>OW388170.1:1670000-7643658 GCA_936450015.1 Meganola albula | reverse complement strand
CCTAACCTAACCTAACCTAACCTAACCTAACCTAACCTAACCTGAACCTAACCTAACCTAACCTAACCTAACCTAACCTAACCTAACCTAACCTAACCTAACCTAACCTAACCTAACCTAACCTAACCTAACCTAACCTAACCTAACCTAACCTAACCTAACCTAACCTAACCTAACCTAACCTAACCTAACCTAACCTAACCTAACCTAACCTAACCTAACCTAACCTAACCTAACCTAACCTAACCTAACCTAACCTAACCTAACCTAACCTAACCTAACCTAACCTAACCTAACCTAACCTAACCTAACCTAACCTAACCTAACCTAACCTAACCTAACCTAACCTAACCTAACCTAACCTAACCTAACCTAACCTAACCTAACCTAACCTAACCTAACCTAACCTAACCTAACCTAACCTAACCTAACCTAACCTAACCTAACCTAACCTAACCTAACCTAACCTAACCTAACCTAACCTAACCTAACCTAACCTAACCTAACCTAACCTAACCTAACCTAACCTAACCTAACCTAACCTAACCTAACCTAACCTAACCTAACCTAACCTAACCTAACCTAACCTAACCTAACCTAACCTAACCTAACCTAACCTAACCTAACCTAACCTAACCTAACCTAACCTAACCTAACCTAACCTAACCTAACCTAACCTAACCTAACCTAACCTAACCTAACCTAACCTAACCTAACCTAACCTAACCTAACCTAACCTAACCTAACCTAACCTAACCTAACCTAACCTAACCTAACCTAACCTAACCTAACCTAACCTAACCTAACCTAACCTAACCTAACCTAACCTAACCTAACCTAACCTAACCTAACCTAACCTAACCTAACCTAACCTAACCTAACCTAACCTAACCTAACCTAACCTAACCTAACCTAACCTAACCTAACCTAACCTAACCTAACCTAACCTAACCTAACCTAACCTAACCTAACCTAACCTAACCTAACCTAACCTAACCTAACCTAACCTAACCTAACCTAACCTAACCTAACCTAACCTAACCTAACCTAACCTAACCTAACCTAACCTAACCTAACCTAACCTAACCTAACCTAACCTAACCTAACCTAACCTAACCTAACCTAACCTAACCTAACCTAACCTAACCTAACCTAACCTAACCTAACCTAACCTAACCTAACCTAACCTAACCTAACCTAACCTAACCTAACCTAACCTAACCTAACCTAACCTAACCTAACCTAACCTAACCTAACCTAACCTAACCTAACCTAACCTATCCTAACCTAACCTAACCTAACCTAACCTAACCTAACCTAACCTAACCTAACCTAACCTAACCTAACCTAACCTAACCTAACCTAACCTAACCTAACCTAACCTAACCTAACCTAACCTAACCTAACCTAACCTAACCTAACCTAACCTAACCTAACCTAACCTAACCTAACCTAACCTAACCTAACCTAACCTATCCTAACCTAACCTAACCTAACCTAACCTAACCTAACCTAACCTAACCTAACCTAACCTAACCTAACCTAACCTAACCTAACCTAACCTAACCTAACCTAACCTAACCTAACCTAACCTAACCTAACCTAACCTAACCTAACCTAACCTAACCTAACCTAACCTAACCTAACCTAACCTAACCTAACCTAACCTAACCTAACCTAACCTAACCTAACCTAACCTAACCTAACCTAACCTAACCTAACCTAACCTAACCTAACCTAACCTAACCTAACCTAACCTAACCTAACCTAACCTAACCTAACCTAACCTAACCTAACCTAACCTAACCTAACCTAACCTAACCTAACCTAACCTAACCTAACCTAACCTAACCTAACCTAACCTAACCTAACCTAACCTAACCTAACCTAACCTAACCTAACCTAACCTAACCTAACCTAACCTAACCTAACCTAACCTAACCTAACCTAACCTAACCTAACCTAACCTAACCTAACCTAACCTAACCTAACCTAACCTAACCTAACCTAACCTAACCTAACCTAACCTAACCTAACCTAACCTAACCTAACCTAACCTAACCTAACCTAACCTAACCTAACCTAACCTAACCTAACCTAACCTAACCTAACCTAACCTAACCTAACCTAACCTAACCTAACCTAACCTAACCTAACCTAACCTAACCTAACCTAACCTAACCTAACCTAACCTAACCTAACCTAACCTAACCTAACCTAACCTAACCTAACCTAACCTAACCTAACCTAACCTAACCTAACCTAACCTAACCTAACCTAACCTAACCTAACCTAACCTAACCTAACCTAACCTAACCTAACCTAACCTAACCTAACCTAACCTAACCTAACCTAACCTAACCTAACCTAACCTAACCTAACCTAACCTAACCTAACCTAACCTAACCTAACCTAACCTAACCTAACCTAACCTAACCTAACCTAACCTAACCTAACCTAACCTAACCTAACCTAACCTAACCTAACCTAACCTAACCTAACCTAACCTAACCTAACCTAACCTAACCTAACCTAACCTAACCTAACCTAACCTAACCTAACCTAACCTAACCTAACCTAACCTAACCTAACCTAACCTAACCTAACCTAACCTAACCTAACCTAACCTAACCTAACCTAACCTAACCTAACCTAACCTAACCTAACCTAACCTAACCTAACCTAACCTAACCTAACCTAACCTAACCTAACCTAACCTAACCTAACCTAACCTAACCTAACCTAACCTAACCTAACCTAACCTAACCTAACCTAACCTAACCTAACCTAACCTAACCTAACCTAACCTAACCTAACCTAACCTAACCTAACCTAACCTAACCTAACCTAACCTAACCTAACCTAACCTAACCTAACCTAACCTAACCTAACCTAACCTAACCTAACCTAACCTAACCTAACCTAACCTAACCTAACCTAACCTAACCTAACCTAACCTAACCTAACCTAACCTAACCTAACCTAACCTAACCTAACCTAACCTAACCTAACCTAACCTAACCTAACCTAACCTAACCTAACCTAACCTAACCTAACCTAACCTAACCTAACCTAACCTAACCTAACCTAACCTAACCTAACCTAACCTAACCTAACCTAACCTAACCTAACCTAACCTAACCTAACCTAACCTAACCTAACCTAACCTAACCTAACCTAACCTAACCTAACCTAACCTAACCTAACCTAACCTAACCTAACCTAACCTAACCTAACCTAACCTAACCTAACCTAACCTAACCTAACCTAACCTAACCTAACCTAACCTAACCTAACCTAACCTAACCTAACCTAACCTAACCTAACCTAACCTAACCTAACCTAACCTAACCTAACCTAACCTAACCTAACCTAACCTAACCTAACCTAACCTAACCTAACCTAACCTAACCTAACCTAACCTAACCTAACCTAACCTAACCTAACCTAACCTAACCTAACCTAACCTAACCTAACCTAACCTAACCTAACCTAACCTAACCTAACCTAACCTAACCTAACCTAACCTAACCTAACCTAACCTAACCTAACCTAACCTAACCTAACCTAACCTAACCTAACCTAACCTAACCTAACCTAACCTAACCTAACCTAACCTAACCTAACCTAACCTAACCTAACCTAACCTAACCTAACCTAACCTAACCTAACCTAACCTAACCTAACCTAACCTAACCTAACCTAACCTAACCTAACCTAACCTAACCTAACCTAACCTAACCTAACCTAACCTAACCTAACCTAACCTAACCTAACCTAACCTAACCTAACCTAACCTAACCTAACCTAACCTAACCTAACCTAACCTAACCTAACCTAACCTAACCTAACCTAACCTAACCTAACCTAACCTAACCTAACCTAACCTAACCTAACCTAACCTAACCTAACCTAACCTAACCTAACCTAACCTAACCTAACCTAACCTAACCTAACCTAACCTAACCTAACCTAACCTAACCTAACCTAACCTAACCTAACCTAACCTAACCTAACCTAACCTAACCTAACCTAACCTAACCTAACCTAACCTAACCTAACCTAACCTAACCTAACCTAACCTAACCTAACCTAACCTAACCTAACCTAACCTAACCTAACCTAACCTAACCTAACCTAACCTAACCTAACCTAACCTTTTTTTTTTTTTTTTTTTTTTTTTTTTTTTTTTTTTTTTTTTTTTTTTTTTTTTTTTTTTTTTTTTTTTTTTTTTTTTTTTTTTTTTTTTTTTTTTTTTTTTTTTTTTTTTTTTTTTTTTTTTTTTTTTTTTTTTTTTTTTTTTTTTTTTTTTTTTTTTTTTTTTTTTTTTTTTTTTTTTTTTTTTTTTTTTTTTTTTGCCGGGGGGAAATCCTTTATGGATCCCCCTGCCCTGTATGGCGCCAGGGCAGGGGGTATGTGGGACTCCGTGAAGCGTTTACCCTAACTAAAACCCCCCGGGTGTTCCTTCTCGCATCTTGGTCAGGGGGTCACGGGAACCAAAAATGACACAACCGCGACCCCCTGGACGCTGGCCCGCTATGCGGGCCCCTTCTCGAGTGTGGGAGGGGGAAGATGGAAAACACTCCCCTCCGCACAAGTCAGCTGGGGCGCGCGCGGAACACACGCGCGCGCCTCCGTCATGTGCCTGCGTGGTCGGACGGCGGGCCGCCATACCCGCCGCCCCGCAGGCACGGATGTTGTAGGGTCGGACCGGGATGCTGGAGCCCCATTACTGGCACTCCATCAGCCCGGCCCGACTGTTCTTCGCCGCGCACTTGTGTGCACGGCCTCCAGACTGTGCCGTCCGCGCGGCCGCGGCCGGTTCGGGACGAGGCAACTCGTCATCCGACCGCGCCACGCGCACGGCACCCCTTCTAGACGTTCCATGGGGACCCGCCTCCCCGCAGGCCCCCCACCCCACCATATGATTTTCGGGCAAGCCGGCTGCCGCGCACACTGCGCAGCGCGGCTCGCCCACGCAATCTCTGGCCCTATGGCCAGGGTTACCGCAGCGGAAGCATAAGCCGCTGCGGTCCACCTCGGCCCCGCAGGCGCTTGCCACGTGCCCCAGAGCGAGGCAGCGGTAGCACCTGAGGGGCTGCTCCTTTAGGGCCGTGACACTGGCCACGACCCAACCCACTTTAATTGAACCTACCCTCACAATTTCGACGGCTGACGTGGCGGGGAGGCTCACGTAAGCCGTCACACTCTGATTCGGCCATGCGATGCACGATGTTATTGTGACATCGTCATGGCCGCACCCTCCTTTCTTCGCGAGCAGCTCCCTCAGCTCAGACCTCGAGAAGGACTCATCCAGGCCCGCGACGCGCAGACGCGCGCGTTTCACGGGCCTGGAGACCTCGAAGGTCGTCTTGCCGAGGGAGCTCCGCAGTCCCTCCTCTAGTTTTGCCGCCTTTTCGAAGCAGTTCGGGCCTCCGACCTCAATCAACCGAGCGCCCGTCACCGTTCTCCGGATCCGGACGCTCTCGATGTTGATCGAGGCCAGGTCAACCATACTCCTCGCCCTGGCTAGAGCGACGGAGTAGGTGATTCCCTCCTCCACCGCCGACGGTAGCAGTTTGACCTGCACCGCCGCGGTGGAGGGGGCCCGAACTGCGACCACCTTCTTACTTTCCCCCCCCTTTTTTCTCTCCCCTTTCTTGCCCCTGCTCACCGTCTTCCACTCCCCCGAGCTCCTCTCGATGGGAGTGGGGACGGAAGGAGCCACCTCTTCTCTTTTTCCCCCCTTCTTTCGTTTCTTCCGCTTCTTCTTCTTAGTACCCTCTTTTCGGGTAGGGGGGGTAGATGTTGTGCCCCCCGTGGCCGGCGCAGCCGCCACCGCGGCAAAGGAGGGGACAGAACCCCCTAATGCCAACGGTGGCGGACACGGCTTCTTCTCGAGGGCCGAGAGACGGGATTTTAAGCCCGCTATCTCGGCCTCGGCCAACCCTCTCCTCTTCCTCTCCTCTTCCTCACGGAAGTCGAACCTCGTCTGGAGGAGTTTGAACTGCCCCTGAAGGACAGCATACTCCTCCAGAAGTCGGGAAGCGTGCTCCTGGTTGGCGACCAAGCTGTCCGCCACCTCCCAGAGCGTCTCCCTGTACTCGGCGTCGGTGGTTCGCCTAGCCAGCTTATAGATGATGCTGGAAGCATCTCGACAGGAGCGCCACAGCTGCTCCTCGACGCTCCCAACAACACCCTCCATAATCACCTCACTCTCGGCGCCGGCCCCCTCTTTCCCCGACGCCGAGACACCACAGCTTTCTCCCCCCCCCTTTTTTTTCTTCACCTTCTCCACACCCGCGGCTCCCGCGGATGGAGGACCTCGGTTGTTGCCCCCCCCAGAGTACGAGGGGCGGCCGGTGCCCTTACCAGAGGCTGCGCACTCTGGCTCAGGCACCGGGTCCGATTTCTCCCCGGCCCGCTTAGCGGACCGGGTACGGACCTGGGGACACATTTCAACCGATGACTTGTCCATCCTTCATGGCGGGGACATAACCGGTCCCCAGCGGTTTTGGTAATTTTTTAAAGAGGTTTTCTTCCTCGCGGTCCGAAGACCCCCGTCCCCGACAAGTCGGGATTACGGGACCGGGCCGAACGGTGGTCTGTACCAGAACCATGCCCACCGCCTGTGTCGCCACAGACGGCGAGCCCGTCGCCCCGGATTTCCTTCCCCTGTGCAGCCCACAAGGGCCGCACGAGCCCCATCCGCTGCCACCTCTGATGAACAGAGGCGGCGCGGAGAAACCCCCCCCCCCTGGCCCTGAAAAGGGCCGTTGGCGTCGGACCTTTGGCAACTAGAGATGGAGACCCCTTGCGGGGAGTTCATCTCTAGTACCCAGGATGCACCGGCCGCTAACGGTTGCCCTTTCCCCCGGATACAAGTATCAGAGGGAAACTGCAACCGCGCGGCACACGAGGAGGTAGTCCGACCTGACACCCCAACCTAACCTAACCTAACCTAACCTAACCTAACCTAACCTAACCTAACCTAACCTAACCTAACCTAACCTAACCTAACCTAACCTAACCTAACCTAACCTAACCTAACCTAACCTAACCTAACCTAACCTAACCTAACCTAACCTAACCTAACCTAACCTAACCTAACCTAACCTAACCTAACCTAACCTAACCTAACCTAACCTAACCTAACCTAACCTAACCTAACCTAACCTAACCTAACCTAACCTAACCTAACCTAACCTAACCTAACCTAACCTAACCTAACCTAACCTAACCTAACCTAACCTAACCTAACCTAACCTAACCTAACCTAACCTAACCTAACCTAACCTAACCTAACCTAACCTAACCTAACCTAACCTAACCTAACCTAACCTAACCTAACCTAACCTAACCTAACCTAACCTAACCTAACCTAACCTAACCTAACCTAACCTAACCTAACCTAACCTAACCTAACCTAACCTAACCTAACCTAACCTAACCTAACCTAACCTAACCTAACCTAACCTAACCTAACCTAACCTAACCTAACCTAACCTAACCTAACCTAACCTAACCTAACCTAACCTAACCTAACCTAACCTAACCTAACCTAACCTAACCTAACCTAACCTAACCTAACCTAACCTAACCTAACCTAACCTAACCTAACCTAACCTAACCTAACCTAACCTAACCTAACCTAACCTAACCTAACCTAACCTAACCTAACCTAACCTAACCTAACCTAACCTAACCTAACCTAACCTAACCTAACCTAACCTAACCTAACCTAACCTAACCTAACCTAACCTAACCTAACCTAACCTAACCTAACCTAACCTAACCTAACCTAACCTAACCTAACCTAACCTAACCTAACCTAACCTAACCTAACCTAACCTAACCTAACCTAACCTAACCTAACCTAACCTAACCTAACCTAACCTAACCTAACCTAACCTAACCTTTTTTTTTTTTTTTTTTTTTTTTTTTTTTTTTTTTTTTTTTTTTTTTTTTTTTTTTTTTTTTTTTTTTACGGGGGGAAATGCCTTACGCATGCCCTCGCCCCGGATGGGCACAGGGCGAGGGGTATGTGGGACTCCCGTTTTCGGCCCGGGCGAGCGAGACCCCGCAGGGTCTCCAGCTTCAAGCGGCCGGGCCCGGTGTACCCACTAAAACCCCCCGGTGTTCCGTCGGACACCCTTTGCTGCCGGGCTGCGGGATTCGCTGGCGCATTCACCGTACAGCCCGGCGGGTCGGCCCGCCTGCCCTCGGCACTGTGGCGGGCCCCGTCCGGGACGGGGACTAAACTGGTCCCCGTCCGTGTTTCGGGGGAGCGTCTTAAGTGTGCTCCCCCTCCTCTGAGACAGGCGCGCGCGGAACACGTCGCGCCACCTTCTCGGGCCTGCTGCTGCTAGGGCGGCGGGTTGCCCCACCCGCCGCCCGCAGGCCACCTCTACGGAGGCTGCAGGTCGTCTCTCCTTGGCGCCCTCCGGCGCCTGGTGCGTCGGGAGCGGCAGGGGAGGACGGTGTTCGCCTCCCTCTCACGCTCCGCCGCTTCCTTCGTGGCCATCACCTCCTCACAAAATGAGGTGACGGCCGACCACGCCTCCTCGCTCCGGGTCATCGCCGTGACCACGGACTCGAGCGAGGAGGGGTCCGCACCAGTCGCCGAGACCAGACTACGGCGCTGCGATGTCCACGCCGGGCATTCTGCCAGCGTATGCAGCGCCGTGTCTTCCGGGGCCCCACAATGATGGCACCCGGGTGTCGGCTCCCTCCCTATACGACACAGGTACTTGCCGAAACATCCATGGCCTGTCAGCACCTGTGTCGTACGGAAGCCGAGGGCGCCGTGACGCCTCTGCAGCCACTCCGTGAGGACGGGTCTTACCGCCACGATTGTGGCGTGCCCTAACCTAACCTAACCTTTTTTTTTTTTTTTTTTTTTTTTTTTTTTTTTTTTTTTTTTTTTTTTTTTTTTTTTTTTTTTTTTTTTTTTTTTTTTTTTTTTTTTTTTTTACGGGGGGAAATGCGTTACGCATGCCCTCGCCCCGGATGGGCACAGGGCGAGGGGTATGTGGGACTCCCGTTTTCGGCCCGGGCGAGCGAGACCCCGCAGGGTCTCCAGCTACGAGCGGCCGGGCCCGGTGTACCCACTAAAACCCCCCGGTGTTCCGTCGGACACCCTTTGCTGCCGGGCTGCGGGATTCGCTGACGCATTCACCGTACAGCCCGGCGGGTCGGCCCGCCTGCCCTTGGCACTGTGGCGGGCCCCGTCCGGGACGGGGGACTAGACTGGCCCCCGTCCGTGTTTCGGGGGAGCGTCAAGAGTGCTCCCCCTCCTCTGAGACAGGCGCGCGCGGAACACGTCGCGCCACCTTCTCGGGCCTGCTGCTGCTAGGGCGACGGGTTGCCCCACCCGCCGCCCGCAGGCCACCTCTACGGAGGCTGCAGGTCGTCTCTCCTTGGCGCCCTCCGGCGCCTGGTGCGTCGGGAGCGGCAGGGGAGGACGGTGTTCGCCTCCCTCTCACGCTCCGCCGCTTCCTTCGTGGCCATCACCTCCTCACAAAATGAGGTGACGGCCGACCACGCCTCCTCGCTCCGGGTCATCGCCGTGACCACGGACTCGAGCGAGGAGGGGTCCGCACCAGTCGCCGAGACCAGACTACGGCGCTGCGATGTCCATGCCGGGCATTCTGCCAGCGTATGCAGCGCCGTGTCTTCCGGGGCCCCACAATGATGGCACCCGGGTGTCGGCTCCCTCCCTATACGACACAGGTACCTGCCGAAACATCCATGGCCTGTCAGCACCTGTGTCGTACGGAAGCCGAGGGCGCCGTGACGCCTCTGCAGCCACTCCGTGAGGATGGGTCTTACCGCCACGATTGTGGCGTGCCCTGCGTCGGGTTGCGCAAGTCGAACGCTCCATTCCGCCACCAGGACGTCGCGGAGCCGAGACCGCTCTATCTCGGTCTCTCGCGGCGACGGCCGCAAGCTCCGCGCGATTCGCTCCTCGCGCCATGTAAAGAGTGACGCGAGGAGCTTCGCCTCCAAGTCCCAGGGCGGGGATCCGGCAAGAAGGCTTGCCGCCTCGAAAGAGATCGTGCGATACCCCCTAATGGCCCTTATGTTCATGGCGCGCTGCGGTGCACGAAGCAGCGCGCCGTGTTTGGGGCCCAGGGCCTCCGCCCATATTGGGGCCCCGTATAGGGCCATGGATCGCACGATCCCCTGATAAAGCCTTCTTGTGGGGGAGTTGGGACCTCCCAGATTGGGCAGCAGCCGCGCCAAAGCTCTAGCGGCTGCCACCAATTTCGGGGCCAAGATCTTGAAATGGGCCCCGAAGTCCCAACGGCCGTCGATTACTAGGCCGAGATAGCGCATCGACGACCCTACGTCAATGCGCACGTCCCCCACCACGAGCTGGGACCTTGGCGGTGGCCTGTTCCGAGGCCCATGAAAACAAATGACCTCGGACTTCTGCAAGGCCACCTGCAGTCCCAGCCGCCGGATCCTTCCGATGACTTGCGCAACCCCAGCGGTCGCACGAGACGTCGCCTGCGCGTGCGTCCTCCCCCGCGCCAAAACCAGCGTGTCGTCAGCGTAACAAACGACGCTGACGCAAGGGAGGAGGGCGCCGCGCAGCACCCAGTCATATCCGATGTTCCACAGGAGAGGGCCTAGAACCGACCCCTGTGGAACACCGCACACCATCTCTCGCCGTAACAACTGATCGCGACCCGGGCAGATAATCTCCCGTTCCGACAGGTAGGCCCCGACAATACGGCGGAGGTAGCTGGGCACACGATGGTAAATAAGTGCCGCGTTGATACAACTCCAGGGCAAGGTGTTGAAGGCGTTGGCGATGTCGAGCGACACCGCCAACATCACCTCGCCCCGGGACACTGCTACCTCCGCTTGGGCTCGTACACTCTTTACCGCGTGTATGGTAGAGCGCCCTCGGCGGAAACCGAACTGGTTCTCCGCCAGGTCCGGCCCCACTCCACTTAGGTGCTGGACGAGGCGCTCGGCGATTATTCGCTCGAAGAGCTTTGCCACCTCGTCCAGCAACACGATGGGCCGGTATGCGGACGGACTGTCCGCAGGGCGCCCCTCTTTTTTAAGCAGGACCAGCTTACCAGTTTTCCACCGGCGTGGAAACTGGCCCCGCTCCATACACGCGCTGTAGAGGCCCAATAGTCGGGGCCCGAGAGCCCTCATGGCCAGGGCCCACACTCGGCCATGAATGCCGTCTGGCCCTGGGGCGGTGTTCTTCGCCGACATGCGATTCACCGCCGCTCTCAGCTCTGCCCGGGTCACTTCGGGCACGTCGTCGTCTCGGTCCACGCTGGGTTCCTGGCTGGGCGGAACCATAGGTGGTGGCGCGTGCTCCCTTCCCATGGGAAACAGTGCGCTCACCACCTCTTCGAGGAGCTCAGGTCGGAGACTCTGGGTAAGTGGGGGGGCCCAGGGGCGTAGTTTGCCCCGTACAAGGCGATATGGGCGCCCCCACGGATCTCCATCCAGAGCCTCTAGAAAGGTCTTGTAGCTCTCGACCTTCGCCCCCTCGATGGCGTACTGGAGGGCCCTCTTCGCCCCTCGGTACGCCTCGTGCAGTTCCGCCCCTCTCGGGGCCGCGTATGCGGCGCCGCGGTGCCTCCGGTTGTGCCTTGTCAGGTGCCGCTTGGCAGCCTGACAGGCTTCGCGCAACTGCGCGATCTGCGGCGACCACCAATAAACCTGGCGCTTGGCCGCCGCAGACCGGGCCCGCGGCATAGAAACATCGCTAATACGCGACCCACATTCTTGGAACCAAGCCGCCTCACTTTCCACGTCAACAGGCCTGTCCGGTGCTGAGACCCAGGCCTGGACTAAGGCGGCTTCCAGGAGCAGCTCCCTATCGAGCTGCTTCAACGACCAGCGTGGACCGGTCTCAACCGAGCCGGGACGAATCGGGGCGTCGGAGGTCTGGGCGGAGACGTCAAATCGGATATATTTGTGATCCGACAGCGTCTCCACCTCCTCGACGACGCGCCATTCCCGGACACGGCGCGCTATTGCGGGGCTCGCAAACGATAGGTCAACGATTGACCCGCCCCACAGACGCACGCACGTGTGGACAGAACCTCGGTTGAGGACGAGTAGGCCTGTAGAGAGGGCCCACTCCTCGAGCAACTCTCCCCTCGCGTCCGTAGCGGGGGAACCCCAAGCGGTTGACTTGGCGTTGAAGTCCCCCAGGACGAGTGCAGGGAGGGGATGGCTTCGAGCGACGAACGTGCCCAACCTTTCCAACAAAATCTCAAAATCGGCGAGAGACATACTGGGTGGGGCGTAAACGCCCGCGACCACAGACCTTCCTATGCAGGCTGTGACGTACCCCTGCCCTCGCGTGATATTTTCGAGGGGAGGAGTACCGACCGCTGAACACACAATTATGGCCACCGAGCCACTCACGTCGCCCGCCCAGTCGTCTCTGGGCGGGACGAAGTACGGCTCGGCGGCGACACAAACATTGATTTGCCACTGCGCCAGGCTCTGGTGTAAAAGGTCCTGAGCTCTGGCGCAGTGGTTCAGATTCGTTTGGAGGTAGCGGAAGACGGTCATTGTTGGGCCGTCTCCACTACCTCCATTGCCACTGGCGCCTCGGCTGGCGCTTTAGGCTGACTGGGCTGTAAAGGGGCCACAGTCACCTTCCTCTTTCCCTTTGCTTTGGGTGGGGCGCAAGCCTTGCTCCCCATTCTGTGGTCAGCGGGCTTGCCGGCCGCAGCGCACGCATTACAGTGCGGCGCTGCGCTGCATTCGGCAGCTTTATGGCCCGACTGACCACAGCGGAAGCACTTGCCCACACAAGTGACTTCCGCGGTGCACCGCGCGCCGACATGACCGTCAGCCATGCAGCGGTAGCACCGAACGGGGCGCGGCTGCAGGAGCTTGACCTGCGCCGAAACCCACCCGACTAGGAGGCGCTTCCCTTCCGCCAGCTTCTTAGCTGCTGCCACTGGGCAGCTGACTATGGCTGTCCCCAGCCCGGAGGGTGCCGGTCGGATTGTGCCCGACCGCACATGCTCCGCGGGACAGCCGCCCACCTTGGCCACTGCAGCCGAAAGCTCCGCCTGCGAGACGGAGTCGTCCAGGCCGGAGACACGAAGCTCTACGGTCTTCATCGGCCTGGACACTTTGACAACATCGTCTGGCAGGCTAGCCTTTAATCTTTCGGCAAGGGCGTCGGCCTTGGGACCACTCGTTGCACCGGGGATCTCTAACATCCTCGCCCCAGTGCGAGTGGTCTTAAATCGGACGCCACTGATTTGGAGTTCGTCCAATTTAATAGACTCCTTGGCCCTTGTTAGGACGTCCGAATAACTGACGCCCTTGCCTACGGCTTCCGGCTGCAGTGTTATTACTACTGCCGCTGATCTTGGCACGCTGAGTCGCGCCGCCTCCTTTTTAGCCGCCCTGCGTTGTTTTTGGGCGGCTTTCTTGTCGGCCTTTTTCTGGCCGACTTTTTCCCACTTATTTCCCCCCTTTTTCTGTGAGGGGGGCGGCGCAACTCTCGTGCCGTTGCGGCCACTACTTAAATTTGGGGTGGTAGTGGGTTCTGGGGCTTTACCCCTTACCGCTTCTCCACCACCACCTCGGTTCTTCCTTCTTTTCCTCCTCTTCTTCTTCGGCCCACGTCCTCCTTCATGTTGGGTAGTGGGAGCAGCGGGCTTTGCTGCTGGTGTTGCCTGCTTTTTGGCAAGCGCATTAGCTGGGCCCCTAGATGTAGAGGGGCCCCCAGCTGCCTGCGATTGCAGTCCCGCTGCTACCTCACTGTAGGAGGGCACGTTTTTTTGACTGGAGAGTCGCGGCCGGAGCCGCTGACCCTCCAGGACATTTTCCATCTTTTGGAGCCGAGCGTCCATGGTCGACTCCTGCTCCCTGGCCAGTTTTTCAAACTCCTTCCTGAGTGCGGCCAGGGGTACTGCCTTCTCCAACGGCTCCGCGGGTACCACGTTCCGGGACTGACGGCGAAGCTCCATCAGCTCCTTACGGAGCTCCTCGTTTTCCTCCCGAATGACTTTTAGTTCGCGAGCTAGCTTTTTTGTTTCCTCGCTTGAGGTTCGCGCAAGTAGTGCGCCTGCCAGCTCGCGAATCAGACCAATCGAGTCATTCAGGACCTTCTGGTTTACCCCCTTTAGGCCTTTTGACTGGAGGACGACCGACCGAATGCTCTGCACGACACTCTCAAATTGTGCGCTGATGTCGGCCGCCACCATCATCTGTGGGTCTAAGGGGGCACGGTCAACCGGAGGTTTTCTGACCCGCTGAAGCTCCTTTGCCAATTCTCTCTTCTCTTCCTTGAGCTTAGCGGCAACCCTTGCCGCTCTTTGCAGGTCCCTGGCTCGACCAACACCTATAAACCTGCCATGAATAGGCTTTCGGCCCCTGGTTTCCACCCTGGGGCCGAGGTTTACACGCAGGACCTTATTTCCCAATAGGGTCATCTCCGGGGGAGGAGGAGTAGTTTTTATAGGTTCTCCTTTTTTAAGGGTTTCGACAAGATCAGGAGAACCTGCTGCCCTTCTCCTTTTCTCGTCGTTTTCCTCCCCCTCATCCATCCGCCTCTTAACAGGCTTCGCCGGCTCCGGTATTTGCTCAGGGTCAGTGTCGCTGTCCACGAAGCCCATGAACTGCACACTGACCCTACCTCCGTCGTCCTGAATGTCCATGCTGTATTCCTCGGACAAACCGGCAACACTAGTACCAGCACACTCCGAGGATACAGCACCTTCACCAAACGTCGACACACGACTCTCCGTCTCTCCACTCGTCACTTCTTCAGTATTTCTCCCTATCCTCCCGACGCCCTTTTCGACGCCTTCGCATTTATCGAAATTTTTATTTTTTAAATTTGAACACAACATAGTAGTCCCACGAGTATGGGGGAAATAAACGGTCCGCCCGGGCAGTGCCCCCTGTACCCGGGTAAGCCTAATACAACGGGGTGTCGGCCGGTACCCCGAGGTGAGGCGCACTAACGACTGGCCTTCCTGCCAGCCACGCACTCCTCGCCGTGCGCCTCGGCAGCTTGAGTTAAGGTAATTTTTTATAGAGGTTGTCTTCCTCGCGGCCCGGGCGGTCAAGCCAAGGCCCTCGTTCCCCGAAGGGTTTACGAGTTGTGGCGCGGTGCCATGGGGGACTGAATCCCCCACAGCGTGCCCGACGGCAGGGTGAGTGCACGCCGAGCCCACAACCAAAGCCTCCCCATCTGCCTAAAAGCCACCCCTAAAAGGCAGGGGCGGCGGCGGAGAGAACCACGGTGGCCCTGAAAAGGGCCGTTGGCGTCGGACCTTTGGCAACTAGAGATGGAGACCCCTTGCGGGGAGTTCATCTCTAGTACCCAGGATGCACCGGCCGCTAACGGTTGCCCTTTCCCCCGGATACAAGTATCAGAGGGAAACTGCAACCGCGCGGCACACGAGGAGGTAGTCCGACCTGACACCCCAACCTAACCTAACCTAACCTTTTTTTTTTTTTTTTTTTTTTTTTTTTTTTTTTTTTTTTTTTTTTTTTTTTTTTTTTTTTTTTTTTTTTACGGGGGGAAATGCGTTACGCATGCCCTCGCCCCGGATGGGCACAGGGCGAGGGGTATGTGGGACTCCCGTTTTCGGCCCGGGCGAGCGAGACCCCGCAGGGTCTCCAGCTTCAAGCGGCCGGGCCCAGTGTACCCACTAAAACCCCCCGGTGTTCCGTCGGACACCCTTTGCTGCCGGGCTGCGGGATTCGCTGACGCATTCACCGTACAGCCCGGCGGGTCGGCCCGCCTGCCCTTGGCACTGTGGCGGGCCCCGTCCGGGACGGGGGACTAGACTGGCCCCCGTCCGTGTTTCGGGGGAGCGTCAAGAGTGCTCCCCCTCCTCTGAGACAGGCGCGCGCGGAACACGTCGCGCCACCTTCTCGGGCCTGCTGCTGCTAGGGCGGCGGGTTGCCCCACCCGCCGCCCGCAGGCCACCTCTACGGAGGCTGCAGGTCGTCTCTTGGCGCCCTCCGGCGCCTGGTGCGTCGGGAGCGGCAGGGGAGGACGGTGTTCGCCTCCCTCTCACGCTCCGCCGCCTCCTTCGTGGCCATCACCTCCTCACAAAATGAGGTGACGGCCGACCACGCCTCCTCGCTCCGGATCATCGCCGTGACCACGGACTCGAGCGAGGAGGGGTCCGCACCAGTCGCCGAGACCAGACTACGGCGCTGCGATGTCCACGCCGGGCATTCTGCCAGCGTATGCAGCGCCGTGTCTTCCGGGGCCCCACAGTGATGGCACCCGGGTGTCGGCTCCCTCCCTATACGACACAGGTACTTGCCGAAACATCCATGGCCTGTCAGCACCTGTGTCGTGCGGAAGCCGAGGGCGCCGTGACGCCTCTGCAGCCACTCCGTGAGGACGGGTCTTACCGCCACGATTGTGGCGTGCCCTGCGTCGGGTTGCGCAAGTCGAACGCTCCATTCCGCCACCAGGACGTCGCGGAGCCGAGACCGCTCTATCTCGGTCTCTCGCGGCGACGGCCGCAAGCTCCGCGCGATTCGCTCCTCGCGCCATGTAAAGAGTGACGCGAGGAGCTTCGCCTCCAAGTCCCAGGGCGGGGATCCGGCAAGAAGGCTTGCCGCCTCGAAAGAGATCGTGCGATACCCCCTAATGGCCCTTATGTTCATGGCGCGCTGCGGTGCACGAAGCAGCGCGCCGTGTTTGGGGCCCAGGGCCTCCGCCCATATTGGGGCCCCGTATAGGGCCATGGATCGCACGATCCCCTGGTAAAGCCTTCTGGTGGGGGAGTTGGGACCTCCCAGATTGGGCAGCAGCCGCGCCAAAGCTCTAGCGGCTGCCACCAGTTTCGGGGCCAAGATCTTGAAGTGGGCCCCGAAGTCCCAACGGCCGTCGATGATTAGGCCGAGATAGCGCATCGACGACCCTACGTCGATGCGCACGTCCCCCACCACGAGCTGGGACCTTGGCGGTGGCCTGTTCCGAGGCCCATGAAAACAAATGACCTCGGACTTTTGCAAGGCCACCTGCAGTCCCAGCCGCCGGATCCTTCCGATGACTTGCGCAACCCCAGCGGTCGCACGAGACGTCGCCTGCGCGTGCGTCCTCCCCCGCGCCAAAACCAGCGTGTCGTCAGCGTAACAAACGACGCTGACGCAAGGGAGGAGGATGCCGCGCAGCACCCAGTCATATCCGATGTTCCACAGGAGAGGGCCTAGAACCGACCCCTGTGGAACACCGCACACCATCTCTCGCCGTAACAACTGATCACGACCCGGGCAGATAATCTCCCGTTCCGACAGGTAGGCCCCGACAATACGGCGGAGGTAGCTGGGCACACGATGGTAAATAAGTGCCGCGTTGATACAACTCCAGGGCAAGGTGTTGAAAGCGTTGGCGATGTCGAGCGACACCGCCAACATCACCTCGCCCCGGGACACAGCTACCTCCGCTTGAGCTCTTACACTCTTTACCGCGTGTATGGTAGAGCGCCCTCGGCGGAAACCAAACTGGTTCTCCGCCAAGTCCGGCCCCACACCACTCAGGTGCTGGACGAGGCGCTCAGCGATTATTCGCTCGAAGAGCTTCGCCACCTCGTCCAGCAACACGATGGGCCGGTAGGCGGACGGACCGTCCGCCGGGCGCCCCTCTTTCTTAAGCAGGACCAGCTTACCAGTTTTCCACCGGCGTGGAAACTGGCCCCGCTCCATACACGCGCTGTAGAGTCCCAATAGTCGGGGCCCGAGAGCCCTCACGGCCAGGGCCCACACTCGGCCATGAATGCCGTCTGGCCCTGGGGCGGTGTTCTTCGCCGACATGCGATTCACCGCCGCTCTCAGCTCTGCCCGGGTCACTTCGGGCACGTCGTCATCTCGGTCCACGCTGGGTTCCTGACTGGGCGGAACCATAGGTGGTGGCGCGTGCTCCCTTCCCATGGGAAACAATGCGCTCACCACCTCCTCGAGGAGCTCAGGTCGGAGACTCTGGGTAAGTGGGGGAGCCCAGGGGCGTAATTTGCCCCTCACAAGACGATATGGGCGCCCCCACGGATCTTGGTCCAGAGTCTCTATGAAGGTCTTATAACTTTCGACCTTCGCTCCCTCGATGGCGCACTGGAGGGCCCTCTTCGCCCCCCGGTACGCCTCGTGTAGTTCCGCCCCTCTCGGGGCCGCGTATGCGGCGCCGCGGTGCCTCCTGTTATGCCTTGCCAGGTGCCTTCTTGCAACCTGACAGGCCTCGCGCAACTGCGCGATCTGCGGCGACCACCAGTAAACTTGGCGTTTTGTCGCCGCAGAACGAACCCGCGGCATAGATGTATCACACATACGCGACCCACATTCCTGAAACCAAGCCGCCTCACTTTCCACGTCAACAGGCCTGTCCGGTGCTGACACCCAGGCCTGGACTAAGGCGGCTTCCAGGAGCAGCTCCCTGTCGAGCTGCTTCAACGACCAGCGTGGACCGGTCTCAACCGAGCCGGGACGAATCGGGGCGTCGGAGGTCTGGGCGGAGACGTCAAATCGGATATACCTGTGATCCGATAGCGTCTCCACCCCCTCAACGACGCGCCATTCCCGGACACGGCGCGCTATTGCGGGGCTCGCAAATGTCAGGTCAACTATTGACCCGCCCCACAGACGCACGCACGTGTGGACAGAACCTCGGTTGAGAACGAGTAGGCCTGTAGAGAGGGCCCACTCCTCGAGCAACTCTCCCCTCGCGTCCGTAGCGGGGGAACCCCAAGCCGTTGACTTGGCATTGAAGTCCCCCAGGACGATTGCAGGGAGGGGGTGGCTACGAGCGACGAACGTGCCCAGCCTTTCCAGCAAGACCTCGAAGTCGGCGAGAGATAAACTGGGTGGGGCGTAAACGCCCGCGACCACAGACCTTCCTATGCAGGCTGTGACGTACCCCTGCCCTCGCGAAATATTTTCGAGGGGAGGGGTACCGACCGCTGAACTCACAATGATAGCCACCGAGCCACTCACGTCGCCCGCCCAGTCATCTCTAGGCGGGACGAAGTACGGCTCGGCGGCGACACACACATTTATTTGCCACTGCGCCAGACTCTGATGTAAAAGGTCCTGAGCTCTGGCGCAGTGGTTCAAATTCGTTTGGAGGTAGCGGAAAACGGTCATTGTTGGGCCGTTTCCACTACCTCCATGGCCACTGGCGCCTCGACTGGCGCTTTAGGTTGACTGGGCTGTAAAGGGGCCACAGTCAACTTCTTTTTACCTTTGGGTTTGGGTGGGGCGCAGGCCTTGCTCCCCATTCTATGGTCAGCGGGCTTGCCAGCCGCCGCGCACGCATTGCAGTGCGGCGCAGCGCTGCATTCGGCAGCTTTATGGCCCGACTGACCACAGCGGAAGCACTTACCCACACAAGTGACTTCCGCGGTGCACCGCGCACCGACATGACCGTCGGCCATGCAACGGTAGCACCGAACGGGGCGCGGCTGCAGGAGCTTGACCTGCGCTGAAACCCACCCAACCAGGAGGCGCTTGCCTTCCGCCAACTTTTTAGCCGCCCCAACTGGGCAGCTGACTATGGCTGTCCCCAGCCCGGAGGGTGCCGGTCGGATTGTGCCCGACCGCACATGCTCCGCGGGACAGCCACCCACCTTGGCCACTGCAGCCGATAATTCAGCCTGCGAGACGGAGTCGTCCAGGCCAGAGACACGAAGCTCGACAGTCTTCATCGGCCTGGACACTTTCACAACATCATCTGGCAGGCTGGCCTTTAACCTCTCGGCAAGGGCGTCAGCCTTGGGACCACTCGTTGCACCGGGAATCTCTAACATTCTCGCCCCGGTGCGAGTGGTCTTAAATCGGACGCCGCTGATGTCCAGCTCGTCCAATTTTATGGCTTCTTTGGCCCTTGTCAGGACGTCCGCGTATTTGACGCCCCTGCCTTCGGCTTCCGGCTGCAGTGTTATTACCACCGCAGCAGATCTTGGCACGGAGAGCCGCGCCGCCTCCTTTTTGGCCGCCCTACGTTTCTTTTGGGCGGCTTTCTTGTCGGCCTTCTTTTGGCCGACTTTGGTCCACTTATTTCCCCCTTTCTCTTCAGAGGGGGTCGGCGCAACCCTCGTGCCGTTGCGACCTCTCCTTTTTGCGGTGGTAGTTGGCTCTGGAGCTGCATCTCTAGCAACTGGCCTATCACCTCCTTGCTTCTTTTTTCTTCTTCTTTTCCTCTTCCTTTTGGATCCTGCATCTTGCGGTTTTGCTGAAGAAGCAGCAGGTCTAGCTGGTGGAGCTTGTCGTTTGGCAGGCGCTGCCAAAGGAACCCCAGAGGAAGAGGGGCCCCCAGCTGCCTGCGACTTCAGCCCTGCAGCCACTTCACTGTACGAGAGTACAGGTGCGCTCTTTTGGTTGGTCAGACGCGGCCGCAACCGTTGTCCCTCCAGAACAGATTCGATTTTTTGGAGGCGAGCATCCACTGACGTCTCCTGCTCCCTCGTAATCTTACGGAACTCCTTTTTGAGAGTCTCCACCATGGGTTCTCCTCTCTCAACCGACTCTGGAGCCGTCCAGCGAAGACTCTGGCGGCGGAACTCATCTAGCTCTTTGCGGAGCTCCTGGTTCTCCTGTCGCATGAATTTTAATTCGCGAGCCAGCTTATTATTCTCCTCGTTTGAGGTACGCGCCAACAGGGCGCTTGCTAGCTCGCGAATCAGGGCCATTGAGTCGTTAAGGACCTTTTGGTTGACGCCCTTAAGGCCCTTCGACTGGAGAACCACCGACCTAATGCTTTGGAGCACCGTTTCGAATTGGGCGCTGATGTCGGCCGCCACCATAGTCTGTGGATCTAACGGAGTGCGATCCACCGGCGGTTTCCTTGCTCGCTGGAGCTCCTTCACCAGCACCTTCTTCTCCTCCTTGAGCTTGGCGGCTACCCTTGCCGCTCTTTGTAGCTCCCTTGCGCGACCGACTCCTACGTATCCACCATGTAAGGGTTTCCGGCCTCTAGTCTCCACTCTGGGGCCAAGGTCCACGCGGAGAACCTTGTTGCAGAGCAGAGATAATTCTGGGGGAGGGGGAGGATTTTTCTTAAGCCCTGCTTCTTCCTGCAGGGTCTCTATGAGATCAGGAGAGCCACCTGCCCTTCTCCTTTTCTCTTCATTATCCTCCCCCTCATCCATCCGCCTTTTTACTGCCTTCGCTGGCTCCTGGCACTGGCTTTGGTCAGGGTCAGAGTCACTGTCCACAAAGCCCAGGAAACGCACACTGACCCTTTTTCCGTCATCCTCGACATCCATTTCGTATTGCTCGAAAGTGCCAGCAACACTGACACCCTCAGAGCACACCTCTGCCGAACCACTACCATCAATCGACACACGATTGCTCCTCTCCTCACTCGTCACCTCCTCTACAACATCATCTTTCTCCATCCTCCCGACGCCCTTTTCGACGCCTTCGCATTTTGATATATTTTTAAGATTTAAATTGAACATCACATAAGAGTCCCACGAGTATGGGGGAAATATTCGGTCCGCCCGGGCAGTGCCCCCCGTACCCGGGTAAGCCTAATACAACGGGGTGTCGGCCGGTACCCCGAGGTGAGGCGCACTAGCGACTGGCCTTCCTGCCAGCCACGCACTCCTCGCCGTGCGCCTCGGCAGCTTGAGTTAAGGTAATTTTTTATAGAGGTTGTCTTCCTCGCGGCCCGGGCGGTTAAGCCAAGGCCCTCGTTCCCCGAAGGGTTTACGAGTTGTGGCGCGGTGCCATGGGGGACTGAATCCCCCACAGCGTGCCCGACGGCAGGGTGAGTGCACGCCGAGCCCACGACCAAAGCCTCCCCATCTGCCTAAAAGCCACCCCTGAAAGGCAGGGGCGGCGGCGGGGAAACCACGGGGGCCCTGAAAAGGGCCGTTGGCGTCGGACCTTTGGCAACTAGAGATGGAGACCCCTTGCGGGGAGTTCATCTCTAGTACCCAGGATGCACCGGCCGCTAACGGTTGCCCTTTCCCCCGGATACAAGTATCAGAGGGAAACTGCAACCGCGCGGCACACGAGGAGGTAGTCCGACCTGACACCCCAACCTAACCTAACCTAACCTAACCTAACCTAACCTAACCTAACCTAACCTAACCTAACCTAACCTAACCTAACCTAACCTAACCTTTTTTTTTTTTGTTACGATGGAGAATGCATGACGCATACCCCGCCTTTTTTCAGAGGACGAGGCAGGGTTATGTAGGACTAATTTAAGGCCCGTGGCCACCCCTTAAGCACAGGCCGAAGGCGACCTGCGCAGGGCTCTACCCACTAAACTCCACCGACTCCAGCAACCACGCTCGGCGGGAACACGGGATCCATAAGACACAACCGCGAACCCGCCAGTGGGAGCCCGCCGAAGCAAGCTCCTACGTGTTATTACGTCCCAGGAGAGTTTCTGGGACTCTTCGACGGCGGACCGGTGCAATGCAGAGAGCGAATTCCTCAATTCAACTCCCCGCTGGTCACATCGAGGTGGGGTGGATCAGCGGGCGAGGGCCCGCTGCCTCCTGCCTCTCCGTCTCCTGCGGCACGGGGCGGAGAGGACATCGTCCTCCCTCACCCGCTCCGCCGCCTCCTTCTGTGACATAACTGAGTCGCAGAAAGAGGCCACCGCCTCCCAGGACCTCTCACTCTCGAGCATCTTATGCACGATGCTCGCGAGGGAGAGGTCCGGCCCTACAACGGACACTAGAGTGCGTCGCTCAGAGGACCAGGCCGGGCATACCTCAAGGGTATGCCAGGACGTGTCCTCCGAAGCGCCGCACTCATGGCAGACAGGAGTCGGCTCCCTACCGATCCGCCACAGGTACTTACCGAAGCAACCATGCCCGGTCAGCACCTGAGACAGACGATAGGTCACCGACCCATGTCGCCGATCCGCCCAGCGATCCAGAACGGGGCGGAATGCTTCCACGGTACGCAAGAGCGTACCGGAGCCCGTCACCCGTTCTAGATCGCCGGCCCACCTACCTAACAAGCCGTTCCGCGCCTCGCGCACCTCCGCTTGCCTCTCCGCCACGGTCAGTCGTCTCCTCGACTCCCCTTCCCCTTCCCTACTGCGGCGGTACCTCTCCGCGAGCACCTCCGCCTCTAACTCCCACGGGGGGGCGCCAGCTATCATTAAGGCCGCTGTCCGGGACACGGTCCGGTATCCCCGTATTGCCCTCAACGCTACGGCCCGCTGCGGCTTTCGCAGAGAGACCAAGGCCGTCTCGTCGAGGGCATCCGCCCAGACCGGTGCCCCGTACAGCGCCATGCTGCGCACCACCCCCGCGTACAACTGACGGCAGGGCGCGCTGGGCCCGCCAATGTTAGGCAGAAGCCGACCCAGCGCGTCCGCCGTCCTAACCAGCCTACCCTCTAGTTGGCGGAAGTGCTCGCCAAATTTCCATCTCGGGTTGAGCAAAAGCCCCAGGTACTTCATCTGGGGCTTAAGCTCAACCCTAACACCCGAAACCCGTACCGCCGCACCTACAGGTACCCGGAACCGCGGCCCATGGAACACCATGGCCTCGGTCTTTTGTAGTGCGACCCTCAACCCGAGCGCCTCTATTCGCTCGACGACGAGGGTCGCACATGCCGAGGCCCTCCTAACCACTTCAGCGAGGTCTGCCCCCCTGGTGGTCACTAACGTGTCATCTGCATAACACGTCAGGGAACACCGGGGCGGCAGCGCGCCGCGAAGAACCCAGTCGTATCCTATGTTCCACAGGAGTGGTCCTAAAACCGACCCCTGCGGAACACCGCACTCGACAGCGTGTCGCCGCACCCGCTCGCCATCCCTCCCCGGTATGAGGACGTCTCGCCCCGCCAGGTAGTCCTCCAGCAGGCGGGCCAAGTAAGGAGGCACCCCGTGATATCGGAGTGCCTCAAGAATCGTGGTGTGCGGGATGCTGTTAAAAGCGTTGGCGATGTCTAAGGACACCGCCAACAGGTAGCCGCGTCGCTGACAAGCATCCCGCACGTCTGCCCTCAGCCGGGACAACGCATCCATCGTGGACCGTCCCGACCTAAAACCAAACTGCACCTCGGAGATATCCGGGCCTACGCCACCTAAGTGCTGGACGAGGCGCGAAGCGATGATTCTTTCGAACACCTTCGCGACCTCGTCCAGCAGGACAATTGGCCTGTATGCGGAAGGGGAGGTCTGTACGTAGCCATTCTTCCGCAACAGGCACAATTGTCCGTCTTTCCAGGGTTTCGGGAACCGTCCGACGCGTAAACACGCATCAAACAGTTCCCGAAGCCCTTCTCCGAGGTGCTTGAGGGCAGCCACGAGCGCCTTGCTGGGGACCCCATCCGGCCCCGGGGCCGTCCTCTTCCCCTTAAGACGGCGGATTGCGGCGACCATTTCTGCGTCGGTCACGTCGGTAACGACTAGGCCCCCCACGACTTCCTCGCTTTCCCCTCCATGGTGCGCCATGGGCGGCGGCTCGAACGTCCCCGACCCTACAGGAAACAACTGACCGATGACGGAGTCCAGCAGCTGTCCGTCCATGGACAGCGTGAGCGGAGGGCCCCTTGCCCGCATCTTGTTGCGCGCGGCGCGGAACGGTCTCCCCCACGGGAACCTATCTAATAATTCCAGCAGCTCCGCGTGCGCTCTCTCCTTACCTTCTGCAATTGCTATCTGCAGGGCGCGTTTTGCCTCCACGTATGCAGCATACAGCCGAGCCTCCTCCACTGGGTCGCGTGTCCGGCGACGCCGTCTGTAGCGGGTGTGCGCACGCCGCTTGGCGTTGCACACCCGCCTCAGCTCGGCGATTGCCGGCGACCACCAGTAGACGGCTCGGCGCTGCGGTATGCCACATACGCGGGGCATCGCTGCGCTGCAGACAGCCTGCAGGCAGGAGCGCACGCGGAGCGCTGCTTCATCCACGTCTGGCCCGTTGCACGGGCCAAGGACCCATCGCTGGACTATCGCGGCCTCGTCAGCGCGATCGCTGTCAAAGGCCGCGAGAGCCCAGCGAGGGAAATCCTCCGCTGGCGCACTGGGCGCCGTCCGCCCCTGAGAGGCGGAGACATCGAACCTTATGTACCGATGGTCGGACAATGTCTCCGCCTCCTCCAGGACCCGCCAGCCGACCACATTGCGCGCGAGGGCGGGGGTAGCGAAGGTGAGATCCACCACGGAACCCCCCCACCGTCGCACGCAAGTGTGAACTCCCCCCGTGTTAAGGAGGGAGAGGCCGGCGGACGCCGCCCAGCGCTCCAGCACGCGGCCACGCGCGTCGGTCGCCGCGCCGCCCCACGTCAGGGACTTGGCGTTAAAATCGCCAGCCACCACCGTGCCCTGACGTGAGACCGCCCGGCGAACGACCCCGGACAACCCGGATAAAAATCGCTCAAATTCGTGGAGGGGTCTGTTAGGTGAGAAGTAAACTCCCACCACGCAGAGACCCCTCCACGAAACCGACACGTATCCGACGCCGCTCTCGACAAGCGAGGGCGGCGCCGCCGATGGCAGCGTGGTAACAGCCACGCTGCCCCCCAGATCGCCCACCCAGGAGGGCTGGTCGGGAACCACGTATGGTTCCGCGACCACCGCAACACCTACGTTCCACTCCGCCATGGACTGCAGGAGTAAGTCCTGCGCCCTGGCGGAGTGGTTCAAGTTCCCCTGGAGAAAGCTGTACGGATGTGGGTCCATTAGGACGTCATCGGTACAGCCTCCTCCAGGCGCGGCGCCCTCCCGGGAGCGGCGGCTCTCGGGGCCTGTCTGGCCTTAGTGGGAGGAGGGTTGCATTTCCCTCCTCCCATGACGTGACCGGCCGGCCGGCCAAGCCCGGCGCACAGGCCACAGCGGGGCTCCGCGGCCCCGCACGTCGCGCTGACGTGCCCCTCCTTTCCGCAGCGGAAGCAGCATTTGCTGCGATCCACCGCGGAGGGGCACATCGGCCCTGTATGCCCCGTTCCCATGCACCTGAAGCAGCGCATGGGGCGGGGCTCCAGTACGCGCGCGCGGGCCGCACTCCAGCCGATTAGGAGGCGGCGACCAACGAGGTCCTTCGCCGCTGAAACTGGGCAGCGCACCAGGACCGAGCAGGTGCCCCCCGGCTCGGACCGGAGGGATCCGGCCCGCACCTGCTCGGCGGCGCAGCCACCCTCGGCGGCGACGAACTTCGCCACCTCCTCGGAGGAGACCGAGTCATCCAACCCACTAATGCGGACGTCCGCAAACTTAGTGGGCCGGTTAACTACGGCCTCCTCCGCCAGCACCGTTCTTAGCTGACCGGCTAGCCGGTCAGCCAAGGCGGCCCTCTCCACGCCAGGGATCTCTAGGATCTTAGTACCGGACGCTGAGGTCCGGCACGAGATCTTCGAGATCCCGGCTTCCCGCAGGTCGACCGCGCGTCTGGCCTTCTCCAAAACGGCGGCGTACGTGACCCCACGACTGACTGCGTCAGGCGTGAGGGCCACGACAATCGCCGCCGTCTTGGCCTCGGCCAGGCGCGGCGCCTTCTTGGGAGCCGCCTTGGCGGCCTGCCGTGCCTCGGCGGGGCGGGCGGACTTGCGCGCCCTGCGCCGCTTTTTGCGGGAGGACACCGCGGTCCACCCCTCCCCGTCCGGGGGCTGCTGTGCCCGAGCGACGGGCGCCCGTACAGCGGGCGCCTGTGTAACAGGAGCCCGTACAGCGGGCGCCCGTCTGGACACAGCAGGCTCTTCCGTCCTCTGCGCAGGGGGGGCGGCCCCCCTTGCCACAGCCGCGTACGAGGCGGCGGGGGCTGCACGTCTATCGGCGGCTAATGGAGGGCGCCTGTCGGGGATTTGCATCCCCTCCAGTTGCGCCCTAACCATTCCGCCGATAGAGCGGTGCAGCTTGGCCGCCCACTCCTCGAGCTTCGCGTCCAGGTCGACCTCCTGGCCGACCTGGGCGCGGGGCTCCGGAGCAACGCCCGCACTCGCGGGAGCCGCTGGTGAAGCCACAGGCGCTGACGGGGCATGTCTAGCGTTGTAGTCACGCTTGACAGCCCGCATCTCAGCCTGAAGCTTCGCGAGCTCCCGCTTCATGCGGAGGTTGTCCCTCCTTAGCCGGGTCATCTCGTCCGAGCTCGATCTCGTGGCGAGACCCTCCACGGCGCCCTTGAGCGAAACGAGGGAGTCCCGGATCTCCTTGACGCACGAGCCCTTAAGATTCCGGGACTTACGGGTTACCCCGTCGATGGTCTTAATGCCCTCCAGGGCCCGGGCCATCAAGTCCGCCACCGGTGGACCAGACCCATCCGGGCCCGAGTCCTGGGTGGAGGGCGCCGCCACGAGCTCGTCCTCGTAGTATGAGTCGTTGCTATTGTCCCGCACGGAGGCAAGGCAACGACTCAACCCCGCGGCGTGGGTTCTACCCCGCTTGGAGGTCGGGATCTTCGGAGCGGGCTCGGTGTCCGCATCCGAACCCGATCCCGACCCCGCAACCGACCCCGCAACCGACCCCCCAACCGACCCCCCAATCGGGTCCGCGGACTTCCTTCCCCGTGAGCCAGAGGGTCCAGGCAAGGCCTCGGTCCCCGCTCCCGAGCGAAGGAAGTCCGCGGCCTTCCTACTCTTACGCGCGCTCTGGGGGCCCCCCAGAACAGGGGACCTCCTGGAGCTTGGCGGCTCCCGCCTCCGCTTGACGCTCCTGGAGCGCGGCCGGTCACTCTCCTCCCCGCTACAAGGCGGGGGGGTGAAACAGTCCGCGTTCTCCATGAGCGCCACTAAATGGGGGTCCGGGGGACCCGTCGGTGCGGGGTACTCCATCCAAGGGATGAATTACCCAGCACAGAAAGGCCCCAGAACGAAAATAAAACGAATGAGATCGACCTGCCCACCGAAAACCCAAAGGGAATTTCCGGTGCCCAGATCGACCCCTTAAAAACTTACCTGTGACCTCCCACCGGTCCCGTCGCCTTCCTTGCACCTTCAGCTCTCACTATACACACTCACAAATACACCTGCACACACTAACACCTTCACAATAACTACACCATCAACTCACTACACCATCAACTCAACCTCCCATCAACTCAACCTCCCATCAACTCAACCTCCCATCAACCTAACCTAACCTAACCTAACCTAACCTAACCTAACCTAACCTAACCTAACCTAACCTAACCTAACCTTTTTTTTTTTTTTTTTTTTTTTTTTTTTTTTTTTTTTTTTTTTACGGGGGGAAATGCGTTACGCATGCCCTCGCCCCTGATGGGCACAGGGCGAGGGGTATGTGGGACTCCCGTTTTCGGCCCGGGCGAGCGAGACCCCGCAGGGTCTCCAGCTGCGAGCGGCCGGGCCCGGTTTACCCACTAAAACCCCCCGGTGTTCCGTCGGACACCCTTTGCTGCCGGGCTGCGGGATTCGCTGACGCATTCACCGTACAGCCCGGCGGGTCGGCCCGCCTGCCCTTGGCACTGTGGCGGGCCCCGTCCGGGACGGGGACTAGACTGGCCCCCGTCCGTGTTTCGGGGGAGCGTCAAGAGTGCTCCCCCTCCTCTGAGACAGGCGCGCGCGGAACACGTCGCGCCACCTTCTCGGGCCTGCTGCTGCTAGGGCGGCGGGTTGCCCCACCCGCCGCCCGCAGGCCACCTCTACGGAGGCTGCAGGTCGTCTCTCCTTGGCGCCCTCCGGCGCCTGGTGCGTCGGGAGCGGCAGGGGAGGACGGTGTTCGCCTCCCTCTCACGCTCCGCCGCTTCCTTCGTGGCCATCACCTCCTCACAAAATGAGGTGACGGCCGACCACGCCTCCTCGCTCCGGGTCATCGCCGTGACCACGGACTCGAGCGAGGAGGGGTCCGCACCAGTAGCCGAGACCAGACTACGGCGCTGCGATGTCCACGCCGGGCATTCTGCCAGCGTATGCAGCGCCGTGTCTTCCGGGGCCCCACAATGATGGCACCCGGGTGTCGGCTCCCTCCCTATACGACACAGGTACTTGCCGAAACATCCATGGCCTGTCAGCACCTGTGTCGTACGGAAGCCGAGGGCGCCGTGACGCCTCTGCAGCCACTCCGTGAGGACGGGTCTTACCGCCACGATTGTGGCGTGCCCTGCGTCGGGTTGCGCAAGTCGAACGCTCCATTCCGCCACCAGGACGTCGCGGAGCCGAGACCGCTCTATCTCGGTCTCTCGCGGCGACGGCCGCAAGCTCCGCGCGATTCGCTCCTCGCGCCATGTAAAGAGTGACGCGAGGAGCTTCGCCTCCAAGTCCCAGGGCGGGGATCCGGCAAGAAGGCTTGCCGCCTCGAAAGAGATCGTGCGATACCCCCTAATGGCCCTTATGTTCATGGCGCGCTGCGGTGCACGAAGCAGCGCGCCGTGTTTGGGGCCCAGGGCCTCCGCCCATATTGGGGCCCCGTATAGGGCCATGGATCGCACGATCCCCTGATAAAGCCTTCTTGTGGGGGAGTTGGGACCTCCCAGATTGGGCAGCAGCCGCGCCAAAGCTCTAGCGGCTGCCACCAGTTTCGGGGCCAAGATCTTGAAGTGGGCCCCGAAGTCCCAACGGCCGTCGATGATTAGGCCGAGATAGCGCATCGACGACCCTACGTCGATGCGTACGTCCCCCACCACGAGCTGGGACCTTGGCGGTGGCCTGTTCCGAGGCCCATGAAAACAAATGACCTCGGATTTCTGCAAGGCCACCTGCAGTCCCAGCCGCCGGATCCTTCCTATGACTTGCGCAACCCCAGCGGTCGCACGAGACGTCGCCTGCGCGTGCGTTCTCCCCCGCGCCAAAACCAGCGTGTCGTCAGCGTAACAAACGACGCTGACGCAAGGGAGGAGGGCGCCGCGCAGCACCCAGTCATATCCGATGTTCCACAGGAGAGGGCCTAGAACCGACCCCTGTGGAACACCGCACACCATCTCTCGCCGTAACAACTGATCACGACCCGGGCAGATAATCTCCCGTTCCGACAGGTAGGCCCCGACAATACGGCGGAGGTAGCTGGGCACACGATGGTAAATAAGTGCCGCGTTGATACAACTCCAGGGCAAGGTGTTGAAGGCGTTGGCGATGTCGAGCGACACCGCCAACATCACCTCGCCCCGGGACACTGCTACCTCCGCTTGGGCTCGTACACTCTTTACCGCGTGTATGGTAGAGCGCCCTCGGCGGAAACCGAATTGGTTCTCCGCCAGGTCCGGCCCCACTCCACTTAGGTGCTGGACGAGGCGCTCGGCGATTATTCGCTCGAAGAGCTTTGCCACCTCGTCCAGCAACACGATGGGCCGGTATGCGGACGGACTGTCCGCAGGGCGCCCCTCTTTTTTAAGCAGGACCAGCTTACCAGTTTTCCACCGGCGTGGAAACTGGCCCCGCTCCATACACGCGCTGTAGAGTCCCAATAGTCGGGGCCCGAGAGCCCTCACGGCCAGGGCCCACACTCGGCCATGAATGCCGTCTGGCCCTGGGGCGGTGTTCTTCACCGACATGCGATTCACCGCCGCTCTCAGCTCTGCCCGGGTCACTTCGGGCACGTCGTCGTCTCGGTCCACGCTGGGTTCCTGGCTGGGCGGAACCATAGGTGGTGGCGCGTGCTCCCTTCCCATGGGAAACAATGCGCTCACCACCTCCTCGAGGAGCTCAGGTCGGAGACTCTGGGTAAGTGGGGGAGCCCAGGGGCGTAGTTTGCCCCTCACAAGACGATATGGGCGCCCCCACGGATCTTGATCCAGAGTCTCTATGAAGGTCTTATAGCTTTCGACCTTCGCTCCCTCGATGGCGTACTGGAGGGCCCTCTTCGCCTCCCTGTACGCCTCGTGTAGTTCCGCCCCTCTCGGGGCCGCGTATGCGGCGCCGCGGTGTCTCCTATTGTGCCTTGTCAGGTGCCTTTTTGCAACCTGACAGGCTTCGCGCAACTGCGCGATCTGCGGCGACCACCAGTAAACTTGGCGCTTTGTCGCCGCAGAACGGACCCGCGGCATGGATGTGTCACACATACGCGACCCACATTCCTGAAACCAAGCCGCCTCACTTTCTACGTCAACAGGCCTGTCCGGTGCTGCCACCCAGGCCTGGACTAAGGCGGCTTCCAGGAGCAGCTCCCTGTCGAGCTGCTTCAACGACCAGCGTGGACCGGTCTCAACCGAGCCAGGACGAATCGGGGCGTCGGAGGTCTGGGCGGAGACGTCAAATCGGATATATTTGTGATCCGATAGCGTCTCCACCTCCTCGACGACGCGCCATTCCCGGACACGGCGCGCTATTGCGGGGCTCGCAAACGATAGGTCAACGATTGACCCGCCCCACAGACGCACGCACGTGTGGACAGAACCTCGGTTGAGAACGAGTAGGCCTGTAGAGAGGGCCCACTCCTCGAGCAACTCTCCCCTCGCGTCCGTGGCGGGGGAACCCCAAGCCGTTGACTTGGCATTGAAGTCCCCCAGGACGAGTGCAGGGAGGGGATGACTACGAGCGACGAACGTGCCTAGCCTTTCCAGCAATTCCTCAAACTCGGCGAGAGGTAGACTGGGTGGGGCGTAAACGCCCGCGACTACAGACCTGCCTATGGAGGCTGTGACGTACCCCTGCCCTCGCATGACGTTTTCGAGGGGAGGGGTACCGACCGCTGAACTCACGATTATGGCCACCGAGCCACTCACGTCGCCCGCCCAGTCATCTCTAGGCGGGACGAAGTACGGCTCGGCGGCGACGCAAACATTGATTTGCCACTGCGCCAGGCTCTGATGTAAAAGGTCCTGAGCTCTGGCGCAGTGGTTTAGATTCGTCTGGAGGTAGCGGAAGACGGTCATTGATGGGCCGTCTCCACTACCTCCATTGCCACTGGCGCCTCTTCGGGCGCACTAGGGTGACTGGGCTGTATAGGGGCCACAGTCACCTTCTTCTTGCCCTTTGCCTTGGACTTGGGTGGGGCGCAGGATTTGCTCCCCATGCGGTGGTCAGCGGGCTTGCCGGCCGCGGCGCACGCATTACAGTGCGGCGCGGCGCTGCACTCCGCAGCCTTATGGCCCTGCTGACCACAGCGGAAGCACCTGCCTACGCAGGTCACCTCCGCAGTGCACCGCGCGCCCACATGACCGTGGGCCATGCAGCGGTAGCACCGCACGGGGCGTGGCTCCAAGAGCTTCACCTGCGCCGACACCCATCCGACTAAAAGGCGCTTGTTCTCCGTCACTTTTCTGGCCGCCGCGACAGGGCAGCTGACTATGGCTGTCCCCAGCCCGGAGGGTGCAGGTCGGATTGCGCCCGACCGCACCTGCTCCGCGGGACAGCCACCCACTTTGGCCACTGCAGCCGACAGCTCAGCCTGCGTAACAGAATCATCCAGGCCGGAGACGCGTAATTCTACCGTCTTCATCGGCCTGGACACTCGAACTATGTCGTTCGGCAGGCTGGCTTTTAGCCGCTCGGCAAGGGCGTCGGCCTTGGGACCACTCGTGGCACCGGGGATCTCTAACATCCTCGCTCCGGTGCGAGTGGTCTTAAATCGGACGCCGCTGATATCAAGCTCGTCCAATTTGACCGCTTCCTTGGCCCTCGTCAGGACGTCCGAGTATTTGACGCCCCTGCCTTCGGCTTCCGGCTGCAGTGTAATAACCACCGCAGCAGATCTAGGCACGGTGAGCCGCGCCGCCTCCTTTTTGGCCGCCCTACGCTGTTTTTGGGCGGCCTTCTTGTCGGCCTTCTTCTGGCCGACTTTCTCCCATTTGTTCCCCCCCTTATTTTGTGGGGGGGGCGGCGCAACTCTCGTGCCGTTGCGTTTTCCCCGGTCGTTTGCGGTGGTAGTGGGCTGTGGGGCTGTGTTTTCAGCTGCCCTATCGCCTCCCCGCTTCTTTCTACTCCTCTTCCTTTTCTTCTTCACCTGCGGTTTTTCCACAGGTGCTGCTGGTGCCTTTGATTTTGGCTGTGAGGCCTTAACTTTTGCAGGCATCTTTGAGGAGCCCCCAGAAGATGAAGGGCCCTCCGCTTGCTGCGATGTTGAAGGTCCAGCCACCACCTCGCTGTAGGAGGGCACGTTCTTTTGGCCAGAGAGGCGCGGCCGTAGACGTTGGCCCTCCAGTACATTCTCCAACCTTTGGAGCCGGGTGTCCATGGAGGCCTCCTGCTCCAGAGCTATTTTTTTGAACTCCTTCCTAAGCGTTTCCGCAAGAGGAGGAGCTTTCTCCAGTGGCTCTGGAGTCACCACACCACGACACTGACGTCGGAGCTCCTGGAGTTCTTTACGGAGCTCCTGGTTCTCCTCACGAATTAGCCTCAATTCGCGAGCCAGCTTATTATTTTCCTCGGTAGAGGTTCGCGATAAAAGGGCGCTGGCTAGCTCGCGAATGAGTCCCACGGAGTCGTTGAGAACCTTCTGGTTGACGCCTTTTAGGTTCTTTGATTGGAGAACCACCGACCTAATTGATTGCGCCACCGATTCGAATTGGGCGCCGATGTCGGCCGCCACCATCGTGTGTGGATCTAAAGGAGTGCGGTCCACCGGTGGTTGCCTAGCCCGTTTTCGTTCCGTCGCTGCCTCCTTTTTGACCTCCTTTATTTTAGCGGCCAATCTTGCCGCTTTTGCCGCCTCCCTGGCTCGACCAAGCCCAACACACAGGCCATGTGTTGGTTTTCGGCCTCTGGTCTCGAGCCGGGGGCCAATGTTCACTCGGAGAACCTTGTTCCCCATGATTTCCGATGTTAATGGAGAAGGAAGCGGAGAATTGGATGTTTTATCTCCTTCAGTTGGTTTAAGAGTCTGTAAGATATCAGGAGATCCTCCAGCCCTTCTTTTCTTCTCTTCCTTCTCCTCCTCTTCGTCAAGCCGTCTTTTGACCGGCTTGGTCAACGCAGTATAGTCTGGAGAGGCGTCAATATCTTCGTCAGACAATCCCAGGAAAGAGAAACTGACAACGCCGCCACTATCCATCTCCATCCTATAATCCTCTGCAGTGCTTTCTGCAGGCACGGCAGATACCGTAGCTGCTGATGGAGAACAGCTACCCTCACCCACATTCACCCCGCGACCATCCATCGTCGCACCGCTCATCATATTACACTCCCACTCGACGCCCTTTGCGACGCCCTCGCATTTATCTTTATTTTTAAAAGTTTTAGAATTAGCAACTGACATAGTAGTCCCACGAGTATGGGGGAAATAAACGGTCCGCCCGGGCAGTGCCCCCTGTACCCGGGTAAGCCTAATACAACGGGGTGTCGGCCGGTACCCCGAGGTGAGGCACACTCGCGACTGGCCTTCCTGCCAGCCACGCACTCCTCGCCGTGCGCCTCAGCGGCTTGAGTTAGGGTGATTTTTTATAGAGGTTTTCTTCCTCGCGGCCCGGGCGGTTAAGCCAAGGCCCTCGTTCCCCGAAGGGTTTACGAGTTGTGGCGCGGTGCCATGGAGGACTGAAACCCCCACAGCGTGCCCGACGGCAGGGTGAGTGCACGCCGAGCCCGCGACCAAAAGCCTCATTCGCCTAAAAGCCGCCCCTAAAAGACAGAGGCGGCGGCAAGAGGACCACGGTGTCGGACCTTTGGCAACTAGAGATGGAGACCCTTTGCGGGGAGTTCATCTCTAGTACCCAGGATGCACCGGCCGCTAACGGTTGCCCTTTCCCCCGGATACAAGTATCAGAGGGAAACTGCAACCGCGCGGCACACGAGGAGGTAGTCCGACCTGACACCCCAACCTAACCTAACCTAACCTAACCTAACCTAACCTAACCTAACCTAACCTAACCTAACCTAACCTAACCTAACCTAACCTAACCTGGTCGGAGAAACTCGCGAGGCTGAAGAAGGAAGTCGCCACCAGGAGACGAAGAATACGCTGTGCCGCTCCAATCCGTAGGTCGAGGGTGGTCGATGAATACCTGAAAAAGAAGGAAGAATATGAGTCGGAAGCAGTTAAGGCCCAAACCAATAGCTGGAAGGAGTTCTGCTGCAAGCAGGACAGGGAGGGGGTTTGGGAGGGGATTTACAGGGTCATAGGGAGAACAACTAGGAGAGAGGAAGACTCGCCAATGGTGGAGAACGGAGATGTGCTGGACGCAAAGGGATCCGTAAAATTAATTACGGAGACCTTTTACCCAGAGGATAGTCCAGACAACGACACCGAATACCACCGACGCATAAGAACAGAGGCCGACGAAGTCAACGCGGGTGACCTAGGTGAGCTATGCGACCCGCCGTTCACGGAGTTGGAGCTCAAAGCGGCAAGCGAGTCTTCTAACCCAAAGAAAGCCCCAGGAGCGGACGCCCTTACAGCGGATATATGTAGCCGGGCAATCGGCTGCGCACCGGAGGTGTTCCTGGCCCTGCTGAATAAATGCTTAGCGCTCAGTTATTTCCCTAGGGCCTGGAAGGAGGCCACAGTAGTAATTTTGCGAAAACCGGGCAAAGCAAGCTATGACACCCCGAAGTCGTTTAGACCGATAGGCCTCCTTCCAGTCCTGGGAAAAATATTCGAAAAGATGCTGATGGCCCGCCTCAAGTTCCACATCATTCCACGGATGAGTACTCGCCAATACGGCTTTATGCCCCAGAGGAGCACCGAAGACTCCCTCTATACCCTCATGCAGCGCATCAAGGGAAAGCTAGCACAAAAGAAAATCGTGGTGTTGATTTCCTTGGATATAGAGGGGGCCTTCGATAGCGCCTGGTGGCCGGCCATTAGAGTTCGTTTGGCTGAGGAAGGTTGTCCGGTGAACTTGAGGAGGGTCATGGACAGCTATCTGAGCGATCGTAGCGTAAATGTCAGATATGCGGGTCAGGAATATTCCAAAGGGACAAGTAAAGGGTGCGTCCAAGGCTCCATAGGGGGACCAATCCTATGGAATCTCCTCCTTGACCCTCTGCTGAAAGGTCTAGAGAATCGCGGCGATTACGTGCAGGCGTTCGCCGACGATGTAGTCCTCGTCTTCGATGGTGACACGGCGCTTGAGATAGAGGGACGTGCGAATGCTGCCCTTGAACACGTCCGGGCGTGGGGTGTCGACAATAAGCTCAAATTTGCTCCGCAAAAAACAAACGCGATGACGATAACGAAAAAGCTAAAATTCGACACTCCACGCCTGAGCATGGGGGGGGTGGACATCGCGATGTCCAAAGAGATCAAGCTGCTTGGGGTCACCATCGACGACAAGTTGACCTTCAACACACACGTCGCGAACGTCTGCCGAAAAGCCATTGCTGTCCACAAGCAGCTGTGCAGGGCGGCCAAAGTGAGTTGGGGCCTAAACCCAGAGGTCGTTAAAATAATCTATGTGGCCACAATAGAACCTATAGTTCTGTACGCTGCAAGCGCATGGGCTCCAGCTGTAAAGAAAAAAGGGGTCATCAAACAGCTCGCGGTAGTCCAAAGGGGGATAGCGCAGAAACTCTGCAAAGCCTACCGAACTGTCTCCCTAAACTCTGCTCTCCTATTGGCAGGGATACTACCCCTGGACCTGCGTATCCAGGAGGTGGCATCCCTATATGAAGCCAAGAAGGGAGTACCACAGCAGATGTTGGGGGACAGAGAGGTAGAGCAGATGGCGCCGGCTTTAAATTCCCCTCACCCTGCACAACATTTGAACCTTGAGTTCAAGAGCCTGGTGGACCGTGAGGAAGTTAGCGCACAAGAGCACCTGGAAGTCAAAATCTATACGGACGGCAGCAAGATAGGCGGAAGAGTTGGTGCGGCGCTGTCCGTATGGACCGGACAGACTGAATCCAGGGCTCAAAAATTGGCGCTATCCAGCTATTGCACGGTCTACCAGGCAGAACTCTTGGCGATATGCAGGGCTACCAGCATAATAAAAGATCACGCTGCGACGACGTTTGGGGTTTTCAGCGACTCCATGGCGGCTCTCCAAACGGTGAAAAACTACCGTTGCCTCCACCCATTGGCAGTAGAAGCCAGAGAGAATTTGACAGCTAGCTCTCACCAGAACAAGCAAGTCAGCTTGTTCTGGATAAAAGCACATGCCGGGTTGGAAGGTAACGAGCGAGCGGATGAGCTCGCCAAGGAGGCCGCTCAAAACTCCAGACGCACACCAAACTACGACAGGTGTCCGATCTCATTCATCAAGCGTCAAATCCGATCGGGGACGCTTGATGAATGGAATCGGAGATACGTAAATGGCGAAACAGCATCTGTCACCAAGGTGTTCTTTCCGGACGCAGCAGCCGCGTACAGAACTATAAGGAAAATCAAAATTACGGCAACTCTAACGCAGATAATGACCGGGCACGGTGGGTTTTCCGAGTACTTGAATCGCTTCAAGTGCAAGGGAAACCCATCGTGTATCTGCGACCCAAACAAAAATGAAACGGTGCCACATATTTTGTTGGACTGCCCCGTACACGCGAGGGAGAGATGGACAGTAGAACAGAGGTTGGAGAGGAAGCTGGAGATCGGGAATGTGGCAGAAATAGTAATAGGTAAAGATAGGGAAATATTTTTAGATTATTGCACAAACATTGCAAATAAGGTAATTATAAGAAATAAAACAGATTAGAACGTTATGTTACAATATATATTGTATATATAGACGATAACATAAAATAGAAGATAGATAGATAAACAAATTAATAAGATTAAGCAGCAATAAAAAGTAGTAAGAAGTAAACTGTAGAAATAAGAGAAATAGCATCGGCGATCACCCACACCCATAACAATAAGATAAATGTGGATCATGTAAATAAGAATAAAAATTAGCATAATAAATAAACAGTAATCAGTGGTAAAATTGTTAAATAAATGTAATATTAGATAAGAAAAGATGTTATTAGAAACAGTTAATATGTTATAATAAGTAATAAACTAGAATAAGAAATATTGTTTAAACAGAAAAAGAAAAAGAAGAAAAGAAAAGAAAAAAGGGAAAAAAAAAAAAAAAAAAAAAAAAAAAAAGATGATGTAGCAGCCGTGTATACGCTCACCCTTAATTATTAAGACACAAAATAGAAGTTAAAATAGATAAATAGAAAATAAGTATATCATAAGAATAGAAATAAGAGAAAGATGTAAATAATGAAACAGTAAAATAGGTAAAAATTGTAAGAATAAAGAAAGTGTTACTATAAAATAAAATTGGTACCTGTGTCGGTTTCACCTCCCTTAAAGAGAAGACTAGATGTAAATAAATAGAGAACATTCAAATAAATAGATAAAATGTAGTTAAATGGGAGAAAAAGATGATGTATGAAAGATTATTGGTAAAGTTTGAAAGTGCGAGAAGACTAAAAGATAGAACTGGAATGAATGTAATTGCTTGCAACAGACTCCGACAACGTTGGAGGAGATAGAATATAAATAAAAAAAAAAAAAAAAAAAAAAAAAAAAAAAAACCTAACCTAACCTAACCTAACCTAACCTAACCTAACCTAACCTAACCTAACCTAACCTAACCTAACCTAACCTAACCTAACTCACCGAAACCTAACTCACCGAAACCTAACTCACCGAAACCTAACTCACCGAAACCTAACTCACCGAAACCTAACTCACCGAAACCTAACTCACCGAAACCTAACTCACCGAAACCTAACTCACCGAAACCTAACTCACCGAAACCTAACTCACCGAAACCTAACTCACCGAAACCTAACTCACCGAAACCTAACTCACCGAAACCTAACTCACCGAAACCTAACTCACCGAAACCTAACTCACCGAAACCTAACTCACCGAAACCTAACTCACCGAAACCTAACTCACCGAAACCTAACTCACCGAAACCTAACTCACCGAAACCTAACTCACCGAAACCTAACTCACCGAAACCTAACTCACCGAAACCTAACTCACCGAAACCTAACTCACCGAAACCTAACTCACCGAAACCTAACTCACCGAAACCTAACTCACCGAAACCTAACTCACCGAAACCTAACTCACCGAAACCTAACTCACCGAAACCTAACTCACCGAAACCTAACTCACCGAAACCTAACTCACCGAAACCTAACTCACCGAAACCTAACTCACCGAAACCTAACTCACCGAAACCTAACTCACCGAAACCTAACTCACCGAAACCTAACTCACCGAAACCTAACTCACCGAAACCTAACTCACCGAAACCTAACTCACCGAAACCTAACTCACCGAAACCTAACTCACCGAAACCTAACTCACCGAAACCTAACTCACCGAAACCTAACTCACCGAAACCTAACTCACCGAAACCTAACTCACCGAAACCTAACTCACCGAAACCTAACTCACCGAAACCTAACTCACCGAAACCTAACTCACCGAAAACGCTGTACCCGCCCCCCGCCCCGAGAAATCACTTCCTTTACTTCTTAGTTTTGGCAACAAACCTATTGTGCGATTTAACTAATTGAACAGTGACATCTAGTGAAATTTTCAACAAATATCTGCAAGTTCCGAGTAGCATTGGAATAGCAATAATAAGACTGGTTAGATAGAGAGGTCGCTAGTTTGATTTTTGTCCTTGTGCTTTGATCTATGTGTATTCTTTTTTTTTTTGTGTAATCTTTAGCCTTTTTCCTATTCAGCAGCATTAATATATAAAAAAAAAATTAAAAAAAAAAAAAAAAAAAAAAAAAAAATTCACTTCGATTAGGTTAGGTTATTTTGTCACAAAGGAGAGAATTTCTTTGTTTTTATCTGGCTGTTAGGTTAGGTTCGATTAGGTTTGATGTTTTTTTTTAATTTTATGATCACCCTTAGGTTAGGTTAGGTTCTTCTCCTTCAGAGACTATCTCCTTTCAAATGCGCAGCAATCGCCATCTAGTGATGATTCCACACCTTAGCTCACATTTACTCATAAATTAAGTGTCGTGGTGACGTCAGAATCACAGGTTTAAGTCGTGACTTAAGCTTTTATCTAAAGGATCTTGTTGTATTTGGTAGGTACGTACATAATAATCTTGTAATCATAAATATAAACGGTGAAAGTTGAAGCGCGCCGTCTAGTGTCGAATAGTAGGAACATTTAACGTTTCGAACTTTTGTTACGATTTTAAGAGTTTTGAGTCTGTATAATATGTCTGTGTAATTAAATTGATTATTTAGATTTTAAGATTCAATGTTACATAGCAGTTTCAATGTTATTTATTAGTGTTAGTTAATTTTGTTATTTTACGACAGCGCCATCTAGCACAACAAATCGGCAACACCAAGAAGTACTGTGTGTTTAGAATATTTGCCGTGCATTATTTATAGTAAGATGTTTTTTTTTAAACACGCTCATTTATTATGATTTTCAACAATGCTTCTGGAAGATTAATTAGTTCAACCGCGAGCGAGTAATCTAAGTTCGAGTTTCAAAAATTCGCCGCCAGTGGCGCTGTACTTGTGTTAATACAGACAGTTTACACATCATTATTACCAGATTTGTTAGGAAAGTTGTTTGATTCATGAAAATTTTGTGCGGGTCGGTAGTTATTATTAAAACGCAGTGTAATTCTTTCAAACACAGACTATTTATTTCATAGATAATATTAAAAGTAACTACACAACATTTCTCACATCAGCGGTAGATGGCGCTAGTATGTATATTATTATTAGTACTAAAGTATAAATAACTGATATCATCTTGACAGTCAATGGAAAAGTAAATTTGGTAGTGTGGGAACTCCTGCGCATGATCTCACACCGAACTCCCAAACTCTAAGCCCAGCAGTGGGACGCTCAAGTTAAGTATTAACAAGTCTTTAGTGTCCCACAGCTGGGCACGGGCCTTCTCTAAACAATTTTAAGAGTTAAGGCAGCTTCAAGTTTAAATTCGCTTGAATGGGTTAAGAGAATCTTATTAATTAAACTGTTTCAAGTGTACACGCGGCTACACATTACGCTATATATTTCCAGTATACGCTGATCTCGCTTTGTAAAGGATTTCCGTACAACGAGAGGTCAGCTTATACTGGAAAAGTATAGCTTGATGTGAAGCCGTGGGTACACGTGTTATTTAGAGAATTTCACGTTTTAAGAATATATCGGTTTCCTCACGACGATCTTTTTTGTATTTTATTTGCTGAATTTTATTAATACAATACACAAAAAGTTGTGTGGGCTCGAAGTCGGCATCGAACCTGTAACCTATCGACATCCAGACGGTATCTGTATGTCGCGGCCATCTGTATTTATACTGAACTAGCTTTCCGTCGCGACTACGACCGCGTGAACAGTATCATGCCCAGTAGTGGCATAAAAAGTAGCCTATAGCCTCTCTCAACAAATGGGCTGTCTTGTTAGATATTTGCAAGAATTTTTCAAATCGGACCAGATGTTTCTGAGATTAGCGCGTTCAAACAAACAAACTCTTTAGCTTTATAATATTAGTATAGATAAATAAAAATAAATCTTTTTTCGGGCCGGGATTGTTGGTCATAGCGTGTTAGTGTTATTTGTAACAAATTACAACTAAATACTGGCAAAGTTTTATCAAATATTATGTTATGTATTTATTCAGGCAACTACTTAGGCCCATAGAAAATATATAAAAACTTAAATAACTTATATATACTATTAACTATATTTAACTCGAAAAAACGGCGTTGTGTTGCGCATGCAATATTAGTAGGCCGCGCGGTTGAAACGCAGCGTTTCAGCCGCGCGACCTTCTCATACAATTAATATTTAATTCAGTTCTACTTATTTCATAAATTGATTTAGTTCTACGGCTTGTTTAGTAGGTATATTATTTAGTGTAACGCCTGAGTGTCTGTCCGTATGTGTCCGCACGCACAGATATAAGGGGCCGCGGGTGCCGACGCGCGGCAGTGTCGCGAGGCGCCAGCGAGCTGCACCCATTACAGGTAACTACATACACACACGCACACACACACTATATGAACTCTATATAGCAAACTGATTATATTTATTTATTAAATCTATGTGCTCTTGTAGAGGATTAGGATGGGATAGATTAGGATAGTAGATTACCTATCTATTCTAATTGTCCGAAATATAATTGAATTGTCAATATTTCACAATATATAATGTCCTAAAACAAAAACGCCATTTCTATATTAGGTATCCTATTCTTAGTAGAAATATTATTTTTTTTAATTTTGTATCACTTAGTTACGCAGATAATAAAGAAAGTGCGATGACGTCACATATACAGCTGATATTTTTCAGCAATCTAATTTTTTAATGATGATCTTATGGTCAAATAACATCGTATGTCCTTTTGTTTGACAGACTATTTTTTTGGATTATAAAAAAAAACAAAAAGGAAAAAAGAGCTAAAACGAAGGTAACACTAGTATTCTACCGTACAATAGACGTCGTGTGGCGCTTACATCCGTTTAGAATAAGACGAAATTCAAAGTTAAAATTATAATTAGACGTTATAGAATAATTATTACTTATTATTAGACGTTGTAGCTTCGCTCTTTTGCATATTGCGAGTAATATTTTACTAGTACTAAGAAACTAAATTAACACAAACATAACACACACACACACACGAGCAATATACAATCAAAATTTATAAGTTACAAATAAATAAAAAATACAACAAACGAGAAAAGGTGTTCTACAATTGTGTACCATCTGTGACGAACGTCAACTTTGTTCAGCAGACGCTGTAAGTATTTGTTTCAATTCAATATCTTTAGCATCATAGAGTATAGGAAACATACAGATTTAACACGTACCTATTGTACGTAGGTACATTGAGCGCTATGTCTGTAAAATATTGTTGCTACTTTATATGATTTCATTGTCACTTCACTTCAACCCTTTTTAGTGTCCCACTGCTGGGCACGGATCTTCTCTCAACTATCTTATGAGTTGAGATAGAAAACAGTGAAACGTCAAACGGTAGGTACCTCTTTACTAATTAACACAAACTGAACACGAGCTCCGACCTGTGTGTACTGTGTGCTGTGTGCTGTAAGTACCTAAGTAGGTACCCGATACTAAAAACATTCCCGCTTATTTATTTATTTTTGACTAGCGGACTGCCCGGTAAACCAGTGCCACTTACCGGGTCCGAAAATAGATTACGACCGATTCTCAGACCTACCGAATACAGATAAAAGATTCCATAAAAATCGATTGGTCTATTTAATTTTTTCTCTACGTAAGAACAATCTTCGTACTTCAACGAATATTCTAAAAAAAAGGAATCTCTTGTCGTGACAATAATGTGCAAAATAACAGAGAATTATGATAATAATAATAATATTTATATTAATAATTAATTTCTTGTAGTTGTTCATGACTTGAGGAGGTACTTATATAATTTAGGCGATTAGCTTTAAGTACCCGTAGAACTTTAATAGTGTTAGTGAGTGTGCAGGAACGCGTCGATGTCTTTTGTACGTACGTGTGTGGTGGTACCGTTCGACACACTCCTCGCTTCATTAAACTCGTAGCGACATACAGATAGAACAAAGTAGTAACACGACACGACTGATCGTATCGTTTCATTATAATTGGTCAGGATTATTGTTATATAGCGTATTTATATTCGTGTGGGTTGTTAACTCAATAACTCATTTATTGAGATCCTAAATAAATCAACAACATTGTAACGAACTTTGTTTCATAACTCGATCAAATTGAGAGCCCTCACTCAGTAGAAAGGTAAAAGTGAATGTATATTAGATGTCAGTTGTTTTCATTTAACTGCGACAAGATTGATCAGTAAAATTAAAAATAACTGTACAGTTAAAAGTGCCGCTCTCGTCTCGGAGTCGTTACGTTTTAGGGTTCCGTGTACGAAGGGTGCTAACGATAGTTCATTATTAAATCTGTTCTGTTTACCTGTCTGTCTGTGAGCGTATCAGTGAGTAATATACAGATCAATAGGAATGTTCACAGTGTACTACTATAACAACATTAATAGCCGGACAGAGAAGGTTTATAAATTACGACCCAACGTTCTTAAAATAAGTTTAAATATTGGCGGTCTAGGACATTGATTTCATAAAAAAGTGTATAAACTAAATATATTTGGCATCATTTTTTTATAATGAAATTTTGATACCTGAATATTGTGCAAAATATATTGTAACATTTTATAATTTTTTTGTTGTATCGTTTGTATGTTTTTTAAAACTAAAAATGAATTGAAATAAAACTACTTTTTAACGGATTTTATTGCGGTTTATTTTAGATTTTAGATCCCGACGTTTCAAAGTCTTTTCATACTTCATGTTCACGGGTGGACTGAGATATTTGACGACCAAAAATATTAATCACAATTATTACCGACTACCTTCAAACATTAATATTTAAGTTGCGTTCCGATTTAAACAAACTGAGCTCACAGTGCCTTGAATTCAGAGTTGATTTTGCTTGGGTTTTGGTACAAGTAAATTAAGCACTGGGTGAGCTACTACTAAAAATGAACTTTAAATTTTAAATGTCATGTCATAATTTTAATAATCGTCTTAGGTCGGAATTTTTTTGTCCTTAAATTAGGTCATGGGGCCTTACGAGGCTAAAATCTTGTTTCATAGCACGGAACCGTTTGTTTGCGAGTCCTACTTAATTACGCTAGATAAGATTTAGTAACATTGTTTTTAAAGCAAGCTCTTACGGTACATTCTACAATGAGAAAGAATTACTGTAACAACTGCTACGGCGTAGCACCACTGCTACGGCGTAGCACTAATACTACACCACTTGTACACGCGCCAACCGTCAAATCGGGAACTTGTATGTACGCGAATCGTCGGTGAAACTTACTTGTACTATTTAGGATTGGTATGTAATAGATCTCTTGGGTGGCGTTAGATGTTTGAGGCACAATGTTAGTGTTACATGTAGCAACATCGCTACGTCGTAGCGCCACTGTACTGCTACGCCGTAGTAATTGCTACGCCGTAGCAACAGCTCTACACTATAGGTATACTTTAACCCCCGTATTCATTAACGTCTTATAAGCTCACTATAGCTAAAATAGGTTTATTATTCGTTTGTTTTTATTTGTAATCTTGACATTTTGACGTGCCGGTGGCGTGGTGGGTAAGATACTTGCTTTTCACGCCGCAGGTCGTGGGTTCGATTCCCACCCGAGACAAACATTAATGTTGAACATTTGTGTTTGTGTCGAGTTTGGGTGTAAATATCTATTATAATACAGTTATCTGGTTTCCATAACACAAGTTCTGCTTAGCTTGGGACCAGATGACCGTGTGTGTTAATGTACCAGAATATTATTATTATTTATACTAGCAAGAAAGAGACAAAGGCCATTTTAACTAAAGATTCTTAAAAGATTTTTATGAATAAGAACGTAAGAATAATACAAGTAAGTAAGGGCGAGCTAAGTCACTGACAATTATCACACGTGTTAGTGCGAGACATCGACATCACCCGTCTCGCTCCAACACTAATATTGTCGCGTGAACGACAACAGCCCGCGGTCGTGTTCTTCAGTTTTCCCGGTAGTTGTTGTGTTGTGTCGTCCGGCCACCCTCCGGCTCTCGTCCGGCTCTCGTCCGGTACTATAACGTATTTACCGAGGCCTCCGATAACATTTTACTATTTGCAAAATGATTTTATTTGTTTGGAGTTTGTTTGAACTAAACCATTCTGCTAATAACCGTTAACTAAAGGGTTGGTGAAGGTACACAGCGATACACAAGTAACAGATTGTAGATACTTTTCATCTCTGTTGTATTGCAAAACTACATAGTTACAGTATATTAAAATATTTAGAGCAGCGGTGGCGCAGCGGTACGCACCTCGCCTTAGTAATATAAGGTCGCGGGTTCGATTCCTGGTCGCGCCCACACATCTTTGTGTGAATTGTTACATCGCCGCTGCTCAGTATAGGTGAAGGAAAACATCGTAAGGAAACCGGCATGTCTAAGAATTAATAATTCGAGGACATGTCGAGGACCACCATCCCGCACTAAGCAAGCGTGTGTGGATTATGGTCTAAACTCTCTCAACTATCTTATGACCCAGTAGCGCCCAGCAGTGGGATACTAAAAAGGGGTAGAAGTGAAGTGTGAAATGGACATTGAAGTAGACATTTTTGTAGAAGTAAAAACAAAAGCAGTAATAGAACTCAATTGTGTGTGTGTGTGTGTGTGTCTACATGTGTAGGTGTACGCAGCGAGCGATGCGTGTGTGCGAGCGTGGTCGCGGCGCGTGCGCGTGTGCGTGCGCGGGCGCCACCGTGCTGCTGCTGCTCGCCGCCGTCACTGCGGACGACGAGAAGAGAATGGAGAGTGAGTCCATGTCCACTGACAACATCGCACTGTCCCATCGTTAACCTATGTTATATACTGTTTAAAGTTAAAAATATAAGGTCGCGGGTTCAATTCCCAGTCGTGCCTACACATCTTTGTATGAATTGTTTCATCGCCGCTGCTCAAACTCGGTGAAGGAAAATGTCGTGAGGATACCGGCATATCTAAGAACTAATCATTCGAGGACATGTGACATCCACCAACCTGCACTTGGCCGAGTTTAGTTAGTGTTTTGTGATTAGGGAGATTTTGTTTATGTAGTTATTATTATGACGGGCCGGTGGTGTGGTCGGTAAGATACTTGCTTTTCACGCCGCAGGTCGTGGGTTCGACTCCCATCCGAGACAGACATTTGTGTAATGAACACGTCTGTTTGTCTTGTGTGTGGGTGTTATCTGTATTTAAGTATGTATTTACAAAAGAAAAGTATTATATGTAGTATATTACCAGTTATCTGGTTTCCATAGTACAAGCTCTGCTTAGTTTGGGATCAGATGACCGTGTGTGTTAATGTCACACTATATTATTATTATTATTATCAGATATGAAGAAGCTCTATTTATATTAACATGTGTATGTATGTGTGTGTGTGTGTGTTTAGTGTCTCCGATGCCGTTCATGATGGGCTCACGGTACGGCCGCAGTTCTGAGCCGAGGCTCATCGTGCCGCGGAACGACAGGTACCTACTACATAGATATCGGCGAACCCATAGGGTGCGACACAAAATAACACCATAGATAACTAATCAATATCCTTGTTAATGATTAAAGTAACTCCCTAATCACAATATAAAAAAATGGCTGGGTGGAAATGGATGCTTATTTGTGAGATCAAATGTAGTTTGCTCACATCACGTGCTCATCCAACCTCATTCACATACTTGCTGGTAGCGACAGACATATACCTGTCTTTTAGTACTGTGATCTATCATTACTGCTTAACATTTGTTTCACCTGAGTAACATGTAGACAGACGTGAGACTCAGTGATTTTCCTCTCTAGCTCTGTGGGTACCCGAGAGTTACCTAAAATAACTGCTAGTTGTGTTCTCGAGTGTGAGTAAGGTAGCTAAGCCGGTCGTTATATAAAAGCTTAGCTTCCTGTGATGCTTCTGGTGTTGCAAGCGTACACAGGGTACAGTGACCGGTTACAAGGAGGGTAGAAATTCTATAAAAAACCTGTCCAAACTGTAATTGTTACGCGTGATGTGTACAGGTTCTTCATGAGCAGTCGCTACGGCAAGCGGTCGTGGCCGGCAGGTGGCGCGGGCGCGGGCGGGGGTGAGGGCGGGCGCGGGGCGGCGGGGCGCACCCCCGCGCTCGTCTGTCAGTTCACCGGGGTGCCGCGACTGTACCGCTGCACCGCGCACACATACGACAAGTGAGTACCTACTAGTTGTGATAACTGTGGTACAACCGTGACGTCACACACACGCACGCACGCACACATGTACGAACGCACGCACACACGTGTAACTACTTACTACAACTTATGCCCACACGACTACGATGGATTTATATCTATTTTCCGTATGAAATAATGCATTTACAGTCGAGAGATAGAATATTGTACAATGTACTCTTTCACATAGGTACTGTAAATATCTAATAATGATATTATTTAATTCAGGAGAAGCGCAGAAGACAGTGGGTCCCAAAAAGGAGAGTAATCGACCACAGCCCGTCCGACCGCCACACACCTGCGACTATGCGACTAATCGCACCGCCGCGCCTTTACTCTCACAAGTCGTGGTGTCAATGTATAAACATTTGTACCTATCTGTTAAACTATTCTATTAAATTAATAATTTAAAGTCAATTCCCTTAGATAGTACAAGTCCTTGCAATCACTTTTGATTATTAAAATATAAATACTACACATTAAGTAAGCACAGCACACTAAGTAGCAAAGAAAACCATTATGTACAGAATGTTTTATGTAAATCGCAATATTCACTTGCGGGTCATAATCTTTTAGTTTTCGCGGCGCCTTTGACTTTACCTACACGTGCTAAGGCGGTGCAATACAAAGGCAACACTATCTAAGTGAATGGACTAAACAACACAATAGAAAGTCTCTACAGTATTAATAAGTGTTAGTGTATGATAATTACGCAATACCTTATTGTAAATAAGGTATCGCGTCGCGTTTCGGCTGGAAACGCGACGCGACGCGACTGGTGACTCGGTGTCAGTCGCACGACTAGAGCCCTTCAACAGTTGTTGTTACATCTTTTAATTTATTAAAATAATAAGTGACAGTCTTCTGAGGTTGGCAGAGACTGTCGGTCACAATAGTTATCAATGTAATTACATTGACAAATAATCTCGAATAACGGCTAAATAACACATTATATTCAATTTTGGTAACCTTATAATAAAGTTATAAGAAGTTTTACTAAACTAATTTTAAATGATATTGGCTGGTAACGAGTTACTTTTTTTTAAAGACATAATGCCATATGTTTGTGACATTTTCTTTATTAACTCTATCCTCTATAGTTGTGTCGCGCGACTGCACTCGCCGTGTTATATTAAGATGACTATTTATTACTAGTTACTATAAGAATTTGTATTGCCAACATGGCGCCGTCGTGTCAGTTGTACTGAGGCACGTGTGAATATTCAATAAATATAACAATATTAACTACTTATTTGTTTCATTTATTTCCAGTTTTGTAAGTTTTGAGTTTTGATAATGTTTCAACATTTACTGAAGGGTGCAGGAGAAAGGGGTCATTGTCAGATGTGATTCTTTGAAAAACAAAGTTGTGTGAATTGAAACCGAGAGGGCGTATTTAGCCTAATATTGAGAAACATTTTCCAATAGACAGTTATTATTTTAGCGAAGTTTTGAACTCTAAGACTGAGTCGAATTTGAACTCTAACAAACGTAATAGTAAAATATCGGGTCTGTAGAAGTAAAAACTTGTCGAACGTTGTAATGTCAAATAAATGAACGGTTAATATTTATTATTATCATAACGGGCAATTAACTCAACCTCGCTATTTGAATATCGAAAATTCGGACATAGTGAGTGTAGTGTGTAGGGTTCCTAAAAATTTGTAGTTAAATTAAATTACAAGTGAAGGTAGTTAGAGAAAATATTGTGCCACGGCCGCCGTCATCAACGGAGCTCGCTGGATCAGTCTGCTTGCGACCAAGATCGGTGCAACCCGTGGCGAAACGTAAAGCTAAATCAAATGTCAGCGCGTTGATTGCTTGTTATGATAAATATAAATATTAATAATGCAACGCGAAAGTTTAAAAGTATGAAGGCTTTTGAAGGTTTTAGACTAAAAAAAGATCAGGATTAGCAGACAGCTTTAGGCAGGCGTGAATAATCCGGTAAGAAGACGGTACCTATTTCAATAAAATAACTACGGCAAATATCACTTCACCCCAATCTCTCGATAGCACAATCATTAATTCTACCAGTTAATTACAGATCGTTAAGATTACGTTTGATTTAATCGTAACGTTCACCGAGCACGTTGTTGCGTCTGCATTTCCCGACGACACACGGTCCAACACACAGTGTCAGTCATTCTAAGATGTTTCGATGATTCGTTCGTTCATATTGTCATTTACAAGTGACAGCTGACTTCAAAGACGGACGCGAGGACAGTATAAAATGACAGCTGATGCATTGAGAAGTAGATGTGCCAACAAGTATATTAAGATCGGTTTACGTTGAAATTTAGTTGAACGTTCAACTGCTATTAGTAACATGAAACTCGTTGGTCAACTAGTTGACGAACTTATATTAACAAAACATCTATAGATATGTTCCGTTAGCAAAGGAGAGGTCAAAAGTGGGCTAGAATTTTGAACACCAATGTGATACCTCATTGGAAAGCTTATTTAATAAGCTGTTAGAATTTAACTAAACACGAATTTTAGGAGCAACCATTTTTGTAAAAATCAAAAAAATGTAATAGAAAAACAAAACGCACACTACCTTTAATTATCCGTTTCCTAAGCAGTATAAATATTGCAATCACGTCAACAATTGCATTCTGTTACAGTACTTTTCTCTTGTAATATTATTCTAGCTGCAGCGTAATGTAATTATGACGAAAAATATTTGTTATCTTATTAGTGTAATAACAAAACGCGTGGAAAAAAATATAATTACGGGAAACGTCATGATGTCATTGTCATTGATCAGTTTGATTGACAGCGTCGAAATAATTTTGATTTTTTTGGTTGCTCAATTGACATTTGACCATGGGGTTGCCAATTGCAATAATCATAATATTGCATTAAGGATTCTTATTTTCAATTTCAATTTTTAAAAAAACGGGGGGGTGTAAAATTATTTTAAATACACCAAAAAATTTACTTAATTATGCTCTATTAACCTATGTAACTCAGATTGCTGTTCAAATTTACGATTATTTTAATCCCAGGCTCTATACATTTTTTGAACGTCTCCTTTGATCAATCGCTACACTACTGTACACCCACAAGACGCAAAAACTACTTACATAATAGCAGAACGCCTTGAGTGCCTTGACTAACGTTTAATAAGAACTAGGTCAGCAGTCCTATCTATCTTACACGTGTACTGTAAATAGGACATTTCCTTAGAATTCTATCATTAGAGGAATATTAAATGAATGACATTACTTTATTTCTTTAGAACAGGGCTTAAGGGCCACCTTGTATTTGCTTTGGTTTTGCGCCACAGTAAAAAACTAAAACAGTAAGGAAACTAGAAACAATACATACCGTACCTCTTTATTAAATGCAATCGTATTTTTGTATTACTAAACGACCTATGTTGCTATGGATGCTTTTAACATTCAAATAGCATAATAATGGTGGAAACCGGGGTCGCTCTGGGAGGCCATCGGCAACTTGAATGGTCTGCTTGGATTTCTCCTGGAGCTGAGCTGGTAATAGCGACGCCAGCCCAATCACGCAAAATAGGCGCACTTATGAGACGTCGAGTTGCGAAAAAATTAGCCCGCTCCAAACTACTGGTGGAAACGATTTTTTAAGGAAGGAAGTGTAAAAACAGAACGATCGGGTGGCATTAACCCTCCAGTGAGAGTGGAAGATCTTCCGGCCGGGAGTGGTGTGATGCTCGGTGACCGCAGTACACACTGTTCTTGTCGGAAACTTGTATATTATATATGCTAATAAGTGGCTTTAAATTTGTGACGCCACAGAAGCATGCTATAGATGCGTGACATACTCGGCAAACAGTCTGCTATTGTCCACGCATGGAATAGCTCTAGCAGCTTCCTCGCACAGCTTGTACACAAGGGCGCATACACATAGCGCATCGCTACATAGCATAGTATCAGTTGAAATGATCAAATAGTTTCAATAGAACAGCTTTACAGCACTTATCTGAAAGAAAACCCTCCCCAGGATCTGTCCAATGCGTATGTCTGTGTTGTGCCTTTTCGAACTTTTGTTCTTAGTTACTATACTGCTCATAAGTGGTGACTGTGGCGCGAAGCCTCCCATGTGAAGACGATTCTAATATTCATTTAATAGTTCTATAAAACTGATATTTGTTCGAAATAAGGGAATTGAAAGTCCTTATTTAGTTTAAATCTAAAATGAAAATACATCTAACTTCATGCCATTCATATAAATTAAAAAGAAACGTTTTCATATGAGTCTCACTTCAACCCTTTTTATTGTCCCACAGCTGAGCACAGATCTCTCAACTATCTTACGAATTGAGAGAGTTTAGACCTTAATCCATACACCCTGGCCAAGTGCGGGATGTAATTATGTGTGAAGGAGTAGGCAGAGGTGAATACCATCCACTTTTCGCAGACTGTTTAGGTCGCATACGTAATAGGGAGCGAGCCTATTGCCGTTCAATGGGCCCAACAAATATCGAGCTGCAACTAAGATTCTCTAAGTATATCTTTATAATAATATATCTTTATTTTCTCCCACACATATTACAAAGTACAAGAAAATTATAAGGTGCAATATTATTATGAGGTGGGAGACTGGCGTCCAAGCTAGGTTATAGTTAACCTGTGTTAGGGATCACCAGGCCTCCACTCTACGGACAATATAAGGCATAGCATAACATTAAGCAGCATAACATTAAGTGGGTGTGGGAAAGTATATTACAAAAGTCTTCTTGCTAGACCCGGGAATCAAACCCGGGACCTCGTACTAAGCCAACATATTTACCAATGGATCACCAAGACTGCTATTAAAATAATAATAATATTTAAACACAAACACACAGCGCCATCTAGTCTCAAATTAAGCAAATGATATTTGCTTGTGTTATGGGTACTAGGAACGGATATAATACTTAAATACATTTTTTATGTAAATACATACATATAATAGATAAATTACACCCAGACACAGAACAAACACTCGTGCTCATCACACAAAGATTTGTCCTAGGTGAGAATCGAACCCACGACCTTCGGCTTAGCAGTCAGGGTCACTAACCACTACGCCACCGGCCAGGCCTAAAGCCAGTCAGTATCAGAAGTTGTATTAAATATCAAATCTAGGTGTCTCGCAAGGTGCCCTCTCTCTAAGAGTGGCTCCACCTGACACTTGAGAGGTAGAATGAGACTTATTTAAATGTTCTTGTAATCAGAAGAGTCCTAAAATCGCGTTGGCGGGGGGTGGAGGGGGTGGAGGGGGTGGCTGGGGCTAGCTATTGTCACATAAAACAATTATAGGTCTTTATTTTGATTGCCCCCCACGCCCGTGCCCCTCTGCCCCGCTGTGTGCCCCGCGCCCGTTCTCGCTCGTCACATTATTGACGGTAGGTACTGTAGGTAGACAAATGGCCGGCGGACAATGTGCGCTGTTTGTGCGACTGTACAAACAGCACATAAAAACATTATCTATTTAGAAATACAACGAGAAACTGATTTGTAGGATTTATCTGAAGTAGTTTATAAATCGTTAGTTCTATTAACGGCCTTATTCATAGAAAAGTTATAAGATTCTTTAGTTAAAATGGACTTTGTTTCTTTCTTACTTCTTATAAATGTTAAGATAACAGACAAAGACAAACAAATTATAAACCTATTTTAGATATAATGAGCTTAAAATACGTTTATTAATACGGAGGTTAGACTATGACCATAATCTGCGTATAGGTAGCGTGTTCTCTAAGGTCGCGGGTTCAAATCCCGCGCCGGACCAAACAATCTTTTGTTACTTATTTTTCATCATTTGTCCAGAGTTAGTAAGTTGGTAGTGTGGTTCCCCGTGCTGAGGAGAGCACGTGAAGCCGTCGGTCTCACGCCTTATCTTTGTCCCACCGGATACAAAGGGCACTAGTGTTTATGCATACACTTATATATCTAATAATCATATAGATAACGACAATTTCTATCGTCTTGTCCGTCACATAGATAAATTAAAATATTGGACACTTATTTTTCTCTTTTTTATGACAAAGATTGTAGCGAGAAGTACTTCCAAACGAAGTAACTTTTATACCCTTTTATGACGTACTATGCTTTTCAAATAAGAGTAGAATTGGAAATCCGCCATCTTGGACTGGAATGTGCAACAACTTGCCATTTTTAATAAGGTGGGCAATGATGTATGTTTGAAATAACAATTAACTACATCCAGATGAAAAAAAATCATATATCTTATTGGTGTTTGAAAATATTTTATTAATTTTCGACGAAACCATACGGTGTATAAGTTAAAACGTGTGTATGTATTTGTGTACAAGTTTGTGGCATCATAGCGCGTAAATTTACTTAGGTAGGTAGGTAACTACATACCAAAGTAAAGTTTTCTACGTAAATTACTTTTCGATACATTCTAAAATAATATAATTGTTTGTGGTTTGATATTTTATGTTGACGCTACTTTTGCTGGGTTTTGGTTTTAAGTTCCTTTTTTTATCCTATAATTGGTTTGCGCTTGACCACAACTTGCCTGATGTGAAGCAATGATGCAGTCTACGATGGAACGCGCTTACCTAATAAATACCGATTAACTCGTGACTTGAAGACAGGTAGATTATATTATAGCTATCGGGAAACAGAGATGTCGGCTACTAATTCCAAAATTTCGCAGTTCGCACAATAAAAGTGGAAGCAAAGCGCTTGGTGTGTGCCCGTGGAATTTCCACCATATAACAGTGGCACATAGCCGTACCTCTACTTGTCCGATGGAAGAACGGGGATGGGGGAAACACACAGCAGCACACTCCCACTCCATAACTTTAATACGTTATATTATATCTTAATATTGTTTCATGATGGGCCGGTGGCGTGGTCGGTAAGATACTTGCTTTTCACGCCGCAGGTCGTGGGTTCGATTCCCACCCGAGACAAACATTTGTTAAAATATGTCTGTTTGTCTTGTGTCTGGGTGTAATTATCTATATTTAAATACATATTTACAAAAGAAAAATATTACATGTAGTATATTACCAGTTATCTGGTTCCCATAGTACAAGCTCTGCTTAGTTTGGGATCAGATGACAGTGTGTTAATGTCCCACTATATTATTATTATATGAAACAATGCGTATCTAACATAATAATCATAATCTTACTGACGAAATAATTAAATAGATCAGCAGTGGTGCAGCGGTAAGGGCCTCGCCTTTGGTTCGAATCCTAGTTGTTCCCACACATATTTGTGTGAACTTATTTTCTTTGGTAACTGAAACATTTTTACAATACTTAACATACTTAGTGAGAGTATTTACTTGAAATATAAGAAAATAAATAGACTAATTCTAAAATTCTATCTTAAAAACTAGATAAGGCGTCATAAAATTCCTCCGAATCAAGGCCTTAGGGGAATGTGCCTAGAAAGCTGGCAGCATTGCCACGTTGTATGGCAATGCTAATTCTTTGACCAAGATGTAATCCATCCCTCTGGTCGCGTAAAGAGTCTATTAACCGCTTAGAAATTTGTGTTTTTTTTTTGTTTCATCTCCGCTGCTCAATATCGGTATAGAAAAACACCATAAGGAAACTGAATGTCTAAGAACTAATCATTCGGGGATATGAGACATCCACCAACCCGCACTTGGCCAGCGTGTGTGGATTAAGGCCTAAACTCTCTCAACTGGTAAGACAATTGAGAGAAGACACTAAAAAGGGTCGAAGTGAATTAAATAAATGTCGATTGTTATCAATGAAGCTGAAAGTGATGTGGCCGGGAATCGAACAGGTGGTACCAGTTACCCACATACAGCACCTTGGTCTGTTAGTCTGTCGTGTGTGTTGACAGCAATAAGCGTCGCACTTCGCGTCGTGTTCAGATAGTAACACTTCACGCACCGATGAGTGACAGAACACCACGTGACCAACACCACCCACACACCCACACACTCACACACCCACACACTCACACACCCACACACCCACACATACATACCTTGTAAAATGATTATGAAACGATATACTATCTAAATATACAACTGGAAGGGATATGGGTGCGCCAAAGTTTACCTAAAATTTCTACTCCGATAATATAATTGGAAATTCGAAAATGTTCTTCCTAACAGTTTTCATCCTAACAATTCCTAATTACTTTGTCTCTTATGTTAATAATTCCGAAGCATTCAACTTCATAATGTCAGTAGCAATAAACATCTATATACTTTAATATTATAAATGCGAATGTAAGTTTGTTTGTTACGCTTTCACGCAAAAACTACTGAACCGATTTGGATGAAATTGGGTATGGAGGTAGTTTGAGACCCGAGAGAGGACATAGGATAGTTTTTATCCAACTGCGCAAAAAGAAGGTAATGTTTTGGCGCGATAACCGACATCCGCGGGCGAAGCCGCGGGCGGATATCTAGTCTATTATACTTTTATTTGTTTAGATTTCTTTTTATTCATAATAATCAATATTATATACATTAATTTTGCGTCGAAATGCTGTGGGTTAGGTTATATTAGACTTATTATAATCATCACACACGAGCGAAGAGAGCGTGCCTTGCAGTGGGAGCGATCGAAGAGTGCCAAAACCGAATCAGTTCCTGTTCGCTAGTAAGTAAGCATTATTTTTTTTATTCTGTAATAGGCAGGCGCGTGCGCGTGGCTACAACTTGCCTGATGTTAAAAATGATGTAGATTCACTCGTGGTTACGAATGATTTCCAGTGAGAAGGTGGCAGTAGAATGAGTCTCCTTATGGTTAGAAACCTAAAGGAGCAACAATTCCTACCCACCCTCTTCAATGGTGTCACCAGACATCGCACCGGGACACGGCAAAGCCGCTTGGCGGTGCGGCTTTGTCTGGTGGGTGGTCACTAACCACCAGTTAATTACCAGTAAACATAATTACCAGTTGATTGTCACCTGATTTGCACCACCCGGGGACCACGTGTGGGGATTCAGATAAAAGGTGCACTCCCACGGACGAAAGTGACTTAGCTCCCATTATATTTTGATATCAATTTTGATGTGCTAAGTTATTGCAAAAATTTCGCGTTGCGCAACCCTTATACTATAAAAAATAGCTACATAGAGGTGTTTTTAACTCTCTTAGACATAACGTTTTCTTAAATTTACGCGAATATCACACATTTTAACAAAATATACTACTTTATATAGTTAGGATTTTATCGCGGTTTATTTTAGATTTTAAATCCCGATGTTTTATAGTCTTTTCAAACTTCATAGTCACGGATGGACTGATGTATTTGACGTACAAACTTAATTATCACAATTATTACTGACTAGCTACAAACATTATATTATTTAAGTTTCGTGAGCTCACAGTGTCTTGAATTCTGAGTTGATTTTGCTTGGGTTTTGGTACAAGTAAATTAGGCACTGGGTCCCAAGCTGGTGGCATATTCCAACCATTTTCTCTGTTGAAATTAGGATGTTTTTTTTATTTTCAATAGCTTCGCGGATCATTCTTGGTAGGAACCGTTGTTCTCTGACAAGTACTTGTGTTTTATCAAATCTGAGGTAAAGGTTAGAGTCTTTTTGAAGATGTTGAAACGAATGTTTAAGTATGTATGAAATGTATAGCATGATGACTGTGTACGCTCATAAAACAGTGAAATTACAAGATAGATAATAAATATATTAATGTAATTATTGGAGAAGTTTATTTATAAAGAATACCTGTTCATCTGTCGACTGATTCAAAAACTTTTAATTAAAATTATATTCTACTTGTAATGCATTTTACAAAAGTTTTGCATTTTAATATGTATCAAATTGTATTATTAATAATGTATAGTGTCTCACAGCTAGGATTATCTTCTCTCAACTATCTCAAATGTTAAAGAGTGACCTTATTTCATTTATTTATTTAATTAACAATATACAAGGACATTGTGTCTGAATTGATTTCTTTAAATTGTGTATTTAACACTTAAATAAGTTTTAAAATTATATAGGTAACCCTGATTACATCTACATTGTTATGTAAACATATTCAATTCAGTTTTATATTATTATTAAAATTTTTAGATTAATTGAAAATAAATACAATTTCAATTTTAGTTAGGATTCGGCTAGCAGGCCTTCTGCAGTGTGGACGCGTGTCGCTCAGTTTCTGTGCGCTCGGGAATCTTTTTTGTGATTGGTTAACTCGCATAATTTCAATTCCTTATCACACTTGCTGCTGTCTTACCTGTGGTTAACACCCACTGGGCGGTCTCAGAGAGAGACAATAATAAATTTAACAAGAACTTCTTTAACACACTCCACAAAGAGCGCGTAATTCGCTGGATTCGAACCGTCACCCCACCGCGCCTACAGTGAATCGGACGAGTGAGGTAACGAACGAGCCACGGAGCGAGTGTCAGCCGCGGCGAAATAGTGATCCGCTACGGGCTTCTACGTCAATGCTACGAATCGTTGACGTCACCGCAACACAGCGCTACGAGTGCTACGAGTAACGCCTGTGACCGCCGCATCGGCAACGTTCTGCTCGTCAGTTTGACGTATCTCGGAATTGCGATTAATTTTAGGTACCTATTTATTATTTATTTGGACTTAGACTATAGCTGGTTAAACTCCGTTTCTTAAGAATATGGCTAGTGTACAGCGCACTCCGCCTAAAACTACAAGATCACCGAAAAAGAACTCCTCCTTAACACAGTCGGAGCCTAATATTAATTCGGCTATCGAGGATAGTGATTTTGTAAACACTAATAGAAGTAAACGTCCTCGTCAAGAGAATACGCCACAGAAAAGTACTGCCACGCATTCCAAAGATATTCAATCTACTCTCACACAAATGCAGGAGGAACAAGTAGAACAGACCGCTATTTTGTCTAAACTAGTATCTGAAATGAGTGATATTAAGAAGCAAAATAATCAGATACAAATGTCAAACGAAGAAATAAGAAAAACAAACGAAGAAATTGTGAAATCAATGTGCTTTATTAACAATCAATTTGAAGAACTAAAACTGGAAGTTGAAGAACTGAGGAGAGAGAAACAGGAACAAAAACTTTATATAGAAAATTTGGAGAGAAAAATACGGGATCTAAACCACAAATCGAGATCGTCCGCCGTAGAAATTCGTAACATTCCTCAGGATACTACCGAATCTTCGTGCACCCTTTCTAAAACGATATGTAATATCGGAGAAACTATAGGACTAAATGTCCTCGACACAGACCTTCGCGACGTGTACCGAATGCCAGGCAAGCCAGGGATCTCTTCTACGCCGCGGCCGATTATTGCTGAATTCTCCACAGTTCAAAAGAAACAAATGCTTATATCCGCTGTCCGATCTTATAACAAAGACAAAGGAAAGTACGACAAAATTAACACGTCAGCTATCGGAATGACTGGTGCACGACACCCTATATATATTGCCGAACAGCTGCCCTCGCAAACAAAAAGTCTGTTTTATCAGGCTCGAGAATTTGCCAAAGAAAATGGTTACACATATTGCTGGATCTCAAACGGGAACATTTTTCTCCGGAAACAGGAAGGCGATAAACAGATTTTAGTTACTTCAGAAAAGTCGCTAAGAGATCTTAAAAGCTCTAATAAGTGACTAGTCTACAAGAATATTTTACCTCTAATCAATTTTCTAAGACTAATTCTAGTAGCTTATTTTTACTTTTACTACTTAAATTTTTTGTATCGATTCACAACACTTGTCCTAAAGCTAAAACTAAAACTTGCTAAACTTACTCACACGCATACACGTCATACACACTCTTCCACGCCAAAATACCTCAAACAGTATTCACACATTCCTAATTCAATTTTATATCTCTATTTTGCCTATTTATCTATAAAATATTGTGACGATTATATCTCATTGATTAACGCTAATTATACAACAGGCCCTCATCTGGTAACCCCTTCCATTTATAAATGGCTACAATAAATAATATAAATAATGAACTGGATTCACTACTTACTGGCTTCTCAACAACATGCAGTCCAAATAACTGTCATAAATACGTTAATCAATCTGATACCAACTTAACCATACTACATTTAAATATCCGTAGCATTAATAAAAACTTTGATCAACTACAGGTACTTCTTCACTCTATAAAAACAAATTGTGATTTGATAATTTTAACTGAATGTTGGCTCAGCAAAGTCAACCACCTTCCGCCTTTACATGGCTATCAATCACATCGAACTGATCTAAATTCTAACCAAAATGATGGAATAGTGATTTACTCGCGAATAGGACTCCAAACTACTATGTGGGAGCCAGATTTTCAGGGTGGGAACTCTCTAGTCTGTCAGGTAGGTAGTAATAAAACCGCCGTTCTTGCAGTATATTGATCCCCGTCCTATAACTCTAGAGAACATTATGACAGCTTTCTGCAAAGCTTAAATGAAACATACACCAAAATATCATCCTTTCAAAACATTATCCTAATAGGTGACCTAAACATTGATATAAAACAGGACGGTAGAAATGATCAGAGTATAGAATATCTCACCCTAAATCTTTCTCGTGGACTAATTCCAACTCATCTGTTCCCTACTCGTCTTGGAAACTGTTTAGATCACTCTTTTATAAAAACTAACCACAATATCTCCACCTTAGTCTTAGATTCACACATAACAGACCACAAACCGCTACTCTTGACAATTTCTAATTCCAATCCAGAAAGGAAAAGCACCCAATCATCTACCCGCATCGACTATGCTGCAATCAAACAGGAACTAGGAAACATTGACTTTAAATACCTACACCAGATTGATGATCCGAATAGTTTAATGAATTCCTTCATATCCCCAATATCGACAGTAATCTCTAAACACACAAAATTAATTAAAACCCCAAGAAGTAAAATAATAATCAAGCCCTGGATCACCCCAGGGCTCCTCAGATGCATTAAAAACCGAGACAACCTACACAAACAATCAAATGACGCCCCAGACAACCTTACCTACAAACGCACTTACACGCGATATCGAAATTATTGTAACACCTTACTTCGGAATCTTAAAATAGCCTATGAGAAAAACAAACTTGAGGAAGCGAGAAATAACCCCAAAGCCACCTGGAAAGCAATAAAAGAAATAACTAACACAAATAAATTAAAATCTAGCCCTACGGAACTTTTGAAAATACGAGACAACCCAGAATGCTCTATTAATGCAGTTTGTAATTACTTCAGTAACGTTGGTAAAAACCTGGCAAATAACATCCTTTCGCAGTACACCCAGCTACATTCCCCCCAATTAATAAACAGAATGAACGCCTACCAACCGCCATGCTACTCTCTAGCTCTAACGGATGTTGATGAGGCGGAGATAGAAACGAATATCCTTTCTCTTCGCAATGACTGTGCCTTGGGTTGGGACGGCATCTCCCCCAGAGTTCTAAAAGAGAGCCGAAACACCCTGATTCCCCCACTTACACACATTATAAACACCTGTTTGCATAAAGGTATTGACGGATGCACTGAAAAGAGCCATCGTTCATCCAATCCACAAGGGAGGGAATAGAAACTGTGTCACTAACTATAGACCCATCTCAGTTCTAACTGCTCTATCTAAGATTTTTGAGAGAGTCCTCAGTAAACGCCTAAAAAGTTTCCTGGAACGATATCAAATCATAGCTGACAATCAATATGGATTTCGCTCTGGTGTTTCAACTGAGGATGCTGTACTAGACTTGGTGCAGTTAGTCGCTGGTAGTCTAGACAATAAAACCAAATGCTTGGGAATATTTCTAGATCTCTCCAAGGCGTTTGACACAGTCTCTGTTCCCAACCTCATCACAAAGTTGGAGCATGTGGGAGATAGAGGTATTGCTATTGATATTTTTAGGAGCTACCTTACAAATCGATCCCAGTCAGTCAAAATAGGTGAAAACTTTAGTGACGAGGTAACAGTTTCCTACGGTGTCCCCCAGGGAAGCATTTTAGGCCCTACTCTCTTCCAAATCTATGTCAATGATTTATGTAACTTGACTCTCCCCAACGCTAAAATCTTCGCCTACGCCGACGACACTGCGTTTATCATTACAGGTCCCACCTGGAACTCAGTTAAAAAGAGTGCGGAATCAGCACTAATTAAAACTTCCACATGGCTTAATTCAAATTTACTTACCCTCAATGTTAATAAAACCTGTTTTATCCCATTTTCGATTCGTCAAAACGCGGCTCCATGTCCTACCTTTTCAATAATATCGCACAAATGCTCATCTCAATCAGAGCCCTGTTCCTGTCCCAAACTTACTAGATCAGACAATGTAAGGTACCTCGGAGTTCAGATTGATTCAGGACTGCGATGGGATAAACAACTTGACTCCATCACAACCAGAACGCTTAGACTGATTCATATATTTAAATCGCTTAGAGACTCCGCTTGTCCGAAAACCCTTATGAACGTTTATTTCGCGCTGTGTCAATCAGTACTTGGGTATTGCATACCAGTTTGGGGCGGCGCCGCCAAAACAAGCTTTTTACGGGTCGAGAGAGCACAGAGAGCATTAATAAAAGTTATGATGCGTAAACCATTCCGATACCACACTAATGAACTATATCAGGAATGTAAAATCCTCACAGTTCGCCAACTTTATGTTCTTCGGTCTACTCTTAGAAGACATAGCAGCATCCCTCGATCAAACCCAAACAGGCGCACTAACTATCCCACAAGCACCAAGCATAAAACCATCTTTGCAAAACGCCAATATTACGTACTAAGTTTACACATATATCAACAACTACACAAAAAACTAAATTTAATGGATCTGAACAAACACAACCTAAAAACTAAAGTAACAACATGGCTTCTTAACCAAGACTACGCCCAAACAGAATCGCTACTAGCATACATCACCTGATGCTACAAACAGTCTACACTCGTCGTCAACTAACACACACACACACACACACACACACACACACACACACACACACACACACACACACACACACACACACACACACACACACACACACACACACACACACACACACACACACACCCACACCCACACCCACACCCACACCCACACCCACACCCACACCCACACCCACACCCACACCCACACCCACACCCACACCCACACCCACACCCACACCCACACCCACACCCACACCCACACCCACACCCACACCCACACCCACACCCACACCCACACCCACACCCACACCCACACCCACACCCACACCCACACCCACACCCACACCCACACCCACACCCACACCCACACCCACACCCACACCCACACCCACACCCACACCCACACCCACACCCACACCCACACCCACACCCACACCCACACCCACACCCACACCCACACCCACACCCACACCCACACCCACACCCACACCCACACCCACACCCACACCCACACCCACACCCACACCCACACCCACACCCACACCCACACCCACACCCACACCCACACCCACACCCACACCCACACCCACACCCACACCCACACCCACACCCACACCCACACCCACACCCACACCCACACCCACACCCACACCCACACCCACACCCACACCCACACCCACACCCACACCCACACCCACACCCACACCCACACCCACACCCACACCCACACCCACACCCACACCCACACCCACACCCACACCCACACCCACACCCACACCCACACCCACACCCACACCCACACCCACACCCACACCCACACCCACACCCACACCCACACCCACACCCACACCCACACCCACACCCACACCCACACCCACACCCACACCCACACCCACACCCACACCCACACCCACACCCACACCCACACCCACACCCACACCCACACCCACACCCACACCCACACCCACACCCACACCCACACCCACACCCACACCCACACCCACACCCACACCCACACCCACACCCACACCCACACCCACACCCACACCCACACCCACACCCACACCCACACCCACACCCACACCCACACCCACACCCACACGCACACCCACACGCACACCCACACCCACACGCACACGCACACGCACACGCACACGCACACGCACACCCACACGCACACCCACACGCACACCCACACGCACACCCACACGCACACCCACACACACACACACACACACACACACACACACACACACACACACACACACACACACACACACACACACACACACACACACACACACACACACACACACACACACACACACACACACACACACACACACACACACACACACACACACACACACACACACACACACACACACACACACACACACACACACACACACACACACACACACACACACACACACACACACACACACACACACACACACACACACACACACACACACACACACACACACACACACACACACACACACACACACACACACACACACACACACACACACACACACACACACACACACACACACACACACACACACACACACACACACACACACACACACACACACACACACACACACACACACACACACACACACACACACACACACACACACACACACACACACACACACACACACACACACACACACACACACACACACACACACACACACACACACACACACACACACACACACACACACACACACACACACACACACACACACACACACACACACACACACACACACACACACACACACACACACACACACACACACACACACACACACACACACACACACACACACACACACACACACACACACACACACACACACACACACACACACACACACACACACACACACACACACACACACACACACACACACACACACACACACACACACACACACACACACACACACACACACACACACACACACACACACACACACACACACACACACACACACACACACACACACACACACACACACACACACACACACACACACACACACACACACACACACACACACACACACACACACACACACACACACACACACACACACACACACACACACACATACACAGATACACATACACACACAGCCACTCATACATACAACACAACCAAACTTTAACTAGTTACACATACCGGCCCACTTTTCATACCACTAAGTGACACGGTCCACAACAACAACCATATGATAATATTATTATTATTATTAAAAATATGTAACTTGCCGAATCACAGTCTCTTAAAATACAGGCACAGCCTAGCTTAAGAGACTGGGACATAATATTGCGCAGTATTGTTTTCGTTACGCTATGTAATACTAGGTTAAGTATATTGTATAACTTCAGTCAATAAAACATTATTATTATTATTATTATTATAGTTATTGTGTCTCATTTACAAATAAAAATTTAAACAAGTAACTATAGGACGACCGTTTAACTCGCCTAAAAAATAATGTATAAAACACTAATTAAATCTCATAAAGAACTATTTAACCACAGATAAAAGTAATGTAGGACTATTCGTCACTAATATCCATATCGCTTGAATCATCATCACTGTCTGTGCAGCTTGAGGAGTCAGAATCTTGGCGATAGGCGATACGCGAGTTAAACGGTCGACCTATAGTTATAATAATAATTCAATTATGTCATGTATTGAGTGACAACATCGTTCTAGTAAAAAGTGTTTATATCCAGACATGCTGCGCTGGTTATTATGTAGATGTTAATTGTTCTGTTAAGGCTCTAATGCAACATTTCAGATTCAATGTTCGATGAAGTGGTCGTTACAGTCTACACCTAGTCCGGTGCCGCAGCTCTACCGCTGTTCTAGACGCTAACCATCGACCAGATACATATAGACACCGCAAAGCTAAGCACTCGCGCTCGCCTAACTTACCTATGTCTTAACAGATCACACTAATTTTGTGTGGTCTTACGACCATAAGCTAATAATGGTATGTTTAAGGACAAGAACAGGAACGAACCAATCAAAATCAGTTATCTTCTAACGCACCGCCAACTTTAGACGATTACGATTTCATACAACATTAGAATAAAGTGGCGTCTAGTAAGTGTATAGTCGGTTACACTAACTCAATATTCGCCTTCTACTTACACGTACATTGTAGAATGTGTTCGTTTCCTCGCCTACTCTCGGACACAGCTCGGAGTCTCTGATAATAAAGTTTATGAAACATATTCATCGGCCCCCAACACAGGGCCGTGAGCAATAGAAAAGTTCATGTAAATATTTACAGAGACGGATTACACGACCCGTAAATTAATTAGCAAAAAGATTCGTTACCAAACTTCTCCTAACAAGGCCTCACATAGCTTTCAATAAGTATTTTTATAACAGTTTAGACTTACAGTTGGTAGAAATTGTTACTGTTCGTTACTAGAACAAACCATTGGTTTGCCCGGGCTAACGTTTTGGTCCGACCTTGGTATATTAGAACTGGGCCTTCTACAAAATTGTGTTGGACACCCCTGAACTAAATTTTCCAAATTTTTAAGATATGTGAGAGTAAAAGTGCGTCATTAAATGATTGCTATTTTATTTAAAATCAGTAAATCCTACCAACGGCTAGCCCCCAGCGCCCCGGCACTCACTCCGTCCCTGGTCACGTGTATACTGTACTTTACTTAAAGTTTACAAAGCAAGGTTATCAAAACGCGCTGATTGTTTTAATAAATCTCATTAATTCACCTTTTCTGTGGGAGGCTGTGAATTTGTACCCGTAGGTACCTAACTACCTACACTCTGCTCTACTAAACAAATTAAAAATGGATGGATATTAAATAACTATAAAACGCTCACATATATTACTCGAAGTAGGCAGAGGTGAATACCACACACTTATGTATAGGTCCCTTAAAATAGGGGCCGAGCCTATTGTCTTTCATCGGGCAGAATTCCAAACTTCGAGCTGCTCAAATATTTTTCAAGTATATTAGAAGTCTGTTTGCTCGGCTCGGGATTGGAACCCAGGATTGGAACTGGATAACTATAATAATAGATTCGGTTTTTTTTTACATATTCTACTTCAACCCTTTTTGGTGTCCCACTACTGGGCACGGGTTCTCCACTAGCTTACGGTTTGAGATAGTGTAGGGCTTCAACCATACATAAGTACTGGTTGGTGGATGTCACAGGTGTCACAGGTGTCACAGGTCCTCGAATGATTAGTTCTTATTATCCACTTCTGCCTACACCTCTGAGTAATACAGGCGTGAGCGCTGTATATTGTTACATAATCTCGCTTATATCGGCCACTCTCGACACAATCTCGCGTCCCTTTGACGATAAGTGACAATCCCGCGACACGAGGACACACAACACAGTTAACATAAACATCTTGTGAACTTACAAACTAAAATTTGTTTCATAGAACTTACTTATATAACCTCTAACTACGTTGCATGCCTGCACGCCGCAGGCCATGGGTTCGATTTCCATCCAAGTCAAACATTTGTGTGATGAACATGACTATTTCTCATGAGTCTGGGTGTAATCATGTATATATTTACAAAAGAAAAGTATTATATGTAGTATATTACCAGTTATCTGGTTTCCATAATACAAGGTCTGCTTAGTTTGCGATCAGATAACGTGTGTGTTAATGTCCCACTACCTATATTATTATTAATCTTAACTTTTTACTTTTTTTATTTCCTAAGGTTGTTATAGAATTTAATAAACGCCCTCTGTAGTCGAGCGATGTAAGTACGGGTTCGATTTCCGCCCCGGACAAACTTTATGTAACAACAAAGATTTATTTCGGTGTCTGGTTGGTTGAGGAACTACCCTCCGTGCCGTGGACACGCACAGAATGCTAAGCCGTCGGTCCCGGTTGTCATTTAACACATCTATGACAATCGTTACATGTAGTCAGAAGCCAATACCTAGAAATACCTAGTCTCTTTCAAACCATTTACAATCTCTCAACTGCTTTTTAATTATCACTGTACAATAGATTTGCGCTCAACCACAACTTGCCTGTGTTAGTAAGCAATGATGCGGTCTACGATGGAACCCGTTAACCCAGTAAATACCGACTCACTCATGTCTTGAAGATATACAGATTGTAGCGATCTCCACAAGTTCCACAACAGTCAGTTCCCACAATAAATCACGCATCAAGCTACAATTTCCAGTATAAGCTGGTCTCACATTGTATAGGATTTCCGTACAACGAGAGGTCAGCTTATATCGGTTTCGTATAGCTTGACACGGCTACACGTGTATACGTACCGTGGAATTTTCAGTTCATATCAGCGGCGCATAGCCGTGCCGTAGTAAGGTATAATAATATAAGCTTGTTTACTATACGAATGAATATTCACATTAAAATTATTTTACCACTCAAAGTCGTTGTCACGTAAAACTTTCGCCCGTATACCGAATTTACAGGCAACCAATTTTTTTAACATAATAATAATATCTACTTTAAATATTAATTTCTTTAGTCAAGAGCAGTCAAGGCTGGTCGAAGTTTGTAATTGTGCACGATGAAGGACAACACTTTTGCCCCATATTACGTACTAGCTCTCCGCCCGCGGCTTCGCCCGCGTGTATGTCGGTTATCGCGCCAAAACATTACCTTCTTTTTGCGCAGTCGGATAAAAACTATCCTATGTCCTTTCTCGGGTCTCAAACTACCTCCATACCCAATTTCATCCAAATCGGTTCAGTAGTTTAGGCGTGAAAGCAACACAGACAGACAGACAGTTACTTTCGCATTTATAATATTTTTAGCTGACCTAATGTATGTGATATGCACCTCTGCATACACCTTGGGATGATACGACCGCTATGTTATGTCCCCTTACTACGTCACAAGAATGAATAACAAAGCCTCTTAGATCGCAGGTGATGTGTCGCTGTCTGTACTGATTACCGCGGTGTGACTGGTGTGAGCGATCGGGTCGCGATGACTGATGTGTCTCGTAATACAGGGCCGAAGGCACTTCGCGGTTGTCAATTCGACCCTGTGCGCTCGAGAGGCTAAAGTTCTCTTCAAACAACTAAACAAACTTTTCAGGTTTATAATATTAGTATAGATTTTATACCTATTTTTATATTCTTTTGGGGGTTGAGTCACCTTCGTCCGTGGGTGTAGACCTTTAATAGAATCCCCACACGTGGTCCCCGGGTGGTGCAAAACAGGTAACAATCAACTGGTGGTAGGCTTCGGCCGTGGTTAGTGACCACTCACCTGACAAAGCCGCAGCGCCAAGCGACCTTGCGATGTCTGGTGACACCATGCAGTGAGGGTGGGTTGGAATCGTTGCTCCTTTAAGGTTTCTAACCTTAAAGAGGCTCATTCCACTGCCACCTTCTCACCGATAATCATTCGTAATGTCGAGTGAATCGGTATACTGGGCTGGCGCATTCCAACGTAAACTACATCATTGCTTAACATCAGGCAAGTTGTAGTCAAGCGCCAGCCTATCGAAGAATAAAAAAAAAATATATTAATAAATTGACATGGGTTTTCGAGAAAAATTAATGCGCGATATCTGCTAGTCCTTCCACCACGTAACACTGTCTAAGATTTAGTTACTACATATACCGTTTCCCCTCCTCTGCCATCTCTTCAGTCGGTCGATCGGTCAGGATTAGCACACTGCAAATGAGTTTAGATTGGGCCGTTATGGCATTCGTTTTTTACCAGCGCCATCTTTTATTGTGAGGTTGAACCATATGCTTCAACTATTGTGTCATAGATGGCGGTAGTAATCCTTATAGTAGCGAACGTGACGGTAGCGCCATCTATTATAGTGAATCTGATCAATGTCGCTCGAGCTATTGTCACATAGATGGCGGTAGTAAGCTTTACTTTCTTCTCTTTCCCCAAATAATAGATAGGTTTATTTTAAAAACAACAGCAACCTCTTACGAATAAATAGCTAATAATATGCAACAACTTTTGTTCTACGAGTTTTGATAATTAGGCAGTTTATTTTTTACATAAGTAATAATAGTTTGATTTCCCGCTTGAATCTTAACCTAAACAACCTCGCAACCATTTAATATTAACCAGATGGTTATGTGGAAAAGTTGGTGAAAATTGGACGTGCTGGTGGCGTAGTCGGTACTTGCTTTTCACGCCGCAGGTGGTGGGTTCGATTCCCACCCGAGACAAACATAACTCGAGTCGCGTAACTTGTTATGCATTATATCAAAACTCGTAGAACAAAAGTTGTTGCATATTGTATCAGCTGCAAGGTTGCTGGTATTTTAAAATAACCCTGTATACTCGTAGGTACGCGACATTTATATGATAATACTGGACGGTAAGATAAGATATGTGTGTTACTTTCTCATGCAAAACTACTGTATTTAGTATAGAGACAGATTATATTCTGGAACAAAGAATTGCGTAAATTTATTTTGCAATACTACGCAAGCGAAGTAGCGGACGGGAGCTAGCTTTCAATAAAACAACAAGTGTGCTACATAGATTGTATTTATAACATTCAAACAACAATATACATCAAGTATCCTTAAATATATCTTAATATAATTCAGTTCACAAATTAATAAAAAATAATATCTATTCCTAGCCGCATTACGGCTATGGAGGCCAGTCTAGGCTGACTAGCCGCAGTACGCAGACATTATCGTGTACATTGCAACACACAGGTGCTCTCTCTAATTCCTTCACTCCACAGACTAGATACCTACTAGACATCACTTTATTCAAATATTGTATGAAATTCTGCCCACCAGACACTTAAGTGCAGTAATAGGTAGGTAAGGCGGTGCAGTAATTAGCGCCAAAATATTAAATTCATTTATAAGGATATATTCTTTTTATTGTTAAGACGTGTGAACATACGCCTATAGAACATTTCTGCATACATTTTTTTTGTTTATACATCTGCTTATTTTTTATATCAAATTCTTAACTTTAAATGACGTTTGCTCGCAATCGTTATTTTGCGGTTACTACACTTTAGTGTCTGGTGATAAAAGTTGGCGGGGTATGGGGGGAGATTCAAGATCGGCGTTCAAGGACAAAACGAACCAATCTAAATTAGCTATAAAATTAGCTTGTGTTGTGACAATATGTAGTCGTAATACATAAGTTATAGGTGTCTATAGGTATCTGGTCGGTGCTTCACTCTCAAGGCCGGTGGGACGGACCGACCGACACGGCCGGTATGAAATCGGGCGCAGGACCGACGGCTTAAAGTGCTCATAACGCTATCGTACAGACTGATGGCGAGAGATAGATTCAGCAATCAAGTTTTGTCCGGCGCGGGATTCGAACATCACATTTAACATTAGTCTACGCCGATAAGGCAGTCACAAAATTTCTTTCTATTATAAAATTAAATATTTAAAATAGGTTACTATTTAACAAAGTCTCATAAGTTGGGAAATATGATCTTGAAATTGTACATTTATTTACAATGAGTAAGTACTATGTAAACCTGACGGCCATCATTTCAACCCTTTTTAGTGTCCCACAGCTGGGCACGAGTCTTCTCTCAACTATCTTATGAGTTGAGAGAGTTTAGGCCTTAATCCACACACGCTGACCAAATGCGGGTTGGTGCATGTCACATGTCTTCGAATGATTAGTTCTTAGACATGCCGGTTTCCTCACGATGTTTTCTTTCACCGATATTGAGCAGCGGAGATGAAACAATTCACACCAAGATGTGTGGGCACGACCAGGAATTTTAACCCGCGACCTTATTTTTCTAAGGCGAGGCCCGTACCGCTGCTCCACCGCTGCTGAACCTTGACGGCCATAACTCGCGTCAATAAACAAACGAATCTAAAATGGCGGCTTGTATGTACTTGTAATGACAGTTGAGACCTTCAGCAAAACATAAGTCTCCTATGTCAGTTAAATTAAATTTATTATCGACATCTGATTGTATTGTTTCTTTGGTCTTCACTTGTATTATTTTAATTGTTGCTGCCTGTCTGTTAATTTAATAAAATCCTTTGTAATGACATAAAATTTGAATATTACTAGCGACCCGCCCCAGCTTCGCACGGGTGCAATGCTGATACTAAATATAATGCAAATTGTTAATGAATAAATTTGATTAGTACGAATTCATCAATACGAAAAAGGATTTGAATATTATCTTGAACTTGACAAAATCAGTTTTCATATTAATTATATTCGTTCAAAATGTTAATTATAGAGAAAATGTGAAAGTAGAAACACAGATAATATAATACTATAGCTAGAAATAAAAAAAACCGATAAGAAACAGATTTATGTGAATTTTAACTTATTATTTCGACAGTTTATTGATTTTATTGATTCTATTGATAGAATTCAAAAACTTTTTCGTATTGAAAACTTGTACGAAGGGTACTGATAGATTATATTTTTTAGACTGATCTTGGGTTTATAATAAATAAGCAATTTAAGTACCTATTTAAAAAGCTAACCAAGTGTTAGATGGACTTGTCAACATCGGATTCCGGAACCTTACGTCTAATACTGAATACTTAGTTAAATTAGAATAGTATTTTTTGTGTTCTGTACCGACGTGTGTGTGTAAAGACAGCAATAACGTGCGAGTGAGACGGATTGATTAGTGCCGCCATTTTAGATTCTTTTCTTTATTGACTTAGACTCTTGTTATAGACAGATTCATTATTGCGTACGCGTTTGAAATTACCGTTTCGAAAACATTGTTGATTGATTTTATAAAATAAAACTTACTATATTAAGAAGTTTGGAGAGAAAACGTTTAAAGTTTTAGTTTATCTAATAAACTGCCTTTTTTTATTTAATTACTCTAACAATTAACGACATTCAGAATTTATTTTTCAATTCATTATACAGCGTGAAGTCTGGAATTGTGGATAATATTAAAAACGTAGGCCCTAGTCACTAATAACAGAATCATTACTATAGTGCCAACAAATTAAAATTTTATTTTCTGATTTTTTCTAACTTAATAGTATTTTTTGTAATGTAAACAATGCAATAGTTCCGCTCTACTCGATCGATTGAAATAAAATAATTATATATCGGATTTTATCGCGGTTTGTTTTAGATTTGATCGATCGATCGAGTTCGTTCGTGTATTATCCTTTTTCACAACTTGGCAATTCGCAAAATAAAAGTGGAAACAAAGCGCTTTTTAGTGCGTGTAATGCATGAGTTTTGTTATCCACAGTTTCAGGTAACACAGTGTATAGTGAAAGGATCAAGGGTTCTACTGGGTGTCCTAAAGACACTTCACAACACATATTTTTCTAATATTATATAATATATTAACTTTAATATCAAAATTAATAGAAACTATAATTTATCTAATTTAATATCAGAACAGATTATTTGAAATAAACACGGTAAACATATATTATTGCTAACACAGAGGGTTCAAAGTATAACTACTTGTAAATGTAGTAGGAACAACATTAAAATCAACGACTAGATACTTACTAGACGCCACTTTCTTCAAATATTGTTTAAGGTACTAATCGTCAAAAGTTAATAGGTATTAGGAAAGATAGATAAATCAAAAGCAGTTTGTGATCGGATGATATATAACAGTAAGGGTCTTCCCACATTTATCGACGCGGAATCGGCTTATGTCGAGTGCGTATCACCACACTGGGGGGTGGGGGGGCTAAGTTGCCTTCGTCTGCGGGTGTAGACCTTTAATTGAATCCCCACACGTGGTCCCCAGGTGATGCAAATCAGGTGACAATCGACTGGTGGTAGGCTTCGGCCGTGGTAAATGACCACCCACCAGACAAAGCCGCACCGCCAAGCGGTCTTGCCGTGTTTCCGTGCGATGTCTGGTGACAACATACAGTGAGGGTGGGTCGAAATTGTTGCTCATTCCACTGCCACCTTCTCACCGATAATCATTTGTAATCACGAGTGAATTCAATATACTGGGCTTTCAATATATATAATCACGATATACTGGGCTGGCGCGTCCCATCATAGACTACATCGTTGCTTAACATCAGGCAAGTTGTAAAAAAAAACACTACTCGACTTATAGCCGATCAGCTGTTGCGACTGATGTTAACATACTATCAGCAACAATTCAGCGCCGTACGGATGCGATCAGCTAATCGACAAACGGCTCGTTTCGCCGTCGCATCGGCCGGCGTCGCGTAGGGTGTTACGAATGGTATTAGTAACACCTTTATTACGTAGACATAAAGGTTTTTTTGACCGGTTTTAGCCGATTCCGCGTCGATAAATGTGTGGGGAGACTCTTATACATAATTAAGTTAGATGAGAGCGAGTGTTCAGCTATACGGTGTCTCCAGGTATCTGGTCGGTGATTTAAAATATACATAAAATCATAACTAAACTTAAAAACATACTATTTCATTTTACTACTTACTTACATATTCATTATAAATATGACATATATCACACCCGACACAATTAATAATAATAATGATCTTGTACCATGACATATTTTTATTGTTGCGTCACTCGGCATCATATTGATTTTGGTAGGATTATACCTTATTGTGCGGGTTGTCAGTTTTCATTCCTTATGGCCTATCAACATTGGTAGAATAATAGGTACAGTATTACTCTTCACTTCCACCCTTTTTAGTGTCCCACAGCTGGGCACGAGTCTTCTTTCAACTATCTTACGAGATGAAAGAGTTTAGGCCTTAATTGGAAGAGAAAATGGTTGGAATATAGCACCTGCTTGGGAGCCAGTGCTTATCACACTAGTAAGAAAGAGACCAAATCTATTGTAATTATAAAGGCTTATAAGATTTTTATGAATAAGATCGTGAGTTTAGGTAATGGTAGTCTAGGAGATACTTGTTTAGCGTTTCATCGTGTATTAACGACATGTAAAAAATATAGCGACTTATAACACAGTGAAGTAATCTGGGTTGACCTATATAATTTGGTTCAAGTAAAATAATCATCGCCAGTGCTTAATATTAAATTGTACATAAATATGGATACACACTTCAAACAAGTCGTCTCATTCTACCATACTGAAAAGTAAAGGGGGATAATGAGGACAGACAGAGATAGATTTACGTAATATACTTACATGTTTGACTACGTTGTTATTCCCAGTGTGGCTTACATATTTAACTCAGAACTTCACGTCAGAAACTTATTAACAATCTGTTAGATTGACACTAAAATGCATCGGTACGTCGATGTATACACATACATAAAATATTCGAGTAAATCTTTGGTTACGTAATATTTCTATTCGATAATATTATTTAAATGCAACGTTTACTTCGGTAACTTCATAAAACTACCTTCAAACTGCTTGAGACACATTCAGAGTTATATCTACACTAAATTCGTTCAAAATACCCATCAAAAGTTGAAGAAATCCATAGTTCTCTCCAACCACGCGCTATTCACATTAGTAGTTGTTCTTATATTGAAATCATTAACATTATCGCTTATATTTTTACGAGCTCTGCTTAGTTTGGGATCAGATGACCGTGTGTGTTAATGTCCCAGACTATTATTATCATAGTCTTAGTGGAAACATCTTCTGTTAGATTTATTTACTAAGACTTATTCATCATCATCGCTCAAGACTATAGGAGCAGAAGTAGATTGACCTTTATTTACATCATCTTTTGTATCAGGAAACTTAACGATCGCTCGTTTAATAACTACGCAACGATTAGCATCCGGTGACACAACCTTTACTTGATTTTCAATTTGGTTAGTTTCACTATTCCTTCCTAACATATTATTATCTTTATCAACCAGTATTTTAACATTGCTGTGTTGTGTGTTTTTCGGCTTAATTCCATGTCTTTTAATTATGACCTGTTCTTTTTTAGTGACTGTTTGATCATCGGGTGATATAGGTTTCTTTGTGCCATCCACCACTAAGTATTGGGTGTGGGGACCAGCTTGTGGTTTATCAGTATAATGTGCAGCGACGCCTGTATTTCCAGGAGTTACTTTAACAAGACTTCTATTGTCTTTAAGGGTTGATTTATGAATTGTAAAATTATGTTTCGGAGCTATTTTTGGGATACCCTTAATTTGACTTAGATGTTCTTGTGTAAAAATTGCGGCCATGCCCATTTCACGTACTGCTATTATTTTGTTTAATATGGAACTTGTATTTTGGAGATTATTTGGAATTGTTTGTACGGTTTCAGCAGCCGTTTCAGGGCAATTATTTACATTTGGAGTTGATAGAGGATTATTTACATCTTCAGGTACTATAACTGCGAGTGTCTTTGCTTGATCACTGTTAAACTGATTAAGATTTTTTGCTTTCTCAACGACCTCCTCCGCAAGATCATTAACTTTATAAGAAGACGAGTTAGACTGATCATCTGTTTTAGGTGTTATTTTAAGAAGTGTTTTTACAACATTGGAAGGTGTGTTTATTTGAACACGCTCAATAGATATCGCACCTGATGAATTGATAGGTGCTTTTGGCTTCTTTTTGAAGTAAAATGAATTAATGTTCTTCTGCCGCATCCACTCTGCATAATCACTGTCTGTATTCTTAGCTGTTTTGCTTGCAGGCCCTTGAGTTTTTTCATCCGTTGTGCCGAGACTTAATGCACTATTACCCATTTTCTCGTTACTTCCTTGAGTTTTTGGCTTAAAGTAAAACGAATTAATATTTCTCTGTCGTATCCACTCTTCATAATCTCCCTTTGTTACTTGAGCTTGAGTTACATCTTTAGTTGTTTTCTTGGCACGTTTTGGTGGCTTTTTTTCTGTTATGCAGTCACATTTATTTGCTATTGAACCTTTCTTAGTTTTATCACCTTTAGTTTTGCTAGAATTTTTACTTATAGCTATGGCTGCTTTGCTGAGGGGGTTATTACCGGTTATTTTATTATCTACTTGACAGTGACAGTTATCTGGTTTTGAGCTATCTTTTGTTTTAATAGCAGTATCTTTTGTCTTGATAAAACTCTCTTTTGTTTTATTGAAACTTTCATTTGATTTGTTACCATGTTTATTAAAGCTCTCTTTTATTTTAATACTACTTTCTTTTGTTTTAGTACTACTCTCTTTTGTCTTAATGCCACTATATTTCATTTTAATGCTACTGTCTTTTGTTTTAGCACTACTCTCATTTGTTTTAGTACTACTTTTTTTTGTTTTAATACCAATATCTTTTGTTTTAGCACAACTCTCTTTTGTTTTAATGCCACTTTCTTTTGTTTTAGTACTAGTGTCTTTATTTTTAACGCCACTGTTTTTTGTTTTAAGACAACTCTCTTTAGTTCTGTTACCGCTTTCTTTTGTTTTAAGACATCTTTCGTTTGTTTTTTGGCTGACCTCTTTCGTTTGATTACTTTTCTCTTTCAATATATCATCATCTTTATGAGTGGTGTTGGTTAGTTTGTTGTTCTCATTGTCGGAACTAATGTAATTGACAGATGATGTCGATGTGGACCGCGAGCTTATTTGTTTACTTCTTTTAGTTTTAGGTTTTGCTCTTGGTTTTGTGTCTGCGTTGAAATCTATATTTTCTGTAATTATAAATGAATAAATATTAAACAAAGTAACTTTACTAGATTAATTTATTGGTTTAAAAACATCAAAAATGTTATATTTGACTTGGAGAGTTTATTATAGTTACCAAACATACATACACTTAGAGCTATTAACAGTTTGTAAAAATGCAGTTTAATCAGGGAGGGGATCTGTATGCGGTGCTGATAAGTGAGCCGCACACTTCTTTGTAGTTGAAATGATAAGTCACTGATAGTCAAAATGATGCGATTTATTGAATATTTCACTATCACGTAACTAATGCTAATTTATGTATTAATGAGTACTGCTGAGTGTAACTGTTGATAGTGTACTGTCGGGTAATGATAATTTACAATGTGAGGGAAAAGTGTTTATGTGTGTGTGTAATGTGACGTGTGTGCCTGTACGATGCTTAGCTCGTACAGGATCAAATATTTCTAACAAGACTGAGAAAGATATATAGAGTAAAAGAGAGATGTCATTCTAAAAAGAGGTACTTACTTATAGGATTGACCTGAAACAACAAAAAGGTTGTATAAGTTACTTTTCTTGTACGCAAAACACATTATAAATAGGAAACAACACATGTACGTACACAAGTGAGCTTGTCTTTAATATGATTTTTCTACCAGCAAACCCTAAGTGAGTAGCGGTACGCACCTCGCCTTAGATTTATAAGGTCCATGGTGTCCATAGTACAAGCTCTGCTTAGTTTGGGATCAGATGACCGCGTGTGTTAATGTCCCACTATATTATTATTATTATTTATGTTGCTATTTAAAACTGTTTGCGTTACATATTAATATATTATTCAGTACGTGTGATATTGACCATTGTATAAAGGGAAGCCGATGGGTATCGGCTTGTATGGACTCTTTGCCACTGATCGGTATATACAAGATCTGCTTAGTATGGGACCAGATGTCGGTGTGTGCTGAGGTCTCAGAATATTATTATTAGTATTACTAAGATGTACCTGTATACGAATAATTATAATGAATTTAATTAAACAAAACCTCACCTTAACAAAATCCATGATATGATTTCTGAGCGCTATCAGGTCAGCTCTGAGGTCGGTCGACGCCACGGGACTGCACAAGTGTCGACAGCAACATGTGCACTCACCTGACACGTGTCTGCACACACATACATACACACTTCATTATATTGTTAGGTACCTATTATAAAAAAGTTTATTTTATAGGAATTTATTCATTTACAATTATTGACGAGCTTGGTAGTCGAGCGGTGTTAGTCATCCGATTGGGTTATACTGTGCCCGGGAGGTCGCGGGTTCGATTCCCGCCCCGGACAATATTTGTGTAACAATAAAAAATTGTTTCGCTGTCTGCTTGCTTGAGGGACTACCCTCCGTGCCTCGGAGAGCACGTGAAGCCGTCGGTCCCGTCCTACCAGAATTATACAAGCGACTGACATCAGACCTCGAAACCTGTGGGGAACCAGTAGCCGAGATGGTTAGACCAGGTGTCAGATTATATTGGCTTCTGACTACGTGTAACGATTGTCATAGATGGGTTCAATGACAACCGGGACCGACGGCTTAACGTGCTCTCCGAGGTACGGAGGGTAGTCCCTCAACCAAGCAGACAGCGAAACAATTTTTTGTTGTTACACAAATATTGTCCGGGGCGGGAATGGAACCCGCGACCTCCCGGGCACAGTATAGCCCAATCGGACGGCTTACGCTTAAATAATATAGATATAATATAACATTACGTATGTAAATGTATAGCGGGCAGTCCCTTCAGCTGACTGGCATCGTTCTCATATCGATGTCGACGCGCTGAACAACACACCGATGTGAACATTCTCTTCTGTAACAACAACAACACTTCAAGGTATCTAACTATATGGAGCCACCTTCTCACAGACAGTGTATAGTATTGAACAGGCGCGTTCCATTACAGGCTACATCATTGCTTAACATCAGGTAAGTTGTAGTCAAACGAAAGCCTATTTCAAAATTAGAAAAATCACATTTCAGCTTTTTTACTTATAATCGTCTCAGCTAAGAATATCTAGCTTCAACCCTTTTTAGTGTCCCACTGCTGGGCACAGGTCTTCTCTCAACTACCTTAAGAGTTAGGCCTTAATCCACACACGCTGGTCAAGTGTAATATTTGTGTGAATTGTTTCAACGCCGCTGCTCAATATCGGTGAAGGAAAACATCGTGAGGAAACCGGCATGTCTAAGAACTTATCATTCGAGGATATGTGACATCCACCAACCCGCACTTGGCCAGCGTGTGTGGATTAAGGCCTAAACTCTCTCAACTCATAAGATAGTTGAGGGAAGACCCGTGCCCAGCAGTGGGACACTATAAAGGGTTGAAATGAATAATAATATAATAAACTCGATGAAATAGTTTCTAAGAACGCAACGTTTGATGTTCGCAAGTCTTACAATAGTTCCAGACTTTGCCATACTAATCAATCTAATTACACCCTGTATATACAGTACTTACAGTGAGGTCTTCTATTATCTGCTTAACCTCCTCCGCAGAGGGAAGTTCCTCCACCTCGCCCACAGGCATCTCTGTCACACACAACAAATACACTAATTACGGAAAAACAAGGAAACAATAAAAAAGAAAATATTTGACTGAGGTTTTGCACAGAAAGTAATTAGCTAGTCTATGTTTCAAACAATAACACTAGAAAAAGGCCTAAATGTAGTGCGTAAATGCAGCAGTTGCCTAGCGTAAAAAAGTCTCACTAACGGTAGGCGTGGACTTAGGAAGCGCCTAAAGTTACGTCACCTACTCTTAGACACCTAACGTTTAAGCAAATCCTTTTAGGCAACTCATTTTGACAGCCGCGCAAGTTATATTCAATTTTTTTTTTTAGCTGTGGTCAGTGGTCACCTATAACTAAATGAACACAGCGGTCCAATCTTTGTGCAAACTACTTATTTAATGTAATTGTGTATCATTTTTTGGTGATCCAAATAAAATAAATAATAAAAACATGCCACAGATTAGTAAGAGACAAGAACTTTACACTAAAAATTTCAATATATATTTGCAGTCTTATGCATAAAATAACTTGTAAGTTTTAGATGCTCTTTACTTTAAGATTACTAAATGTAATGTGAAGCGACTCCTACGCTTTACATTAGGCATTACTTCATTAGGCGTCGCTATGTTTGACTTTAGTGAAAACGGGCATTAGTCAAAAGGTACACGTGCAAATTGCGCGCGAAAACAGAAGCCGCCATGCTGTTTCAATTTGTGACGTCACTAATACGAAGATTTATGAGAGCTATTATTTATTTACTAGCTTCCGCCCGCGGCTTCGCCCGCGAAATTGGTCTCACTAATCAGGGTGTGTTTTGAAATATCCTTTCTTAGTGCACCCCTAGACCCTATAAGGAACCTATGTGACAAATTTAGAGTCTCCAGACCCAGCGGTTTGGGCTCTGCGTTGATATGTCAGTCAGTCAGTGAGTCAGTCAGTCAGTCAGTCAGTCAGTCAGTTTCTTCTTTTATATATTTAGATTAAGAAGATTATATCATTTGTTACATGGTGTATCCACTCACCGTCATCACTTCCTACAGTGAGTACATCGCTCGGCTCACTCAACATACGACTACTATCTGAAGGTGCCTGCTAAACAAATACATATTGTTTATTTCAATTTTAATTAACAAAATACAACTTAGATAAAACTAAATTCTAACCTAAAAACTAGATAGGGCGTCATAGAATTCCTCCGAATCGAGGTCTTTGGGAATGTGACCGGAAGGCTGGCATTGCCACGTTGTATGGCAATGCTAATTCTTTGACCGAGAAGGCCAGCCCTCTGGTCACGGGAGGAATCTTACATTTTCAGCTGGCCAGTAAGAGTAGTAGTTAGTAACTCTGACTGGTTCGATTCCCACCCAGGACAATCTTTGTGTGATGAACACTATTGTATGTGGGTATAATTTATCTATATGAATTTATTTACAATAAAAAATGTATTTAAGTAGTACATCAGTTCCTAGTACCCATAACACAAGCAAATATATTTGCTTAATTTGAGACTAGATGGCGCTGTGTGTAAGTGTAAAAATATTATTATTATATTTCCAATCATCGTATTACGTACCTTCGAAGCAATACTGCAGACTTCCGAAGCAATAGGTTCACTTACAGGTGCAACTTCTGCACTAATAGGCGCATCTTCTGCACTAATAGGCGGAACTTGCGCACTAATAGGCGCGACTTGTGCAGTAAGGATGCTACTATTGACTCTCCTAACTTCATCTATATCAGGCAACTCCACTCTCTTCGCGACTCTACTTCTCTTTTCTTCTCCAAACCTCTTTTGTCCATCCTGAAGATCTTCTTCATCAGAAGATATTAATATCGCAGTTTTATCAGTCAAAGTGTTTGTGTCATTTATGTTAGTTTCTTCAAAATCCATGTTAAATTCAGAACTACTTGAGCTGTCATCATGGATTAGTTTATCATTTATTGATTTTATTGTACTTTGAAATTGATTTTCTTCCTGATTTTCAATTTCAGATACCAGATTTTCAGGGTATATCGTGGTTTTTGGTGAGATATCATATTGGATCGGATTAATTGTATTAGTTGTTGTTGCATATTCGGGATATATAATGAGATTAGGTATTATATTACTTTGGAATGTATTTTGTAAAGTGGTTGTATTATAATAATATGGAGTCATATTGGGGTACAACAAGAGGTTTGGTACTATCACTGAACTAGTGCGAAATTGATTTTCTATATTGATATTATAATTTGTTACAACATTTATTGGGTATAACATATAATGAGTCGGCATATCATTATGTACCACATTCTCAACTTGATTTTCATTATCAACTTCAAGATCACTTTGAATTTGGTTTTCTTCATCGTTTTCACTCAGCGTGTCTTTAGGATCATATGATAGTAATGTTTGTTGTGACGCATCAGTTTTAAATTTCGTTTCAAAATCTTCTAAATTGCTTGTATTGGTATCATTTGGCGGTATAACTTTAGAAGAGTCTATATGTTTAATGTCGCGTATATTGAGTGGTCCTGATTTGTAGATCTTCCAGAAAGTATCTGGATCCATTCTTTGAACTTCCACTCTAGCATCGAGCAGTAATTTACGAACTGAAATATAAAAGAAAGCTGTATTTGTCTGTTACAGTTTAAGTAGTATGTAGAATGTGTATATTAGTTATCTGCTTATCATTCAACAACTTACCAATATCTGCAGATTCAGGCTCATCCATATCAACATCTACCACAATCCCAGGTCTAAACCTGCTTTCTCCAACTCTCTCAACCTTCACCTTTTTGACGTCACTGATGACTTCATCTTCATCTAACTCGTCACTAAATTTAAGCCGATCTCTAACATTACCAGCTTTCTCTTGTTTGATTGCTAATTGAATTGCATCTTTATTGTCATTTATTGAAGGTAGATGTTCGGTCTCAGAATCACTTTCAAAAAATATTTTCGCTTGGACTGAAGAAGGTTTTATATTATTTAGTAGGTTTACAATACTACCGTTGTGTACTTTATCAGGTTCTTTTTGTATATCACTAACATTATTGGGTGAAGCTGTTTCTAGTGTTTGTGGTAGAATTGTATGATTTTGATTTACAATCTTCGTTTCCTCTATATCAACTTCTACTTTAACATTTTCTGTAACCTCTGATACAATTTGCATAGTTTCATCAATCAAATTTGTATCTATCGAATCTGATTGAACTTTTGTGGCTATTTCTGCTTTGGTATTTCGTACAACATTCGGCATTTTCATTTTAATGTCTTTATTAATATTATTACCAGTCGGTGAGGTATTATTAAGTTTTGGTGTAATCATTTCAATATCTTTGTCAATTTTATTAATATATGGTGAAATATTATCAGCATTTGGTATTCCCGTATGAATGTATTGATCAATTTTATTTATATTTGGTGTCTTAGTAAGATTGAGTGTTTTCATTTCAATATCACTGTCAAGTTTATTCTTATTAGGTGCCATATTAACCACAGAGGATGTATCCATTTCGAAATCCTTGTCAATTTCTGTGTCTTGCATGTCTTCATCTTTGTTATCGCTAACACTGTCAGTAGCTTCAGGATTGTTCTCAATAAGCTCTAGTTCTATAGTAATTCTATTGCTTTCCGATTTTATTTTTGTACCAATATCATTAGTTTCTTTCGGATTTATTTCTATATTTAAAGTAGTTTCTTCCTCCTCTACTATTTGGAGTGCAGGTTCGGTGTCTGAGTCATCACTATCTATATTGTATGTTTTGTCAATATGAATGTCAGTTTGATCAGTATAAGCTCGTTTGGGCGGTCTCAAAGAAATATCATCCACTGAAAGACACAATAAAAAAAATAGTAAAAAAATAAAAAGTCGTTATGACGTTTGACTAAAGTGCTGTAAAACATAGTGCTCACAGCTGCATTAAACAAAGGTATAGGTAGAGGTGAAAATCGTCCAAATAACACTGGCTATGGTTGGTTCCATACGGGACAACACAATTGTCGTGATAAAATATAAAGCGTAGTACAGACGTGAGCTTTAAGTAACGTTATGACTTACTTTCGTCAAGTCCTGCAAACAGATCTCGTTTCCTGCGCTCGCGCCATTTTCGTTTCTTCTCGTTTTCTGATGAATCTATAATCCACACAATTATTTATTTAGTTCAAAACACATAATATCTAAAAAGACCATAAATGATAATGTTTAACTACATTGCGCGTTTCTGTTCCTAACATTATGATATAGTATTGAAGCAACTGCGCAATGTAATGCAAAGCATGCAATGTTGTTACGTACCGCTATAAAACGTGATAAGAATCATACTCACCGGAGCAATCCATATCGCTGTCATCTTTATCGTCAGACTTAAAAAAAAGAAAAATCTTCCGTTTCAAATCATTTATATGTTTACAGTGTTCAAGTACTCTACTAGTACGGGTTAGTAAAAATAGCGAATTTAATTAAAAATTATTTGTAATTATAAGAAATCATTTTCCCAAAGATACTTCTTCGGAGCAACTTATATGACACAATATATTTTGTAAATCAAAATAACATTATTTTTATTTTATTGAGATAATTCTCGCGATTCTGCTGTCACAAGAAACGCAAAACATCGTAAAATCGCTCATGTTTGTATCAGTTTGACAGGTATAACCCAAACATTAGCGTCTATTGTGACAACAGAATTGCGAGCATTATCTAGATACCATCGTCAATATTTTTCAAAAGTGGAGTAAATGAATTCGATGGATAAATATAAAACTCACAATCGGGTTGCACACGATCATCTCGTCGGCCAACATCTGTTCCCAGGACATGATGCTCGTCGTCGCTAACGTGGGGCACCTGACACACACACACACACACATACAACACATTACTACAGTCTCACGATCTATTCATATATACACTACTAAAGTTTATTCTGTAATAGGCTTGCATTTGATAACAACTTGTCTGTTGTTAAGCGATGTGTGGTCAACGATAGAACGCAATTACTCAGTAAATACCGATTTACTCGTGACTTGAAGACACACACATTATAACTATCGGGAAACAAAGATGCTGGAAGCAAATTCCACACATGACAACAACAATTTTATATGGATCATAGACAGTTTTAGGTGGAGCCTCTTCACAGCGCCGCTGTCAAACATACGCAAGAATAGCAGAGACGGGATTGCGGTAGTCCCATAGAAAGATGACATGTACTGGTCAAAGATCAAGGTGTTCACTACTATAGAGTATGTAGTTTACAATAGAGTGAAATATCACTAACTCTGTCGCTCAAGTTTGCCAATAGTCACACAAGCTACGGTTCTGTGGCTCAAACTACCGACTTAGGAGACAATCATCCGCAAACATTTCATCCTCTTTGTAAGGAGACGATTATCAAACTACTGCATTTTTACGTCCATTCTGTTGCGCTAGCGATTCATTTTCATTCAAAAAACCGCACTAAAATCAATTAATTAACAGAAGTTTGGTTTTATAGTTTTATAACAGTTGTTTGTACTTACTTATCTAATATATCGAGGTGCAGTGGCGTCGGATGCAGCGACGTGACGTTTGTTATGTTAGGCATTATTTGCGCAATCAACCCATCATTATTCGACATAATTTGCGTAGTTGCAAGGTCACTGCTTGATATAAATGGCGCATTTGACATATCTTTGTTTGGTACATCCTGAGCACTTAACAAATCCGCTTGCGCACTTAACACATCATCGTTTGACACAATTTGCGAACTTGAATCAATTTGCTCTTTTATCGAATCACTATTCCAAACATGTGGTCTTATATCATCGTCTAATTTTGTTAGTTCCTGACCAGTTTCCGGTTTGACCTCATCAAGAGGGACATTCTGAGTGTGTATTTGTGTTTGAACGTATTTTAGGAATCGCCAGTAGGAGAGAAGTATATGTCTCGCTTGTAGTTTCAGCTCGTGCCATCGACGTTGAAGCACTATGATGGACGCCACGCGACCGCTACAAATAATATATATTATTTGCCGTGAGGTAAATATTGCCTTTATGTGAATAAAGGCAATATTTTTGATTTGTATAAAGGTAAACTTTGTTGAGCTACAAGCAGATTTTGTGCGTTGCAAAGTCATTTGGGAATAAATTCTCATCGCATGTCTATGTCAGATCATTGAGTAAACACGAGAACACAATAAGCCGACAAAGATTTACATTGCTGACTTTACCTAAGCATTTGATTTTGTAAAGCGACTTGTTTTTTAATAAACTTTTTATAAAGAACTTTTTATGAAGAAACCGACATATTTTATAAAACTATTAAGCTATTCTTCGTGAGGAAAATACAGCCTCGGTACGCACAAATAACATTTTATCTTGTAACTTTTATCAAAGTGCTGGGGTGCGCCAAGGTTGCATTATATCACCGCTCTTATTCAACGGACATACCGTGGGTATGTGTGTGTAACTATGCAGACAGTATAACACCTATTTTGCAGCGAAGGCAGCAAAAAGTTTAGCCGTGAAAATGTATCGAATCATTAAATACCTAATGTATAACAGACAAGTTAGTTTACCTGTCTCGGTAATCCTTCCAGACCCGGGTCCAGCAGCGCGCGAGCCCCTGCAGGTCCCCGGGCGGCACGTGCTCCACCCTGTGCTGGAGCACGAGCCGCCACAGCAGGTACAGCGCGGCCGACTCCTCGAGCGACGCGGCGCTGTCCTGCACACTCGCTAGTTAGTGCCCGCACGCACACGGGCCACACGCCCACACGCCCACACGCCCACACACCCACACACCCACACACCCACACACGCAACACTTACGGGCGCCAGCAGTCGCTGCGTGGTGACGTCACTGTGCAGCAGCACCAGGTCGGCGACCAGGCGCGCGGGGCGCGGGGCGGGGGCGCCGGTGACGTCACCGCGACCTGTGACGTCACCGACGCGTGCGCTCGCCCACAGCGCGCGCATGCACACGCGCTGTATTCGCACCCTACAATACGACGAGAGATTACTGTTTTAAAATTAAACTTGGGTTATTACTTAGATATTTCTTGAGGCAATATAAACCTTTAAAACTTTATTCGAAATGTAATCTGTGACGATGGCAAAAATATTTTAATCAGTGGTCTTTCTGTTTACACAAAACTACATTAGATATTATACTGCACGTCAGCATGTCTTCACGAATGTTAACTTTTACTAAACTGCTTACTGACTTCTTCAAAGCTTTGGATGAAGTGACCCACTCAATATGTGAAAATATTTTTTTTTCGTTTATGGCATATCAAATAGCTTATTGAATTGGATAAAGTCTTACATAAGTAAAAGATATTCTTTTGTCTGTCAATGGTTGCGGAACCAACTTTTTAAATACGATCTGGAGTACCCCAAGGCTTACATCTTGGTCCAATCTTTTTTAAGAAAATACTCAGATGAAGAATGTAGAGACAATTATTAGAGTAAGTACCAAGCATTGTGCAGTTGGCTGGTGTGAGCGGCATGTCTGAGCGCTCGCTTGACGTCCATGTACGTGAGCGCGGAGCACAGAGACCCGCGGCGCCGTGCCGCGCCGCACAGCGCCAGCACCAGCTCGCCCGCGCGGGAGCACTCCCCGCCCGACACCTGCTACAGTACGTCGTACACTGCGTACTATACACACTGACTTGTATAACTAGTCAAAGGGAAATACACGATGAACATCACCCATCACTGTTTAGTTTTATAGTGATCGCACCAGCGACTTAGGAAAATCGCGTCGTCGCTCGGAAATAGAACGAGGAGAATGAGATTAAGAAAGGAAAATATTGACGACGCGACGATGAGAGGAGGAATATGTGTGTAAGGTCCCTAACAATAATTAAGTTATATTACAAGTGACGGTAGTTAGAGAAAATATTGTTCTACGGCCGCCGTCATCGACGCTCTTTCGCTGGATCAGTCTGCTCGTGACCACGACCGGTGCGACCCGTGTCGAAACGTAAAGTCAAATTAAAGGTGAGCGCGTTACTTGCTCGATATGATAAATATAAATACTAGGTCAAAGAAAGTTCAGAAGAACAGCTATTAGGGCTGGGCGACGCAAAATTTTTGCAAACTTTTGTACATCAGAAATTGTATTAAAATATGATCATCATTCCCCCTTGCCTTTTTCCCATGTCTATTGTGGTCGGCTCCCAGTCTAACCTGATGCGGCTAGCTCCCAGAATTATACGAGCGACTGACATCAGACCTCGAAATCTGTACGGAACTAGTAGCTGAGATGGTTAGACCAGGTGTCAGATTATATTGGCTTCGGACTACATGCAACGATTGTCATAGATGTGTTAAATGACAACCGGGACCGACGGCTTAACGTGCTCTCCGGGGCTCGGAGGATAGTCCCTCAAAAAAACCAGACACCGAAACAATTTTTTGTTGTTACACAAATATTGTCCGGCGCGGGAATCGAACTTGCTACCTCCCGGGCATAGTATAGCCTACTCGGACGGCTTACACCGCTCTACTACCGAGGTCGGCAAATTGTATGAAAAAATAATACAAATTAATTTCTAACTTCACATCATTAGTAATGAGCTGAAGAATGTCTGGTTTCAAGAACAGTACAGCCTTTCTGGTTCAGATTGTTGAGTGCAGAGTGGTGTGACATACCGGAAGCAAGTCTTCCTCCTGGGACTTGATAGCGAGCGCTACTTCTCGGAACCAATCCGGAACGCTGCAACCCTCGCTGTCGTTCAAACGCGCCATCTGTACACAAACATACACAATACTTCAAGTTATTCTTGAGTTTATATCATCGACAAGGTTTTTTTAATTTTTTATTCTTGAATAGGCTGGCGCTTGACTGCAACTTACCTGATGCTAAGCAATGATGTAGTCTACGATGGGACGCGCCAGCCCAATGTATCGATTCACTCGTGAGAATTACTTCCGGTGAGAAGGTGGCAGTGAGATGAGGCTCCTTAAGGTTGAAACCATAAAGGAGCAACAATTCGACCCACCCTCTGTGCATGGTGTCACCAGACATCGCACCGGAACACGGCAAGACCGCTTGGCGGTGCGGCTTTGTCTGATGGGTGGTCACTAACCACGGCTGAAGCCTACCACCAGTTAATTACCAGTAGACATAATTACCAGTTGACTGTCACCTGATTTGCACCACCCGGGGACCACGTGTGGGGATTCAGATAAAAGGTGCACTCCCACGGACGAAGGTGACTCAGTCCCCAAGTTACCTATACACACCGTATAGCTGGGCACTCGCGCTCGCCTAACTTATGTATCACCTCTATATTGGGGGCCGGTAACGCGGTCGGTAAGATACTTGCTTTTCACGTCGCACCAGAGAGAGACATTTGTGTGATGATCATGTCATTGTCTGCTTGCAAGTCTGTGTGTAATTATCTATTATAAGTATAAGTGATAGAAATAAAAATATCAAAATTTACGTAATGCAAGCGTTCTGCAAACTCACTGATGGTGGAACTACTACTGGTTAAGTGCGGCGCAGTGTCGCCGTCTGGTGTCAACTATTTAAATCGACACATTTGTGAGTTTACTGAATGCTTACTAAATTTATTGTTATAATTTGTAAAGAGGACGTACGAAGTATTTACATAAAATATAAAATATTTGTAAATAAATTACAATTACAAAAATGCATTTTGCGTCGCTTACAATAAGTATATACAATGTCGCCCATGCGCATGTGACCGCCCGTAATATTCTGAATATTCATGAAAAAATATCGAAAATAAACTTCAAAAGGGGGGGTCTATCTGTAACATTTATCATGTTATTCAATTTTGAATTTTTTAAGTAGAGTTTGTAGACTTGCTTTCTATTTTTTGACACATCTCCGAAGTTTATGGGTCGATTTGTATTTTGTTTATTATTTCCAAAAGCTTATGAGTTATTTTAACAGGTTAATTAACATTTTACTAAAAATTATCGACTACGAAAAAAAAAAACGGAATCGAAGTAATTTTTTCGGTAAAAAATTGTGTATTTATTTTAAAAAAACTAGTGTAACTCCATAAATTATCCCCATAGGACCACTTTTTTAATCATTATTTGTAATCTACTACATAACAGCTAAAAATTCACAGAACATTACTAATACCTATCTCTAAAAAAAAACCAGCAAACAACTTGTTGAACATTTGCAACTATTCAAATAAAAAGGGTCGCTCAGGTAGAAACAGGTTCCTAGAAACAGCTTTTTAACAATTGCGTCCCTACCACGTGCACACCCTTGTCGGCTAGCGTTACTTCATTCAGTCGCTTGATTACTGACCCCGTGACGCTACGTGTTTTGTGATTTGTGCACTACTTAATCTTGTGAGGAAAGTTTGTTAACTACTCGTATCATTGCAATGGTACGATTGCGTGATCTACCGCCGTCTCATGTGGCTGACATGCATTTCATTTACGGTGTTTGTAATGGAAATGCACGCGCTGCTGTCGAAGAGTACAGACGTCGATATCCAAGTAGACCAGTACTTGGGTACCGATCCTTCATTGCCGTACATCGTCTTTTTTGCGAAAGAGGATTATTTCCGCAACAAAATGAGCCCGGCGTGATTGTTGATGTAGACGTGGAAGAGGATGTGTTACGATTAGTGCGCGCTAACCCTATGCTAAGCATTCGTCTTCTATCGATAAGAGTAGGTATACCAAGAATAAGAGTTTGGAGAATTCTCAAAAAAGAAGGCCTGCATCCTTATCATTTCCGACGTGCACAACATTTGGAAAATGTCGATTACGGTGCGAGATCTGTTTTTTGTAATTGGATAATTGCACAGCAAAGAGCTAATCTCAATTTTATGAGGAAGATTTTGTGGACAGATGAAGCCACGTTTACAAGGGCGGGTATAACAAATCATCGCAATCTTCATGTGTGGGCCACTGAAAATCCACACGTCATTAGAGAAACAACTTTCCAGACTCAATTTTCCATAAATGTATGGGCTGGAATGATTGACGGTGAACTTATTGGCCCTTTCGTGTTACCAAACAGACTAGATCAACACGCATTTTTAGATTTTATAGTCAATACGTTGCCGTTGCTTTTGGAGGAAGTACCGCTGGAAACAAGAAGGCGGATGTATCTGCAATTAGATGGAGCTCCAGCACACTTCGCACGACTAGTTCGTGATTATTTAAATCAAAATTATCCGCGATGGATTGGCAGAGGAGGTCCCATTGCTTGGCCGCCGCGATCTCCCGACCTTACACCCTTAGATTTTTATCTTTGGGGCAACATGAAACAAAAAGTGTATGCCGTGCCCATTGAAAGCCGCGAGCAATTAACGGCTAGGATTTTTGCTGCTGCTGCGGAAATTAAAGAAAACCGTGAAGAATTACGTCGTACAATAAAAAGTGTTGCCATGAGAGCTTTAGTTTGTTTACAGGAGGGTGGGGACCATTTCGAAAATCTAATTAATTAAAATTCTTGTATTTTTTATTTTTTAAGTAAAAATCTGGCTATTGCTTGTTTGTTTTTATTTCCATTATCATCCTCCTTATTAGTTTAACCTTTTAGTACTCACTGCTAAAAGCGGGGACATTTAATTGACTTTCACATTTTCTTTTCCTAAATTTGACTCTTAGAGTTTTAGAGTTTTACTTTGGATTTAGTTACAGTTTGGTTTAATAATGTTCTGTAAATTTTTAGCTGTTATGTAGTAGATTACAAATAATGATTAAAAAAGTGGTCCTATGGGGATAATTTATGGACTTACACTAGTTTTTTTAAAATAAATACACAAATTTTTTCCCGAAAAAATTACTTCGATTCCGTTTTTTTTTTCGTAGTCGATAATTTTTAGTAAAATGTTAATTAACCTGTTAAAATAACTCATAAGCTTTTGGAAATAATAAACAAAATACAAATCGACCCATAAACTTCGGAGATGTGTCAAAAAATAGAAAGCAAGTCTACAAACTCTACTTAAAAAATTCAAAATTGAATAACATGATAAATGTTACAGATAGACCCCCCCTTTTGAAGTTTATTTTCGATATTTTTTCATGAATATTCAGAATATTACGGGCGGTCACATGCGCATGGGCGACATTGTATTTACAAAAGAAAAGTAGTCTATGTATAGTATATACCAGTTATAGAGCAGCGGTCCGGGCCTTGCCTTAGACATATAAGGTGCATTGTGTGAATTTCTTCATCGCCGCTGCTCAGTATAGGTGAAGAAAAACATCGTGAGGAAACCGGTATGTCTAAGAACTAATCATTGAAGGACATCTGACATCCACCAATCCATACTTGGCTAGTGTGTGTGGATTAATGCCTAAACTCTCTCAACTGGTAAGATAGTTGAGAAAAGGCCAGTGCCCAGCAGTGGGACTCTAAAAGAGGACAATAACTTGAACGAACAAACGAAATATTTTTTAGCTATTCTCCCCAATTTATGACGATTACAATTGCATACAATATATAGAAAGTGGTGTCTAGCAGGTATCTAGTCGGTGGCTTATATTAACGCCAGAGGTTACACAACATTAACGCTAATATTGAAGCAATGTCTCACACATCTCGACACTAACCAACGGTTGTCCTCTCAACTATCGTACTAGTTGAGAGAGTTTAGGCCTTAATCCACACACGCTGGCCAAGTGCAGGTTGGTGGATGTGACTGTCCTCGAATGGGTAGTAATTAAACATGCCGGTTATCTCAAGATGTTTTTCTTCGTCGATATTGAGCAGGGGCGATGAAACAATTGTTACAAAGATGTGTGGGCACGACCGAGGATCAAACCCACGACCTCCTCCAACATCAGTCTCTCAGTAACAGTAAACGCACTTACCCTCAATGAGACATAGCTGCGGAGGGTCTTCTCCCATTGTTTGATGACGGAGGGTATGGTGTTCAGTTCCCGTGCGATTGCACTGTACGCGGGCTGCCGTTGTACCTGCAAGTTATTACATCATATACACAGTGTAACTTAAACGACCTCGGTAGTCGTCGATTGGGTTATACAGTGCCCGGGAGGTCGCGGGTTCGATTCCCGCCCCGGACAATATTTGTGTAACAACAAAAAATAGTTTCGTTGTCTGGTTGGTTGAGGGACAACCCTCTGTGCCTCGGAGAGCATGTCAAACCGTCGGTCCCGGTTATAATTTAACACATCTATGACAAGAGACTAACGAACAGCAATTGATTTTTATATATAAAGATATACAGCTAACTATTAAAAACTAGAGTAACATAAACCACGCACCCTGTTGAAGATAGTGGGGTGTTCCATCAACACTTCATGTTGTGTGTAGAGGGAACCAAACTCTGACAGCCTCACCTTCAGAGAATTACTCTGCAACACTTTGTCTGGAAACGAAAACATAAGGTATTAATTAATTAACACACATCTTTGTGTCTTTTGTCACAACGCCGCTCCTCAATATTGGTGAAGGAAAACATCGTGAGGAAACCTGCATGTCTAAAAACTAATCATTCAAGGACATGTGACATCCACCAGCACTTAGCCAGCATGTGTAGATTAAGGCCTAAATTCTCTCAATTCATAAGATTATTAAGAGAAGACTATGCCTAGCATTGGGACACAAAGAAGGGTTGAAGTGAAAATTAATTAACATGTCAAACTTTGCTAGATTACTTGGTATAAAAAAATAATCATAATACAAGGAAAAAAATTAAGTGACTTTAATTTTTGACTAAGAAAAAGTAATCTATCAAAAATTCTTCTGCATACAATAGGTACCTAACATACATGCATTTCAAATAAGAATAGAGCTGGACTCGTAAATAACTTCATAACCAAAACCAAGCAAAAGTAGTGTCAGCACAAAATATCAAACCAAAGAGAGTAATAAAGAAGAATAAATAAATAAATAAATAAATATTATTTTAAAATGTATGGAAAACTGCTTTATGTAAACACTTAACATAAGTATATAGTCACAATGCAACTACCTTAGTAAATTTACGTGCTAGGATTAGTTATTCTAATTAAACCAATAAACCACTTTAGAGACAAAGAAAGTGGAATTACTATTTAGTCATCCGAATTAGCTTTGCAGTAACTTACAAATGAACAATTACATTTGCAAGTTGATAGATGGTAAAAGATTTAAATTTGAAACATAGCCTGTGAAATTCGACAAATCTAAATTTCAAGATATCAAATGCAAATTTAAATTTAAATTTTAAATCTGTAGGTCAAACGATCCACAGTCATGGCCGCATATTTAGTGTGAATTGCCTACTGCTGCTCAATATAGGAAAAGGAAAACATCACAAGGTACAAACATGTCTAACAATTAAAGCTAGACATTGAAAAGATGTGACACCACCTAGTCTGCCAGCGCGTGTGAATAATGTGCGCCTATGGTCTCTCAACTCTTAATATCGATATGAGAACTCCCGTGCGCAGATGTAGGAACCTAAAGGGTTGTTATTGCTTACTACAGTTAAATTATGTGTTTGTGTATTAACAGTACAACTGAACAAAACTGAATGATAATTTATATACAGTAAATCGAATATAATGTATCGCCTCATAATGCGTTAAATAATAATAAATAAATAATGTTTATGGATTAGAATACTCTTAGTATTACATTACTTACCTTCCGGTATTATTAATTTTGGAAGTTCCTTAATATAACCCACTGGCCGAGGCATTTCTTTTACTAGAATTAAAACTTTATTTTCACAAGAATTTAATTAGCTAAATTTACTCTGAATTGTATTTTATAATAAATATTAAAACTGAGCTTGAATGGAAAGCATTTCGTTATTTGTTTTGACGTTTTACTGACTGAAGATCTGAAGTTGACTGAACTGACAGAAAGACTCGGTCCGCAATTTAAATTAATTTAAATATTGATTGTAGTGACGTGTCAACTCAGTTTACCATCCCGGTTGAAGTTGTAGTCGGTTTGACTACAACTTCAACTATGAGTCCTTTTGAGATTTATCAACCGTTTTGATGTTCTTGCTGCACCTATGTTTCAAATAGATCGTTAGAATAGTTAGTGTGCACACTGTCTACTGTGATTTTATCTAAATAAGTCGAGATAGTACAAGATTCCGTACTATTTTGCGTTTACACATACTATCTCGACTTACCTAGATAAAATCACATCAAAGCCACGTTACATAGTAAAAAAGAATAGAAACCATTTTTATTACGAGATTGTTATGTTTAAATTACCTAATAAAAACTGATGAAGTACCACGGTAATGCAATCTAAGGGAACTACTAGAGCTAGTTCCAGTAATAATTATGGCAAAATCATTTGAATGCAATGAAATTAGTACTGGTTGCAACAAAATTGGTATAATATACCGCCTCAGATAATGCCTGCACATTATCGAGCATAATGTTACGTTCGTTCTTTCTCTCAGAAGATGTAATGTGCTATTTATTCATACCGATTGTCAATGTTTACTTTATGAAGATGTTACTGAGGTGAAAGAGAACAATTTACTTTCATACTAGTATACCTACCTACTATTACTGTTCAATTCGTTCAAAATATTGTTTGTTATAATATTTTATAATATTAGACTGAGGTTCGGTTTCGGTTTTGGTTTCGGTCGAAAATCTTATTTCGGTGGGTCACTAATAATTACAATATTAAGTTATTTAAAAGCACTTATTGCTATTTATCCTCTAATGACGTTTTATACCCATCTGAAACAACTATACTAAAAACATAATTTATTTGCTAGTTTATACAATAGTTTATAGAAATGCCTTACTAACTATATTCTATTGATTAAGTATAGTAGGTATAAGTCTTTCAGAATTCCTAGTAATTTTTCTGCGCGCCTTTTGACGTGACAACGTCTTAAATTAGGTTGCGGCTGGGAGGCACTTATGAAAAAGTGTAACGCTCGGTAACGTTACGATGAGTCACCGAACGAGAGAGAGGCCCGCCGAATGCCTTGCGTCTCTCTCCCACTCAACTATGTTTCATCCTTCTTCCTACTATACGAATGAATATTCACATTAAAATTATTTTACCACTCAAAGTCGTTGTCACGTAAAACTTTCGCCCGTATACCGAATTTACAGGCAACCAATTTTTTTGTATATGAGTCTATAAATGGTTAGTATTCTACTAATTTCATTGCACAGAACAGGACCGAGAATAAAAAAATCTGTGTTTAAAGTATATCTTGATGGATAATAGGTGGATATTAATTTTTATGGAATATTAAAGTTGTAATAACTGAACTTTTAAGTTCATAGGTGTTATTTTGAATTAATATTATATTGTTTATGGACCGTAGTATGACAATTGACAGTCACAAATTGACATCTGTAATCCCCAGTCGCGTCGGTCCCCAGCCAGCCTAGAGTACATGCTCCCCAGCAACCCCCATCCTCCATGACCTATTTAATTTATTGATTGGGCTATTTTTAATCACCAATCAGACTTCGAATAGTAAGAGGTTACCAAGGACCTTATGCTAAGTAATGTCATTGTAGGTTACCTATATCAATTTGGATATTTACATTTTTTTGTTTGTTCGGGCACCATGCACTCTATCATGTAGTTGGTATTTAAAAACTGTTTGGGAATAGGGTTTAACCGAAATGGTCCTATTTTTTGACATAGATTTCCTCGGTAGTCGAGCGGTGTAAGCCGTCCGATTGGGATGTGCTGTGCCCGGGAGGTCGCGGGTTCGATTCCCGCCCCGGACAATATTGTATGTAACAACAAAAAATTGTTCCGGTGTCTGGTTGGTTGAGGGACTACCCTCCGTGCCTCGGAGAGCACGTTAAGCCGTCGGTCCCGGTTGTCATTTAACACATCTATGACAATCGTTACATGTAGTCAGAAGCCAATATAATTATTGTTTGACACCTGGTCTAACCATCTCGGCTACGCGACTATCTCAGTGGACGCGACGTCTTATTCGTCGCCGGTGAAGGCGGCCGATTGAGCCGGCATGCGGTCGCGCGCGGCGTTCCACAGGGGTCTGTGTTGGTATTTTTCTGACGTAATATTTTAAAACCCCCGTATCTTTTTTAGTTTTGGGGTTCAAACGAAAACTTTTATATTTTCATGAGGTAAAAACGATTTTTAAGCGCTTTCCGCAAGCAGAATTTCAAAAATGACAAAATTGAAAAAGTAGGTTTTTTTGTTACGTAATATTAAAACCCCCGTATCTTTTTCAGTTTTGAGGTTCAAACGAAAAGGTTTATAGTTTCTTGAGTTACAAACGATTTCCTGAATTTTGATACACCTGTAACTTTTTCGGGTTTTGAGTAAAATCAAAGCGGAAGCGGTACAAACGGGTACAAACGACAACAAATCAGATTCTATAGGCATACTTTGAATTCTCCAAAGTGGGGTGCCAGTACAAATTTGAAAACGCTGTAACTTTTTATGGTTTGAGGTACAAACAAAAAAAAAGCGGTACAAACGGGTTCAAACGAATGGCAAATTCAAAAATAAAAAACAAAAAAGTCGGGTGCTAAGTTCACAGAGGTCTGAATAGGCCGGATACCGAATAGTGGCCGAATGTTCGTTGCATCTCTAATAATAATAATGTTTCAATTGGAAGCATAGTTGATTCATGTTTGGGACATTCTTTTGACCAATTTTGAGACAAAAGTGATTCCTAGCTGCGAAAAGGGGTAACCATTATGACACAAATTATTATAATTATTTCAGAACAGGTAACCATAATAACTAACTATTGTCTATTTAATACAAAATTTTGCTTTAAAACAAGAGATATGGTACCTAATATTTGTTCCATAACAGTTTTACCTCACGGGATTATAACGTGTACCTACTTGTGTGGTCTCACACTTTAATTAACTTATTAAATAAAGAGTTATACATCTGTGGTGTTGGACTGGTTGGCCTACACCAACTTCGTACGGGAATCGAACCCGTGCGTACCCGAGCACTACAACCACTAAGCACTGCCTACCTATGATTACTAGTTAAGACTTTTAGGAAGAAAGAAGCAAGGATGATAGACGATGAATGAATGATATTATTAAAATGATTGAAATGAAATTATATTAGCGAAAGAAATAAATTAATTAACAATAGCAATATTAAGCGCGGCGCGTACAAGCTCTAAGCGAGTCGAAAGCGGAATGTCGTCTTCGTCGATCTTCGTAGCCGATCGTGTGTCCCCGGTTGGCGCGGCGGCGGCGATGCGCGCACGCAGCTCCAAGGACGTTTGCCTTTCACTACGAACAAATATCACGCACCTTCGTCGTGCACACAGCGCGTGTAACTTAGGCAGCGGTCATCTTGGCGCTTGGTCCAATATCCATAAGCGGAGCGATTCCGCTCATCTAATGGCGGACATAGTAAATGTCGCCACAGGTTCCCCCTGGCCAGACCGTAACTACGGGCGGTAGAAATCTGGGAAACGGACTTTTCGACCGCTTCGTGTCCTTTTTTCAGGCTCCGTTTCAGTAGTTGTAGGTACAGTCGGCGGGACAGCTAGTGCAGTTGGCTGTGTTTCTGGAAGCTTCTCTTCTCGTAACATGTAGGCTGGCTTTAACCTGTCGACAGAAACAGTAACGGACTTTTGTTTGATGTCCAAAGTGAAAAATTTTGGGTTCCTGGTTACAACCCTGTAGGGGCCAGCGTAAGGTGGTTCCAGCGAGCTTCGCACATGATCACGACGAAGGAAGAAGAAGGAAGAATCTAATATATAAAATTTCCATATCACAATGTTAGTTACCGTACTCCTCCGACGAAATTTTTATTTTTTTATTTTTGTATAATGTGGCATTAAAAAATACATACAACCCTAAAGTTTCACCTTTCTATCACCAACCCCTATTTTTTAATAGCGAAGTTCACTGGGGCAGCTAGTACCTAGTACCTAATATTTGTTCTTTAACATTTTTACCTCATGGGATTATAGCGTGTACTTGTTTGGTCTCGTCTATCTGACTCTAATAATGCGTATCCTATTCTCTATCGCTTTCGCTTTGCCAATCTATATAAGCTAAGTCTATGGCGCTTGACTATAACTTGCCTGATGTTTAGCAATGATGCAATCTACGATAGACGAATATTTCCTGGATCTTTTTATTTTTGTATATTTTGCTATATTTCAATTTACAATACTGCTATGTACCCAGCACTCGATTTAAATGAAAGTAAACCGACACAATACAATTAATGTTAGTCTTAGTTTACGCAATTGTTCACTGGTTATACTTGTATTTTTTAATATTGCTGCTGCCTGTCTGCTTAATCCATAAAAACCTTTATAATTGACATTAAATTAGAATATTATTAATTCAAACACAATGTTAATAGTTCATGAATAAATTTGATTTGACTGCATTATTTTAACTATGCGTGATACGACTTGGTTTCATTTGGTAGTAAAGACTATGCCCAACGGATGGCAGTTCGTTATTAGAGTTTCTGTAATGTAGGTATTAGTTTGTTAAGTAAATAATGATTCGGTGGGGGGTAACTTAAGCACACGCACATTCAGTCGGAACAAATCTATGTCCCTATTATAACATGCGTTTCTTTTGGTTAGGCTCTCACGAACATTCCAGTATATTATAATTTTCAACAAAACTAAGCACTAATATTGGACACCCAAAAAGTTCCTGAACTAATTTAACGTAGGTACCTACCGATCATGTCAGTATGATGTACGGATTTCACCTAATCCGCTTACGGAGGGTGGTCCTTTTCACCCGCTTATGTAATTATTTTTGACTAACTTCAAACGGAAGGAGAAATGAAAAAGAAAATTCAATAAATAATACAAGTTTATTGTAATAAATTGTACAGAGTATGACGCGCCATGCGTCACATATTACCACTACTTACGGCTATTGAAGTACTTAAAAAAAAATAAAAAAAAATACAATTTTGGCATTACAATGATCTTAATATTTTTGTTAAAAAAATTGAAAAATAATTGTGATCAAACAATGTGTAATTTATTACAAGTGGCGACATCTTTTGATCAATGGCAATTAATAAGACGATCTTATGGCTCGTGTATGGGGTGACTGGTAATTACCGACAAAGATTTTCTTGTAACTTTTTATTATTTAATAAAATTAAATTAAACATTATTTTCGTTTTTTTACACTCCTCATTTGCTTTCTTTATAAAAAAAATAAACCTCGATAAATACCGTTATAAAATTATTTCTTTACATCGTTTAATATTTGCGTAGATATGTGCGAAAGAAATATGTTCTTTTTAATTTGCTATGGAATTACATGGAACTTCTACAGCTGTCACGCGCTGCATGGGCTTTTATCTGTCTGTGGAGGCGTCGTGTAATTACCAATTACCATTTTTACCAAGTTTTATCTTATTTTCATTCAAAACACTACAACGACTACAAAAATCTTAAGATCTACGGTTAGCAAATAATACAACTTAAAATTTGTGATATCTTCATAACAAACTTGGTTGAACACAATTAGTCTATATATAAAAGGAAAATCATTAAATCAGTCTAATTGTTTCACTTAAACGTCTACATAAAATACACGTAACTAAATTGTCTAAGTACATAATGTGTTAAAACAAACATTGGATCCAACTGACTGGCAATATTGTATTGGTCAATAATTGTGGCAAAAGTTGGTGGTTATATTATCATGATAGAAAATTAATTATACATACATATCAGAATTATCTAGCATTCTCTGATCGACCCAGAGATTTAGATCAATACCTAGTTTAGATTTCTGATCGAACAGAGATATTATGAAAGGTTTGGTAAAATATTTTATACAAACAATCAATGGTGGCTCCAATGTTTATTGTTGGTTTTGGAAGTCCATATTTTAAGGAGGTATACAAGAAACTTATGTGAAATGAAGTATAGTGCCATCATAGACAAAATATAACTCAGCAAGATGAATCTGATACTAATATAACCCGTTTTCCTAATTATAGATTGTCACAAGTCGACACGTTTTGTGGGACATTGTTTACAAGTGTAATATATTACACTAATAAACTTACAAATCAAAGATAACGTTTTTAGGCTTATTCACACACTTTTGGATACATCAACAAAACTAGCAGTTTGGTTAGAACGAGTCATTTGGAGCAAGTTGTAGGAAGTTTGTTAGGTCGCCGTTACTACGCTGAAAAGTTGTCTTTTCGGAGTTATATTATGTCTATTATATATTTATTAGCATTAACTACACCGTTTATTTGCCCGATTATTGAACACCGTATCGAACGGCGCGATTTTTTGGGTTCCTGGTTACAACCCTGTAGGGGCCAGCGTAAGGTGGTTCCAGCGAGCTTCGCACATGATCACGACGAAGGAAGAAGAAGGAAGAATCTAATATATAAAATTTCCATATCACAATGTTAGTTACCGTACTCCTCCGACGAAATTTTTATTTTTTTATTTTTGTATAATGTGGCATTAAAAAATACATACAACCCTAAAGTTTCACCTTTCTATCACCAACCCCTATTTTTTAATAGCGAAGTTCACTGGGGCAGCTAGTACCTAGTACCTAATATTTGTTCTTTAACATTTTTACCTCATGGGATTATAGCGTGTACTTGTTTGGTCTCGTCTATCTGACTCTAATAATGCGTATCCTATTCTCTATCGCTTTCGCTTTGCCAATCTATATAAGCTAAGTCTATGGCGCTTGACTATAACTTGCCTGATGTTTAGCAATGATGCAATCTACGATAGACGAATATTTCCTGGATCTTTTTATTTTTGTATATTTTGCTATATTTCAATTTACAATACTGCTATGTACCCAGCACTCGATTTTAATGAAAGTAAACCGACACAATACGATTAATGTTAGTCTTAGTTTACGCAATTGTTCACTGGTTTTACTTGTATTTTTTAATATTGCTGCTGCCTGTCTGCTTAATTCATAAAAACCTTTATAATTGACATTAAATTAGAATATTATTAATTCAAACACAATGTAAATTGTTCATGAATAAATTTGATTTGATTGCATTATTTTAACTATGCGTGATACGACTTTGTTTCATTTGGTGGTAAGGACTATGCCCAACGGATGGCAGTTCGTTATTAGAGTTTCTGTAATGTAGGTATTAGTTTGTTAAGTAAATAATGATTCGGTGGGGGGTAACTTAAGCACACGCACATTCAGTCGGAACAAACCTATGTCCCTATTATAACGTGCGTTTCTTTTAGTTAGGCTCTCACGAACATTCCAGTATATTATAATTTTCAACAAAACTAAGCACTAATATTGGACACCCACAAAGTTCCTGAACTAATTTAACGTAGGTACCGAACATGTCAGTATGATGTACGGATTTCACCTAATCTGCTTACGGAGGGTGGTCCTTTTCACCCGCTTATGTAATTATTTTTGACTACTTCAAACGGAAGGAGAAATGAAAAAGAAAATTCAATAAATAATACAAGTTTATTGTAATAAATTGTACAGAGTATGACGCGCCATGCGTCACACATTACCACTACTTACGGCTATTGAAGTACTTAAAAAAAAAAAATAAAAAAAAATACAATTTTGGCATTACAATGATCTTAATATTTTTGTTAAAAAAATTGAAAAATAATTGTGATCAAACAATGTGTAATTTATTACAAGTGGCGACATCTTTTGATCAATGACAATTAATAAGACGATCTTATGGCTCGTGTATGGGGTGACTGGTAATTACCGACAAAGATTTTCTTGTAACTTTTTATTATTTAATAAAATTAAATTAAACATTATTTTTGGTTCTTACACTCCTCATTTGCTTTCTTTATAAAAAAAAATAAACCTCGATAAATACCGTTATAAAATTATTTCTTTACATGGTTTAATATTTGCGTAAATATGTGTGAAAGAAATATGTTCTTTTTAATTTGCTATGGAATTACATGGAACTTCTACAGCTGTCTCGCGCTGCATGGGCCTTTATCTGCCTGTGTAGGCGTCGTGTAATTACCAATTACCATTTTTACCAAGTTTTACCTTACTTTCATTCGAAACACTACAACGACTACAAAAATATTAAGATCTATGGTAAGTAAATAATACGACTTCAGGATTTGTGATATCTTCATAATAAACTTAGTTGAACACAATTAGTCTATATATAGGAGGAAAATCATTAAATCAGTCTAATTGTTTCACTTAAACGTCTACATAAAATACACGTAACTAAATTGTCTAAGTACATAATGTGTTAAAACAAACATTGGATCCAACTGACTGGCAATATTGTATTGGTCAATAATTGTGGCAAAAGTTGGTGGTTATATCATGATAGAAAATTAATTATATATACGTAACAGAATTATCTAGCATTCTCTGATAGACCCAGAGATTTAGATCAATACCTAGTTTAGATTTCTGATCGAACAGAATGATGAAACAATCAATGGTGGGTCCAATGTTTATTGTTGGTTTTGGAAGTCCATATTTTAAGGAAGTATACAAGAAACTTATGTGAAATGAAGTATAGTGCCATCATAGACAAAATATAACTCCATCAAGACGAATCTGATACTAATATAACCCGTTTTCCTAATTATAGATTGTCACAAGTCGACACGTTTTGTGGGACATTGTTTACAAGTGTAATATATTACACTAATAAACTTACAAATCAAAGATAACGTTTTTAGGCTTATTTACACACTTTTGGATACATCAACAAAACTAGCAGTTTGGTTAGAACGAGTAATTTGGAGCAAGTTGTAGGAAGTTTGTTAGGTCCCACGTTACTACGCTGAAAAGTTGTCTTTTCGGAGTTATATTATGTCTATTATATATTTATTAGCATTAACTACACCGTTTATTTGCCCGATTACTGAACACCGTGTAGAACGGCACGATTATCAATTTCATTATTCATTGCGTACTCGCCTGAGCAGTTTATAAAACCAACAAAGGCGAGGATGCAATTTATTACAAAACCTCTGAATCCCACTCGTTGTGTTCCGAAGCTAGTTCGCTGAAATGTTTGAATTTCCGTTAATTTGTTAAATCTATTTAGAGCACAATTTTAGTTACAAATATACTTAAAAAAAAATTATTTTTCACAGAACAAATTAATTGAAAATGGTTTACAATATTTTAAGCAAGTTGTTGGTCGTTTCTAGCTCAATAGCAACGTTATTGCGTCAAAAATTAGAAACCTTTAAATCCAACTTTAGCCAGGTTCTAGACAGATATTTACAGTTTCTCCCGTTTCGGTAAGAAAATACGTTAGCGTTTAATAAAAAATCGTCATTTACATCTATTTTGCCTTTTTCGTAGTAATAGAATTGATCAGAAAACGTGTGCGCTTGATGCTATACAAATCGTGGAGAGCGGACAGTCGATATCTACAATTCAATTGTGCGAACGTTACTAAACTAAATCTACCTCACAAATAAACGAGGACTAGGCTTAAGCGCCAGTTGCTGACAAGTGTCATTGTCAGTTGACATAAAGAAAGAGACAAAAATTGTAAATAATATATTCTAAACTCAACAGATACTTGTGAAACTGCGCTTAGCTAATCTACACTGCCAATATTAACCCCCCAAACAAAAAAGGGTGTTATGTACAGTCTAAACAGATGGACCGACTTCGTTGTGATTTTTTATTAGAACACTGAAGGATTAGAAATGGTTCTTAACGAGAAAAATGCGTCAGGGATAATGGAATGTTGTACTTAGATATTTCTTTTATGGAATATGGGAATAATTTGACGGTAACAAAACAGATTAGATTTTCTCCGATTTCTCTGATCCTCGTTTATTAGTAAGGTGTAAAATAAATGTATTTATAATTTCGTTATAATTATGAATAGGTATAATAAAGGCTTGATTTTCGAGTTCACTTGACGAGTATAATTAAACTGTATCGACTTCCTAGAAATATTAAAAAACACGTGTTCATCAAATAGTGAGTTTACAAATATTTATTTTATAATAATTACATTAAATATTAATAATAAGTAGTATCAAAAAGATTTTTACAAATTGTTTACTTATAGATAAAAGATTTTTTTTATAATAACTAACTAGTTGAGAGGATATAAATTTAATCTATTTAAAAGGAAATTATTAAGAACATAATATAAAACATAATTTTATTATGTTGTTTAATATAAGGCTATACAGGGTGACTGGTAGTTTGTGTCAAATATTTAAACATGTGATTACACGTATCAGTTTCAGAAAGGTTATCAGGTCTTATTTTTAATTTTAGTTAACAATAAATACTGTGTCTTAAAATGTACATAGGTGTACGGTCAAATAATATTTTCATCAAATTGTGAAAATATTTTTAGCAAACATTTTTTTTATCGTGACGTTTAATTACTTGACACTACCCACCAGTCACCCTGTACGTTATTCAAACAACGCACCGCTAAATTTACAAGGTCTATCTATGTATTTATACTTAAATAATATTTATAATAAGGTTATATGACTAGCTTTATATAACTATATTGTATGTATATGACATATACAGTGAGCGTGTGTCCCCATTGTGCCCCGTGACAGCGCTCACATGCGGGGCAGATTATGGCACATTACTAAATAATAATAATGAATAAATATAACATTTATGGCCGGTTTTAACAGTTGCTGATATTTTCCAACAGCCATCAGACAACACTATAAACCATTTCAACAGGTATCGCTATCAGACACCTGTAATACTCTAACGTGCCCCTTCGCCGTCTTGTTGAAACCTATAACACACACTTCATGGACTTCGATATTTCTCAATCACTGGCTATTAACATACTTTCATTAAAAACTTAAACGCGATCTATTTTTTTTGTATCTTTTTTTCTTCGATAGGCTGGCGCTTGACTACAATTTGCCTGATGTTAAGCAATGATGTAGTCTACGATGGAACGCGCCAGCCCAGTATACCGATTCAGTCGTGATTACGAATGATTATCGGTGAGAAGGTGGCAGTGGAATGAGCCTCCTTAAGGTTAGAAGGTTAGTTTGTTTCCTATTCTGCCTGTTAATCCGTGGACAATGGTGTGGGTTATATGCTTACCAATTTATTATATATTTTTTAATGTATTTCTATAACATATATATAACTGTATTTTGTTCGTATATAAATAAATAAATAAGTTTGCTATTAATGTGACTGATGAGTTCCGAATATATAACTGGTCAATGCCTATAGATGACTACTTACCTACTCAACTTTTACAGTCGGTTTAATGTTGTATGACATTTGTAAAATATTAGTTCCAATTATGTTATCTCATAAGTACTTACAGTACCTAAATGGAGCATTCAGTTTCAACGAAAACTATAAAATACAAATAAATACTTAATTGCTTCACTTCAACCCTTTTTAAGTGTCCCACCGCTGGGCACGGGTTTTCTTTTATCTATCTTACGAGTTGAGACAGTTTAGGCATTAATCAGCACACGCTGACCAAGTGCGAGTTGGTGGATGTCACATGTCCTCGAATGATAAGTTCTTAGACATGCCGGTTTTCCCACGATGTTTTCCTTCACCGATATTGAGCAGCGGAGATGAAACAATTCACACGAAGAAGTATGGGCACGACCAGAATTTTTAACCCTCGACCTTATTTTTCTATGGCGAGGCCAGAACCGCTGCGACACCGCTGCATAAATGCTGCATTTTATTTAAATTCTGTATTAGTTGATCAACACAAATTGTTCCTATTTTCGAAGGTGCAAAAAGCCGTTAATCATTAGGCCGATCCTTAAGTACTAGCCATAGACTTGTATTATTACCTTGTAAGGGCAACAGAAGCTCACGAGTTAAAACTTCAAATTTAAAACCTCATAAATACCAGTCCAATTAGGTCTCACGTCATTTCGCTGTCATATGCTATCTACGAGTACCCCTCATTAATAAAAACTTATAACGCATCTAAAGGCTCACGACGTTAACATTCAATTCGAATTTATCAAGTTAAACATATTTTTCACTAAATAAATTAAAGTTAGTTTTTTTCATTCTATGGCAAAATGATTCCTCACTATGTATTACCATTATATTATCCTGTTTTAGTTTATTCTATAAAACATCACCAAATATTAACATATAGTCAGTCAAAATATTAAAACATTAACACTAAATAAAAATATATTTTAATAAAACTAATTTATTTACATTAAACCCATTCGTACGATATGGGGCAGAAGTAATGTGAAGTCCTAATTTAATGAACTTGTAAACAAATTAAACTTAGAAACACCGAATCTGTAATTCCATCTTTATTCATTAATAACATATAATTAAAGTTGATAGAGATCTTACAATACTTGATGGCACAAGACAAAGTTATATAATAATACCAATTGTGCTTATTAAAATACTTATTCTTGAGCATTACTGTAATAACTAAAGAATAATATCTAAAAACATTTCGATAACACCAGCTCACACTAATCTAAGTAACTCGGTCATTTTGAGTTTCCAACGTATATAAAATTGGTTTGTATGACTTATGCTGAAAATAATGGTTTAATCGTGTTACATAATTATGTACGACGGGATTATTCAATTTTTGAGCCATTGGCCTACCCTACTCAATCAATTAGCCTACCATCATATTTGTGCATATAATACCCATTATACACCGTGACTATTAAATAGTTGCTTTCCGCGACAGAATGACATTGTTTTGGAAGTAGAGTCAATATAAAAAAAAATGTAAAAAATAACTTAGTTACATCTAAAGTCATACTTTTGACTAAATAAGATCGACGCAATAGTAGCGCCGCGCGGCGCAAGCGCACACATGCGACAGCTCGAGTCGGTGGGCGACAGCGGTGAGCGGGGTACCAGAGGGGGGTGCCGGCCGCACACTAACATTATTGACTTTTGTCGGCAGCAGTGAGTGCGGCATACAATTAAGATAAGTGAACGCGCACGCTATTTTAAGCTTTAAGTTCTACGTACGATAGATTATTTTGCTGTGAACAAAAGCGGTACTTGCTTACGTAACTGGTCTTTTTACATACTTACAAGTATTTTACGTCGTAAAATTATCTACTTTTGTTGCCTACTATTATTTCTCACGGTTTCGAGTAAACAACGTATTAGTTTCGAGTTTTGTAAATAAAAACATGATTTTTTTTAATTCATGTATATTTTTGTATCGTAATGTTGATGGCAAATATTTATGCTATGGGAAAGTAACCATTTAAAAGTCGCAGTGTATAATAATTACTCAAAATGGCCACAAATCTCTATAGAGTAGTGTTGGTTGCTGCTATCGATATAATTTACACGATATATCAATTTCAAATTTAAGGCGGATAGTTTAGTCGATTCAAATCCGGATCGGAAGATTTAGCCTCGATTTTAAGTACATAAATTTAGTCAAAAATTTTAAGTCTCTTTTAGTTAGTAAGTCTTTATTTCGTTTATTTTTAAATGTCTTTTTCAGTTAATTTTATTCAATTTCATATTTTCAGTCAATTATCACATTATGTAGTTAATAAACTACTTAATTCCTTAAACCATTCAGTTTTTACTATGATTTTTCCCTTTATTGGAACATTGTGTTAGTATACAAGTATACATAAACATTTTTTCTATTTTTTATTGTGGGGTCTTACACTTTTTTAAATTTTATTTTACTTTGTTCAGTTCAGTTTATAAAGATTTCAATTTATCATTGTTTACAAGTATTATGAAAAAATGACATCAGAAGTGCCATTGTTTACAAGTATTATGACAAAAATGACATCAGAAGTGCAATATATTAATTTTTAATTTGAAAAATTCCAAAAGTATGCACAATATAGTTTCTAATTGTGCAATTATTTTGTAAAGTGCAAAATATCAGATTTAAAAAGAATCTACGATATAGGTATCTACAATCAGATTACTTATTCGTTGTGACGCACATTGGGCTATCACTTTTGATCGTGTTATACGTGTAAAGGGCTCGTGGTCATTAGCCTTAACTCTACCAAAAATGACAAGCGCAAGTGATTCAACAAATAATTAATATGATCGTAAAGTACTCTTAAAATGTATAATTTTAATTTAAAGTTTTGTCAATTCACGAATGTCATTTTATATAGTTTAATATTCTTGTTTTCTTTGTACAAATTTATTTTTACAAAATTTTTGTTAAGTCCACTTTTTATTCAAAGCTCGAAGACGTATAAATTTATCTACAATGGTAAATGGTTTTAGTGGTGTCAGGTGTCACAAATATGTCATTTTTTTTAAATTTAATTTACTCAATTTGGTTTTGACTACAGTTTTACCACTGTAGAATATGAACGATCTTGCTTTACGCTTCTTAGTTAGTATAAGTAACTAGTATATCTCTAAGTCTAGTTGACTGCCGACGTTAATGCCCTGCCACTGGCTGTCGGCAGTCAGATACCGTCACTCCAGGAAATAGTCTCAAATTATATATAAGCAAAGATCTTGCCACTACGTCTAATTTATTGCCGAAACTGCCCCATGGGGCAAGTAAGACACCTTTAGTAAGTTTGCATATAACATATTATTATAAGTAAACGTATTAGTAAAGGGTATTACCACGACATTTTGGGACCGCTTCAACCAGCCACTACGTGTCAGGAAAGCATTGTTGTCCATGGACATGAAAATGCCCAATGGGGCATTTTGGGCAAATCAAGCATAAAGTAATTAAAACCCTATTTTCTAAATAGGGTTTCAATTGATTATTGTGACAAAGTAGAAAGTCAGCCAGCCACAATATCCGAATCAAGCCACTTAGTACAGGGGGCTTTTTGGGATTAAAATACATAATTATAATTAAAATCTCATTTGAAAAGGACAGGCACTCGGCAGGTGTGGAGCGGGGCACTCGGAGCACTGGGGGCATTCATAGCATTGGGGACATTCAGGGCACTGGGGGCATTCGGGGCACGGGGGGCAGGAAGGGTCGTGGCAGCGAGGGTGTCGCTAGCAGTGGAACTGTTGCTGCGTGAGAGCAGACAGGTCCTTCATGAGTCCCTCCAGGTTGTGCATCTCCCTTTGCAGACGTTCCGTAGAGCGAGATGGAGTTAGCGGCTCCAGCTCTTCCGCACACTGAGACACGCTGCCGCCTAGATACAGACACAGAGCATTATCAGTAAACCCTTTAAATTAAAGAAAACATATGTAACAGTGAAACATATATACATGCTATCTTATAAAAAAGGTAATAATGGAGTACTAGATTTCCCATAAAGAGGCCTTCACAAAATTTCCAAAATTATTATAAACTGTGAGCGGTAGTGATGGATAAATCATACTAACCTAGATGTAATCTGTTCGGCAAGTGGCCCGGAGACGAGCTGGCGCTCTTTTTGTAAGGAGACGTCTCTCTTACACTACCTGCACACAATATTAAAAACATTAAAAAATCTGCCTTTGCTTTCAGTTTAGATGTAATAGAATTCTGTTATATCTTCGTAGTCTGCGATATATAGTCTGTAATTTCCAATATGTATAAAACTACATACAAACTTTTAAAATTTCTTTTACTTGTACGAATATTTCAAGACCGATATCAATATTGATTCAGCCATTTTCGGTTTTTTGTAAGACTAACGATCGTCAACACATTTTTATATATCAGAGAAGATACCTCTAGAAAGTGAATGTGAATGCGTGGGTGTAGAGTGGTCGGAGGCGTTGTCCGAGAGAGCGAAGCTGTGCAGCGGCGCCGGTAGTGTCGCTGTGTGTGCGTGCGTGCGCCGCAGGGAGCCGCCCGGGCCGGGGGGCACGCCGGGCACGGGGGGCATGCCGGGCATGGGGGGCATGCCGGGCAGGTGGGACAGGCTCGACATGCCCCCCAGGGACATGCCCGTGCCTGCCTCGCTGCTTAGCGAGTCGCGGCTGCAATAAGATCGTACATCATGAGTATTTTTACCAGTAACTATTAAGTTAACATTGTATTGAAAGAAAATCGTTAACTTATATTATACTTTATTCAAATAAATAAGAGTAAATCGCATGTTAAATATAACTATGCGTAACATCCTAGGTCTATTGGTTTTGTTGACAATTATAACAATTGAAGTAATTTTTTCTATACTAATATTATAAAGCTGTAGAGTTTGTTTGTTTGTTTGTTTGAACGCGCTAATCTCAGAAACTACTGGTCCGATTTGCAAAATTCTTGCACTGTTAGATAGCCCATTTGTTGAGGAAGGCTATAGGCTACTTTTTGTCCCACTGCTGGGCATGATATTTAGTTCACGCGGGCGTAGCCGCGGCGGAAAGCTAGCTATAAAAATATACGAATTTATAATTGTAGCTAAAATGCTCTACGAGTATAACCCATTGTGCCCCACAACAGAATACTGACTGCGTGTAATGTCCGAGCGGCTCGTAAGCAACATAATGCCCCCGCTCGCGCGCCGCCGACGCGTAGATATCCCCGCCGGGGCCCACCACGTGCCCCCCCACGTGCCCCGGGGCACCACCTGGAGCGGAACAAGCTGCCCCTAACGGGCAAGTGCCCGACCCACCTGAAAAAAATACTCCTATTTTATATGGTATCTACAAAAGAAGATATTGCTTATTCTATATCATTTTGAAAAGAATATCGAAGGTTCTTGGCAAATAATATTTTGATTTTATTTCTTTATTAATAGTATCTAAGCGTAAGTAGTTCTATCTAGATATGAATAATTTAAAAGTATAGCATTTTAAATACTTACAAGGCGCGGGTGGAGGGTGTGATTGTGGTGACAGAGCCACTCCACCGAGTAGCGGCGTGCTCTGTGAGAAACAGAAAGAAAAAAATTACTGTGACAAAAAAAAATATCAATTGCTTTAAACAATATGCCTCCAGTTTTCTCAATGTCATAAGTTGCCCCCATATACGTAGTTACACCACCTTATCTAAGCTACCCCAAAGTATAAGAGGGATGTCCTCAATCCATGTATATCAAATTTTAAGTATAAATTCAGAGGATTAAACTGGGTCGAAGTATGTCCAAAGTTGCTTTCATATAATAATATGCCCATAGAGCCCCGCACCCTCTATGCCCCAAGTGTACCCACCTGGTCGGCATGCATCCTGCCAGCATGTCGTCGCTCACACGTCGACGCACAACTAACACTGCCCGGACCAGTCATGGCTAAACAAAAATTACTTCAATATAAGAATTTAATCGTTTGTACTACATAATGAATTATTCATGCAAAATGTGAAGATATATAAACATAAATGAGACTAAGAAGTGTTTGAGAGGAAGGTGTGATTATATTTGAAGTGTGTGATATAAAAAAAAATAGTCTTACAGAAAAATCAATAAAAATTAAAATAACGAAATGAAACTAATATAAATTAAAGAGTAAAGGTTAAAGAATCAATTGCACTTAAGTTTATTAGACGTAAATTTGAACTATGTATCGCTCTCGCTTTTCTTTCAAGAGATGACACGATGCCTCACACACATATATAAATTATATGGCGACAAATTGTGAAGCAACTTACTAGTTACAGTAGAAGTATAAACGAGGCTTAATACAGAAAACTGAAACTACACATAAAATATATGTTCAAAAGGAGGTACAATAGGAATGGAGTTGTTAAGATTGGGTTAACCAACCTCAATTGATATGATAACAAGGGTTGCAAAAAGGATAAGATATAATTAATTATTGATTGACATGATATCAACATTGCTTAAGTTATAAGAAGTAAAATTTCGGTAAGTGGTTCAAGTTCATCTAGATTGATCTAACAAAATTGTTTAGTGAATAATTTCTGTTTAAGAGTTTCAAAGGTACCCATACTGCCCCATGTTTAAATGGGGCATTATGGGTAACGGTGCGCTTACATGTGGGCATATAGTCGCAGTGTCGACAGAGTCGTGCTGTATCCTCGCTGCCTGCTGCTGATGTCGACCGAGATTCTTGACAACCAAATAATAACCAACATAACATAAAATTAACACAATTAAAAGTACATATTGAAAATATAAAAATTAAATTAAAGAGGTTTGGGGCAATTCGAGCCATAATGTATTTTTTTTATTGCAGTGCACCTCTATCGATTGTTGTGTACTGTCATTAAACAACGGTCCTTAGCCTTCATATCCTATAGAAAATAATAAAGAATCATGCAATGGTTGGTGTGTATGAAATATTTAAAAGGATCCAATCAGGCCACAATCTAGGTTATAACGTGTTGAGGTTCAAATGTAACTTGGGCTATTTGTAGTGTGCCTACATATGCATGTGTATGTACATACCGACATAAGCAGGCACGTGTCTCCTGTCGATGTCATTGGGCAACCCTCTCCGCGCCGGCTCGTACTCAGCGGGCGGCGCGCGGAGTGTTAGTGTGGAGGACATCAGGGCTCCCTCTGTGCTGCCCGCTGATACTGTGCATATATACAAGATGTTGTTAGAACTGAATGAAAATACCGACTGGCAGCACTGCAGTGGTATATATAAGAAGCAGCGTTCGCCATACTCGTTTTATCGGTTGTTAACTATCAGTTTGAGACTTTTTTTTTTCAAAGTTTTATACACATGTTACAGTATTTAACACCATTTAACAGTCATCCTATATAGAAATATTGATACATTTATTTTTCATTTAAATGTTATATTTTTTAATGTTCTAATAAAATAATTATATTTTCCGGTTTTGATTTTTTTAAAGGATTGTAAATTATTTTCTATTTGATTACTTCGTGAAAAAAGAGTGAATCGTAGAAATTAAAGTTTCTTTGGAACTATTTAGTCCTAAGTCTGATTCACTTCAAATTCGTTATATATAAAGCTTAAAACAAATAAACAAACAAAATCACGAGATTTTTATTTTAAGCCGCGCAGTTGGAGGCTTGTAGGTACATAAAAAGAAAACCGAAATGTTGCGCCTTTCACTGTAAATAAAAATTAACATATTTTAAAAATTATGTTTTATTTCACATAACTTTCGTGTAAATAAATTTAGGTACCTGTTTGATAATACTCTTTTTATGTACCTAAGTTTTTGTTGTTTGTAATACCTATTCATGCTTTGAGTTCTAGTAGATATTTACAAACAATTTAAGCTAGCAGAAAAACATAAATGCAAAATAAATACATATACAAAGGAATCTATAAGTAAGTCAGTAAGTATAGTTGTCGGATACAAAAACCAGATGGCGCTTCAAAATTAATTGGAACTTGAAGCCGTGAGAGGACTCTCTTTTTTCTATTACATTATACTACTCTTTATATAAACGTAGCAAACTCATGCCTAAACAGACAGCTAGATGTACAGCCTCCTAGTACAGATGGTTGTACACGTAGTTAGTTGGTAGTGCACAGAATAAAAACACTCACAAGTTAGTTTAGTAGTATATTGTTTACAGTTCCACAGTTCGTGGTGCACTCGCTCATTTTACATAATGCTAATGTTTATGATGACACATACACACACCCCGCGCCGCCGCGGCGTGTATAAAACGCAACTTAGATAAAAATAAACATGTATGGTGAAACCGTACATGTCACTTCAATTACTTGTCATAGCACTCAGCTTGTCAGTTGTTAAACTGACAAGATGTCAATATTTATGTTGCTTGTCTGTTATTTGTTACGTAAGAAGAGAAAGTACCTTTATGAGGTCGGTTGGGTGAGGGGGCGGTGCGTGCAAACCAAATGTGAAATCACAAAAAAGAATCCATTTCCATCCAAACATTTTTCGAATAAATGCTATTAGTGAGGTGCAGCAGTAATTAACAAAGATATTGATTAGCTATCTGTGGTGTTATATTGTGTATCTGATGATCGCAACCCTATGGGTTCGCCATTATAAATATATAAAAACAGATTAAAGTATGTTTATATAAAAGTGATGTCGTACTCTTACTAGCGGAGGAGTGCAGACTCTTGTCTAGGTGCTTGAGCTCCATCTGGTCGTGATGAATCCACAGGTCTGGCGGCTTGATGCCCGCGGACGCGGACGATTTCTGGTACGTGCTGATAAATACAAATTTTACATTATATTTTTTAAAGACAAGATTTTTTTTCAAATATCTTTTTTATATTGAGCTAAGCTGACAGGTTAAATGTATGTAATTTTAGTGTATGTAAAATAACTTGTCAGTGCTCGGCTTATACCACGAAACATAACGCCAAGCATTGTGTTTTATATTTCATTGTTCATTGCGTAATAGCATTAGTAGGTTAGAAAACAAAAGAACTCGAGCACGCAATGTACTCCCAATTCGCTGGAGGCATTTTAATTAATTTCTAATACCGAGCGAATGCTCATTGGGTAAAATAGTGTTGTATAGAGTATATTACCCTACATGACACTACATTAGCACTGCGCACGCGCCGCCCGCGCTCGCAGTCTAGTGTAATGTATGTACCTGGTGTCAGGCGAGAGCGGCGCGGGCGCACGCCTGCAGCAGAGCGAGAGCGCGAGCGCGGCTGCGAGCGCCAGCACTGCGCACGCGCCGCCCGCGCTCGCAGTCTAGTGTAATGTATGTACCTGGTGTCAGGCGAGAGCGGCGCGGGCGCACGCCTGCAGCAGAGCGAGAGCGCGAGCGCGGCTGCGAGCGCCAGCACTGCGCACGCGCCGCCCGCGCTCGCAGTCTAGTGTAATGTATGTACCTGGTGTCAGGCGAGAGCGGCGCGGGCGCACGCCTGCAGCAGAGCGAGAGCGCGAGCGCGGCTGCGAGCGCCAGCACTGCGCACGCGCCGCCCGCGCTCGCAGTCTAGTGTAATGTATGTACCTGGTGTCAGGCGAGAGCGGCGCGGGCGCACGCCTGCAGCAGAGCGAGAGCGCGAGCGCGGCTGCGAGCGCCAGCACTGCGCACGCGCCGCCCGCGCTCGCAGTCTAGTGTAATGTATGTACCTGGTGTCAGGCGAGAGCGGCGCGGGCGCACGCCTGCAGCAGAGCGAGAGCGCGAGCGCGGCTGCGAGCGCCAGCACTGCGCACGCGCCGCCCGCGCTCGCAGTCTAGTGTAATGTATGTACCTGGTGTCAGGCGAGAGCGGCGCGGGCGCACGCCTGCAGCAGAGCGAGAGCGCGAGCGCGGCTGCGAGCGCCAGCACTGCGCACGCGCCGCCCGCGCTCGCAGTCTAGTGTAATGTATGTACCTGGTGTCAGGCGAGAGCGGCGCGGGCGCACGCCTGCAGCAGAGCGAGAGCGCGAGCGCGGCTGCGAGCGCCAGCACTGCGCACGCGCCGCCCGCGCTCGCAGTCTAGTGTAATGTATGTACCTGGTGTCAGGCGAGAGCGGCGCGGGCGCACGCCTGCAGCAGAGCGAGAGCGCGAGCGCGGCTGCGAGCGCCAGCACTGCGCACGCGCCGCCCGCGCTCGCAGTCTAGTGTAATGTATGTACCTGGTGTCAGGCGAGAGCGGCGCGGGCGCACGCCTGCAGCAGAGCGAGAGCGCGAGCGCGGCTGCGAGCGCCAGCACTGCGCACGCGCCGCCCGCGCTCGCAGTCTAGTGTAATGTATGTACCTGGTGTCAGGCGAGAGCGGCGCGGGCGCACGCCTGCAGCAGAGCGAGAGCGCGAGCGCGGCTGCGAGCGCCAGCACTGCGCACGCGCCGCCCGCGCTCGCAGTCTAGTGTAATGTATGTACCTGGTGTCAGGCGAGAGCGGCGCGGGCGCACGCCTGCAGCAGAGCGAGAGCGCGAGCGCGGCTGCGAGCGCCAGCACTGCGCACGCGCCGCCCGCGCTCGCAGTCTAGTGTAATGTATGTACCTGGTGTCAGGCGAGAGCGGCGCGGGCGCACGCCTGCAGCAGAGCGAGAGCGCGAGCGCGGCTGCGAGCGCCAGCACTGCGCACGCGCCGCCCGCGCTCGCAGTCTAGTGTAATGTATGTACCTGGTGTCAGGCGAGAGCGGCGCGGGCGCACGCCTGCAGCAGAGCGAGAGCGCGAGCGCGGCTGCGAGCGCCAGCACTGCGCACGCGCCGCCCGCGCTCGCAGTCTAGTGTAATGTATGTACCTGGTGTCAGGCGAGAGCGGCGCGGGCGCACGCCTGCAGCAGAGCGAGAGCGCGAGCGCGGCTGCGAGCGCCAGCACTGCGCACGCGCCGCCCGCGCTCGCAGTCTAGTGTAATGTATGTACCTGGTGTCAGGCGAGAGCGGCGCGGGCGCACGCCTGCAGCAGAGCGAGAGCGCGAGCGCGGCTGCGAGCGCCAGCACTGCGCACGCGCCGCCCGCGCTCGCAGTCTAGTGTAATGTATGTACCTGGTGTCAGGCGAGAGCGGCGCGGGCGCACGCCTGCAGCAGAGCGAGAGCGCGAGCGCGGCTGCGAGCGCCAGCACTGCGCACGCGCCGCCCGCGCTCGCAGTCTAGTGTAATGTATGTACCTGGTGTCAGGCGAGAGCGGCGCGGGCGCACGCCTGCAGCAGAGCGAGAGCGCGAGCGCGGCTGCGAGCGCCAGCACTGCGCACGCGCCGCCCGCGCTCGCAGTCTAGTGTAATGTATGTACCTGGTGTCAGGCGAGAGCGGCGCGGGCGCACGCCTGCAGCAGAGCGAGAGCGCGAGCGCGGCTGCGAGCGCCAGCACTGCGCACGCGCCGCCCGCGCTCGCAGTCTAGTGTAATGTATGTACCTGGTGTCAGGCGAGAGCGGCGCGGGCGCACGCCTGCAGCAGAGCGAGAGCGCGAGCGCGGCTGCGAGCGCCAGCACTGCGCACGCGCCGCCCGCGCTCGCAGTCTAGTGTAATGTATGTACCTGGTGTCAGGCGAGAGCGGCGCGGGCGCACGCCTGCAGCAGAGCGAGAGCGCGAGCGCGGCTGCGAGCGCCAGCACTGCGCACGCGCCGCCCGCGCTCGCAGTCTAGTGTAATGTATGTACCTGGTGTCAGGCGAGAGCGGCGCGGGCGCACGCCTGCAGCAGAGCGAGAGCGCGAGCGCGGCTGCGAGCGCCAGCACTGCGCACGCGCCGCCCGCGCTCGCAGTCTAGTGTAATGTATGTACCTGGTGTCAGGCGAGAGCGGCGCGGGCGCACGCCTGCAGCAGAGCGAGAGCGCGAGCGCGGCTGCGAGCGCCAGCACTGCGCACGCGCCGCCCGCGCTCGCAGTCTAGTGTAATGTATGTACCTGGTGTCAGGCGAGAGCGGCGCGGGCGCACGCCTGCAGCAGAGCGAGAGCGCGAGCGCGGCTGCGAGCGCCAGCACTGCGCACGCGCCGCCCGCGCTCGCAGTCTAGTGTAATGTATGTACCTGGTGTCAGGCGAGAGCGGCGCGGGCGCACGCCTGCAGCAGAGCGAGAGCGCGAGCGCGGCTGCGAGCGCCAGCACTGCGCACGCGCCGCCCGCGCTCGCCCACAGCCAGGCGGACGTCGCCGCTGCCAGGCCCCCGCCCTCGCCGGACTCTGCATTGAACGTACCACTCAGCATGTTTTACACTTCAACGTAACTAACCTACGCTCTCAATGCATGGGTGACATTTTTACAGTCACGATAAATATTTCTGTATTTCTACAATCGATGTAGTACATGGTTTATCCGATGCATGTAATCGAGCTAACGGAGCAGCACTATACTAACCCATGGCAGTGGTGATAGTGACAGGCGCACAGAAGGGTCCGAGCCCCTTGCTGTTCTTAGCTTGTAACTTGAACAAGTAATGTGTGCGCGCGCGCAGCCGCTCGATGCGAGCACGTGTTCGTTCTCCGGCCGCTGACACTGACGTCCACTCTTCGTTGCCACTACCAGATACCGCGTACATTATCACGTAACCTACAAAGTTTACGTTTTACATGTAAAGTAAAGCAAGTCGCAAAATAAAATGTATCATAAAAAACTACCCAGCTTGAATTAAACTTCGAAGAAACTTCTAGATCGTTCTAGAAGTTTCTTACATGTAAATGATTGCTATCAGTAGGTGGTGGGCAGATACAAGTTGAGAACAGGCAAACGGTGCTTTTTAGGCTTATATCAAGCAGCCGATTGCTATAAAACATAGTTTAATGATGATCAAAATATTTAGTACTTTTAGCCTTATTCGATACATCTCCCCACCCTTAAGGCCAGGTTATAGTGAAAATCCGCAAAAACATGTATTTTGAAACACTTTTTGAAGCAGTGAAAAGCAAAATAAAAATCCGAAAAAAATGTATTCATATAGACAAGAATATAATCTAAGGAATTATAAGGCTGGAAACACGATTTGATAAAGTTGGCTCGATAGATAAATTCATGAAGATACCTCTTCGTCTTTAATTTAATCTTCTTTTTTCTGTTTTATTTCCAAAATAAGTGATTCGATATCACGTTTCATTTTTTTAAATAAAGTTTACAGGTACCTTTCGGGATATATCAGAGTCGATTTTTCCTACTGCATTTTTTTTTATTCGATCTTTTAGAAACGATTCCTAAACTTATCATCAATGTAAATGAAGTTAGACCACGAAAATAATATCTAACGTGACATAAAATACCTTACCTACTACTTGTGTCTACACTGTGTCGCAATACGGACCATGCGATTGCGCGCGCGATTCAAATAACACTAACGTAGAATCAAAACAAAAGGTACCTCACCACGTTTATCGAGCGTAACCAAGTAATATATAATACATCCGCAAGATGTCGCTAATAGTTCCTTCTGATAAAGAAATAATAGTTTCAAATTCATCAACAATAGTTGAAAATACATCGAATATAACACTGAGAAAGAAACATTCTGCTAACATGCCTAAAATAATTGGCTCCCCGTTAACTATTTCGTCGCCAGAGACTACGCCTTGGCTACCCCCACTAGTGTAGTGCCAGGAAAATTGGATTATGACTCAGATGATGTACTTTCTGATATATCGCCTCATGATTTAATAGTCACTTCTGATGACATTCTATCTAAAAGCTTAGACTTTACAATCACTGAACAAACTCCTATGTTAGAATTGAAGGAAACTATTGAAAAGCTACAGTTGGATTTTATTGCTACACAAAATGAGATGGAAAACATTATACTGGAAAACAATGATCTCCGATCACAAGTTACGAAACTTACAAAAGATAATAGCACTTTAAAGGCGTTACTATCCAAAACTCCGCCCAAAAAAAGTCAGTCAAATCGAAGAACTAAAAAGAAAAATAGGTGCTCCCTACAGCTTTCGGATATCAATAAAATAGCTTCACCATGCAAAACAGTCACTAGTAAAGCAATAGCAAGCTCCTATGAAACTTCCAGGGACCTTCAACGTGACCTTAAAAATCTAGAGACACAACTAAGGGAGGCTAATAATGAAATACAAAATCTAATAGAAAAAAAAAAATAGAATAGAAAAAAAATAGAAATAGAAATCTTGCAGAAATCACTACAATCAAAACAATATGATGAATGCCAATCTTTCCAACCTACGTTTGCGAAGAATAACATTGTGAACCAATGTAGAAGACCTAAATTATGTTTCCTGACTAACAGTACCTCATCCGGCACATTGCAGACTATAGATGATGTGTTCGGACACCAATTTGATTATATTCGCTATACTTCACCTAATTGTGATATAAAACACCTACTTGAGAATGTTGACAGCAAGTTGTCAGATTATGGTATGAGAGATTATTGTGTTATTATGTTAGGAGAAAAGGATTTTAAATCTTCATGTGACTTTAGAGGTTTGTTAAAAATTATAAGGGACGCTTTACAACATATATTATATACTAACATAATTATATGTACACCAACTTACATATGTGGAGCTCCTATATAAAACTACAAAGTAGAATTATTTAATAACCTTCTGTATGCGGAGCTCATAAACACTAATTATGCATATTTTTATGACTCTAATCTTGCTGTCTCCTTTGATATGTTTTCTGTAAAAACCGGAAAGCTCACTAATTATGGGATAAAACATATTTTCAAAAATATTGTTACTAACATAAACATTGATTATAGTTTGTATGGCCACTTGGGACATGCCCCCCAAACGTCAGAGTCAGAAAATAAACATTGTAAGTTTTTTCTCAACACATCACTTTAAAAAGAGTAAAAGTAAAGTAAAACCACGTTCCTCGATAAAAAAAAATCTCAATAAAAAATTATTGGTTATATTACCAAAATGTGCGTGGGCTCCGCACTAAAACTGTCACATTCCACAATAATATCAGGACGATATCAAGCGATCTTATTATATTGACTGAAACCTTTCTTAATAACTCAGTTAACGACAGTGAATTATTTCCTCCCGAATATGTTGTATTACGCAAAGATCGTACTGGCGATGTCGGGTGGGGTGGTGTGCTTTTGGCAGCAAGGAACTGTTATACGGTTAGGAGAGTTACAAACGTGGATTGCTTAACTGAGGATAAGGAGTTATTGTTTGCCATTATCACGTGGAAGAATGTAAAAGTGTTTATTTGTGTTGTATACCTACCACCCAGCTACAGTGACAAGCAGTATCTCGATGTTCTAACTTGTATGGAAAATGCTCTTAGCTCTTACTCAGAATACCCGTTTTTAATTGTTGGTGATTTCAATTTAAAGTCTTGCAGCAAGTCTGTTACTGCTCAGTTTAATATTTTTTTAGATTATTGTAAACTGTTGCAGTGCAATACCATATGCAATAAATATGGATGTATCTTGGATCTTGTGTTGACTTCCCTTGATACTGGCAGTATTAATGTAACATCAGGTACTGAGCCGCTTGTACCGATAGACGCCTATCACCCTCCCCTAGAAATACTAATTAAACTACCTAGAAGTTCGTTAACAAGTCCATCCTCTCTATCTCGAGGTAACAGTTTAGTAACGGAGTGGAATTTTCATAAAGCTGATTTTCATGGGTTATACACCGATATTGCCGCAATAGATTGGAAAGATATTTTGTGTCAACCAAACATAAACGTAAATGCAGCCGTAGATATACTCTACAAGAAACTAAACAATGCTATCAGTAACAGAGTTCCTTTCAAAACAATAACTAACAGTAAATATGTATATCCAAAATGGTACACCAAAGAGATTATACACTATATCAAACTAAAATATTTTAACCTAAAGATGTATAAAAGTAAAAATCTAGAATTCAATAGAGAAATGTTTAGATATTACAGAACTAAAGTAAAAGAACTTGTAAATAAAGCATTTAAAAAATATATAGCCAAAGTTGAAAGTAATATTACATCTGATCCTTCAACCTTCTGGAAATATGTGAAAGACAAACGGAAAAATCTGCAGAGAAATAAAAACTATGTCTTTAATAATAGGATGGTTGAGGGGCAGGCTGCGGTTGACACATTTGCACAATACTTTAGTTCAGTTTTCCATAGCAATGCTCCAGTGTTAAATCCTACTGAAGCTGAACGATATGCAATTGGTACGGGCTGCACGTCTGGAATTAATATTAGTATTAATCATATTCAAATTACTGAACTACGCTCGGCAGTAAGACGGTTGAAAACTTCTTCAGCATATGGTCCAGATAATATACCGGCATTCTTAATTAAGGACTGCCTCTCAGTCCTTGAAGAGCCATTACTGTTTGTTTATAATCTGTCACTGCAGCAAAGTATATATCCTGAAAAGTGGAAAGTATCCAGAGTAACTCCTGTGCCTAAGTGTGGATCATCCAACGATATTACCAATTTTAGACCCATCGCCGTGCTAACGATGTTTGGGAAGATATTTGAATCTATACTGAACAATAACTTATGTAAGCAAATCAAAGGGCAGTTAAGCGACTGTCAACATGGATTTCGTCCACAGCGTTCCACCTTGACTAATCATATTAATTTTGTAGACTACATTAGAACTAAAGTTAAGTCAGGTTGCCAAGTAGACGCGGCATATTTTGATTTCAAAAAAGCTTTCGATCTTGTAGATAATGATATTCTACTAAGAAAGCTCTCTGGTCTTGGATTTTCAACATCAATGTTGAATCTCATGGCAGACTACCTTAAAGATCGAAAACAGTTTGTTAAGATGGAAGGATATAGATCTACAGAATATTATACACGATCCGGAGTGAGTCAAGGTAGTACCCTGGGCCCTACACTATTCTTGTTAATGATTAATGACCTGCCGAATACTATTTCAAAATCTGAATGTCTTATGTTCGCAGATGACTTAAAAGTATTCCACACAGTCACCAAACAGAATGACTCTTTGGCATTACAGGCAGATATTAACGCGGTAGCGCAGTGGAGTAGTAAAAATAAGTTGCCGCTCAACATCTCTAAATGTAAAATCATCACATTTTCTAGGTCCCGTTCTCCAATAACTACTACATATGAATTAGCGGGTTCACCCCTAGAGCGAGTTATTTCGATTCGAGATTTAGGACTAATCATGGATAATAAATTAAATTTTCATGAACATATCACTAAAACATGTAAAGATGCAAACAAATCTTTAGGTTTCATTATCAGAACAACATCCGCGTTTAAGAATACCCAAATAGTAAAGCTATTATATAATGCCTATGTTCGCAGCAAATTGGAATATAATGCGATAGTTTGGAATCCACGTGAATCCTTATACACACTCCTGGTGGAAAAAGTCCAACGTAAATTTGCTCGATACTTATACAAACGCCAATTTGGATACTACCCTTTTTTATATCCTTCATTGTTCGTGTCGGGAATGTTAGGATTAGATACTCTCCAACTAAGACGTTATTTTACACACATAATACATTATTATTTGCTGCTGGTGGATAGGTTAGACAATCCGAGTGTGCGAGAATGCATCCATTTCTTTGTTCCTGACCAGTACATGCGAGGCAGTGGTCGGCGCCAACATAAACTACTTGCTTACCCATCCACATGGCTCTCTGCTCAAACGTATAACAGTCCCACTGTCAGAGCCGTTTCTCTTATAAATATCCTCCTACAAAATAAACCAAATGTGGACATATTTTTTGATCCGCCTGGTGTAATGAAAAAAATGTCTATAGTTGGCTAAATAAAAGTAACTTAAGTTTAGAAAATTGTTAATTTTAATTATAATAAAATATGTTGTGTAGTTTATGATTACTTGGTAAATAGTTATTAGTATAAAATATAAGTGTCTTGGTGTATACTGTTAACTTATATTTTTATGAATAAATGATGATTAAATGATGAAAAACTGCCTACTTTTCTCGAATAACGCAGACTTAAAAGCGTGGCTGTAGGCAAGATGATTAAAATGAGAAACAGGTGCCACCTAGTGTCTACTACACTTTAAAGTCGGACGTAGGTTGTTGACTACTATAAATGTACATCTCCACCTGGCAATCTATTCGCCTCGAGCACCGCCGCATAGTTGCTAGTCTTTCGGTCTTTTACCGGATACACTTCGGAGTGTGCGTTGGAATTACACAATCTTATTCCCCCATCCCCGTTCTTTCATCGGACAAGCAGAGGCTATGCGCCACCGTTATATGGTGGAAATTCCACGGGTACACACAAAGCGCTTTGCATCCACTTTCGTTGTGCGAACTGCCAAATTGTGGAATTCGCTGCCGGCATCTATGTTCCCGATAGCTATAATCTGCCGGTCTTCAAGTCACGAGTGAATCGGTATTTACTGGGCAAGCGCGTTCCATCGTAGACTGCATCATTGCTTCATATCAGGCAAGTTGTGGTCAAGCGCAAGCCTATTTTAAGATAAAAAAAAATCCTCCCTTTCACCAGCTTTATGCCAGTGATATTAGATCTTTGCGTGAGAGGAGTACCACTTACCTGTAATAACTCCGTTAGGTTTAGCGGGGGGGGCCCACTGCAGATCCACCGCGCGGGCGGGGTTGGCGGGGGGCGGAGGGGGCGAGGCGCGGAGGTCACGCGGGGGGGACGAGGGGGCAGCCTCCAGTGTTGTGTTGCTCACTAACATCGACCATGCGGACTCGCGACCACCTGCGAGTACACACAATTATGTTAATAAAGGTTGAAACTGGGGGGGGGGTAATGGTGTGAATGAAAAATTGAGTTAATTAGTTGGGGCGGAAAGTGACACCTCTAGAAGGATAGGGTGATGTATTGACGGGGGTAGGATACCATATTCAGTGGGGGAAGGGGATGAGACCACGTGTAAGTTACCGTACCTTTAATAAGTTTGACCGCGAACTCGTAGGTAGTGTGCGGGCGCAGGTCGTCCAGCATACAGTTGAGATCCGTCGCGTTGTAGGTGCGCGCGCGCAGCCCCCCGCCCCCCCAGCGCACCACGTAGCGCCGCCCGTCCGTGGCGCCCTGACGGGACGGGACAATAATACTAACTATTCTACGGAAATATGTATATCTAACTTTTGTAGTTGTGAGTTTGGTGTGAGCATTTAGTGACGGTATGGGACACTTGCATTTTTCTTTAAAACGTGCAAATTATCACTGTCATACAAAAACGGGTTACATTTTTGTCAAATTCTCAAATACTCACAAAATTCCATTCAAATCTAATTTACAAACCTGTCCTTTTGGCAGCGATGGATCTGTCCAGTACACCACCGCTGTAGTACCGCTCAACATTATCACCTGCAACAACGAGACGCTATAATATAATATCCTGTTTCAATGCATAAAGACCTTTATTTGTTTTTAAACAATAAATTCTAGACAAGGGAAAGAGTGTACTCTTTTTAGAAAATATGATTCTGTTTTGTCTTACTCGGTGTCACTTTTGGCAAGTCAGCGCTTACTCATCGGTCTCCTCATCCCCTTCCTCCTGCAGGTGGTCAGTACGTACCTTGACGCCCACGGGCGGTATGAGCGGTGGCTCATCAGCTTCCTCCTCGTCGTCCTCATCCTCCACCTCGTCCTCGTCCTCGTCTTCTAGTTCGTCATCAGTCGCAGGTTTAGTTCGTACTGTAGAGTACACCGCTGGACCGAGGCCACGAGCATTACTTGCTCGGAGAGATATTACGTATTCCGAGTTTGATTCTGCGGAAAATAAAAGTAGTTTTCTTCAATATAGTCCACTTTAAACAGAATCTTAGTCGAAGTACATAAGAAACAATTTAGATCCACTAAGGGCTCCTTAACAGCTATATGCTAAGCGTCCGTGAAATTTGCTTGTGCGATTCAGGATTGCTGTGACGTCATGTTTCTTGAGTTTCGTTAGGTATGCGTCACAAAGGTATTGAATTGTTTAATGTTTAAGTATTTACTCTCCTTGATAGAACTCGCAAGATGATTTAAGTATTTTTTGCGACTTGTCCAAAGCCTTTGACTATGTGCAACATGAAGATCTTGTCAGGAAATTACGTCACTAATATGTTAAGATAAGGGTTCCGAATGTTATTACGTTCTAATTGAGTAAGACGATTCAAAAGGTAATGTTAGTAGACCAAAGTCATTTGGATCAAAAGTCATCGCGGGTGTACGTCAGGGGTCTTTACTAGGCACTTTTTTATTAAAAGTTACTTTGAATCTGGAGTACAGCAAATGAGGAATAATATTAATATCTTTTAAACCAAATAAACAATTATTATTATTATTAGTATATCTACACAATACAGTACGCACCAAGTCCACGTATGACATGTGAGTGTAGCGAGTGTGGCAGCTCTCTGCTCGACTCGTCTGGCACGCCTAACCCCCACCCCACCACGTACCCACGCACCACTCTACTGCCCCCACCACCACCAGCCCCGCTCCCACTACTAGCCCCACCCCCACCTCCCCACCACACTGAGATCCAGTCGCGTCCCGCGCGTGCTGTGGACAACGTACATTTACATAAAAGACTTAAAATCGTCCAATTATTTTTCTATTGCGCAGGGAAAGACAGTGACAGCTAGTAAGAAGCGTTAATAATACATGATCATTAATTACATGGTATTTGTATTCAGCTTACATCGAAACCCATTTTAGACATACACACGATTTGATAGTGAAAGTCAAACATCAAACACAACCGAGGGATGAAAGGGTTGATACGAGCCTAACTCACAAACTGAAGTCAAACCTCAGACACGATATAATGACGATAACGTTGGTATGTATCAATATCTGACCTATTTAATAACCGATGATTAACATCAGATACATTCCAATGTGAAAGGGTCGGTATAAGCCAATATCCTGCCTAACTCACAACCGATGTCAGACATCGGACATTAATTCTGTACTATTCCACATACTGGTGAGTGTGGGTGGCGGCAGTGGCACGCTGGTCTCGTCGAGGTCGTGTCGTGGCGTTGTGGCTGACACCCACTCGCTCCATGGGCCCGAGCCCACTGTGTTCAGCGCGCACACACGAATCTGTAAACACGCGATAGGTAGTAATCAAATGAACAATTTTATGAAAAATTATGTTCTTTGTGTGTTATAGACTATAGCAAAGCCTTTGATTGTGATGTCTAGCCAGTTTTAGACAGCTTTTCAAAAATTCGTAGTTGCTGAACATATAACTGCTCATATTCAATCACTTTACTCAAACAATCGAGGTAAGGCATCGTTAAAATAGACAAAAACATTAGTTTCTTTGGGGTTCGAAAAGGGGGTTCTACAAAGTGGCATTATTTCACCACTAAAACCAACTCCAGTTATAGGCATTATACCGCTAGAAACAGATAACGGCTTTATTTATTTCAATTGGTACGGGTATTTATTAGATAGGCGAGTTTAATCGTAAACCACATCACCTCTTAACATAAGTTCCGGAAAAGCATCCTTATAATAAAAAATGATTTAAACCTGGTATGTGGTGGCGGTCTCCAACCCTCGTAGTTCAGCTCTCCGCTGGTCGGCAGGAGTGGTGAGGGATTCAGCCTTGCGGCGCGGGCCGCTGGCGGTGGGGCCCGGCACTGCCCGGTACCGGACCTTGTACCCGGTCAGGGGCCCGCGGATCGACCGGGACGGCGGCGCCTCCCACCGGACTAGAATGGACTGGATAGTGGAAGATAAATAGTTTAGTTCTGCCTAGGTATACGTTCTACCGATATTATAAACGTGAAAGTTTGTAAAAATGTATGGATGTACCTATGATTGTTATTTTTTTCACGCAAAAGCTATTAGAAGGAATCGGACGAAATTTGGCACAGAGATAGGTTAAGTTCAGGATTAACACATTGGCTACTTTTTATCTCAATAAGTATCACGCGGGTAAAGCCACGGGCGGAGGCTAGTGGAAATATACGTCGACGCGTGTTTTTTTAACTTTTTTATAATAATACTAGCTTCCACCCGCAGCTTCGTCCGCGTGGGGTTAGGATAAAAATTAGCCAAGCGATAGATCTATAACGACCCTTTATCAATTTTTTTTACTCGTTATCGGTGGAACCCCATTTCACCCTTCTGAAAGAGTGAGTTTTGAAAAATCCTTTCTTAGTGCACCCCTAGAATCCTTTAAGGAACCTGTGTGTCAAATTTGAAGTCTCCAGACCCAGAGGTTTGGGTTCTGCGTCGATATGTCAGTCAGTCAGTTTCTTCTTTTTTATAATAATATACAGGGTGTCGTTTACCGTGGCACTAGTGTGCGTGGCGCTGAGGTTGGCGGGCGGCGCGGCGGGCGGCGCGGGCGGCGTGGCGGCCGTCGCCTCCGCGGGCGCGCCCCCCGCCCCCGCCACCCGCACCGCGTACCGCGCGCCCGCGCGCAGCCCCGCCACCGTGCTGGACACGACCCCACCCGCGGCCCCGCCCCACACGTACTGCACCTGCTCGCGACCGCTGCCCACCTGGGAAGCGTCATAAATATTATCTCAATAATAGTACTTTTTGAAGGAACAAATATTGTACGTGTTTCTACGTTACGTGTTCCGACGATTAAAATAATGACAAAATTTTTTTTAGTTTGTCCGTCACGTAGATGAAGCAAAAACGTCAAACACACGTTTACTTTTTTCTTGGCATGATAAAAATTAAGGCGATACGTCCGAGCGAAAACTCGAATGAGATCACACCTAGATAAGGCACTGGGAGTGCGCCACACCCTACGGAGCTATGAAACTTCCGTAACCTAATTCGTTCCTATATGTTAATATTGTTTCAATTCAAATGATAAAGCCAAAAATAAGTGTAACATTTTTTTGAAACTTATTGACGAACTAATTAAAATACGATTTTTCATTCATTCTTATTCGCTCAAACCAGATTGTATTTCCAAAAATTCTAGTTAAAATAAAACTTTTATAATATTCTATAAACCATTTTATCATTATTGATAACTCAGAACCTGAAAGAGCACTATGTGACAACGTTTTTAAAAAATATTGAACGTCAAAAATAGAAAGAAGTTACATTTAACCAAGTGGTCTGCACAAATTTCACCGCGAGTGTTGTAAGAACAGCATATACCTCTGAGTAGTGCAGGGTGTAGTTGTTGGGCGCAGCGTGGGCGGGCGGCTCCCAGCTGACCCGCAGCGCGTGCGGGCCCGCAGCCACCACCCGCAGACGTGTCGGGGGACCGAACAGTACCTCCTCCGCTGGAGTTTGGACTTCTATGGGCTGCACATATAGGCATATTATATATTAATTATAAACCATTTATACGAGATCAATGGTTGGAACATGATTATTTTTGGATAATTAACTCTTGAGATATTTTACCAATTTCGTAAATCAACTGTAATGCAATATTACAGTTGATTTATGCAAAGATTGTTAAAACTCTTATAAAACCCGAATAAATAAAAAATGGAGCTGTACAAAACTCAAATCAATTGCAAAGAAAAAAATTAAGAATAAATTTTAAACCAATCAGGACAACTGCAAGAAGTATATTATTATATTTCTCTTTGTAAACAATTTTTAGACAGTTGATTGTTTCTGAAACGTAGCTTAGAAGCATCGATCAGTTCAGTGAACCAAAAAAAAGTTAAAAAATCGACCCATTCGTTCGAGTTCTACGATGGAAAACTTGTACAATAGATACATAAATTCGACATCTACATGTTGTTAACATCTATAATTCTTATATATTTTTTAAATCACCCTGTATAATTTCAATTTAATTCAGTTTACTTATTTGTCAGAAACATGAAGACATTATCGGTGAACTTAAGTAATTAAATAAGTTGAACATGTTTCGACATTAGCTGGCGTACAAATATAGTAACAAAAAAAAAATTGGATGCCTGTAAAGTCGGTATACGGGCGAAAGTTTTACGTGACAACGACTTTGAGTGGTAAAATAATTTTAATGTGAATATTCATTCGTATAGTAGGAAGAAGGATGAAATAATAGTAACAATTTAAAACATTTATTTATACAAAGAATTATATTTAAAACATTAATTTATACAAAGAATCTCGCTCTTAGGCGGGCTAACTGTGCTCGAGTGGAAGGGACGCGTGCCTTTCACTTTTTATGTCTGTCTCTCTCGCTCTTAGGCGGGCTAACCATGCCCGAGTGGAAGGGACGCGTGCCTCTCACTCGCTCTCATTGTGAGCGCATAACGTGAGCGGAGCGTAACGCAGTTTCTTGAAGTGTCACCCGGCAAACCAATTTATAAGACGTTGTCACGTCAAAAACGAAAAATAAAACAAAACAAACGATGCATAAAGTAACAAGACAAGAGCAGACTCACGGGAGTGGGCGGCGACACGGCCCGCGCGGTGTACGCCCGCACACAGAACACGTAGGTGGTGTTGGGCTGCAGCGACGCCACGTTCATCTCGTGCCGCGCCGCCACGCCGCGGGACACGCGCTCGCTGCGCACAGTGTACGGTGTAGCCGCGATAGCATAGCGATACTATATCGATACTATCGTGATACTATCGTGGCATTGTAAATCAATTACTCTATCGATAGTATTTTCGAAACTATCGACCCACGACGATACTATCGGTATTATCGATACTATTGCTCAACTTCGATACTATCGATAGTATTAGTACGAACCCTGTCGATAGTATCGACAGTATAGTTACTATTTCAAAACTATCGAAACTATTGAAACGCATCGGTAGGTTTTCGATAGTATCGATAATTTCGAAAGTATCGATTATTTTTAAAGCAATACTATCGATAGTATCGATACTTCAGATAGTATCGACAGCTTTCAATTTAATTCAGAATACAGGAATTTTTCGTTACTTTCACTAGTCAATCTTTATTATTATTAATATTGGATTTCGTCTCTCCAAAGGTGGAAAAATCACTTAAAATATCATCTACGTTTATGCAATTACAAACAACTTCAAACAACTTGTTCCGAAGCTATAGGAACGATTATTGATACCAAAATTTTTAATGAAATTTATTTACATTATTACGACAAATAGTTTTGAAGTTTTTCTAGAAAAGAGGCAAACCGGATAACCTGAACCTATCTTTGCATGGTTTCAATAAGATGGTAAAAATCACATGACAATTTTTGATTTGATCGGGAACAGACAGCAGAAGCGACTTGAATTTATAATATGTCAAATTTAGTAATGATACCTCTAATAACATATATGTAAGTACTTACCGTTCACTTCCTTTGACTTTATATACGACAGCATATCCCGTCACCTCCTCCCCCTCCCCTCCCTCCGGCTCCTCCCAACTCAACGTCACAAATCTGTGCTTCACTATGACAGCTCGCAGGTTCCTAGGAGCCGGGATATTACTGTCATTCCCCATATCCAAGCCTTCAGCAGCGTGAAAATCATCATAACCATCATCATAATCATTGCCATCACTCTCATTACCATCCAAATCATTACCGTCAAAGTCATCTCCGTCACTATAATCGTATTGTAAAGGTTTTGACGTATACGCGGAGGACGTTTCGCCTAAGAAATCGGGGTCTACAGGCGACGGATCTACGGGTGAGGGGTCACCGAAATTGGGGTCTAACGTATGATCTGAATCTGTGGATATGAGGCTGGTGAATACTTCGTGCGAATGTGTCGAGTTTATTGTTATATTGGTGAGATCTGAAAAATCATACGTAAAAAAAACAACTAATAATAAAAAAACAAAACAAATAAAAATAATAAGATTAAATTAGTTAAAAAAAATAAAGAATAATTAAACCCTAAACGTATATGAATTCATTACCGTCTTCAATTAGAAGGCACGAATCTATGACCAATTATAATCAAAGAGAAAAAAATATAGGGATGTCCCCTCTAGAGTTTTAGATAAATGACTAAAAATGCTTCCGAACGCTATAAATAGCATTTCTAACGAGTTTAAAAAGCTTACTAATTAAGGGGGCGAGTCTATAGTAGTTCATCGGAGAAATCGAAAAAAAAAGATTTTCTAATGGTGTCGGGAAGGTGTTTTGACCCGACCCGGGAATCGAAGACGTAAGACAAGTGTAGTCAGGCACCGACCGTCCTCAGCGGGCAGCACCAGCAGGCGCAGCGCCGCGAGCGCCAGGCCGGCGGGGGAGGCGCCGGCGCACTGGAACATGCCGCCGTCCACCGCCAGCACGCCGCGGATACGGAGCGACCATCTGCACCACACCACACCACACATGGCTTCGCGTTACTTATTTATTCTAAAACAGGCTCGCGCTACGCGATCTACTGAGATTCGATAGGGATTAGGAATGACTTTCGATGAGAAGGTGGCAGTGGAATGAGGTTCCACGTGATTAGAAACCGTAGTCACCGGACGTCGTATCTAAACGCGTCGATTAAAAGTTTACTTTTACAAATATTTTCCGTAGTATTGTCTTAAATTTACGCGAAAATCACACATTGAAATAAAACGACTTTTTAACGGATTTTATCGCGGTTTATTTTAGATTTTAGATCCCGACGTTAGCTCAGTTTGCATAAATCGGAACGCAACTTAAATATTCATGTTTGAAGGTAGTCAGTAACAATTGTGATTAATATTTTTGGACGTCAAATACCTCAGTCCACCCGTGAACATGAAGCCTGAAAAGATTTTGAAACGTCGGGATCTAAAATCTAAAATTAACCGCGATAAAATCCGTTAAAAAATGGTTTTATTTCAAATATTTTCCGTTAAGCGATTGACAACTGAACCCAATAATGGTTGCTAAGTGGCATATTAAAAATCCGTCAAAACAAGGTGTTCAAATATAATAACAATATTCAGGAACATTAACACACACGGTCATCTGATGCCAAACTAAACAGAGCTTATGTTACAAAAAACGAGTAACTAATATACTACACATATACCACTTTTTTGGAATACAACATAGTTACAATAAACTAGCTTTTCGCCGCGGTTACACCCGCGTGAACTACATATCATGCCCAGCATAAGGGTAGAATAAAAAGTAACCAACAGCCTTCCTCAACAAATAGACTATCTAACAGTGCTAGAATTTTTCAAATCGAACCGGCATTTTGTGAGATTAACACGTTCAAACAAAGAAACTCTTCAGCTTTATAATATTAGCAGTAATTACACCCAGATTCAAAACACGCAGAGATGTTCATCTCACAAATGTCCGTCTCGGATAGGACCGAGATAAACTTCATAAAATACACGGCGTGTAACGACCGTCGCTCGTGTTCCTAAACGTGGGTCAGGTAGCCCGTTCCTGACATAGCAATAGTCAACATCGTGCACTAACTCTGATGTTAGAGGCGTCCATAGACTACGTACTGTTGTTAACAAGTCAGTATAAAAAAAGTGAAACTTACCCATCAACAAGCGCAATATCATGGTTATTAGGCGTGAGGGGGTCTCCGTCCTTCAGCCACGTGCCAGTAGGCGGCGGGCGGCCGCGCAGCTCGCACGCGAGCGTGACGTCACCGCGCGCGTGCGCACGCTGCACACTGCCGCCCGGGAGCGACGCGCGGGGGGGGGACTGCGGCACACACCACCAGACTATAGCTTTATTGTAGCTATTTGTATTACAGTTAACGCTGAGCGTAGTACGAATTGTGTTTTGTAGTGCGAGGCGTACTGGTAATCGAGAGAAAGGGAGTTTTGGTGATTAATTTCAGTATGCAAACTGAGTTATTTGCAATCGATAGACTAAACTATCTAGTAGTTAAAATTAAAATAACTATGATATAACCTTCGACCTAGATAAGAACCATTACGATTAAGTACTTCAGTTTTCGTATAAAAAGGATCAAAATCGGTCCATCTGTTAAAATGCGGCAACATCCTTCCAAACGGATACACGTATCACAATTATAATCCTTTGCTAGTGGGCGATAAATAATAACGAAAATTGTTTCTTAATTTTTAACAGATACACATAAATTTATTTTTCACGGCAAAATAGCTAAACTGATTTAGATAAAAGTTGGCATTAATATTAGTGTAACATTCGTCCCAGGAACACGAAGGGAACGCGGAATACATACGAGCACAGTGAGCGTGGTGGTGTGGTCTGCGGAGTCGATGTTGTTGTGCGCGCGGCAGGTGTAGGCGCCCGCGTCCAGCGCACGCGCAGACACCACGCGCAGCGAGCCGCGCCCGCACAGGTGGAACCGGGAGTCCAGGTCGCTGCACGTGCAATTATTACTAAGTTACTAAATAAACTTTCGACGACCTACCGTCCAACAAGTAACGGTTTCTTAGAACGATTCCATCGAAATGGATCATACGTTTTAACTACTCCGACATTATTAATCAATTGAACCTGTGAATAATGGTAATACTCATCTTCTAAGTACGCGAAGACGAAGGCTTTAGTAGTCATTAGTTAGTAGATAAAATAATGTAGGTTGAACGAAGCGTTATAAAAATACCTAAGCTAAATCTCGATCACGTCGACTTTTAAACGAACCGTCGTTTTAAAATCTCCATTTTCTTAGGATCTCAATGCCTTAGACAAAGAACTCGTGGAAATTTCAGTATCCCTATTTTTATGTGAATGAAGAACGTTTGTTTACCTAAGATCGATAGCGGCTCCGTTATTAAGCCACGTTATCTCCGGCTTCGGATTGCCCACTGCCGCGCAGTCGAATGTCACTGATGCACCTAAAAATACCATAAAACGACATTATTTTAATATCAGTAATCGGCATATAACGCACTTTATCAACGGTATGAGGAACGAAAGTGTGAGAGGAATACAAGATAGATATGGAACGAATGATAGTCTAAACAAAAGCACCGACAATGTTGGTGGTATATGTATATAAAAAAAAAATATCGCAGTAATCATAACATTTTCCATAATTTCACCAAGACTAAAAACAGAGTCACATGTTCATGGTCACAAATGTCTGTCTCGGATGGGAATCGAACACACTGCTTGTGGCGTAAAAAGCAAGTATCTAACTGACCACGCTACCACCGGTCCGTCTGTTCTAAATTTATTTTGAGAATAGTAGATATTACCATCAAAAACATTGTAGACAGTAGATATTAATTAAGAATTATCAAATTGAGTCGGGGAGATCAAATGACTCAGATCCTTCGTGACCATATAGAGGCTGTAAAGCATTTGTTACCTCAGGTTATTAACAGAAGTACCTTCAGTACCCTTAGTACATACGAGTTCGTCAATACGAAAAATTCTTTTTTTATTTTTTAACTTATTATCTAGACGGGTTCATGACACTGTTCAAAACTTTTTTTCGTATTCAGATGTTTAAATTAACTTTAGACTCGACATCAGAAGTGGGATGATGATATGTAGCAATGTATATATTACCTTCGATAACAGTGACGGGTTGTGGCGTGGCGATGAATCTCGGCGGTGACTCCACTGACGGAGCCTCCGCGGACACCCGAAGCTCGGTCTCCTCACTGGTCCTGGTAACGAAATATAAAGCATAACTTCATAATCACCCAATTGCGTAGGCGGAGATAGTTACTGGATGTAATGATTGGTGTCTAACTTGTATTGATCAGGCGCAGCAATAAGTGCCACTCGGCAGGCGTATCGTGCGGCGTCGTGTACGTGTAAAGGGTCGATCTCGAGCGCCCCGGCCGGCGTCACGGACATGCGGGTGCCGTCCACGTGCAACGGAGACCCGTCCTTAAGCCACGTCACCTGGAACGCATTTTCAGATATTTTTATTTTCCGTCAGAATCGACAGTTAACCCAACTAGGGTTCAGGAAATAATATAATTAATAATATTCTGTGACATTCATACACGCGGTCATCTGATCCCAAACTAAGCAGTGCTTGTCTTATGGAAACCAGATTACTGATATAGTATACATATCTTTACTACTTTTTGTAATTATACTTATTTATAATAGACAATTCCGCTCAGACTCAAAGACAATTATTTTTTATTCTATAATAGGCTTGCGCTTGAACACAACTTGCCTGATGTGAAGCAATGATGCAGTCTACGATGGAACGCGCTTACCCAGTAAATAACGATTCACACGTGACTTAAAGACAGGCAGATTATGGCTATTAGGAAAAATAGATGCTGGTAACGAATTCCACAACTTAGCAGTTCGCTTTGTGCGTGCCTGTGGAATTTCCACCATAATATATAAAAAAATATAGACATTGTCATGCACACAATGTTTGTCACGGGTGGGAATCGAACCCACGACCTGCATTGTATATTACCAGTTATCTGACTTCTATGACACAAGCTCTGCTTAGCTTGGTATTAGAAGACCTTAAGTGTTAATATCCTAGAATATAGTTATCAAATTTACAAACAATCAAAATTAATGCTTTATGGTCCTTCGAGTTGGATTTTAGTTCTGTATTATGATCTAGCCTGAATGTTTTGAGATTATTTTTTACATCTAGTCGTTCTAAGAACCATTCATTTCTTCACGGTCTCACATTGTAAAATCTATTTGTAAAAATTGTCTGGACCATCAAGATGACACATATTTCTAGTTGGAGGTCCGTTGTTTAAGCTGCTGTTTGTAATCTATAATCTGTTTGTAATAAAGTATAATCTTATTTTATTCTGAAATTAAAGACGATGATAAAATTGTGTAGACATAAAGGTTGTTGTTTAGCGCGTTTACACCTGATATCTTACTACACCCTCCTCCCACTTGTTACATTTCGTGAATTTTGCTACCCCCCCCCCCCCCCCCCCCCCCTTTCATGCTTCACCTGATTAATGGACGGCCCCAATGTACGTGATATTGTAAATTTTCTAATCGTCTTGTATGAACTCTTCGCCACTGGTAAGTATTAATATAACTAACGTTGAGTTTGAGTGTAGGTGGTGCATGGTGTAACCGTGCGGAGCCATAGACTCGTCGGTCTGGTGTGGCATCACCCGCGTCCAGCCGCAGCGCGAGCCGTGGCGCCGCACGGACGCCGCACGGCAGCAGCGCCGCGCCTCCCGCAGCGCCGAGCACTGACCGCGGACCGCCAGATACTTCTGGCACCTCTGAAACACACACATAACACGGCTATATTATAGAAGGTGAACCAGAAAGGCTATATCTTAAAGTTTTCGTTATTTTAGCCTTATGCAATGGTAATGTGACGTTTATATTTTACTGAATCACCCCTCCGAAATAAAAATATTATTTTTCAATTTATTTTCTTAGACTACCTAACTTTTAGACGACCTCGGTAGTCGAGCGGTGTAAGCCGTCCGATTGGGTTATACTGTGCCCAGGTGCTTGCGGGTTCGATTCCCGCCCCGGACAATATTTGTGTAACAACAAAAAATTGTTTCGGTGTCTGGTTGGTCGAGGGACTACCCTCCGTGCCTCGGAGAGCACGTTAAGCCGTCGGTCCCGGTTGTCATTTAAGACATCTATGACAATCGTTACATGTAGTTAGAAGCCAATATAATCTGACACCTGGTCTAACCATCTCGACTACTGGTTCCCTATGGGTTTCGAGGTCTGATGGCAGTCGCTCGTATAATTCTGGTAGCTAGCCGCATCAGGTTAGACTGGGAGCCGACCACAATAGAAATGGGAAAAAGGCAAGTGGTTCAGGTTGTAGAAATTATGACTGGTGGTATGCTTTGGTCGCTATTGTTCAGCTCCCACATGCAAGGATACGTCGCCAATAAGGCGTCCTGATCGGTCAACTCGCCGTCCAAGCAAAAAAGTGTTGTGTCATATTCCTCGCTCGCCTCTCCAACCTTCTTTCTCGTCCCGGACTGTGTCCGCCAAAATACCAAGTCTAGGCAGGCGAGCCTACTCGCTGGGCTGTTCGGTGAGTGAATGCAGAAGCGAAACCCAAAGCCCCGCAAAAAGTTTGTCAGGGGTTCTACAGAAAACCGGGCCCGACTGTTCGTAGCTGGAGACCCTGCCATGCCATGAAAGGGTGTCCTATATACTCCTTGACCCGTGCCCATTAGAGACGAAGGAATGGGTAAAGTATCCCCCTCAGCAAAAACAGGTAACCGGATTAAAAAAAATAATATTATGCCAATAAATAATATGCCTAACTTTTTATGCCAAAGTACATTGATATTAAAATTGTTATACGAAACAAAAGGAGCCCGCTACGCAGATACAAGCCCTCATATTGTGTTATCTCAGTTCATGTAGATTATCTACATAATCCTTTGTAGAGAGAGGGTCATTATGAAGCTCGTTGACACCGCTCTAAGCGCTCTTATCTTAGAACATCAAACTACACTGGACGATATGAATAGGGTATTACAACAATGAAATGAAAGTACTGTTTATTTTTTTAATTCGTCCAATATCTTTTCCTACCGTACAGTGATGACGTGCCAACTACTGAGAACATTGCTAAAATTCAATCATTCAATCAAAACAATAAAAGGAGTAATAAATAAATTTCATTGTTCAATTATGGACCCTGTGGGGCGCAGCAACAAGTAGGAGAGAGGAGGACCAAAAAAATTATAATTGTAGTTAAAAATATTTATTTATGTATTCTTCTATTGAATCATAACATTTTTGTATTCCGAGAAATTATATAGTATAGTAGTATAGCACTAAAACAGTACGCAGCCCTTCCTTACAGCACTGAACTTACTAATAAAAGAGGGAAAGATATTGTTTGTCCTCAGAAAATAGAGACAAAACACGCCTTTGCACCTAAATTCTTCATTTTCCTAGGACCTCTTCTATACAATAGGCTAAACGCGATTGTAAATATCAATATATTATTAAGTACGTGTGATATTGACCATTGTATAAGGGGAAGCCGATGGGTATCGGCTTGTATGGACTCTTCGCCACTGAGACAATATTCTTACCGGCTAAGAAAAGTGTAGCGACTCTAGACAGAATGGTGCCGATGCCGTCCGCGATGGCCACACACTGGTACTGTCCCGCCAGCGATGATGACATACTCTCTATCAACAATGACCCGTTCGCTAGCTGCCTCCTGGAACTCACAAAAGTATACGGTATTGTATTCACAATAGTATATAGTATTTGTTTGACGGGCCGGTGGCGTGGTCGGTAAGATACTTGCTTTTCACGCCGCAGGTCGTGGGTTCGATTCCCACCCGAGACAAACATTTGTGATGAACATTTGTGTTTGTGTCGAGTCTGGGTATAAATATCTATTATAAGTATATATTTACAAAAAAAAAAGTATTATATGTATAGTATATACCAGTTATCTGGTTTCCATAACACAAGCTCTGCTTAACTTGGGACCAGATGACCGTGTGTGTTAATGTCCCAGAATATTTATTTATTTATACATAAGTAGAGCATGACCAGACCGGTATTACAGAACAAACGGTTTTTTTTGCTGATGACCTAACCCACTTAGCCGGAAGGGCCTCTATAGGTTCACCGGACTTTTTCGGTGAGCCGTCCGAGGACGGTCGAACCGATCAAGTACTGTGGCAACTGCCATGAGGGCTCCCCATGTGGGCACAATAAATAATAATGTCAAAGGATGTACAAATAGTAATGTTTCATAATAATAAGTTAAGTTTTATTTGTTTAATTGATTATACAAATAAAATTACGATAACAATTAAAATAATCAAAATTTATCAGCAAAATAATCTTTGACCGAGTAATAACATTTAAACACTAAGGGCTTGTCATATGATGATAATATTACCTGGTTTTGTCTCCATCGGTAAGCACATGGTCTCTAGTAGGCATCGGGTCGGTGGAGTACCGCCAGGCGATGCGCAGTGCCCGTCGTGAGACTGCAGCACAAGGTAACAGGCCTGCCTCACCCGCTGCCAGAACTGCGTCTGAAGGCTCGTGGGTGAACGCCACGCCTGCCTCATTGTCTTCACCACCTGGGTACAAATTACGAAGTTATTAAAAAAAAATCTGACTTACGAAACAGAACAATCAATTCACCCATCTTTCTTAGGCTGTTTATATACCTATAATGACCGAACAATAAAACAGCTACATCTGTCCGCCTACCGTTGTGTAATGGTCACTTAGACTCTGATAGCACAGTGTAGAATTAGTGGTAGGTACAGTAGACTCCCAAGTATCCCGGTAACTGTAAGCCACAGCACAATTTACCCCGTGAGATATAAACCATAAATCACGAACCAAACCATACCGCTGCTACATCTGTCCACCTACCGGTATGTAATCGTCACTCGGACTGATGGCACAGTGTAAAATTAGTAGGTACAATAGGCTCTAAGTATCTCGGTAAATAAGCCACAGCACAATTTACCCCGTGAGATATAAACCATAAATCACGAACCAAACAATATCGTAGGGCATCTTTGACCTACCGCTGTGTAATAGTCACTCGGATCATGGCACAGTGTAGAATTAGTAGGAGGTATACAGTAGGGCTCAAGTGTCCCGGTGACCGTAAGCCACACTCGATATAACCCCGTCAGCTGATATAGAACATAAATCACGAACTGAATAATATCGCTGCTACATCTGTCCACCTACAGCTGTGGAAGTCACTCAGAATGATGGCACAGCGTAGAATTAGTAGTAGGTAGTTAGGTGCAGTAACCACAAGAACTAGTAGGTTTAAAAGTACCAACCCGCACTTGGAAAGCGCGTATGGACTAAGGCCTAAAGCGTGGTTCGCTTTTTCTAATTTTATAACAAGCTTTTATTAGCTTCACTTGAAAGTTTGTAACAGAATCCTCGAACGTAATTTTTTCCCACTACATAACTTTAAATTTCCTTTCAAATGTTGCACACTGGTCAAGGACCGAAGACAATACAATAATTTAAGTTATTACAAAAAAATGATTATTTTCTATTATATTTGTCATTATTTTTAAAAACAGGCTTTTCTACGTTTTTGTAGTAGTACAAAAAAAGTTGAAAACCGTGTTTTTTAGTTTCATTCAATCTTTTAGTTTTATTTGTTTTCTCGAAGTTTCCTATTTCATGAAAAGGCTTGCCAGTTACGGCTAAACATGCGGAAGTCAGTAGGATTCCCTCCTAAAATGTAGCTAGTACATAAATGTATTTTGCATCTACCTTATTTTGCATTACAGGAATGTATCGATACAATCAACAGTTTAAAAAATGTCTCACTGTATTCCCTGCACTGTCGCGCGACATCCGCCCGCATGCGCTCGCGCCGATATTAAATCGAACCATTTATTGACAATGCATTGTAAACTTGACCTATCTTTTTTTGTTTACTTTAAAATGATTGAAATTTATTATGTCAACTGCAATTTTGTTGTCACTATTAATAGAGCACTAATCAATGTAATGGGCAAGTTTTAGTGTGCCTGAAATGCACACTCAAAAATATAAACTAGCTCTCGGACTATAACATATACAGTAGACTTACTACAGGTAAATTTATAAATGTTTAGGCCTAAACTCTCTCAACTCGTAAATCGAGAACTTCCTCCTAAAGTCGGTTAAAAACGGTTGTGGCGGGGCCTTAATCTACACTCGCTGGCCAAGTGCGGGTTGGTGGATGTCACATGTCTTCGAATTATTAGTTCTTAAACGTATCATTTTCCTCACGGTGTTTTCCCTTGTCTAAATTGAGCAACGGCGATGAAGATGAATTCATTGTCTAGTTGGTTGTGCAGTCTGTCCCGGTCGTTATTTAAAATATCTATGACAATCGTTGCAGGTAGTCAGAAGCCTAATAAATTCTGACACCTGGTCTAACCATCTCGGCTACTGGTTCCCGGTGTCGTGTCGAGGTGTGATGTCAGTCGCTCGTATAATTCTAATAGCTAGCCGCATCAGGTTAGACTGGGAGATGACCACATGGGAAAAGGCAAGAAAATGAAGGTTACAAATAAGGTACCTAACATTACTGCCTGGCTTTCACTTGCATTACCTACTTATTGGTTGTACTAACAACGTATCAACGATGGTAGATTATTAAGAATTGACACCATAAACCGACAGCTAACAAAATGATTCAATTCAACCCCAAATATATAAAATATCCCATCTGTCCATCTGTTCACGATAATATTTGTTGATCTCATTGACTAGATATCTAGTAGACGCCACTACGTTCATATACTAGATTCTCCCGCGGTTTCCCTTAGACCTTGCTTCACCCCTTTAGGAGATTGATTTGCAAAATCCTTTCTTCTGCAAATCTACACCTCAATCAAAACCTTTGTGCCAAAGCTATAGTCGTAGACCCAGCGGTTTGGGTTGTGCGTTGATATGTCAGTTTGTCAGTTTAATTTTTTATATGTGTACGGTCTTATTCATAAAAATCTTAAAGGACTCTTTAGTTAAAATGGACTTCGTCTATTTCTTGCTAGTATAGATGTCAAAATGACACAGACAAAGACGAAACGAATTATAAACCTATTTTAGTTATAATGAGCTTATAAGACGTTTATGAATACGGGGGGTTAGATTGTATGAAATAGCCAATAAGCAAAAGTTGGCGAGGTTAGAAGATAGCGAATTGTGATTGGTTCGTTCAAATTCTTGACCTTGAATGAACCAATCAAAATTACAAGCAGTTGCTGGTCGGATGATAAATGGTGTTAAGACATAAGTTAGACGATGCGAGTGTCCAGCTGTGCGGTGTCTATAGGTACCTGGTCGGTGGTCGATCTTCAACAAATATTAAGGACAGCGCGCCGAGCGCTTCACAAACACACGGCGCCACTCAGGTAGCTCTGTTTGACAGCTGTCACTGATAATCCGTATAGATGTGGGTTACTGCAGGTTTATTTTGAATTTATAGTGAGTGCCTATCGCAGAACGCGGGTTCAATCCCCGGTTGTGCCTACACATATTAGTGTAATTCGATTTAGTCCCGGGTTCTAAAAAAAAAATATTGCAATTTTTTTTATTTAAGGGTTAAGGAGGACATTGCAGATATACATATTTAAGTCATGTGTGAATGCATGTCTGCCATTGAGCGATATTCTTAAGATAGTTGAGAGTAGTCATGAGCTACAGCGTTTGCTTGCTGTCGTAGTAAGGCTGCTGTTCATTGCAAAAAGTCCGATAGTATAATAAGCTCGTAATAGGGGCAATGGGTTAATAATTGACCTAATTGTTTAGCTGAATCAGATGACACAACCATCTTGACACGACATGCGACACCGATACGACCGAGATACAACAGAACTCTGTCGTCAAAGAGACTGGGCCACTGTTGACCTCTCTACCCTTTAAGCAATTATTACACCAATCTATATTTACAGTCCATCAAATCTAAGAAGTACCGTTTGATAGGGAAAATGGATGATAGCAATATAATCTGGAGAGCTATTTATAATAAAACATTTAATTTACTTCATTTACATTGTGTAAATTTATTTCAGTGAAAATCAGATACTAAAACAAAGAAAAGAATATGTAACTTCAAAATATTTCGTTCATATTCCAAATATAACCATAGACAACATTAGTTGCATGAGGTCAGTATCACACCATAAGCTCTTTGGTCACACCTTCCAACACCGTTTGACAGTTCTAAACGTAGTACATTTAGAATTTTATTTTTTGTATGTAAATTGTTTATGTTATCTTATCTTACTAATATTATAAATGCGAAAGTAAGTGTGTGTGTGTGTGTGTGAAGGTTTGTTACCGCGTATCTCCATAACCGCTTAACCGATTTTATTGAAATTTGAAATGTAGATAGTGTATACCCTAGAATCGGACATAGGCTAATAATATTTCCAAAAATCATCCCCTAAGAGGGTTAAATAGAGGGGTGAAGTTTGTACGCAACTTTTTATTCCTTGGTCCTATTAATTTAAAATTCGGTACACATAAACCTTAAGACAAATAATGAGATACGGGTTTTTTATTTTTCCATAATTACCCCCATGGGGTGTAGAAAATGAATTTTAATGGTAAAAATTAAAGTTTCTCTGGATCTGCTTAGTCTCAAGTCCGATTCACTCCAAATTCGGTACACATAAACCCTAAAAGAAATCATGAAACACGTGTTTTTTATTTTTCCAAAACTACCCCCAGGAAGAGTGTAAAATGAGTTTTTTTGGAAATACTAAATATTGCAGAACTGTTTAGTCCTTGGTCCGATTCACTTCAAATTGGGTATACATAAAGCTTAAAACAAATAATGAGACACGTGTTTTTTATTTGTCCATTTTTTTTATTTTTACCCTAATACTACGCGGGAGAAGCCTGCGAAATTATTCTGAGTGCGATTTTCTTCGAAGTTGATATCAATACTCTTTCGTGCTTTTGATTTAAATTACTCTTTATTTTGACACAATGACATGTTTGAATGCGATGATTAGAATTCGAAATTTAAATTTTATTTCTTCTTATAGGTATGGTCTAAGAGCCGTAGTTTATTTTTAAGAAACACCTATTGATTTATGGATATACTTATGGGGGCTTGCCGATTTCAAAATGTTGCTACACTACTGAACTAATTTTGTATGGAGATAGTTAGAGACCCGCTAAAGTATAGTTTTATCCGACTGCGAAAAAAGGTATTAATGGTCTAGCGCGATAACCGACATCCGCGGGCGAAGCCGCGGGCGGAAAACTAGTGTTAAAATAAATATAGCTTCATAATTCAATTATTTTACAGGAAAGCTAATAAAAATAGTGTGAATTACGCCTCTAGCGTATTTAATAGAAGCTAATTTAATAGAAAACTGAAACGTCAAAAGGTTATTCTTAAATTTGTTCAATTGTAGACAGGTTTAGTATATAACTCCAGTCGATGTATCTACCCTACACATTTATCGTGGCAACTGTCAAACGTTTGACAGTTACGTCAAACGCAATAAGCTAATTAATTAATAGTTTTAATAACGCTTAGATTATGATGGTTAAGTTTACGTTAAGTCACTCAAATATATAACGAATAATATAATCGAAAATAATGTGTCGCAGCGTCACAGCACGTAACTAAAGTAGAAATCTGTTGTCTGGACCGACAGTTGGGTGTCACTTGTGATGGCATTCAGCCTGTCAGTTGTCAAACTTACAAGGCAGGCGTAAAACATTGATGTCACTGCAGATTGCTTGTCTATGATTTTGACCGTCGGAAGACAATGTCTGTAAGTTCGGTTGGGTGGGCACGTGGTGAGTGCAAACCAGATTTGGTCTCACAAAGTGGAATCCATTTTCATCCATTTCGTTAATATTTGTGATTAGGGTGGTACTATAATTAACAAAGATAGTGATTAGCTTTCTGTGATGGTATTTTGTGTCTCATCGAGATGCATGAAGAAGGGGGTGTGTCTGACGATCGCAACCCTATTCGTTCATCGAAATATGTATAATCGAAATCAAGTAATATTATGAGTTTGAACACGTTCGCAGAGTTGGACAGTTAAGAGTTCAGTTTAATACTTGAGAAGGGTTCCCTAAGGGATCGTATAGCTTAACGTGACGAAGGGAAAGTTTAAAAGTTACTACGAATTTGTAGAGGGTTCGATTTACTCAAAAACCGGTCAAATACGTGCATTTCGTGTACCGCGAACCTTTTCACCAACATATTTCAGTTTTTTCATTTCATTCATCATTCATTCATTCATTCATTTCATTTAGAGACAGCACACATTTTTATTTATTCAACCCAGTATGTAAAGTATCACTTGAAACAACACATCATGAAAGTATATGCAGCAAAGCTTAATCCTAAAAAAAATACAGAGGTCAGCACTCCAATATTGTTCAACAAAAGCTCACTAAAACTAGAAAATAGAACGCCAATCTCAGTAAAACAAAGAGACAAAGATTCACAACTACGTTCCAATTCTCACAAAATTGCAAAATGAAAATATCTGTGTCACAGAGTGGCAGAATGGCCGCACGCCGTGGTCAGGAATGAAAAAACGCGCGCTGTCAAACAAAAGTCCGCCATGATTGAAACTGGCGGGAATATGGGCCACGTGTAAAGTACAAAGATATTGAGACTTGTTGTTTTGTTTTGATCATTTAGAAATCTATAAAAGCTTTTTACGAAGCTTCTTTTTAATGCGCGGGTAGAGCTTTTGTTCCAATCATTTGTGATTAGTTTATTTTTGACAAACTGTCACCAAGGTTAGACGAAAATAAAAAAATCATTTAAAGTATGGATAGATGAATTGATGTTTGGTTTTTGTGATCCTATAAGGTACCTTCTCAGTCCGTATAAATATAGTTATACAGAAGTAAAAAAAAACACGATTTATATTAAGATGAACTAACAAGTTTTAATTATCGATTTTTAAGTTAGCGGGTAATTTGCGAGCCTGCTGCCATTCTTAGATGTAGCTGTTTCTTAGGATTCTTCTCCAAAAAAAAATGTTAATCGTGTTGACCTTGATCAGAATTGTTTAACTTATTAAACTATTGTACCGTTATTGGAGCAAATTTTGAAATTTTGAATGAATCTGGCGTTAGAAGTTTTCGTTACAAACAACAATGAAGTTAATTAAAAGCTAGTTAAAGTAAAGGTATGATCGACATAATGAAGGGCAGGTAATTTCAACCCATATCAAACACTTTTATAATTAACACTGTCGGGACCAACTCGAGGCTCATAGATATAGTTAAGGAAATAAAGTTACTCGTACATACGTTAAGATTGTTCATCTCAGTGGACATGACTCCATATCGTTCACCACGATAAAAAAAATTAAGGAGCAACAATTCTGACCTAAACTTAAACCATTTTTTTAGTTTCCCACCCGTGCGCTGGGCAAGCATCGTCTCTCAACTATCTTACGAGTTGAGAGAGTTTAGGTAATTATCCACACACGCTGGCAAACTGCAAGTTGGTGGATGTCATATGTCCTCGAATGGTTACCTCACGATGTTTTTCTTTACCGTTACCGAAGAAACAATTCAAACAAAAATGTGTGGGCATTAACCGGGATTGATCCCGCGACATTATATTACAAAGGCGAGACCGATACCATTGAGCCACCGCTGCTTACCAAAAAATTGCAATTAGGGGTTACAAATACCAAATATCGACACATATACGTATTATTATTATTATTATTATTTTTATCTAAAATAGGCTTGCGCTTGACCACCACTTGCCTGATGTGAAGCAATGATGCAGTCTACGATGGAACGCGCTTACCCAGTAAATACCGATTCACTCTTGACTTGAAGACCACTCGATTATAGCCATCGGGAAACATAGATGCCGGCAGCGAATTCCACAATTTGGCAGTTCGCACAATGAAAGTGGTAGCAAAGCGCTTTGTGCGTACACGTAGAATTTCCACCATATAACGGTGGCGCATAGCATATGTAAGTAAATCGATGTGTTCCAGATGTACATACGAGTTCCAAATCAATATTAGGCGATCTATTTCCGAGATTATCTCGAGACAGACAGACAGACAGACGTGTCCGGTAACTTGATCCTGTATAAATAGTATTATCTGTGTCTGTCTGTACGTCCTGCCCGCGCGATTCATTTACTTAGAGCATTTAACACGGGAGGTGTTATACGCAACTCTAGTACTTACTAAATTGTTTCTGTCAGTTTTGTGTGAGGCGAGTTGACCGCGTACAGCACACTTGTAAAAGTTGAAGCGTCTTTACAAATGTACACGTAAATAAAAGCTACACATATTTATGTATTGTATGTGTTTATAGTGTTATATTTTTATGGGCCTTGTAGGCTATAATATTTGTTGAAATAAAACTACTTTTTAACGGATTTTATCGCGGTTTATTTTAGATTTTAGATCCCGACGTTTCAAAGTCTTTTCAGACTTCATGTTCACGGGTGGACTGAGATATTTGACGTCCAAAAATATTAATCACAATTATTACTGACTACCTTCAAACATTAATATAAAAAAAATCTAAATCTATCTTTTAAATCTAAGACAATACTATATAATATTTGTTATTATTGTTACATTTTTTAGCTAAAAACAATCTTTTATCACCGCTAAACGCAAATATAGTCAACTATGTACAAATTATATTTTTGAGCCGTTTGGGGTTGAGACGCTTGGACCGCGGGGCCCGAGCGCCCGTGCTCTTAATTAAAGAAATTTCTAGGCAATTAATAGACTCTTCCTAGAGGGCTGGCCTACATCTTGGTCAAAGAATTAGCATTGCCATACACCGTGGCAATGCTGCCAGCCTTCTAGGCATATTCCCCCAAGGCCTCGATTCGGAGGAATTTTATGACGCCTTATCTAGGTTTTAAGATTAGAATTCTAGAATTAGTTTATTTATTTTATTATATTTTATGTAAATAAGAAATAATGTTATTCTTATTATTTAAAATAAACCGCTGAGTTGGCTTTCATCTCTATCACCACAGTTTTTAAATAGAAAAACGCATCAAAATTGATCCATTTATTTTAACGCTACATAGCAACCAAATTTGTACACAAAAACACATGTAACCTTATACCCTCCCTCTTTTTTGTCGGGGGTTAAAAACCAAAAAAAAATAAACTATGAAACTTAGGTTTCCCACAGAACATAACTCTGAACCGTTTAACCCGACCCATCTTAAAATAACCTCATTTGCATCCACTCAGAGCCGGACGTGGCCGGAACGCCGGATATTGGCCGGACAGCCCCGGACGGTGCCTTTATGGCGTCACTTCACCCTTACATTGCATAGAGATGACAGGGTTGTCACGTACATTTAGAACACTAACATACATTGAAATAAAACTACTTTATAACGGATTTTATCGCGGTTTATTATAGATTTTAGATCCCGACGTTTCAGTATTTTTAGACTTCATGTTCACGGGTGGACTGAGGTATTTGACGTCCAAAAATAATAATCACAATTACTGACTACCTACAAACATTGTATTAAGTTACGTTCCGATTTAAGCAAACTGAGCTCACAGAGAAATAAAAATCGCGTAATTCTAAGACAAAACTAAGTAATAGTTACATTGAATTCAGTAAAGGCGCGACTATATTCCACCGATGTAAGGTGGAAATTCTACGGATACGCCAGAAAGTACTTTTCCGCACTTTTAATGTGCGAACTGCAAAGTTATGGAATTCGCTGCCGGCATCTCTGTTTCTCGATAGCTATAATCTGCCTGTCTTCAAGTCACGAGTGAATAGGTATTTATTGCGCGAACGCGTTCCATCGTAGACTACATCAAAGCTTAACAACAGGCAAATTCAAGCGCAGGCCTATTAAATAAAAAAAATAGTAAACATTTTCTCAACGTGATCACGTTACTTAGGTAAGCGTTTGAGACTTTCAGAAGGCATTCGAAGATCTAGGGATCAAGTCCTTTCTTTACTTAACCAACCACCGCAAACAGCGTCACCAGAAGACTCGGAATTTGAACCAGATTTTTAAGATATATCCATTCTAAAATCTATCCATTCCACTTTGTACACAGTTACACAGACATATGGAATGTTTTTGCTATGTTGCCTTCCGCGCTGTCGGGATAGTGGACAATCAAAATTTCCAACTCCTCCTATTATTTTACTGATTAAATTCGGGATCCAAGACAGTTTAGGTGCCCCCCACTGGGTCGGGTTCAAATCCCAAGTCTCGTCTGGTTCAGTGCACAGGAGCAACAGTAGTGGGTTAGGTTCCAATGAAAAAAATAAACACTTCAAATTTCATTGCATTCGTTCGCGTTGGTGACAGCCCTACGTGTGAATATGTATTGAACCTATAGCTAAAAGATCTTCTATCAACCCTAGCATGTCGTGTTAATAATATTTGAACCATTTCTAAAGATTCACCCGAAAAATGTGAGTGTTCTATTTGACTGAATAGCCAATCATAAGTTTGAGTTCTTATAAAAATCCTTTTAACGATTTCAAAAGAAGACAAGTATCACGGTGTTTGTATTAAGTTTTTGCTGGTCATGGGTGACCAGACAGATCATCTGTACTGATTAATATCCCACAGCTGGGCACGGGTCTTCTCTTAAAGCACTTATTACACCGTGTGGTACTGCACTTATTGAACTGTTCGACACTGTTACCAACTTAGGGTAATATACCCTATATTTAGGGTAAAACTAATCCGAGAAGGGTAATTTCTAAATCTAGGGTATGAATTCTTTTAGGGTATTTTTTGGGGTAACAGTCAATAACTGTATAAAATAACTGTGAACTATTTTGATTCATTACATATTCGGTGACATGAACACTAAAATAAATAGCGTTGTGTCAATAAATAGTGTTGTGTCAATAAATTGTGTTGTGTCAATAAATTGTGTTGCTCTTTCTTTTCATGTGTGTTGTTGTAAAAAATACAGTTATTTCATTTATAAAGAAAAAAAAAGACAAGGTACATATGTATTTTAAGGATTTTTGGAACGAAGTTCCTTACGGCAGGCTTGGAGGGGATAGGGATTTTGCTGCGCGACCGAACTGAAAAAAATGTGATAGTAAAACCGTAAGAAAAATCCGTGGAAAAAAGTGCGTGGAATAAAACCGTTAAATAAGACGTGCGCAGGCGCGATAGTCGCATACACAAGCGAGTAGTGTATAATACCTTTCTCTTTTTCTTTCTTTCTTTATTAGCCGAAGGAACTTCGTTCCTGCCTGGTGTCCCACGACACCACATCATTTTTTTTAATAATAAAGATTCTGGTGTAAATTAAGACCAAGACTAGGGTAAAGTATAACTTTGTCCTGGCAACACTGCTGTTCGATTTCTAGACAGTCTAGTTAGCTTGTCTCTTTTTTTTTGTAAATACATACTTACTATATAGATAAATTACACCCAGACATAGAACAAACACTCGTGCTCATCACAAAGAGATTTGTCCTGGGTGGGAATCAAACCCACCCAGTATCTAATGAATGTGTAGAAAAATTTACATGACACAAAGCTTGTCTCCATTACCTCCATGAACACTCACATAGACCGAGTCGCAAGCCACAATCACATGGGCCGAGGTTACGTCAAGTACCTGCAGCTGTCAGCTGTTGACAATTGACTAGCTGTCAACTGTCAACAATAGAGACTGCGATCTATTGGATTTCACTCATCTGTCAAGTGCCCTTTCACTTTCATGCATGTATGTGACATCTATTAATATTTATATAACTTTACGCCTGTATTACTGGAAGGTGTAGGCAGCTAATTCGAATACACATGATTTCTGTGTATAAAAATCAAAATTCAATGTAGTCTGTCTTGAATATTATTAAAAAATATTGAACACTACTTTTTTGCCTTTACGAATTAATAAAAAAATACTCAGATACGAGTAATTCACATTAAAGTTGTTTGCAGAAGTAGTGGGAGAAATAATCAGTAAAAACTACTACGTGAGTGTGACGTAAGACGTAACGCAACACTGGCGCTTTATTTTTCGATTAAGTAAAAAATAAGAAAATACATATCCCATATTTTGGGACAATTTAAAGTGTTGTTGCACAAAATTTCGCAACTACATTTAATTTGCGAAATGCTAATAGAAGCATTCACAGGCTAACAAATAAGTGGATGCAAATTATTATTAATAACATAAATATTTTCACAAATACACAGAGCGCCACTAGTCCCAAATTAAGAAAGTATATTTACTTGTGCAAATATAATTGCAAAATTAATTAAATTAATTTGATTTTTTCTAGTGATAACCGTGTCTCTACTTGTTCAATGATAGAACGGGGTTGGGGGCATAACATTATGTAAGAACAGAACAAAAATAAACTGCTAAGACAGATTACTGTCTAGACAGACGACAATTTGCGACTAATTACAGTCGCTCAGTCGCGCTGACAAGCTTTACATAAAGGAATAAATTAAAAATATCTTAATAGCAATTTAACTTTATTATATATCTCCGGAGCCGATTGCTGTAAAAGGATCTGTTCTCGAAGTTGTTCCAGAATATATATACCTCGGGCAAATACTGCAGATGTGTGAACACAACTTCGGGAAGGAGGCCAATAGAACAATACAGCTAGGTTCGGCACCATATGGAAAATTGCGTCGAGTCTTCACGTCGCCAATCCCACAGTCTGAAGACGAAAGTCTATAATCAGTGAGTCCTACCCGTTATACGGAGCCGAAACGTGGACACTAACGGTAGGACTGGTCCAGAAATTTAAAGTCGCTCAGCGAGCTATGGAAAGGGCTATGCTCGGAGTATCTCTGAAGGATCGATAACGCAATGAAGTGATCCGACAGAGAACCAGAGTAATCGACAGCTCACCGGATTAGTAAGCCGAAGTGGCAGTGGGCCGGTCACATTTGCCGCAGAACCGACAGCTGTTGGGATAAACGCGTTCTTGAGTGGAGACCACGGATTGGCAAAAGTAGCGTAGGACACCCTCAGACTAGATGGAGTGACGATCATTGCAAGGTGGCTGGTAAGAGCTGGGTGACAGTAGCCGCGGATCGTGCTCAGTGGCGTGCTTTAGGAGAAGCCTATGTCCAGCAGTGGACTAGGATAGGCTGATGATAATGATGATATGACCAGTGTTCGGGTTGAGGCCTAAACTCTCTCAGCTCGTAAGGTAGTTGAGAATAGACCCGCGCCCAGCAGTGGGACACTAAAAAGGGTTGAAGTGAAGCCTTTTCTAGCTGAAGTACTGCCGCACGGACGTAGTCCGGTAGTAAGTACTGTCACGAGCAGAATTCTAGTTAGGGTAACTAAAGATAATTTTCATCGAAACAGCCTTTCAGTAGATTACAGGATATTAAAAACCACTTGGCAAGCCACATTCAAATCTAGATGTTACAAATAAGATCGAATTTTCAATGATGAGAAATGAACACGATTTATTTTAATTTTCACATTTTTTTACGTTTAAGTATTTTCAATCCTTAGCCTATACAGTAAGGTTCAAATTTGTATAGATGTAGTATTTAAGGGTGGCGCCCTTTAGTAATTCGAAAAGCAAATATGGGGTTGTCGATTTAGTAATATGTTACGTAATGAGAACTGACGTAATGGTTTTTTAGTTTAGTTTGTTAAATTTTTAATAATGCAGGTGTATATTGAATTCTCACGATGCTATAGCAAGTGCAGACAGGGACAGACATATGAAATAGGTATGTTAAGTAAAATATAGACAGGAAGATTGAGCGAGGTGTTTTAAAGATATCCGATAGGAATGAAATATTATATTTTAATAACGAACAACTTCAGTATCGAACTTTGATAAACCACAGTGTAAGAAAACTACAGTGGTGCAACACATTTTAAAATCGCATGCCCCAATGTTGCATATCGCGCCCGCCGGTGCTTACATTTAAACATTACGTCATACTCCATGGTTGTCACTTTATTTTAATCTTGAAGATACTGAGAAGTGACGACTACCCTTCGTGCCTAGGAGAGCACGTTAAGCAGTCGGTCCTGGTTGTCATGTAAAACGTCTGATACAATTGTTACAGGTTGTCAAAATCCTAAAATAAGCTGAGACCTGGTCTAACTATCTCGACTACTGGTTCCCTCAGGGTTCCGAGGTCTAATTACAGTCGGTCGTTTAGTTCTGTAAGCTAGCTGCATCAGCTTCTAGACAAACTGTATAGCGACGCAATAACGACACATCAAAAAGATATCATATGTGATTAAGACATTCACCTTCTAAATATCAAGTAACAATCTTATATCAATCCCATACATTTCGTACTATTCAGACTTTCGCTATGTTTTTTGTCTAGAGGCTCTGGTTAGACGGGGACATGACCCCAATAGAAATGGGAAGACAAGGGAAATTATGAAAAATAGGGGTGACGCAACAATTAGTCGACTCTCGATGGCGAGTACCGAGTACAATGAATGGCATCGTTACCGCACAAAACCCGTTGGACGACTGTAACGAAGAGTTCTATAGACTGTGGTTATACAGTACAGGCAGTATAAAGTTGAAACCTCTCCTATTTCTACGTGCTGTCTCCCGCATAGCCTGGAGGGAAATAGACAGTCTAACTTTCCAACTCCTCCTATTATCTTTTTGGTTAAATTTGCGCGGGATCCAAGACAATTTAGGTGTCCGGGACTTGGCCGGGTTCAGATCCCGAGTCTCTTCACGGCGTTACTGTCGATCATGGTGTACAGGAGTAGCAATCGCGGGATTTCCGTGTTGGGTTAAGTCCCTTAAAAAGTGTACAGGCCAACCTTACCACGAAAGAGGGGGATATTGTAAAGTAATTTCATACCTGCAACAAAAGATAAATTCTTTTTAATACATAATATTTTTTGTAAATATTGTTACAACTACAGGGTTACTCTGACTGGGCGTTTGTACTGAACAACAAAACATGATACAAGCATAGTCTTATCTCTTTCTACTCATCTCTAAACGAGAGAGATAAATAGTGCTTGCAACATGTTTTCTTGTGCAGTGGAAACTAGGGGTGATAATAAGTTAGTGAATGACACGTGTCTTTGAATATTCCACACAACGATGTGTGGGCACGAGAGGGGACAGAACCCAAGAACTTATATTTTTTGAAAGGATAGATACCGTACGCTGGGCCACCGCTTCTCTACTACTGCTATGTTGAACCTGTTCCTTTCATAATCTCGTAAACAATAAAACTTCATACATATGCACCCTCATCGCCAGAACACGTGTCGGCTAAACCGAATAATTGACTTTTACTGCTTTATTGAATTTCTTTATAGGTCTGTAGGGCCCGACTTACTGCTTGTACCACGAAATAAAGCAGTACTCGACACGACTTACAATTTGATGTACATTGCGTTGTAACTTCAGTAGGTTATAAAATAATTGAACATAAGCGCGCATTGGAATGTTGAAAATCTATGTCGTCGTGTGTTGCTCTTTCATGGTAAGAGTGATGGATGGGGTTTATGAAGGAGGGTGACCTAGTATGTGACTGGGGATGTGTCGTAGGTCGTCGAAGTTGAAATCATTGGGTTATAAGAAAAAATGCGTAAAACATGAATTGATGTTTGTGTGTCAAGCCAAAACCCAAGAACGGCTAAATCGATTTGGAAGATTTTGGTCCTAAAGTAATTATGCCGCAGAACCGGCAAGCGACCGTGGAGACCGCGAATAGGTAAACGTAGCGCAAGAAGCCGTCTGACTTAGTGGAGTGAAGATCTCAGCAGGGCGGCCGGCAAGAACTGGATGAGAAAAGCCGCGGATAGTGGACAGTGGCGTGCTATAAGCTGATAACAATGATGATGGTCTTAAAGTGCTCATACAAGTCCAAGGATGGTTTAAGAGGAGAGAAATACGCGGTATAATAAAACTGCAAACTTTCGTCTTCATTTCATTTCATCACAAACAAGTTGTCTGTTACGTATTCAAAAGTGTTTGTACCTGTGTACAGTCTTCGAGTCTAAGCTGAGCATTGCATTTGTGTAAGTGATCAGTGATCAGTGATCATTTGTATGATTTGCGTCACACAAGGGACGCATCGCGCCTCAGGCCGACTGTCATTTTCAACCAATCAAAGGACGCGTCGCGTCTAAGGCCGACGTCTCACCTACACTATATAAACACACTCATAATATGCAAAGCTCAGCTTAGGCCTCACGGACTGTATCAATTTTAGCATTTAGATAGCGAATGTGAATTAAGTCCTTGACGCTCTCACAATGACAACAACAATGGGAATGACAATAAGAATGATGTTGATGCAATTCAGAATGAAATTGGCTATAAAGTTGAGTTCACAGCTGACAGTAACGCGGGTCGACAGATATCACACACTCGCTCGCGTGTTGACATTGATGTCTACTGACACAGTATAGATATTGTCAGTACACTAAAAGAATAATTAAATTAACAGTATCCTAGCTATAATTCCAGGTAGGTAAAAGTTAAAAACAGAATGGGGTTTTGAAAGGGCGCGGTACTTAGGCGGTTGATATGCACCTTTGCAAATTAAAACATGTAAAATACACAGATTATATTGATAGCTACACAGATGTATAAAACATTTATTTTCTTCAGTAATTTCTGAATATTTCGGGGCAAATTTAGGTCAGACCTGTCAAACCAATGCGAGATTTCAGACGTCTTTTGTGAAAAAGAATTGACACTATCTGAATATCAAACAGTACCCGTCCCTTAGTTTCTCTTTGAATCTCCGATATTTTAAATTAAAATGTTCTAGAAGAGTTTCTGATAGTCTTCTAGCTGCATTTGGAAATACTGGAAAACTGTTTAAACATTGCGCAATTTTTTGTTTGATACAGAAACACACAAAAATCCATTCATTGATAAATAAGTTTTTATATATTAATAAGGTTTTTATTCGATATAAAATCAGCGAATTATGGTCAATCTATTCTTAATTATTTCAATGAAAGCGTAAAATTAGCAACCAGTGACTTTAGCGAGCGCACAGCGGCTACAGTATGATCAGTATGAATACGAAACTCCTTCTTTAGAGGTTACTTTATTAATTGTGCCAAGACAAAAAAATAAAAAATACGAGTTTATTAATTTTTTTTTTCATAAACATGGGCAATATAAAAATTTACTAATACTTTTGCGCTGTGGTATTACAGTCCTAAATGTGTTTCAATATGACACCGGAACACGACAAATAGTTGTTGACCGACACATTAAACTCATGAATAACCCGAGTTTAATTTGTCGTTTAAATGCAAAGCCCCTCTGTTGAAGTTTTTGTTAGGATAACTAGTGAAATGTTAATACTCGGCGTAGTAGTATCAGACGAAAATATATAATATAGAATTTTCTTAAATTTACGCGAATATCACACATTGAAATAATAAAAAAATGGGTGCGTGTACTTACGTACGCGCGTGAGAAGTTATACTTCTTTGGCATCATTAAATAAGCAGACAGCTTCATACTGTTAATTTTGTGTCACAGATGCGCGCGCATCTTAAAATTTCACTCTCATCATTTTTTCATAACGCGTAAGTATAACTTCAAAAATATTCTATGACGTATTTTAACGCGTTTTATTTTAGATTTTAAATCCCGCCGTTTGGATGTCAAATACCTCGGTCCATCTTTACCATGACGTCTGAAAAGACTTTAAAACGTCGGGATTTAAAATCTAAAATAAACCGCGATAAAATCGGTAATTAAATAGTTTTATGTGAAATGAAAATATATTAAGTTTTACTCGTAAGTTACATATAAAATGTTGAAATGATGAAGTTGTACGATTTTTGAGACTAACAAAATCTTAATACAATTTTTCTTGTCAGAATATGAAGGATGTCTGAAATAGAAATCTTGTTCTATTAATAAAGCCCGTTTAAATTCTAACTGCATTGAACTGAACAGATTTTATTTCCAACCTGCACAAATTGATTTCGATTAGCATAATGCTCGCCACGTCACGCCACTCAGTCTGGCTGTCAGCCGGCAATTTTATCAGTGTTCAACACTAGGTGCGAGCTCCTGGACTTGTGGAACAGCTCCAATCAATTCACTGTCAAATAAGTGGTTGAATTGATTAACTTCGGATTTACAGGTCGACAGTTTTATTGTTTTTTTTTTATTAGACCACAAAAATATCTTTTGTAACTTTATAAGGATCGTGGCCAGATGTTTGAACTGTCCCAGTGGTCCAGTGGTAACCTCGATAATTCAGTAAATATATGACATTTGTGATATCAACAATATTACCTACCCATTTCTTTTCTGATAATTCTAAAAAGTAAGATTATTTCACAGTTGCAAATAGGGTTAAAATGAATTTTCTTTAACAATACATTCGAATCGACAGCACAAAACAATACGTCTGCTTGTAATACAAGAGACTGACGGATGGGTCCCTGTTCGGGCGCCAACAGCGGTATTACTCTAAATTGTATGTTACACAATATGTTGAAGAACGAAATAAACAACAAATGTAATCTGTCAAGGTATGCTTTAGGAAAATGTATAATGACGATGTCGAACTTGGAAATGACAGATGATTCGATCAGTCCCATTTGGGCGCCCTTTTTTCACAAAGTAAAACAATCTCTTGAATATGTTTCAACAAAACCTACCTACCTATTTAAATACAAAAGGAACGAACATTTTCTACAAAGCTTTCTAAGCTCGATAGTTTACAAATTTTATCCTTATTATCCCTGTTTATCCACTTGGCCAACGTGTGTAGATTAAGGCCTAAATATTCTGGAACATTAACACACACGGTCATCTGGTCGCAGAGCAGAGCTTGTGTTATGGATACCAGATAATTGGTATTATACTTAAAATACTTTTCTTTTGTAAATATATACATAAAATAGATATTTACACACAGACTCGACACAAACACAAATGTTCATCACTAATGTTTGTCTCGGGTGGGAATCGAACCCACGACCTGCGGCGTGAAAAGCAAGTATCCTACGGTCTTACCGAACAAGCCACCACCCGGCAACCTAAACGCTCTCAACTCGCAAGATAGTTGAGAGAAGACCCGTGCACAGCAGTGGGACACGAAAAACTGTTGAAGTGACATAGTTGAAGGGTTACAAGTTTAAAGTGAATCTAAATGGTTTTGTATTAGGCGACAAAAAGAGGGTTGTATAAATCCGCACGCAGCGCCTGGTCCGAATTTGACGCGGTTTTTTATTAGAAAGGTAAAAAAATGTGCGATGTGGGTTATTAAATTTATTATTTAGATTTTATGCGCATGAGTGTAATAGCTGTGCACGATAGCAAACATCGGAATCCATGAGCAAACCTTACAAACTGTGTTTTCTCCTTTGCTCAATTTTTATCAGTTATTTAAGAAAAATAATTTTAAGCTCTCATATTTTTAAGTCACGTGAAAGCTACAAATTAATTATAAACATTGTACAGCTAAAAGCTTTCTCTCGTAATAAGTAGATTATATTTAAATTTAACCTCTAAATAATAAACCTCCTTGCTTAAGCTGATACAAGCTTTCTAGTCTTATGGTAGTAACTTACTATTATCTCAGATAATATCTAATATATAAAATTCTCGTGTCACGGTGTGCGTAATCGAACTCTTCCGAAACGGCTCGACCGATTCTTATGAAATTTTTTATGCATATTCAGTAGGTCTGAGAATCGGCTACTATCTATTTTTCATACCCCTAAGCGAATTTTTTTTTTTTAATAAATACGCGGTACGAAGTTCGCTGGCGCAGCTAATAATACTATACTTATCAAGTAGCTCACTGAGTGAACTTTGTACAGCAAATGTTAGTTAACAAAAATTGAAAACATCTATGACAATCGTTAGATGGTCAGAACATAATCTGACACCTAGTCTAACCATCTCAGCTACTGGTTCCTTACGGGTTTCTAGATCTGATGACGGTGGTTCGTTTATTTTGGTAGCAAGCCGCATCAAGTTAGACTGGAAGTCGACCACAATAGAAATGGGAATAAACTTAAGGGAAATAATTTCCAATGTTTTAATATCGGACAAGACAACAATAGAAGAGACATAGTTAAGTACATATAGAATTACTTTAAAATTAATAAATTATTAACTCGTAACGCGTTTTTACCTAGCTAAAAATCAATTATCACTAACGATTAAAAATTAATCCGCATCTAAATCAGTCCCTCCGTTTAGGCCGCACGTATCAACAAACCTGTATACGAATAACACTATAATACTTGTCAGACTTAAAACACCCCTTTTTCTTCAGGTGTTACTAAATCTAAGATTCCAAAAATAAGTTACCTGTTCTTGAGTAATTGAGTGTTTAAATAGCACATCATTTTTGCGTTCTAGGATGTTTTCTGAGTTTAAATAAATAAATAAATATTGTGGGACATTAACACACACGGTCATCAGGTCCCAAGCTAAGCAGAGCTTGTGTTATGGAAACCAAATAACTGATATATACTATACATATAATACTTTTTGTATGATTGTTACCTTTTTACAGAAAACGATTAAACAGATTCGAATGAAATTCAGCAAACATGTACTTTATTCTCGACTGGCATGTTGGCGTAGTGATTAGTGACCCTGACTGCTAAGCCGGAGGTCGTAGGTTCGATTCCCACCTAGGACAAATCTTTATGTAACGAGCATGATTTTTTGTTCTGTTACATATATGTTTTTACAAAAAAAAAATGTATTTATTTATTATGTTAGTTCTAAGCACCCATAATACAAGCAAATATAATTACTTTATTTGGTACTAGATGGCGCTGTGTATGTGTGAGAATGTTATGACCTTTTTTTTCGGGGGGAAACCTTTGATAGGTCCCTCTTAAATTAGTCACACGGTGGGTATTTGAGACTTCAGAGAAGTGTACTCGCAAACCCATTAGCCAGTCCGCGGTATATTACAATTACTAGCTAGATGAAAGTTTTTACTATGGCATGTACTCTGACATATTACACGGACGAAGTCACGAACGAAAGCTAGTCCGAAAAACATAAGTGTTCAATGCCCTCGCTGGCAGAATATTGCCAAGTGGTAGAAGCGGTTCTTCCAAATCCTTTGGCGCCCGACAGGGACCACTCGTAGTTCTTGCCAAGTACCGTCAACCTAGAAAGTTACATTGATGTTACATTAATTGTAACACAGATATTTATTTTGTAAATACAAGGACCAGAAAAAAGTGTTGATAAACCCCCGTCGTAAACTAAGTTACAATTAAGGTAAAACAATAACTGCATTAATAGGTACTCAAATCTTTTAAAACTAACACGCGCACATAGCGCATATAGTGAAACAGAGAAAAAGGTGAAGGGTGTCTGAGCGATTTTTCGTTAGATGATGTTTCCGGTAAGGAAGAACGGATTTGAAAAATTCAGTTTTGTTAAAAGCACCCGCACGTTACAGCTGGCTATCGTCATTGCAGGTGAACGGACGGGTATTTTAATACAAAATTTATGGATATAAAAATACTCTGATTTCTCATTTTTTTGCTGACGGTACATAAGAGAGATGATCACGAGGCGGCCACGTGCTCGTACACACACACCCTACACTTTGTCGATACTGTTTGACTTTCAGATGAATTGAATGCTATAATTACTGTTTGTATAATATTCCATCAAATGAAAAAAGGAAAATATTTGATGTTGGTTCAGTTTGGTAAATATTTTGTGAACTTCGTCGAATGTTGAGAGGTTTTTCTGATTTACTTTGATTTTATTTATTGATGTTGACTTTGATCACATTTTCCAATAATACATCACTCCTATTTCGGATACATTGACCAATCATTATTCATTACGTATTTAAGTGGATAAGTGTGTGCTCAAACACATTTGTCGTTGGCCTAGTGGTTAGTGATCCTGACTGCTAAGCCGGAGGTCGTGGGTTCCACCCAGGACCAATCTGTGCGTGATAATCATGACTGTTGGTTCTGTGTCTGGGTGTAATTTATCTATATTAGGTATGGGTCGGAATCATTTCACTGTCTCCTTCTCATTCGTAATCCCGAATGGAACCGTTTATTGGGCAGGCGCGTTTCATCGTAGACTACATAATTACTTAACATCTGGCAAGTTGTAGTCAAGCGCAAGCCCTTTACAAAATAAAAAATCATCACGTTTTTTTAGCTGATATTTCGACGAAAAGATTCACAAAAAGATCAAGCAACCATTTCAAAACCATGTCCGATACCGCTGCACCACTAATGCCCTCATATCAAATTTAAGTACGTACAGTAGTCATATAAAACTCTTTGAATCTCATAATTCATCAGGCAACGAGCGCATTAGATGCACACCAGTTGGCGCCCAACTGAGACCTGTCTGTCACTAACACGCTCGTGACTAATTACCTCACGCCGCACCGCACTATGTGACGTGTCACGGGGTACGTTGCTAATTTACTATTAAGCTAGAGAGATGTATGTAAATGTAGGAAGAAAATAACTTATTGGCGCCCAAACATGGGGCTAACTAATTTTAAATATTTTAACGCATTACCTCATTACGGAGTCTCTTTCGAACTCTACCGAGTTCATGTACAGTTTTGATATGAAATTCTTTAAATCATAGAGTTCAATTAATCGTTTACGCAAACGAGATAACCTATATTTATAAACGTAGAGAAGTAAACCACTTACTGGCGCCCAAATAGGACCTACAAATGTTTCTATCTGCATAGACAAAATTAAATTATAATGTATGGGATTCATTGAAACCTACGTATACGTCACGTGGTCAACGACATCGCAGAAAAGTTGGTAGACAGTGTGACTATAATTTTATTTCAATTTCATAGTCAAGATAGGTAGGTACATTGTTTCATCCCATCAAATTTTACGTTGATGAATTTACAAGGCTTAAACGCAGGTATTTCCAGATAATCAAATTACAACAATATTGAATTTACCGCTGTAGAAGACAAAAAGACTGTCTAATATTACAGGAACGTAAAAATGTCAAAGTTGGTATGGAAATGGTTTCCGACCGCGGCTTTGCCCGCGCGTATATCGGTTATCGCGCTAAATCATTAACTTACTTTTACGCAGTCGGATAAAAACTATCCTATGTTTTAATTAAACTATTATGTAACGGATTTTTTCGCGTTCATTTAGTTATTCAATCTATTCAGACTTCATGGTCACGAGGGACTATCCTATCCCGGGTATAAAACTATCTCTATACCAAATATCATCCAAATCGGTCCAGTAGTAAGACGTGAAAGCGGGACAGACAGACAATAGCAATAAAGATATTGAGTATTGAGTACAGTAACTCTATCTGTCTGCTGTCGGTCTGTTTAACAGACAGTTACTTTCGCATTTATAATATTAGTAAGGATGGAAAATGAACCTGTTTTTATGGTGGTTTTATAACCATAAAATCAATAGATAACAACGAAACGATACACGCTCGAAACAGAACCTTCAATTATGAACTACATCAAACATAGAGTCAATTTAGACAAGTAACTTATAATTTCAGTAAAAATGATGTTGAGTGAACTATACAACTACTACAGACATCATCATTAACCTCAATAATAACAATACTCCTGATATCGAATGTAGAAATAGATTGTATCAAACCATTATAACATTTACTATGATTGATCATTACTCAACCAATGTCTGAGTTTCGATCTTTAATTTATTTTAAACATAAAAGAAAACGAAAATCGAAAAAAAAACTCCATCGATTTAAACCTAGAAACTAAAAAATTTACTATAACACAAATCAACAGAGAGGAACGCGGTATACTGCATCCGCGAGCAATCAGTCAGGTCTCATTTATGGTGAAAATTAATATCTAAGTACATAATAATATAATATAATGGGACATTAACACACACGGTCATCTGATCCCAAACTAAGCAGAGCTTGTACTATGGAAATTAGATAACTGGTAATATACTACATATAATAATTTTCTTTTGTAAATATATACTTAAATATAGATAATTACACCCAGACACAAGACAAACAGACATATTTATACAAATGTTTGTCTAGGGTGGGAATCAAACCCACGACCTGCGGCGTGAAAAGCAAGTATCTTACCGACCACGCCACCGGCCAGTCAAAAAGTAGAAAAAAAAAACATGGGATAAAGTCAAGGGAAATGATGAGCCGTAAACAGGATACCCGGTTTAGTTAGAGGCAACCGTAACTAAAATACATCGTTACAAATCACTGTCCGTAAAATTGTAACAATTAACCGTGCCCTATTAATAACGTAACAAAGGACAAGTTTAACAACTGTTAATCGGGTGATTAATTAGAATATGTAAACACAAAGATTTCACATTACTTTGCCGATGGCTCATAACGGTCTGTGATCGGTACATATACATATCGGAATAGGAGCCAATCGGAATGGTTTTTTTGTCAGAAAACAGGCACGCCTGATTTTTATATTTCGCCTCATACCTTTGTCACCATCTCACCGAACCGGTATAAACAACAATTAACTAACAACTGGTGGTAGGCTTCGGCCGTGGTTAGTGACCACCTACCAGACAAAGCCACAACACCAAGCGGCCTTGCCGTGTTCTAGTGCGATGTCTAATGACACCATGTAGAGAGGGTGGGTCGGATTTGTTGCTCCTTTAAAGTTTCTAACCATATGGAGGCTTATTCCACTGCTACCTTCTCACCGATAATCCTTCGTAATTACGTGAATCGGTATACTGGGCTGGCGCGTTCCATCGTATACTACATCATTGCTTAACATCAGGCAAGTTGCAGTCAAGCGGAAGCCCCTTTCAGAATTAAAAAAGCCTGTATTACCTCTTACTCACTCATCCGAAGAATTTGGTTACCATATCAAAAGACGGGCCGGTGCCGCGGCGGCGTGGTCGGTAAGATACTTGGTTTTCACGCCGCAGGTCGTGGGTTCGATTCCCACCCGAGACAAACATTTGTTTAAATATGTCTGTTTGTCTTGTGTCTGGGTGTAATTATCTATATTTATGTATATATTTACAAAAGAAAAGTATTATATGTAGTATATTACCAGTTATCTGGTTTCCATAGTACAAGCTCTGCTTAGTTTGGGATCAGATGACCGTGTGTGTTAATGTCCCACTATATTATTGTATCTGAGTAACAGCTCAGTAGTACTACAACAAATAAATGTGTGTTGTTACCTAAAACAACATTGTGATAACGATCGGTCCTCGTTCGCTGATACCTCTTGTAATTTACTTGTCTACACCGACTTGGCTCGCTTTCAGGGATGTCTGCTTCTTACGTACATACTTCTTTTTATTCCCCGACGAAAAAGAGTGGTGTTATAAGATTCACTTGTGTATCTGTGTACAAATTTGCTGTCTTGTAGCGCTTAAATGATGTTTTATTCGAAATCTTATTTGATAAAAAAATATTATTATTACTAATGAACATTAATGTTCCTTTTTATGCTTAAATATAATAGCATCATAGCGCTTTTAAATTGAAAACATGGCTTACCGTTGTACCTACCTGTAACAGAAATAAACTATTTCTGATTTCGAGGTGGTTCTTGGTTAGGTTACAAAAAAAATGTCGTCAGGTTTTTATCCTGAAATAGACCTGCGCTTGACTACACCTTGCCTAATGTTAAGCATTGATGAAGTCTACTATGCAACGCGCCTGCCCACTATACCGATTCATTCGTGGTTACGAATGATTTTCGGTGAGAAGGTGGCAGTGGAAAGAGTCTCCATATGGTTGGGCCACGTGTGGGGATTCAGATAAAAGGTGCACTCCCACGGACGAAGGTGACTCAGTCCCCAAAAGTCTACTCTAAAAGTAGGATGATGCTTGGCCACATCTTGCCTAATGTCTATGATGGAACGATCTTTCCCAGTAAATACCAATTCAATTGTAACGTGATGGCAGACAGATTTTAGTTATTGGATAATTCTAGAATTTACTTCTTTGTTCCACTTTAAATATAGACTCCTTATGGATATAGCCAGGGTTGGGAAAGAAATTTAAAATACTGTTCTAATAAATTACATTTGAATCTGGATCGTACTATTGGACAATACACCTCTTTGGACAATTCAAACAACTACATGATAATTGCGAAGGTTGAATTGTCAAAATAGCGGAATAGTGCGATCTAAATTTAAGTGTAATTTTCATCAATGGATTTTTGCATAGTAACGCCTGTAAGTAGTTTTTTATCCTCTTCGTTCCTTCAAATCGACAAACTGTAGGTAAACTGCGTCTAACTTAACCTTATAAATAACTAGTGTCTAGCAGAGGCTTGGCCCGTGAGGTATCAGAATAAGTAACCTCTGTTATTCAGGTTATCATTTATCTCTAAGCCCAGTTCCATGCCATAGATTTTTCGTCAAAGAGTAACAAACATTCGCTCAAACATTTGCATTTAAAATATTAGTAGAAAAATTTGTAGTACAAGTAATGCGGGACGCGAGGTTCGCATACATGAGCACAGAAGCCGACACAGTCAAGACTTCAATTATCAATAGCTCATAAGAAGCTCATTACACAGCTTGACATAAGTTTATCAATATCTTCGTTATCAAAAGAGCAGATTATTTTTTTTTCTTTTCTTCATTTCTGTTGGCAAGTGGCAGCCCTATTTCCCTTTCCTATTTTCCCGCCCTTCAGTGCGTCGACCTCCAGTAATGGCGCCGTTTTCCTGCGGTTTTTACTGACAATGTATTACGAATTGATCGCTTTGATTATGTATGCGAAAACAGGGATGTTGATTTTTAAAAGGGGAATGCACGTGGTTCGAGCTGATGCAACCCTAAATATTTTTGAATTGATTTTTATTTACGATTTTTTGTTTGGGAATACAACGCAAATTTGCAGTTTTGGTTCAACAAAAACAGTTAGTTGATAAATGGAATTTTATTGGGGTTTGATTGGTGTTTGATTGGATAACAGCTATCGCTCTAATTCACCAATTTACAATTGAAATACACTTTTATCAACCATACACGTATCGAATTTACTGCCGGCATCTGTTTCCCGATAGCTATAATAATCTACCTGTAAGCACGTTTCGCCGTTGACTCGGAAAAATAGTATCATCAGGTTATACTTCGATAAAAATAATGCAATATCTAATAAACTAATGAGTTAAACTACAGTTTAAAGGCGTAAGAAGAAATCATTAGATTAAAATAAAATGTAATAAAATATACATATACAAAAGTGTAGAAGTACAAGTTATAGAAAACTTGTAAATAATTTAATATCGTTTACTTAGATGAAACCATCATTCTATTCTTCTCCTATTACAAACGCGGAAGTAGAAAACCTTTCATCTCAGTAATACGTTTTCTTGAAATATTTTCAGTACATCATGTGGACAATGCCTGCCTCGGTGGTCCAGTGGAAGTGTGTTCGCTTAATAACCGCAAGGTCCCACCCAGGTTTGATTCCTGGGTCGAGCAAAACGACTTTTCTAATATACCTAAAAAATCTTAGTTGCAGCTTGAAGTTTGGAATTTTTGAACCGATGTACGGCAATAGGCTCGCCTCCTTTGACGTAAAGGGCCTGAACAATACAGGTTATACAGGCGACACCTGCTTTGCCTGCCAGTCAGTGCCTGTCAGGTGTGAACGCTATGTACTTATGTAGGAAGCAGTGGGGAAGAGTCCTTAATACCGATTTCCATCGGCTTCTCTTTAGGAAACGGTCAATATCACACGTACTTAATAATATATTATGTAACGCCTAAAAGTTTCAAATAGCAACAAAATAAGTATAGCATCAAGTGTAAGAACGATCAGTGATGGTACTAAAGAGATATTATTTTCAGAAATTTTCAGATTCCCACCTTTCGCCTCTGGTAGGAAGCCAGTATTTCATAACAGTAGGTTAAGCTGGATCACTGCCTGGCGTATTACAGTCAAAACAAACACAAGCTCGGTAACCCGAGAACAAAACATAACATAACATACTAATCTTTAGAGGTAGGACAAACAAAGTCCCCTGTCCGTACAACCTATGGGGCCGCTATGACTCCCAAGAGATGGGGGACCCTTAGTGCTGCCCGTCTGGCTGTCAATGGTTCGGTAAACAGTAAAGGTTACTTCAACTTTATTTTTGCTTTTTATGGTACTTTTATGGTTATACTCGTTTGCATCTCTGACTTTGTTTAGCAACCCGCAACTTCACCAGCACTTAAGTAGATTATTACGCTAAACCATAACCCTCTTTTTGCGCATTAAATAAAAACTACCCTATGTCTTAAATTATCTAAATACCAAATTTCATTTAACTCACTTCATTAGTGGCAAAGTTTCTTTCGCATTTATAATATTAGTAAGTATTGCTGTTGGTGCAATATTTATACCTAAAAAGCCGAATGTTTCGCAATGTCAGATGGCTTAACATTTTGGGGTGATTTAATAGTCAACTATAGCTTCACGCCCAACCAAAATCATCCCCTGCACACGCAGCAGAAAATATCAGTTAATGGCGCCCAAATGGGGCTCTGCCCTTCAACATACAACCTAAAACTGTACTCTGCTTTAAAGGTTAAAATCGCTTGCACTTTAGTCAGTTATTATTATAGACTTAGCTAGAAAATGCAGTTTTGTGTTAACAGGATTTTGGGTATTATTGCTGTACTGGGGGGGCTGTACATCGTCAATTAAAAGCGAGGGTAGTTCGAGTATAGGCATGCAATGTCCAAAATGCTTGTTAATAACGAGTTCAAACGTTTCAATCTAAATTATCGAATGAACAGGTTTATACAAAGTTCATTAGTCCGCATTCTGCTTTGTAAGCTAAATGACAACAATTATTATTATTTACTTTATTTTTTTTTTAAATAAAACTATTTTATAACGGAATTTATAGCGGTTTATTTTAGATTTTAAATCGCTACGTTTCAGTCTTTTCAGACTTCATGGTCACGGGTGGACAAAGGTATTTGACGTCCAAACTTATTAATCACAATTATTACTGACTACCTACGAACATTATAGTACAATAATATATTTAAGTTGCGTATATTTAAGTGAGTAATATTCACCTCTGACTATTCCTTCGGGTAATAAAAAACTGGACTTTAATTGGCACAACTCCAAATTTTGAGCTTTAGCTAAGGTTGTACTATTTAATAGAAAAGCGCTTTTTGTCTTTTTACAACAACCCAGTAATGGGCAAACATTTGAATGCATGAACATATCTATTTGTCTTCAGTCTGGGTTTAATTATCTATATTTAAGTATATATTTACAAAAGAAAAGTATTATATGTAGTATATTACCAGTTATCTGGTTCTCAAAGTACAAGCTCTGCTTAGTTTGGGATCACATGACCGTGTGTGTTAATGTCCCATTATCTAAATATATAAAAGAAACTGACTGACTGACATATCAACGCAGAGCTCAAACCGCTGGGTCTGGAGACTCTAAATTTGGCATATAGGTTCCTTGTGGGGTGTAAGGGTGCACTAAGAAAAGATTTTTCAAAACTCACCCTTTAAGGGGGTAAAACGGGGTTCCAAAGTTTGTATGGAGAAACAAGATTAGTGAGATCAATTTCGCGGGCGAAGCGGCGGGCGGAAGTTTGTATTATTTATTTATTTAATTAACTAATTGTTTTAGCTATAACCCAAAGATGTTTGCTGATCAAACTCAATCTCAAACTGCCAATGTGATTATTAGCTTATGGAAGATGAAAACCCTACGTAAATCTATTTTCTATGTTCTTTTAAATAAATAACAGAAGAAACTGGCTGACATATCGACTAACAGCCCAAACCGCTGGGTCTTGAGACTACATCTCACTTATAGGTACCGTGTAAGGTCTTAGTGCACTATCACTTCAACCCTTTTTACTGCCCCACTTCTGGGCACGGGTCTTCCCTCAACTATCTTACGAGTTGAGAAATTTTCGGTCTTGATTCACGCTCGCTGGCGAACTGTGGGTTGGTGGATTCACATGTCGTCGAATGTTTAGTTTTTAGACATGCCGGTTTCCTCATGATGTTTTTGTTCCCCGATATTGAGCAGGGGCGATGCAACAATTCACACAGATGTGTGGGCACAAGGAATTATACAAAGGCGAGGCTGGCACCGCTGTGCCATCGCTGCACTACAAAAGGATTTTTTTAAAACTCACTACTTAATGGGTGAAACGGGGACTACGCGAGTGAAGCTGCTGGTGGAAACTAGTTTAAAAATAAAATAAATTTTAAGTAACAGTCGTGTTTTACGACTAAACTTAAGACACACAGAAGCAATATAAATTAATTATGTGTCAGCGCTAATTGGATGATCAACTTTACGACAGCACTCATACAAACATAACATTTTATTATTCCTATAGATGTTCGTTAATTTTGATGGACCACATTACAGAGGTCCACTGTCTAAGTCCGTTTACAGCACAGACTAAATATATCAGTTAGAATATATTTTTTATCTATACCAATCTATATATATATATAAAAATGAAACCCGTTTTCCGCTGTCACGACATCACGCATGAACGGCTGGACCGATTTCGCTAATTCTTTAATTAAAATATTTATTTAAGTACGAGGATGGTTCTAACACAGAGAAAAATTAAAAAAAAAGAGAATTTAGAAAGCGAAGAAGTGTCGAAAACCGGGCTAGATACCTATTATTTATTATTGGTTATATTCGGTAGGTCTGAGACCTGGTAGATGGCACTGCTTTACCGGGTAGCACGACGTCTGCCGGGTCTGCTAGTTAATACTATAAAGTTGAAGAGTATTTTTGGTTAAACGCGATAATAAAAATTCTTGCATTCTTAGGTAGCTAATTTATTGAGGAAGGCAATGAAATTTTTTAAGAGACATCAGGAGGAGGTTCTCAATTCTATCGGTATATTTTTTATGACGATTATGCTGAGATTAATGATCCGATTTACGTGATTCTTCTTTTGTGTGATGAGAATCGTTGCCATTTTCATAAGATTTAGACGAACCATCCCATACATAAGTTCGCTTCGAAACGGCACAATGGTAATTTTAGCTGAAATAAATAAACATTATTGTAAAACCAACCTTTTCTGCAAATCTTTATGTTGTATTCACAAAGCAGGAAGCATTAACTTTTTGTGACCGAAACTAATTTGTCAAAAAGTCAAAAAAATTCAACGTTAGTTGAATAACTTAATGACTCTTATGGTAGAGGAGATTCGGGCTTAGCAGTTGGGCATGAAAGGGTTATTGCTTTCTCTAAGTAAAATTTTACATACAATTTGAGGTACAGTTGTTTTGAGTAGTCTTTTGATGCATTAAGTAGTCACATACTCATCACTTTCTAAAAAATGCTGCGAAAATACAACGCTTCCTTGGGTCGGCTAAAAAAATCTTCGGAGCACTGTCGAGCAATAACTAATATCCATTTTCCTCACCTCTTTTTAGCCTAACCGATAATTTTAAGCTGTGGCTAGTGTAGGCAGAGCACATTAATAGCTATAACATTTACGAGTATGGTATATCGTCAGCGGTGTTGTGTTGACGCACTATAATTCACCTACATGATTGATTCTTTGAAGTCATTGATATAAACTGCACCATAAACACTATCACTTGCATGGCAAAAACTATGTTATTTAAATTAATAGAATACGAATTTAAATTCAACGCCTCGGAGAGCACGTTAAGCCGTCGGTCCCGGTTGTCATTTAACACATCTATGACAATCGTTACATGTAGTCAGAAGCCAATATAATCTGACACCTAGTCTAACCATCTCGGCTACTGGTTCCCTATGGGTTTCGAGGTCTGGTTCTGCAGTCGCTCGTATAATTCTGGTAGCCAGCTGCATCAGGTTAGACTAGGAGCCGACCCTAATAGAATTGTAAAAAAAGGCAAGGCGAATGAATGATGACGAATTTAAATTCAACGTTCAAATTAAAATGGAGCGTCTTTTTAGTAAAATTCTATAAAGATTGCCAGAGGGCACGACACGCGTTTGTAAGAGCTTTTATAGGGAGTGTGCTGGGTCCAGAGGCGGGGATTACTAAACGTCATATTACTAAGGGTTTCATATAAAGTAAGAGGTATTTTTTTATACGAGAGATCGTAACTGACTTCTTTAAATAATGAACAAATTTACGACTTTGTCGATTCATCTAAATATATAAAAGAAGACACTGACTGACTGACATATCAACGCAGAACCCAAACTACTGGGTCTGGAGACTCCAAATTTGGCACAAAGGTTCCTTTAGGAATCTAGGGGTGCACTAAGAAAGGATTTTTCAAAACTCACCCTTTAAGGGGGTGAAACGGGGTTCTGCCAATAACAAATAAAAAAATATGATATAGGGTTCTTATAGATCTGTCACTTAGCTAATTTTTATCCTAACACCACGCGGGCGTAGACGCGGGCGGAAGCCAGTTTAAATATAAAGATTAATTTAGATTCAGTATAACAATAACCAAAAGTAAGTATTTGATATTTTTAAATTTATTTGACGCTTCACCCGCATGGAATAAGAATAAAAAGTAGCTAAAGGCGAAATCAATCCAAAAAGTAACGGTAAAAATCTCACAGGGACAGTTTATGTTTTCATCACTATATAAATCCGTCGCGGTGGTGGAGGCTGGACTGAATAAATAACAGATTGAAGCTATCTAGGTCAATATACATACCTGACGGGATATTGTTTATTCAAACATTTTCGAACTATTCGCGCGAATAACTGATTCCGATTTATTTATACAGGAAAAGTACCACTACCAGTACGCAAACTATGAGAGAATCTTTATTTTTTATTCTTTGATAGGCTGGCGCTTGACTACAACTTGCCTGATGTTAGCAATGATGTAGTCTATGATGGAACGCGCCAACCTAGTATACCGATTCACTCTTGACTACGAATGATTATCGGTGAGAAGGTGGCAGTGGAATGAGCCTCAATATGGTTAGAAAAACCTTAAAGGAGCAACAATTCCGACCCACTCTTTCTGCATGGTGTCACCAGACATCGCACCGGAACACGGCAAGGACATTTGGCGGTGCGGCTTTGTCTGGTGGGTGGTCACTAACCACGGCCGAAGCCTACCACCAGTTGATTGTGACCTGATTTGCACCACCCAGGGACCACGTGTGGGGATTCAATGAAAGGTTTACACCCACGGACGAAGGTGACTCGGCCCCCTAATTTTATTGCCCCCTAATCAACTTTTGTACTGTATTAAACACAGAGGCTCACGATAAAAAGAAGAAGAAAGAAAGCAAACATTTATTTGACAAAGACAGGACATACAGAATCAAATGCTAAAAAAACACATAGAAAGAGTGAAAAAACAATGTGGAAACTGTAAAAGAAGGAAAAACAACAAAGAGTAAGTGTGACCCATCAGTGTCAAACATGGACATTGTTCAGTAAACGCTGTGAGTGCCTACTAGAGGCGACCCACAACACTGATTCAGTACCAGCTACTGTATCAGCTGTGGGTTCGCTAGGGTTATTGACCGCTTATTTGCCGCCGCGTGCTTTTATCGATATTATTACGAAAAGATCATCCATAATTTGCTGATTTTATGTCGAATAAAGGAATTAAAAAACGTATTGAAACAATTACTGAAACAGAAACAATAAAAAAGCGCATTGATGTTAACTTATTATCTAAAACCTAAAAGACCTAAAACTTGCACATTAAACTCAATAATCAATAAGTATATATATGATTGTTCTACAAATTATTTTAACCGCCTATAAATCCAATATCAATTCTTTCTCAAAGGAATGCATCAAAGAAGCCATAAGAGCCAATCAATCACTCCGTTCTGAATGAATGAGCAAGTGTTAGTAGATCTCACTCGTCATATTGGCAGCCTGTTGGTCAGTTAACCGCGGCCTCTGTTGGGCGCCATTTACTGGCGACACTTAAAGTTTATCGGAGTGCGAAGTTTTATGTTCATGGTATTGAAAGGTTCTGAAAGTAATATCCATGAAAATGTAGTATTTAATAGTAAAGTAGTGTTATTTCAATAAAACTACTTTACTGCTATATATCGGATTCTATTTAAGATTTATAGGTTATTATTAGATTCGTCTATACAACTCAAGTGTTTTTAGATAGGTTTTGTTTAAATAAAAATAAAAGGCAGTGTTAAGATACCTAGTGTAGTTCAGGAACAAGATGAGGAGAGATGAGAGAAATACGCACGTTTTGTTGGCAAAGAAGAGTGTAATAATGAAAAATATTTACAAGCATTTGTTCTTAAAAATAGTTTTTTTTTTAAAAAGCTACAAAGGTTGTATGTGAAAAGATTTAATCTTCGGAATCAGTAGTAAGTTACGATTCATAAATCAGTATGTGGGGACTGAAGGATCGTTTGGTAGTGACCCTCTAGTGTAAAGGACAGTTCTTCCGGCCGGGCGAGATGTGATGTCCAGCGGCCGCGGTTCCTCCCCGCGACTGTTCTTATCGGGAAGTTGGATATATGCTAATCATCGGTGAAACTGCTTGCGCGATTCAGGATTGCTGTGACGTCATGTCTCCTGAGTGACGTTAAGTATGTGAGGCCACAAGTGTATTGCTGCGAAACGTTACTATCGCAAATATGGTTAATGCCATGGTACAGGGGATAATGAATGAACGAACTCATTCGATCGAGTCGAGTGGAACTATTGCATTGTTTGCGTTACATTGAATTGACAATTCAGTTAGAAAATAATAATAATAATATAGTGGGACATTAACACACACGGTCATCTGATCCCAAACTAAGCAGAGCTTGTACTATGGAAACCAGATAACTGGTAATATATTACATATAATACTTTTCTTTTGTAAATTGCCCACTTTCAGGCGTAAAGTTAGACACATAATGTCAAAAATCACTATAAATTTACCTACCTGATTCTAATACTGTATTTTGTTAAAACTATTTTTTTTTCTTTCCCTCTAATTAAGTTTAAACTAATTTCACTTTAGTTTTAGTGTTTTTTTTTTTTTTTTACTACTACAAAAAACACAGTTTATTAAACACAGTGTCTATGTACGTTGTCTTTTGTCATGCTGTGTACACATGCTTTGGAATACCGTTTTGGACTAAACCTTTGTAACACGCTCTTTTGTATTTGTAATTGGACTGTATTCTGTTTTGTGTGCCAAATAAATAAATAAATAAATATATACTTAAATATAGATAATTACACCCAGACACAAGACAAACACACATATTTAAACAAATTTTTGTCTCGGGCGGGAATCGAATCCACGACCTGCGGCGTGAAAAGCAAGTATCTTACCGACCACGCCACCGGCCCGTCAAAGAAAAGGTCAAAAAGTAAAGATTCGATTTAAATTATTTGGGACCATAATGATTCAATTACTAGCGACCTACAGAGCCTTCGTTTTTTGTATTATCCTCGATTCTAGGCCACACAACGTAATTCAGTTCAAATTCTGAACTAATTTACATAACATTAAGTTCGAGGGTATATTACAGAGTGCTTCACTAAAAGCTCAGTCTGGAGCTTTTGAATATATTAACACCGCAATCTTATCTTACGTTTCTTTGTAGGCTATAAACTTGCGACCTAGTTTCACGTGGTTTTATGTTATAAGATTTAGGAATACATTTATATTTATTACATTTTTCATGTTCTGATAAGAATAGGGGAATATTTTTATTGTTATAATAATTTTGTGGAATTTCGTTCTTTATGATATACATTAAAATATTTGTCGCAGCGCATAACCTATATAGGCCGACCGTTTAACTCGCGTATCGCCATCTGAGGTACAAAGTCATAAAACATTAATTAAATCTCTTAAAGAACTATTTAACCACAGATAAAAGTAATGTAAGACTATTCGTCACTAATATCCATATCGCTTGAATCATCATCACTGTCTGTGCAGCTTGAGGAGTCAGAATCTTGGCGATACGCGATACGCGAGTTAAACGGTCGGCCTATAAACGTAGCAAGCTGTGGCTGAACAGATAGTTAGATGTCACTCGAGTCACTTGTGAAGTCATTACAACTTGCCTAATGTGAAGTAATGATGCAATCTACTGAAGCAACCTAAAATACATATATGAGAGAGTGAATAGTATATCCGTGGAAAGCTTTTAGTAAATAAAGCTTGAAGCCTTTCTAGATCCATGAAAAAATATCATGAATAAATATGGTGCTCATTTTTGTTACAATATGATATTGGTAAACGAATCTCATTTCTTTAATATCAAAAGAATCTTGTCTTCTTACTATATTATATTTTATCCGACATAATACGGAGAACGATTACTGGGTAAGCGCGTTTTATCGTAGACTGCATCATTGCTTAACAACAGACAATGTGTGGTAAAGCAAAGCCTATTATCGGATAAAAATATATTGAAACGTTGCATCATAAAAAAATTCTTTAAGAAAGTTGTTTGTAATCATGAACGTGGTAAAGTATATTACACTTAATTACCAGTCACCCTGTATATCCAATAACATTTTAATTCCTTAACATTATAAGAGTGATCCAGGAAGGACAATATTTGCTGACCATTATCAAGGCTCCCCAAAGCATACCTCTTTAACAACACAAAATCTACCTTATCTAGTAAATGTTAAAGAATAATATTGTGTAACAAGTTAAAAGAGGGGATAGCGTCGTTAATGATGGTGGACTAATTAAGGAAAATGGACTTTATTTTTATAAAAGTAAGGTCTTAATTTGTAATAAGGAAGATTAAGAGGGTAGACGGTAAATGTTTTTCCTAACAATTATTATAGAGCTTCAGTATTTTATGTTATCCTGGTAGCTATTAATTTTTCTAACATATTACTTTGTTAATTCTGGTCTATAAAAGTATATTTAGACCCTACTGCCCAACGGTATTGGGTTAGGCTTGTAAATTAGGTCGCGGGTTCGATCCCCAGTTGTGTCCACACATCTTTGTGTGAATTGTTTCATCGCCGCTGCTCAATATCGGTGAAGGAAAACATCGTGAAACGGGCATGTCTTAAAACTAATCATTCGAGGACATGTGGCATCCACCAACCCGCACTTGGCCAGCGTGCGGGGATTCAGATAAAAAGTGCACTCCCACGGACGAAGGTGACTCAGGCCCCAAAACTCAGTACAGCTTTTTTTTATTCTTGAATAGGCTGGCGCTTGACTACAACTTACCTAATGTTAAGCAATGATGCAGTCTACGATGGGACGCACCAGCCCAATCTACCGATTCACTCGTGAGAATGACTTTCGGTGAGAAGGTGGCAGGGAAATGAGGCTCCTTAAGGTTGAAACCATAAAGGAGCAACAATTCGACCCACCCTCTTAAATGGTGTCACTAGACATAGGACCGGAACACGACAAGGCCGCTTGGCGGTGCGGCTTTGTCTGATGGGTGGTCACTAACCACGGCCGAAGTCTACCACCAGTTAATTACCAGTAAACATAATTACCAGTTGATTGTCACCTGATTTGCACCACCCGGGCACCCGGGGACCACGTGTGGGGATTCAGATATAAAAGTGCACTCCCACGGACGAAGGTGACTCAGCCACAAAACTCCGAGTACAGCTCTCTCCATGGCCCATTGCAAGCCTATTCTAGAGGAAAATACCTTTAGTGTAGGAATCACTACATAGTATAAAACAAAGTCGCTTTTTCTGTCCCTATGTCCCTATGTACCTATGCTTTGATCTCTAAAACTACGCAACGGATTTTGATGCGGTTTTTTTAATAGATAGAGTGATTGCAGAGGAAGGTTTATAAGTATAACACATTGCACCCGTGCGAAGCTGGGGCGGGTCGCTAGTCCTATATATAATGCAGTACCATTCATCTCGCTAGTCCCGGAGCGCGCATGATTTAGTAACACCTTATTCAGATTCGGGGTCACCAAGTTAGAGTGTGTTTTAATAAATAATGTTATACCAGGTTTTAGTGTTTTGTCAATTAGTCTAGAGTTTTTTACTCGCGTTAAAAAATTCAGTAACTTAAAATTATTTAGGCCACTTCAATTTTATGGTGTGGAAGGTAAATCTGGGTGTCAGTATTTATTGCTGTTTCAATGTCAAGAAGAGATTTGTAATAAAAAAGAAAAAAGGTAAGAAAAGAGTGCAACGTCGAGATATAAAATAAAATAAAATCTTATTTAAAAATTAATCCGACTTCAAAAAGGGTGAAATAATATTTATAACGTTGATAAAATCCAAATAAAAGCATAAGTATGTCTCCTAATAAATAGGTTCATATGCGACAATATAACTTACTAGCGGCCCGCCCCAGGTTCGCCCGGGTAGCTTCAGCCCACTCAACAATTTACAAAAAATGTGATAAACAAAAAACCGCTCGACCGATTTTGTGCAAACTTCACATAAACCATCTACTAAATAGTCCGAACAATGCCTAAACATTTGGTTTGAATAGGTAAGCCCGTTTTTGAGTTATAAAATTACAACGAAAAGTGGCATTGATTTTTATATATACAGAAGATATACAGGTGAAATTGATTACTTCTCTTTTTATTAAGTCGGTTAATAAACCGCGATAAAATCCGTCATAAGTAGTTATATCTATTTAAATGTGCAATTTGCGTAAAGTTATGAAAATACTAGATTTGTAAAACACTATTATCTAATGAAAATCGCAAAATCGTAAATTCAACGACCTCTGGTAGTCGAGCTGTGTTTTGTGAATTCAAGTAGAGGTACGGCTGTACGCCATCGATATATGGTGGAAATTCCACAGGTCCGCACAAAACGCTTTGGTTCCACTTTTATAGTGCGAACTGACAATTTGTGGAATTCGCTACCGGCATCTCTGTTTCCCGATAGCTATAATCTGCCTGTCTTCAAGTCACGAGTGAATCGGTATTTATTGGGTAAGCGCGTTTTTTTTAATCTAAAATAGGCTTGCGCTTGACCACAACTTGCCTGATGTGAAGCAATGATGCAGTCTACGATGAAACGCGCTTACCCAGTAAATACCGATTCACTCTTGACTTGAAGACCACTAGATTATAGCTATCGTTTCATCGTAGACTGCATCATTGCTTAACAAAATGCAAGTTGTGGTCAAGCGCTAGCCTATCACAGAATAAAAAACAAAGTAGGTACCTATATAATGAAGGCGCGGCGGTGTTCACCATAGAAACATCGGTACTTCAGGAAAATCTTTTTTGCTCCGGCTTCCCTTTTTCAGATTTCTAGCCTTCTCCACTGGTATATTACCAGTTATCTGGTTTCCATAGTACAAGCTCTGCTTAGTTTGGGATCAGATGACCGTGTGTGTTAATATCCTAGAATATTATTATTAATTCTAAATTCGTAAGTCACTCACTCTGTCTGTCTGTCGCGCTTTCACACCAAAACTGCTGATCCGATTTGGATGAAAAGTACGGAGACAATTTGAAACCCGGAAAAAGACATGGGATGTATGTTTTGTCCGACCGCGCTAAAAGAGGTTAATGACATACGGCGGAACGCTAGTCATCATCGTCATCATCATCATTCCCCTTGCCTTTGCCCCATTTCTATTGTGGTCGGCTCCCAGTCTAACCTGATGCGGCTAGCTACCAGAATTATACGAGCGACTGCCATCAGACCTCGAAACCCATAGGGTACCAGTAGTCGAGATGGTTAGACAGGTGTCAGATTATATTGGCTTCTGACTACATGTAACGATTGTCATAGATGTGTTAAATGACAACCGGGACCGACGGCTTAACGAGGTCTCTGTGGCACGGAGGGTAGTCCCTCAACCAACCAACTCAGACACCGAAACAAGTTTTTGTTGTTTTGTTGTTACACAAATATTGTCCGGGGCGGGAATCGAACCCGCGACCTCCCGGGCAATATAGCCCAATCGGACGGCTTACACCGCTCGACTACCGAGGTTATCTCGCTAGTATTATACACTAGCTTTCCGACAGCGGCTTCGCCCGCGTGTATGTCGGTTATCGCGCCAAAACATTATCTTCTTTTTGCGCAGTCGGATAAAAACTATCCTATGTCCTTTCTCGGGTCTCAAACTACCTCCATACCGTTTTTCATCCAAATCAGTTCAGTAGTTTAAGCGGGAAAGCGTAACAGACAGACAGACAGAGTTACTTTCGCATTTATAATATTAGTAGGGATAAATGAGGAACTCAATTCCATAGGTATTTTTACCAAAGGTGCAGTTAACCCATAGGTATAGTTAACTAAAGTGCTCCATTGTTCTACATCCGCTAGCTATTATTTCCAACACGCGTGATTGCGCCGCGTTGGTGCAACCAATTACCTACACTTCCGAACTATTGTCAAGATGTACTGAAGTAGACCAACTTCTTAATCAGCTTGTTTATTGAAATACTAGCTTAATTCAAAAAATTGAATTGCGAAAAGGTCAAAATGTTAATAAAATTTGTTAATTTAGGAAGTAAGCGCAGGGCGTGGGTATTGTTAAGTTCGAGGGTGGCATGATCTTATTGATTAAACCCTCTATAACAAATAAAGATTAAAAAATATTGAATTATACCTAGTCAAAGACAGCATAGCGCACACTTCAACCCTTTTTTGTGTCTCACTGCTGGGCACGGGTCTTCAATCATCTATCTTACAAGTTGACAGAATTTAAGCTTTAATCCACACACTCTGGCCAAATACGGGTTGGTGGATGCCACATATCCTCAAACAATTGGTTGTTAGACTTGCCGGTTCCTCACGATGTTCTTTCACCGATATTGAGCAACGGCGATGAAACAATTCACACAAAAGCGTGTGGGCACGACCGGGGATCGAAAAGCAGACACCAGGTTCGGTGAACTGAGAAATATAGGTAAAGTTTTTCTATAGTATTATATTATCTGTGTTTATATTAACTTAGTTACGTAAATCGGGTAGTAGTTACACTGTTACGCCATCATTTAAAGAGTAAGGCCCAGATAACCCTACCTACCCCAATATTAAACTATGATGGGTTCCTAGGGGATTCAGTAAGTAAAACTAAGATAAAAGGTGGATTAACCGCGCACACGACCGCTCTACTTCGCGTCTCGTAAGTTGATCTACTGATTCGCCAGCGGACGTCTAACTCGCACGGGGTCCAGCGATATATTAATTGAAAAGACAACACTTCATTCTTGTCTTCTTCACCTGTCATACTTGACAGCTGCCGTTGAACCGGTCCAAACTCACTATGACCGACAACAGCATCATGTTTTGTTAAGCAGTACAAATGCCTCTAACCTTAGAAAATTTAACATGGAACTGGCATTGCGTGCATTCCCCTCTATCGGGGTACATGAACAGTTCGTATGCATAAACTGTTCATGTCATGTGTTTGTGTGTAGCTTTTATTTACGTGTGCATTTATAAAGACGCTTCAACTTTTACATGTGTGCTGTACGTGGTTAGGTACCTCACACAAAAACTGACGGAAACAATTTAGTAATAAAAGTTGCGTAAAACATATTCCGTGTTGAAATGAAATGAAAATGAAATGAAATAAAATCTCCTCTCCCCTCGCCCACGTCGATCTAACCTTAACACATGCCCTTGACCAGTGTTAACAACTTAATAACTTAGAACTAACTTAGTAACTTGATGATAAAGCAAAAGTTATAATTAATGGACTCGCCATTTGTCAGGCTTTGTCATTGTTAGGTACAGCCTTTCACTTGAAATCTAACTTAATTACAACTTATTTCACCTACGTATAACTTAACATAATCAGCTCTTTTTAAACGGTTTTATTTAACATGCCCTGTTGTGTTGTTGTTCGATATTGTTGATTTGTCAAATCTAGTGACTAAACTTAATCCCTTGCAATTGACAGATAGACATGAAATTATGCACTTTTCAATACCTTAACGCTGATTCCGCACACGATCGATTTTTCCACCGATTTTGTGCAACTCAATACAAAACTCAAGGCCACGTATAAACGCAGGTCTCTAATTTGGTCATAAAAATCGGTCCTGAGCGGACATCCTTACAATTCCAAGATGGCCGCCGCTATAATGCTGCGATCACCAATTTTCCTGCAAACTTCTCAATATTGGTATAAAATAAAAGGAACTTGGATAATTCATTTAATAATATAAATCCAAGATGGCCGCTACTAGGAAATGGCGGATTGATAGTAGATATTAGTACACTTTAATAAAACTTTTAACTTTTCACGCCGCAGGTCGTGGGTTCGATTCCCACCCGAGACAAACATTAATGATGAACATTTGTGTTTGTGTCGAGTCTGGGTGTATATATCTATTATAAGTATATATTTACAAAAGAAAAGTATTATATGTATAGTATATACCAGTTATCTGGTTTCCATAACACAAGCTCTGCTTAGCTTGGGACCAGATGACCGTGTGTGTTAATGTCCCAGAATATTTATTATTATTTATTAATTACTATTATTATAAGAGAAAATGTAATGTAAGAAATGGATAATGAATTGATCGGAAACAGAATAGGTAAAATAATTTGTAGATACAAGTGCATTTTAGCTTAATATCTTGACAGGTTCATGATATTAGGTATTCGAAAACTTTTTTTGTATTACAACTTGTACTACAGTCCAACAAATCTAAGAAGTACCGTTTGACAGTTCTAAACGTAGCACATTTAGAATTTAATTTTTTGTATGAAAATTGTTTATGTTATGTTAAAATAAAAATAGCTTCATAATTCAATTATTTTACTAATAAAAATAGTGTGAATTACGCCTCTATAAAGCTAATTTAATACAAAACAGTGAAACGTCAAAAGGTACTTCTTAGATTTTGTACTTTTTACTTCAAGTTTAGTCCCAAATAAAACTAAAGTTTCAGCAGACTTTTTGCTATACATATCGTTCAAAAATAAATTGTACAATTAATTAACAACAAGAGAGTTTTTCGCCATCATAGACAACAAAAACTTACAAACCTTTTTTTTTTTTATATTATATATGTATAGGCAAAGGCTCTACTAACAATATCGATTTGGACAGATTTGTTCAATTGTAAGGGTACAGTTAGACAAAATGTTTATAGATAGCTAAAGACAGTCAAAGGTTTCCAATATTTATTTTAATTTCCCGTAATAGAAATATCTATTCTTATAGCACGCTCAAACACCAGGTGCGCGCGCGCACGTGTCTCGTTCAATGGGAGCTCACTATTGTTATTACATATTGTACCGGCCTCAAGTATTCCATTGTATAATGTTTTGATTTTGAACCGGCTGTTGTACATCGTTAATGTTTCTTGATTGTTATTATAAGATGTTTGATGGATGGATGTCTTTCAGGTGAGCACTTCACTTAACCATCTCTAGGGTCCCACTGCTGGTCGCGGTTCTGTCACTTTTGGTTCCCGTGACCCCCTGGGCAAGAAGGGAGGAGGAATACCCTGAGGGTTTTTTTTTTTAGGGTTTTAGTTAGGTTTTAGTTAGGGTAAGCGCTTCACGCAGTCCCACATACCCCCTGCCCTGCACCTTACAGGGCGGGGGATCCATAATCCACTGCTGGGCACGGGTCTATTCTCAACTATCTTACAAGTTAAGAGAGTTTAGGCATTAATCCACACACGCTGGCCAAGTGTGGGTTGGTGAATGTTTCATGTCTTCAAAGTTCTAAGACATGCAGGTTTCCTCACGATGTTTTCCTTGACCGATATTAAGCAGCGGAGAATAACAATTCACATATAGATGTGCGACCAGGAATCGAACCCACGACCATCTTATACAAATATTTCTAAGGCGAGGCCGCTACCGCTGCGCCATCATTGCTCCTATTTTTATGTGAAGCCGGAAAAATTCTTGCGCTGTTAGATAGCCCATGGATTGAGGAAGGCCATAAACTATTTTTTTATCCCACTGCTGGGCATGATATAAAATGAAGGCGCGGGGCGAAGTCTCCGTCGGAAATCTTAAAAATGCGAAAGTAACTGTCTGTCTATCTATAGCGCTTTCACAATAGAAGTACTGAACCGATTTAGATGAAATTTTCTCTATAGAGATAAGAGACCCGAGAAAGGACGTAGCATTTTTATCCGACTGAGTAAAAAGAGGTGTAACAGTTTAGCGCGATAACGGACATAAGCGCGGGCAGAGGCGCGGGCGGTAAGCTGGTTTACTACTAAGGATAAATATCGTGGTTTATTTTGATTTTATATCCAGACATTTTGGAGACTTTACAGCTTCTATTGTCACGGGTTTTAGAATTTGTGGTACCTACCAAATTATTAGTCAAAAGTATTATCGACTACCAACATATGTTAATGCACATAATACTTACCATAAGACTTAACTAAGTCTGCTGATACTCTTTATGGTTAAAGCTTAATGATACTAGGAAAACCGACTGCACCACACTTACCTGTAAGAGAAAAAAAATTATTAACACAATTTATTATTGAACTTGGCAAAATGCGTTCTACAAATATATTTCTTTCGAACTAAACATTTATAAAAAAAGAAACTTAATGCTACAAATAGATTTTTTTGACGTGACAACGTCTTATAAATTGGTTTGCCGGGTGACACTTCAAGAAACTGCGTTACGCTCCGCTCACGTTATGCGCTCACAATGAGAGCGAGTGAGAGGCACGCGTCCCTTCCACTCGGGCATGGTTAGCCCGCCTAAGAGCGAGAGAGACAGACATAAAAAGTGAAAGGCACGCGTCCCTTCCACTCGAGCACAGTTAGCCCGCCTAAGAGCGAGATTCTTTGTATAAATTAATGTTTTAAATATAATTCTTTGTATAAATAAATGTTTTAAATTGTTACTATTATTTCATCCTTCTTCCTACTATACGAATGAATATTCACATTAAAATTATTTTACCACTCAAAGTCGTTGTCACGTAAAACTTTCGCCCGTATACCGACTTTACAGGCAACCAATTTTTTTAATCTTTATTTATTTAGAGGCTTTCATTACAAAGTAATATGGCAGCCCCATCGTAACTTAATCTAAGTATTACAAATTGGACACATTCCATTGAACAAATTTGCTCATCTTATGGGAAAAACAAATACACCAAACTGCCGGGAATGTAACATTAAAGAAAATATGTTTCATATTGTAATGGAACGTGTACGAAACCAAGCTGAGAGAACTGATTTTTTTACCAAAAAGCGCTAAGCGAAAAGGCCAAAATGTTAATAAATTTTGTTAATTTAGGAATTAAGCGTAAGGCATAGTATTGTTAAGTTCTTCGAGGGTGGCATAATGTTATTGATTAAACCCTCTATAATAAATAAAGATTAAAAAAAGTATTACAAACAAAACTACTAAGTAATAGAGCTATGAGATTTTTATTTTAAAATATGTTAAATAAGGAAGGCTTTAGAGCCGTGACGTAGGGCGAGCTAAGATATTAATAAATACTCCAACATTGTATAGATTGATTCTGTATTTGTTCACCAAAGAACTTCTCCCTTCGTCATCTTTAATACAAAAAATAAAATAATATAAAATGGATCGGAAACAGAATAGGTAAAATAGTTTGTAGATTTATGTGCATTTTAACTTATTGTCACTTGTGTCGACACCTTGGCCCTGTCTCACCTTCCTAGTACTAGCATGTCTGCAGGCGCTGCTGCTGCTAATGCAGAGACCGCTAAACGGCGCAAATATAGCCAATTATGTACAAATTATATATTTGAGCCGTTTGGGGTTGAAACGCTTGGACCGTGGGGCCCGAGCGCCCGAGCACTTTTCAAAGATATTTCTAGACGGTTAATAGACTCTTCACGTGACCAGAGGGCTGGCTTACATCTTGGTCAAAGAATTAGCATTGCCATACAACGTGGCAATGCTGCCAGCCTTCTGGGCACATTTCCCCAAGGCCTCGATTCGGAGGAATTTTATGACGCCTTATCTAGTTTTTAAGATAGATATTTAGAATTAGTCTATTGTTTTTTTTTCTTATATTTTATGTAAAAACTTGCTCACACTTATTGTCTTGACAGGTTTTTGATAGTACTTATTCGAAAACAATTTTTGTATTGACAACTAAGGTTAATTATTTTTAACAACTGCATATAAATAAATGTCTTTTTTTATAATATATCATAACGACCTATTTAATAATTAGTTAATCAAAATTTACAAGTTCTCAAATTTGTCCTACAATGATTCAGAAAAGTTATTATTCTTTAAATATTTATTTTGTTGCGGCGTTGATATTTCACATAGATGTGTTAAATGACAACCGGGACCGACCGCTTAACATGCTCTTCGAGACACGGAGGGTAGTCCCTCAATCTACCAGACAGCGAAACAAATCTTTGTTGTAACACAAAGATTGTCAGGGGCGGGAATCGAACCCGCGACCCACCGGACACAGTAAAGCCTAATCGGACGGGTTACACCTCTCGACTACAGATGTGGTAAATACATACTCACTAAATAGTATAAAACAAAGTAGCTTTTTCTGTCTCTATGTCCATAAGTATGCTTAGATCTTTAAAACTACGCAACGGATTTTAATGCGGTTTTTTTTATAGATACCTAGAGTGACTCCAGAGGAAGGTTTATAAGTAAATAAATAAATAAAATAAATATTCTGGGACATCAACACACACGGCCATCTGGTCCCAAGCTAAGCAGAGTTTGTGTTATGGAAACCAGATAACTGGTAGATATATACTATACATATAATACTTTTCTTTTGTAAATATATACTTACTAGTTTTCCGCCCGCGGCTTCGCCCGCGGATGTTGGTTATCGCGCTAGACCATTAATCCCTTTAAATCAAATTTAAATTTCGAATTCTACTCATAGCATTGAGTTATCAAACATGTCATTGTGTCAAAATAAAAAGTAATTTAGATCAAAATTACGAAGGAGTTATGATATCAACATTGAAGAAAATCACCCTCAGAATAATTTCTCAGGCTTTGCCCGCTTAGTATTAGGATGAAAATAAAAAAAATTGAAAAAATAAAAAACAGGTGTTTCATTATTTGTTTTGAGCTTTATTTATACCAAATTTGAAGGAAATCGGACCAAGGACTAAACAGTTGTGGAATATTTAATTTTTCCAAATAAACTCATTTAACACCCCCACAGGGGGTAGTTTTGGAAAAATAAAAAACACGTGTTTCATGATTTCTTTTAAGGTATATGTGTGCCAAATTTGGAGTGAATCGGACTTGAGACTATACAGATCCAGGGAAACTTTAATTTTTACCAATAAAACTCATTATATACACCTCATAGGGGTAATTATGGAAAAATAAAAAACCCGTATCTCATTATTTGTCTTAAGGTTTATGTGTACCGAATTTTAAATGAATAGGACCAAGGAATACAAAGTTGCATACAAATTTCACCCCTCTATTTAACCCTCTTAGGGTATGATTTTTGAAAATATTGTTAGCCTATGTCCGATTCTAGGGTATACACTTCCTACATTTCAAATTTCAATAAAATCGGTTGAGCGGTTATAGAGATACGCGGTAACAAACCTTCACACACACACACACACACTTACTTTCGCATTTATAATATTAGTAGGATAATAAATATTTACACCCAGACTCGACACAAACACAAATGTTCATCACTAATGTTTGTCTCGGGCGGGAATCGAACCCACGACCTGCGGCGTGAGAACCAAGTATCTTACCGACCACGACACCGGCCCGTCGAAACAAGTATAACACACTGCACCCGTGCGAAGCTGGGGCGGGTCGCTAGTAATAGATAATTACACCCAGACTCAAGACAAACAGATGTGTTCATCACACAAATGTCTGTCTCTGGTGGGAATCGAACCCAAAACAGTATTTTACACAGCTCAAAACTCATCAATTTAAATAAATGAGATCGAAGATAACACCAAACAAATAGTTAAACAGATAACACATAAATCAGCGGCATCTCCCTTGTCGAGAGGTGATTTATAGTGATACCCCATGATCCTATGGGGATTAGGGTATGAGATATTACGTAAAAATATGGTGATATGTGGGGTTTGGGGGACGAAACATGTAAACTGACCAAAAGCACTATGTATTTTTAACCTGCTACAAAAAAAAATGTTACAAGTTTAACGCGAGTATCTTATTAACATGATATGAGGTCGCGGGTTCGATCCCCGGTGGTGTCCAAACATCTGTGTGACTTGTTTCATCCTTTTTTTATCCTATAATAGGCTTGTGCTTGACCACAACTTGCTTGATGTAAAGCCACTGCAACATTTTGCAGTCTGCGGTGGAACGCGCTTACTCAATAAATACCGATTCACTCGTGAATTGAAGACAGGCAGATTATAGCTATCGGGAAACAGAGATGCCGGCAACGAATTCCACAACTTGGCAGTTCGCACTATACCGACCGGAAATTCGATGTAACATCCACCAACCCGCACTTGACCGTTTTATCGCCGCTACTCAATAGCAGTGAAGGCAAACATCGTGAGGAAACTGACGTGTTTGAGAACTAATCATTCGAGGACATGTGACATCCACCAACCCGCACTTGGCCAACGTGTGGGGATTAAGGCCTAAACTCTCTCAACTCATAAGATAGTTGAGAGAAGTCCCGTGCCCAGCAGTGGGACACTACAAAGGGTTGAAGTGTAGTATGTGTAGTATATGAAGTACCAGGCAATCATAAGTATTGCAGAGTAATGTAACAGAAAGCGAAGTACCAAGTGGGCGGGCCGGTGTGAAAGGGATCCTGTTAGGTTATGTCGCCCTAGTACTTCAACAATATCGAGCACCGCTCTGCTAACACTGAATCACCACACAACTATACAGTTATGAAATGTTTGCAACGTCAATAAAACGAAAATAAGGCCACACTACACGTACTAGCAAAATTAAATTGAAATCAAAAATAATAATAATATAATATAGTGGGACATTAACACACTGCCATCTGATCCCAAATTAAGCAGAGCTTGTACTATGGAAACCAGATAACTGGTAATATACTACATATAATACTTTCCTATTGTTGTAAATATATACTTAAATATAGATACCTAATTATACCCAGACTCAAGACAAACAGACATGTTCATTACACAAATGTTTGACTTGGGTGGGAATCGAACCCACGACCTGCGGCGTGAAAAGCAAATATCTTACCGACCACACCACCGCGACCGGCCCGTCAAAATTGAAAGTCGTCTCAATTCCATCAAAAATAATTGTATACACCGTGTATTTTGCCCGAAAAACCCAAACAACCTATTGATAACATCCTTTTAAAAGTCGGTTAAAATGAAATACAACTTTGTTGACCATATGGGGCGAATACTTAAACTTAGGGTCAAACATCACACGAAACACAATGGAGCCAATCAGATTGAATTTTGTTCGATACCGCGCGATATATCGAGATTAACGATTACAAAAAAGGGACAGTCAATATTTTAGTCATACCTCTTCTGTAGCTTTGCGGTTGATCACAACTGATGTTAAGCAATGATACAGTCTATGGTGGAACGCGCTTACCTATACTGATAAATAAATAAATAAATATTCTGGGACATTAACACACGGTCATCTGGTCCCAAGCTAAGCAGAGCTTGTGTTATGGAAACCAGATAACTGGTACTATACATATAATACTCTTCTTTTGTAAATATATACTTGTAATAGATATTTACACCCAGACTCGACACAAACACAAATGTTTATCACTAATGTTTGACTCGGGTGGGAATCGAAACCACGAATTTCGATGAGATGGTGAAAGTGGAATGAGCCTCCATATTGTGGTTAGAAAACATAAAGGAGCAACAATTCCTACCCACCCTCGCTGCATGGTGTCACCAGACATTGCACTGGAACACGGCAAGGCGGTGCAACGGTGCGGCTTTGTCTGGTGGGTGGTCACTAACTACGTCTGCAACTACTACCAGTTTACTGTTACCTGATTTGCACCACACGGGGACTACGTGTGTGTGTGACCATTTTGATGGCCTTTTCTTAGATTTACGCGAATATCACACATTGAAATAAAACTACTTTATAACGGATTTCATCGCGGTATATTTTAGAATTTAGATCCCGACGTTTCAGAGTCTTTTCAGACTTCATCGTCACGGGTGGACTGAGGTATTTTACTATTACTTGGTATTTATTTCATTTAGATTTAGATAAAAAATATAGGTAAGATTTGTCGTAAGTATCTGTAAGTCTGTTTAATGGTGTACAATTAGTAACCTCGTAGCGCCTAAATGCTTGACCATTATGATGCGGCCGTCTATATTAAGCCCCACGACTTCGCCTAGCATAGCTACGGACACGAATCGCGGTATGTCGCCAGATATGTCAAGCGAAACCGCGAGAGATCGCTTGACACGTCGCTTGTCGCCGGCACATGTCGTGACAGATTTGTCCCCTACTGTATATCTGGCTTTACACTTAAGACCACTCTAAGTTGACACTCGTATATAACGACGAGATATCAAAATTAAGTGTCATTCTAAACTTGACATAAATTCAATAAATAAAGGCATTACCACCCACTCCAAAATCAGGGTGGCCCTTTTAAAATTCTTACTTACTTCCTTATTAATACAGGGTGATTTTACTCCTGACCTCTATATTTTTTCTCTATTAATAAATGGTTGCGATAGTACTTATAAGATACGATACGTTTTTATGTCACACAGAAATACACAGTAACGTCTCACTAATTTTAAGAAAAAAAAAGATTTTTAACTTTAAACTATGGCCCTGCTGAGTAATAATTTAACACTATGCCAAAGTCAATATGTAAGGAAACGATAACCTCCAATGATTCCAATTTTTATTGTCGCTGTACTCAACAAACTAGTACATAAAGTAATCATCATTATCATCATCATCAGCCTATTTTAGTCCACTGCTGGACATAGGCCTCTCCTAAGGTACGCCACTGAGCACGATCCGCGGTTTTTCCCATCCAGTTCTTGCCGGCCGTAAAAAAAAATTGGTTGCCTGTAAATTCGGTATACGGGCGAAAGTTTTACGTGACAACGACTTTGAGTGGTAAAATAATTTTAATGTGAATATTCATTCGTATAGTAGGAAGAAGGATGAAACATAGTTGAGTGGGAGAGAGACGCAAGGCATTCGGCGGGCCTCTCTCTCGTTCGGTGACTCATCGTAACGTTACCGAGCGTTACACTTTTTCATAAGTGCCTCCCAGCCGCAACCTAATTTAAGACGTTGTCACGTCAAAAGTAATATATCTCCTGAACTAAAAAAATAATCAAGAAAATATAGCTAAAACGTATGGTAATCTTATCCTACAGTGGTCCTTAAATGAAAGTAAGAGATAATGTTTTGCTGCACGACCCCGAAATCCCCCTGTATATTTATGTCACCGATATAAATGAGCCTTAACGATGAAACGCATTCGAGTTCCAAATTCAAAAAATCCTTTCATAACCAAATTCAATAATTTTCCTTTCATATTCAAAAATAAACCTTAATACAAGGTAGTAATAAAACACAATACTGATCGCACATAACGAATTTGAATAAAAACTATTCGCTCATTGAAAACCAACCTTAACTTAAAGTAATAAAACACACAATGGATTGCACATAACAAATTCAAATTTTGAAAAAATATTCAAATGTATTGTTAACACGAATATAGGCATTATCTCTAACGCGATAAGGTTTACTATAGTTGTTTTGTTGGATAAAGGAAAATGAGTCTTATAACTGCTACGATAAAGTTGGGTTTGGAATGTGACAGTACAAGGAATATTTGGGTATTTATGTAGCTCGAAAGAAAAAAGTTTTGTTCGAATTGTGTTCGCAATGCAGATGTTTCCTTATCATCGACCAGATACCTATAGACACCACTGGACACTCGCGCTCACCAAACTTATGACATCCACTATATATTGTCCTACTACAAGCTAATTTTGGTTGGTTCGTTTAAGGACAAGAACTTGAACGAACCTATAAAAACAAGCTATCTTCCCCGAATTCTTCCAACTTTTTATACCTAATTACAATTTTCATACAAAATTTTATGAAAGTGGCGTCTAATATGTATTTAGTCGTTGTTTCTTATAGGAGTTTTAAATATACTTACAATAGATGATTACACCTAGACTCGACACAAACAGTCATGTTCATCACACAAATGTTTTTTTTTTTGTTGTGCACTTCTACCCTTTCCACAAGTTTTCTTTTCTAGAGGTTTGCTGGTAGAAAATTCATAATTGAATTAAGCTCGCCTGTGTACATTGTTGTTTCCTATTTATAATTGTTTATGTAAGTGTTTTGTGTACAATAAAGAATAAGAATAATAAGAATAAATGTCTGTCTCGGGTGGGTATCGAACCCACGACCTGCGGCGTGAAAAGCAAGTATCTTACCGACCACGCCACCGGCCCGTCAAAACCTTCAATATGAATCCCCACACGTGGTCCCCTGGTGGTGCAAACCAGATGACAAAAAAACTAGTGGTTGACTTCGGCCGTAGTTAGTGACCACTCACCAGACAAAGCCGCACCGCCAAGCGGCCTTGCCGTGTTCCGGTGCGATAACTGGTGACACCATGCACAGAGGGTGGGTCAGAATTGTTGCTCCTTTATAGTTTCTAACCATATGGAGCCTTATTCCACTGCCACCTTCACATCAAAAATCAATCGTGATCACAAGTGAATCGGTATGTTGGGCAGGCGGGTTCCATCGTAGACTACATTACTGATTAACATCAGGCATACTGTAGACAAACGCAAGCCTATTAGGGTCGCTATTACATTTAGGACCATATCAACATACGATGTGATATACACCTCTGCCTGCACCTCCCAGTATGTGTATAAAATCCCGGTGCGTTGTGTGACGAGTGCGGGTTCGATGACCGGGCGTGTTGTTTTATTTGTGGTTGTGTGTCGCTATACTAAACTGGGATGTATTTAATTTGAGATAATATGTTCAGAGAAATGTTTATAAGACAAACGGATTATACTACCACTAATGGATTAGTTACCGACTTCAAAAAATGGGGAAGAAGGGTGGGTCGAATTGTTGCTCCTGTATGGTTTCAACCTTAAGGAGCCTCATTTCACTGCCACCTTCTCACCAAAAGTCATTCTTACGAGTGAATCGGTACATTGGACTGGTACGTCCCATCGCAGACTACATCATTGCTTAACATCGGGTAAGTTGCAGTCAAGCGCCAACCTATTCAAGAATAAAAAAAACCTCTGCCTACACTATCAGATAACAAGCGTGAGTAATTATATGATATCATGACTCATCACAATTGTCTCGACACACCCGCGCGTTACATCTGACAGCTGTCACACAAGTGTGGGTAATTATCAGAGGTGATTGTCAATTTGGGCGGGAATTCTGTGCTGTCATTATATGGGCTGGGGAGTTACTCTATATTTAGATTAATACTATAATTAGCTGTATATTTTGAATATAGTTATAAAAGGTGAACCGAAAAGTGTTTACGTTATTTGAGCCTATAGAGCCTAAATAGTATAGTGATGTTTAAATTTTAATATGTGGAGATTGGAGGATCTGTTGTTATAGATAGACCGTTTAACTCACGTATCGCGTATCGCCAAGATTCTGACTCCTCAAGCTGTACAGACAGTGATGATGATTCAAGCGATATGGATATTAGTGACGAATAGTCTTACATTACTTTTATCTGTGGTTAAATAGTTCTTTATGAGGCTTAATTAATGTTTTATGACTTTGTACCACAGATGGTGATACGCGAGTTATACGGTCGGCCTATAGTGACCCTCCAGTTTTCCACCTGGGCAAGGTTTGATGCCCGGCGACCGCGGTTCTTCCTAAATATGTATAAACCCCATATTCATAAACGTCTTGTAGGCTCATTATAGCTAAAATAGGTTTATAATTCGTTTGTCTTAGTCTGTTACCTTGACATTTAAAACTAAAGAGTCTTATAACAAATTAGCCTGTAATCAGATGATATATACGACATAAAGACGAGCCCCAGCTATGCGGTGTCTATTGGTATCTGGTCTGTGTCCAACGAAAAGAAGTCACCTATTCGTAGCAGCTACGTGACTACGACGTAGCACACCGCACCGTAGCAATTCGTAGTAGGTACCAATAGAGCATTTAACACGGGAGGTGTTATACGCAACTTCTAGTACTCAATCTAGCTATCTACAAAAACCATCAGAAAAACAAAAATAAAAATAAAAAATGATGTGGTGTCGTGGGACACCAGGTAGGAACGAAGTTCCTTCGGCTAATAAAGAAAGAGGGAGAAAGAGAAAGGTATTATACACTACTCGCTTGTGTATGCGACTGTCGCGCCTGCGCACGTCTCATTTAACGGTTTTATTCCACGCGCTTTTTTCCACGGATTTTTTCTTACGGTTTTACTATCACATTTTTTTCAGTTCGGTCGCGCAGCAAAATCCCTATCCCCTCCAAGCCTGCCGTAAGGAACTTCGTTCCAATAAATAATATAAATAAATACATAAATTATAACTCGTATAAAGTCAGATCGTGTAGGCGCCATGTGAGAAAATAATCTAAAATGGCGGCTTGTACTTGTAATGACAGTTTGGACCGTCAGCAAAACAAGGTAAGGGGGCGTCCATAAATTACGTGAGGTGTTTAAGGGGGGAGGGGGTCGAGTCAAATCTCATCTAATCTTACGTTGGAGAGAGGGGGGGTCTCGGCAAATATCACGCATTTTTTTTGTGATTTAAACAAAAAAAAATTCTATCGTTATATTTTTATTACACTTTTAATTAAACTCTCAGTAATTACTAGTCTTAACTAGTCGTAAATAAAAGCACGAAGCAAATTTGTTTTTTCTTTTTACAATAACAATCCAACGCGTTTACGTAAGAAACTCTCTCACGTGAGATTGGGGGGGGAGGGGGTGGAATAAAATCTCACGACATCTCACCAGGGGGGAGGGAGGGGCAGAAAATTTAAAAAAACACCTCACGTAATTTATGGACGCCCCCTAATCAGATAGATATTTTGCATATAGACTTAGATTGTTTTAAAATAAATGAGCAATGAGTAGTCTGCCCTCCTTAATATACACGCAGTACTTGCAAAATGGCGGTTTCGAGATAAATGCGGTAAGCAATTTTTTTTGCAAGTACTACGTTTCCCCTTAAACAAAAAACATGTTTATAGTGAAAAAAAAATATGAAAATCATTTAATTATATAGATTTGCACCTTGATATGTCATTATTACAAAAAAAAAGTAAAATTCTAAAAATGTCGGTTAATGCAAGTACCTACACTTAACAGGGCAGATGTACCTAACCTAAAAAAACTTTTTTCCAAAACCAACCAAAAGCTAATTGGACTTAAAAACAGCGTTGTCCGTATTGTCCAAGAACATATATTATATAGGTAGTTACAATAGATATTTTTTTTGTGTGCTGTACCGACGTGTGTGACTAAAGACAGCAATAATGTGCGAGTAAGACGGAATGATTAGTGCCGTCATTTTAGATATATTTCTTTATTAGTTATAACTATATATTAATAAACAAAAACTTTTCATTAAGAGTTACAATAACTTAAGTAAGAGTAAAACAAAAAGCTCTGATTCATTTCACGATCGCGTTTCATTTGTAAACTTAATACATTTGTAATGAAAGCTCACAACTCAGCTTTTGTTCTTGCAAAGTTCTGAATTTGATGCAATTAATTCGTAACTTTTGTTCGTTCTGATTGAAGATTTTGTTGCTTATATCCGACTGCCAAGAAAGAGCATATGTATTTTGTACAACAGCGTAGAGGTTTAAATGAATAATGTGGAAGTAAACTAGCATTTTTGAGAATTATTCGAAAATTTTCAGAAAAACTATAGTTAAATGACTAATTCTGTCAGCATCTGACGCAATTTTATGATTTGCTAGCGGCCCGCCCTAGCTTCGCCCGGGTAGCTTCAGCCCACTCAACAATTTACAAAAAATGTGATAAACCAAGAACCGCTCAACCGATTTTGTGCAAACTTCGCATAAACTATCTACTAAATTGTCCGAACAATGCCTAAACATTTGGTTTGAATAGGTAAGCCCGTTTTTGAGTTATAAAATTTCAACGAAAAGTGGCATTGATTTTTAAATTATGATTTAGGTATTAAACAATTACAACCTTGAAATAAAACTACTTTTTAACGGATTTTATCGCGGTTTATTTTAGATTTTAGATCCCGACGTTTCAATGTCTTTTCAGACTTCATGTTCACGGGTGGAAAATGATCCGCGAAGCTATTGAAATTAAAAAACATCCTAATTTTAACAGAAAAAATGGTTGGAATATACCACCAGCTTGGGATCTAGTGCTTAATTTACTTGTACCAAAGCCCAAGCAAAATCAGCTCCGAATTCAAGACACTGTGAACTCAGTTTGCTTAAATCGGAACGCAACTTAAATATTAATATTTGGAAGTAGTCAGTAATAATTGTGATTAATATTTTTCGACGTTAAATACCTCAGTCCACCCGTGAACATGAAGTCTTCTTATTCTTATTCTCATTCTGAATCACTATGAGTAGCCGGTAATCCCGATTCTAGCAAAATATCGCACCCTCCGATGAGAATGCAGAAAATATACTTCTAAGTGATGGAAAACATTAAGGAGGAAAATCTTTGTAAAAATATATTTTATCAAATTCGTAATCTTATAAATATTAATTCTCCTAGAGATGAAGACATTTTCTTTTTGCTTTGTTCTTCAGATTAATAAATTAAAAATTATGGACTCGTATTTTTCTTATTTTGTTCTAAAATAGGCTTGCGTTTGACCACAACTTGCCTGATGTGAAGCAATGATGCGCAGTGGTACGGGCCTCGCCTTAGAAATATAAGGTCGCGGGTTCGAATCCCAGTCGTGCCCACAAATCTTTGTGTGAGTTGTTTCATCGCCGCTGCTCAATATCGGTTAAGGAAAACATCGTGAGGAAACCAGCACGTCTAAGAACTAATCATTCGAGGACATGTGACATCCACCAACCCGCACTTGGCCAGCGTGTGTGGATTAAGGCCTAAACTCTCTCAACTAGTAATATAGTTGAGAGAAGACCCGTGAAGGATACTAAAAAGGGTTGAAGTGATGCAGTCTACGACGGAACGCGCTACCCAGTAAATACCGATTCACTCGTGACTTGAAAACCGGCAGATTATAGCTATTCACTTCAACCCTTATTAGTGTCCCACTGCTGGGCACGGGTCTTCTCTCAACTATCTTATGAGTTGGGATAGCTATTGGCTAAAAATTCATAATAAATCTCGAATGCCGTCACACTGCTTAACTTGCAACTGTTTCGTTGTAACTAGCAACATTAAAATAAAATAATTTAGATTTAATTAAATTAGCAACACTTTGTGCCGTGTGGCAACACTGTGCATGTAATTTATTTCTCCACCTGCGATCCGTGGAATAAACATGTGTTAAATTGTGTTCCGCAGTTTTATAATAAAATAGCTCAGTTTTGAGTCAAGTGGCCAACTAGATACCAGCCCCAAGAGATACAGCAGTCCAGTGCTAGACCTCTGTCCTACACACACCTAGGTAAGATTTCTACAGAAATGTGACGCGCACTCCCACTCCAAAACTTTAATGAGTTGTAACTTAATATTGTTTCATTTCAATGATAAAATTGATAAAACAAAAAATACGTGGTCTAACATTTTTTTATAATCCCTATTAGATTTCTTATTACAAATTACACAATAGAAATTGACGCGTATATCACACATTGAAATAAAACTTCTTTATAACGAAATTTATCGCGGTTTATTTTAGATTTTAAATCCCGAGGTTTCAGTATTTTCAGACCGCGATAAACTCCGTTATAAAATAGTTTAATTTCAAGATAAAGATAACTTATTGTTTTAAAAAGTTTATGAAACTTTATGATTTCAGTAACAGTAGAAATAAATAAAGTAAGTATATAAGTATAAAAGTATAAAAATCTTTATTTCTTAAAATTTTACATATCCTTAACATGATCACTAGCCTCCACACTAGGATCCCCTGTGTCGTGGATGCTAGTCTCTTTCGTTATGATGGGTCTTGTAACTAACTTCATTAATAATAATAACAAAAAAATATATGTAGGTTATGTAAGTGTGATATAGATTATTTAAGTTATGTATATGAAATACCTATTCGGTGGTTTGTTGTAGGAATCGAACCGCGCACTCCACAGCTTAGCTGTAAGTTATGAAGTGTCGATAAGCGCGTACCAGAGTACGTAATGCGTTGTAGCACGCGACCTCGAGCTTATTGTGTGCGGTCTCAGTAGCAGCGGGGACATTAGCGAAGAAAATAATAGTAACAATGCAGTCAAGGGAAAAAGTTGAATTAAGTTTATACTGACTATGTAAATGATAAAAATACATTCAAAAACACCATGGAATTAGATCACTCTAATCCATCACACTAAATCTTAATATATATATTTCTTGTGTGCGTGTGTATGTGACTGAACTCCTCCTAAACGACTGGACCGATTTTGATGAAATTTTTTGTGTGTGTTCAAGGGGATCTGGGAATGGTTTAGATTCACAATTTTGTCCGCTGGCGGTACGAAGTTCGCTGGGGCAGCTAGTAGAATGTAATAGTTATAAGTACTGCATTTTAAAAGAGATAAAAGCCTACCGAGTTATTAGCAGTCTTTTTCGGTAGTTGAACCCTCGTTCGTTGTAGTTGCACGTTCGGAAAATAAATTGGACGATTTTCGTACAGGCCTTCTCCAAAAAAATAGTAAATATTTTCATTTTCACAAGTCCGGTTGCTCGAATCTGACAGCTGGCTGTTGGTCTTACCATCTCTGCTACTGGTTCCCTACGGGTTTCGAGGTCTGATGGCAGTCGCTCGTATAATTCTGGTAGCTAGCCGCATCAGGTTAAACTGGGAGCCGACCCCAATAGAGATGGGAAAAAGGCAAGGGGAATGATGATGGTAATCGTGAACCCGCCGCTGCTGGGGACTCACCCCACTCCCTTTACCAAGCAAGCATAATAATTTAATACAACTGTCGCAAACAAAATAAATACAACCTTATTTAATAATAGATAAAGTATCGTTCTCATTGTTCGTAAAAGTTTATTATTGAAATCGTTTCAGTGTTTGTCGGTAAAGTAATTAAATGAAATTTCATAAAGGGATATTATTGAGAATACCAATTTTGTTGTTTTAATTAAAGTTTCAGCTCTTGTTGTTTACTAAAAGATTATGATGTTCTATTAAATTGGTCAGTACCCTTAGACTCGTTCTCGTTCATCAATATGAAAGTTTTCTAATATTACCTTAAAGAGATCTTGAACTATCTAGAAGACCTCGGTAGTCGAGCGGTGTAAGCCGTCTGATTGGGCTATACTGTGCCCGGGAGGTCGCAGATTCGATTACCGCCCCGGACAATATTTGTGTAACAACAAATATTTGTTTCGGTGTCTGGTTGGTTGAGGGACTACCTTCCGTGCCTCGGAGAGCACGTTAAGCCCGGTTGTCATTTAACCCATCTATGACAATCGTTACATGTAGTCAGAAGCCAATATAACCTGACACCTGGTCTAACCATCTCGGGTACTGGTTCCCTACGGGTTTCGAGGTCTGATGGCAGTCGCTCGTATAATTCTGGTAGCTAGCCGCATCAGGTTAGACTGGGAGCCGACCCCAATAGAAATGGGAAAAAGGCAAGGGGAATGATCGTGAACTATGTAGTCAAAATGTGTTTTCAAATTTATTTCATTCGTATTAAAAACATTTTTAAAAAAGGAAATGTAATGCTGGAAATATAATGAAATGGATCGGAAACAGATTAGGTAAAATAATTTGTAGATACAAGTGCATTTTAACTTATTATCTTAACAGATTCAACTCCTAGTAAGGGTACAACAACTTTTCAACCAGGGCTTAAATTTTGATAATATAAACTTGTACAATATTTTTTATTTAATAAACAATATTTTTTTTATATATCTCAGTACTAAAAAATTAAGTAATCGATAACGAAAGATGTATACTATTGATATGATTGTATGGTCACCCGCGTGCTGTCGTATCAGCTGTGCGCTTGCTAGGGTCACTGAACGCTATTTTACGCCTCGAGCTTTCATCGATGTTATTACGATTTAACTATCAAGAACTCTACTCATAAAAAAATCTACAAATCTTCACTATTGATACTAAGTTTTCAGTCACTCGTTTAATAAGATAATCCTTATTCACAATCTTTGATATGTTTTGCATTATCTATCTCACTCTCACAAACATGGCGTAGCAAACCACAATTTAAGTAATAATTTCTATGAAACTAAGATTTTTGGCTCTACTTCCGCGTGATAAGTAATCTTGTCTGTCTTATTTTTGTTTCTTGAGTGATTATGACATTTATTAAACACACAAGAAGGCATTTTGATTAGTTTATAAGCAAGAGGTTAAATTAATGAGCTCTGTCAACATGCGTCGAATACTCGATAGTCCGCGTGTGACTGAGTGTCGGTGAGTCCGTTGGACTCATTTTAGAAGGACCGCGCGCTGTGTTCTAGTTCCAAATCTTTCATTTTTTTTTTAGTTTACCTAAGTTCACGGTACTGTTTCCTTATTAAATATACTCCAGCTAAAACATCACACAATTTTCAACCCATTTCATTACTAGATAAGATTTAAACTCCGATAGCAGTAACATTTTAACGGGATACCCAGCCAGACATCAAACGGTTGTAATTGTTTTGTAGTTATTTTATTGTAAATTGAACTCTATGTACACGTGTTGTGGTGTAATATTGTTTGGTGTTTATTTGTTTGTAGGCTCTAGAGGCCGAGCAGGTACATCAGTATCAGAGTAGGTTCTTCTACGTGGGTATATCGGGCGAGGAGAATGAGACATCGCACGTACAATTTAAAATCAGATTTATTCTCGACAATTAGTATTACAGATAATGTTACTCAAGCCAAAGTACAGATCGATATTTAAAAGTAGACAAAGTGTTCCGCAAGGTAACGACCAACCGGTTCGACGATCAAACGTAAAGTAAAACAAAACTGAAAAACTCCCGCCGTCCGCCGGCGCCTCCCCAGCGCCCCAAGCGGCACGAACACAAAACTCTTACTCGACTCTGATTGGTCGACGCCTCGTACCATCGCCATGGCACCACTCATCGTCGACCAATCACAGACCGGCGGAGTTACCTGCGTTACACAAGAGATGGCGCCACTTCCATCTCTAGTCTACAAAATAGTTCTTAAATTTTGTACTAGGTGGCGCCTCAACTACTTAATAACAAATCTTAAAATTCAGGCGCCGTCACGGCCAAACTGACACTCGCACGTCCTCGGGCGACCCTCTTGCTCATCTATAACAAAAAAACACCAAGTTAATTCTAATCTAAACCCACCGTTCGTTCATCCTGACGTGATTATGACACATTATGTTTTAGAGACATTCATTAGAAAAGTTACCCTAGCGACTGATGCTGCTACCCAGTTCGGTCGAGACACAACGGCTCAGAAACCACAAATATGCCTACCAGCAGTGAGACCGGATAACAGATTCCCTTCGATCTACAGCCACCGCGGTAGCCTGTAGGGTTCGACCCGGACATCTGAATCCCTTCGACTCACTCTGGACTCACCGCATCAACCATAGCCTGGATAACAGAGTCTCTTCGATCTACAGCTCCCGCAGAAGTTTATAGGGTTCGACCCAGACCTCTGAATCCTTTCGACTATCTCACAACTCACACAACATACCACCGTATACCCGTGTCCCCCCCAACCGCAACCGATAACACAATTCAGTCTAGGCAACTTCACTACATGAATCGGGAATTATTACTTTGTGTCAATGACTACTATTACTTATGAGATAACATGGGTACAGTAAAAGAAACACACATACACACACACACACACACACACACACACACAAACAGTAAAGTTACGAACCTATCAACTACTCTGTCGCTTAGTCAGAAAAGGCGGTCAAAGTGTCACTGCCAAGTGATATAGTATCACTAATGACTGAAACAGTATCACTACCAACATCATCGGTATTTATTACCGCCGTCACAGGCTCATCATCATCATTGTCATTATCATCATCGCGATAATTAGTCATAATATCGGAAATTTCAGCTAGACCAGAAACACCCCTAGGTACCAAACGCAAATTCTCATGAGAATATTTGTACAAACGATTAGACCCAGTTACACTTTTCAGTTCATACCGATCATTTTCTAGAACGCGAACGATTTGGAAAGGACCTTTAAACTTTCTATCTAACTTAGTCTGGTTACGTTCACTACATTTAATGAAAACGAAATCACCTACTTGAAATGGCTTTACTTTTGCTTTTCGACTATTGAAACGCAAAGCATCTGAATCGGCAGCTTTTTTGATGTTTTCAGCTGCAATGTTACGGATGTCATCTAAGTTATGCCTTTCACCTGAATTTACTCTTGGCGCGACTTTAGCTTCTCCGAGAGACAGGGCTGTAATACCGAACATGAGTTCTGTAGGAGAGTAACCCGTGACCTTGGAACGCGTACTATTCAAAGCTAATTGCACATTACCTAACTCATCTCGCCAGACTTTATTGGGGTCATTTTCTATGATCGTCAGTAAGTTTTTCAAAGTGCGCATAACCCTTTCTACTTGGCCATTAGCCCTACTTGAACCGGTAGCAATAAAGTGCAGTTCTATGCCGTTATCAGCACAATACTGTTTGAAGTCATGACTAGCATAACTGCGACCTTGGTCTGCTATGACACGTTTTGGGGCACCGAAAAGAGTGACAGCCTTTTTCAGTGCTTTTACTGCACTGGAAGCGTCAAGGGATGTCGTATGTTCAAGTAGCACATACTTTGTAAAACCATCAATTATAACCGATGCATATTCTTTCCTATTGCTTTTGCCCGTTAATTTTCCCGAGATATCAATGTGAACGGTGTGCCAAGGAGTACTAGGCTTAGGGATCGGATGCAACTCGATTTGTTGTGCTCCTGAAGGACCCTTAGAAGCTTTACATACTATGCACGAATCTACAAATCTGCGGACATTTTTGGACATTTCTGGAAACCAATAATGGTCGTATAGCTTGTCAAGAGTTTTCTCATGACCAAGATGCTGAATTTCAGTGTGAACGTGACTTATGAGCGTCCACATAAGGGATCGAGGAACTACGGGTAGCCAGGAAGTACGCTTATTTCTCTCAATTTTTCTATAAAGAAGGTTATCTCTTACGTCATAAGTATGGGCTATTGATTCAGGGAGGTCGTTTTCAGTGTGTTTCCTAACAAGGTCTTGGATTTCAGGATCTCTTTGTTGCTCTACTGAAAGCCAGCCACTGTGCAACTCAACAAAGTTCACAGTTTTCTTAGGGAGCGAAGAACTACCTTCATTCATTGGAGGATGATTTCTCGAAAGAAAATCAGCATGTTCCATGTTACGACCCTCACGATATATAATGTCAAAAGAATACGCCTGCAAAAAGGCCCACCAGCGGTGTACCCTCGGAGTCAAGTCAGTTTTGGACTTTGAGGCTTTTAATGAGTTACAGTCGGTAAAGACTGTGAAATGTTGCCCATAAAGGTAATGCCGGAAATGTTCAACTGCACGCACGACTGCCAGTGTCTCGAGCTCATAAGAGTGATACCTCGATTCTGCCTCAGTCGTGCGGCGACTAAAATACTCAACAACATGTGGGGTATTATCCTTTTTCTGGATCAAGATGGCACCATAGCCATCAGAACTCGCATCTGTGTGTAATTCTACGGGCAAGTCAGGGTCGAATATGGTCAGCACCGGTTCGGAAGTCAATATTTTCACAATGGTTTTGTGAACTTCGTCGTGCTTGTCTTCCCACTTTATAGGGCCCTTCAATTTAGTCAGCGGAAATAGAGGACCAGCTACCTTTGAGAAATTAGGTATGAAACGCCGGAAGTACGAAGCTAAACCCAAAAACTGGCGGACTTGCGTAGCTGTTTTAGGAACTGGAGCGTCAATAAGGGCTTGAATCTTTTTAGTGTTCGGTCTCACCTCACCGGCTTGAATAGAGTAACCTAAATAATTAACCTGCTTTTTCATAAATTTACATTTGGAAATATTTAGGGAGAACCCAGCCTCGGATAACGATTCCAGTACCAAATCAAGACGATTCAAACCTTCAGATATGTCTGCAGAGTAGCAAAGAACATCATCCATGTAAGCCGTTGCAAAATCATTTACAGGTCTAAGGGCATTGTTAATACTCCTTTGATAAACAGAGGGTGCATTTCGAAGACCAAAAGGCATAGCCAAATATTCGTACTGCCCATCTGGGGTCACAAAGGCAGTACGCTCAATAGAATCTGGGTGAACCGGAATCTGATGGAAACCCGACGCCATATCAAGCGTAGAAAAGAAATGAGCTCCATTAAGACGATCAATTTGTTCATCAACACGTGGTAGAGGGTAATGTTCAGGCTTCGTGTTAGCATTCAGTTGCCTATAGTCCACACACATTCTATCAGACCCATTCTGCTTTTGAACCAGAAGAATCGGGCTTGCAAAGGGAGATCTACTCTCGCGAATAACCCCAGCATCTAAAAGTGACTGAACTCTTTCCCGTACTACTTCCTTTTCAGTAGCGGAAAGTCTATATGGATGTCTATGTACTTTCTTATTAGAATCAATTAAATCAATGTTAATTTCTCCCGTAGTCACACGTCGCGTAGGAATACCGTCAATAAAATAATCACTATACTTGTGGAGTATTCTAAGTAGTTCTCTTTTATGTTCCCCTTCAAGGTCAGTATCAATGTCATTCAAATTAACGTTATTACAAATATTACAGTCCTTCGCCTTTTTAAATTGGATTCTATCATCGCTAATTTGAACGCTCACTCCCTGCTCAAGAATGTCCCTTCCCAAAATAACAGACTCTGAAATACCGTTGGATGGAACGATGTGAAACAAAACCGACAGCTTAAGGCCCTCTACAACTATATCACTGAGAATTTGAGAATCGCAAAGAATGTTTCCTTGACCTACCCCCGTAAGATAAACCGTATCATTGCGTTTAGTACCCGATAATTTTGAAACCAAGTCTGATCTAACCAAGGAGCATGCAGAACCACTATCAAATAAAAATCGGACGAGCTCACCCGATGATGTTGCTAGCGTACTCCTTGCTGATTGATGGCTGCACAAGTGGACCTCTTTGACCACCTTGTCTGGACAGGCTGGAGCGATGTGGCCAGGTTTGCCACACACGAAGCAGGACCTCTTGTCAGGAACCTCCTTCGAAGTAGACGCAGGATTCTGGGCAGCCGGGGGCTTCTTGCTCGTACAATCCACTTGTTTGTGTCCAGGAGACCCGCAGCGATGACAGTTGCCTTTGAATCGTGTGTCGCCGCTCTTCAGTCGCTTCGCTTCAAAATCGTGGTCACCGACGTCGTGTCTTCTTTTATTTGAAATGCCATTCAATTTTCTAAATAGTTGTGCCCTCGTAGTAATATCTTGTCCATTTAGCTCTCTTTTTATGAAATTATCTTTGAAGCAGAGGGTAGACATAACAAATCCAGTAATAATGTCTTCAGGCATAGTCACTCGAGGAATGCGTTCTATTATGGTCCACAATCGCGTAGCAGCTTGGCAAGCGGTTTCCTTGTGGGCAATTTGAAATCGCATGACGTCATCAAAATAATCTTGAGGTAGCATAGGCCGCGCAAATTTCGTTAGAAGTAGTTCCTTTACACGTGGCCACTTCATCTCTTCCAGGCTGAGACATGTCAGTGCAGTAGCAGCCCGTCCCTTCAACGAGTGTGTAAGGGCTAGCAACAACTCGACGCCTTCTAAATTTCTACTGGTCACAATTATTTCCGTCAACTTGCACCAACCTTCAATGTCAGCACCTTCTTCATCCGGGTCAAACTTAATGAGCTTCGTAGAATCGTTCTTCACTGTAGCTGGAGCTTGTGTAGCGGTCAATAATCGAGAAAGTATCGCTTCCATTCCGCTCAAGACGTCACACGTGGTAGTTTCTCGCTGCTTCCGTTTCTTCTCCTCAATATTTGGCCCTTCGTATCCCACTTCTGATGTAGGCTCTAGAGGCCGAGCAGGTACATCAGTATCAGAGTAGGTTCTTCTACGTGGGTATATCGGGCGAGGAGAATGAGACATCGCACGTACAATTTAAAATCAGATTTATTCTCGACAATTAGTATTACAGATAATGTTACTCAAGCCAAAGTACAGATCGATATTTAAAAGTAGACAAAGTGTTCCGCAAGGTAACGACCAACCGGTTCGACGATCAAACGTAAAGTAAAACAAAACTGAAAAACTCCCGCCGTCCGCCGGCGCCTCCCCAGCGCCCCAAGCGGCACGAACACAAAACTCTTACTCGACTCTGATTGGTCGACGCCTCGTACCATCGCCATGGCACCACTCATCGTCGACCAATCACAGACCGGCGGAGTTACCTGCGTTACACAAGAGATGGCGCCACTTCCATCTCTAGTCTACAAAATAGTTCTTAAATTTTGTACTAGGTGGCGCCTCAACTACTTAATAACAAATCTTAAAATTCAGGCGCCGTCATGTTTATGAGTTTAATGTGGTTTACAAACAGACGAATGGATAACTCATCATTATTTGGAGTTATTATTATTTGTTTAAAAATAATCTATGATAGGCTAATGGTGGAAGTCTAAAAAAGTTCTTACTTAAGAAAATAATATCTCTCAAGAAAATAATTAGGCACTTTAAACTTTTAGGTGTCACATAATCTAATACCTTTAAACGACCAATTCTTGTATAAATATATATATCTGAATCTCAAAAAGGGCCCCAACAATTTTGGGAGTGATCTAGCCAAATTTCATTTCTGGTACAATTGTCGTTTTATTCGTGTATTGAGGCAATGAAAAACTGCTATAGAGTACGAAGGCAAATTTCGCCATAGTAATCACATACTGGTTGCAGTTGCAGCCATGGTAAGTGACCACTCACCAGACAAATTCGCACAGCATCGCAGCCGCGCCTTGTTCGTGTGCCTGATGTGAAGCAACGATGCAGTCTACGATGGAACGCACTTACCCAGTAAATACCGATTCACTCGTGGCTAGAAGACGGGCAGATTATAGTTATCGGAAAACATATGTAGATGCTGGCAGCGAATTCCACAACTTGGCAATTCGCACACTGAAAGTGGAAGAAAAGCGCTTTGTGCGTACCCGTGAAATTTCGACAATCATTCGTAATCACGAGTGAATCGGTATAATAAGCAAGCGAGTTCCACCGTAGACCACAAAATTGCTTAAAGCAGTTAGAAGTCAAGCGCAAGTTTATTCTAGAATAAATAAATACGTAGTACTTAAATCCACATACCCAGTACTCAGACATCAAAGCCGTTGCGTAGGGGTGCTGTAAAAGCTACCGGGGGGTTGAGTAGGGTTGCCACCTCAGAGTAAAAATTCCTTCATTACTCCGAGGTTGCCACCCTTAAGAAAAATATATAAATAAATAAAGCTAGAATGATTCTGTTTTCTTAGATACTTTCAAAATGATGATAAAACATAACTAAATTTAATTTTAGTCTGAAAATATTTTTTTTTAATATACCTAGTGTAAAAAATAGTTAAAAATGCCATAATCAATTTATTAAATTTAATTTTAATCTGAAAATAAATTAAATTTAATACACTATATTAATACACTATATTAAAATGCCTATTGACATGTCCGACTTCTGCTGTCGCATTTCGAGTTTTTGAAGCGATTATCATTCCGGTAAAAGAAAGGGATATAATATAATAATAATAATAATAAATTGTTTACTATGTATAAAAGGTACAACATGAAATTAAAGGTAACTGTAAAATAAAAACAGATTTATGTTAAGTATATGCCTGAACTAGGGTGAACCCTGTGCCTCAGGCTAATAGTGCTTATAAATTAATCATTTTACAGGGATTTTTAGCGATGCGGTTCTACAGTGTGTATATTCGCATCCCTTTCTTAATCGGCACCAGGGCTTTAGAAACTGGGGGTTTAACGCGTCTTGTCCTGGTTGCTAAATTTTAGATATGGCAACCCTAGGAAGTGGGAGGTGGGTAATTATATAGAAGAGAAATATTATTGCGAATGAATTCAAAACGTTGATGACACCGTTTGATATTAAATGTTAGGCATTTAGTGAAATGTGCTGTTTTAATGTTATGTGCAAGTTTGTATTAAGTAATACAGACATACTATCGTAGGAATTGTTAGTTAAGTCACATTTTTTTGTCAATTTTATCTTTATATTGTCATCACTATATAAAAAAAAAGTATAGTGGGACATTAACACACACGGTCATCTGATACCAAACTAAGCAGAGCTTGTACTATGGGTACCAGATACCTGGTAATACATATATTTGACGGGCCGGTGGCGTGGTCGGTAAGATACTTGCTTTTCACATCCCCGAATCATGGGTTCGATTCCCACCCGAGACAAACATTAGTGATGAACATTTGTGTTTGTCTCGAGTCTGAGTGTAAATATCTATTATCTTCTAAATATATAAAAGAAGAGACTGACTGACTGACATATCAACGCAAAGCCCAAACCGCTTGGTCTGGAGACTCCAAATTTGGCACATAGGTTCCTTATGGGGTCTAGGGGAGCACTAAGAAAGGATTTTTCAAAACTCACCCTTTAAGGGGGTGAAACGGGGTTCCAAAGTTTGTATGGAAAAACAAGATTAGTGAGACCAATTTTGCTGGTGAAACCGCGGGCGGAAGCTGAATATAAGCTGGAAGAATGTATATATTTACAAAACAAAAGTATTATATGTATTGTTCTGGCTTGCCTTCCTTATTTTCCCTCCCTTTCCTTAAATTCCTTCATTGAACTCATGGCGCCAAGCAACGGCCAATCAGAGAAGGTTTCAAGCGTCGATCATAGAAAGATCGACCAATGGCGTTGAAGAGGACTTCTTAATAAACCTCGGCCGTGACGACAACGCTCGCGTGGCGTTCCCTGATTTTTAAACTAAATCTAATGTAAAGTACTAGTTTTTCTATATATTAACTGTGTGTGGACGGGTCGACCCTCAAGTGTTTCACCATTCATGTGAATTAGTGCTATTTAACAAACAAGAAATCAAGCACGTGGACGGTGCACCGAAGACATACAACATCGGCGGGTCGCGCCTTCGAAGCCGAGCAAATACGTGAGTTCTTCACATTATCTACCTATCTACCCTTTCCCGGTGAGCCAGGCATATATTCTCTGCGCTTCCACCTTCTAATTCTCAAAGCAAAATCATCCCGGCGGTTTGCCGCCATTTATAAAGTGGTCCTTTCGAGCGCGAATAACCTACGGATTTTGGGTTCAATTTCAATAGAAAACTCCAAAACTACAGTTGTTCATTGCTAATAAGCCTTTTTCTTTCGTTTAATTGCGTTTTCTAACTAAATTATATGATCATTAATCATAATTTCTAACTTTTTAAACGAAGTGAAAAATATAAGGTAGATAGATAATTTTGTTCGAAGAAACTACATTCCTAGCTAAATCAGGTTATTTCGTTCCACGGCTAACGTACATACTTATATTATTATATACCTTCCATACAATCATAAATATATTGTAGGTCAAGGTAATTACGGGTTTATTAGGACGTCGTTTCCATTAATACATAGGTACCTACGTAGTGGGTTCAAAGTGTTCAAACGTAATATACGTACCTACCTACTTACGTAGTACTACATTTCAATAACAAATACTTTTTGTTTTCGTTTAGATACTTATCTAGTTAAATAATCACTATGACAAACCCATCAAAGTCTGAAGTTGAGAGACAACTAAAATTGCTTACTACTCAACGTGAGTACGCGTTTCGAGATATACAAATTTTGTTTGATTTGTCTAAACAAATACAAACTGACAAGAGTTCAGCCTCTCAGTTCGAAGCAAGGTATAAGCGCATTGATTTATTACGTAAAGAGTATTTAGATTATACGTCTCAAATCAACGATTTAAAATTAAAACTAAAGCCAGATGAAGTAATTGACATGAAGGCTGTGATCGCGTTTGATGAATTATTTTACGCTGTCAGCGCTGCAAAGTCAGCCTCTGACGCTAGCCGCGCGCCCATTCTCGGCTCGGCCCGGCTCGATTACGAGTCTGAACCGAGCATGTCGTCCGGTCTTTCTTATCATTCTGCAAAACCGATCGCACAAACGCGCTTACCGAATCTTGAATTACCGAAGTTCGATGGTAATATTGAATACTGGCAAACGTTCTTCGATACCTTCTCGTCGCTAGTACATGATAATAATAATATTAGTTCGATCGAAAAGTTTCACTATTTATTATCCTGTCTTTCTGGTTCAGCGTTATCGATAGCGAAGGGAGTGCCTGTTACGTCTGATAATTACCAAATTGTATTTCAAGCTCTTATTGAGCGGTTTCAAAATAAGCGAATCTTGGCCGCTACGTATTTAGACAAAATTGTCAACTTTTCACCTTTAAGGTCTGGTAATTTTCACGAGTTACGTAACTTAGCAAATGTTTTGAATGAAACGGTCAATGCCCTTAAGGCGATGAAAATTAAAAACCTGGACGAGTTTCTTTTATTTTATTTAGCTTCACGTATTTTAGATGCTGATACTCGTAAACGTTTTGAATTGCATAATGAAAAACAAATGCCTACATTTACTGATTTGTTAGACTTTTTGCAAGGTTATGTCAAAGTAATGGAGGTCAGTCAATCGGGTACTTTTTCCGGTTCTGGCTCTAAGCAGAAACAACTAAATACAATTCCTGTGCGCACAACCGGTACGCGTAGCAGGAATAATTATCAAGCAACATCGTTGCCGTTTAACCCGTCGACTGCTAACGCTGCAAATAAATCAGCTGTCTGTCCGTGTTGCGGTCAACATCATGCACTTTTTAAATGTTCTAAGTTTCGAGAACTTAACATTTCCGAAAAGTACCGATTAATGTCAGTCAAAAATGTTTGTGTAAACTGCTTACGCCAATACCATAATGTAAATAAGTGTTTTTCAAAAAGTACGTGCTCAACTTGTGGTGAGCGACATCATAGTTTGCTTCACGACAACGACTCCACTGTCGCGGTTCCGTGTAGCTCCACCGAGGTTACGGCTAATGCTGACCAGATACCCAGTGTGAGTTCCGCGTCGACTGCCGCTCACGTTGGTCATAGTCGAACTCTTGTTTTGCTCGGTACGTGCGCCGTGCGTGTTCGCGGTTGCGGTTTCGCCGCTCAACCCATCGTCGCCCGCGCGCTCATTGATAGCGGAGCTCAGAATTGTTTTATGACGTCATCACTCGCTCAACGTTTAGGTGTGCCTATACGGCGCTGTAATCTTACTGTAGCAGGTTTGGGCGACAACGTTGTTCACCAAGTAAAGGGTGAGACTTCATGCACTTTGATGCCGACGGACTCTGAAAACCCAAGCTTCGTTATTAATTCGATTGTTATGAATAAGTTGACGAATAAAATGCCTGTTGTTGAATTACCTTCTCATGTACGTACGAATTTCAAACACTTAGTATTGGCGGACAAGTGTTTTGATAAACCAACCGACGTCGATTTGTTATTAGGCGCGGAACTATTTCATAAAATATATGATGGCCAACGCTTAGAAATAGGCCCGGGTTTGCCGGTCGCCTTACATAGTGTCTTCGGGTGGGTACTCACTGGCAGAGTTGATAGTAATTGTCACCCTCCGCCTTCGGTCTCATCCCTCGTCGCTTCCACTCGCGTCCTAGACGACGTGGTCAAGCGGTTTTGGGAGGTCGAAGAGCCACCGATTATAGTCGTTTCGAATCCCGAGGATGTCAAATGCGAAGAGTTGTACTCTACTCTAGTGTCCCGTGAACCTGACGGTCGATACGTAGTTCCATTATTACTAAAAGAATCGTTCACCGATCTCGGTGACTCTTATGATATGGCAAAATCACGTTTATTCAAACTCGAAAAACGGTTTGAGCGTAATATTAATTTAAAAGCCGATTATGGCGACTTTATGCGCGAGTACTCTAACTTAGGGCATATGCAACCTGTAACCCTTGGTTCAGGCAAATTTGTGATACCGCATCATTGTGTTCTCCGCCCTGAGAGTACTACCACTAAGCTTCGTGTCGTTTTTGATGCAAGCGCAAAAACCACGAACGGAAAGTCTTTGAACGACTGTGTGTATACTGGCCCTAAGCTTCAAAATGACATAATAGATGTAGTTACAAAGTTTCGCCTTCACGCAGTGGTATTTACTTCCGATATTTCAAAAATGTATCGTAACATAAATTTACGTCCAGCTGATAGAGTGTGGCAGCACCTGCTGTGGAGAGATTCTCCCTCTGATCCCGTGTGCGAATACGAACTTAATACCGTAACGTACGGCGTGACAAGTTCACCTTACTTAGCCATTCGTACTTTGCACCAACTTGCGGTCGATCACGGCTCTGAGTATCCTAAAGCAGCTGAAATTATACGTCACGACACATTCATGGATGATATCATAGCAGGAGCGCCATCTATCGGTCATGCGCTAAAACTTAAAGATGAGCTTATTCAGCTACTAGGTTGTGCTCAATTCGAGCTCCGTAAATGGAGTAGCAACGCTCCCGAGTTCATTGCGGCGTTACCTTCTGAACACTGTCAGGTTCCTAAAACTTTCTGTGATGGTAACCACCAACACATTCTTAAAATTCTGGGTGTTCAGTGGGATCCCATCGATGATTTCTTTACATACTCGATGTCTGAGCTGAATTCAAGCTTAACCAAGCGTGCCATTTTATCAAATGTCGCCCGCATTTATGACCCAATGGGATGGCTCTCTCCCATTGTTCTAATTGCCAAGTTGTTGTTGCAAGAAATGTGGCGTTTTCAGCTAAGTTGGGACGAACCTGTCCCATCCGAAATTGCCTTGCAGTGGAAAAACTTTATTTCTGAAATGGTACATATTAAAAACATTAAGCTACCACGTAGAATAACCTCAAATGATAGTGATACTTACCAATTAATTGGGTTTTGTGACGGGTCCTCTAAAGCCTTTGGATGCTGCGTCTATCTAAGAAGTACCGGTGTTAATCATTATGATACTCATTTATTAATAGCAAAATCCAAAGTCGCTCCTATAAAACCGCTCACTGTAAACCGTCTCGAACTATGTAGTGCTGTTTTGCTTGCGCGTGTTCTTAAGCATATGTATAACTTGCTACGAGATAAAATACCTATTACCAAAGTAATTGCGTTCACTGATAGTAGCACCGTATTATCATGGTTACACACTGAACCACACAAACTTAAAACTTTTGTCGCTCACCGAGTTATAAAAATTCTCGATGACGTCGCAGTTGAGAACTGGCAACATGTTGCAACGCATGACAACCCTGCAGATCATTGTAGTCGAGGGCTCAGCTGTTCCCAGCTGTCAACCCTTACCCAGTGGTGGTCAGGTCCAAGTTGGCTCTCGTGTGATTCCTCCAGTTGGCCGGTCAAGAGCGATTGGGAATCGCACGAATCCATACCTGAATTGCGTACCACCGCTCATGTATCTCAAGCAAATCTTGGCGTTACTGAGCCTGATCTTATTAGTAAATTATTAGATCGCTACTCCACGCTTTCTCGCGTCCAACGTGTGTTGGCTTGGTGTTTGCGTGCTTTGAAAGCCTTTAAGCGAAACTATCCTAACAGAAACATCTTGAGTTCTCCAGAACTGGAGGAAGCGATGTTGTGCATCGTTCAACATGAACAACAGCTTTACCTCACGGCGGAAGTTAAAGCCTCTAAAGCTGTTAGGAAGTTGCATCCTTTTGTAGACGACGCAGGCCTCTTACGAGTAGGGGGGCGTCTTAAACATTCTAACTTAACAATTGCCGAAAAGCATCCTTTACTGTTGCCGAAATCTTCGCGATTATCGCTGTTAATTATAGATTATTTTCATATAACTTACCTTCATTGCGGTCCTCGTACTTTGCAATCGTTTATTCAACGTAAATTTTGGATACCCGGCATTCGTAATTTAATTAGATCGCGTTTATCTAAATGTGTCACCTGCTTCAGGGCCAAACCTGTTCCATGTCAACCTTTAATGGGAGATCTTCCCTCATCAAGAGTAACACCAACGCGGTGTTTTCAAAAGGTGGGTATCGATTTTGCCGGTCCCTTTATTGTAAAGGAAAGTCGTAGAAGAAATGCTCGTACTTACAAGGTCTACGTGTGTGTTTTCGTTTGCCTCGCGGTAAAAGCTATCCACCTTGAAGCAGTAACTGAGTTATCTACTCCTGCTTTCCTGGCGGCGTTAGATCGATTCGTCTCACGCCGTGGGCTTTGCACGTTCATAGTGACCGATTGTGGCACTAATTTCATAGGTGCAAAGCGTTATTTAAATGAGTTACAGCAACTCGTACTTCAAAATCATGATTCGCTCGAGTCAAACCTCGCGAAACGAAATATTGTATGGAGACTGAACCCTCCTACCGGTAGTAATTTCGGTGGAATTTTCGAAAGTGGTGTCAAATCCATGAAATTTCACCTAAAACGTGTGGTAGGTTCACAGGTGTTGACGCTCGAAGAGCTCATAACTGTACTTACCAAGGTCGAAGCGGTACTTAATTCACGGCCGTTGTGCTGTATATCTCCAGACCCTGATGAGGTCGATGTTCTTACTCCTGGTCATTTTCTGACTAACGGTCCTTTAATATCGTTACCTGAACCTGAACTTGCTGAAGAATATGTTCCACCACTTGCTCGGTGGCAAATGCTTCAGAAAATTACCCAATCCTTTTGGCGTATTTGGCAAAGGGATTATCTTCACACTTTGCAGCAACGCGCAAAATGGTTTCAAGAACATGCCAATATTCAAATCGGAGATGTTGTTCTAATTGTTGACAACAATCTGCCACCTTTAGAGTGGCGTTCAGGTAGGGTCCTCAAGTTACATCCTGGACTTGATGGCGTAGTACGTGTCGTTACCGTACGCACTCACAATGGTCTCGTTCGAAGACCAGTAAATAAACTTTGCCCTTTACCCATACAAAACTCAAATTAGCTAAAAAAAAAATATACTATAATTAGCTTTAGTACCTAGCAATTCTGTTTGTCTTTCAATTTCACTCTGCATTATATAAACTAAATAAAAATTACATAAGTATCTAAGACGGTCATTTCTTTTAGTAGGTTCACACTATACCTATATCCATACTTAAGCTAATCTCGTATTTAGTGATAGGACATTGAGGTAAATATGTGTACCTAAATCCTTATTTGTTCGATGCTCGTTTTCTTAGTTTTTTGCTTTGAAATCTGGGACGATTTCAAGTGGGGGGAATTATGTTCTGGCTTGCCTTCCTTATTTTCCCTCCCTTTCCTTAAATTCCTTCATTGAACTCATGGCGCCAAGCAACGGCCAATCAGAGAAGGTTTCAAGCGTCGATCATAGAAAGATCGACCAATGGCGTTGAAGAGGACTTCTTAATAAACCTCGGCCGTGACGACAACGCTCGCGTGGCGTTCCCTGATTTTTAAACTAAATCTAATGTAAAGTACTAGTTTTTCTATATATTAACTGTGTGTGGACGGGTCGACCCTCAAGTGTTTCACCATTCATGTGAATTAGTGCTATTTAACAAACAAGAAATCAAGCACGTGGACGGTGCACCGAAGACATACAACATCGGCGGGTCGCGCCTTCGAAGCCGAGCAAATACGTGAGTTCTTCACATTATCTACCTATCTACCCTTTCCCGGTGAGCCAGGCATATATTCTCTGCGCTTCCACCTTCTAATTCTCAAAGCAAAATCATCCCGGCGGTTTGCCGCCATGTATAGTATATACCAGTTATCTGGTTTCCGTAACACAAGCTCTGCTTAGCTTGGGACCAGATGACCGTGTGGGTTGATGTCCCAGAATATTTATTATTTATTTATTATAATACTTTGCTTTTGTAAATATATACTTAAATATATATAATTACACCCAGACACAAGTCAAACAGACATATTTAAACAAATGTTTGTCTCGGCTGGGAATCGAACCCACGACCTGCGGCGTGAAAAGCAAGTATCTTACCGACCACGCCACCGGCCCGTCAAAGTCACATATGTTAAAGTCACGAGTCACGACACACAGCATATTGCACAGTCGCAGTCGTGGCGTATTCATCACACTATTGAGTGTTCCAACCATCTGTTCAGATATAGTGGTAGTGTCTCACTAACGCCGTTGCCACGGGATATGGCGTCGGGCGGAGCGTTTAGCGATTTTATCGTTCATTGCGTATTTGCTTTAGCAATGGCTAAAGACAAGTGAACGCGAGTGGGCAATGAACTGCAAAGTCGCCAGTCGCGCCGCCCGACTCCGTATCCCGTGGCCACAGCGTAACAGCGAACAACTGACGAAGTTTTCACCAGGAAATCCATACTAATATTATAAATGCGAAAGTAACTCTGTCTATCTGTTACGCTTTCCCACTTAAACTACTAAACCGATTTGGATGAAATTGGGTATGGAGGTAGTTTGAGACCCGAGAAAGAACATAGGATAGTTTTTATCCGACTGCGCAAAAAGAAGGTAATGTTTTGGCGCAATAACCGACATACACGCGGGCGAAGCCGCTGTCGGAAAGCTAGTAATTAATATGCAAATTGCAGGACTCAACTTTCAAGGCGAGTTTACATTTAAGACAGAATTCTACAAGCAGTCTGCAACTCAATCGATGCAATACAAATGTCAAGCCAAAAAGAATGAGTGAAAAATGATATTGTAGAATACTGCCGTTGAAACACGTAAACACGGGATTGCTTGATACAGCAGGTAAACAACCTCATGATTTACAACGTGAGACCTTGGCCTTGAAAAGATCAAAATGTACTGGCCAGACATTCATTTTTCAAATGTCACGTGACTAACTTATGTCAATCGCATACATTTTGTTATTTTCTATCTTTCTTTGTCAGTTCGCTATACAATATGCCTTGAGGTTCTTCTCTATTCTCCTATTTATGACATACTTTCTTGTTTTTAGTGCATTTAACACAATGCCCAACTCATAGTTGTATTTTTTTTATTGTAATTGTTGTTAGTTACGTAATTAATAGTTTTAATTTTAGATTTTTTTTTTGCTAAAAAATGTTGTTTTAAGTTCCTAATACTATTATTTAATCACGTTCTGTTTTTTTATAGTTTATTTGATTTGTTTTTATTTTCTTTTGTATTTAATTTAATATTTGTACGCCTTCACGGCAAAACATAGCGCCCATTTAAATGTTTACCTAACACCTTTATGTACTCTCACCTATGTTTTACAAATAAATCTTCTCATTCTGATTCTGATTCTGATTCATTCATAAATTAGCGAAACATTATATTAGAGCATATCACCAGAACCAAAACCACACACAATAATAAATTTCCATATTCATAGGATTGCCTTACATTTACGCGAATATTACACAAAATAAATAATAATGTATTTTACTTGTACCAAAGCCCAAGCAAAATCAACTCAGAATTTAAGACAATGTAAGCTAAGTTTGCTTAAATCGGAAGGCAACTTAAATATTAATGTTTGGAGGTAGTTAGTAATAATTGTGATTAATATTTTTGGACGTTAAATACCTCAGCCCACCCGTGAACATGAAGTCTGAAAAGATTTTGAAACGTCGGGATCTAAAATCTAAAATAAACCGCGATAAAGTCCGATAAAAAGTAGTTTTATTTCAATTTCCATATTCATTCAATTTTATATTTAATATTTTAGCTTTGCATTGTATTGCTATCCGCTGTAATCTCACACTGACGCCCCACCTTGCATGCGCTGTCGTGACTTAACAAGCTGCGGTTAGACACAACGCGTCTGTATCGCTGACACTGGGGCTCACACTTATTGTGATGAATTGTTGCTATATAAGAAGATATTGTTGGGTTTGTATAAGGCTAGTAATCGGCCTATTTTCAAGTCACGAGTGAATCTGTATTTACTAGGTAAGCGCGTTTCATCGTAGACTGCATCTTTTCTTAGCAACAGGCAAGTTGTGGTCAACTGAGGTATACTTGTATTTATAAGTTTGGTCGTCAAATACCTCAATCCACCGGTGACCATGAAGTCTGAAAATACTTTGAAACGCCGGGATTTAAAATCTAAAATAAACCGCGATAAAATAAATTTATTTCTATAAATAAAACTCATGTAAAAAAGAAAAAACAAATAAAAGAGCTAAAAATAAAAACTGTGTGACCCACCATTGTCAAACATAGACATTGCTCAGTAAACGCTGGGAGTACCTACTAGAGGCGACACCCAGCACTGATTTTCACCAATATCTACATTCTCACAGTTCTTTGAAGCCAGGCACGAAGGTTGCCAAATAAGGGCACGTACGTTTTTTTTTTCAAACATCGATGCTAAACTGTAGGTATATAGGCATAACAGTATAACTTAATCTAGACTGTAAGTACTAAGTAACAGTTAAGTAAGCAGTAAGTTGAAGTAATAATTAGCACTTGGCGCGCGAATCCAATCCCGCTAATGTTACCACTCGAGAATATTACACAGTTAAGTTAAAGACAGAGAGGAAAAATAAATTGAACGAGGTTCTTAAAGGCGCTAACGAACTAACGACGACAATCTTGATAAGCAATTTTAATCGTAAACTTAACGATCGATAGGAGATCATACCGATCGTTACAAATATCGAGATTGCAGACTCTAGACAATTTACATAGCGAACTGAAAACGAAAAGAATAAAATATATGGGACAGACATTCAACTTCAAAATGTCACGTGACAATCTTATGTCAACCCCATACATTTTGCTTTATTCGATGTTTCATTTTCACTTGTAATAATAATTTGTCTAGGGGCTCCAGGTTTCCCGTTCTATCATCGGACAAGTATAATATTATGGTGGAAATTTCACAGGTACGCACAAAGCGCATTGTGCGAAATGACAAGTTGTTGAATTCGTTCAGGCAACCTAACTGCTCATAAAAATATTATTAAAAAAACAAGTTTATTGATAAATAAATGTTACAGAGTTATACATCATCCGGTGGTCCCAAAAACTAGGTATATCCTGTACTATGGGTGCCATGTACGATTAAAAATCTACTTAAACGAAAGGTTCGGACGTCCTCAACAGCTTATAAATATCATAATTTAGGCGCATTGACTCTCTATTACTTTCTTTCCTGTCTTTTTTTATTACGAAACAAAAGGCAACAATATATTTTAGTGAACTAGGATTCCCTGTGTCGTGGAGGCTAGTGGAAAAACTCGTTAAGGGAAGACCCTTAACGAGTTTTACTATGTATAGTTGAATGTGTGTTACCATACCACTGAAACCAAACGGAATATCTGTGAATCCTCTCTGTGTTGTATTGTCTGTGGCAAATCATTTACCGTTAATGCGGTTAATCAATGCTAATACAATAAATTGAAAAGTGCTCATTTTCACACGACATGTGTAATACACAAAACCTTAAAAACAATGTTTTTTTTCTGTACCAAGTCAGCAAACAATCGTACAGATCACCCAATGGTAAATGTTGACTTAGCGTATGGACGCTTACAACACCAGAGCACCACCACCATGCACACACCCAGGAATACAAACAACATTTATTACATGGCGTGTGTTCTGTAAGCCGGACGGTACTTACTCCCCCCACGAGCCTGTCGAGCGGAGAACATCTCTGCCCTACCTCTCTTCAAATATCAAATTCACTTCACTCACTTGAACCCTTATGCGTCCCACTGCTGGGCCCGGGTCGTCTCTCAACTATCTTACGAGTTTAGAGAATTTAGACCTTAAGCCACACACGCTGGCCAAATGCGGGTTGGTGGATGTCACATGTCGTCGAATGATTAGTTCTTAGACATGCCGGTTTCCTCACGATGTTTTCCTCCACCAATATTGAGCAGCGGCGATGAAACAATTCGCACAAAGATGTCTGGGCACGACCGGGAATCGAACCCGCAACCTTATATTTCAAAGGCGAGGCTGATACCGCTGCGCCACCGCTGCTCTAATATCAAATCAAATCAGTAGAACAGCGGCGAACAGCTAAGGTTTTCAAGATCTGATAACGTGACGGGCGACAGACGACTGAGCAAATGTCGCGCGTGACAGAGTGACGACGGTATTAAGCGTGACACTAACGTGTGGTACAAGTAACGAGTTGCATCTTCGTCTTCACATTTATTTATTTATTTATTTACTAGCTTCCGCCCGCGGCTTCGCCCGCGAAATTGAACTCACTAATCTTGTTTCTCCATACAAACTTTGGAACCCCGTTTCACCCCCTCAAAGGGTGAGTTTTGAAAAATCCTTTCTTAGTGCACCCCTAGACTCTATAAGGCCGACCCTCTCTGCATGGTGTCACCAGACATCGCACCGGAACACGGCAAGGCCGCTTGGCGGTGCGACTTTGTCACTAACCACGGCCGAAGCCTACCACCAGTTGATTGTCACCTGATTGGCACCACCCGGAAACCACGTGTGGGGATTCAATTAAAGGTTTATACCCATGGACGAAGGTGACTCAGTCCCCAAAATGTTTGTTTGTTTAAAATTTGTGTGCATCTTTTATTTACGTGTGCATGTGTAAACACGCTTCAACTTCAACCTTTTGTAGTGTGAACATATAAATGCTGTACGTGGATGCCTGCTAAAACTGGCAGTAATAATTTAGTTCTATAAGTTGCGTATAACACGTCTGTGATAAATGTTCTAAGCCGCTTCCGCTCTTAAGTTAGACCAAACAAACCGTTCCCAAGCAACGATATCAGAGGATCAGTCTCCGAGCGATCATTGATACCCTACAGCTTTGATCTCCCTGATATGCTAAGAATATAATACGATAATTCTGTATTCAACCGAGTTATAAAGAAGGACCTTTATGGTTGAAATAAAACTACTTTTTAACGGATTTTATCGCGGTGTAGGTATTTTAGATTTTAGATCCCGACGTTTCAAAGTCTTTTCAGACTTCATGTTCACGGGTGGAAAATGATCCGCGAAGCTATTGAAATTAAAAAAACATCCTAATTTTAACAGAGAAAACGGTTGGAATATACCACCAGCTTGGGACCCAGTGCTTAATTTACTTGTACCAAAACCCAAGCAAAATCAACTTAGAATTCAAGACACTGTGAGCTCAGTTTGCTTAAATCGGAACGCAACTTAAATATTAATGTTTGAAGGTAGTCAGTAATAATTGTGATTAATATTTTTGGACGTCAAATACCTCAGTCCACCCGTGAACATGAAGTCTGAAAAGACTTTGAAACGTCGGGATCTAAAATCTAAAATAAACCGCGATAAAATCCGTTAAAAAGTAGTTTTATTTCAACGGTGTGATATTCGCGTAAATCTAAGCAATACCTTTAAGGTTCTTTGTCATATCCTTCACACGATATAATGCTAATATGAAATTCTAATTAATTATTTGTGAAACAGCTACAGGGACGTATTTTTTTTATGACAACATTAATGATATAATAATATGTTGACAATCCCTACTAATATTACCAACGCGAAAGTAACTCAGTCTGTCTGTTACGCTTTCCCGCTTAAACTACTGAACCGATTTGGATGAAATTGGGTCTGGAGGTAGTTAGAGACCCGAGAAGGGACATAGGATAGTTTTTATCCGACTGCGCAAAAAGAAGTAATGTTTTGGCGCGATAACCGACATACGAGCGGGCGAAGCCGCTGTCGGAAAGCTAGTGTATAATAAAAGTTCATTCATTGTAAAATTGTAATTGAGTGACAAATGTTTCTACGCCGGAAATGGTAGGTACTTAGTATACGTGATATTATTAATTTTAAGAATTTTATGTACCTTATACTGAGTAATAAATGATTTGATTTACTGATTGATTGATTAACTTCCGCTTCAACCCTTTTTAGTGTCCCACTCCTGGTCACGGGTCTCCACTCAACTATCTTACTTATTGAGAGAGTTTAAGGCTTAATCCACACACGCTGGCCAAGTACGGGTTGGTGGATGTCACATGTCCTCGAATGATTAGTTCTTAGACGTGCCGGTTTCCACACGATGTGTTCGTTCACAGATATTGAGCAGCAGTGATGAAACAATTCACACAAAGATGTGTAGGCACGATTGGGAATTGAACCCGTGACCATATATTACTAAGGCGAGGCTCGTACCGCTGCGCCACCGCTGCTCTACGTGTGATATTCGCATATCACGACATAAGTCAAATTGAGAACCCCCTATTATGAAGTCGGTTATAAAGAGACCTGCATCATAGTCGGCCTATTCGTATAAGCGCTACAATGCCACCGACTTGTACACAGATACACACAGAAACTCGTCGAACTTATAATATAATAACACACCTATTTACCGTCGGTTAAAAGTAAATGTATAAATACAGCCACTCAACAAAGGGGAAGGTACGTACAAAGGTTTCAATTCTCGTTATTAAAAGGGTTCCATTAATTGGGGATCTTAATTAAGCAGAAATTGTATTACAAAGGAGAACAGCGGTGGCGCAGTGGTACGGGCCTCGCCTTAGAAATATAAGGTCGCGGGTTCGAATCCTAGTCGTGCCCACACATCTTTGTGTGAATTGTTTCATCGCCGCTGCTCAACATCGTGAGGAAACCGGCATGTCTAAGAACTAATCATCCGAGGACATGTGACATCCACCAACCCGCACTTGGCCAGCGTGTGTGGATTAAGGCCTAAACTCTCTCAACTAGTAAGATAGTTGAGAGAAGACCCGTGCCTAGCAGTGGGACACTAAAAAGGGTTGAAGTGGGTAGTGGTATTACAAAACTGGAAGTACCTCTTTTTAACCAATATCTAAAAAGGTAGTTTTCATTTCAGATTAATAAATTTACGCTTTTTAATGTGTGTTCCTTCAAATAGAGACGAATAATATTTTTTTAATAATAATATTTTCACACCTACACCTTCGTCCGTGAGAGCGCACCTTTTAAATCCCCACACGTGGTCCCCGGGTGGTGCAAATCAGGTGACAATCAACTGGTGGTAGGCTTCGGCCGTGGTTAGTGACCACCCACCAGGCAAAGCCACCCCGCCAAGCGGCCTTGTTGCCGTGTTCCGGTGCGATGTCTGGTGACACCATGCAGTGAGCGTGGGTCGGAATTGTTGCTCCTTTAAGGTTTCTAACCTTAAGGAGGCTCATTCCACTGCCACCTTCTCACCGATAATCATTTTGTCACGGTGTTAGTTACCATATTCCTCCGAAACGGCTTGACCGACTTTTATGAAATTTTATATGCATATTCAGTAGGTCTAAGAATCGGCTCCTATCTATTTTTCATACCGCTAAGTGATTGTCACTTACATAAAAAAAAATTAACAATTTTTTTATAATGTGGCAATAAAAAATACTTACAACCGTAAATTTTCACCCTTATATCACCAACCCCTATTTTTTTTATAGTTGTTTTAATAATTTGACATATTTATGGAAGGTTTAAAAGGTACGCTGGGGCATCTAGTTTTCTATACCTAACTAGCAAAACCCGGCGAACTCCGTTTCGCCACCAGATGGTTTCGTTTTATGTAACATTTTCCCGCTTTTATGTTGAATTTTTTCCTGAATTTTCTTTGCTATAAACCTCACGGAGTCCGAGACCTCTCCAACGAATGCAAAACCGTGGAAATCGGTTCTTGCGTTCTGGATTTATAGCGTCAGGAAGGAAAACTCGACTTATTTTTATATAGTATAATAATAAGCTTGTAATTAGCTTATGACGAACATTTTATCGCGAACAAGGCACATTTTCGTAAATAAAAACAATTTCCTTATCCATTCCTAGGACTGTTACCCACGTAGTATATCAGTTCGGGAGAACGGGTCCCTTTTACGTCCCCTGTGCAATACGTGACTAAAATAATATAGATAGCAACTTGACAAAACGAATATAACTTTATTCAAATACAAAGTCCCTTGGTCATTGATAAGATAATTCAGTTGCAGTTCACTTTGAAGTTTCTTTGATGTTATCTAAATATATAAAAGAAGAAACTGACTGACTGACATATCAACGCAGAGCCCAAACCGCTCTGTCTGGAGACTCCAAATTTGACCCACCCAGACGCAAGACAAGCAGACATATTTAAACAAATGTTTGTCTCGGGTGGGAATCGAACCCACGACTTGCGGCGTGAAAAGCAAGTATCTTACCGACCACGCCACCGCGGCACCGGCGCGTCACAGTATGTATAAGGAAAATCGCAAATAACTACCAGTACCTCAGTTAATTAAATGCCCCTCATTAGTGTCAAGTTCTACTAATTAGTCAGGTGAAGGTACCGTTACCTATAAGTACTGGATAGACAGGTGAAGAAGCGTGAAAGTAGAATAAATGCTGAGGAAAACGCGTTCTCTACGAAGTATGTGTGGTGTGACTCTGAATGACTAGAGCAGCGGTGGCGCAGTGGTACGGGCCGCGCCTTAGAAATATAAGGTCGCGCGGGTTCGAATCCCAGTCGTGCCCACACATCATTGGGTGAATTGTTTCATCGTCGCTGCTGCATACCGGTGAAGGAAAACATCGTGAGGAAACCGGCATGTCTAAGAACTAATCGTTCAAGGACATGTGACATCTACCAACCAGCACAGTGTGTACCAGCGTGTGTGGATTAAGGCCTAAACTCTCTCAACTAGTAAGATAGTTGAGAGAAGACCCGTGCCCAGCAGTGGGACACTAAAAAGGGTTGAAGTGAACTCTGAATGATAGATTGAGGAATAAAGTAAATAGAGAACGCTGTGGTCTAAAAGAAGATGTAGTGACAAAGGTGGAGAAAAGCATGCTTAGGTGGTTTGGTCACATGGAGAGGATGGATGATAAACGATTCTTCGATAGGCTGGAGCTTGACCTCCGCCGTGTATATACCTTATACACGGCGGAGGTGAGTGGAAACGCTGGGGGAGGACGCCCTAGGAGGACATTCGCTGATCTCATCGGTGATGTTCTTCAAAAGAGACAGGTGTGTAGCACTCACAACCGCAGCATGTATGACAAGATTTATGAACATTAGTAAGGCTAAGGAAGTATGTTTTGATGGTAGCAAGTAGCGTTCTATACTCTGCCTACCCCCATGGGAAAAGACGTGATTGTATGTATGTGTGTAGAAAGGTAGCTACCGGCTAGTTGGAAATCGCTGTTATATTGAAAGACTGTTGGTTCGAGTCTTGGGTAAGGAGCAACTTGTTTTGTTTTTTTATTCTTCGGTAGGCTGGCGCTTGACTACAACTAGCCTGATGTTAAGCAATGATGTAGTCTACGATGAAACGCGTCAGCCTAGTATACCGATTCACTCGTGAGTAAGTATGATCATCTGTGAAATCGTGGCAGTGGAATGAGCCTCCTTAAGGTTAGAAACCTTAAAGGAGCGACAATTCCGACCCACCCTCTCTGCATGGTGGCACCAGACATCGCACCGGAACACGGCTGCATGGCGGTGTGGCTTTGTCTGGTCACTAATCAACTGTAAAAGTTTAATAACTAATAATGATTATAAGAATTCAGTCCTTGAAGTATTTCAGCTACAGCGGCCAGTTTAAGCTGACTAGATAGGTACATAGAAGATATTAACGTACTCAAATTTTTGCTTGGTAAGTTTATAATTCGTTTGTCTTTGTCTGTCATCTTAACATTTATACTACTAAGAAAGAGACAGAAAGAGTCTTATAAGTTTAAAATACAGACCGATTTTGATGCAGTTTTCTATAGTCATTATTATCCTTGTAATTTTCCCATTTCTATTGGGGTCATCTCCCAGTCTAACCTGATACCGCTAGCTACCAGAATTATACAAGCGACTGCCATCAGACCTCGAAACCCGTAGGGAACCAGTAGCCGAGATGGTTAGTGCGGTGGCGTGGTCGTTAAGATACTTGCTTAACACGCCGCAGGTCGTGGGTTCGATTCCCACCAGAGACAAACAATAATGATGAATATTTGTGTTTGTGTCGAGTCTGGGTGTAAATATCTATTATAAGTATATATTTACAAAAGAAAAGTATTATATGTATAGTATATTACCAGTTATCTGGTTTCCATAGTACAAGCACTGCTTAATTTGGGATCAGATGACCGTGTGTGTTAATGTCCCACTATATTATTATTATTATCACTATATTACCTAAACTGCCTTGGAACCCGCATGAATTCAATCAAAAAGATAATAGGAGGAGTTGGAAAGCTCTGCTTATGCTTATTAAGATAACAGTCGTGATTATATGCATATCATAGATCTAGATGTGGCAATGATCACAATCGGCGCAGTCGCTGTGGAAATCAAACCAGTCTGCGGAATGTCAGCTATGTCGTTGACAAGCTGATCGCATTTAGATCACTTCACTTGTATGTACTTGTACTTATTGGTGAAACTTGTCCTTAACAAATATAATGAATAGTGCTAGAGACTCATAACACTATTTTGAAAGTGGTGGTCCTTTATAATAATATATCCATCACATTAACACACGGTCATCTGGTCCCAAGTTAAGCAGAGTTTGTGTTATGGAAACCAGATAATGCGCGAGCATTCGCCTGTAAGGTATTTCAGGACATTTCAGATTCAATTTCTGGAGTAATAGGAAAAATTTGGTCCAGCGGCGCATTGTTCGAACCTAAAGGCGAAACCGCTATGCTGTAGGCACCGAGGCATTACTAATGTTTATAAAAAAGTGCTTTTCAGGGTCTCCAAGCAGCTGAACGCGGGTGTTATCTCAACTATCTTAACAGTTGAGAGAATTTAGGCCTTAATTCACACATCCTGGCTGATTGCGAGTTGTTGGATGTCACACGTCCGAATGATTAGTTCTTAGACATGCTAGTTTCCTCACAATGTTTTCCTTCACCGATATTACCTACACACTAACTCTCAGCCTGACACGGGGCTCGAAGCTACAGTCACCTCCCGCAGTTATTATTACGAATACCATCTCACGTGGTACGTGAGCTGAATATTATGATGATACATGAAATTATATTTTTCATTTTCGTTTAGGGTGACCATGGTGGGCGGTAATTCCCGGAATAATAAAGAATACATATAGATATTATACACTTTTAAACTTTCGCGATGCATCATCTAAATATATAAAAGAAGAAACTGACTGACTGACATATCAACGCAGAGCCCAAACCGCTCGGTCTGGAGACTCTAAATTTAGCACATAGGTTCCTTATGGGGTCTAGTGATGCACTAAAAAAGGATTTTTCAAAACACATCCTTTATTCGATTCACCCCCTGAATCGGGTTTCCAAAGCTTGTATGGAGAAATAAGATTAGTGAGATCAATTTCGCGGGCGAAGCGGCGGGCGGAGGCTAGTACGTTTGAAGACTGTTTTGTGTTTTCATTCCTAAAAGAACTATCCTACGATAATAAAGGTCATCGTTTTACGAAGTACAGTTTAAGTGTAACTTGTGATCACGTATTTGATAAATAATTATAATTTAATATTGGTAAATAAATAAATTATAATAATATTTTTTATATAATTGGTAAATACACCCAAGGAATTTTTTATTACTAGCTTTCCACTCTACCTGAGCATGTCATTTTATGCGCAAAACAAAAGGTTAAAAGTACGTGTTGAGAGTTTAAATTTAATTAAAACCGACAGTTAGAATACTAATTGTCAAAACGCAATTATTACAGAAAAATAGACCGTTATATTAGCGGACCATCTACCGGGTGCCATCTACCGGGTCTCAGACCTACCGAATTTATCCAATAATAAATAATAGGTATTAGAAATAGGTATCTAACCCACTTCGTCGTTTTCTAAATTTTCATTTTTTTTATTTTTCTCTGCGTAAGAACCATCCTCGTACTTAAATGAATATTTTAAAAAAAGAATAAGCGAAATCGGTCCACCCGTTCACGCGTGATGTCGTGACAACGGAAAACGGGTTTCATTTTTATATATATAGATAGGAATTATCCACCTGAACCCCGTGCTTGATGGTCACCGTATTGTCATATGAAAATAACACGGTGCGAATGTAAGACTTCGTGGAATGTGGATTCACATTCAGATATTATTCAAAGGAATCTCATATTATGTAATATTAATATTTGTACAGTTGCCAAAAAAAAATGCGAAGTTAATATAATAAACATTCATCTCGATCCCTTTTCGTATTCTCGTAATTTTGACAACCGCTGACAGACACACTCGCGCCAAGTTCGCGTCACGCGAGCGCCTCAGCGTATTCACGCGTTTAGTTATTACACAAAGTTGTTGTTATGTTTTGCTTTTGCACTAAAGCGTAAACTTATTTGCAACTGCTCCGCAACTTGATCGGCGCGTCAAAAATTACTTATATAGCCTACAAGAGTCATGGGTGTAAAAACAGGTAATATTTTCAGGTTCGCTGTTTTGCTCATAAATGCTGGCGTACAAAATTAAAATTCCAATACATATAAAATAAATAAAATTAAAGAATGAACGAGTCAAAAGGAATTAATTAGATTAACATTTAAAACCTATACTAAAATTATAAAGTGTCACTAAAAATACATTAGTAATTAAAGTTAATTGAAATAAGTCCTAACTCGGTCCGGTAACTCGCCGCCTGGCTGTTCGGCGGATGCAGGAGCGATTCCTGCAGTCTGGTGCAGACTTTACTGGGGAAACCGGGCCCGACTGCTTATAGCTGGAGACCCTGTGGGTCTTGCTCGCCGGGGAACGGGAATCCCACTTACCCCACGGCCTGTCCTCATACGGGTGAATGCATCCGCAAAGCAATTCTGATTATAAAACAAAACTGCTTTTTCCCAGCTGTGGGACAGTATAGGTTGGTAAAAAAAATCAATTTGTCACCAAAGCTGAAGTGGGCTGACCGAGATATCGTTGGAATAATGTAGTAGAGGCAGATAAGGGAGCTTCAAGCTAGCAACTGACGATATACCAAGGATCGCGGAAAGTGGAATCTTTGAAAAATCTTCTCTCGGAGGGCAACACACATTTTGGCTCGTTGAGCCAAAAGAGTAAGTAAGCAATAGTACCCAAGCTATAGGCTCCTACATACATATATGGAATGGATCTAGTTGAATATTAGTTGTTTACCACCTAATCAAAGTTCCAGCTTCGACAATTTACATTTAATACCACCCCTCGCGCTCGTAAAATGGAAATTTGAAATTCAATCAACCACTCACAGGGTTGGTAGGGTTGGCAACATTTAATTTTAATAAGTATTACGACGACGACTTTCGATCAGAAATATTTTGATGTCCCTCGACATATTTTTTTATCTAAGAACCGGCATGCAAATTGCACCGGCACCGGCATAAAATGCATCAAAATTGGTCCAACCATTAAAGTGCTAGTAGGCAAAAAAAACTTGTACACATATACACATACAAATACACAACTCACACTTAAACATCCCCTTTTTCTTTGGGAATAAAAAATTAGTGGCAATGGGCTTTCCTATTTTTTTTAAAAATATCACCTTTATTCATCAGGGGTAATGTGAGATTATGATAGTGAAAGATTTTTTCAAATCGGTCCATTAGTTTCGGAGTTTATTCAATTCAAACAGACAATTTAAATGTTTCCTAATATTACTGTAGATTTACAAAAGAAACGTTTGGCGACAAATCCAACCTTCATCCTTCCACCTTTGCTCGTTACTGGCCACTTATACTTTTTTTTTTATATAAATCTTTCTAAATTCAAAATTATACATGTTTTTTTTTGAGGTATCAATCTCCAGCAGGAGTCTAGACTTCAACCAAAGAGTATATATTCACTACGTATTTCAACTTTGAACATAACGGGTCACTGGTACTTGGGTTCTTAATTTCTCACTATTATTGTAATACATACATACATTTGCGTTCTCAAAAGTATTAAAGCTGATTCTAAAATGATTGCTATTTATTACATTTATCCTATCTATATGTGCAGTTCTATGACACTACCCACAACCGTCACAGTTTGACAACCCTAGCATCATATAATAATGTAGATTTTTCTTAATGTAGCAGGGGACGTTTTAGTAATTAATTGCAGGGCATTAGGTTTCAAATTGGGTTTAGGGATTAAAGTGGGTATTTAAATTAAGTCGCTTGAACCATTTAGATTATCTTCAAAAATAAAACTTCTTTATTGGTCCAGTGAGTGTTCGCTTAATAACGAGGTCGATTATGCGCTAAAGTCCTGTCACGGTCGCCAAAAAACTTTAACGTATTAACTACCGACAAGCGCGGAGGCGTTTTACAAATGCACACGTAAATAAACGCTACACACCAACACAAGACATGAACAGTTAATGCATACAAATTGTTCATGTACCTCGGCAGAGGGGAACGGACGCAATACCAGTTCCGTGTTAAATTTTCTAAGTAAGATCTTCGCTGTAAGTACCAACAGCATTACTGATGGAATAATTAACTTCAACTATGTTAGATCTTTAGATAAGACAGCTGTTAAGACCTAAATCATGAATTATGTGTACCCAATAATATAACAACAAAAACCAATCAAAAACCTCTAACAAACACGTTCGCACGCATCGGAATTATGATTTATTTACAAAACGTGACCTCGCAAGCGGTACACGATTTTCGCGCCATTCCATACCCCGCCAATGCTGTGATTATGGCCAAATTGTGCGTCAGTAAGGGGTACTACACAATAAGGGCGCCTTCAAACTAATCGCAAGGTGTGCCAAGGTGCCGCGACCAGCGCGCCTGCAGCATATACCTTGTACCTCATTAATATATGTAATAGAAAACGACAATTTTCGCTCAAATTTCGCAGAAATGAATATACGAAAAAAGATATTCGTCGCATCGTAATATCGATCAACTTTTGACAATTACCATTTCATATTATTGTCTTAGATTTACGCGAACATCACTACCTTCAAATATTGTATGAAATGGTAATTGAAATAAAACTACTTTGTAACGGATTTTGTCGCGGTTCATTTTAGATCCCGACGTTTCAAAGTCTTTTCAGACTTCATGTTCACGGGTGGACTGAGGTATTATACGTCCACAAATATTAATCACAATTATTACTGACTACCTCCAAACATTAATATTTAAGTTGCGTTCCGATTAACGTCGCGATCTAAAATCTAAAATAAACCGCGATAAAATCCGTTAAAAAGTAGTTTTATTTCAATTACCATTTCATACAATATTTGAAGGTAGTGATGTCTAGTAGGTATTTGATCTGTGTTCGTATGTGACGATCGTTTTACCATAATAACTAAGAATCAGCTCGTTCAAACTGAATAGTTACGTAAAACACAATGTGACAATACCGCACTGTTTAGAAACCTAACCTGATATACATACTAAACAATCCAGTCTAGGTATCAACGAGGGTGTATTCAATCCTCAATAGTCTTTACTAATATTATTATGTGTCTTAGCTGACCCTGGTACCGTCTAGCTATAGATAGACCGTTAAACTCGCGTATCGCTATCTGAGGTACAAAGTCATATAACATTAATTAAACCTCATAAAGAACTATTTAACCACATATAAAAGTAATGTAAGACTATTCGTCACTAATATCCATATCGCTTGAATCATCATCACTGTCTGTGCAGCTCGAGGAGTCAGAATCATGGCGATAGGCGATACGCGAGTTAAACTGTCTTTATATACCTACTAAAATTTAAATTAACTTTTTTTTTATTCTGCTATAGGCTGGCGCTTGACTGCAACTTGCCTGATGTTAAGGAATGACGTAGTCTACGAAAAACGCGCCAGCCTAGCGTACCGATTCACTCGTGATTACGAATGATTATCGGTGAGAAGGTGGCAGTGGAATAAGCCTCCTTATGGTTAGAAACCTTAACGGAGCAACATTTCCGACCCACCCTCTCTGCATGGTGTCACCAGACATCGCACCGGAACACGGCCGTTCATAACACAAACGTCTCACTTTGGTGGAAATCGAACCCACGACCTGCATCGCGAAAAGCATGTATTACACAAACACGCGTCAAATTTAATAATAATAATAATATAGTTATAATAATAATATAGTGGGACATTAACAAACACGGTCATCTGATCCCAAACTAACCAGAGCTTGTACTATGGAAACCAGATAACTGGTAATATACTACATACAATACTTTTCTTACTTTTCTTACTAGACACAACACAAGACAAACAGACATATTTAAACAAATGATTGTCTCGGGTGGGAATCGAATCCACGACCTGCGGCATGAAAAGCAAGTATGTTACCGACCACGCCACCAGCCCGTCAAATTTATAACACACTTCTTTTTTGTCGGGGGTTACAAATAGCCAGACGTGCCAGAGTTTTGTGGTAGTTATGCAAATCATCGGTACAAAAGTATAATAACAATGTCGCCGACCCTTTCTTAAAAAGGTTAAACAAAAACCGGTCAAGTGCGAGACGAGCATACCAAGGATTCCGTACTATTGTACAGACATTTTATTTTTATTTTTTATTTTCTGATTTTTCTATTATCTATAATATAAAAATGAATCGCAAAATGTGTTGGTAAGCGCATAACTCGAGAACGGCTGAACCGATTTCGCTAATTCTTTTTTTAGAATATTCCTTGGAGTACGAGGATGGCGAGAAAAATTGAAAAGATAGGTACTTAATGTATCACAAATAAATTTTAGACATGTTCTACCAAATGTAATTATTCACTAAATTCTAAGATGCCGCTAATTCAAATAAAAAAAAATTTAGTACCGTTTTTTTTAACCTGCATTCCACTTGAACATACGTACATACACAGATACACGCATAAACTTAACACCCCTCATTATTGTCAAGGGTTATAAATTGGTGTTTTCGTTACCGTTCAGTAACGCAACCCTAAAAATATAACTTTATCTTAGCCATTAGGACAAACTCTGGGAACATTCACATAATTCTGTGCGGTGCCGAGTACACCCGCCATTTGCATTTTATAATTAACAATATCTGAATACCGCTCGTAATTTTAATTAATTCACAATCATTCCGAAAAGTTAAACATGAAGTAATTGGACAAAATTATCGAAACCCAAACCAGACTAATTTTTTTTTCGACAGAAAAGAGGGCGTTATAGGTTTGATGCGTGTTGTGTGTCTGTGTATCAGTGTACACACGGCTACACATCAACGTTACATTACATTACATTTACCCCCGTATTAATAAACGTCTTAAAAGCTCATCTATACTAATATTATAAAGAAGAAAGATTTGATGGTGTGTTTATTTGTAGCGAATAGGCTCAAAAACTACAGGCCCGATTTCAAAAATTCTTTGACCATTGGAAAGCTACATCTTTCCTCAGTAACATAGGCCATATTGTATGTTAAAAAAAATAAGGGATCCGTATGAAAACTTGGATAATGTAACCCAAGGTGTGAAAAAAATAACGAAAAACCACATTATATCGCGTACGCTGCGGAAACTATTGACATTAGAGTAAAGTACTACTGTACTACAGTTTTATAGAGGCTATAAATGTCTACCAAAAAGTCCGTAGTAGGTACCATGTATCTAAATATTTTAGTTACGTCACAATAACTACTTTTTCATCTTAAAATATGCAATTCTAACGCCGGTACCAACTAGACTCAATTATTCATACCTTGATATTAATCCTTATCTAAATAAATCACTTTATATTCAAGGTATTCACTTTATATTCAGTACCTGTAAATTACTTTATGGACTTTTCGAGACTGCAGTGGATTGACACTTTTTTAACTATTAAATCTACTTACTTACGGTTCTTCTTCAAAGGGGTAAAAGTATCTTAACTTCTCGATTATTTTGTTATTTCCTAAACTTGTCATAGTTTTTTAAATACGTGCTTTGCACGTTTTTGACATCCCCAAATCGAGCAGCTGGGTTTAACTAGAGGGGTACCAGTACCAGTAGGATTGTGGTATAACTTAAACCTCGCCTTTTTATAAAAAAAAAAAACCAACGTTTGAGACATTTAAACAGGGCGGAATGGGTGACTAGTCAAATAAACCTGCAAAGCTAGTATTAAAACGGTCAGATGGCGGAGTTTATTAGCTTGGCGGTTGGCGGCAATGGCGGCGCAATGCTCTATATTGAATTATTGTTTTATTCGTTTTAATTCTGTTCTCTTGTATAATTGACATGAAACGCGATCCGTGTTTATAGACCTTGGAAGTTTCGATTCCGAATAACATTATATAATTAACCCGCTTCGAACGGGTGAGGCCTTTGTATCGGAATGTGAATTTGAAAATACAATGTAGATAAGATAAACTATAGGAAAGTATTTATCTCAATGGTAGGAAATGTGGAAACTGAATCGAAAAGACTTCTCCTAAAGGATATCTCAAAAGGCAATAGGCTATTTAACACCATACACACAAAAATTTATGTTTTTGATTGATCTCGTTAAAAGCAAACAATAAACATCAACAAAAAGAGAAATATCGTATTTTTTATTACATATTTATCGTATTATGACGGGCCGGTGGCGTGGTCGGTAAGATACTTGCTTTTCACGCCGCAGGTCGTGGATTCGATTCCCACCCGAGACAAACATTTGTTTAAATATGTCTGTTTGTCTTGTGTCTGGGTGTAATTATCTATATTTAAGTATATAATATTTACAAAAGAAAAGTATTATAATATAATACTTTTCTTTGTTTATAATTATGTAGTATATTACCAGTTATCTGGTTTCCATAGTACAAGCTCTGCTTAGTTTGGGATCAGATGACCGTGTGTGTTAATGTCCCACTATATTATTATTTTTTAAACGTCTTTTTATGTATATTTATATATTTTTTTATAGAATGACGGCTTTAATTTTCATCAAATACATTTATAAAATCAAAACAAAATTTTCACAGGTTTTTAGGAAACCGTTTTCGAAAAATAGTAAAAGGTTGAAGCGGTTTTGTTGTTCTGTAGTTGAAACCCAGTAGGTTAGACCTGGAGTTTAGGGCTGAAATTGTTCTCGGCAACCCGTTTGAGAACAATTCCAACCCAAGCCGCAAGCCGCTATTGTAATATTTACATTATATTAGGGAAATCCATAATTTGCCTTCTAGTATGTTCGTAAAGTTCGTAAGTCTGTTGTTAATTGCGGCACCGAAACAAAAGTGATGGATCTTTTCAGCAGTTTTCTTAATGACCACTAACGATGTGATATGCCTCGAAGAGGTGAGTTCGTAGCCGACTTCGGCCGTATTATGAGTGTTTAAACCGATTGTGATCCCGTTGAAAGAAAAAGATGCCGATATACGCGTTGTATGACCGCATCCCTGTCTTACAACGGAATCATAATCCTTTTAAACACTTCCTGTGTCGATTTGCTCAACGATCTTGTTGGTAAGACTCAGAGAGTGAAGGGAGTAAAGATTGTACCTGTGAGTTATGCACACTTTGTGCGCTATAAATCTACGTATCGCAGCTATAGGCCGACCGTTTAACTCGCGTATCGCCTATCGCCAAGATTCTGACTCCTCAAGCTGCACAGACAGTGATGATGATTCAAGCGATATGGATATTAGTGACGAATAGTAAAATAGTCTTACATTACTTTTATCTGTGGTTAAATAGTTCTTTATGAGATTTAATTAATGTTTTATGACTTTGTACCTTAGGTGGCGACACGCGAGTTAAACGGTCTATCTATAGTCAGCTTAGACTGGCCGCCGGATTATTAGTAAAACTATTTATTAATAAGTATTTAGATTAGTTGGTAGTTACTTAATTGTGTAAACCACAGATAACACATTATATTACGGGTATAAACTAAACACTTTTAAAAATATTACACGTCCGCATTCGTGTTTATAAAAAGCACGTGACTCAGAAAAGTAGTCAATTTCGATATGCAGAAACGCAGCGGTGAAATTAGGTCGCGGGTTCGATCCCCGGCCGTGTTCATACATTTTTGTGTGAATTGTTTGCACTGCCCAATATCGGTGTATCAATTCGTGATGTCTGCGTACTTTTCATCAAAAAACATTCAGCAGTTAAATATAGAACGTAATAGAGTTACAAATATTACAATTTACTAACAGATCGAAATAATCTCTCCTGGCCAATGAATCTTTGCTAGTCAGGATCAATCAATTCAGGATTTCTACGTCACTCTTGAGCGGCGTTAGGTACTTAAGTGACCCTATCTGGTCAGTGATGTCTCATATCCTCTTGTGTATTGTGTAGGCTAGTTCTAAGACATGCCGGTTTCCTCACGACGTTGATATACTTACTGAGATTGAACAAAAGTATTAAAACAGGTTTCATATATAAGTCGTAGGTTTGATTTTCTACCTCGATGGATGCCGCCGACCGACGGCTTTTAGTGGAAATACAAACGTACATGATTAGGAATAGAAGATTATCCCCGATCCCCTAAAACTAGAATGTCCAGCAGCCGGTCCAGTGAGCCGAGGTTCATCCCCACTTGGGAAGCCCTCATGGTAGTTGCCACAGTACCTACTTGATCGGTTCGACCGTCCTCGGACGGCTCACCGAAAAAGTACAGTGAACCAATAAAGGCTAGCTAGGCCGATCGGGTTAGGTCATCCCCAAAAAAAAAGGAATAGAACCTGTGTCCTGTATTTCAAAATATTCAAAACATGTACGATACCAAAGCGCCACCGCTTCTACTAATAAACCTAGTTCTATTAATCACTCTCGACTGTAATGAGCTCCCTAGAAGCTATCCCAACATTCTAATAGGAGTCGTAAAACCACAAAGTTTATTGACTTTTAACAATAGATTTTAGCTATTTATTTCGACCAAACAATTTGACAATGAAAATACTAAAATATATTAAGTACCTACTTTCGTAACTATTTTAAAAAGTAAAACAAAAAAAGTGCGCGCTTTAATTAAAAAAAAATCATTTAACCATAAAATGCCAAATACTTGATAAGGAGTAATTAGTTAGGAACTTGTAAGAAATGAAACATTTATTATAAACCTATTTTGAAGAGAAATCGACATCAATTTAATAAATTAACACAAATCTATAACGTTTAAGAGCGTTTACGCGTAGCGCGAGACATCAAGTGTAGGTAATTCAATGGAAAATATTACGCACACTAAAGCACGCAGCAGTGTGCACGGTGCTAGCACGATGTCTTGCGTTATAGTCAACTAACCCATTTTGATCCGTTCGAGTGTAATGGCTAGTGTTCGAAAAAAGTACTGATGAAAAGTACAAATGATTTAAAGTTATAATAATTTTGATACATTAATCTTTTTAAAAGTTTTTTTTTTGCAATATTGTTGTTACCGAAAATTTGTTTATTGCTAGTTTGCAATATCCAATTTTCAGACATGTAACTAATATGAATATTTTTGTCCATTCATATCTTACCTTCGTCGGTAGTCGGTACTAACAGGTATACCTACGTAATAAGTCACAAATTAAAATCGTATAGTGATAGTTCCAATTATTTCCACATTTATTTACAAACTAAAATAAAGTAAACAATATATAAAGTAAATAAATAAACTAAACATTAAGAAGGCTCGTGAAGGTAATACGAGTATGTCAGGATTAACAGCCATCTATAGGTACGCACGGTGTGGCAAAGCTGTGCTAAAGTTCAGATTTAACAATCATTCCACCATCCTTCAGAGTCCTACTGCTGGACACAGGCGTCCCACTGCTAGACACAAGTGTCCCACTCCTGGACACAGGTGTCCCAGTCACTACTGCTGGATACATGTGTCCCACCGCTAGACACAAGTGTCCCATCCATCCCAAGAGCTGAGAGAATCCAGGCCCTCAACCCAAACACGTCGCCCAGCGTGGACCGGCAGGCGGACGCCACATACTCCAGAATGACCAGCTCCCGGACAGGCCGGCTGCCCCACGATGCTCTCCTCCACCGACACTGAGCAGCGGCAACGAAACAACTCGCACACAGATAACGGGCACGAACGGGCAATTTTTTTATTTTTTACTTTATATTATTAAAGCAGTTTGGTTATTTCAAGCTCCTCAGACCTGGGGCCTCCTAAGGCCGTGGGCCCGCGGAATGTTGCCAGTTTTGCCACCTTATACACAACAACGCCACAACCCACGGTCGTGCAGTCTCAGTAGTAGTCTCAGCGGCAGTGTCCCGCCTGATCTACGCGGGACATCCCGCCCGACACATAAAATCGGGACGTCTGGCAACGCTGATGGGCATATTTATATAAAACCACCATTGTTATCAAAATATATTTTCTTCAACATTAGAATATGTAATAATAAAAAACCTGTATCCCATATTTATTTGAGGTCTTAAAATTACTTATATAGAAAGATTCAAAAATAAGCTTTAAACGTGTAGTTTTAAAATTGCCGAACGTATTAGAAAATATTTGAACTAATTGTAAATTGGTTCAATAGCGCAGTCGTGAAAAATTAACAGACAGAGAGGGTTACTTTTGCATTTATATAATACTAGCGACACGCCCCGGCTTCGCACGGGTGCAATGCTGATACTAAATATATTGAGGTATATTTACAAAATGTCCTTTTATTTTTGCCAATAGACAAAAGAAACAGCATAACTCGCGCGCGGCCGGGCCGGTACCGCCGCACCGGATATCATATCTGTAATATCTTCGGAAATATTCATTTAAATTATGGGCTGTAAAGGGCCATATTGATCTATATTAAATAGACAATGTATTTAAGGTACATAATTAGATAAGGATTAATGAAAAATTGCTTAAAATCGCTTCGTAAAAAAGCCATTACTTTTGGTTGAAAGTAAAAGATATTGTGGTTATTGTGGGTAATCCTTAAGAGATAGACATACCATCACGGACTTTCTTGTTGACCTTTTTAAGGTGTGCAATACTGTAATACATTATTTTGATATATTTCGTAGAGTTTAGCCAGCGTTTGAAATGTAAGCACAAAAAATGCGTTAATTTACGACATCGCATCAGAAACATCTAAAATTATCAGTGTTTTTCTGCTATATTATGCATGTATTATAGATAAACCTTCCTCTTGAATCACTCTTTAAGATAAAAAAAATCGCATGAAAATCGGTTGCGTAGTTTTAAAGATTTAAGCGCACATAGGGATATAAGGGACAGGAATGCGGCTTTGTTTTATACTATGTAGTGATTAGGATTATGTGTGTTTTCATGTGTGTACTCACTAATAAACGATGTACAAGTTGTAAATATCTTTTGTATGTTTTGTCTCTGTCACATAATTTAAAATTGTCATACGGGAGAAAAGGGCAAAACATAAAATAACTATTCACTTAAATAAATTTGTTATTATTATTATCATACATATTTTATTAGTCAGAGGGTTAGTCCAAAGTGAGGTTAAGATCTGGATTACCATCCTTTTAGCTCTTGCTTTCACCATACTTTCCAAATTTTTGAATTTTCGTTTCTTTGATACAAACGACTTCGTTTATTTCCCATTATAACTGAAATTATAATTAATTGTCAATTCAAAAATATAGTCAATCATTAAAAAACAGTAATAAAATATTTAACTTACCAAAGTACCAAGAGTTTTCGAGCGCACTTTATACGTACAATATTATTGTATGCACAACAAAGGTCAACACAGGTCAAATCAGAGCGCCGAGCGATACGTCCTCTCGCTGAAACGCCAGACGGCGGACTAATTTGACACGATTTGCCGACGCGGTTTTATAGTCATTTTAAAATATTTTTAATAAAATAACTATTACAAATTTGTTAAAATTTCAAAGTGTATGTTTTGAAGCAGATGTTTTTTTAATGTGTTATGCTACTTTTACATCAAATTGAGTAAGTTAAGTCGTTAAAAAAGTCATTTCAATTTCTTAATTTTTCATATTCTTTGTAATTTTATTTCTTGTTGTAGGATACCAAAATCTATAAATGTTCTCAATTATTTAAATGCTTAAGGATCTTTGCAATTGGTCAAAAAAAATTTCCAACTAGTTCTGTAAATGGTTTTGTAGATGAGTAGCTTCGAAACTGATGTCTACAGCGAAATTATGAAAACCTCTGTTAGGTTATCTTAATATAGTGTACAAATACTACATTAATCTAAATATTTTCTCAATTATATTAAATGATGAAGAAATTCCCCATGTTTATTGGTAATTTTCATATTTTTACGAAAAGCGGTTGCAGTGTTTAGTAGGTTTGAAAAGTACACTTTTCGAGCCGGACGGCGTAAACGCTCTTAACCAGATATTTAAATTGCACAATTATAGTAAACGCAATCTACTGCATTTATGGATATCCTGTGATTAGCGACAGTTTCAAGACCAGCGATCGATAGTAAATAGGTAATATTTATAAGGGGCTTACCTTGAGCGTATGTAAACAAATGGAGACAACCCAACAAGAATATCCAGTTTCCGACGCCAAAACGACAAATCCCTGTCCGACACATATTGTAATGCACCGTAGCAACACTAAATAATATGTTTTAATTCATTCGAATCACATTTTCACACAAAATTCACGAATATTTCAATATATTTCACACGGGTTTTATCAATGTTACTTCAGAAAATCCGCCATTTTTATAGGACCAAGAGAGAACCGCACCGAATCGCTGCGTTCAGAAACAAACTCGATACAAAAGGGCAATGGCCGGTCTCCGGGTGTGTTTGACCTGAAGCCTACTGCGTTTGAGGGTTGTTTGCCGTGAAGTTAGGTGCGTTTTACAAAAAAGTCGATTGTTGAAAGTACGTTTTGTTTTTCTTTATTATTTTTATTATTATACTATTATTAGGCATTAAATTGTATTTGAATATAATTTTATAAATTCTTATCGTCTTTAAACTTCGAATATTGTGTTGGTTTTGCATAGCATCTTTCGGTTTTACTCGGTATTTATTCATATTTTAAGGTAAACAAGCACGACATACAAAATGGGGTAACTAAACGTTTTTGACGTCAACGTCAAATATTAGCGTTACAATAACTGCTTGGTATATCTTTAACATAACTATGTTATCGACATGTCTATTACTGGGCGTTCACTGGACTACAAAACACGATACAAGCACAGTTTATCTCTTTCTAATCATCTTCATGCGATAGAGGTAGACAGTGTTTACCACATGTTTTCTTGTGCATGTTTTGCCAGCGTAAGCTAAGAGATAAACATGAAACGAATAAACCAGTGAATCAACTTTAGTACCTACTATTCAGATCTTGTTTTATTTTAGGAGACAGACATTAGGTATAATTATCCTAAGAGGCTCCTTTACTCAACCGCGCATGAGTGATACTGTTGGTGTTTTTCAACGTACACTGATGTGATAGGATGCTGAAGGTAATGAAAATTACTATGGTATTGATATAATGAATGTACAATACTTGCTAAATTATATGAAGGAGATAACGGAATCATACGCATTCTCTTTGTTGTACTAAACATGCATTGTTAATTTATGAGTAGATTATACAATAATTATGAACTAAAGCGCGTGTCAAATGATACTACGTCATTTGTTAGGCACGTGTGAGTACTTGGAAAATAATGTACAAGGAGCTTGTACATATACTGCACGATAAACAATAGCCTTGGATGGAGCCGCGGATGTAAAGTTAGAATTTTATCTAATCAGATCGTATTGGAAGACATAAAAAGTAAATTAAAAATGTTATTCTTGTCACATATTTACCCAGATGAAATTAAAAAAAAATCTTGCCATAAATTGATCTCATGATTCAATTTTAAAATTTAAATGGAAAAACAAGCTTACTGAATTACAATCTCAACACTAACCTGAACAAAGATCTTAACTAACTAATGCTTATCGTAAACCACTTAAAGCGTCAAAAAATTCAGCATCGTTATCTTTCGGGAACTTACCCAGAAGGCATATGTTTCAAGATTTCTCCCGAACAAAGCTACATAATTGCAATTTGAAAAAAAAAATATTTAAGCTTCAAATTGAAGCTACACTTCACTGGAACGATTACTGTCAAATAATTTTGATGTTTGACTGGCATGCATAATATTATTTCGTCTTCGTCGGTGAGTTACGAATCCGACGCGACTTTTGTTGTAATAAATAAACAAAACTAATAAATCAATTTAATCCTAGGTAAAGCCTCCACAATAGACTCTTCCAACATGGAATTAATATACTCTATGAGGCGCAAGCCTCTCAAATGCGAACCTCCTCACTTTGAAAGGTAACAATTGGTTTCGCTTACTATTTTTACCCCATTCTACAATTTGCATCGTATTTTAATTGATATAGAGACCTGGATTTTGTTATTTGCACTTCATAAGTCTATCAGCCTTTACAGAGCACAGGTGTACTTGAACTTATATAAATTCTTTCCTATTGCATTTGCTTACTACCTACTGGCAAGAAAATTGGTGGTCACACTCTAGCCACGGCTTAAGCCTTGCCCAGTTTATTGCCACCTGAATCGCACAGCCTGGGGATCATATATGTGTACAGATTAAAGGTGGACTTTAATGGACGAATGTTGACTTAGCCTTCAAACAACTAACATTGCCAGTTTTCCCAAGAGACCATTTGGATTTTGTATTGCCCTTATGCCACAAGTATAAGGGCTATAATCAACAACCATTATATCAGATTGAATAAGTTTGGTTAAATGGTTCGGCTTTGCTTAAATGTGTGCTCCAATTAAAAACAGCATGTAATGTTGTTTGTAATAAATAAAATATTGAAGTGAAAACTTCTTTAGCGGCGTTGAGCACTTTTTCTGTAATGAGTATAAAATCTTAAACTCGCGTCAGGACACGTGACCTGATCGAAAAAGCGTAAGACGGACGCAGGGCGCTTGCGCGAATGTTCGTGTATGTTACAGCGTGCCATGCGCATCCATGGATGGTGACAGCTGATGGCTCGACCGTCTGTGTAGTGATCACATTGTTGTGTATTCGTAAAGTTGATTTTTCGGAGAGATAAACTTTTTAATGTAAAATAATTGTAATAGTTTTAAAGTGTTAAATTTTTAATGTAATATAAATTGTCATGTTTGTGTACGATAGCGCAATAAATGAATATTGTATTCTACCACATAAATGATAGTACTTTTATACTGATAAAGCAATTGGTGCAAAATTATTCCCTAACCATTCCAAAATATCAAACATGCTCAACGTTAATAATCAAGTTTTCACTTCTGCCGCACTCCCGGAGTGCAACCCGTCGTTTTTTTTATTTATTAATATTATTATTATCATGATAACCTCAGTAGTCGAGCGGTGTAAGCCGTCCGTTTGGGCTATACTGTGCCCAGGAGGTCGCTGGTTCGATTTCCACCCCGGGCAATATTTGTGTAACAACAAAAATTTGTTTCGGTGTCTGGTTGGTTGAGAGACTACCCTCCGTGCCTCGGAGACCACGTTAAGCTGTGTCGGTCCCGGTTGTAATTTAACACATCTATACAATCGTTACATGTAGTCAGAAGCCAATATTGTCTACTGGTTCTCTATAGGTTTCAAGGTCTTATGGCAGTCGCTCATATAACTCTGGTAGCTAGCTGCATCAGGTTAGACTGGGAGCTGACCACGATAGAAATAAGAAAAAGGCAAAGGGGAATGATGAATATTATTATTATCACACATTACTTTAGTTTTTATTATTATGATTAGTTTATATACTTACTCTAACTTTATTAAAATTATGTATTATTATTAATGTCATGTTGAATTGTAGCCTAGTTATTATATGTACATGCTGTGATTTCCTACGATTGGAGGAGCATAGTGGGAAGTGTTTTTTTTTTACTTCATATTTTTAAATGTATCTATGTATTCTCTGTTGGGGATCCCAATAAATAAATAAATAAATAAATCATTACTACAGTGTAGGGCTTATGAAAAAAGGAGTGATATTGTTTCCAAAGTGTCAGCAACATGCTAGTAAGGTCATCAATAGGCTAAGATCCCTGACAACTGTATGGTGATTTACCAACATATAAAAATTTTGTTTTTTAGTGTAACAGACCATGAAGTCGTCCGTCCAATCTGCACAATATCTACAGGCAACATTATAGCGTTTACATCTCCCACGGAGTTGGAAGATGGTGAGGGAGACACATGGGGTGGTCATGTGTATGTTTGTGACCTTGACACACCATGGAACTGTCATAAAGTCACCAGCTTTGCATATCCTGTAAGTATTTCTAGCTTAATTGGCTATAGTTAATAATTATTATCTTCTATATAATAAAAATGAATTAATAAATGTGTTGTTAAGCGCAAAACCTCGAAATCGGCTAAACCAAATTCTCTAATTTTTTTTTTTTTAATTCTTAAAATACCAGGATGTTTTGTGCATAGAAAACAAAACATTTATGATCTTCCAGAGAATCTATGTCTTCTTTGCTTCATCCCTTTTTAGTGTCCCACTGCTGAGCACGGATCTTCTTTCAAATATTTGAGTCAATAGTTTAGGCCTTAATCCACACACGCTGGCCAAGTGCATGTTAATGGATGTCACATGTCCTTGAATGATTAGTTCGTAGACATTCCAGTTTCCTCACGATGTTTTCCTTCACCGATATTGAGTAGTGGTGATGAAACAATTCTGACAAAGATGAACATGAATGAGAATCGAACCCGTGACCTTATATTTCTAAGACGAGGCGCGTACCGCTGCGCCACCGCTGCTCTATGTCTTGCATGTTACAGGTATCAGCTCTAGAATGGGACATGGAAGGGAAGCAGTTGCTGGTAGCGACCACTGTTGGTGACATCTCTGTGTTTGTGCAAAAGGACTACCTACTCAACGAGTGGACATGCTTGTACTCAGCTAGTTTTCCAGGTAAGTATTACAACTTCAACTTTGATGTTTACGGATCCACTGTGACAACGATGATTCTGTCAATGTCAAGGTTAGAGAAGACAAAATGTCATGACAGGGAAATATGCGGTGAAAAAACTAAATAGAGATGTGAAAAAAAAGACAGGAGAATTAAAGATGAATGAAGAGTAAAATGAGCGAAGTAGGAACATAAAATAGCACAAAGGAAATAAATATAGTACAAGGGTTAGAGGTGGATATTGTTAGTAGATATGAACTTGACTAGGGCTATATAATATGAGGGGCAGGCAAGTGACAGGAGTACGTTCACATTAACAGGGCGAGGAGTATCTTTAGGAAGGCAATCATATAAGGGCATGGAGATATTTGGGCAGTGAAAAAAAAAATTGGCACACAGTTCCGTTAAGTATTAATAATGAACTTTCTCAGTAGCTGTCAGATCAAAAGTCACCAACAGGAATTATGTGTATCTATATATTGAAATAAAACTTCTTTTTAACGGATTTTATCGCGGTTTATTTTAGATTTTAGATCCCGACGTTTCAAAGTCTTTTCAGACTTCATGTTCACGGGTGGACTGAGATATTTGACGTCCAAAAATATTAATCACAATTATTACAGACTACCTATAAACATTAATATTTAAGTTGCGTTCCGATTTAAGCTAACTGAGCTCACAGTGTCTTGAATTCTGAGTTGATTTTTTTTTCTTTCGCGAAAATCTAAGACATTACTATGTATCTATATAAATAAAAATGAATCCCTATTTCCCTTGGTCACGCCATCACGCATGAACGGCTGGACTACTGGATACGACTAGATACGCTATACTTAAATAATGACAAACTTAGAAATAACATTTCTTAACTATTTTATTCTTAACTACTATGCGTTTCAAATAAGAATAGGACTGGACTCGCGGCTAACTTCATACCAAAAACCATGCTAAAGTAGCGCCAGCACAAAATGTCAAACCACAGACAATAATAGTATTAATTTGAAATGTATGGAAAAGTGATTTATGCAAAAAACTTTATTTAGGTTTGTAGTTACAATGTAGCTACCTACTTAAGTAAATTTACGCGCTAGGATACCACAAACTTGTACACAAATTCTTTTACACGCATAAAAACACACATTTTAACATAAAGCACCGCTTTTTGTCGTTGGAAGTTAATAAAACGTGTTCGTACCTAAATATTCTACTCCAAATGTCCAATTTTAGTAGAACGGCAGTAGGTAAGATATACGCATTTTTATTTTATTTTCATTTAGATGTGATTATTATATTGAAGAAACATTTTTGCTAACTGTACTAAAAAATGTGAAGTTGTTGCGCATTCCGGTCCAAGATGGCGGATTTCTAATCCTAATCTCATTTGAAACGCATAGTATTTTAAAACTGGCGTATTGTAAAATTTAATTTTTTTTATTTACGTCACTGTCGCTTCAAATGTAGTTCATGCGGGCGTAGCCGCGGCGGAAAGCTAGTTAGAGATAAATTTCTAAATCACTAGAAACGGGGACACCGGGTTGTTACTGTACAGCTGTGTATTGACGTGTGAGGACTGTTACCAGGTGAGCACATAATCCGCACCTCATTCTTCCACACGGGGCGCAGGTTCGTGGTGGTTGAGAAGAAACCAGACGCTCTCATCACAGAGAGGATACAGATGATGAGACCGACACCCACGCTCAAGGGGTTCGGGTGAGTGCATTCTGACAAAGTATCACTTATATCACTAGCGACCTGCCCAGGCTTCGCAAGGGTACAAATTATACACTGGGAATTAAGTGGTGGTAGGCTTCGGCCGTGGTTAGTGACCACCCATCAGACAAAGCCGCACCGCCAAGCGCCCTTGCCGTGTTCCGGTGCGATGTCTGGTGACACCATTTAACAGGGTGGGTCGAATTGTTGCTCCTTTATGGTTTCAACCTTAAGAAGCCTCATTTCACTGCCGCTTTCTCACCGAAAGTCGTTCGTAATCACAAGTGAATCGTTACATTGGGCTGGCGCGTCCCATCGTAGACTACATCATTGCTTAACATCAGGTAAGTTGTAGTCAAGCAGCAGCCTATTCAAGAATAAAAAATAAATGTTCCAGGGGTGTACCGTGTGAAGGAGCGTGTTTCATCACAGCGACAGGACTGATAGGTCTCGTGACTCCTCCAGCTGAAGGAACAAACGCTCTGGTAGCTACAGACACGCTCCGACCTACTAGGGAGTACGTCACCGCCGCTACCATCGCGCTGCACAGTAAGTATTACCCGAAGGTATAGGTAGAGGTCAATATCAAGCACATATAGTCGGTTATGTTCAAGTCCCATACACAATAGGCATATAGAACAGCGGTGAAAAATAAGGTCGCGGGTTCGAATTCTGGTCATGCCCACACATTTTCGTGTGAATTGTTTCACACAGGAAACATGTCTAAGAACTGATAATTCGATTACATGTGACATCCATCAACCCGCACTTGGCCAGCGTGTGTGGATTAAGGCCTAAACTCTACTCATAAGATAGTTGAGATAAGACCCGTGCCTAGCAGTGAGACACTAAAAAGGGGGTTGAAGTGACATAGGCACAGTCCCCAAATGTACGTTTAAAATCAAGGGGCTTCGTGCATTGGACACAATTCCCTACTTCCAAGTTGTTGTTAACATTCTCTAAATGTTTTTAAAACTCGGATTCGAACAGCATCATCTGTTTAGGCGCTACAAGTCAATAGTTTATTTTATTTTTTTATATCGATATTTTATCATAGATCGTTCAGTTTCGTTAACATTGTGTCAGTGAGTTTTCTCTAAATATAATATTTAACAGAGCGTAATTTTTGATTGTAGACGGTAACATAGTGATAGCGGCGGTGTGTAAGAGTGGGTGCGGGCGGAGCTGTGTGCGCTGCGTGGTGGCGGGGGCGGGGGCGGTGCCGGGGGGGGCGGCGCGCGGGGGGGCGGCGCGCGGGGGGGCGGCGCCCGCGCTCGAGCTGCGCCCGCTGCACACGATACACCTGCCGCCGCAGGACAACGCGCCGGGTGACTGACCATTCTTATTGTTCTATTCATAAACATGTCGCACGAACACGTATGGTTGTGATTATCAGATACACCAGAGGGTACATAGGATACATCTTGATGAGACACAGAATAACACCAAACACAGTTAATCGATACCTATCTTTATCAGTCTAGCACATTCCCAGTCACAGATATTCACGAAGTGTTTGGATGGAAACGGATGTCTTTTTGTGAGATCAAATTTGGTTTACACGCAGTGACGATCATAGACGAGCAACGTGCAGTGACATTGTTGTCTTGTGAGTTTTACAACTGACGGGTTGAGTGCCATCACAAGTGACTTCTAACCGTCAGTATAGGCAACAGCTTACTAATTTTGACTACATGCTGCGACTAACAACATTTTTAATTGCTGTTTACATGTACCGACCACGAGTCACTTGTCACAAGTCGGTAGTACCGACCACGAGTCACTTGTCACAAGTCGCTAGTACCGACCACGAGTCACTTGTCACAAGTCGCTAGTACCGACCACGAGTCACTTGTCACAAGTCGCTAGTACCGACCACGAGTCACTTGTCACAAGTCGCTAGTACCGACCACGAATCACTTGTCAGAAGTCGCTAGAACCGACCACGAATCACTTGTCACAAGTCGCTAGTACCGACCACGAGTCACTTGACACAAGTCGCTAGGACCAACTACGAGTCACTTGTCACAAGTCGCTAGTACCGACCACGAGTCACTTGTCACAAGTCGCTAGTACCGACCACGAGTCACTTGTCACAAGTCGCTAGTACCGACCACGAGTCACTTGTCACAAGTCGCTAGTACCGACCACGAGTCACTTGTCAGAAGTCGCTAGAACCGACCACGAATCACTTGTCACAAGTCGCTAGTACCGACCACGAGTCACTTGACACAAGTCGCTAGGACCAACTACGAGTCACTTGTCACAAGTCGCTAGTACCGACCACGAGTCACTTGTTATTAGTTGCTAGGACCAACTAAGAGTCACCTGTCACAAGTCGCTAGTACCGATCACGAGTGACTTGTCACAAGTCGCTAGTACCAACCACAAGTCACTTGTCACAAGTCGCTAGTACCAACCACGAGTCACTTGTCACAAGTCGCTAGTACCAACCACGAGTCACTTGTCACAAGTAGCTAGTATTAGGTATTAGTTACAAGTCACTTGTCACGTACTTATAAGTTATGTGGTATCTAACTTGCAGTGGCCCTGTGTTGGTGTAACCGCGAGGACACTGACGCTCTCCTGATCGCGGGCTCCACGGTCACTCTGTGGAAGTGTACAGAACGGGCGCATCAAGTACACAAACTATTAGCCAAAGGTAACTTACAAGAAAATAAACCTTAAATTAAACTGTTTAAAAGTTATATTTTTGTGTTACTGAAGTTCTTTCCGAAGTTAACTCGCAGAAATCGTCATTAGGTTAGTTTTATTGAAGCGATCACATATTATATTGAAAGGCCATCCATCCCAATCTTCCCACATAATTTATTGACGTGACAACGTCTTAAATTAGGTTGCGGCTGGGAGGCACTTATGAAAAAGTGTAACGCTCGGTAACGTTACGATGAGTCACCGAACGAGAGAGAGGCCCGCCGAATGCCTTGCGTCTCTCTCACACTCAACTATGTTTCATCCTTCTTCCTACTATACGAATGAATATTCACATTAAAATTATTTTACCACTCAAAGTCGTTGTCACGTAAAACTTTCGCCCGTATACCGAATTTACAGGCAACCAATTTTTTTCCAATATTTTTGAAACAACTTGTTTTTATTAATTAAATTCGCAATTTAGAATTGAACCGCGCCGCTATTAAACAGCTATTTCAATTTAAAAATATACCCCAGAAACGTATTTTATTTAAGAAAGTTTATTGCAATCATGGTCACTACTACGTGTTAAAGTATTTTACACTTAATATGTGTAAATTAAGGACACGGCATTATCTTTTAACTGATTTGATTAGCAATGTAAGATTATTGTAACTAACACCATGGATTTCGGTCTGAAATAAATGATTATTATTTATTTCTTTATTTATAAGTCATCTTGTATAAAGGTCCTCTACAAGGCAGCACAACTCCTGGTGGGTCGAAACCTGGCGGAGAATGTTTTACAACTTTGGTAAGTGCTAAGACTTTTTTATACACGGATTTATAACGTTCACCTGTTCTTTTAAGAAAAATTGACACAAATACATTTATTTACAACTTAAATATACAATTTTACACTAACAGTTTCAACACTAACCAAAATTATGAACTTAACTAACTAGTAACTTATCTAAAGTAATGCGTTAAAAATGGCACTTTTTCACTTTTTTTTTATTTTTTAGATGTAATTTTTTGACGTGATAACGTCTTTAAAATCGTTTTAGTCGGGTGACATGTTCAGAAACTTGTGTCACACCAAAACCTCACGAGCGCGATCGCAGGTATAACGAGAGAGACGGACCGATCTCCCGTCTCATCTCAAGCGCTGCCAGTCATTCCGTGAAACTTGTCACGCGGAATCCTCACGAGCGGAGGCTGGCATAGCGTTCGAGTGAGTGGACCGATCTTCCGTCTCTCTCACTCTAGCGGCAACAATATTAATTCCTTACTTCCCAAAAACTTATATCACCAATAAGACGTTATCACGTAAACATCTCGATCGTAAACCTACTTTACAAACAACCAATTTTTTACTGAAATAATATTTTCATCATTTTAATTCTGTTCTAACACTTTTACACATTTACATTAGAACATACAATATGGGTGAAAACTTTCTTCCTTACACTGTGAAATGGACCAAGACGACTCGACGTAGTTTCACTTACTAATTAATTTAGCATTCACATTAATTGTTAGCATGCAATGTTTCATTAGCAATAACAAAAATCGTATGCTTAATTATTATCAACTAGCGGACCCAGCAGACGTCGTCCTGCCCGGTAAAGCAGTGCCACCTACCGGGTCCGAAAATAAATTACGACCGATTCTCAGACCTACCGAATATAGATACATATAAGATTCCATAAAAATCGGCAAAGCCATCTCGGAGGAGCTTGTTTTTTTTTCTTCTATTTTTATTCAAGGAATATTCTAAAAAAAAGAATTAGCGAAATCGGTCTAGCCGTTTACTCGTGATGGCGTGACCAAGGGAAGTAGGGATTCATTTTTATTTAAATATATTATCGACATATTAGCAATTAGCTTCGCAATAGCATTAGCATGCTTCTTCTTTTAAGGTTAATCCTTGTCGATCAATGTCGGTGCAGTTGATAAATTTGTTTCCATTTTACCTGCCTTTATGACATGACACCGATCTTTTCCTTTATTTGGTTTATGTAGCTTATCCTTGACCTTCCTCTTCCACACTATGGCTAAGGCGTGCTAAGGCTCATTAATTCGTATACGTAACAAATTAATACTAATTCGCATTAGTATCCATCACTGGTATAAATTAGTATATGTGTACAGGTGTGGCAGAAGGCAGCCGCGTGGGGGGTGGAGGGGGGTGAGCACGTGGTGAGTGCGTGCGCCCCCCCTGCCCCCCCGCCGCGCACCCCCCGTGCCCCCCTCGCGCTGCTCGCTACGTCACGCGCGCTACAGCTGCTCGCTAGAGATGCACATCACTATGTAAGTTATAAACAAGTCTCAAGTCACAGGTTCAATCCCCGCACGTCTTTATGTAAATTATTTCATCACCGATGCTCAATATCGGTGAAGGAAAACATCGTGAAACTGGCATGTCAAAGAACTTATCATTCGAGGATATGTGACATCCACCATCTCGCACTTGGCCAGTGTGTGTGGATTACGGCATAAAATCCCTCAACTCGTAAGATAGAAGACCCGTGCCCAGCCCATTCATAATTTCATGCAATATTTGAATAAAGTGATGTCTAGTAGATATATACTCGGTGCGCTTGACCTACATCGGCGATGACATTTCTCTCTTGTTTTCTTACTTTTCCATTGCATTTTATTCTAGCTCTCAAGTCGTACAGTAGTGAACACTGGTGGAGCGGCTGTAGAACCTTCCAGTACTCCACCTAAGAAACCCAAGTACGGGAACAACTCCTCGGTAAGTTGTTACACAATCTTATATTTATTTCGGCGAATCCTTACAGTTGCGATCGTCATATATAGGTACCCCTATCTTCATGTATCTTGTTTAGACACAAAATAACAAAAAAAGCTGATCAATATCTTTGTAAAAGATTATAGCACCTCTCCATTCACAAATATAACACCCAACCGGCCTCATAGATTATAGGTTTGGGCATAATCGTTCACTTTAACTAACTCATCAAATATAGTTCCGTAAATTGTATTTGTTCCGCTAAATCGTTCCGCAGTTCCTTTCGCAGTCACACCACAGCCAATTGTAAGGAAACTTACAGTGGGCCATCGCTTTTAAAGTCGCGCGAAATGCCGTTTCCGTCTAGATATTACTCCGCAAAACCTAAACAACGATACCGATATTTATATGTCATTTCCGCCATCTTTAAATCTCAAAATATATGTTATATTCGCAATTAGCAACCAGACAACGATACCCCATATTGTTTAATTTTTTCACAAGCACGTCCGCCATCTTGAAGTTAGAAATAGATTTTATATTCGGAATTAGCAATCCCCAAAACCAATTTGTGGCAATTGTCTGTAAAGTACCTAGGAGTAATACTAGATCACAAATTAAATTGGAATAAAAATACACAACACGTTTTACAAAAAAGCACAAAAGCCTTAAATTCGTTATCTCCCATTCTCAATCGAAAGTCAAATCTCAGTCCCACAATCAAACTATTAATATACACAACACTAGTTAGACCAATACTCTCCTATGCAGCTCCCGTCTGGTGCAGTATCCACAAAACCAACTACAAAAAGTTGCAAACAGTCCAAAATAAAGCCTTAAAAATATCTTTTAATACTTCTTTTCGTGCTAACCTCAAAAATTTACACAGTCGTATAAATTACCCGTTTCTAAAAGATTATATACTAAAACTATCTCGTAAATTTTATCTGTATAAAAATCCCATACACCGTAATACTCTAATCTCTAACATAGGTAAAAGTAGATTAAATAACTTGCCGTACGCGCAAGCGTACAATCGATATCGATTACCTCATCACTATTTCCTTCGCGAATCATGACGTATGTTTGCCCACCGGCTGAGCGCAGTCCGCGCATTATTATGACATTTTAGCAAAACTACCCGCATTATGCTTCATTATTTTATTGCAACAATATAAATATGCTACCTAGTGTAGAACAATACCTGCTAAATAATGTGAGTCCCTTCAAAGACTAACACCTGGTTTTAACATCATGTCTGGAAAATATGTGTTTTGTCTTTTCATGTAAATTTAAATGTAAAAAATTATTTATTTTAAAATGTTTGCAAAGACGACCTAGTCTAATGAACGTTTAAAACCTGTTTGTGCACAATCTGAATGAGATCGATTGTAAGCAGATTTGTACATTTATTTCTTCTAATAAAGACAATTTAAAATGAAATCAATCAATCCCTAAAACCCACGTGACGCAACACGACGTCAGTTGAGCAGAACTTGATATGAAAAACCGCACTGTAGAACAACAGTCTTGAGTTCGGTGGAGGACCTTCATTTAAAATCTACTAGCGGTCCGCCCCGGCTTCGCACGTGTAGATATCGGTATTTGACAAGCAATTTCACCATTATAAATTTATTTTAATGTATGTATGTAACTTAATCTTAAGTAGGTATGTAGGTCAGTAGGCATAGCAAATGTTGTTAGATACTAAAACTAGATGGCGCTTCTAAATTAATTGGCACTTGAAGCCGCGAGAGGACTCTCTTTTAAGCTATTGCATAGCTTTTATCGCGGGCTTTGAGCGCGGCGACCGAATCAAGAAATTCCGTAACGAAAATGATTTCTTGAATGATGCTTTTTCTGTCCCTATGTACCTATGCTTAGATCTTTAAAACTACGCAACGGATTTTGATAGGGTTTTTTATTAATAGATAGAGTGATTCCAGAGGAAGGTTTATAAGTATAACACATTGCACCCCTGCGAAGCTGGGGCGGGTCGCTAGTGAGTTATAAATGGTGCAATTAACACGACTTTCTCTTATATTATTTAAGATATCGGTATTTATAATATGTAGTTGGATTCTCTGGACAACCATCTATCTACTTTTGCCCACAGCTCGTTTGTCGTGCGTGCGACATGGATTATTATTATTAATTGATGTATATTGTGTGTCGTGTAGAGCACAGCGGTAGTGTCGTGTGCAGCAGTGTCGGTGTCGTGCGGCGTGTGTGTGGCAGTGGACACGCGCGCACAGCTGCACGTGTACAAGCTGCCGCAGCCCTGGGCCGAGATACGTATGTATTTTAATATAACAGCCTGATACTAATGATAGCAAAAAGCGATGCTTTTTTAAGGCAATTTTTTTATTTCCCTACAAGACTGACTTAATAGAATTAATAAATCAATTAGAAAAAAAAATAGAATAATATCCTACAAAATAAAGATATAATTTTCCAATTATTAATATTATTTTTAAAGTGAAATTTTTATTACATCGTCTCAAACTTTTTCGTATGTGTGCATGTCGTGTGACGGTCGGCTGCGGAGTAGGGATAGGCCAATATGGCGGCGCCTATAGTTCGCAGCAGCTGACCGTGTAGTGTATAGACTATTACTCATTTGTGCCAGTGCTCCACGCTATTTTGTTTGTTTTGTCAGTGTTTAACGTAAAAATAAGTTTCACTTTTACCGTGGTTTCATAAAACAACACAATCCTTTTTAATTATAAAATTATTTTTCAATTATTATTATTATTTTCTTAGACAACCCTAACTTTTGAAAACACCGTCATTTGTCACATCTTTTGTTAGATTAAAGGAGTTCAGAAAAACAGCTGATTTGAAGGTGCGCAACGTGAAATTTCTGCAAAAACTTAGCACATAAAAATCATATTAAAATATAATTCAAATTATTTTCTATTTTCACATAGTTATTAGTGATTACCTAAAGAATGTCTCGTTTTAAGTATAGAATTGCCTGTCCAGGTTAGGGGTTATGGAATTTTTATTGTTTTATGGTACCTACAGCAACACCACTGGCTGTACAGCACGCGACCAGTCTACTGGAGTACTGCATGGTCACAGGACACGACGCGCTAGATCTGTTGCTGACATTGAAACATAACCTTGTTGAAGCTGTATATGACAGGTAATCGCTACTATTTTTACTCAAGGCGCTTTTTTAAGAAACAGCTATAGTTTATGAATCAAAATTACGACTGCAATGCACTTAAAAATTACTCATTTATAATTACTAATGATATTTAAACACAAATAAATCAATATATTTTGATGATACCCAACTCGATAGGTTTGACGGAATCCGCCATCTTGTTTTAGATAAACAAAACCTAATGAACACTTATATTATTGAGACAAATATAATGATATCTTACTTGTCGCAATACACTTAGCTGTTTGGGGAAAACAAATTAGAAAGGAAAGTACTAGGTATGTGGTGATAAACAAATTTACAAACATACCATACTTAATGTGTATGTTGGCACATGTACTTCTGAATGCATCAGCTGACATTTTATACTGTCATCGCGTCCGTCTTTGAAGTCAGCTGTCACTCGAAAATGTCAATATGAACCAACGAATGAACACCGAGCACGGGTGAAGCGGCCATCTTAGAAGGGCTGACGCTTAGTGTTGGACCGTTGCGTTGTCGGGAAATGCGCATGCAACCACGTGCTCGGTGGACGTTAGGTTTTAATCCAATGTAATCTTAGCAATCTGTAATTATCTAGTAGAATTAATGATTGTGCTATCGAGAGATCGGGGTGAAGTGATATTTGCCGTAGTTATTTTATTGGAATACCGTCTTCTTACCCGATAATTCACGCCTACCTAAAGTTGTCTGCTAATCCTGATTTTTATACATATAAGATAACACTCCCTTGACAGACATGTAATAAATTAGATAATAGTCGTGCCCAGTGACACACTCCACAATTATTACTTTATTTTGACCTTTACTATAGATTTAAACGGTATTACTCATAAAGATCTTACGTCTGTAAATGTAAAAATGACAAAGACAAACGAGTTATGAAACTATTTTAACTATAGCTTAAAAGACGGTTATGAATAAGGGGTTAAGTTACTAATAAACTTTTGTATTATTGTCAACCAGCCATATCTGTTTAACAGGTTAACAGATTCATTCAATCGTCAACCGGCTGCGTTCCAACAGTATTACTATCATAGTTGGCTGAAACTGAGAATGGCATTGTGCAGGTAATTACTTTTACATATTTTTAAGTTGTAGTTAGCAATTTAACTAAAAAAACATGTTTTCTTGGAAATTCTGATCTTTCTAAGGCATTTGACAGTATCTGTTCTCTTAAACATTTCTAAACTAGAACACCTTTGCGTACACAGCCTTGCACTTGAAATCTTTTAAATATATGAAAAAAAAGACGGGTTGCACTCCGGGAGTGCCGGCAGAAGTAAAAACATTCGCGCAAGCGCCCTGCGCTGCCTAAACGAAACAATAGGCCCAGGCATACATTATCGCCGCGCCGTAGAGAAGGGATAGCTGTCTACTCTCCATCCGTCTTACGCTTTTTCGATCAGGTCACGTGTCCTGACGCGAGTTTAAGATTTTATACCCATTACAGAAAAAGTGCTCAACGCCGCTAAAGAAGTTTTCACTTAAAAAAAAAACGTTTACGATGTGTTAAGGTTAATGCGCCCTCAGTGGTAAGGAGCTAGTGTCCTACGGTGTCCCACAGGGCGGCATACTGGGTCCAACGCTTAAAAATTTATGTCAATTATCTCTGCTGCTGATGTTTGCCTATGTTTACGAGACCTTTGGGAGAGAGGCAGCGGTTCTACTTAGGAATTAATGCTAAGGATTAAGGCTAATGTAGAAATAGTCATGTCATGTCTAAACCCCAAATCTTTTGACTCTGAGCCCAAATAAAACAATATTTCTTCTATATTTCTTTAGTTAAAACTCAAACACCTCTCGATTTTTAACCCATAACTAAAATAAGTTTAACCTGTGTATGCGAACCAAGTTTGTTGCCTGGTAGCACTTAAACGAATAGACCGATTTTGATGCAGATTTCTTTATTTGAAAATTGAAGTGATCAAAATAGTTTTTACCTAGTTCGGGATTTATTTATTTTTAATTTAGTTACATCGTTTTTATTTCGAACTAGATATTTCATCATTTAAAAAACTGGTTTATTCAAAACGCTGCTGCAGTTATTTTTACTCTGAAATAGGTTTATTCTGACCACAACTTACTGGATGTTAAGTAATGATGTGATCTACAATGGAACGTGCTTACACATTTATTCGTACAAGTTGGTGCTCTATACAGACTCCTGCCGACCCTAGCGAGTAGTGCATCATGGCTGACGTGTCTGCAAGCACTGGGGAGCGCGTGGGCAGGAGTGTCGTTAGCGTTACGACCGGACGACAAGCCTGACGATAAACCGCTACTCGCGCTGCTCGACGATACCACTGAACACGACAAGGTACTGTCGTTAGTTACCTGTTCTTTTTAACAAAATAGGTGTTATAAGTTTAACGTTATGTATCTGTCAACAAGTTTGTTGACTCGTAGCACCTAAATGAATGAACTGATTTAAATGCAGTTTTTTCTATTCGAAAGCTGAATTGATCGAAATGGTTTTACCTTTAAAATATTCTTTATATAGATGAGGGAGGTTTAATATCAGAAGTGGGATACTCTAGCTTTTCTTGGGTCATTGATTATGTTGATTCTTCACTGATTGGTTAACCGACGACGCCTAGCGTGGGTTACTGCTTAATCATTTTTAACTGATAGTTATAATATCATATTTTTTTTAATTTGCGCGAATATCACACATTGAAATAAAACTACTTCATACCGGATTTTATCGTGGTGGACACCCACACACACACAGTCCACCTGTGACCATGAAGTCTGAAAAGACTTAGAAACGTTGGGATACAAAAATGTAACTGAAAACGGTAAAATTCTTTATTAAGTAGTTTTTATTTCAACATGATAAGGTCCTAACAATATTTGGTAATATTCGTGTTCGTAGTTATATAAACTTTTTCTTTCTCAGACACTCCTAGCCTTAGAATCGAGGTCCGAGTCAATAACAGAGAGCCAGTCACTCCAGCCACTGCGCCTACAGTTACAACGAGGAATCGACACCGCACTCACCGCACTAGTGGCGCTATGCCATCACCACCACCATCACTTGCCTACACACGGGTCAGTGGATAAATATAACTACAATATTTTGTCACAAGTTTTAGTAAAGGTATACTTCCTGTTCACAAAATCGATGTCTGTGGTGGATTTAACACCATAGAAAGCTAATCAATATCCTTATTAAAAAAAATGTTTGGATGGAAATGGATTCCTTTTTGTGAGATCAAATTTATTTTGCACACACCACGCGCTCATCCAACTGACCTCACAGACGTTTTCCTCCCGACGTAACAATAACAATCACAGACAAGCAATCTACAGTGACATTGGCTGAGTTTGACAAGTAACATGCTGAATAGCATCATAAACGATATACATGTATGTTTTTTTTATCCTGAAATAGGCCTGCGCTTACCTAATGTTAAGCAATGATGCAGCCTACGATGGGACACGCCTGCCCACTACACCGTATCATTCGTGGTTACGAATGAATTTCGGTGAGAAGGTGGCAGTGGAATGAAGCTCCATATGGTTAGAAACCATAAAGTTGCAACAATTCCGACCCACCCTCACTGCATGGTGTCACCAGACATCGCACCGAAACACGGCAAGGCCGCTTGGTGTTGCGGCTTTGTCTGGTGAGTGGTCACTAACCGCGGCTGAAGCCTACCACCAGTTAATTACAAGTAAACTTAATTACTAGTTGATTGTCACCTGATTTGCACCACTTGAGAACCACATGTGGGGATTCAGATAAAAGGTGCACTCCCACGGACGAAGTTGACTCAGCCCTCATGTTGTAGATACGTGCTATGGAACGACCCTAGTGCAGTGTGGCTGCTGCGCAAGCTGTGTGCGGTGTCTCGCGCGACACAGCTCGCTCCCGAACAGTTGCCGAGAGTGCTGGCGAGGCTCGCGCAGCATCACAAACCTGATCTCATCGGTGACTACCCTTACTGTTATTATAACCACACTATACCAGGTGCTAATAAATTAACCTCCATATTGAAATAAAACTACTTTTTAACGGATTTTATCGCGGTGTATTTTAGATTTTAGATCCCGACGTTTAAAGACAAGACAAGACACTGTGAGCTCAGTTTGCTTAAATCGGAACGCAACTTAAATATTAATTTTTTAAGGTAGTCAGTAATAATTGTGATTAATATTTTTGGACGTCAAATACCTCAGTCCACCCGTGAACATGAAGTCTGAAAAGACTTTGAAACGTCGGGATCTAAAATCTAAAATAAACCGCGATAAATCCGTTAAAAAGTAGTTTTATTTCAATGTGTGATATTCGCGTAAATCTAAGACAATACTAAATTACCCTCCATATTGAAAACCTCACATAAGCTTATTATAGCTAAAATAGGTTTATAATTTGTTTGGCTTTGTCTGTCATGTTGACATTCATACTAGTAAGAAAGAGACAAAGTCCGTTTTAAGTAAAGAGGCTTATGAAATTTTTATGAATAAAATCGTTAGCCTTTAAAATTTAAGAGGTTGATTAGTATAATATTTGGATCAACGAATTTTATTATCTCAAAAAGAAATATACATTTCACTTAAATGAGATACAAATTAATATGAATTATCATGCATGACATGAACAGCGCTTGAGGGTATACAAAAAAAAATACATTTTACTTGCACTACACTATTTTACCGTCTAAGGAAATAATATCCAGTGGCTAACACAATCGTTGTCACTGTACAGAAAATACCAACCAGTTTAAGAACCGACTTGACTCTTATAATAAAAAGAAAAAGAAAAGAGAAGAAAATTAACAATCTAACATAGTAAACAGAACAAGGAAAGAGACCAGATACAGGCGAATATCAGTTGTTCACAACTGCTTGTCTGTCTAATAATAATAATAATAATAATAATAAGGCAGCTTGTGGCGAGCTGTTATGGCGTAGCGACCATACGGACCCGACTGCTCCAGGGAGAAGGTCCTGTCCCTCACCTCCGGCTTGTCTTTACTGGCTGGCTGGAGTCAACCCTGATGGGGGACAGATCTCCCACCTCTTGCTTGCCTTCATTGGCCGGCTTGAGTGGAGTCGTGAGAGCAGAGATGCTCGGAGGAGGAAGTGTCCCGTAAGTGGCTAGTGGGCACGTGAGGCTGGACCCTTAGGGAGCCAATGATCGGGTAGAATGCCGTGGGACACCGCTCTACTCCTCTAGCCCCTCAGAATATGTTGCCCCTTGTCGCTTCTTTTAGCGGCCATACGGGGGCCCATTTATTGAGTGGGCGAGTCACCCCCTGCCATTTTATCCGTGTTAATTTGCATTGGTCAGGCAGGGGCCATAGTCCATCCATAGTCCTAGTTACCTAATCAATTAGCACCCACCACCATAACCTAGATTTTAGTTCCTATATTCTGCAATAGTCCTGCTCTAACCGGGGATTGTCCTTGGGTGTACCTATATGGTGCGAACAGGGATAATCGTCGGCTGGTGCCACATTACATTTAGAGCAAAATTGTCTAACGGGCCTCTACGTGTTGGCTTCGGCCCCACGCACGCCTTCCAAAAGTCCGGAGCTCCATAGCTCCGTGATAAAAAACAGACAAACATAATAATAATAAATGTAAGAAGGTTAACTAAGTATTTCTTACTAGGTTTTTCTAGTGTTTAATGGTAATATTCCATAATTAATCGCTAAGTATCATATATAACGTTATTGTAACGCATAATTGAACGTTTTAAATTAAATATGCTGTCGGTAAAATCTCGCTGCAGACTCGATCATAAATCGTAATCTGAGTAGGGATGTGCGCTAGTTGCGCGCGCGCTAGGCCATTATCGATAACGGAATCATTAAGGTTATCACGTAAACATACTGCATTCATTATGTATGCAGGGTTAATACACATTAGTACCCATTAGTTAATTCTATACACAAACAGAAGGCAATTAAATAAAAACTAATATGGATGATAATGACGATGACTCAGAAGAAGAATTTTAATTTTCTATTCGTAGTTTTATCTATACGGTCTTTTGTTTATATATTTAATATGCTTTGTTGTAAATTTAATAATAAAATAAAAAAAATAAATGTGTTTTTATTTCGATCACCCATTTATATAAAACTATCGATATCACTCATCGACTGCAGTAATGCACAGGACTACGTGTGGGCGTGGCCTGCCCATAAGGCCCGTGAGTGGGAAAGAGAGCGAAACATTCGAAGGATTTATGACCGAGTCTGTAGCGAGATTTTAACTATACTATAGTGTTTGTCAAATACTAGCTCTACACAAACCTCCGCTTCATAGCTTCATATCAATCTACCTACTTATTGCTTCAAAATATGTTTTGGAATTTTTCACAACGGTGACCCCTTATTTCAATTACTGCGAGTCCTGACGCCTTCAAGTACCTTTTTATCATTGCATCATACGTCAGGTACTGTAGGCAGATTACTTTTTCTTATTTGAAAATTAGTTACTCAATTACAAAATTTCGTGTATAACATTTGCATACACGTTTAGTTTTGATGTCATACAAGATTCTATAAATGCCGCCATTTTGAATTCAATATGGCGGACGGTACAAAATGGCGACTTATCGTTTTCATAACAACCCTTACAATATGGGTATCAAATGAAAGAACTTGAAAAGAGAAATACAATTAATACAAGATTCTTTAAATAAAACCTTATTAAAGTTTTCGACCTAGTGATATAAAGTAATAAAGCTAAAAATTCTCTACATTTATTTTCAGGCTTCGCCCGCGTAGAATTTAATATTTATTGGAAAAATAAAAAACACGTGTTTTCTTATTTGTTTTAAGCTTTGTTTATGCCGAATTTAATTTGAATCGGACCAAGAACTAAACAGTTCTGGGATAGTTACTTTTTCCGAAAAAACTCATTTTACACCCTCCTCAGTTTTGGGAAAATAAAAAATACGTGCTTCATTATTTATTTGTGTGCTGAGTTTAGAGTGAATCGACCTTGAGACTTAATAGATCCAGAGATACTTTAATTTCTACCAAAAAACTTCTGCAGTACGACAGTAGCATACTCGGGACACGCTATCGAGTCCACATTTAACTATGTTTATTATTATTATTGTCATACAGAGGACAGCACGACACTAACTGCGCAATGGAGCGGCGCGCGAGTGTGGGAATGTCTGCCGAGGTGTAGCGTGTCCGCGCCACACTGCAAGCAGTGGCCACTATATGTAAGTCTTACTTATGAATCCATGGGATTGCCCCCTTCTTCATACATTTCAATGGGACACAAAATAACACCAAACACTAATCAATATTTTTGTTATTAATTATATTACCTCCTTAATCATAAATATTCACAAAATATTTGCATGGAAATGGATTCCTTTTTGTGAGATCATATTTGGTTTGCACACACCACGTGCTCGCCCAACCGATCACATAGACGTTGTTTCCTGACGTAACAAAGACAATCACAGATATGAAACCTGGGTGACATTGACGTCTTCTGAGTTTGAATGCTATCACAAGTGACTGAATTGACGTCTAACCGTCTGTTTTAGCAAAACAGCTTGACACGTTTATAGTTACGCGCTGCGATATATACTTATTTACTAGCTTCTAGCTTGCGGCTTCGTCTGCGTGATTTACATTATATATCAAACCCAGCATTGAGATAAAAAGTAGCCTATAGCCTTCCTCAATAAATGGGCTATCCGCAAGATCACGAATTTTTCAAATCGACAAGCAGTCCATAAGATTAGCTCATTCTACCAAACAAACAAATTATTCAGCTGTATACATTGTTGACCCACAGCTAGAGTACGGCGTAGAGCCGGAGTCGCTCCGCTACAGCCCGGAGCCGCCTGCGTACGCGCACAGCGACACGACGCCCTCCAACACTGTCGACGCGATACGGTAATATAACACATTTACTCGTCCCACCGATACTTTTTCTTGATTAAAATAAAAAAAAATTGTGTGTGAAGTTCGACCATAAAATATGAAAAAAAACTATAGCTTTCTATTTTTTTCTTATACCTAAACATAAACGCGTCAAAAGTTTTTAATAATACTAGCTTCTGCCTACGGCTTCGCTCGCGTGGTACTTATTGAGATGAAAAGTAGCCATTATGTCAAACCAGACCATAATCTGTTTCTGTGCCGAATTTTAACATATTTCGTCGAGTAATGAACATGGTAATACATTCATACATCTGTGTCGTTAGATACATCACGCTTTTCAAGAGACATGACGTCATAGCAATTTTAAATCGCACAAGCAAAGTTTCAGTGTTGATTACTTATTAATGATGAAATATTTGGATGGAAATGGATTTCTTTTTTGTACAGACAAATCCGATTTGCACACACCACGTGCTCACCCAATCGACCTCATAAACATTGTCCCCTAATGTTAACGTCTTGTAAATTTTACATCTGACAGGCTGAATGGTATCACAAGTGACTGAAGTGACACCTAATAGTCTGTTTAGGCTGCAGCTCGCTCATGCTCGGATAGGCAGGGTCTCTTTGCCTCTGTGGAGTGAACGCCACCGGTCTGTAGTCATCACACCTCGCCAGAAGATCTTCTTTTTACACTGGACGGTCACTAGCACCGGATCCTCCTATCTCCACACATCTATACATTCTTACAAACCTTCGCGTTTATAATATGAGTAGGACGTAACAATCGATCAATCAGTCAATTGAATAGACCGTTTAAAAGGAAAGATTTAAATTGTCCCCCCCCAGCTACATGTACCTAGGCGGCGGAAATCGCGCGGTACGATCGCGTGCGTGCTGCCGCTGCGGTGCGCACGCGCTGCCCGCGGCGCGCGCGCTGCGCCACCCCCTGCAGCGCGGGTACGAGGGGAGGTTCCTGCCGCTCTGCAGGTCGGTGTGTTGTTATATGTACACTTGTGTCACTCACTCTCCCACTCCTGCCGCTGCGGTGCGCACGCGCTGCGCCACCCCCTGCAGCGCGGGTACGAGGGGAGGTTCCTGCCGCTCTGCAGGTCGGTGTGTTGTTATATGTACACTTGTGTCACTCACTCTCCCACTCCTGCCGCTGCGGTGCGCACGCGCTGCGCCACCCCCTGCAGCGCGGGTACGAGGGGAGGTTCCTGCCGCTCTGCAGGTCGGTGTGTTGTGATATGTACACTTGTGTCACTCACTCTCCCACTCCTGCCGCTGCGGTGCGCACGCGCTGCGCCACCCCCTGCAGCGCGGGTACGAGGGGAGGTTCCTGCCGCTCTGCAGGTCGGTGTGTTGTTATATGTACACTTGTGTCACTCACTCTCCCACTCCTGCCGCTGCGGTGCGCACGCGCTGCGCCACCCCCTGCAGCGCGGGTACGAGGGGAGGTTCCTGCCGCTCTGCAGGTCGGTGTGTTGTTATATGTACACTTGTGTCACTCACTCTCCCACTCCTGCCGCTGCGGTGCGCACGCGCTGCGCCACCCCCTGCAGCGCGGGTACGAGGGGAGGTTCCTGCCGCTCTGCAGGTCGGTGTGTTGTTATATGTACACTTGTGTCACTCACTCTCCCACTCCTGCCGCTGCGGTGCGCACGCGCTGCGCCACCCCCTGCAGCGCGGGTACGAGGGGAGGTTCCTGCCGCTCTGCAGGTCGGTGTGTTGTTATATGTACACTTGTGTCACTCACTCTCCCACTCCTGCCGCTGCGGTGCGCACGCGCTGCGCCACCCCCTGCAGCGCGGGTACGAGGGGAGGTTCCTGCCGCTCTGCAGGTCGGTGTGTTGTTATATGTACACTTGTGTCACTCACTCTCCCACTCCTGCCGCTGCGGTGCGCACGCGCTGCGCCACCCCCTGCAGCGCGGGTACGAGGGGAGGTTCCTGCCGCTCTGCAGGTCGGTGTGTTGTTATATGTACACTTGTGTCACTCACTCTCCCACTCCTGCCGCTGCGGTGCGCACGCGCTGCGCCACCCCCTGCAGCGCGGGTACGAGGGGAGGTTCCTGCCGCTCTGCAGGTCGGTGTGTTGTTATATGTACACTTGTGTCACTCACTCTCCCACTCCTGCCGCTGCGGTGCGCACGCGCTGCGCCACCCCCTGCAGCGCGGGTACGAGGGGAGGTTCCTGCCGCTCTGCAGGTCGGTGTGTTGTTATATGTACACTTGTGTCACTCACTCTCCCACTCCTGCCGCTGCGGTGCGCACGCGCTGCGCCACCCCCTGCAGCGCGGGTACGAGGGGAGGTTCCTGCCGCTCTGCAGGTCGGTGTGTTGTTATATGTACACTTGTGTCACTCACTCTCCCACTCCTGCCGCTGCGGTGCGCACGCGCTGCGCCACCCCCTGCAGCGCGGGTACGAGGGGAGGTTCCTGCCGCTCTGCAGGTCGGTGTGTTGTTATATGTACACTTGTGTCACTCACTCTCCCACTCCTGCCGCTGCGGTGCGCACGCGCTGCGCCACCCCCTGCAGCGCGGGTACGAGGGGAGGTTCCTGCCGCTCTGCAGGTCGGTGTGTTGTTATATGTACACTTGTGTCACTCACTCTCCCACTCCTGCCGCTGCGGTGCGCACGCGCTGCGCCACCCCCTGCAGCGCGGGTACGAGGGGAGGTTCCTGCCGCTCTGCAGGTCGGTGTGTTGTTATATGTACACTTGTGTCACTCACTCTCCCACTCCTGCCGCTGCGGTGCGCACGCGCTGCGCCACCCCCTGCAGCGCGGGTACGAGGGGAGGTTCCTGCCGCTCTGCAGGTCGGTGTGTTGTTATATGTACACTTGTGTCACTCACTCTCCCACTCCTGCCGCTGCGGTGCGCACGCGCTGCGCCACCCCCTGCAGCGCGGGTACGAGGGGAGGTTCCTGCCGCTCTGCAGGTCGGTGTGTTGTTATATGTACACTTGTGTCACTCACTCTCCCACTCCTGCCGCTGCGGTGCGCACGCGCTGCGCCACCCCCTGCAGCGCGGGTACGAGGGGAGGTTCCTGCCGCTCTGCAGGTCGGTGTGTTGTTATATGTACACTTGTGTCACTCACTCTCCCACTCCTGCCGCTGCGGTGCGCACGCGCTGCGCCACCCCCTGCAGCGCGGGTACGAGGGGAGGTTCCTGCCGCTCTGCAGGTCGGTGTGTTGTTATATGTACACTTGTGTCACTCACTCTCCCACTCCTGCCGCTGCGGTGCGCACGCGCTGCGCCACCCCCTGCAGCGCGGGTACGAGGGGAGGTTCCTGCCGCTCTGCAGGTCGGTGTGTTGTTATATGTACACTTGTGTCACTCACTCTCCCACTCCTGCCGCTGCGGTGCGCACGCGCTGCGCCACCCCCTGCAGCGCGGGTACGAGGGGAGGTTCCTGCCGCTCTGCAGGTCGGTGTGTTGTTATATGTACACTTGTGTCACTCACTCTCCCACTCCTGCCGCTGCGGTGCGCACGCGCTGCGCCACCCCCTGCAGCGCGGGTACGAGGGGAGGTTCCTGCCGCTCTGCAGGTCGGTGTGTTGTGATATGTACACTTGTGTCACTCACTCTCCCACTCCTGCCGCTGCGGTGCGCACGCGCTGCGCCACCCCCTGCAGCGCGGGTACGAGGGGAGGTTCCTGCCGCTCTGCAGGTCGGTGTGTTGTTATATGTACACTTGTGTCACTCACTCTCCCACTCCTGCCGCTGCGGTGCGCACGCGCTGCGCCACCCCCTGCAGCGCGGGTACGAGGGGAGGTTCCTGCCGCTCTGCAGGTCGGTGTGTTGTTATATGTACACTTGTGTCACTCACTCTCCCACTCCTGCCGCTGCGGTGCGCACGCGCTGCGCCACCCCCTGCAGCGCGGGTACGAGGGGAGGTTCCTGCCGCTCTGCAGGTCGGTGTGTTGTTATATGTACACTTGTGTCACTCACTCTCCCACTCCTGCCGCTGCGGTGCGCACGCGCTGCGCCACCCCCTGCAGCGCGGGTACGAGGGGAGGTTCCTGCCGCTCTGCAGGTCGGTGTGTTGTTATATGTACACTTGTGTCACTCACTCTCCCACTCCTGCCGCTGCGGTGCGCACGCGCTGCGCCACCCCCTGCAGCGCGGGTACGAGGGGAGGTTCCTGCCGCTCTGCAGGTCGGTGTGTTGTTATATGTACACTTGTGTCACTCACTCTCCCACTCCTGCCGCTGCGGTGCGCACGCGCTGCGCCACCCCCTGCAGCGCGGGTACGAGGGGAGGTTCCTGCCGCTCTGCAGGTCGGTGTGTTGTTATATGTACACTTGTGTCACTCACTCTCCCACTCCTGCCGCTGCGGTGCGCACGCGCTGCGCCACCCCCTGCAGCGCGGGTACGAGGGGAGGTTCCTGCCGCTCTGCAGGTCGGTGTGTTGTTATATGTACACTTGTGTCACTCACTCTCCCACTCCTGCCGCTGCGGTGCGCACGCGCTGCGCCACCCCCTGCAGCGCGGGTACGAGGGGAGGTTCCTGCCGCTCTGCAGGTCGGTGTGTTGTGATATGTACACTTGTGTCACTCACTCTCCCACTCCTGCCGCTGCGGTGCGCACGCGCTGCGCCACCCCCTGCAGCGCGGGTACGAGGGGAGGTTCCTGCCGCTCTGCAGGTCGGTGTGTTGTTATATGTACACTTGTGTCACTCACTCTCCCACTCCTGCCGCTGCGGTGCGCACGCGCTGCGCCACCCCCTGCAGCGCGGGTACGAGGGGAGGTTCCTGCCGCTCTGCAGGTCGGTGTGTTGTTATATGTACACTTGTGTCACTCACTCTCCCACTCCTGCCGCTGCGGTGCGCACGCGCTGCGCCACCCCCTGCAGCGCGGGTACGAGGGGAGGTTCCTGCCGCTCTGCAGGTCGGTGTGTTGTTATATGTACACTTGTGTCACTCACTCTCCCACTCCTGCCGCTGCGGTGCGCACGCGCTGCGCCACCCCCTGCAGCGCGGGTACGAGGGGAGGTTCCTGCCGCTCTGCAGGTCGGTGTGTTGTTATATGTACACTTGTGTCACTCACTCTCCCACTCCTGCCGCTGCGGTGCGCACGCGCTGCGCCACCCCCTGCAGCGCGGGTACGAGGGGAGGTTCCTGCCGCTCTGCAGGTCGGTGTGTTGTTATATGTACACTTGTGTCACTCACTCTCCCACTCCTGCCGCTGCGGTGCGCACGCGCTGCGCCACCCCCTGCAGCGCGGGTACGAGGGGAGGTTCCTGCCGCTCTGCAGGTCGGTGTGTTGTTATATGTACACTTGTGTCACTCACTCTCCCACTCCTGCCGCTGCGGTGCGCACGCGCTGTGGATGTCACATGTTCCCAAACGATTAGTTCTTAGATATGCCGGTTTCTTCACCATGTTTTCCTTTCACCGATATTAAGCAACGGTGATTAAACAATTATCACAAATATGTGTGGATATCACCGAGGATTGAATCCGCAAATTTATTTCAAAGGCGAAGACAATACCGCTGCGCTACCGCTGCTCTTCAAATCCAGTACAAACTTGATCAAAACCTGAAAATCCTTTTCGCTTGTTGTCTATTTGTAATATTCTGTTGGTTTTATTCATAAAAAAGTTATAAGACTAGTTGAAATGGACTTTATCTCTTTCTTACTAGTATAAATATCAAGATGACAGACAAAGACAAACGAATTATAAACCTATTTAGCTATAATGAGCTTAAAGTACGTTTATGAATAACCGGGGTATAACTATAAATAATACTTTAATGATCCAGCGCTAAGCATATTCTCTTAATAACCGCGATTCCCGGATCTTTTAAACTCGAAGATTTTCCTAATATATTTAGAGAATATTAGTTACAGCTCGAAATTTCGAATGGTGCCTGTTGAAAGGCAATAAACTCGCCCCCTATTACTTATAATACCTAAACATTTGTGCCTTCATCGTGTATTTTTAAGATGTTATTAATTAGTATTGTATGAAACACCTCATTATACGGACGTATCACCAGACCCGTGTTTTATTAGTAATATTCACTACCACACATTAACCAATAGTGTACACATGAATAATAATAATATAGTGGGACATTAACACACACGGTCATCTGATCTCAAACTATGCAGAGCTTGTACTATGGAAACCAGATAACTGGTAATATACTACATATTATACTTTTCTTTTGTAAATACATACTTAAATATAGATAACACACACAAGACAAACAGATATATATAAAGAAATATTGTCTCGGGTGGTAATCGAACCCACGACCTGCGGCGTGAAAAGCAAGTAACTTACTGACCACGCCACCCCGGCCCGTCATAAGAGTTTGCGAATTATACGACTTATTAACACATTTAAATAAAAGCTTGTGTCTGAAACGTGTTATTCTTTAAATTTGTTTTTATCTATTTTCAGATGTGGTGGAAAATGGACATTGTTCTCAAATATTTAAACGCGGTCACTACACGTTCGCAACAAGTTGAGACTTGGGGGCGGTGACGTCACAGACACATAGTTGTACATACTGTGCACAAAAAATATCACAAGTTTCAACCCGCGATTCTCCTATTTTTTTCCATACTCTTCTATTATGTTTACTACCTGATCAACAGGTAAACACAACTGCTTGTTCCGTTTTTTGTTTTCAAACAAGTCCAACGCTTTAAAACGAGATTTCTCTCTCGACAATGTAAAGTATTACCCTACATTATAACAATAAACTTAACACCAAAAAATAACAATAAAATATAGCAGTAACTCTAATAACTATTAACGAAACAGTATCAAATAAGATTATAAAATCGGAGCGCGTCGTCGTTGTGTGACGTAAGCCATTACGAGACTAAGATGTTAAAAAATGGCGTTGCCTACAGTACAACACGGGAGCTTGAGGGGAAGTTACACGGGTAGCGGGCGGAGGGTTGCATACCAGGCGAGTCTCAACTTATCGCGCACTGGAGTAAATAGCCTTAAGAATATTTTTGTAAATAAAATAATTATTAATGATACTTTCTGTGTGCTTATTTCACTAATATTGAAGTTTCCCTTTTCCATTGTAAACCATATCATAGCTTAATTACAAGCAACGCTGCGGCGCACGATGCTAGAGGCGAGGGCGAAAGTAGTCTTTATAGTAGTCCAAAATATTTGCCGGCGCCGATCTGGCGCTGTGTGTGAAAATATTAATTATTATTATGTGATGGCTTAGAGCATCTTTGAGTGGTGCATATTCCACGGGCTTTGAGATGTTCCAGCGCATTTTTACTGTGCGAACTAATAAGTTATGGAATTCGCTGCCGGCATCACTGTTTCCCGATATTTATAAACTGCCTGTCTTTCAGTCACGAGTGAATCGGTATTTACTGGGTAAGCCCGTTCCGTCGATGACAGTCATTACTGAACAACAGATAAGTTGGAATCAAGCGCAAGTCTAATAAAAGATAGAAAAGACTATATCGGGTGACCTTTCGCAATTTTCACTCCACCTAGCTGAAGAACTTCCTACACTAAGTTACGCGGTAGTCGTAAGTGTGTTGTAATTTTTTCGTTAATCCTGATTATCCGTATCACTCAGGACAGGTGTTAAATAAAAATTAACTATACCAGTTAACCTGCTTACCTTATTCTACTTACCTTACTACGAATGTGAATTAATTCAATTCGGGCTTAAATTTTTCTTCAGGATTTTCTCATCCGTCCAGGAAATAGTTTTAACTATTTATCTCTGACTTATTGAAAAGTGAATTGTTTACATTTATTGTATTCATTGATAATTTTCTTTCTACTATTTCTTTCACTTTAAAAATATTTTCGTAAAATGTGCAAAATGTTTGAAAACCCCGCCAAAACGTTAATTTCGAAGTATTTTTTTTACATAGTAAAGCTATGGCTACTTTAATCTTATGAGCGTGTCAGTCTGTATTGATAGCATGGACGTATTTAGTACGTCCATGGTTGATAGCAAAAACATTTCTTATTAGATAAATTATAACAAAAATGAACCATCATATTCAGCCCGGACAAAACGGTTCCGGCTTTGAATTAATCACTACGTTTTGGAATCCGAAAAACTGAAACATAACTGTGGCTTTCAGATAAAAATCCGGATTGGAAGGCCCCTATACCTTGTAGTTGACGACGTGGAAAACATTCAAATGATTGTTAGACTGATTTTGAATCCGGGCTCGTCTGATGCTATTTTTGTTTCGGGTCTGGGTTTATCCGAATTCTTAAAGTTCGAACATTAAGGGGCTATCCGATCCCGAATTTTATCCGGTAACAACTTTAGTTCCGTGTCTGTTTTTCGAGTCGGGGGATTCCAGAAGTCCAGGTCAATTTGTACTTTTTGAGTGGGTAGGGTAGTAATCAAAGAAATAGGATATCCTAAATGAATGGTAATAACTGTCATTTTCAAATGTCACCTTACGTATAGTAGAATTTTAATATTGAATCTGGTAACACGTACTTAACAATCGTTTGTTGAGCATTTTCCTGTGCGACTGCGTTTATAAAAATTGATCGCAATTTTTCTGTTAAATTCGCAACCACCCGAAAATAAATAATCTTTTATCAGTAAACATAAAGTTGTTAATACACAAATATATAAATGGCAGACAAAAAAGGTATTTATGCAGTTTATTTTTATGAATTTCTTTGTCCATTAAATATTTTGACATGTGTAACGTCATTAAGGCCTTGAATTAAACAGTTTTAGCTTTTAAATGAACAAATTGTCTCTCCAAAGTGAGATTAGTGTGTCGAAAGGGCGTTATTTAGTTGTTAATACGTCCTTAAATCACCTTTATGTACTGATGAGATAAATCGATAATGCGTATTATACAAGATGGATGACGAAGATGTCCATAAAGGCGGGATGGGTGTCTAATTTTAGGTCCATTGTTGATTTCAACTCAGCTTAGAATCCTCTAGACACGAGTAACTCGTTAATTCTAGTTTCTAGATCTTTTCTGAGCGAAATTTGTTTCCATATGTTTTCTATCGCAAATTGAGTAAACACCATTTTCATTGTGTTTTAAAAATTTATAACGCTGAAATATTTTAATCTCTAACTTTTTTGTACTGTTTACTGATGATTCAAACACCTAAATTATTCGGAACTTAAGTAGGTCAACTAAGATCTCATATTTTCTGCTGTCTGCCATATGAGAGTCATTTGGGTTCATAAATAAGTGATTCCTCTCATTAATTCCTTTCAATATGCATCTCAAATATGATCTTGTATTAATGTTTAATAAAGTCTGACTAATTATACATATCTCAGTTTTCAAAAATCAATAAAATTTAAGAAGAAAGCTGACTTGAATATTAGTCACTATAACTACTGTTATTATAAATGCAATATCTGGATGACCGATGAGCTTTGTTCGGTATTTTTTTTTTTAAATGACATTTTCTAAAAATGATTCCTAGCTAGATCGATTTATCGCCCCCGAGACCCCCTATATACAAAATTTTATGAAAATCGTTGGAGCCAATTCCGAGATTCCAATTATACAAGAATTGCTCATTTAAAGATATAAGATAAGTTTGTCTCTTGACAAACATATATTATGCATACCCAATATTCTTAGGCATAAGGGTAGTAAGCGATACATGCCCTCCCCAGAATAAAAAGGTGTCCATTCCGTAAAAGCAAATTGCCTACCCTAGGAATGCATAGTGTCCACCTCTCAACTGATAAAAAAAAAGTTTATAAAGCAGACATTGTCTATGTACTTGCCTTCACTACCTGTTCCAATTTAGCAAATAGTATCTTAAATAGTATGTTTTATGATGTTACAAATGTCAAAATATTGCTACTTCCATATTTCTAAGCTTAAATTATTCTTAATTATATTTTGTGTTTTCAATAGGACGCTGGTTGGATAATAATTGTTATTCACCGGTGCAATGAATAAATCTATTTATGAAATAAGGTACTACATTGAGTAAAATTGTCTTAGAATAAAATTTTAATTAATTCAAACCACTTTTTATATTGGTCTCCTGATACTATGGAAGTCATGGAAAATTGGAAAAATCTATAAGGTAAACCGGAAAGGGTATATCATGCCTTAAATTCTATGTTTTTTGAGCCATTGCAATAGTATTGCTGTTTAAGTTTTAATAAATTAATTAGATATGAGAATAAATAATAAAAAAATAAGCCCTAGTAAATAAAATATTATTTTTCAATTTATTTGAAGAGATCACCAATTAACATTCATTGGTAACATTTTTGTTAGATCAGAGTTCAGAAAAACGGCTATTAGGGTTGCTACTCGAGAAATTTATATGAATATTAAGCAAACCAAAAAGCACACCAAAATATAATGCAAATTAATTTCTGACTTCACATAGTCAAGTGACCAATGAATTTCAAATATAACCTTTCCGGTTTAGGATGTATAATTCTAGTAGATCTTTGCCATATTCAAACATTTTCTTGATTTTTACAGATTATTAGAGTCAATAGTAGACCTGCAAAAAATATTTCTATATTTTGTGGTCAGAATCAAACTGCAACAGCTTTATCAGTGGTACATTTTATTTGCAAAATTAAGATTTTGTATACAATAAATGCTGTGCCACATATTAAAAATTTATAGACAGATAAAATCTAAGACAGTTTTATCTCAACAAATAATATTTATAATGATAATACAAAGTTCCCACCCCCTATCCCAGCCCCCCCTCCGCAGGAGCCGCGCGGGAAGCCAGCAGCCGGCGACTAGATCTCATGTAATGATTCATTACGAATTTTCTTTCCTTTTCTTTTTTTTGATAGAGAGAAAGACAAATATATGATATGTGCGTATCGGCGTGTGGACGATCGTATGTGTTATTAATTGAATTGTAACCTTTTTGATTTTGCTGTTGTAAATATACTGGGCATGGGTCTAGAATCTTCTCGACTCTCAACTAACTTGAAATTGAGGTGGTTTAGGTGGCCTGGAGTCTCTCGACTAGCTTGAAAATATGAGAGTTGACAATGATAGTGAGGCGAAACTAGTGATTAGACTGATTTATATTATCATCGTTTTTTCAGAAATGGTCGTAATTAAATTCGCTCACTTTTTTTGTTCTTTTTTTTCTCATAAATAGATAAAAAAAAACTAAAAAAAATAAAACTGAAAATAAAACTTAAACCAAAACTAGATGAAAATATATTTTTTTATTTTGAAACAGGTGCGATGAGATGAGCTTGCCCTATGTACCAATTCACTCAACAAAATTAATATTTGTCTTACAATGTGTGAAAGTTGTCAGTGTTTTGAGCTGTTTATGCTTTCATTAACAATTTACACACAGCCGATAAATTGTAAATATTGACAGTACGAAATGTGGGTCAGAAAATAAAAGTCTATAAGTAGATATGAGGCTAGATGAATAACCTTAGTGTTCATAACAACTTTAGTGTTATCTTTTTATTTTAAAATAGGTGACGTGTTTAACGAATTACAAATACATATTTATGAATATTGTATTAATATTAGTTTGAATTTTTTAATTATAGTAAATAATTTAATTATTCTGCCCTATTTTTATATTACAACAGCAAAGTCAATAATTGTTTTTCTACACAGACTTGACAAGTATTTATGTTTAAATATATTTTTTACACACATTGGAGAAAAAAAAATTAAAATTTTATTAAAAACAAATCCATATGGACAAGTTTGTAAGCTAAATGGTTGCCTGTGTACAGTAGATGTTTTTGGCTTGATAATAATTGTACATTTTACTTATTGTCCTGGATTTGTAAAATATAACATAAACGCCTGTCAAGCCTTTAGTTAACAATGTCCTTAAAAAATAAGTTGTTTTAAGAACAAAGAGCTTTGTCTAAAAAAAAATAATAAAAAATATTAAACCTTTTTAAATGGCAAAACTCTTAAATTTTTGTTAATAAGTGTTTTAGCTACAATTGTTTTGATTTTTTTGTTTCCTTTTTTCTTTTGTATTTAGTTGATGACAGCTTATTTTTTATAGGTTATTAACACTTTTTTTTTATTTCCATAATAATTACTGGTGTGATAATTTGGTATATAGTATTAATATGCCGGTAATTATTAGTTTTGCATTAGTTTCTGCACTTACGAAATGGGGCGGTTGAAGGATATATTTTGATTTAAACAGCTCGAATACTTAATTTGTGTATCTAGCGGGATAAGAATGAGGCAGTAGTACGAGGGTGGGGTTCAAAGGAGGAGACCCCCATACTTACCCCGTTGGCAATACATAAATTAGATTATTTGAGTCATAATTATTAATTTAAACATTGCCTCATTAAAATCATTTCTATTTTTATGAAATAGAAATGATTTTGTGATTATTTTTTGTTTTTTTTTTTACCTACATATAGCCTAAGCTAACTTTTTAGTAGGTAATGTTTTGGTGAATAACTGATTTTTATGATTTTTTAATTAATAAATCGTCAAATAGTGTTAAAAAAAATATTACTAAGTTTATGATTAAATAATAAAAACCTAAAAAAAAATATAATGAGTTATTTACTGAAATATTCTTATTCTAGATTCTTAATTAATTTTTAAGAATCTTGTTTAAGATCACTAATAAGCTAGTCGTTTGTTATAAATAGGTGCGATTTTCTGCATTAATTAACTTTGATTTCATGTTTTATGCTCAAAAGACTGAAAAAATTAATTAAGAGAAAAAAACCGCAGTTTTTTGTGAATTTTTAGCATGCAAATATATAACAGACGAAATATCACGAAGAAAATCGCATCAGGAATTAATTTAAGGTCGTGTGTTTATTACTAACAGAAATGGAATACTAATTTAGTTTCATAATATAAATCGCAATCATAAGTATGTGGTTTCGACGCACGGCGGTATTTCGCCAAGTCATATTCTACACATAAAGATGGCAAAGTAATGGTTTGTATTAAATTACTATTCTATTTTCAAAGTCAACAAAGATCATTTTGTGGTCCTTTTGTGTAAGGTGATGGTGAAGTTAGCGTTATTTTCTAAAATAATGCTGATTTTTTTAGTTTTATGTCTAATTTTACACCAATAATGTTTAACTCATCTTTTATATTGTGACATATTTTCGATAGCAATGCACAATATAAAATTAACGACTTCATTCTTTTTCTCAATAATATTTATTTAAAAGGATTTAAGTCGAAATTCATAACTATAACATGAATGACACTGTTAGTCTGTGTGTGAATAGTTTTAAGCACCAAGTATATATCATATTGCAGAAATTAATATATAACTTGTTTCTGTTAACTGACTTGGCTCATAAATTTGCATTTTAATAGTAACATTTGTTTTCAAAGTGTGATGTATACTTTTTATTATTGTTTATAGCATTGTTTTTTAATGCCATAGACAAATGCATGCTAAATAAGCTTTTAAGGACAGGACAGTATGTCAGTTGTGAGGGTCTCTACATAAATACCACTAGTTTCTCACAATTTTTAGGATCTACAACTTTTAAGTTTTTTTTTTCACATTTTTTTTATTTTACAACTTTACAGGGTCCGGATTTTCGAATTTATAACATTTTCACAGCAGTCATAAGTGCGTCAGTTTACTGCTACATTATTTATGTAGCATTAAGCTATGCTTGTTGCGAGAATAAAGCTTTTACAACATTTGACAGTATTTTGTGTCGGCCATATTGAAAATTTTGCCACTCCATCCAAAATCTATGATTTATCCTGAATTGAAACAGAAGAAATTGTTGGATATTTAAAATGTTGGCATAATTTTTAGTATAATTATTATAGTTCTTAATGTTTAGGTGAAGGATTCTACCAAGTTTTTTGTGGATATTGCACGATTTAAGGTCACCAAATACTGGATCTAAAGAGACTAACTTTGTTTATTTTAATAAGGACAGCATCATGATGTTATTCGTAAATGGTCTTGCATGTGGGGTGTTTCTCTAAAACCACTGTCTTTAGATTTAGTATTAAAATCCGCGAGGCGTGACCTGAGCTTTGCATATGTGTAAGTGCACATAAATAATTATGAAGGTGTGACGTTGGCCTAGGCCGCGACGCATCCTTTGCTTGGTTAAATCCGGTTTATTGCTTTTTGACAATCTTGCGCGACGCAACTCATACATATGATCACTGACTACTTAAACAAATGGATAGCTCAGCTTAGACCTCGCGGACTGTAAGGGCCTTTCCTTAAAGGATCGATATAGGATCACATCGATTTAAAAATGTCGTTTGTGGGATTGATGTTAGAAGTCGGGGTAAAACTTATCAACCCTCCTCGCCTGTCGTCCCTGCAAGCGAAGTTTGCTCGTAATAATTTGGTGTGGGTTGGTATTAAATGGTACAAGATCATATAATTCTTTATTAACATTAATTTGTACCTATTTGTACTGATCCACACCACCAATAAATAAATTTCACATACCTACCACTCTTAAATCGTGCTAATTTAATCTGTAAATTGAAATTTTGCTGTTTTAGCAGCCAGCCTGAGTTATTTGTGACAAGCATGCGCCATGACAGTTTTATTTTTAACTAGTATTTCGTATTTAATCTTGACGTTTATTATTACTGTAGTTTGTTATACATTTTGAGTTGTTGCATGTTGTTTTGTGACGTCACTCGCATGCTCCCGTGTCCTAGCGCACTGATATCATAGTGTTTCATTTTTTTTGCTTCTCCTGCAACAATTTCGCTTTTTAGTAAACAGCAAAATTGAGAGTTTGTATTATACCAAAAATCTTGGTACTTTACACATATAGATAGTATATATGAATATATTATATATATTTGACGGAATGTTCACGTTTACAATGTACACGTTTCGGCGCTAATCTGCGTCCGTTGGCTATGAACTTGGCGAAATTACAAAATATATCATCCTGAAAAAAGAAAAAATGTTTAAAAATGTTTTTGTATTTTTATTATTGTTGCTGTTCCGAAGTTCACAGTCATATATAAATAATTATTACTGTGTTTTTAAAGGTTTCTTCGTGTGATTGTTTTATTACCCAAATCTCTGAAAATCTCATTTAAATGGTTACACTAGTTTCTCAAAAAATTGATTTGATTTTTGTTGATTTCTTACCATTTTATGATAATAACGCCATCTGGTATTGTGCTCTAGTACTATTTAGACGGTTTTTCGATTGTCACTTTTTTAACAATCTAAAAACTGACGTATATTTTTCTCGTAGTGTATTAATTTAGCTAGGGTAACCATTTAGGAATGCAATGTAAATAACTAATTTGGTAGGCGGTCTGCACTCACGTGTTGATAGCTCGGCCTACCAAGTTTATTGTATTTTTTTAACTGTAAATTTGAAATATCGAATACATTTTATAAATAAAGTATGTATTTGGTGTTCAAATCTGCAGTGCTGTTGCTGGACAGAATTTTTTTAAACGATTTTATATATTTTAAAGAGGTTTCAACTTTAGAAAAATTCAGTTTAGTACCGCGTTGTATGGGCATCGCTTATCGTTAACACTGACGCCAGTGATCGATGCGGATGAGATTTATAAAAATTATATAATAGCATAATTAAAAAAAAATGTTCATCCGATATCGGCTTAGCTAAAATGTCGCTATATTAAAATTTTATTACTCAAATCAACACATTTTTTTAATATCAATTCACAATTATACAGTTTTAATAATAATGCAACAATTTTGCAGTATAGCAACATTGTAATTAGCATAGCAACACTGCGTCAAGCGTGAATGCTCGGGCTTGGGTTGAGGCGCGCATTGCGCGAATCATTTCCCTCCACTGTTCTGACCACATCATTATTTCTGTATACATTTTTTAATTATCCTTTTAATATCTTTACCAAAATTTTACACCGAGTTGAGTCTTGTTGTTTAAGTAAATTGATTTCAGAAATGGTCAAAGTAATTTGTTTAAATTATATCTAGCCTGAATCAGGGACTTCACATTTTTGGAATGAAATTTTTGAATGGTCATTAGTGATGTGGTAAGAGTAGTGGTGGAGTCGTGTGGGTGGAGTGGGTCAGTACATCAGGCGAGTTGTTGCAGTGACCCCGCCGCTCGGCGCGTACCCGCAACCACAGCCGCCGCAGGGGCCGTTCCTACCTGCCCCACCGCACCAAGCTGCCCCACAATATGGAGGTATTTGTTACGTACTAGTATTATAATAATAGTAATAATAAAGCCGTTTATTCCATATCTCTTACAAAGGAAAAGTTTACAGTAGACAAATTATATTTAGTGTTAGTTTATTAGTGTTTACTAGTATCTTTACCCGAAAAATGTACTAGTATTAACTATTTTATTATATGTTTTGTACATTTAATTGTATAAGTACTTTTGATGTTTATAAAACTTAGATGCACTAGGTGACAATTTAGTGGTAATATGTTGTGCAGGATCGCACAAAACAACTACATGAAATGTCTTGAAAACAATGTTACATCTGCTCGGCATCTGTTCGTGAACAGTCAAATATCCAGCGTCTCGTATAATGTTACGGGATACTGCAACGTTCTAGCGTCACAAAGTAGTTTTGTTGTGGGGCTAAATGTTACCTACAGTATCCGAAGTTTAATATCTTATGATGTTTGTTCACCGTATATATTTAGTTCCTGCCATATTGTACCGATACAATCGCCCAATATTAGTTAAACAATATTGGTTAGTATTTGTTGTCTATGGTTGTAGTGGCAGGCGGGTCTCCGTACGGCGTGACCTTCGGCGGCGCAGGCGCTGGTGCTGGCGGAGTGTATGCTCCGCCGCCTTACGACCAGCTGCAACACCATCAGGCTATACCTGCTCTCAGCCAGCAGCTGCCGGTCAGTCACCTACTACTACATGACACATTATATTTATACAACTAACAACTCGCCTAATCTAATCTATCTTATTTACTATATAAAGAGTGAGAGTGAGGCTATGAAGCTACCTGTTACGATCAGGTACTTCAGTTGAGTGTTAGGCACCTGTCTGAGTGACAAAGAAGATCACATCGGTATATGTGGCCATAGTACTTAAGCTTTTAGAGGTTAAAATTACTAATTTATTTCAGATGTATAGCCCCGCAGCGGCTATGTACGCGGCGGCAGCAGCCGGGTACCCAGGGTACATTGGGTACCCGGTGCAGTACTATCCGTACTACCCGACCGCGGTACAGCCATCTATCCAGCCGCTACGGCCCACTATCATGATACCGAACGGGTTTGAAGGCGCCCGGTTCGAGGGGCTGGCACAGTCACTTCTGCCCCCCGCACCCCCCGGCGTGCCCCCCTCGCCTGCACACTTGGCCGCGCTTCAGCCGCACCAAGTGCTGTAAGTATTACTGACATAGTGCCCACGATACCATTTGCCCCACTATCAATTTATTGTCAGCGGATTATTCTACTATACTATCTATGACGTGTGGTCGGTAGTATATTAGAAAACCCGCTGAATGGATTTAAATGAAATTTTGCACTCTTTTATCGCCTGGATTGAATTACACACAGAATTGTAAGAAGGAAATAAGTTTAATCAATACATATTTTATTTCCAGTTGGCGTTAGAGGCAGAATGTTACGTCGACAACCGCACCGGCTAAGTATTTGATGCCTTACTCTACACATCACTAAGATACTAATATTATTCGGGTATATGCGGGTATTTGGCAGCTTTACTGTCATTATTTCAATGTCAAAGACGAACATACTACTATCTTGAGCCTAGGGCATAATGTCTCTATTGGGGAAGTTTGTTACTTTACTTCAGAAATATTTTATTCTATAAGAGTACATTAAAAGGTTAATACTTTGGTATGTCTATCTATATGGATATAATATAGATTCCACCATGATATTGAATAATACAAAATACTCTTTAGGTATATTAAATTCAAATAAATAAAGACAACTAGGTATAAATAGTATTTTCTTATATTTATGCGAATATTACACATTGAAATAAAACTTAATACGGATTTTATATTTCATACATGACAGCTATATATTTATAATTAATCTGAAGTGTCATCGAAAATACTTACCTAGTTGTGTCGTGTCAATGTATTTAAATTCGTCAAAAATACTTTTTTTTTATAATTTATATGAACTTAAACGTTCAAATAAATGTAAGGTTTATTTCGCCTTCAGATGTGCGTACGTCGACGTATCCCGTATATTATTGACTGTGATTTCGCGTGAGCTCGCATACTATTGTCCAGACAGACTCAATGTTATCAATAAATTTCCTTTTATTTCTTAAATACCACATACCAGTACATTTATTTCATATATTTTTATAACAAAAGTTGATGGTGTTAACTAGTAAATTGAAACTGTCATATCATGTGGTAATTCGCATAAATTAGACGTTTTTAATCTGTAATAGTTTTAAATTTACACTCAAAATACTGAAATTGCGAGCTGCCTAATGTCCAAGAATATTAAAATGACTTTCTGGATATTGGAAAAAAATACAATAAGAGTGGTTTTCTGGACAGCAGTATTGAGCGCGCGTCTCTGCAGCCCTGCTGCGGTTTTCAACGCTATAGTATTATAGATGGCGTGGAGGTCCGACACGAGTAAGACTAGATTAGACACTCGGAGGCTTGCTTACACGGCTACATATCTAAACCTTGAAATCCATAATGTAATCGGTAATTCAAATGTTTGTATATTAATTTTTATAAATAAATAATTTCAATTCCCGTTAATTACCTTTTCAAAAAGTTTCTATACAAAATATTGTAAATTGAGAATAGATAACTTGTTTTAGTAGAAAAAATTCTGTCACAGTTTTGATGAAATATCAAGGACTCCGATATAGCAAGCCTCTGAAGTAATTAGTTATATTAATAAATACAAAAATATAAAGTGGTTGTGCGTGACGCGTGTGTTGTTTTGTTCGTTTTCGTTGCGTAGGAAGGCGGGGGTTACTCATTAATGTTACTATGTTTTGAATAATCCTATAAGAAAATTAGTTACAATATTTTATTAAAGAATTATTAGTTCCAATCTGCCCCGTGCCATGAAATATATGGGGCATTTTGAGAAAATCAACTTATTGAGCGTTTGTTAAATGTTTAACGCTACCCCAGTTATTCTGTATCATAGGTAATATTTTTTTATTTTAAGCGTCCCAGTTGATATCTTAATGCCCCGCAGCCCCTACTGCAACGTGTTTATATATGTATATTCAGTATGTGAGATATTACGCCGATCATATAGTCTGAATTGATTTTTTTTCGGCAACACCTGTATTAAACCATTTCAAAGCACTATTATGTTTTTAACATTGTGTTGCTACTAACAAAAAGTCGCAAATAGTATGAGTTTCCACTTTTAGACTTTTTAAGTGCATGTGGTTCCAAGAGGATGAATCTCGTGTCTATAGAAAAATTGTTTTAGTAGAACAATCTGTTTGATTCTTAAGTTAGTACTAACTTGATGATTCTTATGTTTTGAATATAACGCCCAGGTCTAAATATCTATAAAACTGCTAGTACGAATCCCACGGTTCAAAGTTTTAACTTTGGGGCACCTAATAATGATACCTACCAGTGGCGAAGAGTCCATATAACACGGCTATCACACCGTATAACACACCGGCTTCTCTTTACGAATTGGTCAATATAGCGTACTAAATTTTATGTATTTATTTATTTCAGCCTTCGATACTGATACCTAATTTAACTTAATAGTCAAATGCAGTTTGGTATTATACAGTTGTTTATTAATATTTTTATTTAATATCACAAAGATTAAGGTTATATCAATAATCCCGGGGGTTCGTTATAGCAAATAATAATGTCCTTTAGTGAACTCGACAAACTAAATTTAGTCAAAAGCTATTTCTTCTTTATTATAAAACCAGGTACTTGTTTACGTAAAATATGCCATTTACGATTATGCTAAACTACAGAATTCAGTGATTATTTTCCCGAAAATAATATATTGAACTTCAAAATATAAGTTTCGTAACATTATTTTGTATCCTGTTTTAATTATATTTAAGAAAATAAACGTTCCATAGCCATTAAACAAGTCAAATTCCCAATACTGTGTTTTACAGTACAGCAGCTACACGTTATGAGACATTTTCTTCACAAAATGAGCATTATTTTTTCTCTGGTTCATAAGAATTAGGTCTTGTTTATTTCTTTGGCGTATTTAATCAGTATTTTTCCAAAACAACCTTAAATATTGTATAGAACTATATTGAATTGTGTATACAAGTAATGTATTTAAATAATGTCTCATACATATAAAAAAAGGCCTTATAATGTGTCGCTGCTCTAAGACTCGAATTAATTTAATTTGGGGCATATTGGAACATGTTCCATTATGCCCTCGTTGCGATTGACGCAACTATAAAATGTTATTGGGGCAATAAAAATGTCCCACGCCTCTCTTGCCTGATATTATAAATTTAGTTGTCCGTAGTTTTGGTGATGTCGTACGTATAAATAAAGTAATATCTGTTTCAAGCTCTCTTAACCGATTTCAATGTATATTGGGTAAATACAGTAATAATTAACAAAAATATCGCTAAAATCCACGGACAATTAGATTTCTCATATAAAAAAATCGTGGGGCATAAATCTTGCCCCAAAGAGGTCCACTTTGTGTGGTTTATGATCTTTTGTACTAGTTTATATATGTAAACCTTTTTTGATTATATTGCATTTTTTTGTTGATGAAATCATGTTGTTGAGTAGTTGGAAATGGAATAATTTGAGAACGGATCTTATGGGGCACATGTAATAATGTGAAATGGGGCTAAAACTACAACATATTGTTAATTTTATTGGTTAAAACATTTGTTTTTCGAGGGCTGATAGTTTCCATTCTAGTTTTTTGGTGGGGCTGATTATTTCAGCATAGCTGGTTTATATTATTAAATGTGCCCCGTTGTCTAAGCTCCTATTGTTTGGGGACCATCGTTTCAAAACCCAATACTTTTTACAATTAACCACCATCAACATCTTGAAGCACAGAAAAAATGTTCCGACTTATCATTTTGACAGCAATTTTTGCTATATTGACGGCTCGCGATGTTTTCAAATAATGATTTTCGTACATTGTGTATTTCTAATCCAATTTATCAAAATGGTAGTGACGGAATATTATTTCTTAGGAATTAATATTTATTTCGATGCTTGTGTTTACAACTTTTGATTGGAAACTAGTGTTTTATCAATAATGTTCAACAGGCTTTTATCTTTTGTGAACATCCGAACTGTTTCATTAATAAGAGTGTTCGCACATAAGGTAACACTGTCTAACGCCAGCTTTGTCAAGATTTTAGCCATTAAGATGACTACAACTGCCAATGGCCACTTCCCTACTGTTTTGATTTGCGATCGAAATTTGAAATTTGAAAATTCTATAAAATATATTTAAAAACCAAGAATAATAGACCAATTAATACATGCCCTTGAATTGCATTTATTAGGGGAATATATTGACTATTAAAAAAACATCTGTACTTTTTCGACGAGTCACTAATTTTTTTATACATAACAATGCATCTCATTGTTCATTCTTTAAAAATATTCCGTTTCAGAACAATAAATTTTATATTTTATATAATCCAACATACAATCACTTATTAGACAGCGTATTTATTGTCATTAAAGTAATAGTCGTATAAACGGTCTTGAAATGCAGTCAAAAGTGTCGTAGGTTCGATTTTATTAAAACGCGTACTGTATCCTGTGTCATCCAACAACCTGCACTTGGCCAGCGTGTGTCGATCAAGGCATACAAACTTGTAAGATAGTTGAGAGAAGACCCGTGCTTAGATGCGGGACCTTAATCATATAAAACTGGTAGTTTCTATCAAAATGTTGTAAATATTTTCCTTGTTATGATTGTATGTTTCACTTGGCTGTATTTGTTTAGTGAATTATTATTCATGAAGTTGTTTGCATAAATAAGGGCGATGTCACAGATTTTTGGTATACAAACCTTTAATAATGTATCTCTATTAGTCTTTATGACCCTAATAGTCATAAGGACATCAAATTTGTTATTAAATATGTATATTTTAAGTTTTTTTTTTTATATTTTATGGTATTTTAAAATTAAACAGATCCATAAAATTGACTCTAGAAGCGTTTTGCTGGACATACAGATTAGATAAAAATTCCGTAATTTAATCAAAAGTGTTGGCCCAACGATTTGTTGACAAACATTGGCCCAACACGGCCAATATAGGTCTGTGTACTGAATATCCGTGGCTCGTTCCAACTACAATTAAGTGAAAGTGGGTTTTGCTCAAAGTGTGACACTTTGTGAGACGTGTGCAATATATTATAGCATAATTATTATTTTGTTTCCAATAAAATTATTAAAAATCTTACTGTTTGTTTTTTTTACTTGTTTTACACTCCAGTAAGATAATTAATGTAGGTTTCTCCACTAATAACCATTGGGTTACTTCAGCAGGCAAAACTGTGCAGGTATTGGAGGAAATGTTATGTTTTCTGTTGGAGAGGTGTAACTCCTAGTTTTCACTGACGAAACATTCGCAAGAAAGCATGTTGCAAGCACTCTATCTCTATCGTTTATAGATGAGTAGAAAGAGAAGACTGCTTGTATCATGTTTCATTGTGCTGTTCAAATCACAGTAAATTGATAAATACTAAGTGAGCTGTTGAGTAGTAATAATTATGATTTACGTATGGCAACACTATCAACCACTCTCCAACACCAGGCAGCTTTCATTTCGTCACCTTAGAAATATAATAACTTTGAATTGAGTGTAGTCTACAACCCCCCGATCCCCTAAAACTAGTGTCCGGCAACGTCCTGAGCCGAGGTTCGTCCCCACATGAGGAGCCCTCATGGCAGTTGCCACAGTACTTGATCGGTTCGACCGTCCTCGAACGGCTCACCGAAAATTACGGTGAACCAATAGAGGCCCTTCCGGCCGATTGGGTTAGGTCATCCGCAAAAAAAGTAGTCTACAATGGGGTAGCTATCTTCAGTGTATAATTTTCTTTGCCTATCTTACTACTCTGCTTAGCCAGATGTCGTGGGTTCAATTTCCACCGAGGACGATTTATTGTGTGATGACTGTTTGTTCTGTCCGAGTATAATCTAGTATAGTATTATATTATCTGTGGTATAATTTATTTATAGTACATAAGTATCTATATATTTACAAAAAAATGTATATAGGTATATAGTTAGTACATATCCATACCACAGCAAATATAATTGCTTAGAGATAGAGACCGTTTAACTCGCGTATCGCCTTCTGAGGTACTAAGTCATAAAACATTAATTAATTCTCATAATGAACTATTTACCCACAGATAAAAGTAATGTAAGACTATTCGTCACTACTAACCATATCGCTTGAATCATCATCCCTGTCTGTGCAGCTTGAGAAGTCAGAATCTTGGCGATAGGCGATACGCGAGTTAAACGGTCTATCTATAGTTTGTTACTAGATATATTATTTAATAGTCTGTACATTATTCAGGGCATGCGCAATAATCTAGGCGCCAAAATAAAACGACTCTAAACTAACAACAATACCATTTATTCGGATATACAGTTTACACATAGCAACAATAAGATAGGTTCTAAGTTATGAAACAGTAGGTATATTGGCTCTAAACACTAAAATCTTTCAAAACACTACCTTCTAAGGCTTGACACAAATGACGGTACTTAAAAAACCAAGTCCACCGGACAAAAGTAGCCGCCATGCGCCACTCGAACATGAAAGAAGTCTCAGACATCTAGGATTACGAAATTGACAGCATCTGTCACATAGACTAATTGCCAATTCTGCAAGTCTTCAGTGGCTAGGTCTTTAAGTTGAGTTTACTCTCTGGCGGGCGGCCATCTTGGCTAACGTATGTGCATGTACCAACATTCCCAAATGTTTCATCCATTATTGTCCGTCATTTGCTTTGTGCAAGACGAACACAGGTTTTAAGGAAGACTATATTGGAAGACTTACATAATCCATCTTCTTATTTAACATGTACTTAACAATCCCGAAGTAGGTAGGTAGGTACGAGGCAACACATTGATTAATTAGTCAAATATATAATTTAGGGCCCTCACGAGACAGTAGCGAGATAAATTTATAAATTCATTACGTCATTTTCTTCACACAAAGGTTTTCAATTCGTTAACGGATGGATTCGATCTCAGAAAACTCTTACTACCATTTCATCACAAGTTTTACATATAACTGGATAGTTTTTAACTTTCGATATAAAACTAGGCTCGGAAATTCTGAATAATATCAGAAAAATAGTCGTACGCGCCCACTTCTGCGTGTATTCTTCACACATGCTTCTAGTATGGCATAGTTCGTATAGCAAACTGTGTGTGGCTCGTATGTGAGAGCCCTAACTCTAAGGTACCTACCAACTTTATTCTTAAACCCTCCACCATAACATATGTAATTAATACACATAATAATTTATTATTGTATTACGTTTCATTCAACATTCATTTAAAATAATAACGAACTACATTAATATTTAGTCATTTTGACATTGAAAATACATTCTCCTTGCTAATATTTTAATTACCTATTATTATTGTTATCATAATATATTTAGTCTACTCAAAATGGAAGCACTGCGATTCGTTTATTATTAATTACTGACTGAGTGCCCTAGCTCCGCACGGGCAGTGTAAAAGGTACCTGATATTATAAACCTTTCCATACATTTTTATATAATATAAAAAAAAATGTTTCTTAATAAAGTAAAATAAAACCATCAGAAAAGTAGCTAAATTCTAGCACACTGCCATCTATTGGTAGAAGAGAAAAGTAAATTCAAACTTAACTACTTAATGGAAGACTTTAAGTGCGATTTAACTTACATTTATTACTCTTAAATACACAGAGATACACTTGCTAAATATTTACATTTACATATTTATTAATTTGACAAATAGTTTCATTTCAATTTAGAGATTATTATTATAACTTCTGCTGTTGCCTACTAGATGGCGCTACTATACCTGTATAAGCATGAAATAAAGTCCCCTTTTGGCTTTGCCTTGATCTTAAAATGGGGTTTGTACTTTGAATAGACACAACAAACATCACCACATTAAAAGTTAAAAACGAGATCTCGATATATTTGATCTTAATATATTTATAAACCATATTATCTATTCTAATTTTTTTATTGTCATTGTCACGTTTTATTTTCAATATATTTACATCCTTAGCTACCTTAAATATAGATTGAAATAATTTATATGCCTACATTAAATCAACAAAATGAATGATTTAAAATATTGAGTATTAACATATCTGCAATTAGAACAACAAATTATTTCTCTTATTAAATTATTAACAAATTATATATTAGATTTATGATTAGCTTAGAAATAAATAATGCAAAAATAATATTTAATAATATTAATAAATTTTAATTTAAGCATAAATAAATATATATTTAAAACACCTTACATTTAAAGTTTATCTAAAGCAGTTTTGTAGTCGATTACGTATGATAATTTAACAACTGTGCCTATATTACACAAACTGCTCAACAGATGACGCTGTTTCAAGAATACATGTCTTTTAGACGCGCCTTTGGCTAATAATAGGAAAATAATTTCACTAAAAATATAAATTTACTCTTAAAAAGCACCCAAAGCTGTTACTACATGCGTCTAATAAACACATAATAATTTAACAATACACTTTAATTGGCAAAACGGGAGATATGTTTTGTATAAATCTGATTTTTGTTATTAATTTATATTATTATCTATTACTATTATATTTAACACTTATAGGTAAACATTTTCGCCGCCATTCGTAAATAATTACATACTTTATTTATATGCTTAAAAAATAATTAAGTCTGTAAGTTAAACATGAATTTTAATATAATTTAGAAGTATTACTTATAATCTTTCTTCACAGAAACCATAGGAATATAAATAGTCAAATACAATTTCCAACGAAACACTAAACAGTGATACTATTATTCAATAATCTTCTATTTCGTTCTTTCTCACTCTCTTTCTCTCTCCCTTCTCGGTCTTTCTCACATACATTCACCGCACTCATAACATATTTTACATAAGTTTAAATATTTTTATAACATTGAGACTTCCTAATTTGGCAATCTAATATTGAGCTAATAATATTCTAATATAATTATAATAATTTAAGTAATATATTTCTATACTTAGCATATTAATATATTAGAAAATATATTTTCATTGTCAAATTCAATAGTTGCTAGAAGTTTAACACATAGAGAACGTCATACATTCAAATAGATTTAAATATTACCAAGGACCTTATAATAATCACTATAATGTCCTTGAATATTACTCATAAACTTTGGAAGACGGTTTGGCACACATATATAAATCTACTGTTATACTTTTGGAAGACAGTGGACCGCATTGGGAGTAGAAGTATTACAAGTAATGTTACTTACCCTAAAGGTTGATATAATAACATATAAAAAAGATATAAAGAATACCAACACTAAATCGTTGTTGTCACTAAATCAATATAATTGAACTATAAATATTTAGTTTAGTTTATGTGACTACAGAATTAGACACTATTTAATCATTAATACTGATTTTAACTATTACCGTGCACTAGATTTAAAAAAATGTTTATTACGATCGAACAAGACACCCTTGGTAACATAAAATATGTAGTTAAAAGTTCATGTAACTGATCAAACTTTAGTTCCACTACTCCTCAATAGATGGCGACAACAGTATTCGCTTTTCCAAGTTTAACAACATTTATTTTTTATTTCAATACATTTTCACACCAAGATTATTAAAGATATATAGTTTTCTAACCTTTTTAATACATTTACTTAATATTAGATACATTGACAGCTTAAGCAAGATTGAGGTTAATCTTTTACAATAGGTTTATCGCATAGAAACAATATCATGATTAAAATGACAGCTGGCAAAGTTACAATTACTTGATTAAAATTTGTAAAATACTTGTTTTGTAATCGAAATCATGTTAAATAAGCGTGTTGTAAATAACATATTATTGTAATATTTCACCTTTAAAATCGATTGTGTCTCATAATATGAGACACAATCGATTTATTGACAACTGTGAACACTTCAAATGACAATGTATTAGCGGCCATCTTGTTTGTTGCATCACTGTAATTCAATTTAATTTCACTCCTGTGCCGAAAGGACAAGGACAAGTTCGGAAATCAATGGATATAGACCAGTGGCGTTATTATCCACATTTGCGAAGATCTTTAATTCAGCGTTATGTGCATGTATATACCACACACCTTAGTAACGCGCAGCACGGGTTCAGAGCGAGCCTCAGCACGATTACCAACTTAATGTGTTTTATGAACTATGTGGCCTGCACTCCATTCTGAAGCTGGTGCTCAGCTGGAGGTCGCATATTTTGATTTTAAAAAGGCCTTCGACAGTGTTGATAATGGAGTCCTGCTGTCTAAGTTAGAAATGGCACTCCTGACCTCTTGCAATTCTTTGCAAGTTACTTAGGTAACCGTAGCTGTAGGCAATATATGGAGTACGATGGGTACGTTTCGAGCCCTTATAGGTACGACACTGTCAGGAGTCAGCCAAGGAAGCAACTTGGGCCCGCTGGAATTGATCATAATGATAAATGATCTACTGAAAGTCACGCAGAATGCAAAATGTTTGACGAACATCGCAAGGAATAACATTTCTCGCCCATTCTCACGTGTGCACAAGCGTCACTCCTGAGGATTGAAGACAAGCAGTTACTGAGACTAAGAAGGTTCTGGAAGATGATTGTAAACGGGAGATTCGCTACTACGCTATTTCTGATCATGATTTTATGAGAGATTTGCATTATTGTTCCAGAGGTCCTGAAAATTGTGTATTCATAAAAAAATGATTTATACCCTTAACTACTATATTTACTTTTGTGGAGAAAGATAGAGTGTTTAAAAGTACATTATATTGAAAATATAAAGGAATGGCAAAGACGGTGGACACCAAATATATTACAAAGTAAAGTGATAATTCCACGGATAATTCCAATCCACTACCTAAATTTACTAAAAAGTGCGCCTAATTAATCATTTTAGTCACAGCTATCATTCTAATCAAGTATCTACCATTTAACAAAATAACGTCTATATGTCACAAGCATGAAGTTTTTAAACTGTCAATGATTAATGAGGAAAGTATATTCTATCACTCAACCAATATATTTGACATTGTCATTGTTAAAACATATGGTTACGCCCACAGAATACTTAGAGAACTACGCCGACCGTGACACACAAAGCCTTGAGCCAACTTGAAATGATCTAACATTCATAATAATTTATCAACAATTTCCTCTATAATAAGTCATAGTAAAAATCCAATCACAACTTTTATTCAATAGTCGTAGTAGGATAAACAAAAGTACTAAATAACCAAAAAAATATATTTTTACGCTGTAATTTTGAGTGATTCTAGAGTTATAAAGATTAAGATATTTGCAAAATTTCGCTTTCCATTCCTTCAGAAACTGTTTACAATTGTATCATCATCACCATCAGTCTAATCTAGTCCATAGCTGGATGTAGGCTTCTCCTAAAGCACGCCCCTGAGCACGATCCGCGCCTTTACTGATCCAGTTCTTGCTAACGTCCTGCTTGATCGTCACTCCACAGTACAATAACACCCACAAAAGCAATAATTACGTTTTCGAATCTAGGAGCATTGATTTTACTAAGAAATAGATATTACATGTTGCATGCACTCTCCATCTCATTCACTCAGGGATGAGCGAAAAGAGACGAACAGCTCTCGCAACATGTTATGTTGTGCAGTGCAAAACTACTACACTTTAACTGCTGTATTTGCAAATATCTTTACAAACATCTATCTGCGTAAAGAAGCTTTGTTATTTTGAATCATTCAATCTTTAATCAACCACAATATCATGTCCAAGTCTATCCATCTCAGCTAGTAAGAAGTCGACATCTTTCTCAGTGACAGCTGCAGACGAAATGATGTTACGGAAGAAGTTCGGACGCCTGTCGTCAGGCTGGTAGCCCACCATGATGGTGCCGGCTTGCATCATGCGGCCCTTCAGTTTGGCACACACCTACGCAATTATTGCAATTAATTAAAAATGTTGCGCAGATTTTACAAAAATAATTAAGGGTTAGTTAAATGTTGCGCAATACTTAGATAGATAGAAGTTGAAAAACATAGGTAATTATCGGATAACCAACGGCGAAAATTGTTAAATAAACTTAAATACGGCCACTAATTCAACTATTTTTTGTTATAAGTATCTTTATGATTTCATCCTCCCAGCTGGATTGGAGCGTCACAGACAGCGGTCACTACGCGCAGTAATTAGTCTACTAAGTCACTTACTTCGGAGAAATTGAAAATAGCTGTCACATTCAATGATTTATTTATCAGGGCTATGAGATAATGGCGTCTTAGAACGTCGCAGTTTTTTAGTTTTTAACTACTAATCTTTAAAAACTTATATACTTATTTAAACTTGACATTGGCAAAATTGCGGAATAATTTCTGCAGAGGCCATCATTAAAAGAAGAAGAAGAAGATCAGGGCTATTTACCCCAATACCATAGTGTAAATTATCTATTTTATATTTATTGCGCAATATAGATTGTGCAATACTTAGAAAAAAAAAATGTTACCAACCTTCCCAAGCTTGATTTCCTTATTAGCGTCATGAGGCACACCCCTCAGCTGCCGCGGAAGATACCAGAAGGATACATTCACCAGCTCCGGTTCCAGAATCAGGTAGAACTTCTCCGGTTGTTCCCGGATCCGGCGCACCATGTACTCTGAGAGTTCCATCAAACGATCCATGAGGCGCTCGAAGCCTGACGTGCCCTGGGAATTATTTACTAGTTAATACTATACAGATACTAGATAATACTATACAGATATTTACAGCCACCCTAAAAGTCTTTGTAGTGTTGTATGGTGTCGTATGATGACTTTATGTCGTAAAAATTATTGTGTTTACCTTCCCGCGCCATTGCAGCCACAGCTTGAAGATGTCGTTGTGTCGTCCGCACTGGATCACCTTGTCGCCTGTGTCGTATTTGGGGTCGTAAATCTTATCTGTCATGAATAGATACTCCGCAGACATGGCGTTGCAGTTCAGGAGAATTCCCTAGAACAAAATTATTAAGAGTTAGTATTTACGATTATTATTGTTGGCCGACACAACACGACATTTAAAATGTGTTCTTACAATTGAAATAAAAAAAACAAATAACCGGTTCCTACCAAGAATGATCCGCGAAGCTAAAGAAATTAAAAAACATCCTAATTTTAACAGAGAAAATGGTTGGAATATACCACCGGCTTGGGACCCATTGCTTAATTTACATAAACCAAAACCCAAGCAAAATCAACTCAGAATTCAAGACACTGTGAGCTCAGTTTGCTTAAATCGGAACGCAACATGAATATTAATGTTTGGAGGTAGTAATAATTATGATTAATATTTTTGGACGTCAAATACCTCAGTCCATCCAGACATGAAGTCTGAAAAGACTTTGAAACGTCGGGTTGTAAAATCTAAAATAAACCGCGATAAAATCCGTTAAAAAGTAGTTTTATTTCAATGTGTGATATTCGCGTAAATCTAAGACAATATGTCTTCTTACTAACCATACTTAATGTATGAAACTTCATGCCGCAGGTTGTGGGTTCGATTTCCACCCAGGTCAGACATTTGGGTGATGAACACGTCTGTTTGTCTTGAGTCTGGGTGTAACTATCTGTATTTAAGTATATATTTACAAAAGAAAATTATTATATGTAGTATATTACCAGTTATCTGGTTTCCATAGTACAAGCTCTACTTAGTTTGGGATCAGATAGCCGTGTGTGTTCAAGTCCCACTATATTATTATTATTCTTTGTCCCTACCTACCCCCCTAGGTTCCAAACTATCTTCATACAAACCCCATCTTAATTGGTTCTGTTTATTTATCCTGAAATAAGCCTGATGTTAAGCAATGGTGTAGTCTACGATGGGACGCGCCTGCCCACTATACCGGATACGTGGTTACGAATAAATTTCGGTGAGAAGGTGGCAGTGGAATGATGCTCCTTGTGGTTAAAAACCATAAAGGAGCAACAATTTCAACCCACCCTCTTAAATGGTGTGACCAGACATCGCACTGGAACACGGCAAAGCCGCTTGGCGGTGCGGCTTTGTCTGGTGGGTGGTAACTAACTAGGGCCGAAGCCTACCACCAATTAATTACCAGTAAACATAATTACCAGTTGATTGTCACCTGATTTCCACCACCCGGGGACCACGGGTGGGGATTCAGATAAAATGTGCACTCCCACGGACGAACGGTGACTCAGTCACCAAAATCTATCTGTGGTTTAATCGTGAAAAGCGAACAAAGTTACATTCGCATCTTATAATATTAATTATGGACTTATCTAGGCCACATATTGGCTTAGAATATTTCTACCCTCCAACTTACCCCGACCCTATGTTGAAGGGTTGATGTTTACTATATAAATCACTAACAAACATCTGAGCGAGACAGATAACATACACACATCAGTATAAGCTAGCCTTTATAGGCCGACCGTTTATCTCGCTATCTGAGGTACAAAGTCATAAAACATTAATTAAATCTCATATAGAACTATTTAACCACAGATAAAAGTAATGTAAGACTATTCATCACTAATATCCATATCGCTGGACTCATCATCACTGTCTGTGCAGCTTGAGGAGTCGGAATCTTGGCGATAGGCGATACGCGAGTTAAATGGTTGGCCTATAGCTTCGCCTTTTTTGACGGGGGGGGAATACTTTACGCATGCTCTCACCCCAGATGGGGGCAGGGTACAGGTATGTGAGACTCCCGTTTTCGACCCGGGCAAGCGAGAAACCCGCACGGTCCCCAGCTACGAGCGGCAGGGCCCGGTCTACCCACTTAAACCCCCCGGTGTTCCGTCGGACATCCTTTTGTGACGGGGTAAGGGATTCGCTACTGGGTGGGTGTACACCTTTAATTGAATCACCACACGTGGCCCCGGGTGACAAACAATTGGACGGATTTATCTTATCTTGGTCTTGAAATGTTCATGGAGGTCTAGGAAAGGTTTAAAAGATGAGAAAAAAATATTTTGTAAGTTTAGGTCTTTTATTTATCGATTGAGGAAGTACGAAGTCTGCCGGGTCAGCTAGTAATCCCTATCCCTACTAATATTATAAATGCGAAAGTAACTCTATCTGTCTGTTACGCTTTCCCGCTTAAACTACTGAACCGATTTGGATGAAATTGGGTATGGAGGTAGTTTGAGACCCGAGAAAGGACATAGGAAAGTTTTTATCTGACTGCGCAAAAAGAAGGTAATGTTTTGGTGCGATAACCGACATACGCGCGGGCGAAGCCACTGTCGGAAAGCTAGTATATTTTGTAGTTTCAGTTGCATTTATGGAAGCTCTTTTGGCGCTTAAACAAATAGACTAATTTTGATGCGATTTTCTTTAATTAAAACCTAAAAAGATTGAGATGGCTTTTAGCTAAGAAATAAAAAGAATTATGTGTTAAGGTATTTACAACTTTTTTTATTTTGTTACATAAAATATTAACGGATCTTAAATTATTATTATGCTTCACTTGAACCCTTTTTAGTGTTCCACTGCTGGGCACTAGTCTTCTCTCAACTATCTTATGAATAGAGAGAGTTTAGGCCTTAATCCACACACGCTGGCCAAGTGCGGATTGGTGGATAGCACATGTCCTCGAACGATTAGTTCTTAGACATGCCGATTTCCTCACGATGTTTTCCTTCACCGATATTGAGCATATTATATTTCAAATATACTATGCTTCTTTTACCCAAATTACCCTCTTCAAACCAATTTAAACTAACAAACAAATTCCAACGTTACTCCCTTACATTAGAGTTCAAGTTATATTGTATTTAATATCAATAGTCTGTCCACGTCAGTACAATATGTTTCGTAATAAATTCCTATGAACCCCGCCTTAACGTTGTTAGGTGTAGGGATGTGACGATCCAAATATCGATATTGATTCGCACACGCCGCAGGTCGTGGGTTCGATTCCCACCCGAGACAAACATTAGTGAAGAACATTCGTGATTGTTTCGAGTCTGGGTGTAAATATCTGTTAAAAGTATATATTTACAAAAGAAAAGTATTATATGTATAGTATATACCAGTTATCTGGTTTCCATAACACAAGCTCTGCTTAGCTTGGGACCAGATGACCGTGTGTGTTGATGTCCCAGAATATTTATTTATTTAGAATATTTATATTCCAATTCAATGCTCGCAATCTGTTATCACAAGAGATTTTAACATTTAGTTTAGACCAAGTAAGAGCTGCTGGAGGTTAGGGTGGTAGTGTAAAGTGAAGATCATCCCCCCCCCACTGTTTTTTTTTTGCTGATGACCCAACCCAATTAGCTGAAAGGGCCTCTATTGGTTCACCGGACTTTTTCGGTGAGCCGTCCGAGGACGGTCGAACCGATCAAGTACTGTAGCAACTGCCATGAGGGCTCCCCATGTGGGGACGAACATCGGCTCAGGATGTTGCCGGACAATGTAGTTTTAGGGGATCGGGGCCCAACTGTTGCAACAGGAAGTTGTATATATGCTAATCGTCGGTGAAACTTTGCTTGTGCGATTCAGGCTTGCTGTGACGTCATGTCTCTTGAGTGGTACGTGCCGCCACATTTGATATATCGACTAGTAAGTTGGGGTTGGTTGGTAGGCTACTTAGTGCGAGTTAAATATATGTATCATCGATAGCATCCCAACACTATCACTATCCCAGCACTCGGTACATTTAATTAAATTCCTCTTGTCGACACTTACAAACATATGTTGCCAATTGTTATTCACCCCTGACATTGATACAACCCGAAACAATCCCTAACACAACTACATAAAACTCAAAATTCTTTATTAACCTCTCAAGAGAATCTTAAGATTAATAGCTATTTTAGTTCAAACGAATTTGAACTATACTGTAATTTAAATAAAGTAGAATATTGTACAAAAGTGCATTTGGTTATTTGGCTTTTTTCTCTATAATTTAATCTGTGGTACATTTTGGTTTGATATTATGGGTATTATTTTTGGAGTTATTGAAATTAGTTGAAACTGCGATTCTGGTGAAGAGGTCACCTATCTAAAAATTACCGCGCTAAGATCAATTTTACTATAGTAGGTACCTAATCATTGAGAATCGGCAAAGTAAAGGCTGTAAACCTTTTACAAAAAGAATAGGTTCTTAAAAGTTGGATATATATCAAATATTAGGTATTGCATTCATCGCGCACAATTTCAAACATCGAGAAATGAAATGAAAATATGCTTTATTTTCTTGAGACGCTAGTCTACATAAAAATAGTCCAATATCTTTTCCTAAGGTGCAGTGAATGACTGGCAACTACTGAGAAACACTGACAAAAAACTCAGTAGGCCTTTTTTCTTTTTTAAATGAAGTACTAATATCTATTACATTTTGTTTGTTAAGTGTGTTGAATTCTCAAGTAGGTATATTAAAAAGTATTTTTGTTCAACCCGAGAACCGAACCTGGGACCTCGCGGTAATACTGATAATTAATATTACAAATGGAAATAAAACTATTTTGTAACGGATTTTCTAGCGGTTTATTTTAGATTTTCATATCCCGGACGTTACGACGGACTGAGGTATTTGACGTCCGAACTGACTACCTACAAACATTACATTATTTAAGGTGCCTTTTTTATTCTTCGATAGGCTGGCGCTTGACTACAACTTGCCTGATGTTAAGCAATGATGTATAGTCTACGATGGAACGCGCCAGCCCAGTATACCGGTTCACTCGTGATTACTAATGATTATCGGTGAGAAGGTGGCAGTGGAAGTGCAACTTCTATAATATAGATAATGTTTGTATAGTCAGTAATAATTGTGATTAATAAGTTTGGACGTCAAATACCTCAGTCCACCCGTGAACATGAAGTCTGAAACTTGAACGTCGAGATATAAAAATCTAAAAAACTCCTCCGAGAAATAAGAACTCCTCCGAAACGGCTCGACCGATTCTTATGAAATTTTTTATGCATATTCAGTAGGTCTGAGAATCGGCTACTATCTATTTTTCATACCCCTTAGTGAATTTTTTTTTTAATAAAATACGCGGTACGAAGTTCGCTGGCGCAGCTAGTAAACTATGTAATTTTAAGTACAATAAACATTTTTTTCATTTTAATTTTTGACGTGACAACGTCTTATAAATTGGTTTGCCGGGTGACACTTCAAGAAACTGCGTTACGCTCCGCTCACGTTATGCGCTCACAATGAGAGCGAGTGAGAGGCACGCGTCCCTTCCACTCGGGCATGGTTAGCCCGCCTAAGAGCGAGAGAGACAGACATAAAAAGTGAAAGGCACGCGTCCCTTCCACTCGAGCACAGTTAGCCCGCCTAAGAGCGAGATTCTTTGTATAAATTAATGTTTTAAATATAATTGTTTGTATAAATAAATGTTTTAAATTGTTACTATTATTTCATCCTTCTTCCTACTATACGAATGAATATTCACATTAAAATTATTTTACCACTCAAAGTCGTTGTCACGTAAAACTTTCGCCCGTATACCGACTTTACAGGCAACCAATTTTTTTTACAATGTTCGTTCCTATACTCCTCCGAAACGGCAGGACCGATTCCTATGAATTATTTTATGCATACTTATTCAGTAAGTCTGAGAATCGGCTACTATCTATTTTTCAAACCTCTAAGTGATGTGTTGTTCATCCCAAATTGTAATATTAATTTTTGATAAATTTTTATTTTAAAATTTTCACCTTTCTATCACCAACCTCTATTTAATAGCGAAATTAGTAATACGCGGTACGAAGTTCGCTGGGGCAGCTAGTAAATTTATATATTTTACAGTCATATTTAGTTATTAGTTATATCTTCACATCATGAACAGTCTAGAAAATCCAAGCTAGATTCGTGATTCGTGAAACAAGGGTTCATAATTGTATTACTTACCACCTATCTGTAAGATTAAGTATGCAATAAAGACATTGAGTAAAGTATTGATAAGAACCCAATGAGGTATAAGCCGACCGTTTAACTCGCGTATCCATCTGAGGTACAAAGTCATTCAACATTAATTAAATCTCATAAAGAACTATTTAACCACAGATAAAAGTAATGTAAGACTGTTCGTCACTAATATCCATATCGCTTGAATCATCATCACTGTCTGTGCAACTTGAGGAGTCAGAATCTTGGCGAGAGTTAAACGGTCTATCTATAGTAGGTAGGTACGATATCCACTGACCTCGTATTTGAAGTGCACGGTGGAACACTGCAGCAAGGTGCCCATCAGCTTGTGAGGATTCCATGTCACGGAGTCAGCCCTGGGGACAAAATATTAATCTTTATAAGTACCTAATATATTATAACCCTTTTAAGTACCCTACAGCTGGGCACGGTCTCTACTGTCTTACGACTTGACGGGTTGGTACTTTTATTGTGCTAACTGCCAAGTTGTGAAATTCGTTCCCGATATCTGCCTGTCTGCAAGTCACGAGTAAATAGGTATTTACTAGTTAAGCGCGTTCCATCATAGACTGTAATATTGCTTCACATCAGGCAAGTTGTGGTCAAGCGGAAGCCTATTTATATAATAAAAATGAATCACTAAATAATTATGTTGGTAAGCGGAAATCTTGAGAACGGCTCAACCGATTTCGATAATTCTTTTTTTAGAATATTCTTTGAAATACGAGGATGATTCTTACGCGGTAAAAAAATTAAATAACTCAAACCTCCGAAACGACGACCGATTTTTATAAAATCACTAGCTTCCGCCCGCGACTTCACCCGCGAAATTGATCTCACTAATCTTGTTTCTCCATAAAAACTTTGGAACCCCCTTTCACCCCCTTAAAGGGTGAGTTTTGAAAAATCCTTTCTTAGTGCACCCCTAGACCCCTTAAGGAACCTATGTGCTAAATTTAGAGTCTCCAGACCCAGCGGTTTGGGCTCTGCGTTGATATGTCAGTCAGTCAGTTTCTTCTTTTATATTTAAAGATTATATTCTATTCGGTAGGTCTGAGAATCGGTCGTAATCTATTTTCGGACCCGGTAGGTGGCACTGCGAGATAAAAAAAAGCGCTTTGTGCGTACCCGTGGAATTTCCACCAAATATAGATGGCGCTGCCGTGCCTACATTTGTAAATAGTGTATTTAGTCTAATTGGTGTTGCTAAACTTGTAAAGCAAAGTTTTACTCGTATTGTTGGCACATCTACTTCTCAATGTATCAGCTGTCATTTTATACTGTCATCGTGTCCGTCTTTGAAGTCAGCTGTCATTAGAAAATGACAATTTGAACGAACGAATGAACACCGAGCACGGGTGAAGTGGCCATATTAGAATGGCTGACACTGTGTGTTGAACCGTTGCGTTGCAGCGTTGGGGCGTCCGATAGTGCAGATGCAATAACGTGCTCGGTGAACGTTACTATTTAATCCAACGTAATCTTAACGATCTGTAATTAACTGGTAGAATTCATGATTGTGCTATCGAGAGATTGGGGAGAAGTGATATTTGCCGTAGTTATTTTATTGAAATACCGTCTTCTTACCCGATTATTCACGCCTACATAGTTGTCTGCTAATCCTGATATTTTTAGTTTAAAACCTTTCAAAAGCCTTCATACTTATCAATTAAACATTATAAAAATAAAACAAAATAAATATTCCGTAATCCCTTTTCATCTCACCACAGACACGTGGCGCAGTAAGTCAACAAATAAAGGGGTGAATAGGTAATTGATTATAGAATTATGCAAATTGGCAACACCGTGACAAATGACAGTGCTGCCAACATCAACAATCAATTTTACAAACAATTTCAATATGTTATAGCTAGGGGGATGAAAAATCAGATTACAATTGTAGAATGTAGGTAGATTTGAATATTCATACAATAATATAATTATTATTTATATAAAAAAGAATATTAATTTATTAATTTATACTGGGACATTAACACACACGGCCATCTGATCCCAAACTAAGCAAAGATTGTACTATGGAAACAAGATAACTGGTAATATACTACACTAGCGGCCCGCCCCAGCTTCGCCCGGGAAGCTTCAACCCACTCAACAGTTTATAAAAATGTGATAAATTAAAGAACCGCTCCACCGGAAAAAGGAAAAAAGTTGTTAAAATTCCAAAAATGACACAGTACAAAGCTGTAGTTTTAGAATGGGCTTAGCGTTTGATCTCTATTTACCTAATGAGGATGTGGTACTAATTTTAATTATGGTCGACCGATTTTTATAAAATCACTAGCTTCCGCCCGCGGCTTCACCCGCGAAATTGATTTCACTAATCTTGTTTCTCCATACAAACTTTGGGACCCCGTTTCATCCCCTTAAAGGGCGAGTTTTGAGAAATCCTTTCTTAGTGCACTCCTAGACCCCATAAGGAACCTATGTGCCAAATTTAGAGTCTCCAGACACAGCGGTTTGGGCTCTGCGTTGATATGTCAGTTAGTCAGTTTCTTCTTTTATATATTTAGACCAGCTGACCCGGCACACTTCGTATTGCCTCAATCGACTGCTGTTTTTAGGGTTGTCCCGGCGATTATTCGATTTTTTTTACCTTTTAAACCTTCCCCAGACCTCTACGAACATTTCAAGACCAAGATAAAAAAAAACGTTCAGCGGTTCTCGAGTTTTAGCGAGACTAACGAACAGCAATTGATTTTTATATCTTAATATATATATTTCTTGTGTGCGTGTGTATGTGACTGAACTCCTCCTAAACGACTGGACCGATTTTGATGAAATTTTTTGTGTGTGTTCAAGGGGATCTGGGAATGGTTTAGATTCACAATTTTGCGCGGTACGAAGTTCGCTGGGGCAGCTAGTATAGTATAGATTTATTTACTGCTGTGTTGCTGTTGTTCCTGCAGGTTAGGTCCTCAAAAAAACCCTATTGTCACCTGATTTACATTACCCGGTGAGGATTTAGATTGAAAGCACTCCGACGTCCTCTCAGCCCCCATATTGAGTTAATTTAAAATTCATTACCATCGAGTAAGTATAAAGTTAAACATTCTATCTTATTGACACAGTAGGCGCTGTAGATAATCCTTTATTTTCACAGTGGTTATCTCAAACATGCGGGCAGCCATTTTAAAGTATGCTAACTGGTCTGTCCCTCACTTTGGGCGCACTAAACTCGCGCTACTTTTTCATGAGGAAAATCAGTACACCAGTCGAATATAAAGAAAGAAAAGAAAGAAAGAAAAACGTTTATATGACATTGATATTTATTTTAATATTAGGCAAGCGCGTCCCATCGTATACCACATCATTGCTCAACATCAAGCAAACTGTGGTCAAACGCAAGCCTAATTTAGAACAAAAAAAACTCAAGGAAATCATTTAGTTATCTCTAGATGGAAAATGTTGGAAAATTTTATTTAATTTTATCAATTTGGGAGTATGGTTATAGGCCGACCGTTTAACTCGCGTATCGCCATCTGAGGTACAAAGTCATAAAACATTAATAAAATCTCATAAAGAACTATTTATCCACAGATAAAAGTAATGTAGACTATTCGTCACTAATATCCATATCGCTTGAATCATCATCACTGTCTGTGCAGCTTGAGGAGTCAGAATCTTAGAGGCGAGTTAAACGGTCGGCCTATAGTTCTTTGACACGTCGGTTTCCTTACTATGTTTTCGCGCAATATTGAGCAGCAGAGATGAAACAATTCACAGTAGTGTCGAAACAATCCGGAATCGAACCTGAGACCTATACTTATTTTGTAAACAAATAAAAAACGGCCTATCTTATAGTAATCGCTCACCGCACCATGTGGACGCTTGCAACACCAGAGGCAAAGTAATTTTGGCCGTGGCCGATACCTGCCAGCTCATAATATAGGAACCGAGCATTAATAATATTATTAATAACTAGCTTTCCGACAGCGGCTTCGCCCGCGTGTAGGTATGTCGGTTATCGAGCCAAAACATTAATTTCTTTTTGCGCAGTCGGATAAAAACTATCCTATGTCCTTTCTCGGGTCTCAAACTACCTCCATGCCTAATTTCATCCAAATCGGTTCAGTAGTTTAGGCGTGAAAGCAACACAGACAGACAGACAGAGTTACTTTCGCATTTATAATATTAGTATGAATTAAAATGACCGGTTTTAGTAAGTTACTACCAACCGTAAGATAGTTGAGAGAAGACCTGTGCCCAGTAGTGGGACACTTAAAAGGGTTGCAATTGCAATGATCGTTGATTATAGGAACCGCTCTCAAGTCTCCCATTTCTTTAGACCCACAGTCCCACACTTGCCCAGTCACCCATACACTAAGTAAAATAAAGTAGAAACAAAATGCCTGAGTATTATCCGATATTAATCCGACTCCCATTAGCCTCTATCAATCATTGGTGTTGCGCCCGCACTAAGCCACGCTAGAGAGGGGACAGTATCAATAAATACATCGATATATTTAATATATTGGGACAGTTTTGATGACGGCGGCCGTAGAACAACATTTACTCTTTCTCTTTTTTCTATCTTAACGGAGCTCTTTCGCTGGATCAGTCTGCTTGCGACCACGACAGGTGTAACCCGTGTCAAAACGTAAAGCCAAATTAAAGGTGAGCGCGTTAATTGTCCGTTAAGATTAATGTATACAAGCAAATATTATTGCTTAATTTGGGATTAGGTGGCGCTGTGTGTCTGTGTGAAAATATTATTATTATATAGGTTTTTCAGTAGATATTTTGTTAATGTTATTGAGCCTCAATACAACAAAACCACACAAATTAGTTCCTGTTCGCGCGAGAAAGAGAGCATAGTAGACCGCTGGAATTGCTTCGTAGATTATTATGAATCAAGCTATTCCTATCTCTTTCTACGATGCGAATATCTACATCGTCGCCGTGGAAAGGGGTAACCGTGTCGCGTCGACAGTCGCGTCTTCTTCGCCGCGCGCACCTCATCCATTGTATCTCCGCACATCTAATATCAGTATCGCCGCTCCGCACCGCTGTGCTTTGGATATATTCCTACTGTGAAAAACTACCCTGGACGGCCGGAGAGAGAAAAGACTGGGAAATCTTGGTAAGTACCTATTTATAATAATAATAATAATATGGTGGGCAATGTCACACACACGGTCATATGATCCCAAATTAAGCAGAGCTTGTACTACGGAAACCAGATAACTGGTAATATACTACATAAAATACTTTTCTTTTGTAAACATATACTTAAATAAAGATAATTACACCCAGACACAAGACAAACAGACATATTTAAACAAATGTTTGTCTCGGGTGGGAATCGAACCCACGACCTGCGGCGTGAAAAGCTAATATCTTACCGACCTTTGGTAATTTCCAGCCAGACCTAGCTCTCACTCGTGTATCCTGTAGGTACAGGTTTAGGTACTTCCGCATCGCTCTGTACAGTCCACTAAATTAATAGAACACGCTTAATCAGTTATAGTTATCGATATATTTGCAACACAACATACTTTTACTGACATCCCTAATTCTGAATTCTGCGTTAAATACCGCCAGTCCGTGAGTTACCCTCAAGGCGAGGGGTGAAGGGGAAGAGGGAGGGCAAATCTAGCTAAATGTAGGAGATGTGCGCGGTAGAGCGTGTGACAAGCGAGTAGGGTTGGTAATGCTCTGAATGGAAATAATTAATGGTAAAAAATAATTAGCACTTACAGTCCATCAAATGTAAGAAGTACCGTTTGACAGTTCTAAACGTGTAGTACATTTAGAATTTTATTTTTTTGTATGAAAATTGTTTATGTTATGTTACAATAAAAATAGCTTCATCATTCAATTATTTTACAGGAAAGCTAATAAAAATAGTGTGAATTACGCCTCTATAAAGCTAATTTAATAGAAGACAGTGAAACGTCAAACGTACTTCTTAAATTTGATGGACTTTAAAGTTACATCGTAAGTGACGGGTAATTACGAAATAGAAAAAACGCACGTCAAAAATTTTTTAATAAATAATAAATAAATAAATATTCTGGGACATTAACACACACGGTCATCTGGTCCCAAGATAAGCAGAGCTTGTGTTATGGTAACCAGATAACTGTTATATACTATACGTATAATACTTTTTTTTTTGTAAATATATACATATAATAGATATTTACACCCAGACTCGACACAAACACAAATGTTTATCACAAATGTTTGTCTCGGGTGGGAATCGAACAAACGACCTGTGGTGTGAAAAGCAAGTATCTTACCGACCACGCCACGCTTGGCCAGCGTGGTTGGATTAAGTCCTAAACTCTCTCAACTCGTAAGATAAAACACGCGCCCAGCAGTGTGACACTAAAAAAGGTTGAAGTGAAGCAAAAAAATATTATATACTTTTAAAAATAAAATACTTTTTTATAAAGTGTCAGCCCTACTCTATTTAGGATTAACATTTCGCAGCATGTCTGCGTCGTAGTCTGTAGCACGAAGCAGTTCACACGTCAATCTGGGTTAGTTGGTACTACTGATGGGGCGAATATAATATACTGTTGAATGTTGCTACATTAAAAAAATACCAATTTTTATAAACTTCCAAAAGAAAGAAAGACTTTTCACGACGCAGGTCGTGGGTTCGATTCCCACCCGAGACAAACATTAATGATGAACATTTGTGTTTGTGTTGAGTCTGGGTGTAAATATCTAATATAAGTATATATTACAAAAGAAAAGTATTATATGTATAGTATATACCAGTTATCTGGTTTCCATAACACAAGCTCTGCTTAGCTTGGGACCAGATGAACGTGTGTGTTAATGTCCCAGAATATTTATTAGAGACTTAACCGACTTTAACTTTGTTATATTCATTAAAATAAAACTACTTTTTAACGGATTTCATCGCGGTTTATTTTAGATTTTAGATCCCGACGTTTCAAAGTCTTTTCAGACTTCATGTTTCAGACGTCGGGATGTAAAATCTAAAATACACCGCGATAAAATCAGTTGAAAAGTAGTTTTATTTCAATATGTGATGTTCGCGTAAATCTAAGACAACACTATACGTCACTGTCATATGTTTACGTCACTTTTAATGTCATAATGAAGAAAGGGACATAAATAATTATACAATAAAACAGTTTATAATGATATACATATTTATAATTACAAGGACTTTTTCCCTGAGGTACAGGGTTCACCCTAGTTCAGGTAACCTCATAAATCTGTTTTTTTTATAGTAAGGTAGTTTTAATCTCATATTGTACCTTTCAAACTTAATAAACTATTTATTTATAGGCCAACCGTTTAACTCGCGTATCGCCATCTGAGGTACAAAGTCATAAAACATTAATTAAATCTCATAAATAACTATTTAACCACAGATAAAAGTAATGTAAGACTATTCGTCACTAATATCCATATCGCTTGAATCATCATCACTGTCTGTGCAGCTTGAGGAGTCAGAATCTTGGCGATACGCGATAAGCGAGTTAAACGGGTATGTTTATCAACAATAATTCTAATCAAACATACTCAAAATATATTGTTGAAAAAATAAACAATAAACGTCGAGTTTGATCACTCTATTCTTTACCCACACAAGCCCCTAATCCGAGCCCCTCTTGGGAACTATTGAACCTCCTTTAAGATTAATTAAAACTCCCTTGCCTCTCTTTATAAAAAAAAAACAAAAAGTGTACGCATATGGTGCGCGGGAAAATGCAGACGTTTTTATTTTAATTCCGACGAAAAATGTGGGTGTTATGAGTTTGAAGTGTGTATCTGTATGTCTGCATAACTGTGTTCTAGTTGGAATCATAGCGCTGAAGAAATTAGACCAGTTTTGTAGCAGTTATTAAGATGGCTCTTAACTAGGTTTACTACACTACATTCTCTGCGACTATGTATGTCCCGAATGACGTAATTTATCTGCCATATTAAGATTATATTTACAAAAAAAAGTATTTAAGTAGTATTGTGTTGTCTTAGATTTACGCGAATATCACACATTGAATATCACAAAGGTTCTTGTCAAAGAAAACCGGTTCCTACCAAGAATGATCCGCGAAGCTATTGAAATTAAAAACCATCCTAATTTTAACAGAGAAAATGGTTGGAATATACCACCAGCTTGGGACCCAGTGCTTAATTAACTTGTACCAAAACCCAAGCAAAATCAACTCAGAATTCAAGACACTGTGAGCTCTGTTTGCTTAAATCGGAACGCAACTTAAATAATAATGTTTGGAGATAGTTAGTAATAATTATCATTAATATTTTTGGACGTCAAATTCCTCAGTCCACCCATGAACATGAAGTCTTAAAGGACTTTGAAACGTGGGGATCTAAAATTTAAAATAAACCGCGATAAAATCCGTTAAAAAGTAGTCTTATTTCAATATTTAAGTAGTTTAACAGTGCCTGCCTAGTATCCATAACACAAGCAAATATTATTGATAGGCGCTGTGTGTATGTGTGAAAAATATTATTATTATTATAGTTGCTTACCTCTCAATGCCGGTAAGACGAGGGTGTCGGTATTTCTTAGAGAACAGCAGACCACCACCCCAAGCAGCCTGCACCAAAAATTCAGCTTTATTTACAAATATTTCATATGTAGCGCTCACACCTGTATTACCAGAAGGTATAGGCAGAGGTGAATATAAGATACATCCCACAGGCTATGTTTATGTGTATACAGAAGCCAGTTTATTGCCTATTTTTAATTCAACCGTAGCTATTAACAAAGTCGGAACTAATTTTAGAGATTTTTGTTGTATTGCGCCTAAGATCTTGAAATCTAAATGGACGTAGTTATGCAAAAGTGTTCCAATCCACAAAGGTTCGAATTTGAGATAAATGCAATTTTGTGTTTTAGAGGTACACTTTTTTGTTTTAACTACTGTAATTAAAAACTGTAGGTTTTATTCTAAAAATATGCAAGTATTGTCTACTAATGTATTATTATTTGTGAATATATTCATTTTAACGTAGGTAATTAGAAAAATAGGTACTGGAACATTTTTGCTAAATTATTAGTTTGCATGAAATCAATTTTGCAAAAACATCCCATACTATATATGACATTTTTAAAAGGGAAATTAAAATAAAATTGGTGTAACATAATGACTTGCATTCATTTTAATCTCATTAAATACAGAATATCTAAAAATTAAAAATAATCAAACACATTTAAATTATTAATAATACTCCTTGTTAACTTTGCAACAGATTTTAGACCTCTGAAACACGAAGAATTGAGTTCGTTACATGGGACCAAACACAGCTGGCGAAATGTGGGTGTTATACACCTCAGCCTACTGTTTCGAGGAAAATGTGTGGTGATATTTAAAAAAAATCGGTATTCGGTACACTTTTCTCCTTTACAATTCTTATTGACACTGTTTTTACATACATATAGAGCACTCAAGCATGAGGTAGAATTCATTCACCATCTTGCACCATCAAAGTCTGGATCTCCACCAAACCCATCGATATCATCAATGACATCATCGGAACTTTTTAAACTCTGATAAAATTGGAGACAATTTGCTGGAATGTAAACATACATTAATTGCATTTGGTTGCTCGACTGAATAAGGAGTAACGGGATTAGAATCACCTGCAAAAATCACATACATATAATAATAAGTATAAAAATATGTACTTGTTGGCACATCTACTTCTCAATACTTTGTCGTTGTTGATGCAAAGTGGACGTGCATATTGTTTATTGCGCTCAATAAGAAAATAAATATTATACAAAAATAAATATTAGTGTGTGCTCAACATGTTTGACCGAGAAAACTAAGTGTGTCACTTACGAGTTCTTACGCTGACCTAGTACCTATACTGCAAATACGGTAGTAGATATCTGGTAATAAATTATTATTTTACTTATGGTAAATGATAATCAATTAAATAATGTCTAACTTTAGCCCGTTTGGGCGGAGCCGAATTACCTCAAGAAGCCCTCCACCTCCTTCACCGTCTTCTCATACAACTGCAGAGAATCTACCACCTATCCCTAGCGAGTTGCCTCCTGAAGTTGTCCCTACGGAGGAAATACAGAGATGGCTGTCGCAAATAAACTGTATATTGGAAGAAGTTTGTTCAGTCGCAGGAGAGGGAAAACTAAACTCAGAACAGAAATTGCGAATAACCAATCTTTGTCGAAAAGCCACTAGCGGAGCATCTCATATGGCAGTTATGTATCAGTCGTTGAAACAAAAAACTGTTCTAGCCCATCATACTATCAAGCATCTACAGGATAATCAAAACATAGTAAAGACCCTTGAGAGTTTTAAGGAAGTTGTTGTTGAAAATACCTGCAATATACGAGTACCTACTGAGAGGAAATCGTTCGCCGACATGGTGAAGAAGGGTAGTAATAACTTTGTTCGCCCAAATAGCCTAAAGTCAGTTACAATTTACCCTATTGACAAAAAAACAAGTAGCGAAGAAACAAAGACATTGATCCAAAATATAATTTCCCCGGAAGAAATGAAGTTACATGTTCGTGGCGTCAGGAAAATAAAAAACGGCGGTGTTATTATTAGCACTGAGACCAAGGACGATATTGAAAAATTGAAAAACTCAAGACAATTAATATCATCGGGCTTCACAGTAGAAGAACCTACTAAACGCCGTCCAAGAATTGTCGTCATTGGTGTCCCTACTTCACTGAGCGAAAAAGACGTGTTCGAGTGTATTTTCAAACAAAATTTGGCGACAAAAGTTCCCGAGCTAACTTGTGAGTCATTTATATCATCAATTAAACTTAGCCATAAATCGGGTAAGAAGAACACTCCATCGTGCAATTATATTATTGAAGTTCCATCTAGCATAAGGAAAATCCTGATCAATCAAGAAAGAGCTTTTATAAATTGGACTTCTTGCCCGGTGAGGGACTTCACAATAGTTACGAGGTGCTACAACTGCCAACAATACGGACACGCAGCTAAGTTTTGTCGTGAAACCTCCCCCACTTGTGGCCACTGTGGAGACCTAGGACATTCTATGAGTGAATGTGAGAAAAAAGCTGCTCCTCCTACTTGCGCCACGTGCAAAAGATTTAAAAAACCCAGCGAACACAAAACTGGAGATGAAATGTGTCCAGCGCGAAAATATGCCGAGGAAAAATACATGAACTCTATTGATTATGAGGGCGCCTAAGGGCGCTATACATCAAATATAGTTAGTACAGTATACTCGAGCCTACGTTGTTCCTGATCCATATAAATGATCTATGCAGATTAGAACTTCGAAACGGGCTTATTGGTACCTACGCGGTTGACACCGATGCGGAACAATAACATACAGTTATTACCTAATTAACTACATACCTATTACCAATAACATATTGGCGCACAATAACAACTGTCGTTTTAGTGCTGACTCCGCATCTCCGCATGCGTCTGCCCCACTTTGGAATACCTAAAACTGATTCAATTAAATATCTAGGTATTACACTTGACAATAACCTCAATTACCGTAATCATATTGACCTACTTACTAGAATACGTAAATTAATTTATATTTTCAAAATACTTCCTAGCAGTTTTTCTGCTTCCTAGGGCCCTATTTGTACAAAAAATTAGATCTATATGACATTAGATTTATATAGTTTAAGGTTAATCAAATGTAACATATTTTTGTCGGATTATTCAAAATATTATATTATTTTATTTTATACATAAAAAAAAATCTAATTTTAAGTGATTGGGTATCTTATTATATTAGAATTATATTTAAAAAAGTTATTATTTTTGTGTAATCATTATTATTCTTACGTTATTATTATGTAGTGGTAACAACCCCGAAACACAGGTTCCACCTAGTTCGGGTAATAATGTAATTATACTAGCTTACTATAACTGTTTCCGATTGATATGTAAAATGACGGCTTGAATTTAATAAATTTTATTTATTTATTTATTATTATTAATGCATCAGCTGTCATTTTATACTGTCATTGCGTCCGTCTTTGAAGTCAGCTGTCACTCGAAAATGTCATTATGAACGAACGAATGAACACCGAGCACGGTTGAAGCGGCCATCTTGGAATGGCTGACACTGTGTGTTGGTCCATTGTGTCGTCGGGAAGTGCAGATGCCACAACGTGCTCGGTGAACGTTACGCTTTAATCCAATGTAATCTTAACGATCTGTAATTAAGTGGTAGAATTAATGATTGTACTACGAGAGATTGGGGTGAAGTGTTATTTTATTGAAATACCGTCTTCTTACCCGATTATTCATGCCTACATAAAGTTGCCTGCTAATCCTGATATTTTTAGTCTAAAACCATCAAAAGCCTTCATACTTATTATATATTTTTATTTTATTACGTATTATGGACACCTGCCGCACATTTTTTTTTCAAAAATATTCATTTTAAACGAAAAAACAGGAATACAAAATAGCTATCCATATTTATGTTTTCGACATATATTTTCATTGTAACAAAACTAATCATTAAGTTTACTACTAAACATATTATTGTGATTTACGCTATAAAAATGGACAACATGTTATTTAGATTTAATTTATTTATTTATTTATTTAAATCTTCATATACAATTGTATATTGGCGGACAAAACTCATGAGCTGTTTATGAGCGCAGTCCTCAAGACTTTGACATGACGTTGGATAGGAAGGGGAGCATGATATAGGACAGAAATTACTTGCCAGAGTGGGATTAGGTATTTTGGGTAAAGGGATGACAAATGCTTATCGCCACAAAGACGGAAAGCTGCCACTAAGGAGAGAGAAGTTGATAATATGGGAAATAGCTGGAAGAAGGTAGTCCAAAATCGGAATTATCATTGGGAGACTGATGTTGACTAATCTAGTGGAGAGGATTGTCTTTTTGATCTCGTCACTGGAGAAAAGGAAAAGAGATATTGGGGAGAGGTAGACCAGCTAAGTAGTCCAGAGTAGAACTTTTGGTTTGGAGATCCATCGGAGTACTAGAGGTGAAATGTCGGTTGATGTCATCCAAACCAATAGTCCCGAAAAACTCTGCAAGTCACTGCGTACCAATACCTAGAGTTTTAAGATATTAGCAAGATTTTATTTATAAAAAAAGGTACGATGGGAAACGTAAAAATTTACTTATATAAGACCTAACCTTCAAAAATAAAAAGATATCTTAATTTTTATGTTCAGAAAACATTGCAATTTGTGCACTGCGAAAAGTAGATAAGTAGGTACCTAAATAAAATATATGCACGGGTTTTACGAAATACGGGTAGGTACTTTTTTGTAGGCGTTGATTTGAAAACCAGTATCCAGGCCCCAATCCTACTTTTGGGTACTTAATCTTGGCAATCATATATCGAGTATCAGCGCAATATCGACCCTTGACTATACCTACTCCTACCACAAGTAAGTTGTTCAAACGTAGGTACCATATTGAAGCTATCTAATTTGTCTCGGTTTGCGTATCAAGTCAAGTGCCCTGTGTAAAATAACATTAGGTACCTAGGTACTTACAATGATTGGTTCTTAACGGACCTTCGGTTTTTCATTCTCTGTATTGTTGATCACTGACAGTTTTAGTGAGATTCATCAACTTCCGCCTCTTATACAATAACTGTACTAAAGTCAGAGTCTGCAACAAATAAATAAAACGATTACCTTAAAGTACACTTTCTTACCAATCAACAAACCACTATAATATGTCTCAAAACATAACTTTGTACTGAATCACCATAAAACTTACCTCTTCGTTTTTGTTGTCTTCCATTGTAGTTGTCTTTTTTATTTTAAATAGCAAAAACAAAATAGCGATTTATTACGACTGCTGTCTCACTATTCTGATGCACTCTGTCAAGGTCAACATTGCGAAAATAAGTTTGTTTTGATTGGATAATTAGTTACCTATTTGATTTAGAAATTTAGGAATTTATTAATTCCATTCAATAGTTTTCACTATTTCATTTACATTTAAAACCTTAAATATTTTTGTAGTGATTATTGTGGGTAAATGTTTATAAATTTTTGATATATAGTGTTAATTAATTAAAAGAAAATTTATGTTGACGTAATTGCGAAGACAGTTATTTACAAATAAATAACGAACGGATTTTGGTGGGAACGGAATAGGTCATATTGGGATCTTCTAATAACTTAAATAATTTTAATCAACAACTAGGTACGTCTATTTATTGTAGTTTTTTATTGAATACTGTGTAAATAATAACGATATTCTGTAAAAAAACATATTACCAAATAGCCCGTGGACGAACCTATTATATACGTACGCACTACGAAAAATAAACTCAACAGTATTACACATTTTAGTTAGGTATTTTGATTTCGCAGGTTTTTTGTGAATCACAAAAACACGTATTATACCTATTTATTGCCCTTTTTATTGATTTAATTGTTATTTAATTATAATATATCCAGTTTTGATTCTGTATTTAAAAACAAAGAAGATTATTTACTAATAATTAAAACATTAAGTAGTTAAATAGTTTGCTCAATAATTTGAAACACGATGAAACTTATTCTCTAAGGAAAGAGGTTTTTTTTCTTATTTGCTGAAATGACCCAAAACCTTGGAACTTTTATTTAAAAAAAAGAGAAAAATATTATTTTGTTAAAATATTCCAAACACATTAGAACACTATTCTCACGAAAAATAGTTTCATTTTATTGTGCTAAAACGTTCCAAACACATTGGAACATTCTTTTCAGGAAATAAAAGCATTATATTATTTTGCTATAATATTCCAAGAAGATTGGAACATTATTAGCAAGAAAATTGGGCGATATGTTATTTAGCTAAAATGTTTCAAGATGATTGGGTCATTTTAGAAAAAAATGTGTGGTTAATAGAATTAAGCTTAAATGTTTCAGGCGGATAAATACATTTCATCTTATAAATGATACGCTTGATTCGATAAAGTGTGGGTTGGAACATATCGTCAATAAAAAAAATCATAAATGTTTACATATGGACTGAAACCGTTTTGTTAATATGACAGAAGATGTCAAATTAAGTAGTTTAGTTTATTTAACTCAATTTCGTATGACTTGTGGGTTGGAACATTTTTGCATAACTACGTCCAAATATATAAAAGAAGAAACTGACTGACTGACATATCAACGCAGAGCCCAAACCGCTGGGTCTGGAGACTCCAAATTTGGCACATAGGTTCCTTATGGGGTCTAGGGGTGCACTAAGAAAGGATTTTTCAAAACTCACCCTTTAAGGGGGTGAAACGGGGTTCCAAAGTTTATATGGAGAAACAAGATTATTTAGATCAATTTCGCGGGCGAAGCCGCGGGCGGAAGCTAGTATCTATATCTATGACCTCACAGTTTAAATTTCGAAATAATTGCTATCATAGTTATTTTTTTTGAAGCAATAAAGTTGAAAGTTCTAAGTGCATAAATTTTTAAAAGGCCGTAGTGAAAAGTAGCGTTCTTGTAGTTTCGACATTGTTAATAGCTGCGGTCTTTACATCTTTATATATATAATTATTCTGTGAGTGTGTATGTCACTGAACTTCTGGACCGATTTTGATGAAATTTTTTGTGTGTGTTCAAGGGGATCTGGGAATGGTTTAGATTCACAATTTTGTCCGCTCGCGGTACGAAGTTCACTGGGGCAGCTAGTTAAATTTAAGTCCTTGCGAAGGACGAACGAGGTGTAATAGTAGTAATATATAGAAAAATAATATTTGTACAAAAATTAAAGTGCAAAAGATTTTGGCCCATTAATTTTGTTAAAATACATTTTCCAATATAAAAAAAAAAAACAATTTTTAAAATCCATATTTTTTTAATATCATTCGTTTTTTTTAATCTATTTTTATTTTCAATACTTACGTCAACATGCATCCACATGTCATACTTCTGACAGATGTCAGCGATCTCCATCAACGGGTCGAAGGCACCGAGCACGGTTGTACCAGAGGTGGCGTTCACGAAAAATGGCACCTGTCAGATAAATGGGTAATATTGTAACACCGACTTATACTTGAGTGGAGACCACAGATTAGCAAATCTAGCGTAAGACGCCCTCAGATTAGATGGAGTGACGATCTCTGCAAGGTGGCTGGTAAGACCTGGATGAGATAGTATTTATATTTATCATAACGGGCAATTAACGCGCTTAATTAATTTGGCTTTACGTTTCTACACGGGTTGCACCGGTCGTGGTCGCAAGCAGACTGATCCAGCGAAAGAGCTCCGTTAATAACGGTGGCCGTAGAATAATTTAACTATTGTTAGGGACCCTACACACTACACACTATGTCCGAATTTTCGATCTTCAAATAGCGAGGTAGAGTTAATTTAAAACTGGATTGGACCTTTCTATACGTGTAACTCATTATGTTGGTTCTTCCATTATTAAGGATTATGCCATATATCGTAAACCAATATTTTCTATCTTTTTAATAAGAATATCATGGCGCAGACAGACGTATGCCTTCAATAAATCACAGAAGATGCTTTGTACCTTCCCTGATTTCTCAACAGCTGCGAGCACGTAATAAATAGATTTTCTGTAGGCTAATTCACTTAATTAAATAAGTTCAGTTGTAGTGCAGTTGTAGTTAAGTTTCGATCAAAACTGCCCTTTTCGTACTCTCGTAATTTTGGCAACCGCTGTCAGGTACGCTCGCGTCAAGTTCGCGTTACGGAAACGCTTTAAACTAGATATGACAGCTAAACAATTATAAAAATACCATTTTGCACTAAGACGTAAACTTAATTGCTACTGCATCGCAACTTAATCGCATCAAGAAATTACGTGAATTAGGGCTCTGATCGCTATTTTTTCCTAAAAAACTGACATTCAGTAAACAACTCATTTGATTCAAAGTAGTCTATCATTCTTAATTTAATTGCTAGCTCTAATATTTTGGAAAAGACGGGTAAGATACAAATCGGTCTGTAGCTTTCCACATGTTTGTGATCTCCTTTTTTTGAATAAAGGAACTATTTTACTTTATTTGAGGCAGTTGAGAAATACTCCTTGTACTATGCAGTTATTGTTAAAATATGTCGGGTTTTGTATCAAAATGAGACAGCCAACGCCATCTAGGGTAATGAATGTACACTAATAGTTGTTTTTCAAATATTGAATTGGAAGGTATGATTAAAGTAATAAAGTCAGTCTGCACTGTATAACCGCCGTTTTACTACAGGTTATGGGCTAATTACGTTTTTTCCAAGTTATTTGTGATTAAAAGTATTATTTCTTGATACGGTCGTGTTGTGCAAGATGTCAACTAACTATTTAGCTAGTGTGCCTAAGTTAAAAGGCAGAGAAAATTATGATGTGTGGACATTTGCAGTTGAAAATTTACTCGTGTTGGAAGGTACGTTACATTGTGCGAAGCCAGTGGAGGGAAAAGAAATTAAACCCGAAGATGATGCAAAGACGCGGGCTAAATTGTCCCTAACTATCGATCCAGCTTTGTACGTACATATTAAGTTAACGAAAACTTCGAAAGAGTTGTGGGATAGACTCAAATCCCTGTTTGACGACTCAGGATTTTCGAGAAAGATTTCGTTATTGCGCAACTTGATTTCAATAAGGCGAGAAAATTGCGAGAATATGACCACCTACGTGACTCAAATTGTGGAAACATCGCAAAGATTGAGTGGAACGGGTTTTGAAATAACAGATGAATGGATAGGATCATTGATGTTGGCCGGATTACCAGAAAGGTTTTCGCCAATGATAATGGCCATCGAACATTCCGGAATTCAAATCACCGCTGACGTCATCAAGACAAAGTTGATGGATATGGAGCCGGAAGAAATGACAGGAATGACAAGTAACGAAACGCAGAATACTGAATCAGCCTTTGCTTCAAAATGGTCTAAACAAAAATGTAGACCTGTCAACGTCAACGCTAATCAGGGCGTTACGTCAATGTCAAATGTCAAAGTAACGGGTGGAAACAAAAACATAACCTGCTACAAATGTAAAAGTGCTGGCCATTATCGCAATAAATGTCCAATGTTGGAAAAACCAATTAAAAATAAGTTCTCAAATGCGTTTAGTGCAGTTTTCTTAAGTACTAAATACAACAAAGAAGAGTGGTACGTGGATTCGGGAGCCAGCGTTCATATGACGGCTGTCGGCAGTTGGTTACAAGATGTGTCGAAATCACAGATATTCCCAGAAATTATAGTGGCAAATCAAGAAAAACTTCAAGTCTCGTGCAAAGGAAATGTTAGAATATCAACGCAGCAAGGCTATGATATTACAATCAAGGATGTTCTATGGGTACCTAGCCTGACGACAAATTTATTGTCAGTAAGTCAGCTTATCAGAAATAACAACAGTGTTTCTTTCTCGGATAGTCAGTGTTTCATATACAATGCGAAGAATGAACTGGTTGCTGTTGCTAATTTGACTGAGGGTGTGTACAAGTTAGACATACGTGCCACACAAGTGGAAAAATGTTTTCTTGCCAAAAACAATGTTTTGTTGTGGCATAGGAGGTTAGGACATATAAACACTGCTGACTTGAATAAAATGAAGAATGGCGCTGTGGAAGGTGTTAGCTATGAAGGTACCAGTGATATGACAAAATCCAGCTGTGTGATTTGTTGTGAAGGTAAACAATCACGTTTGCCATTTTCCACGGGCAGTAGAGCCACAAAAGTGTTAGAAACGATTCACGCAGACGTGTGCGGGCCAATGGAAACCAAATCCATAGGATTAGCAAGGTACTACCTACTCTTTGTAGATGACTACAGTTGGATGTCATTCGTGTATTTCTTAAAAGAAAAGAATGAGGTGTTTAAATATTTTAGAGAATTTAAATCAATGGTGGAGAAACAAAAAAACACCAATATCAAGATATTACGTACAGATAATGGTGGAGAATTTTGTTCAAAAATGATAGAAGATTTTTTAAAACAATCAGGTATTATACATCAGAAAACTAATTATTACACGCCTGAACAAAATGGTGTTGCAGAACGAAATAATAGGACGATAGTTGAGAAAGCCAGATGTTTGCTGTTCGATGCTGGATTAGAAAAAAAGTTTTGGGCTGAAGCAACATCTACAGCAGTCTACTTGAAAAATCCATAAAACACCATATGAGATTTGGTATGGCAAGAAACCAAAAATGAGACATATACGCATTTTTGGCAGCCCAGTAATGGTGCATGTTCCAAAGGAGAAGAGAACCAAGTGGGACAAGAAAGCTCGTCAGCACATTCTTGTTGGTTACTCTGAACATGTCAAGGGCTACAGGGTATATGACCCTATCAACAACCAGGTCACTAGCAGCCGGGATGTAGTGGTGATGGAAAGAGCAGTGTCAGAAGGGCAATCTGCAGCCAGAGAAACTACATGGTGTGTAGAAGAAGCTTCTGTTCCTGAAGAAGATGATCGTTCAGTAGGGGATGATACTGTTAAAGAACGATCAGAATCAGAAACAGAGACCCAGTATAGCTCTGACAGTGAATCATCACAGCAAACATTCTTTGAAGCTGATGAGACTTGTGTTCCTGAAACTCTATCACCAAGTAGCTATTCAACCAGGTCAGCAGAACCAGATTCTGAAATTTACAACAGACCAAAGCGGGAGCGACGGCAGCCTGACAGGTATCGATCAGCTATGTTAGCCGGCACAGATCCTGAACAGTCTGTGACAGAGGTTCTGAAAGGTCCTGAGAGTATGCAGTGGAAGAAAGCTATGTTGGATGAGTTGGAGTCATTTCGAGAAAATGAAGTGTATGAGGTTGTCGATGCCCCTAAAGGTGCTACAATAGTACAGTGTCGGTGGGTGTTTAAAAAAAGTTAAACAGTGATGGTGAAGTTCAATATCGTGCGCGATTAGTTGCGAAAGGATTTACCCAAAAACAGGGAATTGACTATGATGAGACCTTTTCACCAGTTGTACGTCACTCAACACTAAGACTATTGTTTGCGTTAAGTGTAAAACTAGGACTGGACATTACTCAGTTAGATGTTAAAACCGCTTATTTAAATGGTTACTTGAAAGAGGACATTTACATGTGTATACCAGAAGGTATAGGATCCATAGAGTGTGGGAAGGTTCTTAAACTCAAAAAGGCAGTGTATGGATTAAAACAATCTGCATTAGCCTGGTATGAGAGAGTTAGAGATGTGCTATGTAAAAATAATTTTAAAAATAGTTTACAAGAACCATGTTTGTTTATTAAAAATAATAAAAATGTAAAAGTTATAATAGCTCTGTATGTAGACGATTTCTTGATCTTTTCTAACAATGAAATTGAAACTGAGCAGTTAAAATGTATTTTAAATTCAGAATTTAACATTAAAGACTTAGGTGATGTTAAAGAATATTTAGGAATGAATATCATGGCAACAAAATCTTGTAATAACTATGAGATCACTGTTAATCAACAACAGTACATAGAGGAATTATTGCTAAAATTTAAAATGGCTGACTGTAAAACAGCTGATACACCAATAGAGAATAAGTTGAATGTTTCTAAAGCAGAAAAATGTATGTCGGGTATAACTTATCAAAAACTCATAGGTTGTCTCATGTATTTAGCGGTCATGACAAGACCTGATATAGCCTTCTCTGTTAGCTATTTAAGCCAATTTAATACTTGTTATAGTGATGAACATTGGCAGTATGCTAAAAGGGTATTAAGATACTTAAAGAAAACTAAAATGTATTGTAGTCAAGGAGTTAAAGTTTAGTAGTCAAGGAGAAAATTTGCAATGTTTTGTAGATGCTGACTGGGCGAGTGATAGCTTAGACAGAAAATCTTACACTGGATTTTGTTTTATTATGTCAGGTTCTGCTATTTCGTGGCAGAGCAGAAAGCAGAGAGTTATAGCCCTTTCTAGTACCGAGGCTGAATATGTTGCTCTATCTGAAGCGTGTAGGGAGGCAATATATTTAAGAGAATTATTGTATGAGCTAACGGGATCCTTTGTTACTATTAACGTGAATTGTGACAATCAAAGTGCATTGAAGATGGCCACAAACCATCAATGCCATAGTAGGTCAAAGCATATTGATGTCAAACATCATTTTATTAGAGAAACTATAAAAAAATGGAAAGGTAAAGATTAGTTATCTATCTACAAATGAAATGCCGGCTGACTTATTGACTAAAGGTCTAGGTGTTATAAAACATTATAAGTTCATGGATAATCTAGGTATTGTTAAAATTTAAAGTAGGTAACTATGGTAAATTTATATGTTTATATTCTGTACTTTGTCTGTTAGTACACTTGGTTCATTTTGATAAGTAGGGGTGTTAAAATATGTCGGGTTTTGTATCAAAATGAGACAGCCAACGCCATCTAGGGTAATGAATGTACACTAATAGTTGTTTGTCAAATATTGAATTGGAAGGTATGATTAAAGTAATAAAGTCAGTCTGCACTGTATAACCGCCGTTTTACTACACTTATTTATAACTTCTAGGGTGATTTTGAACATATTTGAGTTTTTCATTATTATTTCTTTAATTATTGTCGGGTCATGATCGTAAATATTTAGAATCATTGCTAGAATTTTTCTTAACTCTCTTTCTAATATTGGTAAAGAGGTAACAGCAGTAACAGCAGTAGTCTTTTTGTGGCAGTGACTAAGTAACAGTAGTAGTCTTTTTGTGGCAGTGACTAAGTAACAGTAGTAGTCTTTTTGTGGCAGTGACTAAGTAACAGCAGTAGTCTTTTTGTGGCAGTGACTAAGTAACAGTAGTAGTCTTTTTGTGGCAGTGACTAAGTAACAGCAGTAGTCTTTTTGTGGCAGTGACTAAGTAACAGTAGTAGTCTTTTTGTGGCAGTGACTAAGTAACAGTAGTAGTCTTTTTGTGGCAGTGACTAAGTAACAGCAGTAGTCTTTTTGTGGCAGTGACTAAGTAACAGTAGTAGTCTTTTTGTGGCAGTGACTAAGTAACAGTAGTAGTCTTTTTGTGGCAGTGACTAAGTAACAGTAGTAGTCTTTTTGTGATAGTGACTAAGTAACAGTAGTAGTCTTTTTGTGATAGTGACTAAGTAACAGTAGTAGTCTTTTTGTGATAGTGACTAAGTAACAGTAGTAGTCTTTTTGTGGCAGTGACTAAGTAACAGTAGTAGTCTTTTTGTGGCAGTGACTAAGTAACAGCAGTAGTCTTTTTGTGGCAGTGTCTAAGTAACAGCAGTAGTCTTTTTGTGGCAGTGACTAAGTAACAGTAGTAGTCTTTTTGTGGCAGTGACTAAGTAACAGTAGTAGTCTTTTTGTGATAGTGACTAAGTAACAGTAGTAGTCTTTTTGTGATAGTGACTAAGTAACAGTAGTAGTCTTTTTGTGGCAGTGACTAAGTAACAGTAGTAGTCTTTTTGTGGCAGTGACTAAGTAACAGCAGTAGTCTTTTTGTGGCAGTGACTAAGTAACAGTAGTACCTAATCTTTTTATGACAGTGGCTAAGAGTGGCAGTATACTCACGTTGCCTCTATCCTTGTGGTATCGCACGAGTCGCTCTAACTCAGCCGGGATCATGCGCCCGCGCTCATCAGACGGTACACAGATACAGTAGTCCGTGCCCAGCCCGCCCACTGACGCGCATGATTTCACTGAATAATGGCACTGGGAAATATAGAAATGTATAAATCTCCTTCTTCTATTAAATGTGTAATTTATTGTCTTCTAAAATAATAATAATATTTTTCTCTAAGATTAATAATAATAATAGGCTCGTAGGGCAGCTTGTGGCGAGCTGTTCTGGGGTAGCAACTATACGCACCCGAGTATAAAGTATTATATGTAGTATATTACCATTTATCTGGTATCCATAGTACAAGCGTTTAGTTTGGGATCAGGTGTTCGTGTTGTGTAAGATGTCCCACTATATTATTATTATTATTAAGGTCCTAACCTGATCAGAAGTAAACATGACCAGCTGTCCAGGGATGCTGGAGAGGCCCTTCTCCTTGTACTGCGGGAACTTGTGGTGGCGCGCTGCCAGGAACGCGTACAGGTTTGACACCGACCCACCTACAACCACACGTCATATATTTAAAATCTGACAGACATTAGGTCAGAGTAGCATTTGGAAAACTGCGTCCAGTCTTTAGTCTTCACTACCACTATACTTGAAGACTAAAGTCTTTTACCAATGCGTTCAAATCAAATCAAATCAGAATTATTTATTGCAAACATGGGTGTTGCATAAAGATATTACATTTTTACCGAGTAAAGCCACATTCTGCTGTAGGGTATGCAATTTTCGATTATACATAATCATTCAATAAATAAACTAAATTAATATGGTAAATAAATGAAATTAAAAAGGTCAGTCAATAAATAAATGTAATTAAAAAAGTAATTATAAAAAAATTCATTAAATAATAATAATAATTTACAACATTAAAACAATTCATTATTATTTACAATTAAAAATTAATTTTATCGAAAAGAAAATGCGTTACAGTGTAATAAGCTTTGTCAACTAGCAAGTTACGTAGTCTTTTTTTAAGTTCTACCAAGTTAAGTTAAGTTATGACCTAAGGCTCTGAAACGTGGACACTCACGATGCGGCTAGTAAACCAATATAAAGTCGCTCAGTGTGCTATGGAGCGCGCTATGCTTGGCGTTTCTTTGAAGGATTAAATCCGCAATGAGGTTACTCGACTAAGAACTAAAGTTTTCGACATAGCGCAAAGGAGTAGCAAGCTGAAGTGGCAGTGGGCTGACCACATCTGTCGAAGAACTGATAACCGCTGGGGAAAGCGAGTTCTTGTGTGGAGGCTACGTCTTGGCAAACGTGGGACGCCTTCTAGCTAGGTGGAGTGACGATTTGCGATAGCCGGCAGTAGCTGGACGCGACAAGCCGAAGACAGGGTGAAGTAGTAATTATTGGGAATGGCCTATATCCAGCAGTGGACTGCTATAGGCTGACGATGAGACATTAGGTCTTCCACTACTGTAAGACTGAAGAGCAAGGAATATACTACTCTAAGACTGAAGGGCGAGGGTGTTCATCTACCAAATTGAAGCAAATCAGAACGTACTAAGTTGAGTGATCATTCAACAAAAAGGAGATGAACTATAGACCGACCGTTTAACTGCGTATCGCCATCTGAGGTACAAAGTCATAAAACATTAATTAAATCTCTTAGAGAACTATTTAACCACAGATAAAAGTAATGTAAGACTATTCGTCACTAATATCCATATCGCTTGAATCATCATCACTGTCTGTGCAGCTTGAGGAGTCAGAATCTTGGCGATAGGCGATACGCGAGTTAAACGGTCGGCCTATAAATGCTACAGAGGAATCTTTGCAGTTTGAAGAAGCATTCCACAGAGTCTTCCTTCCCGTTATGACTACGACCTGAAATGTGGACTGTGGACACCACAGAGCAGCCAATCAAATCAAATCAATTATTTATTCGCCAAGTATACATTAAAATTTTTTCTCATTCAATGGCTCGCTCCATCACTGTAAGGTTTTGATGATCTGTGGTGGACGGTGAAGGACTGGTCCATATTTGACTTGATAGGCATCCAAGCTTAAAAACTATGTTCAGAAAGTTAATAACTAGCTCAAGTTCAGGATTGAAGTTTACCCGGTGCCAAGATAGAATCTCCAGTGCTCCAACCGATCATGCTCCTCATTTTCTCCAACACCACGTTCTCCATCAGGATAAACACTGGCGCGATCTCGTAGGTGAACATGTTGGTGTTTGCTGCTGCAGTCAGCCATTCCCCTGCTAGAGAGATGATGTCCAGCCCACAGGATAGCTGATTGAAGAAATGGGGATGACCTGCAGAGGAAAATCTTGTTTAAATATCAAGGGTACATGTAAAGAATAGACAGCAGCGCTGGCACAGCGACATCGGTATCGCCTTTAAAATATAACGTCGCAGGTTCGATCCCCGGTCGTGCCCATACATCTTTGTGTGAATTGTGTCATCGCCACTGCTTGATATCGGCGGAGAAGGCTTAATTCGACCAGAACTGAAATTATACGAGTGACTGGCATCAGATCACGGCCTAGTTACCGCGCCGTGAATCACCGTTACCTATCATTCATACGGGGCCGTTAGGGCCCCGGAGCTTCCTACCGAGAGTGAACCGCGAGGCTATAGAAATTAAAAAATATCCTAGTTTGAACAGAGAAAATGGTTGGAATATACCAACAGCTTGGGACCCTGTACTAAATTTACTTGTACCAAAACCCAAGCAAAATCAACTCAGAAAACACTGTGAGCTCAGTTTGCTTAAAAAAATCGGAACGCTATTTAAATAATATAATTGTGATTAATTAGTTTGGACTTTGGACGTCAGTCCACCCGTGACCATGAAGTCTGATTTGAAAACGTCAGGATTTAAAATCTAAAAAAAAAATCCGTTACAAAATAGTTTTAATAAATAATTTAATAAATCAGTTTTCCGAATAAAAGGCAAGCAGTAGAGTGTAAGTATATTTAATTAGAATTGTTTGTAATTTTTTTGGAAAAAATAATAATATGATGAATAAATATTTCTTTTAATTTCATCCAAACATTTTTTTTGTGAGACATATTTATCCCTCATAAGGGCCCTCAAACAATTCGGCTCGCTACGCCACTGACATGACCTCCACACCCGTAGGGAACCAACAGCTGAGATAGTTAGACCAAGTGTCATTAGATTAAATTAGGCTACTGACCACCTGTAACGATTGTCATAGATGTTTTAAACGACAACCAGGTCTGACGGCTTATTGTGTTTTCCGAGTCACGGAGGGTATTCCCTCAACCAACCAGACAACGAAACACTGTTTTAGTTGTTACACAAACATTATCCGGGGCGGAAATCGAACCTACTACCTCCCGGGTACAGTATAGCCCAATCGGACGATTTACATCGCTCGACTACAGAGTTCGTCGTGTGACTGTGTTCCATATTAATGAAAAACATCGTAAGGGATCCTGAAACCGAGAGACCAAATATTTTTGGTTTCTTTTTAACTAGTTCCAACAAAGCAAAACTATCAGTATAAAGTTAGTAAAAAAGTAACAAAATCTTACAAGAAAACAATCCCTAACTTGACCGGATGTAATACCACACGCCATTACACCACAAGATCACTTCCGGTATTAGAAAATAGAGGGCGCGTTGTACGCGTACATATTTATTTGTGTTTGTTATAAAATTCAATTTTTATTTTTCGCCTGACACAACTTTGCCAGAGTGTTTGTTATAAAACGCTGCAAAATAACTAATATCTAATAGAAATAATTACAACTTAAACTAAAAAATATATGTCGAATAGTTATCTACTTAAACTATTTATTTAATTAGGGGTAACCCTACTATTTATACCTTTAGGCTGGTAACACGCGTCAACAGCAATGAGCAAAGCCAGAGCCAAAAACTTTATAAAAAAAGCAATGAGTAATCGTCTAAGTAACAAAACTTTAATATTTCGGCTGAAGGCCCTGTTGCCGATGCCACGAATAAATAAAAAAAAGCTATGAGCAATGTCATTTTTAATTGATAAAAAATCGGATCACATCACATCTACCCTACCCTCTTAATATTTTATGTCATTCACACTCCAGATAACAGCGAAAGTACATAAAGACCTCCATACAGTTTATCACAAATATATTTTTTATCTATGACAATGGAAAAGGCGGGAGCTAAGGGCTGTCAGTTGCCAGTACTTAATAGGTCCTTGAGGAAAATGGCGCCGCGATGTGTCGTTTAATTTTATGAGAATATTATATTTGATTATTTTATTTTGTTGATTTTTATTTAGCTAACAGAATGAATAAGGTAAGTAGGTATTTTAAGTAGGCCGTATTTTTTTTAATCGTACTACAGACTATTAACTATATCGTGTTCGTGTCATAAATAAAATTGGCTATTTGTGTCGAATGCAGCCAGAGAAATGTATGTAATAGCACAGATAATATAATACTATACTAGCAGAGTTTATTAAACCTATATATTTAAAACTTTTTAAATGGAAATTAAAAATTGAAATTAATTAAATAAAAATGAAAAAACAATAATTTAATTATGAAATGACTATGACATTTCAAATAAAAAACAGCAGCTAAATTAAAATGAGTTAATAACTTAATTATATTTATAAAAATGATAGAAAGGTAGATGAGAAGAATTTTTTGACTCATTAGTTTAGGTAAGCATTTTTAAATCGATAAATAATCCTGTGCCACCCCTATTCCATAGATAAAAAATATAAACGTCAAGAGATAGCGCCCTCTGGGGAGAGTGAGTGAATGTTTTGGTGAAACATATGCGAAATATGATAAGCTGTCATTGTAATCTTTTTTATCTGTAGCTGGTTTTGGGGCCATTCCAGCTTCTAGTTATAGAATGGATATCATAGTAGTGTCTTAAATTTACGCGAATATCACACATTGAAATAAAACTACTTCTTAACGGATTTTATAGCGGTTTATTTTAGATTACCTCAGTCCACCCGTGAACATGAAGTCTGAAAAGACTTTGAAACGTCGGGATCTAAAATCTAATATAAACCGCGATAAAATCCGTTAAAAAGTAGTTTTATTTTAATAAATAATGGGTAACTAAATTTTTTATAGTTTTCCTGACAAATGAGCAGCGGTGGCGCAGCGGTACGGGCCTCTCCTTAGAAATATAAGGTCGCGGGTTCGATTGCTATCGTACCCACACATTGTTTGAATATATACATCGCCGCTGCTCAATATTGGTGTAGGAAAACATCGTGTTGACACCAGCATGTCTAAGAACAAATCATTCGAAGACATGTGACTTCCACCAACTCGCACTTGACCAGCGTGTGTGGATTAAGGCCTAAACTCTCTCAACTTGCAAGATAATTGAGAGAAGACTCGTGCCCAGCTGTGGGACACTAAAAAGGGGAAACGTGACGTGTAATTAATTTGGGTACCATCAGGGTTTTGGTACCTTGACGGTCCAGTGTCGTGGTCGGTAAGATACTTGCTTTTCACGCCGCAGGTCGTGGGTTCGATTCCCACCCGAGACATACATTTGTGATGAACATTTGTGTTTGTGTCGAGTCTGGGTGTAAATATCTAATATAAGTATAATTTACAAAAGAAAAGTATTATATGTATAGTATATACCAGTTATCTGGTTTCCATAACACAAGCTCTGCTTAGCTTGGGACCAGATGACCGTGTGTGTTAATGTCCCGGAATATTTATTTATTATTATTTATTTATAATAACATTCAATTGATCTGAAACTCTTTTTGATGTCAACTGAAAAGGCATCTTTTAAAAGTAAAAAGATAGATTATATTCTAAACAAAAAACACTTGAGCCAATTTACAAGCCAAAGTGCGAATTGATAAGCCAGGGGACGAACCCCGCGGGACACTTTATCACGCCCAACAGCTGTGGGGGACCACGGTAAACAGAATTAAATCAAAACGCTTGAATATACATAGATTACGTCAGACCAGAGCGCTGGCCTTCATCTCGGTTAAAGAATTAGCATTGCCATATAACGTGGTAATGCCAGACTATACACTTTTAAACTTTCGCGTTTCATTATTAAATATATATATTTATCATAATGGATAATTAACGCGCTCGCTTTTAATTTGGCTTTACGTTTCGACACGAATGAATGAATGAATGAAATCGTTATTTGAAGATCGAATAGTCGGACATAGTGAGTGTAGTGTGTAGGCACCCTAACAATAGTTAAATTATATTACAAGTGACGGTAGTTAGAGAAAATGTTGTTATACGGCCGCCGTCATCAACGGAGCTCTTTCGCTGGATCAGTCTGCTTGCGACCACGACAGGTGCAACCCGTGTCGAAACGTAAAGCCAAATTAAAGGTGAGCGCGTTAATTGCCCGTTATGATAAATATATATATTTAATAATGCCAGGCTTTTGGACACATTCCCACAAAGGCCTCGATTCGGAGGAATACTATGTCACCTTATCTAGTTTATAAGATAGAATTTAATTTAATCACGAGTGAAAGATTACGAATGATTTTCAGTATATTAGGCAGGCGCGTCTCATCGTAGACTATATCATTGCTTAACATCAGGCAAGTTGTAGTCAAGCGCAAGCCTATTGCAAAATAAAAAAAAATATGTAAAATTATGTAAAAAAGAAATTTGGCGGGGTTATATATCATCGTAATTTTTTTTTTGGTAAATGATAAATCGATTAAAAAGATTTACCAAGCTTATAATAATCTTTAATACTTATAATACTTATAATTGGAATCTCGGAATCGGCTCCAACCTCCAACGATTTTCATAAAATTTAGTATATAGGAGGTTTCGGGGGGTTTCATTTAAAAAAAAATACCGAGCAAAGCTCGGTCATCCAGATATTTTTAATAATTTATGTATAATTTGTTAGAAAACCATTTAAGAATACTTCCTAATAAACGAAAAATAAGTTTTTTTCTATGATCATTTCCAATTATTCAGACAAACTTTTTTTAAGTTCTCCGGACTTCAACCCTTATTTATTGTTCCATTGCAGGGCACGTTCTCAACTATCTTACGAGTTAATAGAGTTCAGGCCTAAATCCACACACGCTGGCAAAATGAGGGTTGGTGGATGTGTCACGTCCTTAGTCCATAGACGTGCCGTTCGTCAAGATGTTTTCCTTCACCGATATTGTGCAGCGGCGATAAAACAGTTCACACTAAAATGTGCGCCCACGACCATGGATCATACCCGCGACAATCTATTTCAAAGGCGACTGCGATGCGCCACCGCTAATGGAACTATATTTTGGGTAAAAAAACATTCGTTCAAAAATAACGGAGTACATCCCGGCCTCAGTGTCAGTGGCGCCCTCTCAAATTGAACGCTTACTAACACCTGACAGCACCCCATCTGGCGGCAAAGGATTTATATTAAATTCCTTTTTGACGGCTGTTGTTTTAGGGTGCTTAAATTGTTAAAAATATTTGAAAACTATTTTATTATAAACTGTTCCAAAAACACTTGTGGAACACAATGTGACGACTTGTTATGAATTTTGTTAACTAATGCCTTCAAATTTGTTCCATGCGTTCAAGCCCTACAATGCCACAATTAATTAATAATATTCTATGGCATTAACACACACGGCAATACCAAGCTAAGTAGAGCTTGTGTTATGGAAACCAGATAACTCATATACTCATTACTTCTTTTCTATTATTAATATAATAATAATAATATAGTGGGACATTAACACACACGGTCATCTGATCACAAACTAAGCAGAGCTTGTACTATGGAAACCAGATAACTGGTAATATACTACATATACTTTTCTTTTGTAAATATATATTTAAATATAGATAATTATAATTACACCCAGACACAAGACAAACAGACATATTTACACAAATGTTTGTCTCGGGTGGGAATCTAACCCACGACCTGCGGCGTGAAAAGCAAGTATAATACATAGGTAATATATATAATAGGTAATTACATCCAGACTCGAGACAAACAGACTTGTTCATCACACAATTATCTGTTTTGTGTGTGAAACGAATCCACCTCATGGCCGGCCAGCAGCCCATTCATATGTTAAATCCTTTGGCCTGAATAACGACCCACGGATCAACGGACGGCCTACACAGCTGATTGTAGACTTGAATCTTGGACGATGTGTTTTTATTATTAAGTCGGCTTCCGATATGAAGGTATTTCTGAAAATTCGTACTCTAAAGGGGTGAAAACGGGGCTTAAATTTGATATGGGACTACGCGATTCCTTGGACGAATCTACTTCAAATATTATTTAAACATCTCTCAAAAAAAAATAAAGCATATTTTTATTTTTCATTTTCACAATTCCAAACGAGCTGTATCTAAGATTTTCTAAATATATTAAAGAAATTTTGCTAAACCCAGGAATCGAACCTGGGTATCGCGGTTATTAATCGAACAGACTTACCACTGGACTAATGAAGCAGTTTGTCTCCTCTTTTCGTCAGCGGTTACATGCGGACGAAGTCACGAATAAAAGTTGGTTAATTCGATATTCGTGACTTCTGATGAGCTATTCACCATTATATCCGGGTATATCCGGTGTAATCTGGTTATAACCGCAATTAGTGGCATTGTGTGGCTGTATCGAGTTTAGTTCATAACTCTTTTTGGGGGAGTCAACACGTGCGTCTGTAGTAGGTTTTTTTAATTTATTATCCACCCGTGACCACGAAGTCTGAAAAGACTTTAAAACGTCGGGATCTAAAATCTAAAATAAACCGCAATAAAACCCGTTATAAAATAGTTTTATTTCAATGAGTAAATACTTGATTTAATGTTGATTCTTCAAACTTCGACCCTTAATGTCCCACTGCTGGGTACGGGTTTCCTCTCAGCTATCTTACGAGTTGAGAGAGTTTAGACATTAATCCACACACGCTGGCCAAGTGCGGGTTGGTGGATGTCACTTGTCCTCGAATTAGTTCTTAGAGATGCCGGTTTCCTCACGATGTTTTCCTTTACCGATATTGAACAGATGAAACATTTCACACAAAGATGTGTGGGCACGACCGGTAATCGAACCCGCGACCTTATATATCTAAGGCGAGGCTCGTACCGCTGCGCCACCGCTGCTCATCCTGGTACCTAATATAGTATATATAGTATAATACACAATAGCTCTCCACAAGCTCTATAAAATCAATCCTCAATCTAATCCCACACACAATGGGACGGATGATCCATCAAACTATGGTAATTCTGAGGGGAAGTAGGGTGACTACACGTTGTGAAAAATCTATTGTTATCTGAGACTTTTTGTTTTTCATTTTAGATAAATATTTAACAAAGGAAATGGATTGGATTAAGTTCTTATTTATGTTATAACTAGCTATCCGACAGCGGCTTCGCCCGCGTGTATGTCGGTTACCGCGCCACATTATATAGATACGCCGTTAAAGATACATTTAAAAATATCAAGTAAAAAAAAACACTTCCCACTATGCTCCTCCAATTGTAGGAAATCACAGCACGCACATATAATAACTAGGCTACAATTCAACATGACATTAATAATAATACATAATTTTAATAAAGTTAAAGTAAGTATATAAAACTAATCATAATAATAAGTTGCTTCATTTTAGACTAGATGGCGCTGTATGTATGTGTGAAAATATTAAAAAATATATTCATAAAATATATTTAATGTTGACATTAAATATATTTTGTTAAATATACATTGTTGTTTGAATTTATTTAGCGTTCTTTTATTTTCATTATACTTATTAATATTTATTTGTACGTCTAAATGACAAAACATAGTGTTTCTAGTTTTATTTTTTTTATGACCACAATATGTTATGTACCTATGTTGAACAAATAAAGAGATTCTATTCCATTCTATTCTAAAAGGTATTTTTTTTATGTTTTTTTTTTATTCTGGGACATTAACACACACGGTCATCTGGTCCCAAGCTAAGCAGAGCTTGTGTTATGGAAACCAGATAACTGGTATATACTATACATATAAAAAAAAAATATATATATACATATAACAGATATTTACACCCAGACTCGACACAAACAGAAATGTTCATCACTAATGTTTGTCTCAAAGCAAGTATCTTACCGACCACGCCACCGGCCCGTCATTTCAAGTAACGTAATGATTGTCACCCCACAATCTGGGCATAATCCAATGATTTGCGTGATATTACCGGCCCTCATGTAAATGAACGCGCTCGTAGGACTTATCCGCATTATTTGTCGTTTTTATGGCCATACTACTTTATAGGTTTAGAGTTTTGGGAGAATGCTTTCAAGAGGGTTGCGTACATATTGTGTTGTTTTAGAGTCAATTGTTTTTATATTTTGGTTGAATTTTTTGAATAGTGACTAACTATGTATGTATATATGTAAAATCGGTATTTACTGGGTAAGCGCGTTTTATCGTAGACTGCATCATTGCTTAACAACAGGCAAGATGTGTTCAAGCGAAGCCTATAGCAGATTAAAAATTAAAATAATGAATAAAACTTGTTTTATTATATACTAGCAACCCGCCCCGGCTTCGCACGGGTGCAATGCTGATGCTAAATATATTGAGGTATATTTACAAAATGTCATTTTATACAACGTTAACAGCTTTTTTGCCATAAGACAAAAGAAACAGCACGCGCCGCGCGCAGCCGTGCCGGTACAGCCGCACCGCTATTTTAAATCTGTAATATCTTCGGAAATATTAATTTAAATTATGTGCTGTAAAGGGCCATATTGGTCTATATTAAATAGACAATGTATTTAAGGTACTTAATTAGATAAGGATTCATGCAAATTTGCTTAAAATCGCTTCGTAAATAAGCCATTACTTTTGGTTGAAAGAAAAGAAAAAAAATGGTTATTGTGGGTTATCCATAAGAGATAGACATATACCATCGCGGACTTTTTTGTTGACCTTTTTAAGGTGTGTAATACTGTAGTACATTATTTTGATATATCTCGTAGGGTTTAGCCAGCGTTTGCAATGTAAGCACAAAAATGCATTAATTTACGACATCGCATCAGGAACATCTAAAATTATCAGTGTTTTTCTATTATATTATGCATGTATTATATACATAAACCTTCTTCTTGAATCACTCTATATGATAAAAAAGACCCATAAAAATCGGTAGCGTAGTTTTAAAAATTTCAGCATACATTGGGATATAAGGGAAAGGAAAGCGACATTGTTTTATACTATGTAGTTAAGAAAATAAATAGTATAAACAACTACATCATTTCCACCTCTGCCTACACTCGAATCACTCAAAATCGTTTGCCAACCATCAAAAACACTCACCATCTCATCCCCTACAATCGGTATTACGCGCTCAACGAAGCACATCACATCAGTTGTTTGGAGGAATGATTTCTGAGGGAGCTTTTGAACTAATCCTAAAAGCTTCGATTATTTTTTTATTATGCTAGACTTGCGCTTGACTATAACTTGCCCGATGTTAAGCAATGATGTAGTCCACGAAGGAACGCGCCTGCCCAGTGAACCGATTCACTCGTGATTACGAATGATTATAAGTGAGAAGGTGGCAGTGGAATGAGCCTCCTTAAGATTAGAAACCTTAAAGGAGCAACAATTCCGGCCCACCCTCTCTGCATGGTATTACCAGACATCGCACCGGAACACGGCAAGGCCTACCACCAGTTGATTGTCACCTGATTTGCACCACCAGGGGACCACGTGTGGGGATTCAATTAAAGGTTTACACCCACGGACGAAGGTGACTCAGCCCCCACATCATTTCATATCAGGTAGTAATTATAATACCTGTTATGAAATGATGTGCGCTAAACGCATGCGTCTGACGCTGCGATTTCCGCATAAAATAAACCGCGCGCTTTAGCATCTCTTAACTGTTAAGCTAGTTGAGAGCAGCCCATGCCCAACTGTGGGACACTAAAGGGTTAATACATGCGCTATAAGAAATATCTCAAGTGTATCTAATCGTAATCGGCAAGAATGTAATTACAAATGATTCCGCGCCATTTCGCTCCTGCCAACCGTCAGTTAAGGGGTAGTTCCGCTATAGGGTACTACTAATTTCGTAGTACCCTAATTACTAAATGAAAATATGCTTTATTATATAAATTTTTAAACGTTTGCGTTGCATTATTTAGTCTGCTATACCACAGATAATATATATACAATAATATACACACAATATTAAATATATATATAAAAATCAATGCCACTTTTCGTTGTAATTTTATACCTCAAAAACGGGCTTGCCTATTCAATCCAAATGTTTAGGCATTAGTACTGTCTTAGATTTACGCGAATATCACACATTGAAATAAAACTACTTTTTTTACGGGTTTTATCACAGGGTACATGTAAATTAAGCACTGGGTCCCAAGCTGGTCGTATATTCCAACCATTTTCTCTGTTAAAATTAGGATGTTTTTTTAATTTCAATAGCTCCGCGGATCATTCTTGGTAGGAACCGGTTTTCTTTGACAAGAACCTGTGTTTTATCAAATCTCAGGTAATGGTTGGTCGTTAATTCAAGACACTGTGAGCTCAGTTTGCTTAAATCGGAACGCAACTTAAATATTAATATTTGGAGGTAGTCAGTAATAATTGTGATTAATATTTTTGGACGTCAAATACCTCAGTCCACCCGTGAACATGAAATCTGAAAAGACTTTGAAACGTCGGGATCTATAATCTAAAATAAACCGCGATAAAATCCGTTAAAAAGTAGTTTTATTTCAAGAATTACTCGTTTAACTGTATTAGTTAGATAGATAGATTTCTTAATTAAGTTTTCTTAATTTGATTAGTGTTTTAAGTCCAATAATTGCTGCAAAATCCAAAATTTTATCCTCCGCCATATATTTTTTATTTCACAATTGAATACCAGACTACGGAATCACCCCTTACCATACTACACAGGGGGCTACAGTATCGAGGAGGGAGGCTATCATTCCGATACATTTGAGGACATAATTGAATTGTTTGTAGAGGGCGCTGCGGTCGTACCGGAAGTACTCTCTGATAGAATAGGAGCTTTACAATGTTTGTTACCGCCGACGGAAAAGAAGGATGTTGTTAATGTTAGAAGTTTTTTAAATCCTATAATAGGCTTGCGCTTGAACACAACTTGCCTTTTGTTAAGCAATGATGCAGTCTACGATGAAACGCGCTTACCCAATAAATACAGATACACTCGTGACTTTAAAATTGGCAAATTATAGCTATCGGAAAACAGAGATGCCGGCAATTAATTCCACAACTTGGCAGTTCGCACAATGAAAGTGGAATTAAAGCGCTTATTATACACTAGCGCTTATTTATATTACACGGTTGGTAAACAATGAGCTACCCTTTTTACGCAGTCGGTTATAAGTAGATTTACTTCATCTCCAGAATACCAATCAACAACACAACCACCTTTGTTTAATTATAACCCATATCCGGTTAAACCGCGTGACCGATTTAGATGAAATTTTACACACTTATAGTTTAAACTATGAATATTGACATAGCCTCTTTTTAACCGACTGCGCAAAAGGAGAGAGTAGCATAACTAGTGGTGAAAACTGACTCACCAGTCTTGACTTGATGCTTGAGAGCAGTCTTACAGTCCTCAAGTAGCTGTCGAAGAGGCAGGGGCTCATCTCTCAGTTCCAAATCCAACATCTTCTGCATCTCTTCTGGCATCTTGAACTCTAATATCTAGACAATAAAGTTTATATTTAGCTGTAGGGTTACGTTTTTATTAACTTAATATCACTTAATTAAAAAAAATAACTTTTTTTTAGCTGAGTACACTCCTTTCTTTTCTTTTTAAATCGGTTCATCTATTCGAGAGCTACGATGCCACAGACACACAGGAGTCTTTTTGCGTCAGGAGCTAAAAATACAAACCAATTATAAAAATATTACATTGTTTAATGTAATAATACCTCCAAAACTGCTTAACCGATTTCGTTCAATTTTAAATAGCACCAACTGTAAACTCTACCAATTAAAACAAAAATAAATCGAAATCGGTTCAGGCGTTCTTGAGTAATCGACGAATATCTTCTTCTAAATATATAAAAGAAGAAACTGACTGACTGACATATCAACGTAGAGCCCAAACCGCTTGGTCTGGAGACTCTAAATTTGGCACATAGGTTCCTTATAGAGTCTAGGGGTGCGCTAAGAAAGGATTTTTCAAAACTCACCCTTTAAGTGAGTGAAACGGGGTTCCAAAGTTTGTATGGAGAAACAAGATTAGTGAGATCAATTTCGCGGGCGAAGCCATGCGGAAGCTAGTATCTACACAAAAACTCTAAATTAAATATTTAATAACCACCGACCTTTCAAACAAACAAAATTAAATTAAAATCGGTTTAGCCGTTAGGGAGTTACAATGCCACAGACAGACAGACATGTCAAACTTATAACATCCGGAGATTAAAAAAGATTCCGACGAATCGAGAACCCCCCCTTTTTTGAAGCTGGTTCATAATGTTTTCCAGGTGATTACAAAGCTGCAGTTACCACTTCTGCCTGTACCTGATTAAGCTTACGCAAGCGTGATGTAGGAATACCTTTTCGTTCCTATCGTTGACCTGTTGCACGAAATCAAGCAGCACATCGACGACTCGCGCCAAGAACTCGCGCGTCGGCGCTTGCGCATCCTCACGGTACGGCAGGATCGCTGGAACAAGAGACAATATTATAACCCTTGCTGACTGGATTTCTTCTATCTTGAGTTATATATATTATCGGTGAAAGAAAACATCGTGAGAAAACCAGCAACACTTTTTAATGTCCCATTGTTGGGGGACCCCCTGTGTGTATAGTACTGCTCTCAACTCGTAAAATAGTTGAGAGAGTTTAGGCCTTAATCCACACACGCTGGCCAAATGCGGGTTGGTGGATGTCATATGTCCTCAAAAGATTAATTTCTAGACACGCCGGTTTCGATGCTCGAGGCTTTACAACTTTCTTGGTTATGCTTTTAATCCAATTTAATCTTAGCGATCTGTAACTATGTAGTAGAATTATTGATTGTAATATCGAGAGTTCAGGGTGAAGTGATTGTCATCATAGTTATTTTATTGGAATACTACCTTCTTGCTTGATAATCCACACCTATCTAAAGTTATCTGCTAATCCTGATTTAAGTCTTCAGCCTTCAAATATTTAATCTCTATTTTCAAAAAATGACAATAGTAGAAGATCCGAACCTATATCGACCTTCACCGAGCTGATAATAGAACGAAACATATTATATCATGAATTTAGTATATTAGAAAACATATTAAAAATGGGTTCGCTACAAAAATCCTGGGCAGACTATTTTTATATCCTAATGTTGCAACATTTAATTAAAAATCATTTTTTTAAAAATGAATTTTAATTAAATGCCCAGGATTTTTGTAGCGAACCCATTTTTAATATGTTTTCTAATATACTAAATTCATGATAAAATATGTTTCGTTCTATTATCAGCTCGGTGAAGGTCGATATAGGTTCGGATCTTAGACTACAACCCCATATTCCATCACTCAAACGTGCATCCTGACAAAGTTCCCTGATTAAAAAGTCACCGCTTTTAATACCAGCCCCTGTGAGGGTTAACAGATGTTACCCTGCCTACCCCCCGAGCCAAACAAGCGTTATAATACCAAACATTCCTTTTCAAACTGCAATCATGCGAGCACAAGTATTCCTTGATTAAAACACAATAGATTCGAATCCCAATGGTTCAATAATATTCGCGTTTGATAATGTTCGAATCCTGGGTCGAGAAAAAGTGACTTGTAATTTTATTGCTTACTTAAAATAACGACAATTCACTGTTTTCTATTAAATTAGCTTTATAAGGCGTAATTCACACAATTTTTATTAGCTTTCCTGTAAAATTATTGAATTATGAAGCTATTTTTATTTTAACATAACATAAACAATTTTCATACAAAAAATAAAATTCTAAATGTACTACGTTTAGAACTGTCAAACGGTACGTCTTAGATTTGATGGACTGTAGTTTTAATATTTTATTTTTGATTTTATTAGATTTTATTTCATTCATTCATTTTATTTATATCCCCTAAGTTATAGATAAAGATACATATCTAAGGGTGTTAGTGAATGTTTTTGACATCAATGACAACTATAGATAGCAGTGTGTGACAGAGAGTGGTGAGTCGAGAGGGAGAGGGGGCGAGAGTGTATTTCCATGTTTTTGAGAGAGACCGTGGGAAAGCACGGCTTGATCTTTTAGTTAATTGAGAAGTTTATTGCAAATCCTTACTAATGAATGCGAAAGTAAATGCCAAAGGCATAGATTAGGTACTTATATAACAATTATTTTGAGAACTAAGATGGTGGCTGGAAGTTTTAACAATTGAGAAAAACTGAGTGAGATTTAGAAAAGTTTAGCTTAGATGTTACAGCGCCCTTCGCTTGCAATACAATAACGCTTTCAGGGCGGTGTTGGGGCTGCCCCGATTCTGCAGCGCATCAGGAATGTTTGCAGCGGCGCGCACCGATTGCTTCCACGCAACTATGCGTAAGAGGTGCGCGTCCCTGGTGCGCAGAGTCAGAGCCAGCTCCAATGTCGTCCTGGCGATGATTGCAGATCGTGTGGACTGCCACTATATCCGGCACTGCTGTGGCAGACATGTCATATACAGTGCTGGGTAGAGTGACGGTCATTTATATATAATTTGCATTTTATTTATTTTTTCACTATTTATTTCTAATTGTATGGGTTCAATGTTACCTGAATTAAATGAATTTTATTTATTTATTTATTTATTTATTTATTTAACCCCCTCCCCCAAGATAACCTCACGTAATTAATGGACGCCCTCTAACAAATAAAAAACTAGATTTTTGCAATTGCAAATAAACATCTATTTTTTGCTTACACAAACTTGACGCACATTGCACATTACATTACATAATACTCAACATTACATTACATAAAAAATATCTTTCAAAACAAATATGAATCGACAAATCGAACTCTAAAATCGCTCGACAGATTGTGATTAAATTTAAACGGCACCAACAAACGCTACCAAAAGTTTTTTGAGACCTTTGAAACAAAAAAGAGTTATATCAAATAGTTCAGGCATCTTTGAGTAGTCTGTGAACATACATTAAAAAACTTATATCATTTTTTTTTTTAAATAGCTACGAGTAAAGCTCGGTCTTCCAAATATCCTATCTAAAAACAAATAACCATCAAAATAAGTACAACATAAACCACAGACTCAAAATCTCAGACCCCAGACTATAAAACCAAACAAATTACAGATAAAATATGGCCGCCTGTCATTCGCAAATCCACAGATTAATAATCGGGCAGCCCATCCTTAAGGGGGCATTAAATATCCATTCGTAACCCATGGCTTGATGGGCTACAATTGATAGACTCGAGGATTTAAGGATTTTCTCAAGAAATAGAATATTTTTTTTCGTTCATTCGTTTTTGTTTTTCTGTACTGTTTAGTATGGAGAGAGACTTTATAATATTTAAATTTGAAATAAAACTACTTTTTTAACGGACTTTATCGCGGTTTATTTTAGATCCTGACGCGCGACGTTTCAAACAAAACGGAAAAAACGGTACCCAACTTAAATAATAATGTTTGTCGGTGGTCACTAAATTTTTTTTTATTATAGCTGGTTAGCTATAGACATATTTTTAAGTTAGATTCCAGTTTAATCTACAGTTTGTTAAGTTTATAATCTACATTTATTATTGTATTTATATGTCGCAGCGCGTAACCTATAAACGTAACAAGCTGTTTCCTAAACAGACGGTTAGGTGTCACTTTAGTCACTTTTGACAGCAGTTAATGTTTGCTGTGCCCGACAGGGTAATAATCTTTAATATGGAATGCAATAAAATACTGAGTATTGAGTAATAAATATTTTTACAAAATTTATTTTTACATTTTAAATTTCGTTTACCGCTTTTTATTTCGATTAAACTAACCCCTGCTCCATACTTCGCTTGTCTATAAATAAGGGCTCCTAATACCGTAGTCATTACAGCCGGGATCAAGTTGTCTCTGACTATTTACAGCCCGGACACACAGAGGGTTCATACTAATTGAAATAATACCAGGTTTCACGTTATTGTACACCGCGATGTAATAGATTCTTATAAATAGACAAATAAAAAAATCGAATTCAAATTTTTTGACGGGCCGGTGACGTAGTCGGTAAAATACTTGCTTTTCACGCCGCAAGTCGTGGGTTCGATTCCCACTCGAGACATACATTTGTTTAATTATGTCTGTTTGTCTTGTGTCAAGTTTGAAAGTCTTTTCAGACTTCATAATCACGGATGGACTGATTTATGGTGGTGGTATTTGACGTCCAAACTTAACAATCACAATTATTACTGACTACCTACAAAGATTATATTAAGCTGCGTTCCAAATTAAGCAAACTGAGCTCACAGTGTGTAGAATTCTGAGTTGATTTTGCTTGGGTTTTGGTACAAGTAAATTAAGTACAGGGTCCCAAGCTGGTGGTATATTCCAACCATTTTGTCTGCTGAAATTAAGATGTTTTTTTTATTTAGTATCTTAACATCACCCACTTAAATCTCAAGTGTAAGCAGAGACTAAACACAAACGTTAAGATGTCCAAAAAATGTACATCTCTACAAATCGGCTTATAACACTCTGGGCCCTCAATACAAAACGTTGATGCTTACAAAACAACCTTTATATCAAGGGCATAAGGTACGAATTCCAACAACTAGAGCGTCTAGTGATTTTGGTTTATCTGAAGTGCATTTCAATGGAGTAAGCAGAGATGAAAAATACTAACAGATATGGCATTCTAAACATTTTGATGCATATTAACACCCTTGTTTATAAACGTTTTATAAGCTTAAAATAGCTAATATAGGTCATTAATTCGTTTGTCTTTGTCTGTCATCTTGATCAAGATTGGTTCACTCGTTTAAGCGCTACGATGCACTAAACATGTATTGTTGAGTTGATTTTGCTTGGGTTTTGGTACAAGTAAATTAAACACTCGATCCCAAGCTGGTGGTATATTCCAACCATTTTCTCTGTTAAAATTAGGATGTTTTTTAATTTCAATAGCTTCACGGATCATTCTTGAAAAGATCATCCGTTAAAAAGTAGTTTTATTTCAATGTGTGATATTCGCGTAAATCTAAGACAATATTAAACGAAGGTTAATTTATAATAACAATGCCATCTCTAGTACCCGCATATTCTTAGTTCTATGTCAGCAAATACTGTAGAGGACTCTTAAAATGTATGACATTTTTAAAGTATTTTAAACTTTAATTTCGTTGTAATAAAGTCGATTTTGTATTGACAGTGTTATGGGTCTAAGTGTTAGGAGCTTTTAATGTTCAGTTAGGTTATAGTTTATGTCAATATGGAGTGTTTAAGCCGCAGTAGCACAGTGGTTAGGAGTGAGGTATTACAATAAACTAAACTACGTTTCTATAATAAACTTCCAAATACGGGCTTCCTTTTGACGGGCCGGTGGCGTGGCCGGTAAGATACTTGCTTTTCACGCCGCAGGTCGTGGGTTCGATTCCCACCCGAGACAAACATTCGTTTAAATATGTCTGTTTGTCTTGTGTCTGGGTGTAATTATCTATATTTAAATATCTGGTTTCCATAGTACAAGCTCTGCTTAGTTTGGCATCAGATGACCGTGTAAAAAAAAGTATTAGGGAAATGACTATTAACAAATTTAAAATAATTATAAAATCTACGTTATGTAAGAAAGCGTATTATAAAATTTCAGACTATCTAACGAATAAAAACGCTAGGAATTAACTTGCTCTAATTCAACACAATAAACAAACAAAATGTAATAGATATAAGTACTTCATTTAAAAAAGAAAAATGCCTACTGAATTTTTTTGGCAGTGTTCCATCGTAGACTGCATCATTGCTTCACATTAGGCAAGTTGTTGACAAACGCAAGCATATTATAGGATTAAAAATGGTGTTTTTGGACAGTAATTATGTTGACCGGAAGAATTTGTTATGGATGTCGGCTGTATCCGCTATTGATATAATAATTATTATGGTGAGTCATATCCAACGTTAAAATACATTTTAACCGGAAAACGTTTTTTAGTAAAGACCGACCGTTTAACTCGCGTATCGCCTATCGCCAAGATTCTGACTCCTCAAGCTGCACAGACAGTGACGATGATTCAAGCGATATGGATATTAGTGACGAATAGTCTTACATTACTTTTATCTGTGGTTAAATAGTTCTTTATGAGATTTAATTAATGTTTTATGACTTTGTACCTCAGATGGCGATACGCGAGTTAAACGGTCGGCCTATAGTTATTTTTAGGGATAACTTGACTATTTAAACATAAACCCACGTATTCATAAACGTCTTATAAGCTCATTATAGCTAAAATAGGTTTATAATTCGTTTGTCTTTGTCTGTCATCTTGACATTTATACTAGTAAGAAAGAGACAAAGTCTATTTTAAGACTTTATCTTGTAAGATTTTTATGGAAAAACCCGAAAATCTATGATGATACTTCTTGAATTGCTAAAATTTATGTTCAAACATTCCTAAACCTCACTTACCCTACAATTTGTCTACACAAACAACGCTGAGGAATTTTTAATTAAATCCCCTCGCACACTATAAAACGCAGCTGCGACTTAGACGCGCGTCTAATCGGGGGTGTATGTAGAGCTTGAACAACATATTGGGTTGTAGAGCTGTCAGTATTATGATTTGTAAATCTTATTACTTTATTGACAGTACGGTAGGAAAATAAATTTGAAGATAGTATTGTCTTAGATTTACGCGAATTATCACACATTGAAATAAAACTACTTTTTAACGGATTTTATCGCGGTTTATTTTAGATTTGAGATCCCGACGTTTCAAAGTCTCTTCAGACTTCATGTTCACGGGTGGACTGAGATATTTGACGTCCCAAAAATATTAATCACCATCATTACTGACTACCTTCAAACATTAATATTTAAGTTGCGTTCCGATTTAAGCAAACTGAGCTCACCGTGTCTTGAATTCTGAAAAACCTAACATGAAAAGACTTTGAAACATCGGGATCTAAAATCTAAAATAAACCGCGATAAAATCCGTTAAAAAGTAGTTTTATTTCCAATTTGAAGATTTTAAATGGAGTCTCGTCTCAAGAAACATGAAAATAAATAATTATTATTATTTTCGTTTATTAATTATTATTGATGTTATGTCAGTTGGTAAATGTCATTGTTTTACACATATTAAAAGTCAGTAGTCATTCATTCATAATATAAACTAGCGGACCCCGCAGACGTCGTCCTGCCCGGTAAAGCAGTGCCACCTACCTGGTCCGAAAATGGTGGATGTTATTGGAAAACAAAAGAAATTGCCATTAAAGTTTTACAAATGTCTATTACAGATGTATCTAAGGAGCGAAAAAATAGCAAATAAAAAGTTTTAGCCTGTGGAACTTTATTATGAATTTAAAATTTTATGGTGTATAATATTTTATTTTAGAAATTTATAACTTAAAATTATTAAATAGCAAAAAAAAAATTATAAATAATTAAAACATAATTGCCGGGCCGGTGCCGCGGTGGCGTGGTCGGTAAGATACTTGTTTTTCACGCCGCAGGTCGTGGGTTTGATTCCCACCCGAGACAAACATTAATGATGAACATTTGTGTTTGTGTTGAGTCTGGGTGTAAATATCTATTATAAGTATATATTTACAAAAGAAAAGTATTATATGTATAGTATATACCAGTTATCTGGTTTCCATAATACATGCTTTGCTTAGCTTGGGACCAGATGACCGTGTGTGTTAATGTCACAGAATATTTATTTATTTATAATTATTTTACCATCTCAGCTAAAATTGCTGTGTCCAAGGACTCCAAAGCACATAGGTTCCATATGAGGTCGAGGGGCGCACTAAGAAAGGATTTTTCAAAACTTACTCGAGAGTGAAATGGGGACCACGCGGGTGGAGCCGCGGGCAGAAGCTAGTGATGCGATAATTTTTTAACTCCATACCAAGTTCATTTCTGTTTTAATACGACACACCACTTGGACAGGATATATCATCAATCCCCTTGCCTTTTCCCATTTCTATTGGGGTCGGCTCCCAGTCTAACCTGATGCGGCTAGCTACCAGAATTATACGAGCGACTGCCATCTGACCTCGAAACCCGTAGGTAACCAGTAGCCGAGATGGTTAGACCAGGTGTCAGATTATATTGGCTTCTGACTACATGTAACGATTATCTTAAATGTGTTAAATGACAACCGGGACCGTCGGCTCTCCGAGGCACGGAGGGTAGTCCCTCAACCAACCAGACACCGAAACAAATTTTTATTGTTACACAAATATTGCACTTGGACAAAATTTATGCCCTCCTAAATCACGACGAGTTGTAAATAATAATGTTGCAACTAGTGTAGTACATCAAACTTGCACTCCGACGTTGTGTGTTTCTATACTTTAATGTATTTTCATTATATGTAACAATTCTGTACCTAATTATTATATGTGTATGGACTTGGTCTCAGAATAAAGTTTAATTTAATTTAAAATGAAACAAATTGCTTTGTGTAGGTAAAATATAATACGATATCTACAAAAATAAGTAGTCTATGGTCCGCAGTCAAACGGCTGCACAAGGGTGTGCGAAATGAAAATGATGAATTCTTTGTCAGATTTTTGTGAAGTGAACGTGCGCTATTAACAACAAGACATGTATTTATGTTTGTAATGCTTGTATGTGTGTTTGTATAGTATAAAAGACTAACTAGGAAAAGGGTAGTGAACTAAAGACTGTTAGAAGTCTCTGTATTTATTTGGTATGAGGTACAGATGCTATAGTATTTATTTTGTAGTACTTATTTAGTTACGAAGAGTATTTGCTACGACACGGAGCAGCTGAACTACGTCATAGCTGCTACGATATGCATTTGCTACGACAAGTAGCAGCTGAACTACGTCGTAGCTGCTACGGTCTGTAATTGCTACGACAAATAGCAGCTGAACTACGTCGTAGTTGCTACGGTTTGTATTTGCTACGACACGTAGCAGCTGAACTACGTCGTAGCTGCTACGGTCTGTAATTGCTACGACAAGTAGCAGCTGAACTATTTCGTAGTTGCTACGGTTTGTATTTGCTACGACACGGAGCAGCTGAACTACGTCGTAGTTGCTACGGTTTGTATTTGCTACGACACGGAGCAGCTGAACTACGTCGTAGCTGCTACGGTTTGTATTGGCGCATTGGCATCAACCTCGCCCTTAAAAATATAAGGTGGCGGGTTCGATTTCGATTTGCCCACACATCTTTGCATGATTTTTTCATCCCCTCTGCTCAATATCGGTAAAGAAAAACGCCGTGAAGAAACCAGAAAGTCTAAGAACTAATCATTCTAGGACATGATACATCTACCAGCCCTCACTTAAGGTAATTGAAAGAAAACTCGTTATCAGTAGTGGGACACTAAAGAGGGTTGACATAAAGTGAGATTTTTATATAAAAACCGATTCAGTACAAAGCTATCATGTCAAACATAATTTTTTTTAGACATCCAACGCCATATCAGGAGAGGAAGGGTGGAATAGACCCACGTTATTAGACTGATAACTCAATCTCCATTAAAATGAGGTATACTGTTAGTGGTAACAGGAAATGTTGTGAGTTATCTATGTAATTTGATATAGGGGATGCGCGGGAGTCATTTCCGTAGCGTTGCCCGGATGGTACAAATAAGGAGGGAAGATTTGATCTTATGAAGTCATTCGTTTGGCCTGCGGAGACTGGAAGGTCTCGTTTTGATGATGCAATTTCAAGCTATTTATGGTTTGGTAAAAAAAAATAGAACTTATAAGTAAAACCAGCTTTCCGACCAAGCGAAAGTTGTTAATCGCGCTAAATCATTAATCTCTCTTTACGTAGTCGGGTAAAAACTGTCCAATATCCTTCTCCGACTTGCAAATTCTCTCCAAATCAATTTTTTATCCAAATCGGTTTAGTAGTTTAGGTGTAAAAGTGTAACTGACAGATAGAATTTTGCATTTATAATAAATGAAATGAATGAATGAAAATGAAATTTTTTTGAATTAATATTTTTGGACGTCAAATACCTCAGTCCACCCGTAAACATGAAGTCTGAAAATACTTTGAAACGTCGGGATTTAATATCTAAAATAAACCGCGATAAAGTCCGTTATAAAGTAGTTTTATTTAAATTTGTGATATTCGCGTAAGTTTAAGAAAATACTATAAGGATTTCATTAGTTTTCTGAGTTTTTTTTTACATTGCTACCTATATTAGAGTTATTAATAGTCAATACTTCAGACAATTTGATCCTATATTATAATTTTTGTTATGCGAGTATTTATAAATCACTAAATAAAACCAATGGGTTGGTGGCTTCGCTTTTGAAATTAAGGTCACGGGCTCGATCCCCGATCGTCCCCAAACACATCTTTCTGTGAGTTGTTTCATCGCCGCGCCGCTTCTCAGTATCGGTGAAGGAAACATCGTGAGAAAATCAGTATATCTAAGAACTAATCATTCGAGGACATTGGATTTTGACTCAAACTCTTTCAACTCGGTAAGATAGTTGACTGAAGTCCCGTGCCCAGCTGTGGGACACTAAAATGGGTTGCAGTGAATTAATTTTTTTAATAAATAATCTAAATATATAAAAGAAGAAACTGACTGACTGACATATCAACGCAGAGCCCAAACCGCTGGGTCTGGAGACTCCAAATTTAGCGCATAGGTTCCTTATTGGGTCTAGGGGTGTACTAAGAAAGGATTTTTCAAAACTCACCCTTTAAGGGGGTGAAACGGGGTTCCAAAGTTTGTATGGAGAAACAAGATTAGTGAGATCAATTTCGCGGGCGAAGTCGCGGGTGGAAGCTAGTATTAAATAAAATAGCTATTATTTAAAAAATCTTGTATTAATTGTATTTTTCTTTTCAAGCTCTTTGATACACGTATTGTAGGGGTTGTAATGAAAACGATAAGTCGCCATTTTGTACCGTCCGCCATATTGGAATCAAAATGGCGGCATAAATAAAATCTTGTACTGTCATCTAATCTAAACGTTAGCAAAATTTCATAGCTCGATAGCTTTAGTGGAAGTGGGTGAAATATATATAGTGGAAATTCCACGGGTACGCACAAAGCGCTTTGCTTCGACTTTCATTGTGCGAACTGCCAAATTGTGGAATTCGCTGCCGGCATCTATGTTTCCCGATAGCTATTATCTAGCGGTCTTCAAGTCAAGAGTGAATCGGTATTTACTGGGTAAGCGCGTTCCATCGTAGACTGCATCATTGCTTCACATCAGGCAAGTTGTGGTCAAGCGCAAACCTATTTAAGACTAAAAAAAATATTTATTGCAAGATTCCAGGACATACTTACTTACATACACGTGTAGTTAAATAAAAACTTTTAGAATTATATATTATCACTAGCTTTCCTACAGCGGCTTCGCCCGCGTGTATGTCGGTTATCGCGACAAAACATTACCTTCTTTTTGCGCAGTCGGATAAAAACTATCCTATATCCTTTCTCGAGCCTCAAACTACCTCCATACCCAATTTCATCCAAATCGGTTCAGTAGTTTAGACGTGAAAGCGTAACAGACAGACAGAGTTACTTTCGCATTTATAATATTATAGTAGGGATAATCGACAAAGTGTACTCACAATCATAGTAGAGATTTCCAACGGAAGATGTAAGTTTAGGTGTGCTCTGACCAGATAGTGACGCCATCCTCTCGCCCTGGATACAAAACACCAAGAATTAGAAGATGAATGAAGAAGAGAGTTAGAGGGTTAAAATCCTTGGACTTTGGGGCCAACTTTTGAGATTGTTGAGAGACAACCCATGTTTATTAGCTGAACATTTAAAGATTCTTTCAATAATTATTCACTTTTGACTTCACAGACAAAATAGGCCGACCGTTTAACTCGCGTATCGCTATCTGAGGTACAAAGTCATAAAACATTAATTAAATCTGTTAAAGAACTATTTAACCACAGATAAAAGTAATGTAAGACTATTCGTCACTAATATCCATATCGCTTGAAACACCATCACTGTCTGTGCAGCTTGAGGAGTCAGAATCTTGGCGATACGCGATACGCGAGTTAAACGGTCGGCCTATAGAAGGTGTAGACAGAGGTGAATGTCACCCTCATTTCACTAGCTCTAGCTGATTTTTCTATACGAAAAACCAAACATCACTTTTGCCAACCCGGTTTCCAAATTGTATTAACATGAATGAAAACAAGAAAATGTGTTTACCGTAGTAGGTGGCACTCTATAATCTCTGCCTACCCTTATGGAAAAAAGCCGTGATTGTAGGTATGTGTTTTATTTAACCATAATGAATTTATAAAATTATTAATTTAATTTAAAGACAGAACAATGAATGATACGATATTAAAAATAATAATCTATATAAACAGCTAAATGTATCATGCGAGAACAAAGAAGTTGAATTCAATATGGCGGATGTCATGCAAAACAAAATGGCGGACAATGTTTCAACTAACCAACTGTATATGCTCAGCTATTTGCTTGCAGTAGGAAAAAAAGCCGTCCAAACTCAGCTTAGACATACTACTTCTAGAACTTTCTGTGAACAGAAGAAAACAGAATGTTAATGAAGGATTACCAGAGAAAAAATACTATTTTAATGCACCATATTTTTTTATTTAAGAAAAATGTAATTAAGATGTTGCTAGATGAAAAAAATATAAATGTGTAGCTAATAACAACAGTAAATTACAGTTTGTAGCTAGTTTCATTAGTAACGGATATTTTAATTGTAAAAAATATCTGCCAAATAGGTGTTTTAAGTAATTTTTTTTATACTAAAAAATATCCGGGACTCTTAAAACTTGCTTGATATATATTAAATATTTAAAACTCACCTTGCGATATTACGTAACTTCTAAACACTATTTGTAAGAGATATTTTTCGTCGAAAAACAAATATAAATATGTCTTAAACAAAAACTAAATTTAATAATTTTTAAAGCTGGTAATATTGATTTAGAATTTCTCATAAATGAAATATGAATTTTTAAACGGAATTTGAAAGTCAACGGTAGTGTTGGGATGAAATGGTAGGATCGACTGAGACTTGGGGTGATTTCCAGGAGTGTTTGGGCTAGCGCATGCGTGTTACAAAGGTTAAAGGGGGTGAAAATGGGGGATGAGGTCTGGTCAATACTTGTAACCAGGTCACCTAAAGTGGGCGTCTTCGATGATTTCGCAACGTACATTATATGTACTATAAAGATCATTATGAGTATTGCAACTCAGATTAGATATTCCCGGGTTCGATTCTTGGGTTAAACAGGATTCTATAGACGAAGTTGCTACCCTATGTGTATAAATATTTAAAACTAGCTTCTGCCAGCGGCTTCGCCCGCGAAATTGATCTCACGAATCTTGTTTCTCCATACAAACTTTGGAACCCCGTTTCACCCCCTTAAAGGGTGAGTTTTGAAAAATCCTTACTTAGTGCACCCCTAGACCCCATAAGGTACCTATGTGCCAAATTTGAAGTCTCCGGACCCAGCGGTTTGGGCTCTGCGTTGTTATGTCAGTCAGTCAGTTTCTTCTTTTATATATTTAAAAGAAGAAGAAGATGAGATTCCCGATAAAATTAAGGAACTACCGATGAGACGTTTCCAAAAGGTTTTGCATAGGTGGTTAGACGAAAACTCTTTTTATCCACTGAAAGAATCTTACGACTGTAAACATATTTAACTGCATCGGTGACGCAGTGGTACGGGCCTCGCCTTAAAAATATAAGGCGCGGGTTCGAGTCCCAGTGGTGCCCACACATCTTGGTGTGAATCGTTTCATCGCCGCTGCTCAATATCGGTGAAGGAAAACATCGTGAGGAAACCGGCACGTCTAAGAACTAATAATTCGATGACATATGACATCCACCAACCCTCACTTGGCCAGCGTGTGTAGATTAAGGCCTAAACACTCTCAACTCATAAGATAGAACAATAAAAAAGGCTTGAAGTAAGGCTTGCGCTTAACCACGACTTGCCTAAGCGCTCAGCGTGTGTGGACACGCTGGCCAAATGCGGGTTGGCGAATGTCACATGTTCTCGAATGATTAGTTCTTTAACATGCTGGTTTCCTCACGATGTTTTCCTTTACCGATATTGAGCAGCGGTAATGAAACAATTCACAGAGAGAAAATGTCTGTAGAATAGGGCTCCATAATAAAAAACCATAAAAGAGCAAGAATTCCGACCTACTCTATCAAATGGTGTCACCAGACATCGCATCGGAACACGGCAAGGCCGCTTGGCGGTGCGGCTTTGTCTGGTAGGTGGTCACTAACCACGACCGAAGTCTACCACTAGTTTTTAATATACCACCAGCTTGGGACCCAGTGCTTAATTTACTTGTACCAAAGCCCAAGCAAAATCAACTCAGAATTCAAGACACTGTGAGCTCAGTTTGCTTAAATCGGAACGCAACTTAAATATTAATGTTTGGAGGTAGTTAGTAATAATTGTGATTAATATTTTTGGACGTCAAATACCTCAGTCCACCCGTGAACATAAAGTCTGAAAAGACTTTGAAACGTCGGGATCTAGAATCTAAAATAAACCGCGATAAGATCCGTTAGAAAGTAGTTTTATTTCAACCAGTTTTTTGTCACCCGATTTGCACCACCAGGGAACACGTGTGGGGATGCAGATAGTGCACTCCCACGAACGAACCGTGACTCAGTCCCCAAAATTCAAATTTTCCAAATTCAACTGTGTCCCTTTGACCTTTTATAGAAAATGTCAAAGGTTAAAGTTGATATGTAAAGGTCACAGAACGCCCGTTTCCTATCACGCCCACGTTTGGCGTGGGTGTTCGGTAGCATATCAAAAGTACTTTAGGGTTACTTGCATAACATAACATACCATATCACAACCCCTATTTTTCCCGAAAGAGTAGGCAGAGGTGATATCATAGATTTTTCACCGACTATGTTTAAATTCAACCCTTTTTAGTGTCCTAATACTGAGCACGGGTCTCCTCTCAACTATCTTATGAGTTGAGAGAGTTTAGGCCTTAATCCACACACGCTGGCCATTTGGGGGTTGGTAGATGTCACATATCCTCGAATGATTAGTTCTTAGACATGCCGGTTTCCTCACTATATTTTCCTTCACCGATATTGAGCAGCCCTGATGAAACAATTCACACAAAGATGTGTGGGCACGACCAGGATTCGAACCCGCGACCTTATATTTCTAAGGCGAGGCCCGTACCGCTGCGCCACCGCTGCTCAATAAATAATTGGTATACAGTAATATAATATATTTCAAATATTAAAATAAATATATTATTCTATGTAAGTACTGTCGATCTTATTCGTAAAAATCTTATAAGACTTTAGTTAAAGTGGACTTTGTCTCTTTCTTACTAGTATAAATGTTTAAATGACAGACAAAGACAAACGAATTACCTATAAACATATTTTAGCTATAATGAGCTTATAACCTTTTTGAATATGGAGAGTAATATGTATAACACCAATAAAATTTTCTCACCATCAAATCAATAATATCAAGACACAATAATTTGAAAGTCATACGCTTCAACAATTTTTCAAATCCGTGCTCTGACTAAACATCGACCCCTCCCCCCCTCCCTCCTACTCCCTCCTTTCTCCCTCTCCCACCCCACTTAGGGGCGGATGACGTCATCACACGCCCACAGACCAGAAATGTCATATAATAAATGTATATATATTTGTGGATTTTGTAACATACTAACCCTCGTATTCATAAACGTCTTATAAGCTCATTATAGCTAAAATAGGTTTATAATTCGTTTGTCTTTGTCTGTCATCTTGACATTTATACTAGTAAGAAAGAGACAAAGTCCATTTCAACTAGAGTCTTATAGGATTTTTATGAATACGACCATCAATATTTACTTACGCCTTTATTAACCGAAGTCGTGGGCAAAGGAGCAGGCGCAGCGGTATCAACCTTGCCTTTGAAAAATAGGGTCGCGAATTCGATCCCCTGTCGAGTTGTGCTTTGTGCTCGATATCGGTGAAGGAAAACATCGTGAGCAAACCGGTATGTCTAAAAAATAATCATTCGAGGACATATGACATCCACCAACCCGCACTTGGTTAACGTGTGTGAATTAAGGCCTGAACTCTCTCACCTTCTTAATCTAAATAGTTGAGAGAAGACCCGTGCCTAGCAGTGAGACAAAAAAAGAGTTGAAAATGTAGGCAGAGGTGAATATATTAACGGGCCGGTAAGATACTTGCTTTTCACGCCACAGGTCGTGGGTTCGATTCCCACCCGAGACAAACATTTGTTTAAATATGTCTGTTTGTCTTGTGTCTGGGTGTAGGTAATTATCTATATTTAAGTATATATTTACAAAAGAAAAGTATTATATGTAGTATATTACCAGTTATCTGGTTTCCATAGTACAAGCTCTGCTTAGTTTGGGATCAGATGACCGTGTGTGTTAATGTCCCACTATATTATATTATATACTATTATAATATCACAGGACGTCACCTAATGTCACATCCATCCTACAGTCGCACAGGTCGACCCGGGAAACGATCTTTTTTTTTGAGAGGAACACTTTTATAGGTTCCACTGCACCAGGACGTGACACAGTGGGTATGTGAAACTCCGAAGAAGTTTACTCACCAAAACCCCCCGGCGTTCCTCTACCAACCCACTTGCCAGGCCTACGACGGATTACGACCACCCCAAAATGGTAGATCACGTTCATGATAAGGAGATGTCTAATAACATCCCCTTTTCTCCAAGCTGCGCTCGGAAATACAGTACGCCACCGACCCGTGAATCGATCCTGGGACCTCGTGGTTATTAAGTTACCACTTACCACTACACCAATGAGTAAGTTTTTATCTAACATGCAGATTTATCAAAATCAAAAGCGTTTTTGTTACAAGTGAGTAATTGATAAGATATGTTTAACTAAAGCACACTAAAAGCTCAGCTTTAGATAAGCAAGCTGTCATTGAGTGTTCACAGAGTAACTTAATTTATGTACACACTAGCATAGTATTATACTATCTGTGACACTAGCTTCTAACAGCAGCGTCGCCCGCGTATCATAAGGATAAAAAGTATAGGCCGTCCGTTTAACTCGCGTATCGCCTATCGCCAAGATTCTGACTCCTCAAGCTGCACAGACAGTGATGATGATTCAAGCGATATGGATATTAGTGACGAATAGTCTTACATTACTTTTATCTGTGGTTAAATAGTTCTTTAAGAGATTTAATTAATGTTTTATGACTTTGTACCTCAGATGGCGATACGCGAGTTAAACGGTCGGCCTATAGTAGTTCGCACAATATAAAATATAAGTGGAAGTAAAGCGCTTTGTGATTACCCGTGGAATCTCCACTATATATCGTTGGATCGGACACAGACAGGTAAATTGACACAGTTGATGAGAGAACGGGCACTCCGAGTATTTTGGTATTTTACGAGTGTGTACAGGTGCAATACCTGTGCGAAACCAGGACTGGTCACTAAAGTATAAAAGGTGGTATAAACTAGACCAACCCTCAATAAGAAGCAGGTAAAGTGTCAGGATGGTCTTTTAAATTAACCTAGTTATGCAAATCGGTGAGTAGTTACTCTGTTAAGCCATCATTTAAACAGTAACGTCCAGACTACCCTAACCCTAACCTACCCCAGTATTAAATTATTAGTGGGCCTAGGGGATTCAGTAAGTGAAACTAAGATAAAAGGTGGGTTAACCGCGTACACGACCGCTCTACTTGGTGTCTCGGAAGTTGGTCTCTTGATTTACCAGCGGACGTCTAACTCGCACTGGGTCCACCGATATATTAATTCAAATATGTAAGTAACAGTTAACACAGACAATACATTCAACATAATCTTTAACTTCATTCATTCGCTCTGCGATGTCACCTGTCAGACTTCATATTTGACGTTGATTCCGTCACCTTCGTCCGTGGGTGTACACCTTTAATTGAATCCCCACACGTTGTCCACAGGTCGTGCAAATCAGGTGACAATCAACTGGTGGTAGGCTTCGGCCGTGGTTAGTGACCACACTGACCACCCACCAAATAAAGTCGCGCCGCCAAGCGGTCTTGCCGTGTTCCGGTGCGATGTCTGGTGACACCATGCAAAGAGGTTGGGTCAGAATTGTTGCTCATTTAAGGTTTCTAACCTTAAGGAGTCTCATTCCACTGCCACCTTCTCACCGATAATCATTCGTGATCATGAGTGAATCGACGTGTTTCATCGTAGACTACATCAGGCAAGTTGTAGTCAAACGCCAGCCTACCCTATCCTACCTATATATATATATATATATATATATATATATATATATATAGGTACACTAGTGTAATATGTTCCTCTGTGTTAGTTCTACTCTGTGTAGTATTCTAGTTTTAATACAGTAGCCAGTATATTATCCATTTTGTTATTTCAACTGCTACTAGTAACACATCTCTAATGTGAGTCCGTTTCACTAAATAAATAGCTTATTTATCACTTACCAATCTATTGAAATAAAACTAAAAAAAAATAAAAAAAATATTGAAAAAATAATTTAACATACACAATACACATAGGGCTTAGCTAATTAGGGATTAGTATACACATGAATATTGTGTTAGTATTATGTAAAAGTAAAAACTAGTGTATATAACTAAAATGAGTAAATATAGTAAAAGATTTAAGTGGGATTACCCAAAATTATTAAACGGCCTGCCTGATTTAAGTTTGTTAAACCTGTTTTAGGCCAGCTGTCTGCCTACGCTAGAGAATAGTGCTAGACTAACATAATTATCAATAAATACATCTTTTAAATTACATAATTACCCTAACAATTAACAATTATAGTACTACCTACTTACTATGGTGAACTTGATTCACTACTTCTAGAAGTTTTTCTGAGTCTTCGTAGTTATAAATAATAAAAAAAAATCTTTATTGGAACATAAAAGTTATAAACATGTTATGTGTAAGAGCTGTTGCCCTTACAATAATGTTAATGTTCAAAAATGTTAATGTTTAATAATAAAAAATGTTAAAGTTATAAAAAATAAAATGTTTTTTGTACACCGTAACTGTTACACTAAAGAATGTTAAAAAATGTTAAAATGTTGACCGAGTTCAATGTTAGCTTGTTACGAACTGACGTACTTAGGTACGTGATGTATTAAGATAATTACAAATTACTAAATTGGAAATAAAATAACTAGGCCAAAGTACAATGTGCGGTTGCTGACCGTACATTATGTGTACGAGAATGACTACATTAGTCGTAGACTGTGTCGCTGTCATTTACGCTACCTTCAGAAGAATTTAGAGTGTGTTCCGTTACAACAACATTTGCCTTAGACTAAAGGAACTTAACAAAACATTACATGCAGGAAAACAAATTAAATCTAAAGGTGTGTGTATGTGCATATATGCGTATGGGGGTATATATTTAATAAACGATTTACCTCATTATATATGACAGAACTTAGGAAGTGATCCCTCCTTTCAGCTGCATACTTACACCTTTCTATTTGTCAAACTTTGTCAGATCTGCGTTTGTTTTTAACGAATTCGGGATCATAAGGGAGGTTGGAGTGTTTACACAGTTAAGTTAAGTTTTACGTTGTAATAGATATTTGAATAATAGTATTTACAGTTGTAAAGGGTAACACTGTACATCTTAACAGTTTTATCAAGTTTGTTATATAAATAGAGACCCAGAAAGATATAAAATCAAAAATCTTTAGGTTAGTATTTAGAAAACTACTTTCTAAAGGATTTTATCGCGGTTTATTTGAGCAGCGATAAATATAATCGCGGGATCCATTCCCAATAGTACCCATACATCTTTGATCAATTTTGATCTTTAGGCAACCTTGGCGCCTGGCGTCACACTGTAGGAATATGGACATTGCTGAAAATCAGTGCTGTGTGTCGCCTCTAGTAGGCACTCACACCGTTTACTGAGCAATGTCCATGTTTGACGCTGATGGGTCACACTTACTCTTGTTTTTAATTTTTTTCTTCTTGTTTTACAAGTAGGTTTTTTTTTCTCTTTTTTAAATGAAGTACTTATATCTATTACATTTTGTTTGTTTATTGTGTTGAATTAGAGCGATTTAATTCCAAGCGTTTTTATCCGTTACATAGTCTGAAATTTTATAATACGCTTTCTTACATAACGTAGATTTTATAATACAAATATTACCCCGAAACATTACTACCACACTTCAACCCTTTTTAGTGTCCCACTGCTGGGCACGGGTCTTCTCTCAACTATCTTATGAGTTGAGAGAGTTTAGGCCTTAATCCACACACGCTGGCCAAATGCGGGTTGGTGGATGTCACATGTTCTTTAATGATTAGTTTTAGGACATGCCGGTTTCCTCACGATGTTTTCCTTCACCGATATTGAGCAGCGGAGATGACACAATTCACACAAAGATGTGTGGGCACGACCAGGATTCGAACCCACGACCTTATTTTTCTAAGGCGAGGCCCGTACCGCTGCGCCACCGCTGCTATTACTACCACAAAACCATGATATGCAGCTTTCTGGTTAACAATCTGAGCTCGAAACTGTTTGAAAATTATAATGCTCATGAGAATTATAGTATAGAAAATACATAGATACCACGACAACGGTAATATCATACCTAAACGTTATACATAATACCTTATGTAAACTTCAGCGGATCAATACAGCCAGTTCATACCCCTCCCTTTCTAACACGTTAGTTTAGTACACCTATCTCTTTCCCACGTACAGATTTTCAGGACAGACCGACATTTTATGGAGGTACCTTGTAGTTATTACAAACCGCCCTCTATCTATACAAATTATAATTTGATAAAACGAGCAAAACGACTTTTAATATACTTAGATAATCTTAGTTGCAACTCGTACAGTCCATCAAATCTAAGAAGTACCGTTTGACAGTTCTAAACGTAGTACATTTAGAATTTTATTTTTTGTATGAAAATTGTTTACGTTATGTTAAAATAAAAATAGCTTCATAATTCAAGTATTTTACAGGAAAGCTAATAAAAATAGTGTGAATTACGCCTCTATAAAGCTAATTTAATAGAAAACAGTGAAACGTCAAACGGTACTTCTTAGATTTGATGGACTGTAGTTTGGAATTGTGCCCATTGAACGGCAATAGGCTCGCTCCCTATTACCTAAACATAGTCGGCGAAAAGTGGGTAATATTCACCTCTGCTTACACCTTCGGGTAAGTAACTCATTCAGTACTTTTAACTGTAGTTAAAGGTACTATCTAACGAAAGAATAAAATAAGTATTTTATCGACCTTCTTGGTTCAAAGCAAATCTTTTCTTAATGAAACAAAAGACCGCTATGAAAATACAAAAGAGGTTTTTAATTTACAACCGACCGTTTTCATATTTTAATTCTGGAATATAAAAAAGAAAAAAATCTAGTAACTGACAACAATCGAAAGAGTCACTTAATTTCAACCCTTTTTAGTGTCTTACGAGTTGAGAGAATTTAATCCTTAATCCACACGCGCTGGCCAAGTGCGGGTTGGTGGATGTCACATGTCCTCGAATGATTAGTTCTTGGACATGCCTGTTCACGGTTTCCTCACGATGTTTTTCTTCAGCAATATTGTGCAGCGGCGATGTAACAATTCACACAAAGATGTGTGGGCTCTACTGGAAATCAAACCAGCGACCTTATTTTTCGAAGGCGAGGCCCGTACCGCTGCGCCACCGCTGCTCCAAATATCTTTATTACCACATCCCAAACAGCTGAAAGGATCACAACAGCTAAGGCATCGTTAGATTCCTCTCAACTAACCATGTTTCCATATGGTTTGTTTAAGAAAAATCAAAATGGCGGACATTTTACGTTAAATTGTATCATATGTTTTTTTTAACTAAACCTATTGAGTCAGGCATCAAAATGAAGGGTATTAAAAGAAGAATATAAAATTTAATATATTTAATTTTACATTTAAGTTAATAAATGGGCAATTTATAAGTGTTGCAGTCGGGTTTTTGATTACAAAGCTTTCCCAGATAAAAAAAAATCATTTATATAGTCCTAATCAATGAAGGCGAATCACATTTTTAGGCAGCTGTCGTCACCTGAACGTTTCAGAGGTTATTTAGAATAGGTTACCTAATGTTTAGTAGACATTAAAAAAAAAGCAAATTTAAATAAGACCTTTTCGGAATATTGTATCTCTTTGAGTGACACGCTGGTTTTATACCATAGACTCTAATTCTATTAAATTTAAAAATAAAAAAATAAAAATGTACATAATAAAAACATACCAGAGATTTTACAGTTACCTACTACCATAGTAACTGTAAAATCTCTGGTAGGTTTTAAATTACACAATAATAAACCCTGTTTCTTAAACTAACGACAATGATCGGCTTTTGATTTTAGTTTTAGTGCAACCTAAGAGTGACTTAGAACATTAATATTTTTGTCTATGGGTTGTACAGAATCGAATAAAACCTCTCCAAAAGGGCACTTCTACACAGGTAGGACCGGTTTTCTGCTGCTTTCCAGAGGTACATACTTGCTTAATTTGAAAAAACTTTGATTTCAGATGGCAAAGATAAAAATATTCACCCTTCTACTGGGCGTGGTTATCACAGGGGTGGTTCGAACGGACCAATCAGAAGAGACCTCATCAGAAAGCGCGGGAGAATCTAGCGAGGTGGGAGGGAGACGGATAGATGTTCCTGAAGTGGTTTTACAATTGAAATACAATAAGGGGGAACTGAATAAGATATATTTGACGCAGTTTAGAAAAAACGCTTCGAAGTGGAGCCCGTCAGTACCCGCGAAGAGTAATTTGTGTTCGGACTTATGTCACGCAGGTTCGTTCTGGGCTGAGTGTTTGACGCCATTTTTGAGTTTTTTTTTTATTTTTTTTTTCGAATTGTGGTCGTGGTTTTGTTGAACTTTGTTGGATTCTAGCAGAATGGTAAGTTTTGTGTTATGTAACTCTATTTCGTTATACTTAGATTATGGAATGAAAAATGAAGTGATACCTAATCAAATAATGCCAATGTAGTAGTTACAAACATTATTTGTATTTTTATTGGTTTAAAGTAGACAGATGATAAAAAAGAATTCATTTGAAAATGGAAAAATGTTTTTTTAATTTTTAATCCGCCTTATAGATTATTTAAAATTTCGTAAAAAAAAAATCTGAATATCCTTAACAAAAACTTGGAAGTAGGTAGATACGATGATGTATTATTATTTTAATTATTGAGATTGTTTTTTTTTGGCAAAACGCGGTTGGTGTTTATACCACAAACAAAAGAAATGTTGAGATTGTTTTAGAGCTACTTGCTTCTTTTTTAATAATGGCTCGGCTCTAGACCAATTATTATTGCCAATACAAAGTTAGGGAAACAAGCTCTTCTGGCACTAATTCATAAATATAAAATTCTTTATAGTATTGTCTTAGATTTACGCGAATATCACACATTGAAATAAAACTACTTTTTAACGGATTTTATCGCGGTTTATTTTAGATTTTAGATCCCGACATTTTAAAGTCTTTTCAGACTTCATGTTCACGGGTGGTAAAATTCTTACTGACAATGTTTAACAAATTCTTACTGACAATAAGTTTTTCATAATTTTGTAAAAATTATTGATCAATAAATTAATCAATAAATCACCGGTTTGTATTTTAAAATCTTTAAAAAATAGATTAAACTGCATTTGACTGGTTTACCAAAGATCACTCAATACATGACCTGAACAGACGAAATGTAAAAAATAGTTTAATTTGAGTGGGTAAAGTTTGATATAAGGAGATTTTGAATACTAGAAATAAGAACGATCTTGTAGCACATCATACTCGTCTCCACAAAATCAGTAACTCTTTTATGGGGCAGTGTACCTAACGTTTCTACAATAAACTTCCAAATAATATTAGGGAAATGACTATTAACAAATTTAAAATTTAAGTCGCTCTAATTCAACACAATAAACAAACAAATTGTAATAGATTTATGTAGTTCATTTAAAAAATAAATAAAGCCTACTGAGTTTTTGGAGTTAGCGGACCCCGCAGACGTCGTCCTGCCTGTAAAGTACCACCAGCTACGAAAATAGATTACCAATTACGATTCTCAGACCTACCGAATACAGATCGTTCTAGCCGTTTCGAAGGAATTATTAGTTATTTTTTTAATTTTTCTCTACGTAAGAACAATCCTGTGACTTCAAGGAATATTCTAAAAAAAAATGAGAGAAATCGGTTCATCCGTTCTCGAGTTTTTGCGCTTATAAACACATTTAGTTTTTCATTTTTCTATATAAATACGTATGAAAATGTGTCCAATATTCAAATATATTATTCTTCAAAATCTACAAGACGAACTTAATAATAAAATGTCATCTTACATATTGTGTACAAACATATTAAAAAAGTCGCAAAAAGACTACTCAACATGATTGGAAAGCTTTAGTCTGGTTTCTCATTGATTTTTTTTATAGTAAGTATACCTACTATATTTAGTACCAGTTTCACTACCTACCTGAGCCCCCATACTCGCGGTTTTGTTAGCTAAAAATCTGTTAAGACCTAAAACTTGCACATTAAACTCAATAATCAATAAGTACCTATGTGATTATTCTACAAATTATTTTAACCGCATATAAATCCAATATCAATTCCGACTACAATGTGTCGCGCGCTTTCTCAAAGGAATGTATCAAAGAGCCATAAGAACCAATCGATCACTCCGTTCTGAATGAATGAGCCAATGTTAGTAGATCTCGCTCGTCATATTGGCAGCCGCTGCTCTCGCGCCGCCTACGTCATCCAATGTTGCCAACACTTTAGGAATTTATAAAACTCGTTTTTTCTTTTCTTTATATTTGGATCCAAAAAATGGCCGGTCAGTCTTTTGACCGACACCCTGTATCACTTAAGTACTTAGTTACTTGACTTGAATGACATCACTACAGCCTGATCGATGAAGCGATGTTTTAAATCACGTTCCTTTTCACAAAACTTTCAATTCATAATTATTGTTAGAAATCAATTTGAAATAAAACTACTTTTTAACGGATTTTATCGCGGTTTATTTTAGATTTTAGATCCCGACGTTTCAAAGTCTTTTCATACTTCATGTTCACGGGTGGACTGAGGTATTTGACGTCCAAAAATATTAATCACAATTGTTACTGACTACCCCCAAACATTAATATTTAAGTTGAAACGTCGGCATCTAAAATCTAAAATAAACCGCGATAAAATCTGTTAAAAAGTAGTTTTATTTCAATGTGTGATATTCGCGTAAATCTAAGACAATACTATAGAAATCAATTTAATAAAATCGAAAATGTTGCAATGGCACATTATTTAGTGGCGTGATCGGTAAGATACTTGCTTTTCACGCCGCAGGTCGTGGGTTCGATTCCCGCCCGAGACAAACATTAGTGATGAACATTTGTGTTTGTGTCGAGTCTGGGTGTAAATATCTATTATAAGTATATATTTACAAAAGAAAAGTATTATATGTATAGTATATACCAGTTATCTGGTTTCCATAACACAAGCTCTGCTTAGCTTGGGACCTGATGACCGTGTGTGTTAACGTCCCTGAATATTAATTAATGTTACACATGCATCTTCCCTGGTTATTTCCGTCAGGTTTGGGAGGTGAGGTGTGTGGGTCGACATGCTCGCAGTTGGTACCTGTAGGGCTCCACCTAGCGCTCCAACAGGGGAACGGAACAGAAGCGGAGTACGGACATCCACGGTATACCGTGTGCCCTGCACTATGTAACAACCACCTAGGTAAGTTGTAATGCCTCATTATCATACGATATTATTATTGTTGGGCTGGTGGCGTGGTGGTTAGTGACCATGACTGCTATGCCGAAGGTCGTGGGTTCGATTGCCACCCAGAACAACTCTTTGTTTGATGAGCACGATTATTTGTTCTGTGTCTGGGTGTAATTTATCTATAATATGTATCTATGTATTATCTACATATATTGAGCAGCGCCGCCTCGCGTGGCCTCGCCTTAGATATATAAAGTCCCGGGTTCGATTCCCAGTCGCGCCCACACATATTTTAGTGAATTATTACATCGCCGCTGTTCAATATAAGTGAAGGGACACATCGTGAGGAAACCGGCATGTCTAAGAACTAATTATTCGAGGATATGTGTCAATCACAAACTCGCACTTGGCCAGCGTGTGTGGATAAGGCCTAAACTCTCTCAACTCGTAAAATAGTTGAGAAAAGAGCCGTGCCCAGCTATGACTGTAAAAGGGTTGACGACAACAGCTTTAAAGTTATTTATAATAAAATATAAGACAGGAATTCAGGATATATACCCCAGTACGTGCATAATCAAAGAACATTCTTTTATCGAACAAGTATAGACATGGCTATGCGCCATCGATATATGGTGGAAATTCAAAGCATTTATTGGTACATCGAGTTCTTAAAATTAATAAGATCACTTAAACTACCATCTCTGGCGTAGAAACATTTGTCAGTCAATTTCAATGAATGAATTAAGTATTTTATTATAAATTGTCAACATATTATTATACCATTATTGTTAATGTCATTAAAATAATTATAACCATTCATTCTACCGTCACAATTAAAATGCTAAAAAAAACTTGAGAGGTGTCAAGGGACACCCGAAGGAACGAAGTTCCTTTCGATTAATTAGTGAAGGAATTATATATATTTTTTTAAGTTATAATAATATTTTTTTTATTATTAACAAATATAATGTAATATAAACTTCATCAAGAGAGAGAGAGACAGACAGACAGACAGACAGAGAAACATGCGCACGCCGCACAGCTTACAATAGCTTATTAAAGCAAAAAGTGTCGTGACAACTTTTCGTAAGAATTTTTTCCGTCTAGCCCCCTTTCACAACGCGCGATAAGGAACTTCGTTCCAATAAATACAATAAAATATTAAGTCAGTTGCTCAAAATGTCAGTTATATCTACATATAAGAATTGTCAAATAATGTCAAAATTTCAAAATTTATAGTTAATAAAATCATTTACTGAGTAAAAACACTAATCTATCAGCTTAATAAACAATTTACATTTAATATAGTATTGTCTTAGATTTACGCGAATATCACACATTGAAATAAAACGGGAAAAAAAAACGTCGGGATCTAAAATCTAAAATAAACCGCGATAAAATCCGTTAAAAAGTAGTTTTATTTCAATTTACATTTAAATTTAAATAATGTCAAAATTCTAATTTCTATAGGTAACTAGCAAACCCGGCGAACTCCGTTTCGCCACCGGCTTCGTTTTATGTAACATTTTCCCGCTTTTCTGTTGAAATTTTTCCTGAAATTTCTTTACTATAAACCTCACGGAGCCCGAGACCTCTCCAACGAATGCAAAACCGTGGAAATCGGTTAGTGCGTTCTGGGGTTATAGCGTCAGGAAGGAAAACCCGACTTATTTTTATATAGTAGATTTGTTAAATATTTTATGGACATATATATATACACTTTAAAGTTGCCGTGGTATAGCTAATTTAGGTATAGCTATTTACACACAAAGTGCTTTGAGCGAACTTTTATTGTGCGAACAGTAGACTAATTTCGTAAATAAATAAGTTTAGTTGTAGTTAAGTTTCAATCATAACAGCCTTTCCGTACTCTCGTAATTTTGAAAACCGCTGTCATATACCTACGCTCGCGTCAAGTTCGCATGCTTTAGATTAGATATGATATGACAGCTAAATTGTCACTAGGGCACTGACAAGTTATCGAATTTCGCTATTCCGTCTTTAAGTTATGCGTGAAACTGTATTTACTGGCTAAGCGCGTTTCACTTCGACCACATCATTGCTGGTAAGGCAAGGCTATTGTAAGAAAAAATCTTGTGCAGGGGAGCCGCTGTGTAACTGTGCGAGTGAGGATGTGGACACCGCCATCGACTGGGCCGCCGTATGCGCAGCGTTCTGTCTCGACGGGTACACTCCTAGAGGTGAGTCTACACTTCAACCCTTCAACTTTAGTGTCCCACTGAGAGGTGAACCGTCCCAAGCACGGATTTCTTCTCAACTATCTTACAAATAAAAAGCGTTTAGGCCTTAATCCACATACGCTGCCCAAATGTGTGTTGGTGGACACATGTCCTCGAGAGATTAGTTCTTAGACATACCGCTTTCCTCACGATGTTTTATTTCACCGATATTAAGCAGCGACAGTAAAACAAGTCACACACAACGCCATGTGTGGGCATGGCCGGAAATCGAACCGGCAAACTTATATTTGAAACGCAAGGCCCACACCGCTGCACCATCGCTGGTCGACATTACCCTAACATTCAATATTACCCCAGGGTGTCCCACCTGTGACTCATCAACATCAGAAGCGTTGGCCCAAGCATCCCGCATCCTCACCACATCTGAAGGGTGGGCAGCATGGTGTAATGTGCAATGCAAGCAAGGACAAGGCGGTGCTGCCTGCAACTGCGATAGAGCACCTTTCCAGTAATATCTTTCAATTTAAAACCAATTTTTCTAGTCAGTATTTATCCAGATAGGCTCATTTTACTCCTGGTTTAATTGATTATAAAAGTTTATAAACCTACAATTCTTTAAATAGTTAAAGTTGTTTACTTAAGAAAGTTATGTTTTAATTTAAATTTTACATGTCAACATTTCCATTGCTGTTCAAGTTTTGTAATAAAAAGTTTTTGTTACTTTACTAATTTAAAATGGGGTAAAACTGAATAGTGTCGTTATTACCCCAATCATAACAGTTAGTTTTTATTTATTTTTTACTTGTATGTATTTACAATTATAAATCATTTCCAACTATTATAACATTTTTATTAATTTGACATTCATTATAATCAAACATTTTATTAATAATTATTTACCCAAAGGTAAAACTATATTTTGTTATTCAAAGCACATAATTATAATAAATTACTAATGTAAGAAATATACCACACACATATCTAATTAAAAATTATTAATAATAATTTAATTATTGTACATGGCTTATAAATTGAGTACACTATACGATTAATGTAAAATTATGATTATAAAATGTGAAATTTTACATTTCATTTATTATGCAAACAATATTTAATCAAAACTTAATTAAAAACATTTAACCATTAGTAAACTTAAGTAAACGTAAGTCTGTGCTAAGACAATAATGTAAAATGTAATTTGACACTTGATTTATATTTAACATTTCATTTATTAAATTTTTATTTACATTTATGTTTGGTTTTTATTTTGTTTTACACCTGTTTTGAACCTACCAGTCAATTATTCATTTGACTCCCTAAATTTTTCAATTTTAATCGTTCGTGTCAAATGTAGAATTGTGTAGTTGTTTAAGGTTGTATAATCGTTGTAAAATCTATTGTAGTAATACTTAACTATAGCAAAATAGTTAATAGATCTTTTCATCAATTATTACGAGCGCTCAACGGTCATAGCCAGTTCCAAATCTTCAAAATTACTTTTACATGAATTGTAATTTTTGTATTTTGTTAAATATATCTAGCCTAGCACTCGAAGCGAGTTAAGCACCTTAAAAAGTAAGAAGCTTGAGGCAAAGTTTCAAAACGCACATTTTAACTGATTTCTAAAACAGAAGGAGATTCATGTTCGGTTTTATGTTTATTTATTAATGCTAAACTGTAAAATACATGCCTCACAGAACGCGGTCGTCGATACGGTAAAGTTTGAACATTGAACTTCGTACAACCATTTTGTGAAATTGTGCCTCATACAGGCTGGGATTCAGCTCGCGTTCGCTCCGGTCTGCCATAATTTATCTTTCACTAAAACCTGTACTTACTGATTTTTATTTACCTAGAAAGCTTATCAATTTAACAGCTTAACATTTTCTTCTATAATCGTAGTCAAAAGAATGTGTAACATGGGTTTCAAGATTAAGATTCCTCATAATGAAGGTATTAAATATAAGGAGATATAATATGAAGGTATGTATATGTATATTTAATTGTATATTATAAATGCGAATGTATGTTAGGATGGATGAACAGATGAAATATGTTATTCAATAAAATCACGGGTTTTTTGGAAGAGCTTTTCCAGGTTGGAATGGTTTTTATTAGCTTACATTTTAACAGATTTTAATTTTAATTCGTTTGTTTGTATAGTTTACGCTTGTTAGAATTCGAATCCTAGTTTTGATCGCGTAAAAATATTGGGTTATACAAGAAAACACACTTTGAGAGAATAAACTTAAACAAAATATAAACTCGTAGATATTTTTTTATTTTAATATGTCTTAGTAAAAAATATGAAGTAATCTATAGCGAATGATGTTTACTTTTAATACTAAGGGTAACACCTTCTCGCACTACATCAGCTGTCCGCTCGATAGGGTCACTGACCGCTAATTTTACGTCGCGAGCTGTCATCAATATTATTAAGAATAGACTGTTCATGTCGAATAAAAAAAAAATGTATTATACAATTAGTGGAAACTGTCTTCCTTTATAGGTTTACAAACTGCATGTAGTTTTATAAGGATGCGCATGAGTGTGAGTGTTTGTGAATATGTACCTACACGGGGCTACACAACAAGACATACATTTCCAGTATAAGCTGGCCTTTCGTTGTACTGAAATCCTATGCAATGTAAGATCCACGTGTATTAGTAGCTATGTGTACGTGTGTAAATGTGTAACTAAGCTGTTTGTGTGACAGAAGAGAGAGAAAGAGAATGAGGAAGAGAGTGAAAGGGATATATAGATGTAGTCAACCAAGAAATATCGCAACAAACAATATCACGAAAGTCTTCCATTAGTTAAGAGTTAGGTTAATTATTAATTAATTAATTATAACTAATAATAATTATTGTTAATTAAGAAAAATAACTATTTTTCAATCTTACATAACTGTAGGTGTAGGCAGATTTGATATTTTAGTCCTTGAGACAACACATTTTACTAAATCTATTATTATAAAATTTCCATGTCACAATGTTTGGTACCGTACTCCTCTGTAGGTAATGCCGATTTTTACCAAATTTTATATGCGTATTCAGTAGGTCTGATAATGGGCTACTATCTATTTTTCATACCCCTAAGTGATAAGGGTTGTTCACCCTTAAATTTTTTATTTTTATTTTGGTATAATGTGGCATAAAAAAATACATACGTATTACATTAGTAATACGCGATACGAAGTTCGCTGGGGCAGCTAGTGATAAATAAATACCTTTAGACTTCGTGAGTCTTTTTAGCGAGTCTACCAAACATTTTCAACGCAATTTTTTTAATGTTCTCCGGTTTCATGTGAAATAATCCAAGGACCAGAATTATATTTATACAAAGTGTAACACTTAGAACAGTCAGTAAGATCTGTTCTTAGGTTTTCTTTTATAATGTCCGGGTTCGATTCCCGAGCTGAGTATAAATTTTTTATTAGATTTATGCTTCTTGATACTAAAATCGATGAAATGGTTCGATCTTCGTATGTGTTATAGTTTTAAACATTCCCATACATAAATATTATTTTTATCCAAAAAAATATAATCCTAGTCTTTGGGTTTATGGTCTCATGAAACGGCAGAACTTTAAAAAGGTGCGTTATTAATAAATATTAATTTAAATAAATATAAATATACACACACCGCCATCTAGTTCTAAATTAAACAACTATATTTGCTTGTGTTATGGGTACTAGGAACGGATATAATACATAAATACATTTTTTTTAAATACACACTTAAAATAGATAAATTACACAGAACTAACAATCATGGTCATCACACAACGATTTGTCCTGGGTAGGAATGGAACTCACGAACTTCGGCTTAGCCGCTAACCTAACAACTACCCAACCTAAAGTACATAGACAATAAACGCACAAATAATCTATTCGAATGTATTTTTTTTCTGAAAAAAAATGGACACGCCTTTTTTGTGAATTAAGATTACTTCGATACTTCAAACTAAAAACACTAAACAAACAAAATGTAATAGATATAAGTACTTCATTTAAAAAAGAAAAAAGCCTACTGAGTTTTTTGTCAGTGTTTCTCAGTAGTTGCCAGTCATTCACTGCACGGTCGGAAAATAAATTGGACTATTTTTATGTAAAATCGCGTCTCAAAAAAAATTAAGCATATTTTCATTTCATTACACGTCCAAGCGAAATCTCAAATGACGTCAAGTTTAGCTAAGTTTCGTACCTCTGTATGACGTAGCGCACTCACACTATAAATAAATAAATAAAATAGGTACTTAATATACTATTTTATCATAACTTATTGCAAAGTAACTTTTGTGAACGCCTAAAAGTTTTAAATAGCAACAAAAATAAGTATAACATTAAGAACTATCAGCAACAGTAGTGAAGAGATATTATTTTCATAAGTAAGAACTTTTTTGCTCCGGCTTCCCCTTTCCAGACTACCACCCTTCGCCATTGTTAGATACCTACATATAAGTTATATTTAAGTATCATAATTACTGTAATAATATAATTGTAGGTATAGGTAAGTAGTAAACCTAATTATTTACTTAACAAATACCTATAAGAGCTTTTTTTATGCTATAATACCAGAAGATAAGAAGATAAGATGGCGGAAGTGAAGATGGCGGAACCCGCGGAACGATGAACATTAGGTGTTTAATTAAAAAAAAAATTTTTTCTTTTTTAAATTATTTATCTATGATACCTCAACAAATTGGTATATTTTCAACCATTTATAATAAAGTTGCCTTTTTATTTCAAAAATTATGGAGTAGGTAGGTGCTTATGGGAATAAATTATCTAAGTAGGTACATAAGTGTATGTTTATTAACATGTATTTATGCTATTAAATAATAAAACTGTTGTGTTTGACAATAAAACAACTTTATTATGTAAAAAATATTAAATTAGGTACTTAGGTAAACTAGACATTTAGACATTTAGATTTTAGACTTAAATTCACTTATAACTTGAAGTAAAACTGCTAAACTGTTTGTATTAAAATTTACATTCAAATGGTACGCATTTTTTTTTTTAATTTTAGCTTGAGCAATATGTAATCTTTGCAATTCTGCCAATGTTCGTAGATACACTATTGAAAATTAAAATAAATGGATGTTTTTATGTATTTTCTATGCGTACACCTATCATTATTATTAAATATTGATTGTAGGATTCCAATTCAAGAAATCCATGTACATTTTTTATGGTTTCAAGTTAGAAATACTCTGACTCGTTAATTTTCTGTTATTCGATTACAAATCCCTAAATAAAATAAATTTCTTATAATAATAAAGAAGTAGATTTAGTATTTACATTATAGTTAATAAGTTTTTTAATTGATTTTTCAACCAACCTACAATATTTCAGAGTACCTACACCAAAAAAAATATTTATCACTTTCTCATTTGTGCTCATAGAGTGGCGAGTGTATACATACACAGATCAAAACTATCCATTTCCAGTATAACCTGACCTCACGTTTTACAGAAACCCTATACAATGCGAGATCAGCTTATATTGGTTTTGTATAGCTTGATGTAGCCCTGTGTACGAGCAATAAATAAATAAATAAATATTCTGGGACACTAACACACACGGTCATCTGGTCCCAAGTTAAGCAGAGCTTGTGTTATGGAAACCAGATAACTGGTATATACTTTTCTTTTGTAAATATATACTTATAATAGATATTTACACCCAGACTTGATACAAACACAAATGTTCATCACTAATGTTTGTCTCGGGTGGGAATCGGACCCACGACCTGCGGCGTGAAAAGCAAGTATCATACCAACCACGCCACCGGCTCGTCTATGTACCAAATGTACATAAAAAAATGGCTTAGTTGGTTATTTCTTGAATTGGAATTAAATATTAATAATAAATAATCTTCAAAGTACCGACATATACCTAATACCTACTAGTTTAATAACAATATTATTGTGTGTAGCATAAAACTATTTGATTTGTTTATTAGGTGTGTAGATTAAATGTGTTACAAAAAAAAATTTGGTATTCATCCCTATCCCTATATCTATTATTATAAATGCGAATGTAAGTTTGTTTGTTACGCTTTCACGCAAAAACTACTGAACCGATTTGGATGAAATTGGGTATAGAGGTAGTTTGAGACCCGAGAAAGAACATAGGATAGTTTTTATCCGACTGCACAAAAAAAGGGTAATGTTTTGGCGCGATAACCGACACACACGCGTGCGAAGCCGCTGTCGGAAAGCTAGTTTTTATCATATACCAGTAATTACGGATAGTCGCCGCCAACCAGGCATCCACCTCACGTAAACACGTAAGCGAGCGTCCTTTAATTACGTGAGGCGTTATTGAGAGTTTTTATACCAGGTGGGTATAAAAACTCTCAAAAACGCCCCACTTGGTGAGATATCGTAAGATTTTCCTCAACTCCCTCCCCCTCCCCTAATCTCACGCGAGATTCTTCATTCGCTCGTGCTAAACAATCGAGCGCTACTTCGCTGCTTCGCGAAGTTTTGACGAATACGACTAGGTATTTTCTCCGATTTAGCCATATTTTATACTAGAAATAATTTACACCGTTTTCTGCGAGTAAAATAATACTCAATACTTTTTATGCTTATGCCACAATGTTTTGGGTTGGTAGTATAAATGATACAAAGTAATATGTCACAATTATGGACCCTTTAGGGCACAGCAAATTACGAGAGGTGAAAATACTTTCTTATAAAATAATAAAATTGAAATAAATTTTTTTGTAATTGAAGTGAAAAAATTGAATAATAATGAATAAAATAATAATTTTTTGGCTCATTAGTTTAGGTAGGCATTAGATAATTAATATGGTGATATTTGCCAAGATCTCCCTGCCCTAATTGAGATTTGGAAAGATTTAGCTTAACCCCCTCCCCCCCTGAACACCTCACGTAATGGATGCCCCCTAACTAGCAGTCTCGACTTGGCTACGGCTAGGTGAAACGCCGCGCTCACGACACATGACAGCACTTTCGGCAACGCCAGCCGCGGGACCGTGGACGAAGAGACGTAAGTGCTGAAACTGCAAGTCGACCATTCATGCATCTCACCGCGATAACCGCCTCGAGGCGTAGCGATAATAGTTATAATAAGTTATAATTTCTTTATGTGTGCGTTCCAGTCCTGAGATGAAAACGACCTTTAATCGCTTTGTAAAATAAAAAATACGAGAGAAAAAAAAAAAGAAAAGTATTATATGTAGTATATTACCAGTTATCTGGTTTCCATAGTACAAGCTCTGCTTAGTTTGGGATCAGATGACCGTGTGTGTTAATGTCCCACTATATTATTATTATTATTATTATTTATCAATATGAAAAGTTTTTAGAAAATGTTAGACAAATAGGGATTTTTTGTATTGTCCGCCAGATAGATAAAAATGCTAGACACGTTTTTTGTTTTGTGTGACTCAAGATTGTAAAATAAATAAATTGAAATCTCGAATGTCGTCACTCTTAGGCAAGTTTTACACGTCGTCTTTGTAACGTAGTCTAAAATTCTTTTGTGGATTATCTTACTGACGGACCAATTAAAATACGATTTTTCATGCCTTGTAGTAATACCTATTCAGTCCTCCACTAATCTACTAGTAACCTACCTAAAAACCTGTAGCCCGTAGCATCATGGCACAGTACGGACACATTTATGCACAGACTACTAAGAGAACCATTTATGCCCTTTGCCGTAGCTCGGCACACAGGCAAAGCTTTTTCTTATGACACCATCTGTTGACGACTAGATTAAACTTCAGTAAAATAAAACTATAACGACTACTGGCCGCTAGATCGCGCTATTCTCAATAGACTAAAAAAATATTGATTACAGTGGGACTACACTAATAGCATAGACAAGATATAACATTTTAAATTTTTTAGTCTGTAGTCCCGTTACTCTCGTTAGTCTCGTTTGTCAATTGTTTTTAATTGACAGAAGAATGTAAACTTGATCTTCTTGGCTGGTTTTTCTATCTTCCAATTAAAATATTAAGTAATGTGATTAATTGCAATTAAAGACATGGAAAGTCTATTTTGTCGCTTTTGCGCTGAGCCCAAAAGTCCTGACAAACTCTTAAACTTACAAAATGACCTCGAGAAACAGAATGAAGTAGTTTTAAAATTGACCTTTCTTAACGCTGTTTACGTGAACGTTTCCGCCGGCGATATGCTGCCGAAAACAGTTTGTTTAATATGTTACGACAATTTAAACAAAGCTCACACATTTCTAGAAACTGTAAAACGTGCCCAAGACGTCCTTACCAACATATTTGTGACTCCAGGTCAAAGCAAACTCGACCCTCAAGATGACGACCAAATCCCTGTTTTCGACGATTTCTTGGACAGTGATGACCCGGAAACCATAAAAACTGAGATAAGCCTACCTCAGAAATACGAAAAAACTGATATGGATATTAAAATTGATGTAAAGCATGAATTAAAACAAGAATCTGAACCTGAAGACATTATGTATGATGAGTCTCTCAACGTGCAAGATATCTTTGAATCTGCGATTAGAAATTCATCTTTCACTTCTAAAGTGACAATTTACGCAAAAGAACTGTCAGATTTGAGTAAAAAAAGTATTAAAACATGGTCAGATTACCCATGGGTCTGTGGTTATTGTAATATAGAGTTTATAAATATAGAAATGCTGCGCTCACATTGTAAGGTGGTACATTTGAAATGTGCAGCTTTTGTGTGTATAGACTGCAATGTGGAGAGGAATGGGAGCTTTCAGAGCTTTATTAAGCATGTTGGAAGCCATAGAAAGTCCTTGAGGTTAGTATAAATAACACTATTTTATTTTAAAGTTTGTTTTACTCCACCCACAGTTTTTTTTTTTAAATAATAGTAATAATATTTTCACCCATACAAATAATCATGCACAAAGATTTATCCTGGGTGGAAATCGAACCAAGCCAAGCCAAGTTAAAAAAAAAATATCTTTAATGTGCCAGTAAAATCAAAATTAGAGGGAGGAGCCATAGACACCACACTAGGATACCCTGTGTTGTGGGGCCTAGTCTCTTACAGTCCAGTTAATTCATAAAGACACATTTTGTTATAACATATTGTTAGAAAAGCGAGAAATAAACAAAAGTCTAAATAAAACGTATGTGTGTGTATGCGTGTGTGTGTGTGTGTGTGTGTTTGTGTGCTTGGCTGAATGTTGTGCCCTGTTTTAGATATATATATCAATTAGTGCTTCAGTATTATAGTAATCTAGGGTCAGTAACAAATCAAATAACTTTTTCTTACAGCTTTTTAGTTAAATTGGCAATATTTAATTTATTACTTATTCTCTCATATATAGTTGTGGAATTCGTTGCCGGCATCTCTGTTTCCCGATAGCTATAATCTACCTGTCTTCAAGTCACGAGTGAATCGGTATTTATTAGGTAAGCGCGTTCCATCGTAGACTGCAACATGGCTTCACATCAGTCAAGTTGTGGTTAAGTGCAAACCTATTATAGAATAAAAAAGAAAAAAAAAACCTTTGGCGTAATAGTCAGGGTCACTAACCACTACACCACCAGGCCGGTAATTGGTAGAGTTTCAGAATCAGAACATTCATTGGTAAAACAGGTGTGTAAGTATGTAAAGGTGTAAGGTAAACATTAAAATGGGCTATGTTTTGCCATGAAGGCGTAAAAATATAACATGAGTAGGGTTGCCAACCGTCCTATACCCTTTGTATGAGTTTGTCAATAAAAGAAAAAGTTTTCGTCTTGAACTTGTCAAATTCAGTTTTCATATTTATTTTTTCTTCAAAACTTTTATTGAAAAAGAAAATGTCATCCGAGAAATAGAATAAAATGAAAATGGAAAGAGAATAAGTAGAGTAATTTGTTGATTTATGTGCACTTTAATTTATTATTTTTTTTTTTTAATGGCTTTTGTAGCTAGTTGTTGCCACAATTCTGCCAATGTCCGTCAGTGCGAAATTACAGTTAAGAGCGGAGATGTGGGAGATTAAGTGCTGTAGGTGGAAAAACATGAATTAATATTATAGTTTTATCTTATTGATTTCAATAAATTTACATAATATATGAATAATTGCAGGGAAAAGAAAGAAAAGTACACATTTGAAAGAGGTAGGACGAGGAATTTCGGTAGGGAGGACGTCATAAAGAGAGCGGTGGAGTCTCGGGCAGCAGAAAAAGATATGATCCACGTCTCCCTCGTCCAGGCCGCATTCGCATATGGAGCTATTCCTGATCCTGAGCTTATTGAGAAATACAGGCGTACAAGCGTGGCCAAGTCTTAGTCGACAAATAGTTGATAATGTTGCTTTCTTTGCCGTGTGAAATCTAAAGAACCATGGGGTGTGCGGAATCTCTGGTTGTATATCGGAATAATGTCTTCCTTTGATTTTTTTTGAAAGATTCCAAGCCATTTCCCAAGTCTCACAGCGGCGTGAGTTGGCAAGAAGGCAAAGGTCGTGCGAATAAATTCTAGAGTGTTCGAGGGAGCCAGAGTGAGCCGCAAATTTTGCTAAAGAATCCGCGGATTCATTTCCCGGAATGCCGGAGTGACCAGGTATCCATGCCAAAGCAACATCTATATTTAGATTGTGGCATTCAAATAAAGCCTTTTTGATTTCTAAAATAACGGGAAAACAAGATGGAGATCTAAAAGGGTTAGATAGGATGGCTTGTAGACAACTTTTCGAGTCTGTAAAAATGATAGAATTATTAAGGTTATGTGATTTCACAAATCGAATGGCTTCTAATAAGGCTAAGGCTTCACCGGTAAAAACAGTTGTGGAAGAGGGACATTTAAAACATAGTGAAATTTTGGTGAAAGGGATCCAAACGGCTGCGCCAACTGTGCTGTTTCTGAGAAGTTTAGAGGCATCGGTGAACATAGGGCGCCATCCGGGGAAGTTATGATTAAGACGGTCGTTAAATAGAGTTCGGGCATTCATGGATTCTTTGTCTATACCAAAGGAAAGAAGGATGTTAGGTCGGAACGTTAATGCATCATAAGGGGTAAGGTAGAGGGGGAACGTTGGGAACTGTGCAACAGGATTGGGAAGTTCAGAAAAGGTTTTGTAGCTCCTAAGTATACATGGCAATTTGTCTTCAGTAGCGTATAGACCTCTCAGGTGGGCTAGTTTTGAGAGCAGAGGATGATTGGAATTTTGGACAAGTTTAAACAGGAATCTATCGGAAAGATATTGTCTACGTATGTTCAAAGGTGGCTCGCCGCATTCTACTTGCATAGCGTTAATGGGTGACGATTTCATAGCACCAAGAATGATACGTAGACATTTAGAATGGATTCTGTGAAGCTTTAGGAAATTGGAGTTGTTGCAGGAATCTAAAAGAAAGGAGCCATAATCAAAATGGCTTCGGATTATGGCATTGTATATTAGTTTAAGGGAATATGGATGGGCACCCCACCATACTCCTGAAAGTGAACGGAGAATATTAATATGCTTTTCACATGACTCAGTAACTCTAGAAAAGTGGGGGTTGCCTGTCATTCGGGTATCCAGCGTTACTCCTAGAAATTTCACTTCATTATTTTGGGGGATGATTTCATTTTGAACGGAAATTTTAACGGGGGGAATGATTCTTTTTTTGGAAAAGACGACGACAGAGCTTTTAGAAGGAGATAGGGATAGACCGTGATCTTTTAGCCACTCAGATAGATATCCTAGTGCCCGGTTGAGACGTTTGGTAGCTTCTTTTATAGAGGAACAGGATACATATAGTGCAATATCGTCGGCATATTGCAGAATTTGGCAAAAAGAGTTTACTGTTTGTTCGAGGTCATAGGTATATAAGCTATACAGAAGTGGGCTGAGCACCGAGCCTTGCGGAAGACCCTTCCAAACTTTCCTGGGAGGACTCAGACCCGAAGGAGATTTTACAACAACAGATCTATCCACCAACATATTGAGGATGAAACGCACCAACTTCTCAGGGATTCTCAGCTGGGTGAGCTTGCTCCTGAGAACCGGAAGTAGAACGTTATCGTAAGCTGCTGTGATATCAAGGAAAACTCCTACCAGAAATTTTTTCTCCTTGTATGCGATTTGGATATCAGTGGTAAGGATGCTTAGGCTATCCATAGTACTCATACCTTTTCTAAAACCAAACTGGGATCGCGCTAATAACGAGTGGTTTTCACATAACCAAATTAATCTTTGTTTAATCATATGTTCTGCAACCTTTGCCAGTGTTGAAGAGAGAGCTATGGGTCTGTAACTATTCGGATCTGTAGGGTCTCTATTGGGTTTATGAATTGGGATTATAATTTGGGTTTTCCATTGGTCAGGAATTATTCCGGAATCAAAGAGAGAATTGATAAGTGATAGGTAGATTCTCTTAGCTTTTTCGGAAGATTTAACTAAGAAGGAATAAGGAATGCCGTCGATGCCGGGGGCTGAGTCAGTCAGTCCGTCAAGGGCGAGAGACAGTTCATCATATGTAAAAGGCTTATCACAATTATTATAAGAGGGGAGTACTAAAGGGGGAGAGGGGATAGATAGCTCACATGGAGCAGAAGGAGGGGCAAGCTTATTAGTAAACTCTTCAAGCCATGATGATGTGTCATTTGCGGTGATGTTCTCTCTATTGCAAGATCCTTTGAATCGCCTTAGCTGTTTCCAGACGAGTGAAGATGGAGACCTGGGAGATAGAGACTCACAGAAGCGTAACCAACCCAGTTTTTTCTTTTTTGATACTAATCTAGTATATCTGGCAGCAGCTTTTTGATATCTGGTAAAGTTTGCTACCGACATGTCGCCAGAGTATGCATGTTCGGCTTCAGTCCTGTCCTTGACTGCTGCGGTACATTCAGAGTCCCACCAAGGTGTTGAAACTCTGAAGTCCTTTGCACGTTTTTTAAGAGGTACATGAATATCCGCACTATAAAGGACACTGTCGACGAATGTAGTGTAAGCCAGTATGGGATCGGTGGAACTATTTTCATTCAACATACAGGAGTTGAGTTTCAAGTCGAGTTCTAAAGATTATGATTCCCAATCTGCTTTTGTGAGGTTGTATTTTAGAGAAGGAGATAGGTTATGGGATGGCGTGGCGCCACTGGGATAAGAAAAAGTAATTAGTATAGGAAAATGGTCGCTGCCATATGAAAGGGGAAGGATCTTCCAGGTGGACCCTGGGAAAAGAGCTGGGGAGCAGAGCGAGAGGTCAACTGCACTTTTTTGGTTTTGTGACGGTGGAGCTCTACGAGTAGGTGAGCCATCATTCAAAATACAGATGTCAGAGTCGTCAAAAGCATCTAATAGGGACTGCCCGAACAAATCTGTGTGGCTGTGGCCCCACGCAGTGTTATGGCCCTTAAAATCACCCATGACCACCATTGGAGAAGGAACAGAAGCGAAGATAAGAAGTAGGTCGGGTATAAGAGAGGAGTTTGGGTGAGGGATATAAAGAGATAAAAAGGAAATGTTATTAGCCCTGACACCAACAGCATTGATGCCGGGGTGATGGGAGGGAAGGGCAATTTGGGAGAAGGATGTGGAGCGTCTTATGAATAAGGCGCTTCCAGCATATCCATTTATACAGTCATCACGGAGACATGAGTAACCAGAGAGCCTAAATTTGGATTCCGGTTTTAACCACGTTTCCGAGATGGCAATAATATATGGATGGAACTTATTGATTAGGTAAGCTAGTTCGTGTTTTTTAGTTTTGATGCTGCGACTGTTCCATTGAAGGGCGACGATTGGATCCATTTTTGTTATATGATGAGAGAAGCTGGGAAAGTTTATGGGCAACGTTGGACGGTAGGTGTTCTGGGTTTGACAGGATTATGTCAACCACAAGAGATATAAGTGTTTCGAATAGATTGTCATTACTTGAATTATTATACAAAGTGGATTCGATGGCACAGCCATTTGGGGCTGTCGATCTCGGGGTATAGGTGAGCTCTTTGTGGGCTACTTGGTCATAAGACTTACCCAGAGCCACCCTTGGACGCGGAGACTTATAAGTGGTTTTGACGTAAGACTGTCTTTGTGGAGGAGAAGAAGGTGGTAGACTGTTAGTTTGGGAGAAAAGAGGTTGGGAGAATAACTGTTGGGCTACTTCCGAGTATGAGCGGGATACTGGAGGGAACTGCGAACAGGCTTCCTCGTATGAGATAGAATCTTGGGCCATGACGGATTTAATATTGCGTTGCCTCTCCTGTTCCGGGCATATTTTTGCGGTAGCGAAATGGCGGCCAGAGCAATATAAACACTGTGCTTCGTCTTCAGAGACATTGCAGGTATCGCCATAATGTTCTTTGGAGCAGCGGTAGCATCTCAAACTAGATCTGCATTGCTGTTTTGTGTGTCCGTATCTGCAGCACGCGTGACATTGAACTGTAGGGTATTGGTACAATTCGACAGGGAGGGAGGTATAGTAGAGGAAGATACGAGAGGGTAGGGATTGTCCTTGAAATGTAACCACTACAGTTTGGGTAGGTACCCAAGAAATCTGGTCATTTTCAGTTACCTTTCTGTTGAGTCGGCGAGCTTTTATAATTATACCACAGCCGGTTGGTAACTTGGCATCATTCGCAAAGTCCTCCATCGACAGATCCGTGGGGACCTGGCGGACTATGCCCATCCTTGTCACTATGTAAGTAGGGATAGTAGCGGTATACTTACATTGGGTCAGCACAGGGGAGATTGTGAAATTATTCGCGTCTTGAGCCGAGAGGAACTGCACAGCGATTTTATTGCGGCCGACTCTTTTAGCGCCATCAGGACAAACACCTTTTATTTTATGGGTGGACAAAAATTGCCCAAACTTAATCGGTCTGATCGAGGTACCAGCTGCAGGATCAGGGGTAGAGCGGGAGACGTGGACTATATATGGACCCTTATCGTCAGGTGAATAACTGTTTATAGCTCCTACAACTATGGACGGGTGGGTATAAACAGTCTGTATCGATGGGATAGTTAAGTCGTTCGATACGGCTTTTTTAGTGGGAGTTGGAGTATCCGCCTCTATTCTCCGTTTCAAAGAGACCGAGGGGCTACTATCCATGGGGTCAGGTGGATCCGGAGGAACCGGGGGAGGCGGCACTGGAGAGTCGCCGCGATGCATGTTTGAGGTTAACCTCAAACATGCAGGTTCCTAGCCGGGGGTAATACTTAAAATTTAGTTTTATTTATAATAAACAGGAAACAAGATAAAAGATAGGAAAGAAGAAAGGACAGAAAAAGCACAAATACAAATAGAAAAAGCACTTTTTTCCGCACTCGAACTGAACTTTAACACGTCAGGTCAAACCTAGCGGTTGCTAAATGTCCTTTTTTTTCGCACTTTAACTTATTATCTTGACAGCTTAATGACAGTTTTCGGAAACCTTTTTCGCATTGACAACTCGTACTAAAGGTACTGTTTTCCCAGGACATGTCCTGCTTTTTAGGTTGTCCTGGACTGTCCTAGATAGTTTCTAAGCGTTGTCCCGAGTTTTTGAAAAGTTGGCTGGTTTTAAACCGAACCTTTAAATCCTTCCTTCCTTACTTCCGGTGGCGCAGCGGTACGGGCCTCGCCTTAGAAAAATAAGGTAGTGGGTTCAAATCCTGGTCATGCCCACACATCTTTGTGTGAATTGTTTCATCACCGCTGCTCAATATCGGTGAAGGAAAACATCGTGAGGAAACCGGCATGTCTAAGAACTAATCATTCAAGGACATGTGACATCCACCAACCCGCACTTGGCCAGCGTGTGGGGATTAAGGCCTAAACTCTCTCAACTCATAAGATAGTTTAGAGAAGACCCGTGCCCAGCTGTGGGACACTAAAAAGGGCTGAAGTGAAATGATGTCTATTGCAGTAAAGTACACCTTGCATGTCTAATAAATAAAATTAGTTTTCAATCGACATTCACTATTTTTTTCAACATTATGACGAGTTCAAGATAAATGTCTAAAGTATGAGAATTGTAATCCTGTTATTGTGTTTGCCAACCTGTACTGATTGGGTGCTATAGCATATATATATCTATCTCAAAACGTTAAATATATGAGATAAATTCATTAATTGATTAAATAATTATCTATTCCAGGTACTGTTGCTTCTACTGCAATGTGAAAATACCCAAATCCAAAGACATGGCGCTCCATATTAAAACACATTTCCAAAAATCACAACTATCTTGCCCTTTATGTGGTGAAATACATGAAAACCAGGAAAGTCTCAATGCACATTTACAAGATTTTAACATCACCAAACGCAAACCACGACGAAAACCTGGCACACCGATCACAATTGAAGATCTAACATGTAAAATATGCAGTAAAGTCTACAAAAACCCCAATAGTTTACGTGACCACACTAAACTCCATGCTATGGACCGTAAACGGAACTACACATGTGATCGTTGTGGCAAAATGTTCTACAATAAAGGCACGTTGACATCCCATATACTATCCCATGAAAAAACACATCCCCATGAATGCAGAATATGCAACAGATCATTTTTATACCCGAATATGTTACGAAGACATGTCCAAATGCATTCTGGTATAAAGCCGTACTCGTGCGAGCAATGTGGGAGATGCTTTCGACTGCAACTACAATTAAACGCACACAAAATTATACATACAGATGAAATGCCTTACGTTTGTTCATATTGCAACAAAGCCTTCAGATTTAAGCAAATACTGAAAAATCATGAACGCCAACATACAGGAGCGAAGCCGTATTCGTGCCAACACTGCGGGATGGAATTTACAAATTGGTCAAATTATAATAAGCATATGAAAAGAAGACATGGCATGGATACTTCTAAAAAGAAGATTACACCCACTGGGGTTTATCCAGTTAATCCGCAGACAGGGCAAGTGATGATGGATGAGCCTGCTGGTACTGAGGAGTGGAAGACTAAGATCATGGTGCCAGGGAAAAGAGGGAAGAAGAAAGCTATTAAACAAGATATTTAGTTGTAGATTGACATGACACACGCCATATTAAAATCTTACTTGATTTTATAATACTGATTTTTCAGTACCCTTAGTACAAGTTGTCAATACTAAAAAACTTAAATAGGTCATGAGCCTATAAAAATAGTAAGTTAAAATGCACAAAAATCAACAAATTATTTACCTCTTCTGTTTCCAATCTAGTTTATTCTATTTCTAGTAAAAAACTTTCTCCTTTTTTAATATTTTTTTTAATGAAAAAAAACGATTTAAAACTTGATTTTGACAAGTAAGTTCAGGATAGTATTAGTAAGTTTTTTTCTTATTGACGAACTCGTATTAAGGGTACAGATGTTGTTTTGATTGTAAATACTAGCGAGAGTTTAGTATCGAGGGTTTCGTGGGGTTGAAAATAACGTCATAATAATAAGAAAAAATAGTAATTACGGTTCTATACGTTACAAGGTAAACAACTCACTCCATTGTCTACCCGGTTTTCAGCCTATTATTATTATTTAAAAGATGTACGAAGATATGGATCACAATAAGTGGTTCCGCTGATAAATTTAGTATTATATTCAGACTACACCCAACCAGGTGTGATGCTTAAGCAGCAGCGGCGCAGCGGTATCTGCTTCGCCTTTGAAATATTAAGTCGCCGCGCGCCGGTTCCGGTCGTGCCCATACCTCTTTTTGTTAATTTACTGCCGCTGCTGATGTGTGAGCGAACCGGCATGTCTAACTAAACGTTCGAAGACGTGACATCCACCAGCGTGTGTGGATTATGGCCTAAACTCTCAACCTCTCAACTCTAAGCTGTGGGACACAAAAAAGGTTGGAAGTGATGTTAAAAATAAAAAAGCTGTATTATTTAGTTATAGCATTTATTTATATTTGGAAATAGTTAACAATATTGTAATCTTATTTAATGCACAGACAGTATAAAGAATAATGAAATAAGTAACTTAATATTATTTTCATTATAAACTAAATAAAGCACATAAATAAACAATGAAGTTTCTTTATTTTTTTAAATTGAGAAATTATTGCATGAAGCTACATACGCTCAAAGTGCCGCGCCAGTACACCTAATGGGTCATTTCCACGAGGACAATAGCCGGGACAGGACAGCAGGCGCCTAAAAAAGCATAAATAGGGAAAATTCTGTTGAGGACGATCCAATGCAGCTTTGATGAATCTAGAAAAGAAAAACACGGTACGCTCTAATACACAAATGCACAAATACATAGATATTTACAGTGAACGATAGAAAAGGACAGAGATAGGGATATTAATATTTAAATCTTATATGCTCAGTGACAATGTGGAATATATGTTTTCTCCCACGAGCTAGAAAGTTGCTTCAGTATACAAAAAAATATGTGTTTTAAAGACCTTTCTAATGATACGCATTTCAATTTGCTGCATGGGTGGGTACGTTTGCATCAAGTATAGATGTCAAGTTTGAGCGATTTTACTTAGCCAGATAGCTGTAGTATAGTATTATATTATCTGTGGTAGCTGTATTTTAGCAACATACCTAACTTAAGTTTCTGCAGAAATAACTTCCATACATTTTAAAATAATATTACCCTCTGTGGTTTGAATATTTTGTGCTGACGACGCTACTTATATTCTAAGGCTTAAAGGCGAGGCTGATCGTACGCAACCGCAAGACATTATAAGGTCCTTGATCGTTCGTAGCTTTACTTAGCCTGTGCTGCTCTACCACAAACTATATCAATCAATCAAATTATGACAATAGAAATGTCAAATATTACAAAATTAAATGTCAATAAATAAAAGTATTTATTTTATTTACTTGTGAAGAATGGATAAAAGTTTACAAAATTTCATAACAAAATATAACATAAAGTAGTAAAATTAACATGGATCCATGTCAATTCACATATTGTCGTCTTTGTGCTGAGTTAAAACACTTCACCGATCTCAAAAACTGCGTAAATGATCCAAACTTATGTGAGAAAATTAACATCAAACTCTCCCGAATAAACGCCTCCACGTATTCAGTAATAAACCTCCCGAAAACATTTTGTTTTGAGTGCTTAAACTTGTTAGACAAAGCATTTGATTTTGTGAATAAAGTGCAAAAAAGTCAAGAGATATTAAAAGATTTGGCGAGAGAATCTAATTCAACTTTAAGCATTGATATAGTTCCTATGTCATACAATGATGAAGATCGTAAAAACATACTAGAAATGAAAACTGATTGTATAAGTGATAATAACGAATCATTTTCGGAAGATGTAAGCCCTACTGTGATAAAAAAATATAGTAAGAGAAAAAAATCTGTGACCATTGAACCTGTTGTTACTTGGAATGACGTGAATTGGAAGTGTGCAGTCTGTAGTCACAATTACTCCAGTTATAAGGACCTGATTGCTCATACAATGCAAGAACACAGCTGCTGCAGTGCCTATATCTGTGCCGAATGCTCCGCTAAACGTTACAGTCTCAATTACTTCGTAAATCACATACAAAAGGATCACAAACCAACCCTAAAAAAATGTTGCTATGAATGCAATGCAACATTTACATCAACAGTAGAACTAAGAACTCATATAAAAAGTAAGCATATAATCTTCAATAATGTTTGTAGTGGCTGCAATGCAAACTTTAAAACCATGGAGGAATTAAATAAACACACCGATACATTTTATCGTAAGAATTTAGTACAGAAACAAAATCTGCCTGTTAAAATAGAGTCAATGATCACTTGGGAGAGTTATAGTTGGAAATGTGTTCTCTGTGAACAACAGCTTCCCACTTCTGATGATCTAATATCACATTCAATTGAAACCCATGACCGTTGCAATACGTTTAGCTGCATCGACTGTCCAAAACAGGTGTTTAAACTAGACAAATTTATCAAACATGTTCAACAGCAACATAGAAGACCTCTAACAAGATCGTGTTATAAATGTTTTCAATCATTTCATTCCTTAATGCACACAAATCAACACCGTAAACTTCATAAAACATCTGAATATATTTGTGATGGATGCAACACATGCTTTTTAAATGTAGAAGAGGCAACGAAACATAAAAAAACATATTACAAGGAGAGTAAACCGAAGAATGATTATTTTACAGGAATGTTTGAAGGATTAACATGCTTAGTATGTAAAAAAGTCTTTCCTAAGATTCAAAATCTAAAAGCGCATCTATGGCAGCATCTAGACCGCCCCAAAAATTATGTTTGCGATGAATGTGGCAAACAATGTTATAACCGACATCTTTTAGCTGAGCACAAAACGTCTCATTCAGATGCAAAGCCATTTAAATGTGAGATCTGTGGCACTGCGTTTAAATTACGTGCTAAACTAACATATCACGTCAAAGTAGTTCACAATACTAAGAAGAGTTACACTTGTGAACATTGCGACAAGAGTTTTACAATGAAATATTATTTAAGAAACCACATGAATGTACATCTAGATAGTTTTCCATGGGTGTGTGAGGTGTGCAACAGGGGTTTTAAAAGAAAAGAATTTTTGAATAGACATAAGAGGCATCATACAGGGTTGAAAGAATATTCTTGTAATGCCTGCAACCATGAATTTTCCTATTGGTCAAACTATAATAAACATATGATACAGAGACATAATATGGACATGTCAAAAAAGAAGAAAAAAGGTATGCCACCACAACTAGATGAGAGTATGCTGCAGTGGAAAGAGCAAGTTTGTAAGCCGTTAAAAAGGGGCAAGAAACCTAAAGTAAATGCAGATACAAATATATCTATTATGCCGTGTACTGTTACAGAGAATAGTTCTGTCCCTTAGGTAAACCTTTGTATTGCACCAAATCAAATCAAAATATGCTTTATTTTTTTTGAGATTCAAGTCTACATAAAAATAGTCCAATTTATTTTCCTACCGTGCAGTGAATGACTGGCAACTACTGAGAAACACTGACAAACAACTCAGTAGGCTTTTTTCTTTTTTAAATGAAGTGCTTATATCTATTACATTTTGTTTGTTCAGTGTGTTGAATTAGAGGACTTAAGTCCAAGCGTTTTTATCCGTTACATAGTCTGAAATTTAGATTTTATAATTATTTTAAGTTTGTTAATAGTCATTTCTCTAATATTATTTGGAAGTTTATTGTAGAAACGTATACACAGCCCCATAAAAGAGTTACTGATTTTGTTGAGACGAGTATGATGTTCTACAAGATTGTTCTTATTTCTAGTATTCAAATTATGTGTATCGCTTATTTTTTTAACCGGTTAATAGATAAATATTTTTTTATATCTTACAATTTTAAAAACACTTGCCGCTGCCGCTTAAATAGAGAGAAGTCGCATGTTGGTATACCCACAGGTAAACTTAACAATTTACATTGAAGCATTGTTGTAGTGAAAGTTTTTAGTTGCTACTTGTCTGGGCTTCTGAACCCATCTCCAACCAGGAAAAGGCTTAAAAGAAAAACGTTAATATATAGGCCTCATTGCCTTCTATAACATAAAATAATACAACGTATTGGCTTTTGACTGATGCTGATCCAAATTGGAAAAAAAAAAGAAAAAACTTGTGTGTACATACCTACCTATTATTTATACTGGTATTTTATTCCAGAAGGCCGCCATTATCTAAGCTGTTGGACTTAATACAGTTTAAATAATTTATTTTTATTTTAATACACAAACTCAATTGTTTGCTGTCAATTTATTTTTAAGTTATTAAGTGAAATTAATGGTGTTTGTTAACTGTAGTATTGTTAAATGTGAAGGTATACAAAAAAAAAAAACTATTTATTTCAACTATTTCAAGGATTAATATATTTATTATATATCTCCTTGAGCCCTTCTTAAATCTTAATTTTCATATTTTTATAGTAAAATACTTACCTATTAAATAATGACTTGATCTTAACTCATCTGATCTTTGGAGGACATGTGACTTCCACCAACCTGCACTTGGCCAGCGTGTGGATAAAGGCCTAAACTCAACTCGTATGATAGTTGAGAGAAGACCTGTGCCCAGTTGTGGGGCACTAAAAAGGGTTAAAGTAAATTTGATTCATGCTATTCAATGTTTGCAACCTAAGAACATTTACGCTGTGACTTGGTCATTGCACAGTAGTCGATTTTCATATAATTCGTTGAATATAGGAGGCAAAGAGCATAATATAAACGCTTATGCTAAGGTAAACCCAGGGGCCGGACAATCCCGCTTACGAGTTAAGGCCAGGTTATAGTGAAAATCCGCAAAAACATGTATCTTGAAACACTTTTTGAAGCAGTGAAAAGCAAAATAAAAATCTGAGAAAAATGTATTGATATAGTCGAGAATATAATCTAAGGAATTATAAGGCTGGAAACACGATTTGATAAAGTTGTCTCGATAGAATAAAATTCATGAAGATTAGTGTTTTTATATCATGTTTTATTTATTAAAATAAAGTTCACAGGTACCTTTCGGGATTTATCAGGATCGATTTTTCCTACTGCATTTATAATTTTTTTATTCGATCTTTTTAGTGATTTTTGATTCTTTTGGCTCTCGCCAGTGTCCCGCGGGACGTTACCGAAGTGAGACTTATGCCAAATTTCTCTATCGCGCGCTTTTATTCCGCTAGCCTTTCAAATGGTAATCCTAACGATATCAACTCATATCGCATTGTTATCTCTTCATCGAGTACCCCTTCTAAACCCAGCGAAATAGCTAACCCGTTTATTACGGTATCTAAGTGAAGGGGTAACCCCCTCAATTGAGTTAAGCCTTTGAAGGGGTTACCTTTACGAAAGGGTTTTTTCGGGTTACCTAGGCTTACCCAATCATTGCATGAAGGTGGGGGCATTCATATTTGTACCCAAGCGGGGCCTCTTTTCTTAGTTGTCGCGAATTTCATCTAATTCCATTCGTTCCGTATTGAAAATCCAAACTAAATGAAATCCGTCGAACGAAGTAATGAGAATGACATGCAATCGTAGTTATGCAATTTCCAAACAACTCTATTTAGATAAAATCTATATTTCAATGTCTCAGGTTGGAACTGCTTTCCCAAGTTACAGTGTTACTGGGTATTAAAAGGGTAACCCTTTCGGAATGGGTTTTGACACCCGTTCGAAAGAGTAACCCGTTTCATAGGGTTTGTTGATTAAACGCTTAAAAAAACCCCTTCAAAAACCCTTTCAACGCCAGTCCGGTCTCTAGGTAAACAGCCTGTGATTACAGCTTGCTTACTGTACATCAAAGAGCATATAAACGCTTACGCTGACTACATCACAGACCTAATAGTAGATTTATTTAGGATATATTCCTAATTCCGTACAAGAGTAAATTGCCTCTGACAGGAGTTTGAAAAAGACAAATTGGAGACAAGTGCTCCTGTTGAAGCACTGATTAAGACTGGTTTATTTTCAAGTAAGCTTATCGCTAAATACTCAAAATAACAATGGATCATTAACTATAAACAATGGTTAATGTTCATTAATGAGACGTGTGACTGTCTCTAAATATCTATTTCCTAAAACTACATGTGACATTACTCTTTATTATCTAACTAGCTTTCCGACAGCGGCTTCGCCGGCGAGTATGTCGGTTATCGCGCCAAAACATTACCTTCTTTTTGCGCAGTCGGATAAAAACTATCCTATGTCCTTTCTCGGGTCTCAAACTACCTCCATACCCAATTTCATCCAAATCGATTCAGTAGTTTAAGCGGGAAAGCGTAACAGATAGACAGACAGAGTTACTTTCGCATTTATAATATTAATTAGTAGGGATTAACAATGAGGACCTTGTGTAAGGGCCAATGTTAAAAGGACATAACTCCTCCCCCCTTAAGATGAAGGCGTACTGAGGGCTGCTGCTGGAGCTGGATTTCTTCTGGTTCCGGTTGCTACACTGGGGTTTGCTCTGACCTTGGTTTACACCAAAATTTACAGGCTATCCCTATTGCTGCTAGAATTTAGAATTTCCTATAGCAACCAACTAATCCCAAGAATGATTTTATTTCTTTTTGTGTTTTTGAAATCGGAATTTTTTTACTGCTGTTATTTTATCTTCGTTTGGCTGAAGACCTTTATCCGTAAGTGTGTGTCCCAGGAATTTCACTTTGTTTTGTATAATTTCTGATTTATATCCGTCCGACGTCATCCAAGTATGTTAAGACGTTATCTAGTCCTCTCAGGACTACATCCATTAATTGGCCTTTGGAATGTACTGGTTGCGTTTTTTTAGACCGAATGGCATTTTAAGAAACTCGTAGTGACCACGATCAATCGTAAATGCAGTTTTCTCGATGTCGTTTTCATCCATCTCCACTTGGTTGGTGTTGAGAAATACTGAGCACGTCCCAGTTTGTTTAAAATGTCGTCAATATTTGGAAGGGGGTATTTATCTTCGATTGTTTTGTCATTTAGCTTTCTGTAATCTATGACTAACCTATACTTTTGTTCGCCTGATGCATCTATTTTCTTAGGTACAATGTGTACCGGGCAGGACCATGGAGAATTGTCTCTTTTATTATGTTTTGTTCCAGCAATTTTTTTATTTGATTTTTAATTTCTTCCTATTGTTTTGGTGTTTGTCTTTTTACGTAGATTACGTAGATCTGTCAGTCTGAGTCGATGTTTAATTTCATGAGTAAATGTGAGTGGTATTTCTTCACAGAGAATGATGTCGCGGTAATTGAAACATAATTTCCTGAGTTCCCTGTTTTCCTCAATATTTCTGTGATTTGTTACGTAGTCTATCCAAATTCTTCTTTAAAATATCATTTATTTTTCTTCTAATTTTTGTGTAACTTGTGATTCTTGATTTAGTTTGTTAGTGTCTAACCGTTGTATATTAAGTTGACAGTTGTTTTTGAGGGAAAATGTTTTATTTGATGTGATAATAACAGTAGTTAAAATGCTACCGTTTCTTACTGATACTACTGCTAGTGGTAGAACTAAACCTTTTTTGTGTCAAGTCCGCCTAAGAAATTGTCATCTTCTTGGTAATTGCACAATAGCTTTACTTTTTGTTCACATCTAGGACCTATTTTTGTATGAGATTGTATGTCGTCACGAATAGGTATGTTTGCGTTTCCTGTGCGTTGTCATGTTTTCATATCAATTTCGCATTAAAGGGCTATCAATATGTCTAATCCTAATAATCCTACGATATCCGAATCGAAATTGAAAATAAGAAGTTAAAAAATAACACGTCATATATTTTTTCTTTAAACATTTCTTCAGGTAGTTGGATATACACTACCTGTTTGTGCTTAGATGTAGCATGAGCTGTTTGAATGTAATGGGTTTCGTTTTTTATTTTAAGGTTATGTTTATCTATAATTTTGATTATTTTAGGGCTAATCAGAGACTGGAAAGCGCCTGTATCTAGGAGGAATCTCCGCCCTAAGTATGGTAAACGATTGTTTTGAATGCTATTCATGAATACTATATTTTTAGATTTTCGTTCATATCTTTGTGAAAATTTTCGTCATAATTTGTTTAAAAGGATTCGTCTTCTGAGTTTTCCTCACAAGTATTTTCCTCGTCATCGGAATCTATCTGCTCTTGGAAATGTAATTTACTTTTTTCAGGTTCAAAGTTACCAACTAATGGTTTTTTTGCTACAAAATCTTTTTTAATAAAGGTATTTGGTGTTTGTTGTTGACCGTTGTTACTAGTGGTGTTATAGTTATTTGGTTTTTTTTTAATTATTAATTATTGGTTTGTTTGTTCCAGCTAGTCTTAGTCTCATTTTAGCTTCTTCGCGTTTTGCGAAGGTAATAGCTTGTTCTAAATCAGTAACATATTTAAATTTAATTGTAATGGTTTAAATGAGGTTAAGTTTGTCTAAAAATATTTCAAGTGCCATTTGTTCATATTCTGTTCTTTTTTTGGGTACCTAGAGATTAATGAAATAGATTAATGAAATTACTTATTTTGTTACCAATATATTCAATTGTATTGGTTCCTCTTATAATATGCATTAACTCGTGTATTATTTGTAATTCACTTCTAAAGTCACCAAATTTTCGGGTTAATGTCTCTTTAATATCTTCCCAAATTTCTGCGTTTGGATTTTGGGAAACGCTTCAACAGATCTCCCTGAAAGTTTGCTCCTAATAAGGCATGCGATTCGCGGATCGTCTTTATTTGTTACGATCTTTAACGCGTTTTCTACCGATTGTAGATAGAAAATTAACGTTCTTTTGTACCCGTCATAACCAGGTAACATTTTGGCAAACGTTGCGAAATCGGTAGTTACCGGATTTACTTCCAAAATCGATGTCTCGCCTTAATTTTCACTTGACATTTTGATCTAAATGAATTTTAAGTTTAATGAGAAAATCAACACAAACACGCAAGATTAGTCCTTCACGCAAGACACCCTGATAGGAATACCTACAAGTGTGATAAGGATAGAAATAAGGAATCTCGGGAATAAATCGAGTCTAGACTTACCCCACAAGTATTGCCGATTTGTAGGCTTGAGTCTTGTCTTCTTTCTGCTACTCTTGTCTAACTGCACCCACAGGAGTAGAGTTTAAAACACTGCTTCCAATATCGCGTTTACCGACTGCGTCAGTTAGGTTGTGGGCGGAGGCAAGAGGGTTTTTAAAAAGACAAATTGGAGACAAGTGTTCCTGTTTAAGTACTGATTAAGACTGGTTTATTTTCTAAATTTTCAAGTAACCTTATCGCTAAATACTCTAAATAACAATGGAACATTATTATTTATCATTATTATTATTATAACTTGTGTACCTACTATGGATCTATGAGCTGAAATAATAATAATAATTATTAATATTAGCTAATGTTTCCTTATGAATAAGCGTTAACTATAAACAATGGTTAATGTTTATTAATGAAATGTGTGACTGTCTCTAAGTATATATTTCCTAAAACTACATGTGACATTACTCTTTATTACTTAACTAATTATCAATGAGGACCTTGTGTAAGAGCCAATGATACAAGGACATAACTCAGGCAAAGATTAAATAATCACGACAGGTATTTCTGTTGTGATGCGGCCTCCACACAAATTCCGAAGGGCGGCGCCGGCGGCGCGGCGGCGATCAGCGAACAAGCGTGTAGATGGCTGTTTCCCGCTGTTTGGATGCTTGTGTTTTGGAGTGTAACTTTTTCTACTCTCGTTCTTAGATATCGTCGTTTAGTTTACGCGTATTTTTGTACACAAAATAAATAGATGGCGTTGTACATTTCCATATAAAAATACGCTTTGAAATTAGAACGATATCGAAAAACGAGAGTAAAAAAGTTCGTGCTCCCCCTACTGACTGATATTCTAATAAAAGAATATAGTCTGTGGTCCTCTATGTAGTCTGTACACGTAGTGATTTTAAATTCTAGGCTGTGTGGTCTGTTTCAGGTTCTCTTAGTAGTCTGTGGCCGTGTTTTGTTTGTTGTTTTATTTTTATGTAAAAGAAATTGAAAAACAACAAAAATGGCTTCTTAGAACGTCGCAGTTTTTTAGTTTTTTACTACTATTCTTTAAAAACTTATATACTTATTTAAACTTGACACTGGCAAAATTGCGGAATAATTTCTGCAGAGGCCATAATTAAAAGAAGAAGAAGAAGAAGTAAAAGAAATTGTTTGTTTTGCCGAATTTCATATATTTAATTAAGATTACCATGGATTTATGTCAATCCACATATTGTCGTCTTTGTGCCGAGTCAAAGAATTTCACCGAACTCAAAAACTGCGGAATCGACTTAAACATAAGTGAAAAAATTAACATTAAACTATGTCGTATTAACGCCACTATGGATTCGGAAATAAATCTCCCATTAACATTTTGTCTGGAGTGCTTGAACTTGTTAGATAATGCATTTGAATTTGTGAATAAAGTGCAAAAAAGTCAGGAGATATTAAAAAAATTGGCGTCTGATGCTGTTGAAGATATTAAATGCGTCGATCCTGCTGACGAAGAGAGTGAAAACATGCCGAAACTGAAAACTGAATGTACAAGTGATAATAAAAAGTCATATTCTGAAGATGTAAGCCCTCCTGTGGTAAAAAAATATAGTAATAGAAAGAATTCAGTGATCATCGAACCTGTTGTTACTTGGAATGACGTGAATTGGAAGTGTGCAGTCTGTAGCCACAATTACTCCAGTTATAAAGACCTGATTGCTCATACAATGCAAGAACACAGCTGCTGCAGTGCCTATATCTGTGCCGAATGCTCTGCTAAACGTTACAACCTCAATAACTTCATCAAACATATACAAAAAAATCACAAACCAACCCTCACTAAGTGTTGTTACGAATGCAATGCAACATTTACTTCAAGTATAAAACTAAGTACACACTTAAAGAGTAAGCATACAATCTTTATTAATGTCTGTAGTGGTTGCAATGCAAATTTTAATACTATAGAGGAATTAAATGAACATACTGATATGTATTATCGAAAGAATTTTGTACTAAAACAAAATTTACCTGTTAAAACAGAGTCGGCAATCACTTGGGAGAGCTATAGTTGGAAATGTGGTCTTTGTGAATATCAATATCCCACTTCTGATGATCTAATAACACATTCTATTGAAACCCATAGTCGTTGCAACACATTTAGCTGCATCGACTGTTCGAATCAAATATCTAAATTAAATAGATTTATCAAACATGTTCAACAGCAACATAGAAGACCTCTAACAAGATCTTGTTATAAATGTTTTCAATCATTTCAGTCTATAATACACACAAATAAACACCGCAGAGTTCATAAAACATCTGAATATATGTGTGATGGATGTAACACGTGTTTTCAAAACATAGAAGAGGCAAAAAAGCATAGAGAAGCTTACTATAAAGAGAATAAACAGAAGAATGATTGTTTTACTGGAATGTTTGAAGGATTAACATGCTTAGTATGTTATAAAATGTTTTCTAAGACTATAAATCTAAAAAATCACCTACTCATGCATCAAGACCGTCCAAAGAACTATGTTTGCGATGAGTGTGGCAAACAATATTATAACCGACACCTTTTGGCTGAGCACAAAACTATTCATTCAGATGCTAAGCCGTTTAAGTGCGAGATCTGTGGCACTGCATTTAAACTACGGACTAAACTTACACACCATGTCAAAGTAGTACATACTACGAAGAAAATTTATATTTGTGATCATTGCAACAAGAGTTTTGCAATGAAATATTATTTAAGAAATCACATGGATGTACATTTAGATAGTTTTCCATGGGTGTGCGAGGTGTGTAATAAGGGTTTTAAAAGGAAAGTATTTTTGAGAAGACATAAACGGAATCACACGGGGTTGAAGGAATATTATTGTGATGCCTGTCAACATGAGTTCTCTTATTGGTCCAATTATAATAAACACATGATTCGGAGGCACAATATGGACATGACAAAGAAGAAAAGAAAAGGAAGACAGCAACAACTAGATGATAAGATGCTGCTGTGGAAAGAGCAAGTTTGTAAGCCGGTAAGAAGGGGCAAAAAAGTTAAAGCAGATATAGATACAAGTGCTGTTGCAAAGAATAGTTCTGTTAATTGAAGTTAGTCACATAAAGAATAGATATTTTCGCCTTTCTAGGCATGAAACGATATCTTCGAGGTATCGATACTATTACTCGATACAATATCGGTCGTGTCGTGAAGTATCGACATCAAGTCGAAATCGATAAAAAATTATCGATACTATCTCATATCGATTGATTTTGAAGAAATGAAATAATGATATTATATTTAAGGGTTCCCGAACAAAGGAACCGTTATTTTTAAGTCAAAAAGATTAAAGAATTTAATTAAAATATAGGGTTTTTATTGTGCTCCCCAGTTTTTTCAAATGATAAGCGCTGAACATATTGCTCGGACATATTATTATCTATCGGATGTTAGGTATTTATAGATCTGCCCTTTCGAAAAAAATTAGCAACAACAAATTGGTGGACATTGTTGAAGCGAAGTCATTTTAAGGTTTTTACTAAAACAAAAACCTCAATGGTGAAATATCATCGATTCACTGAATTGATTTAGTGCTATTATCAATTTCAAAAATCGATTATATGACCCGATATATCAAACTTGCGATTAATTGATCTCAGATCATCCCTATTGATGTCACATTTGTCACTGTGATTGAGACAGAGGCACTGACTGTCTGTTAATAACAGTCATAAAATTGTTGAATTAAATTGAAAGTTGTTGGTGATTTTCTTTCTATATCGCGTTTCATGTAAATGTTAATATTATTGTATTGTATTGTAACTCATCACAATGAGTACATATTGCCGTCTTTGTGCTAAACTAAAACAATTATCCGACCTCACGGATTTAGAATCAAATGAAAATCTCAACAACAAAATAACTATCAAGCTATTAAAAATAAACGCTTTTGTAGATTTTGAGTTGAATTTACCAAAAACAATTTGTTACGTGTGCTTAAAATCTTTGGAGAGTGCTTTTGAGTTTGTTACGGAAGTGCAAAATGCTCAGAAGACTTTAAAAGACTTAGCACCAACTATTCATAGTCAGGATAAGGAGATTGAGCCAATTTCTTCCATAAGCACTCAAGAAAAAGAAGTTAGTGGACCAGAGAGTAAAGAGGTAATATTTATACCATTGAATGAAGAACCTAAAAGCTCAGGCTTGAAATTAGAATGCATGAGTGATGAATTTGATTGTAAGAATTTTGATTCGGATGGCACAGAGCAGGAAAGTCCTAAGAGATGCAAATTTTCAGACCATGATAGTGATGTACCAAATACAACAATTGATCAAACTACAGCTAAACAAAAATCTATCAAGCGGACTTCAAGAGATCGAACTACATGGAATGATATTAGTTGGAAATGTGCATATTGTGCTAACATATACTCAGATTGTAAAGTTTTAACTGCACATGCCATGGATGAACACAATTGTTGCAATCCTTACGTATGTACCGAGTGTTCTGTTAAACGTTATAGACTGGATTACTACATAGATCATATTAGAAAAGAACATAGACCACAATTAAGTAAATCTTGTTATGAATGCAACAAATCATTTTCCACTATCGCCCAATTGAATGCACACATAAAAAATAAACATCGGATCTCAACACATATCTGCAATGGCTGCAATGCCAGTTTTAAAACAGTAGAGGAATTCAATGACCATATAGACACATTTTACTTAAAAAACTCTAATATGAATATTGACAAACGTAAATCCAAAGTGAGAATGCTCAAAAGTGTCATATCTTGGGAGGATTATACGTGGAAATGTGCTGTTTGTGAACTGCACTTCTCTCAGTCTGATGAGCTTATATCACATTCTATAGAAGTGCACAAACGTTGCAATCCGTTTAAATGTATAGATTGCAACCGAAGGCCATTTAAATTGGACACATTCATTAAACACGTACAACAGCAGCATAATAAGGCTCTAACCAGATCTTGTTACAAATGTTTAAAAACATTTTACTCATTCAATCAAATGCGACAACATCGCAATACACATAGGCTTTCAAGATATATGTGTGAAGGATGCAATGCATGCTTTTCCTGCCTACCAGAACTAACAAGACATAAAGAATCATACTTTAAGAGCAGCGTTACTGTAGCGAAACTTGAGGGATTAGAAAAAATGTATAATGGACTGACTTGTTTAGTTTGTAACACAGTAGTAAAAACTAATGCGCACCTATTGTCTCATCTAACTAAACATATGGAGCGCACCAAACAATTTGCTTGCGAAGAATGTGGCCAAATGTATGTAACTAAATCTGGGTTAGATATACACATGATGAAGCACACTGACCCAGGGCCATTCAAATGTGAAATCTGTGCAAAGCTTTTGACTAGTCGTCTCACCTTACGTAAGCATGTGGAACTAGTTCATCGTGATGGAGTTACTTTTAACTGTGAACATTGTAAAAAATCATTTAAAACCAAGAAATATCTTGCAAATCATCTTATAATGCATTCAAATGAGTTGCCATGGGTTTGTGAAGTCTGTAAAAAGGCTTTTAAAAGAAAAGCAGCATTAGGAAGACATATGCAGTTACATACAGGTGTTAAAAACTATTTTTGTGAGTTATGCCGACGGGATTTTTTTTCTTGGTCAAATTATAATAAACATATGGTGCGTAAACATAATATGGACATGTCGAAGAATAAACGTAATAGTTCTAATACACAGCAAGTCAACGATAGCATGCAGAAGTGGAAAGAAAGTATCTTGAGTACTAGAAAACGTAAGATAAAAGATTCTTAAAGAAATAAAATAAATAATAGTAATTACTTGATTCACACTTCAACCCTTACTAGTCCCACTGCTAGGACGGGTCGATTCTCAACTATCTTAGGAGTTGAGAGAGTTTAGTATAATAATAAGTCATTAATTCTGAACCATAGATTTACAATATTATTATGTAAATAAATCCTTGCAAATTTTTTGGATAAAAAGTAATTAGGATAAAATAGTTTATTAAACGTAAAATTAAAATTGATGTCTAATCTTTACTTCAATAATTAATTTAAAATAAAATGTTCATAGATAAGGATTCATTAGCGGAATAAAGATGAAAACCTAAATGTCAGAAGATATAAAAGATAGGTTATGAGATATGTGAAAGAGAGAGGCATAATGCGGATTTGTTACAGTGCATGGTTATTTGACAGCTAAATATTTTTTATTCCTTTTGGCGCCCTTAATTAAAAACCTACTTTTATCTTCTTCTTTTAATTATGGCCTCTGCAGAAATTATTCCGCAATTTTGCCAGTGCCAAGTTTCAATAAGTTAAGTTTTTAAAGATTAGTAGTAAAAAACTAAAAAACTGCGGCGTTCTAGGGCGCCATTTTTTCCCTTACTTTAATAATATTATATAATTTTTTTTATCGTTTGATTCGGTGTGTCCTGTCTTTGTCAAATAAATGTTTTTCTTTCTTTCTTTCACTTACTACAAAGAATATCTAGCCAAAATAATGAACTAAAAGTATTATAAAAATATTCTTAAGTCTTAGCTATAATAACTCTTGTAGCTAGTAAGATATTACCACAAATTTTATTGTAATTACAAAATACTAAGTACAAACATGCTGTTTTATTCCTTTAAGGTTTTGAAGCGATTTGTAAAGAAAAAAATTCAGTGCTTCATGTAGCGCCAACGGCGCGTACCATTGCTCCATAAAAATACTGCTTGCGCGCATATGTGTGCCAGTTTAGATAAAAATCTGCACTCAGTTTTTCTATGAATCCTCATTGCTGAGGGTCGTGATTCCTCGAGCATGGATTTGTCTTTTTAATTTTTCGACAATTTATTTCGGTCTTTGGCATCATGGAGCGCATCGTGTAGCTTGGTGTTCAGCGTAGAATGCGAATTTGGTCCAACCATCCTGGGACGGTCGTGTACTAAGTTTTAGTATCATAATCCTGTCAGGTATCGGAGTATATATCCAAAAAAACATGATTATTGAGATGATAAAACTCACATGATGGGGCAAGGTTAAGGGAACACTGCCAGTGGTAATACCCTCACAAATACCAAGTACAATCGGTGTCGCTGTCGACAGCGACACCGATGGTACCTACTTGAGTCAGTGGTTCCTGAGATGTATATATTTGTGAGGGCATTTCCACCGGCAGTGTTTCCTTAACCTTGCCCCATCATGTCAGTTTCAGTCACTCCTTGCCAAAGTTGTGCATTATTGCTTCGTCTTCTATATTGTCAATTTTCCCCCGGGTTAAGAAGTACTTGGACATTGCATGTTCCAATCCGCCGTTGTTCAACGGATTGAGGTTTTAGATAGCAGACACCGTCATTGAGTATATACTCACTGGTGTTAACAAATATATTTGCAACTAGTTTTCAATACTCAATACTCAATAACTTTATTGCTTTACCATAAGTAAGTAGATGCTTAGGTGGTAGGTGCTTATTATAATAGAATCATTATGGACCCTGTCGGGCACAGCAAAAGTGTTAGACGAGAGGAAGCTCTGATTTTACATAATAATAAAATGATGTCGGTTATCGCGCTAAACCATTAATCCCTTTTTTCGCAGTCGGATAAAACTATCCTTTCCCGGGTCTCGAACTATCTCCATACAAAATTAGTTCAGTAGTGTAGGAGTGTAAGCAATTTCACACCATTTGGTCCGAAGTTGTAGGTAGAAGTGAATATAACCCACATTTCACCGGCTGTGTTTAGGACCCTAAATATGGGGCGAGCCTATTATCGTTCGTGGGGTACAATTGGGCTGTCATGAAACCAGATGATCCTGGTTCGAATCCAGGCAAATACGTTTTTTTTATTCCTTTTTGTGAGAAAAACTATTACTGGGAGCCATTAAATTATAATTTCCAAAAAAACGATCAAAGCTTGGTCACCCAGGTTCTCTGTCTAATGTATGTAAGTATTTAATTATACATAAATTAATAAAGAAAACTTGAATTTACCTATTTATTTACATAACAGCATAATTTATCTTGTAGAATATTTTAAACCTTTTCATTGCTTTCTACAACTAATCAATCCTCATCAAAATCATACTCTTTCAAAAACAATTCCCGATTTTGAACACTATCTATAAAATAATCGTGGACTTGTGTTTGTATATCTCTTTTCTGTTGACGATTCCTCCACACTCCTTCCGACCATATTAAAGCATCTGGCTGATATTTTTTATGCTTATTTACATGAAAACACAACATTATAAAAGTTTGAAAAGATTTTTTGCAGTAGTCACACCGGTATTTGAATTGGACTTCATCTTCTTTTTTTTTTTTGGCGCGCCTTTTCTCTTGTTCATGTTGAATATTGTGACAGCACAACGTAACGTAAGTTTCTAACGCTTTCTTACATTCATTGCATTTGTATTTAAACTCCTTTTGCTTAGTTCGAGGCGGCATTTTATTACAAAATATAGCAATAGTTATTCGCTAGTCCTCAGAATGTTACCAGTCTTGTATTCAGTCAATTTTAATCTGTTCTAATTACCAGATTAGCATGCACTTTACGACAAGACTAAACATAGTTCTCTAGGTAACTATTTTTGTGTGGAAATAAATTTCAATGTATTTTTACCGAATAAAGCTAATGATTTATTGTTGGGTTGGGTTTTTTGAGCAAATTAAAAATTTCCCTCTTTCTAAACTAATGAATTCGATGAATTTACAGATTCTCTACTAATGGCAATATGTTGAATGTTAGATTTACAAGGGGGTACTACTAATTTACTCGAACATTGTCTTTCTTTATGTTTTTTGTGGTTTTCGTAACGAACACGGTCGTTGCAATGTGATTCGGAAAACTTCCTGTACGCTCTGTAAATAAATTCGTGTTGGGCCCTTCGCACTTGGTTGATAAACTCGTAAGCGTTATCCAACGCAACAATGCACTTGTAGCAGAATGTTAAAGGGAAATTCGCACAAAAATCAAGTTTTTCTCCAAGAGCTTCTAGCCTGCGATTTATTTTCCGACAAAGTTTTGGGTCTCTGCATAAATTTGACAATTGCTTTATAGGTTTCAACTGCGCGCAGAGGCGGCAATAACCCATATTAATTTTGATATCCATTGAGATTATTAGTATTATTGTCCTTTATGTGTTGATAAATTAAATATTTCCATTACTGGAAACATTTTGATTATAATGGAATGTTTGAATGTGTTGAAGACATTTTTAAATTTTGGCACATTTTTTTTACATTTTGTGGATAGTGGTGAGAATAGAAGTGTAGTGGTCTATGATAGAAGTTTGTTTTCTGATTTACCGGTAATTACCGAAGAAAGTTGATTGATTGATATGTTATAGATCTGTGATTTATGATAGACTGCTGTGAGCATAGACAAAACTAAACAGCGTATTCAGCCAGCAAAATATTTTTCTTTGTGGTTTCTCTTCTACCCTCATCTAAAAAATGAATCGTAGTAGCACTTGAGCTAGGTTCTCTTAGTAGTCTGTGACTTGAGAGCAGCGGCACAGGCCTCGCCTTAGAAAAATAAGATTGCGGGTTTAAATCCTAATCGTGCCCGCGACATCTTTGTGTGAACGAATTGTTTCATCTCCGCTGCTCAATATCGGTGAAGGAAAGCATTGTGAGGAAATCGGTATGTCTAAGAACTAATCATTCGAGGACATGTGACATCCACCAACCCGCACTTGGCCAGCGTGTGTGAATTAAGGCCTAAACTCTCTCAACTCATAAGATAGTTGAGAGAAGACCCGTGCCCAGCTATGGGACACTAAAAAGGGTTGCATTGAGTAGCACTTATAACGGATTTTATCGCGGTTTAGATCCCGACGTTTCAAAGACTAAAACGCCGGGATCTAAAATCTAAAATAAACCACAATAAAATCCGTTATTGACATAATTTAAACTTCAGTTTTATTATTTTTAATAACTTTATTACACTGTCAGTAACACATCGGGCTATATTTATGCATATTTCAACAAATTCTATTATTTTTATCTCCTGTCTGTTTTGCCGACACCCCGTTTGCCCGCGAACAGATGCTTCGGTTTCTTGGTACCAATGAAACGATCCGCTTCTCCCTTCAGCCCCATGCGTTTTGTTTTCTTCGCAATAGACACGTGGGCAAGTTTCTTTGCTTTTTGTTGCATCTGAAATAAAAAAATAATTATTACAACAGATTGAAGGACACCCGTGAACATGAAGTCTGAAAAGACATTGAAACGTCGGGATCTAAAATCCCTACTATAATATTATAAATGCGAAAGTAACTCTGTCTGTCTGTTACGCTTTCACGCCTAAACTACTGAATCGATTTGGATGAAATTGGGTATGGAGGTAGTTTGAGACCCGAGAAAGGACATAGGATAGTTTTTATCCGACTGCGCAAAAAGATGGTAGTGTTTTGGCGCGATAACCGACATACACGCGGGCGAAGGCGCTGTCGGAAAGCTAGTTATATATAAAAATCAATTGCTGTTCGTTAGTCTCGCTAAAACTTGAGAACGGGTGGATTGTTTATGACAAAACCAAGAAAAAATACCAATTTTTTGACGTGACAACGTCTTAAATTAGGTTGCGGCTGGGAGGCACTTATGAAAAAGTGTAACGCTCGGTAACGTTACGATGAGTCACCGAACGAGAGAGAGGCCCGCCGAATGCCTTGCGTCTCTCTCCCACTCAACTATGTTTCATCCTTCTTCCTACTATACGAATGAATATTCACATTAAAATTATTTTACCACTCAAAGTCGTTGTCACGTAAAACTTTCGCCCGTATACCGAATTTACAGGCAACCAATTTTTTTTTGTATAGATAGATCGTTTAACTCGCGTATCGCCTATCGCCAAGATTCTGACTCTTCAAGCTGCACAGACAGTGATGACGATTCAAGCGATATGGATATTAGGGACGAATAGTCTTACATTACTCTTATCTGTGGTTAAATAGTTCTGTTCGGTCCGTACAACACTATTATGATCAATTGATCACCTACCTACTTATGCATGTATAACTGCTTGTTTAAAACCAATACTGTGTAAGTTAAATCAGTCGCAAATATAAATTGTTTCAAGCAACACCTCTTTTCGTTAACCAACTCTTTGCAAGTGAATCTGAACCTTATCACCCGAACAAGTTCTATAACAGATTTAATTAATGTTGTATGACTTTGTACCTCAGATGGCGATACGCGAGTTAAACGGTGGGCCAATAAAGGTGTAGGATCTCAGTACATACCAGCGCGTCCCCCACCCCCACAGTATCCCTGGCAGGCCGGCTGACCGAGCGGTCCGTGCGCGCGCGCTTGGCGGGGGGGGCTCCGCTGGCGCCGGCAGCGGAGCGGGAGCGGGTGCGGCTCGACGTTCGTGTGAAGTGTGCGGCCTGCGTGTCCGACATGTCTACGCCTGGGGAGTGAACAATATACATTTTAGAAGCTAGCCAACAGCAGTGATCTCAAAAACCTACAAATTTTTCCACGATTTCAACGAATATACCTTTATGTAGCGAAAAAATACCGATTTTACTCTGCTGTTTCGTAAAACAGCAGAGTAAAATCGGTATGCAATCGGTATTTAATGAATTTTGTATTATTTGACTACACATCAAACTATACATTTCCATTATAAGCTAATCTAAAGAGAACAGACAGCGTGTGATGGAACCAAATAGGTATCCATTAAAACAATACCTCGCCCTACGCAATATAGTAAGAATATCGCTCTTTCTGCAGATGTTAAAAATAAAGGCCGAATACTATGAACAATTGATTCTAAAACAATAAGTTTGTCGGACAGCCATTAGAAATTTTACAGAATTCAAAAAACATCAGTTTGGGGAAACAATGACCGATGCTGTGAAGAGCAACAGTTATAGCTTGCAGGTGGCTGCAGTTTACAAATTACTTAAGATTGTAATATTTTTTGTTACTATTTAACAAAGATAAATAAAAAACAAAAAAAAAAACGATGGGTTGCACTCCGGGAGTGCCGGCAGAAGTGAAAACTTGATTATTAACGTTGAGCATGTTCGATATTTTGGAATGGTTAGGGAATAATTTTGCACCAATTGCTTTATCAGTATAAAAGTACTATCATTTATGTGGTAGAATACAATATTCATTTATTGCGCTATCGTACACAAACATGACAATTTATATTACCATTAAAAATTTAACACTTTAAAACTATTACAATTATTTTACATTAAAAAGTTTATCTCTCCGAAAAATCAACTTTACGAATACACAACAATGTGATCACTACACAGACGGTCGAGCCATCAGCTGTCACCATCCATGGATGCGCGTGGCACGCTGTAACATACACGAACATTCGCGCAAGCGCCCTGCGTCTCCATCCGTCTTACGCTTTTTCGATCAGGTCACGTGTCCTGACGCGAGTTTAAGATTTTATACCCATTACAGAAAAAGTGCTCAACGCCGCTAAAGAAGTTTTCACTTCAAAAATCAATTTATTTTATTTATTTTATGTATAGTATATACCAGTTATCTGGTTTCCATAGTACAAGCTCTGCTTAGCTTGGGACCAGATGACCGTGTGTGTTAGTGTCCCACAATATTTATTTACTATTATTTTTTTATGAAACTACTGCCACTTATTACTACTGTTGCTCTATCATATGCCAGCACTAATAAAAGCAAGTAGGTACCCAATTAATTTAAATATTTGTCACCCATCAACTAATTTTAATCAGACAGAACTATTTTTATCACTTTACAAATATTACTTAGCCTAATAACGTAGTAGTCAGTGACCCTGACTGCTAAGCCAAAGGTCGTAGGTTCGATTCCTACCCAGGACAAATATTTGTGTGATAAGCACTATTATTTGTTTCTTGTCTGAATGTTATTTATCTATAACATTTATCTATATTTACAAAAAATATATATAACTAGCTTCCGCCTGCGGCTTCGCTCGCGAAATTGATCTCACTAATCTTGTTCCACCATACAAACTTTGGAACCCCGTTTCACCCCCTTAAAGGGTGAGTTTTGAAAAATCCTTTCTTAGTGCACCCCTAGACCCCATAAGGAACCTATGTGCCAAATTTGGAGTCTCCAGACCCAGCGGTTTGGGCTCTGCGTTGATATGTCAGTCAGTCAGTGTTTGAATCACACTGTTGGACAGTTTCACGGGCTCTTTAGAATGGTTGAGAGAACACCTGTGCCCAGTTGTGAGACATTAAAATAGATTGAAGTAATTGAGCTTAAAACATCAGTGTGCTTGTGTTGTACAGACTTACCCAGTTTCTCCATCTCCTCTCTCAGTTTCCCAGTAGAACGATCTCGTGCCCTCGCTCTGCTCGTGCGAGGCATTACTGGCTTCGTTGATTGTTTCACAAGACGAGACTCGTCCTTTAATATGGCTTTCTTGTTGCTGAAAAATATAACGACATTATAATATCATCTTCATTATCAACCTTTGTTTGGGGGCTACCTTTATCTGGTAGCCTCCTTAAGGTTAGAAACCATAAAGGAGCAACAATTCCGACCCACCCTCTCTGCATGGTGTCACCAGACATCGCACCGGAACACGGCAAGACCGCTTGGCGGTGCGGCGTTGTCTGGTGGGTGGTCACTAACCACGGCCGAAGCCTACCACCAGTCGATTGTCACCTGATTTGCACCACCCGGGGACCACGTGTGGGGATTTCATTAAAGGTTTACACCCACGGACAAAGGTGACTCAGCCCCCAAGTTGCTCTACGTGACTCACCGTATCTGTCGAGCCAGTTCTCTGATCTCCTTCATAGTATCGTCCAGCTCTATCTTAGGTACAGCGTACATGCCACCAGCCATACGAAGCTCCTCTTCTTTCTCAAGTTCTGCCAATTTCTAGAACAATATAGAAGATATGTATTAAAGCGTCAATGATCCATACTTCCCTACTAATATTATAAATGCGAAAGTAACTTGGTCTGTCATGCTTTCACGCCAAACTTTCAGTAGTGATTTGAATGAAATTGGTATGGAGATAGTTGGAGACCTGGGGAAGGAGTCAATACAGTACTATATTGCTCACATTACATATATGTCGGAGAAGTCATTAGTACGGTAGCAGACTTTCCAGCGAGGCGGCAGCGCGTCGTGACGTCACGCTTCGACAGAGTCTACCCTGAGGTCCGCACAGGCATAGAGTGGGGACTGTCGCTACACGAACTGTCCCCAGTTCTCTACAGACATCCGTGCGACCTACATCGGTCTAGGAACTGTCTTACCACTCGTTGTATTATTTTTACATTTCGTAACAAATTAATAGTGTGATTAAGTTAACTTTGTTTGGTGCTCGTAAACACACTCACTCAATAAGTTTTCTTGCGAGGACTATCCCTTTGATCGGCCCCCTGTACCGATATATATTTATATGCAATTTCTGATACGTGTAGGCTTGTAATTGGCTTAATGTTTCATATTGTAATTTCTATTTAAGTTGTTATTAGCTGTAAGCCTTCCACAATGTAATAAAAAAAACTAGTTTATTTGCAATAACAGATAGTTTTACAAATATGTTGTGATTGGAGCCTCCTTTTAAGCAAGTGTATGCTTGTCACAGGGGACTCCGCTCTCCATACAAAATAGTCTTTGCAAATAATAGAATACAATTATGTTTAATCATAATATATAATATGCGTAGATCCGTATCCCTTTCTCTCAACCAAATCACAATTGCTTTTAAACCCATATAATACGGCACCATATTTGTTGGAAACAGACTTACCTCGAATATATCAGGATCAATATAGTCAGCAATGTTATGTCCCTCCCAGAACTCTGGGATAGGGTCGTGCCGCTCATCCTCTGGGATATCAGCGTAGTTCTTCTGTAGATCTGTACAACAATATATGAAGTGTAACTGATGCATTTATTTACAACATACATGTCGGAGAAGTCATTAGTAAGGTAGCAGCCTTGCCAGCGAGGCGGCAGCGCGTCGTGACGTCACGCTTCGACAGAGTCTAGCCTGAGGTCCGCACGGGCATAGAGTGGGGACTGTCGCTACACGAACTGTCCCCAGTTCTCTACAAACATCCGTGCGACCAACATTTGTCTAGGAACTGTCTTACCACTCGTTGTATTATTTTTATATTTCGTAACAAATTAATGTTGTGATTAAGTTAACTTTGTTCGCTGCTCGTAACCACACCCACTCAATGTTTTTTGCCGAGGACTATCCCTCTGATCTGCCCCCTATACCGATATATACAATTGGATAAGAATAATGATCTAATTGAATAACAATCTCAACACTAAACTTTGATGGGCTTGTGGCGTGGTCGGTAAGGTACTTGCTTTTCACGCCGCAGGTCGTAGGTTCTATTTTCACCCGAGACAGATATTTGTGTGATGAACATGTCTGTTTGTCTTGTGTCGGGTGTAATTATCAATATTTAAGTATGTATTTACAATAGAAAAGTATTATATGTAGTATATTACCAGTTATCTGGTTTTCATAGTACAAGCTCGGCTTAGTATGGGATCAGATAACCCGTGTGTGTTAGTGTCACAGATTATAATTATTACAATGTCAGTAGTTAAACTCACCCAGTACATAATCATCTCCCTCTTCAAGTTCAATATCCCGTTCAAGTTTACGTTTCCGAGCTAATTTTTCAGCGGCTTGCTGTTTCTTGATGATGACGTTGGTAGGGATGACAGGTGGCCTGGACTTGTTGTCCCGAGGGGATGGGATGGCCACGTGAAGACGGTTGAGGATACCATCCACCTGCAGGGATGGAATATATTTAGGGGACTGAGTCACCTTCGTCCGTGGGAGTGCACTATTTATCTGGATCGTGGCCCCCAGGTGGTGCAAATCAGGTGACAATAAACTGGTAATTATGTTTACTGTGTAATTAACTGTAAGTAGGCTTCGGTACAGCAGTCGCACAGCGGTATCAGCCCAAAGGTCACGGGTTCGATTTCCAGTCGTGCCCGCACATCTTTGTGTGAAACGTTTCATCACCTCTGCTCAATATATTCCCTTTTTAGTGTACCACTGCAGGGCACTGGTCTTCTCTCAACTATATAACTAGTTGAGAGAATTTAGGCCTTAATCCACACACGCTGGGCATGTGCTTTTTGGGGGCTGAGTCACCTTCGTCCTTGGGTGTACACCCAAGAATCCCCACACATGGTCCCCGGGTGATGCAAATCAGGTGACAATTAACTGGTGGTAGGCTTCGGCCGTGGTTAGTGACCACCCTCCAGACAAAGCCACTCTGCGAAGCAGCCTTGCTGTGTTCCGGTGCGATGTCTGGTGACACCATAAAGAGAGGATGGGTCGAAATTATTGTCCTTTAAGGTTTCTAACCATAGGGAAGCTCATTCCACTGCCACCTTCTCACTGATAATCATTCGCCATCACGAGTGAATCGGTATACTAGGCTGGCGCGTTCCATCATAGACTGCTTGATTGCTTAACATCAGGCAAATTGTAGTCAAGCGCCAGCCTATCGCAGAATAAAAAACAAAGTGCGGGTTGGTGGATGTCACATGTCCTCGAATGATTACTTCTTAGACATGCCGGTTTCTCGATGTTTCTCTTCATCAATATTCAGCAGGGGCGATGAGACACACACACAAAGATGCGTGGGCACGACCCAGGGACCGATCCAGCGACCTTATATTTCAAAGGCGACGCCTATATCGCTGTCCCATTGCTGCTTCAAGTACTATAGAATAATTCGTTTACCTTTTTAGTCCTCATCTTCTCAGTAACTCTGTGCCCCAGGAGTCTCTCACAAGCTTCGATCTTGACTTCCTGCACTCCCTCTTCAGTTACAGTAGACATTCGCATAACTGGCACTACTGATAGATCAGAGTTCGGGTCCGCGCTGTGGACAAATCAACAATTAATAATAATAATACTAATGTAGCAGGACATTAACACACACGGTCATCTGATCCCAAACTAAGCAGAGCTTGTACTATGGAAACCAGATAACTGGTAATATACTACATATAATACTTTTCTTTTGTAAATACATATTTAATAAAATATGCATAATTATAAATTAATCATTAATTATTATTTTATTATTATTGACGAGCCGGTGGCGTGGTCGGTAAGATACTTGTTTTTCACACGCAGGTCGTGGGTTCGATTCCCACCGAGGCAGACATTTGTGTGATGAACGGGTCTGTTTGTCTTGAGTCTGGGTGTAATTATCTATAAGTAAGAGTCATTCCAGAGGAAGGTTTCTAACTATGTCGGAGAAGTCATTAGTACGGGAGCAGAATTGACAGCGAGGCGGCAGCGCGTCGTGACGTCACTCTTCGACAGTTTAAGCCTGAGGTCCGCACAGGCATAGAGTGGGGACTGTCGTTACACGAACTGTCCCCAGTTCTCTACAGACGTCCGTGCGACCAACATCGGTCTAGGAACTGTCTTACCACTCGTTGCATTATTTTTACATTTCGTAACAAATTAATAGTGTGATTAAGTTAACTTTGTTAGCTTCTCGTAACCACACTCACTCACTAAAAAAGGTTAAAATGAAGTATGGAAGTATAAAGGTACTCACTTGACCAGGTTACTCCTGGAGCAGTTCTCCATTAGTCTATCAAGTAACTCCTTCTTCCCAGGAGCGAGGTCTTCCGGTTGTACTACATCCATCTTGTTTAGGACGACTATTAATGGTTTGTTGCTGAACAACGGCTTGATGCTTTCGAACAGTGATATCTGTAAGTTAAATAAAATTTCAGACTATCTAACGGATAAAAGCGCTTGGAGTTAAGTCACTCTAATTCAACACACTAAACAAAATGTAATAGATGTAAGTACTTCATTTAAAAAAGAAAAAAGCCTACTGAGTTTTTTGTCAGTCTTTCTTAGTAGTTACCAGTCATTCACTGCACGGTAGGAAAAGAAATTGGACTCGCGTCTCAAAAAAAATCATATTTTAATTTCATTTCAAATAAACTGATGGTTAATAGGGCTCAATAAGGAAAACTTCTTAACTAGTGCAATCTATGGGAAAATAAACTTAAACTTATTTCTAACAGACTTCAAGAAAATGAGGTTACTTTTTTTAAAATATATAAAAGAAGAAACTGACTGACTGACATATCAACGCAGAGCCCAAACTGCTGGGTCTGGAGACTCCAAATTTGGCACATAGGTTCCTTATAGGGTCTAGGGGTGCACTAAGAAAGGATTTTTTTAAACTCACCCTTTAAGGGGGTGAAACGGGGTTCCAAAGTTTGTATGGAGAAACAAGATTAGATAGATCAATTTCGCGGGCGAAGCCGCGGGCGGAAGCTAGTACATAATAAAAGTATTTCTAGCCATTTTTTCCCATTTGTGAAACGCGACTTTAATAATAATGTTTGTAGGTAGTCAGTAATAATTGTTATTAATATTTTTGGACGTCAAATACCTCAGTCCACCCGTGAACATGAAGTCTGAAAAGACTTTGAAACGTCGGGATCTAAAATCTAAAATAAACCGCGATAAAATCCGTTACAAAAAGTAGTTTTTTTTTCAATCCATAGTAATTACTTACTCTTGGCACTATGTGTTTACCTGCTGATATTCTCCTAGTACCTTGATCATGCTTAACTTGTAACTTATGTCGTGGTACGACATAAGTTAGGCGACCCCGGGAGCCCAGATATACGGTGTCTAGTAAGTATCTAGTCAATGCACTAGACCAACGAGTATGTTTTGAGTATAAATTGCTTATTATCGTTACTAACCTGTTCTTCAATACTATGTCCGCATTGCTCTGAAGGATCAACAAAATACAAGATGGCGGCTCTGAGATGCGCGAGCGCAGTGACCGCTTGCATTTCTATCACGTTGCGCTCTTCTAGGGGATGATCCAAGATACCAGGCGTGTCTATCACCTGAAAAAAGATAAGCCTCATAAAGCTTTGTGGGTTCCATTCCCACCCGAGACAAACATTAGTGATGAACATTTGTGTTTGTGTCGAGTCTGAGTGTAAATATTTATTATAAGTATATATTTACGAAAGAAAAGTATTATATGTATAGTATATACCAGTTATCTGGTTTCCATAACACAAGCTCTGCTTAGCTTGGGACCAGATGACCGTGTGTGTTAATGTCACAGAATATTATTATTATTATTATAGCTAAAATAGGTTTGTCTTTGTCTATCATCTTGAAATTTATACTATAGGCCGACTGTTTAACTCGCGTATCGCCATCTGAGGTACAAAGTCATAAAACATTAATTAAATCTCATAAAGAATTATTTAACCACAGATAAAAGTAATGTAAGACTAATCGTCACTAATATCCATATCGCTTGAATCATCATCACTGTCTGTGCAGCTTGAGGAGTCAGAATCTTGGCGATTGGCGATACGCGAGTTAAACGGTCGGCCTATAGTAAGAAAGAGTTAAAATCCATTTTAACTATAGGGGCTTATAAGATTTTTATGAATATGACCAAAGTATATATTTATTTTTATACTGCTACATAACATAAAGACTGCTACATAAAGATCCTCTCATAGCCTTAAATCAGCTCTGGTGGCTAATCTCAAGCCCGGTACACAGATTTTATAGTGCTTAACATGGTGTAATTCTCTACTTGCGTCACTCTCACTCATCACACAAAGATTTGTGCTAGGTGGGAATCGAACCCACGACCTTCGGCTTAGCAGTCAGGGTCACTAACCACTCCGCCAGTCCAGTCCGTTCTCTGACTATAACACCTAACTTTTTTATATTTTTTTTGCCTATGACCTAACCCAATTGGATGGAAAGGCCGGACTTTTTGGGTGAGCCGTCCGAGGACGGTCGAACTGATCAAGTACTCTGGCAACTGCCATGAAGGCTTCCCATGTAGGCACGAACATCGGCTCAGTAGGCTAATTCAAAAAATTAAATATGTTCTGTCGCAGTGCAGTTGCAGTTAAGTTTCGATCATAACAGCCTTCTTCGTATTCTCTTAATCTTGACAACCGCTGTCAGATACGCTCGTGTCAAGTTCGCGTCACGCGAGTCCTTTCTCGTATACGTTATTTAATGACAATTACAAGTATACCATTTTGCACTAAGACATAAAATAATAATAAGTTTATTGAACTTCATGGCATATACATGAGCTAGTTACAATATTAAGCAAAATATAATTACTTATTGCTATTATACTCTTTAAAATCTATCTATAATCTAACTAAGACAAACTTGATCGCAACTGCACCGCAACTTGATCGACGCGTTAAGTAATTACGTGAATTAGCTTACAGGACGTTGTCGGACACTAGCTTTAGGGGATTTGAGATAATAATATATCTTTTAAGCTATTGCATAGCTTTTATCGTGGGTTTTGAGCGCGGCGACCGAATCAAGAAATTCCGTAACGAAAATAACCTAACACCCCCCCACTCCGATCCAACACACCGATCGGCACAGCGCGCTGTGTGCACGGCCTTCAACGCCGTTGAAAGCCGTGCATCGTCTAACGTCGTTTCAGTTCGGCAGACTTCGGCACGGTGTTTGTGTGCGTGCGACTAGACGTATGCGTGTATACTAGCTGCTAACTGCTCATAACTGATTCTATCTCTTTTAGACACAATGTTTTTTGGTCGCGTCCACGAATGAGTTTGAGAGTTTTATTATAGGTCACCACCCTCAAAAAGTGTAACTTGAATGAATATCAAAGAAAAAAATACTGCATAAATAAAATGAATAAATAAATATAATTTAATAAAAATGCTACGCAATAGCTTTACCGCGGCAGCCCCCGAGTGCCACACGGGTATTTTGTTTATCGGGGGTTAAAAACTTAAATAGTAAACATACCTGCCATCTCAAATATTTGTAGTCAGTGTGACCAACATACAAACTTTTGGTCGTAAATGCATATGGCTGTACTTCAACATCAGCTCTTGTAATCTGTAAATAAAATAAAATAAATCTATTTTAAGGTGATATTAGACGAGTCGAAGAGCAGCGGTGGCGCAGCGAGGTTCGAAACCATAAAAAAGCAAAAACTTCGACCCACCATCTTAAATGGTGGAATACGGCAAGGTTTGGCGGTGCAGCTTTGACTGGTGGGTGGTCACTAACTACATTAAATGAAATGAAAAATATGCTTTATTTTTTTTGAGACGTGAGTCTACATAAAAATAGTCCAATTTATTTTCCTGCCGTGCAGTGAATAACTGGCAACTACTGAGAAACACTGACAAACAACTCAGTAGGCTCACAGCCGAAGCCTACCACCAGTTAATTACCAGTAAACATAATTTCCAGTTGATTGAATGTCACCTGATTTGCACCACCCGTGGACCACGTGTGGGGATTCAGATTAAAGGTGCACTCCCACGGACAAAGGCGACTCAGCCCCCTAAAAGTCATGTTAGTCTAAGACTAGTGTGTACCATTGAATTACCAATGAATTGTTACACATAGAAGCTGTTACCAACAGTCCATATTAAATAAATTACCTTGTTGATAAAGCTGGACTTGCCAACATTAGGGAAGCCACAGATGATGATAGTGCGAGTGTATGGGTCTATGGATGGCAGACGAGCCAAGTGTTGCCGGACCTGAAAAAAAAAATTTACAACCTTAGATCAAATCAAATCAAATTTATTCATGAACAATTTACATTGTGTTTGAATTTCTACCTAAAGGAAACCTACCTAGAATTAAAACTGCTATCATAATCCTGGCATTGATACTCCTTTATAATATTAATATAATAATATAGTGGGACATGAACACACACGGTCATCTGATCCCAAACTAAGCAGATCTTGTGCTATGGAAACCAGATAACTAGTAATATACTACATAAAATACTTTTCTTTTTAAATATATACTTAAATATAGATAATTAAATTACACCCAGACACAAGACAAACAGACATATTTAAACAAATGTTTGTCTCGAGTGGGAATCGAACCCACGAACTGTGGCGTGAAAAGCAAGTATCTTACCGACCACGCCACCGGCCCGTCTTTAAGCCGACATTAGCCGAATTATTGATTAGCCGAGCAGCGGTGGCGCAGCGGTACGGGCCTCGCCTTAGAAATATATCGCGGGTTCGATTCCCGGTCGTGCCTACACATCTTTGTGTTAATTGTTACATCGCCGCTGGTCAATATCGGTGAAGGAAAAATAGTAATGAAACATTAGAAATACCGCTAAGAACTAATCATTCGAGGATATGTGACATCCACCAACCCGCACTTGGCCAGCGTGTGTGGTTTAAGGCCTACTCAGTCAACTCGTAAGATTATTTATTTATCTACAAAACAAATATCACTACAGGATGACCCAATGCGATATTGTTGAAAATATTTTACATTAAACTAGGTATTGTAACGAATTCTGTGCAATGTTATTTTAGTAAACTCACTCAGAGTACAGTAAAAGATAGTTTAGAGAAGACCCGTGCCCAACAGTGGGACATTAAAAAGGGTTGAAGTGTGAAGTGTGAAGCCGACAGACGGCCATGGTTTTGAAACTGAGCCAAGTTCAAATACCTTTGTCTTTGATCCTACAAGAATTTAATCTAAAAGATAATAGGAGCTTTTTTTTAAATTCTTGAATAGGCTGGCGCTTTACTACAACTTATCTGATGTTAAGCAATGATGTAGTTTAGCTCAATGTACCGATTCACTCGTGAGAATGACTTTCGGCGAGGTGGCAGTGAAATGAGGCTCCTTAAGGTTGAAACCATAAAGGAGCAACAATGCCGACCCACCATCTCTGCATGGTGTCACCAGACATCGCACCGGAACACGGCAAGGCCGCTTGGCGGTGCGGCTTTGTATAATGGGTGGTCACTAACCACGGCCGAAGCCTACCACCAGTTAATTACCAACTTCAGCGCTCACGCCTGCATTACCCGTATGTGTAGGCAGAGGTAAATATAACCTGCTTTTCGTCTGGTGTTTTTTAAGTCCCATACGTCAAAGGAGACGAGCCTATTGCCATTCATCAGGCACAACCTTTTTGCCAAGATTTTTGAAGTATACTAGAAGTCTTATTGTTCGACCCGGGAACCGAACCCAGGACCTCGAAGGTACTAAGCGAACACCCTTATCACTGGACAACCATTTTTTTTTTTAATAGCCCGTAATGTCCCACAGCTGGGCAAAAGCCTCCCTCATAGCCTTGCAACTGTCCCTATTGCTAGCTTCTTCCGTCCAAGTCACGACTGACAAGCTCAGATCATCGCCCCAACGCTTCTGTGGCCTTCCCTGGAGACGGATACCGTCTCCAGGAATCCACTGTTTGATTTATGATGATACAGAGAGGTTATTACTACTATTAAAGTGAATAAGTTTCTTTTATTATAATTATTTACTACTTAGTTTGTATTAGAGTTAGTGTTATGAAATGTGTTATTTATATTTTACTTTGCACTTTAGTGATTATTAAAACATTGTTTGACTTTTAAGCCTGAAACACAGGGCAACCTAGTTCAGGCGAATATATTATACTCTGCCTATTATTGAATAAACCTGTACTCTAAGATATTAATTGTAACTACTTACTATATGAATAAACTTTACTTTACTTTACTGTGTCGTGATATGGGCCCATCTGTCTCGATGCATACGACAAAGGTGACCAGTCCATTCCCATTTAAGCTTAACGAGTATTACCTGTTCTAAATAAGTAAGATTGGCAGCCTGTCTCTTCATGATGGTCGCCATCCGGCCGAGCGCTGCACGCTTCAGCTGCTTGCATCGGTACAACGAGTCGCCGTACTTCAGAAGACGCACATAGTCCTTTGCTACACTGCAACAAGTGGTTTATATTTATAAATTAACTATAGGCTTAGCAGACAGTATTAGACAGAACTCTACTCAGTGGCGAAGGGTGGGAATCTAAAAAAAGAGAAGCCGGAGCAAAAAAGTTCTTAGTTAAAAAAATATATCTCTTCAATACCGTTACCGACTTTTCTATGGCGACCATCACCTTCATTATCCCTTTTTAGTGTCCCACTGTTGGGCACGGGTCTTATTTCAACTATCTTATGAGTTGAGAGAGTTTAGGCCTTAATCCACACACGCTGGCCAAGTGTGGGTTGGTGGATGTCACATGTCCTCGAATGATTAGTTCTTAGACATGCCGGTTTCCTCACGATGTTTTCCTTCACCGATGAGATGAAACAATTCACACAAAGATGTGTGGGCACGACCACGATTCGAACCCGCGACCTTAATTTTCTAAGGCGAGGCCCGTACCATGCCACCGCTGCTATTTAAATCTCTTTAATTTTAACGAAGCAAACTATATTAATCAATTTCTAAAGGGAAGCAGATTAGAATCGGTTTGTATGCACTCTTCGCCACTGGCTCTACTAAAAACAACTACTCTTGAAGAGGTGTAGTTTCAATGGTGCCAAAGACACATTGCCATTGTCCTTAACCTTAGTATTCCAAATATATAATATAACTAGCTGCCCCAGCGAACTTCGTACCGCGCAAAATTGTGAATCTAAACCATTCCCAGATCCCCTTGAACACACACAAAAAATTTCATCAAAATCGGTCCAGTCGTTTAGGAGGAGTTCAGTCACATACACACGCACACAAGAAATATATATATTAAGATTCCAAATGCTAAAGGTAAAATAGTACGTGTGGCACTCGGGGACTGCAGCGGTAAAGCTATATTGCATAGCATGTTTTATCAACTTATGCAATAATATTGTCTTAGATTCACGCGAATATCACACATTGAAATAAAACTACTTTCTAACGGACTTTATCGCGGTAGATTTTAGATCCCGACGTTTCAAAGTCTTTTCAGACTTCATGTTCACCTATGGTGTCCACCCGTGAACATGAAGTCTGAAAAGGAAATTTATTTATTTATTTTATTTATGCAGTTTTTTTTTCTTTGATATTAATTCAAATTACACTTCTTGAGCGTGGTGACCGATAAGAATTTCTTTCTTTTATTGAATATTACAATACATGTAGGTTATTCAGGAATTTTTATCATTGAAACTGTATTCTGGTCTGCCGAACTGAAGCGACGTTAGAAGATGCACGGCTTTCAACGCCGCACTTCGGTCGCCGCGCTCAAAGTTATGCAATAGCTTAAAAATAATATTCAAAAAAATTGGTTGCCTGTAAAGTCGGTATACGGGCGAAAGTTTTACGTGACAACGACTTTGAGTGGTAAAATAATTTTAATGTGAATATTCATTCGTATAGTAGGAAGGCGCGTGCCTTTCACTTTTTATGTCTGTCTCTCTCGCTCTTAGGCGGGCTAACCATGCCCGAGTGGAAGGGACGCGTGCCTCTCACTCGCTCTCATTGTGAGCGCATAACGTGAGCGGAGCGTAACGCAGTTTCTTGAAGTGTCACCCGGCAAACCAATTTATAAGACGTTGTCACGTCAAAACTTTATTCCTATTAACGAACTCGTGGTACTGAAGGCTCCTACTTTCAAAGGTACAAGGGTGTCTAATCTGGTGATATCAGAAAATGATTATTACATTGATCCAACACAGGTTTTGAAGGCTAGAGGTGCTGTTTGTAAAATGTATATAACATGGGTAATGCACAATACGTATAAACGTTATATGCGACCATGATGTTATAGTATTACTGTGGGCCTGTTTTGACTGACACACAGTATGAACTGTGCTCAGCTTCGATCAGGCCAAGATTACTATTACAAATAGAAGAAAGAAAAAAAACTGACTTCAATCAGTTTTTTTTTCTTTCTTCGATGGCTATGATTAGGGGACCTAAACATATTATGTAATACGAGGCAATCCTATTGCCGTACGTATTACAGATTACTATAGGCCGACCGTTTAACTCGCGTATCGCCTATCGCCAAGATTCTGACTCCTCAAGCTGCACAGACAGTGATGATGATTCAAGCGATATGGATATTAGTGACGAATAGTCTTACATTACTTTTATCTGTGGTTAAATAGTTATTTATGAGATTTAATTAATGTTTTATGACTTTGTATCTCAGATGGCGATACGCGAGTTAAACGGTCGGCCTATAATATTAGTTTTGTCGGCATATCACTCTGAAAAAGCGGTAAATATAAGGTCACGGATTCGATTACCAGTCGTATCCAAACATTTTTGTGTGAATTGTTTCATCTCCGCCGCTGGTCAATATAGGTGAAGGAAAACATCGTGAGGAAACCGGCACGTCTTAGAACTGATGTCGATGGATTGACATGCAAGATGCAGAGGCGCATGGGGAGGAACGGCCTAGGTTCTAAAATAATAGTTCTGAAAAGGCTATCAAACTCTCACTCACCTTTGTTAAAAGAAAAAAAAAGTTGTTCGTGGGTTTGATCCCAGTCGTGCCTACACAACTTTGTGTGATGAAACAATCACCACCGCATATCAGTGAACAAGAACTTATCATTCAAGGGCATGTGACATCCACCAACCCACACGTGGCCACGTGTTGGACTCATAACTCTCTTAACTTATAAGATAGTTAAGAGAAGATCCATGCTCAGCTGAGGCACGAGAAAAAGAGTTGAAGTGACTAACAATGCATACTTACGTATCAATAAGGTGTCTAGCAGTGTTCAGCTGTCCGAGACCCAGTTTGTAATGGTCCTTATCATACAAAACGTTCATGAGATCTGCGTAGAATGGGTGGACATCATCTAATTTAGGAAATTCCTGTAATAATAAATTACTAGAATTGTCTTAGATTTAGCGAATATCACACATTGAAATAAAACTACTATAAAAAGGATTTGATCGCGGTATATTTTAAATTTTAGATCCCGATGTTTCAAAGTCTTTTCATGTTCACGGGTGGACTGAGGTATTTGACGTCCAAAAATATTAATCACAATTATTACTGACTACCTTCAAACATAAATATTTAAGTTGCGTTCCGATTTAAGCAAACTGAGCTCACAGTGCCATGAATTCTGAATACTTCACTGACTGATGACTCATGACTTTGAAACGTCGGGATCTAATATCTAAAATAAACCGCGATAAAATCCGTTAAATAGTAGTTTTATTTCAATGAGTCCATACAAGTTGATTACCATCGGCTTCCCTTTATGAAATGGTCAATATCACACATAGTTAATATTATATTAAACAACCCCTAAAAGTTTTAAATAGCAACAAAAATAAGTATAGCACCAAGTGTAAGAATGATTGGTGAAGTAGTGAAGAGTGTAAAAACTTCATTGCTCCAGCTCCAGCTACCCCAGTTAGGTACAAATTATACACCTAAACCTTCCTCTTCAATCACTCTGTCTATTAAAGTTGGGTAAAAAAAATTGTTTTAAGAGTGCAAACTATCTGCATACCAGATATCATATTGGTTTACTATTTAGCCATGAAAAACTACACACAGTTTTCCAGTTAGGGTGTAAGTTTGTATTGCATAAAATGTGTGCAAGATAGGTATATTTTTAGATGACAAGATCATCTGATCCCATAGGAAGCAGAGCTTGTACTATGGAAACAATAAATGATTCATATACATACATACTATTTTTATTTGGATGAAACTGACTGACTTATCAATGTACCGTCCCAACTGCTGGATCTAAAGACAGAGGCCTGATGTGATAGATTTGGCACATAAGTTCCTTATGAATTTCTATCTAAAATTACTCCTTAATGCAAAACGAAACGGTGAAGCCGCCGGCGGAAACTAATACTTTTATATAACTACAAAAAAAAACACGTGTACTGGGTGATTCCATGGCCTGTGGATGAAAAACCTTACCATCACCTATACCAGTATGTTATGGTATTTATTTCGGTACTTAATCAATGGTTTAAGATAATTGCGTACCTGTATAATCCGTGATAATCGGTCATGAAAGTTTTGTTGCGTAAATTTCACTTTTCTCATATAAAACGCCCTTATCCTTGATATTTTATAGTGCTTATGTACTACAGTAGGTGTTTTCCTTTGTGTTTTAGACAATATTATGTCTATAAAGTCCTGAAAAATTAAATGAATGCATAAACACCGAGGTTAAGTATTAAAATCAATTTCTAAAAATAAAAGATATTAAGAAAAATAAATATTTACCTTAGCTGTAGGAACTACAGCGATCTTTTTAAAGTTGTATAAACTCATTTTTATTTATTTTGTTGCACTTAAAATTAAAAATATTGCTCTCATGGAGCCACACGTAAACACGTGTTTTTAAAAGAATGAGCTGTCAAGTGTCATCAGTCAACGTCTGTAATGAGGTCCATAATTTATTGGTATAGATTTTTATTAACAGTGATGATGATTAGTATTAGCATGTATTGGTACACACAAACAAACACAAGTCATGAACTGTATATGCATACAAACTGTACCTCGGCAGAGATAAACGCGCGCAATACTAATTCCGTGATAAATTAAAAAAAGGACTAAAGTGAGATATTTTACCTTTAAAAATAAATATCAATAAGTAACCTCCGGTATCGACTTGCGTATACAGCACATCTCTCAGATACTACATCAATTCAATTCTGTCAAAATTACGTCAAATTGCCGATAGTGAATGGTTGTTGAGGTTATCTATCTTAAATCAATGAATTTAGGAATAATGCCAATATAATACGTAAAATTATTAATAAAATCAAACGAAGCCGAGCATTTACTTAATGTACAATCATTTTGCTTACAGGAATTCTATTTAACTGTAAGTATTAATTGCATCATTTTTCATTTGTTTTACACTAGTCTACCATAATATTTTGACAGTGTTTTTCTCCGCGATTTTCGTGACATCACACTTTTATATCATTGCGCTAAATAAATTAGATTTATTACAAAATTAGTGAGTGGTATCTGTGAATTGCAGGAGATAATTTGGAAGAGAAATCAAGAAAATAACGATGTATTCAAGATTGCACCATAGAGCTGGAAAATGTTTGAACTATCGGCTGATTACCTCCCCCATGACTCAGAATTACAGCACCGGCATATTAAAAAGGAGGGAGCCAGCATCCAAGTTGTTTCAACCAGGAAAAACTCTCCATGGGTTCACTTGTAGTGATGTGGAGTATATTAAAGAGTATAATATGACTGCATATTTCCTGACACATAATGTTACTAAGACTGAGTACTTACACTTAGAAAGAGATGATTCAAATAATGTTTTCTCAGTTGGCTTCCGTACTACACCTTTAGATTCAATGGGCACTCCGCACATCTTAGAACACACAGTTTTATGTGGTTCTGAAAAGTATCCAGTCAGAGATCCATTCTTTAAAATGCTGAACCGATCTCTAGCAACCTTCATGAATGCTCTCACAGGTCCAGACTACACATTCTACCCATTTTCATCACAAAATGAGGTTGATTATCGAAACCTGCAAAAGGTTTACCTTGATGCAGTGTTTAAACCTAATTTGTCGAGACTAGATTTTCTCCAGGAGGGTTGGAGGTTGGAACACTCAAATGTAGAAGATAAAAACTCACCCATTACTCTAAAAGGAGTTGTTTATAATGAAATGAAGGGTGCATTTTCTGAAACCAGCTCACTTTTCGGTCAAAAGTTTATAAACACAATATTACCTAAAGGAACTTATGGTTTTGTCTCCGGAGGTGATCCACTATTCATCCCAGATCTTTCTCATGGTTATTTAAAGCAATTTCATTCTACATACTACCATCCAAGTAATGCTAGAATATACTCCTACGGAAATTTCCCTCTAGAAGCAACACTAAAGTTTGTAAACGAAGCATATTTAAGCAAATATAAATATTTGAACCCAGCAGACACAGTAGTCTCTAAACAGCCACGTTGGACTGAACCAAAACGAGCCCAAATTCAATGCCGATTAGATCAATATGGAGTACCTATTGAAAAACAGAATCAAATTGCTATTGGCTATGTTATGTCAGATATTACAAACATCTATGAGACTTTTATGATGATGGCGCTTTCCGAGCTTATGATTATCGGCCCAAATTCAGCATTTTACAAAAGTTTGATTGAGAAAAACATTTCTGGAGGCTACAACTCACTTACTGGATATGACAATCAAATAAGAGACACATTATTTGTCATCGGATTGAGGGATATAGAAGAATCCAAGTTTGAAACCGTAGAAAAGATTGTTAATCAAACTATTGAAGAGATATATGAAAAAGGATTTGAGAAAGATCACATTGAAAGTGTTTTACATGGTTTTGAGTTGTCTATAAAGCATCAGTCACCTAAATTCGGCTTGAACTTGCTTTTTAATTTAATGCCATTATGGAATCACAATGGGCCAATATTAAATGCGCTTAAAGTTAATCAACTATTAGATCGGCTGAAATCAGACTTAAAACAACCACAAGTTATTAGAAATGTGATAGAAAAGTATTTTATTGAAAACAAGCACCAGCTTGTGATGACAATGAAGCCAAATCCTGAATTTGATGATGTTTTTAATGAAGCTGAATCAAAATTACTGGCTAATAAAGTGAAAGCCCTTGGAGAGAAAGACAAAGAAATGGTTTATAAAGAAGGAATAGAATTATCTAGGGCACAAAAAGAAACTCAGAATTTAGATGTATTGCCTTGTCTACATATTAATGAGATCACACTGAACAAAACTGCCCCACCGCTAAAACACACTGTTTCTGAAGTAATACCCTTACAATTCTGTGAAGCCAACACTAATGGAGTAACTTATTTCAAGGGTGTAATTGGAACAGATAGTTTAAATGATGAAGAGAGAGAACTGCTGCCATTTTTCAATTCTGTAATTAGTAAATTTGATACAAAATCATACAACTACAGAGATTTTGATAAATACATTAGCAAGTCTACATCAGGGTTAGGTTTTCTGACCCATGTTACTGAGCACATAGATCAACATGGCCAATATGAACAAGGAGTGTTAATAAGCAGTCACTGCTTAGACCAAAACCTGTCAAATATGTTGGATATTTGGATGGAGATCTTTAACAAGCCTAACTTTAGTAATAGTGAGAGAATGAAAATGTTACTCACAAATTACTGTTCATCTTTGAGTAGTGGAGTAATAGATAATGGTCATACATATGCTATGCAAGCAGCTAGAGCATTAATTTCATCCGTTGACGAATGTAAAGAAAGCCTAATGGGTTTACGTCATGTAATTACGATGCAAGATATACAAAAAAATGTTAAAATTGAAGATATCCAAAATATTGTTGATAGCATAGCAGATCAGATACTTGCAGGTAACAATCTCAGAGCAGCTATTCATTACTGCAATATGAATACTGATGTCCAGAGTGTTGTTGATGATTTTTGCAAGAAATTGTGCCAAGATGTTGAGCATAAAGAGATGAATAGGATCAACTGGACTGACTGTAAAAAGATGCCAAAAGAATCCCGTGGAGCGCATATATCTATGAATATTCCCGTTAATTTTTGCGCTAAAGTAATTCCAACAGTACCTTATACAGATCCTGACTATCCCAAATTGCGCGTGCTCTCTAGATTCCTAACTTCGAAGTACCTGCATCCGATCGTTCGTGAACAAAATGGCGCCTACGGTGGCGGCGCAATGATCACGTTAGACGGCATATTTAACTTTTACTCGTACAGAGACCCTAATTCCTCCGTAACTCTTAAAGTATTTGATGACACTGTACCTTGGTTGGAAAAGAAAGCTGAATTAGTGAATGATCAAAATCTTTTTGAAGCTAAGCTTTCAATTTTGCAACAAATGGACCAACCGGTAGCAGAATACATGAAGGGAATAGATCTGTTCCTGTATGGACTATCGTATGATATTTGGAAGACGCAGCGTGAACGAGTTCTAGCTGTAAAGAAAGAGGATTTGATAGAAGTATGTCAGAAGTATTTGAAGCCCGAAAAGTGGTCTGGCAAGTGTGTGATCGGAGAAGGCGCGAAGGATCTAATTGAGGGAAGAGAAGAATGGGAGACTATTAATGGTCCACAGCAATGAGAAATTTAAACAGTGAAACAGTTTGAAAAATACGTAGAACACGATAAATTCGTAGTGTTTTTACATGACAACAATCTTTAAAACCATCTTATAAAATACGCCGAGTTACCTTTGTTGGTCCTTCGATCTTGCAAGTGGTTCGTTTCGTCTTGACTTTGTAAGTTTAAACGTGGTATGAGATGTGAACTAAGGCTTTAAATTGTCATTGTATTTATTTGAAATGGTAAGATATTTTTTTCAAGTCATAAAACATTATATCAATATTTATTCCAAAGTGTTGAGAATTGAAAGTGTAAAATGGTTGTTAAATAAATACTATTACTTCTTAATATTTTTGTCTTTTCATTTTACTTTATCTTCCGACATTGTGGACAGATTGATATCAAAACTTTTTTATTATTTAGTGTGAGTAGGTAAAGTACCATCCAGGGGTTGCGGAATTATCACGGTTTCCCGCGACCCCTGGAAGTGATGTGAGATGGAGCACCTACCTACTTGTTAATGAAATAAGATTAAGTATTTTAGGTAAATTAAAAAAAGGATTTTTTTGATTTATCTAAGTGTAGTAAGTAAATAATCATCCCTGTGTAGTAAGTAAATGTCATCCCTCTACCATATAAAGATTTTATATAGAGATTCTAGATTTAGGTAATTGGATGTGTCTTTTGCTGTACCATATTTACTACTAGTTTTCCGACAGCGGCTTCGCCCGCGTGTATGTCGGTTATCGCGCCAAAACATTACCTTCTTTTTGCGCAGTCAGATAAAAACTATCCTGTCCTTTCTCGGGTCTCAAACTACCTCCATACCCAATTTCATCCAAATCGGTTCAGTAGTATAAGCGGGAAAGCGTAACAGACAGACAGACAGAGTTACTTTCGCATTTAAAATATTAGTAGGGATTCCGAGTACAGCAGTAGGAGGTTTTTACATTCATAATGCTTAATATCGCAATATAATTTATTTTACCTACATTTATATTACTTTAGTTTTAAACTTCTTTGTTTTAGTCATTGTCATGTCTCTGCCAAAACACTTCAACAATTTTGAAGAATACTTTGAAGAATGTCTGACTTTTTTCCGAGACTACCAATATCTTTATAATGTGCCTAACACAGAAATCTTAGTTAATAACGCTTTGAATAATATAAAACTTGAAAATGAAGAAATAGATGTTAATGAAAAATTCGACGTATCGCAGTATAATGAAAAATATTTTCGCGCCTTTTTTAAAAAGTTGCAACGGCTTCAAATTGTCTATGGTGATTTTGAAGAAAAAAGTTTGGATGTGGCTACAAACGCGCCTTTAGGCCCTAAGAAAAAACATGAAATTATTTATTTAGCAAAGGAAATCAAAGAATTATGTGAGAATGTTGATTGCGATGTTATTGTGGATTTCGGATCTGGATTGGTACGTATTTCTAGTATCATTTTCTACTTTTTCTAAATTTATAGAAGAAGAAACTGACTGACATATCAACGCACAGCCCAAACCGGGGTGGGTGGTGGGAACTGTGCCTGATAAACGACATAGGCTCGCTCTCTATTAATTAAAGGACTTAAACAGCAGGTGAAATGTGTGTCATCGAGTAATACAGGCGTAAGTGCTATAGATAAAGAGAGATGTGCTATGCTATGTGCTGTGTTATGTTATAAAACCTATTTGGTGTTATGGTTTTCCCCAGGTACATAGTACATAAGTACTGCTATACTCTTAAATTATGAGGAAATTCTTTTCAGGGTTACTTAGATCACCATATTTTTAACACAACTAACTACAAAGTTCTGGGAATAGAATGCAGTGAAAACAACTACGTAGCAGCCAAAAAACGCCAGAGGAAATACCACGAAACCTCCATAGACAATGTGAAATACATAAGACATACAATTACCGAAAATTCTAATATTAATATCCAAAATTATTTACGAGATAAATTCGTAAACCATAAACAGTTTTGTATAACCGGCCTCCATGCATGTGCAGATTTAACCATAGACGCAATTAATTTATTTTTGAAAATGAATCACGCAAAGGCGTTGATTATTATGCCGTGTTGTTACCACAAGATGGTAGAACCCGAAAATGGTGGGGGTTTTAAAAATTTCCCACTAAGTCAGAGTTTAAGAGGAATATTTGAGAGGGATAAAGGTTATGAGTTTATAAAGGTACCGTTTTTAAGACTAGGTGCGCAGCCGCCGTGTGGGAGTGAAAATATAGAATTTATGGTGTTTAATTTGATGTCTAGAGCTGTTCTACAGTTATATGCACATAAACGTGAGTAAAATAATAAGATCTGAAACTTTCCTTGTGAAATAAGCTAAAATACACACATTTTTAATTCAGGCTTGTTATATTATTTGACGGGCCGGTGGCGTGGTCGGTAAGATACCTACTTGCTTTTCACGCCGCAGCAGGTCGTGGGTTCGATTCCCACCCGAGACAAACATTAGTGATAAACATTTGTGTTTGTGTTGAGTCTGGGTGTAAATATCTATTATAAGTATATATTTACAAAAGAAAAATATTATATGTATAGTATATACCAGTTATCTGGTTTCCATAACACAAGCTCTGCATAGCTTGGGACCAGATGACCGTGTGTGTTAATGTCCCAGAATATTTTATTTTATATTCTTTATAGACCTTCATCTACATCTACAGCCTGTAGATGTAGATGAAGGTCTATACCAAATACTTAGCTACAGGTATGTAAAGCGAGATTAATATTCTATTTTTTTACAGATAATTGCAAATTAAAAAGAAATAAAAGGAAAGCAATAAAAACCAAAATCTTGAAAAATGATTTTGCTTCTTATATCCAAGACGCCATTGATGGATTCACTATAGTACAAAGCGAAGTTTCTGACATCAATACAGTTAACAATCCTTCATTAAATTTAGAAGAACTTATGACTATATGGCAGGAAATAAGTCCAGTGACGTTTAAAAAAGCGGGAATTTATGTTCGCTTACAAAATTATCTACAACCAGTGATAGAAAGTTTTATTTTGTACGATAAATTAGTTTATTTACAAGAAAATGGTATCAAAAGTTGTAGTTTGAAGAAAGTTTTTGATCAAAAACTGTCGCCGCGATGTATATCTTTAATAGCAAATAAATAATTCACATTAAGCCCTACCTATTACTCATTAGCCTTTCTGTCTATCTAAAAAGTCTACCTGTCAGGGTTAGGGCTATAAAACGAAGTCAAAATATATTTTTTTTTTACAAATTTGAAGAAAACACTTGAAAACGTCTTGGTTTTTGTCTTTACATTGTCTTTACAAATGCACACGTAAATAAAAGCTACACACACACAAAACATGTACTAGCATGTGTGTGGGCGCTGCTGCTACTAATGCAGAGACCGCTAAACGGCGCAAATATAGCCAATTATGTACAAATTATATATTTGAGCCGTTTGGGGTTGAAACGCTTGGACCGTGGGGCCCGAGCGCCCGAGCACTTTTTAAAGATATTTCGAGGCGGTTAATAGACTCTTCACGTGACCAGAGGGCTGGCTTACATTTTGGTCAAAGAATTAGCATTGCCATACAACGTGGCAATGCTGCCAGCCTTCTGGGCACATTTCCCCAAGGCCTCGATTCGGAGGAATTTTATGACGCGTTATCTAGTTTTTAAGATAGATATTTAGAATTAGTCTACTTTTTCTCTCTTATATTTTATGTAAAATCAAAAAAAAATACTTAATAAAACTTTCTATTAAAATGTGTAATTTAGTCACATCAGTACAAACGTCGGTTTGTACAATCGTATTTACGAGCACAAAACATGAACAGTTTATGCATACAAACTTCATGTAGGGGAACGCGCGTAATACCAGTTCCGTATTTAATTTCACTGGTCAGTTTCAGTGGCCACTTAAATTTTTAATACTGCCGGGCTTTTATAAGAATTTTCCCTTGACCATAAAATATAGTATGTAGTATGCTACTTCATGTAATTTTTTGTCTACATCCTGTCTCTGTTTATAGGTGTGCACAGAATTAAATGCATCGGGTGCCCATAAGCGTTTATATGCTCTTTGCGGGTGCCCATGTCCATAAAAAAATGGTTCAAGCATAGATTTTTAATCTAAAAAAAATAAATCTATGGGTCCAAGTAAGGTCTCTAGATGTTTCCGGTCTGGGTACCTCTGTGGACCTGACCGATTGTTAGGTTATTTAATTTAACGAATGATCGAATTCAGCACAGCACTTCCCTAGTAATGTCACTAATGTCATCCTGACATGTGACACCATATCTACGCTGTGTCTGACTTACTTAATGCAATATTTTTTTTATTTTCATGTTTTCTATTTATAATTTCTTTGAAAATAAGTTACAATACAAATATAAAAGCTGAATATGGCCTCTGAGAAAAGTTATTGTCGACTGTGTGCTGGTATAAAGTCGCCTGAAAAGCTCACACACTTAAATGATACCAAATGTCGTGAGATGAATCTCAAACTATCACGGCTCAATTCAGAGATCGATTTTGATAGTAACTTACCCAAAACCGTGTGTTTCGTGTGCCTCAACACTTTAGAAAAAGCCTTAGACTTCGTTATAGTTATTGAACAAGCGCAAGAGACGCTGAGAAACATTTTCTCGTCTCATATTAAAAAGGAAGATTCATCTTTATACTTAGGACTTGAATGTACTCAGAATGTTAAAAATGAGGATTATAATGAAAATTTTGCGTTTGATCCAACCGTTGATGATGATGACAGTGAATTTCCAGTCAAACTTGAAGATACATCAGAAAATTTAAGCATCACTAAATCATATTCCAAAAGTATTAAAAAATCTTCAAATAGCTTAGACTTGATCCCTTTATCACAGTTGAAATTAACGTGGAAGGATTATACGTGGGTATGTGCCACCTGCGACACGAATTTTCCTGAGTATAATGAATTAAAAATTCACTCTATGCAATACCATAACCAATGTAACTTGTTCCGATGTACAGATTGCAATAAAAGAAGATTTAAGCTTAGAGACTTCTTAATTCATGTTCGAAGGCATAGACAATACTTGAAATTATCTTGTTATATCTGTCACATGAAGTTTAATTCACTACCAAAAGCAAATAAACATAGAAAGAAACACATACCAACTGAATTTGTATGCAATGGTTGTCACACATATTTTGACAGTTCGGAGGAGTTGAATGAACATACTAGAATATTCTTTAAAAGTAGAGATCGAAGTCAACCGTCAACACAAACAGATCAGTCCCTGATATGTCCTGTTTGTAACAAAGTTTTTAAACAAAAAGGTGCTTATAATGTACATTTGTTAATACATACAGATAGAAAACGTTCGTACACTTGTGAGATTTGTGGTAAATGTTATTTAAGTAAACATAATTTAGCTGGGCATATGGTTATGCATAATGATACTAAACCATTTCCTTGCAAACTGTGTAAAAAGTCTTTTAAAACTATAGGTCAGTTACGAGCTCACATTGGTGTTCACGATACAAATAAACCGTTTTCCTGTGACCAATGTTCACGGTGTTTCCGTTTAAAAAAACAGCTGGAATCCCATTCAATCATACATACAGATATTCTGCCGTACGTTTGCAGTTTCTGTAGCAAACGTTTCAGGTTTAAAACAATTTTAAACCAGCATATACGTCAACACACGGGTGTTAAACCGTACTCCTGTGATTTATGTCAAAGAGATTTTACGAATTGGCCGAATTATAATAAGCATATGAAACGTAGACACAACACGGATATGTCAAGAAAGAAACGTGAGACGTATGTAGTTGACCCAAATGATCCAGTTATGGAGAATGTGGTTAATCAAGATGATGTTAAGGTTGTGGAGTGGAAGAATAAGATGCTGAGTAGGAGAAGAGGACGTCCAAGGGTAGAGAAAGTAGAACAGAGCATCTCGGAAACTAAAGAAAACAGGAGTAATGAAGAAATCTGCCATTCTACTCCATAATATCCAGGATAGTTCAAACATACTAAAGGGATCAAATTTAAACAATGTTTTTTATTTTTTATTCAGCTATAGTCATGATTACTTCCCACACTTGTTTTACAGCTATGAAATTTAAAAAAAGACCGAGAAATAAACGTGTAAATATATTGTTTATGGTTATAAACAGAGTTGTTTGTAATTGATACAAAAATGTATTGTATTTATGTTGTTAGTTTTTATCTAATCTAAGTATATAGTTTATAAGTGTTATAATTTCCATATTTTTCTGTTTATAATTCATGGAAACTGGTTTTCATTAAAGTTATGTTTTGCAACTTGACACTTGCAGGTTTGTGTTCGTTTTGCTGCAAACTGAAATATTTTTCCTGGGCCCATAACCTATTAAAACAATATTTATTTGTAAACCGGAAGGAACTTCTTTATTCAAACAAATGTCATACTATCATAAACTATAGAGCTTATGTATAGTGCTAATTTAATCTCTCAAACTTTGGTACTTGGTATCGAAAAATAATTTATTATAAGAAAAAAAATATGATTTTAATTTTCGACGAAATATATAAATTATAAAAAAGAAATCTTTCGCGTGCAGTACCTCACCAAGTATGCTATGACGCGCGCTGTCTGTAGGGTGAGCACGAACTTTTTTTACTCTCGTCTTTCGATATCGATACGCTTGTTTTTGTATGGAAAAGAACTACGCCATCTGTTTACATTCCATACATAATACGCGTAAACATGACAATATCGAAAGACATGGTTCATAAAAAGGTACCGTACGTAGCGTTTAATTAATAATATAGGTACCTACGCTGAATGTAAATTATTGCATAACTTTTTAAACAAAATCTTATCTAAAAAAAATACTTGGCGATTATTCATAAACAACCTCTTTAAATTTTGAAAACTTAATTTAGAAACCAGAACCAGAAATCACAGATTACATAAAGACCAGAAATATACTTTTAAGAATTTTTACGTATCATGATGTTCTGATTTCAAATATTTTATTATAAACTTTGCCAATAAGCATTTTTAATAAATTATATGAGTTGACATTGTTGATGTGTTTTAATTTAATTCAATATTTATTTATTAATAGCCATGTGGTTGGTAATGTTCAAATATATTATTTACTATCTTTCCGACAGCGGCTTCGCCCGCGTGTATGTCGGTTATCGCGCCAAAACATTACCTTCATTTTGCGCAGTCGGATAAAAACTATCCTATGTCCTTTCTCAGATCTCAAACTACCTCCATACCCAATTTCATCCAGATCGGTTCAGTAGTTTAAGCGGGAAAGCGTAACAGACAGACAGACAGAGTTACTTTCGCATTTATATTATTAGTAGGGATAAAATTACTTTTTATTGTAAAGTCTCTTCTACGAGGTGTTTGTTATGATTTTTAAGTAGGTACCTACTTGGTTTGTAAAACATGAAACAGCTAGTTTAATTTAAAATATATTTGGCATCTTTTGCTTAACTTTGCAAACATCTTTGCTGTCTAGCGGTGTAATTAATTGTTTTTTAATTACATATCTAACTAAATGTTTTTCTGTGAAAACCTATAAATTATTTTAGATTGTCTTCACAAGTGAGAAAATCGCGGCGATGATATCGCCGCTCGTCGTGCCACTTACCCCTAGTTTTCACTGGCAAAACATTCACAAGAAAACATGTTGCAAGCACTATCTATCTCTATCGTTTAGAGATGAGTAGAAAGAGATAGACTATGCCTGTATCATGTTTTGTTGTGCAGAGCAAACGCCCTCTTAGTTCTATACAATATCTCTGATCGCGATATTCTCGCACGAGGAGACTCTCCCTTATATTCACTTCAAATCTTTTTAGCATCCCACCGTTGGGAACTTGTCTTTATTGGGTTTATAGGCGACAATGAAATATGTAGAAGTCTCATTAATAATATATTGTACAGTTAGTTACAAGAAGTAATATTGATTGAAGACAGTGTGTGTGTTTGGCGCCATGACGGACGAACATAGACAACAGACTAGAGCTGTAGTGATGCTACCTAACACTATCTTACGTGTTAAGAAAGATTATGGCTTCCCACACACGCTGGCCAAGTGCGGGTTAGTGCATGCCACGTGTCCTCGAATGATTAGTCACAATGTTTGATATTGAGCAGCGGTGATGAAACAATTCACAAAGATTTCGTGGGCCCTACCGGGGATAGAACCAGTGATCATTTATATCAAGGGCGTGGTAGATACCGCTGCTCTTTGGAGTCCTCGCCTCTAAGGAAACCATAGGTTTTACCGACGATTAGCATATAAAATATACAACTTCCCAACAAGATCAGTTGGAGGGAGTGCCGCGGTCACCGGACATTACAACTCGCCCGTATATAATTACTCCTTTAGTCATTAGCAAGGTGTCAGGCATTCAAGAATGAAACTACATTTGCATAGCTTATAATAATATATTGAATTTCTTAATTATTAAAAAGCTTATAAAATAGTGTAGGTAACTATTAGATTAACTTATCCATAAGGATACAATAATAGGCACATTCAAATATCACTTAATACCTAAATATAAGTACATACGTAAGTACCTGTTTATAACTACGTTTTTAAATCTATGTTTCTATACAACTTATCTAAGTATTTAACTCATTGAAATAAAACTACTTTTTAATGGATTTTATCGCGGTTTATTTTAGATCCCGAAGTTTCAAAGTCTTTTCAGACTTCATGTTCACGGGTGGACTGAGGCAGGTATTTGACGTCCAAAAATATTAATAACAATTATTACTGACTACCTTCAAACATTAATATTTAAGTTGCGTTCCGATTTAAGCAAACTGAGCTCACAGTGTCTTGAATTCTGAGTTGATTTTGCTTGGGTTTTGGTACAAGTAAATTAAGCACTGGGTCCCAAGCTGGTGGTATATTCCAAGCATTTTCTCTGTTAAAATTAGGATGCTTTTTAATTTTAATAGCTTCACGTATCATTCTTGGTAGGAACCGGTTTTTTTTTGACAAGGACGTAAAAAATTAATTTTATTTCAATGTGTGATATTCGCGTAAATCTAAGACAATACTATAGGTATTTAACTCCTTCAACAAGCACAATTTTACGACCTATTTGACTAGATTGCAAATCAGGGTTGGTCGGGCCGCCAGGTGGAGGATTCTAATGATCTGTGGGCTAATTGCAAGTAGTGCAAACGTTTTTCCAATCACCCATTAAATATATTGTTAAGAGGCATCTTGCTTAATATTAGTCAGTCTAATAAAGTATGATTGTGCAAAAGAAAATTATAGTTTAAAGTAGTCAATTCAATAGGCAAAAGGGAAGGGGTTCGTACATTGATATGATTTGAATATGATTTGTACAAAAAAATATTGAAATATTTGCTCTATTGTCTGTTCTAACGTTACGATACCTACGCAAACGCAACGTATCTGCTGTCCCTTATTGTTGCGGATTACCTAACCCAATTAGCCGGAAGGGCCTTTATTGGTTCACCGGACTTTTTCGGTGAGCCGTCCGAGGACGGTCGAACCGATCATCTGCTGTCACTTATGTACCGACCCTTATTTAAGTAGTAGGTACCGACGCTGTTTCGTTTTTTTTTTCTATCGAAGTAATTAATTTATTATATTATATATAGAACTATAAGTATCGAGGTATGAAATGTATGCCTAAAAATAATTACTTAAATATTTCTTCGTTTGATTAAATATGCTTAAAAACAATTAAATTTTAGTACTTAATTCTAGCTATCTGTCATTTTACAGTACGCCGTATAAAAAACATTTATAATATTCACCATACATTGAAATAAAACTATTTTATAACGGATTTTAAATAAATAAATAAATATTCTGGGACATTAACACACACGGTCATCTGGTCCCAAGCTAAGCAGAGCTTGTGTTATGGAAACCAGATAACTGGTATATACTATACATATAATACTTTTCTTTTGTAAATATATACATATAATCCGCCATTGAAAATCCGCCATCTTGGACTGGAATACGCAACAACTTCAATTTTTTTAGTACAGTGAGCAAAAATGTATGTTTGATATTATAATCACATCTAAATGAAAAAAAATAAAAATGCGTACCTATATCTTATTGCCTTTTGAGTAAGATTGGACATTTGGATTCGGATATTTAGATACAAACATATTATATTAACTTCCGACGACAAAAATCGGAGTTATAAGAACGTGTGTTTTTATCCGCGTATATGTATTTGTGTACAAGTTTGTGGCATCGTAGTGCATAAATTTACTTAGGTAGGCAGCTGTATGTAGCTACACACCTAAGTAAAATTTTCTACTTCAATCACTATTAAGAATAAAAAAAGGATATACGTATAGTAAGGATTTCTAAAATACATACATGAGTTATTATTGCATTGTGCGATGATTCCTCGGACAATCTCTTTATCTAATCTATTTTTATTGATTAGACAAATCGGTTTAGCTTTTTCCACACTCAGATCTATTATTCTGTTCTTGCAAGCCACTATGGCAGTTCTTTTGAACATTGAAAATTTGTAAAAACTATTTTTGTTACATCTAGTTTGGGTATATCACGTTTCGGTGAATTTTCATTATTTAATATTGTTAGTTTACTGTCGGTTATTTCATTATCATCAGTTAAGTCTACTACATAAGGATTTCCGATAATCTGCATGGCGTCGTGGCTTTTTGTTCCTTCTAAAGTCAGGTTTCGCATATTTGATTATTGTATTTTGTACAAGGTGCTTGATGTATGCTTCTTGGTAACTTGGTCTTTGTGGTAACTTTTTGAGATTTGAATTTTGTTTTTGGCGTAATATATTATTATGGTTTGGTATTTTTTGTGGATATACTTGATGTGGATTTGTCGTTTGTTGTAAAATTGCGGGGTTGCAGTGTATTTCTTGTTGCGAAACATTGGGACACGCCTTATGTATTTGTGTTACTGTTTTCAGATTCAAGTTTGGCTGTTTTTGTAAGATTTCACAGGTCGTGTTCGGTTTTTGTAAGACTTCTTCGTTAGGTATTGTTGTGCTCTGCGGTTGTTTTTGTAATACATGATCTATCTTTGTCTTATGCAATCGACGTATCTTTCTAATTTTGTCTAGTAATTCTTGTACCGCGGAATCTGGTATATCTAGTAAATCTTCAGAATCAGTGCTTTGTTTTTCTCGTAAGGATTCTTCGGGATTTGGATTATTTTTCTGTGGAAATGCTCCCGAATTTGACTCCAGTATTTGTTGTAAAACACTACAATTTGAATTCAGGTTATTTGTTATCAATCTGTCATGATTTGAATGAGTAACGCCAGAATTAAAATCATTCTTAAGTAGTATCATTCTATTAGGACTTGTATTTATTTGTTCGTAAACTTCAGAATTTACGTTTTTTATTTGTTGTGATTCTTTATAATTTTCATTTAATAAGATTCCACTATCCAAGTTTCGGGTCTCACGTAAATTTATGTAATCCGGATTTAGTGACCTTCGAGGATCAAGGTTTGTTGTATGATGTACCTTGTTAACTGAATTTTGCTGTCGTTGTGATTGTTGTTTAGCCACTGAAAACGGTATTGGAATGATATCACATAGTCCTGAGAGTCTTTGAAGACTATTGGAATATCTGACTAACTTTCGAGTGTATTCATTTTCTAAAGAATATTGGTCATCTTTTTCATGAAGATTTTGTTCACAATCCGCGTTTTCTGGTTGTTGATTTTGTGTACTAGTATTTTGATCTAACGTCATTTCATATAAGTTTATTAACTGTCGTAAAAATCCATTCCCATTACTTTTGCAATTCAAATTAATTATCTGTTTTAAAAAATTATTAGAATTGTCTCCAGGTTGTTGATGTGATAAAAATTCAAGTCGTTGCAACGGATTATACTGTTTAGAGGAAGCCATATCTTCATTTGGTTGAAGTACATGACTATCTATCCCTCCAGCTTTGGTATATTTTACTTCATTCTTATTTGTTCTGAATTGTTCAGTAGGCTCATCATTTGGTGTACTATTTTTACAACCAGAAAATAAAGACGAATAACAGGAACGGTTTTTTTGTGGATTGAGTACAGGTATGCTAGAAGTTTTTTGGTTCACATTTGGTTGGAATTGTACTATATTTTCAAAGTTTGAATTATTTTCTTGTGCTTTGAGCTGTTTAGGATTTATGTTAATAAATGTTTTACCATCATTGGGATCACTTTCACCATTCTTTAAATTTATATCAAACATTAATTTTCCACCATTCATTACATCTATATTAATCAGTTCATCAGTGGAATAGTTCAAATTATTTGAACTTGCGTTGACTGGACGTTCATCTTGATTCTGTAATGTATTTACTTTGCAATCCCAAGTTTGACTTTGCGATAAATCAATATCATAATTAGAATAATGTTTATAATTAACTGAATGTATATTATGTAATACTTGTGATAAATTGACTTTAGACATCGCGGCAGAACTGTATGAATTTGTGTTAGGGTTTCGTACATTTTTATTTCTAACTGAAACCATATTTGGTACAGATCTGTAATTGGTATTATGTTTAACTTCATTTTCATTACTTCTTCGTATGTATTGAGTTGAAATTGTAGTTTCATTTGGTATAGAATTGTAGTCGATATTTCTATCAACCGGATTTGCACTGGGGTTTCGTACATTATCACTTGGCGATGGATTTATATATATACTCGTAGTTCTACGAATATCTCTGTCCAAGTTTTTGGTAACTTCAAGTAAATTATTACTAGTTAGCAAACTGTTATTAGACGTTACATCTATACGAGAATTTGCATTCACTACTTTAGCTGGTGGTATAGTTTCATTTGACAGAATAGTAATTTTAGGCACTCCTGCTTGATAAGCAGATGTGGATGCAAAATTATCATCTGTAGTATTTATCGCAGATTTTACATGAGCAGAAGCTAAATGAAAATACTGAGTATTGATAGTTTTCTGTCTAGCCCACTCTTCACTGCTTATTTTACTTCCTTTATCCGCGATAGTTGATGCGGCACGTTTTTTCAAAGATAATTTTCTAGGTGTATTATTATCGACTGCATTGTGTTTCCTTTTGTTTATTTTAACATTATTTGGAGGATTTGAAGGTTGATTGGCGTTTCCAGTTATAGTTTCATCAGGAAGACTAATATTTTTACAAGTTTCTAAAGACTTGGAAGCTTTGCCATGGACTGGTATACTAGTTGTTTTAGGTTTGAAATATAATGAATTTATATTTTTCTGCCTCTGCCATTCTTCGACATCTTTAAGCGCAGGCCTAGGCTTTACAGCAGGCATCAATTCATTATTAGTATTATTATTGTTGTGTACATTTGTATCATTATTTACAACAGCTGTATTATTGTCAATTTTATAAGAATCACTTTTATCGGTCATTATGTTACATTCCTCAAGTCTTTCGATGTTTTGATTCTCAAAATTTTCATCTATATTATTTTTGTCATATTTTACTTCATTGATTTTGGTGTTATTATTGTATTCTTTATTATTCTTATTTCTTCGTTCTTCATTATTCTTTTCTTCTATTATATTATAACCATCATCAAATATAGGTTCTTTGGGTTTCATTTTCCTTGCATTCTTTCTGCACTTCTTCATTCTTTCTGAAAAAGTAAACAAAAAGAACAATAAGCTTTATGTAATAAATGTAAAATGTAATTAATGTAAATGTAAAAAATGTAATACAGGCCAGTTGCCGTGGTACCAGGCAGTGGGTTCGATTCCTACCCAGGATAGAGACTTGTGTTTCGAACTTTGTCTGTTTGTCTAGAGTTGGGATTACGAATTCAGATGAAGAAAATCAGTTATCTGGTTTCTAATGTGCAAGAGTTTATCTTTATTTCAATATTGCGATGTGTCCCATTAAAACAAATATGAAATAACTTATAACTTTGAAATAAAACTACTTTTTAACTGATTTCTCACCGTTTTTTCTTATTTTCAATGTGTGATGTTCGCGATTTATATGGAAATATTAATGTATGTAATGTTGACACGACTTGGTCGAGGGCGACTGTTACTTTTCGGTTAGAAGAAAAGTTAAAAGTTCTGTAGAATATTGAGTTTTATCTAAAATAAGACAAGTTTAATAAATAAATAAAGTTATTAATTGTCATAGAGCAGCGGTGGCGCATGGCGCAGCGGTACGGGCCTCGCTTTAGAAAAATAAGGTCGCGTGTTCGAATCTTGGTCGTGTCCACACACCTTTGTGTGAATTGTTTCATCTCCGCTGCTCAATTCGGTGAAGGAAGACATCGTGAGGAAACCGGCATGTCTAAGAATTAACCATTTAAGGACATGTGACCTCCACCAACCCGCAAGGCCAAGGCCAGTGTGTGCGGATTAAGGCCTAAACTCTCTCAACTCGTAAGATAGTTGAGAGAAGACCCGTGCCTAGCAGTGGGACATTAAAAAGGGTTGAAGTGAAGTGAATTGTTACCTCAGTATGAGACGTTTTTAAATTGTATAATAATACTAGCGGCCCGCCCCAGCTTCGCCAGGGTAGCTTCAGCCCACTCAATAATTTACAAAAAATGTGATAAACAAAGAACCGCTCAATCGATTTTGTGCAAACTTCACATAAACCATCTACTAAATAGTCCGAACAATGTCTAAACATTTGGTTTGAATAGGTAAGCCCGTTTTGAGTTATAAAATTACAACGAAAAGTGGTATTGATTTTTATATAAATAGATTTATAAATAAAACCGTTAGTACAACAATGAATTTATATTATTTATAAAAAACTTACTTCGATAATATCTTTCTGCTTTCTGAAAAACAAACAAATTTTTAGTTTAACATTAATTAATAATAATTGAACTAATATAACTGACATAGCCTTCACGGCTGTATTATCTAAAGGTGTAGGCAGAGGTGAATACCACACAATTTTCGCAGGCTATGTTTGGGTCTCATACGTAATAGGGGCCGAACCTATTGTCGCGAAAATAATTAATAGAACTCTTTTTTTTTAATCTTTATTTACACAAAGGAGTTTTGTTATGCAGTGACTATGCCACCCCCATTTAATAATCCCCATATACCCAACTTAACCTATTAATTATAGAAAACTAGTTCATGTCTAGCACGACCTCGGTCGAGATGCGTGCACCCCATTACATTAACACTAAGAAAACATCCTAACCTATTTAAAACACAAAAAAACAATAGTAAATCTAGAGATCCAACCAAAGTAGTATTATCATATTGTAGAACTAGCCTCTGTAAAAATAATGTTTATCACATGTGTATTACAATTTATAACAAAGTACCAAAAAATATAAGAGAGTTTCCATTCCATAGGTTCAAAACAGAGTTAAAGAAATGGCTGATACACAGCTGTTTTTATAATTTAAGTGAATATTTAAAGTAAAATAGTATGTTGGTTTTATATTTGCATGCCTATGAATGGCGGAATATGGCTGTACTATATACATTTGTCACCTTTATTTGACCTGTATTCTATGCGAATAAATTATTTTGATTTTGATTTTGACTACCCGCGAATAAAGTTTAATTAGCATTATGTGCAGTTGCAGTGATCAAGATCAAGTTGCAGTGCAGTTGCAGTTAAGTTTACGTCTTAGTGCAAAATGGTATTCATCTAATTATTTAGCCGTCATATTTAGTCTATGCGCTCGCGTGACGCGAACTTGACGCGAGCGTATCTGACAGCGGTTGTCAAAATTACCAGAATACAAAAAGGGCTGTTTTGATCGAAACTTAACTGCAGCTGCACTGCAACTAAACTTATTTAATTACGTGAATTAGTCTACTGGCCTCTTCGGACAGCGGAGACTAATGTTGTGTAGTGAGTCTTTAAAACAGAGCTCGAGTCGCGACTCGAGCCTCTGTACTAGGGTCCGAGTCTGCGCTCGAGCCTTCGAAATAAAAGTTGAGGCGTAGCTCGAGGCTTCATAGGAGACTCGAGCCTTGAATGAGACTCGAGCAACGAGCCTTTTAAATATACTAGCGGAGACGACAGAAAACTATTACATGTACCTATATTCTGGTTGCACATAATACTCATATCATTACTAGTAACTTGAAAATCTAAGAACCCTTCAGCACCAACCTCAAAATCATACTTGGCGTATGAAATAATCTATGAATCGAGCAGCGGTGGCGCACCGGTACGAGCATCGCCTTTAAAATATAAGGTCACGGGTTCGAATCCCAGTGGCGCCCACGCATCTTTGTGTGAATTGTTTCATCACCGCTGCTCAATATCGGCGAGGAAAACATCGTGAGGAAACCGGCATGTCTTAGAACTAATCATTCGAGGACATGTGACATCCACCAACCCGCACTTGGCCAACGTGTGTGGAAGGCCTAAACTCTCTCAACTAGTAAGATAGTTGAGAGAAGACCCGTGCCCAGCTGTGGGACACTAAAAAGGGTTGAAGTGTATGAATCTAATTGGGAGTAGACACACTTAGGCTTTTTTCTTCGATAGGCTGCCGCTTGACTACAACTTGCCTGATGTTAAGCAAGGATGTAGTCTACGATGGAACGCGCCAGCCCAGTATACCGATTCACTCGTGATTACGAATGATTATCGAGGAGAAAGTGGCAGTGGAATGAGCCTCCTTAAGGTTAGAAACCTTAAAGGAGCAACAATTCCTCGCCACCCTTTCTGCATGGTGTCACCAGACATCGCACCGGAACACGGCAAGGCCGGTTGGCGGAGCGGCTTTGTCTGATGGGTGGTCACTAACCACGGCGGAAGCCTACCACCAGTTAATTATCACCTGATTTGCACCTGGGGACCACGTGTGGGGATGCAATTAAAGGTGTACCTATACACCCACGGACGAAGGTGACTCCCCAAAATTTAGATTTTTTCAAGGGCATAATTAGTATTATTGCACACTTTTTTGAAGTCGGATTATTTTGAAATAAAACTACTTTATAACGGATTTTATCGCGGTATATTTTAGATTTTAGGTCCCGACGTTTCAAAGTCTTTTCAGACTTCATGGTCACGGGCGGACTAGTTTAGTTTAGTGGACTAGTAAAGTAGTTTTATTTCAATGTGTGATATTCGCGTAAATCTAAGAAAATACTATCGGATTATTTTTTTAAATAAATTTTATTTAGAGAGCAGGGGTGGCGCAGCGGTACGGGTCTCGCCTTAGAAATATAAGGTCGCGGGTTTGAATCTCGGTCGTGTCCACACAACTTTGTGTGAATTGTTTCATCTCCGCTGCTCAATAACGGTGAAGGCAAACATCGTGAGGAAACCGGCATGTCTAAGAGCTAATCATTCGAGGACATGTGACATCCACCAAAACGCACTCGTGTACGTGTGGCATCGTAGCCCCAGAACGGATAAACCGATTGTAATGATTTTTGTGTATGAATTCGTCGGGAGTGTTTATCTAAATAAAACACAGGACTTCTCTCAAATCTTAAGAGATGAAGAGATGATGAGTTTAGGCCTTAATCCACACTTGCTGGCCAAGTGTGGGTTAGTGGATATCACAAGTCCTCGAATGATTAGTTCTTAGATGTACCAGTTCCCTCACGTTGTTTTTCTTCACCGATATTGAGCAGCGGCGACGAAACAGCACACAAAGATGTGTGTGCACGAGAATCGAACCCGTTACCATATACTTCAAAGGCGAGTGTGATACCGCAGCGCCAACGTTACTCCTGTTTCCTGAACCTTTAAGTATATATATTTTTCCTCACCCTTAGATCTTTAGACATACTTCTGTAAAGTATCCTCAGGTCTTCTTTGAATTGAGGTGCAGGCAGAGGCTCAAACAGGTGTCGACAACAGCACGCACACTCTGAATCATCGTGCCTAAACATATAAAAAATAATATTATAAGTACCTACTTTTTTTTTATTCTGTAATAGAATTGCGCTTGACTACAACTTGTCTGTTATGTTAATGTTTTTGTTGTTTTATTCATAATATATATGAAGGCTTTTGAAGGAGTTTTTAGACTAAAAAATATCAGGATTAGCAGACAACTTTAGGTAGGCGTGAATAATCGGGTAAGAAGACGGTATTTCAATAAAATAACTACAGCAAAATATCACTTCACCCCCATCTCTCGATAGCACAATCATGAATTCTACCAGTTAATTACCGACCGATAATAACATTATGAACGAACGAATGAACACCGAGCGCGGGTGAAGCGGCCATATTAGAATGGCTGACACTGCGTGTTGAACCATTGTGGCGTCCGGTAGTGCAGATGCAATAACGTGCTCGGTGAACGTTACTATTTAATCCAACGTAATCTTAACGATCTGTAATTACCTGTTAGAATTCATGATTGTGCTATCGAGAGATCGGGGTGAAGTGATATTTGCTGTAGTTATTTTATTGAAATACCGTCTTCTTACCCGATTATTCACGCCTACCTAAAGTTGTCTGCTAATCTTGATATTTTTAGTCTAAAAACCTTCGAAAGCCTTCATATATTTAATAATTATTTGACGGGACGGTGGCGTGGTCGGTAAGATACTTGCTTATTCACGCCGCAAGTCGTGGGTTCGATTCCCACCCGAGACAAACATTTGTTTCTATATGTATGTTTGTCTTGTGTCTGGGTGTAATTATCTATACATATTTAAGTATATATTTACAAAAGAAAAGTATTATATGTAGTATATTACCAGTTATCTGGTTTCCATAGTACAAGCTCTGCTTAGTTTGGGATCAGATGACCGTGTGGCCGTGTGTGTTAATGTCCCACACATTAACGCACACGGTCATCTGAAAATATATGCTTATTGTGATAATATTAATAATAATAAAGATAACTAGCTGCCCCAGCGAACTTCGTACCGCGTATTTATTAAAAAAAAAATGTTCACTTAGGGGGATGAAAAATAGATGTTGGCCGATTCTCAGACCTACTGAATATGCATAAAAATATTTCATAAGAATCGGTCGAGCCGTTTCGGAGGAGTATGGCAACGAAAACTGTGACACGAGAATTTTATATATTAGACTAGCTGCCCCAGCGGACTTCGTACCGCGCAAAATGTGAATCTAAACCATTCCCAGATCCCCTTGAACACACACAAAAAATTTCATCAAAATCGGTCCAGTCGTTTAGGAGGAGTTCAGTCACATACACACGCACACAAGAAATATATATATTAAGATTACCTATGTATATCGACTTCGGACAGTCCTGATCGTCGTCTGGTATCGTTCATGTAGCGGTGCTGTCGTGCGCTACAACATTTTGTGACTAGAATTTCGGTCTGGAAATAAACACAACAGTTGAAGCATTGTTCCACTGCCACCGAACATACTGGGCAACAATTCACACAAAGACGTGTGGGCACGCAAGGAATCGAACCTGCGACCTTATTTCTCTAACTATTAACTTACACTTAGTTGTAATATAATCCTCTGAAGAGTCTCATGAGACGGCAGTTCTTCGGGCACTGTGTTTTGATCAGGTTCTTCTGGAATATGAAAAGCCGGTCAAGAGAGAATTAAACTCGTATTTAGAGGGTTCCGGTTGATACCAGAAGCTGGTAGATAGTTTTGAGTAACTGGTAGCTAGTCTAGGATAACGATGAAACGCGCTTATCTAGTAAATATCAATTCACTTGTGACTTGAAGACAGGCAGGTTATAACTATTGGGAAACAGAGACATTTTGATAGTAAATGTGTCACTTCAACCCTTTTTAGTGTCCCACTCCTGGTCACGGGTCTTCTCTCAACTATCTTACGAGTTGAGAGAGTTTAGGCATTCAACCACACACGCTGGGCAAGTGCGGGTTGGTGGATGTCACATGTCCTCGAATTATTAGTTCTTAGTACTAGTATAGTATTATATTATCTGTGGTTCTTAGACATGCCAGTTTCCTCACGATGTTTTCCTTCACCGATATTGAGCAGCGGCCATGAAACAAATCACACAGAGATGTGAGGACACGACCGGGCCGAGACCCGCGACCTTATATTTCTAAGGCGAGGCCCGTACCACTGCGCCACCGCTGCTCTAAATAGTAAATGTATGGAAATCTGTAGTAAAAAGTATTCCTTGTCCTAACAATCGGTCAACACTTTTAAAATAATTTTCGTTGGCGTATTTTATGGACGATAATCGAAAATAAAACTTGAGAGGTGTCAAGGAACACCCGGATGGAACGAAGTTCCTTTCGATTAATTAGTGAAGGAATTGTAATAAAATTTTATTTCTTTTAAGTTATAATAATATTTTTTTTATTTTTTTTTTATCTCTAGAGAGAGAGAGAGAGAGAGAGACAGACAGACAGAAACATGCTCACGCCGCACCGCTTACAATAGCTTACTATAGCAAAAAGTGTCGTGACAACTTTTCGTAAGAATTTTAGCTCCCTTTCACAACGCGCGATAAGGAACTTCGTTCCAAAGATTGCTTTCATTTGGTTTTGTTATACGTACGTGCACACCATTCAAAAAGGCCAGTACCTTTAATATAGTATTATTACGCCTACGTTCAAAGTGTCCTGGAGTGCTGTAGTCCTAACTGGTACCCTCAGTATTCGGTGTATATAGAGAAAATAGAGCGTATTCAAAGACGATTCGGAAAGCATCTGAATTATAAGACCCACAGACGCCACAGTACGTATATAGAGGATTGTGAGCATTACCAATTGATGCCGCTTGCTGATAGACGTGTAATGCAGGATATGAGTCTATTATTCGATGTTATACGCGGTGGCCTTGACTCCCCAACACTTGTTTGTATCTTATCTATGACCAGGCACACATCATTGTTCTCAATACCTCGCCACCGCACAATATTCGCTAGTAATTCAGTAATCTCCAGGATAGTACTGTCTTAGATTTACGCGAATATCACACATCGAAATAAAACTAATTTTTAACGGATTTTATCGCGGTTTATTTTATATTTTTTCAAAGTCTTTTCAGACTTCATGTTCACGGGTAGACTGAGGTATTTGACGTCCAAAAACATTAATCACAATTATTACTGATTAAGTATTACCTTCAAACATTAATATTTAAGTTGCGTTCCGATTTAAGCAAACTGAGCTCACAGTGTCTTGAATTCTGAGTTGATTTTGCTTGGGTTTTGGTACAAGTAAATTAAGCACTGGGTCCCAAGTTGGTAGTATATAGGAAACTTCGGACTTACAACAATAGGTTTGGTAACGTCGATATATTTCAGTTGTATAAAAACAGTTTTAAAAACCATATTCTACGTGAGCTAACTACCAATCCACACTACTGATCATCCGGCTTTTCTTCTTCTGTTTGTTTTTAGTATTCATTTTATTCAATTTGTTTGTTAATTTTTCTCTTTGAAAAATGAGTTATTTATAACATATTGTGTGCAGTAGCTTCAACTTCATTACCTACCTATATTTTATCTTTGTATACCTCAAATTCTCTTACCGTGGAACTCTGTTATTGGCTTCGACTATTGTAAATGCATACATGCATGTAATGTGTTTGTTAAAAAAGCTGTTAGGTTTACTAAATAAATAAATCTGGGGAAGTCTTCAGCTGGACATAGGCCTCCCCTTTGGAACATCACAGCGATCGGTTGCCGGCTGTAAGCATCCAACCGCTTTCCGCAATTTCAACAATGACATCAATCCACCCTGTGTCGGTTGAGCCGACGCTGCGGAGCTCATTACATGGTCTCCACTCGAGACCCTTTATACCCCAGCGGTTATCGGTTCTCGATGTGACCTGCCCACTGACACTTAAACTTTTTTTTTTATTCTGCGATAGGCTGGCGCTTGACTACAACTTGCCTGATGTTAAGCCATTGCTCGGGTCTCAAACTACCTCCATACCCAATTTCATCCAAATCGGTTCAGTAGTTCAAGCGGGAAAGCGTAACAGACAGACAGGCAGAGTTACTTTCGCATTTATAATATCAGTAGGGATGGTCGTATGGATCAGGATAGATGGGCTCGGATCGATACAGTGGATTACAGACGTCACAACGGCTGTCATCTCCGAGGAAGACCACGAAAATGATGGAACGACAACCGGAGTTCGTTTGTCAAACGGAGAAGGCGTACGATAAAAAAAATTGGACGGATATGGCTTAAATTAAATGTAAGTACTTTTTCAATATTGTTTACCTTTAGAGCGATACTGTCCGGCATGTTGATTGAGCGTCGATAGATACTTTTTCTAAAAACAAGACAATTTTTATTATTGTAGATATGTGAGATATTAACACACACGACCATCTGATCCCAAACTAAGCAAAGCTTGTATTAAGGAAACCAGATAACTGGTAATATACTACATATAATACTTTTCTTTTGTAAATACATACATAAATACAGATAATTACACCCAGACTCAAGACAAACAGACGTGTTCATCACACAAATGTCTGACTTGGGTGGGAATCGAACCCACGACCTGCGGCGTGAAAAGCAAACAGACCATATCGAAAAAATTTATAAAAAGGATACATCTTATTTGTAGAGCAGAGGTACCGGCCTTGCTTTGGAAATATAAGGTCGTGGGTTTGCTGCTTAATATATTCATCTTTGCCTACACCTTCGGCTGCTATGACTCTTACCTCCGTAGTGATAGGTGCGACCTGCGCAGTCAGGAGACTACTGTTGACTCTTCTTATCTCTTCTATGTTCGGTAACTCTACTTTCTTCGCCACTCTATTCTTTCTATCATCTAAATCAAATGAATATTTTTTATAAACAGCCATAGAAAATTTTAATACAGAATTGCGCACGTTCCCCTCTGCCGAGGCACATGAATAGTTTGTACGCATAAACTGTTCATGTTTTTATTTTTACGAGTGCATTTTTAAAGTTTTAGATGTGTGCTGTACGTGGTTACCTCGCCTCTCCCAAAAATTGGGCAGGAACAATTTAGTTGTTTTGCTAGAAGTTGCGTCGAGTGTTCAATATATTATTTACGCGACTGTAACATTTTTTTCTATATAAAATGTAACTACTATCTATTACGAGGTGGTTTATATCATTGTCGGTCCATACGTCGCGCGTCGGGTTAACGACCGCGGCGGCGCACGCTACAGTGTGGCTGGCGACGCGCTGCCGGTCGTTAACCCGACACGCGACGTGCAACGGAGTGCTAGACAAAATGAAAGTTAATAGAACATTTTGAAGGTGAATGTTAATAGATTTTGTTCTTTTCTATCTTTCGTTATAGTTTCGGTACCCAACCATTAATGAATCTATGAACAATAGTAAATAAACTGAAAAAAAAAACTATATTTAGAAAAAAAAAATCTTTGGGAAAGTTGATGGTTATCATCATTAAATCATGTTTTAAAATACGTACACGAATTGCCAGTCAACCCATGTATATATTAAATTTAATTTATCCCTCAATTTGAACGCTGGATAAATGAAACTCACCATTTGATAATCCCTTTTCGCTATTATGCATATCAGGATCATCGCTCAATCTAAAATCCTCCGGATTCTTCTCAGTCTCTTCCTCTTTAATATCATCATCAATGACGGCACTCAATTTACGATAATCTAAATCAGTATACTCAGTTTTATTCCTAATATCGCTTTCTGAATAATTTTCATCACTGTCATACTTTATGGCATAATCTTCAGTGCCCTCAGCATCAAATATGTCATCAGCATCAATAGCATCAATAACTATATTTTTAAAGTCTATAGGATCGCAAGAAAATAAATTAGCGATAAAAGTATCAGGTGTTATATTTACTTCCTCGAACTTTTGTGTGTGTTGGTTAGGTTTTGCATCTATTATTTCAAAGTCTGTAGCTTCAAATAAATCATCTGCTCTAATTGATTCTTCATTCACATAAGGAACATCAACAAATTGTTCTATTTCAAAGTACTGATCTGATCCTACGTTCGAAAAATCTGTACTACCTTTAATATGTTTATCATCAACACTAATATATATTTCGTTCCCAACTTTTGTACAGCTTTGTTCAATTTTAGAAGCTTTGTTGGTTTTGTTACTCATTTCTTTATAAACAATTACGTTGTTTTGTTTTCTATCTTTGTTATTTGTAAAATCTGTAGCATTTGGTTTTATCTTGTCATTATCAATTGTTTGTATACTATCATTGCATGTCATATAAGATGCATTATTTAAATCTCGTGTATCATCTGTCTCTGAGTAGTTTTTATTTATAATTGGTGTTGAATTGTCTACTTCATTTGTATCAACGATGTCGTTTTCTGAATCTGTTTTAGCTCGCTTACGTTTCCGTGGAATGTGATCTGCAATTATTATTAGATAATTTAAAATAATAGTTCTGATGTATTTTAGTTTTATTTTGGTTACATTATTTTTTTCTTTAGACTCCCCCAAATTCTTCCATCTTGTCCAGTCTCCCGCGACCTCTGGACATTCAATATCGAATACATCCAGACCATCTTCATCTTTTTCTCGGTCGGCCTCGGCGACTGCTACCGTCTTGCGGCAGCCAGTGTGTGGTTACATTATTATTGAGTATATTATATTATTTTAATACCGCAAAAATGGGAGCATGAATGAACTATACTTGCTTACACTTTTATTCAAAACGGATGGACGGATTATGAAAATATCACACATGAGTAAACTGGAAAAGCTAAGTCCATAAAAATCCTATTTAATATAGGCCGACCGTTTAACTCGCGTATCGCCATCTGAGGTACAAAGTCATAAAACTATTTAACCACAGATAAAAGTATTGTAAGACTATTCGTCACTAATATCCATATCGCTTGAATCATCATCACTGTCTGTGCAGCTTGAGGAGTCAGAATCTTGGCGATAGCCGATACGCGAGTTAAACGGTCGGTTTATACTTTAATAACGAATCAAATACTTTTAATTTAGTTCGATTTATCTTTCTACAGTGTAAATGAACGACGACGTGACAAGTACTGAACGGACATTACCAAATAACTTTATAGAAATACTTTTTAGCATGTAGTAGATATCTATCTTATATCTATTATATTATGTTTATTGTGTTATATTGAATTATTACTAACAACCACACTTAACTCACCACGGATGTCTGCAAAGAGATCCCAATTCTTTCTCTTCTGCAACAGTCTCTCTGTTTCATTGTCATCCGCAATGCTGAGATCTTTAAATAAAACATTTTTTTTTACAATCTCCTCGTTTAATCTTCCACGGTTGTAAAACAATGACTTAACTAAGGTAACCCCAATTGTTATCAACTATGTGGTCGGTGTATAAATCACTGTACGTGGTCGCTGAGTATTTCTGAAATTTGCTGGACCCAAACTAAAATTCAATTAACTAAACATGAATTCAATGAAGCCAATTCAGGTTCAATTGGTCACAATTGAACCTGAATTGGCTAACAACTAGACGTAGCTGCGTAGCAATGTTAGCAACTACATAATACTAGATCGAGTATACTTAGATAGCAGTCAGTCTTCACTAATTACTAAACTCGACAACCTTCTTGACTTTTTAGCGATAAAACTTGGCTCGGGACTTTATATAAATAACGGACGCGGCGTGTAGAAATAGACAGCAGCTAGTCTTCAAGCGACGTTTACCATTCCTTAACTTTCTTCTTTGGCTCGGGACAAGATTTGACTAGACTAGTTAAGACAAGGATAGGCTAGTCTTGACAATATTGTGCTAGTGTCCAGACACAAACGTCACAAGCGAGGGGGCGCTGAGTCGAGGGACGAAGACGTCCGCGCACCGCTGCGCCACCGTGCGGCGACATCATTGAACTTTCTGTTCGCTTCTTGACTTCAACCGCACCGCCATTTTGTCGCGTCTATTTTTCTTGTTAAATATTTTAAAGAAGTATATACCAGTTAAATTTAATTACAGTCCACTCATTTCATCTCCCAACAGCTAGCGAGTAGAATTATTTAGAGACTAGATTTTCTTCTGGTTTAGTTTGTTGTTTAGTCAACTTACCTATTATTTCATCATCTTCTTTATCATCTTTTTTGTCGTCTTTTTTAACGCCATCTTCCTGAAAATCAGTAAGTAGAGGTAACTATAACTCTATCTATATCTCGCAGTGAGATGCCACAGCCATGATGTAATTATATCACTAGATACATAGTTTTAATTCCACTGCTAAGCAAAGCCACTTCCATTCGATTATCCAAGAATGTGTCCATTCATCCACCATCTCTGTTAGGATCTCGCGACGCATCTTCATTGGGTCAGGAGGCTGTAATTTCCCACAGCTGTCATACGACGCACATAGCCAGTCCAATCCCACTTTTGCTTAGCTACTTTCTAAGCTACATCAGCGTTTTGTGTACCTAACCTGTTTGAAAATATTTCTTTGAAATTGTATTTTAAATTACTACACTTACATATGGCTCAATTATAATATACTCTTCTTCCAACATCCGCTGCCATGATCTCATCGGCTCAGTTACTATTTGAGGATACCTGTAACAAATTTCAATTTTGCTGGACTTGATTCTCGATCTTAAATGAAATTTAAGATTGGATTCGTGATTATTAAATGGAACTCCTTCATAAAAATCGCTTAAGACTCTTTAGTTACAATGGACTTTGTTTCTTTTTTACTATTATAAATGTCAAGATGTAAGACAAAGACAAGCGAATTATAAACCTATTTTAGCTTTGATGAGCATACAAGACTTTTTTACTACGGGGATCAGTAAACTAACGTATAAAAATCATAACAAAATTAACAAATTTAAGCATATTTTTTTATATAAGAATGAAGTCTTTTACTTCAGCTATTGAATAAAAAAACTGCATCAGAATCAGTCAAATTTCCGGGGTGAGTCACTTTCGTCCGTGGGAGTGAACCTTATATCTGAATCTGGGTGGTGCGAATCAGATGACAATAAGGACCATCAAGTGGGTTTGCCGTGTTCCCGTGTCTGGTGAAAGCAATTAAGAGAGTGGGCTGGAATTGTTGCTTCTTTATAGTTTCTAACCTTAGGGAGCCTCTTTCCACTGCCACCTTCTTCCCGTAAATCATTCCTAATCACGAGCGACACTAGGCAGGGACGTCGTAGACTATATCATTGCTTAACAGGCAAGTTGTAGTCAAGCGCAAGCCTATTTCTGAATAGAAAAGCCATTCCCTTTAGGCGCTGGCAACAAACTTGTACACACGCACATCCTTCTTATTCGTTGGAGTTTAAAAAATAACAAATTTTGATACTTACTTTTTTAATATCTCGAGATGCAGTGGCGTTGGAATTAAAGCCCGTCCCATATTTCGCTTATTCATCGTACGCGCATCTGAGTCTTCGTAATCTGACAGATTGCTATCAGTTTCGCTGGAAACTATTCCTACTGTTCCATTTTTATTTTGAGCTGTTGCACTTGGAACATATTTTTGTGTTGTTGCATTATATTGTTTTGAGGTATTATCGTAATTATGTGATGTTTTATATTTACTTTTACTTTCTTCAACAGCAAAATTTCCACTTTTCTTTACAATATGTATTTTCGGTACTGTTTTTTCATTTGAATTGTTATTAATTTCTTTTGGGATAGTTTTTAAGCTGTGTTCTATTGGTTGTTTTTTAATATTGTTCAATACCGGTGTTGGTGTATGTTTGTTTAGTTGTGGTTGTGTTTCAATATAATGCTTTCGCCAAATAGAGAGTGCGATATTTCTCGCCTGCATTTTCAATTCGTGCCAGCGACGCTGCAGAACTATTAAAGATGCTTCACGATTGCTGTTAAAGGTTGAGTATTATTAACTACTGCTTTTATTTGAAGTTCTTTTACGCTTTAAGTAGCGCGTGATTTTGAGCTGTATGATTGACTGACAGCTGTAAAATCTTATTCTAAGGTTAAGTAACAATAAATTAAAAATGTATGTAGGTCGATAGTGGTATCTTTAGACATATTCCGCTCCTCTAGACCCTTGCGGTTATAAATAACGTAGTGCGAATAAAAAAAGTAATCGAACGGCTAGCGAAGTGAGCGCAAAAATTTTCGTTAGCAATAACGCAAACTGCAAGTCATTTAATCCAAGTGCGGAAAATTATATCATTCATTGCTGTACAGCTACCACAGATCTAGTCATAGCCGTTGAGAGAGTCGTTTGTTAAATTCGGTACGAGAATGGGAATGCCTTTTTCGCATGGTATATATTGGAGTTATTTATAAAAAGATCTAGAAAAACGTAATAAAGCAAAAAAATATTTAGTAATTTCAAAATTTGGAAGAACAATAAACATGTCTTAAAACAATGCGACGAAAAGCGAGTGTAGCGAACGCGAAATTTATTGCGAATTCCAAGACATTTTGATGCAAGTGCGGAAATTATGTTAATTTAATTAAGCGACTTTAAGAGCAGCTCTTAATTCTACTGAGATCTTGTCACGAGCTGTAGTGTGAACAGCAAAGTAAGTTCACTTCACGTCACTTCAACACTTTTTAGTGTCACACTGCTAGGCACGGGTCTTCTCTCAACTATCTTACGAGGTTAGTAAAATAAAGAATTTGATTTTGATCTGAGAGAGTTTAGGCCTTAATCCACACACGCTGGCCAAGTGAGGGTCGGTGGATGTAACATGTCCTCGAATGTTTAGTTTTAAGATATGCCAATTGACGATGATTTCCATCACCGATTTAAAGCAGCGGTGATGAAACAATACACACAAAGATGTGTGGGATCATCATGACCGGGGATCCATCCCGTGACCTTATTACCACCGCTGCTCTAGTAAGTATTTTACCAGGGTCTTTTCTTTCCTAACACATTCTTAACAAGATTTTTACCTGTTTCTATACTCCTTCCATAGATCCGTCCAACTTTTAGCTAAGAACTTCAAATTATGGTCATTTAAGGATATATCTGGGATTGTATACTTCTTTACTAGGTCCCATAATAAGTACAGAGCGTCCGACTCCTCACATGATGCTGCACTGTCCTGGAGTCAAAGACCACAAATATTAACATTTATTTATATCTAGCGTCACTTGTCTTTTGGGGCTGAGTCACCTTCGTCTGTGGGTGTACACCTTTAATTGAATCCCCACACGTGGTCCCCGGGTGGTGCTAATCAGGTGACAATCAACTGGTGGTAGGCTTCGGCTGTGGATTGTGACCACCCACTAGACAAAGCCGCACCGCCAAGCGGCCTTGCCGTGTTCCGGTGCGATGTCTGGTGACACCATGCAGTGAGGGTGGGTCGGAATTGTCGCTCCTTTAAGGTTTCTAACCTTAAGGGGACTCATTCCACTGCCACCTTCTCACCGATAATCATTCGTAATCACGAGTGAATCGGTATACTGGGCTGGCGCGTTCCATCGTAGACTACATCATTACTTAACATCAGGCAAGTTGTAGGCCAGCACGAAGAATAAAAAAGCGTCGTATTAGGAAGAAAATTGGGGGCCGCGTCACCTTCGTCTATGGGAGTGCACCTTTTATCTGAATCACGTGGTCCCCGGGTGGTGCAAATCAGGTGACAATCAATCAACTGGTAATTATGTTTACTGGTAATTAACTGGTGGTAGGCTTCGGCGAGTGAGCAGCGGTGGCTTAGCGGTACGGGCCTTGCCTTAGAAATATAAGGGCGCAGGTTCGATTCCCGGTTGTACCAGTCTATGTGTGAATTGTTTCATCGCCGCTTCTCATGCATGCCTACGAACGAATCATTTGAGGACATGTGACGTCCACCAACCTGCACTTGGCCAGCGTGTGTGGATTAAGGCCTAAACTCTCTCAACTGTTAAGATAGTTGAGAGAAGACCCGTGCCCTTATAATAATAATATTTATAATATAGTGGGATATTAACACACACGGTCATCTGATCCCAAACTAAGTAGAGCTTGTACTATGGAAACCAGATAACTGGTAATATACTACATATAATACTTTTCTTTTGTAAATATATACTTATAATAGATATTTACACCCAGATTCGACACAAACACAAATGTTCATCATTAATGTTTGTCTCGTGTGGGAATCGAACCCACGACCTGCGGCGTGAAAAGCAAGTATCTTACCGACCACGCCACCCCGGCCTGTCATGTTTCTAAAGAGAGGCCCGTACCGTTGCGCCTGCGCTGCTAGCACTAACATAAGCCTCACTACATAGTATAAAACAAAGTCGCTTTTTCTGTCCCTATGTCCCTATGTATGCTTAGATCTTTTCTACGCAACGGATTGATGCGGTTTTTTTTAATAGATAGAGTAATTCCAGAGGAAGGTTTATAATTATAACACATTGCACCCGTGCGAAGCTGTGGCGGGTCGCTAGTTTAGAATAAATAACTAACCGGAGTGAGTATCTGCACAGTGGCAATATTACTGTGCAACAACACGAGATCCGCAACAGAAGCGACGGCGGCAGGCACGGCGCCGCACGGGTCGCCGCGCCGGGAACACGCAAGGACTTGATCCTTGCACACAGCCTGTGCACGGATCCTGCACAATAACATCATTAAAAGCATTTAAATCTAAAAAAAACCTGCTTAGAGCGAGTTGGACTCGCGCACCGAGGGCTCCATACAAACCTGTAGGTGTATAAGTAAAAGTTTTATTTTTATTGTGAGTGATATGAATTTAAATATAATACCACAACGCGTTCATGAGGAAAGGGGTAGTAGGTTTAAAATTATTTAAAAAAAATTATGCTTTTGGCTATTTTTCCTTTATCTGTGCTATAAGGACTTGCTTTTTACCAAATTTTAAGATTCTGAGTTCAAGGGAAGTACCCTGTAGCTATTGATTCGCTTGCGTGTCGAAAATTTGCGGCGCTTTTTATAATAATATAATATAGTGGGACAATAACACACGGTCATCTGATCCCAAACTGAGCAGAGCTTGTACTATGGAAACCAGACAACTGGTAATATACTACATATAATACTTTTCTTTTGTAAACATATACACATATATAGATAATTACACCCAGACACACGACAAACAGACATATTTAAACCCACGACCTGCGGCGTGAAAAACAAGTACCTTACCGACCACGCCACCGATCTTTACTTACCATATCTCGTGTATGCAACCGTTTGGGATGAAATGCCCTGTATGATCCCTGACGTCATTAAAGATGGAGGTCTTGCACAGACCCTTGTGGTTCGTCGCCGCCCTCACCAACAGCGCCACCACGTGTGAGGGTGTTCGATGCCAACACTTAATATGCTGTCGACAATTGTTCAATATAATAATAATATTTACGCACGCACACGCGCACGCACGCACGCCAGCACCTGGATGACCGAGATGCTCGTTTTTTTTGTTTGTGGCGTCACAACCTAACGTCACTCAAGAGACATGACGTCATAGCAATCCTGAATCGCACAAGCAAAGTTTTACCAACGATTAGCATATATACAACTTCCCGACAAGAACTGTCGGAGGGAGTACCGCGGTCGCCGGGCATCACACCACGCCCGGCTGGAAGATCTTCCCTTTTCACTGGAGGGTCACTACCACCCGATCCTCCAGTCACCCTCCACGGTATAATAAAGGGCTCCCAGTAATAGTATTTCTCACAAAAGTTCCGGATTCGAACCGGAATCATCTGATTTCGAGACCACCCAATTTTCCCACCAGAGCTATCATAATATACCTACTACATTGGCGAAATTTGGCTTCGTATTCTAATGATAATAGAGCAGATTTTTATTGCCTCAAAACACGAACAAAACAACGTTTACTAAAATTGAGAGCTACCTACAGTCCATCAAATCTAAGAAGCACCGTTTGACGTTTCACTGAATTAGCTTTAGAGAGGCGTAATTCACACTATTGACGTGATAACGTCTTTAAAATCGTTTTAGTCGGGTGACATGTTCAGAAACTTGTGTCACACCAAAACCTCACGAGCGCGATCGCAGGTATAACGAGAGAGAGACGGATCGATCTCCCGTCTCATCTCGAGCGCTGCCAGTCATTCCGAGAAACTTGTCACGCGGAATCCTCACGAGCGGAGGCTGGCATAGTGTTCGAGTGAGTGGACCGATCTTCCGTCTCTCTCACTTATATCACCAATAAGACGTTATCACGTAAACATCTCGATCGTAAACCTACTTTACAAACAACCAATTTTTTTTTTATTAGCTTTCCTGTAAAACAATTGAATTATGAAGCTATTTTTATTTTAACACTAGCTGTAATACCCGGCTTCGCTCGGGAGTTGATATGAGGTTACGTGGTAGTTGAAATAAAAAAATAAACTATGACGTAAAAAGTAAAAAATATATATATATTGAAAACATATATATTTACATGTATTTACATTATCATGGACATATATATTTACATGTATATTTAAACATATATATTTACATGTATTTACATTTTCTCATTATTTATACTACTTGTTTATAAACAACATTTTTCATTTTATTGTCCGGGGTATATATATATAAATTTTTCGAATTTCCTACTCTTGAGCAAGCTACATAAAGCTGACCGTGAGAGAAGCAGGATTCTTTGAGGTTGATGCCACAATATTTTAAAGTTTGCCCTTGCGCTTTGTTAATTGTAAAACTAAAGGCTAATTTAATTGGAAACTGCAATCTTTTAAATTGAAATGGCAATTCAGAAGAGATCAGTGGTATTCTAGGTATAAATACTGTGTGTCCTTTGTTCTTTCCAGAAATAAGTTCAGCTTCAATGATATTATTCGATAGCTGTTTTACGATCATCCTCGTTCCATTACATAGTTTTGGGGAGTTGAGATTTCTAAGTAGTATGATTGGAGATCCAATTTTCAGACGAAGGCAGTGTAATGGCATTCCTGGTACTTGTAAAGAGTTTAGAAATTCAGTAGGGAAGTTGACACTTTCTTCAATGGTTACCATCGTGTCGATCGATTTATATACTTTCTCTTCACCAGGTATTTTCTTTAGAATATTAAAATTGATATCGTCAACAATATTATTTTTAGTGGCCAAAATTGCTCTTTGAAATAACCACTCTACGTTGGTATAGTTCTGAATAATATTTGGATAAATTTTGTCGATTAGTTCGTTTTCAGTAGTGGCTATGTTACAGAAATCACTATTGAGTTCAATGAGACCGGTCGTTTGGTCAGTAGGATATGTACCTTCGCCTATTTGTAAAAGCATTTTAGCAAAATGTGCTGTTGTTTCATCTTTTGATAATTCAACCCTCATGTTTTTTGTTAATTGCAGTATTTGTACTTCTGGCCAGAGATGTGACTTTTTTAAGCATGCATTGATCTCGTCTGCTGGTGTTGACTTGGGAATAACTGGAAGTGTTTGTCGAAAATCTCCTGAGAGTATGAGTAGAGCTCCTCCCATTATTTCAGAGTTTTTTCGCAATTCTTGTAATGTTCTGTCCATGGCTTCTAGTGATTTTTTATGGGCCATGGTGCATTCATCCCAGCAGATAATTTTAGCTTGTTTTAGAAGTTGACCCCGTCCAGATGCTCCTGAGACTTTACATACCGGGAATTGTTGTTCGGCTATATTCAACGGTAGTTGTAAGGCAGAATGAGCAGTTCGTCCTCCTTCCATAAGTGTGGCTGCAATGCCGGATGATGCTAGTGCCAGTGCGATGTGTTTTTTAGCACGTATTTCCGCCAGTATTAGATTTATTAGAAACGTTTTACCGGTGCCTCCTGGTGCGTCCAAGTAAATAATTCCACCAGTGTTGTTATTTATTCGGTTCATTATAACGTTGTAAATTGTTTTTTGATTGTCATTGAGGAGTGGTTTATTGTGAGCAATGTATTCAAGTAGTTCATTGACGTTGTAGCTTTTTTCCTTTGTAATTTCGTAGTTTAGCATACTGAAAGCATTTCTTTGTGGTGCTGGCATTCCAAGTTCTACTAAGGTCCGGTTATTTATTGCTAAGCATTTATCTTCTAAGCGAATGAGTGTTTCATTGAAGATGTTGTCACTGAATTCTATAGTCAGTTCTGGATTAGCTTGTCGGATTTGGTACAATATATCATCACTCATACTCCTTTTGAAAGAGTCCCATAGCTGTTTTGGGTTTGATGGGTTACATGTTGTTAGAATTATGGCGAATAACTCTCGAATTTGTTCAGCTGAAGCTGTGAGTGTGGCTTCTTGTAGTGTTAATTCCCAGTGGTTATCGTTTTCCAATAATCCTAAGCGTTGACATGCTTCTCTGTACGTCTGGCATAGGTAGCCGTCAATAGTCCTGAGATCTGTGAAACTTGTTGGTCCTCGTATTTCGTGTAACAACATCCGGAGATAGAAACATTCGGCATTGTTTGGATGTACAGTGTATACTCGACCTATTGTGTTAGTTTTCATTATTTCTGGATGACCCTCTTCTGGCATTCCTTGTTTTCGTCGTTGAAAAATTTTTCTTGTTTTGTCCCACGTATAATAAATAGGGACGTCGACATACAGTAACGTCTTTGCGAATGGATCCGTTTGGCAAAGTTGGAAAAAAGCTGTTAATGTTGTGTTCTGAGGTGGTTCGCTTGCAATTTTTCTAGCCGAGTCTTTTGTGAAGTAAACTCTCTGTCCATTCTCCAAATGTACTGCTAGATGTTGCACAGCTGGTTCGCGTTCGTGTATGGGAAAACTAAAAATCCTCCACGCTGCTTCGTTACTGTTGATGTATCTTCCCATTTGGTACATGAGTATCTCATCATTTCTGTTATTTTGTTCGCTATTTTGGACTATTTGAAATACTGCCATATCACTACCTTTGTTTACGTACTTACATATATATTTAATAGATTTTACTGAATTGCAATATTCAACGTTTATGTGTGCTTGGAACATTTTAGAAAGTAGTGGGTTATATGGTACTACCCATTGATTATCTATTTCCAGTTCATCTCTGCCTTGTATTCGTATTTTTGCTGTGAAACCACCGTTTTTCGGTGATCGTCTTCTATATTTGGGATAGCCGTCATCTTCAGTTTTTGTATCGTCTACGTATGGTTTTGGATATTTTTTTGTACATTTTCCATCACGCATGCATGGCGCATTAAAGTTTAATGGTCCACATGGTCCGTGAATCATGTTTTTCACTACTATGCTGTATAGTTCCGGATCTTTTTGTGGATTGGGAAATTCAGCTTGGATGATTTTGTCGATATCCGTGAGATAAATTTTATCGTGTAGCCATATGAGATTGTGTGAGTGAGGTAATCCTCGTTTTTGCCACTCGATTGTATACATCCAGCATCTAACGGTTCCAAAGATGTGGTATTTTGTGATGACTTCAATAAATCTTATTTGTTTTTGTCGAAAAACTCGGGCTATTATGTCGTGTCGATCCATGGAGGTTTGTCCATATTTTAGTTGTTCTTTGATTTCTGGCCATGATGAGTTGCATGTAAATGTTATGAAGAGATCAGGTCGTCCATATTTTCTTACGTAGGTCATGGCATCTTGAGTATATTCGTGCATATGTCTTGGACTTCCTATGTATGATGAGGGTAAGATTACCATTGTTCCAATATCGTCAATATTGCCGTCATTTATGATCGCATCTCGAAGGTGGATGTATTCTTCTGTGCGTAGTTTCTTCTGATTCAGTCTTATGTAAAGCATCCGTTCTGCTTCTATTTTTGCGTACATATCTACCAGAAATTGTTGGAATAAACGGCGAGTGTTGAGAATGTGATTGTATATTTCATTGTCTCTGATCATTAAGCGGTAAGCATAGAACTCCTTGGAAGTGACTTTTTTGTTTGTTTCTATGCCTGTTTCAGGATGAATTTGTTTTATATTGAAATGATAACCGTCCTCTCCGTGCAGAAATATTAAAGGATATTGAAGAGAATCATATGAACGGTGTGTCTCTGCAATGCGTTGTAGTCCTTTTCTTCTTCGTTGTAAAATTATGTCACGGCTTGTATTTTCATTGTCCACAATTACGATGGCGACTTCATCTATCTGAGGTGCATTAAATCTACGTTCGTGTTCTCCACGTGGTCTTTTATCGGCTCGAATCACAATTTTATAGTCATCAGAAATCATGCGATCTAGTGTTGTTTTGAATATGTAAATCAGTTGATTGTATTTGTGTAAGATCCTCTGTACATCTTGGATTATTTCGCGTTTCAATCCATTAAAATGTGTACTTCGTTGATCAATTTCTTGTTCTTCATTTCCAATGAAATATACTTGCAGAAATTTATAGTCATCGTTAGGCATTGGTAGTAACGATCCTATTTTGTGATAAATTTGCCCTTGAATTGAAAATACATATTCAAATTCATCTCTATTAGTGTTAGTCGAAGTAACACCGAAAGAAGTCATTTGAAAGCAGGAGTTGTATGATCTTATATTTTGAAGAAAGTGTTTTGATTCTGGTGTTTCCCCGGTCATGTAATGTAGAAATTCCTGCGGAGGTGCTTCCAGTGGTGGTAATCGAATTTTTCCATTCATGCAACAGAGACCTGGTGTTTCTTTACTGAATTTTTTCGCGTGGCAAAATTGGCAAATGTTATTCATTTTTCCGATCACAACATATTTATGATTGTAATATTTCTTCGTCGATTCGTAGTGGAATGCTTCCTTTGTTAGATTATCTTTTAAAATTCTCGATTCTTCAATAGTTTTATTTTCGCTTCTTTCTTCGCTTTTTCCGCTTCTCAGGGTGCTCATTCTGGTTCGTTGATTTTGTAAACGTGCTTCGCGCTGTTCTTCCGTTTCATTTCTTCGATATTCTTTTTGTTTCCGCCGTTTCGCTGCAGAACTGGCAAGATCTCCACCTCTTTTACGTCTAGGCATTATATTCTGTAAAATATAAATTAAATGAACATTTTATAGACAAATATATTATTACGTAAACGTGGGGCACGTTGAGACAAAGAAAACAAAATTATTTAATCTTCAAGCGGTCGCGCGATATTTTGTTTACGGCCAAAGTATATCGATTCAACGCCGCGCGACTACTTGAAAGTTAAGGAAATTACAATTAAAAGAAAAGAAAAAAAAACCATTAGAATTAATTAAATACATTATTAAAAATACTCACATTTAATATTTCACAATAAAGGCTCACAGATAACTTTTTTTTTTCTTCACTTCAAGATCATGAATTAATTAAACACACTATTAAAAATACTCACACGTGATACTTCAAAATAAAGGCTCACACAGGTAACTTCTTTCTTTTTCGTTTCGAAGTGGCTTGTTCCGCTGTTCAAATCGAATTAATTCTGGCGGGCGACACCGGGCTCTTATATATTCAGAAAGCTAGGCTCTAGGGTATTCCAGAAAGTTGGCTTTATGGAGACTATACACATGAAGTGTATAGTTGGCTCTAAGATATTCGAGAAAGATGGCTCTAGGATATTCAAGAAAGTTTGGGAATATTTACTTTCTCACACCTTCTAGGTATAGAATGTTCTCGACGTTATCGTTCGCCGTAACAATAGGTTTTGCAGCTGTAGCATACGCAGTAAAGGCGCGAAATTAAAAAACTTAAATTTTAAAATGTTTTCAGAAGTAATTTGAATAACTAAAATGATATCGCTTTAACTCCAACATATAAGTTAGCTACTGCTGTATAAATACACAAAATTTAATAACTTTATTATGGTAACAAATGTAATTTAAGACTTTATTGAAATGAGAATTTTAAATTTCGCGCCCCAAATAATCGTTCTTTTAAGTCCATATTGTGTACAATGAATGAAGTTCAACTATTTGACAACAGATGGCGCGACTACACTTACTTTCCAAGTTGAAGGGTTGGAAAAGCCCTTATATCTTTAAAAACACACCCTTTAGGTTAAAACGGGAACTTTCTTGTTCGAGGGGGGATAAAGGGTTATGGTAACAAATGTAATTTAAGACTTTATTGAAATGAGAATTTTAAATTTCGCGCCCCAAATAATCGTTCTTTTAAGTCCATATTGTGTACAATGAATGAAGTTCAACTATTTGACAACAGATGGCGCGACTACACTTACTTTCCAAGTTGAAGGGTTGGAAAAGCCCTTATATCTTTAAAAACACACCCTTTAGGTTAAAACGGGAACTTTCTTGTTCGAGGGGGGATAAAGGGCTATCACACTATATAAGTCCCTTTATCGTGATGGGACTCCTTTTTAAGTTTTATCGGCACGCACATTTTATCAACTTAGTTTTATTATATATAATGATAACATAAACAACTTTCATACAAAAAATAAAATTCTAAATTCTAATCTAAATTCGTACTACGTGTAGAACTGTCAAACGGTACTTCTTAGATTTGATGGAATGTAGATCAATTAATAAAATTAAGTAAACAATACTAACCGTGTTGGTATTTTTCGATGCCGGTATATAAATATCGAGTTTCTGGCAGGTTACTTTAAGCCACTCAGGTCGGTTGTACGCCCAGCGCTTCTTAATCTGTCAAAGACAATATTTTCGTATATTATGACCACGCATAAACTAAACAGCTATAGGTACATAAAATAATTGAAAAAAATATGTCTTGGATTCGATTCCCACACAAGTCAGACATTTGTGTGATGAACATGTGAAACGTCTTGTCTGGGTGTAATTATTTATAAGTAAGTATATACAAAAGAATGTAGTATTTATGTAGTATATTACCAGTTATCTGGTTTCCATAGTCCAAGCTCTGCTTAGTTTGGGATCAGATGACCGTGGGTGTTAATGTCCCACTATATTAAAATTATTATTAAATAGCAGAGTATCAACGCTGGACATGAGTCTGTCTTAAGTTTTTAATTATCTTAAATATATAAAAGAAGAAACTGACTGACTGACTGACTGATTGACATATCAACGCAGAGCCCAAACCGCTGAGTCTGAAGACTCCAAATTTGGCACATAGGTTCCTTATGGGGTCTTGGGGTGCACTAAGAAAGGATTTTTCAAAACTCACCCTTTAAGGGGGTGAAACGGGGTTCCAAAGTTTGTATGGAGAAACAAGATTAGTGAGATCAATTTCGCGGGCGAAGTCGCGGGCGGAAGCTAGTTAGGATATAAATATAAAGGGCTGGTGCCAGCCCGTCAAAAAAAAAATAATCTCAAAAACTATCTCAACACTAACAATTAAGAACTAATTATAGGCCGACGACGGTTTAACAATAAAGATATTTTTGTTATTATTATTATTAATATTATGTATGTCTTTTCTTATCTCGGAGCTATGGAGCTCCGGACTTTTGGAAGGCGTGCGTGGGGCCGAAGCCAACACGTAGAGGCCCGTTAGACAATTTTGCTCGAAATGTAATGTGGCACCAACCGACGACTATCCCTGTTCGCATCGTATAGGTACACCCAAGGACAATCCCCGGTTAGAGCAGGACTATTGCAGAATATAGGAACTAAAATCTAGGTTATGGTGGTGGGTGCTAGTGGATTAGGTAATTAGGACTACGGATGGACTATGGCCCCTGCCTGACCAATGCAAATTAACACGGATAAAATGGCAGGGGGTGACTCGCCCACTCAATAAATGGGCCCCCGTATGGCCGCTAAAAGAAGCGACAAGGGGCAACATATTCTGAGGGGCTAGAGGAGTAGAGCGGTGTCCCACGGCATTCTACCCGATCATTGGCTCCCTAAGGGTCCAGCCTCACGTGCCCACTATACGGGGCACTTCTTCCTCCGAGCATCTCTGCTCTAACGACTCCACTCAAGCCGGTCAATGAAGGCAAGCAAGAGGTGGGAGATCTGTCCCCCGTCAGGGTTCACTCCAGCCAGCCAGTAAAGGTAAGCGGGAGGTGAGGGACCGGACCTTCTCCCTGGAGCACTCGGGTCCGTATGGTCGCTACGCCATAACAGCTCGCCACAAGCTGCCCTACGGGCTTAAATATTATTATTATTATTATTTCAAAAAATCTATAACTTACTTTTATTTTTAAATATCTTATTAACCTTTTCTCCCATTGTTTCACATGGCTTACTGAAATCCCACATTTGACCGCTATTGCTACATAAGCTGCTGTTCGCTGAGCCTGTAAAACACCAACAACACTTTAATCATATTATGCTCTAGTGCTGGCCACGGATCTTCTCTTAACTATCTCACGAGTAGAGAGTTAGGCCTTAATCAACACACGCTGGCCAAGTGCGGATTGGACACAAGGATTTTTCCAATGTTTTCCTTTACCGATATATAGCAGAAACAATCACACGAAGATGTGTGTGCACGACCGGAGATTTAAAACCGATTCCATTCCGATTCCATTCCGATTCCATATCATAGAATATTTTCATACTCGTAAAATCCATGGTTTTTGTGCAGGCTATACCCCTAGTTTCCAATGGCGAAAAATTTACCAAGAAAACATGTTGCAAGCACTGTCTATCTCTATCGTTTAAAGAAAAAAGCTGTAATAATTGTCCATACTATACAAGTTTCCACCAGAAGGGGGGAGAGGGGGGTGTCCCCCTTGTGAAAATTTTATTTATTTATTTAGTAACCACTTTACAACTATCATTACAGGTACCTATACCTAATGCGATAGCGTAGTATCCTAAGTACTATTCTAATAATTTATTTATTTATATGTGCATGCAAACTTATTATTGTTTCAAGTAATAATACATTATAGTAGTAGTATTAATATGTATAGGTATATCACTAAACTTGGACAGTGCGTGCGTGCGTGCGTGCGTGCGTGCGTACACATAAACCTTAAGACAAATAATGAGATACGGGTTTTTTATTTTCCCATAATTACCCCCATGGGGTGTGGAAAATGAGATTTTTTGGTAAAAATTCAAGTTTCTCTGGATCTGCTTAGTCTCAAGTCCGATTCACTCCAAATTCGGCACACTTATACCTTAATAAAAATCATAAAACTCGTGTTTTTAACTTTTCCAAATTTTTTTATCTTTATCCTAAAACTACGCGGGTGAAGCCTGAGAAATTATTCTGAGGGAGATTTTCTTCGAAGTTGATATCAATACTCCTTCGTGCTTTTTAGCTAAATTACTTTTTATTTTGACACAATGACGTTTGATAACTCAGTCCGATTATTATAATTCGAAATTCAAATTTTATTTGTTCTTGGATATTGAATGAAAAACTTACATTATAGTCTAAGAGCCGTAGAAAAACGACCTTCACCGGTGTGACAACCAAGTGAGACATATATTTTTATGAAACTCCTATAGATTTATGGACATGCCTATGGGGGCTTGCCGATTTCAAAATATTGCTTACACGCCTACACTACTGAACTAATTTTGTATGGAGATAGTTCGAGACCCGGGAAAGGATAGTTTTATCCGACTGCGAAAAAAGAGGTTAAAAGTTTAGCGAGATAACTGACATCCGCGGGCGAAGCCGCGGGCGGAAAACTAGAAATAATATAATTATATCCCTAGGCATATAACTATATTACAGTTTGTTCTATCTTACTGCGACATATACATTGTCATAAGTTGATATGAATGTGTGTGTATCACAGATAATATAATAGGTAATAATAATATAATATAATATAATAGGTATACCGAGTCACCAACTGTCGTGCGAATAGACGAGATCGCTTCTGTGAAATTTGGACGTGGCGTGTGGACTGTCAGAGTTGTGACGCCATCAATCAGACGTTGGTTGCGACAATCGACAAGTAGGTTATAGTAACCTAAAAAGTCGACGCCTATTATAGGTTTCGATACATCTGCCACAATAAATCGCCATGTGAATGCTCGTCGTAAGCCTAAGTCCAACGTAAGTGGTAGATCTCCATAGGTTGCGATGATTGTGCCGTTGGCCGCGAACAACTCATACTTGGATTTGGTACGCGTCTCGCGAACAGCAGATCGTGGAAAGACGCACAGGTCTGAACCCGTATCAATGAGATATTGTACCTTTGTTTTGCGATCCGTAATGAATAGGCGAAGATATTAGAAGAAAAACAAAATTAACAGATGCAGGACTACATGCACTACAACTGAAGTGGAGATGGGCGGGACACATAGCACGAATCACAGACAGACGATGGACAAAACGTGTCACTGAATGGACAGGACCTACTGGTAAAAGAAGCAAGGGGAGACCAAAAGACCGATGGATCGATGACATTAAAAAAGTTGCAGGGAGAGAATGGATAGAGAAGGCAAAAAACAGAAAAAAATGGAAACAGTTGGAGGAGGCCTATACCCAGAATGGGACCATGCACACTTAACTATTAAATTTTAATCTAATTTGAATGAATTATTACTATTATCTAATATCGATTGACATTAAATTTATATTGACATCTTATTGAATTTAAATGTATTATTATTAAAATCAAATTATTATGAATTATCTATACTAATTATGCACGTTAAATTAATTTAATATTAGTTTTTTTTTCTTTTTAAATTAAAAAAAAAAACTTACAATAAATTTGTCATTGTAAAAAAAAAAAAAACTTGGACATGCATGGAATAATAAAGGCTTTATTATTATTATTATTATAATGAATAGGCGGCTTGAGATTTGCTGGCAGTCGTTCTCCGCCACTAATGGCTGCCTTGGAAGTTTACCGCCTTGGTTTTCTCGAAAGTGCAAGGCTGTGTACATTTCTTTGCTCGTTCTCCAAACCGGTTGTGGTACCAGCATTGCGTGTGATCCTTTGATCGTGATCGTGACCTTGAGAGATTGCGGCTTCTGTATGGACTCCTGGAATAATGTTGCGAATGTCTGCGAGTTCCAGTACTCATCGCTTCTACTTTACGGCTTAGCTCCGCTACTGATCGCGTTAACATTTCTATAGCGCTATTAGAGGCATCCGGAGTAGACGTGCTAGCTACTTGCCTAGCTACTGTCGCAGTTACTGGAACAACGTCGTTGACTCGGTCGGCAAGCTCTGCTAAATCCTCCAATGGCATCTTCGACTGCTGTGCTGCGATGCAAGTCTGCAGATGGGTCGGTAGTCTACTTGACCAGATAGTCCTTATGAAGTCTGAGGGGACATTCGCTCCGGCCAGGTGTTGTAGATGCCGCAAGAACTGTGTAGGCTTCCTATCACCCATTTCCTCGTGCATCAGGAGTTGTTTGATTTTACGCTCCTGTGATGCAGACAAGCGACGTACCAGCTCGACCTTCAGCGTTGCATACTTGTCAGTAGCTGGTGGAGACACGACCAAATCTCGTACTTCTGCTGCATGTTGTGGTTCTAGTTGCGACAGCACGTAGTAGAACTTGGTACTATCGGCGCATATATTGGACAGGATGAATTGTAATAAAACTACTTTTTAACGGATTTTATCGCGGTTTATTTTAGATTTTAGATCCCGACGTTTCAAAGTCTTTTCAGACTTCATGTTCACGGGTGGACTGAGATATTAGACAATACTAGGATGAATTGTCCTTCCAACTGGGCGAACCAAAGTTCAGGATCGTCTTGGTTGAACGGGGGCGTCCTCACTCCCACACGGCAGGTAGACCCCATCGTGAGGGCGGAATCCTGGTCGGGCGTAGTTCCGGTATTTGTAGTCATCTTCTAGTGAGGTGGTCTAACGAAGGCAACTCTCCCCTATTCTTCAAGTGTTCTCAAGCGTCGAGGGTCACCAGTGAAGTGCGTATAGGTATTTAGACTATACCACTTACAATGCCTAAGTTGAGACTAGGTACTGAGTCACTATGCCTGAGTAAGTACCTACGGTAATTAAATAAAATACTGATCCGAAATAAGGTACTTGGTATATTGAGCTTACTAGGAGAGCGATACAGAGAATGGTAAAATATTTTTTTTTTTTTTTTTTTTTTGCTGATGACCTAACCCAATTGGCCTGAAGGGCCTCTATTGGTTCACCGGACTTTTTCGGTGAGCCGTCCGAGGACGGTCGAACCGATCGGTAAAATATTAATAATGTTCACGTCTTATATACTACAATGCATAAAAAGTAATAACAATAATAACGTTTTTGTCTTGGCACTTTTTCTGACGTCACTGTGTGGGCGTAACCAATGGGAGAAGCGCTGGTGGTAGACATCTTGCGTTCGCGCCGCTGAGACAATGGCGGCGGCGGCCATCTTGCCGTAGGCGTGGCTAATAGCACTAATCCTTTACACGTGGAAGGAATTAGAGTAACATCGGACCATATGACGTATGAGGTGGCGTGATTTTCGATGCGCTTTTGAACTGGCGAGTTACTTGCCTACTCGACTAGCTACTACACTATGTATCTATGGATGTTTGTTACTCTTTTACTGCTGGCCGGAATTGAATGGAATTTAGCATGGTGATAGAATGTAGTCTGAAATAACATGTACGCTACTTCTTATCTTAATACCACGAGCGAAGCCGTTAATAAAAAAAATCATTTACTTACCTTGTTTTGTATATTCTGTTTTTCTCTCAACACTTCATACTTTACGTACACTTTAGCAAAATCTGATAATAACATCGTTACTTCTTATTAGTTCTTATTCAGCAACATCCTGGGGACAAACACTATTTATTAATTTATTTGAACGAAGTTCCTTATCGCGCGTTGTGAAAGGGGGCTAGACGGAAAAAATTCTTACGAAAAGTTGTCACGACACTTTTTGCTATAGTAAGCTATTGTAAGCTGTGCAGCGTGCGCATGTTTCTCTGTCTGTCCGTCTCTCTCTCTCTCTCTCTCTCTCTCTCTCTCACTCTAGAGATAGAAAAAAATAATTATAAAAAAAATATAATTATAACTAGAAAAATAAAATTTTATTACAATTCCTTCACTAATTAATCAAAAGGAACTTCGTTCCATCCAAGTGTCCGTTGACACCTCTCAAGTTTTTTTTGTGGTTCTCACTTTACATGACAATATAAGAAAGCATATAAATAAAGCAGCGGTGAGAACAGCGGTGGCGCAGTGGTAAGGGGTTCCGCCTTAGAAAAATAAGGTCGCGGGTTCGAATGCTGGTCGCGCCCACACATCTTTGTGTCAGTTGTTTCATCTCCGCTGCTCAATATCGGTGAAAGACATCGTGAGGAAACCGGCATGTCTAAGAACTAATCAGTCGAGGACATGTGACATCCACCAACCCGCACTTGGCCAGCGTGTGTGGATAAAGGCCTAAACTCTCTCAACTCATAAGATAGTTGAGATAAGACTCGTGCCCAGCAGTGGGACCCTAAAAAGGTTGAAATGAATAAATAAAGACTTTGTGCTCCCTCAATAACACGAGAACGAAGCATGCATTAATTGACAAAGCAGTACCTAAGGGGGCGTCCATTAATTACGTCTAGCTAAATCTTTCCGAATCTCAATTTCTGCGGTGTAAAGTTGAGGGATAAATTAATTGTAGAGTATAATATGGCAAAACAAAAGACTAGTATTTGTCGTATTCGTTCGAACTTCGCATGGCAGCGAAGTAGCGCTCGATTGTTTAAAAATAAAAAAATAAAAAACATACCATTAATTTCGGACAAGCTAAATCCTTATAGTGTTAGTATGTGAGTTTAGCTGTATCTTCCTGCAGCTGTATATTCCTAGTGAGATAGTGATGAATCGCTTTCGTATAACAATATAATTATATCCCTAGGGATATAACTATATTACGGCTTGATCTATCTTACTGCGACATATACACCAGCGTGACCAAATTGAGATTAACCGGTCACAGTCTAAATAGAGGTTTTGAAGAATCTCGCGTGAGATTAAAGGAGGGGAGACGGAGTCGAGGAAAATCTTACAATATCTCACCAAGGGAGGAGCGGGGAGTCGAAAAATTAATTTAATAATTTATTTAATTCGACGAATGATAATTTCTGAGTACTTTTTAGACATGCCGGTCATCTGTACCCTTATTGAAGACCAACAGACTTGTTCATCACACAAATATTGGTCTCGGATGGAAATAGAACACACGACCTGCGACGTAAAAGCAAGTATCATAACTACCACGCTGCCGGCCACGGCCCGTCGATAATAGGTCGGTATGTTTGTATGTATTGTGGTATGTATTTTAAATAACTATTAAGAATGAGTTTCTCCTTCATTTACTTATGGCCTCTTCAGAAATTATTCCGCAATTTTACAAATGTCAAGTTTAAATAAGTATACATACAAGCTTTTAATAGGTTTAGTAGTAAAAAAACTAAAGACTGCGACGTTCTAAGACGCCACGAATGAGAATGAGTTATAAATCCCAAAAAAATAACCTAATTAACGAGGAACTAGGTAGGTCTGTTTATTCCGCAGCTCTTGTCAAACAGTCAAGGACAATGACCTCGTGCGCCGCGCCGGCGCATATTCTCATACATTTTTCATAACAGTTTCATTATTATTCTATTGACTTTTGATTGAACACAGTAATCTATTAAAAGCTTGTGCAATCCCAACTTCGTCTCCTAACCTAATATGTAGGGATAAATAATTCACTTTTTTATTCTTCGATAGGCTGGCGCTTGGCTACAACTTGCCTAATGTTAAGCAATGATGTAGTCTACGATGGAACGCGCCAGCCCAGTATACAGCCCAGCCCAGCCTAGTATAGGTCGCGGGTTCGAATCCTGTTAGTGCCCACACATCTTTGTGTGAATTGTTTCATCTCCGCTGCTCAATATTAGTGAAACAAAACATCGTTATGAAACCGGCATGTCTCAGAACCAATCATCGGAGGACAGTGACATCCATCAACCCGCACTTGGCTAGCGTGTGTGGATAAAGGTTTAAACTCTCTCGACTCGTAAGATAGTTGAGAGAAGACCCGTGCCCGACCCAGTTGAAGGGAATGTAGTCCATTTTTTAGTTCCTGTCTTGCTGTGCTATCCCGGGTATAGTTCTCGTGGAAACACATACACATATGAAACTACTGCGCAGTAGAAAGACCTTTAATGTCCCGATGACGCACCCTGCTAGCCACGCTCAAGGTCCCCCACCACGTACATCTTCAATATTGTTTACTACTATTTGCCCTTGAAATCGTCTGCGTTTCCGATAGGTACCTAGTTATAGTTTGACGGGCCGGTGGCGTGGTCGGTAAGATACTTGCTTTTCACGCTAAGGTCGGGGGTTCGATTCCCACCCGAGACAAACATTTGTTTAAATATGTCTGTTTGTCTTGTGTCTGGGTGTAGTCTTCCATATATATAGAAATCAATTAGTGTTCGTTAGTCTCGCTGTAACTCGAGAACTGGTGGACTACTGAGTTGACTAATTTTGGTATTAAAATATTCATGTTCATTCATAAACCATTGGAATTAGTTTTCAGTTAATTTTCCAAATTTTACTGAACTCAATTTGTATAAATGACAGTAAATGAAACATTAATCAATGCATTAGTTTAAGAAACGATGCGTCAAATGACGTGAGTCCTGTGCAGACTCGGAAAGCATGTAAAGCCGTTGGTCCTGCGAGAGATCTTTCATCAACGTGTCTTTGAAATGAAAGCTGAATGAAGCCTTCCCACCGGACTGAGAGTGAAGACTGAGAACAGTTGTTCTTGTCTGCACACACTTTTGCTCTATAATATATCCTGCTTACTAGTCAGCTTAGACTGGCCGCCGCAACCCGTAGTGCTATGAAAGATTATTATTTATTTAAAACCAAAATAAAGCTACCATTACTGGTTTACCCAATTCGATTATGTAACACAACACATGCATTAACTAATCAATATTAAATATTATATATATTGTTCTAGGCTGGCGCGTTCCATCGTAGACTACATCATTGCTTAACATCAGGCAAGTTGTAGTCAAGCGCCAGCCTATCGCAGAATAAAAAATAAAAAAACACAATTAAATTGATTGAAAATAGATTATTATGTATATGTCGCAGTAAGATAGATAAAGCTGTAATATAGTTATATCCCTAGGGATATAATTATATACCGTAACATTGTTATACGAAAGCGATTCATTACTATCTCATTAGTAATATAGTTAAAAAACGGTACTAGTTTAGTGATATACTTATATTACTAGAATAAGCTTAGTGAAATAGCTGTAGGTTAGGTTAGGTTAGACTTTTAATAACCACACACGCGAGCGAAACTTAAAAAGATTATTTTAAAAACATTTATTCATCCATTTTCGTTTGTAAAGAGCTATACTGTAGGTAAAAAATTGGTTGTTTGTAAAGTAGGTTTACGATCGAGATGTTTACGTGATAACGTCTTATTGGTGATATAAGTTTGTGGGAAGTAAGGAATTAATGCCGCTAGAGTGAGAGAGACGGAAGATCGGTCCACTCACTCGAACGCTATGCCAGCCTCCGCTCGTGAGGATTCCGCGTGACAAGTTTCACGGAATGACTGGCAGCGCTCGAGATGAGACGGGAGATCGGTCCGTCTCTCTCTCGTTATACCTGCGATCGCGCTCGTGAGGTTTTGGTGTGACACAAGTTTCTGAACATGTCACCCGACTAAAACGATTTTAAAGACGTTATCACGTCAAAACATAAAGATCAATTTAGTTTGTAGTGTGGTAGGTCACGGCCGTTCAAACATTCAGACATACCAACCAGACAGACAATTGTACATACCTACGATTATACAAGTCAGAATATTTGCAGTCTTAAAATGTACCTATCTTTTTTGTGTTCCTAAGTGTGAATAAATTAGTCAGTCGACATGTACCTAACTAAAGGTGCCGACACCGACCCTTTCAATCTATCAAACTCTCTGACTGATAGCTGGATTCCTAGACCTGGCCCACAGGGAAGCGATAGGGAAGGATAGAACGAAATAAATGGGATTGATGTCCTCCTAGGTCGTCTCCCAGCGTTACCACTCACCTCCGCAGAGTATATAAACTGAGGGCTGAGTCACCTTCGTCCGTGGTTGTACACATTTAATTGAATCCTCACACGTGGTCCCCAGGTGCAAATCAGGTGACAAAAACAGGTGGTAGGCTTCGGCGGTGGTTAGTGACCACCCAGCAGAAAAAGCCGCACGCCCAAGCGGCTTTGCCGTGCCCAGCTGTGGGATAGGGTACAGTAGTTTTTGTGTGATAGTGTCACAAACATCCTCAGAAACTTGTTCGATGTTATTAGTCAATAGTGCGGTAGGTCATGGCCGTTCATATTCACAGACATACCTACCAGACATAAACAAATATTTTTGTCTGATACTAGTGCCAAAACATCATTAATATTAATAGTTTGGTCCTATTGAAATAAAACTACTTTTTAACGGATTTTATAACTAGCGGTTTATTTTAGATTTTAGATCCCGACGTTTCAAAGTCTTTTCAGACTTCATGTTCACGGGTGTACTGAGATATTTGACGTCTTAAAATATTAATCACAATTATTACTGACTACCTACAAACATTGGGTTCTGATTTAAGCAATTGGGTTCTGGACATGAAGTCTGAAAATACTTTGAAACGTCGGGATCTAAAATCTAAGTACATATATATAAAAGAAGAAACTGACTGACTGACTGACTGACTGACATATCAACGCAGAGCCCAAACCGCTGGGTCTGGAGACTCCAACTTCCTTATGGGGTCTAGGGGTGCACTAAGAAAGGATTTTTCAAAACTCACCCTTTAAGGGGGTGACACGGGGTTCCAAAGTTTGTATGGAGAAACAAGAATAGTGAGATCAATTTCGCGGGCGAAGCCGCGGGCGGAAGCTAGTCTAAAATAAACCGCGATGAAATCTGTTAAAAAGTAGTGTTATGTTAATGTGTGATATTGTAACCCTTGTCACTTAGGGGTATGAAAAATAGATAGTAGCCGATTCTCAGACCTACTGAATATGATTATAAAATTTCATAAAAATCTTTTAAGCCGTTCCGGAGGAGTATGGTAACTAACATTGTGACACGAGAATTTTATATATCAGGAGATGATGTCGGTGTAAAATAAAATAATAACTAGGTAAATTCGTATTTCTCACAAAGTGAGGTTTTTGTAGTATTTACTTGACACCGACTTCGCATATCTTCTAAATCTATATATGTATATAAAAATGAAACCCGTTTTCCGTTGTCACGACATCACGCGTGAACGGCTGGACCGATTTCGCTAATTCTTTTTTTTAAATATTCCTTTAAGTACGAGGATGGTTCTTACGCAGAGAAAAATTAAAAAAAAAGAAAATTTATAAAGCGAAGAAGTACCGGGTTAGATACCTATTATTTATTATTGGTTATATTCGGTAGGTCTGAGACCCGGTAGATGGCACTGCTTTACCGGGCAGAATGACGTCTGCCGGGTCCGCTAGTATAATATAAAAATCAATGCCACTTTTCGTTGTAATTTTATAACTCAAAAACGGGCTTACCTATTCAAACCAAATGTTTAGGCATTGTTCGGACTATTTAGTAGATGGTTTATGTGGAGTTTGCACAAAATCTGTTGAGCGGTTCTTTATTTATCACATTTTTTGTAAATTGTTGAGTGGGCTGAAGCTACCGCGGAGCGGGGCGGGCCGCTAGTATTGCATATATTTAAGCAAATACTAAGTAAAAGTACTTCTGTTTCCTATCAAACAATATTATCAGCTTGATAATGACCCTATTAGGTCAGGGCTGGCGACCCTTACCGTGTCGACGTGATGTTATCAAAAATACACCACTCTAATTTTAACTACGTGAAAACAGGCACGTCGCTCATTATTTTATTACTAGCTTCCGCCCGCGGCTTCGCCCGCGAAATTGATCTCATTAATCTTGTTCCTCCATACAAAATTTGGAACCCCGTTTCACCCCCTTAAAGGGTGAGTTTTGAAAAATCCTTTCTTAGTGCACCCCTAGACCGCATAAGGAACCTATGTGCCAAATTTGGAGTCTCCAGACCAAGCGGTTTGGGCTCTGCGTTGATATGTCAGACAGTCAGTTTCTTCTTTTAAATATTTAGAAGATGTTATCCCCGAGTGATGCAACAATAAACTGGTACTTATGTTTACTGGTAATTAACTGGTGGTAGGCTTCGGTCCTAGTAAGTGACCACCCACCAGACAAAGTCGCAGCGCCAAGCGGCCTTGCCGTGTTCCGGTGCAATGTCTGGTGACACCATGCAGAGAGTGGATCGGAATTGTTGCTCCTTTAAGGTTTCTAACCATATGGAGGCTCATTCTATTGCTCACCGAAAGTCATTCGTACTCTTTTTGTTTTTATCCTAAAAGAGGCTTCCAGCAATAATTTTCAGCAATGTCCTTTAAATATTCCCATAGTGAAAAATGAAGGAAAAATAAGGTAAGAAATGTAATTCCACTTGAAAAATGGAACCGCGATTATTCGTATATATTATTATTCATACAATTCAATATACTGATGAACTCGTGATTGTGCGAACTGCCCAGTTGTGGAACTCGCTGACGGCATCTGCGTTTCCCGATATCTATTATCTGCCGGTCTTCAAGTCACGAGTGAATCGGTATTTACTGGGTAAGCGCGTTCCATCGTAGACTGCATCATTGCTTCACATCAGGCAAGTTGTGGTCAAGCGCCAGCCTATCGCAGACTAAAAAGAACTATACTTGTGTAGGGGTCATATAGGTGTGTAGTGTTAGGTGTGGGTTGGTCGATAGAGGCACTGGTGTAGAATGTATGTGGATTGTTGTGATTTTTTCACATTATCACAAAGGTGCTAAGGTCGACGGTGCGGACATCTGGCGTCGACAATTGTAATAAATAGTCAGGAACAGGCGATATTAAAAAACGTGTAATAAACAAAATATTAGTCATCAACCAAAGTAGGTACTTCCATCCTGTTCGCTGACCTGTTGCCAATGTTTTCAACCATGTTTAATCCCGATAACAGCGTATCAATGAACCTACTCTTGTTTTTAATTACCTAATGTCTAATAAAACTAATTTATTTATAGGTTTGTGTAAACAAAAATGTTTGTGTAAAAGTAAAAGATTAAAATTGACTACATTTAACTGAAGGATTTTATCGTCGCTAGCTGTTAGATACATTATATTTTAAATACTTACGGTTTTATTTATAAATTTAGTAAAAATGGATTTTGTCTCTTTCTTACTAGTATAAATATCAAGATGACAGACAAAGACAAACGAATTATAAACCTATTTTTAGCTAAAATTTTTGTTACGATATACATATTTATTTTATAATATTAATGATGTGTGGGAATCGAATCCACGACCTGCGGCGTGAAAAGCAAGTATCTTACTGACCACGCCACCGGCCCGTCTACTATTTATTTATTTACTAGCTTTCCGACAGCGGCTTCGCCCGCGTGTATGTCGGTGATCGCGCCAAAACATTACCTTCTTTTTGCGCAGTAGAATAAAAATTATCCTATGTCCTTTCTCGGGTCTCAAACTACCTCCATACCCAATATCATCCAAATCGGTTCAGTAGTTTAAGCGGGAAAGCGTAACAGACAGACAGAGTTACTTTCGCATTTATAATATTAAGTAAGGAAGTAAGGATAAGGCATGTTAACAGTATAGAGCACCAACATTACAATAAAATCAATGGCAAGTACAAGGGCTTGTGCTTATTCCAATTATAGACATAAATTAAAAAAAATCTTGAGAAGTGTCAAGGGACACCCGGATGGAACGAAGTTCCTTTCGATTAATTAGTGAAGGAATTGTAATATATATTTTTTTAATTATAATTTTTTTCTATCTCTAAAGAGGGAGAGAGAGAGAGAGAGAGACAGACAGACAGACGGACAGAGAAACATGCGCACGCCGCACAGCTTACAATAGCTTACTATAGCAAAAAGTGTCGTGACAACTTTTCGTAAGAATTTTTTCCGTCTAGCCCCCTTTCACAACGCGCGCTAAGGAACTTCGTTCCAAAACAATAATAATAATTATAAACCTATTTTAGCTATAATGAGCATACATGACGTTTATGAATACGGGGGTTAATTAAAATTATTAACATTATAAAGTAGATTAGAGCAGCGGTGGCGCAGCGGTACGGGCCTCGCCCTAGAGAAATAATAATAATAATAATAATATAGTGAGACATTAACACACACGGTCATCTGATCCCAAACTAAGCAGCGCTTGTACTATGGAAACCAGATACCTGGTAATATACTACATATAATACTTTTCTTTTGTAAATATATACTTATATATAGATAATTACACCCAGCCACAAGACAAACAGACATATTTAAACAAATGTTTGTCTCGGGTGGGAATCGAACCCACGACCTGCGGCGTGAAAAGCAAGTATCTTACCCACCATGGGGGTTCGAGGGTTCGAGTCCTGGTCGTGCCCACACATCTTTGTGTGAATTGTTTCATCTCCGCTGCTCAACATCGGTGAAGGAAAACATCGTGAGGAAACCGGCATGTCTAAGAACTAATCATTCGAGGACCTTTGACTTCCACCAAACCGCATTTGGCCAGCGTGTGCGGATTAAGGCCTAGACTCTCTCAACTCATAAGATAGTTGAGAGAAGAGCCGTGCCCAACAGTGGGACACAACACAGTTTTCCCATTTCTATTGTGGTCGGCTCCCAGTCTAACCTGATGCGGCTAGCTACCAGAATTATACGAGCGACTGCCATCAGACCTCGACACCCGTAGGGAACCAGTAGCCGAGATGGTTAGACCAGGTGTCAGATTATATTGGCTACTGGCCACATGTAACGATTGTCATAGACGGGTTAAATGACAACCGGGACCGACGACTTAACGTGCTCTCCGAGGCACGGAGGGTAGTCCCTCAATCAACCAGACACCGAATCAAATCTTTGTTGTTACACAAACATTGTCCGGTGCGGGAATCGAATTAGAATACACGTTACTATTATTCGAATTGTTGTTAACAATTTTCCAAATGAAAGGCCTTGAGATTATTTTTAAATAGGTGTCTCATGTAAACAGCGGTAAATGCGTCGATCCAGCATTGAGTAGATAATAAATTCTTCCTTACTATGCGTTTCAAATGAGAATAGGATTGGAAATCCGCCATCTTAGACCGGAATGCGCAACAACTTCACATTTTTAGTGGGTACAGTTAGCAAAAATGTTTCTTCGATATAATAATCACATCTAGATGAAAATAAAATAAAAATGGGTATATTTCACTGCCGTTCGACTAAAATTGGACATTTAGAGTAGAATATTTGGGTACGAACATACATATATGGTGGAAATTCCACGGGTACGCACAAAGCGCTTTGCTTCGACTTTTATTGTGCGAACTGCCAAATTGTGGAATTCGCTGCCGGCAACTGTGTTTCCCGATAGCTATAATCTAGTGGTCTTCAAGTCAAGAGTGAATCGGTATATACTGGGTAAGCGCGTTCCATCGTAGACTGCATCATTGCTTCACATCAGGCAAGTTGTGGTCAAGCGCAAGCCTATTTTAGATTAAAAAAAAATATTTTATTAACTTCCGACGGCAAAAAGCGGTGCTTTCAGTTAAAACGTGTGTTTTTATGCGTGTAAAAGAATTTGTGTGTGTGTTCGTAAATTTATTTAGGCAGGTTACTACATTGTAATTACATACTTAAGTAAAGTTTTTACGTAAAACACTTTTCCATACATTTAAAAAAAATATTGTTGTCTGTGGTTTTATGTTTTGTGCTGGCGCTACTTTTGCTTGGTTTTTGTATGAAGTTACCAGCGAGTCCAGTCCTATTCTTATTTGAAACGCATAGTACTGACCGACATTTGTGTCCAAAATTACTTTCTTAATACTACAATAGACATAAAACTCGTATTGTTAATATACACCCATCAACATAATCTAGGGATACCTTAATCCTAAATTATTTACGAATTTATAGTTTAAAATATTTTTTAGTAGTTTCCATAAAAAGTTTATAAACAGATTAAAACCTCTTTTATTCTATTTTCAAAATTTGAAAATGTAAATAAAAAAAAAACAAAATACGGCGACAAAATTGTTATTAATTCTTTACGTTATGGAAAGTTAAAATTGTTTTACTAATATAATTTTAATGAAAAGGGATTAGATTGATTTTCTTTTTTAATTTAACGTGCCATAAGAGCTTTATATGACACGACTGTTAGAGCCAAAACACATACTCACGTTGCGGCGTCGCACCGCAAGAATCGGCGGCAGCGCAACGCTCGTAGTGCTAGTACATTTTGTTCTATTATTACTTATGTAAATAGGAGGCGGGCGGCACTGCCGATTCTTGCGGCGCGGCGGCATCGCAAGGTGAGTAAGTAAGTGTTTTATGACTGAATTTTATTTTATAGTCATCATCATTATCAGCCTATTCTAGTCCACTGCTGAACATAGACCACTCCTACAGTACGCCACTAAACCAGATCCGCGGCTTCTCTCATCCAGTTCTTGTCGCCCTGCTGAGATCGTCAATCCACCTAGTCTGAGGGCGTCCTACGCTACGTTTGCCAATTCATAGTCTTATCATTCGTGGTATGTTTAGTCAGTATTGTTTTTTTCTGCGATAGCTTTGCGCTTGACTACAACTTGCCTGTTCTTTAGCAATGATACAGTCCACGATGAAACGCGCTTACCCAGTAAATACCAATTCACTCGTTACTTGAAGACATGCAGATTATAGCTATCGGGAAACAGAGATGCCGGCAACGAATTCCACAACTTGGCAGTACGCACAATAAAAGTGGAAGCAAAGCGTTTTATGCGCACCCGTGGAATTTCCACCAAATATAGATGGCGTACAGCATACCTCTACTTGTCCGACACGTATTTTAATTTTTAACGTAACCTATAAATAAAAGCTGTACATTAATATAACTACACGGCTATAAATAAATAGATAATATTCCGGGACATTAACACACACTGCCATCTGGTCCTAAGCTAAGCAGAGCTTGTGTTATGGAAACCAGATAACTGGTATATACTATACATATAATACTTTTCTTTTGTAAATATAAACTTATAACATATATATATTTACACCCAGACTCGACACAAAAACAAATGTTCATCACTAATGTTTGTCTCGGGTGGGAATCGAACCCACGACCTGCGGCGTGAAAAGCAAGGATCTTACCGACCATGCCACCGGTCTGTCAAACAAGATATCCGCACGTTTATATTATAAGCTGACCACTCGTACGGAAATTTACAATGTGAGATTAGTTTTTATTGGAAAATAGCTTCCGCCCGCGGCTCCCCCGCGAAATTGATCTCACTTATTTTATTTCTTCATACAAACTTTGGAACCCCGTTTCAACCCCTTGAAGGGTGAGTTTTGAAAAATCCTTTATTAGTGCACCCCTAGACCCCATAAGGAACCTATGTGCCAAATTTGGAGTCTCCAGACCCAGCGGTTTGGGCTCTGTGTTGATATGTCAGTCAGTCAGTTTCTTCTTTTATTATTTAGATGTATATCTCGATGTGTAGTCGTGTGCGTGTACGCTCATTTCGCCCGTTGGATCTAGCCCCTTTCGATTTAGATGCTTCAATCGCCCCGTATTTAGTCAGAAAAGGTAAAGTCAGATAAAAAAAAAATCATGAATAACATTAGTAAATGATAATAATAACATTTACATCCACCAACCCGCACTTGGCCAGCGTGTGTGGATTAAGGCCTAAACTCTATCAACTGATAAGATAGTTGAGAGAAGACCCGTGCCCAGCAGTGGGACACTAAAAGAGTTGAAGTGAAGTGGAGTGAATGATAAAATTATTCAATGATAGTGATAACTTTATTTACTCTCACTGGTCTTGCCAACTCGACTAGTTTTTAAAAAACACCTAACAAATAAAAAAAAACAAATAACACCTTAGCTTTTTTAGATATCCTTATAACCAGGAATCCTAACAATACTTTGGGTCATACAGTTTATAGAAAACCAACACATACAAATAGGTATCTAAACGGTGATTCGCACCACCATCCTAAACAGCTAGCTACCGTGGGCAAAACTTTGTTTCAGAGAGCACACGGGATCTGTGATGATGAACATCTTGACGCAGAGCTTAAGTACGTCAAGCAAGTATTGCATGACAACAAGCTCCGAGCACCGCGTCGCCGCAGATCACGTGTAAAACCAGCTACAGTTGAAAGGCAACCTGCAATTCTCCCTTATATAAGAGGAGTGACCGACAAGATTGGCTATATCCTTAAGCGGGCTTCTATAAATACTTACTTCAAGCCAAAAACCAAGATAAGTCAATTTTTACCATCTGTCAAGTGTCAAGTCCCTCTACAAGATGCGGGTGTTTATAAAATTGACTGTGAGTGTGGACTCTCATATATAGGACAAACAAAAAGAAGTATAGGGAACCCGCGTAAAAGAACACATAGCTGATGTTAAACATCAACGCTCGACGAAATCTGCAGTGTGTGAACATACTCTAAAAGGCCCCAACCATTACTTGAGATTTGATAAAACACAGGTCCTTGTCAAAGAAAACCGGTTCCTACCAAGAATGATCCGCGAAGCTATTGAAATTAAAAAAAATTGGCTGCCTGTAAAGTCGGTATACGGGCGAAAGTTTTACGTGACAACGACTTTGAGTGGTAAAATAATTTTAATGTGAATATTCATTCGTATAGTAGGAAGAAGGATGAAATAATAGTAACAATTTAAAACATTTATTTATACAAAGAATTATATTTAAAACATTAATTTATACAAAGAATCTCGCTCTTAGGCGGGCTAACTGTGCTCGAGTGGAAGGGACGCGTGCCTTTCACTTTTTATGTCTGTCTCTCTCGCTCTTAGGCGGGCTAACCATGCCCGAGTGGAAGGGACGCGTGCCTCTCACTCGCTCTCATTGTGAGCGCATAACGTGAGCGGAGCGTAACGCAGTTTCTTGAAGTGTCACCCGGCAAACCAATTTATAAGACGTTGTCACGTCAAAACATCCTAATTTTAACAGAGAAAATGGTTGGAATATACCACCAGCTTGGGACCCAGTACTTAATTTACTTGTACCAAAACCCAAGCAAAATCAACTCACAATTCAAGACACTGTGAGCAGCGGCGTAGCGTGGGTGTCGGCCGCCCGGGGCGGAAGACAATTTTGCCGCCCTCTTATTTAGATATTTCAATTTAATGTATACTATACATTACATAACATACATTTAAATAAAAAAGTTTATCTAAGTTTTACAATCATCTTTATTATACATTGATACATTTTTATAACAGGTACACTCAAGAACGCGTCAACCTATACACTTTGGACTTTGCACCATTCTTATTAACAAACGCATAAGATCGAAACTTGAACTGCGAGTGTATAGCTTGATGTGAGCTCGACTGTACAATACTTATCACCGCAGATTAGGTACAGCTGTCGATCGTCAGATTGACAAAATTAAATAATTGGAGAATTGAATATAAAACGCAAATAAATTTTTAATAAAAACTATAACTATACTATTATAATAAAAGACTTTGCTCTTAAAAAAAGTAGACGTCAAAGTAAATTTATACGTCTACTTTTTTTAAGAGCAAAGTCCTTAATTGCACCATCAATGTCTATAGCATCACACATTTCTTGCTCAATAGACAAGATAGCCAAATTAGTTAGTCTTAACGTACTCATGGTTGATCTTAAATAATTTTTAATCAACTTCAATTTTGAAAAACTTCTCTCACAGCTGGCATTGCTTATGGCAACTGTGAATACGGCATCACCTCTAGACGGTGTTGCCAGCAGTCGCTACAAAATATCATTCAAAGAAAAGGGATTCCCCGAATCCGTTACAGAATAAGTAATGAAAAATTCCATGCTCTTTTCAATCGGTCCTTTGTAGTTGCGTTAAAAATATGAAATGGTTCAAATATTTTTATTATTTATTGTGAAATTTTGCCGCCCCCTAAAATGTGCCGCCCGGGGCGGGCCGCCCCTGCCGCCCCCACTATGCTACGCCACTGACTGTGAGCTCAGTTTGCTTAAATCGGAACGCAACTTAAATATTAATGTTTGAAGGTAGTCAGTAGTAATTGTGATTAATATTTTTTGGACGTCAAATATCTCAGTCCACCCGTGAACATGAAGTCTGAAAAGACTTTGAAACGTCGGGATCTAAAATCTAAAATAAACCGTGATAAAATCCGTTAAAAAGTAGTTTTATTTCAATTCGACTAGTTTTTGTTACCTGTCTTACCTATAAGAACTAAAGGAACCTTTTTGATGTTGTACCTAATCCCTACTAATATTATAAATGCGAAAGTAACTCTGTCTGTCTGTCTGTTACGCTTTCCCGCTTAAACCTCTCAACCGATTTTGATGAAACTTGGCACAGACAATCTTTAGACCCTGAGAAAGAACATAGGCTATCTTGTATTGCGAAAAAAACCGAAATCCACGTGGACGAAGTCGCGGACGGCCGCTAGTGGTTATATATATGGTGGAGGTGAGTGGAAACGCTAGGAGAGAATGCCCTAGGAGGACATTCGATGATCTCATCGGTGATGTCCTTCAAAAGGGATAGGTGCGTAGCACTCACAACTGCAGCATGTGTGACCAGATGTATGAACAATAGTGAGGCTAAGGAAGTATGTTTAGATCGTAGCAAGTGGAGCTCTATAGTCACTGCCTACCCCCATGGGTAAAAGGCGTGATGGTACCGCACAGGCATAGCAACGGGCGGAAAGCGATTAGGTAAAATAAGTTTTTCATTTATGTGCATTTTAACCAATTATCTTAATATCCATGGGGACTGAGTCACCTTCGTCCTTGGGAGTTCAACTTTTATCTTATCTTAAAAAAGAGATTACTGATAGTATTGTAATTAAATTAATCAAAGATTTTATCCCGGTTTATTATAGATTTTTATATCCCGACGTTTCAAATTGTTTTTCAGACTTCATGGTCACGGGTGGACTGAGGTATAATTACAACAAACATTATATTATAAATAATAAAATGTTTGTAGGAAAAATAAAAAAAAAGTAAAAAAAAGTTGTAAGTTTCAAACTTATTAATCCCAATTATTGCTTACTTATTGAAGTTTTTAATTTGTCGCGAGATAATAAATAAAATATTTTGAAGTAAAGCTACTTTACAATGGATTTTATCGCGGTTTATTCAAGATTTCATATCCCAATGTTTTTCAGACTCCAGACTCCATAGTCACGTCACTTAAAAACCCGTTATAATTTATTGCGAAAATATATGTCATAATTAAGTCAAAACGTTTGTCTGTACCGACTTCTAATTGAATTGGAATCACATCTTAACAAAAAAATAATATTCAAAATCTAATAAATGATAGCACAACCTCACTCTAAATTTGAAAATAGTACCTATGCCTATATTTTGACGTGACAACGTCTTAAATTAGGTTGCGGCTGGGAGGCACTTATGAAAAAGTGTAACGGTCGGTAACGTTACGATGAGTCACCGAACGAGAGAGAGGCCCGCCGAATGCCTTGCGTCTCTCTCCCACTCAACTATGTTTCATCCTTCTTCCTACTATACGAATGAATATTCACATTAAAATTATTTTACCACTCAAAGTCGTTGTCACGTAAAACTTTCGCCCGTATACCGAATTTACAGGCAACCAATTTTTTTAACCCTAATTCACTTCAGCTTCTAAATAAAATAAACACCATTAAAATAGAAAAAATAATCACATTTTAAAATAAAACTACTTTTGAACGGATTTTATCGCAGTTTATTTTAGATTTTAGATCCCGACGTTTATAAAATTGACTGTGAGTGTGGACTCTCATAGGACAAACAAAGGGACTTGCGTAAAAGAACACATAGCTGACGTAAAACATCACCGCTCTACGAAATATGCAGTGTGTGGACATACTAAAAAAGGCCCCAACCATTACATGAGATTTGATAAAACACAGGATCTTGTCAAAGAAAACCGGTGATGATGCAAGAGTCCATTGCTGAAAACCGAATTTTCAGCAATGGACTCTTGCATCATATTGCATTATATTGCGAGAAACTATTATTCTTACGATAATAATAATAACATCCTTATAAAAGTCAGGTAAAATTACTTTAAATTTTACTCAAGATTACACGTACTCACATTTTTTATTTTATTAAATAAATGGTTGTTTATGCGGTAATGACATTACTCTGCGTTTCAAATGAGAATAGGATTGGACATCCGCCATCTTGGGCTGGAATACGCAACAACTTCACATTTTTAGTACAGTGGGCAAAAACGTTTGTAAGAAAAAATTATCACATCTTAATGAAGATTTAAAAAAAATGTGTGTATCTTATTGTAGTTAGAGAAGAATTGGGCATTTAGAATCAAATAATTTGGTGCGAACATATTTTATTCAATGCGGACGAAAAAAGCGGTGTCACAAGTTAAATTTTGTGTATAAGTCTGTGTATCTGAGTTTCTGTGTATTTGTGTAAAAGTCTGTGGCATTCTAGCGCGTAATTTTACTTACGTAGGTAGCAACACACTTTTTTACATAAATCACTTTTCCATACATTTTAACATAATTTATTATGTGTGGTTTGGTATTTTGTGCTGACGTTACTTTTGCTTAGGTTTTGGTATGAAGTTAGTCGCAAGTCCAGTCCTATTCTTATTTGAAACGCATAGTAGCCTAATAGTGCCGAAAATAAATTAAGTATCACAATATTTACTAATGTCTACCTAATTATATATTATAATTTATTACGTACCGTATTATTCCTAAGAAATATCACTGCCTAACACCAATTATAACCACGAAAATTATATCGTATTTGCAATAAAAATTAACGCGCCCGATAACACACTGTCTAAGCGTTCCCGCCAAACTTTGGCATCAGACTGATCGCATTTCGCAATGATCACACACAAACAAAATAATATAAATTAGGAGGATAGGATAGAGCGTGTCTGCGAAACCCTTCTTTGTTATGAAGTTGGCGATTCTTTTAACATGCATTAGGTATTTAAATTAGGGCAGCCAACATTGAAGTTTAAGAAATGAAATGGTCAATGCACTTTTTAGTAGATTTTAATGGCGGGCGGCTAGTGTAACGGAGGGCGGAAAACGTGCTTAATGTAGAAGGAAAAGCCTGTACTGCAGCTGAGCGCAGTAGCCGATTACGTACGTTTTGAAAGCTCCTTTCTATTTATCCTATGACGACAGGAGGGGTGGGTATAAGTACCTAAACATTAAACTGAAGTATTTAAGTTAAATACTTCAGTTCACCCGTGACCATGAAGTTTGAAAAGACTTTAAAACGTCGTCGGGATATAAAAATTTAAATTAAACCGCGAAACAATCAGTTAAATTTTAAAGTAGTTTTATTTCTATTCTATGATTTTAATTCCCGACAGAAAAGTGGGATGTTATCTGTTGGGAAGCATAGTGGCGACCCATTTTTTAGGAGCGGCAAAATTCTCAATAAAAATTTTTGAACCATTTCATATTTTGATTGCAATTACAAATACGGACCGACTGAAAAGACCACAGAATCTGTCATTACTTAATCTGTGACGAATTTGGGGAATCCCCTTTCATTGAAAGATGTTTGAAATATTTTGTAACGACTGCTGGCAACACTGTATATACTAAAGAAAAAGTAAACCCCGTCGCGCATTTATATTAAACTTATTGAAAAACTATTAAGCCTTTGAATTTTTTTCAGGCAGTCAGTAAATACATTATTTATATAAGTATATACAAAGGATAACTTAATAAAATAAATAAACTAATTTTTAATTCCATCTTAAAAACTAGATCTGGTGCCCCAATTCACGTAATTTCTTGGCGGTGCAGTTTCAATTATGATTTCGTCTTAGTGCAAAATGGTAATCCTAAAATTGTTTAGCTGTCATATCTAATCTAAAGCGCTCGCGTGACGCGAACTTGACGCAAGCGTATCTGACAGCGGTTGTCAACATTACGAGAATACGAAACGGTCTGTTTTGATCGCAACTTAACTGCAACTGCACTGCAACTGAACTTATTTAATTACATAAATTGGCCTATGTCATAAAATTGGTAGTATATGCAAGCCCTCTGGTCACGTGAAAGGTCTATTGACGGGAAAGAACTTGCTTTTCACGCCGCAGGTCGTGGTTTCGATTCCCACAAAAGTCAGAGATTTGTGTGATGAACATGACTGTTTGTCTTGAGTCTGGATGTAATTATCTATATCTAAGTATATATGTATTTACAAAAGAAAAGTATTATATGTAGTATATTACCAGTTATCTGGTTTCCATAGTACCTACAAGCTCTGCTTAGTTTGGGATCAGATGACCGTGTGTGTTAATGTCCCACTATATTATTATTACATATTATACGTCTTTATATTCCTTTGAATGAACACCGCAACATATTTTAATGCGGTGTTTTAGTTACCTAGATACAAACTTGCACATATTGTATATAACACAAATATGTACACAGCTAAACGAGCAATCCATAAAACACGCGTCTCTTTGTGGGTGGTAAAAGAGAAAATAAAAATTAATTAATAATGGATGCCTTTTTGGACATAAACATAGCAAATCTCTATATTTATCATAACGGGCAAATAACGCGCTAACCTTTAATTTGGCTTTTACTATTAAAGTATTATATTATCTGTAGCTTTACGTTTCGACACGGGTTGCATCGCACCGGTCGAAACGGATAGGGGAGATTGTTATACACAGCGCTCAATAAAACCTGATAAAAGACAACAAGCCACTGACCAGTGGCGAAACTGCAGGGTAGCAGGCAGGACTATCAATATACACAAAGTCAAATGATTATAGGTAATATTAAGAATGAAATTATATTGGCAAAGAAATAATATTATTGTTACACATATGGGTACGCAGGTAAACTGTTTAAAAATTGAATTTCACAAGTCTAATTTTGGTCGTCAAATACACATTATAATGTTAACGCTATCTATTGGCAAAGTAAAGAACTAATATAGTTATAATAAAAAACTTTATTTATTTTCTAAAGCTAAATACAGTTTCTCCATCCCAATCAAAACATGTCATGTTAAATTGTACCTATAAGCTATTTATTATCGGAGACGGAGTGAACGTCTGTGTCTGTGCTAGTATAAACTGTGTTACAGACACAGGCGCCTTCCTCTTAGTACTTGCGTGCGGTGCGTGCGTGCGTGCGTGCGTGCGTGCGTGCGTGCGTGCGTGCGTGTGAGTGTGTTGTTCACAGTTGTTCAGTCGTATCATACGTTAGCTTTTGGAGAAAACTGCTAATTACAGATTTACATTTAAATTTAGTTAAGGAATAGACGTTGCAGATTTTGTGTTTAGTGTTGTAGAGGTGGCAGCTAAGATATGGATAGCTTCGCCGTGCAAGAGCGGATTTGGCAGTGACGGATGGGCAGACAGGATCTTTACGTCGTTTATTTTGCTCTAGTGGCCTTGGGTCAAAGCTCAGTGTTGAGTGTTGACGTAAGGTGATGTTAAGTGCGCATAGTTGTCGGACAGTGAGTAGGTACTGACATGTCTTTATAGAGTTGGGTAGTCGGGTACCGATAAGGTTTGTAAAGCATGACTTTCAGGACCGCTCGTTGAGCTCTCTCAAGGCGAAGCATATACGTTTTATATGTACCACCCCAGACAGATATGCAATATGTATGAAGCGACTGGGCTAAGGCAAAGCAAATAGTTTTTAAAAGCCGATCAGCAACTACTGCCCTTAGTTTTTTCATGGGAAACATTAACTTACGAACACGCGTAACGGTTACACTAATATGCGTTTGCCAACTCAATGTGTTATCGATGTGCACCCCCAGGTATTTCACGCAAGAGTTTCTATGTATCGTAGGGCAGCTGCATGGTGTCAGTGTAGGGTGACATCTATGGGCTTTGATGTCTGGCATATTAGGCTGTGTAGCAGAGTTCGCTGAGAAAGTGACATAATGGGTTTTAGAGACATTTAGTGTAAGTAAGTTTACTGAAAGCCATTCATTACAATGTTATGGGCATTTTCAGCTGCATAGTGTGCAGATTCCCATGTTTCACCACTTATTACAAGTGCAGTGTCGTCTGCATACACAAGTGTCCTGCAGTTTGGTATTGATAGCTGACACAATCTATTGATGTATAATAGAAAAAGAGTAGGGCCCAGCACGCTGCCCTGTGGTACACCAAAGGTTAGATTCACATCTTCACTGATGTAGTTGTCTATCTTGACTCGTTGGCTACGGTTTGTGTGATAGTCACGAAAGAGGTTAAGAGTAATATCTCTTATTCCCAAGCTTTCAAGACCATGTAAAAGGATGGGTGTAGAAACCGTATCAAAAGCCTTGGCTAAATCAAGAAATATACCAATAGTTTTAATCCTGGAATCAAGATTCTTAACAATTTGGTTTGTTAGTTCAAGAACAGCATCCTCTGTTGATACGCCTCTTCTAAAACCGTATTGGTTTGACGCAATTACGTTGTTACTTTCAAGAAAACCAAGTAATCTTTTGTTGAGAACCTTCTCCATAATTTTGGACAGTGTGGTAAGCACAGATATAGGCCTATAGTTCTCAACATGGTCTCCATCTCCACCCTTGAATACTGGTGTGACCAACGCTTTTTTGAAACTGTCGGGGAAAATACCTTTTGAGATACATAAATTGCAGATATGCGTTATTGCTGGGACAAGTATATGTATTGCAGACTTAATGACCGACGCTGGTATTCCATCATGACCCACTGCACAGTTAGGTTTTAATTCTGTGATTATATTTTCAATTTCTTTAAAATCAGTTTCTAATAGTACGAATGAGTTACCAAGAGGATTCATTAAACTGTCAAATTCAAAGTTTGGGGGTATTTCAAGCTGTCTTTGCTCAACCTGTCTAGCAAGATCCTCTCCAAAGTTAGCAAAATACTTGTTTATGGCATTGACAGAGGAATTTGGATCTCTGCATATGTTAAGGAGTGACTTACTAATAGGTGTGGTGTTCTTATAAGTGATAGCTTTTATTATGTCCCAAGCGGCTTTGGGGTTCCCATTAGCCTTCAGGAGTTCTTTTTGATCAAAATTTATTTAAATGGTCTTTAGTAAGTTATTGCAATAATTTCGGTATCTAGTATATATTACGTTGGCAGTTATGTCTTTAGGATTTTGCATAGCATTTTTATGGAGTTGGTCCTTATTTCGCACGCACCTCAGGAGACCAGTTGTCATCCATGGTTTGAGAGTCTGCTTTCTGTTAGGTACAGTTTTTAGTGTACTGTTTTGATTTATTGCAGTTGATATGATTGAGATAAGTTGTTCCGCACTTTCATTGGGATCAGAACTGGTTAAACACTTGAGAAATCTGAGTTTTCTAAGCAGCTAATAATACCTGGAATGTTTAAATGCCGTGTCACATTTTTAGGTTTTGTATTAATAGAAGGTTTTCGTTCAGTGCAAAATAGGATAGGGGCATGATCTGTAAAATATGATTCCAGAATTAAAGTCGTGGAGGGTCTATCTGTTTTTAAAAAGGGCATGGGCCGGTAAGAGCCCATGAAATGCCATTGTATTTAAATAATCTTCAGAGTTCGCATCATTACTATTATTATCAGGCCTAATATTTATATTTATATCTCCAATCACTACTACCGTTGAAATTGATGCCAGGGATTCTAAAATATTATTTAAGGAGTTAAGAAAGTTTTCTATATTTCTGATTGAAGGTGAGCGATATATAGCAACAATGGCTGTGTCGGGACCTAGTCTCAAATTAAGACAGTTAGCATCCTGAAAAACGGGTTCAACTAACTTATGAGTCGCATTAGAACTTACATAAATTACAACCCCATCGTTTTGGTTGTTAAACGACGATCTAGCTGAGGTAAATCCGGTTAAAACAGGAATGTCTGTTACTTTACTCAACCAACACTCTGAGAGGATAATTATATCGCACTTGACATCCATGGAATGTATTAAAACGTTTAAGCCATCAGAGTTGCGATTTAGGCTTCGGATATTAACATGCAGTATATTCAAAGTAGGTTGGGTAGCGTTTATATGCTTCAAACATTGGTTTGGCAAGATCACTTAAGACCGTGATATATTAAATGATTCAACAGAATCGATAAATTTATTTAAATTATCGAATTTATAATTTAAATCTTGATGACCAATTTATGATGGTCCTATATTGTATTTCTAATGTAAGTAGTTTTGTGGAGAAATTGTAATTTTGTGTAATTTTAATAAGGGGCATGTTATAGTGTTTGGTGTGAATGTGCTGGGTGTGTATGTGTAGATGTGCTGCATTGTGGTTAATAATAGGTTTCGTTTCATACAAAAAATTGGGTAAATTAGAGTTCTTTACAAAGTGAGCTGTATCATAACACAGAAAAAAATATTACAATTCGTACAAGATGTCGCTACATTACCTTCGTTTGTGTAATTGCCTCGTCGTTCATTGGTCCAGTGATGTTCGCTTAGTAATTAGCACAGATAATATAATACTATAGTAATTAGTAACCCCTGAGGTCCTAAGCATGAACCCGGGTCGAGAGCCTCGGTCGGTCGGCCAAGACATGAATTGTGCTCGGGACTAAAATATGCTCGTCCCCTAACCATGGGCTTATACAGAAAGAAATTAGGTAGCCTGCGCTGTCGGCGCAGGTTTTCCTTCATATCAATAATTGTACATTCACAAAATGACTACTAGTTTATGTCAGCGCCGGTAGTCAGCTCAGAATACCTGCTTTGTTTATGTATACGAGTAGGTTCGCCCTTCTTAGATATTAATCTATTTTTATTTAAAAACAGGTTTACGCTTGACTACAACTTGCCTCATGTCAAGCAATGATGTAGTAACGATAATAAAAGCAAATTAAAATTCTGGGACAAAAGACGGACTCACTCGTACATAGAATAAGCATCACTGACCCACTCTATCAAATGGTGTCACCAGACGTCGCACGGGAACACGACGAAGCCGCACCGCCAAGCGGATAGTTACCAAACTAACCAGGGCTGCATCTACTACCAGTTTTACTGTCACCTGATTTGTACCACCTGGAGACCACGAGTGAGGCTTCAGATTGATGGTGTACTCTGGACGTAGGTGACTCTTAAAGACTGCGTAATGTAAGTAATAATTACCTCGACCAGTGACTATTTTTATCCCCAGACTGATTTCCTTAGCAGGCGGGAGGTCGCGGGTTCAATTCCCGCCCCGGACAATATTTGTGTAACAACAAAAATTGTTTCGGTGTCTGGTTGGTTCAGGGACTACCCTCCGTGCCTCGGAGAGCACGTTAAGCCGTCGGTCCCGGTTGTCATTTAACACATCTATGACAATCGTTACATGTAGTCAGAAGCCAATATAATCTGACACCTGGTCTGACCATCTCGGCTACTGCTTCCCTATGGGTTTCGAGATCTGATGGCAGTCGCTCGTATAATTCTGGTAGCTAGCTGCATCAGGTTAGACTGGGAGCCGACCACAATAGAAATGGGAAAAAGGCAAGTGGAATGATGATGATTTCCTTAGCACAAGCTCTGCTTACGGGGAGTTTGCACTGCAAAACAAAACATGATACAAGCATACTCTATCTTTTTCTACTCATCTCTAAACGATAGAGATAGATAGTGCTTGCAACATGCATGTTTCGCCGGCAATCTCTAACATTATCATAATGTAAGGAATAATAAAATAAAACACATATTTAGCAAAATGAATGGCACATTTATATTTAATTAATATTATTCATTTTTATAATTAGACCTTTCTTGTAGTTTATATTTAATCTATGCATTTGAACAGAAAAAAAAATACAAATGCTCTATGATACATCGGCTGTTGGTGTTGCCATTATAAAAAACAAAAATAAAATCAACGAGAGCCTCATTTTGTACACAATCTCCAGGATAGGGTACTTAAATTACATTTATTTATTACCATTCATGAACTGAGCACAGAATTGCGAATAAATTACAGGCGAACGCGACGCTAACACATTGTATCAACTTAACAACTACATTCCGACACGACCAGTCTGATTATTGTCTATGACACTACTGAACCACACCAGAGATAACAGAACAATGTCATATTAAGATCAAATTTACTACGTCTTACGTTTCCTACGCGTTGACAATATTTATTAACATTGATTTTATCATTACAATAATCCAAACTTTTATGGTTCACAGAATTTTCACAGTGAGCCTTAAGCCAAGATTTACAAGATTTTTAATCCTTTATCGCACCAGCACTAGAAACGTATCGAAATTGTGCGCATAGATATGAATATAACAAAAATTAATTCTAAAATTACAATTGTTTGAACTATAAGTGCACATTTAACTATTGTAGATATTTTGAGACTTAAAGACTCGGTTTCGAACCACACACGCAAATGTATTTTACTTATTATGAAGAGCGGATCCTTCCAACACATGCATTTTGTTTAAAGGAAGAATCCGTCCCATGGAAAACAATGTACTTATTTCTTTATCAATAAACGATTTTGTATTTGTGTCTCTCACGGCTCACCGAGAAATTCGGTGAACCATAAAATCTTAATCTGGATAATTGGTTCATGTAAAAAAATACTGTCAACAAATAGAAAACATACAGCTTACTGATCAACGACTCGTTCCTAATATTAGTACTACTAACCGTGGTACTAGTATAGTATTACTGTACTAAATTTAAGCGTGTCACTACAGTCCATCAAATCTAAGAGGTACCGTTTGACGTTTCACTGTTTTCTATTAAATTAGCTTTATAGAGGCGTAATTCAAACTATTTTTATTAGCTTTCCTGTAAAATAATTATTGAATAATGAAGCTATTTTTATTTTAAGATGACATAAACAATTTTCAAACATAAAATAAAATTCTAAATGTACTACGTTTAGAACTGTCAAACGGTACTTCTTAGATTTGATGGACTTTACTATAGCAGTCAGTTATTGTCAAGTGGATACATTGTGTAAAATATTTAATGATAAAAAATCTTAAAAATAAACCTACTTAGTACGCATAGACAACAAATTATAGATAATTAATAATAATAAAAAAAAACTAATTATTATAGCTAAATGGAAGAATCAACTAAGCTAACTAAAGGGGGGTCGATAGGACTTATAATTAACTGAAATGGTTAACTAACTAAATAATGGGCAGATTGACAAGGCGGGTTTCCACTTGCGGGAAAAACATTGAATTTTTTTTAATATTACAAAAGTCACTATAGAACATTAGTTGTAAAAAGTTATAGGTACAAAGAGAAACAAAAAGGAACTTGTGTATTTACACTAGATATAAGATTTTTTAATATAATTTTTCGTTTTAACAGTAGAAAACAAAGCAAGAAAACTGATATGTGTTGAAAACGAATCATTTGAAGTTATGTGTTGTCTCGCTTCAACCCTTTTTAGTGTCCCACAGCTGGGCACGGGTGTTCTTTCAACTACGAGTTGAGAGAGTTTAGGCTTTAAACCACACACGCGGGCCAAGTGTGTGTTCTTGGATGTCACATGTCCTCGAATGAGGTCTTCCTTCACCGATATTCAGCAGCGGCGATGTAACAATTCACACAAAGATGTGTGTGCACAAAACTAATGCCGCTGCGACGCCGTTGCTATGTCAACCGAAAAGAACAGCGTGTGCAGACTTACGCCGTGACTTTGCAGTTCATTGCCCACTCGGTATCACTTGTCTTTGGTCACTGCTAAAGCCAATACGCAGTGAACAATGAAATCGGAAAACGCGCCGCCCGACGCCGAGTCCCGTGGCCGCAGCGTTAGGAGTAATCATTAACGGAGATGTGGATTAAGGGCTAAACTCTCTCAACTCGCAAGATACCTACGTAGTTGAAAGAAGACCTGTGCCCAGCAATGGGACGCTAAAAAGTTTTGACTTTATCAATTTTTTATTGTGAATTAGATTTGTTGTTCCGCAAGTGGAAACCCGGCTTATAAATATTTACTTAAATATTTCACTGAAAGCATTTATTTTTAATATACTGTCATATAATTCGCAACATATATTCAATTATATGTTAAAAATCACCGGATTCTATTTGTTTCGAAGCAGTTATTAGGATAATCATGATTTCACAGAATGAATGATATTGCTTAGTCAAAATAAACCTTATGTCTATATAATACAACTGTAAATAGGATTACAAACTAAAAATTTATAATTCATAATTTCCAGTCAGATATCAACAAAATCGTCACATTAAAGGTGCGATTCCACAAAAACGTCTGACGAACCACGCTTGCGTACAAAAAGTTTTTACATATCACTGGAGTTAGCGTCTAGAACAAATTATTGAATATAAGTTTATTCACCCTAGTGATATAGCCCTAAGGGGTCAGAAAAACCAAAGACGTCCTATTCGTCGTCATATTTTGTGTCTTCAACAATTTTTTATCGACGTTAACTCCAATAATGTATAGAAACTTCATGTTTACTGTCCATCGAATGCGTCAGTCGTAAAACGCGATCACAGAACAGCACTTTTATCAAAATTCAAACGCCATAAGAATTGTATTATTATTTTTTCAATTTTGCCATGTATGGAATAATTTTAAAACGAAGACAATGAGATCATATTTATATGATCCTACTTATATGGTTTTATATATCTATGAACAAACTTTATCTAATAAAAATATGACTCATTTTAATCAAACATTTTTAAACCATGTTTCAAAAATGTGACAGAGGGACTTGCATATTTATTAATTAGAAAACGAAACATGTAGGTGGAAAGTTTATCTTTAAATTTTAAAAGTACTGAAACTACTTATAAATAAAACAAATGCCGATAGATGTGAAAACTCATAAGATTTCACCCATCCAAAAAGCGTCTCACGCGCACAGCACACGCGACACGGTAACGGGAACCCATAAGATTTTCCCTTAACAAAAGTGCCCAACGCAGCGAAAGAAGTTGTCACTTCAAAATATTTAATATAGTACTTACAGTATGCTAAATATATAAATTAATGGAGATACTTTCAAAATTTTTAGATCAAACTTTCCATCGAAATTTGAAAAAAATTTAGACCAGAGATTAAAAATATGAATCATAAAGTCGGTTCATATAGATATGATCGCGGTCCATTGCTAATCGGCTAAAGATAATATACTCCCTCGTTATAAATAACTCTACCAGTACAAATCATAGCCGATTCTATTGTCATTATTATTAGGGCCACAGCTGACGAAACATTACTGGTTGCGCAACCAATGTTGTGTTGTACTGTAGTGGTAACATCAACAGATGCCTGCGCCTGTACAAGCTTCGCTTAGTTTCGGAGTCAAAGATATTACCGTATCATAACTCTGAGTATATGTCTATTAAGATTTTTTTTAACGGATACCAATGCATTGCTTCGACAGGATAAAAAAAAACTTATGTTTCGCGTTGCATTATTAACGGGTTGCACTGGTTGTGGTCGCAAGCATACTAATCCAGCGAAAGAGCTCCGTTGCTTGCGACAGTGACAGGTGCAACCCGTGTCGAAACGTGAAGCTAAATTAATGGTGAGCACGTTAATTACCCGTTATGATAAATATAAATATTGAAACAACGTAATATCACAAACGAGTAAACAAGATATTTGTGTTGTAGAGGAAAGGCGACATGCTCGTACAAAAACTGACACTCAGCATTCAGTGCAGAAACATCAATACGTGTACACATTGGTGGCGGGTGAGGTTGCGCAACAGCGATGTCAGTGAGACATAGCCCTTACAGTAAATGTACTATCGACCAAAGTGATATCTAATCAGTTGTAAGGTTTGGAAACGTTTTCGCACTCCCATGTTTAGTTCAACATTATATTGATTAATTAGGTATGAAAATATAAAATAATGAAAGATATGTAAGCAACGTAAAAAATGAGAAGGAAGTAAATATTTTGTCCGTTACTTTATTTAATGATCCACTAGCTGCCTGTCTGGTAGTATGCGGTACGGGAATCAACATCAAAATATAAATATCCAGAAGTGGAGCGAAGTGAAGTCGATCGGAACTTAAAACATACAGCCTTATCGACGATTCTCTTTTATTTATTACTTGTGTCTGCATAAATATTTATACAGTATAGACAGTATTTAATATAAAAGCAGAATTATATTACAAATTTGTATTGAAGCTATATGTTATAAAATTGAGTAATTACAAAAATAGAAATAATAGTTTTGAAAGTGAGTAGATATCAATTTGCCCGATAGTACACTCGAGTCAAAATTAATAATGTATGAATTAAAATCCTGACACATTAACATATCTTCTAAAATTCTGTCAAATAAAATTCCCGCTAAAATGTTTGAGCTTATTATTTTATTTAAATACAATTAGATATTTAGATATAGATTAAAAAAAAACAATTATGCGATATATTATTAATTTAGAATTCTAAACGATAATTATTTTAATATGGCATAATGTTATGGGCATTGCGTTTTATTATTCATCAACTCTCTGATAGACTGTTGTAAACATTACCTCTTCCCATAACTAGTGTCGCCATCTTTAAAATTTGACAACCAGCACAAGACGCGTGAAACCTTGGATTTTATAAGCCGACAGTTTAACTCGCGTATCGCCTATCGCCAAGATTCTGACTCCTCAAGCTGCACAGACAGTGATGATGATTCAAGCGATATGGATATTAGTGACGAATAGTCTTACATTACTTTTATCTGTAGTTAAATAGTTCTTTAAGAGATTTAATTAATGTTTTATGACTTTGTACCTCAGATGGCGATACGCGAGTTAAACGGTCGACCTATAGAGATCAGAACTCTGAATTGTCTACGGGGATTTCTTAAACATAGTCAGTGTCAAATAAGTAGGAAATGTCCTAGCTCAACTTTCTTTTTATTTTCAGAACTTATATCTATCTCTATCGTTTAGAGGTAAGTAGAAAGAGATAAGACTGCTTGTATCATGTTTTGTTGTGCAGTGGAAACGCCCAGTATGAATATATACAAATTGATTTAACAATAATTTTCCACCAACCAGCACTTGGTCAGCGTGTGTCAGATTAAGGCCTAAACTCTCTCAACTCATAAGATAGTTGAGAGAAGACCCGCGCCCAGAATTGGGACACTAAACAGGGTTGAAGTGAAAATCAGTTGGTTTATATTATTGCGGGCACATTGTGTGGGTTGCAGGCGGCATACGAATTCAAATTTTTAAAACCGAACTGCAAAACAAGTCCCACCTGGAAGCTCGACCTCGATATTTGAAGATCGAAAATTCTGACACTTAATGTAGTACGTAGGGCACCATAGTTAATTAATATTACAAAAGACGTAGTTCGAGAATATATTGTTCTACGGCCACCGTCATCAACGAAGGTCTGTCGCTGAATCAGCCTGCTTGCGACCACGACCGGTGAAACCCGTATCGAAATGTAAGCCGAATTTAAGGTGAACGCGTTACTTGCCTGTTATGATAAATATTAATAATGCGACCCGGTCGTAAATCTAGCGGGATGAGGGTAAGTTTACACCGGTTCATCTATAAACAATGTCAATTCCTTAAAGGCGGTTGAAATTCTCACTTCTGTAATAGCTATATTTCAAAAAAATAATTTTCAAAAATAACTTAAATCGGACAAAGTCATTCATATAATCAAACGACACGGTTTAGTCGTCATCTGCCACTTTTGACACGTGTCAAAATATTCCCATTTCGACGGTTTCAAAAATGACAAATGACAAGTAAAAGTAAAAACGTCTATTTAAAAAAAAAATTACGCAAAACATTGCATACGTAGTAAGTACCACGATATGGCGAATAGCTACCATATAAACTTAAAAAGAAAATAATATATAAAAAAAATAATACTACAAAATGTAGACCATTGACACAAGTAAATGTCAAATTATCTAAACAATACGGCTTGTCACTGGAGGTTTGGTACAAAAGTGTCACTAAGTACATACAATACACTAATTTAGCAGCCATCTCGTTTTTTTTTTATTGTAAATCTATAGTTTACGCAAGTACTTATTTTACTTTACAATACGCGGAAATAAGTACTTCAAATATGCACGAGCAAAATCATTGCCATATCAAAAAAAAAATCATATCTCTCATTACCATCTACAGATTTACAAATAAAAAAAAAAATTTACACCACTTAAAAAGAAATGTCATGCGACGAAAATAAACTATTCATTTTTTATTGTCAAGCTTTAAAAAACCAGTACAAAGCGGCGAAGTGGTGTTTCATGGCAGCGACCAAAAAAAAAACGACAATTTAAAAAAAAAAGCTGTCGTAATTAAAATATCATTTTTTTTTTCTCCATTTCTTATCTATCATATATCCTATACATAAACTAAGTTAATATTTTACATGGATTTGTGTCTTTGGATGTAAGACATCAAAAAAAAAAACTTTCTTCACCTCCGCTGTTACACTTTAAACCTATACTATATCTAGAAATATACACACTTAAGTACTAAAAGTACTACGCACTGATTCTTAATTTGCTTTTTTTTTAGTAAAATTTAAACAATTCTTTGGATGTTTCTTCAGTAAGTTTGTAGTATGGTGCTCAAGAAATGTCAAAAAAACTTGTGAGACATTTTTTTATCAATAACATATACAAAATTACGATTTATCTTATGGTTTAATTAACACTTTTGGTGTCAAAGTGACTATTGTAGTTTTTTTCACATATAAATATTCATGCAATTTCGAAAATAATGATATAACAACTTTCCGAAAATTTCACGAACATGTTATACCACGAACAATAAAGTCAAAATGACATTTCTCTCGCACCAATCCTGTCACTGGTACATAAAAACATTTTTTTGCTGTCTGTCACAATGTGTGTACTTATATAAAAATAAACTTATAATTAAGTAAAACGTATTTACTTATGGCATTCATTCCTCTAGGAGACAATAGTCCACTCTCCCGTTCAACGGGGCTAAGAGAGAATAAAATAAAATGCAATACAATTTCATACACACAGACGTTTTGATAAAATCAAGGGAATTTCACTTAATTTTTAATGCTTAACACTGACGTTTTTAAACGTTAAGCAGATTAGATTACAATGTTATTAAACGTTTTATTTACAACATAAAAATAAAAAAAATCTTATGCATGCTTTATTTGTCATGCAAGATTGAAATTATTGTTGTTTTTTTTACACACGATTAAAATCATAATACAAATAATTTATATCCTAGGAAGTTGAATTTAATCAGACTTTTAAACAATTATATAACATTATAAAATAATCTGCTTAGATTTTAAATAACAAACAATTTTAATACAGTTTTATTTAACAAATTAATATAATAGTTGCCATAAAAAAAAAAAAAAATAGTATTTTCGTAAAATGACAGATTTTTCGGGAAACGTCAGTGACATTATCAAAATACCTGTGTAGTGTGTTGTGTGTGTGTGTCATGTAGCAGTGCGTAGCTATATCGCTCGTCGCTATTGAGGCGCCGCGCCGGTCGGTGGCTGCCCTGGTAACTGTCCCATGCCCTGTAATATTTTATATAATAAGTTGAAATAAAACTACTTTATAACGGATTTTATCGCGATATATATTTTTTGCCTAGCGTAAATCTAAAAAAATATTAATACTACGATTTAACAGTAATATTCTGTCGGCCTTATTCATAAAAGGCCTTAATCCACACACGCTGGCTAAGTGCAAGTTTGTTTGTGGGTTTACCAACATTTAGTAGGTGTAAAGTAAGTATAAAAATGTATAGTACATACAGCGACATGTTGGTAGTGCAGTGTTGCGGGCACCAGTTTGGGCGCCTCCTCCGCCTTCTCCTCCTCGCGACGCTTCAGGCACGCAGCCTTCGGGTTCAGGTTACGCTCTGTTACACACACACACACATGTACACGACCTTATCTTAATGTTACTGATAGGTGTCATTGTATTAAAGCTCTTCACGGCGCCGTTGTCGATCTTGGTTAAGTAAAATTGTAATAAAGCTAAAAAAAAATCTTGTGAAATGATTTTTAACTGACTTCAAAGGAGAGAAAGTTCAGTAGCTTTGCCGAGGGAAGAGAAATTTGAGGAACGGATGAATTAGAGGATAGGTGAAATTCGAGTGAACTCTGAATTTGAGGAACAGAGGAATAAGTGGAAAGGAGGAATTTGAGGGAACGCTGAGTTTGAGGAACGGATGAATAAGTGGAAAGGAGGAATTCGAGGGAACGCTGAATTTGAGGAACGGAGGAATAAGTGGAAAGGAGAAATTCGAGGGAAGGCTGAATTTGAGGAACGGAGGAATAAGTGGAAAGGAGGAATTCGAGGGAACGCTGAATTTGAGGAACGCAGGAAAAGTGAAGGAGGCAGGAGGATTACAATAAGGAATTCAAGGAGGGAAAAGAGAAACTTGAATGATTAACTGCGAGTGATGTTATTAATGGATAAATTTTTATTTTAGTCTTGTTTGAAAAATGTTTATTCTGATGTGGTTTCGTTTTAAATGGAAGTATTTTTTAATATTGTCCTTTTAACACAATTTTAATTGTGAAATAAACTTGTTCTCAACTAACACTAACCAGACATTAGGGCGCTGATGTAGTCTACAATGGAATTGTAGAATTTTTAGAATAGAAAACAACCACGCACCTCTGACTTGCTGTTCGAGCGTCATGATGACTTCCACCGCCATGTTAAGGATCCCGAGCTTCGTCTGTGGCTTGTCACTCTTCAGGTGCGTCATGCACATCCTACCAAGCTCCTTTAACGCTTCATTTATATCTCGTATCCGTATTCTGTTGGAATATCCATTTATTTTAGAGTATTTACTTATATTCACGAAAACATTATACAATGGAATGAATCAATTTTAGATTATGGTATTACATATAAACGTTAAGTGACATTTCAGTGTTTCCTGCTATGACTTCAAACTTAATATGACTAAACTTAGCCCCAATTTTGACTTCTAAATCGATTAATACAGTAAAATTTGAATTTAATAATCGGGTAATCATCTTTAGTATTATATTTACAGCTATAAAACTGTACGGGTAATTTGTAAAATGAAAGATTTAATGATAATGATAAAGAATGATATATTAACTACACAGATTTACACTATAGATTTGATATTGCTAATTATAGGTACGCGGCGCGGAGTTAACAACTGAGCTATAGGTCGCCGAGAATGCTATGTCGACGAATTTTCTGCAATTACTAACCGATTGTTATTATGTTTTAATGCGTTTTATATAGAAATAAGTTGGTCACTGCGCGGCCGCGTCCACATAAAACTAATACTATTGATTTGCACGGGTTTGCCCGTACAAAAACCATAAATTCAGTGTTTAGTCATGACAAGTTTGAATTCACAGCTGGTAACGTGAAAATGCCAATGTTTGTATGGAATACGATTAACCCTAATCATCTGGCGTGTCAATACTGTCAATGCCATGTTTAACTTATAAGGATATTACAGGACAACACGTAACAAACGAATAAAGTGCCGATAATATATTTTTAAGGGCATTTCGAATTAGTCGAATTGGCTTACTAGTTCACCGACCTTACTATAGGCCGACCGTTTAACTCGCGTATCGCCTATCGCCAAGATTCTGACTCCTCAAGCTGCACATACAGTGATGATGATTCAAGCGATATGGATATTAGTGACGAATAGTCTTACGTTACTTTTATCTGTCGTTAAAATTAAATAGTTCTTTAAGAGATTTAATTAATGTTTTATGACTTTGTACCTCAGATGGCGATACGCGAGTTATAGTGAGCCATGATAACTGCAGTGTGACTGAAATCTGAATACGAGTATTTTTTTTTTATGGCAGAGTAAATGCGGCAGTCTGTCTATTCGTTTGTTAAGTTAAATCCAGGCATAACAATTGATATCGGGTCACAGTGTATTATACCTATCATAAATCTGTTAATTTACATATTATTCACATAATCTAATGGATATAAAAATACATATTTTATCCTAGAAATTAATTACCATTCACAGCCAAGCCTAACGTTTTTATAACTCTTAAACTCACTAAATATGGATGAAGGTGACGAAAATGTTTATTTCATTACCAGCAGTGAATTTCGTCGATCCCAGCGACATCTATGAGTAAATCAAATAAAAAAAAATGACGTCAGACACAACATTTTTTGCGTTCTATGGGGGAAAACGTCTGGTGCGGTACCGTCCACCTAACCAAAGAAATCAATACACTGCTGCACTGCCTGTAATAACTTTAAGTGTCGGTTGTGTGAGTGAAGTAGACACTTGCCAGTGCCCGTCAACATATATAGGATCGTATCTAGTATAAAAAATACTGAAATTGGTCATCTATCTCACTCTATCTCATTCACAGTGTACCTCACCTCTCTCTCGCGTTGTTAGCCTGCCGCCTCTCCTTCTCCCTGATCGCCTTGGCGTGTGGGTCTGCCTCGTCATCGCCCTCGTCCGCTGACGAACAACTAATATCCAAACCTCTCTTAACATTTCATAGATATCAAAATTGCTATTAGTTGAAAACTGAGATACTATTTTTAGTAACTGTTTTTTTTTAATTAGCCATTATTGTCCCACTGCTGAGCAAAGGCCTCCCCCAAATTCTTCCATTTTGTCCGGTTTGTATTAATTAAAAAAAAAACATATATATCTTTCGGCAATGATATTATATCCAAAAAACCACATTAAATTGAATGTGCAGAGGTATTAAATTACAATTTTTTTATTAAACTTTCATAACTTTAATTAGTGAAGGTAATATTGCACATCAAAATAATATCTCATTATTTCCAACCGACTTTAAAAAAATATAAACGACGGACGACGGCGAACTAGATATGAAAAAAGAAATTGAAAATAAAATCCTTTTCTTCATTACCTTCACGAAGGCAGCGCACGAGAGAGATATCTGCCGACCACCTGTGTAAAACTAGCGAGAGGATAAAGCTGATGAGCAGACCAGTTAGCGGAGTGAGAGAGATAGAGCGAGCATGCAAGTGACACACGATATGAGTGTGAGTGAGACAAGACGATACCGCTTCTTTTAAAAATTAAATATCTTATGCTCCCGCATATAATAGGAAAGTTGCCTAAAGTGTAATATTATTACTAGCTGCGAACTTCGTACCGCTCGTTCTTTAAATTACTAATATCGCTATTAAAAAATAGGGGTTGGTGATAGAAGGGTAAAAATTTAGAGTTGTATGTATATTCTAATGCCACTTAATAAAAAAAATTATTTTGGGGTGAACACCCGTTATCACTTAGAGGTTTGAAAAGTAGATAGAAGCCGATTCTTAGACTTACTGAATATGCATAAAAAATTCATAACAATCGGTCAAGCCGTTTCGGAGGTGTATGGGAACGAACATTGTGACACGAGAATTTTATATTATAATAGATTTTATACGGTAACTCTTGAGGTATCTTAACTTTTAGATATTTTTATTTCCTAAGCTTCTGAAAGTTCTTAAGAGACAAAACGAACGTTTTTTGACAATATCTCAAAATCCACTGACTGGGTTTAATTAAACATTTTTCTAGCTTTTATACGGCAGATTGTACATATTACATTCACTCCTAAACTATTGTGAATGTTTTTTGCGATGACTTGTTTAATCAATTTGGAAAGGCAAAGTTAAAAAAGCCCATAATTTGTTTATATTAGATGTAGAATATAGATTTTTGTACGAGAACACGGCTGTTTTGGAAGAAATATAATAAAAAAAGGTATTTTTTTAAACTCCACACTTACCAAACGAACGTACCTAGATAGAAACACACAATAATACACTTTATACATATAGAAATAAAATCTAGAATAGAACATACACACTGTGACCCGAATGTTAGATTGATGTAAAGCTGAAATTATGAACAATTTGTTAGTTCGTATGAGTGAGTGACCATCATAGTAATTTCATTACCACACTATCATATAAGGTAATGATAAAAAAAAAACTTAAGCAAATTCGCTCTTTATTAAGACTACTGAAAAATCGCTTGGATACTTTCGGTACACCCGCAACCATTTTAGTTATTGTAATAACCACACAAGTAAAATTGCCAAGAGAATCTTTTAATACGGAGATGTGTGTCACTACAGTCCATCAAATCTAAGAGGTACCGTTTGACGTTTCACTGTTTTCTATTAAATTAGCTTAATAGAGGCGTAATTCACACTATTTTTATTAGCTTTCCTGTAAAATAATTGAATTATGAAGCTATTTTTATTTTAACATAACATAAACAATTTGCATACAAAAATAAAAAATTCTAAATGTACTACGTTTAAAACTGTCAAACGGTACTTCTTAGATTTGATGGACTGTAAATTCTGTTATGGGTGTACCCATTTGCGGCATCTCTTTGCAAACGCGGAGCCATATTGCATGCCCGATGGGTACCTGTCATTATTTTTATGTACAATCAACATCATGTACACAGTATTTGGCAATAAGTGACTCTATATCTATCTCATAGTTTGACAAGAGATGGTTTTACTTAAGTTTTTTTAGTACAGTCGCCGTCAAATAACCTGCGCAGTAGCCGATTTTGCCACTGTCACGTCCCGGTTAGTCAAGTTATTTGCCGCTTAGTGTACCAGGTATACATAATTATGAAATAGGTACCTAGACAGTTTTAGACTATGAACAAGGAACGTTGACAAATAGTAAGGTACTATCTCACAAATCTATATCTGAACTATTTGTTCATGTTTTTACATTTTTTTATTGCGGTCTACGACGAAACGCGCTTACCCAGTATGCTGATTAACTTGTGACTAAGACAGACATATCATAGCTATCGATTTTAACAGTACGGATTAACACTAATCTGTTACGAAATCGATCGATTCAGAACTCGAACCCGCCGGGAGTACGCCCGTAGATGTCAGATATAGATTTATAAGGTAGTACAGTGTAGTAGTGTATGTCGCACCTTTCTCTAACGTTATTCGCCTGCCGACGCTCTCTCTCGCGCGCCGCCTTCGTGTCGGGGTCCAGCTCGTCCTCGTCCGCAGAGGAACAACTACACATCGTATAATTAGTAATTACATCATATTGTGTTAGGCCAGGGATACACGAGGAGTTAATGTCCCACGACATAGCGGAACATGTCATGACTCAGCCGTCACAAGGATAAAAAGGAGTGAAAACTTCTTTAGCCGACTTTTAAGTAGGGGTTCGCGTCATCAAAATGCTCATGACATGCGCATGCGCAGCGGCCGTGTGCCGTGCGCATTAGACGCTCTCGTGAGTTTACAGTTGTCACTTCTATCAGCGCTCTATATAGCTGCCAATATTTTTTTCGTAACTGAATTATAAATACTGTCCGGAATGAGTACAATTTTTATAAATCAGTTAAGAAAAAAATGTCAGATGAGAATTTTTTCCTTGCGACGGTATTGTGTTATACATATACTTTGGTATTGTGTTGATAACATGTCAAGTGAAACCTGGCGATTTAGCTTGACATAGATGAATGAAATAGACATAAATAATAGTACGAATTCGTCAACACGAAAAAAGTTTTCAAATACTGTCTTGAACTTGTCAAAATGTGCGTTTTCAAATACATATTTTGAATTCGAAACGTTCCATAAAAACGAAATTTGATGCATTTAGCATTTAGCTAAATAAAAAGAATTGGAAATAGAATAGCTGGAACAATTGTAGACTTTTTTACAGGCTAACATATTATCTTGACAGGTGCCTGATAGTATTCGCGAAATTTCTTCGTATTGACAACTTGTACAAAAGGAACTGGCGACATCGCGTCACTTATGTCCGTAACAACGTCAGACGAAGCTGTGCAACTTGCAACTGCAACTGGGCGTTTTCACTGCACGACAAAACATGATACAAGCGCACAGTCTTATCTCTTTCAACTCGTCCCTGAGTGATAGAGATGGACAGAGCCAGCAACATGTTTTCTTGTGAATGTATGGGTAAGTTACGCAACAGGACAGGATAACTGATGTCGCGCGTTGTTGTCAGAAACGTCCAGCGAAGTCCGACCGCGTCGCACCACTTCACTTGACGTCGCTAGTGACATGTGTCATGGGACATTTCTCCCCTAGTGTATCCTTGTCTTTATATTCACCGGGGGTATACTAAAGACCTTTAAGCGACGCAAATACACCCCCTTATTTATAAACGAAGCTTAATGCCTGATTCATGTAATCAACGATCAGTTATTAGTTAGCGACACCATTCGTTACCAACGTACTAATAACGAGGCGTCAGATAGCGTTCCACAAGTTTTTTTTTATAGAAACAGTTTTGGTTACGGTTGGTAGAAAATGTTACTGTGCGTAGGTAACTGGATATAAGCCGAGTGTGGCTCATTTATGTTTTGCCATGCACCGGCTAAATACCTACTAGACCACTTTATTCAAATATTGTAAAAGTTGTAACCGTCAAAACTTGGCGGGTTTGGTTTGGTTCCTTCAAGTTCTTATTCTTGAACAAATCAACCAAAATTAGGCAAGGGGGGGTATGCGTTGTCTGTCTATAAGCATCTGTTCTGTGCTGACATGTATAACAAAGTGTTATAAAGGAAAGGCCATAAGATATTTTAACTACCTATTTTCAAATTAAAATTCGTTTATTATTCGATTAGTAATTTGAGAATGTACAAATTATACAGGTACACACGGCTCATATCAAGCTGTACAAAACCAGTAAGCTGATCAGCTTATACTGGAAATGTATTCCTTGATGTGTTGCTGTGTGTACTTTCGTCATGTCCAGGGAAAAGAAAGTCACATTGTAATAGTGATGCAGAAGATCGAGAAGAATAAAATGTATGAGATTGACGTAAAAATGACATCTAAATATATAAAAGAAGAAACTGACTGACTGACATATCAACGCAGAGCCCAAACCGCTGGGTCTGGAGACTCTAAATTTGGCACATAGGTTCTTTATGGGGTCTAGGGGCGCACTAAGAAAGGATTTTTCAAAACTCACCCTTTAAGGGGGTGAAACGGGGTTCCAAAGTTTGTATGGAGAAACAAGATTAGTGAGATCAATTTCGCGGGCGAAGCCGTGGGCTGAAGCTAGTATAACATATCGTAAGTGTAGGTGTGTGAATCTCATTCATTTTATTCATTCTGATACAGACTTTGTGACCAGATGGCATATCTCGGTCAAATAATCTGGACACATTACCCAATGGTCTCGAATTGTAGTAATTTTATGACGGTCTAGCAATTAAAATTTAAGTTCGTTTATGATTTTATATAGCTAATGTACCTTTAATGTCGAAAATATAGGGGACCAATTCCGGAGCGTGTGTGTTGAGTTAGTTATGTGGCAACAAGCCGCATAACTAACTTCGTAACTTTAATGTGATTTATAAATAAATATATTCTGGGATATTAACAGACGGTTATCTGATCCGAAACTAAGGCTAGAGTTATGGAAACCAGATAACTGATAATCATTAATTGTACAAAGCAATTAAAACAAGTAATATTTATTAAATGTGGGATAAATAAAATTTTGTTTTTCATACCCAGGTGTCATGTTCATTCTAGTCTCTTTTCTTTGGCCCCCAGTGAAGTCCGGTAAACTAATGAAAATTCGAATAAATCTTACAAAAACAAAACATGCTTGTTTACTAAATGCACGTAGAAATAAAATAAAAAAAAACTTAACACTATAGATTTTTATGCTACTTTTTTATTTCTTGTTATACAGGATGTTACAAAAGTACCCGTCAAGCTGAAAGGAGGTTAAATGGGGCTTTATAACTATATCCATTCACAATAAGAACCGTAGTAACGCTGTAAACAAACCCAAAAAAATAAATTGTATAATTATTTTCACTGATGTGAAACCCTATTTCAGTAAAATCAAAGAGTAAACTACACAGAATGTCACACATGTGACGATGTGACATTTTTACCTAATTTGCGGAAAGACAAAAAATTTTAAAAGACCTAATCAAAAGGAAAACTTTCATTTTCAATAAACGTTCTTTTGCAAAAAATTGTTGGAAAATACCTCGAAACAGTTGTAGGATATCGATTAGAAAATTTCAAATTGACTACATTTTTTTTTCAACTTGACATTTTTTGAAGCTAGTACCTGAGTATGACATCCTCGTATTGAGGTAGCAAACATTTATAAATGAAAAATAGAAAATCTATTAAAATAGACAATTATTAGATAAGATAGGTACGTAGTAGGCTTTTCTGTTAAATAATCTGGTTCCCTGACATGACAGCTTACTAGGGTTGACAAAATTTTTGACTGATAATTAATTAAATTTTTTTGGGGTATTTTTGTAACACGTTGTATAAGTAAGTGTTGCTTATAACTACATTAAAAAAACTGGAAGACAAACAGACAACCGAGCGATATATTTTATCCCGTTGTTACCTTAAGAGGTAGGGAACTCTAAATTATAAGAGTACTCACTATCGCCTCGACCGCTTGCTAGAGGGCGCTTTGTTTGCAAGTGCGTCCGCTGACCCGGAGGATGACGGCTTTGAGTCCAGACCTGAGTCAGGCGGCTCTTTGCGTTTCTCTGTTAAACAAATCAACTTGTTAAATAAATCATGTTTGTATTACCCGAGATATAGGCAGAGGTGAATATCACCCACATTACGCCCTAGCCACGGGATACGGCGTCGGGCGGCGCAGTTTGCGATTTCATAGTTCATTGCGTATTTGCTTAAGCAGTGTCTAAAGATAAGTGAACGCGAGTGGGCAATGAAGTGCATAATCATCAGCCGCGCCGCCCGACTCCGTGTTTCGTGCCCAGGGTGTTACGCTGGTTATGTTTAGGTCCCACACAGGTAAGAGGGCGAGTCTATTGTAGTTCACCGGTCAGTCGTTACTAGAGATGGGCGGTGAGTAAATACTATTTTAGTATTTACTGAGTAAATAGTAAAAACTCAGTATTTACTCATTTCTACTGAGTATTTACTCTAATGCATGAGTAAATACTTTTGACAATAGTGGAGTGTCTTTTTTGCGAACTGACTGCTATGCCGGAGGTCGGAGGTGCGATTCCCGCCCCGAACAAATCTTTGTGTGATGAGCATGATGGTTTTTTTAGCTCTGGATTAAAATTTATCTATAAATAACGGACCCGGTTGACGTCGTCCTGCCCGGTGAAGCAGTGCCATCTACCGGGTCTCAGACCTGCCTAATATAACCACCCAAATATAACCACGGCAGTTTAAGTCATGAATATTGCTTTTCCTTCGGCTTTCCTTTTATAATATCTCGCCCAGTTTTCGGCCGTGACTTTTTCTTTCGGATAACTTCTGTCTTTCTAATTTTCCTTTCCCAATTTCTTATTTTTATCTTTTTTTCTTAAAAAACAATCTCGTACTTCAAGAAATATTCTAAAAACAGAATTAGCGAAAGCAGCCGTTCACGCGTGATGGCGTGACCAAGGGAAATAGGGATTCATTTTTATATAAATAGATAGATTAGTGACCGCCCAAAAGTTCGGTTTCGGTTGCGGCAAGTTTCAGCAGAAAAATGCAGCTGCTATGCCAGTTCCGTTTTTGGCAGAAAAAGTGCCGAAACTGAACGAAAAAGTAAGCAATTTTCTGAGTAGACTGCGTTTTGAAGAGCGTAGTATAGCATACCCTCCAGTTAAGTGGAGTGACGATCTGCGAAAGATAATCGGCAAGCCGATAACAGGGTGAAATGAATTGTATTGGTAGAGATCTATGTCCAACCATGGACTGCAACAGGCCGATGATGATGATGAACCACCAAAACAACTTATACTATGTGTGACCTTCAGTTACTTTGACTTTCTTTTTATCCTAAAATAGGGTTGCGCTTAACCACAACTTGCCTGATGTGAAACAATGATGCAGGCTACGATGGAACGCGCTTACCCAGTAAATACCGGTTCACTCGTGACTTGAAAACCGGGAGATCTATTGGAACACATAGATGCCGGCAGTGGATTCCACAATTTGGCAGTTCGCACAATGTGCGTACCCGTGGAATTTCCACCATATAACGATGGCGCATAGCCGTACCTCTACTTGACCGATAGAAGAACGGGGATGGGGGAATAAGATTGTGTAATTCCAACGCACACTCTTCGAAGTGTATCCGGTAAAAGATCGAAAGACTAGGACCTATGCGGCGATGCTCGAGACTTTTCAATTTAGCCTTGACGAGGGATTCGTTGCCAATAAGCTTCTTGGCTCGCCTTACTATAGACTCCAACGCCTCGTGTTGGTATTTAGCTGACACAACCCAAAGATGCGAGCAGTACATGCATGAAAGAACTTGTGCTTCGTATAGCTCGAGCATCTGTTTCGGCCTGAAGTACTGACGCAGCTTCGCAAGGAGCTTTTTGGCAGCTAGTTGGGCCATGGACTCAATGTACGGGCCAAATGAGGGTCGAAGTCATATTGACGCCAAGAAGCTCAAGGTGGTCTGTAATAGGCACGTGTACACCTTGAAAAGTAGGAACCAATTGAATGGCCTTTTTTTAGCAGAGAATAGACACGCCTGGGTTTTAGCAGCATTCAACTTGACTAGATTGGCGTAACCCCAGTCGGAAACAGCTTTAAGAGACAAGTTTAAGCGCTCAACCATGGCCTCTCTAAGGGACTAGATCTCAGCCGTACTGGCAAGTGGACTAGACATATAGCTCTCTACAACTGTGCTATGTTAAAACGTAGTTCATTCCATTTCCTAGCCAGCTTCAGCCACTTCTTTTATTAAAGGGAAATGTCTCTAGCATCTCCTCACCCTGGACAGACACGGGGGGAGTGGTACTCCTGTTTGTAGCTAGGGTAAGCAAGACCCAGCTGGGTTTCCAGCTCTAAGCAGCTAAGCCTGGGCAGTGGGCTAACCCGCCGGCCAGCATCTAAAGCTGCGGAGCGGGACGATGTTTGCCACCCTCTCTTCTATCCCAGCCATCGCGACCAGTCTATGACGGCCACATCGGGCACTTGGTCAGCGTATGCAGCGCCATGCCCTTCAGCCCCAAACTGGTGGCACTCGGGTGACTTCTCCCGTCCGAGGTGATTTAGGTATCTAATACCAAAAACTCCCATGCATAGCCTGTAAGTGCCTGCGTCGTTCATAAGTCGAGAGTCACTTGGAGAGGATGGACCTTGCTCTGCCTCAGCTACCTCGCCTCGCCCTTTTCCGCATACCGCGTAAGGTCTATCTAATTATTTCGGAAAGGTAGCTTTCTAGTTCTTAGTATACCTACTATTAGAAAAAGAAAATAATATATTTGTTGCATACCTTAATTATTGTTACTTTGTCATTTTAAAATATTGGCGCGCGCGTGTGTGTGTGTGTTAAAATTAGATTTACCTACTTTATCGAATCGGTTAATTAGTTGGTCTAATTCAGGATAGTTCAATTAAAATTATTTATTTTTATTATTTTTAATTAAACTGTTCTGAGTAATTAAGGTTTAAAGTTTTTGAAAATATTCAAATGCTATTGAAAACGAAGAGATTATTAAAATCAATTTTTCTGTATCAGAATATATAGTTTTCTGTCAATTAAAACTGAAATCTGAGTTGTACCGTTAGTGATTTTGAAAATATATTTAATTCCCTACCATTCTGCGTACTTATCTCACAACACATGATTTCGGAAATGTTCCGGTAATGAATCCGACCGACGATATGTAAGTACCTATGCCTACAGAATCAATAAATCAGAATAGGATCCGTAAGAATAAGTCAAATTCAAAATGGATTTACAACGTAAACACACACGAGCGCACTCTACGACTGAGGAACACGAATAAGCATGTCCTTGATGTTTGTTTGATTTTGCCTCTCATTCTATTATTTTCTAACTTCATTCAAAAAAGTGACAGAGAAACTAATAGCAAGTCGCATACCTTCTATTGTTTTATGCAAAACATTATATCCCTTCAATGTAAAACAAAGAAACCTTACCTAAGTAGCCTCTTAGTGTGGTTGGTGATATGGACTTTAGTGTGTTATAATTACTTCATATTTTTGGGTACGAAATTTGCAAATTTAAGCAATACCTAGCTAACTTATCTATTTTCAAGCACATTTCTAACTAGGTACTAAGAAAAATTATAAGGAAAAGTAACATTGGTTCGGCATTTGTATGAATTAGCTAAAGAAATTAAATCCTTAGCGGGTCCTATCCTCAATGGGTCGTATTTTCTATGTCAAGCTCCTGGAAAGAACCAATTAATGTGATAAAAAATGAAAAAAAGTATTTACTGTCGATTTTTAGTAAATACTCAGTATAAAAGAGTATTTACTCAGTATTTACTCACGTGACAGTATTTACTGAGTCTTTACCCATCTCTAGTCGTTACAAAGATTATTTCCAAGTTTACAAAACCGTCATTTTCTGGACGTCGCGGTTAATACGCTTATGACGAGGTAGTGAGGTGTCAGTTCGAGATAACTTCACATCGCATCTCACTGGCCATCGATGTTAATACAAGTGGCCCGACCCGGTGGACCTCTCCGCCTCTGCTTTCAGAGGTGGCCCGCGGATAAGGAGAGTGCAGCTCTGGTGGGTATTAGGAAATCTCTTGTGCGCTGCCCTCACACTGGGGAGGGGGATCCATAAAGTATAGAACAAAGGTCAAAACTAGTAAGAAATAGAATAGATAAATAAATACTAACTAGTATTAGGTAGTGCGTGTCGTTCCATTTTGATAGGCGGATCTGAGTGTAAAGGCACGCCACCGGCCACACCCAACCGAGACACTGCAATCATAATATTATATCATAAGAACAATTATTAACAAATCAACAACATATTATGGTGAGCGTAACATTAAGTATAGAATGTAACAGGTGGTGTATGTAACTTAAAGTGTATGTAACATATAGTGTATGTAGCATATAGTGTATGTAACATATAGTGTATGTAGCATATAGTGTATGTAACATATAGTGTATGTAGCATATAGTGTATGTAACATATAGTGTATGTAACATATAGTGTATGCAACATATAGTGTATGCAACATATAGTGTATGTAACATATAGTGTATGTAACATATAGTGTATGTAACATATAGTGTATGTAACATATAGTGTATGTAACATATAGTGTATGTAACATATAGTGTATGTAACATATAGTGTATGTAACATATAGTGTATGCAACATATAGTGTATGCAACATATAGTGTATGTAACATATAGTGTATGTAACATATAGTGTATGTAACATATATAAGGTCCACAGTTGGCGTACGAAACAAGTAGTGTAGGCAACAAGTGGTGTGCACCAGTACATACCAGTGGGTGCGTGCTGCATGTCGGGGTACAGGTCTGGCGCCTCGGCGTGGTTGCGAAGCACGTTGATCGCGTCGTCCAGACGCTCCTCCATACGCGCACCCTGTGTGCACAACACCTTATACTCATTACTGACTATTGCTCTCCAATACGCAATATAACCGTCTTATCGATTATTAGAATATATTGAAGAGCCATTTGTTCATTCACATTTTCAAATTAAATCAAAAGGTCGCTGTACGTATTTACGGCTGAACCGATTTCGCTAATTCGTTTTTATAACATTCCTTGAAGTACGAGGATGGTTCGTTAGCAGAGAAAATTTAAAAATAAAGAAAAATTAGAAAGAAAGATGTTATTCACGAGAAGAAGTGATAGGCTTAAACATCATGAAGGGTTCAAGGTCAAAAAATGGTATATTATAAGGAAAGACGAAGGAAAAACACTTCGTCATTCATGACTTAAACTGCCGCGCTTATATTCGGTAGGTCTGAGACCCGGCAGATGGCACTGCTTTACCGGGCAGGACGACGTTCATCGGGTCAGCTAGTGTTAAATAAAACTATTTGATTTTAAAAGCAGAGACGGTATACTTTTCTTACTAAATAATGAATTATTAGAAAACCTAATTCAAACAATATCAGGCAGCGAAAATAAAATATAAGCTCAACAACAATAAGAAACAAATAAATAGATCGGACATTACGACTTTCAGTATCTATTTACAGTCGAACCGCACGCATCGGACATATAAAACTGTATGTCTGTGAAGAGAAAGAGGTAGAAATAGAAAAAAAACTGAGAAGTGACCTGAAATTTTTTCGACATTTAGACATTTATGTCTAATAGACAAATGACGACAAGATGGCGGATATCATTGAAAAACAAAAGAATCCGCCATTTTTGTTAGATAAGTGTCTATTAGAGATAAAAGTCTAAAGTGCAAGAATCTCTAGACAAATGATATGGCAAAGCAAAACTTGTTTGATTTAAACGACCAGGGTTAGCGGTAACATAAGATCGAAACAAGCAAAATGTACGGTATTGACATAAGTAAGATGGTCATGTGAATGTCAATTCCATAAATTTTTGCAATTTCGATAGTTCGTTACCGCTTATTTATCTAGAGGCCCTGTATCTTTCGTACGCGTGCGTCAATACGAATTCTTTTTTTCGAATACCATCTTGGACTTGTCGAAATCAGTTTTCATATTAATTTTTTCGATCAAAACATTTATTAAAAGAGAAAATGTAATGCTAGAAATATAATAAAATGGATTAGAAACTGAATAGGTAAATAGTTCGTAGATATAAGTGCATTTTAACTTGTTGTCTTGACATTTTACTGACAGTATTCGAAAACATTTTTCGTTTTGACAACTCGTACGGGTATTAGACGAATTTTCGATATATATGATTCTATATGAATTGAATATCCGATCTATTTATATTATATTCTCTGTAACACCATGCCACATTCTTTATTCACAAAAACCCTAAATAATATCTAATATCTACTCTGTATACACAATTACCAAAAAACACTTTATTTATTAAGTAAATTTAATTTTTTTTTGTGTGCTGTAACACTTTAATTAAAACAGAAAAACCATCATTTAAAATTAGCTATTGTAAGCAAACACTTTATTATAGTAACGATTTGTGAGTGAGTTTCATGCGAGGCGAGTGCGATACGAGCTCGCCATGATTTCGCAGTGATATCGCTGCGAACTTGCCTCGCCATAGCGACTCGCTTACAAATCGCTACTGTGATAAAGCACTAAAAGTTTAATTACAAATTTAAAAATTACAGAGGCTCGTACGTCTCAAATATTATGGCCATTAAAAGCATTGATATGCTATTTCGGAATCTATTTTCTAAAAAAAGTTTATAACACACAAGATTCTTTTAAACAGGTAAACCGTTCTGAGCTTGAATCTCCCATTACTTTACGGTGTACCTATCAGTTGCAGTATTACGTGTTGCAGAAAATGTCAAGTTCAAGGCGGTTTATTGACTGCCTGGCTATAGAACACAGTAGCTAGCCGCGCTATTAGCGATTTTACAGTTCATGCAATTGCGAAATTTTTCGGAGTTACAAGTGAATCGGTATATGGCCGCGTTTTACCGTCGACCACATCATTACTGAGCACTAGGCTAATTGTAGTCAACCTCAAGACTATTTAATAACATACGGCGATCGCTTACCATTAGATAAACTATACTAGTTTAACAATTTAGCAGTATAAAAAAAAACGCTAACTACAAAAACGCCAATCGCGTTGCTAGTGTTCCGTGGTCAGTCAGTAATATAATCTAATAAAGCTTGGTACTCACAACATCAGAGTGATCTCTCAGGAACACCATCGCCTCGTCGAGCTGCCGCTGGTCCGCTGCGGCGCCCTAACATTCAGCCTCGAGTCAGCTATGAGGACTCGCCATTACACTCTGGGGCCCTACTTTGTGTACGCTGGTTGGGCAACTTTGGCCGTAAAACGGGTATACGAATTTGGCCGGAAAATGGAGATACGGCTCTAGCCGGAAAAATGGGATACGAATCTAACAGGGATTTGAATTATATTACTTAAACGAGGCCAATTACGGGCTTTATTAACAAAAAACCATAAAAAAAAGCCAAAAAAAGCCGAGTTACAAATTTAACGAAATATTAAGCAATTTATTTTATTTTGTTGGTTTGTTTTTATTAACAGGTTTCTGACAAAATTGGTCGCGAAAGCTATAAGTTTGGCCGGAACAATGAATCACGGTTTTGGCCGGCACTGCACAAGTTTTTTCTTAATTTTGATACTAAGACGGGCAGTAGAATCTAATGTCTATCTACAATTTATAATACCGTGGTACACATTCGCAACATCTACCAAACTATCAAACATCTATAATACCACAAATATCTAACAAAACCATACGCCGACACAATAAAGTTAGCTATGATATTTTTAAAAGGGGTTTCCAAACATATAACCTTACATAATTACATAAAAATGTCCGCAAAAACAACACAAATACTATTGAGATGGAGAGAAAGGTATACGTGGGAAATAACACTAGATATTATAGTGATAAGCGGCGGAAAGGATAAGAGGAAAGAGTGAGAAAGGGACATAATTTGGTAGGAGCTAGAAACTTTGTAGATAGAGAAAGGAAAGAAAAGGAGGCAAGGCAGGGAGAAAAAGAGACATAGATAATTAATTAATCTTTGCAAACATTATTTATTACAAGTGTCTGTGAGATGCAAGCACTATCAAACGCCAACTTTATTGAATCGGGTAACACTGAACATTTAATATATCAAGTCTAATGGCAAGTCCTCACTATACGCTCACAATGTTAAAAAGAAACACAAAAAATATACACAACAATGTAACATGAAAAAATTGTTGCCAACCATACTACTATCAAGAAAGTGTTATTTTATTCTATTTGTAAAAGAGTTTCGACTCCAACTCTGCCGTCATAAGGAAAAAGGGCACATCTGACATTTTTTTCGTAACTGAGTCATTGATATTGTTAGAGTCAGTATCTTTTACTGATTCCGACAATGCTATGTCAAAAAATTAGTTACGAAAAAAATGTCAGATGTGCTCTTTTTCCTAATGACGGCAGAACTATATTATATCTAAACCATTAGGGGACTCGAATTATTCGTTTATAAGTAAATATTAAATTACTTTTTTTCATGTTACAAATTAGAAAATTAAAAAGAAAATAAAATCCAAAGCTTTCTTTTATTATTCAATAAAAATAATTAGTTACAAATTACAACCATGCAAAAGGGGACATGCTATGATCAACTTTTTGTACAAAATATCGCAAAGGGTCATATCGCACTTAGAACATCAGTGGCGCCACCGCAACTAAACTACCATAGGGTAGTTGTGCTGAAGACCATCAAGCACCTTTAACATCCATTTAATTGTTTTCATTTTGTAGCATTGGTTGCGCCACATGTGGTGTTCTAATGAGATATGGCCACAAGACGCCAAACATACAGCTAGCAGTTAAGATGTATTTTTTTGTATGACTGGCCAGATTTGAGCGTTTGAAAGCTCTGTTAGGCTACTGAATGTTTGATGCCTTATTAAATATCTTGTTAAGGCTAGTATTTGCCTTACCGCTGATTTCAATATTCTATATCAACGAATTTGGTTACTTGCACCACAGTCCATCAAATCTAAGAGGTACCGTTTGACGTTTCACTGTTTTCTATTAAATTAGCTTTATAGAGGCGTAATTCACACTATTTTTATTAGCCTTCCTGTAAAATAATTGAATTATGAAGCTATTTTTATTTTAACATAACATAAACAATTTTCATACAAAAAATAAAATTCTAAATGTACTACGTTTAGAACTGTCAAACGGTACTTCTTAGATTTGATGGACTGTAAATACATCAAAATTCTACAAATCCACAGATAAGATTGAAACTGGTCGTTGGTAATCACACCAATAAGATCATCGCGTTGATAGATCAAAATCGATGGTAGAATATATTAGTCGACGATGATCGATATTTTTACTAAACCAATCAACGCCACTATCCGATTCCGGCCACCAGTGTGAAAACCCTCTAAAAGGTTAAAGTACCTTTATTAATTTTTTTTACTCACCATAACGGTGGGTGGGAACACTCCCATAGGTTGGTGGTGTCCGTTGGGCAGTACTGCCGCGTTGGGGAGCGGAGCGTGGGGGGTGGGTGCTGTGGGAGGGGAGGACACTCCCGTTGATACCCAGTTTGGTTGCTGGAATAGAAAATACAGGAGGTCATTATTTTGAGAATTCTTAAAAATTTTGTAAGTAAACTGAGTAGGTACTGCAACCGTACTATGACACCGTATAGCATTATTATTGCAGATATACGAAAGAGAAGTTGCTCTACACATTGTATAGTGGCATCCCTCTTCCGCAGCTCCAACAATACTGCTTTAAGTTGTTGTGGTACGACACCAGAAGTAAAACAAAGATGTTTGACTGCAGATATATTAGGACAAAACTCTAGATAAAGCTCAAGTCCAGTGGGGATTGAGTCACCTTCGTCCGTGGGAGTGCACCTTTTATCTGAATCCCCACACGTGGGCCCCGGGTGGTGCAAATCAGATGACAATCAAGTGGTAAACATACAGGTAATTAACTGGTGGTAGGCTTCAGCCGTGGTTAGTGACCACCCATCAGACAAAGCCGCACCGCCAAGCGGCCTTGCCGTGTTCCGGTGCGATGTCTGGTGACACCATGCAGAGAGGGTGGGTCGAAATTGCTGCTCCATTATGGTTTCAACCTTAAGGAGCCTCATTTCACTGCCACCTTCTCACTGAAAGTCATTCGTAATCACGAGTGAGTCGGTACATTGGGCTAGCGCGCCCATCGTAGACTACATCAATGCTTAACATCAGGTAAGTTGTAGTCAAGCGCCAGCCTATTCCATAATAAAAAAAACTGATTTTCCACTAGCAATATCTACCGTCTCATAAATTTTTAAAGAATATTGTAATAGAATGCACCACTGATTGGTTGAGACTGGAAGTCAAAACACAGACGAGGAACAGACTACTTCCCAGATGCCACCAAAAGTAGTAAACACCGAACCAGTTTGTTGGAGGACCTTTACCATGCGTACTTGACCTGTTATGGGAGCTGACAACCGTTCAATTAATCAACAAAAAGTATTAAGGTGTTCTTTTTGGGTCGGCTGTACGTGCCCAACAATGGTTAGGCAGAGGTTTACAGCGGTCGGTCTATAGTTGTAGGGGTCCAGCAAGGAGGTAATCAGAGACCTGTCCATTGTGAGGATGTACATGATGCGGATGCTTGAGCGGGTAGAGCCGTGCGTGCAGCGGCGGCGGCGAGTGTACCGGTGTCGACGGCGACGAACCGTACGACGACAAGCTGCCGGCTTCTGCTGACACACCTGCTGCGGCTGTCGCTCCTGAGTACACCTATAACGGAAGGAAGGGGGTTTATTATACAAATTTTAGAGGGTTTTATGGATATTTATCAGCATTAATATCTGAGTGTTTTTATACGATTCTAGAGAGGACGACCTGGTGGTAAATACGAAGAAGACGATTAAAGTACATGTATCACCTGGCATCTCATCTGTTTTAGTCAAATACAGATATAAACCACTCCTCTCCAGCTCCAAAAGTAAAAAATTGGATACACTGCTACTTTTTTGAATCACCTTGGAGATAATACAGCTTTTACTAGTCTGAGGGTGTCTTATACTAGGTATGCGTATTCAGCTCTAACACAAAAGCCTAAAACTAATTCGTGGCCTAGCTAATTAAAATAAAATAAATAAATAAAAATTCTGGGACATCAACACACACGGTCATCTGGTCCCAAGCTAAGCAGAGCTTGTGTTATGGAAACCAGATAACTGGTATATACTATACATATAATACTTTTATTTTGTAAATATATACTTATAATAGATATCTACACACAGACTCGATACAAACACAAATGTTCATCACTAATGTTTGTCTCGGGTGGGAATCGAACCTACGACCTGCGGCGTGAAAAGCAAGTATCTTACCGACCACGCCACCGGCCCGTCATACGTCATTCAATTGTACATAATAATATATTGCTTGGAGTGGTCTCTGACCATACCTAATTATCATTCCACGTCAAACAAGTTGTTAGGTGAAGACTGTTGATTGGCAAGATAGCACGCCCTCAGACTACATTTAGTAATATAATATTTTAATGTTTAATTTTTTTATTCATTCCAGGTACAAACCAAACGACCCTTCCGTGGACATTTATATCCACAACCCGACAGGTGGCAAGAGCTGGATGAGAGTAGCAAGATCGTGTTGAGTACCGTGCTTTAGGAGAAGCCTAACTACATATTTGACGGGACCAGGCTGTGATGATAGCTCTATTACTTCACTTCCACTGCTGGGCACGGATTTCTCTCAACTATCTTACGAGTTGAGAGAGTTTAGGCCTGAACCCACACACGCTGGTCAAGTGCGGATCGGTGCGGTGGATGTCACATGTCCTCAAATGATTAGTTCTTAGACATGCCGGTTTCCTCACGATGTGTTCCTTCATCGATATTATGCCCCGGAAATAAAACAATTCACACAATAATGTGTGGGCACGACCGGGAATCGCACCCGCGATCTTATATTTCTAAGACGAGACCCGTACTGCTGCGCGAACGCGGCTCACTGCTGAATTCCTTTCAGCTCTAAAACAGTCTACTTACCGGCTGTAACGGCGGCTTGGCTACTAGCATAGGGTCTGTTGGCGAGTGATGTGGTGCAGCGGCTCTGAACGAGGACATGGGAGGGAGAGGGAGCTCCGCCCCACCGCCCGCCTCGCCCACCGGGGCTCCTGATATGCCTGCAATATATAAAACTGATACTAAGAAATGGACCTAAGGAATAAGCCTAATTTTTATGGATAAAAAACATGGCGATTATCTTGCGGTGGTTTTTTGTCACCACTAGTGAGCGTCGGTGATAAATGAAACTATTTCTGCTACTGGAATCCGAACCGGGTTCAAATCGACAACAAGCTAATCATTTATATTCCAGGAATTTAAAGGAATTTTGGGGGCTGAGTCACTTTCGTCCGTTGGAGTGCACCTTTATCTGAATCCCCACACGTGGTCCCCGGGTGGTGCAAATCAGGTGACAATCAGTCAACTGGTAATGTATGTATGTATGTTTACTGGTAATTATCTAGTGGTAGGCTTCGGCCGTAGTTAGTGACCACCCACCAGAGAAAGCCTGGTCTGGTGACACCATTTAAGAGGGTGGGTCGGAATTTTTGCTTCTCTATGGTTTCTAACCATATGGAGTCTCATTCCACTGCCACCGTTTCCACCGAAAGTCATTCGCAATCACGAGTGATTCGGTATATAGGGCGGGCGCGTTTCATCGTACACGGCACCATGCTTAACATCAGGCAAGTTGTAGGCAAAATAAAAAAAATGACCTAGAAGAATTTTTGGGCTTCTTTAAAAGAATTTAGATTCTTACAACATACTCTGAGAAAGGAATATTTATATTTATTAAGGGTGATGTGGAACTTACCCGGCGATGTGGCGTATGGGTCGTGCTGGTAGGGCGGCGGCGGCGGCTGGTAGTACGGCGCGGCCCACTCGCCGCCCGCGTAGTATGCTTCCTGGTAGGGAGCGCCAGCGCCCGCGCCTTTTGGCGACGCGTATCTGCTCGGCGAGTCGTGGCCGAATTCATCACTGCCGTACTGGAAAAAAAAGAAAGAAGAGTGAGGACTCTCATATATACGACAAACAAAAAGAAGTATAGGGACCCGCGTAAAAGAACACGTAGCTGACAAAAAGGCTCCAACCAGTACCTGAGATTTAATAAAACACAGGTTCTTGTCAAACAAAAAAGAACCTCCTAATTTTAACAGAGAAAATGGTTGGAATATACCACCAGCTTGGGACCCAGTACTTAATTTACTTGTACCAAAACCCAAGCAAAATCAACTCAGAATTCTACACACTGTGAGCTCAGTTTGCTTAAATCGGAACGCAACTTAAATAACAATGTTTGTAAGTAGTCAGTAATAATTGTGATTAATAATTTTGGACGTGAAATATACCTCAGTCTGAAAAGACTGAAACGTCGGAATCTAAAATCTAAAATATACCGCGAAACAATCTGTTAAAAAGTAGTTTTATTTAAATTTTATACATTTTAAATTTTATTATCAAATATTTTATTTAAGGTAGCCGGGTAGGTCGCTTTTTTAAACTTTACTGTAGGTACAATTTTAGGGAATTAAAATTACGTATTTATACTTTTAATCATAAAATTGTGTCACGCCTTTTTGCCTGTATTATCTGCAGGTGTAGGCAGAGGTGAAAATTACCCACCTTTAACTATTACGTATTTTCATTTTATTTTATCTAGGCACTTTCAACCAGGTTGCATAAAAACCCTCGGACTATATAACAGAACTCCTACTTTCCAAAACGCATAATTTCCTCAGTTCTTACACCATTGGCAATACCGACCTAATTACAATTTACCAATAACTTCAACACCACACGGTTACGTTATTATCGACCCTATTACAACTGCTACAAGGTTGGTTACCATTTGAACAACTCTATCACAAAGATAATGTATCTCATTAGTCGCAATCCACACGCGTTCTATTTCGCAACGTGAACGGTCCATAAATGATTTTTCTCTTTAAGTCCACAACCAAAAGAAGGAAACAATAGGGACTAGTTAAGTGTACAGTAATGTACACTAGAGGACAAAATAATTTGGTATAACCCGCGCGAATCGAATACAAGAGCAGCGGTGGCGCAGTGGTACGGGCCTCGCCTTAGAAATATAAGGTTGCGGGTTCGATTCCCTGTCGTGCCCACACATTTTTGTGTGAATTGTTTCATCGCCGCTGCTCAATATTGGTGACGGAAAACATCTTGTCATCGTCTCATCAACGAGGAAACCGGCATGTCTAAGAACTTATCATTCAAGGACATGTGACATCCACCAACCCGCACTTGGCCAGCGTGTGTGGATTAAGGCCTAAACTGTCTCGACTCGTAAGGAACACATTCCATCAAGAAAGTCGTCACCACTAGGACTCGATAATGCCTTTTTCATGAGATACGCGTAGAGTTAAAAATCTGAACTCCTCCAACAATTTTTCTGATAACTGCCCACTTTTGTATTTGACGGGCCGGTGGGGTGGTCGGTAAGATACTTGCTTTTCACGCCGCAGGTCGTAGGTTCGATTCCCACCCGAGACAAACATTAAAGATGAACATTTGTGTTTGTGTCGAGTCTGTGTGTAAATATCTATTTTATGTATATATTTACAAAAGACAAGTATATACCAGTTATCTGGTTTCCATAACACAAGCTCTGCTTAGCTTGGGACCAGATGACCGTGTGTGTTAATGTCCCAGAATATTTTTTTTTTATTTTTTTTTACATCATAATAACATTTGACAGCGTATCTATAGAATAAAACAATTAAACCAACGGTTAATTATGTAAAAGAATATAAAGTCTCAGACATTAATTATTTCCTCTGGTTTTTGTATAATAATCAATGATTTCAATTAGAAAGTTATAAATATATCAACAACGATTATAATATTATAGATATTATATACCGACTTTAAAATATTACCGAGCGCGGTGTTATTGAACACTAACTAACATCACTATCTCTATGCCTCATAGATAACTTAAAAACTCATTAAAAACTGAGCAAGTCGAACTCAATAAAAACCCCGCCATATCTACTAATTAGTGGGTTTAATTAAGTAAAACCATTTAAATTAGTTAACTAATCGCTGGGTTAGTAAGGAATGTGAAAGTTACACGGGTTGTGTCTTCCTTGGAGGGTGTCCAACATACTTGTCCTGCAGTGGAATAATTGCAATGGTGGCGCAGCGAAATTTGCGTCGCCTTTAAAATATAAGCTCACGGGTTCGATTCGTGTGAATTGTTAAATCGCCGCTGCAAAAAAATCAGATTCTTTATAAATACTAAAAATACTCGTGATGTTGAGTGATGTTGAGGGGGCTGGTTGTCTTAAACCTCACCATGAATCACCAAGTTTGGGGGGGGGGGTAAAAATGTTTAAAAAAGATCACGAGATTAATGGACAGCCGATCGGTTCGACCGTCCTCGGACGGCTCACCGAAAAAGTCCGGTGAAGCTCCTTCAGGCTAATTGGGTTAGGTCATCAGCAAAAAAAAAATAATGGACAGCCCCTAGTCTGAGCGCGTCCTACACTACGTTTTCTCACCCGCATCGACCTCGCCGAACGTTCGTGTTCGTAGAACGAAAAAGCTTGCAGTGTCCGTATAATATTGTCCCGCAGTGTACGACTTACAATAATCACAATTATAAGCTTTCGTTTTGCAGCAGTGGTACCAATATGGCGCGGACTTACATTAAATAGATAATGTCGTAAGTATAGAGCAAAAAGTCTAAATGGATATTTACCCACTACTACATTTAGAATAGAATAACGACGGGCGTGGCGTGGTCGGTAAGATACCTACTTGCTTTACACGCCGCAGGTCGTTGGTTCGATTCCCACGCGAGACAAACATTTGTGATGAACATTTGTGTTTGTGTCGAGTCTGGGTGTAAATATCTATTATAAGTATACTGTATTTACAAAAGAAAAGTATTATATGTATAGTATATACGTCCCAGAATATTTACTTATTTATTTTAATATTTTAAAGGCGCTCCTTCACCGACATCATTCGCATGTAATGTTAAAATTCAGATCCAATTTTCAACATATAGGTACTTCAGTTAATTTCACAATGTCACAAGTTATACCTATCAAAATGTTACAGATTGTATGATTCTAGTATTATTTGGTTAATATTCTAGTGACCCTTGTAATGTAATTCTAAAATTAAGATAACAAAGACTTGTACGCCACACGGCTGGTCACAGTAAGGACATTATTTATTTTGTATCATATTATGCCTTCAGGATGGTGTTGGGACTCCCACGATACTGTAGTGTCTCAGCAATGTGTGCCCAAGCACATACTAATGACTTCACCGTCACTGGTGCACAGAGTTCGTAGAAGCACCAACGGCATTCTGAAGTTCATTAGAGAGGGATCTGATTGTGCTGTCTTGGAGCACTGGGTATGTGTACATGTGCAATTACCTGGTACCTCAGGCCAACGCTTTAAATACATGAATTAACATGAACTATCTTTTTAAACGGTCTTAAGCATTTTTGTTACTACAGTCCATCAAATCTAAGAAGTACCGTTTGACAGTTCTAAACGTAGTACAATTAGAATTTTATTCTTTGTATGAAAATTGTCGATGTTATGTTAAAATAAAAATAGCTTCATAATTCAATTATTTTACAGGAAAGCTAATAAAAATAGTGTGAATTACGCCTCTATAAAGCTAATTTAATAGAAAACAGTGAAACGTCAAACGGTACTTCTTAGATTTGATGGATTGTAACCCTGTTATGGATCTGGGTCCGAAAAAAAGTATTTATATATTTTTTATTATTTACCTGAGTCACATGAATAAATTGAAATTACCTAGTTTACTCTGCTCTATTTCCACACTGATGTACCTACCTAACGTTCGAATTTGTAACGGTACATTAAACGAATACTTCCAATGAGGGAGGATCTTTTAGATTTTCCTTAATAAATCAGCTTATTGCTAAATAGTTGTGACTAAATAATTTCATATTAGGAGCGAGGCCACGCGATAGCTTAATACTATACAATAATAGTCATGTTACTCATTGTAACTATAATTCGCGTAATTCTTAGTTAGCTTACTTGAAAACTAAAATTATGTATATAATTATTACGATTTACCGCCTGAGGTACAGTAGTTATGATAAATTTAGCTTTAGAGAGGCCCCGTGTTCAGTATATAAACAATGTAACGATCTTATATCATAATTTATATTATATTATTAGTTTTAGTTAACTGTGGATTCTAAATTTTATATTCAAATAGCGGCCCGCCCCAGCTTCGCCCGGGTAGCTTTAGCCCACTCAACAATTTACAAAAAATGTGATAAATATAGAAGCGCTCAACCGATTTTGTGCAAACTTCACATAAACCATCTACTAAATAGTCCGAACTATGCCTAAACATTTGGTTTGAATAGGTAAGCCCGTTTTTGAGTTATAAAATTACAACGAAAAGTGGCAATCGGACCCCGCAGACATCGTCCTGCCCGGTAAAGCAGTGCCACCTGCCGGGTCCGAAAACAGAATACGACCTATAAGATTTCATAAAGAACGGTGAAGCTATTTCGGAGCAGTTTTTTTAATTTTTCTCTACGTAAAAACCATATTCGTACTTCAAGGATTATTCTAAAAAAGACTTAGCGAAATCGGTTCAGCCGTTCTCGAGTTATGCGCTAACCAACACATTTTGGGATTAGCTTCCTGTGGTGTTATTCTGTGTCCAATCGAGATGCATGGTCATATCAACACATGATCTATGGGTGCGCCGAAAAATTTATAAAAATAGACCCTTCTTAAATACTAAAAACGGTCAGAAACATGACAGACAAGTTATTAGTACATAACATAATAATCCCGGCACATCCGCATAGCATATAAAAATAAACTAATTAATCGACTCACGAGACAGTGACTCATTAGTATATGATCCCTTTTACACTGTAGAGTCTTAGAACATTTAAAACGGGAAGTGTCAGACGCAACTTGTAGTACTAAATAATAATAATATTAATATAGTGGGATATTAACACACACGGTCATCTGATCCCAAACTAAGCAGAGCTTGTACCGACTATGGAAACCAGATAACTGGTAATATACTACATATAACACTTTTTTTTTGTAAATATATACTTAAATATAGATAATTACACCGAGACACAAGACAAATGTGAGAATCGAACCCACGACCTGCGGCGTGAAAAGCAAGTCTCTGACCGACCACGCCACCGCTGCACCGGCCCGTCATATTGTGTCTAGGTACCATTGAAATGAAACTACTTTATTCTTTTCAGACTTCATGTTCACGGGTGGACTGAATCGCCCGTGAACATGAAGTCTGAAAAGACTTTGTGACGTCGGGATCTAAAATAAACTTTTTTTTTGCTGATGACCTAACCCAATTAGCCGGAAGGGCCTCTATTGGTTCACCGGACTTTTTTGGGCGAGCCGTCCGAGGACGGTCGAACCGATCAAGTACTGTGGCTACTGCCTTGAGGGCTCCCCATGTGGGGGCGAACCTCGGCTCAAGACGTTGCCGGACACTCTAGTTTTTTAGGGGATCGGGGGGCATTTCGTGTTCGCGCGGTCCGGTCCTGACCGGAACCCTAACCGACTGCTAAAATAAACCGCGATAAAATCCGTTATAAAGTACGTAGTTTCATTTCAATGTGTGATTTTTGCGTAAATCTAAGACAATACTTTGTGTCTACCAGTTTAGGGGGGAGGGGAGGTGACCACGTACAGCACACTCATGTAAACGTTGAAGCGTTTATACAAATGCACACGTAAATAATATGTACAAACTGTTTATGTACGGCAGGGAAGAACGGTTCCCGTGTTAAATGTTCTAAGTGTGGAGTGTTATAGGGTTCGGATATTCGGTGTATATTTATAGAAACAGAAAATAACTTCTAAAATATAACAAATATTTAATAATTTTTAATAATTTGAAAATAATCAATATTTTTTGTCTTTAAGTATCTCTATCTGATCAGTGAATTTGGTACACTTCATAATGTAAATAGGTAATCTGAATTCGGTGGAATTTTAAATATGAAGGCTTCTTTTTGGGATTAAATTAGATTTTTTTTAAATTGTCTTTTATGTAATTTTTCTTTTTTTTTTCGGTGCGATGTCTGATGACACCATTTTGAATGTGGGTCGGTATTGTTGCTCCTTTATTGTTTCTAACCATATGGAGCCTCATTCCACTGCCACCTTCTCACCGAAAATCATTCGTAATCACGAATGAATCGGTATAGTGGGCAGGCGCATCGTGAAGTCTACGATGCTTAACATCAGGCAAGTTGTAGTCAATCGCATGGCTATTTCAGAATAAAAAAAACCACACTTGTCAATCAGGAAAAAGTTGGGGTCACATATGTGCTGCGAAAGTAAAGCTGTTTGTCCTGGCCCGAGCAGTGCGGTAAGTTAAAAATCACAACTTCAACAACGTCACAAAAATGAAATCATTTTTCATAACAAATACTTTTGCTCTTGATTTAGATTTGTTTGTAAAACACGCGTGAATCATTGAGGATTCCGATAATTACACAGAATGCAGGAAGCGCTTACATTACTGTTCATTGTCTGAATAACACAGCGATTACGCCTGTATCACCCAACGGTGTAGACAGAGGTGAATAGCCACACACATTTTCGGCAGCTATGTTAATAAAAGGCATGTTTAGTGCTGTTCATCGAACATACAGTCCCATCAAATCTAAGAAGTATCGTTTGACAGTTCTAAACGTAGTACATTTAGAATTTTATTTTTTGTATGAAAAAATAAAATTCTAAATGTAATGTAAATGTAATGTAAATAATAAAAAATTGTTTATTACTTATTTTTTATTTATTTAATTAATAAAAGAAATATACAATAGAAGTTTTATATTAGCAGTGTCGCATAAACCATCACTGGTTTTTCTGTACACTTATTCGTCTTCGTAAACTCGACGTTAATATAAATACGTTAAAATAAAATGTTACGTTAAAATAAAAACAGCTTCATAATTCAATTATTTTACAGGAAAGCTAATATAAATAGTGTGAATTACGCCTCTATGAAGCTAATTTAATAGAAAACAGTGAACGTCAAACGGTACTTCTTAGATTTGATGGACTGTAATTCACAACACAACACAAATAAAAGCATTTTTTTTTAAATACAATAGTACTTTTTCCTATGTTTTCTAGATTTGAACTTGGGACCCTGTGAAATACTAGGTAAAAATCCTTCGTCGCACAAAAACCGTTTAAGCGCTTAAGCGCTATATAATGTGGTGATAACGGCGCTGACGCCTGTATTACCCGAAAGTGTAAGCAGAGTTGAATAACACACATTTTGCGACTATGTTTAGGTTCCATACGTAATAGGGGGCGAGCTTATTGCCATTCATCGGACACAATTCCAAATTTCGATTCGCTATTAAGACTTTTTGAGTATATTAGAAAAGTATTTTTCGAACCCGGGACCTCGCGGTTATTAAGCGAACACACTTATCACTGAACCACCGAATCACCAACACATCATCACAATGTAAGTACTGCATTGATTAAATACCCCTAACCTAGAGCGGCGTAAGTGTAAAAACACAGTTTTTTGTGTCAAGTAGGTAACTCAACACCCGAAGCACTTCTAACATTGCTAATGGATTTCTGTTACACGATACATCGCTTTTTTGTTATCGCCAGGATATTGTATACATACAACCTTTCAGTTTAATAATACAAGCATTGAATAGTAATAATTATCATTTATAAAGGAATTTTTTACCTTCCCAAAAATGGTAAAATTTAAAAAAAAACATTGATACTTCAAATTTCTCACTTCTTTCACATTAATTAAGGTTAAGCATTAGATTAGTTCTATAGTTAGGTAAGTATTTAGAGTTACTATCGCTAAATACTTACCTTACTATAGATGTAGATTGTTATGATAATAACTAGCTGACCCGGCAGACTTCGCACTGCCCCAATCGATAAATAAAAGACCTAAACTTTTGTGTAAAATATTTTTCTTTTCTCACCTTTTAAACCTTCCCTAGACCTCCATGAACATTTCAAGACCAAGATAAGATAATTCCGTTCAGACGTTCTCGAGTCTTAGCGAGACTTACGAAAAATAATTAATTTTTATTTACATAGATAATATTTTAAGACATCAACACACACGGTCAACTGGTCCCTGGTTGTCAGTTCTGCGGCAGACATGACCGGCGCGGCCCACTGCTTCTTCAGCTTACCAATCCTGTGAGCTGTCGCTTGCCTTAGTACTCTGTCGGATCACTTCATTGCGTATTCGATCCTTCAGAGAGACTCCGAGCATAGCTCTTTCCATAGCTCGCTGAACGACTTTGAATTTATGGACCAGTCCTACCGTGTGTCCACGTATCGGCTCCGTATGTCATAACGGGTAGAACGTACTGATTGAGGACTTTCGTATTTAAACGAATGATTAAAATAAAACTACTGTTTAACGGATTTTATCGCGGAGATTGATTTAGATTTTAGATCCCGACGCGACGGTTCAAAGTCTTTTCAGACTTCATGTTCACGGGTGGACTGTGGTATTTGACGTTCAAAAATATTAATCACAAATATCACTGACTACCTACAAACATTATTAAGTTGCGTTCAGATTTAAGCAAACTGAGCTTAAAGTATCTTGCATTCTGAGTTGATTTTGCTTGGGTTTTTGTACAAGTAAATTAAAGCATTTACTTTTATTTCAATGTGTGATATACGCGTAAATCTAAGACAACACTACGAATGATTAAGATAACACACGTATAATGTTAACTTTCTTACCTTGCTATGGCGGGCATTTTGGTTATGATGTGGGTTTTATGAGTTTTGTGAGCGTTTCTAATTCAAATATATTTTTTTTATTTGATAATGAAAACCAACAGCTATTTAACAAACTGAAAAAGTAGCTAAAAAAGACAACAGTAAGCCAATAATAGGTTTTCACGAATAGTAGATAAGTAAAAATATAATTTTTTCAGAACACTAGCAAGCAAATACGAAAACCCTGTTAGGTGGATATGTTATTTTTAAGTTTTTCATTATTTAAGCTGTTTTTAATTTTGAAGTGAAAGTTGTATTTACCTATAATTTTGTTTGTTGCACTGGTTTATAAACTGTAGGTACTGTATGTATGTTGTATGAGTGTACTCAAATGTTGGTGAATCAAATCTAATATATAAAATTCTCGTGTCACAGTTTTCGTTGCCATACTCCTCCGAAACGGCTCGACCGATTCTTATGAATTTTTTTATGCATATTCAGTAGGTCTGAGAATCGGCTATTATCTATTTTTCATACCCAAAAGTGTTTTTTTTTTAATAAATACGCGGTACGAAGTTCGCTGGGGCAGCTAATAAATAAATAAATACTTCTCAGAGAGGCACAATACATTTTATAGACGACAAGTACACGGTTATATTTAGAGAGCGTGGGCCGTTGTTATTATTTAGTACTACACTCTTGCGCAACTCGTGGTGACCGATTGATGAAAAATATTTTTTCACTAGAACATATTACATGGTACACAATATTTATGGTCTTCTATAGCATACATTTCGGAGAGTGTGCGTGGGTATTACACAATATTATTCCCCCATCCCCGTTCTATCATCGGACAAGTAGAGGTACCTACGGCTGTGCGCCATCGATATATTGTGGAATTTTCACGGGTACGTATGCACAAAACGCTTTGCTTCCACTTTTATTGTGCGAACTGGTTGTAGAATTCGCTACCGGCATCTATGTCTCCCGATAGCTATAATCATGTCTTCAAGTCACGAGTGAACAGGTATTTACTGGGTAAGCGCATTTCATCGCATAATGCATCCTTGCTTAACAACAGGCTAGTTGTGGTTAATTTTTTTATACAAAAAAATTGAAAACAAAAATTTTAATTTAAATTTTGATCAGTCTGCAGTCCACGACCGGTGCAACCCGTGTCGAAACGTAAATCCAAAATAAAGGTGAGAGGGTTAATTGCTCGTTATGATAAATATAAACATCTTTATTATTTAACACAAAAGTACACAGATGGTCACAAATATTTGCGCTTCGTTAGTTAAGGTTTATACTAAGAGTACATACATCTTGTTCAGACTGAGTGGAGCACTATCCTCCTAGCTAGGCTAAGTATAGCCTGTGTTGAGGTGGAACAGTACCGAGCCCCTCAAATAACTAAAATATTACATTTGGATCCCCTCGCCCTGCACTCATACAGGACAGGGGGATCCATAAAGATTTCCCCCCGGTAAACAAAAAAAAGGTGATATCTCTTCTACTGTACGTGGAACTCCAAATGGTTACCCGAACTAAACACCCCCGGGTGTTCCTTCACGCATCTTGGCCAGAGTGTCACGGGAACCACAAGTGACACTACCTTGACAATAGAGACATCACTCCCTCTCTAATCTACACTCCTTTATCGTTCTCTCTAAGTATTGCGCGACTCAATAATCAAATAGAAAATTTAATAAAAAGTTTCTTTGGTATAGTACGTAGTAAAATATTTTACAATAATTACCAGTCACCCTGTACAATAAAAATAAATGTTTTAAATACTGATGTGGAAGCTTTTTTATTATGTTACTTACCCCACTCTCTTGACTAGTAGCTGGTGGTGGTTGGAGGCCGTGCTCCTCATTATATCTTCTCCTGGCCCTATGCCGCAGCAACGCTGACGCGTCAGGCTGACCGAACTGGAACACGTGCTCCTCCTTCCCACTCAGAAACACTTTCTCAGCCTCATAGTCTTTAGCTATAAAGTCCGTGCTCACAAACTCTGAGCGCACACCATCAAGAATCTCCGAACTCAACCGAAGCGAGTCCGAAGTCTGCCGAAGGTTCACGTCTGAATCAGACCTATAGTTCTCACATATCTGGTTGAAGGTGTTGAAGTATTCTGTTGCGAGATCTGTCTTCGGTTGGTAGTGTACTTCGGTGAGTGGCGGAGGGTCCGCAGGGAGGAAGCTTGGCTCCATCCCTGAGACGTCATGCCGGAGGGACATTGTGCGTCACCGTTTCATTTGAACTTGAATTTCTTGCATTTGAATGGACGCATCACTTTTAGTAATTTCTTTAACACTATTTTATTGCACTTTATAATTCTGTTCAGTCAAGTTTTACTTGAGATTAATATAAATAACTTATTATTTTAAGTAGGTAATTTCACTAATGTAAATCTAAACATATAAAACACTATTAGAAGAAATATTCGTAATTGTAAGTTTGTTGGTGAACGAGTCATAGGTAAAGAAGCAAATTATAAAAAACCGCCGCCTCGTAATTCGCCCATAACAACAATCTTTTACACAAATATACGCATGAAACTTATAACCTATTTTGTGGCGGCTTAAAAACAAAAGAATTTTATCATTCAAATTGATCACCTACATCTTTTTGAAGACGATTAAAGAAAAAAAAATGCAACTCGAGCAGCTATCAAACAGTAAGCCGACAAACCCAACACAAATCCTCATAACCTCAAAAAAAATACCGACAGATGTATAAACAATGAAAACAAACAATCACTTCCCTTGGAGACCTCCCGAAACGCGCCAAAATTTTGCACCACAGATTAAAAAAATCAATTTCAAACATGACTGGCTCACAACTGGCCGACATCCAAAAAAGGTTAATAGAAAAAAGTATACACCGTATACAATTTGAAAGACACCTTGCGATGGGAAAGGACCTATCCCATGGGCCCGGGTGAGGTTTCAGGAACAGGTAAAACCCTATAGAAAGGTAAAGGGTTCCACTATTATAAGTAGTAACACAAGTGAATTTAAAATTATAGTGTGTCAAAGCGGACCTTTCACTTTGACATATCTCTTCATGATGAAAAAGAATTGATGGAATTGAATTTCAATTTAAAAAAATATGTCATTTTAATCAGGTAGCAATTTTGCCGTTACGATAAATATAAACGTTACGATGTCTGGTGACACCATGAAGAGGGTGGGTCGGAATTGTAGCTCCTGGTTCCTAACCTTACTTAAGGGGGCTCATTCCACTGCCACCTTCTCACCGATAATCATTCGTAATCACGAGTGAATCGGTATACTGGGCTATTGACTATATCACTGCTGAACATCAGGCAAGTTATAGTCAAACAGCAGCCTATGAAAGAATTAAAAAAAAACAAATATGTAGGTAGGTACCGCGATAAAATCCGTTCATTAAGTAGTTTTATTTTAATAAATTGATTTCATTTGAATTATTAAACCTCTCTATTTCTTCGTAGGTTAAATGTCAGCTGATACACAAGTTAAGATCGATATGGCTTCGTAAGTTTCAACCAACTGATACATTACCTGTCCCGGTTAACCGAATGACACTTTTTTGATTAAGTACCTATGTCACAATCTTAAGAAGCTATTGTAATCCTCAATAATAATTATTATACTGAAATAAATAATAAATAAATAAATATTCCGGGATATTAACACACACAGTCACCTGGTCCCAAGCTAAGCAGAGCTTGTGAATGCGATAACTGGTTTAAACTATACTATAATACTTTTGTTTTGTAAATATATACTTAAAATAGATATTTGAAAATAGAATGAAAATATAAATGAAATGAAAAATGCTTTCTTTTTTTTGAGACGCGAGTCCAAAACCCAAGCAAAATCAACTCAGAATTCAAGACACTGTGAGCTCAGTTTGCTTAAATCGGAACGCAACTTAAATATTAATGTTTGAAGGTAGTCAGTAATAATTGTGATTAATATTTTTGGACGTCAAATATCTCAGTCCACCCGTGAACATGAAGTCTGAAAAGACTTTGAAACGTCGGGATCTAAAATCTAAAATAAACCGCGATAAAATCCGTTAAAAAGTAGTTTTATTTCAATACGCGAGTCTACATAAAAATAGTCCAATTTCTTTTCCTACTGTGCAGTGAATGACTGCTCAATATCGGTGAAGGAAAACATTGTGAGGAAACCGGCATGTCAAACAACTAATCATTCGAGGACATGTGACATGTGTGGATAATAGCCTAAACTCTTTCAACTCGTAAGAAAGTTAAAACGACTCGTTTTAGTAACGAACAATAACATTCCTTACCAACCGTAAGACAAAACTGTACTTCTTAGTACTTTTGAAAGTCACTAACACCTCATTGGTTAAAGTATTTAACCCGTTTAATGCAAGTGTTGGGTTTTAAAGGCCCTTAGTCACGCGGGTGGTCGCCCCCTACATCGCGATACCCGAGCCGGCATCACGATCAGCTGATTCACACGTCAGCATCCTGCGCCTCCCACGGTATCGTGTTATTGCGAAAATGTTTAGTAATTGCGAAATTCCTTGTACAAGTTGTCAATACGAAAAATGGTTTTCGGATACTATTAGCAATATATCAAGATGAGGAGTTCAAATACAAAACTATCTACAAAAAAATGTACCTAGTTTATTTGTAACTTATTTCATTCTACTTCCAACAATTAATAATAAAATAATAATAATAATAATAGTGGGACATGAACACACACGGTCATCTGATCCCAAACTAAGCAGAGCTTGTACTATGGAAACCAGATAACTGGTAATATACTACATATAATACTTTTCTTTTGTAAATATATACATAATATAGATAATTACACCCAGACACAAGACAAACAGACATATTAAACAAATGTTTGTCTCGGGTGGGAATCGAACACACGACATGCGGCGTGAATAGCAAGTATGTTACCGACCACGCCACCGGCCCGTCAATTTACTTTCATTTTGATAAATGTTTCCAACGAAAAATTTTAATTTGCAATAGCATTCTGACAAGTTCAAAATACTATGCGAAATTTTTTTCCGTACTGACGAACTCGTAGTAAGGCTACATAAATTGGAGACAGACTAATTACCAATATTTATTTAACTACGCAACTGAAGGGTTAAAATGACATTCATTCGCGATAAACAACACGTACGCACACAAATAAAAAAAAAGCCAAAAATTCCGCAAAACAATCAAACCACTGTATCCATACAGCTGGTGACAACGACCATACAGCTGGTGGCAGGACAGTTCCCACAAATGTGCCGGGCGGAGCATCGAACCACCGTCCTTGACCCCCCACATCTGCCCCGCACCTGTCATACTGTACACAATGTTTACGTTCCTACACATATGTTTTGAACACCGTAAGCTATGATTCTTTAAAACACCTGGATTACACCTTCAAAACAAAATGTTAACGATACAAGGACATTTAGAGAGGGCACAGCGATTCTCCCCGTTTGTGAAGTTACCGTCCACCTTATGTAATAACTAATAACTGTTAGTTATGTTCATGAGCCCAGATTCTGGTGGTTTAAACATTTATCTCTAACTAGTGACCCGCCCCGGCTTCGCACGGGTAGATATCGGTATTGGACAAAATTTCTAATCATGATACATTTTATCACACTCTTGGCTTACTTTCCATGCTTAGAACATACAATCAAAACGTTTGTATGGGAAAAAGAAAACTGCTGTTTTTAGGGTTTTCCCGGCAGTTATTCGAATTTTTCACAGCTTTCAAACTTTCCCTAGACCTCCACAAACATTTCAAGACCAAGATGAGGTAAATCCGTTCAGCCGTTTTCGAGTTTTAGCGAGACTAACGAACAGCAATTGATTTTTATATTATTTATATAGACCTTTGTCAGCGGTGGCGCAGCGGTACGGACTTTTTCAATCAGTGCTACAGTATTCTAAATGATAAGTGAAATATTTGAATTTCACAAACTATAATAATGGTTAAAAATCATAAACAAGGCAATTCAAGGAAACCGATTTCACGAAAATGTTATATTATTTGTAGCAAGCAACCCTTCAAAGTTCTGGACATAATCATCACACCCTAATCACAGAGCTGTGACGTGTCGCTTTATAAGTGGTGTTTCGGTATTAGGGGATCTACTATGGTGGAATAATCATTCGATAGAAAAAGGTGCCTGAATTTTCGAATACGTCAATTCAAAGTAAATAAATAAATATTCTGGGACATTAACACACACGGTCATCTGGTCCCAAGCTAAGCAGAGCTTGTGTTATGGAAACCAGATAACTGGTATATACTATACATATAATACTTTTTTTTTTGTAAATATATACTTATAATAGATATTCACACCCAGACTCGACACAAACACAAATGTTCATCACAAATGTTTGTCTCGGGTGGGAATCGAACCCACGACCTGCGGCGTGAAATGCAAGTATCTTACCGACCACGCCACCGGCCCGTCGATACAAAGTAATTGTTTCCAAAACGCTATCGAGGATACGAATGCTACCTGTTTAATAAATAACCTTTAATTTGGAAATAATAATAATACGAACCGATGACCTGTGTCGCTGGTCAATATCGGTAAAGGAAAACATCGTGATGTAACCGGCATGTCTAAGAACTAATCATTCGAGGGCATGTGACACCACCAACCCGCACTTGGCCAGCGTGTGTGGATTTAAGGCCTAAACTCTCTAACTCATAAGATAGTTGAGAGACGATCGGTGCCCAGGAGTGGGACACTAAAAAGGGTTGAAGTGACCTGTGTCGAAGTTAGTTCAAAATACTTCAAAAATGTTAAAATCAAAAACAAATCGCCGCTTACACACCTCAGTGTTGAACCGACGAAATATGAAACTAATGCTACAAATTTAGAAGCACTCTTTGGTGACAAATGTAAAGGACTAGGGTCCCTGCCTTATTATAAGCAATAGTTCACAGTTCACATGATGTAAAGTTTTCTGCCACACACGAGGCTGTAGAATGAGCTCCCAACACTGTTATCCCAAGAGACAGGCAGCATGGGGTCTTCAAAAAAGGAAAAGTTTCGCAAGAAAATCGACATAACTAAAAACTAATCATTTGAGGATACGTGACATCCACCAACACGCACATGGCCAGCGTGTGTGGACTTCAGCAGTGGGACATTATAAAGATTTGAAATAATAGGTGATTTCTAATTATTAACTTCTGTTGTTACAATAGTGAAGTATGCGCGTGATAGACAATAGGTTGCGTATCGTCGCCTGCGCAGACAGCGCGTCGCCTTGCCCGGATGTGATTGTACGTAATGTATGTAGATGTATTCTGTTAGCAAACCTATTAGGCGTTGAAGGTAAATGAGAGGAATAATCAATGATCTTACTAAACAATGTGTAGTATCGATCATACGAATTGGCATCCGAGAGCAGCGCTAGCGCAGTATCGGTATATATTTATTTATTACTAGCTTTCCGACAGCGGCTTCGCCCGCGTGTAGGTCGGTTATCGCGCCAAAACATTATCTTCTTTCTGCGCAATCGGATAAAAACTATCCTATGTCCTTTCTCGGGTCTCAAACTACCTCCATACCCGATTTCATCCAAATCGGTTCAGTAGTTTAAGCGGGAAAGCAACACAGACAGACAGACAGAGTTACTTTCGCATTTATAATATTAGTAAGGAAGTAAGGATAAGGATAATGTATTACATTATGCTTTGTTATCTTTGCAAAGCTGGTGAGAAAGAAACAATTTTATTTTTGAAACAAAACTATAAGGGATTTTATTGTGGTTTAACTTTGAAACGTTGGGATATCTATTTTATAAAATTTCCATGTCACAATACCGTACTCCTCCGAAACGGCTTTACCGATTTTTACCAAATTGTTTTATGCGTATTCAGTAGGTCTGAGAATCGGCTACTATTTTTCATACCCCTAAGTGATAAGGGTGGTTTACCCTTAATTAAATTTTTTAATTTTTGGATTTTTTTATTAATACGCGGTACGAATTTCGCTGGGGTAGCTAGTAATAATCTTAAATGAAACCACGATAAAATCCGTTATACTTCGTTTCATATTAATATGTGACATTCGCGTCACGAAAAAAACTGTTTAATTATTATTTTATTTCAATAAACCCGCTGGCCAAGTGCTAATTCGTGGATGCCAAATGTCCACGAATGTTTAGGTCTACATTACGGTTTTCTCACGATGTCTCCCTCCATCGATATCGAACACCGTACCTCCCTCCCGTTAAATATTGTATCAATACATACAATCTCAAACACCCAACAGGATATGAAAGCAAACGGAAGCGATGTTACAAAAACACCGTCTACACTTACCTGGAATCGAATCTGATACCCCCAAGTGATATTATTATATCGAATGGTATTATTAAATGGGTTATTATATAAGCATTCTATTTTGCACTAAGACGTAAACTTTGCAACTGCACCGCAACTTGATCGACGCGTCAAGAAATTACGTGAATTACAGCACTGATTACTAATTATGTAAACAGTAAATAAAGTGTCACTCAAGTCACCAACAATAATAATAATAATATAAAGGGACTTTAACACACACGGTCATCTGATCCCAAACTAAGCAGAACTTGTACTATCTTTCTACTATTAACTGAATACCTTGTTTCCCTAATACAGAGACAGGCATAACCTATAGGTACATTATTTTTGAGAGAGTTGAGATCAACTTTAATAGTAAAATTGTGTAATAACAAAAAAAATTGATCAGCAAATATTAGCTACTACCCATCCCTTTTTTTATTCTTCGATACGCTGGCGCTTGACTACAACTTGCCTGATGTTAAGCAATGATGTAGTCTACGAAGGAACGCGCCAGCCCAGTATACCGATTCACTCGTGATTACGAATGATAATCGGCGACAAGGTGGCAGTGGAATGGGCCTCCTTATGGTACCTAAGTAATTTTAAAGGAGCAACAATTCCGACCCAACCTCTCTGCATGGTGTCACCGGAACACGGCAAGGCCGCCACTTGTCTGGTGGGTGGTCACTAACTCCGGCCGAAGCCTACCACCAGTTGATTGTCACCTGCCTGATTTGCACCACCCTGGGACCACGTGTGGGGATTCAATTAAGTTTGTATGGAGAAACAAGATTAGTGAGATCAATTTCGCGGGCGAAGCCGCGGGCGGAAGCTAGTATTCATATAGATCACTGATAGTTAGAATCACAGCCGAGAGCTATAAAACGAGTATTGAATATTTATAACATGTATCACGAAGCGCGCAGACATTATTGTTTGACAGATCCACTGAGAGGCCCCATGGGTTCTCTATGGTGCTTTCTCACTATGAAACATAGTCTTAACTTCAATCCTTTACAGTGCCCGACTGCTGGGCATGGGTCTTCTCTCAACTTTCCTATGATTTGAGACAGTTTAGGCTTCAATCCACACATCGCGGCCAAGAGTGGGTTGGTGGATGTCACATGTCTTCGAATGATTAGTGTTTCAATGTTATCCTTCACCGATATTGAGCAGCGACGATGGGATGATGATGGTTAATTGATGATTTAATGTTTTGTGGGTACGACTCGGGATCGAACCCGCGACCTTATATTTCAAAAGCCGCTGCTCCTAAACATAGTCTAATGCATGATAATAATGTAAAAAATCAATAAACTGTAAAACAGTTGCTAAAATCCACGGTTCGTCAATACTAAAACAGTTTTCCGACTTAGTTCTATTTTTTTCTTTATTTAAGACATTTAATAAAAATGAAATAAATTGCTAGAAATAGAATAAAATGAATTGAAAGTAGAACAGACAAAACTAGTTTATAAATTTTTCAAACGAAGATTTTTTTTTAAGAAGGAGGTTCTCAATTCGAGTGCATGTTATCTTTTGTATGTTTGTTACACAATAATTTAGCTGATTAAAAATCGATTCTGATATTTTTTTTGTTTAAATCCAGTCGTATTTTTTTAAACCTATTATTTGTGTTTTAACTATTATCTTGACTAGTAGCTATATAGTTGTTTAAATTTTCAGGTTAATTTAGATATACATAGTTAGCTATAGGTAGACATATTTTTTTAAGTTAGATTATAATTTGTTTAATCTACAGTTGTGTGCAAAAATCTTCAAATAATAATATAGTGGGACATTAACACACACGGTCACCTGATCCCGAACTAAGCAGAGCTTGTACTATGGAAACCAGATAACTGGTAATATACTACATATAATACTTTTCTTGTGTAGATACATACTTAAATATTATATTATAAAATAACGATCATATTCATAAAAATCATATGACTCTTTACTTAAAATGGACTTTGTCTCTTTTTTACTAGTATAAATATCAAGATGACAGACAAAGACAAACGAATTGTAAACCTATTTTAGCTATAATGAGCTTTAAAGACGTTTATGAATACGCGGGTTAACGTATACTACAGTTTTGACAGGTTCATGATAATATTCGAAAACATTTATCGTATTGACAACTCGTACTAAGGGTGTACCCATTCGAAGTCAGGGCGGGTACGTACATAACTATAGTATATCATAAAATTAAATATAATAATACACTTAAAGCTAGTATAATACGCCCTAATAAGCAAGAACATGGCAAGTTAAAAACACTTATTAAAGTCGCTCTACGGGGACTCCTGCTATTGGTTGAAGTTTTAAGTCTTTAGTCTCTTTGAATGGTATCACACTGGCGTTTTCCGAGCGATTCCGTGGCGTATACGGTGCGTTTCTACCGCGGTTATGATGCTTATACTGCCGTTTTGGGGAATAAGGACGCATCTAACATCGTAAACAAGTTATAAAATAAAATAAAAAATAAAAATTCTGGGACATTAACACACACGGTCATCTCGTCCCAAGCTAAGCAGAGCTTGTGTTATGGAAACCAGATAACTGGTATATACTATACATATACAGTGGACCCCCGGTAATCCGACAAACATTTTGCAGGGTAGTGTCGGACAATCGAATTTGTCGGATTATAGAGTGCTGTCTAAGACATCCTATAGTCCGGAAATGTTTACAAAAGAGTACCTTGTAATCCGACAAATTACAGATCCAATGATGATATTCTATATATATTTACTCTGAAGTACAAATCATACTACATGTACACAATAGACAGCTTACGATTTACCTATTATAAAATAAATGTCATTAATGCTATAGAAATTACAAAAAATAATTGTGTACAAACAAATGTACATACATACTAAATTAACAAAAGATATGAATCAAATTTAGGAAGCTAGAAACTAAGCAATCTGAGCCAAAACATAACGTTATAACTTGTTCAATCATTAGCGAAGATTTTCAATACATAATAAATAATGGACCATGTCGGATTACAGGGGGTGCCGGACTAGACAGGGGCCGGATTACCGGGGGTCCACTGTAATACTTTTCTTTTATTAGATATTTACACCCAGACTCGAAACAACAAATGTTCATCATTAATGTGTGTCTCGGGTGGGAATCGAACCCACGACCTGCGGCGTGAAAAGTAAGTATCTTAGCGACCATGCCACCGGCCCGCAAACAAACAAACACAATAGGAATCAGTTTTTTTAATGATTCCGACGATGTCTGTAATTCAATTAGAATAGATGTGTCCTCTTTCCATAATGAGGCCAGAATAGAGCTTGTAGCGTATGCACAGACGTAGCCGGAGTTATAGAGGCAAATAGGGAAAACAAGTGTTTTTAAAATCAACTTGAATGTCATTTATTTTATATTTTGTTAACATAACCACGGAAAAGTTTAATGATAATGGATGATAAAACAAAATATAGGATAAAATCACAAATATCAAAGAAATTAGTGAGATACGCTTATGTATTTAACGCTATTTAAGTGTGGGAAGCGTGTGGTTTGTCACCTGTGACGTGATTAGGTCTATATAAAAATATATCATCTTAATGATCATCTAAATTTCAAAATGGTCACATTCACGACGGGTTTGAGGATTCAGAGCTTTGCAACGCTCGTACTAATTGCGCGTATAACTAATACACCCAAAATACACGCGATTTAAAAGACGAGTTGCTAAAAAAACGCTAGTCTGTAACCGAAAGCCGATAGAAATGTCCTGCCAGTAATCCACTCGCAAACCTCCACGTCATAGAAAACTTGAATGTTTTATGTGCTAAGTGTTGCATTGCAATCGATACTATAATAACTTAATTAGAGGGTAGGCAGAGGCTACGCTTTGATCATCAGCATATAAAATACCTAGACTATACGGATTATAATTATTTTAATAATAATAGTTGGTTATTAGCGTAGCTTCGGAGCTTCGAAGTTTAATATGCTCTACTAAAAACTGTTTAAAAATGTATAAAGCGCTCAACCTAACCTAAAGGAATAGGCAGAGGCGAAAATCATCCACATACCGGCTATATTTGAGTCCCATGCAATGACGAGCTTGTCGTTCACTTCAACCCTTTTTAGTGTCCCACGGGTGGGCAAGGGAGACTTGAGAAAGTTTTGGCTTTAAATTTAGGCCTAAACACTCCCGTGGCCTTAGGCCCTGACTCTAATTTTATTTTATTTTATTAATGGATCGCCAACAAAGATACATTATTATTATAGCACATATGAACATTCCTACTATTATTATAAATGCGAAAGTAACTCTGTCTGTCTGTTACGCTTTCACGCCTAAATTACTGAACCGATTTGGATGAAATTGGGTATGGAGGTAGTTTGAGACCCGAGAAAGGACATAGGGTTATTTTTATCCGACTGCGCAAAAAGAAGGTAATGTTTTGGCGCGATAACCGACATACACGCGGGCGAAGCCGCTGCGCTGTAGGTAATAAAATATCGTAAACGCTTCTTCAATTAGGCAACCACAGCTTACACACTCTTGCGCTTTAGACATTTACTTCTAAGTGCCTGGATGACCGAGACGTGCGCCGGTTTTTTTTTTTTGGAAATTATATCGCGAGAGTCGGTACCCTTTTTTTTTCCGAGGGGAAATCCTTCATGGATCCCCCCACCCCAAGTGGGCGTAAGGTGGGGGGTATGTGGGACTCCCTAAGGGTACCCACCAAAACCCCTCGGGTGTTCCATCTCACACCTACGCCAAGGGTCACGGGAACACGAGATACTTCCGCAACCCTCGGCTGGTGATGGCCCGCCTCTGCGGGCCCCTGCACGCGCGCCTCCTTTAGATGTAGCAGGGAACATCCCCCTGCTACATCTAAAGGAGGCGCGCGTGGAGAGTCGGTACCCTGAGCCTACGTGCCAGTGAGGGCAGCGCACAATTAACTGAAAGACTCTGGTATCAATGACAAACTGTAGGCGTGAAACCTTTCGAATATCGAAACCTCATAACTTATAGACCGATTCAATTAAATTGGCGCATAGGAATTTTAATAGGATCATCGGTAGCGCAGCTGATTCGGCCTCTTCTTTGAAATATAACGTCACTGGTTCTATTCCCAGTCGTGCTCACATCTCTTTGTGTAAATTGTTTCATCGCTAAGAACTAATCATCCGAGGAAATGTGACATCCACCAACCCGCACTTGGCCAGCGTGTGTGGATTAACGCTTAAACTCTTTCAATTCATAAGATATTTGAGAGAAGACACGTGGGACACTAAAATGAAGTGAATATTAATTACTAAAGAAAAGAATGTCTTAGCGTCCTGAGACAATATTTTTACCGAATATTTTAAATACGAAAGTAACTTTGTCTGTCCGTCTGTCGCGCTTTAACATCAAAAAAATTTGATATGGAGATTTGTTTATATCCGACTGCGAAAAAACAGGTTAATGGTTTAGCGTGATAGCCGACAACGTAAACGGCGCAGCGGTCGGAAAACTAATTAAAAAAAATAAGTTTAATAACTGTGTTGCCTGTGGTGTTGAAAGCGTCCATGCTACAGTGACCGCTTACCATCAGGTGGGCCGTATAATTATTTGAAGATTTGGCAGTATTAAAAAAATATGTGAATATATAAATTTAATTTAATGTATTCGTTATCATTACAAGATAATTTATTTAATTCCAAATAATCTGCACAGATAATAACGTCAACTCGTTAACAATGATAAATGGAGCGAAAACAATAAAAAAAAAGTATGAATTTTCAAATTCTAAGTTCCTTTTTCAAGTAGGGTAAGATAGGGATGTATGTCCCACCCAACAAGGAAAACTACACAAAGAAAATAACTCACTGATAAAATTAAACTTTATATAAAAAAAGAGATGAAAAGCATTAACTAATAAGCAAATTAATTAACAATAGATACAAACGAATCATCTGTCATTTAGCGTAAAAAAAAACCTATTTCAAAGGAGACGTTCAAAAAATGTATAGAGCCTGGGATTAAAATAATTGTAAATTTGAACAGCAATCTGAGTTACATAGGTTAATAGAGCACAATTTATTAAATTTTTTGGTGTATTTAAAATAATTTTACACCTCCCCGTTTTTTAAAAAATTGAAATTGAAAATAAGAATCCTTAATGCAATATTATGATTATTGCAATTGGCAACCCCATGGTCAAATGACAATTGAGCAACCAAAAAAATCAAAATTATTTCGACGCTTCAATCAAACTGATCAATGACAATGACATCATGACGTTTCCCGTAATTATATTTTTTTCCACGCGTTTTGTTATTACACTAATAAGATAACAAATATTTTTCGTCATAATTACAATAAGCTGCAGCTAGAATAATATTACAAGAGAAAAGTACTGTAACAGAATGCAATTATTGACGTGATTGCAATATTTATACTGCTTAGGAAACGGATAATTAAAGGTAATGTGCGTATTGTTTTTCTCTTACATTTTTTTGATTTTTACAAAAATGGTTGCTCCTAAAATTCGTGTTTAGTTAAATTCTAACAGCTTATTAAATAAGCTTTCCAATGAGGTATATCACATTGGTGTTCAAAATTCTAGCCCACTTTTGACCTCTCCTTTCGAATAATAAAAAATACGCGCCAACAAAATTTACAAACGCACGACATTCAGATGAAACGCAACAGATACGAATCTTTCACTTTTGTAAAATAACCTAAGAATTTTCCCTCCTTAAATTCAAATGTCGAATTTCAAATGAAAACCTCTTTGCTCGCACACGAGAAAACATACAAATACACACTAGATCTGAGTAATACTCAATAAACAACATTCCTTTGCTGTTTTGTTACAAAAAAAAAACAACTTCTTTCTCCAAAATTCAAATTTCCAATTCTAAATTTAAAACCTATTACTGGCACACCAAGAAAAGTTAAGTGAACTGACAACAAACTTATCTGACTATCACACACTAGATCCAGATGAAAAGTAACAACAAGCACAATTCTTGTAAAGAAAAAAATTCCCCCCCAATAGTAAAATTCTAAATAAAAACCTCCTTGCTCCACCAACAAAACTTACAAATACGCACTAGATCCAGTAAGAACGTAACACACACAGTCTTATACCACTAAGTCACAATACAGGACAACACTTAGTTACATCACAAACTTTGTACGAAGTCGACACGCGGCGCGGCGCATGTCCGCGTTCGGACGTTCCCACTCTATTACTGCTTGCCATGGCCGACTACCGCTCACTTAGCGGGCAGTGTTGCTAGCTACCGTTTCAACATTTCCCCAGCGCTGCAGCGTCATGTTTTCTATGCATATCAGCTACATCATTAATAACTTTATGATAATACTTGATATATTCAGCCTTTCAAATACTTTTAAATACTGTATAGTTTAGAATCTAGTTTCATGTTATGTTATTGCATTTTGTATTTGCTAAAAAATAAATTAGACTACATTACCATTGATGTTACGCTTTTTCTTTGAAAACGTGACTTAATTTTATGGTTCACTGTTTTAATGTAAAATTTTGTAGAGCTGCATCCATATGAAAATTAATTAAGTAAATACATTAGCAGGAAAGCTATTTTGAAATATGTAACACATGAACCATAGCTACTAGAAATTCAGTTACAATTTTACCACAAAAGGCAATAATTAACGCTCTTTATAAAGGTTACGAAGTCATTATTTCTTTGTGATAGCCAAAGATTGCTTTGATTTCAATATGATATGATTTCAACAATACAATAAATTCAGAACGATAAATTCACACTGTAAATAACAGAATATAAAATATCATAACCATTTCAATACGTATTTTATAAAATACAATTACCCCAAATTTGGGAATTAAAAGCTCTATATGCTCTGGCAACCCACAACAAAAAGCGACGTTGCCAATTCTCCAACGGGGAGTGGGGCAGTGTACGTAACAATAAATGAGGTTAAAGTTTCTGAACGCAACTTTAATTTTGTACTTTTTGAATTTCGAACTTGAAAAAAAAAGGACTTGTCAAATATTGGTCTAACTAAGCGAATAAAATTGTTAACGTTGTCTATGGTTTGTTTAGTTCTATTATAAACTTCGTAGAGTCTCAAATGATAAGGGTTTTTGTTTTCGGATTCAATCCACCACCTTCAGGCGGACTGAGGTCTCACTCCTACAACTCCTGTAAGTCAGAATTGAGTCAACCGTAGTGGCCTCAGTTTTTTTCCCGACACCAAAACTGTGTTGCATTATGCGGCCTATTAAGTTAAAAAAAAATAAGTTAAAAATTGCCTGCCTCATTGATGCACGCGTACAAGAGTTCGCTTAAAAACTGCGAGGACCAAACTTCAAATTCCAGTTAAAAAAAAAACGAGGCTAATAAAAAAATTCTAAATAAGAAAAATATACATACATACTAGAAAAAATCTTAGTCGCGACTCAAAGGTGGAAACTGTGCCCGACTAACAGCAACAGGCTAACCTTCTATAAAATACGAAGCCTAACATAAGCGGCGGATAACTTAACCCTCACGCTGTTATTATCTAGACGTAAAGGCAGACCTGAATATCACTCACATTTCACTGTCTCAACAATCAACAAAAAATCAAAAATCAAAATCATCTCTCAGGTGACAATCAACTGGTGATTATGTTTACTGGCAATTAACTGGTGGTAGGATTCGGCCGTGGTTAGTGACCACCCATCAGACGAAGCCGCACCGCCAAGCGCCCTTGGGGTGTTCGTGCTGGTGACAACATGCAGAGAGGGTGGGTGGAAATTGTTGCTTCTTTATGGTTTCAACCTTAAGGAGCCTCATTTCACTGCCACCTTCTCACCGAAAGTCATTCGTAATCACGAGTGAATCGGTACATTAGGCTGGCGCGTCTCATCGTAGACTACATCATTGCTTAACATCATGTAAGTTGTAGTCAAGCGTCAGCCTATTCAAGAATAAAAAAAATATATATATTTAAAGCATAAATTGGGAGATATAATATCTCTAAGTATTTTTAAAAAGAGCTAAATGCTATGAATATAAATACTAAAACCGGTCGGTTGGTAATTAATAAAAATAATTGCCAAACTGCTAACAAACGAAACTTCCTAAGAGTACATTATGCAAATGATAAGCACTTAAGTCTTGAACTTTCCAACTTACGAAAGAATTCAACATGCAAAAGGGACTTATCTCTCTAAAATGTAGCTCAGGAAAATACCATCAATTTCAACGGGCGAGCAATTTAAAAATACATAGAAAGTAACTTTTGCTTTTAATCTGGTCCGTCAGATCAGGCGCAGGATCAGTACTGACTGTTTAGCAAGCTCTACTTAATAATGAATTTCATACTTACATAATAATAACTGATCAAACACATTCAATTCAAATATTTTGGTTTTGGAGCTAGCGAATTTACAGACAAAATGCGGAAACCGACTTTAAATTAAATAATAATAATAATATTAAAACATTATATTTATTATATTATATTTTTATATTTAATAATAATATTAAATGTCGCTTTTATGATCATTTCTAATTTTAACTTACAGATTTTGTTGGGTTTTATTGCATTTTATGATCCAATTTGTTGATTGAAATAAATTATTTAATAATGTTATTATTATCATTATTATTTTATTCTATAAAAGGTTTGCGCTTGACCACAACTTGCCTGACGTGAAGCAATGTTGCAGTCTACGATGGAACGCGCCTACCTAATAAATACCGATTCACTCGTGACTTAAAGACAGGTAGATTATAGCTATCGGGAAACAGAGATGCCGGCAACGAATTCCACAACTTGGCAGTTCGCACAGTAAAAGTGGAAGCAAAGCGCGTTTTTATTATTAGCATATATCATACAGCAGTCTACAATCAGCGATACAGATTAAACACTCAACGAAACAAATCAATTTCGTAACAGCATCATCTAATGTGATTAAGGAACAGGGACTGGATCCGCGTGTATCAACTAGTGGTGCAATAAACAAAGAGTTTATAGCGTAGCAGATAATAAAACGAATGGAATTAGATAGTAGTTTAATCCTCTCCTTGGTAGAGATAAATAAATTATTTTGATTGGGGAAATGTTACATTTAGTTACTGAAAGTTTCTAAGAGAATTAGGAATTTATAGATATCGTCAAATCTCACCGATACTTAAATTAAATTGAATATACGTATATCTCAGAAATCAAATGTACAGTTGGCAAAAAAAATCTTTAGCATTTCTATAATTATAAACTATCTATCTATACTAATATTATAAATGCGAATGTAAGTTTGTTCGTTACGCTTTCACGCAAAAACTACTGAACCGATTTGGATGAAATTGGGTATGGAGGTAGTTTGAGCCCGGAGAAAGGACATAGGATAGTTTTTATCCGACTGCGCAAAAAGAAGGTAATGTTTTGGCGCGATAACCGACATACACGCGGGCGAGGCCGCGGGCGGAAAGCTAGTATTAAATAAAAATCAATTGCTGTTCGTTAGTCTCGCTAAAACTCGAGAACGGCTGAACGGATTTATCTTATCTTGGTCTTAAAATGTTCGTGGAGTTCTAGGGAAGGTTTAAAAGGTGAGAAAAATTCGAATAATTGCCGGGAAAACCCTAAAAACAGCCCTTTTCTTTTTCCCATACAAACGTTTTGATTGAGTGTTCTAACCATGGAAAGTAAGCCAAGAGTGTGATAAAATGTAGGATGATTAGAAATTTTGTCTAATACCGATATCTACCCGTGCGAAGCCGGGGCGGGCCACTAGTTAATCAATAATTGTTGGTGCAAAGTCAAGGTGTACATTACATAGCAGTACAGTTTCAATCAATTTTTATATTTTACTTGTATTACAATTTCCATTCGATACCAATTAATAAAATCCACATTTTATTTCGCATTCTAGTATTGTATTAAATTTATTCACATAACAATATAGTCTAAATACATTTATAATAAATACTTAATATCAGTCAAACACCCTAGTTAGCTAAAGTAGGTACAGAATTTTATAATAGTAAAAGTATGATGACCATGGGATGTATTAGCAAGTGTACCCTAATAAGGGACTTATTTTTTTAAATATTTAAATATGTTTTTATTCTGTGATAGACTGGCGCTTGTCTACAACTTGCCTGATGTTAAGCAATGACGTAGTCTACGATGGAACGCGCCAGCCTAGTTATACCGATTCACTCGTGATTACGAATGATTATCGGTGAGAAGGTAGCAGTGGAATGTCCCTCCATATGGTTAGAAACCTTAAAGGAACTTAGTAGAAATAACCAGATAACTGGTAGGTATACTGCTTAAAATACTTTTCTTTTGTAAATACATCTTCTTTAAAATAAAACTGAATCACTAAGTGTGCTGCTAACCGCAAAACTCGAGAACAGCTGAACCGATTTCGCTAATTCTATTTTTAGAATATTCCTTTGAGGTATATAGATGGTTCTAACGCTGCGAAAATTTTTAAAAAAGCCAATCTTCTCCTAAACGGCTTGACCGATATTTATAAAATCATACACTGAAACTATTTTCGGACCAGGTAGGTGGCACTACTTTACCGGGCAGGACGACGTCTGCGGTGTCCGCTAGTCAAATAATAAAATGAATCACTAAATGTGCAAAACTCAAGAACGGCTGAACCGATTTCGCTCATTATTTTTTAGAATATCCCTTGAAGTACTTACGAATGATTATCGGTGAGAAGGTAGCAGTGGAATGAGCCTCCATATGGTTAGAAACCTTAAAGGAGAGAAAATCCTCTTACATGGTGTCACCAGACATCGCACCGGAACACGGCAAGGCCGCTTGGCTTTGCGGCTTTGTTTGGTGGGTGGTCACTAACCCCGGCCGAAGCCAACCACCAGTTGTTTGTCACATGATTTGCACCACCCGGGGACCACGTGTGGGGATTCAATTAAAGGTGTACACCCACGGGCGCAGGTCAATTTTAACTTAGGCGGTACAAAGTTCGCAGGGTCAGCAAGTAATTTAATGCCTATAAATAATTACACCCAGACTCAAACAGACATGTTCATCACACAAATGTCTTACTTGGGTGGGAATCGAACCCAAGACCTGCGGCGTGAAAAGCAAGTATCTTACCGACCACGCCACCGGCCCGTCTGTATATCATGAAGGTAAGTTCAGTGAACCATGGATCAGGTGGCGCCCAATGTTTGATACAGATAAGAATAAGAAAATTTCTGGGATTTAGGAATCTCTAATCTATTAATTAGCTTAACGGTAGTTTAATTGACAGGAAGTTGACGGTTTATCTCCTCGCTTTCATCTTACTGTAGGTTAATTGGTGAGTTCACAAACTTTTAATCATCTGTTTCACTTCAAGCCTTTTGCGTCCTACTGCTGGACACGGGTCTTCTCTCAACTACCTTTGAGTTGAGAGAGTTGAAGCCTTAATCCACACACGGTGGCCAAGTGCGGGTTGGTAGATGTCACATGTCCTCAAATAATTAGCTCTTCGACATGCCGGTGCCCTCAAGATGTTTGTGTGAAACGATCACACAAAGATGTGTGGTACGACCGGGAAACGAACCCAAGACTTTTTATTTCAAAGGTGAGGCTGATACCGCTGCGTTTCCGTATTAGCCCAGCGAGGTTACTAATGACAAGACATGACATTTTAACATACGAAAGACATCATCGACCACATAAATAAACAAGAAGTAACCTGAGAATAGGAGATTCTAAATTTCGTTTCTTTTTCTTCGTTATGAAACACTATTTGACAGTGACAAAACTTATAGCTATTTTCAGCTTGTTTTTCGTTTGTTTGTATGTGCATATGTCAAAGTTACGCTAATCCTGTCATGATAATGACACGAACATGACTGGTAGTTTTTAATATTTTGTTATACTTTTAAACCCCTCAGGTAATAATGGAAACTAAACTAAACTAAACTATACGGTAAGATTTAATGGAATTTAATCACTTAAGTCTCCCCTAAATATGTGACTCAAAAATTATGTGACGGGTCATATAATTTTCACGAAGACTGGTATATACTTAAGTGTAATTCACCTGTGCCATCCCCGTACGAAAATGGGGCCAATGGCTAGAAAGCCAAATCGAATTGACAATCGATTAAATATATTAGCAATCTGACACTTACATATCATCGATGTCAGTGACAAGTGATTAAATAACAAATCATTCGATTAAAAAAATGGTGAACGTTGAAGAGATTCAATTAAAAGGTAGTAATAATGTGATTTTTGAGATGTAAATATAGAAGAATTCGTAGTGTGCACGCGCTACGTTTCCAATCGGATCATATTTATTATGTTGATTCATTATTATTAATGACAACAACTTAAATACTTCATTAATATCTTAAATTACATTTTTATTATCAGTCATGGATATGGAAGAAGACGGCTAAACGTCATTTTTACAAAAATGAGTTATTATAACCAGCATACTAAGTAAACGATGCCGAATCTACCCATCTCGGAATTATATTTCTAAGTTTATTCGTTCCCGAGATATCTTAAGCTATTTAGCGGCTAAATGCACATTTTTTAGGGTGACCCACCCACCTTTTTGCATCTTTCTCGAAATCGAATTTCTGCACGTAGCCGCTTTTTGCCATATCAGGGCAGTTATGCCCCTTGGAAATTTGACACGGCACAGGTATTGCGTGCATTCACCTCTGCCTTGGTAGGTACATGAACAGTTTGTATGCATAAACTGTTCATGTCATGTGTTTGTGTGTAGCTTTTATTTACGTGTGCATTTGTAAAGACGCTTCAACTTTTACATGTGTGCTGTACGTGGTTACCTCGTCTTCTCCCAAAAACTGGTAGAAACAATTTAGTATCTACTAGAAGTTGCGTATAACACCTCCCATGTTAAATCCTCAAATTACGCCTATTTACATTCCAGCACATCACATCCTGTGGGAGAATAGTCTTTGGCAGAATAAACGTGACATTATGCTCGACAGTGTACAAGTATAGGCTTCGGCCGTGGTTAGTGCCCACCCACCGGACAAATGGTGCAATGACTGGTGACACCATGCAGAGTGGGTGGGTCAGAATTGTTGCTCCTTTAAGGCTTCTAACCATATGGAGGCTCATTCCACTGCCACCTTCTCACCGATAAATCATTCGTGATCACGAGTGAATTGGTATATATCGCAGCGCGTTCTATCGTAGACTACATCATTACTTAACCAGACAAGTTGCAGTCAAGCACAAGCCTGTTACAAAAAAAAAACAGTAGTTGTGACTGTAGGAGAAAAAAAACATGCGGAAGTTTATGAGCATATTGAGTACCTCGGAGTAATCTTAAGCGTTAGTGGTTCACCATCACTCTGGCTACTTCGTGTATGTAGTTTTATGGCGAATTTATGACCACACTACTGAGTGTAAACATTTTTACTAGTTCCATAATGCTAATTGCTACGTACAATCTTACGTTTTAATTGAAATATATAAAAGAAGAAACTGACTGACTGACTGACATATGAACGCAGAGCCCAAACCGCTGGGTCTGGAGACTCCAAATTTGGCACGTAGGTTCCTTATGAGGTCTAGGAGCCGCTAAGAAAGGATTTTTCAAAACTCACCCTTTAAGAGGCTGAAACGGGGTTCCAAAGTTTGTATAGAGAAACAAGATGAATTCCGATCTGATCAATTCCGTCCCATTTAAATGGTGTCACCAGACATCGCACCGGAACACGGCAAGGCCGGCGCGGCTTTGTCTGATGGGTGGTCATTAACCACGGCCGAAGCTTACTACCAGTTGATTGTCACTTGATTTGCAACACGCGCGGACCGCGTGTGGGGATTCAGATCAAAGGTGCACTCCCACGGACGAAGCTGACTCGACTGAGTCCGCCAATCCCAAATCTTTTAGTGTTGTCGTTTTTTAATTTTGAATCTGTTAAATAAACTTCTATAGCTTTTAGCATTTTTTTTCTTTTTTGCTTTCTTTTTTTTCTCTAACTTTCTTTCTATTTCTAGGTAGGTACTGTCTTAGCAGGTATAGCGGTGGAATTCAATTTAAGCTCATAATATACTATTATTTTCTCACAGACATGTTCGTCATCATCCTGAAGGCCTGAAATACATGGTTTCCCTAGTTTAAGCTCCAGTCCACCCTCATAATAACGTTCCTTCTTCCTTAAACTCTTATCTATGCAATAGGGTGGATCGAAAAAAAAAATTTTTTTTTCTTAGCATGGAGGTAGAATTTGCAGCTTATAAAAAAAAAATCAAAAAAAAAAATTTTTTTTCGCAACATTTAGAGATAGCCCACTCGTTTTTTAATAAAATAATGGATCAAATGGACTTATTCTAATTCTGGCTTTCAAAAAGACATTTTTTTGATTTTTTTTTATAAGCTACAAATTCTACCCCCATGCTAAGAAAAAAAAATTTTTTTTTCGATCCACCCTACTATGCAGTGGTGAAAAATACACGTTATTATTATTTTTTATTCCTTTTTGCTCGGTTTGCTCCGGTTTACTGAAGTACACGGGCCTAAGTCAAGTGCACATCAGGCTGTTGGTGTACTAAGTCTGGTGGTACTGGTTGGTTAGTGGTGGACGTGATTAATTGAAAAGCATGTGATGTGAAATGTGTGGTAGGTGCAGGTGTGGTAGGGTGAGTATGTGTTGGTGTGTCTCTTTATGTTTTTCATTATTATTATCATCACACAAATGTCTGTCACGCGACCTGCGGCGTGAAAGAAGGATCCTCGTGAACTTGAATTAGTTAGTATTGTCTTAGATTTACGCGAATATCACACATTGAAATAAAACTACTTTTTAACGGATTATATCGCGGTTTATTTAAGATTTTAGATCCCGACGTTTCAAAGTCTTTTCAGACTTCATGTTCACGGGAACAGTGAATTGAATTAGTTTCCAACCCAAGAATCTGATATCCATTGCTATATCTGCAAATATTTTCACCTTGCTACACGAGTCAAACAGTCCGTTATTACAAAACATAAATGAATCAACCCTTGCATAATCATCTCGTAACAATACATTGATCATATTACATAACACTGTGTAACAGGTGTCTATGCTCTAGGTCCTGGGAGGAAACGAGAGAGGCATTCTTTTACACATCTTTCACTCTTCACACATTCATACATCTTCATACAATTTTGACGGGCCGGGACCGCGGTGGCGTAGTCGGTAAGATACTTGCTATTCACGCCGCAGGTCGTGGGTTCGATTCCCACCCAAGTCAGACATTTCTGTGATGAACATGTCTGTTTGTTTTTAGTCTGGGTGTAATCTATATGTATATAAATCAATTGCTGTTCGTTAGTCTCGCTAAAACTCGAGAACGGATGAACGGATTTATTTTATCTTGGTCTTGAAATGTTCGGGGAGGTTTAAAAGGTGAGAAAACTTCAAATAATTGCCGGGAAAACCCTAAAAACAGCAGTTGATTGAGGCAGTACGAAGTCTGTCGGGTCAGCTAGTTATCTATATTTAAGTATGTATGTAGAGCAGCGGTGGCGCAACGGTACGGGCCTCGCCTTAGAAAAATAAGTTCGCGGGTTCGAATCCTGGTTGTGCCCACACATCTTTGTGTGAATTGTTTCATCTCCGCTGCTCAACATCGGTGAAGGAAAACATCGTAAGGAAACTGGTATGTCTAAGAACTAATAATTCGAGGACATGTGACATCAACCAACCCGCACTTGGCCAGCGTGTGTGGATTAAGTCTCCTCTCAACTCACAAGATAGTTGAGAGGAGACCCGTGCCCTGCAGTGAGACACAAAAAAGGGTTGAAGTGAAGTAGGTATGTATTTACAAAAGAAAAGTATTATTATGGGAATGGGTATGTTGGGCGGGGGCGTCCCATCATCAGCCAAGTCGTAGTCAAGCGCAAGCCTATATCAGAAAAAAGAAGGTTCGGTGAACGGGGAAACTAGTAACAACTATAAGTTTCAACTGGTGGTAGGCTTCGGCCGTGGTTAGTGACCACCCACCAGACAAAGCCGCACCGCCAAGCTGCCTTGCCGTGTTCCGGTGCGATGTCTGGTGACACCATGCAGAGAGGGTGGGTCGGAACTGTTGCTCCTTTAAGGTTACTAACCTTAAGGAGGCTCACTCATTCCACTGCACCTTCTCACCGATAATCATTCGTAATCACGAGTGAATCGGTATACTGGGCTGGCGCGTTCCATCGTAAACTACATCATTGCTTAACATCAGGTAAGTTGTAGTCAAGCGCCAGTTTATCGAAGAATAAAGTGTCAGGATTTATTTAATTGATTTAATTGACTACTATAGGCCGACTGTTTAACTCTCGTATCGCCATCTGAGGTACAAAATCATAAAACATTAATTAAATCTTTTAAAGAACTATTTAACCACAGATAAAAGTAATGTAAGACTATTCGTCACTAATATTCATATCGCTTGAATCATCATCACTGTCTGTGCAGCTTGAGGAGTCAGAATCTTGGCGATAGGCGATACGCGAGTTAAACGGTCGGCCTATAAACCTTACAATGCGTGTGGCCCGACACGCATTTGACCGAATCTACAAAATTTTGCGAGCATGTACGCAGACAAATTAAATTATCAACAATTCCTATCGATACCGCTATCTAGGGATAATAAAGTGATGTCATTAAAATCAGATTGATAACGAAGTGATGTAAATTGAATCGGATGTTTAATTATTAGAATTCATTGATAACCTATAGGGACATTAACACACACGGTCATCTGATCCCAAACTGAGCAGCGCTTGTACTATGGAAACCGGATAACTACTTAAAATACTTTTCTTTTGTAAATATATACTACTTATAATAGATAATTGCACCCAGACACAAGACAAACAGACATATTTAAACAAATGTTTGTCTCGGGTGGGAATCGAACCCACGACATGCGGCGTGAAAAGCAAGTATCTTACCGACCACGCCACCGGCCCGTCATCTATCAATGATGGGTTTACGCATTGAATTACAGTTTTGATCCGACGAAAAAGAGGATGTTCTCTAGACGATCTTGTAGCACATCATACTCGTCTCCACAAAATCAGTAACTCTTTTATGGGGCAGTGTATACGTTTCTACAATAAACTTCCAAATAATATTAGGGAAATGACTATTAACAAATTTAAAATAACTATAAAATCTACGTTATGTAAGAAAGCGTATTATAAAATTTCAGACTATGTAACGGATAAAAACGCTTGGAATTAAGTCGCTCTAATTCAACACACTAAACAAACAAAATGTAATAGATATAAGTACTTCATTTAAAAAAGAAAAAAGCCTAGTGAGTTGTTTGTCAGTGTTTCTCAGTAGTTGCCAGTCATTCACTGCACCTTAGGAAAAGATATTGGACTATTTTTATGTAGACTCGCGTCTCAAAAAAAATAAAGCATATTTTGATTTTGATTTTGATTTTGATTTTGAGCCCATATTTATATTAGGTAATAATATGAAGGAAAAACCTATAAATCCCTTTTTTATTATTACGGCTACGGCTTTATTTATTTTTTATTCTTCGATAGGTTGGCGCTTGACTACAACTTCCCCGATGTTAAGCAATGATGTAGTCTACGATTGAACCCGCCAGCCCAGTATACAGATTCACTCGTGATTACGAAAGATTTTCGGCGAGAAAGTGGCAGTGGAATGAGCCTCCATAAGTTAAGTAACTTTAAAAAACTGTCAATTCCGTTCCACCCTCTCTGCATGGTGTCTCTCGCGTGAACTATATTTTATCTCGTGCCCAGCAGTGGGATTAAAAGTAGCTGACACTCTTCCTCAATTACTGGGCTACGTGTATCTAACAGTGCAAGATTTTTTTCATTACAGACCTATGGTCCCCGAGATTAGCGCGTGAAACCAAACAAGTTGTACAGCTTAATATTAGTATAAATAGGTTTGCGCTTGACTACAACTCGCCTGATGTTAAGCAATGATGTGGTCTACGATGGAACGCGCCTGCACAATAAATCGCTTTACTTATTTTTCTTTTTGCGAAAACAACGCGGCGGGGTATGAAATATGGTGCACCAAAAACTGTATATTATGGAGAAAAAAGCGAGTCAAAAGTACAATGCGAAAGTAACTCTATTTCTCTGTCAGTAACGCTTTCACATCTATACTACTGAAACGATTTAGATGAAATTTGGTATCGATATAGTTTCGAGACCCGGGGTAGGACATTTTTATCCAACTACGCAAAAAGAGGTTAACGATTTTGTGCAATAACCGATATACCAACGCGCGGACGGATACATAGATTAGAAACTCTTTCTTATTTTGACATAATTCCCGCGCATTCCATAATCTATAGATACCAAACGAGAATATTTCGTTTTACATTATAAAATGTATATTTAATAGCTATAATATTAAAATCCACCAAGATTAAAACGTCATGTTTACACATGCAATTGTAAACAATTTCCCGACATCTCAAGTTAATTGGTTTACAAACGGGTCTTGTGCGACGTTGCCGCACCGCTCTCCCCATTTTATGGAGCGAGACGGTGATATAAACAGACAGAGATGGGTATAAGGAGTAAGGGAGCTCGTAGTGATGAAAGAAAAAAAGTTTGATATCTTCGGCGTTAATTTTAATGCTCAAGTTCGTAATGTGTGTTTTGAAGTACAGTTAATATTTACTTGGTTGTTGTGTTCCAAAAAAAGTTTCATAATTACTGTTAGGGAAAATTATTTACCCATCATATCTTTGACCAAGTATAGACAGCGCTCACGCTTACGCGTAGGTATAGGTAGAGCTGAATATTTTACACTTCAACGGCTATGTTTATGTTATATTTATTATCAACACATCAGTTTATTTATTACTAGCGGCCGCCCGCAACTTCGTCCGCGTGGATTTCGGTTGATTCGACTATTTTTATGTAGACTCGCGTCTCAAAAAAAATAAAGCATATATCAAGTCAATCTCAATCTCAATCTCTCAAAGTCAATATTGATTTAGATCCGTTACTTAATAAGATGAAAATCCCAAGAGCCCGGAGTAAAGGCCTGTTTCCCATTGAAAACACCGGAGATTATAATGCGGTTTGAGATTTGCTGATTATTTTTGGTTCGTTTAAAATTTCACTAAAGATATTTTGAAATGTAGGTACTGTATTTTATTGCGAATTCTTAAAATTCGGAGATTTCCTAAAATTTGCCAATTCCGTCCAGAGACCGTGTAAAAATTACACTCCTCTTTTGCGTCGGGGGTAAAAAAAGGTGTGCTAAAGCCATGCCCAGCAGTGGGATACTAACAGTGAACTACATAAAACGTTGTAGAAGTTTGAAACTGGATCAAAACTAGCACTTAGCGGTTCGAATCGATGTTCAAAGAATTGTTCAAGTCGTCATTACGTGTAATATTCGGGCAAAGCAATAGACATTGGTTGCTATTATTCCTATTATCATGACTAAAAACTAACGCTCAAATATCCTAAATAGGTGGTTTTGTGATCGCGCGTTCAGTTCAATCAGAAAACTAAAAAAAATAACTTAAAAAGAAAAATTAAAAAATGAGTTTTTTTTTAAACATCAATAGGTAATTAGATTTACGCGAGTATCACACATTGAAATAAAACTACTTTTTAACGGATTTTTTTTTATTATTTTTTTTATTTTAATGTTTGGAGGTAGTCAGTAATAATGGTGATTAATATTTTTGGACGTCAAATACCTGAGGTATTTGACGTCCCCCGTGAACATGAAGTCTGAAAAGACTGAAACGTCGGGATCTAAAATAAACCACGATAAAATGCTTTAAAAAGTAGTTTTATTTCAATCAATAGGTAATTTTGCCACGTGATTTGAATCACTCAAAGATAGGAGTGGGAATTCAGATTGAAGGTGCACTTCCAGAGATGAAGGTGTTGTTTTGGGAAATATCACATAATTTTTTTTTTGCAGAAAACTGTAAAATTGCAAGAAAAATTATCTCTAGAATAAAATACTTATGGTCAAATCTGAGACAGTACAATTTGTCATATTCGTCGGGAACTTCGCAGAGCAGAGAAGTAGCGCTTGATTGTTAAGCTGTATGACACCAGAGTATGACCAGATTTAGATTGACCGTTTACAGCCCAAATAGAGGTTGGGGATGGGGGGGTCGAGGAAAATCTTATGATATCTCACCAAGGGGAGAGCGGGGGTCGAAATTTCTCAAAAGCGCCTCACGTAAGTAATGTACGCCTCCTAAGAACCATCAAGGAACATTCATAAAAAAAAATTGGTTGCCTGTAAATTCGGTATACGGGCGAAAGTTTTACGTGACAACGACTTTGAGTGGTAAAATAATTTTAATGTGAATATTCATTCGTATAGTAGGAAGAAGGATGAAACATAGTTGAGTGGGAGAGAGACGCAAGGCATTCGGCAGGCCTCTCTCTCGTTCGGTGACTCATCGTAACGTTACCGAGCGTTACACTTTTTCATAAGTGCCTCCCAGCCGCAACCTAATTTAAGACGTTGTCACGTCAAAAAATTGGTTGCCTGTAAATTCGGTATACGGGCGAAAGTTTTACGTGACAACGACTTTGAGTGGTAAAATAATTTTAATGTGAATATTCATTCGTATAGTAGGAAGAAGGATGAAACATAGTTGAGTGGGAGAGAGACGCAAGGCATTCGGCGGGCCTCTCTCTCGTTCGGTGACTCATCGTAACGTTACCGAGCGTTACACTTTTTCATAAGTGCCTCCCAGCCGCAACCTAATTTAAGACGTTGTCACGTCAAAAAGAATTAGTGGAGTCGGTCCAGCCTCCGTTCACGCGTGACCAAAAGAAATACGGATTCATTTTAATATATATAGATAGATAGATGCAAAAAACAGGAAGTCTATCCAGACTTTTTACGAAATTAGTTACATCAGAGACAACAATGATTTATGCAATTTCTATGGCTATATCGATACGGCATACAATACGAAACTTGTCAGTGAAGTTTGACGGACCGCCGTCAAAGTTAGTCGGGTAAGCCTTGCACATGGTAAGTATTTGACTTGTGGTATACGAATTATTAACAAACGTATTATCATTTATTTATTATTAAATTACTAGCTTTCCGACAGCGACTTCGCCCGCGTGTATGTCGGTTATCGCGCCAAAACATTACCTTATTTTTGCGCAGTCGGATAAAAACTATCCTATGTCCTTTCTCCAGTCTCAAACTACCTCCATACCCAATTTCATCCAAATCGGTTCAGTAGTTTAGGCGTGAAAGCAACACAGACAGACAGACAGAGTTACTTTCGCATTTATAATATTAGTAAGGATTATACACATACATCACTGGGTACGCATCTTCTCTCAACTATCTTACGAGTTGGGAGAGTTTAGGCCTTAATCCACACACGCTGGCCAAGTGTGGGTTGGTGGTGGATGTCACATGTCCTCGAATGATTAGTTCTTAGACATGCCGGTTTCTTCACGATGTTTTCCTTCACCGATATTGAGCAACATTGATGAAACAATTCACACAAAGATGTGTAAGCACGAGCAAGGATCCGATTCTCGCGCTTTAGACATTAATCTCTATTAGACAAATGTGGAAAAATAATGGCAGATGTCATTAGTTTTCAATGACAAACGCCATTTACTTTTTAAACTTTTGTCTATTATAGATTAATGCTTAAAGCGCAAAAATTTGAGGATTCGAACCCGCGACCTTATTTTTCTAAGGCGAGGCCCGTACCGCCGCACCACCGCTGCTCGTTACCCCTTACACCAGAGCGTTTTCTACAAAATGATTACAGTAGCTAACCGAATCAACTCGTGCTTCAATAAATCTAGCGAGATATTACGTGTGTGTGCCCGACGTGTGGGATACACCCTATTGTTTAGGGTGACTGTATTTCTATCACTTCTCGGGACATTCTTAGTTATTATCTTAGATTTACGCGAATAAGCGCTTGGAATTAAGTCGCTCTAATTCAACACACTAAACAAACAAAATGTAATAGATATAAGTACATTGAAGTAAAACTACTTTTTAACGGATTCTATCGCGGTTTATTTTAGATTTTAGATCCCGATTTTAACAGAGAAAATGGTTGGAATACACCACCAGCTTGGGACCCAGTGCTTAATTTACTTGTACTAAAACTCAAGCAAAATCAACTCAGAATTCAAGACACTGTGTGCTCAGTTTGCTTAAATCGGAACGCAACTTAAATATTAATGTTTGGAGGTAGTCAGTAATAATTGTGATTAATATTTTTGGACGTCAAATATCTCAGTCCACCCGTGAACATGAAGTCTGAAAAGACTTTGAAACTTTGAGATCTAAAATCTAAAATAAACCGCGATAAAATCCGTTAAAAAGTAGTTTTATTGGAACGAAGTTCCTTACGGCAGGCTTGGAGGGGATAGGGATTTTGCTGCGCGACCGAACTGAAAAAAATGTGATAGTAAAACCGTAAGAAAGAATGCGTGGAATAAAACCGTTAAATGAGATGTGCGCAGGCGCGACAGTCGCACAGTCCCCAGTCTTTTTCTCCCTCTTTCTTTATTAGCCGAAGGAACTTCGTTCCTACCTTGTGTCCTACGACACCACATCATTTTTTCAATGAACACGCAAACACTTGGACTTACGAAGCCGTTTTGAAAGGACTGACTTGAAATTCATAAAAATCTTATGAGCATGTATACTTCAAGCGGATTTTGTCTCATACTCAGTTATAAATGTCATAATGACAGACAAAGACAAACGAATTATAAGTTTATAAGACATTTATGACTAGGGAGGTTAGTTAATAACGCACAGATAAGATTAGTGAAATACAGGTGTGTGTAATATCTAATGATTTAAATTACTCATCATCAATATTATTAAACTAAATAACACGCAGCTGAGTCACCTTCGTCAGTGGGAGTACACCTTCAATCTGAATCTCCACACGTGGTCCCCGGGTGATGTAAATCAGGTGACTATAAACTGGTGGTAGGCTCCGGCTGTGGTTAGTGAGCACCCACCAGACAAAACCGCACTGCCTTATAGATTTGGCCAGTTCCAGTTCGATATCTGCAGACGCCATAATGAGAAGGTGGATCGGAATAGTTGCTCGTTTATGTTAAAATCATTCGTAATCACGAGTATGCTGGGTGTGTGTTCCATTGCAGATCTATTGCTTGGCATCGGACAAGTTGTGGTCAAGTGCAAGTCTACTCCAGAAAAAAAATCGGAAAATATCTCTCAAAAGGATCTATCAAGGCAGTTTTGGATACAGCTCATCTCTCGAGTTTGCAATCGCTTCAAGTTTCGGGGGCTGAGTCACCTCGTCCGTGGGTGTACACCTATAATTGATTTCCCACACGTGGTCCTCGGGTGGTGCAAATCAAATCAATCAACTGGTGGTAGGCTTTGGCCGTGGTTAGTGACCACCCACCAGACAAAGCCGCACCGCCAAGCGGCCTTGCCGTATTCCGGTGCGATGTCTGGTGACACCATGCAGAGAGGATGGGTCGGAACTGTTGCTCCTTTAAGGTTTCTAACCTTAAGGAGGCTCATTCCACTGCCACCTTCTCACCGATAATCATTCGTAATCACGAGTGAATCGGTATACTGGGCTGGCGAGTTCTATCGTAGACTACGCAAGTTGTAGTCAAGCGACAGCCTATCGAAGAAAAAAAAAAAGTTGACAGACGAGTACATTAGCGACATCACCGAATATTTTTAACCAAATTTGCAAAGGAGGTTATTTATACGGATGTTAATTATTTTAGTTTGTTCGGGTGTAAAAAATTAATGGACGCTGAAGGAAAACTACTTTAAACCCTTAGGGATCCTTCAGACCAAACGGATTGTCAGCTGCTGATTGTGATCGGGCGTTACACAGTTTAAATTTCCATATACCTATTTGACTTTTCGTTTACATTCGGGTTCGAATCCTGGTCGTGCCCACACATCTTTGTGTGAAATGTTTCATCTCCGCTACTCAAAATCGATGAAGAAAAACATCGTGAGGAAACCGGCATGTCTAAGAATTAACCATTCGAGGACATGTGACATCCACCAACCCGCACTTGGCCAGCGTGTGTGGATTAAGGCCTACACTGTCTCAACTCATAAGATAGTTGAGCGAAGACCCGTGCCACGGTAATAGTATCATACAGTATTTCGACTTCATACAAACGGACGAAACGCAGGTTTTACCTACGCGCCTCGACCACGGTGTGTGCTCGGTATGCAGACAGTACGGTGTGTTATTTTTTTAACATTCCTTTTTAATATTCCTTTTTCTCCACCTTGTCCATATTTCCCAAAACAATTTTTAATTAAGCTTTATATTAGAATGCAGATTTTATATATGTACTTTAACGCACAAACACTTCCTATTCAATTCACAAAGAATTTTATTTGTATAAATAAAAAAAAGTATATTTTTTAATTATTTTGTTAGTTATGTACACACAGTAAAATACATTAACAAAACTAAATGGAAACACAAAGTAGGCAAATGTAATTAAAATGCTGGAGGCGGGCAGCCCTATCGCACGTTTACGTACCGCGCGGCTGTAGGTATTTATTTCAAGGTTACGGCCGAGATACAATACTGTATGAGATCTATATACTGTGCCCGTGCACAGCAGTGGGACACTAAAAACGGTTGAAGTGAAGTGAAGATTCATGGTCACCCTACACACCCGTGACGTAGAGACCGATTTAGCTAATATCACATGGGTGATCGGGAGACGGTTAAATGTTCATCTGTATTACCAGTGTGGGTGTTGAATACACCAAGCTTTATAGGCTGTGAGGATAAAAAATATATAGTGCTACGCCTGTATTAGCTGAAGGTGTAGGCAGAGGAGAATCTCATCTACTTTTCACTATCTAAACATAGCCGCAGAGAAGTTAAATAAAACTACTTTATTAGGGATTTTATCGCAGTATATTTTAGATCCCGACGTTTGAAAATCTCAAGTCAAATCAACACAGAATTCAAGACACTGTTCAGTTTGCTTAAATCGGAACGCAACTTAAATATGTAATGTTAGTAGGTAGTCAGTAATAATTGTGATTAGGTAATAATTTTGGACGTCAAATACCTCAGTCCACACGTAACCATGTAGTCTGAAAATGCTTTGAAACGTCGGTATCTAAAGTAGTTTTCTTTATATATGTGATATTCGCGTAAATCGGAGAAAAATGGGTGATATTCAGCTCTGCTTACACCTTCGGTTAATACAAGCGGGATGCTATAATGATGATACAGCAGGTACCATATTTATAATTGTTATGGTTTGTACCAACATACAAAAACAAACGAAAACAGTTCAATAAAATAACAATTACCAACGGAAAGAAAACTTACTAATTGAATTCCGATAGCAAGGATACCAATCAAAGAACTAAATATCAGGTTGCATCATTTATATTAAGCTAGGTTCACACCGCATTAGTTGAGATGTTAGTATCGAGTACTATCGGAGCAAGAATCTCCTGTAGCTATCAGTGAAAATGGGAAGACAGACCAAAGAAGTTCCTACTTATGAAAATAATGTCTTCATTGTCGTCACCAGACATTCAATTGATGTTATACATATTTTTTGTGCTATTTAAAACTTTTAGGCGTTATATAAAATTTGATTAAGTACGATATTAAATAACCAATTCCTAAAGGGAAGCAGATATGGACTTCGCCACTGGTACAGATGACAAACTTGACGAATATTATTTATTAGTAAAAGAACCGGTCAAGCGCGTATCGGAGTAGTATGAAGGGATCGATTCTATGTTATGAAAACTGGTCGCAAAAATAGTAAAGTTCGAGTAGATTAACACAAAAACTGCCTTTAAATACATCACACTGCAATCCTACCACAGCAATCTCGCCACTGCACTGCTACTTCTATACGCCGTCTTGGCGCGAATCTCGCGTTTTACATATTTATCTCGAACACAACATAATATAGTATTGTCTTAGATTTACGCTAAAATCACACATTGAAATAAAAATCGGAACGCAACTTAAATATAAATTTTGGAGGTAGTCAGTAATAATTGTGATTAATATTTTTGGACGTCAAATACCTCAGTCCACCCGTGAACATGAAGTCTGAAAAGACTTTGAAACGTCGGGATCTAAAATATAAAATAAACCGCGATAAAATCCGTTAAAAAGCAGTTTTATTACTACATAATATGTGGATAAAGATATGATAAATTTCGATTGAAAACTAATGAAATCGACGGAATAATATGAGGCTGATTACTATGGACTACTCGTTGCAGTTGTGCAGTCGTGCGTTGAGTGGTAGACTTGTCTCTAAAGTGACATTCTGCGAATACGAATGTCGAGCAAAAAATGACAAATGTTGATTGAAAGTTGTACGGCATTTGAGTCATTTTCGATTATTGAGTGGTAGACCTATCTCTAAAGTGGCATTCTGATAATACGAAAATTAGCCGTTACTTCTTTACATATGTCAAGTTCGTGATAAATGTCTAAAGCGCACCGATAATAATCGGTGTCCTGGCTTAAAGAAGTAGAAATGTCGGGATTGCGGTGGTGTATTAAATCAAATACATAGACTTAGTCACAGTTTGTACTAACCTAGTCTAAACCGGCCATTAAAACTACCGTGGAATCAGTAAATATCGGAAAAATAGACTTCTAATTGTTGTCTGAATGTTTTATTTGTAGTAGGGGTTTACGATGGCCCCTGTCCTACTTGCCGGTACACTCGACAACAATTAAGTACAGTCACCGACAATATTGGGATAGGACGAGGGAATGGTACATTAAACTAATTGGACCCTCGGAGGTAGGATCTTATCGAGGAGGATAAGCTTGGCTTACATTGAAAGAGTTGGGAGACGGTTAAGCTCAAATAGACCTGCGTTTTCTAGCTCGTATATTTTTAGGGTTCTGTAGTAAACTAAACATATTGTAAAGAATCCAAGCTTCATACTTACACCTTTCCTCCTTCCTGGCCTACGTTTCTATATACTTAAAATAATACAAATATTATAAAAGACAATTTATTGCAGTTAACATAGACCCATAGAAATAAAATGGGTTAGTGGTGGGAATTGGATGAAATTTGGCACATGTATAGATTGTAGTCTAGATTAACCTTTAAGCTACTATTAATTCCAATAAGTACCACGCGAGCGAAGTCTTGGGCGGAATCTCGTCCACCATATATTGCTAGAGTTACCGGTGTGTTAGCGTTCGTGAATTTGTCTATGCGGAATCGATTATTTCATTTGCGAAAGCGAATGAAATAATCTATTCCTATTCATTACCAACATTTTTATGTTGGCAACACTTTTTTTAAATAACGGTCGCGAGTGACGTGATCCTGGGTCGGTAACACACTCTACGTCTAGCGCCTGGCCTGGGCAGTCGACAGTATTGTACTAAGGATTCCTGGATAATAAAGCACAAATTATCCTGCTTGTACCTGCAAGTTTTATTGGAGCCTACTTAAACGGCAGCAGCCACAGCGTCCTCAATGAAATGGCTGACAGTGTTTATTGTCCACTGATCAGAGCCCTACTTGCAAAAACTAATCTATATAATATAAATGAAACCCGTTTTCCGTTGTCACGACATCACGCGTGAACGGCTGGACCGATTTCGCTAATTCTTTTTTTTAAAATATTCCTTTAAGTTCTTACGCAGAGAAAAATTAAAAAAAAAAGAAAATTTAGAAAACGAAGAAGTGCCGAAAACCGGGTAGATACCTATTATTTATTATTGGTTATATTCGGTAGGTCTGAGACCCGGTAGATGGAACTGCTTTACCGGGCAGAACGACGTCTGCTGGGTCCGCTAGTTCTTTTATAAAAATTAGTTATGTACTAACATAGTTCTAAAGTTGCTACTAACCCATTATGGATCATTGTTGTCCCAAATAAATTGTTTTTATTTTTATTATATTTATTTATTTAAACCTACATAAGTGTAAGGTTGTCCTACAGGTACCCTAGAACTTGTACGTGCTTCTATGTGTCCGTTGGAAGTAGCGGAACAAGATCATTTGTAATTCCAACTCACTCTAATTCATTGAATACTAATAATATGAATTCAAATGGTAACAATGACATTCAAAAATTATTCAACACATCGTTGATATATATGCTAAACTGTTATGGTGTCAATTGTGACAAATTGCACTGTCAATTCATCTGTCACAATGTACTGAATAAATGCCTAAATTTTGTCAAGTCTGGCCATATGGTATAATGTTTTATTTGTCGAATTTTGAATATTTCTAAAAACCGGTCAGATTAGGTACGCTAAATTTTAGTCTAACGGTATTTGTAGGTTGACTGCCTCTTTGGCAAAGGAATTAATACCTCTAATAATTGAGGTCGCGGGTTTGAACACTGCTCCTTCCCACCGCGCTTGGCTTCCGACAACATCAGAGAAACGAAGACGAAAAAAGAGAAGAAGAAAGATAGTAATTATTATTAATTAAAAAGGGACATCATGAGACATTAGTTTAAAAAACGGCACAGACAAAAGGTCTGTGTGTGCGTTTTGCATTTAACTAGCAACTCTTAGGGGGCTGAGTCACCTTCGTCCGTGGGTGTACACCTTTAATTGAATCTCCACACGTGGTCCCCTGGTGGTGCAAATCAGGTGACAATCAACTAGTGGTAGGCTTCGGCCGTGGTTAGTGACCACCCACCTGACAAAGCCGCACCGCCAAGCGGCCTTGCCGTGTTCCGGTGCGATGTCTGGTGACACCATGCAGAGAGGGTGGGTCGGAATTGTTGCTCCTTTACCACTCATTCCACTACTACCTTCTCACCGATAATCATTCGTAATCACGAGTGAATCGGTATACTAGACTGGCGCGTTCCATCGTAGACTACATCATTGCTAACATCAGGCAAGTTGTAGACAAGCGCCAGCCTATCGCAAAAAAAAAAAATGATCAAGCAACCGATTAGGCTGCACGTTTAGTTTAGATGACAATGCATGGTTTGCTGTGAGACGTCATTCTAAATCCAACATGGAGGAATACCCAAAATGGCTTAACCCAATCAGCCAGAAGGGTCTTAATGTTTCACCGGACTTTTTCCGTGAGCCGTCCGAGGACGGTCGAACCGGATTGTCAGTTGTCCTGGTGCTTTTTAGTATAATGTCCCTGCTATTGTTCTCGTGTAAATAGCCCGTAAGAGTGTGAACGCACTACCAGCCGCATCGTTTAACTGGGTTGGCCAGATGACAGTGCGTCGAGACCATTCGGCAAATTGAAATACGGCCAGACGCACGCGGTAAACCGCATTCCAGTCAACCGGCAGTGTGTTTACGCTTTAAGGATTCGTGTCAAAGGTACTAATCAGCCATCCTGTATTGTTTAAGAAACATGCGTTTTATAACTTGTAAAATATGCTCATTTAATATTCAAACTCAACTCCTGCGCATTGCCAAACAAGGTCGACACGACCCTTCTGCTAATCCAAAGACCTCCTTATGGGTCATCGACACAAACAAACAAATAAAAATTCCGATAAACACGTATAATACAATATTCCCCTATCCAGCCCAATGCCCACCTGTACAAATCTTGGGCCATACGATATACAGGTTAGGCGCCCGCGCACGCGTCTCGACAGATGTTCGCGTTCGGGGGACCTCGGTGACGGTCGGGTGGGCTCGGGTGACGTCCGCTCTGAATGTTGATAACTTTCGAAAACACGAAACGTTAACCGACATAAGAGGGAAAAATTAAATTATTGTAACTATTTTCGTGTAACTTTTTTTTTCCGGGGGGAATCCTTTATGGATCCCCCCGCCCTGAGTGGGCGCAGGGCAGGGGGTATGTGGGATTCCCTAAGGTGGTGTTCCATCCCACACTTAAGCTATTAGTTATTGTCGTGTAACTTGGTCTAAGTCGCAGTTAGGCAACCTAAGTTTAAACATAAATCTTAGGTTAATATTAAGATTCTTAACATTTGTAACATATAAAATGATGGATCAATTTTCACGAGCTCAATAGCCGGGACAGGGTTGTACCTAACTGGGCGTTTACACTGCACAACAAAACATGATACAAGCATAGTCTTATCTCTTTCTACTCATCACTAAACGATAGAGATAGATAGTGCATGCAACATGTTTTCTTGCGCAGTGGAAACTAGGGGCAAGACTCGACACACGACAGCAAGACAATAAAAAATATATACCATGGGATTATCCTCAAGCCAGTAATCCTTAATTAAACGATGCTTTTTAGTGGTTTGCTGTCCTATCTTAGGGCCAAAACCAAAACACATACTCGCGATGCGACGTCGCACCGCAAGAAGAGAGAGAGAGAAAAGACAGCGCCACGCTCGTAGTGCTAGTACATTTTGTTCTATGTAGAGGCGGGTGGCACTGCCGATTCTAGCGGCGCGGCGGCGCCGCAACGCGAGTATGTGTTTTGGCTCTTACTGAATGAACGAACGAATGAAAGTGAAATGAACGAATGACTAAGTATTTCCATGAGTATATTATGGTGCCATATTTACTATTTAGGTACTACCCACAAATCTGAATGACGTCGACTTAGGCCAGCTCAACGGAACTGGTTTCCTTAGAGGAGAAGATCCCCCAGGGACTGTCGTAGCTATTGTCCTTGTGAATGGCTAGTGACACATAACTGTTTTCCCGCGCAAATTTAATCAGAAAAGCTATAGGAGTTTGGATGGTTAGATTATCCCTCCAAGCAAATGATTAATGGTATGTATATACTACCTACTTGCATCTCATATTTTTCCACCCCTCTTTACAACACAGTTCATATAACATGCATGCGCGCGCGCAAGTACCCTATCCGCCATTGTAGACCCCATGCCTTTTTATTACGGTCGTTCAACTTACTATTGATGGGATCTGAATTAAAATGATAGAATTAGGGGTCCGTAAGCTAATTAATAAAAATATTAAGAATTTTGGTACAAATATTCTGAAAACTTAAAAATATATTAAGCAACTGTGTGTCTTTTATATTTCTTCGTAATGATATTAATAAAATGTAATACTACTTATTTTTATTTATTTTTCTCATTGATGGCCCGTAATTTTCTTCCATCGAATTGTTTTTTCATCTTTATTAATGCAAAACCGTTATAATAATATGGAGATAAATTCCTTTCTAAAAAATGTTTATTTCCTTTAAGTTTGATTAAATCGTCATTTTGTATATATTTTTTTATTAGTAAAACGGATAGTCATCGTTATCATCATCATCATCATTGTCTCCATCATCTTGATATATGGGTCATTCTAAGTTAAGAGGTAATATGTTGTATGAAGCGACGGCATGGCATTTTTTTTATATTTTTACATAAGTATACATTTTATGTAATAGAAACTTTTAAGATGAAAACATTTACAAAGTGGCCAGTCAATTCGTTGGTTTTTTCTCTTTTTATAAGTGACCAGGGTAAATACTCAGTACAGGGTAGAGACAAGATGACCAGGGGAGGATACTTTATGAACAGGGAAGAGAGATAGACATATCAAAAACACGTTTTTTTAAAGAATGAACTGTATTTATTAATTTTTTATTTTAATTATGAAATATCTACTCAGATTCTAATAATCAGATTTGTTATTTCTTAGCAGTCTTAAGCGCTAGGTACAAAAAATAACAGTCTTTATTTTTTCTTTCCATCAAAACAAAAATATCTATAACTTTACTATCAATATGAAATAAATTTTTGGGGGCTGAGTCACCTTCGTCCGTGGGTGTAGACCTTCAATTGAATCCCCACACGTGGTCTTCGGGTGGTGCAAATCAGGTTATAATCTACTGGTAGTAGGCTTCGGCCGTGGTTAGTGACCACCCACCAGACAAAGCCACACCGCCAAGCGGCCTTGCAGAGTTCCGGTGCGATGTCTGGTGACACCATTTAGGATGGTGGGTCGGAGTTGTTGCTCCTTTATGGTTTCTAACCATATGGTGCTACATTCCACTGCCACCTTCTCACCGATAATTATTCGTAATCACGAGTCAATCGGTATATTAGGCTGGCGCGTTTCATCGTAGGCTACAACATTGCTTAACATCAGGCAATTTGTAGTCAAGCGCTAGCCTATCGAAGAATTAAAAGCAAGAAGAATATGAAATAGTCACTAATAAATTAAGCAACAACTTCTCGGAGTAACAGTAATAATTTTTTCTTGATAAACTCTCAAAACATTTTAGTTAAAGGAAACTAAAAAAAATCTTTTTCCAAAACCCTCATTCTAAGATATAGATTCGTTAAATGCATAAAATATACGCCTCGCTTTCATTTTCAAGTTAGAGCAAGGTAGTTTTTTAAAACCTGATCTCAGATGATCACAGAATTAAAAAAAATATAATTTGACGTTCATCATCTTCTTCATCACCTGTCCACAATGCAACATAACGATATTCTGTTTTTGTATCTTGAAGTTTAACCAGCACAAAGCCCCTATTGCTGAATGTTTCCTTTCCAGATGTTGAGGGCTTTGAGTCATCTTTGTGCAGTTAGGTTTAAATACTGGTAGGTACAGAATGCTGTAGTGTTTCTTGAGGCTTCTTCCTGTGTTCTTGAGATGTGAAATTGATGAGTGGGTCATCTTCGAAATCGCTAGCTCTGTAAATAATCATCAACGCGTAGATTGAATTTACAATGTGTTTCTGGATAATCCACAGTATCCAAATGAAAATGACGACATAACTTTAAGTCACAGAAGCAGCTCAAACTTTTCAATGTCAGGCAATTACGTATATATACGCAATCGGTAACTTAGTGAACCTTTAGTGTGCCTGAAAAACTCATATTAAATTGTAAAGTCAGAGAAAAATGCAGAAATATTCATGAAAACGCATACAAATGTATCTTCCCTGGACTTTAAGTATCTCCCCTGCTATTAAAAGTGCCAGGGGAAATACGCCAGGTGAGAGACATTTTCGATTGATATCTTAAATAGTCGAAAAAGTGTTTCTCATACGCAATTCACAATTAAACGTAAGATTGTATGCACTATTCATAGCGAACGTGTAAGTCTATATTAATAATTTAACGAATAATTTCTAAATGAAACTTACCAGAGGAAAGACTACATTCACTCAACATTTCTACATCCAGCGAGCGGTGGGACTGAAATGGCCGTTAAAATGGCTGCTCAGTGGGCTTATGGGGTGCTTGCTGCTAGCTTCACATTATATCCTATGCACTCAAGGTCACAACTTCCACAACTTAGTAAAACAAAACTGAATTTTAAACGAAAACCAAAAGCCAGGGGACGAGACACGAAACTCGGGGGACAAATTTCGGCGTTGATTTTATTTATGAAAAATTGGAATAACAGTAATTTTACGTATAAGACACTGTAACTAAGTTATTGTTCTGTATAAAATAAACGATGATAAAGTCATTATTGAAATTTAATACATTCATAATAACTGGCTAACAAATAAAGTCGGTTTGGGGACAGACCAGGGGAGAGACATTTTTCTTATATTAAAACTTATTGTGACTAAACTACGTACATTTCTGTAATAAATTTAAGTGAGCAAATAGAAAACATTAAGTTTTAAGTAATTAATTAGTTAATAAGGAAGTTAGTATATAAAAAAAGTATTTTTTTGTCCTGGCCATGGAAAGTACCTCTTAACTTAGAATGACCCATATACACTAGTAAGAAAGAGAGAAAATTTGAAACTATTAGGCATATAAGGTTTTCATGAATAAGGCCGTATCAATTTACATTTTTTTCTTTACCCGTTAGTTACAAGTCGGATTAAAAAAAACCTGTCATTTTTTTTATTTTTTTTTTTCAACTGTACTGCATTTATTTACAAATTGGTCCTACTTCAATTTAAAACAAACCGCCGCCATTCAGATTAAAATTTATGGAATAACTAATCATTTTAATATGTTATAAATTTTCATCGAATTAATTTTAAACATACGGAACCATTTAAAAAAATAGTCTATACTTTATCATTAAATTAAAAACACCGCCCATCACAATTTACCCCTTATTCAAATGAGCATAAAAATTATTTTGCTATAACAACATTTTTTCTTTGTATCCATAATTTGTAAAGGGGTATAGAATTTAATAAAGTACCATGTAGAGCAAGTAAGACGAGATAATAATACCAACTTAAGGGGTAGGCAGAGTTATAAAATCTACATCAACAAAAGATAGGTAATTATAGTAGTTTAGCTTCCGCCCTCTACACATAATCCTTCCTATTATTTTTCTGGCTGTGGCGGTCAGTCTAAGCTGACTATCTAGGTAGTCAGGAGAAATTTTGTGAACAAGTGTGTACGCAAACACAGGTGTTCTCTCTATTCCCTTCGTTCTAAGAGTCCGGTGCGGTGTCAAGGAGTGATTGACTCAAAGATCGGTCGCAGGACCGACGGCTTTACGTGCATTGTGAGGCACGGAGATATGAAATCATTATTCCTAACTCCGGACTGGTATTTAGAAATCTCTCAACACTCATTTTGGACCGGGCGTGGGATTTGAACCCGCGACCCCAGAGGCAAGAGGCGAACATGTTATCTCCTAAGTCACGGAGGCAGTCAAATATATTTCACTAGTCTACACTAACATTTTAAAGAGGAAAGATTTTTGGTTTGTTTGTTTGTTACGATTTAACTCAAAAATTACTGAGCTGATTTTAAAAATTCTTTAACCATTAGAAAGCTACATCTTTACCGACTAACATAGTCTATATAATATGGTGAAAAACGTTTGGGATCCGTATAAAAACTATGATAATGTAACCCAAGGTGTGAAAAAAAATCTAACAAAATTATATAACGCGTACGCTGCGGAAATGAATTAATATAATTGATGAAATATCGGTTATATCCTTAGAAAATTTAACAAGGAACTGCATATTGCAAGAGTTGTCCTCTGCCGAGGTACATGAACAGGGCCCCGATTCTCGCGCTGTAGACATTCATCTCTAATAGACATTCGTCTAACAAAAAAGGCGATTTCTTTTGTATTTCAATGACATCCGCCATTTTTTTCGACATTTGCGCGCTTCAGACATTCATCTCTAGTAGACAAATGTTGGTTAAATGGCAAATGTCATTGAAAAACAATGTTTGATAAAAGTCTATTAGAGATACATGTCTTAAGTGCGACAATCGAGGCACAGTTTGTATAAATAAATAATAAATATTCTGGGACATTAACACCCACGGTCATGTAGTCTCAAGCTAAGCAGAGCTTGTGTTATGGAAACCAGACAACTGGTATACTATACATATAATACTTTTCTTTTGTAAATATATACTTATAATAGATATTAACACCCAGACTCGACACAAACACAAATGTTCATCACTAATGTTTGTCTCGGGTGGGAATCGACGCCACGACCTGGCTGCGGCGTGAAAAGCAAGTATCTTACCGACCACGCCACCGGCCCGTCAAACTATACATGCATAAACTGTTCGTGTTACGTGTTTGTGAGAGGGGTGGGTCGGAATTGTTGCTCCTTTAAGGTTTTTAACCTTGAGGAGGCTTATTCCACTGCGATCTTTCCACCGATAATGTTCCACCGCATGTTCCAATCATAATCACTAACGTCATACACGTATTTTTTGCTCGTCAAAGTTTATCCAATATTTGTGTCTAAAGTTTATGTGCGCGTTGGATTTAGTGAAACAATAACATACAAAAGTGTTTCGCACTGAATTGTGTAGTTGGTGATTAATTTAGGAGTGCCTATCATTACTAATTTAACATTATTAATCTAGAACTAAAATCGAAATACCGTCAATAAGTGATATTCTGCGTAACTTGTTAAAACGCGTAAGCGACGCGGTTAGCACGGCGCTTACGTCGTTTTGGACGCGAACTTTGTTCATACAACTGCAGCGAGGAAATAGATTGCGGATCAACGGATCGAATACACAACAACATGTCTTTATCAACGTTATCGTGGGGTTGTTGTAACAATGAGGAAACCGACGAAAATGAACAGTTTATCAACTGTATTCGATGCAATAATTCATATCATTTTCTTTGTTTGGCAATACCAGTTATACCAAACGATGCTGATGTCTACCGCCAATGGAAATGCCCTAGCTGTATGATATTAATCGCAAAAATAGCTAAAAAGGAGTCTACGCCTATTCGCAATGTTACTACTGCAAGAGGCAATAAGAGGCTGGCTTTAAATTCACCTCCCGAGTCCACTACGGTTACTACGGAGGACGTAAGTTTGATTGTTCAAAATGCTGTTCAGGACATCATTAAGACGGAGTTCGAAAAGTTGATACAAAAGTTAAATAATACAATAGTTAACACAATTAACAAGCAGCTAGAACCGATTAAAAACGACATAGAAGAATTGAAAACATCCCTTACGTTTCATACTAAACAGTTTGATGAACTTCAGTCGGAGCATGCGAAAGCTATGAGTACTATGATTAATATAAGTGAAGAAAACCGTCAGCTAAAGAGTACAGTTTCAGAATTGAGTCTAAGATTGAATTATTTGGAGCAACATGCACGGTCGAATAATCTTGAAATACAATGCTTGCCTGAAAATACAAGGGAAAATCTGTACACTTTAACTAAGCAACTTGGCTCTGTCGTTGGCTGCGAAATTAATGACAGCGATATAATGCATGCCACTCGTATTGCGAAACTAAACAATAGCAATGACCGTCCCAGGTCCGTCATCATCCAGTTGGCATCACAAAAGTCCCGCGATCGTCTCTTAGCCGCAGTTACGGAATATAATAAAAAACACGCAGAAAACAAACTTAATAGCGCTGATTTTGGATTCCCTGGCAACAAACTGCCTGTATATGTCGTCGAACATCTATCGCCAGCCAATAAAGCGCTTCATGCTGCTGCTAGACTTAAAGCAAAAGAAAAAGGCTACAAGTACGTCTGGGTAAGAAGCGGCAGGATCTTCGTCAAAAAAACAGATAACGCTGATCATATACTTATTAAAAACCATGACGCCTTGAACAGAATTATGTAACTGTTCTTAACAAATGTATCTTACCTAGGTACATTACTACTTACTTACTATATTTACATGATCATTATCATTATTGTTTTGTTCCATTCCATAGCTTACAAATATACTACCAGAACAGTCGTGGTCTTAGAACAAAAACACACACCGTTTATCGTAATATTTTGTGTAATAACTATGATATAGTCATTTTAACCGAGACTTGGCTAAATAGCTCAGTATTAAGCGGAGAATTATTTGATGATAGATATATCGTTTACAGAAGGGATAGGTATACATCTAGTTTGCAATGCTCTAAAGATGGGGGTGGAGTTTTAATAGCGGTGAAGAAAACATTAAAGTCTAAACGTATCAAAGAATGGGAAAGTATTTGTGAGGACATATGGGTAGCTATAGATATACCTGGAGGGCACAAGGTACACCAAATTACATTTTGTGGTATTTATTTACCACCACCTGTACGTAATTCAACCTTAGAACTATTTATCAATCATTGTAATGCAGCTTTTGAAAATATTACTGATAGTGAAGTTTGTATTGTAGGCGATTTTAACTTGAGTAACATTGACTGGATTTTAGTAGACAATAGAACTAATAAAAATAAATTGAGTAGCACAAGTAGCATGTTACTAGACTTTACATATGTAAACAGACTCAACCAACATAATTTTGTACCTAATACTGCTGGGCGAATATTGGATCTTATATTGTGTACTTTGTCTTCATGTAATGTAAGCAGATGTTTGAACCCAATAAGCAATGTTGATCAACAACATCCTCCTTTAGATTTTTGTATTGATCTAATCAAGGAAATCAATCTTCCGTATAATACTTCTCAGGCAAAACCTAATTTTCGAAAGGGAGATTATGTATCTATTTGTAAGTTCCTAAAACAACAAGACTGGGAACAATTATTAGAAGGACTTAGCTGCGTTAACGAAATGTTGGAAGTTTTTTATGATATTATTAATACTGCTATTAAAAAGTTTATACCATATCGAGCTCCAAGAAGTAGTAAATATCCCCACTGGTTTAATAGTAGATTGATTAGATTGTTGAATACTAAAAATAAACTTAGACAGAGACATAAAAAATATAACAACCCAATAGACGCCATTGAACTCAAGTATATCGGAAAACACTGTGACCGTCTGGCTGTCGAGTGTTATAACTCTTATACTAAGTATTTAGAAGATGAAATAAGGAAAAACCCAAAGAGGAGGAACTAGCACCTATCCGAGGTCAATGACGGATGGTTTAGTTACTTTAACTAACGGTACAGAGATATGTGAATTGTTTGCAAAGTATTTTGTTTCGGTATATACTCCAACCCATAATCAGGTGACAAATACGGACCCTAACTCGGAATATTTAAAATCCATTGACAATAACAGTATGTGCTTAAACAGGCATCTCATTGATCATAAAACCTTGCTTACAAAATTAAAAAACTTAGATACTAGAAAGGGAACTGGCCCTGATGGTATACCACCATTGTTTATTTCATTATGTGCAAACGAGTTGGTACTGCCACTTATGATAATATATAACAAATCATTATCTACTGGTGTATTTCCTATAAAATGGAAAATGGCCAAAGTTGTACCAGTATTTAAGTCAGATAATGTCGAAAATATTTCTAATTATAGACCTATTTCTATCTTGTCTTCCTTTGCCAAAATTCTTGAATCATCAATATGCTTACGTATCCAAAATCATTTAAAGTTGTATTTGAGTGAGTCTCAACACGGATTTGTTGCTCTAAGATCTACTAGCACTAATTTAGTGGCTTTTACTGAATTTCTTGCTAAGATAATAGACTCAGGGCATCAAGCTGACGTTATCTACACGGACTTCAGTAAAGCTTTCGACAAGGTACCCCATAAAATGTTGACTTCTAAATTACGTGCTTATGGCATTACAGGGGCTATGCTAGATTGGCTTATATCTTACCTGCAAGATAGACAATTTTATGTAGTTTTAAACGGGTATCAATCATCCTTGCAACACATTACGTCCGGTGTGCCCCAGGGCTCTAACTTGGGACCAATTTTATTTAATTTTTTTATTAATGATGTCCCACATTGTTTTAAGTTTTCTAATGTTTTTATGTACGCAGATGATCTTAAGTTTGTAAGACAGATAGAATCACATGATGATACCTCGCGACTGCAAGAAGACTTAAATAGACTCACAGATTGGTGTAAAAATAATGAAATGTATTTAAATTGTAATAAATGTTACTATGTTAGATTTTCGAGGAAACATAAGCATATTGAATCTAAATACCACATAAACGGGATAAAAATTAAAGAAGTGAATACAATGAGAGATCTGGGTGTTCTATTTGATGGTAAAATGACGTTTGAACCCCATCTTGAATATATTAGCAAAAAAGCGTCAAAAATGTTGGGCTTTGTTTTAAGAACATGCAAAAATTTTCGCAATAATAAAACCAAAATACTTCTATATAACAGCCTGATTCGTAGTATATTAGAGTATTGTAGTGTGGTCTGGAGACCTCATTATGCTACTCACGCATTGCGTCTAGAACGGATACAGAAACGATTTTTGTGGCACCTTGCCTTTGCCAATGGTATATCTAAAGAAAAACGCTCCTATGATGCTAGATTGACTCATTTTAAACTAAAATCTTTAGCAGAGCGTAGATGTTTAAACGATGCTATCTTTGCGTACAAAATTCTGGCCCAAAAAATTGACAGTCCCCTGTTCCTGGCCCATTTTAGGTTTCGTGTTCCTGCTAGACCCCCGCGCAGCGTAATTACACCACTTTGTCCACCAATAAGAAGAACAGTCCTTGGCGCTAACTCACCCTATGCAAGAATGGCTAAAATGGTAAATCACTACAGCGATGTTGTTGATCTTCATTTTGATTCCATTGCCCAAATAAAGTCCAAAATTTTTACATTTTTGTCTCCAACAAAATAAGTCTTCAGATAATGTCGATGATCCACAGAGAACGTGTGTGAATAGTTTTAAATTACTAGTTTAAGTTAAATTGAGAACTTACATTATTAGTGCATGCGGTGTTTACCTATAAGTAATTGTTGCATTGTTACTAGCTCTTAAACATGTTGTTATATTTATGAAAACTAAATGTAAACAATTGTTGGTGAACCTTATTAAATAAATAAATAAATAATCATTCGTAATCACGAGTGAATCGGTACACTGGGCTGGCGCGTTCTATCGTAGACTATATATCATTGCTTAACAACAGGCAAGTTGTAGTCAAGCAATTTACTTCGAGAAGTAGAAGAACACCTCCCGTGTTTAATGCTCTGAGGTTATATGCTTTCCGTTTCCACGATTAAGTTAATTCGATTTCAGTTGAGTAATATCTAATCGATATTTTTGGTAAACTTTTCCAGTTATAGTATACCTTACACCATCAAAACTAGCGGGAAAACATATTAATTAAATATACTAAACTAAACGACCTCAAATTACTGTACAGTCAGCAAAAAAATTAGGAACTTTTTTCTTGTAAAATTTAGTTTGTTTTATATTATTGTAAAATTTTGATAGATCAATCCATGATAGGGCTATGTGCAAAATATAAGTCCAGCAGTTTCATAACGACTAACAGCTAAAAAAAATCATAATTATAATAAACTACAGGTAGGTTACCAAACGCGGCTCCACCCGCACGCATGTCAGTTGTCGTGCTACACCATTACCTCTATTTGCGCAGTCGGAAAAATACTATCATATACCCTTCCCCGGGTCTAAAATTTTGAGTGAATTGTTTCATCGCCGCTGCTTAATATCGATAAAGGAAAACATCGTGAGGAAGCAGCCATGACTAAGAACTAAATTATTCAAGGACATGTGACATCCACCAACCAGCATTTGGTCAGATTGTGTCTGAACTCTTAAGATAGAAGAAAACCCGCCTAAAAAGGGTTGTAGTGAAACCTTCCTTGGACTTGTAAGAATACATATATCAAAACCAAATCAACCCAATTGGTTTAGCCATTCTCGAGATTTATCGAGACAACGCAAGTCATATTTTTTCAAAATAAATGAAGAGATTAATAATAGTATAGACGAAAAAAAAAATAATAATATGAATATAGAACGCGTTACACTTCACATGCTAACCGTACGTGTTATAACGAGCTTGCGCACGAGAACCAACTCCTGCGCACACGCACTCAAACTGGATTCTCCTCGCACCTGCCGCCCCACAGCACAGTACAAGAGGAAGAATGAATATGTTATATTGAACACTTTATACATTTATAAAGTAAAAACACTTCTTTTAAACGCGCGTATAAAAAATATTAGTGAACGAAATACACCACTTTTAGGCTAATATAAATTTTATTAAATAATTTTGCAAATCAAGCAAAATAAAATACATTAGCATTTAGTAGTATTTTCTTAGGTTTACGCGAATATCACACATTGAAATAAAACTATTTTGCAACGGATTTTATCGCGGTTTATTTTAGATTTCAGATGCCGACATTTCAGTCTTATCCTTCATCGATATTGAGCAGCGGTGGTGAAACAATTCACACAAAGATGTGTGGGCACGACCGGGATTCGAACCCGCGACCTTATATTTCTAAGGCGAGGCCCGTACCGCTGCGGCACCGCTGCTGTATTTACCTTTAAATAATCTAATTTTTCTTTCTTTTCTACAAAAATTAATTGTGTTCATCTTTAATTTTTGAGTTACTTTTAGTCGAACTGCCAAGTTGTGGAATACGTTGCCGGCATCTCTGTTTCCCGGTAGCTATAATCTACCTGTCTTCAAGTCACGAGTGAATCGGTATTTATTAGGTAGGCGCGTTCCATCGTAGACTGCAACATTGCTTCACATCAGCCAAGTTGTGGTCAAGCGCAAACCTATTATAGAATAAAAAAAAAAGTCATTTATACCTACTGTATTAATCTATATTTCCTTTTTTTATATTTTGAAACAGGCTTGCGCTAGACTACAACTTGCTTGATGTTAAGCAATGATTTAGGTTATCATAATAATAATCATAATCATTTATTTGTCAGAATCTGGTTTACATTATGATCTTAAGTTTATAAAAGGTCTCGGCATTCTACCTTAAGCGGTGTACAAAGTTGAGTAGGTCATTAGTGTCCCTGCCGTCTTTGTAGTCTACGATGTAACGCGCCTACCCAATATACCGATTTACTCGTGATTACGAATGGTTTTTGGTATGATGGCAGTGGAATGAGGCTCTGAGAATATTGGAAACCAATTCCGAACTATTTTCTCAAACGATGTCACCAGATATCCCACCGAACCGCAGCGAGGCCGCTTGGCGATGTGGCGTTTTTTGGTGGGTAGTCACTAACCACGACCGATACCTACCACCAGTTTATTGTCACCTGATTTGCTCCCACGGACGAACGGTGACTCAACCCCCAAAGATAAATACGATTCACCCGTAACATAAATACTGGATATAGATACTGCTGGATGGTGGCGTGGTCGGTAAGATACTTGCTTCTCACGCCGCAGGTCGTGGGTTCGATTCCCACCCGAGACAAACATTTGTTTAAATATGTCTGTTTGTCTTGTGTCTGGGTGTAATTATCTATATTTAAGTATGTATTTACAAAAGAAAAGCATTTTAGGTGGTATATTACAGTTATCTGGTTTCTATAGTACAAGCTCTGCTTAGTTTGGGATCAGATGACCGTGTGTGTTAATGTCCCACTATATTATTATTATACTCATTGATAGCAAGGTCGTGCACAAAGTCGCGGTACAAAACGAGTTAAAAAATAAAAACTAAACTAAGTATTTCTCAATTGAGTAGTTTGTCAAGTCTCAAAACATCTGCCGGGGATTCTCGGGACAATATTCATTGGTTATACTGGTCTAGTTTAAGATCACACGCATCTTTCGTCATCTCTGATGATAATTTCAAAATATGATCATTTTAAAATCTTTAATAAAATTTCGCGGATTATAAGACATATTAATAATAAGATACAATTTAAGTTTGCGCTGGCTTTCTTGCAGAAAAATCATTTAAATTTTGATTATATTATATTTTGACATGAAAATAAATTTGTTTACCTACAATTACTTTTGACATTGAATGATTTATTTTAATTGTCATTTTAATTTATTTAATTTTAATGTCCAATATTAATGCTTATAAACAATAAATAAATTATGAACTATTATGAATTATAATTTTTTGATGCGCTTTTATCGAATTATCACGTCAATAACAACAAAATCCGTCGCAGTGATATACAGATACGGTTACAGGATTTATGTATCTACTTGACAACTTTGTACACCATGTACCAAAATACGATCAATAAAATAAATAAATAAAAAGTACACGGAAATCAAAATTCCATTTAGTCTGCCTATTAGTAGATTACTAAAAAAATTCGACACGTATTTTTTGCTTTTGCAAAATAATATATTTATTTTAATTTTAAAATAGGCTTGCGCTTGACTGATGTTAATCAATGATGTAGTCTCCTGCCCAGTACCTTATAGTAGGTAGGCAGTAGTAGGGATTTACTCGTGATTACGAATGATTTTCGGTGAGATGGAAAACAATACAAAATAATTAAGCAAAAAATATGTGTCTAATCTTTTTTATTATTTTACTGGCTGATTAATTAAAATATGTCTTTTCATACTTTGTTGTCATCCCTATTGAAACCGTCAAGCATCCAAAACGTCGAGATAAAAAAAAAACAAACTGAATCTCGATAAAATTGCATTTCAATTAAAGTTCTTTTCGCAATAGGTTTATCAAAGGGCAGTGGGATCTTGGTCTAAATACCCACTGCTATAATACCGGTATCTTGGCTAATAAACTACGTTTTAACCATGTTTCTGTCACTTTGTAATGGCGATGATATGAACGAGATGGCGTCCGGTTAACACCGGAAGTATCGGAGATTTCTACTATATACCTGATATTACAGCAAAGTATATCAACTGGTTCAAATTTTGACACATTCAAAAAATCTTTATGTTATGACTGGCTTATGGTCCAGTAGTAAGTGTGTTCGGTCAATAGCCGCGAGGTCCCAAGTCGAGTCATCACTTCAACCCTTTTTAGTGTCCCACTGCTGGGCACGGGTCTTCTCTCAACTATCTAGTTGAAAGAGTTTAGGCCTTAATCCACACACGCTGGCCAAGTGCAGGTTGGTGGATGTCACATGTCCTCGAATGTTAGTTTTTAGACATGCCGGTTTCCTCACGATGTTTTCCTTCACCGATATTGAGATATTGAATAAAAACCAGTGTCAAACGTGGATATTGGTCAGTAAACGCTGTGAGTACTTACCGGACGTGGAGGTGACCCACAAGCACTGATTTTCAGCAATAGGTATCCACTTGTTATTGAAATTGACTACATATCCACCAGACTCACAAAAAAATGCTGATATATGTGAACTATCCAACACTCGTGGAAAGTTACGAAATATTATTAACATATCTAACCAAATATCAAGATGCGACAGGACAATAAACTGCTAGCATTATACATTCAGATCAATGCGGTGCTCCACAGATTATCATGATAAACTCATATTGTTCTTATAGAAGAACACTATTAATTCCAAATTCCAGATGGCAGTCCAAGAATTTGGTAAACAGGATGTTTGAAATGGCATCACTCAATTTAGATATTTTAATAATTTGTTAGCAAATATAAATAATGCAGTCCTAGTGGATATTGCATTATTCATATCAGCGTTTGGGTTTCAATCTACCGAAATCAGGGACAAGCTAAATACAGAGCTGATAGAACCCATTCAGCACTGGGCTATGTCATTCTTCTAATATTAGAGATAGGAAAGTTTGTAACAATGTATGATGTCTGGATGTATCTTCGTTCCTCTTTCACGCAAAAACCACATAAGGTACGACTCATGGGCTACTTTATCCCAATAGGGTACATAAGTAGTTCTAAATAAGGGTTGGTACTTTTATACTATGATATAAGCGGCGAGCAGCGGTTCGCCTTTGAAATATAAGGTCGCGGGTTCGATTCCCGGTAGTGCCCACACATCTGTGTGAATTGTTTCACCACTGCTAAACATCGGTGAAGGAAAACATTGTGAGGAAACCGGCAGGCCTAAGAACTAAACATACGAGGACAAGTGTCATCCACTAACCCGCAATTAGCCAGCGTGAGTGGATTAATCTAATACCTACCGCCAATCAAAACACACGACGTCATAGCCTAATTCGAATCCTGAACCGCACAAGCAAAGTTTCACCGACGATTAGCATTACAAGTTGTGGATTGCGGCGCGAAGCATCAAACCTCATCGGAAGATCTTTCCCTTCCACTGGAGGGTCATTTATACTCGATCCTTCAGTCTTCACATAGTAGTTGTCTAATCTCACTGTCATCAGCATCTATATCTTGATAGCTATGATCTGTCGGTGTTCAAGTAATCTAAGGTGGTTTAACTATACTACCACTCTTAAGATAGTACTATTACTCTTTAGATACTTTTATTTTGGGGGCTGAGTCACCTTCGTTCGTGGGTGTAAACCTTTAATTGAATCCCCACACGTGGTCCCCGGGTGGTGCAAATCAGGTGACAATCAACTGGTGGTAGGCTTCGGCCGTGGTTAGTGACCACCCACCAGACAAAGCCGCACCGCCAAGCGGCCTTGCTGTGGTCCGGTGCGATGTCTGGTGACACCATGCAGAGAGGATGGGTCGAATTTATTGCTTCTTTAAGGTTTCTAACCTTAAGTAGGCTCATTCCACTGCTTCTCACCGATAATCATTCGTAATCACGAGTGAATCGGTACACTGGGCTGGCGCGTTCCATCGTAGACTACAGCATTGCTTAACATCAGGCAAGTTGTAGTCAAGCGCCAGCCTATCGAAGTATTAAAAAAAAGTTGAGGAAAGATCTCATGTAGTTATAATTTGGAGTGGGATATTTCCCCAACTGACTGGGACGTCTCATAAGTGCGCCTATTTTAATTGATTGGGCTGGCGTCGCTATTGCCAGCCCAGCTCCAGGAGGAATCCTAGCCGACCCTTCATGTTCCCACCGGCTTCCTCGAATGACCTCGGCGATCCGAGATGTTCCGCTCTGTATCTCGCAAAACCTGGACAGCAGGTGACCATGTAGGTGGCTGTTTCTTCTTTCTCCATACACGCCCTGCACAGAGGGCTATCTGTGACACCTATGGTGAAGAGATGCTTATTTGGTCTAAGAACTCATATTCAGCAGTAGATCACTAATTGGTTGACATGGAACCATGTGAATTTTTTTTGTAGTGCGCCACCTACTAAAATCTGTGGAGACTGGAGGCTCGGGTGGTAGTGATCTTCCGGCCGGTAAGGAGTGACTCCAGGCGACCGCGGTCCCCCAACTGTTCTTATCGGAGGTTGCATAGCTAATCGTCGGTTAAACTTCGCTTGTGCGATTCAAGATCGCTGTGACGTAATGTCTCTTGAAGGGCGTATGGTATGTGACGCCACATCACTCCCTCTCCGACATCGGTCGATTCTAAGTAAGGAGTCTACCAGTGCCAGTGATGTTGCATGGTCTGCAGTGAGTCGAAGATAACACACAAAACAACACTTCGAAAACAACACACTTCTATATCTTCATTATAGCACGCACTGCGGTTGTGATGTGTCACTTAATCTTTTTCAAATTATATTATAACTAAGATTATTCTAGAAAGCCTAACATCTGTTCTCCCCATGCCCGTGACCTTTGCGACATATTAATAGTCAATAGACGACAATAATAATATTTTACGCGAACATTGAAACCTAATACGAAAGCATATATCACGGAATATTAATGTACCTATTTATATAATACATTGCTGTATTTATGCGACATATACTATGCGCATACGAATGGTCACTCGAATAAAACTCGATATTATTTTATGAGACAGATTATTCAATCAGGAATCACGGATCCGTTTTAATCCCTATCCCTACTAATATTATAAATGCGAAAGTAACTCTGTCTGTCTGTTACGCTTTCCCGCTTAAACTACTGAACTGATTTGGATGAAATTGGGTATGGAGTTAGTTTGAGACCCGAGAAAGGACATAGGATAGTTTTTATCCGACTGCGCGAAAAGAAGGTTATGTTTTGGCGCGATAACTGACATACACGCGGGCGAAGCCGCTGTGGGAAAGCTAGTTTTCTTTAAAGGATTTTACAGTAGATCTGGATATGACGGGTAATTAAATTTTAGCTGAGTACACAGATCAGTGTCTGGGCATTAGTAGGGATTTTTATTGTCATACATATACATAGAAACAAAGTCTTCAAATTGCAACAATACTTATCATGTGCTCGGGTTCAAGATACTTTTGAAATGTAAAATAGGAGATTTAAATAGTTTTGGAAGCGTTAGGGTATTTTTTAAAAGACGTAAAAATCGACATATCACATCCGAGCATGGTAATTTGTATAGGGCTAAATTAGACACGAGTGAATGTAAAAACGCACAATGCTTGCCACATGTCTTATCCCTGCAACTCCTCACACTAACCCCGCAGATAAAGTTTTTTTAGTTAGTTAAATTACATATACATTAGCATTAAATATATTATCATGAGTTTAATCTAAATATATAAAAGAAGAAACTGACTGACTGACATATCAACGCAGAGCCCAAACCGCTGGGTCTGGAGACTCTAAATTTGGCGCATAGGTTCCTTATGGGGTCTAGGGGTGCACTAAGAAAGGATTTTTCAAAACTCACCCTCTAAGGGGGTGAAACGGGGTTCCAAAGTTTGTATGGTGAAACAAGATTAATGAGATCAATTTCGCGGGCGAAGCTGCGGGGGGAAGAGTAAGTAAGTAGTCAAGAATAAGTAGACACAGAAGCAGGGACAGATATTTAAGAAGTCACTTTATTCTCACCTCATTCTCACTTGAAACGAAAACCGGTAGTAGGAGACAATCAGAAATTCGCCAAACGGTATCGTTTATGCTAATAACTTTGGCCAGGTGTGGCCGGCCATCTTAATTGTACCGGTCACGTGTTACAGAGACGACATGATTAGATGTGAAGCGAATATTTTGTGAACCTAACATCTTGACCCCCTGTCGTTTGATGTCCTTTTTATTAACAGTGTTAAAGAATTAATTATAGTAATAAATTATTGGAATTATTGTTTAAGTGGGGAAGGAAGGATGGTGACATAATATACACAGACAACGGATCATGTTCCAAAGGTACTAAAAGAAGAAAAACCTACTAAAAAGTAGATTCTATGTATATACAAACCACACAAGATTTAATCCCTAGCCGAATTAAGGCTAACTTAGGAAGTCTTTTTCCACAAAGAATGTCTTACGACTAAAGTTTTTAACTCATTACGACAAGCGGAGCCGAAACGTGGACACTCACAGTAGGACTGGTGTATAAATTCAAAGTTGCTAAGCGAGCTATGGAAATAGGTGTTCGGAGTCTCTCTGTAGGATCGAATACGCAATGAAGTGATCAGAAAAACAACTAATGTAAACGACATAGCCCACAGGATTAGTAAGCTGAAGTGGCATCGGGTCGGCCATATCTGCCGCAGAACTAACACCGTCGGGGTAAACGAGTTCTTGAGTGGAGACCACGGATTTGTCTAGGTGGAGTGACGACCTCTACAAGGTGGCTGGTAAGAGCTGGATATGCAGCAGCAGCAGCGGCTAAATTGCAAAGCCTCGAGCATCGCCGCATAGTTGCTAGTCTTTCGGTCTTTTATTGGATACACTTCGGAGAGTGTGCGTTGGAATTACACAATATTGTTCCCCCATCCCAGTTCTTCCATCGGACAAGTAGAGCTATGCAAGTATTACGGCTATGCGCCACTGTTATATGGAGGAAATTCCACGGGTACGCACAAAGCGTTTGCTTCCACTCTCATTGTGCGAACTGCCAAATTGTGGAACTCGCTGCCGGCATCTATGTTTCCCGATAGCTACAATCTGCCGGTCTTCAAGTCACAAGTGACTCGGTATTTACTGCGTAAGCGCGTTCCATCGTAGACTGCATCATTGCTTCACATCAGGCAAATTGTGGTCAAGCGCAAGCCTATTTTAAGATAAAAAACAAGCCGTAGATTGTGCTGAGTGGCGCGCTGGAGGCCTATGTTCAGTTGTAGACTAAAACACTGATGATAATGAGGCAGTCCGAACTGACTATTTCCTCATTCACGGATGCACTCTTCGTTGTCTCATCTTCCTCATGCTTTAGAACACTACTCTAGGATGGAACGCGTTTGCCCTGTATACGAATTTACTCGAGATTACGAGAGATTTTTTCACGAAGTTGAATGAGGATCCATATGGTTGGAAACTATAAAAAAGCATCTGTTAACCTGTTAAAATGGTATCACCAGCACCCCACATCTTGTTGGGTTGTTTTAAAACTTGTGGAAGCGTGACTTGTGAAATGAGGATAACATTCATCTCTGCCTACCTCCGTGAGTTGTTTATATTATACGGACACAATGGTGAACACCACAATATTATCGCTTGCACAAAACAAAGCTCACGCGCACGCACACACACACACACACACATATTTTATACACTAAACATTGCATACACACCACAGAGCACGTAAATAATGCAGTGATGTTATTAGATTTGAGCAACGGTGGCGCAGCGGTACGGGCCTCGTCTTAGATAAATAAGGTCGCGGTTTCGAACCCTGGTCGTGCCCACACATCTTTGTGTGAATTGTTTCATCTCCGCAGCTCAATATCGGTGAAGGAAAACATCGTGAGGAAACCGGCATGTCTAAGAACTAATCATTCAAGGACATGTGACATCAACCAACCCGCATAGGCCAGCGTGTGTCAAGGCCTAAAGACTCTTAACTCATAAGATAGTTGAGGGAAGACCCGTGCACAGCAATGGGACACTAAAGAGGGTTGAAGCGGGAAAGTGTGTAATTAGGTTGTTAAAAGAATGTTTTTATTCTGTCAATGAATTCTTTAACAAAAATCCATGTAAACATTATACTCTTGATCTCGCATTAAAATATAAAAAGTAAATTAATTTTGATTATATCTGCAATTCTAATGATGATAATATTTTTATGATTTAATGATGTGACATAATGGATAATAATGTAATGTTTTAATATATAATTATATAATTTTAATGAAATAATTGACATGTATTTAATAATAGATATTAGTAATTTAAGTAATATGTATAAATTGAATTTGCATGCCGCTGTGTCGGCAAGACATCATAAACATGTATTTCTGCATGTCTAGAGCAAATAAAGAATTGAATTGAATAGATTTGGCGTTTACAAAAAATGACTATTCCAAACGTCCATAAAAATCGGTCCATCCGTTTATGTGATACACGACTACAATCTTGTATGTACACAGATACACAGAGAGAAGCGTCAAAGGTAAAAGGCGGTGGTAAAAGGTTGATTTTTTTTTATTCTGCGATAGGCTGGAGCTGGACTACAACTTGCCTGATGTTAAGCAATGATGTAGTCTACGATGGAACGCGCCAGCCTAATATACCGATTCACTCGTGATTACGAATGATTATCGGTGAGAAGGTGGCAGTGGAATTAGCCTCCATAAGGTTAGAAACCTTAAAGGAGCTACAATTCCGACCCACCCTCACTGCATGGTGTCACCAGACATCGCACCGGAACACGGCAAGGCCGTTTGGCGGTGCGGCTTTGTCTGGTGGGTGGTCACTAACCACGGCCGAAGCCTACCACCAGTTGATTGTCACCTGATTCGCACCAACCGGGGACCACGTGTGGGGAGGGATTCAATTAAAGGTGTACACGCACGGACCAAGGTGACTCAGTACGCAAATGATGATGTACGTTGATGTATATATAGACCGATTTTGATGCAGTTTTTATCCGAAAGTTGAAATGTCTATCGCTCATTCTTAGCTAGGTTTAAAATTATATTCGTCGGGATTATTAAATGTAATATATGGTTAAAAGTAGTGCTATCACAATAACTGCACAGGATTTGTTGATCTGTAACACACGCACACACGCGTAAAGTGCAAGCATGCGCACGCGCACGCCGCCGCCGCGCCGCCAATTTTTCGCGCAGGTTCTTGACCGACCGCTATTTCCGGCGGGAATCGAACACGGCGTTTTATCGCCACCGGCAGTACTGCATCGATTCGGTTGTAAGATATAAGCAAATAGCGACCTATGATAATATTTTAAACCCTTCATTCTCCGAGTCTGGTGAGATGGATTAATCGACACGACCGGTGCGATAAGGCGCTGAACCGACGGCTTTACGTGCTCTCCTCAGCACGGGGATATTACACCACAAAATTTTACACCGTTTTCTGCGAGAAAATAATTACGCGATATTTGCCTATATCAACCCCCCCCCCACCCCTCTAATTGAGATTTGGAAAGATTTAGCTTGATCCCCTTCCCCTAGAACAGTTCACGTAATTAATTGACGCCCCCTAAGGAGATATTCTCATATTATGAAGCTCGCAACTTCATTCTAATCTGATAATTAATCGTAATCACGAGTGAATCGGTATACTAGGCTGGCGCGTTCCATCGTGACTACATCATTGTTTAACATCAGGCAAGTTGTAGTCAAGCGCGAGCCTATCGAAGAATAAAAAAAAGAACACCACGCTCGTCTTTATTTCAATTAAGGCAATGAATATAAAATTACAATAAACCCGCTATAGCTTATGTATTACGCCGAGGACAGCCGGAAACAGAGTCGAATATATCCAGTATTTAGCTCGCAGGACATCTGTGAACACCGTCCACTAACAATCACTAAACGAATACTGTTACTGGTTTATTTTGATAGTAAATTTGCAAGTTTTATTGAAATAAAACTGTGTACTTAATAAAGGGTGACTGGTAACTAGTGTAAAATACTTACTACTATTATATCACAAACATTTATTTAAAAAAAACTTTTTTAGTGCACCCCTAGACCCCATAAGATTTGGAGTCTCCAGACCCAGCGGTTTGGGCTCTGCGTTAATATGTCAGTCAGTCAGTCAGTTTCTTCTTTTATTTATTTAAGATAAAGATGACAGCGGTGTATGTACTGTGGCAAATTAGACGATTAGAGATATCTCGTATTATGGAAATCAGCAGTTCTCTATGACAGAGATGACAGATACGAAACGTTGCACAGAAAAAAAAGGTTCTTTGGGAAATTTGTTTGTAATTATGAGCACTACTACGCGGTTAAGTATTTTACACTAATTACCAGTCACCCTATATACTTTAAAAGATTGCACGGTAAGTGTAATAGAAAGATTTATTACACTTACCGTGGTTTATTTTAGATTTTATATCCTGGTATTTGACAGACTTTAAAGCCTCTATTGTCAGGGGGTAATGAATTGATGTCTCAATATCGACGGGCCGATGGCGAGATCGGTAAGATACTCGATTTTCACGCCGCAGGTCGTGAGTTCTATTCCCACCTGAGACAAACATTTGTGTTTGTGTCAAGTCTGGGTGTAATTATCTATTATAAGTAGGTATAGATTTACAAAAGAAAGTATTATATGTATAGTATATACCAGTTATCTGGTTTCCATAGTACAAGCTCTGCTTAGCTTGGGACCAGATGACCGTGTGTGTTAATATCCCTCTACATATCTAATTATTTATTTGTTATAATATGCACCTATTACCGATTACCCGACAAAATATACATATAAAAAAATAAAAAATATTTTTTTTATTGATATCTTAAACATTGCGTTCTACTCATAAATGCGGCATTATACTTACCAAAAGACTTAACTAAGTCTGCTGACACTCTTTACGGATAAAGTTTAATGATACTAGGAAAACCAACTGCACATCACTTACCTGTAAAAGAAAATAATAATAATTAATACTTATTTTTCTGTAAACGTTAGTGAAACGTTAGCGCGTTCAGGCTCTAATGATATCTATTTATTTATTTATTTATTTTGGTTCTCCAACAAGGAATACACATTGCATTACATTAAAAGAAATATAGGAATCGAGATCTTGTGCTCCCTCAATTATAGGAGAACACAGCATGCACAAAGTACAAAGCAATCATTCTATTAATTTATTAAAATTATATAAATTAAATGTAATGGAAATAAAAACAACTAAATACAATTAAAATTAAATTAAATAACATTGAGATATCTTATTATATTAAATTAAATTGAGATGAAATACAAATTAGACAAAATTACTAATACATATAGATTAAATTAAAATTCAAATTGATTTATTATAACAAATGTAACTTAGGGCTTCTAACTATCATTATATCGATCCCAATACATAAACGAAACGGTCCCCATCACCACTACCACTTCGACACTATTTAAATTCCCACAGCTGGGCACGGGTCTTTTTGCTACTGTCTTACGAGTTAAAAGAGTTCAGGTCTTTGTACACATACGGTGGCCAAGTGCGGGTTTGTGATTGTCACATATCCTCGAATGATTAGTTCTTCGTCATGCTGGTTTCCTCACGATAATAATAATAATATTAATTCATTTTCCTCACAGAATTACAAAAAATATTACAAAATTACACAAGTACTCATCAAAATGAGCCTTTTCCAATTGAAGTTGTATTGTAATTGAGCGAGGGTGTATCAATATTGGTGTCTGAAGTAGGTGTGAACCCGTGTTTCAGATCACCACGATGTTTTCCTTCACCGATATCGAGCAACGGAGATGAAACAATACACAGAAAGATGTGTGAACACGACCGGGAATCCAACCCGCGACCTAATATTTCTAAGGCGAAGCCCGTACCGCTGCTTTAAATAGTTAAACAAACAATATTTTAGACAAAATCCTCTCAATTTCTCAACAAATCGATTATTTTCAAAGCTTAGTCAACAGTGGAATCCGATCGATTCGTACTTACCTGTTCCCGACCATATGCTCAAAATCTTCGAACCCATTGTTCAGAGACCGTTTACTCGAAAAACTAAAAAAGAATCTTCGAAACATCTGGCGGTCTCCACCCTCAATAACCCACCCCCGTACACAAGTGCAAACGAGACGGATATAATACAAGTTTAGCAGGAATAAAAGAGATAGTGTTACGAACAAAGCACCCTGGGATTGGTTGAAAAAAATCAAAACTGCGCCCGCGCCGTTTCGTTCCGTTTCCGAATTGAAATTTTGATGATCTAGCGTTGTTGGGTATGTAGGATGTTTGGATATATAATGTTCGTCTTGAAGGGCACAGATTATAACCAGTAACTGGGTTAAAATAGTTATTTTCGAACACATTTAACTACCATCACTTTTACCCTTTTTAGTCTCACACGGCGGCGTTCCCAGCCGACTGTGTTACGAGTTTAGGCCTTAAACCACACGCGCTGGCCAAGTGCGGGTTGGTGGATGTCACATGTCTCGAATGGTTAATTCTTAAACATGCCGGTTTCTTCACGATGTTTTCCTTCACTTGATATAGAGCAGCCGAGATGAAACAATTCACACAAAGACGTGTGGGCACGACCAGGAATCGAACCCGCGAGCCAAGATCCCAACGTTTCAAAGTTTTTTCAGACTTCATAGTCACGGGTGGACTGAGGTTTTTGACAAACAAAATTATTAATCACAATTATTACTGACTACCTCCAAACATTATTATTAAAATCTTCTTTCCTTTTACAGACTTCCACCCTTCGCCACTAACGTGTACCTACACAATTACACCCATTCAAAGTTAGTGCAGGTCAATAATTATCCAAAAACAAAGCACGCCATGCAAACAATAAATTTCGCACCTTAATAGCTAACACAATAAGTTTACCTAACAGTGTTATAAACCTGTAAAGTTAAGTTGAACCATCTGTTATCTTTAAACCTGCTAATTGTTATGGTCATTGTCCGAACACCCGTTCTCACGGTGACAGTATGTCATAAAAATAGCATTCACGGCTGAAATTTTTTTTGGGACTAAGTCACCTTCGTCCGTGGGTGTGCACCTTTAATTGAATCTTCGATGGGCTGTCGCTTGACTACAACTTTCCTGATGTTAAGCAATGATGTAGTTTACGATAGAACGCGCCAGCCCAGTATACCGATTCACTCGAGATTACGAATGATTATCGGTGAGAAGGTGATATTGAGTATTGAGTATTGAGTATTGAACCTCCATATGGTTAGAAACCTTAAAGGAGCAGCAATTCCGACCCACCCTCTCTGCATGGTGTCACCAGACATCGCACCGGAACACGGCAAGGCCGCTTGTCGGTGTGGCTTTGTCTGGTGGGTTGTCACAAACCACGGCGGAAGCCTACCACCAGTTGATTGTTACCTGATTTGCACCACCCGGGGACCACGTGTGGGGATTCAATTAAAGGTGTACACCCACGGACGGTGACTCAGTACCCAAGCAGTGGTAACACTGGTCACATAGGCGCAGACAAACCAGCAATTGATTAGAATTATATAACTACTAGCTGCCCCAGCAAACTTCGTACCGCGCAAAATTGTGAATCTAAACCATTCCCAGATCCCCTTGAACACACACAAAAAATTTCATCAAAATCGGTCCAGTCGTTTGGGAGGAGTTCAGTCACATACACACGCACACAAGAAATATATATATTAAGATAGGCCGACCGTTTAACTCGCGTATCGCCATCTGAGGTACAAAGTCATAAAACATTAATTAAATTTCTTAAAGAACTATTTAACCACAGATAAAAGTAATGTAAGACTATTCGTCACTAATAACCACATCGCTTGAATCATCATCACAGTCTGTGCAGCTTGAGGAGTCAGAATCTTGGCGATAGGCGATACGCGAGTTAAACGGTCTATCTTTAGTGAATAATACTTTCTCCTCCCCTCAAGATAGTAAGGACTAAAATAGACGAAGACACGAGAAAGAGAGTTCCCACGGGGACAGGAAGTGATGACTATAATAAGGGGTTCGTCCGACTGTGGGCGGCGCGGGATCTGAGCGATTATATGTTACCGCAAACAGATATGAAACAGGGTGCTTTGGAAAATTACTAGGCGGTCTACGTACTACTGTCTTATCTCATAGGCCTCTTTAGTTAAAATGGACTTTGTCTCTTTCTTACTAGTATGAATGTCAAGATGACAGACAAAGACAAACGAATTATAAACCTATTTCAGCTATAACGAGCTTATATGACGTTTATGAATACGGGGATTAGAATACAGCCTCTTTACAACTTGGTTTCACAATACCATATCTATCAAGCATAACATTTAAGTGATTAGAGCAACAATTAAAGACCATTATAAATTATACTGCTGGAATACTTGGAAATGCACAGGATTTGATACTTATGATGTGATTTTTCAGACATATAAATTCAAAGAGCAGCACGATCAAATAAAGTACTCATTTTTATCTTGTACTAGCGACCCGCCCCAGCTTCGCACGGGTGCAATGTGTTATACTTATAAACCTTCCTCTGGAATCACTCTATCTATTAAAAAAAAGACGGGTTGCACTCCGGGAGTGCCGGCAGAAGTGAAAACATTCGCGCAAGCGAATAAACGAAACAGTAGGCCCAGGCATACATTTTCGCCGCGCCGTAGAGAGGGGATAGCTGTCTACTCTCCATCCGTCTTACGCTTTTTCGATCAGGTCACGTGTCCTGACGCGAGTTTAAGATTTTATACCCATTACAGAAAAAGTGCTCAACGCCGCTAGAGAAGTTTTCACTTCAAAAAACCGCATCAAATTCCGTTGCGTAGTTTTAAAGATCTAAGCATACATAGGGACATAGGGACAGAAAAAGCGACTTTGTTTTATACTATGTAGTGATGAATTAAACTAATCTTTCACTTTTATTTATTTAAATAACAATAATACTTACATGAACGCACGTATTTCATTTACTTGTGACATTCGCTCGTTAAAAATAAGGTAATAATAAATAAATTACGCATAAATTCATAAGCGGACATCACCCGCTACCCGCTCCCACTCCGCCCACGCAACATGCAAAAAAAAGGACCCGCATAGCAAACGCTAACCGAACATCTGTCAGTTAGGGTGCACGCCGTCTCTCTCTAACACAAAGTGAGGTGTATACTTCTCTATCTCATGTGGCAGGTAGGAATAACCTTAACAACCTGAGTTTCGCGATAGTGTGACGGTATTAAAATTTACGTATACTGACTGCTAAGTCTGAGGTCGTGGGTTCGATTCCCACCCAGGATATACATTTGTGTGTGTATTAATGTATTTACAAAAGAAAAGTATTTTAAGTAGTATATTACCAGTTATCTGGTTTCCATAGTACAAGCTCTGCTTAGTTTGGGATCAGTAGGCTAATTCACGATATTAAGTTCTGTTGCAGTGCAGTTGCAGTTAAGTTTCGATCAAAACAGCCCTTTTCTTCTTCTTCTTTTAATTATGGCCTCTGCAGAAATTATTCCGCAATTTTGCCAGTGTCAAGTTTAAATAAGTATGTATATAAGTTTTTGAAGATTAGTAGTAAAAAACTAAAAAACTGCAACGTTCTAAGACGCCATTTTTTTCTCAAAACCACAGCCCTCTTCGTGTTCTCGTAATCTTGACAACCGCTGTCAGATACGCTCGCGTCAAGTTCGCGTCACGCGAGTGCTTTGACATTCACAATATAAATATGACAATTACAAGAATACCATTTTACACTAAGACGTGAATGTAATTGAAACTGCACCGCCTCTTGATCGGCGCGTCAAGACATTACGTGAATTAGACTACAGATGACGGTGTGTGTCAATGTCCCACTATATTATTATTAATTTGAAAACTCATTTTGACGAGTTCAAGATAGCATTCGATAGCTTTTTCGTTATGTTGAACTCGTACAACACATGGGTGTATCAGGTCTACGGGGGTGTACTAAGAAAAGAGTGAAAGAAGGGGATGTGCTTTAGTCTTTGTTAAGCTTTTTTCTAATTAAATTTAACTTCTTTGTATTATTTTTATAACGATAACCACAAGTGTAGTGTTATGCACCATCTAGGTAAAACTCTCGACTCTATTATATACAAAAAAGAGGGGTGTAATAATTTTGACTTGTGTATCTCTGTACACGATTATGGCCTTGTAACGCTTAAACGAATAGACCAATTTCGAAGCTTTTTTTTTCATTTTTATGCTAAAGTGATATAGTATTTTCTTAAATTTATGCGAATATCACAGATTGATATAAAACTACTTTAATGTACCTCAGTCCACCCGTGACCAAGTAGTCACCATAAACCACAATAAAATCGGTTATAATTATATACCTAAGTTTTATTTCAATCTTCATTAGGTTTATAGAAAAAAAATAGCATTTTACGAATCATGCAGCACCTAACGACTTCTAGTAAGTTCTAGAGGTCACAAGGGAGGGGCGTCACGTATATTAACAGAGGGTGCGCGTGCGCACAACACGACCCTCCGCTTCGCTCCACTGTTCAAGGTAATGTTACTATAGATAGATTCTTTCAAACATGGTGTATGACCTCTTTAAAAGTTAGACTTACACCGTCTTATTCCTAACAAACATTCGAACATACACATTAAACGAGTCTTAATTTTAGTTTATCGGATTAGACGTTTTGGAGATTGGACGACCTCGTCAGTCAAGCGGTGTAAGCCGTCCGATTGGGTCATACTGTGCCCGGGAGGTCGCGGGTTCAATTCCCGCCCCGGACAATATTTGTGTAACAACAAAAAATTGTTTCGGTGTCAGGTTGGTTGAGGGACTACCCTCCGTGCCTCGGAGAGCACGTTAAGCCGTCGGTCCCGGTTGTCATTTAACAAATCTATGACAATCGTTACATGTAGTCAGAAGCCAATATAATCTGACACCTGGTCTAACCATCTCTGCTACTGGTTCCCTATGGGTTTCGATGTCTGATGGCAGTCGCTCGTATAATTCTGGTAGCTAGCCGCATCAGGTTAGACTGGGAGCTGACCCCAATAGAAATGGGGAAAAGGCAAGGGGAAATGATGGACGTTTTGGAGATTAATAAAAAAATATTGGACACTTTTAACTCTTTTCTAATATACTTAGGGGGCCTCCATTAATACGTGAGGTGTTCTAGAGGGGGAGGGGATCAAGTTAAATCATCTCTAATGTCATTTAGAGAGGAGGGGGAATATACCACGTAATTATTTTTCTCACAGAAAACGGTGTAAAATTAAAAAAACAGCCAAATCTAAGACAATAGTACGAACATCGCAGTGAATAGTAGCGCTCGATTATCAATATATTTTTTTCTGAAATAGGCCTGCGCTTGACTTAAACTTGCCTGATGTGATCTACGATGGAACGCGCCCTCCGAGTGATAGTATATTGGGCGGGCGCGTCCTATCGTAGACTACATCATTGTTTAACATCATGCGTAAAATATTTCCTCCAGTCAAAAACAGAGGCCGTTACCCACAGCGCCACCGCTGCTCACTCCACTCTATTATGTCACACTGGAATTAGGCTTTTTTAATTAAATCCTAACGGTTAACTACTAAAGTTATTCGGATAACATCCACAGCCACCTACCGACTTGTTATTTACCTGTGTATATGAGCACGTACCATTTTTTTGTTGCATAGAGATGGGACACAACGAGAAATTTAAAAGACTAGGTATCGATAAATTTAAATTTGATACGTAAAATCTATGGACTATCGGTAAATTTGAAAGTTGGTAAGGATGGATAGACAATTAAAGTAAATGTAAAAATCACAGAACGTATATGGATACCATTTTATAGATTAATATCTCTAATAGACAAATGTCCAAAAAAATATTAGAATACTAATTAAATCCTTATTTATTTTTGACTATGTCTATCTATATATATATAAAAATCAATTGCTGTTCGTTAGTCTCGCTAAAACTCGAGAACGGCTGAACGGATTTATCTTATCTTGGTCTTAAAATGTTCGTGGAGGTCTAGGGAAGGTTTAAAAGGTGAGAAAAAATATTTTATACAAAAGTTTAGGTTTTTTTATTTATAGATTGAAGCCGTACGAAGTCTGCCGGGTCAGCTAGTTAGAGCTAAAAGTCTAAAGCCCGACAATCGGGGCACTGGTATTATGTTGGTGATACACCTCAAAGACTAGAAATTGTTTCGGTATAAGTGGCAGAAAAAAGAACTAATTGTTTTTTGCCGATAACTAATATAATAATAATAATACAGTGGGACATTACCATACACGGTCATCTGATCCCAAACTAAGCAGAGCTTGTACTATGGAAACCAGATAACTGGTAACGTACTATGTATATTATATAATACTTTTCGTTTGTAAATACATACTTAAATATAGATAATAACACCCAGACACAAGACAAGACAAACAGACAAGTTAATCACACAAATGTTTGACTTGGGTGGCAATCGAAGCCACGAACTGCAGCGTGAAAAACAAGCATCTTACTGACGACGCCACCGGCCCGTCAAATATAAAACCAAGCAATAGCAATTTCATTTTTAAATCTAAAATCATAAAAATTAGTAAAACGAGGCGCCAATGGTTTAACAGACTAATTGTTCTTAAAATATTGGATTGCTTAGAAGTCCTGGATTTCAATTCAGAGTCAAGCGAATAAGTAAATATTAACTACGAAAGTTAAAAATTTTAAACTCTAGATTGTAGTTTTAATATCCCGCGAAGCATATTTTTTAGCGAATATTTTCACTTCAGCTTTCGAACAAAAAAATAGGAGCAACAAACTTGTGCACAAATACACGTGTCAACCTTATAACATATTTTTTTAAAGGCGTCAAAAACCAAATATCTATCGACAACCACACCATCCTCGACACATCCCTATCCCCATAATCCCATTTCACCCGTCGGGGTAGCCACCTGGCGTCGCACGCCAATCGCGTGCGCCCGCGCCGACACTACTACGTATGTAGATATGAGAGTTTGTTTGATTTCTTACACAATTTTATACTAGGGTAAAGTATTGATGAATGTAGTCGGCTGGAATGGTGCTTAATCTGGTAGGTGGTACTAATCACGACCAACTTCTACCACCAGTTTACCACCAGATATGTACAGGTATCTAACTGATTCGTAGCTTAGACTGTATAATAAAAAATTTTAATATTTGTATTTATTATAACCTTACATGGAATCCCCACACGTGGTCCCCGGGTGGTGCAAATCAGGTGACAATCAACTGGTGGTAGGCTTCGGCCGTGGTTAGTGACCACCCACCAGACAAAGCCGCACCGCCAAGCGGTCTTGCCGTGTTCCGGTGCGATGTCTGGTGACACCGTAAAGACGGTGGGTCGAAATTGTTGCTCCTTTAAGGTTTTTTAACCATATGGAAGCTCATTCCACTGCCATCTCACCGATAATCAATCGTAATCACGAGTGAATCGGTATACTAGGCTGGCGCGTTCCATCGTAGACTACGTCATTGCTTAACATCGGGCAAGTTGTAGTCAAGCGCCAGCCTTACACAGAATAAAAATAAAGTCGGGGGGGTTGGTCATCTTACGTAGATAGGTTGGACATGTACTTCGAGACATGATATCTACGAAAGTGGTTCCACTCGTGTGTGAAGATACAATCAGTCATGGTTTCCTACTGTCATTTTTGCAACAGTATAATACGGCAAGCTGTAACATTAGAGTGTAGGCAGGGTACATTTAGCCCAATCTGGGACGATTTCAAGTAGGGGGAATTATGTTTTGGCTCGCCTTCCTTATTTTCCCTCCCCTTTCCTTCTTTGAACTCATGGCGCCAAGCAACGGCCAATCAGAGAAGGTTTCAAGCGTCGATCATAGAAAAATCGACCAATGGCGTTGAAGACGACTTCTTAATAAACCTCGGCCGTGACAACAACGTTCATGTGGCGTTCCCTGATTTTTTAACTAAAACTAGTTTTAGTAAAAGTACTAGTTTTTCTGTATATTAACTGTGTGTGGACGGGTCGACCCTCAAGTGTTCCATAATTCATGTGCATTAGTGCTATTTAACAAACAAGAAATCAAGCACGTGGACGGTGCACCGAAGACAAACCAACATCGGCGGGTCGCGCCTACGAAGCCGAGCAAATACGTGAGTTCTTTACATTACCTACCTACCTACCTTTTCCCGGTGAGCTAGGTATATATTCTCTGAGCTTCCACCTTCTAATTCTCATAATTAAATCATCCCGGCGGTTTGCCGCCAGTACCAGTCATTCATTGTTATTATAACTATTAATTATAGCGTGACGGGCCGGTAAGATACTTGCTTTTCACGCCGCAGGTCGTGGGTTCGATTCTCACCTGAGACAAACATTTGTTTAAATATGTCTGTTTGTCTTGTGTCTGGGTGTAATTATCTATATTTAAGTATATATTTACAAAAGAAAAGTATTATATGTAGTATATTACCAGTTATCTGGTTTCCATAGTACAAGCTCTGCTTAGTTTGGGATCAGATGACCGTGTGTGTTAATGTGTCACTATATTATTAACTATAGCGTATGTTGCAACAGTTATCTCTGCGACAGTCGCACGACGACGTGTGTCATACATGTCCGTAGCCACGTGACTTTAAGTTCTACGAAATATTCACGATAACTCTATATTATACGGATTAATATCGAAATAAAATAAACTCAGAATTCAAGACACCGTGAGCTCAGTTTGCTTAAATCGGAAGGCAACTTAAATATTAATGTTTGAAGGTAGTCAGTAATAATTGTGATTAGTATTTTTGGACGTCAAATATCTCAGTCCACCCGAGAACATGAAGTCTGAAAAGACTTTGAAACGTCGGGATCTAAAATCTAAAATAAACCGCGATAAAATCCGTTAGAAAGTAGTTTTATTTCAATGTGTGATATTCGCGTAAATCTAAGACAATACTATGATTAATATCGAGTTAAAATAAAACCACTTTATAACGGATTTTATCGCGGCGTATTTTAGATTTTAGATCCCGACGTTTCAGTCTTTTCAGACTTTATGATCATTCACCCGTGATGTCAATCTAAGAAAATACAATATCGAGTTAATTGAGCAGCCTCGCCTTTGAAATATAAGGTCGCGGGTTCGATCCGCGGTCGTACTCACACATCTTTGTGTGAATTAAAAAAGAAAATGTTTTTCTCTTAGACGTTACTTAATTTTAACGAAGTAAACGATATTAATCAATTCCTAAAGGAAAGCCGATTGGAATCGGCTTGTATGGACTCTTCGCCATTGATAAGTACCACGCGGGCAAAGCCGTGGGCGGGAGCCACTCACTAAACTTAGAGAGTAACTATATCTCACAGATTGTTATAAACACCTGACTTTCATCCAGCTTTTTTATTCAGCACTAGCGGACTGCGCAGATGTCATCCTGCCCACTAAAGCAATGCCACCTACCGGGTCTAAAAATTGATTACGACCGATTCTCAGACCTACCGAACATAGGTCATATAAATTGGCCCAGTCAATTTTAACGTGACAACGTCTTATAAATTGGTTTGCCGGGTGACACTTCAAGAAACTGCGTTACGCTCCGCTCACGTTATGCGCTCACAATGAGAGCGAGTGAGAGGCACGCGTCCCTTCCACTCGGGCATGGTTAGCCCGCCTAAGAGCGAGAGAGACAGATTTCATCCTTCTTCCTACTATACGAATGAATATTCACATTAAAATTATTTTACCACTCAAAGTCGTTGTCACGTAAAACTTTCGCCCGTATACCGACTTTACAGGCAACCAATTTTTTTAATATTATTCTGCGTAAGAACCATCCCCGTACTTCAAGGAATATTCTAAAAAAAGAATTAGCGAAATCGGTTCAGCCGATCTCGAGTTATGCGCTTACCAACACATTTTGCGATTCATTTTTATATTATAGATATGACCTACGTGATGGTAGGTAAACCGTTACTGTACTCTATGGACGCTATCGACACCAGTTTACATTACACCCGAATCTAAGAAGAGGAAGAAAATCATTTATTTGACAAAGACAGGACAGAAAGAGAAAAAAACCAAAACCGATTTTAATTTAATTTTGTTTGTTTGAAAGGTCGGTGGTTATTAAATATTTTATTTAGAGTTTTTGTGTAGATACTAGCTTCCGCCCGCGGCTTCGCCCGCGAAATTGATCTCACTAATCTTGTTTCTCCATACAAACTTTGGAACCCCGTTTCACCCCCTTAAAGGGTGAGTTTTGAAAAATCCTTTCTTAGTGCACCCCTAGACCCCATAAGGAACCTGTGTGCCAAACGCTGTGAGTACCTACTAGAGGCGACTTACAGCACTGATTTTCAGCAATGTCCATATACCCACAAGCGGGAACGCTTTAACTTGTGGAGTAACAAACAGCTGAGTCATACCTACATCGGAAGTACGAATAAGTTTTGCATCAACATTGTATTGATAGATACGGCACGTAATTGTAATCTGCGTCATTTAATTAAATTACTGATTTATTAGTTATTATTATTCCATATTGAAATAAAACTACTTTTTAAAGGATTTTATCGCGGTTTATTTTAGATTTTAGATCCCGACGTTTCAAAGTCTTTTCAGACTTCATGTTCACGGGTGGACTGAGATATTTGACGTCCAAAAATATTAATCACAATTATTACTGACTACCTTCAAACATTAATATTTAAGTTGCGTTCCGATTGCATGAACAGTTTGTATGCGTAAACTGTTCATGTCATGTGTTTGTGTGTAGCTTTTATTTACGTGTGCATTTGTAAAGACCCTTCAACGTTTACATGTGTGCTGTACGTGGTTACCTCGCCTCACACAAAAACTGGCTGAAGCCATTTTACTACTACAATAACATTTATGTATTAAACATGTCTCAGGCTCAAGACATAATGTAAGAAAGAGACAGTGCGAATAAGCTATTCGACACTAATCAGCAACTGGTAAAGTAACACTAAACATTACAGTCACTTCAAAGTTGACAGTAAAACAAAATCTCGGAACTGCTTCTACAACTAAATTATTTTACTCTAGAAGACATCACAACATAACATTGTGTCAAAAAATTAAAAGCGGAAAATGACAAATAAGTTTCGAGTTAACTAAAGTGACAAATGTCACAAACTACATTACAACAGCAAGACAGATTACAACACACAGGTGACAATAACACGTGGCAAACTACAACAAACCTGTTGAAGATACGATGAAATAAAGAAACGTGACAAAAAAACAATACAAAACGTGACAGAAAACAACAGAAGACAAACAACAACATAACTAAAATTTAAAAATTTACAACAAAATAATTAAACATAGCGTGACACACAACAACACAAAACGTGACAGAAAACAACAGAAGACAAACAACATAAAATTTCAGACTATGTTACGGATAAAAACGTTTGGGATTAAGTCGCTCTGATTCAACACACTAAACAAACAAAATGTAATAGATATAAGTGCTTCATTAAAAAAAGAAAAAAAAAAACTTACTGAGTTTTTTGGCAGTGTTTCTCAGTAGTTGCAAGTCATTCACGGTAGGAAAAGAAATTGGACTATTTTTATGTAGACTCGCGTCTCAAAAAAATAAAGCATATTTTGATTTAGAACAGCAAAACTAAAGTTTAACAATTTACTACAAAATATTTGAACATAGCGTGACAAAAAGCAACAGAAAACGTGACAAACAACAACACAACTAAAGTTTTACATATTACAACTAGGGTTGCCAACTATACTTTTTTTAACAGTTTTATATTGTTGTTCACTAAATTATATTTTTACTGTTGAACAAAAATTAAGTATACAAAATACTGTTTTCAGCATCGAAATGCTATCACATTATTATTACATGCTATACTTAGACGCTCACACAAATTTGTTTTTATTTACTTAGAAGGCGCTCACTGCTCAGTGCTGTGCTGCCACAAACAAATCACACTGAATTCCTGAACAAATCTGTCAATGTCAAATATTAAAGAATGGTACTCACTGACAGACATGCGAGTGAGTGTGTGCGTTCTCAGAAAATAACCTCTTAAAAATAAATAAAATACTGTTTATTTATTGAAATAAAACTACTTTATAACGGATATTTTAGATTTCAGATCCCGACGTTCCAGTCTTTTTAGACTTCATGGTCACGGGTAGACTGAGGTATTACCACTACCTACAAACATTATTATTTATTGAAATGTGTGATATTCGCGTAAATCTAAGAAAATACTACTGTTCATTTTCTTATATACCGTTTAATATTCTTGATAGATCTGAAATAGACTTTATTTCTTGTAAAAAAAAAAAGTTGGCAACCCTAATATTTCAACGTAGCGTGACAGAAAACAACACAAAACGTGACAAACAACAACACTAGTGTATACATCGTGTCTACAAACGTTCCCTCACCCATTGCGGTGGCACGTCTGCGTGCTGGTGTTGGTGGTGGTGGTGGTGATGATGGTGGCGCCTGTCCGGCTGGTGGTGGCCGTTCGGCGCGGCGCACGACGTCGCCGCCACGCCGTACTACGTGCAAATATTATGTTAACGTGTTGTTGGTGAAAGGTGACCGATTTACATCGATAACAAATAATATTTTTTTTTACCATCTTTAGTATTTCAGCTTTCGAAAACAAAAATCGTATCAAAATCGGTCCATCCGTTTAGGCGCTCAAACATATCACTTCTGACTTCACTTCGACCCTTTTTAGTGTCCCACGGCTGAGCACGGGTGGTACTCTTACGAGTTGAGAGAGGACCCGTGCCCAGCCAGCCCAGCGGTGGCGCAGAGGTATCAGCCTCGCCGCCTTAGAAATATAAGGTCGTGGGTTCGATTCCCAGTCGTGTCCACATATCTGTGAGAATTGTTTCATCTCCGCTGCTCGATATCGGTAAAGGAAAACATCGTGAGGAAACCGGCATGTCTAAGAAATAATCCTATGAGGACATGTGACATCCACCAACCCGCACTTGGCCAGCGTGTATGGAGAGAAGCCCGGTGACCAGTAGTGGGACAGTTGAAAGTGTTGAAGTGAGAAAAATAATGAGTCGCCAGATTTTGTCAAGGGGATGCTAACCTAAAAAATATTTTTCAGTACCCAATTCGCCACCCTCTAAAATCTGCTGACCTAGGCTCCAGTCCTCTTAGGCTATCGTTAAATCCGCCACCGATGGTCACATCTATTTTGTCGGGGGTTAAGAATGACTACTCTCTTTGATATGCTCCGTTTATAACCAGATCCAGTTAACGCTGCCCGCACAAGATCGATTTTGCGACCACGCGTAAAGTCGACCACAAAATCAGTCATAATATAATTAACAAAAACAAAATTAAAGAAACATCGACAATAACGCACACCCGCTCAACCCCTTCTGATAAAATTAAATGGAACCTCCTGGAAAAATTGTGAAAATCGATTTATAAAATTATTATCGCCTAAAATTTTTTTTATGCTATAATAGGTCTGCGCTTGACCACAACTTGCCTGATGTAAAGCAATGTTGCAGCCTACAATAGAACGCGCTTACCCAATAAATACCGATTCACTCGTGGCTTGAAGACAGGGAGATTGTAGCTACCGGGAACAGAGATGCCGGCAACGAATTCCACATATAATAATAATATTATAATAATAATATAGTGGTACATTAACACACTCGGTCATCTGATCCCAAACAAAGCAGAGCTTGTACTATGGAAACCAGAAAACTGATAATATACTACTTAAAATACTTTTCTTTTGTAAATATATACTTAAATATAGATAATTACACCCAGACACAAGTCAAACAGACATATTCAAAGAAAATGTTTGTCTCGGGTGGGAATCGAACCCATGACCTGCGGCGTGAAAAGCAAGTATCTTGCCGACCACGCCGCCGACCCGTCATATATCATAAATCAGTCATCATTCCCCTTGCCTTTTTCCCATTTCTATTGGGGTCGGCTCCCAGTCTAACCTGATGCGGCTAGCTACCAGAATTATACGAGCGACTGCCATCAGACCTCGAAACCCGTAGGGAACCAGTAACCGAGATGGTTAGACCAGGTGTCAGATTATATTTCCTTCTGACTACATGTAACGACTGTCATAGATGTGTAAAATGACCACCGGGACCGACGGCTTTACGTGCTCTCCGAGGCACGGAGGGTACTCCCTCAACCAACCAGACACCGAAACAAATCTTTGTTGTTACACAAATATTGTCCGGGGCGGGAATCGAACCTGCGACCTCCCGGGCACTGTATAACCCAATCGGACGGCTTACACCGCTCGACTACCGAGGTCGTTCATATATCATAAGTCGGTAATTAATTTTATTTTACCTTTTGATATATTATTAGTCGGAATATTTATGTTTATTTTATTATAATCTGTGGTGAATTAACAAGAATTAACTTAATCATTTCATAGAATTGATTACCTACCGTTCTTCCGGTTAACATCATACATATTAAATACCTACCACCGGTAGCGGCTTCGTTTGGCTATACGATTTTTTTTATCCTATAACTACGTTCCGCCCGCGGCTTCGCCCGCGAAATTGATCTCACTAATCTTGTTTCTCTATACAAACTTTGGAACCCCGTTTCACCCCCTGAAAGGGTGAGTTTTGAAAAATCCTTTTTTAGTGCACCCCTAGATCCCATATGGAACCTATATGCCAAATTTGGAGTCTCCAGACCCCGCGGTTTGGGCGCTGCTTTGATATGTCAGTCAGTCAGTTTCTTCTTTTATATATTTAGATACATAGATAGGCTTGCGCTTGGCCACAACGTGCTGATGTGAAGCAATAATGCAATCTACGATGGAACGCGCTTACCTAATAAATACCGATTCACTCATAACTTGATGACAGGCAGATTATAGCTATGGGGAAACATAGATTCCGGCAGCGAATTCCACAACTTGGCAGTTCGCACAATAAAAGTAGGTACCCGTGGAATTTCAACAAATGTATGTATATTTCTTAGGCACTCTCTAGAGCCTGCAGAAATATACATACATACAGTCGAAAAACATAACCCTCTTTCTGTCGCAGTCGGGTAAAAAGGGATGTTTTTTATTACAGCTGTAAAAGACGCTGTCCTATCAGATAGTTAATAAATTAGATCAGTAGATACTTCACTAGAGTTAGTTAGATTAGCAGACATTTAACTAGTACTGTGTTTCTCAAACGCCTCAAGCTTTATTTCAATTCTTTCTCAAATCTTAAACCTCATGTACTGATTAGAACTAAACTATATTTATACTAGCTGCCCCAGCGTACTTCGTACCTTTATTCCGTAATTGTGAATCTAAACCATTCCCAGATCCCCTTGAACACACACAAAAAATTTCATCAAAATCGGTCCAGTCGTTTGAGAGAAGTTCAGTGACATACACACTCACAGAAGAATTATATATATAAAGATGAGGTTATCCGACAAAGAACTAAAGTTGTTAGCATAGCGCAAAGGATTAGCGAGCTGAAGTGACAGTGGGCTGGCCATATCTGTCGAAGAACTGATAACCGCTGGGGAAAGCGAGTTCTTGAGTGGAGACCACGTCTTGGCAAGCGTAGTGAGGGACGCCCTCCAGCTAGGTGGAGTGACGATCTGTGAAGGACAGCCGGCAGTGGCTGGATGCGACAAGCCGAAGACAGGGTGAAATAGCGCTTATTGGGAGATGCCTGTGGACTGCTATAAGCTGATTATGATGATGATAATCATATTTATATTGTATACACACAAAAGAATAGGTACACGCATAATATTCTATATATACAGGGTGTCACGTAAATGATAGTCAACAACTAATTTAACCAGTCTCTAAAAACACCACATAAAAAAAATTACCAATATTCGAATATTGAAAAAATCTTTCAATATTCGAAGTCGTGGAGATTGTAACTAACGAAAACATAGAGGAATTATATGGTGAACGATCGAGCTTTTAAATAAAAGCTCGATGGTTCACCGTTGAATTCCAAAGACATATATTTTTAATTGACAAATGTCGAAACTAAATAAGGATTTGATTAGATTTCTAACATTTTTTTGACATTTGTCTATTAGAGTTCAATGTGTAAAACGCGAGAATCAGGACCCTGGTCCAATTAGTTGTCAGAAATAATCTAATGCACCATCTCCTTAACCTTGGTCCATAATTTACGGGACACCCTGTATACTAATGTACAAAATACGGATAGTCTTAACGAGGAGGATGGCCGCTTCACTTTTATAGCTCTGCAAGAACTTTGGTATGTACAGTCATACACAAACATTTTGTAAGTTACCCAAATTCCGGCATCAAACTACCTCGGCTGTCCATCAGTAGGTAAACGTGCTCAAAAGGTCCCGTGTTCGAATCCCTAGTCGAGCAAATGACTTACGGCATATTCATCTCCGCCTACACCTTCGAATAATACAGGTGTCTGAGCGCTAGGTATGTCATGTAACCATTTTTTTTCAATATGTGTTGTATTCAGTAATTTTCAGTAGTTCCAAAAGTTATTTTAACCGATTTAAAAAAAGGAGTTGCTTCGTTTCGAAACTGGACACAAGAAAAAAGAAGTTATTTATGTGTAGTATTACGAAACTATTCACCTCAATAATAATAACCAATATTCAACTAATATGTAAAGTTAATTTAAAAAGAAAAATAAATAAAAACATTTTTTGACTAAGACAGGACACACAAAATCAAATGATAAAAAAACACATGGAAACAGAAAAAAAAATGGAAATAGTAAAGGAAGAAAAAAAAACAGTAAGTGTGACCCACCAGAGTCAAACATGGACATAGCTCAGTAAACGCTGTGAGTGCCTACTAGAGGCGACCCACAACACTGATTTCGGGCTATTTCGGATAACTTACTAGTGACTCGCATTTTGAGTTGGATAATTAAAATAATAGTACCAACACTTGTGTGTATAACAGTACACGACCCAACTACGAACGAACAAAGACGATCTTGCGAATTAAAAGCAACTTATTTCTTCTGCTCCCCTATTTATCCCCGTCCCCCACCCCTCCCATCCAGTTTATTGCTTTCCACTGTTGCTTGTACCTATACATACAACCTATAGCTAGACTACCTCCTTGGTCTATTAGATAATATAGTTGTTAAAGATCGCAGGTTCAAATCTTGCGAACTTATATTCCTAAGTGTTGTGTGTCTGATGTGGACCCACCAGACAAATCGCACCACCATGAAACCTTGTCTGGTGACACTATTAAAAGGGTGGTTCAGAATTGTTGCTCCTTTATAGTTTCTCACCATAAGGAGCCTCATTCCACTGCCACCTTCTCACCGAACATCATTCGTAATCACGAGTGAATCTATATATTGGGCGGGCGCGTCCCATCGTAGACTACATCATCGCTTGACATCAGGCATGTCGTAGTCAAGCGCAAGCTTATTTCAGAATAAGATGTAGGGACACAAGTTGTCTATACTGTGTTTTTCCTTACCGTGCCAAAAAGATAAACAAAGCTTCAGTTTTCGTATCACTTTAGAATATCACGATTTTATCAATCAACCACACTATGTATCGACTTAAAAATGTCTTATTCCATTGAGTAAACACTTTAACTATGAAATTAACTGAAAAATGTTTTAAATCAACCAGTTAAATACGAATTATTGATAAAATTCTAAACACATTCCAAAATTCACGACCACAGGTTATGCAAGGACACGGCCTGTTTGACATTTTTATACTTTTTAAATTAGAGTGTGGACATAGATTTTTATGGATTCGATAATCATAGATTTAGGAAGAACTGAGTGAATGATATCCAGTCAAATGAACATGTGATGATGTTTAGATTGTACTTTAATGTAAAGTATTGTCTTAAATTATTTTATTAGTGGATAAATACTGTCTTCTTTAAATATGAAAATTTTGTTTTCTAACCACGTAACTGATGTTGTATGAAATTGAGTGCATATTAGATATAATTAGTTGTATCGTATCGTCGCTCTTTAAAATGTTCTAAACGATCATTTAAATAAAATCAATCTGTGCTTCCCTTGGTCACGCCATGACTTGAGAACGTTTACACCAAAATGGGTAATTTAAGTATTTTAGTGCCTAGATTTAAAATTTACTCAGAAGTTTGAAAAAAAAACAGCTCTGCCTATTTTAAAAGATCTTTTCCTTAACAGTTTAATACATGGTAAGGCTGTAGTCAATTTATCGGTATTCATCTAGAGCAGCGGTCATCAAAGTGCGGCCCGCAGACGATATTTCTGCGGCCCGCGACAAACGAAATAATTTTAGTAGATAACAACCTCGATGTCCAACAAAAAAAATGCTAATGATAAGTTTGTCGTCTGTTATTTTATATGATTCAAATCAAATCAAATCAAATTCTTTATTTTGAAATTATTTTACTGTCAGGTGGTTCACCAGTATTCAATTATCACCATCGAAATATTCAGTGCTCGCTTCGCTTGCTTTTTCATTTATTTATTTTATTTTCCATTTTCTTTTTTGCTAACGATAGTTTTTGGCTCGCTTTTCTCGCACTACTATGACTTTTGTTTTTATTTTTCGTTTTACCAAAGAAACATTTCGCACTTGCTTTGCTCGCGTTTTCATTAATGAACTAAATTTCCGCGGTCACTTCGATTCGCGCCGAAAATCGCACTGTCATTTACCTATCCTTTGTTTTACAGTATTACTACCAACAAACTTTTCGCGCTCGCTCCGCTCGCGATGCATTTGTACGCTATTTCCAACTTTCGTTTTTGTTTTCGTTGTTACCCACAAATAACTTCGCTGCGCTTGCGTTTTTATTTTTTTATAACCACATGACTCCTCCCTCTCTAACTAACACAGAGTTCATCCCGCATCCGCATTAGCCTACTCAGATTCACTAACAGATTATTGATTTATAAAAAAAAATGTGCGTGTACTTATGTACGCGCGTGAGAAGTTATACTTCCTTGGCATCATTAAATAAGCAGACAGCTTCATACTGTTAATTTTGTGTCATAGATGCGCGCGTATCTTAAAATTTCACTCTCATCATTTTTTCATAACGCGCCTAAAGAAGTATAACTTCAAAAATTAACAAAATAGCTTGTTTGACCCCTCATCTTAATTTTGGTAACTGGCCAGAAAAAGAGAAATATGAAAGAAGTCTTTGAAACGTATGGCTTGTATTCTTTTAATATTTTCAAATTTTTTAAACATTTATAATATTTCCTGTCTTCAACAATTTATTTGAGATACGACTGTATTATTGTATTCCAGTGTTTTAATAATGTAAAGCTTCTTGGTTCCGAATAATGAATGATTAGCAATCTATTCAGTCATTCTTTCACAAATCATTCAATGTATTCAATCATGGTGGACCTACCCTAAAAATATAGTCTTTGGTCACGAGGCGGCCATATTTGTTGATATAATATGCATCCTAAGGAAAAACAGACTTTACACACTTGTTTCGTAAGCATTATTGTTTGTAAACCGTATTGCGGTAATTTTGTAATGTAACTCAGTCGCAAATAAACGCTCCTAGTGTTCACTCGTCGTATCTATACTTACTTAATATTATAAATGCGAATGTAAGTTTGTTTGTTACGCTTTCACGCAACAACTACTGAACCGATTTGGATGAAATTGGGTATGGAGGTAGTTTGAGACCCGAGAAAGGACATAGGATAGTTTTTATCCGACTGCGCGTATCGCCATCTGAGGTACAAAGTCATAAAACATTAATTAAATTTCTTAAAACAACTATTTAACCACAGATAAACGTAATTTGAGACTATTCGTCACTAATATCCATATCGCTTAAATCATCATCACTGTCTGTGCAACTTGAGGAGTCAGAATCTTGGCGATAGGCGATACGCGAGTTAAACGGTCTATCTATAATAATAAGAAAAATGTCAGGAATTATCTAGTTTTGCAAGCTTTCAACCAACTTTCAAACAAGGAGAATTTTTTAATATACTTAGAGAATTATATATACCAAACAAATAAATTAATAAGTCATTAAGGTCACTCCACACGCTCTGGTGTACACCTACCTTTATCCAGAACGTGTATAAGAATGCTGTACGACGACAGGCAGATGTTCAGACACAAACACACACAGATATGTAACCGCAGCTTATTTAAGCTCAAACAAGTTCATTTATGTAAAGAGATTTCTAAAAGCTTCAATTAAAATGCTCTCATTAACTATTACAAAATCAATTAAGTGCCGTGTTCCGGTGCGATGTCTGGTGACACCATTTAAGAGGGCGAGGGTCGGAATTGTTGCTCCTTTATGGTTTCTAACTATATGGAGTCTCATTTCACTGCCACCTTCTCACCGAAAATCATTCGTGATAATTAAATAGGTATAGTGGGCAGGCGCATCCCATCGTGGTCTACATCAGTGCTTAACATTTGGCAAGTTGTAGTCAAGCGCAGATCTATCTCTCCTGTAAGCCAGGATCGACAACGGCGCCGTGAAGAGACTCGGTATTTGAACCCGGCCAAGTCCCGGGACAAATAGCGGGATCCAAGAAACTGTATTGAATGAATTTAATCAGAAAGATAATAGGAGGCGTTGGAAAGTTACATTGTCCACTTCCCTCCAGGCAACACGGGAGACAGCATAGAGGAAAAAGAGAGGTTTAAAATTGCCTCATGAAAATGGACTAAGCACGGGTGATGTAATCTAAGGGGACCTGTCAGAGCTGATTTCATTAATAATTATGGCAAAATCGTTTGAACGCACGGAAATGTAACTAAGAACGAGATCAAACCAGGATAGGATCCCGATTCTTGCACTTTAAACATTTAGGACATGCTCGTCTTAAAAACCCCACCCCAAACTGTACCCGTTGCAAAACTTACACCTGACTTATCCCATACTATACGCCCTGTCACCTCAATAAAGCGTTTCGTTTCCGAACTCCAACAGCCCATCGTCTATACATCGAAAGTGACGAACAATTATTTTTAATTAAAAGTTATTCTCCGAGTAATAAGTTTCTGGTATACTTCCAGTGTTGTCTCGTCTTCCGTACCTTACGGTGTGGGCCTATAATCGTCATTGGTACTTGGTACAATTTAAAAACGGAAATTAGCGCTTATAAACTACAAAACATCTATCAAACTAGTTAATACAACTTTATGAGACAAGTTTTTATAAACGCAAAACACCTGTCTGTCTGTCCGTACGCGTTTCACCTCAAATACTAACCGTATTTTTTATTCAAACAAATTGCAACTTTAACTTAATGGCACAAAGCTGGTTTTTATATGTTAGTTTTTATTTAATAAAGGCTGTTTTCTAAGTTACGAATAGACCGGTATTTTAGGTGTATAAAAATATAATTTACGACACTTGATGTTTTTTAGTTTTTATTTATTGATTATCTGTGAACGTTCGATTATGGTGACGAGATATTGTGAGCATTTTATTGCAATACGATTTTTCGTGATGGGAACAAGAGGAATAGAACTAGGCGAATCTTGGAACTAGTCAAGATTCATGTACTGTAATCGGGTAGCCAACTGAACTGTTTTTCCAAGACAAGTCAAGACGAAGTCGCAGCGCCAAGCGTGATGCCATTTCAGAGGGTGGGTCCAAATTGTTGCTCCTTTATGTTTTCTAACCATCATTCCACTGCCACCTTCTCACCGAAATTCATTCGTAATCACGAATGAATCGGTATAGTGGGCTGACGCGTCCCATCGTAGACTACATAATTGCTTAACATCAGGCAAGTTGTAGTCAAGCGCAGGCCTATTTCAGGATAAAAAAGGACAAAAAGATGTCCTGCTTTTTAGGGTGTCATGGGCTGTCCTAGTTTCTAAACATTGTTCTGTTCTGTTCTATACATTGTCCTGTATAGTTCTAAGAGACTATGACTATATATTAAAGACTATGTTTTAAGCACGCCACAACTGAAAACGTTATCCAATCGTTTCACAGAGACCTGGTTTTATTAACATTGTTTTCAATTAGGTACTGCTCTTATTATAGTCCTGGTTTTAAACCGGAATGTCTTGGTATTTCTATCTTCAAATCCTGGATTTCAAAGTTTGGAGACAGCCACCTATAGGCTACCTATAGGGTAACCGCTAAAGAAATATAGCCCGACAATTTTGTGCGATAGGGTCAGTGTGTGCAGCGTGAGTTGGAGCTCACGGAGTGAATGTATAATAATAATAATAATATAGTGGGACATTAACACACACGGTCATCTGATCCTAAACTAAGCAGAGCTTGTACTATGGAAAACAGATAACTGATAATATACTACATATGTATAATACTTTTCTTTGTAAATATAAATATAGATAATTACACCCAGACACAAGACAAACAGACATATTTAAACAAATGTGTGTTTCGGATGGGAATCCAACCCACGACCTGCGGCGTGAAAAGCAAGTATCTTACCGACCACGCCACCCGCCAGTATGTATGTTGAGAATGAGTGGAATGATGGAAGAATTAAATTCCAGAGGTGAGGCATCAAAGCTGCTTTTTTCATTCATATCTCACTTGATTCAAGTATTTCTTGCTCGCGTTCACAATAATTCAGAATTATATTTGAGAAACCTTTTTACTGAAGAATCAGCAAAGGTTCGGTTCCAGAATTTGCATTTATTTGTGTCCCTTTTTTGCGATACAAGCTATAAATATTATATTTTGCTCATTTTTAGGGATCCTTCGTTGAAAGTTTTACATTTTTTTAACATTAAAGAATTGGTACGATTTTGAAACATGGCGTGTTAGTGTCGCTGTGTTTTTAGGTTTTTTTACTACTAATCTTTTAAAAGATTGTATACTTATTTGGGAGCAGCGCTACTCAATATCGGAGAAGGAAAACATCGCGAGGAAACCGGTATGTCTAAGAATTAATCATTAGAGGACATGTGACATCCACCAACCCGCACTTGGCCAGCGTGTGTGGATTAAAGCCTGAACTCTCTCAACCCATAAGATAGTTGAGATAAGACCCGTGCCCAGCAGTGGGACACTAAAAAGGGTTGAAGTTAAAGTGATACTTGTTTAATTATAGTTTTAATGTAATGACCGTACAAGACCGCGGAAGTTTTAACAGTTTTTTACTACTAATCTTTCAAAAGCTTATTACTTATTTAAACTTGACATTGGCAAAATTGTGGAACAACTTCTGCAGAGGCCATAATTAAAAGAAGAAGTTGAAAGAATTGTGCAGACCAAACGGTTTTATTGTGCGAACTGCCAAGATGTGGGATTCGCTATCGGCATCTATGTATCCCGATAGCTATAATCTGCCTGTCTTCAAGTCATGAGTTAATCGGTATTTACTAGGTAAACGCATTCCATTGTAGACTGCATCATTGCTTAACAACAGGCAAGTTGTGGTCAAGCGTAAGCACATTATAGAGTATGCTTTCAGTCGGTGAGCAATACGTTTCGAGTGAACGATGCTTTAAAGATGTCAAAATTTTAATTTATAGAAACACTAGTTTCCGCCCGCGGCTTCGCCCGCGAAATTGATCTCACTAATCTTGTTTCTCCATACAAACTGGAACCCCGTTTCACCCCCTTAAAGGATCCTCATTTCACTGCCACCTTCTCACGGAAAGTCATTCGTAATCACGAGTGAATCGGTACATTGGGCTGGCGCGTCCCATCGTAGACTACATCATTGCTTAACATCAAGTAAGTTGTAGTCAAGCGCCAACCTATTCAAAAATAAAAAAGAACAGGAAGAAATTAAAGCAATGCAATTAACGTTTATACTTAGAAATGAGCATTCTGTACTAATTGTGTACGGAACCCACCTCCAAAAATTGAACTCTACAATCGATTTTGTCTTCTATCGTATTGCAAACAAAATCTGGTTTTCAAGGAGGTTGAACATAACATGATATCATCGATATAAACGAAAGTAGGAATCTGGTAAAAAGCTAGGACAAGATCAAGAACCGAACGTGCTGTGACTACGAAGGGATAGAGAATTTTCTAGAAAACATCTCGGAACGCAAAACCTATATCAAAACGAATGCATTTAAACGCGAAATAACTTATTACCTGCCACCAAATATTCATAGATTTGTATAAAATAAAAATATATTGTTACCTCCTACGGTTCAAAATACTTGCTTACTGTATGCTCGACCAGCTGTTTATACTAAAAACCTCACTATTTGTTCATAGAAATACATTAGCCTCTGTTCAATATGATTGATTTATTTAAACGCAGGGTTTACCGCCTACCTATTCCTCAAGAGCGTACCACCTTTGCACGGCGGTTTGGTCAGTTTGTTCAGACTCATATATACAACGCTGTAGTTAAGCACTGCTTTATCAAAGATGCTACCGTTCATGAAGCTTTTTACCACAGGCATATCATGTTAAGGTTGGCTCCTCACGATACAGGCTTGCCTAGTGTGAGGACCACTATAAATCTAATCGTTGTAAGTAATGTTGACAATAAACATGTTTTCTTTTTTTTTCACCAGTTTACTAAAACAATGAAGAAACACAACTTCTAAAACGTGTAAAATATTATATTGTACATCTGTTTTAAGCCGGTGCTAATATCCCCCAAATCTTTGTTTTCGTTCTTGAAACCCTTAATACGAATTGTCAATAGGAAAAGAGTCTTAGAAATCTCATGAACCTATCAAGTTAATAAGTAAAAATGCACATAAATCTACAAACAAATTTTATATATACTTCTTATTCTATTTATAGCCCTACATTATCTTTTTAATAAACGTTTTGAAGAAAAAAATGAATATGAAAACGAATTTTGACAGGTGTAGGATAGTATTCGAAAACTTGTTTCGTATCGACGAACTCGTACTAAGGGTACTGTACTTCTGTGGCGAATGTTGATTGAAAACTAATAAAATCGACATATGATGTCCATTGCTATAGACTACTCGTTGCATATCGTGCGATAAGGGGTAGATTTATGTCTAACGTGACATTCTGAGAATACGAAAATTCGTTTTCAATCGACACTTGCCATTTTTTTTTCGAGATATGTCTAAAACGGGGCCCTGGACCCGTTCTCGCGCCTAATAGACAAATGTCGAAGAAAATGGCTGAAAACTAATGAACTCGTATTTTTTTTTCGACAGGTCTATTATTGATAAATGTCTAAAGCGCGAGAATCGGGGCCCTGGGGTGACCAAAGTGATTCACTATTCTGTGTATCTAAGTTAATGTTAGTTAAAAAGTGTATAAAAAATAAATAAAAAGAAAAACTTACCATTCCATTGTCCATTCCTCCATATGGCGACTGATATCCCGCTTTTTCTGTGACTGGAAAAATCGAAGGACCATTTAAATTTGTGTTTACACAAAAACATTAACACTTGCTGTAACTCTCGACGTCCCCCGAACCACGATTAAGTGCTGTTTACGTGTTATGCCAGTTATGTGAATTTTATTTGCTTTTGGTAATAATACACTTTTAGTTGAAATATTTAAAGATATCGCATTATGTTGAACCTACCATTTATTAACATAATACTCACTCATTTTGTGTGAGAAAACACTTGAAATAATTAGATACAAAAGTTGGCGCGCAATGCGACCGCCAGTCCCTGTTGGGCGCCAAATTCGTAACCACGATTGAAGATTAATAACTCGGAAATCAATTTAAAATATAACAAAATAATCTCATCGCAATAACATAGCGATAAAATTCTATAAAAATACCGTTCCCTAATTCACGGACACAATAAAAACGAATTGTAGATCGCACTATTTGACAACCCTTTTTTAAGTACGCCGTAAATACAAAAGGGGTTGGTAGTTTATACTGTAACTCAATGAAACCGTCAAAAGGGGAGCAATGTGTAATTAAAAACTTTATTTACACAAAAGATATGGTACCACGCAGTTCAATGTTTGTGTCACCAGTGGGAGTTAAAATTTTATGTACATTATTTACGTCTTTAGATGAATATGTTGGCACATCTACTTCTCAATGCATCAGCTGTCATTTTATACTGTCATCGCGTCCGTCTTTGAAGTCAACTGTCACTCGAAAAATGACAATATGACAGCATGGGTGAAACGGCCATCTTAGAATGGCTGACACTGTGTGTTGCACCGTTGAGTCATCGGGAAGTGCAGACGCAACAACGTGCTCGGTGAACGTTACGATTTAATCCAACGTAATCTTAACGATCTGTCATTAACTGGTAGAATTAGTGATTGTGCTATCGAGAGATCGGGGTGAAGTGATATTGGCCGTATTTATTTTATTGAAATACCGTCTTCTTACCCGATTATTCACGCCTACCTAAAGTGGTCTGCTAATCCTGATATTTTTAGTCTAAAACCTTTCAAAAGTCTTAAAATACGTATATGACTAGAATAAACCACAATAAAACTAAAACCAATGACCTAAAATATGATAACTTAAATTGCATAGTAAACACCTCTTGTTACCTCGTAAATACTCGTAGAACCTACATTACGGCATATAATTTTTAAGGTTTTGTCAAACCGATGATGCAAAGTAACAAAGCTAAAAATTCTCTACATTTTTGTATAGGAACCATACCTGTATCATTATTAAAATTTATTACCGAGATAACATTTTTTCGTGAAATGTTAGGTGAAACTTATTTTACGGATTACTTAAGCTTACCCATAAAACTATTCTATAACGAAGTAACTTAATATTTAAACTATTACATTTCTCTTTATTTCTTACGCTTGTCAGTTTCATAAGATATCAATTCGCACGTTTTTTGACGACATCTCAAAAGTATAGTCTCTATAGACTCTGCCTATAGGAGTCAAAGAGGCTTTCGCGGACTCAGAGGCTCGTTGCCCAGGCGACTTTTCGTCAGCGACAGTCGCGCGATTACGAAACACGCGACAGTTTCGCTACAAACAAGCTTGTGTAACGAATTCGCAACGAGCTATAGGAGCGATGCCAACGCGCTACTTACTCGCTACAGTATCGATGCAAACGCGCTACCGCGTCAGCCGACTTTGGGGGTGAGAACGGAGGGAGGGAAATCGCGACAGAAACGCGACAGTACCGCGATTGTATGGCGTCTGGATCGTGGTGTGGTGGGCGACGGCAAACAGTTAGCGACCACGACATCACGACCATATCGACGCGAACGCGCTACCAAAAGAGCCTAAATACGCTTACGGAGACTTCAAGTCTTTTAAGTGGACCAGCTTATTATTCAAGAATAATATAATCAAAGGAATTAGGTTAAAAATAGTAACCACTTTCCCAGCTTATAAACAATGAGCTTTAACAACAAAAGCTTAAAGCATAAATTAGTGTAAACAATACAAATTCGGTGTTTCATCGCCGAAATATCTCATTACTCCCAAGTACAGAGGATGATGGCAACCATAACTGAAATAAATGGTTTCTGTTTAATAAATATCTACCTACCCTTCTAACGGTCTGCAATTATAGAATTAATTTGAATAATTTACAGAGCCAAGCGTTTAATTCGTTAATTGTGAAGGCTAAGAGTGACGTTTTAGTTAATTAAATTTTGTAAAGAGTACATCCATCCTTGTATTACAAGCGCAAAAATTAAACAGAGAAACGTTTGAAGTCTGTCAGTCTACAGATTAAATTCGACGTGGAGACAGTTTCAGCTTTAGGGATGGCTATGGGCCATTTTATAGCTAAATGCGCAAAAGTTCTTGAGTCATTGATGACACAAGAACGGGAAGGACTGCATCGAAAAATATGCTTTAAATTTATGACAGCCGTTTCCTTTGCCTTTTTCTCATTTCTATTGGGGTCGGCTAGCTTCCAGAATTATACAAGCGACTGCCATCAGACCTCTAAACCCGTAGAGAACTAGTAGCAGATATGGTTAGACCAGAGTCAGATTATATTAGGCCTCCGACTACCTATATGGATTGTCATAGATATGTTAAATGACAACCGGGACCGACGAGTTAACTCTCTATCTCGAGTGCTCTCTATCTATGAATTTATGACAGCATTTATTTATATTAAAGAAACATTTTTTTCTAATATTTTAGAGGTTTATCAGCTCCTTAAATTACTACTGCTATAGTACTAGAGAAGTTAGACAAGTCAGTGAAACTGTTCAGAAAGTTTTTAGGGTCGGATAAAAATTGCTTTTGGTTATTTTATGTTTTCTTAAATATAATGTTCACGGCAGTATACGTCATAAATATAGCCTATATTCAGGACCCTGACTCTCGAATTTAAGACATTTATCTCGAACTTAAAATATCGTTGAAAAAAGTGGCGAATGTCGTTTGAAAACTAATGAAATCGACATCATATTAGATGTCGATTGCTATAGTCTACTCGTTGCAAGTCCTGCTTTGAGTGGTAGATTCATCTCTAACGTGACATTCTGAGAATACGAAAATTTTTTCGACATGTTAAGTAGAGTTCGAAATAAATGTCTAAAGTGCGAGAATCGGGGTCCTGATCGCATAGGATACGTGAGGCTATTGCTATACGTCAGGCACAATTCCCATCATCGAGCTGTTACTGAGTTTTTTCTACAATAGAAACGTATTTAAACGTTTGTTTCGAACCGAGGTCTTGTTGATATTAAGCAAACACGCTTACCACTGGACCAAAGAGGCAGTTAATAAAAAATAAACAAAAGATATGTTGCATAAAGAAAATCCTAGTCATTCATAAAATAATTCGTACTAACATTAACTCCGCCCCTAGTCATATATAATCTGTCACTATTGACGATGACGTAATTCCTGTTACAACACCCCCCCTGTCGCTACGTCACGAAGCTAATCCTAATTATAAGCGAGGGTGAGCAGAGAATTGTTATAATTTATTTTTGTATTGATTTGAGTCAGTCTGAATTAGATCAAGCTTTTTTACTAACAGATTTATCGGTATTATTATTATTTAGATCGCGTGAAATATAAGTGCTAAATAGACCAATAGTCTTCTTCAAGAATATATCTATCAATGATTTCTTTTGGTAATCAGATTAGCAGTTGAAATTAGTAGCGGGTTTAAATGAAGCTTCATTTTATTTTCATAGAATTGCGCCTATGCCATAGGCCCATGACCTTACGAGCCAAGAACACCATACTATATTGCGTGCTGAATCAATCAGTCTCAGAGTCCAGGACAGATGACTTAATGTGCTCCCTACAGCACTGTATCAGACCACCAACTTCAGGATAGATTGCGGACTATAAGTGCTGAGATATGGGAAAAATTAGAAAGTTCCAATACTCTTTTATCCGGCGCTCAAATAACCCGCGATATTAACGGTTAGATGCAAACACGCAAACCCCTGCGTAGACGACGTGTATGTATTTACATTGTTTATTATTGTTCCCTATTTTCTATAGAAACCATGATTACTCAATACCTACCTTATAAATAGACTGGTGTACTGTAAACAAATTATACACCTACGAAAGAAAGGGGCAAGCATAGGCTAAGTTATAAGCGTTTAGCGGGAATCACTTGACTATCTAAATATATAAAAGAAGAAACTGACTGACTGACTGACATATCAACGCAGAGCCCAAACCGCTGGGTCTGGAGACTCCAAATTTGGCAGATAGGTTCCTTATGGGGTCTAGGGGTGCACTAAGAAAGGATTTTTCAAAACTCGCCCTTTAAGGGAGTGAAACGGGGTTCCAAAGTTTGTATGGAGAAACAAGATTAGTGAGATCAATTTCGCGGGCGAAGCCGCAGGCAGAAGCTAGTTTTAATAATATATATCTACAACTTGGGTACGGGAAATAAGTAAAAATTTCCTTCGATCTGAATACATTACCAAACATCTTTTGATGACCACTACGCTAGGTTTCATTTCGCGGTTTCCACTGAACATACAGTATCTAGTAAGGTTGTCAGTAATGCGGAAATTGCGGCCAACTACAATAATAATAATAATATAGTGGGACATTAACACACAAGGTCCTCTGATCCCAAACTAAGCAGAGCTTGTACTATGGAAACCAGATAACTGGTAATATACTACTTAAAATACTTTTCTTTTGTAAATATATACTTAAATATAGATAATTACACCCAGACACAAGACAAACAGACATATTAAAACAATTAATGTTTGTCTCGGGTGGGAATCGAACCCACGACCTGCGGCTTGAAAAGCAAATATCTTACCGACCACGCCACCGGCCCGTCAAAACTACCTACTTCAGTTATGACCTAGTGTTGAAACGTGGACACCCACAATGTGGCTGGTCCCTCAATTTAAAGTTACACAGCGTGCTATGGATCGCGCCATGCTTAGCGTTCCTTTGAAGGATAAAATCCGCGGTTATACGACAAAGAACTAAAGTTGAGCGCAAAGGATTAGGAAGCTGATGTGGCAGTGGGCTGGCTATATCTGCGAAGAACTAATAACCACTGTGGTAAGCGAGTTCTCCAGTGGAGACTGCGTCTTGTAAAACGTAGTGTAAGACGCCTTCCAGCGTGGTGGATTGACGATCTGCGAAGAACTACGGGCAGCAACTGAATGCGACAAGCCGAAGACTGGATGACATGGCGGTCATTAGGAGAGGCTGTGGCCATCAGTAGACTGAAACAGGCCGAGGATAATGATATCGCTTATCGCTTAGACCTTAACATCGGTGTAAAAAGGAATCGCAAGTAAATTTCCTTCAGCAAAATTGACGACATAATAGTTAGAAGTAAACTGTTAACTACAGAACAAAGAAATGTAAAGTACCCATTACTTTTTGCAAGCTTAAGTAACTGAACGAAAGCTTTAAATAATTGATTAAGGGAAAAACTGCAGGCTTTGTGTGAACCACTTCAAACTAGAATGTTAATTTTATTATTTATTATAGCTTACTGGTTTTTAATTAATTAAAATACCCGCTTTGCCGGGAGGGAAGTGGCCCATCCAAGTGGCAATTCCACGGGCACGCACAAAGCGCTTTGCTGCCACTTTTATTGTGCGAAATGCCAAGTTGTGGAATTCGTTGCCGGCATCTCTGTTGCCCGATAGGTATAATCTATCTGTCTTCAAGTCACGAGTGACTCGAAGACAGATAGATCGGTATTTATTAGGTAAGCGCGTTCCATCGTAGACTGCAACATTACTTCACATCAGGCAGGTTGTGGTCAAGCGCAAAGCTATTCAAGGATTAAAAATTAAAAAAACCACAACATTCCAACTCCTCTTATTATCTTTCTGATGGAATTCGTGCGGGATCCAAGATAATATTAAGTGTCCTACGACTTGTCCGGGTTCAAATCCCAAGTCTCTTCACAGCGCCGTTGTTGTTGCGCACACGCACAGGCGCCAAAACTAATGAACTGATTTGGATGAAATTTGGCATGGAGATAGTTTAAGACCTGGGGAAGGACATAGGTGTACTGTAACGTCTCTTGTGGCCATTAATCAATTAACGAAGCTAAGTACTTATCAGCAGAACATTCAAGGGTTGTCTCAAGATTAAACTCTTCATAGGGTTGCTAAATGAGCAGCGGTGGCGCAGCGGTACGGGCCTCGCCTTAGAAAAATAAGGTCGCGGGTTCGAATCCTGGTCGTGCCCACACATCTTTGTGTGAATTGTTTCATCTCCGCTGCTCAATATCGGTGAAGGAAAACATTGTAAGGAAACCGGCATGTCTAAGAACTAACCATTCGAGGACATGTGACATCCACCAACCCGCACTTGGCCAGCGTGTGTGGATTAAGGCCTAAACTCTCTCAACTCGTTAGATAGTTGAGAGAAGACCCGTGCCCAGCATTGGGACACTATAAAGGGTTAAAGTGAGATAGCGTGTAAGCACCTACTGAGTCTTAATGTAAAACTATTGTGATGTACTGAAGAGGGGTTTTTCTGTCAATTCTGTGACATTAACACAGGGCCATCTGATCCCAAACCAAGCAGAGCTTGAGCTACAAAAACAAGATCACTAATATACTAGGACTCAGGTACTCTAAGAAATGTAATTCGTGGTTTTTAGGGGTACCATAATAATTTATCGCATTTGTTATGTTATAACAGTAATAATGTATAACAATACACCACATCTACCCTACTTCCACCGCTAGTGACATACGCGCACTTGAATCGGCGCGTGCGCCACGTGCACGATTTGTCAGCTTATGCTATGGAGCGTTTCTACATTACCGTTTGTGTTTGGTGTAATGGGTGTGAAATAATTGATGGTACTTCAAAAAAACTAAGTTTAATCTCTACCAATAAGGGTTTCTACCCTTAGCAAGGACGATTTAATATAAACAAAAATATCTAGGCCACTTGACAAATTCCAAATCGAAGCGATAGCGAAAGATCGAAGTCTGTATTTTTATAAACTAGGCGTACGTTTCACCGTTACTTGCCTGATACAACGATGGAATGCGCTTACCCAATGTACCGATTTACTGTTTGGTCATGATTTCGAGTGATTTTCGGTGAGAAGGCGAAAGTGGAATGACGCTACAGGTGGACACCATAAGGCAAATATTTTGACCCACCCTTTGGTTATCAGACATCGCATCAGGACACGTCTAGTGAGTTCGGTTGGTACACACTACGGTCGACACCTACGGCTACTTTCTTGTAACCTGATATGCACCACCCGGGGATTCAGATTAAAAGTGTTCTGCCAAGACAAGTTTAAAAATGTTTAAAGCTTGGTATTAGAATATTTATTTCGAACGACATTCTGACTAACAGAGCATAATTAACAAGATTTGTTCGTGCATTTAATATGATTTATACACCCCCCCCCCCCCCTCCCGTTTTTTAAATGGGCAGCAGCAAAAAAGTGGACATAAATACAAATAAGTCTGAAACGAGGGGCTGTATCTCTTAAACATCTGAATCAATTTCGATGCAGTTTTCACAAACTCCAGATCCTTGAATTACATTTAGGTACAAATAGGCTGATATGTGGCGCAGATAAGGCAAAACATTTATTACCAAGTATAAATTAATAGGCGACGTACAGTCTAGCAGTTTATCAGTTCTGACGCAGTGACATATTGACATACAATCTTTGGACCTAACTTTGTTATTGATATATTCTATTTTCACTATTAATTAGTACGGACATACAATATTATGTATTATGTAACTGGTAATTATCTTTACTGGTAATTAACTGGTGGTAGGCTTCAGCCGTGGTTAGTGACCACCCACCAGAGAAAGCCGCACCGACAAGCGGTCTTGCCGTGTTCCAGTGCGATGTCTAGTGACACTATTTAAGATGGTGGTGGGTAGATTCTACCCACATGGAGCCTCATACAGTGCCCCCTTCCCACCGAAAATTCGTAATCACGAGTGAATCGGTATACTAGGCGGGCGCGTCCCATCGTAGATTACATCAAGCAAGTTGTGGTCAAGCGCAAGCCTGTTGCAGATTTTTAAAAAATAGGGGACAAAGGTCAGCCAGCTATCTACTCTCGGGTATTACAGTGGTTGCAGTCCTCTATTCGACATATGCCTCTCGCCTATGTCAAACAGTGGACTGCAAATAGACCGATGATGATGAAAATAGAGATTTCATTACCACAATAAATAAATAAATATACCTCCGGACACACAAGAGCAGGTCACCCCTCACTGCGCTCCGACTAACCCCTGTACCCCGGTAACTTAATGCCAAATTAAACAAAATCTATTATTTGAACCAATCCACCGTGACATGGGGATGATGAGTGGCTTCTGATTGATTTTTATCCGTCCTAGGGCAGCTTTAGGAGTAGTATTATCTATAATATTATCTATTACACGTATTAAAGAGAAAACAGTTCTATTTGGTTTGTAAAAAGTAAAAAAAATTAAAAAAATAAGCCACTTCAATATAGTTTTTGCAGTCTACGATGGAACGCGCTTACCCAGTAAATACCGATTCACTCGTGACTTGAAGACATGCAGATTATAGCTATCGGGAAACATAGATGCCGGCAGCGAATTTCACAATTTGGCAGTTCGCACAATGAAAGTGGACGCAAAGCGCTTTGTGCGTGCCCGTGGAATTTCCACCATATAACGGTGGCGCATAGCCGTACCTCTACTTGTCCGATGGAAGAACGGGGATGTGGGAATAAGATTGTGTAATTCTAACGCACACACTTCAAAGTGTATTCAGTAAAAGACCGAAAGACTAGCAACTATGCGGCGATGCTCGAGGCTGCAATTTACCTTTGACGAGGGATTCGTTGCCAATAAGAAAAGTTTGGAATAACCTCTATGAAACAAAATCGCAACAGAATTTTGCAAATTTAAGAAATGGTTCCATAGATTTAAAGTAACTTTTTTATTTTATAAAATTTCATTGCTACAAACGACAATCGTTTCCACTAGTACTAAAATAGAAAAAAATGCATAAAATTTATTATGCATCGAAGTGACAACCCTACTTGGTCAATGCTTAAAAAAAAACAATCAACCCCTCGGTAAACGCAACCCTGCTTTTGGCGTTGATGTTACAAATATTGTCGACCGTGAACTTTTTGATTATCTACAGGGCGCGTATTCATAGTGCTAGATTTTTTGCAAGATTTTATTCAAATAGCCCTGTGTGCATGGGTCAAATCTCGGAAGCGGAAATAGGTATATTTTCTGACGTTCGGTTCTGTTTTTTGGCATAACATATTTTTGGTAAGAATACAATGTAAAAACTGTAGTTGGTTCCAGTCTGAGATCGAGTCGGAAAGTGACAACAGGGATTTAAACTAAACAATATATATAAACCCATTGAGTTGGAGCTCATTTACTTTGTATTGACAAATTATTATTATTACAAAAAATAAATTTGTTATATAAAAAAATGAATTAAAAATTGCACATAATTGGATATACATAATTAGTCCCGGGTCGGGTATAGATTTTTTTTATTAAACTATATAATATAGAGAATTTTGCTTGCAGCTCGAAGTTTGGAATTGTGCCCATTGAACAGCAATAGGCTCACCCCCTTTTACGTATGGGACCTATTCATAGTCGGCGAAAAGTGGGTAATATTACCTTCTACCTCTCTTCGGGTTATATAAACGTCACGTTAAAATAACAGTTTTTGCATAAACTGTGTGTGAAAACAAAAGCGATCGTGTAGCAGTTCATTTAATTACCCCAAAAGTTCAAATTCGCGATTACTGAACTAGTAAAATTATAAGTAGACATCAGATATTTAAACATGATATCAAACCTAGCTTGGTCACGTACGGATAAATTCGAACGGGTTTATTAAACGACTGGACTATGAATACAGCTCAGCGCACCCTCGCCCACTAAAATGATTAATGTCCAAAATTTCACGCAAAGCACTTTTCTACTTCACTGTACCACGGATTATGCTACGGGTACTGGTGAGTAAAAAAGTGTTTTGTTATGATTTTAATGGCGTCTAGTGGATTAAAATTGGATTTTTTGAAGTTGAAAATTATTAGGTTTTATTATTACTAGGGCTGTCAATTGTCACTTTTTCACGCAACACATAAAATGATGATTATGTTGTAATTTGCCACGGAGATAACTTATTCACTATTTTAGTAGTAATATTACAGAACAAAATTGCTAGCTTTAGTTTTTATGTACCTATTTTTTTTAAGTTTTATTTCAATAAACTACCCTCTCAGCTAATACTTGACCAGCACACGTTACAAAAATGTTTGCGCCAGACAGACTGGACTTAATATTTACTTAGGTAGGTAAGTAGGTACACTGAGGAAAGCCGTTGGTTAAAATCAATCGACGGTGTAGCTGCAATACCTCGTAAGGGTGCAATTAGACATGGTCGTTAGTCCGTATTCGATTCCCCACGGAATTCGGACACACCACCAAGTATAAACAAAAGGGGTCGAGCACGCCAGCCTTCGTAGAATCTAGTCTAGCCAGAAGAAAGAGAACACTGTCGTATTTTGCAACAAATAAATTGAATACCTACAATATTAATATCCTTAAGTATCTAGAGGCTTAGAAGTCGTAACGTAAATTGAATATAAAATCAACTCCTGCGCATCTTGCAATGCGCGACTGACATTGTAAGCTTTACTAATTAAACTAATATCTCTCGTCACTAGATTTAAACCTTACTAAAGTAGTAATATAGTCTTAAACGGTTTGCCATCTATTTGTATAATTCAAATTAAAAAATAAACCGCGTACAAATTGTGCGTTGATTATGACCGCCTGTGGATCTGCCTACATATAGAAAACTCGCGACACCCGCTACTTCGGCTGCATGATTGATTACCTAAAGCATTCGGGATGGATAAAAAGTAGCCTACAGTAAACAAGTAACTAACATTTAAGAAATATCATAAAAACAACTCCTTACAGTTCCAGCAATTACAGCTTAGTTTATTTGGTAAGTCTGGCTCGAAGGACCAAAACGGTACTGCACTATTTTGGTCCTTCGAGCCCGACTTACCAAATAGTGACAAACCTTAAAGAAGGCCTAGGGAATGAATCGAATTCCTTACAACACGCACATACAATATAATATGGCGTCACATACAATAAGTGACCCATGACGTAGCAATCCTGAATACCACAAGCAAAGTTTCACCGACGATTAGCATATAGATCAAGTTCCCGACATGAACAGTGGGGAACCGCGAGTCGCGGTCGCCGGGCATCAAATCTCACCCGGTCAGAAGACGTTCCCTTTTCACTAGAGGGTCACTACCACCCGATCCTTCAGTCTCCACAGTAAAAAGACAGTAAGCAAGAAAATTAGAAAGCCATATGGGACGACGGACGGATGGCGGGTTATTTACATTTCTGCCGATCAACTCATGCCGCGGTTAGATAAAAAAAAAACTACGCATCTAAAATCTTGCTCTGTGCATCTGGTATTCTTGCTCACGCGGGCGTTGATAGCTATCATGCTATCATTAGGAAAAAGTCTGCTTCGCTGCTCTGCAGACTGCGAGCCAGCTCCAACTCCATCCTGAACACCATAGCATGGAGATTCGACTCTCCATTGTTACTGGGAATTGTTCGTAGATGCATCTCGAACAATATCCTAGTAACAAAATAAATGTTTTTATAACGGTTTTAATTTAATTTATTTTACTAACATAGTTATTAGATCTGTTTTTCTTTCCCTTTATGGATATAGCTATATGGATGTAGCTTGTCCGAAATAAATGGTATTTTATTTTATTTTATTTATTTAAAATCTAAGCGTAATTAATGAGATGTGTGAATCTACGCATTTAGCTGGCTACCATATCGGGAGAACTAGCCGTGTCACTTAATTATAGTAAGAAAAACGTTGACATTTACCATGTAACGTACCTACTTGGTGTTGTAGATTGAAATCTTTAAATTGGCGCTTGCTATTCAGTTAGCGAAAAATTATAGGTATATTTTTATAAACGACTAGCGGACCCGGCAGACGTCGTTCTGCCCGGTAAAGCAGTGCCATCTACCTGGTCTCAGACCTACCGAATATAACCAATAATAAATAATAGGTATCTAACCCGGTTTTCGACATTTCTTCGCTTTCTAAATTTTTTTTTTCTCTGCTTAAGATCTATCCTCGTACTTAAAGAAAAATTAAAAATAAAGAATTAGCGAAATCGGTCCAGCCGTTCACGCAAAGGAATATTAAAAAAAAAAAGAATTACCGAAATCGGTCCATCCGTTCACGCGTGATGTCGTGACAACGGAAAACGGGTTTCATTTTTTTATAATAATATATAGACTAGCTTTCCGACAGCGGCTTCGCCCGCGTGTATGTCGGTTATCGCGCCAAAACATTACCTTCTTTTTGCGCAGCCGTCGGATAAAAACTATCCTATGTCCTTTCTCGGGTCTCAAACTACCTCCATACCCAATCTATCCATCTTATCCAAATCGGTTCAGTAGTTTAGGCGTGAAAGCGTAACAGACAGTCGGACAGAGTTACTTTCGCATTTATAATATTAGTAGGGAAGTAGGGGTTATAAGAATATCGATGGCTGGTTTGACACTGGTGGGTCACGCTTACTCTTTTTTTTTAAATTTTTATTTCCATTTAAATTTGTTCTCTTTCTATGTATATTTTTTATCATTTGATCTTGTGTGTCCTGTCTGTATCAAATAAATGTTTTTTTTTTGTATCAACTTCAGACAATTTGTGTCTGTAGTCTGATCTATACTAATATTAAAAAGATGAAGAGTTCGTTAGGTTGATGGCGCCCTACGATTGGCGCGAATAAAAACACCCCTTCAACAGCTTCCCGGCGTCCCACTGGTGGGCACGGGTCTTCTCTCAACTATCTTACGAGTTGAGAAAGTTTAGGCTGGCCAAGTATCATATCCTCGAATGATTAGTTCTTAGACATGCCAGTTTCCTCACGATGTTTACCTTCACTGATATTGAGCAGCGGCGATGAAACAATTCACACAAAGATGTGTGAGCATGACTGGGAATCGATCCTGCGACCTTATATTTCTAAGGCGAGGCCCGTACCACTGCGCTACCGCTGCTCATAAATATAGTTTTTGTTTAAAAAAGATGTAAGGCCTCGGGGATCGAAACTGTGACTTATATTGCAAAGTTAAATAAAATAAATAAATAATATAGTGGGACATTAACACACACAGTCATCTGATCCTAAACTAAGCAGAACTTGTGCTATGGAAACCAGATAACTGGTAATATAATCTAAATATATAAAAGAAGAAACTGACTGACTGACATATCAACGCAGAGCCCAAACCGCTGGGTCTGGAGACTCTAAATTTGGCACATAGGTTCCATGTGGGGTCTAGGGGTGCACTAAGAAAGGATTTTTAAAAACTCACCCTTTAAGGGGGTGAAACGGGGTTCCAAGTTGGGTTTGTATGAAGAAACAAGGTTAGTGAGACCAATTTCGCGGGCGAAGCCTTTTGTAAATACATACTTAATTATAGATAATTACACCCAGACACAAGACAAACAGACGTGTTCATTACCTACACAAATTAATGTCTGCTTGTGTGGGAATCGAACCCACGACCTGCGGTGGGACCACGCCAATGGCCCGTCAAGTTAATTACCCGTCTGCTGTAACAAATTTACTACAAAATAATAACAATGACCACCCCAGAGCCATCTTAGAAATCAAACGAATCAAAACGTGTAACCAAACCTGATGCTGACTCATCGAAATCCTCGTCACAATCTATATTAACAAACAGTTTTATCTAAAGGGGACGCCCAATCGTTAGTATTAGGTTACAGCCATCAATACGTGTAGATAAATTGATTAAAATGGACCATTTTATATTTAAGCCACTAGTTCATTCATTCCCGGTACTTTTACTTTAGCAAGATATGAACATTTGTGTTTGTGTCGAGTCTGGGTGTAAATATCTATTATATGTATATATTTACAAAAGAAAAGTATTATATGTATAGTATATACCAGTTATCTGGTTTCCATAACACAAGCTCTGCTTAGCTTGGGACCAGATGACCGTGTGTGTTAATGTCCCAGAACATTTATTATTGGAACGAAGTTCCTTATCGCGCGTTGTGAAAGGGGGCTAGACGGAAAAAATTCTTACAAAAAGTTGTCACGACACTTTTTGCTATAGTAAGCTATTGTAAGCTGTGCGGCGTGCGCATGTTTATCTGTCTGTCTGTTTGTCTCTCTCTCTCTAGAGATAGAAAAAAAAATATAAAAAAAAATATTATTATAACATAAAAAAAATAAAATTTTATTACAATTCCTTCACTAATTAATCGAAAGGAACTCCGTTCCATCCGGGTGACCCTTGACACCTCTCAAGTTTTATTTTATTTATATTAGGTTCGAATCCTATAATTGAACAAAGGTTTTGAATTGGGATTTTTGGAACTACTACCCGTGCACGAATTGGCAAACGTAGCGTAGGACGCCCTCAGACTAGGTGGAGTGACGATCTCAGCAGGGCGGCTGGCAAGAACTGGATGGGAAAAGTCGCGGATCATATTCAGTGGCGTACTTTAGAAAAGGCATAGGCCTTCCAGCAGTGGACTAGAATAGGCTGCGCGCAATAAGTTGAGACCTGGGAGCGGTGACGCCGCAGACGCATGTACTGTGCACAAAAAATATCACAGCAAGTTACCACCCGCGACTTCGTCTCTGCTATTTTTTATGTAGCGTGTGTTGTACTCGGAACAACGCCGGCTATTCCTTACGTCATGGCCACGGATCTTGGCCTCGGGCGGCGCGTTTTGCGATTTTATCGTCCATTGCGTATTTGATTTAGAAGTGTCTAAAGACAAGTGAACGCAACTGGGCAATGAACCACAAAATCGCCAGTCGCACCGCCCGACGCAGTGTCCCGTGGCCACGGCGTTACAGGGGTAGCGGGCGGAGGGTTGCATTCCAGGCGAGTCTCAACTTACCTATCGCGCACGGGTAGTAAGTTTTACGCGGTTTATAGAAGAGCAAACTGACAGAAATCCTCATGTAAAGTAGAAAACGTCCTACATTAAACCTATCATGGTATTTCATCAATCGTACATAGATAAAATAATCAATTCTCCATATAAAACTCTAACAATAATGTAGAACGCGTCATTACAACCTAATTCGTAACCAATATTTGTTCAGCTGCGCGTACGCACAACGCCCATTGGTCGGAACGAGAACCAACCAAGTGACGATCGAATTTCGAAATTGTAAATTTCAATAATTTTGAAGTTACATTTGGAGCCATTAGAAAGTTTAATGTACTATTAAGATTACACGATAATGTGTAAATGTGCTTAAAAGCTATGATCTCACAAAAATAAGCATTTTACCCTTAATTTCATCTCACTTATTTCTCTAGAGGTGGCGCTAAGAAACGAAGACCATAGAAAATATGTGGATATTAAAATAACTTAAATAACAGGCAAACGGATTAAAAAGCATCAACCAACCCGCACTTGGCCATTGTGTGTGGATTAAGGCCTAAACTCTCTCAACTCGTAAGATAGCTGAGAAAAGACCCGTGCCCAACTATCTTCATCATCAACAGCCTATTCTAGTCCACGGGACATAGGCTTCTCCTAAAGTGGGCCACAGAGCACGATCCGCGGCTTTTCACATGCAGTTCTTGCCCAACTATGGGACACAAAAAAGGGCTGTCGCGGGTCGGGTGCTCGTCAAAAACGTCGGGACAAAATTCTAAATTAAACCGCGATAAAATCCCTACTGATATTAAAAATGCGAAAGTAACTGTCTGTCTGTTACGCTTTCCCGCTTAAACCTCTCAACCGATTTAGATGAAACTTGGCACAGACAATCTTTAGACCCTGAGAAAGAACATAGGCTACCTTTTATTGCGAAAAAAAAAAACGAAATCCACGCGGACGAAATCGCTATAAAGTAGTTTTATTTCCAATTTTAATTATTATTACCTAGGACTTTATCGAAGTGACAAAAATATATTTTTTTTGCTAATGCTAAAGTTAGTAGTATTTATGTAAGACTAGATATCCGCCCGCGGCTTCGCCCGCGGATGTCGGTTATCACGCCAACACTTTACCTTCTTTTTGCGCAATCGGATAAAAACTATCCTATGTCCTTTCTCGGGTCTCTAACTACCTCCATACCCAATTTCATCCAAATCGGTTCAGTAGTTTATGCATGAAAGCGTAACAAACAAACTTACATTCGCATCTATATTATTACTAGCGGACCCGGCAGACGTCGTTGTGCCCGGTAAAGCAGTGCCATCTACCGGGTCTCAGACCTACCGAATATAACCAATGATAAATAATAGGTACCTAATCCGGTTTTCGGCACTTCTTCACTTTCTAAATTTTCTTTTTTTTTAATTTTTCTCTGCGTAAGAACCATCCTCGTACTTAAAGGAATATTTAAAAAAAAGAATTAGCGAAATCGGTCCAGCCGTTCACGCGTGATGTCGTGACAACGGAAAACGGGTTTCATTTTTATATATATAGATAGTATAGAAGTATAGATTACGTAGGATTTAGCAAAAGGGTTGTTTCGAAAGTACGCGAAGCTCTATAATATGTATTTACAAATAAAATTGATACGTTATCAGAATCACCATTGACATGTGACCTCTCCACCGACGTAGTAACCCGAGTTTATCAGATACTTGTAGTAATTATAATGTATTACTTGTTGTTAGTTGTTACTGATAACCCGTACCAATGTTTTGGTCGAGTGACGATATTTAATTAATTAATTATATCTGTTGTGATTTTTGAACCATCCAGCAGTAACTAGAGGTGTTATTAATTTTGGTGCTGAATATATTTGGGTGCTGGGTTAAAACAAAACATATCTTAATAACTAGCAGCCCCAGCGAACTTCGTACCGCGTATTACTAATTTCGCTAAAAAAAAATAAAAACAGAAAATTTCGTTCAAAAATTAAAAATATATATTTTAGGGTGAACAACCCTTATCACTTAGGGGTATGAGACCTACTGAATACGCATATAATATTTGGTAAAAATCGGTGCAGCCGTTTCGGAGGAGTACGGTAACAAACATTGTGACATGGAAATTTTATATAATAGATTAACCTCCCGAAACCCCAGTGTTCCGACTTGATCATTGACCGGAACACAGAAAACCCAGCTTAAGATTCACCAAAGAGCAATGAAGCACACTATCCTCGGCATGAAGTGTAGACACCAAAATCAAAGTTAGTAAAAAAAAGTACCAATGCATCGAATGCAGGAAGGGATATGAGCCTGAAACCTACATACTCGTATCAACGCAGAGCCCAAACCGCTGGGTCTGGAGACTCCAAATTTGGCACATAGGTTCCTTATGGGGTCTAGGGGTGCACTAAGAAAGGATTTTTCAAAACTCACCCTTTGAGGGGGTGAAACGGGGTTCCAAAGTTTGTATGGAGAAACAAGATTAGTGAGATCAATCGGGCGAAGCTGCGGGCGGAAGCTAGTTTATTTATATTTTTGGACGTTAAATACCCCAGTCCACCCGTGAATATGAAGTCTGAAAAGACTTTGTAACGTCGCGTCGGGATCTAAAATCTAAAATACACCGCGATAAAATCCGTTGAAAAGTAGTTTTATTTCAATATTAAAAAAACATATTAAACATTTTAATTTAAACTTTATTATCAATTGACTCGTGCCGTGTCGATAAACTCGCGCATTATATCAAGTTAGTAAACAATTTTGATATCATCACCATTTACTATAGACGGTAAACATATTACACTATCAGCCACACAAATATTTGCTCCACCTGGGAACTGAACTTATGTACAGCTCGTGCGGCTTGTCACTAATAATTTATTTAACAGTTTACACAATTTCACCGCGACTTTGCTTGGATAAAAAAATATAAAAACTATAACCATGGAATATCTTTAAGGATAAATTTAATCTCAATCTATTATACCTATAAAATTTCTATATCACAATGTTAGTTACCGTACTCCTCCGAAACGGCTTGACCGATTCTTATGAAATTTTTTATAAGTACATATTCAGTAGGTCTGAGAATCGGCTACTATCTATTTTTCATACCCCTAAGTGAAAGGGTTGCTCCCCCTTAATTTTTTTTTAATTTTTTGTCAAAATTTTTCGTTTTTATTTTTGTATAATGTGGCACTAAAAATACATACGTATTACATTAGTAATACGCGGTACGAAGTTCGCTGGACCGAGTTTGATGCGGTTTTTATTACTTAAAAACTGAGATTGACATGGTTCTTAGTTAAGTAAATTTATATTTTACTAATAGGTATTTTAAATGCGAAAATAAGTCTGTCGCGCTTTCACGCCATAACTACAGAACTGATTTGGATGAATTTTGGTATGGAGATAGTTGAAGACCCGGGAAAGGACGCGCAGTCGGAGCTCAGTAGGCTAATTCAAGTATTTCTTGACGCGCCGATCAAGGTGCGGTGCAGTTTACTTCTTAGTGCAAAATGGAATGGAATGGAATTCTTGTAATTGTCATTTAAATAACATAAACGCTAAATTAAAGCGCTCGCAAGACGCGAACTTGACGCGAGCGTATCTGACAGCGGTTGTCAAAATTACGACAGTACGAAAACGGCTCGAAACTTAACTGCAACTGCACTGCAACTGAACTTATTTAATTATGTCAATTAGGCTACAGGACGGATAACTAGTACTACAATAGGTTAGTATTTTCAGTACTTAGCTTAGATTTATCATCCATTTAAAACAAGAATTTTATTTTCAGTTGTCCAATATGACAACAAAAAAGTACAAAATTAATAAAAAGTACCGTGTTATGTGCATTAGCCGTCCAAAAATGATTGATACTCCTCTTGAATAACGCCAAGCGTGAACGTGACTGACCATATTTGGTCAGATAATATTATACAGTATGATACCCGTTATTTACGATTTTAGTCAATTTTGAGAAATGTTACACACTATGCATTTAATTTTAAACTATTTTCGCTACCAAAACCTTTATTTAATGCTAACGTGCATTATTTAAACTGATATTATAAAGCTGAAGAGTTTGTTTTTTTGAACGCGCTAATCTCAGAAACTACTGATCCAATTTTATGAAAAAGTCTTGCATTGTTCGATAGCCCATTTATGGAGGAAGGTTATAGGCTATTTTTTATTCCACAGTTGTGGAATGCTGGCATGTTATGTAGTTCACGCGAGCTTAGCCACGGCGGAAAGCTAGTCCGGATATAAAGCGCCCTAGGCTATACCACAGGGCGGTTAGGTTCTAGATAAAAAACAAGGGACCGGAGAAAAGGTTTTTTTTTATCCTGGAATAGGCCTACGCGTGATTACAACTTGCCTGATGTTAAGCAGTTAAGTAGTCTGCGATAGGACGCGCCTGCCCGCTATACCGATTCATAAAAATCTTATAGGACTCTTCAGTTAAAACTGACTTTGTCTCTTCCTAACTAGTAAATATGTGAAGATGACAGATAAAGACAAACGAATTATAAACTGACGGCCTTATTCATAGAAAAGTTATAAGCCTATTTAGTTAAAATGGACTTTGTCTCTTTCTTACTAGTATAAAAATGTCAACATGACAGACAAAGACAAACGAATTATTATTATTATCAATTATAAACCTATTTTAGCTATAAATAATGAGCTTAAAATACGTTTATGATAAGGGGCTGATTAAATTTAGATTGTTTTAAATTTTATAAAAAATATTTTTTAATCACTGTATAAATTCTATACCTAAATCCGGAGATTTCCAAAAATTTGGAAAATCCGGCCGAAATCCGGAGATGACAACATAAACCCGAGGATCTCAGGAAAATCCGGAGACTTTGTAACCCTAACCACAGGTTTGCAAAACCCATCTCAATCGGTTTAATAGTTATGTCGTAAAAGAGTTGCAAACAGCCATCCAGACATCCCTATAATCTTTCGTATTCATAATATTAGCTTCTATTTTAGCATTAGGTAATTTAAGTCTACACAAATTAAAAAAAAGTTTATAGAAATGAAGTTAAAGCATATTGCCTTAACTTTGACTGCAGCGATTTAATTCATTAGAATATTAAAAAGGGTGGGCCAGTGGCGTGGTCGATAAGATGACTTACTTGCTTTTCACGCCGCAGGTCGTGGTTTCGATTCCCACCCAAGTCAGACATTTGTGTGATGAACACGCCTGTTTGTCTTGTGTCTGGCTGTAATTTTTCTATATTTAAGTATGTATCTACATAAGAAAAGTATTATATGTAGTATATTACCAGTTATCTGGTTTCCATAGTACAAGCTCTGCCTAGTTTGGGATCAGATGGATGTGTGTGTTAATGTCCCACTATTATTATTATTATTATAGAACTCAAATTACTACACACTTACGTGTTTAAATCAATTGAATATTCATAAGAAACTCGATATAAGATGATAACGCATTCCTTGGATATTCATCATTAGATTATCAAGTGTTTATGCCTCACAATGATGGTAGATATTTTTTAATTCTGAAATAGGCTTGACTACCACTTGCCTGATGTTAAGCAATGATGTAAAATAAATAAATATTCTGGGACATTAACACACACGGTCATCTGGTCCCAAGCTAAGCAGAGCTTGTGTTATGGAAACCAGATAACTGGTATATACTATACATATAATACTTTTCTTTTGTAAATATATACTTATAATAGATATTTACACCCAGACTCGACACAAACACAAATGTTCATCACTAATGTTTGTCTCGGGTGGGAATCGAACCCACGACCTGCGGCGTGAAAAGCAAGCATCTTACCGACCACGCCACCGGCCCGTCAATGCAATGATGTAGTCTACGATTAAACGCGCCTGCATAGTATACCGATTCACTCGTGATTACGAATGCTTTTCGGTGAGAAGGTGGAAGTAGAATAAAGTTCTATAAGGTTAGAAACCATAAAGGAGCAACAAATCCGACCCACCCTCTCTGCATGGTGTCACCAGACATCGCACCGGAACACGGCAAGGCCGCTTGGCGGTGCGGCTTTGTCTGGTGGGTGTTCACTAACCACGGCCGAAGCCTACCACCAGTTTATTGTTACCCGATTTCCACCACCCGGTGATTAGGTCAAAGTTTGAAATTGTGCTACAACATAGCGTTCACGCTTGTACCTGAAGGTGCAAGCAGAGGTGAACATCACCCACTTTTCACCGGTTATGTATAGGTCCCATACGTAATAAGGGCCGAGCCTATTGACGTTCATCGGGCACAATACCTAACTTCGATTTGCAACTAAGATTTTCTACCCGGGAATGGCACCCACAGGACCACCGAGAAAGTTTTCTTTCTGTTTTTTTTTCTTTTACAGCAATGCTGCCCTGATATGGCAAAAGGCGGCTACGTGCAGAAATTTGATTTCGAGAAAAATGCAAAAAGGTGGGTGGGTCCCCCTTAAAAACGTGCATTTAGCCGCTAAATAGCTTACGATATCTCGGGAACGAATAAACTTACAAATATAATTCCAAGATGGGTAGATGCCCAATCGTTTACTTAATAATAAAAATAAATAAAAAAAAAGCCTTTTATTTTTACATATAATTTTTACATTAACTTATCTTTGAACGCTTAACTAATTAAAATTAATAACTACTTATTTTGCTTATGTGCTATATATTGTAGCTTTTTACTGTTTTATTTACTAGTTATTAAACTTGTTTTACACTATATATTATTTAAACGCTCTATCTATATATTTAAAACTTTTAGAACTCTATGTTTACTTAGTATGCTGGTTATAAATAACTCATTTTCGCAAAAAATGACGTTTAGCCGCCTTCTTCCATATCACGGCAGAATGTATCATAACAGAACCATCATAGAAAAGAATCTTATGAAAAACCATGACTAAAATCAATGGTGTTTCGGTTTAAGTAGTTTTCCTTATAATATACAATCACGCTGTAGATGTATCAACGCTGAACGAAGGCAACAGTGTAATGCGACATTAATTCATACCAATGTAACGTTATGGAACAAGTTAGGAGCGGAGCGATAGACCTAATATTCTTAAGGGGCGGCCATTAATTACGTGAGATGTTGTGGGGGGAGGGGATCAAGCTAAATCTTTCCAAATCTCACTTAAGGGAAGGGAGGGTCTTGGCACATATCACGTATTTTTTTTTCTCGCAGAAAACGGTGTAAAATTGTGCTTCCCGGGAACTCCCCGCCAAACGTGTATTTATTTTTTCCTTTAGATTCTTACGTAATAAATATGAAACAGAGGGGAAAGGGGTCGGCTTATTCTTATTTTTCTGATAATATGGGGGAGTGTAAAAAACTAGCCAAATTATCTTTACGTAATAAATGAATGGCCCTAAACTGAATATTTCACTTCAACCCTTTTTAATGTCCCACTGCTGGGCACGTGACTTCTCTCAACTATCTTATGAGTCGAGAGAGTTTAGGCCTTAATCCACACACGCTGGCCAAGTGCGGGTTGGTGGATGTCCCATGACCTTGAATGATTAGTTCTTGGACATGCCGGTTTCCTCACGATGTTTTCCTTCACCGATATTGAGCAGCGGAGATTAAACAATTCACACAAAGATGTGTGGGCACGACCAGGATTCGAACCCACGACCTTATTTTTCTAAGGCGAGGCCCTTACCGCTGCGCCACCGCTGCTCTGTACTGAATATTTAATAACTTTTTATTAATAAGCTTTTTAAAGCACGTTCTACGCTATATTGCAAGTTATAAATTTACACCCGTAACGATAAACGTCTTATAAGCTCATCATAGCTAAAATAGGTTTATAATTCGTTTGTCTTTGTCTGTCAGAATTAAGTAAGAAAGAGCCAAAGTTAATTTTAACTAAAGAGTAACAAGATTTTTATGAACAAGACCGTTAGGAGTTTGGCTCTCTATCAGAGCTGTTAACTTTTTTACAGTGCAAACATTAAGTCTCTGCTTGGCGTTAATTTACATGAAAATGTTTTTAGTGGGATCGTTAATTAACTGTTTTAACAAACCGCTACCGCTTATAACTTGTCCTCGCCAATATAACGGGTATCATGAGCTACACCTAATACGGCGAGATAGCTCAATGACAAACGTTTTGATTGATGTGAATTCGTAAACACTGTTGTGTGGAACGGCCTTACTGCACTGCTTGTGCAGTTTTCGTGAGAAAATATATTGCCAACACTTAGATACTCGCCGAGTAGAGGCAACTAGGCCCGAACACGAAGTGAGGTGTGAATACTTCACTCGCCGAGTAGAGGCGGATATGCCCGAGTACGAATATACAAACACATTACTCGTGTCTAATAGTTATGCAACGATTAGATATTCACCGAGTAGAGGTGAATATGACCGAGCACGAATATGCAAACACCTTACTCACGTCTACTTGTTAAGCAACTATTAGATACTCGCCGAGTAGAGGCAAACAGACCCTAGCACGAATACTATGTAACAAGTACCTTACTCGCGTCTATTCGTTAAACAACAATTAGATACTCGCTAAGAAGAGGCGAATATGTCGGAGCACGAATATATAAACCAATACTCGCATGTATTCGTTACGAATAGACGCGTTCCTATTGGTGCACGAATAATTGGCTATTATTATTATTAATTCTTCGCTATAACCATACGCAATACACGTGGTATATTTATTTTACCCTTTAACAGGCTTGCTCTTGACTACAGCTTGCCTGTTGTTAAGCAATGATGGAACCATGGAACGCAATTACCCAGTAAATATCGATTCACTTGTGGAATCAAGAAAAAATGCATAAAAGGAGTGCCTTAAGGCTTTGAAATGGTCTAAATTGGCTTTACTACTGATGACGAGAAGCACACGTGATGAGCTTAGATAAATAAGGTCGCGGGTGCGAAACCTGGTCGTGCCCACACATCTTTCTGTTATTTCATCTCTGCTGCTTAATATCGGTGAAGGAAAACATCGTGATGACACCGGCATGTCTATGAACTAATCATTCGAGGACATGTGACATCCACCATCCCGCACTTGGCCAGCGTCAACTCATAAGATAGTTGAGAGGAGACCCGTGGCCAGCAGTGGGACACTAAAAAGGGTTGAAGTGAGTGATGAAGTAACTTACAGACAAACAGAGTTAATTTTCATTTAGTATGAGAGTAGGTAGATTACTCTGATTCTGTAAATAGATGAGTCTGGCGTCAATAAATCAATATTAACGATACAGAACGTAAAAATTTACGTTGTTCAGAAAATATCGACGAATCGACTGTTTGTATTACTAACTACTTATAATATACTAACAAACCCGCCCCTGCTTCGCACGGGTGGAACATAATCTAAGTGTATACCTAGATTTGCTATAATGGCTATGTTTTTATTTTATTTTAAGTAACTATAATTTTATTATAACTCTTAGTCTACCTAGTGTAAGCTTTATAGTAAGTTAAGTCAAGTGTACCAACCACTAAAGTTCAATAAATAATTCTTATTCTTATTCTTATATATAAAAATGATGAAACCCGTTTTCCGTTGTCACGACATCACGCGTGAACGGCTGGACCGATTTCGCTAATTCTTTTTTTAAAATATTCCTTTATGTACGAGGATGGTTCTTACGCAGAAAAAAATAAAAATAAAGAAAATTTAGAAAGCGAAGATGTGCCGAAAACCGGGTTAGATACCTATTATTTATTATTGGTTATATTCGGTAGGTCTGAGACCCGGTAGATGGCACTGCTTTACCGGGCAGAACGACGTCTGCCGGGTCCGCTAGTCTAAATATATAAAAGAAGAAACTGACTGACTGACATATCAACGCAGAGCCCAAACCGCTGGGTCTGGAGACTCTAAATTTGGCACAGAGGTTCCTTATGGGGTCTAGGGGTGCACTAAGAATGGATTTTTCAAAACTCACTCTTTAAGGGGGTGAAACGGGGTTCCAAAGCTTGTATGGAGAAACAAGATCAGTGAGACCAATTTCGCGGACCAAGCCGCGGGCGGAGGCTAGTGTCCTATAATCACTGACCAGATACCTACTTGACCCCAGTTTCTTCAAATACTTACTAATTATTATAAATACGAATGTAACTTTGTATGTCTGTCGTGCTTTTACGTCAAAACTAATGAACTGATTTGGATGAAATTTGGCATGGAGATAGTTTAAGACCTGGGGAAGGACATAGGTGTACTGTAACGTCTCTTGTGGCCATTAATCAATTAACGAAGCTACGTACTTATCAGCAGAACATTCAAGGGTTGTCTCAAGATTAAACTCTTCATAGGGTTGCTAAATGAGCAGCGGTGGCGCTGTGGTACGGGCCTCGCCTTAGAAATATAAGGTCGCGGGTTCGAATTCCAGTCGTGCGATAAAACAACAGAATACAGCGGCGATTAAACAATTCACACAAAGATCACACATCTTTGTGTGAATTGTTTAATCGCCGCTGTTCAATATCGGTGAAGGAAAACATCGTGAGGAAACCGGCATGTCTAAGAACTAATCATTCGAGGACATGTGACATCCACCAACCCGCACTTGGCCAGCGTGTGTGGATTAGGGCCTAAACTCTCTCAACTAGTAAGATAGTTGAAAGAAGACCCGTGCCCATCAGTGGGACACTAAAAAGGGTTGAAGTGAGGGTTGCTAAATAATAATAACAAATTCTGTTTTTTTTCTGGTCATCCTATATTAGATGCTATCATACCCAATTTTAACTCTAATACTTAAGCAATAAGATATATTTTTGTGTGTACATATTACAAATTATTTGTAACTTATGGTATATTGACACAAGTGTTTAAGCTAATGTATACTGAATCTACAATGATTTAGTTATGCTATGAGTATTGAGCCTTTATAACTGAACTTCAGACTGACTGTATGGTTCCAAAATATTGATACAAGATTGAAGAAGAAATTGTAATAGTCCAAAGTTGGCAGCGTATCAAGGGGGATAGGTAATTTTTATTGAGTAAGTTTTTGTCTTTGAACGAACCAATCAAAATTAGCTTATGGTTAAAAGATATTCAGTGAAATAAAACTACTTTTTAACGGATTTTATCGCGGTTTATTTTATTTTTGCTTAATTTACTTGTACCAAAACCCAAGCAAAATCAACTCCGAATTCAAGACACTGTGAGCTCAGTTTGCTTAAATCGGAACGCAACTTAAATATTAATGTTTGAAGGTAGTCAGTAATAATTATGATTAATATTTTTGGACGTCAAATATCTCAGTCCACCCGTGAACATGAAATCTGAAAAGACTTTGAAACATCGGGATCTAAAATCTAAAATAAACCGCGATAAAATCCGTTAAAAAGTAGTTTTATTTCAATGTGTGATATTCGCGTAAATCTAAGACAATACTAGATATTCAGTGGTAAAATATTAGTTAGGAAAGCGGAAGGCACAGTTATGCAGTGTCTATAGGTATCTGGTCAGTGGAAAAACTTTAGAACCAACTCAAAGTTGGGAATCATGTCTAACAAGAACAACTGCCATAGCACTTTCATTCCACACTGAACTGGAAGTCTAGTTAGGTGGTGTTGAGTAGAAGGTGTGTGGTGTGGTGTGGTGTGGTGATTTGAACATAAACTACCTACTTCCTTAGGTAGAATTTAGTATTGGGTAGCCAAGAAAAAGTTTGTGAACACTTATTGATATTATTAGCCCTTATCATCCCACTGCTGGGTAAAGGCCTCTAACTCCTTCGACCTTTCCTCTTCTATCCAACTGTTGAAGAACTCATACAGTTCATCCTACCATATTGAGAGTCCAGACTGTGTCTGGATCTATAAATCCATATCTTAGGAAAATTTGTGTCTAAAGCTTTTAATTAGTAAAATAGTGCTTAGGAGTTGTTTTTTAATTTACAGCATAAGTGGGAAGTACCTAATGAGTACTTAATAAATTTTTAATTCTATCATGAAATTCATCTAGCTAAGTGTTAACTATTTAAAATTACATTGTAGTTCACAGTTAACATATTTTAAGAATTGGTGGATATGCAGACAGACATAGAATGTTATTTTGATTTATATATTTGATAAAGTTTCATGAAGAGAATCATTTTTGTAACTTTATATGTATTAGTAATTAACAACTTTGATGAAACAACATACTTAATTGTTAATTTTTTTTAAATAATACTTAATCTAAGATTATGATAGACGTAGGCTATGAAGCATATACTGCGAAGTGAGGGCCATATGTTGAGAAGGAAAATCTAATTATTGTAAAAATAATAATATTAGACGATATTTCTTGGTGTAATTAGTCTATATTTCATTACACATTTTTAGAATAACAAACACGTACGTACTTACGATACGTTTAAACCCGCGCGTAACGTGAATAAATAAACAAAAAAGCCAACTGTAAACATAGCCACAAAGAGAACATAAAAACGACAATTTGCGAACTAAATACCCGTGTGTGAACACAGCACGGAGGCCTACGCCGCTTTATACATTGATACAATTGAAAAAAAAAATGCATCAACACTGCAATTTGATTACATTTGTCTTCAGATAAATCTTTTATACTGTTACTTACTGCTACGTATTGCGTACGTTTATCTTCAAGTTTACCATCGAAGGCTTCAATATAAATAAATGCTTTATATAAATTGATTCGCACTGAAATCGCAAAAGCACAATGGTTTGAAGCACATTGATGTTGTAGGATACGATCAAAACATAGCCTTTGTAAGCTCTCATCGAGGCTGCAACACAATGTGTGTAATTAAAACACATACGGTATTCATCTCAGAAGGTTAACAGCAGCGGTTAACGCGCGTAGGATGCTTTTTTTCGATGTATTTTGAAAAAATGCTGTTGCTTTCCTACACAGCAATGGCATAACACGCAAACACTTTGAGCGTTTTTCACAATGAAACACTGCACTTAACCGGATTTTTTGGTTCGAGAAACACGCGACGAGCCACGGTATGCATTTTTCCACTCACCTTGTTGTTTATTTGCTATTTTATTGAAACAGTTTTGAAAAACTTCATATAAATGCATAGGCTCGTCATCGCTCGTCGCCATTTTGGATTTTACTACTGTCCAATTCAACCAAAGACAAACTAGAACGGAGTGTACTAGAGCCGTTCTAAAAAATCAAATTGATAAGATCCATAGATATACCACTGTGCCAGCCAACAACTCACAATTAATTCAACAAATAGAAAAACAAAGCATTTTTGTTGAAAACTTAGATAAATAATAGAAAAACATGTACTTGATAGTTAAAGCAAAGTTCTTTTGTCAAAAGAAATGATTTGTTAAAAGAACAAGAAAAATGTAATATGTAATCGATGGACGTGTAGCCGACTAATCATTGAAAATCACTTCACTATTATTATTTTTTTTCTTTGCGTTATATTTTTTGACGTGAGTGAGAGAGCCTACAAAATTTTCGAGTGGACTTCAAAATAGAAAAAACACATATTTACCATCTTCATGTAACATGTTCTCATTGAATTCATTAAACACCCAAAATCAGGTAATTAAGATCGCCAATCGTTTTTAATAATGTTACGTCAAAAAGTTATAAAATTGGCAAAACTGTAGTGTCATTATAACCTTTTTGTCATTTCAGATTTTAGTTAGTTTTAGTCAGATATCAGCAAGATATTCAAGTGTTTTTCGGCACAGGAGACACAGTAGTATCAAAAGCAAAAATGTGAGGGGACAGGAAGGTGCCACCGCGCTAGGTGACTCTAAAGTCAGCGACAGTTTGAACGAGAGTTTAAGAAATTTCGATAAGAATGTCCTGAGGTACAGTTGACTGATTGAGTAGTGTATTTTGTTTTCAATGTTATGTAAAGGGTAAATAGCTACATGTTTACGTTTTAGACTAAGTTTAGCTGACATACATACACCAATGACATTGTTTTTGAGGCTATAGATTAGTTATCTGTACATAATCATTAGAAGTAAAACATTTGTATAACAGATGCTTCATATACTTCGACGCAATTGTGTGCACTAAAGATATAGTTGCCAATATAAGGCTATTCGGTAGTTGAGAATAAGAATATGTTAGTTTGCAAATATAGGAGTACATAATGTGGTGTAACAAAATTCAACAAGTTCAACCATATTTTACCAGTATGCGTGCAAAATTTAAATACACAAGAGTTACACAGAAACTGGTCCAATAAAAATTCCTCCACATTGATAAGTTTTCTCTATTAATATTTTACGGAGTCGCTGTTTAAAATTGATAACAGGTAGAGTTGAAAGTTTTTAATTTATTGTGTAATCCTTACTAATATTATTTTCCATACATCACATAACTACTTTACTCTTTCATCTCATTATTAATATATATTATTATTATTATTTATTATTTATAATAATAATAAATATTCTGGGACATTAACACACACTGTCATCTGGTCCCAAGCTATGCAGAGCTTGTGTTATACATATAATACTTTTCTTTTGTAAATATATACTTTTATTAGATATTTACACCCAGACTCGACACAAACACAAATGTTCATCAGTAACGTTTGTTTCGGGTGGAAATCGAACCCACGACCTGCAGTGTGAATAGCAAGTATTTTACTGACCATGCCACCATTCCATCATATATATATTCCTTTTTATGGTTTAATTTTTATGTTATATTATTATTTTTATGAACTATTACTAAGTCAAAAGAGACTGGACCCTGCAACGCAGGGTATCCTAGTGTGGGGCCCAGTGTCACTAACATTCTACTAAACCTTAATATGAAATAAATAACTCCCGGGTCTCGCTTGGGTGAAAGCATTTGCCACATATATGTGGGCGGATAAAAGGTTAAGGTACAGGTTCTCTGGTTAATAGTGATAATAAGTAAAAGATAGGTATTTGTTTAAAAGAATATATTCATCTCTTGACCCCTAAGACTGATAACAATATTATTGAAATAAAACTACTTTATAATGGATTTTATCACAGTATATTTTAGATCCGACGTTTCAAAGTCTGAAAGTTTCGACGTTTGAAAGTTGGAACTAAAATCCTTTATGAAGTAGTTTTATTTCAATGTGTAATATTCTCGTAAATCTAGAAAAATACTATAACAATATTAATATGTCAGTTACAGTCTCAAGTAGAACTAGGATGTGTGATGTATATTTAGAACAATTGTTGCTATTATATACCGGGTGGAAAGGACCTCCCTCCACAAACTGATAGGATAAAATCTATAGTTTCATTTCATTTTCATTTATTTATTCATTAACAATATACATTGTGTCTGAATTAATATCTTTAAATTATGTATTTAACATTTAAATAGTTTTAAAATTATATATAACCATGATAGTATAGATAACCATTAACATTTTTGTACAAACATATTAAATTCAATTTAATATTATCATCACAATTTTTAAAATAATTGGAAATAAATAACAATTCCGATTTTGGTTATTATTAAAATTAAAAAATTGTAATAATAATAATAATTAATCAATTTAGCTTCATTATTGGTCATATGTCATAATAATTCCTTTATAAGTCATGTATCGAGTATAAACATCGTTCTAGTAAAAAAAAAATTATAGCTGAATTTTAAACAACTTACAACAACGATATAGACAATGGATTTCAGGATACATCATATTGAGTTGATTGGTACATGAAATTAGTTCAGGACCATTATAGGTATCCAATAATCGTACTTTGTTTTGTTAACCTATACAGAAATTATACCAGCATAATGCCAACCTTTCCACTATAGGATTAGTCCCTACCACCAAGTGCACTCTCACCACATCATTTCACACATTGTTCCTTAAAGTAATGAATTGATGGATGTTTTATTTTAACTGTCTTTCAATAAAGCCGAGATTCTAAATACGTACAAAGTACCTATTATAAATTGAAATAAAGCAAAATTAACAAAAAATATTTCTTAAATATTCAGAAAACAATTCCAGTAAAGAATGATTTTAATTAAGGAGCTGAATGCACCCTCTTAGTTTGTGGAGGGCTATCCCTCCCACCCTATATGGTGTCTGGTAACCTACCCTTGATATACAATGTTACACTTCATAGACGCCTCCTGTTCTATGTGACTTTATGTAAGGCTAATGGCTAATGTTATATATTTTTTTAGTGAGATGAAAAACATCGACGTACGCGCACTAGGGCTGACCCGGCTGATGCCGCGGCTGGACTCTGTGTGGAGAGTGTCGCACGTGTCTGCCGCCAGCTTCGAACTGAACAAGAATGGGTGGAGCGACCTGCCTACTGTCACTCTTGATCTGAGGGATCGGAAAAAGGCTCGGTGAGTCATTTATGTATGAATACAACGACGTCCTCGTTGGATCACCCCTGCCTAATTCATTCTGTTTACGAATGATATTCGGTTAGAAGGTGGCAGTGGAATAAGGGAACCATAAAGGAGCTATAATTTGGACCTATCATAAATGGTGTCACCACTGGAACACGGCAAGGCCGCGTGGCGGTGGTTGCAATAAAGGTGCCAGCTGACACTGCGTAGCCCTGCCACACTGCAGCTGGCCTTTACATGGTTATAGAGTCCCAACGTTGTACTTTCCTCAGATAAACAATGTTTTTCTTGAATTTTTGTCTAACTTGCCGACCACATGAAGATACCGTAGACTAAAGTACTATTAGTTTCAAATAAGAGTAGGATTGGAAATCCGCCATCTTGGAATGGAATGAGCAACAACTTCACATTTTTAGTACAGTGGACAAAAACGTTTGTTTGATATAATAATCAAATCTTTATAAAAAAAAATTAAATGCATATTGTCATTCAAATGGTCATTTGGTGCTGAATATTTAGGTATGAATATAATTTTATTAACTTCCGACGAAAAAAGCGGTGTTCGTTAGTTAAAGAGCGGTGTATTTATGTTTGTGTAACTGTGTTACTGTGTATTTGTGTACAAGTTTGTGGCATCTATATTTCTACATAAATCGCTTTCCATGCATAATAAAATATTATTATCATCTGTGGTATGATATTTCGTGCTGACGCTACTTTTGCTTGGTTTGTAGTATAAAGTTAGCCGCGAGTCCAGTCCTATTCTTATTTGAAACACATAGTATAACTAAATCTGAACATTCCCCCCCTAGATTTACATGGAGCTCAAACTTCCCGTCGCTCCTAGCCCGTCACTTGCACGGAACCTTCCAGTACGCGTTACAAGTGCGGGGCTTCAAGACTGAGCGCGGGATACACGCGGACCTCAAGAGGAACCCTAATCTTATCAACAGACTGCGTAAGTCATTCGGTCAGTATGTCAGTAGTTTGTGTACAGTGAACTGGACCGGATCGAAATATTTACTAATAATATCATAATGCTGCCGCGGCGGTATCGGCCTCGCCTAATTTTTCTTTAAAAGTCTTGCGCTTGACCACAACTTGCCTGTTGTGTTGTTATGCAATGATGTAGTCTACGATGTAACGCGCCAGCCCAGTATACCGATTCACTCGTGATCACGAATGATTATCGGTGAGAAGGTGGCAGTGGAATGAGCCTCCTTAAGGTTAGTAACCTTAAAGGAGCAACAATTGCAGTGCAGTTGCAATTAAGTTTACGTCTTAGTCATTTTGCACTAAGCCGTAAACCTTAATTGCAACTGCACTATTGTATTCTTGTAATTGTCGTTTAAATATCATACGCTAAAGCGCTCGCGTGACGCGAACTTGACGCGAGCTTACCTGACAGCGATTGTCAATAATCACGAGAATATGAAAAGAGTTATTTTGATCGAAACTTAACTGCAACTGCACCGCAACAGTACTTATTTAATTATGTAAATTAGCCCACAGCTTATATCTTTATTTATTTTATATTCTTCGATAGGCTGGCGCTTGACTACAACTCGCCTGATGTTAAGCAATGATATAGTCTACGATGGAACGCGCTAGCCCAGCATACCGATTCAATCGTGATTGCGAATGATTATTGGCGAGAAGGTGGCAGTGGAATGAGCCTCTTTAAGGTTAGTAACCTTAAAGGAGCAACAATTTCGACCCACCCTCTCTGCATGGTGTCACCAGACATCGCACCGGAACACGGCAAGCCCGTTTGGCGGTGCGGCTTTGTCTGGTGGGTGGTCACTAACCACGGCCAAAGCCTACCACCAATTTATTGTCACCTGATTTGCACCACCCGGGGACCACGTGTGGGGATTCAATTACAGGTGTACACCCATGGACGAATGACGAAGGTGACTCATCCCCCATCGGAAAGGTATAGCCTGATGTGTAGCCGTATGTACAAGACTAAATAGAACACTAATTTGATTTCTGTCCCTTGGAATAATGGGTATAATGTATTATAATTTCCAGGTCTAACCACAGAGCCAACGGACAAGGCAGCCCTAGGTCCAGATGCTGCGCCACGTTTAGAGAAGTTACTCAGCGAGGAGGCCGCTCATCTTACACATCAGCAGAAGGACAAGATCAAAATCGCGTTCGCTGAGGGGTATCTTGCAGGTATACTAGTAACGGATTATTTACATTCACAATAATTGTTAGCGTGCGAATGGTTCATAGCATTTAACAAATTACATCACTTCGACCCTCTTTAGGGTCCCACTGCTGAGAGTTTAGGCCTTAATCTACACACGTGCGGGTTCGTGGTGTCACATGTCCTTTGATTTTAGTTCTTAGGTGCCGGTTTCCTCACGATGCAGCGGCGATGTTTAATTCACAAAAAGATGTGTGGGCACTACTGCGAATCGAACCCGTGACCTTGTAATTCTAAGGCGAGGCCCATACCGCAGCACCACAGTTGCTCTGTGTGTGTGTTGTTCCAGTAAATTAGTGTGGGATCGTGGAGCGAAATAAAAGTGGGAAAGCTCAGCTAGCCTTTGTATTGAAAAAATATATGTACACTTTTATATTTACACCAGAGAATTATTTTTACTGTGTATGTCGTTCGTCGTTATTTGTCCTCACACTGTTGTTACACATACATGACGGGCCGGTGGCGTGGTCGGTAAGATACTTGCTTTTCACGCCGCAGGTCGTGGGTTCGATTCCCACCCGAGACAAACATTTGTTTAAATATGTCTGTTTGTCTTGTGTCTGGGTGTAATTATCTATATATAAGTATATATTTACAAAAGAAAAGTATTATATGTAGTATATTACCAGTTATCTGGTTTCCATAGTACAAGCTCTGCTTAGTTTGGGATCAGATGACCGTGTGTGTTAATGTCCCACTATATTATTATTATTATTATTAAATACGTTCATTCACCTTCCCGTTCCCTCATACTATTCTTCGCTCCTTTCACCATACACAATCATTCACACTCAACCTGCCACTGTTCACGTTCCATTCCACACATCCATACAAAGTTTTGTTCTCATAACCTACATTAATTTTAATTGTAACTTTCCAGGTTCTCACCCGGATAACGTACGGGGTACGAAAGCATCAAAGTATCTTAAGTTGGTGCAACAACTCCTCACTATAGTACTCTTCCTGGCCATATTCGTCAGCCTCATGGCTTCCGTCAGCGGTACTGTTTTCAGGTAACATACTTACTATCTTCCGGTACACACTTCAAATGAGAATAGAACTGAACTCATGGCTAAATTCGTACGAAAAACTAAGATTTGTCCCGGGTGAGAATTGAACCCACGAACTTCGGCTTAGCGTCATGGTCACTAACCTCTACGCCACCAGGTCAGTCATATCCTACGAACGTTTTTCCCCACCATACTATAAAAGTAAAGTTTTTGAAGTGAAGCGAACCAAAGGAAAACATCGTACGGAAACCGGTCTAAGAACTAAACATTTGAGAACATGTGAAATCCACAACCGTCACATTGCCAGCGTGTGCGGATTAAGTCCTAAACCCTGTCAACCAGACAGAAAAAGGGTTGAATTCATTAGAAAAATCTTTTATTCGACCCGGGAGTCGAACTTTATTCGGTTCGTTCGGTTATTAAGCAAACACCCTTTCCAATCCTTTTTTGTTTACTTTAAGATATATATGGAATAGGATATTCTAATAATCATATTTATTAAAATAAAAACTTTGTAATTGTATACTTCTTTTATTAAATAAATAAATGGGTGTTAGGATTTGTCCGGGTTCAAATCCTGAGTCTTGACGATGCCGCTGTTGATCCTGGTGCACAGGAGTAATTAGCAGTGCAGTGGTGGGATTGCGGTGGTGGGGAGTCTCATACAAAAAATGTTATTCGTGTAAACAGGATCCAGCTCGGTAACCAGGTGGAGGTAGACCCGGAGGACATCTCCGTCACCTTCGATGATGTCAAGGGTGCTGATGAAGCCAAGCAGGAGTTGAAGGATGTGGTGAGTAAATAAATTATGATTTATTTTAATAAATTAATCCTACTAATATTATAAACTCGTAAGTTTGTAAGAATATATGGATGTTTGTTAGTCTCATGCAAAAAGTACTGGACGAAATTGGATGAAATTTAGCCCAGAGATAGATTATGGTCTGGATTAACACATAGGTTACTTTTTATCCCAATAAGTACCATGAGGTTGAAGCTGTTCTCAACGGGTGTTGAGGTCTGATGGCAGTTGTTAGTTTAATTCTGGTAGTTAGCCTCATCAGGTTTGACTGGGAGCTGATCCCAATAGAAATGAGAAAATGGCAAGGGTAATGATGATGACAGTTTGATATGTAGAAAGGAGAAAGAAAAACAATTATTTGACTAAGACAGGACACACAGAACCAAAAAAAAAACTCATGAAAAGAGAGAGAAAAAAACAAATGAAAACATCAAAAAGAAAAAAATCTGTATAAATTAAACTCTATTGCTGTTCGTTAGTCTCGCTAAAACTCGAGAACGGCTGAACGGATTTATCTTATCTTGGTCTTGAAATGTTCGTGGAGGTTTGAAGAAGGTTTAAAAGGTGAGGAAAATTGGAATAATTGCCGGGAAAACTCTGAAACAGCCCTTTTCTTTTTCGCATACAAACGTTTTGATCGAGTGTTCGAAGCATGGAAAGTAAGCCAAGAGTGAGATAAAATGTACAATGCCACTAGTATATAATAAAATCAAAGAGTAAATGTGACCCATCAGTGTCAAACATGGACATTACTCAGTAAACGCTGTGAGTACCTACTAGAGGCGACCCACAACACTGATTTTCACCAAAATCCATATTCCCACAGTGTAACGCCAGGCGCCAAGGTATGTATAGGTATATATGTGTTCAGGTGGAGTTCCTGAAGTCCCCGGAGAAGTTCTCGTCCCTGGGCGGCAAGCTGCCGAAGGGCGTGCTGCTGGTGGGCCCCCCGGGCACCGGCAAGACGCTGCTGGCGCGGGCCGTGGCGGGGGAGGCGAGGGTGCCCTTCTTCCACGCCGCGGGGCCGGAGTTCGACGAGATACTGGTGGGGCAGGGCGCCAGGAGGGTCCGGGATCTGTTCAGTTAGTTCATTTTTTCACCTACAATGTGTAGTCTACAATCAGAAATAATTTTAAAAACAGATACTAAAATAAAAATTAATTTCTTTATGGCAAGAATACTTGTAAACTTTTGCGTTGCATTATTAATATTTGTATTTATCATAACGGGCAATTAACGCGCTCGCCTTTAATTTGGCTTTACGTTTCGACACGGGTTGCACCGGTCGTGGTCGCAAGAAGACTGATCCAGCGAAAGTACTCCGTAGATAACTTGACGCTTGACGCTTGCTTGCAGTAAGAAAAAGACAAAGTCCATCTAAATATATAAAAGAAGAAACTGACTGACTGACATATCAACGTAGAGCCCAAACCGCTGGGTCTGGAAACTCTAAATTTGGCACATAGGTTCCTTATGGGGTCTAGGGGTGCACTAAGAAAGGATTTTTCAAAACTCACCCTTTAAGGGGGTGAAACGGGGTTCCAAAGTTTGTATGGAGAAACAAGATTAGTGAGATCAATTTCGCGGGCGAAGTCGGGGGTGGAAGCTAGTTTTAACTAAAGAGTCTTTTAACATTTTTATGTATAAGTCCGTAAAACTAAACGCTACACTTAATTAAACCACACAATAACAATATATCACGTAACACAATATTCACATATCACCACTATACACTATAATTATCACTAACCACGATATCCACTTAACACCACTAATAACTTTATACTTTCACACTAATTATATAGGTAGTGTCCTCACATGCAGCATTTGTCACAGGATTTTTTCGGCTGAAATCTATATATATATAAATGAAACCCGTTTTCCGTTGTCACGACGTCACGCGTGAACGGTTGGACCGATTTCGCTAATTCTTTTTTTAAAATATTCCTTTAAGTACGAGGATGGTTCTTACGCAGAGAAAAATAAAAAAAAAAGAAAATTTAGAAAGCAAAGAAGTGCCGAAAACCGGGTTAGATACCTATTATTTATTATTGGTTATATTCGGTAGGTCTGAGACCCGGTAGATGGCACTGCTTTACCGGGCAGAACGACGTCTGCCGGGTCTGCTAGTTGGATATAAAAGCCATGTGAGGACACACTAACCTATCAGAACAAGGTCGCAGTTACCGAAATCGGTATGGAACGAATATAATTTATTTATTTAATAATTATTTATTTATTCCACTAACACAAAGGATGGTAAGTAATTGTGAGAAATAAAATTTTGCAATATCCTCCTTTGTGTGAGGCTGGCGTCCGGGTTAGGAAAACCTCATTCATTTATTACTTCATTCATTCATTATTTCATTCATTCATTCATTTACTTCCACACTGTCACAGTCTAAACACTTCCTTTCTTTCGTATCCGAATCTTCTCGCTTCGAAACTAACACCATGTCCTACGTGGACGACTCAACGCGAACGCGATTGCGAAACGATCCGATGCGAATTTAATACGATGCGGAGCGATGCGGCTACTCTGTCCTACGTGCGCGCGAACCGTCACACATTACAATTTTTGCTTGAAAAAAAATATGGCCGACGCGTCCACTTCGCGCAAAAATATCAAGCCAACTGATCACAGACTACTAAGAGAACCTAGCGGTTCAGACGGTCATGTTTCATTTGCCGTTCATGTACCGTTGCAAAGTTAGAAATTGACAAGTAAATTTTTTAATCAAGGATTTGGGCTCTGGCTACTTTTGTCTAATGAGCCTGAATTAAGTCGGTACAATGTTGCCGGTAAAAAATAAAATATTAGCTGCGCCCACAATAGTGTTACCAGCATTGAAATTAAAATATTTAGTTTTTTTACTATAGTCTTATTTACTGGAAGGAATAAAAAAACAACGAAGGATTATAATGAGTTTCTTTTAATTGATTTTTACATTCGCATTATACTCTATTATCAATTGATGCAGTCTTATTAATTTCACTAAACAAGGTTCTTCACAGTAAATTCTGAAAGGAACGCTGATGTCGTACACTTTGATAACGATTTTCTTTTCTCACATGAAATTATTAACGTGTATAATTTTAGCAGAACTGTAAGAGACTAACAAAATAATATCACTATCAAAATTACTTTAGTTTTATTTGCACAATTTATAATTTAAGACAATTTTTATTTTAATGACAGCAATAGAGAGAATCGAATAACAGCACCATGGTAACCAACTTAGTTTTTCAGTAGAAGAAAACTTTGGACAACTGAAGAGGCTGAATACTATTCAAAATTCAATAGAAATCAATGTTATGTAGCGTCCTGTTGCTAGAATACACATTTGAGAACACACAGTTATTTGTTGTTGTTGTATCACAATATTATTAAATGGGTTGATAATAATGTACAGAAATTAATCAACGCAAATACTTCAACACAACACAAACCATAACAATAGGTATCCCAAATCTATGACACAAACCGTAATGGCAGTCATGCATAGATTAGTAATTAAATGAGGGGTAGTCGGATTTTTCACATTGGGAATCGGGAACGGCTTTACCTACCACAAACTATTTAAATGTACCCTACAATAGTGAGAAAGTACGTAAATAGTACTCTATGGTTTCAGGCGCGCCACCCCTGACAGCTATCAAGTAGTGACATGAGAGTGACAATCCTCTAGCGGGGGTGAAGAAGGGAGAGGGAGGGGCGTAACTGTCACTTTTGACGTGACAACGTCTTAAATTAGGTTGCGGCTGGGAGGCACTTATGAAAAAGTGTAACGCTCGGTAACGTTACGATGAGTCACCGAACGAGAGAGAGGCCCGCCGAATGCCTTGCGTCTCTCTCCCACTCAACTATGTTTCATCCTTCTTCCTACTATACGAATGAATATTCACATTAAAATTATTTTACCACTCAAAGTCGTTGTCACGTAAAACTTTCGCCCGTATACCGAATTTACAGGCAACCAATTTTTAGCTTTGCATTGACATATCGTACGGTCGTTTTTTTTTTTTCTAAAGCTTTACCAGGCGTGATCGCGTCCGCTTCATTTTTTTTTTCTTCTACTGCTGTTATTCGATCCTCTCTATTGCTGTCATTAATATAAAAATTGTCTTAAATTATAAATTGTGCAAATAAAACTAAAGTAATTTTGATAGTGATAGTATTTTGTTAGTCTCTTACAGTTCAGCTAAAATTATACACGTTAATAATTTCATGTGAGAAAAGAAAATCGTTATCAAAGTGTACGACATCAGCGTTACTTTCAGAACATTTTTACTGTGAAGAACCTTGATTAGTGAAATTAATAAGACTGCATCAATTGATAATAGGGTATAATGCGAATGTAAAAATAAATTAGAAGAAACTCAGTAAATAATCCTTTGTTGTTTTTTTTATTCCTTCCAGTAAATAAGGCTATGGTAAAAAAAACTAAATGTTTTAATTTCAATGCTGGTAACACTATTGTGGGCGCAGCTAATAATTTATTTTATACCGGCAACATTGTACCGACTTAATTCAGGCTCATTAGACAAAAGTAGCCAGAGCCCAAATCCTTGATTAAAAAAATTACTTGTCAATTTCTAACTTTGCAACGGTACATGAACGGCAAATGAAACATGACCGTCTGAACCGCTAGGTTCTCTTAATAGTCTGTGTTTCGCGCCGCTCCGCACCGCACCCCACGTGCGTTTGGTCACGTAGGCCACTTCAATAGGTTTCGACTGTTTGTTGTTTTCGCGCCGCTTCGCGTTCGCGTCTAGATCGCTCACGCAGGACGTTGCGTAAGACTAACTTCGAGTCTTTTTTTTTGCCGATGACCTAACCCAATCGGCTGGAAGGGCTTCTATAATTTCACCGCACTTTTTCGGTGAGTTGTCCGAGGACGGTCGAACCGATCAAGTACTGTGGCAACTGCCATGAGGGCTCCCCATGTGGGGACGAACATCGGGTCAGGACGTTGCAGGACACTCTAGTTTTTTAGGGGATCGGGGGGCATGACTTCGAGTCGGCCGGCCCTATTTATATCGCCCTAAGGCACGCCTCGCAACTTCCAGGATCTTCTATCGAAGATTCCCGAATCTGTCTACAATTATAGGATAATTTAGACAATAGTTTTAACCTACCCGACAATAGATGGCGTTATTATTTACTTATTTTCTATTTCGTCCTATCGGTCAACAGATGGCGCTGTCAGTCTCGACAATTATTATTATTAACATTAACATTTGTAACTTTAATTTCACAGAAGCAGCGAAGGATCGAGCGCCATGTGTAATCTTTATAGACGAAATAGACTCCGTTGGCGCTAAACGCACTAACAGCGTGCTACATCCATATGCTAATCAGGTATTTAATTCTCAAAAGTTTCAAGTTATTTACATGTCAGCGGTACGAGCCTAACTAAGGTCGCGGGTTCGAATCCTGGTCGTGCCCACACATCTTTGTGTAAATATTTATCTCCGCTTCTCAATTTCGGTGAAAGGAACCATCGTGAGGAAACCGACATGTCTAAGAATTAATCATTCGAGGACATGTGACATCCACCAACCGCTCTAATACAACACACTAAACAAAATGTAATAGATATAGTACTTCATTTAAATAAAAGAAAAGCCTACTGAGTTGTTTGTCAGTGTTTCTCAGTAGTTGCCAGTCATTCACTGTACGGTAGGAAAAGAAATTGGACTATTTTTATGTAGATTCGCGTCTCAAAAAAAATAAAGCATATTTTGATTTTGATTTTGAGAAATATATTAAGTTCAAAATTAGCCAAATCAGTTCTGCCGTTCTCAAGTTTTAGCGCTATAAACATGCGACCATATTATTTTATAAAGAAGATAATATTTGTGTGTGTTAGACAATAAACCAGCTGCTATCAGAGATGGATGGGTTCCATCAGAACGAGGGTGTGATAGTGCTGGGCGCCACCAACAGGAGAGATGACCTGGACCAGGCGCTGCTCAGACCTGGAAGATTCGATGTTGAGGTATCTACTGTACTTAATTATATAATCTGGTAAAGTTATGTTGGTACTTACATTTTTTTTTATTCTTCGATAGTGTTGGGTGTTTCCCAACGTACACTGATATGATAGGTTGCTGAGGGAGATGTTAGTTCCTAAATTACTAGGGTATTGATATGATAAGAGTACAACACTTGCTAAACTACGGGGCGGTGGCGTGGTCAGTAAGATACTTGCTTCGATTCCCACCCGAGACAAACATTGGTGTGATGAACATTTGTGTTTGTGTCGAGTCTGAGTGTAATTATCTATATTTAAGTATGTACTTACAAAAGAAAAGTATTATATGTAGTATATTACCAGTTATCTGGTTTCCATAGTACAAGCTCTGCTTAGTTTGGGATCAGATGATCGTGTGTGTTGATGTCCCACTATATTATTATTAATGTTATAGTATTCATTTTTCAAAACTGTATGTATGTACGTCAGCTAAGAAAGAGATAGAGGTGGTTATGATGGTTGGAACGAACCCGCAGTTCTTCGAAATCATCCAGTCTCCATAATAACGTGAACCTGTCTTCCATCTCCAGGTGAATGTGCCAACTCCAGACTACGGGGGTCGGAAAGAGATTCTGGAGCTGTATTTAGCGAGGGTGAGGGCGTCCGGAGACGTGGACCCGGATGTGTTAGCGCGCGGGACCACCGGCTTTACTGGCGCTGATCTAGAGAATATGGTCAACCAGGCTGCGCTCAAGTACGTATGCTCATCAATTATATGTATAGTAATGAAGTAAAATAACTGCATTTTAGTCTTCCACTGCTGGGCACGGTTCTTCTCTCAACTATATAACAAGATGAGAGAGCTTAAGCCTTAATCCACACACGCTGGCTAAGTGTGAGTTGTCGGATGTCACATGTAGACATTCCGTTTTCCATTGACGGGCCGATGGCGTGGTCGGTAAGATACTTGCTTTTCACGCCGCAAGTCGTAGCGTGGGTTCGATTCCCACCCGAGACAAACCTTTGTTTAAATATGTCTGTTTGTCTTGTGTCTGGGTGTAATTAACTATATTTAAGTATATATTTACAAAAGATGAGTATTATATGTAGTATATTACCAGTTATCTGGTTTCCATAGTACAAGCTCTGTTTAGTTTGGGATCAGATAGATGTGTGTGTTAATGTCCCTTTATATTATTATATTATTACTAGCTTCCGCCCGCGGCTTCGCCCGCGAAATTGATCTCACTAATTTTGTTTCTCCATACAAACTTTGGAACCCCGTTTCACTCCCTTAAAGGGTGAGTTTTGAAAAATCCTTTCTTAGTGCGCCCCTAGACCCCATAAGGAACCTATGTGCCAAATTTAGAGTCTCCAGACCCAGCGGTTTGGGCTCTGCGTTGATATGTCAGTCAGTCAGTTTCTTCTATTATATATTTAGATTCGTCACGATGTTTTCCTTCATCGATATAGATAGCAGCGATATCCACACAAATATGTGTTGGCACGTCCGGGAATCGAACAGTGAGGTCATTACCGATATGCCACCACTGCTGAAGGTGGCACATCAACCCTCAATACATAAGTAAATACGAATGATTTGATTATTCATTTACATTCCAGGGCAGCTATAGACGGTGCTAAAAATGTTACAATGAAGTACTTAGAAGATGCGAGGGATAAAGTGCTAATGGGCCCTGAAAGAAGGTAATTAAATATTTAGAAAATATATAATACTAGCGGACCCGGCAGACGTCGTTCTGCCCGGTAAAGCAGTGCCATCTACCGGGTCTCAGACCTACCGAATATAACCAATAATAAATAATAGGTATCTAACCCGGTTTTCGGCACTTCTTTGCTTTCTAAATTTTCGTTTTTTTTTAATTTTTCTCTGTGTAAGAACCATCCTCGTACTTAAAGGAATATTTTAAAAAAAGAATTAGCGAAATCGGTCCAGCCGTTCACGCGTGACGTCGTGACAACGGAAAACGGGTTTCATTTTTATATATATAGATATATAACAAAATCTTTCATTTAAATGCGCTAAAGTCACTTTACTATCAGCAAGCCATTTCATTTGATACCCGTATTGTAGGAGTGTATTCAAAATAACTAGGCCGCCATCTTGGGTATTCCGCCATGTTGGATTTAGAATGAAGTTACATAGTCAACCATGTGTGGTCCATCCAAACTAAATGACACACATTCCAGTTCAAAATTGAGTTGGTAAATGTCACCCGAACCAACAAATTAAATAAAAAATAGTGAGAAAGAGACAAAGTCCATTTCAACTAAAGTCTTATAAGATTTTTATGAATAAGACCGTAAATTTGTAGTTTCTAGACTCCAGCGGTTTGGACTGTGCGTTGATATGTCAGTCTGTCAGGTTTTTCCTTTATATATTTAAGATTTAACTTTCCAGATCGAGATTACCAGATGAGGAGGCAAACGCAATTACCGCTTACCACGAAGGGGGACATGCTGTAGTTGCTTATTATACAAAGGTACTATTAAAATTATTACGACGACCTCGGTAGTCGAGCGGTGTAAGCCGTCCGATTGGGCTATACTCTGCCCGGGAAGTCGCGGGTTCGATTTCCGCCTCTGACAATATTTGTGGAACAACAAGGATTTGTTTCTGTGTCTGATTGGTTGAGGGACTACTCTCCGTGCCTCGGAGAACACGTTAAGCCGTCGGTCGCGGTCGTCATTTAATTTATTTCATACTTATACAGTTTTTTTATACTTGCAGGACGCTCACCCGCTTCACAAAGTGACGATCATCCCACGAGGGCCATCATTAGGACATACAGCTTACATACCTGCCAAAGAAAGGTGATATTATACTAATATTTCGTCATAATGACGAGCTGATGGCGTGGTCGGTGAGATACTTGCTTTACACGCCGCAGGTCGTGGATTCGATTCCCACCCGAGACAGACATTTGTGTGATGAACATGTCTGTTTGTGTCGAGTCTGGGTGTAAATATCTATTATATGTATATATTTACAAAAGAAAAGTATTATATGTATAGTATATACCAGTTATCTGGTTTCCATAACACAAGCTCTGCTTAGCTTGGGACCAGATGACCGTGTGTGTTAATGTCACAGAATATTTATTATTATTATTAATATTCTGTGACAGTGAGTATATTGAGCAGCGGTGGCGCAGAGGTACTGCCCTCGCCTTACAAATATAAGGTCGCGGGTTCGATTCCCAGTCGGTGAATTGTTTCATCTCCGCTGCTCAATAGCGGTGAAGGAAAACATCGTGAGGGAACCGGCACGTCTAAGAACTAAACATTTGAGGACATGTGGCATCCGCCAACCCGCAGTTGGCCAGCGTATGTGGATTAAGGCCTTAACTATCAATTCGTAAGATAGTTGAGACAGGTTGAAGTGATATCTAATTAAGCTCGCCCCCTATTACGTATGGGGCCTAAACATATCCAGGGTAACTTGTAATATTCATCTCTGCCTACCACCTTCGTGTGATACAGTCCAGATTGCTATGTTAATTACCTCTGCTTACTCGTGTCGTGTGTGTGTGTCAGGTACCACGTGACCAAACAGCAGCTTCTCGCCATGATGGACACCATGATGGGTGGTCGAGCTGCTGAGGAACTTATCTTTGGACCAGAGAAGATCACATCAGGTAACTATTTTTTGGGGGCTGAGTCACCTTCCCCACACGTGGTCCCCGGGTGGTGCAAATCAGGTGACAATCAACTGGTAGTAGGCTTCGGCCGTGGTTAGTGACCACCCACCAGACAAAGCCGCACCGCCTAGCGGCCTTGCCGTGTTCCGGTGCGATGTCTGATGACACCATGCAAAGAGGGTGGCGAGGAATTGTTGCTCCTTTAAGGTTTCTAACCATATGGAGGCTCATTCTATTGCCGTCTTCCCACTGAAAATCATTCGTGATAACGAATCGGTATACTAGGCAGACGCGTCATCGTAGACTACATCATTGCTTAACATCAGGCTAGTTGTAGTCAACCCAAATTAGGCAGTTCACTGGTACGAATGATTTTCGGTGAGAAGGTGGCAGTGAAATGAGCCTCCATTTGGTTAGAAACAATAAAGAAGCAACATTACCTCGCCACCCTCTCTGTATGGTGTCACCAGACATCGCACCGGATCACGGCAAGGCCGGCTGGTGCGATTCTGGTGGGTGGTCACTCATCCCGGCCGAAGTCTACTAACAAGTTATTGTCACTTGATTTTCACCACCTGGAGACCATGTGTGGGAATTCAGATCAAAAGTGCACTCCCACGGACGAAGGTTGAAATAAAGGTTGAATAAGCAGTACATTTAAAAAGCCAACTAATTGCTAAATTTATGCGAAAACAGCGTATTCGTCAGATTCCCGGTGCGAACATAACTACTTTTCAAACGTAAAGATAATTTATCTGTCATTAACATGCGTTTGAATCCTTGTAAGACATGCAAGGTGTACGATTTAAAACGAGGTTGACATATTTAGCCGGCGTTCAAATTGATAAAAATATCTTACAAAATCCACAAGAGAGTTTAAGCATAGCACTAATAAGATTAACAATTTGGTTTGATTACATAAAATTTGTTGGCACATCTACTTCTCAATGCATCAGCTGTCATTTTATACTGTCATCGCGTCCGTCTTTGAAGACAGCTGGCACTCGAAAATGTCATTATGAACGAACGAATGAACACCGAGCGCGGGTGAAGCGGCCATATTAGAATGGCTGACACTGTGAGTTGCACCGTTGTGTCGTCAGGAAGTGCAGATGCAATAACGTGCTCGATGAACGTTACGCTTTAATCCAATGTCATCTTAACGATCTGTAATTATCTAGTAGAAATAATGATTGTGCTATCGAGAGATTGGGGTGAAGTGATATTTGCCGTAGTTATTTTATTGAAATACCGTCTTCTTACCCGATAATTCACGCCTACCTAAAGTTGTCTGCTAATCCTGATATTTTTTTAGTCTAAACCCTTCAAAAGCCTTCAAATTAAATGAGTGTTTATTTTGATTACATGTTTACATTATAATATAATAATATAATATAGTGGGACATTAACACACACGGTCATCTGATCCCAAACTAAGCAGAGCTTGTACTATGGAAACCAGATAACTGGTATTATACTACTTATAATACTTTTATTTTGTAAATACATACTTAAATATAGACAATTACACCCAGACACAAGACAAACAGACATATTTAAACAAATGTTTGTCTCCGGTGGGAATCGAACCCACGACCTGCGGCGTGAAAAGCAAGTATCTTACCGACCACGCCACCGGCCCGTCGATTATCATGGAATGTGCTTAGAAAATGTTATTTGCAGCTAGAAGTTTGGAATTCCGCCCAATGAACGGATATAGGCTCGTTCCTTATTACGTATGCAACCTAAATATAGCCAGCGAAGCGAGTGTGTAACATTCACCTCTGCCTACCTTCGGGTAATACAGACGTTATGTATCTGTGTGTTGTCCAGGAGCGTCATCAGATCTGAAGCAGGCGACATCCATCGCGTGCCACATGGTGCGGGAGTGGGGGATGAGTGAAAAGGTGGGGCTCCGCACCATGGAGCCTGCACGGACCAGCCTCGTGCAGCAGGAGACACTCGGACCTTACACCAACGAGCTGGTTAGTATACAGTTGGAGTCGTCGGACTTGCCCCCTGATCTTTCACCGGTCGTGTCGGCCAATCTCTCACTGGACTGAGTGTTTGCGCACACGCATGTGTACAGTAATATCTGCGTACGTAAATACTCCTAGGTAGATATTAACAAAGTCGGAACTGCATTTTGGTGATTTTCGTTTTATTGCACCTAAGGTATTTTCTTAGATTTACGCGAATATCACACATTGAAATAAAAATATTTTATAACGGCTTTATCGCGGTTTATTTTAGATTTTAGATCCCGACGTTCAGTCTTTTCAGACTTCATGATCACGGGTGGACTGAGGTATTTGACGTCCAAAATTATTAGTCACAATTATTACTGACTACCTACAAATATTATTTGTTAATTTTTATTTCTAAGATCGCAAATTGCCCATTGCTTATGTTGGCACATCCATTTCTCAATACATCAGCGGTCATTTTATACTGTCATCGCGTCCGTCTTTGAAGTCAGCTGTCAATCGAAAATGTCAACATGAACGAACGAATGAACACCGAGCACGGGTGAGGCGGCCATCTTAGAAAGGCTGACATTTTGTGTTGGACGGTTGCGTCGTCGGGAAGTGCGAATGGAACCACGTGCTCGGCGGTCGTTACGCTATAATCCAATGTAATCTTAGCGATCTGTTATTATCTAGTATAATTAATGATTGTGCTATCGAGAGATCGGGGTGAAGTGATATTGGCCGGATATATTTTACTGGAATACCATCTAACCCGATAATTCACGATTATAGGCCGGCCATCTGAGGTACAAAGTCTCAAAACATTAATTAAATCTCATAAAGAACTATTTAACCACAGATAAAAGTAATTTGAGAATATTCGTCACTAATATCCATATCGCTTGAATCATCATCACTGTCTGTGCAGCTTGAGGAGTCAGAATCTTGGCGATAGGCGGTACGCGAGTTAAACTGTCGGCCTATACTTAAAGTTGTCTGATAATTCAGATTTTTAGTCTTTAAAGCCTTCACTTATTCAAATATCAAAATAGTGTAAATAAATTGTATGTGCAGGTGGATGGAGAAATTAAGAAGATTCTATCTGAGAGCTATGAACGCGCGAAGGCAATACTGCGCGCTCACGCTAAGGAACACAAGGCGTTGGCAGAGGCGTTACTCAAGTATGAATATATTTTTTTTAACGATTTTCAACCCCCAACAAAAAATACATATAATATAAGTTTATAAGTTTGGTGTGTGCATCTTTATACTAGTTAAATTAATTTTTTATTCTGAAATAGGCTTGCGCTTGACCGCAACTTGTCTGTTGTTAAGCAATGATGAAGTCTACGATGGGACGCGCCTGCCCAATATACCGATTCACGCCTGATTACGAATTATTTTTCGGTGAGATGGCAGAACAGTAAGGTTCCTTAAGGTTAGAAACCATAAAGGAACAACAATACGCGGGTAGATACGCGGTCTGTTAGCATTGCACCTCGCCGGAAGATCTTCTCTTTTCCCTAGAGGGTCACTACCAGATCCTCCAATCTCTACACCTTCTTTAGACTCGTATGAGTACTTTATGACAGAAATCAGCCAAGCCATTCTCGAGTTTTACCAATACAAATATCCTTCAATTCATTTTTATGTTTATGGATTTACAGTTTTTTTTTTGCTAGAAATCGTCGCATTAAGTTAGTATTTTTAAACTTTTTTCTTTTCAACAGATATGAAACACTAGATGCAGACGACATCCGCGCTATAATGGCGGGGGATAAGTTGAAAGTGGAAAGGGGAAGAGCGGGGAACAAGGAGCCCTCCCCAGCCCCTGCGACCCCCACCGCCCCCCTACTCGGTGCCCCCGCACCCGCATGAACACACTAGTCTACACCCCCTGTCCACTGACAGTGACACTAGATTCATATTTATCAACAAAATTACGTTTATAACGTTAATATGCGAGTGATAAGCCAATATCATTACCACTCGCACCTTTAGCACTAATGAGTTATATTTATCTAGTTATACTGTGCATCTGTGATGGCCGATTATACTTAGCATAACTGGGGTCGAATAGACCCCCTGTTCAATGTTTCGATTAGACGGCATAGGGACTGTGGTCCATTATTTATAAAATATTAGGATTGAATAGACCCCGTTGTGGATAGGGGGTCAGATAGACCACATGTAAGATGGAAATTAAATTTGCGTTTGTGATGCGTTAGATCCTCTTAGATAGGGTTTATAGTTAAACAGGGTTTAACCACTGATCAGATTACTGAGTTAATTTTACCCTTGAAAATATTGTATTTTAGACAACTTGTCTGTAAAGACAGAAAATTATTAGGACCCCCTACCTGCACGCGACAGGGGGTCTATTGGACCTGCTGTCTCATGAAGTCAATAAATTTTTCTCAAAATTACTCCCCCTTCCTGTATTTGCAACAGGTTGTATACTTCGTTGCAACTATAGAGGGTCGTTTATACCACATTCTGGAATTTGTTTAGACCTATCCACCACAGACAGAGGTCTTTTAGACCCCATGACGTCACATTTGGAAATTTTGCAGGCGCTTATGTAAAATAATATATTTACAATAAAAATAAGTAAAACCTTTATTATTTGGTTTTATTCAACACAGACGTAACAATCGCACCGTCAAAATCGAATTGATGAATTTGGCACTACATCACAAAATTTTACGATTCTATATCTACAATGATACTCTCGCTCTTTCACCCTAGTATCCTGCTGCTGGGCATGGATATTCTCTTAAAATGATCATGAGTTTATTGAAGATATGAATATTCAGATTTTAAAAATATTGAATTTGACTCGTATATGGCCAATTAAAAATTTAAATGGATTTCGAGAGAGTTTAGGCATTAATCCACAAACGCGGGTTGGCGGACGTCATGTCGTGGAATGATTAGTTCATAGGTATTGTTGATATTTCCCTTCACTGTTGACCAGCGGCGAAGAGAGAATTCGATTACATAACATAGATACAATCACGCATTTTTCCCATGGGGGTAGACAGAGACTATAGAGCGCCACTTGCAACGATCTAAACATACTTCCGTAGCCTCACTAATGTTCATACATCTGGTCACACATGCTGCGGTTGTGAGTACTACGCACCTGTCCCTTTTGAAGGACATCACCGATGAGATCAGCAAATGTCGTCCTAGGTCGTTTTCTTCACATCCACAGTGTATATATTTTTCGCAATACATCAATTTTGTCCGTCAACATTTCACACACTTCATCAATCTTATCTTTTATATCTCCCTAAACATTTATTATTACTGGTATAGAAATAAAACGATATTTTTATAAAATGTATATATTATATCGTGTAGGCGTGCGTCCTGGTCCTGGCGACCCCCTCCCCCGTGAGCAGGGCTCCGCGGGGCCAGCGACGACACGCGCGGTGCACGTGACCACTCGATACTAGCGACGACACGCGACTGTCACTGGAAAATTGTAATATGTTATAAGCCTTGATGACCTGTGAGTTTGCTCAGAATTTTTTTTCCAGTAATAGTTTTCTCGCAAAAAATGGAAAAATTAAGCATCTGGATTCGAACCGGGATCTTTTGGTTTCGCGACCACCTAATGTCCCACTCTGAGCTATTATTATATTGTATACTAATCGCCCTTGAAATCCCCTACATACTAAATTTCATGAATATCGTTAGAGCCGTCCATTTGATGTGGCAATTTAAACCTGTTTTTTCCCCTATACTGTCCTGCTTTGCCTGGAGGAAAGTGTACAATCTTTTTTTTTATTCTTCGATAGGCTGGCGCTTGACTACAACTTGCCTGATGTTAAGCAATGATGTAGTCCATGATGGAACGCGCCAGCCCAGTATACTGATTCACTTGTGATTACGAATGCTTATCAGTGAGAAGGTGGCAGTGGAATGAGCATCCAAAGGTTAGAAACCCTAAAGGAGCAACAATTCCGTCTCACCCTCTCTGCATGGTGTCATCAGACATCGCACCGGAACACGGCAAGGCCGCTTGGCGGTGCGGCTTTGTCTGGTGGGTGGTCACTAACCACGGTCGAAGCCTACCACCAGTTAACTAACTTTTGTTGTCTAACTTTCCAACTCTCCCCATTATCTTTCTGATTAAATTCGTGCGAGATCCAATACAGTACAGACGTCCTGTGTCTTGTCCAGGTTCAAATCCCGAGTCTCTTCACGGTACACAGGAGTACAAGAGTTAGGATGAACAAATAAATATAGATAGAATAAATAAATAACTCCACATACCCGACCCATACACGACTGGTACTAGGTTCACTTCCCTGCAGTTTAACAGCAAGCGCACTACGCAACAATTCCTCTGCAAAACTCTTCATGGCCGATAATATTACTGCGTGGACAGCGCTGCAAGTATAAATAATAATTTGTAATCTATATTATAATAATAATAATAATAATATAGTGGGACATTAACACACACGGTCATCTGATTCCAAACTAAGCAGAGCTTGTACTATGGAAACCAGATAACTGGTAATATACTACATATAATACTTTTCTTTTGTAAATATATACTTAAATATAGATAATTACACCCAGACACAAGACAAACAGACATATTTAAACAAATGTTTGTCTCGGGTGGGAATCGAACCCACGACCTGCGGCGTGAAAAGCAAGTATCTTACCGACCACGCCACCGGCCCGTCGATTACCTGATGTATGAACTCAGATAGATGGTCCAACAAAAAAAAAGGAAACAGGGCAGCAGTGACAAAGGGTGGAAGTCTGAAGAGAAGCTGGAGCAAAAAAGTTCTTACTTAGGAAAATAATATCTCTTCACTACCGTCACCGATCGTTCTTACACTTGATGCTATACTTCTTTTTGTTGCTATTTCTATATTATTAAGTACGTGTGATAATGAGCATATCCTAAAAGGAAACCGATGGGAATCGGCTTGTATGAACCCTTCGCTACTGCAGGGTAGACCCCCCGATAGGTGGCTTGATGAGATGAAAAATATAGCAGGAGACAACTGGACATCAAAAGTCAAAGACAGGAAACTTTGGAGTAAAATGGAGTAGGCCTTCACTCGAAATGAGGTCTTTGACAAAGAAACAATAATAATAATTTATAAATAACTAGCGGCCCGCCCCAGCTTCGCCCGGGTAGCTTCAGCCCACTCAAAAACTGTGATAAATAACGAACCGCTCAACCGATTTTGTGCAAATTTCATTACAATTCCATGTAATGAAGGCGTCATGCTATGATAAGTAAGTACTTACCTATATGAATACCCACTGCCAACATCTTCATTCCTCAGCTCAATCCCAATATCAGCGCATTTCCTCTCAACAAACAGAAACCTCTGCCTATCCTCTTCACTCTCCACCGGAAGCACAACCAAATTGCCTTCCGACGTCACTTCCTTTTTAACACAAACTCTATCTTCCTTACTTAACACATCTACATCTTCATCATCTGACAGATCGATGACGTCTGTCACGCTGACGTTTAACGTGTCAATATCGACAACTGACAGCGTGTTTATGTCATTCGGTGTTGGGTAAATTTCTTTTATGCTAGATTCCATGGTTTCTAAATGATTCCACGATGACCACTGGTCTTCGGATTGAGAGGTAGTAGATTCGTTCCTGACCGGGTAAAATCCGTGTAAACGGGAGTATATAAGAATTTGCTTTGTCCGCCATATTGTTTCTGATGTGTTAAGATGGTCATAAAGTAATTTGTTTATTAATTTCGCACGGGACCACTGAAATGTACAAAAAAAAGTATACACTAACTAATGTTTACACAATCTTCTCTCAACTATCTTAAGAGAAAATGCGAGCAATGAAAGATTTACTAGTTTCTCTAATCGCAAAGTTATAATTTGCATGATTCTCTCATTTCTTTTGGAATCAGCTCCCAGTCTAACCTGATGCAGTTAGCTATCAGAATTAAACGCGCGACTGCCATCAGACCTCGACACCCGTAGGGAACCAGTAGCCGAGATGGTTAGATCAGACGTCAGATTATATTAGGCTTCTGACTATCTGTAACGATTGTTAATGATGTTTTTAATGACAACCCTTCGACGGCTTAACGTGCTTTTTGAGGCACGGATGGTAGTCCCTCAACCAACCAGACACCCACCTTTCACAGCCGAAACTAATGCAGCCACGATACCGATGGTCTTATTCATAAAAAACTTATAAGACTTAAGTTAAAATGGACTTTGTCTTTTTCTTACTGGTATATATATCCAGATGACAGACAAAGACAAACGAATTATGAACCTATTTTAACTATAATGAGCTTAAAAGACGTTTATAGATACAGGGGTCAATCTTTAATTATTATTAAATATATTAAAGAAGAAACTGACTGACTGACTGACATATGAATGCAGAGCCCAAACTGCTGGGTCTGGAGACTCCAAATTTTGCACATAGGTTCCATATGGGGTCTAGGGGTGCACTAAGAAAGGATTTTTCAAAACTCACCCTTTAAGTGGGTGAAACGGGGTTTCCAAAGTTTGTATAGGCGAAGCCGCGGGCGGAAGCTAGTAACTATAATAAATATACTGTGACGAACCAGTGGCGAGGTCGGTAAGATACTTACAATGCACCTCGCCGGTCGTGAGTTTGATTCCCACCCGAGACAGACATTTGTGTGCATTAATATGTATGTATTATCTATTTAAAGTATTTACAAAAGAAAATTAGTTGACCTATGTACAGCAATCAGTTATCTGGTTCCCATGTTATAAGCTCTGCTTAGTGTGGGATCAGATAATTGTGTGTGTTAATGTCACAGATTATTATTAAACTATAACTTACCTCAATATTTCTCCGTTTCGCGAAATCATATTTCCAATACCTCTCTTCATTTTCCACTACAAAGGGAAACCGTTTCATAAAATCGGGATCCCTCACTAAATTACTAATAAGCGGTATTTTTTTCAACAAATAATTAACCGCTGCTCTAACATTATTCAATCTAGCAACACTATTACACAAACACTTGTACAAAGACTGTTCTTTTTTAATTTGTATGGCAACACTGTCAATTCTTTTCGGTGTTGCTAAGTAACAATGATCATTTTCAATATGTGAAAAATTATTCATATTATTTCTAGTTGCAATCGTTGTGGTAACTTCATTTTTCAACATATTCTTAACTTCCGGTTTTAATAATGACACACCCTTTTTTTTCCTGAAATTTCTTAAACCGTTGCCTTTCAAAGGACTTATTTTAGCTGTCTTCGAATTGTTTATCACAATCTCTTGAACCGTACTCAGATCTAAGTTTCTATCCATTTCTAAATAAAATATTTTCCCTGTAGTCGGATCTATGTATTTGATAATTCTCTTTTTCGGTGAATTTGGTTGACTTTGAACCTCATTCAGTGCTGTATCTTTAATTTCCTCACTTTCTGTAAATTCCTTTTCTGTTTTTATACTAACTTCATTGCATACATCATTTTCACTAATTTCCTGCATATTTTTATTTACATTATCATCATTAGAGTGACTGGCATCATTTTGTTCTTCAACGGTTTCTTTTTTTATCGGTTTTATAATCATTTCATCAACATCTACTTCAGCTGGGCCTTTAGCGAAGAAATCCATCCAGTCATCTGTTTGTGTGTTAGTATTATCTGTAATGTTGTCTGTATTTTCATCTGTAGTTTCGGGGATAGGTGGTGTAGGTTGTTCCGTTTTCAAAGGTGTTTCAATATGCTCTTTATATTCATATTGTAACATTTCTGGTGTACTGTACAGCCAGACATCAACTACAGTTTCAGCGCCTAGATAGAAATATATATAATTAGATTAAAAATTGTTAAAACGCAGTCCGGTGATGCTTCACTGCAAGCATTCGAATGTAATGTAACATTTCTTATTGAATTTTGAACATTTAGTTTAGTTGATATCATAATCTATATATCGCAGCGCGTAACTTATAAAAGTAGCAAGCTGTGGCCTTAACAGACGGTTGGGTGTCACTTCAGTCACTTGTGATAGCATGAGGCCTGTCAGTTGTCAAACTTACGTCACTCGGGTCGCTTGTCTGTAATTGTCATTGTTACATCAAGGGCTGTTGTCACAAATATACACAAAATGTTTGGATGGAAATAGATTTCTTTTTTGTGCGAACAAATTCGGCATAAGACCTCATAGACATTGTTCCCTGATGTAACTATAACAATCACAGAAAAGCAACTTGAGTTACATTGACGTATGTCTGACAACTGACAGGTCATATAGTAACAAAGTGACTAAAGTGCCACCTAACCATATGTTTAGACAACTGCTACGTTTACAGGTTACGCGCTGCGACACATATATATATAGAGATCATATTTAAAGGTGTAATATTAATATTTACCTAACATCTGCACGCCGGTGTAGTTTCTGTCCAACTTGATGGTATGTTCTAGTGTAGCGGGTCTGTTCCTGTCAGCTAGAGCGAAGTGCAACTCTAACTTGGCCGGGAACTCGCCCCAACCACGACGAGACACGTGGTACGGAGGCTTACTGGAAGACAGAGCAACGGTATTCAAAGGAATTCAAATTTTTCGAAGATTTATATGTCAGTTCCAACCGCGCGGCTTCCTCATCAAAATATATTAAGTATATCCGTTCCTAGTACCCATAACACAAGCAAATAAATTGCTTAATTTGAGACTAGAGGGCGCTGTGTGTATGTGTGAAAACATTATTATATTATCACTACATAGTATAAAACAAAGTCGCTTTAACTGTCCCTATGTATGCTTATATCTTTAAAACTACGCAACGGATTTTGATGAATTTTTTTTTAATAGGTAGAGTGATTCCAGAGGAAGGTTTATAAGTATAACACATTGCACCCGTGCGAAGCTGGGGCGGGTTGCTGGTATTGTATAATATAACATTATTGCAATAGGGTTATCCGACAAAGAACTAAAGTTATCGACATAGCGCAAAGGATTAGCGAGCTGAAGTGACAGTGGGCCGGCCATATCTGTCGAAAAACTGATAACCGCTGGGGAAAGCGAGTTCTTGAGTGGAGACCACGTCTTGGCAAACGTAGGTATGACACCCTCCAGCTAGGTGGAGTGACGATCTGCGAAAGATAGCCGGCAGTGGCTGGATGCGACAAGCCGAGGACAGGCTGAAATGGCGCTTATTGGGAGAGGCCTATGTCCAGCAGTGGGCTACTATAGGCTGATGATGATGATATTGTATAGCAGTTGATGAAAAAGTCCGTAAGTAAGACATAATAATCTATTTTTACAACCCACTTGATAAAGACAGTGTGATGCGGCGCGTAGGAGTGGTGCAGCGTGACGTTGACAGCTGTCACTATCGCGGAGATGTCAGGCGCGTGCGCAGGCCCCCGCACGTACAGCAGCCACTTGTGTGTCGAACGATCTGCGCGAGACGCGGGGGGGGCGTACTTCGATGTGTTACCTGATAAATACATTAGTATATTAATGTAGGTAATAAGTAACAGCGGAAACATGTTTTCCGCTGGACCTTTCGCTTAGTAACCGCGAGGTCCCTGATTCGATTCCAGGTTCGAGCAAGACTTTTCTAATATATTGTGCATATGTATTGTGCCCGATGAACAGTAATAGGCTCGCCCCCATTACGTATGGGACTTACACATACCCGGCGAAAAGTGTGTGATGTTCATCTCTGCCTACACTTTCGGGTAACACAGGCGTGATGTATGTTATTACACTCAGACTTAAGACCAACATATTTATGGGGACTCAGTAACCTTCGTCCGTGGGAGTGCAACTTTGACCTGAATCCTCCTTGTGATCCGCACGTGATGCAAATCAGGTGACAATAAACGGATAACAACTATTAATAACTGGTGGTAGGCTTCGGCTGTGGGTAGTGACCACCCACCAGACAAAGCACCGTCGCGTCGCACGGCCTTGTCGTGTTCAATTCAAATCAAATACAATGAATGCATGTACATGGTTTAAGATCATAAAATAATATTTGGTGTTCCGATGTCTGGTGACATAATGCAGAGAGGGCGGTGAGGTACTGTTGCTCCTTTATAATTACTAACCACATAGAGCCTCATTCCACTGCCAATTTCTCATCGAAAATCATTCATAATCACGAGTGAATTAGTATATTGGGCAGGTGCGTTCCATCGTAGACTACATCATTGTTTAACATCAGGCAAATTGTAGTCAAGCCCAAGCTTATTACAATATAAAAATTAACAAAAAATGCACACAAATCTTGGGTGGGAATCGAACCCACAACCTGCAGCTTGAAAATCAAATATCAAATGACTTACCTATCACAATTCTGTATCTATATTTCAATTTATTTCTTGTAGCTTCGTCGAGTGTCACCACGTTAGTGATCTTCGGGTCCAGATGTCTCGGCCTCTTCTTGGGTTTGCTGGTGGAAGGCTGGGGGTGTACCAACGGCTCTGGCTTGATGTCAGGACGGAGAGACTTGGTGGTGTCCGCTGATATAGTGTAGTTACGTTTTTGTAGCATCGCCTGTTAAATAATACATATACACTAACCCCCATATTTATAAACATCTTATAAGCTCATTATAGCTAAAATATGTTTATAATTCGTTCGTCTTTGTCTGTCATCTTGATATTTATACTAGTAAGAAAGAGCCAAATCCATTTTAACTCAAGTCATTTAAGATTTTTATGAATAAGACCATTAAACTTTTTAACCAATTTACAAACTTTGAGAAAATAAACTTGTACAGATTTGAATATTAATATAATAATATATTAATATTGAATACTTAATAATTTCACTGTGGTCTGAAAGCAGTGCCGGATTAGCCACATAGCAAGAGTAGCATTTGTTACGGGCCCCGCGTAAACGTACCTTCAGACATAAACCTTTTTAAGGCTTTAGTAAGTAGGTCAGGTCAGAGTATCTACAATATTATTGTAAGTACTGGTAACCTACACGCGAGCGACACCTATATCTATCTGTTTTCTTTTTATCTTTACCTTAACGGGGACCACTCGGACCGAGTGCTGGTGGAACCTAGTGTCATTATATCCATGTTCTTACTTACATTATAATCTCTCCTTAACTTATTCCTAGGCGCTCTGGTCTTGAAAATATCTTCTATATCAACTGCCTGCTTCCCAACTAGCTTGCGAACAGACGGGTGCAACCGACGCTGGCTATCACGGAGCAGGTTCACTGCCTGGATAATGCAAAATGTTTAATAAATAATTAAAAAATTGTATTATCATTATGTTTTGCGTCGGCGTGGTCGCTAAGATACTTGTTTTTCAAACCGCAGGTCGTGGATTCGGTTTTGTGTGATGAACATGTCTGTTTGTCTCGAGTCTGTGTGTAATTATCTATTTTAAGTATATATTTACAAAAGTATTTTATGTATAGTATATACCAGTTATCTGGTTTCCATAACACAAGCTCTGCTTAGCTTGGGACCAAATGACCGTGTGTTAATGCCATGTGTTTAATGAACATGTAGGGTTGTCTTGAGTAGTGAGTCTAGTTTATGTAGTTTCACTTCAACCCTTTTTATAGTGTCCTACTGCTGGACACGGGTCTCCTCTCAATTATCTTATGAGTCAGGGGCGTAGCTACCGCCGTATTTGCCGTATCAATTATACGGGGCCCCGGGCCACGGGGGCCCCCAAAGTGTGTAAAGAAAAAGAATAAAAACAAAAACTAAAATCATCATCAGCCATAAATGATTTAATAAATCAGTTTGCCGAAAAAAAGGCAAGGAGAGTGAATATTTAAAATTCGATTTTTATTTGTAAAATGGGTAAATTATGTGATAAATAAATATTTCTTCTCACAATATTTTTTTTCTTTTGTGAAAAATCTTTACCTCCATATAAGGGCCTCCAAAAATTTTTTTATATGGGGCCCCGACAAGGCACGCTACGCCACTGTTATGAGTAGAGAGAGTTTAGGCCTTAATCCATACACGCCGGTCAAGTGCGGGTTGGTGGATATTACATGTCCTAGAATGATTAGTTCTTAGACACGCCGATTTCCTCACGATGTTTTTCTTCACCGATATTTAGCAGCGGCGTTGAAACAAATCACACGAAGATGTGTGTGCACGACTGAAAAATGAACCCACGAGCTTATATTTCTACGGCGAGGCCCATACCGCTGCGCCACCGTTACTCACATAGAAGAGCTTAAAAAACAAGAACTATGCACCAACAATAATTTCCTACCTCTGCTCTAGCCCTGGGCTCATGCTGAGCAGCAATTTCATCTTGAATCTGCCCATTAGACATCTGCAGCTTCTGATCCTTGTAGTAGCTCGACACTAATGTGTACCGGAGATGGTGGAGAAGCCGACGAGAGGTTGCCATACTAAAAAAAGTTAGGTACACATTTGCAACAGTTTCCTTATAATCAAGACAAAGATACAGGGAGGACTTTTTTATTCTGCGACAGGCTGGCGCTTGACTACAACTTGTCTGATTTTAAGCAATGATGTAGTCTACGATAGAACGTGCCAGCCTAGTATAACGATTTCCTTATGGTTACGATGATTATCGGTGAGAAGGTGGCAGTGAAATGAGCCTCAATATGGTTAGCTACCTTTAAAGAGTAACTATTCCGACCCACCCTTTCTGCATGGTGTCACCAGACATCACACCGGAACACTGCATGACTGCTTGGCAGTGCGGTTTTGTCTGGTGGGTGATCACTAACCACGGCCGAAGCCTACCACCAGTTAATTGTCACCTGATTTGCACCACCCGGGGACCATGTGTGGGGATTCAATTAAAGGTGACTCAGCCCCCAAACCCAGGACATTCAATTTTTTTTTTCATACATAAGAGTGAATAGCGATACCAGCTTTGGTTTACTAGCATTCAACAACATATCTAATTTTTTTATTTAAAGTAAAGTTTTGGTTAAAGGTAAATGCAATAGAATAGTTTCATGATCAGTAAGTGACATATTTATAACCAACTAGCTTTCCGACAGCGGCTTAGCCCGCGCGTATGTCGGTTATAGCGCCAAAACATTACCTTCTTTTTGCGCAGTCGGATAAAAACTATTCTATGTCCTTTCTGGGGTCTCAAACCACCTCCATACCCAGTTTCATCCAAATCGGTTCAGTAGTTTAGGCGTGAAAGCGTAACAGACAGACAGAGTTATTTTCGCATTTATAATATTAGTAGGGACGATTTAGATCATGACCCACTCTGATGTAGGTTGATAATCAGCTAGTAAGAGTTTCATTAAATGAGCCTATGTTCAGGTAGTTCTGCACTTGAAAATAGGTTTTCCTAGAGGCGATGTTAATAGATATGTCACCTAAAAGTATGATATTTTAAAATGAAAGTTAACTTATGTTACTGTTTAAGAGTCCAAAAATCTGTTGATGTTTTGAGATAACTATAAATGGCTGTAACTACGGTATCAGGTATTTTAATTATTAAGCTATTGCAGTCTTGAAACACGAGTACTTCTTCATTTGTTTTGAAATTATAACTTTAGACATGTTTTTAATAACAAGATCAAAATCTGCCAAATAGTTGACCCGTGCTTGAGTTTTAGCTATACAAACACTGTAAATTTATTTTTATAAAGATTATATTATGGACAAGGTTTGTATAAAAATAAGTTTTTGAAAATCGGGTACCCACAGCTCTCGTGCAAAGCTGGGGTGGAGGACTAGTTATGAATAAATATGTTGTGGTGATTATAACCTATATTATCTACTATAATAACAATTATTATAAACATTTGGGGTACTAAGTCCATTCTGATATCTTGTTTGCTATTTTTAGACTAATTAAATACTTGTAAACAGGCAAAATGACAGCATAAATACTTTTTTCTACATCTGTTATTCGTTTTACGATAATAAGACCACATGACTTCACTACAAGCCGTAGTTAGTTAATAATACTAATACAAACACGAATATATATTTTAAAGCAATCAGGAAGGCTTAATTTCTTTTCTAACAATAAAACTTTGTTAATAATACTCACCGTTGATCAATAAGCATGATTTCATTTTCTCTAATTTCGAGCTCATTCAAAAATTCCCGCCTTATCACTTCTTTGATTTTTTCCACTTTCTCCTCATCTGTGAGGCTTTGGGGCTCATCCTTCACGCATACCGGAACCTCCGGATAATCAGGGTCATGAATTTCCTCTTTTCCAGCCATTTTTAGCACTATCTAAAGGTAAAAACACAAGCTACGCCCTTGCGCGTCGCTTACTTATCCACGCTTATTTTATAATAACTTACGACGTATGAGTCACGACACTTACGTTTTTGTTGTTTATTACAATAATTCACAGCTCAGTTATGTGGGATATTTACATTTAATATTATTTATTGCAAAATACAACTTAGTGGTTCTTTTAACCAATTTCCGCATTTGACAGTGAAAGAAAAGGTCAACAGCCGTTTCATTTTTCATTCATCTCTTCCCTCATCATTGTATTTTTTTAATAATAAAAAAACTAAGAACATTTTTGTTGTCCTAAAATTATTATACCTGTTTGTGATTTGGAAATTATTTACACGTGATGAACTCAAAAGAGTAAATAATATGGAGATGCTAATCAAAGCTTTTTAAGCCCTTTGATGCTAATAAAACGAAAAATCACCACATGCTGGCATGTGCAATACTAAACAGGTTTCAAAGTAACGAAGTTTTAGCTAATATTACTGGATCCATTTCGAATAATGAATATGACACGAATCTTCTCCGAGGTTGCTCGTTGCTATTTTTATTGCAGCAGTCGATTTATGTGGATATGAATTATTGAAAAAATAAACTAGAAAAAAGAAATGCTCATTAAGTCAAAGCAACCTTGACTTAAAAAACTACAACTGTCATATTTACTTTTTACTGTCAAAGTCAAAATATTGTCAAAAGGTTGCGAATGAATGGGTTGTGACGTTGACGTTTAACACAAAAGCTTTTCCTTTCTTCTAGTTTCCAGAATTTATTTTAATTAAAAACGGCTTCAAGTAACGGCTCACCGTCACGCAGACAACGCAGCGCTGACCGTGATGTGAGGGCTCGTGGCGACGAGCACGCTCCTATGTCAGACTCGCAGACTAATGGCCCGGAGGCCATGTCAGACAGACGTTCATTCTTCTACCCCGATAGCAGCAGCGACACAGAAGAATACAGGAGAGACGAGGACCGTCGCAAGAGGCTGTCTAAACGCACTGGTCCTATGATCAGAACGCGGCCCAACATGCCTCCGAAGAATCTGAACACGAGTAATCCCACGCCATCGACGTCCACAGCACAGGAACCTCCTAGAAATGGGCAGAAATCACAGAACCAGCTTGGAGAAGACAGGATTACGCTCGTGGTTGATAATACTCGCTTCGTGGTTGATCCAGCGCAGTTCACAGCTCATCCAAACACTATGCTGGGAAGAATGTTTAGCTCAGGTTAGTGTCTTTCTTTTTTTTAATTATAAAGTGCACACAAGTCACAACAGTCATGCAGTCATCAAATCGTACTCAACAGTGTTTTGGTGTGTTGAAAATGAATTTGTTATTCTAATTACAAAATCAAAATTACAATTCCTTCTACTTTTTGCTCTTGTGACCCACTTATATGTGCTATGCAACCTTTTTTTCTGAAACTCTGGTCTGAATAGAATTTCCTGCATTTTCAAACCAAGATCATATTAAAAAAAAATACATTTAAGTATTTTCAATTTCACAATATTATTGCAAGTGAATCATTAATATATGCTGTTAATTGAATATACACCTTAAATCTACTTATTAAGAGTGGTTTTACTTATTATTTACAATGGAATGTTACTGGTATGCATGCAATTAATACATAGATGTTTTTATACAATGGTATAAATTTTTTCGAAACGATTGTATTGTGGATTATTACAAAGAACCATAACAAAGAAATGCTGACAACTGAGTGCCAGCATATTTTTTTTTAGAGTACATTAAGTGCATAATTTATTGTAGACTAGATACCTACTATGCCTTTCAAATAAGAATAGGACTGGAAATTCGCCATTTTGGAACAGAATCCGCAGCAACTTCATATTTTTTAGTATAGTTAGCAAAAACGTTTGTTTGAAAAATAATCACATCTAGCTGAAAATAAAAAAAAATTCGTGTTTCTTATTGTGGTTTGAGTAAGATTGGGTATTTAACTAGAATATTTAGGTACAAACATATCTTGACTTGTGTATCTGTGTCTCTACCAGTGTTGTTATGGATATCCATATCTGTAACTGAAACTTGGATATTCGAAATAAAAATAGATCCATAACCGTAACCGAAACCGATATTATATTTTACCGATAACCATATCCGAAATTATTATTATATTATAATTATTATTGTTAGACCACAAGCTAATTTCGATTAGTTCATTCAAATAGTATTGTCTTAGATATACGGGAATATCACACATAGAAATAAAACTACTATTTAACGGATTTTATCGCGGTTTATTTTAGATTTTAGATCCTGACATTTCAAAGTCTTTTCAGACTTCAGATAATTACACTCAGACACAAGACAAACAGACATATTTAAACAAATGTTTGTCTCGGGTGGGAATCGAACCCACGACCTGCGGCGTGAAAAGCAAAGCAAGTATCTTACCGACCACGCCACCGGTAAGAATTTATCTTATCATAATATATAATATACAAAAAAGTTGGTAAATTATTTAAGGTCGTTAACAGGAGCTATAAACTTTACTTAACTAACATTAACAAAACAAAACAAATCTACATAAATTAAGGCTTAAAATAATCATGGATCTTTCTTCTAAAAGCAATCGGGAGAGATCATTATACAAACGTTTACAGGCGGACTGAGGTATTTGACGTCCAAAAATATTCAAAGACAAGAATTTGAATCTGGTCAGTGCTGTTAGCAGACAAATTCATGAACACAAACTAGTCTGATCTTAACAACAACAAAACATTTATGAAATTATAAATTCACGTCCGCTTTTGCACTAATTAGGCGGTAGTTTTAATATGTAATTAAGTGCATAGTTTTAGACAGCTAATTTATTTTAATGTAAGGTCACTAGCACAGTGGAATACTAGCTGTAAGTGTAGAAGAGTCCATATAAGCCTATTTCCATCGGCTTCCCTTAAGGAATGGTCAATATCACGCGTACTTAATAATATATTTTGTACTGCCAAAAAGTTTAAAATATCAAAAATAATAAGTATAACATCAAGTGTAAAAATGATCGGTGACGGTAGTGAAGAGATATTATTTTCCTAAGTATGAACTAAATAATAATAATAATAATAAATATTCTGGTACATTAACACACACGGTCATCTGGTCCCAAGCTAAGCAGAGCTTGTGTTATGGAAACCAGATAACTGGTATATACTATACATATAATACTTTTCTTTTGTAAATATATACTTATAATAGATATTTACACCCAGACTCGACACAAACACAAATGTTCATCACTAATGTTTGTCTCGGGTGGGAATCGAACCCACGACCTGCGGCGTAAAAAACTAATATCTTACCGACCACGCCACCAGCCCGTCAAACTTTTTTGCTATGGCTTCCTTTTTTCAGACTTCTACCCTTCGCCGCTGGTAGCTATCCTAATAATAATAATACCACAAGCGGCCAGTCTGATCTGACTGGCCAGGTACGCAGGAGATATTATAGTATGCATGTGTGTGCGCAAACCCGGTAAGAAATCAGGCGCAGAACCGTCAGCGTTACGTGTACCAACATCCTGGATAACTTCAACCCTTTTTAGTTTTCTCTCAACTATCTTACGAGTTGAAAGAGTTTAGACCTTAATCCACACACGCTGGCCAAGTGCAGGTTGGTGGATGTCACATACTCGAATATTTTGTTCTTAGACATGCCGGTTTCCTCATGATGTTTTCCTACACATATATTAAGCAGCGGCGCTGAGACAATTCGGTGGATTAAGGCCTAAACTCTCAACTCGTAAGATAGTTGAAAGAAGACCCATGCCCAGCGGTAGACACTAAAAAAGGGCTGAAGTGATGCTTTCAATATATCACGTGAAGTCTCTTGTGGATAATCTTCTTCTTTTAATTTAAGGGTAACCCTTGTCGGTGCATATGATGAAGGTCTTTCCATTTGGCTCGACCTAGAGCAGCTTCTTTCACTTCCCTATACGACATGACACCAACCTTTTCCTTAATTTGGCTCATATAGCTTATCCTTGGCCTTCCTTTACCACGCTTTCCTTCTATCTTTCCCTCTATGACGTGGATTGTGGATAATAAATAAATAATAAAATAAATATTCTGGTACATTAACACACACGATCATCTGGTCCCAAGCTAAGCAGAGCTTGTGTTATGGAAACCAGATAACTGGTATATACTATACATATAATACTTTTCTTTTGTAAATATATACTTATAATAGATATTTACACCCAGACTCGACACAAACACAAATGTTCATCACTAATGTTTGTCTCGGGTGGGAATCGCACCCACGACCTGTATAATAATGTGTTTATATTACTAAGAAAATTTTATTTGTTTATATACCAGGTGTTATTGACTTTGTACATTTACGCCTTGTTTAACGTGAGTAGGTCAAAGGTGATTGCACAAACTATAAATAGAACAAAGAAAATAACCGAAACAACTAAAAAACATTAACCCCAGTATTCGTAAACGTCTTGTAAGCTCAATAGCTAAAATAGGTTTATAATTCGTTTTTGTCTTTGTCTGTCATCTTGATATTTATACTAGTAAGAAAGAGACAAAGTTCAAAGAGTTTGATTTTTGTGATTTTTATGATTAAGACCGTAATTTTTAATTTTGTTAAGTCTTAGTACCAAAACTTGAGAGGTGTCAAGGGACACCCGGATGGAACGAAGTTTCTTTCGATTAATTAGTGAAGGAATTGTAATATTTTTTTTTTGTTAAGTTATAATAATATTTTTTTATTATTAACAATTATAATGTAATATAAACTTAATCAGTAGGCTCAATTTTCGTAAGCGCACGGCGCACAGCTTACAATAGCTTACTATAGTAATAAAAAGTGTCGTGACAACTTTTCGTAAGAATTTTTTCCGTCTAGTTCCCTTTCACAACGCGCGATAAGGAACTTCGTTCCAAAAAAAAAATAACCACGGCCGAAGCCTACCACAAGTTAATTACCAGTACACATAATTACTAGTTGATTGTCACCTGATTTGCACCACCCGGGGACCACGTGTGGGGATTCAGATAAAAGGTGGACTCCCACGGACGAAGGTGACTCAATCAGCTGTGTGCTCGCTAGGGTCACTGACCGCTAATTTTACGCCGCGCGCATTTATCAATATTATATCGAATAGATCTCATAGTTTGCTGATTGTATCTAATAAGAAATAAAAAAAGTAATGCTGTTTGCTTAAATTGGAACGCAACTTAAATAATATAATGTTTGTAGGTAAGTCGGTAATAATTGTCATTAATTTAGACGTCAAATACTTCAGTCCACCCGTGACAAGAGTCTGAAAAGACTTTGAAACGTCAGTATTTAAAATCTTATATATAAAAATCAATTGCTGTTCGTTAGTCTCGCTAAAACTCGAGAACGACTGAACTGATTTGGCTGATTTTGGTCTTAAAGTACTCATATAAGTCTAAGGAGGGTTTAAAATGAGGGAACTACGCGGTGCGAAGTTCGCCGGGGCAGCTAGTCTAAACTAATCCGCGATAAAATCCGTTATAAAATAGTTTTATTTCAATGTGCTAGCAATTGTTTTCAGAGCATTCAATCAATATGACCAGATTAATCGTGTCCAAAGTCGTAAGAAGAGTCATATCTCAGTTTGAGAGGGCGTTACACGTCGACCCAGCGACCCAAAAGGTCCCATATGTCTGAGCGTTGACCTCCCTTTAGCGTCTCACAGCTGGGCACAAGTTTTCTCTCAACTATCTTAAGAGTTGACAGATTTATTTGTTTATATTTAACTAGCGACCCGCCCCAGCTTCGCACGGAGGCAATATATTTATATTTTATCTATATTTCTATTTTTGCGACATTAACACACACGGTCATCTGGTCCCAAGCTAAGCTGAGCTTGTGTTATGGAAACCAGATAACTGGTATATACTATACATATAATACTTTTCTTTTGTAAATATATACTTATAATAGATATTTACACCCAGACTCGACACAAACACAAATGTTCATTACTAATGTTTGTCTCGGGTGGGAATCGAACCCACGACCTGCGACGTGAAAAGCAAGTATCTTACCGACCACGCCACCGGCCCGTCTAATGTTTTATACTTATAAACCTTCCTCTGGAATCACTATCTATTATAAAAAAACCGCATCATAATCCGTTGCGTAGTTTTAAAGATCTAAGCATACATAGGGACATAGGGATAGAAAAAGCGACTTTGTTTTATACTAAGTAGTCAAGATGTGTGGACACGAGCGGTGTTAAAAACGTTAATTTAAAGCAGAGGCCGATACCGCTGCTGTGTCCAAAGTCGTAAGCAGAGATTAAAGTTGAGGGCGTTAACCGTCGCGTCGGCCCGGCGACCCTTAAGAGGTCTGTCTACACGTCTGTGCGTTAACCTTTGAGTAGGTACTTAGTATTCTAGACCTTGCATTAATCTTTGTAAAATAAATATAAGCTTTACTACCGACTATTTTATCTTTTAACACCGCTTTTTTTTCTGCCGAAGTTAATAAAATATGTTCGTGCTTAAATTATTCTACTCCAAATAACCAATTTACTTAAACCACAATTAAATACACGATTTTTTGTTTCATTTTCATCGAGATTCATCATCATTCCCTTGCTTTATACCATTTCTATTGTGGTCGGCTCCCAGTCTAACCTGATGCGGCTAGCTACCAGAATTATACGAGCGACTGCCATCAGACCTCGAAACCCGTAGGGAACCAGTAGCCGAGATGGTTAGACCAGGTGTCAGATTATATTGGCTTCTGACTACATGTAACGATTGTCACAGATGTGTTAAATGACAACCGGGACCGAAGGCTTAAAGTGCTCTCCGAGGCATGGTGGGTAGTCCCTCAACCAACCAGACACCGAAACAATTTTTTTAGTTACACAAACCCGCGACCTCCCCGGCACAGTATAACCCAATCGGACGGCCACCGCTCGACTACCGAGGTCGTCATTATCATAAAGATGTGATTATTTTTTCAAATAAACCCACAGTTTATTCACACTTTATTTTGCTCACAGTACTAAAAACATTGAAGTTGTTGCGCATTCCGGTCCAAGATGGCGGATTCCCAGTCCTATTCTTATTTGAAACTTAGTCCATATTACGCTTCAGTGCGCTTTAGAATACGAAATATTGCTCTTAAGGGACGCGCGTTCATTCAACCCCTTTAAAGTGTCTAGTCAGGACTTCGAACTTAGGGAGTTCATCCCCCCGTAGCGACCGTTATTGTAATAGATGGTTTTATGCTTGTCTCAAACATTCACAATACATTACTGTTATGATAATGATAGAGTACCTGGCATACTGAGCTTTTTTCTTTTTTCTGGAAATTATATTAAAGGGATCCCAGTAATAGATTTTCGCACTTAAGTACACATAAGTGTCCTTTTCAATTGAGAGTCACTACCAGCCGATTCTCAATCACTAAAACCTATCGTGTGTCTCAAATTTAGTCTTAGGCATTTAATAATACCAATAAACCTGGCTGTAATAAAATATTCTACCCTGGTCTCACCCTAAGGTCATATTTATTACATCAGAATCTGTTTCATCCCCAAACTGTTCCAGGTCTCGAATTCACCCATCCAAACGAACGGGGCGAGTATGAAGTCGCTGAGGGTATATCAGCGACGGTCTTCCGCGCGATCTTGGAGTACTACAGGTCTGGAAGTATCCGGTGTCCCCCTACAGTGTCAGTTCAAGAGTTGCGTGAGGCCTGCGATTATCTCCTAGTGCCGTTCGACGCGCATACTGTGCGGTGTCAGGTTAGTAGCAAATTGATGGCAAGTGGGACAGTTGGCAAGGTGAAACACGTGGCAGAAGTGTGGAAAGTGGCAGGGGTAGGAAGTGACAAGGGTTGGCCAAGTGATAATCTGGCGTAGGTGTTGATAATGGCAGAGGTGGGAATTTTAAGGGTTAGCGAGGTCTTAAACCTGACCTGCGCGAAGCCGTACCCACTAAACTCCACCGACTCCAGCAACCACGTACAGCGGGGACACGGAATCCATAAAGATACAACCGCGACCCCACTAGTGGGAGCTCACCGAAGTGAGCTCACTCGTGTTTTTATGTCCCGGGAGGTATTCCGGACTCTTTGACGGTGGACCTGTGCAATGCAGGGCGCGGAATTCCTCAATTCTACGCCCCGCTGGTCACCTGTGAGGTGGATTTTAGCAGGCGAGAGCCCGCCGCCTCCTACCTTTCCTTCTCCTGCGGCACGGGGCAGCGAGGATATCGTCCTCTCTGACCCGTTCCGCCGGTCACGGTAAAGTGGCACACCTGCCAGAGGTGTGGAAATAGGTGGGTTTGGAAGTGGCAAGGGTTCGCAGGGGATACAACTGGGAGAAGTGATAGCGCTATCCTAGAGTGGTACAGGTCAGGTACAGGTTTTGTATAGATGTTCTGTAGTCCTGGGTAAACGGTTCAGTCTCTGAGAGGACCTATAGTGCCAGTTGCCTTTAAGTTTCTTGACACACTGGTTCACTAAGTAAATTAATGAATATTCGTCTTTTTCAGAATCTCCGGGGTTTACTACACGAGCTGTCAAACGAAGGTGCGCGCCGTCAGTTCGAATCATTTTTGGAGAGGCTGATATTACCGCTGATGGTTGAGTCCGCACAGAGAGGGGACCGAGAGTGTCATGTTGTGGTGAGTGACCAGCTTTATTTTCTTTAGGGCGGGGGAAGCAGGGAGCAAAATACCAAAATCAAAATACCAAAATCAGGGGGGGGGGGGAATTATTAAGGGATGTTTTAAAGACAGTTTTTTTTTAACTGGAGAAGATTTTTCAGTATTATTAAGTAGCCCAGTGTATTAACAGCATTATTAAACCGCGGTGGCACAGCGGTACGGGCCTCGCCTTACAAATATAAGGTCACGGGTCCAAATCCTACTCGTGAATCCGAATCCACACGTCTTTGTGTGAATTGGTACATCGCCGCTGCTCAATATTGGTGAAGGAATACATCGTGAGGAAACCGGCATGTCTAAGAACTAATCATTCGAGGACATGTGACATCCACCAACCCGCATTTGGCCAGCGTGTGTGGATTAAGGCCTAAACTCTCCCAACTTGCAAGATAGTTGAGAGAAGACCTGTGCCCAGTTGTGGGACACTAAGAAGGATTTAAGTGTAGTGTATTTACATCATCATATGGGGCAGAATAATCATTATGTTATTCACATCTGCCTACATCTTTAGCTATACAAGCTTAGCTCTATGTATATATTTATGTTCTAGGTCCTTCTAGACGATGATTCAGTGGAATGGGACGAGGAGTACCCCCCACAAATGGGTGATGAATACAGCCAAACAGTTCTTAGTACTCCACTCTATAGGTTCTTCAAATATATTGAGAACAGGTACAAACATGTTGCTAAATAAATAAAAATATATTAAATAGGTTTATAATTTGTATGTCTTAGTCTGTCATCTTGATATTTATACTAGTAAGAAAGAGACAAAGTCCATTTTAACTAAAGTCTTATAAGATTTTTATGAATACGAGTGTGAAAAACTGAGCAAACTAGCAAGTATTATTATATTCTTTAGATGTGGCCAGTTCTAAAAACTATCAGTGTTGCCCTCGTAAGACCGAAAATATCTACTGCCTTTATGTTACATTAAGAAAAGTTAATGTGGTTAATAAGTTTTCTTCAATTTTCTGATTTCCCGCGCTGATTTCTTAACTGCCTCACTGTTCACCAGACACTACAGTCCATCAAATCTAAGAAGTGCCGTTTGACGTTTCACTGTTTTCTATTAAATTATCTTTATAGAGGCGTAATTCACACTATTTTTATTAGCTTTCCTGTAAAATAATTGAATTATGAAGCTTTTTTTTTATTTTAACATAACATAAACAATTTTCATACAAAAAATAAAATTCTAAATGTACTACGTTTAGAACTGTCAAACGGTACGTCTTAGATTTGATGGATTGTAAAGTGCAGTAATAGGTAGGTAAGGCAATTCACGGTGCGTCGCGTCAAAATAGTAAATCGCCAATAATAAATTCATTTATAAGGATATATTCTTTTTTATTGTTAAGACGTGTGAACCTACGCCTATAGAACATTTCTGCATTCATTTTTTTTTGTTTATACTTCAGCTTATTTTTTATATCAAATTCTTAACTTTGAATGGCGTTTGCTCGCAATTGTTATTTTGCGGTAACTGCACTTTAAGTGTTTGGTGGGCAGCTCAGTAGTCTAGAGGTAAGCGTGTTCCCTTAGTAAGACCACGAAGTCAGTGGGTACCCTTCGTACGAATTCAACATTTACAACAATGTTATAATAATTCAACATTACGAGAAACAGTTTTCGATTACCATCTTGAACTTGTCAAAATGCGTTTTCAAATTAATTTCTAATGGTCAAAACATTAGTTAAAAAGAAAATAGAATTGCTAGAAATAGATTAAAATGGATTGGCAACAGAATAGGTATAATAGTTGTAGTAGTTTGTGGATTTAAGTGCATTTTAACTTATTATATCTCTTTGGTAAGGTAGTTGCTTTTCACGTTGCAGGTCGTGAGTTCGATTCCCGTAGAAGTCAGACATTTGTGTGATGACACGTCTGTTTGTCTTGAGTCTGGGTGTAATAATTATCTATATTTAAGTATGTATTTACAAAACATAAGTATTTTACGTAGTGTATTACCAGATAAATGGTTTCCATGGTACAAGCTTTGCTTAGTTTGAGATCAGATGGCCGTGTGTTAATGTCCTACTATATTGTTATTATTATTTTAATCAATAATTCGTACTTTATGTAAAGATAATAAATTCCTACATATGTATATAAATTACACCCATACAGAACAAACACTTATGCTCATCACACAAAGATTTGTACTAAATGGGAATCGAACTCACGACCTTTGGCTCAACAGTCAAGGACACTGACTATTACTGCAAGAGACCAGTCCAACAATTTGTCGCGGACAAAGTGGAAGCGATTTCAATTTATGCTATGTAAAGGGGAAAAGAATATATATTGACGGGCCAGTGGCGTGGTCGGTAAGATACTTGCTTTTCACGCCGCAGGTCGTGGGTTCGATTCCCACCCGAGACAAAAAATAATGATGAACATTTGTGTTTGCGTCGAGTCTGGGTGTAAATATCTATTATAAGTATATATTTACAAAAGAAAAGTATTATATGTATAGTATATACCAGTTATCTGGTTTCCATAACACAAGCTCTGCTTAGCTTGGGACCAGATGACCGTCTGTGTTAATGTACCAGAATATTTATTTATTTATATTTTTTTTTTTACAGAGACGTAGCAAAACAAGTAATGAAAGAGCGTGGTCTGAAAAAAATTCGCCTCGGGGTGGAAGGATACCCCACGTACAAAGAAAAAGTGCGAAAACGTCCAGGTGGGCGGGCTGAAGTAATCTACAATTACGTTCAACGGCCTTTCATCCATATGTCCTGGGAGAAGGAGGAGGCTAAAAGTCGCCACGTCGACTTCCAATGCTTCAAGTCGAAGTCGGTGACGAATCTAGCTGAAGCTACCGCGGATCCTGTGATAGAGTTGGATGGGAGGAGGGAAGAAGAAGTACAGGAGGTGCCTCCAGAGCCGGAGGTTGAGGAACAGTGATCTTGGGTTAGCTCGTGGAGAGCAGTTATGTTTGTTGTGTTCTGTGTGTGAGTGAAGTGGGGGGTTGATTTAGGTAGCCAAGGTATGTTTTTTTACTGATTTATTAGTATTTTTCTTTTATTTTATAAATACATATAGTTGAAATAATGTTTTGTAGATTTTTTTATTTTTTATTTACATACACCAGATAAAAAAAGTAGAATAAATAACTGTAAAATAAGCTTTCACTTAATTATTTTGGATCACGAGTTAAACTAAATGTTTATGTAAAATTTCAGCTCGTTAAGAAACTAAATAGACTTATGAACAAGTTTTTTTGTATAAAATAGTAATAGAAACAAGTTAAAAAATTAGTTAAATTAATTTTTGGTAGAAAAACATTTTATTCTTGGCAACCCTAAATATAGGTTGGCAACACCCCACTTTAAATGTCAAGTGAAGATTGTGAGACTTTTATAACGCACATGCAACGTAGTGAATAAGTAAATTAATTTGTGTATATTGAATGTATATTGTAGGTGAGCCTGTCAGATAGCCAATGTTTTTGTTTCAGGCTAGTTAAACCTTTTTGATTGTTCAAAAATTGGCTATGTATAAAAAAAACATACAAAACTAACTATACATTCCGAATGTGTTTAATATGGTGTGGTTTGATATTAATTTATGTGATATCTATACTAATCTCTTGCTTCATATGCTGTCCACCGCTGGGCTTGGGTTTCTTGTAGGTTAAAATAGTGGGTGGTATGTGTTATAAAACTGAATTTTTCTGTCATGTATCAATAATCTTAAAAACTACTGAACAGATTTGCATGCAGCTTTCATCAAGATAGTTTTTCAAGAATGGTATAAAAATATGGTTTATCTTATTGCACCGGTGCAAAGCCAGGTACAATGGTCACTTATGTCTATATATCATGGTAAACTCTTGGGCCCCTGAGCGTGGTTATTTTAGTAGCTACGATGGTTTTTATAGGCCGACCGTTTAACTCGCGTATCGCCTATCGCCAAGATTCTGACTCCTCAAGCTGCACAGACAGTGATGATGATTCAAGCGATATGGATATTAGTGACGAATAGTCTTACGTTACTTTTATCTGTGGTTAAAATTAAATAGTTCTATATGAGATTTAATTAATGTTTTATGACTTTGTACCTCAGATGGCGATACGCTAGTTAAACGGTCGGCCTATAGTAAGATGCCTTTACGTTAACGCGTTCTCAGTTCTCTATACGCTTTTCTTTAAACTATTGCTATCATGTACACATTTATATTGTACACTGGATTAGACTGGTTTCTCTTTAGTGCTTTTTTACCTACCATGTAGTTGAATTCAGCCCCCATCGTGTGGATTGTTTCATCACAGCTGCTCAAAATCGGTGAAGGAAAACATCGCACGGAAACCGGCATGTCTAAGAACTAATCATTCGAGCAAATGTGACATCCTCCAACCTTCACTTGGCCAGTGTGTGTAGATTAAGGCCTAAACTCCCTAAATTCGTAAGATAGTTGACAGAATACGTGGCCTGCAGTGGGACATTAAAATGGTTGAAGTGATGATGATGTAGTTGGATTATATAGACTGGGAGCTTAAGGGAAAATAAGGTTCCCATTTTGATTCCTATCGAAGGAAGTAAGCAAGAAAGTTAAATTGCTTAAGCCTGTGGTGCCCACCAGACACTTGCAGTGCAGTAATAGCCCTTGGATGATTTTTGGTTTTATTAGTGATTCTGAAAGCGGGTTTCATAAGGTTTCTGCTGAATTAACTAATTTTTTCTCGGACAATTAAGGTGGTTTTTATTTACAGTTTTACTATTTATATCAAATTCTTGACTTTAAATGGCGTTTGCTCGCAATCGTTATTTTGCGGTTACTGCACTTTAGTGTCTGGTGGGCAGTGTGGCATACCGTTGGAACTTATAAAAGCTTGTATATACGCTACTTATAAAGCTATAGAGGACTGTGAACGTGTTAATTAGGCTTAATTGGTACCTATTATAATATAACATTAACTTAAGGCTATCATTATTTAGATTTTGTAATTGTACTAAAAGTGTTAGATTTTGTATTAAAAATATACATACATATCTCATACGGTTTTGTTTTTGTTTTATTTAAACCATATGTTCTTTTAAAATAATACCGCAATTCTGTCAGTGTGAAGTTTGAATCCTGTTCTAAAATTAAATTTATTTAGAAAAATCCTACCTTCAGTTTTAATAATTATAATATCTCTGTAATTTTTCGAACGAAAATTTGCTATCGAGTTAAATGCCCAAATTTGTGTTGACATTAATGTACTCAGGACTTAGAAGTAGCAATACGTTTCATGGTCCTTCGAGCCGGAAATGAAATAAATCTTTAAATTGACACTGAACTTTATTACAACTTACCAAACATCAGTGCGTAATGAAATAATACTTATAAAATACAAGATTACCATAAGCGCTCTCTTAAAATACTATCTAAAAGTATAATAGTCTCTTACTAACAAATCTTTGTACAATTCCTATGATAAATAAACTAACATTCGATATTTAAATATTGACATTACTGCTGCCAATGTTGCTATATCAAAAAGAACAATTGAAATGGTAGTTTTTGACTAGCTATTGGTGAACAAAATCTATATGTTGCATATATTATTATCTTGCTATTTTATATTGGAAATATAAACTAACAGATAATATCTATGGTTTTACCAAAAACACACTGAAAAATCTACTATTTACAGAAATAGTTTATATCTGTAACTAATTATTTAAAAAAAAAAACAACATTTTTTGTAAACAACTTGCCCGTTGTGAAGCGATAAAATGCGTTTATTAAATACATATTGATTCACTCCCAGCTTGAAATTAGATTAAGGCTATCGGGAAACAGATTTAGTGTTAAATATTACCAAATAATTACATAATTTATGTCAGCTATTTGGCAAGAGCAGAGTGATAAGTATGAGACCACGTTTTGCTAGACTGACCAACTACACACTACAAGCAATGTTAAGTTGTAAAGTTTTATCTGTTATGTCAATAAATATTAGGTTTGAATCCTAATTTTTTGTTTATATTATCTGATAATTATGTAGTTTTTTTTCTTTTTGGTCTATTTTTTTACCGTGCGTTGGTATTTGCGTCGATTAGTACAGGTGCAGGTGATTAGTAAACACGGTCATACAGCTATACATTTCCAGTATAAGTTGACCTCTCGTTGTACGGAAATCCTGTGAGATCAGCAGCCTAAATTGAAAATGTATAGCTTGATGAGAAGCCGTGTGTACAGGTGCCTAAAAGTTTAAAAACAAAGCAACAGCCAGAGTCTAATAATTTAAAATAAAATTAATCTCGGCAGCAACTAAACTGCATTGCACTAACGAATTACTCATTCACTGTCAACAATGACTAATTACTTTACACCTGCACACGCACTAAACAAAGTTAAAGTCGGCCTTAACATCTACAACCCGCAATCTACATCTACACTTAGTCGCAGCCATTTTGTTAAATATACAAAATGGCGATTATGTCAGCTGTCAAAGTCAATAGGCGGTAGAGGCGGGGGAATGTTCCGTTCCTTCCATAGTTCAAACTTTGTTTCTTGAGAATCTGAAATAAATATAATATAGACGAAAACAAAACAGATTACTTATTTAATTTTGTTTTAAGCGAAAGTTATATAACTGTTGTAGACAAACGTCACTTATCGTAAGTAACAAAGTCCCACCGCTAATTACAACAGATAGTTGAGAAAAGACCCATACCCAGCAGTGGTATAATAAGAGGACTTTACTATATCCACCTACTATAACGCCAGAATGCTAATTAAACTTTATTTACGGGTAGAGTGAATGTAACGGGGTGCACGCATCTTTCAAAATTCAAATAGCATTTTGACAGGTTCTAAATTTGAAAACATTTTTCGTATTGACGAACTCTTACTAGACCGTTTAACTCGCGTATCGCCTATCGCCAAGATTCTGACTCCTCAAGCTGCACAGACAGTGATGATGATTCAAGTGATATGGATATTAGTGACGAATAGTCTTACATTACTTTTATCTGTGGTTAAATAGTTCTTTAAGAGATTTAATTAATGTTTTATGACTTTGTACCTCAGATGACGATACGCGAGTTAAACGATCGGCCTATAAAGGTACGTCGGTATCCTATCACATCAAAAGTTACTTACCGGTAGCACGCGAGGAACTAAGCGACGGCTTGAAAAACCTCGCCAGGATCACACGAGAGGGCGACATGGGACGCGCACGAGGCGCACTCTTTGTCTTCTCATTCTCACCTGCACAGATTATATCATCCCAAAGTGAAGGAAATTGGAGTGCATCTGTGTTTGCGCACACACTTGTGCATACTTTGTTAGCCAGCTTAACCAACTTATGCTAATTCACGTAATTTCTTGACGCGCCGATAAGTTGCGATGCAGTTGCAATTAAATTTGTTTACGTTTTAGTGCAAAATGGTATTCTTGTAATTGTTTAGCTGTCATATCTAGTCTAAAGCGCTCGCGTGACGCGAACTACGGAAAGGGCTGTTTTGAGCGAAACTTAACTGCAACTGAACTTATTTAATGACAAAGTATTTTATTTTATTGTATTACGTCAATTTGCCCTCAGGTTGCGGCGATGGAACGGAGAAACGGAGATTTATAAGCCAATAGAATCGCACTAAATCTCTGTCAGTGATTTTTAAGTTATCTTATCAATGTGGCTAGTTGAACCAGAGCACTTCGACCCAGTGGGATGTTTTGTGCTTCCCCATGACTACATCATTGCTTAACATCAGGCAAGTTGTAGTTAAACACCAGCCTATCGAAGAAGGAAAGAAAAGAAACGTTCGGGTAGCTGTTACCTAAATACTCCAGTATTAGCACACTCACCGCTCCGAGGCGCCTTGTCATTGTTCCTACTCACGAGTTGCACCATCAGCGACAGCGCCACACACCCGCAACAAGCGCCTGCCACACCACCACACGCCACCACATACCCACACGGAGGATACCACCACCACCACTACAACAATAACCAGCCTGATTCCCACCCGAGACAAACATTAATGATGAACATTTGTGTTTGTGTCGAGTCTGGGTGTAAGTAAATATCTATTATAAGTATATATTTACAAAAGAAAAGTATTATATGTATAGTATATACCAGTTATCTGGTTTCCATAACACAAGCTCTTCTTAGCTTGGGAGTGTGTTAATGTCCCAGAATATTTATTTTGTTATTATTATTAGTATGCAGGGAAGATCTTCCGGCCGGGCGAGGTGTGATGTCCGGCGATACCGGCCCCAACTGTTCATGTCGAGAACTTGTTTAAATGGTAATCGTTGATCAAACTTTGCTTTTGCGATTCAGGATTGAAAGAAAGAAAGAAAAACATTTATTTGACCGACAGGACACAGAATCAAATGATAAAAAAACACTTGGAAATAGAAAAAAAACAAATAGAAACAGTTAAAAGAAGAAGAAAAAAATTGGTTGTTTGTAAAGTAGGTTTACGATCGAGATGTTTACTACCCGTGCGCGATAAGTTGAGACCCGGTTTTAAAGCGAACACGCTTATTACTTGCCCACAGAAGTAGCATATACATATTTGCTACTCTAACAAATTAACTTCACGAGCCGAACTCTAATCTCCGTCACACAAGCGGATTATCATGACAACAGTGTTACAGATCAAACTCACTCACCGCCCCCAGGTCTCAACTTATTGCGCACGGGTAGTACGTGATAACGTCTTATTGGTGATATAAGTTTTTGGGAAGTAAGGAATTAATATTGTTGCCGCTAGAGTGAGAGAGACGGAAGATCGGTCCACTCACTCGAACGCTATGCCAGCCTCCGCTCGTGAGGATTCCGCGTGACAAGTTTCACGGAATGACTGGCAGCGCTCGAGATGAGACGGGAGATCGGTCCGTCTCTCTCTCGTTATACCTGCGATCGCGCTCGTGAGGTTTTGGTGTGACACAAGTTTCTGAACATGTCACCCGACTAAAACGATTTAGAAGACGTTATCACGTCAAAAAACAAAGAGTGTGACCCATCAGTGTCAAACATGGACATTGCTCAGTAAACGCTGTAAGTGCCTACTAGAGGCGACCCACAACACTGATTACTATGTAATGTCTGAGCAATGATGTCAATAGGTATGGTCTACAATTAAACCCAACTTTACCCAACACTTGTGTTATTTATTTGTGATTTGTGACAGTTTATAGCGATCGGGAAAAAGAGAAAAGGTCAGCGAGTTTCACATCTTGATATTTCGCATTAACCATCGGTGAGAAGGTGGCAGTGGAATGAGGCTCCATATGTTTGGAAATCATAAGGAGCAACCACCTACCCACCCTCTCAAATGGTTATCACCAGACATCGCACTGGGACATGGCAAGGTCGCTTTTTCTCTGGGTAGTCACTACCTGGGGCTGAAACCTACCACCACTTATATTGTCTTTGAATTGTACCACTTGGAGATCGCACGTGTGGATATAGATTGAAGGTGAGCTCAGGACGAATTTGACTCAGTCCCGTAAACATATCCCTACTAATATTATAAATGCGTAAGTAACTCTGTCTGTCTGTCTGTTACGCTTTCCCGCTTAAACTACTGAACCGGTTTGGACAAAATTGGGTATAGAGGTAGTTTGAGACCCGAGAAAGGACATAGGATAGTTTTTATCCGACTGCGCAAAAAGAAGGTAATGTTTTGGCGCGATAACCGACATACACGCGGGCGAAGCCGCTGTCGGAAAGCTAGTTGCATATAAACATACGTACATCATACCTGCGGGGAGCCGCGACTGTGTGTTGGCATAGGCTGGCTCCAGCGCGGGAGCTGGTGCCAGGTGGGCAGCTGACACATCTGTTCTCTCCTTCTGAAGACTTCGTGTTCGGTGGGCATGCGGCTGGAAAAAGAACGCTGGATAGAGACAAATCCTTAAAAAAGGAGGGGTTTTTTACGTTAACTCAGAACAACAGACGCTTGGTCTTATCGCCGTAGTCTAGGTACCAAAAAAAAAAATAGATACGTTAAGCAATGATGTAGTCTACGATGGCACGTACCTGTACCTAGTATTCTAACCCTCGTATTCATAAACGTCTTATAAGCTCATTATAGTTAAAATAGGTTTAGGTATAATTCGTTTCTGTGTCTGTCATCTTGACATTTATACTAGTAAAAAAGAGACAAAGTCCATTTTCACTAAAGAGTCTTAAAGGATTTTTATGAATAAGACAGTTAATCTCTAATGGTAGCTAACATTAAACAAATTCTTACCACACAAATTCTGGTTACGCAATAGATGGTAACCAGCAGGACATGCGATCACCACGTCAATGTCACCTGGTGACATTGTGGTCAGGAGCCCGCGGTATTTGTGCTGTCCGGTTGAATCTGAAATTAGTTACCTACCTATGTTAATTAATGTCATTGCCTCCAGCCAGAATACACTAGGTAAGGGTCCAGGAGGCAACAGTGACTCGGTTTTTATTTTCAGAAGGCCCAAAAAGCATTAAAATGTTATACTATGCGTTTCAAATAAGAATAGGACTAGACACGCGACTAACTTCATACCAAAAACCAAGCAAAAGTAGCGCCAGCACAAAATGTCAAACCACAGACAATAATATTATTTTGAAATGTATGGAAAAGTGATTTATGTAAAAACTTTACACAAGTACGTAGTTACAATGCAGCTACATACCTAAGTAAATTTACGAGCTAGGATACCACAAACTTGCACCAAATTCATATACACGGATAAAAACACACGTTTTAACTTATAACTCCGATTTTTGTCGTCGGAAGTTAATAAAATATGTTCGTACCTAAATATTCAACTCCAAATGTCCAATCTTACTCAAAAGGCAATAAGATATACGCGTTTTTATCTTTTTTTCGTCTAGATCGATTATAATATCAAACAAACATTTTTGCTAACTGTACTAAAAAATGTGAAGTTGTTGCGCATTCCAGTCCAAGATGGCGGATTTCCAATCCTATTCTTATTTGAAACGCATAGTAGGTACGATTGCTGTAAAATTTGGACACATCTCAGATATAATAAACTATTTCAACTTAGAATACCCAATTATATCTAAAAAATGGTTAGTAATTGATATTGAATCACTGCGTGCTACTAGGAGTGGACTATGAGTCACTCATGTGGTACACAGTGACTCTAATAGTAAACAGTGAATCAGGCTTAGATAAAAAAATAAAGATATGTCACTAGAAAGCAGCGCGCGGCCCTTCTAAAATGAGTCCAGCGGACTCACCGACACTTAATCACACGCGGACTATCGAGTAGACGACGCACGTTGACACAGCTCATTAATTTAAGGTTTTGTTCATAAAAACGAATGCCTTCTTGTGTGTTTAATAAATGTCATAATCACTCAAGAAACAAAAATAAGACAAATGGGATTACTTACGCGGAAGTACAGCCAAAAATCGTAAATTCATAGAAATTATTACTTAAATTGTTGTTTGCTACGCCATGTTTGTCAGAGTGAGATAGATAATGCAAAACAGACGTGAAAGACAGAGGCAACGCACAAGCTTCGCCCGTTATAGTTAGTTTTGCGCGGGTATTACGCTACCGAAATGTCATTCATTCAACAGCACGGTGGCTATCATGATTTTGCTTACACGCTGTGTGGGGCCCTATCTCTATCCTTTTCTATAGTTCACTGTTAATTAGACGTGGGAGAAATGACTCATCGTTGGGATCCGAACATTTGCATCTCGAACAGTAAACTGATACGAATCACTGATATGTATCATTCAGAACATTTGAAACATTAGCTCAGAGGCAATGATACATATTGCGAATGATATGACGCGAATAAATTGAGTACGTATGTACACATTGCATCGCATAGAAGTTTTTAAAGATAAAAATACATCTTTTACATTTTGTAGATTTTATATATTATATAATTATTAATTACTATATTAAGTACATACATGAAAACTGTTTGTCTGTGCGTGTGCGCGCGTTCGTGCGTGTGGACGTGTATAATTAACGCGGGTGGAGCCGCAACGGAAATCTAGTCATTAATAAAATCGATTTCCCTTCATACTTTACCCAGGCTTAGGACTAGCGGCCAGACGCTTAGGCTTGTTTCTAGCAGTGCGCGTTGCGCGTTATATCATGGACCGAATCCCTTAGGCCGTCACGTGCGCGCCTGCAGTGCGTGCTTGGTGAGACACGAGCCCGAATCACACCAAACTACTTACCACTGCCTGTGAATTTACAATAAATAAAACCGTGAGTTTGCAAATATAATTGCAAACTCACGGTTTGCCGGCGTGCATTACTGAAGTATTTCACTACTTCGTTAATAGTCAGTCATTTCAGATAAAATTGCATACTTCTATTTACATAATATACAACAGTTATTTTAAAACCGCGAACTCAATTATTAAACTTTATTTAATTCTAGGTATTTAATATTCATTTATTATTTTCTTTCGCATTACGCAAATACATCACTCACAATAATTATCACTAGGTACATAAACAACCAGAAACCTGTTTTGTGTGTTTTGGTCAAATTTAAACTGAGGTGATTTCGCGCCAAAACCTTAAAACGCAAAACTCGCCCTATCAGGAAAAGAATCTATCGCATTCTGACTTGCTTTTACTTATATTGCTTTCTCTCTCTTCGCTTCCCACTCAGCGCTCGCTCGCTCAGTGGCTCAGTGATCCGATTGTTCGAACGCAAGCGAAGCGACGCGACGATCTCGGTGAACGAAAGAGTCACTGAGTCACTGAGCCAAATGTTTCAGTGATCCAAATGATCCAAATGATGCATTTGATTTCGAACACAAGATCCAATCATTACGAACATCTAAATGATTCGTATCAGTGAGTCGGTTCAGTAGTGAGTTACACACGTCTACTGTTAATATCTAATTGTGATCAGAGATGTGTGTCTCTCGTTGTGTGTTTAGTGATTGCGTTATTAGAGCGTACCGTATCTTCCTTTTCTTGATTTATCAAAGGAATCAGAATATTTTAAATATCACAGAATATTCATCATCATCATTCCCCTTGCCTTTTTCCCATATCTATTGGGTTCGGCTCCCAGTCTAACCTAATGCGGCTAGCTACCAGAATTATACGAGTGACTGCCATCAGACCTCGAAACCCACAGGGAACCAGTAGCCGAGATGGTTAGACCAGGTGTCAGATTATATTGGCTTCTGACTACATGTAACGATTGTTATAGATGTGTTAAATGACAACCGGGACCGACGGCTTAACGTGCTCTCCGAGGCACGGAGGGTAGTCCCTCAACCAACCAGGCACCGAAACAAATTTTTGCTGTTACACAAATATTGTCCAGGGCGGGAATCGAACCCGCGACCTTCCTCCTAGGCTAATATCATAGAATATTATTAGGTAAATATTAATATTACTTGATATGTTACCGGCTATTAAATAAACTTACTACTAGATATAGTAAGTAGGTACATATTTACCCTTTTTCTTAAACCTAAGTGTCACTATAGAATCGACAGACCCTCTGTAATTCTGTAACGTTTTGTTCTTACGCCGTCCATTTGCCACAATTGTTACTGAAACAAACAGTTTAAAAATGCCAAAATTATCATTCTATGTATATCTAGACAAGTCGGGTGATGCGGCGCGCGGCGTCACGTTGTCAGACTTCTCTCAACACGTCAAATCAAATCAAATCAAAATATGCTTTATTTTTTTTTGAGACGCGAGTCTACATAAAAATAGTCTAATTTCTTTTCCTACCGTGCAGTGAATGACTGGCAACTACTGAGAAACACTGACAAAAAAACTCAGTAGGCCTTTTTTCTTGAAGTACTTATATCTATTACATTTTGTTTGTTTAGTGTGTTGAATTAGAGTGACTTAATTCCAAGCGTGTGTCTGACAACATCGTGCGACAAGCCTCGGTAGTGAACTATTTCGCTAAACATGTTTATATGCACTAACACAATTCAATTTCTAGTCAGTCGATAAAATTTTTGGCACAGTGTAATTAGTTTAAGTGAAGTTTCTCGAAATCGCCTGGAATCTTATAGCGAACAGCCAACCTTTCCATTATGGGGTTAGTCCTTACCACCAAACGCAGTTTCGCCATGTCATTTATTTCGCGCATCGTTCATTATGCATTCAAATCTTTCATTCAAATCGAGTGCAGCGTACTGAGTAAGTAGGTAGTAATTGAAAATTGATTTAAAATCACCATCATCATTCCCCTTGCCTTTTTCCCATTTCTATTGGGGTCGGCTACCAGTCTAACCTGATGCGGCTAGCTACCAGAATTATACGAGCGACTGCCATCAGACCTCGAAACCCGTAGGGCACCAGTAGCCGAGATGGTTAGACCAGGTGTCAGATTATATTGGCTTTTGACTACATTTAAAGATTGTCATAGTATGTGTTAAATGACAACCGGGACCGACGGCCGGGTAGTCCCTCAACCAACCAGACACCGAAACAAATTGTTGTTCTTACACAAATATTGTCCGGGGCGGGAATCGAACCCGCGACCTTCCCGGCACAGTATAGCCCAATCGGACGGCTTACACCGCTCGACTACCGAAGTCGTCTGAAATAAAATCACCAAAATACTATTTTTAATAGTATCCGGAAAAGGTTTCGGTGTAAAATTAATCTAATCAAGGAGCTGAATGCACCCTCTCCGTTATTTTATGAGTTAATGTTAAAATATTTTTTTTTACCATTTTTACTATACAAAAGAGGCACATTCTCAGCAGCTAGGTAGACAAATGATGACAGCATATCCCGCTCGCATTCGACACCGCAGCTAAGCAGGGGCGGGTGCACAGACAGTACTCCTGTTGCTTGTGCCAAGGATCTTTTCTTATCCTGAAAGTAAAACTTAAAAATAAAAAATATATATTTAAATGCGCTAAAAAGTCGCGTTATACTCAACAAGTCCTTTCATATGATACCCAAATTGTAATAAAAGTGCATTCAAAATATTTAGTCCGCCATCTTGGGTAATCCGCCATGTTGGATTTAGAATGACGTCACATAACTGACCATACGTTGTCATCCAAACTAAACGTGCATACAAACAATTCTCGATCTGTAGAAGTGGAAAATGTAACTTTCCAACTCCATCTATTATCTTTCTGATTAAATTCATGCGGGATCCAAGACAGTTTAGGTGTCCCGGGACTTGGCCTGGCCTGGTGGACTGGAATAGCAATAGCGGGATAGCGGTGGTGGGTTGAGTCTCAAAAAAATCGATAGAAGATTCAGATCTGCTTCAAAATTGAGTTGCATGATTGCACTCAAACTAAACATTGCAAGTTGATTAAAAACTTTTAGTAATTTTAAAGAAGAAAAGGACAAAGCATGTTTTGGCTATCTGCTTAAATTTCGTTTAAAAGGGGTTTAATGAAGATATCTAACCTTGTCTCCCAAACACACAGGCTCATAAATTCTTATAGAGCACACTTCTTGGCAGTTCATCGCTCTGGCCATCGCTGAGCCGAGGAATTTCATTGCTTTTAGATCCTGAAATAAGACATCTGTAATTTAGAAATAAGAACCTACTTATCAAGATTCAGGTATTCCAGCTCTTTCAAGTCAGCTTCCGTTCATGTTTGACGCTGATGGGTCACACTTATTCCTTGTTCTTTTTTTTATTCTTCGATAGGCTGGCGCTTGACTACAACTTGCCTGATGTTAAGCAATGATGTAGTCTACGATGGAACGCGCCAGCCAAGTATACCGATTCACTCAAAATTACGATTGATTATCGGTGAGAAGGTGGCAGTGGAATGAGCCTCCTTAAGGTTAGAAACCTTAAAGGAGCAACAGTTCCGACCCACCCTCACTGCATGGTGTCACCAGACATCGCACCGGAACACGGCAAGGCCGCTTGGCGGTCCGGCTTTGTCTGGTGGGTGGTCACTAACCACGGCCGAAACCTACCACCAGTTGATTGTCACCTGATCTGCACCGCCCGGGGACCACGTGTGGGGATTCAATTAAAGGTGTACACCTACGGACGAAGGTGATTCAGCCCCCAAAACTAAACATTTAACTGTTTTTTTCTTTTCATGTGTTTTCTTTATTTGATTCTGTGTGTTTTGTCTCTGTCAAATAGATGTTCTTCTTTCTGTTTTTCTTTTCAGCACTACGTTTACCCATCCGTGTGCTCAAAAACCCGTTTACTCCAATTGCCAATTTTAAGTCCCTGGGCCCTTAGACAAATTACACAGCGTAACGATAGCCAAATATTGACATTCACCTTCGAAATGTCACGTGACAAGCTTAGGTATGTCAATTCTTACATGTTTCGTTCTTTTCGTTCGTTTGGTTCCACTTGGCTATAGTATATATGTTTGGGGGCCCAGGCTCTTATACGCGAATTTTATTAGGATAGTCGAGAGAACACCAGTGCCCAGAAGTAGGGTAGATTACTTACATCATAAGAACAATTTTCAGGAGTTCTGTGTGTTGACAGGAATACCACGTCGAATGCTGGTAACTTCACCACACTTAATGTTACAATTTTTTGTATCTGAAAGTCCTGTTGATAGAAAATGGTATTTATTGATATTTTCTATCCTATAATAGTTTTTAATCAGTGTGTATACACAGCTAGCCTGATAAATACCTAATCTCAAGGTCGCTCAAGGGGTTATGGAGAGAGCTATGCTCGGAGTTTCTTAGTGCGATAAGATCCGCAATGAGATGATCCACAGAAGAACTAAAGTCACCGACATAGCGATCAAAGTGAGCAAGTTGAAGTGGCTTTGGGCAGGCCACATCGCTCGTGGAACTGATAACCGCTGGGGAATAAAGGTTCTAGAGTGGAGACCACGCAATGGGCACCGCAGTCAGCCCGCCCGCTATAAGGTGGACTGATGACTGTTAATATTGCTGGAAGCCGATGGATGCTAACAGCCAGCAACGGATCCCTGTGGCGTTCTAAAGGGAAATCTGATATTCGAATTTTTTTTAGATATAAATGTCTAACGCGTATCAGAGAACAGGGCCGCTAGACAATGTGAGATAGCGAAGCGGAAACGAAAGGTCGAAAGACAAAACAAATTATATGGGATTCACGATTTTTACGTGTCTTTTCGAAGGTCAATGTCAATCCTCCATATTGTTCTTGTAGATTCACTTTGTCTACGCTACCAGGTCACGCTGGTCACAATTTATAGAAAACTTACCTGTTTACAAATATAATTCCCATAATTCATGGGGTCCACTTCTGTAATAACTACCGTGTTAGTCACTGTCTTTACATTAGGCTGTCGCAGCAGACCTTGGTCAGCAGTCCAGGTGCAGCCATCTTTGCCGCGGCAACAATCCAGGGTAACATTCTCACCGGACATCACGTACATTTCATTCTACAAAATAAAACCAGATTCTGTACTTTTGACTGGTAATAGTAACATAGCGACGCCTGTTTTGCCCGTAGGTAGGTAGAGGTGAATATCTCCCACTTGTCACCGGCATGTTAAGGTCATACGTAATAGAGGGAGAGCCTATTGCCACAACAGGCTGGCGCTTGACCACAACTTGCCTGATGTTAAGAAATGATGAGAACGATGGATTTTGGGGACTGAGTCACCTTCGTCTATGGGAGTGCACCTTTTATCTGAATCCCCACACGTGGTCCCCGGGTAGTGCAAATCAGGTGACAATCAACTGGTGGTAGGCTTCGGCCGTGGTTGGCGACCACCCATCTGACAAAGCCGCACCGCCAAGCGGCCTTGCCGTGTTCCGGTGCGATATCTGGTGACACCATTTAAGAGGGTGGGTCGAAATTGTTGCTCCTTTATCTTTTCAACCTTAAGGAGCCTCATTTCACTGCCATGTCATCTGCCATGCCATCTGATCCCAAACTAAGCAGAGCTTGTACTATGGAAACCAGATAACTGGTAATATACTACAATACTTTTGTTAATAGGTACATACTTAAATATAGATTTCAAAGTAAGAGACCTAAAAAGATGTGTGCTGTCTAAAATATATTTTTAGAATAAGAAGGATTTTAAAATAGGTTTTTTAATTGGTTTGCGCTTGACCACAACTTGCCTGATGTGAGGCAATGTTGCAGTCTACGATGGAACGCGCCTACCTAATAAATACCGATTCACTCGTGACTTGAAGACAGGTAGATTATAGCTATCGGGAAACAGAGATGCCGGCAATGAATTCCACAACTTGGCAGTTCGCACAATAAAAGTGGAAGCAAAGCGCTTTGTGCGTGCCCGTGGGTATGTTTATAGAATATACAGAATGATTTATTGTGATAAGCTAGTCGCCACAATGTATGTTAATAAAAGCGACTAACCAAATTCGGTGTCAGAGCTGGTAAACGATGCAATCCGCTCTCCAATGACTCGACTCCAATCTCTCTTTTCCTTCTGCTCATCTTGTAAATCCCATTCGAACCCCTCACAAATCTCTCATACCCCCTCTCATCATGTATCCCCTTCAAAATTCTTTGTTTTACATAACGGTTCATTGATCTTTTGCTGCGAATCCAATTCCATAAAATGGCATCCTCTTTACCCAATCTGATGATTAACTCTGGTACAGTTCGTCGTTTGCTGCAAGGTATATTTTTCACGTATTTCTTAAACGAGGGGGAAGATAGATGTTCAAATAAATATACAGTGTGAGAATATGCGGCGGAGAGGTCGCAGATTTGGGAACAGCGCAGTTCTTTAGCCTCTTGAAACAAAGGAATCGTGTTAAATTTGGGAAAATCCGTTTTAACCCCTACATAAAAAGGGTGAAATTTTGACTTATTTCAAATGTCTATCAATTCAGATGAAATGCTGATGGGGTTGAGATGTTTATATCATCTATTTAAATATAAAAATCAATTGCTGTTCGTTGGTATCGCTAAAACTCGAAAACGGTTGAACGGATTTATCTTATCTTGGTCTTGAAATGTTCGTGGAGGTCTAGGGAAGGTTTGAAAGGTGAGAAAATAAAAATATTTAATACAAAAGTTTAGGTCTTTTATTTACCGATTGAGACAGTACGAAGTCTGCCGGGTCAGATAGTGTTTTACTAACTTTCCGCCCGCGCGTCATTTATCGTGCTAAACCATTAACCTCTTTTTACGCAGACAGATAAAAGCTATCCTATGTCCTTCCCCGGGTCTCAAACTATCTCTTTACCAAATTTCATCCATATCGGTTTGTTAGTTTTGTCGTTTAAGCGTGACACAGATAGAGTTACTTTCACATTCATATTATTAGAAAAGATAGAATAACTAGCTGGCTGTTTCAGCTTAGCTTTAAAAAAAACATGATTTTTACAGTTCCAAATTACCCCACTTACCAGATAAACTAGATTTTGTTGCTGGCGTGGAGTTTGTCTGGTACTCTTCCGTGTATGTAGAAGGGGAATCTGCAACATTAAATAAAAACTATTATTCCCCGTATAAAACTGTTGCGTCGTAAATGCGTCACCGTGCGAGTTTCACTCGCTCCTGACCAGTTGTTTATAAATCGAGAACCTTCTCCGTCACTTCAGCTTTCGAGCAAAACACCTCATCAAAACCGGGCTATCCGTTCTGTTGCTACATAGCAACAAAATTGTGCTCAGAGACACCTGTATTTGCAACACCCCTTTTTGTCGGAAGTTATAAATACTAGGCCCGTGATAGTTAGGGATTGTACAGACGAAATGTTTTGTCCGCGGCTAACTGTCAGCGCGCGTTACGCTGTTTGTCGCTTTTTTACCCGACTGCGCCAGAAGGAGGGTTATCTTTTTCGAGTGTAAATTAATTTATATCTTTTTATTTTATTCTTGCTTTGAAGCCATGTATAACAAATTTTTAGGCGCGAGGCCCGTTGTAACGCGAGGCCGTAGGCGGTGGCCCACGTCGCCCACGCCTTACGCCGCCTCTGGACAGCGGCATACAATACGTTTCGTGTGAACGATGCCCTAATATGTAGCGTTCGTTAATTCTACATATAAGATAGCGCTGTTACCTGTTTGCTCCTCAGTGTAGGTTGTCGTGCCACCAGTATCGTCACCTTGGTTACCACCAGTTTTGTCACCTTTGTCACCAGCAGTGTCACCTTGGTCACCACCAGTACGGTCACCTTCGTCACCACACATCACGTTTACGACAGAACACACGTCTTCCTCAGTGACAGACTCCGACTTATTAACTGCCTTTGGATATGAATATTAGTAAAAATCTTTGTTTGTTCATTTAACTGTGGGAGTGGACAGTTTTCTAACGATTTTATTTCATTTATTTTAACTTAGTTATAGGTTGGCGGCGATGGCGCGGTATCAAACTCAGCTGTGAAATTTAAGGTCGCGGGTTCGGTCCGGGTCGTGCGCACACCTTTTTAAGAATGTTTCATCACCATTGCTCAATATTGGTAAAAGAAAACATCGTCAGGAAACGTCTCAAAACAAATAATTCGAGAACGTGTGATGTTTACGAACACACAATCAGCCAGTGTGCGTGAATTAAGGCAGACACTCTCTCAACTCTTAAAATTTGGGAAGTCTACGATAAAACGCGCTTACCCAGTGTACCGATTTACTCGTGATGACAAGTGATTGTCCAAGATTAGACTATCATTAATGAGTAAAGAACAATTTCGACCGACCCTCTCACCGGTTTCATCTGGAACACGGCAAAGTCGCTTGGCGGTGCGGCTTTGTCTGGTGGCTGGTCACATAATTGTCACCTGATTCGAACCACCTGGGGACCACTTGTGGATATTTCGGATTGTTACCCCACTTACCAGATAAATAATTCGGCGTTGAGTCTGGTGTTGTGTTTGGCGCTTCTTATTTGTATGACTCACATCTACAACATTAAAAAGTTGGACATTAACACACACGGCCACCTGACCTCAAACTAAGCAGAGCTTGTACTATGGAAACCAGATAACTGGTAATATACTACATATAATATTTTGCTTTTGTAAATACATACTTAAATATAGATAATTACACCCAGACGCAAGAGAAACAGAAAAAATACATTTAATTTTAACCAACTTCAGTTCGAATTTGAAGCCATATCTTTGGTGATCAATCACTCTTGAGTTTGTATCTTTGAGGGTAAAGTGGTTCTTTTCATTGAAAAACAAAACTACTTTTCTCAATTTTCTTCACCTTCCCTGTTTTTGTATGTGACTAATATCTAAAAATCTTTATCTTACGCTTTTGAAAAAAGATAGGCAGAGGTAAATATCACGCTTGTTGAAATGGAAATGTTTTATATTAAAGTTTCAAGTGAGTAGATAAGTCTTTTACCTCTGGTATATTCAATCGATTTCATGGATTGTCTGATTTTGTTTGCAATTCTATCGAATAAAGGTTTCTTTGTAGTTTTCTTGTGTTTGTTGGTTTTATCTTTCATTACGTCAGCCACCGTCGGTATTTTTACAGTAACGAGCTCTGTTTTTAAATATGTAGCCGCACTTTAAAAAATCATAACATTAACAACTGCGCATCAAAATTATTTTCTGGCTCAGAGTCTGGCTATTAAAAAATCCTTATTTTCTAAAACCCAGACTCTGAGCCAGAAAATAGTTCTTTAGTTTTTCACTTTAACCCTTTTTGATGTCTCACTGCATGAGGCATCTTTGTGTGAAGTGTATTATCATCGCTGTTCAATATCGGTGAAGAAAAATATCGTAAGGGAACCGGCATATTTAACAACTTAACTATTCAAAGACATATGACATCTACCAAACCCCACTTGACCAACGTGTGGATTATGGCTTAAGCTATCACCCAGCAGTGAGACATTAAGAAGGGTTGAAACGAATGATAGAAAAACTTACTTCAACCAACTTGGTTCACTTGATATACTTCTACTATCTAAATCCGCTTTTTTTGCAACTCTCCTCCATTCTTCATTAAGTTTTTTGCTCTCATATTCAATAATTGACAGTAAAAGATCTTTATATTTTCCAGATTTATCATTAAAATTATTATCAATCGCTAACTTAGCGCAATTATTAATAATAATTATGTTAGGATTAGTTTCATTATTTATAGAACATTCCGTAGTATGTATATCAGATGTCCAATCTTTCAAAATATCTGTTTGTGTTTCTTTAGTTGTTATTTCTGAATCGGATTCAGGTTTTCTAAAGAGTAGCTCTGAATAGTCTTTATTCTTTGGTAGTATGGCATTAGCAATTGTTGGTAAAGCATTTGTTGGTAAAAGAGTCAGATTAGGAAGGTTTTTAGTAGAAATATTCTCAATTACTGAACTCAATCCTGTAGTAGTTTTTATTTTTTTTATTTTTGTTATTGGTTTTATTTTTTCCTTTGTGTTAGTTTTTAGCATTGTTTGTTTAGTATTGTCTAATAGTCTTGTTGTATCTGCTTTCTGGTATTTTGTTTTTTGTGTTATAACTGTGGGTTTTTTTGTATATTTCTTAGTTGTTTTAATTGTTGATGTTGTTTTTGATAAATTAGATATTGGCATTCCCTCAAAGAGTATATTAGATTTGATACTCGCGGGTCGAGTATGTATAAAAATTTCAACAGGACTTGATATTTGGGTTGCAGGCTTCAAGTCTTTACTAGTAACGTTTTCGAAAAACATCCTTAAGGTCGTTTGTACTATAGCAAATGAATCAGGTTTTTTTAAGTAATCGTTTTGTTTATTAGCTGTATTATTATGTTTGTCTGTGAGTGAAGAAAATTTGATGTTAAAATTCTTCGCTTCATCTAAGGCATTGATATTTGAGCCATTTTTTACCTCAATCTTGATGTTTAAATTCTTTGTTCCATTTAAGGAGTTGATATTTGTACCATTTCGTTTAACAAATCTATTTTCTAATTTGCCTTTAAGAAAATCTTTCCAAAATACATCACTTAAGGTGGTCGTTGGATTTTTAGATTTATTTTCTATACTGCGCTTGCGTTGCGTTTTTGGCGTTTCTGTCGAATAATACATGAATATACTGTGAAAAGTGGTCCGCCATGGAAAGAGGTTTTTAAGTCGCCTTAGTTTTTTCTGCTTTTTGAAATTTATAGTTAGCATATCTTCCATATCTTCTGTACTCTGTGCTATATTATTTTTAATGATAGGCGCTATAGTCATTGCATAGTCAGACTCAGTTTTAGCATAAAGTAGATTTTGCTGTGGTGTAGAGCTTTCCGGACTACAAATAATATTTACGTTCACATTATCCAAAGAATAAACAGTTTTTACACCGTTATCTAACATTTGTGAATTAAATGAATTTCTCTTATTCAATTTCTTTTCTTTCGTACATTTTGCAATAGTGTGCATAAAATTATCACCTTTGTCTTTAAGTTTGGGATTAAAACATGTATTTAGCGCAATAACTTGGTTCAAGTCATTGCCTATTGAGTTCAAATCATGAGCCAAATGTTTGATAGTATCGTCTTTCTTAACAACTTGTAAGTCCACTATATTTCCAATGCTTCTTTTATCCATGTAAGTAGCTAAAGCATTACACGTCTTTCCTTTACATTTTCCTTTAACTCTTTTGTAATAATCGTGTAAACTTTTTTCTATTCTTTGAACAGAGTCTCTTAGTTTCATTCCACCGCTCGGGTTCATCCAAAAAAAGGTTTGTATTTCTGTACAATGATCATTTATATATTTACCGATGTTATCAAATTCAAATATTAGTTCATCTATAACTGCATCAGTGACAGCGCAGGCTCTGCACATCGGTACATTTGGCTTACATTTACAATTGCAAACCCTGTCATGTCCAAAATATCTTTTTACAGCTCCCCAATTTATTTTCCTTTTACAAATGTACTTTCCATGATTTGAATCATTGTCATTTATGCGTTGCTTCTTTTGATAATCTTTTGGAGTCTTCAATACTTTCGTAGCGTGCCTTTTTTTCCTAAGTTGTGACAAATGTCCAATTTTTTTATTAATAGCTGTCAGAATATCTTTAGTTAAATATACTTTAGGGATAGCTTCAGAATTTTTTGCATCAGTTGTTATATTTGCTTGTCGTGCATGAATGTCCGAATCAATTTTAGCTCTGACTGGTTGTAAAACAAACCCAGACGAACCTTTATTGAGTAAGAAATACATACCAGGTGATAATTCATGGACAGTATTTTGTGTTGATTTTGTGGGTTCTGGGGTGGCTTCGAAAGATTTTATTTGATATTCTAAGTCAACTGGTGATGATATTTTTGCTGAGAATATTTTTCTGATTCGTTGTGTTTTAGGAAGGGATCTTTTTGTTTCAGTTTGTATATCATTAGGTAAGGCTAAGTGAATTTGTATACTATTCATATTAGCATCAGGCTTTGTAGTAAAGTTTTCATGTGCAACCTGACTTTGTGTACTGATGTTAGAAAAATCTATTTTTTCAGTATTCGCAACGTTTGGATTCTTTACGAGGTCTAATATTATATCTAGAGCAGCGACATTTTTTGCAGTAAACGTACTTTTTTCACAAGCAACAATATCTCTTTTTAAGTATTGGTGTGGCTTCAATATTTCAGTCTCCATTTTAGTAGTACCTTGATGGCCAGAAGAATCAGTTTCAAATAATGTCATCTTCTCTCGAGGTACATTGAAAAGCTGAAAATATTAAATAAATATTAATAACGAAATTACTTTAATCCAGTCGGTTTTGCTCAAGTTACAAGATTCTCAATTGAAATATTTATTACTTTTTTATATTTGTTTGGGTGTAATTCCATCATACATGTAACCAGAATAATAAGAACCATGTTAATACAGATTATATACATAATCTCTTAATCTACATATTTGCATATTTCTACGTTTTTGTTTGAAAAAAATGAGACGTTTTTAAGAAATGTTTAGAGCTTGTCATTCAAATAATTGTAAATTTGAACGATGATTTGAGTTACATAGGCTCATTGAGGATAATTAAATAAATTTTTCGTGCATTTAGTATGATTCTACGTACAAGAAATAAATATAAGTCGTTTGATAAAACAAATACTGTTAGGTAGTTTATTATTAAAAAAGATTAAATTTCACGCTACCTTATAAAAATCAATTGGTTCCGAATTAATCTCAACATCCTGCAAATTCGATCCTCGAACCTCGGCATTTAAAGTACTTTTTACTTGATCAACATCTTCAATCCACATCTTATTTTGAGTATTTGCAAAATTGGTGACCGTGACAAGGATATTTTGATGTGTCCCCTCTTCCAAGTTATTGAATTCTTTGTCAGTTTCTTTCATCCATTCAATAGAAGATACGTGTTTGTGATTGCACAATGGACACTCAGTTTCTTCAGTGGAAGCTTCGACATCTTTTAAAGATTTTATAAAATACTGGAAACAATATATCGAAGCAAAATTAAAAACATTTAGCATTAAGACGTTCAAACAAAGTTTTAAATTGATCTCACTAATCTTATTTCTCCATACAAACTTTGGAACCCCGATTCACCCCCTTAAAGGATGAGTTTTGAAAAATCCTTTCTTAGTGCACCCCTAGACCCCATAAGGAACCTATGTCCCATATTTAAAGTCTCCAGACCCAGCGGTTTGGGCTCTGCGTTGATATGTCAGTCAGTCAGTCAGTTTCTTCTTTTATATATTTAGAAGATTATTTGTCGTAGTTTTTACCTCATAAACCGTAAGTTTCGGTGCCGACAAATTCCGTTCAAGGTATTCTAACAATGGTTTTCCATCTAAGTGCTTTCCATCGTAATCACTGCTTCTTCTAGCTATAAGAGAGTTAATCACATGGATTTCAATTATTCTAGAATAATCCCATTAGATTGATAGAGCAGCGGTGGCACAGCGGTACGGGCCTCGCTTTAGAAATATAAGGTCGCGAGTTCGAATCCCAGTAGTGCCCACACATCTTTGTGTGAATTGTTTCATCGCCGCTGCTCAATATCGGTGAAGGAAAACATCGTGAGGGAACCGGCATGTATAAGAACTAATCATTGGAGGACATGTGACATCTACTAATCCGCACTTGGCCAGCGTGTATGGATTATGGCCTAAACTCTCTAAGGCAAAATCAATAGTAAAATAGTTGAGAGAAGACTCGTGCCCAGCAGCGGGGCACTAAAAAGGGTCGAAGTGAGTCCCATTAACCAACATATTATGACAACATAAATAGGCGAAATATTTTTAATGGATCTGAAAATCTGGCAGAAGACAATTTCCCATACCTACATTTACAGTCATAATATCAAATATCTGATGAAGTTATTGCCGTATAAGCTAAAAAAAGGGTTAAACCCAGCAAGTCGATTGTGAGCATGAGATATAGATAGTCTAAAAACGTGATAATTGATATCTTAAAAATCTATGACATAGCCCCCAAATTTAATGAATGGCCAGATGTCACGGGAGACCGGATAAGAAGGAAGATTATGGGGGAGGTCTTTACTCAGCAGTGGGACAGTAGGTACACAGTAGATATCCTTAACCTTAGGATCTGAAATTTTGTATACACGTTTAGCTTGGATGACAATGCGTGGTTCTGTAATGTCATTCTAAATCCAACATGGCGGAATACCCAAGATGGTGGTCTAGTTATTTTGGATACACTCTAGACCGTTACGGTCTTATTCATAAAAATCTTATAAGTAAGTCTCTTACTAGTATAAATGTCAAGATGACAGACAAAGACAAACGAATTATAAACCTATTTTAGTTTTAATGAGATTATAAAACAATTATGAATACGGGGGTTAGATTTTTGAATTGTACCTACCATCTCTTGATTCCAAACTCCTTCTGCTATTCTTCATCATCTTCTTTGGAAGAAGAATCTCTTTTTTATTTCTGGAAACTTTACACGAGTTACTATTTGTTAAGTTACTAGCGCGTGTAGCGGTGGTGTCGTGGTATCGGACTCAACTTTGAAATAAAAGGTCGTGGTCTCGATCCCTTGTTGTACATACACATTTTTGTGTGAATTTTTTCATCACCGCCGCTATTGATGAAAGAAAACATCGTGAGGAAACTGGCATGTCTAATTTATCATTCGAGAAATTGTGACATCCACCAACGCGCTTGGGCAGCGTGTGATGATTAAGGCCTGAACTCACTCAACTCGTCCGATAGTTGAGCCTAGCAGTGCAATGCCGCTGCCTAGCAGTGGGACACTAAAAAGGGTTGAAGTGGATGTTCCTATACAGGTAATGAGACTGCACTTGCGCTTGCGCACACATTTGTGCACTATAATATCTTCTGGGTGCCTGACTAGTCAGCTAAGACTAGCCGTGTAGCGGGAAAACGGCGAGAAGAGATTACTAATTGTATAACTGGGTAATTCTCACGAAATCCCGAAATTCTTGTCCTTGGAGTTTATATAAAAATCCAACAAAGAAATTGATGTTACTAATATTTCTATACAATCCACATAACTATACCTAAAAGTTTCACATACGATTTTGGAGCTGTTTCAATAAATAAATAAACAGGCAAAACCATAATGTTCCTAACAACATTCCCTCACTGTGTCCCAAGTACCAATTTTATTTACATTTATTTGCCAAAAAAGCACAAAAATCATTCGAATCATATTCAAGTAAGTTGGATTGTTTAAATATATTATAAATCTATGGGATAAATCGCAATTAGCGTTATAAAGTAAAAAAACGCGTTAAGAATTTGAATAATTATATGTGTCTCACAAAAAAAAATCATTCCCTCACACTATTAATGGCAGTGGAGTTATGAACGCATTTTAAATAAAATACGAACACTACCATTCGTTTTTGAAAGTTGACACTAATGTCAATTTATAAAAATGGCGAATTTTCTGTGATTGTGTTCAGATTTTGCGTTTCAAATTGGTTTTATTAATTTTATGGCTAAATTAAATTTTTGATCGTCATTTCATCACATGCTAAAAAACAAAAGGTAAGTACTTTAACTGATTAAGAGTTGCACAGTTAAGATGGCTTTTGGGAGTAATTTCCATATGCAAAAAATCATTTTAAAAAGTAAGGTTATGTCACGAGTCTTTTACGGTTATTCTTTATTTTGTCATTCCCTCACCATCATTCCCTCATAAAAATTGATGGTGAGGGAATGATGATATAATGAGGGAATGATGTTTGGGTGGGCTAACTGACTTTTTTATTGTTTGCTTTTATTAACTCTTGAATTTATTGCTGCAACATTGCTGTAGGTTAAAAAATGTCAAGAAAAAAGAAGATAAACAAAGAAGAAGCTAAATTAAAAAAGCAAGAATATGGCCAAAAGCGTAGGGAAAAAATTTAAGCTGATCCTGTAAAACTTGAAATACTTCGCCAAAAAGAATGAATCAAATACCTGAAAAAAAAGAAAAAAGTCAAATAAAACCTATTATATCCGCAATGAGTTCCCGAGAAAGAAGGCAAAAAAGGAAGAACTGGAAGAAAAATACTCATTCATATAGAGACGTATCGTATGGAATGTAATACTCCATAGCCTGACGCAGCACATTACTCACGGTTTCTGTATAGGTGGAGGAATTACCAGAAGAAGCTTTTCTTCTGGTAATTCCTCCTAAAATACGGGCTGCCATGGATGAGATGCAAAGAAGGACCGCATCTCATCCCAGTCTGCTGACTTTTACCGTCACATTCGCCGATTACCCCTAGGGCGGCGGTCGGGCGAGGGAGTTGAGATACTGATTTGACCAGACAGTAGTCTGATTTGCCTGGGTGAAGAAATTGATACTGAGTAACTGTTTGGATCAGTCGTCAGCAAAAGGTCCAAGCAATAGGCTGTGTGCGAGTCAACATCTGGTACCCGTGTGGCACCACGGGCTAGCTGGGTAAGATTCAATGCTAAAGCTAGCATCCGCGGTTCTCTTCTTGCATGGTCAGTGTCTAGGAAGGGGAAGAGCCACTCTTGATGGTGAGCAAATCACCCATCAAAACCAATTGTGCAGAGGGGTACCTTTGTTGAGCCGCTTCTGCCGCCTCGCTGAGGTATTCGGTGAGCCTGGTTGTCTTTTGATCACCGCTATGAAAATGGTAGACACAGGTATAAATAATTTTCTCTATTCCTGTATCTACTATCACCCAAAGAGCAGAGAAGCTGCGGTCTTTGAGGTTCTGGAGACGCCGACAGCATATGTCGTCCCGGGCGTACAAACACACTCCCGCGTGAGGTTTGAAATTGTGTTTCAGTGTGTACCCCGGATACGACAAGTACCCACGTCTGACGGACTACCTATTTGCGTCTTCGTTAGGAACAAGAGTGACGATTTATCGGTCTCCAGATGGTAGTGGACCGGCATGAGATTAGAGTGCAAACCCCGAATATTTGCAGGGTGCAAGGTGCACTTATAAAGAAACGGAGTGCAGCCGCTGTTTAGACTCATTTTTCTTGTTGTTAATCATTTTTTGTTCTTGCGAGTGGTTTGCGGTAGAGGATGGAAGTGGAATGAGGCTTCATATGGCTAACCAGCAGACACACTTTACAGGTTGTTCTCCATGCTAGTTGCCCTTTGGTGTTGACCAATGGGCAACTAGCATGGAGACCGCGGGGACGCCCGAGCCCCCCCGCGGATGTCCATCGGGCCCTTTCATCCGGTCGCCAACTGGCACGATGACGCATCCTGGGATTTTTCGCAAGTTGGCGGGACAGCCTTTCACGAGTGGCTAACTCACTGCTTGGGTCTCTTACTAACTGCGATCGGCCAGCGGTGCACCGCGCCTCGGATCCCGCTTTCCTCCAGGACCAGTTACCCGATGCTACTATAGAAGTGCGAGTCCTGAGCGGTGAGACTATAAAGGGTGGGTGGTCACTAACCACGGCCAAAACCTACCACCAGTTAATTATCACCTGATTTGCACCACCCGCGGACCACGTGTGGGGATTCAGATTGAAGGTGCTCTCCCACGGACAAAGGTGACTCAGCCCCCGAAAAGATTAAGAACAAAATTTCATTAAATAAAAAAAAATTGTTCAAAGAAAACTAATTTTATTTAAAAAGAAGTCTGTAATAATCATTCCCTCACCTAAGTTGTCATTCCCTCACTTTGCTTGTTTTTTAATGTCCTCATAACTTTTATAAAAGGCGATAATTTTTGGGACCACTACATAATTAAATTCTAGTAACATTAGTACTATCAAATTCACATAAAATAAATATCAAATAATTTCAATATTTTTTGTCATTTTATGATAGCCGAATTTCGACATTTTGTGATAATTACCCAACTATATAAAAATAAGTCGGGTTTTCCTTCCTGACGCTATAACTCCAGAACGCACGGACCGATTTCCACGGTTTTGCATTCGTTGGAAAGGTCTCGGGCTCCGTGAAGTTTATAGCAAAAAAAATTGGTTGCCTGTAAATTCGGTATACGGGCGAAAGTTTTACGTGACAACGACTTTGAGTGGTAAAATAATTTTAATGTGAATATTCATTCGTATAGTAGGAAGAAGGATGAAACATAGTTGAGTGGGAGAGAGACGCAAGGCATTCGGCGGGCCTCTCTCTCGTTCGGTGACTCATCGTAACGTTACCGAGCGTTACGCTTTTTCATAAGTGCCTCCCAGCCGCAACCTAATTTAAGACGTTGTCACGTCAAAAAAATCACGAAAAATTTCAACAGAAAAGCGGGAAAGAAGAAAGGTTGAACGAAGCCATCTGGTGGCGAAACGGAGTTCGCCGGGTTTGCTAGTTGTATAATATAAAATTAATGACACTAATAATAATAATATTTTCACACATACACACAGCGCCATCTAGACCCAAACTAAGCAATTATATTTACATGTGTTATGGGTACTAGGAACTCCTATAATATCCTATTTTTTTTTGTAAATACACACATATTGTAGATAAATTACACCCAGACACAGAAGAAATAATCATACTGTTCACTTAACGACTGCCGGCTTAGCAGTCAGGGCCACGAACCACTACTCCACCAGGCCAGTCATAAAATCATACCTACTATATTAAATATAATAAATAAAAAAATAATATTCTGGGACATTAACACACACGGTCATCTGGTCCCAAGCTAAGCAGAGCTTGTGTTATGGAAACCAGATAACTGGTATATACTATACATATATAATACGTTTCTTTTGTAAATATATTCTTATAATAGATATTTACACCCAGACTCGACACAAACACAAATGTTCATCATTAATGTTTGTCTCGGGTGGGAATCGAACCCACGACCTGCGGCGTGAAAAGCAAGTATCTTACCGACCACGCCACCGGCCTGTCAAATAAATGCGATAGTAACTCTTTCTGTCTGTCTGTTACGCTTTCACGCTTAAACCTCTCAACCGATTTTGATGAAACTTGGCACAGACAATCTTTAGACCCTGAGAAAGAACATAGGCTACCTTTTATTGCGAAAAAACCGAAATCCACGCGGACGAAGTCGCGGGCGGCCGCTAGCCATTAAAAAAAAATCAAAATTAATTACCTTTATACGCAGAAGTCTCGTCCCAAGCGTTTCTATAAAGTAAATCATTATGTACGGGCATCACAAATTTTTTAACATCTATATTAAATTTTTTATTATGTTTCGCTTTTAATTTACGGTTAAGTGAAGTTGTCTTTAACTGTGGTTTTGTTGTTAAACTATTCAGTATTTCTCTTGTAGCTACTGCCACAGGAATATCATCGTTATCGACATTTATTATAGTTATCTGAACTTCTTTAGTCAACGTATTTGGTGTTGTAACGTAAGCCGAATCAGACATTTGAAAATTTTCAATGGTTGATTTCTGATTAACTTTATTTCGTTTCTTCATAAACTTCAATAATTTTATGTTCCTTTTATTTTTATCATTAAACTTTATTTGATTTACATGTGTATACGCATATTTATGGTTTAACAATGTTTTTTCTGCTGTATGATTTGCTGCTTGGTTTTTAGGGATATTTTTCTTCAATTCATCAATTTTCGTGGCACTATCTTTCCTATTACCCATTGGTTTAGGTGATTTTGAAGTTTGAGGATCATTTGAAACAGGTTTTTTCGATTCTGCATTCAAATTTATTTCCGTATCTTTGTTTGATAGATTTAATAATGGTTTCGTGACAAATTCGACATCGAGGTTATTATCTTTTAGGAATCTTTCAAAGCTTTCTGATGTCATTGGTACAGGTGTAGCGTAGTAGTGAACAGGTTGTTTATACACCTTTGTTTTCAATGATAACTGAAAGAAAAAGAATAGTTTGTATATCTTTTTTTTATTCTGCGATAGGCTGGCGCTTGACTACATTTTGCCTGATGTTAAGCAACGATGTAGTCTACGATGGAACGCGCCCACTTTAAATACCGATTCACTCGTGATTATTACGAATGATTATCGGTGAGAAGGTGGCAGTAGAATGAGCCTCCATATAGTTAGAAACCTTAAAGGACAACAATTCCGACCCACCAACTTATTATGGTGTCACCAGACATCGCACCGGAACACGGCAAGGCCGCTTGGCGAAGCGGCTTTGTCTGGTGGGTGGTCACTAACCACGGCCGAAGTCTACCACCAGTAGATTGTCACCTGATTTGCACCATCTGGGGCCCAAGTATGGGGACTCAATTAAAGGTATACCAAGGTGACCCACGGACGAAGGTGACTCAGCCCCCAAAATATCTATATTAGCTGTGCCGTGTGGTCACCAACTAGAGCCTTTTGTTCGCTTATTGTGAAAATAATGGTTAGTTCGTGTCTTTGAACTAATTAATCAAATCGGTTTGTGGTAGGATTATATCCTCTGGCGACCGGCGCGCAACTGCAGTTCAAAATATCTTTGATACTATGAGTTTCTATTTAGGTACGAACATATTTTATTAACGTTCGACGAAAAAAAGCGACAATATAAGTTAAAACTTGTGTTTTATCTGTGTAAGTTATGGTAAAAAAAGTATTTTATACGAAAGTGCTCAACATTACAATAAATTACCTAGTAACATAAAAGAAGCTAGATCCTTGCTCACTTTTAAAAAACTTTTAAAAATCCATATTTTGAAGGATTTTTCAATATAAATATTAATTAAATTAAATATCATAATTACACAATATAGGTTGTGTACTTATAATCTACTGTAAATGCCTGTCGCGATTTATCTAGCATGTTGTAACATGAAATTCGTGTTTTTGCTACTCATCTGCATTTTTGTCACTGTGTTATAGGCCTTAATAAACAACTATTGTATTCCGCGCAAACTGTTACTAAGCTGTGTGACTTGTTATGCTGCAGGTAAACAAATCAGTGTACAATATTGATAATTTTTACATCTACCCTATTTGTGTTGTTTTATTTTTGTTTAAAAAATGTATAATACATTTTATGTTATTTCTTAACTAGGCCTAACCGGCATCAATGTATAGTATATAAGTATTGTATTTTCTCAGTAAGTGATTTTTGTTAAATCTTTTGAGAAAATAAATGTCTTAAACCATAAGTATTTGTGTACAAATTAATGGCATCCTAGCGCGTAAAGGAGAGGTCAAAAGTGGGCTAGAATTTTGAACACCAATGTGATATACCTCATTGAAAAGCTTATTTAATAAGCTATTAGAATTTAACTAAACACGAATTTTAGGAGCACCCATTTTTGTAAAAATCTAAAAAATGTAATAGAAAAACAAAACGCACATTACCGTTAATTATCCGTTTCCTAAGCAGTATAAATATTGCAATCACGTCAATAATCGCATTCTATTAGAGTACTTTTTTCTTGTAATATTATTCTAGCTACAGTTTAATGTAATTATGACGAAAAATATTTGTTATCTTATTAGTGTAATAACAAAACGCATCGAAAAAAATATAATTACAGGAAACGTCATGATGTCATTGTCATTGATCAGTTTGATTGACAGCGTTCTAAATAATTTTAATTTTTTTGGTTGCTCAATTGTCATTTGGCCATGGGGTTGCCAATTGCAATAATCATAATATTGCATTAAGGATTCCTATTTTCAATTTCGATTTTTAAAAAAACGGGAGGGTGTAAAATTATTTTAAATATACCAAAAAATTTAATTAATTATGCTTTATTAACCTATGTAACTCAGATTGCTGTTCAAATTTACAAATATTTTAATCCCAGGCTCTATACATTTTTTGAACGTCTCCTTTACTTAGTTAGGCAGCTGCATTGTAACTACATATTTAAGTAAAGTTTTCTACATAAATCACTTTTCCATACATTTTAAAATAATATTATTATCCGTGGTTTCATATTTTGTGCTGGCTTTACTTCTGCTTGGTTTTTGGTATGAAGTTAGCCGCGAGTCCAGTCCTATTCTTATTTGAAACGGATAGTACCTATACACAACACAAGAACTGGAGACTACGGTCGCCGGGTATCACATCTCGTCCGGCTAGGAGGATCTTTCCTTTATACAGGAGTGCCACTACCACCCAATCCTCCAGTCTCCACAAAAATGTTTTTAGGTAATAAAGACTAATCATTAGACACTTACTTGTGCTTTCTTTAGAACTGGAATAGTCTGTGAACTTCTATCTGCAATAATACAATACATAGTTTAATTCAATTTAATATACATAATTAAGTATAACGAAATACAACATAAATATAATTAAATTCTAACTTAAAAACTAGAAAAGGCATCATAGAATTCCTTCGAAGCATTGTAGGAATGTGCCCAGGAAGCTAGCAGCATTGACAAGTTGTATGTCAATGCTAATTCTTTGACCGAGATGAAGGCCAGCCCTCTGGTCACGGGAAGAGTCTAAGCATATCTACATATATTAAAAATAATATCTGGATGACCGAGTTTTGCTCGGTATTTATTTTTTTAAATGACATTTTCTAAAAATGATTCCTAGCTAGATCGATTTATCGCCCCCGAAACCCCCTATATACAAAATTTTATGAAAATCGTTGGAGCCGATTCCGAGATTTCAAGAATTGCTCATTTAAAGATATAAGATATATAAAATCTATTGCTGTTTGTTAGTCTCGCTAAAACTCGAGAACGTCTGAACGGATTTATCTTATCTTGGTCTTGAATATTCGTGGTGGTCTAGGGAAGGTTTAAAAAGGTGGAAGGTGAGAAAGAAAATTTATTTACAAAAGTTTAGGTCGGTTAGTTATCAATTAAGGCAGTACGAAGTCTGCCGGGTTTGGGGACTGAGTCAACTTCGTCCGTGGGAGTGCACCTTTTATCTGAATCCCCACACGTGGTCCCGGGGTGGTGCAAATCAGGTGACAATCACCTGGTAATTATGTTTACTGGTAATTAACTGGTGGTAGGCTTCAGCCGTGGGTAGTGACCACTCATCAGACAAAGCCGCACCGCCAAGCGGCCTTACCGTGTTCCGGTGCGATGTCTGGTGACACCATTTAAGAGGGTGGGTCGAAATTGTTGCTCCTTTATGGTTTCAACCTTAAGGAGTCTCATTTCACTGGCACCTTTTCACCGAAAGTCATTCGTAATCACGAGTGAATCGGTACATTGGGCCGGCGCATCCCATCGCAGACATCATTGCTTAACATCAAGTAAGTTGTAGTCAAGCGCCAGCCTATTCAAGAATAAAAAAAAGTTAGTCAAGTTATATTAAAAATTAGCGCTTGTGACCCCGCGCCTGCTTATTCCGGCACCGATGATGGATAGATGGATAGATGGATAGATGGATAGATGGATAGATGGATAGATGGATAGATGGATAGATGGATAGATGGATAGATGGATAGATGGATAGATTGATATTCTTACACATTTTCTTAACGTCTAACCCCTCTGTAACAGATTCTGTCTCATCATCATACGCAAGTACACTTGTGTTTGTCAGTATAGTAGGATTTTCTGTCGTGAATTCATCCGGTAAAGGTTCTAGAAGAAACAAAACAATTATTTTCAAACCCAACAGCATCACAGATTAAATGGGAAACATAGTCTTCTTTGATATGGAATGAAAACATATTTTATTTAAGGGGAGCCGAAGAGGGGATTTTGGGATTAACTCGAATTCGTCAGAATAATGTATGAGTACATTACTTGTTGATAGTAACACTTATCAACAATCAGGCGATTTGAGCCAAAAGCAAGGAAAAGGGAGCGCTACAAATTCAGGATACTTTCAAGTCACCTGGATCCATTTCAGTTTGGTTAATTCTTTTTTTTTGGTGAAAATAATTTAAAGATGCCATTACACACTGTAATTTTTTTACGTTTTGGAAGTAACGAAATATTAAAAATAAATTGAAAACCCGTTTGCCACCGCCGAAGAGGTGGACATGATGTAAGATGTAAACTTTTTCTACTACCACTTACAACCGACAAAGTATCGACGGCGCTCGAGTAACTACACAATTAGTATCTTCGGCTCTCCGACCAATAAAATAGTTCATTTACTTTTCATGTTTTTTGTTCAAAACATTAATTTAAAAAGCAAATAGATTTGCTAGAAATATAATAAAATAGATTAGCCACAGAATAAGTACAATAGTTTGTAGATTTATGTGCATTTTAACTTATTATTTTGACATGTTACTGGTAGTATTTGAAAACTGTTTTCGTATTGATAACTCGTACTAAGGGTACTGGTCACATTTGTCGTATAAATCAGGATAGATGGGCTCGGATCTCTCTGGATTCCAGAAGACGAAAACGATGGAGCGACGATCAGTAGGAATATTTAATTTCGTAATTCGGTAATTCTCGTAATTAAAAAAGTTCAGTTGCAGTTAAGTTTCGATCAAAACAACCCAAAGTGTCAAAATTAAAAGAATACGAAAAGTGTTCTTTTAATTTTGACAACCGCTGTCAGAGACGCTCGCGTCAATTTCGCGTCATGCGACTAGATATGACAGCTAAACAATTACAAGAATACCATTTAGCGTAACTAAGACATAAGTAAATTTCATTGCAACCGCAGTGCACGGCAACTTGATCAGCGCGTCAAGTAATTACGTGAATTAGCCTTCTGAGTTCGTTTGTATCAACTTGGACGGAGAAAGTTTGCGATAGAGAGAGATGGATGGCTATTGGGTAGGCTATTGCCTAGCAGTGGGAGAGTACAAGCTAGTAAAAAAAGTATAATAAAGATAATAGACATAAATAGCTCACCTTCAGGCTGCTGTAAATATTGTTCCTTGTCGCTTTTCTTTATCATGTTTTTTAAAAATTTTGTATAGTATGGGTGTAGTTTATTACTTTGAATATACTTCTCTTCACCTCTAATAACTAATAAATTATTCGTAACTGGAGTGCGATCACGTAGTTTCTGTAAAACATCTTCATCTGGGTCTTTTAATTTAAAATTCTTTGTATTTTCCTTTAAATATTCATTATTTATATTTGATAAAACCGTTTTAGAATCCTCTAAAAGCTTTTTCATATCATAAATTTTGTTTTTGTTATAATATCTATCTTTGAATTTGTTATTTGGAGGTTTATATCTATGTATTTTAAAATTACTGACATCTTTATTAAAAAAATCTAAATATTTATGTGTGTGTGCAGTTTCAAATCCATCGGCAATTTTTACATTTTGTACTGGTGTAAGTCGTTCTGTTGTAGAATCCCATTTGCCTTTAACACTAATTACTTCGACGTTGCCATCTACTTCAACTGGTTCTAAAGGGAAAGCTTCTATAGTCATTGATTTACTTTTAACAGTTAGACCTCTTTTCGGTAAGTCAAATATATTTTCTTTACTTTTATCAGTTATTTTCAAGAATTTTCGAAACCTTCTTGATAGGCGATTTTGTTTGGTGTTATGTAAAACTTGTTCCATGTCTTTGGAATAATCTAAACTAGGGTCTTCGTTTTCGAAACTGTTGTAGATTGTTAATGGTTGTAAATTACGAAGGGAAGATGGTTGGTGATCAATAAATTTTGCTTGGGATGTATCTAAACTTCGAGTTCTTGCTGTTGTGCGTATTGGGTTCCCTAAAAAAGAATAATTTATTGAAATTAAATTTCATAATTCATGTCAATTGTATAACTAATTTTAAACATTTTTAATATAATGACAAAACACTTTATGTTACGCAGAGGTGTAGGTGAAGGTAAGTTCACCCACGATTGGCCATCCTGTTTAATAATTCTTTTTGGTTCTTGCTATCTCAATGGCTACATGCTACTCCTTATGTCGCTGTGGTCATATTTAGATCCCATGGATAAGTAAACAGGTGAGGTTATTTATGTTCAATGTGTACAAATTTTTACTTCCGACAGAGTAATTATGATTTTCTTTATATGAAATCCCATAGCGCTCTCAGCTTGCCTTACGATCTGATTTTGTATCTAACAAAACTATATTCAACCGTTTATACTTACGAGAGAGTTTAGACTTATTAATATTACTTTTCTTTTTTTCTTCCTTAGTTTTTAGTTTTTTATTTCCAGTATGCTTAATAAGAGCTTTGGTTACATTTTTTGCTTTACCTGATTTCCTACTTCCAGGATGAAAAGAAATCGGAATATCATCAGGTTTTACTTCATTGCTTTTAACCTGTTTTGCTTGGTCTGGAGACTCAAAATAATCTTGGTTACTATTTAATTGATTTAAATAAGATTGACTTTTAGGTATATAAGTTCCAGACTGAGTGGTTTCTGAAAAAAAATCACTTGTGCGTGTTTCAAAATTACAATTACACAAATTATCAGCTTTTGTTGTAGTTTCAAATTTAATTTTAAAAATCTTTTTTAGTTTTTTCAAAGGATTAAATCTTGCTTTCCTGTTTTGGTATTCATTAGGTAATTGACGTTTATCCTTTTTCTTGGCTCTTTGTTTTTTGAGGTGTAATTTTTTAAAGAATTGTTTTAATCTACTTCTATTGGTAGTATGCTCTTGAAGCTTGAGAACAGACGTTGCTTTGGGAACTAAATCAATATGGATATAACATTTTTTGCAATTTTTATCACTTTGTGTAGTGTCTTGTAGAGTCTCTCCTTTATTTGCAGTATTCTTCACAATGTCTTTGCTCATAGAGTCTTTTTCTTTAACAGCTGGAGTTCTTTTATTTCGGCCAACTTTATACTCTATAGGCTCTTTTGCCTGAGTTGTCAAGTGTCTTAGAATATTTTTCTTTGGTTTATAATTGAAAACATCATGTATGAATTTCTGGCCTGCTGTGACAATATCTGCAGTGACCATGTAATCATACGTGGTAGTAGTCCCATCATTCATGGTTGGAGTTTCTGGAAATACGTGTAAAGATTAATATTTATAAAATCTGCAATAAACAGCAGTGGCGCAGCGGTATTGACTACGACTTTGAAGTATATTTCTCAAGTTCAACCCCGGGACGTAACCACGCCTCTTACACAAAGGTGTCAATTGTTTTATCGCTGATGCTCAATATTGGTGAAAGGAAACATCGTGAGGAACTAAAAATTAGAGGAAATGTGACATCCACCACCTCGTAATTAGCCAGCGTGTGTGGATTAAAGCCTAAATTTTGCCCAGTTGTGAGACACTAAAGGGTTGTTACAATTGCTCATCTAAAAACAGAGAAGTGACTAGTCACTAATCAGAATTTCTGGTAACGACTAAAATTATATATTTAATATTTTTATTCGGTGCAGGATTTGAACTTGAGACCCCGCGCCCAGGCAAACATGCTATCCTCTAAGCTACCGACGCAGTTGATCACCATTCAGACCATGGGGATGTTGAAATGGTAATGGAAGATATTTGTCAAGTACATACCAGGGTAACTTTGTGAGTGCAAAGATTCAGACAAGTGATCCAAGGTCATTTTGTTTGATTTAGTAAAATCAATATTGAATAACGTAGAGGTAGCCTCAGTTGTTTTTTCAGGTTTATTATCAAAAAAATTACTAGAAGTATTCTCAGAATTATTTCCGATCAGTAAACTGTTTTCGTTTCTTGTTTTAGGTTCAACTGCGTACGTTTTATGGGTATCACAAGAGTTATAATGGCTATCAGGAGATGTAAAAGAAACAGTTTGTACTGTATGAAATTTCTTCGGTGGCCCGTTATCTATGAAAAAGTAAAAATGCTTTTTGAACCATGAATCGTCACTTTTAGTTGAAACTTCTTGATCGTCTATATATGTATCATCAAAGAATCGTTTATCTCTTGACGTTTTATATTTATTTATTTCGTCTGTAGGTATTTCAGGTAGTTTTTTAAGTATATACTTTCCTATATCATCTACATTGTGGTGTTTATGTGCTTGATACTTTACTTGAGCTGAGAAATTACCATCACCTTGTTCTTTTTGAAATTTAAGATAGTGTTTATAACCATTAACAAAATCGTTATAACAAATTTTGTTACTTAAACCTTCGTAACTTGTTTCGTCGTAATTTGCACTAGTGGCCATAGATTTTGTAGTTTTTAAATCATCAGACACATTTCCCATTTTATCAATATTTATGGCATATTTTTCAGGGCTTGTATCTACATCTTCATCGTAATTGTATAATGAATCTACATTGTTTTTAATAGCGACAAGCACATGTTCTAAAGTATTCGTTGCTTTGTTTGAGTCGAAATTATGATTTGATTTCTGACGTTTGCTTAAATTTGACTCCATATTATTTTCATAATTAGGTATTTTGTCTTCATAGTTCTTCGAGAAATCTTTAGGTTTGTTAGGTACAGTTTCAGCGTCCCGCTTTGACACTTTCACGCGTTTACGCTGTCTTGTGAAATTTGGTTCAGTTGTTAACACTTGACCAGCGATGTTTTGATGGGCTTTCTTCAACATTTCTTCGTACACTTCAAGTAGAGCATAATCATCTTCAGTGTTTTGAATACCGCTATACGTCACTAATTTCACTTTTTGGTTTCGTTGTTTCCTCCCATGCTTAGAGACTGGTTTAACTGTGTGAACTTTAGTTTTCGATACCATAGGTTTCGTGGTAACCGGTTTAGTACAGGGTGCAGTTGTCAATTTTTTAACAGGTTTTGTACTTTTGGTAAGTGTGGCTGTCTTCATTTTATCTATGCTTTCCGAAACTTTCTTTTTTAATACATCGTAAACCTTTTTCAGTTCCTTTTCTAACTTATCTTCCATTGTTTGAGCGATTTCTAGTGCTTCCTGTTTTATTGTTCTTGCGAAACGAGTGTTATATGGCTCCGTATTGGTAGTTACAACAGAATCTTTAAAAAAATTATCGGTAAATGATTCAAGATCTTTTTTATCATTAGTGTCTTTTATAGCTCTTAGATTCGCGGATAAGTGTTTCAATATAGGATCTGTAAAAAAACTAGTTTCAGACACAGCGTTCGTAATAATCCCAGTAATGGCTGGGTTTTCATCTGAAACCATTCTTACAGTATTAGCTTTTATATAGTCAAGCAGTTGTTCAATTTGTGCTGTGCCATGACAGTCAACAGAAGAAAGTTTCAGAGTGCTAATTTCATTATCAATGTCTACACTTTCTGTAATAGGAGTTTTGCTAAATCTATCAAGTACTTCATCTTTAGCATTATTTAGTTGTTTTGGTAACAGAGTCGGTGAATTATCATTAACTTCAAGCATTTGTGCCTGCTTATTAGATTTTAAATTAGGTGTTATATCAGTTATTATTTTAAATTCATATTTATTGTCTTGAGAAACCATAGGAGCCATGTATTTTCTCGATTTCATTATTTCATGGTAATTTTGGATGTAATGTTTCCTCTTATTATTACTTTTCTGTATAGCACCATGGCATTTTGCTGCACTCCGACTTTTTCTGTGCTCGTCAGTGAGTGATATTTCTTCTGTTTCTTTAGAAGTAGTCTTGTGTTGTTTCTTTTTCCCTCTACCTCTAAATCTGTCCCAAAAGCTTTTTTTCTTTGACGACTTTTGATGATTTCGGCATATTGCCCTTAGTGAATTTTTAGTAAATGTAAATTTCTCAGGTATGTTGGGTCTTACGGTTGTTAGTTTTTTAGGAGTAAAGAGTTTAGCGGTTGCATCTCTTTGTTGACTTCTGTGTTGCTGTATTTTGTCACTTTTTAGCGGATGGTGTATCAAAATGTCTGGATTAGTTACTTCATGCAGTGCTTCATCTGCTGTATTGCTGTTTTCTATTACACTTTTAGATATACTGTGACCATTGATAAACACCATTAGATATAATAAACTGAAAAAAGTTAATAGGTTTATGAAAGATCCTATCTTTAAGCTGCAACTAACATTAATAGCGTAAAAAAATTAGTCTCAATTAAAATTGCAATTAGCTCTAACGCATTATTTAGCTAAGATCAGTTACGATTATAGAAAAAATCAAAGAAACTATGAATCGCCTTCTTAGAAGTGAAAATAATATATACATCTCTTAGTAAACCTATTATACTTTCGTTTAACTTTTTATAGGCACGACCCAGGATTTGAACCAGGAACCGGCCACTGAATCGTTATTGTTAATTAAATTCGACACACAGATTAGTGGAGTCCAGTTACGACTTGTTAGGGTTTTCAATACCCTGAGCTTCTTTATGATGCTGCAGAACCACGCCCACAAGAGTAACTATGGCGGGATTGTTGTGAATAGTAAAAATAAATAAACCAGTATACTTTTGGATACAAGCGCTACTAAATATAACTAATCTCATAAGATACTTACCATAAAAAATTAGTATACAACATTATTGTTTAAAATGTACTATTGTTTTCGAAATGTCATATTTTTGCGTCAATTTGCAATTTTGATCGTCGGAGAACATGGCTGTCAAGAATTATCTTTGTAATGGTCTATGAAGGTGGGACATACAAAAATATATTGGCTGTGAACGAAAGACCCAGTCAAGGAGAATTGATTCCGTCGAAGAGAAAAAAAAATACGAAGCTTGGACTTGTTCCCGCCATCTTGATGCTCACAAAAGCGTGGGCGTCAAGATGGCGGGACCAAGTCCCCGATTTGAAATTTATTACATTATAATGTTTGTGCTATTATATGTGCTATTTGTACTCCAAACCAGACATTTGTACGTCTAAAGGTAAAAAAAATATGTCAAGACCTTTCTGACCCCGCCAATTTGACGTCATAGTGGTGGGACCTTCTGAAAGCGTTACTCAGAGGCAGGTAATTTACTCCTGGAGACTTAGTTCACTCACATAAAAGCACCTCTCCAAAGCCCGTAAAATTTATTATTTTAATTTAGTTCAAATCATTTTGTATAGCCGCAGCCGCTGGTCGTGGGTTCGATTCCTACCCAAAACAGACATTTGTGTGATGAACTCTGTTTGTTTCGAGTCTGATTGTGATTTATATATTAGTACACATTTATAACAAAAAAGTGGTATATGTATGTATAGTATATACCAGTTATCTGGTTTCACAAAACAAGCTCTGCTTTGCCTGGGACCTGACCGTATGTGTTCATGTCCTAAAATATTTTGATTATTATTATTAGCTTTTCGACCGCGACTCCGCCCACTCGTATGTTGGTTATCGAGGTAAACCATTAACCTCTTTTTGCGCAGTCTGATAAAACTTATCCTATGTCCTTCCCAGGGGCTCGAACTATCTCCATTCCAAATTTCTGCCAAATGGGTTCGAGAATGAAATTTGCTTTCGTATATATCAACGATATTGTAGCAGCTTTTAATTGCATCAAAACACGAATAAAAGATCGTTTTGTAGAAATGAAACCTAAAAGATCAATTAATCGCCACCCAACCCCACCCATACTAAGTCTTATGAAATCAAAAATCAAAATCAAAATCGAAATATGCTTTATTTTTTTTGAGACGCAAGTCTACATAAAAATAGTCTAATTTATTTTCCTACCGTGCAGTGAATGACTGGCAACTACTGAGAAATACAGCCAAAAAACTAAGTAGACTTTTTTTTTAAATGAAGTACTTATATCTATTACATTTTGTTTGTTCAGTGTGTTGAAAATCGTTGGAGCCGTTTCCGAGATTCAGATTATTTATATTTATACATAGTATTTTAGATTTACGCGAATATCACACATTTAAATAAAACTACTTTTTAACGGATTTTATAGCGGTATTTTTTAGATTTTAGATCTCGACGTTTCAGTTGTAATAAATGATAATGTTTGTTTCAACAATAATAATGCTTGTAGGTAGTCAGTAATAATTGTCATTAATAATTTTGGACGTCAAATACCTCAGTCCACCTGTGACCATGAAGTCTGAAAAGACTTAAACGTTAGGATCTAAAATATAAAAATCTGTTATAAAGTAGTTTAATTTATAGTATCCGTTATGAAGTTCGACGGGCCGTCGGTGGCTTGGTCGGTAAGATACTTGCTTTTCACGCCGCAGGCCGTGGGTTCGATTCCCACCCGAGACAAACATTTGTGATGAACAGTTTTGTTTGTGTCGAGTCTGGGTGTAAATATCTATTATAAATATATATTTACAAAAGAAAAGTATTATATGTATAGTATATACCAGTTATCTGGTTTCTATAACACAAGCTCTGCTTAGTTTGGGACCAGATGTCCGTGTGTGTTAATGTCTCACAATATTTACTATTATATTATTATTATTTAAATATATGTATATATTCACATACTAGAATTGTTAATTTAAAGGTAGTCATTAAAGATTGATATAACTACCAAACGAAACACCCCCCCACTCCTAACGAAACGCTATTACTACTAGTCAAATAAAAATATATTTAATGAATGTAATTCTTTAATTATAGTAGTAAAAATCTTGTTCGTAGAAGTTGATGTCGTATTTGAGTCCTTTGCCTCTCTCGCTCTTTAAGCGGAGATTCACGAACGGGAACCCGATGCCGCCAGCTGTCACTGTGACAGTTGCCTTTGAGTTCAGCCGGTCGAGTGCTTGGATGCCCTGGGAAAAAGCTGTAGTTAAAGGCAGTTCAAGGTGGTATACCAAAGAATAGTATAGAAGAGTATATAAAAGAATTGGTTAAAAAACAATACAAACCGGGTCTAATGTTTTATCAATAACTCAAAATACGCTCAACCGATTTTGATAAAAGTTAAATGGGACAACTTGGAAGGTTCGCCCTATAAAATAGAAAAATAATTCTCAAAATCGATCTATGACCAGCGGAATAATTCAATTAATTATTTAATAATTTAAATATTTTTATTATTTATTTAATAAATCCACTCACGCTAGCCAAGTGCAGGTGGGTGGATGTCAAATGTCCTCGAATAATTAGCTCATAGATAAGACTGTTTCCTCACAATGTTCTCATTCACCAATATTCAGCAGCAGAGATGAAACAATTCACAAAATGTGTGGGCACGATCGGGAATCGAACCCGCGAACTTCTATTTCAACACCGCTACTCAGTAAGTTAAAAAATAGGCTACTTACCCTTATATTTCTATTATCAGGTTGCTTATAAAATAACTCCTTAACCCTCTTAATAAAAGGTATACCATGGTATTCTACAAAGGTATGATTCACCATCCTAGACCTACTGGACACGTCTCCTATTACCAAATTAGATGCGCTTACGCATAAAACTATCATAGAGAACAATAAAAACAACTTCATTTTTAAATATTCCTTTCAAAAACTACACTTTTAGTACAAAAAATCGGAGATTTATAAATTATTTTGGTTGGAGAACGTAAATTAGTGTTGTTTCTTGAGAAATTTCGAGGTTATTGTCCGGTATTTGACTTGGTAACGCCCTTTTATTAGTTTTGGAAGGTACTGATAAACAGAAAACGATAAAATAATAGGTTTTTAATAGTTGATTAAGTTGTGAGGTAGTTTCTTGAAGTTTTAATTAGGTTTGCAATTATAATTAAGTATATCATTTTAATTACTATAGATAGACAGTTTAACTCGCGTATCGCGTATCACCAAGATTCTGACTCCTCAAGCTGCACAGACAGTGATGATGATTCAAGCGATATGGATATTGGTGACGAATAGTCTTACATTACTTTTATCTGTGGTTAAATAGTTAATAGAGATTTAATTAATGTTTTATGACTTTGTACCTCAGATGGCGATACGCGAGTTAAACGGTCGGCCTATAGTTACCAGTCCTGTCCCCAATGTCTGTTGGTTTTGGCGATATGCCGTAACCTGGGGATTTTTAACACCCTCTAACAACTGAGGGCCGTGGTCCGTTCTGACTTGCCATAGAAGGTTTTGCACATAATCACCATGTAGCTCGCACCGATGATGATGCTGCCCATCACCGGTTCATAGCTATTAGCTATGACAATTCAAAATGGGCATACCGTAGTGGCAGCGGTAGCGCAGCGGTACGGGCTTCGCCTTAGAAAAATAAGGTCGTCGGTACGAATCCTGGTCGTGCCCACACATCTTTGTGTGAATTGTTTCATCTCCGCTGCTCAATATCGGTGAAGGAAAACATCGTGAGGAAACCGGCATGTCTAAGAACTAATCAGTCGAGGACATGTGACATCTACCAAGCCGCACTTGGCCAGCGTGTGTGGTCTAAACTCTCTCAACTCATAAGATAGTTGAGAAAGACCCGTGCCCAGCAGTGGGACACTAAAATGGATTGAAGAAGATACCGCAGTGGCGAAGGGTGGAAATTTGAAAAAGGGAAGACGGACCAAATTAATTACAAATATTTCTTGGTCACCTACGCTGACTTTCAAAATTACTAACAAGTCGCTTGCTCAGAAGAATACTGTATTAAGTCAAAATTTGGCGCTAACTGACTTAATAATACAGCTCGACTAAAAAAAGTACGTTCTTCCTTTTGAATTAGGTTGAAAACCGCTTACACGTTAAATGAGCCAATAAGGAAAGTTACATCTCTATTCCTACTTACTTTTTTTTAGAAGAACGTACTTTTTTTAGTCGAGCTGTATTATTAAGTCATTTAGCGCCAAATTTTGACTTAATACAGTATTCTTCTGAGCAAGCCACTCAAAGTCGTTGTCACGTAAAACTTTCGCCCGTATACCGACTTTACAGGCAACCAATTTTTTCATACAAGTCGTTGTCACGTAAAACTTTCGCCCGTATACCGACTTTACAGGCAACCAATTTTTTCATACTTAGTATGAAAAAATTGGTTGCCTGTAAAGTCGGTATACGGGCGAAAGTTTTACGTGACAACGACTTTGAGTGGTAAAATAATTTTAATGTGAATATTCATTCGTATAGTAGGAAGAAGGATGAAATAATAGTAACAATTTAAAACATTTATTTATACAAAGAATTATATTTAAAACATTAATTTATACAAAGAATCTCGCTCTTAGGCGGGCTAACTGTGCTCGAGTGGAAGGGACGCGTGCCTTTCACTTTTTATGTCTGTCTCTCTCGCTCTTAGGCGGGCTAACCATGCCCGAGTGGAAGGGACGCGTGCCTCTCACTCGCTCTCATTGTGAGCGCATAACGTGAGCGGAGCGTAACGCAGTTTCTTGAAGTGTCACCCGGCAAACCAATTTATAAGACGTTGTCACGTCAAAAATGAATGCAGAAATGTTCTACAGGCGTAGGTTCACACGTCTTAACAATAAAGAAGAATATATCCTTAAAAATGAATATATTATTGGCCATTTACTATTTTGGCGCGAATTACTTCACCGCTGTACCTACCTATTACTGCACTTGAGTGTCTGGTGGGCTGTATGCTCGGAGTCTCTCTGAAGGATCGAATACGCATGAAGTGATCCGACAGAGAACTAAGGTAATCGACATAGCTCACTGGAGTCCTCTTTTTTAATTCTCCATTTCTAAGAAGTTTCGTTTAGCAAACAGCTGACGTAGGTTAGTTAGATTACCTACTCATTATTTCAATACAATTCAATACTTTATTGCGTTCCACAATGTTAATTAAATAAGGTGTTCAGTATAACAATTTTAGGTATCAATTGTGGACCCTGTCGGGCACAGCAATATGTAGGAGAGAGGAGGAAGGTCGCATATAATAATAGTTATGTAATTTGTGTGTATGAGTAGATCGTGTGTACTTTATATGTAGCTACTTTTTGGATAAAATAAATTAGAATAAAATTAATTAAACCATAAATTAAATTATCTATTAATTATTATTATTATTATTATTAGCCCGGATCATCCCACTGCTGGGCAAAGGCCTCCCCTAACACCTTCCAGGCGTCGCGGTCTTGTGCCACCTCCATCCAATTATCTGAGAATCTATCTATTTCGTCCCGCCATCTCCTTCTCGGTCTACCGCGACGCCTCCTCCTTGGGTCTGGATGCCAGTCTGTGGCTATCTTTGCCCACAGCTCGCTCGCCATACGGCAAACATGGCCAGCCCAATCCCACTTCAACTTAACTTAACTTATCTATTAATATATTAACTAATTTTATATTGCATGTCAAGATATTTTTATGTTGTATTAAATATATTTATAATCAAAATATTCATTTATGCTATAATATGACTTGCTTAAAAGAAAGTTTTTTAATTTATGCTTAAAACTAATAAATTTGGTATAATTTTTGAGATCTTCAGGTAACTTATTATATATTTTTATTGACATGACTAGGGTTCTAGAGGAATGCATTTTAAGTCGTTAAGTTGAGAAGTTAAGCCTATTTTTGTGTCGCAGTGTGTACCTTGTTTGAATATCTACTCTTTTACTATAGAGGTCCGGATTTCAACATTGAACTATTAATAAGTAGGTATTAGAAGCGGCTGATAACACTATTCACCTTTCAGTGTTGTAAGAGTTAAAATTTTTGCCTCCCACAAAAGTGTGTAGATAGGTAAATAAAAATGAAATAAAAATAAAAGTATTTTTCACTTCGACCTTTTTTAGAGTCCCACTGCTGGACATGGGAATTTTTAAATTATTATTAATTATTTAATTATGGGAATTAGCCTATTATAGCTTGGAAATATAAGTCGAAGATTCGATTCCCGGTCGTGCGTGTTATGTTATTTTGTCACCGTTAATGGCGGTGAGAAAATCAACCATCAGTAACCGCAAAATAACGATTGCGAGCAAACGCCATTTAAAGTTAAGAATTTTATATAAAAAACTAGCTGCCCCAGCGAACATTGTACCGCGCAAAATTGTGAATCTAAACCATTCCCAGATCCCCTTGAACACACACAAAAAATTTCATCAAAATCGGTCCAGTCGTTTAGGAGGAGTTCAGTCACATACACACGCACACAAGAAATATATATATTAAGATAAGCAGATGTATTAACAAAAAAAATGTATACAGAAATGTTCTATAGGCGTAGGTTCACACGTCTTAACAATAAAAAAGAATATATCCTTATAAATGAATATAATATTGGCCATTTACTATTATGGCGCGAATTACTGCACCGCCTTACCTACCTATTACTGCACTTCAGTGTCTGGTTGCCCACCAGACACTGAAGTGCAGTAATAGGTAGGTACAGGCCGTGACATCTATCCACCTGCAATAGTGAATTATAGATGAATTGTTTCATCTCCGCTGCTGAATATCGGTGAAGGAAAACATCGTGAGGAAACTGGCGTGTCTATGAACTAATTATACGAGGACATGTGACCCGCACTTGACTAGCAGCGTTGAGCAGCGGTGATTTTTGCTTTTGGTTCTTGGTACTTTATTAATTTACTAGTACTTTCTGAAGTAAATAATACCCCTAAAATCATAAATTTTCCCTAAATTTAAGGAGATCTCATAAACTTTTAGTTACAATTTTATTTAACAGATACACTGCCCTAAATTTTATTAGTAATACGAAATCACCAAAAGATTTACAACGTATGTTTTAGTTAAAACAATTTTAAAAAAATGAAGTTAATTTTTTTATTAAGTTTGGTGGTCACAAGTGTGGCGGGTTACCATTTAATTGTCGGTAATGTGGCAAATAGAGTGGAAGTGGCCAAGCGCGAGTTGGTTGAATATAATGCTATCCCTTTCATTAAAAGAGTTAAAACGTTTTTCTATTCGCAAGCTGACAACAGATCAATTCGGGTGAGTTTTTTTTAACTTCGAAAAAGTGGTAAAGTAATACCAAATTATATTAAATTTGCATAAGTTATGGCATAGATAATAAGTTATGGGTACTAGGAACGGATAAGGGGCGACCATAAACTACGTGAGGTGTTTTTTTAATTTTCTGCCCGTCCCTCCCCCCCTGGTGAGATGTCGTGAGATTTTATTCAACCCCCTCCCCCCATCTCCCATTCTCACGTGAGAGTTTTCAAAATGTGAGTTTCTTACGTAAACGCGTTGGATTGTTATTGTAAAAAGAAAAAAACAAATTTGCTTCGTGCTCTTAATGCCAAAATAGTATAATTTTTTTTTGGTTCAATCAAAAAAAAATTGCGTGATGTTTGCCGAGACCCCCCTTCTCTTCAACGTAAGATTTGACGAGCGGTGTAAGCCGTCCGATTGGGCTATACTGTGCCCAGGAGGTCGCGGGTTCAATTCCCGCCCCGGACAATATTTGTGTAACAACAAAAAATTGTTTAGGTGTCTGGTTGGTTGAGGGACTACCCTCCGTGCCTCGGAGAGCACGTTAAGCCGTCGGTCCCGGTTGTCATTATCCCGGAAGCCTTTTATAATCTAACACCTGGTCTAACCATCTCGGCTACTGGTTCCCTACGGATGTTGAGGTCTGATGGCAGTCGCTCGTATAACTCTGGTAGCTAGCCGCATCAGGTTAGGCTGGGAACCGACCCCAATAGAAATGGGAAAAAAGGCAAGGGGGAATGAATAATATTTCATATACTTTCCAGGGTATACAAGCTCTGGATACTCTCCACAGCAAATCAACAATCAATATCACAGCAGGCGGCGTCGGGTACACCTATGTCAACCTTCGGATGAAGAGCGAGCGGGGATCAGGGTTGAGTTACGACATCGGAATATACGTGCAAGATGGTTTCTATAATTAACTGTTGATTTAATAATAGAATAGGGTAGATTTTAATATACATAATAATATAAAAAAATCCTTACTTATTTAAAAACTAGCTTTCCGACAGCGTGTATGTCGGTTATCACGCCAAAACATTACCTTCTTTTTGCGCAGTCGGATAAAAACTATCCTATGTCCTTTATCGGGTCTCAAACTACCTCCATACCCAATTTCATACAAAACGGTTCAGTAGTTTAGGCGTGAAAGCGTAACAGACAGACAGACAGAGTTACTTTCGCATTTATAATATTAGTAGGGATTAAGTTTGCGCTTGAACACAACTTGCCTGATGTGAAGCAATGTTGCAGTCTACGATGGAACGCGCTTACCCAATAAATACCGATTCACGCGTGGCTTGAAGACAGGTAGATTATAGCTATCGGGAAACAGCGATGCCGGCAGCATGTGCGTACTCGTGGAATTTCCATTTACTTGTCCGATGGAAGAACGGGGATAGGGGTATAACATTGTGTAATTCCAACGCACACTCTCCGAAGTGTATCCGATAATCATCTTCCCACCTTCGGATCAGTCGTCCCCGCTTTCTTTTGGCGTTTCTCGGATACCAGTATATAATTCCACTTAACTAAACCCCTTACTATGTGCCCAGTCGATTTCCATTTAAGTCTTCTTATTTTCCTTATTACGATTTCTACTTTTGTATGCTTTGTTATGCTTTTATTTCTTATTCTGTCGCTTTTCTTTATACTCAATATACTTATTTCCATTGCTGTTTTAAACGCCCAGTTACTGAATCCGAATTCAGAAAACGAATATGGTAAACGTATGAGCGCTCTTAACTGCCTAGACGACCTCTTACAAATAAAACTTTTTAAATAAAGTTAAAAATAAAAATATTGCATAAGTTTGTTATTTTATTTATTTTCTTAAAAATCCTGGTTTAACAAATCACTATAATCCCTCTCGAGTCCTCTAACAGCGCCCTCTGTGCTGAGCAACACGTTTTGTCTTCGCAAATTATCAATCAACGCCATCTGTCGATCAATTCTTGTAGTTAATGTTTTAATTTGCGCTTCTAACCGAGAGATGGCACTTTGATGGGAGTTGTAGAGATTGCGGGAAGATTCTCGGAATTCCTGAAATAGTTTTAAAATAAATAAGGACTAATGCCCTCCTAGTCGTGTATAAGCAATGGCGGTCAGTCTGAATTGACTATTATAGAACAAAAGACGTGTCTGCATAAACAAAGATGCACTCTCTGTTCTCATCTTTCTCATGAGAGAACTTCACTTGCGTCAGTTAAGTTCAATGAGTTTGAACTGGGGATCTAAAATACTCCGACTCTAAAGTTCCGATTCACTGAACTAAACTGATAAATAAATAAATATTCTGGGACTTTAATACACACGGTCATCTAGTCCCAAGCTAAGCAGAGCTTGTGTTATGGAAACTAGATAACTAGCATATACTATACATATAATACTTTTCTTATGTAAATATATACTTATAATAGATATTTACACCCAGACTCGACACAAACACAAATGTTCATCACTAATTTTTGTCTCTGGTGGGAATCGAAGACACGACCTGCGGCATGAAAAGCAAGTATTTTACCGACCACGCCACCGGCCCTTCAAAGTGAAGTTCACTCAGTTGGAACTTGGAACTGTGGAACGACACAGTTGCGAACGAGTTCCTTTCGTTCCGTGTCGGTGAGCAGTTCCTTGGAACGAATCGTTCACAGTTACTCAAGCCTAATTCGTTGTAAATTTATTACCTTTTCAACTCTCTTCGCAGTTTCCAACTGTTGCTTCAGATTATCAATAGTATCTAGTTGTGACGCAGCCTTCGCTTCAGCTGCTACAGATCTAGATCTAGCACGTTTCAGTTCCACTGTCAGTCTATCTACTTCACTGCGTTGTTCTTTGTACTGTTTCTCTTTTTCCTGAAAAAGAAAACAGATTCCAAGGAAGAGACATAGTAATAGATTAATTCGCATCCACATTCATTGTTAGCATGCGATTGCTTTATTAGCATTTAGCAAAATAGATGAAGTTGCGAAATTCAAGACAATGTGGGCTCAGTTTACTGAATTCGGAACACAAATAATATAATGTTTTTTTTTGGGACATTAACACACACCGTCATCTGATCCCAAACTAAGCAGAGCTTGTACTATGGAAACCAGATAACTGGTAATATACTACATAAAATACTTTTCTTTTGTAAAATATATACTTGTCGGAGAAGTCATTAGTACGGTAGCATACTTGACAGCGAGGCGGCAGCGCGTCGGGTCGACACGCTCGACAGAGTCTAGCCTGAGGTCCGCACGGGCGACGAGTGGGGATTGTCGCTACACGAACTGTGTGCCCCAGTTCTCTACAGACGTCCGTGCGACCAACATCGGTCTAGGAACTGTCTTACCACTCGTTGTATTAGTTTTACATTTCGTAACAAATTAATAGTGTGATTAAGATAACTTTGCTGCTCGTAACCACACCCACTCAATAAGTTTTCTGGCGATGACTATCCCTCTGATCGGCCCCCTGTACCGAAATCAGAATCGGGATAAAGGAGCAGACAAACCATCACCTAACTGAAACTACGCAACGCCGTGAAAAATAAAATGACGGGAGTGGTGACAGCTGGCGACGTGAACAAAAGGACACATCTCTACCCGGTGCCCTAATGGAAGTGGAGGTGTCAAGGTTTCACGCAGCAAGCGACACGTGAGGGTCGACGTGTGCGTGGTTGATCCACCGGGATGTACTTTTAAACATCAAGGTCAGTCGTTCTTTTTCTATTAAGATTCCGGTGCCGAGTGTTCACTTCGTTAAAAAGAGTAAACGTAGTGGTAAAAGAGTACAAATGTTGTAACCTTAAAGGGTCAGTCAAGCATACTTGGCATTGTTTAAATTATTTGTTTTGTTGAAATCGATAATTTAATCGAGATTTTATTGTACGTTATGCCTGATGTCGTGACATTTTTTTACGAAGTGATATGATATTAGGCCGCGAAGTATTGTTGCAATGTTTTATTGCTAGTATGACCGCGATTCATTTTAAAATTTGAAAAGTTCTCGATATAACGATTGTAATTTACAATTATCAGTGAGTACCACCGAACTGTTTAATAATAATGATTTACCCTCGATAAATTGTTTTACCGTTGTTGACAATCACGTTTCGCGAGAACATAAATCGGGTATTGTCTATGTGTTGTCTCGTTATTTAGATTATTTAACAACTGGTATGTCGCTGACATGCGTAACTACAGGTGAGCTTGTTTTTTTTCGCTTAGTTGAACCTTATTTGGTTGCTCGAAAATGACCGTATCGTTTTAGTGCGGAAGAAAGAAAAACGATCGTGAGCGTGTAGATGAGTTATTGCGTGCAAATATTATTTCACTGGGTAGTTTAACTTTTCACTATAGCTAAGCTAAGACAGTTTATAGGCTTAGTCGCATACTTCAGACAGTTAGACTGCTGAGATCCAGTCTCTTAGCTGTTTCCGACTGGGGTGACGCCAATCTAGTCAAGTGTAGTGCTGCTAAAACCCAGGCGTGTCTATTCTCTGCTAAAAAAAAATAATGCCATTTCAATTGGCTCTTAATTTTCAAGGTGTATCCGTGCCTATTACAGTCCACCTTGAGCTTCTTGGCGTTAATATGACTTCGACCTTTAATTGGCCCGTACATTGAGCCCATGGCTCAACTTGCTGCCAAAAAGCTAGGTGTCCTCGCGAATACGTCTTCACTTCACGCCAAAACAGATGCTCAAGCTAAATCAAGCACAAGTTCGCTCATGCATAGAGTACTGCTCGCATCTTTAGGATGGGTCAGCTAAATACCAACTCAAGGCATTGGAGTCTATAGAAAGGCGAGCCAAGAGGCTTATTAGCAACGAATCCCTCGTCAAGGCTAAATTGCAAAGCCTCTAGCATCGCCGCATAGTTGCTGGTCTTTCGGTCTTTTACCGGACACACTTCAGAAAGAAGGCAAAGGTAAATAATTTTTCGGTGGGAGAGTTTGTTTTGATTATGAACGAGGAGTGCAATCATACAAAGTTGAATCCCAAATTTAAAGGACCGTCCGAGGTCATAGAAGTTCTTGACAGTGACCGTTATAATTTAAAAGCACTACATTGTAACCGTACCTACAAATACGCACATGAAAGCTTGCAAAAAATGAAATCCGGTCAATCAAAGTATAACTGACGAAATTGAGGTAGAGTAAAGTAGTCGTGATGATGACGACGAGATTGTTTAAGCTTGCATAATGATTGGACCGTACCGGAGGTTGTCGTGTAGCCGTAGCTCAGTAGAAATCGGCATCTACTACATTGTAGTAGTCCGTGAGTACGCGGTAGTGCAGTCAACTCCGGCAGAGGTCGGGTTTCTTGGGAAACCGTGAGTCCAGGGGAGACTCGGCGTTCCCGTGGGGGTTCGCATAAAGTTGAGTAACTGGAAGTTACTGGGCTATGTGTAGCCAATGGTCATATGCAGAGCTTAAATTAGTTTACTTATTGTAAGTGATTGTCTCTTGTGTGAGAGTGTAAGTTTTAGTAGTCAGTTGTGCTTTGAGTTTCCTGATTTTGATATTGAAGTGATTTAACTGAATAAGTGCTATTGATTGTTCATTGATTTTTGGTAATCAGGTTTCCTTAATCTAATAAAAATAAACTTTAGAGTTCTGTTAAATTTGGGGATTTCTGGAAACTTGATAAAGTTTAGACTTTTCTAGGAACTTGTTCCTTCTAGTTTAGTAGGCCAGGCGTGACTGAACTATGTGATACTGTGTGTTGAATATTGTTTCAGAATAACACACAGAGACGTGTGTCTCGCAGGATGGCCGTGTCGGAGAAGTCATTAGTACGGTAGCATACTTGACAGCGAGGCGGCAGCGCGTCGGGTCGACACGCTCGACAGAGTCTAGCCTGAGGTCCGCACGGGCGACGAGTGGGGATTGTCGCTACACGAACTGTGTGCCCCAGTTCTCTACAGACGTCCGTGCGACCAACATCGGTCTAGGAACTGTCTTACCACTCGTTGTATTAGTTTTACATTTCGTAACAAATTAATAGTGTGATTAAGATAACTTTGCTGCTCGTAACCACACCCACTCAATAAGTTTTCTGGCGATGACTATCCCTCTGATCGGCCCCTACTTATATATAGATACTAGTTTTCCGCCCGCGGCTTCGCCCGCGGATGTCGGTTATCGCGCTAAACCATTAATCTCTTTTTTCGCAGTCGGATAAAACTATCCTTTCCCGGGTCTCGAACTATCTCCATACAAAATTAGTTCAGTAGTGTAGGCGTGTAAGCAACATTTTGAAATCGGCAAGCACCCATAGGTATATCCACAAATCTATAGGGGTTTCTTAAAAAATACTACGTCTCTTAGACCATGATCATTGTAAGGTTTTCATTCAATATTTAAGAAGAAATAAAATATAAATTTCGAATTCTAATAATCGGTCTGAGTTATCAAACGTCATTGTGTCAAAATAAAAAGTAATTTAGCTAAAAAACACGAAGGAGTATTGATATCAACTTTGAAGAAAATCAAACTCAGAATAATTTCGCAGGCTTCTCCCGCGTAATATTAGGATAAAAATAAAAATAATTGGAAAAATAAAAAACACGTGTTTCATTATTTGTTTTAAGCTTTATTTATACCGAATTTGAAGTGAATCGGACCAAGGACTAAACAGTTATGGAATATTTAGTATTTCCAAAAAAACTCATTTAACACCCCCACCGGGGGTAGTTTTGGAAAAATAAAAAACACGTGTTTCATGATTTCTTTTAAGGTATATGTGTGCCGAATTTGGAGTGGATCGGACTTCAGACTATATGGATACAGAGAAACTTTAATTTTTACCATTAAAACTCATTATCCGCACCTCATAGGGGTAATTATGGAAAAATAAAAAACCCGTATCTCATTATTTTTCTTAAGGTTTATGTGTACCGAATTTTAAATGAATAGGACCAAGGAATAAAAAGTTGCATACAAACTTCACCCCTCTATTTAACCCTCTTAAGGGATGATTTTTGGAAATATTGTTAGCCTATGTCCTATTCTAGGGTATACATTACCTACATTTCAAAGTTCATTAAAATCGGTTGAGCGGTTATGGAGATACGCGGTAACAAACCTTCACACACACACACTTACTTTCGCATTTATAATATTAGTAAGATTTACACCCAGACACAAGATATACAGACATATATAAGCAAATGTTTGCCTCAGGTGGGAATCGAACCCACAACCTGCGGCGTGAAAAGCAAGTATCTTACCGACCACGCCACCGGCTCGTCATAATTGTTTGTACCGTCCAGTTTGTTCAAACACCTCAGTCACCCGTGACCATGAAGTATGAAGACTTTGAAACGTCGAGATATAAAATTTAAAATAAACTGCGATGAAATCCGTTGTAAAATAGTTTTATTTCAATAAGCATGTTGATCTCGAAATTAATAAAATCTTTCCAAATAACAAGATGTGCAGAAGTCACGTGATGATTTTCTAGCAATTCATAATATTCTGGGACATTAACACGATCATCTGGTCCCAAGCTACGCAGAGCTTGTGTTATGGAAACCAGATAACTGGTATATCTCATACATATACTCCTTTAACTATTTACTACTTTTCTTTTGTAAATACATACTTATCTATACTAATATTACAAGCTGAAGAGTTTGTTTGTTTGAACGCGCTAATCGCAGAAACTACAGGTCCGATTTGAAAATTTCTTGCACTGTTAGACAGCCCATTTGTTGAGGAAGGCTATAGGCTACTTTTTATAACACTGCTGTTTATCAGTTCACGCGGGCGTAGCCGCAGCGGAAAGCTAGTAATAAATAATAACACCCAGACACAAAACGAACACACATGTTCGTCACGTTCGTCTTGCGTAAGAGTCGAATCTACGACCTACAGCGTGAAAAGGTCATCTTACCGCCACGCCATCAACACCAACCACTTATTACACTTGTGTGAAGCAAGGGCGAGTAGCTAGGAAATTACTTACATTAAGTTTAGCCTGTAATCCAGCACATTTCGTTTTAGCATCAGCACTGGATGCCTTCATATTATTAGCTTTATTCAGTAAGCTCATTCTCTCAGTCTCTAACTCTGCTAATTGTGTCAAATGGCCTTCACACTGTTTACCCTGAAAGATATAGCAACACCTCTAAAAATATTATCTAAAGTGACAACCCTTAAGGGTCCCACTCCTATAACGGTCTTCTCTCAATATCTAATTATTCTTCCCGATCGCCTCGCCCTCAATAATAGAAAAGTACCTTTAAATTTATGAATTAATTTATTTGATACTTGTAGTAGGTCTCTTAATCACTCAGTAAAAAGAAAAAAGAATCGTATCGTATCTGAGCTTATATTTACTGTTTACCGCTCCTTGTCAATCGAACGTCGCTTACAGGTAAGCTAGTTTGATTTCTAAATTAATTTTTATTCAAATAATAAGCTCCTAATTTGCCTCATTGTGTATTAAAAAAAATATAGTGGGACATTAACACACACGGTCATCAAATCCCAAACTAAGCAGAGGTTGTACTATAGAAACCAGATAACTGGTAATATACTACATATAATACTTTTCTCTTGTAAATATATACTTAAATATATATAATTACACCCAGACACAAGACAAACAGACATATTTAAACAAATGTTTGTCTCGGGTGGGAATCGAACCCACGACCTGCGGCGTGAAAAGCAAGTATCTTACGGACCACGCCACCGGCCCGTTAAAATTAAATAAATAATATAAATTTTATTTACTATATTTATATATACACTGATAAGTATGTGTCATTTGGAACAATGACTCAAAGTTTATGGAAAATTATATCGACTGCTCACGTCACCAATTGTACAAAGTCTAAAAACAAAAGTCTTTAATATCATACTTACCTTTTTATCTAAAGTACTCTGTAGTTTATCGATCTGTTCCTGCATTAGTTTTACTTTAGATGATAAGAACTTGCATACATTCTCCACTGATGGCCTGTCTGAGGACAAAAAAAGATTAATTAGGCAACATCTTTATTAAAAACTTGCTTTCACCCAAGGCTTCGCCCACGTGGTATTTATTGAAAAAGTAGGTATATCGGTATCCAGACCATGATCTATGTCTGTGCCAAATTTCATCCAGTCCCTTCCAGTAGTATTTGCGATAAAGACTAACAAACATATATCTATAATAATATATATAAAAATCAATGCCACTTTTCGTTGTAATTTTATAACTGAAATACGGGCTTACCTATTCAAACCAAAAGTTTAGGCATTGTTCGGACTATTTAGTAGATGGTTTATGTGAAGTTTGCACAAAATTGGTTGAGCGGTTCTTTATTTATCACATTTTTTGTAAATTATTGAGTGGGCTGAAGCTACCCGGGCGAAGCTGGGGCGGGCCGCTAGTCCATATACGAGTATAAAAAGGAATCCCGATTTCCCTTGGTCACGCCATCACGAGTGAATGGCTAGACCGATTTCACTAATTCTTTTTTTTAGAATTTTCCTGAAGTACGAAGATTCTTACGCAGAGAAAAATTTATAAAAAAAAACAAATTCCTCCGAGACGACTTGACCGATTTTTATGGAATTTTTTAAGTATCTTTATTCGATAGGTCTGTAATTTATTTACGGACCAGGCAGGACGACGTCTACGGGGTCCGCTAGTATATCCATACATCCAGAAATCTATACATCCATATACATAAATAGTAGCTAGTGTTAATATTAGCAGGATATCAAATTATGAACCTCTCTAAAAAGAAAGAATGTTGCAAAGCCACAAAACATAATCAAGTTATACCCGAATTAAGAATATAATTTCATAAAGCGAAAGCACACAGACTCCGTTGGCTCGGCCATATTGCGAGAATGGGAGAGGCTCGCAATGTTGAGAGCATACCTTGGTCGACCAACATGGCGACGCCAGTGGGTCAACCGAGATAGCGCTGGAATGGTAGTGGAGGCAGATCTAAGGGAGCTTCGAACCAGCAATTAGCGAGAAGATGCCAAGGATCGCGGAAAGTGGCGACATCTCTTATCGAAGACCAACACACATTTTGGGTCGTTGAGCCAACGGAGTAGGTAAGTAACATAAATGCACCTATGTTGTTGGCTTGTGCTTGACTACAACTTGCCTGATGTTAAGAAATGATGTAGTCTACGATGGGACGCGCCCACCCAATATACCGATTCACTCGTGATTACGAATGATTTTCGGTGGGAAGGTGGCAGAGGAATGAGGCTCCATATGGTTAGAAACCTTAAAGAACCAACAATTCCGATCCACCCTCATACATGGTGTCACCATACATAGCACCGGAACACGGCAAGGCCGCTTGGCGGTGCGGCTTTGTCTGGTGGGTAGTCACTAACCACGGCCGAAGCCTACCCCCAGTTAATTACTAGTAAACATAATTACCAGTTGAGTGATAGTCACCTGATTTGCACCACCCGTGGACCACAAGTAGGGATTGAAATAAAAGGTGCACTCCCATGGACGAAGGTGACTCAACCCCCAGCAGCCTATTTTATTTCATGAATTCAATATAAGAATATCTTAAGCAAAATGTGTATTATTCATCTCTGCCTACAGCTTTGGGTAAAACAGGCGCACTTCACTTCAACCCTTTTTAGTGTCCCACTGTTGGGCACGGGTCTTCTCTCAACTATCTTACGAGTTGAGAGAGTTTAGGCCTTAATCCACACACGCTGGCCAAGTGCGGGTTGGTGGATGTCACATGTCCTCGAATGATTAGTTCTTAGACATGCCGGTTTCCTCACGATGTTTTCCTTGACCAATACTGAGCATCGGAGATGAAACAATTCACACAAACATGATGTGATGTGTGGGCACGACCAGGATTCGAACCTGCGACCTTATTTTTATAAGGCGAGGCCCGTACCACTTACCTTTAGTAAATGATGGAGGTAACACCTTTTCTTTAACATTCACTGATACAAATGCATACAAAAATTCTGTGTTCTCACTAAACCTAACATTATAACATGCACAAAAACTTATATCTTTCCCACAATGTTCCATAATTTCTACAGTTTGTGTTCCATTTTCATTTGTAACATTTTGTGGAACATTACTCTTTGTATTGTGCAAATCTTTTGCACATTGTGGTATATTATTTTGTGGTTTGTGCAAATTTTTAACACATTGTGGGTTTTTCTTTATGGGTTTTGTTTGTGGCGGTGTTGTTGGTCTTTGCGTGTGACAGTTGTGCTTTTTTGTGCTGTGCACAGGTGACAGAGTGAGACCGGATGAGAAGTCTGCAAATATATCCTGTTTTTGCTGAAAAGTTAAATAAATATTTTTATTATTATGCTTCTATACTTTTTACAGGACCTAATAAATTCGCAGTGAATTTAAAGAGCAGGCTATTTTAGTTTAATGCTAAAAATATTTTAGTTTTACAGCTGAAACGTTTTAAATTTGAATGCTGGATCAAGCGAATAGTAATTTCATAGGTATAGTGTAGTTTTGTGTGGTGGGCAGTCACCAAACTTCAGCCGGAGCCTACCAGCAATTTGTCACCATATGGATCTCAAATAGAGTGGAGGGCTCTGGGATCAGGCCTATACATAACAGTACAATATTACAAACTGATGAACATACAAAGCGTGCTATGCTTAGCATTTCGTTGAAGGATAAAATCCCCGATGAGGATATCCAACAAAGTACTAAAGTTGTCGAAATAGCGCAAAGAATTAGCAAGCTAAAGTGAGAGTGGGCTGACTATATCTCTGACGAAAAAATTGATATTAGCTGGAGTAAGCAAGTCGTAGCCTGCCAGCTAAGTGGAGTGACGATCGGATTAGGATAGTCGACAGTAGCTGGATATGACAAGCCGAAGACAGGGTGAAATAGCACTTATTGGGTGAGGCCTATGTCCAGCAGTGGACTGCTATAGTCTGATGATATTGAACATATCAGACAGTTCTATTTGAGATTTACACCTGGTACACTATAGATATACTACATCATCATCATCATCATTCCCCTTGCCTTTTTCCCATATCTATTGGGGTCGGCTCCCAGTCTAACCTGATGCGGCTAGCTACCAGAATTATACGAGCGACTGCCATCAGACCTCGACACCTGTAGGGAACCAGTAGCCGAGATGGTTAGACCAGGTGCCAGATTATAGTGGCCTTTTATATAGTTAAATAATTACATCCTAATCCTACACGAGACTAAAATTAACAGCCTAAATGTATTCAGTACACACTAGTGCACATATTAGTAAGTAAAACAGAAATGAGTTATGATAAAAATTATGATAGAGGCGAGTTTTGATATTGAATAGAAAACTCACCATAGCATGTTCAATTTCTTTAATTAAACTTTCAGTTTTCTTCTCTAGTTGCTTATTTAGTTTCTTAAACTCATCCTCTCGTGCTAATAAATCAATGGAATCCATGTTTTTTGGTTTTAATCTGTATAATACCACGATATACGAAAATAAAATAACACGCTTTAAAACGACTAGTGACAATTAGATAGACTTACAAAATGTAAAAGGTATCTGTAGTCAAAGCTATTTGGTTGGATTCGTGATATTTTTAAATCAGTCGGGTTATTAAACTTCGCCTAGACACGGTTGCTATGGTTACGATCGAAGTTTAGTCAACTACAGCACTAAATGTTTCCTAATTCAATCAAATGATATACTTTTTTTATATATTTGGGTATAAAGTCACAACTTTTTGTTTATAATACTTTTAGACACTTCATCAAATAAAGTTTAAAGTTTTATTATTAAAGTTTTAGGCTAATTTTCGATACCATTTTATTATTGTTACTGAGAATGTAGCGCCATCTAGCCAAAAATGTTGAACTAAACATGCATTGTGTCAAAAACAGCTGTGCATCTACCATGATAATTGTTGTTATCCATCGACCAATCAAAACAGGTTTCCTGAATGTCAATATGTTTCCTTTGTTGCTTACCTACGCACACATAGAAATAGTTGTTGACACATTGCTTTGTTTCCCATATGATTTGATCTAGAAAATCCACAATACTAAACCCTAAAAAATGTATACCCACGTAAAGAACTACCACAAAAATGATGAAAAATCAAGAAATAGTCAGAAAAGAATGCTATAATTTCCTAAAAATCCTATCAAGGTCGTTACCCTTAGAGCGAGAGCTCGAATAATAAATAAAGACAGAGATACTTGCGTCTGTGTGCAACACAGGTTCTGAATCGATTTGTCCAATGAGAACAGACTTTGCCCAGCTGACATTTTTTTAGTGTGTTTCTGACGCGAGCTCATTTCAGACGCTCGCTTTTGCGATTTTCGGAATTGCTTAAAAGATCTCACATTTGGACTGCATTTCGCGTCCGGGCATTGTTAAAACAGTGTAATAATGTATTTTAAGAGAAAAAGAAACGATTATCGAAGTGTTATATTATAGCCCAGGTGTTTTAAAGTGGAGTTAACGAATCAGTTTGCAGATTACTAAGGCAATCAGGCAAGTCTATTTCCATTACTCCATATGTTTAGCTGTTTCATTTTTCCTGTTTTACACGCGTTGATAATGCGTTTTAGAAAGTTAATGGTACCCAGTTTGCCAGTATTAATTATAATACTAGTGCATTAAGTTATCAAGACAGTTATCGTTCGTGTTAATTATGGTTTTTTTTTATTCGGCAGTATTACCTGCTACTTGCAAAGTACTTCCTACCTACCTGTTAAATTTTTTCAATAAAAAAAATCTCAAAACGTAGTTTTTATTCATTTTTGTTATTGAAATATTTATTCTGTATTTCTTTGAGTTACACTGTGAAATGAAAATAAAAATCAGCTGCTTGGCTGCACTATGTAGGTACTCCATTTTGTTTATTTTTTGTAGAAACGAGTTGGCCACTCCGGCTGGTGTCTTTTCGTTCTCTAGAGATGGGATAATGTCGATATCTGACATATCGATAAATTCGATTCGATTTATTTCGTATTTTTGCATCCAAAAATCATGAAATATATTTTAACTTGAGTAAGTGCATGTTAATTTTTACCCGAAATACTTTTAATCTAGATAATATGACTTGACCATTGTCATCTTCAGCTGGTTAGACTGTTTGACGTCGCAGTAAATTCAAAATGGCGTCCTCTAGAACTCAGTAAATATGTCCTGCAATAAAAAATCATAGGGCGTAATTAAGACATTTATTTAGCACCAGAAGTATGTATCTGCCTGTCGCCTTCGGGTCGGCCACGTGGAAGTGATGCCTCTGGTGTAGCACGCGTCCATTGGCTTCGGTGCCAAAGTGGTTCGTAGTCCTTTGACATGGTTTAAGGGCCTGTGATTCTACTGAATAAGTAATCACATTTGATAGCTCTAATCACACGTTCTTACTGCTACTTACAATAACCTACAATGAACCTATCGAACCCTACAATGGTTAATAACAATACTATTACATTTAAACATCTGTCAACAGTGCGCGTAGAACTTACCTATGAGTTATTTCGAATACTGTAACACTGTACTGGTCGCTGGTCCGATTCCCGGCCGTGCCCACACATCTTTTCGTGAATTGTTTCGTCTCCGCTGCTCAATATCAATGAAGTAAAACCTCGTGAGGAAACTGTAGAACTAATCATTCGAGGACATGTGACATCCACCCATCCGCACTTTGCTAGCGTATGTGGATTGAGGCCTAAACTCTCTCGACTCTTAATACAGTTGAGAGAAGACCCGTGCCCAGCTGTGGGACACTAAAAAGGGTTGAAGTGAACATGTCCATATGATGAGTAGGTAAAATACTACAAATTATTTTGTCTAGTTTACTTCCAATTAATATTATTTTATTTTAACATTTAAACAAACGTTTTCACTAAAAAAATAAAAAAATAGTATTTTGACAGGTTCTAAAAAATATTTAAAAACTATTTTCTTATTTATGAACTCATAATAGTAGTACAGGTGACGATTGGGGGTTATTTCCATAAATTCGTTCTAAACAAGTGTCAAAAAGGTAACATAATAGGTATTCCTCACGCGTTGCCAACCCTTTATAAACCTTATTATTCCTTTTTTATGGGCCCAATGTCTCTTGGAAAAACTGTGGCAGTGATATTCTTGCGAAATAACAGTAAATATGACATTTACCTATATTACACAAACATGACGTAATAGTTAGGTAATCTCGTATTATGATGTGTTTTGCACTTCATACTCTGGTTACTTTATAAATTGTGATCGGCGATATAAAAAGTAATTTTAACAACACAAAATAAACCCATTAATTATAATGATTTGCAGTTAGAACATTAGTTAATTTGTGTACCCAATTAATAATTACATTGTAGGTATGTCATTATTTAGCTATTTGTTAATAATATAGCAATTAACTAATGTTGCTATTGTAAGAAAACTTCAATTATTTCATTAGCGCTGTTAGCGTACTTTGATCACGGGGGCAGTAGCAGCTATCCTAATTTATTTTAATTTCAAAATTATAGCACATGACTGTATAGTATAACTTTATATGGTTAAAGCGTTATGATGGGATTCTATTACTGTGCTGATATCACGGTATTGCGCCATTGAAAGCTAAATAATACCAGTTCATCTTCTAGTGCCTCTTCACTACTGAAGGTTGGCCATCAACTCTTGAAAGCTCTTCCTCTCCTGTGCACAGCGGAATAGATTGTCCCGCGCTGGCTACTTCTGTCCATTCCCGGATGTTTCTTAACCTTCTTGTATCTACCAGCAAAGCGTTTGCCCATTACCTTCCCCATCATGATCAGTTAAAGAAGTTGATATATTTCATGTTTGAGCGCATGGCCAGTTAAATTATATAACAATTAATTAGTTAAAACATTGAACCTGACCTACTTAAGGACTGGATAAAAAAACTGCATCATAATAAGTGCATTCGTTTAATCACTACGGCTCCACAAACTTGTACACAGATACACACGTCGAACTTACATTACTTTTAAAATAAACTAATAAGGTCAATTATTCGTGAATATAGTTAGTATCAGGATATTAGAAATTGTTTTTAAATTATAACATTGTAGATAATAATTTACTCAATTATTGACTAGTGCATTGGAATATGCGAGGCCTCTCATAAACTAATCAACATACATTTATCTATTTTCTAATTATGTGATAGATATAGCTATGCAACAATATTGCAACATATCGATAAGATTTGCATTCATGATACGCATTGCCTTGATTTAAAAAGAAAATGGCATAAAACTCATTGTTACTTTAACAAGTAATTTAACCCACATTTTAACGATAAAAAGTACACATTTTAAAAGAAATATATTTTGTAGACCAATAATATGATGTAGCCCGAATAAACAAACATTAAAAATAAGAACCTTTTTTGAAGTCAGTTAAAAACGTAATGGTACTGTTCCATCATTTCTATTTAGCAAAGTACGAAATATGAAACAAATATTAACATAGTATGTTCAATAAAATTTAGATGATAAGAATCAGCCCTAATATAAGTTTTCGATTGTATATCGGTCGCAGAACAAGATGGCGTATGCCTTCAAGACAGAATCACTTTCACACGCAGCGCCGCTCGCGTGTTACGATAACCGTGCTTTCCACTTTTATGCATAGTACAAACCATAGACTTCGTATTTCGTTACGACTACCTGATATTCGATGAGATGTAATACCAAACTTGCTTTGTCTTTGTGTGAGTTTTTTGGTGTTAGTATTGTTGACACTTGCAAACAATATCCTTCAGTTTACCTTGGTGCTAGATTTTATAAAAGTTCTTCTTCTCACTTGTACCATTAATAATAATAATAATCATTTATTTCGGACACTTGGTCCATATTATTTTACAATATTAATGAAAAAATAAAAGCACATTAAATTTAATTATGGTTTTATAAAAAAATAATTAATTGTACTCTTTAATATTCTAGGTCTATGGTACAAACCATAGTCATCATATTAATGTGCGTTTGCACTGTCCAGAAAGAGATATTTGAAACAAAACCTTTCGCCAATGCAATTTTGTTTTTGAAGGAATTTTTTGCAATTGAGTCTAACCTAGTTTGAATTGGCGAAACTTGTACCAGAAAACATATTGCTAGCACTTTCTGTCTCAGTCACTTAAAGATGAGTAGAAAGAGATAGACTGCTCTTGTATTATTTAATATGTCTATGGTATAGACTACACTTTATTCTGTATATTTCCGGAATTCAGGTATCCAGTAAAAGTATGTAATATTATAGTTTTATCGCGTTCATATTTCGTGTATTACTTCGTTTCCTATATTTACTTATTACAACTTTAACAATGCCACACGGAAATGCAAATAAATCTTTTTATCAATTGTGAATTGAATTATCAATATAAACTTTTTTATTGTAATCGATTTTTTTTGTTTATCGAATTATCAGTTTGTTGGGACGTCACTAATGGATTTGACGTTGATATAGAAAATAAATCTAAGGCAATACGAAATTGATTTAAAATTGACGGGCCGGTGGCGTGGTCGGTAAGATACTTGCATTTCACGCCGCAGGTCGTAGGTTCGATTCCCACCCGAGACAAACATTTGTTTAAATATGTCTGTTTGTCTTGTGTCTGGGTGTAATTATCTATATTTAAGTATATATTTACAAAAGAAAAGTATTATATGTAGTATATTACCAGTTATCTGGTTTCCATAGTACAAGCTCTGCTTAGTTTGGGATCAGATGACCGTGTGTGTTAATGTCCCACTATATTATTATTATTATTTTTGACATATTATGTATAACTGTTTTTAATTGCTAAGGCTAAGTTGCAGAGCCTCGAGCATCGCCGCATAGTTGCTAGTCTTTCGGTCTTTTATCGGATACACTTCGGAGAGTGTGCGTTGGAATTACACAATCTTATTCCCCCATCCCCATTCTTCCATCGTACAAGTACAGGTACGGCTATGCGCCACCGTTATATGGTGGAAATTCCACGGGCACGCACAAAGCGCTTTGCTTCCACTTTTATTGTGCGAACCGCCAAGTTGTGGAATTCGTTGCCGGCATCTCTGTTTCCCGATAGCTATAATCTACCTGTCTTCAAGTCACGAGTGAATCGGTATTTATTAGGTAGGCGCGTTCCATCGTAGACTGCAACATTGCTTCAGATCAGGCAAGTTGTGGTCAAGCGCATACCTATTATAGAATAAAAAAAAAAAAGACTTCAAAAATGTATTTTATTTTTTCGTTGGGCATCATTCCGGTATGTTTTTTGGTGTGAGGGTCTACCCTCTAAATGCTCTCATTAAAATTTGCTGTCGCTCTTTAGTTTTCAATATCTGGATGACCGAGTTTAGCTCGTTTTTTTTTTAAATGACATTTTCTAAAAATGATTCCTAGCTAGATCGATTTATCGCCCCCGAAACCACCTATATACTAAATTTTATGAAAATCGTTGGAGCCGATTCCGAGATTCCAATTATATACAAGAATTGCTCGTTTAAAGATATAAGATAGATTAAATTAACGCATTTTACGGTCTTTTTTCTGGCGTCACTAAGGGGGCGTCCATAAATTACGTGAGGTGTTTTTTTTTAATTTTCTGCCCCTCCCTCCCCCCTGGTGAGATGTCGTCAGATTTAATTCAACCCCCTCCCCCATCCCCCAATTTAACGTGAGATTTTTCAAAATGTGAGTTTCTTACGTAAACGCGTTGGGTTGTTGTTGTAAAAAGAAAAAAACAAATTTGCTTCGTGCTGTTAATGCCAAAATAGTATTTTTTTTTTTGTTTCAATCAGAAAAAAATTGCGTGATATTTGCCGAGACCCCCCCTCTCTCCAACGTAAGATTAGATGAGATTTGACTCGACCCCCTCCCCCCCTTAAACACCTCACGTAATTTATGGACGCCCCCTAATAGATTTGACGTCACTTTAGAAAGGAAACCAATGTGAAACCAAATGGGTCTTTTAATGCAAAGTAGGTACATTAGAATTGTTTATTCAAAAATTTAATTACGAGAGTTATAAAATGGCATTTAAAGTTTACCTGTTAAAAGCTCACCTTGGCACTAATTAAATGCTAAGCAATTTGACATACTTTCATGAAAAAGTATAAAAATGGTACCTACTTATGTGATAAAAATTTCTTGTTCCTAATATTTTGGACCCCCGAAAAAAAGACCTAGTTAGTTTTACGTTTGTTACTGCGCATCTCTAAGTGAATGGCCTTAGAATGTAGTTATCTTAATTTTTAAGCTGAATTGATAGAGGTGGTTCTTACTTCGTTAAATATATGGTGGAAATCAGTCGGGTACGCAGTACGCACAAAGCGCTTCGTGCGAACTTTTATTGTGCGAACTGCTAAGTTGTGGAATTCATTGCCGGCATCTGTTGCCCTACAGTCTGCCTATTTTCAAGTCACGAGTGAATCGGTATTTACTGGGTATGCGCGTTTCATCGTACATTGCATGCTTAACAACAGGCAAGTTGTGGTCAAGCGCAAGTCAATTATATCATAAAATAGTTAGGTTTCAAAAAATTTGGTTTTACTGCAACTTTCTGAAAACATCGTGATGAAATCAGATGTTTAAGAACTAATTAGAGAATAAACCAGCTCTCTCTCAACTTTTTTTATTTATTCTGTGATAGGCAGGCGCTTGACTACAACTTGCCTGATGTTAAGCAATGATGTAGTCTACGATGGAACGCGCCAGCCTAGTATACCGATTCACTCGTGATTACGAATGATTATCGGTGAGGTGGCAGTGGAATGAGCCTCTATATGATAGGAGCAACAATTCCGACCCACCCTTTCTTTATAGTGTCACCAGACATCGCACCGGAACACGGCAAGGCTGCTTGGCGGTACGGCTTTGTCTGGTGGGTGATCACTAACCACGGCCGAAGCCTACCACCAGTTGATTGTCACCTGATTTGCACCACCCGGGGACCACGTGTGGGGATTCCATTAAAGGTACACCCACTGACGAAGGTGACTCAGCCCCAACTCTCTCTAAGATAGAAGACTAAGACTCATCAAGGCTAAGTTGCAAAGCCTCGAGCATCGCCGCATAGTTGCCAGTCTTTCGGTCTTTTATCGGATACAGTTCGGAGAGTGTGCGTTGGAATTACACAATCTTATTCCCCCATCCCCGTTCTTCCATCGTACAAGTAGAGGTACGGCTATGCGCCACCGTTATATGGTGGAAATTCCACGGGTACGCACAAAGCGCTTTGCTTCGACTTTCATTGTGCGAACTGCCAAATTGTGGAATTCGCTGCCGGCATCTATGTTTCCCGATAGCTATAATCTAGTGGTCTTCAAGTCAAGAGTGAATCGGTATTTACTGGGTGTTGGCGACATCGCTGACAATGACTAATTAGGTTAATAACATAACTTAGATTTGTTAATATGTTTTATAGTTAGCTGATAAGAGATAACATATTTGTTTGTATATTATTATTGTTAGTAAGTTACTGTGTATGTGACTAGGAAGAAATAGTCTCTTAAATGATGTATTATGATAACAAGTAATCTTGTGATAAGGGTAATTAGTAGGGTTTTTTGGAAATAAATGAGGAAACTATAGTGTTTTAATGTGGGGAAACATAATAGGATAAATAAGCAGTAGGTCTGGGAAAAGAAACAAGAAGTAGGTAGATTTTATTAAACTTAGGCGCTACGAGGCGAGAAGCCGTTTCCTAGAAAGCGATAAGCCGTTTCTTGGAAACGGCGAAAAACGTGACCATATAAGGTAATGAGTTATAAAAACCTATTCTTGTAAGGGGGGCTGACCAATCACATTGTAGATTAAAATTAGGGGAAATTTAGCTCCGCCCCAAAACGGACGAGATTGGTCAGTCCTCCACACGGGCTCGTCATCCGAGCCTGTCGTTGTGACATCAATATTTTGTACTTAAGCCGTATAAAGTACTGCGTTGCATCGCAGTCGGCAACCAGATCGTACTATGGTAAATAAATGAACGAGTGAACAGTGAACCATCGGTGTTTTAATCCGGGCACGACCAGCACCGTCGATAAGGAGGTCCTGGAGCCACCAGTCCTCCGTCGGTTCCTAACTGGAATTCATTACAATTGTTGGTCCTTGCGAGCCGGATAGGAGCCGAACAGAAGACCTGGAAAAATGCCGATGGTACGATCTGGATCACCGCCGACGCGATCACGATCCGAGAGGGAGGAGTCTGCGGAGGTGTCGGACTGGTCCATGAATACGCCAGCTACGGAGACTAGTTCGACCGCCGCATCCGGCGATACATCGACGGGAATCAGAACCCGTGCCGCCGCCGCCGCCGCCGCTGATCGCCGCACACCAGGCCACGCCGCTCCTCGCCGCCGCGGCCGCCGCCGCCACCTCCGCCAGACGCCCTCTCACAGCAGCGCCGCGAACAGCCGCGCAGACTGCCACGCCGACTGCCACGGCGACCGTCACGGCGCCGCACGGTGCTCCGCACGTGGTTTGCTTATGCTTTCACGAATTCATTACACTGGGTAAGCGCGTTTCAACGTAGATTGTGGTGATTGTGGTCCAGCGCAAGTCAATTATATCATAAAAAGTTGGGTTTCAAAGAGTTTTATGTTACTGCAACTTTCTGAAAACATCGTGATGAAATCACATGTCTATGAACTAATCATTCGAGGATATGTGACACCCACCAACCAGGACTCTCTCAACTCAACTCTCTCTAAGATAGAAGTCCGGCGCCTAGCAGTGTTACAATGAAAAGGGTTGAAATGGAGTGATACAATTTTCGCACTTGCAGTAGCACTCGGAGCCCTAGTAGTTGAGTACTTCTTATCTATTCTATTTAGATAAGGTACTATGTACTTTCAAAATGACAATAACCCTTGTTATCATACCACTGCAGTTATTTACCTGCTTTATCTATTTGTATTTATAGAGCTTCCGCTCGCTGCTTCGCTCGCGAAATTGATCTCACTAATCTTGTTTCTCCATATAAACTTTGGAACCCCGTTTCACCCCCCTAAAGGGTGAGTTTTGAGAAATCCTTTCCTAGTGCACCCCTAGACCCCATAAGGAACCTATGTGCCAAATTTAGAGTCTCCAGACCCAGCGGTTTGGGCTCTGCGATGAAATGTCAGTCAGTCAGTCAGTTTCTTCTTTTATATATTAAGATAATATAATATTCTCCAAGTTATCATTATCGATCGACTGCGGCGCCGTTAAGAGGCTTTGAACCTGGCCAAGAACTTCTAAACAGTTTTTAGTCCGCACAAAGAGGAAGAAAAAAGAGGAGTTGGAAAGTTAGGCGTAACTCTGTGGAGATTGAAGGTGGTAATGTCCCTCCAGTGAAAAGACTGGGTGAGGTGTGAGGCCCGGCCCCGCAGAGGCGGGCCATCACCAGCCGAGCCATCATAATTTTTGTGTCTCCGCCCTGACCTATCCCCCACTTCTGATAACGATACCTTTTGTTCGTTTTTAGTTTGCATCAGTAAGGCACTGTTAAGGAGACCGTATATCAACGTAGCCTGAACTTATATGATCTAAATTTGCAGGCAAAAGTAAATTTTATAACCTTTTTCAGATAGTCATGTTTTAAAATAGCAGGCAAGCCTTTTGTTACTGGCTTGGTACAGGCAGCTACAAAAGATGATTAACAGATTCAATACCTATTACAAAACAACAATACCAAATGATTCCATAAATGAGTGTAGTGACGAGAATAAGGAAGCTTGTCGTAAATAGTTTACAATGAACAGTCACACGACACTTATTTTTGGGGTCATGTCGTGTAAAGTTGTTTTATTGAATTTTGTTAGTCAATTTTTGTTGCTGACTGTACGTGTTTATTAAACCCGTAGGCCACTAACATTGTCTACAGCTGCCCCCCGATCCCCTAAAAAAACTAGAGTGTCCGGCAACGTCCTGAGCCGAGGTTCGTCCCCACATGGGGAGCCCTCATGGCAGTTGCCACAGTACTTGATCGGTTCGACCGTCCTCGGACGGCTCACCGAAAAAGTCCGGTGAACCAATAGAGGCCCTTCAGGCTAATTATATTAGGTCATCAGCAAAAAAAAATTGTCTACAGCTAGTACCTATTGTTAAACGTTTCCTTCGAATTATTTTTGTAATAATCTAGATAACTTCTAGATATTACGTAATGCTTGTTTTGACAGTCAAACATTCAGCTGAATGACTGAAATGTGTCATCTGATTGTTTATCTGTTTCGATAACATTATTATGTCAATAATGTTTTAATGAAATAATACGCCTTTTATATATAAATTGTTTGGTGTTTGCCAGAAAATGTTTCTAGAAAATGTAAGAAAATTGAATCATCTGCCACATCTAATATATAAAATTCTCGTGTCACGGGGTGCGTAATCGAACTCCTCCGAAACGGCTCGACCGATTCTTATGAAATATTTTATGCATATTCAGTAGGTCTGAGAATCGGCTACTATCTATTTTTCATACCCTTAAGTGAATTTTTTTTTAATAAATACGCGGTACGATGTTCGCTGGCGCAGCTAGTCTATAATATAAAAATCAATGCCACTTTTCGTTGTAATTTTATAACTCAAAAACGGGCTTACCTATTCAAACCAAATGTTTAGGCATTGTTCGGACTATTTAGCAGATGGTTTATGTGAAGTTTGCACAAAATCGGTTGAGCGGTTCTTTATTTATCACATTTTTTGTAAATTGTTGAGTGGGCTGTAGCTACCCGGGCGAAGCTGGGGCGGGCCGTTAGTATAATATAATAATAATAATATAATAATAAATCTTCCTTAGGTTTGTACGAATATATACAGAAGAGAAGTGAGAATGAGTCTAAGCGAAACAAACATACGTCAATTCATTTTTAAAGGCTTGCCCTTGACCACTGCTTGCCTGTAATGATGAGATGCGCTGACCCAGTAAATACCGATTCATTCGTGATTACAAATGATTTTCAGTGAGAACGTGAAAGTGGAATGAGACTGCAGACAGTTGACCACGATGAAATCATAAAGGACCATATTTTTGGTGTCACCACACATCGCATCGAAGCGTGGCAAGGCATGGCATGACGTTTCACGGTGGGCGGTCACTAACCGTGGCCTTATTTAATCTTTAATAGTCTTGCGCTTGACCTCCACTCGCCTGTTATTAAGCAATAATGTGGTCTACTACGTGTACTTGAATAGGGGCAGATTATGGCTATCGGGAAACAGAGATGCGCATAGCGAATTCTACAACTTGGCATGGCAGTTCGCACAGTAAAAGTGCGCACGAAGCGCTTTGTGCGTACCACCATTTATCGATGGCGCAGCGCCATCTGAGGTACAAAGTAATAAAACATTAATTAAATCTCATAAAGAACTATTTAACCACAGATAAAAGTAATGTAAGACTATTCGTCACTAATATCCATATCGCTTGACTCATCATCACTGTCTGTGCAGCTTGAGGAGTCAGAATCTTGGCTATTAGCGATACGCGAGTTAAACGGTCGGCCTATAGCATAGTATGGCTTACAAGAGTATCAGTGACGGGTTTGTAGTGGGTGTAGTCCAGTAAATTGATTATGTTAGTCACATAACGACTATGTATATGTCAGAAATAGAATATTGCGTGCTAATTAAATTAGCTGATTATCAAATGCGTTGTAACTAAATGTCAGACAAAAGGCTTTGTTTATTCAAATCATGTTTTTACTGCGTTAATCAGGGACTGGAAAATCGTTGCTTAGTTATAATTATAGGGTACCGTGATTCTGAGTCTAAATTGTTTGAATTTATTTTTTCTTTAAAATTAAACCGGTCGAGTGCAAGTTCAAGTCACTCACGGAGTTTGATTAGTTCTATAGCACCACTAAAGTCAGTGACTCTGATTCCTAAAAAACTGTTTTGTTGGCAGTTTGTTGTTGTAAATGCAAAGCTAATTGTGTTTCATATCAGTTAATAAGTTTGAACTTTAATTCTTGGGTAATGTCCAAATGCTTGCAAAGAAAATAATCCTATAATATAAAAATGAATCGAAAAATGTATCGGTAAGCGCATAACTGGAGAACGGCTGAACCGATTTCGCTGATTCTTTTTTTAGAATGTTCCTTGAAGTACGAGGATAGTTCTAACGCAAAGAAAAATTAAAAAAACAACAACAACCTCAGAAACGGCTTGACTGATTCGGTAGGTCTGAGAATCTGTCGGAATCTATTTTCGGACCCGGTAGGTGGCACTGCTTTACCGGACAGGACGACGTCTGTGGGGTCCGCTAGTAGGTATATAAAATTTACTCAATATATACATTTGACGGGCCGGTGGCGTGGTCGGTAAGATACTTGCTTTTCACGCCGCAGGTCGTGTGTTCGATTCCCACCCGAGACAAACATTTGTTTAAATACATATGTCTGTTTGTCTTGTGTCTGGGTGTAATTTATCAATATTTAAGTATATATTTACAAAAGAAAAGTTTTATATGTAGTATATTACCAGTTATCTGGTTTCCATAGTACAAGCTCTGCTTAGTTTGGGATCAGATGGCCGTGTGTGTTAATGTCTCACTATATTATTATTAATATTTTTCTCACTCGATCACGTAATTATATCAACTGTATGCTCAAAGACGTAATATAAAATATACAGAACAACAATCATAGGAGCAACTCGAACTTGGCCGATATTATTCATTAAAATTCTTGTTTGTATGTTATTATAATTGTGTTACATGCTTCACCATAAATAATATAATGTAAATAATAAAATATAATAATATTCAATACAACAGCTAGTCTAGGCTAACTACACTAGGCTAACAACTACAGGTACACAAAAGAGTAGAACACGGGAACTTCGGGAACTAAAATTATACATTACGTGTGGCGCCCTCATTGTGGTGTACCTGTACTTTTGTGTCGCACTGTACGCAGGAGATATTATTATAGTGAACTACGTGTGTAAGCGAGCAGCGGTGGCGCAGCGGTACGGGCCTCGCCTTAGAAAAATAAGGTCGCGGGTTCGATTCCTGGTCGTACCCACACATCTTTGTGTGAAATGTTTCCTCTCCGCTGCTCAATATCGGTGAAGGAAAACACCGTGAGGAAACCGGCATGTCTAAGAAGTAATCATTCGAGGACATGTGACATCCACCAACCCGCACTTGGTCAGATTGTGTGGGTTAAGGCCTAAACTCTCTCAACTCATAAGATAGTTGAGAGAAGACCCGTGTCCAGCAGTGGGACACTAAAAAGAGTTGAAGTGAGTGAGGTGTGTAAGCAAACATACTGGTGCACACGTTATTACCCTCACTCTCATAGTCCAGTAGGACTGAGATGGGTTACACGACACGGCTGCTGAGATATTGGACGGGGGACCAACAGCTTAAAGTACATTTCAAGGGTGTTGTGACACCACCTACTTTCTGACTATTGAACTGGTGAAGGCTTAAAATAGTCAGTAGAACGTTCTTTTGGGTCTGGCGTGGGATTTGAACTCGCAACTTCGATGGCTAGAGTAACTCTCGTATCCCATATTGTAAGTATGGAAAATATAATCCGGCCAAGTGCGTGTCGATTGTCGAGTGACGGGTGTAGTCTTAGAAAGGTTTGCCCTGCACGCTTAGGGTAGCCACCTCCAATAATTGGCAACCAGGACAAGACCCAGAACCCGGACATGTCAACAGGTTGTTTACCATACAATCGTGTAAGTGCGTACCGTGGCAACTGCGACGGGACGGGCGGGGGACGCCGGAAGGTGAAATTAACGAGTCGGTGAGTGTGTCATGGGTGGCACAAGACTTGAAATTTTGGAACCCGGACTAAAAATGAAGCCCCGCCCGAACGATCCCTGGATGCCCTCTAAACTAGGACAAATCTAGACAACCCCGGATGGATTGCAACTCTTTTTTTTCTTGCTGATGACCTAACCCAATTAGCCGGAAGGGCCTCTATTGGTTTACTGGACTATTTCGGTGAGCCGTCCGAGGACTGTCGAACCGATCAAGTACTGTGCAACTGCCATGAGGGCTCCCCATGTGGGGCGAACCTCAGCTCAGGACGTTGTCGGACACTCTAGTTTTAGGGGATCGGGGGGCGCTTGCAACCCTTGATTCAGTAAATATGAAATATTTATCCCCGTATTTGAAACAAGTCAATATTCGATTCGAAAGGTCGTTTAACTTCCGAATGACGAGCATTACGTACGGATAAATCGCTCTGATCCCAGGATATGACTCATATTGTCATGTAAAGCAACATTGCTTTGTCAAAAGCGAAGAATTCAGATTATTTTATCAACTTCCGTGCACATTGTTTGAATATTCTTTGTGGTTGGTATTATCTCAGGGAAATGGTATACAATTAGAAACTTACGTATTTAATGATAAAAGAGTACTTTACATATTATTAAGACACTGAAATTTAAAAAAAATAAAAAAACTGTCTTCAATTCTTTTTACTTCGGAATAATAATAATAATATAGTGGGACATTAACACACACGGTCATCTGATCCCAAACTAAGCAGAGCCTGTACTATTGAAAGCAGATAACTGTTAATATACTACAAAAAAAAAACAAAAAAAAACTAAACTAAAAAATAAACTTTATTTAAACAAAAAAATAAAAAGAGATTCCAACTATTTATAGGATGGAGTTATTCTCGAGCAAAATGAAAATAAACAACACAACACATAAAATAACAACAAGGTAAACATCCCTTTTTTTTTAAATCTTACAATGAAACCCAAAACGTCAAACTAGGTTATTTTTAAAGTATTTTAATTAAATGTCACTGTGAAAATGTGTTATCGATAAAATCCCGTTGCACCTTGTTTCATCCCATCCCTATTGCGAATGTTAAATCCGTAGGTCTGTGACCCCGTGCGCAGTTTTTTCACCTTTGTGCGTGTTATTTGTTTTGTTTTGTGCTTCTGTGTGATTTTAAATTATTATTTACTTGTTTTAAGCAAACATGCGAGGGCAGTGGTGAATTTCACCCGGATTTGGCTTTGTTCTGTTTCACAATGTTTAGGTTCATCGGGCATTAAACCAACTTCAAACCTCCTACTAAGGTCTTTATTGACGCCGCAGGTCGTGGGTTCGATCCCCACCCGAGACAAACATAAGTGATGAACATTTGTGTTTGTATCGAGTCTGGGTGTAAATATCTATTATAAGTATATATTTACAAAAGAAAAGTATCATATGTATAGTACCTATATACCAGTTATCTGGTTTCCATAACACAAGCTCTGCTTAGCTTGGGACCAGATGACCGTGTGTGTTAATGTCCCACAATATTAATTTATTTATTTAAATATAAGATTTATTTATATAAATATCTAAGTGCCCCCATAAAAAAATAAAATCTACAAACAATTTAAATTTTTTTCTATCATGTTTCTGATGAGCGTACCTTCACAATAGTACCTTTATACGTATCTATATTCAGTAGGTCTGAGAATCGTAATCTATTTTCGGACCCGGTAGGTGGCACTGCTTTACCGGGCAGGACGACGACTGCGGGGTCCGCTAGTACTTACTAATATTAGGTCAGTAAACGTTTCAAGGACACGTAAGTTATTGCACTCAAAATATTTTGCCAATAAACTCTTACGGAGGTGAAGGTCGTTCGTGCGATGCACTCCAGTCCTGGGTTCGGTTCAATCTGTAAATTGTCATAAGGCAAGTTTGTAGCTGACTGCAGATAACAGTAACAGCAGACGCCACCTTCTTCATTTTATGAAACCTGAAATAAAAATATTAATTTAATCGGTATTTACTGGGTAAGCGCGTTCCTTCGTAGACTGCAACATTGCTTCACATCAGGCAAGTTGTGGTCAAGCGCAAGCCTATTTTATGGTAAAAATAAATAAATGATAATGTACAATAAAAGGAATAAATTTGTTTTTTTCCCCATTTTTTGAACAGATTCCCAAAATTCGTTTTTTATTTGAAAAAGTATAATTCCACGGTGGTCCCATTGGCACCATGTTAGGACCTGGTGATGGGATCCCAGGAAAATCGTGGGTAACCCTGATATTTAGGTGTATGGGCACGCCTGATGGGGCGAATGGGTATTAAAATCTAATCAGGGGCGAATCCTTGCAGGGCATATATGGGCTCGTAACCTTCTCTCTGATACCCCGCCAACTTTTGACGATTGCAATAAATACAATTTAGTATATATTGAAATAAAACTACTTTTTAACGGATTTTATCGCGGTTTATTTTAGATTTCAGTTCCCGACGTCTCAAAGTCTTTTCAGACTTCATGTTCACGGGTGGACTGAGCTAATAATAATAATTATTACTGACTACCTCCAAACATATAATACAGTTACGCGATACGCGAGTTAAACGGTCGGCCTATAGTTTCTGTATAAAGTGGCGTCTAATAGATATTTAGTCGGTGGTTTGAGCACACACTTATTGTTTACTATATTTTTTCTTTATTCTTCGATAGGTTGGCGCTTGACTACAACTTGCCTGATGTTAAGTAATGATGTAGCCTACGATGGAACGCGCCAGCCTAGTATACCGATTGTCATGATTACGAATGATTATCGGTGAGAAGGTGGCAGTGGAATGAGCCTCCATATGGTTAGAAACCTTTAAAGAGCAAAAATTCCGACCCACCCTCTCTGCATGGTGTCACCAGACATCGTACCGGAACACGGCAAGGCCGCTTGGCGGTGTGGCTTTGTCTGATGGGTGGTCACTAACCACGGCCGAAGCCTACCACCAGTTGAGAATATTATTATCTCTAGCGTACCTGGCTTGTTATATATATGCTGATTTTTTGTTAGGCACAGTTTTTGTGTGGAATACAATTATTTTTGTTGTTGGCAATGTTTTAGCTGCCCACGCGTAAAATAAGTACAGTCACCTACAAAAATTTGATTTACATATTGAATATTACAAAACATACTATCTAACGTTATGGCCACGGGACTTGGCGTCGGGCGACGCGTTTTGCTATTTCATCGTTCATTGCGTATTTGCTTTAGAAGTGTCTTAAGACAAGTGAACGCGACTGGGCAATGAACTACAAAATCGCCAGTCGCACCGCCCGACGCAGTGTCCCGTGACCATGGCATTAAAAGGATTCTATTCTAACTGATATTATGAATGCGATTCAACACACTGAACAAACAAAATGTAATAGATATAAGTACTTCATTTAAAAAAGAAAAAAGCCTACTGAGTTTTGCACGGTAGGAAAAGAAATTGGACTAATTTTATGTAGACTCGCGTCTCATAAAAAATATAGCTTATTTTCATTTTCATTAATATTTTCTTTTCATTTTCGAATATGGATGGTGTCGATGGTGAATCATCACACCATTATTTCTGTGGTCTTCCTCGAAGACGACGACGGTCTCCAGGAATCCACTGCGTCGTGATACGGGCCCATCTGACTCAACTGAATCTGTTAATAGACTTTTTTAGGTGACTGCATTTTACCTTAATTATGAGTTTTCTTTATGGTTCCCGCCCGCGGCTTCGCCCGTTTCATCCCCTCAGGTCTCACGGGGTAGCCTCGTAGTTATTAGGCGAACACTCCTACCAATGGAACACTAAAGCATTTTGCACTTTGGTCCATCAGATTCGCACGGGTAGAATTATAAATAAATATTCTGGGACATTAACACACACGGTCATCTGGTCCCAAGCTAAGCAGAGCTTGTGTTACGGAAACCAGATAACTGGTATATACTATACATATAATACTTTTCTTTTGTAAATATATACTTATAATTGATATTTACACCCAGACTCGACACAAACACAACCAGACATCGCATTAGCACATGACAAAACCGCTCGGTGGCGAAGTTTTATCTGGTGGGTGGGTGCTCACTAACCACGGCCGAAGCCTACGACCAGTTAATTAGGATTTGAACAGCTGTTTAGTGAATGGTGAAATTGTGTAAAGTGCATAGACCTAGACTTACTCCCGTCTAGACAACCTGTGGAGTGCGTTCGAAATTTGAAAATGAAATGTGCATCTTTCAGTTTGTGCCCGGAATTCGGACGATGCGGACGTGTTTCGAGTTATTTTTTTTTTTAATCCTGTTTAATCTGTGATTTTGCGACTGTGATAGTTCTGTAAATATGTTTTGTTTGTTTAGTGCTAGTAAGTATTTTATATGCTTTAGAAAGTTAAAAAAAAAATGTAGCTAATGACTACAACATTGGGTCCTTCAAAAAATGAGTATACCTAATGTTTTCTAAAGGGTTGACAATGATGGTTGCATGGTGTAATCACGTCCTTAGGCTATGGTGCTTGTCTTTGGCCTCATCCGTTTCTCAACTTTGTAGTAAAACATACTTACAAGAAATATTTGACCTACTTCCTTATTTTGAAAGCTAAAGTTTTGTAAGCACTTTTAATTAAAAAAAAACAATGTGTATTATCACTTTAGAACGTGTGTTTTTTTAAATAATTTTTTACTAAAAATCGTAATAATTTAAGTAAGTAATTCTTTGTTGGAAACGAAACGTGTGCGTCATGAGCTGGTTTCGACAGTTGGCATTTACCTTCGTGTAAGCGATAATGAAAGAAATATTACGTTAAAATTAACTAAAATTCTGGCGCAATTGAGTTACATTATATACCATTACAATGCCAGTGTGATAGTAGCAAAAGATAAATTTCGGAAAAGAGGTTGTCAACCTTTGGGTTAGTTTTTGGGTACGCATGTAACCTTTTAAATAAAACATCGATTTATTAATTAATCGATTTTTCGGATAATAATCGGCTTCTTTTTAATAATCGATTTTTTCGACATTTATTACTTCCCGAGATACGCACCTACCATATTTTTTCAGTTCTTATCTCCCGGGTGTATTGTTGTGAATTATTGATATTTTTTTAAGAAACATTGTTTTGTATTGGTTAATTTTCAAAAATTTATCGACTTTTTGCAAAACTAAAATCTCTCCACAAAATAGTTTTTTTTTTAAATCAATCCTTTTTTGCTACCCAACTCTTGGGAGCTCGGAACTTTTACACAAATACAAAGAGATACAGAGACAACAAACATGTAGGTAAGTACACAGATACACAGACGCACATCCAACTTAAACTATACTTTTTTTAGTCAGGGGTTAAAAACGTCGCCTAAAGTGTGAAAAGCTAGCATTTGACAGGCCGGTGGCGTGGTCGGTAAGATACATGCTTTTCACGCCGCAGGTCGTGGGTTCGATTCCCACCCGAGACAAACATTTCTTTAAATATGTCTGTTTGTCTTGTGTCTGGGGTGTAATTATCTATATTTAAGTATATATTTACAAAAGAAAAGTATTATATGTAGTATATTACCAGTTATCTGGTTTCCATAGTACAAGCTCTGCTTAGTTTGGCATCAGATGACCGTGTGTTAATGTCCCACCATATTATTATTATTATTATTATTTGGTAATTGTTTAATCAGTTACAAAGTTTAAACACATAAAAACGTATAAAGGACTCTTACAAACCTTTTCTTATTTAAATGTCAATGTCATTCGAATATTACTTTTTAAGTTCTGCAAATATTTCTTAATATGAAACCTCTGACCTACATAAGAACCACTTCAAAGTAGTCCACTTAGAGCACGCGAAGAGCATGCGAAAAGCACCTAAAATTTCTTTTGGCAGGTGCTATTCGTGGAATCAAATTTATTGTTACATTTTTATTCACAGAGAGCACCTACGACTCAGCTGGAATGCATTTGTTTTGAAGGAAGTTATTAAAGTTAAGATAAAGATTGCTTCAACCCTTTTTTGTGTCCCACTGCTGGGCACGGGTCTTCTCTCAACTATCTTACGGGTTGAGAGAGTTTTGGCCTCAATTCACACACGCTGGCCAAGTGCAGGTTGGTGGATGCCACTTATGAATGATTAGTTCTCAGACACGCCGGTTTCCTCACTATGTTTTCCTTCGCCGATATTGAGCAGAGGCGATGTAACGATTCACACAAAGATGTGTGGGCGCGACTGGGAATCGAACCCGCAAACTTATATTTCAAGGCGAGGCCCGAACCGCTGCGCCACCGCTGCTCAGATAAAGATCAATAATATTTGGCAATAATATTAATCTACCGAATAATGATACTTTCTTTAATATTCGTTCATGGCATATCCAATATAATAAACTATTAATACCTATGTTATCTTTTGACAATTCGCACCTACTAATTATGTACTATATAGTGGATGCACACGTATACATACTCTATAAACTTGCTCGATCCCAAACTAGTACAAACGTGTGTTGTGTACTCACCATTAGGACTGTTTATCATATGGCCACGTGTTACATTTTTGTCTACGAATGGCTAAGTACTCTTCTTCTCTGCCAAAATGTAACAGTAAATTTAAATCCACAAAAAGCACCTGCCAAAAATAATATTGATAGGTGCTCTTCGTGGACAAAGCTAGGTGCTATTCGCGCAGGTTGTCTTCAGACGAGTGCTCTAAGTGGACTGACAAATTGGATCTTTTCAGCTTTTGTATTTTAAAATGTAAATTTAAAAATATATCCATCATATTACGCCCATTCGTTTAATCCCTACAATGCCTCAAATTTGTACACAGATACACAAAAATACAGATACACAAATATTTTAGTTACCCTTTTTTCGTCGCCTTCCACGATTTCCGAGATAAACAGACAGAGATACATACAGATGTACATACACCTGCGAACCTTCCTTTGTCGTCTGAACGTTGACCTAGGTCGTCTAGACTCGGTCTAGACTATTAGATCTGGTCTAACCAAGTCATACTACAAACTACCTAATAAATATAAAAATAATTAAAATTAAAAGGTTTTCCTGTATAAAAAAAACTACACTTCGAGTGTTTTTTCTTATTCAAAAATAGACTTGCGCTTGACTACGTCTTGCCTGATGTGAAGCAATGATGTTGTCTACGATGGAACGCGCTTACCCAGCCAATACCGATTCACTTGTGACTTAGACCGGCAGATTGATTTGGAGGGCTGAGTCACCTTCGTCCGTGGGTGTACACCTTTAATTGAATCCCCACACGTGGTCCCCGGGTGGTGCAAATCAGGTGACAATCAACTGGTCGGCTTCGGCCGTGGTTAGTGACCACCCACCAGACAAAGCCGCACCGCCAAGCCGTCTTGCCGTGTTCCGGTGCGATGTCTGGTGACACCATGCAGAGAAAGTGGGTCGGAATTGTTGCCCCTTTAAGGTTTCTAACCATATGGAGGCTCATTCTACTCCAACCTTCTCACCGATAATTATTATTATTATTATTTTGTTTTTCATTTTTTTATTTGTTTTTGTTTTTGTTTTTACTTCTTTTTTTTTTTCGTTTCAAGTCTTTTTTTCTTCATTTTTTTTTTATTAATTCTGAGTTGATTTTCCTTGGGTTTTGGTACAAGTAAATTAAGCACTGGGTCCCAAGCTGGTCCGTTATAAAGTAGTTTTATTCAATGTGTGATATTCGCGTAAATCTAAGAAAATATTATATTGCTTAAGTTAACTATTTCTAAAAAAACTCATATTAAGCTCATATTTAAATTAATTACCTATATTTTTTTTTGCCGAGTGGAAGCGGAGTCGTGTAAGTGGGCTAAGACCTTAATGCATTAAAAAAAATCTTCCGTATTGTTATCTTCCGGGAACGTAACCAGAAGGTCAGCAGTCTTAGAGCATTTAACTAGGAGGTGTTAATCAACTTCTAGTACTAAATTGTTTTTGCTAGTTTTGGGGGGAGTGGGGGGAGGGGGGTTGTGAGCACACATGTAAAAGTTGAAGTGTGTTTACAAATGCACACGTAAATAAAAGCTACACACAAACAATAAATGTGAACAGTTTATGCATACAAACTGTTCTGTGTGATATTTCCTAAGCCAGCACAGCCTCCAGCAGCATTGCCTCGTTGGATGGGAATGTTGCTCCTTTGCCCGGTATATAAACCAGTCATCTGATCACGTGTGTCGTCAACTAGGCGTCTTGAACGTGCTCCTGTAAATACAATACAGTTACTAGGACTACATAAATGTATCGCAAGTAGGTAGCATTCCTTTGGTGTCCTGCTAGGGACGTTTCGTCTCCCACATTTTCCTTCAAGTGTATCGAGGCATATCTCTATTTACTAATATTCTAACTTCATTGTACCAAAACTAACAAAGCAATATGTATTATTCGAGTTCATGAATTAATTTAAATATATTTTGTTATAGGTGAGTGTACCAACCCGTTTGACACGCGCTATGAGGAAGTCGACACAGTGAGTATTACACCTCCTTCGATATCTGGGCTCCTGGTACTTCGAAGTTGACAAACTATCTCTTCTTCGTGCTTTTACTCCCCGGAAAAAGGAGGGAGGGGGGGTGTTAAGTTTGTAGTGTGTAGTGTACAAGTTCATTGCTTCGTAGCGCCTAAACGGATGGACCGATTTTGATGTGGTTTTTGTTTATAGGATCACTGAAGTGATCGAGATGTCTTCTATCTAGAACTGGAAGAACAGCGGTGGCGCAGTGGTATGAGCCGCGCCTTAGAAATATAAGGTCGCGGGTTCGATTCCCAGTCTTGTCCACACGTTTGTGTGAGTTGTTTCATCGCCGCTGCTCAATATCGGTGAAGGAAAACGTCGTGAGGAAACCGGCATGTCTAAGAACTAATCATTCGAGTATATGTGGCATCCACCAACCCGCGCTTGGCGAGCGTGTGTGGATTAAGGCCAAAACTCTCTCAACTTGTAAGTAAGTTGAGATAAGACCCGTGCCCAGCTGTAAGACACTCAAAAAGTACTATTTTTATGTAGACTTGCGTCTCAAAAAAAATAAAGCATATTTTTATATTTGGTTTCAGTTAGACATAATAATCTACGTTGGGTCCCTTTGACTATATACTACTTCGCCCTGGTAGCTTCAGCCCACTCAACAATTTACAAAAAATGAGATAAATAAAGAACCGCTCAACCGATTTTGTGCACACTTCACATAAACCATCTACTAAATAGTCCGAACAATGCCTAAACCGAATGGTTTGAATAGGTAAGCCCGTTTTTGAGTTATAAAATTACAACGAAAAGTGGCATTGATTTTTATGTATAACTAGCGGACCCCGCAGACGTCGTCCTGCCCGGTAAAGCAGTGCCACCTACTGGGGCCGAAAATAGATTACGACCGATTCTCAGACCTACCGAATCGGTTAAGCTGTTTCTGAGGAAGTTGTTTTTTTTTTCTTTGCGTACCATCCCTGTACTTCAAGGAGTATTCTAAAAAAACAATAAGCTAAATCGGTTTAGCCGTTCTCGAGTTATGCGCTTACCAACTCATTTTTCGATTCATTCATTTCATTTTTTATTTTTTTTTAATTTTTAATTTTCTTTGCTATAAACCTCACGGAGCTCGAGACCTATCCAACTAATGCAAAACCGTGGAAATCGGTTCGTGCGTTCTGGAGTTATAACGTCAGGAAGGAAAACCCGACTTATTTTTTTAAAGTAGAGAAGATAGATGAAATAAAACTACTTTGTAACGGATTTTATCGCGGTTTATATTAGATTTTTTATTTCAATGTGTGATATTCGCGTAAATCTAAGACAATAAATACTATATATACTATTGTTACTAATTTTCATTACCATCAATGTAGGTATGTATGTATGTAGTGATTCATTTGGGAACCTCCCGGCACATTGCCAACGGTTTGGCAGACTAGCTGTTATGTAGTTCGTGGAAGTTGTGGCTGTGCTCTTGAAATTCGTCAGTCTTCAATCGGACTGCCAAATACTGCTTAGCACCGGTGCATGATGTTCTAATCGTTCACACAAAGATGTGTGGCAACGAGCCGGGATCGAACTCGCGACCTTATATTTCAAAAGCGAGGCTGATACCGTTGGCTGTTTGTAAGTCAACCCTTTTAGTGTCCCACTGAGTTGAGAGAGTTTAGGCCTCTGGCCAAGTGCGGGTTGGTGGATAAACCTATACCCCTAGTTTATTGGGGGTTAAAAACTAAATTGAATTATAGAATTTACGTATTTTTTTAATCCCCGAAGAAAAATAGGGTTGTATTTTTAATCCTATAATAGTCTTGCGGTTTACCACAAATTGCCTGTTGTTAAGCAATGATCCAGTCTACGATAAAACGTGCTTACCCAGTAAATACCGATTCACTCGTGACTTGAAGACAGGCAGATTATACGAGTAGCGAGATCGGGAAACAGATGCAGCAAATTCTACAATTTAACAGTTCCCACCATAAGCGCATAGCCGTGCCTCTACTTGTCCGATGACAGAACGGGGATGGGGGAATAAGATTAGGCGATTCAAACGCAGTGCCTGTCCATAGTGCGTATGCAGCAAGATAGGTCAGTTTTATAATTTTTTAAATAACTAGCCTCCGCCGGCGGCTTCGCCCGCGAAATTGATGTCACTAATCTTGTTTCTCCATACAAACTTTGGAACTCCGTTTCACCCCCTTAAAGGGTGAGTTTTGAAAAATCCTTTCTTAGTGCACCCCAAGACCCCATAAGGAACCTATGTGCCAAATTTAGAGTCTCCAGACCCAGCGGTTTGGGCTCTGCGTTGATATGTCAGTCAGTCAGTCAGTAAGTCAGTTTTTTCTGTTATATATTTAGATTAATCATTAAAAATTCAACCTTTAAGGGGGTGAATTGGGGTATAACTTGATGTCTATACAATATTTTCTATATTTTTCGCTAATTGAGGAGCTGATTCTATGTCAGTGGTATAAGTGATAGCAAAACCAGGTCGCAAGGAGTAACAAACCAGTCACCAGTGAAAGTAGTACTGAGTTTCTAGGTGGTTATTCACGCCTTTGGTTCAGGGTGTGCAGAAGTGAATTTGGCAATTTAAAACTTCAAAGAATATACTCATACCCATGGTGTCCTCCCTGGGCCACGACTCCCGCACTTTAGACATATACACTTTGACTGCACAAAATGGCGATTTCTTTCGTTTTTCAATGACATTCGCTATTTTTTTTGACATTTGCGCGCTTTAGACAATAGTAGACAAATATCGAAAAATGGCGGTCTATAATGTGTAGTGGTAAGCATGTTCGCTTAATAACCTACAAATCCCTGAGACGAATCCCAGGTCGAGCAAAATAAAATGCTTCGAATGATTTATTGTTTAAATTAAATGATTTATTATTATTATATTTAACTTTGCCTACACCTTCGGACGCGACTGCAATGTACGATACTTTAGACGATATTTTGAGTATTTTCTCTTCTTCACTAGGTTCTGCGCTAATTTGAAGCGTAGGGAAATTTAATTTTTAGTTCTAAGTTGGTATAGTTACAGATAGAGAAGTCCGAAAATTTCACCCCTTAGTGGGTAAATTTTTTAGATTTTTAAGAGATTTTTTTTGTGTGTATGTCAGTGTTCGTCGACATCTAAAACAACGCGTGGGTGGTGCTTCTGGTATTGCAATCGTCCATAGGCTGCCACCAGGTGTGCTGTATATTTTTGGAAATTAATTGGTGAAAATAAATTATAAACACCAGCTTGTAATTCATATAATTTTTGTTATGTTGTACAACATTTCCCTTCAACTACGCAGTTGGGTGAGCAGTAACAACAAAAAAACTTTAATTGACCGTTACTGAATCATCAATGTACTAGGCTACCATAACTGTTAGGAGATGACGTCACAATCTTCTTTGTTGATAAATACACGGGGGCGTTGTAATTCTATGTTTTAAAGTTCACTCCTGCTAAATACTGATGTTTATTGATTTAAACATGGATTTTTGTATGTGGTATATGTTGTTATGTAGATAAATCATTGGTTTACATATTGGAGAAGTTGAGCCTAATTTTATTAAATTATTTTAATGTAATTCACTATTTATTGTGCATGTGTGTGATGATAATTTTGAATTTCGAATTGTATAATTATCTTTGTGTGTATAAATTCGTGTTTGCATTTTAAATGTGTGCGTGAGGTTACTATGTGTGGGATGTGTGATGTTTTTAGGGATGGGCTGAATACTTAATCGGTATTATAGTTTACCGATTTCTGGGAGAATTGTTATCGGCTCGATTTTTGGCTAACTAATATTAAATTTGCACTGTAATTTGTTATGGTTAAACCCTTTATGGTTATTAGTCATGTTACGGGAATTCTCGTTACATAGTAAACAACAACTAATTAGGCTTAATGAGTATCTACATTATAAATGTTAGTAGAAGCAGTTACTTTTTTATGTCTGTTACATCAACTTGTAACAGTAGGTAGTTGCAAGTTTACGTGTCATTTCCGCAATAATTAAGAAAGAAAATCTTTACTTAACTGTTTTAAATTGCAATCTTAAGAAATACAAGCCACACCTTTACCATACAGATTTGATCACTTAAACAGTGGTCGCCCTACTTAATAAGATGATTTAAACTGCTTCAAGGGCTCTGTTGTGTTAATGTCCTTCAATGGACATCATGATGACAGCTTTAGATGGTCATAATTGATAGCGTATTTAGTGATTGAACACCTTGTGAGTAATAACGAATCGAACTATAATGAAACATTAATCGAAATATTAATAGCATGCGTTTAAAATCGTGTTAGTATTAACTGTGCCAAGGTTTGAGCTTAGATGTTGCGTCAAGCGTTGCTAGTGTGGGGAATTGTTGAAAGTATTATCAAGTACAATTTGTTGCTATGCAGTTGCTTGAATCTTGAAATAACAACTGGTTAGTGTCCTAGCACAGTGGGAACGGATCTTGATTGAACTATCATACGAGTTGAGGCAGTATATGGCTTAACCTAGACAAGTTGGTCTAATACGGGTTTGGTGGATGTCACTTTCGTGTTATTTTAAGTTCTAGGATATGAGTAAGGTACCGATTACCTCGCCGTGTTTTACTCTACCTTTATTGAAGTTTGTTTCACAAACAATACAAAGCGCGTAGGTCGAGGTCATAGGTACCTGCTTGGTTACAACTGTTCTATATTATGAATATTTAACTTCAATCTGCATATTTTACATTAAATGCAACGCAAAAGTCCTATAGACTACTGAAGTTCACAGTTCAGCCACTTAATGGCATATCAATTTAGGTAGGGTTATACAAATGAACGCAAGTTCGCATGAATTTAAACCAAGAACATTTTAACCCCTACCAACATTTATAGGCCATCAAGCGGCTCAACAATTAATGAAGCTGACACATTCGTGACATCGTCTAATGTAATTCACCGTCGATGTAATATCTATTTTATAATAGGTTGGTGTAAAAAAACTATGATTACGCTTAGCAAAGACTTGTTAGTAGGTAGCTTTGTCAATGAGTTTTAACACATTATAAATCCCAAACACCCGTATTACGCAAAGGCGAAGCAGAGGTGAATATCCCCCACATTTAGTCGACCAGCGCTGCCGAACCAGTCAAAACCTTGATCTATAACCAATATTAAACTTCCTGGTCAGCGTTAATTTTGTTATTCCTACGATATTTTGCGCATTATGCTAAAATTATATTCTTAAATGCGCCTCTCAACTAAATACTGTAAATTATCATAAATAAATAGCCGAGAAGTGTTGAAAAGTGTCAATTTTAAAACGTACGCATTTGTATTTGACTTAATAACATACAAAGTAATACAACTGGTTCTCTAGGTCAAATATTATTAATCGATTGTTTTTAATCCGATTATTGAATCTAAAGCTGTAAAGATAAACATGTGCACAACACTAAATAATTGTAAAAAATTATGATCAATCTAGGTTGTTTTTGTAAAGTTTTCTTTATCAAATGTCTTTGGTTTATTGTTCAATGTCAATAATTTAACTAGATTCAAATTGCGACCAAATAAAATGTTTCCAATAATGTGTTTTTAAAGTATCGTAAAATATACTTCTTAAATTGATACAAACATGGATAGTTTCACCGTTATATCAACACAAAGAAATACTATTAAACGGTTCGATAATAAATCACGACCATCACTGTGCATAAATCGATTTATGCATCGATTAATAATCGCTCTTTATAATGCACAACACTATATAGCCTAGGCTAGACCAAACGACGCCTTTTGGAACACCGCGTTCTACATTTAAAATATCTGATTTTCCAGCTTTCATTTACAATTTATTTGATGAAAAGCGCTTTGTTAAAATATTTATGATATTTCAGTAGAGCGCTTTTCACTGCATCGATGTGATATTTTCCGCTTGACGACAGTGATCTAGGTCAGAAGGGCTCGGGGAGTGGTGACGTCATGTTGCATACGAACACCGTTCGAAAAACGAACACGGTTCCGCATTGCTTACAAACAAATTTTATCTTTATGCTTGAAAAATTAAAGTTGAAATTTGAATTGATAGTTAAATAATTACGTATTACCTCGGTTGTAGTCGACTTTCAAAAGGTCGTTCGTCGACATTTATTAGATTTAAATCCTAATTTGATGACCGTTAGGTTGGATTTTGATTGTATTAAGCTAATTGCGTTACTATGTTGGCGTCTTGTGAAGGTCTTTATTATCTATGCTTTATGAAATTGTAAAGAAGCTGTATGCGTACATTTTTGGAAAACCAGCTCAAACCAGTTTATAAGTACTAGGAACCTACAGTTACAGACATTCACAGACTACAGCAAACTCTTTAAAACACGTGAGAAGGATCCCTCTGGTGGTAAAAGCGTTCATAGCCTATAGTGATCGCTTGCCAACCAATGGGCTATGCTTGTTTGTCGTTGGTAGCATAAAAAATCTCATTGCGTTCCTAATAAACTAATACACGCGGGCCTTCAAAACAACTTCTATAACGTTATGGCCGCCTGGTACTTTGAGCTTGAAGAAGTAGCGAAGCGTGAGTTGTTGTCAGTTATTTTTTACTCTTTTAGCAAAACTCGTTTAGGATCAAGTTTACGGAATTCTAATCAGTGTTTAATTTGTAAATTTTTAATTTTACTGTAAAACCTATGGTTAATATTAAACGTCAGAACTTGTCAGTTAATGCTGGCTTTCCGTTGATGGGCTACTTTCTAAAATACTATATTTGTTGTATTCTTTAAAAGGTTTAGCGCTCCATTTACCTGCATTGAACGTAAACCGCTTCGTTTATATTTTTATTTTTTTTAATTTTTTCTGGGTGTAAATATACATTTACAAAAGAAAAGTATTAATGTTTAATATATACCAGTTATCTGGTTTCCATAAAACAAGCTCTCCTTAGTTTGGGACCAGGTGACCGTGTGTGTTAATGTCCCAGAATATTTATTTATTTAATTTGAATTTAGTATGACTAAATATTATTTCATAATCTACCCCTTAGGGGTATAATTTTGCAAAAAAAATAGGGGGAAAACTGTCACTGTTGTCTTAACAAAACTGGGGTAGTAAGTATAAGATAGCTAATTATAGTTAATTATTATTTATCAAATTATGATTACAATGTAAGCAGTTTAAAGGTTGATACACTTGTGAACTAAATCTAACCCATGTAAACATTCGTGACCGTCTCGTGACCGCAGATAATTAAATAAAAAAACCGGTCAAAGAGTTAGTGATGAGATATGGTAGAAACAGCGGTAAGGGGAGATCGGGCTGGAGTACCTACCTACCACGGTCGTGCCCACATTATCTTGTGTGAATTGTTTCATCTGCCATGCTCAATATTGTCACCAACCCGCACTTGACCAGCGTGTGTGGATTAAGGCCCAAACTCTTTTAACTCGTACTAGCGACCCGCCCCAGCTTCGCATATGTACTTATAAACCTTCCTCTGGAATCACTATATCTATTAAAAAAACCGCATCAAAATCCGTTTCGTAGTTTTAAGATCTACATAGGGATATAGGGACAGAAAAAGCGACTTCTTTTATGTAGTGATAGTTAAGATAGTTGAGAAAAGACCCGTGCCCAGCAGTGGAACACTATAAAGTAAAGTTTTTTACTTGACCCGGGACATTGCGGTTAAAAAAAATACCCAACGAAATAAATCACTTACTTTGATATCGCTTTGATTGAGTAATAATCATTCTGTTATTGAGTACAAAATTTGTTTACCTGGAAAAACAGGGAAAATGGCGAATTTCTATAAATAGATCTAAGCTGTATCGATTTTTTGGGCACGAAACATTCGTTTGAGACATTTCTTAGAATGGATGTAATGAGCTCACGTTTATTCATAAATTCTTGCCAGGGTGCAAAAGTGAAAATATATATTATTATGAGGACTCGTAACTATCCGTGGGTGTCTTTCAATCTGAAAACACCCACGGGACCACTCCCGTGGGTGGTGTAAGTCAGGTGACAATGATTGGGGCTTCGGCCGTTTTGGTAGTAGATATCCTGTTATTTCAGGCAACAAGGCCCAATTGTAATTTTTTATACTTTAATAGGCTTGTGCTTGATTACAACTTGCCTCATCACCATTACCATCATCATCATCATCATCATCAGCCTATAGCAGTCCACTGCTGGACATAGGCCTCTCCCAATAAGCGCCATTTCACCCTGTTCTCGGCTTGTCGCATCCAGCCACTGCCGTCTATCTTTCGCAGATCGTCACTCCACCTAGCTGGAGGGCGTCCCACACTACGCTTGCCAAGACGTGGTCTCCATTCGAGAACTCGCTTTCCCCAGCGATTGTCAGTTCTTCGAAATATATGGCCAGCCCACTGCCACTTGCCTGATGTTAAGCAATGATGTACTCGACGATGAGACGCGCCCGCACAATATACCGATTCACTCGTGATTACGAATGATTTTCGGTGGATAGGTGGCAGTGGAATGAGGCTCCATATGGTTAGAAACCGTTAAGTAGCAAATATTCCGACCCACCCTCTCTGCATGGTGTCACCGGTGCGGCTTTGTTTGGTGGGTGGTCACGAACCACGGCCGAAGCCTACTACCAGTTAATTACCAGTAAACTTAATTACAGTTGATGGTTTGCACGACCCAGGGACCATGTGAGGGGATTCAGATATTTTGTTTATATATCTTAATATATATATTTCTTGTGTGCGTGTGTATGTGACTGAACTCCTCCTAAACGACTGGACCGATTTTGATGAAATTTTTTGTGTGTGTTCAAGGGGATCTGGGAATGGTTTAGATTCACAATTTTGTCCGCTGGCGGTACGAAGTTCGCTGGGGCAGCTAGTATATAATATATTCAGATTTGTATAAATTCTTTATTTAGTAATGTCTTAATCATATTGCTTCTTCTTTATATTTTCACTATACCTAATTGTAAATTCAGTGCTATATTGCTCACATTACATGGATTATAAGCAATTTCTTATACGTGAAGGCTTGTAATTGGCTTAATGTTTCATATTGTAATTTCTATTTAAGTTGTTTATAGCTGTAAGCCTTCCAGACTGTAATAAATAAATAAATAAGGTGTACTCCCACGGACGAAGGTGACTCAGTCCTCGAAGGTCCCCAGTCGTCCGAAGGTGTGGTTTGTTAGAAGTCACCATAAGTTATTTGAATTTTCCATGTAAATATTATTAAGTAAAATGGCGTCACAGATTCTTTAAATAGTAAATAAATAATATTTTGTACAACTTTCGCGTGTATTTGATAAGTGATATCACCTTATCACCACCCAGACATAACAATATTTGAATTAAGGTTTTATAGAGATCAGGAAGTTCAATTCGAATTGAACTTGCTGGAGGCTCCTGAAGGTCCAACAAAATGGGTGGCCGAAGATCGGGGTTTTCGTGCCCACACATCTTTGTCTGAATTGTTTCATCTCCGCTGCTCAACATATCGGTGAAGGAAAACATCATGAGGAAACCGGCATGTCTAAGAAATAATCATTCGAGGTCATGTGACATCCATCAACCCGCACTTGGCCAGCGTGTGTAGATTAAGGCCTAAAACTGAAGACCTGTGCCCAACAGTGGGACACTAAAAAGGGTTGAAGTGAATAGATATTTACACAAGCCAAGACATGTTCATCACACAAATGTCTGGCTTGGGTAAGAATCGAACCTACGACCACCACGTCGTTTGCATAAATCAGGAAGTTGCCAAGAAAAACGTAAATATTTAAGAGTTTTATATAGTAACAAGTTAACAACCTATATATGAAGCCTTATCAACTGTTATCAGTGTGGTAACAAGGTCGTTTGACAGCAAAACCACGAGTAACAACCGCTAATCAGCTGATTGTGATAAAAATACAGCCGATATACGTAGTTCTACGTATTGTAAACTGGAACTAGACTCGCGCCGCACCGCATCCCGGCACTGCTCCTGTGAGCCAGTAGGCAGGGTTGCCAATGTTGCCATTTTTCATGTTGACAAAGACAAATCCGCGTGTTCTAGTGCGATGTCTGGGGACACTATGCCCAGTGGAGAAAGGTGGAAATCTGAAAAAGGAAAGCCGGAGCAAAGAAGTGGTTACTTATGAAAATAATATCTCTTCACTACCGTCACTTATGTTTCTACTAGAACTACCACCTGCATATTATAGGTATTTATTTTTGATTCTATCTAAAACGTTTAGGCGGTACATAATCTTGGGGGCTGAGTCACCTTCGCTTCGTCCGTGGTATGTACCCGTTTAATTGAATACCACACGTGGTCCCCGGGTGGTGCAAATCAGGTGACAATCAACTGGTGGTAGGCTTCGGCGGTGGTTAGTGACCACCCACCAGATAAAGCCGCACCGCCAAGCGGCCTTGCCGTGTTCCGGTGGTGACACCATACAGAGAGGGTGGATCGGAATCCGGATCCAGCTTTGTCTGGTGGTTGATCACTAACCACGGCCGAAGCCTACCACCAGTTGATTGTCACCGGATTTGCACCACCCGGGGACCACGTGTGAGGATTCAATTATAGGTGTACCTACACCCACGGATAAGGTGAAAATAACCGAAAATCATTTGTAATCACTAGTGAATCGGTACACTAGGCTGGCGCGTTCTACGTAGACTACATTATAGTTTAACATCAGGCGAGATGTAGTCAAGCGCAGGACTATTGCAGAATGAAAAAAAATACCAGAGATGTAGGGAATTCTAGTGTAGGTATACCGTAACGCGGAAGTTGCGAAGTGTTTTGGAATGATTCCAAAAACGTGCGAGAGTGATATCTTAAAAGATATTTTGTTTATTTATAAACAGAGGAAGCTGGGTCGTTTGCCGCATGTTTACGTATTTATTCGAGGGTCTTAAACCTTGGATACAAAGAAAGAAAGAAAAACATTAATTTGACAACGACAGGACACACAAAATTAAATGATAAAAAAAAGAAACACGTAGAAAGAGAAAACTAAAATAAAAATTAAAAACAAGAGTAAGTGTGACCCATCAGTGTCAAACATGGACATTGCTCAGTAAACGCTGTGAGTACCTACTAAAGGCGACCCACAACACTGATTTTCAGCAATGTCCATATTCCCACAGTGTAAATAATTTTAAATAAAATATTACGAAAATAACTCAAAATAATTACATTATCTGACATCATATTTTGGTTTATTTGTGTGTAAAATTTGTAATGACATTATGATAAGTGATTATTAATTGTATAAGGACATTATTATATTATCATTTGGTCCCAAGCTAAGCAGAGCTTGTGTTATGGAAACCAGATAAATGGTATATGCTATACATATAATACTTTTCTTTTGTAAACATATACTTAAAATAGATATCTACACCCAGACTCGACACAAAACACAAATGTTCATCACTAATGTTTGTCGCGGATGGGAATCAAACTCACTATCTGAGGCGTATATATATTTAAATCAATGCCACTTTTCGTTGTAATTTTATAACTCAAAAATGGGTTTACCTATTCAAACCAAATGTTTAGCCATTGTTCGGACTATTTAGTAGATGGTTTATGTGAAGTTTGCAAAAAATCGGTTGAGCGGTGCTTTATTTATCACATTTTTTGTAAATTGTTGAGTGGGCTGAAGCTACCCGGGCGAAGCTGGGGCGGGCCGCTAGTACATTATACATATTATAGACCCTGTCGGGCACAGCAAAAGTGTTAGACGAGAGGCGAGAGAGCAAAAGTTTCAGCATGTGGAGCTTTATTATTAAATTGAAATTTTATGGCGTACCTACCTATTTTATTTAATAATTTTATACTCTAAAAACATTAAATAGCAAAAAATAAAAAAATAAATTAATACATTACATTGTTTTTGTGTGTAGCTTTTATTTACGTGTGCGTTTGTAAAGACGCTTCAACTTGTACATGTGTGCTGTACGTGGTTACCTCGCCTCCCCCCCCCCCCAAACTGGCAGAAACAATTTAGTACTAGTAGTTGTCAAATCAAATCAAATCAAATGTCTATTTTGTAAACATAGGTACAGTAGCAGATGATCATAATATGTTATCAATCTCTATGTTTTACCTATAGGTAACGGGCGTACATAATTAATTAATTGTTGTTGAAGATAGTTAATCCTGGTCACAGAATCTGTGTCTTGTGACGAAACGTTCTTTGAAAATCCTTTGTTTCTTCAACCCCGACCTCATCTGATCAACATTCGGGGCGTGGCTGGCCTTCACCCAGTTTCTGATGCACCCCCGACCTAATATGACCGGGTTACTACGTGCCCTACATTGTGCAATATTATCTCCTTGTCGAAAAGTGCTGTTTTCAATGTCATGTAATATTAGTGTAATTCTAAATAATGCAAAGTTAGCTATGAACCATTTTTTTTATTCTGCGATAGGCTGGCGCTTGACCACAACTTGCCTGATGTTAAACAATGATGTAGTCACCGATGGAACGCGTCAGCCTAGTATACCGATTCACTCGTGATTACGAATGATTATCGGTGAGAAAGTGGCAGTGGAATGAGCCTCCATATAGTTAGAAACCTTAAAGGACAACAAATTCCGACCCACCCTCTCTTTATGGTGTCACCAGACATCGCACCGGAGCCGAAGCCGAAGCCTACCACCAGTTGATTGTCACCTGATTTGCACCACCCGGACACGTGTGGATTCAATTAATGGTGTACACCCACAGACGAGGGTGACTCAGCCCCCAAAACTAAACTGGAAACTTACTGTCAAACTTTTTGTAACTTGATATATTTTTTTTTTACAGATGCACAGTTGCGAACCGTTGCCGACGCCTCCAGCGGCGTCCGGCCCCAACCTACTGCTGCAGCTAGGGCGTCTGATCATCAGGTCTCGGAGCGCCAGCCCCGCCGCCGCCCGCCCTGTCGACCGTCTGTTGCACACCAAGATTGTTCCCGCCAAACCCTCCACCAGCACACAGGTACAACACTTTTGCTGTCTGAATGATGTTTGTTTCTCTTTCATGCAAAAACTACTGGACGGAATTGGATCAAAGTTACTACAGAGATAGATTATGGTTTTGGGGGCTGAGTCACCTTCGTCCGTAGATGTACACTTTGAATTGAATCCCCACACGTGGTCCCCGGGTGGTGCAAATCTGGTGACAATTAACTGGTGGTAGGCTTCAGCCGTGGTTAGTGACCACCCATCAGACAAAGCCACACCGCCAAGCGGCCTTGCCGTGTTCCGGTGCGATGTCTGGTGACACCATGCAGAGGGTGGGTCGGAATTGTTGCTCTAACAGGTTTCTAACTCAAAAAGGTTTCAATACATATGGAGGCTCATTCTACTGCCAGCTTCTCACCGGTAATCATTCGTAATCACGAGCGTCAGTTTATCGAAGAATAAAAAAAATGGTCTGGATTAACACATAGGCTAAGTACCACGCGAGTGAAGCTAGTAATGAATATCTATTTTCCAGGTTCAAACGCAGCCTAAGTCTGTAGAGGATACAACGCGCGTGGAAGCCCAGCTCAGTGACCACGTCAACGCGCTGTGGAATGAGCAGCTTCCCCTGTGCATTGAGGTAGGTTAAGATGACATCATCATCAGCCTGGGGAGGGCATAAGCCACCCCTTTGTAACGCGACAGTGGCCGGTTGCCGGCTGTTAACATCCATCGGCTTCCCGCAATATTAATAGCATCATCAGTCCACCTTATAGCGGGCGGGCTGATTGCGGTGCCCATTGCGCGGTCTCCACTCTAGAACCTTTATTCCCCAGCGGTTATCAGTTCTACGAGCGATGTACCCTGCCCAAAGCCACTTCAACTTGCTCACTTTGATCGTTATGTCGGTGACTTTAGTTCTTCTGCGGACTTCCTCATTGCGGATCTTATCGCGCAAAGAAACTCCGAGCATAGCTCTCTCCATTGCCCGTTGAGCAACTTTGAGCGTATTAGGCGTGGTCTCCACTGGATAATTAGCTAACCTCAGCGATTATCAGTTCTTCAGTAGATATGGACAGCCCACTGCCACTTTAGCTCGTTAATCCTTCGATTGTTCGATAACTTTAATTCTTTTCTTTTTTTTGGGGGGCTGAGTCACCTTCGTCTGTGGGTGTACACACTAATTGAATCCCCACACGTGGTCCCCGAGTGGTGCAAACCATGTTACAAAAACTGGTGGTAGGCTTCAGCCGTGGTTAGTGACCATCCACTAGACAAAGCCACACCGCCAAGCGGTCTTGCAGTGTTCCGGTGCGATGTCTGGTGACACCATCCTGAAAGGGTGGGTCGGAATTGTTGCTCCTTTAACGTTTCTAACCATATGGACGCTCATTCTACTGCCACTTTCTCACCGAAAATGATTTGTAATGATGAGTGAATGGGTATACTGGGCTGGCGCGTTCCATCAAAAACTACAACATTGCTTAAAATCAGGCAAGTTGTGATCAGACGCCAGCCTATTTCAGAATAGAAACCTCGTTTTATCCTTCAAAGAAGTCACTCGATGTTCTCGTTCTGGTTTCCAGGTGTTATTAGCTCCAGACTGCCAAGACTGTTACTCATCTCTGTGCCGGGAAGAAAGCGCTTTCGACAAACACAAGCGAGCTCTGCTACTAGAAAGGTGGACCATTAAGGCACAGCTGAAGAAGTAAGTATGAAGGTGTATGAAGGGGTGTATATTACCCACATTTCGTGGGATATGTTTCTGTTCTATACGTAACTAATTGGGTGTGAGAATATTGCCGTTCATCGGGCACAAATACCACACATGAGCAGCGGTGCTTAGGCTAGCGAAGCCTTCTGTGTTTTTTTGTCAGTGTTTCTCAGTAGTTGCCAGTCATTCACTGCACGGTAGGAAAAGAAATTGGACTATATTTAAGTAGACTCGCGTCTCAAAAAAAAATAAAGCATATTTTGATTAGATTTGATTTGATTTGGTGGCGCAGCGGTACGGGCCTCGCCTTAGAAAAATAAGGTCGCGGGTTCGGATCCTGGTCGTGCCCACACATCTTTGTGTGAATTGTTTCACCTCCGCTGCTCAATATCGGTGTAGGAAAACATCGTGAGGAAACGGGCATGTCTGAGAACTAATCATTCGAGGACATGTGACATCTACCGGCCCGCACTTGGCCAGCGTGTCTGGATTAAGGCCTAAACTCCCTCAACTCATAAGATAGTTGAGTGAAGACCCGTGCCCAGCTGTGGGACACTAAAAAGGGTTGAAGTGTTTAATTATTGTTAATTATTATCATGTTTGCTGCAGAGGCGACCAGGCTCCGGCGTTCAGCACGTCCCAGTGGCTCCTGAACGCGGTGAGGTCGCAGCTTCATTTCTCGCAGCTGTCCGCGTGGCTGGCGACCCTCAAGGAGACCGGTGACAGTCCCAACGACCGCAGGTATTAATACCTTCTTTTAAAATACTGGAATAAGTTTTTGCTTTATCACAAAACATCGCGGCCTCACTTCATGAATATAAGGTAGTGGATTCGATTCCCGGTCGTTCCCACACATCTTTGTATGAATGGTTTCATCGCCGCTGCTCAATATCGGTGTAGGAAAACATCGTGAAGAAACCGGCATGTCTTAGATTAATCATTCGAGGATATGTGACATACACCATTAAACAAAAGAAATCGCCGTTTTCGTTTGACCAATCTCTTTTAAAGATATATGTCTAAAATGCGAGGATCGGGGCCCAGAATACACGCAGTTAACTGTGGGTTGTGTTCCTGTGTGTGAGTAAGGTAGACAGTGACTGTGTAGGTACCGTCCACCTTACAGAATACACGCAGTGTAATAACTGTTGGTTGTGTTCCTGTTTTAGTGAGGTTGAGAGACCATTGATATCTAAAGGGTGGGCAACGTGAGTGTGAATGCGAGTTGTAGCCTCTGGTGTGACCAATTTAGTATTTTGCAACTTGCCTGATGTTAAACACTTAAGTGGTCGACTTGATTTGTTGATCCAGTCCATTAATAATTCTATTTTATAAAATTTCAGACGGAAACTAAGCCACGAGACTTGCAACTTTAAAAAACTAGAAGCCAACTGTGACATCAATGATCGCAAACTTAACATCGTTTACTCCATACAAATATCTGATGCCCAAAAAACAACAGACTTCAAACGGACCCCTACTGACCACAAATTCCCCCTAACAGATATAGGCAACAACTTATCCTTAAACATAATCCTACAAAGTCTACCAAGAATCGATGAAATACCTTCTATAAAATGCTCTTGTCCTAAAAGAAAAACTAGTAGAGAAATACCAGTTAATTTTCACGAAGAAATAGTTGGCAAACTTAAAGATCTCAGTCTTAATAATTATGAAAGGAAAGTAGTTGATGACAGAATGCATACACCCTGCAGTGAAAACGGTAAACACAAATGCTATTGTGACGATGAATCTGATTCGAAAGATAGACCGAAAAATGATAAAAGATTGAAAGAAATAGCTAAACATAAAAGAAAACTACGCAAAGAATGTAAATTAAAGAAACTTCACGATAGTACTTCATCTGAAGGCGATGGTTTAAAATCAAAAGAGACACATACCTCCATACCAATATTACAAGCGGCTAGATTTGATAGATTTAGAGCTATTGGATGTTATAGAAATCAGACATATTTAACACTGCCTACAGCTAAAATGGAAACGAAATCACCATTTATAGAATCCGAAAGTATTGCTCCAGCGGAATTTAAAAAGACTAACACAATTGGTACTCAAACAGATGATGTTATCTGCAAATGTGGTAATTTGGTGTATATGACTTGTAATATTTGCGACAGGGGACTTGTGAGGTCTGATGGGAATTATGATTTAGCTTCTTTGGGAGCTCGGAGAAAGAGTGAGGATGATGATAAGGTAGCAAAGAAGCTAAAATGTGATAATAAATGTGATAATAATATAGTTAGTAATAATAATCTAATAAAAAGACCTAAGTTGATGAGAGTATTGCCTATTGTAGATAAAATTGAAAGAGTTATTTATGATAGAGCGAGAGCTGATATTGAGGTTTTGCAGTTGCAGAAAGAGGACAGTGTGTTTTTAAATCCCCGAGAAGTGAAACGACAGAAAACTTATTCGGTCGGGGAAGATTATTTGGTGTTTGAGAAATGTGACTACGGTAGCTTTGATTGTATTGACGGGGATTCCCCGAAAGAGGAAAGCAAAGATTTCGAATTCCCCGATGTGCCGGGGGGCTCGTTGAACTCGCCGGGGGATTCGGGACAGTCGCAGGAGAATTCGGGACAGTCGTCAGGTGATTCTGGAGATCCGTTGCCTTGCTCGGGGGAGTCTGTGCCGTCTCCGAGGGATATGGATAAGTTCAGGTGGCGGTTTGATTCCGCGGCGTCAATGGTGTTCCATTCTAAGACTGGACTTCCGTTAACATCGAGTCCAGCGCCGCTGCGACGGGGGAACAATTGCTTTGACTATGATGATTCTATTAACGGAGTATCTGGAATTAAGAGGTTAGTGTCCTTTCCATTTTTCGTACAGCATGTAAGACGCAGGTTCGAATCCCGGTCGTGCACACACATCTTTGCGTGGATTGTTTCGTCGATCAGTGAAGGAAGACATTGTGAGGAAACCGACTTGTTTAACAACATTTGAGGACACGTGACATCGACCAACCCGCATTTGGCCAGTGTTAGTTGGATTAAGGCCTAAACTCTTTCAACACGTAAGATAGTTGAAAGGAGATCGGCGCCCAACAGTGGGACACTGAAAGGGTTGACATGAGACATATCTTAAATAATAATAGTCATATAATAGTCATATATCGAAAAAAAATAGCGAATGCCAATTGAAAACCAATGAAATCGCCATTTTTTTTCCGATTATAACTAATAGACATCAATCGACAAAAAAAATGGTGACCATCTATTGAAAAGTGTTTCCAAAACCATTTTTTTTTACGTATTTCTATTACAGTTAAAGGTCTAAAACGTGAAAACCGATGCCCAGGAATGGAACACTGACAAAATCTGAGGCTGTTAGTCAATGGATGGTTAAAATATTTATTTTTGTTCACAGCGCTCTCTTCCACCCAATACCCCCGGCAGTGCAGGAGTCTCCAGGTCTCCCGATCCCCGACACTCCGGAGATTCAGAACACACAACCGTCGACACCTCCGCCTAAACGACGAGAGAAAACAGCACCCAAGTTGAGAATGGGGCCTAGTACCTGTTTACTTGGTGAGTTGGGGGTGACACCTATTAATACTTTAGGTATTTTCAATCGACAGCAGGGCCTTTATTGAAATAAAACTACTTTACAACGGATTTTATCGTGGTTTCATTTAAATTTTTATAACCCGACGTTTCAGTCTTTGCAGACTTCATGGTCACGGGTGGGCTGAGGTATTTTACGTCCAAACTTAATATTTAGCAGTAGTTTGACTAGTATTAAATTTACGCGAATATCACACATTTAAAGAAAAAAAAGAAAACGCTAAAAATATAAACTGCGAAAAAATCCGTTATAAAATAGTTTTATTTCAATATTCATTTATTGAGGGCGACTTAAATATAAAATGGTATAAAACACTAATCTTTGACCATTTATTCAATATCATAGAAAAAAGTATAACTGTAGCGTTTAACTGTATCATAATCACCCTATGACGCCAAATCGAACCGTGGCGCCAAATCAAACCGCTACGCCGAATCAAACCGCGACGCCAAATTGAAATACGAGAGCACAGCTTACATAACATTATTTATTTACTTATATTACAGGAAGTTTTGAAGAATCAGCATTGAAAGGTCGCTTGGAGCCAGTGGCTACAGTCCATGGGTTCACAGCTGAGCTTGGAGCTTACGGGTCGTTCTGTCCCCCACACAAGAGGCTGCCTGTCACCGTGTTCTTCTACGCACCGGGTGGCACTAACGCGCCTTATATGGTAAGTAGTAGAAAAGAACAACCATTTAGTGTCTCACAGCTTGATACTGGCCTTTTCTCAACTATCTAAAGTGTTAAAAGAGTTTAAGCCTTAATCCACATACGCTGGCCATTATCAAAATTATTTTTAGTATTAACTTGTATCTTTGGTAAATTCAAAGTAATTTGTTCAGATGTAAATCTACGTTCAATAGATTTTTTTAATTCTTTAATAGGCTAGCGCTTGACAACAACTTTCCTGATGTTAAGCAATGATGTAGTCAACGATGGGACGTGCCAGCCCAATGTACCGATTCACTCGTGATTACGAGTGACTTTCGATTAGAAGGTGGCAGTGAAATGAGGCTTCATATGGTTGAAATTATAAAGGAGCAACGATTTTGACCTACCCTCTTAAATGGTGGCACCAGAATTCGCACTGGAACACGGCGAAGCCGTTTGGCGCTGCGGCTGTCTTATTTTTTTTACAATTCTAGCAGTATCCACATTATACACAGCTGCCCATTGGAAAATTCGGATTATTTTGTCACTCTAAACATGAACTGTTCGTGTATACAATCTGTTCATGTACCTCGCCAGAGAAGAACGCGTCTGCATAACAATTTCTGTAATGTTTTAAGTCAACCGTTTAGTCTAGAAAAGTCTGAAGTGAACGTGTGTGTGTGTGTGCGTCTCGTCCCAGGGTCACATAAACCTGTTGGGCGGGTACCGCGTGCCGGGCGCGGGCACGGTGCAGGTGTCGCTGTTCAACCCGCACGGCACGCTCGTCAAGATGTTCTGCGTGCTGTACGACCTCACGCGCATGCCGCCGCGCGCGCGCACCTTCCTGCGCCAGCGCACGCTCGCGCTGCCGCCCGGCGCCGCGCCCCCCGCGTCCTCCGCCCTCTCCGCACCCTCCGCGCGCTCGCTGCGGTACCTCATACACTTGCGGTGAGTCTAGTTGTTACACATTCAGACTAATTTCGTAAACGTGCGAATTCGTGAGTCTTACGTTAATTAAACCGACGTACACCACCCACCGACATGCAACACATACCATCATACACTTCACACCGCTATACACCACCCACCTTCATACGATACTCACACATATAATCGTTCAACGCACAATTCCATACACCACAAACATACATCACATAACTTCTTCACTCTTTCGTCTCATTATTTTTAAGATTTAATTTTTATTTTATGGTATTATTTTTATGAACTATTACTATGTCGAAAGAGACTAGACCCTGCAACACAGGGTATCTTAGTACAGGGCCCTTTGTCACATTCTACTAAACCTTAATATGAAATAAATCAATTTTATATTATTTGTATTTTGTATTCTAATTGCTATTAAATTATACAGCTGATACGGCAGCGCGCGGCGATAGTATGATCAGTATGAATAGTAAACTTTTTTCGTTAGCAATAACTCAATAACTTCATTTTTTTATATTAAAAATAAAAATATATATGACTCAATAAAAATTTGTTTCTTTATTTTCTTAACGCTCTGGTTATAACGTTTTCCTGTGTACTTTACGTAATACAGAACGTTCAATAAATTATAGTAATTGCTAGTGAGTTCAGTCAGATTGTCTGCCCTTTTTTTTTTTTTTTTTTTTTGACCGGGGGGAAATCCTTTATGGATCCCCCTGCCCTGTAAGGCGCCAGGGCAGGGGGTATGTGGGACTCCGTGAAGCGTATAAGATTGTCTGCCCTGCTAAAGACTTTGTGCCGAAAGAATATTTAACCGTTATTCAAAATATTTTTTCTTCTTTTTTTCCAGATTCATGACGTCCAAGTCTGGAAAATTGTATTTGCACACAGATATACGTATTATAGTGTCTAGGAAAGCCGATCTCGACACGGCGACCGCCCATTCCGCCTTATTCCGACCGCCATCTAGCGAGACCAAGCCCAACTGCGATGACTCGAACCGTGATGACAAATCAAACCGCGACGACAAATCGAACCGTGGTGAACCGAACCGCGTGTTTGGAGGTAGTTCGGATTTCGATTTTAAAAATGATAACGTCGCTTTTGAGTTGAGGAGTTTTACTTATGCGCCTGACAACCCTAAGTATTCGCCACGGTAGTGTTGTAACATGTCGCAACATGTTTCAACAGTGTGTTACGGTAACATATTACAATAAAGTGAATTGTTACGAAGTGATTATGATTGTATAAATAAATAATTTGACAGATAGCATAAATGGCTTTTTTAATTTGCAAATATAGTTACCAATAACTTGTGGAAGATGTATAAATATTAAAATTAGTATTATTTTACGTCTTTATTTGATCTGACTTATTAGAAAAGGACAAAAATATGCTGTTAACGTTCATATAGGGTTAGGTTAGGTCGTATTATTCACTCACAAGACTTAAGTTTGTAAAGAAGCAATCTATAAAGCACATTTTCTTAATAATTAACCTTATTCATAAAAATCTTAAAAGCCTCTTTAGTTAAAATGGACTTTGTATGTTGTGTTTACCACTTATACATGATACGAAGTGGTAATTGAAAACGTCACTACCAGACTATTAATTAGGATTAGACACAAGTTAACAAATAACCTGTCTGTAGCAATTTAAGCGGCTTTGAAATCTTATTGCTCTTTCTTGCTAGTACAAATGTCAAAGTGACAGACGAAGACAAACAAATCATAAACCTATTTTAGCTATAATGAGCTTATGAGATCATGAATACGGGAGTAAATCTATAGAAGTACTTTTTGATTAAAAAAAAATTGAGAGGTGTCATGGGATACCCGGTGGAACGAAGTTCCTTTCGATTAATTAGTGAAGGAATTGTAATAAAATTTTATTTTTTTTAAGGTATAATAATATTTTTTTATTATTAACGAATATAAAGTAATATAAATTTGAGAGAGAGAGAGACAGACAGACAGACAGAGAAACATGCGCACGCCGCACAGCTTACAATATCTTACTATAGCAAAAAGTGTCGTGACAACTTTTCGTAAGATTTTTTTCCGTCTGGCCCCCTTTCATAACGCGCGATAAGGAACTTCGATCCAAAATGAAACTTAATTTTAGTTTATTTTGGAGTTGTAAATCCTATTTCATTAAAAAATATCTCTATGTAAAAAAATGTTTTGTAACAAAACTTAAGTCTAGGCTAAATGTTGTAACATTGTAACATGTTACCGTAACAATTATGTGTAGTGTCTTGTAGTTATAGAAACATGTTGCGAGAATAGAGATTAGACATGTTGTGTTTTGTCGTTACAAACCGAATTAACAGCAATTTTGTAACAATAATATTTTCTTAACTTTTTAATTTCAAAGGGTGGATCGGAATTGTTGCTTCTTAAAATTATGCGCTAAGATGCCACAGACATGTACACTCATACACAGACATATTTACACGTTATAACTTATAACGTCTCTTTTTTCGAAGTTAATAAAATATGTTCGTACCTAAATATTCGACTCCAAATGTCCAATCTGACTCAAACGTATTTATTTTTTTTGCTCACCGTACTAAAAATGTAAAGTTGTTGCATTCCGATTCAAGATGTCGGATTTCCAGTCCTATTTTTATTTGAAACGCATTATGAATTTGTAATGCTCAACAAATATGATATAAGCATGTAGTCTTATCTCTTTCTTCTCATCCCTAAGTGACAGAGATAGAGAGTACTTGTCACATGTTTTAACCGACTCCGAAAAGAAGGAGTTTCTCGATTTAACTTTCATAGATTGATTTTGATAATATTTTTGGTGTATATTTTTTTGTTATTGACACTCGACTAACGCGCAACTTAACGAGTAAATCGTTATTTACTGGTTAAGCGCGTTTTATTGTAGACTGCATCATTGCTTAACAACAGGCAAGTGGTGGTCAAGCGCAAGCCTATTATAGGATAAAAAAAACTGAAGTTAAACTTGTGAATAAGCTATTTGACACTTTATCAGTAACTGATGAAACGGGGCGCTTATTGTAGGGTTGTTTTAAAATTAAGATTGCTGAGGTTTTATATAAAACGACACAACGCAACATTTATATGTCATAGGGTCTGTACCCTGTATCGGGTCGACAGGCAGTAGCTATATGGTCGTCGGTTTTTATTTTAGTGCCTATATGTAATTGTTTGTGTTAACTGTATGTATTAATGAGATAAATATATTTTTGGTTTTATAAAAACATTTTTTATTATATACCCTTAAGGATACGACTAACACCAGGTGAACATTGGCGCCAGGCACGGGATCCTTCGGCATCCCTACATGTTGGCGCACTGGCGGTAACTATGTCGTGGCATCCATATGTATGCCGCGATATCCTTAAACATACTGAAGCGTACTTAGGCATGCCGAGGCATCCTTAGACAAGTGCTCGTGCCTAAGTAATGAAGCTACTGTACTGGCGGGTGCTGTCATACTGGGGTATCCCGAAGACTGCCAGTTTTCAAAGAGATTCTGAAGCGTTTGGCATTTCTAGGCATACCGTGGTACTGTTTTTATGACCACGAAAGCCGAAAGTTATTATTCAGTGCCACTGACGTGCCTTTATTGCCTGTGCAAAAACTTTATGGCTTCCATTGTCGCGTGTGGCCTAGGTGGAGGGCACATGGGATTCCCGAAGGTTCCCAGAGCGCCAGAGGGTCACGCGAACCACTAAGTAGCTTCTTTCTTCCATGAGAACAACTAACGTCGCAACATCCTCGTGACTGACATGCCTAGCGTGTCCTCACAAATCTGTATCCTCATGGTGTGAACACGCCAGGCGTGTAAATAAATAAAAAGGCCTTTATTTGATCATCCTACCATTTTTTTCTAACCTAATATTATTATAATGGTAATTATAAGAATAAATAAAATAAATATTCTGGGACATTAACACACACGGACATCTGGTCCCAAGCTAAGCAGAGCTTGTGTTATGGAAACCAGATAACTGGTATATACTATACATATAATACTTTTCTTTTGTAAATATATACTTATAATAGATATTTACACCCAGACTCGACACAAACACCAATGTTCATCACTAATGTTTGTCTCGGGTGGGAATCGAACCCACGACCTGCGGCGTGAAAAGCAAGTATCTTACCGACCACGCCACCGGCCCGTAAATTAGTTGCTTTATTATATATTTGACTTTAACTTCTGTTAAATTGATGCTTGATTTCTTAAGCAGGGTCCCCAGGTTAGGTAAAGGCCTCCTCCAATGATGCCCACCTCTCTATCCTGTGTTATTTGCCAAGTGGTGGCAAATAGAACTCGAGGCGTGTAGTAACTAACAAATAACAGCATGGGTGTAGGTGTGCCGGCTTTAGGTAAATTAGCATGAGGGGTAACAAGAACAAGAGGACATCGCTTCGAGGATCTCTAAAGGGAGGGCAACCTTAAGGGCGGAAGACCCAGGACAATAAAGAGGGTAGAAGAGAGAGAATGAACTTATCTTCGACAGTTGACTCTAGAAGCAAACTCTAGTGACTGGCCAGGTGGCGCAGTGGTTAGTGAGCCTGACTGCTAAGCCGAAGGTCATGAAAATAAAATAAAAAAAATAATAAAAATAAATCGTCATGGGTTCGTTTCCCAACCAGGACAAATCTTAGTGTGACGAGCACGAGTGTTTGTTCTGTGTCTTGGTGTAATTTATCTATAATATGTATGCATTCACAAAAAAAATGTATTGAAGCATTAAGAGCGTTTACGCCGTCCGGCTCGAAAAGTGTACTTTTCAAACCTACTAAACACTGCAACCGCTTTTCGTAAAAATATGAAAATTACCAATAAACATGGGGAATTTCTTCATCATTTAATATAATTGAGAAAATATTTAGATTAATGTAGTATTTGTACACTATATTAAGATAACCTAACAGAGGTTTTCATAATTTCGCTGTAGACATCAGTTTCGAAGCTACTCATCTACAAAACCATTTACAGAACTAGTTGGAAATTTTTTTTGACCAATTGCAAAGATCCTTAAGCATTTAAATAATTGAGAACATTTATAGATTTTGGTATCCTACAACAAGAAATAAAATTACAAAGAATATGAAAAATTAAGAAATTGAAATGACTTTTTTAACGACTTAACTTACTCAATTTGATGTAAAAGTAGCATAACACATTAAAAAAACATCTGCTTCAAAACATACACTTTGAAATTTTAACAAATTTGTAATAGTTATTTTATTAAAAATATTTTAAAATGACTATAAAACCGCGTCGGCAAATCGTGTCAAATTAGTCCGCCGTCTGGCGTTTCAGCGAGAGGACGTATCGCTCGGCGCTCTGATTTGACCTGTGTTGACCTTTGTTGTGCATACAATAATATTGTACGTATAAAGTGCGCTCGAAAACTCTTGGTACTTTGGTAAGTTAAATATTTTATTACTGTTTTTTAATGATTGACTATATTTTTGAATTGACAATTAATTATAATTTCAGTTATAATGGGAAATAAACGAAGTCGTTTGTATCAAAGAAACGAAAATTCAAAAATTTGGAAAGTATGGTGAAAGCAAGAGCTAAAAGGATGGTAATCCAGATCTTAACCTCACTTTGGACTAACCCTCTGACTAATAAAATATGTATGATAATAATAATAACAAATTTATTTAAGTGAATAGTTATTTTATGTTTTGCCCTTTTCTCCCGTATGACAATTTTAAATTATGTGACAGAGACAAAACATACAAAAGATATTTACAACTTGTACATCGTTTATTAGTGAGTACACACATGAAAACACACATAATCCTAATCACTACATAGTATAAAACAAAGCCGCATTCCTGTCCCTTATATCCCTATGTGCGCTTAAATCTTTAAAACTACGCAACCGATTTTCATGCGATTTTTTTTATCTTAAAGAGTGATTCAAGAGGAAGGTTTATCTATAATACATGCATAATATAGCAGAAAAACACTGATAATTTTAGATGTTTCTGATGCGATGTCGTAAATTAACGCATTTTTTGTGCTTACATTTCAAACGCTGGCTAAACTCTACGAAATATATCAAAATAATGTATTACAGTATTGCACACCTTAAAAAGGTCAACAAGAAAGTCCGTGATGGTATGTCTATCTCTTAAGGATTACCCACAATAACCACAATATCTTTTACTTTCAACCAAAAGTAATGGCTTTTTTACGAAGCGATTTTAAGCAATTTTTCATTAATCCTTATCTAATTATGTACCTTAAATACATTGTCTATTTAATATAGATCAATATGGCCCTTTACAGCCCATAATTTAAATGAATATTTCCGAAGATATTACAGATATGATATCCGGTGCGGCGGTACCGGCCCGGCCGCGCGCGAGTTATGCTGTTTCTTTTGTCTATTGGCAAAAATAAAAGGACATTTTGTAAATATACCTCAATATATTTAGTATCAGCATTGCACCCGTGCGAAGCCGGGGCGTGTCGCTAGTATTATATAAATGCAAAAGTAACCCTCTCTGTCTGTTAATTTTTCACGACTGCGCTATTGAACCAATTTACAATTAGTTCAAATATTTTCTAATACGTTCGGCAATTTTAAAACTACACGTTTAAAGCTTATTTTTGAATCTTTCTATATAAGTAATTTTAAGACCTCAAATAAATATGGGATACAGGTTTTTTATTATTACATATTCTAATGTTGAAGAAAATATATTTTGATAACAATGGTGGTTTTATATAAATATGCCCATCAGCGTTGCCAGACGTCCCGATTTTATGTGTCGGGCGGGATGTCCCGCGTAGATCAGGCGGGACACTGCCGCTGAGACTACTACTGAGACTGCACGACCGTGGGTTGTGGCGTTGTTGTGTATAAGGTGGCAAAACTGGCAACATTCCGCGGGCCCACGGCCTTAGGAGGCCCCAGGTCTGAGGAGCTTGAAATAACCAAACTGCTTTAATAATATAAAGTAAAAAATAAAAAAATTGCCCGTTCGTGCCCGTTATCTGTGTGCGAGTTGTTTCGTTGCCGCTGCTCAGTGTCGGTGGAGGAGAGCATCGTGGGGCAGCCGGCCTGTCCGGGAGCTGGTCATTCTGGAGTATGTGGCGTCCGCCTGCCGGTCCACGCTGGGCGACGTGTTTGGGTTGAGGGCCTGGATTCTCTCAGCTCTTGGGATGGATGGGACACTTGTGTCTAGCGGTGGGACACATGTATCCAGCAGTAGTGACTGGGACACCTGTGTCCAGGAGTGGGACACTTGTGTCTAGCAGTGGGACGCCTGTGTCCAGCAGTAGGACTCTGAAGGATGGTGGAATGATTGTTAAATCTGAACTTTAGCACAGCTTTGCCACACCGTGCGTACCTATAGATGGCTGTTAATCCTGACATACTCGTATTACCTTCACGAGCCTTCTTAATGTTTAGTTTATTTATTTACTTTATATATTGTTTACTTTATTTTAGTTTGTAAATAAATGTGGAAATAATTGGAACTATCACTATACGATTTTAATTTGTGACTTATTACGTAGGTATACCTGTTAGTACCGACTACCGACGAAGGTAAGATATGAATGGACAAAAATATTCATATTAGTTACATGTCTGAAAATTGGATATTGCAAACTAGCAATAAACAAATTTTCGGTAACAACAATATTGCAAAAAAAAAACTTTTAAAAAGATTAATGTATCGAAATTATTATAACTTTAAATCATTTGTACTTTTCATCAGTACTTTTTTCGAACACTAGCCATTACACTCGAACGGATCAAAATGGGTTAGTTGACTATAACGCAAGACATCGTGCTAGCACCGTGCACACTGCTGCGTGCTTTAGTGTGCGTAATATTTTCCATTGAATTACCTACACTTGATGTCTCGCGCTACGCGTAAACGCTCTTAAATCTGTTCATAACCCATAACTGGGTTTTTTCACTGCACAACAAAACATGATAAAAGCATAGTTTTATCTCTTTTTAAACGATAGAGATAGATAGTACTTGCAACATGTGCTTTTGCCAGTGCTAGGGAAAGCAAAAAAATTGTTTAATTTGGGACTAGATTGCGCTGTGCAAAAATATATTATTACTATATATTTTTAAATAAGAATTTTAATAAATAATACACCATACTGCGCCGTTGCCGCGGTGACAGCCAAATAGATACCTACTAACCATGCGAAATAAGTTGAGACTGGAGGGCGATGACGTCACAGACCCATGATTGTACTGTCCAAAAAAAATATCACGATAAGTTTCCACCTGCGACTTCGTTTTTGGTATTTCTTTTATTCCATACAGGTTCTTTTTACTGCCTGATCAACAGATAAACAAAACAGTTTGTGCTATTTTTCGTCTTCAAAAAGTCCAACACTTTTAACACGAGATTTCTCTTTCTACTATGTAAAGTTTTATCCTTCATTATAACAATAAACTTACTTAACACAAAAAATAACAATAAAATATAGCAGTAACTCTAATAACTATTAACGTAACAGTATCAAATCTTTATATATATAATTCTTCTGTGAGTGTGTTTGTCACTGAACTTCTCTCAAACGAGTGGACCGATTTTGATGAAATTTTTTGTGTGTGTTCAAGGGGATCTGGGAATGGTTTAGATTCACAATTTTGCGCGGTACGAAGTTCGCTGGGGCAGCTAGTAAGTTTATACAATCGGAGATGAAAAAAAAATGGCGTTGCCTATAGCACAACACGGGAGCTCGAGGGGAAGTTGAAGGGGGAGCAGGCGGGGTTTGAATTCCAGACGAGCGCACGGGTAGTATATAAATGCAGAAATCTTTATAAAATATCCGGTTTACCGGTTGAGTTTCAAGTTTACTCTGATAAACCGCTTGATTGGTTTAAAACACAGTTAACTAGAGAACATTTTTAGTTCACATTTCTCTGAATGTACAGTCAACAACAAAATAAATAAAATCTTAAATTTTCGGTGCAAAATATCAGCTGCCGTATTATGAATAAGAGTGTTCAAAACGATTGTGTATCCGTTGAAAGAAAGAGACGCGAATATACGCATTGTATAACCGTATCCCTTTTGTTAATTGACCTATTTAGGTCCTACGATTGCAATAGGTACTTGAGATCTTCAATGAAACGAAAGTGGACTGTATAAATAGGTGTACTGATGCAAAATAAAATATAGAAACAACAAGTGTCGCGGGTGGCGCTTCTACGCAGAGTGTTTTTGAGGCGCAGCGTCGAACCTCGGCCGCGCACCGCGGTCCTCTCCCTGCGCCCGCGCATCTTGCATGTCGATGCATCGACACCTTTCTTTCAATGGAACCACAATAAAATTAAATACTCACAATAAGGTAGAAGGATTGTTTTAATTAAGATAATAATTGATGTAACCGCAGTTTTGGGGCCGGTTTCACTAGTTGCTGATAAAGTTTCAGATAGCTATTTGGCGTTTAATGCTCTCTACAAATTAGAAATATGTTATTTTTCTATTTTTATCTGTCAGATATCAGTAAGATTAGCCTGTCTAGTACCTAATTAATTATTACTTATTTCGATTTAATTCAATTTTTATTTTTGGCCTGTTGTGGAAGGCTACCGTCCATCAAATCTAAAAAGTACCGTAACTTAGCATATTTAGAATGTTATTTTATGTATGAAAATTGTTTATGTTATGTTAAAATAAAAGTAGCTTCATAACTCAATTATTTTACAGGAAAGCTAATAAAAATAGTGTGAATTACGCCTCTATAAAGCAAATTTAATACAAAACAGTGAAACGTCAAAAGGTACTTCTTAGATTTGTTCAATTGTAACACAATTTTGCCAGTACCTAATAAAATTTGGTAGTGCATGTCTGAAAAACAACACGATTTCTGTAAAATTTTCTTTAAAAAAAAACTGAAAAATGTGAGTTTTAATAATTTTTGACTCTTGCACGGTTTTAACGGATGAACGTTTTTAATATCTACTTTTAGCGGTGATTGTACTTCTCTCATTATTATTTACTCGCGTGAGAATGAAACCGCATTAATTAATCCAGATTAATATTAATGAATGCTTCATAAGCGCATAATCGTAATTATTTTGGAAAGCGTTCTATTATACCTACATATACTACCACATGTTAGTAGCGTGTGACAAACATTAACCTATAATATGTCGTCTAATAAACTGCCGGGTCGGATTTTGGTTCTGCTCGGAGTCATTGTGAAGGATCGAATACGCAAAGTGATCCAACAGAGAACTAATGTAATAGACATAGCCCACCGGATACTATAGTAGCCCAATCGAATTAGATGGAAAACAGGCTTGAGATTTACAAAAATTCCAAGCAGTAAATTTCCTTCGGAATTCGGTGGGGGGGGTCACTGGTAGTCTAAATTCAAAAAGTAGGGGTACCAAAGTTTTCACTTCAGCCGCCATCTTGATTTAAAGGGTTTTTTTTTGTATCTTGAATAACTCATGTATTTACAATTTTAGGCGAAAAATTGTGATGAACAAAGTTGTTTAAAATTAAATTTCCTACAATTTTTTTGTTGCTAATTTTTTTGTAGGATCAATATTTTTCGATTTATACCCGACGAGAGGGGGTGAATTTTTGGTTATCGAACAACTCTTTTATTTTCAATTTTACGCGAAAAATTGTATAAACAAAGTTGTTTAAAATTGAATTTCCTACAACTTTGTTCTCATCATCGTGGACTCGAACCTGTCGCTACAATGGCCGATCCAGCACCAGAATTTTTGATGAAGACAATATCATGTAAATGCAAAACGACGTGCGGAAAAATGTGTGGTTGTCGCAAATCCGGACTTAAATGTTCCGTCTTATGCCACAACTGCAACGGAGAAACGTGCGAAAACGTTGTCTCAATTCGAGAGCTGCTGGATGAAGATGACCTTGGTAGTGACGAAAACCGCTCAGAACGAGTCACCCCCGACCCTCCTGAGCTTCCGGACGAATTCGTCGACAATTACGAAGAAGAATCGAACGACGAAAACTTGGCCGAGCCATCGGCTAAACGTTCCAAACAGACGTAATTGAAATTTCCAAAGACCTAAAAATGTACTGGAAAGGAAATAAATTTCATTTTTTAATTGTAAAAAATTTACTGTTCGATAAGCTGATTATTTACACCCCTCTTTTCCTTTACCGTGAACGTGCGTCCCAAAAATATACACTTTAGAAAAAATCGGAATCATAATTATAGCAAATAACATTTTTCGCACATCAAATTTACAACGACAATCAGCAAAAAAAACAATCAGAAAAAATAATCGTACAACATCAATAATATACACGATCATAGAATACTTCAGTTCACCCCCCTCTCGTCGGGTATAAATCGAAAAATATTGATCCTACAAAAAAATTAGCAACAAAAAAATTGTAGGAAATTTAATTTTAAACAACTTTGTTCATCACAATTTTTCGCCTAAAATTGTAAATACATGAGTTATTCAAGATACAAAAAAAAACCCTTTAAATCAAGATGGCGGCTGAAGTGAAAACTTTGGTACCCCTACTTTTTGAATTTAGACTACCAGTGACCCCCCCCACCGAATTCCGAAGGAAATTTACTGCTTGGAATTTTTGTAAATCTAAAATCCTAATTCGATTGGGCTATAGTCCGACCGTTTAACTCGCGTATCGCCATCTGAGGTACAAAGTCATAAAACATTAATTAAATCTCTTAACACAGATAAAAGTAATGTAAGACTATTCGTCACTAATATCCATATCGCTTGAATCATCATCACTGTCTGTGCAGCTTGAGGAGTCAGAATCTTGGCGATAGGCGGTACGCGAGTTAAACGGTCTATCTATAGTAGTGTGTGACAAACATTAACCTATAAGTCGTCTAATAAACGGTCGGATTTTGGTTCTGCTCGAAGTCATTGTGAAGGATCGAATACCCAACGAAGTGATCCGACAGAGACCTAATGTATTATAAATAGTCCACCGGATACTAGCTGAAGTTGCACTGTATACCGATTCACTCGTGATTACGAATGATTATCGGTGAGAAGTTGGCAGTGGAATAAGCCTCCTTAAGGTTAGAAACCTTAAAGGAGAAACAATTCCGACCCACCCTCTTTTTGGTGTCACCAGACATCGCACCGGAATAATACAGCAAGGCCGCTTGGCGGTGCGGCTTTGTCTGGTGGGTGGTCACTAACTAGTTGATTGTCACCTGTGCACCACCCGGGGACCACTTCTGGGGATTCAATTAAAGGTGTACACCCACGGACGAAGGTGACTCAGCCCCCAAAAGTGTAGTCGGGTTTCTAATTTCTTAGCACTAGTCCAAAGGTGATAGTGTTCAAGCATTGCTTCCTACCCGTTATATCACACGGAGTCGATAAGTGTACTCACGGTAGGACTGATCCATAAATTGAAAGTCACTCAGCGAGCTATAGAAAGGGCTATACTCGGAGTCTCTCTGAAGGATCGAATTCTTAATGACATAATCCGACAGAGTACTTTTGTAATCGACATAGCCCACCGGATACTAGCTGAAGTAGCAGTGGGCTGGTCATATCTGCCGCAGAACTTACAACCGCTGGGGTGGTTGTTGATTGAAGACCACGGATTGGCAAACGTAGCGTAGAACGCCCTCAGACTAGGTGGAGTGACGATCTCAGCAGGACGGCCGGTAAGCACGGTCGAGAAAAGTCGGGTATTTTGCTCAGTGGCGTGCTTTAGAAAAGGCCTATGTCCAGCAGTGGATAGAATAAGCTAATGATGATGATAATGATACGCTGTACTAACATGATTATTATATTTTCACAGAATATCGATCTCTAATTGTTCACTCCAAGGCGATCAGTAAAATATATCAAAATCTCAAATGACTGATAAGTACTAGAAAAAAATTGGTTGTTTGTAAAGTAGGTTTACGATCGATCGTGATAACGTCTTATTGGTGATATAAGTTTTTGGGAAGTAAGGAATAAATGAAGTATGCCGCTAGAGTGAGAGAGACAGAAGATCTTTCCACTCACTCGAACGCTATGCCAGCCTCCGCTCGTGAGGATTCTGCGTGACAAGTTTCACGGAATGACTGGCAGCGCTCGAGATGAGACGGGAGATCGGTCCGTCTCTCTCTCGTTATACCTGCGATCGCGCTCGTGAGGTTTTGGTGTGACACAAGTTTCTGAACATGTCACCCGACTAAAACGATTTTAAAGACGTTATCACGTCAAAAAATACTTTTATTTAATAAAACAAATAAGTACATAATAAAATTTATATTTATTGCAATAAATAAAGTAACACACACACAGACATACATTAAATACAATCACACTATGGCCACAACTTAAATATGCCTTATTATTTATTTATTCTTAGGTATAGAAAAAGACAGAGCATTAAAATACGCATTAATAGAGATGGCGTTATCAAAAGTTTATGTAATTTTATCGCTATTAAAATTTATCATTGCTTGCGGGTAATTAACACAATTCTCTTTTTATTGACTTGACGTTTTAAAAGGTTTCACTTTTCGTGAACAGAAACAGGGTTCTGCTTGTGGCGAGCAAAATCTGTCGAAATAATTAGCGCATTAATCGTTCTTAAGTTGCGTAAATGTCAATTTAAAATTAAATTAGGTTAATTATTTATTTTATGATAGTAAAATCGATCTATATAATGACGTTTTACTATTAATAATTTGTTTTCTACGGGTCTATGTTACCTGCTTACTAATTTTATTTATTTATTTACGTGTTTAACCTCTTTTATCAGTCTATCTGTCTGTCGGTGGACTGTGTTTTTTTTTTTTTTTTTTATAAACTTATTTATAAACTGTGACAGGTGGAGTTGACATATATAATGTGTATTTCTGCTGCATTATTTTTACTTAAGTCATTCATTTTAATGACATTATCATCTCTAATAATAACGAAAGTTTTATGCTCTATGGAAAAAGATTTTTCACTACTGTGTATGAACTTGTCTCAATTAAACGTTTTTTAAAACGATGCGTTTTTATCAACTATGTAATCTTTTAAAAAACTCTTAATCTTGGCAAGCCCTTATTATGAATTATGAAGATATAATTAGCAATATTCTACATTATAATCTAAATATTAATGGTTGACGCAACGACTTGTTTTAACGGACATATATGTTAAATCACGTGATTGAATAAGTTCAGTTGCAGTTAAGTTTCGATCAAAACATACCTATTCGTACTCTCCTAATCTTGAAAAATTAAGTTTACGTCTTAGTGCAAAATGGTATTCTTATAACTGTTATGTGTCTTACACTCCATCAAATCTAAGAAGTACCGTTTCACAGTTCTAAACGTAGTACATTTAGAATTTTATTATTTGTATGAAAATTGTTTATGTTATGTTAAAATAAAAATAGCTTCATCATTCAATTATTTTACAGGAAAGCTAATAAAAATAGTGTGAATTACGCCTCTATAAAGCTAATTTAATAGAAAACAGTGAAACGTCAAACGGTACTTCTTAGATTTGATGGACTGTAACTAGTCTAAAGTCTAAAGCGATCACGTGACGCGGATTTGACGCGAGCGTGTCTGACAGCGGTTGTCAAAATTACGAGAGTACGAAAAGGGCTGTTATGATCAAAACTTAACTGCAAATGCAAAAACTAAACACCTATTTAATTACGTGAATTAATCAACTGGAACGCCCTTTGTTTAATGTTACACCTGGAACGCCCTTTGTTTAATGTTACACCTGGAACGCCCTTTGTTAATGTTACACCTGGAACGCCCTTTGTTTAATGTTACACCTGGAACGCCCTTTGTTTAATGTTACAACTGGAACACCCTTTGTTTAATGTTACACCTGGAACGCCCTTTGTTTAATGTTACACCTGGAACGCCCTTTGTTTAATGTTACACCTGGAACGCCCTTTGTTTAATGTTACACCTGGAACGCCCTTTGTTTAATGTTACACCTGGAACGCCCTTTGTTTAAAGTTACACCTGGAACGCCCTTTGTTTAATGTTACACCTGGAACGCCCTTTGTTTAATGTTACACCTGGAACGCCCTTTGTTTAAAGTTACACCTGGAACGCCCTTTGTTTAATGTTGCACTGTATTATATCACGTACAAAATATTCCGTTGTTGCGTCACCCATAACATTACAATTTACCAGTTAACTCTATGACTGAAGGAGAGAGAAGATACAAACTAATGCCGGGATAGATAAGGACTTTTATATATTAGAGAGCCCTCTTGTCCTTTGTAAGGAGACACTTCGCTTGGCTCGGAGTCGGTTTCCTGAAAATAAAAAAAATAAAAATTAAATTATTATATTAAAATGCCATAACTGCCTCGGTATTAGGAAATCAGAGTTGCAGCTCGAAGAATCAAAATCAAAATATGCTCTATTTTTTTTTGTGACGCGAGTCTACATAAAAATAGTCTAATTTCTTTTCCTAAAAGAATTGAAGATTATAGGCCGACCGTTTAACTCGCGTATCGCCTATCGCCAAGATTCTGACTCCTCAAGCTGCACAGACAGTGATGATGATTCAAGCGATATGGATATTAGTGACGAATAGTCTTACATTACTTTTATCTGTGGTTAAATAGTTCTCTATGAGATTTAATTAATGTTTTATGACTTTGTACCTCAGATGGTGATACGCGAGTTAAACGGTCGGCCTATAGTTCTTGGACATGCCGGTTTCCTCACGATGTTTTCCTTCACCGATATTGAGTAGCGGCGATGTAACAATTCACACAAAGATGTATGGGCACGACTGGGAATCGAACCCACGACCAACAACTAGTAATAATAATAATATTCTGGGACATTAACACACACGGTCATCTGATCCCATACTAAGCATAGCTTGTGTTATGGAAACCAGATAACTGGTAATACACGTAAACTACTTTTCATTTGTAAAAATATACATAAAATTCAAGTGGAATTTTGAATAAAAGCTCCTGTTTGCGTAAATTAAAATGTGTTTAATGTATTGAAATAAAACGTACCTATGTATTGAAATGTTTATTTTATATTTTAGATCCCGACGTTTCAAAGTCTTTTCAGACTCATGTTCACGGGTGGACTGAGGTATTTGACGTCCAAAAATATTAATCACAATTATTACTGACTACCTTCAAACATTAATATTTAAGTTGCGTTCCGATTTAAGCAAACTGAGCTCACAGTGTAAAACGAACCGAAACGAAAAAACAAAACGTCGGGATCTAAAATATAAAATAAACCGCGATAGAATCCGTTAAAAAGTAGTTTTATTTCAATGTGTGATATTCGCGTAAATCTAAGACAATACTAATGTGTTTAATGTAGTGAAAATTACAATTGCTTTGGCTAGTCCCGTACAATAGCATGGAGTAATATGGCGATTTTTTTGAATGTATCAAAAACACGTCAGTTTCTTGAGTTCCGTACCGCAACAGAGAGTTTAGGCCTTAATCCACACACGCTGGCCAAGTGCTGTCGTGTCTGTCACATGTCCTCGAATGATTAGTTCTACAAACATGCCGGTTTCCCAACGATGTTTTTCTTCACCGATTTCCAGCAACGGCGTTGAAGCAATTCACACAAAGTTGTGATGGCATGACCGGGGAATCCCAGACTTTATATTTCAAAGACCGATACCGCCGAGTCACCGCTGCTCTAGTTCTAGTCGGTACTTACTTCAGGGTATATACTCCTGGACCAGGGTGGGCCCCAGCCATGCTCCTCCTCCTCGTGGTCGTAGTGGTGTTGATGCTGGGCGTGTTCATAGTAAATTATCTGAGGACAAGCGAATAATTTGTTAAAATCACATCGTGTGCAACAACTAGCTCACGTCAACGCTTTTAGTGTCCCACAGCTAAACTATCTCAACTCGTAAGATAGTTGGAAGAAGACCCGTGCCCAGCTGTGGGACACTAAAAAGGGTTGAAGAAAACGCTTATTTAATAGATTAAATTCGTACTTAAGACTTATTAAACATTTCTTGTTAATTCTAAACCCTGAAGATAATCTAATATGAAGACAACTGGTTTCAAAGGTATTCCTATTTAGTTTCAAGTCTTTCAACTTTCTTATAGGTTTACCACAGACTAGAAACTTACACGACACCACTTTTGCCAAATATTGTATGAAATTATAATTGTCAAAAGTTTGCAGGATATTTGGGTAAGATAGCTAATTTTGATTGGGTAATAGCTGGATTGGATTCTCGCGATTTAGACATTTATCTCTAATATACATTTGTCGAACAAAACTGGCGATTTCTTTATAAATAAATAATAATAAATTAATAAATATTCTGGGACACACACGGTCATCTGGTCCCAAGCTAAGCAGAGCTTGTGTTATGGAAACCAGATGACTGGTATATACTATACATATAATACTTTTCTTTTGTAAATATATACTTATAATAGATATTTACACCCTCGACACAAACACAAATATTCATCACTAATGTTTGCCTCGGGTGGGAATAGAACCCACGACCTGCGGCGTGAAAAGCAAGTATCTTACCGACCACGCCACCGGCCCGTCGATATCAATGATATCCGCACATTTTGTTGACATTTGTCTATTAAAGAATCGAGGGCTAGTGGTAGGCTTCGGCCGTGGTTGGTGACCCACCAAAGCAGCACCACCAAGCGACCTTGCCGTGTACCGGTGCGATGTCTGGTGACACCATTTAAGAGGGTGGGTCGAAATTGTTACTCCTTTATGATTTCTAACCATATGGAGCCTTATTCCACTGCCACCTTCTCACCGAAAATCATTCGTAATAACGAGTGTATCGGTATATTGTGCAAGCGCATCGGATTGTAGACTACATCAGTTCAACACATTAAACAAATAAAATGTAATATATATGTATGTAATCCGTCATTGTATACAATTCCTAGGAAATGTATGTAATTCCTAATATCGCACGGAAATGTGTGAAATAAATTATATTACACACATTTCCAAGGAAATCTATACATTTCCTAAATAGCAATCGGAAATGTAAAACATTTGAGATATCAATGGGTAAGCGGGGCGAGGGGAGGGTATTGCTTTGTCTAATCAGGCAATCGCGCTAGTGCCTATATCTTTCGATTCATGATATCTATGTATGAAATAGTTTTTGTAATAATATTTTATACATTTCCTAAATAGCTTCGGAATTGTATACATTTACTAGGATTTGTATACAATTTTTAGGTTTCATACATTGCCGGTAACATATATAAGTAAATCATTTAAAAAAGAAAAAAGCCTACTGAGTTTTTTGTCAGTGTTTCTCAGTAGTTGCCAGTCATTCACTGCACGGTAGGAAAAGAAATTGGATTGTTATTATGTAGGCTCGCGTCTCAAAAATTAAAGCATATTTTCATTTTCATTTCAAACGCAAGTCAATTTCGGAATACAAAAAAACCCGAACCAATCAAAATTAACTACTGGTTTGACAATATGTAGTGGCAGTCGTAAATTAGGCAGCGCGAGTGCTCAGCTATCCGGTGTCTATATGTATCTGGTCGGTGTATATAAGCCTTAAAGGCAACTAGATTAAAATCTACCTAGGTAATTGTGATCTTCGAATAGCTATCGGGTTTAGGAAATTTCTCTGTTCAATCTACCTCCTAGCATTTTCTGTAGTCCTGGTAAAATGCCAGTGAGCCAGTGACCGCGAGGTACCGGGATCGATTCCCGGGTTGAGCATAAATACCTTTCTAATTTTGAAAATCTATTTATAGATATTGGGTTCTAGAAATTTCTCAGTTCAAAACCTTTTAGCATTTTATGCTGCCTTGGTATCTAAGACTGCTATGGTGGGCCAGTTGTAAGCCTGTTCACTTAATGTCCCAAGAAGATAAGTAAGATCCCAGGTTCGATTCTCGGGTCCAGCAAAGAAAAATACATTAAGCATTTCCCTTGCCTTTTACCCATTTCTATTGTGGTTGGTTCCCAGTCTAACCTGATGCGGCTAGCTACCAGAATTATACGAGCGACTGCCATCAGACCTCGAAACCCATAGGGAACCAGTAGCCGAGATGGTTAGACCAGGTGTCAGATTATATTGGCTTCTGACTACTTGTACCGATTGTCATAGATGTTTTTAAATGACAACCGGGACAGAAGGCGTAACTTACTTTCCAAGGCACGAAGGATAGTCCCAACACCTAATCTTTGTTGTTACACAAAAATTGTCCGGGGCGGGAATCGAACCCACGACTTCCAGGGTACAGTATAGCCCAATCAGACGGCTTACACGCTCGACTACAGATGTTGTCCAACAAAAAAAAAAACGTTCAAATTTGGAAAATCTTAGTTGCAGCTCGAGGTTAGAAATTGTGCCTGTTAAACTGCAATAGGCTCAGCCCCTATGGGACCTAAACATAGCCGGCGAAAAGAGTGTGATTTTTACCTCTGCCTACACCTTTTGGTGACAGGCGTGACGCTTCCTCGTCAACCCTTTTAGTGTCACACTTCTAGGCACAGGTCTTCTCTCAACTATCTTACGAGTCGAAAGAGTTTGGGCCTAGATCCACACACGCTAGCCAAGTGCGAGTTGGTGGGTGTCACATGTCCTCGAATGATCAGTTTTTTAGACATGCCGGTTTCCTCACGATGTTTTCCTTCACCGAACGCCACCGGTGTGACGCTTATTAGGTATCAAAAGGATCATAGGACACTCTTTATGCTAACGACCTAAAACCGGCGCGGGCGCACCCAAGCCCCGAGCTACCTTAAAGGAACACTTTCACTGTGACCCACACGGAAGTCACCGACCCTGATCGTGAACCTGTCTCACGACAGTTATTCATTACTTTGTAGGGCTGCCACAACACCCAAACATACCTATATTATTAACTAGCGACCCGCCCCAGCTTCGCACGGGTGCAATGTGTTATACTTATAAACCTTCCTCTGGAATCACTCTATCTATTGAAAAAAACCGCATCAAAATCCGTTGCGTAGTTTTAAAGATCTAAGCATACATAGGGATATAGGGACAGAAAAAGCGACTTTGTTTTATACTATGTAGTGATATATAAAAAAAATAGTCTCTTACAGTTATGGAGTGGGCACTCCAATTCCAAATTTAATGCGTTATCTAAATATATATAAAAGAAGAAACTGAGTGACTGACTGACTGACTAACTGACATATCAACGTAAAGCCCAAACCGCTGGGTCTGGGGACTCTAAATTTGGCACATAGGTTCCTTAAAGGGTCTAGGGGTGCACTGAGAAAGGATTTTTCAAAACTCACCCTTTAAGGGGGTGAAACGGGGTTCCAAAGTTTGTATGGAGGAACAAGATTAGTGAGATCAATTTCACGGGCGAAGCCGCGGGCGGAAGCTAGTATCATAATATTGTTTCATTTCAATGATAAAACAAAAAATATGTGTCTAACATTTTTTCAAAATCTTACCGACGGACTTATTATACTTAATTAATTATACTATGACTTACATTTTATGATTTAATTTTTTATTTTTAACTTATGAATTTTAATTTTCAATTTGCTGTGCCCGAAAGGGTCCATAATGATCTGATTTTTTATTTTTACTACCCATTTAAACACATTGTGGATAGCATTAAATAAAATAAAATAAATAAATATTCTGGAACATTAACACACAAGTTCATCTGGTCCCAAGCTAAGCAGAGCTTGTACTATGGAAACCAGATAACTGGTATATACTATACATATAATACTTTTCTTTTGTAAATATATAATACTTCTAATAGATATTTACACCCAGACTCGACACAAACACAAATGTTCATCACTAATGTTTGTATCGGGTGGGAATCGAACCCACGACCTGCGGCGTGAAAAGCAAGTATCTTACCGACACGTCGTGATCGATTTGGTAATTAAAATACGATTTTTCATACCTTTTCATCATCCCTATTGCATGCAAGTTGTGTTCAAGAGCGAGCATAATATAATGATAAAGAAGACCTTTTAAGTAGTGACAACCCTATTTAGGATGACACGATATTTACCGAGAAAGCGGCGTAAATACAGACAGATAGATTACTTAAAGAAGTACGTATTATAATAGTTTTCTTTTATGATTCGGCTTGTTTTAAGATTATTAACAAACGGAACTTACATTTCTAAAGAGTTTCATTCAAATCGGTTTAGTTTTCACTCTCATAATCTGTACATAAAGACAAAAATAATTGAAATTGTTACTCCTATATGGTTTCAACCTTAAGGAGCCTCATTCCACTGCCACCTTCTCACCGAAAGTCATTCGTAATCACGAGTGAATCGGTACATTGGGCTGGCGCGTCCCATCGTAGACTACATCATTGCTTAACATCAGGTAAGTTGTAGTCAAGCGCCAGCCTATTCAAGAATAATAAAAAAATGGTTTTTATCAAAAGTTATTTTTTTGAACTTAACCTGTGCACCAGGATTAACTGCAACACCATGAAGAACGTACTCAAAAAGGCTCCAACCATTACCTGAGATTTGATAAAACCCCGCTACTTGTCAAAGAAAACGGGTTCCTACCAAAAATGATCCGCGAAGCTAAAAAAAAAATCATTCTAATTTTAACAGAGAAAGTGGTTGGAATATACCACCAGCTTGGGGCCCGGTGCTTAATTTACTTGTACCCAAGCAAAATTAACTCAGAATTCCAGACACTGTGAGCTCAGTTTGCTTAAATCGGAACGCAACTTAAATAATAATGTTTGTAGGTAATAATAATATTAGTAATAATTGTAATTAATATTTTTGGACGTCAAATACCTCAGTCCACCCGTGAACATGAAGTCTGAAAAGACTTTGAAACGTCTTTAAAATCCGTTATAAAGTAGTTTTATTTTAATGCCATGAAGAGACTTCAGATTTGGACACCTAAAACTGTCTTGGATCCCGCACGAATTTAATTCAGAAAGATTGAATAACAAAATTGGAAAGTACTAAAGTCCCCTTCCCTCCAAGTAAAGAGGGAGACAGCAGAAAAAGGAGAGGATTAAATTATCTCATTAAAATGCACTAAGCACCATGGGTAATGTAATTTAAAGGGACCTATTTGACCTGGTTATAGTAATAATTACGGCCAAAACAAATTAAAAGTAGAAAAATCAAGCAGGTTTTTTTAAACTATCCTGTTATATTTGAATACTGTGCTCCCCGTGTCCTTGTGGTCCTCGTTTCTTCAAATTCAAAGCGCTTTGTTACAACTTTTTAACAAACTTCAAAAATATGGCTTACAATTCGAATAAGGATTTTTTTAAATATATTTTTTGTTATTTTTTGTTACTTATCAGGTGGTCTCATGTTTTTTTAACCCCCTACGTAAAAAAGACGGGTGTTAAAAGTTTGACGTGTTTGTTAGTGTGTCTGTCTGTAGCATCGTAACTCCTGAACGGATCAGCCGATTTTGATTCACTTTTTTTTGTTTGAAAGGTGAAATAGTCGGGTGTTCTTAGCTAAAAAAAATGAAGTTAAAAATAAAATTTTGTTTTTTTTAAATACTAATTAAAATTATTAAATTTTGCGTTTAGAATTATTTTTATTGATGTTTTTTTGAAAATGTGTTTTTTTTAATATACAATTATTTTTCTTTCTACTTTCTTTTATTTAAATTATAAAACAACATACAGTCGAATTGAGAACACCCTGCTTTTTGAAGTCAGTCTTGTTGGAAATTAAACTAGATAACAGCCACAGAAAACTCATAATAAAGGTAGCTCAACCTGTATTTATGTATGTCTACGAGATACCAACACGATTGCAACGAGACCTCGATGCATCCGATTATAATAATCGAGTCGTTTATCGAATACGGAACCGAGTGATAGGATGACATACATCTACTGAAACGTCATTAATTGACGTCCGCTGATGTTTGATATCTATATAGTAAAAGGTTACTTAGATAACTATAGGCCGACCGTTTAACTCTCGTATCGCCTATCGCCAAGATTCTGGCTCCTCAAGCTGCACAGACAGTGATGATGATTCAAGCGATATGGATATTAGTGACGAATAGTCTTACATTACTTTTATCTGTGGTTAAATAGTTCTTTAAGAGATTTAATTAATGTTTTATGACTTTGTACCTCAGGTGGCGATACGCGAGTTAAACGGTCGGCCTATAGATCACAGAGTACGGAAGTACGGTCTTGGTCATAAGTCCAGTAGCAGTCTCAATGGCACTACGCCATATATTTTTCTCTTGTCCCATTAATTCGATAAGGCCTTCCTCGGTCTCAATAGTATAGTATTTTTAAACATATTTATATTTTTGTTTAGTACATTTATTTATTTAAATTTGAAAAGTAGTAATCAATTCATAGATAAGCTAACATCTAACTTAAAAAATGTTTAATCCACACACGATGGCCAAGTGCGGGTTGGTGGATGCCACAGGCCCTCGAATAATTGATTGATATTGAGCAGCGGTGATGAATCAATTCACACAAAGATGTGTGGGCACGACTAGGATTCGAACACGCGACTTTATATTTCTAAGGCTCATACCACTGCGCCACCGCTGCTCTTACTATCTGATCTTACTATATGTAAATTATTAATTAAAAGTTACTTAAAACATATTTTAATTGGTATTTCTCAGTTAGTTTTACGTTTTAGTTACTTAGGTACGTAATAATGTTTGTTGAATTAAATTCGATTCTAAATAATTCGATATATTTTTATTCGATTTATTCGCTATTTATATCTGATTTTTAACATGTTATTATTAATAAGAAGTACTTACCTTCTGCGGTTGGTGCTGATGTTTATTCTTCAGGTCGATCCAGAGTCTTGCTAAGTTGATACCCAGCCCAAGACACGCGACTATGAAGAATTTTATCTGAAATTAATTTTAATTTATATAATAATATCTTAATGACTGGCTAGTGGCGTAATGGTTGCTGACTGCTAACTCCATTGTCGTGGGTTCGATTATCACCCAAAATAAATGTTTGTGAGAATTGAATGATTGTTTGTTCTGTGTCTGAGCGTAACTTATCTATTATCCTATCCTATCCTACTAATCCTACTCCTACTAATATTATAAATGCGAAAGTAAGTGTGTGTGTGGAGGTTTGTTACCGCGTATCTCCATAACCGCCCAACCGATTTTATCGAAATTTGAAATGTAGGTAGTGTATACCCTAGAATCGGACATAGGCTAATAATATTTTTAAAAATCATCCTTTAAGAGGGTTAAATAGAGGGGTGAAGTTTGTATGCAACTTTTTATTCCTTGGTCCTATTCATTTAAAATTCGGTACACATAAACCTTAAGACAAATAATGAGATACGGGTTTTTTATTTTTCCATAATTACCCCCATGAGGTGTGGAAAATGAGTTTTATTGGTAAAAATTAAAGTTTCTCTGGATCTGTATAGTCTCAAGTCCGATTCACTCCAAATTTGGCACACATATACCTTAAAAGAAATCATGAAACACGTGTTTTTTATTTTTTCAAAACTACCCCCAGGGAGAGTGTAAAATGAGCTTTTTTGGAAAAATTAAATATTCCAGAACTGTTTAGTCTGTGGTCCGATTCACTTCAAATTCGGTACAAATAAAACTTAAAACAAATAATGAAACACGTGTTTTTTATTTTTCATTTTTTTTTTATTTTTAACCTAATACTAAGCGGGTGAAGCCTGCGAAATTATTCTGAGTGTGATTTTCTTCAAAGTTGATATCAATACTGCTTCGTGATTTTGATCTAAATTACTTTTTATTTTGACACAATGACATGTTTGATAACTTTGCGATGAATAGAATTCGAAATTTAAATTTTATTTCTTCTTATAAGTATGGTCTAAGAGCCGTAGTATTTTTTTAAGAAACACCTGTTGATTTATGGATATACCTATGGGTGCTTGCCGATTTCAAAATGTTGCTTACACTCTTACACTACTGAACTAATTTTGTATGGAGATAGTTCGAGACCCGGGAAAGGATAGTTTTATCCGACTGCGAAAAAAGGGATTAATGGTCTAGCGCGATAACCGACATCCGCGGGCGAAGCCGCGGGCGGAAAACTAGTATGTATATATTTACACACAAAAGTACATAGGAATAGTACCTAGACGATTGCCTCATCAAAATTGACAAAGCAACACGGGAAATGTATTCTAAGGGACTACGCACATCTATTCAGCTCTATTCAGCGTTTGTTTAAAGAAAGCTACGATTTTGTATGGGACGCGTACGCGCTGTTTAGCGCTGAACGGCGCGTACGCGTACCATACAAAATCGTAGCTTTCTATAGACAAACGCTGAATAGAGCTGAATAGATGTACGTAGTCTCTAAGGGATCCTACTGGTTGGCCTTGTTCCAGTAATGATTATGGCAAAATTGACTGAAGCCAAATAAAAGGTGAGTTTTAAATACCCATTTGTGTTTCTGGGTAGGTCTTATGAGTGACAGTTCTGGGTACTAACCTGTAATTTATAAGTAAGTATCTGCAGCAAGGTTCCAATCTTCGCCTTTAGCACAGCCCCCAAGATCAACAGCTTCAGAATTGCCTTCTTTTTCTTCTTCTTTTTACCTCTTTGTTCTATAATTACAAAGAAGTACTACAAATTAATTGATTAAGGATAAGACGCTGGAAAGAAGTGTGCTAGGGAAAAGAAAAAAAATTACAAATATATGAAAATCTTTAGCAACTCGTAGTTTAGTTATGATTATAACATTGAATATTGTACGTTATTTTACAAAGTAATTAAAATAAACTAAAATAAAACCGTATCAAAGTTTAGGATTACGGTAGGTACCTGATGTCATAACAATAAAAAAAAGTTTGTTGAAAAAGACATAATGTTTACAATTTTTGAAGTGAAAACTTCTTTAGCGGCGTTGAGCACTTTTTCTGTAATGGGTATAAAATCTTAAACTCGGGTCAGGACACGTGACCTGATCGAAAAAGCGTAAGACGGATGGAGACGCAGGACGCGTGCGCGAATGTTCGTGTATGTTACAGCGTGCCACGCGCATCCATGGATGGTGACAGAAAACAGTTAAATTTTTAATGCAATATAAATTGTCATGTTTGTGTACGATAGCGCAATAAATGAATATTGTATTCTACCACATAAATGATAGTACTTTTATACTGATAAAGCAATTGGTGCAAAATTATTCCCTAACCATTCCAAAATATCAAACATGCTCAACGTTAATAATCAAGTTTTCACTTCTGCCGGCACTCCCGGAGTGCAAGGCGTCGTTTTTTTTTTATGGCACTGGCATGTATATTGTACACAAGTCCGTAAAAAAAAAAAAAACATTTTTTTCTTTTTCGGCAACTGAGTCATTTTTGACTTTTCTGCCCGTGTCGAGTTTGAAAAAAGAAATTGTAAAAAAAATAAAAATATGTTAACACTACGTTTAATATTTTTTATATTAATTTACAATTCTGATTGCAAAGCAACATTTTGTTTTGTTTTGTTAAAAAATAACTGACATAAGTAGGTGCCTAATAATTATGAAGAATGAATGAAGAGTGAGTGAACTAGGGCATGAACGAATGATTTATTTGACGTTAAGCGCCTTAAATACATTTTATGAAAAAAATTAATTATAAAGTAAATTTTATTTTATTCAGACTCCAAAAGACTAGTTTTTTTTTCTAAAACAGGCTTGTACTTAACCAAAACTTGCTTGGTAAATATGTGGCATACGATGAAACACGCTTATCCAGTACATACTCGTGACTTGAACACATAGGTACCAACAGCAACCTGGGGGCTGAGTCACCTTCGTCCGTGGGAGTGCACCTTTTATCTGAATCCCCACACGTGGTCCCCGGGTGGTGTAAATCAGGTAACAATCAACTGGTAATTATGTTTACTGGTAATTAACTGCTGGTAGGCTTCGGCCGTGGTTAGTGACCACCCAACAGACAAAGCTGCACCGCTAAGCGACCTTGCCATGTACCGGTGCGATGTTTAGCGACTTAAAGAGAATGGTTCAAAATTGTGGCTCCTTTATGGTTTTTAAACATATAGAACCTCATCCCACCTTCCCACCGAAAATCATTCGTAATCACGAGTGAATTGGTATTTTAGACAGGTGTGTCCCATCGTAGACTACATCATTGCTTACAATCAGGCAAGTTGTAGTCAAGCGCAAACCTATTTCGGAATAAAAATAACGTTTATTTGGCAAAAATATAGGCCAATCTCCTTTTTCAGTTACAGGCCGACCGTTTAACTCGCGTATCGCCTATCGCCAAGATTCTGACTCCTCAAGCTGCACAGACAGTGATGATGATTCAGGCGATATGGATATTAGTGACGAATAGTCTTACATTACTTTTATCTGTAGTTAAATAGTTCTAGAGATTTAATTAATGTTTTATGACTTTGTACCTCAGATGGCGATACGCCAGTTAAACTGTCTATTTAAAGAGACAATTTTTTCTTGTTTTTTGAAATGAATAACCCCAAAATTATGAATTGAAACCACAATAAATTATTATAACGATTCACCGGTCTACCATACACTAGAGTTGTAAATATTTTTGGACATGCGAACATACTTCTTTATCAGAGCATGCCTATGTAAACATGCCTAACTGTATTCTTAACTAAAATCATGCACTACGTTAAATTAAAACAAATAATTTATAGTTAAAACTAATTCCAACTTTAATTAGACTCCAAAATGAGGTTTACTATTTTCAAAAATGTTTTTTTAAGTAGGTCTGTATGTTCATAGACGCCTGTACCTGTACGCTTATTACAAGATCATCAAAATGAAAAAGTTTTTGAATTTATATCATGTAACTCTCAAAATGAGTTTTGACATTAATTTATTTCATTCGAAACGTAACGTTTACTATCATATTAATAAAAATCTTCCTTTAAGTCCCCGGCTGGTGCAAATCAGGTGACAATCAACTGGTAATTAAGTTTACTTGTAATTAACTGGTGGTAGCCTTCGGCCGTGGTTAGTGACCACCCATCAGACAAAGCCGCGCCGCCAAGCAGCCTTGCCGTGTTCCATTTAAGAGGGTGGGTCGAAATTGTTGCTCCTATATGTTTTCTAACCATAAGGAGCATCATTCCACTGCCACCTTCTCACCGGAATTCATTCGTAACCACGAATCAAACGCAGGCGCGTCCCATCGTGGACTACATCATTGCTTGACATCAGGCAAGTTGAAGTCAAGCGTAGCCCTATTTCAGGATAAAAAACAAGTATTCGAACACTATAATCTTATTGTCAACTTTTATTAGTACTTTGATTTGGAAGATTATTTCTTTGTTTCAAAGGATATTCTTTCTGGATGGTCTAATTTAAACTTTATTGAAATCGGTCTATCAGTTTTCGAGGTATTCTCAGTACTTTAGGTTGGCTTATATATATTTAAATGCCATCTATACTTTAATATTATAAATGCGAATGTAAGTTTGTTTGTTACGCTTTCACGCAAAAACTACTGAACCGATTTGGATGAAATTGGGTATGGAGGTAGTTTGAGACCCGAGAAAGGACATAGGATAGTTTTTATCCGACTGCGCAAAAAGAAGGTAATGTTTTGGCGCGATAACCGACATACACCGCGGGCGGAAAGCTAGTTATTTATAAGTGTTTTCACTATCTTGCCCAAAATTATACATATTTCATGCACAATAAACCACAAGACACTTACAATTCTTACTAATATTATAAATGAGAAAGTAACTCTGTTTGTCGCGCTTTCACGCCGGAACTACTGAACCGATTTGGATCAAATTTGGTATGGAGATAGTTTGAGACCCGGGGAAGGATATATGATAGGTTTTATCCGACTGCGCAAAAAGAGATTAATGATTTGGCTGGTTTAACTATACTAAATGTCGATATATAAATTTTTAAATGAACAGTGAATTTTTTTAATTATGTTTTAGAGGCTTACAGGAGCAGCGTTGGTGCAGCGGTATTGGACTCTGCTTAGAAATATAAGACCGCGGGTTCGATTCCCAGTCGTACTATCTCACGAGTTAAGAGCGTTTAGGCCTCAATCCACACACGCTGATCAAGTGCGGGTTCGTAGATGTCACATGTCCTCGAATGATTAGTTCTTAGACATGCCGGTTTCCTCACGATGGTTTTCTTCATGCAGCAGCGGAGATGAAACAATTCATACAAAGATGTGTGGGCACGACCATGATTCGAACCCGCGAATTTATGTTTCTAAAGCGAGGCCCGTTCCTCTACGCCACCGCTGGATAACAATTCTAAAATATCAAATTTGGGTCAACTTCTGTCTAGATCCTTAGTACCCGACTGTGAAAGTTTTCGAAAGCTTACTAAAAGCTTTTTAAGGAAACAGGAAGCTTTAAATGGCGGTCATGAATATTCACTGTCCAATTTGCCATTTTTGTGCATCAAGTGACATCATTAGACGAAATAATTTATCTAAATATATATAAAAGAAGAAACTGACTGACTGACTGATTGACTGACTGACAAACCGCTGGGTCTGGAGACTCCAAATTTGGCACATAGGTTCCTTATGGGGTCTAGGGGTGCACTAAGAAAGGATTTTTCAAAACTCACCCTTTAAGGGGGTGAAACGGGGTTCCAAAGTTTGTATGGAGAAACAAGATTAGTGAGATCAATTTCGCGGGCGAAGCCGTGGGTGGAAGCTAGTGTACCTACTTCAAAATTAGCCCTTTAATTTAATTCTATTGGGTCGTAGTGTTCTATAGAATCGAGGCAACCACCAACCCGCAATATTTCAGCGTGGGTGGATTAAGGCCTAAACTTTAACTAGTAAGATAGTTGAGAGAAGTCCTGTTTCAACAGTGGGACACTAAAAAGGGTGAAGTGTGTACGGTCGGTAATTACGTTAAGTATGCCTCGGGTGTTGAATGCGTCTTTAAACGGTAACCAGCGTTCGTAACCCAGATTCCCTTAAACTAGAGTGTCCGGCAACGTCCTGAGCCGAGGTTCGTCCCCACATGAGGAGCCCTCATGGCAGTTGCCACAGTACTTGATCGGTTCGACCGTCCTCGGACGGCTCACCGAAAAATTCCGGTGAACCAATAGAGGCCCATCGGTACGGGCCTCGCTTTAGAAAAATAAGGTCGCGGGTTCGAATCCTGGTCGTGCCCACACATCTTTGTGTGAATTGTCTTATCTCCGCTGCTTACTATCGGCGAAGGAAAACATCGTGATGAAACCGGCACGTCTAAGAACTAATCATTCGAGGACATGTGACATCCACCAACCCGCTCTTGGCTAGTCTCTCAACTCATAAGATACTTGAGGGAAGACCCGTGCCCGGCAGTGGGACACTAAAAAGGGTTGAACTGAAGAATAAAGGTCCTTTCGGACGATTTTTAGGTCATCCGCAATAAAATACAGTTTTCGTAATACTGTGTAGAAATAAATAGAGTTATCAAGAGTTTGTTCGATTTTTTCCATTTCATTTGGTCAAGCACAATAGAAAAAGTAGAACAAATAAATCCTAGTAGGTACAGTCACCGACAAAAGTTGATTAACAAATTTAATATGTATGTAACATTTTTTACTGACGGTTTAATTAAAATTCGATTTTTATACCCTGTCCCTGTTTTATTATCGGACAAGTATACGACTTTGCACCAACGATATATCGTGGAATTCTATGACTATGCACAAAGCGTTAATTATTAAAAACACACAAATATGTTCAAGCGCAAGCTTAGTTTAAGATTAAAAAATAAAATCTTTTTGTGTTAAGATCTTTTGTGAAATTACATCTGTTAATCAACTTTTGTACCTGACTGTACCTATCTACATTTTATAAAAAAAAACATTCAACATGCAACCCACACCAACCTGCCAAATCGCTACGATCTTCCAAGCCATTCTCCTTATCCTCATTCTCAACAACTTGCTCCGCTAGAGAATCCACCGCTTCTTTCCCCAATGTCCACATATCCCCTAAAATCCCCCGCTCTTCCCCCATTCCCCCAATCTCCTCATTCAAATCCCCCGAAGAATATTCATTCAGCGATCTATCCTCTACTTTTTCTACCCCTGATTCCCCATTATCCCCCATCTGCCCCGCCTCCCCTGTCTCCCCTGTTGCATTCTCATTCAATGCTCTCTCCCCAATAACCCAAGATTGTACTCCACTCCCAAAATTGCGACCTTTCTCCTCCTTTTGTGCTTTTCTCATGGGAATCACCATAGGGTGAATTAAGTGAATTTTTGGCGGTTTAGGCTTCTTTTTCTTCATCTTCTTCTTGTCTCCTCCTCCAGTGGATATCGTGATGCTGTCAATTCCCCCGCTGTCATGCTTCTTTCTACTTTCTAAGGCCCTGAAAAAGAAGAAAAAGCGTCTCATCAGTATACCTATATTTAGCATTTTCCTTAGTGACGTAGGGGATACTCGATAGGCCAGTGGTGTTTTTTTTATTCTGCGATAGGCTGACGCTTGACTACAACTTGCCTGATGTTAAGCAATCATGTAGTCTACGATAGAACGCGCCAGCCCAGTATACCGATTCACTCGTGATTACGAATGATTATCGGTGAGAAGTTGGCAGTGGAATGAGCCTCCATATGGTTAGGAGCAACAATTCCGAGCCACCCTCTCTGCATGGTGTCACCAGACATCACACCAGAACACAACAAGGCCGCTTGGCGGTGCGGCTTTGTCTGGTGGGTAGTCACTAACCACAGCCAAAGCCACCAGTTGATTGTCACCTGATTTGCACCACCCGGGGACTACGTGGGGGATTCAATTAAAGGTGTACACCCACGGATGAAGGTGACTCAGCCCGCATAGGTGGGGTCGGGTTTCTAATTTCTTAGCACTAGTCCAAAGGTGAAAGTCTTCAAGCATTGCCCTCACGGTACGACTGGTCCATAAATACAAAGTCGAAAAAGCGAGCTACGGAAAGAACTATGCTCGGAGTCTCTTTAAAGGATCGATTCCGTAATGAAGTGATTGGACAGAGAACTAGTGTAATTTATATAGCCCACCGGATTAGTAAGTTGAAGTGGCAGTGGGCCGGTAATATCTGCCGCAGAACTGACAACCGTTGGGGTAAACGAGTTCTTGAGTGGAGACCACGGATTGGCAAATGTAGCGTAGGACGTCCTTAGACTAGGTGGAGTGACGATCTCAGTAGGGCGGACGGTAAGAACTAGATGAGAAAGGCGAGTCGTACTCAGTGGCGTACTTTAGGAGAGGCCTATGTCCAGTGGATTAGAGTGATGATGATGATAAAGCACTAGTCCGGAGTCAGGCAATGGTGGTTTTATACCCTCATGCTTCGGAGAGCACGTAAAGCCGTCGGTCCTGCGCCCGAACTTTAACCGGACTATGGAGTGTACTATAATATTTTGTGCGTACTGCAGCGGTGGCGCAGCAGTATATACTTCGCCTTTGAAATATAAGGTCGCTAGTTGGATCCCCAGTCATGCATTCACATCTTTGTGTGAATTGTTTCATCACCGCTGCTTAATATCGGTAAAGGAAAACATTGAGAGGAAACCGGCATATCTAAGAAATAATCATTCGAAGACACGTGACATCCATCATCCGTACTCGGTCAGCGTGTGTGGTTTAAGGCGTAAACTCTCATAACTCCTAAGATAGTTGAGAGAAGACCTGTGCCCAGCTGTGGTACACTAAAATAAGGGGTGTAGTGACTGCAGTTTAGTCATTCCAGACTGAGTGACACTCGCATTGAGCAGTTTTATCTTCTACATACCTGGCTAGTCCGCTAAGATTAGCTGTTGTAATCGTAGTAATAAAAATGCAAGTCAACGTAGACACAAGAATGTGTGAATAATGTGTCATACTTTCTAAGCATTTCACTCATTAACTATATATAAATATTATGAATGTGATCATAAAAAAGTAGTTCTAAATTTCATTTTTTTTTCTAATTGACCCTGCAAACTTCGTACTGCCTAACAGCCTATTAAAGTTCATATTGACTTAGTATTATTACGAACAGTTTGTATGGGAGTATAAGGGGTAAAAAGGGGTTGAAATGGTATAAAAGTGTATATGTATTTTCTAAACGAACTTGTTAAATAGTATTATCTTGGAATTACGCGAATATCACACAAAACCACCAATCAACCAACAAAAAAAAATACAAAAAAATCTAAAATTAAAAAAAAAATTATATTCCGCGATAAAATCCGTTAAAAAGTATATTTATTCCAATGAACTTGTTAAAATTCGTGGTCAACAATGACGTCACGGTCACAACCGCTATCTCTCTCTTACACACGACTTGATTACATCAAAGTGAAATTAATGATTTAACAGTAAGTATGTATTCTGCACACCAAAACGTGTACTTTCACAATTGGCATACTTTAGTAATACACTTTAAAACAAAGAGTGATTTTGAAGTTGTTTTTCTTTTGTGTAAATAGATTTATTTGTTTCTCATGACCTTTACCGGTCGATTTACTTTTTGGTCTCTTAGTTACTGCTCGTTATTGGTCAATGAAGGTTAAAAACCGGCATAATAATTGTAACTGAATATTTAAGCCACTTTTTAACCGACTACAGGAGCAGGTTCTCAATTCGATCGGCAGATGTGTTGATAGCCAAGCTAATATGCATAAATATGCTTGCAGAGTGACGGGCCGGTGGCGTGGTCGGTAAGATACTTGCTTTTCACGCCGCAGGTCGTGGGTTCGATTCCCATCCGAGACAAACATTTGTTTAAATATGTCTGTTTGTCTTGTGTCTGGGTGTAATGATCTATATTTAAGTATATATTTACAAAAGAAAAGTATTATAAGTAGTATATTACCAGTTATCTGGTTTTCATAGTACAAACTCTGCTTAGTTTGGGATCAGATGACCGTGTGTGTTAAAGTTCCACTATATTAAAAAAAGAATGTTTTCTTTGAGAATCGCCTTTCTTCTTGCTAGTATTTGATCAGGCTTAGTCAATACAGCTGCCAGAAGGTTCGTGCTATGGCAGTCCTGTTCTCTATTGTGCAATGGTTTTAATTTCTTGTTGCACAGTGTTTAATTTTGGTATTTCAAATAAGAATAGGACTGGACTCGCGGCTAACATCATACCAAAAACCAAGCAAAAGTAGCGCCAGCTCAAAATGTCAAACCACAGTCAATAATATTATTTTGAAATGTATGGAAAAGTGATTTATGTCAAAATTTTACGTAAGTATGTAGTTACAATGCAGATACCACATACTTGTACATAAATTCATATACACGAATAAAAACACAGGTTTTAACTTTTAACTCCGATTTTTGCTGTCGGATGTTAATAAAATTTGTATGTACCTAAATATTCGACTCTAAATGTCCAATTTTACTCGAACAGCAATAAGACATATGCAATTTGTTTCGTCTAGATGTGATTATTATATCGCACAAACATTTTCGCTCACTGTACTAAAAATGTGAAGTTGCTGGGCATTCCTATTCTTATTTGAGACGCATCGTAACACCGAGTTTTTCTTAAACAAGTTTAAAAACGAACTATTTCAACCTACATGCAGGATTGAGTGAACGAGTGAGACAGGAGATAGGTTCTTATACTTTTTTAGGCTTTTTAGGCAAAGGAACTCGGTTGACGACCTCGGTAGTCGAGCGGTGTAAGCAGTCCGATTAGATTATACTGCGCCCGGGAGGTCGCGGGTTCGATTCCCGCCGGGGCAATATTTGTGTAACTACAAAAAATTGTTTCGGTTGGTAGAGGGACTACCCTGCGTGTCTCGGAGAGCACGTTAAGCTGTCGGTCCCGGTTGTTATTTAACTCATCTATGTCAATCGTTACATGTAGTCAGAAGCCAATATAATCTGACACCTGGTCTAACCATCTCGGCTATTGTTTCCTATGGGTTTCGAAGTCTGATGGCATTCGCTTGTATAATTCTGGTAGCTAGCCGCATCTGGTTAGACTGGGAGCCGACCCCAATAGAAATGGGAAAAAGGCAAGGGGAATGATGAATGATGATGATGATGGAGGCTCGAGGGATAATATTAAAATGATTAAAAATTATTCTCAATTCGAAGCTAAACCCTGTCTGTATGTTGTCAGTATAACTAAAGGTTTTCAGGTACCTGGCAACTCCTTTCTCAAGGGCACTGGTCAAAGAATTTAGGGTGTCCGTGATTTCCCTCCCAATCTTGGAAGGCATCTCCTCAAGGGACCTGCCTGATTGCCGGATTTCAGCGTCAGCTTCCTCTGTAACAAAAAAATAATATTAACCACAATATTGATCAGCGGTGGTGCACGGGTTCATGTCCCGGTCATGCCTACACAATTTTGTGTGACTTGTTTCATTGCCGCTACTCCATTTCAATAATAATAATAATATAGTGGGACATTAACACACACGGTCATCTGATCCCAAACTAAGAGCTTGTACTATGGAAACCAGATAACTGGTAATATACTACATATAATACTTTTCTTTTGTAAATGCATACTTAAATATAGATAATTACACCCAGACACAAGACCAAAAGACATATTTAAACAAATGTTTGTCTAGGGTGGGAATCGCACCCTCGACCTGCGGCGTGAAAAGCATGTATTTTACCGAACACACCACCGGCCCGTCAAAGAACGAAAACATTGACCTGTGACATCCACCAACCTGCTCTTGGTCATGGATTAAAGCCTAAACTCTTTCAACTCGCGAGATAGTTGACAGAAGACCTGTGCCCAGCTGTGGGACACTAAAAAGAGTTGAAGTGTAGTGTAGAAGTATAGGTAAGTTTTAATCAAACGCACGCTTAATTCTTTACGCCGTCCGCCGTCCGCCGTAGGTAAAACTACCTCAGCGTCAATATCATTTTAATATATTATAACTAACCGGTGAAAGTCTAACATAAATTTAAAATCAATAAAATATGTAAATATAGCAATTACTAAATTCTAAATCACCGTAAAAAATGCGCCATATTGATTCGAAAAAAAAAAGTGAAATTTCGCACACAAAAACCGTAATCAAATCAATTTTCTAAAAAGTTTACACACGAAGTTTTTGCTATAGAAAATAATTAAAATTTGGATCTGTAGTTTTTTAACCGAATTCATAAAATGGAGGAGGTTCTTCATTCGTCGGATTTTTAATTAGTTTTTTTTTCAATTTTTTCAATTCAATTCAATTTATTTGCGCAAAAATGGGTATGTACAAAAGATGTAACAGTTTAGTGTCACCATTATCCAGCTTCATTTAAGCAAAAGAAATTTTAAATGAAGTAAATCAAATAAATAAAATAATGATATTATAATAATAATATTATAATAATAATATTATATAATAATTTTTTAAGTGAATTGATTTTTTTTATTTCAAATTCACTCTATTAAAATAATTTCATCAGCAAATCAAATCAAATGAAATCAAATCATTTATTCATAACATTTTGGGTAAGTACAAATGATCTTAGGTCAAGAAATAGCATCACCAAAATCTGCCTAAAGAGGTGTATGAAAAAAAAAAATCAATTTCTTGGCACATCCGCTACATACATGAGCTGTCATTTCACCGCGTCCGCCTTTTGAGTCAGCTGTCACTTGAAAATGTCAACATCAACGAAAGAATGAACATCAAACACAGATGAAGCGGCCATCTTAGAAGAGCTGACACTTTGTGTTGGAACGTTGCGTCGTCGAGATGTACGCACGTAACTACGTGCTCGGTGGACGTTACGCTTTAATCCAATGTAATCTTAGCGATCTGTAACTATCTGGTAGAATTATTGATTGTACTATCGAGAGTTCTGGATGAAGAGATTGTTGCTATAGTTATTTTATTGGAATACTGCCTTCTTACCCGATAATGTTGTCTGATAATCGTAATTTTAGACGAAAGCCTTTATTTTAACTATTATTTACGTGCACCTAGCACGTAGTGTTAGTCTAACTCCTAGTTTCCACTAGCAAAACATTCCCAAGAAAACATGTTACATGTTAATCTATATATATAAAAATGAAACCCGTTTTCCGTTGTCACGACATCACGCGTGAACGGCTGGACCGATTTCGCTAATTCTCTTTTTAAAATATTCCTTTATGTACGAGGATGGTTCTTACGCAGAGAAAAATAAAAAAAATAAAATCTAGAAAGCGAAGAAGTGCCGAAAACCGCGTTAGATACCTACTATTTATTTTTGGTTATATTCGGTAGGTCTGAGACCCGGTAGATGGCACTGCTTTACCGGGCAGAACGACGTCTGCCGGGTCCGCTAGTTTTCAATAAAATTCCAAACCCTTTAAGAGAACTACCATTGTTAAAATTTAAGAAAACATTAAAATCTTTGTTGAATGAAAATATTCTTATTCAATTATGGAATATTTAGGTGATTATTATCAATTTAAATTTTGCATACTAGTTTAAGGCAGAATGTACTTGGACTCCTTGAAACTGTACCATCTGAATTATATACCTGCATTCAAAGCAAATAAAGACCTATTCTATTTCTATTCTTCTGTTCTAAGCTCTGTCTATCTCTGTCACTCAGGGATGATTAGAAAGAGATAAGACTATGCTTGTTTCATGGTTTTGTTGTGCAGTGCAAACGCCCTGTAAAGCGTAGGTCATGCTGCTAAAGGTGTAGGTAGTCACATACTAAAACCGGATGGACTCAGTGAAAGCAGTTTCATTTCAAACCAGTAGGTTTTTCTTTAATTAAAATTCTGAGGGAATTCCGGTAAGCTTTTCCACAGTAATAACCATTATTATTATAGCTAATGGTTTAATTAGTTTTATAATTAGTTTGCGAGGAAATCGGTTTCTTTTAGAACTATTGATGGATTACAATAAAATAATGCAATAATATTGTAGTAAAATGGTAAATTATCTGTCGAAGAACTGACAATCGCTGGGGAAAGCGAGTTCTCGAATGGAGACCACGTCTTGGCAAGCGTAGTGTGGGACGCCCTCCAGCTAGGTGGAGTGACGATCTGCGAAAGATAGCCGGCAGTAGCGAGATGCGACAAGCCGAGGACAGGGTGAAATGGCGCTTATTGGGAGAGGCCTATATCCAGCAGAAGACTGCTATAGGCTGATGATGATGAAAGTGGTAAATTTATTTATTGATACATTATCACCATTAACTGAGCAATAATTGACGGGCCGGCGGTGTGGTCGGTAAGATACTTGCTTTTCACGCCGCAAGTCGTGGTTTCGATTCTCACCCGAGACAAACGTTTGTTTAAATATGTCTGTTTGTCTTGTGTCTGGGTGTAATTATCTATATTTAAGTATATATTTACAAAAGAAAAGTATTATATGTAGTATATTACCTGTTATCTGGTTTCCATAGTACAAGCTCTGCTTAGTTTGGGATCAGATGACCGTGTGTGTTAATATCCCAGGATGTTATTTGAATCATTTTTATTTTATAGATAGTTTATTATCTTTAAATATATATATCAATTGCTGTTCGTTAGTCTCGCTAAAACTCGAGAACTAGGTACTAAACGGATTTATCTTAACTTGGTCTTGAAATGTTCGTGGATATCTAGGGTAGGTTTCAAAGGAGAGAAAAATCTATTTAAATGAAAATCAATTGCTGTTCGTTAGTCTCGCTATAACTCGAGAACGGGTGGACTGATTTGACTAATTTTGGACTTAAAGTATTCAAACAAGTCTAAGGACAGTGTAGATAGTGAGAAATTAATATGCGGCATGAAGTTCGCCGGGGCAAATCTATACTTACTTAATATTATCATTATATATAATAAAACTAAGTTGATAAAATGTGCGTGCCGATAAAACTTAAAAAGGAGTCCCATCACGATAAAGGGACTTATATAGTGTGATAGCCCTTTATCCCCCCTCGAACAAGAAAGTTCCCGTTTTAACCTAAAGGGTGTGTTTTTAAAGATATAAGGGCTTTTCCAACCCTTCAACTTGGAAAGTAAGTGTAGTCGCGCCATCTGTTGTCAAATAGTTGAACTTCATTCATTGTACACAATATGGACTTAAAAGAACGATTATTTGGGGCGCGAAATTTAAAATTCTCATTTCAATAAAGTCTTAAATTACATTTGTTACCATAACCCTTTATCCCCCCTCGAACAAGAAAGTTCCCGTTTTAACCTAAAGGGTGTGTTTTTAAAGATATAAGGGCTTTTCCAACCCTTCAACTTGGAAAGTAAGTGTAGTCGCGCCATCTGTTGTCAAATAGTTGAACTTCATTCATTGTACACAATATGGACTTAAAAGAACGATTATTTGGGGCGCGAAATTTAAAATTCTCATTTCAATAAAGTCTTAAATTACATTTGTTACCATAATAAAGTTATTAAATTTTGTGTATTTATACAGCAGTAGCTAACTTATATGTTGGAGTTAAAGCGATATCATTTTAGTTATTCAAATTACTTCTGAAAACATTTTAAAATTTAAGTTTTTAAATTTCGCGCCTTTACTGCGTATGCTACAGCTGCAAAACCTATTGTTACGGCGAACGATAACGTCGAGAACATTCTATACCTAGAAGGTGTGAGAAAGTAAATATTCCCAAACTTTCTTGAATATCCTAGAGCCATCTTTCTCGAATATCTTAGAGCCAACTATACACTTCATGTGTATAGTCTCCATAAAGCCAACTTTCTGGAATACCCTAGAGCCTAGCTTTCTGAATATATAAGAGCCCGGTGTCGCCCGCCAGAATTAATTCGATTTGAACAGCGGAACAAGCCACTTCGAAACGAAAAAGAAAGAAGTTACCTGTGTGAGCCTTTATTTTGAAGTATCACGTGTGAGTATTTTTAATAGTGTGTTTAATTAATTCATGATCTTGAAGTGAAGAAAAAAAAAAGTTATCTGTGAGCCTTTATTGTGAAATATTAAATGTGAGTATTTTTAATAATGTATTTAATTAATTCTAATGGTTTTTTTTTCTTTTCTTTTAATTGTAATTTCCTTAACTTTCAAGTAGTCGCGCGGCGTTGAATCGATATACTTTGGCCGTAAACAAAATATCGCGCGACCGCTTGAAGATTAAATAATTTTGTTTTCTTTGTCTCAACGTGCCCCACGTTTACGTAATAATATATTTGTCTATAAAATGTTCATTTAATTTATATTTTACAGAATATAATGCCTAGACGTAAAAGAGGTGGAGATCTTGCCAGTTCTGCAGCGAAACGGCGGAAACAAAAAGAATATCGAAGAAATGAAACGGAAGAACAGCGCGAAGCACGTTTACAAAATCAACGAACCAGAATGAGCACCCTGAGAAGCGGAAAAAGCGAAGAAAGAAGCGAAAATAAAACTATTGAAGAATCGAGAATTTTAAAAGATAATCTAACAAAGGAAGCATTCCACTACGAATCGACGAAGAAATATTACAATCATAAATATGTTGTGATCGGAAAAATGAATAACATTTGCCAATTTTGCCACGCGAAAAAATTCAGTAAAGAAACACCAGGTCTCTGTTGCATGAATGGAAAAATTCGATTACCACCACTGGAAGCACCTCCGCAGGAATTTCTACATTACATGACCGGGGAAACACCAGAATCAAAACACTTTCTTCAAAATATAAGATCATACAACTCCTGCTTTCAAATGACTTCTTTCGGTGTTACTTCGACTAACACTAATAGAGATGAATTTGAATATGTATTTTCAATTCAAGGGCAAATTTATCACAAAATAGGATCGTTACTACCAATGCCTAACGATGACTATAAATTTCTGCAAGTATATTTCATTGGAAATGAAGAACAAGAAATTGATCAACGAAGTACACATTTTAATGGATTGAAACGCGAAATAATCCAAGATGTACAGAGGATCTTACACAAATACAATCAACTGATTTACATATTCAAAACAACACTAGATCGCATGATTTCTGATGACTATAAAATTGTGATTCGAGCCGATAAAAGACCACGTGGAGAACACGAACGTAGATTTAATGCACCTCAGATAGATGAAGTCGCCATCGTAATTGTGGACAATGAAAATACAAGCCGTGACATAATTTTACAACGAAGAAGAAAAGGACTACAACGCATTGCAGAGACACACCGTTCATATGATTCTCTTCAATATCCTTTAATATTTCTGCACGGAGAGGACGGTTATCATTTCAATATAAAACAAATTCATCCTGAAACAGGCATAGAAACAAACAAAAAAGTCACTTCCAAGGAGTTCTATGCTTACCGCTTAATGATCAGAGACAATGAAATATACAATCACATTCTCAACACTCGCCGTTTATTCCAACAATTTCTGGTAGATATGTACGCAAAAATAGAAGCAGAACGGATGCTTTACATAAGACTGAATCAGAAGAAACTACGCACAGAAGAATACATCCACCTTCGAGATGCGATCATAAATGACGGCAATATTGACGATATTGGAACAATGGTAATCTTACCCTCATCATACATAGGAAGTCCAAGACATATGCACGAATATACTCAAGATGCCATGACCTACGTAAGAAAATATGGACGACCTGATCTCTTCATAACATTTACATGCAACTCATCATGGCCAGAAATCAAAGAACAACTAAAATATGGACAAACCTCCATGGATCGACACGACATAATAGCCCGAGTTTTTCGACAAAAACAAATAAGATTTATTGAAGTCATCACAAAATACCACATCTTTGGAACCGTTAGATGCTGGATGTATACAATCGAGTGGCAAAAACGAGGATTACCTCACTCACACAATCTCATATGGCTACACGATAAAATTTATCTCACGGATATCGACAAAATCATCCAAGCTGAATTTCCCAATCCACAAAAAGATCCGGAACTATACAGCATAGTAGTGAAAAACATGATTCACGGACCATGTGGACCATTAAACTTTAATGCGCCATGCATGCGTGATGGAAAATGTACAAAAAAATATCCAAAACCATACGTAGACGATACAAAAACTGAAGATGACGGCTATCCCAAATATAGAAGACGATCACCGAAAAACGGTGGTTTCACAGCAAAAATACGAATACAAGGCAGAGATGAACTGGAAATAGATAATCAATGGGTAGTACCATATAACCCACTACTTTCTAAAATGTTCCAAGCACACATAAACGTTGAATATTGCAATTCAGTAAAATCTATTAAATATATATGTAAGTACGTAAACAAAGGTAGTGATATGGCAGTATTTCAAATAGTCCAAAATAGCGAACAAAATAACAGAAATGATGAGATACTCATGTACCAAATGGGAAGATACATCAACAGTAACGAAGCAGCGTGGAGGATTTTTAGTTTTCCCATACACGAACGCGAACCAGCTGTGCAACATCTAGCAGTACATTTGGAGAATGGACAGAGAGTTTACTTCACAAAAGACTCGGCTAGAAAAATTGCAAGCGAACCACCTCAGAACACAACATTAACAGCTTTTTTCCAACTTTGCCAAACGGATCCATTCGCAAAGACGTTACTGTATGTCGACGTCCCTATTTATTATACGTGGGACAAAACAAGAAAAATTTTTCAACGACGAAAACAAGGAATGCCAGAAGAGGGTCATCCAGAAATAATGAAAACTAACACAATAGGTCGAGTATACACTGTACATCCAAACAATGCCGAATGTTTCTATCTCCGGATGTTGTTACACGAAATACGAGGACCAACAAGTTTCACAGATCTCAGGACTATTGACGGCTACCTATGCCAGACGTACAGAGAAGCATGTCAACGCTTAGGATTATTGGAAAACGATAACCACTGGGAATTAACACTACAAGAAGCCACACTCACAGCTTCAGCTGAACAAATTCGAGAGTTATTCGCCATAATTCTAACAACATGTAACCCATCAAACCCAAAACAGCTATGGGACTCTTTCAAAAGGAGTATGAGTGATGATATATTGTACCAAATCCGACAAGCTAATCCAGAACTGACTATAGAATTCAGTGACAACATCTTCAATGAAACACTCATTCGCTTAGAAGATAAATGCTTAGCAATAAATAACCGGACCTTAGTAGAACTTGGAATGCCAGCACCACAAAGAAATGCTTTCAGTATGCTAAACTACGAAATTACAAAGGAAAAAAGCTACAACGTCAATGAACTACTTGAATACATTGCTCACAATAAACCACTCCTCAATGACAATCAAAAAACAATTTACAACGTTATAATGAACCGAATAAATAACAACACTGGTGGAATTATTTACTTGGACGCACCAGGAGGCACCGGTAAAACGTTTCTAATAAATCTAATACTGGCGGAAATACGTGCTAAAAAACACATCGCACTGGCACTAGCATCATCCGGCATTGCAGCCACACTTATGGAAGGAGGACGAACTGCTCATTCTGCCTTACAACTACCGTTGAATATAGCCGAACAACAATTCCCGGTATGTAAAGTCTCAGGAGCATCTGGACGGGGTCAACTTCTAAAACAAGCTAAAATTATCTGCTGGGATGAATGCACCATGGCCCATAAAAAATCACTAGAAGCCATGGACAGAACATTACAAGAATTGCGAAAAAACTCTGAAATAATGGGAGGAGCTCTACTCATACTCTCAGGAGATTTTCGACAAACACTTCCAGTTATTCCCAAGTCAACACCAGCAGACGAGATCAATGCATGCTTAAAAAAGTCACATCTCTGGCCAGAAGTACAAATACTGCAATTAACAAAAAACATGAGGGTTGAATTATCAAAAGATGAAACAACAGCACATTTTGCTAAAATGCTTTTACAAATAGGCGAAGGTACATATCCTACTGACCAAACGACCGGTCTCATTGAACTCAATAGTGATTTCTGTAACATAGCCACTACTGAAAACGAACTAATCGACAAAATTTATCCAAATATTATTCAGAACTATACCAACGTAGAGTGGTTATTTCAAAGAGCAATTTTGGCCACTAAAAATAATATTGTTGACGATATCAATTTTAATATTCTAAAGAAAATACCTGGTGAAGAGAAAGTATATAAATCGATCGACACGATGGTAACCATTGAAGAAAGTGTCAACTTCCCTACTGAATTTCTAAACTCTTTACAAGTACCAGGAATGCCATTACACTGCCTTCGTCTGAAAATTGGATCTCCAATCATACTACTTAGAAATCTCAACTCCCCAAAACTATGTAATGGAACGAGGATGATCGTAAAACAGCTATCGAATAATATCATTGAAGCTGAACTTATTTCTGGAAAGAACAAAGGACACACAGTATTTATACCTAGAATACCACTGATCTCTTCTGAATTGCCATTTCAATTTAAAAGATTGCAGTTTCCAATTAAATTAGCCTTTAGTTTTACAATTAACAAAGCGCAAGGGCAAACTTTAAAATATTGTGGCATCAACCTCAAAGAATCCTGCTTCTCTCACGGTCAGCTTTATGTAGCTTGCTCAAGAGTAGGAAATTCGAAAAATTTATATATATATACCCCGGACAATAAAATGAAAAATGTTGTTTATAAACAAGTAGTATAAATAATGAGAAAATGTAAATACATGTAAATATATATGTTTAAATATACATGTAAATATATATGTCCATGATAATGTAAATACATGTAAATATATATGTTTTCAATATATATATATTTTTTACTTTTTACGTCATAGTTTATTTTTTTATTTCAACTACCACGTAACCTCATATCAACTCCCGAGCGAAGCCGGGTATTACAGCTAGTAATATTATAAATGCGAATGTAAGTTTGTTTGTTACGCTTTCACGCAAGAACTACTGAACCGATTTGGATGAAATTGGGTATGGAGGTAGTTTGAGACCCGAGAAAGGACATAGGATAGTTTTTATCCGACTGCGCAAAAAGAAGGTAATGTTTTGGCGCGATAACCGACATCCGCGGGCGAAGCGAGCGGGCGGATATCTAGTAGTTTATACTAATATAATAAAGAGGAAAGATTTGATTGTTTGTTTGTAACGAATAAGCTCAAAAACTAATGGACTGATGTCTAAAATTCTTTCACCATTAGCAAGCTACATCTTTACTGAGTAACATAGGCTATATTATATGATAAAAAAATTAGCGATCCGTATGAAAACTTCGATAATGTAACCCAAGGTGTCAAAAAAATGACGAAGAAAATCATTGTATCGCGTACGCTGTGTAAACTATTTAATAAAAAAATAAAGAATTTCGTTCGACGCTGGTTTGAAATCATCTTGTACTTATAGAGAAGAGATATTGAAAGTAATGTGTTATAGCGTTCCGTGAGAAGTGTCAGTTTGTATTGTCAATATTTACTGCGAAATGTGTGCACTTTCGCCTTTAGAAGCGTGCGAAGTAATCTGATTTACTTTGTTTGTTTATAAGTGTCACTTTTGTAGCTCGTGACTCCACCCGCACGTATCAGTTGTCGCGCTAAACCGTTGAACTCTTTTGCGCAGTCGGATAATAACTATTCTATGTCCTTCCCCGGATCTCAAACTACGTCTATACCAAATTTCATCTAAATTAGTACTATAGTTTTGGCGGGAGAGCGCGACAGACAGTTAATATCATATTTATAATAATAGTAAGGATCATTACAATTACAGCTCACTTCGTCTCCCGCGTGGTATTAGGATAAAAAGTAGCTTCGTTATGTGTTATTCCAGACTATAACCTATCTCTGTACTAAATTTCATACAATTCTGTAGTGTTTGCGTAAGTAATTTTTTTTTAAATCTTGAATAGGCTGGCGCTTGACTACACCTTACCTGATGTTAAGTAATGATGTAGTCTACGATGGGACGCAACAGTCCACGTCCGTGGGAGTGCACCTGTTATCTGAATCCCCACACGTGGTCCCCGGGTGGTGCAAATCAGTTGACAACCAACTGGTAATTATGTTTACTGGTAATTAACTGGTGGTAAGCTTCGGCCGAGGTTAGTGACTACCCATCAGACAAAGCCGCACCGGCAAGCGGCCTTGCCGTGTTCCGGTGCGATGTCTGGTGACACCATTTAAAAGGGTGGGTCGAATTGTTGCTGCCACTCATTCATTTCACTGCAACCTTCCCACCGAAAGTCATTTTCACGAGTGAATGGGCTGGCGCGTCCCATCGTAGACTACATAATTGCTTAACATCAGGTAAGTTGTACTCAAGCGCCAGCCTATTGAAGAATAAAAAAACAAAACCGATGTGGTAGCAGTACTTGCTTGATCCGCGGTGCTTGGAAGATGGGACTTCGAGACTGGCGACGCATTACCCTACACCAATGGCCTCCCCATCTTCTAAGATGTATAGTCCATCTTAGTATATAATTCATAATTCATAATTCATTTATTTCATTGCAAACATGGGTATTTACATTAATGGTGTTTACATTTATAATACTGATCTCCATATTTTGCCATTACATGGGCATGCAATTATAATAGGGCGCAATTTTAATTGATAAAATAACAATCATATTGATGTCACATAGATTAAGAATTAAAACATAATTATAATTCGAAGAAAGAATGACAATAATTAAATATAATGTCAAAAGTTCACGAAACAATAAATATACAGTCAAATTTTAATTAAGTACCTATTAATATAGTCAATATACCAACTAAGATCAATTTAGTCATTTGCCATATGGATTCCCTTCTAAAAACTCTTTGACACTGTAAAACACTTTGTCAGTAAGAAATGCCTTAAGCTTTGCCTTGAACAAATGAAGATTGTTGATTTCTGAAATAACACAGGGCAATTTGTTATATATCCTGGATGTCATACAATATATACTATTGTTCATTAAAGCTGATTTACAGGACGTACTCTGAATTTTATTTTTATATCTAGCGCTTTTCAATTTACCATACATACCATATAGAGGACAGTCAGTCACGTTCAGTGCACACTGCTTTCGGATTTGCATAACAAAAAAACAGCAAATTGAACTGCCGACAAGGAATTGGTATTTGGCAATAATGTTATAGCGAGGGCTACTCTCCGCCAGTGCGCAAATATACGCATAATCGTTATATTTTTGAAGTGAACCTCTTTTTTATCATATAATAGGTTTGCGCTTGACCACAGCTTGCCTGATGTGAAGCAATGTTGTAGTCTACGATGCAACGCGCTTACCCAATAAATACCGACTCACTCGTGACTTGAAGACAGGCAGATTATAGCTATCGGGAAACAGAGATGTCGGCAACGAATTCTACAACTTAGCAGTTCGCACAATAAAAGTGGAGGCAAAGCGCTTTGTGTGTGCCTGTGGAATTTCCACCATATAACGGTGGCGCATAGCGGACCTCTACTTGCCCGATAGGAAAACGGGGATGGGGGAATAAGATTGTGTAATTCCAACGCACACTCTCAGAAGTGTATCCGATAAAAGACCGAAAGACTAGCAACTATGCGGCGATGCTCGATCTCAGAGCACGGAGTTAGTTATGGTACTTTTTCAATTTCAATTTCAATTTATTCTTGTGAAACACAGGTAAATAATATGATACAAAATAAATAATAATGATATCCTACTGTGTTCTACCGTGTGGCGTACAAGTCATTGTTAACTTAGATTTAAATTAGATTACAAGCATCACTGAAATATTAACTAAATAATTGTCTGTTTATTTCCAACTGACTTCAAAAAGGTGGAGTGTGATTGCTATTTTGTAAAAAAACTAATGATCAGACTTGAACTGGGTATTCATTATCTGCAGTATAATATACTGTATCAAGAATAATTCTACAATTAAATCTTAATACAATGGTGAACACTCGCGACCTTTAGTGAAAGTTGATTCGTTGAGCCTAGGGTCAATGTCTGAGGAAAGCTGTTGATCTGTTTACTATGTATGTACATTGCATGCCACATTGGTGTAGGGAAACTTGCTCACCTCTAGCGTTCGGGGTCGCGGGTTCAAATCCTGTGCGCCGAACCAAAAAGAGACTTAAATCTTTTCTATGGCTTTAATAATCACATCCAGATGAAAAATAAATTGAAATACGTATATCTTATTGCCGATGCAGTGAAATTGGAAATTTGGAGTCAAAAATTTAAATACGAACATGTTATTTTATTAACTTTAGACGAAAAAAGCGACGTGAGTTTTTAAACGTGTTTATGTATCTGTGCACAAGTTTGTGACATCATAGCGCGTAAATTTACTTAGGTAGGTAGCTGTATGTAGCTACATACCTAAGTAATTTTTTTTACTTTTATGACTTTTCCATACATTTGAAACTAATGTCTGTGGTTTGATATATTGTGCGGACGGTACTTTTTCTAGGTTTTTGGCATGAAGTTAGCCGCGAGTCTAGTCCTAGTCTTATTTGAAACGCCTAGTACGGGTTTAAATTGGGTTTAACGTCCCAAAAATATTTATTTATTTATTTTATATCTCAGTAATTGTAATCTGTCACGGAACTCGACGCGTGCGGTTAACTTGCTAGATTACCGTTGATTTTGAGAATAACATTTTTTCGTTAGGGTTGACAGTTAAAAACATATCCGCCATATCTCATATATTCTATTCCCTAACCTGCCTGCTTACTAGCCTACGAAAAGGTTAGCTAATATAAATAAATAATAAATATTCTAGGACATTAACACACACGGTCATCTGGTCCCAAGCTAAGCAGAGTTTGTGTTATGGTAACCAGATAACTGGTATATACTATACATATAATACTTTTTTTTTGTAAATAAATACTTGTAATAGATATATTTACACCCAGACTCGATACAAACAGACATGTTCCACACAAATGTTTGTGGCGGTTGTGTCGCCTCAGAACTTATTTATTTATTTAGGATTGCCAACAGTTATTACATTTTTCACAAAGCATATGTATACAAGAAATAACTTAAAAACTAAAATGCATAACCTTTTATAGGCAAACACCGCATGCAAAAAACAGACATTAATTTTTATAGACATTTAAACAAAAAGATTAAAAAACCTTAAACAACAATACAACACTATATTTATGTGAAAGGAAATTTTTATTATTAATTATAGTTACACATGTTTACTAGTAACACTGCTTAATTTTTTTACGAAAACTATGAAGCGTATCATTGTGCATATTTATGAGCTCACTGCATTCATTGTACAACCTAGAGAGAACTCGCTGTTTATGATCGTTGGAGCCTTTCGAGACTGAGATTATATTAGGATATATTTATTATTTCCAATAATATAATAATAATAATACAATGACGGGCCGGTGTGGCGTGGTCGGTAAGATACTTGCTTTTCACGCCGCAGGTCGTGGGTTCGATTCCCACCCGAGACAAACATTTGTTTAAATATGTCTGTTTGTCTAGTGTCTGGGTGTAATTATCTATATTTAAGTATATATTTACAAAAGAAAAATATTATATGTAGTATATTACCAGTTATCTGGTTTCCATAGTACAAGCTCTGCTTAGTTTGGGATCAGATGACCGTGTGTGTTAATGTCCCACTATATATTATATTTGCTCGTTAATTCGAATTTGTGGTACTTTATTATAATTTTGGACAACCCTAATGTTTTTAACTAATCACTTTAGATTATCTGTGCCGTGGTTACATCGCATCAAATAGTTAACATCAAGGCTAGAGAAACTATCATACTATAGGCCGACCGTTTAACTCGCGTATCGCCTATCGCCAAGATTCTGACTCCTCAAGCTGCACAGACAGTGATGATGATTCAAGCGATATGAATATTAGTGACGAATAGTCTTACATTACTTTTATCTGTGGTTAAATAGTTCTTTATGAGATTTAGATATTGTTTTATGACTTTGTACCTCAGATGGCGATACGCGAGTTAAACGGTCGGCCTATAGCTACACCCCGCGACATTGCTTGAAATATGAAATCATATTGAAAAAAACTTGGGCCCAATTAACGGCAATATTCTCGTCCCTTTATTATTTAAGAGTTCTAAACATAAGTGGGTGATATACATCTCTACCTTCACCTACGGGAATTAGAGAAGTGAGTGCTAGGCAAGGCTGCTTGGCAGTTCAGCTTTGTCTGGTGGGTGGTCACTAACCACGGATGAACCTACCTCCGGTTTTAAGTCACCTCATTTGTACTACCCGAGGATTCACTTTAACCCTTTTTAGTGTCCCACTGTTGGGCACGGCTCTTCTCTCAACTATCTTACGAGTTGATAGAGTTTAGACCTTAATCCACACACGCTGGCCAAGTGCGGGCTGGTGGATGTCAAATGTCCTCGAATGATTAGTTCTTAGACATGCCGCTTTCCTCACGATGTTTTCCTTCACCGATGTTGAGCAGCGGAGATGAAACAATTCACACAAAGATGTGTGGGCACGACCAGGATTCGAACCTTCGACCTTATTTTTCTAAGGCGGGGCCCGTGCCGCTGCGCCACCACCGCTGCTCACCCTAGGACTACGTGTGGGGATTCAGATTTAAGGTGCTCTCTTACAGATGAAGGTGATAGCCCACTTACAGGACTCTGCTCCAAGTCTCCAACATCGCTCCCACCCCATATACCTAGCCATAACCTAAGGCGACTGCTCGCGGTCTACGCATCGACAGCTAGTAGGTATCCAGATGCCCACGCGATGACCGCTTTTACTTCACGATAAACTCAGTTTCCATTGAACCAACTATGCCTCGATCGAGCAGTCAGCGCGTGGACTACGCTCAGACTGTTCGATCGAGACATAGTGACCAGACTACGTGCTTGCTTGCAATGCGCAGTAAGGGAGGCATCTACTACCGAGAAGTCTTACAGCGGTAACCTCACTGACAGCTGTCTGTTGCTTTATGTTGCCAATATTGCTGAAAGCGTGGTAGGTAAGATGCTTGCTTTTCACGCCGCAGGTCGTGGGTCCGATTCTCACCCAAGTCAAACATTTGTGTGATGAAAATGTCTGTTTGTCTTGTGTCTGGGTAAATTATCTATATTTAAGTATGTATTTACAAAAGAATGAATGAAAGAAGAAATGTGTTATATGTAGTTCTAGCTTCCGCCTGCGGCTTCGCCTGAGTGGTGTTAGTATAAAAATTAGCAAAGTGACAGATCTATAAGAACCCTTTATCATATTTTTTATTTATTATTGGTGGAACCCCGTTTCACCCCCTTAAAGGGTGAGTTTTGAAAAATCCTTTCTTAGTGCACCCCTAGACTCCATAAGGAACCTATGTGCCAAATTTAAAGTCTCCAGACCCAGCGGTTTGGGCTCTGCGTTGATATGTCAGTCAGTCAGTTTCTTCTTTTATATGTTTAGAAGATATTACCAGTTATCTGGTTTCCATAGTACAAGCTCTGCTTAGTTTGGGATCAGATGACCGTGTGTGTTAATGTCCCACAAAATTATTATTATTATTAATGTAACTATTTAAAGAGCAATTCTTAAAGCCCATATTTCACAATATTGTTTCTGCCGGGTGTTACCGGAGTTGTGTTCGACCTTACGTCACTTTTCTTGTGTAGAAAGGGTTTAAAAACGGAGTTTAGGGTGACCTTAATATGACGCGGTTATCCAGTTAACTAGCCGTTAAATTGTTGCAATTAATGTGACAGGCTTTCTTTTGTTGACAATGAAACTAGTTATGCTGAGATTTACACTTTGATGCGAACGAACGCATACGCAACGAACATATACGTCACGCGTGGCGAGACTGCGGTGAATTTTATGACATAGATGTATTTTGCAATGTAACCTACTTAAGTATTTACTGTTTTAAACTGACATCGACATTATAATTTTGCGACATTTTAATTTATTTTTCTAGTGGACATTTGTAATAATAAACCTCTTGTTTTTTTTTTGTGGGAATATGGACATTGCTGAAAATCAGTGTTGTGGGTCGCCTCTAGTAGGCACTCACAGCGTTTACTGAGCAATGTCCATGTTTGACACTGATAGGTCACACTTACCTACTCTTGTTTTTAATTTTTTTTTCTTTTACATTGTTTTTTTTTTCTCTTTCTATGTGTTTCTTTTTTTATCATTTAATTTTGTGTGTCCTGTCGTTGTCAAATAAATGTTTTTCTTTCTTCTTTCTTTCTTTCTTTATAATATTACAATTTACTTAAGATTTTGCATGCCCATGTGACGGCAAAACATGAAGATCTGTCTATTTTTTTTATAACATCTATATATCACCCACGTTTGCAAAGAAATAAATAATTTGAATTTGAAACAACGTTTAATGACGTCAGGCTAGAATTTAATTCTAGATCGTGATGGTACGGCATTTATCCACTAGTAACTAAAAGTTCCACAAAGTCACAAAATCAAAATATGCTTTATTTTTTTTGAGACGCGAGTCTACATAAAAATAGTCAAATTTCTTTTCCTACCGTGCAGTGAATGACTGGCAACTACTGAGAAACACTGACAAAAAACTCAGTAGGCTTTTTTTTTAGTGAAGTACTTATATCTATTACATTTTGTTTGTTTAGTGTGTTGAATTAGAGCGAGTTTGAAGACGAAAGTCTTTAATCAGTGCGTCGTCATACCCGTTATGACATACGGAGCCGATACGGTAGAACTGGTCCATAAATTTAAAATCGCTCAGCGAGCTATGGTAAAAGCTATACCTACTCGGAGTTTCTCTGAAGGATCGAATACGCGATGAAGTGATCCGACAGAGAATTAAAATAGTCGACAAAGCTCACCGTATTGGTAAGCTGAAGTGGCAGTGGGCCGGTCATATCTGCCGTAGAACCAACAACCGCTAAAATAGTTCCTAAGAGGACTTCACGGATTGGGAAACTTTCGAGCGACATCTAGTCCCAAATTAATAAATACTAAATACTACCCAACTAATACCCAACTAATTAACTTGTGTTATGGGTACTAGGGACTGATAAATTACAAAAAAAAAAACTGTAAATACATACATAAATCACACCAGACACAGAACAAACAATTATGCTCTTCATACAAAAATTTGTCCTGGGTTTGAACCCACGACCTCCTGCTTAGCAGTCAGGGTCACTAGCCACTACACCAACAGGCTTGTAAACATTATGTCTGTTTGACTGCCTCAGTGGCTTAGGGAATGGCTTGTTTGCATCTAGCTCCGAGGACGCGGATTTGATCTCACGCCTGACCAAAAACAGTCTTACCAGTTCGGAGCCAGAATGAAGGGAGCACGTAAAGTCATCGGTCCTGTGTCCGATATTTCAACGATCGTGATCAATTGATCAATTTTGGGCTTTAATACTTTTGTAAAAATAAAATTAAACATTAATAACAAAAATAGCTGCAGTAGCGTAGCGGTACGGGCCTCGCCTTAGATTTATAAGTTCGCGGGATCGATTCCCAGTCGTGCCCACACATGAATGTTTGTCTTGTGTCTGGGTGTAATTATCTATATTTAAGTATGTATTTACAAAAGAAAAGTATTATATGTAGTATAATACCAGTTATCTGGTTTCCATAGTACAAGCTCTGCATAGTCTGGCATCAGATGGCCGTGTGTGTTAATGTCCCACTATATTATTATTATTATTTACAACTATTTCATCAACGCTGCATATCGGTGAAGGAAAACATCGTCAGGAAACCGGCATGTCTAAGAACTAATTATTCGAGGACTTGTGACATCCACCAACCCGCACTTGGCCAGCGTGTATGGATGAAGACCTAAACTCTCTCAAATCGTAAGATAGTTGAGAGAAGACCCGTGCCTAGCAGTGACATGGTGATGAAAAAATTCGCACAAAGATGTGTGGGCACGACCAGGAATAAAACCCGCGACCTTATATTTCTAAGGCCTGGCCTGTACGCCACCGCTGCTCAAAAAAACTCAACTAGACTTTTTAAAAGTCAGTTAAAAAAAGAAAGTGAAACACACAAACTATTTCGTCACATTTTGTGGTTTCACGTAACAAAATATTTGAGTTACAGAGATGCTAATTTTATGTGTTTTTATCACTTGCTAACTTCCGACCGCGTCTTCACCCGCACTTCTATTAGCTGCTTCTAAAATAGATGCGAAAGTTTGATAAAAGCAAACCATCACTTGAACCCATTTTAGTGTCCCCTGCTGGGCACGGGTCTTCGAGATTAAGGCTTAATCCAAGCTGGCCAAATGCGGTTTGGTGGATGTCACAAGCCCTCGAATGATTACTTCTTAGATATGCCGGTTTTGACACGATGTTTTCCTTCACCGATATTGAGCAGTGGCGATGAAACAATTCACACAAAGATGTGTGGGCACGACCAGGAATAAAACTCGCGAACTTATATTTCTCAGGCGAGGTCTTAACTAGCCTAAAACTCTCTCAACTATCTTACGAGTTGAGAGAGTTTTAGCCTATAATCCACATACGCTGGCCAAGTGCGAGTTAGTGGAATATTAATTAGATCATACTTATATAAAAGTCTATTTTTAGTTTTTATAATTAAAGTAGATAATTTCTAATCTAGTTGTTTTTTAATGATATCTTTTATTAATAACAAAGCATTTTAAGAACATTTTTAATTAGAAATTTATTTATATAATCTCATAAAAAAACAAAATTCAGATACAACCAAATACAACATTATGAAGGCTTTTGAAGGTTTTAGACTTAAAAATAATATCAGGATTAGCAACTTTAGGTAGGCGTGAATAATCGGGTAAGAAGGCGGTATTTCAATAAAATAACTACGGTAAATATCACTTCACCCCAATCTCTCGATAGCACAATCATGAATTCTACCAGTTAATTACAGATCGTTAAGATTACGTTGGATTAAATAGTAACGTCCACCGAGCACGTTATTGCACTTCCCGACGATACAACGGTCCAATACGCAGTGTCAGCCCTTTAAAGATGGCCGCTTCACGCATGCTCGGTGTTCATTCGTTCGTTCATATTGACATTTTCGAGTGACAGCTGACTTCAAAGACGGACGCGATGACAGAATAAATTGACAGCTGATGCATTGAAATGTTGATGTGCCAACATATATATACTGAAATTTTAACTTAAAAACATCTTCAAAACATGTTTCTTTGTCGTTCCTCTCTTGTCAGAGTGGTCGTGGTCACATTGAGTCATCCGCATTGGTTATAGAAGTGAGCACAGCTCCTCGCACTTAAAAACATAGGGTCTCACAAATTCCACCGAATCGAGGCCTTAGGGGAAAGTGCCTAGAAGGCTGGACAGCATTGCTATGTTATATGGCAATGCCTTGATATGCTTGACATGTTTGAGACTAGTTGACATAAATAAAAATATGTCATGTGTGCTAGTTTTTTTTAAGCTTAATAACAATACAATTTAGCTTAGCTAATGTGTTCTTAATCACTTCACTTCACTTCAACCCTTTATAGTGTCCCACAGCTGGGCACGGGTCTTCTCTACACTATCTTACGAGTTGAGAGAGTTTACGCCTTAATCCACACACGCTGGCTAAGTGCGGGTTGGTGGATGTCACATGTTCTTGGATAGTTAGTTCTTAGACATGACGGTTTCCTCACGATGTTTTCCTTCACCGATATTGAGCAGCGGAGATGAAACAATTCACACAAAGATGTGTGCGCACGACCAGGATGCGAACCCGCGACCTTATTTTTATAAGGCGGGGCCCGTACCGCTGCGCCACCGCTGCTGCAATGTGCACTTAATTTATATTTATTTTTATTATTATTATTGAAAATCACTCTTTTTATGCCAGCTAATAATAAATTTATTTTATTCTGTTTCCTAACAAAAAATTTTCGCTTGAAGTGCTTGAACATTAACATCATCATTCTCCTTACCCTTTCCTATTTCTATTGGTGTCGGCTCCCAGTCTAACCTTATGCGGCTAGCTACCAGAATTATACGAGCGACTGACATCAGACATCGACACCCGTAGGGAACCAGTAGCCGAGATGGTTAGTCCAGGTGTCAGATTATATTGGCTTCTGACTACATGTAACGATTGTCATAGATGAGTTAAATTACACCCGGGACCGACGGCTTAACGTGCTCTCCGAGGCACGGATGATAGTCCCTCAACCAACCAGACACCGAAACGAATCTTTGTTGTTACACAAATATTGTTCGGGGCGGGAATCGAACCCGCGACCTCCCGGGCACAGTATAGCCCAATCGGACGGCTTACACCGCTCGACTACCGAGGTCGTCTTGAACATTAACAAAAACTTAATATTTAGTCTAATTGCGAATCTCTTTTTACGAAGTTGATAAAAACACGTCGATTTGATAAAACCCGGTGTTACTTTGAAAGTGAATGTGAAAGTGTGTGAGTCAATCTTATGAATGGATTAACATACATTTTATTCATAATGTTCTACAAAAAACCGGTCAAGTGTTGACTCGTGTGAAGGGTTCTTAAAAAGGCACTCAAATGCTATCTAACGAATATTCGGTAATATTATGTTTAATCTGTATTAAATGTTACCGGAAATGTATGAAATCTAAGAATTGTATACATATCCTAGGAAATGTATACAATTCCGAAGCTATTTAGGAAATGTATAAAAACTTGTATCAAAAACCATTTAATGCATAGATATCCTGGGAAATGTGTACATTTCCTAGGAATTGTATACAACGACGGATTACAAACATTTCCGTTAACATATATAAAAATCAATGCCACTTTTCGTTGTAATTTTATAACACAAAAACGGGCTTACCTATTCAAACCAAATGTTTAGTCATTGTTCGGACTATTTAGTAGATGGTTTACGTGAAGTTTGCACAAAATCCGTTGAACGGTTCTTTATTTATCACATTTTTTGTAAATTGTTGAGTGGGCTGAAGCTACCCGGGAAGAACCTAATATAAATTAATCACTAAATGTGTTGCTAAGCACAAAACCCGAAAACTGCTGAACCGATTTCGCTAATTATTTTTTTAGAATATTCCTTGAAGTACGAGGATGATTCTTACGCAGAGAAAAAAAAATGCTAACTAAGTCTAAAAACAACACTTTTCTATAAGTACTCCCATACAAACGATTCGTAATAATACCTACATAAAAGTCAATTTGAACTTTAATATGCTGTTAGGCGGTACGAAGTTCACAAGGTCAGTTATCAGAATATAAAATTTATTGAATTGAAAAAGTACCGTTACCAAAAAGTTTTTGAATAGAACTAATTTTTTTTTCATTTGGTGTGTTTCATTACATCATTATTTGATTAGCTGTTGTTTAAGGGTTCTGTCCCTCAAAAGGTAAAGATTGTACCCATAAAGGAACACTCCGTTATCTTTCACTCAATCTGTCACATATAATTTGCTCTAAGCCTCCTGGACTAATTGAGTTCAAACATGGTACATATCACTTTTTTTATCTTAAAATAGGCTTGCGCTTAACCACAACTTGCCTGATGTTAAGCAAATACATAGATGCCGGCAGCGAATTCCACAATTTGGCAGTTCGCACAATGAAAGTGGAAGCAAACGCTTTGTGCGTGCCCGTGGAATTTCCACCATATAGCGGTGGCGCATAGCCGTACCTCTACTTGTCCGATGGAAGAACGGGGATATGGGAATAAGATTGTGTAATTCCAACGCACACTCTCCGAAGTGTATCCGGTAAAAGACCGAAAGACTAGCAAAGAACTATGCGGCGATGCTCGAGGCTTTGCAATTTAGCATTGACGAGGGATTCGTTGCCAATAAGCCTCTTGGCTCTTTAATAGGCTTGCGCTTGACTACAACTAGCCTGATGTTAAGCAAGGATGTAGTCTATGATAAGACGCGCCCGTCCCTTCTACCGATTCACTCGTGATTACGAATTATTTTCGGTAGAAAGGTGGCAGTGGAATGAGGCTCCATATGGTTAGAAACGGTTAAGTAGCAAAAATTCCGGCCCACCCTCATACATGGTGTCACCAGACATAGCACCGGAACACGGCAAGACCGCCTGTCTAACTAACCATGGCCGAACGTTTATTGCTTTCGCATTCATCTCTGCCTACTACAGACATTACAAGTATGCTTTATATCTAAATATATAAAAGAAGAAACTGACTGACTGACATATCAACGCAGAGCCTAAACCGCTGGGTCTGGAGACTCCAAATTTGGCGCATAGGTTCCTTGTGGGATCTAGGGGTGCACTAGGAAAGGATTTTTCAAAACTCACCCTTTAAGGGGGTGAAACGGGGTTCCAAAGTTTGTATGGAGAAACAAGATTAGCTAGTTTGTATAATAAAAGCAGTAATTTCAAGAACGAAGTCGGTTTTAGTTAATTAAATAATTATTATAATAAGCTTTCTTTTTCATGCAGTTAATCTGCATATTAGAAATGATAGTAACAAAAAAAATAAAAGCAACTTCTTTAATATCTAATTGACGGGCAAGTAGACGTAAGTAAGTTAGATGCTTGCTTATCGTGGGTTCGATTCTCACCCTAAACAAATTTGTGTTTAGAACATGTCTGCCTTGAGTCTCGGTGTAATTTTCTATTTTTTTTAAGTATGTTTATACAAAAGAATGTAGTATGGTGTTTATGTAGTGTAACAGTTATCTGGTTTCCATAATACATGGTGACAGTGGGTGATAATCCAGAATATTATTAATTTGTAGAAGTTTAAATATGTATGGCAGATAATTATTTTGGAACGAAATTTTACCTTTCTCCTTGCTAAATTCACCCGCAAGTAACACAATTATTATTATTATTATTTTCCATTAGTCTTATTAGACCTTCGTGTTTTCTTCTATTATACCTGTGTCAAATGGTTATTCGAGATTTAGTGACGTTTTACTTTTTGCTTTATCAAAGTTTTAATCTCAAAACAAATAGATAAATTAATAAGCTAGAATAACAGCGATCTGTGGTTAATATGTACATCCTAAAAAAAATGAAAGAAAGTTCTACGTAAGTACCATAAACTTAAATGGTATCATTTTGAAATAATAAACCGATTTTAAACCATAAAATAATGTAGCAAATACGTCTTTATAACCTAAAAAATAAAATAAAAATTTAACCAAAGCAACCTAATCTATATAAACTTTTTAGTGTGATTAATGAACCGCGAAAGTAATTAAAAAGGTTTCATATAAAATTGAAAGAGGTTTTAATTAAAAGGATATTTTAATTATGGCCTCTGCAGAAATTATTCCGCAATTTCGCCTGTATCAAGTCGAAGCATACATTTTTTTAAAATACTAGTATTTTTATTAATAAAAACACTGATGTTCAAAGACGCGATTATTTTCGATCAAAAATATTATTAAAAAAGTAGAGTTTTGTAGAATAAATTTTGACATTGTCAGAATTTAATTATTTCTGCAGAAACCATAGATAAAATATAATAATATTAAAATAAAACATACCTTCCCAGCTCCGCCGTTGTTTTTCGACGTCATCACCCCAAATGTCCAACATTTTCCCGGCTTTCTTCTGCACACATCCCCATGTATCATCCCCTCCCACACAATCGACAAACGAAAATAAACTCGGTGCAATACTCCTCCCCAAACTTATAATATAGTCAAGAGAAGTCTCAAATAAACTGGCACTTTGGACACCATTACTAAAAACTAAAATAAAAAATATTAAACCAAATTTTGTATTCATTTTTTTTATTTTCGCGGGAAAGTTTTTTTTTAATCTTGGCGGGAACTCGAACGCGGATGAGGTTTAAACTGAAAAGCGCGGTTGTGTTCGTTGAGTTATATACTTCCCTACTTTCTTTCAACCGGTTGGCACGGGTAGGGTCGGTAGGACTGGTATCTGATGGGTGTGAGTTTAATTGAAGGATAATTTGTGGTAGTTACAGAGAAATTGTTGTTTTGTGTTGTATTATTCATTAAGGTTAAGGTAAATAATTATGTTGGTAGGATTGTAAGCAAGAGTACCATTGACGGGCCGGTGGCGTGGTCGGTATGATACTTGCTTTTCACGCTGCAGGTCGTGGGTTCGATTCCCACACAAGTCAGACATTTGTGTGATTCTGGGTGTAATAATAATCTATATTTAAGTATGTATTTACAAAAGAAAAGTACTATACGTAGTATATTACCAGTTATCTGTTTCCATAGTACAAGCTCTGCTTAGTTTGGGATCAGATGACCGTGTGTGTTAATGTCCCACTATATTATTATTATTATTATAAGTTTAAATGTTTTTTGTAAGTAAAACGCTTTGGCCTTAACCACTAGATAATTATTAATACTAGCTCAAAGTTTTGTTGTTTTACTAGATTTTTGTCTGCAGTTAAGGTATAAAATCTATATAAATAAAAATGATTCCCTATTTCCCTCGGTCACGCCATTACGCGTGAATGGCTGGACCGATTTCGCAAATTCTTTTTTTAGAATACTTCATTAAGTGCGAGGATGGTTCTTACACGCAGAGAAAATTAAAAAAAACAATCTCCTCCGAAACGGCTTGACCGATTTTTATGGATTATGAATTCGATAGGTCTGATAATCCGTCGTAATCTAGTTTCGGACTCGAAGAGCACGTTAAGCCGAATATTTAAGACTGTATTTACATGTAGTCAGAAGCCAATATAATCTGACACCTGGTCTAACCATCTCTGGTACTGGTTCCCTACGGGTTTCGAGGTCTGATGGCAGTCGCTCGTATGATTCTGGTGGCTAGCCGCATCAGGTTGCACTGGGAGCCGATTACAATAGAAATGGGAAAAAGGCAAGGGGAATGAGTACCTAGTATTTTTACCGGCTCGAGAATTGAACTAATAGTTAATACAACCACTGAGCCTAACTGTAAACCAGTTAAAAAAACATGTAAAAGTAAATTAACATTTAAGGTTTTTGCTTTTAAACAGATAACAAAAACCATTACTCGTTATATACATGTTTTTTGTATAAAATTTCTTCCATATGATAATAATTTGGGTTTATTACTAGTCATAGTACAGTCAAACGCATTAATTTATAACTGATCTTCATTTCAACACATTTTAGCGTCCCACAAGTCCAGCGGTGGGGACATTATAAAGGGTTGAAGTGTATAATAATTAGAAACAACTAGCGGGCCCCGCATTCGTCCTGCCCGGTAAAGCAGTGCCACTGCTACCGGGTCCGAAAATGGATTATGACTGATTCTCAATACTATCGAATATAGTATAAAATTCCATACAAATCGATCAAGCCGTTTCGGAGGAGATTGTTTTTTTTAAATTTTTCTCTGCGTAAGAACCATCCTTGTACCTCCTTTAAGGAATATTCTGAATAAAGAATTAGCGAAATCGGTCTAACCGTTCACGCATGGCGTGACCAAGGGAAATACGGATTCATTTTTATATACTTATCGGTACAAGGGGCCGATCAGAGGGATAGTCCTCGCCAGAAAACTTATTGAGTGGGCGTGGTTACGAGCAGCAAACAAAGTTAACTTAATCACACTATTAATTTGTTACGAAATGTAAAAATAATACAACGAGTGGTAAGACAGTTCCTAGACTGATGTTTGTCGCACGGACGTCTGTAGAGAACTGGGGACAGTTCGTGTAGCGACAGTCCCCACTGTATGCCCGTGCGGACCTCAGGGTAGACTCTGTCGAAGCGTGACGTCACGCCTCGCTGGCAAGTCTGCTACCGTACTAATGACTTCTCCGCAATACTTATATAGATTACTATCTTTCCGACAGCTGCTTCGTCCACGTGTATGTCGGTTATCGCGCCAAAACATTACCTTCTTTTTGCGCAGTCGGATAAAACTACCTATGTCCTTTCTCTGGTTTCAAACTACCTCCATACCCAATTTCATCCAAATCGGTTCAGTAGTTTAAGCGGGAAAGCGTAACAGATAGACAGACAGTTACTTTCGCATTTATAATATTAGTAGGGATTGTGAAACGACCAGTAATTATTACTGATTCACTCGTGATTACAAATGGTTTTCGATGAGAAGGTGGCGGTGATATAATAATAAATTTTTAATAATAAATAAATTTTTATTCAAATCATGTGGTCATTGTACATTCAAAAATCAATAAAAATAGTAAATTATGCTAATAATTACAATTTAACCCGAACTAGGTGGAACCTGTGTTTCGGGTTGTTACTACTACTTATATGTATATTAACAACATAAGAATAATAATAATTACACAAAAAAAACTTATTTTAAATATAATTGTAATATAATAACTACCCAATAACTTAAAATTATATTATTTAATTTTTATTTTACGACTTCGAGTAACTTTTCCGTATCGGCATAATTTAGCTTTTTTAAATAATCTGACAAAACTATTTTACATTTTATTAACCTTAAACTATATAAATCCAATGTCTTATCTAATTTATTATACAAATAGGGCCCTAGGAAGAAGAAAAACCTGTTTACATAAGAATGCTTTATTCTATGTTTTGTATAAATTAAGTCCTTACGTCTCTTAGCTGTAGGTATGAAAGGAAGCAGAGTATGTTGTTTCAATATGGTGTGCAAGATGAATAATTGGCGAACAGTTAAGACATTACTTAATTGATACAGTTTGTATGTAGGAGTCAAAAAAGGCCGATATGTAGCTACCTTTAGAATAGCCCTTTGGGCTCGTTCTAAGGGCAGAATGATAGTTTTTGATGCTCCTCCCCAGGAAGTTATACAATATGATAAAACAGATTCAACTAAAGCCAGATATACCTGTTTTAGTAGTTCAAAACTGGCGACGCTACGAAGTATTTTGAATAAATAAATTAATTTACGTATTCTAGTGCATAGTAGGTCAATATGATTACGGAAATTGAGGTTATTGTCAAGTGTAATACCTAGATATTTAATTGAATCAGTTTTTTCCAAAGTGGGGCAGACGCATGCAGAGTCAGCACCAAAGCGACAGTTGTTATTGTGCGCCAATAGGTTATTAGGTAATAACGGCATGTTATTGTTCCGCATTGAAAATTGAACATATTTAGTTTTTTGAGTATTAAGGGTTAAGAGATTATTAACAAGCCAATTATTAACCATGTTGAACCCATTTTGAGCATGTTCGTAGACTTCGGCATGAGATTTTGCGGCAAATATAAGTGCAGTGTCATCCGCGTAGGATACAATAAGCCCGTTTCGAAGTTCTAATCTGCATAGATCATTTATATAGATCAGGAACAACGTAGGCCCGAGTATACTTCCTTGAGGAATTCCAAAAGAGGTATTTAAAAGGTCAGAACTCATGTGCTCTCCTACTTTTACGCATTGAGATCGATTTCTAAGATAGTCAGCAAACAGTAGCAACTGTGTGCCTCTTATACCAATTGATTCGAGTTTATTTAGCAGCTTAGGAATCGAAATAGTATCAAACGCTTTTGCGAGGTCCAGAAATATCCCAATTGTATGCATCCCATTATCTAGGTTAGTAACTATATGGTCTGTTAAGCGATGTACTGCATGGCTGGTTGATCTTTTTGGCCTAAAACCAAACTGTGTGTCTGATAGAATTTGATTATCCTCGAGGTATTTTATCAATCTTATATTAATGATTTTTTCAAGCACTTTGGAAAGAGCGGGTAAAACAGAAATGGGCCTATAGTTATTAATACTTGTTTTGTTTCCGCATTTGAAAACTGGCGTAACAACAGCTTTTTTTAGTGCATTAGGAAAAATTCCTTCAGATAAACAAAGTCGGAAAATATGTACCAAAGGTGGAGCTATTATTAGCTTGAATTTTTTGAGTAAATTGGTCGATATGTTGTCCCAACCAACCGCAGAAGTGTCCTTTAGCCCTGTTATCACTTTCACTACCTCGTCTATGTCTGTATCTAACATGCCAAATGACTTAAGTCTAGAGACTGATTTGTTCATATTATATTCAATAGCTTGACTATCTGAAAACGAGATATTTTCTGCTAGATTTTTACCAATGTGCGCAAAAAAATAATTGGCTTTATTTACAGATTGTGCTGGCGTTGATTCTGTATATAATATATCCAAGGGTGGCTCGAGTATTTTTGAAGTGAAAGTCCTAGATTTGATAAATTTCCAAACAAGTTTACTGTTTTTTCCAGCCTTGTCTAATTCATTCTTATTATATTCAAGTTTAAGCTTTTTCAGTAAATTGTTACAAAAGTTTCTGTATCTTTTGTAAGATGTTGAAATAATCTCATTTTCAGGTGAACGTTTTGCCATCAGATGTAGTTTGTCCCTGTGTCTTATACATCGCAGCAAACCAGGTGTAATCCAAGGTTTAATAGTTTTGTGCCTACTGCGTAATTTCAGTAGTATGGTATTATTACTAATTGCATTTTGTAGTGATTTTATTAAGTAGTTCAGTGATAAATTCGCATCAGCGGAAGTGTAAACAGGGGCAAAGTCAATGTCATGAATATCACGTTCAAGACTTTCCATATTTAATTTTCTATAGGTGTACATGCTGTTAGTTTTAGGTAGCGATAGTAATTGTAGTGTTAGTATGACAGCATGGTGATCCGTCACCGTGGAATTAGTTACTAAGGTAATCGATGAAAACTTTGTCTTTAAAATAAAATGATCAAGGCAAGACCCGCTTTGATGTGTGGGGTAGGTATGAGCTGGCAAGAGACCGTGGAAGGAACACATGTTAAGATAGTCAAGCCCGCGAGTGTCGGTTTTTCCTGTCATGATATTCAGGTTAATATCCCCCGTAATTATTACATTTTTAAATGACGATAACTTATTTAACGCTAAGTCAAGAGACTGTAGAAACTTGTCTACATTTAAGGATGGTGGTCTGTAAATAGCTAGGATGGCAGTTTCAGAATTAATTATTATTTGCAGACAGTTGCAGTCAGAGAGTAAAGGTTCCTCTATACATACTTTTAAATTGTTTTTTATGTACACCACTACGCCATCATTTTGGTTAATAATATTCTCACTAGAGTATGCTTTATAGCCCTCCAAAGATGGTAAGTTAGTACCACGCTTAGACAACCAACATTCTGTTAGGACTATTATGTCACAACTTATGTTTAAGGCATGCAGTAGTATTTCTAGTTCATTTATGTTTCGATAGATACTGCGGATATTTTGCGTAAGTACGGTTAAAGATGTTTCAGAGAAAGGGATCAGGTTTTTGCACTCTTCAACTTTACATGTTTTACAATCCGATACGGAAAAGTTATCTAAATCTTCTATTAACAGATTATCCATATTATAAAATACTTACCTAGTTTTGTGCTGACTATATTTGATGTATAGCGCTCTTAGGCGCCCTCATAATCAATTGAGTTTATATATTTGTCCTCGGCATATTTTCGCGCTGGACACATTTCGTCTCCAGTTTTGTGATCACTGGGTTTTTTGAATCTCTTGCACGTGGCGCAGGTAGGAGGAGCAGTTTTTTTCTCACATTCACTCATGGAATGTCCAGTGTCTCCACAGTGGCCACAAGTGGGCGAAGTTTCACGACAAAACTTGGCTGCGTGACCGTATTGGTGGCAGTTGTAGCACCTCGTAACAATTGTGAAGTCCCTCACCGGGCAAGAAGTCCAATTTATAAAAGCACTTTCTTGATTAATCAGGATTTTCCTTATGCTTGATGGTACTTCGATAATATAATTGCATGATGGAGTGTTCTTTTTACCCGATTTATGACTAAGTTTAATAGATGATATAAAAGACTCACAAGTTAGCTCAGGTAATTTTGTGGCCAAATTTTGTTGGAAAATGCAGTCGAAAACGTCTTTCTCGCTCAGTGCAGTAGGGACACCAATAACTACAATTCTTGGACGACGTTTGGTAGGTTCTTCTACTGTGAAGCCCGATGATATTAATTGTCTTGAGTTTTTCAATTTCTCAATATCGTCTTTGGTCTCAGTGCTAATAATAACGCCGCCGTTTTTTATTTTCCTGACGCCACGAACATGTAATTTCATTTCTTCCGGGGAAATAATATTTTGGATTAAAGTCTTGGTTTCATCACTACTTGTTTTTTTATCAATAGGGTAAATTGTAACAGACTTCAGGCTATTAGGGCGAATAAAGTTATTACTACCCTTCTTTACCATATCGGCAAACGATTTCTTCTCAGTGGGTACTTGTATATTGCAGGTATTTTCAACCACAACTTCCTTAAAACTCTCCAGGGTCTTTAGTATATTTTGATTATCCTGTAGATGCTTGATAGTATGATGGGCTAGAACAGTTTTTTGTTTTAATGACTGATACATAACTGCCATATGAGATGCTCCGCTAACAGCTTTTCGACACAGATTGGTTACTCGCAACTTCTGTTCCGAGTTTAATTTTCCCTCACCTGCGACTGAACAAACTTCTTCCAATATAGAGTTAATTTGCGACAGCCATCTCTGTATTTCTTCCGTAGGGACAACTTCAGGAGGCAGCTCGCTAGGGATAGGCGGTACATTCTCTTCAGTTGGATGAGAAGACGGTGAAGGAGGTGGAGGGCTTCTTGAGGTGATTCGGCTCCGCCCAAACGGGCTAAAGTTAGACATTATTGCAGTTCTAACTGATTATCGTTTATCATTCGTAAAACAATTATTTATTAACAAATAACTACTATCGTATTTGCAGTATAGGTACTAGGTCAGCGTAAGAACTCGTAAGTGACACACTTAGTTTTCTCGGTCAAACATGTTCAACACACACTAATAAGTATTTTTGTGTAATATTTATTTTCTTATTGAGCGCAATAAACAATATGCACGTCTACTTTGCATCGCGAATGTAATAATTATCCATGATAAGATAAGAGGATCCATGCGGTTTTCTCAAATGGTATCGCAAGACTGCTTGGCGGTGCGGCTTCGTCTAGTGGGTGGTCACTAACACAGACGAAGCCTATCACCAGTTTCACTTCAACCCTTTTTTTAGCGTCCCACTGCTGGGCACGGGTCTTCTCTCAACTATCTTAAGAGTTGAGAGAGTTTAGGCCTTAATTCACACACGCTGGCCAAGTGCGGGTTGGTGGATGTCACATGTCCTCGAATGGTTAGTTCTTAGACATGCCGGTTTCCTCGCGATGTTTTCCTTCAACGATATTGAGCAGCAGAGATGAAACAATTCACACAATGATGTGTCAATTGTTTGTTTAACAGGGCACGACCAGGATTCGAACCCGCGACCTTATTTTTGTTAGGCGAGGCCCGTACCGCTGCGCCACCGCCGCTCACCACCAGTTTATCGCCACCTTGTTTGGACCACGTGTGGGGATTCAGATAGAAGGTGCACTCCCACCGAGAAACAGTGATACAGCCCTATAAAATTAAAAAAAAAAATTGGTTTTTTGTAAAGTAGGTTTACGATCGAGATGTTTAGGTGATAACGTCTTATTGGTGATATAAGTTTTTGGGAAGTAAGGAATTAATATTGTTGCCGCTAGAGTGAGAGAGACGAAAGATCGGTCCACTCACTCGAACGCTATGCCAGCCTCCGCTCGTGAGGATTCCGCGTGACAAGTTTCACGGAATGACTGGCAGCGCTCGAGATGAGACGGGAGATCGGTCCGTCTCTCTCTCTAGTTATACCTGCGATCGCGCTCGTGAGGTTTTGGTGTGACACAAGTTTCTGAACATGTCACCCGACTAAAACGATTTTAAAGACGTTATCACGTCAAAAAATTGTTTGGCAGACCGGTGGCGTCGTCGGTAAGATACTTTTGCTTTTCACGCCGCAGGTCTTGGGATCAATTCCCACCAAGACAAACATTTGTGTGATGAACATGTCTTTTTTTCGAGTCTGTGTGTAAATATCTATTAAATAAGTATATATTTACAAAAGAAAAGTATTATATGTATAGTATATACCAGTTATCTTGTTGCCATAACACAAGCTCTGCTTAGCTTGGGACCAGATGACCGTGTGTGTTAATATACCAGAATATTATTATTATTGCGCTGTATTGATGGTAACGTGAAGTACATAAACGTACTACTTATTGTAAAACACTGACCTAGGTTATTACTATAAACTCTAAGTAGACCGAGCATAAATTAATGTGTATAACTGTACCTAGTCAAAACTGTACTGCATGTATCTTTACTCATTTTTTTTATATACTTTTTTTAACAACATTTTTCAAAAGTAAAAGTAGGTTGTATACTAACATTGAATTTAGTTTTTGTTGAAAATTCTTAAAAAAATATGTAGGTATGGAATGGTGAAGTGAAATCGTGCGAAATATTTCGGAAATTTCAAATTTCAAAAGTAATGACAGGGTCTTCTAGAGATTTGAAGAACAGAGTAACTTATTAGAAGCGTTCTTAGAGCTGCTAAGTATAAAGAACTACGATCGAGTGTCTGAGTGAGATGAAAGATTATAGACTCGTACGTGCGAGCGTGATAGACGATGTGCGAGTTAGATAATTCAAAAGAGAGAAACAAAAGGTATATTAGCGAACTAAAGCTGCCAGATCTCTGCAGTACCTGACATGGGCGAACTCCCTAAACTGTTGCTGGTGACGGCAAAGAAAATGGCTATCTTCATAGGACGCTTCAGCTCAAGCGGGTACCGTCATTCTTTTTTTAACGATCACCCTACCTAATAAGTCGGAAGGTCTTTTATTGGTACAGATTGGTGAGCTGTCCGAAGACAGTAGAGCCGATCAATTACTATGACAACTGCCTTGAGCTCCCCATGTGGGGACGAACCTCGGCTCAGGACGTTGCCGGACAATTCTGCTCTCTGCATTGCACAGCTCCGCCGTCGAAGAGTCCCGTAACCCCTCCCGGGACGTAATAACGCGTAGGAGCCTGCCTCGGTGAGCTCCCACTGGCGGGGTCGCGGTTGTGTCTTTATGGATCTCGTGCCCCCGTCGAGCGTGGTTGCTGGAGTCGGTGGAGTTTAGTGGGTATGGCCCCGCGCAGGCCGCCTTCAAGGGGTGGCTACGGCCTTAAACGAGTCGTACATAACCCCGCCTCGTCCTCTGCAAAAAGGCGGGGTATGCGTCATGCATTCTCCATCGGAAAAAAGGACGATGCCGGACAACTCTAGATATCGGAACTCTACAATCGGGCTGTATCTATTAACTGGTGGTTAGGTGGTTAGTGACCACCCATCAGACAAAGCTGCACCGCTAAGCGGCCTTGCCGTGTTCCGGTGCGATGTCTGGTGACACCATTTGAGAGGGTGGGTCGAATTGTTGCTCCTTTATGGTTTCAACCTTAAGGAGATTCATTTTACTGCCACCTTCTCACCGAAAGTCATTCTAACGAGTGAATCGGTACATTGGGCTGTCGCGTCCCATCGTAGACTTCATTGCTTAACATCAGGTGAGTTGTAGTCAAGCGGCCAGCCTATTCAAGAATAAAAAAAGAGTGTGTCACGCTGCGGCAACTGCGGTGCGGCTCAAGTCTGCGTTCACCCTAATTCTACCACAAAAAATTACTGGCTTGGTTCTCGATGCCGTCATCGATCGTAAAGATTTTATTTTAATTTTATATTCTTTTTTTTAAACTACTAATAATGACATTAGATGATGCAAATTAACGTTTGAAACAAACCTTCCTCTCTCCTACCCTATTTTGCTGTGCCCTGCAGGGTCCATAATGATGTACTATGTTATATAATGTTACCATCTAATGATACTTACTGAAGAGTAATAAAGATATTGAGTATTGAGATTTTTTTGAGAAATAAACCTCTCTGACAGTTATTTATATATAAATAGAAATTTCTACTTTTTTATGCAACGCCATAGATTTTTGTAATTTCTCCAATAAAAAAGAAGTTAGCTTCAAATAACAATTAACTGAGTTTCCTAAGTTTCTCTAAAGATTGGCAGAAGTGGTTAATGTGTCCCAAGCAGACACAGTTTCACTTTAACCCTTTTTAGTGACCTACTGCTGGGCACGGGCCTTCCCTCAATTATCTTAGGATTTCATCAACATTGTTGAATCTTTCTGTCTCCAATTTAGTATTATACCACATCGGTATACGTTATTTTATAAAATACTAGCGGACCCGGCAGACGTCGTTCTGCCCGGTAAAGCAGTGCCATCTACCGGGTCCCAGACCTACCGAATATGACCAATAATAAATAATAGGTATCTAACCCGGTTTTCGGCACTTCTTCGCTTTCTAAATTTTTTTTTTAATTTTTCTCTGCGTAAGAACCATCCTCGTACTTAAAGGGAGATTTTAAAAAAAGAATTAGCGAAATCGGTCCAGCAGTTCACGCGTGATGTCGTGACAACGGAAAACGGGTTTCATTTTTATATATATATATAAGACTAGCGTCCCGCCCCAGCTTCGCCCGGGTAGCTTCAGCCCACTTAACAATTTACAAAAAATGTGATATTTAAAGAACCGCTCAACCGATTTTGTGCAAACTTCACATAAACCATCTACTAAATAGTCCGAACAATGCCTAAACATTTGGTTTGAATACGTAAGCCCGTTTTTGAGTTATAAAATTACAACGAAAAGTGGCATTATTTTTATATTTATAGATCTAAAAATATCTTTAAAATAATTTAAAAATTCTAATAATTTCTAAAATATCTTAGAAATAATTTTAAAAGTTGAAGAAATTTAGAATCCTAAAAATATTTGAAAAGAAAGTTAAATTATGTAAGAATAACAAAATAAAAAACGTTTCTACAATTTACAAGTTTTTTCAATTAATTAATATTAACTTTTTTAGATTATAAAATCGGTAGTCGAGCGGTGTAAGCCGTCCGATTGGGCTATACTGTGCCCGGGAGGTCGCGGGTATCATTCCCGCCTCGGACAATATTTGTGTAATAACAAAGACTTGTTTCGGTGTCTGGTTGGTTGAGGGACTACCCTCCGTGCTTTAGAGAGCACGTTACGCCGTCACAATCGATACATGTAGTCAGAAGCTAATATAATCTGACACCTGGTCTAACCATCTCGGCTACTGGTTCCCTACGGGTTTCGAGGTCTGATGGCAGTCGCTCGTATAATTCTGGTAGCTAGCTGGATTAGGTTAGAACGGGAGCCGACCACAATAGAAATGGGAAAAAGGCAAGGGGAATGATGATGATATAAATAAATAAATTTTGTTACTTAACTGTGGGGTTCGATTCCCAAGCCGCTGGAAATTGCGAATTGATACAGCAACAGGCTTGCTCCGTTGCGTTTAGTAGCTAAACATAGCGCCCGAAAGCAGTATTGTTGGAGCACGACCAGGATTCGAACCCGCGACCTTATTTTTGTAAGGCGAGGCCCGTACCGCTGCGCCACCGATGCTCTTCTGTAGAACAGTAGTAAGTATTCACGCCTGCCATGTTTGAGTTCTAGAAAAACTAGAACTTGAAAGGTTAAAACACGACGATTAGGCATAAGCTTTAAAACGGACTTGTAAAATAAACTTCCCTTACCTTTACGACAACTAACTTAAGCTGACTTCAAAACTAAATTAAAAAAAAAATTAAACTTCATCCATTTTATGAGGTCACGAAATATTTGACATCTTTTATGAAGTATTGTCTTAGATTTACGCGAATATCACACATTGAAATAAAACTACTTTTTACTTTTTTTGGACGTCAAATACCTCAGTCCACCCGTGAACATGAAGTCTGAAAAGACTTCGAAACGTCGGGATCTAAAATCAAAAATAAACCGCGATAAAATCCGAAGTTTTATAAAAAAGTTTTATTTCAATCTTTTATGATTTTTTATTTATTTAACTTTATTGTTCACTAAGATTGTTTATTGAATTAATTGTTTGTTATTTGTTTTGACTAATTGATTGTACATATTTTAATTAGATTTATTCTGTCATTTTTTTATTATGATTTTTTTTAATAATGATTTTATTATTAATTTTGATTGTTTTTAAAATTGGTTTATTTTCTCTCTCTTGTATTATAAATAATAAATACTGAATTAATATTTATAACTATTTGACATTGATAAATTATTGTAATTTTATTTTAATTGACATTTTGAGTTTCTACCTATTATGATTTTATTTTATTGATTTTATTATATTGTACTCTGACATGCCTAAGTAATGTAATGTTGTGGCGCAATAAATGAATTATGAACAAAAGTTGTTGGTTACAATATCAGCTACCTACTCCTGCGATGTTGCTGGTGTTTTAAAATGATAAGATAAAATAATATTTCTTTTGAATTTCTAGAAAACGAAAGTAAACAAATACCTTCGTAATGATAGCAATTTAAATCCAAATTCCCATTACTAATTGTAGACTTTTGAAATCGAATTCAAATCGGACAGGTTAGTCGAGTTTTGGAACAAGTTTTTTCATAGATATTTTTTGGAATAGGCCGATAATTATGGTAGATTCGAACACGCAAACCTACATACAGGGGGTGAAAACGAGAGGAACCCCCAACCAGAAGTAGGTTCACTGAACAGAGAAAGTACCTATAGGCAATATATTTTCTTAGATTTACGCGAATATCACACATTGAAATAAAACTACATAAACGCCGACCTTTTAACTCGCGTATCGCCATTTGAGGTACAAAGTCATAAAACATTAATTAAATCTCTTAAAGAATTATTTAACCACAGATAAAAGTAATGTAAGACTATTCGTCACTAATATCCATATCGCTTGAATCATCATCACTGTCTGTGCAGCTTGAGGAGTTAGAATCTTGGCGATAGGCGATACGCGAGTTAAACGGTCAGCCTGTTGTTTCTAGTGGAAGTACGCCTTTAGTTTTGAACGCCTGCTAAAATGTTTATAGCAAAATGTGGTACTACCTTATAAACTTAAGTTTAACGACGGCGACTTCATGGGGCCGTGATCACCGGATGCACCTCATTACCCATGCGTCTTTATGGGAGACAAAAGAATACGCACACGGATGTTTGAGACCCGGGGAAGGACTTAGGATAGTTTTTTAGTTTTTAGCCACATTACAAAGGTGCATTCAAAAAGCGCAAGATAGGGTGCTGGAGAAGGGTAGTTAAACAGATTACGCGCCACAATCACGTCTCTCAGTCATGAGGATACCACTAAGAAGAAGAAGCTTGACTACAAATTTTCTGATGTTGAGCAATGATGTAGTCTACGATGGAACGCGCTTGCCCAGTATACCGATTCACTCGTGATTACAAAGGATTTCCGGTGTTAAGGTGGCAGTAGAATAGGCTACATATGGTTAGTAACCATAAAGGAGCAATAATTTCGTGTCACCAGACATCATACCGTGGTCACTAACCACGGCGGGAGTCTACCACCAGTTATTACAGATTGCTCAATGTTGTAGAAACAAGGCTTCCAAGTGTTTTTGATCAATCACTTCAACCATTTTTTTAGTGTCCCACTGCTGGGCACGGGTCTTCTCTCAATTTTCTTAAGAGTTGAGAGAGTTAAGGCGTTGATCCACACACGCTGGCCAAGTGCCGGTTGATTGATGTCACATGTCCTTAAATGATTTGTTCTTAGACATGCCGGTTTCCTCAAGATGTTTTCCATCACCGATATTGACCAGCGGAGATGAAACAATTCACACAAAGATGTGTACGACGTGGGCACGACCAGGATTCGAACCCGCGACCTTATTTTTCTGAGGCGAAGCTCGTACCGCTGCGCCACCGCTTTTATGTTAACTTAATTATGCAAATTGGAAAGTAGTTGCAATGATAAAAAAATATTTAAACAGTAACGCCCAGATTACCCTACTTACCCCAGTATTGAACTGTTATGGGTTCCTAGGGGCTTTAGTAATTAAAACTATGATAAAAGGTGGATTAGCCGCGCACACGACCGCTCTACTTGCTTTAAGTACCTTACAGTGGCGAAGGGTGGAAGTCTGAAAAAGGGAAGCCGGAGCAAAAAAGTTCTTACCTAGGAAGATAATATCTCATCACTACCGTCACCGATCGTTCTTACACTTGATGCTATACTTATTTTTGTTGCTATTTAAAACTTTTAGGCGTTACATAGTAAAACTAAACTAACACACCATATAATTATGTAAATCTAAGGACTAATTTATTCGAGAACATGTGGCATCCACTACCCCCTAATTGGCCAGCGTGTATTAAGGCCTAAATTCTCTCAACTCGTAAGATAATTCAGAGAAGATCCGTGCTCAGCAGTGGACACTAAAAAGGGTTAACGTGAGACTTCGGCTGTGGTTAGTGACCAGTGACCACCCACTCGACAAAACCGCAATGTCTGGTGACACCATTTAAGAGAGTGGGTCGGTTGTCGCTCCTTCAAAGTTTCTAACCATATGGAACCTCAATCCATTGACACCTTCTCACCAAATCATTTGTAATCACAAAGGGAATCGTGGTTGGGAATAATGAATAAATGAGCTCAAGGTCGCTCGACAAGGTATCTATGAGAGAGCTATTCTCGGAGGTTTTTTGCGGGACAAGATCCTCGATGAGGAAATCTGCAGAACGACATAGCAATTAGTGAGCAAGTTGAAGGCAGTAGGCAGGACACATTGCTCGTAGAACCAATAACCGCTAAAAAAGGTTCTTGATGGAACCCACGCAAGGTGGACTGATGACGCAAATAAAAGGGGAGACCTGTGTTCAGCTGTGGTCGTCTCCACATAAATATCACAATAAAAATCATGTTTAATGAAACATATAAAGTTTAATAATCATTGAAAATTACAATACATATGTAGTTTTAGTACTAAAGTGAATTTTTATCAAATATCATTGAAGTTTGTTTTTGTAGCTTTTGTTGACGATTACCATAATTCTGCCATAGTCCGTTGGTTACTACCCTAAAGCTTTAAGCAAGGCGTTGCATTCGTCACAGTCCTTGGTGCATCTGTATCCTCCGTCAAATCTTGTGATGCTGATACACTTCCTCTGCCCTGGACATAGACCGAGGGAGAAGTTGCAAGAACCGGCTTCAGTGATGGTGATGGTGGTGGCCAATAATACCACGAGGCATAAGAGTACGGTGACTTTCATGGTGACAAATATTTCTTACACTTTGAATAATATCCTCGAGTGCTGTCTTCGTTATAGTGAGATTTAATGCGCGTCTCGTATATATAGGTGATCTTATGATAATTTATGTATAGATTTAGAATTTGGCATGTAATTAATTCTTTTTCTAGTTTTTAATGGTTGTATTATTAGATTTTAGGGTACCTCAGTCTTAATGAACCCATTGCTTCGCTATTTCGATTTATCTCTAGTGATCATCATCATCATTCACCTTGCCTTTTTCCCATTTCTATTGGGGTCCGCTCCCAGTCTAACCTGATGTGGCTAGCTACCAGAATTATACGAGCGACTGCCATCAGACCTCGAAACCCGTAGGGAACCAGTAGCCGAGATGGTAGCGATGTTGAGCGGTAAAATTACCCTGATAAAATACGGTAAAAATTGGTAATTTTCGGTAAAATACCGTAATATTTAGTAAAATTATCGTAAACGTGTAATATTTAGTAAAATATCGTAGACATAAAAGTCATATATATGGCGACGTAGTATGTTTGTGAGTCATCATCAGTTGTCAGAATTATAAAACAAAAAATTACGCTGTTTGTGCATGATAACGATTCCTCAAAGTCAATTCTCAAATCGGGATTTACCATTTCATCGATTCATGTAATATTACTAGCTTCCCTCCCCACGGTTTTACTCGCATATATTCTAAAAACTATACATGAATATTACTAATATTTTCTATCTCTTTGTGGATTTAAAACATAATGAAGCCTTCTATTATTCATCAGCCCATCTTTATTCTATCAGAGTGTAAGCACTGCTTTTAAAATATTGCTAATACACCATCTTAGAGGAGTGACATTTATTCCCATTTTTATTTTAGAGTGAACTAGTACGAAATTGCAATGAAATCACATGGACAGATAAAAGTGAGAGAGGCATTTGTAGGGAGGGAGAGGTAAAAGAGGGACAGGGGCGCAAATGATAGAATGAGAACACTTTGCTTTTAAAGTATCGCCTATACGCCATGTTTGGGAAAAAATTGTAAAGCTCACCTACCCAGAGGAGTAAAATGTGGAGAGGAGGGCGGAAGTTAGTGTTCAAATATTATTTTATTTTTTATTAAGCCAAAAATCTGGGTACATTTCGTGCTTCTAACTTAAATTATACGAAATATTATACAACCGTTTGACCTTTATTTTACCTCTCAATTGGTAGAATTTCCAATACAATTTATTTTATTGTAAGTGACCTTTAGTATGTATCTACTTTTATTAACAACAACATTACAAAATTATTAATACAATTGACAAGATAAAATACCTGACTGAATAAAAGTCTCATTAATAACCTAAATTATGAACTAAGCTAAATAATAATAATAATTAAATTTTAACATTTATTAACTGTAATAATAATTGAATTATTCTTTAAATAATACATGATTATTTCTAATTTGAATTTATTGATCTTGTTGTGTTTTATTAATTTAGTGACATTGTATTTTATTGCATTTTATGATCCAATTAGTTGATCGAAATAAATGATTTATTATTATTATTATTATTATTATAATGCGTCAAAAATTCTTCCGCATCGATATCTTCCGGGAATGTACCTAGAAGGGTGTGCACCTTTACTTGAATCCCCACACGTGGTCCCCGGGTGATGCAAAACAGGTGACAGTCAACTGGTGGTAGGCTTCGGCCGTGGTTAGACCACCCACCAGACAAAGCCGCGCCGCCAAGCGGCCTTGCCGTGTTCCGGTGCGATGTCTGGTGATACCATGCAGAGAGGGTGGGTCGCAATTGTTGCTCGTTTAAGGTTTCTAACCTTAAGAAGGGGCATTCCACTGCCACCTTCTCACAGAAATTATTTATAGTCACGACTAAATCAGTGTATAAGACAAGCATTCCATTGTAAACCACATCACGATTATATTTTAAAGGGTCATCATCATTCCCCTTGCCTTTTTCCCATTTCTATTGGTGTCGGCTCCCAGTATAACCTGATGCGGCTAGCTACCAGAATTATACGAGCGACTGCCATCAGACCTCGAAACCCGTAGGGAACCAGTTGCCGTGATGGTCAGACCAGGTGTCAGATTATATTGGATTCTGACTACATGTAACGATTGTCATAGATGTTTCTAAGTATAATATTACGAAGGCTTTTGAAGGTTTTAGACTAAAAATATCGTGAATAATCGTGTAAGATGACGGTATTTCAATATAATAACTACGGTAAATATCACTTTACCCCAATCTCTCGATAGCACAATCATTAATTCTACCAGTTAATTACAGATCGTTAAGATTACGTACACCGAGCACGTTATTGCATCTGCACTTCCCGACGACATAACCATCCAACACGCAGTGTCAGACATTCTAAGATGGCCGTTTCACCCATGCTCGGTGTTCATTCGTTCGTTCATATTATCATTTTCGAGTGACAGCTGACTTCAAAGACGGACGCGATGACAGTATACAAAGACGCTGATGCATGGAAAAGTAGATGTGCCAACATATATATTCCAAAAGAAAAGTATTATATGTATTGTATATACTAGTTATCTGGTTTCCATAACACAAGCTCTGCTTAGCTTGGGACTAGATGACCGTGTGTGGTAATGTCCAAGAATATTTATTTATTTTATTTATAAGCTACGATAGGACGCGCCCACCCGATATACCGTATTCATTCGTGATTCAAATGATTTTCGGTGGGAATGTGGCAGTGGAATGAGGCTTCATAATGGTTATTAACTATAAAGGACCAAATATTCCGACCTACCCTCATATTGTACATGCATGATGTAGTTAGAGTTAAGTATAATTTTTTTGAAAATATTACGTTTATTTTTGCCTACATTTTGATGTTATAATAATAATAATATCCGGATGACCGAGCTTTGCTCGGTATTCTTTTTTTTTTAAATGAGATTTTCTAAAAATGATTCCTAGCTAGATTGATTTATCGCCCCCAAAACCCCCTATATACTAAATTTTATGAAAATCTTTGGAGCCGATTCCGAGATTCCAATTATATACAAGAATTGCTCGTTTAAAGGTATTAGATTAGATATAGTGGGACATTAACACACACGGTCATCAGATCTCATACTAAGCAGAGCTTATACTGTGGAAACCAGATAACTGGTAATATACTACATATAATACTCTTCTTCTGTAAATATATTCATAAATATAGATAAATTACACCCAGACACAAGAAATACAGACATATTTAAACAAATGTTTGTCTCGGGTGGGAATCGAACCTACGACCTGCGGCGTGAAAAGCAAGTATCTAACCGACCACGCCACCGGCCCGTGAGCATAAAATATACATAGATATTTGCTTATAAATTCGTTATCAAACACTTTTGCAATTCTAAATATTTTGTTTGGATAGGAAGTTCTTTGATTGATATCGGCAAAGTATTATAAATTAAAGGAGCAATAAAACACAATTTTTTCTAAATGTTTCTCACCTGGCAAGTGGTATTTCATAAGTTAAATACAAGTTTTCTCTTGTTAGTGTTGTCCTTTATTTATTTAAGTACTTATTTAAAAATACTATCTTCAATTCGATAGTGTAACATATAACAACATTTATTAATAACATTATGATTCTTGAATGGAGACCACTCAATAGTCGCTTCAGCGTGCGTGCGTGCGTGTTTTTTATTATATATGTTACTTTATTAAATCTATTGTACAATTTAGCTGAGCGTTTATTATACTGAATGCTAGCAACGTAAATTTGACTTCAACTTTTACACTTCTCCTGCTACAAAAACTGGCTGAACCAATTTTACTACTTTAAATAGACAGTTTAACAAAGTTTTACAAAGTCTTAAAACTTTAATTAAATCTCATAATATAGAACTATTTAACCATCGATAAAAGTAATGTAATACTATTCGTCACTAATATCCATATCGCTTGAATCATCATCACTGTCTGTGCAGCTTGAGGAGTCAGAATCTTGGCGATAGGCGATACGCGAGTTAAACAGTATTTATACCTGCGCAGCTCCTGATAACTCATAATACAATAACGCTTTCAGAGCGGTGTTGGGGCTGCCTCGATTCTGCAGCGCATCAGGAATGTTTGCAGCGGCGCGCACCGATTGCTTCCACGCAACTATGCCTAAGAAGTGCGCGTCCCTGGTGCGCAGAGTGAGAGCCAGCTTCAATGCCGTTCTGGCGATGATTGCAGATCGTGTGGACTGCCGCTATATCCGGCACTGCTGTGGCAGACATGTCGTATGCAGTGCTGGGTAGAGCGGCGGTCATTTTTATATCATTTACATTTTATTTATTTTTTCATTATTTATTTCTAATTGTATAGGTTCATTGTTACCTGAATTAAATGAATTTTAAGTTTTTTATAACATATTTATTGGTAATTAATATTAAAGGTCAGGTAATTACATATTCTTAGGTTATGCCATAATAATTGACATAAAACTATGCATCCGCATAATGAATCTAAACAGTACAGCTTAATAACATATTGTGTTCAGGCGCAAACCGCATACATACACGGCGGCGGCTGCGGCGACGGCGGCGGGGCAATGACGCCCGCCCCTTCACCTCTTCGAGGTCCACCTCACTATCTACTCCTGCGCACCGTCACGTAAGCACACAATTGTTATTGTGACTTACTTAATTGCCAACTGTATTAAACGTGTTCTTAGATTATAACCAGTTATACAGTCCACTGCCTATTATTTTTCACCACGAGAAGCTAGGATCCCAACACATGAAAAAAAATACAAAAAAAACATTTAAATATTATTAAAGTCATTCCCAAATTAATAAATTCATAATGTCTTCTAAATCTTTAATGTCATAAACCGTTTGCTTAACAAGCCATCTCTTTAACCTGCTTTTAAACACAGGAAGACTGGGAGCTGATACCTGGGAAGTGAACCTATAAAGGCCCTTCCGGCTAATTGAGTTAGGTCATTCGTAAAAAAACCCTATTGTTTGTGGCCCGATACGCACTTGGCTGCTTTTATGTCCTTGTTACGTTGTCCTTGTGTGATGTCCTGTTTCTACTCATTAGCATTTAAACTTAACCTTTCGTCTACGACTTTGCTTGCTATTAACGTAGGGATGACATTATAACACCTAAGTATATTCCTTTATGGTAGGGATGTGAAAAAATGATAATTAATTAATTATTGACGTGACAACGTCTTAAATTAGGTTGCGGCTGGGAGGCACTTATGAAAAAGTGTAACGCTCGGTAACGTTACGATGAGTCACCGAACGAGAGAGAGGCCCGCCGAATGCCTTGCGTCTCTCTCCCACTCAACTATGTTTCATCCTTCTTCCTACTATACGAATGAATATTCACATTAAAATTATTTTACCACTCAAAGTCGTTGTCACGTAAAACTTTCGCCCGTATACCGAATTTACAGGCAACCAATTTTTTTTTTCTTAGAATCGAATTTTGATCATCGATTTTTTAATTATTAATATCTGATGTTTAATAAATCGATTGTATTACTTATTCTTTTCTTTTTAAGTCAAACAAACAACACATTTTACGCACGAACGGTTCGGTACGTTAGTGTTTTTTTCAGTTTTAACATCGGTTGTGGTTGTTTTGGTTATTATCGACTTGATAACTTTATTATAATGTACCAAAAATGTACTTCATAACCTTTCGAAAAGTCAGAAATAATTCTTTTTGCAACAACAACACAAAACCGACTTCAATTGTAGGTACCTAGAATTATGCGTTTAGGGCAATTGCACTAATAATTTTGGAAGGCTGCGCGCTTTGCGTAAACAATGACGCTTCTTTCGACATAGCTCAATAACTACTGGTCAGATCTTGATCAAATTTAAATGGGACCACACGGAAGCATTTACTTGCCAACAAAAAAAGAATCATAGAAATCGGTTCACGTATAACAAAGATATTAGGTATCAAACATAAAAAAACATACAGTCGAATTGAGAACCCCCTTCTTTTTGAAGTCGGTTGAAAATCATGTAAATTTTATTAAAACAATCTGTATTCTTGTCCTAATAAAAAATAATCGATTCACTTCAACCCTTTTTAGTGTCCCACTGCTGGGCACGAGTGCTCTCTCAATTACCTTATGAGTTGAGAGAGTGTAATGCCTCAATCTACACACGCTAGCCAAGTGCGGGTTGGTGGATGTCACATGTCTTCGAATGATTATCTGTAGAGAATGTCACATCCCTACTTTAAAGTGTAGGCAGAGGTAAATATCGCCGACTTTTCGCTGGCTTTGTTTAGGTCCCATATGTGATAGGGGCCGAGCCTATTACAGTTCATCAGACACAATAATTAATTATGTAGTATAATTACCAGTTATCTGGTTTCCATAGTACAAGCTCTGCTTAGTTTAGGATCAGATGGCCGTGTGTGTTAATGTCCCACTGTATTATTATTGTTATTATTTCCAAAGATATAGCTACAACTAAGATCCTCAAGTCTATTAGAAAAGACTATTGGCTCAACTCTGGAATCGAACCCAGGACCTCGCGGTATTTAAGCGAACACATTTACCAATAGAGAATAGGCTCGTCTCTTAACACTTTTGGGTCCTAAACAAAGCTTAAAGTGGGTGAAATTCATCTCTGCCAAACACAACAAACAGACAAACAGAAAAGTATACTTTTTATAAATACTATATTTAATATGCATTATTATGATTAGAATATTACTTATTATAATAGGTTATAATATAGCATAAAAAAGACTATATAAGTTAAAATGTAGGTCTACTACTATAAATAAATACAAAAGTGTGTGTTTGTATGAATTAATTTTTGTTAGGTACTCGTTGATAGAAAAAAAAGTTATTGCATTTTTTTTTCAATTATTCATAAACAATTTACATTGTGTCAGAATGCAATTTTAAATAGAAATTAACAGCGGATAGTTGGTTGTCGTTTTTTTTATTCTATACTAGCTTCCGCCCACTGGTATTTATTGAGATAAAAAGTAGCCTATGTGTTAATCAAGACCATAATCTATCTCTGTGCTAAATTTTATCCAATTCCGTCCAGTAGTTTTTGCGTGAAACAGTAACAAACATCCATACATTCTTAGAAATTTTCGCGTTTATAATGCCTGATTACAACTTGCTTGCTTGACTACAACTTGCCTGATGTTTAGCAATGATGTAGCCTACGATGGAACACGCCAGCCCAAAATACTGATTCACTCGTGATTACGGCTGATTGTCGGTAAGATGGCAGTAGAATGAAGGTCCATATATTAGTAACCATAAAGGAGCAAGAAGCTCCTTTTAGATGTCCTGTCTACTGTAGATGCGCAGGAGTCTTTTGGCTCGACCCGGGAACTGGTAGTTACGCTTACTATTGGAGAACTACATTGGCAGACGCAGACCACAGCTGAAGTCACGATATAAGTTAGTATTCACAAACAGGAATACTAATTTACCAGTTTTTATCAAACATGTTATAAATAAATCTGACATTGAACATCACATTGGCAGAAACAAGTTTTGAAACTTTTTGCGTCGTTTCTATAATTATGTTTATTTATATGTACTTGACTGCCTCGGTGGTGCAGTGATTAGAATGTTCGCATAGTAATTCCAAGATTCTGGGTTTGGGTTACGATATCTATTCTCATAGTATTTTCTTAGATTTACGCTAATATAACACATTGAAATAAAACTACTTTGTAACGAATTTTGTCGCGGCTTATTTTAGATTTTAGATCTAACGTTTCAAAGTCTTTTCAGAGATCATGGTCACCATGAAGTCTTATAAGACTTTGAAACGTTAGATCTAAAATCTAAAATATACCGTGATATAATCCGTTATAAAGTATTGAAATAAAACTACTTTTATACGTATTTTATCGCGGTTTATTCTAGATTTTGGATCGAAATAATGTCGGGGTCTAAAATCTAAAATAAACCGCAATAAAATCTGTTAAAAAGTAGTTTTTATTTCAATATGTGATATTCGCGTAAATCTAAGACAACTTTTTTATTTTTTTTATTCTTCGATAAGCTGGCGCTTGACTACAACTTGCCTGATGTTAAGCAATGATGTAGTCTACGATGGAACGCGCTAGACCAGTGTACCGATTGACTTGTGATTACGAATGATTATCGGTGAGAAGGTGGCAGTGGAATGAGCCTCCTTAAGGTTAGAAACCTTAAAGGAGCAACAATCCGACCCACCCTCTCTGCATGGTGTCACCAGACATCGCACCAGAACACGGCAAGGCCGCTTGGTGGTGCGGCTTTGTCTGGTGGGTGGTCACTAACCTAGCCTAGCCTACCACCAGTTAATTACAAGTAAGTAAATTACGTGAATTAGGACACAGAACAAGCCGGTGCTGCTGCTACAACAGAAAACCTCAAGCGGCGAAAATATACTAAAATGTGGGTAACAATGTTTTCGAACCGTTTGGTGTGGAGACGGTAGGGACATGGGGTCCTGGTGCGCGAGCTCTTTACGATAATATTGACTATTTTGATGGAATCTATCAATACTATCGACAGCTTTCTTATTCCCTAATTTTCCTAATTGCCAACATTTCGATAGGACTATTCGCGCTATCGACTGTTTTTCAAGGTCAACTAACAATAGCTAACACATCTGTGGAGTGACTGGAGGACCAGTGGAGTGACTCTCCAGTGAAAAGGAAAGATCTTCCAGCCGGTCGATGTATAATGCCCGGCGACCGCGGCACTCCCTCCGACTGTTCTTGTCGGAGAAGTTGTATACATGCTAATCGTTGGTAAAATTTGCTTGTGCGATTCAGGATTGCTGTGACGTCATGTCTCTTGAGTGGCGTTAGGTATGTGACGTTATGCAATAACGCTACCTACAACCAATTAGTTATTCAATTATACACGTATATCTATATCATCAATTTAATTATCTATACTAATATTATAAAGCTGAAGAGATTTTTGTTTAGTCGAACGTGCTATTCTGATGTTAATAGTTCGATTTGAAAACATCTTGCATTGTTAGATAGCATATTTATTGAGGAAGGCTAGCTATTCTACGACCGACTTCAAAAAGGGAGATTCTCAATTCGTTTGTATGTTTTTTTGAATAATAATATAGTGGGACATTAACACACACTGCCATCTGATCCCAAACTAAGTAGAGCTTGTACTATGGAAACCAGATAACTGGTAATATACTCCATATAATCCTTTATTTTGTAAATATATACTTAAATATAGATAATTACACCCAGACACAAGACAAACAGACGTGTTCATAACACTGTCTGAATTGTGTGGGAATCGTACCCACGAACTGCGCCGTGAAAAGCAAGTATCTTACCGACCGCGCGACCGGCCCGTCAATGAATCCCGCTTATTTACAGATAGATTTTGATAATTCTTATAATTATCATTATTATTATTACTAGCCTGGATCATCCCACCGCTGGGCAAAGGCCTCCCCTAACACCTTCCAGAAATCGCCCTGCCCGGTAAAGCAGTCTACCGGGTCTCAGACCTACCGAATATAGCCACCCAAATATAACATAAGTCATGAAAACTAAGTGGTTTTCCTTCGGCTTTCCTTTTATAGTATCTCGCTTGGTTTTTGGCCTTGACTCTCGGATTACTTTTTTCTTTCTTATTATCCTTTCTAAATATTTCTTTTTTTATTTTTCTCTGCGTAAGAACCATCCTCGTACTTCAAGGAATATTTTAAAAAACAATTAGCGAAATTGGTCCAGCCGTTAACGCGTGATGGCGTGACCAAGGGAAATAGGGATTCATTTATAAATATATGTATAGATTTTATATCCCGACGTTTACAGTCTTTTCAGACTTCATGGTCGTTCTTTTTCGCTTTAAAGGGTTACTTTTAGGTCCTGTTTCACTTCAACCCTTTTTAGTGTTCCACAGCTGGGCACGGGTCTTCTCACAACTATCTTATGAGTTAAAAGAGTTTAGGCCTTAATCCACACACGCTGGCCAAGTGCGGGTTGGTGGATGTCACATGTCCTCGAATGATTAGTTCTTAGAAATGCCGGTTTCCTCACGATGTTTTCCTTCACCGATATTGAGCAGCGGAGATGAAAAAATTCACACAGAGATGTGTGGGCACGACCAGGATTCGAACCCGCGACCCTATTTTTATAAGGCGAGGCCCGTACCGCAGCGCCACCTCTGCTCTGTTCCTGTTTAAGTTTAACCAAAATCGGTTGAGCTTTTTTAAACAGTAGTAAGTTAGTAATTGTTAAAACATTAAAATCGATTCTTTTTTTTTGAAACTTCTGCTGGGCATTATAATGTAGTTCAAGCGGGTGGAGTCGAGGCGAAAAGCTAGTTATTATGGTAATACAAAACTACGTGCTTATTTAGGTACCTATTTCTACTGAACAGGTCAAGGGTGTATCGGGCTTATATGCAAAGAGTTCCGTATGTGCGGATGTAGAAATCGCATAATGGCCCGATTTTGATACGGTTTTTGATTTGAAAGCTGAAGTAAGGTGATTCGAAGATAAGGTCTTTCATTTAATACCCATAATGTAGGGGTTGTTATGAAAACGATAAGTCGCCATTTTGTACCGTCCGCCATATTTGATTCAAAATGGCGGCATTAATAAAATCTTGTATTGTCATGAGAACTAAACGTGTATGCAACATTTCAGCTCGATAGCTTTAATGGAAGTGGGTGAAATATTGATTGCAAGATTCCAGAACATACATACATATATACATATAATAATAAATAATAATATTCTGGGACATTAACAGACACGGTCATCTGGTCCTAAGCTAAGCAGAGCCTGTGTTATGGAAACCAGATAACTGGTATATAATTATACTATACATATAATACTTTTCTTTTGTAAATATATACTAATAGATATTTACACCCCGACTCGACACAAACACAAATGTTCATCACTAATGTTTGTCTCGGGTGGGAATCGAGACCACGACCAGCGGCGAGAAAAGCAAGTATCTTACCGACCACGCCACCGGCCCGTCAAAATACACGTGAAGTTAATTAAATCTTTTAAAAACCATATTCATTGAATTAATTTCATGGGACCTTATATTGCGTTTAAGCGAAGGCAAGATTTCTTTGCAAAAATATAAGAAAATAATTATCAGCGAGCTATAGAAAGGGCTATGCTTGGAGTTTCTCTGAAGGATTAAATACGTAATGAAGTGATCCGACAGAGAACTACAGTTATCGACATAGCTCACCGGATTAGTAAGCTGAAGTGGCAGTGGGCCGGTCATATCTGCCGCAGAACTGAAAGCCGTTGGGGTAAACGAGTTCTTGAGTGGAGACCACGTATTGGCAAACGTAGCGTAGGACGTTCTTAGACTAGGTGGAGTGACGATCTCTGCAAGGTGGCTGGTAAGAGCTGGATGAGAGTAGCCGCGGATCGTGCTCAGTGGCGTGCTTTAGGAGAGGCCTATATCCAGCAGTGGACTTGGATAGGCTGATGATGAAGAAAATATTTTTTTAACTATTATTTACGTAAATAACTCAGTAGTCCAGTGGGTAAACGTATTCGCATAATAACCTCGAGGTCCTGGGGTCAAATTTCAGGTCGAGCCAGAAGACTTTTGTAATGTATTTAGAGAATCTTAGTTGTAGGTCAAAATTTAGAATTGTGGGACCTAAACATGCGGCGAATGGGTAATATTCACCTCTGCCCACTCTCTTTGGGTAGTATAGGTGTGGTTTATATTGGTTCATCATATAGAATTTACTAGTTGTACCTATCAATTTACCTATTCATTACAACGCAATATTTCTACAACGGTCCAGCAAATCTTATTAAAGAGCGACTTGATGGATTTTTTATTGGTTCCGTATGTCAACGGGTGTTTATTTTTGGAACGAAGTTCCTTATCGCGCGTTGTGAAAGGGGGCTAGACGGAAAAAATTCTTACGAAAAGTTCTCACAACACTTTTTGCTATAGTAAGCTATTGTAAGCTGTGCGGCGTGCGCATTTTTCTCTGTTTGTCTGTCTGTCTCTCTCTCTCTCTCTCAACTTTATATTACATTGTATTTGTTAATAATAAAAAAATATTATTACAACTTAAAAAAAAAAAATATTACAATTCCTTCACTAATTAATCGAAAGGAACTCCGTTCCATCCGGGTGTCCCTTGACACCTCTCATGTTTTTTATTTGAAGAATTCTTTTGCCATTCACTTTTGACGGCCTGATGGCGTGGTCGGTAAGATACTTGCTTTTCACGCTGCAGGTCGTGGATTCAATTCCCACCCGAGACCGACATTTGTGTGATGAACACGTCTGTTTGTAAATAATGTCTGGTAACATACTGCATAAATTACTTTTCTTTTGTAAATACATACTTAAATAAAGATAACTAGCGGCCCGCCCCAGCTTCGCCCGGGTAGCTTCAGCCCACTCAACAATTTACAAAAAATGTGATAAATAAAGAACCGCTCAACCGATTTTGTGCAAACTTCACATAAACCATCTACTAAATAGTCCCAACAATGCCTAAACATTTGGTTTGAATAGGTAAGCCCGTTTTTGAGTTATAAAATTACAACGAAAAGTGGCATTGATTTTTATATAAATAGATTACACCCAGACACAAGACAAACAGACGTGTTCATCACACAAATGTCTGTCTTGGGTGGGAATCGAACCCACGACCTGCGGCGTGAAAAGTAAATGTCTTACCGACCACATCACCTCACCAGCGCGTTGACTTGTCAATTATCTGTGCCCTTGGTAGTTAAATTACAATTATATAAAATATAATAATAATATAGTGGGACATTGACACACACGGTCATCTGATCCCAAACTAAGCAGAGCTTGTAATATACTACATAATACTTTTAATACTTTTCTTTTATTAATATATACTTAAATATAGATAATTACACCCAGACACAAGACAAAGAGACATATTTAAACAAATGTTTGTCTCGGGTGGGAATCGAACCCACGACCTGCGGCGTGAAAAGCAAGTATCTTACCGACCACGGCACCGTAAAATGTTTTATAACTATCATAAATGTTTTATAACAATTATTCTAGAATGAATCGTTTTTATATTGCATTAAGGAACTCTAAATTGCCGCCTCATTTAACATAACCAGAATACATTACAACTCCACAATACAGACACGTTTTAACGCAGATTATAAATTTTCCTACTGTGATCAATCAAAATATTATTATTCTTGAAATTAGTTTTAATGAATCACCCATTTTAATAAAAAAAGGATTTTTGATTAGGTATAACAACAGTGAAATACATAATTTAACCTTTTAAAAGTAACCTTAAATTAAATTTTAACTTAAAATAACAATAAAAGTCAAATAAAGGAAGTTAATTGACTATAATTATATTTGATTACTGTTTTTTTTTAAATAAAATACAGATTAAAAAACCCAAAATGACAGATATAAAAATAGCAAAGTGTGAAAAGTTGAACAACGTGAAAAGTATAAGGTTTTATGTGAGATTATTTTTTCACTTAATAGCAGTGTTGTGTTTTAATTTAGTTTTTCTGTACGGATTGTACCTGTGGTATTTATTTATGCAAATCGATGGGAATTCCAATCCATTGTTGCTTCTACCAAAATGGTATACGCCGCTATATCTAACAAACTGGAATTTTGTAAGTATTATTTCCAATTTTTTTTTTAAATCTTTATGGGTTTGTCAGGGTGTAGTTCATAATATCGAAAGTCACTACATCGATGGTCGCTGTATCGAAATCGATTTATCGACGGGCTAATGTATCGACAGTACCCCAAATCGATGGTACACTACATCGACAGTACTCGATATATGACTCGATGTAGTGACTTTCGATATTATGAACTAGACCCGTTTTGTCAACATACTTTGTCACCCCGCATGTGATGCGATGCGAAAGGTTTAATTAATCTTTTTAATATTTAATAATAATCTTCTCCAATCCAAGACTAATCACCAAAATGTTCAGGCATTGTGTGACGCACACAGCCAACCGCTTCTTTGAAGGATTTTGATGATCTGTTGTGAGACAAGTTTTCGTGATTACCAAACAAGTTTATTCAATAACCAGCTGAACCTGCGAACTTCGTACCGCCTAACAGCATGTTAATGTTAAAATTGATTTTCAATTAGTTTATTTTGTTTGTTTGGGTATATAGAAAAGTGTTGTTTTGAGACGTAATCGGGCATTTTTTTTAGTTTTGCCCTGCATACGAGCAGCGGCGGCGCAGCGGTACGGGCCTCGCCTTATAAAAATAAGGTCGCGGGTTCGAATCTTGGTCGTACCTACACACCTTTGTGTGTATTGTTTCATCCCCGCTGCTCAATATCGGTGAAGAAAAACATCGTGAGGAAACCGGCATGTCTAAGAACTAATCCCCTTCTAATCTAATCTTCACCACTGCCATGTACTAACTAAAAGAATTATCAATTTTACTGCAGTCTTCGGAAGTTTCTATATTTAGATACGTTGCGGAAATTCATTTTTATTAATCTAGAATAATCTAGATAAATAATAAGTTGCAAAAACATGTTTCTTTGTTTAAATTGATTTCCGGACCAACCTAATTAAAAATGTTTTATATTTAATAAGTTACTAGCAGAAGGTCGTTATGATTTACTCCATTTTTCATCAACCTATTTTAATTAGCTGTCTAATACATTTCGTAGTGCATTCTATCGGATACATTTCGGAGAGTGTGCGTTGGAATTACACAATCTTACTTCCTCATCCCCAGTCTATCATCGGATAAGTAGAGGTACGGCTGTACGCCTTCTTTAAATGCTGGAAATTCCACGGGTACGCACAAAACCTGCTGCTTGCTTGCTTCCACTTTTATTGTGCGAACTGCCAAGTTGTGGAATTCGCTAGCGGCATCTCCGTTTCCCGATAGCTATAATATAGTCTTTAAATCACGAGTGAATCGGTATTTACTGGGTAAACGCGTTTCATCGTAGACTGTATTAATGATTAACAACTGGCAAGTTGTGGTCAAGTGCAGTCTATAACAGAATAAAAGGAACAGCTCATAGGTCTCTCCTAAAGCACACCACTGAGCACGATCCGCGGCTTTTCCCATCGTGTTCTTGCCGGCTGTCCTGCTGAGATCGTCACTCCACCTAGTCCGAGGTGGTCCTATGTTACGTTAGCGCTGTGGTTTCAAGAACTCGTTTACCCCAGCGGTTGTCGGTTCTTTTTATTTTGCTGATGACCTAACCCAATCGGCCGGAAGGGCCTCTATTGGTTCACCGGACTTTTTCGGTGAACCGTCCGAGCGGTCGAACCGATCAAGTACTGTGGCAACTGCCGTAAGGGCTCCCCATGTGTGGACGAACCTCGGCTCAGGACGTTGCCGGACACTCTAGTTTTTTAGGAGATCGGGCTGCGGCAGATATTACCAGCCCATTCTGCTTACTAATCCGGTGGGGTGTGTCAATAACATTATTTCTATGTCGGATTACTTTATCCTCGTGGTATTTCGTTTTGTGTCAGACTCGAGACAAACAGACAAACGAAATGCGGTGTGAAAAAACAGTACCAAAAAGTAATAATGATATAGATTTGTTAAGACAGGATCCAAAGTTCAATGGTTCCCTGTCGTTCCGAGTGACTGCGCCACCGCTGCTCAAAAATTTTCTAAGTAGGTTAATACCTACTAAGAAAATTTATAATAAAAATATTTTTTCTCGACCCGGGAATCGAACACGCTTACCACTAGACCGCCGAGGTAGTTGTAATATGTATGTAGGCATTATAACCTTCTGAAATACGTTAAAACGTAATTAATTCTTAGGTTAGACGTGAAAAAACTACCTTGTGTATATTATACTTATTTTAAAAATAAATAAAATGGCTATGTGCGAGTCTTGATATAGATGAAAGGTTTGAGTACTATAGTAAAGAAACTAAGTAACAAAAAAATCTTCTAATATATAAAATTCTCGTGTCACATTGTTAGTTCGAAACAGCTTGACCAACCCCTATTTTTTAATGGTTGTTTTAGTAATTTAATAATTTTATGAAAGGTAACCAATACGCGAAGTGCGCTGGGGCAGCTAGTATTTTATAAAATGTTATGATTTTTATAAATGTAACATGTTTATTAACACATTAATTATCACATAATACTTATAAACGCTGCTCTATATTGGTGAAGGAAAACATCGTGAGGCAACTGGCTTGTCTAAGAAATAATCATTCAAGGACATTGACGCTGGCGCATGTGGAATAATGTGGATTAAGGCCTACACTCTTTAGTGGACCGTCCTTAAAAAGGATTAAAGTTTCAGTTAGTTAGACTGGCCTGGTGGCGTAGTGGTTAGTGACCCTGACTGCTAAGCCAAAGGTCGTGGGTTCGATTCCCACCCAGGATAAATCTTTGTGTGATGAGCACGAGTGTTTGTTCTGTGTCTGGGTGTAATTTATCTATTACTAGCTTTCCGCCCGCTGCTTCGCCCGAGTGTATGTCGGTTATCGCGCCATAACCTTACCTTCTTTTTGCGCAGTCGGATAAAAACTATTCTATGTCCTTTCTCGGGTCTCAAACTACCTCCATACCCAATTTCATCCAAATCGGTTCAGTAGTTTTTGCGTGAAAGCGTAACAAATAAACTTACATTCGCATTTATAATATTATATGATATGATATTTACAAAATTAATGTATTGCAGTAGTTTAAATATCCGTTCCTAGTACCCATAACACAAGCAAATATAATTATTTAATTTGGGACTAGATGGCGCTGTACCTACACACAGCGCCATCTAGTGTGTAAAAAAATTATTAAAAGAGTTAGGTCCTTTTTCTTGTCCAATATTAGGTACCTTTGTGTTGTAAATAAATTCAAATTAACAGTTAATTTACTTACGGAACCCTAAAAAAGTATAATTAAACGCAATTGTTAATTACCGCGGAATACCATTATTTAATATTATCAGTTTAACTGTGAGTTTTAAAAGAAATACTTGTATACAACATTTAATCACTAAAACTTTTTTAAATTGCTACCGTTTCGATAATTAGTTTACTTACCGAAAACCCTAGATATACGTACAAAACCCAGCCGATTTTAAACCCAAAACCCAAATCTATATACACACCAAAAAATATCAAATTTGAAGCAGTCATTTTTCCATGAATCCGGTTCAAACAAACTTATTTAATACATAAACAAATAGTGTTCTATGAAAATTAACAATTGTGAAAGAAAAAATCTATAAAAATGTTTGTCAGATATTTTAGTTGTTATAAATTAAAATTATTTATAAGAACTATATTTCATTTAGGATTCGTATGTAGTTTTTATTTTGTCGGCTGCTGGGGGTTGTCTCTGGTTTTAAGTATAACGGAAGAACAGATCATAGAGAATCCGATATTTGCAGTTATCTCTACATACTCTATGGGAATGCTGACTAACTGGAATGCGGTAAGTAAAAAATAAAATAAAACTATAGATAGACCGTTTAGTTCGCGTATCGCCTATCGCCAAGATTCTGACTCCTCAAGCTGCACAGACAGTGATGATGATTCAAGCGATATGGATATTAGTGACGAATAGTCTTACATCTTCTAAATATATAAAAGAAGAAACTGACTGACTGACATATCAACGCAGAGCCCAAACCGCTGGGTGTGGAGACTCCGAATTTGGCTCATAGGTTCCTTATGGGGTCTAGGGGTGCACTAAGAAAGGATTTTTCAAAACTCACCCTTTAAGGGGGTAAAACGGTGTTCCAAAGTTTGTATGGAGAAACAAGATTAGTGAGATCAATTTCGCGGTCGAAGCCGCGGGCGGAAGCTAGTTACTTATTTATGAGATTTAATTAATGTTTTCTGACTTTGTACCTCAGAAGGCGATACGCGAGTTAAACGGTCTATCTATAGACCACAAAAAGAAGACTCAGAATATATTCAATATTTTCAGTATCTCCAGGCAAAATCTATTCCGAATTCAATACAATGTGAGGTCAGGTTTTTTTAACCTTAATGGGCTTGCGGACGACCTTGCCTGTTATTAAGTGAAATGTAGTCTTATATAGGATACACTTACCCAGTAAATACCGATTCACTTGTGACTAGAAGACAGGCAGATTATAGCTATCGGGAAACAGAGATGCCGGCAATGAATTCCACAACTTGGCAGTTCGCACAATAAAATTGGGAGAAGATCGCTCTGTGCCCGTGGAATTTCCACCATATTGTCACTTATTAAGTGTCGTTTATTGAGTGTTTATGGCACACACACACGTCACAATTTTTTTTACAGTTATCCTTATATTCTATTAACGCTATTTTATCTAACATAAACCTAAGGGGATAATGCAAAAATTCTCGCAAGATCGTCCCGGGTGAATGCTTGGCGATCTGTAACATAGGTTTTCCTAACACGGATAATTGCAAAGTTGTATTTCACACAACACTTACCTTGTTCCTTTGTGTTAGTGGAATAAATAAATAATTATTTATGACCAGGCCAGTGACCGAGACTCGGCAACGCTTGGCAACACTCAGCAAGTTACGCCTTTGTTTTTGGTTCATGAAGGTACTGTGTCATCTTAGAAAGAAAGAAAAACATTTTTTTGACAGCGACGGTACACACAGAATCAAATGAAAAACTTGAAAGGTGTCAAGGGACACTCGGATGGAACGAAGTTCCTTTCGATTAATTAGTGAAGGAATTGTAATAAAATTTTGAAGGTAGTCAGTAATAATTGTGATTAATATTTTTGGACGTCAAATACCTCAGTCGACCCGTGAACATGAAGTCTGAAAAGACTTTAAAACGTCGGGATCTAAAATCTAAAATAAACCGCGATAAAATCCGTTAATAAGTAGTTTTATTTTAATTCGCCATTTTTTCAATACCAACACCGCGAGAATCAGGGCTCTGGTTCCCAAGATCGAGTATTTAATAACGAAAATCTGTTCTGCTATGTGAATAAGAAGTTTTGGTTTAAAAATGTACATTTTTGTTGTATTTTTAGTTCTTGTTTCTTTAATGATAACCTTGTAGATATTATTAGGTACAGTAATAAGCTGATATGCACATTAAATTAAACTTGTTTCTTCAACTAAAGTTACAATTCCGCCTTTTGCATCTTGTATTCTTTTATTTCATTTTGTATGTACCTTGCATTGGTGGTTATCTATATTTAAGTATATATTTACAAAAGAAAAGTATTATATGTAGTATATAACCAGTTATCTGGTTTCCATACTACAAGCTCTGCTTAGATTGGGATCCGTTTTTTTATCCTATAATAGGTTTGCGCTTGACCACAACTTGCCTGATGTGAAGTTATGTTGCAGTCTACGATGGAACGCGCTTACTTAATAAATACCGATTCACTCGTGACTTGAAGACAGTTAGATTATAGTTATCGGGAAACAGAGATGCCGGCAACGAATTCCACAACTAGGCAGTTCGCACAATAAAACTGGAGGCAAAGCGCTTTGTGCGTGCACGTGGAATTTCCACCATATAACGGTGGCGCATAGCCGTACCTCTACTTGTCCGATGGAAGAACGGGGATGGGGGAATAATATTGTGTAATTCCAACGCACACTCTCCGAAGTGTATCCGATAAAAGACCGAAAGACTAGCAACTATGTGGCGATGCTCGAGGACCGAAAAAATTAGCGTTCCTGTTATGATACCTAGTTATTAGTCCAACACACTTGTCGACAGGGACCACTTTGGTTACCCGTTCAAAAGGTTGAAAAGACACAGCTCCATCAAAATCAGCCTATTTTAGCCCACTGTTAGACATAGGCCTCTCCTCACGCCACTGAGCACGATCCGTGGGTTCTCTCATCCAGCTCACGCCACCTTGCAAAGATTTTCACTCCACCTAGTCTGAGGGCGTCCTACGCTACGTTTGCCAATCCGTGTTCTTCACTCAAGAACTTTACCCCAACGATTGTCAGTTCTGCAGCAGATATGATCGGTCCATTGCCACTTCAGCTTACCAATCCGTTGAGCTATGGCAATTACTCTAGTTCTCTGTCAGATCACTTCTCTTCATCAAAAGACACAATTACCCTTTTTAACGGTATGCTGCTTCAATAGGTAACCTCTTAAGCCCTTCTATTTTAATTACCTGTTTAATTCTTACCGGGTTACTACTGGACGGTAAGCCGATACCAACGGGTAACCTCTTCAACCATTATAACAGGGTAACCCTTTCTGCGTTCAAGTACTAATTTGATCTTTCGCAAGCTTGCATAAAGTTCAAAATAGCATGGCATTGGATCAACAAGGTAGTTATTATAGTAAAACAGATGCAAGAAACGCACTAATGGTTGGATAGAATAAAAAGGCTGTTTGTGTTGTTTCAAGGTAAAAACATTAATTATCATTCATTTTATCTTGTCACTAATATTATAAATGCGATTGTAACTGTTTGTCTGTCGCTTTTACACCAAAAATCTTTAACAAACTGCCTAACTCATTTACGGAACTTAATTTAAATGCATTTAAACGTAAACTAAAAGAAATGTTATTATCAAAATGTTATTATACAATTAATTAATTTATAGATGAATAATTGTGAATAATTTAATGGTAATTTATTTTTAATAATTTTATTCTTTGATTTTTATTGTTTCATTTTTTATAGATACATGATTGACATGAATTATAATTGACATTTTAACATAGTCTGACATAGTTCAATATTAATAATTTAAATTTTTTATGATATTTGCATGTATGAAAATAGACCAAACATGTCGAGCCTGCTATATATTTTTTAACACCTGAATATTATTTTTACACATGTTATAGCGAATAAATGATCTTTGTCTTTATCTTTAAAACTTTTCAACCGATTTAGATTAAATTTTGATATGGAGATAGTTTGATACCCGGGGAAAGATATACGATAGTTTTGACCCGATTGTGGGCTGAATCACCTTCGTCTGTGTACACCTTTAATTGAATCCCCACACGTGGTCCCCGGGTCGTGCAAATCAGGTGACAATAAACGGTGGTAGGCTTCGGCTGTTGTTAGTGACCAGCCACAGTGACAGCCAAGCGGCCTTGCCGTGTTCCGGTGCGATATCTGGTGACACCATGTAGAGAGGTTGGGTCGGGATAGTTGCTCTTTTAATGTTTCAAACTATTTGGAAGCTCATTCCACTGCCACCATGTCACCGAAGATCATTCGTAATCACGAGTGAACTGGTATACTGGGCTGGCGCGTTCCATTATAGACTGCATCATTACTTAACATCAGGCAAGTTGGTGAAGCACAAGCCTATTTCAGAAAAATAAAATAAAAAAAAAGATTGCGCAATAAAAGGTTAACCCCGTATTCATGTATTTTAAGCTCATTATAGCTAAAATAGGTTTATAATTCGTTTGTCTTTGTCTGTCATCTTGACATTTATACAAGTAAAAAAAATTGGTTGCCTGTAAAGTCGGTATACGGGCGAAAGTTTTACGTGACAACGACTTTGAGTGGTAAAATAATTTTAATGTGAATATTCATTCGTATAGTAGGAAGAAGGATGAAATAATAGTAACAATTTAAAACATTTATTTATACAAAGAATTATATTTAAAACATTAATTTATACAAAGAATCTCGCTCTTAGGCGGGCTAACTGTGCTCGAGTGGAAGGGACGCGTGCCTTTCACTTTTTATGTCTGTCTCTCTCGCTCTTAGGCGGGCTAACCATGCCCGAGTGGAAGGGACGCGTGCCTCTCACTCGCTCTCATTGTGAGCGCATAACGTGAGCGGAGCGTAACGCAGTTTCTTGAAGTGTCACCCGGCAAACCAATTTATAAGACGTTGTCACGTCAAAAAAAATTAAAAAAGAAAGATTGCGCAATAAAAGGTTAACCCCCGTATTCATGTATTATAAACTCATTATATCTAAAATAGGTTTATAATTCGTTTGTCTTTGTCTGTCTTCTTGACATTTATACAAGTAAAAAAGAGATAAAGTCCATTTTCAACCGACTTCAAAAAGAAAGAGGTTCTCAATTCGACTGTATGTTTTTTTATGTTTGTTACCTAATATCTTTGTTATACGTGAACCGATTTCTATGATTATTTTTTTGTTGGCAAGTAAATGCTTCCGTGTGGTCCCATTTAAATTTGATCAAGATCTGACCAGTAGTTATTGAGCTATGTCGAAAGAAGCGTCATTGTTTACGCTAAGCGCGCAGCCTTCCAAAATTATTAGTGCAATTGCCCTAAACGCATAATTCTAGGTACCTACAATTGAAGTCGGTTTTGTGTTGTTGTTGCAAAAAGAATTATAACTAAAGAGTCTTCTATCTTTTTATGAATGAGGCGGTTATGGTTTAGCGCGATTTGGTAACAGAGATACACGCAGGTGGAACTGCGAGTGGTAAGCTAGATGTACGTAACCATTACTTAGTTAAAGGTACTTAGATAATAACTTAGGTACATTAGGTACCTATGAATAAACCTATTCATCTTGAATGTTATGACGAGTGGTGATTTTGTGTGGTAATTACTTTTGTTTGTAAATTACCTACGTAATGGTAATTATCTTATTAGGTACATTAAATAAGCACTTCTTGTATTATTCTCGTTACCACCCGACTGCGAAAGAAGGAGGGTTATGTTAAATACATGATGTAGGCACAGTGTCACCAGACATCGCACTGGAGCACGGCAAGGTCGCTTGCCGGTGTGGCTTTGTCTGGTGGATGGTCAGTCCCCGGCCGAAGCTTACCACCAGTTTATTGTCACCATTCGCACCACGTGTATTCAGATCAAAGGTGCATTCGCCCGGATGAAGGTGACTAAGTCCCCAAAAATTTGCATTATAGTAAATAAATAAATTGGACCCTTCCAAAATATGAATTTAAATATAATTAATAGTTAAATCTATTAATTGAAATCGGTGTCTTAGAGCAAAAATCTACGGAATCTTCAAATTTACCAATATAAACTTTAAAAATTATGTTGTAATATTGTAATGATTTATAAGTTTTATACTTTTTTATAATATAACTATTTTTTGGTAGCTATAAATAACTAATGAAAATAATGTAAGCAGGTAATTATTATTTTAAGTTTATTTTTAATCAATTTTATTTTTCATTGTAATGTTAATTCGGTTTTTAGTTTTTAATTCTATTTAAATATAAATTTTGATTTAAATTCTTGTTACGTTTTTTTTTTTGGCATTTCATGAATAAACTTTGGACCTCGTGAAAGAAATTATTTTTAATTTGATTTAAATTATAAATCCAGTGCCCAGCAGCGAGGAGTTAAAGTGTGGTAACAATAAAAAATAATTATTAATAGGTACCTTATGTTTACTATCTCAGTTTCATTATGATAAACAAAAATACTCACCTACTATCCCGCACATACCGTAATAGATATCATTAGTTGCTGTCTCTTATCACGGGATACGGGTGTTTTAAATAAAATAATTAAATCGTTAATTAATCATAAAATTACAAAAACAATAAATAAAATTTTGAATAAAAAGTTATACAAAAGCTAAACGAATATTGAAAAATGAAATTATATTTTTTTAAGGTGTACGTATAAATTAATAATAATCATTTTGTATTTAATAGTGATTTTATAAAATAATTTATTTAAAAGAATTAATAAATAGTTTAATCATAATTTTATTAAGAACACTAAAAATAGATAGAAGAGAATAAAAATTATTTATAATATCAAAGTGATTTTTAACATTAGGAATTTGAAATGTAGGATATATTTTTAAAGTGATTATTAAATTTATATAATGAAGGATATATTTTTGTGGAAAGATACCAATATATTTTATAACATTTTGTGTTTTTTGATAACTGAAAATGAGAAGTTATTTGACCGAAGTGATTCTAAGCTCTATTGGACAACGGTATTTCATTTAACTGGACTTTATCATCATGTGTATGTCAGTTTATTTGCTGTATCTCTTGAACTAAAACCTAGTGATGTGATTGATATCGACAATTTATATCGATTTGGGTTTGGATATCTAACTGGTTGGAATTTCGTAAGTACAGAGAGAATCTGCGGGATATCTTGTCAAGAATTCACCAGAGCCTAGAGGTTAATAACATCGATTAGTGCGTGTGTGGCTCGCGCTTGACCACAATTTGCTTAATGTTAAGCAACGATGTGGGCTCCGATGGAACGCGCGAGCCCAGTATACCGACTCACTCATGACTACGAATAATTTTCGGTGAGAAGGTGGCAGTGAAATGAGCCTCCATATAGTTACAAACCTTAAAGGAGCAACAATTCTGACCCACCCTCTCTGCATGGTGTCACCAAACATTGCACCGGAACACGGCAAGGTCGCTTGGCGGTGCGGCTTTGTCTGGTCACGGCCAAAACCTACCATCAGTTGATTGTCACCTGATTTGAGGACCACGTGTGGGGATTCAATTAAAGGTGAAGGAAGAAGGTGACTCAGCCCCCAAAAATGTGTGTGTGTTCGTATGTTCGAAGTACGCCTAGTCGTGTTTGGAATTTCATTATACTAATAAATGTTTGTGATAAAACATCACGCGATGCTTGAGGTCGTGTCAATGAATTGTCAGTTATTAACTGATAAAAAATGCCCCAGTAGCTGCAGCTCGGTGGCGTGGCCGGTCAGATACTTGCTTTTCACGACGCAGGTCGTGGGTTCGATTTTCACCCGAGACAAACATTAGTGTGATGAACATTTGTGTTTGTGCCGAGTCTGGATGTAAATATCTATTGAAAAACATGGTTTATTTTTTTTGAGACGCGAGTCTACTTAAAAATAGTCCAGTTTCTTTTCCTACCGTGCAGTAAATGACTGGCAACTACTGAGAAACACTGACAAAAAACTCAGTAGGCTTTTTTCTTTTTTAAATGAAGTACTTATATCTATTACATTTTGTTTGTTTATGGTGTTGAATTAGAGCTACTTAATTTCAAGCATTTTTATCCGTTAGATAGTCTGAAATTTCATAATACGCTTTCTTACATAGCGTAGGTTTTATAATTATTTTAAATTTGTTAATAGTAATTTCCCTAATATTATTTGGAAGTTTATTGTAGAAACGTATACACTGCCCCATAAAAGAGTTACTGATTTTGTGGAGTCGACTATGATGTGCTACAAGATCGTTCTTATTTCTAGTATTCAAATTATGTGTCGTTTATTTTTTAAATTTTGTAATATTTTTATGCATAATATTTTTGTTTTAAGTATATAATTATTTACAAAAGAAAAGTATTTAGGTATAGTATATACCAGTTATCTGGTTTCCATAACACAAACTCTGCTTAGCTTGGGACCAGATGACCGTGTGTGTTAATGTTTCAAAGTATTTAAGAAAAAAAGTAGCTTAGTAAAAACAGCAGTTGCTTAATAAAGTTAGATTTGTGTAAAAAGTTATGTTTTAAAAAAAAGCTATTTTATAACGTAATCCCGCTTATAGCGGTTTATTTTAGATTGTAAATCCCGACGTCTCAGTCTTTTCAGAATTCATGGTGACAGGTGGATTGAGGTACCTATTTCACGTCCAAAATTATTAATCACAATTATTACTGATAACCTACAAACATTATTATATAAGTTGCGTTCCGATTTAAGCAAACTAACCAGTGAATCGGTACATTGGGCTGGCGCGTCCCATCGTAGACTACATCATTGTTTAACATCAGGTAAGTTGTAGTCAAACGCCAGCCTATTAAAGAACAAAAAAACTATGCTCACAGTGTCTTGAATTCTGAGTTGATTTTGCTCGGGTTTCGGTACAAATGATTTCTCTTATCTTGGTCTTGAAATGTTCGTGGTGGTCTACGGATGGTTTAAAAAAATTGGTTGCCTGTAAAGTCGGTATACGGGCGAAAGTTTTACGTGACAACGACTTTGAGTGGTAAAATAATTTTAATGTGAATATTCATTCGTATAGTAGGAAGAAGGATGAAATAATAGTAACAATTTAAAACATTTATTTATACAAAGAATTATATTTAAAACATTAATTTATACAAAGAATCTCGCTCTTAGGCGGGCTAACTGTGCTCGAGTGGAAGGGACGCGTGCCTTTCACTTTTTATGTCTGTCTCTCTCGCTCTTAGGCGGGCTAACCATGCCCGAGTGGAAGGGACGCGTGCCTCTCACTCGCTCTCATTGTGAGCGCATAACGTGAGCGGAGCGTAACGCAGTTTCTTGAAGTGTCACCCGGCAAACCAATTTATAAGACGTTGTCACGTCAAAATGAGAAAAATTCAAATTATCACAGCCCTTTTCTTTTCCATGCAAACGTTTTGATTGAGTGTCATAAGCATGGAAAGTAAGCCAAAAGTGTGATAAAATGTATAATGATTAGAATTGTTGTATAATCCCGATGTCTAAACGTGCGGAGCCAAGGCGACTAGTATAATACATTTAAGTACGTAGTATGTAGGTATATGTATGTGTATATGTATTTAAAGTTATTTATTGTGCACTTCTACCCATTCCACAAGTTTTCTCTACTTAAGGTTTGCTGGTAGAAAATTCTTTTAAGAATTAAGCTCGCCTGTGTACATTGTTGTTTCCTATTCATAAAAATTGTATAAGTAAGTGTTTTGTGTACAATCTATACCTATACATAAAAATGAAACCCGTTTTCCGTTGTCACGACATCACGCGTGAACGGCTGGACCGATTTCGCTAATTCTTTTTTTAAAATATTCCTTTAAGTACGAGGATGGTTCTTACGCAGAGAAAAATAAAAATAAAAATATTTTGAAAGCGAAGAAGTGCCGAAAACCGGGTTAGATACCTATTATTTATTATTGGTTATATTCGGTAGGTCTGAGACCCGGTAGATGGCACTGCTTTACTGGGCAGAACGACGTCTGCCGGGTCCGCTAGTCTATAATATAAAAATGAATCGCAAAATGTGTTGGTAAGCGCATAACTCGAGAACGGCTGAATCGATTTCGCTAATTCTTTTTTTTTAGAATATTCCTTGAAGTACGAGGATGGTTTTTACGCAGAGAACAATTTTAAAAAAACTCCTCCGAAACAGCTTGACCGATTTTTATGAAATCATATAGGCCGTATTCTGTTTTCGGACCCGGATGGTGACACTGCTTTACCGGGCAGGACGACGTCTACGGGATCCGCTAGTAAAGAATAAGAATAAGCTGACCTTTCGTTGTACGGACATCTCATACAATACAAGACCAGCTTATACTGGAAATGTATTCCTTGATGTGAAGCCATGTGTAATATGAGCGATAAATAAACACTTCTTGACCTCTTTATAAAAGCAATTTATGTAATTAATTTAAGTTATGTTAATTACTGACCTGTCCTTGCTACAAGCTGGTGCAATATAATCGTAATAGTTCACGATTATCTCCCGATGACAGATAGGGAGCGTTTTAATAATAATAATAATAATAATAGCCATTTATTACAGGCTACAAGGCCCATATAAAATGTAACATTATAAACAAATACAATATTAAAAAAATTACGTGGTGTCGTGGGACACCAGGTAGGAACGAAGTTCCTTCGGCTAATAAAGAAAGAGGGAGAAAGACAAAGGTATTATACACTACTCGCTTGTGTATGCGACTGTCGCGCCTGCGCACGTCTCATTTAACGGTTTTATTCCACGCATTCTTTCTTACGGTTTTACTATCACATTTTTTTCAGTTCGGTCGCGCAGCATAATCCCTATCCCCTCCAAGCCTGCCGTAAGGAACTTCGTTCCAATAAATATTATCTAATCTAAATACTTTAAATACAATATAAAATATTTTATTTTTTCCACGCTGCATCGTGAGTGTGTTGCGTGGTGTTAGGTTATAAGTTTAATATGGGTGTCCTGTGTGTAAGTTTGTAGAATTGTAGAGTTAAAACAATTACAGTAAAGTAACTAGTAGAGTCTCATTCGAATTCTTGAGTACCACGGAGCAAACTGGGGCTGGGGGCTTTTGGGGGCTGAGTCACCTTTAATTGAATCCTCACACGTGGTCCCCGGGTGGTGCAAATCAGGTGACATAAAGTGGTGGTAGGCTTCGGCCGTGTTTAGTGACCACCCACCAGACAAAAACACACCGCCAAGCGGCCTTGCCGTGTTACGGTGTGATGTCTGGTGACACCATGCAGAGAGGGTGGGTCGGAATGTTGTAACCATATGGAGGCTCATTCCCCTGCCACCTTCTCACCGATAATCATTCGTAATCACTAGTGAATCGGTATACTGGACTGGCGCGTTCCATCGTAGACTACATCATTGCTTAACATCAGGCAAGTTGTAGTCAAGCGTCAGCCTATCGGAAAAAAAACGTAGTGTAGGACGCCCTTAGACTAGGTGTAGTGACGAGATCTGCAAGGTGGCTGGTAAGAGCTGGATGAGAGTAGCCGCGGATCGTGCTCAGTGGCGTGCTTAAGGAGAGGCCTATATCCAGCAGTGGACTATAATAGACTGATGATGATGAAGCGATTCGCACAAAAAAGAGATTATGACAGCACACAGCACAGCTTATTCTAGCCAAGGATTAGATGTAGGAGAATTTGACAGTATGTGTGAATTCGCACAATATGTGTTCCATTGTTTTCTCAGCGTCTCCATATGCTAAACAAGTGGGGCTTTATGCCAGCCATATTCTATACAGGTGTTTTACAGCCCAAAGTGCCCCGTTAGTGCATCTATTAACAGTCTGATTTTAGTTCTGGTCACGCCCCTCAGTCTCTGAGTGTACTTTGGGGGCTAGTCCCCTATAATTTTTTTTAGAGTGGAGGAGCCCTGGGGTTTGTTTCTATAGCTCCTGGTGTTTTCACCACCTCTGACCACATCTTCAGGTAATACACACACGAAAGCTATATTTTATTAATTGATTTTTCTTTTCCAGATGTTCCAAACGTTATTCCTTACGATGTCAATCATCTACGATGTTATGGAGTGGCTGGACCACCACAACTCTACTGCTGGACGTCGGCTGAGGTACATCAGAGATTTGACCTTCTCTGGACTAGTAGTGCCTATGACTTTGGTAAATATTTTGATATTTGGTTACCTTTTTCCCAAGGGGGCAGAACAATAGAGCGCCACTAGCTACAGTCTAAACATACTTCCGTAGTCTCATTAATGTTCATACATCTGGTCATAAATGCTGCAGCTGTGAGTAGTAGCAGTACTATGGAGACTAGAGGATTGCATGGAAGTAACCTTTCATTGTAAAGAGAAGACCTATCGGCGAGGTGTGATGCCGGGCGACCGCAATCCCCCCCAAGTGGTTTTTTTGCTGATGACCTAACCCAATCAGCCGGAGGGCCTCTATTGGTTCACCGGACTTTTTCGGTGAGCCGTCCGAGTCGGTCGAATTGATCAAGTACTGTGGCTACTGCCATGAGGGCTCCCCATGTGGGGACGAACCTCGGCTCAGGACGTTGCCGTACTGACACTAGTTTTAGAAACACCAATTTTCTAAAACTAGTGTCAGTACGGCAACGTCCAAGTGTTGTATATATGCTAATCGTCGGTGAAACTTTGCTTGTGCGATTTAGGATCGCTATGACGTCATGACTTTTGAGTGGCCTTCGTTATGTGATGCCACACTACGCACCTCTCCTTCTTGAAGCACATCACCGATGAGATCAGCGAATGTCCTCCTAGAAAGTCCTCTCCCAACGTTTCCACTCACCTCGAGCGTATATACCTTTCGCCAATCGTCTGTCATCCATTCTCTCTACCAACGAGGCAGTTTTAAACAAGATATTAATAATAATATTAGTCTCCAGGGTCAGCTAGTAATTACAGTCCATCAAATCTAAGAAGTACCGTTTGACGTTTCACTGTTTTCTATTAAATTAGCTTTATAGAGGCGTAATTCACACTATTTTTATTAGCTTTCCTGTAAAATAATTGAATTATGAAGCTATTTTTATTTTAACATAACATAAACAATTTTCATACAAAAAATAAAATCTAAATGTACTACGTTTAGAACTGTCAAATGGTACTTTTTAGATTTGATAGACTGTAATATAATTAATTATGATAGTGATTTACTCTATTTTTCTTATTTTCAGTTCATCTTCTTCATGTTCTGGATAATATTCTGGATAGACCGAGAGCTTGTGTTCCCTAAAGTGTTCGATCAACTAGTACCGTGGTGGTTTAATCACTGCGTCCATACAAACATAACTATAGTTTTAATATTAGAGACAATATTACAAGCAAGAAGACACCCTGCGAATATGAAAATAGAGTTGATTATGAATGGTACTTGTGATGTTGCGTATGCCGTTGTGTAAGTAATTTTTATTGTAATCCACGTAATTTAAGACTACACAACACACGACGACACAGCTTGGCATGGTCTAACAGGACACGACATCTCTTCAACCCTTTTTAGTGTCCTACTGTTGGGCATGGGTCTTTTCTCAACTATCTTACGAGTTGAGAGTTTAGGCATTAATCTACACTCTGGCCAATTATTTTTATTCTTCGATAGGTTGGCGCTTGACTACAACTTGCCTGATTTTATGCAATGATGTAGTCTACGATGGAACGCGCCAGCTCAGTATACCGATTCACTCGTGATTACGGATGATTTTATCGGTGAGATGGTGGCAGTAGAATGAGCCTCCATATGGTTAGAAACCATAAAGGAGCAACAATTCCGACCTAATCTCTCTGCATGGTGTCACCAGACATCGAACCGGAACACGGCAAGGCCGCTTGGCGGTGCGGCTTTGTCTGGTGGGTGGTCACTAACCACGGCCGAAGCCAGTTTGTAATTTTCGCCACCCGGGGACCACGTGTGGGGCTTCAATTAAAGGTGTAGGTACATCCACGGACGAAGGTGACTCAGCCCCCGCAGCAAGTGGGCTTTATAACGAACTCAGATTCAGACTTCACGAACCACCTTTGACCTTATAGGCTGAAAAGACTGAAACGTCGGGATATCAAATCTAAATACAATATTAAAATAAAAATACTAATATTATAAAGCTGAAGAGTTTGTTAAATTGAACGTGCTAATCTCAGTAACAACTAGTCCGATTTGAGTAATTCTTGTACCGTTAGACAGGCTATTTATTAACAAAGGCTATAGGCTACATTTTATCACACTGCTGGGTATGATACAAAATGGAAGTCACGTAAACGAAGCCGCAGGCGGAAAGCTAGTAACAGATAATTACACCCAGACTCAAGACACTACACTTTAAAATCAAGATATTAAACAAAATATTTTTATTTTTCAGCTACTACTCAATATATTTCTTCTCCCATCGCTGGCTATACGAAGTCTTCGGCATCATGACCTGGTGGCAGGTCTGTCTCTTCCAGCTCTTGATCTGGATATCCACATTCATTTTCTACTTCATCCAGTTCCCAATCAACAGGATCTTCCACAAACAAGACGATGACCAAGGGATGTACATGATCTCGGATTCTAAAAGTGTTAATATCACTAGGTCATGGGATGTTAGTAAACCTAAAACAGATGACTCTATTTTATAATATAACTAGCGACCCGCCCCGGCTTCGCAAGGGTACAAATACACGTAACCCTTCCTCATGGTGCCTCCAGGTGCTTAGTGAAAACTCCGGATTCGTTTAAAATCGTATAATTGGAATTTATAATCGTTTAGTAATCGTAAAAATGCTGAGAGCAAGTTTCGCTGGTTAGATGATCGGATACAAAGCAAAGTGTGAAAATATAGTAAATTGACGGTATTTAAAGAAATAAATAATAAAACGCCTGTCACATTACGCGAGCAACAATTTAGAGATCTTCGTTTTCAAGATTTGTAGTGAAGGCGTTAATAAACTGTCTATTGTTAAAAACCGCATGAGAATCCGTTCAGTGGTTTTTGAGTTTATTGCTAACAGTGGAAGTGACTTTTTTTGTAACTATGTACCTATGTACAGAGTAGCTGACGCGACAGATGTTTTCTTATTTAATATTCGTGCGTAATAAGTTGGGACCTGCGACCGGTGACGTCGGAGACGCATTGTTGTACTGTGCACAAAAATATCACAACAAGTTTCCACCCGCGACTTCGTCTCTGCTATTTTTTTATTCCACACAGGTTCTTTTTACTGACTGATAAACAGGTAAACACAACTGTTTGTTCCGTTTTTCGTTTTTTAAAATAGTCCAACACTTTTTATACGAGATTTCACTCTTTACTGTGTAAATTTTTACCATGGCGTCTTAGAACGTCGCATTTTTTTTTTACTACTAATCTTTTAAAACCTTGTATACTTATTCTTTGTTTTTCCTTACCGTGCCAAAAAGGTAAACAAAGCTTCAGTTTTCGTGTCACTTTAGAATATCACGATTTTATCAATGAACCACACTATGTATCGACTTATAAATGTCTTAATCCATTGAGTAAACACTTTAACTATGAAATTAACTGAAAAATGTTTTAAAACAACCAGTTAAATACGAATTATTGATAAAATTCTAAACACATTCCAAAATTCATGACCACAGGTTATGCAAGGACACGGGCTGTTTGACATTTTTATACTTTTTAAATTAGAGTGTGGACATAGATTTTTATGGATTCGATAACCATAGATTTAGGAAGAACTGAGTGAATGATATCCAGTCAAATGAAAATGTGATGTTTAGATCGTACTTTAATGTAAAGTATTGTCCTAAATTATTTTATTACTGTCTTCTTTAAATATGAAAATTTTGTTTTTTAACCATGTAACTGATGCTGTGTGAAATTGAGTGCATAATAAATATAATTAGTTGTATCGTATCGTCACTCATTCAAATGTTCTAAACGATCATTTAAATAAAATCAATCTGTGCTTCCCTTGGTCACGTCATTACTTGAGAACGTTTACACCAAAATGGATAATTTATGTATCTATGTGCCTAGATTTAAAAGTTACTCAGACGTTTAAAAAAAAACAGCTCTGCCTATTTTAAAAGATCTTGTCCTTAACAGTTTAATACATGGTAAGGTTGTAGTCAATTTATCGGTATTCATCTAGAGCAGCGGTCGTCAAAGTGCGGCCCGCAGACGATACTTCTGCGGCAACAAATAACTTCGATGCGCTTGCGTTTTCATTTTTTATAACCGCATGACTCCTCCCTCCCTAACTAACACAGAGTTCATCCCGCATTCGCATTAACCTACTCAAATTCACTATCAGATTATTGATTAATAAAAAAATTAACAAAATAGTTTGTTTGACCCCTCATCTTAATTTTGGTAACTGGCCAGAAAAAGAGAAAAAAAATTGGTTGCCTGTAAAGTCGGTATACGGGCGAAAGTTTTACGTGACAACGACTTTGAGTGGTAAAATAATTTTAATGTGAATATTCATTCGTATAGTAGGAAGAAGGATGAAATAATAGTAACAATTTAAAACATTTATTTATACAAAGAATTATATTTAAAACATTATTTATACAAAGAATCTCGCTCTTAGGCGGGCTAACTGTGCTCGAGTGGAAGGGACGCGTGCCTTTCACTTTTTATGTCTGTCTCTCTCGCTCTTAGGCGGGCTAACCATGCCCGAGTGGAAGGGACGCGTGCCTCTCACTCGCTCTCATTGTGAGCGCATAACGTGAGCGGAGCATAACGCAGTTTCTTGAAGTGTCACCCGGCAAACCAATTTATAAGACGTTGTCACGTCAAAAATATCAAAGAAGTCGTTGAAACGTTTTTTTTAATATTTTCATATTTTTTAAACATTTATAATATTTCCTGTTTTCAACAATTTATTTGAGATACGACTGTATTATTGTATTCCAGTGTTTTATTAAATGTAAAGCTTCTTGGTTCCGAATAATGAATGATTAGAAATCTATTCAGTCACTCTTTTAACAAATCATTCAATGTATTCAATCATGGTGGCCCTACCCTAAAAATATAGTCTCTGGTTACGAGGCGGCCATATTTGTTGTTATAATATGCATCCTAAGGAAAAACAAGGTATACATAATGATAGTTTTAATGTAATGACCGTACAAGACCGCTGAAGTTTTATCAGTTTTTTACTACTAATGTTTTAAAAGCTTGTATACTTATTTAAACTTGACATTGGCAAAATTGCGGAATAGTTTCTGCAGAGGCCATAATTAAAAGAAGAAGAAGTTTAGCTGTCAGTTGCGTTTTATTATTCCGTGTCGATTGCGTTTTATTACATGTATCACATTTTATGTCCTAAGAAAATTTATCACTGGAAGTGTAATACGTAACTTTTAGTACTAAATTGTGTCTGTCAGTTATTGGGGGAGGCGAGGTAACCACGTAGAGCATACTTTTGCATGCTCACGCATACTTACAAACAGTTGAAACGTCTTTACAAATGCACACGTAAATAAACGCTTCACACAAACACAAGACATGAACAGTTATGTATACAAACTGTTCATGTACCTCGGCAGAGGGGATCGCCCGCGCTTAACAGTTCCTGTGTTAAATGTTCCAAGCTGATGACGATGGTGACAGAGCAAAAATTGGTGCCATATTATATTGTGCACTGTAGATTTAATTAAGAGGATTTAAATTTTTAATTGATATTAAATTGATAATATTAATTAAAAATTTAGGTAGTGTAAAAATAATTAATTTAGATTTTACTTAATTTAATGTAAATTAATTTAATTTTAATTTAATTAAGATAAAATTTAATTAAATATAATAATAAAATATGTTGTTTCATTTTGTCACTTCCTATTAACTATTTCCGTTTTTGCTATCACTTCTCACTTCAACCATCTTTAGTGTCCCACTGCTGGGCACGGGTCTTCCATCAACTCTCTTACAAGTTAAGAGAGCTTAGGCCTTAATCCACACACGCTGGCCAAATGCGGGTTGGTGGATGTCACATGTCCTTGAATGATTAGTTCTTAGACAATCCGCGCTTTAGTTGGCGTTGCGGACCATAGATTTACCCCCGTTTAGCTAAATTAAGTTTGTAATTCGTTTGTCTTTGTCTGTCATCTTGATATTTATACTAGTAAGAAAGAGACAAAGTCCATTTTAACTAAAGATTATAATAAGGTTTTTATGAATAAGGCCAACACTTTAAACCTTTTTAACTAATGTGGCCTTTTATTACTCGGACTAAGAATGACAAAAATTAAATAAAATAACTACAAGTTTTAACTTACAAAGTTTTTAATACAGAAAAGTAACTTTAAAACTATTGTACAGTTTAAAAAAATGTTGTTCCTAGTATAAAAATGTACATATACTTTTTACAATCGAAATAGAAATCGGGCACTTTTTTTATGTAGCTCGAAATTCTTTGGAATCGAAATAAACGCGAATTACTTACTGGGCGTTTTCACTGCACAACAAAACATGATACAAGCATAGTCTTATCTCTTTCTACTCATCTCTAAACGATAGAGACAGATAGTGCTTGCAACATGTTTTCTTGTGCAGTGGAAACTAAGGGTTACAAATACATAAAACATTTCTTTAACTCGCACCAACAAAGTAAAGAATTAAAAATGACGGCTTGTTTTTTTAAATTCTTGAATAGGCTGGCGCTTGACTACAACTTACCTGATGTTAAGCAAAGATGTAATCAGCCCAATGTACCGATTCACTCGTGAGAATGACTTTCGGTGTGAAGGTGGCAGTGAAATGAGGCTCCTTAAGGTTGAAACCATAAAGTAGCAACAATTCGACCCACCCTCTTAAATGGTGTCACCAGACATCGCACCGGAACACGGCAAGGCCGCTTGGCGATGCAGCTTTGTCTGGTGGGTGGTCACTAACCACGGCCGAAGCCTACCACCAGTTAATTACCATTGTAATGACAGTTTGGACCGTCAGCAAAACAAGGTAGTCGGATAGATGATATTTTTTAATACAAGCCTTCGATGTTTTAATATTATAAATAAACATAATTAAGTACCTGTTCAAAATGCCAACCAAGTGCAAGATGGACTCAAAAACAGCGGTTTCCTTATTTTCCTAGGACGTATGAAACCTGATCTCTAATACTAAATACATAGTTAAAATAAACACACATACGTCAGGCAAGTTGTGGTCAAGCGCAAACCTATTATAGAATAAAAAAAAAAGAATATCATTGTTTTGTGTGCTGTACCGACGTGTGTAGCGACAGCAATAAAGTGCGAGTAAGTAATCAAAAATCAAAATCAAAATAGGCTTTATGTTTTTTGAGATTCGAGTCTACATAAAAATATGTAGTCCAATTACTTTTCCTACCGTGCAGTGAATGACTGGCAACTACTGAGAAACACTGACAAAAAACTCAGTAGGCTTTTTTATTTTTTAAATGAAGTACTTATATATCTATTACATTTTGTTTGTTTAGTGTGCTGAATTAGAGCGACTTAATAGAGGAAATGATTAGCGAATTTTTTTATTGGCGCGGGTTACACAATCTATAATACACCAGTAAACCAAAGACTGATCATAGGTAATCCTATGTACGAAAATCATTTATCTCGAAATGAAACTATTTTGTAATGGATGTAGTATTTTTATAATTATGATCAGTCTACCCATGACCATGAAGTCTTAAAAGACTTTGAAACGTTTAGATTTTAAATCTAAAATAAACCGCTATAAAATCCGATAAAAAATAGTTTTATTTGATATTATAGGATAAATCGCAGAATTCCGAAGTTTTTCAAATTACATTAAAAAAGTAATATACTTATTATAAAGTATTCTATTTATTTTCTATTTCGATTATAAAAATATCAAATTGTCCCTAAAAAATACAGGTAACTTAGAGTATTAATTACAAAAGTTCATCTAAATTCTAGAAATTTCAAATTGGCAGTGGTTTTAAGATTGCATTTTCACTTATTTTTATAATTTAATATAAAAATGACTTAATATAACTTAGAATTATCAATATTCATACGAAAACTTGTAGAATATTAAATAATTTCATTATTAATATTGATTTTTTAAATTATTAAATAAAAATATTAAAAATAATTTTTGTTTGTTTTTTTTTCATTATATTTATATAAATTATCTTGTTCCTTATTATCTCCGAATATGTTAAATATGTTTTCTGAATTCGAATTTTTGACAGCGTTTTCGGAGATAGAAGTTAGAAGTCGAATAAAATATTGAGATAAATAATTATTACTGTCAGTAATATTACAAATCTCGACTTTTCTAAATAAAATCGTCCTTTTTCTATTATTGTTTTTGTAAAACTTTTACAAAAGTATATTTTTTGATTATTCTTTTTTTGTTATTTAGTTCTAAGAGTTATCTTAAGAAAAATATTTACAAATTCCTCTAGACTTGAAATGAACAGTGAAATATACCTACAAGTTTTCATAATTAATAATTATTATTTTTTTAATAAAAATCTCCTACTGGCCTAAGATATAATTGCCTAGGAAACCTATGTGAATCTTCTTGATAAACTAATCTCTGTGGTTGCAGATAATAGGACGATGGTGTCCGAATGCTAACGCCCGAAATTTGCGGACGTTTTCTTACAAAAGTAGTGATATCTGACGCCGCAAACTGTGGATCTATTGAGTGTAAATTATTCCGAAATCTCGCGAAAAAGTTGTCCCTCTCCGAAGGTACAACAAAGCCACTAGGAATTCTGCTGACAGGTAAATTCGGTGCCAATGCTTCGTTAATCCTATCATCGTACTCATTTTCAATGCTATCCGCTAAATTTTGCTTTATTGAAATGTTTTCTGGAATAAAAGGTTTTCCAGTAGCCGTGTACGGTTTAGAAATCTCTGGTTTTGGTTTAACAGGCTTTTTGTAAGGTGGGTGGCTATGTTTATACGATTTTTCAGTAGTCAGTGGTATTGCAGTGGCTAAATATGGTTTTATATAGTCACCCGGGGATAAAGTTGATTCTAATTTATCTCGAATAGCTTCATAATTGTCGTTGTATACTTTGAGGACTTTTGATGCTAAATCATTTGCTTGGTCTGTTGTTGTTACACGGTTTGTTGTTGTTATACGTTCTGTTGTTGGTGGTTCTGTTGTGGTGGTCGTAGTTGTTGTTGTAGTGGTTGTTGTAGTTCTAGGTCTGGTTGTTGTCGTTCTTCTAGTTGTTGTTGGAGGTTCTGTTCTAGCTAGGTAAGTTGTTGTTTCTTTTCTCTCGTGTTGATATGGTTGATGATGTCTGTCGTAATCAACTTCTCCTCTGTCTCGTATTTGTTGATGTTGACGTTGGTGCTGTTGGTGTAGATGCTGTTGATGTTGGTGTTGGTGATGTGGTTGTTGCTTATATTTATCATAATCACCATCTTCTTCATCATAATATTCATCATCATAAAACTCTTCTATCAGTTCAGTAGTAGTTTTAGGCGTTTTGATTGTAGTGGTAGGTTTTTCAGTAGTTGTTGTGTAGTATGTTGTAGTTGTGGGCTGTGTTGTTGTTGTTGGTAGTGGAGTAGTGGTAGGTGGAGGTGGGGGTATAGTGGTAGTGGGTTTAGGGGTGGTGTTTATAGGGGCTGTGACATCCCTCCCTGCCACAGCTTGCAGCCCTCTTGGCAAGTACGGACTACCACCCCTAGACGGTAAAAAAGGACGCTTAACTACTTTAACATTAGGTCTTAAATCCTTTATCTGACTGGTAACATCTTCTCCTTTATAATTAACGTTATCCTTCATTTCGTTTTTAGTTCTTACAACTGGTTCCTCGTAATCGTAGTAATCATCCGTTCTTTTCGGTCTTTCGTCTTTAACTTTTGGAGTATATGTGTATTTTTGAGCCTTCGGTGGTGGTTCATCATAGACTTCGTCTTCGTAATCTACTGGTCTTTTCAACTTTCGATTTTTATTAGAATAATGTGGTCTAGCTGGTTTAAATTTTTCTTTTTCAACTGGTTCTGGTTTTAGCTTTTGAACTGTGCTTGTTTTTCCTGATGATGAGGGTTTAGTGGTGTCATCTTCTTCATAATCATAATATTCATCATCATCTAGTTTTGGTGGAGCTTTAGTAGTAGTTACTGTTACATATTCATATTTTTCTCTTTCGTTTAAAGGTACTGGTCTTTTGATCTTAGGCGGCATTCGAGGTTGACTAAAAATGCCATGGCCAGCAGGTTTAACTAGACCACTTGGTTGTTCTGGTGCAGTAGGCTTTTCATCTTCATAATTTCTTTCTTTGTACGGTCTTTCTTCTTTTTGTCTGTACCTGTCTTCTGAATATCTTCGTCCTTCTGGGTATCTGTCGTCTCTTGCCCTGGATGGCCTAGGTTTATCCTCATCTCTTAATGGTCTTCTATCCCTGTCAGGTCTTATAACTTCATCCCGTGGCCTTACTTCATCCCTAGGTCTCAAATCATCTCGAGGCCTTACTTCATCCCTGGGTCTCATATCATCCCGAGACCTAACTTCATCTCTGTTACGGGTTCTAGTTTCATCTCTAGGAGTCATTTCATCCCTATTTCTACTTTCGTCTCTTGTCTTTATTTCATCACGAGCTCTCACCCCATCTCGTTCATCTCGTAGCCTTGTTTCATCTCGTGGACGAACTTCGTCCCTATTTCTAGTCTCATCCCTAGGTCTCATTTCATCCCTAGGCCGATACTCATCCCTTGGTCTTTTAGGCCTCTCGTTCTTGTCCCTAGTATTACTTCTAGGTCTTTTTTCTTCATCTGTTCTGTACAGTTCTTCATCTTCGTCTCTTGGTCTCGGTCTTCTAGGTCTTGCTGGTCTTCTTTCCTCCTCATCGTCGTAAGGTCTTCTGTCAGAGTATGGCCTCTTTCCTGGTCTTCTATCATAAGGTCTTCGATCTTCGTAATCGTCTTCTGGGTCTTCATCTCGAGGTCTTGGGCGACGTTCATATCTGAAATATAAAACATGTAGGATTTATTTAAGTTCAAGTTTTATTTGTGATAAGTCGAAAAGAACCATAGGGTCTACAATAAGCAGTCACTAAAAAATAAGGAAAGGTCAGCATCACTCACGTGTTGTGAACCTTTTATGTCGAAGTCCTAACTACTGTACACACCCCTTACCTTTCTTAGGTTTTTGTTTTAGTATTGTGATATACAGAGTGGAAGGGACAGCCCACCAAAAAATAAGAGGTTGCATTCAACTAATCAGCTCCTTAATTAGAATAATTTTTCCGCATCTTTTTGAATATATTTTTTATATAATTTGCTTAGTTTTTCAATTTGCAATTGCTACTCTGTACGCAGTACTAGATTTGAATGAAAGACTGCTAAAAATACATCAATCAATGCATTCATTTAAGGAGCGATGCAAAAAAAGACGGGACGCGCGTGCGCTTGGTGGTAAGGACTAAACCCCACAGCGGTAAGGTTGATCGTACGCTATTAAATATACAAAGGTGTTACAATATAATATGAGATCATTGATGTTTTGCTTCAAATTAAACCATGCAAAATTGACAAGTAATTAACATAATTTATGTTCTAAATATTCCATAATCTACATAATTACATAAATATGAATCCCTATTTCCCTTGGTCACGCCATCACGCGTGAACGGCTCGACCGATTTCGCTGATTCTTTTTTTGGAATACTCCTTGAAGTACGAGGACGGTTCTTACGCAAAGAAAAAAAAAATCTCCCCGAAACGGCTTGACCAATTTTTATGGACTCTTATATCTAGATTCGGTAGGTCTGAGAATCGATCGTAATCTATTTTCGGACCCGGTAAGTGGCAATGCTTTACCGGACAGGACGACGTCTGCGGGGTCCGCTAGTACTTAAATTTTTTTTCATTAAATCATTTATATAATGTATCTTTAAAGAGTATTTTTTTAAATATTTTTATCCTACATGGTAATTTATTGAATATACAGCCATAGCTACGCAACTTCTGCTGTATTTGGTAGATCGAGGGATTTCATTTAACACAAACCTAGATTGGTCACGTCGATTGCGAGAACACACATCTTGTACTGATCTGATAGATGTTTTTTTATTCTGCGATAGGCTGGCGCTTGACTACAACTTGCCTGATTGAAATAAAACTACTTTTTAACGGATTTTATCGCGGTTTATATTAGATTTTAGATCCCGACGTTTCAAAGTCTTTTCAGACTTCATGTTCACGGGTGGACTGAGGTATTTGACGTCCAAAAATATTAATCACAATTATTGCTGACTACCTTTAAACATTAATATTTAAATTGCGTTCCGATTTAAGCAAACTGAGCTCACAGTGTCTTGAATTCTGAGTTGATTTTGCTTGGGTTTTGGCACAAGTAAAATAAGCACTGGGTCTCAAGCTGGTGGTATATTCCAACCATTTTCTCTGTTAAAATTAGGATGTTTTTTAATTTCAATAGCTTCACGGATCATTCCTGGTAGGAACCGGTTTTCTATGACAAGGACCTGTATTTTGTCTAATCTCAGGTAATGGTTGGGGCCTTTTTTACCGCGATAAAATCCGTTAAAAAGTAGTTTTATTTCAATGTGTGATATTCGCGTAAATCTAAGACAATACTAACTTGCTGATGTTAAGCAATGATGTACTCTATGATGGAACGCGCCAGCCTAGTATACCGATTCACTCGTGATTACGAATGATTATTATTGGTGAGAAGGTGGCAGTGGAATGAGCCTCCTAAAGGTTAGAAACCTTAAAGGAACAACAATTCCGACCCATCCTCACTGCATGGTGTGTTTCCTCACAAACATACACATTTTATACAAATTTTAATATAATGAGGGTAGTGGTAACAAACCAAGTTAAGGTAAGGATACATTCCATTTAAGGTAAAAACAATAAAGCATGTTTATTAGATACCCATTAAGTTCCTGAACGAATTTTATGTGCCGGTTATCTTAGTACAAATTACACATTATCTGTTTGTGGAGGGCGGTCCCTTCCATCCGGTGGTATAATAATATAAAATTGAATTTAATATGTTTTTATAAAAATATTAATATAATCAGGGTAACCTATAATATTATAATTTTACAACTTATTTAAATGTTTATTTAATATTTTAAAGGTATTCATTCAGACACAATGTATATTGTTTAATAAATAAATAAATGAAATGAAAAATGTAATGAAATGAAATCCGGTATAGTTTTTGTGACTGCCTGAAATGTAACTAGGGAAAGAAATATGTACCTGTCTTCTTCATAGTCGTCAGAAGGTCGTTTCTTCTTGCCAGGTCGGCCAGGTCTTGGACGAGGTCTTCTCCTGGAAGGCAACATAAGTATCTTTAGGATTGCTAAGTGAACATTCACTTCAACCCTTCTTAGTGTCCCATTGCTGGGCACGGGTCTTCTCTCAACTATCTTATGAGTTGAGAGAGTTTTAATAATCCACTCACGCTGGCCAAGTGCGGGTTGGTGGATGTTACATGTCCTCGAATGATTAGTTCTTAGACATGCCGGTTTCCTCACGATGTTTTCCTTCACCGATATTGAGTAGCGGAGATGAAACAATTCACACAAAGATGTGTGGGCACGACCAGGTTTCGAACCCGCGACCTTATTTTCCTAAGGCGAGGCCCGTACCGCTGCGCCACTACTGCTGACTAGAGAACATGGCGTTGTGATATCAAATTTTTCAACCACTCAATCACAGTCTAGCAGATTTTAATGTAATACTTGATTTTTAGACACTTCTGATGTTTGGGTCTCAAGATAGTACAGAACACAGGTGCAATGGGCCCTCGGGGCTCTCAATAAAATACGTTGGTATACCATCATTCCCCTTGCCTTTTTCTATTTCTATTGGGGTCGCCTCCCAGTCTAACCTCATGCGGCTAGCTACCAGAATTATACGAGCGACTGCCATCAGACCTCAACACCCGTAGGGAACCAGTAGCCGAGATGGTTAGACCTGGTGTCAGATTATATTGCCTTCTGACTAGATGTAACGATTAAAAATGATAACCGGGACCGTCGGATTAACGAGCTCTCCGAGGCACGGAGGATAGTCCCTCAACCAACCGGACATCGAAAAAAATTATTGTTGTTACACAAATATATCCGGGTGGGAATCGAACCCGCGAATCAGGCGCAGTATTAGCCCCATCGGACGGCTTACACCGCTCGACTATCGAGGTCGTCCTAACATACGTTATTATATGAAATATATATTTTTTTGTGAATAAATTAAAAAAAAATACAAATTACATAAAAAAAATTTCGGCCGTGGTTAGTCACCACTCACCAGACAAAGCCGCACCGCCAAGCGGCCTTCCCGTGTTCCGGTGCGATGCCTGGTGACACCGTGCAGAGAGGGTGGGTCGGAACTGTTCCTTCTTTAAGGTTACTACCCTTTAGGAGTCTCATTCTACTGCCACCCTCTCGCCGATAATCATTCGTGATCACGAGTGAATCGGTATACTGGGCTGGTGCGTTCCATCGTAGACTATATCATTGCTTAACATCAGGCAAGTTGTAGTCAAGCGCCAGCCTATCGAAGAATAAAATAAAAAAAAATATTCTCTAAACATACTCTCCTAAATCTATGAGACAAACTTTGTAATAATTTAGTAGTAATTCTTTTCCAAAAGTTTCAGTCTGAAAAAGGCCTAAGTTTTACGTACCTATCTTCATAATCATAGTCATCTCTCGCGTCGTAGTAATAATCGTCCATATAATCGTATCTGTAGGCTGGACGGCGTCGTGGTGGCCGTGGTGGGCGTGTGGTAGTGGTTGTGGTGGTCGTGGTGGTAGAGGTCGTAGGTGGTGGTGGCGGTGGTGCGGTAGACGCAGCTTTGTAGAGAGCTTCGTTTCTGGAAAGAAATATTTGAAGTTATTTTTGTATAAGGTTCTGAAGGGTTCAACGCGTAAGATTGCCTGGTTTTGCAAGCGTTTAAAAGCTACGATGCTAGATTTCAAACTTAGTAAAATTAAAACTTTTCTATAGGATGATAAACCTCTTTTTGTCTTTAAATTCTTGCAGTGCGGGGTGTTAAAGACCTCGTATGAAAACCTATTGTGGTGGTACGGGGTTAATAGACCTTGTACACCACAGAAAATTCTGTTTAGTTTAGTTTATTGCAGTGCGGGGCGTTAAATACCTCGTATGAAAACCTATTGTGGTGGTACGGGGTTTATTAGACCTTGTACACCACAGAAAATTCTGTTTAGTTTAGTTTAGTTAGTTAAGTTAGCCGCACTTGGTGCCGCAACGACGACATGTACGGGGCTTATTAGACCTCATTCCGTATTGAATGATAGCAGGAATATAAAATATAAAAGAAGTACACAGAACTACACATCAAGCTATACATTTCCAGTATAAGCTGACCTCACGTAGTACGGAAATAAAACAATGCGAAATCAGCTTATACTGAAACTGTAATGCTTAATGTGTAGCCGTGTGTACAGAACCAATCAAAACAGCTTACCTATTGAAATAATTCGGGGAGTTCTTACAGTCTACTTCGGAGACAAAATGGCAAATGAAGGTCTTCTGGTCGAAGGCAGTGTAGTTCGCACAGAGGAAGTCGTACCTCGTGCCGAAGAGACAATGATGGTATACCTGGCAAAGTATGTCAGCAGTTGTTAAACCAAGCAAGAGAACAGTACGGGGCACATACGGCCCCTTTATGTTATCTTTTGTAAATACATACATTAAATATTACACCCAGACTCAAAATTAACAGACATGTCAAGCACACAAAATGTCTGCCTTGGGTGGGAATCGAAACCACGAGCGGCGTTAAAATAATAAATAAATAGTATTCTGGGACATTAACACACACGGTCATCTGATCCCATTCTAAGCAGAGCTTGTGTCATGGAAACCAGATCACTTCAACCCTTTTTAGTATCCCACAGTTAGGCAACGGTCTTCACTCAACTATCTAATGAGTTGAGAGAGTTTAGACCTTAATCCACACACGTTGCTCAAGTGCGGGTTGGTGAAGCCACACCGCCAAGCGGCCTTGCCGTGTTCCGGTGAGATGTCTGGTGATACCATGCAGAGAGGGTGGGTCGGAATTGTTGCTCCTTTAAGGTTTCTAACCATATGGAGTATTATGGAGGTTCATTCCACTGCCACCTTCTCACCGATAATCATTCGTAATCACGAGTGAATCTGTATACTGGGCTGGCGCGTTCTATCGTAGACTACATCATTGCTTTAGATCAAGCAAGTTCTAGTCAAGCGCCAGCTTATTGAAGAATAAAAAAACATGTCACATGTCCTCGAATGACTACTTCTTAGATGACTGACATAACTCACGATAACTGACTCGTTAATATGCAAACTACTTTTCTTTTGTAATCACATTCTTACAGTGCACTCAAACTGAAGACAAACAGTCTTGTTCATTACACAGTCTTTGGTGGGAATCGAACCCACAACCTGCGGCATGAACAGCCTGTAATGTGTCTTCCTATCACGTCTACTATAACGATATATTAACATAAAGAAAGGGTCAAACCTGGCACTTATGTGGCACAGATGCGTAAAAACCATCATGCAACCCATCACATTTGAAATCCATTGTCTCTGGTGGTGGAACTGCTTCATAAAATGGGTACTCTGATAGATTGTACCCATTCAACTCTCTCGGTAGGTTGGGGTCGTAGATATAGTCAAATTGGGGAATCCCCGTTAACTTGCTAGTCGTGTTGTGGACTTCTCCCCCTTCGGCTGTGGTTTCTGTCTGAAAATTAGAAAAGTAAACCTTATTATGTGAAGGAAAAAAGTAATGAAAATAAAAAAACTTGAGAGGTGTCAAGGGACACCCGAATGGAACGAAGTTCCTTTCGATTAATTAGTGAAGGAATTGTAATATTTTTTTTTTAGTTATAATAATATTTTTTTATTATTATTTTTATCCCTAGAGAGAGAGAGAGAGAGAGAGAGAGAGAGACAGACAGACAGACAGACAGAGAAACATGCACACGCCGCACAGCTTACAATAGCTTGCTATAGCAAAAAGTGTCGTGACAACTTTTCGTAAGAATTTTTTCCGTCTAGTCCCCTTTCACAACGCGCGATAAGGAACTTCGTTCCAAAAGTATAACACTCTCTATAACAACTGTAGGAAATACCATCTATTGCCACTCGATTATACATATATTTCTATAAAAAATTCTATCTAGCGAAATCGACAGTTCTGAGCTCCTGACCACGAAACACGGCGTCGGGCGGGTATTATGCAGTTCATTGCCCACTCGCATTCACTTGTCTTTAGACACTGCTTAATCAAATACGCAATGAACAATGTGTACATGTGCTATTTCCTAACTATAAATTGTTTATGTAAGTGTTTTGTGTACAATAAAGAATAAGAATAAGAATAAGAACGATGAAATCGCAAATCGCGCCGCCCGACGCCGTCTTCCGTGGCTAGGGCGTTAGCTAAACTTGGCCTGAACGTTCCATCGAAATTGCTTCGTATCAATCCCCCAATTCAGATACCAAACACCCTGTCTAACTATATGCAGATAAGTAAGTTATTGTTGTACGTGCAAGTAGAACTTTTAACGAATTGTGTAAACAGCACGATATTGATTCGTTTCTTACAACTACATACATCAGCGGCGAGACGATGCATATGTTAAAAAAATATTTATTCATTAAGTCTTAATCAAATTACTTTTTCTTTACATTTTCACTGTACCTAAATGTAAATACAGTACTATATTGCTCACATTACATAAGTTAATATGCAATTTCTTATACGTGAAGGCTTGTACAGTACATCAAATTTAAGAAAATCGTTTGACAGTTCTAATCGTAGTACATTTAGAATTAATAATTTTTTGTATGAAAATTGTTTATGTTATGTTAAAATAATTATAGCTTCATAATTCAATTATTTTACAGGAATGCTAATAAAAATAGTGTGAATTATCTATAAAGCTAATTCAATAGAAAACAGTGAAACGTCAAACGGTACTTCTTAGATTTGATGGACTGTAATCGGCTTAATGTTGTTATTGTATTCTCTATTAAAATTGTTTTTAGCTGTAAGCCTTACAAAATGTAAAAAATAAATAAATAATGTTCGGTATCATGTCATCATTACAAAGAAGTCTGCGTCGTTGCTCAGACAGTAGACAGTGACTGTGTAGATACCGTCCGCCTTAAAGAGTACACGCACTGTAACGTCCACCTCACAGAATACACGCAGAGTAATAACAGCTGGTTGAGTTCCTGTGTGTGAGTGAGGTAGACAGTGACTGTGTAGGTACCGTCCACCTTACAGAATACACGCAGTGTAATAACTGTTGGTTGTGTTCCTATGTGTGAGTGAGGTAGACAGTGACTGCGTAGTTACCGTCCACCTTACAGAATACACACGTTTTCACTTCTACCTAGCGGCAGTCCGTATAACAACAAACATTTCTTTTAATTCTGTAATAGGCTTGCGCTTGACCACAACTAGCCTGTTGTTGAGCAATGATGTGGTCTACGATGGAACGCGCTTATTGGTTCACCTGAGTTCGTCTGTGAGCCGTCCGAGGATGGTCGAACCGATCAGCAACTACAACTGCCTTGAGGGCTGCCCATGTGAGGATGAACCTCGGCCCAGAACGTTGTCGGATAATTCTAGATTTAGGCTGGGTTCCCACTATGCAGGACCGGCAGATCTGCCGGAAACCGGACACCGGACAGAGTGCTCACATTACACCGGATCCCACAAGAAAATCGGACCACGTCAGTTGAATTTGAACCTGTGTCCACAATGGGCGACGAAATTGTTGTGTTGTGGTGGTGGTGGTACGGTTTTTTTTCATTTTCTTCAAGTTCGTCGAAGTTTGGTTTCAGTATTATGTTCAATACTGAAACCAATTACTTCACGCCATGCTGCTAACTTTAAGTTTTTGTCTTTATAGACATCTTCAGTCTTGTCCCACAGAACAGGTCTCTCTTGGACAAGCGTAATTAAAGTTTTTTTTTAATGTCGTTCATGCTACACTTCTACTTTACTCAGAAAATGCGAGCTGAATGAAGTGCGGGGAGCACGGGCTGGGCGGGGAACACGGGCCGTAACTGGTTCACATTACTCCGGTCCGGTGATTTTGCCGGCATTTAGTAGTGACAAAACGCGCGGGAGATCTGCCGGGCTCGGCAAAAATGCCGGACCCGGGATAATGTGAATAGCTTCATATAAATTGTACAGCCACTAGTCAATCCGGCAGTTTTACCGGCCCGGCAAATCTATCGGTCCGGCGTAGTGGGAACCCAGCCTTAGGGATCGGGCTAACTAGGTTCAACGTTTAGTTTGCGATCGCGCGGTTCGGCAGTGACTAGGGCCCCGATTCTCGCGTTTTAGACATTTGTCTCTATCAGAAATTTGTTTAAAAAAAATGGCGAATTCTTTTTTTTTTCGACATTTGTCTATTATAGAGAAATTTCTAGAGCGCGAAAATCAGGGCCCTGGACCGTAATCGTCTTGTGGACCTGTCGGGGAGTTGCGCTTGCTGCTGTTACTAATTTACCTACTAGTATTAGAAGACAAACTTTAAGAACGCATACACAACTTACAAACAACTAAAATGGCGATGGTCTGGACATATGATCAGAGAGAAAAAGGAGAAATGGACCAGTTTAATAACTGAATGGTATCCACGAGATGGTAAAAGGAATAGAGGTAGACAGACTAAAAGATGGGAGGACGACATTATAAAAATAGCTGGTACTACATGGACGCGTACAGCAAAGGACAGGACACAGTGGAAATCTTTAGAGGAGGCCTTTGTCGAAGGACAAGCTGCGATACCACAACCACCGTTTGCCGATATTTAATTTAATTCCATAAGGAACTTAGTATTTAAGTTTTGGCATGTTTAAGTAATTAGATTTAGTTTGTAAAACTAAGAACAGCAATAAAGGCTTTATTATTATATTAGCAGCTGATCGAAGCTCACGGTCGCGGGCGATCGCTAAAGTGGTCGCTTCGGGATCAGAAATATAAAAATTTGCATCAATCTATTTTTTCCCACTCAAAAGAAAAACAGGCGGCTCCCATATCGGCTCGTACCTGGTGCAAAGGTAAGCCATTGCCTTTTTACGCGGCAATGCAGCCAGTGACTAAGGCCTCTGCTTCGAATCTTGCGGGCAACGGGGCGGCGGCGGCGGCGGCGCGGGAGCGGCAGGATCAAATGCGTGAAATCAAATGGACCGACCCTCGAAAACAGCGGTGCGGGAGCGGGCAGCGAGCGGTGCACTCCAGACAAGCGGTGACCACCCGCGCGTCTGCATTGTAGTGTTGTGTGTGCAATTTATTTTTGTGACGTGTCGAAACGTGTCCTCGGACATGCTAGAGGAAATTAGTTCAGACATTTGGTTCGCGAATAAAAACAAATATCTCGACGACACAAACACGAACACAACACTGCGCCGCTATAATGCCGCGCGACCTGCCCGCTGCTTTCGAGAACGGGTCTGCGTTGCCCGCCCCGCTCCCGCGCCGCCGCCGCTGCCGCCCCGCTGCCCGCAAGATTCGAGGCAGAGGCTTTAGGCACCTTGGCATCGGGCTCAGTTAGGAGTGGGTTAATTACTTAGTTACAGTTTAAAATCTACCGTTTTTATAATCCAACTAGCAAAACCCGGCGACCTCTGTTTCGCCACCAGATAGCTTCGTTTTATGTAACATTTTCCCGCTTTTTTGTTGAAATTTTTCCTGAATTTTCTTTGCTATAAACCTTACGGAGCCCGAGACCTTTCCAAAACCGTGAAAATCGGTTCGTGCGTTCTGGATTTATAGCGTCAGGAAGGAAAACCCGACTTATTTTTATATAGTAGATTTTATTTTAGTATATTTATTTATCTAAGTTTTTTATATAGCTGATATTGTTAATAATAGTTTTAAGCATATCTTTTGTCGCGAGCTTTGATCGCGGCGACCGAATCAAGAAATTCCGTAACGAAAATAAACCTAACACCCCCCACTCCGACCGGCACAGCGGTGCGGCGTCGAAAGCCGTGCATCCTCTAACGTCGTTTCAGTTCGGCAGACTTCCGCACGGTGTACGTTGCGTGCGACTAGACGTATTCGTGTATACAAGCTGCTAACTACTCGTAACTGATTCTATCTCTTTTAAACACAATGCTAAGTGAGACAGCGTGCTTTTCAGCAAAATAATTAACTTGAATTAATATCAAAGAAAAAATCTGCATAAATAAAATAATTATTATTGCATAAGTTGATAAAAAATGCTATGCAATAGCTTTACCGCGGCAGTCCCCGAGTGCCACACGTATTTTACTTAAAAATTGGTTGTTTGTAAAGTAGGTTTACGATCGAGATGTTTACGTGATAACGTCTTATTGGTGATATAAGTTTTTGGGAAGTAAGGAATTAATATTGTTGCCGCTAGAGTGAGAGAGACGGAAGATCGGTCCACTCACTCGAACGCTATGCCAGCCTCCGCTCGTGAGGATTCCGCGTGACAAGTTTCACGGAATGACTGGCAGCGCTCGAGATGAGACGGGAGATCGGTCCGTCTCTCTCTCGTTATACCTGCGATCGCGCTCGTGAGGTTTTGGTGTGACACAATTTTCTGAACATGTCAACCGACTAAAACGATTTTAAAGACGTTATCACGTCAAAAATAGTACTAAATAAAACAAACCGATAACAAAAAAAAACTATCTAACCACATGGAACTCAACAAAAATTTCGTAAGCAAGAATTGCAAATGGCGGACGAGAAATATCACTATTACTACATCACATACGTGATGCTTATTTTAAAAGTAAAAACAGGTTAAGTAAATGTTAATACTAAAATTTATTCAAGGCAATCTGCTTATTGATTTCAACCATATCATAATCTGTGGTATAGACTACTAGCTTTCGCTCGCGGCTTCGCCCGCGTGGTGCTAGGATAAAAATTAGCGACAGTGTGAAGTGACAGATCTATAAGAACCCTTTATCATATTTTTTTATTTGTCTTGATCTTAAATCAGATCGTGTTTGTAGTTTTTAATGTGTGTGAAACGAAATACCACATTGCTTCCCTTTAAGGGTTGAATTTTGAAAAATCCTGATACACGTATTTACTTTTTTAATGCCAGGTTTACTCCTGCGAAGTTTTGAATAAATTGGTCAAAGCAATCTTATATCTCCATACAAACTTTGGAACCTCGTTTCACCCCCTTAAAGGGAGAATTTTAAAAAACCCTTTCTTAGTGCACCCCTAGACCCCATAAGGAACCTATGTGCCAAATTTGGAGTTTCCAGACCCAGAGGTTTGGGCGCTGCGTTGATATGTCAGTCAGTCAGTCAGTCAGTTTCTTCTTTTATATATTTAGATAGACTTACGGCCTTATTCATTAAAATCAGAAACTCTTTAGTTAAAATGGACTTTGTCTCTTTCTTACTAGTATAAATGTCAAGATGACAGACAAAGACAAACGAATTATAAACCTATTTTAGGTATAATGAGCGTTTAAGACGTTTATGAATACGGATTTAATATATTACTAACGGCTCACCCCAGCTTCGCCCGGGTAGTGTGTGTAACCAGATAACTGACAATGTACTACTTCTAAATCTATACCAACTAAAATGTATGTTTAAGTGCTCTTTCATCATTGCTGTACCAATATTCATGAATTATGTATAGGAATTCTATTTTTGTTTTACTTAAAGATTAGTTGGTTATAGATTGATCAAATTGGGTAAAAATTTTCAACGCAATTCACGAGTTGTGGCACAAATGGATCGTAATAGACGAATAACAGAGTAATCACGGGTTTCATTCCGGACAGGTGAAGAACATATTACACACAACAAAACCTAAATATATATTTTTATTAATGGAAACACGATTTGTGAAATTCACAGGCGGAAATACGTTTCTCAAGCAGTCTAATCAGTTCTCGGATTCTGTTCCGGTACAGAATCCAAAAAAGAAAAACACATGGAATTATTATTAGGTACATAAATATTTTTATTAATGGAAATTGTGATTTGTGAATTTTATGAGCGGAAATTATTTTCTCAAACAGCCTTACCTTTTTTGTGGTTTCGGGAGGCTTTCGGTATTTCAGCCGTACGAACTTGTGAGTTGAAGCGAGAGGCTAAATAATATAAAACAAAAATATCATTGCCTGGAGCTTAAATGAATGAACCAATTTTGATGTTGTTCTCTTAGTGAGATCAATTTTCATGTAAAGTAATATTTAATTTACTTCAAAGTAAATGTTGCAGTCTCTCTGTTTTTATGCTTATTACTCCTAAACCACGCAATAGGATTTGATACGATTTTCACTAACAATAAGAGCATTAATTTAGAGCTTATCTTATTGAATATAGGGTGGGTTGTTAGTATAAAATAGTTAGCTTTCAAGAAATATTGAGTCGACTAACTAACTAAGATTGTAAAATTTTATATAACATGTACCTTTTCATTGATAAAACTATAAAATATTTACGGTCTTGTTCATGAGAATCTGAAAAGGCCAGTTATAATGGATTTTGTCTCTTTTTTACTGGTGTAAATATCAAGATGACAGACAAAGAGAAACGAATTATAAACTTAATTCAGCAAAATAAAGTAAATATGAAAGACTAAAACCTATAGAAAATCCATGCACATTTAAAGGAGATCTGGGCTTAAACATAAAATGAGTAAAATGGCTAAAATCTTAAGATGGCCAATATTTTAAAATCCAGATGGAAGAAAACCGTAAGGCTTTTCCATCTGGGTCCAAAGTCTTAAAACACTTTTCCGTCTGGGTGCAAAGTCTTAAAAACTTTTCCATCTGGGTCCAACGTCAATAATTACACTTGAATCTGTCAATCACTGTCGCACTATTTCGCTATTTTGGCAATTCAACCTTCAAACTGCTGGACAAAGAAATGGATCACTTCAACCCTTTTTTGTGTCTTCTCTCAACTACCTTGCGGGTTGAGAGAGTTTAGGCCTTAATCAACACACGCTGGCCAAATACAGCATGGTGGAGTTCACATGTCCTCGAATATGATAAATGCGAAGATTGAATTGTCAAAATCGCGTAACAGCGCGATCCAGACTGAAGTGTAATTTTAACTATTGGATAACGTACGTAAGTATTAACTCCAAAATCCTGGCCTTTAAGGCCAGATGGCCAAAGTATCAACGGCCAAAAAGACCGGAATTGTATGAGTCCTACCTGAGATCCATCTTCGGCAGTCAGCTCCTCAGGCGCGGCGGTGGTGGAGGTCTTGGAGAAGATCAGAGAGGTGGCCTTAACAGCAGTCGTGGTGGGCAGCTCTAAGGCCAACAGAGTCAGATATATACCTGAAAGTAAAAAAAGGAATTAATGCATAGAGGGCTAAAAATGGTGTTTATTTTTTTGACGGGCCGGTGTCGTCTTCGGTAAGATATTTGCTTTAGATTCTGCAGGTCGTGGGTTCGATTCCCACCAACATCAGACATTTGTGAGACATGTCTGCTTGTCTCGAGTCTGGGTGTAAATATCAATTTTAAGTATATATTTACCACCGAAAAGTAGTGAATAATATAGTGCGACATTAACACACACGGTCATCTGATCCCAAACTAAGCAGAGCTTGTACTATGGAAACCAGATAACTGGTAATATACTACATATAATACTTTTTTTTTGTAATTATACTTAAATATAGATAATTACACCCAGACACAAGACAAACAGACATATTTAATTAGACATATTTAGACTAGTGCCCAGGAGTGTCCCACTCCTGGGCACTAGTCTTCTCTCAACTATCTTACGAGTTGAGAGAGTTTAGGCCTTAATCTACACACGCTGGCCAAGTGTGGGTGAGTGTCACAATACCCTTGAATGATTAGTTGTTAAACATGCCGGTTTCCTCACAATGTTATCCTTCACCGATTTTAAGCAGCGGCGATGTAACAATTCACACAAAGATGTGTAGGCGCGACTTATATTTCTACGGCGATGCTCGTATCGCTGCGCCACCGCTGCACGAAGCTATAATAATAAACAATGATGATGAGATCTTCAATGGTGACCATGGCATTACACGATTATACTAAATGGTGATATTTAAAAGGTTGTTAAAATGTCAAAGAACTTTTATTTTTAACCCCCGGAGAAAAAGTTGATAAATAGAAAATGGGGCATACATCCATCATGTCTGTTTGTATCGAGTCTGGGTGTTATTTATTATTTATATTTAAATATAATAATAATAATAATAATAATAATAGTTAATAATAATAATAATAGTTCCTATATTCTGCAATAGTCCTGCTCTAACCGGGGATTGTCCTTGGGTGTACCTATATGGTGCGAACAGGGATAATCGTCGGTTGGTGCCACATTACATTTAGAGCAAAATTGTCTAACGAGCCTCTACTGTTGGCTTCGGCCCCACGCACGCCTTCCAAAAGTCCGGAGCTCCATAGCTCCGTGATAAAAAACAGACAAACAATAATAATAATAATATAGTGGGACATTAACACACACGGTCATCTGATCCTAAACTAAGCAGAGCTTGTACTATGGAAACCAGATAACTGGTAATATACTACATATAATACTTTTATTTTGTAAATATATACTTAAATATAGATAATTACACCCAGACACAAGACAAACAGACATATTTAAACAAATGTTTGTCTCAGGTGGGAATCGAACCCACGACCTGCGGCGTGAAAAGCAAGTATCTTAAATATATATATATATAGAAAAGAAAAGTATTGGAACGAAGTTCCTTATCGCGCGTTGTGAAAGAGGGCTAGACGGAAAAAATTCTTACGAAAAGTTGTCACGACACTTTTTGCTATAGTAAGCTGTTGTAAGCTGTGCGTCGTGCGCATGTTTCTTTGTCTATCTGTCGGTCTCTCTCTCTCTCTGATAAAAAAAAAATATTATAACTTAAAAAAATAAAATGTTATTACAATTCCTTCACTAATTAATCGAAAGGAACTTAGTTCCATCCGGGTGTCCTTTGACACCTCTCAAGTTTTTATACATATAGTATATACCAGTTATCTGGTATCCATAACACAAGCTCTGCTTAGCTTGGGACCAGGTGACCGTGTGTGTTAATGTCCCAGAATATTTAATTATATTTATTTTTATTTACACGACATGACACCTTTGTAAAAAAGATCTTGAAGGGAAAGATAGAAGGCGAGGAAGTGGAAGGCCAAGGATAAGCTATTTGAACCAAATAAAGGAAAAGGTTGGTGTTTTCCACTTTTACTGTACTAACTGCTAAGTTGTGGAATTCGCGGCCAGCATCTTTGTTTCCCTATAGCAATAATCTGCCTGTCTGCAAGTTACAAGTGAATCGGTATTTACTGGGCAAGCGCGTTTTGTCGTAGACTTCATCATTGCTTAGCAACAGGCAAGCTGTGGTCGAACGCAAGCCTGTTATAAGATAATAATAATAGTATAGTGGAACATTAACACACACGGCCATCTGATCCCAAACTAAGCAGAGCTTGTACCAACAGAATAACATTTGTGTGATGAACACGTCTGTTTGTCTTGTGTCTGGGTGTAATTATCTTTATTTAAGTATGTATTTACAAAAGAAAAGTATTATATGTAGTATATTACCAGTTGTCTGGTTTCCATAGTACAAGCTCTGCTTAGTTTGGGATCAGATAACCGTGTGTGTTAATGTACCACTATTTGTAAAGACGCTTCAACTTTTACATGTGTGTTGTACGTGGTTACCTCGCCTCCCCCCAAAAAACACGCAGAAACAATTTAGTATTCGAAGTTTCGTATAACACCTCCCGTATTAAATGCTCTAAGTGTTACCTAGCTAGAGCATTCCATCTTTAGTTAGTTCCAAGCATTAACATTTTTACATTTATGCGATACGTAGGGAGGTATTAAGCAAGGTCATTTGCCGAAGTTTGTGGAAAAATTTGCAATAAATTAATTATAAATTACAATTTTTATTGGAGTTCAATCCGGTTCTTGTATTATTTTACTCGATACTCTAGGTATTCTAACAAATATTATTAAAAATGGTGATGGTAATCGAGTGTGGATACAGCTCCAGTAGCTAACCGTGGTACAAGTACGTTAATACAAAAAAAAGATTACGAATACAAGTCAAGATACGTTTTCAAATCCATTTTTTAATTCAAAACATTCGTTAAAAAGATATGTTAAAAATAGAATAAAATTAATTGGAAAATCTGTTTATCATAAAAATAAATCCTTAATAACCTTTGTCACGCCATCACGCGTGAACTGCTGGACCGATTTCGCTAATTCTTTTTTCAGAATATTCCTTGAAGTACGAGGATGGTTCTTACGTAAAGAAAAATTTAAAAAACCAAACGTCTTCAAGGATTATCCACCCCTAATATATCTTCTAAATATATAAAAGAAGAAACTGACTGACGACATATCAACGCAGAGCCCAAACCACTGCGTCTGGAGACTCTAAATTTGGCACATAGGTTCTTTATGGAGTCTAGGGGTGCACTATGAGAGGATTTTTCAAAACTCACCCTTTAAGGGGGCAAAACGGGGTTCCAAAGTTTGTATGGAGAACCAAGATTAGTGAGATCAATTTCGCGGGCGAAGCCGCGGGCGGAAGCTAGTTTTTTATTTTTATTTTTAGACAACATTTTTTTTGTCTTTTTTATAATGTGGCATTAAAAATACATACAACCCTCAATTTTCCCCCTTTAGTCACCAACCCCTATTTTTTAATATCGATATTAGTAATTTAAAGTTGAGAAATACGCCGTACGAAGTTCGCTGAGACAGCTAATTATACGTACAAATTAATTATACAAATATTTTTTAGTTACTTGGTTATATCTATAATTTGAAGTCGGTGTCATTGAAAAATAAATAAATCTATTCCATAAATCCATTTCATGACTAAACTTAAGCTTTACTGTTTGATTACGTATAAAACGGCATCGACAGGGCAGGGGGTGCTAAGAATCCCCGGGATACCGCAAAAGTGACGATCTCAGCAGGGCGGTCAGCAAGATTGGATGGGGAAAAACCGCGGGTCGTGCTCAGTGGCGTATTTAAGGAGATGCCTATGTCCAGCAGTGGACTAGGATAGGCTGATAATGATGATGAGGGCATCTCCTTTAACTATATAAATCTGTCTGAATTTTAAGTTTCAATCAAAGAAATCCCTTTGACTCCACGGAGGTATAAGGAGAGATAAGGTCCTCAACCTTATCTTAACAATAAACTGGGTTTTAAAAAAAGCCTACTGCGTTGTTTGTCAGTGTTTCTCAGTAGTTGCCAGTCATTCACTGCACGGTAGGAAAAGAAATAGGACTATTTTTATGTAGACTCGCGTCTCAAAAAAATAAAGCTTATTTTCATTTCATTTTATTTCGATTTGTGGCACTTTTGTATTCAGGTAGCGATATGGAACCTCCATCCACTGCCATGCCATACCGAAAAACAATCGTTCATTCGAATGAATCGGTTTATTGGGCGGGCGCGTTCCATCGTAGACTACATCATTGCTTAACATAAGCCAGTTATAGTCAAGCGCGAGTTTATTACAGAATGAAAAGAAATACAAGCAGAAGCAGGGCAGGGCAGAGTCGCGGTCGCAAAACTAGTTATAAATACTTACAAAATATGCTTAATCCGACCCATCTGTGTCGCGCTCTCTTCATTTTGTGTCAATCACCTGAAACAAGAAAAGGTTATATTACTTATCATCATCACCATCATCAGCCTGTTAACTCGACCTCGCTATTTGAAGATCGAAAATTCGGACATAGTGAGTGTAGTGTGTAGGGTCCGTAACAATAGTTAATTATATTACAAGTGACGGTAGTTAGAGAAAATGTTGTTCTACGGCCGCCGCGCCGTCATTAACGGAGCTCTTTCGCTGGATCAATCTGCTTTGACCACGACCGGTGCAACCCGTGTCGAAACGTAAAGCCAAATTAAAGGTGAGCGAGTTAATTGGCCGCTATGATAAGTATAAGTAGCTTATGCGTACAAACTGTTCATGTACCTCGGCAGAGGGGAACGCGCGCAATACCACTTCCTTCCTAAATTTTCAAGGACCCATTTACTATTAAAAAAAAATACGCGGCTAAACACCCAGGCGGAAATTAGTCTATTAATTAATCGCTTAATAACACTTAACTAACATAACACTCTTTAGTTACAGTCGGCTAAAAGTGAAATGTCTGCAAAGACCTTGCTTTGTTTCTGCTGGTGGTGTGACACGAATAGTAATGCAATTATATCGATATTTATTACCTAATAGACTCGACTCGAGTTGTTTAAAATTCTAGATTTCAAGATACTTCTTTTAGCTGGTATTACTGTAAATACTATAACAGCATAGTATTTTGCTAATTTACGCGAATATCACACATTGAAATAAAACTACTTTTTATCGGATTTGATATCGGTTTGTTTTTGATTTTTAAATTTCGATGTTTGAAAGTCTTTTAGGCTTTATGGTCATGGGTGGATTATAGACAATATTATGACAGCTTCAAAACCCGAATTTGTTCGTTTAGAATAAAATAAAAAAAAACACAAATAAGTGAAGGCTACAGGATCGATGACTGTGAACTTTCAGTGAAACGGGAAAATCTTTTGACGAGGTGTGATGCCCGGCGACCGCGGTCTCCCCAACTGTTCTTTTTTTTTGGGGATGACCTAACCCAATTACCCGGAAGGGCCTCTATTGGTTCACCGGACTTTTTCGGTGAGCCGTCCGAGGACGGTCGAACCGATCAAGTACTTTGGCAACTGCAATGAGGGCTCCCCATGTAGGGACGAACCTCGGTTCAGGACGTTGCCGGACATTCTAGTTTTAGGAGATCGGGGAGCATCCAACTGTTCTTGTCGGGAAGTTATAAATGCTAATCGTCAATAAAACTTTGCTTGTGCGATTCAGGATTGCTATGACGTAATTAACTTTGAGTATTGTTATTAGGTATGTGACGCCACACAGATAATTTAAGTTCTAAAAAATATTTTGAATTACCCTAGCAAAGTCTACCTGTTAGCCTAATTTCTTGTTTTTAAGTTAATTATTTTTGAAATTTCGGGACTGATCAATAAAACGACGGGATGTAACAAGAGTGATGAGTCTGTCTGTGGCGTCGGAGCTCCCGGGGATGAACCGATTTCAGATTTCTTTTTTTTTAAAGGTAGATCAGTCGGGAGTGTTCTTAGCTAAAAGAAGGTCGGGGTAATTAGCGGGGTATTAAAAAAGTGTTATTAATAGCATCTTGTTTGAAAATAACAAAATTACCCTTCATTAAATGAAAAATATAGTGCGATGTCGGAGCAGGATGGTAATTGGTGATGGTCCGATTTTGAATTAATTTCTTAAGCATCCGAATTCATGAAGTCTTTGCATGCTAACTGCTATTGCTATGCTAATTACTAATATGACGATAATTGAAAGTAACGAAGTAAATTATTTCTGTTAATTGTGAAATTGTTAATAATTTCACTCGTGAATGTTGTTATTAAGGTTATATTGTAAAACAGAGATATGATAGTATTCCCGAATTCCCAAGGTTGAGAGTGTTGCGACAAAAAGCTGTCGGTGCAATGTTTATACTAAAAAAGTACTTAAAGACACGTGTTGTGAATTCGCGTTATAGTTTCAAAAAATATCACAACTACATATAATTTGATAAAAGCTTATACAATATTAGCATGCTAAATATTAATGTGAATGCTAATTATAAATGCTTACAGGCCTAGTAGCGTAGTGATTAGTGGCCCTGACTGTTGAAGGGGGTTCGATTCCCACGTAGGGCATTTAAATAAATATATATTACAGTGTTGAGACTTCTTATTTTTTAGTCAGAAAGATTGTCGAATGATACCCACGTCTCAGAGAGCACGTAAAGCTGTTGGTCCTGCGCCCGATCTTCTACCAGCCGAGTACGTCCGTCTCCGAATTATTAAGTCGCGTTCTGCGTTTATGTTTAAATATAGGTACGTTAGATTATGCTAGATAAGGCTGATATTTTTTTTTTAAATTGTAGGAATTGTAATAGGTATAATAAACACATTATACATATACACCCATGCAAAGCCGAGGTAGGTCGCTAGTTCAGAATAAAACAATAAAAATGTTTTGTAATATTTCAGCTAATTCTCATAATTATAAATTTTAATGTTTTGTGAGAAAATTACTTATGTCATAAAATTAAATTGTTATATGTATAGTTAAATCAGGTCATTTGAATAGATTTTTATTGCATCTAAATCCTTGTAGAGAATTTGAAAGTGTTGTATAAGATCTATATCAATAAATGTAAAACATTGAACTGTTGCCAGGTGCTTATATTGAAGTTATCTTCCAAACGACTGCACCGAAATATCTATTTAATGTTAACCTATGACAAATTTCTGGCCGCAAACTGTTACATTTCTTAATAGTGGAATTTAGGTCCTACTCAGAATTTGATCACGGGACCTTGTGGCTTGATCAACAAGGCAACTAAAGTAACAAATTATTTTAACCATAGTTGACGGGCCTTGAGTTTTTTACGGGATACTTGCGTTTCACGCCGCAGGTCGAGGGTTCGATTCGAGATATTTGTGTGATGAACACGTCTGTTTGTCTTGAGTCTGGGTGTAATTATCTGTATTTAAATGTATTTACAAAAGAAAAGTACATATGTAACAACTTAAGAAACTTACCTTTGAGGAGAGACTTGAACACTTGAAATTGACTACTTTACAAGAACGTAGGCAACGTGGTGATCCTAAAGCAACTTTTAAAATATTGAACGGACATTATGATCTACAGGATTTGGACAAAATATTTAAATTAAAGACTAATGCGCATTTGAGAGGACACTCCATGAAACTGCAGAGGATATTAAGTAAAAATAATCCTAGTAGACACTTCATAAATAACAAAGTTTAAGACACCTGGAACTGTCTACCTGAGCAAGTTGTGGCAGCAGAAAATACTAACCAGTTTAAGAACCGACTTGACTCTTATAATAAAAATAAAAAGAAAATAGAAGCAAATTAACAGTCTAACATAGTAAACAGAACAAGGAAAGAGACCAGATACAGGCGAATATCAGTTGTTTACAACTGCTTGTCTGTTTAATAATAATAATAATAAGTATTACGTATGTAGTATATTACCAGTTATCTGGTTTCCATAGTACAAGCTCTGCTAGTTTGGGATCAGATGACCGTGTGTGTTAATGTCCCACTAAGTATATTATTATATTATTATGTACATCTTTTTTTATCCCGGAGCTATGGAGCTCTGGACTTTTGGAACTTAAGGTTCCAGCCTCACGTATAGTTATTATTATAACCAGATTTAATTCAGAAATTATTTTTAAATTTAACGCAGTTTTATGTAGTATATTACCAGTTATCTAGTTTCCATAGTACAAGCTCTGCTTAGTTTGGGATCAGATGTCCGTGTGTGTTAATGTCCAACTATATTATTATTATAAACAAAAGATTAGTTAGTTTGCCCTTTCAGAAACACACAACAAGAACGAAGAAAGTTATTACATAGTTTTTGATGTCAAAAGAGAAAAGTTGTAACTACACTTACATCTTTTTTAAATTTAAAACACAATAAATTAGGTATAATTGCCTTTATTTTTATAGTACAAAAATAAATTATAAATTATATTTTATTGTTGTTTTATTTAATTTATAATGTATACTAGCCTGTAGAAGATGTAATAAACGACGCGTACGCCATCTATTGTTAAATAACATTAAATCTGTCCTACTGATATTAAAAATGCGAAAATTAAAATTTCTCTTTTTTCCTTTTGAGGTACGGAATAGAGTGGTCACAGGTTTTGAGTGACAGGAAAAGATGGAAGACGTTGCGGGAGACCTTTGCCCAGTAGTGGTACAGTATGCTGCAACCCTTTTTTGGTGTCCCACTGCTGGGCACGGGTCTTCTCTCATCTATCTTATGAGTTGAGAGAGTTTAGGCCTTAATCCACACACGCTGGCCAAGTGCGGGTTGGTGGATGTCACATGTCCTCGAATGATTAGTTCTTAGACATGCCGGTTTCCTCACGATGTTTTCCTTCACAGATATTTAGCAGCGGTTCCTGCTCAGGAACAGTATAGGCTAGAGTAAAAACAGTTGGAGTCCCAAGAAATAAACCAAAACAAACCGGAAGAAAAATTCGTTAGAAAATGATTTTAATTAAAGAGCTAAATACACACTCTCGATTTGTTGAGGACTACTTATTCTTTACACAATTATATTCCCCCATCCCCGTCCTTTCATCGGACAAGTAGAGGTACGGCTGCACAATATATGATGCAAATTCCACGGGTACGCACAAAGCGCTTTGTACGCACTTTGAACTGCCAAGGTGTGGAATTCGCTGCCGGCATCTATGTTTCCCGATAGCTATTATCTGCCTGGTTTCAAGTCACGAGTGAGTCGATATTTACTGGCTAAGCGCGTTCCATCGTACACTGCATCATTGCTTCACATCACACAAGTTGTGGTCAAGCGCCTATTATAGGGAAAAAAATTGGCTGTGCCATCCACTATGTATTAAAATCTATGCTAGCAAGTAGAGAGGTCTATCGATATTTTTTGTCGACTAACACACATCACTAATGTCTATAGTACTGTGGGATACATAAGTTACGTTACAACTTCCGACCATTGTTTTAAGATAAGTTTGTTTTATACGTAATTTATTACATTAGGACAGTATACACATCCGAACTAGATAAGTAATTAAAAAAAAAACTAGTGATACCTCTGGTGATGCAACGGTGAATAGGTAGGGGAGAGTGTGTATGAAAGAGCCAGACTTTGAAAAATCCCAAAATATGAAATTTGGTTTTCGTGTTTCTTAGTAAAAAAATAAAGCAATGGCATTTTTTATGGGACAACCCACCACTACAATCGCCCTATTGCTACTCCTGTATACAAACTTAATCCCTCTATTTATCGCCCCTAGGGGTTGATTTTTGAAAATATTATAACTCTATGTCCTATTATTGGGTTTCCACCATAAACATTTCGAATCTAATTAAAATCGGTTGAGGGGCTATGGAGATACATGGTAACAAACATTCACACATATTTAGGTACTTTCGCATTTTATTTTTTGTATGAAAATTGTTTATGTTATGTTAAAATAAAAATAGCATCATAATTCAATTATTTTACAGGAAAGCTAATAAAAATAGTGTGAATTACGCCTCTATAAAGCTAATTTAATAGAAAACAGTGAAACGTCAAAAGGTACTTCTTAGATTTGTTCAATTATAGTAATATATCAACTGTATTATAGTGGTAACTATGATCAATGTAAGCGTAATATAATTCCCAGCATAAGAGAACGAGGGGCGTTCACCTTGTTCACGTCCTTGCTGAAGTTACTTTTACTTGCTAGTTATATTATTACTTACAATGATATTGTTTAATACTATGCAAACAATGTAGGAAATAGAGAATTTATTAACTTACCAGAACAATATCTATTTAGGCTGGAATGCTAATAAATGGACTAATAAAACTTTCTACGAGTATGAATCCCAACTACTAATTTCCGCTCAAATCAGGTGACAATAAATACTGCTGACATACAGGTGCATACATCCACTGCGATGTCACAAACTTGCACACAGATACACAGACATATGTCCGCTATTTTGTCACAAACTTGCACACAGATATACAGACATACATCTGCTACGATGTCACAATCTTGTGCACAGATACAAAGACATACATCCGTTACAATGTCACAAACTTGTACACTGTATTTGATTTTTTTTTTCGTATTGACAAACTCGCACTAAGGTTACAGATATACAGACATATGTCCGCTACGACGCATGTCACAAACTGGTACACATATCATCATCAGCCTGGGGACGTCCACTGCTGGATATAGGCCTCCCCTTTAGAACGCCACAGCGATCGGTTGCTGGCCGTGAACATCTATCGGCTTCCCGCAATTTTAATAATAATTTTTCATCAGTCCACCTTGTGGCGGGTCTACCAACGCTGCGGCGACCATTGTGTGGTCTCCACTCGAGAACCTTCATACCCCAGTACTATGCGTTTCAAATAAGAATAGGATTGGAAATCCGCCATCTTGGACTGGAATGCGCAACAACTTCACATTTTTTAGTACAGTGAGCAAAAATGTTTGTTTGATATTATAATCACATCTATGAAAAAGAAAATGCGTATATCTTATTGCCTTTTGAGTGAGATTGGACATTTGGAGTCGAATATTTAGATACGAACATATTTTATTAACTTCCGACGACAAAAATCGGAGTTATAAGTTAAAACGTGTGTTTTTATCCGGGTATATGAATTTGTGTGCAAGTTTTTAGTATCCCAGCGCATAAATTTACTTAGGTAGGTAGCTGCATTGTAACTACATACTTGTGTAAAGGTTTTTGAATAAATCACTTTTCCATACATTTCAAAATAATATTGTTGTCTGTGGTTTGACATTTTGTGCCATCGCAAAAGTAGTTGCTTGGTTTTTGGCATGAAGTTAGCCGCGAGTCCAGTTCTATTCTTATTTGAAACGCGTAGTAGTTATCGGTACTACGAGCGATGTGGCCTATCTATTTCCATTTAACCACAAAATTATTTATCTTTATTGCTGTCTTGCAGTAGTTACTTCATCATCATCATCATCATCAGCCTATCCTAGTCCACAGCTGGACATAGGCCTCTCCTAAAACACGCCACCGAGCACGATCCGCGGCTACTATCATCCAGCTCTTACCAGCCACCTTGCAGAGATCGTCACTCCACCTAGTCTGAGGGCGTCCTACGCTACGTTTGCCAATCCGTGGTCTCCACTCAAGAACTCGCTTACCCCAACGGCTGTAGGTTCTGCGACAGATATGACCGGCCCACTGCCACTTCAGCTTACTAATCCGGTGAGCTATGTCGATTAGTCTGGTTAACAATAGTTACTTGTTAACATACAAAGCAAGTAATTGCAGTAGGATGGCGATTGTGATGAAACCATATAAATTAAGTGCTTGATTTGTTTGTTAATTTAGATATAATTTGATTTGGTTACATAACTATAGCTAGCTATATGTATAATAATATAGATCAATATGGCCCTTTACAGCATATAATAGAAGAATACCTAAACGACAATTTTAAAAAGTAAATATTTATAGTAAATAAGTTAGCGCTATTCCTCCTCTCTCCTATTTTTGCGTGTGCCCGACAGGGTTCATAATTGTCTCTAAAACAATTGTTTACACCTTTTTAACATTATGGTTTGCAATAAATGTTAAGTATTGAGTATTGAGTATTGAGTATAATTTAAATGAATATTTCCGAAGATATTACAGATTTAAAATAGCGGTGCGTCGGTACCGGCACGGCCGCGCGCGGCGCGTGCTGTTTGTGTTGTCTAATGTCAAGAAGGTGTTAACGTTGTATAAAAGAACATTTTGTAAATATACCTCATTATATTTAGTATCAGCATTGCGCCCTTGCGAAGCCGGGGCGGGTCGCTAGTAATAAATAAAATAAAACTTGCCCACTTTGACCGTTATGCTATGGTGGCATATTTAGTCACAAGTCACATATAATCACAAACTTGTGCGGAAATACTATGCGTTTCAAATAAGAATAGGACTGGAAATCCGCCATCTTGGACCGGAATGCGCAACAACTTCACATTTTTCAGTACGGTGGGCAAAAGTGTTTGTTTGATATAATAAGCACATTTAAATGAAAAAAAAAAACAAAATGCGTATATCTTATTGCCGTTCCCGTGTGATTAGAAATTGGGAGTCGATTTTTTTAGGTACGAACATATTTTATTAAATTCGGACGAAAAAAAGCGGTGTTCCTATAAGTTAAAACGTGTGTTTATATGTATTTGTACACAAGTTTGTGGCATCATAGCGCGTTAATTTAGATAGGTAGGTAGCTGTATTGTAACTACATACCTAACTAAAGTTTCTACACAAATCACTTTTCCATACATTTTAAAATAATATTATTTTCTGTGGTTTGATATTTTGTGCTGACGCTACTTTTGCATAGTTTTTGGTATGAAGTTAGCCGCGAGTCTAGTCCTATTCTTATTTGAAACGCATAGTACACAGGTTAATATAATAACTACACGTCAGGGAATATAATTTGCAACAACCAGCTGTATTTTATTCAACAGTGGTTTTCGTTTATTACATAATAGTAAGAAACAATTCGCGGATTCCTTCAAGCTGTTGTAGAAAGTGGGTAGGCAGCGGTGCGTGAACAACGCGTGTCCGAGTGACCTTCGGTGTGTGGTTTTATTTCTTTTTTTTTGTATTCACCTTAATTTGTAGTCGTAGTTTTAAAGGTTTCTATTCATAATGCAGTGAAAATAAAAATATTTATCTTGAAACAGCACTTATAGCGCTGTATTACCCAATATTTTTTCTTATAAATAAATATTCTGGGACATTAACACACACGGTCATCTGGTCCCAAGCTAAGCAGAGCTTGTGTTATGGAAACCAGATAACTGGTATATACTATACATAATTATAATACTTTTCTTTTGTAAATATATACTTATAATAGATATTTACACTCAGACTCGACACTAACACAAATCTGTACCCTCGGTGAAAACTGATATAAGTCGACTTATAGCACTTTTTAGATTTTTGAACATATGGAATCTGTGTAAAATGCTCTATATTATAGTATTATCCACGTAACCGTAGCTCGTCTGGATACGGAGATATTTTTTGTGCGTATTAATACAAGTCGACTTGAATCATCAAATAGGCTTCAAAGCCTTGTGTGTAGTGATATAATGTGACATGAATTCATCTTATTTAATATATGTTATTTGAATTGTAAGTGTAAAATAATACTATTACAGTTAAATCATCTTACCCATGGAAAGTACATTGATAGAAGATTGTGTGTCATGATACAATTTAAAATGTATTGCAGTTCACGACTTCATTTATAAATAATTCTAATGTGAATAATGATATAATTTATTTTAATACATTTAAATTTAAATAAACATTAGTGAAATTTAGTGTATTCTAATATATTTCGAAATAAATTATTTTTCACGAGACTGTATAAGAATTACTACGTTTGTGTCTATTAATACAACTCACTTATATTTAAAATGTTGCCAGCACTTTGCAAGCTTTGCTGAAAATCTGTTGGTGTCAAATGATATAATTTTTTATTTCTTTCTTCTAATGTGCAAGTGTTATACCGTTGCGTGTGTTTAGTGCCAATCTAAATCACCGAGGAGGGAACACGCGTTCATGGTTCAACAAAAAAGGCGCTCGAGGTACCCTCGTGACCCTATTTGGTGTCAGCACGTAAAGCCAGGATTCAACGCATACGACTGACTAAATATAGTACAGAAGAGAAACCAAATAGGTAATAATAATGTTGGTGAAGAGACTTTTAGCATAGAAGTAACATAAAAAATTCGAGCTAATAGTGCGAAAGTAAGGTATCAAATAAATAAGAATAAAACAAAGAAAGAGAATGACAATCAGGAAATAGCATCAGAGATATAGGCTAATAATGCAGTAGAGGAAATAAGCCATCAGATACAGAATAATAACATTGAGGAGGAGACTTATAACGCGGATGTTACTTGGCGATAGAATTTTATATTACTGAAGAGGAAAGAAGCTACATATTACAGAAGAATAACACAGAGAAAAAGACTGACAACACGGACGTAACATCAAAGATTGGAGCTAATAACGCAGTAGAGAAAAGAAGCCATCAAATACAAAAAAACAATACAGAAGAAGAGACTAACAATATGGACATCACATGTGAGATAAAACCTTATAGTAAAACAGAGGAAATAAGCTATTGGGCACAGAAGAATAACGAAGACGAAGAGACTTTTTACATAGATGGTTTAGAGGAGAAATTATGGGAATACCAGTTATAATAAACAGCGATGGTGTCGATAGCTTTATGTCCGACTCCATACCACCAAGCAAATCTCTTTCTTTTCTAATTTCAGTGATGGTAGTATTGATAATAACATTCCGAAAAGTTTAGATTTAAGCAATGTAGGTGAAACTGTTCTCCAAAAAAAATACTAAAAATTAAAAAGAAGCCTGTTAAACAAGTTAAAATTCGCGAAAACTGTTATAAGATGAAATATTCTAACGTAATTAATCAAATAAAAGAAAAAACTAAACTAAAGTTGTTAAAAGAAGTAAGAGAAGTAAATAAAATTATGAACAGAAACGGTGGACTATCTTACACTTCAATGTCAGGAAACATGCCCCAAGTCGACTTTTCAATTCACTTAGCTGTTTTCTCAGAATCGTTGTTGATTGCGTAACTTTTTATCTACACTTTAACTCTTTTTAATGTCCCACTGCTGGGCACGGGTCTTCAACTACCTTTGGAGTTTAGGCCGTAACTAGGGAGTAAGTAACTAAGATGAATAAATTTGAATGAACTACTTTTTAACGGATTTTATCGCGGTTTATTATAGATCTCGACGTTTCATTATTTTCAGACTTCATGTTCTATCAAAAGAAGTCTAAAAAGACTTTGAAACGTCGGGATATAAAATTCTAAATTAAACCGAGATAAATAAATATTCTGGGTCATTAACACACACGGTCATCTGGTCCTTATCTGGCCATCTGGCTAAGGAGAGCTTGTGTTATGGAAACCAGATAACTGGTATGGTATATACTATACATACATTATACTTTTCTTTTGTAAATATATAATTATAATAGATATTTACACCCAGATTCGACACAAACACAAAATTAAATGTTCATCATCTTACCGACCACGCCGCCGGCCCGACGTGCCCGTTGTCGTCGATAAAATCCGTTATAAGGTAGTTTTATTTCAATGTGTGATATTCGCGTAAATCTAAGACAATACTAAATTTGAATGATCCTAAAAAAAGATAAAAGATAAGAACGAAAAGAGACTTCAGATTGAAATATTCTGATGATTGTTGACTGATATTTGCATAAGTTCTATCTCAAACTTTTGTAAGGGTTTATTGTAAACATTTACTTAAAGTGTATTAATTTGTTATTAAATTTCTAGGCTACAATAAAATAGTTAATATGAATCTGAAATATTTATATAAATTTGCATAATATTTGAAGAACCACGAACCTACTTATTATACTATGATAATCATACTACTTCAATAATTTGTATCATTTGACACAAACCAGAACTAGAAAACAAGTTGATATATATCAATAGACGCATTCTTTGTCATATAATTTTATGTGTCAAATAATTTATTACATTACATATAGCAATTTAATGTATTTTAATGATTACACAATGAAGACAATACTATTTTGCGATAGTTTTGTTCTGGAAGTATTGTTAGATATTAGTAGTAATATATTTAAATGCTACTTTTAAACTTATATGTATCATGTTTCACCAACATAAACTACACTTGTAGTTTTGGTGTAAAAAAATATAATTTTACTTAAATTATTTGACACATGTGAGTTCTGATGTGATGAATAATACAAGTTGTTATTTTTCTTTATTGTTTAAAATATATTAAATATACTGCTTTTCGATATACATCACAAGATAGAGGCTAAAAGTACCTATCTCGATCATTTTTTACTTTATTATTACAACACATAACCAAAAAGTAATACGCATGTAAATGTGCAAAAACTTTAAAGCCGTTTTTCTCAAAACTGACATTTCAGACTTATATCAGTTTTCACTGAGGGTACAGAAATGTTCATCACTAATGTTTGTCTCGGGTGGGAATCGAACCCACGACTTGTGGCGTGAAAATTAAGTATCTTACCGACCACGCTACCGGCCCGTCAAAGCCAAAGATGTAGGCAGAGGTGGATATCACTCACATCGATTCCCGGGTCGAGCAAAAGGACTTTTCTAATTGAAATAATATAATAATAATATTTTTTATTATTATTAAACAGATTTTATCGCGGTATATTTTAGATTATAGATCCCGACGTTTCAAAGTCTTTTCAGACTTCACCACCCGTGACCAAGTAGTTTTTTTTTTTCAATGTGTCTCTCTTAGCTGTCTCCCGTTTTGCCTGTAGCTTCAACCCTTTTTAGTGTCCCAATGCTGGGCACGGGTCTTTTCTCAACTATCTTATGAGTTGAGAGAGTTTAGGCCTTAATCCACACAAGCTGGCCAAATGTGGATTGGTGGATGTCACATGTCCTCGGATGATGAGTTCTTAGATATGCCGGTTTCCTCACGATCATTTTCATTCATTCATTAATTTTAAGATTCCAGCCCGCGACCTTATTTTTCTAAAGCAAGGCCCGTAGAGAGAAATTCGAAGCATAGCCCTTTCATAGCAAGAAATATGCGTCTGAGGTAAAATTTTTGATTAAATTTATAAGGATTTTGTAACTATTTTGTATCTCCCAATCCCCGTCTGTCTGTCTATATCTATCTCCGTTTTATCATCGGACAAATAGAGGTACGGCTGTGCGCCATCTATAAGAAATTTAAATTAAATTAATTTAATTTAATTTAATAATTAAATTAATTTAATTTTTTAATTTTATTTAATTTTTTTTTTATTTTTTTCTAATCTGAAATTTCACGCGAAAATGCTTTGGTTTCATATTCATTTTCACAAATTCTTTTACACGCATAAAAACACACGTTTTAACTTAAAACACCGCTTTTTGTCGTCGGAATTCCAATTTTAGTCGAACGGCAGTAAGATATACGCATTTTGATTTTATTTTCAACTAGATGCGATTATTATATCGAACAAACATTTTTGCTCACTGTACTAAAAAATGTGAAGTTGTTGCGCATTCCGGTCCAAGATGGCGGATTTCCAATCCTATTCTCATTTGAAACGCATAGTAGTCTGTACTACAAACGCACCTCCCCGACATGCTTTCATAAAGCGATTTTTCACATTTTTAGACCCATTTTTATACAATAGAATTAACAGAGAAATAAGTATTTACAGTTTAAATCAATTTAGATGTAAGGAATTATTATATAAATACCTTAAAGACCAAACATATACTTCTACAGAAGAAATGTTACTAGTTAGCAAATAAGAGTTAGTAAAATAAATAAATATTTGTATTAGACTAGCTTCCGATCGCGGCTTCGCCCGCGAAATTGATCTCACTAATCTTGTTTCTCTGATACAAACTTTGGAACCCCGTTTCACGCCCTTTAAGGGTGCGTTTTGAAAAATCCTTTCTTAGTGCACCCCTAGACCCCATAAGGAACCTATGTGCCAAATTTGGAGTCTCCAGACTCAGCGGTTTGGGCTCTGAGTTGATATGTCAGTCAGTCAGTTTCTTCTTTTATATAATTAGACTATTATATAAATTTAATTATATGATAACTTTTTTTTAATATTGATAATTTTTGTAATATGTACTATATAGTTTATAAGCACTATTAGCCTGAGGCACAGGGGTTCACCCTAGTTCAGGTATATGCATAACATAACTCTGTTTTTATTTTATAGTTAGATTTAATCTCATGTTCTACCTTTTAAACCTAATAAACAATTATTATTATTAATCTATATATATATATATAAAAATGAAACCCGTATTCCGCTGTCACGACATCACGCGTGAACGGATGGACCGATTTCGCTAATTCTTTTTTTAAAATATTCCTTTAAGTACGCGGATGGTTCTTACTCAGAGAAAAATTAAAAAAAAGAAAATTTAGAAAGCATAGAAGTGCCGAAAACGGGGTTAGATACCTATTATTTTTTATTGGTTATATTCGGTAGGTCTGAGACCCGGTAGATGGCACTGCTTTACCGGGCAGAACGACGTCTGCCGGGTCCGCTAGTTATTAATGAAATCTGTCTTGTGTAACACAATGTTCGCTCTATTATCATATGACCTTTGGATGTTGACATTTTTAGCGAAATATAATGAAAACAACTTTAATGCTGTCTACGTTATTGAACTATTAACTTACTATAAATCTTAGTACCATTTTTTTTTTCAGTAAAGAAACAACTGACGGGCCGTTGGCGTGGTCGGTAAGATACATGCTTTTCACGCTGCAGGTCGTGGGTTCGATTCCCACCCGAGACAAACATTTGTTTAAATATGTCTGTTTGTCTTGTGTCTGGGTGTAATTATCTATATTTAAGTATATATTTACAAAAGAAAAGTATTATATGTAGTATATTACCAGTTATCTGGTTTCCATAGTACAAGCTCTGCTTAGTTTGGGATCAGATGACCGTGTGTCTGTTAATGTCGCACTATAAAATAATTATAATTCACATCGATTTATGAATAAAAATGTTATTATAAAATGTTATTGTTACTAATGTTCAAGAAACTGGGTTACGGACACGCCATATTAGTCAGAAGAACGACTTTTAATTTTATTTTTCAAATATTTAAATAACTATTATTAAAAAAAAATAACTAGTGCAAGATAGGTAATAGTCTGAGGTATGTTTTAAAATTAATCGCAGACTGATTTGTCAGTTAGTTACGAAAATAAACCTCCAGACATCGAAAATTTAGGGTTCGGAGAATCACTCTTATGAAAACCATTTTATCAAAAGTGTGCCTTTTTCAGACATTGAATCTTAGCTTACCATCTTTGGTAAAAGAATGTTTTTTAAGCTTAAATGTGAAAAAAAAAATAGGCCATATGAATCAGACAAAGAACGCAATTTCGGAGAATCACTCATAACTATAGCGCTCACACCTGTATAAACCAAAGATGTAGGCAGAGGTGAATAATACCTACTTTTCACCGGCTATGATTTACCTACTCGGCTGACGACCTTTGTAGTCGAGCGTTGTAAGCCATCAGATCGGGCTTTACTGTACCGAATCTTTCTGTACGAATAAATATTTGTTTCGATGTGGGTCGTTTAGGCACTACCCTCCGTGTTGTAAGCACGTCAAGCCGTCGGTCCCGGTCATTTAAAACATCTATGAACATCGTCACAGGCAGTCAATAGTCCCTTGCACAGATTATTAACGGTTGGATGAGCACTTGGTGTATGTAAACGAAATCTCTGCTCACAAAAAAGAAATCTATTTCCATCCAAACATTTTGTGAATATTTATGATTACGGAGGTGCTGTGGAGCAGCGGTGGCGCAGTGGTACGGGCCTCGCCTTAGAAATATAAGGTCGCGGGTTCGAACCCCAGTCGTGCCCACACACCCCTCTTTGTGTAAATTGTTTCATCGCCGCTGCTCAATATCGGTGAAGGAAAACATCGTGAGGAAACGATGATGAAACGAGGAAATGTCTAAGAATTAATCATTCTAGGACATCCACCAACCCGCACTTGGCCAGCGTGTGTGGATTAAGGCCTAAACTCTCTCAACTAGAAGATAGTTGAGAGAAGACCCGTGCCCAGCAGTGGGACACTAAAAAGGGTTGAAGTGAGGAAGGTGCTGTAATCATTGGCAGAGATGTTGATTGGCTTTCTTTGGTGTTATTTTGTGTCCCATTGAGCTGCAAGTATTGAGGTGTATCTGGTGATCACGGCTCTATAAGCTTGCCAACAATATATATTTACAAAACATATATTTATTTATGACATATACACGTATTACCAATGTAATACGTATGTATTTTTTAATGCCACATAATAAAAAAAAACAAAAAATTTCGACCAAAAATTAAAAAAAAATTAAGGGTGAAAAACCTTTATCACTTAGGGGTATGAAAAATAGATAGTAGCCGATTCTCAGACCTACTGAATAGATACGCATATAAAATTTGGTAAAAATCGGTAAAGCCGTTTCGGAGGAGTACGGTAACAAACATTGTGACATGGAAATTTTATATATTAGACTAGCTGCGCCAGAGAACTTCGTACCGCGTATTTATTAAAAAAAAAATGTTCACTTAGGGGTATGAAAATAGATAGTAGCCGATTCTCAGACCTACTGAATATGCATAAAAAATTTCATAAGAATCGGTCAAGCCGTTTCGGAGGAGTATGGCAACGAAAACTGTGACACGAGAATTTTATTTATTAGATTATAACTTATAAGTCAGTACTCCTAATTAAAGTGGCATCAAAGCGCGTACATCCACTGTATTTATAAGAATTTATCAACACCTTGTTCCAATATTACTAAGTCTATTATAACCAGACAACCTTCGACTCTCTGTCCACATCGCCAAGGTTACATTTATGCCCACATAGTAATCACGGATGCTTATTTAGCTATTTAAACATAAACTTTTATTGCCCGTGCGCATTAAGACCTGGGCGAATTCCACAACTTGCTAGTTCGCACAATGAAAATGGAACTAAAGCGCTTTGTGCATACCCATGCAATTTTCACCATACAATTCGTTAAAACTTGAGGTAACTACTTATGATTCGAGGACATGTGACATCCACCAACCCGCGCTGGGCCAGCGTGTGTGGATTAACGCCTAAACTCTCTCAACTCGTAAGATAGTTAAGACAATCAGACGTGTTCATTACCAAAATGTTTGACTTGTGTGGGAATCGAACCCACGAGCTGCGCCGTGAAAAGTATCTTACCGACTACGCTACCAGCCCGTCACACGTCATAAAACACTTAGATGACCTCTATTCGGCTATTGGTCGAGTAATTGTCCGCGTTAAGATCTTTTTGTTTCGTGTTCGACTTACTGGAGTTATATAACTCTTTGTAATAAGCTGTCATAGAATATTTCCGGTGTTATGCTGGCTATTGTTAGCAGTAGCGACAAGATTTGGGTTCCTTAAGTGTTGGCGTAAAACCCCTTTTTTATTTTATTTTTTTATTTTATTAATTCAAGGATCGCCAACAAAGATACATTCTTATTATTAAATCACTTAAGAACATAATAAATAACAAAAAAAAATATATTGTAAACGCATCTTCAATTATAGGCAACCACAGCTTACACATTTAGATCGAGTTATCAAATTAAAGCAAAAACCAAAATAAATAATTAATAACAATTCCAATAAATATCTTTTTAAAATAAAATTATAAAAATAAAATTATAATTATTTTAAATGAAAATAAATAACTGTTTGCAACAACAATGAATCCACTTAATGAATTATTAAATGAACTCTTAACCACAAATGCGTACAAAAAAAGTAGACTATTTAATTCTAAATAGACTATTAAAGTGATCAGCGGCGGTGGCGCAGCGGTACGGGCCTCGCCTTAGAAAAATAATGTCGCGGGTTCGAATCCTGGCTGTGCATAGTTTCAACTCCGCTGCTCAAAATCGGTGAAGGAAAACATCGTGAGGAAACCGGCATGTCTAAGAACTAATCATTCGAGGACATGTGACATCCACCAAACCTCAATTCATAAGATAGTTGAGGGAAGACCTGTGCCCAGCAGTGGGACACTAAAAAGGATTGAAGTAAAAGAAGTTAAGACTAATTTGGTCAAGTATCTCAAGTTTGAAGTTTTGTTTGAATTTAATGATTACGTAATGGCTTGTGTTAAACTACAACTTGCCTGATGTTAAGCAATGATGTAGTCTACGTTGGGACGCGGCTGCCCAATATACCGATTCACTCGTGCTTACGATTGATTTTCGGTGAGAAGGTGGCAGTGGAATGAGCCTCCATATGGTTAGAAACCATAAAGGAGCAACAATCTCGACGCACCCTCTTAAATGGTGTCACCAGACATCGCACTGGAACACGCAAGGCCACTTGGCGGAGCGGCTTTGTGGGTAGTCACTAACAAAGTGTATTTCAAAGTTTAAAATGGTCATAATTGACTTTTTATGGAGGTGAGGACTGTTTTTCTACAGCCTTCCTAATAATAATTACTACACACATTTTCACACCGGTTACACCCGTGTAAACTACATTTTATATTGTACCCAGCTGTGGAATAAAAGTAGCCTATAGACTTCCTCAATAAATGGGCTATATTACTGTGCAAAATATTTTCAAACTTTACCAGTAGTCCCTGAGATTTTTCCGACCGCGGCTATGTCGCGCTAAACCATTAACCACTTTTTGTGTATCACTGTACCAAATTTTGTCCAAATCGATTCAGTAAATTTGGCGTGAAAGCGCTAGTAAGGATAGATATATAGAATAGAATATAGTAGGACATTATTACACACGGCCAACTGTTTATTTATTTCTTTGCAAAAATACACAATTCTCCATGTTTTAATGTCACATGGGCATGCAATTATTTTTCTTTTAAATTAACACACACGGCCATCTGATCCCGAACTAAGCAGAGCTTGTACTATGGAAACCAGATTAATAATTACCAGTGCCCTAATTCACGTAATTTCTTGACGCGCCGATCAAGTTGCGGTGCAGTTGCAATTAAGTTTTTCTTCTTAAAATTCTTAAAATTGTTTATCTGTCATATTATCTAGTTTAAAGCGCTCGCGTGACGCGAACTTGACACGAGCGTATCTGACAGCGGTTGTCAAAATTACGAGAGGACGAAAAGGCGTGTTTTGATCGAATTTTAACTGCAGCTGCACTGCAACTGAACTTTTCAACCGACTTCAAAAAGAAGGAGGTTCTCAATTCGACTGTATTTTTTTATGTTTGTTACCTAATATCTTTGTTATACGTAAACCGATTTCTATGATTCTTTTTTTGTTGGCAACTAAATGCTTCCGTGTGGTCCCATTTAAATTTGATCAAGATCTGACCAGTAGTTATTGAGCTATGTCGAAAGAAGCGTCATTGTTTACGCTAAGCGCGCAGCCTTCCAAAATTATTAGTGCAATTGCCCTAAAGTCGGTTTTGTGTTGTTGTTGCAAAAATAATTATTTAATTACGTGAATTAGCCCACTGATACGGAACCATGACATTAAAAATCACTCGAATTTATCTTAACACTTGAATCAACACCTGTTTCGAACTACTTCAATATTCGACAATATGTTTATATATGATACAAACAAAATGGCCGAATGTAGGTAAAAAGGTCATTATGTTAAGTAACATTTACACATTGTTGAGGTCATCTGACATACGAGTAAATAGTTACAATAATAATAGCAGATATAAAAGACATTAGTGTGGTATGGGCCTCGTCTTTGAAAAATAAAGTCGCGGGTTCGATACCCAGTCCCCATTGTTGGTTGGTTGGTTGGTGGATGTCACATATCCTCGAATGATTAGTTCATGCCGGTTTCCTCACGATGTTTTCCTTCACCGATATTGAGCAGCGGAGATGAATCAATTCACACAAAGATGTGTGGGCACAACTGGGAAACGAACCCGCGATCTTATTTTTCTAAGGCAAGGCTTTTCTACCGCTGCGCCACCTCTGCTCATACACCTGACTGTAATCATATTGGCTTGTATAGGCCGACCGTTTAACTCTCGTATCGCGATCTGAGGTACAAAATCATAAAAAATTAATTATATCTCTTATAAAAAAATTTAACCACAGATAAAAGTAATGTAAGACTATTCGTCACTAATATCCATATCGCTTGAATCATCATCACTGTCTGTGCAGCTTGAGGAGCCAGAATCTTGGCGATAGGCGATACGCGAGTTAAACGGTCGGCCTATAATGATGAATTCATAATAAACGATTTATTCAAAGCAACAATGTTCACGTATTACAGACTTCTTTGAAGTGATTGACACACTTTTAACATTGTTATATAATCTCCGGCCATATTGGATTTCAGTGCTGTTTAAAGGTCATTTAAGTGTACTCTACCTTACTCTTGATTATGGTCATAAAAACGAAGAATTTTTATCGGTAATTACAACAAAAAGATAAAAATAATAATTAATTCCGACACATGGTCTCTGGGTGGTGCAAATCAGGTGACAATCAACTGGTGGTAGGCTTCGGCCGCGGTTAGTGACCACCCACCAGACTAAGCCGCGATAAAATCCGTTAAAAATTAGTTTTATTTCAATGTGTGATATTCGCGTACCTTAATCTAAGACAATACTATTATTAATCCATTATTTAATAAACTTACCTACAATAAATCTTAAATAATATTCCGTATATCTTCCGGGTACGTGCCCAGAAGTCTAATTTTGACACTGGATGCCACTGGATGGCAAAGTTATACTTTTGAAAGTCGTTTTGAATTAATTACATAAATTATCTTGTTAATGTTAATGTTAATTAATATAATTAGTGATGTTTGAGATTGAAATTATGTATTTGTATTATTTTAAAATGCAAAATTACTGCGCAAAAGATTCGAGACTTTACCAACAATCAGCTACAGTTTAAGTGTCTTATTCATAGAAATCTTATAAGACTCTTTATTTAAAATGGACTTTGTCTCTTTCTTCTATATATAAATTTCTCGTGTCACGGTGTGCGTAATCGAACTCCTCCGAAACGGCTTGACCGATTCTTATGAAATTTTTTATGCATATTCAGTAGGTTTGAGAATCGGCTTCTATCTATTTTTCATACCCCTAAGTGAATTTTTTTTTTAATAAATACGCGGTACGAATTTCACTAGGGCAGCTAGTACTAGTATATATATCAAGATGACAGAAAAAGACAAACGAATTATAAACCTATTTTAGTTATTATGAGCTTATAAGACGTTTGTGAATACGGGAGCTAGTTTATAATAAAGAATTTTTAAATGTCGTAAGAGTTTCATGCACGACCACGGAAGTCGAGCGGTGTAAGCCGTCCGATTGGGTTATACTGTACCCGGGAGGTCGCGGGTTCGATTCCCGCCCCTGACAATATTTGTGTAACAACAAAAAATTGTTTCGATGTCTGGTTGGTTGAAGGACTACCCTCCATGCCACAGAGAGCACGTTAAGCCGTCGATCCCGGTTGTTATATAACACATCTATGACAATTGTTACATGTAGCCAGAAGCCAATATTTATTTATTTATTATTAAAACAGATATATAAAAACAGGTGTTTACAAGGTAGGTGTAATATGAACTCATTCGAGTTTTAACCATACACCGGAGTCGTCACTATGAGTAAACTACATAAATCCGAGCGTATAGTACTGCTATATGCTAACATTCAAGCAACTCACCCATAACAACTACCCTTACACAAATGTAGGTACAAGTAAATACATAACTAACACATCAAGTAGGCACCGAGGATCACAAACAGAATGCAGTGCAGCAGTGTGCGCTTCAGAACAAAAGAGTGCACTGCAACATGTGCCGTACTGCTTGTCTCCCTCTGACACGTAAATAATTATAATAATAATAATAATCTGACACCTGGTCTAACCATCTCGACTACTGGTTCCCTACGGGTTTCGAGGTCTGATGGCAGTCGCTCGTATAATTCTGGTAGCTAGCCGCATCAGGTTAGACTGGGAGCCGACCACAATAGAAATAGGAAAAAGGCAAGGTGGATGATGACGTAATACTTTCATGAACGTAAACATATTATTAAAAAATATATGTATATATATAAAAAGCGTAAGGTATGTCTGTTGGTAGTCAGCCAAGAATGTTGTATTATTATAAGTTATTATCAATTCAAGGCAGAAAACAACAAATACTAAAATGTAATAATTTTGAATATATTTACTTTATTCAACTACTTTATATTCACAAAGAATAAGCAAGAAATAAACAGAAAAGTTTTTGTTAATAGGGTAAACGCGACCATTGAGGGATACTAAAAATATTAATTTCAGTTTGTGGGTATAAAATTGTATCTTGATATAATTGAGTTACCAACTTCTCACCGAAAATCATTCGTAATCACGAGTAAATCGGTATCGGTTGGTGCGTTCCTTTTTAGACTACATCATTAACCAATTAATTAATTAATATTGTTTGGGATTAGATGGCCGTGTAGTTAATGTAAAAAAAAATTGAATGCCCATGTGACATCAACACATGGAGAACTGTGTAAATGTTTTCAATAACATCTATGAATATATCACTTATGTTTCCAAAGAAGATAATAATTTAAATTTGAATTTATTATCAGAAATGTGAATTTTTAAATCCTGAGATTGATTTTGGTTGTAATTATAAAATAACCTTTGTTAACCTACCGACGCAAACCAGCCTGTCGCTTTAAGTAATAATATTAATTGTTTTTCTATCTTTTTTGGCTATTTGGTATTCAAAAATTAATAAATCGGAATGAATTAAGATTTTTTAGTGTGATAAAGAGATTGCTGTCTGTAGTTTTAATGTAATAATATCAAATACGTGCTATTATTTTGTATAACTAATTTATATTCACCACAAATATACACAAAACAAACAAAGAAAAGTAGGTAGTTATTGATAGGGTAAATGTACCAATAACGGACTTCAAGAAGTTTTGTTAATAACATCCAATTCTTTTATTTCATTTAGCTCCTTTGAATTATTCACAACATTCTTTAAAAATCCATACGAAACAAATAAAGAGATTTTGTTTTTGGTAGGGTAAATGCGACCGTTGATGTACCACAAAATATTTTTATAGTAATGTAAATTTTCATTTAATGACACTCCTGCGCTGACACATTGTACTAATCATTTAAGCTTTTTAATGAAGAAAAGACTTTGAAACGTGATTTCATCGTTTATTGCGTATTAGCTTTAGAAGTGTCTAAAGACAAGTGAACGCGACTGGGCAATGAACTACAAAATCGCCAGTCGCACCACCCGACGCAGTGTCCCGTGGCCACGGCGTAACCTCTTTCTGTGTATTGAAATAAAACTACTTTTTAACGGATTTTATCGCGGTTTATTTTAGTTTTTTTTATTTTTTGCTTGGGTGAAGTAAGTGAAGTGAAGTCAACATGAAGTCTGAAAAGACTTTGAAACGTCGGGATCTAAAATCTAAAATAAACCGCGATAAAATCCCTCAAAAAGTAGTTTTATTTCAATGTGTGATATTCGCGTAAATCTAAGACAATACTAATATAAGCTAGTTAAATTATTATACGATGAAATAATAATTGCACCCAAAGTAAAGGTGACTATTGGTGTAATGTTTTATTAAACACTTTTTTATTTAGTTACTTTATATTCGCAACACGAAACCAAAAAAAAAAATATTGTTATTGATAGGGTAATCATGACCTTTAATGACCTGGAAAAATTATTGACTTCTATTTGTGTTTTAATGTAATAATAAGTTGGTCTAGTTGTAAGTGTATGCTCTTAATAGCAAGGTTTCTCGGGTCGAACAAAATTACCTTGCTAAATAATTTGGAAATATCTGAATAGCAGCTCGAAGTTTGGAATAAACGACAACTAGCTCACCACTTATTACGTTTCGGACTTTAAACGTAGCTGAAAATGTGGGTGAAGTACACCTTTACCTACAAATTTGTTTCTGTATGACATTTTGTGTTCACGTAACAGTTCAAAAGATAATGGTGTGCTCTGATGCAGCTGCGTTTAGGTTGATTGCAGGTATTTCAAACTGTATAAGAATATTAAACGAATATTTTTGTCTTTCAGTACCTTCAGTACGAGATCGTTACTAAAAAAAGTTGTCATGTCCTGTCAAAATGAGTTTTTAAATTCATTTCTTTTGTTTAAAACATTAATTGAAAAGAAAATGTAATGCTTGATATAGGATTAAATGGATAGAAACAGAGCAGGTTAAACAATTTGTAGTTTTATGTGCATTGTAACTTATTATCTTAACAGATTACAGTTAATATTTGAAAATTTTTATCATATTAATAATAATAATAACCATTTATGTCAGGCTACAAGGCCCATATAAAATATAACACTATGAACAAATACAATATTAAATTTTATCAAATCTAAATGCAAAATAAAATATTGACAACTCGTACCCTAGTAGTACACAGTTTCCAAACAACTTCAGGTTGCGATTACTTCTCCGAACGTTGTTTATATGGCGGGTTAACACATAAAAAGCTATTAGGTATTACAGTCCATCAAATCTAAGAAGTACCGTTTGACGTTTCACTGTTTTCTATTAAATTAGCTTTATAGAGGCGTAATTCACACTATTTTTCTTAGCTTTCCTGTAAAATAATTGAATTATGAAGCTATTTTTATTTTAACATAACATGAACAATTTTCATACAAAAAATAAAATTCTAAATGTACTACGTTTAGAACTGTCAAACGGTACTTCTTCGATTTGATGGACTGTAGCAGAGTCGTTTACATGTAAGGATTACAATTGTATTCGCCAGGGATTTGAAGTCGTTTCTCACAAATACTTGAACCATTTTAACCAGTGTACATAATGAGTAATGAATGAACAAACGCAATCAAAGGAAAGTGCAAAGACATGCCTCAGTAAACATACACATCGCATTATTAAAGGGAAAACGTGGAAAATAAATTATGACGCGAATTATTACGAAGTTTAATAATTGTTTGCGAACGAAAGATTCCACTTGCTCTGGTCACGAAGACTGCAATATGTCGACATATATTTTAGCGTTTTGTAAGTTGGAATTTAACAATCTTATAACACGTCATAACTAGAAATGGAGATAGTACCTACTCTCAAATATTTGAAGGGTTACGAAAGAAAAACTTTTATCGTTTACCTCAAATCTATATATATAAAAATGAATCTCGTTTTCCGTTGTCACGACATCACGCGTGAATGGCTGGACCGATTTCGCTAATTCTTTTTTTAAAATATTCCTTTAAGTACGAGGATGGTTCTTACGCAGAGAAAAATTAAAAAAAAAGAAAATTTAGACAACGAAGAAGTGCCGAAAACCGGATTAGATACCTATTATTTATTATTGGTTAAATTCGGTAAATCTGAGACTCGGTAGATGGCACTACTTTACCGGGCAGAACAACGTCTGCCGGGTCCGCTAGTATTAATATAAAATTATCTAGCATAATATATGAATCTAAATAAAATAATGAATAAACCAGATTTTCGTTAACTTCCTGTAAATTCAATTTTGCTCAAATTTATTTTATTTGGTATCTAGGAAGAAACAATGGATAGCACGAAAAAAAACTGAAAACATATTTTTTACTCTTACTTTTTCCTTCTGAAAATTTACTTTTTACTTTTACGAGATTATCAATTCTCGTGTCACAGTAGTTTGTAATAAAACTCCCCTGAAACTTGACCGATTCTATCAAAATTATGTGAGTATATTCAGCCATGTCAAAAGCCTCAACACACTTCTTGCTCCAACGCGGGATTTGAACTCGGTAGGTACCTCTGTTTTTAGGCCAGCTACCGAGCTAGTCAAATAACAAACAGCTAAATATAGACCGACCGTTTAACTCACGTATCGCCATCTGAGGTACAAAGTCATAAAACATTAATTAAATCTAATAAATAACTATTTAACCACAGATAAAAGTAAGTAAGACTATTCGTCACTAACTAATATCCATATCACTTGAATCATCATCACTGTCTGTGCAGCTTGAGGAGTCAGAATCTTGGCGATAGGCGATACGCGAGTTAAACGGTCGGCCTATAAATGAACACCTACATACCCAATTAAACCCACTAATTTACCAATAAAACTAAAATTGGTAAATTCGTGGGATTTAAATTGACTTCTAAGAATGTATTAAAAATCCGGTGGACGTTAATAGGTGTAGTTACCTTGACCATTTCGATACTCAATAAATATCTGTAAAACTTAAGAATATTAATAAACTGCGAAAGTCAAACGCCTTTCCTCTAGACTAGAATATAAATGATAATAAAATTTTATTTTTAAACCTCGAAACTATTACTCAATTGACCCTCCCCTGTTTTGCGAGTGTGCTATAATTTTACAGACTGCAATAGCAACTAATATTATAAATGCGGAAGCAACTCTGTCTGTCTGTTACGGTTTCACGGCTAAACTACTGAACCAATTTGAATAAATGTTGCTCAAAAGATAGTTTGAGACCAGGGGAAGGATATGGAATAGTTTTTATCGGACTACACAGACAGAGTATTGTCTTAGATTTACGCGAATATCACACATTGAAATAAAATTACTTTTAAGGGATTTTATCGCGGTTTATTTTAGATTTTAGATCCCGACGTTTCAAAGTCTTTTCAGACTTCACGTTGACTTCACTTCACTTACTTCACTCAAACAAAAAATAAAAAATAAATTAAAATAAACCGCGATAAAATCCGTTAAAAAATAGTTTTATTTCAATACACAGAAAGAGGTTACGCCGTGGCCACGGGACACTGCGTCGGGCGGTGCGACTGGCGATTTTGTAGTTCATTGCCCAGTCGCGTTCACTTGTCTTTAGACACTTCCAAAGCTAATACGCAATGAACGATGGAATTGCAAAACGCGCCACCCGACGCCCAGTCCCGTGGCCATAACGTTACTGATTTTGCACGATAACTGACATAACCAACGCGAAAGATATTTAAACACTTGAAGGCATTTGACTAAAATCAGAATTATCAGACAACTTTAGGTAGGTGTGGATTATCATGTAATAAGGCAGTATTCCAATAAAATAACTACAGCAACAATTACTTCACCCAGAACTCTCGATAGTACAATCAATAATTCTACCAGATAGTTACAGATCGCTAAGATTAAATTGGATTAAAGCGTAACGTCCACCCAGCACGTGGTTGCGTACGCACTTTCTAACGACGCAACGCAATTTTTTTTTCAACACACAGGATATGTTAAATTGTACAAGTATATGCGCAAGCACAAGTACAGTCTCTATTCCCTTCTCTTAGAGTACGGTGGGATCGATTGAGCGATACAACCGTTGAGGCCCAGGACCGACAGTTTAATGAGCTCTCTAAGGTACGAGGATATCACACCACCTAAATCCGGGGCCCCGATTTTCGCGATATAGACATTTATCTTAAATAGACAATGTCGAAAAAAAATGGCGGATTTCATTGAAAAATAAAGGAAATCGCCATTTTTGTTCGGATTACAACCTAACCAAATGTACGCAAATATTACACATTGAAATAAAACTATCGTAGAAAGAATAATTCTTTTTGCAACAACAACACAAAACCAACTTCAATCGGAGGTACCTAGAATTATGCGTTTAGGGCAATAAAATTGCACTAATAATTTTGGAAGGCTGCGCGCTTAGCGTAAACAATGACGCTTCTGTCGACATAGCTCAATAAGTACTGGTCAGATCTTGATCAAATTTAAATGGGACCACACGGAAGCATTTACTTGCTATCAAAAAAAGAATCATAGAAATCGGTTTCCGTATAACAAAGATATTAGGTAACAAACATAAAAAAACATACAGTCGAATTGAGAACCTTCTTCTTTTTGAAGTCGGTTTAAAAGAAACTCAAGTAAAATCAATTCAGAATTCAATACACGGTGACCTCAGTTTGCTTAAATCGGATCGCAACTCAAATTATTATGTTTGTATGTCATTTAACCTTTTTTAGTGTCCCACTGCTGGGCACGGTTCTTCTCTCAACCATCTTATGAGTTGAGACAGAATAATTAACACGCTGGCCATGATTAGTTCTTAGATATGCCGGTATCCTCATGGTGCGTTTTTAGGTAGTCAGTAATATTTGTATATAATAATTGTAATTGATAATTGTAGACGTCAAATACCTGTGACCACCCATGACCATGAAGTCTGAAAAGACTGAAACGTCGGGTTCTAAAATCTAAAATAAACCGCTTTAAAATCCGTTATAAGTTTGTTTTATTTAAATTCTTCATGTCATTACGCCGCAGGTCGTGGGTTCGATTCCCACCCGAGACAAACATTAGTGATGAACATTTGTGTTTGTGTCGAGTCTGGGTGTAAATATCTATTATAAGTATAATTACAAAAGAAAAGTATTATATGTATTGTATAAACCAGTTATCTGGTTTCTATAATACAAGCTCTGTTTAGCTTGAAACCAGATGACCGTGTGAGTCAATGTCCCAGAATATTTATATTTATTTAAATACGATTTTTAATGTGCAACATTTTCACAAAAACTGCACGTCGCATAACCTTAATTAGTGGTGTTTCTGACCTAATTAAAGATGTGACAAATGAATGACAAATAGCGGTCTCTTCATAAGTTACGGTTATCTAAGAAAATAAAAAACGTCACAACACTATTGCATATGGCTTGTTTAATAAAGAATTTAAGGCAAAATATACCTTTTTCGATACACCCTGTATAACGTGGACGAATTCGGAGGCAAAAGCTAGTTGTCAATATAATTACAACGCTCGAAGTTTATTTAGGGCGCCGACAAACTACAGTTAAACATTAATATTCAAAGCACATATATGTCGTAAGCTTTATATGGATTGTGTAACTCATAACTTCCCTATTGCGAAGTAGGTTACATAGTAACCTCTTGATGGGGTCGGAAGCCTAGAAACCTTGAATACTGCAATGCATGCACTACTATGCGTTTAAAATAAGAATAAAATAAGACTGGAAATCCGCCATCTTGGACTGGAACGCGCAACTTCACATTTTTCAGTACCGTGGGCAAAAATGTTTGTTCGATATAATAATCACATCTAGATGAAAAAAAAATTAAAACCCGTATATCTTATTTTCATTCCAATGAGATTTATGAGGTAGCTGCACCACCAAAGCGAAGCTGGGTCGGGTACTTTATAAATAGTTATCTGTCCTCACTTTCTCAACATCAATACTTAGCGACAATCTGAATCGATTAAAGCCTCAGCGCCCGTAAACGCCAGACCTTCGTCATTTTTTTAAAGCTGAAAGTTTGTCAGCGTATACTCCCAGTACAGGTAAGAACGATGTACTCATTATAAAGTTCATTGGCCTTCATGACGAAAAAGGGCCCTACTGACATTTTTTTAAATGAGTTCTATTCATTATTGGAATCAGTATTTTTTACTTATTCCAGAAATGTGTATAACTCAGTTAACACGTTCACTGCATTACGAGATCTATCAGATCTCTGATGATGATGATGATGATGATGATGATGACGTTTCACTCCTTGCGGGAAGCTGTAACTTGTAAAGTTCTTTAAGTATGAGTAAGACACGTTACAAAATGTAGAACAATAGGCTCTCTTGATCCACAAAAACTTAGAAATATAATGTCATTGGTTTTTTGGAAGATGTAAATTATTTTAGAAACTGTATTTTTAGGAGACTGATTAGGTCTCGAACGCACCAAAGGGTAGATTAGTTTCGAGATCTTTTTGGTCTCTAGAGCACCAGCTGAAAGTTCGTTGAAAATGATGGCGCAGGGAACGTGTTAAGAAAAAAATGTCATAATGAGTTTGGTCTGTAAACAGAATTGAAGGTACACAGTAATATCTTCACTTCACTTCAACCCTTTTTTTAAATTCATACAGTATTTTATACATACAGTAACATAAATTCATCGAATTCTAGTGTGATTTTTTATATTTCCTTCAGAATGTTATAAAAAATTTCGTCATTCATTGCCAGACATACATATAATACCGTGGCAATGTGTTAATGATGAACTTTAAGGGTGTTGCGATGGGTTGCCGCGATGTTGAATGTCTGGCTATGAATGTCATAATTTTTTATAATATTCTCACACTTTATAATTTAGTGAAAATATTATCACACCTTAAGTACAGTTTACCGACTAAAGCCACGATTGTTCAACTTTATAATTTCCGTCGTTCTAACCTGTGGCGTGGTCGGTAAGTTGTTTGCTTTTCACGTCGCAGTTTGTAGGTTCGACTCCCACCCAATTCAGACATTTGTGTGATAAACACGTCTGTATGTCTTGAGTCTGTGTGTAATTATCTATATTTAAGTATTTATTTACAAATGAAAAGTATGATATGTAGTATATTACCAGTTATCTGATTTCCATAGTACAAGCTCAGATTAGTTTGGGATCAGATAGCCGTGTGTGTTAATGTTCATGTTAATGTTAAAAAAAAGGTTTTTTTATAATGACGAAGAGATAAATGGTAACATACATGTAAAATTATCTTATTATTAGCTTCGCCCGCGAAATTGATCTCACTAATCTTGTTTCTCCATACAAAATTTGGAACCCCGTTTCACCCCCTTAAAGGGTGAGTTTTGAAAAATCCTTTCTTAGTGCACCCCTAGACTCCATAAGGAACCTATGTGCCAAATTTGGAGTCTCCAGACCCAGTGGTTTGGGCTCTGCGTTGATATGTCAGTCAGTCAGTCAGTCAATCAGTCAGTCAGTTTCTTCTTTTATATATTTAAGAAGATTATCTTTGACTGTAAAATCGTTATCAGTGTCATCATCATTAGTGACACCTTACTCTCTTCCTGCTCATAACTTGTGCGTCAACTTTTTTTTTGCCTTGCAGTGGCGAAGGATGGAAATTAGAAAAAGGGAAAAAAGAACAAATTAGATGACAAGTATTAAAAACTCTTGTTTACTTACGCCAACTTTCAATCTTATTTAGAAGTATGTACTGCATTTTTTATGCTATTTAAAACTATTATCCGTTACATATTATTTAATTAAGTACGTTGTATTTACCAATACTTAAAGGGAAGCCGGTGGAAATCGTGTTATATGGACTCTTCTCTACAGTTGTCTTAATAGAAAAAATCTAATGTTGATTTATTCAAGATCCTTCACGTCTGGCGTTTATGGGCTCTTTTTCTATTACGTACAATCATAAATCATTTGAAAGCGATTACTGCGTTTATAATCAATTCAATTCGATTATGACAGTAACGGTTGAGTAATATTTTGTCATCCGAAATCATCTATTTACAGTCAAATATTTCGCTAGTTTGAAATCCTTACCATTATCTTAAATGCGAAAGTAACTGTGTATGTCTGTAGCGCTTTCACGTCAAAACTACCAAACCGATTTGGATGAAATTTTGTTTGGAGATAGTTTGAGACTCGGGGAAGAACATAGGATAGTATTTATATATAAAACACAAAAAATTACTTAAATACACTTACCAAACACTCCTTTTAACAAAAAATCACTTCAAACAGTCTTGAAATATCACTTTACTTCACATTTCCACCTCTGCCTACCCAAAGTAATAGTCGTAATAGTAAAACACAATATATACCACTATTGCAAAAAATGCGAATTTGAAATATAGATAAAAAATGTCTTTTATATAGAATATTATGCTTTCAGACCAAGTTCGTTCCCTTGTATCAAAATGATGCATCTACAGCAATGTTTCACCAACTATATAAACAAAGGTTGCACGAACTATCTACAAGCTGAACCGGTATGGCTATATCGCTTTGACGGGCCGTGACGCTGGCGTGGTCGGTAAGATACTTGCTTTTCACGCCGCAGGTCGTGGGTCCGATTCCCACCCGAGATAAACATTAGTGATGAACATTTGTGTTTGTGTCGAGTCTGGGTGTAAATATCTGTTATATGTATATATTTACAAAAGAAAAGTATTATATGTATAGTATACACCAGTTATCTGGTTTCCACACAAGCTCTGCTTAGCTTAGGATCAGATGACCGTGTGTTGGAGTCCCACGATATTATTATTATTGTGACGTTTAAATATTAATAAATCAATTAGATGAAAATGTCCTTCAAAATAAAAATACTATTTTCCGATTAATTTTCTTAGACAACCCTGACTTTAGAAGAAACCACTATTTTTAATTTGTCCCATCTTTTATTATGTTACTCAGTTCAGAAAAACAGCACAATAAGGGTTATGCGACGCAAAATTTATTTATGACTTCACATAGTCATTAGTAAAGTCCTGAAGAATGACTGGTTTCAAGTGAGTACCGTAAAATATATATAATAATAATGAAAATAATAATGAATATTCTGGGACATTAACACACACGGTCATCTGGTCCCAAGCTAAGCAGAGCTTGTGTTATGGAAACCAGATAACTGGTATACACTATACATATAATACTTTTATTTTGTAAATATATACTTATAATAGATATATTATATTATTATTCATTAAAATTATGTTACCCCTAAGAGTATTAAATAGTATTAATAATAAGAACCTATAATATGAAGGTGATGGTCACCATAGAAACATCGGTGACAGTATTGAATATATGTTATGAAAGAATTCTTCTTAAGAAAGAACTTTTTTCCTCTGGTTTCCCATTTTCAGATTTCCACCCTTCGCCACGGCTGCCTACTGTGTTAAATTTTACCAAAATCAGATCAACAGAAATAAAAAAATATACAACACAATCCCTACTAATATTATAAATGCGAAAGTAACTCTGTCTGTCTGTCTGTTACTCTTTCCCGCCTAAACTACTGAACCGATGTGGATGAAATTGTGGATGATGTATGGAGGTAGTAAACCCGAGAAAGGACATAGGATAGTTTTTATCCGACTGCACGAAAAGAAGGTAAAGTTTTGACATACACGCGAGCGAAGCCACTGTTGGAACGCTAGTTAACTAATAAACAAACAAAAAATCATTAGTTAAAAAAAAGCGTTTCAAAGTTGTTTTCATTTTTCTCTAAATTGTTCTTTAATTAACAAAAAATAATGTAGTCACTGCCTACCTATAACTGAATAAAAGATTGAACATATGCTTGAAGCAATCTCACTCAAAATCACAAGAACATCACAACCCAGAGTCAAACATACGAAAAAAGTTTACAAAATCACAAATTCCAACAAAAAAAAACTCACAACCAGCAGAATTAATAGATTTACAACAACTAAAAGTGGTTTGAATTGTTAAAATTGTATTGAAACACGTCGGTTATGCTGCGCGCGCGCACTCACTGTAGTTTGGGGGGAGGTACTTAGAGAGGGGGGGGTTAAGCAATATGGAGACAGGTTTCAAGGTTCTGTGGGGAAATATGTTATGTAGCTTTGTAGACTGGCTTTGTATGTTTCTAGTTGACAAATTGATTGCCTTGTTGAACCAGTGGTAAGCAGATACTGGGTTCGAATACCGGTCGAGCGAAAAAACGTCTTAATTAAAGAAAAACTAGCTATCCCTCTGAGTCTCCATTCGCAAATATTTTTTAATTCTGTGATGAGCAATGATGCAGTCTACGATGAAATTCGCTACCAGCACCTCTGTTTCCCAAAATCGGTTTTCTAAAATTGAATATCATACGAGTTGAGAGAAGACCCGTGCCCAGCAGTAGCATACTAGGGTTGAAATGTATTATTAAAATAACTAATTCACATACATTAACCTAACTGAAAATTGAATAACTTTAATCATTCGTGTGTGTAGTGCTGCAACCTACTTCCTACGGAAATGCTGAACAAAAAGCAGTTATAACAAAGGAAGTGTATAGGAAGGAAATAATTTTAAAAGTACGCTTGGGTTTAAGGAAATTTATATGCACGCAATTTGGCTAGCTTGATTCGATTTGATCGAGCAGCGGTGGCGCAGCGGTACGGGCCTCGCCTTAGAAAAATAAGGTCGCGGTTTCGAATCCTGGTCGCGCCCACTCATCTTTGTGTGGATTGTTTTCATCACCGTTGCTCAATATCGATAAATATATATCGATAATTATATATATAAATTCTCTCAACTCATAAGATAGTTGAGAGAATAGCCGTGCCCAGCAGTGGGACACTAAAAGGGTTGAAGTGATTATGGTTCTTTTAACTAGGTACCAGTGGCGAAGGGGAAGTTGGAGCAAAAAAGTTCTTACTTAGGATAATAATATCTCTTCACTACCGTCACCGATCGTTCTTATACTAGTGGGTAAGTTAATATAAAAGACCATCCTGACACTTTTTAAATTTCTCCGTTCACCGAACCTAATTCTGGTTGAGGTTCGATCTGGTTTACACACCTCTTACATTGGGCAACACAGCTTTTGATTATTTATATCCTATTCGTCGCGGTGGGCAAACGGCTCACGTCACATCAACTTGATCTCCAGAATTAATCCCGTTCTCGTTGACGTCCCGGAGACAGTTACATAGGACAAGCGCTCTAACGCAGTTGACGACCGGCCGCGTGCCCTCGCCTAGCTCGAACTAAATTGTTTTGAGACTATTGCATAAGTTTATTTACCATTTTATACTGCACTTAATTACAAGATTACATACTTAACGTGCATCTACTTTCACTAAAATATAACATTTAGAGTAAATAAGTGCTGCAGTATATTATATAGCCTTGGGTTGGAATAGATTATCCGTATTTATGACGTAATACCCCCTCTCAGCTGGTGTTCCTTGATGTAGCAGATGCTTAACTCTAACGACTACCCATATCAAGCGTTATATAGCCTCTTAAGAATGGAAACTGCAAATGGGAATAGCTTGCAGATAGGAGCCAGTAAAGGAAACGTCTCAAAGAAGGTAGACAGGTTCATGACGGACTAGTTCGACAAATCAGCCGTAAAAAGAGGAAAGCGACACCCCAGCAACATTCTTCCATCAGCCGCAAATAAATAAATAAATAAATAAATATTCTGGGACATCAACACACACGGCCATCTGGTCCCAAGCTAAGCAGAGCTTGTGTTATGGAAACCAGATAGATGGTATATACTATACATATAATACTTTTCTTTTGTAAATATATGTATACTTATAATAAATATTTACACCCAGACTCGACACAAACACAAATGTTCATCACTAATGTTTGTCTCGGGTGGGAATCGAACCCACGACCTGCGGCGTGAAAAGCAAGTATCTTACCGACCACGCCACCGGCCCGTCAATGCCAAAATGGTGCCTTTTGGTCGTGCAGGTGTCTATTCTGTAATGGTCTATTCATTCATCAGAAAAAGTGCCTCTTGCAGTACACTGTTTGAATCGTTAGTAATAGACGTCAAGGCAGCGGTGGCGCAGCGTTACGGGCCTCGCCTTAGAAATAAAAGGCCGCAGGTACGGTTTTCGATTCTGACTTCACATCTTTGCGTGAATTGTTTCATCGTCACTGCTCAAATCGGTGAAGGAAACCGGTATGTCTAAGAACTAATCACTCGAGGACATGTGCTATCCACCAACTCGCACTTGGCCAGCGTGTGTGGATTATGGCCTAAAGCTCTCAACTCGTAAGATAGTTGAGAGAAGACCCGTGCCCAGCAGTGGAACCCACATCTATTTAGTAAGGTTCAACTAACCGATACTAAAACAAAATTCACAAAAAACAAAGCCTCTTTGGTTCAAATGGACTTTGTCTCTTTCTTACTAGTACAAATTTCAAGATGACAGACAAAGACAAACGAATTATAAACCTATTTTAGCTATAATAAGCTTATAAGACGTTTATGAATACAGGGGTAAGTTTTTAACAGGGTTATACTAAATGCTTACTAAAGAGTTTTACCCGAAGGAAGGATAGGCACATAATCTATTGACGGGTCGGTGGCGTAGTCGGTAAGATACTTGCTTTTCACGCCGCAGATCGTGGGTTCGAATCCCACTCAAGTCAGACATTTGTGTGCTGAACACGACTGTTTCTCTTGTGTCTGGGTGTAATTATATTTAGGTATGTATTTACAAAAGAAAAGTATTATAAGTAGTATATTACCAGTTATCTGGTTTCCATAGTACAAGCTCTGCTTAGTTTGGGATCAGATGACCGTGTGTGTTAATGTCCCACTATATTATTATTATTTGACACTTAAGTAATCGATAGCCCACTGGATTAACAAGCTAAGTTAAGAAAAAGAAGCCGAAGTTATTATAGCTATCCATGCAGAGCGGGGCCCCTTAAACAGAGTTTTTTTATTGGACTTAACCCACCACAACAATACTAGTATTGTCTTAGATTTACGCGAACATCACACATTGAAATAAAACTACTTTTTAACGGATTCTATCGCGGTTTATTTTAGATTTTAGATCCCGACGTTTCAAAGTCTTTTCAGACTTCATGTTCACTGGTGGACAGAGATATTTGACTACCTTCAGACATTAATATTAAGTTGCGTTTCGATTTAAGCAAACTGAGCTCACAGTGTCTTGAATTCCGAATTGATTTTGCTTTTATTTCACAACAATACTGTCACTTCTACTCCAATAGGATCCACAGCGGTGCCTGGAAGAGTTAAACCCTGCCAAGTCCTGGGACACCGAAACTCCAGTCTTGGATCCCCACGAAGTTAATCAGAAAGACATTCATGTACGGTGCCATAGGTTACTTTTGCCTATCCTAATCAGTTAATAAGTAGTTAAGGTGTACACGAAGTACTTTTAACGATAATATCTATTTTAATAGTTTTCTAGATACGGTCCGATTGTTCAGTAAAAGTTTATGCGCGCACGCAACTGATTGAGCGTAAAGGTTGCAGCACACTTAATCAGTGTTTTTTTTTTGTGAAAAAATTTAAATAAAATTAACACAAATGTTTTAAGTTAAATTTCAGAAATGAATTTCCGCCAAGTATGTGTATTAATTTTTCTAAAATGGTCAGTAAATATTTTTAAATTAAAATTAAATGAATACCCTGACTTAAATAAGGTTGTATTGTCTTAGATTTACGCGAATATCACACATTGAAATAAAACTACTTTTTAACTACTTTTGTCAAGTCCCACTACAAGATGCGGGTGTTTATAAAATTGACTGTGAGTGTGGACTTTCATTTATAGGACAAACAAAGAGAAGTATAGGGACCGCGTAAAAGAACATATAGCTGACGTAAAACATCAACGCTCGACGACATCTGCAGTGTGTGAACATACTCAAAAAGGCCCTGAGATTTGATAAAACACAGGTTCTTGTCAAAGAAAACCGGTTCCTACCAAGAATTGGTATATTCCAATAATTTTCATAGAGAAAATGGCTGGAATATACCACCAGCTTGGGACCCATTGTTTAATTTACTTGTACCAAAACCAAAGCAAAATCAACTCAGAATTCAAGACACTGTGAGCTCAGTTTGCTTAAATTGGAACGCAATTTAAATAATAATGTTTAAAGGTAGTCAGTAATAATTGTGATTAATATTTTTGGACGTCAAATAGCTCAGTCCACCCGTGAACATGAAGTCTGAAAAGACTTTGAAACATCGGGATCTAAAATCTAATATAAACCGCGATAAAATCTGTTAAAAAGTAGTTTTATTTCAATATTAAATATAGTTGCTTTACGGATGATATCTACGCTTTAAGACGCATGCGTGTATATAAAAAATCAGTAGAGCGATACATAATCTTCTGCAGCTGTATGTGCTACAACCTTTAAATAAGTAATACATTATTGTTTCATGATACAAGATAGATGTTGGTTTAACACAAAACAGCTCGCGTCTAGTACACGCGACAGTGAAGGCAGAGGTGAATGGCATATACCATCTCAGCCATATGTCCAGTAGCAATTTAACTAATCTATTAATGAATTTACGACATTTTTCTGTAACAAACATTATGCACATGTATGTAGCGCAGTACAGTCCGCGAGGTCTAAGCTGAGCTTAACATTTTGTGTTAGTGTGATTAATGATCATCGTCGGGCAAGGGACGCACCGCGCCTCTGTAGGCTAATTCACGTAAGTTGCAGTACAGTTGCAGTTAAGTTTCGATGCCGGTTTCTTCACGATGTTTTCCTTCACCGACATTGAGCAGCGGCGATGAAACAATTAACACAAAGATGTGTGGGTGCGACCAGGTTTTGAATCCGCGACCTTATTTTTCTAAGGCGAGGCCCGTGCCACTGCGCCACCGCTGCTCGCCATTCCATTATGGACTATATCATAGCTTAATATCAGGCAAGTTGTTGTCAAGCGCAGGCTTACAGAATAAAAAAAATATATTTCTAAGGCGGGGCCATTTAATTCATAATTATTTCTTGATTACTAACAAGCAATAAAACAACAAGATTACAGTTAATCTGATATAAATATATGTTTATATCAGACTAACTGAGTATTGTGTAAGAAAATGAAAGTTTAGACGGTAATAAAATGTTAGGAATTTAAAACACTACTTGCTAATGTCACGCGAATTTCGTCTTAATTTTACAGATGCTAAAATTTCTACATTAAAACATTAAACACGGGGAGTGTTATACGTAACTTATACTACTAAATTGTTTCTGCCGGTTTTTGGGGGGTGGCGAGGTAACTACGTATAATAATAATAATAATAAAGCCTTTATTTCCGAACTAGCAGACCCGGCAGACTTCGTACTGCCTCAATCAACTGCTGTTTTTAGGGTTTTCCCGGAAATTATTCGAATTTTCCTCACCTTTTAAACCTTCCTTAAACCTCCACGAACATTTCAAGACCAAGATATGATAAATCCGTTAAGCCGTTCTCGAGTTTTAGCGAGACTAATGAACAGCAATTGATTTTTATATATATAGATAGTTACACTAGAAACTAATAGACAAAGTTAAAAGTATAGATATCAGGCGAAAAACCAAATTAACGGATATACTGTCACATATTGACAAACTCAAATGGAGGTGGACGGGACATATGCTCCGCTGCAATAAAGAAAAATGGAGCAAACAGGTGACAGTATGGTACCCTAGGGATAGCGTGAGGAACCGAGATCGCAAAACTAGAAGATGGGAAGATGACCTAAAATTGACCGTAGGACCCCTTTGGATGAGAGCAGCAAGAGATAGGAAGCAGTCGCAACGGTTGGAGGAGGCCTTTGCCGTAAGGCACACCGAAATAAGAGACATTTTTTTTCTTTGATTTTCATGTTTTTCTAGTTTTATCGGTCACAAGTGTAACTATCCGTAAATAAACCACGTACAGCACACATGTAAAAGTTAAAGTGTGTTTACAAAATGCACACGTAAATAAAAGCTACACACAAACACAATACATGAACAGTTTATGCACACAAACAGTTCATGTACGTCGGCAGAAAGGGAACGCGTGCGTTTGACATTTCCTGTGTTAAAAAATGTTCTAAGAAATTCTGTATAGAAACAGGAACTTCCATAGCACGATAAAATCACACAATAAACATTAGCATTTATTCATAATATTGCAATAATAATATTGTAATAATATTTTATTTTATATTCAAATTAATTATTATGTCGAATACATAACTTAAAATAATCACATAAAATGCTCGTCTCAAAAACCCGCCCCAAGCTTTACCTGGTGCAGAATGGCGATAGCCAACCTTTGCACAAGGTACCTACCATGCGGCGCGGGAGTCACCCGACTTTTCCCATATTCTACGAACGCAGTTTAGTTAAAAAGTACTCACGTTTCTACCAATTCCACGGTAGCGAAAAACGGGTCGAGTTAGTGTTGAGGAGTTCAATTCTTTAGATGTACCCCATCTGTAACAAATTAATGACAATTTAGAAAAAAATTAAACGAATTAGGTAATACACGTTACGAATTAATACATTTTAAACAAAACAGTAATGATACATTTTAAATTACATGAAAATACATTACATTTAAAATAAAAGTAAAAATAATGATACATTTTAAATTTCGATACACCTACTACTTATCTAGTATAAGTATAAGTATAGCGTACTGCCCAGAGAACACCTGTGTCTATCGGATCGGCAGGGAGCCATGCTTCCTCTCGAGCCACTGGCTGAGTACAATTTTTTTGTGTAAAGAAACAACTAATAATTTCTCGTAATAATTATAATTCACATCGATTTATGAATAAGAAAAATTGTTATTGTTACTAATGTTCAAGAAACAGGGTTACGGACACGCCTTATTAGTCAGAAGAACAACTTTTAATTTTATTTTTCAAATATTGAAATAACTTTTATTAAAAAAAGTAATAACTTGTGCAAGATAGGTAATAGTCTGAGGTATGTTTTAAAATTAATTGCAGACTGATTTGTCATTTAGTTACGAAAATAAACCTACAGACATAAAAAAATTTTGGGTTCGGAGAATCATCCTTACGATACATTTTAATTTTAACAGCTGGTAATGATAATAGTTAATACTGTAATTTATATAAATAATCTGTGAAAATAAGCGCGTTAAGTAGGTTACCCCCTCCTAAAACTCAGGTATATTGAACGCACTCCTGATGAGGCCTATATTATTTTTGTAGTTACGAGTTTAATAGCATTACATTTAAGTTGTTAACTGGTACCAAATAATCAACTTATGAACCGGCAAGGAAATAAAAATGTTTTGTATTTCAAAAATATTGCGGACCCGATGGAAATCAATGTATGAAACTAGTTTTTTTGAAAACAATGGAACCGTGGATCCTTGGGAACAAGCCCAGTAATATAACCATTTGATATTTTAAGGTTTTGGTATCTTAAATATTAGTCAAACGACCCTTAAGCGCAATACACATTGAGCCCGTCGGGCCGCCGACAAAGCCCGGCGACACAACCCGGCGGCCTGTATGAAAAGAATCATGTTGGCAACATGAGCCCGCGCGTGTTACCCGCCGACATTTTGGCGGCTTCGGTACGCCTGCGCTCAGTTGCCCGGCGACACTCAACCTGTAGTGGTAGTGACCCACACAACCTTTATCGACACGCGGCAATCACTGACTGCAAAATAAATTTCTCATCTCAAGCCGCCGACATGCCGCCGACCAAATTTTCCGACTTGTAAAAACTGAAGCCGCCAACTAGATCGCCGACAAAAAGTTGCCGACATATGTCGGCGGCCCGGCGGGCTCAATGTGTATTGCGCTTTAAATATTTAGATTTTAGGTATTTTGAACGTAAGTTACCTGATATTATGTATTTTAATTTTAGACATTTAGATACGTACCCACTTAAACATGTCCGACGAAACGTGGGTAATATTCATGTTGTACCTTCAAGTTTTATATGCAGTCCTCTGCTATGTTTTAAATGTTTAACAGGTCAGTGTGTCTCAAATGTTAGACTAGTTTAGTTTGTATGCAAGTTACAAGCCTCTTACAATGCTGACTTGCTATAGATTTGCGTAACTTTAGAAAGTCAACTTTAGGTTCGGTCTACTGCGAATATTGCTTACGCGAATGTTGATGGTTAGTTTAAACCAGGGCCCTTATTATCTATTTAAACTATGTTATAATTGTCATGCCTGTATTCCAGGGTGTAGGCAGAAGTAAAAATCGTACGAATTTCATCGGTCTATATCTATAATTGGAATAATTGGAATCTCGGAATCGGCTCTAACGATTTTCATAAAATTTAGTATATAGGGGGTTTCGGGGGCGATAAATCGATCTAGCTAGGCATAATTTTTAGAAACTGTCATCTAAAAAAAAAATACCGAGCAAAGCTCGGTCATCCAGATATTTATCATTTAACGGTCAATAATACAGACATTGTCCCAGTCCTTGGAGGAGGCCTTTGTCGAACGACAAGCTGTTGTTGCTAAAACCTGTTAACCGGTATATAAGAAAAATATTATTGTAAACACAAAACAGCAAAAAAGGCTTATTTATTTGTTGACATATCTACTTCTCAATGCATCAGCTGTCGTTTTATACTGTCATCGCGTCCGTCTTTGAAGTCAGCTGTCAATCGAAAATGTCAATATGAACGAACGAATGAACACCGACCACGGGTGAAGCGGCCATCTTAGAATGGCTGACACTGTGTGTTGCACCGTTGTGTCGTCGGGAAGTGCAAATGCAATAACGTGCTCGGTGAACGTTACGATTTAATCAAACGTAATCTTAACGATCTGTAATTAACTGGTAGAATTCATAATTGTGCTATCGAGAGATTGGGGTTAAGTGATATTTGCCGTAGTTATTTTATTGAAATACCGTCTTCTTACCCGATTATTCACGCCTACCTAAAGTTGTATGCTAATCCTGATATTTTTAGTTTAAAACCTTTCAAAAGCAAAACCTTTTAAAACCTTTCATATTTATTACAGACACTAGCGGACCCGGCAGACGTCGTTTTGCCCGGTAAAACAGTGCCATCTACCGGGTCTCAGACCTACCGAATATAACCAATAATAAATATTATGTATCTAATCCGGGTTTCGGCACTTCTTCGGTTTCTAAATTTTCTTTTTTTTAATTTTTCTCTGCGTAAGAACCATCCTCGTACATAAAGGAATATTTAAAATAAAAGAATTAGCGAAATCGGTCCAGCCGTTCACGCGTGATGTCGTGACAACGGAAAACGGGTTTCATTTTTATAATATATACACTCAGGGGCACATTTAACCGTCCACTCATCTCGAATTGCATATCGTTTGTTTATGTTAACTTACGCTTTGACTACTAGGCGTAACTTCATAAGTGGGTATATCTGAAATAAAAACAACAATCATACCCGCTTTTTGTTTACTTTTGTGGTTTTTATTCAACAATAATCAGTTTAGTCGAAATTTGTCAGTCTCGTCTCCCGTTCTGTGTGAAGGATACATTTGTTTTAAAACGTTGCGTTACCATTTATTCGAATAAAACCGAGGCGTGGGAGGGCTGTTATCTCATTTACACCAAAAAAAATGCCACTGGACGCAGCTGGAGCAGCCAGAGCTGTGGCACTTGCAGACGCTGGGTTCAGCTAGCGTCGGATTGGACGAATGCTTGGATATCCACGAACCACTATTCAAGATGCTATCCGACGTTACAGAGAGACTGGTTCCTACACAAGGAGGGCAAGGTCGTAGAAGGTGTACTTCAGAAAGAGATAACCGTTACATCGTCTCGAACGCTCTTCGAAATCGGTTCACAACAGCTTCTGAGGCTCGTAACCGCTTGTTTAAGGTACGAAGTGTAAGTGTGAGCCTAAGAACAATAAGAAGAAGGTTAGCAGAGAGGGATATGAGATCATTTCGACCAGCTCGAGTCCCAGAACTGCCCGCAACTCACAGAAGAGCGCGACTTGCATTTGCTCGAGAACATTGAAATTGGACTTCGGAACAATGGAAGGCGGTTCTCTTCTCCAATGAATCAAGAATCGGTTTACGAGGTCCTGATGGACGCCAGCGTGTGTATAGACGCCGCGGTAAAAGGTTTGCTGAATGTGCTGTGGTTGAAACAGTGGGCTACGAAGGAGGCTCGATAATGGTGTGTGGTGGTATTTGTTACGACGCCCGTACAGAGTTGGTCGTCTTCGACAGAGGCAGCGTTAATGCTCACAGGTATGTGACAGAAGTCCTAGAACCACATGGGATGCCGTTTGCGCCATTCATTGGCGAAAATTTTGTTTTAATGCACGACAACGCTCGTGCACACACCGCGAGAATTGTCACGGATTACTTGGATGCTGTCAATATTCAGCGTTTGCCATGGCCAGCTCGGAGTACTGACCTGAACCCGATAGAGCATGTATGGGACAACCTAAAAAGACGAATTCGGAGTTGTGCACCCGCTCCTACGGCCATCAGTGAGCTAAAAGCTGCAGCTGTTGAGGAGTGAGAGAACATTCCACAAAGCGACATCCAAGACATAATGGACGGGCTTTCAAATCGCTTACAGGAGGTCATTAGGGCCAGAGGAGGAAATACACATTATTAGTGCGATAATTTAGAGGATACTTTTTTTTTAATTACAATTTTACTGATTTTTGTCTTTGGGATGAAAATTGCATATTTTCATTTTTTTATTTTTTTGTCTTAATTAAACCACTTCACAAGTTACACATGTTTTATTTGGTGTCGTAAAGATTCACCCAATGTTGTATTATAACACAATTAATTAAATTACGAAAGAATTTTAAAGGAATCGACAAAATGTAGGTGGCCGGTTAAATGTGCCCTTGAGTGTAGATAGATTAAGCGCGACAGACAAACAGACAGAGTTTTCGCATTCATCATTTAGCTTTTTTTTTTACCTGGAACCCTATCACGAAACACAACCAATGATTAGGTATTGCGAAAACGATAATCTAATTATGATACTTAAATAAGTGCTTTATTACGTAAAAATAATTAACAAATACACAAGAGGTATTATCAAATGGATATTTAATGCTTAATGACTTGATTATTACTGATATTGACCTTGAAATTGATATTTAACATTCTAATATAATTAAAAACCGGTTAAGTGCGTGTTGTATTGCACATTAAGGGGTCCGTTTAATAAAAACATGATTAATATAGTTTTTTTGTATCAATATAGTCGTATTAAGGCTAAGAAAAGATAAGATAAGAAAGTCTTTATTTGTATAAACATGGTGTACATACAATGGCATGCAAGATATTTGTTAAAAAAGTAAGTTCAGACATGTTTTGTCACTTGTTTCGGACATACAAATATTAACAATTGATCGAAATAACACATTCAAAATTTATAAACAAATTAAATAACTAGGTACATAGAAATTACAAATGAGTCAAGCTGAAGTATTAGCTGTTGGTATAAATCATAATAAAATATTAACAAAATGTGAACAATTAATAAATAAACCATTATTAATATTAATATTATTATAGATAATTAATCCATAAGCAAGCAACATTTTAACAATAACAATAGAAGTCAATTCAATTATCATTCAAAATTATCATTCAAAAATTCTGCTAGGTCATATAGTATGCTTTTTCTTTCAGAAGAATTCTCGATTTCCTTTTAATATCAGAGGCATTCAGCAGTTTCCACGATTTGGGTAATTTATTAAAAATAGTATGTTTATGTAAAAATAGTATGTATATCTATGTATTATAACTCAATTTTATAGTTTTGTAGTGAATTTTAATTAATAGTTGGTAGTAGATAATATTTGTTTTTTTCTCTTAGTACATACAAACAAATTAAGCAGGTTTGATCTTTTGGCAACCTTGGCGCCTGGTGTCACACTGTGGGAATGTGGACATTGCTGAAAATCAGTGCTGTGAGTCGCCTCTAGTAGACACTCACAGCGTTTACTGAGCAATGTCCATGTTTGACACTGATGGGTCACACTTACTCTTTGTTTTTTTTTTTTTTCCATTTTTTTTCCACGCCGGCGAAGCTGCGGGCAGAAGCTAGTATGAACTAAACTACCTTTAACTTTTGGACTACCAAACACGGGGCGTGGTAAAAGAGTTCCGTTGGCAACTTTAACACACGGAACCCTAAAACTAGTCAATTTTGACATTTCGCTCACTAGAACTGTCTTTATTGCTACGAAATACAGGAAAAGTGTTGATTAAATTAGTAAACCGTTTTCCGGTATTTCGTAGTGCGATACCGGTTTTAAAAACGATACAACGAAATCCCTACTAATAGTATAAATGCGAAAGTAACTCTGTCTGTCTGTCTGTTATGCTTTCCCGCTTAAACCTCTCAACCGATTTTGATGAAACTTGGCACAGACAATCTTTAGACCCTGAGAAAGAACATAGGCTACCTTTTATTGCGAAAAAAACCGAAATCCACGCGGACGAAGTCGCGGGCGGCCGCTAGTATTCTATATATATTGACGGGCCAGTGGCGGTCGTGGGTTCGATTCCCACCCGAGACAAACATGTGATGAACATTTGTGTTTGTGTCGAGACTGAATGTAAATATCTATTATAAGTATATATTACAAAAGAAAAGTATTATATGTATAGTATATACCAGTTATCTGGTTTCCATAACACAAGCTCTGCTTAGCTTGGGACCAGATGACCGTGTGTGTTAATGTCCCAGAATATTTATTATTTATTTATGTATTATTATTAGTCAATGTTTTAGAAAATATCTTGTTAATAGATTTTAACACATTCAGTGCAACTGACACGCCTTGCGTGTTTTCAGGAAAAAAAAATCAAAAAGTAGGAGAAAGGAAGAGCGCTACTTATTTTTATTAAATAAAAATAAATAAAATATACTCAGTAAAAATTAAATTTTAATTATTATAATTGAAGTTAAATTTTATCATTTAGCTTTTCTTCTATAGAATAATAACATTTTTGTATTAGAAGAGATTAACAGACAGAATCAACTCAGTATTAAAATTTTGATACAGTGCAACGTCAATCTGTCATCTTGACATCGACACTACCACATGATTGAGCTGTGAATCGCTGCTTTTAATCGTAGAAACGCGTTTAGAGAATTAAATGAATATAATAACAGAAAATCAATTAAAAATGTTACTAATCAAAAACACCTTGCATTTGACGTTGACGTAATCAACCAGATTCATATAACGCCACTGATAACACTTCAATATCAGTCGTCTGGTTCGGGAGTACGGACTTTGATTATTATTTGATAGATAATTTGAATCAATTAGATTAAACAAATCCAAAATTAAATCGTTATTGGTAGGTACCCCGGATGTTATTGATGTTTTTGTAAGTGTTCTATTGGAATGGTCTTAATTCTTACAATAACTATGATTCTTTTTAATCCCTTGACTTATTTAAAAAAAATATTGAATACGACATAGCTCTGAAATAAAAATCAAAACTGGGACAATTTATTCAAACGCTACAATTCTTCAAACAGACACACAAACACAGACGTTGAGATCTTATCTTATAAATGGGGCTGGTAGACCGAGAGCACTTCGACTCAGCTGGATCTTTTCTGCTTCCCCTTGATACTATGAAGCCTCAGGTATTCTTCCTCTGCACAGCTCGTCTACAACCGCTGCTAATTGTCGGGGACACATGAGGCCGTATTCATCAGGAGTAGGGCGGTCCATTCCTAATGCATTCAGAGAGACGTAGAGATACAAGTGTCAAACTTTTGATACCCCTTTTGATCTTTGCTCAGGGGTCAGGGTAAGTAATTTGCCCAACATTCAATCGAACCCAGGACTTCCTGCTATTTTGGCAACTTTAGCTATTGATAATAGGTATTTGTAATAAGTTTAAAACTTAATTTTCTGCGCCATTTAACACGAAATATAAATTTACAAAGCAAAAACCGTTAAATCGAATAGTTTAACTGTTTTTGATGTAACGCAATCTAGGATTAAGTAAGTTTAAAGAAATCTAACATTTTGATACAACGTTTTGATACCTGCGTTTTTCAATCTACCACCAATTCGACATTTTTTATAATTTACTCTGTAATAGGCTTGCGTTTGACAATAACTAGCCTGATGTTAAACAATAATGTAGTCTACAATCAATCTGGGTATCATATCATATCCTCCATAATCATAACTGAATCTGATTTTTGGGAGGAAGGTAGCAGTGGAATGAGGCTCCTGGTTAGAAACCATAAAGAAGCAAAAATTCCACCCTTCCCCTTTTATACGGTGTCACCAGACATCGATCGACATCGTGGCTTGGTCGGTGATATACTTGCTTTTCACACCGCAGATCGTTGGTTCGAGATTCCATTCAAGTCAGACATTTGTGTGATGAACACATCTAATTATATTGAATCACCCAGACTCAATTATCCATATTTAAGTATGAATAATTATTTCTATTTATATATGTATTTACAAAACAAAAGTATTTAAAGTAGTTTATACATATTATTATATTACCAGTTATCTGGTTTCCATAGTACAAGCTCTGCTTAGTTTGGGATCAGATGGTCGTGTATGTTAATGCCCCACGGCATTATTATTATTATTATTCGTAATAATGAGTGAAACGGTTTACTAGAATGGCGCGTTACATGGTAGTCTACATCATTGTTTAACAACAGGCAAGTTGTAGCCAAGTGCAAATCTATATCAGAATACAAAAAATATAGTAGGTACCTAGCTGTGAAACTAAATTATATCTGCATAATTAGAAAATACGCAAAAATCTTATAAAACTATTATAAAACCAAGTTACTCAAGTTTAGAAAGCTAAATAGTGCATAACAAACCACTATAAATTAAACCTTTGCACTGAACAAATAACTTAAAACTATAGGTCTCATTAAACTGACTGCTTACTAAAACCCCACCAGTATAAAATGATCTCTATTTTACAACAATATGTTATAAATATAGAGGTCTTTTAAAATAAGTGAGTAACAGCTATTTTAGTCTGACCCCTACTGCAGTATAAGGTATGTAGGTATCGAGGTCTTTTTAAACTGGTTTTTAGGTTAATGAGATTCTGTGTTACCAATGTAATATGAACTTTGGCATCATTTTAAATGTTCTTTTGTGAGGGTCTTGTATTACGGTACAATGTTTTTATGATTTAATGTTTCATTTAGTATACAAGTTTACTATTTTCTTTTCGCAAGGTTGTTTTGTAACGTGTAAATTTAGCATTCCTTGGCAAGGAATGGATGAAAAGTAGAGATAACTGGAAGCACTTGGAGGAGGCTTATACCCAAAAATGGGGTAATGACTAAAATTCAAATAAATAGTGTAGGGTGGTAGTTTTCTAATTGACAACACTGGTTTACTTTAAGTATTTTATTAATACTTGGACTTATGGAATTACAATGAAGGCTTATAGAAAACAACCCTAAATAGGACCGTGGGGTGGAATTGCGGGGCCTTCGCACTCCCGTGTCCTACTAGCTACCCTCGAACCTGATGGCTTGCGTTGCCGCCGGTCAGGCTGAGGTTTTATCCCTAGAGAGGGATTAGCGGGGCCTCCGCTCTCAAAAATAATTCTACAATTAAAAAAAAACTTAATAATATATAATTCAAATACATATTAAATTTTTAAAATCATTAATCATTAAATAATTAAATCATAATAATTTTTATCTTGTTATGTAAAAGTAAAATAGTTACATTAAATAGGAATAATCATAAGTATTTTACGTGAGTAATATTTTGTCATTGTTTGTTATAGTGCATGGATAAATAAAAAGGCTTAATTATTATTATTATTTTTGAAAAATTCGCGTATTATAACTATTCTCACCCCCGTATTTATAAACGTATTTTAAGCTCGTTATAGCTAAAATAGATTTATAATTCGTTTGTCTTTGTCTGTCATTTTAACATTTCTACAAGTAAGAAAGAGACAAAGTCCATTTTAACTAATGATTTTAAGATTTTTATGAATAAGATCGTAATTCTTTATTGTATACAAAACACTTAAATAAACAATTAATAAATAGGAAACAACGTAACACAGGTGAGTTTTATTTAAATGTGAATTTTCTACCATCAAAACAAAAAAAAATACGGGTCTTAGTCCAAATAATAAATCACTTTTTTGTTTAATAATTTTAGCTATGAAGCCAAATAACTATTTAGCAAATGTGTAAAAAGACTAACCCCCGTATTCATAGACGTTTTATAAGCTCATTATAGCTAAAATAGGTTTTTCGTCTTGACTAATAAAAAATAAATGAATAAAATAAATATTCAGGGACATTAACACACACGGTCATCTGGTCCCAAGCTAAGCAGAGCTTGTGTTATGGAAACCAGATAACTGGTATATACTATACATATAATACATTTTTTTTGTAAATATATTCTTATAATAGATATTTACACCCAGACTCGACACAAACACAAATGTTCATCATAAATGTTTGTCTCGGGTGGGTATCGAACCCACGACCTGCGGCGTGAAAAGCAAGTACCTTACCGACCACGCCACCGGCCCGTCAAGAAAGTCCATTTGAACTAAAGAGAACAGATTTTTATGAATAGGACGTAAATTTATACCAATAACTGGATATTCCACCTCTTTTTCCATGGACAAGCTCCTTTTCTCTCTATCTAATTGAAAAGTAAAGAACTTATGACCACAGAGCGAGATATACGTATTTGGTTTAAGTTTACGTTGTGTGGCTTCTATTTTTAACCCGTAACGAAAAGGTGGTATGTTATTATAGTCGGACGTAGCTACGTAACAATATTAAAATGTGTTTTTTTATTTGAAAACTGAATCGTTTAAGATGGTTCTTAGCTATATTATTTTTTTAATTTAATACCTAACTTTAACCATTTTTAGTGCTCTGGGCACGGGTCTTCTGTCAACTAGGTATCTTACAAGTTGAGGGAGTTTAAACCTTAATCCACCCACGCTGGCTGAGTAAGGGGTTGGTGGAGGTCACATGTCTTCGAATAATAAGTTATTAGAAATGCCGGTTCCGCTGATATTGAGCAGCGGCGATGAAATAATTCACACAAACATGTATGGGTACGACCGGGAATCGAACCCGCGACCTTATATTTCAAAGGCGGGGCGTATACCGCTGCTCAGTGATCTATTACCCAACATGACAAATGTCATGTTGTCATTTGCCGATATGTCATGTCATCTCTTTAAAAACAGTCATGCTTTGTTTGTATGACTCGGCTACTCATTAAACTCTCACCAGCTACATTGCAGAGGGCTTAATTAAGTCTGAAGTTGTCTTACTAAAGTTACTATTTGGACTGCGCAATAAAATTTGGTATTGCGAGCACCATCTCTCTTTCTACTCATCCCTGAGATATTTAAATAAACAGATTAAGAATTTTTTTTTTACCGGTTCAAACTACAAGTTAAAAAGTGACTAGGGACCCAGGAACACGGAGAATAATAAAAATATTTTCACACATACACACATCGCCATCTAAAAGTCAATTTTAACTGTGTGGTACACACTTTGTGCACTAAAATATCTCCTGCGTACTGCAGCTAGTCAGTTTAGAGGGTGTGACACACACGTTGTGTGCTGTAATATCTTCTACGTACTGCAGCTAGTTCCCACTGTAAGAAACACACATTATTCACAGTAATATCCTACGTACTGCAGCTAGCCAATCCAAACTGTGTGACACACAGGTTGTGTACTATTAAACATGTCTCGTGTACTGCAGCTAGTAATTTCAGACTGTGTGACACACACGTTGTGTACTATAACATCTCCTACGTACTGCAGCTAGCCAATCCAGACTGTGTGACACACAGGTTGTGTACTATATCATCTCCTACGTACTGCAGCTAGCCAATCCAGACTGTGTGACACACAGGTTGTGTACTATATTATCTCCTGCGTACTGCAGCTAGCCAATCCAGACTGTGTGACACACAGGTTGTGTACTATATCATCTCCTGCGTACTACAGCCGGTCAGCTCAGACTGTGTGGCACACACGTTGTGCACTATTTTATCTCTTTAGTACTGCAGCTAGTCAATTCAGACTGTGGAACACACACGTTGTGCACTATATTATCTCCTGCGTACTGCAGCCAATCAGTTCAGACAGTATGAGACACACGTTGTGTTGTACTATATCTCCTGCGTACTACAAGAAGTCAGGTCGTTGTGTTTAGTCGATATTTTATTCAATTCTGTTCTTGATTGTTGAATAATATCGATTGCGTTTACTCGCCAGTGAAAGTAGTAGCTCAGTAAATAAATGATGCGTTTCTTGAATAATTTTGAGGTAATTCTGCATAATATCTTAAATACAGTGACGAACTTAAATAAATCTTATATCTATAAATGAGCAATTCGTGTATATATATATAAATATATAATTGGAATCTCGGAATCGGCTCCAAAGATTTTCATAAAATTTAGTATATAGGGGGTTTCGGGGGCGATAAATCGATCTAGCTAGGAATCATTTTTAGAAAATGTCATTTAAAAAAAAATCTGAGCAAAGCTCGGTCATCCAGATATTAAGTATTTAATAGAGTAATAGAAAAATGTAAAGGCGTTTTTAGCCGTTTTTTTTATTTCAAAGTAGAGGGATATTATAAATTTGACGAATGGATATGAATATGTATCTGTGTACAAATTTGTGTAAAATAAATCTTGATGATGGATTTGGATAATTCTTGATGGTGTTTTGAGAAGTATTTTATAAGTTACTAGCTTTCCGACAGCAGCGGTTTCGCCCGCGTGTATGTCGGTTATCGCGCCAAAACATTACCTTCTTTTTGCGCAGTCGGATAAAAACTATCCTGTGTCCTTTCTCGTGTCTCAAACTACCTCCATACCCAATTTCATCCAAATCGGTACAGTAGTTTAGGCGTGAAAGCGTAACAGACAGACAGACAGAGTTACTTTCGCATTTATAATATTAGTTGGGATTGATAAGTTTACGCTCGTATTTACGCTCATGCGCAACTTGTACACGAGGTTACACATCACCCTATAATTTTCCAGTATAAGCTGATCTCGCATTGTATAATAAGATGTCCGTACAACAAGAGGTCAGCTTAAACTGGCTTTGTAAAGCTTGATGAGTAGCCGTGTGTGCGAGCGTTGACGTTGTTAATGCAAAAATAAACACTATATAACCGTGTTTCGGGTTCGAATCCCTTGTCAAGAGTCCTATTCAATTAACAGCTCTAAGTTGGGAATTGTAAAAATCCCTAATACCTATGGGACCTAAACATAACTGACGAAATGTGGATGATTTTATCCTCTGCCTACACCTCGCGGCGTTACAAAAGTGTGAATAGACATGTTGCAACGCGTAACTTATGAATATAGCAAACTGTTGCCTAATCAGACGGTTAGATGTCACTTCAGTCACTTGTGATATCATTCACCTTGTCAGTCGTCAAACTGATCAGACGTTTATGTTATTTAGGTTGCTTGTCTGCGATTGTCAATGTAACGTCAGTAGACAATGTCTATGAGGTTGGTTGAACGCGTGGTGTGTGCAAACCAAATTTCATCTCACAAAAAGGAATCCATTTCTATGCAAATATTTTGTGAATATTTGTTACTAAGGAGGTGCTATAATTATTTATTACAAAGATATTAATTAGATTTAGGGCTGAGTCACCTTCGTCCGTGGGTATTACCTTTAATTGAATCCCCACACGTGGCCCGGGTGGTGCAAATCAGGTGACAATCAACTGGTGGTAGGCTTCGGCCGTGGTTAGTGACCACCCACCAGACAAAGCTACATCGCTAAGCGTCCTTGCCGTGTTCCGGTGCGATGTCTGGTGACAACATGCAGAGAGGGTGGGTCGGAATTGTTGCTCCTTTAAGGTTACTAACCTTAAGGAGGCTCATTCCACTGCCACCTTCTCGCCGATAATCATTCGAAATCACGACTGAATCGGTATACTGGGCTGGCGCGTTCCAACATAGGCTACATCATTGCTTAACATCCGGCAAGTTGTAGTCAAGCGCCGGCCTATCAAAGAATATAAAAGAAGATTTCTGTGGTGGTTATTTTGTGATTGTAACCCTATAGGTTCGTCGACAAATACATAAATAATAATAAATATTCAAGGTTCGACCTGTCTATACAATTTCAGTTCGTTGACTTCTAACGGGACCGTCCTTGGAGACCAATGCATTGAATACTTGCATAATTGGTTTTATCAATTATATTGTAATCGATTTAATGTTTGGGTGTTTCATTCCGCGAGTCCTGGATTCGATTCCCAAATAGGTTGGATTTTTATGTGCATGAATTTGTCTTGAGTCTTGAAGTCATTTTGTCTAGGTTTCATTTCCCTTGCATTTTTTCCAATTTCTATTAGATTCGGCTCCCAGTCTAACCTGAGTCGCAGGTTCGAATCCTGGTCGTGCAAACACATTTTTATCACAGTTTTATCTCAGCTGCTCAATATCAGTAAAGGAAAACATCGTGAGGAAACCGGCATGTCTAAGAACTAATCATTCGAGGACATGTGACATCCACCAACCCGCATTTGACCAGCGTCTGGATTAAGGCCTACACTTTTGGAACTCTAATATAATTGAGAGAAGACCCGTGCCTAGTAAGACACTAAAAAAGGTAAGTTAGGCTGATGCAAAAGTCTCTTTGCACGGATTTTCATTTCAAGTCCCAGAATTATAAAATTTCCATGTCACAATGTTTGTTACCGTACTCCTCCGAAACCGCTAGACCGATTCTTACGAATTTTTTTATGCATATTCAGTAGGTCTGAGAATCGGCGACTATCTATTTTTCATACCCCTAAGTAATAAGGGTTGTTCACCCTTAATTTTGTTTTTAATTTTTTGGGACAATTTACATTAGTAACTAGCTTCCGCCCGCGGCTTCGCCCGCGAAATTGACCTCACTAATCTTGTTGCTCCATATAAACTTTGGAACCCCGTTTCACCCACTTAAAGGGTGAGTTTTGGAAAATCCTTTCTTAGTGCACCCCTAGACCCCATAAGGAACCTATGTGCCAAATTTAGAGTCTCCAGACCCAGCGGTTTGGGCTCTGCGTTGATCAGTCAGTCAGTCAGTTTCTTCTTTTATATATTTAGATAGAATACTTGGTACGAAGTTCGCTGGGGCAGCTTATTATAATGTTATTCGCACTGCTGTTTTGTGGCTCGGTATGAAATAATATTGCGTTGCGCAGTCGATGTCAACATTATTGGTTATCCAACTGCCTGTAGGCGCGCGTTGAATAATACCTACGGTGACCAATGGAAGTTTTACATTGACAATATTTTTTATTTTAAAATAGGCTTGCGCTTGACCACAACTAGCCTGATGTGAAGCAATGATGCAGTCTACGATGGAACGTGCTTACCCAATAAATACCGATTCACTCGTGACTCTAAGAACGGCAGGTTATAGCTATCGAGAAACATAGATGCCGGCAGCGAGTTCCACAATGAAAGTACCTAATCGGGCCGGTGCGGTGGCGGGGTCGGTAAGATACTTGCTTTTCACGCCGCAGGTCGTGGATTCGATTCCCACCCGAGACAAACGTTTGTTTAAATATGTCTGTTTGTCTTGTGTCTGGGTGTAATTATCTATAAATAAGTATATATTTACAAAAGAAAAGTATTATATGAGGAGCTGGCGAACAGAACCGGACTTGTCCACTACTATTCAAAAGATGTTTTTTTTTCGAATCGTGATGTCTTGACCTAGTTTCGTCGATCCCTGTTAATATTTTCACCCAAAACCGGCTAGAAGTAGGCTAAAAAAGGCTTAAAAAACTAAATTTTCATACAAAACCGGACTAGTCCAATATCCAATTAGTCTCCTTCATATACTGATATTAGTTTTTTAGCTACCGTGTAAAATTTATTTTCGTGGACTAATCCGGTTTTGTTCGCCAGCTCCTCATATATAGTATATTACCAGTTATCTGGTTTACATAGTACAAGCTCTGCTTAGTTTGGGATCAGATAACCGTGTGTGTTAATGTCCCACTATATTATATTATTATTATTATTATGTCACGGGAGGTTTTCGGGACTCTTCGACTAGCCCTCAAACCTAGTAAAGCCATAAGCTTAAAGCTATTTCGTAAGCTGTTACTACTTTATTTGCCACCTTTGTAATAGCTCATTTGAAGTTGGTAAACTGTTGCTAAACCATTGCAACACACAAACAGACACGCTTTGTAATATTTGTGTTGAAGTTTGTTAATTAAACGTCTATTCGGTAGATTTCATCTCAGAGTCGATGGTCTAGTAGCAAGTCTTTTTGCTCGACCCTGGAATTAAAGCCGGGATATCGCGATATGCAAACAAACACAGTATTTAAATAATTAAATAAATAGTGGGGTCGGTGCTAGGCTTTGGCAGTGGTTAGTGACCACCCACCAGAAAAAGCAGTATCGCTAAGCAGCCTTGCAGTATTGACAATTTTGATGGGCCGGTGACGTAGTCGGTAAGATACTCGCTTTTCACGCCGCAGGTTGCGGGTTAGATTCCCACCCAAGCCAGACATTTAATAAACATGTCTGTTTGACTTGAATCTGGGTGTTATTATCTATTATATATTTACAAAAGAAAAGTATTATATGTAGTATATTACCAGTTAACCGGTTTCTATAGTACAAGCTCTGCTAAGTTCCAGGATAGCAGAAACGATAGAGAGCTATTCTACTCTAGATTCATTTACGTAAGGTGTGATATGATAACGGGTTCTTAGACATGCCGGTTTCCTCACGATATTTTCCTGCAGCGATATTGAGCAGAGGTGATGCACCCTACAGTCACACGGACAGTCACAATGTGGCTGGTACAATAATTTATAGTGGCTCAGCGTAGGTGGCGTTTCTTTGAAGAATAAAATCCGCAATGAGGTTATTCGACAAAAAACCAAAGTTATCGACATAGCGCAAAGGATTAGCGAGCTGAAGTGACAGTGGGCTGGTGATATCTGTCGAAGAACTGATAACCGCTGGGGAAAGCGAGTTCTCGAGTGGAGACCACGTCCACTGTATTATCTGTTGGAGATCCTTTAATTATTATTTACTAGCTTCCACTAGCGGCTTCGCCCGCGAAATTGATCTCACTAATCTTGTTTCTCCATACAAACTTTGGAAACCCGTTTCATCCCCTTAAAGAGTGAGTTTTCAAAAATCCTTTCTGAGTGCACCCCTAGACCCTATAAGGAACCTATATGCCAAATTTGGAGTCTCAAGACCCAGTGCTTTTTGCTCTGCGTTGATATATCAGTCAGTCAGTTTCTTCTTTTATATATTTAAATCTATTACTAGCCCGGATCATCCCACAGCTGGGCAAAAGCCTCCCCTAACACCTTCCAGGCGTCGCGGTCTTGTGCCACCTCCATCCAATTATCTAAAAATTTATCTATTTCGTCTCGCCATCTCGGTCTCGGTCTACCGCGACGCCTCCTCTTTGGGTCTGGATGCCAGGCTGTGGCTATCTTTGCCCACAGATCGCTTGGCCAGCCCAATCCCACTTCAACTTAGAGGCTTTGTTTGTTGGAGATCCTAATAAATAATAAATATTGATTATATATAACTATGCTTACACTTTCGGGTAACAGGCGTAAGGTATAAATAGTTTCAAAAATTGATTGAATCTTAAATTATCTTTTATACCACCGTTCACCCATCCGGAAAATAGCCGAGACGAGGTTGCTTAACCAATGACTGAGGCCACAGATTTGGTCATTTATCCAAGGTAGTTGTTTACTTAATATATCTAGAAATGTATTAATTACCAAACAAAATTAAAATACGTTTAAAAAAAATATGTTCGGATTGGGAATTTATCATCACTATGAACCTATAATATTAATAATAACAATATAGTGCGACATTAACACACACGGCCATCTGATCCGAAACTAAACAGAGCTTGTACTATGGAAACCAGATAACTGGTAATATACTACATATAATACTTTTCTTTTGTAAATATATACTTAAATATAGATAATTTTGAGTTGAGATAGTTTAGGATCAGATGACCGTGTGCCTTAATGCCGCACTATATTATTATTATAATAATAGACAAAGATTACAAATCTATTATAATTTGAGGAAGGTTTTATTCCCACCAAAAGTCAGACATTTTTGTGATGAACATGTCTGTTTGTCTTGAGTCTGAGAATTACAAAAGAAAAGTTTTATAATTATGCAGTATATTACCAGTTATCTGGTTTCCATAGTACAAGCTCTGCTTAGTTTGGGATCAGATGACCGTGTGTGTTAATGTCCCACTATATTATTATCACATTAATATTATAATAATAGGCAAAGATTTGTAATGTTGTAACGTTACAAACAAAAGGTGAACGAACGAAAACGAAATCGCGAAAGAGTAGAAAGCATACGGACACCCATCTATTTCTAAGCCGCATAATACATCGCTTAACCTTGCAAATCTTAAAACACTATTAATAAACTTAAACTTCGAATTAAATATCAACTAAAATCGAACCAAAACCTGCCATCAAAACCAGTTCCTACGTAACAATGAAAAAAGAATTACGAAAATATTACATAACATACCAAAATTACGTATAAAAATTACCATTTCATAGCACGAAAAAAAAACACTTTTCTACCAATCTGACTGGGTCACAACACTAAATGTCACTTTTGAATTTATTTTTAACACGCGCACGCCACGACGTTCCGTGACCGAGGTACGAAACTGACTGCCATAACGCCCCACCAGCTCACCAAAGTGACAGTGTTAAGCTAAATTCACAATAACAATTTGTTTGGTGCGATTTTTAAGAGTAAGTTTACGTCTAGCAAGTCAAGTTTATCAATTTATCGTTTCAAATTAGGCTAGGACTGGAAATCTGCTATCTTCAATCGAAAATCACAGCAACTTCACATTTAAAAAATGTTTGTTCGAAATAATAAAAAAATGTTTGTTCGATATAATAAAAAAAAAAACAATTCAAGTCGTCATTTTACTACTTTATACATTTTATGATAAATCAATCGAAAACAGTTAAATTGAGCTAATAATTACCTACGTTTTTACCCGAACTAGGTGGAATCCGTGTTTCGTGTTTGTTACCACCACATTAAAACACACCTCACCCGGCTGGAAGATCTTCCCTTTACACTGGAGGGTCACTACCACCCGATCCTCTAGTCACCTCCACAATAGCATTTATAAATAATTTGACAAAACTACTTGACATTAATAATCACATCATGAGTATTTTCATGAGTATCGTATTGGCATATTATTATTATTATTACTACCCACAAGGGGCGCGGTACATCTGAATGACGTTGACTTAGGCCAGCTCAACGAGACTGGTTTCCTTCGAGGTGAGGGACCCCAAGATGAAAACATAATAATAATAATAAAATGAAACTCAATTTTTTCCTAATTTCCATGGACACTTTCATTTTCACGTTTTGTAAAAAAACTCTAAGAATAAACCGCAACATATCCACATTTTATGCATTTTCTAAAAGGGGATTATATAATTATATATCTTAGAGACTTATTTGGGCCACCGAAATTAGCGAGGCACAGAAATGATAATAATTGCCACCGAAATTGTATTGGTGACACAGAAATTTTACGTGTGCACTAAAATTGTGATTTACTAAAAATTATTTTTATTAAAAGCAAAAATATTGAAAACGGATTTTATCGCGGTATATAAGATTTTAGATCCTGAAGTGAACAAAAAAAACCTTTTAAACGTCGGGATTTAAATCTAAAATATACCGCGGTAAAATCGGTTATAAAGTAGTTTTATTTCAATGTGTGATTTTCGGGTAAATCTAAGAAAATACAAAAAGAAACATATAATACGAATTATTTTAATAAGCATTTATAAAAATATAAAGTAGTATTCTATTGTTTAAATCAGTCCTGCAAAAAAGTGACGATCTCGGTAGTCGAGCGGTGTAAGCCATCCGATTGGGCTATACTCTGCCCCGGACAATATTTATGTAACAACAAAAATTCGTTTCGGTGTCTGATTGTTTGAGGGACTACACTCCGTGCCTCGGAGAGCACGTTAAGCCGTCGGTCCCGGTTGTCATTTAACACATGTATGACAATCGTTACATGTAGTCAGAAGCCAATATAATCTGACATCTAATCTAACCATCTCGGCTACTGGTTCCCTACGGGTTCCGAGGTCTGATGGCAGTCGCTACCGTGTTTTGTGATTTAAATAAGTAGTCGCAATTATAAAGTCGTATAAAATACCAATCCAATATAAACACGCCTTAATATACTATAAATTCACACACATGCACATATAATGTAACTTTTGCTATATATGTGTGAGGTAGAACGCATTGTGATATGACTATTAAAGAGTTGCGTTGTCTGTCCGAATGACAGATTGCGTGTATATAGTTATTTATTAGGTATCTATCTGTTTATATAAAACAACTAGCTGCCCCAGCGAACTTCGTACCGCCAGCGGACAAAATTGTGAATCTAAACCATTCCCAGATCCCCTTGAACACACACAAAAAATTTCATCAAAATCGGTCCAGTCTTTTAGGAGGAGTTCAGTCACATACACACGCACACAAGAAATATATATATTAAGATGTAATTTAGTATTGCCTTAGATTTACGCGAATATCACACATTGAAATAAAACTACTTTTTAACGGATTATATCGCGGTTTATTTTAGATTTTAGATCCCGACGTTTCAGAGTCTTTTCAGACTACATGTTTACGGGTGGACTGAGGTATTTGACGTCCAAAAACGGAACGCAACTTAAATATTAAGGTAGTCAGTAATAATTGTGATTAATATTTTTGGACGTCAAATACCTCAGTCCACCCGTGAACATGAAGTCTGAAAAGACTTTGAAACGTCGGCATCTAAAATCTAAAATAAACCGCGATAAAATCCGTTAAAAAGTTGTTTTATTACAACGTAATTTTTTCTGTCTGTCGGTAGAATAACAGCTATCAAGACTCTATTACCCGAAGGAAGGCAGGGGTAAATATCACTTACATTTTACTGGGTGTTTTAAGTCTCACACGTAATCAACGTTCGTATTTAGATGCTTCTAGACGTAAAAAAGTCAGGTTCGATTCCCATGCCGTGCCAAAAAGTATGTTAGGACCTTTGTAGTTCTGCAGTTTACGAAGCACGACATGCAACAAGTAGTCTATGGCAATCGACATCATTATGTTGATTTCATTATTCAAGGAAACTAAACTCTCTCAACTCGATAGTTGAGAGAAGACCCGTGCCCAGTGGGACACTAAAAAGAGTTGAAGTGATGTCAATTTCATTAGTTTTAAATTGACATTTCAACGTGTTCGAGATAAATATCTAAAGCGTGATTATCGAAGTCCAGGATTTGAAGCTAAGACCACGAATATTATGACACACTGGCAAGCACTGGATCATAACCAAGACTTAAAAAGGTGGGATATATTATTTGAAACAGTTCTTCGTAACACTCGTTGATGTCTTTTGTATGAATATTTTGATAACTTCCAAAAAAATTTTGTTCGTATATTTTTAGCTTATATCTCCGAAATCCTTGTACTAGTATCAACAAAAATTTTACATATATTAAGTTGAAAATTCACTGTTTTCAATTTTATTTTTGGAACGAAGTTCCTTAAAAAGAAGTTCCTTCCGAAAAGTTGTCACGACACTTTTTGCTATAGTAAGCTATTGTAAGCTGTGCGGCGTGCGCATGTTTCTCTGTCTGTCTGTCTGTCTGTCTCTCTCTCTCTCTCTCTCTCTATCTCTCTCTCAAGTTTATATTACATTATATTTGTGAATAATAAAAAAAATGTTATTATAACTTAAAAAAATAAAATTTTATTACAATTCCTTCACTAATTAATCGAGGAACTTCGTTCCATCCTGGTGTCCCTTGATACCTTTCAAGTTTTTTTATTTAAAATATGTTAATAACTACAAGAAATATTAGTTAAAATCTATATATCGAATCAACAGTCCTAATCGGAAATAAAACAAGAAATTTGTCAATAAATCTTTATTAAATATTATTAGTACAAAAATAAAAAAAAAATAATAATTTAAATTATTATTATTATCACTTAAAATTTTATTTTTATTTACATAAATTATGATCACTATGGCATTTGTCACGTTGTCAACTATTACCGTGTTGTAAATGTTTTAATTCACGTTTTAAACATTATTTACCATCACGCTCATACCTACAAAGGGATAAGCAGAGGTGCATTAAATTTGTAACCTTACAACCCAGTATTACATACAGTGTTTACAACATTTCGAACCAGTACAGCGCCTCTAGCGGCAAATATATTGTAACTAAATTATTTCATACAAAACAGCGTAGAGAAAAAATACGATCTGACTACAATGTTTTAACAATAACTCGAAAACCGCTCAACCGATTTTGATAAAATTTTAACGTAACTATTTTAAAAATATACCCATTTAAAAAATAAAAGAATTATTAAAATCGATTTTATAATTAGCGGAATTATTGCGTAACATACATAAAAAATAGGTGCATTGAAAATTAATTTCATTTTTAAGTCGATTAAAATTTATAATGTACTTTGTTTGAGAGCCGTGAGAAAAGAGGTAAACAAACCATTATAATACTACTGAATAAAAGACCACAGTTACTGCAAACATTTTACATTAAAATGTGACGTTTTGTCATCGGTCGGGTTGTATCCGCCATCTTTAAAAATAATCAACTTGTATGAAAAACGACATTTTTTGTTTATAAACACTTTGTCATAATCTCTAATAAATAGGGTGTAGTATAGAATAACACTGGGTTTCAAGCCTAAATACGTTGCCCCGTATACATAAACGTGTTATAAGCTCATTACACTAGCAGTTGACCGCCTAGGCGGTTCGTTGAGCTGCCAGCCGCCTGATGTGGTTGCCATAGCGGTTGACCGCTACGCCAAACGCACGGCGGCCAACGGCTATGAAACCGCGTAAAGCGGTTGGACCGCTTGAAGGCGTGTTTTATTTAGTAAACAATAAATGGACGCCGTCGAGGTAGCTTGTGTTATCTATTTAACACAACAATTATTAAATATTATTATTATAATCAATATATATAGCGGGCTGTAGCTATCCATTCAACCGCTGCGGTTGAAATTTTGTGGCGGTTAAGTGCGTACAATCACAAGCGGTTACTGGAAAACTGGAAATGCGGTTAGCCACCCCCTCGGTTAATCGCTAGTGCGTTAGGGCGCTTAGTGTACTTTTGATTAAAAGTTTGTGAATGTGAGTTTACAAGTCAAAGTCGTTTTGGAGTCATTATCTTAGAGTCACACATATTTTGAAGTCGATTAAATTGTATTAAAGCTGGCCATTCATAGACAAGTTCACATAGCTACACATCGAGATGTAAGCCAGTAGAAGCTGACCTCTCGTTGTACGGAAATCCTATTCAATACGAGATCAGCTTATACTGGAAACGTATAGCTATAGGCCGACCATTTAACTCGCGTATCGCCATCTGAGGTACAAAGTCATAAAACATTAATTAAATCTCATAAAGAACTATTTAACCACAGATAAAAGTAATGTAAGACTATTCGTCACTAATATCCATATCGCTTGAATCATCATCACTGTCCGTGCAGCTTGAGGAGTCAGAATCTTGGCGATAGGCGATACGCGAGTTTAACGGTCGGCCTATAGATGTGTAGCCGTGTGAACAAGAACTGTAAAGTAAGCAATAAATTAATTTACGCTAATACCTTAAAGTGTAGGCAGAGGTGAAAATCACCCATATTTCAAAAATGATCAATTAAGCATTTAATAAATAAATTTTATTCAATAAATTTTTTTTTTGTTAATAGCCTATTTACAACGAAATAGTTAATTATAATTGAAAGACCATAATTAATTAATTTAAAAATAAAAACATTAATTATTCCTATAAATAATTATTATTATTTAATTAATTAATTAATTATCATCTTCCAATTTTAGAATAAATAATATTTTACAATAATCAATGGCTAGATTTAGAAATAAAAAATGTCCTTATTTTTTTAAAAAAGGACACTTTTAAGGCTTTTTCGGACACTACGTAATACCGTGTTATATCAAGGTGTACGAAGACTAAACCGCGACGCACGCGCAGCTGTCACAGCAGGCATTCCTGACATTTATCTCAAACTTAACTCAAGTCAAAAATATGACGAATGTCGATTGAAAACTAATTTTTGTATTCTCGATTCTCGGTGTCTCATGTATGTTAGTTTTCAAATGACTTTCGTCATCTTTTTCGACATTTGTCGCGTTCGAGATAAATGACTACACTCCACCAAATCTAAGAAGTACCGTTTGACAGTTCTAAACGTAGTACATTTAGAATTTTATTTGTTGTATGAAAATTGTTTATGTTATGTTAAAATAAAAATAGCTTCATAATTCAATTATTTTACAGGAAAGCTAATAAAAATAGTGTGAATTATGCCTCTATAAGGCTAATTTAATAGAAAACAGTGAAACGTCAAAAGGTACTTCTTAGATTTGTTCAATTGTAAATCGCGAGGATCTGGGGCTCAGGTATTTTACCCGACTGTCAAAAAGAGTAGGTAGGTAATCATTTTGCTAGATACAGTTATTTTAGTAATAGTATCTGGGTAATATTTCTAAAGATCGTTTTGGTCGTGTCTTAGTATTGTCGGTGTCGTGTCGTCGTGACGTCATAGTGTACTCTTGTCGTTTCCTCCTCGCCGTCAGTCGTCTTTTGTCGTGTAACTCATGTATTTCATTGTGTGAAATTGCCCTGAAAATTCAGATATTTTGTCAGTCAGTGTGATACAATGATAAAAATTATTATTTTTTGAAGATTACCATAGCTAGCGTCGACTACCATCGACTAGATACCTACAAGACGCCACTTTGTCTAAATTTAAATATATAAAACAAGAAACTGACTGACATATTAAAGCACAGTCGAAAACTAACCAAGTCTAGAAATTCCAAATTTAGCACATAGTTTCAGTATGGTTTAGCGGTGCACTAAATAACGGTAAAGTAGTAAGTAGTTTTTTTCTTTTTTTCTCTCTTTTTTTGTCTGAAACGACTTTGAAACGTCGGGATCTAAAATCTAAAATAAACCGCGATATAATCCGTTAAAAAAAAAAGTAGTTTTATTTCAATGTTTTCCATCGTGGCCGGTCTCTCGCAGCCTCTAGCCACTCTAAATCGAATGCACCCAGATCGTACCGCCATCTTTATCTCGGTCCACCTCGGGGACGTCTACACATCTTGTGCACCCAGTGAATGGCTATTTGAGACCGAGCTCTGGCTTTATTCGACACAATTGGCCAGCCCACAATAAACAGTTACAAGTCCCAGTAAAAAAAATAGTAGTCAGACGATGAATAGTAGTATTAAGGGGGTACAGAAACGCGGTATCTGAAGGTATCTGATCGATGGGTAAATACTACCTCGTAACTAGTGTACTGAATGCCATTCAAGGTAATTTATTATCTATTTGTTAGTAATTTAAACTTAATTATTAAACTTAAATATTAACAATATAAAAAATAATCTACATAATTTTAACTTAATATTAAACTGGTAACTCTTGTAGTTGGTAACTACATATATAAGTTAATTTAACCTTTCTTACACTTGTACGTGTTAATATTTTCATTATCTGTGAAACCTGGTTAAGTAAGACATCGAGGGACCTGAAATGTAATTCACTTAAAGAGGTATTCCACTTACCCAGTGTCACAGATATCCAGGTATAAATAAATATCTCTCTCATATAAAGAGGTAAAACTGAGAGTCATTGAGGCTCAAAATTATTTACGTACTTAGGTGTGGAATTTGTGGGTAGAATAAGAATGAGTAAGTAAACAAACAAAACAATGTTATCTCAGTTACAGAGGCTTACGCATATAAAATTTACTCGCTGTCTCAGTTATAGAGGCTTACTTCGTCCTACTAACAGAGGTAATTCAGTGCCAAAGTGTTAGGACCTCAGCATGAGTTTCAGTTATGGAGGTTTCTCACTTATCCAGGTCCCACTTAACCAAGTTTCACTGTAATAGACTAATGGAAAATTTGTACGAATACAATAGCTGGCACAAAACAATTAGAGAACTGTCTTGAAGACAATTCAATGCAGTTTATTTTCAAGTGGGTGGTTGTCCTGTCTTACCGTCGTGTCCCAGCTATTGTCCCCGTGTACAAGGGCCATTACAGCATGACTGAGGGCTGAGGGCACGAGCCTTAGTAGCTAAAATGGGTATATAATTCGTTTGTCTTTGTCTGTCATCTAGACATATATACTAGTAAGAAAGAGACAAAGTCTATTTTAACTAAAGATTTTATATGATTTTTATGAATAAGACCGAAAAACTTTGTTACCAGTTGCGCAATATTTATTTTTCGTAGATCAGTAATGTTAATAGAACCCATTTCATTAATAGTTGAATACTTTATTATATGACATAAAATTTAAAAAAATATGGGAGGATCTTTTCGTAATAATATCGATGAAGGGGCGCGGCATGAAATTAGCGGTCAGTGACCCTAGCGGGCCGCACAGCTGATACGCCACGCACGTGGTGTCTGTTAAATCATTTCAATCATCAATTCATCTATTATAAACATTTTAGGTTAGCTTTTACTGTATATTTTTGTGATAAAAAATATGTGTTTTTTTACTTGCTTGGTGGATTAGTGGTTGGTGACCCTGACTGCTATGCCAAAGGTTCGATTCCCACCCGAACAAATCTTTGTGTTATGAGCACAATTATTTGTTCTGTGTCTGGGTGTAATTTATCTAAAATATGTACCTATGTATTTGCAAAAAAAAATGTATTTAAGTATTATATTTGACGGGCCGGGTGGCGTGGTCGGTAAGATACTTGCTTTTCACGCCGCAAGTCGTGGGTTCGATTCCCACCCGAGACAAACATTAGTGATGAACATTTGTGTTTGTGTCGAGTCTGGGTGTAAATATCTATTATAAGTATATATTTACAAAAGAAAAGTATTATATGTATAGTATATACCAGTTATCTGGTTTCCATAACACAAGCTCTGCTTAGCTTGGGACCAGATGACCGTGTGTGTTGATGTCCCAGAATATTTATTATTATTTATTAGATATGTATTATATCCGTTCCTAGTACCCATAACACAAGCATATATAATTGCTAAATTTGGGACTAGATGGCGCTGTGTGGATGTGTGAAAATTTAATAATTTTTTTAATTTTTTTAATTACTTTGTTTATTTTCTTGATGTATGCGCACTGATTAAAAGTTTTACGTCTAAAATAAAGCGAAAAACCGACTGTCAATGCCCAGCTTTACATCGACAAAGGCGCGTGCCCTGAACGCTATATATAGGGTGGCTGGTATCACTTCTCATGAATCGGTTCGACCGTCCTCGGACGGCTCACCGAAAAATTCCGGTGAACCAATAGAGGCCCTTCAGGCTAATAGGGTTAGGTCATCAGCAAAAAAAAAAACACTTCTCATGGAACTTGGCCAGCGTGTGTGGATTAAGGGCTAAACTCTCTCAACTTGTAAGATAGAGAGAGAAGACCCTTACCCTACCGTGGGACACTTAAAAGGGTTGAAGTATATAACCCCGTGGTAGTACTCATAATAACATACAACTTTCTTAGAGATATTTTTGGAGCAACTTTTTTTTTCTCTATTCAATATTGAGTCAAGCAGTAGAGACGAAGATCGTTACAAACGTGGCGCGTTACCTCATTCCTACCAAACTACTCTCCTTATAGTCTCTACTGCGCAGTTCAATATTAAATAGTGAATAAAAGAAAAACATATTAAAAAAAAATGTTTACAAAAGTTGTTTGTAATCATGAGCAAAAACCACCAAAAGGTAAAAAGTGTTACCAGCCATCCGGTATAATAAATCCCTAATGGTCTGAAAGCATTATTTTTAAAACAATATTTGAGAATTCATAAAATATATTTTGCTATTCAGATTTTGGTAAGCTTTTTTGTTGTTGATTGTACTATGTAACATAGAGCATATAATACGCGATATGTAGAAATGGCGTTGTCAATTGACAATTTCATAAAAATGTATTGTCATTATTGACTTAAAGATGTTTTTTACATTTACCTAATTAACGACACCCACACTTGATATGAGTAAAAAAAAGTAAGTATTTCTTTATAATAAATTTACATCTTGACTGGCGTAGTAGTAACTCTGACTGCTAAGAGTCGATTGTGGGTTCGATTCCGACCCAGGACATAAATCTTTTTGTGATGAGCACGATTGTTAGTTCTGTGTCTTGGTGAAATTTATCTTTAACATGTATATATTTAAAAAAGATGTATTTAAGTATTATATCCGTTTTTAATACCCATAACACATGCAAGTATATTTGCTTAATTTGGGACTAGATGGCGCTGTGTATGTGTGAAAATATTATTTTATTATTATTTCAATCTAAGTGTCAAATTCACCTCAGAATATTTTGATTTTTGAACCTAAGTAACCATTGCTCAGTTACATTTAAAATACCATTTTTTTTAATTTTGGAATAGGTGAATCTCATTACATAAAAAATCAACACCATCCTTATGATTATTATGACAAAGTAAATAAAAAAAAACTCAAAAAAAAGTTCATAAACACCCGAATGAATAACTTCCTCCTTTTAAAGTCGATTCAAAATTAACAATAGCACAATGAACTACACAACAAAATCGCTTACATATATTACCACGGCACATATTTAATTGACAACGCCACCTCTAGTAACAGCGTGTTATTAATAGCTCTGTGTATTAAAAAGAGGTCTACTTTTTGCCATTGATGTAGTTCCCAGCCTCATCTTTGTACAGATCTTCGTTGATTCCGTAGTACGCCGCCGAATTCGGGCAGTCAACCTGAATATGAAAAAAAAAGTTTATTACATACTAGCTTCCACCCGCGGCTTCGCCCGCGAAATTGGTCTCACTAATCTTGTTTCTCCATACAAAATTTGGAACCCCGTTTCACCCTCTTAAAGGGAGAGTTTTAAAAAATCCTTTCTTAGTGCACCTCTAAACCCCATAAGGAACCTATGTGCCAAATTTAGAGTCTCCAGACCCAGCGGTTTGGGCTCTGCGTTGATATGTCAGTCAGTCAGTCAGTCGAGTCAGTTTCTTCTTTTATATATGTAGATTATCATTATTATTTACCTTGAAGAACCAGTCACACACCCTGAGTCTCTGGTTGAACACAGTTCCTGGGCCGCAGACGAACGAGTACAACTGGTTGCCACCAATAGATGGGACACACCAGTGCCATACCTGAAATACATAGTGACGTCACGATCAATCTTAGTTGCAGCTCAAAGATTGGAATAATAGCCCTCTATATGGCCTGGTAGCGTAGTGGTTAGTGACCCTGACCGCTAAGCCGAAGGTCGTGGGTTCGATTCCCACCCAAAACAAATCTTTGTGTGATGAGCACGAGAGTTTGTTGTGTTTTGGTGTAATTTATCTATTACTAGCTGACCCGGCAGACTTCGTACTGCCTCAATCGACTGCTGTTTTTAGGGTGTCCCCGGCAATTATTCGAAGTTTTCTCACCTTTTAAACCTTCCCTAGATCTCCACGAACATTTCAAGACCATTTTAAAATAAATCCGTTCAGCCGTTCTCGAGTTTTAGCGAGACTAACGAACAGCAATTGATTTTTAAATATATAGATACTAGCTTTCCGACAGCGGCTTCACCCGCGTCAAAACATTACCTTCTTTTTGCGCAGTCGGATTAAAACTATCCTATGTCCTTTCTCGGGTCTCAAACTACCTCCATACCCAATTTCATCCAAATCGGTTCAGTAGTTTAAGCGGGAAAGCGTAACAGACAGACAGAGTTACTTTCGCATTTATAATATTAGTAGGGATGTATGTATTTACAAATACACCAGCAAATATAATTGCTAAATTTGGGTCTAGATCGCGCTGTGTGTGAAAATATTATTATTATTATTATGTTTGTCTTTTTTTATCTCAGAGCTATGTAGCTCCGGACTTTTGGAAGGCGTGCGTGGGGCCGAAGCCAACACGTAGACGCCCGTTAGACAATGTTGCTCTAAATGTAATGTTGCACCAACCGACGATTATCCCTGTTCGCACCATATAAGTACAACAAAGGATAATCCTCGGTTAGAGCAGGACTATTGCAGAATAAAGGAACCAAAAATCTGGGTTATGGCGGTGGGTGCTAATGGATTAGGTCACTAGGACTATGGATGGACTATGTATTATTATTATTATTACGTACTGAAGGCTGAGTCGCTTTAGTCCTTTGGAATAATAATAATAGTAGTCAATATTAAGTAATTTATTATGGACTAAGTCCATAATAATATTCACCTCTACCTATACTTTCGGTTAGCATAAGCGTCAGTACTTTAATACATCTTAAAAGTAGGCAGAGATGCTGCAATCTACATGAAGGAACACCTTAGCGCCTGTGACTTTATTTTCCGCAATTCTGCCACCGTAGCTATAATTATTTTAGCAGGCGGTTCGTCATATAAACTGGATAGCCGCTTTTTTAGTCACTAGTTATTATTCTATTCCTGTGTTGGTCAATGTCCAACAGAGTAAAACTGGTTAATATTTACCAAGCCCAGTACATTGGTGGACAGGAAAGGTTTATGTCCAGCTGTGGTCTAATAAGCTTACCTGGCACATAGTTTCTGGGTCCGCGTAGTACCCTGGCAATTTATCGTCACAGGTGAATGATAATCCTTTGGGAACTTCTGTGAAAACCGGGTAGTCTTCTCCAGCGACATAGCCTTCTAATGCCTGGAATAAAATTATAATAAGTGGTAATTTTGCAAAAGCAATAGTTCCATGGCCTCGAAAGGCAAAGGACAGTGCCATCTGGAGTGAATTGAAGTAGATTTGATCTCACAAAAAGGCATCCATTTCCACCCAAACATTTTGTGAATATTTGTAATTGGGGAGGTGTTTTAATTATTAGCAAGGATATTGATTAGCTTTCTGTGGTGTTATTTTTTGTCCCATAGAGATGGTGTTGATCACAATCTTATGGGGTGGTCGGCAAGTTAAAAACTATTTTATTTTTTATTGCATCGAGAGAGACGAGATTCTAGCTTTAGATGGAGGTACGGTTTTTTTTTTGCTGATGACCTAACCCAATTAGCCTGAAGGGCCTCTATTGGTTCACCGGACTTTTTCGGTGAGCCGTCCGAGGACGGTCGAACCGATATGGAGGTACGGCCTTGCGCCACTCTTAAATGGTGGAAACTCCACGGGTTTTTACAAGTTCCACAAAGCGCTTTGCTTCGATTTTTATTATGCGAACTGCCATATTGTGGAATTCGCTACCAGCACCTTTGTTTCCAGATAACTAATACCTGCCTATTTTCAAGTCACGAGTGAATCGCTATTAACTGGGTAAGCGCGTTCCATCGTAGACTACATCATTGCTTCACATCAGGCAAGTTGTGCCTAGGATAAAAATCTAACTAAAACAAATAATATTAACTTTACTAATGCTTTTTAGAATTCCTTTACATAGCTGTATAATATTCCGTGATGAGTACAGTTTTGAATAAGTTTAACAAATTGAAATTAGTACTTGTTTAATAATTAGTGAAGACAAAACAATTTATTAATTGTTTGCTAAGCTAAAAGGTTAAACCGGCTATGAACAACTATTCTAAGTAAATCCAATATTTGAACGAAAAATAATATAAGCCGACCGTTTAACTCGCGGATCGCCTATCGCCAAGATTCTGACTCCTCAAGCACAGACAGTGATGATGATTCAAGCGATATGGATATTAGTGACGAATAATCTTACATTACTTTTATCTGTGGTTAAATAGTTCTTTACGAGATTTAATTAATGTTTTATGACTTTGTACCTCAGATGGCGATACGCGGTCAAACGGTCGGCCTATAGAACATATTAAAAAAATATTAGTTAAATAAGCACATTTTGTTAACAATATTAGAAAGAAATGAAAGAAAATCATTTATTTGACAGATACAGGACACACAGAATCAAATCAAATAAAACAAAAGACATGAAAAACATAAATGAAAACAGTTAAAAAGAGGAAAAACAAACAAAGAGTAAGTGTGACCCATCAGTGTCAAACATGGACATTGCTCAGTAAACGCTGTGAGTGCCTACTAGAGGCGACCCACAACACTGATTTTCAGCAATGTCCATATTCCCATAATTTATTGTAATTGTAAATTGTAAAATAGCAATATCCATATAATGTGGGAAACATTAGACGGGCCGGTGGCGTGGTCGGTAAGATACTTGCTTTTCACGCCGCAGGTCGTGGGTTGGATACCCACTCTAGACGAACATTATTAATGAACATTTGTGTTTGTGTCGAGTCTGGGTGTAGATATCTATTATAAGTATATATTTACAAAAGAAAAGTATTATATGTATAGTATATACCAGATATCTGGTTTCCATAACACAAGCTCTGCTTAGCTTGGGACCAGACGACCGTGTGTGTTAATGTCCCACATGTTAATGTACACCCATGGACGTACGCACCCATGACTCAGCCCGCAAAACGGAGTGGAGTAGAATAGACTGAAGATGATGATAAATAATATATATAAAAAGGCATTACCGCTTTTGATTTGTCTATTAAATAAAATAGAACCGCCATAACTCCAACGGAACCCAAACTCAATCCACACAAGCGTTTCTGTTGTACCATTTTGCTGGAGTATCCTAATTTGATGATTCTTCTTTACAGATCTGAAAATAACAAAACATATTAAAAATAAAATAAAAAAGACGTGTGGCACTCGGAGACAAAATAGAAGAATACCTAAATGACAATTTTAAAAGTAAATATTTATAGTAAATAAGTTAGCGCTATTCCTCCTCTCTCCTACTTTTGCTTGTGCCCGACAGGGTCCTTAATTGTCTCATATATTGTTTAACACCTTTTTAACATTATGGTCTGCAATAAATATTGAGTATTGAGTATTGAGTAGACTGCCGCGGTAAAGCTATTTCATAGCATTTTTTATCAACTTAGGTATGTAATTATAATTATTTATTTATTTTATTTATGCAGTACTAACGGCCCGCCCCAGCTTCGCCCGGGTAGCTTCAGCCCACTCGACAATTTACAAAAAATGTGATAAATAAAGAACCGCTCAACCGATTTTGTGCGAACTTCACATACCATCTACTAAAAAGTCCGAACAATGCCTAAACATTTGTTTTGAATAGGTAAGCCCATTTTTGAGTTATAAAATTACAACGAAAAGTAGCATTGATTTTTATATATATTATTATATAGATTCTTTTTCTGTTTTTTTTTCGTTGATAGGTATTATTACACTTTTTGAGCGTGGTGACCGATATTATGAAAACTAATTACAACCAACAATACAACCAATATTACCGATACAACCAATGCCACCTAGAGGAGAGTTGCTGAACTAAAGAGACAAGCGTGATATTTCAAAATTTCATTAAAAGTTCTGCTATTCATCGATAGATGGCAAAACTAAAAAGCATCAACGCTGTGCCGGTCGGAGTGGGGGGTGTTAGGTTGTTTTCGTTACGGAATTTAATAATATTGAAATAAAACTATTTTATAACGAATTTTATCGCAGTTTATTTTATATTTTAAAATAATATACCAGGACGTCAGAAAATTTAACAAGGTACTGTTATTGCGCACGTTCCCCTCTGCCGAGGTACATAAATGTTTGTTTGTATGTAGCTTTTATATACGTGTGCATTTGTAAAGACGCCCCTAGCACCCTATACTGCGCCGGTGTTAGTTCAATCACAGATAATATAATACTATACTAGTAGTTCAACTATAGGCCGACCGTTTAACTCGCGTATCGCCATCTGAGGTACAAAGTCATAAAACATTCATTAAATCTCTTAAAGAACTATTTAATCACAGATAAAAGTAATGTAAGACTATTCGTCACTAATATCCATATCGTTTGAATCATCATCACTGTTTGTGCAGCTTGAGGAGTCAGAATCCTGGCGATAGGCGATACGTGAGTTCAACGGTCGCCCTGTAACACAAAATCGAGTCAATAAAACTTTTTTTTAAATTTCCAAGGTTGCTGTAATTTTGGAAGTCATTCGGAATATTTCCGGAAAGTATTCCTGAAATATTCCAAAGTGTCGGAAACATTCCAAAGTTACCACCTCTAACCCAGACTCGGGACAAACATGCACATGATATTCATGCACACAAATGTCTGCCTTGCCTTGAGTGGGAATCGATGCTGGGCCGTGAAAAGCATCAACGTTCCATACCGCTGCAGTTTCCGTGCGAATTATACAGATTATAATTTAAACTGATGTACAAACGTTTTAGGTCAACTACATAAAAATTAGTGTCCTTGTGTTAATTAATATTACTTGTATTGTATTTATTCTAGATAAAAATCTGCATTGTTGTCACAGTGCAAGGTCAAATCTTGGTTTTTTAAATCTACATAATTAAACACAGGTCCGAGAGCAGCGATAGCGCAGTTGTATCAGCCTAGCTTTTGAAATATAAGGTCGCGGGTTTGATCCCCGGTCATACCCATTTGTGTCAATTATTTCATTGCCGCTGCTCAATATCGGTGAAGGAAAACATCGTGAGGAAACCGGTATATCTCAGAATCATTCGAGGGCGTGTGACATTTACCAGTCTTAAACCTCACCATGTATCACCAAGGGGGAGGGGGGTTAAAAAATCTTTAGATCACGTGATTAATGGACAGCCCCATACTGTTTAAGTAGAGGTAACAACTACTCGATATAATGTCCAGGATCAAGAGAAAAAAGCACGGAAAGAGGAAAAAGAAGGTCACTTAAAGCCATCGTCGGAGAGTGAAAGAATGAGAGAGTGTACTTGGGTTTGCGCAGACGCATGTGTACTATAATATCTCCTGCGTACCAAGCTAGTCAACTTAAACTAGCCGCCGAAGCCAGAATACGTTTAGGGGGTATTATATTGCAGTTTGATATAATAATAATTATAAGACATTAACATACCGGTCATCGGATTCCAAGCTAAGCAGAGCTTGTGTTATGGAAACCAGATAACTGGTATGTACTATATTTAACTTTCAACTAAACATGAAAATTATCAGAAAACTTTAGTTATCGGCGTAGATTATCAAGCAAGTAGGCAGTACTCCAATAAAATAGCTCTAGCAACAATCACTTCACCCAGAACTCTCAATAGTACAATCAATACTTCTACCAGATAGTTACAGATCGCTAAGATTAAATTGGATTAAAGCGTAACGTCCACTGAGCACGTGGCATGTGCACTTCTCGACGAAGCAACGGTCCAACACAAAGTGCCAGCTCTTCTAAGATGGCCGTTTCACCCGTGCTCGGTATTCATTCGTTCGTTTATTTTGACATTTTCGAGCTGATGCGATGACAATGTACAATGACAGCTGATGTATTGAGAAGCAGATGTGCCTACAATTACACTCAGACTCGAGACAAACAGACCCGTTCATCACACTAATGTCTGTCTCGGATGGGAATCGAACCCACGACCTGCAGAGTGAAAATCAAGTATCTTACCCGCCCGTAATGTGGGTGACATTCGTATCTATCCTACAGATATTACAAATATGAGCTGTTTGAGTCATATTCTAATTATGTTTTTCACAGCAATCATTCACACAAACCCGCTCATGTGAAATTAAGTTAACAATGACTGCTATTCGAATATATCTCACAAAAAACTGATAAAACTGTGTGGTGAAGGCCTCACTTACGACACAACACAGCACCCGAGGCACTTTTAGAGATTTAGGCTTGACCAGTAAGCTAATTCACTTAATTAATTGCTTAAATTAAGCTGAATAATGGTGACACCTAGATAAAACTGTAACATCTTTTGTATATACCGTTTTTTTCGCAAATAAATAAATTGAATTGAATTGAAATAAATAAGTTTAGTTGCAGTGCAGTTGCAGTTTAGTTTCAATCATGACAACCCTTTTGGTATTCTCGTAATTCTGACAACCGCTGTCAGATACCTAAGCTCGCGTCATAGCTGTCATCACTTTGGCATCATAGCTCACGAACGGATGAATAGATTTAAATTTACTTTTTTTTGTTCGAAAGGTGAATTATTGGAGTGTTCTTAGCTTAAAAATTTAAAGGTCGAGGTTAAATTGTTGCTCCTTTATGGTTTCAACCTTAAGGAGCCTCATTTCACTGCCGCCTTCTCACCTAAAGTCATTCGCAATCATCACGAGTGAATCAGTACAATGGGCTGGCGCGTCCCATCGTAAACTACATCATTGCTTAAGATCAGGCAAGTTGTAGTCAAGCGCTAGCTTTAAAAAAAAGAATCGATATATTTTTTTTTTACTCTAAAATAGGCTTGCGCTTGACCACAACTTGCCTGATGTGGAGCAATGATGCAGTCTACGATGGAACGCGCTTACCCAGTATATACCGATTCACTCTTGACTTGAAGACCAATAGATTATAGCTATCGGGAAACACAGATGCCGGCAGCGAATTCCACAATTTGGCAGTTCGCACAATAAAAGTCGAAGCAAAGCGCTTTGTGCGTACCCGTGGAATTTCCACCATAATAATATTATTATAATAATATTTATTTAATGTTTTATTTTCTTACAAAGTTGATAAAATATGTTAATACCTAAATATTCCACTTCAAATACCTATTCTTACTCAAACTGCAATAAGATACAGGCTAATTTTAACGACGTATGGTGTGTATGATGTTTTTTATTCTGTGTTTGCTGATTTTGTTTTATATTATACTAGCTTCCGCCCGCGAAATTGATCTCACTAATCTTGTTTCTCCTACAAATTTTGGAACCCCGTTTCTCCACCTGTAAGGGTGAGTTTTGAAAAATCCTTTCTTAGTGCACCCCTAGACCCCATACGGAACCTATGTGCCAAATTTGGAGTCTCCAGACCCAGTGGTTTGGGCTCTGCGTTGATATGTCAGTCAGTCAATCAGTTTCTTCTTTTATATATTTAGATATATACTGCATTAGGTTGCACCTGTAATGGTAGCTATAAGTTGGAAATAAATTAATTAATTAATTATTTACCACTGTAGTTACTAAAAAATGTGAAGTTGTTGCGCAGTCCGGTCCAAAATGGCAGATTTCCAGTCCTATTCTTATTTCTAAATCTGTCTGACTTCAGGTGCAATAATTAATGTACCAAACTGCCAAGCAATTTGGTATTTATTTCGTTTGCGTTTTCACTGCACAACAAAACATGATACAAGCATAGTCTTATCTCTTTCTACTCATCTCCAAACGATAGAGATAGATAGTGCTTGCAACATGTTTTCTTGTGCATGTTTCGCCAGTGAAAACTAGGGGTAAGACGTAGATATTTTATGTAATTTTAAATTAACTTCTAAGTTAAATTTTGCAACTAAACTTAATTTGTGAGATTATATTTTCATAAACTTACTTAAACATAATTTCAAAGATGTAATTTACTAAAAGTCTCGTTTTGTAAACATAATTGTAGGTTTACAAAATAATTTAATAACGGGCCGGGTTGGCGTGGTCGGTAAGACACTTGCTTTACACGCCACAGATCGTGGATTCGATTCCCACCCAATAGATTAAGAGCAGACTAACAATTCCATGCCAATAAAGGGCATCACACCTCACTTGACCGGAAGATCTTAAATCAACCAACTGGTAATTACATATGTTTACTGGTAATTAACTGTTGGTAGGTTTCGGCCATGGTTATGGACCACCTACCAGACAAAACCGCACCGCCTAGCGACCTTGCCGTGTTCCGACCCACCCTTTTAAATGGTGTCACCAGATACGATGTCTGGTGACACCATTTAAAAGGGTGGGTCGGAATTTTTGCTACTTTATGGTATCTAACGATATGGAGCCTCATTCCACTGCCACCTTCCCACCGAAAATCATTCGTAATAACGAGTGAATCGGTAGTGGGCGGGCGCGTCTCATCGTAGACTACATTGTTTGTACACACGCGCCGATTAAGTTGCGGTGCAGTTGCAATCACGTTGCAATTAAGTTTACGTCGTAGTGCAAAATGGTATTCCTGTGATTGTCATACAAATAGCATGCACGCTAAAGCGGTCGCGTGACGCGAACTTGTCAAAATTACAACAGTACTAAAAAGGCTGTTTTGATCGAAACTTAACTGCAACAGCACTGCAGCTGAATTATTTAATTACGTGAATTAGCGCATAGACAACTTTTAGTCAAGCACAAGCCTATTATAAGATAAAAAAAAGGTCCAACGCAAATTTCTAATCGGCGGCCATCTTGGATATCAAAATCCGTATTGCTAAATCATCTCCGCTCCCCAAAGCTAATATGAGCAACGTTTTACTGCTAATCGTGAGAGTGTTTTGTAAGACAAAACAAAGAATAGTACTTATATCTGGACACCCATCTTTTATTGTGCGCGGTTTATCAGGTTAAGCAATATGCACTATGCGAAAATTTACTCTTTACAGTAAAGTCTTAGATTTACGCGAATATCACAAATTGAAATAAAACCAATTAATATAATTTACTTGTACCAAAAGCCAAGCAAAATCAACTCAGAATTCAAGACACTGTAAGCTCAGTTTGCTTAAATCGGAACGCAACTTAAATATTAATGTTTGAAGGTAGTCAGTAATAATTGTGATTAATATTTTTGGACGTCAAATATCTCAGTCCACCCGTGAACATAAAGTCTGAAAAGACTTTGAAACGTCGGGATCTAAAATCTAAAATAAACCGCGATAAAATCCGTTAAAAAGTATCTAGTTTTATTTCAATCTTTACAGTAAACCTAAAATTTTAACCCTTAATTCGACGAAATCGTTATTAATCCGTTTTTAAATATTTCGAATTCGTTTTTTAATAAAAAGGTGTTTTAAGTTTGACGCAAAAATTAACTCTATAATAATAAGGCCAAAATTTTAACCCTTAATTCGACGTTTTTTTTAATACCCAAAAAGGTGTTAGTGTGACGCGTTTACCTATGTATCTGTGTACATAGATACACTAGCTACCCCAGCGAACTTCGTACCGCGAATTACTAATTTCGCTATTAAAAAATAGGGGTTGGTGATAGAATGGTGTAAATTTAGGGTTGTTTGTATTTTTATTGCCACATTATAAAATAAAAATAAAAAAATGTTAGGTGCGGAAAACCTTTGTCACTTAGGGGTATGAAAAATAGATAGTAGCCGATTCTCAGACCTACTAAATATGCATAAAAAATTCATAAGAATCGGTCAAGCCGTTTCGGAGGAGTATGGGAACGAACATTGTGACACGAGTATTTAATATATTAGAGACTAAAATATTAATAGCAATTGACAAAAAAGTTAAAATCTTAAAAATCCTAAGCTTGTTTTAATGTAGTTTTTATCCGAAACAGCGTACCAACAAGGCCAGGCACTTGATTATTAAATTAATTATTTTTAATTACCTTTTTGTTCCTCTAAACCACGGAATCTAGTTAAACTATTGTCAGTTTTGAGAATATTATTGCAAAGTAGGAAACACCACAATTACAACATAATATCATATGACTTGTTAGTAACATTTGGTGTAAATTTATTTGGAATAGTAAGCCAAGCAGTGTGGTTTTCTATTTCCGCATTCAAGCAGGTTTAGTTGAGCGTGTATTTTAATGATAATAACATTATATTTTCATATTAACGCGAATATCACACATTGAGATAAAACTATAGGCCGACCGTTTAACTCGCGTATCGTCATCTGAGGTACAAAGTTATAAAACATTAATTAAATCTCTTAAAGAACTATTTAACCACAGATAAAAGTAATGTAAGACTATTCGTCGCTAATATCCATATCGCTTGAATCATCATCACTGTCTGTGCAGCTTGAGGAGTCAGAATCTTGGCGATAGGCGATACGCGAGTTAAACGGTCTATCTATAGTTAGTATTTTCTTAAATTTACGCGAAAGTCACACATTCCAAAATAAACCGGAATAAAATCCGTTATAAAATGGTTTTATTTCAATAAAAATACAGGAGCTGCGGTGGCGCTGCGATACGGACCTCGCTTAGGTAATATAAGGTCGTGGGTTCGAATCCCGGTCGTGCCCACACATGTTGCTGTGAACTATTTCATTGCCGCTGCTCAATATCGGTGAAAGAAAACATCGCGTCTAAGAACGAATCATTCAAGGACATGTGACATCCACCAGCCCGCACTTGGCCAGTGTGTGTGGATTAAGGCGTAATACAACTCGTAAGATAGTTGAGAGGAGACCCGTGCTCAGCTGTGGAACACAAAAAGGGTTGACGTGAAGACTAACATCACCTGTTAAGTATAGTACTTATACACAACCGGTGAAATGTATAATTTTCACTTCTGCCTACACCTTTAGGTGTACAGGCGTGAGCGCAATGAAGATAAAGTGTCAAATTTTATCCAAATATGTTCAGGAGTATTGTCTTAGATTTACGCGAATATCACACGTTGAAATAGAATTGTAACAGATTTTATCGCGGTCTGTTTTAGGCCAACGGACCCGGCAGACGTCGTCCTGCCCCGTAAAGCAGTGCCATCTATTCAAAAGTTAAGGTTGTCTAAGAAAATATATTGAATAATTATAGGTACACACGACTACACATCAAGATGTACCCGTAGCACCACGGTCGTCGATTCCCTATACAGAGCTTGTACAATGGAAACCAGAAAACAAGCGAAACGGATTGACTGACACAACCTGTGAAAGTCCCGGCGTCGGACAGACGGCTTTAAGTTTTTGTTTTGCGGATCACCTAACCCAATTAACCGGAAGGGTCTATAATGGTTCACCGGACTTTTTCGGTGAGCCGTCTGAGGACGGTCGAACCGATACTTTAATTAATCTCTAGCTGTTACTTTTATACTGGTTACGCTTAAAGGCGCGCTGTACTTTACTTTTTTATTTACTGGGTAAGCGCGTTCCATCGTAGACTCACATTGCTTCATTTCAGTCAAGTTGTGGTCAAGCGCTAGCCTATTATAGGATAAAAAAGCCCCACACAAGAATCAAACTAAAGACTCACACTTCACCTCTAGTTAAACCTAGTTCCCACGTCAATAAAAGTAAATGTCTTATAATTACATTGTGACTGCGTTTTGTGTACATTCATTTGTGTTTTTCTGTCTGTCTGTATGTGATTTGTAGCAGCGAACTATTGTTCCGGAGATAATTCCTTCAGATGTCTGTCATATTACGGAAATATTGATTGGTTGTTATAAAAAGTGAGAATAACTTTATTTGCAACTAGCTTTCCGCTGCTGTTACGCCCGCGTGAACTACATATCATGCCCAGCAGTGAGATGAAAAGTAGCCTATAGCTACCTCTATAAATTGGCTATCTATCAGTGCAAGAATTTTTAAAATCGGAAGCGTAGTTTCTGAGATTAGCGCGTTTAAACAAACTGTTCAGCTTTATAATATTAGTATAGATATTAATCGCCCCTCAACACCTACATACAATTTTGAGGACTGAGTCACCTTTATTCACGAATAAAGGTGACTCAGTCCTCAAAATTGTATGTGCTCCTGTGATTGGATTCCCCACACGTGGTCACGTGGTTCACGTGGTGGTGCTAATCAGGTGACAATAAACTGGTGGTAGGCTTCGGCGGTGCCGCGGTGGTTAGTGACCCACCAGACAAAGCCGCACCGTCAAGCGGCCTTGCCGTGTTCCGGTGAGATGTCTGGTGACATCACGAGGGTGGGTCGGTTTCTAACCATTATGAAGCCTCATTCCACTGCCACCTTCAGCATCACGACCATATTAGTATTCTTCAGAGCATACAGCCAATCTTATTTTATTCTGAATTAGGCTTGCGCTTCACTACCATTTGCCTGGAGTTGAGCAATGATCTAGTCTACGATGAAACACGCTAGCCTAGTATACCGATTCACTCGTGATTACGAATGATTTTGGGTGAGAGGGTGGCAGAGGAATGAGGCTCCGTATGGCTAGAACCTATAAAGGAGCAACAATGTCGACCCACCAAACCGAATACGGCAAGGCCGCTGGCGGTGCGGCTTTGGGTGTGGGTGGTCACTAACCACGGCTGAAGTCTACCATCAGTTTATTGTCACTGATTTTCACCACCCGGGGACCACAAGTAAGGATTCAGATTTAAGGTACCCGCCTACTGACTAACGAATTTTAAATTGATGTACCGGCCGCATCGTGATTGTCCACGTTCCAGCACCGTAGACCACAATATCATTGCTTAACATCAGCTAGGCTGTGATCAAACGGAAGCATATTTCTCACCTGAGTACTTAGCCAGTCAATTTGTCTATTTGTCTTATGTCTGGGTGTAATTATCATTATTTAAGTATATATTTACAAAAGAAAAGTATTATTTAAAGTATATTACCAGTTATCTGGTTTCCATAGTACAAGCTCTGCTTAGTTTGGGATCAGATGACCGTGTGTGTTAATGTCCCACTATATTATTAGTATTATTATTATTATATCTTGCTCAAATAGTACGGAATCTTTTTAATATGACTCCAACACACACTTGACCGGATTTTAAGTGTTAACTGACGAAAATTAACTAAAAACAAACAAAAGAGAAATTAAAAAGTGAATTTGTGGACGGCAGTGATAACTTTTTTATTTTAATTAATTCATAATTATGTAAGAATCATAATTATGTATGCATATAGGTCGTAACATAGCTATAAGGTAGTTTCAGACGAGCGTAGCTTTTATGGTCGTTTATTTAACCGTTTCATATACCCTAATATTACAAGTATAATCTGCTCGCAGCAGCAGCGGTGGCGCAGCGGTACGGGCCTCGCCTTAGTAAAAAAAGGTCACAGGGTCGAATCCTGGTCGTGCCCACACATCTTTGTGTGAATTGTTTCATCTCCGCTGCTCAAAATCGGTGAAGGAAAACATCGTGAGTAAACCGGCATATCTAAGAACTAATCATTCGAGAGAACATGTGACATCCACCAACCCGCAATTGGCCAGCCTGTGTGGATTAAGGCTTAAACTCTCTCAACTCGTAAGATAGTTGAGAGAAGACCCGTGCCCAGCTGTGGGACACTATATAGGCTTGAAGTGATAATCTGCTAGCTTTCCGAACGAAAGAAAAAGAAAGAACATGTTGGCACATCTACTTCTCAATGCATCAGCCAGCTGTCATTTTATACTGTCATCGCACCCGTCTTTGAAGTCAGTTGTCACTCGAAAATGTCAATATGAACGAAAGAATGAACACCGAGCACGGGTGAAGCGGCCATCTCAGAAGGGCTGACCCTGTGTTTGGTCGGTTGCATCGTCGGGAAGTGCGCTCGCAACCACGCGCTCGGTGGACGTTACGCTTTAATCCAATGTAATCTTAACGATCTGTAATTATCTAGTAGAATTAATGATTGCGCTATCGAGAGATTGGGGTGAAGTGATATTTACCGTAGTTATTTTATTGAAATACCGTCTTCTTACCCGATAATTCACGACTACCTAAAGTTGTCTGATAATCCTGATATTTTTAATCTAAAGCCTTCAAAAGCCTTCAAACACATATAAAAAGAAAATAAAAACAAACAAACTGTTAAAAAATAATAATAATAATATAGTGGGACATTAACACACACGGTCATCTGATCCCAAACTAAGCAGAGCTTGTACTAAGGAAACCAGATAACTGGTAATATACTACATATAATACTTTTCTTTTGTAAATATATACTTAAATATAGATAATTACACCCAGACACAAGACAAACAGACATATTTAAACAAATGTTTATCTCGGGTGGGAATCGAACACACGAAATGCGGCGTGAAAAGCAAGTATCTTACCGACTACGCCACCGGCCCGTCAAAATAAAGAGTAACAGTGCCCGCACGTACGTCGGTCAATTATCGCGCTAAGCTATGGGGTATATAAGGTGAGACCTCATAAGATAGTTGAGAAAAGACCCGCCTTCAGGAGTGTCACACTAAAAAGGGTTGAAAACGGGTTTTGCATCTCAATACAAAGGCCACAGATTAGGCTTGTCACACAAGTGGTCAGAAAAATCGACCGTAGGTAAGTAGCCTAAGCGTGTATGTCGAAACGACTTCATATGCGTCAAAATACGCACGTCTGAAGTCACTTAATCTACGGATGGTTGACTACAAAAACAGTGCAAAAGAAATTTTCGTCTCAATTTGTCATAATGACTCGCTTCACAGATTATTGTATGATCAGCAAAAATTGCTCCCTTGGGGCTGTCAGATTAGGAATAAAATTTAAGTGTGCTTTAAAATTGAATACTAAAAATTACGGTGCAACTTTTTTTATACTATAATAGACTTGCGCTTGACGCCAACTTGCCTGATGTGAAACAATGATGCAGTCTACGATGGAACGCGCTTACCAAAAAAATACCAAACTAACTAACTTTGAAGTACCCACAATAACTCAAAAATTAATTGTCGGATTTTAATCAAATTTAAATGGAATCACATAACAAGCACCAGTTTTTAAATAAAAATAGAATCTTCAAAGTCGCTTCACATTGAAAAAATCTATGATAACGCACATTTATACCTACTAGCTTTTTAGAAAAATACGAACAAACTTCAATATAGTATTTTTTTTTTTGCGAATGACCTATTAGCCGGAAGGGCTTTGGTTCACCGGACTTTTTCGGTAAACCGTCTAAGGACGGTCGAACCGATCAAGTACTGTGGCAACTGCCTTATGGGCTCCCCATGTGGGAACGAACCTCGGCTCAGGACGTTGCCGGACACTCTAGTTTTAGGGGATCAGGGGGCATCACAAATTTACGCGATCACTGCCATAAGTGAAAGGTGATGGGCGGTGAGTCCACCCGTGACCATGAAGTCAGAAAAAATGTTTTAAACATCGTCAGCGTTTGAAATTTAGAATAAACCGCAATAAAAATCCTATAAAATTTCATTTTTCAACGACTTCAATCTTTTAACAACTACTCTAAAAAATATTCAACCGATATTAATAAAATTCATATGAGACCTTCTGGAAAGTATATTTTTTGAAACAAAAAAAGAGTTATTAAAATCGATTTATAATTGGCGGAATACATCCTTCCATCACTGGCGAAGGGTGGTAGTCTGAAAAAGGGAAGCCAGAGCAAAAAAGTTCTTACTTAGGAAAATAATATCTCTTTAATACCGTCACCGATCGTTCGCACACTTGATGCTATATTTTAAACATTATGCGTCACAGTCATAATATATTATTAAATACGTGTGATATTGACCAATTCCTAAAGGGAAGCGATGGGAATCGGCTTGTATGCCACTATTAATTATAATATCTGGATGACCGAGCTTTGCTCGGTATTATTTTCTTTTTAAATGACATTTTCTAAAAATGATTCCTAGCTAGATCGATTTATCGCCCCCGAAACCCCCTATATACTAAATTTTATGAAAATCGTTGGAGCCGATTCCGAGATTCCAATTATATACAAGAATTGCTCATTTAAAGATATAAGATATACTAATTTTATACCCGAAGAGTATGTTTGGTTTAAGGTTCCTTAAGTATTTGCATAATTATTTTTAGCATAATATGACATGGCATACGTTATGTTTGTCCTAATCGTAGTTACGCATAACATAATTTACCCATAATAGCCAATGTTATAATTGTTTTAAGCATAAATTCCTTATACATAATAATACATAAGCATTATATTCTAAAGCATAAATAAGCATAAAGCCCACATAACCCACAGCATTTCGGAGTGGGTGGATTTGTTTTTGGGACTTACTAGCCATTAACCATTATGTCTAGTATTATTATGCTAATTAAAATTATGTACTGTACAACATAAACTGTATGCCAGAAAACAATTATGACTAAGAATTATTATGACAAAACTAATTATGGCAAAGCTGGTATGCCAAAGTATATAAGGACAAAAAACTTTGTGCTAAAAAAGGGGTCCCTTGGTTTAACACGCAAATCTCAGGAACTACTGGTACTTTCTGGTAATGTTTATGAATTTTTATTTAGGAATTTTCTTCGGTTATACAACAAATTTAGTTACATATGTAAGTATTCGTAATATATACACTCGCGTGTGTTCCAGTTCCGTATATTTTAATTCCGCTTTGCTTATTCATGCGTGTTCTAATGTTTGTTTGTTTGACATGAATCTATTGTCATTATTAACAGTTATATTTATCTACAAGCTAAAAATTGCAAAGCCTCGAGCATCGCCGCAAAGTTGCGAGTCTTACGGTCTTCTGCCGGATACATCTAATACCAACTCGAGACGTTGGAGTCTATTGAAAGGCGAGCCAAGAGGCTTATTGACAACGAACCCCTTGTCAAAGCTAAATTGCAAAGCCTCTAGTATCGCCATAAGGTTGCTGGTCTTACGGTCTTCTACCGGATACATTTCGGAGAGTGTGCGTTGGAATTACATAATCTTATTCCCCCATCTCCGTTCTATCATCGGACAAGTAGAGGTACGGCTGTTCGCCATTGATATATGGTGGAAATTACAAATTCCACGGGTACGCACAAAACGCTTTGCTTCCACTTTTATTGTGCGAACTGCCAAGTTGTGAAATTCGCTACCGGTATCTCTGTTTCCCGATAGCTATAATCTGCCTGTCTTCAAGTCACGAGTTAATCGGTATTTACTAGGTAAGCGCATTTTATACTTAACAACAAGTTGTGGTCAAGTGCAAACCTATCAATGAATTTAAAAAAACCGGAACCGAATAGGCTAGACTATACTTGAAACCAGACATTTTTCAAGTTATTACTGATACCGGTGGCGTGGTCGGTAAGATACTTGCTTTTTACGTCGCAGATCGTGGGTTCGATTCCCACCCAAGTCAGACATTTGTGTGATGAACACGTCTGTTTTTCTTGAGTCTATCTATATTTATGTATGTATTTACAAAAGAAAAGTATTATATGAAGTATATTACCAGATATCTGGTTACCATAGTACAGGTTCCGCTTAGTTTGGGATCAAATTAAATGGCCGTGCATGGTTATGTCCCACTATGAGAAGTAAGAAAGAAAATATTTTAGATTTTAGATCCCGACGTTTCAAAATCTTTTCAGACTTCATGGTCACGGGTGGACTGAGGACGTCCAAAAATAACTGACTACTTATAAACATTAATATTTAAGTTGCGTTCCGATTTAAGCTAACTGAGCTTACAGTGTCTAGAATTCTGAGTTGATTTTGCTTGGATTTTTTTTTTAAATATACCTCGATAAAATCCGTTATAAAGTAATAATTTTATTTCATTAAGTTCAGAAGATTAATATTAAAAGTGACAAATCATTTGAACTCATCACACGTTGTTTTATATAATTACAAATTTAAATATATACATACCAGTAATAACTTAGTTAATTTAACTTAATTACAACTTAAACGCACACACGACACTCTCGCGCAAAATCCACAACTTAACTGAAACGGTAACTTAGTTTGAACTGGGTTTTATTAACGGCGAAAGAATTGTATGGATATGACATTGTAAAAAAGGGTTTAATATGTTGAAATAAAACTACTTTATAACGGATTTTGTCAAGAGATATTTTAGACTTTAGATCCCGACGTTTCAGTCTTTTCAGACTTCATTCCTTCCTGATTACGAATAATTTTCGGTGGAAAGATAGCAGTGGAATGAGGCTCCAAATGGTTAGAAACCATAAAGGAGCAACAATATTGACCCACCCATAAGATGTCACTAGATATCGCACCATCGCTGGCCCCCGCGCCCCGCAGTCCTCATCGTTGTGGAATTTGTAGAAAATAAGTAAACTCACTTCGGTACTACCATCGTCCGAGTCTAGGTTTAATTCTAAGTTTAATTGTAACTTTGTTAAAATAAATTTATATTTTAAAATCATTTTCAGTTTTTTTCGATACTCCGGCTGCCACCTTCGTAATTAGCTTTAAAATTGATCCAGATGGTTCTTACACGTAGTGCATTGGATTTGTCATTAACATAAAAATTAAGTTAAGTATAGTATGAGACACATCGCCAGTCTAACAACTGTATATAAAAAAAAAATAATTACCTGAAAACTATCTTTGTAAAAATCACAGAAAATTTATCCACACGGCTACACATCAAATGATACATTTGCAGTATAAGCTGACCTCTCATTGAAATAAAACTACTTTTTAACGGATTTTATCGCAATTTCTTTAAGATTTTAGATCCCGACGTTTCAAAGTCTTTTCAGACTTCATGTTCACGGGTGGACTGAGGTATTTGACGTCCAAAAATATTAATTGTTACTTATTATTACTGACTACTTACAAACATTATTATTTAAGTTGCGTTCCAATTTAAGCAAACTGAGCTCACAGTGTCTTGAATTCTGAGTTGATTTTGCTTGGGTTTTGGTACAAGTAAATTAAGCACTGGGTCCCAAGCTGGTGGTATATTCCAACCATTTTCTCTATTAAAATTAGGATGTTTTTTAATTTCAATATCTTCCCGGATCATTCTTGGTAGGAACCGGTTTTCTTTGATGTGTGGTATTCGCGTATATCTAATACAATACTATGACCTCTCGTTGTTTAGAAATTCTACAAAATTCGAGATCAGCTTATACTGGAAATTTATAGCTCGATGTGTGACCGTGTGTACACAGATACACGCAAAAGAAAGAAAAATAAAACAAATAATGAAACGCGAATGTTTAAAAGTGTAAATTTTAGCATTAAAAATATAGCCAGCATATCCACATTATGACCGCCATGTTCCCACGGAATGGCCACCAATGTGTAACTATTTATAACACAAGTAATTAAATTTACTTTTGTTTAGCAAAACTACGAAACTGTTAGAGATTATTACAACATTTTTGATATTATTGATAACGATTTGTGATGGTGACCCCATCATTAACAAAGTGTAGTAACAACCGTTTAGTACATACGCCTAATCATAAAACTATACATTTCTAAGCTGATCTCACATTGTATAGGATTTCTGTACAAAGAGAGGTCAGCTTATACTGGAAAGTACTTTGCGTTTCAAATAAGAACAGGACTGAAAATAAAAATAAAAACAAATTATGCAGGTTTGATCTTTTGGCAACCTTGGCGCCTGGCGTCACACTGTGGGAATATGGACATTGCTGAAAATCAGTGTTGTGGGTCGCCTCTAGTAGGCACTCACAGCGTTTACTGAGCAATGTCCATGTTTGACACTGATAGGTCACACTTACTCTTGTTTTCAATTTTTTTTTTCTTTTACATTTGTTTTTTTTCTCTTTCTATGTGTTTCTTTTTTTATCATTTAATTTTGTGTGTCCTGTCGTTGTCAAATAAATGTTTTTCTTTCTTTCTTTTTCTTTAAAAATCCGCTATCTTGGACCGGAATGCGCAACAACTTCACATTTTTCAGTACGGTGGGCAAAAACGTTTGTTTGATATAATAATCACATCTAGATGAAAAAAATATGTGTGCATCTTATTGCCGTTCTGTGAAATTGGAAATTTGGAGTTGAAACGCATAGTATAGCTAGATGTGTAGCCGTTCTAAAACCAGTTTTCCGATCGCGACTCCGTCCACACGTAAGTCGGTTATCGCATAAAATCAATAACCTCTTTATGCGCAGTCGGATAAAAACTATCCTATATCTTTTCCCGAGTCTTATAATATCTCCACACCAAATTCCATTCAAATCGGTTCAGTAGTTTAGGCGTGAAAGCGAATAAAGTTTTCTAATTCGTCTGAATTATAAACTTTTTGTAAAACCAAAAAATCATTCATCTAGACTGGACTGACCAGTTCTATAGCAGACTACATCATTGCTCCACATCAGGCACGTTGTAGTTAAGCGCCAGCCTATTTCAGAATAAAAAAAATGAGCATCAATTATTTGCCTCGTTTCGCCTTAAAGTTCAAGAATACGTACTTATTGAAAGTCGGACAATCTCCACATTATGATGGCATTTACAAAACACGTACTCCTTTCAATACGATCTCTTTAGAAGGGCTAGTGGTCAAGAGTGTGTCAGCTCACCGGCTAAAACTCAAGTACTTTTCAATGAAATTCCAAGACCTCTGATATACCCACAAACCCGTCATCGCTACTCCTGTAAGCCAGGATCGACAACGGCGCCGTGAAGAGACTCGGGGATTTGAACCCGGCCAAGTCCCGGGACACCTAAACTGACAATAACGAAATAATCATAAACAATAATTATCTAGTCACTGTAATATTTATATTTATATTTTGTTTAAATTAAATAATAATAAATTAATAATAATAATTAAATGTTAACATTTATTAACTATAATAATAATTGAATTATTCTTTAAATAATATATGATTATTTCTAATTTGAATTTATTGATCTTGTTGTGTTTTATTAATTTAGTGACATTGTATTTTATTGCATTTTATGATCCAATTAGTTGATCGAAATAAATGATTTATTATTATTATTATTATTAAACTGTCTTGGATTCCGCACGAATTTAATTAGAAAGACAATAAGGAGGAGTTGGAAAGTTACATTGTTCACTTCCCTCCAGGCAAAACGGGAGACAGCATAGAGGAAAAAGAGAGGTTTAAAATTGCCTCATGAAAATGGACTAAGCACCACGGGTAATGTAATCTAAGGGGACCTATCAGAACTGATTCCAGTAATAATTACGGTAAAATCGTCTAGATCTGAAAAAAAATCTGATAGACTCTTCCCGTGTCTGGCTGGCCTTCATCTCGGTCTAAGAAGCAATGCAATTAGCAGTGTCATACAAAACGGCAATGCTGCCAGCCTTCTGGGCACATTCCCCAAGGCCTCGATTCGGAGGAATTCTAATGAAATGAAATGAAATGAAAATATGCTTTATTTTTTTTGAGACGCGAGTCTACATAAAAATAGTCCAATTTCTTTTCCTACCGTGCAGTGAATGACTGGCAACTACTGAGAAACACTGACAAAAAACTCAGTAGGCGTTTTTCTTTATTAAATGAAGTACTTATATCTATTACATTTTGTTTATTATGTTGTATTAGACCGACTTAATTCCAATGGTTTTCATCCTATAGTCTGAAATTTTATAATACGCTTTCTTACTTATCGTAGATTTGATAATTATTTTCGATTTGAATAGTCATTTCCCTAATATTATATGGAAGTTCATTTTAGAAGACCACGTGGAGAGCACGTGGTGGTGAATCTAGTGCAGGACGCCCTCCAGCTAGGTGGAGTGACGATCTGCAAAAGATAGCCGGCAGTAGCTGGATGCGTCAAGCTGAAGACCGGATGAAATGGCGCTTAATGGGAGAGGCTTATGTTCAGCAGTAGACTGCAATAGGCCAATGATGATGATGGTGAATATTGTTTTACTGGTGGTAGGCTTCGGCCGTGGTTAGTAACCACCCACCAGACCGTACTGCTAAACCGCCTTGCCGTCTACTAGTGCGACGTCTGGTGACACCATTAAAAACGGTAGGTCGAAATTGTTTCTCCTTTATGGTTTCTATAACCATATCGATTGACATTCCACTGCCACCTTCTCACCGAGAATCATTCGTAATCACGAGTAAATCGGTATATTGGGTAGGCGGGGCGCGTAACATCGTAGACTACATCATTGCTTAACATGGAGAAGAAAGAAGAAAAGAAAAGTCCGCTGACGAATTACTTGAGACGCCAGGTCGTGTGCGCGGCTTGTTTTATCCTTTTACAACTTACTTGATGTGAAGCAATGATGTAGTCTAATCGGACGGCTTACACCGCTTATGTCTAGTAAATCTCCAAAAATGTTCGAACACAATAATTATCATTACTTATCATTAGAGCTGCGGGGGTCGGCAGTGGTGCAACACCGCGGGAACTGAATGTAATAGCTTCGGCTATTACAATAAATGTAACAATATCTGCTTGTACTGCGACTGTGACTGTTTGATACTTGAACGGCGGATTTTTACAAAAATTACGCTAAGTGGAATAATTTTGAATATAATATACTTATTGATTATATAAACTGAAAACTAACGTAAATTTAGAAAGGCGCCGAACACTAAAATCTTAAATCGAAAAAAATATTTAATAAAAATTATATGTATAGTGGGACATTAACACACACGGCCATTTGATCCCAAAGCAGAGCTTGGATTATGGAAACCAGATAACTGGTAATATACTTCTTAAAATACTTTTCTTTTGTAAATACATACTTAAATATAGATAATTACACCCGGACACAAGACAAACAGACGTGTTCATCACATAAATGTCTGACTTGGGTGGGAATGGAATCCACGACTTGCGGCGAGAAAAGCAAGTATCTTACTGACCACGCTGCCGGCCCGTTAATAATAATAATTAATACCTCAGTCCACCCGTGAACATGGAGTCTGAAAAGACTTTGAAACGTCAGGATAAAATCCGTTAAAAAGTAGTTTTATTTCAATAATAATTAACTTTCTTTTTTGACTTATTTTTTTCATGTAGAATTAAAATTATCAAAAAAGTAAAAACATATTCCCCCGTATTCATAAACGTATTTTAAGCTCATCATAGCTAAAATAGGTTTATAATTCGTTTGTTTTTGTCTGTCATCTTGACATTTATACTAGTAAGAAAGAGACAAAGTCCATTTTAACTAAAGAGTCATATAACTTTTTTATGAATTACCTTACCCACCTTACCACCATAAATAATTTACCAACTTTTTTGTTTATTGTACTAAAATAAGGTAAATTCTTTAACCTGGATAGTATTCTTGTATTTGTTTAATTAGCTTGTATGTGTATCTCTTGTTGGTTGTCTCTAAATAATTATAAAAATCAATGCCACTTTTCGTTGTAATTTTATAACTCAAAAACGGGCTTACCTATTCAAACCAATGTTTAGGCATTGTTCGGACTATTTAGTAGATGGTTTATGTGAAGTTTGCACAAAATCGGTTGAGCGGTTCTTTATTTATCACATTTTTTGTAAATTGTTGAGTGGGCTGAAGCTACCCGGGCGAAGCTGGGGCGGGCCGCTAATCTTTAATAAAAAAATGAATAAGGCCGACTTTGATTTTGTCGATTTTGGTGATCAAGTATCAAAACCATTCCACCGTAGTACACGCCCATCGTTAAAGTATTGCAAACAAATTGTTATGGGAACTTGATAAAAGTTGCGCATCTTAACGACCTTGTGTTGTGACAGGGTAAGCAGAGATTACTTCTCTCAACTAACCAGATTAAAGATAATAATACTTAGTTTTAAGAATATTGATTATTAATATAACATTGGGGGCTGAGTTACCTTCGTCCGTGGGTGTACTTTCTTTATCTTTAATTGATTCCCCATACGTGGTCCCCGGGTGGTGCAAATCAGGTGACAATCAACTGGTGGTAGGCTTCGGCCGTGGTTAGTAACCACCCATCAGACAAAGCTTCACCGCCAAGCGGCCTTGCCGTGTTCCGTGTGCAACAACAACACAAAACCGACTTCAATTGTAGGTACCTAGAATTATGCGTTTAGGGCAATTGCACTAATAATTCTGGAAGGCTGCGCGCTTAGCGTAAACAATGACGCTTCTTTCGACATAGCTCAATAACTACTGGTCAGATCTTGATCAAATTTAAATGGGACCACACGGAAGCATTTACTTGCTAACAAAAAAAGAATCATAGAAATTGGTTTACGTATAACAAAGATATTAGGTAACAAACATAAAAAAACATACAGTCGAATTGAGAACCTCCTTCTTTTTGAAGTCGGTTGAAAAACGCAACCCCAAATGTAACTTTATAATATAATACTTTTCTTTTGTAAATATATACTTAAATATAGATAATTACACCCAGACACAAGACAAACAGACATATTTAAACAAATTTTTGTCTGGGGTGGTAATCGAACCTACGCCCAGCGGCGTGAAAAGCAAGTATATTACGGACCACGCCACCGCGGCACCGGCCCTTCAAATCATATTATTTTAATTGTGTTTAGTTGGTTTTATTCTTGTTTATCAGATTAATCAAATAAGACTATAATATTCCCACAGTTAACAATTAAGACAAACTTAATTACAATAGCTAAGAATCATAATTATAATATTAATTGGATTGATTGCTATTATTTATACCTACTTTACTTCTAGGAATTATAAAAAACTGCGGTCCATTATCGGACTATAACTATCCTTATTACTTCAACCGGTTTAGGATAATACTGCTGGGTACGGGTCTCCTCTCAACTATCTTACGAGTTGAGATGGTTTGAGCCATAATCCACACGCGCTAGCCCAGTGCAGGTTGGTGGATGTCACATGCCTTCAAATGGTTACTATGCGTTTCAAATAAGAATAGAATGGGAAATCCGCCATCTTGGACTGGAATGCGTAACAACTTCACATTTTTAGTACAGTGAGCAAAAATGTTTGTTCGATATAAAAAATGCGTATAACTTTTGCCGTTCGAGTAAAATTGAACATGGTACGAACATATTTTATGAACTTTCGATGGCAAAAATTGGAGTTATAAGGTTTTGTTTATGAATTTGTTTACTAGTTTGTGGTATCCTAGCGCTTAAATTTACTTAGGTAGGTAGCTGCATTGTAACTACATACTTGTGTAAAGTTTTAACATAAATCATTTTTCCATACATTTCAAAATAATATTATTGTCTGTGGTTTGATATTTTGTGTTGACGCTACTTTTACTTGGTTTTTGGTATGAAGTTAGCCGCGAGTCCAGTCCTATTCTTATTTGAAACGCATAGTAGTTCTTAGACAAGCCAGTTAAAACTTTATTTGATTATTCATAGAATATTATATTAAACAACCCTTTTTGAACACTTACATTTATTAACATCATAAATACTTTAGGGGGCTGAGTCACCTTGGTCCGTGGGTGTACCTACACCTTTAACTGTATCAAAAGAAAAGTATTATATGTAGTATATTACCAGTTATCTGGTTTCCATAGTACAAGCTCTGCTTGTTTGGGATCAGATGACCGTGTGTGTTAATGTCCCACTATATTATTATTATTGTTATTATTGAAGCAATCACGGATTTTATTGAAGGGCCATCCTACCCAATCCTCCCACACATATACAGCAATTAAAAATCATTGATAATTCTATTTCTGTTTCATCTTTATCTAATTAGATATCTAAACCATTGTCTGAGCCACGTGTTAGTAAAAAATGATGTCACATGTCACATGCACTTCGTTTGTAACTGTCAAAGCTTTTATTGTTTTCGATTTAATTATTTAATTGAAGCCCATGACGCAAGAGACTGGTAGGAATCAATAATATAAAAATGAATCGCAAAATGTGTTGGTAAGCGCATAACTCGAGAACGGCTGAACCGATTTCGCTAATTCTTTTTTCAGAATATTCCTTGAAGTACGAGGATGGTTTTTACGCAGAGAAAAATTTAAGAAACTCCTTTGAAACAGCTTGACCGATCTTGAAGTTCGTGTTTTGTTTTTGAACCCAGTAGGTGGCACTGCTTAGCCGGGAAGGACGCCGTCTGCGGGGCCCGCTAGTTGTTTACGCATTTTAGTTTTTACATCTGTTTAAATGTCGAAGAGTGATAAATAATCTATGAACGACTCGATAAGAACGAGATGGCAGCACTGGTAAATCGAGTATAATAATCGAATGGTAACATTTATGTGTCATTGTCATTTAACATTTGATGTGTGACGTGTGACGTTGTTAGTGAACGAATATCTGTCTATGGCGCGATTGGACTGGACACTTGCTCTTGTACCGTCGCCTGCGCCGGGTGTGCGCACTGATTGATAAAAAATACGAAATGGCGGACACAAATAACGTGGATATGGATTCGAATCACATGTATCCGTATGCGTAATGAGTTGCTATTACTGTTTTTATGTCAGTCGTTTTTTGATCTCACGAAATGAAAATTCCCCGATATTGAGCCGCGGAGATGAAACCATGCAAAGTTGTGTGTGTATGAATCGAACCCGCTCCTCAGGAGGTATTCCGAATATGTATTCGTAATCAATACTTTGTATGCGGTCTTCATTCACACGCAACAATAACTTACCGGATTAAAAACAACCGAAAAAGCAAACGTTTTCACATATTTTGCTGAAAAAACATGAAACTCTTCAGTTGCGTAAATACTTGATTATTTATTGATAAATGTTTCATTGAATTGATGTAACATCCACCAACCCGCAGTTGGCCAGCGTAATGTATAAAGGGTACGTTCCCACAATGTTGTGACGTCAGATTGTCGTGTTGTTTTAAGTGTCATAGCTTACATATGAAGGCTTTTGAAGGTTTTAGACTAAAAATATCAAGATTAACATACAAGTTTAGGTAGGCGTGAATAATCGGGTAAAAAGATGGTATTTCAATAAAATAACTACGGCAAATATCACTTCACCCCGATCTCTCGATAGCACAATCATTAATTGTACTAAATAATTATGATCGTTAAGATTACGTTGGATTAAATAGTAACGTTCACCGAGCACGTTATTGCATTTGCACTACCGGACGCCCCAACGGTTCAACACACAGTGTCAGCCATTCTAAGATGGCCGCTTCACCCGTGCTCGGTGTTGATTCGTTCGTTCATATTGTCATTTTCTAATGACAGCTGTTGCATTGAGAAGTAGATGTGCGAACATATATTTAAATGAAGGTGTCCACATATATATTTGTCGGAGAAGTCATTAGTACGGTAGCATACTTGACAGCGAGGCGGCAGCGCGTCGGGTCGACACGCTCGACAGAGTCTAGCCTGAGGTCCGCACGGGCGACGAGTGGGGATTGTCGCTACACGAACTGTGTGCCCCAGTTCTCTACAGACGTCCGTGCGACCAACATCGGTCTAGGAACTGTCTTACCACTCGTTGTATTAGTTTTACATTTCGTAACAAATTAATAGTGTGATTAAGATGATTTTGCTGCTCGTAACCACACCCACTCTATAAGTTTTCTGGCGATGACTATCCCTCTGATCGGCCCCCTGTACCGAAATCAGAAGCGGGATAAAGGAGCAGACAAACCATCACCTAACTGAAACTACGCAACGCCGTGAGAAATAAAATGACGGGAGTGGTGACAGCTGGCGACGTGAACAAAAGGACACATCTCTACCCAGTGCCCTAATGGAAATGGAGGTTTCACGCAGCAAGCGACACGTGAGGGTCGACGTGTGCGTGGTTGATCCATCGGGGCGAACTTTTAAACATCAAGGTCAGTCGTTCTTTTTCTATTAAGATTCCGGTGCCGAGTGTTCACTCGTTAAAAAGAGTAAACATAGTGGTAAAAGAGTACAAATGTTATAACCTTAAAGGTTCAGTCAAGCATACTTGGCATTGTTTAAATTATTTGTTTTGTTGAAATCGATAATTTAATCGAGATTTTATTGTACGTTATGTCTGGTGTAGTGATTTTATTTACGAAGTGATATGATATTAGGCCGCGAAGTATTGTTGCAAGGTTTTATTGTTAGTATAACCGCGACTCATTTTAAAATTTGAAAAGTTCTCGATATAACGATTGTAATTTACAATTATCAGTGAGTACCACCGAACTGTTGAATAATAATGATTTACCCTCGATAAATTGTTTTACCGTTGTTGACAATCACGTTTCGCGAGAACATAAATCGACTATTGTCTGTTTTGTCTCGTTATTTAGATTATTTAATAACTGGTATGTCGCTAACATGCGTAACTACAGGTGAGCTTGTTTTTTTCGCTTAGTTGAACCTTATTTGGTTGCTCAAAAATGACCGTATCGTTTTAGTGCGGAAGAAAGAAAAACGATCGTGAGCGTGTAGATGAGTTATTGCGTGCAAATATTATTTCACTGGGTAATTTAACTTTTCACTATAGCTAAGCTAAGACAGTTTATAGGCTTAGTCGCATACTTCAGACAGTTAGACTGCTGAGATCCAGTCTCTTAGGGAGGCTATGGTTGAGCGCTTCAACTTATCTCTCAAAGCTGTTTCCGACTAGGGTGACGCCAATCTAGTCAAGTGTAGTGCTGCTAAAACCCAGGCGTGTCTATTCTCTGCTAAAAAAATAATGCCATTTCAATTGGCTCCTACTTTTCAAGGTGAATCCGTGCCTATTACAGTCCACCTTGAGCTTCTTGGCGTTAATATGACTTCGACCTTTAATTGGCCCGTACATTGAGCCCATGGCTCAACTTGCTGCCAAAAAGCTAGGTGTCCTCGCGAGTACGTCAGTACTTGACGCCAAAACAGATGCTCAAGCTATATCAAGTACAAGTTCACTCATGCATAGAGTACTGCTCGCATCTTTAGGATGGGTCAGCTAAATACCAACTCAAGGCGTTGGAGTCTATAGAAAGGCGAGCCAAGAGGCTTATTAGCAACGAATCCCTCGTCAAGGCTAAATTGCAAAGCCTCGAGCATCGCCGCATAGTTGCTGGTCTTTCGGTCTTTTACCGGACACACTTCTGAAAGTGTGCGTTGGGATTACACAATCTTATTCCCCCATCCCCGTTCTTCCACTGGACAAGTAGAGGTGCTGCTGTGCGCCGCCGTTATATGGTGGAAATTCCAGGGGTACGCACAAAGCGCTTTGTTTCCACTTTCACTGTGCGAACTGCCGGGTTGTGGGGTTCGCTGCCGGCATCTATGTTTCTCGATAGCTATAATCTGCCGGTCTTCGGGTCACGAGTGAATCAGTATTTACTAGGTAAGTGCGTTCCATCGTGGACTGCATCATTGCTTCACATCGGGCAGGTTGTGGTCAAGCGTAGGCCTATTTTAAGATAATAAAAAAAAATAGTTTGTGACTAATTTTGGACACCTTTATAAATTAACTTGTGATAAAATTCATTTATTTTCTTGGCAACAGCGCCACGAGTACATTAGGAAAGAAATAATTTCATGACGATTTACGCAATATAGATAGGGCCGCATTCTATGAAAACAAAGTAAATTCGACAAGATAAAGGTAAAGGTCAATAATTTTTCGATGGGAGAGTTTGTTTTGATTATGAACAAGTAGTGTAATCATACAAAGTTAGATCCCAAATTTAAAGGACCGTCCGAGGTCATAGAAGTTCTTGACAGTGACCGTTATAATTTAAAAGCACTACATTGTAACTGTACCTACAAATACGCACAAGAAAGCTTGCAGAAAAAAAAATTCCGGTATCAAAGTATAACTGACGAAATTGAGGTAGAGTAAAGTAGTCGTGATGACGACGACAAGATTGTTTAAGCTTGCATAATGATTGGACCGTACCGGAGGTTGTCGTGTAGCCGTAGCTCAGTAGAAATCGGCATCTACTACATTGTAGTAGTCCGTGAGTACGCGGTAGTGCAGTCAACTCCGGCAGAGGTCGGGTTTCTTGGGAAACCGTGAGTCCAGGGGAGACTCGGCGTTCCCGTGGGGGTTCGCATAAAGTTGAGTAACTGGAGGTTACTGGGCTATGTGTAGCCAATGGTCATATGCAGAGCTTAAATTAGTTTACTTATTGTAAGTGATTGTCTCTTGTGTGAGAGTGTAAGTTTTAGTAGTCAGTTGTGCTTTGAGTTTTTGATTTTGATATTGAAGCGATTTAACTGAATAAGTGATATTGATTATTCATTGATTTTTAATAAACAGGTTTCCTTAATTTAATAAAAAAAAAAAAAAGTTTAGAGTTCTGTTAAATTTGGGGATTTCTGGAAATCTTTATCTTTATCTTTGTCTAAAGCCAGGAACTTGTTCCTCCTAGTTTAGTAGGCCAGGCGTGACTGAACTATGTGATACTGTGTGTTGAATATTGTTTCAGAATAACACACAGAGACGTGTGTCTCGCAGGATGGCCGTGTCGGAGAAGTCATTAGTACGGTAGCATACTTGACAGCGAGGCGGCAGCGCGTCGGGTCGACACGCTCGACAGAGTCTAGCCTGAGGTCCGCACGGGCGACGAGTGGGGATTGTCGCTACACGAACTGTGTGCCCCAGTTCTCTACAGACGTCCGTGCGACCAACATCGGTCTAGGAACTGTCTTACCACTCGTTGTATTAGTTTTACATTTCGTAACAAATTAATAGTGTGATTAAGATGATTTTGCTGCTCGTAACCACACCCACTCTATAAGTTTTCTGGCGATGACTATCCCTCTGATCGGCCCCCTGTACCGAAATATTTATATATTATTATACAGTTTATCCATGTTTATATATTAATGTATTCAATGTATCTATCAATTTCACAATCAAATCTGTTTCAAATAACTTAATTCTCGTAGTTTTGTATTGAATTTTACGCTTATGTAAGACAGATATTACAGACTACTAAGAGAAACTAGCGGTTAATATTTGCTTTTTTTTTTAAATACATGTTTTTTGTTACACAAACAAATTATGCAGGTTTGATCTTTTGACAACCTTGGCGCCTGGCGTCACACTATGGGAATATGGACATTGCTGAAAATCAGTGTTGTGGGTAGCCTCTAGTAGGTACTCACAGCGTTTACTGAGCAATGTCCATGTTTGACACTGATAGGTCACACTTATTCTTGTTTTTAATTGTTGTTGTTTGTTTTTTTTTCTCTTTCTCTATCTATGTGTTTCTTTGTTTTTTATTTAATTTTGTGTGTCCTGTCGTTGTCAAATAAATGTTTTTCTTTCTTTCTTTCTTTCTATAGAACGACACGATTATTGTGTTTGTTTCTAACCATATGGAGCCTCATTCCATTGCCACCTTCTCACCAAAAATCACTTGTAATCACAAGTTATCGGTGTATTGGGCAGACGTAGTCGTAGACTACATTATTGCTTAACATCAGGCAAGTTGTAGTCAAGCGCAAGCCCATTTCAGAACAAAAAAAATGTGACTACTTTAAAAAGTATTTAGTCTGTTAATAAACTTGGACGGAAGTTATGAAAAAATTAAATGTCAACGCGCACCCTTATAGGGCGAACGATTCTCACGAGGCTGGTATTCGCTTCAACGCGCTTGTAAATTGTAAAAACACCCCTGTTTGTTTATATTGGGCTATATGGACTATGGTACATCTCCGATAATATATAATAAAATACCTGATGCAATAAAAATTATATAAAATGCGATGTATTTACAAAAGAAACGTATTATATGTAGTATATTACCAGTTATCTGGTTTCCATAGTACAAGCTCTGCTTAGTTTGGGATCAGATGTCCGTGTGTGTTAATGTCCCACTATATTATATTATTATTATAAGGACGCTCATTCCACTGCCACCTTCTCACCAGAAATCATTCGTAATCACGAGTGATTTGGTATACTAGGCTAGCATGTTCCATCGTAGACTATATCATAGGTAAACATCAGGCCAGTTGTTGTCAAGCGCCAGCCTATCACTACATAGTATAAAACAAAGTCGCTTTTTCTATCCCTTTGTCCCTATGTATGCTTAGATCTTTAAGACTACGCAACGGATTTTGATGCGGTTTTTTTAATAGATACAGTGATTCCAGTAGAAGGTTTATAAGTATAACACATGACACCCGTGCGAAGCTGGGGCGGGTCGCTAGTCTTAGTATAAAAAAATGTGTTAAAAATATAGGCAACGCCTGTTACATTAAATTAGCAATCATACTTTACTTTGCTATGTTTAAACTGTTAGGATCTTTCTGGCTATTTAACCTCCGACAAAAAAGTGTGTTATTATAAGTTTGACGAGTATCTTTGTGTTTATGCATCTTTCGTCCGTGGGTGTACACCTTTAATTGAATCCCCACACGTGGTCACCGGGTGGTGCAAATCAGGTGACAATCAACTGGTGGTAGGCTTCTGCGGTGGTTAGTGACCACCCACCAGACAAAGCCGCACCGCCAAGCGGCCCTGCCGTGTTCCGGTGCGATGTCTGGTGACATCATGCAGAGGGTGGGTCGGAATTGTTGCTTCTATAAGGTTTCTAACCATATGGAGGCTCATTCCACTGCTACCTTCTCACCGATAATCATTCTTAATCACGAGTGAATCGGTATACTAGGCTGGCGCGTTCCATCGTAGACTACATCATTGCTTAACATCAGGCAAGTTGTAATAAGCGCCAGCCTATTTCAGAATAAAAATAATCTGTGTTCAAGTTTATGACATAGTTAAATGGATGCACCGAATTTAATGCGGCTTAAGCTGAATAGGTCAGGATTATTGTTTTTTTTTAATTTATTGTTATCATTATAAGTAATCTTAAATACCTGCAGTATTTAAAAAAAAAACAAAATTTTATCTTTTAGTCAGCCTATAAAGTGAGGAAATAAAATTGGGTACCAAAGTATATGTAACATTTTTTGTGTGTATTTAGTGTCCAGTTACCCGTAACCTTTGCCGGGGCATCGAACCCGCACCACCGTGTGTAGCGAGTTAGACGATGTTATGTGCCGTACTTACCAAGCGTGGCGTACTAGTGTGATACGTATGACAAGATACTCTACTACATTAATATTAATAATATAGTGGGACATTAACACACACGCACGGCCATCTGATCCCAAACTAAGCAGAGCTTGTACTATGGTAACCGGATAACTGGTAATATACTACTTGAAATACTTTTCTTTTGTAAATACATACTTAATTATAGATAATAGCACCCAGACTCAAGACAAACAGGCATGTTCATCACACAAATGTCTGTCTTGGGTGGGAATCGAACCCACGACCTGCGGCGTGAAAAGCAAGTATCTTACCGACCACGGCACCGGCGTAACATATCATGACCTATAGCGTGGTTGGAAAAATATTGACTTTGAAATGTTGGGTTCTAAAATCTGAAAAAAACCGCGATAAAATTCGTTATAAAGTAGTTTTATTTCTATGCGTGATATTAGCGAAAATTTAAGAAAATACTAATTTTTTTGGTTTCCATTCCATACTATGACCGGTCTACGTGTTACTATTTAAGTACTTCTTCTTCTTTTAATTTGAGGTTAACCGTTGTCGGTGCATCTGATGAAGTTCTTCCCATTTGGCTCGATCTAGAGCAGCTTCTTTCACTTCCATACGACATGACACCAACCTTTACCTTTGTTTGGCTCATATAGCTTATCCTTGGCCTTCCTCTTCCAAGTTTTCCTTCTATATTTCCCTCTAAGATTTAAGTTATTAAATAAATAAATTAATAAAAAGTACCTACACGATTATTTTTTCCTTATGTAAGTCACTTACAAACAGATGTGATTAAGGATGCCCCCCGATCACCTATAAAACTAGTGTCCGGCAACGTTCTGAACCGAGGTTCGTCCCCACATGGGGAGCCTTCATGGCAGTTGCCACAGTACTTGATCGGTTCGACCGTGTTCGGACGGCTCACCGAAAAAGTCCGGTGAACCAATAGAGGCCCTTCCGGCCGATTGGGTTAGGTCATCAGCAAAAAAAAGTGTGATTATGGAAATTAAAATTGAAAGGAAAATAGCGCAAGTATGTTCGAATTACCTAATTACCTTAAACAAAAATTATGTAGAGCTACTTTCCGAGCATCGTCACGCATCACCTACTGCATACAATATTTGTATGTAACTCACGCACACATTCACACACACACATTCACACATACACATCCGTAGATAAAGCATGTTTGTAAAATGTATACAGTATACTAGCTCCCGCTCGCGGCTTCACCCGCTTGGTATTAGGATAAGTAGCCTATGTGATATTCCAGATTGTAATCCACTATTGACCACTATAACGTTATGGCCACGGGACTTGGCGTCGCGCGTCGGGCGGCGCGTTTTGCGATGTCATCGTTCATTGCGTATTTGCTTTAGAAGTGTCTAAAGACAAGTGAACGCGACTGGGCAATGAACTACAAAATCGCCAGTCGCACCGCCTGACGCAGTGTCCCGTGGCCACGCCGTTACACGGGAGTAGTTACTCGCAATTTCTAGAACTAAATTGTTTCTGCAAGTTTTTGGTGGAGCGAGGTAACCACGTACCGCACACATATAAAAGTTTAATAAGTGTATCCCTGTGTGAATTATTTCATCAACGCTGCTCAATATCGGTGAAGGAAATCGTGAGGAAACCGGCATGTCCAAAAACTAATCATTCGAGGACATGTGACATCTACCAACCCGCACTTGGCCAGCGTGTGTGTGTTGGCCTAAACTTTGCCTAAACATTCTATAGGCCGACCGTTTAACTCGCGTACCGCCTATCGCCAAGATTCTGACTCCTCAAGCTGCACAGACAGCGATGATGATTCAAGCGATATGGATATTAGTGACGAATAGTCTTACATTACTTTTATCTGTGGTTAAATAGTTCTATAAGAGATTTAATTAATGTTTTATGAGTTTGTACCTCAGATGGCGATACGCGAGTTAAACGGTCGGCATAAAGTACTAAATAACACTAGCAAATATAAATGCTTAATTTGGGACTAGATGACGCTGTGCGTTTGTGTAAAAATGTTATTGTTATCTCCGCGAAAAATTTCGGAGAATTCTGTCGAGTAGATTTTGAATGCAACAATCACATCCATACAAACTTTCGCATTTAAAATGTTATTAAGATAACATGTAATAACTTATTTGAAATGAAATGTAACTGACTCGGTGGACCAATGATATGTGCGTTCGCTTAATAATCGCGAGGTCCCGGGTTCAAATCCTATGTGGAGTTTATGCGAAATGTGGGTGATTTTCAACTCTGCCTACACCTTCGGGTAACACGCCTGTATTACCTGAATGTGTAGGCAGAGGTGAACATCACCGACATTTCGTAAATATTTATAATAAGCCAACCGTTTAACTCTCGTACCGCCTATCGCCAAGATTCCGACTCCTCAAGCTGCACAGACAGTGATGATGATTCAAGTGATATGGATATTAGTGACTAATAGTCTTACATTACTTTTATCTGTGGTTAAATAGTTCTTTAAGAGATTTAATTAATGTTTTATGACTTTGTACCTCAGATGGCTTATTGGTACTTATTTAAATAATTAATTTTAAAAATCCTGCTATTATTATAAATTTGAAGGTTACATGTATTGGGTGAGCAGCGGTGGCGCAGCGGTACGGGCCTCGCCTTAAAAATATAAGGTCACGGGTTCGATACCCGGTCGTGCCCACATATTTTTGTGTGAATTGTTCAATTTTTTGTCACATCTTTGTCATATAAAAAAAACAAACCACTAAAAAGAAAAAGAAAAAAACGTGTTTTTTTTTAGTTGTTTTAATTTTTTTTTTCTTATTTACATTAATTATGATTTTTATTTGTTATTTGATAGTGTATGTCCTATTGGTGTCAAATAATTGTCTTTAATTCTTCTTTCTCATTCTTTTATGGGAAACTGACTGTACAGAAATTTTACAAAAGTACATATAATTTATCACTTTCAAAACAGGAGTTTAATACTGTGGTTTCTAAGCGGCACGACGCGAGATATGCTTCTGGTGTTGCAAACGTCCATAAACTTCCACTTAATATCACTTGGGCCATACGTTTGTTTGACGAATTAGTAGAAAAGCATGGGTTTTTTAACTGAATTAATTTTGCCTTCTAAAATGCCTTCTATTAGTATTGTCTTAGATAAAAAAAAAAAAAAAAAAAAAAATTGACTGTGAGTGTGGACTCTCATATATAGGACAAACAAAAAGAAGTATAGGGACCCGCATAAAAGAACACATAGCTGATGTTAAACATCAACGCTCAACGAAATCTGCAGTGTGTGAACATACTCAAAAAGGCCCCAACCATTACTTGAGATTTGATAAAACACAGGTCCTTGTCAAAGAAAACCGGTTCCTACCAAGAATGATCCGCGAAGCTATTGAAATTAAAAAACATCCTAATTTTAACAGAGAAAATGGTTGGAATATACCACCAGCTTGGGACCCAGTGCTTAATTTACTTGTACCAAAACCCAAGCAAAATCAACTCAGAATTCAAGACACTGTGAGCTCAGTTTGCTTAAATCGGAACGCAACTTAAATATTAATGTTTGAAGGTAGTCAGTAATAATTGTGATTAATATTTTTGGACGTCAAATATCTCAGTCCACCCGTGAACATGAAGTCTGAAAAGACTTTGAAACGTCGGGATCTAAAATCTAAAATAAACCGCGATAAAATCCGTTAAAAAGTAGTTTTATTTCAATGCCTTCTATTACAATTTTAAGAACTCTAAGAACTAAGAACCAGATCGTATAGATTTTTTTAACTATTAATATTGTATGGTCTTAGATTTACGCAAATATCACACATTGAAATATAATATTATGTTAAAATATTAACAAAAAAAACCGACTTCATGGATGCCATTCTCAGAACTAAACCAAACTGAAATGGGACCACACGGGAAGCATCAGCTTTCAATAAAAAAAAAAATATCAAAATCGGTTCACCCATTCGAAAGTTCTGAGGTAACAAACATAAAAAAACATACAGTCGAATTGATAACCTCCTCCTTTTAGAAGTCGGTTAAAAACTACTTTTTAACGGATTTTAATGCGGTTTATTTTAGATTTTAGATCCCGACGTTTCTATTATTATTTTATTACTATTAATATTATTATTTTATCTACTTTCTTATTTGTACAATAAAAATTATCACTCTGTATAATCTTATCACTAAAACCTAACTATAGGATCGATCTACAATTTTATTATTTACCATTAATTTACTCAAAAATAAACTTTAATTTCATGGAATAAGAACTATTGCATATAAATTTAAATGTGGTAAGGATATGTAATGCCGCCAGTGTAAATAGAGCTCCTCTGCCCCTCAAAATGTTTTAAAAATGGAACTTCAAAGGTAAAATGTAAAGAACTTTATAGGTCATCATAAACTGGATAGTTCGTTCCGATTTCAAAAACCGTATTACTAATCATTCGCGAGTAAACCTTCGCGCGCGACGGCCATCTTGTAATTTTTACTTTTGTTTTTATTTTCGTGTTTTGAGTCAAATTAAATACTTTTTGTTAATTAAATAGTGTTAGATAATTATATTTTTACAAGATTTTCATAAATTCTGTGCAATTTTTGTGATTTTATGGTTTTTAATTATCAAGATTGACGTAGGTGAGTTAAATTAACAGAATATTTTTGTAATCTAATATTTATCTGAATGAGCTCAGTGAAACACTGTTATTTACTTAATTTTAATTAAAATGATTTTTCGGTACACCTATTTAACTTTCATCGTGGTATACACAGTCTCAAATACTTATGATTCCACAAACCCTGTTCATAATAATAATAATAATTATGTGGATGTTACAATATGTTTTCCAGTGGGGTTTTTTCATGAATATATTTTACACAGTTGTACAAATGAAGAAATATAACAATATTTCTATATTTTTTTACATAATTGTGCTCATACATTTATGTAGCTATTCTCTATTAATGTTAATTGGTCTTAATTAGTTCAACTAATAAGTCAAACCAGCTTCCGCACGTGACTGTGATGTGATATATTGAATGAAAAGGACTTGTGACATCCTCCAACTCGCACTAGGCCAAGGAGTGTGGATTAAGGCCTAAACTCTCTCAACTTGTAAGATAGTTGAGAGAAGACCCGTGCCCAGCAGTGGGACACTTACAGGGTTGAACTTATAATCACATCATCAGCTGTATAACCCGAAATTGTAGGCAGAGGTGAATATTTATCAGTTTAAACCGAATATTGCCGAGCCTATTGCTCTTATAGAGCACAATAGCAATCTTAGACCTGCAACTAAAATTCTCTAAGGTAATATAAAGAAAGAAAGAACAACATAAAGAGAGGGTGGGTCGGAATTGTTGTCCTGTTGAGGTTTCTAACCATAAGGAGGCTCATTCTACTGCCACCTTCTCACCGAAAATCATTCGTAATTACGAGTGAATCAGTATACTAGGCAGGCGCGTTCCATCGTAAACTACATTATTGTTTAACATCAGGCAAGTTGTAGTCAAGCGCCAGCCTATTTCAGAATTAAAAAAAAGTAGGTACTTTTGTAGTTTATCAGATTTTGTTGGAGTTAAACTGTTGTACATTTTGATAAACTTATCAGTTATTTATAGATAACTTTATCTATAACACGATAACGAGATACCCGTTAAACCAACGTGCGTATTAGAAAGTTAATAATTTAATAACATCACGTCTGTTAGGTCTTTGAGCAGCGGTCGCGGGTTTGAATCCTGGTCGTGCCCACACATCTTTGTGTGAATTTTTCCATCTCCGCTACTCAATATCAGTAAAGGAAAACATGCTGGCAACGAATTACATAACTTGGCAGTTCGCACAATAAAAGTGGACGCCAAGCGCTTTGTGTGTACCCGTGGAATTTCCACCATATAACGGTGGCGCATAGCCGTACCTCTACTTGTCCGTCTGTGTCTGTGGCTATGTTTGCCCACAGCTCGCTTGCCAATCCCACTTCAAATTATAATACCTATAGCTTCAACCCTTTTTAGTGTCCCACTGCTGGGCACGCGTCTTCTCTCAACTATCTTATGAGTTGAGAGAGTTTAGGCCTTAATCCACACACGCTGGCCAAGTGCGGGTTGGTGGATGTCACTTGTCCTCGAATGATTAGTTCTTACGTTCTTAGACATGCCGGTTTCCTAACGATGTTTTCCTTCACCGATATTGAGCAGCGGAGATGAAACAATTCACACAAAGATGTGTGGGCACGGCTGGGATTCGAACCCGCGACCTTATTTTCTAAGGCGAGGCCCGTACCGCTGCGCCACCGCTGCAACTTATAATGATATCTTGTGATATTACTGGGCGTTAAAGTTTTCACTGCACAACAAAACATGATACAAGCATAGTCTTATCTCTTTCTACTCATCCCTGAGTGATAGAGAGAGACAGAGCTTGCAACATGTTTTCTTGTGTATGTTTCGTCACTGGAAACTAGGGGTTACACTTGTGTAAACCGTATATTATTATTATAAACTCATCATTGCTTCATTATTCAACAGAATTATTATAATAATGCTGCAATTTGTAGGTACCTACTTTACACAAGAAAGTAATTTTCATATCTTAATAATTACGGAAAGTTTTCTGACTAATCCTATAAACTCACGGTTGCAGAAGATAAAAATTAATTTTAGTCCACAACTGGACATAGGCCTCTCCCAAAGTGACGGGCCGGTGCGGTGGCGTGGTCGGTAAGATACTTGCTTTTCACGCCGCAGGTCGTGGTTCCCACCCGAGACAAACATTAGTGATGAACATTTGTGTTTGTGTCGAGTCTGGGTGTAAATATCTATTATAAGTATATATTTACAAAAGAAAAGTATTATAATAATATGTATAGTATATACCAGTTATCTGGTTTCAATAACACAAGCTCTGCTTAGCTGGGGACCAGATGACCGTGTGTGTTGATGTCCCAGAATATTTATTTATTTAAAGTAAGCCACTGAGCACGATCCGCGGCTACTCTCATCCAGCTCTTACCAGCCACCTTGTAAAGATTGACACTCCACCTAGTCTGAGGGTGTCCTACGCTACGTTTGCCAATCCGTGGTCTCCAGTAAAGAACTCGTTTAACCTAACGGTTGGAAATTATGACAATTAATTTAAAATTGCCTATTTAATGAAATATGAATAAAATTTTATGAAAATCCGTTCCGTATGTGATATTAGGAACATGCCGATATTTACAATCTACCTGTCTTCAAGTTGCGTGGGAATCGATAATTACTGGGTAAGCGCGTTCCATCCTCTGGCATCTTGTTAAGTAATAATATGGTCTACTGCATCATTACTTAAAAAGAGTAAAATAAAGGAAACATAAAAAATTGTGTTGAGGTTTTGTGTAGTTAAAATTTTTAATTAATTTATTCGTACTTCGCTTGAACGAAAGAAAAGAACGAAAGGAGCCATAGTAGAGCATCAAATTATAAATTACGTGGATCTCAAATATACACCCTTATAATGTGACATTACATCAACGAACTAAAATCTACCTGGGTTTAACTGTCTTGGGTGGAAATCGAATTTACGACCTATATAAAATTAGTCAAATACGAGTTAGTTTTTTTAAACAAAATTATTTAAAAAAAGAACTACTTCTTTAACTTCATTGAACGGAGAACCGATTTGACTCGAAAAGTCCTAAATGTATTTTTTTCATAATTTTGATGTACCCAGTGTCACTCTTACGACATCTAATGATAACTCTCAAACTCAAGCTGTTTACACTCGAAAAACATAAACCTCCTGGCGCAGTCGGGTAAAAATAAAATCGCATCAAAAAATTGTAACACTATTTTGTAGGCGTCGTATTTTTGTTCGTGTTGCGCACACGCACCTGTTACGAACAATGGGGCTCAAATTTAGGGGCCACATGTTGTAGCGGTTACAACAGGTGATGTGCAAGGAACCGTAGCATACGTGTTATTTAGATAAAGTTATAGAGCAGATTTTTCACAAAATTACATAGTATCACGCCTGTGTTAGCCAAAGATGTAGGCAGAGGTGTGTCACCCAATTTTAATGTTTAGGTCCCATAAGGAGCCTCATTCTACTGCCACTTTCTCACCGAAAGTAATGTGTGGTCACGGGTGAGTCGGTGTATTGGGTAGGCGCGTTCCATCGTAGATTACATCCTTAACTTTAGGCAAAATTTAGTCAAGCGCAAGCCTATTTCAGAATAAAAAAGCAAAAAAAGAACCGTTTTCATAACTTTTTTTTTAATTTATCTAATAATTAAACCTAACCTTATTCATCAAAACACTGTTTACTGATAACAGGTGATAAGAGACACCTTGAAACTGTGACGGCTTGTGTACATTAATATTATAAATATTTCTATAGCGGTGCACTGCAAATACAGGGTGGAAAGGACCGTCCCCCACAAACTGATAGGTTGAAATCCGTACGTCATACCGAGATGACTGGAACATGAAATTAGTTCAGGAACTTTATGGGGATCCAATAATCGTGCTTTGTTTTGTTAATTTATACAGAATGTATCATTGACGGGCCGGTGGCATGGTCGCAGATCGTGGGTTCGGTTCCCACCCGAGACAAACATTAGTGATGAACATTTGTGTTTGTGTCGAGTCTGGGTGTAAATATCTATTTTAAGTGTTTAATTACAAAAGAAAAGTATTATATGTATAGTATATACCAGTGGTCTGGTTTCCATAACACAAGCTCTGCTTAGCTTGGGACCAGATGACCGTGTGTGTTAATGTCCCAGAATATTTATTTTATTTACTTATTTATTTACCTCAGAAAAGCCTAACAGCAAACGGCCAACCCTTCCACTATTAGGTTATGAAATGAAATAATTTAACAACAGATTTATTCACGGTTTATTTTACATTTTAAATCCCGACGTTTCAAAGTTTTTATCAGACTAAATGATCACTGTGGTGGTTCTTCGTGTGTTATGAAGGCTGAAAAGGCTGAAATGTCGGGTTTTAAAATCGAAAACAAACCGCGATTAAATCCATTGTAAAATAGTTGTTTTGTAATGTGTGATATTACTATGAAATGAAATAATTTATGAAACAATATATTTCTGGTTTTAGATCAAATTTCTTATTAAACACAATTAAATTAATTTACTGAAATTATTTAAACAATTAATGGTGGTTAGTCTACGCATCGTTCCATAAACAAGCAAAACACAACATCAGGCATGTTGTAGTCAAGCGCCAGCCTATCAAAGAATAAAAAAAAAACATAGATATATCCTGGTCGTGCCCACACATCTTTGTGTGAATTGTTTCATCTCCACTGCTCAATATCGGTGAAGGAATACATCGTGAGGAAACCGGCATGTCTAAGAACTAATCATTCGAGGACATGTGACATCCATCAACCCGCACTTGGCCAGCGTGTGTGGATTAAGGCCTAAACTCTCTCAACTCATAAGATAGTTGAGAGAAGACCCGTGCCCAGCAGTGGGACACTATAAAGGGTTGAAGTGAAGTGAGTGAAGTGATACTATATGTGCTTAACCTAATGCATTAATGGATGTTTTATTTTAGCTTTCATTCTAATCAAGTTTGGCGTACAGAGTAGCGACGGTAAATTAAAATAAAGTAAAATTAAAAAGATCTGGAAAAATATCTGGTGGACAATGATTCTAATTAGTACTCAATACTCAATACTCAATGTCTTTATTGCTATTCTATAAGTATTAAAAGATGGTAACATTTTATAACATAGTACATCATTATGGACCCTGCAGGGCACAGCAAAATAGAGTAGAGGAAGTTTTATTTGAGACGTTAATTTAAAGATCTAATGTCATTATTAATAGTTTTTAAAAAAAGATAAAAATTAAAATCAGACATAAATAGATTAAATGAATAATAAATTAAAATATATAATGTACTAATAATTAAAATATGATATATATAGTACTGAATGCACCCTCTGTTTGTGGAGGGCTGTCCTTTCCACCCTGTATGAAGCCGCGGGTATGTACAAGTTAACTTAAACTGGCCGCTGTACTTAGAAAAATTGAAGGTATTATTATTATTACAACCTCTTAGGTATTCTATACATTACACAAATTATCTCTCGTCATTAAAATTACATACAACCAAAGAAAATGTACATTATGAGTAATTTCATTTTAACCTTGAAACGTTTCAACTTCAGTCACGAAAGTGATGTATTTTAAACATAAGTTATACAATTTATTTCAATTAATATACATACTAGCAAACGACTCCGGTATTTCACGGATCACGCTTTTACTCGAAGGTATTGGCAGAAGTGAATAATACCCACATTTCGCGGACTAGTTTAGAATTTTTTCTACTTGAACCGGCTCTAATAGGTCCCCTAAGACTACATCACCCATGGTTGTAAGAAAAAAACTTGAGTGGTGTCAAGGGACACCCGGTGGAACGAAGTTCCTTTCGATTAATTAGTGAAAGAATTGTAATATATTTTTTTCTTTTTTTTTTCAGATGTGTAAGTATGATTTTTTTTATCTTTCTAAGGTATATTTTTTGCAAATTATTTTTTTTATATTTTTTTGCTAACATGCGCCCGCCGCGCCGCACAGCTTACAATAGCTTACTATAGCAAAAAGTGTCGTGACAACTTTTCGTAAGAATTTTTTCCGTCTAGCCCCCTTTCACAACGCGCGATAAGGAACTTCGTTCCAAAATCTTACTGAATGGCTGAAACCCTTAACCTATGAGGACAATACGTTAATAGGATAGCGACACACACACATACACACACCCACACGCAAACACACTTAGTTTTTTGTATGTATTTTACTTATTATGAAGAGCGGATCCTTCCAATCCAACACATGCATGTCGTTTAAAGGAAGACTCCGTCCCATGTGAAACACTGTACTTATTTCTTTACTAGCTTCCGTCCGCAGCTTCGCCGCGAAATTGATCTCACTAATCTTGTTTCTCCATACAAACTTTGGAACCCCGTTTCACTCCTTTAAAGGGTGAATTTTGAAAAATCCTTTCTTAGTGCACCCCTAGACCCCATAAGGAACCTATGTGCCAAATTTGGAGTCTCCAGACCCAGCGGTTCGGGCTCTGCGTTGATATGTCAGTCAGTCAGTCAGTCAGTCAGTTTCTTCTTTTATATATTTAGATCAATAAACGATTTTTTTCCGATTTTGGATTTGTATGGTGCCTAGTCCATTTTGTTAAGAAAACCTCAAAATTTTCTTTAAATTGTCTCCCCCTTTGTGGATGCTGTCTTTCCCGTGGATCGAGGTTGATCACTGTCTCGCCCAATATCTCACAGGAGATGGCAACTTTAAAAGTAAAATGTTCTGTTTCACCTTAGTAACATCGCCATCATATTAGTCTTCTACTCCTCACAATCAGTATTTTTTTTATTCTGCGATAGGCTGGCGCTTGACTACAACTTGCCTGATATTAAGCAATGGTTTAGTCTACGATGGAACGCGCCAGCATAGGATACCGATTCACTCGTGATTACGAATGATTATCGATGAGAAGGTAGCAGTGGAATGAGCCTCCATATGGTTAGAAACCTTAAAGGAGCAACAATTCCGACCCCCCCCCCTCTCTGCATGGTGTCACCAGACATCGCACCGGAACACGGCAAGGCCGCTTGGCGGTGCGGCTTTGTCTGGCTGGTGGGTGGTCACTAAACACGGCCGAAACCTACCACCAGTTATTTACCAGTAAACATAATTACCAGTTGATTGTCACCTGATTTGCACCACCCGGGGTCCACGTGTGGGGATTCAGATAAAAGGAGCACTCCCACGGACGAAGGTGACCCAGTACCCAAAAAAGGTTAAGTTTTGCGGGATCCAAGACAGTTTAGGTGTTAGGATATGTCCGGGTTCAAATCCCAAATCTCTTCACGACGCCGCTATCGATCCTCAGGAGTAGCATTTTCGGGATTGCGTGGTAGGTTGAGTCCCATTAACAATGATTAATAATAATAATATAGTGCAACATTAACACACACGATTATCTGATCCAAAACTAAGCAGAGCTTGGTACTATGGAAACCAGATAACTGGTAATATACTACATATAATACTTTTCTTTTGTAAATATATACTTAAATTTAAGACAAACAGACATATATAAACAAATGTTTGTCTCGGGTGGGAATCGAACCCACGACCTGCAGCGTGAAAAGCAAGCATCTTACCGATCACGCCACCGGTCCGTCAAAAAAAGTTAAAATTAAAATAACAAGTAATAATAAATTATTACAGTTAAAATGTTTATTTATAACTTACAGATAGTATGCTACAGCAAAGGATAGAAGGTATTTAACTACTGAGGAATGAACAGAATTCAATATGGCGGAAAACGAGGGCCCTGTGACAGTAGACGATCTACCTATGACGTTTCAGGTAAGTCTGATACTGAGGCTTAGACACAATTTTACATGCGCAAGGTCAGGTATTTGGCCACTATAGATAGACCGTTTAACTCGCGTATCGCCTATCGCCAAGATTCTGACTCCTCAAGCTGCACAGACAGTGATGATGATTCAAGCTATATGGATATTAGTGACGAATAGTCTTACATTACTTTTATCTGTGGTTAAATAGTTCTTTATGAGATTTAATTAATGTTTTATGACTTTGTACCTCAGATGGCGAGACGCGAGTTAAACGGTCTATCTATACTCTCAGACATCTTTTGGGTTTACTATGAGTAATCATGCAAAATGAGGAAAATGTAAATAAGTATGGCTAACACATTGAATTTGTTTCACACTGTAGTCAATTTAAATTACAATAAATAAAGAAATCAATTTTTAACGCAACGCGAAACGATAAGACATTTCCGAGACGTCTTCACTCTATGCAGGTCGGGTAATAACTGCCAAACAAGCGACGACATCAAGACTGTCGGAAGCGCGCCGAAGTGAAGTCGCAACGAACTCCGAACGTTGTAATAGCGCGATTTCCGTTTCGCTTGAGAGTCCGTAATTATGACCGGATACGACATACATATATTTGGTATAAACGCGCTGCATACTTGCTGCAGCAGTGTACGCGACTCACTACTGGTGGTGGCTACGGGCCACACAAGATGCTGACACCGGCCACTGTCGTGCAGCTCCACCCACTGTGCAGCAGAGAGCGCGTTACAAAATGTGGCGGCTTCCGAACACCCCGGTGCCCCCCGATCCCCTAAAAAACTGGAGTGTCCGGCAACGTCCTGAGCCGAGGTTCGTCCCCACATGGGGAGCTCTCATGGCAATTGCCACAGTACTTGATCGGTTCGACCGTCCTCAGACTTCTCACCGAAAAAGTCCGGTGAACCAATAGAGGCCCTTCCGGCTAATTAGGTTAAGTAATTTAAAAAAAAAAAGAACAACCCGGTCATCGGTTCGACAGTCCTCGGGCGGCTCACCGAAAAAGTCCGGTGAACCAATAGAGGCCCTTCCGGCTAATTAGGTTAAGTAATTTAAAAAAAAAAAGAACAACCCGGTCATCGGTTCGACAGTCCTCGGGCGGCTCACCGAAAAAGTCCGGTGAACCAATAAACGCCCTTCCGGCTAATTGGGTTAGGTCATAAAAAGAACACCCCGGTGGCTGTCGCTAACAAATATGGCGGTAGCTCTACAGCCACCGAAAGCCCATTTGCGCCAAACTATAATCTGAATGTGTCTGAATGTGAAAATCAGGTGAAAAACTGGTGGTAGGCTTCAGTCGTGGTTAATGACCACCCACCAGATAAAACCGTACCGCCCACCGGCCTTGGTGTTCCGGTGCGATGTATGGTAACACCATTTAAGAGGGTGGGTCGGGTTGTTGCTTTTTCATGGTTTCTAACCATACAGAGCCTCATTCCACTGCCAGCTTCTCTCCGAAAATCATCCGTAATCACGAGTGAATCGGTATATAGGGCAGGCGCGTCTCATCGTAAACAACACCGCATTGTAGTCAAACGCAAGCCTGGCCTGATGGTTGTGACCCTAACTGCTTAACAAATTTAAAATAACTATAAAATCTACGTTATGTAAGAAAGCGTATTATAAAATTTCAGACTATGTAACGGATAAAAACGCTTGGAATTAAGTCGCTCTAATTCAACACACTGAACAAACAAAATGTAATAGATATAAGTACTTCATTTAAAAAAGATAAAAAGCCTACTGAGTTTTTTGTCAGTGTTTCTCAGTAGTTGCCAGTCATTCACTGCACGGTAGGAAAAGAAATTGGACTATTTTTATGTAGACTCGCGTCTCAAAAAAAATAAAGCATATTTTGATTTCATTTGATTTGCTACGCCGTAGGTCGCGGGTTTGATTCTCACCCAGGACAGATCTTTGTATGATGAACATAATTGTTTGTTCTGTGTCTGGGTGTAAATAATCTATATCATGTACCTATGTATTTAAAAAAATGTATTTATGTACTATATCAGTTACTAGTTCTCATAACGGAAGCAAATATCTTAATCTGGGACTAGATGGCGCTTTTTTTATCTGTGAAAATATATTTTTTTTAATCTAAAATAGGCTTGCGCTTGACCACAACTTGTAAAAAAAAACATTATTAATGTTATTAACGAAATTCCAATGAGAATTAAATTATCTTTATCTATTATATAAAATTCTCGTATCACGGGGTGCGTAATCGAACTCCTCCGAAACGGCTTGACATATTCTGTAGGTCTGAGAATCGGCTACTATCTATTTTTCATACCCCTAAGTGAATTTTTTTTTTAATAATTACGCGGTACCAAGTGCGCTGGGGCAGCTAGTCTATTTAAATAAAAATCAATGCCACTATTCGTTGTAATTGTATAACTCAAAAACGGGCTTACCTATTCAAACCAAATGTTTTGGCATTGTTCGGACTATTTAGTAGATGGTTTATGTGAAGTTTGCACAAAATCGGTTGAGCGGTTCTTTATTTATCACATTTTTTTGTAAATTGTTGAGTTAGCTGATGCTACCCGGGCGAAGCTGGGGCGGGCCGCTAGTTGTGCATAAAAATCCAGAGTAGATCCATATTACATAAATAATTCTACCTCATTCCGACCTTAGCTTATTACTCACATAACCAAAGCTCAGCTTGGACCTCGAAAACTGTACCTACAGCCTTAAAGTAACCCATGCTTCAATAGAAAGTATAAAAAATGAGCACAACTGCATAATATAATTCATTTCAAATCACGTAGCATTTTGTATACGTGTGTGACGTCACTTCCGTTCAACAAAATGGCCGCTGCCCGTCCTAATTAAGGCCATTTAGGTATTGTGATGTTATGTAGTAGGTATAGAAAATTACTGACATCCGCCCGTGATTTGCATGAATATGCCGAAATACAAGCACGGATCTATATTAATCCTAGCTGCCCCAGCGAACTTCGTACCGCGTATTACTAATGTAATACGTATGTATTTTTGCTACATAATAAAAAAATAAAAACGAAAAATTTCGTCCGAAAATTAAAAAAAAATGTAAGGGTGAACAACCCTTATCACTTAGGGGTATGGTATGAAAAATAGATAGTACCGATTCTCAGACCTACTGAATACGGATATAAAATTTGGTAAAAATCGGTAAAGCCGTTTCGGAGGAGTACGGTAACAAACATTGTGACATGGAAATTTTATATAATAGATATAAAATACTGTTTATTATAATCTTTAATAATAAATAATAATAAATAAATAATAAATATTCTGGGACATTGACACACACTGTCATCTGGTCCCAAGCTAAGCACAGCTTGTGTTAAGGAAACCAGATAACTGGTATATACTATACATATAATACTTTTGTAAATATATACTTATAATAGATATTTACACCCAGACTCGACACAAACACAAATGTTCTTAACTGATGTTTGTCTGGGGTGGGAATCGAACCCACGACCTGCGGCGTGAAAAGCAAGTATCTTACCGACCACGCCACCGGCCCGTCCGGCGTCCGTTAATTATAATGATATATTATATAAGAATAACAATAATAATTTTCTTGTACTTTGTAATATGTGTGGGAGAAAACAAAGATATATTATAAGTATTATTATTATATGAATAATAGGATTTTTGAAGTGAAAACTTCTTTATCGGCGTTGAGCACTTTTTCTGTAATGGGTATAAAATCTTAAACTCGCGTCAGGACACGTGACCTGATCGAAAAAGCGTAAGACGGATGGAGAGTAGACAGCTATCCCCTCTCTACGGCGCGGCGAAAATGTATGCCTGGGCCTACTGTTTCGTTTAGGCAGCGCAGGGCGCTTGCGCGAATGTTTTTCACTTCTGCCGGCACTCCCGGAGTGCAATTTTTTTTTTAATTTGCGTTGTACGTACATTCGACATATCTGACAATTTGACTACAATAAGTAGACTTAGATATTAAAATTACAGTTAAATAAAAATTAGGCAACCCTAACTTTGAAGAGACCGCCAAATGTCATTCATTTGTCACATCTTTTATTAGGTCAAAAAGAGGTCAGAAAAACAGCTTAGCATTAGGGTTGTGCGACGCGAATTTTTTGCAAAAACTTAAAATAAATAAAAAAATTAATAAAAAAATGCTTTACGTTTTTTGAGACACGAGTCTAAATAAAAATAGTCCAATTTCTTTTCCTACCGTGCAGTGAATGTCTGGCAACTACTGAGAAACACTGACAAAAAAACTCAGTAGGCTTTTATCTTTTTTAAATGAAGTACTTATATCTATTACATTTTGTTTGTTTAGTGTGTCGAATCAGAGCGACTTAATTCCAAGCGTTTTTATCCGTTAGACAGTCTGAAATTTCATAATACGCTTTCCTAATACATCAAAAATCTTGACATTTGACTTGACATTTCCTTGACATAGTCATTAGGTTAGACCTGAAGAATGTCTGGTTTCTAGTATAGTTATAGCTTTTCCGGTTCCGGTTGTATTATTATTATTGGTGATAAAATGTAATATTATGATATAAATTATGGTTTTCCAGGTGAAATATTTGGGTCAAAGTGATGCTCGAGGTCTATGGGGTATTAAACATACAAGAAAACCCGTGGATCTGATGGTAGCAGCCGCTAAAGCCCTTCCTCCAGGTAAACATCACTTGTTTATTTTAAGAGCTCTGCCTTATTAAAAAAAAATGTTACGGCAACGTCGCCACCTAACGGTTTGGCAACGCACGGTTTGGCAACGTCGCCAAGTTGGAGTCGTGGTCTCTAGTAATGAATGAATTAGCAGTCACATTAATTGTTAGCATGCGAATGCTTCATTAGCATTTAACAAATTAATGTAAATGTTGTTGCGAAATTCTGTGAAGTATGTAGCGAGGTCACCGCCCGCTTCATATCTGCTTCTTTAGCACACAGCTACAAATCATACTATAGAAATCCAGTATAACCTGACCTCTCGTTGTACGGAAATCGTATACAATGCAAGATCAGCTTATACTGGAATTTTATAGCCTGACGTGTAGCCGTGTAGATCAAGCCGTAACATAGGGATATAATTATATACCGGAATATAGTTATAAAACGGTCCAAATTTAGTAATAAACTATGCGTTTCAAATAAGAATAGGACTGGACTCGCGGCTAACTTCATACCAAAAAAAAGCAAAAGTAGCGCCAGCAGAAAATGTCAAACCACAGACAATAATATTATTTTGAAAAGTATGGAAAAATGATTTATGTGAAAACTTAACACAAGTATGTAGTTACAACGCAGCTACCTACCTAAGTAAGTTAATGGATTCATATACACGGATATCAACACACGTTTTAACTTACAACTCCGATTTTTGTCGTCGGAAGTTAAAAAAATATATTCGTATCTAAATATTCGACTCCAAATGTCTAATCTTACTCAAAAGGCCTTTATAAATATATATAAATAAATATATAAATATTCTGGGACATTAACACACACGGTCATCTGGTCCCAAGCTAAGCAGAGCTTGTGTTATGGAAACCAGATAACTGGTATATACTATACATATAATACTTTTCTTTTGTAAATATATACATATAATAGATATTTACACCCAGACTCGGCACAAACACAAATGTTCATCACTAATGTTTGTCTCGGGTGGGAATCGGACCCACGACCTGCGGCGTGAAAAGCAAGTATCTTACCGACCACGCCACCGGCCCGTCATCTTTTTAATAAGATTGGATATACGCATTTTTATTTTCTTTCATCTAGATGTGATTACAAATACCAAACAAACATTTTTGCTCACTGTACTAAAAAATGTGAAGTTAATATTTACTTAAAATTTTATTTCATTATTTTCCAGGTCAAATACTTCCAATAGTGAAATTAACAATATCAGTTGATGGTGTCCATTTAGAAACAGTGCACCATGGTACAAAACGTGATGAATTTGAACATATGACTGTGTTCTTCAATATAGAATCTATATCCTATGGTGTACAGGATTTAGTGTACACAAGAGTATTTTCCATGATCATAGTCAAAGACAACGCCGATGTAAAAGGGCTGAACCCTTTTGAATGTCACGCGTTCGTTTGTGAGTCTAGGTAAGCTTTTATGGTAATAATTATATCTAATTCTAAACTAAGCAGAGCTTGTACTATGGAAACCAGTTAACTGACATAGATAATCAAAATAGCCCTATATTAGCCCAAATATAGTAAAATAAAGATTCACAATGCATTAAAATTTCTTAATTAAATTACTAAAAGAATACTAACTTATATGAACTATTATTAAAATTGATTATCATTATTATAATAATAATATAATAATATTCTGGGACATTAACACACACGGTCATCTGGTCCCAAGCTAAGCAGAGCTTGTGTTATAGAAACTAGATAACTGATATATACTATACATTTAATACTTTTCTTTTGTAAATATATACTTATAATAGATATTTACACCCAGACTCGACACAAACACAAATGTTCATCATTAATGTTTGTCTCGGGTGGGAATCGAACCCACGACCTGCGGCGTGAAAAGCAAGTATCTAACCGACCACGCCACCGGCCCGTCATCATTGAATATAAGAAATTTCATAAATTAAAATTAAAACTTACATGCATTATTATTACAATAGAATATTATTAATGACTAGAGGACCCCGCAGATGTCGTTCTGCTCGGTAAAGTAGTACCACCTACCGGGTCCGAAAATGATTTACGACCGATTCTCAAACCCACCGAATCGGTCAAGCCGTTTCTGAGGAGGTTGTTTTTTTATATTTCTCTGCGTAAGAACCACCCTCGTACTTCAGGGAACTTTCTTAAAAAAAGAATTAGCGAAATCGGTTCAGCCGTTCTCGAGTTATGCGCTTACCAACACATTTTGCGATTCATTTTTATATTATAGATTATTAATAATATTAAGTTAAAATATTAAGAAAAAAAACCGACTTCATGGATGCCATTCTCAGAACTAAACCAAACTGAAATGGGACCACACGGGAAGCATCAGCTTTCAATTAAAAAAATCGGTTCACCCATTCGAAAGTTCTGAGGTAACAAACATAAAAAAACATACAGTCGAATTGATAACCTCCTCCTTTTAGAAGTCGGTTAAAAATGTCACTCAGTGCGGCACTCAGCCAGTGATTAGTGGCTAACGTTAGTGACATCGACATTACTGATATACTTACTACATATAATATTCATATAATATTCTACTAGCGGCCCGCCCCAGCTTCGCCCGGGTAGCTTCTGCCCACTTAACAATTTACAAAAAATGTGATAAATAAAGAACCGCTCAACCGATTTTGTGCAAAGTTCACATAAACCATCTACTAAATAGCCCGAACAATGCCTAAACATTCGGTTTGAATAGGTCAGCCCGTTTTCGAGTTATAAAATTACAACGAAAAGTTGCATTGATTTTTATTTTAAAGACTGGCGAAACAGGCGCTTAATCTTCACCCAGCCAAATGGACTGGTTTGATTCGGTTTTCTTAATAAAAGATAAAGTGATAAAATAGTTCACCTTCAGTTATTTTTACTATTAACATAACATTGCAAATGACACGATATTTACTGCGACCGCACTTCATCTTTTCGCAATACATAATTACGACAATTTAAATAACGCTATGTATAGTGTTATGCCTATATTACCTGAAGGTGTAGGCTGAGGTTAATATCACCCGCTTTTCATCGGCTATGTTTAGGTCCCATACGTAATAGGGGGCGAGCCTATTGCCGTTCATAGGGCACAATTCTACAATTCAAATTGCGACTAAAGATTCTATAAGTATAGTATTGTCTTAGATTTACGCGAATATCACACATTGAAATAAAACTACTTTTTAACGGATTTTATCGCGGTTTATTTTAGATTTTAGATCCCGACGTTTCAAAGTCTTTTCAGACTTCATGTTCACGGGTGGACTGAGATATTTGACGTCCAAAAATATTAATCACAATTATTACTGACTACCTTCAAACATTAATATTTAAGTTGCGTTCCGATTTAAGCAAACTGAGCTCACAGTGTCTTGAATTCTGAGTTGATTTTGCTTGGGTTTTGGTATAAGTAAATTAAGCACTGGGTCCCAAGCTGGTGGTATATTCCAACCATTTTCTCTGTTAAAATTAGGATGTTTTTTAATTTCAATAGCTTCGCGGATCATTCTTGGTAGGAACCGGTTTTCTTTGACAAGGACCTGTGTTTTATCAAATCTCAAGTAATGGTTGGGGCCTTTTTGAGTATGTTCACACACTGCAGATTTCGTTGAGCGTTGATGTTTAACATCAGCTATGTGTTCTTTTACGCGGGTCCCTATACTTCTTTTTGTTTGTCCTATATATGAGAGTCCACACTCACAGTCAATTTTATAAACACCCGCATCTTGTAGAGGGACTTGACACTTGACAGATGGTAAAAATTGACTTATCTTGGTTTTTGGCTTGAAGTAAGTATTTATAGAAGCCCGCTTAAGGATATAGCCAATCTTGTCGGTCACTCCTCTTATATAAGGAAGAATTGCAGGTTGCCTTTCAACTGTAGCTGGTTTTACACGTGATCTGCGGCGACGCGGTGCTTGGAGCTTGTTGTCATGCAATACTTGCTTGACGTACTTAAGCTCTGCGTCAAGATGTTCATCATCACAGATCCCGTGTGCTCTCTGAAACAAAGTTTTGCCCACGGTAGCTAACTGTTTAGGATGGTGGTGCGAATCACCGTTTAGATACCTATTTGTATGTGTTGGTTTTCTATAAACTGTATGACCTAAGGTATTGTTAGGATTCCTGGTTATAAGGATATCTAGAAAAGCTAAGGTGTTATTTGCCTCCAACTCCATTGTGAATTGAATGTTGTTGTTAATGGAGTTGAGATGGTCGAGGAAAGTAGATACACTGTCTTTTGGTAAGATGGTAAAAGTATCGTGATGGTAAAACCAACACATACAAATAGGTATCTAAACGGTGATTCGCACCACCATCCTAAACAGTTAGCTACCGTGGGCAAAACTTTGTTTCAGAGAGCACACGGGATCTGTGATGATGAACATCTTGACGCAGAGCTTAAGTACGTCAAGCAAGTATTGCATGACAACAAGCTCCAAGCACCGCGTCGCCGCAGATCACGTGTAAAACCAGCTACAGTTGAAAGGCAACCTGCAATTCTTCCTTATATAAGAGGAGTGACCGACAAGATTGGCTATATCCTTAAGCGGGCTTCTATAAATACTTACTTCAAGCCAAAAACCAAGATAAGTCAATTTTTACCATCTGTCAAGTGTCAAGTCCCTCTACAAGATGCGGGTGTTTATAAAATTGACTGTGAGTGTGGACTCTCATATATAGGACAAACAAAAAGAAGTATAGGGACCCGCGTAAAAGAACACATAGCTGATGTTAAACATCAACGCTCAACGAAATCTGCAGTGTGTGAACATACTCAAAAAGGCCCCAACCATTACTTGAGATTTGATAAAACACAGGTCCTTGTCAAAGAAAACCGGTTCCTACCAAGAATGATCCGCGAAGCTATTGAAATTAAAAAACATCCTAATTTTAACAGAGAAAATGGTTGGAATATACCACCAGCTTGGGACCCAGTGCTTAATTTACTTATACCAAAACCCAAGCAAAATCAACTCAGAATTCAAGACACTGTGAGCTCAGTTTGCTTAAATCGGAACGCAACTTAAATATTAATGTTTGAAGGTAGTCAGTAATAATTGTGATTAATATTTTTGGACGTCAAATATCTCAGTCCACCCGTGAACATGAAGTCTGAAAAGACTTTGAAACGTCGGGATCTAAAATCTAAAATAAACCGCGATAAAATCCGTTAAAAAGTAGTTTTATTTCTATAAGTATGTTAGAAAACTGTTTTTGCTCGACCCGGTAATGGAACCTAAAACACGCTTCCCGCTCGACTACCGAGAAGTTGGTACTTTTTAATAATTTAATTAAATATATAACATTATGTTACAACGGTTGTATAGTTTTTTTAATTCTGAGGTCGACTATAGGACTATAGGGTTCTCTGTATTTCTGTGTGTCTGTATGTTAACAAATGTCGCTAAAACGGTATATCATGTGTTGCGTGCATGAGTAATGATGCGTATGGCGTCGACACATCGTGACTACCACTTTTATATCGGATTTTGTTTCACATTCGACTTAAAATAAGTGGGACATTAACACACACGGTCATCTGATCCTAAACTAAGTAGAGCTTGTGTTATGGAAACCAGATAACTGGTAATATACTACATATAATACTTTTCTTTCGTAAATATATACTTAAATATAGATAACTAGCTTCCGCCCGCGGCTTCGTCCGCGAATTTGATATTACTAATCTTGTTTCTCCGTACAAACTTTGGAACCCCGTTTAACACCCTTAAAGGGTGAGTTTTGAAAAATCCCTTCTTAGTGCACCCCGAGACCCCATAAGGAACCTATGTGCCAAATTTGGAGTCTCCAGACCCAGCGGTTTGGGCTCTGCGTTGATATGTCAGTCAGTCAGTTTCTTCTTTTATATATTAGACTAGCGGGCCCGTCCCAGCTTCGCCCGGGTAGCTTCAGCCCACTCAACAATTTCCATAAAATGTGATAACCATAGCAGCGCCATCTATTGATTACTTACTCAACCCAGTCGAAAGGTATCGACATCTGTTAGAATCATTTGGAGTTAACAGATAATTGTGACTGTCAAATTATAACAGACAAATAATTAGCTATAAATTAAAATTGCGACTATAATTTGAGATTTAAACTATCCTATCTCTCAAGTTGGATCGAACTGCACATGGTGTGCGAATTTTATTATAATCGGTCAAGTGGTTTAGGAGTCCATTGAGGACAAACATTGTGACACGAGATTTATATATATTAAGATTATTGCACTAGCAGCTTGCGACTCCACCCGCTTGAACTACATTTTATATTGTGCCCATTGAGTCTATAGCTTTTCTCGAGAAATGAGCTATTTAACAGTGCAAGAATTTTTCAAATCGGATCTGTAGTCACTGAGATTAGCGTTTTAAACCTAACGAACTCTTAGGCTTTCTAATCTAAATATATAAAAGAAGAAACTGACTGACTGACATATCAACGCAGAGCCCAAACCGCTGCGTCTGGAGACTCCGAATTTGGCACATAGGTTCCTTATGGGGTCTAGGAGTGCACTAAGAAAGGATTTTTCAAAACTCACCCTTTCAGGGGGTGAAACGGGGTTCCAAAGTTTGTGTGGAGAAACAAGATTAGTGAGATCAATTTCGCGGGCGAAACCGCGGGCGGAAGCTAGTAATAGTATAAATTTTCAATTTCATTTCAAGCTAAAGATATATTTATCTGGATTTAATATATATTTATCTTGATATACATCTTATCTGAGACAAATATAATGTTTTGTAATAAGTATCTATGTGGGATCTAGGTCATCTTGCATTTTTTATCAAGAACTAAGTTCTTGCAAAATCTACTACAATATGTATACAGGGTGAAACGAAAAAGTCTTAAATTCTAGCCATATTCAATAATATAATTACGTTAATTTTTAAATAAATAAATTATATGAAAAAATATATCACGTACAAAATAAAAAATATCATTTTTCAATTATTTTAGAAGGAACTAACTAACTTTTGGAAGGACCGCCTTTTGACAAATCTAAATACGCTATTTATTTTCATTAGATCAAAAAATTCGTTAGGGTTGCGCGACGCGAAATTTTTGCGAAAACAAAATTCTCATAACAAAATATAATGCAAATTCATTTCACTAATCTTGTTTTTCCATACAAACTTTGGAACCCCTTTTCACCCCCTTAAAGGGTGAGTTTTGAAAAATCCTTTCTTAGTGCACCCCTAAACCCCATAAGGAACCTATGTGCCAAATATAGAGTCTGCAGACCCAGCGGTTTGGGCTCTGCGTTGATATGTCAGTCAGTCAGTTTCTTCTTTTATATATTTAAACTAGCTGCCCCAGCGAACTTCGTACCGCGCAAAATTGTGAATCTAAACCATTCCCAGATTCCCTTGAACACACACAAAAAATTTCATCAAAATCGGTCCAGTCGTTTTAGAGAAGTTCAGTGACAAACACACTCACAGAAGAATTATATATATAAAGATTAGTAATAATGACCTAAAAATGTATGGTTAAAAATATATAGAATAGCCTTTCTAGATCACGTTACGTTAAATTAAATATTTGCGGTTTTCAGGAATTCAGCAAGACGGCTCACATACTCATTGGCAGCAGCGTTTCAAGATTATTCTAGAAGAGTAAAAGAGATGCAAGCAAATAATGGTTCGTATTTATAATATAATATCTGGATGACCGAGCTTTGCTCGATATATATATATTTTTGAAGTGAAAACTTCTTTAGCGGCGTTGAGCACTTTTTCTGTAATGGGTATAAAATCTTAAACTCGCGTCAGGACGCGTGACCTGATCGAAAAAGCGTAAGACGGATGACGTAATATAAATTGTCATGTTTGTGTACGATAGCGCAATAAATGAATATTGTATTCTACCACATAAATGATAGTACTTTTATACTGATAAAGCAATTGGTGCAAAATTATTCCCTAACCATTCCAAAATATCAAACATGCTCAACGTTAATAATCAAGTTTTCACTTCTGCCGGCACTCCCGGAGTGCAACCCGTCTTTTTTTTAATGATATTTTCTAAAAATGATTCCTAGCTAGATCGATTTATCGCCCCCGAAACCCTCTATATACAAAATTTTATGAAAATCGTTTGAGCCGATTCCGAGAAGAATTGCTCATTTAAAGATATAAGATATGGTCGAACCCATAGGGTTAGATCATCAGATCCCCCCCCTTCTTCATAATCTTGATGGTACACAATATAACCTCACAAACAGCTAATCAATATCTTGACTAATGAATAAAGCATCTCCCTAATTACAAATACAAAAATGTTTGGATGGAAATGGATCTCCTTTTGTGAGATTAAATTTGGTTTGCACGTACCACGTGCTCATCCAACTGACCCCACCGATTGTCCCCTGATGTAACTATGACAATCAACAAGCAACCTGAAGTCTCATTGAGGTCTCGTCTGATAGGCTGAATGCTATTACAAGTCTAAAATTTTTATATACAAGCTAACAGTCATATTCATAAAAGTTTATAAGACTCTTTGGTTAAAATTGACTTTGTCTCTTTCTTACTAGTATAAATGTCAAGGTGACAGACAAAGACAACCAAATTATAAACCTTTTGTAGCTTTAATGAGCTTAAAGGACGTTTGACGGGCCGGTGGCGTGGTCGGTAAGATACTTGCTTTTCACGCCGCATGTCGTGGGTTCGATTCCCATCCGAGACAAACATTAGTGATGAACATTTGTGTTTGTGTCGAGTCTGGGTGTAAATATCTATTATAAGTATTTATTTACAAAAAAAAAATTATATGTATAGTATATACCAGTTATCTGGTTACCATAACACAAGCACTGCTTAGCTTGGGACCAGATGACAGTGTATGTTAATGTCCCAGAATATTATTATTATTATTATTATATATTTTTTCTAGTAACAATACAAATAATCGTTTTTCAAATAACGTTCATAAGTAACAACAAACCCATACACGAAACATGGAAGGTGCTATTACGAATTTTTTTTTCAGAAATCGATGAAAGGCCGTCCACCATCAAAAAGCGATTTGCAATCGACCTTCGTACTCCTGAAGAGATTGAAGCTGACTTAGAAACAGAGGCTTGAATATACCAAATAGTATTCATATATATGTTTAAATATAAATAAACGTTTCAACTTTCGCGTTGCATTATTAATATTTATATTTATCATAACGGGCAATTAACGCGCTCACCTTTAATTTCGGTTTACGTTTCGACACGGGTTACACCGGTGATGGTCACGAGCAGACGATCAAAAAAAATCTTTTGGTCGTGTTGAAACCGTAAAGACAAATTAATAGTGCCCACTATGACAGATATGAATATTAAATTAACAATCTTTAGGTAGACATATTAGTCATGTGAAGTTCAACAAGGTCTTTAACAGACTTCAAGAAGGAGGTTCTTTTGTATGTTCTCGGTGACTTAGGGGATAGCGTATTCGTCTCTAGCCTCTGGGGTCGCGGGTTCAAATCCCACGCCGGACCAAAAAAAATGTTAAGACTTCTAATTACTCAACACCAGTCCGGAGTCAGGAAGATGATGGTGAAGAACACGCAAAGCCGTCGGTCCTGCGCCGGATATTAGACCGGTCGTGTTGTTTTAAGAATGTAAAGATCGGTAAGATCATCATTGTTAAAAATATATGAATTAATATAAAAAAATAATGTTATCTATAAAAATATTTAAGTATACAGGGTGAATCGGAAAGCCTATATCATATCTTAAATAATTCATTATTTTAGCCATAAGGGATGGTATTGTAACGTTTAAACGTTAATAAATCTATACCAAAAAAAATCCCGTAGAAAATAAAAATAATATTTTTCAATTTACTTTCTTAGACAGCCCTAACTTTTGAAGAGACCGTCATTTTGTCATTCATTTGTCACATCTTTTATAGACAGTTGCAGTTAAGTTTCGATCAAAACAGCCCTTTTAGCGCGATCAAAAAAGCTATTAGGGTTGCGCGACGCATAAATTTTGCAAAAGTTTAGCACATCAAGAATCATAATGCAAATTAATTTTTGACTTCACATAGTCATTAGTAATTACCCGAAGATGTTTTAAAGCCTTTCCGGTTCAGGTTGTATAAACTTTGGTATATAATAATATAGGCACTGAACTAAGGGACCATTTGGTAAATGATTGTCAAATAACTCTTATCCGAGAATTTTTTTTGTTGTTTTAACATATTTTTCATACATACCATAGCTAAAATATAGAAAAATCTTGGACTGAAGTAGCTCTACTTGAACGCGAAATCAATTATGAATAGGAAGAATTATAATAAAACTTTTGTTTCTATTAAATAACAGTAAAATATAGAGGTAAAGGTGCTGTCCGCGGATCGCGACGATCGACGAAGGTGCTGTCAGTCGTTGCGCGAAGTATGACATTCGTATGAAGAAAATGTACCTAAAACACCACTAATGCAGCTTTTGAAAGATATTTGTTTCTACATATACTTACGCACTCGCAAAACTCGCAAAACTTATACTCGGTTGTACCCCTAGTACGAGTTCGTAAATGCGAAAAAAGTTTTCGAATTAAATCTAGAGAGCTATCTATTTAAAAGAAATGCAAGAAGTAAAATCAAATGAATTCAATTAATTTGTTGAAATTTGAATATTTTAATTTATCATATCTTTAGAGATATACCTACCTTACCATTACCTTTAAAACAGATCATCAGAGGCTTAAAGGTCATTCGTATTCGAGTCGTTGTGATACCATTAAGCTGTGCTAACGTAGCTAGTGTTGTAATTCCTTCCTATTCTGACTACCTAGATTATAATTAACTGCAATTTCTAATAAATTTCCCTTCTGATTTCCAAACATTTTGACAGGTTCCTGTTAGACGTTCGAAAACTTTTTTGGTATTGACAAGTCGCACTAAAGTCGTAAAGTCGTTGTATTGCCACATCTGCGCTTGAAATGCAAATAATTATCACTTACGTCTCACGAGACAATAATGCAGCGATCCAAGGAATCACACCTTTCTTTAATTACCTAATATTTTAAATACCAAATTAATAATTAACTATGTGATTTTAGATAGTATTTATATTAAGTATATAAATAGTACATTATTGTTTTAAAATAAAGTTTGTTCAAAAAGTACAGTTTTATTTAATAATTTTTTTAGGGGACTGAGTCACCTTCGTCCGTGAGTGCACCTTTTATCTGAATACCCACACGTGGTCCCCGGGTGGTGCAAATCAGGTGACAATCTACTGCTAATTATGTTTACTGTTAATTAACTGGTGGTAGGCTTCGGCCGTGGTTAGTGACCACCCATCAGACCAAACCGCACCGCCAAGCGGCCTTACCGTATCCCGGTGCGATGTCTGATGACACCATTTAATAGAGTGGGTCCAAATTGTTGCTCCTTTATGGTTTTAACCTTAAGGAGCCTCATTTCACTGCCACCTCACCGAAAGTCATTCGTAATCACGAGCGAATCGGTACATTGGGCTGGCGCGTCCCATCGTAGACTACATCATTGGTTAACATCAGGTAAGTTGTAGTCAAGCGCGAGCCTATTCAAGAATAAAAAAAAATGCCTCGTTGCGTTGGTCTAATGGTGCACGTTGGCTTACCAAGGTTCGAATCCCGTATCGATTTACGTAGTTGAAGTTAGGAATTGTCCTCCCATGAAGATTAATAAGCTCGCCCTTTACCTATTACCTATGGGGCCTTAACTTATCTGGCAAAATGTGAGTGAACGAGCAGCAGTACGCAGCGGTACGGGCCTTGCCTTAGTAAAATAAGGTCACGGGTTCGAATCCTGGTCGTGCCCACACATATTTGTGTGAATTGTTTCGTGTAATAATAAAAATCACGAGGGGTAAGTACTTAATTTATTAATTTTTCATAGCGTTCATAACTTTTATAGCAAATATTAATTCTTCGGAAGTATTTCTAACTGTATGTTCATTTGTCATTACATATTTTACGAAGTCTTTTTCTAAACCTCTTTTAGTGCTATCTTCTAAAAGATTACACACTTTAGAAGCAGATAGATGTAAAAGTACTTCGAGAAGATGTTTCTCTTCCGTAGAGAGGTATAGTTCTTTTAAATTCTTAAACCAATTTTGATGTTTGAATGATGTCACTTTTGATATATTTTTTATAGCTGTGTGGAACTGAAAAGTAAGAAGATTGTTAATTAAATTTACAGATGTACGGCTCTACGGGCAGGCTTATTGAGGGAGGTCCCTGCACGTCTCAGAATACACAGAGTATTATAAACTTAAGGTTTGTTTCCTGGATGTGAGGAAGGTTACCAGGCTAGTCGACATCTAAGAGGTCTTCAACTCACGAATAATGTCTTTGGTGTTTCAAGTGTCGATTTTTGGTGATGTCTCTTATCAACATGGTAGAGATAGTGACCTTTTAGATGCAAGGCTACCTTACTAACACCCAGGAACATAACCAAAAGTGTCCCTCGTTTTTCCTTGCCTCTTTTTCATCATCATCATCATCAGTCTATTCAAATCCACTGGACATAGGCCTCTCCTAAAGCACGCCACTGATCATTATCCGCAGCTTTTCTTCATCCAGTTCTTCCCGGCCACTCTATCCTGGTCTGAAGGCGCCCTACTCTGTGTTTTGCCAATTCATGGTCTCCACTCAACCAGGGTCTCTACTTAAACAGCTGTGGGTTCTGCAGCAGATAATAATTTAGCGTGCCCACTGCCACTTTAACAGGTATCCGGTGGGCTATTTCGACTGCATTTAGTTCTCTGTCGGATCAATTCATTGCGATTCGATCCTTCAGACTCCAAGCATAGCCCTGTCTGTAGCTTGCTGGGCGACTTTCAATTAACCAGTGCGTGGACCAGTTTCGGCCATATTACGACTGCATTTAGTTCTCAGTCGGATCAATTCATTGCGATTCGATCCTTCAGAGAGACTCCAAGCATAGCCCTGTCTGTAGCTTGCTGGGCGACTTTCAATTAACCAGTGCGTGGACCAGTTTCGGCCTGTTACGTTTTCTGGTTTTAAAAATAATTATGTCGAAATTTTCTCACCCCATATAAATTATTAACAACATTTTTCAAAAACACTTCAATGTTTCTGATATCGTTACTAGTCTCCAAATTTAATTCCATATCCTTTGGATGATTTCTTATCAACCAAACTCTATTTGCGAATCCTTTTAATGCTATATTCTGTCTTATTTCTCTTTTGTTCTTAGGTTTCGGTATTAAAGATCTTAGTTGTTTCCCAAAAGAGTCTGAATTTACGTCATTAACAACGTTATATAAAAACATTATGTATTTTATCACTTCCAAGTCAGCTGGGTGGATATCTTTTCTAAGTTTGAGAGCTCGTCTGAAATTAAAAACAATTATAAAGATTGTAAGAGAGAAACTAAACACCATAACTTATGTGACATACCTAACGCTATAGAGAGTGACGTAGCAACCCTGAATCGTACAAGCAAAGTCACTACTACTCGATCCTTCAGTCCCCTCACTTATATTCCTAGGGTAACCGGAATCAGAGACCTCGCAGTTTTAAACACCATTGTAAAATCAAAAGCGCACAGGTTCTGTTGGCTACACCACGGTGTAAGAATGGGGAGAATTGTAGCTTGAAAATTGGAGTCGTTTAAGATATACGGACAACACAGCGGGTCGACCGAGATTTTACGAGCGATAAAGCGGATCCAAGGGATCCTATTTTGCAATATATTTTGGTGTGCATGCTTCGCTGGTGTGAATCACGGGATATAAATAACAATTTCTACTTACATCATTGCGAATAACTTTTGAATTTTCGATTGTATACACACAGTTGACCTTAACCAATCAAATTTTTCCAATCTTCTATTTTCCATTATCATCATATCCCGAAGAACATTTAAATAAGCATTAATATTTAAATCCTCAACTCTTCTCATTAAAGTCAAATTCATTTTTTGCAATTTAAATAAAACAGGTAATAGATCTGTATTTGGTGTCATATTTAAAATATCTTTAATTTTCACTACTTTACTATCATTATTGTTACTTTTTTTTCTCATTTTTTTATGTTTTATATTGCCTTTACCTTGAAATTCTGTAAATATAGGCACATTTTTTATCGTTACCATGTCATCATTTTCATGAATGTTCGACAATGGATGGATACCGTCTAAAACAGTAGATACTTGCTTAACTGGTGATTTAATTTTCTCGATTTTATATGTTTCTCTGACATCATTGATTTTTAAAATTGGTTTTGGTGTACCATCATTTGTAGTTAGGTTTTTAATTTTCTTATTTATCTCATTGGGATTAGCGATAAACCCAAAATTAGTTTGTCGATTTAAAATGTTCCTTGCTTCTCTTAAATTATTTTTCATATTTGTGTATTTCTCATCATCTTCAGCGCCTTCATTTTTATCAGTTACAGGTATCCGTCTCAATGATTTTGATTTCTGACTATTTCTATTTCTACCGTAGTAATAATCATCTAAATAATCATCGATTAACTTTAAAATCGGTTGGTTATCACTCTGTAATGAATCTAATTCATTTGATATATATCGCAAATCATTCGTTTTAGTTTTTTTTATATGTTTTTTATATTCTCTGATTTCGTCGTCATAATTTTTGATATCGTAATGGAAAAATTTGTCTTTATTAAATTGGCCTTCTATATCATCAAATTCATTGTAGTTTTCGTTTGAAAATGCTTCATTAGGACCGAAGCGATTGACGGGATTATAGTAAGCTTTTATTGGTGCATAATTGTAGACCGGGACATAATAAGGTTGTTCTTCTACATAGTAAGGGTGTTCTGATACTTTCAATGTTTCTGGTTTCTTTATAAAAGGTGGTTGGTCTGGGGCTAAAACAGGTAAAAGTTTTGTTATTTGTTATTATCAAAATATTCCCTTTTTGTGTTAAGACGAGGCTATTACGTTAAGTACTGGGGAGTCTGACTGCTGGCTGCAGGTCTTCCATCAATTATTTGAAGAAATTAGGATCTCTTAGTGTTATGTTAATGACAATCTGCTCTATATAGATGACGGAAAACACGTCTGAGAAATAACTATTTAAAGATACGTGACATCCACTAAATCGTACCCTGCCTTAATTCTCTCAACTCTTAAGATAGTGAAAAGCCTCGTGCCCAGCTGTACGACACTAAAGGGTTCTTAAGTTTTTTTAAATTGAAATGTTTTCAGGTCCTAACTCACTGCTGTTTTAAAATTATATCTGCCCCTTTATTTATTTATTTATAAATAAATAAATAAATATTTCTTACAACCTGTCGTGGTGACTACCGCTTGCCCCATGCTACTTATAAGAAAACTTTTCAACCAGTGCGCAAACTTTGGAAAATAAACTTAAACAAATTTTAGAAAACTTATATTTTTAAAAATTAAATTTTAGAAACAATATAAAACCGATTTCAAAAACGAAACTAAAAGAGTAAAAAATTAGGTGTCAAGGGACACCCGGATGTAACGAAGTTCCTTTCGATTAATTAGTGAAGGAATTGTAATAAAATTTTATTTTTTTTAAGTTATAATAATATTTTTTTATTAACTTTTTTTTCTATCTCTAGAGAGAGAGAGAGAGAGACAGACAGAGAAACATGCGCACGCCGCACAGCTTACAATAGCTTACTATACCAAAAAGTGTCGTGTCAACTTTTTGTAAGAATTTTTTCCGTCTAGCCCCCTTTCAGAAAAATAAATTTACTTAGCATAAAGTAATTCGAATTTTAATTTAGTTAATCAAAAAGGTCCGTCTTATTTTGGAAATCGGTTAGCAAATTAAGTAATTGTTAACGAAAGATCGCTACTTTTGAAACTGATACGGTCACACGCGCTACCAAATCAGCTGTACGCCCGCTAGGATCACTGACCGTTCATTCTGCGCCTATAATATTGTTATGCTGATTTAAGCCGAATTAAAAAAATCAGAACTTATTAAACTTAACTTATTTTGTTTTGTTACTGAAACACAACCGCCAAAATAAAAGGCGAATTGATTCAAAAGTTTTCCTATCATACAAGCACTATTTCCTAGTGTAAAAAAATTTGCATACCTATTTCATAGACTTGGTACGTTTGCTTCTCTGTTTTTTCTACCTTCTTTTTTGGTTTCCCTGGAAATTTAACCTCAATTTGGATAGATGGTGGTTTTTTATTACCATTTTTTACTGTTTTCACTTTCTCTGGTTTCTGATTTAGTGTACCAGCGGATATTATATTTTCATCTTTATTGTAATCTTCCCCATCAATAAGTAGTATCGTATTTCTTCCTGCTATAGAAGCTAAATCATCTAATTTGATGTCTTCAAAAGATTCAGGGAAATCATTTTTCTTTTTACCAGCAAGTTTTTTATTTTTCTCCACAATACCATTACCAATACGCAGTATAGGTTTTTCAGTGCCTTTGTCTAATAAAGTAGGTTTTGTAATATTAGTAGCTGTATTAGTAATATGTGTCATATCGTTAGCTGCTGGCGTATAATTTGTAGTCACAACATACTGTTTCTTTTCTTCATTCGTTACATTAAAAATCATTTCTGTAGTAATTTCATCAAATTTACTAGAAGTTTCGTTTTTAACAGAACCTGCAGTAGAACTTTCGACATTAGTTTTTAATCTTCTTTTGGTTTTATTATTTTCACCAACAAATTCAAAATCATTTGTAATTGTAGTTAATTCCATGTCAACTACTTTAGTTCGAATTATTTTTGTAGTAATTTCATCATAATCTTCTTCTGATTTAGAACTTTCGGTAGTTTCATCTTCTAACATTGCAGTAGTATAGTTAATTGGACGCATAGTACAATTTTCTCCAGCACATTCATTACTAACACTTATTTCATCTTTTACTGTAGTTGAAGTTACATTTTCTTCAAATTGTTTTGGATTAGATTTTGTAACTTCTTTAATAGAATCGGTCATTTCAAAATCAGGTTCAGTTGTTGTTTCATCCTCAGTATTACTAATAACTGTTTGATTCTCAAATTCTGCACTATTACCTCCTGATGTTGCGTCATAAGTGGTAGTTGTAGTCAAATCTTCAAGATTTACAAGTTTAGTGGTTTCCGTTTCACTATTACTACGCTTTGACTTGTTATTTGAAATTATTTCAGTAACAGGCTCATACACCGATGAGCTCATAAAACTATCTTCTAAATCAGGAGTAATAGTACTGTTTTTGTTATTAGATGCTTTTACTATGTTTACTTGTACCTCGTCTGTTACGATTTCTACTTTGATATATTCAGGTTGGGTACTCTGCATTAATTTTTGATTATTTTTTAAACTTCTTTTTGTTAGATCTATACGTCTAACTGTTTCATTTGATTGTGTTTTCGAAGATAGATCAGATGTTTCTAAAGATTTTTGAATCGCGTCTGTTTTATTGGCTTGTCTTCTTGTATCGCTAGATTCTTGTCTTATCACTGATTCAACAAATTCATTTTCGTTATCCATTAAATCTGAATCACCGCTTTTTTCGTCAGCCTCACTATCAGCATCTCTTTCTAATTTACTAGCGACTTTTTCAAGAAAATCTGTCTTTTCTTCATCAGGTAAAAGGTCTATATATTTAGAATCTTCATTACTATCAGCTAATACATTTGTAAATAATATAAAGAGAAGCAAGTTCATTGTAAAACCATGTTTGTGAATGACTCGCATTTCGGATGTAATTGATAATTCTATTCAGTTATTGTGCGTAGTCAAGCGTGAGAATTATAATTGAAGATGATAAGAAATTAATGAGATTTGATTTCTATGTAATCGCTAAGTTTACATATCTAAGACATGATGCAGTATAAAAGATATTATGATATACTTAGGGGCTGAGTCACCTTAGTCCGTGGGTGTACACCTTTAATTGAATCCCCACACGTGGTCCCCGGGTGGTGCAAATCAGGTAACTTTACTGATGAAAACTGAATGCTAATCTGTTTGAAGTTTTCACAATCCTGGCAAACGTCATCTTCACTTCTTCACTTCAACCCTTTTTAGTGTCCCACTGCTGGGCACGGGTCTTCTCTCAACTATCTTATGAGTTGAGAGAGTTTTAGGCCTTAATCCAAGTTAATCAAAATTAAATCAAAATTACGCTGGCCAAGTGCGGATTGGTGGATATCATATGTCCTTGAATGATTAGTTCTTGGACATGCCGGTTTCCTCACGATTTTTTCCTTCACCGATATCGAGCAGCGGAGATGAAACAATTCACACAACAATGTGTGGGCACGACCAGGATTCGAACCCACGACTATATTTTTCTAAAGCGAGGCCGGTACCGCTGCGCCACCGCTGCACAAACGTCATAATAACGAGAAATTATTATTAATGTAGTAATTAATACAACCTTTGGTACGGTCTGCACGCTTCTCTTCAATGGAGCAACTATAAATGTTAATAGTTTTGAACCATCCAATTTATATTTATAGCTTTTATATTTATATTTATAATTATAGCTTTCGTCACCCGTAAGTATGTCGACCATAGCTTTTGAGTCACCTCCGTTAAATCTTTGTATCATTTCTCGGCACCAGGTCTCGGCATCATTTCTCGGTCGGAGTTTTTGGTTTTTGGAATATTATTATAGGAATGAAATGAGAAAAAAATAAGATTATGTGTGATCCTTTATTTCAAATTATATTTACAATAACTTAATAAACTTATTAATAACATTAAACTTTAATTGGCCATGATTAAATACAATAAACCCTTGGAAACACAATAATCCACTCAATTGAATACTTTTTTTAATAAAGTCGTTTGTACGCTTGCCAAACTAACAGTAGACCCAAAAATTAACGAAGCACCTATAGATAGACCGTTTAACTCGCGTATCGCCTATCGCCAAGATTCTGACTCCTCAAGCTGCACAGACAGTGATGATGATTCAAGCGATATGGATATTAGTGACGAATAGTCTTACATTACTTTTATCTGTAGTTAAATAGTTCTTTATGAGATTTAATTAATGTTTTATGACTTTGTACCTCAGATAGCGATACGCGAGTTAAACGGTCTATCTATAATATGAGAAGTCTATGAATCCAACATAACAAGGAATCTAATCTTAATATGGTATCAAATGGAACGGGGAAACCTAAAGCTTTTGCTGCTACTGAGCCTTCTAATGCTTTCAAATTAAATACTTTTGTTAAATTTGAAACAGAATAATAAAACACAAAGAAAAGTCAAAGTGAAGACAAAACTTGCTCTTAAACAAAGTTATCAGTAGGAAGCAATACTAGCCTTATGACGTCATTAAAGTATGCTTCCTCTCTTTCTTACAGTAAATTTCAAACCTCCTTTCTGAAGTCAATTAACGTAATTCTGATAGTAGCCTGACGCGATAGGTTTCTGTGAATATAACCTTATCTTCACCTATCAAAGAGCGGAGTGGATTTTGTGGCATGTGACTGACAACCTGAAAGTCATCTACTTTTCTTATGTTTTAAAAGAGTTTATAAATTCATATTAAATGTCACTCTTAAACCTAAATCCCCCTCTTTTCATTTGCCGATAATTCCCAATATTTCTCTCCATAACTACTCTATCTAATTCTTCTGGTTTGTAATCATCTTCATTATCTTCTTCAGTATTAGATTCTTCTGGCTCCACGTTATCTATAACAGCTTCAAGTAGCATCGGAGTTTCTTCTGCATCTTTTCCACCAAACTCAATCTCTTCCAACTTATTTCTTATATCATCAGCATTAATATTATTTAATAACGTGTCCATTATAATATTCCCTTTCCTTTTCGCTTCTTTTATCTTTTGTGACTTTCTCAATCTTTTATCTTTTGGTTTTTCTTCTGTTTTGTTCATTTTTCCTATGTCTTCGTTTAAATAGTAGTACATTGGCGATTCTTCGCAGGGTATTGAATCCATGGGGCGTGTGCATGTTAGTACGACCTGAAATAGCATTAAATTATGTTGTGTAATTATTTGTTCGTGGGTTCGATTCCCACCCGAGACAAACATTTGTTTATATGTGACTGTTTGTTATGTATCTGGGTGTAATTATCTATATTTAAGTATATATTTACAAAAGAAAAGTATTATATGTAGTATATTACAAGTTATCTAGTTTCCATAGTACAAGCTCTGCTTAGTTTGGGTTTGGTAATGTCCCACTATATTATTTATTTATTTATTATCGTAATATTTAATAGTAGTAACAATTCGCTACCGGCATCTCTGTTTTCCGATAGCTATAATCTACCTGTCTTCAAGTCACGAGTGAAATGGTATTTACGGGTAAGCGCATTTTATCGTAGACTCCATCATTGCTTAACAAGGGGCAAGCTGTTCAACAACAACTTCCTTATTTCTGGGCTTGCGAGTAATGATTAGACGATTTACCTGATTAAATATAGTTTCATTTGGACAAATAAAACTCCATCTGTAAGTAACGTTACGACCACCTGGCGTCTGGGAGGGTAAACAGACGTGGAACACTTGACATTCATTGTCCACATCCGCGTAATAACCGTATGTTTTGTTTTCACAGCTGAAACAAAGAGAAAATGTATAATTGCAAGCTCTACTCATTTCAATTAGTGTTCCACTGCGGGCATTGGTTTTCTCTCGACCATCGTACGAGTTGAGAGAGTTTAGGCCTTAATCTACACACGCTGGCCAAATGCGGGTTGGTGGATGTCACATGTCCTCGAATGATTAGTTCTTAGACATGCCGGTTTCCTCACGATGTTTTCCATCACCGATGTTGAGCAGTAGAGATGAAACAATTCACACAAAGATGTGTGGGCACGACCAGGATTCGGAACCGCGACCTTATTTTTCTAAGGCGAGGCCCGTACCGCTGCGCCACCGCTGCTCTAAAATCTGATTGCAATGTAATTATATTAGTTCTTAGCATAGACTTTGGAATAATTTAAACATATAGGTATCTTTAACGGAGAATCATCATCAGAGGGGTCTGCCATAGCGGTTTCTTCGAAATAAAAAGTGTTTTGCAATCTTCAGGCGTGTATTTCTTGAAATCAGTCACTGAATTCTACAAAACTCTAACAATATTCAGGATGTAAACGGATTATTATTGGTAGCGCGGTGAATTCGATTCGGGGCTGACAATCCGACTTATCTGCTCGACGATTCCGTAAAAAGTGTGGTAAAAAGTGAAAGTCATTCGCCTCAAAACCGTATACCCCACTCAAAACGGCGGCCTCTGTCAGGTTTGACATCTGTCAACCAGAATTACCGACTCGAATGACTGTCTATCAACTTTACGCTGACAGAAACACGAAAGGCTGCCAAAAACGTTTTTAAAAAGTGAAGTGAATGCCCTACGCAAAGGCCGCGTTCACTCTGAACAGTATTGCCATCTGTGACTACACCCTAAAACTTACCAATTAAATAATTATCATCTATGGTAACATTATAAACGTAAACAAAGCATTAAAATTAATTCCCTCAACCGTCCAAGCATGGCGCCCCTGTATTATATCGAACCATCATCATCATTCCCCTTGCCTTTTTCCCATTTCTATTGGGGTCGGCTCCCAGTCTAACCTGATGCGGCTAGCTACCAGAATCATACGAGCGACTGCCATCAGACCTCGAAACCCATAGGGAACCAGTAGCTGAGATGGTTAGACCAGATGTCAGATTATATTGGCTTCTGACTATATTTAACGATTGTCATAGATGTGTTAAATGACCACCGGGACCGACGGCTTAACGTGCTCTCCGATGCAGGGAGGGTAGTCCCTAAACCAACCAGACACCGAAACAAATTTTTGTTGTTACACAAATATTGGCCGGGGCGGGAATCGAACCCGCGACCTCCCGGGCACAGTATAGCCCAATGGGACGGCTTACACCGCTCGACTACCGAGGTCGTCTGTATTATATCAAACCAAATCAATTATTTATTTGCCAAGAATACATTACAATTTTTTACAGGGTCAGATCTTATGTCCTTAAAAGTCGTTGTATCCTGCATGCGAGCAAGCGAGCAAAGGAGAGGTCAAAAGTGGGCTAGAATTTTGAACACCAATGTGATATACCTCATTGGAAAGCTTATTTAATAAGCTGTTAGAATTTAACTAAACACGAATTTTAGGAGCAACCATTTTTGTAAAAATCTAAAAAATGTAATAGAAAAACAAAACGCACATTACCTTTAATTATCCGTTTCCTAAGCAGTATAAATATTGCAATCACGTCAATAATTGCATTCTATTAGAGTAGTTTTCTCTTGTAATATTATTCTAGCTGCAGCTTAATGTAATTATGACGAAAAATATTTTTTATCTTATTAGTGTAATAACAAAACGCGCGGAAAAAAATATAATTACGGGAAATGTCATGATGTCATTGTCATTGATCAGTTTGATTGACAGCGTCGAAATAATTTTGATTTTTTTGGTTGCTCTATTGTCATTTGACCATGGGGGTTGCCAATTGCAATAATCATAATATTGCATTGAGGATTCTTCTTTTCAATTTCAATTTTTTAAAAAACGGGGGGGTGTAAAATTATTTTAAATACACCAAAAAATTTAATTAATTATGCTCTATTAACCTATGTAACTCAGATTGCTGTTCAAATTTACAATTATTTTAATCCCAGGCTCTATACATTTTTTGAACGTCTCCTTTATTTTTTAATTTTTTTATGAGCTTGTAGTGTCCTACTGCTGGGCAAAAGCCTCCCCTATAGCCTTCCAACTGTCCCTATTGCTAGCTTCTTCCGTCCAAGTCGCGACAAACGAGCTTATAATCCCCTATCGCACCATCGTTTCCGTGGTCTTCCTCGGAGACGACGACCGTCTCCAGGAATCCACTGCGTCGTGATATTTAAAAACCTCCTCGAGTGTACTGGTAAACAGCTTAGGAGAAAGCGGGTCACACTGTTTAACACCTTTATTTAATTATTATTGAAATTATTAAAACATATTATTATTATTATCTACTACACAACATAATTAAAATTACAACAATTAAATCTATAAATCTAAATATATATAAGCAGAAACTGACTGACTGACATATCAACGCAGAACCCAAACCACTGGGTCTGGAGACTTCAAATTTGGCACATAGGTTCCTTATGGAGTCTAGGGGTGCACTAAGAAAGGATTTTTCAAAACTCACCCTTTAAAGGGGTGAAACGGGGTTCCACCAATAACAAACAAAAAAATATGATAAAGGGTTCTTATAGATCTGTCACTTGGCTAATTTTTATCCTAACACCACGCGGGCGAAGCCGCGGGCTAAAGCTAGTCATAACAATAAATATCAATGTGTCTAAATTTTAAGTCAAAATGGTACCTATTATCCATAAACGTAGGTTCTATGGTTCTTACCTGAAGGTATCTGTAATATTTTGTCTGATGGAAGAAGCGTTCGCTGGTAGATTTAGAGAATCCGTTTTTGTATCGTTTTTACTTGACATTTCCTGAAACAAATTGGATAGAAATAAAACTACTCTCTGACGGATTTTATCGCGGCTTATTTTAGATTTTATATCCCGACGTTTCAGTCTTATAAGACTTAATTGCCACGAGGGGACTGAGGTAAATAAACTGTAAGTAACTGGTGGTAGGCTTCGGCCGTGGTTAGAGACCACCCGCCAGACAAAGCCGCACCTCCAAGCGGACATCAAACTAAGAACATGTCCTGTATCTTGATGGTCCAGACAATTTTTACAAATAGATTTTACAAAGTGAGACCGTGAAGAAATAGACGATTCTACAATTTATTTTTTAATTTGTTGTACAATTTAGTGTCCCACTGCTGGGCACGGGTCTTCTCTCAACTATCTTACGAGATGAAACAGTTTAGGCCTTAATCCTTATTTACTTGTTATTCTAAATAACTATTAAAGGTACTTGCTCGGCCCGGGTAGCTTCAGCCCACTCAACAATTTACAAAAAATGTGATAAATAAAGAACCGCTCAACCGATTTTGTGCAAACTTCACATAAACCATCTACTAAATAGTCCGAACAATGCCTAAACATTTGGTTTGAATAGGTAAGCCCGTTTTTGAGTTATAAAATTACTAGGCTACTTTTTATCCCAATAAGTATCACTATTGTATATTATTATTATGTTTGTCTTTTCTTATCTCGGAGCTATGGAGCTCCGGACTTTTGGAAGGCGTGCGTGGGGCCGAAGCCAACACGTAGAGGCCCATTAGACAATTTTGCTCTAAATGTAATGTGGCACCAACCGACGATTATCCCTGTTCGCACCGTATAGGTACAACGAAGGATAATCCCCGGTTAGAGCAGGAGTATTGCAGAATATAGGAACTAAAATCTAGGTAATTATTATTACAAACCTTCATTGCTTTTATTAACATGCTTCCTCTACTTCTCCTGTCGATATCATCACACCTCGCTACAGAGATGATAAGCAGAATTAATAAACATCCTAGTTTGAGATCCATTGAGAGTCTGAAAGAGAAAATAGTAATTATTTATACTACTTAGTCTAAATACGAAAGACTTCAACCAGTGGGTCCTATCCGTTATGACATACGGAGCCGAAACGTGGCCACTCACGGTAGGACTGGTCCATAAATTCAAAGTCGTTTAGCGAGCTATAGAAAGGGTTATGATCGGAGTCTCTCTGAAGGATCGAATACGCAATGAAGTAATCCGACAGAGAAGTGAGGTAATCGACATAGTTCACGGGATCAGTAAGCTGAAGTGGCAATGGGCCGGTCATTTAAGCCGCAGAACTGACAACCGCTGGGGTAAGAAGTTCTTCAGTGGAGACCACCAATTGGCAAACGCAGCGTAGGACGTCCTCAGACTAAGTGGATCTCAGATTAAAGCTCGAAAAAATCTACCAACAAAATAAGAGACGTGTGGCACTCGGAGACTGCCGCGGTAAAGCGTTTTGCATAGCATTTTTTATCAACTATGTAATTAATATCTGGATGATTTTAATGACATTTTCTAAAAATGATTCCTAGCTAGATCGATTTATCGCCCCCGAAACCCACTATATACAAAATTTTATGAAAATCGTTGTAGCCGATTCCGAGATTCCAATATATATTTATAGATATGTATTTAAACAAGAATTGCTCATTTAAAGATATAAGATAATTATGTATAATATTTTACTTATGCAGTATTTTTTCCTTTGTTTTTTTTATATTAATTCAAGTTACACATTTTTAACGTGGTGACAACGACACAACCAATTTGCGAGGAAACCCAATGCAAACCGATACAACCAATGCCACCTAGAGGCGAGTTGCTGAACTAAAGAGACAAGCGTGATATTTCTAAAAGTCATTAAAAGTTCTGCTATCCATCGATAGATGGCAAAACTAAAAAGTATCACCACTGTGCCGGTCATATTGGGGGTGTTAGGTTATTTTCGTTACGAAATTTCAGGATTCGGTCTCCACGATCAAGGCCCGCGATAGAAGCTATGCAATAGCTTAAAAATTGAACCTCTATTAGTCGCGCATGTTGCTACACTCGTCGCCTCTGATCACTGTATTCATATTTATAATATTTATTCACGTGTTTCTAGTTTCTACATTCACAACGTGTTGAAATAAAACTACTTTTTAACGGATTTTATCTCGGTTTATTTTAGATTTTAGATCCCGACGTTTCAAAGTCTTTGCAGACTTCACGTTCACGGGTGGACTGAGGTATTTGACGTCCAAAAATATTAATCACAATTATTACTGACTACCTCCAAACATTAATACCTATGTAAGTTGCGTTCCGATTTAAGCAAACTGAGCTCACAGTGTCTTGAATTCTGAGTTGATTTTGCTTGGATTTTGGTACAAGTAAATTAAACACTGGGTCCCAAGCTGGTGGTATATTCCAACCATTCTTTCCGTGAAGCTATTAAAATTAAAAAACATCCTAATTTTAACAGAGAAAATAGATTATTACGACCGATTCTCATACCTATCAAATATAGTTAAAAGTATCCACAAAAATCGGTCAAGCCATTTCGGAGGAGATTTTCAAGGAATATTCTAAAAAAAGAATTAGCGAAATCAGTCCCACCGTTCACGCGTGATGGCGTGACCAAGGGAAATTGGGATTCATTTTTAGATACATAAATAGATTGTAATTAATTATATGCATGAAATATAAAAACTAAAGAAGTATAACTTCTCACGCGCGTACACGCACCCACTCTTTACTTTTTATTCCTTTAACTTCCAAAATCTGGAGCAAAAACCACTTAAAAAAATTGGATTATTTAGGGCAAATATCTTCTAACAGCTAAAGAACTAGTATTTTTATTAGACCGTAATCAAGATTATAAAAAAATGTTAGACACATATTATTCGCTTTATCATTGAAATGAAACAATATTAAGATATAACGCATTTAAGTTATGGAGTGGAAATGTTCTACGTATAAAACTTACAGCGTGACGTCATTCGAGATTTCGCTTGGACGTATCGCAGTGATCTTTAGTCACACAAAAAATTCGTGTCCAATATTTTTAATATATCTATCTGAAGGACAGAACAAAAAATGATTGTATCTATCTTATATAATAATATATAAAAATGAAACCCGTTTTCCGTTGTCACGACATCACGCGTGAACGGCTGGACCGATTTCACTACCTAATTCTTTTTTTTAAATATTCCTTTAAGTACGAGGATGGTTCTTACGCAGAGAAAAATTAAAAAAAAAAGAAAATTTAGAAAGCGAAGAAGTGCCGAAAACCGGGTTAGATACCTACTGTTTATTATTGGTTATATTCGGTAGGTCTGAGACCCAGTAGATGGCACTGCTTTACCGGGCAGAACGACGTCTGCCGGGTCCGCTAGTTATATAAAATTTCCATGTCACAATGTTTGTTACCGTACTCCTCCGAAACGGCTTGACCGATTTTTACCAAATTTTATATGCGTATTGAGTAGGTCTGAGAATCGGCTACTATCTATTTTTCAAACCCCTAAGTGGGTTGTACACTTTTAATTTTTTTTTTTTTTTGGACGAAATTTTTTTGTTTTTATTTTTGTATAATGTGGCATTAAAAATGCATACTACCCTAAATTTTCACCTTTCTATCACCAAACCCTGTTTTATAATAGCGAAATTAGTAATACGCGGTGCGAAGTTCGCTGGGGCAGCTAGTTAATCCCTATTAAACACATCACTTAATAAAATAAAAATGACTTACATTTTCTCACAAAATCACAGATCACACTCCACTTCAAGATATACCGCGACACCCGGATCCTCTCACGTTTCAATAAGTATAGAATCTTGTTTCAAAAGCTTGCTCTTTTATAAACGGTCTAAACTTGAGCTTACAGAATTCGCAATGATTTAGTACCGATAGCATAAAAAACTAAGAGCAAATGCGTTGGAGGTATTTTTTTTTTCATAAAATCACGCCAGAACCGTAGACGGATACATATATAGTTTTGCACAGATATAATTAAATTGTAATTCATATTAAATTTATTTAATTGCACACATGGGCCTTAAAAATTATTAAAATATTTATATGCCTACAGAAATATCCCGTTTTTGATCAGTGCGCAAACTTTGAGAAAATATACTTTTTTAAACTAATAAACCCTTTTTTTATATAATAATAATAATATAGTGGGACATTAACACTCACGGTCATCTGATCCCAAACTAGACAGAGTTTGTACTATGGATCTTTTAATACTTTTCTTTTGTAAATACATACTTATATATAGATAATTACACCCACACACAAGACAAACAGACATATTTATACAAACTTTTGTCACGGGTGGGAATCGAACCCACGACCTGCGGCGTGCAAAGCAAGTATCTTACCGACCACGCTACCGGCCCGTCATATCTTAGTTATTGATAAAGATTGTACTTACACCTCACGCCGCTGTATCAGCTGTGTATCTCAGGACACCTAAACCTGTCTTGGATCCCGCAAAAATGAAAAAAAATGTATATATAAAAGGAGTAAGAACTTGTACTGTCCACCAGTGACGAAGAGAGAAGACAAGCCGATTCCTATCAGCTTCCCTTTAGGAAATGCTCAATATCACATGTACTTAATAATATGTTATGTAACGCCTAAAAGTTTTAAATAGCAACAAAAATAAGTATAGCATCAAGTGTAAGAACGATCGGTGACGGTAGTGAAGAGATATTTTTATCTTAGATAAGACAATTTTTGCGCTGGCTTCCTTTTTTCAGACTTCCACCCTTCGCTACTGGTGTCCACATCCCTCTAGTAGCGGATAGTTACTCCATTTTATATTATGTAATAAGAATTATATAATAACTATTTTTTTTTTATTCTTCAATAGGCTGGCGCTTGACTACAACTTGCCTGATGTTAAGCAATGATGTAGTCTACGATGGAACGCGCCAGCCCAGTATACCGATTCACTCGTGATTACGAATGATTATCGGTGAGAAGGTGGCAGTGGAATGATCCTCCATATGGTTAGAAACCTTAAAGGAGCAACAATGCCGACCCAACCTTTCTGCATGGTGTCACTAGACATCGCACCGGAACACGGCAAGGCCGCTTGGCGGTGCGGCTTTGTCTGGTGGGTGGTCACTTACCACGGCCGAAGCCTACCACCAGTTGATTGTCACCTGATTTGCACCACCCGGGGACCACGTGTGGGGATTCAATTAAAGGTGTTGTTAATAATTTGTTTTATTCATAAAAATTAAAACACAAAATGAAAACACACGGATTTAATTTTACGTTTTAAGTTTTGCCGACGTTACCCGATCTTAGCTTTGGCAGTGTCGCAGAGAGGTGTGACATGAAATCCTAATAAGATTTAAAACTTTAACACAAGTATCTATGAGTATAACATTCTATGAAATCCATCACGTAACGCCCGAAGTCCCACGTTTGAATATTGGGTCAGTTATTGCTATAAAAAGTACATTAACATAATATTCGCGAAAGTTGTTTGTAGGTTTTTCACTGTTACTACTAAATAAATTTAACAATAATAATGAGATTTATTTAGATCAGCGGTGGCGCAGCCTCGCCTTAGAAATATAAGGTCGCGGGTTTGAATCCTGGTCGTGCCCTCAGATCTTTGTGTGAATTGTTTCATCACCGCTGCTCAATATCGGTGAAGGAAAACATCGTGAGGAAACCGGCATATCTAAGAACTAATCATTCGACGACATGTGACATCCACCAACCCGCACTTGGCCAGCGTGCGTGGATTAAGGCCTAAACTCTCTCAACACGTAAGATAGTTGAAAGGAGACCCGTGCCCAGCAGTGGGACACAAAAAGGGTTGAAGTGAATGAGATTTATATCGCAATTCGCGACCTTCCGTGTTGAGTTTCTTGAAAACCGCATAAAAATTTGTCCCGGTTTTTTTTTAGAAAATCGTGAATTTAGCCTTTTCCATTGCTTGGTGAGCAACTTTGAAAATTACACAAATTCAAATTTCTTTATCTAAATATATATAAGAAGAAACTGACTGACTGACATACCAACGCAGAGCCCAAACCGCTGCGTCTGGAGACTCCAAATTTGGCACATAGGTTCCTTATGGGGTCTAGGGGTGCACTAAGAAAGGATTTTTCAAAACTCACCCTTTAAGGGGGTGAAACGGGTTTCCAAAGTTTGTTTGGAGAAACAAGATTAGTGAGATCAATTTCGCGGGCGAAGCCGCGGGCGGAAGTTAGTTCCACATAAAACAGGTTACATTAAGGTCTTAAGTGCTTACCGTTCAGCCTATTTTGTCTAAGGTAGACATGCAAAATTCTATCTAATCTATATATTTTACCTAAAGCACCAATCTATACCTACTACAATGTGATTTTAAAAATAACAATTATTCCATTTTGCTCAAAATTATAATGTTCGCGACAGACTCAGTGTTTGCGATAGACTTAGACTGTGCCAGACATTGTTATCAGTAAGTTTATTGCTATCAGCAGGTTATTGTTTTCAGTGGATTTATTGTTATCAGTGAGTTATCAGTAGGTTTACTGTTATCAGTAGGTTTATTGTTATCAGTAGGTTTATTGTTATCAGTAGGTTGTTGTTATCGGTAGGTTTGCTGTTATCAGTAAGTTAATTGTTATCAGTAAGTTATCAGTAGGTTTACTGTTATCAGTAAGTTTATTGTTATCAGTAGTTTTTGGTGTTATCAGTAAATTCAGTATTGCAAAATGTGATAGTGCATATCGTAGAACATTTTAACAGTTTTCTTAGAAATATTTGTTGTTAAAAATGTTAAAAAATGTAGGTACTTATATAAAATAAGTACCTTCATCTCGCTAATGTTAATAATAGATTTTGTATTTTCCAAATTTATTAACATTGTTGAAATTAAGTTGTAATTAAACAGTATAAGCAGTATGTAATGTATTTTCAGGTAATTTTATAGTAAAATTGTAAAATGTTAAAATTTGTAAGAAAGTTGTATGACGTTGTTAGAAAGTCCGCTATAACTTTGTAAGTTTTAATAAATGAATTATAGTTTTGTGTTTAATTTGTACCTAGATAGGCTATCTATCAATAGGTAGGAGATAGTGAACCTAGGTCTTAGGGTTTGGCAAGTATAACGAGTGAAAGTACTAACTGCACCTAAAGTGCCTAGATTTTGCAGATATTTCTCGTTATACTTGCGAAGCCTAGGAACTTAGGTTCAAAACTTTAGGCTTCCTAGATAGAGGGTTAGGTAGGCTTGCTAATAGTGTTTACCGTATAGATCTAGCCCTAATAGTTTAATAGCTAGGAACCAAAATGTATAGTTTTTAAAATGAAATTAAAGTTAACACAGGAGAGGTTACTGCGGTCGTCGTTACGGTAAAGTTTCGAGGTAGCTAAGCGTACCGCACTATTCGGCGGGCGTAGCACGGCGTAATTGCGATCTACCACTGCAGAAAAAAGTAATGATCAAGCAGTAATCTCAAGTGTGTGCGTATGTTGTCAAGTCGGTGTTTCATTTAGTGTCCCGGTGGCTTTCCCGAAGCGGATAGGAAAACAACGTTGAGCGGTGGGCAGTATTCCAGGGAGTATAAATCGTCGTCACGAAATCTATGAACACGTAGGTGTTCAGGGCGTCAGCTAGATTTTCATATATTGAATTTTTCCAGCCCGTCCGGAACATATAAAATAAATAAATATTCTGGGACATTAACACACACGGTCATCTGGTCCCAAGCTAAGTAGAGCTTGTGTTATGGAAACCAGATAACTGGTATATACTATACATATAATACTTTTCTTTTGTAAATATATACTTAAAATATATATTAACACCCCGACTCGACACAATCAAATTAAATCTATATTTATGTCACGGTCTCAAAAAATAATATATAATAGTAATAATGTCCTTATACAGTTAATAATCACCAATAATAATGAAAAAAGTAGATTTTATTTCGAACACAAGGATTCATATATCATGTTAGTAACAATATGCTTAGGACTATGTTAATAAATAAATTGATGAAGATTTAAAACAATATTACATCGATCGACTGGTAATTATGATTACTGGTAATTAACTAGTGGTAGGCTTCGGCCGTGGTTAGTGACCACTGACCACCCATCAGACAAAGCCGCACCGCCAAGCGGCCTTGCCGTGTTCCGGTGCGATGTCTGGTGACAACATTTAAGAGGGTGGGTCGAATTGTTGCTCCTTTATGGTTTCAACCTTAAAGAGCCTCATTTCACTGCCACCTTCTCACCGAAAGTCATTCTCACGAGTGAATCGGTACATTGGGCTGGCGCGTCCCATCGTAGATTACACTACTTAACATCAGGTAATATGTAGTCAAGGTCCAGCCTATTCAAGAATAATTATTATTATTATTATTAGCCCGGATCATCCCACTGCTGGGCAAAGGCCTCCCCTAACACCTTCCAGGCGTCGCGGTCTTGTGCCACCTCCATCCAATTATCTGAGAATCTATCTATTTCGTCCCGCCATCTCCTTCTCGGTCTACCGCGACGCCTCCTCCTTGGGTCTGGATGCCAGTCTGTGGCTATCTTTGCCCACAGCTCGCTCGCCATACGGCAAACATGGCCAGCCCAATCCCACTTCAACTTAGAGGCCTTCCGAGCTACATCAGCGATTAAAGAATAAAAATAATAAATATATATCGAAGCCAAATGTGCAGCAGACATGCATTTACGCACACAAAGGTTCAATATAGGCCATTCCTCATGGCAATCATTTGCAATATAGGTGCGATACATTTATTCTTCAAAATATAAAGTGAGATTTGTTGGCTGTAGGCTCGAGCAAAACAGCTCTCCCCGGATAAGTATAATATATATTGAATGGACCCATTGTTAAATTACAAAATTCGTTCAGAAATTTTATATTTATAAATTTGATCCGTTTATTCTGTTTTTACCACAATTTTATTAGCTTTGGTTTTATGTGTGTGTAAGGGAATCTTTAAGTATAATTTTCACCAATTTCCAGCAGTTTGATTAATTTGAAACTTTGCACACGTATCAAGGGACCGACGACAATGCAATAATTAAAAAAAATTAAAATAAAATTTTCTACTTTTTAGTTCGATTAGCTATAAAAGGGTGGTTTTTTAGTTTTTTTTAAACTATAATTTATTTAATATTATGTAAGTTTCTTTACTGGCCGCCAAACTTCGAAACGACGCCAAGTTTACCCAAACCTCTTTACACTTCAATCTGGGTTATATTATTTCGATGTTTTGCTATTCAACCTTCGCATTTATCATGATCACGGTCACAGTTGTGGTACGGTTAATTTTTAGTCCAATTTCAAGGCTTGAGTCGCTTGGATCTTGAAGAGTCCCGGGTGACTCCGTCAGTTCATTACACCAGTGACTATGAAGGCTGAAAAGACTTTGTAACGTCGGGATTTAAAATCTAAAATTAACCGCGATAAAATCCGTTATAAAACAGTTAAGTTCTATAAGTTCGTGATACTTTTTAGTTAAACCCTTTTGAGTGTCCCACTGCTGGCTCAACTCGATAGTTGAGAGAAGACCCGTGATCCCATAGCGTGTAGTCATCAGTGAGTCGAGAAGAAGGCATAGCTTCAACCCTCTTTAGTGTCCTACTGCCGGGGACAGGTCTCCTCTCAACTATCTGATGAGTTAAGAGAGATTAGGCCTTAATCCACACACGCTGGCCAAATGCGGGTTTGTGGATGTCACATGTCCTCGAATGATTAGTTCCTAGACATGCCGGTTTCCTCACGATGTTTTCCTTCACCGATGAAGAAGGCATGAATAGACGAAAATAACACTTTTCGTCTATTCATGCCAAAAAAAATAACCATATAGGAACCGCTTCCAACACCGTTAGGCCCAAAACCGACCCAGTGAAACAATAACGCCAAAATCCCGTATCTTAACAAATAAAATTGTTATTCTGCGCGTGCGCAGACACCGAATTTTTGCGATCGTAACAGTTTTGTATACTGTTAGATATATTGATCTTTGCGATAAAGGATTATTTAATAGGACAATGGATGACCCTAAATTTTAGTTCCCATGGGGTTAGGCTTGGCCTAGAAATGAGTCATTAGGTACTTAACTAACTGCTACCAATGTCAAAAAAAGCATAGGTAATTAATTATTTTAATTTCTAAAAGGTAAAGCTGTAGTATGTAATCATGGCCCCTGAGGTACTCTCAGAGACTGAGGGGCTTGTCCAGGACTAAAATAAGACTGGTTGTAGGTGCACTAACTGGGCACTTTGGTCTGCAGAAACACCTGTTTAAAATAGGGCTAGCAAAAAGTTCCACTTGCCTAGCTTGTGAAGACGCTGAAGAAACCATGGAGCATGTACTGTGCGAATGCGATTCGCTGGCGCGAAAACGCATGAATGCATTGGGAATGGACCACCCTACTCCTGATGAATACGGCCTCATGTGTCCCCGACAATTAGCAGCGGTCGTGGATGAGCTGTGCGGAGGGAGAATACCTGAGGCTTCATAGTATCAAGGGGAAGCACAAAAGATCCAGCTGGGTCGAAGTGCTCTGGGTCTACCAGCCCCATTTATAAGATAAGATGTAATAATAATTGTTAAATTAAATAATATTACATAGTACTAGCGGCCCAGCTTCGCCCGGGTAACTTCAGCCCACTCAGCAATTTACAAAAAATGTGATAAATAAAGAACCGCTCAACCGATTTTGTGCAAACTTCACATAAACCATCTGCTAAATAGTCCGAACAATGCCTAAACATTTGGTTTGAATAGGTAAGCCCGTTTTTGAGTTATAAAATTACAACGAAAAGTGGCATTGATTTTTATATATATTGATATGCAGCGGTGGCGCAGCGGTACGGTACCTGTGGAGTATAAGGTCGCGGGTTCGATTCCCAGTCTTGCCCACACATCTTGTGTGAATTGTTACATCGCCGTAGCTCAATATCGGTGAAGATAAACATCGTCTAAGAACTAATCATTCGAGGACATGTGACATCCACCGACCCGCACTTGGCCAGCGAGTGTGGATTAAGGCCTGAACTCTCTCACTCGTAAGATAGTTGAGAGAAGACCCGTGCCCAGCAGTGGGACTTTAAAAAGGGTTAAAGTGAAGTGATTACAATATGACTCTTTATTTACTAGCTACCCAGCGAACTTCGTACCGCGTATTATTAATTTCCCTATTAATAAATAGGGGTTGGTGATAGAAGGGTGAAAATTTAGGGTAGTATGTATTTTTGTAGTGCAACGCGAAAGTTTAAAAGTTTAAAAAACGTAGTTTTTTTTAATATTTCTAATCTGAATCGTTTCAACCCTCTAGTTTTAGCGAGGCTAATTTTAATTAATCTAGGTACCTAAATATTATAAAGCTGAAAAGTTTGTTAATATTTTTAACGCGCTTATTTAAAGCGACTACTGATATGATTAAAAAAAATAAAATAAATATAAACATAAAAATAATTATGTTAAAACAAAAATAAATAAAATAAAATAATTTATTTTTGTTATTACACAAAAATAAATTTTGTATTTGTCTAAATACATAATAATTTATAAATTAATACATATTTTAAAATAATTAAGCTCGTCTAAAAAAGCCGTACCGTAGCCGTAGTACGTTAAGTCATCGGTCCTGGTTGTGATTTAAAACATCTGTTTGTCATTACTGGTAGTCAGAAGCCTAATATAATCTGACACCTGGTCCAACCATCTATGCTACTGGTTCCTTACGGGTTTCCAGGTCTGATGGCAGTCGCTCGTATAATTCTGGTAGCTAGCCGCATCAGGTTAGACTGGGAGACGACCACAATAGAAATGGGGAAAAAGGCAAGCGGAATAATGAATAGGGTCCCCTTGGCAATTTAGAATACGGAACTCTAAAAAGTTGGGTGCTTATAAAAGATCTCACGATTTGAACCAGATTCTCAATCTTGAGATTTAGATCTAAATTCACGTTTTTTTGGTAAAATGACTCATTATAAAGGCCACCTTGTAAAAAATATTTAAGTAGGTACATCCTTATGTTTAATCTGAACCTCTTTTATTTAGTAGACTAGTCTCGGTATAGTGGTTGTGGTATAAAGGTCCCGGGTTCGAATTTCAGGATGAAAAAAATGATAATATAAACTTGAAGGTTATGTCGAGAATCGAACCTCGACTCTCGCCATGTATCACAAACCGCGCGCCTAAAGCCGTTAAGTCTACGGCAGGGCGCGGGCGCGGGCGGCGCGACGAACGCGCGGCGCACACGCATCTAAAAACGACTTCGCCTCGGATCACAGCTCCGTACATACGCGACGTTTTCTAATCTTATATCTATAAATGAGCAATTCTTGTATATACATATATAATTGGAATCTCGTTTCGGGGGCGATAAATCGATCTAGCTAGGAATCATTTTTAGAAAATGTCATATAAAAAAAAAATACCGAGCAAAGCTCGGTCATCCAGATATTTATTAGTTAATCAAATAAACCAGCGATTTTAGAATACAGTCCACTTTTATTCCTGACCACCTGGATCCAGTACAGCTTTCGACTGAAATCAGGATTATCAGACAACTTTAAGTAGGCGTGAATTACCGGGTAAAAATACGGTATTCCAATAAAATAACTATGGTCATAATCACTTCACTCAAAGCTCTCGATATCACAATTATTCAGTCTACTAAATAGTTACAGATCACTAAGATTAAGTTGGATTAAAGCTAAAATCAAGGTCCAACAGAAAGTGTTAGCTCTCCAAAGATGGCCGCTTCACCAGTCCTAAGTGTTCATTCGTTCGTTCATGTTGACATTTTCGAGTGACAGCTGTGGCATATAGTTTGATTGATACCCAGAAAAAAAATAAAAATAGACAAAGCTGTATGCTCAAAACCTTTGCCTGCCTATTGGCGAATGATATTAACAACAACGAGTGACAGCTGACATGAAAGGCGGACGCGATGGCAGTATAAAATGACAGCTGATGTAGGTATTGAGAAGCGGATATGCCAAAATGTGAGTGGATTATGGTTCGCAAATCTTAAGATAGTTGAGAGAAGACCCGTGCCCAGCAGTGGGACACTAAAAAGGGTTGAAGATACTAAGGGTTGAAGTGAATGACTTAGTTATGTGATCCAAACTGGTATTAAAAATTAGTAATCTATGGTTTTAACAATATTTTAGTCATATCTATTTATATATATTTAAAAAAATCAATGCCACTTTTCGTTGTAATTTTATAACTCAAAAACGGGCTTACCTATTCAAACCAAATTTTTAGGCATTGTTCGGACTATTTAGTAGATGGTTTATGTAAAGTTTGCACAAAATCGGTTGAGCGGTTCTTTATTTATCACATTTTTTGTAAATTGTTGAGCGGGCTGAAGCTATTCGGGCAAAGCTGGGGCGGGCCGTTAGTATTGTATAATTTATTAACTGCATCATCAAAATTATAGTCCATATAAGTAACATAGTATCAAATATCAATGTATTTGAATGCTAGGAGTGGCTTTGAATAGTAATATTGTAGGTGGTTCTTTGAATACTAAATAAAACCTTCATGGCAATGACCTGTAGGTTCATTTCTGTTTTGTAATCAAAGATGTACAAGATAATTTAAAAAAAGTAATACTACCTAAACGCAAAATACTTTCATCATCATTCCCTTTCTCCCATTTCTATTGGGGTCGGCTCCCAGTCTAACCTGATGCGGCTAGCTACCAGAATTATACGAGCGACTGCCATCAGACCTCGAAACCCGCAGGGAACCAGTAACCGAGATGGTTAGACCAGGTGTCAGATTTAACGGTAACGATTGTCATAGATGTGTTAAATGACAACTGGGACCGACGGCTTAACGTGCTCTCCGAGGCACGGAGGGTAGTCCCTCAACCAACCAGAGACCGAAACATATCTTTGTTGTTACACAAATATTGTTCGGGGCGGGAATCGAACCCGCGACCTCCCGGGCACAGTATAGCCCAATCGGACGGCTTACACCGCTCGACTACCGAGGTCGCACAGACTAATAAGAGAACCTCGAAGGTCGTAAATTCATTTCTGTTTTTTAATCTTTTTTTTCCTAATCTGAGCAAAGATGTATAAAATAATTTAAAAAAAAGTAATACTAAACGCAAATAGGTTGCTAATTTGAAAATTAATTTACTATTTTTTTATTTATTTATTTACGCTACCTGCGTCGACACCCTTGCACCTTCCCATCTTCCTTTTAATTCAGAACCACAGATAATATAATACTTTCAGAACTAAATGTATTTTAAGTAGGTATTTATCCGTTCTTACTACCCGTGCGCAATAAGTTGAGACCTGGGGGCGATGACGAATGTTTGTACTGACCACAAAAAACGACTTTGTCTCTGCTAGTTTTTGACGTGACAACGTCTTAAATTAGGTTGCGGCTGGGAGGCACTTATGAAAAAGTGTAACGCTCGGTAACGTTACGATGAGTCACCGAACGAGAGAGAGGCCCGCCGAATGCCTTGCGTCTCTCTCCCACTCAACTATGTTTCATCCTTCTTCCTACTATATGAATGAATATTCACATTAAAATTATTTTACCACTCAAAGTCGTTGTCACGTAAAACTTTCGCCCGTATACCGAATTTACAGGCAACCAATTTTTTTATGTACTATGCGTTTCAAATAATAATAATAATAATAATAATAATAATAATAATATGTGGGACATTAACACACACGGTCATCTGATCCCAAACTAAGCAGAGCTTGTACTATGGAAACCAGATAATTGGTAATATACTACATATAATACTTTTCTTTTGTAAATATATACTTAAATATAGATAATTACACCCAGACACAAGACAAACAGACATATTTAAACAAATGTTTGTCTCGGGTGGGAATCGAACCCACGACCTTTGGCGTGAAAAGCAAGTATCTTTCCGACCACGCCACCGGCCCGTCGAATATAAGAATAGGATTGGAAACCCGCCATCTTGGACTGGAATGCGCAACAACTTCACATGTTTTAGTACAGTGAGCAAAAATGTTTGTTTGATATTATAATCACATCTAGATGAAAAAAAAACAAAATGCGTACCTACATTTATATCTTATTGCCTTTTGAGTAAGATTGGACATTTGGAGTCGAATATTTAGATACGAACATAATTAACGACAAAAATCGGAGTTATAAGTTAAAACATGTGTTTTTATCCGTGTATATGAATTTGTGTGCAAGTTTGTGGTATCCTAGAGCGTAAATTTACTTAGGTAGGTAGCTGCATTGTAACTACATACTTGTGTAAAGTTTTTAAATAAATCACTTATCCATACATTTCTAAATAATATTATTGTCTGTGGTTTCACATTTTGTGCTGACGCTACTTTTGTTTGGTTTTTGGTATGAAGTTAGCCGCGAGTCCAATCCTATTCTTATTTGAAACGCATAGTAGTGAGTGTTGTACTCGGAACAACCGAACAACGCTACCTTATAACTTACAGGGGTAGCGGGGGAAGGGTTGCATTCCAGACGAGTCTCAACTTATCGCGCACGGGTAGTACACCCATAACACAAGCAAATATAATTACTAGGGTGGATCGAAAAAAATTTTTTTTTTTTTTAGCATGGGGGTAGAATTTGTAGCTTATATAAAAAAAAATTTTCAAAAAAAAAATTTTTTTTCGCAACATTTAGAGATAGCCCACTCGTTTTTTAATAAAATAATGGATCAAATGGACTTATTCTAATTCTGGCTTTCAAAAAGACATTCCACACCGTGGAATGTCTTTTTGAAAGCCAAATGGAAATCAAGTCAAAAAAAAATTTTTCCTATTATTTTTGTAACTTTAGCGAAAAATAAAGAATTAAGCAGCTCTTTTTTCTGTATTGAAATAAAAGGTAAGTGAAAAAAAATCATATTCAATTATTTTTTCATGTTTTCCACGATTTTTGACAGAAAAAAAATTTTTTTGCTAGAATAAGTCCATTTGATCCAGTATTTTATTAAAAAACGAGTGGGCTATCTCTAAACGTTGCGAAAAAAATTTTTTTTTTATGAAATTTTTTTTTTATAAGCTACAAATTCTACCCCCATGCTAAGAAAAAAAAAATTTTTTTTCGGTTTACCCTAATAATTACTTAATTTGGTACTAGATGGCGCTGTATGTATGTGAAAAAATATTAAAAAAAAAATTGACGTAGGACGTTACTTTTTAATATGCTTTTTTATCTTTTTCACATGCATACTATGTTAGTTAGAATTGATGTCATTAAATACGAAAGACTGTTCTTAAAACAATATTTTCTCGTACCTACTACCATCTTTATCGTATCAATTAACTATTGTAAAGGACTATATACACTACACGCACGATGTCCGAATTTTCAAACATCAAATAGTGAGATCGAGGTACTCAAATACTGAATTCCACACCATAATACTAATAATATAGTGGGACATTAACACACAAGGTCATCTGATCCCAAACTAAGCAGAGCTTGTACTATGGAAACCAGATAACTGGTAATATACTACATATAATACTTTTCTTTTGTACTCACATACTTAAATATAGATAATTACACCCAGATACAAGACAAACAGACATATTTAAACAAATGTTTGTCTCGGGTGGGAATCAAACCCACGACCTGCGGCGTGAAAAGCAAATATCTTACCGACACGCCACCGACCCGTCTACAGTACCATAGACAGTTTGATGTCATTTTCCAGATTGATTGCGTATTTCTTTGACACAAAATTATTCATTACAATTCATTGCGTGTAAGAAGCTCCTATGTACACCTGTACCCGCTTGATTTATTGATAAACAAAAGTGAATTATTATGAGAACTTGCTTGAACACGGCCAAGTTAAAGAGAGATTGGGCTGGCCATTTATGTTCTAAGATCATTTGTGTCAAAATCAAACATAATTATCTACATATTTATAATGCGTTCCGAAAAAAAAACCCATGTAAAATCAACTCAGAATTCAAGACACAGTGAGCTCAGATAATAATGTTTGTAATTCAATTAAATTTTTCATTTTTGGAATACCTAATGTTTGTAGGTAGTCAGTAATAATTGTGATTGATTATTTTGGACGTCAAATACGAAGTCTGAAAAGACTTTGAAACGTCGGGATCTAAAATCTAAAATTAACCGCGATAAAATCCGATATGAAATAGGTAGTTTTATTTCAATGTGAAAATACTTAATTTTTTTTTAATTGGGTCCATGAGGTCCCTACGACCTTTATAACCTACTTCAAATAGTTTTATCAGCATCATCATTAAATGCTCTAGCTAAGTCATCATACTTCAATTAAGGCCTCAAATAATTCCGCAATTTTAACAGTGTACCTAAAGTTGAATTAATAAGAAATATCTGGATGACCAATTTTTTAAATGACATTTTCTAAAAATGATTCCTAGCTAGATCGATTTATCGCCCCCAAAACCCCCTATATACTAAATTTTATGAAAATCGTTGGAGCCGACAAGAATTGCTCATTTAAAGATATAAGATACAACCATTAATAAGGTTAGTAATAAAAAACGAAAAACAAACCAAGAACTCCGATTTGCAAAAAGGCAATTTGAACTTTACTCTGACCGAATAGATTTAATTTTACCACAAATCATTATTTTTCAAATTTTTTTAAGGTCATAGAAGAAGGCGTTCCATGCATGATACTTCCAAACGAACTCCGCGCTCAGAATTTAAATCTTATTCTCGTATTAAATAATCACATAATTTTGCTAAAATAACCGACTATAACGGTATATTGTAGAATAAGTTCCGTGCCGGTATTTTTATTAGAATGTTGTCACTATTGGCTTAGAAACTAGAGTTATTGGATTATTGACTTAAAGAGATGCATATTAAGCAGATATCCAGGTATTTATAGTCTAAAACATGTACCTACACAAATACCTACTTTATAGATCAATATTTATTTACTTTTTAGTGTACTTGTTTATCTAAATGGTTAGGATTAAGAAAAAATACGCACGTTGCATATTAATATTTATTACAGTGCGACCCGGAATAATTTTTTTTTATTACCTACTATGCGTTTCAAATAAGAATAAGACTGGAAATCCGCCATCTTCACATTTTTTGGTAGGTACAATGGGCAAAAAAGTTTGTTTGTTAAAATTTTTAGGTACATAAAGATAAAATCTTAATAAAAAACACGTTTAACTTATTGCCGTTCGAATGAGATTGGAGATTTTGAGTCGAATATTTAGGTACGAACCTATTTCGACAAAAAAATAGCGTTGCTAAAATTAAAAAGTGAGTAAGATAAAGATATTATTATAAATGCAAAATAGCGAACAATCGTAGAAAGTAGTTTTTATAAACGCAGACGACCAGGCAGACGAATGATTGTGGCTATGGCTATTTTTTTTAATAAATCTATGGTCGAAGTTCTTTACTCTTACAGTAGTTACTCTTATTTAATTACTTCTTCAACATTTTGACTGACTACTAACTCCTCCAGTGTTTTGTATAAACTTCTTGGTCGTTCCCAGTCTGACGTAACATCTATATAAATTTCAAATCTATGGAGATTGTGCGAAAATTAATGGCGGTGTTTTCTGTACTATACTTACTCTTACTTGTCTCTGTCTTGGAAGAACGTCAAAGTCATTGTCATATTCTTCCGTCCTTGTTGTTTACCATCCGCCGACGCCATGCGCCATATAATTTCACGTTTAAAACTGTAAAGAAAGTGCATTTTTCTGAATAAATGGCTTATACAGTGTAAGTGTAGCGCGTGTTAAAGTAATTTGTACCATAAAAGTTGTGAAAATGCAGAATCAAATGTATATACATAAATATATTTTTGAGATTGTTTTTCAGTTAGGTAAATTTTCTATTCTATATTCGTTATTTTAAAGTCAATCGTGTTATTTTTGGAGTAAAAACTTATTTTCTTTGCACTTTTTGGATGTACAAATATCATGGAACTCGCGTCATCGTCACCTAACGCTTTAAGTTACTTAGTTTTCACTTCTATTGGCAGTCCCCAAAAACTGGTCAGTTTTTTGTTGTAAATAAATCCATAATACCGTTAATAAATGTAACTTTAATTTTATTAATAAATATTTCACATTATACAGGTTCATTATCTTTTAATTTCACAATGCTAGGTATCAATTGCGTCGCATTGCATCATAGTTAAACTTCCATAATAAAATTAAGAATTACTTCTCCGTGCCGCGCTCCGCTTCCCTCAGAAAGTGCCGACAACATTCAATGTTGGTGCACAACACTATTTTCGATTTGCCGTTTGTCAAGCCAGACAGATGATTTCCGTATGTTGGCAATTAACATTAGCACAATTCTCATATATTTTTTTTCTCTATGGCAGTCCCGCCTCTTCAGCGTAAGCGTTTATATGCTCTTTGGTCATTCCAGTTGCGTGACAGTAGCTAATGTCAGCACTCAGCACTGTCAAATAATTTGTCACAAGATGTCAACTAACGTCAAGCGCTTGTATTTAACGAAAATTCTGAGAATTTATAGAATTTATCTCTATTAATGTGAAAATTAAGTGGATATTCAATAATGTCGGAAGAAATAGAGACATTTTGCCGATTATGTGCCGAACCAACACCACAAGACCAGCTTATATCCACAGACGACGACGTAGGAAAGAATTCTAAAGTCGCTGCTAAAATGCTGTGGCTCAATGTCGAGATTTCTCCAACAAATTTACTTCCAAACACCATTTGCTTCTCATGTTTCGACTTATTAGAACGTACTTGGTCGTTTTTGCACAATGTTAGAACCGCACAACAAAAGCTAAAGGAGATATATACGAAGAAAATTGACGCCGATAACTCTTCTATAGACTTCAATACAGACTTGAATAATGCTGGAAAACCTGTAGATGAAGACTGGAATGACTTTCAAGAAGTCAAAAAGGAGGTAAAGAATGAAATTAATCCCGAAGACATTGAAATAACACATGAACCTAGTGTTTCAATTGAGGTTGACTGTGTAAAATCTGAGACCAGTGCAGAGGTCAGAAACCCTGAAATTGACAGTGATGACAGTGATTTACCACTATATGTTCATAATAAAATGAAATCAAAGAAGACCAAACGAAAATATGGTGAAATCAAAGTTCTTAATAATACCATAGAGTTCAATGAGATAACACCAAACTTTTTAATTGGCGCCGAGGTTAATATCAAAGAAGAAACTCAGAGTGATGACGATTATCATACAGAAGAATTTGACTGCAGCAATGATTTACCTTTGCTTGAAAAAAGAAAAATAAAAAATAAAAAACCAAAAACAAAACTTACTCATAAAGAAAATAAGGATTGCAAATCTTGGGGTGAATACATGTGCCATTGTGCTTACTGTGACGCACAATGTAAAAATATCGCTTCACTACGCATCCACTCTTTACAAATCCACAAGAAATGCTGCCTTGTAAAATGTTCTGACTGTGGAAAAATGACATCAAAATTTGTTTCATTCGTAAACCATGCACGTTACAACCATAATCTGTTAAAATACTGCTGTGAATATTGCAACAAACCGTTCCCATCCAACCTCCATTTACGTAATCATAAAAAATCAAGCCACTGTAATATACTATGCTGCAAAAACTGTGGTGCTGTATTTGAATCTGAAGAATTATTAGAAGACCATGAAGCTATTTATGCTAACCGTAAAAGACGCAGAAAAATCAAAAAGGAGGCAGAATACGAGCTCAAATGTGAGCTCTGTCAAAAACAGTTCAAAACGCAAAGCAGTTTGTACTCACACAAATTGTTACATACAGAACGTAGACGGGACTTCTCGTGTCATGTTTGCGGAAAAATGTTCTATACTAAAGGTAGTTTGTCAACGCATATATTAATTCATGAGGATTCAAAGCGTTTTAAATGTGATTTGTGTCCGCTGACTTTCCGTACACGAGGGAATTTAGCATCTCATATAAGTTTACACTCTGGTGTGAAGCCATTTGTCTGTGAACAGTGCGGGAAAAGTTTTAGAATTAAACGAAATTTGAAATCGCATTCAATAATGCATACAGATTTACGTCCGTATGTATGTGAATACTGCCACAAATCGTTTAGGTTTAAAACACGTTTGAATCTACATTTAAGACAGCATACCGGTGCTAAGCCATATAACTGTGTGTATTGTCAACGAGATTTCACGAATGGCTCTAATTTCAAGAAACATATGAGACGTAGGCATGGTATTGATACATCAGGTAAAAAAAATTATCGGAATAATGTTGTTAACGCAACTACGACTGTAGGAAACACTGAAAAATCTTCAGCATAACATTTAATTAAGTTAAAAATTGTATCTCGCTTACATTCTACTTATAAACAAATCTTAAGGCATGTACAAACACACAAGTGTTGCGTACAGCTATATAAAAGTTTGGTTGTGTTTAAATGTGTAGGTCTATTGTGAATATTTAAATATAAGAAATTGACTGTCTGACTTACATATCAACGCAGCTCAAACCGCTGAGTCTAGAAACTTCAAATTTGGCACATAGATTCTGTATGATGTCTAAGGGTACACTGAGAAAGGATTCTTCGAAATGGGGAGGCTAGTTACACAGGGTTAATTAAAAAAAAAACCATCAGTAACTTTACAGAAGTAGATAGCTGACACCGTACACAACAACTTTTGTTCTACAAGTTTTGACATAACTCAATACATGACAAGTTGCGCGACTCTAACGCGTGCTTGCGCTCCATGTAACAAAAATTTTACCAACTTCAGATAACCATCTGATTAATCAGAGGTCGCGAGGCTTGTAGGCGGTATGTATTCACAGTTCCTCCATAGTTTAGATAAAGATTCAAGCGGGAAATCAAAGTAATATTAGTTGTAACTGCCAAATTATTATAAGTCGTAGAACAAAAGTTTATGCGTATGATATCAGCTATCTACTCCTAAGAAGTTGCTGGTGTTTTTAAAATAACCCTGCATAGTCACTCATGTACTCTATGGTGTGAGGAGGCAAACTTATTGCCATAAATTTATGATCAACCAGATTTTTAGTGTGCATTTTTTTCCTATTCCTTGATAATTACTTTCATTTGAAATGCTCAATTAGATATTGTGATTTTTTATTTTATTGTTGACATAGCATCGAAATTTAAAAAAATGTGACTTGCGCACGCGCAATAAGAAAATAGGGATGACGACATTTTATTTTATTTGTCAGATAGTTAAAAAATATTGGTCGCGTACCTATTTTCTTTTTTTTACCTTAAAATGACGGCATTACGTCCAAGCGAAGTCTCGAATGACGTCACACCTAGGTATGTTTTATACATAGGTATGACGCAAACTCCCACTCCGTAACTTTAATGTGCTACATACTATGCGTTTCAAATAAGAATAGGATTGGGAATCCGCCATCTTGGACTGGGATGCGCAACAACTTCACATTTTAAGTACAGTGAGCAAAAATGTTCGGTATAATAACCACGTCTAGACAAAAATAAAAATGCATATATGTTATTGCCGTTCGATTAAGATTGGACATTTGGAGTCGAATATTTAGGTACGAACATATTTTATTTATCCGCTTATAAGAATTTCTGTCCAAATTTGTGGATTCTTAGCGCGTAAATTTACTTAGGTTAGGTACCTGCATTGTAACTATACCTTGTTTTTCCTTAGGATGCATATTATAACAACAAATATGGCCGCCTCGTAACCAGAGACTATATTTTTAGGGTAGGGCCACCATGATTGAATACATTGAATGATTTGTTAAAAGAGTGACTGAATAGATTTCTAATCATTCATTATTCGGAACCAAGAAGCTTTACATTTAATAAAACACTGGAATACAATAATGCAGTCGTATCTCAAATAAATTGTTGAAAACAGGAAATATTATAAATGTTTAAAAAATATGAAAATATTAAAAAAAAAAATTGGTTGTTTGTAAAGTAGTTTTACGATCGAGATGTTTACGTGATAACGTCTTATTGGTGATATAAGTTTTTGGGAAGTAAGGAATTAATGAAGTATGCCGCTAGAGTGAGAGAGACGGAAGATCGGTCCACTCACTCGAACGCTATGCCAGCCTCGCAGCGCTCGAGACGAGACGGGAGATCGGTCCGTCTCTCTCTCGTTATACCTGCGATCGCGCTCGTGAGGTTTTGGTGTGACACAAGTTTCTGAACATGTCACCCGACTAAAACGATTTTAAAGACGTTATCACGTCAAAACGTTTCAACGACTTCTTTGATATTTTTTCTGGCCAGTCACCGAAATTAAGATGAGGGGTCAAACAAGCTATTTTGTTAATTTTTTTATTAATCAATAATCTGATAGTGAATCTGAGTAGGTTAATGCGGATGCGGGATGAACTCTGTGTTAGTTAGGGAGGGAGGAATCATGCGGTTATAAAAAATGAAAACGCAAGCGCATCGAAGTTATTTGTTGCCGCAGAAGTATCGTCTGCGGGCCGCACTTTGACGACCGCTGCTCTTGATGAATACCGATAAATTGACTACAACCTTACCATGTATTAAACTGTTAAGGACAAGATCTTTTAAAATAGGCAGAGCTGTTTTTTTTTAAACTTCCGAGTAACTTTTAAATCTAGGCACATAGATACATAAATTATCCATTTTGGTGTAAACGTTCTCAAGTAATGACTTGACCAAGGGAAGCACAGATTGATTTTATTTAAATGATCGTTTAGAACATTTGAATGAGTGACGATACGATACAACTAATTATATTTATTATGCACTCAATTTCACACAGCATCAGTTACATGGTTAAAAAACAAAATTTTGATATTTAAAGAAGACAGTAATAAAATAATTTAGGACAATACTTTACATTAAAGTACGATCTAAACATCACATTTTCATTTGACTGGATATCATTCACTCAGTTCTTCCTAAATCTATGGTTATCGAATCCATAAAAATCTATGTCCACACTCTAATTTAAAAAGTATAAAAATGTCAAACAGCCCGTGTCCTTGCATAACCTGTGGTCATGAATTTTGGAATGTGTTTAGAATTTTATCAATAATTCGTATTTAACTGGTTGATTTAAAACATTTTTCAGTTAATTTCATAGTTAAAGTGTTTACTCAATGGATTAAGACATTTATAAGTCGATACATAGTGTGGTTCATTGATAAAATCGTGATATTCTGAAGTGACACGAAAACTGAAGCTTTGTTTACCTTTTTGGCACGGTAAGGAAAAACAAAGTTTACATACATAAGTATAGTTTTTACTTAAATCACTTTTCCATACATTTCAAAATAATATTATTGTCTGTGGTTTGGCATTTTGTGCGGGCACTACTTTTGCTTGGTTTTTGGTATGAAGTTAGCCGCGAGTCCAGTCCTATTCTTATTTGAAACGCGTATATATTCTTTCGTTGCAATGACAAAGCGTTAAAAAACCTTGTCGTTATTTCTATTTGGTTACCATGACTCTGACATTGTATATTATAAAAATAGATTTTTAGAATAGTTTATAATTAATTAATAACTTGTAAACTTTGTCAATTTTTTTTAGTAATACTCATTAAGTAATATATAAGTTGTCAGCCCAGCCCTGATTCAGGTGCAGTTCAGTTAGGGTTGGACCCGAAAAAAATTAGAAGTAAAATTCCTTCTGGGTACATTCAGAATCGGATGACCCTAGATTCTTTGTAGTCGTTAAGGGGAAATTTCAAATGATTGTTGGAGAGTCTGTAGGCTAATTCACGTAATTAAATAAGTTGTGTTGCAGTTAAGTTTTGATCAAAACAGACCTTTTAGTAATCTCGTAATTTTGACATCCACTGTCAGATGCGCGTCAAGTTAGCGTCACGCGAGCGCTTTATCATAGATATGACAGCTAAACAATTACAAGAATACCATTTTACACTGAGACGTAAACTTTGTTTAATTGCAACTGCACCGCAAGACATTACTTGAATTAGCATACTGATTGAATCTGGACAGTGGTTGGTGGCCCGTGTGGATCTAGTCTAACTGCGACCAAAACGCGACGCGACATGACAAGCAAAAATATAATTGTTTTCAACGTTTCTGAATCAACCGTGTGTAGCTTTTGAAATAAGTAGGTACGCATTCGTCACCTTCGCAGCGTTGCGTCGTATTCGTTGCAGGATACTCCGCAACTCCCATTGTCCTAGGTGTGTGACGCATTGCGACGAATTTCGACGGTATTGTCACACACCCTTACAATTGAACAAATCTAAGAAGTACCTTTTGACGTTTCACTGTTTTCTATTAAATTAGCTTTATAGAGGCGTAATTCACACTATTTTTATAAGCTTTCCTGTAAAATAATTGAATTATGAAGCTATTTTTATTTTAACATAACATAAACAATTTTCATACAAAAAATAAAATTCTAAATGTACTACGTTTAGAACTGTCAAACGGTACTTCTTCGATTTGATGGACTGTAGTACGACTCCATCAATACGAAAAAATATTTGGAATAGTATCTTAAACTGGTTAAAAAGCGTTTTCACATTAATTACTTTCATTGAATACATTTATTAAAAATAAATGTAATGCTAAAAATATAATAAAATGGATTCGAAACAGAATAGGACAAATAATTTATGGATTTATGTGCATTTTAACTAATTATTTTGACAGGTTCATGATAGTATTTTAATTTTTTTTTTCGTATTGACAACTAGTACAAGGGCTACACATTTCCAGTACTATGCGTTTCAAATAAGAATAGAACTGGAAATCCGCCATCTTGGACCGGAATGATCAACAACTTTACATTTTTTAGTACGGTCTACAAAAATGTTTGTTCGATATAATAATCACATCTAGATGTAAAAAAAATGCGTTAATCTTTGCCTTTGAGTAAGATTGGACATTTCGAGTCGAATATTTGGGTACGAACATATTTTATTAAATTCCGAAGAAAAAAAAACAGTGTTTTGAGTTAAAACTTGTGGTTATATGTATTTCGGTACAAGCTCGTGGCATCCTATCTCTTAAATTTACTTGGTAGGTATGTAGCTATATATAAGTAGAGTTTTCTAAATAAATCACTTTTCCACACATTTTAATATAATATTACTAGCGACCCACCCCGGCTTCGCACGGGCGCAAAAATGGTTATTGTGGGTTAACCTTAAGAGATAGACATATACCATCGCGGACTTTTTTGTTGACCTTTTTAAGGTGTGCAACACTGTAGTACATTGTTTTGATATATCTCGTAGGGTTTAGCCAGCGTTTGCAATGTAAGCACAAAAAATGCGTTAATTTACGACATTGCATAAGAAACATCTAAAATTTTCAGTGTTTTTCTACTATATTGTGCATGTATTATACACATAAACCTTCCTCTTGAATCACTCTATATGATACAAAAAAACCGCATGAAAATCGGTTGCGTAGTTTTAAAGATTTAAGCGTACATAGGGATATAAGGGAAAGGAATGCGACTTTGTTTTATACTATGTAGTGATTATTGTCTGTGGTTTGATATTTTGCGCTGACGATACTTCTGCTTGGTTTTTGGTATGAAGTAAGCCGCGAGTCCAGTCCTATTCTTATTTGAAACGCATAGTATAAACTGACCTCTCGTTTTACTGAAATTCTATACACTACGAGATCAGCTTATACGGGAAATTTATAGTTTGATGTGTACAGATTAACGCGGATACATAGGCTAAGGGCATACAACGATTATTTTGATATTTTCGAGTCGCGTCGCGTTGCATTACTGTATTTGTGCATACTTGGGCAAGCAGTGTTCAGTTTATGAATATTTTAAGTTAGATATGATAATATTTTATGTTCGTGGTTGGGCTGTTAGATACCAAAATATCATAAATGTACTTAAGCTACGTTAAACAATATATTTTTATATGTAAATGTGTATTATTTTTACGGCGACAGTCCTACCCCCCTAGTCAAAAGATGAATACGGAGGTAAGCGGGAAATATTAAAAAAAAAAATTGGTTGTTTGTAAAGTAGGTTTACGATCGAGATGTTTACGTGATAACGTCTTATTGGTGATATAAGTTTTTGGGAAGTAAGGAATTAATATTGTTGCCGCTAGAGTGAGAGACGGAAGATCGGTCCACTCACTCGAACGCTATGCCAGCCTCCGCTCGTGAGGATTCCGCGTGACAAGTTTCACGGAATGACTGGCAGCGCTCGAGATGAGACGGGAGATCGGTCCGTCTCTCTCTCGTTATACCTGCGATTGCGCTCGTGAGGTTTTGGTGTGACACAAGTTTCTGAACATGTCACCCGACTAAAACGATTTTAAAGACGTTATCACGTCAAAATAATCATTTATTTCAGGCTACAAGGCGCATATAACTACTATAAACAAATACAATATTAAATATTATCTAATCTAAAGTACACATGCGTGTTAGAGTTTTGCTCCGGAGACTGAAAAACCGGTTAATCTACGGAGATTGCCGATTTAGCGAGTAATCGGTTTTTTTATTAATCTCCGGATATTTATTACCAATTGATGTTGGTTTAACTTTTAGGTCATAACGTTGATTTATGATAAATGATATTATTTTTAGTTATTAGACTATTTATTGAGGTAGATTATTTTGCATCTTTGAGATTAAAGTAAGTATTTAATATTTTTATTCACTTTCGTTATATTAAAGTTTAATTACAAATCTCTGGCATATATTTGTAACCGGAGAAAAATATCCGGAGACTGAAATCGTGTCCGGTGCAAAGCCCAATGCGTATGCGCAAAGACAGGTGCAGTATCTATCTATTCCCTTCACTTTCACACATATACACCTGCAACAGAAATAGGAATTGAAGCAGTTGCTATGGTAGGATATCATCAACAATCAAGAAGTTATTGAATATTGAAAAAAAAATCTTCAAATAATATTTTTTTAAATTTCCGAGAATTTCACACAAAAAATTTTAAGTTTAAGACATAACTACTTTATAACGGATTTTGTCTCGGTAAAAATAATAAATAAACTGCGATAAAATCCGTTAGAATGTAGTTTTATTTTAATCTTCAAAATTTTTGTCTGGCGCGGGATTTGAACGCGCGACTTTAGCTAGAGGTGAACACGCTATCCACTCAGTTACTTATCTAACAATAACAAAAGCAGTAGGTGTGTTTAAGAGATCACCATTACAATGCAAACTCACGGAGCGTGACGTAAGGATCATGTAACGTCACAATTCAAAATGGCGCCGATTGTCTTTGGACGAGAAAATGTTTTCGAAAGTTTGTGACGGGAGTTTGATGGTTAGCAATAATGGTCTATTTTCAACCGACTTCAAAAAGAAGGAGGTTCTCAATTCGACTGTATGCTTTTTTATGTTTGTTTGTTACCTAATATCTTTGTTATACGTGAACCAATTTCTATGATTCTTTTTTTGTTGGCAAGTAAATGCTTCCGTGTGGTCCCATTTAAATTTGATCAAGATCTGACCAGTAGTTATGGAGCTATGTCGAAAGAAGCGTCATTGTTTACGCTAAGCGCGCAGCCTTCCAAAATTATTAGTGCAATTGCACTAAACGCATAATTCTAGGTACCTACAATTGAAGTCGGTTTTGTGTTGTTGTTGCAAAAAGAATTATTAGTGTCTCACACAGAGGGCAGGTCTATCTGTCTAACTATCTAACGAGTGGAGAGCTGGGCCGGGGCTATCTAAGCGTGGGTTGGTGTGTCACACGCCGGTTACCTCACTATATTTTACTTCACCGATATTGAGCTGCGAAGATGAAACAAGATGCGTGGGCACGATTTGGAATCGAACCCGCGACTTTATATTTCTAAGGCGAGACCCGTGCTACTGCGCCACCGCTGCTCTATAGATAATATTATTGTCAACTAGCGGCCCGCCCTAGCTTCGCCCGGGCAGCTTCAGCCCACTCAACAATTTACAAAAAATATTGTGATAAATAAAGAACCGTTTAACCGATTTTGTGCAAACTCCACATAAACCATCTACTAAATAGTCCGAACAATGCCTAAACATTTGAATTTGAATAGGTAAGCCCGTTTTTGAGTTATAAAATTACAACGAAAAATGGCATTGATTTTTATATACATGTATACACATCAAGCTGTAAATTTGGGAGTAGTTTTGCGCCAGGCTAAAAGCTTTACTAATATAGGGACCTTGAAAGCATTATACGGAGCACTCGTAAAGAGCCACTTGGAGTGTAATGCGGTCATTTGGTCTCCACACGAAGATTAATATAAATTAATGTTAGAACGAATACAAGATAAATTTCTTAGGTTTTTATACATGAAGCAGTATGGTGTGTTCCCAGGTTATCCACTGCTGTAACCTTCATTATTTATTTTGGGAATGGTGGGATATTACACACTCGAAGTGAGAAGGGAGGTAGCTCTTGCCACCTACCTTTTTAGTGTATTAGGTACGCGGTAACATCCACAATCCGGGTATATTAAGGGAGGTTCAGCTGTGTGTCCCGGACGAGTGGCGAGGGCGTCGCCGTCGGCCGCCGGCTGCTGGCACAACCTCGCGCGGGCACCAACCTCCTGCAGCGCGCACCGCTCTTGCGGTCGCTGCGTGTGCTCAACACACTGTCTGACCAGATAGATCTGTTCTCATGTACACTGAACGTATTCACAAAGGCTGCTTTGTAGTATGAATAAGATAAGATAAAATTATATTTATTTGCTTCAAACATGTGTACAATTATTTTGTAATTTATAGAATTAATTAGATTTTAATGACTTTAGAAATAAGAATTACTACTCTGTCGCATTAGGCTAGCCTGTAATGATAGCTGTAAGTTATGATAAATAAATAAATAAATATTTTTCCAGTATAAGCTGATCTCGCTTTGTATAGGATTTACCTAAAAAGAAAGGTCAGCTTATCTTGGAAATGTATAGCTTGATGTGGAGCCGTGTGTAATAAAGTGAACCCACAGAAAACTAATGTAATACACATAGCTCACTGGATTAGTAAGCTGAAGTGGCAGTGGTCCGGTCATATCTGCCGCAGAACTGACAGCCGCTGGGGTACCTAAACGAGTTCTTGAGTGGAGAATACGGAGCAAACGTTGCGTAGGACGCCTTCAGACTAAGTGGAGTGACGATTTTCTATAGCCTATTATTACTAAGAGTATATAAAACTTCATTTTTATATACTATTACTAGCTTCCGCCCGTGGCTTCGCCCGCGTGGTGTTAGGACAAAAATTAGCCAAGTGACAGATCTTGAACACTTTATCATATTTTTTTATTTGTTATTGGTGGAACCCCGTTTCACCCCCTTAAAGGGTGAGTTTTGAAAAATCCTTTCTTAGTGCACCCCTAGACTCCTTGAGGAACCTATGTGCCAAATTTAGAGTCTCCAGACCTAGCGGTTTGGGCTCTGCGTTGATATGTCAGTCAGTCAGTCAGTTTCTTCTTTTATACCTATATTTAGATTTATTTGACGGACCGCTGGCGTGGTCGATAAGATACTTGCTTTTAACGTCGCAGGTCGTGGGTTCGACTCCCAAACAAATCAGACATTTGTGTGATGAACACGTCTGTTTGTCTTGAGTCTGGGTGTAATTATCTATATTTAAGTATTTATTTACAAAAGAAAATTATTATATGCAGTATATTACCAGTTATCTGGTTTCCATAGTACAAGGTCTGCTTAGTTTGGGATCAGATGACCGTGTGTGTTAATGTCCCACTATATTATTATTATTATCTCGATGCGGTGGAGTGACACTCAGAGCGGCCGGTAAGAACTGTATGAGAAAAGCCGCGGATTGTGCTCAGTGGCGTGCTTTAAGAGAGGCCTATGTCCAGCCGTGGACTAGATTATGATGAATGTACATTCTCTAACGAGCTATTAGCGAAGTACGTCATTTTTGTACGTTTGTCTTGAACAAGTATGTCACTATACGAGCGATAGAGCGAATCGTTCACACACTGCATAATAAGGCTAGGGATATATCTTAAGAAAAATAAGCAAATCGAGAGAGGTTTCCAACTAGATTTTATTCGTTTAATTTTATCTTAAGTTAAGTTTGTAAGAATGTATGGATGATGAGAAAATAATGGACGGAATTGGATGAAATTTAGGGAAACTTAAATAAATGCCGGCAACGAATTCCACAACTCTCGTGTCTGGGTGTCATTAATTAATTTAAAATATTTAAAAAAGAAAAGTGTTCAAATAAAACTACTATATAACGGATTTTATCGCGGTTTAATTTAGATTTTTATATCTTTAAGTCTTTTCAAATGAAGTCTTAAAAGACTAGTACTATTGTCTCTGTCCGTTTTGGGGAGAGGCGAGATAACCACGTACAGCACACTTATATGCTCACGCACGCTTACAAAATGTCGAAGCGTCTTTACAAATGCACACGTAAATAAAAGCTACACACAAACACAAAACATGAACAGTTTATGCATACAAACTGTTCATGTACACACGGCTACACGTGAAACTATACATTTCCAGAATCTGATCAAGCATTGTATGAGATTTGACACGAGAGGCTATGTGTAGCCGTGTGAGGGAAACGCGTGCGTCTAACAGTTTTTGTGTTAAATGTTCTAAGGTCTGGAGCAATAAAGTTTTATAAAATGCTATAATAATATAATTATCTATTGCTAGAAATATTTATCTGAAGATATATCCCTCCTTGGCTCGTGCCACTCCCCTACAAGTCAAGCCGTGCTCATCAAACCATGCAGAAAACAAAAGCAACGGATATATTACTTCAGTCGACGACAAGAAAGTCCCAACGACAGATCTGTTAACAATAAAATTGCATTAAAACCTTGGCTGTTTAACATATTTACTGTTGCTTTACCAAAAAAAATTAAACAATAAATATAACTGTCAAAAATTTGCCGCCAAAAGGCTACAATTTAGTCAATTGACGTACTTTTTTAAATTGTGAATAAATATATCAATAAATTCATTCCGAAATTAATAAGTTAATATTTATTAACTAAGAACAGTACCTAATAAATTAAATTTTAATTAAAATAGTAATAAAATTAGTGCATATTGATGTTGTAGTGAAGTGTTGTTTTTTAAAATGGACACTTGCAATGGCGGTGCAGTGTTGCGTCTTATATTTTTTGCTTTCTTCACACGGCATGTGCAATCTCAAGATTATTTCAGAATGGTAAGTGATAAAACTTCAATATAATTAACTTTTGTTATCTTTCCAGCCGCGCGTTTTCTCTTCAAAACACATCTCTAGATTTCCACAGCAGGGTAAACATTTACTTAAGTTCCTCATAGTTCAAAGTTTCTCTATCCTAAATTTCATCTAAATTAGTTCAGTGGTCAATTTTAAGTGTGAAACCAATCACCCGGGCATAAATAATTAGTATGGATAGTGATTTGATTCCACATGCGACTTTGCTTGCGTATAAAACGAAAAATCTGACAAGATTGATTGATTATTATTATTGATTAGTGTTTTTTAAAGAAAACCTGAGTACTTGGTACGCGTAGAATTTATGTAGACCGAGATGTAAGCCATCTCTCTAGTCGGGAAGAGTATATCAGACGACTTGAAATTTCGTGGAGAATTAAAAAAAACCGGTCAAGTGCGAGTCGGACTCGCGCACCGAGGGTTCCGTACAAACCTGCAAGGTTTACAAGTATTTGATATGAATTTCAACTTGATAGCTCTACGCGTTCATGAGGAAAAAAGTAATAAGTTTATATTTATTAAAAAATATATATTTTGTAATGTAACTAAAAATTTAAGGTTTTCGGAATTTTTCCTTTATGTGTGCTATAAAACGTTGCTTCATGCCGAATTTCAAGATTCTAGGTCGACTGGAAGTACCCTTTAGGTTTTGATTCCCTTGCGAGTACTTGCGAGTTTCAAAATATGCAGCTTAAATTGCTGTTTCTTTTGATTGCGTTGACATAGAAGTTTGATTTTGTTACAGCTTAAAGGTATTATAGACCTGAGTATTTGGTATGAATTTCAATTTAATACCTCTACGCGTTTATGAGGAAATGGGTAGTAAGTTTAAAATTATTAAAAAAATATATATTATGTGATGTAACTAAAAATTTATGGTTTTCGTAATTTTTCCTTTATCTATGCTATAAGACGTTGCTTCGTACCAAATTTCAAGATTCTGAGTTCACGGGAAGCACCCTGTAGGTTTTGATTCCCTTGCAAGTGTCGAAAATTTGCGGCATAAACGGCTGTATCTTTTGATTGCGTTGGCTTAGAAGTTTGATTTTTTCACAGCTTCAAGGGACAGTAGACCTGAGTAATTGATATAAATTTCAGCTTCATACCTCCACGCGTTCCTGAGAAAAAGGGTCTTGACAGACGGACGGACAGACGGACAACAAAGTGATCCTATAAGGGTTCCGTTTTTTCCTTTTGAGGTACGGAACCCTAAAAAGGAACTTAAATAAAAAAAAGGATTGTGTGGTTTTAGTGTTTTATGAAACCACGATAAAAGTGAAACTTTTCCTTACATTAAACACTGACAAAAATAAACAACATAGCGTGGAGCACTGGCACTAATGAGTAATAGTCTAAACACTAGGCAGTCAGCTGCTGCGAACTATAGGCGCCGCCGCGTCATGCGACATGCAACACACAGACGAATAAGTTTGAGACGATGTAATAAAAACGTCTTATTAATTATTATTAAGTACACAGACATCCGGGCCCCACATTCCAAGCTTTTCAACCCCAAATGGCCCAATAAGTAAGCAGGTAGGTATGCCAGAATGCTCTAGAAGTAGTTTTACGCTCGGCTCCTCCGAAATTTTTGACAATATTGTGCTTTTTTTTTTTTTTTTGCCGAAAATGTGACATACATTTGACCGGATATTACTAAAAGACAATTGTATAACGACAAGGTATTGACTTGTATTATAATTGGTCTGTTAGTAAGATTATAAAAATAAGTCGGGTTTTCCTTCCTGACGCTATAACTCCAGAACGCAAGAACCGATTTCAAAGGTTTTGCATTCGTTGGAAAGGTCTCGGGCTCCGTAAGGTTTATAGCAAAGAAAATTCAGGAAAAATTTCAACAGAAAAGCGGGAAAATGTTACATAAAACGAAGCCATCTGGTGGCGAAACGGAGTTCACCGGGTTTGCTAGTTATGATTATAAAAAAATGTTAGACACATATTTTTCGCTTTATCATTGAAATGAAACAATATTAAGATATAACGCATTAGAGTTACGGAGTGTGAGTGCGCTACGTCATACAGAGGTACAAAACTTACCTAAGCGTGACGTCATTCGAGATTTCGCTTTTTTTTACCTGAAATGGGCCTGCGCTTGACTACAACTTGCCTGATGTTAAGCAATGATGTAGTCTAGGATGAAACGCGCTTACCCAATAAACACTGATTCACTCGTGACTTGAAGACACGCAGATGCCGGTAGCGAATTCCACAACTTGGCAGTTCGCACGATAAAAGTGGAAGCAAAGCGCTTAATTAAAAAAAATGCCTGAGTCTAATTATTTTTGGTGTCATCAGCGATTTTAGGACCACCTGACTATCACTGAAAATCAAAATGGATTGATTTTGTACCTTCCTATGAAGACTTTTACACAGTTGACTACAGCATCAGCTTCTGCTTGAAACACAGTTACAAATTTACTCATACTTGTTCACTTCACTTCAACCCTTTTTAGTGTCCCACTGCTGGGCACGGGTCTTCTCTCAACTATCTTACTACTTGAAAGAGTTTCGGCCTCAATCCTCACACGGTGGTCAAGTGCGGGTTGGTGGATGTCACATGTCCTTGAATGATTAGTTCTTAGACATGCCGGTTTCTACACGATGTTTTCCTTCACTGATATTGACCAGCGGCGATGAAACAATTCACACAAATCTGGATGGTTACGACGGGTGATCGAATCCACGATTTCAAAGGTGTTTTTGAAGTCGGTAAAAAAAGAGAATTATTATTATTTCCCAAGATTGAGTGAGACAAAAGACGACCCATATGACCACTGCGTGACATCTGTCATGGCCTGTGAACAAAATAAATAGATGTATGTGACATAGTCTACACACTCTGTCGCCAGTCGCCACAAACCTTAGTGTTGAGCGTAGCGGGTAGCGATTTTTAGCCCCTTAACATCTATACTAATACTAGCTGCCCCAGCGAACTTCGTACCGCGTATTTATAAAAAAAAAATGTTCACTTAGGGGGATGAAAAATAGATGTTGGCCGATTCTCAGACCTACTGAATATGCATAAAAAATTTCATAAGAATCGGTCGAGCCGTTTCGGAGGAGTATGGCAACGAAAACTGTGACACGAGAATTTTATATATTAGATTATAAAGCTAAAGAGTTTGTTGCTGAACGCACTTATCTCATAAACTACTGGTCCGATTTAAAAAATTCTAGCACTGTTAGATAGCCCATTTATTGAGGAAGGCTATAGGCTACTTTTTATCCCACTGCTGGGCATGATATGTAGTTCACGCGGGCGTAGCCGCGGCGGAAAGCTAGTAGAAATTAAAAAATCATTTACGAATTTTCCATGTGAGGAATACAGGTTTGAGGGCTGAGTGACCTTCGTCCGTGGGTGTGCACCTTTTATCTGAATCCCCACATGTGGTTCCCTGGTGGTGCATATCAGTGACAGTAAACTGGTAATTATGATTAGGTACTGGTAATTAACTAGCGGTAGACTTCGGCCGTGGTTAGTGACCATTCACCAGACAAATCCGCACCGCCTGGCGGCCTTGCTGAGTTCCGGTGACACACAGATAAAAATAGTACCTAATAAATCTTATGCGGGATACAAGCTTTTGAAATCAGTATTATTATAAGAAACTATTGGACCTCACAGACGTCGTCCTGTCCGGTAAAGCAGTGCCACCTATCGGTTAAGCCGTCTCGGAGGAGATAGCTTTTTTAATTTTTCTCTGCGTAAGAACCATCCTCGTACTTCAAGGAATATTCTAAAAAAGAATTAGCGAAATCTGTCCAGCAGTTCACGCGTGATGGCGTGACCAAGGGAAATAGGGATTTATTTTTATTTAAATAGATATCTTAGGCTTTATTGTAAGATTTCTGAATTGACATTTATTCATCGATGTATACGTATACCCTCAAATAACATTTATCAGATGACCCTTGAATACAATTATTTTTATCGTTTTAGTACAACTGCATTTTAGAAAAAAGCTTGTTTTTGAAAAAGTTTTTGAATTGACGTCTTATAATTCGATGGAGCCGGCTGCACGCACGAAAAAACATGACTCATGCGGCGTTACCTCGCTCTAAAGCGTTCCATTTAAGGCTTGAAGTGCAAGCGAGAGCGCGGACCGAGTGACATCTGTCTCTCTCCTACTTGAGTGAGCGATACGTCCGCGTCGACAGCTGCTATACAATAAAAAATTAAAATTTTCTTTTGAAAAATGAAACCATTCCATTAGTGTTTTCTTATGACGTTGTCACCTTCAACTTTCGTCAGTAAACCGACTTCACAGACAACCAATTTTTATTTTTAATGATTGTAGATGTATTAATAGTCTAACCCCATAGAACCAACCGTATTACTGCCCGAAGAGGAGATCTGATGGCCTGAAATACAGGCTTACGCCCAGTTTAAGCATCAGTCTTCCACAATTTTGATATAAGCTTTGTGTACATTGAAACTTGTGAGAGATTCATTAAATATTATTATTATTATAGCAATAGGAGGATAGCAAAATGACGTGATACTTGACCACTGAGGTTAATAGCTTACAGTTGAAAATTCTTTAGGTGTCTAAGGAATTTTTAACACACTACTAACCAAAGACCTCACCCAAAGTCTACCATTTGTCTGGTCCGCATCTCAATATTGGCTTTTCAACATCAAATGCAACCAGAATCCGCCATCTTTCTTTTGGCATGCCTCAGCGAAGTCTACCATCTTGTAGCACCCAGTGAGCGGCTCGACACAACACCAAAGGTAACACACACAAAAACATACAGCGATTAAAATCGCTCTCCGCTCAGCGAGTTTTCGTAAAACTGTCATTTCTTGTCGCACATAACCTTCATGGTTTATGAACTAAAACAACAATTATTAAAAAAAACTGTACAAAAGCTAGTAAGACTCACCCACCGAGGACTCTGTGCAACATACCTTCATGATATACTAGTATACATTATGAAGGCTTTTAACTAAAGTCAGGATTATCAGACAGCTTAAGCAGGCGTAGATTACTGATTACTGTGAACTCAGTTTGCTTAAATCGGAACGCAACTTAAATAATAATGTTTGTAGGTAGTCAGTAATAATTGTGATTAATATTTTTGGACGTCAAATATCTCAGTCCACCCGTGAACATGAAGTCTGAAAAGACTTTGAAACGTCGGGATGTAAAATCTAAAATAAACCGACATAAAATCCGTTAAAAAGTAGTTTTATTTCAACGTGTGATATTCGCGTAAATCTAAGACAATACCTGGCGTAGATTATTGGGTAAGAGAACGGTATTCCAATAAAATAACTACAGCAACAATTAAACTTCAACCTGATCTCTTTAAAGTACAATAATTAATTCTAACAGATAGTCGCAGATCCATAAGATTAAGCTGGATTAAAGCATACCGTCCACCGAGCACATGGTTGCATGCGCAATTATCGATGACGCACCCGTCCAACACAAAGTGTCACCTCTTGTAAGATGGCCGCTAATTAATTGAGGATGATGAGGGTGGGTCGAAATTGTTGCTCCTTTAAGGTTTCTAACCTTAAGGAGGCTCATTCCACTGCCACCTTCTCACCGATAATCATTCGTAATCACGAGTGAATCGGTACACTGGGCTGGTGCGTTCCATCGTAGACTACAATTGCTTAACATCAGGCAAGTTGTAGTCAAGCACCAGCCTATCGCAGAATAAAAAAAATACCAATAATAAAAATTGAAATTTGATAACAAAGATGCATATTTTTGGCTAAGAATCCTGTCAATGTCACTTCAACTTACTAATAAAGAAAACACATTAAAATCGATCCATCGTGGTAGGCGCTTTATGGCTACAAACTACACAGTTACACACCGCGTAAATCGTTTACCACTCACTCTTTTATCAGGCGTAAAAAAAGTAAATACCCAACAGACACAGCCAGTCAAACGTTGTGTCAGTAAGCAGCAGTGTCAAAGGGAAAAAAGAAAAGTCTGAAAAAGGGAAGCCGGAGCAAAAAAATCTTACTTGGAAAAATAATAATAATAATTAATTCAAAAAACTTATAAAACAGGTAAACATAGGACAGTTTTATACAAAAATATATTTTAAACAAAAATATGTCTGAACTAGGTAATCCTGTGTTTCAGGCAAAATAAACTACTGACATGACAAATCTATGTTAAGTAAGAAAGCGTATTATAAAATTTCAGACTATCTAACTGATAAAAACGCTTGGAATTAAGTCGCTCTAATTCAACACAATAAACAAACAAAATGAAATAGATATAAGTACTTCATTTAAAAAAGAAAAAAGCCTACTGAGTTTTTTGTCAGTGTTTCTCAGTAGTTGCCAGTCATTCACTGCACGGTAGGAAAAGAAATTGGACTATTTTTATGTAGACTCGCGTCTCAAAAAAAAAGTAAAGCATATTTTCATTTCAGTTCATTTTTGTTTACACTAATTAGGTATAAAGACTGCTTAAGTATTCAATGTATATAAATATCTCTTCACTACTGTCACCGATCGTTCTTACACTTGATGCTATACTTATTTTTGTTGCTATTTAAAACTTTTAGGCGTTACATAACATATTATTAAGTACGTATGATATTGTCAATTTCCTAAAGCAAAGCCGATGGGTACCGGCTTGTATGGACTCTTCGTCACTGGTAGGTAGTAAAGATTTTTCATTTTTAGGTATGTCAAACAACTCGAAGCTAACCTTTTTCTAGAACATTCTGTTTGTGGGGAGTTGGGGTTGCAGTGGCTTACTGTATCTCGTGGGGCTGGGATCTGGTTGGCCACTAATCTCCGGAGATTCTCCGGATATGCTGGAGATTTGTAATGAAAGTTTAATATAATAAAAGTCAGATTTGTTGTCAACTCTTAACTTCAACATAAAATTTAGAAGTCGAGAACCTCATCTTAAGAGTTTTATATTGCATGTCTATCAGAACAATACGTCATATTAGGTACAACCCGGTAGTCAGAATGTGTCGCCTTTATAATGAACTTTTACCTCAGTATAGCGCCGAACTGGATATAATATTCGACCTCAGATTGCCCACTTTCAGGCGTAAAGTTAGACACATAATGTCAAAAATCACTATAAATTTACCTACCTGATTCTAATACTGTATTTTGTTAAAACTATTTTTTTTTTCTCTAATTAAGTTTAAACTAATTTCACTTTAGTTTTAGAGTTACTTTGTTTTTACTACTACAAAAAACAGTTTATTAAACACAGTGTCTATGTACGTTGTCTTTTGTAATGCTGTGTACACATGCTTTGGAATACCGTTTTGGACTAAACCTTTGTAACACGCTCTTTTGTATCTATAATTTGGACTGTATTCTGTTTTGTGTGCCAAATAAATAAATAAATAAATCTACCTCAACAAAAAATTTAGTAACTAAAAATAATATCATTGATCTAAAAGTTAAACCAACGCGCAACGTCAACTGTGGTTGATTTAATCTAAAAACCATTGGGTTTAGTTAAAAAGCACAACATTTCAACGACATTTGTTAACCGCGCACTACGCTTGTCACCTAAAAACTTAATATGTGAAACAGCAATGTGTTTTAAATCCCTACTAATATTTTATAAATGCGAAAGTAACTCGTGTCTGTCTGTCTGTTACGCTTTCCCGCTTAAACCTCTCAACCGATTTTGATGAAACTTGGCACAGACAATCTTTAGACCCTGAAAAAGAACATAGGCTACCTTTTTTTAAACCGAAATCAACGCGGTCAAAGTCGCGGGCGGCCGCTAGTAATAAATATCCGGAGAATAATAAAAAAGATTACTCGCTTAATCGGCAATCTCCGGAGATCCACCGGTTTTTCTGTCTTTGGCAGAAAGACTACTACTAGAAGTTGCGTATCCCTCCCGTGACCTACACAGTGTAAAATATTAAATGTAAATTATTAAATAACCAATTGTAGATTGACTTTGTATTTTCCTGCCCATTGTTACAGTTACGACAGACCGACGGATGTCTGACAATGGTGGCACTTTCGCTAACTACCGGACTATCTGTTGTTCGTTACTTCTATACAATATGCTAAACGCGATTGCAAATATTTATTAACTAAACTAGCTGCTCCAGCGAAGTTCGTACTAGATATACTGCGTATTTCTCACCTTTAAATTACTAATATCGCTTCGATCAGTCAGATCACTACTAGGTATGCGTTTCAAATGAGAATAGGATTGGAAATCCGCCATCTTGGACTGGAATGTGCAAAAACTTCACATTTTTTAGTACAGTGAACAAAAATGTTTGTCTGATATTATAATCACATTTAGATGAAAAAAAAATATAAAGTCGTATTTCTTGTTGCCTTTTGAATAAGATTGGACATTAATTGGAGTCGAATATTTAGATACGAACATATTTTATTAACTACCGACGAGAAAAAACGGAGTTTTAAGTTAGAACGTGTGTTTTTATCCGTGTATATGAATTTGTGTGCAAGTTTGTAGTATACTAGCGCTTAAATTTACTTAGATAGGTAGCTGCCTTGTAACTACATACTTCTATAAAGTTTTCACATAAATCACTTTTCCATACATTTCAAAATAATATTATTGTCTGTGGTTTGAAATTTTGTGCTGGCGCTACTTTTGCTTGGTTTTTGGTATGAAGTTAGCCGCGAGTTCAGTCCTATTCTTATTTGAAACGCATAGTATCACAACGTCAAAGTAATTATTCCACACATGACTACACATCAAACTATATATTTCCAGTACAAGCCGACCTCGTATTGTATAGGATTTCCGTACAACGAGAGGTCAGCTTATACTGGAAATGTGTAGCTTGATGGGTAGCCGTGTGTAATACAAAATGCATCTTGCTGTATTAAAATTTAAGCGTTCTTACAAAACCAAGGTTAACTATTACAAGGACTGTCCTAGTTTAAATAATAACTAAAAGATTTCCGGCCATTTTGTGATCATGACACGACGCAACACATTTAAAAATACTTTGTTTCGCGTAATAAACTGCTTTTTTAAGTCACTTGCAAATTGCAAAGGATGTAATTTAATAATGCAAAAATTGTATCCAGTATTTTTTGTACAAAACTCACAGTATTGTCTTAGATTTACGCGAATATCACATAATGAAATAAAACTACTTTATAACGGATTTCAACGCGGTTTATTTGAGATTTTAGTTCCCGACGTTCCAGTCTTTTCAGACTTCATGTTCACGGGTGGACTGAGGTATTTGACGTCCAAAAATATTAATCACAATTATTACTGACTACCTACAAACATTAGTATTTAAGTTGCGTTCCGATTTAAGCAAACTGTGCTCACAGTGTCTTGAATTCTGAGTTGATTTTGCTTGGGTTTTGGTACAAGTAAATTAAGCACTGGGTCCCAAGCTGGTGGTATATTCCAACCATTTTCATTTTTATTTACTTTTTTTTCTTATTTTTTTTTTTGTTTCAATGTGTGATATTCGCGTAAATCTAAGACAATACTATGCCTACCTCAGTCCACCTGTAACCAAAAAGTCTGAAAAGACTTTGAAACGTCGGGGTCTAAAATCTAAAATCAACCGCGATAAAATCCGTTAAAAAGTAGTTTTATTTCAAACTCACAGTTGTACTAAACTGGGTAACAGTGGCGAAGGGTGGAAGTCTGAAAAAGGGAAGCCGAAGCTAAAATGTTCTTACTTAGGAGAATAATATCTCTTCACTACCGTCACTGATTGTTCTTACACTTGATGCTATACTTATTTTTGTTGCTATTTAAAACTGTTAGGCGTTACATAATATATTATTAAGTATAATATTGACCATTTCCTAAAGGGAAGCCAATGGGAATCGGCTGTTATGGACTTTTCGCCATGGCTGGGTACTTATGCATTATACTAGATTTTTCTATGGTATTACGATATTGAGATTCTATCTATACTTAAAATAACTACAGAAAACCACGCCATACCAAGGGAGAACATTTTGAAATAGTACTTTTTTTATTCTTCAATAGGCTGGCGCTTGACTACAACTTGCCTGTTGTTAAGCAATGATGTAGTCTACGATGGGCGCCAGCCCAGTGTACCGATTCACTCGTGATTACGAATGATTATCGGTGAGAAGGTGGCAGTGGAATGAGCCTCCTTAAGGTTAGAAACCTTAAAGGAGCAACAATTCCGACCCACTCTCTCTGCATAGTGTCACCAGACATCACACCGGAACACGGCAAGGCCGCTTGGCGGTGCGGCTTTGTCTGGTGGGTGGTCACTAACCACGGCCGAAGCCTACCATCAGTTGATTGTAACCTGATTTGCACCAACCGGGGACAACGAGTGGGGATTCAATTAAAGGTTTACACCCACTTTGTACCAACTAACTAACTTTGTTTTTTATTGTATTTTTTTTTCAGGGTGTCAACACCAATTCAGCAGAGGCGACACAATTTCTGCGTGAATATGATAGAGAAGCTTCTGGAATGTGTTACAGGTACCTAAAATATTTTGTTTTGATCTACAACGGTCCCGTTGGGTAGGGAAGCACGAACTTTTTCTACCCTCGTCTATCGATATAGTTGTAATGTTTACGCATATATTTGTATGGAAAATTAACAGTAATTCACGTAATTAATTAAATTCTGTTGCAGTGCAGTTGCAGTTAAGTTTCGATCAAAGCAGCCCTTTCCGTACTCTCGTGATCTTGACAACCGCTGTCAGATACGCTCGCCTCAAGTTCGCGTCACGCGATCGCTTTAGCGATTTATGTTATTACTAGCTTCCGCCCGCGGCTTTACCCGCGAAATTGATCCCACTAATCTTGTTTCTCCATACAAACTTTGGAAACCCGTTTCACCCCCTTAAAGGGTGAGTTTTGAAATTTGGAGTCTCCAGACCAAGCGGTTTGGGCTCTGCGTTGTTATGTCAGTCAGTCAATCAGTCAGTCCATAGAAAAATAATATATCTTTCAAGTATCTATGCTCCTACAAACGTGATAGATCCAAGACATAAATTCTACGTTGTTTGAGCCATATGTAATGGTATTGTTTTGTTTAAATTTTAATATATCCTAATATTGTCTTAGATTTACGCGAATATCACACATTGAAATAAAACACTACTTCGACACTGTGACCTCAGTTTGCTTGAATCGGAACGCAACTTTAATAATAATGTTTGTAGGTAATAAATATAAATATAAATACTCTGGGACATTAACACACACGGTCATCTGGTCCCAAGCTAAGCAGAGCTTGTGTTTTGGAGACCATATAACTGGTATATACTATACATATAATATAATACTTTTCTTATGTAAATATATACATATAATAGATATTTACACCCTGACTCGACACAAACACAAATGTTCATCACTAATGTTTGTCTCGGGTGGGAATCGAACCCACGACCTGCGGCGTGAAAAGCAAGTATCTTACCGACCACGCCACCGGCGCGGCCCGTCATAAATATAAATCATAATCAGTAATAATTGTGATTAATATTTTTGGTCGTCAAATATCTCAGTCCACCCGTGAACATCAAGTCTGAAAAGACTGAAACGTCGGGATCTAAAATCTAAAATAAACCGCTATAAAATCCGTTCAAAAGTAGTTTTATTTCAATGTTTAATATATCAATAAGAAAAAAATTTAAACCCATAAAAATTGTTAATTTACGAAGTGATTTTAAGCAATACAGCATTGATCCTTATCCAATTAAGTACCCTAAATACATTGTCCATTTAATATAGATCAATATGGCCCTTTACAGCTTAAAATTTAAATGAATATTTTCGACGATATCACAGATTTAAATGTAGGGACATGGCGGTGCTGCGGTACCGGTCCAACCGCGCGCGGAGCGTGCTATTTGTACAATACAAACAGCACGCTCCGCTAACGATAAAAAAGCTGTAAACGTTGTTTAATAAGGATATTCTATAAATATATATTTAGTATCAACATTGCACCCTTGCGAAGCCGTGGCGGGTCGCTAACTTCATTTGTCTGTAGGGTAACAATGTCTCAATGGCGTTTTGTCACCAACATAACTGATTACAACCGACGCCGGATGCAAGAGGAGCTCGCACTTAGCTCTAAGTTTGAGAGGTTGTCTTGGAGGAAGGCAGCGGTGTTCGACTCCTCGAGGATGTCAGACCCTCAGGATCGGAGGCAGCTGATGAGGATAGTCCAGAGTAGCAGAGCAGCGTTACCTGATGAGCATTTTACTGAGGTACCTACAGCAGTTTTTTTTTTGCAAGCGTCTATAGGTTGTAATGGTGGCCCGTACACTTGTTACTGCTGCGTTACCGCTGCGCTACTGCTGCGTTACCGCTGCGCTACTGCTGCGTTACCGCGGCGCTACTGCTGCGTTACCGCTGCGCTACTGCTGCGTTACCGCTGCGTTGCCCCTGCGTTACCGCTGCGCTACTGCTGCGTTACCACTGCGTTACTGCTGCGTTACAGCTGCTTACTAGCGGTATCGGCCTCGACTTTGAAGTACAAGGTGGCGGGTTCGATCCCCGTTCATGCCCACACATCTTTGTGTGAACAGTTTCATTGCCGCTGCTTCAACGGTGAAGGAAAACATCGTGAAGAAACCGGCATGTCTAAGAACTAATCATTTACAGACATGTGACATCAACTAACCCGCCCTTTCCAGCGAATATTAAGGCCTTAACTCTCTCAACTCGTATGATAGTTGATAGTAGTAGCTCGTGCCCAGCAGTGGGACACTAAAAACGGGTGGAGTTTAAATATACTTGTTTCCAAATTTAGTAGTATAATCATTTATTAAACTATTTTGAACCCCCGACGCCAAAACGACGGGTAGTTATAAGTTTGGCGTGTTTGTGTGTATGTGTGCCTGTGTGTGTCTGTAGCATCGTAGCTCCCAAAGGATGAACCGATTTTGATGTTGTTTTATTTTTGTTTGAATAGGGAATTAGTCGAGAGTGTTCATAGCTAAAAAAAGGTCGGGGGTTGTTAAATATTTAATTTACAGATATACTTAGCGTGTAACCTATAAAAGTAGCAAGCTGTTGCCTAAACAGACGGTTAGGTGTCACTTTAGTCACTTTTGTTAGTATAAGGCCTGTCAGTTGTCAGACTTACGTCAATGTCACTAAGGTAGCTTGTCTGTGATTGTCATTGTTACATCAGGGCACAGTGTCTATGAGGTCGGTTGGGTGAGCACGTGGTGTGTGTAGACCGAATTCGTCCGCACAAAAAAGAAATCTATTTCCGCCCAAACATTTTGTGAATATTTGTGATCATGGAGGTGCTGTAATCATTGGCAGAGATATTGATTAGCTTTCTATGGTGTTATTTTGTGTCCCATTGAGATGGAAAGGTGATGGGTTGTATCTGGTGATCGCGGTCCTATAAACTCGCCGATATATTTATTTGTCTTTATTCCAGCTCCAACAATTAATAACTGAAATGAAAGAAGTTTACAACGCTGCCAAAATATGTCCGTATACCCAAAAACCTTACGACCCTCACATACCACACAATCCGTTCTACCAAAACCAAGGCTACCAACCACCCAACCAGTACTACCAACACGCAGAACCTACAGAAACATTCTGTGATATGCAGCTAGACCCGGAAATTTCAAGAATTTTAGCCCATTCGAGGATTGAAAGTGAATTGTTGTATGTTTGGAAGAGCTTTAGGGAACAAACTGGGCCTAAACTGAGGAATAGGTTCATGAGATACGTGAAGTTAGCAAATGATGCTGCTGCAGCTACAGGTAAGGTTATAAATCGTACTACCTATTAAGCATTTCAAATAAAAATAGGACTGATCGCGGCTAACTTCATACCAGAAACGAAGCAAAAATACCAACTGCTCAAAATATCATACAACACATCATAAATTAAAGTTATAATAATATGTCGTATCCGGACATAATTACGGACTCTCAAGCGAAATGGTAAGCGCGCTATTACAACACAACGTTCGGAGTTCGTTGCGACTTCACTTCGCCGCGCTTTCGACAGAGTCTTGATGTCGTCGCCAGCGTTCGGAACCGTACGATAATTATCGTATACATACGATAATTTTGTGCCTATGTACGATGTACGATAGCATATTATTATCGTACGCCGATTGTACGATAATTTCTATCATGATGCAAAATTTGAGAATTTAAATTATTTCAGTCATGCGCTGATAGTCTAAATCGCAGTAGCATGATTTTATTTTGTCCAATAAAATCTTGGGAAAATACCGGGAAATACAAGTTCTCTATTCCTATTGGTTCTTACGATCCGCTCTGCTAAGTTTCACCACTGCCGATACTGTACAGTAATTTTCTAGAGCAGCAAAATTTTGATTACACACTCGGAGTGATTGTTATCATTGGCAAGTAGGTATATTTATCAAATACATTTTTTCAGTGGCTGTATATTTTCTATAACTTACTAACCTATTAATTATTTTTTATCTGTGCAATGAAGAATGAGTAAGTCCTACATGCAAAGTAGATAGTACGAGCAGTCAACTCTGTACCACGTGTAAAACATTTGGGTTTCAGTGTTCTGTTGATTTGACAGCGGTGGTTTAAAAAAGATAAAAAATAAAGTGCTTGCATGCATATCAATATTACAATTTATATGATTTATTTATCTATAATAGACATTATCCTAAAAAATACGATAATTTCGATTATTTTCGATCCATGTACGATAATTTTACGCCCCTGGTACGATAGTCACAGTCCACTTCAAGTTGTTAACGCTGGTCGTCGCTCGTTTGGCAGTTATTACCCGACATGCATAGAGTGAAGACGTCTCGGAATCTCTTATCGTTTCGCGTTGCGTTAAAAATTAAATAAATAATAATAATAATTAAAATAAATAATTAAAAATAATAAATTATTAATTTAAATAAATTCAATGTGTTAGCCATATATACATTTTCCTCATTTTGCATGATTACCCATAGTAAACCCACAAGATGCGTGAGAGTAGTGGCCAAATACCTGACCCTGCGACAAATATAATAATTGAAGTTATCCGCGAACAAACATAAAAAAGCATATGTTATTATACTGTCGAATTGAGAAACCTCCTTTTTGTAAGTAGGTTAAGACCTTTAAACTTATACATAAAAAAACACATTTAGGTTGTTTCCTGCGGGCAGGGTACCAAGAACGCTGTCGACGTTACCCTTCTGAATAGCTAAACTTAGGCGTTGGCAGAAGTAGGTGCCAGTCCTGGATCACCTGAGGTTGTGATTAAGAGTTTGGACAGCACCATCACCCCACGGTCCCATCGTTTCTACCACAAACAGAAGAAATATTTACCCCTCTTCAATAGACGTATATTTCCTCCGATTGAGGCTTTCTGCTACGTATTAACCTATTTGGTTTTCATATTCTCCAGGTTACAGAGACGCTGGTGACCAATTCAGGGCATCTTACGAAGACCAATCCTTCAGATCCAGTGTTGAGGAAATATACAATCAAGTGACTCCACTGTACAAACAGCTGTTCACTTATGTCAGAAGAAAACTGGTGCAGCGGTATGGAGAGGCGACTGTTAGAAGTGATGGACCTATCCCTGCACATTTACTGGGTAAATTCATTTTATCTTATATTTATATTTGGAGGGGTGAGTCGCCTTCGTCCGTGGGTGTACATCTTTAATTGAATCCCCACACGTGGCCCCAGGTGTTGCAAATCAGGTGACAATCAAATGGTGGTAGGCTTCGGCCGTGGTTAGTGACCACCCACTAGATAAAGCCGCACCGCCAAGCGGCCTTGCCGTGTTCCGGTGCGATGTCTGGTGACACCATGCAAAATCAAAATCAATTCAAGGGAGGATGGGTCGGAATTGTTGCTCCTTTAAGGTTTCTAACCTTAAGGAGGCTCATTCCACTGCCACCTTCTCACCGATAATTATTCGTAATCACGAGTGAATCGGTATACTGGGCTGGCGCGTTCCATCGTAGACTACATCATTGCTTAGCATCAGGCAAGTTGTAGTCAAGCGCAGGCCTATTCCAGAATAATAAAAAAAAGACGTGTGGCACTCGGGGACTGCCGCGGTAAAGCTATTGCATAGCATTTTGTATCAACTTATGCAATTATAATTATTTTTTTATTTATTTTATTCATGCAGCATTTTATTGCTTTTTCTTTGATATTAATTCAAGTTATACTTTTTGAGCGTGGTGACCGATAAGAAAACAATTTTTTCTATTATTAAATAAATAAAATACCTATACACTTATATACTTTCTCATAAACAGCTGCTTATGTATTCGTCCGATTTCGGAGCAGCTCGTCTCGATTCGTGCGAGTTTCGTAGAGTCGTACAATACGTCTAATCGCACACAACGCCTTGTCGAAGACTGCCGAACTGAAACGACGTTAGACGATGCACGGCCTTCAAGCCACACCTCCTTGCCCGTCGGAGTGGGGAGCGTAAGGTTTTTTTTCGTTACGGAATTTCTGGATTCGGTCCCCGCGCTCAAGGCCCGCGATAGAAACTATGCAATAGCTTAACAAATCCTTTCTTTTCTCTTTTAGGCAACATGTGGGCTCAAAATTGGAAGTCAATAATGGATCTGGTGATGCCGTTCCCTCAGTCTCCAAATGTGGATGTGACGTCAGAAATGTTACGTCAAGGTTTCACACCGCTGAGGTAGGTTTAAATTTAATCAATGTTTTTGGTAATCGTGTTCCATGGAACACCTGGAAATAAGGGTTGAATCCTGGGTCGATTTAAAAAAAATGGATGAAGTTCGAAATTTGCAATTTTATTGTGATAGATGAACGGGGTTTTTAAAATAATAAAATCAATACAAAAAAACATATTTCACGAGCTACTTCAGGTCATAAGGGTGAGCGTACCCTTAAGAACAGTAGGCTAATTCACATAAGTTTTTGACGCGCCGAATTGCGATCAAGTTGCAGTGCAGGTGCAATTGATTTTACGTCTTAGTGGTAATTGCACAGATTACTTAAAGAACCCTACCGGTTGTAAAATGTTTCACACGTAAATGTATTTGTCAAATGTAGAGCATCTATGCTAAAGCGCTCGCGTGACGCGAACTTGACACGAGCGTATCTGACAGCGGTTGTCAAGATTATGAAAGTACTCAAAGGGCAGTTTTGATAGGTTCTCTTAGTAGTCTGTGGTTTTGATTGAAATCTAAGAATTAATTATTCGACGACATGACGAGACATCCACTAACCCGCACTTGGCCAGCGTGTGTGGATTACGGTCTAAACTCTCTCAACTCGTAAATTAGTTGAGTGAAGACCCGTGCCCAGCTGTGGGACAATAAAAGAGTCGAAGTGATAAAAAAAAACAATTTAATTTATAATTTTAACTTTGTATTTTTGTCTTATTCTAAACAGGCGTAAGCGCTTAATGACTTAAGTAAAATTTTACTTAAAAATATGTATAATTAGTTGTACTCTGAAATTAAAAAAAAAATTTCAGGACATTATAAATTGTGAAATATTTTGAATGCACCTTCGGGTAAGGCGTGCGCGTCATCTTCATGATTTCCATATTTTTTCTAGAATGTTCCAAATGGCTGAAGAGTTTTACACATCCATGGGATTGAAGCCGGTACCGCCTGAGTTCTGGCGAGGTTCCATGCTAGCGAGACCAGCGCAGAGGAGTGTGCAATGTACTGCTAGCGCCTGGGACTTCTGTAATAGAATTGACTATAGGTAAGATCCAGAAGCGACCGTGAGAACAGCAGTGAATGAATGAATGAATGAATGAATGAATGAATGAATGAATGAATGGGTGAATGAATGAAGGAATGAATTAACCTGTACCCTTACTACGAGTTGTCAATACGAAACAAGTTTTTGAATTTAACCTGTCAAGATAATAAGTTAAAATGCACATAAATCTACAAATTATTTTACCTATTCTGTTTGTAATCCATTTAATTCTATTTCTAACATTACATTTTCTCTTTTTTACTAAACGTTTTGAACGAAATAAATTATTAAATAAAAAACCTTTGTCACCTTTGCCCGAGGGTACACCTTTTATCTGAATCACCACACGCGGTCCCCGGGTGGTGCAAATCAGGTGACAATCAATAACTGGTAATTAACTGGTGGTAGGCTTCGGCCGTGGTTAGTGACCACCCACCAGACAAAGCCGCACCGCTGATGACACCATTTAAGAGGGTGGGTCGGAATTGTTGTTCCTTTATACCATATACCATATATAACCTCTAACCATATGGAGCCTCATTCTACTGCCTCCTTCTCACCAAAAATCATTTGTTATCACGAATGAATCGGTATAGTAGGCAGGCGAGTCCTATCGTTGACATGCCGGTTTCCTGATGATGTTTTCCTTCACCGTTACTAAGCAGCGGCGATGCAAAAATTCATACAAAGATGTGTGAGCACGACCGGGAATCGAACCCGCGATCTTATAAATCTAAGGCGAAGCCCGTACCGCTGCGCCACCGCTGCTCATACTCTCTACTTACTTTATACTTTGCTCCAACTCCTCAAACCACCTCCAACTCCTCAAACCAGATCTCTCATTCAGGATCAAGCAGTGCACCGAGGTGACAATGCAGGACCTGGTCTCCACACACCACGAGATGGCGCACATCCAATACTATCTCCAGTATGCAGAACTGCCCCAACTCTTCAGGGATGGGGCGAATCCAGGTAAAAAGTGACTACCCAGGGTTATGTTAACAACAGGAGGTTGAATGGGTCTTCTCTCGAAAAATCTTAAGAGAGAGTCTTACGCTAATTTAGTAACAGTAGATATATTGCCATTTGCCATTTCCAGCATAAATCACTTTAACCCTTTTTAGTGTCCCACTGCTGGGCACTGGTCTTCTCTCAACATTTTATGAGTTGAGAGAGTTTAGGCCTTAATCCACACACGCTGGCCAAGAAAGAATATTAGATTAGACTAGTTCTTTGACATGCCAGTTTCCTCACGATTTTTTCCTTCACCGATACTGAGCAGCGGAGATGAAACAATTAACACAAAGATGTGTGAGCATGGCCAGGATTCTAACCCGCGACATTATTTTCTGAGGCGAATCTCGTACCCCTGCGCCATCGCTCCAACAGATATAAGCGAAATCAATGTAACTTTCCAACTCCTCCTATTATCTTTCTGATTAAATTCATGCTGGATCCAAAACAGTTTAGGTGTCCCGGGACTTGGCCGGGTTCACATCCCGAGTCTCTTCACGGCGGCGCTGTCGTCGATCCTGGCTTACAGGAGTAGCGATTCGGGATTGCGGTCATGGGTTAGGTTATAATCTACACACAATGGCCTATGTTATCCCAAGATGTACTGCTTTCCTCGGGACGATTTCTTTAATCGTTATTGAGTAGTCGTAGAATACTAAATAAAATTTTGATCTTGGATTCGAATTAAGTCCTCATTTATTATATACGCGAGTTAACGGTCAGCCTATAGACCATAAACTATCTCTGTGTTTAATTTCATCCAATTCCGTCCAGTAGTTTTTGCGTGAAAGAGTAACAAATACCCATGCATTCTTAAAAACTTTCGCGTTTATAATATTAGTAGGATGTATTGAAAGTTTAGGCCAAAAAAGTTTAGGCATGAAGTATTTACAACAGTAAATACTTTTATGCCTAAGATTGAGAATATTTTTTTTACCAGCTTTCCATGAAGCAGTCGCAAACGCAGCCACCCTCTCAGTCTACAACCTACCTCATTTGCAACGAGTTGGATTATATCTTAATAAGTAAGTTTAATAATAATAATATTTTTTTTATTAGGTTAAAAAAACATGAGATTAAAACTAACTATAAAATAAAAACAGAGTTATGTTATGTATATACCTGAACTAGGGTGAACCCCTGTGCCTCAGTCTAATAGTGCTTATAAACTAATGTATAGAGTACATTTTACAAAAATTAGCAATCATGTAATTTAATTTATATAATCTAATATATATATTAATTATATATTTCGGTACAGGGGTCCGATCAGAGGGATAGTCCTCGCCAGATAACTTATTGAGTAAGTGTGGTTACGAGCAACAAACAAAGTTAACTTAATCACACTATTAATTTGTTACGAAATGTAAAAATAATACAACGAGTGGTAAGACAGTTCCTAGACCGATGTTGGTCGCACGGATATCTGTAGAGAACTGGGGACAGCTCGTGTAGCGACAGTCCCCACTCGTCGCCCGCACACGTTAGACTAGACTCTGTCGAAGCGTGACCTCACGACGCGCTGCCGCCTTGCTGTCAATTCTGCTACCGTACTAATGACTTCTCCTACATTATATATTTATTTTATTCCTATTCCTCACCATTGAACTACAATAGGCCATGGATGATGATAATGATGAAAAAATATGTAAACTGAAGTAAGTAAAGTATTTGAAGGTGGTTCTTTTTTTTAATATCAGTAAACAATTCACTTATTTTAGCTGAAGGTAAACGTTTAATCAAAATTTTCCAGGACTCAGGATCCGTACGAAGTTGGAATGAACTTCCTGATGACTATGGCGTTGGAGAAGGTGGCTTACCTACCCTTCGCGTTCATGGTTGACCAGGTAAACTATTCTTTTGCCTGACTGTCATGAAAAGGTAACTTTTAAACCAGTTGGTAAACTTTGAATAAATAAACTCATCATCGTTCCCCTTGCCTTTTTCCCATATCTATTGTGGTCGGCTCCCAGTCTAACCTGATGCGGCTAGCTACCAGAATTATACGAGCGACTGCCATCAGACCTCGAAACCCGTAGGGAACCAGCAGCCGGGATGGTTAGACCAGGTGTCAGATTATATTGGCTACTGACTACATTTAACGATTGTCATAGATGTGTTAAATGACAACCAGGACAATTTTCTTTTGTTAAAATGTACTTATAATAGATAATTGAGCAGCGGTGGCGTTGTGGTACGGGTCTCGCCTTAGAAATATAAGGTCGCGGGTTCGAATCCCAGTCGTGCACACACATCTTTGTGTGAATTGTTTCAGCGCCGCTGCTCAATATCGGTGATGGAAAACATCGTGAGGAAACCGGCAAGTCATAGAACTAATCATTCGAGGACATGTGACATCCACCAACCCGCACTTGGCCAGCGTGTGTGGATTAAGGCCTAAACTCTCTCAACTAGTAATATATTTGAGAGAAGACCCTTGCCCAGCTGTGGGACGCTAAAAAGGGTTGATGTCATAATAGCTAATTACGGGTGTCTCGAGTCTGGGTAGACTCGAGACGATGTTCATCACACAAATGTCTGTCTCGGGTGGGATTCGAACCCACGACCTGCGGCGTCAAAACCAAATTCTTACCAACCACACCACCGGGTCATCAACAATACTACTGATCCAACGAAGATTTTGCAGATTAAAATTCCTTTACCTGCGAGGTCGTCTGGTGGTAATCGGGTGACAATTAAATGGTGGTAGGTTTCAGCCGTGGTTAGACCACCAGACAGTTGACTAGTTGTTCATTTATGATTTCTTCTTGGTCTACTAGATGGAGTCTCACTCCACTTTTAACTTTTCTTCCAAAATCACTCGTTGAGCGCATTCTATCGTAGACCACATCGACGCTTGCTGTAATTTTAACTTGCTTACATTTTTAGTGGCGCTGGTCGGTGTTTGAAGAAGGTGTACAAAATATGAACAGCAGATGGTGGCAGATGAAGCTCCGGTACCAAGGAGTTGTGCCACCGGTAACAAGGACTGAAGGAGACTTCGATCCTGGAGCCAAGTACCATGTTATATCTGATCAGGTACTAAAATTTTGCAAGGGAACATCGTTGACGCATCGTTGGTGCAACGTTGTTTCAACGTTGTGTCGACGTTAAATTATTGGACGTTAGTTAGAGCTTAGGTATTTCATAGTTTATGGAACGTCCTTGAAGCATAGTTGGCACAACGTTGTTCCAACGCTCTGTCGAGGTTGGATGCAAAATTCAGTATAAGGGAGTAGTATGATTGGTACAGAAGAGAAACGAAGGAAGGAAGCTGTCACAGTAGACTACAGACACCTGCATCACCAGAGGTACCATGCGATGCCGACCCTTTACATGTTGACGGGTTCTAACTACCTTACACACATCCATGAACACAACTTAAAGCACCGCGCATGTTTTGTGAACTAAAGATGTTTTTTTACGTGGTGGAACATCAAGGGTCCCTACTACAGGGGAGGCAGCGGGGTATATAGGAGTCCATCCTTACTTAGAGAGAAGGTGTTTAAATGACGGCCCTGGGAACTCGTAAACCTGCATCCAGGACTGCCGTACACTCTTGCGTATTTAGGCTCATAATTCTGTAGAATTGCCTTTACCTACGGCAGATTCCGTATGGACAACTTACGGCTACAACAAGCTGCCTCGTCTTCAGGATCACGTATCATACACGGCTGGAATCCCCACTCCAACAGCCAAAGACCCTGATGGCAGCGCCGAATTAGCTGATCTTCAAAACCTCACTCTCCTCTGTGCAGGATCGGTGCGCTCTCGTCTCTTTCTGCAGCATAACTTCCTCGCAGAAGGAGACTAAAGCCCTCCTGGAAACATCCTCCGCTAGCATTAATCTTATTACTGCTGGCAGAGATAGGTCATTATTACCATTGAAATAAAACTACTTTTTAACGGATTTTATCGCGGTTTATTTTAGATTTGAGACCCCGACGTTTCAGTCTTTTCAGACTTTATGTTCACAGGTGGACTGAGGTATTTGACGTCCAAATTTCACAATTATTACTGACTACCTACAAACATTATTACTTAAGTTGCGTTCCGATTTAAGCAAACTGAGCTCACAGTGTCTTGAATTCTGAGTCGATTTTGCTTGAGTTTTGGTACAAGTAAATTAAGCACTGGGTCCCAAGCTGGTGGTATATTCCAACCATTTTATCTGTTAAAATAAGGATGGTTTTTAAATTCAATAGCTTCGCGGATCATTCTTGGTAGGAATCTAAAATAAACCGCGATTAAATCCGTTAAAAAGTAGGTCATTACCAATTTGAGTTAAGACTCGACGCTCTCCCAAGAAGAGCAGGATCGGGGATCAGACCCATAACCTTATATTTCGAAGGCGAGGCCGAAACCGTTGAGCCACCGCAGTTCAGCTGCATATTTTTCAAATGTCACATTATTTTTCAGGAATACATCAAATATTTTTTGGCTACAGTCCTCGAGTTCCAGATCTTCGAGCAGTTGTGCTCAGTGGCAGGACATACGGGACACCTATACGAATGTGATATATACAGGTCCAGAGACGCGGGGAGGCTGTTCAGGTACATTCACGGGATCGCCCACTATCAAAACCCATCTATTCACCCCATTCTTATGAGCTACACTTTGTATACTTTATTTTTTATTCTTCGATAGACTGGCGCTTGACTACAACTTGCCTGATGTTAAGCAAAGACGTAGTCTACGATGGAACGCGCGAGTCCAGTATACCGATTCACTCGTGATTACGAATGATTATCGGTGTGAAGGTGGCAGTGGAATGAACCTCTTTAAAGTTAGAAACCTTAAAGGAGCAACAATTCCGACCCACCCTCTGCGGTGCGGTGTCACCAGACATCGCACTGGAACACGGCAAGGCCGCTTGGCGATGCGGCTTTGTCTGATGGGTGGTCACTAACCACGGCCGAAGCCTACCACCAGTTGCTTGTCACCTGATTTGCACCACCCGGGGACCACGTGTCGATTCAATTAAACCCACGGACGAAGGCGACTCAGCCCCCATACTTATAAAATTTGACCGTAAATAATATTACAGTGAAATAATGCAGTCCGGAGCCTCAAAGCCAGCTTCTGAAGTGATAAAATCTATGTCAAGAGGAAAGACTAACAGAATTTCTCCTGACGCACTTGTTAGGTAAGGCAAATTCACCTATTTACCCCATTTGACCTTGTTACCTGTGCCTGCATAGAAACATCGGTTGTGTTGAGTTCAATGGGCACTGTCTACCTTACTCACACCCAAGAACACAATCAACAGATTATCCACTGCGTGTATTCTGTAAGGTGTACGGTACCTACACAGTCACTGTCTACCTTACTCACACACAGGAACACAATCAACAGTTATTACACTGCGTGTATTCTGAAAGGTGGACGGTACCTACACAGTCACTGTCTACCTCACTCACACACAGGAACACAACCAACAGTTATTACACTGCATGTATTTTATAAACCTTTTTAACCCCCCTAGACAGGCCGACAAAAAAGGTCTTATAATTTGGTATGCAGATTTTATACATATAATTACAGTATAAAGGTAATTGACAAGAAAATTAAAAAAAAACAGTTAAGTTAAAAGTTACTTATGTTACACTAACTTAAATAAAGAACTGAATTATCTATTGGTTAACCTAAACTAACGCGTGAAACAATTCTTTCGCATCAATCATCAATGATGCATATAGATTTTTTATATAATTTCATTCTTATACGTCTTATAAGCTCATTATAGCTAAAATAGGTATATAATTTGTTTGTCTTTGTCTGTCATCATGACATATAAACTAGTAAGAAAGAGACAAAATCCATTCTTAACTATAGGCCGACCGTTTAACTCGCGTATCGCCTATCGAAAAGATTATGACTCCTCAAGCTGCACAGACAGTGATGATGATTCAAACGATATGGATATTAGCGACGAATAGTCTTACATTACTGTTATCTGTGGTTAAATAGTTCTTTAAGAGATTTAATTAATGTTTTATGACTTTGTACCTCAGATGGCGATAGTCTCATAAGATTTTTATGAATGTATGACCGTTAATGTTTAATAATTTTTCCATTACAGATATTTTCGACCTCTAGAACTCTGGTTACGAGTTCAAAACCGTGACGAACCACTAATTGGCTGGAGTTCTAACTACCACGATGTTGCTCTATTCGCCCCACAACGAGGAACGGGGGTGAAAATACAAATCTCATGTATGTTATTAATTGTTAATATTTTAAGTGTGTATTATTAAATGTAATTGCAATTTATGGTTTTTTATTTTTGGAAACCTGTCAAGTGCGTGTCGGCCCTCTAGCAATGTAGTTTCGTAGCCACCATAGTCAATACTCAATACTCAATACTCAATAACTTTATTGCTTTACCATAAGTAAGTACATGCTTAGGTGGTAGGTGCTTATTATAATAGAATCATTATGGACCCTGTCGGGCACAGCAAAAGTGTTAGACGAGAGGAAGCTCTGATTTTACATAATAATAAAAATATAAATTTCTAGCCTGTGGAGCTTTATTATTAATTAAAATTTTTAAAATTGTGTGGTGTATTTTATTTTATTTCATGTCATATCTTAAAATCATTACCTGATAGGAACTATAATTTATTTTTTAAATAAATTAGAGCATAATTAAATTTTAAAATTAAGAAATTATTTGAATAAAATTATTGAATATTATTTTTTTTTTTTAAATAAATAAGAGCATAATTAAATTTTAACATTATGAAATTATTTGAATAACATTATTAAATTATTAATTTATTATTTATTTAAATTAAATTATTTTATTAAATTCTTATCAGCTAATATTAAATTTTATTTGTTGTCTTTATCACAAAAATATTCATTTACAGAATAATAACATTTGTTTATTAGAAATACTTTTACCTTTTTTATAAATTTATTAATGTTGTTTTCTGCTTTTATTATTTCGGGTAAGTTGTTGTATACTTTTATTGACATTGAATAAGGACCTGTAGAATGCATTTTTAGTCTAGAAGATGGTAAATTTAATCTAGATCGGTGCCTGAGCATGTAGCGCGATTGTATGTCTTCGCGTTTTGTGTATAACTCTTGATATTTGCGAACAAATTTACATGTTTCTAAAATATAGATACTAGGGAGGGTTAGAATTTTATGTTTTACTAGCTTTCCGCCGCGGCTACGCCCGCGTGAACTAAATATCATGCCCAGCAGTGGGACAAAAAGTAGCCTATAGCCTTCCTCAACAAATGGGCTATCTAACAGTGCAAGAATTTTGCAAATCGGACCAGTAGTTTCTGAGATTAGCGCGTTCAAACAAACAAACAAACAAACTCTACAGCTTTATAATATTATAATAATAATAATAATATAATAATATATAATATTAGTATAGATAAAGTAAGGTTTGCAACTATCTGTTTGTTCAATATTTACTAGGATTCTAATTAATTTCTTTTGCAGCGTAAAAAGTGAAGGTGCATCTGTGCTGTTGCCCCAGAGGGTTACGCCGTAGCTAAGCCATGCATTGGCATATGCATAATAGGTGCTCAAGGCAGTTTGTAGGTCGGTGGTTCTTTTAATTTCGCGTAGAGCATACGAGAATTTCGAAATTTTTGCACGGGTTTTTTGTATTTGTGTTTTCCAATTAATATGCTTGTCTATTGTAAGTCCAAGTAACATGAATTCGTCAACGATATCCAAATTTGAGCCGTTAAAGTTGAAATCAAAATATAATGGTGCTTTTTGGTAAGGGTGAAAAGTCATTAATTTAGTTTTAGCATAGTTAATTTCCAGGTTATGGGAGGTCATCCAGTTGCAGGTTTTAGTCAGCGTGGAATGGAGTTTTTCCCTTATATTTGTATCGTTTTTACATGATACTAATAGGGATATATCATCTGCGAACAAAACACATGGTCCATCGATGGTTTTAGGTAACTCATTTATATAGATGAGGAATAGTAGACAACCTATGACACTTCCCTGGGGTATAGAGGCGTTAGTAACTATGCTATTCGATCGAATTTTTTCAATTTCTCTACTGTTATGATTTAGATATTCTATTTCAACTATTTGCTCTCTATTTTTTAAGTATGAAGAAAGCCATTCATGCGCTTTACCGCGGATTCCTATCCCATATAACTTATTTAACAAGATTTTAAATTGCACCTTGTCGTAGGCTTTGGTCATATCAAGTAATATTCCTACGGCGTATTCTTTCTTGTTTATAATATTAAGGGCTTCTTGAATGTATTTGTACACAGCTAATGTGGTGGAACGATTTTTCCGGAAACCATTTTGATTGTCATTAAATATATTGAATTTTTCACAGAAGGCATAAATGCGATCGCACATTGCTTTTTCAAATATTTCAATAGTCAACATGTAGACTTCAGTTTATGCTGGGATGTTGTACGAAACATGACCATGACCATGACCGTGACCATGACCATGTTGACTATGTTGACCATGTTGACCATGTTGACCATGTTGACCATGTTGACCATGTTGACCATGTTGACCATGTTGACCATGTTGACCATGTTGACCATGTTGACCATGTTGACCATGTTGACCATGTTGACCATGTTGACCATGACCACGTCCATGACTATGACCGTGAACCTGACATATAGGGGTTATGCTTAAAATTTTCTCAAATCTTATGATAGTTTAGCGAAGACCAATGGATGATACTTTTTGGCCATCTTTATATTTTTTTAACCAGCTTTTGCTCTCTATTAACTCTGTAAACATTCAATATTTAATTTGGAATTATTGTAAAGAAACATTATCTCTACACTGGCAGAGATGGGTAAAGACTGAGTAAATACTGACAGGGGAGTGAATACTGAGTAAATACCCGTTTTTACTGAGTATTTACTAAAAATGAACAGTAAACACTTTTTCATTTTTTATCACATTAACTTTCTAGGAGCTTGACATAGAAAATACGACCCACGGTTTTGGCGGTGATTCCCCGTGTAACACGGGGAATCACCGCCAAAACGTAGCTATAGGTAAAAGTTCAAAAAGAGGATGGCGATATGCCTTATCGGTCGAAGACATTTTTGTCGTCTTACGGGGCGTTTACACTGCACAACAAAACATGATACAAGTATAGTCTTATCTCTTTCTACTCATCTCTAAACGATAGAGATAGATAGTGCTTGCAACATTTCTTGTGCATGTTTCGCCAGTGGATACTAGGGGTAACAGATCAGCAAATGACTAAAATATTATGAAAAAATTTAACTATTACTATTGACAGACCGTTTAACTCGCGTATCGCCATCTGAGGTACAAAGTCATAAAACATTTATGAAATCTCTTAAAGAACTATTTAACCACAGATAAAAGTAATGTAAGACTATTCGTCACTAATATCCATATCGCTTGAATCATCATCACTGTCTGTGCAGCTTGAAGAGTCACAATCTTGGCGATAGGCGATACGTGAGTTAAACGGTCTATCTATCCTAATTGAATCATTGGGGTCCCAACTATTTAAAATCAAACTTTAATTTCTTATTTTTTTTAATTATTATTAAGAGATTATATTCGTAAACTTACGAGAATATTGACTCGTTTTAAGTACTTTATGATAATTAGTGATAAGTACATACATAATTATCTAATTAGTCACAATAGAGTAGTGCTCGATAAATTGGCATTTAAATTAATAGTTAGCATGCGAATGCTTTATTAGCATTTAACAATTTAAATGCTGTTGCTAATTTCTGTGAAATTTAAAGCGAATTCACCACTTCCTTCATGCCTACTTCTTTTACTTCTTTTACATGCTTAATAAACTGGCTGCGACTAACATCGTGCGCTCTCTGTCGCACGCAACCACGCATCTCTCTATTCCACGTGACCTTGATTCACATCTTTCGCAAGTGAAATTATTAGCTCTTCGCATAATTACTAAAATAATGCATTTGTCGGAAAAGTCATTAGTATGGGAGCGGACTTGACAGCGAGGCAGCGGCAGAGCGTCGCCGTGACGACACGCTTCGTTCAACAGAGTCTAGCCTGAGATTCGCGGGCGACGAGTGGGGACCGTCGCTACACGAGTTGTCCCCAGTTCTCTACAGACATCCGTGCGACCAACATCAGTCTATAGGCGGTCCGTTTAACTCGCGTATCGCCATCTGAGGTACAAAGTCATAAAACATTAATTAAATATCTAAAAGAACTAACTATTTAACCACAAATAAAAGTGATGTAAGACTATTCGTCACTAATATCTATATCGCTTGAATCATCATCACTGTCTGTACAGCTTGAGGAGTCAGAATCTTGGCGATAGGCGATACGCGAGTTAAACGGTCGGCCAAAAGAAATGTCTTACTACTGCTTGTATTATTTTTACATTTCATAACAAATTAATAGTGTGTTTAAGTTAACTTTGTTTGCTGCTCGTAACCACACCCACTTATTAAGTTTTCTGGCGAGGACTATCCCTCTGATCGATACCGATATATTTATCGATCGATCCCTGTACCGATATATTTAATTATTAGCAATTAGCTTAGCAATAGCAATTAGCATGCTAAAACTCGTGAATTCGCATTCACATTTACTACTATCACTACAATAGAGGTATAAAGGTCAAAGCGTTATCTTTTGGGTAAAAACATAGATTCTTCTTACGAAACAAAATCAGTTGTGAAAAATATTCCATTTTGTGCACATGTTTCATTTCAATTTCAACTTTATTAGAATTTAACGTTGACTTTATGTTTTTCAATGATTTATTTGTGGAAAAACAATGAATAAAGCATACATTTTTGTATTATTACAGTTTGTTGTGTGTGTAACATCAAATGTTTTAAGAAATGAAAAAGAAAATGATTTTTATCGACTGGATATAATTCATTATAATGATTTTCATGCAAGGTAAGTAACAGCAAAGTAAATAGTTTGAGCAACGGCGCGGCGGCGCTGCAGTACGGGTCTCACCTTAGAAATTATAAAGCCGTGGGTTCGACTCCTAGCCGTGCATCTTTGTGTGAATTGTTACATCGCCGCTGCACAACATCGTTGAAGGAAAACATCGTGAGGAAACCGGTTTGTCCAAGAATTTATCATTCGAGGACACGTGACATCCACCAACCCTGGTTGGATTAAGACCTAAACTCTCTCAACTGATAAGATAGTTGAGAAAAGACCCGTGCCCAGCAGTGAAAGACTACAAAGGGTTGCAGTGGAGTGATATTTTATTCGCATGTCTGATGACACTATTTAAGAGGGTGGGTCGGAATTGTTGCTCCTTTATGATTTCTAACCATATGGAGCCTCATTCGTTCCTCATTCAGGTATAAACGTGTTCATCACATAAATGTCTGGCCTGGTTGGTTTTAACAATAAATAAAAACCCACATAACCGACTTTGATGGGACCACCAGGAAAGTGCGACCTTTGAAACAAAAAAAATATCAAAATCGATCCACAATTGGTGGCGTGGTCGGTAGGACACTTGCTTTTCACGCCGCGGATCGTGGGTTCGATTCCCACCCGACACAAACATTTGTTTAAATATGTCTGTTTGTCTTGTGTCTGGGTGTAATTATCTATATTTAAGTATGTATTCAAAAAAGAAAAGTATTGTAAGTAGTATATTACCAGTTATCTGGTTTCCATAGTACAAGCTCTGCTTAGTTTGGGATCAGATGACCGTGTGTGTTAATGTCCCACTATATTATTATTATTTCCGACGGAAGTACACTGAATGCCAAGATTTTTTATTTTTTAGTTTTGAAGAAGTTTCTCTCACTGAAGGAGTATGTTTTTCAAACGACACCAAATGCTTTGGTGGTTTCGCCCGGCTGTACTACGAAATCCAAGTATTACTCCATGCTAAGCCTGGCGCCCTGGTACTTAATGCTGGAGACACGTTCCAAGGTACCTACTGGTATACCTTGATGAGGTGGAATGTGACACAGCACTTTATAAATATGATCCCGAACGACGCTCACGTAAGTTATTAGGTAAAAAATATTGTACCAAAAAAGAACCGCCTTTTACAAATTTTTGAAGTCGATGCTAATTTCCCACAAATCTTTGTTTTAATTTTGCCGGGCCGGTGCGCCGGCGTGGTCGGTAAGATACTTGCTTTTCACGCCGCAGGTCGTGGGTTTGATTCCCACCCGAGACAAACATTATTGATGAACATTTGTATTTGTGTCAAGTCTGGGTGTAAATATCAATATTTAAATATGTATTCACAAAAGAAAAGTATTATATGTAGTATATTACCAGTTGTCTGGTTTCCATAGTACAAGCTCTGCTTAGTTTGGGATCAGATGACCGGGTGTGGTAATGTCCCAATCTACTTTTTTTTAAATTTGTTTTTCCTCAAACTTTTGTAAATTTTTTTAAATTTCCACACACTGCCTTTCTGCAACCCTTTTTTAGTATCTGCTGGGCACGGGTCTTCTGTCAACTATCTTACGAGTTTAGAGTTTTGGCCTTAACCCACACATGCTGACCAAGTGCGGGATGGTGGAAGTCACATGCCCTCGTATAATTTGTTCTCATTTCCTCACGATGTTTTCCTTTACCGATATTGAGCAGCAGCGATGAAATAATTCGCACCAAGTTGTGTGGGATCGAACCCGAGACCTTATATTTCAAAGGCAAGGCTGATACTCCTGCGCCACCGCTGTTCCACTTCCTCTCACTCCTCTCTCCACAACGCAAAATTTAAAATAAATAAATAAACTGTCAAACGTAGCGTAGGACGCCCTCAGACTAGTTGGAGTGTCAATCTCTGCAAGGTGGCTGGTAAGAGCTGGATGAGAGTGGCCGCGGATCGTGCTCAGTGGTGTGCTTTAAGAGAGGCCTATGTCCAGCAATATACTAAAATGGTCTGATGATGATGATTCAATACATTAGTCAGAACTGGAACTATATTTTTAGGCTCTAGGAAACCATGAGTTCGACAATGAAGTACCTGGTTTAGTACCGTATATCAAGGCACTCAATTCGCCTGTAGTCGCAGCAAATTTGGTAACCAGCACAGAGTCAGAATTACATGGACTGTACCAGCCATATCTGAAGATTGAGAAGAGAGGACGGAAAATTGGAATCATTGGATTAATTACTGAGAAAACTGGGGTCAGTGTTTGTTATTTTAACTACCATCTGAACGTGTACGGTTAACTACGGTTACAGCTTCTTAACCTTACTAATAACCACAAATAATATAATATGTATACACGTGGTTCCCGGGTGGCGCAAATCAGGTGACAATCAACTGGTAATTATGTTCACTGGTAATTAACTGGTGGTAGGCTTCGGCCGTGGTTAGTTACGGGCCGGTGGCGTGGTCGGTAAGATACTTGCTTTTCACGCCGCAGGTCGTGGGTTCGATTCCCACCCGAGACAAACATTAGTGATGAATATTTGTGTTTGTGTCGAGTCTGGGTGTAAATATCTATTAAAAGTATATATTTACAAAAGAAAAGTATTATATGTATAGTATAAACCAGTTATCTGGTTTCCATAACACAAGCTCTGCTTAGCTTGGGACCAGATGACCGTGTGTGTTGATGTCCCAGAATATTATATTATTATTATTACCCACCAAACAAAGCCGCACCGCCAAGCGGACTTGCCGTGTTCCGGTGCTATGTCTGGTGACACCATAAAGAGAGGGTGAGTCGGAATTGTTGCTCCTTTAAGGTTTATTTCCATATGGAGGCTCATTCCACTGCCACCTTCTCACCGATAATCATTCGTAGTCACGAGTGAGTCGGTATACTTGGCTGGCGAGTTCCATCGTAGACTACATCATTGCTTAAGATCAGGCAAGTTGTAGTCAAGCGCCAGTCAATCGCAGATAAAAAAAAGTATATATAGGGGGTATAACTAACCCCCGAATCATAAACGTCTTTTATGCTTATTAGGTATACTTACCAACAATTGGGTTGTTGAAAAAAATATTAAAATTGATTTTTCTTATGTATTTTAAAACTATATTATTAATTAAATTGATATTTAATGCAAAAACTCAAAAAAAAAAATTCAATTAATTATGAACAATAAAAAATTGATCAAATACAATCAAAAATAAATAAAATAAATAAATATTCTGGGACATTAACACACACGGTCATCTGGTCCCAAGCTAAGCAGAGCTTGTGTTATGGAAACCAGATAACTGGTATAAACTATACATATAATACTTTTCTTTTGTAAATATATACTTATAATAGATATTTACACCCAGACTCGACACAAACACAAATGTTCATCACTTATGTTTGTTTCGGGTGGGAATCGAACCCACGACCTGCGGCGTGAAAAGCAAGCATGTTACCGACCACGCCACCGGCTCGTCAAAATCGTCTAATCACGTGACTATAAACGCGCCATAATTGGTCACCATTGTTGTGACGTCATAATGTTATAGCCATTTAATAACAGTATAAGCGGTCTTAAAATATTAACCGCCCACACTGCGCCCCACTTTGTGGTCTCCAGTTACAACCTGGGAAACCAACAGCAATGAGTGAAAACTAACATTGTGACGTCACACGCGCTCGGGTTAGTTCGGAAGCGGTCGGCGTGTTTTCGTTACTGGATTCAAAAATTATTTTTATACTTACATAACTTTTGAACTATTGCGAAAAAAACGAAAAAACAAAATGTTTTGTCATAAACTTATTTAAGATCTTTCCATTTATCACAAAAAAAAAATTATTCAAAAACCCAATTAATTTTCAGCAACTATCAAATTCAGTGGGGGTTACTTTCTTGGACCCAGTCGTTGTGGCGAGGGAAAAGGCTCAAGAGCTGACTGACCAGGGGGTAGAGATCATCATAATTCTGTCGCATTGTGGGTTGGAGAGTGAAATGTAAGTCGTACTTAATGTCCCGAAGGTGAACTGATTTTCAGCAATGTCAATACTCAATACTCAATAGCTATTGCAAACCATAATGTTAAAAAGGTGTTAAAAATTATTTAAGAGACAATTAAAGACCCTGTCGGGCACAAGCAAAACTAGAAGGGAGGAGGAATAGCGCTAACTTATTTACTATAAATATTTACTTTTTAAAATTGTCGTTTAGGTATTCTTCTATTTTGTAATAACATTTAGTTATCAGGATTTTTTTTAATTTTGATGTGAATGTATTATATTTTTGTTCGTCTTTTATTTCATTCGGGAGTTTATTATAAATAAAATAATAAATAAAATAAATATTCTGGGACATTAACACACACGGTCACCTGGTCCCAAGCTAAGCAGAGCTTGTGTTATGGTAACCAGATAACTGGTATATACTATACACATAATACTTTTCTTTTGTAAATATATACTTATAATAGATATTTACACCCAGACTCGACACAAACACAAATGTTCATCATTAATGTTTGTCTAAATTTGACTGTCAAATTGACATTTAACTTGATAACATTAGCTCTGTATCTTTTAACCAATTTTAATAGTCAATCGTCTATATTTGAACTTATTTGGTGATCTCCGCAGTGAACTATATCAGACTATATACGAACAGTGTTATCTTCTAAATAAGTGATGTGACTTACGAATAAATACAATCGGTGTCCGTGACTGTGAAGAACATAATAACACACTATTTAAAGTAACCAGTGCCTTATACTTTACTTAAATGTGAGTGCGACAAACACTATAACACCTTCTTTCGAATTTATCATCCAAATAAACAAATAAACATCATATTATAAAATCTACGAGAAACAGTTCCGTTGCTATTCAAATATAGGAACGTAAACAAACAATTAAAAACCGAGCTGTCACGTAGTAGTGTCATCATACAGATAAAGGACGAACTTAGTGGTTACAACAAATGCAAAGCCATCTAGTGGAATATTACAAAAACATTGAAGGATCTATTGGTATCCCATACTTAATTTGAAGAACCACCGTAAGATGGCGTTACCCGTAACGTTAATTTGATTGACATAACTTAATTATTTAAACTGACGAAGGAAATCCTGATAACTTTAAGATATATTTAATAATAATAATAACAATAACAATAATAATTTATTTTATGACATTCGAAAGGCATAACAATGAACTTTTTGGAGAATATTACCTTTCGTCGGTCACGAGCGCGAACACAATCTGATTCAAATATTGAGGACAGTAATATTATTATTGAGCCGCTAGAGTGCACCACCAGTAGTATGCCGGACATTTCAGATGATGAGGACGATCACATAAAGAAACTTAAGGAAGAAATAGAAAATCTTACAATACAGCTAAATAGTGCTCACAAAGAGGTAGAAATATTAACTATTGAAAACAATGAACTTAAAGCATCTAACGCTGATCTGATAAAGAAAAATAACTTATATAAAAAAGTAACTACACAAAGCCCTATCAAGTCTACCCCGAACACCCCAAAAAAGAAAACACGTACTAAAACAGTAGAGACTCAAACTGACAAACTTAAAACTGAAACAAATAGCATCTTAGAAATTAAAGAAAATAACAAGAAAATTAATCAAGATCCAAAATCATTCAGTGAATACACAAAAAATAGAGTCAACATAATAACCAGAGAAACAAAAGATCAACCGGAATTAATTAAAAACGCAAATGTAGAAATAGCTTTGTCACACAAACAAAGAATTTGTATCATAAGTTCTAATAAGCAAAACAAAGTTCTGGCCATAGCCGAAGAGAGACTAAGCAACGATTTTTTAACCTGCCACTACTTAACTCCGGATGGAACCATACACAATCTTCTAAAAAACATACAAACAAAGGTCAGAGACTACACGATGCGCGACTACTGCGTTATTCTTATAGGTGAACAGGACTTTAGACTTAGTAATAATCACTCTAAGCTTGTATTAGAAATAAGAAAAATTCTCAGTGAAATAACTAATACGAACATTATCGTTTGTTTGCCAACTTATAAATATAATAGTCACTGTAACTTATATAACTGGCGAATTAGAAATTTTAATCATATTCTTTGTCAAGATATAGCTAAACACAAGTACGCATATGTTTTAGATTCAAACGCAAACATCACCTATGACTATAATTCATTCTATAGGCACTCCGGACAGTTAAATAACCTTGGTCTACGTACGATATTTACTAGTCTTAATTTTTACATCAAGGAAATTCAAGACTTTAATAAAAATAATGTAAATACCAGTCTGATAACAATAACAACAAACGAAACTATGTTTGTATCAAAAACAGATAATCAGCTTTTTCGATTGTAATTATTTATATGTAATGCATCAAAATATTGCAGGACTGCTTAATAAAACCGACGCTTTAAACGTTTGCTTGAACGAGTTATCAGAAAAAGATAAAAAAATTGACGTTCTATGTGTTACTGAACATTTTATGATGTCTGGTTATGAAATGCACTTAAATGTATTAAACTACTCTTTAGCATCATACTTCTGTAGGACAAACAGTAAACGAGGTGGGGCCTGTATACTAGTAAGAAAAGAACACAAATATCAAGATATACCTCAGGTGGCAGAGTTGTCAGTAACAGGTGTAATTGAATGTTGCGGAATAGAGCTTACGCAGTTTAATATCGTTATTATATGCATATATAGGGTTCCGAAACAAAACAATCTAGACGTTTTTTATGAAACATTAGAAAAAATATTAATGTGTATACAGAAAAAAAGATGTAAACATGTTATAATAGCTGGTGACTATAATATAGATATATTGAAAACCAACAGAGCAACATTAGAGCTAGAATGTCGGTTATTAAGTTTTAATCTCAAATTAGCTATAAGGGAACCAACCAGGATTCATAGTCGAACCTGTATAGACAACTTTGCCCATAACTTCCACTCCAAATGGAAGTCTGAAATTATAGATCTCGCTTTATCGGATCATACGGCCCAAATATTAAAATGTCCCGTTGATAGAAAATGCATTCTAAAATATTGGCGCATAAAAAGACGAGACTACTGTCCAGATAACATGACTAAATTTAAAGAATGCCTAAAACAATTGACTTTTTCAGATATATATAAAACAGATGACTGTAATGACGCTTATGACATTTTTCTTGACATTTTTAAACTTTTTTATGACCTATGTTTCCCTTTTAAATTTACAACAATAAATTTAATTAAAAAACCAAAGTGGATTTCACGTGGTATAAAACGATGCAGTAAAAAGAAAAGAAAGCTTCTATGGTTCTATAGAATGAGCCCTAATTTAACTAATAAAATCAACTACCTAAACTATTCAAGAAGACTGAAAAAAATTATGAAATTAACACGACGGGCACAAAATAACTACTCAATCAAAACTTCTAGTAACGCCTCAAAAACCACTTGGAACATAATAAACAATTCAAAACCTGCCTTGCCAAGAGAAGGTATAAGTTCATTAAACTTAAACCAGGAAATAATAGTAAATCCACTTAAAATAGCCAACTCTTTCAACAATTATTTTGTGGACAAAATCCAACCAATTCAAATAACAGAAAACAGAATCTCTGCTACTTGTCTCATTTCAAGTCAAAAAGATTCAATCTTTGTTAGACCAAGCATACCGTCAGACATACAAAAAATTATAAAATCATTAAAAAAGACAAATAGTGTAGGCTACGATGGTATCTCCACAAGAGTTATTCAAAATGTAGCCGACCTAGTAAGTGGCCATCTGAGTTATATTATTAACTTATGTATAAGCTCAGGGGAATACCCAGCGGCATTAAAGACATCTATTGTGAAACCACTACATAAAAAAAATAATAAAGACCAAATAGCAAACTATCGACTAATATCACTCATTCCCATAATATCAAAAATTTTTGAAAAGTATATCTACAGAGAATTATATTCCTATGTAGAGAAACAACATATTTTAAATAATGAGCAAAAAGGCTTTAGAGAAAACAGGACTATTAATATGGCTATTTTTGACTTCCTGCATATAGTCATGATGAACATTGACAAAAGAACCCCAGTATGCTCTATTTTTTGTGATAATCACAATGCGTTAATCACAATATATTACTACAGAAACTTGAGGCCTACGGTATTAGAGGAAATATATTAAAACTCATTGAATCATACCTAGTTAATAGGAAACAATACACACAAATAGCAAAAGTTAATCTAAGTTCAAAAAAAGAAGAGATCTACATATCAGAAGAACGTTCTCCAAAATACGGTGTTCCACAAGGAAGTGTGCTCGGACCTTTACTGTTTATATTATATATAAATGACTTGCCAAAAACTACTAATAATCCAATGACTCTTTTTGCCGACGATAGTACAGTGACGATTTCTTGTAAGGATATAAATTATTATGAACACGACATTAATAAAACATTGACTTCAATAATAACATGGTTGGAAAGTAATCATTCAAAAATTAATATAGATAAAACTTTAATTATGCATTTTGGACAAAGGACACAGAATAATAACATTAAGATCAAATATAGCGACGCAGTTATTAACGAAGTTGACTCCACGAAGTTTCTTGGTCTTATGATAGACAAGAAACTAAACTGGAAGACACACATAGAGCAACTCTGCAAAAAGATAAGCTCGTCTGCGTATGCCTTATATAAACTAGCATCAGAACTCGACGTAGATGCACTAATAACAGCATACCATGGACTAGTGGTATCGCTACTGCGTTATGGAATCATATTCTGGGGCAACTCTACTGAAAAAGAAACTGCTTTTAAGGCACAAAAGCGATGTCTCCGCGTTATGTTTCATTTAAAACCAACTGACAGTTGTAAACCCTTCTTTAAGAAACATAAACTATTGACTTTACCATCGCTATATATTCTCGAAACAATCATGTTCGTAAAATCAAATCCTGGCTTGTTCCCTCGACTCGCCGACACGGTAGTCCGCAATAGACGTGACAATACTAAACTGCACCATCACACTGCTAAGACCGCATTGATGAGGAAGAGCATATTTTGTATGGCACCAATAATATTTAACAAAATACCAAAACATTATAAAGACTTAAATATAAATATTCTAAAAAGAAAAATGCAAAATCTGTTATCTGACAAGTGTTATTATAATATAAACGAATTTTTAAATGATACATTGTAACGATACGCTTTAGATAGGGACACGACTTGTCATTCATTAGCATTTGTTATTTGACATTAATATTAATTGTATTTCTTTTTTAATATAATTTTTCCATTGATTTTAGTTGACATCCATTATTTATTATTATTTAGTATTTTAAATATAATATTGTAATGGCACATGGCTTATAACAATGACGTATTATTTTGACATTATTTTATAATGACTTGTTTTGTATTGGACTATATTTTAATTACCTATTTAATTTTACAACAAATTTTGAATTGTTATTTGTAATTGTCATATTATAATTCGTAATTTATTAATAATTCATTGTTATCTTACTTTTTGAATTTGTACGCCTTAGCGGGCAAAACATGACGACCAATTCGAAGTGTACACCTTGCATGCCTGACCAGTATGTATACGCATGTTTAATGACAAATAAATTATCTTTATCTTTATCTTTATCTTTGTCTCGGGTGGGAATCGAACCCACGACCTGCGGCGTGAAAAGCAAGTATCTTACCGACCACGCCACCGGCCCGTCATTATATATATTTTATGTCCATAATCCCACAGTGTGACGCCAGGTGCTAAGGTTGCCAAAAGACTAAACCTGCCCATGTCCATGAACATTGTAATCTGTATGTATTAAAGAAAATAACAATAGTTACTCGTTTAACTTATACAAATCGAAAACGACTCAATTGCCGAAAAGGAAAAAAAAAACTTATAAAAAAATAATATCACCCCCAGTTAGTGACCACCAATCAAATCGGTGCTGCCAATAAAACTAGCCTCGTGTATTTCGACCCTAAGAGTAACTTGTAAGATAATATCGAACATTACTACATTACTATATTACATTTACTTGCAGAAGAATAGCTAAAGAAGCAGGAGATAACATTGATATCATAGTTGGAGGACATTCACACACTTTATTATTTACCGGGGAAACCCCTACCAATGAAACCGCTGCGGGGAATTACCCCTTAGTGATTGAAAGTGAAACCAAGCCTGGACATAAGGTAAAGATACACGCACGCTACATAAACTAAAATATTGTGTTGGTATGTACTACCCGTGCGTGATAAGCTGAGACTCGCCTGGAATGGGACCATTCTCCCGCTACTCCTGTAACTTCCCCTCAAGCTCCCGTGTTGTACTGTAGGCAACGCCATTTTTTTAACATTTGCGAAAACAAATTATTATGATGTATTTAAAAATTGGATTGTGAATATCAACGGCTATAATAAAATTAATATTTCAGGTAATAATAGTGACAGCGTCCTCCATTACCAAGTACTTGGGTAACTTGACCGCATACTTCGACGGTGATGGGGAACTTCAATCATTTGATGGTGCACCTGTCTTCCTTAACCGATCCATTCCTGAAGGTAATTAATAACATAAACATGGCCAGAGCAGCGGTGATGCAGCGGTCTCAGCCTTGCCTTTGAAATATAAGGTCGCTGGGTCGATTCCCAGTCGTGCCCTGCAAACGCGTGGGCTTAACAGTTTCTGAGGTAACTGTTCTAAGTGTTTCCGACCCTGGCTCCTATTTTCCACAAGTTACTCCCATTTGCCGTGCCCACTGTAATGAGACTAGAATTATTATGAATTGTTAAAAAATAAATTTTATTTATACATCTAAATAAAAAAAATTGGTTAGTTACACCATTTATACTCAATAACGGCTGGACAGATTCTAATGAAGTTTAGTATGGAGGTAATAGACACTCTGGATTAACATAGTACGCGTTACCCGACATTCCAAAAAAGAGGATAATATTTTTAGCGTAATATGTTGCAGATAATAACACATTTTAAAGTAAACCGTTCAATGTCGGTCTTATATGTAGTTGGAAATAAATAAAGGTAATTTAAATAATATTTAAATAAAATATATCTATCTATATGTATATAAAAAAAATTGGTTGCCTGTAAAGTCGGTATACGGGCGAAAGTTTTACGTGACAACGACTTTGAGTGGTAAAATAATTTTAATGTGAATATTCATTCGTATAGTAGGAAGCAGGATGAAATAATAGTAACAATTTAAAACATTTATTTATACAAAGAATTATATTTAAAACATTAATTTATACAAAGAATCTCGCTCTTAGGCGGGCTAACTGTGCTCGAGTGGAAGGGACGCGTGCCTTTCACTTTTTATGTCTGTCTCTCTCGTTCTTAGGCGGGCTAACCATGCCCGAGTGGAAGGGACGCGTGCCTCTCACTCGCTCTCATTGTGAGCGCATAACGTGAGCGGAGCGTAACGCAGTTTCTTGAAGTGTCACCCGGCAAACCAATTTATAAGACGTTGTCACGTCAAAATCAATTGCTGTTCGTTAGTCTCGCTAAAACTCGAGAACGGCTGAACTGAACTCTTATCTTGGTTTTGAAATGTTCGTAGGGGTCTACGGAGGTTTAAAAGGTGAGAAAAATTCAAATAATTGCCGGGAAAACCCTAAAAACAGGCCTTTTCTGTTTCCCATACAAACGTTTCGATCGAGTGTTCTAACCATGGAAAGTAAGCCAAGAGTGTGATAAAATGTATAATGATTAGAAATGTTGTCTAATACGCGATATCTACCCGTGCGAAGCCGGGGCGGGTCACTAGTATTTATATAAAATATATAAATAATTAAAATAAATATTATTTTTTTCAGATTCACAAATCAAAGCGTTGATGAAACCGTATTCGGACGAGTTGCATCAAATAGTTGACGTGGTAACTGGTTACACTAGTGAGGATCTGGACAGAGACTCTTGTTCTTACCAGGAGTGTCAACTTGCGAGTATTGTAGCCGACTCATATATATACGCTGTAAGTTGTATAATACATAAAATCGGTTCGACCGTCCTCAGACGGCTCACCGAAAAAGTCCGGTGAACCAACAGGCTCTTTCGGCTAATTGGGTTAGGTAATCAGCAAAAAAATATATATATACATAACACGACATCACGCTTGTGCTCCCCGAAGGTGTAGACAGAGGTGAATGTCACATACAATACGCCGGCTATGTTTAGGGCCTATTCGTAATCAAGGGCGAGCCGTTTGTACTTCTACGCTATTCCAAATAGCTTCAGTCTCCGGATATTTTTCTCCGGTTACACATAATCTCCGGAGATTTTTCCGGCGATTTGAAACTTTAATTTAATAAAAGTAAACAAAAATATCTACCCCAATATATAATCTAATAACTAAAAATAATATCATTTATCAATAAATCAACGTTATGAACTAAAAGTTAAACCAACATCAATTGTGGTTGATTTAATCTAAAAACCATTGGGTTTGGTTAAAAAGCACAACATTTCAACGACATTTGGTAACAGCGCACTACGCCTGTCAAACTTAAAATGTGAAACAGCAATGTTTTAAATATATTTGACAAGTAAAGCGATGTATATTTTAACTTGGTAATAAATATCCGGTGATCAATAAAAAAAACGATTTCTCGCTAAATCGGCAATCTCCGGAGATTCACCGGTTTTCAGTCTCCGGAGCAAAGCTCTAATTCCCAACTTCGTGCAGAGACTGAGATTTTCTAAATATTTTTTTTTAGCTGATGACTTCACCCAATTAGCCGGATGGGCCTTTATTGGTTCAACGGATTTTTTCGGTGAGCCGTCCGAGGACGGTCGAACCGATTCTAAATAAATAACAAAAAGAGTATATACTTTTAAACTATAGCGTAGCAAAATTAATATTTATAAATAATTTGATTTTTACCAAAATTTTTATAAATAGTTTGTTGAAATAAAACTACTTTTTAAAGGATTTTATCGCGATTTTTTTTTTTTTTAGATTTTAGAACCCGACGTTTCAAAGTCTTTTCAGACTTCATGTTCACGGGTGTTCTTCGTTAAAAAGTAGTTTTATTTCAATGTGTGATATTCGCGTAAATCTAAGACAATACTAAATAGTTTATTTTTTGTTATTTGTGACTCTAACAGGTTTTTTGTATTTGCTTGCTAGTGTTCTGAAAAATTAATAATGTTACCCAACTGCTATTCGTGAAAACCTATTACATATTGGCTTCCTGTTGTTTAATTAGCTACATTTTCAGTTTATTACATAGCTATTTGTTTTCCTTATCAAATAAATAAATATTTATCATAACGGGTAATTTACGCGCTCACCTTTAGCAATTTGCTTGCGACCACGACCGTTGCAACCCGTGTCGAACCAAATTAAAGGTGAGCGCGTATTTATATAAATAAACTAGCTGCCCCAGCGAACTTCGTACCGCGCAAAATTGTGAATCTAAACCATTCCCAGATCCCATTGAACACACACAAAAAATTTCATCAAAATCGGTCCAGTCGTTTAGGAGGAGTTCAGTCACATACACACGCACACAAGAAATATATATATAAATAAATATTAAAAAGAGCCTTGCTCAACCAGTAGGCTAATTCACGTAATTAAATAAGTTTAATTGCAGTGCAGTTGCAGTTAAGTTTCGATCAAAACAGCCCTTTTCGTACTCTCGTAGTTTTGACAACCGCTGTCAGAGACGCTCGCGTCAAGTTCGAGTCACGTGAGCGCTTTAGCTTTTAAGTTATGAAGTACAGTTACAAGAATACCATTTTGCAGTAAGACGTAAATCTAATTGCAACTGCAACGCAACTTGATCGGTGCGTCAAGAAATTACCTGAATTAGCCTAATGTTTTAATATCTAATAATTAAAAATAAAATATATCCTTTCATTTTTTTCAGACGAAATTAAAGAATATATCCAATCTCCCTCATATATCTTTGATTATCAGATCTATGATTAGAAGTGGAATATCCAAAGGGAGTTAGTACCTCAATTCAACCCTTTTTCAGTACTGGGCACAGGCCATCTCTCAACTATCTTAACGGCGTGGCCACGGGACACTGCGTCGGGCGGTGCGACTGGCAATTTTGTAGTTCATTGCCCAGTCGCGTACACTTGTCTTTAGACAATTCTAAAGCAAATACGCAATGAACGATATAATCGCAAAACGCGCCGCCCGACGCCTAGTCCCGTGGCCATAGCGTTAGGAGTTGAGAGAGCTTGGGCCTTGCGCCACACACGCTGGCTAACTGCGGGTTAGTGGATGTCACATATCCTCGAATGATTAGTTCTTAGACATGCCGGTTTCCTCAATATGTTTTCCTTCACCGATATAGAGCAGTTGCAATGAAACAATTCACACAAATGTGTGGGTACGGTCAGGAATATAATCCGCGACCTTATATTTCTAAGGCGAGACCTGTAACCTTTGAGGACATCTGACTTCCGTCAACCTGTAGGTAGATTAACCAATGTATGTGGATTAACCAATGTATGTGGAAAGGTCCTACAGGAAAAAGAAATATTGGCAGGCCAAAGCAACGATGGGCAGATGATATTATACAGATAGTGGGAACAGATTGGATGAACCAGTGGAATGATAGGGAACAATGGAAAAGGTTGGGGGAGGCCTATACTCAGAATGGGGTCCATATCCTAGAGGAATAAAAATAACAACGAAAAAAATATAATATTTATACACAATAATAACATTAGACTTTAAGTATAAACGCCACGAATACTTTAATTTAAAAAAAATAATAATTGGATATGGAATAATAAAAGGTTTCATTCAATCATGTGGATTAAGTTCTAGATTCTCTTTTTTATTTTAAATATTTGGGAGAAGTTATAATATAATTTTATATGTGATTTATTTTCAGATATAACAGTTGCTAAAATCATAAACATGTCGTCATTCAAGAGCAAAATTGTAACATATACTTTGAAAGGAAAGTATATCGCAGAAGCGCTGTCTTTGGCGTATCATAAAGATAATATAGGGCAGTATTTTGCGCATTTTGGGGGTAAGTCATTTTTTATTATTATTTTATTTTATTTGGGAAACAAACAGATATACATTAACACACAATAACAAACAAAATAAACTAAACATTATCCAGAAACACTTTCCACAAATATATAATGCATTTAGCGCCAATTTAGAAAGAGAGAAAAAAAAATTACAGACGCCGAAAATGAGTCTATTAAAAAGAACAAAACAATTATTAAAAAAAATTTGCCATAAATCAAAAAATCCGAATTCTTTAACAAATAAAAAAGTCACATATTACTATTACTACCCAATTCAAGTGGCTAATGATGCCACCTAAACATCATTTGCCACTCGAACTAGCCAGGTTATAGCCTAGATTCACCCTTTTCAAATTAACAGATTACTGAAATCAATAAACAAATTGTCCGTTCTAAACACCTCGTCGCTCGTCGCGTCGATCCACTCAAGACGTCACATGGCAATCCTCAATCGCACAAGCAAAGTTTCTCCAATGATTTATATACTTCCAAGTTCCCGACAAATACCGAACCAACAAAGGTCCTTCCGACAAAAACAGTCTTGTCCAGTGTACCAAATTAACACGTTCAACGTCTAGTGCCCCATATATGGGTCACTATGAACTAGCTTCACACGTCTGTGTCCCGTATATGGGTCCCTACGCAACGACCAGGTACCTACGCACTAAGGGAAATTCAGCAAAGGTACTTAAGTAGTAAGTTTCGTAATTTGATCTACTGATTCGCCAGCGGACGTCTAACTCACACGGGGTCCAGCGATATATTGATTTAAATAAATGGTAACAGTTAATACCGACAAAGAAGCATAAACATAATCATAAAGATAAACATTGACAACAATCATTCAGTCGAACAGCTCTGCGATGTCACCTGTCATACTTGACAGATGACGTTGATCCGGTCCAAACTCAATATGACCGACACCGAAATCTATTTAAATAAAAATGAAACCCGTTTTCCGTTGTCACGACATCACGCGTGAACGGCTGGACCGATTTCGCTAATTCTTTTTTTAAAATATTCCTTTAAGTACGAGGATGGTTCTTACGCAGAGAAAAATTAAAAAAGAAGAAAATTTAGAAGCGAAGGAGTGCCGAAAACCGGGTTACCTATTATTTATTATTGGTTATATTCGGTAGGTCTGAGACCCGGTAGATGGCACTGCTTTACCGGGCAGAACGACGTCTGCCGGGTCCGCTAGTATTTTATAAATCTACAAAACATGCTTATAATTAATGCTAACTATAAGTATAGTTATAGTAACTACTTGAGCAGCGGTGGCGCAGCGGTACGGGCCTCGCCTTATAAAAATAAGGTCGCAGGTTCGAATCCTGGTCGTGCCCACACATCTTTATGTGAACTGTTTCATCTCCGCTGCTCAATATCGGTGAAGGAAAACATCGTGAGGAAACCGGCATGTCCAAGAACTAATCATTCGAGGACATGTGACATCCACCAACCCGCACTTGGCCAGCGTGTGTGGATTAAGGCCTAAACTCTCTCAACTCGTAAGATAGTAGAGAGAAGACCCGTGCCCAGCTGTGGGACACTGTAAAGGGTGGAAGTGAGTAACTACTTATAGCTATTTTTAAGTTGTAGTTATAGAAAGGTTATTTTTCCCATTTTTCATGTTTCAGGTATAAAAATCGAAGTAAACGGCACAACAGGGGAAGTGACGTCTATATTAGTCAAAGATGGTGACTTCTGGTCAACATTAGAAACAGAACAAGAATATCAATTTATAACAACGATGTTTTTGACTAACCGTGGAATATTTACTGTAAGTATAATTAAATACAGTTAAACTTTAAAAACGTTTAACCGTCTGACAGACAACAGACAGACAGATGACAGTTTAGGTATCAGGACTTGGCCGGGTTCAAATTCCGAGTCTTCACGGTACGGTGCCGCTGTTGATCCTGGTGCACAGGAATAGTCGTCGCCAATATTCTGACTGCTCAAGCTGCACAGACAGTGATGATGATTCAAGCGATATAGATATTAGTGACGAATAGTCTTACATTACTTTTATCTGTGGTTAAATAGTTCTTTATGAGATTTAATTAATGTTTTATGACTTTGTACCTCAGATGGCGATACGCAAGTTAAACGGTTGGCCTACAGAAATTTAAGTTAGAAAGAGACGAAAGTTCATTTTAACTAAAAAGTCCTATAAGATTTTTATGAATACCACCGTACACATAAAATACTTTTCTTTTGTAAATTTTGTAAACAGACATGTTCATCACCCAAATGACTGTCTCGGGTGGGAATCGACCCCACGACCTGCGGCGTGAAAAGCATCTTACCGACCATGCCACCTGCAAGTCAATTTTTAATTTTTTTTTTCAGAAATTCAAAGAACACAAAGGCGAGGTCACATTTATAGGAACAGATTATGAAGTAATCGGACAATATATTCGCACAATTACACCGATTTCTCCTCAAATTGACCATAGACTAGTGTTTATTTAATTTTTTTTAATTCTAATAAAGTTTTGAATTGTTTATGGTTTATTTTGGGTTACTTAAAACTTCCATAGACTTACGCGAATATCACACATTGTTCTAAAACTACATTATAACGGATTTTATCGCGGTTTATTTTAGATTTTAGATCCCGACGTTTCAGTCTTTTCAGACTTCTTTTTTATACTTTTCTTTTCATTCCACCCGTGACCATGAAGTCTGAAGAGACTGAAACGTCGGGATCTAAAATCTATTAGTTAAGTAACTTCTTTTACCGGGGGAAATCCTTTATGGATTCCTTCGCCCCGTGTGTGCTCAGGGCAAAGGGGTATGTGAGAGTCCCAAGGGGTACCCACAGAAAAAACCCGGGTGTTCCGTGGCGCATTTGTGCCGGGGGGTTACAGGAACCACATGTGATATAACATGTGGCTGTATATCTGTGGGTGCGGCACCATAGTTATTAATTAGACTAATGATTTCGATTATTTGTTTTGACAAAGCAGACTTTATCGAATGTTCTAAGCATGGAAAGTAAGCCAAGAGTGTGATAAAATGCATGATGACTAAAATTTTAATGTCTAAATACTGATATCTATCCGTGCGAAGCCGGAGCGGGCTACTAGTAATAATAATAATAATATTCTGGGACACACACTAAGCAGAGTTTAATTTGGAATCAGAAAAATAAAAAATAAATAAAATAAGAATATCTTTATTGTGCCAGTAAAAACAAAATTAGAGGGAGGAGCCCTAGGCACCACACTAGGATACCCTGTGTCGTGGAGCCTAGTCTCTTACAGTCCAGTTAATTCTTAAAGACCTACCTAAAGAGAGAAAAGATATATCTAGTAATCTTAGAGCTTAAACTACTTTTTTTACCTTACTTTATACCTTCATACATTTACTTAAACTACATAAAATACTTTTCTTTTGTAAATACATACTTAAATATATATAATTACACCCAGACACAAGACAAACAGACATGTTCATCACACAAATGTTTGAAGTGGGTGGGAATCGAACCCACGACTTACGGCGTGAAAAGCAAGCATCTTACCGACCACGCCACCATCTCGGCCCGATTTTATCGAAGCTGATTTTTTTTTTAATAATTTTATAAATTATAATATCTCATTAGATTATTCCCGCCATTTTTGCATTCACTGTCAAATTAATTAAACTTTCACGGTCACTTACACAGCCTGAGATAATAAATTATTCAATCTACATATTATTAGATAAATTATGAAACTTATTTTAAGAGAAAACTGTTAATATGATGTCTAGACTCAAGAAAGAAGTGCATTAAATGACTAATTTAAAAATATGTAAATTTTTTGGCGCCAAACACAACGCGAGCTTTCTTGAGTTCTGCAATAGAGTTGATAGTAATAAATTATCTGTGGAGCTCTCTATAGAGTAATAAATTCCTTGCTGTGGAGTTAGTAAAAAAACTTGAGAGGTGTCAAGGGACACCCGGATGGAACGAAGTTCCTTTCGATTAATTAGTGAAGGAATTGTCATAAAATATTTTTTTAAGTTATAATTTTTTTTTCTATATCTAGAGAGAGAGAGAGAGAGAGAGAGAGAGAGAGATAGACAGACAGAGAAGAATGCGCACGCCGCACAGCTTACAATAGCTTACTATAGCAAAAAGTGTCGTGACAACTTTTCGTAAGAATTTTTTCCGTCTAGCCCCCTTTCACAACGCGCGATAAGGAACTTCGTTCCAAAAAACGTTTGACAGACGTCGTGTGATAAAATATATGAAATAGGTGGATACTAAGTCCTGTCTAAATTAATGGAGACTTCGGACTTAGATATTTTACTTTAGCCGCCTATCACCAGGGTCATCACTCGTGCCGTCCACCAATAGTCAACCAAAACAGCTTACTTAACCCACCATTGCTACTGCTGTGCTCCAGGAAAAACAGCGGCGCCGTGAAGAGACCAGTGTTTTTATGGATATCCATATCCGTAACCGAAACTATCGTATATCCGAAATAAAAAAATATCCGTAACCGTAACCGAATCCGAAATAAAAGTTTTGGATAGTTTCGGTTAGGGCGGAGTCTAACTAAATACTACACTCGTACGAAAACTGTGCACTCCGCTGGAATGCGCCACCTCTCCCGCTACCTAATGACGTCACAGCGCGAGGTGCACAGCTAATTCGTACGGGTTATACTTTATAGTAAATATCCGTAACCGAAACCGATATTATATTTTACCAATAGCCATATCCATATCCGGATCCGAAATTATATATCGATAACATCCCTGATTTGAACCCGACGAAATCCCGACACCTAAACCGTCTTGGATCCGGAACGAAATTCATCTGAAACGTAAGATTGTCCACTTCCCTCACGGTAATGCAAGAGACAGCATAAAGAAAAGTTTAAGTTGCCTCATCAAAATGGATGAGCACCACGGGCAATATAATCTCAGGTAACCCATTAGCGCTGGTTCCAGGATTATGTTTGAATCGAATTATTTATCTTAGTTAAAAATCGCGTCTGGCACCACTGAGCCAACAGGAGTTTCTTTATCAATACCACAATATTGCATTTTCCTAAGACCCATTCTTGTCCGCGACGCTATCTTCCTCTACATTAGGTAAGTACTATGCGTTTCAAATAAGAATAGGACTGGACTCGCGGCTAACTTCATACCAAAAACCAAGCAAAAGTAGCGCCAGCACAAAATATCAAACCACACACAATAATATTATTTTAAAATTTATGGGAAACTGATTTATTTAAAAACTTTACTTAGGTATTTAGTGACAATTTAGCTACCTACCAAGTAAATTTACGCGCTAGGATACCACAAACTTGTACTCAAATTCTTTTACACGCATAAAAATCACACCTTTTAACTTAAAGCACCGCTTTTTGGCGTCGGTAGTTAATAAAATATGTTCGTACCTAAATATTCTACTCCAAATGTCCAATTTTAATCGAACGGCAGTAAGATATACACATTTTTATTTTATTTTCATCTAGATGTGATTATTATATCGAAGAAATATTTTTGCTGACTGTACTAAAAAATATGAAGTTGTAGCGCATTCCGGTCCAAGATGGCGGATTTCCAATCCTATTCACATTTGAAACGCAGAGTAACAGAACGAACGAAGATATAGGAACGCAAAACTCCGACCGCTCTAGACAGCTCCCTGTGTGCTCGGCGACTTGAAATTGATGCAAAATTGAACACAGCTTTCAAACGTGTCAAATATAAGACCTAGGTAATAGTTAAGATCTGTTTAGAACTGGGGTCTACTTATTTTGGTCTAAGTTTTGTCTTAATTTTGTACTTTCATGTCATAAACTCAGTTTTAAACCAAACGCGTCTGCGAGCGCAACTGAAAATCTAAAATGACGCCGAAAAATGTCGTTTTAATATTCATAATTTTAAATTTGAATTTCGAATCGAATTCAGCGGAAGAATATACGATGGCAGTGACCGGAAGTAGTCAAAATAGAATTCGTGGTTATTTCGATTCTTTTACGAATTTATTAGAAAAGTTTAATGATAAACATTTGGGGAACAGTGAAATTGGAAAATTGATTCGTTATAATGAATTGAAGCATAAAATTGATGGAGTACCTAGAGGTAAAACGATTTTTTTTTTCTAAAATAATATATAATAATAATAATATAGTGGGACATTAACACACGGTCATCTGACCCCAAACTAAGCAGAGCTTGTACTATGGAAACCGGATAACTGGTAATATACTACATATAATACTTTTCTTTTGTAAATATAGGTATACTTAAATATAGATAGTTACACCCAGACACAAGACAAACAGACGTATTTAAACAAATGTTTGTCTCGGGTGGGAATTGAAAAGCAAGTACCTTACCCACCACACCACCGGCCCGTCTATCAATAAGCTTGCTCTTGACCATATCTTGCCAGAGGTTAAGGTTGACTACCTACTACCGATTTTTTGACCGATTTTGTGACTGATCCACCGCATGGCCTTGACTTTAGTATGGAGTTGCACTAAATCGGTCATAGAAATCTGTGTAAAAAATCAACCGCGTGCGGGCAGCGTTAACAATGATGGGATCTACGCTGAAACACACTTACCCAGTATACCGATTCACATAAGATTACAAGTGATTTTTGGTTAAAAACGTGAGATGAAGCTCTATATAGTGAAACAGTACAACAATTCCGACCCACCCTCTCAAATGGTCTCATCAGACACCGCACCGGAGCACTGCCTGGTGGTCTGGTCACTAACCACGGCCGGAGCCTAGTGTCCGTCTCATGAAAGAAGTCCCGTGACATTTAGTTCTAATAATAATAATATAGTGAGACATTACCACACTCGGCCATCTGATCCCAAACCAAGCAGAGGTTGTACTATGGAAATCCTGATAACTGGTAATATACCTACTACATATAATACTTTTTTTGTAATAAATATAGATAAAATTACACCCAGATGCAAGACAAACATACATCACACAAATGTCTGACTTTGGTGGGTATCGAACCTACGAAAAGCAAAATAGCCTGAAAAGCAAGTATCTTACCGACCACGCCACGCGCCGGGCGCTTCGGTCGCAGCTCTGCACTACGGCCCGTTGAAGGACACGTGGGGTTTTAGTGAACAGATCCGGGCCCGGCAGGAGGCCTCTTGAAGCTAAAGATCCTGCGAGGTCTCGCTCGCCCGGGCCGAAAACGGGAGTCTCACATACCCCTCGTCCTGCGCCCACTCGGGACGATGAGAAAAAAAACAGGGATGGCGAACCCATGGTGCCGTAATAGCAGATGGCTTTGCGCAACAAAATATGTTGCAAGCACTTTCTGTCTCTTTCTACTCATCCCTGAATGATAGAGTTGGATAATGTTAGTGCAGAGAGGGTGGGTCGGAATTGTTGCTCCTTTAAGGAGGCTCATTCCACTGCCACCTTCCCACCGATAATCATTCGTAATCACGAGTGAATCGGTATACTGGGCTGGTGCGTTCCGTCGTAGACTACATCATTGCTTAACATCAGGCAAGTTGTAGTCAAGCGCCAGCCTATCGAAGAATAAAAAGAAAATAGAGTTGGTTAATGTTGCAAAATGTTTTCTTTTGCATATTCCGCTGACGCGAACGGGTCAAAGTAATTTATTTATAACCCTAATATTCCTATTAACACGGTTGTCAAGGATAATTTTTTCGCTCGTAACTTACCTACATTTATACTTATAATTTTTTTATTACAACGTATTCCCAAACAGCTAGTTATCTCAATAACCTAAGTGTTCTAGACATCAAAATGGCGGATGTTTTACTAAAAAAATTAAATTTAATTAAATAATTAGATATTTATTTCAGGCATTAAATTGAAATAGTATAAAATTACAAATCTATTAAAAATGAAACCCGTTTTCCGTTGTCACGACATCACGCGTGAACGGCTGGACCGATTTCGCTAATTCTTTTTTTAAAATACTCCTAGTACCAGGATGGTTCTTACGCAGAGGAAAATTAAAAAAAAAAGAAAATTTAGAAAGCGAAGAAGTGCCAAAAACCGGCTTAGATACCTATTATTTATTATTGGTTATATTCGGTAGGTCTGAGACCCGGTAGATGACACTGCTTTACCGGGCAGAACGACGTCTGCCGGGTCCGCAAGTATGAAATAAAATAAATAAATAAAATTACAATTATTAAAAAAAATTGAAAATTATGTATCTAACTATCAATTACTTATTTCATTACTACAAATATAGGTAACGAAAATTGTATACTGTCAGACATTTTGACAGAAGGTAAATGAGGATAGGTACTAGCTTTGTTGCTCAGGTTATTTAGATATAATTGTAACGGAATGTAGTCAGGCTCCGGGTGTCAAAACAAACTTCTTCTGTTAATACAAAATCTATATTTCGTCTGGGGTCTACAAGACGTGTGCTTCTGCCAAGTATTACAATCGTAATAATAATCTTTGCTAGCTACGAGTAGTATAACATTTAGGACTCGTAGTACAAAATTAATTATGTTAATATAAACAAAAGTTCCAACTAACAAAGCACAAAGAATGAACACTATTATTACAATAACATAAACACGGCTCTTCCCGTGTCGCCCGCGTATTCTCAGAAATGCTGTTCAGTACCTTGCGACCGGCGAACACTGATACTACTTTACTATAGAGCATTGATTAATAACAGAGAGGCCCGTCAATAGGTCACATGAAGCTTTCTGTAACATAATACTATCTATTTCACGCAGCCAAAATTATTTAGAGGTACCTCTAGGTCTCGTTATTATTTTTAAATAACACGTTGAATACAGGAAGGTTTGCAACCCCTGGTCTACGCATATGAATCATATCAATACTAATATAGGCCGACCGTTTAACTCGCGTATCGCAATCTGAGGTACAAAGTCATAAAACATTAATTAACTAAATCTCTTAAAGAACTTTATAACCACAGATAAAAGTAATGTAAGACTATTCATCACTAATATTCATATCGCTTGAATCATCATCACTGTCTGTGCAGCTTGAGGAGTCAGAATCTTGGCGATAGGCGATACGCGAGTTAAACGGTCGGCCTATAGGTCTCATTATTATTTTTAAATCGCACGGTGAATACATAAAGATTTGCAACCCCTGGTCTACGCTTATGAATCATATCAATACTATCAGAAATAGCTTAACGATTTCATATGTTTATGTGAAACCAGAAACCACACTAAGTTAATTATATTTCACAAATAATTGTGAATTCTATTAACTTTAAAATACTTTGTTTTCTTGTAATCGTTCAATAAATGTCAACATGATTTTCTGTTACTTTCCCTACCTGAAAAAAGGTAGAACTCGTTAGTGTCTTTTTTTTTAACTTAAAATAGGCTTGCGCTTGACCACAACTTGCCTGATGTGAAGCAATGATGCAGTCTACGATGGAACGCGCTTACCCAGTAAATACCGATTCACTCGTGACTTGAAGACCGGCAGATTGTAGCTATCGGGAAACATAGATGCCGGCAGCGAGTTCCACAATTTGACAGTGAGCACAATGAAAGTGGAAGCAAAGCGCTTTGTGCGTACCCGTGGAATTTCCATTATAGTGGCGCATAGCCGTACCTCTACTTGTCCGATGGACGAGCGGGGATGGGGGAATAAGATTGTGTAATTCCAACGCACACTCTCCGAAGTGTATCCGGTAAAAGACCGAAAGACTATCAAATAAGACTAGCAGACTAATCTTGGAAGCCATTTTTGCATACAGAAATCTGAATATCGTAGAAAATTTTACACCGAACTGGTATTGCGTGCGTTTCCATCTGCCGTGGGATATTATGAGTTTGTTTGTGGGCATAATGGTTTCTTTTTTTTGTGTAGCTTTTTTTTACCTGCCGTCAAAATTAAAATAGTTATTTTAGGTGTAACTTTTTTGTTTTTGAGTAAAATAAATATAATAAAAAAATAAAAAAAATATTCTGGTACATTAACACACACGGTCATCTGGTCCCAAGCTAAGCAGAGCTTGTGTTATGGAAACCAGATAACTGGTGTATAATAAACATATAATACTTTTCTTTTGACAATTTAAACTTGTAATAGATATTTACACCCAGACTCGATACAAACACAAATGATCATCACTAATGCTTGTCTCGGGTGGGAATCGAGCCCGCTACCTGCGGCGTCTAAAGCTACTATCTTACCGACCGCGCCACCAAAAATCAAAAGCAGAAGTTGTTTATACAAGTACAAACGACCATAAATCACATTTCGCCGGTATATTTAGAATTTTCGCGCCCACACATCTTTGTGTGAATTGTTTCATCTCCGCTGCTCAATATCGGTGAAAGAAAACATCGTGAGGAAACCGGCATGTCTAAGAACTAATCATTCGAGGACATGTAACATCCACCAACCCGCACTTGGCCAGAGTGTGTGGATTAAGGCCTAAACTTTCTCAACTTATAAGATAGTTGAGGGAAGACCCGTGCCCAGCAGTGGGACACTAAAAAAGGTTGAAGTAATACAAAAACCTATCCTTTGCAACATTCCCGGATTATGCTCAACATCACGGAGTAGGTACTTGAACTTGGTACTCAAGTATGTCAATGTCAACACGTCAGAAAGTACATAATATCTTCTTTCTTTTCCAGCTGCCAATCTGAAGAGATTGTCATTAGCTGTAATTCCGCTGATCTTCCACATGGGAGCGACCTCCATTTGGGTGATGCTGACCAGTCTTATGGCTGCGAAGTCTGTCGCGATTGGTTTAGCATTGCTCGTGTTCAAGATTGCTGTCAGTTCTGCCAAGGTAAGCAGACTCCAAAATTCAATCTTAATTTCCAACTCCTTAGTGTCATAGTGTCTTTCTGATTAAATACGTGCGGGATCCAAAACGGTTTAAGTGTTCCAAGACTTAATTGGGTTTTAAAACCCAAGCCTCTTAACGTCGCACGCCTAGCTTACAGGAATAGCAGTGGTAGGTAAAAAAAAACTATTTCTGGGACTTAACCCATCACCACATTCTTTGTCTCATTCTTATTTCAGGTCGCCTCATTCTTCACGGCGCTCAAAGTGAAGGGGCAGCAACCCCTATGGGCGTGGGCTCCACATTCACCACCCCTACCACCACCATCCCCACCACATTTTGATCATTACGACCATGCAGGTAACGATTTTGAAATTAACTAACAAATATTGATATTTGGCCGAACCCCGCCTCATGCATCATGTGCCAAGTACGTTAGTCCTAATTTGAATGTCTATTCTACTCAATTTTATTCTATACCATTCAATGCCATTCCGGACCATTCCATGGAACAGTATAGAACGGTATGGAATGGGCATACTGTTCCATACTGTTAAATACCATACCATTTCATTGCATTTCATACTTGCTCTTGCATTCCATACCATTCCGTACCATCCCATACCTTTCTATACGATTCCATCCCTTTCTATGCCATTCCATTCTATACAGTGGTATAGAATTCATTCCATTTTATTCAGTCCCTTTCCATTATCGTCCTATCCCATCTCTCCCGTTCTTTCCCATTCCATTATATTTCAGTTCATTATTTCTCTGTTTTTAACTCGGTCTCTATTATTATCTGTTCTAAGTGATTTTAGTCGAATCTGCCATTAATTAGTTATCTAACAAAATCTTGTACAGAAACATTTCTTTCTACCTTCTAACTTACTCCGAAATAACATTTAACTATATAAATTAACAAAACCACAGAATTCAACCTCTAAGTAACACAGTATTATCAGTCATTTAACAGTTAACAACACTGTATTATCAGTTAGTTATTTAACATTATTCAAATACCTACCTGTTATCAGTATTAACAGTTATCCCAGTGTAAGGGAACTCAAAAGAAAGAGTTCTATTAGACTGTGATGTGTTATTATTATCTGTGGTTTCACTAATAAGAATCTTGTAGCTCTGGATAAATCGTCTAGAAAAAATGATGGAAGACAAGAAGTTTGACCTTGAACTAGACGAGTCACAGGTACTTATATTTATAACAACTCTTATATTTTCTATCTCTTTCTGACCGGTTACAATGAAAAGTGAGAAAGGGATAAAAAATACGTCAATTAACTAGTGTTCAACAGTTTGTTTTAGACGGATTTTGTATAAAATTTGTCTCCTTAATTTTCTTCTTCTTCTCTTCTTTTAATTATGGCCTCTGCAGAAATTATTCCGCAATTTTGCCAGTGTCAAGTTTAAATAAGTATATATGTTTTTATTTAAAGATTAGTAGTAAAAAACTAAAAAACTGCGACGTTCTAAGACGCCATTTTTTTCTTTGTCTCTCCTTTAATTTTTAAATGTGATAACTATATGGAATTGGTATTTATTTTCAATTAATTTAAAAATTGTTATGATAATATAAAATTGAATTTAATATGTTTATTTAAAAATGTTAATGAAATCAGCGTTGCCTATACAATTTTATAACTTATTTAAATGTCAATTTAATAAAAAAAAAACAAAAATAAAGATAATAAAAGAAAGAAAAGAAGAAGAAGAATAATAATTTAAAGATATAAATTCAGACACAATGTATATTGTTTAATGAATAAATAAATGAAATGAATATGACATTTTTCTTTCAGGTTTTTATGAGAGAAGTTTTTCAGGTCAGTAAATGTATAATAGATTTTGTTAAATAACTAAGGGCAATTTAACTATTAACTAAGTATTTTAAAAAATATATAATAAGGTAACTTCACTGTACTATACCTATTAAGTAGTTTCACTTTCTAAGTACCTTAGTGAACCTCGTACTTATCTTGTATTTCTCACTTATAATATACAAAATCAACCAGATCAATACAGCCGTTCTCGAGTTTTAAAGCGACTTATAATATAATAACTAATAACAACAACATACGATTAATAACTCCAATTCAAAAATGTAATAACTCCCCACCTTTGATTTTTTTAGCTAAAACGCTCCTTACTAATTAACCTTTCAAACAAATAAAGAAACTTGGACCGACCGTCCTCGAACGACTCACCGAAAAAGTCCGGTGAACCAATAGAGGCCCTTTCGGCTAAATGTATTAGGTCATCAGCAAAAAAAAGCAAAATCACAATGTGTGCCCTAATTCACATAATTTCTTGACGCGCCGATCAAGTTACGGTGCAGTTACAGTTAAGTTTTCGTCTTAATGCAAAATGGTATATAATTATTTAGCTGTCATATTCTGTGATTTTCCCACGCGTGACGTGACGCGAACTTGACGCGAGCGTATCTGACAGCGGTTGTCAAAATTACGAGAATAAGAAATGGGCTGTTTTGATAGAAACTTAACTGCAACTGAACTTATTTCATTACGTGAATTAGCCTACAGCTCATTGGTTCGTTCAAAGAAAGCTACGATATCACTGACATACACACACGCACCCACACACTCTCACGCACACCCATGCGTACCCTGCGATCGCCTACGCCCGCACGCGCTCATGCACGCACGCATTCAATCTCCCTAGTTGACTTAAGTTTGTTTTACTAAATCTCGAGAACGGCTGAATCAATTTGGCTAATTCTGGTCTTAAAGTACCTACTCACACCAATCTAAGGAAAGTTTGAAAGGTGAGAAACATGCGATACGAATTTCACTGAGACAGCTAGTTTTTATAATAAGTAATATTTAAAAACAAACAGGGCCATATCACGGATGGAAAGGCGCGCCTGTTCAAGATCACCAAGTGCAGGAACATCCCACCCACCTGGTACAACCGCACTACCATCAAGATCCTTACGGACTAGACATAAGAGGCTCCTAGAATAAATTATTGTAACTCGATAAATCTTTACACAGTAGGTAGGTATAAAATGCAGTCTTTTGCTGTTTATGATCAACTTTTTCTAGTTGTGACTGGAAAGCAAAATTAAAGAGTTAGATGTATTCTCATAAGACAAAACTTAAATGTTTGTGCACGATCTTCGAACAGGAAAAGAGCGCGTCAGAAACATATTATAACGCATGACACCGGTAAAGATTTTATAATCATAGACAATAAATACAGTTAGCGATAAACTCAAAGACTACTGAACGATTTTAATGTTGTTTTTTTTTTTTAAGTTTAAGTTAGGATAATTAGGATCATAATTATGTATAACTAAACACATTTTGTATTGTCTTAGATTTACGCGAATATCACACATTGAAATAAAACTACTTTTTATGGGATTTTATCGCGGTTTATTTTAGATTTTAGATCCTTAGCTCACAGTGTCTTGAATTCTGAACTCAACTCAAATCAACTCAGAATTCAAGTGAGCACAGTTTGCTTAAATCCGAACGCAACTTAATAATAATTGTGATTAATATTTTTGAACGTCAAATACCTCAGTCCATCCGTGAACATGAAGTCTGAAAAGACTTTGAAACGTCGGGATCTAAAATCTAAAATAATCCGCGATAAAATCCGTTAAAAAGTAGTTTTATTTCAATAAACACACTTTCTTACCTCTAGTTTCTACTGGCGAAAAATTTACAAGAAAACATGTTGCAAGCTCTATCTATCTCTATCACCTAGAGATGTGTAGAAAGAGATAAGACTATGCTTGTATTATGTTTTGCTGTGCAGTATAAACGCTCACATTGTCATCCAATCCATTCCGATTGATCGGAAACGGGGGTTAAGATTATCGAAACTACTAGAAAACTAATCCCTACTAATATTATAAATGCGAAAGTAACTCTGTCTGTCTGTCTGTTACGCTTTCACGCATAAACTACTGAACCGATTTGGATGAAATTGGGTATGGAAGTAGTTTGCGACCCGAGAAAGGACATACGATAGTTTTTATCCGACTGCGCAAAAAGAAGGTAATGTTTTGGCGCGATAACCGACATACACGCCGGCGAAGCTACTGTCGGAAAGCTAGTGTCCAATATTTCATTTACATAACTGAAGTTAAATTAAATTAACATAATAAAAAGCGTAATATAATCTGTGGTGTAGCTTTACAAGTTCTAAACTGATGTTTATTTTCTAAACAACTGATTTAGTACTGAATGTATGGCATTATTTGTGTCCTATTATAAATTTTTTGTCACGTTCTTGAGTACCTATAGTAAATAGCTATAGTATTTTGTATAGAATACATCGACTATAAGTAAGTGCTAAGACAGTCACCGACCAGATACCTATAGACACCGCATCGCTTGACACACTTATGCCGTACCACTACATATACACTACGTACGACCACAATAGCCCTGTAAGTTTTTACGGTTACATACAATGTAATACAGTATTCAAATCTATATATATAAAATCAATGACACCTTTCGTTGTAATTTTTTAACTCAAAAACGGACTTACCTATTCAAACCAAATGTTTAGGCATTTTTCGGACTATTTAGTAGAAGGTTTATGTGAAGTTCGCACAAAATCGGTTGAGCGGTTCTTTGTTTATCACATTTTTTGTAAATTGTTGATAGTGGGCTGAAGCTACCCGGGCGAAGCTGGGGCGGGCCGTTAGTATTGTATAAAATTCTAGTGACGTCTAGTGGGTATCTCGTCTGTGCTTATAATATAACAGCGAGGGCAAATTTGATTTGTTTGTGTGAATTTTAAGAGAAATTTGCAAACATTTTCATTTAGAAGCGTGCAGACTAGATTTTTGTCTGTAGACCTATCGTGTTTTGACGCGCCGCTCAAATTGCAATGCAGTTACAATTAAGTTTACGTCTTAGTGCAAAATGGTATTCTTGTAATTATCATTATATATAACATACTAGCTGCCCCAGCGAAATTCGTACCGCGTATTTATTAAAAAAAAAATCACTTAGGGGGTATGAAAAATAGATAGTAACCGATTCTCAGACCTACTGAATACGCATAAAAAATTTCATAAGAATCGGTCGAGCCGTTTCGGAGGAGTATGGCAACGAAAACTGTGACACGAGAATTTTATATATTAGATGATAGAGCGCTCCAGAATCACTGTAAAAGACGGAGGATGCCAAATATTTTTCTAAAATGAAGTGAAGGGATAAAGCGCTCGCGTGACGCGAACTTGACGCGAGCGTATCTGACAGCGGTTGTCAGAATTACGAGAGTACCAAAAGGGCTGTCTTGATCGAAACTTAACTGTAACTGCACTGCAACTGAATTTATTTAATTACGTGAATTAGCCTACTGATCTTGCTACACTGTCATTAGATCATTAAATAAGAAAAAAATTAGGATAGGTATTATAACCCGCGCCAAATAAATTCCAAAATGGCGGCTTTATGTTCGCACTTTATTGCTATCTGTCACACAGAATAAAACAATTTCTTTTTTAACTATGTATTCAATATTAGGAATTAGGTTTTTGTCTTAGAAAATTTAATATGGAACTGGTAGTGTGCGCGTTTCCCTCTGCCGATGTACATGAACAGTTTGTCCATGTCCTGTGTTTGTAAGTAGCTTTTATTTACGTATGCATTTGTAAAGGCGCTTTCGTACGTGGTTACCTCTTGTCTCCCCCAAAAACTGTCAAACAATATACTACTAGAAGTTGCGTATAACACCTTTCATGTTAAATGCTCCAAGAGGTTTTATTATGTGCGAGCAAAATACGGATCCGCTGTTTACGACTCCATTTAACACTTGGTTGGGTTTTTAAATAGGTGCTTATCATTCTTATTTATTAAAAAATAAATAAAGGTCTTTATAAAAAAAAATCCGGCCTTGCCGTGTTCCGGTGCGATGTCTGGTAACACCATGCAGAGAGGGTGGGTCGGAATTGTTGCTCCTTAATGGTTACTAACCTTAAGGAAGCTCATTCCACTGCCACCTCGCCGATAATCATTCGTAATGACGAGTGAATCGGTATACTGGGCTAGCGCGTTCCATCGCAGACTACATCATTGCTTAACATCAGGTAAGATATAGTCAAGCGCCAGCCTATCGAAGAATAAAACAAAATCTATCTGACTACCTTGTTTTGCTGACGGTCCAAACTATCATTACAAGTACAAGCCGTCATTTTGGATTCGTTTCATTATTGGTTCGGTTTATATAACAAAAACTGCATTTAAAATGTATATAAAATAATTTTATTTGTATAAATAAAACATTAAAATGTAAAATAGTAAGTACATACATAATTTATATTAAATTTTCAAAATAAATATAATTTTCAAAATGGACGGAATTTTATTTCATTTTAATATAAAGCACCAATATAACTTATAACTACTACTACTTTTAACATTATTTGGAATGTTCAAAAGTCCTTAACGGCGCAGGACCGACGGCTTAACGGGCTCTTTGAAGCATGAGGGTAAGGTGAATATCACCCACACCACCGGCAATGTTTTTGGACCCCTTACGTAACAGGGGACTCCAAGCTGTGACTAAAATTTTCCAAGTACCTACTCGTATATTAGAAGTCACACGATCCCCCAATCGGACCCTTGAAGTTTTTTTTTAATAATAATGTATTTATTTTCTCCCACACTTATTACAAACGTAAAAAAGATACACATAGTATAGATCGAGTATAGATCGAGGAGCCACATTAAAGGTATTGTATATTCTTGAATATAAACAGTATGGGGCTCAGATTTTTTATAGACACTGTACACACTTGCTACTAAATGATACAAAATTTTCAAAATGATACATGAAATACTTTCCGTGTTTCAGGTGGCTCCTCAATTCAGATGTTTGGATTGAGGAGCCACATTCACATTGATATAGCTTTAGACATATTATACTACAAATTTCAGCTTTCGGCCTATAAAATTATTTACTTCCCTACTAAATAAAGGTGCAAGCTTCCTTCATAAATCTGAAGTGGCTCCTCAATCCTTACGGACATCAATATTAGAGGTGGGGGACTGGTGTCTGAGCTAGGTTAAAGTTAACCGTTTTATGGACAGGCCTCCACTGTACGGACAATAAGGGTTAACAATACAGTTTATTATTGAAATATAATTGTATTTAGATTCGTAATCTCAGATCTTTGAAGTTTTGATCACAAATATAACATAGGATTAAAATATAGGTACAACAAAACATTTGACAAATACATTTTTTTTATAGTATTAATACATTATTAATTTTTTTTTTTAATTTTCATAGTACTATTAATACTTTATTTTCTTTGCAAGTCTGTCAGCACCTTAAGATTAAGGGATTTTTACATAAATACTGAATTATCATATTATAAAAATATAAAATATATATGAATTATGTCTATTTATCATAACGGGCAATTAACGCACTCACCTTTAATTTAGCTTTATGTTTCGATCACTTATCAGTTATAGAGTTTTTATAGAGTTTTGAATAGTACCAGTTATAGAGTTAACTCGACCTCGCTATTTGAAGAACGAAAATACGGACATAGTGAGTGTAGTGTGTAGGGTCCGTAACAATAGTTAAATTATATTACAAGTGACGGTAGTTCAAGAAAATTTTGTTCTAACGCCGCCGTCATCAACGGAGCTCTTTAGCTGGATCAGTCTGCTTGCGACCACGATTGGTGCAACCCGTGTCGAAACGTAAAGCCAAATTAAAGGTGAACGCGTTACTAGCCTGTTATGATAAATAGTAATATTAATAATGCAACGCAAAAGTTTAAAATTATATAAAATATATTTGTTTTTCATTATTTTCAATTTGGATATTATTATAATCCTCTGACATATAAAAAAACTTAGACACACATACTTTAACTAACATAAAGTAATCAAAAAATATAAAAAATAAACTTTTGAGCATATTATCATCACATTAGTTCTTATATCTAATAGAGATTCATTTTAAAATGAAAGATATATATTACTGTCAAAAAAGACACGTAATTTTTTTTTATTTATGAAAAACGCTTGGAATTAAGTCGCTCTAATTCAACACAATAAACAAACAAAATGTAATAGATATAAGTACTTCATTTAAAAAAGAAAAAAAGCCTACTGAGTTTTTTGTCAGTGTTTCTCGGCAGTTGCCAGTCATTCACTGCACGGTAGGAAAAGAAATTGGACTATTTTAATGTAGACTCGCGTCTCAAAACAAAAATAAAGCATATTTTCATTTCATTTTCATTTCATTTCATTGATACTTAAATTTTTGCGTCTTTTATGACAACAGAACTACGAGCAATGTGATTTTGTATAGGTTCTAGTTAATTACTTAAAAATAATTAAAGCTACATAATGCTCGCAATAGGGATGACATTTTTTGATTGTTTTTCCTCTCAGATAGATAAATTAAAAATATTGAACAGGTATTTTTCTTTTTTTTAAATAAATAAATAAATATTCTGGGACATTAACACGGTCATCTGGTCCCAAGCTAAGCAGAGCTTGTGTTATGGAAACCAGATAACTGTATATACTATACATATTTTTTTTTTTGTAAATCTATACATAAAATAGATATTTACACCCAGACTCGACACAAACACAAATGTTCACCACAAATGTTTGTCTCGGGTGGGAATCGAACCCACGACCTGCGGCGTGAAAAGCAAGTATATTACCGACCACGCCACCGGCCCGTCAAAAGATTACGAAGATTTTTAAAGATCACGAAGTAGCGAAATTTCGAATGATGTCACATCTAGGTAAGTATTATACAGAGGTATGACGCACCGCACTTCCACTCCGTAACTATAATGCGTTATGTCTTAATATCATCATTTAATTTAATGATAAAACATAAAAATACGTGTTTAACATTTTTTTATAATGTTACTAATAAAAAAAAATGTTCATACCTCCTCATTCCTATTGCAAGCAATATTATAAAATTGTGACGAATTTATCACAAAATACCCAAGAGCAGTCAGACCTCACTTCAATCTATCGGGGTTGAACTATTGCTCAGACATTAGTACAAATAATAATATAAGTAGCTGACCATCTATATATAAAAATCAATAGACGAATGTTTGTAACGCTAAAACTCGAGAACGGCTCGAAAGATTTTGCTGATTTAAGTCTCCTACAAGTCTAAAGAAGTCTTTTCATCATTCATTCATTCATTGAAAGGTGAGAAATATGGTACGGTACCAAGTTCGCCGGAGCAGCTAGTTAATAATAATTCTGCTCACTGTAATTATTTAACTGCAATTTCAAACTAAGACGTTTAATTTCTATTTAAATTCCGAGGAAAGTCTAAAACACAAGGTATTTTCGTTTGAGCAACTGACTCTCACAACTCCATTTTAAATGAATAAACTCATTTTTGGTAAAAAAAAATAATTTAACAATGTCATGTTATGTTCTGTGGAATAGAAAATTATCATAATTATTCTGTTTTGTAGAACATATTAGAGAGGCGTCGTGTCGTACGTTTTTTTTACATATTTCTATTAAAATATAAGTAAGGTCTGACTGCTCTTGGATCTTGACTATTATTTACATATTTATTTACATATTTGATATTTATCACAAAATCGAAATAGTAAAAATAATATTTGTGATACCATTGGCAGTGTCAAAATTGTTTTACAATCTTACAAATAAACATGGACTACGCTTAGTCGCAGCTATACCAGTTGCAGATAACTGTCGGATAGCTTTTTCACAAATTTTATAAGTAGTGAATAAGATACCAACTGATAGCAACTGATGAAGCAGGCGCTTAAAGATTATATAACCACTACGGGCTCTTAGGCTAATTAATCCATGTTTTGTCTCTTTCTTCAATACTTTGACGTCATTTAAGGCCCGTCGCCCATTGGCAGCACGGCATATCAAGGTACTTTACGAACGAATAAAAATACAACTTAGTAGAAAGGATATAAAATTGAAATTTTAATATTAACGGTCGTAAGTTCAAACACTACACAGCCTTCACCCTTCTGCATCCCTTGGAACGCTTTGGCATGTCTTGGAACGCTTAGGCTTCCCTTGGAACACTTCGGCATCTCTTGGAACGCTTTGGCAGTCTTAGGTATACCGTTGCCACGCGCGTAGCTTCATAAGCTTAGCATCCTCGTCATGCCTGAGGATGCCTCGGCATGCCTAAAGCCGCTTCGGCATGCTTAAAAACGTCGCTACTTTCTTACAGATTTCACAGCATAGTTACCACTAGCGTGCACTAACATGTAGGGATGCAGAAGGATCCCCTGCCGTACCGCGGGCTGAGTCTAATTATGACACAACATAGATTAATTGTTGTTAATCTTTGTTTATTCGTAAGCATTTAATAATAACAACTAAATTCACATTTGGCAAAAAGCCAAGTGTAATCACTATAATAATCGCTTGTGACAAACTTGCATATATTAAACTCGCATGACCAGACTCGCACATGCCATACTCATTAAAATAATATCAAGTATAAACTCGCAGGAATCTGGCTTGTTCGTTAGAACTCTAACAAAACATCCTCATCAAATTCGTTTTTTTTTCTTTTTTGAGTTTTTATCAAAGTCACACAATTCAATCAAACACGATTAAATATTCTCCGCTTAAAACGCATACGACTCAAATTAGCATATCTGTTGTGCGAATTTTAATAATAACCAAGTCACGAACTCCCACGACTCTCTCGTATACGACTCAACTCAGTATAATATTTCTGAATTCTCATGCAAGTTTCACTAGTAACATTATCTTAAACTCGCATGGCGGATTTCGTGCGAGTTTAAATAAGACTCGCACGACTCGTTTGTACATTTACAAACCCGAATCAGTAATTTTAAAACATACACCCAAAAATATACATAATGTTATTAAAATTGAATCGCTTACTAATCCCAATACACTATTAGAGAACCAACTTTTAAAACTGTAGGTGACCTTTTTCTTATTAGTCAACCGCCGTTTATCCACAACCAATTTTTTAGGCCAAGATTCGAATCCAGACGGTGCATTTTGGCACTGATTGGCATGCCATTTTCTTGGTGTGTTATTGGAATTTTTAGCTTGAATACATATTTCAGTGTTGCCAGATTTTAAAGCAGTCTTTAAATCGTCATCAATAGGTATGGTTAAAGAACGTAGATGGTAGAAAACGTCGGTAGAATAATAGAGTTTGTTGGTAGAATCTCGGATGTATATTACGAAATTAGCAACATCTTCATTTGTTCTAACAAACCAATGAGCGTAGATTGATTGTTGTGAACTGAAATAAAAAAAATACCATGACGAATTACCTGTGACTTCATGATGTAGGCAGAGATGAATATTACCAACGTTTTACGAGCTACGTTTCGGTTCTAAATCGTACTGGGGGACGACCTATTGTATTTCTATTATCTGTATCTTGTCGGGTTTATACGTCATTGGCGCACAGGGGACGCGTGTTTTTGTCGAGTATAGCCGTCATTGGCGCACAGGGCACGCGTATGCTTGTCGGGTATAGACGTCATTGGCGCACAGGGCACGCGTATGCTTGTCGGGTATAGACGTCATTGGCGCACAGGGCACGCGTATGCTTGTCGGGTATAGACGTCATTGGCGCACAGGGCACGCGTATGCTTCTGGGGTATAGACGTCATTGGCGCACAGGGCACGCGTGCGCTAGTCAAGTATAGCCGTCTTTGGCGTTCAAAAGGTTAAGAAAGGATAAAATAGCAATTTTGTTCGCTATAAAGGCAATCCGACCGGTGTAGGTACCGCCCACCTTAGAGAATACACGCAGTGTAATAACTGTTGAGTCTGGTGTAAGGTAGACAGTGCCCATCGACATCTAAAGGGTTGGTAACACGTGTTGCCTCTGGTGTTACAAGCGTCTATACGGTGGAGCGAATGCTTGTTTACTTACTAATATAAATAAAATAATAAAATACTTACTACTGAACATCTCTGAAAGCCACATCTGGTTCTAAAACTAAATCAAACGAATTCCCTCCATCAGTGTTGCTATACTCTGAAATTCTACCATCCACTTCAGTGTTACCATTACATAGTAGTCTTTCTTCATCAACTGTTAGTAGATTTTCATTTAGAAGTGTTACTGGTTCTGAACACGTGAAATTAGCGTATTTCTCATCTTGCTTCAACAAAGATGGCCGTAAATGATTTAAATAATGTCTTAACGGACGAATAAAGCAGTCACATCTTAAGTTGTTACCTGAAATTATGTATTCTATAGTAAAAAAAACATCCTAATTTTAACAGAGAAAATGGTTGGAATATACCACCAGATTGGACCCAATTTACTTGTACCAAAACCCAAGCAAAATCAACTCAGAATTCAAGACACTGTGAGCTCAGTTTGCTTAAATCGGAACGCAACTTAAATTATAATGTTTGTAGTAGTAATAATTGTGATTAATAAATTTGGACGTCAAATACCTCAGTCCACCCGTGACCATGAAGTCTGAAAAGACTAAGGCTAAAATCACATATCCTCATCCTCCTCCTCATCATCATCAGCGGCCTATAGCAGTCCACTGCTGAACATAGACCTCTCCCTGTCCTCGAATAGTCGCATCTACCTACTACCGGCCATCTTTCGCAGATCGTCACTCCACCTAGCTGGAGCCAAACTGGCCGAGACATGGTCTCCACTCGGGAACTCGCTTACCCTAATATCAGTTCTTTGACAGATATGGCCAGCCCACTGTCACCTAAGCTTGTTAATATACACTTCAACCTTCAACCAAGAATTTAGACCTTAATCCACACACGCTGGCCAAGTGTGGGTTGGTGGATGTAACAAGTCCTCGAATGATTAATTCTTGGACATTCCAGTTTCGTCACGATGTTTTCCTTCACCGATTTTGGCACGACTAGGAATCGAAACCACGCCCCTCAATTTCTAAGGCGTAACCCGTACCGCAACGCCACCCTTGCTCAGTAAGATACACATATTAAACATATAACATTGTTCTTTTTTTATCGGTGGTTAAAAATAACATATTTTACCTTGAAAATACACTTGTAGGCCGTTTTCTTTAACTTTTTTGACTATCGCAGACTCAAAACTAGATAATTGATTATTTCTGACATCCAAAATCTTAAGCTTTGTAGCATTCACAATATTGTCTATAGGTAAAACTTGTAGAGAATTGTTTTGTAAGTACATCTCTGTAATGTTGTCCGGGAGGTTGAATTTCAAGTCAGCTGAAAAAAATTATACTTTTAGAACTTCTATGCGTTTCAAATTAGAATAGGACTGGATTCGCACCTGACTTCATTCCAAAAACCAAGCAAAAGTACCGTCAGCACAAAATATCAAAACACAGAGAATACTTGTATTTTAAAATGTATGGAAAAGTCATTTATATAGAAAACTTTACTTAAGTTTGTAGTTACATACAGCTAAGTAAATTTAAGCGCTATGAGGCCATAAACTTGTATACAAATACATGATACACATGGATATAAACACACGTCTTAACTTATGATACCGCTATTTTCATTGGAAGTTGCCTGAGTCACCTTCGTCCGTGGGTGTAGGCCTTTAATTGAATCCCCACACGTGGTCCCGGGTGGTGCAAATCAGGTGACAATCAACTGGTGGTAGGCTTCGGCAGTGGTTAGTGACCACCCACCAGGCAAAGCCGCACCGCCAAGCGGCCTTGCCGTGTTCCGGTGCGATGTCTGGTGCACCATGCAGAGAGGGTGGGTCGGAATTGTTGCTCCTTTAAGGTTCCTAACCTTAAAGAGGCTCATTCCACTGCCACTTTCTCACCGATAATCATTCGTAACCACGAGTGAATCGGTATACTAGGCTGGCGCGTTCCATCGTAGACTACTTGCTTAACATCAGGCAAGTTGTAGTCAAGCGCCAGCCTATCGAAGCATAAAAAGAAACGCTATCGCATTAGGTCTTGGTACTTCTAGTGATAGTAGTAAAGTGGGTTACTAAATACATAAATTCCTTCGATAGTGGTTAACGCTTGGAATTAAGTCACTCTAATTCAACACAATAAACAAACAAAATGTAATAGATATAAGTACTTCATTTAAAAAAGAAAAAAAGCCTACTGAGTTTTTTGTCAGTGTTTCTCAGTAGTTGCCAGTCATTCACTGCAAGGTAGGAAAAGAAATTGGACTATTTTTATGTAGACTCGCGTCTCAAAAAAAGGTAAAGCATATTTTCATTTCATTTCATTTTTACTTTTTGCTCGGCCCAGGAGTCAAACTATTGGACAATTGATGTGTATAGTATACTTACATGTTCTTGATACTAGATCTTTTAGATTATTATTAGATATATCCAGTACTTCTAACGATGTTAAGTTTCCTAGGACATCTGGAAATAATAGAAATTACGTAAATATTTCTTTCAGAGCAGCGGTGGCGCACCTGTACGGGCCTCGCCTTAGAAATATAAGGTCTCGGGTTCGGTTCCCGGCAGTGAATTGATTCGTCTCCGCTGCTCAATATCGGTGAAGGAAAACATCGTGAGGAAACCAGTAGGCTTATTAACGTAATTTTTTGACGCGCCGATCAAGTTGCGGTGCAGTTTCAATTACGTTCACTTCTTAGTGTAAAATGGTATTCTTGTAATTTTCATATTTATATCATGAACTTCAAAGCGCTCGCGTGACGCGAACTTGACGCGAGCGTATCTGACAGCGATTGTCAAAATGACGAGAGTACGAAAAGGGCTGTTTTGATCGAAACTTAACTGCAACTGCACTGCAACAGAACTTATTTAATTACGTGAATTGGCCTACAGGATGTCTAAAAACTAATCATTTGCGGACATGTGACGTCCACCAACCCGCAATTGGCCAGCGTGTGTGGGTCAAGATCTAAACTCTCTCAACTCATAAGATAGTTGAGAGAAGGTCCGTACCCAGCAGTAGGTTATTAAAAATGCGTTGAAAAAGAGTGATTTTTATCATACGGTTACAATCGGGCGGTTATTTGACGGGCCGGTGGCGTGGTCGGTAAGATGCTTGCTTGTCACGCCGCAGGATTCGATTCCCACCAAGTCTAACATTTGTGTAATGAACATGTCTGTTTGTCTTGTGTCTGGGTGTAATTATCTATATTTAAGTATGTATTTACAAAAGAAAAGTATTATATGTAGTATAATACCAGTTATCTGGTTTCCATAGTACAAGCTCTGCTTAGTTTGGGATCAGATGACCTTGTGTTAATGTCCCACTATATTATTATTATTATTCACAGAGAAAGCTATTAAATATACCGGGTGGAACAGTTGGTATATAAGTTAGGTCACGAGGGCGAAGACGCCATGCGCCAGCGCAAAAAAATACTCACTATTTCTAACATCATTAATAATATTGTTGGAAACATTTAACTTTTTCAACTTCTTCGTCCCCAAGGTAACATCATACGTAATTACAGGTATGTTATTGTGACTCAGATCAATTTCTTGAAGTCTGTACGGGATCCATGGGTTCGATGGGAACATTTTTTTTGTTAGAAATCCAAAATTATTGTAACTTAAGTCAACCTGGAACAAAAAGATATGTAATGGGCAACCGATTGTTACGTTTATAGTTTACACGTTGTGACACATACAATTAGTAGGAAATGTTTGTATTACAGAATCTTGAAAGCATTATTATACACATTCCCTAAGTAAAAGGTGAGGTTAGTGGAAACGGTGGGAGAGGACGCCCTAAGAGGACATTCGCTGATCTCATCGGTGATGTCCTTCATGATCAGGAAGTATGTTTAGGCGCAGGCCAGACAAAAGAGACGTAAGACGAGGACGCGTCGCGGACTCGGTGCAGACGAGACACGGACGCGACTTTTGAAATTATATAGAAGAGACGGGGCGCGGACGCGACGCAGTCACGCAGTCAGGACTATTTTCAGCATTCAACAATCTGATTTCGACATGTCTGAAGATGAAGATGTACTAGCACTGGTGCATCTCGCTAATATACAGAGGGTTAGACGATACTGGGTACATCCGGTATGGCTAAGCAATTAAGACAATCGATTTTATAAAATAATGGAGACTACAAAATTTTCCAGATCGTTTTGTCACAGTGTATAAAATGACTCTACAGTGTTTTAATATTATCATGTCAAGCGACAGCGAACCGGTCGGCAGGCATGCCACCCCCGCGTCCTTCTCGCCCCCGCCGCGTCCTCGCCCCGTCTCTCCTGTGTGTTTTGAACAAAAGGCGCAGACCTAAAAGCGTTGCGCCCGCGCCCCGTCTCTTCTGTATGTTTTACGTCGCGACGCTTCTATACATTTTGTATGAAAGGGACGCGGAAGAGGCAAATGTCCGCGCCCCGTCTGCGTCTTACGTCTTTTCTGTGTGTCCAGCGCCTTAGATTGTAGCAAGTGGCGCTCTATAATCGTAATATGAGATATTCACCTCTACACAGTTTTTGAGAGCTATCTTTTTCTTCTTCTAAATATATAAAAGAAGAAACTGACTGACTGACATATCAACGCAGAGCCCAAACCGCTGGGTCTGGAGACTCCAAATTTGGCACATAGGTTCCTTATGGGGTCTAAGGGTGCACTAAGAAAGGATTTTTCAAAACTCACCCTTTAAGGGGGTGAAACGGGGTTCCAAAGTTTGTATGGAGAAACAAGATTAGTGAGACCACAAATGGATTATCATCACAACAGTGTTACAGATCACACTCACTCACTGTCAGGTCTCAACTTACTTCCGCACGGGTAGCAACAATTAACTGTGTTAAAACATTTTTTGTGCGACTGTCCTGCTAAGTTTTTATTATTTTTTTATTATTCTATAATAGGTTTGCGCTTGACCACAACTTGCCTGATGTGAAGCAATGTTGCAGTCTACGATGGAACGCGCCTACCTAATAAATACCGATTCACTCGTGACTCGAAGACAGGTTGATTATAGCTATCGGGAAACAGAGATGCCGGCAGCGAATTCCACAACTTGGCAGTTCGCACAATAAAAGTGGAAGTAAAGCGCTTTGTGCGTGCCCGCGGAATTAATGGAGAGTGTGACTTTATAAAAATATATAAACTTACCACTTCTAAAGACAGACAGTCGTCAAGTAATCCGTTTGTTTTATTATCTATCTTTTCTATGAAATTGTGTGACAGGTCGAGTCTCCTTTAAATAAAAAAAAATATTATATTTTAGCGAACCCATAGAGTTGCGAACATCAGATTCACAAAATAACACTACAGAAAACTAATGAAACACCTCCCTAATCACAGATATTCACAAAATGCTTGGATGGAAATGGATTCCTGTTTTTGTTTACGCACACCGCGTGCTCACCCCACCGACGTCATCGACATTGTCACATGAAGTAACAAAAACAACCACTGCTGTCCGTGGCTACCTCACCACCCCCAAAAACTGGCAGAAACTATTTAGTACTAGAAGGTGCGTATAATATCTCCAGTATAACATGTTCTAAGACATAAGGCAATTTTCATCAGAAGTAGGGTGGTCCACTCTTAATACACTAGCACAATATGTGCTTCATCCCACGACCCTAAATGAATGAAAGAGTGCACGAGTGTAAGTGAGATTCATGGTCAATTTTTGTGGCCCTATACAAAATACTACCAGATTAGTAAGCTTAAGTGGCAATAAGCCGGTCATATCTGCCGCAGAGCCAACTATTGGAGTAAACGAGTTGTTGAGAGAGAACGGATTAGCAAACGTTGCGTAGGACGTTCTCAGACTAGGTGGAGTGCTCGTGGTCGTTCCCACACATCTTTGTGTGAATTTTTTCATCTCCGCTGCTCAATCTCAATATCGGTGAAAGAAAACATCGTGAGGAAACCGGCATGTCTATAAACTAATCAATCGAGGACATGTGACATCCACCACCCCGCACTTGGCCAGCGTGTGTTGATTAAGACCTAAACTCTCTCAACTCATAAGATAGTTGAGAGGCGACCAGTGTCCAGCAGTGGAACACTAAAAAGGGTTGAAATGAACTGAAAAATGAATAGGTTAAAACCTCTTACCGTAAAGCAACTAAAGACTTAAATGCCTCATTCGGTATTTTCTCCAACAAATTATTTCGTAGAGTCAAATTTTGCAGTTGCTGTAACCCTTGGAAGGTATTCTTTGCTATGCTGGAAATCTGATTGTTTGATAAATCTAATTGAAACATTGTGGGTAAGTTACCGAACGCAGAACGGCTTAGAGATGTTATATTGTTATCCTGGAAGCATAAAATAATATTAGATGTGATCACATGCGTTGACATGCATTGACATGCCTTCGTATGCTTTGGTATGCCACATCGCTTGAAACAAAAATAACAATATTAACCTAGCTAAAGACTATCTTGATAAATTCAGCCTTTAAATTAGGGGAATCCCAAATCAGTGGTACATTCGTTTATGAGATACGATACTACGCAGTACGTACGTCAAGCTGTATATTCTACGCTCTTTTCTCATCTAAAAATAAGGGGTCAGATAATAAATAGTAATCGTTGCACTCATGCTCTGACATGCATTTAAATGCCTTAGCATGCGTAAACATGAAACATAAAAATACTATTACTATACAACGGCATCCTGCTTTTAAAAAGCCTGCTGACTTCTTCTTGCTGCAAATTAAAATCTAACACTTAAGTGTTTGTCAATCCAATATAAATTTACTTTAGTTCATGACATGCAATGGCATGCCTTGGCATACTATTGCATGATAGCGCATGTTATACCTCTAAATGGAATGAAAACACAAAAAATACGCACCTGTACATACAAATACTGCAGACTTGTCAAAGTACTCAAACTCTCCCATGGCGGTTTAGTCAATCCGTTATTTGACAGGTCAACAGACTGCAGCGTTAGTAGGTTAGCGAACGAGTCTGATGCTAAAGAATCCCCTAATATATTATTTGATAGATTTAATCGTAGTAATGCGTTCATTGAAGGCCAGGTGTTGGATTTAATTTCTTGTAATTTATTGTAAGCGACGTTTAATTCACTGGAAATAAATAATAAAAAGGAATTATTAATTAATACAGTGAAATCTGGTTAAGAGAGAATTCAAGGGGCCTGAAATGTAGTTTCACTTATAGAGGTATTAATAATGTGATTAAGTTAACTTTGTTTGCTGCTCGTAACCACACACACTCAATAAGTTTCTGGCGAGGACTATCCCTCTGATCGGCACCCTGTACCGATATATATATATATATATATATATATATATATATATATATATATATATATATATATATATATATATATATATATATATATATATATATATATATATATATATATATATATATATATATATATATATATATAATAATAATATATGTTTTATTTCTCCTCATAAGTAGTAAATTTACATGGTTTATTTATAAATATGGTTTTACATATGTGAGGAGCTGGTGTTCGAATTAGGTATTGTCAAAATGCCTGTGTTTCAAATCACCAGGTCCCCACCCCATGGAAACAGGGACTTTTTTATTAAAACCTAAAAATATTAACAGAAATGCATTGTTAAAGGAGATGCATACATACGTAATCAAATACATAAAAAATAGGTTTAGTTATAGTATTGTACAGGATTTAAGTTTATACATAAAACTTGTGCAAAAAAAAAAATTGACAAAAAAGAAATTTAATAAGGCGCCATGGTACAAATATGTGTGTTAGTGTTTGTGCGTGCGTGTGTGTGTGAGTGGTATGTGTGCAGGTATGAATGTGTGTGTGTGTGTGTGTGTGTGCTGTTTGTAAGTTGAAAGAACTATGTCAAAATGTAGGTTATATAACGGATATAGATATATATATATCCGTTATCTGGTTTCCATAACACAAGCTCCGCTTAGCTTGGGACCAGATGACCGTGTGTGTTAATCTCCCAGAATATTTATTTATTTATTTAAATGGACTTACCCCAAACTGATAGGTATTTGGAACAACTTCTCCAGCACGTTATAGCTGATATCCAGCAGTCTACAGCTCGCTAGCTTAGCTAAACCTCCTCTAGATATCTCTCTTAACTTATTGTGTGATAGATCTAATTCCAAAACCGTTGGTATTGTTCCAAACATAGCTGGTTTTATTATTTCCAAAGAATTATGTGATAAGTTGATAAATCTGTAAGAAAATATTGATATAAAATAAAGAGTTTTTTAGTTGTAAACTTATATATTTTACTATAGATAGACCAAAATTCTGACTCCTCAAGCTGCACACACAGTGATGATGATTCAAGCGATATGGATATTAATGACGAATAGTCTTACATTACTTTTATCTGTGGTTAAATAGTTCTTTGAGATTTAATCAATGTTTTATGACTTTGTACCTCAGATGGCGATACGCGAGTTAAACGGTCGGCCTATAGCATTCCGCCCGCGGTTAAAAAACAATTTAAAATATATATATTATATCTCATACATTTGAAATAAAACTACTTTATAACGGATTTTATCGCGGTATATTTTAGATACGTTTCAAAGTCTTTTCAGACTTCATGGTCACGGGTGGTCATGAACGTCCGCCCCGCACCGCTATGTCCCTGCATTTCAAATCTGTAATATCTTTGGAAATATTTATTTAAATTGTATGCTGTAAAGGGCCATATTGATCTATATTAAATAGACAATTTATTAAGTGCACTTCATTAAACAAAAAATGGTTATTGTGGGTTATCCTTAAGAGATAGACTTATACCATCATCGACTTTTTTGTTGACCTTTTTAAGGTGTACAATACTGCAGTACATTATTTTGATTTATCTCGTGGGGTTTTGCAATGTAAGCGCAAAAAAGTGTTTTTTTTAGATATCACATTAGTAACCTCTAAATTTATCTGAGTTTCTTTACAATTTAAGCATCTATTATACACATAAACCTTTCCTTGGAATTACTCTATCTATTAAAAAAACCGCTTGAAAATCCGTTGCGTAGTTTTAAAGATTTAAGCATACATTGGGTGATACAGCGACAGCGACTTTGTTTTATACTATGTAGTGATGATGCCGTAATAACTTACCTTAATGAAAATAAGTTCTGGAACACAGAACCAAATATATCACTTATGTTATTATAAGATAAATCTACTGTGTGTAATTCATATAGTTTTGGAAACGCCATCTTTGGGATCGATTCAATCTGATTGTTTGATACGTTAAGTACACGTATGCCAGACATGTTTTGAATGGGTATCTAGGAACATACAAAAAAAAATATATAAAAAAAATAGAAAATTAAAAAAGAAACAAAAAAAAGGTGGGGCTGAGTCACCATCGTGGGAGTGCACCTTTTATCTGAAACCCCACACGTAATCCCCGGGTGGTGCAAATCAGGCGACAATCAACTGGTACTTATGTTTACTGGTAATTAACTGGTGGTAAGCTTTGGCCAAGGTTAGCGACCACCCACCAGACAAAGCCGCACCGCCAAGTGGCCTTGCCACGTTCCGGCGCGATGTCTGGTGACACCATTTAAGAGGGTGATCGAGCCCAGTGTACCGATTCACTCGTGATTACGAATGAATATCGGTGAGAAGGTGGCAGTGGAATGAACCTGCATATGGTTAGAAACCTTAAAGAAACAATTCCAACCCACCCTCTCTGCATGGTCTCAACAGACATCGCACCGGAACACGGCAAGGCCGCTTGGCGGTGCGGCTTTGTCTGTTAGATGGTCACTAACCACTGCCGAAGCCTACCACCAGTTGATTGTCACCTGATTTGCACCACCCGGGGACCACGTTTGGGGATTCAATTAAAGGTCTACACCCACGGACGAAAGTGACTCAGCCCGCAAATACGTTGTCGCCATCCTATAAAATTTTATATACATACCTGACCAAAATCCTTAAACGAATTATAAGACATTTGCAGTTCAAACGCGTAACTGTTCTCATCGAAAGCTCCACGGCTAATATTAGTCAAGTTGTTATGACTAAAATCTACTAGAGTCAAATTGTTACAATTTTGAAAAGCACCAGATTCGATTGTTCTCAAAGAATTATATGATACATTAACTGTAGCCTGATAGAGGTCTGTAAACGCTTGTGTTTCTATTATAGTTATATTATTTTCAGCTAAATTTATCATCTGTAACAAAAAAACTTAATATAAAAATATATAAATATAATATGTCGGAGAACCTTGAGTTGAGAGAGTTTAAGCCTTAATCGACACACGCTGGCCAAGTGCGGGTTTGTGGATGTCACATGTCCTCGAATGATTAGTTCTTAGACATGCCGGTTTCCTCACGATGTTTTCCTTCACCGATATTGAGCAGCGGAGATGAAACAATTCACACAAAGATGTGTGGGTACGACCAGGATTCGAACCCGCGACCTCTCTCAACTCATAAGATAGTTGACAGAAGACCCGTGCCCAGCAGTGGGACACTAAAAAGGGTTGAAGTGAGGTGGTGTCGGAGAAGTCATTAGTACGGTAGCATACTTGCCAGCGAGGCGGCAGCGCGTCGTGACGTCACGCTTCGACAGAGTCTAGCCTGACGTGCGCGGGCGACGAGTGGGGACTGTCGCTACACGAACTGTCCCCAGTTCTCTACAGACGTCCGTGCGACCAACATCGGTCTAGGAACTGTCTTACCACTCGTTGTATTATTTTTACATTTCGTAACAAATTAATAGTGTAATTAAGTTAACTTTGTTTGCTGCTCGTAACCACACCCACTTAATAAGTTTTCTGGCGAGGACTATCCCTCTGATCGCCCCCTGTACCGATATATAAAAATTTAACTAACGGACAGCAAATCCTTGTGACTCTCACAAATGTTACCAGATATCGCACCGGTACATTGTCTGGTGGGTGGTCACTAACCACGGCTAATCATACCACCAGTATATTTTCACCCAGAGACCTCTATCCATGGAAGAAGGTAACTCAGCACCTAAGAACATTTAACATAGGAGCTGTTATAAGCACGCGTTCCCCTCTGCCGAGGTACATGAACAGTTTGTACGTATAAACTGTTCATGTTTTGTGTACGTAGCTTTGTTAAGACTCTTCAACTGTTACAGGTGTGCTGTACGTGGTTACCTCCCCACCTCCCAAAATTTGGTAGAAACAATTTAGTACTATAGATAGACCGTTTAAGTCGCGTATCACCTGCGCCAACGTATCGCATCGTATTCTGCGTATCGTACACCAACCGCGCGCTGCGAGCGGCGCGGGCGCACTGCCGCTAGCCGCTAGCTCCCTGCCCCGCGCACCCCGCGCACCCACCCGTTAACATCCCCCCCCCGCGCTTCTCACTGCGCAGGCGACACGAGAGTTAAACGGTCTACCTATAGAAGTGGCGTTTAACACTTCCCGTGTTAAATGTTCTAAGCACAGCCCCCAAAGTAAAACACAATAAATTAATAAATATTTTTATACTTTACCTCGGCATATTTAACTGTTTGGAACATTTGGAAATCAACTTTAGTAATTTGATTTCTTGCTAAATCCACTGTTCCTATCCTTGTTACAGCTGAAAATGTACCTCTGCCTATATCCGATATTAAGTTGTCTTGAAGATAAAGACGTCTAGAAATAAAAATAGTTTTTTAGACATAAAACCAGTCCCAACTTTTATCGGATACACTCGGACAAGTAGAGGTACGGCTATGCGCCACCGTTATATGGTGGGGACCACTTTTACTGTGCGAACTGCCAAGTTGTGGAATTCGTTGCCGGCATCTCTGTTTCCCGATAGCTATAATCTACCTGTCTTCAAGTCACGAATGAATCGGTATTTATTAGGTAAGCGCCTTCCATCGTAGACTGTAACATTGCTTCACATCAGGCAAATTGTGGTCAAGCGCAAACCTATTATAGGATAACAAAAAAAACAAAAGTTGTTTTTTTTATATCTCTATTTCTCCCGCCATTTTTACTTTTATTTCATTCAAAGTGTTTTTGTAAAATAATAATAATGATTATAACAAGTCAAATAACTTAAAAAATCAAAATCAAACTGCGTCAACATCTGCCAACTTAATTGAATGAAGAACTGATTTAGCGCGAAAAATTTGATTATTTTTTTTACCATAATTTTGATGTACCCAGTGTCAATTTCGCGATTATGAAAACTCTAATGACACCTCTCAAGGTCAAATGTGACAAGGCGTTTAAGCATACACTCGAAAAACATAGCGCGCATCTGACGCAGTCGGGTAAAACCGCATAATGGCATAAACATAATTTTCTCGCTTTTTTGGGAAAAGTTACGAAATAGATATGTGCGATTGGGGTAGATGAATTCTCTCATTTATTATTTACTGAATGTATTAAGAAACACAAAAATTGTTGCCGATGCGCGTGCGCATGTTCCATGTTATCAACTCAGTTAACCTTACCTTAAGAACCTCATTCCTCTGAAGCTGTTTGTGTCCAATTTTTTGATTTTATTATTGTCCAAATGTACCACTTTTATAACAGTGTTCCTAGCAAACATACCTCTGGAAAAAAAAATGACAACATTTAAGCCATTGAGGCCATTAGAAGCAAGAGCCCAGTAAATACCATTCTGACTTAATCTATAACCGCCTAATTCCTAGACAAAGATAGGCCTTGATAAAGCCACAAAAAATAAAAATTTGGGAGCTGTGTCACCATTGTCCGTGAAAGCACTCCCACGCACTCACATTCGCCTTTTATTTGAATCCTCACACGTGGTCCCCAGATGGTGCAAATCAGGTGACATTCAACTGGTAATTATGTTAACTGGTGGTAGGCTTCAGCCGTGGTTAGTGACAACCCACCAGACAAAACCCCACCCGCCTAGCGGCCTTCTGTGTTCCCGTGCGATATCTGGGTCGAAATTGTCGCTCCTATATGGTTTCTAACCATAAGGAGCCTCATTCCACTGCCACCTTCTCACCGAAAATCATTCGTTATCACGAGTGAATCGGTATAGTGGGCACGCGCATATCGGAGACAACATCCTTGAGTAACATCAGGCAAGATGTACTCAAGCGCAGGCCTATTTAGAAAAATTCATCCATTATTAAAATTACCTTAGCAATGACGACCTCGGCAGTCGAGGGGTGTAAGCCGTCCGATAGGGATATACAGTGCCCAGGAGGTCGTGGGTTCCATTTCCGCCCCGGACAATATTTGTGTAACAACAAAAATTTGTTTCGGTGTCTGGTTGGTTGAGGGACTACACTCCGTGCCTCAGAGAGCACGTTAAGCCGTCGGTCCCGGTTGTCATGTAACACGTCTATGACAATCGTTACATGTAGTGAGAAACTAATATAGTTTGACACCTGGTCTAACCATCTCGGCTACTGGTTCCCTACGGGTTTCGAGGTCTGATGGCAGTCGCTCGTGTAATTCTGGTAGCTAGCCGCATCAGGTTAGACTGAGAGCCGACCACAATAGAGATGGGAAAAAGGCAAGGGGAATGATGATGATGATTATAATTACCTTGGAATCTCTCCAATCTGATTATGGCTAGCATTACACCATCCGAGTTTAGTTAGATCTCCAATATGGCTGCCGTCTAGCTTTGTAATACTGTTGTAGCTGAAAAAATAAATCATTAATTAAAAACAAGCAAAAAATAATAATAATAGGGATGACGGACTTTTATTTTGTTTTGTCCGTCAAATAGGGGGCTGAGTCGCCTTCGTCCGTGGGTGTAGACCTTTAATTGAATCCCCACACGTGGTCCCCGGGTGGTGCAAATCAGGTGACAATCAACTGATGGTAGGCTTCGGCGGTAGTTAGTGTCCACCCACCAGACAAAGCCGTACCGCCAAACAGCCTTGCCGTGTTCCGGTGCGATGTCTGGTGACACCATAAAGAGAGGGTGGGTCGGAATTGTTGCTCCTTTAAGGTTTCTAACCATATGGAGACTCATTCCACTGCCACCTTCTCACCGATAATCATTCGTAATCACGAGTGAATAGGTATACTAGGCTAGCGCGTTCCATCGTAGACTACATCAGCCTATCGCAGCCTATATAAAAATTATAATTATCAGCATATTTTAGTCCACGGATGGACATAAGCCTCTCCTAAGTAAGCCACTGAGTACAATCCACGGCTTTTCTCATCCAGTTCTTACCGGCCGACCTGCTGAGACCGTCACTCCACCTAGTCTGAGGGCGTCCTACTCTATAAAGTACGGTTTCCTGTATATGTATGTATCCCAGCCGTGCCCACACATCTTTGTGTGAATTGTTTCATCGCCGCCGCTCAATATCGGTGAAGGCAAACAACGTGAGGAAACCGGTATGTCTAACAACTAATCATTCGAGGACATGTGACATCCACCAACCCGCACTTGGCCAGCGTGTGTGGATTAAGGCCTAAACTCTCTCAACCAGTAAGATAGTTGAGAGAAGACCCGTGCCCCGCAGTGGGACCCTAAAAAGGGTTGAAGTAAATATGTATGTAGGTATTACCTCAAGTCCAAAACTTCAGTATCTCTCAATCCCTTGAACTGATTTCGTTTAAGTGTTGCCAACTTATTACCATGGAGATCTAACGTTTTTAACTTTTTTAATGTCTGAAAATAATTTATTTTAGTTAAAAAAAAAACACAATTTATTGGAGCAGCGGTGGCGCAGCGTATAAGGTCGTGGGTTCGATTCCCAGTCGTACCCACATATCTTTGTGTGAATTGTTTCCTTAAGCTCTAAAAGCAGCGCTGGCGCAGCAGTATCGGCCTTTGATATACCTATAAGGCCGCGGATTCGATTTCTGGTCGTGCCCACTAATTTGTGTGAATCGTTACATTGCCGATGCTCCATTTCGGTGAAGGGAAACATCGTGAGGAAACCGGCATGTATAGCTAATTATTTGAGGATAAGTAACATCCACCAACACGCACTTGGCTAGCGTGTGTGGATTAAGACCTAATCTCTCACAACTCGTAAGATAGTTGAGAGAAGACCCCTTCTCTGCAGTGGGACACCAAAAAGGGTTATTATTTCAAAGGCCGATACTGCTGGCGCGGAAACAATTCACACAAAGATGTGTGGGCACGAGCAAGATTTGAACCCACAACCTTATTTTTCTAAGGCGAGGTGTACCGCTGCGCCACCGCTGCTCAATGACCCCTATAAAATAAAAATATTATTTTCTAATTTATATTCTTAGACAACGCTGACTTTTGAAGAGACCGCAAATTGTCATTCATTTCATCTATTTTAAGGTCAAAGAGAGGTAAGAATCGGCAGCTGATTCGGGTCTGTGCGACGCGAAATTTTTACGTAAACTTAGCACATCAAAAATTGTATCAAGATATGAAATTAATTTCTGACTTCACATAGACACTGATGTCTGGTTTCATGTATAGTATAGCCTTTCCGATTCAAGTTGTATATATGTTTTTGTTGCAATGTTATTATTATTATTATCTTTGTGTGATGAGCACCAGTGTTTGTTCTGTCTAAGTGTAATCTATCTGTCGGAGAAGTCATTAGTACGGGAGCGGACTTGACAGCGAGGCGGCAGCTCGTCGTGACGTCACGCTTCGACAGAGTCTAGCCTGACTAGTGCGGGCGACGAGTGGGGACTGTCGCTACACGAACTGTCCCCAGTTCTCTACAGACATCCGTGCGACCAACATCGATCTAGGAACTGTCTTACCACTCGTTGTATTATTTTTACATTTCATAACAAATATAATATTGTGAATAAGTTAACTTTGTTTGCTGCTCGTAACCACACCCACTTATTAAGTTTTCTGGCGAGGACTATCCCTCTGATCGGCCTCCTGTACCGATATATCTATAATATGTATGTATTTGCAAAAAAAAAAATGTATTTAAGTATTATATCCGTTCCTAGTACTCATAACACAAGCAAATATAATTGCTTAGTTTGGGACTAGATGGCGCTGTGTGTATGTGTGAAAATATTATTATTATTTTGTCGTGTTTTAGACAAAAAATGTTTTTTCTTTTATAATAATAAAACAATAATAACAATTTATTTGTCTGATATTGGGTATACAAGGTCTCATTAACAATCAGTAGCTGGCCATATTCTGCCTAGTAATTGGCGTACAAAAATTATAGGTTATGTCATTAAGAAGAATTTTGGCCGGAAGGTGTTTTGTTCCGAAGCGCCGGCTTCCGAGGTCCGATACCTGACACCACGCAACACACTCACGATGCAGCGTGGAATAAATAAAATATTTTATATTGTATTTATAGTATTTAGATTAGATAATATTTAATATTGTATTTGTTTATAGTGTTATATTTCATATGGGCCTTGTAGACTGAAATAAATGGTTATTGTCTTTATGGTAAATAATATTATTTTCAAAATGTTCACCTGGAACGCCTCTGGTGGTATATCATTCAGTAACCCATTGATCAGGTGTAACCGTTCCAACTTTCCCACCGCCTCTGACGCAGCGAATATATCTTTACCAAGCTTAGACATTTGATGACCATCAATTGATAACACTGATAAATTGCCCAGAATCTGAAATAAATACCACATTATACATTTTATAATTCAACTGGCCGATGGACAGTGGCGCGATTCACACCCTATTTCTTGACGCGCTAATCAAGTTGCCGTGCAGTTGCAATTAAATTTACGTCTTAGTGCAAAATGGTATTCTTGTGATTGTATTTAAGCTGTCTAAAACTATGGAGGGTAGAAGTAAGGAGGACCGTCTTGTATGGGGGATTAGTCCAAAAAGTGTCCACTTGTAAACAGCAAATTATTTTTAGAACACTCACCGAAATAGCGCTAGTGTAGGTAGTGGAAATGATATGAATGTAGCAGTAATAAGGAGAGTGAAGTGTGCTGAGTTGAAAAATTTAATATTTTTCTTAACTTCAGTAGTTAAGAAATATGCAGTATTTAAAATCTCAACTATTTACGTAGTCAACTGTAATTTAGTAAATAATAACCTATGAAACTCCTGAAATAACGTACAGTGATTAGTGGCGCTCTTTTTAAAATTCTTCCACTTGCTACTATAGCGCCACCTTAACTTGCTCCCGTTCAATGGACACTTTTTAATACACTGAGATGGTCCTCCTTATTTCTACCCTCCATATCTAAAGCGCTCGCGTGACGCGAACTTGACGCGAGCGTATCTGACAGCGCTTGTCAGAATTAAGAGAATACGAAAAGGTCTGTTTTGATCGAAACTTAACTGCAACTGCACTGCAAATGAACTTATATAATTACGTGAATTAACCTACTTATCTTATCTCGATTTTCGGTGAGAGGGTGACAGTAGAATGAGGCTCCATAAAGGATTTCAGTAAGTAGTGGAAAAAATTGATTAGGTACCTTAAAAGCATCTTTAGGGAAGTCAACAATTTTAGTATTACTCAAGTATAATTCTTGTAAAGTTCTGTTGACACCAGCAAATGCGAATTCTTCTATTGTCTTTATAGGAGTGTCTTCGAATTCTATTCTTCTTATTGTAGATCTGTGTAACATTGGACCGAACAAATGTGCTAGAAGAGAAACAAGTCAATACATCAGTAGCGTGGTCGGTAAAAGTGATGGTAATTTTGTTTTTTTTTTTGCTGATGACCTAACCCAATCAGCCGGAAGGGCCTCTATTGGTACACCGGACTTTTTCGGTGAGCCGTCCGAGGACGGTCGAACCGATCAAGTACTGTGGCAACTGCCATGAGGGCTCCCCATGTGGAGACGGACCTCGGCTCAAGACGTTGCCGGACACTCTGGTTTTTTAGGGGATCGGGGGGCGTGATGGTAGTTAATGCTGCTTTGAGCCTTTAAGGGGCCGTCCATTAATCACGTGAAGCTTGAAAGGGAGGAGGGGTTTGACAAAAATCACGAAATGTCATAGGGGGGATGGGGGGTGCAGTAAGATATCACGTGTGCTGTGCCGAAGTGCGGGTGTGACCAGGCTTTCCCGTACGCTGCATGCTGGTGGTCACGTGACCCGGTTGCTGGCTGGCTCGATTAACTCGCTGCTGTAGTGGAGTGAGAAGGAAGGATGAAGAGTTGATGGATGCCGACGATGCTGCTGCGAAGGTTGCGCTGCTGTTCTTTGTCGTAGGTCACCAGTGTGGAGGTGACTGGAGGATCGGGTGGTAGTGACCCTCCAGTGATAAGGGAAGATCTTCCAGCCGGGCGAGGTGTAATGCTTGGCTACCGCGGTACTCCCTCCGACTGTTCTTGTCGGGAAGTTGTATATATGCTAATCGTCGGTGAAACTTTGCTTGTGCGATTCAGGATTGTTATGACGTCATGTCTCTTGAGTGGCGTTAGGTATGTGACGCCACACGTGTATTTATTTTATTATTATTTTTTCAAACGCGCGAAACAACCTGCAACCTTCTGTCTACACATTTTTATCATGGTTATTAATTTCAGAATAAAATAAGATTATACTTTATACCTGTATTTATGACAATTCTATAGTATTCCAAAAAAAATTAACATTTTTTGTAGATACTAAAAATACACGTGATGTTGGGTATGGGGTGGGGGGGTAGTCTTAAACCTCACCATGTATCACCAAGGGGGAGGGGGGGTTAAAAAATGTTTTAAAAAAGATCACGTGATTAATGGACAGTCCCTTAGCTCGCTAATTGCTAATGCTATGCTAATTGCTAATATAATGACAATTGATATTAATGAAGTAATGATATTTGTTAATATGCGAAATACTAATATTTTCACTGGCGAACAATGTCAATCAAGGTCACATGAAACAGAGAAATATAGTATTCCCGACTTCCCGTGGGTGTGACTGAAAGCGAACGCTGCTGGTCATGACTCGTCCATTGTATGTATAGTATGTTTGTTTGCGCCTGCGCATTTAAATTAGTAATTATACTTTGCAATGTGTAATTTTAAAGGCACTTTTATTAATTCTCACTGCTTTGTCAGTTACATTTGTCAGTAACAACCCCCATTCCATTTTAATCCACCGCAGTGCCAGGCCGATTTTTTGTAACTTCTTGTTCTACCCTTAAGTACCCACTGCCGGAACTATTTTTCTATCAATTTAATACAAGGATAAAGCGAATTCTCAACCCTTTTATTTGGATCCTCAAAGCGGCCTTGAGACGCAACAATGTTGAAGAAGTAGGTATGAAGCGAGCGGTCAATTCGTTTCATACATTACAGAATTTCGCAACTACATTCGATTTGTTAATGCTAATGAAGCATTCGCAGGGAAAACATCGTGAGGAAACCGGCATGTCCAAGAACTAATCATTCAAGATCATTTGACATCCACCAACCCGCACTTGGCCAACGTGTGTGGATTAAGGTCTAATAACTCGTAAAACAGTTGAGAGGAGACCTGTTCCCAGCAGTGGGACATTAAAAGTGTTGACGTGAATAGTGAATGACTGGCAACTACTGTGAAACACTGAATAAAAACTCAGTAGGTTTTTTTTTTAAATGAAGTACTTATATCTATTACATTTTATTTAGTGTGTTGTATTAATGCGACTTACAGTCCATCAAATCTAAGAAGTACCGTTTGACGTTTCACTGTTTTCTATTAAATTAGCTATATAGAGGCGTAATTCACACTATTTTTATTAGCTTACCTGTAAAATAATTGAATTATGAAGCTATTTTTATTTTAAAATAACATAAACCATTTTCATAGAAAAAAATAAAATTCTAAATGTACTACGTTTAGAACTGTCAAACGGTACTTCTTAGATTCGATGGACTGTAATCCCAAGCGTTTTTATCCGCTAGTCTGAAATTTTGTAATACAGTTTTTTACATAACATAGATTTTATAATTATTTTTAATTAAGTATAACACTTACATATTTTGCACTCCTTGATCAACAATCTCTCTATAGGCAACCCCAACCCGGCCAAATTACCCAATCCAACACTCAACACCGCTAGCCCTGTATTCTCACATTTTATGTACAGCCCGCTGTCGCTACCCTTTTCACACACACAAGGGTATAAAAGGGTGGAACTCGAGTCTTTTGGGCAAGGGTATGCTGGGCCTGGGGGGATATATTCAGCGTTGGTGAAGAATAGGGTAGCGATGGTCAAAAGTGTTGTGAAGATCATTTTTAGTGGGTATGTAATCTGAAATAGAGAAAAATATATTAGGAAAATTCCATAGACAGGAAGCTCTTAACCAGTGTGCATTAGACATTACGACAAGTAGGATAATTCACGTAATTTTTTGACACGCCGATGAAGTTGCGGTGCAGTTGCAATCACGTTAATTAATTTTAGGTACGTTTTAGTGCAAAATGGTATTCTCGTGATTGTCATTTAGATAACATACACGCTAAAGCGCTCGCGTGACGCGGACTTGACGCGAGCGTATCTGACAGCGCTTGTCAAAATTACGACAATACGAAAAGGGCTGTTTTGATCAAAACTTAACTGCAACTGCACTGCAACTGTACATATTTAATTACGTGAATTAGCCCAAAGATACGAAAAATCGTATTTTAATTAGTTCGTCAGTAATATTTAAAAATGTTAAATACGTATTTCTTACTTTATCATTGAAATGAAACAATATTAAGCTAAAACACATTAAAGTTATGGAGTGGGAGTGCGCTACGTCATACAGAGGTATAAACTTACCCAAGCGTGACGTGATTCGAGATTTCACTTGGTAATTACACAAAAAAGAAAAATATGTGTTCAATATTTTTGATATATCTGTCTGACGGAGAAAACCAAACAAACAGTCAATAGATCAATATTTTAGATGGCAGACAGTTTTTAAGGATTGTTAATTTGCAATCAACCTGTATCTGAATAAAGGTATAAAGTGGCGCGTGCGGGGTTCATTGATATGAGCGACGATTTGATGGACGGTAACTGCTTGCAGTCAAGTTAGCTATTTGATTATTTGACAACATAATAGTAGAAGATAAATGAGACTCTACTTTTTTAAGTTGGTAAAAGCCTTGTGGAAGCTATGCAGGACAATATTAGGCAAGTACTTCGTGCTCAGTCATTGGAAAGAACAGTAAAAATAAATACTAAATAGACCAAGTTATGTAAATTAATTAATTATTTTGCAACACATTAAATAATATACTGCCAAAGTGGTATAATCAGATGCTTAATTACCACCTCAGACGACCCAAGGACTGGCACGTACTTCTGCCAACACTTAAGTTTGACTATTCAGAGGGGCGAGCAGCGGTGGAACAGTGGTCAGGGCCACGTCTTAGAAATATATGGCTGCGGGTTTGATTCCGGTCGTGCCCACACATCTTTGTGTCAATTATTTCATTTTCGCTGCTCAACTGACATGTTCAACTTCAGGTACCATATATATCATCATGGTATACTTTTAGAGGATTAGTGCAAAAATTTTATTCACAAGTTTAAAGAAATCCATAATAATATTATAAATGAGAAAGAAACTCTTTTCTGTTTGTCACACTTTCCCGCTAAAAATAATGAACCGATTCGAATGAAATTTGGTATGGAGATAGTTTGAGACCCAAAGTCGGTGATAGGATAGTCTTTATCCGACTACACAAAAAGAAGTTCATAGCTTAGCGCGAGCGAAACCGCAGTCGCAAAGCTGGTTTAATCTAATTTCCTGAATGTTAATAATAAAGTATATTTCGTTTTATGAATAAAATAAGTCACAAATTAGCATTAAGGACATAACTGAGTAAGCAAAAAAAATCCAAGGTTGTACGCTTGTTTAAACGTAAAAAAACTTGTTTTTTTCCAACATTGAGCTTATAATAACTCAGTTTTATCCTTTCAAACATAATTTAGGATGTTTATAACACTAAAAATATCATATTTAACACAAATTAACTCCAATAAAAGTAGAAAACACACAATATTTCATTATGAAAATATTATTTTATTTCGTTCTTAGGAAACAAACTTTCACTTCGTAAATAACTAATTTTAAATAGTTACCTGCGCTTGTATTTACGATTGATATAAACAGCAGCAAATTGTGCAGTGTATGAAGAATCTTCTAGTTTCGTAACATTATTTTGAACGTTGCTAAATACGTAATTTATTTAACAGAAGAACTGCGTACATTACCCCACCATGATCAACACGGAACTAAATAAACCATAAACAAAAATCAGGCTGTTGCTCTCTGTCAAGTATATTTTCAACCATAGACTTAAGTATCACTGACAGCTGGTCTACGCCAATGTGGTACGTTGTAAAAGGAGAGGATTTAATTAATAACTATTTCCGGCTACTATTTCGCCATATTTTGGTTCACTAGTTTCGGATAACTCGTAAGAAATTATTAATACCTATTAGTTATCTCACTCGATTTAATAAACGTTTGAAATGTTAACAAACATGGATTAAACGACTAGAACATGCGGTGGTAAACGTGTTTTCATAATAACCGTGAAGTCATGTCCTGCGTCGAGTAAAAAAATATTTTTATTGAAATAAATGTTCAGAATCTTAGTAACCCTCGAAGTGTATATCGTATCCAATGAACTGAATGAACGACAGTAAAATCACACTATATCTAGGCATCGGCATTTTCGGATTTTTCACAAATCGATACAAATCCGATTTCACATTTTGAAATCGATTTCAAAAACCGTTTTTAGAAATCGATTTCAGTACTACTATACATTAAGAAAGAATGGTACAAATAGTATAATCATACTACGAAATCCAACTCTGAGTCCAACAAAACTCAATTTTTCAAAATATACATCAAATTGTTGCAATCTAAATTAGATCTTATAGCCTCGTTTTTAGTTTTCAATGTGCTATTCATAAAACCGTCAACAATTCAAAATCCATAACGATTCGCTTGCTTCGCGACGATTCGCTTCATCTCTTTTGCTCTTTCGACGGATCACTAAGTTAGAAAGAAAAGGAAATGAAATTCGCTTTCTCTTAATATTCTAACTAAGCAGTAGTACGGTAGAGTGATAAAGAACAAATAAATATCAAAACTATTGAAAACGTAAGCTTTAGATAGATTTCATTTGCAGGTTGATTAGCAAAACGAAACTCAAGGTTCGGTTTAGTTCGGATTAGATTGTTTGCGTTATCTTGGTATTGTTAATGCGTTTTCTACAAATCGTTTTCTCATATCGATGCGATACGATTTCTGACTTCAATCAGATTTCAGTTTCGTTTTGATATATCTGTCTCATGCCTACCTCTATAAATTAATAGCCAACCAAAGCTGTTGAAATGTGGATAATATTCATTTTCGCCGACTCTTTCGGTAATGCAAACGTTTGGATAGAAATAAATTATCATAATCTAAGCTGGTTATGATAATTTATTTCTAAAATCCAAATACCAAACAAAGCATTATGAATTTACTAGCAGGGAAAAATTTAAATCATAAAACCATTTTGTCAAAATATTTTATGACTTTTTTGGTATTCAAATCCACAGAAATTATTAGAAAACTTCAGTTTTTCGACATTTAACAGAGTAAACGCGAGAAAAACGATAAAATATTCACTGTATGCCAGAGAGTAATAATTACATACTTTTACATTCATGAACATTTAATGACACGTTTCGGCTTAGCTCGATGCACACTCAGAACTCGAAGAAATACAAATACAACGTAAAACGTAAACCAAGATAATCTTCTATGTTATCGCGTATGTTCGTTACATACACATGCATACACGCACAATTTATATTTATCTCAGATTCCATTGAGTATATTATAATCAATACTTATCCATAAACGTGAAAGAGCAATGGTAATGACCAAAGAGAATATAAACGTGGTAATGACAAATATTCTACGTCAATAATTTTCGAACTAGGAAGGATTTTTGTTATGATATTGTGATATTCTGTGATTTATTATGCTTTTTCACTTTCCTAAATGTACCTATTTTTACCATTATAACCAACTTAGACTTTGAATCAAGCTTCCCAAAAAATAAGAAGGAATTCCGAATTATTCACATCTTATAAGGTTTTATTTTAAATATGCCGCGACATGGAGAGTGTGATCAAAAAATCAGGTGCACGCCAGGGAGATCTCCAAAATACTACCCTCAAAGGACCGGTCAAGTTTTTTTTGCACGCAATTGGTGTGAAATCTGTTGCTACCCCTATATTTTAATTAATAAAATATGGTGCTTTTTATTATCAGCATGTTCTGGTGTGAACCACTGTCTCGTATGCTGGATGTGTATTCAATACGTAACCTGCAAGATAAAGAGCATCTTTACCCCACATCCATTAATGTATCCGTATTACTTTTATTTATTTGCCCAAGTAGTTATTCTTGCTATAGTTGTAACATTTATTTGGATGGCGGTTAGCCACAATTACTTGTTGCCTTTTTTAAAGGCGTTGAAAGATGTTATTTTAAATGTCAAAAGAAGTTCCACGAAAAAAAAGTTGCGTATGTCGTTTCGCAAGTATTGCTTCCGAAAAGGCGAAATATTTGAATCAACAAATTCTGCGGCATTATATGAACCAAGTTTTACAATTAATATAAGCACTTTAATTTTGGATATATTTGTGTACAATATCTTTGCTACAGCAATATATTAAAAATGTTTTAAATGTAAAGTATTTTAATTAGTTTTGCGATTTCGCTAGAGCTTCTGCGGTGAAGTAGTTTTGAACTCGGCCATACTTTGCTTTGAAATATAGGTTGCAGGATTGTGGCCCTTCCTATGTATGTATTGTTCCGTCACCACTGTCCAATATCAGTGAATGATCACGAGGAAGCCGTCTGAGTGTATATGAAAATGGAGAATATACCTTTCGGGAGCTGAGTCGCCTTCGTCCGTGGGTGTACATCTTTAATTTAATCCCCACACGTGGTCCCCGGGTGGTGCAAAACAGGTGACAATCAACTGGTGGTTGGCTTCGGCCAAGGTTAGTGACCACCCACCAGACAAAGCTGCATCGCCAAGCGGCCTTGCTGTGTTCCGGTGCGATGAAGGTGCGATGTCTGGTAGTGATACCATGCAATGAGGTTGGGTCGGAATTGTTGCTCCTTTAAGGTTGCTGACCATTTGAAAGCTCATTCCGCTTCCACCTTTTCACCAAATATCATTCGTAATCTTCACCTTTTAGAGTATAAATCTATCTATACTGAGATCTATTCCAAAATTGTGAGTACGTACATCTCAGGTCTCGGTGTACTATATCTTGCTCACTACCCTGTGCCCACACGTACATACGTACGTTTGTAAAGAAGTACGCACATTTTCTAACCAAACAACAACACATCACCACGCATTCCCACACTACCACGCGTTATGGGACGTCGTGCAACGTAGTTTTGGTCTATTATTTCTTTCCGGGTCTACCAAGAGTCTGTATGTCTAATGAATGCAGCATCACGTCTGGGTAGGCTGAGTGCCAAAGGTGTAGGTATGTGGTCTATTACTTAAGTGCTTTCTTTTGCCGGGGGAAATCCTTTATAGATCCCTTCGCCCCGTGTGTGCTTAGGGCATAGATAAACTCAGGGCAAGGGGTATGTAAGACTACAAAAGGGTACCCACTGAAATCTCGCGGGAGTTCCGTGGCGTATTTGTGCCAAGGGGTTACGCGAAACCCACATGTGACACAACCGGGACCGTTACTCTTGAGCAGATACCTAACGTTTATCTAGGTTACTAGCTTACCGCCGTGGCTAGGCCCGCGTGCACTAGGTACTTATCATGCCCAGCAGTGGAATAAAAAGTAGCCTATAGCCTTCCTCAACAAATGTGCTATGTAACAGTGCAAGAATTTTTCAAATCGGACCAGTAGTTTCTGAGATTAGAGTTCAAACAAACAAACAACCTCTTCAGCTTTTTAATATTAGTAATATAGATTGCGGCACCAAGTAATATAGATAGCTGTTAAAATAATGGTTTTGCCAAAGCAGATCGAGTGTTCTAAGCATGGAATGTCTGCCAAGAGTGTAATAAAATATATGATGATTAAAATTTTTGTCTAATACCGTATCTATATCCACCCGTGCGAAGCCGGGGCGGGCCACTAGTGTTATAGTATACTCAATGGTCGTGCAGTGTGTGAATCGCCAAAATAATTTAAATCTTAATACAATCAATATTAACAATAGCAACTAAGTAATATTGTTTTTATGCATAGCTGATAATTTATTTGGAAGTAATATAGTATTTTTTTTGGTATGACCGCTTCCATCCAAGACATTTACAAAACATCGTAGTCACAGACTACTAAGAGATAGTGGTAGGGTAACACCGGAAACACCCAGTGACAGTAACGCAAATTGCTGACATCGACAGCGTCAATTAATCAGTCGTTTGTCAGATGAACATTATGTCAAACTGACAAATGCTGCAAGAAAAATTTTAAACATCCGTCAGTGACCGTCAGTCACCCCGAAAATCTGAAAATGGCGAGCTGCGTAACACATTAATTCTGTTTTTAATTTTTTACATAAAATCTGAGCGCTGTTTCACTTAATAAAAAAGCTACCCCGCTTTGAGATCGTGAAAACGTGTTGGTGAATACCAAATCAACATTCAACTCGACTGGTAAGTATAAATATTTACCAATACAAAAAGTGAAATTCAAGACGAGTTTTAAAAGTGTATTTATTCAATTAATTTGAATAACAAAGAGAGATCTTGGGTGTGTTTGCTCTGATACTGCTTTTGTTCTCATCAGCATGCGTTTTACATACGTATTCAGACATCTTTAAGGTATTTCATGAGGGAAAACCGAAAATCGTTCTCCCAGGTTATTAACGTTGCATGATGTAAGTGGCTTAAAATTACTATTAACTGTTATAATAGGCAGGAAAACATAGTGTTCCGCTAGTGTATGATCACGTAAACTGTTATTGATCGCAAATCAGGTTGTATTGATAATAATTCATATTATTTAAGTGCTTTGAACTCTTGGCCTACTAACTTGGTAAGCTCTTGACATACTTTCGAAACCAGAGACAATTTATGTTTATTAACTCTTATTTATAAACAAAAGAGTTTCTTTAGAAAGTTTCGACCTTTTTGGAAAATTATTGTTTTTCAGAATAATATTGTTAATAGTGCTATAATTTTTCTAGTGCTGTTGGTTAGTTAGTTTTTATTTATATATTTTTTATAAAAATTAAATACAAGCTTCCACTCTCAGCTATGTTACAGTTATATTCCAGAGTATATCTGTCTATGCTGAATGTTATCCAATTCTGACCAGTAGTATTTGTAACACATATTACAAACTTTCACATTTGTAATATTTATGGAAAATGGAACTGTACTCCTTTATCTGGTTTGCAATAAGTACTCAAAGCATCTCAACATATTTTTACACCTGACACATGTTTTTATTAGCTAAAAACCATCTTTAATACATAAGCTTTCAAATTAAAAAACTGTATTAAAATCATTTAGGTGATATGTGACAGTAAACTTGCATATAGACACAGATTGTAAAAATAATGGTCCTTCCATAGTCCTAGTTACCTAATCCATTAGCACCCACCACCATAACCTAGATTTTAGTTCCTATATTCTGAAATAGTCCTGCTCTAACCGGGGATTGTCCTTTGTTGTACCTATATGGTGCGAACAGGGATAATCGTTGGTTGGTGCCATATTACATTTAGAGCAAAATTTTCTAAGAGGCCTCTACATGTTGGCTTCAGCCCCACTCACGCCTTTAAAATTCCGGAGCTCCAAGATAAAAAAAAAGACACAATAATAGCCTTTATTCCGACAATTACAGTATAATAATAATAATATAGTGGGTCATTAACACACACGGTCATCTGATCCCAAACTAAGCCGAGCTTGTACTATGGAAACCAGATAACTGGTAATATACTACATATAATACTTTTCTTTTGTGAATATATACTTAAATATAGATAATTACACCCAGACACAAGACAAACAGACATATTTAAACAAATCTTTGTCTCGGGTGGGAATCGAACCCATGACTTGCAGTGTGAAAAGCAAGTATCTTACCGACCACTTATTATTATTACTTACTAGCTTTCCGACAGCGGCTTCGCCCGCGTGTATGTCGGTTATCGCGCCAAAACATTACCTTCTTTTCGTGCAATCAGATAAAAACTATCATATATCCTTTCTCGGGTCTCAAACTATCTCCATACCCAATTTCATCCAAAGCGGTTCAGTAGTTTAGGCGTGAAAGCGTAACAGACAGAGTTACTTTCGCATTTATAATATTAGTAGGGATTCTAGAATCCCTACTAATAGTCTACTAATAGTAGTCTTAGATACTAGTATCTAAGACTACTAATATTATAAAATGCGAAAGTAAATTGTGATAAAATTTTTATTCACTCATTCAATATAAATAAACTTTAAAACAAATGGTGAAACCCATATTTTATATTTTTTCAAAGCTATCCTCTAGGGGTGTGTGATATGAGATTTGTTTAAAAAAAAATACGTTTCTGAAACTGCTTGGTACTTGTATTTTATATGTATACCAGCTTCATCTTTATCACTTAGGGGTATGAAAAATAGATAGTAGCCGATTCTCAGTACTACTGAATATGCATAAAAAAATTTATAAGCTGTTTCGGAGGAGTACGGTAACTAGGTAACATTGTGACATGGAAATTTTATATATGAGATATGTTTTTACTACATTATTTCTTTTAGACATAATGTAGTAAAAAGATACACGTGTTAAACTTATAACACTCCTATATCTTCACTTCAACCCCTTTTTAGTGTCCCACTGCTGGGCACGGGGCTTCTCTCAACTATCTTGTGAGTTTAGAGAGTTTAGGCCTTAATCCACACAAGCTAAGTGCGGGTTGGTGGATGGATATCACATGCCCTCTAATGATTAGTTCGACATGCCGGTTTCCTCACGGTGTTTTCCTTCACAGATATTGAGCGTTGGAGATGAAACAATTCACACAAATATGTGTGGGCAAGATCAGTTTTCGAATCCGCGATCCCTATTTTTTTAAGGCGAGGCCCGTACCGCTGCGCCACCGTTGCTCGACCGCTGCTCCTTATAGCTAAAATATGTTTATAATTTGTTTGTCTTTGTCTGTCATCTTGACTTTTTGTACTAGTAAGAAAGAGACAAAGTCCGTTTTAACTAAAGAGTTTTATAAGATTTTTATGAATATGACCGTTACTTACAACACAAGCCTTCACACCTGTGTGTTGTGTTGTACCTTTTCTATTAGACCTTGAAAGGTTTCATAAGAATAGTCAGAATATATTTTGTATGTCCTCTTTTAGTTACACAGTTTCTATATAGGTACTGTTTTGAAAAGAAAACAAATAGATAAATAAAAATAATAAAAAAAAAAAAAAAAAAAAATATCTGGATGACCGAGATTTGCTCGGTATTTTTTTTAAATGACATTTTCTAAAAATGATTCCTAGCTAGATCGATTTATCGCCCCCGAAACCCCCTATATACTAAATATTATGAAAATCGTTGGAGCCGATTCCGAGATTCCAATTGTATACAATACAAGAATTGCTCATTTAAAGATATAAGATAAAAAAGTAATTACTAAAAAAACAAACAACAGAAAACTATAAATTATTTTATTTTAAATCTGACACATTTTTTTATGGAATAAACATTCAAATTAAAATATATTTATTTGTGAACTTAAATAGGTCTTATGCTAATAAATGTCGCTATGTTTAGCTTATTAGGCATACAAATTATTACATAATGATTTTAAATTGATTAATAAATAAAATTTATTTAATAATCAATTTAAAAAGATAATTTATAATGATTTTAAATTACATCGGCGGGGTCCGCTAGTTATTAAATAAAATTTATATAATAATCAATTTAAAATCATTACACAGTATGTATCAGAAGATGTATGTAACTCAATTTTATTTATATTAATTGAAATTCAGTTACATATACCTTCTATACATATAAAAATGAATCCGTATTTCCCTTGGTCACGCCGCTGCTGGACAGATTTCACATGAACACGTCTGTTTGTCTTGAGTCTGGGTGTAATCCCTACTAATATTATAAATGCGAAAGTAAATCTGTCTGTCTGTTACGCTTTCACGCCTAAACTACTGAACCGATTTGGATGAAATTGGGTATGGAGGTAGTTTTAGACCCGAGAAAGGACATAGGATAGTTTTTATCCGACTGCGCAAAAAGAAGATAATGTTTTGGCGCGATGACCGACATACACGCGGCCGAAGCCGCTGTCGGAAAGCTAATTATCTATATATAAGTACCTATGTGTTTACAAAAGAAAGGAATTTAACTATTTTAAGTAGTATATTGAGCAGCGCAGCGGTACGGGCCTTGCCTTAGAAAATAAGGTCGTGGGTTCAAATCTTGGGCGTGCCCACACATCTTTGTGTGAATTGTTTCATCTCCGCTGCTCAATATCGGTGAAGGAAAACATCGTAAGGAAACCGGCATGTCCAAGAACTAATCATTCAAGGACATGTGACATCCACTAACCCGCACTTGGCCAGCGTGTGTGGATTAAGGCCTAAAACTCTCTCAACTCATATGATAGTTGAGAGAAGACCAGTGCCCAGCAGTGGGACACTAAAAAGGGTTGAAGTGAAGTAGTATATTACCAATAATGGTTCCGGTTTCCATAGTACAAGCTCTGCTTAGTTTGGGATCAGATGGCCGTGTTAATGTCCAATGTCCCACTATATTATAGACTACTAACTTTAATTCTTCGGCTTCGCCCGCGTGTATGTCGGTTATCGCGCCAAAACATTACCTTCTTTTTGCGCAGTCGGATAAAAATATCCTATGTCCTTTCAAACATCGGGTCTCAAACTACCTCCATACCCAATTTCATCCAAATCGGTTCAGTAGTTTTTTTCGTGAAAGCGTAAACAAACAAACTTACATTCGCATTTATAATATTAGTATAGTTATTATATTATTATTATTTTACGTACACATCCATACGTGTCCATCTGTAACTTTCAAAGATATACCCCCTCCTTTTTTGTGGTAGGTACAGCGTGGGGTTAAAGCAATTGACATGTAATGTAAAATGAATATATCACCTTCAGATTTGCATGTTCAGACAGATAGGTATCATAATCATAATATTCATACGTCAGGAATCTTCGAATTAAATCGAATTTTTATTTAAATTAAAGTTACCTAAAATATCAATAGGTATGCCTTCATATCATTAAACTACCTGTTTAGTATTCTGTGGTAGTAGGTACCTCACAACATAAGTCCGTGTCACGAAAGAAGTCCCGCGGCATTCAGTGGAACTAATTATTAAAGATCTGAAATGTTTCTCAGTTTGCATGAAATTATAACAATAAGAATGAAGCCTGAAATTATTGGTACGAAGTTCCTTACGGCAGGCTCGGAGGGGATAGGGATTTTGCTGCGCGACCGAACTGAAAAAAATGTGATAGTAAAACCGTAAGAAAGAATGCGTGGAATAAAACCGTTAAATGAGACGTGCGCAGGCGCGACAGTCGCATACACAAGCGAGTATAATACCTTTCTCTTTCTCCCTCTTTCTTTATTAGCCGAAGGAACTTCGTTCCTACCTGGTGTCCCACGACACCACATTATTTTTATAATTAAAATTTGAAGTTGAGAGGATGTCCTCTCAACTCTTACATTTTAATTAGACTGTAGACTCGCCTAGCAGCAGCATCCTAGCGCCCCGGCCGCGGGACTTCTTTCGTGAGAAGTACTCTACGTAGACTTTTTGCCCCTGTGTATTGCGCATACTCTTGTACACAAGATAATTTGATAGTTCACGAAATCCCTAGGGATTTTGCAAAAAAACTCGGACACGGTTTCATTTCCCCATATCATTAGCGACTCGAGTTTTCGCGAAATCCCCATCTTTTTCCAGTAAAATTTAGAAATGTTTTCACTTATGTCTAACTAGCTTCCGCCCGCGTCTTCGCCCGCGAAATTGATCTAACTAATCTTGTTTCTCCATACAAACTTTGAACCCCGTTTCACCCCCTTAAAGGGTGAGTTTTGGAAAATCCTTTCTTAGTGCACCCCTAGACCCCGTAAGGAACCTATGTGCCAAATTTGGAGTCTCCAGACCCAGCGGTTTGGACTCTGCGTTGATATGTCAATCAGTCGGTTTCTTCTTTTATATAATATATTTAGATTATCCGTGTGTAATCGCGGAAATTCGATTTATTATATCATCCTACTACGTACATTGCATCTGTTGCTAGGCACGTAATGGTAGGCCACAGCGGGAATTAGACATTACCTATTATTTTTGCTAAGTTCTCTTTGTTCTTACACCAAAAGTGAGTAACATTTTTGCACTATAAACTAGGGCGGAATCTCGGTCAAAACATAACTATAAAGTAGCAAGGTCATTTGTGAAACCACTTAAATACTTAACTACAATTATACAAACGATTTTGAACTCAATATCTACAAAATTATATTTCAATAAGGTTGAATATGTGGTACAGCTAATATTTTTCTCGCAATACGGCTAAATTGGGCCCCTAGAAGCGACATAGCGATGCGTTTTTCGTAGTTATTGGTAGCGAAGCGTTAAAAGAAAATATATCACATGGCTATTTTATGTCAATCCCACACATACATACAATCTCGCCATATTTCCCATGGAGGTAGGCAGAGATTATAGGGCACTTGCTACGACCTAAACATACTTCCATTGCCTTACTACAGTCCATCAAATTTAAGAGGTACCGTTTGACGTTTCACTGTTTTCTATTAAATTAGCTTTATAGAGGCGTAATTCACACTATTTTTATTAGCTTTCCTGTAAAATAATTGAATTACGAAGCTATACTAATGTTTGTAGGTAGTCAGTAATAATTGTGATTAATATTTTTGGACGTCAAATACCTCAGTCCACCCGTGAACATGAAGTCTGAAAAGACTTTGAAACGTCGGGATCTAAAATCTAAAATAAACCGCGGTTAAATCCGTTAAAAAGTAGTTTTATTTCAATGACTTATAATTAAATTAGGTAACAAGTTTAAATGACATTAGCTAGGATAAAATAAGCGGTGTGCCTGATATAGGTTTATTTAAACCTGTGTTAGGCCAGCTGTCTGCCTACCCTAGAGACTTACCAGACTAAAATAATTATCAATAAGTAATAATAATATAGTGGGACATTAACACACACGGTCATCTGATCCCAAACTAAGCAGAGCTTGTACTATGGAAACCAGATAATTGGTAATATACTACATATTTAAGACAAACAGACATATTTAAACAAATGTTTATCTCGGGTGGGAATCGAAACCACGACCTGCGGCGTGAAAAGCAAGTATCTTACCGACCACGCCACACCGGCCCGTCGAAAAATACATCCTTTAAGGCTGTCTTATTCGAGTAAAGTAGGCATTTAGTGTTCTTTCAATCACGCGCGCAATAGCATGGTCCGTATTGCGACATAGTGTAGACACGTAGTAGGTAAGGTATTTTATGTCACGTTAGATATTATTTTCGTGGTCTAACTTCATTTACATTGATGATAAGTTTAGGAATACAGTTTAGTAAGGTAAAATAAAATACATAGTAAAAAAATACAAATTTATGTATTAGTTTTAAAACTGATTAGAATACACCTTAGCTTTCTACTGTTTATCTACGAGTGTTATCTGTGAGTAAAAATTAATTCTTCACATCTGGTAATTGAAGTCAGTGCTAAATAGGTAGATACAGTACCTAAAATAAATATTCGTAGTATAGCAGCTCGAAGTTTGTGGTTGTGGCCGTTAAATGTCAATAGGTCATTTTTATGTATGGGACCTAAAACATAGCCCACAAATTGTGGGTAACATTCACCTCTGTCTTCATCTTCAGTTAATACAGGCGTGAGCGCTTTGTTATTAATCAATAAGATAAATCTATCCATAGATTGCGTTTTTAACAGGCAAATCAGGTAACAATCAATCAACTGGTAAATGTGTACTGGTAGGCTTCGGCCGTTGAAAGTAACCACCCACCAGACAAAGCCGCACCGCCAAGCGGCCTTGCCGTGTTCCGGTGCGATATCTGGTGACACCATTTCAGAGGGTGGGTTAAATTATTACTCATTTTTGGATTTTAACCATATGGAGCCTGCCACTGCAACTTTCTCGCCAAAAATCACTCGTAATCACGAGTTAATCAGTATTTTGGGCAGGCACGTCCCATCGTGGACTACATCATTGCTTTACATCAAGTTAAAAAGGCAAGAAAGAAAAGAAACATGTAAAATAAGGTTAACATTTCTAAAACTGCATGATGAGTAAGAGAAATTTTAGAAGAATTTTTGGCAAGTTTTTCACAAATAAAAGTCATTATATGAGTATTAACAAAAATAAAACCCTGTTATAAAGTAACCGCACTACTTTTGTCACCACTCCATAATTTCTTCATTCTCGCCTCATTTTCCTTTCACTATAAGTGCCTCTCTCTCTTCTGTCTGACCGAGTGGTTTTATTGCAACTTCTACGAGTTCGGTCCATCTTTAAAATAAAACTAAGCAGAGTGGGAATAAATATACTTACTATAGATAGAGTAATATATTTCATTCAGAAGGCCACTCTTTTTCAAAAACAAAGGTCTCTCACTCTGTCATTTACTCATGTACCTATTAAAAATCTCTGAAAGTACTAGACATAGGATGATAATATAAGGCAATGTAAGAAACTCGTGCACAAAGAGGTAGAATATCAGTAAAATTAACGGGGCGGAAAGCTATAGAATAGATGTATTTTAACAGTTATTTCTTTTTTTAATACAATAAAATTGAATAAAAGTATATGATAAAATCAGAGTATCAATCTAGTCCACTCCAAGTATGCTTTGAATTTAAGGGTTGCAAGACGAGGATTTTTTAAATTTGCCGCAGTTTTTGAGTGACTTCTTTCGTTTGCCAGACTATAGTAGGTATATTAAAAGCATAAACAACTTCATTCATCAACGCGGCACTGAGTTACAGAAATTGAGTATAACCATTTTATTTTTCTTCTTTTTACACCTACTGATGTTATTTATACTGTGGTAAATACGTAGCGGAATAAAAGCGCGCGCTAGAGAAATTTGGCATAGGTCTCACCTCGGCAACGTCCCGCGGGACACTGGCGAGAGCCAAACGAATCAAAAATCACTAAAAAGATCGATTAAAAAAATTATAAATGCAGTAGGAAAAATCAATTCTCATATATCCCTATAGGTACCTGTGAACTTTATTTTAAAAAATAAAACATGATTTCAAATCACTTATTTTGGAAATAAAACCGAAAAAAGAATATTAAATAACAGAAGAAGAGGTATCTTTATGAATTTATTCTATCGAGCCAACTTTATCAAATCGTGTTTTCAGTCCTCATATTCCTTAGATTATATTCTCGACTATATGAATAAATTTTTTGCAGATTTTTATTTTGCTTTTCACTGCTTCAAAAAGTGTTTCAAAATACATGTTTTTGCGGATTTTCGCTAAAACCTGGCCTTAAAGTATCTAGTTACTTTAAGGTACTATAATTACAATTATAAATTTCCTGCGCACACGACTCGGAAAAGGGCAATTCCTTCATAATTTCCGTTATATCGGTGAGAGGGCTGTTTGCGTCACTTTGTACTTACAAGGTCAACAAATAGGTAATTTTAAGTAAAATTAATGAGTATACGTCAGAAAATACCTACAAATCGTTTGTTTAAAGATTATGAGCCTGTGAACGTCAGACCTTAGTTATTTTATAAAAGTTGAAAGTTTGTTAGCGCTTGATTATAACATAAGTAAGAACGATGGATATAAACTATCTGTACCAACATTACTAGTAATAAACGTTATTATTATAATCACTTAACATCGTTGCAACCCCTTAAATTTCATATAATTGTACATGAACTTTAAGGGTGTCTGGCAAAGGGTTTCCAAGATAATATCGCTTTACTTCTGTCACTTCTACCCTTTTTAGTGTCCCACTGTTGGGCACGGGTCTTCTCTAAACTATCTTACGAGTTGAGAGAGTTCAGGCCTTTATCCACACACCCTGGCCAAGTGCAGTGGTAGATGCCACATGTCCTCAAATGATTAGTTCTTAGACATGCCGGTTTCCTCACAATGTTTTCCTTCACCGAAATTGATCAGCGGCAATGAAACAATTCACACAAACATGTGTAGTCATGATCGGAAATCGAATCCGCGACTTTATAATTTCTAAGCCACCGCTGCTGTATAATAAGTCCACGATAATAAGTGTCTGGCAATAAATGACGTAAGTCTGGCGTTCACAGGCTCTTAGACTGTTATTAATATTTACTTACATAGCAACTCACTACTACGTGCTTGTAATCTATAATATAAAAATGAATCGCAAAATGTGTTGCGCATAACTCGAGAACGGCTGAACCGATTTCGCTAATTCTTATTTTAGAATAGTCCTTGAAGTACGAGGATGGTTTTTACGCAGAGAAAAATTATTATGAAATCTTTAAGGTCGTATTCTGTTTTCGAACCCGGCAGGTGGCACTGCTTTACCGGGCAGGACGACGTCTGCGGCGGCGTCTGCTAGTATACAAAAAAAACTTGAGAGGTGTCAAGAGACACCCGGATGGAACGAAGTCCCTTTCGATTAATTAGTGAAGGAATTGTAATATTTTTTTTTTAAGTTATAATAATTTTTTTTTCTACCTCTAGAGAGAGAGAGAGAGAGATACAGACAGACAGAGAAACATGCGCACGCCGCACAGCTTACAATAGCTTACTGTAGCAAAAAGTGTCGTGACAACTTTTCGTAAGATTTTTTTCCGTCTAGCCCTTTCACAACGCGCGATAAGGAACCTCGTTCCAAAAACAATTTTAACACAGTAATTTTATATAGGTATTTATATGTACAAAAATTGTTTTTTTGGGAGTGCGCTCCATCATATAGGTAGAGGTAAAAAACGTCTAGGTATATTTTATACCTCTATATGATGTTACACCGAGGCAGTTCAAGTCAAATAAAAAGTTGCCTGTTTTTTGGGTAAGCGCGTCCCATTGTAGACCACATCATTCCTTAACAACATGAAAGTTGTTGTGAAGCGCAAATCTTTAATAGGAAAAAAGAGAGGATCTAATTTAAACAAACAACAGTAAAGTAAAAAAACTGCGTTAATGAATGGTAATAAAAGCGAAATGTTTAAATAACGTAGCATACGACCCAAAAACGAAACCAGTACCGAAACCGGCAAGGTCATTAGGTTGCAAACCGGTTTCAAAACAGATGGGTGTCTCTATAAAATATACTAGATTTACGCCCGCAGCTCTGATCGCGCGTAAGTCTGTTGTCGCGCTAAATCATTAACCCCTTTTGGCACAGTTGGATAAAAACTACTCTATATCCTTTCCCGGGTCTTAAACTAGCTTCGTACTAAATTTCATCCAAATCGGTGTAGTAGTTTTGGCGTGAAAGCGCGACAGACTGACAAAGTTACTTTCTCGTTAGATTGAATAGATATCGGCGCCTTAGATTGAAAACCTCGTTAATGTAAAAGAAGCAATTTCAAGAGGAAGAAAAAAAACTTTTTAAATCATGTATTAATTGTATTTTTTTTCTTTTCAAGCACTTTCAATTGATACCCATATTGTAGGGGTTGTTATGAACACGCCATTCTGTGCCGTCCGCCATATTGGATTCAAAATGGCGGCATTTATAAAATCTTGTATTGTTCTCAAAACTAAACGTGTATGCAAAATCTCATCTCAATAGCTGTAGTGGAAGTGAGTGAAATATTGATTGGAAGATTCCAGCACATACATACAAAGATGTACACGTGTGATACACGCGAAGTTAACTAGAAGCTTTTAAAAACTGCTGTAAAATTAGGTACGGTTTCCTTTTTTTTTTTTTTATTATTTAATACTAGCTCCCGCCCGCGGCTGCGCCCGCGAAATTGGTCTCACTAATCTAATTTCTCCATACAAACTTTGAATCCCCGTTTCACCCCCTTAAAGGGTGAGTTTTGAAAAATCCTTTCTTAGTGCACCCCTACACCCCTTAAGGAACCTACGTGCCAAATTTAGAGTCTCCAGACCCAGTGGTTTGGGCTCTGCGTTGTCGTCAGTCAGTCAGTTTCTTCTTATACATATTTAGATTTGTAGCTAAACGCCTCCAACAGCCTCCTAAAGACTGGAAGCGGACACTGCTATTATGCGGCACTGGACCCACGTTCCTCTAATTAAGGACACGGCTATAATTATAAATGTTGAAATATAACTACTTTGTAACGGATTTTGTCGCAGTATATTTTAGATCCCGACGTTACAGTCTTTTCAGACTTCATGGTCTCGGGTGGACTGAATCCGTTATAATAAAATAAATAAAAAATACAAAAAAGCCTTTATTCCATGCAATTACAATTAAGTCATAAGATTAAATCATTAAAATAAAATTATTAAATTAGATTTTTTAAATTACTGATTTTAATTACCTACTTATTATTTAAGTTATTACATTATAAAATCCATCCTATTAAAATCATGCAATTTTTATTATTAACTATTATAATTCTTATTTAATAATATACTATTTTAATTTTAAATTATAATTATAATATTTCATGAAAATTATTTATTTTGCACGGACCCCTCTCGGGTGAAGGCCTCCTCTAGAGTTTTCCAGTTTTCTCTATTTTGTGCTCTATCTAACCACTTTGTCCGTTATAAAGTAGTTTTATTTCAATGTGTGATATTCGCGTAAATCTAAGAAAATACTAACTTACAGCTAATGTAATTAATATGCTATAACGTAGTTACTTAATACTAAAATAGTTTGTAAGATTGTTGTTACAAACAGTATTGATTAGTATCCGTAATAAACTTTTTACTTATTTATTTATTATTTAATCATGTACAAAAGGGACTAGATAGAATTTTGGTTTTCGTATTGTGGCGTGGTCGGTAAGATACTTGCTTTTCACGCCGCAGATCCTTGGTTCGATTTCCACCCGAGACAAACATTAGTGATGAACACTTGTGTTTATGTCGAGTCTGGGTGTAAATATCTATTATAAGTACATATATATTTACAAAAGAAAAGTATTATATGTACAGCATATTATTATATCAGTTATCTGGTTCCCATAACACAAGCTCTGCTTAGCTTGGGACCAGATGACCGTGTGTGTTAATGTCCCAAATATTTAATTTATTTATTTATGGTATCATGACCGGCTATTAAGAGACGGTTCCTAGGAACTTCCTCGTTATAGATTACGCGTTTGACCATGTTGGAACTCACTTTCTAATACCTTTGCAAATACCACTTGTACTACTTATTCTGGTATTGCAAGTAGGGTTCCATTAACTTTCCAATATGCCTCAGTGTTCCTACTTTTGCCCTAGTATTAGTAAATCACGCTCGGTCAAAAATAATTACTGTGTTGAATACACTTTTAGTAAATGGTCATCACGCGTTTCCTAACCTAATTTGGTTTTCTTTTATTTTCAGATATTAACTGATTACCAGCTCTACATCAAACACTATGAAAGTGTGGGGAGCTCATGGTGAATTCTGCGCACGTCACCAATGGGAGGTAATAGTCGCTACCCTGGCGTTGCTCGCCTGCGCAGCCAGTGTCGAGCGACACGGCCCAGGGAACCGCTCCGAACACTGCGCAGGCTGGGCCAGAGCCTGCCCAGGACTCGAAGCGGAATACCAAGCAGCTGATGCTGTTATAATGACATTCGTCCGCTGCGCGGCACTCCTCTACGCGTATTACCAAATCTCAAACCTGCACAAAATTGCTTCAAAGTATTTGCTCATCATCGCCGGGGTGTTTTCGACGTTCGCCAGCTTTATTTTCACCTCAGCGGTCGCTAGCTTATTCTGGAGCGAGCTAGCTAGTGTAAAAGATGCGCCATTTCTGTTCCTGCTAGTTGCTGATGTAGCTAGAGGTGCCAGAATGGCTAAAGCCGGCTGGTCTGCAGGCGAAGACCAGGGGAAGAGAGTAGGTAGAGCGTTAGCGTTGCTAGGGCCTACAGCAACTTTGGATACGTTGCTAGCAGTTCTTTTAGTAGGTGTAGGAGCGTTATCTGGAGTTCCTAGGTTAGAACATATGTGCACATTTGCGTGCCTTGCTTTATTAGTAGATTATTTAGTATTCGTCACTTTCTACCCGGCTTGCTTGTCTTTAGTGGCTGATTTTGCATCCGGGAGAAAAGAAATGGCGGCAGATAGCCCGTTTTCCGAAGCCGATTTGAAACCAAATCCAGTAGTTCAAAGAGTGAAGATGATTATGGCTGCTGGGTTGCTTTGTGTCCATTTGACGAGCAGGTGGCCGTGGAGTACAGATAGCAGCATTTCTGAAGGTCCACAACATCACCGTTTAACACCAGCAGCTCACGACAATATTCTCTTACATTCGTATGTCAAATGGTTTTCGGTCTCCGCTGATTATATTGTTATAGGGACACTGCTATGCGCTTTGATTATAAAATTCATCTTCTTCGAGGAACAAAGGAATTGGGTAATAGATATGAACGATATGACGGTTAAAGAAGTTGTTCCGGAAGGCACTAAAAAACCCAAGTTTTCTGTAGGAGATGAGTCAAATTCCGAAGTCGCCACTCAGACTGAGGGGTTAGAAGATGAAGAATGGCCAGTACTGTCTCCTAGTTCAGCGAAATTTAATACAAAAAAGCGTCCGATGGTCGAATGCTTAGAGATATATCGAGCTGAAGGTGCTTGTACCTCTTTAACTGATGAAGAGGTTGTAATGTTAGTTGAACAATCACATATACCTCTGCACAGACTCGAAGCCGTCCTAAGTGACCCGTTACGTGGCGTGAGACTACGCCGACGGGTCGTAGGAACTAGATTTAATACCGAAACAGCGATAAAAGAACTGCCTTATTTGAATTACGATTATTCTAAGGTTATGAATGCTTGTTGCGAAAATGTTATTGGTTATGTTGGAGTGCCTGTGGGTTATGCAGGGCCGTTGGTAGTTGATGGGACGCCGTATATGATCCCTATGGCTACTACTGAAGGTGCTTTAGTAGCTTCAACTAACAGAGGGGCTAAGGCTATAGGTTCTAAAGGTGTTACAAGCGTGGTTGAAGATGTCGGCATGACTAGAGCACCAGCTGTAAAACTACCAAACGTAGTAAGAGCACACGAATGCCGCCAATGGATTGACAACAAAGAAAATTATGCACTTATTAAAGAAGCGTTTGATTCTACCTCGAGATTTGCGCTTTTACAAGAGATTCACATAGGTGTAGATGGTGCTACTTTGTACCTTAGATTTAGAGCTACCACAGGAGATGCGATGGGAATGAATATGGTTTCCAAAGGCGCTGAAAACGCTCTCAAACTTTTGAAAAACTATTTCCCGGATATGGAAGTGATTAGTTTATCGGGAAACTATTGTTCAGACAAAAAAGCTGCTGCGATTAACTGGGTGAAAGGCAGAGGCAAACGAGTAGTCTGTGAGACTACAATATCCAGTGAAAATTTGAGGAATATATTCAAAACTGACGCTAAAACTTTGGCCAGGTGTAACAAGATTAAAAATTTATCTGGGTCTGCTTTAGCTGGGTCTATAGGTGGCAATAATGCGCACGCGGCTAATATGGTGACTGCCATTTTTATCGCTACAGGACAAGATCCCGCGCAAAATGTCACTAGTTCAAATTGTTCTACAAATATGGAAGTCTGTGGAGATAATAACGAAGATTTATATGTAACATGCACTATGCCATCGCTTGAGGTCGGTACAGTTGGGGGCGGCACTGTACTGACAGGCCAAGGAGCGTGTTTAAACATTTTAGGTGTCAAAGGTGCTGGTGTGAAACCAGCAGAAAATTCTGCAAGACTTGCGTCTTTAATTTGCGCTACGGTTTTAGCAGGAGAGCTCAGTTTGATGGCGGCCCTGGTCAATTCTGATCTAGTGAAGTCACATATGAGGCATAATAGATCTGCTGTGAATGTCCAAGCCGACGGTATGACTTTAAAAGTACCGACATTATAACAGAGAGACGCCATCTTGGATATCAAGTATGATGGTATTGAATTACTGGTGTTATGTAAATTCTATGATATAATATTAGATTTAGCACAGATGGCCTGATGAATGTAGCAAATGGTTGCTTCGTGTGAAACGATCCTTATGCCATTAGATGCCTTATAAATGTTTATTATAGTCCTAAATTTAAGAGCTGTCACACATAATTTATACTTGCTACGATTCCAATCTACTTTAATACTTATTTTTCTTGTAAATTAACTTAATTAAGGCCTTTTATGTGAGTGTGTAAAGTGTTTGAATAGACATATCGTATTTGTAATATGACTTAGGATTTATAATCTCACTAGCAAACCCGGTGAACTCCGTTTGCCACCAGATGGCTTTGTTTTATATAACATTTTCCCGCTTTTCTGTTGAATTTTTTCCTGAATTTTCTTTGCTATAAACCTCAAGGAGCCTGAGACCTTTCCAACGAATGCAAAACCGTGGAAATCGGTTCTCGCGTTCTGGAGTTATAGTGTCAGGAAGGAAAACCCGACTTATTTTTATATAGTTGATTAGCTTAGTTTACAAGTGTGCAATCTTGTCTCACAAGATTGATCCACTTCAACCCTTTTTAGTGTCCCACTGCTAGGCATGGGTCTTCTCTCAACTACCTTACGAGTTAAAGATAAAGATAAAGATAAAGATACGTTTATTGCATAACTGTGTACATAAATGGTGTAAGTATTGTAGTCACGTTTCAACAGTCTACCCGAGTCGGATATGCAATAATTAATAAGTTAAACAATAACTATGTAACATTTTAAGAAATAAATACATTAGAGAAAAAAGAACAATTTAACATAATTATAATTATTACACAAAACTGCCTAACAAAACTTTTGTGCAAAGAACTCATTCAAGTTGTAAAACACATTAACAATTAGCCACTTCTTCAAGTAGGTTTTAAATAATCTGCCATCTAACTTCTTTATATCTACAGGTAGATGATTATAGACACGAATGGCGGTTATATAAGTGCTTTTGTAAAATATTGAACACTTTACAATGGGTAAAATAATATTGTATTTATATTTAATACGAATATTTTTCTTGGTGTTGGATTTGAGGTCAAAATACTGCATATTATTTCTTACAAATAAACAAAGCTCTAATATATAAATACCAGTGAGAGTCAGAATATTTTTATTTTTAAAGACCTGTCTTAGTGATTCTGTACGGTGCATGTTATATATTGTGCGAAGACATTTTTTTTGAAGAATGAAAGTTGATTGAACATCTGTCGAGTTTCCCCAGTAGATAACCCCATATGTTAATAAAGGATAAACATTTCCAAAATAGGCATTTCTTGCAATATTGATGTTAGTATTTTCCGATAAAGTTGAGAGAGTTTAGGCCTTAATCCACACACTGTTCCGACTAAGCTTAAAGAAATGGCCGGCTAAGTGCGGGATGGTAGGTGTCACACCCTCAAATGTTTTATTCTTAGACATTTGTTTGTTCTTGTTTTTTCACGATATTTTCCTCAATGGTCATGCTTGATTGAGGTTTCACTAAGGGGTCGTGGTGTCCAGCAGTGGCACACTAAAAAGGGTTGAAGTGATACACACACGCGCATAAATGGCTTTATTTTCGTTTTTTTTGTCTATAGTGCTGTCTAAAATACATTATTATTATGAAGATCTGTTTAAGCTAGCAAGTATGTACATTAATGGTGTATTTCAATACTACCAACACATTTTGTGCTACCAAAACTAAGTTTTCTAGGGAACCCTAGCCTCTGGTTCGCACAGGCGAATACTGTCCATCTCTATCGCTCAGGGATGAGTAGAAAAAGGCAAAAGGTGCTCGGATCATGTTTTGCACAGTGATTCACTATGGAGCACTCATTTTAGAAACTGCACCCATATACAATTATTGGTGCTATACATTGGACCGTGTTGTGCAGAAATGTTCCAAGCCATAGGAACACAATATCTACTTTACATTTTCGGATTTGTACCTACGTATGTAATCTTTTTGTTATTATAATATATTAGTTTTTCGAAAGTTTAGCATGAATTTGATATCTTACATTTTGTCCAGATAGCACGTTGGATCATTTTTGCACAACTCGGTCCCATTGAGAATTGTACTAGTTTAGCTTTAATTCCACTGGTCTAGGGATGCAGGGTTCCTATTTGAATTTCCAGTGAATATTTTTTTAGGAACGATGTTCTTTCACGCTGCTTACAGTAGATAATTAATAAAATATTTATGTAACAAAGAAACGCCCAGGCATGTGTATGCGTGTCGAGATGTCGCTTAGCTGTCATAGTATATTATATCATGATTAACCTTCTAACCGCTTGGCATAATATCTATTGCAGTACACGTGACACCCGACTGAAATTTAAGGAATTAATATAATCCATCTGCAATTGATGTCAATGGAATGAAAGGCATATTTACATGTAGTTTTGGCGCAGGGGAACAAAAACATTTGTCAAACTGTTAAATTGTTAGAGTTGAATTATGTACGAAAAACTAAAAAAAAAAACGCTTTGCTTCTTGCACTTTTACTGTGCGAACTGCCAAGTTGTGGAATTCGCTACCAGCAACTCTGGTTTCCCGACAGCTATAATCTGCCTGTAATGTGCCGAGTCACGAGTGAATAGGAATTTACTGGGTAAGCGCATTTCATCGTAGACTACATCATTACTTAATATCAGGCAAGTTGTGGTCAATCGTAAGCCTATTACAAAATAATAAAAAAAATGTAAAGAACTTCGTTCCTGACGTGGGTCCTTCGATTCTCAAGTATTTCGTCTATAAGATCTCTCTTCTTAGCATTTAGTAACTGTTCTTTGTTAGTATGTTTTAAAATTCTGTCAGACATCTGCAATCATGAATATTCCCTTATAGAGCAAGAGCATGTTATCGCCAGACCTTCGTCATTTTATAAAAACTAAGTTTGTCAGAGCATGCTCCTAACAGGTAAGAACGATGGGCCCATTGAGTTGTGAGCTTTCAGCTTTTATAAAATGACTAAGGTCTGGCGTTCACAGGCTCTTTGGCTATTATGTAATAAAACTAAACAGTTAAATAATAGGATTTAGGCATTATTAATGGAATTTTCACGAAAACTTCACAATTTTAAAGTCGAATATAATGCAACGGAAGTATTTTTGTTCTAAGAAAGTGGCGTCTTAAATTTTGTTATTTTCAGACTAGCGTTTAAATAAGTATCCAATGTATGTAGATCTGTCGCGCGCGGAAGACACTCTTAGCTTTGTGGTTTTGTATAATCGCAAGTGAATTTGGCAATTAACATCGAAGCGCTGCTCTAGTGAAAAGATTTATGTGTTTGTTTACATTCGTATTTTAATACAACAACCACAAGCGCTTGCCGGTGTACCGGCACTATGTAAGCAAATCGACTTAACAAATTAAAATGTTGACCAGTGATAATAAAAATTCGCGGTAATCCACACGCGCGTTTGTGATAGTTACACCCTAGCCTCGGGAGACGGCGGCGTCGGGCGGCGCGATTTACGATTTCATCATTCATTGCGTATTTGCTTAAGCAGTGTCTAAAGACAAGTGAACGAGAGTGGGCAATGAACTGGATAATCGTCAGCCGCGCCGCCCGACGCCGTGTGTTTCGTGGCCAGGGTGTTAAACTGATAGAAACGCTCATTTCAAAGCCTACATAGAAACTGTTTTTGAGATATTCAAAATGTTATTTATTTTGTACTTAAACGAACAAATTTACATATAATTATGTTTTTACATTTAAATCTATGTTTTGTGTATGTCCATTTCTTAATATCAGTATTATTAACCATTTATTATTATTTTTTTATTCACATAATAGGGATGACGGACAAGGTATGAGAAATAGTATTTAAATTAGTTCGTCAGTAAAATTATAAAAAATGTTAGACATGTATTTTTTGCTTTATCATTGAAATGAAACAATATTAAGATATAACGCATTCAAGTTATGGAGTGGATTACGGTTCCGGTCAGGACCGGACCGCGCGAACGCGAAATGCCCTCCGATCCCCTAAAACTAGTGTCCGGCAACGTCCTGAGCCGAGGTTCGTCCCCACATGGGGAGCCCTCATGGCAGTTGCCACAGTACTCGATCGGTTCGACCGTCCTCGGACGGCTCACCGAAAAAGTGAGGTGAGCCAATACAGGTACACCAAGAGGTATATGAGGTACACCAAGAGGTGTACCAATAGAGGTCCTTCCGGCTAAAGCAAAAAATAGATTACGCTTGGACGTATCACCGTAATCTTTATTCATACTAAAAAATTAAAAATACTTGTCTAAACTATTTTCAATCTATCTATCTTAAGGACAAATAAAAGAAATTGCCGTCTTCCTTAATGGCTAATTCTTACGGTCCTATTCATAAAAAAAATTGGTTGCCTGTAAAGTCGGTATACGGGCGAAAGTTTTACGTGACAACGACTTTGAGTGGTAAAATAATTTTAATGTGAATATTCATTCGTATAGTAGGAAGAAGGATGAAATAATAGTAACAATTTAAAACATTTATTTATACAAAGAATTATATTTAAAACATTAATTTATACAAAGAATCTCGCTTATAGGCGGGCTAACTGTGCTCGAGTGGAAGGGACGCGTGCCTTTCACTTTTTATGTCTGTCTCTCTCGCTCTTAGGCGGGCTAACCATGCCCGAGTGGAAGGGACGCGTGCCTCTCACTCGCTCTCATTGTGAGCGCATAACGTGAGCGGAGCGTAACGCAGTTTCTTGAAGTGTCACCCGGCAAACCAATTTATAAGACGTTGTCACGTCAAAATCTTTAAGACTCTTTAGTTAAAATGGACTTTGTCTTTTTACTAGTACAATTGTTAAGATACAGACAAAGACAAACGAATTATAAACCTATTTTAGCTATAATGAGCTTATAAGACGTTTATGAATACGGGAGTTAGTTTACAAAGCACACTACATAGTCACACTTTTTTTTTTCTTTTTAATGTAAAATGTTTTCTATTAGTCTATAATTAATTTTTGTCGCTGAACATACGTTGTTATAACTATAGGCCGACTGTTTAACTCGCGTATCGCCATCTGAGGTACAAGTACAGAGTCATAGAATATTAATTAAATCTCATAAAGAACTATTTAACCACAGATAAAAGTAATGTAAGACTATTCGTCACCAATATCCATATCGCTTGAATCATCATCACTGTCTGTGCAGCTTGAGGAGTCAGAATCTTGGCGATAGGTGATACGCGAGTTAAACGGTCGGCCTATAGTTGGGGAGCACTGTATTAAACGATATTTTTATTGTATTTTGAATATCAACAAACTTAGGATATTTAACACGGGAGGTGTTATACGCAACTTCTAATACTAAATCGTTTCAGCCAGTTGTTGTGTGAGGCGAGGTAACCACGTACAGCACATATGTAAAAGTTGAAGCGTCTTTACAAACGCACACGTAAACAAAAGCTACACACAAACACAAAACATGAACAGTTTATGCATACAAACTGTTCATGTACCTCGGCAGAGGGGAACGCGCGCAATACTAGTTCCGTGTTAAATTTTGTAAGTCATCAAATAACATTATCCTTTTTCCACTTGGTGAAATTTGTGTTGACTAGATTAAAATCATTGGCCTTAGCTCTGTAGGTATTGCGTATTACTGTAATAACATGTAGGTTTATAGATAATTAGCTTAATTAGCTTTTTTACTGCAGTTTTTGATTACATAACTTGTAACACCCCTCTTTTTCATCTGGGGTTAAAAACTGATATTAGCACAATGTAAGGTATTATTATAACAAACGACATATTGTTAGGCGGTTTCAGCGCTATAACGCACTACCGGTTAACCGCGGGGGCGGCTAACCACGCTGCTAGCCACATCGATATTTTTTGCGGATCAATACGTACACACGGCTATACAAGCTATACATCCAGTGTAAGCTGACTTCTCATTTTACGAAAATCCTATACAATGCAAGATCAGCTTTAATATTTATTTTTCAAATGTATAGCTTGCTGTGTAGCTGTGTGTTCAATCACAAGCGGTTGCATATTTAACAGGAAAAGCAGTCAGCCGCGCGGATAGCCGCCCCAACGGTTAATTGCTAGTGCGTTATAGCGCATAGTTAAAGATCAGAGTTGTGTTTATCAACATTTTATATATTTACGTTGATTATGAACAAATATAATATATACGTTAAGCTTTTTATATATGTGTTTCTTTCAACAATCCCCCAACTAGCCTCAATAACATAGCGTCTGTATTACCCGAAGGTAGGCAGAGGCGAATATCCCCCGCATTTTATGTAAAGAAAAACAATAAAATTCTGCTACACTGCCCTGCAGATAATTCACGTAATTTCAATAGAGGTGCAGTTGCAATTAAGTTTACGCCTTAGTGCATAACCCTATATTAAAAATTTCACAACCCCCAACCAGTTTTTAGCTAAGATACTCCAGGCTAATTCATGTTTCAAACAAAATCGGTTCATCCGTTCATGAGCTACGATGCCACAGACACGTCAAACTAATAACCCCCGGCGTTTAATTGTCACATCTTGTAATTCACGCTAAAGCGCTCGCGTGTTGCGAGCGTATCTGACAGGCAGCGGGTGTCAAAATGACGAGAATACGAAAAGGGTCGTTTTGATCGCAACTGCACTGCAACAGAATTAAAAAATAAAAATAAATATTCTGGGACATTAACACACACGGTCATCTGGTCCCAAGCTAAGCAGAGCTTGTGTTATGGAAACCAGATAACTGGTATATACTATAATACTTAAAATACTTTTCTTTTGTAAATATATACTTATAATAGATATTTACACACAGACTCGACACAAACACAAATGTTCATCACTAATGTTTGTCTCGGGTGGGAATCGATCCCACGACCTGCGGCGTGAAATCAAGTATCTTACCGACCACGCCACCGGCCCGTCAATTTATTTAAATATGTACGTGAATTATCCTTCAGGTACCTATTAGATAAGCAGATCTTCGGAAGGCACCACAAACTAGGAGATGCTAATGAAAGGCGCGTTTATGTGTGCCCTCTGTCAATAGAACTAATTGCCCATTCTTTTCAAAAATTAAATCAATTTTTTTCAAGTAAAATTTATGAGTGATTTAGTAGTGATTGTTGTTTTTAATATTGGCAGAAAAATTAAACTACCGGCCGACTAAACGAAGTCACATTATAATCGAAATTGTAATAACGATTAAAGTAGGTATCTGATAAATGCTCTAAGGTAATATCGAATAGAATAAAATGCCATGTACCTAAGTAATATTTTAACTATCAGGAAACGTTACGCAAGGAATTCATACCAGAATTGGCTGGCTATCAGAGAATTTACTGTGTGAATAAGAATAGATAAGCAATCTTCCTGCATTTGGACACAAATAGAATTACCTGACAGAACTTTGCTCCAAGTTACTAGTGGAATTAAGCGACTTAAAATAAAACTTGGTTTTTTGGTTGGTTGGTTGGTTTTTCTGCCTGCGATCACTAAACGCTGTTTTTCGTCCGAGGATTAGCAATCTTAGGGGGTGGGCAAGGGATGCGTGGCACAAGCACGCAGTGGTTCAGGGGCCGTGTTTTTCCAAGTATTTTTTTATTTGATCATAAGCGGCAGGTACTAGGAAATAACGACCAGATACTTATAACCTACTAATTAAATACCGACGCTGCTGGATGACGCCTGCTGGCGTAGTACTAATGTACTATTAATATTCGGTGCTGCTTGACGCCCATTTCCGGCGCCAAGCTAACAGGTCGTGTGTCTTTTACATATTCGCGGTTCCTGCGCGAAGTTCCCGGCCGCGTCGTATCATAGACACTATAGAGTTATTGTTATTAGAGTCGAAACGTCATTCTTCGTAATCAATTCAATTCAGATTTACTAGAGATGCTATGAAATTCATAATTATAAAAATTGAATTAGATTCAATTTATGAATTTCAATTAGCGCTGGTCGCGCACGCGTACCTACACCGTAGAACAAACAATTTATTATTCTAAATAGGTACGTAAGTACGTGTGAATTAGATTTTATCTCAGAAAGAATATGAGCATGACGAAGGGTGAATAACTATTGGACCAAGATCAAGGCCTACATAACAACTTACCACCGACTAGATAGCTACTAGACGCCACTTTCTTGAAATATTGTATGAAATTGTGATCATCAAGTTGGCGGGATATCTGAGAAACTGAGAAGACAATTAAGGTTTTGTTTTTATCTTTGAACAAACCAATCGAAAGGTGAGCATGAGTGCCTAACTATAGGCCGACGACCGTTTAACTCGCGTATCGCCTATCGTCAAAATTCTGAATCCTCAAGCTGCACAGACAGTGATGTTGATTCAAGCGATATGGATATTAGTGACGAATAGTCTTACATTACTTTTATCTGTGGTTAAATAGTCTATATGAGATTTAATTAATGTTTTATGACTTTGTACCTCTTAGTAGTCTGTGTTTGTACCTCAGATGGCGATACGAGAGTTAAACGGTCGGCCTATATTAAGTATGCTTTTTTCTCACAAATGAAATGTTAGGTAAGTACTTACTTTTTCCGAAATAGACCTACTCTTGCCTGATGATATGTAAAAATGTAGTCCACAATAGGACGCGCCTGTCCCCCAAACCGATTTACTCGTAGTTACAAATGATTTTCGGCGAGAAGGTGGCAGTGCAATGGTCCATTTGGTTAGAAACCTTAAAGAAGCAACAATAATGGTCAATTTCAATTTCTCTAAATGTATGGGAATTGTTATGCGTGTGCATAATATTGTTGCAAATAGTTTTAGAACAAAGCTTGTCAATGGTAGTCTGCAGTAGGTAACTAAATAATTATGCAATGTTTCTACGTTGTTGCATAATACAATAAAAATAAATTTGAACTCATAGGTACTCTAAAAATATCTTATTATGAACTAACCATTGTTTTATAAGTACTAAACTTATTTAACTGACAGTTCAAATAAAACTCTTCCAAGATAACACATTAGCAGTATTTTTACCTACCTTATTACTTTCTAAGTAGGTAGTTAACTAGTTACCTGTACATTGGTTGTCTGCACAATGCACACGGCAGCGGTGAGCAGCGGTAGCGCAGCGGTTTTTTTTTTTTGCTGATGACCTAACCTAATCAGCTGGAAGGGCCTGGTGAGCCGTCCAAAGACGGTCGAACCGATCAAGTACTGTGGCAACTGCCATGAGGACTAATAATTCGAGGAAATGTGACATACACCAACCCGCACTTGGCCAGCGTGTGTGGATTAAGGCCTAAACCTTGGCAACTAGTAAGATAGTTGAGAGAAGACCCGTGCCCAGCAGTGAGACACTAAAAAGGGTTTAAATGAACAATGCACACTCAAAGTGCATATAAGCACCAGTCTATAGAACTATGCATAACAAAAAAACCCCTAGAGCCTTCTAAAATTTGTGACAAAAAATTGCCTTATAAAATAATTTGAGCTATTACTTTTTCTTCAGGCACTTGACTTAAACCCACTTTCTTGAGCATTCCCTGAGCACGGAGGTGTTATTCGCAACTTCTAGTTAAGTGACAAAAGCTATTGAAGAATCATCATAATGGGCCATAGATAGGATGCAAGCCACTAGGAAATACACTGCATTGGTTGAAACTACTTTTTAACGGATTTTATCGCGGTTTATTTTAGATTTTAGATCCCGACGTTTCAAAGTCTTTTCAGACTTCATGTTCACGGGTGGACTGAGATATTTGTCGTCCAAAAATATTAATCACAATTATTACTGACTACCTTCAAACATTAATATTTAAGTTGCGTTTCGATTTAAGCAAACTGAGCTCACAGTGTGTGTCTTGTGTGATATTCGCGTAAATCTAAGACAATACTACACTGCATTGGATTATCCTAGAATGTTGTCCTCATATTACGATGCTGTCGTGTCCCGGCTAAATTGCCTTCGTTTAAATGACCCATGTGGCAACAGGGCACTATCAGTTTTAAATAACAATAGGACTGGTAATCCGCCATCTTTGACCGGAATGTGCAAAATCTTCTAATTTTTAGTAAAGTGGCCAAAAATGTTTGTTCGATATAATAATCACATGTAGATGAAAAAAAAATGCGTACATCTTATTACCGTTCGAGTAAGATTGGACATTTGAAGTCGAATATTTAGTTACGCACATATTTTATTAACTTCCGACGAAAAAGTGTGTGTTTAATGTGTTTAAGTGTGTAAAATGTGTTTAAGTGTGTAAAATGTGTTTATATCCGTGTAGGTATTTGTTAAAATATGTGTTTATTTTCTTATGTAACTGTGTTTTTCCTTACCGTGCCAAAAAGATAAACAAAGCTTCAGTTTTCGTATCACTTTAGAATATCACGATTTTATCAATCAACCACACTATGTATCGACTTAAAAATGTCTTATTCATTGAGTAAACACTTTAACTATGAAATTAACTGAAAAATGTTTTAAATCAACCAGTTAAATACGAATTATTGATAAAATTCTAAACACATTCCAAAATTCATGACCACAGGTTATGCAAGGAAACGGCCTGTTTGACATTTTTATACTTTTTAAATTAGAGTGTGGACCTAGATTTTTATGGATTCGATAACCATAGATTTAGGAAGAACTGAGTGAATGATATCCAGTCAAATGAACATGTGATGTTTAGATTGTACTTTAACATTAAAGTATTGTCTTAAATTATTTTATTAGTGGATAAATACTGTCTTCTTTAAATATGAAAATTTTGTTTTTTAACCACGTAACTGATGTTGTATGAAATTGAGTGCATATTAAATATAATTAGTTGTATCGTATCGTCGCTCTTTAAAATGTTCTAAACGATCATTTAAATAAAATCAATCTGTGCTTCCCTTGGTCACGCCATGACTTGAGAACGTTTACACCAAAATGGGTAATTTAAGTATTTTAGTGTCTAGATTTAAAATTTACTCAGAAGTTTGAAAAAAAAAACAGCTCTGCCTATTTTAAAAGATCTTTTCCTTAACAGTTTAATACATGGTAAGGCTGTAGTCAATTTATCGGTATTCATCTAGAGCAGCGGTCGTCAAAGTGCGGCCCGCAGACGATATTTCTGCGGCCCGCGACAAACGAAATAATTTTAGTAGATAGCAACCTCGATGTCCAACAAAAAAAATGCTAATGATAAGTTTGTCGTCTGTTATTTTATATGATTCAAATCAAATCAAATTCTTTATTTTGAAATTATTTTACTGTCAGGTGGTTCACCAGTATTCAATTATCACCAACGAAATATTCAGTGCTCGCTTCGCTTGCTTTATCATTTATTTATTTTATTTTCCATTTTCTTTTTTGTTAACGATAGTTTTTGGCTCGCTTTTCTCACACTATTACGACTTTTTTTTTTATTCGTTGTACCCAAGAAACATTTCGCTTCGCACTTGCTTTGCTCGCGTTTTCATTAATGAACAAAATTTCCGGGCTCACTTCGATTCGCGCCGAAAATCGCACTGTCATTTACCTATCCTTTGTTTTACAGTATTACTACCAACAAACTTTTCGCGCTCGCTCCGCTCGCGATGCATTTGTACGCTATTTCCAACTTTCGCTATTATTTTCGTTGTTACCAACAAATAACTTCGCTGCGCTTGCGTTTTTATAACCACATGACTCCTCCCTCTCTAACTAACACAGAGTTCATCCCGCATCCGCATTAGCCTACTCAGATTCACTAACAGATTATTGATTTATAAAAAAAAATGTGAGTGTACTTATGTACGCGCGTGAGAAGTTATACTTCTTTGGCATCATTAAATAAGCAGACAGCTTCATACTGTTAATTTTGTGTTATAGATGCGCGCGCATCTTAAAATTTCACTCTCATAATTTTTCATTACGCGCCTAAAGAAGTATAACTTCAAAAATTAACAAAATAGCTTGTTTGACCCCTCATCTTAATTTTGGTAACTGGCCAGAAAAAGAGAAATATGACAGAAGTCTTTGAAACGTATGGCTTGTATTCTTTTAATATTATCAAATTTTTAAACATTTATAATATTTCCTGTCTTCAACAATTTATTTGAGATACGACTGTATTATTGTATTCCAGTGTTTTAATAATGAAAGCTTCTTGGTTCCGAATAATGAATGATTAGCAATCTATTCAGTCACTCTTTCACAAATCATTCAATGTATTCAATCATGGTGGCCCTACCCTAAAAATATAGTCTTTGGTCACGAGGCGGCCATATTTGTTGATATAATATGCATCCTAAGGAAAAACAGACCATAGGTAACTGTATGGGGCTACATGTATTTTTTTTAAATAAATAACTTTTCCATGCATTTTAAAATAATATTACTGTCTGTAATTTGATATTTTGTGGTAACGCTACTTTTGCTTGTCTATGGTATGAAGTTAGCCGCGAGTCCAGTCCTATTCTTATTTGAAACGCATAGTATAGTTGAATAAAACACGTAAATATTATAAATATAATAATATAATCAGTAGAGTGGAGCGGGCGGTACTATTCTAAACTTCAATGTCGATCTCTAAGCCAGGCGCGGAAGCGATCGCGTCGGCGTTTAGCGTTCACCGCGAGCGTCGACCGCGCGTTCGCGAGGGCTCCACGTCTGTACAGGTGCAGCGGTCTGAACGCTAGCAGCGCTCCGTCGTCCAGCGGCCGCGGGGGCTTGCGTCTCGCGTGCTGTTGGTGCACACGAGCACGTTGAGGTTGAGAGTGAGCGTTGTGTGGTAACGCCGGCGCCCTCGCGCGTGCGTTTCTTAATAAAAACACGGGTTTCGCTCTCGGTATCGGTGAGGGGTTGTCCGTCGGCCACGTTCTGTGTTCGGGCTCCCTGGCGAGCAGTTCTATCGCGACCTGTGCCCTCTCCCCCGCGGCTACCCGCACGAGGAAGGCGGAATGTTCCCGGCGCAGTAGCCGTGCGGCACGCCGGACGTACGCGCCGGAGCCGCCGCCGGTTCGCGCCAGCTCTACGGCTCGCGTCGAGCGTGGCTCGGTCACACAGTGTTGTAGCTGACGGACTGCTATGCTCACCTAAAGACAACGACATGCTTGTTTATATATTACGATATAATTTAAAGGTGACGTGACCTACTGGGGACTATAGCTGAGAGTTTGCACTGCACAACAAAACATGATACAAGTAGTCTTATCTTTTTCTTTTCATCTTTAAACGATAGAGATAGATTGTGGTTGCAATATGTTTTCTTGTGTATGATTCATCAGTGGAAACTAGGGATTAAAAATACTTGTTTAGGTAGAATAAGTTTATTGCGAAAAGAAAATAACTAACGCCATAGAGATGGGAATTATTAGAATGAAGCTAAAATGCGTGCGTAATCTGACGGTAAATCGATCGCATTCAGCGTTTAGTTTGCTGTCGGACTATACATGGTGTAGTGTGCGGCTAAGTAAAGTCGTTAATTCGCTAGATCGACAAATTGGTGTTTGATGGTATCGTGCTAAACATAATTGTATTAATTATTTAATTTATTAATTAGAAGTAAATGTGTAAAACTAGCAAAATATTGTTTTATTACGTTTTGTTAGAATAAGGTTTATAAAGAATTTGAAATTATTTATTTTATTATCGATTGGTGTTATTTTACTGTTAATTATTTTTTTAAATGAAATGATATTAGAAACTGTTTTTAGTTTGTAGTAAAAAAAATTATATTATAATTGTAATTTAGCGTAATAAATTTTTATATTGTAATATGTGTTCGAGTGCAGTTTTTTAAAAATGTTGGGGGTAGGGTGGACCTATATTTTAGTTACAATATTTAGACGTATGTATTACCAGCTTGTCGAGCGTGTAGGCGGGGTAGGCCTCGATGCCGAGCATCTCCCGCGCGGCGTCCTCGTAGGCGGGCGCGTCGACGTTTCCGTCGAGCAGCGCGCGCACGAGGTCGAGCAGCGCGTCGTAGTGGCGCTGCGGCGGGGCGCGCGCCAGGCGCAGCGCGTGCGCAGGCCCCGCCCCCGCCGCGCCGCCCCCCGCGCCGCACGCGCGCCGCGCGCCCGCCAGCCGCGCGCACAGCAGCCCGTGCGCGCGCAGGAACAGGTACCACGACGACGTGCACACGAACCGGTTCTCCTGACACACACACACACACGCACCGCTATGAGCACGAGTGTCTCACCCTATATGTAACCGAATACGGAGAGACAGATGTCGAACGCGGAGGCCGATTGTACCGCTATGTCGCTCGTTCCGCGCTCTCGTTTGCACTTCGAGCCTCAAATGGAACTCCTCCGAGCGAGGTAGCGCCGCATGGGTTATGTTTTTTCATGCATGCAGCCGGCTCCATCGAATTATAAGACGTTGTCACGCCAAAAATGTTTATTTATAATCCGTTCCCTTTAATTATCTATTATTTAATATTTACAAAAACGTTTTACAATATACGAATATATTTAATACTAGCTTTCCACCCGCGGCTTTGCCCGCGTGTATGTCGGCTATCGCGCCAAAACATTACCTTCTTTTTGCGCAGTCGGATAAAAACTATCCTATATCCTTTCTCAAGTCTCCGCAGTCGGATAAAAACTATCCTATATCCTTTCTCAAGTCTCAAACTACCTCCATACCCAATTTCATCCAAATCCGTTCAGTAGTTTTTGCATGAAAACGTAACAAACCAACTTACATTCGCATTTATAATATTAAGTATAAATATCAATTAACTTATTTCCAATACACAAACTCTCCTTAATATAAAATTAAATGACCGTGTATTAACAGAAATTATTTTAATATTACTAATTTTATAAAATGCGAAAACAAACCTGTCTGTCGCACTTTCATGCCAAAACAAACAAACTAACAAACCAATTTGAATGAAATTTGGTATGTGGATTGTGTAAGACCCAGGGAAGGATATAACATAGTTTTCATCAGACTGCGCAAAAAGAAATTTATGGTTTAGCGCAATAACCGATATATGCGCGGGCGCAAATCTAATTAATTACATTATATTTTATAAAAGTTAATAAGAAAAAACCGTCAAAAAAATATTGTAAGCACTCACATTTGGCGGATAATCTCTAAAATCATCTTCCAAGTCATTTGGCTCCGATTTAATCTCAGACTTGACAGACATCTCTTCATTACTACTAGTTCTTTTTACACTGTTTGCTGTGAGATCTGAAACAAACATATTATTTGTTATTATAACCTTTTACTGTAAACATCATAACAAATAAAATTTAAAGGGCCGATGGTGTGGTCGATAAGAAACTTATTCTTATTATTTATTGTACACAGAATAGTTACATAAATAATTAATAAATAGGAGACAGCACATGTACACAGGCTTAATTCAAATGTGAATTTTCTACCAGCAAACCCTAGATAAGGAAACAGTGTACTTGCTTTTCACGCTCCAGGTCATGGGTCAATTCCCACCCGAGACAGACATTTGTGTGATGACCACGTCTGTTTGTCTCGAGTCTGGGTGTAATTATCTATTGTAAGTATATACTTATAAAATAAAATTAATTCAAATATAGTATATACCAGTTATCTGGTTTCCACAACACAAGTTCAGCTTGGCTTGGGATCAAATGACTGTGTTAATGTCCTAATATATTCTTATTATAAATGAATATAAAAGATGTTTAATTTAGACATCATATAAGTCACATTAACATGACGTCAGTAATACTCAAAGGTGTAGACAGAAGTGAATAAAGTATATTATAAAAGTATTTTTGCTCGACCCGGGAATTGAACCTGACGAACGAACTACTGGACCGAAGGGTCAGTTCTAGTCACTTTATATTTAGTTACGAGACATCAGTAGGAAGGCAGCATGCGTGTATCAACAATGACATTCTGTCACAAGCACATCGCACGGTTTGTCATCATTGTCTCAAAATATATCTATGAATCTAAAAGGCGGTTTGTACGTCTTGTAATGACAGTTTGTACCGTCAGCAAAACAAGGTAGTCAGATTTTTAAGATTTTTTAATATAGAACTTGGTTGTTTTAAAACAATTAAGCCAGATCTTGATATTGAAATAAAACTTTTTTTTAATCAATTTTTTTAACTTAAATAATAATGTTTGTAGGTAGTCAGTAATAATTGTGATTAATATTTTTGGACGTCAAACACTTCAGTCCACCCGGCACCATGAAGTCTGAAAAGACTTCGGGATCTAAAATCTAAAATAAACCGCGAAATCCGTTATAAAATAGTTTTATTTCAATGTGTGATATTCGCGTAAATCTAAGACAATACTAAGATTTATATACATAACTAGCTGCCCCAGCGAACTTCGTACCGCGCAAAATTGTGAATCTAAACCATTCCCAGATCCCCTTGAACACAGACAAAAGATTCAAAATCGGTCCAGTTGTTTGAGAGAAGTTCAGTGACATACACACTCACAGAAGAATTATATATATAAAGATTAGCCAACCAAGAGCTATAATGTATAATGTACTCGCAAACAGCGGATTTCGTATTTTTCTAGAACATATAAAACCTGTATACATATTTGCAATATAATGTATTTTTTTCGTGTGCTATACCGACATCGGCGGTCCGGTGGCGTGGTCGGTAAGATACTTGCTTTTCACACCACAGGTCGTGGGTTCGATTACCACCCGAGACAAACGAGTTCGAGTTCCTAATAAACTTCGTGGGTGAAGCGAAGCGCGTGTAATTAATAATAATTATATATTATTACCTTTGTTATCAGTATTATTATTGTTCTTCGGTTTATTTTCCTTATTCTTATTATTCTTGCTACTCTTGTCAGACGCGTTGTCAGACTCCGACGACTGTGGGACAAACGTGACATTAGCTGACAGGGTCAGAGGTGAATATATCTAAAAAGCGAAGTTTGTAAACGCTTTTAACTCCCGATTAAAAAGTGTTGTACACAGATACATACGACAAACTTGTCGTATGTATCTGTGTACAAGATTGTTGCAGATAAAAATCAATTGTATTGTGAGTCGATAATTTGGTAAGAAATATCGATTTCATTAAAAAAAATCGAAATTTGAGTAAACTCTGATTTTTATTTAGATGGACTAATCTGACAATTCCAATCGACCTTTTCTTTTTTTAATGTTGCAAACGTTTAAGCATAGTGTTGGAATACAATCATTTTAATCGATTTTATTTATGTATCGATTTTCATTTAATAAAAGTGTAAATCGGAAAGGGTTTATATTTCATATTTCAAAATTATTTATCAAATCGTCCTAAAAATTAACTTGAGATCTTTTGGATGACCGAGCTTTGCTCGGTATTTTTTTAAATGACATTTTCTAAAAATGATTCCTAGCTAGATCGATTTATCGCCCCCGAAACCCCCTATATACTAAGTTTTATGAAAATCGTTGGAGCCGATTCCGAGATTCCAATTATATACAAGAATTGCTCGTTTATAGGTATTAGATATAATAATAACATAAAAGATCAAAGTTTGTATTACGAAAATAATTACAAATCCGCGCGTTTCAAGCTTGATCCACTTGAATTCAGATTAATCAACTAACTAAACTTGGTGACTGATAGGCACAACACTATTTTTACATTGTAATAAAGTGGCAACCCACCAAATGTCATTTTAGTCCATCTAAATAAAAATCAGACTTTAAGTCACATCCCTACCGGGAAATACATTTCTATTTTTATATTTTTAGCTTTAAATGGATTAATATTATGAGACATATCAGTAGGAAGGCAGCATGCGTGTATCAACAATGACATTCTGTCACAAGCACATCGCACGGTTTGTCATCATTGTCTCTAATATTAACACTTTTCGGAATATCAACTTAATTTTTTCCTTTTAGTGCTGGTATTATACTGCTAAGACACATATCTATACTAAAATTATAAAGCAAGGTAGGAACAACATTCATTTGACACACACTGGACTCACAAGCAAATTACAAATATGAACTCATGTACGAGTACAAGTGTGACCCTATCTGTGACAAACGTAGAAATTGCTCAGTAAACTTAGCTCAGGAAATTATTTTATAACTGGGTGTTCGCACTGCACAACAAAACATGATACAAGCATAGTCTTATCTCTTTCTACTCATCTCTAAACGATAGAGATAGATAGTGCTTGCAACATGTTTCATGTGCAGTGGAAACTAGGGGTTAGATGAAGAGCGGATTGGGTTAAACGCGCTAATCTCAGGGTCTACTGGTTAATTAAAAACATTCTCCTTGCACTGTTAGATAGCCCATTTATTCAGGAAGGCAAAAAATCTAATAAAACAATAGTTGCTCCATAAATTATCTAGGAAAGTTGTTTGTAATCATGAGCATTACCACATAGTAAAGTATTTAATACTTATTACCAGTCACCCTGTATAATGTACAGACACGCGGTCTTATTCATAAAAATCTTGTAACCTTCTATACTTAAAACGAATTTTGTCTCTTTCTCATCAGACAAAGATAAATGAATTATAAACCTATTTTAGCTATAGAAGCTTATAAGACGTTTGTGAGCAGCGGTGGCAGGTCGCGGGTTCGAATCCCAGTAGTGCCCACACATCTTAGTATGAATTATTTCTTCCCCGCTGCTCAATATCGTTGAAGTTAAGTGCATGTGACATCCACCAACCCGTAACTCTCTCAACTCGTAAGATACTTGAGAGAAGACCTGTGCCGAGCAGTGGGACACTGATATGGTTGACGACGAACAAAGCTTACCTCTTGCTTCTCATCTTTGACTGCATTATTCTCCTTATCATTTAGTGTTTGCTCCTGGCTTGGACTGCCCGGACTGTTGGCTTCCTCTTTTTCCTCTGTAAAACAAAGGATAATTATTATTTTGACTTAACCCACCACACAATCCTGTCAGATGCTAAGTTGGCTTATTCACGTAATATCTTGACGCACCGATCAAGATGTGGTGCAGTTGTAATTAGGTTTACGTCTTAGTGCAAAATGGTATTCTTGTAACTGTCATAAATGACGGGCCGGTGGCGTGGTCGGTAAGATACTTGCTTTTCACGCCGCAGGTCGTGGGATCGATTCCCACCCGAGACAAACATTTGTTTAAATATGTCTGTTTGTCTTGCGTCTGCGTGTAATTATCTATTTTTAAGTATAAATTTACAAAAGAAAAGTATTATATGTAGTATATTACCAGTTATCTGGTTTCCATAGTACAAGCTCTGCTTAGTTTGGGATCAGATGACCGTGTGTGTTAATGTCCCACTATATTATTATTATAAATAACGACGAAGCGAAACTAAAGCGCTCGCGTGACGCGAACTTGACGTGAGCTTATCTGACAGCGGTTGTCAAAACTACGAGAGTACGAAAAGGGCTGTTTTGATAGAAACTTAAACGCAACTACCCTGGAACTGAACTTATTTAGTCACCTGAATTAGCATACTGTGCGTTGGAATTACATAATCTTATTCCCCCCATCTCTGTTCTATTATCGGACAAGTAGAGGTACGGCTGTACGCCATCGATATATGGTGGAAATTCCACGGGCACGCACAAAACGCTTTGCTTCCACTTTTACTGTGCGAACTGCTAAGTTGTGGAATTCGCTACCGGCATCTCTGTTTCGCGATAGCTATAATCTGCCTGTTTCCAAGTCACGAGTGAATCGGTATTTACGGTAGACTGCATCTTGCAGACCGCGGTCGAAGATCTACCCTTTACACTAGAAAGTCACTGCCACCCGATCCTCCAGTCCCCATAATTATTATAAATTAACTAGGACCATGTTACTGACCATCATCATCATCGGAGAGCGGTTGCCTTGGATGCGAGAACAAATCAGGTATGAAGTGTCGCAGTAGCTGCTTGATTCGTCGCTTCTCCTGCTTCTGTATGGCGGTCTGGCGACGAGCGTGGTGGATCAGCAGCTCGGCTGTGTCGCGGAGGATCTTTATTGCTGCAGGTGAAACAGTCATCATCATCATTGCCCTTGCCTTTACCCATTTCTATTGTGGTCGGCTCCCAGTCTAACCTGATGCGGCTAGCTACCAGAATTATACGAGCGACTGCCATCAGACCTCGAAACCCGTAGGGAACCAGTAACCGAGATAGTTAGACCAGGTGTCAGATTATATTGGCTTCTGACTACATTTAACGATTGTCATAGATGTGTTAAATGACAACCGGGACCGACGGCTTTACGTGCTCTCCGAGGCACGGAGGGTAGGCCCTCAACCAACCAGACGCCGAAACAAATTTTTGTTGTTACACAAATACTGTCCGGGGCGGGAATCGAACCCGCGACCTCCCGGGCACAGTATAGCCCAATCGGACGGCTTACACCGCTCGACTACCGAGGTCGTTTAATGACGAGGTAGGTGAAACAGCACATCGTCATTAAAAAGTAATGGAATGGCCTTATTCATAAAAATCATATGAAACTCATTAGTTACAATGGACTTTGTCTCTTTCTTACTATTATAAATGTCAAGATGACAGACAAAGACAAACGAAATAATATAAACCTATTTTAGCTATAATGAGCTTATAAACATAAAGAGCAGCGGTGGCACAGCGGTACGGGCATAGCCTTAGAAAAATAAGGCCGCGGGTTCGAAACCTGGTCGTGCCCACACATCTTTGGGTGAATTATTATCCCCGCTGCTTAATATCGGTGAAGGAAAACTTCGTGAGGAAAACGGCATGTATAAGAACTAATCATTCGACGACATGTGACATCCACCAACCCGCACTTGGCCAGCGTGTTTGGATTAAGGCCCAAACTCTCTCAACACGTAAGGTAGTTGAGAATAGACCAGTGCCCAGCAGTGGGACACTAAAAGAAGATGAAGTTTATGAATACGGTGGTACAAATTTAGCACATAGGTTCTTTAGGAGGCCTAGGGGTGTATTATGAAAGAATTTCTAAAAACTACAAGGAAAGATGGTTTTGATACTAAAGCTGCTTAAAATCATTATGATGCGGGACACAGCAACATTTCAGCGTTTTTTTTATTATTATTCATGTATTAGGTCATGGGTTTGATTCCCACCCGAGACAAACATTTGTTTAAATATGTCTGTTCGTCGTGTCTGGGTGTAATTATCTATATTCAAATATGTATTTACAAAATAAAAGTATTATATGTAGTATATTACCAGTTATCTGGTTTCTATAGTACAAGCACTGCTTAGTTTGGGCTCAGATGACCGTGTGAGTTAATGTCCCACCATATTATCATTATAATATCGCTGTTTTTAAATACGAACTTGGTTTTCAATAACTTTTGAAACAAAAACAAGATATTTTCCAAATTGGGTCTGGCCGTTTAAACGCCTACGTGACCGGTGGCTAGCGAAAATAACTCTTATTACCTTGGCGTCAAGGTCGTCACGGTCGTGAACACCTGTGTTTACTTGTTTACACTACAATTACACATTTTATACAGAGTTCACGGACTTGTTAATTTATAAAAAAAAAATACGTCAAATCTGTCCTGTTTTTAGGGGTCATACGGCAACAAACTTGTAGACATATACCGTCATGTTCATAAAAATCGTATATAACTTTTTAGTTACAAAGGACTACATCTTTCTTACTAGTATAAACGTCAAAGTGACAGACAAAGAAACGAATTATAAACCTATTTTAGCTATAATGAGCTTAAAATACGTTTGTGAATAGGGGGGTTATTATAGTATTGTCTTAGATTTACGCGAGACATCCCAATTTTAACAGAGAAAATGGTTGGAATATACTACCAGCTTGAGACCCAGTGCTTCATTTACTTGTACTGTACCAAAACCCAAGCAAAATCAACTCAGAATTCAAGACACTGTGAGCACAGTTCGCTTAAATCGGAACGCAACGTAAATAATAATGTTTGTTACTCAGTAATAATTGTGATTAATATTTTTGGACGTCAAATACCTCAGTCCACCCGTGAACATGAAGTCTAAAAAGACTTTGAAACGTCTGGATCTAAAATTTAAAATAAACCGCGATAAAATCTGTTAAAAAGTAGTTTTATTTCAACGGAGGTTATTATAAAACTGCTGGGCATGATATAATATAAAGGAAAAAAGCAGGTTTTATATATCTACCGTCCTGTAAATAGGCGGCCAAGCCCAATGACTTACTTTCTAGAAAAATGGAAAAAATCTTGGATATCTTTGTTTCAAAACTAGTCTTCATAACTATAATACTTCGGAATCGCTTCAACCCTGTACAGTCTTAAACTTGTACATGTTTTGCTGACTCTGCTGCCTGCGCCGGGCACGCGTCGTTTTACTTAGTTTTATAATTTTATTAATTTAGTGTGCAATCAATCGCGACGCGAGTAACATTAGAGAAAGGAATCGCCTTCAGTTTCACGTGTAACTTTTAACTTAACCTAACAATAAACGTGGTTACTTTAACTGTGATCTTTTCTCTGCGCACTCTCAACATAACTATAACTTCTCCAAGTGTACACACTGTACAAACCCTTTATAGTGTCCCACCGCTTGGCACGGGTCTTATCTCAACTATATTATGAAATTCAGATTCAGATATTAGAAAGTAAATAGAAGACTATATATTACCTTCTTGCCGGCTCTGCATGTTATAATCGATAACAACGTGCGGTCCAGGCCGATGCGCTGCAAAAGCCGCTTCGACTTCATTGAACAGCGACTTTGATCGCATCGCCTTCAAGTCGTTCTGTTTGAAGTTGATGCCTTGGTGGTCCAACGACTTCAAATAGTACTTCTCGTTCTGTTCCCGCCATTGTTTGTTGAAGCCCTAGGACAGAATAGTTCGTTTTAGTTTATTGTGTTACAATATACTACTTCTAACATTAAAAGGTTTACTAAATAAAATTATAGTTTAATTATATTATTATTTCCCACCCGAGACAAACGTTAGTGATGAACATTTCTGTTTGTGTCGAGTCTGGATGTAAATATCTATTATAACTATATATTTACAAAAGAAAAGTATTATATGTATAGTATATACCAGTTATCTGGTTTCCATAACACAAGCTCTGCTTAGCTTGGGACCAGAGGACCGTGTGTGTTAATGTCCCAGAATATTTATTTATTTATTTATAGTTGAAAATAAGTCAAGTTTAAAATTTAATTTTTAGTTTGTTTTAGAGTTAGTGTTATGAAATGTGTTATTTATATTTTACTTTGCACTTTAGTGATTATTAAAACATTGTTTGCCTTTTAAGCCTGGAACACAGGGCAACCTAGTTCAGGCGAATGTATTATCCACTACCTATTATGAAATAAACCTGTACTAGAAGATAATAATTGTAACTGCTTACTATATGAATAAACTTTACTTTACTTTTAAAGTTGCCTGTATTTCGCAAAGGTGTAGGCTGAAGTGTATATTACCAAATTTTCGACGGCTATGTTTATGTCCCATACGTAATAGGAGGCGTATTGTGGCACATTACAAAATTTCGAACTGCAACTAAGACTCTCTAAGTATATTATTAAAACTGACGAACAAACCACTTAATCACCGAATCAGTTCTAGTCACTTTAACACTATATATTTAGTTACGAGACACATCAGTAGGAAGGCAGCATGCGTGTATCAACAATGACATTCTGTCACAAGCACATCGCACGGTTTGTCATCATTGTCTCTAAATATATTACTTATAAACTTACAACCACTGAACTGCTGAACAAATTACAAGGAAATTAGTTACCTTCTGCGCCTCCCGCCATTCTTCTTCCTTAGCTTTCAAACGTCTCAACACAACAGGTACAGCAACAACGGGGTTCTTCTTCAACCCAGCAATTATGTCAACGGCCTGGAACAAATAGTTTTGTTATACTAATATTGTACGGACATATGCTACGTTGCAAAATAAATAAATGGAGCAAGCAAGTAACACTATGGTATCCAAGCGGGGACACTAGGACCTTACTGGACCAGAGCTGCTGAAGATCGAGCTCAATGGAGAGAGCTGGAGGAGGCCTATGCCAAGAGGCACGCCAAATTGAGAGATATACTGTGAAAGATAAAATCCATAAAACTAAGTGTAGAATTAAATGTGCAATATTGGTAGCAGCGCGTGCATAGGATGGATGGCGCGGGGCAACCAAATTTTAACGCATTGTAAGGTGAGAGGTGCGGGGAACGTCACCGCACTAAATAGTTACAATTTTTCAAATTTTTATATCCTGATACCTCACACGTTTATATAAAATCAATGCCACTTTTTGTTGTAACTTTATAAATCAAAAACGGGCTTACCTATTCAAACCAAATGTTTAGGCATTGTTCGGACTATTTAGTAGATGGTTTATGTTAAGTTCGCACAAAATCGGTTGAGCGGTTCTTTATTTATCACATTTTTTCGTAAATTGTTGAGTGGGCTGAAGCTACCCGGGCGAAGTTGGGGCGGGCCGCTAGTACGTTTACGAATACGGGGGTTTATTACACAACTGCTGGGCATGATATAAAATGAAGGAAAAGAGCTGGTTTATAGATGTGCTGTCCTATAACTAGGCGGTTAAGACCAATGACTTACTTTCTAGAAAATGGGAAAAAAACATTGGTATCGTCGTTTCAAAACTATTCTTTTAAACTTTAATACTTAGATGAATATTTTTTGGACACATATTTCTTTCCGCTATTCAAGTATTTTAACGTACTTATATTAGTACATGTGCACATGCAGTGATGATGCTTAGAAAATTTAACACTGAACTGAACACGCGTTCTCCTGCCAAGGTTCATGTTCAAGGAGGTACATGAACAGTTTGTATGCATAAACTGTTCATGTTTCGTGTTTGTGTGTAGCTTTTATTTACGTGTGCATTTGTAAAGACGCTTCAACTGTTACATGTGTGCTGTACGTGGTTATCTCGCCTCCCCCAACAACTGGCGGAAATAATTTAGTAGGTACTAGAAGTTGCGTTTGACACCTGCCGTCTTAAATGCTCTATGGAAAACATGTCCCGCGTAAAATGTTAAAAATCTACGAAATCAGTAGAAACTTGCTAAGCTGGTTACAATCTGGTCACAACGTCTTTTTGGCACAAACAATTTGGTACTAGAAGTTGAGTATAACACCTCCCGTATTAAATGCTCAAAGTGTTGATGAGTACTAATGGGTAATGAGAGGCGACCGTACCACCTTATCTCCGTAGATGCGTCGCAGCGCCCTCTGGTGCACGGTGGGGGAGTCTCCCCCGAGGCAGTCGTCGAGCCTGTACTTCGCCGCATCGTCCGGAGTCATCCGGGACAACTTCTTCTGCACACCCTCCAGCACACGGATGGTGGACGCGTTCGTTTCTATCACCACATCCAGCTGGAACATAAACAGTTTATATTAATATTTCACGCTTAAATTACCAGAGCAAGCAGAGGTGGATATCACTAAGATTAGCTCAGTCGTGGAGCAGCGGTGAGCGGTACGGGCCTCTCCTTAGAAATTTAAAGTCACTGGTTTGATTCCCTTAATATCAGTGAAAGACGGTGTCTAAAAACTAATATAACTACAGAGATCGTAGTATTGTCTTAGATTTACGCGAATATCACACATTGAAATAAAACTACTTTTTAACGGATTTTATCGCGGTTTATTTTACACCCGTGAACATGAAGTCTGAAAACACTTTGAAATCCGTTAAAAAGTAGTTCTATTTCAATACAGAGATCGTCCTACATTTAAGATACTATGAATAAAATATAATAATATATGTCATAATTACCTCAAATCTTTCGTCTTCGCACCTATAAATGTACTCTTCGTACTGCGTCTTCCGTGATGTTACGAATGTTGAATCTTCGCTCCAAGTGGGGAACGACACCCACGTGTCATTTAATACCTGTTACAAAGAGAATTGTTGAATTTATTTGTTGGTCTAGTGTGTTTTTAAGCAAGAAATAGTTATTAAAATTAATAACGAGAAAATAAATATAAATAAAACGTAAGTAATACATAAATATTATGTCAGAGAAGTCATTAAGTACGGGAGCAAACATGACAGCGAGGCGGCAGCGCGTCGTGACGTCACGCTTCGACAGAGTCTAGTCTGACGTGCGCGGGCGACGAGTGGGGACTGGCGCTACACGAACTGTCCCCAGTTCTCTACAGACATCCGTGCGACCAACATCGGTCTAGGAACTGTCTTACCACTCGTTGTATTATTTTTACATTTTGTAACCAATTAATAGTGTGATTAGGTTAACTTTGTTTGCTGCTCGTAACCACACCCACTCAAAAGTTATCTGGCGATGACTATCCCTCTGATCGGCCCCCTGTACCGATATATAAATGACCGTCACTCTACCCAGCACTACTTAAGACATGTCTGCCACAGCAGTACCGGATATAGTGGCACTTACAGAATCGAAATGCGGTATATAATAAGTCTCACCTCTTTACAAAGGGGGGTCCTTCCAGAACATTTCCTGGCAGCAGCGTCGCGGGGTAGCGCGCAATACGACGTTCCGAGGCGTTTACATGTCGTCAGATCTGATACAAACATACAATATTACTTTATATATACATTTACTAGATTTCCACTAGCGGATACATCGGCTATTGTTTAAAAACCATTACCCTTTTTTCCGCAGTCGGACAACCACTATCCTATGTCCTTCCCCGGGTCTCAAACTAACTCCATACCAAATTTCATGAACGTAGTTGTAGCATTTATAATATTAGTAAGGAAGTAAGAATTATATGTCCGTCTGTTTTAATGATTTAAATATAATATTTTGATGTTTGAGAAATGATTGTTGTGTTAAAAATAACGTTTGGCAAAGGGAAAAAATGTTACGAGACATATCAGTAAGAAGGCAGCATGCGTGTATCAACAATGACATTCTGTCACAAGCACATCGCACGGTTTGTCATCATTGTCTCTAAATAAAATTAACATTATACATAAAAAATATTCACTTTGTAATAAATTCAAAAAATATTTTTTCTTTCATTCTAAATTAAAATAATATATTTGCGCTTCATCACAAATGCCAGTACACCGATGGAATACGCTGACCCAGTATACCGACTGACCAATTATTACCAGGGAGGAGTGGTAGTGTAATGAGGTCATCATTTTTTCTCTAAAATATCATAAGAATCTTAAGAGACAAACATTTGTTTAAATACGTCTGTTTGTCTTGTATCTGGGTGTAATTATCTATATTTAAGTATATATTTACAAAAGAAAAGTATTATATGTAGTATACTACCAGTTATCCAGTTTCCATAGTACAAGCTCTGCTTAGTTTGGGATCAGATGGCCGTGTGTGTTAATGTCCCACTATATTAAGAGAAAATTAACGTACCTATATCCATAGCAGCGTCTCCTTGCGGACGATCGTGTCGGAGTTGGGCCCCCAACGGTCCGATGGGCTCGTAACGCTTGTCAGGACGCTCGTACACACTGCCGGCGCTTTGCAAGGGTGTCGGGTTGTAGCCTATAACAAGAGTACATATTTATTTAATTTTATACTAGCCGGTTTCTTCAACATGTTCTTGTTCAACTATTCTACATCATCGTTCCCCTAGCCTTTTTCCTATTTCTATTGGGGTCGGCTCCCAGTCTAACCTGATGCGGCTAGCTACCAGTATTATACGAGCGACTGCCATCAGACCTTAAAACCCGTAGGGAACCAGTAGCAGAGATGGGTAGACCAGGTGTCAGATTATATTGGCTTCTGACTACATGTAACAATTGTCATAGATGTGTTAAATGCCATCGTGGCCGACGGTTTAACGTGCTCTCCGAGGCACGGAATACTGTCCAGGGCGGGAATCGAACCCACAAACTCCCGAGCACAGTGTAGCCCAATCGGACGGCTTACACCGCTCGACTACCGAAGTCGTCCAACTTCGTGTTCAACTATTCTACAACAAAAATAAAGAATATTTTCACTGAGCCGTGGCGAGGATGGGATTTTCTAATATAAAATGCATGATCTTTAGTGAACGCAAAGCGGATACAGCACGGGTACTGTATAATCAGTACCAATAATAAGCGTAATCAGTTTTCTTAATATTTTTGTACTAAGACATATTTTAAAAGCAGCGGTGGCGCAGCAGTAGGCGCCCGCCTTAGAAATATAAGGTCGGGGGTTCGATTCCCAGTCGTGCCCACATAATATCTTTATATGAATTATTTCATCACCTCTGCTCAATATCGGTAAAGGAAAACATCGAAACTGACATGTCTAAGAACTAGTCATTCGAGGACATGTGACATCTTCACCACTGCCACACATATGCATCAGTTATCTGGTTTCCATAACACAAGCTCTGCTTAGCTTGGGACCAGATGACCGTGTGATCATCCAGTGCATTAAACTCTAATAGACAAATGTCGAAAATCTTCGACATATTATGTCTATTATAGGCCAACCGTTTAACTCGCGTATCGCCATCTAAGGTACAAAGTCATAAAACATAAATTAAATCTCTTAAAGAACTATTTAACCACAGATAAAAGTAATGTAAGACTATTCGTCACTAATATCCATATCGCTTGAATCATCATCACTGTCTGTGCAGCTTGAGGAGTCAGAATTTTGGCGATAGGCGATACGCGAGTTAAACGGTCTATCTATTGAGATGAATGTCTAAAAACGCGAGAATAGGGGCTTTGAAATATATTTAATATACAAGTAGTAGTTACCAGAGTGCATGGTGCTGGTGGGGGTGTGTGGGGGCGAGGGTGGCCCCAGGAAGTCCTGCAGCCACTTCTGCAGCTCGGGGTGGCGGCACAGGAACGGACCCACCACGCACAGCAGCTCCGACGACGATATTATCTCGTTCGTGAACAACAGCAGACATCTGGGTACAAATTAATGCTTTGTTACTTTATTTACTCAATAACACGATTGTATTGTCTTAGATTGTCATAGAATATCACACGCATTGAAATAAAACTAATTTTTAACGGATTTTATCGCGGTTTATTTTTGGACGTCTAATACCTCAGTCCACCCGTGAACATGAAGTCCGAAAAGACTTTGAAACGTCTGGATCTAAAATCTAAAATAAACCGCGATAAAATCCGTTAAAAAGTAGTTTTATTTCAATAACTGGATTTTTTTATTCTTCGATAGGCTGGCACTTGACTACAACTTGCCTGATGTTAAACAATCATATAGTCTACGATGGAACACACCAGCCCAGTATACCGATTCACTCGTGGTTACGAATGATTATCGGTGAGAAGGTGGCAGTGGAATGAGCCTCCATATGGTTATAAACCCTAAAAGAGCAACAATTCCGACCCACCCTCTTTGCATGGTGTCACCAGACATCGCACCGGACCACGGCAAGGCCGCTTGGCGGTGCGGCTTTGTCTGGTGGGTGGTCACTAACCACGGCCGAAGCCTACCACCAGTCGATTGTCACCTGATTTGCACCACCCGGGGACTAAGTGTGGGGATTCAATTAAAGGTTTACACCCATGGACGAAGGTGACTCAGCCCCCAAAATATAGTATATTAATGGATTTGATTAATTGTTATTGGACTGGGTGATTAATATTTGAATTGTATCACTTTATTTATTATGTGATTATGTGTGTGTATAATTTGATTGTGTAAATTTTTAATAATTAATTAATCTATAGATATGGTGACTGCATTGTACTAGTCTCCTAGCACGGCTTAGCGCGGACAATTAAATATCTGCTGTTAATTATATATATTCGCGCGAGAAAGAGAGCATAGTAGGGACCGCTGGATTGCCTTGTAGATTATTACGAACCCAAGCTATTCCATCTCTTTCTACGATGCGGATATCTGCATCGTCGCCGTGGAAAGGCGTAGCCGCCGCGAGCGCATGTGTCGTGTTCAACAGTCACATTTTCTTCGCCGCGCGCACCGCATCCTTTGTATCTCCGCACATCTATTATCAGTATCGTCGCTACGTTCCGCTGTGCTTTGTGTATATTCCTACTGTGAAAAACTACCCTGGACGGCCGGAGAGAGAGGAGAGACTGGGAAAGCTTGGTAAGTACCTGTTTACTTGATAATTTCCAGCCAGACCTAGCTCTCACTCTAGTATCCTCTAGGTACAGATTTAGGTACTTCCGCGTCGCCCTATACAGTCCACTAAATTAATAGAACTCGCTTAATCAATGTATTTAAATATTTTTAATTGCATTCTGACACAATGTAAATTGTTTATGAATAAATGAAATGAAATATATAATTACCTCAAAAAGTTATCATAAACATGGTGGGACCGCAGCGCCTTTCTAGCACGATCGAAGAAGTTGAACTCATGTACTGTCGCCAACTTCGCTGCGTCCGCTAAAGACACATCACGACGAGCACTCCACACACGACACTTCTTAGCTGGCGGTGCACCCGAACCTGACAGAATATCAATTATTAGTAACATTATTTAATACCAGCTTTTCGCCTGCACGTATGTAAAAAAAACTGCAAAATCATTCTCTTTTTCCACAGTCGGATAAAAACTATCCTATCGTCCTAACTAAATTATCCTGTCCTTTCCCGAGTCCTCGAACTATCTCCATACCAAATTTGATCCAAATCGGTTTTTTTATTCTATTGTAAGCTTGCGCTTGACCACAACTTGCCTATTGTGAAGCAATGATGCAGTCTACAATGGAACTCGCTTACCCATTAAATACCGATTCACTCGTGACTTGAAGACAGACAGATTATAGCGATCGGGAAATAGAGATGTCGTTAGCGAATTCCACAACTTGGCAGTACAGTTCAGTAGATTTTGCGTGAAAGCGCGACTTCTAAGAATGTTTGGGGATGTATGATAGTTAATATTTAAACGCATCGGTCGCATCGTGGTCTGCTTGCGACCACGACCGGTGCAACCCATGTCGAAAACGTAAAGCCAAATTAAAGGTGAGCGCGTTAATTGCCCGTTATGATAAGTATAAATATTAATAATGCAACGCGAAAAAGAACCTGCCTTTGATTAGCTTACCTATCTGGCTGGTGGAACTGAAGCTGGGAGATCTCTTGAGATGATGATGCTGAGGCTGCGGCGCTGGTACTGCGCTTGTACTTGATGTTGTGTGTTTCGGCAGCTGTACAAAAAATATATTGATATTTTTTTTTGTTCTACGGACACAGAACATTTGAAACCTATAAATTTTGATATTTTTTTTCTTTTAAAACAAAACAGACGTAATTCTTCTAATGTCTCGTTGCAAGTTAACTAATAAAGGTATGATAATGGCTGAGGAAATGTTCGATTGACGGACGGCGGCGAGAGGGCGACCGTACCCGTAGTATTAAGTATACCCTTAGTATTTTACTGCCCATTTATTAAGAGAAAAGAAGAAAACACCGAAGTTATAATCACCTTGTGAATCGTATCAAAAGTGGATAAAAGGAAAAATAATCTTTATTGACAAATGTACAAAGAGTACAATTACAATATTATCATGTTCTATCTTTGGCTCCCAAACTAAGTGAAGCTTGTACTACGAGAGCCAAAAAGTAACTAATTAAACTAACTTAATAACAGATCCTATACATAAAAATCTCATAATAGCCTCTGTTAAAATGGATTTTGTCTCTTTTTTACTAGTACAAATGTCAAGATGACAGACAAAGCCTATTATAGCTATTTTAAGCTTATAAGCAGTTTATGAATAAGGGGGAAAGAAGTGTAACTTACCGGTGCATGTAGTAACGCGTGCGCATGCGGCGGAGATGATCGTCGCTCCACGTCACTGTCGGCGCGCGGCGCCTGCGCAACATACTATTATTTATCTATACTAATACTTATTACAAAGCTGAAGGGTTCGTTTGAACGCGCTAATATCAGGGATTACTACTACTAGGGATTATAGCTACTTTATTGAGGAAGGCTATAGGCTAATTTTTACCACACAACTGGGTTTGGACGAAGCCGGCTGCGGAAGGCTAATTCGGTTATAATTTACTAGCTTCCGCCCGCGGCTTCGCCCGCAAAATTGATCTCACTAATTTTGTTTCTCCATACAAACTTTGGAACCCCGTTTCACCCCCTTAAAGGGTGAGTTTTGAAAAATCCTTTCTTAGTGCACCCCTAGACCTCATGAGGAACCTATGTGCTAAATTTGGAGTCTCCAGATCCAGCGGTTTGGGCTCTGCGTTGATATGTCAGTCAGTCAGTTTCTTCTTTTATATATTTAGATGAGGAATACGTATCCAACCTCTCAAAGTAAGATGATAGTTAGTAAGACAGCATCGAGTGAGGCGAACAGACCTGTGCATGTACCGAGAGCGGCGGCGACCGTGCGAGAGGATGTCGGTCCGGCGGCTTGCTGACAGCCTTCGCGTCCGGCAGGAACTGACCGAACTCTGCTAGCAAGTCGTCTTGGTTCTCGAATAGTTTCGCCACCTGGCAACAACATCATTTATTGATTACTTGCTCTACAAAAAAAACTGTTCAAAGAGCACGTAGATCGTTTTCCTAGAACGTATAATTCTTAATACCTAATACTGAGTAGGTACATAGTTAAAATAAAATATTTTTTGTGTACTGTACTGAGGCGTGACTAAAGACAGCAATTAAATGCGACTAAGAGAAAATGTTTTGTAACTAAAGGCTATATTATACTTGAAACTAGACATTCTTCACATCATGCAAGTTGTGGTCGAACGCAGGCCTATTTTAGGATAAAAAAAAAATGTTTATGTGAATTCAGAAATTAATTTGCATTACAGTTTGATACGATTTTTGATGTGCAAACTTTTTGCAAAAATTTCACTTCGTGCAACACTAATTTCCTGTCTTTGTCAGATAAAGGTTTTTCTTTCTATCTATAAAAAGATTTAAAATCAAATTACCTGTGAGTACACCTCCTGTTCGGTCTGCTGTTTCGACTGTGGTTCTTTCATTTCCCGATGTCCTCGTTGGTAAGCGTGTAGGATCTCCAAGAACCTCTTGTATTTGTCTGGTTGTCGCGAGAAACGGGACTGAAAGATCGACAGATTAGATAAGGTTGTAATTTGGTAGGGGTTGATTTAGGGCTAGGTATGGAGTGAATCAGAACTCTTATAGAGCAGCCGCAAGTTTTTATCATTTGGATCAATCGGTAATTAATGTCATCATTTAAATTGGAATGTTGGAAGCCAACACCGGGTTGACTACACGGATGAAGCCGCCGAAGGAAGGCTAGAAAATTTCTATAAGAAAAACACTAACACTGATTCAAACCCGAAACCACTTACTGATCAGCTAACATATACAATACAACCACTAGGGACACCTTATAACATTTAATACAGGAATTGTTATGCGCAGGCGTTCCCCTCTGCCGAGGTACATGAACAGTTTGTGCATGTGCGTTCGTAGCTGTAGCTATGTAGCTTTTTTACGTGTGCATTTGTAAAGATTCTTCAACTTATTGTGGTTACCTGGCCTTCTCCCAAAAACTGGCACTAAAAATTTACTACTAAATTGCGTAAAACACTTCCCGTGTAAAATGTTCTAAGTGTGACACCCACAAACCCGTATTTACCCAGAGCGTATGGATTTTTCGTTTTTTTTTTATTTATTTATTAAGGCACATCAACAATGTATACACCAACATTAACATGTAGCATTATTTAAGACTAGGACTTATGTTTTACTGATGTAAGTGATCTTACAGATATGCACAACATTGAATATATAATTTAGAATCCATGGTTAACTAAAACTAATAATATAACATAAATTATGAGATCATTGTTAACAATATTTCACCATCATTCCCCTTGCCTTTTTCCCATTTCTATTGGTGTCGGCTTCCAGTCTAACCTGATGCAGCTAGCTACCAGAATTATACGAGCGACTGCCATCAGACCTCGAAACCCGTAGGGAACCAGTAGCCGAGATGGTTAGACCAGGTGTCAGATTATATTGGCTTCTGACTACATGTAACAATTGTCATAGATGTGTTGAATGACAACCTAAATGACATTGTTAACAATAGTTACAATAATAATATGGATTAAGATCTAAACTCTCTCAACTCGTAAGATAGTTGAGACGAGACCTGTGCAATGCAAGACACAAAAAGTGTTAAAGTAAATCTAGTGTCTTGATCTTAAACATATTTATCTACAAAATAATTTATTTGGCAATATTCTTACCTTAATTTTATTAACATATTCAATCGCATGATTGAACTCCACCGGCTGACTGGCTGGTGCTGGTGTAGAATGTGCGGTAGTTTGTTGAGAACCTGGAATATGATCATGGTATAATATATGGTGTTTGTGTGCTCATGGGGATAATGATGGTGATGGTGATAATCAGAACTCTTAATGAGCAGCCGCTTGTTATTATCATTACGGTCAATCGGTAATTAAATTCATCATTTTAACCCTTTTATGGTTAGAGAGAATATTTTTTCCACCAACTTAATTGCGTTTTATGGGCAACTAGCTTTCCGACAGCGGCTTCGCCCGCGTGTATGTCGGTTATTGCGCCAAAACATTACCTTCTTTTTGCGCAGTCGGACAAAAACTATCCTATGTTCTTTCTCGGGTCTTAAACTACCTCCATACCCAATTTCATCCAAATCGGTTCAGTAGTTTAAGCGGGAAAGCATAACAGACAGACAGTTACTTTCGCATTTATAATATTAGTAGGGATTAGTTTCCTATATAGCTATAGGCCGACCGTTTAACTCTCGTATCGCCATCTGGAGTACAAAGTCATAAAACATTAATTAAATCTCATAAAGCACTATTTAACCACAGATAAAAGTAATGTAAGACTATTCGTCACTAATATCCATATCGCTTGAATCTTCATCACTGTCTGTGCAGCTTGAGGAGTCAGAATCTTGGCGATAGGCGATACGCGAGTTAAACGGTCTATCTACAGAGACGTTGGGAGTCTATTGAAAGGCGAGCCAAGAGGCTGTTGTCAACTAATCCCTTGTCAAGGCTAAATTGCAAAACCTCGAGCATCGCCGTTACTAGATTGTTGCTCTTCTATGGGATACACTTCAGAGTGTGCGTTCTTACATCGAACAAGTAGAGGTACAGCTATGCCACCGATATAAGGTTGAAAATGCCCGGGTACACACAAAGCTTTGCTTCCACTTTTATAGTGCGAACTGCCAAGTTGTGGAATTCGCTGCCAGCATCTGTTTCCCGATAGCTACAATCTGCCTGTGTTCAAGTCACCGAGTGAATCGGTATTTACTGGGCAAACGCGTTCCATCGAAGACTACATCATTGCTTTACATGTTTTTTTATTCTGCGATAGGCTGGCGCTTGACTACAACTTGCCTGATGTTAAGCAATGATGTAGTCTACGATGGAACGAGCCAGCCTAGTACACCGATTCACTCGTGATTACGAATGATTATTATCGGTGAGAAGGTAGCAGTGGAATGAGCCTCCAAGGAAAAATTAAAGGACCAACAATTCCGATCCAGGCAAGTTGTGGGTTTGAAACGAAACCAGCGCCGCTGTTGGTCCTGGTGCACAACAGTAGCAGAGGTGGGTTTGGGGATTATATTAGATCTATTTTCAAATTACCTGGTGTTGCATGGTGTATAGCGGCCGCTTCGATCTGCTGGTGAGCTTGTGAGATCTGATGCAGGGTGTTCGTAGGTGCTGCGCTCACCGAGAGATTGTGTACCACCGCGCTGGTTATTGCCCTGTTTCAACATATATTTTTGTTAATATGTGCTTATTTATTATGTATTATATTAATGTTATATGATAGTCAGAACTCTTCTAGAGCAGCCGCAAGTTTTTATCATTGGACTCAATCGGTAATTTGTTTCATCATGTATGTATGGGAATCGAACTCACGACCCCAGTTCAACCCACACATCTTTGTGTGAATTGTTGCATCGCCGCCGCTCGGTATCGGTGAAAGAAAACATCGTGGCATATCTAAAAACTAATCATTCGAGGAAGTTAAGTCGCTCTAATTCAACACACTGAACAAACAAAATGTAATAGATATAAGTACTTCATTTAAAAAAGTAATAAGCCTACTGAGTTTTTTGTCAGTGTTTCTCAGTAGTTGCCAGTCATTCACTGCACGGTAGGAAAAGAAATTGGACTATTTTTATGTAGACTCGCGTCTCAAAAACATTAAGCATATTTTCTTTTCATTTCATTTTAAGTAGACTGCCGGGTAAAGAAACGAGAGAATAGTATTGTCTTAGATTTACGCGAATATCACACATCAGTCTTTACAGACTTTGAAACGTCAGGATCTAAAAACCTATTTAAATAAAAATCAATGCCACTTTTCGTTGTAATTTTATAACTCAAAAACGGGCTTATCTATTCAAACCAAATGTTTAGGCATTGTTCGGACTAATTAGTAGATGGTTTATGTGAAGTTTGCACAAAATCGGTTGAGCGGTTCTTTGATTATCACAATTTTTGTAAATTGTTGAGTGGGCTAAAGCTACCCGGGCGAAGCTGGGGCGGGCTAGTCTAAAATAAACCGCGATAAAATCCGTTAAAAAGTAGTTTTATTTCAAGGATAGTATACATACTGTGTGTTAGCAGCATGGTGCTGCTGGTGCTGATGCTGCTGGTGTATAGGCTGGTGGTGCTGGTGCGACAGGTGGTGCGGCACCAGGTGCACCAGCTGCGGCTGCGGCACCCCCACCACCACGCCGCCACCGCTGCCGCTGGGCGACGGCATCGACACTGACACCTGCACCATTAATAACACAATTATAATAATCTGCTTGACTGCCTCTGTGAATCGGTATTAACTGGATAAGCGCGTTCCATCGTATATATAGATATATAGAGGAAATTCGTCGGGTGCGCACACTCTTTGCTTACACTTTTATTGTGCGAACTGCCAAGTTGTGGAATTCGCTACCGGCATCTCTGTTTCCCGATAGCTATAATATAATCTGCCTGTCTTCACATCACGGGTGAATCGGATTTGCTGGGTAAGCGCGTTTCATCGTAGACTGCATCATTGCTTAACAACAGGCAAGTTGTGGTCAAGCGCAAGCCTCTTACATAATAAAAAAACTAAATCATAGGAATGACGACCATTTCTTGTTGTCATCTCTATTATTCACCACCATTCCCCTTTTCCCATATCTATTGTGGTCGGCCTCCAGTCTAACCTGATGCGGCTAGCTACCAGAATTACACGAGCGACTGCCATCAGACCTCGAAACCCGTAGGGAACCAGTAACCGAGATGGTTAGACCAGGTGTCAGATTATATTGGCTTCTGACTACATGTAACGATTGTCGATGTGTTTAATAACAACCGGGACCGACGTCTTAACGTGCTCTCCGAGGCACGGAGGGTAGTCCCTCAACCAACCAGACACCGAAACAAATCTTTGTTGTTACACAAATATTGCCCGGGGCGGGAATCGAACCCGCGACCTCCCGGGCACAGTATAGCCCAATCGGACGGCTTACACCGCTCGACTACCGAGGTCGTCTTCATCGTTAATCATTGTCATCTCTATTAATATTAAGTAGAAAAAAATTTAAGCACATCTTACCTGCCCATTACTCTGAACTTCGATCTTGTACCCGGGCGGTAAAAATGTGTTGAAGCCCACAATCAGTTCTGGATGTCCTTTAAACAGGTTCGATACCCGGGTAATGACTCCCGGGGTGTCAATACTGTAATGAGTTCTATCATTAGATGTTATTTGTTGAAACATGAGTTGATATATAAATTGATGGAATTAGACTATAAGCATTGGGGGAGCAGCGGAATGGGCCTCGCCTTAGAGATATAAGATCGCGGGTTAGATTCCCGGTCATCACCAGCCTATTTTAGTCCACAGCTGGACATAGGCATCTCCTAAAGTACGCCACTGAGCACGATTCGCGGTTTTCCTATCCAGTTCTTGCTGGCCGCTCTGCTGAGATCGTCACTCCACCTAGTCTGAGGGCGTCCTACGCTACGTTTGCCAATTCGTGGTCTCCACTCAAGAACTCGTTTACCCCAACGGTTGTCGATTCTACGGCAGATATGACCGGCCCACTGTCACTTCAGCTTCCCGGTCGTGCCCACACATCTTTGTGTGAATCGTTTCATCTCAGCTGCTCAACATCGGTGAAGGAAAACATCGTGAGGAAACTGGCATGTCTAAGAACTAATTATTCGAAGACATGTGACATCCACCAACCCGCACTTACTCTCTCAACTCCTAAGATAGTTGAGAGAAGACCCGTGCCCAGCAGTGGGACACTAAAAAGGGATGTCAATGTCCTCGAATGATTAGTTCTTAGAGATGCCGGTTTCCCCATGACGTTTTCCTTCACTGATATTAAGCAGCAGCAATTAAACAATTAAAACTAAGATTTGTGTTTTACTGGGGATCGAACCCGCGACCTTATACTTCAAAAGCGAGTCGTGGGTTCGATTTTCCTAAGACAGACTTGTAAGATGAACATGTCTGTCTCGAGTCTGGGTGCAATTATCTATTATATGTATATCATCAGTTGTCAGTTTCATTAACACAAGCTCTGCTTAGTTTGGAATCAGATGACCACACGGTCATCTGATTGTTATTGTGTTAATGTCCCAAGACATCATTATTATATCTAGCTTGATTAAAAAGGCTCAAATGAGGGTTTCGATTACCGGTTCGAGCAAGAATACTTATCTAATCTATACTAATATTATAAGCTTAAGTTTGTTTGAACGCGCTAATCTCAGAAACTACTGGTCCGATTTGAAAAATTCTTGCACTTTAAGATAGCCCATTTGTTGAGGTAGGCTATAGGCTACTTTTTATCCCACTGCTGGGCATGATATGTAGTTCACGCGGGCGTAGCCGCGGCGGAAAGCTAGAATACTTATAAAATCTTGGTAGCAGCAAGTTTAGAATCGTGCCCGATAACGGCTTCATCTGTTATTACATATGGAATTTAAACATAGCCAGGGTAGTGTTTAATATTCACCTCTGCTAACAACCTCAGGTAATATGGGAGAGATGCTATGTTTTATCGGATGAGGGGTTAGGTCCCTTTTAGGACAAGCTTCCCACTGTTTGAAAAATCCCTTGTTACTACACCCCTAAACCTCTTATGGAACCTATGTGCCAAGTTTGTAGTCTCTAGACCAATCAGTTTGGGCTGTGCCTTGATATGTTAGTCAGTTTTTTCTTTCATAAGTGGTGTACCGGAAAGGGTTAATTATGCCTCAAATTCTACATTATTTTAGTTGTATGCACTATTATTGCGACGTTTAAATTATAATAAATCTATTAGAACTTTTTTTAGAATATAATATTAACAAGAATAATTTATTTACTATAGGCTGACCGTTTAACTGGCGTATCGCCGGCCGGTGGCGTGGCCGGTAAGCTACTTGCTTTTCACGCCGCAGATCGTGGGTTCGATTCCCACCCGAGACAAACATTTGTTTAAATATGTCTGTTTGTCTTGTGTCTGGGTGTAATTATCTATATTTAAGTATATATTTACAAAAGAAAAGTATTATATGTAGTATATTACCAGTTATCTGGTTTCCATAGTACAAGCTCTGCTTAGTTTGTGATCAGATGACCGTGTGTGTTTATGTCCCACTATATTATTATTATCATCGCCAAGATTCTGACTCCTCAAGGTGCACAGACAGTGATTATGATTCAAGCGATATGGATATTAGTGACGAATAGTCTTACATTACTTTTATCTGTGTTAAATAGTTCTTTAAGAGATTTAATTTATGTTTTATGACTTTGTACCTCAGATGGAGATACGCGAGTTAAACGGTCGCCCTATAGTAATGGCCTGAAGAATGTCTGGTTTTCAAGTATAGTTATAGCCTTTCCGGTTCCGGTTTAATAGTTATGATTAAGATTACTAAAGATACTTACGTCTGACTTTTGAATTCCTTCATGATGTCCAAGAAGTCGTTATAAACTTGTGGCTGCGTATTAAACTTGTATTTCACTTGATCTAAATACGACAGCGCATCTTCCACCTTCAGCCTCTGGAACTGCGTGCCGGGTGGAGGTTGGGGCCCAGGACCGACACCTACACCAACATTAGGCGCCATGGTCGGCATTGGGGATGGAGCGGGAGATTGACGGCCTAAGTTTGTCGGTAATGCGGTTAAGTTCGGCTGCTGAGGTGGTAATGTCTGGGGAAGAAACACTTTTATCAGTGCTTAAGACACTTCTGAACTGACAATCTTCTAAATAAACTGCCTCTGTGGTCCAGTGGTATGTTCTCTTAATAACCGCGTGGTCCCAGGTGGAGCAAAATGACTCTTCAGAATACTTAGAGAATTGAAATAAAACTACTTTCTAACGGATTAATTTTAAAGCTATTGAAATTAAAAACCATCCTAATTTAACAGAGAAAATGGTTGGAATATATACCACCAGCTTGGGACCCAGGCAAAATCAACTCAGAATTCAAGACACTGTAAGCTCAGTTTACTTAAGTCGAAATGCAACTTAATTAATAATGTTTGTAGGTAGTCAGTAATAATTGTGATTAATATTTTTGGACGTCAAATACCTCAGTCTTCTAAAGGAAAAAAAGGATCGAAAATCTGAAATATACCGCGATGGAATCAGTTATAATAAAGTAGTTTTATTTCAATGTGTGATATTCGCGTAAATCTAAGAAAATACTACTTAGAAGATCTTAGTTGCAGCTTGAAGTTTGAGATTGTGCTCGATGAACGGCAATAGGCTCGGCCCCTATTACTTATGGAACCTAAACATAGCTCGCGACATGTGTGTGATAGTCACCACTGCCTTCACGTTCTTAATACAGGTGTGAGCGCTTTCTAATATAAAATTCTAGAGTTTGTAACAAAAAAACTCCTAAACGGCTTCACAGATTCTTATAAAATTCTGTGTGTATATTCTGTAGATCTGGATTCTGTTAATTATCACCGGTTAATTACAAATAAACACAATTCCCAGTTGATTGTCACCCGATTTTCACCACCAGATCACCACGTGTGGGGATTCAGATAAAAGGTTCAGTCTCACGGATGAAGGTGACTCAGGCACCAAAAGTTCGAAATAAATGCCCAAACCCCGAGAGTCGGGAGATATATAATACAGTGTTTGTAATAATATATAAGTTAAAATATTAACAAAAAAAACCGACTTTTGGGACCACACGGAAAGCATCAGCTTGCAATAAAAAAAAAATCAAAATCGGATCACCCATTCGAAAGTTCTGAGGTAACAAACATAAAAAACATACAGTCGAATTGATAAACCTCCTCTTTTTAGAAGTCGGTTAAAAATAAAGCTGGTAATGCAAAATGTAGTATACCTTGAGTCTCTGCGGCGTGTGGTGGTGGGTCTTCGGCGCGTACTGCAGAGCAGCGGGCTTCAGATAGTTGATAAGTGGGGCAGCGCCCGCCCGCCCTGATCCACGACCGAACCCACCGCCCACTGACACCATCGCACTAGAGCCTACACACAAACATACACTATATTGACTTGACAGGCCGGTGGCGTGGTCGGTAAGATACTTGATTTTCACACCGCAGGTGATGGGTTCGATTCCCACCCAAGTCAGACATTGGTGTGATGAATACATGTTTGTCTTGAGTATGGGTGTAATTATGTTTATTTAAGTATGTATTTACAAAAGAAAAGCTAACACAACAGGTGTAAATACATTTTGTTTCTCTGACAAAATTTGAACATTGGGGACAAATAAGTGGAGACTCAGGATAGGACTGGTCCATAAATTTAAAGTCGCTCAGCGAGCTATGGAAAGGGCTATGCTCAGAGTTTCTCTGAAGGATCGACTACGCAATGAAGTGATCCGACAGAAAACTAAGGTAATCGACATAGCTCACCGGATTATAGGCCGACCGTTTAACTCATGTATCGCCATCTGAGGTACAAAGTCATAAAACATTAATTAAATCTCATAAAGAACTATTTAACCACAGATAAAAGTAATGTAAGACTATTCGTCACTAATATCCATATCGCTTGAATCATCATCACTGTCTGTGCAGCTTGAGGAGTCAGAATCTTGGCGATAGGCGATACGCGAGTTAAACGGTCTATCTATGCCAGGTCTATCGATCTATCGGTGCCCAGCAATGGGACACTAAAAAGGGTTGAAGTGAAGTGATGGATGGCGAAAAAAAAACAGAAAAAAAAACAAAAGAAGAAAAAACAAAAATAATAATAATAATAAACAATAATAATAATATACTTACTCAAGATCTGTGGCTGAGCAGACTGAGCTAACGTGTGCATATTACTTGCACCAGCTTGTTGTATCTGTAACAAAACAAAACATTATTTTATCAGAAATAAATCACAAGACCTGTATCAAAGGCCTCACTTCTCACTTCAACCCTTTTTTTAATTACATAAAAAGTCAGTAACTGACCCGACAGATGATATTCTGTCTTATCTCGACGGGCCGGTGGCGTGGTCTGTAAGATACTTGCTTTTCACGCCGCAGGCCGTGGGTTCGATTCCCACCCGAGACAAACATTAGTGATGAACATTTGTGTTTGTGTCGAGTCTGGGTGTAAGTATCTATTACAAGTATATATTTAAAAAAAAAAGTATTATTATGTATAGTATATACCAGTTATCTGGTTTCCATAACACAAGCTCTGCTTAGCTTGGGACCAGATGACCGTGTGTGTTAATGTCCCAGAAAATAAAAAAAAAATGAGGTCACATACCAAACTCCACTCAAGAAACTTAGCAATCCTAAATCACACAAGCAAAGTTTTTTTTTTTTCTATCTATAATTATTAAAAATTACACAAACTTGTAACGCTTTTATTGTCAACAGCAATAAGGTTACATTAAAAAAAAAACTTTCTGTGGTCGTTAATTTTTTTTTATTTTCACATTTTTCGCGCCATTTTTGTAATTTACAACCAGCCAAGTATAGTTTTGCGAATTTTTGTGTATTACTAAATCGTACAACGATTCACACACGAGTTATCAGCGAGCGAACACCCACACAGAATACGTCATACCGCGAATACTCAATGTGAAAGGGAACTGATATTTACAACCAACACAAGGACGGAGAGGTTGCTATTTTTATTCTGTTTTATATAAATAAATAGTGATTCACTGTTTACAGATTACATTATTTTTAACTATCAACAAAATAGAGAGGTGTTAAACCCTTTAACTATTATTGACATCGAATAATAATACACTGCTGCTGACATTTTTATTAATAATTGTTATTACTATTTTAATGTAGTTTTCTTTGATATATTTTACATCTTGATTGTTAGTGATTGTAATGTGATATTTAATTTAACTTTTTAATTTTTTAAATGTAATGTAATGGTTAATTTTATTTATTTATTTTTAGTTTTTTTTTAAGTACAATATTCAGACACAATGTATTAATTCTTTATCTATATAATAAAAATGAATCACTAATAGTGTTAGTAAGCGCAAAACTCGAGAACGGCTGAACAGACTTCGCTAATTCTTTTTTTAGGATATTTTTCGAAGTGCGTGGATGGTTCTTCGCAGAGAAAAAAATAACAAAACGACAAACGATTTTTATGAAACCTTATATCTATATTCAGTTGGTCTTAGAATCGGCCGTAATCTATTTTCGGACCCAATAGGTGGCACAGCTTTACCGGGCAGGACGACGTCTGCGGGGTCCGCTAGTGAATAAATAAATTGCAAATTGAAATTAACCACCCCGTCAAACCAATTGCTGTGTGGTGAGGCGTGTAAATGGCCAGAGTGAACTTGGGTTAGTAGTTTTAATTTTTTAATAAAAGCCAAAAGAATGGCCGACACGAAAACGCCAGTTGATTGCCAACAGTGGCGGTTGACCACAAAAATGAAACGAATTGATAAAATATACGTATACAATGAATAAGTAGTTGCAATAGATAATAAATAATAATAATGACTTATTACTTTTTAGTTTTACATAGTACATTTGGCACAACACATTTATACAATTTTTATGTGTACAGGCAATTGAACAAATCTAAGAAGTACCTTTTGACGTTTCACTGTTTTCTATTAAATTAGCTTTATAGAGGCGTAATTCACACTATTTTTATTAGTTTTCCTGTAAAATAATTAAATTATGAAGCTATTTTTATTTTAACATAACATAAACCATTTTCATACAAAAAATAAAATTCTAAATGTACTACGTTTAGAACTGTCAAACGGTACTTCCTAAATTTGATGGACTGTAGTAGGGTACAGCACTTTATTTCAACAAGTGTTTTACTATGTAAACCAAAACATGATAAACCCTATCCACTTAACACGTCCAACGTCCAGTGCCTCATATATGGGTCACTATGAAGTAGCTTCGCACGTCAGTGCCCATATACTACGCACTAAGGGAAATTTAGCTTATGTAAGTACCTAGTGAGTTAGTAGTGAGAGTTTAACTCAGTGCAAGAGTCTCCGTTAAAGCACATACTGAAATGAAATATCTAAGTATTTCTAGTAAAGAACTGTTTTTATTTGTTTTTGGCAAAAATAACTAATAATAATAATAATAATTTATTTCAAGATAGTACAGTTGCACAGCATAATATGTTTGAGGTTACCATTTACATAAGTGCATTTTTGTGTAATAAGGAGAAACGTCGATGTCTGTGGTAGTATGAACTGTGTTACAGACAATTTTTTTTTTTTTGCTAATGACCTAACCCGATTAGCCTGAAGGGCCTCTATTGGTTCACCGGACTTTTTCGGTGAGCCGTCCGAGGACGGTCGAACCGATGTTACAGACAAACTAATTTATTATCATTTATTTAAAAAAAAATCGTCTTCATGACGATGGATCCAAGCCCATTTATTATTATTTACGTTTTTAACAGCACATATAAAGATTAAGTTATATGTGGGAGGCACAAGGAAATGAAAACATTTTGTATGGAGACGTTTAACGTGTTAAACTAGGATGAACCTGTATCTGATAGATAGTGTTCGGCCACTATCTATACAATGTAAGGTTCAGGAGTAGAATGGATGAAAAAAGAAAAACAAAAAAACTTGAGAGGTGTCAAGGGACACCCGGAAGGAACGAAGTTCCTTTCGATTAATTAGTGAAGGAATTGTAATAATTTTTTTTTAAGTTATTATATCTACATATTTTTTTTATTATTAACAAATATAATGTAATATAAAATATATTTTTTTTTACAGACAGAGAAACATGCGCACGCCGCACAGCTTACAATAGCTTACTATAGCAAAAAGTGTCGTGACAACTTTTCGTAAGGATTTTTTCCGTCTAGCCCCCCTTTCACAACGCTCGATAAGGAACTTCGTTCCAAAAAAAAGCATGTATGTTTTAAGCCAGCTATAGGGTGTCTACTATATATTATTGTTTTATCTGTGGTTTAAGCAAAAAAAAGCTTTGTTAAAATTAATTAATTGAAGGTTTTAGTTTATAGTAATAAAAAATATACTAATTGCAGTGAATCATTTTTAATTTAAATTTAATTAATTTAGTAACTATAATTTGCAAGGTTTGTTTACATAACTTGTTTTCGTGAAATAAAAACTTAAAAATTAACACACAACCTTTCGTAGCGTATAAAGTAGAAATTAAATGAAAATACTTTTTTTTAATTCTGAAATAGGCCTGATGTTAAGCAATGATGTAGTCTACGATGGGACGCAAAACAAAAATCTAATTCTCTGTGAAAAATCTAATTTTGATTCGGTCGTTCCGTGGAATATGTTGGCGATATTGTCCTCTGCCTACACTTCCTTATACAGGCGCTTAAATTCGAGCTGCTACTAATAAATTACTGATACCGATAGCCACTTTTGCGACACATTCGGATAAACGGAGTATGTATGTATGAAGGTATATTACCTCATAACTTTGCACAAACAAGTTTAAATTGATAACCTTTTTGTTACGTTTTCATTCCAGGTCGAGCGAAACTTCTAATATACTCAGATAATCATGAGATGTTTTGGGCCTAAATTTAGCCATCAATGTAGGTCATATTTATATATATTTTATTATTTACTAGCTGCCCGCCCCAGCTTCGCCCGGGTAGCTTCAGCCCACTCAACAATTTACAAAAAATGTGATAAATTTATAGAGAACCGCTCAACCGATTTTGTGCAAACTTCACATAAACCATCTACTAAATAGTCCGAACAATGCCTAAACATTTGGTTTGAATAGGTGAGCCCGTTTTTGAGTTACAAAATTACAAAGAAAAGTGGCATTGATTTTTATATATCTAGATTTTTTAAAGGCTTTCGCTCGACCACAACTTGCCTGCTGTGATGTCTTCGATGGAATACGCTTACCCATTAAATACTGACTCACTCGTAACATGAAGACAAGCAGATTATAGCTATCGGGAAACATAGATGCCGGCAGCGAATTCTACAACTTGGCAACTCTACCTACACCTTCGAGTAATAACGGCGTTATATTGAGTTCGATTCCCATACAAGTCAAAAATTTGTGTGATGACCATGTCTGTTTGTCTCGAGTCTGGGTGTAATTATCTAGATTTAAATATAGTATTTACAAAGTAAAGTATTATATGTAGTATATTACCAGTTATCTGGTTTCCATAGTACAAGCTCTGCTTAGTTTGGGATCAGATGACCGTGTGTGTTAATTTCCCACTATATTTCATTTTAAAGTATTTTTTTTTAAATATACGCGAATATCACACATTGAAATAACATTATAAAATAGAATTATTTCATTGTACGAACATTTTCGGCACGCCACGCGTCGCAGGAGCGCGTGACGCTTCCAATGCTAACTTTACTCTACCCCCTTCTACGCAGTTGGGCAAACCTACTGAGGTATCCAACGGGATGGGGGGGATAACACATAATCACTGATTTAATTCCTTTGAGGTGAGGGTACCCACTGAACATCTGACGACCTTCGCAAAAGAAGAATTTTGGCCGCAAGGTGTTTTGTTCCGGCGCTTCCGAGGTCCGATACCTGACACCACGCAACACTCACGATGCAGCGTGGAAAATATAAAATATTTTATATTGTATTTATAGTATTTAGATTAGATAATATTTATTATTGTATTTGTTCATAGTGTTATATTTTATATGGGCCTTGTAACCTGAGATAAATGGTTATTATTATTACCTAATATATAAAATTCTCTTGTCACGGTGTGCGTAATCTAACTCCTCCGAAACGGCTTGACCGATTCTTATGAAATTTTTTATGCATATCCAGTAGGTCTGAGAATCGGCTACTATCTATTTTTCATACCCCTAAGTGATTTTTTTTTAATAAATACGCGGTACGAAGTTTTCTGGGGCAGCTAGTTATAGTATAAAACAAAGTCGCTTTTTCTGTCCCTATGTCCCTATGTATGCTTAGATCTTTAAAACTACGCAACGGATTTTGATGCGGTTTTTTTTTACATAGTGATTCCAGAGGAAGGTTTATAAGTACCTATAACCCATTGCACCCGTGCGAAGCTGGGGCGGGTCGCTAGTTAAAAAAATAATATGGGACCAAATGGCAATGATTCCGCATCAATCAAAAGAAGAAACACGTAAATCGGATCATTAATCTCAGCGTAATCGGTGTACATACATACATACACAAAAAAAATATACCCATCGAATTGAGAACCTCCTCCTGAAGTCGGTTAAAACAGATAATTTTCAAAGTAGGATAAAAAAATACAGAAAACAAACCGCGCAACACAGACTCGCAATCACATAAGCGCATAACTCGAGAACGGCTGAAGCGATTTCGCAAATTCTTTTTTTAGAATACTCCTTGAAGTACGAGGATGGTTTTTACGCTGAGAAAAATTAAAAAAACTCATTCACTTCAGCTTGACCGATTTTTATGAAATTTTAGGTCGTATTCTGTTATCGGACCCGGCAGGTGGCACTGCTTTACCGGGCAGGACGACGTCTGCGGGATCCGCTAGTTAGTTGTATAAAACTTGATGTGGTAGCCGTATGTACTTACTCGTAGAAAAAACCTACCAAATATGATACAGCCAAATCATAATGTTGTACACCTCTATTTTAGAGTCGAATCAATCACTTTTTTATCCGTTACATAGTCCGACATCTATCTATCTTAATATATATATTTCTTGTGTGCGTGTGTATGTGACTGAACTCCTCCTAAACGACTGGACCGATTTTGATGAAATTTTTTGTGTGTGTTCAAGGGGATCTGGGAATGGTTTAGATTCACAATTTTGCGCGGTACGAAGTTCGCTGGGGCAGCTAGTCTCATATAAAAATGAAACCCGTTTTCCGTTGTCACGACATCACGCGTGAACGGCTGGACTGATTTCGCTAATTCTTTTTTTAAAATATTCCTCTAAGTACAAGAAGGATGGTTCTTACGTAGAGAAAAATTAAAAAAAAAAAAGAAAATTTAGAACGCGAAGAAGTGCCGAAAACCGGTTTAGATACCTATTATTTATTATTCGTTATATTCGGTAGGTCTGAGACCCGGTAGATGCCGCTAGTTTTAGAATACGATTTCTTACATAACAAATATGTCCATAAGTAGCAGGCATAAGCGGTAGGTACCTGTCATCCCCTTGTTATATCAAATAGGGTGAGAACCCTTATCTACTGTCTCTGTCTTGTATCGTTGTCTCTTTCTAAAGGGGTGACCGAGATGTTTTGTGAATATTTAAACTTATATTGAGTATTTTAGCTAACCCGTGACTTTACGTAAGTAATTCATAGTATCACGCCTGTTGTACCTGGAGGTAGGCAGAGGTGAATGTTACCAACATTTCGGGGCTATATTTAGGTCCCATACGTTATAGGAGGCGAGCCTATTGCCATTCATGGGGCACAATTTTACGAGCTATTCATATTTTTCGAAGAGCTTGAATTCATTAATCTAAATATATAAAAAAAGAAACTAACTGACTGACATATCAACGCAGAGCCCAAACCGCTGGGTCTGGAGACTCTAAATTTGGCACATAGGTTTCTTAAGGGATCTAGGGGTGCACTAAGAAAGGATTTTTCAAAACTCACCCTTTAAGGGGGTGAAACGGGGTTCCAAAGTTTGTATGATAACAAGATTAGTGAGTTTAATTTCGCGGGCGAAGCCGAGGGCGGAAGCTAGTTATTTATTTAACTTATTACTGCTTCAGTGGAGTTTGTAGCCATCGGAGTCACAGGTTTGAATCCCGCGTCAGACCAAAAATAGTGTTGGTTTTCATCATCATCATCATTATCGGCCTATTCTAGTCCACTGCTGGACATAGGCCGCTCCTAAAGCACGCCACTGAGCACGACCCGCGCGGCTACTCTCATCCAGCTCTTACAAGTCACCTTGCAAACATCGTCACTCCACCTAGTCTGAGGTCGTCCCTAGTTACGTTTGCCAATCCTTGATTATAATATTTTCTTAAATTTACGCAAATATCACACATTGAATTAACTCAAACTGCCTCGGTGATCTAGTGGTAAGTGTGCTCGCTTAATAGCCGCGAGGTCCAGGGTTCGATTCCCGGCTCGAGCAAAACTACTTCTAATTACTTAGAGAATCTTATTCGTCCCCTATTATCCGCTATTTATGCAATATATTCACTTCTGCTTACACCTTCGGGTAATCCAAGCGTGTTTTTATGTTATAGTATTCCCTAATGATAATAAATGAAGCTGAATTTTATGTAGCAGTGATAGTGCACAGGACCGACAGCTTGTCACAGTTGTGTTAACTGTGGTTCCCGGGATACCCTGGCTAGGATGCGCGAAGGAACACCCTGGGGGTTTAAGATCGGGTAACCAGTATGGAGGGAAACTTTATGGATCCCCCCCGCCCTGTATGGCCGCAGGGCGGGCGGATAAAAAAGGGCCGACAGCTTACCGCGCTTTCCAAGCATTATTCTAGGTATGTACTTAAAAAAAAACACAAAATACGCTTCAAATAAACTACTTTTTAACGGATTTTATCGCGGTTTATTTTAGATCCCGACGTTTCAGTCTTTTCAGACTTCATGTTCACGGGTGGACTGAGGTATTTGACGTCCAAAAATATTAATCACAATTATTACTGACTACCTCCTACAAACATAAATATTTAAGTTGCGTTCTGTTCCTTTGAAACGTCGGGATCTAAAATCTAAAATAAACCGCGATAAAATCCGTTAAAAAGTAATTTTATTTCAATGTGTGATATTCGCGTAAATCTAAGACAATACTACTTTACGCTTATTATGACACGATGGAAAAACCTGTATTTATTGATAGTGTCCGCCATTTTGTTTTACGTAAGTAATGTTTTTGTTTTTACACACTTATAATCTATAGTAAGTCGTTCGTCATCCGTTTGTTTACTTCATAGCAAGGACAAAGATGAGTTTAATTCAATTTTAATATTTATTCATATTTATTTGCCGAACGCCCCCGCCACCGCGAACTCAGATCAGCCGCTAGGGAAGTTTTTTTTATGTGACTAAACCACTAGCGCAATTGACATTTAAGGATTCAACATTTTGCAAATACGACATTTTGAGATTCAACATTGCGGTCCGGAAGGATCCCGCCACTGCTATTCCTGTAAGCCAGGATCAAGAGCGCAGCGTAGCCATGAAGAGTTGTATTTGAACCCAGCAAGTGCCAGGAAACCTAAACTTTCTTGGATCCCGCAAAAATTTTATCAGAAAGATAATAGGAGTTGCATCTAGTCCCAAATTAAGTAATTACATTTGCTTATGTTATGGGTACTAGTTATGGGTAATTCATTTTTTTTTGTAAATATATACATATAGTAATAGATAAGTTACACCCAGACACAGAACAAACAATTGTGCTCATCACACAAAGATTTGTCCTGGGTGGGCGACCTTCGGCTTAGCAGTCCGGGTCACTATTCACTATGCAACCAGGCCAGTTAGTACACCGAAACTGGCGACTACAACCGAAATATGGCTTAGAGGATTAGTAGAGAATCTCACTACCTCTAAACAAGCTATACTTAAAAATACTTAAATAATCTGAATCTAGGCAACGGCTTATACAATTTTCATAAATATAGGTTAGGTGTCATTTTTAGAAAACTTCGTTTTATTCGTGTTTTCAGGCATCCAAAAACTACTACAAAATTATTAGAATACGAAGGCCAATTTCACCACAACATCCAACATTATAATAACTCGGGTGGAAAATTGGGCTGTCTTGAATCCAGAAGATCTCAGTTTGAATCCAGATGATGTTTGTCATCTTTTTTAAGTTGCTTTTTAGTGAGAAAATGTATTACTCGGAGCCCTTTACTATAATTTCCAAAAAAAAATGCCAAACGAAGCTCTGTCGTCAAGGTACTATCAATAATAAAAGAACTAAGTTGCAAACAAATAGACATACTTGAGAAGGATTTTGAGGAGCCATCGGCGTTGGGTCATCAGGCCCAAGCCTGGGGCCAGTGCGCTTCATCATAGCTGTAGATCAGCGACAGCCCATCACACGATCACCTGGAAAATTAAAAATCATTTTATACAACCTGAATCAGAGAGGCTATACTTGAAATTAGACATTCTTCAGGTCATTAAGTAGTAAAGTAGAAGTTATGGCCTTTCTGGTTCTACCTGTATAAATAATCTAGAATACCTAAATTTGATCGCATTTTTTTTTAATGCTACTAATAAACTGCAGGTAGTATGCCACGTAGTAACCTCAATGGTAGTACAAAGTTCGCCAAGATTAGTTGTCTCAGCAGACTTCATACCGCCATTCATCAAAATCTGTCCCGCCATTCTTGAGTTATAAATGATGTAACTAACAGGGCGTTTGCACTGTATAACAAGCAGTCTTATTTCTTTTTACTCATCTCTAAACAAAAGAGATAGACAGTGCTTGTAACATGTTTTCTTGTGCACTTTGTTTTATTCATAAAGATATAGACAGCAATTTGTTATAAACAGATTTGTAACCTACTGAAAGGTTTTTGCCTTTTAATGTAAAATTATGCATATCTGACTACTGACCTGACTTTTGTTCTAAAAAAAAATTTTAATTTTGAATGTTTTTTATAACACATAGATTTTTCCATCATAATTTTTCTTAGTGGGGTTCGTGCATTTGTTATATTTTTAGAACCTACCTTACCTAGGTCACTTGCTACACCAGAGGCATCACCAAAAGCACACATTGACAACCATTTTTCAAATGAATTCAATAATAAGATACTCAATATATTTAGGTTATTTTTCAAACTCATTTTTTTTCCTACTTCCCTGATGGTCCATTTAAATTATATTTAAATCAGTCGAGGGGGTTTTAAGTTATTGTTGAAACATTGAAATCTGTTCATATTTTTATGTTTATGGAGATAGTTACATGTTTAAAGAAAAATGTTTAAAGATGGTCAGTACATTTTTTTAAATTTAAACTTTCTTACACAATTTTATTGATGTCTCTGTGATCAAATAGTAAGTGTGTTTGCTTAATAACCACAAGGTCGAGTAAAACTATTTTAGAGTGTGTAAACTTAGAAAATTTTAGTTTCAGCTTTATGTTTGGAATTGTGCATGTTGAGCAGCAATAAACTCACCTCCTATTAGGTACTGCAAGCTACATGCCAGTAAAAAGTAGGTGCTATTGACCTCTGCCTACATATTCAGGTAATACAGATGTGAGCGCTATGTTATGTTTATTGATGTGGTTTTTTTAATCTCATTTATTTAACGGGACTTTGTTCTCATAGAACATGTCAGTCCCCTAAGGATTGCATGGATTTATATTGTCTGTTTTTAAATAAAATTAAATCATTGTACAATGAATATAACATTTTGGCTTCCTGAGATACAGGAATAGCCAAAATGCTATTACACCAGCCTATGTCAGAAACATTTACCCTTAAATTTGCTAATGTAGAATCTCTAGAGGTTTTTATTGATGTGATTGTGGGTGAATGTCTAAGTCATACATTAAATGCATATTTTGTATTAATGACCTAGCCTATTTTTTTAGAAAGAATATTGTATGAACATTTTCGGCACGCCACGCGTCGCAGGAGCGCGTGACGCTTCCAATGCTAACTTTACTCTACCCCCTTGTACGCAGTTGGGCAAACCTACTGAGGTATCCAACGGGATTGGGGGGATAAATTTATTACCAAATAAAACATCTACAACATGTAGAATATTATAAAATACCGAAATTATCTGGAGATTTACGACACAGCTTAATAGGAACTTCTTAAAACTAGTAGGGAACGGTAAAAAATGCCCGCCATTTCCGTGGAAATTCTGATGCAACACTCCGAATTTATTTTTCAAATTCGTTTCAATTAAAATATACACTATTAGTTACATTCACCAATGTATAAGGAAACTAAGAGTTACATAATAATAACTCACTTAGAAAGGAAATAACAAAAACCTGGGATTTAAAACAGGCAGCTGGGTGGTGACGGAAGATATTTTTTTTTCAGAATTGACAGTTGATAGGCTTGGGCAAAAAATATCGATATATCAAAATATCGATATTTTTTCAGAAAAATATCGATATAAATCAGCGATATTTTTTCCCGCGATATATCAACTTTCGATATTTATTTTTAGGTATCAAAATCGATATATTTTTTAAAGCTCTGCTGTCTGCTCATACGTCACATCATGTCTTTGACCAATCTGATTTCTTAAATTTAATTCAAACGCAAACAAAACAGGCGAGCACATCAAGCAAAGAGTGCTCTTGATGTCAATATCAGACAAATACTGGTTTGAATAATGTAATTTTTGTTGTGTTGATGATGTTGATTTTTTCTTGGCTTTATGTACTTATTTTTTAATAATAAAACTGATGTCAAAACAGCCAGATGTGTATTTGCTTTAAAATTTCGAATATTTTGACAATTTTTATAGATAATTGCTTATTGCGCAGAAAATATCGATATATCAACATATCGATATTTTTTAGTCAATTATTATCGATATATTTTAAAAATATCGATACGATATATATCGATATTTTTTCCCCATTTGCCCATCCCTAACAGTTGATGTCAGTGATAATTTAATTAAATCAAAACAAATGACAGTCAAGTCCGAAATTATATAATATATATTTCTAAATAACTGCCCTTAGTCTTTTAGGTTTCATTTTCTGGGTCAATTAACAAAATCACGACATTTGGCACAAGGTAATTTTTTATATTATGATACGCATGAATTGTATTATGCATCGACGTGACTGTTGTACCGTAATATAGTGAACGTACTGCTTTTCTAAACATATTACGCAACGCAACTAAATTATGATTGTAAGGTGCTCGAAAGCTGAAGGCGAGGTGCACAGTGTAGTCGAATTTGGAATTCTGAGTCTCTGGTCACAGTGCCCACACAGGTTTCGTTCAAACCGGTCCGGCAGCACGATGACACAAACTATATCTTATTAATAGCGGAAACGTATACAAATCGATCGATAACAAATCCTACACCACCGCTCGGCAAAAAATATCTCTATAAAGATAAGAATAGGTACTTAATGATACGTATTATATTTGTTCTTCAGAGTAGATAGAAATGGTCTGTTTGTAGTCATTAACTACGCAAGATATTATTTATACCAAATGAAAAACATCATTAGGTAAATTAGGTTATTTTTCAAGCGAAACCAAGTTTCAAACCTCATGTCTTTTTCACGGTACAGTCGCTCACAAAAATCTTTAGGTATTATTATTTCAATAATGAATCATAGCGAGGCGAGCGGATCTCATTTGAAGAAAAAGTTAGAGGCGGTTAAGGATAATCATCTTTCAGAATAGAGTGGTAAAGTCCGGTTTGCTGGGGCCAATGAAAACGAGGACGGCGCGGCGGTATTCGTCACCGATGTAGAAAATGGCGACTAAATACCAACAATTACACTGCGCGACTAACTGATTACTGAACATCTATGTAATGTGACTGAGAGTAACTCAACTTGCTTTACAGCATGTTAAGACGATAGTAAGACTTTAGCGGCAACATATCTATCTGTTGCAATGTGATAACGATTGGCATCCTATCTTTAATTATGGTAAAAATATTAAAATGGGTACATACCGTGTAATTTCAGATGGAGCAAACTCACAATTTTTGTTCAAATGCAAGGAATACGTATTAAACTCAAAAAACAGTTGCAAGACAATGAATAAAGATAATAGCGCGTCACGGCTTGCTCAGCGGGAGTACATTCGTGCGACTCCAAATAGCGCAACGGCGCAACTTTTTCGAGCGCGGCGTCAACACGGTCAGGTGGGCGAGGTTGCGACACTGCCATAGCGACGTCTCGCTCGCGCACAATGCTATCTCTTTCGCACCCGCGACACTAGCGCACCGGGCCTGGAGGGACGCAAGCGGAGCCCTTCCTCGGACAAACGTCGCGCACCAAGCTGCGCGGCCGACTGACTACTTACAGCGCCTCCGACCACCGTGGCCCGAGCGAGAATCGAGCTCGGGTGCCTGGACGGAACGGCAACGCTGCCATAGAAATAAAATAACGAGCGAAACGGACATGCAACAACATGAAATGCCACTATTGAGCGCGGTAGCACTGGTGGACCAAAACAAAATCTCCTTTCTCTAAAATTATACAACAGTTGCTATTGAGAGCACCCGGGCAGCAACTCAGCGTTTATTTCCCGCCAAAATCTATAGGTACACATCTGTTGGAAGACACCTTAAATATCAAAGTTCAAATGTTATCAATCTATCTGCTTTTGAAAACCATATATGTATCCATGTCGATACAACACAATGTAGGTACTTACATATTATATAGATGGATCAATTTGTATAGGTGTGTATCGCCTTGACAACAAGAACTGAGAGAGGAGGGGAATCACAAAGTTACAGCAGTGAATCAGTCGAGTATGAAAAGCAAATTTGTTTGGTCGAAAACAAATTCTGCTGAAGATACTTCCGGTACCATAAATACCTGTTTCTATATTTCTTGAAACGTAAAATAGAAGTGGGTTATATAAACATCTAAATAGATAGTACAAACTTACACTAGACGACAGCCGTATTTCGTGGCTCTCAATATAAAAAAATATAACACAATAGTTTCAGAACAAAACAAACAGCTTTCTCGTTCTTGGCAGGCTTTAATAATAATAATAAAATCCAAACAAAATAATCTAGACAGAACATAGAAACGAGACAACGAGTATTTTCAATATGAAAAATGTAGTTTTATGGGAAAGGAATATAGGACAAATTAAAGATTTATTTAAATGTCATGGTCTATTTATTTAAAGGCTTCAGTCTATAGCAGCATCTAATAACAGCTCAACCTAGAAAGACAACTAAAAAATTACCTCCATATATGCTCTGATTCGAATAAATCTAAATACAATATAGAATTTAAATTAATACAGCAAATTCTAAAAATACTGTTCACTACAAGCAAATTCTACTATTACTACTGATCAATGTTGATGTTGTAAAGATATTATAATTGTTTTGTTAGCGACTTCAAATGACCAAAATATACTATAAAAATATTTAAAAAATACATTTATAACAATTTTTGTCAATAAGCTATTCGAATCATAAATTGTTGTCGTCGAATGTACTATGAAAGTGAGATAGTAGATTTCAATTTTTAACTTTACAATATCGCGGCTTAATAACTCAAATAGGTGTTTAAACCAATAAAAAAGTTTCAAATATGTAAACACCTGTCCCTCCAAAACTTTTCAAATACCCGTTTTGCTGTTTGTCCGGAAAAGATAGTACCTACATTTAAGGTGGAGTTTGACTAAACACAGGTGTCTCTATTACGAAAATAACTTTATCTTCAACTAGGACAAAGAAACGTTATCTTTTACTATCTATTTCCAATTTCATATGTTTTAACGATTCTAGTGTTTTTTAGTTAGATCACAACAGTTACGAAACGAAAATTAACAAAACAGCATCGAAATATGAAGCAAACGAAGTGGCAAGTTTTAATTTAATTCATGTCCTACTTACGATTATATTTAAAAACTAAAATAGTCACGTAGTTTGTATAGTTATTTATTTGGAAAGTATAGCAACTAAGTTTTGAATAATAAGTTGTTGATAATTATGTTAATTAGTCAGTTATGGACAACGAATTTGAAGTAAACAAGTTCTTGTGTCTCGTTGAATCATCATCACTGTCTGTGCAGCTTGAGGAGTCAGAATCTTGGCGATAGGAGACACGCGAGTTAAACGGTCGGCCTATATCGTAGGGTTACAACTCCTTCAGACTATGTGGAGTGAGGATCTGTGCAGGGTGGCTGGTATAAACTGGATGAATGTGGCAAGCGTAAAGAGGGTGATTCATCATGATGATGATATACTCTCATAAACCTTAAAGTACAAAGATTTCAGATATTTTGAAGTCTGGATCTGGATAAAATTTGGCATATGGCCCAAAATAGACCAGAATATAGGTAGATCCATGGATTGTTCTTGATATTTAACACAAACTCAACCAGCAAAAAAAGTTTATCTATTTCTAGAGTAGTAGTTGTACAATTAATTAATTAATAAAGGGAGGTTAAAAAGCATTTTTTTTTGCAATTCCAAACATACCAATTGCACTCAAACCCTTATTTAGAAATTTTTTACATTTTCTATTCATCGTACGAGGCACAAGTATTTCTACAGTTTTATTATTAAAAATAAGATGTAAAGTGTTAAAAATTAGTGTGTTCACAGATATATGCCTCTAGCCCCTTTGTTTTGAAAATAGTTCTAGTTGAAGTTATGGCTAATCTGAAACTGAGTTGACACAAAGGTGTAGGTTAGGTTAAGTTAACTTAGCAGAAACAGCTAAGGCACAATAGCTAAGGTCTTTAGATCAGTAGCCTTAGTAAGAGTTGTCAATACGAACTAAATTTTTGAATAATGAATTAAGCAAATAAGTCATACTGCAAAAAATCTATAAATTATTTACCCATCCTATTTCCAAAACATTTTAATGAATGTTTTTTTATCGAACGTTTTGAATTTAAATTTAATTTATTTAATTTTACAGATGCGTCGTACTTAATTCAAATATTAGTTTCGTAAAATTGTAATTAGGCCTCAGGCATTCAAAGTCTCAAGTATTGAGCCTCTAAATTTGATAGTAAGTTTATTGCATGTCCAAGACCATAGTTTTTCGGGAATTTAAAAACATGAAACACCATTAATCTGGCAAAAATATTGCCCTACTATTTATGCAAGTGTGTCAATGACCGTTCAATGAGAAAACGCGTATATACTTTTTTAGAAAACCTTCATGAATATTTAATACTAGCAGTTATCTTTGTTTTGGGTGTTATTTCTTTGCATTTTTGTTTACTTCTTCTTTTCATAGTAACTAAATATTGTAACTCCTAAACTAGTTCTCGTCATATACAAAAAGTTATGTCCATACTGAAATCGGCCGGCTTAAACAAGTACACGAATAGCAGTCTGTATTATGATATAACTAGGTAGATATTCATAATCAAGAGGCAATGACGTAAATTGCGCTGTTATAGAGAGATGGCTAACTTTGAAATGTTTGTTGTGGCCCTGTCAGTGTGTGCGTTAGTAAACAGGTAGGTACATCAACACAGACAACATGCCAAGTATTAACCTCAATTACCACGTCGCTGTGTGAGTTTCCCCACACAAACATAACTTATTACTGAAATTTAATTATGACACCAATACAGAGGCATGAGGTATTAAACTTGTTTATCATTTGTATTAAATTTATCCCATTGTTAAATAGAGGATACTAACGCGTAGCCTTGAAACTTCTTATCGAACAAGTGAGTCGACAACACACAATTACGGGTCGTGAAGCGCGACGTTGCCAACATTCAACGTGCTACTGCGTCTTAATTTTACAACGTGGCCGCCATTTTGTTTCATTTTATCAGATTCATTTTGCCATATTAAGACTCAATGTATTGGTTATGCTATTTGCCCGTAATAATGAACTGATTTAAGTTTAATAAGCGTCTAAATGTAGTTAGCCTATCGCATTTTCTGAAATTGAAAAGTACTCTTACGTAATGAGCAACGTTGCCTATAGGTCCTAAATATGTATAGAAGCAACTCAAACGTGAGTATATAGCAGATTGAGAGTTGACGATATCTCAACAGCAGATATTGGATATGCTGTAGACGTCTAGATCATTGAGATTGTAAGCGTACTCGAGCCATAGCTACCTATCTATGTAGGGAACAAAGTGTCGGCGCAATATGGTTGAGATACGTACTTTGAGCAGGTCGTGAGCCAGCACTGGGTGCGAATCCATCGCCCCGTGCTGCCAGGGTAGCCTTCCGGCCGACTCACAACCAGATACATCACAAATACGGTCATTTTCAACGAAAATTCCGCGGTATCGATCACGCACAGACGCCATTTTGAACCGACACTGAGCTCGGCTGAGAGCGCGACGTTGCCACGTCGCACGGTTCCAATACGAACTTCTATTTCTGGCACCCTCCCCCCGCGCACCGTGACGCTGGAGGTCGTCACTCGGCGCTCTACAAAACATTCACGATTTCAATATAATCTATATAGATAATTAAAGTTCGCGGGTTCTTATTTGAAATCCCATGATCTAGTAGGCCTTCGGCTTTGACAAGGGGGGGAGCACAAACATGGAGAGAGGGGAGAGAGGGAACGTGTTATAACAGCGTTCCAATGATAAGATAGTATTATAGACGTATAGATGTACGTAAATTGTAATATATCGTTCGAGCGCGCCCGGCTTTCACCGAAGCGCAGATCGAGGCGCGGCCGCGCAGGACCGGGCCGACATGTGCCATTGGCCACCGCAGAGATCGATAGACAAACAGCGACGAGGACGCCGACCCACATACGATACTCGACCTTACACAGTCGATGATAACCGCGACATTTGCTCGGTATCGAGTATAAACAAACTACCGCACGGCGCACACTACTGCCGTCCACGTAGATACGCACGAACACAGGCGCTGGGAAAACGACGCGAGCGGACAGCGAGCGCTACCCGACCTACCAATGTATACTATCCTTGTACTAAGGCACTTTTCTAGAGTCGAAATTCCTATGCCGCGACGCGCCCTGAGCACCCTATCGAAGGACAAAGGACGATTTCACACGGAAAACAAAGGGAAACGCCGCCGGCTTGTAGTTAATAACACATTTTTTGTTTGGCTGATCAACTTTTTATAAAGTTTTTATCGGAGCAGCGCGGTGCCAAGTCGCCAAGTGTGACCGCGCGCTCGTGTCATTGTGAAACAACAAATTTTTAACTGCATATGTTTGGACTAAATTTATGGAATGCCTTTACAGATTTAACTAAGAATATAGATATTTAATGCTATTAAGTACTTAGAGGGTAGCGTATGGGGCTTAGAGAAAAGTGTGTTGATTCAGTCACACTACGTAAAATATTGTAGGTATCAAATATTATGCGATTTGATAACACCATCACACTCTACAATACAAAAAGCAATGTATTTTTATGAATAAGATCATAATTAAGCTTGCAATAGGAAGACGCAATCTGTCAACTAGGCACTTACCCGATTTTTTACACGAAACGTGCAGATTTCTTCACAAAATTCACTTGAAGTTCACACCACGACGACGTATTATTACTATTCAAGGTATTTTAAGGTTTTTAAACAATTTGATGTGCATAAAAAAATTATACATTCCGTATAGCAATCGTCCGACGCGCATAGAAACCGAATGCGAACTGTTGGTTTGGTTTGGCTGTGTTGAGTCGGTTGATAGGTGGGGGATGGCGGGCGGAAAATTGGAGAACGGGGCAATCGAGAGAGCCAGAAAGGGCAAATCTTTTATTATTCTAAATTGAAATGTTCTTTGAAATAACCATGTGACGGGTTCTTAATAATCTAAAAGCCTTTTTTGATTAAGTTTCATACAAGATTTATTGGTCTCATGTGATAAAAATGTGATAAGTGATTGTCTTGACATTGATGTTTTTCCTGTTTTTAATGGTGCACACAAGCACTGAGCATATAATCACTACACACAAGTACAAGTTGTGTACACATATTAGGTTCTTTTAGTAGCTGTGTTGTTAAAAGGAAAAAAATATCAGTGTTTACATTGTTGTAGAATATTTAATGTTACAGAAATTACTCATATTCAAGTCTTTGTTAAAAAATGTTTACATTACAATAAACAAAACGTAAATCATTTTTTTTTCATAACCCGTTCAAAATGAAAAGGTCCAACTTTTTGAATAAGCGGATTGAGGCCTACCACTCCGTAATTAAGTTGGATTAACTGTCACTGATTGACCAATAGTGTACTCGAATACAAAAAATGACAACAAGTATTCAACCAATCAGATTGAAGATCGTGTATGTCACAAAAAGATAAACTTCTTCCACGCGTCGAAAGGATTTTCTACATTTAATTTGATTTTCTTGCCTATTTCAAACCTGTGTGACTAACTTAATCAAATACAGTAAAAATGAAGTCTTTAATAGTTTTATTAGTGTTCGCACTTTCTCTTGCAATAGTATCCGCAAGAATTGATCCTAGAAATTTGAAGTGCCTTGGTCAGTTTAAAACTTTTAATATTTTCATTTAATTTTAATAAAATGGAGATTATTGTATTGATTTATCAATTACAGTGTGCAGAACGACCTTCGAGGAGCTTAATGAAGTGATAAAAAATGTAGATAAATGGAAAAAAGTCGATGTAAGTTAATTTTGTTTTATTTTAAAAAGTTTCATCTTTAGTCAGAGAATAAAACATTGTTTCAATTATTTTAGCTTTTATTAGATGCAGAGTTGATTCAGCGTGATTCTAATAGCATTTTTATGACTCTCAGTAATATATGTATTGTATATTTTAGTATGGTAGAGTAGGTTTTCATTTAAATTTTATGTGATAAGGTAGCTGGGTATGGTATCATACGCTATTGCCTCTACCAACAGTCATTGGAAACGGTCCAGCGTGGTGAATCAGGGTAGGTAGCAGTGACTTGCTGAGGTTAACTCATAGACCAGGAAGAGTCAAGAGAGGTCCCTCCAAGTAGTGTCCTTTATCCTCCCGTATACGTGAAAGTTTGTATGGATATGTAGATGAATAGATGTTTGTTACTCTTTCATATGAAAACTACTTGACAAATGTGGTTGAAATTTGACACAAAGGTAGATTACAGTCTGCAATAGCACATAAGCTACTTTTTAAGCTAATAACACACCAGTGAAGCTGCGAGTCCATCCTCTCCACATGATCAAACCACCTCAGCATGCTTTTTTCTGTGGCCTCGTGAGCTCACTTTCACGTCGCAGGTTTTGGGTGCGCACATTCTATTTCCATCTAGGACAGACATTTGTGTGATGAACACCTGTTTGTCTTGACTAAAGTCAAGGTGTAATTATCTATTTTAAGTATATATTTGACATCGGTAGTCGAGCGATGTAAGCCGTCCGATTGGGCTATATTGTGCCCGGGAGTTTGCGAGTTCGATTTCCAGCTCTGACAATCTTTGTGTAACAACAAAGAATTGTTTTGGTGTCGTGTTGGTTGGGGGACAATTCTCCGTGCCTCGGAGAGCACATTAAACAGTTGGTTACTATTGTCATCTAACAACTCTATCGTTAAGGGTAGTCGAAAGCCTAATATAATCTGACACCTCGTCTAACTATCTCAGCTACTAATGCCTACAGGTTTCGAGGTCTGATGGCAGTCGCTCGTATAATTCTGGCAGCTAGCCGTATCAGGTTAGACTGGGAGCCGACCAGACCCCAATAGAAACGGGGAAAAACGCAAGGGAAATAATGAAGTATTTAGTTACACAAGAAAAGTAGTTTAAGTTAAAGTATATCAGTTATTTGGTTTCCAAAACACAAGCTTAGTTTGGGATTAATGTTGCAGTATATTATTATATTTTTGGTATATCAGCAGTCCAGAAGAAAGTTCGTATCAGAAAATTTAAATGACAGGTATGCAAATTAGACGAATAAAAAAACAGTTTAAATAGTTAACAGAGTTGAATGAACTGCACATTAACTGTCTTAATAATAAATATGTAGCTGTTTTTGTTCATTTCAATTGTGCTACCATTTTATTGCTTGAAAATGTAGGCAGAGGTGTATTTTACACATTAGGCTGGCTGTGTTTAGATTCGATGCGATATACAATACTAGTGACAAGGACAATAACGGGTGGTAGGCTTCGGGCGTGGTTAGTGACCACACTGAACACCCAGGCGCGTGCCATTGTAGACTACATCTTTGCATAACATTAGCCAAGTTGTAGTCAAGCAAATGACTATTTCAGAATTTTATAAAACCTACCACGGAACACACATTTTCAAAGCACACGGCCATCTGATCCCAAACTAAGCAGAGCTTGTACTATGGAACCCAGATAACTGGTAATATACTACATATAATACTTTTCTTTTGTAAATACATACTTAAATATAGATAATTACACCCAGACACAAGGCAAACAGATAGGTTCGTCACAAAAATATCAAATGCTAATTAAATTAATGCTGATTTTGTACAATTTCAGGTTGGTAACTTCAGAATGGATGCGAGCGGCAACACTCTTCAAGAGAAAGTGCCAGCTCACCGCTCCGCTGTCTATATATCTGAAGTAATTGATGGGATCTGTAAGTACCCACTAAAACCTATACATATTTATATCTAACCATCACCTGCTCTAACCATCTCGGCTACTGGTTCGCTATGGGTTTCGAGGACTGATGGCAGTCGCTCGTATTATTCTGGTAGCTAGCCGTATCACGTTAGACTGGGAGCCGACCCCAATAGAAATGGGAAAATCTGGTTTCCATTAAACAAGCTCTTACACAAACTTAGGACCAGGTGACCGTGTGTGTTAATGTCCTAGAATATTTATTATTATTATTATTTACTAGCGGACCCGGCAGACGTCGTTGTGCCCGGTAAAGCAGTGCCATCTACCGGGTCTCAGACCTACCCAATATAACCAATAATAAATAATAGGCATCTAACCCATCTTTCGGCACTTCTTCGCTTTCTAAATTTTCTTTTTTTTTTAATTTTTATCTGCGTAAGAACCATCCTCGTACTTAAAGGAATATTTTAAAAAAAGAATTAGCGAAATCGGTCCAGCCGTTCACGCGTGATGTCGTGACAACGGAAAACGGGTTTCATTTTTATATATATAGAAGATGAATAAGATTGTTTATGTTTTCAGGCAAGAAAATGGACGATTATGTCCGTGTTTACTATAAGTCTACAGGAAAGCTGGCGATCATGCAGCTTGTTACTAAAGGTGGTACCATGAACGCAGAGTTTTCAAAGACCAAGTTTGTGACTGATGATGACCTGAACAAGAGTTTGGAGTATTATGTAAGTATTAAATTTAAAATAATTATAAAATTTACGTTATGTAAGAAAGCGTATTATAAAATTTCAGACTATCTAACGCATAAAAACGCTTGGAATTAAGTTGCTCTAATTCAACACACTAAACAAACAAAATGTAATAGATATAAGTACTTCATTTAAAAAAGAAAAAAGCCTACTGAGTTTTTCGGCAGTGTTTCTCAGTAGTTGCCAGTCATTCACTGCACGGTAGGAAAAGAAATTGGACTATTTTTATGTAGACTCGCGTCTCAAAAAAAAGAAAGCATATTTTTGTATTTATTTTTTTGAATATGTAGTGGAATGAATCGAACCCACGGTTAAGTTAGTAAGTTCTTATGGTTCTCCATAAAAATCTTAAGGCTCTTTAGTTTAAATGGACATTATCTCTTTCTTACTAGTATAAATGTCACGATGACAGACAAAGACAAACGAATTATATACTTATTTTAGCTATAATGAGCTTACAATACGTTTCTGAATACTGGGGTTAGGATTTATTTCACGAAATAAATATTTTTGTTTCAATTTCAGTGTGAGCGTATGTTTGAAGAGAACGAGGATGAAATTACGTCACTATACAAGAACCGACCTGATGATGATATAATGCCGGATGCTGAGAGAGAGGTAATCATTGCATTCATGCCTGTGATACCCAAAGGTGTCACTTCTACCCTTTTTAGTGTCATACTCTCAGGGTCTCAGGCCACTGCCTTGAATCTTGCGGAAGGCGGCGGCGCCGGAGCGGCAGGATCAAATGCGTAAAATCAAATGGACCGACTCGAAAACAGCGGCGCGGGAGCGGGCAACGAACGGTGCACTCCAGTCAAGCGGTGACCGCCCGCGCGTCTGCATTGTAGTGTTGTGTGTGCTATTTATTTTTGTGACGTGTCGAAATGTCCTCGGACATGCTAGAGGAAATTAGTTCAGACATTTCGTTCGCGAATAAAAACAAATATCTCGACGACACAAACACAACACTGCGCCGCTATAATGCCGCGCGACCTGCTCGCTGCTTTCGACAACGGGTCTGCGTTGCCCGCCCCGCTCCCCCGCCGCCGCCGCTGCCGCCCCGCTTGCCGCAAGATTCGAGGCAGCGGCCTCACAAGTTGGAATAATCTCCAATATATATGTTGGGGGTTTCCCAACGTACCCTGATATGATAGGATGCTGAGGGAGATGTTAGTTCCTAAATTACTAGGGTATTGATATGATAAGAGTACAACACTTGCTAAATGATATGAAGGAGACAACCGATTTGTACGAATGCTCTTTATTGTACTAAATATGCAATGCTATGATATATGCAGGTTACACAATAATTATAACTAATGCGCGTGTCAAATGATTGGTACTACGTCACAGTAAGGCACGTGTAAGTACTTGGCTAATAATGTACAAGTAGCTTGTACAACATATACACGGCTACACATGAAGCTATACATTTTCAGTATAAGCTGATCCCTCACATTACTCACTTCAACCCTTATTAGTGTCCCACAGCTGGCCACGGGTCTTCTATCAACTGTCTTACGAGTTGAGAGAGTTTAGGCGTTAATCCACACACGCTGGCCAAATGCGGGTGACATCCTCAAATTATTAGTTCTTTGACATACCGGTTTACTCACGATGTTTTCCTTCACCGATATTAAGCAGCGGCGATGCCACAATTCACACAACTGTCACCTTATATTTTAAAGGCTCATTCCACTGCTAACTTCTCACCGACAATCATTCGTAATCACGAGTGAATCGGTGTACTAGGGTTGTACAGTTTTTACCGTAAGTTATTTTACTGATTGATAAATGATTGCTTGATATTATTTATTTATTTATTTATTTATTCTTCAGTCACCATTATCTTTACAGGTTTACACCTAATGCGACAATGTACTTACAACTATTAATATAAACATCTTAATATATATATTTCTTGTGTGCGTGTGTATGTGACTGAACTCCTCCTAAACGACTGGACCGATTTTGATGAAATTTTTTGTGTGTGTTCAAGGGGATCTGGGAATGGTTTAGATTCACAATTTTGTCCGCTGGCGGTACGAAGTTCGCTGGGGCAGCTAGTAAATTATATAATCTTAAGTATCCTACTTACCATTGAATGAAACTTAGAGATTTTCCTTGATAATTATGTTGAGTCCACTTCTTAACCTAATGATAGGCTTAATTAGTGTGGCGCGATCCGAATGTGAACTGGTTACTAATAAAATGAATGGAAATGTGTGCATATCGCTATCTGCGGTTTCAACGTACAAGGGTAGACTACCTACATCATTGCTTAACATCAGTCAAGTTGTAGTTAAATGCGAGCCTATTCACAATTAAACAAAGGTATCTAGTTGGTGGGTAATGGACAATTTTTTTTAGATCTGTTTTAAGCATGCGCAGTACTGCGAAGAGTGGATGATACCAAATGCAGAGGATACCACGTGGACTCCTGAGATGGAAGCTGAATATGTCAAGGTATTACTTGCACAGACCATGTACATACCTAAATCCATTAAATAGATAATTAATTAATGATTAATTACATTAATTAATTAATAATCAATGAATGTAATTACTCTAAGCTGGCGATCTTGCGCCAAATCTTTCACCGGATACCGCTGCGCCTCTGTTGCTTCTGATCCAAGAGTGGCAATAATTAATAATAATGTATTTAGTAATTAATTAGTAATCTAATTAATTAATCTTCTTTATTGACATTTAGAGGACATGTAATTATAAAATTTTAAATAAAAACACTCACAATGCAACGTGGAAAAACGAAAATATATTATAATGTGTTTATACCCCCGTATTCATAAACGTCTTATAAGCTCATTATAACTAAAATAGGTTTATAATTCGTTTGTCTTTGTCTGTCATCTTGACATTTATACTAGTAAGAAAGAGACAAAGTCCATTTTAACTAAAGACTTTGTCTCTTGACCTATAGTATTTTTTTCATATTGTATTTGTATATAGTATTATATTTTATATGGGGCTTGTAGCCAGAAATAAATGATTATTATAATCATTAATTTTATTACTAAATTATTTCAGATCCACGGACCCGATCCGTACGGTTTTGGAATGCCTCCACAAGCAAGTCAAATGCCCGATATGAGCGAGTACGATGACTTTGACCAGCAAGATGAGCTTGATGCTGAGCCCAAGGATGAATTGTAGTAATATCTGTTGACATAGTATTGTCTTAGATTTACGCGAATATCACACATTGAAATAAAACTACTTTTTAACCCCGTGAACATGAAGTCTGAAAAGACTTTGATACGTCGGGATCTAAAATCTAAAATAAATCGCGATAAAATCCGTTAAAAAGTAGTTTTATTTCAATGTCTGTTGATATGATATTTCGAGAAACTTTAGTTTAGTGAAACAAGCAGAATTATTTAAAAATATCAAACACCCGACTGTCTACATCTGGCAGCTTAATTGAATGGAGAACTGATTTGGCGCGAGGTATCCTAAATATTACTTTTTTTATAATTTTGATGTACCCAGTGTCACTCTCACGATTAAGACGAATCTAATGATACCTCTCAAGCTCAGATGTGACAAGCCGTTTAGGCTCTAGAGCGTGCCAAAGATATATACATACATACAGTTGAAAAACATAACCCTCCTGGCGCAGTCGGGTAAACACTTTAAGACAGCCAGTTTTGTGCGTGTGTATAGTTTGCAAAAATTTTGTATTCCCCAGTATTTTTTTAATAGCCTACACTTTAGACAGTGTGCGTTGCAAATACATAATCTTATTCCCATTTTGAAATATAAGGTCGCACGTTCGATACCTTGTCGCGCCTCAGATCTTTGTGGGAAATGTTTAGGCTTCAGGATTATGGACGCAGCGGTTTAGGCTGTGCGCTGATATGTCAGTTATTCGACGGGCCGATGGCGTGGTCAGTAAGATACTTGCTTTTCACGCCGCAGGTCGTGGGTTCGATTCCCACCCGAGACAAACATTAATGATGAACATTTGTGTTTGTGTCGAGTCTGGGTGTAAATATCTATTATAAGTATATATTTACAAAAGAAAAGTATTATATGTATGTATATACCAGTTATCTGGTTTCCATAACACAAGCTCTGCTTAGCTTGGGACCAGACGGACCGTGTGTGTTAATGTGTCAGAATATTTATTTATTTATATATTTACAAGAAGATATCAAAGGAATATTTATACGAACACAGCACACAGTGAAAACTGGCTTTTATTTTATTTTTTACTATTTCAAGTTTAAACAGAGCTTCCGTTATGACTGATAGGTGTAAAATAATGGTACAATAACGCTTGCGTCATGATTAATTACAGCAGAATAGCATGCTATTATAGCATGCTTTCACAGCATGCTATTTCTCATTGCTATCCTACGTTGCTAATGTTTTATAGGATTGGAAGTTATTTTAAGCTCAAATTACAGGGAGTTTTAAATTATTTATCCATGAGTATATTTAATTTGATACCCAATTTAATTATGGCGTTAGTACTTAATTAATTAATTATATTTTTTGATTATTACGGTGAGTTTTGCTGCTCTCTGATAATATTGCATTTATGGTAGATTTGAACACTGGACAATTTCCAGGTTTAGTGCTTGTCTGCGTCTGTCACTATCTAAAGAGCAATTTATGTGCTTTGTACTATCAAAATTGATTTATTTATAACTATTTTTTCTAATAATGTAAATTCTTGAATTACCAATTACATACGTAATTGGAACGAAGTTCCTTACGGCAGGCTCGGAGGGGATAGGGATTTTGCTGCGCGACCGAACTGAAAACAATGTGATAGTAAAACCGTAAGAAAAAATCCGTGGAAAAAAGTGCATGGAATAAAACTGTTAAATGAGACGTGCGCAGGCGCGACAGTCGCATACACAAGCGAGTAGTGTATAATACCTTTCTCTTTCTCCCTCTTTCTTTATTAGCCGAAGGAACTTCGTTCCTACCTGGTATATTTATCAAAAGCGTATTTTTTTTATTAAAATGGCATGAAAAAGTGTGTCATTGGAAGTTTTGTCACAATCAGGGTAAATAGCGTTTAGTTCGGTGAAACCGTTTCTGAGATAAATGCACAAATGCGTTACGATTTTATTTATGTATAGATACTTGGTTATTTTATGTGTGTAGTCAATGATATTTTAATTAAAATGCCGTAGATAGGTGACTAAAATGACACGTGACATTCAAATATGGCATAATACGTATTGGCGTGGTCGGTATACTTGCTTTTCACGCCGCGGGTCTCGGGTTCACCCACGACCACGTGATTCTCACCCAAGTCAAACATTTTTGTGTTGTGTGATTATCTATATTTAAGTATGTATTTACAAAAGTAAAGTATTTTATGTAGTATATTATGAGTTATCTGGTTTCTATAGTACAAGCTCTGCTTAGTTTGGGATCAGATGGCCCCGTGTGTGTTAATGTCCCACTATATTATTATTTATATGTTTATGACACTACTCTTATGAATTTGTTTTAATGGAACTTAACTCACCCCCTTAATCCTACCTCTCCTACTCCTGTGCACCAGGATCAACAGCGGCACCGTGAAGAGACTCGGGATTTGAACCCGGACATAGCCGGGATTTTAGCCGCTCCGTCAAGCGGCCTTGCTGTGTTCCGGTGCGATGTCTGGTGACACCATGCAGATAGGGTGGGTCGGTATTGTTGTCCTTTAAGATTTCTCACCATATGGAGGTTCATTCCACTGCCACCTTCTCACCGATAATCATTCGTAATCACGAGTGAATCGGTATACTAGGCTGGCGCGTTCCTTCGTAGACTAAGCCAGTCTATCGTAGAATAAAAAAATAAAAGAAACTCGGACACCAAAACTGTCTTGGATCCCGCACGAATTTAATAAGAACCATAACAGGACTTGACAAGTTCATTGTCCACTTCCATCCAAGCCTCCTCTCCAATAGCCTTATCAAAATTGACTAAGCGCCACGGGCATAGATACCACGGGTAATGAATTCAATCCTGAAATTTCGTTTAAAGCAATACTGAGGCACCGAATAAAGTTACCCGAGAATTTTGTATGAACTTTAAAGTAATTTCCAACTACCCGAGTCTCTTCACACCGCCGTTGTCGATCCTGGCTTACAGCAGAAGCTATTGCAATTTAAAAAAATCAAGTGCCAAGATCCAGTTGACTACGCCATAAGTGAAAAATGTGTTGATAAGTCTTACTCACCTCTCTGCAGCTTTTAATTAGAATAATCGTTGTCTGTTATTATGTTTTGAAGGTTTGTGAATGGGTAAATAAATATTGTTTGTTTATTTGTTGTTTATTTCTTCTAAACCTGCAACATTCCTTAAGAGTACTGAATTCTTGCCTAATGACTATTTGGGCAAGTGGTGCAGGGGTATAGGCCTCACCTTTGATATATAAGGTTACGGTGTCGATCCCCGATCATGCCAACATATCTTTGTGTGAATTTCGTTGCCGCTGCTCAATATCGGTGAATGAAACACGTGATATTCACCAACGCGCTCTTGGCCAGCATGTGTAGATTAATTCCTAATTCCTATATTCTCGACTCGTAATTGAGAGAAGACCTGTACTTAACAGTAGGTCACTAAAAAGACTTGAAAATTAGTTCTTGAGTGGAGACCTGTAGCAGTAGCTAGGGACACCCTCTGACTAGATGGAGTGACGATCTCTGCATGGTGACGGGTAAGAGCTATTTTGGGAAAGGCCTTTCCAACAGTGGTCTAAAAATCTGATGAATAACTAAAGTAATATACCATGTTAAATTGATGTAAATGACTTCATTTAGGGATAAATATTTGTACGATAGTGGATTTGGAAAGATTATTTTTATAGCGACGGAGGGTTCCCCGATTGAAAAATAATTTTAGTAAGTAGAATTGTTTCTATTAAAATGATTTTGTCATTTATCACACCCGTCCTGTTGGGAAATAGTGATAATTCAGGTACAGTGACCTCTAGCGGAGTTGTCTGAACCAGAACCAATGTACAAAGCAGTGCATAAAAGCGGAAATCAATCAGCCTTGAAAAGACAGATGGCGCTGTTCTATATGAAGTTATTATCAAATAATTAAAACAGATGGCGCTGCATTCTTAGGGAATTTCTCCGTAATATAAAGGTCTTGAATTATAATATTACATGGGAGTAATAAAAAAGATATCTACATATTATTAAAATTAGGTATATTTATAATATTAAATTTTATATTTTTAAACTATACAAATCACAAATATACAATTATGCATCATGATTATACAATAACAATAAATTCATAATCATCGAGAGCTTAATTATTAACATTGATACTAAATAATATTTATTGAGTTACACTAATAATATATGTAAATGTAGATAGTAGTAAGGGTCGGCACATATCTGACGGAAAATGTGTCGCGTACTAATTATCAGTCAACGCTAGAACAGACAAATATAATAAAACATTGAACCTTTCACACTTAGCCGATAATGCGTTTCAGCGTTTGTTCTGTTGCTGCAACGCATTTTAGGCCGACAACGATGTCTATACGTCGAACTAAAACACCCCTTATTTTCAAAGTTTGAAATTAAGGCCGGTGGCCAAGCTAAAGAACCCTGGGTAATTGTCAGCAGCACATATCCTTCTGTACATGTCCGTGAGCAATACTGTCTATACTCCACGCAGGGAGCTCCACTTTACCTGTATGTGTCGCGTCTTCCTCTGTCGCTGTACCTGGGAATTAAGGATTAGATTTTATTAAAGGTGAAGTCATAGAAAAGTTCAAAATGTTATAGTAACATCCTTATAGTACATATTGCCGGCATCTATGTTTCCCGATAGCTATAATCTGTTTATCTTCAAATCACGAGTGAGTCTGTATTTACTGGGTAAGTGCATTCCATCGTAGTCTACATCATTGATTCACATCAGGCAAGCTGTGGTCAAGCGCAAGCCTATTATAGGATAAAAAAAGTGAGACCACTTGTTCATCCCCACCGGCACCGGGACAGCTCTCAGCTCATAACTGGTAATATAAATAATACATATAATACCTTTCTTTTGTAATTACATACTTAAATATAGATAATTACACCCAGACACAAGACAAACAGACATGTTCATCACACGAATGTTTGACTTGGATGGGAATCGAACCCACGACCTGCAGCGTGAAAAGCAAGTATCTTACTGAACAAATGATTTCTTATTTAAAAACGATTTATCTATATAACAAAATTTCATCAATAACTACTACCTTGTTTTGCTGACGGTCCAAACTGTCATTAATTACCAGTTCAAGCCGCCATTTTAGATTCGTTTCTATAATGCCGCGTTTCTATATTTATACACACCTGTAGGTATCTTGTCAGTGTCAATATCAGCTGAATCGTAGGAGCGTAACGAAGACACCAGGTTTGAGCTGGACAGCTGGAGAAGTGCGCTTGCAGTGTTTAAGAACACCTGATCGATGCCAAGCTGGAGGGAACCACGAGGAAAATCAACATTAAAAGAATTAATTCAGACACAAATCTAAATATATAAAAGAAGAAACTGACTGACTGACTGACATATCAACGCAGAACCCAAACCGCTGGGTCTAGAGACTCCAAATTTGGCACATAGGCTCCTTATGTAGTCTAGGGGCGCAATAAGAAAGGATTTTTCAAAACTCACCCTTTAAGGGGGTGAAACGGGGTTTGAACGGGGGTGAAAGTTTATATGGAGAAACCAGATTAGTGAGATCAATTTCGCGGGCGAAGCCGCGGACGGAAGCTAGTTAAATATAAATTGAAATGGTAATTTGTATTATAAAGTCGAGGGGCCCTGGACATGTGGTAAGGAAGGGCCTGACCACCTAACTAACCTGATCATGCAAAGCAGAAGTTTCGCAGTAACTAGCGCCAATAGACGCCGCGAACTGCGCAGCCTCGCTCGCTTGCACCGCGCGAAGTTCCGACAGGTCACTCTTATTGCCGACCAGACACAGCACCATGGCTTCTGGCACGTTGCTGAAATTGAATAAGTAACAACTCGTTACAATCCCACTTCTGATTACTTAGCGGTTAAGCCTGTATAACGCCTATACTTAGGTCCCATACGTTATTGACTGGCCTGGTGGCGTAGCGGTTAGAGACCCTGACAGCTAAACCGAAGGTCGTGGGTTCGATTCCCACCCAGGACAAATCTTTGTGTGATGAGCACGATTGTTTGTTCTGTGTCTGGGTATAACTTATCTATAGTATTTATGTATTCACCAAATAAAATTATTTAAGTAATATATCCGTTCCTAGTACCCATAATACAAGCAAACAATTATCTGGTGGTAGGCCTCGGCCGTGGTTAGTGACCACCCACCAGACAAAACCACACCGCCAAGCAACCTTGCCGTATTCCGGTGCGATGTTTGGTGACACCATTGAAGAGTGTGGGTCGAAATCGCTGTACCTTTACGGTTTCTAACCATATGGAGCCTCATTCCACTGCCACCTTCTCACCGCAAATCATTCGGAATCACGAGTAAATAGGTAAATTTGGCTGGAACGTCCTATCGTAGACTACATCATTACTTATCGTCAGGCAAGTTGTAGCCAAGCGCAAGGCTATTTCAGATTAAAAAAAAAGATATACTTACAGTCCATCAAATCTAAGAAGTACCGTTTGACTTTTCACTGTTTTCTATTAAATTAACTTTATAGAGGCGTAATTCACAATATTTTTATTAGCTTTCCTGTAAAATAATTGAATTATGAAGCTATTTTTATTTTAACATAACATAAACGATTTTCATACAAAAAATAAAATTCTAAATGTACAACGTTTAGAACTGTCAAACGGTACTTAGATTTGATGGGCTGAAAACGTATACTTACACTTCTAGATACATACCTTTGTAGTTCTTTCACCCAGCCCTTAATAGCTTGAAAGCTGTTGACACTTGTGAGATCAAATACTAACAAAGCTGCATTCGCGTTTCTGTAGTACATTGGGGCCATTGAACGAAATCTTTCTTGCCCTGCCGTGTCCCATACCTGAAAATTAAAATATTGTTAAGGGTATAAGGTATCTTGAGGGTATTTGCAGAAAGGCCAGATGGTCTTGTCCTAAGGAGATTTGTTGAACTCCATGTAGGACATGGAGCTTCGAAACAACACTCGAGGACATGTGACATCCACTAACCCGCACTTAGCCAGCGTTTGTGGTTTAAGGCCTAAACTCTCTCAACTCGGTAGATAGTTGAGAGAAAACCCTTGCCCAGCTGTGAGACACTAAAAAGGGTTGAAGTGAAGTGATGGAACTTGTCAGTAATAAAGTTATTATTATTATAATTCAAGGACATGTTACATCCACCAATCCGCTCTAGACCAGCGTGTAGGAGTCGCATTTTTGGTCCATCACGGGATTTGAACCCGCAATCTCGGCGGCTAGTAGCGTATAGTATTATTCCAATAAATATAATAAAACTTTGATAGACAATTTATCATTAGCTTATCATATTAGGCGCTTTGCAGATGAAGCATCTTTAGTTGCAAGTATCAACTTTTTAAAAGTGTCTTTTTAGGGCTGAAACACATTCGCGTCGTGGTGCCGTACCGCAAGAATCGGCAGTGCGGCCCGTCTCTACATAGAACAAAATGTACTAGCACTACGAGCGTTGCGTTGCGGTGCGTTCCTGCAACGCGGTTATGTGTTTGGGCTCTTACTGGGCGTTTGTACCTCATAACAAAACATAAAACAAGCATAGTCTTACGGGTCCGTGGCGTGGTCGGTAAGATACTTGCTTTTCACGCCGCAGGTCATGGGATCGATTCCCACACAAGTCAAGACATTTGTGTGATGAACACGTCTGTTTGTCTTGAGTCTGGGTGTAATTATCTATATTTAAGTATATCTATATCTGGATGACCGAGCTTTACTCGATATATTTTTTTTAAAATTACATTTTCTAAAAATGGTTCCTAGCTAGATCGATTTATCGCCCCCAAAACCCCCTATATACTACATTTTATGAAAATCGTTGGAGCCGTTTCCGAGATTCAGATTATTTAAACACAAGAATTGCTCGTTTAAAGGTATTAGATTAGATTATGTATTTACAAAAGAAAAGTATTATATGTAGTATATTACCAGTTATCTGGTTTCCATAGTACAAGCTCTGCTTAGTTTGGGATCAGATGACCGTGTGTGTTAATGTCCCACAGTATTATTATTATTATTTTTAATAGCTCTTTGAGAGATGGACAGACCTTGCAACATGTGTGGAAACTAGGGGTAAAAGTAGCTATAGGCCGACCGTTTAACTCGCGTATCGCCTATCGCCAAGATTCTGGCCCCTCAACCTGCACAGACAGTTATGTTGATTCAAGCGATATGGATATTAGTGACGAATAGTCTTACATTACTTTTATCTGTGGTTAAATAGTTATTAAGAAATTTAATTAATGTTTCATGACTTTGTACCTCAGATGGTGATACGCGAGTTAAACGGTCGGCCTATAGTTGCTACAACGAAATAGCCCGGTTTACGATTGCCAAAATTAGATAGTTATCTGTGAGCAATTTTGATAGCTATGTTACGTTGTTCAGTACACCCACAAACAACTATTATGGTAAACGTACTAGAAGATACACATCTAGTAACGACGCTAAGTGATAAAATAAAAATAAAATAAATATTCTGGGACATCAACACACACGGTCATCTGGTCCCAAGCTAAGCAGAGCTTGTGTTAAGGAAACCAGATAACTGGTATATACTATACATATAATACTTTTCTTTTGTAAATATATACTTATAATAGATATTTACACCCAGACTCGACACAAACACAAATGTTCATCACTAATGTTTGTCTCGTGTGGGAATCGAACCTACAACCTGCGCTGCGGCGTGAAAAGCAAATATCTTATCGACCATGAATGAATTACCTGTTGATTTGCTGTCAAATATCATATCGAAAAATCAATCTAAAAGGGTTTTAAAGAAACATTACCTCCCTCTGTATCCACAACAGAAAAATGTGTTGATTTGTAAACCTAATCTTATTAACATAATAATAGTGATAACTGGAATTACCTAGATATCAGTAAGTATCATAAAAACAAACAGTAATCAAACTGTCGTCATCCTTAATGTTGATTTGAGTTGAGAATCATCATCATTCCCCTTGCGTTATCCCATTTCTATTGGGGTCGGCTCCCAGTCTAACCTGATGCGGCAATGCGGAATTAAATACTATTTATGGAGACACATTGTACTTTTTTTCAACATGAATTTGTTAAATATTATGGTATTTTTTTACAGTGACACTAACTAAAGTAGCAATAAATGCCTAATGACCTTTTGGTAATTAAAAACCAGTTTTGCAATCGTTAAATTACCTAATAAACATAATAATTACTTGTGAATTACACAATATGTAAAGCAACTCAGAGGCCCTTAGATTGCACCATACCATCATCATCATTCCCATTGCCTTTTTCCCATATCTATTGGGGTCGGCTCCCAGTCTAACCTGATGCGGCTAGCTACCAGAATTATACGAGCGACTGACATCAGACCTTGAAACCCGTAGGGAACTAGTAGCCGAGATGGTTAGACCAGGTGTCAGATTATATTGGCTTCAGACTACATGTAACGATTGTCGGAGATATGTTTAATGACAACCGCGATCGACGGCTTAACTTGCTCTCCGAGGCACGAAGGGTAGTCCCTCAACCAACCAGACACCGAAACCAATTTTTGTTGTTACACAAATATTGTTCCGGGCATAGTATAGCCCAATCGGACGGCTTACACCGCTCGACTACTGAGGTCGTCGTTGATTAGAGTTGAGAATATACATATGTATTAAAAAAAAATACCTGTAGTTTAACTCTGGCGTTTTCTAAATTAATATTGCAGGTGAAGAAGGACGCTCCGATTGTAGGTGATATGTGTTTTGAGAACATCTTGCCTATGTAACGTACCACGAGACTGGTTTTGCCCACACCTGGAAAAAGAGGTTATTAATTAATTTAAGCCTAATAACTGCCTCGGCGGTACAGTGGTAAGCGAGTTCGCTTAATAGCTGCGAGCTCCCGGGTCGAGCAGAAAGACTTTTCTAAATACTAAGAGAATTTTAGTTGCAGTTCGAAGTTTGATTGTGCTCGATGAACGGCAATAGGCTCGCCTACTACGTATGCGACCTAAACATAGCCCGAAAAAAGTGGGTGATACATCACTATCACTACATAGTATAAAACAAAGTCGCTTTTCTGTCCCCTATATCCCTATGTGCGCTTAAATCTTTAAAACTACGCAACCGATTTTCACGCGGTTTTATTTATCATATAGAGTGATTCAAGAGGAAGGTTTATGTATATAATACATGCATAACATAGTAGAAAAACACTGATAATTTTAGATGTTTCTGATGCGATGTCGTAAATTAACGCATTTTTTGTGCTTACATTGCAAACGCTGCTGGCTAAACCCTACGAGGTATATCAAAATAATGTACTACAGTATTGCGCACCCTAAAAAGGTCAAAAAAAGTCCACGATGGTATATGTCAATCTCTTAAGGATAACCCACAATAACAATTTTTTATCTTTTACTTTCAACCAAAAGTAATGGCTTATTTACGAAGCGATTTTAAGCAATTTTGCATTAATCCTTATCTTAGACGGGCTGGTGGCGTGGTCGGTAAGATACTTGCTTTTCACGCCGCAGGTCGTGGGTTCGATTCCCACCCGAGACAAACATTCGTTAAATATGTCTGTTTGTCTTGTGTCTGGGTGTAATTATCTATATTTAAGTATATATTTACAAAAGAAAAGTATTATAGTAATATATTACCAGTTATCTGGTCTCCATAATAAAAGCTCAGCTTAGTTTGGGATCAGATGACCGTGTGTGTTAATGTCCCACTATATTATTTATATTATTATTTTATATTATCTAATTAAGTACCTTAAATACATTGTCTATTTAATATAGATTAATATGGCCCTTTACAGCACATGATTTAAATGAATATTTCCGAAGATATTACAGATCTAAAATAGCGATGCGGCGGTACCGGACCGGTCGCGCGCGGCGCGTGCTGTTTCTTTTGTCTAATGGCAAAAAAGCTGTTAACGATGTTTAAGCATTTTGTAAATATAAACATATATATAAACATTTTGTAAATATACCTCAATATACTTATTATCAGCATTGCACCCGTGCGAAGCCGGGGCGGGTCGCTAGTAAAATTATATATCTCATTATATATTTACCGGGTAAGCGCGTTTCATCGTACACTACATCATTTCTCAACAACAGGCAAGCCTATTAATTGATATATACATATAATTAGGTAAATTTTATATACCCACATTTTTTAGTATTATTGTTATTATTATTTTATTTATGTAGTTTTGAAATGTACATCTGATAAGTTGTGATATAAAACATAGTCGCTGAATCGCAGCATTGTAGCAATCGCAAAATCGCATGTCAGCTTTGGCCCTAAATATCAAAGTTCTAAATTTATATTCACCTCTGCCTTCTACATACCCTAATTTATAAATACTTATCGATATTATTAAATTTATGACGCAACTAATAATAAAAGAAAACCGGTTTCAAACAATTTATTGTCGATAACACTACTAACACAATTTTAAGCATATAACCGGTTATTAGCGGTTGTAACTGGTAATATACTGGTTTAAAAAGAATTTATTACAAAATCTATGTCAGTACCTAACTATACAAATTCCAACCTGAACCGGAAAGGCTTATACTCATCATTATTCCCCCTTGCCTTTTTCCCATATCTATTGGGGTCGGCTCCCAGTCTAACCTGATGCGGCTAGCTACCAGAATTATACGAGCGACTGCCATCAGACCTCGAAATCCGTAAGGAACCAGTAGCCGAGATGGTTAGACCAGGTGTCAGATTATATTGGCTTCTGACTACATGTAACGATTCTCATAGATGTGTTAAATAACAACCGGGAACGACAGCTTAACGTGCTCTCCGAGGCACGAAGGGTAGTCCCTCAACTAACCAGACACCGAAACAAATTATTGTTGTTACACAAATAAATATTGTTCCGGCTTACACCGCTCGACTACCTAGGTCGTCGGAAAGTCACTTATATACTATACTTATATACTATCACTACATAGTATAAAACAAAGTCGCATTCCTTTCCCTTATATCCCTATGTGTGCTTAAATCTTTGAAACCACGCAACCGATTTTCATGCGGTTTTTTTATTATGTAGAGTGATTCAAGAGGAAGGTTTATGTATATAATACATGCATAACATAGTAGAAAAACACTGATAATTTTAGATGTTTCTGATGCGATGTCGTAAATTAACGCATTTTTTGTGCTTACATTGCAAACGCTGGCTAAACCCTACGAGATATATCAAAATAATGTACTACAGTATTGCACACCTTAAAAAGGTCAACAAAAAAGTCCGGGATGGGATATGTCTATCTCTTAGGGATAACCCACAATAACCATTTTTTTATCTTTTACTTTCAACCAAAACGAATTATTCACGAAGCGATTTTAAGCAATTTCGCATTAATCCTTATCTAATTAAGTACCTTAAATACATTTTCTATTTAATATAGATCAATATGGCCCTTTACAGTACCTAATTTAAATGAATATTTCCGAAGATATTACAGATATAAAATACCCGGTCCGGCCGCGCGCGGCGCGTGCTGTTTTTTTTGTCTAATGGCAAAAAAGCTATTAACGTTGTATAAAATGACATTTTGTAAATATACCTCAATATATTTAGTATTGGCATTGCGCCCGTGCGAAGCCGGGGCGGGTCGCTAGTACTTGATAAAATGAAGTGCTCAATTTTTGGTAAAAATTCGTGTCGCGCAACTTTAGTAGCAGTTTGTCTGAACTCTCTTTGACCTTATAAAAGATGTGACAAATGAATGACAATTGCCAGTATCCTATAAAGTTAGGGTTATCTAAATAAATTGAAAAATATTAAGTATTATTTTCTTAGATTTACGCGAATATCACTCATTAAAATAAAACTACTTTTTAACGGATTTTATAGCGGTATATTTTAGATTAGACTTCATGAAGTCTGAAAAGGCTTTAAACGTTTGGGGTAATTTCAATATGAAAAATTATTGAAATAAAACTACTTTTTAACGGATTTTATCGCGGTTTATTTTAGATTTCAGATCCCGACGTTTCAAAGTCTTTTCAGACTTCACGTTCACGGGTGGACTGAGGTATTTGACTGAGGTAGTTTTCAGGTGACAATCAACTGGTGGTAGGCTTCGGCCGTGGTTAGTGACCACCCACCAGACAAAGCCGCTCCGCCAAGCGGCCTTGCCGTGTTCCGGTGCGATGTCTGGTGACACCATAAAGAGAGGGTGGGTCGAAATTGTTGCTTCTTTACGGTTTCGAACCATATGGAGCCTCATTCCACTGCCACCTTCTCACCGATAATCATTCGTAATCACGAGTGAATCGGTATACTAGGAGGGCGCGTTCTATCGTAGACTACAACATTGCTTAACATCAGGCAAGTTGTAGTCAAGCGCCAGCCTATCACAGAATAAAAAAAAATTCTATGTGTGATATTCGTGTAAATCTAAGACAATACTATGAAAAATGATATTTTTATTTTGTAGGGGTTATTCTTATTTTCGAATAGATTTATTAAAATTTAAACGTCGCTATACTATTGCATATGGCTCAAATAACGTGGAATTTGAAGTATGACATAGCCTTTCCGGTTCACCTTGTAAAACCTTAGGTAAAAAAACCTGCCAAGTGTGTGTCAGGACACGTATAACGTAGCTTTGGTAGTCAAACCAAAAATCTATAAATATATTACATTTTGACGGACCTCGCCTTAGAAATATAAGGTCGCGGGTCGTGCCCATGCATCTTTGTGTGAATCATTTCATCGAGGCTGCTCAATACCGGCGAAGGAAAACATCGTGAGGAAACCGGCAAATGTAAGAACTGATCATTCGAGGACATGTGACATCCCCCAACCCACACTAGGCTAGCGTCTCAATTCGTAAGATGGTTGAGAGAAGATCTGTGCCCAGCAGTGGAACACTAAAAAATTGTTAGAAAAATCGGCCGTTTGTGGGCAGCTTTAGCCAGTATCTCGCGTAAAAAAGTTCCATTGAATACAGACGATTATGTTTATTATCTATGTAAATACAAAATGCTTATCTGAACCACTTTCAGTTTATCGTAACAAACAGTAGCTGTAGCTAAGATAACGATATTCCACGATAAAATATGAATATGACTGAACTCACTGACTTCATACCAGAAACTAGTGATGCAACGGAAGTGTCTTAGCGGAACCAGAAACGGAAACAGATGTCAAAAGTAAATTTTAGCAGAATTGGAAACGGATGCAGAAACGGAAGTGTATATAATATGAAAAAAGAAATTACAAATATATTTCTTTATTATGTATCAAATACATCAAATCTATAGGCCGACCGTTTAACTCGCGTATCGCCATCTGAGGTAGAAAGTCATAAAACATTAGTTAAATCTCTTAAAGAACTATTAAACCACAGACAAAAGTAATGTGAGATTATTCGTCACTAATATCCATATCGCTTGAATCATCATCACTGTCTGTGCAGCTTGAGGAGTCAGAATCATGGCGATAGGCGATACGCGAGTTAAACGATCGGCCTATAGATTAGAAATAGATATATTAGAAATCTACTATAAAAAACAATATTGCAACTTTGCAACTGAAAATTTTATTAATATTCAAAAGTAAGTAAGTAAGTTATATTTTATGAAAAGTAATTTGGCCGCTTTTATACCTAACAATCTATTCCGGTGTTCTTAGTATAGTAAACTTCGTTTATATCTCCGTTATAAACGTAGTGGAAACAGAAGCAGACACGAATGTTGAAAAGCGAGCGGAACTTCCGCATTAGCGGAAACAGAAACATATCCGTTGCATCCCTACCAAAAACAAAAGTACTTGTTTTTGTGACATTTTGTCATCGGTCGGGTTATATCCGTCATCCTACTTATTACTATCCTACTAATATTAAAAACGCGAAAGTTTGTAAGAGCATATGGATATCTGGATGTTTGTTTGTTACTCTTTAAAGCAAAAACTACTGCACGGAATTACATTTATTTATATATTTATTTGATATGGACTACCAACAGCTTCTATGTATAACAATTAATTGGTATTTGTACACACTAATCTTAGACTTACATAGACGCCAATAATAGGTGATCCAACTGATCCAGCATTCACAACAATTGTATGTAGAATATTCAATTTGAGGAATTACAATATTTAAACTAAATCTAAGTTGCTAAATAGCACTAAGTTAGTAAAATAGTTTAAATTAGATTAAAAATGTTATATTATAGGACAATTAAAACTCATTCTAAATTAAAATTATATAAATTAAAAAGGACAGTAGGTAACATTCGTGCAATTTGTGCGTTTTAATTAGCAGAATGTGTCAAAGTCAAAGCGTTTTTTGCATTCATATGTAGGTACCATAATCGCCTATCGCCAAGATTCTGACTCCTCAAGCTGCACAGACAGTGATGATGATTCAAGCGATATGGATATTAGTGACGAATAGTCTTACATTACTTTTATCTGTGGTTAAATAGTTCTTTATGAGATTTAATTAATGTTTTATGACTTTATACCTCAGATGGCGATACGCGAGTTACCGTTTAACTTATTAACGTTATTTATTTCGGCCTATAGGTACAGATGTTTAACAAATAAGTTACAAAGTTTCAACATGAGACCCGATTATGGTATACCAACATACAAAAGAAAGATAAAACAACATATGATTGTAATCTCTATGCAACACGAAAGTGTAAAAGTTTATAACAAATAAAAAGAACTTAAATTTATATAATGTAAAGTCATGACATAATTATTCTATTAATTTAATTATTTTGTCATTTAGTTTGTTATTGTCAAATATTGTTTTAGTCATCATCAGTCAGCTTATTTAGGTATTATCATTGAAGTGGTTTTTATTCAATTATCCTTGTTATTAGATTTAAATAATTATTATCAGTTAGCATTATTTATTAATTGAAATTTAAAATTTATGAGTGTCATCTAAGTATTCTTCGACTGTGTAGAAATATTTTTCAAGTAAAAATGCTTTTAACTTTTTATTGAAGCTGTTGAGTTTAGTTCCTTGTTTGACGTGTTTTGGAAGTTTATTAAAGATTTTCATTGTGAATCTGGATAGAACAATATTTTTGCTTTGAATATTTTCGATTTGTCATAGTAAATGTCATACATTAAATTTGATACAGAGATAGATTATGCTTTGTATTAAGCAAATTTTTATCCTAAGTACCTTGCAGACGAAGCCATAGGCGGAAGCTGGTCTTTAATGTCGGCCAACTTGTATGAAAACGACATTTTCTTTTTTTACTCTCTGTTTCGAGTCTAAATTAATAGGGTACCGGTACCGGAATATACGGAATAGACACGGTATGCGACCTGGGTTTGTTTTATTTTTATGACAATACTATAAACTATACATCGACGACCTCGGTAGTCGAGCGGTGTAAGCTGTCCGATTGGGTTATACTATGCCCGGGAGGTCGCGGGTTCGATTCCCGCGCCGGGCAATATTTGTGTAACAACAAAGATTTGTTTCGGTGTCTGGTTGGTTGAGGGATTACCCTCCGTGCCTCGGAGAGCACGTTAAGCTGTCGGTTCCGGATGTTATTTAACACATCTATGACAATCGTTACATGTAGTCAGAAGCCAATATAATCTGACATCTGGTCTAACCATCTCGGCTACTGGTTCCTTACGGGTTTCGAGATATGTCAGTCGCTCGTATAATTCTGGTCGCTAGCCGCATCAGGTTAGACTGGGAGCCGACCCCAATAGATATGGGAAAAAGGCAATGGGAGTGATGATGATGGTATGGTGCAATCTAAGGGCCTCTGAGTTGCTTTACATATTGTGTAATTCACAATTAATTATTATGTTTATTAGGTAAGTTAACGATTGCAAAACTGGTTTTTGATCACCAAAAGGTCATTATTTGTTCCGTCATCGATATCCGGAATCCATAGTGAGATTAGCCTTCCGTTTTTCTTGTGTTCGTCGAGTCAAGCGAGCTCCTCTCTAACGCTAGTGGCGCCCTCGTGCGATAATTACCGGTCACGTGATTACCTGTTACCTCAAGGAGCGCGCCACATTATTTCGTCATTATAGCGTCGTTTTTCTTAGTGTTCAGACGTGTGTGAGCAACTTAAAAATTAGTGTAAGAAATTAATATACTATTTAAGTGCTGTAAAAATATCCTCTCTTTCGCGATGAAGTGTAACGGTGCGGGAAAATGTTTGCGCGGGAAGGAGTGTTGCAGCGGAGGCGTAATCTGAAATTGGGCAAATTAAATCAGGTTTGGATTTTCTAACCCCCAAAAAGAATAGGGGCACGTAAGGTGAGTGAGTTAAATTGAATAAATCTTGTATTTTTAACACTATCTAGTAATAACGTGCAACTAATGTGACTTATTACGTAACTTTAAACACAGTTGCATATTTGCCCGCGTTTCGAATTAATTTGACAATTACCAAGTTCAAGTAACGCGAAATCTTAAGCGTCTCAGATTACCAAAATATAAAATATATTTTATCCTACAAATAACGAATTCTATATATAAATGCGTATTTAAGGAATTTTTAAATCGAAAGCTGACTTTCTATTTTATTAACGGTGGCTAAAAAGAAAAATACTTTTGTACACCATGTCTTGTAGAATATTTTAGTATGTTCTCAACAAGCTATTATTATGAAAGTACCTACAACCGTTAACACTTTTAAAAGAATTCTTTTCTGTCATCATGTACTATTTTAACTTTTACCCTCGTATACAAATCGAAAAGTATATGATGCACAAACTTATGTAGGTATTCTTTAAAAAGGAATAAATCGATACAGTAGGTAGCATCAATTGGACATGCTAAAATACATTGAACTTATCTAACGTTTTGAATGGTATAACTATGAGTTAAGTGACTAGCGGTATTGCTTCAATTTACTTAAAAGTCAATACTTTTGATTTGACAGTTCCGTGCAGTCCATTTTTCGAAGTTAGTACCTACTCATTTATTACAAATAACCTATGATCGAAGAGTGGGTTATAACAATTCGTTTATTTATACATATCAAAGAATTTGCACGTTCAAGCTTAAATCAAATAACGCTCAGTTTAGAATATTAATTTGTTTAACTTTGCAATATCTTACTGAAAAACGGGGGGAGTAAAACCTATTATTACCTCCAGTTTGGAAAAATGAGCCTCAATATTCAAACGCGAGCGCGAAATAAGTGTTTACAGGAGTACAGTCTTAACCTATTAGCCGAAAACTATTATAACATCGACTTTGAATAAAGCCAGCAACAAGCCACCAAAATATGAGCGCGATTTTTGCCGCTGCTACCTTTCAACAGGAAGACAGCTTTAGCATCAAAGCAGCTAAAGGGTAAGGCTTTTCATTTTGGAGGCAACCAAGAGTAAGTTAATCATATTGACAGACCAGAATAGTGTGCTCGTTAAGATACTTGCTTCTCACACCGAAACGTGCCGCGGGTTGTGGGTTCGATTCCCACCCGACACCGAAATTGGTGTGCATAAATAATCAACATAACAGTTTGTTTTGAGTCAGGGTGTAAATACCTATTTGCAAAGGAAAGGTAGTGAATGTATAGTGTAAGAGTACCTATCAGTTATCTGATTTTCATGACGGGAGCTCTCCTTGGCTTCAGATCGGATGACTGTAGGTGTTGGTGGTCTGGAATATTATCACTATATTCAGTATCTTGTATCTTCTATCCTTTAACAAGAGCAAAACAGTGACGAACGTGAATTGAGATAATTCTACAGCAGATATCTTGCGCAATATCAGCACCTTTATTTATGGCACCTTTTGAGTCCTTCTAACGTAATCTGCAAACTTTTAAACGGTGTACACTTATCATTCATAATGTAACCGTAAGCCGTAATACTCAACTAATAACACAGCCTTGTACAGTTTTTCACTAGAAAGTGGACACAAATACCGAAATAGTTCAACCATTTTCATAGCAAACCAGACTTCCCTTTGGAAACTATATTAAGGCAGGCGTATCATTTCTTCACCTGCCGATACAATCTCAGTATCATAGACTTCTTAGGGTAAGGTACATCGTCTTGTCTTTACCAAATGATCTGTTTTCTTTTAAGTTATTAGGCCCTCAGCTCCAGAGATTTTTGTGACAGTCACCAATTGGACCACTAGTCTTACCTGAGAATACTCTATATCTGTTTCGCAGTATACCTCATTGACTTAAGCTGACATACCAGTTCTTTTCAATTCTGCAGGAACAGGTGGCTATCTGCATGTGATTTCTCTGACGCGACGCTTGAGATGGAACATCACCTTCAGCAAATCTGTTCTGGTTCCGACGTAACGAAGGTCTCTCTTGGAACCGCAATGCCAATCGCTACCTACGCTGGGCATACAAGAACAGATGTCGCAAGGCAACCAGTCCCCAGACAGGCCCAGCTCCTAATGGGTAGACTCAATTTTGCTTTTCGGTCAGCCGCAGAGCCTTTATCATCGGGAAGATGATCTTCAACTTCGGCAAATCTGTTCTGGTTCCGATGTAACGACTGGAATTTGTAGGAGTTACCTGGGACACACGCAAGCCAACATCAGGTCCCTGTCGGAACCACAATGCCTAACGCAAACGCAGGGCACTACATGAACAGATGTTGCAAGGCAACTGATCCCTCAGACAGGCCGAGCTCCTAATGGGGTGACTCAGTTTTGCCTCTTCATGAACGGCTCGTAATTCCGAAGCAAATACTTGTTGCCAGGCAACTGATCCCTCAGACAGGCCGAGCTCCTAATGGGGTGAATCAGTTTTGCCTCTTCATCAGCGACTCGTCATTCCGAAGCAAATACTTATCAAGATGAGTTGATGGGAAGCAGCGGCATCCGGTACGTCACCGTTTCTCCCAGAGCCGATACCACACAGACTTGCTTACAACAGATCTATTCAATGCAAGTTGGATTTTCAATGCATCTGGGACTGTCACCAAAATCAGGTTAGCGGATAAAAGCCCAATAAACCTGTCATGTCATTGTAAACCATTCACACAGGAATCACTCACAAGCATCGCCTGTGAAGGAATAGGAACACACTTCTTATGCATGGGGACTACCGCACCACAATACCCTACGTTAAGAAGGAGGACGGGACCAGATTCTAATGTGACACCAGATCCTAGAAGCGACGCGACAACATTTAGCTCTGTTGGATCATCTTAACGTGAGTTCGACATTGAAGTTTCTTTCAGGCTACTACAACACAGACGTTGATGCATATTATTGCAATAAGGTAAACCCAAAATGGGCACCTCTAGCAACTGCAACAATATACTCGAGCGGTGGGGTGTTTGTTGAACTCCAAGACTAGTTCTGGGTTTCCAAGGTATGTGTCTGCTGATTACCGGAAGATCACTTGTTTCCGTTCGTGGAAATACAATCCGGGTTGATTCTTCCCCCCACACAACCTTGTAAACGCAAGTGCTGTCACATTTCAACGATACTCACGGACAGTATATTCCAATAGCCCCTCGATGATAATGAGCCTATAGGCGAGTATACTAACATCAAAAGGATATGTGGGCCCGTAGCAAGTTCTCAGTTCCAAGCCGACTACTACACAGACACGGAATTAGGAGAATTAGAGATCGAATTGATTCAAGTTGGGAAGACTAATAGGTATGGTAAGTACTTATGGAACTGGTAAGCGCAGAAGTCCTTATTATTATTTATCAGTTGCAGATAATCTTAAACCTATGTATGGACCTGTTACCATTCAGTTGACTTCAAATTTACATTTGAAAATGTTGATGAGCATCTTAAACAAGTAGCAGTTTTACTTTTGGTAGCATCGGGTCAAGATGTACGAGTTCTCATTCCTAAGAACTAGACTAGTAAATTTTTTGCTGTTTTAACAGTAGATCCAGCTGAGTATAATAGTAATCCGACATCCGGTAAGAAATTAAATTATATTTGTTAAAATAAAAACAGAAGGGTGCTGCTGCGTCGCAATCTAGGCAAATGGCAAGAATCATTGCTTCATTACTGTAAGGACCATGCAAACTAGCCACTAGAATATTGAAGGCGGGATAGAGTTTGTACTACGCGAAGCAGGACTTGAAGCATCTTCGAGGTCGGTATGTGCGGTGATTCTTTCATTAAATTATCGATTGTATTTTGAAATTTATCAAATTATTTTAGTATCGTTATAATTTCAATTTTCTATAACCTTGTCATAACTAGAAAAAGAAGAAATGTATTATTTTAATTACCTAAATATTCGTTGCAAAAATTTTGTAGGTATTTAAGTTTCTTTTTCAACTTACTTCTACACATTATAGCATCAATAAAACAATTGTACCGAGAGAAATCAAACATATCTCTCACTATGGATTCCGGATATCGATGACGGAACAAATAATAGAGAGTTTTAACTACCAATAAAACTTACCTATTATTTTTCCTGAGATATCCGGAATCCAGGTAATTCCTACCCGGTACTTACGCCGTATAATGACGAAATAATGTGGCGCGCTCCTTGAGGTAACAGGTAATCACGTGACCGGTAATTATCGCACGAGGGCGCCACTAGCGTTAGAGAGGAGCTCGCTTGACTCGACGAACACAAGAAAAACGGAAGGCTAATCTCACTATGGATTCCGGATATCTCAGGAAAAATAATAGGTAAGTTTTATTGGTAGTTAAAACTCTCTATTAGGCATTTATTGCTACTTTAGTTAATGTCACAGTAAAAAATTACCATGATATTTAACAAATTCATATTGAAAATGGTACAATGTGTCTCCATAAATAGTATTTAATTTATTTACGACAATAATAATCAAAAAATTTTTTTTTTTTAATTTTTGAGGTGACAACGTCTTATAAATTGGTTTGCCGGGTGACACTTCAAGAAACTGCGTTACGCTCCGCTCACGTTATGCGCTCACAATGAAAGCGAGTGAGAGGCACGCGTCCCTTCCACTCGGGCATGGTTAGCCCGCCTAAGAGCGAGAGAGACAGATTTCATCCTTCTTCCTACTATACGAATGAATATTCACATTAAAATTATTTTACCACTCAAAGTCGTTGTCACGTAAAACTTTCGCCCGTATACCGACTTTACAGGCAACCAATTTTTTTTTTATCAATAATATTTTTGTAATTAAGATAAAACTTCATTAAATATCCCATGATTTGACCAATCAAATGTAATTATTTAAGCATTCACAGATGGCACTAATTAGACTAGTAGGGCCCTATTTGTACAACAAATTAGATAATACATTAGATTTACTACCTATGCGTTTCAAATAAGAATAGGACTGGACTCGCGGCTAACTTCATACCAAAAACCAAGCTAAAGTAGCGCCCGCAGAAAATGTCAAACCACAGACAATAATAGTATTTTGAAATGTATGGAATAGTGATTTATGTCAAAACTTTACTTATTTAAGTGCAGCTAACTAATTAAATAAAGGAGAGGTCAAAAGTGGGCTAGAATTTTGAACACCAATGTGATATACCTCATTGGAAAGCTTATTTAATAAGCTGTTAGAATTTAACTAAACACGAATTTTAGGAGCAACCATTTTTGTAAAAATCAAAAAAATGTAATAGAAAAACAAAACGCACATTACCTTTAATTATCCGTTTTTTAAGCAGTATAAATATTGCAATCACGTCAACAATTGCATTCTGTTACAGTACTTTTCTCTTGTAATATTATTCTAGCTGCAGCTTAATGTAATTATGACGAAAAATATTTGTTATCTTATTAGTGTAATAACAAAACGCGTGGAAAAAAATATAATTACGAGAAACGTCATGATGTCATTGTCATTGATCAGTTTGATTGACAGCGTCGAAATAATTTTGATTTTTTTGGTTGCTCAATTGACATTTGACCATGGGGTTGCCAATTGCAATAATCATAATATTGCATTAAGGATTCTTATTTTCAATTTCAATTTAAAAAAAAACGGGGGGGTGTAAAATTATTTTAAATACACCAAAAAATTTAATTAATTATGCTCTATTAACCTATGTTACTCAGATTGCTGTTTAAATTTACAATTATTTTAATCCCAGGCTCTTTACATTTTTTGAACGTCTCCTGTACGCAATACCACAAACTTGTACACAAATTCATATACCCGGATGAAAACACACGTTTTAACTTATACCACTGCATTTTGTCTTCAGAACTTAGCAAAATATGTTCGTACCTAAATATTCGACTCCAAATATCCAATTTTACTCGAACGGCAATGAGATCTACGCATTTTTAATTTATTTTTCGTCGAGATGTTATTATTATATCGAAAACATATTTTTGCTCACTGTACTAAAAAATGTGAAGTTGTTGCGCATTCCAGTTTAAGATGTCGGATTTCCAATCCTATTCTTATTTGAAACGCATAGTACCTACCTACACACTTTTATGCGCTAACCGTCAATAGACCGAGATATCTCTATACGTTCGAATTGAGAACCTCTTCTTCTTTGATGTCGGTCAAATATAATAGGTAGGTATCCCTTTTGTAGGTAAGTAAATTCCACAAATTTATCCTGTGAAATATACATAGGTAAGCAATGCAAATTGTACTTTTTATAAAAAAAATTAGGCACAAAAAAACTTAGTTCTAATGTCAATAGTATCTTTTTTTTAATGGAACCTAAGACAGCCCATCACCGCAAGCCATCACTACTACTGCTGTGCACCAGGATCAACACTCAACAGCGGCGCCGTGAAGATACTCGGGATTTGAACCCGGACAAGTCCTAACACCCATGAATGATCCCACATGAATTAAATCAGAAGATAATAGGATATTGGAATATACAAAAAGAAGTTTACAATCCGTCCGAATTATGCCTGAATAATATACTATAAACATCGAATTAACCCCTCCTGTTTTAAGTCGGTTAAAATTGCCGTTACCGGAATGATATCAATCTGTCTTCGCATCATTGCATCATTCGAATTATTTACAATCGACTGAATCAAGAACCAAGTCAAATAGATGCTTACTAAAGTAACTTTAAGTACCTACCTTGTGAGCCTAGGACCACGATTTTCGCCTCTATCACCTTCATTGTAGATCACATACACTAAAACTAAACATTAACTGTTATTGAAAAGGTTAAAACACTTGTTTAACATGTTTAAAATGTTGAAAAACTTTTAAGAAACGCAAAAAATACACAACGGAGACATGCTTCACACTTCGAAACTCAACACAACTGTTGTTATGCTGACAAATTGAAAACTCGTCCCAAATAATTATATCAAAGGTGTTTATTAGTTGAATACGAACAACTTTAATTTAGTAGGACTATAATAAAATCGTAGGGTTAGCGCCATCTTGGTTTTAAGTTGAGTACTATTTGGCATTTCGTTGTCTGTTTACTTGGGTTGTCATATTAATTGACCGTTTAGTTCTTAAAAACAACAAAAGATGGCGGTAATAGTAAACTTTAGTGAAAAACCTAATTTCTTTGGTGAGAATATTGTAAAATGCTCCATAATAACCACAAATTTACTGAAAACCAATACTTTTAATTTAGAAAAAGTCGTTTTTTGGTCTTTATTTTTCTATTTTATACCAGTAACAAATAAATTTTAGGACAAATCACGTAAAATTAACGATCCTTCAATGTTACGAACCCTCATTTCCGGTACATAAAGAACACATAAATGCTTTGATTTTCCAATAAATAGCCACCAATTTATAGCTGAATAGGTAATAAATTATTTATTACCTTTTTATAGTGATTGCCATAAGATAGCTGAGGCTATAAAGGCCAAATTGATATCTAATAAAATTATTATTTTATAAACATCCTTGGAGCATTAAACGGTGCTTACTTGCTTAGTCATAACTTTTACCATCATTATTAAAGAGGCTCCATTACTTTAATCCTCTAACTAATGTCTTTCTGAGTACGGGTCTTCTCTCAACTATCTACGGGTTGGTAAATGTCACATTATTATGTCGTCGAATGGCTAACCGCGGCCGCAGCATACTACTAGGGGATACAGCTCATTTAGCACTAGCCAGCCCAGGCAAATCTTGTAATGTGGATGCGAGACATTTCAATCCCCAAACTATTAGTCAAGATTGCCTATGTTCATTATCATGAATATCAAGGCTTAAGTAAATACTTAAGAACCGAAGTGTCTGCCTATATCAGGCACTTTTGTTAAATAAATAAAGAAAGGTCAGTAAAAGGTACAAAATACTTAAATAAATAACTAAACCAATAAATCATTAGCTCGTAAAAATTCGTAGGTATACTAAAAACCCTAAAAAAACAACTTACATGACCTTTTCTCGAATCAATACAACGCCATTTTATCTTTATTACGCCATAAGAACAACCTTTCATATTATTGGCAATAAAATAAAATACCATATTTGTACAAATTAATCTGTGAATCACCTTACAAAAGAAAATAACACGAAAACAGATTCGAATCAATATAAAAGGGGCGGGAAAACCAATTCAATATGGCCGATTTGCGAGCGCTTTACCGCCATTAAAATATTTGTGAAAATTCGTTTACAATCTTTGTATTTCACCTAAAAATACTAAATGCCTTAGGAATAAGGTCCATTATTGTATTTTTTTGGGAAAATATAAGTTTGGATAATGTAAGAGCCTGCCACAAGTCAAGTTGGAAATCGGAAAACATTATACAGATTAAATTCGGCCGGAAATATATAGAGCGGACGTAGTCTATGATTTAAATAATACTTTCGCATAGTTTCTCACCATCGTCGGTGTTATACTCAAGTACCTAGTCTGTCTGTAGTCGTGATTAAAGGAAGGCTTGGTCCTCTTGCCTTAGATATTTCATATTTCATATATAAATACAATCAATTTATTAGAATTTATTTATTTATTTATTTATTTAGAATTACAATGGCTTGAGTGATTTAATATCTTTATTTCACTCAAAACTAAACCTTCTATTTCAATATACTGAAAATAATTAATAATAATAAATATTCTGGGACATCAACACACACGGTCATCTGGTCCCAGAGCTTGTGTTATGGAAACCAGATAACTGGTTGATACTATACATATAATACTTTTTTTTTATAATACTTTTAATAGATATTTAATTTTACACCCATACTCGACACAAACACAAATGTTCATCACTAATGTTTGTCTCGGGTGGGAATCGGACCCACAACCTGCGCAGCTGCGGCGTGAAAAGCAAGTATCTTACCGACCACGCCACCGGCCCGTCTAATTAAAGCTAACTTATCTTCACATTTCAAAAACATTTTAACCTTCTGCAACTCGTATTCTTGCTAAAATAATTTAAACATTATAAAAATTTCAGTCGTTGTAACAACTCTATGAATTTCCTAAACGTACATAATTCAAGTGAAAGAAATCCGCAACCGCCACACACGTACAAAATGGCGGATTTACATAAAAACGCAATCTGATCAACATAAGAGTAGCACGAAAGCCAAATCGACTGTGAAACGTTGCAAAGGATATTGTCCTTATTAATAAAATGCTTTAGAATTATTCAAACCACCGAATTGGCAAACAAGCGGTCATCGTAGCTATAGACATTACTCGTTCTCGTTCTATTTTGCTGTGCCCGACAGGTTCCATAATGTTCTAATCCAATGTAATTTACCATCTATGTACACATTATGGAAATGCAATAAATGATTGAGTATTGAGTATTGCCAACCCTTTAGATATCGGTGGGTACTGTATGACTTAATCATCCAGGAACACAGCCAATAATGCTGAAGGTTGCAACGAACCAGGCCATATTCATCGCGATAATTTGATCGTATTACTGGGCTTTTCACTTCACAATAAAACATGATACAAGCATAGTCTTATCTCTTTCTACTTATCACTAAACGATAGAGATAGATAGTGCCTTGACGAGGGATTCGTTGCCAATAACCCTCTTTGCTCGCCTTTCAATAGACTCCAACGCCTCGAGGTCGAGTTGGTATTTAGCTGACCCATCCCAAAGATGCGAGCAGTAGTCCACGCATGAACGAACTTGTGCTTGATATAGCTCGAGCATCTGTTACGGTGTGAAGTACTAACGCACCTTCGCGAGGACACCTAGCTTTTTGGCAGCTAGTTGAGCCTTGGACTCAATGTACGGGCCATACTTACTCCAAACACATTACACTACACACATTCACACATGTTGTCTCATGTCTCATGTTGTAATCTGATTCTCCTTTTGTTATGAATGTATTGTTTTTTGTTTTATTTATTTTATCTCATCATTTCTATTTTTCGTTAACTAAATATATCCTCTTGCATGTATAACTCAGTGTTCTATGTAAACGCGTCGCGTCTCTAGTTCCTAAGATACAGACATAGTTCTAGTTTAGGAACCGCATGTAAATTTTATTTGTAAACTTGATGAGATAATAAATTATTGTTATTGTTATTATTATAAAAAGAAGAGGCCAGTGGAAAAGAGGTTTGCCTGCTAATGCAGTTCCAGCATTACAGGTACCTATTATGGACTATTACACACACTTTTGACGGGCCGGTGGCGTGGTCGGTAAGATCTTGCTTTTCACGCTGCAGATCGTGGGATTCCCACCCAAGTCAGACATTCGTGTGATGAACATATCTGTTTGTCTTGTGTCTGGGTGTAATTATCTATATTTAAGTATGTATTTACAACAGAAAAGTATTATATGTAGTATACTACCAGTTATCTGGTTTCTATATTACAAGCCCTGCTTAGTTTGGGAGCAGATGACCGTGTGTTTTAATGTCCTATTATATTAATATTATTGTTATTATGAATGTATGCATTCTGTAACGTCGAAGACGTTATAGGCCGACCGTTTAACTCGCGTATCTCCATCTGAGGTACAAAGTCATAAAACATTAATTAAATCTCTTAAAGAACTATTTAACCACAGATAAAGGTAATGTAAGTCTATTCGTCACTAATATCCATATCGCTTGAATCATCATCACTGTCTGTGCAGCTTGAGGAGTTAGAATCTTGGCGATAGGCGATACGCGAGTTAAACGGTCTATCTATAAATTATCATGTAAGGAGTAAGTAATGTGTAAGAGTAGGTAACTCTCCAGACCGAATGCCCACATTGCGAAAAACCTCGCTGAAGTACCTAAAACTACTATTTAACGGATTTTATCGCGGTTTAATTAAGATTTTTATATCCCAACATTTCAAAGTCTTTTCAGACTTCATGGTCGCAGGTGGACTGAACTCTGAAAAGACTTACACTAAAAAAAAAATCATATGTGACTCTTTAGTTAAAATGGACTTTGTCTCTTTCTTACTAGTATAAATGTCTAGATGACAAACAAAGACAAACGAAATACAAAAAAAAATAGCTATAATGAGCTTAAAAGACATTTATGAATACGGGGCTTAGAAACTGAAAAAACTATAAAATCCCTTAAAAAGTACATTGTGTTATTTCAATTTGTGATATTCGCGTTAATCTAAGACAATACTATGCAACAGTGGTGAAGAGTCCATACAAGTCGATTCTGCTCGGCTTCCCTTTAGGAATTGATTAATATCGTTTTCGTCACAAATAAATATGTATCGCCCAACGCCTTGGCCACGAAACACGGAGTCGGGCGGAGCGGCTAACGATTATGCAGTTCATTGCCCACTCGCGTTCACTTGTCTTTAGACAAGATAAGCAAATACGCAATGAACAATGAAATAGCAAATCGCGCCGACCGACGCCGCGCCGTCTCCCGTGGCTAGGGTGTAAGACTTTTAACTAACATCAAAATTAAGTAGGTTACGAATATTATGAAGGTGGTAGTTGTAATAGTAACATCGGTGACGGTATTGAAGCGATATTATTTTCATGTAAGAACTTTTGACGTGACAACGTCTTACAAATTGGTTTGCCGGGTGACACTTCAAGAAACTGCGTTACGCTCCGCTCACGTTATGCGCTCACAATGAGAGCGAGTGAGAGGCACGCGTCCCTTCCACTCGGGCATGGTTAGCCCGCCTAAGAGCGAGAGAGACAGACATAAAAAGTGAAAGGCACGCGTCCCTTCCACTCGAGCACAGTTAGCCCGCCTAAGAGCGAGATTCTTTGAATAAATTAATGTTTTAAATATAATTCTTTGTATAAATAAATGTTTTAAATTGTTACTATTATTTCATCCTTGAATATTCACATTAAAATTATTTTACCACTCAAAGTCGTTGTCACGTAAAACTTTCGCCCGTATACCGACTTTACAGGCAACCAATTTTTTTTTTGCTCCGGCTTCCCCTTTTCAGACTTCCACCTTCCGCCACGGCTATGAAACCTACCTCTTTTTTATTACTCTAGTGAGGGAGAAGCAGATAAAACTAGAATAAGTTTATATTACACCTACCTTGTAAACACCTGTTTTGTAAATCTGTTTTAATAATAAATAAATATAAATAAACTAGCTTCCGCCCGCGAAATTAATCTCACTAATCATGTTTCTCCACACAAATTTTGGAACCCCGTTTCACCCCCTTAACGGGTGAGTTTTGAAAAATCTTTTCTTAGTGCACCCCTAGATCCCATAAGGAACCTATATGCCAAATTAGGAGTCTCCAGACCCAGCGGTTTGGACTCTGCGTTGATATGTCAGTCAGTCAGTTTCTTCTTTTATATATTTAGATATTCTGGGACATTAGCACACACGGTCATCTGGTCCCAAGCTAAGCAGAGCTTGTGTTATGGAAACCAGATAACTGGTATATACTATACATATAATACTTGTCTTATGTAAATATATACTTAAAATAGATATCTATTTACACCCAGACTCGACACAAACACAAATGTTCATCACTAATATTTGTCTCAGGTGAGAATCGCACCCACGACCTGCGGCGTGAAAAGCAAGTATCTTATCGACCACGAAACCGACCCGTTTTATATAATATCTATGCGAAGTTTTTTTTTAATTGTACCACAAACAAAGTTTAGGTATATTTTTCCAAGCCGCCGAGCACTGCCCACTCAGCCATTCAGCCAAGTGGGACCCAAATGTTTATGACACATTAACCAAATAGATAGTAAATGTTATCTACGATTTCTTTGTGTTTAGCGTTTGTCTGTGGGCTTTAGTATCTACTGAAGCGATTTAGTTTTCTTTATAACCTAAATGTACATCTTCTAGATTTTCTTTTAGTTTAGCCTTCCATAAACAAGCATATATGTATTTGCTCTAATATAACATAATGGGTTTTCACTGCACAACAAAAGTTGATATATGCATAGTCTCCAAACGATAGAGATAGATAATGTATTATAAACCGTCATCCTTCCCTAGTTTCCACTGCACAAGATTATATATCTCTGGAGCAACAATTTCGACCCACCTTCTTAAATGGTGTCACCAGACATCGCACCGGAACACGGCATGGCCGCTTGGCGGTGCGGCTTTGTCTGATGGGTGGTCGCTAACCACGGCCGAAGCCTACCACCAGTTAATTACCAGTAAACATAATTAACAGTTGATTGTCACCTGATTTGCACCACCCGGGGATCACGTGTGGGGATTCAGATAAACAAAGAACTCAAAGACAAACATTTGCTTTCGTGGAATTCATCACTTCACTTCATTACTTCAATCCTTTTTAGTATCCCACAGCTGGGCACGGGTCTTCTCTCAACTATCTTACGTGTTGACAGAGTTTAGATCTTAATCCACACACGCTGGTAAAGTGCGGGTTGATGGATGTCTCATGACCTTGAATGACTAGTTTCAGACATGCCGGTTTACTCACGATGTTTTCCTTAACCGAAATTGCGCAGCGGCGATGAAACAATTCACACAAAGATGGGCATGACCGGGAATCGAACCTGCGACCTTGTATTTCTTTCTAAGGCGAGGCCCGTACCGCTGCGTCACTGCTGCTCAACTTTCTTGGAACTACGCAATCAGATGTTTTTAGAATAATAAAATAAATAAATGTTTGTGGCAGTATGACACAGTCTGTAAAAAAAGTCATATGTATTAGCGAAACTGCGAAAACTTTCTACAAAAATCATAATTTAATGTTTAATTTGGTTAAGTAAAACTCTGATCTCGGCTCTGTCGCTTTATTTTTATTATACACCAAACAGCAATATGTTACTACGCCTTGTAAGTAATGATTCTAATTTAGTTAAAAGCCCGCGAAAATCGGCCAAAGTGGTCGTAACAATAAAAGCGGTGATAAATTTGTAACAACGCCATCTATACGCGAGTAGTTCATGTTGTATTCATGGGGTGACCCGTTAGATGGCATTAGTCGTGATTTAATTTGCTCAATTTTTTATACTAAGGGGTGGTTTTGGTTTATTTTATTACTTCATTGTGTAAATATTTACTCGATTTTTATTATTAATATTGTTGTAAAGGTTTTGATAGAACGTACCTAGAAGATTCTACCCACAAAAATAAGAACACAAACTTATTTGTAATATTTTATTACAATATCGCACCTTTGGTAGAACAAGGGCACAATTGCAGTTTTTGCAATTTTACAGGAGAGTCATTTTAAGATATTTTTTGTACTTAATTTGGTCTAGCTATGTTAATAATGTTCTAAGGTTGTTCTGCTTTGTATGACATAAACTATATACTATATTCTTTTAGGTGTATCGTTTACAAATATTAAAAACTGCTAGTTTTTTTTTTATAATTATTTTTCGAAAGTAGGTGTATATTTGTGCCCTTGTTCCACCAACAAGAAAATTAATTAGTAAATATGACCATATCTTAAGCTTTAAGTTTGGATAATTTTGGAATGAAAATAACGTGTTTTTTGTATAAATGTTTTGTTTTCTTAAACATTTCGAAATCCGCAGTACTTTATCACAAAAATAGAGATCAAAACTCACTTTTTTCCTAGCAAAAATCTTTGGAATCGCTTTAAAAATTGTAATAATTATTATTATAAGATAACAGTATCAAAATAAAAGTAATGTAAACGTTACAAAATAATCTCTTACCTTTTTTTAGTAACAATAGGCAACTATTTTGTAATAAAATTTCAATCAATCTTTTAGTAACAGAGGTTTTACTTAAATTGGCATTATTTCTTATTAAAACTCTTTGGAATCACACTTAAAAATAGGCTGAAATAAGATATCAGTCTAAAACTTAAAGTAACATAAACATAAAAAAAATCTCTTATAATTTACCAGTTTCTGTTTTGTTAAACGACTATTAGGACTATTAGAAACACACTTAAAAAATATAAATGAAAATAAAATATTTTTTAGAAAAATAAATTAACACTTCTAAATCAGTCAACACTCTCTCTTATTTTTTAAAAGAGGTTGTTATAATATTGTTCGTAAAACTTAGGAACTATATTTGAGGATATCAATTGAAGAATGTCTTCTTTCTTTCGGTTAGGGATTGGTAACTTTTCGTTGTATAGCTGTTTTAATATGATATCTTTCACTCTTATATTTCTATTACCAATACGGCCTACTCGAATGTTTGCTACTGTCCACTTGTCTGACTTGTAGCTGTCCCTGTATTGGTATGTCTCTGAACCTTTAGTAAATTCCAAAAACAATCTGAACGACTTTGTCCTCCCAATTTTAAAATCATAAACTAGGCATAAGTGTGACGAATATGGCCTTGTCGTTCCAGAAATCAAAAACATTAAAGGGCATATTTACCTATACGGCGTTAGCGCTCCAAGTGACGGCTACCTCGGTCCCCGCCGATGGCACAACTGACCAATGAGACTTTGTCGCGCCAAGAGAGTAACAAAATGGCGCCAAAAAGACAACGCCACTATTTCCATCTGGCGGTTTTTGAAGGAATTAAACGAATGTCTTTGTCCCTCCAGTTCAAAGGGCCTTTTTAAAGCATTTCTGCATATTTAAGTCATTTTGGCAATTTATGACAATTATGCCCTTGTTCTACCAAAGGTGCGATATCATCTCACACAATCTAACACCACAGATAAATTATACTATGTAACACGGAAACTGTACGCAACTTCAAGCAAGGTAACCATTTTTAAGGTAAGGGGGCGCCCATTAATCAATCTAATACCTTTAAACGAGCAATTCTTGTATAAAATTGGAATCTCGGAGTCAGCTCCAACGATTTTCATAAAATTTAGTATATAGGGGGTTTCGGGGGCGATAAATCGATCTAGCTAGGAATCATTTTTAGAAAATGTCATTTAAATAAAAATTACCGAGATAAGCTCCGCCATCCAGATATTCATTAATTACGTGAGGTGTTCTTGGAGGGAGAAGGTCAAGCTAAATCTTTCCAAATCTCATTCAGGGGAGAGTCAAATAATTATAGCTTAATTATTGTTCTAGTAGTTATGCAGTGACTCTAATGGCCATGCACGAGTTTCCATGGACTGAATTATAATAAATCTATTCCTAATTTTCGTTTGATATTCATTAATTAATTTTATGATGAAAATATATATCACATATATTTTTTTTATCTATTATAAGTATATATTTACAAAAGAAAAGTATTATATGTATAGTATATACCAGTTATCTGGTTTCCATAACACAAGCTTTGCTTAGCTTGGGACCAGATGACCGTGTGTGTTTATGTCCCAGAATATTTATGTATTATTATTATTTTAAATTACGTTAATATTCACAAATACAAGTCTTTCCTAGTTTTCTTTTTTTTCAATAATCCAACACGTTTACAGTTCAAATAGAAATTTTGAAGAATCTCGCGTGAGATTAGGGGTGGGGGAGGGAGTTGACTAATATCTTACGATATCTCGCCAACGGGGAGGGAGGTCGGAAAATTCTCAAAAATGCCTCACGTTATTAATAGACGCCCCCTTAAGTAATACTGTAATCATTGGTATTCAGGACCAGACAGCGCGGTGCTGCACTGGTTCTGACTAGGAGGCCTTCCTATTCTTCTTCTCCACTAGTGTAAAAGCATCCTTGTCATCATGAACCTTCATCTGGCGCAGGGGCAGGTCGGAATGCGTTTTGGGGGCTGAGTCACCTTCGTTCGTGGGTGTACCACCTTTGATTGAATCCCCACACGTGGTCCCCGGGTGGTGCAAATCAGGTGACAATCAACTGGTGGTAGGCTTCGGCCGTGGTTAGGGACCACCTACTAGACAGAGCCGCACCGCCAAGCGGTCTGCCGTGTTCCGGTGCGATGTCTGGTGACACCATGCAGAGAGGGTGGGTCGGAATTGGAGGCTCATTCTACTGCCACCTTCTGACCGATAATCATTCGTAATCACGAGTGAATCGGTATACATCATTGCTTAAAATCAGGCAAGTTGTAGTCAAGCGCCAGCCTATCGAAGAATTATAAGAAATCCTTGTTATCATGAACCTTTATCTGGCGCAGAAGGAGGTGAGAATGCGTCCCCAACGATTATTCCACCAGCGTAGCAAGACTTTCTCGACCCACCATCACTGGGGTAAATTAAAATTAAATGCTATAACTTTGTTAAAACATGAATGTGCATATTTTTTTGGACACACGGCTTCATATCATGCTATATATATCCAGTATAAGCTGATCTCGCATTGTTTAATATTTCCGTTAAAATAAGAGGGTAAGTTATACTGGAAATGGAATGGAGATGGAATGACCTTGAATCCAACTTCCTCAATTTCGATTGGCCCCGGGATCCGCTAATCCGCTAGTGAACGTGTTATAAACAATTATTTTGTAAGGTTCATTAAAAAGGAGTCTTTTTTTTGTATTTCTAATCGACTTCTTAGTATTTAATAAACAATGAGGTAGGTCCTTAATATTCCCACAACACTGCGCGCCGCAAGCAATCAGCGTCCGATCGACACAACACCCTCTTGATTCCAAATTCAATTTGCACCAATCAACGAGCCACTGTCTTCCCGCTTCGAGCTGTTGTTTTTTTTTGTCGTTGTTTATGCTCGTTTGGTCTTTTGGGATGTTGCTTTTGTTGATTTTGTACAGAAATTATTTAATGATCGACACTTACATGAACATTAAGATATAACATTCTTAGGAATGCGAAATGTTAAGCAATATTAGTTATATTAATTAATAAAGGGCGTTCCCTTAAACCATTTAAAATAAAAATTTAAATAAAACATAGCGACAAGATTTTTTTTATTTACCTATTGAAATTCACAAACATCCTGTTAAAATCAAAATAGTGGCGCTAATAGTGTCACTAGCGTTGTAAGTAGCTCTTGATAGAAAAGTGCGCATTATAATGGTGTTTTTTTCGTATCTATATATTACTCATATTATTTTATATGTTATTTTTTTATGTTTTGTCTGTGGTAGGAATACGGAAAAGGTATTAATTATATTACGGGTTGTTATATTTATTAGCACGATAAAAATAATATAACAGTTTAAAGTAGTTCAAATTTCATCCGAATCTGTTTATCCGTTATGCGTGATAAAGTAACAAAAATCTACATTCACAAACTTTCCTTAAGTTAAAAGAAATTAACCACGTAGATAATCTAAAACAGCCTTTGCTCTATAATTTACTAGAAAAACAAAATTAAAAAAAAAAGGAAAAGTCATCGTTCTGTCAAAAAGCGCGCGAATAATCCCGCCGCGCGCGGGGTGTCGTTACAAAACCAAATATCAAATATTGATATTCGGCGCCTCAATTTTGTATTCTATTTGATTTTACCGAGATACTATTTGCGTTTCAACTTGCTACTTCGTCTGTCACCATTATTCGGTTATATAGCTATAGGATAGATGCTCAGAATAGTGCTTTACGGCGTCTATGAAAATATCTATGGTCAACTTATAATAGACTTTTCCAATGTTGCTAATTATTTAAAGTCAAAAAAAAAATCGTCCTAAATTAGTGTTGCCAACTCAAAACTTTGAAATTCAGGATTTGAAGGTACAAAGAAATACTAGGACATTTCCGTTTAAAACCAGAACTATTTTAGGAGCAGTAGGTACCTACCTACCTAATTATATGCACTAAAAACAAAGTCACTAAAACCAGTTCCAGTGAAACGATTGGAGATCGTTTTTAGTATTCGCACGTCAATTTAAAAACATAGGTCTTTATCAGAACTCTTTAAAAACTCCGGACTATGCTTAGAAAATATCCAGGACAGCCCAAGATACCCTAAAAAGCAGGACATGTTCTGGGAAAACAGGACGGTTGGCAACCCTCACGTCAACCCTTTTTGTGTCTCACAGCTGGGCACGGGTCTCCTCTCAACTATCTTACGAGTTGGGAGAGCTTAGGCCTTAATCCACACACGCTGACCAAGTGCGGGTTGGTGGATGTCACATGACCTTGAATGATTAGTTCTATGCCGGTTTTCTCACGATGTTTTACTTCGCCGATATTGAGCAGCGCAGATGAAACAATTCACACAAAGATATGTGGGCACGACAAGGACTCGAACCCGCGACCTTATATTTCAAGGCGAGACACCAGATGCCGTTGGAATGTTGTGCGTTTTAACCATAACCAATGGTTTTTAGATTAAATCAACCATAATTGATGTTGGTTTAACTTTCAGTTCATAAGGTTGATTGATAAATTGTTAATATTTTTAGTTAATACATTATTTATTGAGGTAGATTATTATGTATTTTATATTTTTGTAAATAAACTATTTAACATTTCTATTTACTATTAATATATTAATGTTTTATTACAAATCTCCGGCTTAACCGGAGAATCTCCGGAGATTATGTGTAACCGGAGAATAATATCCTTTAACAATCTTGTTCTTTGCCGTTATGTCATGGACATTGGATAGAAAAAGATGGCGTCTTAGATTGACGCAGTTTTTTTTGACGTGACAACGTCTTAAATTAGGTTGCGGCTGGGAGGCACTTATAAAAAAGTGTAACGCTCGGTAACGTTACGATGAGTCACCGAACGAGAGAGAGGCCCGCCGAATGCCTTGCGTCTCTCTCCCACTCAACTATGTTTCATCCTTCTTCCTACTATACGAATGAATATTCACATTAAAATTATTTTACCACTCAAAGTCGTTGTCACGTAAAACTTTCGCCCGTATACCGAATTTACAGGCAACCAATTTTTTTTTATTAATCTTTATAACCTTGTATACTTATTTAATTTTCACATTGGCAAAATTGTCGAATAATGACCGTAGGTACAACACCGCTGAAATTTTTTTACTTTTTACTACTAACTAATATTTTAAAAGCTTGTAGATATACTTTAAATTCGACATTGGAAAAATTGTCGAATAATTTCTGCGGAGGCCATAATTAAAAGAAGAACAAGAAAAAAAAAACCGCGTCTGTCAATTGTCAGGTTACCCGCGGTTCGAAATTTTTTCTTTTTTTTTTCCTTGTTATTTGTCTGTGCCCATAATATAATCTAGTTGGCGTGTAGTCTAAGAGCAATCCACTAAAGGGTGATACTGTCGATACACAAACAGTAAGTAGTTTACACAAAAGACATCAATCACTACGACACGCCCCCAACCGTAGCTATAGTCCGGTGCCCTTAGCCATTTAGTACGAAATAAAACTACTTTTTAACGGATTTTTTCGCGGTTTATTTTAGATTTTAGATCCCGACGTTTCAAAGTCTTTTCAGACTTCATGTTCACGGGTGGACTGAGATATTTGACGTCCAAAAATATTAATCACATCGGAACGCAACTTAAATATTAATGTTTGAAGGTAGTCAGTAATAATTGTGATTAATATTTTTGGACGTCAAATATCTCAGTCCACCCGTGAACATGAAGTCTGAAAAGACTTTGAAACGTCGGGATCTAAAATCTAAAATAAACCGCGATAAAATCCGTTAAAAAGTAGTTTTATTTCAATGTGTGATATTCGCGTAAATCTAAGACAATACCATTTAGTACGAGTTGCGATACGAACGATAATAAATGTTTTTATAGTGTCAAGGAATTTATGGATTTTAATTTATGAATAGATAGGGGATTGGTACCAATTTTGACTTAAAATATTGACACATTGTTATTTATTGTTATTATTTAATTGTTGTAATTTTAATTATGTTGTGTAGTAGTTAATAATAATAATTCATTTTAATAATTTCAATAATATGTTTTAATAATTTTAATACAAATATGTTTTAATAATATTAATAATAATTTGCACGCTTGCTCGCATGCAGGATACAATGACTTTTATGGACATAAGATCTGACCCTGTAAAAAAATTTAATGTATTCTTAGCAAATAAATAATTGATTTGATTTGATTTGATTTGATTTGAAAAATTAACTGTTGTTATTGCTCACAACTTTTATTGTGCGACATGCTAAGTTGTGGAATTCGCTACTGGTATCTGTTTCCCGATAGCTATAATCTGCCCGTCTTCAAGTCACGAGTGAATCAGTATTTCTGGGTGAGCGCGTGTCATCGTAGACTGCATCATTGCTTAACAACATGCATATTATAATCGTGGTCAAGCGCAAGCCTATTACAGAATAAAAAAAATGTTTTTGACTACCAAAGTCGTATAAATGTAATAGGTAGGCCCGTTTTGACAAATGTCATTGCGAAGATACAATGCATGATGCTCCAAAAAAAATGTGTATTTTTTATAAACACTTAATTTAAGTGGTGCCCAGAAGCACGTTCACTTTTCAAGGAGTTGTAAATACGTCTAATTGACAACACACGTGACCAGAAGGCTGGTTGTATCTAGGGCAAAGGATTAGGGCCCCAATTCTTGCGCTTTAGACACTTTTTCAATATCATCCGCCATATTTTTCGACATATACGTGCTTTAATCGTCTATCTCTAATAGACAAATCTCGAAAAAATGGCGGATGTCATTGAAAAACAAAAGAAATCGCCAGTTTTGCTAGACAAATGACTATCTTCTAAATATATATAAAAGAAGAAACTGACTAACTGACATATCAACGCAGAGCCCAAACCGCTGGGTCTAGAGACTCCAAATTTGGCACATAGATTCTTTATGGGGTCTAGGGGTGCACTAAGAAAGGATTTTTAAAAACTCACCCTTTAAGGGGGTGAAACGGGGTTCCAAAGTTTGTATGGAGTAACAATATTAGTGAGATCAATTTCGCGGGCGAAGCCGCGGGCGGAAGCTAGTTAGAGATAAATATCTAAAGTGCCAGAATCAGGGCTCAGTATTGTCATCCAACACGGCAATGCTGCTAGCCTTCTGGGTACGTTTGGAAGGTAACGATGTGCAAGTATAATAGTAAGATTCTTTAAGTATAAAAGAAAAGTATTTGTGCTCGACCCGGGAATCAAACGCGGGACCTCGTTGTTATTAAGCGAATACGCTTACTAACAACTACCTCTGGACCACCGAGGTAGATAAAAAAAGCTAAAAATAGTCTGCACTATGAATACGAACACCTCTCAGTATCACAAGGCGTATGAGTGAGACAGCACTATCTCTATCCCCTTCTACGACCAGAGTAGAATACTGAACGAGTTTTTCCTTTGCAATTTATATGCTACTTCAGAAGTTATGGGTGACCATGTTTTAAAGAACATTAGGGATAATTCTAAAAGCGTTTTTTTTATTCTTCGATAGGCTGGCGCTTGACTACAACTTGCCAGATGTTAAGCAATGGTGTAGTCTACGATGGAACGCGCCAGCCCAGTATACCTATTCCTTCGTGATTACGAAGGTGGTAATACAAGTAATTGACAATGCAACACATAGAGGTGTCGTGGATCATGGATAACATCCAGAATCGAACCCGTTAACCTTTATTTATACAACATACATACACACAAGTCAACACTTTTAGTTTCCTACTGCTGGGTACGGGTCTTCTCTCAACTATCTTACGAGTTGAGAGAGTTTAGTTTATAATAAATTTATTAAAATTTAAACATCACAGTACTATTTTAAATGGCTCAAATAACGTTAGTTTATAATAAATTTAATAAATTTATTAAAATTTAAACATCACTTCACTTCACTTCACTTCGACACTTTTTTGGTGTCCCACTGCTAGGCACGGGTCTTCTCTCAACTATATTACGAGTTAAGAGAGTTTAGTCCTTAATCCACACACGCTGGCCAAGTGCGGGTTGGTGGATGTCACATATCCTCGAATGATTAGTTCTAAGACATGCCGGTTTCCTCACGATGTTTTCCTTCACCGATATTGAGCAGCGGAGATGAAACAATTCACACAAAGATGTGTGGGTACGACCAGGCTTCGAAACCGCGACCTTATTTTTCTAAGGCGAGACCCGTACCGCTGCGCCACCGCTGCGCTACCGCTGCTCGTTAATTAGAATTTAAACATCACAATAATTAAATAGCTCAAAAAACGTAGTATACCCCTATACCCCTTCCCTGTTCACCTTGTATAAGTAAATCGTTGTCACCCTCCTCCCCCACCCCTCAGCTTAATTTAGTGTTGTAAGCGAACCGTTACTGTGTGATGTTATTTAACTGAACAGTTATATCTAGTTACTGTGGTTATGTACTAACTGTAGTCAGCTAAATACTGTTTGACACGTGTTATAGATTTATTTATTCACTACTACTACTTTACTGAATGTATTTAATAAAAAATGTCCAACAGGCAATAAGTATTTACAGTTGAAATCAATTTAGATGTAAGGAATTATTATTTAAATACCTTATAGAACAAACATATACTTCTACAGAAGAAATGTTATTAGTTAGTAAATAAGAGTTGGTAAAATAAGTATATATATATATATATATATATATATATATATATATATATATATATATATATATATATATATATATATATATATATATATATATATATATATTTGCATCCCGGTATACTTGTTGCGTCATATATGGCGATTTTTACCGATGATGCTGCGTCCGACTGACTTGTTGCGTCTTATATACGGACGCAAGATTGACCATCCCTCAAATTCAGCCAGAAGTCATGTAAAGGTTAGTACAATGGCTGGGTGAAATATTGGCATGGACGTTATTTTGTCACTGGAGTGCTTTTCGCCGTATTCTTTAGTTCCGCTGCTTGGCGCGCGAATTTTTGAGGTCGCGCCTGTGCGCCGTATATTTTTGGCGTATATTCGATATTTTTTTTACGTATAACACGCCGATAATGTGGCACCTGTATATAATAAAAGTTTTTATCAATTCTAATGTGTGATTTAATTGCATCACACAAAACTACATCTTCCCGAGGAGACGTGCGGGTGAAAGCGGTGAGGGGGGCGGACACTCTAATCTATTGTGCACTCGTTCAAAGTTTCAAACATCGCACGCGCTAAACGTAAGAAGCGAATACGCATGGTAAACACGACATTTATTGGCAATTCATTACCTACACTTATTTGCATTTTTTAAGTAACTGATAATATAACTTTTCAGTGAAGCGAATTGCAATTTCAGTCATAAGTAATCTGAATACATATCTTAGTAATTATTATTAATTATATTACTTTACTTCTAATATTAATGCAAAAGTTTGTATGGATATGTTGGATGTTTGGAGATGTGTGGATGTTTGTTACTCTTTCACGTAAAAACTACTGGCCGGATGAAATTTGGAATAGAGATAGATTAAAAATTGGAATAGCAAATTATTATATATAGGCTACATTTTATCTTAATACAAACAAGTATAAAAATGGGTGTTTAACCCGAAAAAATCTACAACATAATATAATATTGAAATAAAACTACTTTTTAACGGATTTTATCGCGGTTTATTTTAGATCTCGACGTTTGATGTGTGATATTCGCGTAAATCTAAGACAATACTATAATATAATACGCTATTTTTTTGTTCTTTTGCTTTACAAATCTTTAAATAATAAATCCCTATTTTTCTTGATCAGAAAGGACATTTTGCTTGTTACAGTAAAAATCTAATCAATCTGGCCAATTGTTTTTATTATTTTTTTGATCATTTTATACACTCATATTTGAGCTAAGCTCGCCTATGTATGTGTGACATGTGTTGTTTCCTATATGTAAGTGTTTTGTTAGTGTATAAAAACATAATTCAAGGTACAAGTACGTGTTTTCCTGGATCGGTTCATGCAACAAAGTATTTTTTAGAATTGGTACCAGCAAGCCTCGCATTAAAATATCACTTGCCAAATTTTACTTGCTCAATTTTAAGTCATAACAATAGTAACCTAAGAATTCATTATACCCCTATTAAACAAGTACCTTGTAATTCCACGTGTCCGTTAGGAGCTGAAATAGGGCCAATAAGTATCAAATTGGAGCCCCCATATTATGGCCGAAATTTACGAGATTTTTTTATATTTACCCAAAATTTGATTTTCAATTTAAAAATAAAAAAATATCTACACATAGAATGTGCCAATTAAACCAATTATTTTAAACCAATTATAACCAACCAATTAAATTGTAGTAAAAAAGTAACCAAATGGATCAAATCTCTTACATACGATGACACTGAGGCTCTACTAGAATAAAACTTACACACCCACACACACCCACACACAAACACACACACACACACACACACACACACACACACACACACACACACACACACACACACACACACACACACACACACACACACACACACACACGCACACGCACGCACGCACTCACGCACGCACGCACACACGCATACACACACACACTTTTTTTTAATTTGTTTACTTTTACTTTTATTTTTTTTTATTTTTGTTTTGTTGTTTTTCTTTTCTTACGTAGGATAATACCTAATTGCTTCACACAATACTTATTTATAAAGGGAGAGCGGAGTCTCCTAACACAAGCATTACTTGCTTAAAAGGAGGCTTCAACAACTAGTTATAAGGAACATTGTTGTGAAACAATAAAGATATTTTATTATTATTATTTATTATAAATTGTGCCAATTAAATGGTAAATAATTAAATTGTAACTGGCACTTAAAAAAAGTTATGAACATAAAAAAGCACTTTAAAAAATTAACCCGACTTTAAATATGCCAAAGTTAAAAAAAAGAGTTAAATAATAATAATTTATACAGTTAATAAATCCAGTTCTAAATATGATTATGATATGTCCACCTAAAAAGAATCATACACCAAATAGTTTTTTGAGGTCGGTGTCAGCCCTTGACCAAATAGATTTTCATTCATGGATATTATGTGATGGTCTTTTTTAAAACTTACGTCAACCTCAATTTTCATAATCTTATAAATAAAATTCTTGTGTCACATTGTTACATAACTCCGCCAAAATGGCTTGACCAATTCTAATGAAATTTTGTAGGTTGGTAAGTAATATGTTTTAATTCAGAGCTGGAAATAAACTATTCGGTGTATAAACCTTTTTAGGAGGACATACAATTGTTTAGAATTGGATTTATTAACTGTACAAATTATTATTTCACCGTTTTCGTATATGACTACCTCGTGGTGTTCCTAAGAGGTCTTGGACTGCTCCTCTATCAAAATCTATTGCCATTGTGTCCACACTGATAACTCTAGGAGTGTGGTTGGTGTTATCAGCTCTCTCGCCTATTTGTGCCATTATATCCCTCGCCTGTGAGTACGGCGTCTGGTGTTGAGTGCCTTCGAGAAGTATTGATGTTTTGTTATTTACACTTACCAGGCGATAGTCTATGTTCTCCAATTTAAGTACGGGCATAGCCATTCGATGTTTGCTCTTGATAGTTGGCTTTGTAGTACTACCATTCAGGAGAAAGGCGAGGCCGGGTGTTACTACTACTCTATTTGCTGGTTTGGAATTAGAAAAGCTGATGCCAAACCTTTCCTTAGGTTGTTCACGAAGAGAGGATGGGCCTCAGCCTTATACCCGGTACTACTTTTTCGGAAATATTCAGCAGATATTGGATATTCCCAGTGCTAGTTTGTATAGCAGGGTCGTAGCTGTTTTGTGTTTCTACGACTAGCAGCTTACTGTTCCGCTTTATCGCCGCTTTAAATTCTCTTTCGACGAATTTTAATTTAATTTAGGAATTCTGGCCGTATATTGTTTACGGCCATTATTTCTTGCATTCGGGATCGGGTTATATTAGTGTTGACTAGATATTCTAGGTTCTGCCATGCTGCCCCATATCTCTTGCAATCAAATCGGTTTCTTCCTTTTCCGGATCGCATTCACACGCCGAGCTATCCTTGGAAGCGGTACAAGTATTCGGCTATTACTCCGTATCCCGTCTGTATTTGCACTTGTGTTGGGGTCCATTTGGTCGTACGGGTGAAACTGTACGCTTTGGGGATGGATGGTAGGAATTCCCTTGTGACTATCCCTGTGCTGGAGATAGTGTATCGGTCCTGCCATTTTTGGATAGACTCCACTTTTTGAAGGCCATTGCGTGTGGGTGGTCAACACTTGGGTTTTATAGTAGTTTTAATGATGACCTTGAGTCGCTCAAGATGCTAATAGAACGTACTCCACTGGTTTTGATCATTTGTGTTGCCCTAAACTGCTCATAGAGTTCTGATTGGAAAACTGTGCATCCTAGATGTAGCTTTATACCTCTCCTGTCCCTCTTCCCACCATATGAGGGCGGCACCGACTTTATTCTCGATTTTGTTTCCGTTAGTGTATATGTGTGGGCTCCTAAGTATTTTTCTACAAAGCCTGGGTTGAGATCTTCAAGAAGTATATAGTCCGTTTCTACGAGTTTCTTCTGGATGTGGTTTGCTTTTTGGTTTCTCTTTACCTTCCAACAGGCTTGTGGCAGGTAGTCAGATGTTATCCCTCTATTTGTAAGATTCATATGACATGCCTCCTGGATCCGAAGATCTAAAGGAAGTTGTCCAGAAAAAGTGAGAGCTGATGTCAGTGAGACTGTTCTGTGTGATCTACAAACTTTTTGTGCGAACTATGTTATAATGAATGATTTGAGTGAGTTATTTTTTTAAATATGTAGTTTTAAGTATCTAAATGAAGTGAAGTTGAACGTTGTAATTTTACTATATTATGTTTTTATTGAGAATAAAGTTTCTTTGAACTTAAACCTAACCTCGCTGAATAGCGTTAAGGTAGTTTTTGACAGTTCCCAGTTTCGTAGCCTTGTACCATACCTTTGCGGCATACATCAGTATGGGTTCGATGACTGCTACGTAAATTGTGCGAGTGATCTCGGAGTTGAGGCCATGCACGCTAGTTTCTTGTAGATGTCCGTTGCTATTTTACTCGTCTTTACTATGTGGGGTGAGCTTGTGGTCCATTATGAGGCCTAGCAGTTTTATCTCCTTTACTAGTTCTAGCCTTGCTCTGGCCATTTGTATGGATGAGGTGGTGAACTTCAGCTTTCTCGTCAACAGCATCACTTTGGTCTTGTGTAATGCGAAGTTGAGTTTGTTTTCTATTCCCTATCTTATAGCAGTGTTGAGTGCCGAGATGACCTTTTCTGCAAGGCTTATTCCTGCTGCATCCGAAATCACTAAAATTACGTCGTTTGGGCCTCTATAGAGCTTTGCACACAACCTTTGTTAACCCCTTCTCGTACTTCTTTCTGGCGTAATAGACTTCATTGCAAGAAATTTAGTAGAGAGTAGAAATTGCAATAAGTGTAGGTATGATCATGGAAAATAATACCATGATATAAAACCTCCATTGACAGTTTTCTAACAAATACCTAGAATACAAAAATTAATCCATTCCATTCTGTTGTCAATAGTAAAACTCAATCTTGACAACCTGTCATCATTATGGTTAACCTAAAAATCATTATTCGAAACATATGTCATTGTCATTCGTCGCAACATCAATGGTGGTAATAATGACGTTACGAAAAATGACTAATTGAGAATAAAACATGTACAGGCTTGATTGGGAGCATAATATATCACCTCTAATTTTACAACATGAACCCAATTTAAAATCATAGTATCAAAGAAAAAGCGAGAAAATATTTAATGTGCTTTTTCGAAGAAATTAAGCTGTTGTTGCAAATGATATTTTAGGTGAAAAAATTTTGGAGAACGATAAAAAATCACAACTGACGAACGTACGCGTGCTTCTTCCGCATGCGTTGACTAACGGTTGAGGGGCTCCTCGACGATGTGCTTGGATGTATTTATGTCTCGTTCAGAAATATTTTGTCTAAGAATTTTTTTTAAACTAACACTGTTGCAGGAATGACTATTTCTTAGTGACAAACTTTGATTGATTATTATCTCATAAATATTTTGATGTTAATCAGTTCCTTGTAGTTAAACAATGTGAAATTGATTAATAAGCGATAAATTGTTAGTCTAGTATATATTACATTCAAAATTAAATATTTTGTAAAGACATGTTGTGTCGTAACTACCGAAGTTGGAATGTGAGGAAAATGACGTTTGGATATGTTTTTGAATTCAAAACCTAATAAATAAACTAAAAATAACCTGTTTTTAATTGGCAACTTATGAAATAACACGAAATACATTGTAAATACAAATCATAATAAATTTAATGATTTAAAATAGCCAACCAAACCGCCGGAAGTGTTTTTAGCCCGTTTCCAAGAAACACCCAGGTACCTATGTATGTATCGATATAACACAAGGTCAGAAGGAAGCAACAAACTTACCATTTTATGGCGTGCATACAAAAATAATATACGGTACTGACATAATCTCAAATATAGTAAGAAGTCATTTAATTAGTAGAATGCATGGAATAAATATAGTACAATATACGGTATCAATATATCCATACATTTAGATGGATGTAGGAAAAACGATGAAATGCATGGAATAAATATAGTACAATATACGGTATCAATATATCCATAGATTTAGATGGATGTAGGAAAAACGATTAAATGCATGGAATAAATACAAAAATATACAATGTGTCACATGATTTCCATCGAGAACGGACGCAAAAAACCAGCGAGAATTATTTCAAATTGAATATCTACATTTCGTATCTAATCAAAATTTCTCGCCGACAATGGAATTCACATGACAAAAATGTAGCTATATTCACACGAATAACAATTAAAAAGTCATTGGAAATGGTAGACGCCGTAGGATTCGACTTTGAAAAGACGCAACAAGTCTAAGGCGATTTAAATATATATATATATATATATATATATATATATATATATATATATATATATATATATATATATATATATATATATATTTAAATCGCCTTAGACTTGTTGCGTCTTTTCATAGTCGAATCCTACGGCGTCTACCATTTCCAATGACTTTTTAATTGTTATTCGTGTGAATATAGCTACATTTTTGTCATGTGAATTCCATTGTCGGCGAGAAATTTTGATTAGATACGAAATGTAGATATTCAATTTGAAATAATTCTCGCTGGTTTTTTGCGTCCGTTCTCGATGGAAATCATGTGACACATTGTATATTTTTGTATTCATTCCATGCATTTAATCGTTTTTCCTACATCCATCTTAATCTATGGATATATTGATACCGTATATTGTACTATATTTATTCCATGCATTTCATCGTTTTTCCTACATCCATCTAAATGTATGGATATATTGATACCGTATATTGTACTATATTTATTCCATGCATTCTACTAATTAAATGACTTCTTACTATATTTGAGATTATGTCAGTACCGTATATTATTTTTGTATGCACGCCATAAACTGTTAAGTTTGTTGCTTCCTCCTAACTGTTGTACCGATACATACATATGTACCTGGGTGTTTCTTGGAAACGGGCTAAAAAACGCTTTCGGCGCTTTGATTGCCTATTTTACATCATTAAACTTATTATGATTTGTATTTACAATGTATTTCGTGTTATTTCAAAGGTTGCCAATTAAAAGCAGGTTATTTTTAGTTTATTTTATCTTTTATATATCATTTTCCTCACATTCCGACTTGGGCTTCCATGTGTATACAAAATATTTAATTTTGAATGTAATATATCTAGACTAACAATTTATCGCTTATTAATTAATTTCACATTGTATAATAACAGGTAGCTGATTAATATTAAAATATTTATGAGATAATAATTAATCAAACTTTTGTCACAAAGTAATAGTCATTACTCGCAACAGTGTCAGTTTAAAAAGATTTCATAGACAAAATATTTCTGAACGAGACATAAATCCATCCACGCACATCGTCGAGGAGCCCCTTAATCGTTAGTTCGTCAGTTGTAAGTGACTTTTCATCGTTCTCCAAATTTTGTCACCAAAAATATCATTTGCAACAACAGATTAATTTATTCGAAAAAGCACATTAAATATTTTCTCGCATTTTCTATAAACTTTTATTTTAAAATTTGAAATTTTAAATTCAAGTTGTAAAATTAGTGGTAATATATTATGCTCACAAACAAGCCTGTAGTGTACATGTTTTATTGTCATTTCGTTATTTTTCGTAACGTCATTATTACCACCATTGATGTTGCGACGAATTATTTTTAGGTTAACAATTATGATGACGGTTGTCAAGAATGATTTTTACTATTGACAAAGGAATGGAATGAATTAATTATTTTATTCTAGGTATTTGTTTGAGAACTATCAATGGAGGTTTTATATCATGGTGGCATTATTTTCCATGATCATACCTACATTTATTGAGATTTCTACTCTCTATTAAATTTATTGCAATCAAGTTTATTACGCCAGAAAGAAGTACGAGAAGGGGCTAACAAAGATTGTGTGCAAAGCTCCATAGAGGCCCAAACTTTTGGCATGTCATACTAGACTCACTTTTAAATGACTTGTCCGAAGAGGGGATATACTGTTAAGCGTTCGCGGACGACGTAATTTTAGTGATTTCGGATGCAGCAGGAATAAACCTTGAAGAAAAGGCCATCTCGGCACTCAACACTGCTGTAAGATAGGGAATAGAAAACAAACTCAACTTCGCATCACACAAGATCAAAGTGATGCTGTTGACGAGGAAGTTGAAGTTCACCACCTCAACCATACAATTAGCCGGAGCAAGGCTAGAACTAGTAAAGAAGATAAAATTGCTAGGCCTCATAATAGATCACAGGCTCACCTTTGTACCCCACATAGTACAAACGAGCAAAAAAGCAACGAACATATACAAGAAACTAGCGTGCACGACAATGGCCTAAACTCCGAGATCACTCGCACAATTTACGTAGCAGTCATTGAAACCATACTGATGTATGCCGCAAACGGGAACAAGGCTACGGAACTGGAAACTGTCAAAAACAACCTTAACGCTATTCAGCGAGGTTTCGCACAAAAAGTTTGTAGATCATACAGAACAGTCTCACTGACATCAGCTCTCACTTTTTGTGGCCAGCTTCCTTCCTTCCTTTCGTCCTTCTTCGGATCCAGGAGGCAAATAGAGGGATAACATCTGACTACCTGCTACCAAACAATCGGTTGGAAGATAAAGTGAAACCAAAAAGCAAACCACATCCAGCGAAACTTGTAGAAACGGACTATATACTTCTCGAAGATCTCAACCCAGACTTTGTAGAAGAATACTCAAGAGCCCACACATATACACTGACGGAAACAAAATCGAGAACAAAGTCGGTGCCGCCTTCATATGGGGGAAAGAGGGACAGAAGAGGTATAAAGCTACGTTTTCTCTACATCCAGCACGCACAGTTTTCCAATCAGAACTCTGTAAGAAGTTTAGGGCAACACAAATGATCAAAGCCAGTGGTGTACGTTCTATTCACTAACATCTTGAGCGACTCAAGGTCATCATTAGAACTACTACAAAAGCCAAGTTTTGACCACCCACACGCAATGGCCTTCAAAAAGTGGACTCTATCCAAAAATGGCAGGACCGATACACTACCTCCAGCACAGGGATAGTCACAAGGGAATTCCTACCATCCATTCTCAAAGCGTACAGTTTAACCCGTACGACCAAATGGGCCCCAACACAAGTGCAAATACAGACGGGACACGGAGTAATAGCCGAATACTTGTACCGCTTCCACTTAAAGGATAGCCTGGCGTGTGAATGCGATCCGGAAAAGGAAGAAACCGATTTGATTGCCCGAGATCACGGCAGCACGGCAGGACCTAGAATATGTAGTCAACACTGATATAACCCGATGTAAGAAATAATAGCCGCCAACAATATACGGCCAGAATTCTTTAATTAAATTAAAATTCGCCGAAAGAGATTTTAAAGCGGCTATTAAGCGGAACAGTACGCTACTAGTCGTAAGAATATGAAACAGAGAAGATAGGCAGACTCCGAAAGAGACCCCCTGCTATACAAACTAGCACTGGGAATATCTAATATCTGCTGAATATTTCCGAAAAAGGAGTACCGGGTATAAGGCTGAGGCCCATCCCTCTCTTCATGAACAACCTAAGGGAAAGGTTTGGCATCAGCTTTTGTAATTCCAAACCAGCAAATAGAGTTGCAGTATCACCCGGCCTCGCCTTTCTCCTGAATGGTAGTACCACAAAGCCTACTATCAAGCGCAAAAATCGAATGTCTTTTCCCGTACTTAGATTGGAGAATATAGACTATCGCCTGGTAGGAGTAAAAAACAAAACAGTAATACTTCACGAAGCCACTCAACACCAGACGCCGTACTCACAGGCGAGGGATATACTGGCACAAATAGGCGAGAGAACTGATAAAACCAACCACACTCCTAGTTATCAGTGTGGACACAATGACAATAAATTTTGATAGAGGAGCAGTCCAAGACCTCATAGGAACACCACGAGGTAGTCATATACGAAAACGGTGAAATAATAACTTGTACAGTTAATAAATCCAATTCTAAACAATTGTATGTCCTCCTAAAAAGGTTTATACACCGAATAGTTTTTTTTCCAGCTCTGAATTAAAACATTATCATAATTGTAACCTACAAAATTTCATTACAATTGGTCAAGCCATTTCGGCGGAGTTATGTAACAATGTGACACAAGAATTTTATATATCAGATTATGAAAAATGAGGTTGACGTAAGTTTTCAAAAAGACCATCACTTAATATTTATCCATGAATGAAAATTTATTTGGTCAAGGGCTGACACCGACCTCAAAAAACTATTTGGTGTATGATTATTTTTAGGTGGAATTATTATAATCATATTTTGAATTGGATTTATTAACTGCATAAATTATTATTATTTTACTCTTTTTTTAACTTTTACATATTTGAAGTCGGGTTAATTTTTTAAAGTACTTTTTTATGTTCATAACTTTATCTAAGTGCCAGTTACAATTTAATTATTTACCACTTAATTGACACAATTTAATTGGTACTCATTCTATGTGTGGATATTTTTTTAATTTAAAATTGAAAATCAAATTTTGGGAAATATAAAAAATCTCGTAAATTTCGGCCATAATATGGGGGCTCCATTTTGATACTTATTGGCCCTATTTCAGCTCCTAATGGACACGTAGAATTACAAGGTACTTGTTTAATAGGGTAATAACTTGTTTAAGGTACTTGTATAATGAATTCTTAGGTTACTATTGTTATGTACTTAAAATTGAGCAGTAAAATTAGGCAAGTGATATTTTAATGCGGGGTTTGCTGGTACCAATTCTAAAAAATACTTTGTGCATGAACCGATCCAGGAAAACACGTACCTACTTATGTTTTTATACAGTAATTAAACACTTACATATAGGAAACAACACATATGTCACACATACATAGGCGAGCTTAGCTCAAATATGAGTGTATAAAATAATCAAAAAAATAATAAAAACGATTGGCCAGATTGATTAGATTTTTGCTGTAACAAGCAAAATGTTTTTTCTGGTCAAGAAAAATAGGGATTTATTATTTAAAGATTTGTAAAGGCAAAATAACAAAAAATAGCACATAATATGCTATTCCAATTTTCAATCTATCTTTGTCCCAAATTTCATCCATCCAGTAGTTTTTACGTGAAAGAGTAACAAACATCCACACATCTCCAAACATCCAAAATATCCATACAAACTTTTGCATTAATAATATTAGAAGCAAAGTAATAAAATTATTAATAATAAGTAAAATATTCAGATTACTTATGATTTAAATTGCAATTCGCTTCACTGAAAAGTTCTTATTATATTGTCAGTTACATAAAAAATGAAAAAAAAGTGTAGGTAATGAATTGCAAATAAATGTCGTGTTTACCATGCGTATTCGCTTCTTACGTTTAGCGCGTGCGATGTTTGAAACTTTGAACGAGTGCACAATAGATTAGAGTGTCCGCCCCCCTCACCGCTTTCACCCGCACGTCTCCTCGGGAAGATGTAGTTTTGTGTGACGCAATTAAATCACACATTAGAATTGATAAAAACTTTTATTATATACAGAAACCACATTATCGGCGTGTTATACGTAAAAAAAATATTGAATATACGCCAAAAATATACGGCGCACAGGCGCGACCTCAAAAATTCGCGCGCCAAGCAGCGGAACTAAAGAATACGGCGAAAAGCACTCCGGTGACAAAATAACGTCCATGCCAATATTTCACCCAGCCATTGTACTAACCTTTACATGACTTCTGGCTGAATTTGAGGGATGGTCAATCTTGCGTCCGTATATAAGACGCAACAAGTCAGTCGGACGCAGCATCATCGGTAAAAATCGCCATATATGACGCAACATGTATAGCGGGATGCAAATATATATATATATATATATATATATATATATTAGATTATATAAACTTAATTATATGATAACTTTTATAATATTGATAATTTTTGTAATATGTACTATATACATTTTCAGCACTATTAGCCTGAGACACAGGGGTTCACCCTAGTTCAGGTATACACATAACTCTATTTTTATTTTATAGTTAGTTTTAAATATATATATATATATATTTGCATCCCGGTATACATGTTGCGTCATATATGGCGATTTTTACCGATGATGCTGCGTCCGACTGACTTGTTGCGTCTTATATACGGACGTCTTATATAGTCAGTCGGACGCAGCATCATCGGTAAAAATCGCCATATATGACGCAACATGTATACCGGGATGCAAATATATATATATATATATATATATATATATATATATATATATATATATATATATATATATATATATATATATATATATATATATATATATATATTAGATTATATAAACTTAATTATATGATAACTTTTATAATATTGATAATTTTTGTAATATGTACTATATACATTTTCAGCACTATTAGCCTGAGACACAGGGGTTCACCCTAGTTCAGGTATACACATAACTCTATTTTTATTTTATAGTTAGTTTTAATCACATGTTGTACCTTTTAAACCTAATAAACAATTATTATTATAAACAATTATTATTATTACTGCAGTCCATCAAATCTAAGAAGTACCGTTTGACAGTTCTAAACGTAGTACATTTAGAATTTTATTTTTGGAACGTCCTTAACGCGCGTTGTGAAAGGGGGCTAGACGGAAAAAATTCTTACGAAAAGTTGTCACGACACTTTTTGCTATAGTAAGCTATTGTAAGCTGTGCGGCGTGCGCATGTTTCTCTGTCTGTCTGTCTCTCTCTCTAAAAAAAATATTATAACTTAAAAAAAAAACATTTTATTACAATTTCTTCACTAATTAATCGAAAGGAAATTCGTCCCATCCGGGTGTCCCTTGACACCTCACAAGTTTTTTTTTGTATGAAAATTGTTTACGTTATGATAAAATAAAAATAGTTTCATAATTCAATTATTTTACAGGAAAGCTAATAAAAATAGTGTGAATTACGCCTCTATAAAGCTTATTTAATAGAAAACAGTGAAACGTCAAACGGTACTTCTTAGATTTGTTCAATTGTAGCTTTCCAACCGCGGCTCCATCCGCGCGTATAATAATAATAATATTTTCACATATACACACAGCGCCATCTAGTCCCAAACTAAGCAATTATAATTGCTTGTGTTATGGGTACTAGGAACGGATATAATACCTAAATACATTTATTTTTGTAAATACGTACACACCAGTGGCGAAGAGCCCTTACAAACCGATTCTAATCGGCTCCCCTTTAGGAATTGATTATTTTTTTTTGAAGTTATACTTCTTTAGGCGCGTTATGAAAAAATGATGAGAGTGAAATTTTAAGATGCGCGCGCATCTGTGACACAAAATTAACAGTATGAAGCTGTCTGCTTATTTAATGATGCCAAAGAAGTTTATCTTCTCACGCGCGTACATAAGTACACGTACTCATTTTTTATTTATTCTTCGATAGGCTGGCGCTTGACTACAACTTGCCTGATGTTAGCAATGGTGTAGTCTACTATTGAACGCGCCAGCCCAGTATACCGATTCACTCGTGATTCCGAGTGATTATCGGTGAGAAGGTGGCAGTAGAATGAGCCTCCGTATGGTTAGAAACCAGGAGCAACAATTCCGACCCACCCCTTCTCTCTCTATCCACGCGGACGAAGTCGCGGGCGGCCGCTAGTAATAAATAAATGCTAAAGTTGATAACAATATGGATATGTGTAGGCGTTTGTTACTTTTTGCGCAAAAACTACTGGGCGGATCCTAATAAAATTTGGCACAGTAATAGATTTTATTCTAAAATAGCACGTAGGCTACTTTTTATCCTAATGCCACGTGGGCGAAGCCGCGGGGGGAGTTAGATCTTTATGACGACTTGTATGGATATCCGCTCACTATATCAAAACCATAGCGACACCAGTTCGCCTCGGACGTGAGTCGTCCACGCGCAGACAGCGAGTCGACTGATCGTCGACTACTCGTTGAGTACTGGTCGACTACTCGTTGACTACTGAACCCAACATGTTGTTGTTCGCATGTTGCATGCGTGCCGCCTTGAGTTGCTTCGCATTCCCAACCCGTGAAGCACCTAACAACGAGTGGACGCTGAGCGACGAGGCGATGTGGGTCAGGTGCCAAGTACCTCTATTAAGGAGTAAAGTAACCACTTTAGTGTTCTACTGCTGGGCACAGATCTTCTCTCAGCTATCTTAAGAGTTGAGATTGTTAGACCCTTAACACGCTGGCCAACAGGTGTACGTACTATGTCCTCAAAAGATTAGTAAATATGTATGTTTGCTCACGATGTGTTCCTGATATTGGGGGCTGAGTCATCTTCGTCCGTGGGAGTAAACCTTTAATTGAATCCCCACAGGTGGTCCCCGGGTGGAGAAAATCAGGTGACAATCAACTGGTAGGCTTCGGCCGTGGTTAGTGACCACCCACCAGACAGAGTCGCACCGCCACGGCACTTGCCGTGTTCCGGTGCGATGTCTGGTGACACCATGCAGAGAGGGTGGGTCGGAATTGTTGCTAGTAAAGGTTTCTAACCTTATGAAGGCTCATTCCACTGCCAATCACGAGTGAATCGGTATACTAGGCTGGCGCGTTCCATCTTAGACTACATCATTGCTTAACATCAAGCAAGTTGTAGTCAAGCGCCAGCCTATCGCAGAATAAAAAAAATATTGCGTAGCGGCGATAATAAGATTCCCACAATGATGTGTGGGCACGATCGGGGATCGATCCCGCGACCTTGAGCCTTCTACTTGGGAAGTGCAAGCAACCAAACGCGCAGAATGGAAGCATAATAGACGGGCCGGTGCGGTGGCGTGGTCGGTAAGATACCTACTTGCTTTTCACGCCATAGGTTGTGGGTTCGATTCCCACCCGAGACAAACATTTGTGTAAACATGTCTGTTTGTCTTGTGTCTGGGTGTAATTATCTATATTTAAGTATATATTTATAAAAGAAAAGTATTATAAGTAGTATATTACCAGTTATCTGGTTTCCATAGTACAAGCTCTGCTTAGTTTGGGATCAGATGACCGTGTGTGTTAATGTCACACTATATTATTATTATTATTTATTTATTTATTTATTTATTTATTTATTTATTTGATAAGGAAAACCAACAGCTATATAACAAACTGAAAAAGTAGCTAAAAAACAACAGTAAGCCAATAATAGGTTTTCACGAATAGTAGTAATGTAACAATATAAACTTTTCAGAACACTAGCAAGCAAATACGAAAACCCTGTTAAAGTCTAAAATAACAAAAGAAAAAACCAAATTATTTATAAAAATTAAGGTTTAGCCTGTTCCTTGCAGTACTGCTTTTAGTAGTATAAGGATCAAATAGAAACTCTTTACAAATGTTGTTATAATCCTTGCTCGCCCGCACTAGGTATGAGTTCTGCCTGTAGTTAGTTGATGAAGAAGGTGCCATTATGTTTGTCTTTTTTTTTATCTCGGAGCTATGGAGCTCCGGACTTTTAAAAGGCGTGCGTGGGGCCGAAGCCAACACGTAGAGGCCTGTAAGACAATTTTACTCTAAATGTAATGTGGCACCAACCGACGATTATCCCTGTTCGCACCATATAGGTACAACAAAGGACAATCCCCGGTTAGAGCAGGACTATTGCAGAATATAGGAACTAAAATCTAGGTTATGGTGGTGGGTGCTAATGGATTAGGTAACTAGGACTATGGATGGACTATGGCCCCTGCCTGACCAATGCAAATTAACACGGATAAAATGGCAGGGGGTGACTCGCCCACTCAATAAATGGGACCCCGTATGGCCGCTAAAAGAAGCAACAAGGGGCAACATATTCTGAGGGGCTAGAGGAGTAGAGCGGTGTCCCAGCGGTGTGTTATTATTATTATTATTATTATTATGTGAACACAAAAGTGACTGAAAATCATCGAAGGCGCGATCTTGATAATAAGAGAGACCATCTTAATCTTAAACCGCCTTCCAACATAATTTATGGTTAATATCTAGCTAGATGACCGAGGTTTGCTCGGTATTTTTTTTTTAAATGACATTTTCTAGAAATGATTCCTGGCTAGATCGATTTATCGCCCCCGAAACCTCCTTAGACTAAATTTTATGAAAATCGTTGGAGCCGATTCCGAGATTACAATTATATACAAGAATTGCTCGTTTAAAGATATAAGATATAGCTGGAGTTCTCGCATGCAGTATTTGTCACAGGATTTTTTCGGCTAAAACTGGGTATATCATCCATGTGAAGACAAACTAACGTAACAGAACAAGGTCGCCGTTGCCGAAATCGGTATGGAACGATTCATTTCGACCGCTTACCTTTCTAATGAGCTGGGTGGAGGGTTGCATTCCAGGCTAGTCTCAACTTATCGCGCATGGGTAGTAGACATCTCTTTCTACACATCTCTAGGTGACAGAGACAAATAGTGTTTGCAACATGTTTTCTTGTGCAGTTTCGCTAGCAAACTAGGAGTGGGATCATGAAACTCCCACTAGCCTTCTTCTCAACTCATAAGATAGTTAATAGAAGCGCCGTTCACAGTGGGGCACTATGAATGGTTCAATTTTACTTACTTATAACTATAGATAGACCGTTTAACTCGCGTATCGCCATCTCAGGTAAAAAGTCATAAAACATTAATTAAATCTCTTAATGAACTATTTAACCACAGATAAAAGTAATGTAAGACTATTCGTCACTAATATCCATATCGCTAGAATCATCATTGGCGATAGGCGATACGCGAGTTAAGCGGACGGCCGATAGGTGCTAATAAAAAAAAATTTCAACGTATTAACTATATATTTATTTGCATTTAATCATAGTTTACTAATATATTACAATACGTCATGTGTGCAAACATTTACAGATTAAAATTACAGAGCGACACGAAAGAGTAAAAATCAAAGAGGGAAAATCACACTATACAAAATAAAAAAAATAAACTCAATACATACATACATACAATCACGCCTTTTCCCATGGGGGTAGGCAGATATTATAGAGCGCTTGCTACGATCTAAACATACTTCCTTAGCCTCACTAATGTTCATACATCTGGTCATAGATGCTGCGGTTGTGAGTGCTACGCACCTGTCCCTTTTGAAGGACATCACCGATGAGAACAGCGAATGTCCTCTTAGGGCGTCCTCTCCCAGCGTTTTCACTCACCACCGCAGTGTATATCCTCAATACATACTCAATACGGGCCGGTGGCGTGGTCGGTAAGATACTTGCTTTTCACGCCGCAGGTCGTGGGTTCGATTCCCACCCGAGACAATTTGTTTAAATATGTCTGTTTGTTTTGTGTCTGGGTGTAATTATCTAGTATGTATTTACAAAAGAAAAGTATTATATGTAGTATATTACCAGTTATCTGGTTTCCATAGTACAAGCTCTGCTTAGTTTGGGATCAGATGTCCGTGTGTGTTAATGTCCCACTATATTATTATTATTAATATTTATTTGAATATTCTACAATATTTTTGGATGATAGTATAAATAATATATAATTATATGACAGTTATAGACCCTTTAGGGCACATTAAATTAGTAAATAAAAATAATAAAATCGAAATTAAAATTAATAAAACAATAATTTAACTATGATATAATTATTTAAATTAAAATAACAGAAACGAATTAATTAAAAAATACTATTAATAAGACACATTCACACACCTTCTGGGTAAGTTCTCAGAAGATAACAATGCAGAAGAATGTTTTGACCTAGTATAGTATTATATTATCTGTGGTTTTGACGCATTAGTTTAGGTTAGACATTAGTTAGTTTAGCTCTTAATTTAGGTTAGTGTTCCAGACTGTTTTCAGTTACATACTTAGGTCCTTTTAAGCTGTCTGCTAATTTATACTGCCAATATAAACTATATAATAAAAATGAATCACAATGAATGTTGCTAAGCGCGAAACTCGAGAACGGCTGGGCCAATCTCGCTAATTTTTTTTTAAATACTCCTTGATGTACGAGGATGGTTCTTACGCAGAGAAAATTAAAAAAATACACATCCGAAATGGCTTGACAGATTTTTATAAAATCGTTTATCTTATTCGGTAGGTCTGAGAATTAGTCGTAATATAATAATATGTTCGGACCCGGTAGGTGACACTGCTTTATCGAGCAGGACGACGTCTGCGGGGAAAGCTATAGGCCGACCGTTTAACTCGCGTATCGCCATCTGAGGTACAAAGTCATAAACATTAATTAAATCTCATTAAAGAACTATTTAACCACAGATAAAAGTAATGTAAGACTATTCGTCACTAATATCCATATCGCTTGAATCATCATCACTGTCTGTGCAGCTTGAGGAGTCAGAATCTTGGCGATAGGCGATACGCGAGTTAAACGGTCGGTGTATAAGTGCGAAATATTGTAATGCGGTAACCAGTTCAACGGTATGAACACTGTTATTATAGGTACATAATGCAACATAACCATTGAACAATCTTAAAAATAATAATACTGTTTTATAAAGATGTCATTTTCAATACCCTATAAATAAAATCTCAAGTTTGTCTGTATACTTACCGGGTTATTCATAAAACTTATAACATATTAGCACTGATCGGAGTAGGTAGAGCTATTTAGATTCATTGACCGCAAACATTGATCTTAAAATGGATATTCTACGGGATTTCGGTTGATACTCCGGGATTTTAATCATTATAATCAATATTACTACTTATCCTTAAACCGGTCATCATATACCTTTCGGAGAAAAAGTATATTCTTACATTACTACCTAAGGCGTAAATAGCTTTTTATTATTTTTCTACTTAAAAAGCAAATCTCGGGATATGCATATTATTCTTACATATGGCAAGTACAGAAAATAGCTCTACCTACTCCGATCTCTGCATATTAGGCAAGAGGTCCAAGGGTCGAATCTTGGGTCTCAAAAAATGCTGATAGGTTTTTCTGGCAGTCAATCTGTACGGGTTGTTGGATTAGATAAATTAATAGGAATACGTATAATGGAATTATTATCTACAATTTATTATTATTTATTTATTTAACAATAATAATACTAAATATACACAATACTTGACTAGGAATTATTAAAACTAGCTTATTTTTACTTATATTTATCTTTTAGTATACTTGTCATATTAAAAGTAGGATTTTTGTTAAAATTTATAGTTAGTTAACTAAAAAAAATAAAAATATTTATTGTTTCTTAATTTTTAACAACGTAACCGTTTTTGAAGAAACTTCTTTTAAACAAAAAAATAACTTTGCGTATGCGCCTATAATATGGCGGAGTTCGCTAACAAACAAAAAAATATAAAGGTCCAAATTAATACTTACGTTCTTTTTGAAGTCGGTTATTTAAACGCAGAAGCATATAGTCAGACCAATACAATATTTACAAAATAGTTACCAGTTAAAGTCCTTAATTTCAGAACTAAATGGCAAGAAAATGGTTGTTATCTTTTAAAAACTGAACTGAAGTTAAGCAACTTTGGTTGGTAGCCACCTTTAGGGGTACCTATTTATTAATTTATTTCCGTTTAACATTCTTAAATTACAAAATTTTCTTAATATTAATATTACTTAAGTATCTAAGAAAATTGTATTTATAAAACATCATGAAAAACCTATTAAAACGAAAACTGAAACTTATTTTCATACCACGTAAGGCCTAAACATGTCAATCGACCGGCCGCCATCTTGATTCATAACAACTAAACCACGTCGATTTTCCAAATTCGAATTGAAATTCGCCGCCGCCATAGCTCGTTCTCTTTCCAGCGCGATGATTCTGTCCCTGTCTAACATCGGCTTGACAGCTGTCAGATCTGGCGCCTTTTCAACCTCGTTCGGGATTTCTTTTGGCTTTTTGTCTTCGGGTGGTTGTGGTTCTTTGTTTTTGGAGTCTTGTTGCGCTTTTTTGGATCGTTTCCACTTCATTCTTCGGTTTTGGAACCAGATTTTAACCTGTGGACAAATAATTAATTGGTTTATTTGGTATATTAGAAATAATTACTTGTACTAAATTTGATTGCACTGAAAATTTAAAGTCTCAAAAGCCTAAGGCTGCTCGCCAATTTTGTGTCCGACTAATCATGTGGCCTTGAGTTTTGTATTGAGTTCCACAAAATCAGTCATAAAAATCGGTGGGGAAAAATGGTCGTGAGCGAACAGCGTAAACTGTACGTGCGTACAAGATTTCGTCAAAATAGTTATTAGCGGGTGAGTCCCTAAAATGTTTGAGGACTGAGTCACCTTCGTCCGTGGGAGTGCATCTTTTATCTGAATCCCCACACGTGGACATCGAGTGGTGATAATTAGGTAACAATCAACTGGTAATTATGTTTACTGGTAATTAACTGGTGGTAGGCTTCGGCCGTGGTTAGTGACCACCCATCAGACAAAGCCGCATCGCCAAGCGGCCTGGCCATGTTCCGGTGGGATGTCTGGTGACACAATTTAAGAGGGTGGATCGAAATTGTTGCTCCTTTATGGTTTCAAGCTTAAGGAGCCTAATTTCACTGCCACCTTCTCACCGAAAGTCATTCGTAATCACGAATGAATCGGTACATTGGGCTGGCGCGTCCCATCGTAGACTACATCATTGCTTAACATCAGGTAAGTTGTAGTCAAGCGCCAGTCTATTCAAGAATTTAAAAAAAAAATTAATAAACATAATAGAGTGACTGAGTGAATGACCTAGCCATAGACAATCCCATAACCTTCCGAAATCTACGCTCAAATCTAAACAGGTGTGAACATTCGTCCCCTGTCATGTGGGTTCTACAATTAATCTTTGAGCCCTACACACCTCAATAAGGGAGTGTTTATAGTAGATCAGTGAGCGGATTGACACTGCTGAAAGTGACAATACTATAATCGTTTTTTTTAATCGTTTACTAGGGAAAACAAACAGTGACCACAATACAAGTTAACAAAAATAAAAATATGTTTTAAAGTAATTACAATTGTGAAACCAACACCGTTTACCACAGATTAACATAAACTTTTATTTTTATTTTGCTAAGCGTTATGAACACTGAAAGCAAGAAAATGATCCAAAAAAAAAGTAAATATAAATGAGAAGCTTCCTTAAATTACTTTTAAGATCGAAACCGGGTTGACAGTGACAGTGACATTTTTCAGAAAAATAAGCGGTTGTTATTATTTACTTATCTTAAAACGTTGTTTAGAGATGTTTGTAGTTAAAAGTGCGTTGCTATATTTAAACCCTAACGAAAAATACTAATAAGTTTGAGATGTGTCTGTGTATCTGTGTGACGTCCAAAATTATTAATCACAATTATTACTGACTTCCACAAACATTGTTATTTAAGTTGCGGTCCGATTAAGCAAACTGAGGTCAGTGTCTTGAATTCTGAGTTGATTTTGCTTGGGTTTTGACTCAAGTAAATTAAGCACTGGGTTTTTTTTGCCTATAGTGCTATAGTGGTTGTACCGTGTCAGAAACGGATCACCGAAATTGTAATTTAAATCTAACTACAATTGAACAAATCTAAGAAGTACCTTTTGACGTTTCACTGTTTTCTATTAAATTAGCTTTATAGAGGCGTAATTCACACTATATTTATTAGCTTTCCTGTAAAATAATTGAATTATGAAGCTATTTTTATTAACATAAACAATTTTCATATAAAAAATAAAATTCTAAATGTACTACGTTTAGAACTGTCAAACGGTATTTCTTAGATTTGATGTTTTATAATCAGTATATTGGCGCTGTATTAATTACAGTTGATTGGTTTTACACAAAGAAAGATCGTTAGATTTACGTTACATTTGTCAGTTTTACGAGTTTTCAATGTTACAGTCATGCCTGAAGTCTTCTAAACCGTGCAGTAAATAATGTGGCTTGTGTGGCATCTTCTGAAAAACATAAAAATATAATCCCGGGATTGTGATGGCCTTTTAGCATGTTTTCCTATTTCGCCCCCTCATAATATCATTGTCTATGGTTACTACCGCCACCCTCCTGTCTATGGTCTCTCCCTAAATTTACGAGGGAACATAATCTTGACGGGAACAAATCCGCGCGCCATTATGTGACAGGTGTTTTGGCGCCTAAATAAATGTCAAAATTCGGGTTGGTTTAGTGTCAAGTGGTGATGTTATGATAAGTTGGTAATCTTTTATAGCCTCTGACAAAAAAGAGGGATGTTATAGCGAAAGTTTTAAGCGCTATGTGGCACGAAACTTGTACAATTATTACATTTTAAGCGCTACGATGCTAAACCTGTATAATTTATTATAAATGCTAAATTGCTTGTATGCGATTGTCATTGTTACGTCAGGGGACAATATCTGTGAGGCCAGCTGCGTAAGCACGCGGTATGTGCAAACCAAATTTGATCTCACAAAGAGGCATCCGTTTCCATTCAAAACTTTTGTGAATATTTTTGTTTAAGGAGGTACTTTAATCATCAACAAAGGTATTGATTAGATAACTATGGTGTTATTTGTGACCCATCTAGATGCACGAAGAAGGGGTGGTATCTTATGAACGCATCCCTATGGGTTCTCTGACATACCTGTGTTTCAGTGAGCATTAAGCTAGTAGCGACTTCGAATCTCTTAGGTCTTGACAAGTACTTGTTCATGCGGAACTGCTTCTCCAGCTCCAGGAGTTGTTGTGATGTGAACGCGGTACGAGGACGTCTGGTTTTACCGAGAAGAGCGTGGGGAGCACCTGTTGAGAAATGGAATATTAGAGGTGGAAAAAATTTATATACTTATTTGAATAGAGTATTTTTTAGATCTTTAAATACAATCTGAACCGAAAAGGCTATACTATACTTGAAACTACAGCCCATCAAATCTAAGAAGTATCGTTTGACGTTTCACTGTTTTCTATTAAATAAGCTTTATAGAGGCGTAATTCACACTATTTTTATTAGCTTTCCTGTAAAATAATTGAATTATGAAGCTATTTTTATTTTAACATAACATTAACAGTTTTCATACAAAAAATAAAATTCTAAATGTACAACGTTTAGAACTGTCAAACGGTACTTCTTAGATTTGATGGACTGAAAACGTTTTTCAGGTAGGTATTAATTGATTGATTGTTGCTTCACCACATTTGTCTAAAGCGCGAGAGTGGAGCCCAGTCCTTACATAACAGTCATCCTTATCAGATAATAAAATTAACATGGCGAGCTAATTTGCCTTCAACTCACTAATTAGTTATATCTATAAATACTTAATAGGTACATGACCAAATTGGAATCTATATGAATGTTGATTTGAACGCGCTTATCTCTGAAACTACTAAACCCTTAGAGAATTTAACACAGGAGGTGTTACGCAACTTCTGGTACTAAATTGTTTCTGCTAGATTTTGTGTGAGGCGAGGTAACCACGTACAGCACACATGTAAAAGTTGAAGCGTCTTTACAAACGCACACGTAAATAAAAGCTACACACACACAAAACATGAAAAGTTTATGCATACAAACTGTTCATGTACCTCGGCAGAGGGGATCGCGCTTATCTCTAAAACTACTGATCCAACAGAGTATAAAAAGTTGACATCAAAATCATCATTTGACAGGCTAGTAGCGTGGTCGGTAAAACACTTGCTTTTCAAGCCGCAAGTCGTGGATTCGAATCCCACCAGAGACAGACATTTGTGTGATGAACATATCTGTCTCGAGTCTGGGTGTAATTATCTATTTTAAATCTATTTTCAAAAGAAAACTAGTATTCAATGTTTAGGTAGTATATTACCAGTTATCTGGTTTCCATAACACAAGTTCTGCTTAATATGGGATCAGATGACTGTGTGGTTTAATGTCTTGAATATTATTTAAGTACTTATATCAGTTTGGTAAACATAGTTCACCCGTATAGTCCCTGTTTCACCTCCTTAGAGGTATGTTTTATGACCAACGTCCAACTTTAGACCATATACGGAATGTGCCAAACTTAGAGTCTCTAGACCCGGCGGTTTGGGTTGTAAATATAATAAAAATTATAACCATTTATTTCAGGATACAAGGCCCATATAAAATGTAAGAATATAAACAAATACAATATTAAAGGAGACGTTCAAAAAATGTATAGAGCCTGGGATTAAAATAATTGTAAATTTGAACAGCAATCTGAGTTACATAGGTTAATAGAGCATAATTAATTAAATTTTTTGGTGTATTTAAAATAATTTTACACCCCCCCGTTTTTTAAAAAATTGAAATTGTAAATAAGAATCCTTAATGCAATATTATGATTATTGCAATTGGCAACCCCATGGTCAAATGACAATTGGGCAACCAAAAAAATCAAAATTATTTCGACGCTGTCAATCAAACTGATCAATGACAATGACATCATGACGTTTCCCGTAATTATATTTTTTTCCACGCGTTTTGTTATTACACTAATAAGATAACAAATATTTTTCGTCATAATTACATTAAGCTGCAGCTAGAATAATATTACTAGAGAAAAGTACTGTAACAGAATGCAATTATTGACGTGATTGCAATATTTATACTGCTTAGGAAACGGATAATTAAAGGTAATGTGCGTTTTGTTTCTCTATTACATTTTTTTGATTTTTACAAAAATGGTTGCTCCTAAAATTCGTGTTTAGTTAAATTCTAACAGCTTATTAAAAAAGCTTTCCAATGAGGTATATCACATTGGTGTTCAAAATTCTAGCCCACTTTTGACCTCTCCTTTCATCTAATCTAAATACTGTAAATACAATACAATTTATTTTTTCTTCGCTGCATCGATGGATCAGTCAGTCTGTTTCTATAGTGTCTACCAACACAACCAACAGTTACTACACTGCGTGTATTCTGTAAGGTGGACGGTACCTACACAGGCACTGTCTAACTTACTCACACACAGGAACACAACTAACACGCTGTGTTCCTGTTAAAATGTTCAAGGTAGATGGACCTACACAGTCGGTCCAAATAGAACGTAGAAAATCAATGCCGTCTACTAAAAAAACTTTTGAAGAGTCTGCACCCCTAGCAAAGCAGGAACAGGTCGTTATATTTACTTAACATCAAACTCGCCGGCTAAGCTTATAAAAATGATAATTAACAATTATAACTGCCCAGTGACATTTGGTACTGTTGACACAACACGATAATGTCATGAACACATCTGTCAAGTTTTGGCGCGAACCGCCATCTTTTTTTCGGGGATTTGATAATTGTATTACTGTAAGCTCTTGTGCCCGATTTCACATACCTACATTTTTAAAATAAACCGTGATAAAATAGTTTTATTTCAAATTTGTTAGTTTAAAAAAAAACATGGCATTTACAGTCCATAAAATATAAGAAGTACCGTTTGACGTTTCACTGTTTTCTATTAAATTAGCTTTATAGAGGCGTAATTCACACTATTTCTATTAGCTTTCCTGTAAAATAATTGAATTAGGAAGCTATTTTTATTTTAACATAACATAAACAATTTTCATACAAAAAATAAAATTCTAAATGTTTCTAATTCGTTTAGAACAGACTGTCAAACGGTAATTCTTAGATATGATAGACTGTAAGGATTGAGAATTGGAGTTAAGAAGAACTGATTATGGCCTCTGCAGAAATTATTCCACAATTTTGCCAATGTCAAGTTTAAATAAGTATACAAGCTTTTAAAAGATTAGTAGTTAGTAAAAAATAAAAAAACTGCGACGTTCTAAGACGCCATTTTTTTCAACCGTAATTGGAGTTAAAAGTATAAAGACTCTTTGTCATATCTACACGTCATAGGTCGACCTGACCTACCGACATTGACCACAGATAATACATGTAATTAATAAACTTCTCTTTTTTAAAGTAAAAGACTTTACCTTCTTTTTTGACGGAGTTTAAAAACCTATCCTTTTTCCCACAAAACCGAAAACAAACATTGAAATTAAACTTTTGAATAACTTATAAATGCATTAAAACCTACACGGTGCATATTACAAACAAACCTCCGTGCTTAAGTGACGATATTGTAAATAAATAGTTAACGTTGTTGACAGAACGTGACTTTCCCTTGCCTCGGTCAGTTTAAAAAAATATACTTTGTCCTGTCAAATGTGTTTGTTTTTGTTAATAATTGTATAATGATTTATTATTATCATTATAATATAGTGGGACGTTACCACACACTGCCATCTGATCCCAAACTAAGCAGAGCTTGTACTATGGAAACCAGATAACTAATAATAATTTTCTTTTGTAAATACATACTTAAATATAGATAATTACACCTAGACTCTTGTTCATCATACAAATGTCCGACTTAGGTAGGAATCAAACCCACGACCTGCGGCGTGAAAACCGTATCTTACCGACCACTCGCCACGCCATAAATTTATTTATAATTATTTGTTCATTTAAATATATTTATTATTACTAGTGATCGTTTAGTGTTAGAAATTCGACCGTTTACCGGCAGTACTTTCCCGTCGCACCCATTTTTTATCGTGGTGAAAAGAACCTACACTCAAAATAAAAGTTAGTTAAACAAAATTTCATTAAAATCGATGTAGCCGAGCATTTTCTCTATGTAATAGAATCTGGGACTTTTAGCCAACTACCACCACTATACTACTACAGTGTAACTTTTAATCTTGTGAAAGTTCACCCCAAAATGAAATAAATCTGTCCGTACGTGTGTGCTCCCCTTAAAATGTCGGTTATTTATACGAAAAGTTGGGATTTTAGGGATCGCGTGTAACGGGGTTTACATCTTCGACTTCAGGAAGAGGTTCTTAATTTGTCGATTCTTTTTTGTATGTTCACTGATTATTCGAAGACTGTTGAACGGATTTAGAATAACACATGTATGACAATCGTTACATGTAGTCAGAAGCCAATATAATCTGACACCTGGTCTAACCATCTCGGTTACTGGTTCCCTATGGGTTTCGAGGTCTGATGGCAGTCGCTCGTATAATTCTGGTAGCTAGCCGCATCAGGTTAGACTGGGCGCCGACCACAATAGAAATGGGAAAAAGGCAAGGGGGAATGAATTGGACGGATTTAGAATTGTTTTTGTGGCATGCCAAACCTACAGTGCCATTGACGTCTTGTGAGTTTGACAACTGACAGACTGAAAGCTATCACAGGTGACATCTAACCGTCACTTTTTTTTACAATTTGTTTTAGACTTATCTATTGATACTCTGACATCCCACCACGCTCAGAGCGGGACACGGGAGGTGTGGTGTTAATAAAAACCTATTTCTTTACCTACATATTACTTTTTCGGAATGATAGCAGCCACTTTGAAATATTATCAGTTTTTGGGGGAGGCGAGGTGACCACGTACAGCACACATGTAAAAAATCAACTGATGGTAGCCTTTGTGTGTGGTTAGTGACCACCCACCAGACAAAGCCAAACCGCCAAGCGGCCTTGCCGTGTTCCGGTGCGATGTCTGGTGACACCATGCAGAGAGGGTGGGTCGGAATTGTTGCGCTCCTTTAAGGTTTCTAACCATATGGAGGTTCATTCCACTGTTACCTTCTCACCGATAATCATTCGTAATCACGAGTGAATCGGTATACTTTGCTGGCGCGTGCCATCGTAGACTTCATCATAGAATTAGATTTAAAAATATAAACATATCACACCATGCAGAGAGGATGGGTCGAAATTGTTGCTCCTATACAGTTTCTATCTATATAGAGGCTCATTCCACTGCCACCTTCTCACTGATAACCATTCGTAATCACGAGTGAATCGGTATACTTTGCTGGCGCGTTCCATCGTAGGCTACAGCATTACTTAACAGCCGGCAAGTTGTAGACAAGCGCCAGCCTATCGAAGAATTAAAAATAAAATAGGTTTATAATTCGTTTGTCTTTGTCTGTCCTCTAGACATTATACTAGTAAGAAAGAGACAAAGTCCATTTTAACTAAAGAGTCCTATAAGATTTTTATGAATAAGATCGATAATCTGTACGCCGGACAGACAGACGGACATGTCCGCGAAACTACAATAGTTTAGTTCACTCATTCATTACCCTTGCCTTTTCCCATTTCTATTGTGATCGGCTCCCTGTCTAACCTGATGCAGCTGGCTACCAGAATTATACGAGCGACTGCCATCAGACCTCGAAACCCGTAGGGAACCAGTAGCCGAGATGGTTAGACCAGGTGTCAGATTATATTGGCTTCTGACTACATGTAACGATTATCATAGATGTGTTAAATGACAACCGGGACGGCTTAAAGTGCTCTCCGAGGCACGGAGGGTAGTCCCTTAACCAACCAGACACCGAAACAAATCTTTGTTGTTACACAAATATTGTTCGGGGTAGAGTATACCCCAATCGGACGGCTTACTTACACCGCTCGACTACCGAGGTCGTCTGTACCACAATAGTTTAGTTGTTACTCAGAATACTCAAAAAAAAAAGAAAAATGAGCTCTGTAGCAAATATGAGCGGGTGTGAAAAATTAGTCTTAAATAGCAAGCCAGCGTTTCCCGCCTTCTGGAATTGGCGCCAAAATTCGTCAGCCATATTTCACCCCCCAAATAATGCTGTTTACACAAGTGATATAGAGGGGCAAATCGAATTACGCTGATTGCCGTCTTGCGCTCGGTGGAGCGACGTAACGGCATTGTGTTCCTGTCTTATATAAGGGTGTGTATATGATACTAGGTACCAGTGGGAAAGAGTAATAACAATAATATAGTGGGACATTAACACACACGGTCATCTGATCCCAAACTAAGCAGACATTGTACAATGGAAACCAGATAACTGGTAATATACTATACTAGCTTTCGCCCGCGGCTTCGCCCGCGAAATTGATCTCACTAATCTTGTTTCTCCATACAAACTTTGGAATCCCGTTTCACCCCCTTAAAGGGTGAGCTTTGAAAAATACTTTCTTAGTGCACCCCTAGACCCCATAAGGAACCTATGTGCCGAATTTGGAGTCTCCAGACCCAGCGGTTTGGGCTCTGCGTTTATATGTCAGTCAGTCAGTTTCTTCTTTTATATACATATTTAGATAAAATACTTTTCTTTTGTAAAGAAAAATGAAAACATTTTTATGGGGACGTTTAGCGTAGATATTAACGTGAACTAGTGTTGTCAATTAGAGAACTACCACCCTTACATAAGTAAGTAATTATCATTATCAAATGGCGTTCAACAAATTAGACAATTCATAATTCAATCCACTTTGCTAATATCGCCCCATTCATCCGTGAAAGTGGCACAACATTATAATGGGATCAATTTGACGCAGTGGGGCGAATTGGGGATACATATGGTGTGTCCTACGCTTAATGGGGTACATTTAAATCATGTGGCATCATGATTTAGTTTTTTAATATTTTTTAGGTACATTTTTATTCATCATCATTCCCCTTGCCTTTTTCCCATTTCTATTGTGGTCGGCTCCCAGTCTAACCTGATGCGGCTAGCTACCTGAATTATACGAGCGACTGACATCAGACCTCAAAACCCGTAGGGAACCAGTAGCCGAGATGGTTAGACCAGGTGTCAGATTATATTGGCTTCTGACTACATGTAACGATTGTCATAGATGTGTTAAATGACAAACGGTACCGACGGCTTAACGTGCTCTCCGAGGCACGGAGGGTAGTCCCTCAACCAACCAGACACCGAAACAATTTTTTGTTGTTACAGAAATATTGTCCGGGGCGGGTATCGAACCCGCGACCTCCCGGGCACAGTATAACCCAATCGGATGGCTTACGCCGCATTTTTTTTAAAGAAATACAGTTTGGACTCCATTTTAAGAAAACATTGACATACTACAGTTCATCAAATCTAAGAGGTACCGTTTGACGTTTCACTGTTTTCTATTAAATTAGCTTTATAGAGGCGTAATTCACACTAATTTTATTAGCTTTCCTGTAAAATAATTGAATTATGAAGCTATTTTTATTTTACCATAACATAAACAGTTTTCATACAAAAAATAAAATTCTAAATGTACTACGTTTAGAACTGTCAAACGGTACTTCTTAGATTTGATGGACTGTAGTAACAATGTGGGTGGGTGGACAAAAGGAGGCGTGGCTTCTTCACGCATGCGCAGAGACACTGCCTACCTACTTCATGCCTACTGTCTATGTGTAAGGGAGTAGGCAGAGGAAGAAAATATATAACTACGACAATAAAGACGGGTGTTATCAGATGTATGTGTGTATGCCTGGCAAAAGAACCAATTTTGATAAGGTCTCATCGTCAAAATTTCATCTCATGGTCGTGGGTTCGATTCCCACACAGGACCAACCCTTATGTGATGATAATTATGTAAGTAGTAGGTATATCAGTTCCTACGACCTCGGTAGTCGAGCGGTGTAAGCCGTCGGATTTGGCTATACTGTGCCCGGGAGGTCGCGGGTTCAATTCGGCAGAAACGATTTAGTATTAGAAGTTGCGTATAACACCTCCGTGCTAAATGCTCTAAGGTTAGTATTGTCTTAGATTTAAGCGAATATCACACATTGAAATAAAACTACTTTTTAACGGATTCTATCGCGGTTTATTTTATATTTTAGATCCTGACGTTTCAAAGTCTTTTCAGACTTCACGGGTGGACTGAGATATTTGACGTCCAAAAATATTAATCACAATTATTACTGACTACCTTCAAACATTAATATTTAAGTTGCGTTCCGATTTAAGCAAACTGAGCTCACAGTGTCTTGAATTCTGAGTTGATTTTGCTTGGGTTTTGGTAATAAAAGCAAACAAACAAAAAAAACAAACCGTTAGCTAATCTCAAATAACTATGTAAAACATAAAATTGTTTGAACCAGGAATCGAACCGCGGTTTACAACCGTATAATAAGAGAAACGATCCGGTTTTCTAAGTTATCTAATAAAATATTGCTTCCGCAACCTGTTTTTCCTCAATAGTGTTGTGGTACGTATCGATACATTTCTATCGATAGATACGGTTGAAGGCTTTAAAATTTTCATCAGATAATCAGTATATTATTATAGCAGTCCATTCTCTTTCATTCTAGTCATATCAGTTCTAGACTTGTCGCATCCAAGAGGCGGTCTTTATTTAAATACTCGATTATTTTAGTGGTTACACCGTCAGCATTTTTATATGTATTAAATTCAAATTCAAATTTCTTCATTTTCGGACAACACAATCCATTCGTTAGTAATATTGACTTACTTATAGACTACGGTTAGTAAATAACAAAAAAATTAACCTATATTGTTATTATAATTTCGGTAAGCAAAAATTTAATGAATCATGTACCTGTGAGACAAAAAAACTACGAATCGATTCATTAAAATAATATAATATAATATAATATAATATAATATAATATAATATAATATAATATAATATAATATAATATAATATAATATAATATAATATAATATAATATAATATAATATAATATAATATAATATAATATAATATAATATAATATAATATAATATAACTTCGGTCACGAGCCATTGTACAGAGCGGACGTGTTACACTTTATTGTAAAAATATTTAACTAACGATTCTTCAAAAGTCAAGCTAATTACTGTTGATTGAAGTTTAAAGTTGTGTGAACGCAGCGACACGATTAAGGCCTTTCTAATTGCAAGAGGGAACCGAGAGGTGTGAGCAGCGGCCGGTGGTCAGCGCGGAGCAGCACGCCTCACACCCGCGAGAATCGTGCTACCAATATTTTTGACTCGCTCACACATTGACTTTGCGTTTTAGCAACAGTTGTGTACCTACGTAAGTTATACAAAATATCGTAATACCCACATTGAATCTATAATTCTACTAACGCTTTACGAAATAATCAAATTACTCCATTACCTTTATAAAGCGTAATTGGGACACATATAGTCTCTGGTTGTAAAATTATATACGATGAATATGCTACGATCACCTCAAAAACTAGCAACCGGTGGGGGATCGCAACCCGATTTGTCGAAATTAAGTGACGAAATTGGAAAGGCACATATTACTAATCGGAAACGTAGACAACCACAGACTCAATGCAACTGTTCGGAGGAAGTCTCGGAAATGCGAAGCGAACTATCGCGTGTGGCCTTGCTACTGGAAACCTACATTGGGTCGAACGCACAATTAATTAACCAACTGAGTAATACTCTAATAGAAGTAAAGACTGAAATCACTGAGTTAAAAACTACAAACGAACAAACAAAGCAATTGATTACTGCAAACGCACAAGAAATAAGTTCACAAATAAATGAGATTAAAACATCAACAGCGGTTCTTATATCTGAACAAGGAATAATTAAATCCAAATTGTCAACCTTAGAAACCAAAATGTTGGCTGGTGAGGACAAAATCAGCTCACTCGAAACTGAATTAAATAAACTGAAACTCAAATCATCCCCGACTACAACTATCAATTCCATGTCTGCTAATGAACAAATAATTCAAGAGGTACAGGAACGCAGGAATAGGGAAATCAACATCATACTAGTGGGATTACCTGAGCAAACTTCCACCAGCACCGAGGAGAGGATACTCAAAGATGAAACGGATGTTCTTAAACTCACGTCAATAATATCTACAGAGATTCCTAAGCCGGACAAAGTTTACCGCATCGGCAAGTATTTACCAGGAAAAAATAGACGACTTAAAATCTGCTTTAACAAACCAGAACCCGTTAAACTATTGCTACGTAACAAAGGAAAATTGCCCGATAACCTTAAATTTTTCTCGGATCAAACTCCAGCCCAGCAAAAGTACTTCCATTGTGTCAAAGACGAATTGACCCGACGTGTAAACGCGGGTGAAAGTGACCTGACCATAAAATATATAAATGGGGTACCAACTATCACAACACCAGCCACAAAAAACTATTAAATATAACATCAAATAAAGCATCAACAAAGAATATATCCTATCAAATCCTCAATAACTATCAAGATATAAACACAGTAAAATCACACTTATCATTTTTCTACTTAAATGCAAGAAGTATACGAAAAGAAGGTAAATTTAAAGAGCTTAAATGCATATTACATGCTATACCTACTACTATACACATAATTCTAATCACCGAAACGTGGATTACTACAGAAATTCAGGCCTTAGAACTACAGATACCTAACTATACCCATTATTATAACTACCGTAACGATAATATTGGCGGAGGTGTATCGGCTTATGTCCACAACAATTTAAATCATAACATGAGCGAGTCAAGCTATGTTGATGGTAACAACCATCTATGGATACATATACAGAAGTTCTCACTGGATATTGGCGTGATATATAATCCAGGCAACACAAATTTTAATAACTTTTTAGACACACTAGATCAACAATTACGGCTAAGAATGAGATCTATCGTTTTTGGGGATTTTAATATCGACCTACTCACAAAAGGCAACAAACTAAACCGATACAAAGAAACAATAAACGATGCAGGATACAAATTTCTTAATAAAATCAACAAAACTCATTGTACAAGGGACTCTGACACCAAGAAATCAATACTAGATCATGTCTACACTAACCTTGGATCAAATAACTTCAAAATGGCTATCCTTAACTCATCTTTGTCAGACCACAAACAGATATACTTACAAATAGACAAATTTAAACCTCCAAAAAAAATACGAACAACTTATGAAGCTATAGATTACCCAGAATTATACAACGCAATGAAGATAGACAAAATAAAATACGAATACAATGATTACACATTACTTGAAACCAACATTATACATTATATACAAAAAAACAAAGTCCAGAAAACTAAAATACTTAATATGCCCCGTGGAGATTGGATTAATGGAGATATCCTGACTGGTATACAAGATAGAAATTACCTGTGGACATTATATAAAAATGACCCTAAAAATGAAGAACTAAAAACACTTTTCGAAACCAAAAGAGATGCTACAGCTAGACTTATTCAAACTACAAAAAACTCATATTATTTCAAACAATTTAAAACCTCGCTAAATAACCCCAAAAAGATGTGGAATCTTGTAAATACCCTAGCAAACAACAAGATACAGCGAAAATGTTCTCCTTCCAAACTCATCATAGATGGTAAAATAATAACAGATATGAATGAAATTTGTGAAAATTTCAATAAATACTTTTCAACCATAGGACTTATTTTAGCAGACCTAATACCAAAAAAATACCATAAAATACCTAACCAAATATCACCAATACCACTAACTACAAATTATCCAGAACTATCAATATTAGAGCCATGTAATTCAGACGAAATTGATAAGATCATAACATCACTAGATCCAAATTCCAGCGCTGGTATAGATGGAATGAACACTAAATCAATTAAATGCCTACAAAGCTTAATAGCAAGCGACCTAGCCACCTGTTTTAATAAACTGTTGTTACATGGGGTTTTTCCCAACACGCTTAAAATTGCAAAAGTTACACCTATACATAAATCAGGAACTACAACTGACCCAGGCAACTATCGACCAATTTCTGTTCTCCCAGTACTTTCAAAAATACTTGAAAAAATAATTCATATTAGACTAGTATCTTATTTAGAGTCAATCAACTTCATTTCAGATCGACAGTATGGATTTAGAGCTAAAAGTAATACTACTACGGCAACTATTGACCTTGTAAGCAAAATTAAAGAAAACATAGACCGGAAAAATGTTGTGCTCGGGGTATTTATCGATCTAAAAAAAGCCTTTGATACCGTAAGCCATCAACTTCTGCTACATAAATTAGAAAATATTGGTATCAAGGACAATGTACTAAAAATGTTTAAATCATACCTAAGTAACAGATTACAGGTTGTTAAAATTGACGACACCGTAAGTAATACATTGCCTATAACGTACGGAGTCCCGCAAGGGTCTATATTAGGCCCCCTATTATTTACTATATACATAAATGGCATAAAGGACCTAGGACTTCATGCACATCTAACATTATATGCTGATGATACGTGTCTCTTTTACTTTGGACCAACGGTACAAGATATCATTGCATTAGCACAGGAAGATCTGAACACCTTATCAAATTGGTTCCAACACAACCTACTAACTATAAATATTGCAAAAACGAGTTTTACTATATTCAGATCAAAAAATAAACCGATAACGATCCATAAACCATTAACCATAAATAACATTCCGCTAGAACAGAAAGCGTCTGAAAAATATCTTGGCCTAAGAATAGATCAACACTTATCATGGAAAAATCACATAGATTATATAAAAAATAAAATTTCATCACTTATAAGTCCCTTAAGATCAATAAGTAAGTGTATTCCGCCCAAATTAAGGCAAAATATTTATAATTCCTTGGTCAAGCCACATTTATTATATTTGATCGAAATTTGGGGGAGTAGCACAAAAACTAGCTTACAACAATTACAGCGTAAACAAAATAAAATAGTAAAAATATTATTTCAATTACCGTATTCAACACCCACCTGCAACGTTTACGAACGGACAAAAATTATGAACATTAAACAACTATACTTTTACAATACTTGTCTCCTTATTAGAAAAATTCTTAACAAAAATATACATACCAACTTGTCATTCGTTAAAAAGTCAGACATTAGCAAACGTAGCACTCGGCGAGGAAGTCTACTTGTTCTGCCAAAAAGAAGAACCAACTTCAGAAAAAGGAATATAACCTTTGAGGGAATTTTACTTTATAACAGTCTACCCTCACATTTAAGAAGTGTCAGTACATTTAGATCGTTTAAGTCTACGTTATCAAAGTATATTTTAAGCAACCGCTCGTTACTCACATAATAAATATTTACTAAATTGTCAGTAAGTATTCTAAGACTAGATGACCATTGTAAGAAAACATATTTTTAATTAAGTTAGATTAAGTTCTCATATAAGTGGCATTTTGTGTCTTTTTGAGAATAAATTCTTTAAACCTAAACCTAATATAATATAATATAATATAATATAATATAATATAATATAATATAATATAATATAATATAATATAATATAATATAATATAATATAATATAATATAATATAATATAATATAATATAGTGGGACATTAACACACACGGCCATCTGATCCCAAACTAAGCAGAGCTTGTACTATGGAAATCAGATAACTGGTAATATACTACATATAATACTTTTCTTTTGTAAATATATACTTAAATATAGATAATTACACCCAGACACAAGACAAACAGACATATTAAACAAATGTTTGTCTCGGGTGGGAATCGAACCCACGACCAGCGGCGTGAAAAGCAAGTATCTTACCGACCACGCCACCGGCCCGTCAATTATCGGTCAATTGTCTAAATCTGGTTTTAATTTTCCATTCACTTGTCGCACTAGTCCGTGCTTGAATAATAATAGAGCAGTCTTATGAATGTCTTGTCCACCGCATAGAAGTTGTTTTTAACTAAGTACTAAACTTTTGGACTCATCTAGAATAAAAAGCAATTCAGAATTAGGAATATAGTTATGTTTGAGTCTTCCATATGATCTGCCTATACATTTGAATGTTATATTGTCCTCTTTTCTTGTGTAATATTTATGTACCTACTTACTAACTCAATAATTTTTACATTATTTTACTATTCACTATGTTGATAATAGTCATAGAATTAATTGTTCTGCAATATTAAAGTATACAATTCTTGAAATAAAACTATTTTATAACGGATTTTATCGCGGTTTATTTTAGATTTTAGATCCCGATGTTTCAAAAATAAATCCTTTTAATGTGTGATATTTGCGTAAATCTAACAAAATACTATATTAAATTCTAAATGAAAAACCATGTACCAACAAAAAAAAAATTATCTGGTTTCCATGACACAAGCTCTGCTTAGTACGGGATCAGATGACCGTAAGTGTTAGGAGGAGTAGTAACTATTAGTAACAAATATCGATATAAACTATCGACAATTACCCCATCCCTATCACGGGGATCTAATTTGCTAAAGGCCGTCCCTTTGTTTGCGCCAACAAATTGCTCCAGATAATTGGCTTAAAGTCCCCCGGGGAGTGGGGTCTAACTGACGACGGTGATTATTAATTGTTGATGGGGACTCAGAATCATGGGGACTTTGAAAACATGATTAAATAAACCTAGATGGTAAAGAGGTCACATTTTGATAGAAAAATGTGTTTGAAAACTAAAATTATAACATAAAAAAAAACTTCTGCCCCAAAACAATTTATGATTTAATATGCGTTTCAAATAAGAATAGGATTGGAAATCCGCCATCTTGGACTGGAATGCGCAACAACTTCACATTTTTTAGTACAGTGAGCAAAAATGTTTGTTTGATATTATAATCACATCTAGACGAAAAATAAATAAAAATGCGTATATCTTATTGCCTTTTGAGTAAGATTGGACATTTGGAGTCAAATATTTAGATACGAACATATTTTATTAACTTCCGACGACAAAAATTCGAGTTATAAGTTAAAGCGTGTGTTTTTATCCGTGTATATGAATTTGTGTGCAAGTTTGTGGTATCCTAGCGCGTAAATTTACTTAGGTAGGTAGCTGCATTGTAACTACATACTTGTGTAAAGTTTTCACTTAAATCACTTTTCTATACATTTCTAAACAATATTATTGTCTGTGGTTTGATGTTTTGTGCTGGCGCTACTTTTGCTTGGTTTTTGGTATGAAGTTAGCCGCGAGTCCAGTCCTATTCTTATTTGAAACGCATAGTATTTAATGATATTATTTTCTTTGAAGAAGGAGCTCATTATCTATGTAATCTATCAATTCTTGTAAATGTACCTTTATATAATCTGGATCTGGGAAACTGCTTTAACGATTATCATGAAATTTACTATGCATTTATTATTAGATTCACTTTTAGAAAACGTTTTATTTAAAACTCTTAGGTATTATATAATTTTAATGAAGTAAACGATATTAATCTATTCCCAAAGGGAAGCCGATTGGAATAGCCTTGTATGGACTCTTCGCCACTGGTAGATAATGTAATACAGATAAGTAAAACAATTTTCTGTCTCATTTTCAACAGCTAGGATCATCTTTGGTATCATTATTTTTCCTATAATCCAAACTGCAGTTAAATACTCTTGTAAACTAAACTAAAACAGGTAAATAGGTATAATATAATTAATTAATTAAGTAAATAAAATAATTAGTACCCATCTTTATGTTAATTAAGACTTGATTTAAAAATCAACACACACCGGTGTAATGTAATTTGTGATGAAGGTATGGTGACACTGACAGCGGAGACGCAATACTTCATTCTATATCTACAGTCCATCAAATCTAAGAAGTACCGTTTGACGTTTCACTGTTTTCTATTAAATTAGCTTTATAGAGGCGTAATTCACACTATTTTTATTAGCTTTCCTGTAAATTAATTGAATTATGAAGCTATTTTTATTTTAACATAACATAAACAATTTTCATACAAAAAATAAAATTCTAAATGTATAAATGTACTACCTTTAGAACTGTCAAACGGTACTTCTTAGATCTGATGGACTGTAGTACGAGGGCAACACTGATAGTTTTTAGAACTGGCCACTTTTAAAGCATTTATAATAAAAAATTAGTTATAATTTTGAAAATAGAACTCTTTGCTAATACTATGCGTTTCAAATAAGAATAGGACTGGACTCGCGGCTAACTTCATACCAAAAACCAAGCAAAAATAGCGCCAGCACAAAATACAATACAGCCACAGACAATAATATTATTTTGAAAGGCATGGAAAACTGACTTGCCTGAAAACTTTACATATGGATGTAGTCACTAATTCACAATGCAGTTACCTATCCAAGTAACAAAGACAGTGATGATGATTCAAGCGATATGGATATTAGTGACGAATAGTCTTACATTACTTTTATCTGTGGTTAAATAGTTCTTTATGAGATTTAATTAATGTTTTATGACTTTGTACCTCAGATGGCGATACGCGGGTTAAACGGTCGGCCTATAATGACTATGTGAAGTCAGAAAATTATTTGCATTAACTAAATTGTGATACGATTTCTGATTTTGCAAATTTTAGCAAAAACCGCGTCGTGCAACCCTGATAGCTGTTTTCTGAACCCTCTTTGATAAAAGATGACAATGTAACAAATGAATGACAATTAGTGGTATCTTCAATAGTTAGGGTTGTCTACAAAAATAAATTGAAAAATCATATTTTTATTTTGTAAGGTTTTTTTTAAATTGATATTAACTAATTTTTAATTAATATTATAATTTAATATTGTCTTAGATTTACGCGAATATCATACATTGAAATAAAACAACTTTTTAACGGATTTTATCGCGGTTTATTTTAGATTTTAGATCCCGACGTTTCAAAATCTTTTCAGACTTCATGTTCACGGTTGAACTGAGGTATTTAACGAACAAAAATATTAATCACAATTATTACTGACTACCTCCAAAGTTGCGTTCCGATAATATTTTTTTATAATATTTTTTCTAATTGATATTATAATTTTTGACAAGATTGCTTACCCCGTCGGTAAGATACTTGCTTTACACGCCGCAGGTCGTGGGTTCGATTCCCACCCAAGACAGACATTTGTGTATTGAACATATCTGTTCATCTTGAATTGTCGCGACGCGTGCGCGGAGCTGCGGTCAGCCCTATTGTACAGTTAAACTATTTTTTAACTTTAGGGGTATATTGATAGGGGTGTCCGATAAACAGGTGTTGTGTTTACAATAGGGTGTCGATTGATTAAACAGTGTGAATGGGGTGCTGTGAGTGAGGTTTAAATGAAGGACCCGCGCAGTGGCGTGGTCGGTAAGAGGTATCCGGCGACTGGGACCGCAATAAACTCGGACCGCGGTCCCAGTTGCCGGATCTATTTAACATTAATATTTTTCTTCCGGCAACTGGGGCCATAAATAAATGAATGCAAAAATCTATTTGTTGAAGCCAAAATCAGTACAGACAACAAAAAAAAAATCTAAGTAATAATTAAAGAAAATTGATTAAAATCTATTATTAATTTATGATATCATTTATTAACCTAGACATGAATGAATATATTACACGAAAATTATCCTTTGCGGCTACAAAAGCAGACGTACCTAAATAACAATATTATAGCTATTAATGAAGATTATTTATTTGTTCTTCACTTCAACCCGCCGGATACCTCGTCGGTAAGATACTTGCTTTTCAACCGACTTCAAAAAGAAGGAGGTTCTCAATTCGACTGTATGTTTTTTTATGTTTGTTACCTAATATCTTTGTTATACGTGAACCGATTTCTATGATTCTTTTTTTGTTGGCAAGTAAATGCTTCCGTGTGGTCCCATTTAAATTTGATCAAGATCTGACCAGTAGTTATTGGGCTATGTCGAAAGAAGCGTCATTGTTTACGCTAAGCGCGCAGCCTTCCAAAATCATTAGTGCAATTGCCCTAAACGCATAATTCTAGGTACATACAATTGAAGTCGGTTTTGTGTTGTGGTTGCAAAAAGAATTATCACGCCACAGGTCGTCTCGGTTTGATCCCCACCCGAGACAGACATTTGTGTGATGAACATGTCCGTTTGTCTCGAGTCTAATAACATCATGAAATTGGCTAAAAATATATCGAAATGAGCATATCTCGATAAACCACTAACCACCCCTATAGTTATGGGACCCTATAAATACGCGTTTAACGCTAGATTAGGCTACAGTTAAATCAATTATAACAAATGCCATATGGGTAGGTATGCCATAACTAAACCCTAACCGACTTACAAAATAAGACACGCATTATTTGCTTTTTACCGACCTCAAAATAGAATGAGGTAAAATAAAAAAATAATAATAATAATAATAAATGATATAATAATATATATTTTTTTAAATTTAAATTGTATTATGTATTATTGTATATTAATAATATTCTAGGACATTAACACACACTGTCATCTGATCCCAAACTAAGCAGAGCTTGAGTTATGGAAACCAGATAACTGGTATACTCATCATTCCCCTTGCCTTTTTTCCATTTCTATAGGGCTCGGCTCCCAGTCTAACCTGATGCGGCTAGCTACCAGAATTATACGAGCGACTGCCATCAGACCTCGAAACCCACAGGGAACCAGTAGCCGAGATGGTTAGACCAGGTGTCAGATTATATTGGCTTCTGACTTACATGTAACGATTGTCATAGATGTGTTAAATAACAAGCGGGACCGACGGTTTAACATGCTCTCCTATGCACGGAGGGTAGTCTCTCAACCAACTAGACGCCGAAACAAATCTTTGTTATTACACAAATATACACCGGGGCGGGAATCGAACCCGCGACCTCCCAGGCCGTATTGCCCAGACAGGTCGTCATAAAAAATAAAATAGGTCCATAAAATCGATAGATTTAAAATAAATCTACTTTTTAACGGATTTTATCGCGGTTTATTTTAGATTTTAGATCCCGACGTTTCAAAGCCTTTTCACACTGCATGTTCACGTCGGGATCTAAAATCTAAAATTAACCGCGATAAAATCCGTTAAAAAGTAGTTTTATTTCAATGTGTGATATTCGCGTAAATCTAACACAATTACTATCGATAGATATAATTAATTGCCCAATAAAAGTAAGTGTTAATAATTAGTATAATTTTATTTACAATACAACATTAGGGTAACTACCCACTCCCCTGCTAAATGACTGTAATCGCATTAACGCATATGTCACTGTTTCTATGTAAATATTCTAGTGATTGGGCTGGTCCCTATTTTTAGGGTTCCGTCTTAGAGAATTTAACACCGAACTGGTAATGCGTTAATTCCCTTCTGTAGAGATACACATCTCATATAAGCTGATCTCGCGTTGTATAGGATTTTCGTACCACGAGAGGTCAGCATAAATTGGTAAAATATAGCTTGATGTGTTGTACACGAACAGTTTGCACGCATACACTGTTCATGTTTCGAGTTTGTGTGTAGATTTTATTAACGTGTGCATTATTATTTTATTTTTTATTCTTCGATAGGCTGGCGCTTGACTACAACTTGCCTGATGTTAAGCAATGATGTAGCCTACGATGGAACGCGCCAGCCCAGTATACCGATTCACTCGTGATTACCAATGATTATCGGTGAGAAAGTGGCAGTAGAATGAGCCTCCATATAGTTAGAAACTTCAAAGGAGCAACAATTCCGACCCACCCTCTCTGCATGGTGTCACCAGACATCGCACCGTAACACGGCAAGGCCGCTCGGCGGTGTGGCTTTGTCTGGTGGGTGGTCGCTAACCACTGTCGAAGCCTACCACTAGTTGATTGTCACCTGTTTTGCACGACCCGGGGACCACGTGTGTAAAGACCCTTCAACATTTACATGTGTGCTGTACGTGGTTACCTCGCCTCACACAACAACTGGCAGAAACAATTTAGTACTAGAATTTGCGTACACCTCCCGTGTTAAATGCTCTAAGGGTTCCTTAGATTAAAAGGTAATATTATAGGACAGGAGTGGTGAACTTTTTTGAAAAGATGACGTGTCTCATATTAAAATAAAATCAGGCTGACTGATTTTTTTTTACGGCGTCGGTGCCGTCAAATAATTATGACTGCGAGAAATACTATGATACAGAAACTGTGCTAATACCATAAAACTCAAAACGTTTCTCTCTTTTGGGGGCTGAGACACCTGCGTCCGTGGGAGTGCACCTTTACTCTGAATCCCCACGTGGTATACGCCGCATGCGGTTATGATACAGTGTACACAAAACAAGCTTTGTAACATGATTATTACAAACCTGTATTATGAAAATAAATAATTTGATTTATTCACCTCTGCAACACCTTCAGGGAATACAGTCGTGATGCTACGTTTGATAAGTGTTATTATTCTGGTATGTTTAGATAAGGATTTTTAAACATATTTCTGATAAAATATCACAAAGATTGATTCATAGCCTATATTCAGCTCAAAGTATTTATTGATCTCAATATCGATCTGTCTGATAACAAAACAACAATAAAATCGATCATTTTTTAGGGTTCCGCAATAAACTAGGAACCTTTGTAGCTTAGAGATAAAGGTCATTAAAAATAAATTAAAAATGATGTGGTGTCGTGGGATACCAGGTAGGAACGAAGTCCCTTCGGCTAATAAAGAAAGAGGGAGAAAGAGAAAGGTATTATACACTACTCGCTTGTATATGCGACTGTCGCGCCTGCGCACGTCTCATTTAACAGTTTTATTCCACGCACTTTTTTCCACGGATTTTTTCTTACGGTTTTACTATCACATTTTTTTCAGTTCGGTTGCGCAGCAAAATCCCTATCCCCTCCAAGCCTGCCGTAAGGAACTTCGTTCCAATAAATATTCTGGGACACTAACACACACGGTCATCTGGTCCCAAGCTAAGCAGAGCTTGAGTTATGGAAACCAGTTATCTGGTATATACTATACATATAATACTTTTCTTTTGTAATGTATACTTATAATAGATATTTACACCCAGACTCGACACAAACACAAATGTTTATCACAAATGTTTGTCTCGGGTGAGAATCAAACCCACGACCTGCGGCGTGAAAAGCAAGTATCTTACCGACCACGCCACCGGCCCGTTCGGCCCGGTTATAAAGATTAACCCGCACTTGGCCAGCTCGTGTGGATTAAGACCTAAAACTCTCTCAACTATCTTATGTGCAAGACCTATGCCCAGCAATGGGACACTAAAATGGGTAGAAAAAGTTAAGTTTGGACGTCAAATAAGTCAGTTCACCTGTGACCATGAAGTCTGAAAATACTTTGAAACATCAGGATATAAAAATCTAATTTAAGCCGCGATAAAATTTATAAAGTAGTTTTACTTCAATCATTCATCATCATTCGCCTTGCCTTTTTCCCATTTCTATTGTGGTCGGCTCCCAGTCTAACCTGATGCGGCTAGCTACCAGAATTATACGAGCGACTGCCATCAGACCTCGAAACCCGTAGGGAACCAGTAGCCGAGATGGTTAGACCAGGTGTCAAATTATATTGGCTTCTGACTACATGTAACGACTGTCATAGATGTGATAAATGACAACCGGGACCGACGGCTTAACGTGCTCTCCGAGGCACGGAGGGTAGTAGTTTTACTTCAATATTTTTTTTATAATCTTACTGAAGGATTAATTAAGAATATATATACTATAGAATATATAGAATAAGTTTACTCACCTCCAAGCTCGGGTATTCTATGATAGAACATGCCGGTCCTGGCGAGCCATTCCAACTGCATATGGTGTAACACTCGGTCCCCAGGGTGGTGGAACGCGGACGGGACTGTGCCGCCTGGTAGCTGGTAGTTGAACAGAGATGGTTGAGGGAACGCTGGGTTCTGTGGCAGGAGCCCTGGCTTTGGAATTATACCTGTTGGGAGATATAACAGTTTAAAATTACGAACTGGTGGTAGACTTCGGCTGTGGTTAGTGACCAACCACCAGACAAAGCCGCATCACCAAGCGGCCTAGCCGTGTTCCAGTGCGATGTCTGGTGACACCATGCAGAAAGGGTGGGTCGGAAGTGTTGCTCCTTTAAGGTTTCTAACCATAAGGAGGCTTATTCCGCTGCCACCTTCTCACTGATAAACATTCGTAATCACGAGTGAATCGGTATAATGGGCTCGCGCGTTCTATCGTAGGCTACATCATTGCTTAGCATCAGGCATTAAGTTGTAGTCTAGCGCAAGCCAATTTTAGGATAGAAAAATGTTTAATGAAACTCACCAGGCCTATAGCTTTCATACTCCTCGCTCCCCCCTTCAACCCCTTCAACTCCAGGTGAAATCGGGGGACTATAACTCCCCGACCGATCAGACCCCGGACTGACCGATCGACTACTCTGACCAGATCGGGGACTTCTCTGCACTGACCGGGGGGATTCCCCTCCACATTTATTAATCATATTCTTTTCAATTTGTGCATCGTAATTCTCTTGATACCTGCCAATGTAGTTTTTATTTAATAAATTTATATATTTTTCATTCCCCATTGTATCATGGTGTTGCTGTTTAGAAAGTAATGCGTCGATGCAAAATGATTTTTTTTGTTGTAATATAGTTTTTTCTTCATCATGTTTGAAGTATTGTTTTGGGCTGTTGGACCGGCTCGGGTCGGGGTTCGAGTCCTGGTCGATTTCTAAGGGTTTTTCTTGAGAGTCTCTGCGGTATATGCCGTGGGGTAGGATTTGTGAGGACATTGTGCTTGAGGGAGTTATTTACATATTGTACCTGAAAAGAAATTTTAGTGTTATGTAATGTTTTTCGTCAATATTATAAATGCGAAAGTTTGTATGGAAATTCCCTGGTTTAGAGGGCATCCGGGGAGCATCCGATCAGGGTTACATTTGTAATCCGGGTTTTGTTTTAATAACAGAGTACATTAATGTCTGCGTTTTTTATTTATGATATCCGCACATATTTTCGACATTTGTCTATTAGAGTAAATGTCTAAAGTGCGCAAATGTAAAAAAATGGCATTGAAAAACAAAAGAAATCGCCTCTTTTATTCGACAAATATCTATCAGAGATAAATATCTAGGGCGTAACAATCGAGGCCCATATCCTCGGATATTTAACAGGTTTTTTCGAACAGTGTAAAAAATTGTTAAAAATGTCATAAATCACCTTTTTTTTTTGTTTTTTTCAGAGCCTAATATTACCTAAGTGTAACATGATCTTTTATCATCATTTTAAAACTGAATATTATTTGAGTTTGTTACAAATTTTGTGAATAATCAGTTAAATTCTTTTTATTCATACAAAGCGCCAAAACCGCCAATGTCTAAAATGAGAGAATCCGGGGTCCGACTCTAAAATCCGGGGCTTTCATGCGTCTTGTCCGATGACGAATTTTAGAGATGACAACCATGGGAGGGTGTTTAAAGTAATGCATAAATTAATAAAAATAATACAATTATCATCTTAAAGAACAGGGTTTTAAATATCATAAAAGTAATAAGTTGGTTAGTTAATAGGTTCCTATGTCTATCTAAAGTTTTCTACTTCGCCACATGGCTGATGAACAGGTTCATCAATAATTTATGTGTCTTTATATAAACAACTAGTTTTCCGCCCGCGGCTTCGCCCGCGGATGTCGGTTATCGCGCTAAACCATTAACCTCTTTTTTCGCAGTCGGATAAAACTATCCTTTCCCGGGTCTCCAACTACCTCCATACAAAATTAGTTCAGTAGTGTAGGCGTGTAAGCAACATTTTGACATTGGCAAGCACCCATAGGTATATCCATAAATCTATAGGGTTTCTTAAAAAATACTACGTCTCTTAGACCATGATCATTGTAAGTTTTTGATTCAATATTTAAGAAGAAATAAAATTTAAATTTCGAATTCTAATAATCGGTCTGAGTTATCAAACGTCATTGTGTCAAAATAAAAAGTAATTTAGCTAAAAAGCACGAAGGAGTATTGATATCAACTTTGAAGAAAATCAAACTCAGAATAATTTCGCAGGCTTCTCCCGCGTAATATTAGGATAAAAATTAAAAAAAATGGAAAAATAAAAAACACGTGTTTCATTATTTGTTTTAAGCTTTATTTATACCGAATTTGAAGTGAATCGGACCAAGGACTAAACAGTTATGGAATATTTAGTATTTCCAAAAAAACTCATTTAACACCCCCACCGGGGGTAGTTTTTGAAAAATAAAAAACACGTGTTTCATGATTTCTTTTAAGGTATATGTGTGCCGAATTCGGAGTGAATCGGACTTCAGACTATACAGATACAGAGAAACTTTAATTTTTACCATTAAAACTCATTATCCACACCTCATAGGGGTAATTATGGAAAAATAAAAAACCCGTATCTCATTATTTTTCTTAAGGTTTATGTGTACCGAATTTTAAATGAATAGGACCAAGGAATAAAAAGTTGCATACAAACTTCACCCCTCTATTTAACCCTCTTAAGGGATGATTTTTGGAAATATTGTTAGCCTATGTCCTATTTAGGGTATACATTACCTACATTTCAAAGTTCATTAAAATCGGTTGAGCGGTTATGGAGATACGCGGTAACAAACCTTCACACACACACACACACACTTACTTTCGCATTTATAATATTAGTAAGATAAGATAAGATAACCTTTTTAACATATTTTTCATTCAACCAATAATTAAAATTAAATAAAAGCTTTGTTTATATTGTGAATGTTGTGTACAGCTGTAATTGGATGTCAGGTTTACGCTCTATGTTCTGATATGTATGACTATCCATTGTAATATGTTAATCTGTTATCTGTAGCTGTACCTACTTAATAAAATAAAATAAATAAAATAAATGTTTACATGCAATATTAACAATTGGGGGGTGTATGTGTATATAATATACAACATAAAGATTTAAAAGCTATTACCAGAAAAAAACCTACTGACTTTTTTGTTTTAGGCTAAGTTAGTGCAACTTAGCTTAAAACAGAAAAGTAAATATAAAAAATATTGAAATAAAACTACTTTTTAACGGATTTTATCGCGGTTTATTTTAGATTTTAGATCCCGACGTTTCAAAGTTTTTTCAGAATTCATGTTCCCGGGTGGACTGAGATATTTGACGTCCAAAAATATTAATCACAATTGTTACTGACTACCTTCAAACATTAATATTTAAATTGCGTTCCGAATTAAGCAAACTGAGCTCACAGTGTCTTGAATTCTAAGTTGAGTTTGCTCCCAAGCTGGTGGTATATTCCAACCATTTTCTCTGTTAAAATTAGGATGTTTTTAAACTTTTACCATCTGTCAAGTGTCAAGTCACGTGAACATGAAGTCTGAAAAGACTTTGAAACGTCGGGATCTTAAATATAAAATAAACCGCGATAAAATCCGTTAAAAAGTAGTTTTATTTCAATGTGTGATATTCGCGAAAATCTAAGACAATACTATATAAAAAAATATATAAAAAATTAAACAAGAAAACTTTAATTCAATTGTAAAGTCTATTTAATAAGGTTATAATATTTCGGACTATTTAGTGTTTAAAACTGTTCGGGACCAAGCTGCTGTAAAGCTTTGATTATATAGTCCCAATAATATAAAATAATAATATAATAAAAGACTATATAATCAAAGATGTAAAGCTACACAATGTTAACTTTCTTGTTTTGACTTATTTAATGTAGAATTAAAATATTCAAAGAAATAAATACATTAATCCTGACTTTGAATGACCGAAAAATATATTGAGGGACAGTAAAAATATTAAATACATTCCGGAACCCCAAGTTCAAATATTTAAATATCGAATCACGGATCGGAACAATTTTCACGCAGCTATCGAATGTTCGGATTTATATGTCATGAAACTGTTGTAAAAACCGACTTTAGTACCTTTACGATATTGTAATAAGGGGTAAAAAACTGTTGAATTGCTTTGGAAAAGCTAGAATATTTTTATAGATGAACAAAATAGGTAATTATCGAATATATTTTTATTGGAATGAAGTTCCTTATCGCGCGTTGTGAAAGGGGGCTAGACGGAAAAAATTCTTACGAAAAGTTGTCACGACACTTTTTGCTATAGTAAGCTATTGTAAGCTGTGCGGCGTGCGCATGTTTCTCTGTCTGTCTGTCTCTTTCTCTCTCTCTCTAGAGATAGAAAAAAAATAAATAAAAAAAATATTATTATAACTTAAAAAAATAAAATTTTATTACAATTCCTTCACTAATTAATCGAAAGGAACTTCGTTCCATCCGGGTGTCCCTTGACACCTCTCAAGTTTTTTTATTTTATTTTAAGGTATAGGTATAGGTATATTTTTTTTTATTTATGAAAGTCAAATACCTCAGTCCACCCGTGAACATGAAGTCTGAAAAGACTTTGAAACGTCGGGATCTAAAATCTATAATAAACCGCGATAAAATCCGTTAAAAAGTAGTTTTATTTCAAGGTATAGCTAGGTACTTATACCAACAATTGTTACAATGTAAGTACATATTTAGAATCTAAACAATTTGCTCTTAAATTCAACTGCATAACTATTACAGGTAAACACCGCCTGCTTACATCAAAATATTAAATTGCTATAATTATGAACTTAAATTAATTATAAATAAAAATTTTATAACATAAATTAATTAAATATGAATTATTATTTATCTTCTAAATATATAAAAGAAGAAACTAACTGACTGACATATCAACGCAGAGCCCCAACCACTGGGTCTGGAGACTCTAAATTTGGCACATTCGTTCCTTATGGGGTCTAGGGGTGCAATAAGAAAGGATTTTTCAAAACTCACCATTTAAGGGGTGAAACGGGGTTCAAAAGTTTGTATAGAGAAACAAAATTAGTGCGATCAATTTCGCGAGCGAAGCCGCGGGCGAACTAGTAAGACATATAATAATGCAATTAAATTCGATTAATGCAGTCATTTCATTTCTCGGAGATACAAAAACCCTGCAGATTGGGAGTGCACCTTTTATGTGGTCGCTGGGTGGTGCAAATCAGGTGACAATAAACTGGTAGTAGGTGCCGCCGGTGTAAGGGTACTAACAGACAAAGCCGCACCACTACGCGGCCTTGCCGTGTTCCGGTTGTCTGGTGACACCATTTCAGAGGGCGGGTCGGAATTGTTGCTCCTTTATGGTTTCTCACCATATGAAGACTCATTCGCCACCATCTCACCGAAAATCATGCGTAACCACGAGTGAATCGGTATAATGAGCAGGTGCGTTGTTACCTAGACTATATCATTGCTTAACATCAGGCAAATTGTAGTCAAGCGCAAGCCTATAGCTGAGTAAAAAAATAGATGACGGACAAGGTAGAAAAAATCGTATTTAAATTAGTTCGTCAGGAAGATTATGAAAAAATGTTAGACATGTATTTTTTGCTTTATCATTGAAATGAAACAATATTAAGATATAAGATATATAAGATATAAGATATAAACATTAAAGTTATGGAGTGGGAGTGCGCTGCGTCATACAGAGGTATAAACTTACCTAAGCGTGACGTCATTCAAGATTTCACTTGGACGTATCGCCGTGATCTTTAGTCACACAAAAATATTTTCCAATTTTTTTTATTCGATTCCCACCCAAGACAAACATTAATGATGAACATTTGTGTTTGTGTCGAGTCTAGGTGTAAATATCTATTATAAGTAGGTATGTATTTTCAAAAGAAAAGTAACTATTATATGTATAGTACATAACAGTTATCTGGTTTCCATAACACAAGCTCTGCTTAGGTTGGGACCAGATGACCGTGTGTGTTAATGTCCCAAAATATTTATTTATTTATTTATTTATCCCTACAGTCCATCAGATCTAAGAAGTACCGTTTGACAGTTCTAAACTTAGTACATTTAGAATTTTATTTTTTGTATGAAAACTGTTTATGTTATGTTAAAATAAAAATAGCTTAATAATTCAATTATATTACAGGAAAGCTAATACAAATAGTGAGAATTTCGCCTCTATAAAGCTAATTTAATAGAAAACAGTGAAACGATAAACGGTACCTCTTAGATTTGATTAATTGTAGTGTCTGAAGCAAAACGACTCAATCCCTTCTTTTTAAAGTCGGTTAATAATGTAAGTAAATTAACTGATAATATATGGAGAGCTTAATTTAGATATTAAAAGTGCTTGAGTGATAATAATTTAGGCATTATCGTTATTAATAAACGGTTATCGGTCGCGTGCTGGGTTCTATTCCGTTTTATATAGCAACCTTGATACATCGTTGACAGTGTGAACTAAAGGCAAGGATTATCTGATGTAGAAATTAACGCATAAAACGAGTTCACGTGACGTCACACTGTGGGAATATGGACATTGCTGAAATTCAGTTCTGTGGGTCGCCTCTAGTAGGTACTCACAGCGTTTACTGAGCAATGTGCATGTTTTACACTGATGGGTCACACTGTTTTCTTTTTAATCTTTTAGTTTTATTTGATTATTTTTCTTTTCAAAATTGTGATTGTGTCAAATAAATATATTTTCTATACGAAGGGCCATTTCGAAATATCTATTCTTACAAAAATTTTGCAAATCCACATATCTATAATATAAAAATGAATCGCAAAATGTGTTGGTAAGCGCATAACTCGAGTACGGCTGAACCGATTTCACCAATTCTTCTTTTAGAATATTCCTTGACGTACGAGGATGGTTTTTACGTAGAGAATAATTAAAAAACTCCTCCGAAACAGCTTGACCGATTTTTATGAAATCTTATTGGTCGTATTCGGACCCGGCAGGTGGCACTGCTTTACCGGGCAAGACGACGTCTGCAGTTTCCGCTAGTATGTAGTTAGTTAGTTAGTTAGTTGGAGCGGGCTATTTTCCGCAACTCGACGTCCTGTAAGTGCGCCTATTTTGCGTGGTTGGGCTGGCAACGCTATTGCCAGCCCAGCTCCAGGAGGAAACCTAGCAGACCCTTTATGTTGCCGACGGCTTCCTGAAGTGACCTTGGCGATCCAAGGTGTTCCGCTCTGTATCTCGCCACTACTGGACAACAGATGAGTAGTAGACGCTAGTATGTATATAAAATAACAACCCTATAGTGTTCCACTACTGGGTGTGACTTCTCTCAACTATATTAAGAATTTTAACTGATGGTAGGCTTCGGCCGTGGTCAATGACCACCCGCCAGACAAAGCCACACCGCCAAGCGGCCTTGCCGTGTTCCAGTGCGATGTCTGGTGACACCATTCAAGAGTGTGTGTCGGAATTTTTGCTTCTTTACGGTTTCTAAACATAATAATATGGCCTCATTCCACTGCCGCCTTCCCACCGAAAATCATTCGTAATCACGAGTGAATCGTAGACTGCATCATTGCTTAACATCGGGCATGTTGTAGTCAAGCGCAAGCCTATTGCAGAATAAAATAATAATAATATGTTTTGTAATATTGAATCTGTTGAAACTATTGTACCTAACTATTACATAAAATTTAATTACCAAGCATTTACGTAATAACGTCGAACCAACGTTGTATTCCCTAACTGAATCACATACCTAGCTGATGTTACAATGGAAGCTTATTAAACCCGTATCATACTTAGATTATTTACAAAACAAATATCAAAATTATTGATTCAGTTTACAGTAGCGAGGTTAAAGTTACTGTGTATTTAGTTATAACTAATTAAATAATTGAAATCCCCGTTGCGTATTAAAGGTGTAAAAATAACGAAGAAAAGCGTACCGAACTATTTGTATAGAGCAAATAAAGAATTGAATTGAATTATCCTTTTGCTGTGGAAACTGTGATCAAAAGTGAGTTCAAAATAAACTTTATAACCGCTAGCCGCATCGCTCGATACAGTATCCTGACCGTGGATAGACATTCAAATACATATTCAACGCCATTAATTGGCTAAACACAAATATTGACTGCGTGAAGCCAGACCGAAATACCACAGACAAACATAGCCAGTGCCGACCTACATGTGGCAAAGTTAGGTGACGATTTTTAGGATAACATTTATGGCCAAATTACCGGAACACAATAATTATGAAAAATATTTCTGTTGGTCTTAAGATGTTGGTGTTCTGTATAAAAATTTAAAAGCTTGTATTATATTTAAACTTGACACAGGAAAAATCGCGGAATTATTCCTGTACCTGAAATATAAGGTTACAGGTTCGATTCCTGGTCGTACCTAAACATCTTTGTGTGAAATATTTTTCGCCGCTGCTCAATGTGTGGAGGAAAATCTCGTGAAAGAACCGACATGTCTTAGAACTAATCATTCGAGGGTATGTGACATTCACCAACCCGCACTTGGCTGTGTGGACTATCAACTATCTTACGAGTTGAGAGAAGAACCGTACCCAGCTGTGAGAAGTTAAATTCTAACTAAAAAAAAGGGTTGAAGTGAAATTCTCGCAGAAGCTTAGAATAAAGAGACCAAAAGGCACAATTTCAATAATTATAATAAAAATAACATTTTTCTACGCGAAATAGTAGGTACTCAAAGGCGATGAAACTATTAAAGTAAATATTTTGCAAGGTGTAGTTAATTAAAAAAATATTACAATCCATCAAATCTAAGAAGTACCGTTTGACAGTTCTAAACGTAGTACATTTAGAATTTTATTTTTTGTATGAAAATTGTTTATGTTATGATAAAATAAAAATAGCTTCATAATTCAATTATTTTACAGGAAAGCTAATAAAAATAGTGTGAATTATGCCTCTATAAAGCTAATTTACCTAATAGAAAACAATGAAACGTCAAAAGGTACTTCTTAGATTTGTTCAATTGTAATCACCCTTTCGAAAAATAGCAGACAACTTGTTTAATTTTGCTGTCTGTAGGTGTATATGTACATATATATATAAAAGGCTGTCTTCTACATTTCCAATATCAATTAAATATCTTGATGAAACACAAATATTGACTGACTGAAGCCAGACTGACATAGCCACCACAGATAAACATTTGGCCATTGCCGCCCTGCATGTGGTAAAGTTAGGAGACGATTTTAAGAATAGGTAATAATAAATTATAATAATAATAATATAGTGGGACATTAACACAGACGGTCATCTGATCCCAAACTAAGCAGAGTTTGTACTATGGAATCCAGATAACTGGTAATATACTACATAAAATAATTTTCTTTTGTAAATATATACTTAAATAAAATAAACACCCAGACACAAGACAAACAGACATATTTAAACAAATGTTTGTCTCAAGTGGGAATCGAACCCACGACCTGCGGCGTGATAAGCAAGTATCTTACTAACCACGGCACCGGCCCGTCAACTTAATAACTTTCTTTCACTGCAACGGTGATGAAACAATTCACACAAAGATGTGTGTGTACGACTGGGAATAGAACCCGCGACCTTATGTTTTTAAGTCCAGGCCCCTACCGTTTTTTGATATTTTATATGAAACCAATTTAATTGGTTATATATTTATTATATATTTATTCAGTATAAGTTAAATAATATAATTTAATATTAGTATGTAGGTAAATGTATGTATTTAAAGTTATTTGTTGTGCACTTCTACCCATTCCACAAGTTTTCTCTACTTGAAGTTGGCTGGTAGAAAATTCATATTTGAATTATAATAATATGTTAATTATAATATGTTTCCTTTATATAAAAATTGTTTATGTAAGTGTTTTGTGTACAATAAAGATTAAGAACTCCAGTTAAATCATAAGTATCGTCAAATCAAATCAGTTTATTTGTAATACACTAAATACACATATATTTTTATGGTTTTGTTAAATCTTCTAAATATATAAGAAGAAACTGACTGACTGACTGACTGACATATCAACGCAGAGCCCAAACCGCTGGGTCTGGAGACTCCAAATTTGGCACATAGGTTCCTTTTGGGGTCTAGGGGTGCACTAAGAAAGGATTTTTCAAAACTCACCCTTTATGGGGGTGAAACGGGGTTCCAAAGTTTGTATGGAGAACCAAGATTAGTGAGATCAATTTCACGGGCAAAGCCGCGGGCGGAAGCTAGTAATAGTACTAAATTTACACTATGACCTGTTTTTTAATTATTTTTTTTAATCAACCCATGTTATTTCAACAGATACTAAAAACATTTAATTATTTCTATCTCTTTTATCATTTTTTAAACACTTAATGTCTTGAAATGGATGGCCGCAGGTCGTGGGTTCGATCCCCATCCGGGACAAACATTTGTTTAAATATGTCTGTTTGTCTTGTGTCTGGGTGTAATTATCTATATTTAAGTATATATTTATAAAAGAAAAGTATTATAAGTAGTATATTACCATTTATCTGGTTTCCATAGTACAAGCTCTGCTTAGTTTGGGATCAGATGACCGTGTGTGTTAATGTCCCACTATATTATTATTATTATTATGGATCACTCTAATGTGCCAAATTTCATATTCCATTGTACGCATTAATTGCGTAAAAATATAATAATTTTAATTGCCAACCTATAATCTAATAAAACATTCAAGTTGCTATGCAGAAAAATATTTCTCTTTTAAAAAAGTTAAAAAGTATAATAAAAATAAATATAACCAAAGTATTATTATTATTTATTTATAAACCACAAAAAAAAACACTTACCTAATTAAAAAAAAAGAAATCAAATTTCACACAAAGAACCACTTGACACTTTACACACGTCACTTGACAAAAAAAAAACTCCGCGATCGGATACCCTTCCAAAGCAAGTAGTTAGTTACAACTGAATTATTTTATTATCGTCGATTATAGCGATATTCTGTCGTGTGTGGACAAAACGACTGGGCGGACCACCAAAATACAAAGATCTCTTTATTCACATACAAATTCTCGAATCTTTACAAGCAATACAGGTCTTTTTAAATTGGTTGGTTGTATGTCCCACCCCTAAAAGTATTTCTCTCTTTCTGTTGCTGTCTGTCTCTTTTTGGCTAGTAGATTTACGGTCGAATTGTCTTATTCTGTCAGTTAAACTAAACCGCAGAGGATTTTGTTGAAACAAGCGAATATAATGTTCTTTAGCGAGATTATTTTTGGTTAAATGCTATTTTGTCTGTGGATTTTTTTTGTTTTTTTTTTAAACTGGATTACAGAATGAAGCAATGTATTTTTACACTATAGATACCTAGAAAGAAAATAAAAGGCTGTACGGTGAAAACTTTTGCCTGCCTTTTGGCAATGATAATAAACAACATTTTACACTATGTTTGGAACATAGGTTTTTACTGAATCAAATAATAAACCCTTATTTATAGCCGTAATTCGGCTAAGGCGGTCAGTCTAAGCTGATTAGCTGTACGTAGCAGATATGGTGAACCAGTAGATGCGCAGAGACATTTGCACTTTTTTGAATTCCGAAAGAGGTTTGCGCTTGGCTACAACATGCCTGATTTTAAGCATTGATGTAGTCTACAATGGAACGCGCCTGCACAATATACCAATTCACTCGTGATTACGAATGATTTTTGGTGAGAAGGTGGCAGTGGAATGAGGATCCATATGGTTAGAAACCATAAAGGAGCAACAATTCCGACCCAACCTCTTAAATGGTGTCAACAGACATCGCAACTGAACACGGCAAATCCCTTTGGCGGTGGCGGTCTCTATCTACGGCGACAGCGTCTAACTACGGGGGCGAGCTTATTGCCGAAACTTCAAGCTGCAACTAAGATTCTCTTAGTTAGTTAAGTTCGAAGCGAACTATTTTCCGCAATTCGACTGTGCTGGTGTCGCTATTGTCAGCCCAGCTCTAGGAATCCTAGCAGACCCTTCATGTGGGCGACAGCTTCCTGGACTGAAATCGGCGATCCGAGGTGTTCAGCTCTGTATCACCACCCCTGGACAACAGGTGACCACTTGGGTGGCTGATTCTTCCTCCGTTGCACAAAGAGCTTTCTGTGACACCTATGGTGAAGAGATGCTTACTTAGGCGTGACCAATTGGTGGGCCGGTGGCGTGGTCGGTAAGATACTTGCTTTTCACGCCGCAGGTCGTGGGTTCGATTCCCACCCGAGACAAACTTTAATGATGAACATTTGTGTTTGTGTCGAGTCTGGGTGTAAATATCTATTTTAAGTAGGTAGATATATTTACAAATGAAAAGTATTATATGTATAGTATATATCAGTTATCTGGTTTCCATAACACAAGCTCTGCTTAGCTTGGGACCAGATGACCGTGTGTGTTAATGTCCCAGAATATTTACCAATTACAACCTTTTTTAAAACCCCCATTTCTCTATGCTGTCTCCCGTGTTGACTGGAGGGAAGTGGACAGTTTAACACTCCAACTCCTCCTATTATCTTTCTGATTAAATTCATGCGGGATCCAAGACAGTTTAGGTGTCCCGGGACTTGGCCGGGTTCAAATCCCGAGTCTCTTCACGGCGCCGTTGTCGATCTTGGTGCACAGGAGTGGTGGGTTAATAATACCAGTTATAATGCCGGTGATTAAGCGTAAGAATAGGACTGGACTCGCGGCTAACTTCATACCAAAAACCAAGCAAAAGTAGCGCCAGCACAAAATGTCAAACCACAGAAAATAATATTATTTTGAAATGTATGGAAAAGTGATTTATTTAAAATACTTTACACAAGTATGTAGTTACAATGCAGCTACCTTCCTAAGTAAATTTATGCGCTAGGATACCACAAACTTGCACACAAATTCATATACACGGATAAAAACACATGTTTTAACTTATAACTCAAATTATTGTCGTCGGAAGTTAATAAAATATGTTCGTATCTAAATATTCGACTCCAAATGTCCGATCTTACACAACAGGCAATAAGATATACGTATTTTAATTTTTTTTTCATCTAGATGTGATTCAAATAAACATTTTTGCTCACTGTACTAAAAAATATGAAGTTGGTGCGCATTCCAGTCCAAGATGGCGGATTTCCAATCCTATTCTTATTTGAAACGCATAGTAGCTGTGGCCTTGCGAGTTTTAGCATACGCGCCAGCCCCGCATCAATGCTGGGACGTTTTTCGTTCGCCTACATGTGATAAGTTCCTGCCAGTAGGATTGGTGCGACATTGTATCCCCCGTATATAAACGTCTTCTAAGCTCATTATAGCTAAAATAGGTTTATAATTCGTTTATCTTTGTCTGTCATTTTAATATTTATACTAGTAAGAAAGAGACAAAGTGAATTTTAACTAAAGAGTCTTCTCAATAAGTTCAGGATCAGGAATAGCTCCATATGCGAATGCTGTCTGGACGAGGGAGACGTGGATTATATCTTTTTCTGCTGCCCGAGATCCCACCGCTCTCTTTATGATGTCCTCCCAACTGAAATTCCTTGTCCTACCTATTTCAAATGTAAACATTTCTTTCTGTTCCCTGCAATTATTCATATATTAAGTAAATTTATTGAAATCAATAAGATAAAACCGTAATTAATCTTTCACATTTTTCCACCTATAGCACACCATCTTCCACATCTCCGCTCTTAACAGTAATTTCGCACTGACGGACACTGGCAGAATTGTGGCAACAACTAGCTACAAAAGCCAAGAAAAAAAATATTTAGAGACCTAAAAGATTTTTATGAATAAGACCGTAAGTAAGTATTTCATTTTAGATTTTCTTAAGTTTTTTTTGTTCGGGCATCGAACCCGCGCTTGCCACTGCACCACCGAGGTATTAATAATAATATTTTATCAATAAACAAACTACAATGATAGTTACATCGAAATTACATTAATATTATCGCCGGTTCGTGACATTTTGACGTTTAAACATAATTATAACAAGGGCTCTTTACGACTTCGGGCGCCACCTTATCTATGACTCCAGAGCATAGATCTTGTGCTACACACATAGCGCTCAGGCATAATAATAATAACCATTTATTTTTGGCCACAATTCCCTTATAAAATATAACACTATAAACAAATATAAAAACTTGAGAGGTGTCAAGGGACACCCGGTGGATCGAAGTTCCTTTCGAATAATTAGTGAACGAATTGTAATAAAATTTTATTTTTTTTAAGTTATAATAATATTTTTTTATTATTATTTTTTTCTATCTCTAGGGAGAGAGAGAGAGAGAGAGAGAGAGAGAAAGAGAGAGAGAGACAGACAGAGAAACATGCGCACGCCGCACAGCTTACAATAGTTTACTATAGCAAAAAGTGTCGTGACAACTTTTCATAAGAATTTTTTCCGTCTAGCCCCCTTTTACAATGCGCGATAAGGAACTTTGTTCCATTAGGATTAAATTCCATCAAATCTACTAAACTATAAATTTAATATAAAATATTTTATTTTTTTCACGCTGCATCGTGTGTTGCGTGGTGTCAGGTATCCGACCTCGGAAGCGTCGGAACAAGACACCTTTCGGTCAAAATTCTTATTTACCGAAGGTCGGCAGATGTTCAGCGGGTACTCTCACTACAAAGGAATTAAAATTTACATTGTGGCGAGACTCCAAGCGCTCAACCCTCAGCGTGAACTTGGTCTTCACACGGCAGTACTCAACAATATCTTCGACCTTCGTTGAGTGATGTAGGCGGGACACGTACAGCAGCGTCACCGGTATGGCTGCAGCAGGTGGTTCGGACAAGGAGCCCTTCTCTTCTTCTTCTTCTCCACTAAGACGAAGCCTGGTTTTCTTTCGCTATGGGCAGAGGTGAATATCACACATATGTCGCGAAAAATATTAATGATGATAATATTAATAATAGATAAAAACTTAATAATTAATAAAATTAATTAAAAAAGCAGCCATTTTCTATGAGCAGCGGTGGCGCAGCGGTATATAATATCGCGGGTTCCATTCCCGGTCGAGCCCACACGTCTTAATGAATGTCTTCTCATTATTATTAATTTAAAAATTGAAAATTTTAGTAATGCTTTTCTTTTGGCAACCTATGATAAATATCTACATATGTCTGTTTAATGATAATGCAGTGGACTACAACATTACTACTTAATTTTGTTAAGCTTTTGCTAGTGTTATTTAAGTTAAGTTGTAGTTGTTGGTATCATTTAATATGGATAATTCGTTATAGGGAGTAGAGGGCGAGTATATTGCTGTTTACCGGGCACAATTCCAAACTAAGAGCTACAATTAAGAATTTATAAATTAGAATATACTATTTTTGCTCAAGTGAAAATCTATAAACAAAAATAATATTTTTGTGTACTCAAATATGTAAAAAGATTTAAGATACACCTAAGGTCGAGCGCAGAGTATCGTAGTACGTAAACTGTAATTCACCCGTAGTTCAAAGCATAAAGTTCGTAGCGCGTAGTACGTAGTTACAACTAGACGATCTTATGTCGTAATTCGCACGTAGTTTGTAGCATAAACTTCGTAGCACATCGTTTTTACTCGTAGCATGAAATTCGTAGCTTGTAGCAGGTAATTCGTAGCGCGTAACCCGTAGTATGGACTTCGTAGCGCGAAGCACGTAGTTTGGATTGCGTAGCGCGTAGCACGTAGTTTGTAGCTTGTAGTGCGCAGCGGTGTAAAAAAGACGATCGTATAGTGGTAAAACAGGGATAAAGTAAAAATAGAACACATTATAACAAAATTTTAAACTATTTACGTAATTAATTCAGTAAAAAAGTATTTTTTCTGAACTAACTCGTGAAATCGCCCACCTTCACACGCAATAGGCTGAAGTGAAAAAGCGCGCGAAACCTTTACTTTTTTTTTGTGTCATACCTCGTCCATAAAGAAAAGAGTTTTATTAAAAAAAAATCAAACTACACGATCAAGATTCCAAATTCAAATTAAAATGTACTCATTTTCTTGTTTCGAAATTAGACAGACAGAGACAACACTATGTTCTATTGTTTTGTAAGGCGGGAGCTTTAATGTTCCACGTCAGAAAGAGACAAATACTTTCCGAGACGAAATTAAAGATGGCGATAAAAGTTTTAGTGTAGTTCGAACGAATGATGCTTGTATTAATATTTGTACGAGTAAACCATTTTAAAATAGTTGTTAGACTGCATTTTTTTGTAATTGTTTGTAAAGATAATGTCATGGCTGATTGTTTGGACAAATATTTTGGTTCATTCATATTAATTATGAATGAACGAACTTAGTAGATAGGTATAGTAAGTTAATGTTTTCAGTATTAAAATAGAGTTGAAGACATTTTTTTTGGAAATTAAAAATATTGGACACATATTGCCCGAGTGAAATCTCGAACACTATATTAAACGGATTTATGACGAAGCGCATTTACACAATTTTTGATAATCTTATTAGCAGACTAATTATAATATAAGTTAAAATATTAACAAAAAAAACCGACTTCATGGATGCCATTCTAAGAACTAAACCAAACTGAATTGGGACCACACGGGAAGCATCAGCTTTCAATTAAAAAAAAAATATCAAAATCGGATCACCCATTCGAAAGTTCTGAGGTAACAAACATAAAAAAACATACAGTCGAATTGATAACCTCCTCTTTTTAGAAGTCGGTTAAAAATAGGATTTTTATACCTTGGCGTCATCCATATTATTATGGATAAGTCGGCAGTTTTGGGGGCTGAGTCACCTTCGTCCGTAGGTGTACACCTTTAATTGAATCCCCACACGTGGTCCTCGGGTGGTGCAAATCAGGTGACAATCAACTGGTGGTAGGCTTCGGTCGTGGTTAGTGACAACCCACCAGACAAAGTCGCACCGCAAAGCGGCCTTGCCGTGTTCCGGTGCGATGTCTAGTGACACCATGCAATGAGGTGTGTCGAAATTGTTTCTTCTTTAAGGTTTCTAACCGTGTGGAAGCTCATTCTACTGCCACCTTCTCACCGATAGTCATTCGTAATCACGAGTGAATCGGTACATTGGGCTGGCGCGTTCCATCGTAGACTACATCGTTGCTTAACATCAGCACAGATAATATAATACTATACATCAGGCAAGTTGTAGTCAAGCGCCAGCCTATTAAAGAATAAAAAAAAACTATAGAACAAGTCATGGCCCTCATAATATATAATATAGCGTTCACGAATGTAGTACCGGTAGGTGTAGGCAGAGTTGTTAAGATCCCATACTGTTTAGAACCCTATTACTGTTCATCTGACACTATTCAACTTTGAATTGCAACAAAAAGTCAAAGTCACTTTCACTTTCACTTTAACCCTTTATAGTGTCCCACTGCTGGGCACGGGATTTCTCTCAATTATCTAAAGAGTTTATTGAGTGTTGGCCTTAATCCACACGCTGGCCAAGTGCGGGTTGGTGGATGTCACATGTCCACGAATGATTAGCTCTTAGACATGCCGGTTTCCTCACGATGTTTTATTTCATCAATATCGAGCAGCGGTCATGTATCAATAGACACAAAGACGTGTGGGCTCGACTGGGAATGGAACCCGCGACCTTATATTTCTAAGGCGAGGCCCGTACCGCTGCGCAGTATTGCCAGATCAAAATTTCAAAATCCAGGAAATAATAGAAAAAAAATCAGGAGATTGACCTGAAAAATCAGGAAATGAATAAAATATTTATTTACTTTACGATATTCATTATAATCAGTAACTAATACTTTTCATACATTTGACTTTTTAGCTTTGTTTTTGAAAATTAAATCAATTTTTATATTTCAGTACAATTTTAGTCCTTATTTCTGCAATAACTGGTGTTCAATTTATTTCTCAATTTGGCCTATATTAAATTAATTTGTTAAAATAGTCTTGCCACTGCGGTACTATATTTAAATCTAGCTAATAGTAAAACGTTTTTTATCTCCAGTTGCTGCAAACAAAAAACTAAACGACATCTATTACATGCAACATTTAAATGTATGTTGTAAGATATCAAATGGTACCGCAAAAATAACTAAGTGATTTAAATAGTTAAATTAAGATTTTTTTCTTTTTTAGTAATTCCTATCAAGTTAAATGATTTATTTCTTTATGTATTTTTTTAACCGCAATGTCCAAGAAATAGACTTTAATATCACTTCAACCCTTTTCTAGTGTCCCACAGCTGGGCACGGGTCTTCTCTCAACCATTTTACGAGTTAAAAGAGTTTAGGCCTTAGATAGATAGATACAGTATGCATTGCAATAACACGTTTTTTTTTAATTACACTTACCTGAATTCGGTTAGAGAATTTCATTTAGTGTTTACTCCGTAAACAAAATCTATTCTATTGAAAATTTGTAGGTAGATCTGATACGTTATTTACTCTGTAGACGTACCTATGATTTTATTTTATGACACAGATATCAGGAGATTTTACAGTAAAATCAGTAGATCAGGAGAATCTCACACAAATCAGGAAATCTCCTGATAAATCAGGAGATCTGGCAACACTGCCGCTGCGCCACCGCTGCTCATAGAAACTGGCTGCTTTATTAGAAGCAAAAGAGCAAACAGCAAACATTCTCCCCCTCTATAATTATTTCGCGTCACTCTTAAATGTTCGAATAAAACCTCTTCAAATTATCCCTAATGAATGGTATAAAACCTCCTTTCGACGCTCCTCTATAACGAGCGACGATTGTCTATGCAATCTCCAGTAATGGCGCCATATTTAAGTTTAATGAAATTTTCATCCATTTCTCAAATTTCCACCCTCCAGAGGCTGCTTATATTAATTACTAGGAGCCCGCCCCAGCTTTGCCTGGGTGGAGTATGTACCTGATTTTAAATACTTTCCCTTATTTTTGTATCATAAAGGAATAAGGCAGCGTTTTCGTTGAAAGCATGGCTCTTCCAACCTACATGGCTAACTTTCCCGACACTTTCAACAATTATCATCATATTTCAACCAGTTGATAGTTGACCTTGACAAATTATATATCAAAACTTTCGTCATGAATCACTCTATCTACTCGTGAAACAGTCATGATAATCTGTTCAGTAGTTTTTATGTTATTTACGAACATACAGACATACTACTTACTATGTAGCGATCCCCGAACGGACTAATTTCGGAGACATTATATAATTTTATGTAGATTGCGATTTGCGCGGGAAATGTTTTGCCGCCATGTTTGTTTAATGTAACTGAATTTTAAATAAGGAACTGTTTACTCTTTGTTTTAATTTCTGAGTAAGAAGGTGTTTTATTTTTTTAACAAACTTTTTGATTGCGTAATGTGTGTTGAATATAAAAAAAGTTTCTTTCGCTCACAACTTGGCCATTTTTGCGTTTGTGGTACATTATTTGCAGTAACGTAGGAGCCCATACGGAAGGTCTTAGTGGCAGAAACAGCGCTATACAAAAATATTTGATACCTTTGATAGCATAGATAATGGCAGCTTAAAGACAAGAATGAAAAATAAATAAATAAATAAGTATAGTGGGATATTAACACACACAGACATCGATCACAAACTAAGCAGAGCTTGTACTATGGAAACCAGATAAGTGGTAATATATTACTTAAAATACTTTTCCTTTTATTTTCTTATAAAGATAATTACACCCAAGACAAACCGATATGTTCATCACACAAATGTAACCATTGTCCACCCTAGGGTGGGAATCGAACCCAGGACCCGCGACGTAAAAAGCAAGCATCTAAACCGACCCTGCCTGTTGTTGCGATTTTTGGGTTCTTTCTTCACGCAGTTCTTTCGTCTTTCATACATGTCTAATTATTTTAGGTAAATCTCGTTGTAATAAAATAATAATAATTAGCAGATAGTAATTATTTTTATGATTTATGATCAACGCTAAAGCCTAATAAAATGAGTAAATTAAAAAAAAAACTTAACGGGTATTTAATATGAATCTTGTTTTTTTTAAACGACCTATTTTGACCTGTTCACAAAGAAGTAACAAATTTTCTAAATTAAATAAACATCTCAATAAATCTTAAGGATGTTCACACGAAGATACGACTAGATAATCTTGTAAAAATAATGTTTATCTAACGATATTATTCGTCAACAAATCATGATGACAGATAGTCGGACATTAAAAAGCAAATAATTCATACTTATTCTGACATTATCTGTGACACCTGTCAATTTACTTTCCCGCCGTGATGTAATAAGTGTTGCCAGTTTTGATAACTATTTTCACCCAAAAATAAAGTGAATATGGATTTTAGGTACGTAACTTTTTACCCAGGATAAGTTTCCCTAACTTTGTTATTGGCAAATGGTCTACAACCGAGCCATTATTAAAAAAAAAAGTGAATATGAAAAGTATTGTCAGAAAATTTAACACGGAACAATTTGTATGCATAAATTGTTCATGTTTTGTGTTTGTGTGTAGCTTTTATTTACGTGTGCGTTTGTAAAGACGCTTCAACTGTTACATGTGTGCTGTATCTGGTTACCTCGCCTCACACAAAAAATGGCATAAACAAGTACTAGAAGTTGCGTGTAACACCTCCCGTGTTAAATGCACTAACAAAGTAGTAAGCCAAATACCGTCCCAAAAATTCTGTGATGAATAAGAGTTTTAGACCCATTACCGATTCTATAGTTTCTTGTTCAACAAGAGTCCATAATAATTGTGAAAAAAAAAACTTCTTGATAAAGGCAACACATCTTAGGATTAGGTATTTGAAGCATGCTATCAGCATAGGCAGTGTCCGTAGTTAGTGACCACCCACCAGACAAAGTGTTCCTGAATTATGTCTGGTGACGCTGTTTGAAAGGGCGACTTAGCATTTTTGCTTTTTTCTCAATATCAAATCACTGGTAATCGCTATACTAGGTAAGTGCGTTCCATCGTAAACTAAATCATCTTTAAACATCAAACAAGTAGTGGTCAAGCGCAATTTTAGTTCTATTAATTCGAGTAGAACTGTAAAAGTGAAATAAACCTCGGGCACGGGTGTTTTAAGAGTTAGTTGTATAGTAATTAAAAAAATACCCTACTTGTGGTTTTTATGTAAAAAAATCTGGAAATTATTCATTTAGTCTGGCAACCCAGATAACAAGAAAATACAAAAATGATTTGGAAATTACAACGTGATTCATCTGACATGATAAAATTAATATCTAAAGATAAACTAGTTGAGACATCTTAAAATGTTTAAATTTATATATAAAAACTACAAAAGTATAGATAATAATAATAATGCTCAATACTCAATATCTTTATGCTCTTCCATAATAATAATAATAATAATAATAATATAGTGGGACATTAACACACACGGTCATCTGATCCCAAACTAAGCAAAGCTTGTACTATTGAAACCAGATAACTGGTAATATACTACATTAACTACATATAATACTTTTCTTTTGTAAATATATACTTAGGTAGGTATAATAGATATTTACACCCAGACTCGACACAAACACATTATTTACCATAGGTAGGTACACCATTATGGACCCTGCAGGGCACAGCAAAATAGGGTAGGAGAGAGGAAGCTTTGTTAGAAACTAACGTTTCTTGAATTTGATTCATCTAATTTGAATTATCTAATGTCATTCTCATTATTAATAGTTTTTAAAAAAAGTTAATAATTAAAATCATACTTAAATAGATTCAATAAATAATAAATTAAAAAATATAAAAAAAATATCATATATACTAAAATTAAAAATTAAAATAACATAATTCAATTTAAAATTATTTTATTGTTTTAGCTCAATCGGTATAACGACAAGGTCTGAAAAATCGTATTTTAATTAGTCCGTCAGTAAGATAATAAAAAGAATGTTAGACACGTACCTATTTCTTACTTTATCATTGAAATGAAACAATATTAAGATATAACGCATTAGAGTTACGGAGTGGGAGTGCGCTACGTCATACAGAGGTATAAACTTACCTAAGCGTGACGTCATTCGAGATTTCGCTTGGACGTCACACAAAAAAAAATTATATAAAATCTAAATATATAAAAGAAGAAACTGACTCCTATTATATTCTATGCCTATTATGTATTGGTAACTTGTTATTGCCGGTTTACTTAAAACTCGTTTAGTTTTGTCTGTCTTGTTTATTTTTTCAATCTACCCGCCCACACTTATATGAACTACCTACCTACCGTACTCAATCGCATAGTGACCGCACATAGTCAATTTTAAAAACAATGTGTCTTTCAACCTGACGTTGGCAGAATCACTGTGAATGACGGTGGATATGCCAAAAACATTAAAAAGTGAAGTGAAGTGAAGAAACTGACTGACTCACTGACATATCAACTCAGCGCCCAAACCGCTGGGTCTGGAGACTCCAAATTTGGCACATAGATTCCTTATGGGGTCTAGGGGTGCACTTAGAAAGGATTTTTCAAAACTCACCCTTTAAGGGGGCGAAACGGGGTTCCAAAATTTGTATGGAGAAACAAGATTAGTGAGATCAATTTCGCGGGCGAAGCCGGGAGCGGAAGCTAGTATTCCAATATTTTTAATTATCTATCTGATGGACAACACAAAAAAACATTGTTATCATCCCTATTAAAAATGTGCTCGTTTCGGGAATCGAACCCGGGACCTCATGATTATTAAAAGAACACACTTATATTGGCCCACAAAGGCAGTTTGTATTTTTATTTTACTTGAATATGAACATTGTCTTATTGTTTTTTTCATTGGCAACACGAACATTTATTTACAACTAGCGACCCGCCCCCGCTTCGCACGGGTGCAATGTGTTATACTTATAAACCATCCTCTGGAATCACTCTATCTATTAAAAAAACCGCATCAAAATCCTTTGCGTAGTTTTAAAGATCTAAGCATACATAGGGACATAGGGACAGAAAAGCGACTTTGTTTTATACTATGTAGTGATTAGCTTCTACCCACAGCTTCGCCCGCGTTGTTTTTATAGGGATAAAAATTGGCCTATGTGTTAATCCAGACCATAATCTATATCTTTGCCAAATTTCATCAAATTCCATGCAGTAGTTTTTGTGCAAAACAGTAACAAAGAAAAACGTGACATTCGTACAAAATTTCGCGTGTATGTCGGTTATCGCGCCAAAACATTACCTTCTTTTTGCGCAGCCGGATAAAAACTATCCTATGTCCTTTCTCGGGTCGCAAAATTTCATCCAAATCGGTTCAGTAGTTTAAGCGGGAAAGCGTTACAGACGGACAGAGTTACTATCGCATTTATAATATTAGTAGGGATTAGTAGGATGTATGATGCTAAATATTAACCAGTGTTGCCAACTAATTATATTCCCACGCGTGGTTATCTAATAATGTGTTTGTTTGTTTGTTTGTTCCGATAATATCTACAAACAAGTTAGTCAGATTTAGGTCGATTTAAACAGATTTAGTGGGAACTGGGAACTAATTTAAACTACCAACTTTGACGGGCCGGTGGCGTGGTTGGTAAGATACTTGCTTTTCACGCCGCAGGTCGTGGGTTCGATTCCCACCCGAGACAAACATTAATGATGAACATTTTGTGTTTGTGTCGAGTCTGGGTGTAAATATCTATTATAAGTATATATTTACAAAAGAAAAGTATTATATGTATAGTATTATATTATACCAGTTATCTGGTTACCATAACACAAGCTCTGCTTAGCTTGGGACCAGATGAACGTGTGTGTTAACGTCCCAAAAATATTTATTTATTTTTAGAAAAAAAAAAATATAAGTACCGGTGGCGAAGAGTCCATACAAACCGATCCCCATCGGCTTCCCTTTAGAAAATTGTCAATATCACAAGAACTTAATAATATATTATGTAACGCCTAAAAGTTTTAAATAGCAACAAAAATAAGTATAGCATCAAGTGTAAGAACGATCGGTGACGGTAGTGAAGAGATATTATTTTGGGGACTGAGTCACGTTCGTCCGTGGGAATGTACCTTTTATCTGAATCCCCACATGTGGTCCCTGGGTGGTGCAAATCTGGTGACAGTCAACTGGTAATTATGTTTACTGGTAATTTACTGGTGGTAGGCTTCGGCTGTGGTTAGTGACCACCCATCAGACAAAGCCGCACCGCTGCACTGCCTTGCCGTGTTCCGGTGCGATGTCTAGTGACACCTTGCAGAGAGGGTGGGTCTAAATAGTTGCTCCTTTATGGTTGAAACCATAAGGATCTTAAGGAGCCTCATTTCACTGCCACCTCACCGAAAGTCATTCGTAATCACGAGTGAATCGGTACATTGGGCTGGCGCGTCCCATCGTATACTACATAATTGCTTAACATCAGGTAAGTTGTAGTCAAACGCCAGCCTAATAAAGAATAAAAAAAAATCGTAAGTAAGAACTTTTAAGCTCCGGCTTCGCTTTTTCAGACTTCCACCCTAAGCCACTGATATGTGTAAAGGCACATAATCAGTAATGTTTGTTTGCACTAACTCGTGCACTTACCGTCACTTAGTGTCAATTAACCGACGCTGATAACGTATGATATGGATAAAACATTGAAAGCTACTGGTTGTTAGTTAGAGGTCCCTAGGGAAATGGGTAAACGTTTTTGAAAGTCTCATAAAATACGACTTTTTAGGTGTCCGCTGCGTGAACTACATATCATGCCCAGCAGTGGTATAAAAAATAGCCTTCCTCAATAAATGGGCTATCTAACAGTGGAAGAATTATTCAAATCGGACTAGTAGTTTCTGAGATTAGCGCGTTCAAACAAACAAACTCTTCAGCTTTATAATATTAGTAAAGAGTACAGGCCGACCTTTAACTCGCGTATCGCCATCTGAGGTACAAAGTCATAAAACATTAATTAAATCTCGTAAAGAACTATTTAACCATAAATAAAAGTAATGTAAGACTATTCGTCACTAATATCCATATCGTTTGAATCATCATCAACTGTCTGTGCAGCTTGAGGAGTCAGAATCTTGGCGATAGGCGATACGCGAGTTAAACGGTCTATTTAAAATATATTAATCGAGAGGATGTAGTGCAGCTTTGAAATAAACTTAAAGGAATACTTAAGTGTCATTTAATATAGTCACAACCATGAAATTATTATATACAGAACCTATTACTTATACAACTTTCTGCGTTTACATGTCTAGATTATATTTCAAACATTATTTTCTGTGTAATCCATTCCATAACAAATATACATACTCAAAGCTTTTTGTGTACAATATAGATAAGATTTATTAATATAACTACTGTTATTATCTTGTTGAACTACCTAATGGTTGAGTGGTTAGAAGCGTCATTGTTAAGAAAATTCCAAACGAAACGAATTCTTTTTCTAAAATAAGATTGCGCTTGACCGCAACTTGCCTTGAAATAAAACTACTTTTTAACGGATTTTATCGCGGTTTATTTTAGATTTTAGATCCCGACGTTAAAATAAACCGAGAGAAAATCCGTTAAAAAGTAGTTTTATTACAATGTGTGATATTCGCGTAAATCTAAGACAATACTACACAAATTGCCTGTTAATTAATAATGTTGGCTATGATGGAACGCGCCAGCCCGATATACTTACCGATTCACTCGTGATTACGAATGATTTTCGGTGAGTGGGTGGCATTTCTTTATGGGATTTAGCCCACCACTGCAACTCCTTTAAGCCGGGATCGACAGCGACATGAAAAGACTAGAGAGTTGAGCCCGGAAAAGTCCTGGTACACCATTTTTTAAAATAATTTATTTCATAACAAGAAGACACAACTTTTATCTTAAAATTAAGGTCTGCCAAACTGCGCAGCAGTTTATCGGCAGCGTTCTCCCGGGTACATTCTTATCCTCTCGTATACTAACTAGCTGCCGCCCGCGGCTTCGCCCGCGAAATTGGTCTCACTAATCTTGTTTCTCCATACAAACTTTCGAACCCCGTTTCACCCCCTAAACGGGTGAATTTTGAAAAATCCTTTCTTAGTGCACCCCTAGACCCCATAAGGAACCTATGTGTCAAATTTAGAGTCTCTACACCCAGCGGTTTGGGCTCTGCGTTGATATGTCAGTCAGTCAGTCAGTCAGTTTCTTCTTTTATATATTTAGATTAAAGATTATAAAGTTATTATTATTGTTATTAACTCACTAACAGTAGATAAACACAAACTAGTATCAGGTGGTACGTACTGATTGCACGCAAATAGTTATATACGGTGAACCATGACTTTGGTGTTACGTTAAGGACATAGACGTAAAACAAATTAAAAAAAAAAACATTAAATTTTTTTCAAATTTTTTAATCCAGTTTTAGTTAGTGTGTCTGTCCTATACCTACACCTAAAACGGTGTTGGATCCTAAACGAATTTAATCAGAAAGATGATATGCGTTGGGTAAATAAATAAATAAAATAAATAAATATTCAGGGACATCAACACACACGGTCATCTGGTCTCAAGCTAAGCAGAGCTTGTGTTATGGAAACCAGATAACTGGTATATACTATACATATAATACTTTTCTTTTGTAAATATATACTTTGGTTGAAGTGAAAGTGTGATTACTTCTAATACAACCTGCAGTGGGATTTTAGAGGGTCGTTAGATAGCTTTAAAATCTTTCTTTGATAAAATATCTCCATTCAAAACATGAACAATAATGTACACTCAAAAAGGTTTTGAAAGTATATAGTGAATGTTATAGGTACCGTCGACGACGGCACATAACATCCGAGCGTGCGATTAAAACAATTAGCAGGGAATGAAACGTACAGCGTTCGAGTCCTAACCGAGTTATAAGCGAGGCGCAAGTTAAAATAATTCAGAAATATTTGTGTTTTTTGGCTATGTTTATTGTTTTATATATTTTTTTAATTTACTATTAATAATAGTAATAGTAATATTAATGAACAACGATGTAAGTTTAAATACTAAAGGTCCGAAATAAAGAATTTGAATTGTTTCGTGTATTGGATTTTCTATTAGCGCTATCTGTTGGTGAGTAGTGGAGAAATACAGTAATACAGTCGTTCAAGGTGACTTTTTATTACAAATTACGTAATTAAGTGGAACAAGGCACTGACCTATTTTATTTTCTCCCGACTAAAATGTTTTTATGTTTGAGATTGTTTTTTCGTAGAAATACTAGTCAACGATGTACAACTGCTCAGACATAGCAATATTACTATGTATAGCGAGTACAAAGATTCAAAAATTCAATAAGTTTTATTATAGTCCAGTTATACATAACAATAGTTTACAATGTTAGTCACACTAAATCAAAAGGAACTCTCTTGTGGAGACGGCTTCAACGCACGAATTTTATAGACAGTTGATTTTATAATTAGCGGACCCCGCAGACGTCGTCCTGCCGATCTTGAGTTATGCGCTTACCAACACATTTTGTGATTCATTTTTATATTATAGAAGATACACAGTTGCTTTTATTTAAATACGCTAAAAAGTCGCATTATTCTTAGAAAGTCCTTACATTTGAAATACACATTGTAGAGTGTATTCAAAACAATAAGTCCGCCATCTTGTGTATTCCGCCATGTTGAAATGAAATGAAAATATGTTTTATTTTTTTTGAGACGCGAGTCTACTTAAAAATAGTCCAATTTCTTTTCCTACCGTGCAGTGAATGACTGGCAACTACTGAGAAACACTGCCACAAAACTCAGTAGGCTTTTTTTCTTTTTTAAATGAAGTACTTATATCTATTACATTTTGTTTGTCTATTGTGTTAAATTAAAGCGACTTAATTCCAAGCGTTGTAAGATTCCATCCGAATTAAAAATATTGCAAGTTGATGTAAAGCTTGTAATAATATCATCTCAACCCCGCTTTCAAATTGAGTTTTGTCTCTAAATATGGACGTAAATCGCTGTCGCTTATGTCTCAGTCCGTTGGGTGGTGGCAGTCGGAGTCGAGCGGGTAATTTGTCGGGTAATAGCTCCCTCGGTATATCTTTAATCTGATCACTAATTGGATGGGAAGCAGGGGCGGACTCTGTACTAAAGACCAAGTTCTATTTGAGGCTCATTTACAGGCCTATTCTATTTCTAAGGTCGCGGGTCGAGCCTACACATCTTTGTGTAAATTATTTCATCAAATCAGGTGACAATCAACTGGTAATTAAGTTTACTTGTAATTAATTGGTGGTAGGCTTCGGCCGTGGTTAGTGACCGCTTGGCGGTGCGGCTTTGTCTGGTGGGTACCAGACAAAGCCGCACCGCCAAGCGGCCTTGTGTTGTTCCGGTGCGATCTCTGGTGACACCATTTAAGAGGGTGGGTCGAGATTGTTGCTTATTTATGTTTTCTAACCATCAGCATCATTCCACTGCCACCTTCTCAACGAAATCATTCGTAACCACGAATGAATCGGTATAGTGGGCAGGCGCGTCCCATCGTAGACTACATCAATGCTTAACATCAGGCAAGTCGTAGTCAAGCGCAGGTTTATTTCAGGATAAAAAAAACCGTACTTGACCAGCGTGTGTAGATTAACGCCTAAACTCTCTCAACTCGTAAGATAGTTGAGAGACTCGTGCCCAGCTGTAGGACATTAAAAAGGGTACAAGAAAAGAAAAGAAAATACCGATTCTCATAAATTAGGTAAGTCATATCATGGTGGAAATGCGCCATTGATCCAGCATTTTGGTTACGCGTTGTAAACCAGGCGATTTGACGTTTTCCTTGAATAGCGATGTTATTGTTATCAACCCTCAAACTCGAATTCTCAGAAGATATATCCGGAAGAGTCTTTTGACGCGTTAGTTTAAGTTAGGTATTCTTTTAATAGCCTGTACTGCCTACCAGACACTAAAGTGCAGTAATAGGTTGGTAAGGCGGTGCAGTAATTCGCGCCAAAATAGTAAATGGGCAATAATAAATTCATATATAAGGATATTTTTTTTTTTGTTCAGACGTGTGAACCTACGCTTAAAGAACATTTCTGCATTCATTTTTTATTGTTTATACATCTGCTTAATTTTTATATCAAATTCTTAACTTTAAATGTCGTTTGCTCGCAATCGTTATTTTGCGGTTACTGCACTTTAGTGTTTGGTGGGCAGTGTAGTGTCCCACTGCTGGGCAAAAGCCTCCCCCATAGCCTTCTAACTGTCCCTATTGCTAGCTTCTTCCGTCCAAGTCACGACAAACGAGTTTATATCATCGCACCATCGTTTCCGTGGTCTTCCTCGGAGACGATGACCGTCTCCAGGAAGGTAGGTATTAGGTAGTCAATTTAATTCTTTATTCTGGTTAGTGTTGAGAATGTTATTCAGTTCGGTAATTTTTCTTGTCATTTCTATCATTCTGTTGTAAACAAATATATTTTTCTAAGGTTTTTTTGAATTAGAAACGTCTTTTTGCTAGACCCGGGATTAGAATACGGGACGTTGATATTATTAAGTGGAAACAGCTGACACAAACTCACAAAGACTAATAAAAGGCGACATATTATCTTGGCATATCGCAGATTATATACAAATTAGGCAGTCGTGTCATTAATATTAATTAATTAATTAATAATTATCTATTAATTATTCATAATTAATTTTTTTAATTGATCGCTAGGTACTCAATAAATTTGCGCAACCTGTTGTACAACCATAAATATAAAACAGTTAAAAAAAATTAGCGACACATGTCCTAGTACATGTAAGTCCTAATTTCCACTGCACAAGAAAACATGTTGCAAGCACTATCTATCTCTATCGTTTAGAGATGAGTAGAAAGAGATAAGACTATGCTTAAAAACACTAGGTAAAAACACTAGCTGTCTTATTTATAAAAATCTTATGAGACTCTTTATTTAAAATGGACTTTGTCTCTTTCTTACTAGTATAAATGTCAAGATGACAGACAAAGACAAACGGATTATAAACCTAATTTAGCTATAATGAGCTTAAAATACGTTTATGAATACGGTGGTAGAAATAAGAATGATCACGAAGCGCATCACACGCGTCTCCACAAAATCAGTAACTTCTTAATGTGGCAGTGTTTAAACGTTTCTACAATTTTCCCAGTAACATTTAAGATAAAGTCAGAAAAGAAATTTAAAACAGTTGTAAAGTCTACAAGTCCATGAAGTAATTATAAAATTTCGGACTATTTAGTGTTTCAAACTGTTTCGGACCGCTGTAACCTCAAACAAAAATAATTAACTTTCTATTTTTTTGACTAATTTCATGTAGAATTAGAATTCTCAAAGAAATATAAGCAATTACTTTGGTTTATAAAATGTCTATAAAAAAAAGATATTGGTCAAACAATGTGAACCAACACAAACATCATTGGACAATGGACTTGCTACCTCGTGTGAAAGAGACAGTATGATATATATAGTAGGGTTGAAAAGAGATAGGTATAGTCGCGTTAATCAAGTTGGTATTGTAGGTAAGGGGCGGATTTAGAGACTGATGGACGAAAAGGTGCCTTTGTTTAAAAAAATCAAATAAAGTTTATTTCAATATCTTAAAATCCTAATATTTTTAAATTTAATTTACAATTAGAATTAAAAATCACAATAAGAATAAAATAAGAATTTTAATGAACATTACAATTAATGTTAATAAAAAATAAGTAAGTACGATTTTATTTTTAATTTTTTTTTAGTTAAAATTACCTAGTATTTTTTTAGATTTACGCGAATATCACACACATTGAAATAAAACTACTTTATAACGGATTTTATCGGGGTATATTTTAGATTTTAGATCCCAAAACGTTTAATACCACAGTCCACCCGCGACTATACTCTGAAAAGACTTTGTAACGTCGGGATTTAAAATCGGTACCGCGATATAATCCTTTCTAAAGTAGTTTTATTTCAATAAAATTAATTAGTTCTAAAGAGATCACAGATACATATCCTAATACTACGCGGGCGAATCCGCGAGCGGAAGCTAGTTTACTCTAACCCTTTTTAGTGTTCCACTGCTGGGCACGGTTCTTCTCTCAACTATCTCATGAATAGCAATGTTATTGAGAGAGTTAAGGCCTTAATCCACACACGCTGGCCAAGTGCGGGTTGGTGGATGTCACATGTCCTCGAATGATTAGTTCTTTTCCTCAAGGTTTCCTCACGATGTTTTCCTTCACCGATATTGCGCAGCGGCGATGAAACAATTCACACAAAGATGTGTGAGCACGACTAGAATTCGAACCCGCGACCTTATTTTTCTAAAGCGAGGCCCGTACCGCTGCGCCACTGCTGCTCTAAGCAAGAAGGTAGTTATGTAATTATTTAAGAAGATAGATTTCTTATCACAGTAAAAATAATAGATTTTTCCTGATTTTATTTAGATTTTCCCATAGACATAGGATTTTTCGCGTTTTCCTAATTTCTGTACATAGATGGTATATCAAACTTGTAGCTTTGAGCCAGTAAACGCCGTCTGGTGCAGTTACCTCTTTTCATCACTAGATGACACTATTAAATTGAATTAATCAGCGCCATCTATTAACCCCTTGTGAAAATAAACAATTGCACATAGATGGCGCTGTAAACAACATTGGTTGGTTGTTGTCAGTTCAGTCATTTTTGATATTAAGGTTCCGGCTACGATTCCCGGGTCGAGCATAAACACTTCTATAAATAGACCGTTTAACTCGCGTATCGCCATCTGAGGTACAAAGTCATAAAACATTAATTAAATCTCTTAAAGAATTATTTAACCACAGATAAAAGTAATGTAAGACTATTCGTCACTAATATCCATATCGCTTGAATCATCATCACTGTCTGTGCAGCTTGAGGAGTCAGAATCTTGTCGATAGGCGATACGCGAGTTAAACGGTCTATCTATAGTAAGGATGCGTTGCCGGTAGCTTTAAGGAAAAACCAAATATCTTTAATATAAAAATGAATCGCGAAATGTGTTGGTAAGCGCATAATTCGAGAACGGCTGAACCGATTTCGCTAATTCCTTTTTTAGAATATTCCTTGAAGTAATAGGATGGTTTTTACGCACAGAAAAATTGATAACAACTCCTCCGAAACAGCTTGACCGATTTTTATGAAACCTTATAGCTCCTATTCTGTTTTCGGACCCGGCAGGTGGCACTGCTTTACCGGGCAGGACGACGTCTGCGGGATCCGCTAGTAATAAATAAAACCCACACATTATAGGCTAAAAATCTTTATTATTAACAATAATATACTCTACATGTTACATAAACTTTCTTACAAACGGCGTTTTATCCGCCATGACAGTTCAACTGTCGATGTCACTTAAGTTTTCATATATTTTATTACACGGTTGAGAATCAAATTTGATTGTTACCCTTGGTTTGCATCGGCAATACACGTTCGAGAAAACAGTATACTCTGTATATCTCTCTCGCTCAAGGTTGAATAGAAAGAGAGAAACAGAGTTCGCAACATATTTTGTTGTTTAATACAAACTGCGTTTACAATTTATTTGAATATTTTGGTACACGGTTGAGAATTGGTTTCGCTGTTACGTCACGAGCAGCGGCGGCGCAGCGGTACGGGCCTCGCCTTAGAAAAATAAGGTCACGGGTTTGAATCCTGGACGTGCCCACACATATTTGTGTGAATTGCTTCATTTCCGCTACTCAATATCGGTGAAGGAAAACGTCGTGAGGAAACCGGCATGTCTAAGAACTAATCATTCAGAGACGTGACATCCACCAGCCCGCACTTGACCAGCGTGTGTGGATTAAGGCCTAAACTCTCTCAACTCATAAGATAGTTGAGAGAAGACCCGTGCCCAGCAGTGGGACACTATAAAGGGTTGAAGTGATGTTACGTCACAGTATGTATAATAAATAATGGAGTTTGTCTGCAGTTTGCTTTTAAGAGGAGAACTATCCTTAGAAAATTTAACACGGAACTGGTATTGCGCGCGTCCCCCTCTACCGAGGTACAGGACTGCCCACCATACACTAAAGTGCAGTAACCGCAAAATAACGATTGCGAGCAAACGCCATTTGAAGTTAAGAATTTGACATAAAAAATATGCAGATGTATAAACAACAAAAAAATGAATGCAGAAATGTTCTACAGGCGTAGGTTTACAAGTCTTAACAATAAATAAGGATATACATATCCTATTAAATGAATTTATTATTGCCCATTTACTATTTTGGCGCGAATTACTGCATCGCCTTACCTACCTATTACTGCACTTTAGTGTCTGGTGGGCAGAGGAATAGTTTGTATGCATAAACTGTTCATGTTTTGTGTTTGTGTGAAGCTTTTATTTACGTGTGCGTTTGTAAAGACGCTTCAACATTTACATGTGTGCTGTACGTGGTTACCTCGCCTCCCCCAACAACAGGCAGAAACAATTTAGTAATAGAAGTTGCGTACAACACCTCCCGTGTTAAATGCTCAAAGGAGTATTTCTTTAAAGTAGTTCATTAGGCTCACAGTACTTCTAGATAAAAAATGGATTATTTCTGGCCTAGATTAATATGAAGTGACGGGCTTGCAATCGACGGCGACAATAGCAAATATGTATCACTACTTCAGCGCCGTTAAATCATTTTTTTTATATAGTGGGACATTAACACACACGGTCATCTGATCCCAAACTAAGCGCTTGTACTATGGAAACCAGTTAACTGGTAATATACTACATATAATACTTTTCTTTTATAAATATATACTTAGTTATAGATAATTACACCCAGACACAAAACAAACAGACATATTTAGACAAATGTTTGTCTCGGGTGGGAATCGAACCCACGACCAGCGGCGTGAAAAGCAAGCATCTTACCGACCACACCACCGGCCCGTCAAGCCCGTTTTCTTTGAAGGCTTTGTTACATGAGCAGTGGACAACGACTTTAATGTGAATGCCGAAACTATAGCATACGTATAACAATAACATAAATAATTTAAAATCACTTTTAGATAAGTGTCCGGCTCGAAGGACCATTGCAGCCTGTCAAATCTAAGACGTACCGTTTGACGGTTCTAAACGTAGTACATTTAGAATTTTATTTTTTGTATGAAAATTGTTTATGTTATGTTAAAATAAAAATAGCTTCACAATTCAATTATTTTACAGGAAAGCTAATAAAAATAGTGTGAATTACGCCTCTATAAAGCTAATTTAATAGAAAACGGTGAAACGTCAAACGGTACTTCTTAGATTTGTTCAATTGTACATTCTAACAAGCACATAACCATTTCTTCGATGAAAGTGCTCACGACACTAACACACGTATCTTAAACGTAATTATAATAGTTTGTCTGGAAGTACTGTGTACATTTCTAGTGGTAGTTTCAAAATTGTATGTACAATGTTTTGTAATAACCTACAGTCATACCTGCGTATGCGCACAGCAGTGGAGCGTAGTAATAAATGACGACTGTTTGACTGATTTTATTTACATTTATACGCAAAATTGAGTCTTAGGGCTCCTGTTGGACATTGTTGGCTCGCTATTGGTGGCTCAGTACAGTCATTCGCTGGTTCGATACAGCTATTAATGGCTCGCGAATTACCCACTTGTTAGTTCGAGACCGCCAAATTTTCTTAATCACTTTACAAACACAATAAGTAGCGCGTAGTGATAAAACGCGTGTAGCGAGAAAATAGCAATCGCTATAGGCCGACCGTTTAACTCGCGTCTCGTCATCCGAGGTACAAAGTCATAAAACATTAATTAAATCTCATAAAGAACTATTTAACCACAGATAAAAGTAATGTAAGACTATTCGTCACTAATATCCATATCGCTTGAATCATCATCACTGTTGTGCAGCTTGAGGAGTCAGAATCTTGGCGATAGGCGATACGCGAGTTAAACAGTCGACCTATAGCCACCAACAGCGAATGATCTGTTGCTCGTTTCCACACTTCATCGCGCAGAATATTAACTTTGAGTTAATGTATTGTTTGTCTTGTAACAATGTGTATCATTAGTTTAAACTTACAGTTAAACAATAATAAATTAATGTTGAGTTCGATTTTAAGGATATTTTCTATCAAACGACGTTTTCATAATATTAAATATTTCAATGGCATACATAATTTTTCAATGGTCTCACTGTTAACAGAAACTGAAAATTCAGTCTTACCCCTAATATCTACTGCACAACAAAACATGTTACAAGCACTATCTATCTCTATCATTTAGAGATGAGTAGAAAGAGATAAGACTATGCTTGTATCATGTTTTATTGTGCAGTGCAAAGGCTCAGTTAGACCATTACCAGGCCGATGTAGAATACTAAGCTGAACTTATCGAGCCGATTTCAAGCCACGTCTTCTTAGAATATATTCTCAAAACAAAAACCCAATTCGACAGTTCGTTTCTTATCCAAAACCTGCACGTAATTTATTGACGCGCCGATCAAGTTGCGGTGCAGTTTCAATTACCTTCACTTCTTAGTGTAAAATGGTATTCTTGTAATTGTCATATTTATATCGTGAACGTCAAAGCGCTCGCGTGACGGGAACTTGACGCGAGCGTATCTGACAGCGACTGTCAAAATTACGAGAATACGAAAAGGCCTGTTTTGATCGAAACTTAACTGCAACTGCACTGCAACTGAACTTATATAATTACGTGAATTGGCCTACTGGTGATGTTTCGGTGGTTTCAGACTTGCGTTGGAACGTATAATATTGATTTTTCGAAGCGTGCATAGACGCGTATAGGCGCTCCATGTATGGGGTTTACATATTTTTTTATTCTAAAAAAGGCTTGCGCTTGACTACAACTTGCCTGATGTTAAGCAATGATGTAGTCTACGATGGGACGCGCTCGCGGAATATACCGATTCACTCGCGATAACGAATGATTCTCGGTTAGAAGGTGGCAGTAGAATGAGGCTTCTTATGGTTAGAAACGGAGCAACAATCCCGACCCACCTTCTTAAGAACCTTCTTCTTTTTTCTTTTTCTTCTTCTAAAGAGCACCGAAGATATGTAATTATGCCGAAATTTAGCATAATCGAATGTTATGTTTCTTTTTTACGATAGGTTTAATAAAAAACTTATAAATTACGCAAGTCTGAAACTCCTCGGTAACTTTAAAACCATAGCACCTTTATAATAAGTGGATTATAACTTAAAAACAAATAACTAACAGCTTAATTAAGTTAACTTAATCAATTTACACTTAAACCCAACCGCATACGTACGGCTTTCGAATTCGTTTTCCGAATAACACATCACACACAATTACAGGTAGACTAAGAAAATTTTACACGGACCTGATGTTGGGTGAGGACTCTGCCGAAATACATGAACAATTTGTTCATGTTGTATTTGTGTGTAGCTTTAGTTTACGTAAGCATTTGTACAGACGCTTCAACTTTTACATGTGTGCTGTACATGGTGACCTCGCCTCACACAAAAACTAGCAGAAAGAATTTAGTACTAAAAGTTGGATATAACACCTCCCGTGTTAAATTCTCTAAGCAGATACACCAAATACAGTGATACAGGCACATGTCACTCTCCAGAAAAAAAAGACTATGTTTTCATGAATAATCATTAAATTCTATGACTGGTAGACTATATACCCGCCCCACTTTCGCATGGGTGTGTAATTGTTTATTCCATTTAATAAAACTTTTTAGCCGCGTTGGGCACTTTTTGTTAGGGGAAAATTTATAAGTTCGCGTCACCGACATGCTCATGACTGGCGCATGCGCAATGGCCATGTACTGTGCGCGTTAGACGCTTTTTCTCGTGAATTCACAATTTTCACTTAATCGGCAGTCCCTATAAGTACCAAATTAAATATTTTTTATTACATAAACCTGGCCCCATAACGAACAAAAATAATTCTTTTCTGTGCAGTCGCTATGGCGTGGGTTAGGAAACAGGCCTTTTTATATAGATATATAATAATAATAATATCAACAACAATAACATAGTGGGACATTAACACACACGGTCATCTGATCCCAAACTAAGCAGAGCATGTACTATGGAAACCAGATAACTGGTAATATACTAGATACATATAATACTTTTCTTTTGTAAATATATACTTAATTATAGATAATTACACCCAGACACAAGACAAACAGACATATTTAAACGAATGTTTGTCTCGGGTGGGAATCGAACCCACGACCTGCGGCGTGAAAAGCAAGTATCTTACCGACCACCGGCGTACATAATAGTATATAGATGACGTCATTCAGAAAACGAATTCGGAAAACGGATGTATACAGCTGAACTGTCAAAGGATAGACGTAGGTAACTTAATAAAAATGACAAAAAAACATAAGTTGACTTATCTATGATCGTTTTATAAAAAAATGACTAGATCTTGTTTATGCTCGAGATCTTTGACTACGCGGGTTCCTTTGACTGTGTATGGGGGTAGGCAGAGGTGGGAATTACTATTACAATAATACAACAACAAAACTGCTACACATTGTTCCTAAAAGTGGCCTTTTATTGGAGTCTTATTTGAGACCAAAAGCTTTATAGACTTTTTCTGAGATTTCATACAAAACTTGCATTTTGTCTTTGGTTGAGTTTTTAATGTTGGTATGGCACATTTACAAACTGCCTCTATAGTTCAGTGGTAAGCGATTTCGCTTATTACCCGCGTGTCCCAGGTACGATTCGGGTCGAGGAGACTTACTAAATGGCTTGGCGCCACAAACGAATTCTTTAAGAATATGCCGAAAGATGTTGTCATACAAAAGTTGCTATCACTCGAACTCTTTGGTTGTCTTTAATATTCTAGGTCAATGGTAATGTCTTACTGCCCGAGTGCCTCGGTGACGTAGAGGATAGCACGTTCGTGTCTATGGGTCGAGGGCAGGTTCTGATCCTGCGTTAGACCAAAACAACATTTGGACTTTTCTAATTACTCTAGAAATTAATGGTATGACATACCTGATCCACGAATCACAATCACCTCGCGCCCGATATGTAGCTGGTAGTGTGGGTTAGTTCGTCCCAACGAACTCGTGAGAGTAAATGGGATAGAAAGTGTACAAATCTCTGCGCACACGCTTGTATACTACTAGCTTCCGCCCGCGGCTTCGCCCGCGAAATTGATCTCACTAATCTTGATTCTCCATAAACAATTTTGGAACCCCTTAAAGGGTGAGTTTCGAAAAATCCTTTCTAATGCACCCCTAGACCCCATAAGGAACCTATGTGCCAAATTTAGAGTCTCCAGACCCAGCGGTTTGGGCTCTGCGTTGATATGTCAGTCAGTCAGTCAGTCAGTTTCTTCTTTTATATATTTAGATAATATCTACCGAATAATGTGCAGCAGTTGTTACAAAACAGGGTTACCCAGAAAATATTGTTCAGAGCGCAGAACAAATTTTTGCATGTGTGTGGCATACCAATCACTAAAAAAAATTCAAAGACAAATTGCTGTGAGGTCGTTTCTACACTAAAATTATGAGCCTTTGGTTAAGCTTCTGCTCTCAACTGTTAAGATGGTTGAGAGAAGACTCGTATAGAATGGTAATGTTTTGGTTTTTGTAAACTTCTGCCTATCCAAGTATTAAGATTAGTTACTATAATAATTATGTACATTATTGCTTGTTAATATGTTTGTTTGTCTGTGTTCAACGCCGGGGATTTCTCGTGTCCGGTGGCGGCCGACGTGGATGATTTAATACTGAAAATATTTAAAAATATTATGCGTGTGCTCAACACACTGTCTGACCAGTAGGCTAATTCATGTACATAGACACAAGCTTTATTTCATCGGGGGTTGAGAATAATTAAGAAATTTTAAAAATGAGAAAAGTAACCTTATTAACTCCTTTGAAAAGTTTTTAGGTATTTGGTTGTATTAAAATGTTCTAAAAGTTATTAATAATCCGCCATCTCACTTAAGCGGCCATCTTGGATTTATATTAAATGAATTTTCCAAGTCAAGATGTTTAATTTGATACCCTTAATGAGGTTTGCAAGAAAATTGGTGATCCACAATCTTGTAACGGTGGCCATCTTGGATATTTCTAGACATCGAATACGTATTATTTTACTGTCACTGGATTTAATGGTGCGTACCAAATTTCAGATCAAAGAGATCAGGAAGTAGGTCAAATTTCAATCACTAGATTTAGCCCAAACAAATAAACAAAGAGGGTAAGCTAAATAAAACAGTTTAAAAAGAGGTAAGACACAGCGATTTCCTTCGCTATATAAGTACCTCGATTGGGACAGTACCGTCCACCTTAATACACATAATAATATGAACTATATATATTTAGTTACAAGGGTACATTGTGGAGGGATGTGTTTCTGAGTGTAAATAAGGTACACAGTGCTCGCTATTCTGTTTTCATGAGAGACGCCAGCTGATGTGGCAGTGGGCCGGTATAATCTGCCGCAGCTGGTAAGAGCTGGATGAGAGTGGCCGTGGATCGTGCTCAGTGGCGCGCTTTAGGAGAGGCCTATGTCCAGCAGTGAACTAGGATAGGCTGATGATGATGATGATGAAGAGACGCCAAAAATGACTAAAATTCTAATCTGTTTGACAGGCCTAAACTAAACGTTTTTTTATATTCTTCGATAGGCTAGCGCTTGACTACAACTTGCCTGATGTTAAGAATGATCTAGTCTACGAAGATAATTACGAATGATTATCGGTGAGAAGATGGCAGTAGAATGAGCCTCCATATGGTTAAAAACCTTAAAGGAGCAACAATTCCGACCCACCCTTACTGCACGGTGTCACCAGACATCGCACCGGAACACAGCAAGGTCGCTTGGCGGTGCGGTTTTGTCTGGTGGGTGGTCACTAAACACGGCCGAAGCCTACCACCCGTTGATTGTCAACTGATTTGCACCACCCGGGGACCACGTGTGGGGATTCAATTAAAGGTATACACCCACGGATAAAGGTGACTGAGCACCCAAAACAAAACTTCTGACAACAGAATAGCGAGCAATGACAGACATCTAAAGGGTCGCTGCTTCTGGTGTTGTAAGAGTTTATAGACTACGGTAGATGTTTACCATCAGGTGGGCAGTACGCTGGCCTTAATATTTACCTGGATGTACAGGACCTGGCGATCGACGGCACCAAGTGCCCGGGGACATCTGTAACAAAAGAGTATGTCGAGAATAATTGTATGCGGTATGATATTTAAGGCCGCGAGTTCGATCCCCGGTCGTGCGCACACCTCTGTGTGTGAATGGTTTCATAACTGCTGCTCGATATCGGTGAAAATATCGTGAGGAAACCAGTCTTAGAACCGATTATTCGGGGAGATGTCAAATCCACCAACTCACACTTGGTCAACGTGTATGGATTAAGGTCTGAAGTCTCTCGTCTATTCTATTCTAATACAATATTTAAAGGTGGCGGGTCGGGGCTATAAATCTATGTGTGAATTTAATGCCTGGCTACTGGTACCCTACGGGTTTCGAGGTCTGATGGCAGTTACAATGGTAGCTAGCCGCATCAGGTTAGACTGGGAGCCGACCGCGATAGAAATGGGCAAAAGGCAAGGGGAATGATGATGGGGTGCTGGACGAAAACGTACCTGTCTCAGCAAATAAGGCTGCCTGTACATGGGCATGTTGACACCCCTCAGCGTCCCGTCAGGCCGCAGGTCCCGCTCCCTGTCAGGCCGCTCGTCCCTGTCGCGGCGACGGAACTCCGGACGGTCCTTATCATACCGCGGATACTCGCGACGGGTTTCTGGTTGATCTATAAATTAAACATAGCAATAATAAGGATTATATATTCATTTATTCTGGAATACGCCTGCAGTTGCGCTTGACCATAACTTGCCGGAGGTTAAGCAACGATGTAATCTACGATGGGACGCGCCTACTCAATATACCGATTCACTCGTGATTACAGATGACCTTCGGTGAGGTGGCAGTGCAATAAGGTTCTTTATGGTTAGTAACCATAAAAGAGCAACTATTCCACGGCCAAAGCCTACCACCAGTTATAACCAGTAGATACCAGTAGAGTGTCATTTGATTTGTACCAGAACACGTGTGGGGATTCATACTTACTAATATTATAAATCCTTACTAATATTATATATAACGGTCGGCCTATGTCTTACGGTCTTCTATCGGATACATTTCGGAGTGTGCGCGTTGGAATTACATAATCTTATCCCCCCATCTCCGTTCTATCATCGGACAAGTAGAGGTACGGCTGTACGCCACCGATATATGGTGGAAATCCCACGGGTACGCACAAAACGCTTTGCCTCCACTTTTATTGTGCGAACTGCTAAATTGTGGAATTCGTTGCCGGCATCTCTGTTTCCCGATAGCTATTATCTGCCTGTTTTCAAGTCAGGAGTTAATCGGTTTTTTTTAATAGTAGGACATTAACTCACACCATCATCTGATCCCAAACTAAGCAGAGCTTGTACTATGGAAACCAGATAACTGGTAATATACTAAACATAATACTTTTCTTTTGTAAATATATACTTAAATATAGATAATCAGTATTTAATGGGTAAGCGTGTTTCATCGTAGACTGCATCACTGCTTAACAATAGGCAAGTCGTGGTTTGCGCTTGACCACGACCTATTACAGAGTAAAAAAATCAAACTTCAGCTTTATAATATAGTCGAGCGATGTAAGCCGTCTGATTGGGCTATATTGTCCCCGGTAGGCAGGTTCGATTCCCGATCTTCAGGTCTTAACTTATTTATGTTTACTTACATGTATTTTTGGCTTGCAAATTTCTTATAGAGTTAACGATAGCGCGCGCGGCTGAATTGAGATGGACCTCTTCGTTAGGATGACGGCTGTAAATTAAAAATAAAATTTAAACACTTAATATTAGATTAAAAATGTACGAACCGACTTTAATACTTCAACCCTTTTTGGGGTCCCACTGCTGGGCACGAGTCTTCTCTCAACTACCTCACGAGTTGAAAGTTTAGTCCTTAATCCGCACACACTGGCCAAGTGCGGTTTTGTGGATGTCACATGTCCTCGAATGATTAGTTTTTAGACATGCCGGTTTCCTCACGATGTTTTCCTTCACCAATATTGAGCAGTGGCGATGAAACAATCCACACAAAAGATGTGTGGGCACGACCGAGGATCAAACCCGCGACATTATATTTCAAGGGTGAGGCCAATATCGCTGCGCCACCGCTGCTCAAGCTTGGACTTTTTTTTTTAGATTTAGTATGAATTGAGTACGGCAAAAACAATGACGGTCAAGAGACTGCAGGACGGTCTGCTTGGGATGTGGAGTCCTGCTGCACGAGCTCTTTGCCATGATATATCGAAGCGTTTGGCAGATGCAAGGCAAGGAATACACTTAGGCCAAAGATTTAAGAGTTGCTATTCAACGTGGCAACGCTGCCAGTCTCCTTGATACGCTACCAACTGACATTGATGCGGGAGGAGTTACATAGGCTATTCCCAGGGATGTACGCTATTGTTCATTTTAACTTCAACTAGACCCGAATACAACGAGAAAATCAAAATATTCGCTGGTTTGGCTCCTGCGGTGTACTTCGCAAACAGTGGTGTTGTTTGGCAAACTCTTACAAAATTGGGACCTGCATTGAATGGTATTCTTGAAGTGTTAGGGTACCAAGAACTGGTGGGTTATAAATCGACTGTTAAACAAATAATTACAGTTCTCTGCACACAAGATATAATAGGGTACGAAATTTGCGCTAAAGGTGTTTTTTATTCAATTTTTGGATATGACCCAGAAAATACAAATGCGGTGTTTTTCAACACAATATGGGGTCAATTCCCTGACGGAATGAGTAAAAAGAATTTATACCATTATTTTCAAATAGGTAATAGTGGAAAGTTCCAGAAATTCGACTATGGGCCTTATGTTAATAGTAAAATATATGGTTCTATAGAGCCTCCGATGTATTATTTGCAAAACACAACGTGTCCTGTGGCTTTGTTCGTGGGTAATAATGATTATGTAGTTGCACCGGGAGACGCTGAAACAGTTCGGACCGAATTACCGAATGTGATTTCGTACGTTTTAGTGGATGACCCTATGTTCGCTCATCAAGACTTTATCTACGGGGAGAATGCATATGACATTGTGTACGGTAATGTGACAAAATTTTTAAATCAATATGCTTGAAGCAATAATAATAATAATTGCATAATAAAGCTAATAATTGTGGTAAAACATTATTGATTTCGTGTTTAATTTATTTGCCTATGTTTTAAGAGTCCATAATTCCTAATAATAATAATAATATAGTGGGACATTAACACACGGTCATCTGATCCCAAACTAAGCAGAGCTTGTACTATGGAAACCAGATAACTGGTAATATACTACATATAATACTTTTCTTTTGTAAATATATACTTAAATATAGATAATTACACCCAGACACAAGACAAACAGACATATTTAAACAAATGTTTGTCTCAGGTGGGAATCGAACCCACGACCTGCGGCGTGAAAAGCAAGTATCTTACCGACCACGCCACCGGCCCGTCAAAATAAAATCAAATAAAACACTTATAGATACAAAATTTGAACTACTGATTGATTGATAGATTCGTCACAGCTGTTTAGGCTAGTCACCAATAATGTTCTCAAAAAAAAATCTGTAATTGGCTGAATTATCGCGTAACGCCTCAATTGTAGGTAGAAAAAAAAAGACCTTAGTTTATTTATCTTTATATACCTTACTAGTTTTCCGCCCGCGGCTTCGCCCGCGGATGTCGGTTATCGCGCTAGACCATTAATCCCTTTTTTCACAGTCGGATAAAACTATACTTTAGCGGGTCTCTAACTATCTCCATACAAAATTAGTTCAGTAGTGTAGGAGTGTAAGCAACATTTTGAAATCGGCAAGCCCCCATAGGTATATCCATAAATCAATAGGTGTTTCTGAAAAAATACTACGGCTCTTAGACCATACCAATAAGAAGAAATAAAATTTAAATTTCGAATTCTAATCATCGCATTCAAACATGTCATTGTGTCAAAATAAAGAGTAATTTTAATCAAAAAGCACGAAAGAGTATTGATATCAACTTCGAAGAAAATTGCACTCAGAATAATTTCGCAGGCTTCTCCCGCGTAGTATTAGGGTAAAAATAAAAAAAAATGGAAAAATAAAAAACACGTGTCTCATTATTTGTTTTAAGCTTTATGTATACCGAATTTGAAGTGAATCGGACCAAGGACTAAACAGTTCTGCAATATTTAGTATTTCCAAAAAAACTCATTTTACACTCTTCCTGGGGGTAGTTTTGGAAAAATAAAAAACACGTGTTTCATGATTTCTTTTAGGGTTTATGTGTGCCGAATTTGGAGTGAATCGGACTTGAGACAATGCAGATCCAGAGAAACTTTAATTTTTACCATTAAAACTCATTTTCCACACCCCATGGGGGTAATTATGGAAAAATAAAAAACCCGTATCTCATTATTTGTCTTAAGGTTTATGTGTACCGAATTTTAAATTAATAGGACCAAGGAGTAAAAAGTTGCATACAAACTTCACCCCTCTATTTAACCCTCTTAGGGGATGATTTTTGGAAATATTATTAGCCTATGTCCTATTCTAGGGTATATACTACCTACGTTTCAAAGTTTATTAACATTGGTTGAGCGGTTATGGAGATACGTGGTAACAAACCTTCACACACACACACACACTTACTTTCGCATTTATAATATTACTAGTTTTCCGCCCGCGGCTTCGCCCGCGGATGTCGGCTGTCGCGCTAAACCATTAATCTCTTTTTTCGCAGTCGGATAAAACTATCCTTTCCCGGGTCTCGAACTATCTCCATACAAAAGAAGTTTAGTAGTGTAGGCGTGTAAGCAACATTTTGAAATCGGCAAGCCCCCATAGGCATATCCATAAATCTATAGGGATTTTAAAAAAATACTACGGCTCTTAGACCATAATGTAAGTTTTTCATTCAAATACCAAGAACAAATAAAATTTAAATTCGGAATTCTATTCATCGCAAAGAGTTATCAAACATGTCATTGTGTCAAAATAAAAAGTAATTTAGATCAAAATCACGAAGGAGTATTGATATCAACTTCGAAGAAAATCTCCCTCAGAATAATTTCTCAAGCTTCACCCACGTATTATTACGATAAAGACAAAACAATTTGGAAAAATAAAAAACACGTGTTTCATTATTTGTTTTAAGCTATATATATACCGAATTTGAAGAGAATCGGACCAAGGACTAAACAGTTCTGCAATATTTAATTTTTCCAAAAAAGCTCATTTTACTCTCCCCCTGGGGGTAGTTTTGGAAAAATAAAAAACACGTGTTTTATGATTTCTTTTAAGGTATATATGTGCCAAATTTGGAGTGAATCGGACTTGAGACTATACAGATCCAGAGAAACTTTAATTTTTACCAATAAAACTAATTTTCCACACCTCATGGGGGTAATTATGGAAAAACAAAAAACCCGTATCTCATTATTTGTCTTAAGGTTTATGTGTACCAAATTAAATATTAATAGGACCAAGGAATAAAAAGTTGCATACAAACTTCACCCCTCTATTTAACCCTGTTAGGGGATGATTTTTGAAAATATTGTTAGCCTATGTCCTATTCTAGGGTATACACTACCTACATTTCAAATTTCAATAAAATCAGTTGAGCGATTATGGAGATACGCGGTAACAAACCTTCACACACACACACACACTTACTTTCGCATTTATAATATTAGTAGGATTGTTTTAGTCAAGACAAATAGGACTAAATAAGAATAGATATACCATAGAGGGGTTAGAGACTGCAGCTCCTTAACACAGGCTACTAAGTAGCCTAGCTAGGAGCACAGAACTTCAATCACTTTATATATTATGTAAAATTGCTTTTAGGACATATTTAAGAAACATGTTTTATGTACATTCTTGTTAAATAAACTTTATTATTATTTTTATTATGTTTGTCTGTTTTTTATCAGCTCCGTGATAAAAAACAGACAAACAATGGAGCTCCGGACTTTTGGAAGGCGTGCGTGGGGCCGAAGTCAACACGTAGAGGCCCGTTAGACAATTTTGCTCTAAATGTAATGTGGCACCAACCGACGATTATTAATATTATTATTATTATTATACATACAAAAAAGAAAATACAGTCTAATTAAGAACTTTTTTCGTTTTTAAGTTGTTGGAAAAGTGATTTCAACTTACCCCATAGGTCTTCCATTAAAGGCATTGACAGGACAGTTCCCTAGAAGTCCATTCCCGCTGTTTCTCCTCCGCCATTCATCTTTTCTCCTATCTCTAGTATTAAGTTGTGCCATTTGAATCTTAATCTGTTGTATCTTAGCCGCGATCTCAGAATTCTGCCGTGTCAACTCCAAACTCTGAATCTCCGAGTTCTGTCGACTGATTTCTTGGGTTGCACGTTGTAAATCTTGATTCTGACAATGTTCCCGGCTCTGATTTTCCATAGCCGTCATTTGCCGATTACTGTCATAGTTCTGTCGAGCTTTGTCAGAATTATGTCTATCATTGTCATATGTTTGTCGGCTTTCGTATACCTGCCTATTGTCATAAACCTGTCGATTATTATCACTAGTTCTATTGTTGTCATACTGCCGAACATTGTCAGTACTTCTATTGCTGTCATAAACTTGTCTATTATTGTCAATATTTGGTCTATTACTGTCATAAACTTGCCTATTATTGTCAGTATTTGGTCTCGTGTTGTCAGATCGTCGTGTTTTGTCATCATAAGGCACTTTTTCCTCTTGTAACGGTGTGTTCCTAGCGGAATTTGAAACGGAATTCCGTTTTGAACTTCTGTGATTTGTAATGCTGTTCCGCCTTGGTTCTGGCGGCCTCTCTACTATTGGGTAAACTGGTTGACAGACTGGGTACGCTTGAGGTATCACCTAGAAATGTTTAAAAGACTTTACACCATATTCTACGTGTCTTAGAGTTGGATTTGCAATGGTCAAGTCAAGGGGAAAATATTCAACATTTTGTAATAGAAGGAAATTGAAATAAAACTAATTTATAAAGGATTTTATTGCTGTATATATTTTAGATTTTAGATCCCGACGTTTCTATGTCTTTTCAGATTTCATGGTCATGGATGGACTGAGGTATTTGACGTCCAAAATATTGATCACAATTATCACTGACTACCTACAAACATAATTATTTAAGTATATCATGTAGTCACATGATAGATGTGTTTAATAACAACCGGGACCGACGGCTTAACGTGTTTAGACCCCAAAACAAATTTTTGTTGTTACACAAATATTGTCCGGGACGGGAATCGAACCCACGACCTCCCGGGTACAGTATAGCCCAGTCGGACGGCTTACACCGCTCGACTATCGACGTCGTCGTAAGGGTACTGATGACTAAGTGTTAATTTCCTAGAATATTATTATTATTACCTTACCTGTGGGTATACAATGTTGTAATGTGGATATGTAGGTTGTGGGTATTGTACAAGCGGATATATTTCTGGCAAAACAATCTTCGGTGTCGGAGCTACTCCCGCCCATTGCATTTGTTCTTGATACTGAAAATAATATATTTTGTTAATCTAGCTGTTGGCGAGAGAAGATGTCAAGGATCGCGGAAGTCCATCAAATCTAAGAAGTACCGTTTGACGTTTCACTGTTTTCTATTAAATTAGCTTTATAGAGGCGTAATTCACACTATTTTTATTGGCTTTCCTGTAAAATAATTGAATTATGAAGCTATTTTTATTTTATCATAATATAAACAATTTACATACAAAAAATAAAATTCTAAATGTACTACGTTTAGAACTGACAAACGGTACTTCTTAGATTTAATGAACTGTAATTGATAACGATGAGTCACTTGCAGCGTAGGCGCAACGGTACGGACCTCGCCTTAGAAATATAAGGCCACGGGTTCGATGCGCAGTCGTGCTTACATATCTTTGTGTGAATTTTTACATCGCCACTGCACATAGTGAAGGAAATTGTAATGTCTAAGAACTAGACATTCGAGGACATGTGACATCCACCAACCCGCACTTGGCCAGCGTGTGTGAATTAAGACCTAAACTCTCTCAACTCGTAAGATAGTTGAGAGAAGACCGGTGCCCAGGTGGAGGACTCTAAAAAAAATGATGTGAAGTGGAACGGGTCATAATTTCCTTATCCCGAATATGATAAATGATTTCTCACCGGGTACGGTTGCAGATGATGGTGTGGCAACATCACATTGGTGGTGTATGGTACCTCTAGCTGACCATACGGCACACTGTAACTGTAAACAACAAGTTTGATTGAAAAAACTATTTCATACCAGACTAGCGAACCCCGCAGACGTCGTCCTGCCCGGTAAAGCAGTGCCACCTACTGGGGCCGAAAATAGATTACGACCGATTCTCAGACCTACCGAATCGGTTAAGCTGTTTCTGAGGAAGTTGTTTTTTTTATCTTTGGGTAAGAACCATCCTTGTACTTCAAGGAGTATTCTAAAAAACAATTAGCTAAATCGGTTCAGCCGTTCTCGAGTTATGCGCTTACCAACTCATTTTTCGATTCATTTTTTTTTTCATTTTTCAATTTTCTTTGCTATAAACCTCACGGAGCCCGAGACCTTTCCAACGAATGCAAAGCCATGGAAATCGGTTCGTGCGATCTGGAGTTATAGCGTCAGGAAGGAAAACCCGACTTATTTTTATATAGTAGATTTTATCGCGGTTTATTTTAGATTGTAACGTTGCAAAGTCTTTTCAGACGTCATGGTCACGGGTGGACTGAGGTATGTGACGTCCAAACTTCATCATCATTCCCCTTGCCTTTGCCCCATTTCTATTGGGGTCGGCTCCCAGTCTAACCTGATGCGGCTAGCTACCAGAATTATACGAGCGACTGCCATCAGACCTCGAAACCCGTAGGGAACCAGTAGCCGAGATGGTTAGATGACCAGGTGTCAGATTATATTGGCTTCTGACTACATGTAACGATTGTCATAGATGTGTGCGATTTATTTATTTATTTAAATGACAACCGGGACCGACGGCTTAACGTGCTCTCAGAGGCACGGAGGGTAGTCCCTCAACCAACCAGACACCGAAACAAATCTTTGTTGTTACACAAATATTGTCCGAGGCGGGAATCGAACCCGCGACCTCCCGGGCACTGTATAACCCAATCGGAAGGCTTACACCGCTCGACTACCGAGGTCGTCTGACGTCTAAACTTATTAATCACATTTATTACTGACTACAAACCTACAAACATTATGTTATTGAAATCACGTTCCAATTCAAGCAAACTGAGCTCACTGTGTCTTGAATTCTGAGTGCATTTTGTTTGGGTAGTAGACCTAGAAACGTAGCAAGCTTTTGCCTTAACAGACGGTTAGATGTCACTTCAGTCACTTGTGATAGCATTCAGCCTGTTAGTTGTCAAACTCGTAAGACGTCAATGTCACTCAGGTTGCGGTTTTCTTTGTTACGTTAGGTGACAATGTCTATACAGATGGTTGGGTGAGCAGGCGGTGTGTGCAAACCACATTTAATCTCACAAAAAGGTATCCGTTTCCAACCAAATATTTTGTAAACAATTGTGATTAGAGGTGCTATAATCATTAACAAATATATTGATAATTCTGTGGTGTTATTTTGTGTTCCATCGAGATGCATGAAGAGGGGGTGTACCTGATGACCGCAACCCTATGATGCCGACAAATGAGGGTAGAAATATAACGCACCTTCTCTGCGGCAGAGTGTTGGTGTCGACGCAGGCGCCGCAACTGTAGTCCACCGCCGCGTACGGGTAGCTTGGATCTACAATATAGGAGACAGTTCTTTTTTTTAAACATTATAAATAAAACTATAATAGTACATACCAAGGTTTGTACAAATATTCGAATGTTCGTTAGACTTTCACTCAAAAACTATTTAATGAAATTAGCTATCAGTCCGCTCGTATGTCGGCTATCGCGCCAAACCATATGTCCTTCCCCGGGTCTCAAACTATCTCCATACCAAATTTAATTCAAATCGGTTTAGTAGTTTGGCGTTAAAGCGAGACAGACAGACAAAGTTAGTACATAAATATTCTGGGACATTAACACACACGGCCATCTGGTCCCAAGCTAAGCAGAGCTTGTGTTATGGAAACCAGATAACTGGTATATACTAAATATATAATACTTTTCTTTTGTAAATATATACTTATAATAGATATTTACATCCAGACTCGACACAACCACAAGTGTTCATCACTAATGTTTGTCTCGGGTGGGAATCGAACCATACTTTCGTACGTTACTTTCGTATTTGGATTAGAATTAGTATTACTTAGGATTAGGATTAGTTGACTGGCTCGGTGGCGTAGTGGTTAGTGACCGTGATTGCTACGCTGAAGGTCGTGGGTTCGATTCCCGCGCAGGGCTAATCTTTGTGTGATGAGCATGATTCTTTGTTCTGTGCCTGGGAGTAATTTATCTATTATATAATTGTTTAATTTGGGTCTAGATGGCGCTGTGTAAAAAAAATATTAGCCAAAAAAAATAGATTTAAGTCTATAATAATGCATAGGCAACTTTGTATCATAATTTCACGTGGGCGAAGCTGAGCTCGAGAGCTAATTGTAAATGTATAACATACCGATTCTAAAAGCAGTATCATTGTTGTGCGCGGGCGCAATCTTCTGTTCCTCGGGCTGTATCATCTGCTGGTACATCTGTAGCTGTGGGTCCTGGGAATTATTTAAGTATAATTATGAGCGTTTTATAATTAAGAGCTTCCAAATGAGCCACTGATCACTAGTTTTGATGGACATCGATGGCTCGCGACTGCTACTGGTGGCTCGTGACCGCCACAGGTGGCTCACTAACGCCAACGATGGCTTAAGACCTTCAATGGTGGTTCATGCCAGCTATTATTGGCTCAAAGACCACCAAAGGAAACTCGCTAGTCTCTAGTGGCTTGCGACAACTACTGATGGCTCGCGACATTCATTATTGGTTAGCAAACGTCAATAGTGACTAGCGACTGCCACTAGCTCATAATTTTTATTTTTCTTTTGTTTAATTTTCTTTTTTTTAACATGTTTTTTTAGAGTCAAGTATGTGATTTTCCTTTTGACATTTTCTTTCTCTCATAACAACAAATTATGGTTCTATCGCCACATAAGGTTCACGACCGTTACATGTGGCTCGCGAACTTCCCTGATGGCTCGCAACCGCCATAGGTGGCGAATAATCAGTAAATCAAGGGGGCAATATATAAATTAACTTAAAGCCCCAATTATAGCTAGACTCAAACTATACTCACGACTCTACAAGCGTAGGGGTAGCCTTGAGGTACTGTAGGGTACACCACACTCGTCATATTGGTCAACGACATTGGTCCTGAGAAAAAAAAGATTAATTAATCCTAATTGTAATAAACAAGATGGTGGTGAAATACTTGAATATTACAATTTAATACAATCTTACTAATATTATAAACGCGAAAGTTTGTAAGAATGTATTGACGGGCCGGTGGCGTCGTCGGTAAGATACTTGCTTTTCACGCCGCAGATCGTGGGTTCGATTCCCACCCGAGACAAACATTAGTGATGAAAACATTTGTGTTTGTGTCGAGTCTGGGTGTAAATATCTATTATAAGTATATATTTACAAAAGAAAATTAATATGTATAGTATATACCAGTTATCTGGTTTCCATAACACAAGCTCTGCTTAGCTTGGGACCCGATGACCGTGGGTGTTAATGTCCCAGAATATTTATTTATTTATTTTATTTAATGTTTGTTACTCTTTCACGCAAAAACTACTGGACGGAATTGGATGTAATTTAGCACAGACATAGACTATAATCTGGAATAACACATACTACTACATTTTATCCCAATAAGTACCACGCGAGATACCACCTAGCGGAACACCTCGGATCTCCGAGGTCGCTCCGGGAGGCCGTCGGCAACGTGAAGGGTCTGCTCGGATTTCTCCTGGAGCCGGACTGGCAGTAGCGACGCCAGCCCGATCACGCAAAATAGGCGCACTTAATCTCTTAAGTGCGCCTATTTTCGACCTATTTCGACGTCTCCGTCGAGTTGCGGAAAATTAGCCTGCTCCAAACTATAACTATATAAGTACCACCGGGCCGAAGCTGTGGGCGAAAGCTAGTAGGTATCTAGACCTTGTACACACGACTACACATAAAGCTATACATATCCAGTATAAGCTGACCTCTCGTTGTACGGAAATCCTATCCAATGCGAGATCAGTACAATTTGAAGAGACTTACGTATGTTGGGATCCGGTACGGGTACTGGAGTGACCTTGGGTTGTGGAGTGACTGCTGGGATCGTCTCTTGAGGAACGTAATGGCCCAACATCTGGGGCGACGTTATCTGGGGAGAAAATATTGATTATATTATATTAATCAACTGGTAATTATGTTTACTGGTAAATAACTGGTGGTAGGTGGTTAGTGACCACTGACCAGATAAATTCACACCTCCGAGCGGCCGTGCGGTGCGATGTTTGGTGACACCATTTAAGAGGGTGGGTCGGAATTGTTGCTCCTTTATGGTTTCTAATAGTATAGAGCCTTATTCCACTGCCACCTTCCCACCGAAAATCATTCGTAATCACGAGTAATAATGAATCGGTATATTGGGCGGGCGCGTTCCATCGTAGACTACATCTTTGCTTAACATCAGGCAAGGTGTAGTCAAGCGCAAGCCTATTACAGTATAAATAAATAAATAAAAAATATGGTAAGTAGTGAGGATAGCTTGGAAGGATAATAAGACAGCCAGTGAGGATAATAAGGTAACTGTGCAAGGACAATAGAGTGGGTAATAACAATAATAATAACCGAGTAGGGGGTGGCCCACATACATCAACAAAATCTTCTAAATAAAACTAAATTTTACCTCTTCTGGCCTATATCCTTGGTATTGGTACTGTATCTCTCGATGCTCCGGATTGGCCAATTTAACTGCCCTGCTATTGGTCAATTCATTTCCTTGACTCTGATTGGCTGTTTCAAAACTCCTTGGTTCGTAAGCCTTAGCATTTGAATTTTCGTATACAGCTCTCTGATTGGCGGGTTCGAAATGCTCTTGGTTTTGATTCGTCGGTTCAAAATGTTCCGACCCCTGATTGGTGGGTTCATAATGTTCTGCTGTCTGATTGGTAGTTTGAAATTGTTCTGTTTTCTCATTGGTTAGTTCGTATTTGGTTTCTTGAGTGTTTTTCTGTATGTTTGTATCATAACGGGTAGGAGTTGATGGTTTTGTGTTGGTTTCCTAATAAAGAAAAATTATTAGAACCTTTCAGCGTCCATCATTCCCCTTGCCTTTTCCCCATTTCTATTGTGGTCGGCTTCCAGTCTAACCTGATGCGGCTAGCTACCTGAATTATACGAGCGACTGCCATCAGACCTCGAAACCCGTAGGGAACCAGTAGCCAAGATGGTTAGACCAGGTGTCAGATTCTGACTACCTTTGACGATTGTCACTGGTGACTGGGAATAGGAAACCTATTTTTTGTCCTTGTCACTTCAACCCTCTTTAGTGTCCCACAACTGGGCAACGGTCTTATCTCATCTATCTTACGAGTTAAGATAGTTTAGGCGTTAATCCACACACGCTGGCCAAGTGCGGGTTGGTGGATGTTACATGTCCTCGAATAGTAGATTTGTTGTTAGATTTCGACCCATATCGAACAGCACCAATGAAACAATTCACGCAAAGATGTGTGGGCACTACCGGGGATCGAACCCGCTGTTTCTTTGCAGTTACCTAACTTTTATTAGGAAGGCGGTTTTTTTTACCTTTTCAGTAGTAGTTGTCCTTTGAACATCGTGTCGGCGACATTCGCAGCAACATTTGGTCCTATACTCGTCGCTCGGTTGGCATTCACAATCTATACAAAATAATATCACAATTTTCATCATGACTGGTAACAATTGGTATTAACTGGTGGCGAAGAGTCCATACAAGCAGATTCCCATCGGCTTCCCTTTAGGATATGGTCAATTTCACACGTACTTAATAATATGTTATGTAACGCCTAAAAGTTTTAAATAGCAACAAAAATAAGTATAGCATCAAGTGTAAGAACGATCGGTGATGGTAGTGAAGAGATATTATTTTCCCAACTATGAACTGTTTTGCTCCGGATTCCCTATTTCAGACTTCCACCCTTCGCCATTGGTAACCAACCACTTGTCACAAAAAGTCGCATCGCCGATGTCTGGTGACACCATTTAAAAGAGTGAGTCGGAATCATTGCTCCTTACTAACCTTCTCACCGAAGATCATTCGTGATCACGAGTGAATAGGTATATTGGGTACACGCGTTCTATCGTAGACTACATCATTGCTTAACATCAGACAAGTTGTAGTCGCGTAAGTCTATTGCAGAATAAAAAAATGACTGCTTTTTTTGCTAAACCCAATCAAGGTATAAAAAAAAAATCACAAATATATTTTTTTTCTTGGCAGTCGGTTAAAAAAGAATGTCTTACCATTATCCATAAATGAATGTTGTTTTTCTAATCTGCCGCGACGTTTTTCGTTTTGATCAACCTGTAAGAAAGGAGATGTCAGAAGTGGGATAGTATTTTGAACACCAATACCTCATTCACACACACACTTACTTTCGCATTTATAATATTAGTAGAATAGTAGAATTAACCTATGTAACTCGGATTGTCGTTCAAATTTACAATTTTTTTAATCCCAAGCTCTATACATTTTTTGAACGTCTACTTTAAATAAGTACTATAACATCTTTTTTTCCACATGAATATGTTTAATCTGAAATACACTATCTATTTGTAGAAGGTATATAATAATAAAAAAAAGTCCTTCAGAACGCGTTTTCATTGATTTTGAGTCGAGTGGAGCAATGAAAAATGGCAAATTTTATTGAACCACTCCGCTCCACTCAGCTCCACTTCAGTGAAATCGCATCCTATGGGAGTACACTTTTGACGACCTCGTTAGTCGAGCGGTGTAAGCCGTCCGATTGGGCTATACTGTGCCCGGGAGGTCGCGGGTTCGATTCCCGCCCCGGACAATATTTGTGTAGCAGCAAAGACTTGTTTAGGTGTCTGGTTGGTTGAGGGATTGCCCTCCGTGCCTCTGAGAGCTCGTTAAGCCTTCGGTCGCGGTTGCTATTTAACACATCTATGACAATCGTTACATGTAGTCAGAAACCAATATAATCTGACACCTGGTCTAACCATCTCGGCTACTGGTTCCCTACGGGTTTCGATGTCTGATGGCAGTCGCTCGTGTAATTCTGGTTGCTAGCCACATCAGTTTAGACTGGGAGCCGACACCAACAGAAATGAGAAAATGGCAAGGGGAATGATGATGGTAGACCACTTTAAAACCTTAATGACCCTCAAGTCAGTTGGCGTTCGCACTCAGCACTACACGTCCACGACACTTTATCATCATCATCATCAGCCCATCCTAGTCACAGCTGAACATAGGCCTCTCCTAAAGCACGCCACTGAGACGACTAGCAGCTACTCTCATCCAGCTTTCACCAGCCAACTTGGTGAGATCGTCACTCTACCTAGTCTTAGGACATCCTAACGTTTGCCAATTCGTGGTCTCTACTCAAGAAGTCTGTCTAAGACGAAAGTCTATAATCAGTGCGTCTTATCCGTTATGATATAAGGAGCCAAAACGTGGACACCCACGGTAGTACTGGTCCATAAATTTAAAGTCGTTCAGCGAGCTATGGAAAGGGCTATGCTCGGAGTTTCTCTGAAGGATCGAATACGCAATGAAGTGATCCGACAGAGAACCAGAGTAAGCGACATAGCTCACCGGATTAGTACGCTGAAGTGGCAGTGGGCCGGTCATATCTGCCGTAGAACAGACGGGGGTAAACGACTTCTGGACTCCAACCTAAACGGCTGGACCGATTTGAATGAAATATTTTGTATGCGTTTAGGTGACGCCCTGGATGGTTTAGATTTACAAATCAGCCCGGAATATGGCAAAAAAAAACATGCAGGACAACGTATGTCGTGGTAGATATAAGAGTATATTAAATTTATACACAGACACAAGCGTCGTCCATCTTTTTCTTATTAAAATGTAACAAATCTAAATATATAAAAGAAGAAACTGACTGACTGACTGACATATCAACGCAGAACCCAAACCGCTGGGTCTGGAGACTCTAAATTTGGCACATAGGTTCCTTATGGGGGCTAGGGGTGCACTAAGAAAGGATTTTCCAAAACTCACCCTTTAAGGGGGTGAAACGAGGTTCCAAAGTTTGTATGGAGAAACAAGATTTGTGAGATCAATATTGAAATAAAACTACTTTTTAACGGATTTTATCGCGGTATATTTTAGATTTTAGATCACGACGTTTCAAAGTCTTTTCAAACTTCATGTTCACGGGTGGACTGAGGTATTTGACGTCCAAAACGTTCGATTTATTTCAATGTGTGATATTCGCGTAAATTTAAAACAACACTAAATTACTAATAGTTATAGTAAATCGGTACGTTTACTACTTACCTTCTGTTCGTGGGAGTGACCGGTGTCGAACAGTGGCGGGTGATCCGGGTCAAAGTGGTATACAGTACCATCCGGGTTAGTTAACGCCCGACCCGTCTGTAGACAAACATACAAATTAAAATAAAATAAAAAGCATACAACAAAATCGGCTGACAAAATCGTTTATTATATAAATGATTGATTGAAGTCAACGAACAATTATTTTTAATTAAACAAAAAGATAAATAAAATATTTTGAATCCTCATCGGATACAATTTCCATATTTTGGATTTCAACGTTAATACAATTAAAATAAATAATCATAATATTTTAAATATTTTCTAATTTTAAAGTATTCCTTTTGACGTCTTTTATCCATATTATTCTCTACGTTTGACGTCAACGACGAGAAATCAATCTACCTACTCCGACCTCTGCTCATATGACACCATAGTATTTTAATACTGGGGTAGGTAGGGTAATCATGGCGTTGCTGTTTAATCGATGGCTTAACAGTGTAACTACTTACCGATTTGCATTATCTAAGTTAGTATAAAAGACTTAAAAGACCATCCTAACACTTTACCTATATTTCTCAGTTCACCTAACCTTTTGTTGAGGGTTGGTCTGGTTTCCATCCTCTTATTTTAATTAATTCTAATTTTTTTTTGTAAATATATACATTTTATAGATAATCATCTGTCCTGGATGAGAATCGAACCCACGACCGGCTCAGCAGTCAGGACCACTAACCACTACACCAATAGGCTTGTCAAAGCTGACGAAACGTTTGATATTCACCTCTGCTTACACATACAGGTGATACGGGCGTGAGAACTATGTCAACATACAAATCTATAGAATGTACCTGTGGATGTATAACAACAGCTCCCGGTGGTACAGAGGACATATCCGTGACTGCCCACACGACGGCTGCGGGCTCATTTCCAGCTGCAGGCTCCGGACTTGCACCACCTTGCAATTAAAAATTCACTTCAACACTTCTTTTAGTGTCCCACAGCTGGGCACGGGTCTTCTCTCAACTATCTTATGAGTTGAGAGAGTTAAGGTTTAATGCTCGTCGGTGAAACTTTGCTTGTGCGATTCAGGATTGCTATGACGTCATGTCTCTTGAATGGCCTTAAGTATGTGACGCCACATAGGTCACATTTTTCTTAAAAACTAGTGTTAGTAGGTAGCTAATATAAGTCTACATAAAGGTATACTGTCTTTCTCAGGCGTTCTTCACCTTACATGCAAAGCTGTCCAGAGGTAAAGGGTTGTGGTTACCTACCCACATGCGTCAATATCATCGCAAGGTGCAACAGATGCACCTCGGATTGCGGCTGCGCCGGCGATGCAATGCATTTTTATAGTTTGCGGCATCTCTGTCTTACGCGTAGGTGTGTCCCTTTCACTCATTACTAAATTATCATTGGTTTATATTGTGTTGTCAACTTGCCATACATTAAGAAATTGTAAATTCTAATTTTTCATATTAGGTAGGACATTAAAGATAATAAACAAACCATTATTCCACTTGTATTGAGAGTTTCATTGAATCTCAACTATAGGCTTTAGGCAGGCAACCACAGGGTCATCAAATTTACTGGCTACAATAGTCAGAACGCTGTTGGTATGACTTATAAGTTTTTTTATGAATAACCAGCTTCCGCCCGCGGATTCGCCCGCGAAATTGATCTCACTAATCTTGTTTCTCCATACAAACTTTGGAACCCCGTTTCACCCCCTTAAAGGGCGAGTTTTGAAAAATCCTTTCTTAGTGCACCCCTAGACCCCATAAGGAACCTATGTGCCGAATTTGGAGTCTCCAGACCCAGTGGTTTGGGCTCTGCTTTGATATGTCAGTCAGTCAGTTTCTTCTTTTATATATTTAGATGGGATTCGTGTTTACCAGTGGGCGATGGTGTAACAGAATCAGTACTGCGCAGACTGAGGGTCTTGTACCCAGAACTGGACGGAGACAGGCGCCAACTACTGGATGCCAGATCACCTGGAATTTATTGAAACAGTATTACTTTAACTGAAATAACAATATATTCTAAAAAAAATAAATATTTTTTAAATATTTAAAATAGAAGGGCAGGCAGGCGCTAATGTTCTTAAAAGACCAAACCTGACCATATCTTTTTAAGACCTTCTGCCAGTCTTTCTACACGTGCAGCCTGTGGACTAAGTATACGCAGCGGACCTACAGCGACCTACGCGTGCAGTATAACAACGCATTGAGGGTGCTTTTGGTGTTGCCGTGGCGATGTAGTGCGTCAGGGATGTTCACGGAAGCGTACGTAGACGGGTTCGCCGCGATCATGCGAAAAATATGTGCTTCCATGATGATCCAATGGCATCCTGAATGTGTTTGCAGACAGGTGGGACTCTCCCCTTTTACATAGGTGGGAATGTGCGCAGACACACATAACCAAATAAACTAGGGTGTAAAATTTAATTGAACGTGTATACTAACATAGGAATAAGCTATCTCTACTAACAATATATGGATGTAAATCTGAAATAAAATATTTGAATTTGAATTTGAATATCTATTAAAATTTGAATTTGTATGTATTTAGGAAAAAAAACCATTACGTAATCATTAAATTCACTACAAAACTACAAACTTGAGTTACTTTGAACATAATTATTTAGAACAAAATAAGTAAACGAGCGAAGTTCTCACTTTGAGCAGCGGTGGCGCAACGGTATGGGCCTCGCCTTAGATTTATAAGGTCGCGGGTTCGATTACCAGTCGTGGTCAAACATCTTTGAATTTGTGAATTGTAACATCGCCGCTGCTCAATATTGGTGAAGGAAAACATCGTGAGGAAACCGGCATATCAAGAACTAATCATTCGAGGACATGTCACATTCACCAACCCGCACGTGGCCAGCGTGTGTGGATTAAGGCCTAAACTCTCTAAACACGTAAGATAGTTGAGAGGAGCCCCGTGCCCAGTCGTGGGACACTAAGAAGGGTTGAGGTGAAGTAAACGAACCTTGTCTGCTCAGTATCCTGGTGTGCTGATGTTGTGCTGCCGGCTCGTAGCCCCCGAAGCTGTGACTCTTGGACACGGCGCCGCTGCGCCAGGAAGCGCCTGATCTACCCTCGCGACCTTCCAGAGACTGGACCTACCACGAGGAACATTTAGTACTTTAATATAAAAAATACAGATTCATCCAATGAATTTGAATTCCCCAAATCTTATACAGGGTGACTGGTAATTACTGTAAAACACTCATGATAGTAAACGTTTTTTATATTAAAATTTTTTTTGTTGTTTTTATGCACATTAGAAACTAAGATGACAAACCCCTTCGTAATAATTGTCATCCCTACAGCACCAGGTACCTACTCTATATTAAATAGCGAATTTAATGAAAAAATTGTAACTTCAAAACAAAAATTCTTGGAGAAAGTTGTTTGTAATCATGAGCATTACAACGTGGAAAAGTATTCTACATTAATAACCAGTCACCCTACACATATATAAAAATGATTTGCTGTTCATTAGCCTCGCTAAAACTTGAGAATAAGCATGATTCCAGGGTACTAAAATCAAAATTCTATAAAGTCCGCCAAAGACAATAGGACAGACAAAGAGAAAGACTTTACCTTGAGGAGTTTGTTCCTTCCATCAGAAGTAAGTACTCTCACAGGTCCCGACACCCAAGGCCATGGGGTTTCTTCCTCCTGGGTGCAGTTATCCTGTGAATAACATACAAGAGGCTGTTTTTTTACAAAGTTTGTGTAAATTAAAGCTTGATCTCTCTCAACTCTTAATGTTCTGGTTCTCAAGCAGCAAGCCACTAAAGCAATGATATTCTACTATATAAAAATGTCAAGGTTAAAATGTTAATGTGTCTGTGAGGCCAATTTGTCATCAATAATTATAACATTAAATGTGTTTAATATACGTCGTTATTTTCGTCATAAATGCTTAAATGTCATGTATTTTTATATACCAATGAAGTGTCCTCCGCAAGAACCTTGTGGTTGTCATTTACATAATAAGGCAAGTCATTATTACATACTAGGATAGGTCCTAAAATAGACCCTTGAGGTACACCCATAGTGACTATTTGACCCTAATGATTTAGTAGCATTAATATCTTTCTTTTGAATTCCATCACTTAGATAACGATTGATAAATCCGAGAGCCTTATTTTTGATACCGTAGTGATATGAATTCCTGATAAGTGTCATGTTGTACACAGTCAAAGGCTTTGGACAAGTCGTAAAATATATTCAAAATGAATTCTTTCAAGCAATTGATAAAACTGATCAGTAAAAAGTGTCATAATTAGTGTATTATAGCACTGACCGAGCTGAATATCCTCCGGCGGACTCTCTCGTACTCCCTCTCCCTCTGTTCGAGCGACTTGCTTCTGTTGGCGGCCAGGGACCCACTGCCTGACTCGTCTAACGAGTTACTGTCGCGCTTCAGTATATACCTGCCAACATATCAGTTCTGTCAGTTCTGTTAATTCTTATTTCTGTTGAGAGAAAATTTATGAGATGAAAAAATTAAAACTTCAAAATTAATGGTCTCACTCATAAAAATTATATAAGTTTCTATATTTTAAATGGATTTTTCTTTTTTACTAGTCTAAATGTCAGATGACAAACAAAGACAAACGAATTAGAGGCCTACTTTAGCTATCATATCATACTTTAGCTTCAATTGGTATTGCATTGCTACACCTGTACGCCAGGATCAACGACGGCATAGTGAAGAGACTCGGGATTTGAATCCGGCCTTGTCCTGACACTTAAACTGTCTTGGATCCCGCCCGAATTTAATCAGAAAGATAACAGGAGTTGGAAAGTTACATTTTCTACTTCCCTCAAAGCGGGAGAAAGCACTGAAGAAGGAAAGGTCAAAATTGCCTCAACAAAATGTATTAAGCACCACGGGTGATGTGTTCTATAGTGATTTACTCGAAAACATACACACGCACACACACCTACTAAATTACACACAGTATCATACGCTGCAACACAAGCCGGTGCCCAAGATACAGGTATGCGCCTAATTTGGGTGCCAAAGTCAAAACATCAAAGGTACCAATACCCTTTTTAAGTATACATAGGACTTCTTTATTTTGTTGTACTAGATGCATGCAAGCATTTATGGTTTTTAATTGAAGTCAAGTAGTAGAAGCACCTATAGATAGACCGTTTAACTCGCGCATGGCCATCTAAGGTACAAAGTCATAAAATTAATTAAATCTCATAAAAGAACTATTTAACCACACATAAAAGTAATGTAAGACTATTCGTCACTAATATCCATATCGCTTGAATCATCATCACTGTCTGTGCAGCTTGAGGAGTCAGAATCTTGGCGATAGGCGATACGCGAGTTAAACGGTCTACCTCTAAGTAAAGTTCATTGCACCTACCACTATAAGTTAATTCTTAATAAATTATTCTGTCCTCTAACAATCTCTCTTTATCCTCTCTATTTATTAGAGCGAGTTCCAGTAATAATTATAGCAAAATCGTTTGAACGCACGAGGAGTTAATCTTACTTAGCAGCGGTGTCGGGCTGGTGTTTCGGACTGGGCGGGAAGGCGACGGTACACCACGCACGGAAACTTGTACACGGCAGTCTACCGCCTGATGTGCCTGGAACATAACACTTACATTCTGACGGGCCGGTGGCGTGGTCGGTAAGATACTTGCTTTTCACGCCGCAGGTCGTCGGTTCGATTCCCACCCGAGACAAACATTAGTGTGATGATCATTTGTGGTGGCGCAGTGGTACGGGCCTCGCCTTAGAAACGTAAGGTCGCGGGTTCGAATCCCAGTCGTGCCTACACATCTTTGTGTGAATTGTTTCATCGCCGATATCGTTGAAGGAAAACATCGCGAGGAAACCGGCATGTATAAGAACTAATCACTCGAGGACATGTGACAGCCGCCAAACCGCACTTGGTCAGCGTGTGTGGATTAAGGCCTAAACTCTCTTAACTAGTAAGATAGTTGAGAGAAGACCCGTGCCCAGCAGTGGGACACTATAAAGGGTTGAAGTGAGGTGATGTCGATTACATTAATTCTCTGTCCGATCACTGAAGAGGAAATGGTAGTTTTCACTCACCACTCTTGGAGACAAGAACTGAAGTTCTATTGGTAAGATCCAGGTTATGTGAGAGTTGGAACAGCGCAGCACAGCGGTGGACCAACATCCGGCCATATGACGTCATCACCGGGAACCGGACTATACACCGACTGGAACAAACAGGTCTATCAACCACTCTCAATACACCCTAGTAAGCACGTCTACTTGACTGAAATAATCTTTGCGTGAAATCATCTTGTTTTTCGCCGACTTCAAAAAATGGAGGAAGTTGATATACAATTCGACTGAATGTTTTTTGTATGTTATACGTGAAGTGATTATTTAGGAGTCACCTTCGTCCGTGGGTGAACACCGTTAATTGAATCCCCACACGTGGTCCCCGGGTGGTGCAAATCAGGTGACAATCAACTGGTGGTAGGCTTCGGCCGTGGTTAGTGACCACCCACCAGACAAAGCCGCACCGCCAAGCGGTCTTGCCGTGTTCCGGTGTGATGTCTGGTGACACCATGCAGAGAGGGTGGGTCGGAATTGTTGCTCCTTTAAGGTTTCTAACCATATAGAGGCTCATTCGACTGCCACCTTCTCACCGATAATCATTCGTAATCACGAGTGAATCGGTATACTAGGCTGGCGCGTTCCATCGTAGACTACATCATTGCTTAACATCAGCCAATTTGTAGTCAAGCGCCAGCCTATCGAAGAAATAAAAAACACACACCCACGGACGAAGGTGACTCAGCCCCCAATGATAATATTTTTTTTTAAAGTAGGGCAAAGTGCCGTCGATTACGTATCCAGTCGGTGGTAATAAAGTAAAACCTACTCACCCAGTATCGTTAACCAGTGCATGTAATTCCTTTTCAATCTTTAGTAGAGCTATTCTGTCTCGAGGATTCTTGTTCAATGTCTCCTTTATGAAAGCCACCAGCTCTGGGCCCGATATTTCGTTCCTGTCATCTGAAACATTAAGCCCCGTATCCATAAACGTATTATATGCTGATTATAGCTAAAATAGGTTTATAATACGTTTGTCTTTGTCTGACATCTTGACATTTAAAAAGGAAAAAGCCTACTGAGTTTTTTTGTCAGTGTTTCTCAGTAGTTGCCAGTCATTCAAAGCACGGTAGGAAAAGAAATTGGACTATTTTTATGTAGACTCGCGTCTCAAAAAAAATAATGCATATTTTCATTCATTCATTCTGAAACTAGTAAAAGTAGACAAAATCCATTTTAACTATAAATAAATAAATAAATAATAAATATTCTGGGACATTAACACACACGGTTATCTGGTCCCAAACTAAGCAGAGCTTGTGTTATGGAAACCAGATAACTGGTATATACTATACATATAATACTTTTCTTTTGTAAATTAATACTTGTATTTACACCCAGACTCGACACAAACACAAATGTTCATCACTAATGTTTGTCTCGGGTGGGAATCGAACCCACGACCTGCGGAGTGAAAAGCAAGTATCTTACCGACCACGCCACCGGACCGACTATAGAGAGAACTATAAGATTTTTATCAAAAAGATCATTAATTACCTGAATCATTTCTTGACAATGACACATTTTTAGTCCGCTCTTTACGTTCAGGGCATCTGAAATCCAAATAATACCAAAAAATCTTGAGAGGTGTCAAGGGAAACCCGGATGGAACGAAGTTCCTTTCGATTAATTAGTGAAGGAATTGTAATATTTTTTTTTTAAGTTATAATAATATTTTTTTATTATTAACAAATTTATTTTTTATTTAATAATAATCAAGAGAGAGAGAGAGACAGACAGACCGACAGACATAGAAACATGCGCACGCCGCACAGCTTACAATAGCTTATTAAAGCAAAAAGTGTCGTGACAACTTTTCGTAAGAATTTTTTACGTCTAGCCCCCTTTCACAACGCGCGATAAGGAACTTCTTTCCAATATTCAGAAGAAAAATTAGTTGTATTTCTCTTCTCAAGCTCTTTCATTTGATACCCATGTTGTAGGGGTTGTTATGAAAACGATAAGCCGCCATTTTGTAACGTCCGCTGTATTCGATTCAAAATGGCGGCATTCATAAAATCTTGTGTTGCCATCAAAACTAGACGTGTATGCAATTTTTCAGCTGGATAAGCTTTAGTGGAACTGAGTGAAATATTGATTGCAAAATTCCAGGACATACATACATACATACAGGATATCTACAAAATTTGTCCTATGACCAAACAGAAGAATTGCTAGTTTTACTCAAATAAGCTATGTATTTATTTTTATTATTTATATTTTAGGTTAATTGTTCGTTTATTTTATAAATTACTAGCTTTCCGCCCGCGGCTTCGCCCGCGTGTATGTCGGTTATCGCGCCAAAACATTACCTTCTTTTTGCGCAGTCGGATAAAAACTATCCTATGTCCTTTCTCGGGTCTCAAACTACCTCCATACCCAATTTCATCCAAATCGGTTCAGTAGTTTTTGCGTGAAAGCGTAACAAACAAACTTACATTCGCATTTATAATATTAGTAAGTATAGAAGTATAGATATAGATTTTCTAGTATAAATGACTAATCACAATAAATATCTACTGTTCTACTACCGCCTGTAGCACAGGTTAACATAACCTAGTATAGGCAATCGACAGCTAAACCTTTAAGATAATATTTTAGATTTTAATTTTGTATGGACCTTGTTAGTAATAAAGTGATTATTATTATTATTATAAGTTAAATAAAAGCTTTTAAAAACCAGTCAAGAGCGGGTGACATTACAAATAAATACTTTTTTTTTTATTTCAAACACACAATGTAGGTTCTGTTCAATAGCGGGGGAGATGTTAGGGGCCGTCGATTAGTTTAGTGAAGGGTGTACGGTTAGCAACCGCACATTGTACAGTGGCCCAGTTATTTTATTGCTAATTTAGTAATTTGTAATTATCTTAACACATCACGTACCTAAGTACGTCAGTTCGTAACAAGCTAACATTGAACTCGGTCAACATATTAACATTTTTTAACATTCTTTAGTGTAACAGTTACGGTGTACAATAAACATTTTATTTTTTATTACCTTAACATTTTTTATTATTGAACATCAACATTTTTGAACATTAACATTATTGTAAGGGGAACAGCTCTTACAAAGGGTTCGAAGTTTATATAACTTACCTACAATACGTGTCTTCCACTTCGACACTATTCGATTTATTGATACCATCATTATTGACCGCACCTGGAATTATTTACTCTAACTTAAAATCAAATTCAAATAATTCTTATACCCGGTTGTGTGCACGTCACGGCCGCTTTGCCGCGAAACTTTTGTATGGCTACTTAAGTGGCAGAATATAGAGGCACTTCAATTTGTACCATCTTATAAGTACCTATTATTCACAAAATAAATAGATTTGAATTTGAAACTACTGTATTGAATGAGTCGAAATTTGGTACACTTACATACATACATACAATCACGCCTTTTCCCATGGGGGTAGGCAGAGTTTATAGAGCGCCACTTGCTACGGTCTAAACATACTATAACAAATTTTGTTGCATGTATATACCTAAATACAGAGCAGCGGTGGCGCAGCGGTACGGGCCTCGCTATGGAAATATAAGGTTGCGGGTACGAATCCTAGTCGTGCCTACGCATCTGTGTGCAGTTACATCACTGCTGCTCAATATCGGAGAAGGCAAACATCGTGAGGAAACTAGCATGTCTAAGAACTAATCATTCGAGGACATGTGACATCCACCAACCCGCACATAACCAGCTTATGTACATATCTAGGCCTAAACTCTCTTAACCCGTAAGATACTTGAGAGAAGACTTGTGCCCAGTGGTGGGACACTAAAAAAAGAGTAGAAGTGAATGGCTATAGCCTAGATATTATTAATTAAATATATTGACCTCTGCCTACACCTTTAGGTAATACAGGCTGGAGTGCTGTGTTATATGTAGTGAAATGATACCTGTTTCATTGTCCGAGCAGTCCGGACAGTCTTCCGAGCAGACAATACCGGAATCTTGTTTTGTCGGACATGGCGGGCGACGGCGGCGCCCTCTGCAAACAGAACAATACAAATGTACGGTTTATATTTTAACTGGCTGCCCCAGCGAACTTCGTACCGCGTATTTATTAAAAAAAAAAAATTCACTTAGGGGTATGAAAAATAGATAGTAGCCGATTCTCAGACCTACTGAATATGCATAAAAAATTTCATAAGAATCGGTCAAGCCGTTTCGGAGGAGTATTGGCAACGAAAACTGTGACACGAGAATTTTATATATTAGATTATATTATTATGAAGTATATTATTAATTTGATTATTAAAAAAAAAAATCTGAATTCACGCTTCTGCAAAAACACGCTTGCTACTTAAAGAATGAAACTGACAAAATTCACGGGTTTAATTTGGTGATCTTTACTAATAACTCAGTTTTGTAGTTTTGTAGTGAATTTTAACGAATAAGTAACGGTTAGTGATAATCTTTAGATAATATTTGATTTTTTACAAACAAATAAAGCAGGTTTGATCTTTTGGCAAGCTTCGCACCTGGCGTCACACTGTGGGAATATGGACATTGCTGAAAATCAGTGCTGTGGGTCGCCTCTAGTAGGCACTCACAGCGTTTACTGAGCAATGTCCATGTTTGACACTGATGGGTCACACTTACTCTTTGTTTTTTATATTTTTCTTCTTATAACTGTTTCCATTTATGTTTCATTTTCTCTTTCCATGGTATTTTTTTATCATTTGATTCTGTGTGTCCTGTCTTTGTCAAATAATAATAATAATAATAATAAATATTCTGGGACATTAACACACACGGTCATCTGGTCCCAAGCTAAGCAGAGCTTGTGTTATGGAAACCAGATAACTGGTATATACTATACTTAAAATACTTTTCTTTTGTAAATATATACATAGAATAGATATTTACACCCAGACTCGACACAAACACAAATGTTCATCACTAATGTTTATCTCGGGTGGGAATCGAACCCACGACCTGCGACTTGAAAAGCAAGTATCTTACTGACCACGCCACACCGGCCCGGCCGTAATAAATGTTTTCTTTCTTTTCTTACTTATGTTAATTTTAGACTTTGACTTTCGTGACTTTGACCTGGCGACTTTGACTTTGATCTCAATATCTTTGACTTTTGCTACTGACCTTGGTGACATTGACCTTCGTAACATATATTTCGATAATTTGACGCTGGCGTCTTTGACCTTAGTGACTTAGACCTCGTAGTACAAGTACCTGCAGTGCGGGCACGCTGCGCAGGCGCCACAGACGCAGGCAACACGCGGGTTGTTGGACAGCAGCGAGTGGTCGCGACGCTCTGACCAATGCCGCCGCTCGCGTTGTGGACACGACTCCTCCCACACACCAGAGGTTATCTATAATACACATTGTTCATTATCATCATCAGCAGCATATTCTAATCCACAGCTGGATACAGGCCCCACCTAAAGCACACCACTGAGCAATACCCGCGGCTACTCTCATCCAGCCATACACTCTTACCAGCCACCTTGCAAAGATCGTCACTCCACCTAGTCTGAGGGCGTCCTACGCTACGTTTGCCAATCCGTGGTCTCCACTCAAGAACTCGTTTACCCCAACGGCTATCGGCTCTGCGGCAGATATGACCGGCCCGCTGCCACTTCAGCTTACTAATCCGGCGAGCTATGTCGATTACTTTGGTTCTCTGTCGGATCACTTCATTCCGTATTCGATCCTTCAGAGAAACTCCGAGCATAGCCGTACCATAGCTCGCTGAGTGAAAATGAATTTATTTACCAGTCCTACCGTGAGTGTCCACCTTTCAGTTCCGTATGTCATAACGGGTAGGACGCACTGATGATAGACTTTGTAGGATTGACGACATTATCATCACCAGCCTGTTCTAGTCCACAGCTGAATACAGGCCCCACCTAAAGCACGCCACTGAGCACGACCTACGGATACTCTCATCCAGCTGTTACCAGTCTCCTTGCAGAGATCGTCACTCCACCTAGTCTTGGGCCGTCACACTCAAGAACTCGTTTACCCCAACGGTTGTCGGTTCTGAGGCAGATATGAAATATCGGAACGGTATTAATCTACGTCAGGAATTTCACTAATTGATAACTATGTGTTATTTTTGGTTATAAACCAATTACGTGCAGAAGTTTTCGCGTGAGAGAGTAACAAAAATTCGCATTTACAAAATTAATAACAACTGACTTACTTGAATCTCAACCGGTAATTTCTTCTTAAACTCATCACTATTACTATGTTTCACATCACTACTTTGAACCACATCACTACAACTAACACTAATATGACTAGATTCATCACTTGTCACAGTTCGCGCGCCGCTAACCGAAGTCGCGCTAGGAGTGGGACTGCTCGCGCTAGGTGAGATATTTTCTACGCTAGGAGTATGACTGTTCGCGCTAGGTGAGATGTTCCCGACGCTGGGAGAGACGCGGAGTGCGGGGGAGAAGGTGCGGGGGGGTGACTGTGTTTCTCTTATTGCTTGACTGCGGACCAATTGTTTTGATTTAAAGCTCTGGAAAGAGAAATACACAATAAATAGACCACTTTATTCTTTTTTAAATTTGGTCTTAAATCAAAATGATTGATTTGATTAATTGGAATAAAATATTATTGTATTTTTATAGACCAAGAAAACCGCAAGATTTTGGGGGTTAAGTAACCTTCGTCCGTGGGTGTATACTTTCCCATTCTTTTCGATTTTCGTTGTCACTTTACAATACCTACTACTTTGTTTAAGAGTGGTGATTATGTCTGCCATGCACCATACTTTCGAACAGTTGGAACTGATCCTGCCTCTCAAGATACAGGTCCCCTAGTTTGGGAGGCAGAGTCACCTATATTGTATCAGAAAATTTACCATCATATGTGATGTTACTGTGTACACTGTAAACTTTGTGTCAATAAAGTATTATTATTATTATATTATTATTATCGTGAGTGAGCGTGGATTGACATGACAGTTATACATGATGATACAACTGAACATAGATTCTTTTGGTCTGATCACCTTTTGATGCCACCTTCTCACCGAAAATCATTCGTAATCACGAGTCACAGTGTATTGGGCAGGCGCATTCTATCGTAGACTACATCATTGTTTAACATCACGCAAGTTGTAGTCAAGCTCAAACTTGAAAAAGTTTTTTTTTTTAACTATGGATATGGTGTTTATGGCGTACGTTTGAGTCTAAATTCTTACCCTATTCCTGTTTAGTTGACTATTCTCCTCTGGTCCGGAACTCTTCTCAATATCCGTACCCTCCATTGTTTATGTACACTGCAAAAATAACAAAAACTCTTTGGTATATACCCCAAAAACATCTACTGTGAGTGTAGTGTGTAAGGCCCCTCACTTTAACCCTCTTTACGCCCTAGCCACGGGAGACGGCGGCGTCGGGAAGCGGGGTTTGCGATTTCAACGTTCATTGCGTATTTGCTTAAGCAGTGTCTAAAGACAAGTGAACGCGAGTGGGCAATGAACTGCATAATCGTCAGCCTCGCCGCCAGACGCCGTGTTTCGTGGCCAGGGTGTTAGTGTCCCACAGGTGGGCACGGGTCTTCTCTCAACTATCTTATGAGTTGATAGAGTTCAGGCTGTAATTCACACACTCTGGCCAAGTGAGGGTTGGTGGAAGTCACATGTCTTCGAATGATTAGTTCTTAGACATGCCGCTCACGATGGTTTCCTTCACCGATATTGAGCAGCAGCGATGTAACAATTGACTCAAAGATGCGTGGGCAAGACTGGGAATCGAACCCACGACCTTATATTTCTAAGGCGCGCAACCGCTGTTCCTACCATCTATTAATTAGGTCCATATTAATAATTAATTAATAGTAGGGACCTGGAAGACCAAGTCAAAATCGTTTTTTTTATTATAAATTATATTATAAGGTTTCCAGTAATAGTTTTTCTCACAAAAAGAAGGATTTTTTTTTAATTTTTGACGGGCCAGTGGCGCGTTCGGTAAGATACTTGCTTTTCACGCCACATGTCGTGGGTTCGATTCCCACCCAAGTCAGACATTTATGTGATGAACACATCTGTTTGTCTTGAATCTGGGTGTAATTATCTATATTTAAGTATGTATTTACAAAAGAAAAGTATTTTAAGTAGTATATTACCAGTTATCTGGTTTCCATAGTACAAGCTCTGCTTAGTTTGGGATCAGATGACCGTGTGTGTTAACATCCCACTATATTATTAATTATTATTATTATTATAAGTATATTTATACAAGAATTGCTCGTTTAAAGATATTATATGTATAGATTATTAGAAATAGATACCTTTATCGTTGTCCTAATTAAAAAACATCACTTCTAAACCACCGTTCAGGAAAAGGGGGTAAATTATTACTTAATAATTATTAATAATTATGACATTGGACCGACGACTACCCTATAGAAGGCAAATATTTATTTTTTTAAATAATTAAAATCTCTACAATTTAAAGCCTCAATGTTGAAAAACTTTTTAGATATTGAAAAAAGTAACTCGATGGTAACCTAGAACAGTTTTTGAATGTTGGTAAGCTCGCCTTTTTTATTTTTTTTATGGTTTTCGGTGGACGGCTGATGACTGGGTGCATTTTTTTTAATTTTGTTGTGATTGATCAGAAAATAGGGGAAGAGAGACAGTTATTTGGTTTCTGGTTGATGCCGAGGACGCCATTCATCTGAAACAAACAGAATACATGATTAATATAAATATTAGATACTAGCTTTCCGCCCGCGGCTTCGCCCGCGTGTATGTCGGATAGAGCGCCAAAACATTACCTTCTTTTTGCGCAGTCGGACAAAAACTATCCTATGTCCTTTCTCGGGTCTCAAACTACCTCCATGCCCAATTTCATCCAAATCGGTTCAGTAGTTTTTGCGTGAAACCGTAACAAACAAACTTACATTCGCATTTATAATATTATAGTATAGTATAGTATAGTATAGTATAGTATAGTATAGTATAGTATAGTATAGTATAGTATAGTATAGTATAGTATAGTATAGTATAGTATAGTATAGTATAGTATAGTATAGTGTAGTATAGATAGGCCAATAGAAGAATACAGCTAGGTTGAGCAGTATATGGAAAATTACGTCGTCTTCACTTCGCCAATCCCACAAAGTCTGAAGACGAAAGTCTATAATCAGTGAGTCCTACCCGTTATGACATACGGAGCCGAAACGTGGACACTCACGGTAGGACTGGTCCACAAATTTAAAGTCGCTCAGCGAGCTATGGAAAGGGCTATGCTCGGGGTTTCTCTGAAGGATCGAATACGCAATGAAGTGATCCGACAGAGAACTAAGGTAATCGACATAGCTCACCGGATTAATAAGTTGAAGTTTTATACAGCTACAAGTAAATTTACGCGTTAGGATGCCACAAACTTGTACACAAATACACGGATATAAACACACGTTTTAACTTATAAGACCGCTTTTTTGTCTACAGTTAATAATATATGTTCGTACCAAATTTTCGACTCCAAATGTCCAATCTTACTTCACTTCAACCCTTTTTAGTATCCCACGGCTGGGCACGAGTCTTCTCTCAGCTATCTTACTAGTTGAGAGAGTCTAGGCCTTAATCCACACACGCTGGCCAAGTGCGGGTTGGTGGATGTTACATGTCCTCGAATGGTTAGTTCTTAGACATGCCGGTTTCCTCACGGTGTTTTCCTTCACCGATATTGAGCAGCGGCGATGAAACAATTCACACAAAGATGTGTGGGTACGACTGGGAATCGAACCCGCGACCTTATGTTTCTAAGGCGAGGCCCGTACCACTGCGCCACCGCTGCTCAATCTTACTTGTTCAGCATTAAATAAAACGATTTTTTTGATTTATTTTCATTTAAATATGATTATTTTAACGAACAAACATTTTTGCACACCGTACAAAAAACTGTGAAGTTGTTGCGCATTCCGGTCCAAGATGGCGGATTTCCAGTCCTATTCATATTTGAAACGCACAGTACGCGGGCGAAGCCTCGAGCGGATGCTATAGTGTAAGGTGAAACGCTTAACATCGCCCTATCGTAACTTATGTAAGGTGGAACCAACAGCAATCATTTCAGTTTATCGAACCATCTATTGTATGTTTCCATTGTTCAACACCATACGTTTTTACTTAACCCACCCCCATAATCCCGCCACTCCTACTGCTGTACACCAGGATCAGCAGCAGCGCCGCGAAGAGACTCGGGATTTGAACCCGGACAAGTCCTAACACCTATACCGTCGTGGATATATTTAGAGTATGTTGTGTAAATTGTTTCACCTCCGCTGCTCAATATCGATGAAGGAGAAGTACGTGAGGGAACCGGCACGTCAAACAAGTAATCATTCGACGACATGTGACATCCGTCAACCCGCACTCAGCCAGCGTGTGTGGATTAAGGTCTAAACTCTCTCATCACGTAAGATAGTTGAGAGAAGACCGGTAGGGAAGGGTCGAAGTCAAGGTAGGACTTTTGAGGGCTGAGTCACCTTCGTCCGTGGGTGCACACCTTTAATTGAATCCCCACACGTAGCCCCCGGGTGGTGCGAATCAGGTGACAATCAACTGGTGGTAGGCTTCGGCCGTGGTTAGTGACCACCTACCAGACAAAGCCACACCGCCAAGCGGCCTTGCCGTCTTCCTGTGCGATGTCTGGTGACACCATAAAGAGAGTGTGGGTCGGAATTGTTGTCCTTTAAGGTTTCTAACCATATGGAGGCTCATTCCACTACCACCTTCTCACCGATAATCATTCGTAATCACGAGTGAATCGGTATACTAGGTCGGCGCGTTCCATCGTAAACTACATCATTGGTTACGTTGTAGTCAAGCGCCAGCCTATCGCAGAATAAAAAAAAAGTCAAGTATTATTAAACATTCATAAACATTATGGAATTTGACAGTATTTAATTATACTCTGCGTTATGACGTCTCTGAGTGCCGACGACGTTAGACAACCGTACCCTCGTTTCGTGACGTCGTCAACATTGGCCACGCGCCCAGCCGTGACCCAATGCCCTTGTAAGTTCAGGCTGTACGTGTGACTCACCATCAGCTGACTCAGTGGATTAATGGCCCGTCCTTGATAAACATTAGCCCACAATCTGCCATCAATTTATTCTAGGAAAATATCAGGGAAATGTTTCTTTTTTTTTTCTTTTGACTTTTTTGCGGCCTCGGTCGAGCAAAAAGGTCGAGGTTCTATAATATACTTAGAGAAACTTAGTCGCAGATCGAAATTTGAAAATGTACATACATTTCAACATTTAACATATTATATTAAACCCATACATGACATCTATACAGACGACATATTCAGATGGCAGAGGCTTAGCCCGGCCCTCCGCCACGACACGGCTACCCTATTGGACGCCTTACGTATGGGGCCTAAACATAGAAGGTGGAAAATGGGTGATAACTGATAATTCACCTCTGCTTACACCTTACACCATAAAGGCGTGATGTTATGTGATTGTTTTGCTTGCGCTTGACCTCAGATTGCGTGTTGTTAAGCAATGATGTGGTCTTCGATGGAACGTGCTTACCCAGTGCATACCACTTGTAACTTGAAGATAGACAGATTATTGCTAGGAAACAGAGATGCCGGTAGCGAGTTCCACCACTTGGAAGTTGGAATTTCTTGGAAGTTACTTGACCGATAAAAGAACGGGGATGGGGGAATAAGATTGTGTACTATGCGTTTCAAACAACAATAGGACTGGACTAGCGGCTAACTTCATACCCAAAACCAAGCCAAAGTACCGTCAGCACAAAATATCAAACCACAGACAATAATATTATTTTAAAATGTATGAAAAAGTGATTTACTTACTTATTTAAGTAACTACATACAGCTACCTACTTAAGAAGATTTGAGCGCTAGGATGCCACAAACTTTTACACAAATACATACATATACACGGATGTAAACACAAGTTTAAGATCGATTTTTTCTTCGGAAGGTAATTAAATATGTTCGAAACAAATATTCAAATCCAAATGTTTAATTACTCGAACGGCAATAAGATATATACGCATTTTTTTAGCTAGATGTGATTATTACGCCATACAAACGTTTTTGCCCACCGTACTAAAAACTATGAAGTTTTTGCGCATGCCGTTCGATGAATGATTAGTTCTTAGACATGCCAGTGTCCTCCCGATGTTTTCCTTGCCCTTATTGAGCAGGGGAAATTAAACATTCCACACAACATGCTCCTATTATGTTGTCGACTCTACAAATTTGTGTCACCCCTGAAAATGAAAATAAAAATATGCTTAATTTTTTTTGAGATGCGAGTCTGCATAAATATAGTCCAATTTCTTTTCCTACCGTGCAGTGAATGACTGGCAACTACTGAGAAACACTGACAAATAACTCAGTACCTAGGCTTTATTGATTTTTAGGGTTCCGTACCTCAAAAGGAAAAAACGGAACCCTTATAGGATCACTTTGTTGTCCGTCTGTCCGTCCGTCTGTCAAGACCCTTTTTCTCAGGAACGCGTGGAGGTATGAAGCTGAAATTTATATCAATTACTCAGGTCTACTGTCCCTTGAAGCTGTGAAAAAATCAAACTTCTAAGCCAACGCAATCAAAAGATACAGCCGTTTATGCCGCAAATTTTCGACACTTGCAAGGGAATCAAAACCTACAGGGTGCTTCCCGTGAACTCAGAATCTTGAAATTTGGTACGAAGCAACGTCTTATAGCATAGATAAAGGAAAAATTACGAAAACCATAAATTTTTAGTTACATCACATAATATTTTTTTTTTAATAATTTTAAACTTACTACCCATTTCCTCATAAACGCGTAGAGGTATTAAATTGAAATTCATACCAAATACTCAGGTCTATAATACCTTTAAGCTGTAACAAAATCAAACTTCTATGTCAACGCAATCAAAAGAAACAGCAATTTAAGCTGCATATTTTGAAACTCGCAAGTACTCGCAAGGGAATCAAAACCTAAAGGGTACTTCCAGTCGACTTAGAATCTTGAAATTTGGCATGAAGCAACGTTTTATAGCACACATAAAGGAAAAATTCCGAAAACCTTAAATTTTTAGTTACATTACAAAATATATATTTTTTAATAAATATAAACTTATTACTTTTTTCCTCATGAACGCGTAGAGCTATCAAGTTGAAATTCATATTAAATACTTAGATCTAATTGCCTTTAACCCGTGAAAAAAAAAATAATTCTAAGTCAACGCAAAAACGCAAAACGCAAAAGTACAACCATTGATACCGCATATTTTGAAACTCGCAACTACACGCAAGGGAATTAAAACCTAAAGACCACTTCCCGTTGACATAGAATCTCGAAATTTGGTAAGAAGCAATAGCTTACAGCACAGGTAACAGAAACATTCCGAAAATCTTAAAATTTTAAGTAGTTATACCACATCATTATATATAATAAAACTAAGTTGATAAAATGTGCGTGCCGATAAAACTTAAAAAGGAGTCCCATCACGATAAAGGGACTTATATAGTGTGATAGCCCTTTATCCCCCCTCGAACAAGAAAGTTCCCGTTTTAACCTAAAGGGTGTGTTTTTAAAGATATAAGGGCTTTTCCAACCCTTCAACTTGGAAAGTAAGTGTAGTCGCGCCATCTGTTGTCAAATAGTTGAACTTCATTCATTGTACACAATATGGACTTAAAAGAACGATTATTTGGGGCGCGAAATTTAAAATTCTCATTTCAATAAAGTCTTAAATTACATTTGTTACCATAACCCTTTATCCCCCCTCGAACAAGAAAGTTCCCGTTTTAACCTAAAGGGTGTGTTTTTAAAGATATAAGGGCTTTTCCAACCCTTCAACTTGGAAAGTAAGTGTAGTCGCGCCATCTGTTGTCAAATAGTTGAACTTCATTCATTGTACACAATATGGACTTAAAAGAACGATTATTTGGGGCGCGAAATTTAAAATTCTCATTTCAATAAAGTCTTAAATTACATTTGTTACCATAATAAAGTTATTAAATTTTGTGTATTTATACAGCAGTAGCTAACTTATATGTTGGAGTTAAAGCGATATCATTTTAGTTATTCAAATTACTTCTGAAAACATTTTAAAATTTAAGTTTTTAAATTTCGCGCCTTTACTGCGTATGCTACAGCTGCAAAACCTATTGTTACGGCGAACGATAACGTCGAGAACATTCTATACCTAGAAGGTGTGAGAAAGTAAATATTCCCAAACTTTCTTGAATATCCTAGAGCCATCTTTCTCGAATATCTTAGAGCCAACTATACACTTCATGTGTATAGTCTCCATAAAGCCAACTTTCTGGAATACCCTAGAGCCTAGCTTTCTGAATATATAAGAGCCCGGTGTCGCCCGCCAGAATTAATTCGATTTGAACAGCGGAACAAGCCACTTCGAAACGAAAAAGAAAGAAGTTACCTGTGTGAGCCTTTATTTTGAAGTATCACGTGTGAGTATTTTTAATAGTGTGTTTAATTAATTCATGATCTTGAAGTGAAGAAAAAAAAAAGTTATCTGTGAGCCTTTATTGTGAAATATTAAATGTGAGTATTTTTAATAATGTATTTAATTAATTCTAATGGTTTTTTTTTCTTTTCTTTTAATTGTAATTTCCTTAACTTTCAAGTAGTCGCGCGGCGTTGAATCGATATACTTTGGCCGTAAACAAAATATCGCGCGACCGCTTGAAGATTAAATAATTTTGTTTTCTTTGTCTCAACGTGCCCCACGTTTACGTAATAATATATTTGTCTATAAAATGTTCATTTAATTTATATTTTACAGAATATAATGCCTAGACGTAAAAGAGGTGGAGATCTTGCCAGTTCTGCAGCGAAACGGCGGAAACAAAAAGAATATCGAAGAAATGAAACGGAAGAACAGCGCGAAGCACGTTTACAAAATCAACGAACCAGAATGAGCACCCTGAGAAGCGGAAAAAGCGAAGAAAGAAGCGAAAATAAAACTATTGAAGAATCGAGAATTTTAAAAGATAATCTAACAAAGGAAGCATTCCACTACGAATCGACGAAGAAATATTACAATCATAAATATGTTGTGATCGGAAAAATGAATAACATTTGCCAATTTTGCCACGCGAAAAAATTCAGTAAAGAAACACCAGGTCTCTGTTGCATGAATGGAAAAATTCGATTACCACCACTGGAAGCACCTCCGCAGGAATTTCTACATTACATGACCGGGGAAACACCAGAATCAAAACACTTTCTTCAAAATATAAGATCATACAACTCCTGCTTTCAAATGACTTCTTTCGGTGTTACTTCGACTAACACTAATAGAGATGAATTTGAATATGTATTTTCAATTCAAGGGCAAATTTATCACAAAATAGGATCGTTACTACCAATGCCTAACGATGACTATAAATTTCTGCAAGTATATTTCATTGGAAATGAAGAACAAGAAATTGATCAACGAAGTACACATTTTAATGGATTGAAACGCGAAATAATCCAAGATGTACAGAGGATCTTACACAAATACAATCAACTGATTTACATATTCAAAACAACACTAGATCGCATGATTTCTGATGACTATAAAATTGTGATTCGAGCCGATAAAAGACCACGTGGAGAACACGAACGTAGATTTAATGCACCTCAGATAGATGAAGTCGCCATCGTAATTGTGGACAATGAAAATACAAGCCGTGACATAATTTTACAACGAAGAAGAAAAGGACTACAACGCATTGCAGAGACACACCGTTCATATGATTCTCTTCAATATCCTTTAATATTTCTGCACGGAGAGGACGGTTATCATTTCAATATAAAACAAATTCATCCTGAAACAGGCATAGAAACAAACAAAAAAGTCACTTCCAAGGAGTTCTATGCTTACCGCTTAATGATCAGAGACAATGAAATATACAATCACATTCTCAACACTCGCCGTTTATTCCAACAATTTCTGGTAGATATGTACGCAAAAATAGAAGCAGAACGGATGCTTTACATAAGACTGAATCAGAAGAAACTACGCACAGAAGAATACATCCACCTTCGAGATGCGATCATAAATGACGGCAATATTGACGATATTGGAACAATGGTAATCTTACCCTCATCATACATAGGAAGTCCAAGACATATGCACGAATATACTCAAGATGCCATGACCTACGTAAGAAAATATGGACGACCTGATCTCTTCATAACATTTACATGCAACTCATCATGGCCAGAAATCAAAGAACAACTAAAATATGGACAAACCTCCATGGATCGACACGACATAATAGCCCGAGTTTTTCGACAAAAACAAATAAGATTTATTGAAGTCATCACAAAATACCACATCTTTGGAACCGTTAGATGCTGGATGTATACAATCGAGTGGCAAAAACGAGGATTACCTCACTCACACAATCTCATATGGCTACACGATAAAATTTATCTCACGGATATCGACAAAATCATCCAAGCTGAATTTCCCAATCCACAAAAAGATCCGGAACTATACAGCATAGTAGTGAAAAACATGATTCACGGACCATGTGGACCATTAAACTTTAATGCGCCATGCATGCGTGATGGAAAATGTACAAAAAAATATCCAAAACCATACGTAGACGATACAAAAACTGAAGATGACGGCTATCCCAAATATAGAAGACGATCACCGAAAAACGGTGGTTTCACAGCAAAAATACGAATACAAGGCAGAGATGAACTGGAAATAGATAATCAATGGGTAGTACCATATAACCCACTACTTTCTAAAATGTTCCAAGCACACATAAACGTTGAATATTGCAATTCAGTAAAATCTATTAAATATATATGTAAGTACGTAAACAAAGGTAGTGATATGGCAGTATTTCAAATAGTCCAAAATAGCGAACAAAATAACAGAAATGATGAGATACTCATGTACCAAATGGGAAGATACATCAACAGTAACGAAGCAGCGTGGAGGATTTTTAGTTTTCCCATACACGAACGCGAACCAGCTGTGCAACATCTAGCAGTACATTTGGAGAATGGACAGAGAGTTTACTTCACAAAAGACTCGGCTAGAAAAATTGCAAGCGAACCACCTCAGAACACAACATTAACAGCTTTTTTCCAACTTTGCCAAACGGATCCATTCGCAAAGACGTTACTGTATGTCGACGTCCCTATTTATTATACGTGGGACAAAACAAGAAAAATTTTTCAACGACGAAAACAAGGAATGCCAGAAGAGGGTCATCCAGAAATAATGAAAACTAACACAATAGGTCGAGTATACACTGTACATCCAAACAATGCCGAATGTTTCTATCTCCGGATGTTGTTACACGAAATACGAGGACCAACAAGTTTCACAGATCTCAGGACTATTGACGGCTACCTATGCCAGACGTACAGAGAAGCATGTCAACGCTTAGGATTATTGGAAAACGATAACCACTGGGAATTAACACTACAAGAAGCCACACTCACAGCTTCAGCTGAACAAATTCGAGAGTTATTCGCCATAGTAAGTGTAGTCGCGCCATCTGTTGTCAAATAGTTGAACTTCATTCATTGTACACAATATGGACTTAAAAGAACGATTATTTGGGGCGCGAAATTTAAAATTCTCATTTCAATAAAGTCTTAAATTACATTTGTTACCATAACCCTTTATCCCCCCTCGAACAAGAAAGTTCCCGTTTTAACCTAAAGGGTGTGTTTTTAAAGATATAAGGGCTTTTCCAACCCTTCAACTTGGAAAGTAAGTGTAGTCGCGCCATCTGTTGTCAAATAGTTGAACTTCATTCATTGTACACAATATGGACTTAAAAGAACGATTATTTGGGGCGCGAAATTTAAAATTCTCATTTCAATAAAGTCTTAAATTACATTTGTTACCATAATAAAGTTATTAAATTTTGTGTATTTATACAGCAGTAGCTAACTTATATGTTGGAGTTAAAGCGATATCATTTTAGTTATTCAAATTACTTCTGAAAACATTTTAAAATTTAAGTTTTTAAATTTCGCGCCTTTACTGCGTATGCTACAGCTGCAAAACCTATTGTTACGGCGAACGATAACGTCGAGAACATTCTATACCTAGAAGGTGTGAGAAAGTAAATATTCCCAAACTTTCTTGAATATCCTAGAGCCATCTTTCTCGAATATCTTAGAGCCAACTATACACTTCATGTGTATAGTCTCCATAAAGCCAACTTTCTGGAATACCCTAGAGCCTAGCTTTCTGAATATATAAGAGCCCGGTGTCGCCCGCCAGAATTAATTCGATTTGAACAGCGGAACAAGCCACTTCGAAACGAAAAAGAAAGAAGTTACCTGTGTGAGCCTTTATTTTGAAGTATCACGTGTGAGTATTTTTAATAGTGTGTTTAATTAATTCATGATCTTGAAGTGAAGAAAAAAAAAAGTTATCTGTGAGCCTTTATTGTGAAATATTAAATGTGAGTATTTTTAATAATGTATTTAATTAATTCTAATGGTTTTTTTTTCTTTTCTTTTAATTGTAATTTCCTTAACTTTCAAGTAGTCGCGCGGCGTTGAATCGATATACTTTGGCCGTAAACAAAATATCGCGCGACCGCTTGAAGATTAAATAATTTTGTTTTCTTTGTCTCAACGTGCCCCACGTTTACGTAATAATATATTTGTCTATAAAATGTTCATTTAATTTATATTTTACAGAATATAATGCCTAGACGTAAAAGAGGTGGAGATCTTGCCAGTTCTGCAGCGAAACGGCGGAAACAAAAAGAATATCGAAGAAATGAAACGGAAGAACAGCGCGAAGCACGTTTACAAAATCAACGAACCAGAATGAGCACCCTGAGAAGCGGAAAAAGCGAAGAAAGAAGCGAAAATAAAACTATTGAAGAATCGAGAATTTTAAAAGATAATCTAACAAAGGAAGCATTCCACTACGAATCGACGAAGAAATATTACAATCATAAATATGTTGTGATCGGAAAAATGAATAACATTTGCCAATTTTGCCACGCGAAAAAATTCAGTAAAGAAACACCAGGTCTCTGTTGCATGAATGGAAAAATTCGATTACCACCACTGGAAGCACCTCCGCAGGAATTTCTACATTACATGACCGGGGAAACACCAGAATCAAAACACTTTCTTCAAAATATAAGATCATACAACTCCTGCTTTCAAATGACTTCTTTCGGTGTTACTTCGACTAACACTAATAGAGATGAATTTGAATATGTATTTTCAATTCAAGGGCAAATTTATCACAAAATAGGATCGTTACTACCAATGCCTAACGATGACTATAAATTTCTGCAAGTATATTTCATTGGAAATGAAGAACAAGAAATTGATCAACGAAGTACACATTTTAATGGATTGAAACGCGAAATAATCCAAGATGTACAGAGGATCTTACACAAATACAATCAACTGATTTACATATTCAAAACAACACTAGATCGCATGATTTCTGATGACTATAAAATTGTGATTCGAGCCGATAAAAGACCACGTGGAGAACACGAACGTAGATTTAATGCACCTCAGATAGATGAAGTCGCCATCGTAATTGTGGACAATGAAAATACAAGCCGTGACATAATTTTACAACGAAGAAGAAAAGGACTACAACGCATTGCAGAGACACACCGTTCATATGATTCTCTTCAATATCCTTTAATATTTCTGCACGGAGAGGACGGTTATCATTTCAATATAAAACAAATTCATCCTGAAACAGGCATAGAAACAAACAAAAAAGTCACTTCCAAGGAGTTCTATGCTTACCGCTTAATGATCAGAGACAATGAAATATACAATCACATTCTCAACACTCGCCGTTTATTCCAACAATTTCTGGTAGATATGTACGCAAAAATAGAAGCAGAACGGATGCTTTACATAAGACTGAATCAGAAGAAACTACGCACAGAAGAATACATCCACCTTCGAGATGCGATCATAAATGACGGCAATATTGACGATATTGGAACAATGGTAATCTTACCCTCATCATACATAGGAAGTCCAAGACATATGCACGAATATACTCAAGATGCCATGACCTACGTAAGAAAATATGGACGACCTGATCTCTTCATAACATTTACATGCAACTCATCATGGCCAGAAATCAAAGAACAACTAAAATATGGACAAACCTCCATGGATCGACACGACATAATAGCCCGAGTTTTTCGACAAAAACAAATAAGATTTATTGAAGTCATCACAAAATACCACATCTTTGGAACCGTTAGATGCTGGATGTATACAATCGAGTGGCAAAAACGAGGATTACCTCACTCACACAATCTCATATGGCTACACGATAAAATTTATCTCACGGATATCGACAAAATCATCCAAGCTGAATTTCCCAATCCACAAAAAGATCCGGAACTATACAGCATAGTAGTGAAAAACATGATTCACGGACCATGTGGACCATTAAACTTTAATGCGCCATGCATGCGTGATGGAAAATGTACAAAAAAATATCCAAAACCATACGTAGACGATACAAAAACTGAAGATGACGGCTATCCCAAATATAGAAGACGATCACCGAAAAACGGTGGTTTCACAGCAAAAATACGAATACAAGGCAGAGATGAACTGGAAATAGATAATCAATGGGTAGTACCATATAACCCACTACTTTCTAAAATGTTCCAAGCACACATAAACGTTGAATATTGCAATTCAGTAAAATCTATTAAATATATATGTAAGTACGTAAACAAAGGTAGTGATATGGCAGTATTTCAAATAGTCCAAAATAGCGAACAAAATAACAGAAATGATGAGATACTCATGTACCAAATGGGAAGATACATCAACAGTAACGAAGCAGCGAGGAGGATTTTTAGTTTTCCCATACACGAACGCGAACCAGCTGTGCAACATCTAGCAGTACATTTGGAGAATGGACAGAGAGTTTACTTCACAAAAGACTCGGCTAGAAAAATTGCAAGCGAACCACCTCAGAACACAACATTAACAGCTTTTTTCCAACTTTGCCAAACGGATCCATTCGCAAAGACGTTACTGTATGTCGACGTCCCTATTTATTATACGTGGGACAAAACAAGAAAAATTTTTCAACGACGAAAACAAGGAATGCCAGAAGAGGGTCATCCAGAAATAATGAAAACTAACACAATAGGTCGAGTATACACTGTACATCCAAACAATGCCGAATGTTTCTATCTCCGGATGTTGTTACACGAAATACGAGGACCAACAAGTTTCACAGATCTCAGGACTATTGACGGCTACCTATGCCAGACGTACAGAGAAGCATGTCAACGCTTAGGATTATTGGAAAACGATAACCACTGGGAATTAACACTACAAGAAGCCACACTCACAGCTTCAGCTGAACAAATTCGAGAGTTATTCGCCATAATTCTAACAACATGTAACCCATCAAACCCAAAACAGCTATGGGACTCTTTCAAAAGGAGTATGAGTGATGATATATTGTACCAAATCCGACAAGCTAATCCAGAACTGACTATAGAATTCAGTGACAACATCTTCAATGAAACACTCATTCGCTTAGAAGATAAATGCTTAGCAATAAATAACCGGACCTTAGTAGAACTTGGAATGCCAGCACCACAAAGAAATGCTTTCAGTATGCTAAACTACGAAATTACAAAGGAAAAAAGCTACAACGTCAATGAACTACTTGAATACATTGCTCACAATAAACCACTCCTCAATGACAATCAAAAAACAATTTACAACGTTATAATGAACCGAATAAATAACAACACTGGTGGAATTATTTACTTGGACGCACCAGGAGGCACCGGTAAAACGTTTCTAATAAATCTAATACTGGCGGAAATACGTGCTAAAAAACACATCGCACTGGCACTAGCATCATCCGGCATTGCAGCCACACTTATGGAAGGAGGACGAACTGCTCATTCTGCCTTACAACTACCGTTGAATATAGCCGAACAACAATTCCCGGTATGTAAAGTCTCAGGAGCATCTGGACGGGGTCAACTTCTAAAACAAGCTAAAATTATCTGCTGGGATGAATGCACCATGGCCCATAAAAAATCACTAGAAGCCATGGACAGAACATTACAAGAATTGCGAAAAAACTCTGAAATAATGGGAGGAGCTCTACTCATACTCTCAGGAGATTTTCGACAAACACTTCCAGTTATTCCCAAGTCAACACCAGCAGACGAGATCAATGCATGCTTAAAAAAGTCACATCTCTGGCCAGAAGTACAAATACTGCAATTAACAAAAAACATGAGGGTTGAATTATCAAAAGATGAAACAACAGCACATTTTGCTAAAATGCTTTTACAAATAGGCGAAGGTACATATCCTACTGACCAAACGACCGGTCTCATTGAACTCAATAGTGATTTCTGTAACATAGCCACTACTGAAAACGAACTAATCGACAAAATTTATCCAAATATTATTCAGAACTATACCAACGTAGAGTGGTTATTTCAAAGAGCAATTTTGGCCACTAAAAATAATATTGTTGACGATATCAATTTTAATATTCTAAAGAAAATACCTGGTGAAGAGAAAGTATATAAATCGATCGACACGATGGTAACCATTGAAGAAAGTGTCAACTTCCCTACTGAATTTCTAAACTCTTTACAAGTACCAGGAATGCCATTACACTGCCTTCGTCTGAAAATTGGATCTCCAATCATACTACTTAGAAATCTCAACTCCCCAAAACTATGTAATGGAACGAGGATGATCGTAAAACAGCTATCGAATAATATCATTGAAGCTGAACTTATTTCTGGAAAGAACAAAGGACACACAGTATTTATACCTAGAATACCACTGATCTCTTCTGAATTGCCATTTCAATTTAAAAGATTGCAGTTTCCAATTAAATTAGCCTTTAGTTTTACAATTAACAAAGCGCAAGGGCAAACTTTAAAATATTGTGGCATCAACCTCAAAGAATCCTGCTTCTCTCACGGTCAGCTTTATGTAGCTTGCTCAAGAGTAGGAAATTCGAAAAATTTATATATATATACCCCGGACAATAAAATGAAAAATGTTGTTTATAAACAAGTAGTATAAATAATGAGAAAATGTAAATACATGTAAATATATATGTTTAAATATACATGTAAATATATATGTCCATGATAATGTAAATACATGTAAATATATATGTTTTCAATATATATATATTTTTTACTTTTTACGTCATAGTTTATTTTTTTATTTCAACTACCACGTAACCTCATATCAACTCCCGAGCGAAGCCGGGTATTACAGCTAGTTTTGCAATAAAAATACCATAGTTATGACTCGATTGTCGTAATGAACGAACTTTGTAAACCTTGCAGGTTTGTACGGAACCCTCGGTGCGCGAGTCCGACTCGCACTTGACCGGTTTTTAAAAGAAGTACCTATATCTATTATATTTTGTTTAGTGTGTTGTATTAGAGCGATTTAATTCCAAGCGTTTTTATCCGTTAGATAGATAGTAATTTTATTATACGCTTTCTTACTTATCGTAGACTTTACAATTATTTTAAACTAGCTGACCGGGCAGACTTCGTACTACCTCAATCGATAAATTAAAGGCCTAAACTTTTGTATAGAATATTTTTTTCTCACCTTTTAAACCTTCCCTAGACCTCCACGAACATTTAAAGACCAAGATAGAAGAAAGAAAAGAAAGAAAGAAACATTTATTTGACACAGACATGACACACAAAATCAAAATGACAAAAAAAACACATAGAAAGAGAAGAAGAAAAAAACAAATGGAAAAATAAAATAAAAAAACAAAGAGTAGGTGTGACCTACTTATGCCAAACATAGACATTGCTCAGTAAACGCTGTGAGTGCCTATTAGAGGCGACCCACAACACTGATTTTCAGCAATGTCCATATTCCCACAGTGTGACGCCAAGATAAGGTAAATCCGTTCAGCCGTTCTCGAGTTTTAGCAAGACTAACGAACAGCAATTGATTTTTATTTAAATACTAGCTGCCCCAGCGAACTTCGTACCGCGCAAAATTGTGAATCTAAACCATTCCCAGATCCCCTTGAACACACACAAAAAATTTCATCAAAATCGGTCCAGTCGTTTAGGAGGAGTTCAGTCACATACACACGCACACAAGAAATATATATATATTAAGATAAAGAGATGATGATTAAAGGGAGTGGATTTTGAAACAAACTTGTGCCACCCCTGAGGGAATGGTTTACTTCATTCGACCTCAATACACAAACTTTCTAAGAGAGGTTTATATTGAATATTCGTGCTAAATGGTAGTAAGCGCTAAATTTTTAGTGGGTCAATATTTCTTAAAACTGAAGCAAGATGGCATATTTAGATAACACTAGCTTGATTGCACTAAACCATTGACCTCTTTTTGCACAGTCGGATGAATAACTATCTTATGACCTACCTCAGATATCAAACTATCTACATACCTAATTTCATCCAAACCGCTTCAGTAGTTTTAGATTTTTTTAATGTACTACTGCTTGGGCACAGGTCTTCTCTCAACCATCTTACGAGTTAAAAGAGTGTAGGCATATAAGTGCTGGTTGGTGGATGTCACGTGACCTAGAATGATTACTTGTTAGACACGCCGGTGTCCTCATGATGTATTCCTTCACCGATATTAAGATGCGGCGATTAAATAATCCAGACAAAGATGTGTGGTCCCGACTGGTAACCGAGCCCTTATATTTCAAAGGCGAGGCAAGTACCGCTGCGCCACGCATCAAACCGTAACACCCCTATTTCTTGTCGGTTAAAAAATTAACCTCAAAACTACAAAGGACAACACCAACTTTATAATCAATGCTCATTCCTGCATTTTCAGTAGGTCATCCGGGCGCGCCCCGACCCGGGAGGTGAACGTACCATTAAATAGGTCGCGTGCATACGGGAGACGGGGTGGGGGGGTGACCTGGTTCAAGGATCCAGGGCGCAGGACTATTAGTTCAAATATTATAGAGGTTTATTATTTATTAATTTATTATTACCATATTATAACATCCTGAAAGCTATTGGTAGCCTTCAACCGTGGTTAGACAAAGCCGCACCGCCAAGCAGCCTTGCCGTGTTCCGGCGCGATGTCTGGTGACACCATTTATGAGGGTGGGTCGGAATTGTTGCTCCTTTATGGTTTTACGGTCACATGGATATGGAGCTTCATTCCACTGCCACCATCTCACCGAAAATCGTTCGTAATCACGAGTGAATCGGTATATTGGGCGGGCGCGTCCCATCGTAGACTACATCTATGCTTAACATCAGGCAAGTTGTGTGCAAGCAATAAAAATATATAGCAATTGTATGTTATAATTTCAAATTTTCCTATTTTATCTGCGTATACATATAAAGTAATGTACCTGGAAGACCGAACTCGACTCTGTTTTTTTTATGTAAATCTTATATCTTTAAACGAGCAATTCTTGTATATATATTTGTCGGAGAAGTCATTAGTACGGTAGCATACTTGACAGCGAGGCGGCAGCGCGTCGGGTCGACACGCTCGACAGAGTCTAGCCTGAGGTCCGCACGGGCGACGAGTGGGGATTGTCGCTACACGAACTGTGTGCCCCAGTTCTCTACAGACGTCCGTGCGACCAACATCGGTCTAGGAACTGTCTTACCACTCGTTGTATTATTATTTTTTTTTACATTTCGTAACAAAGTAATAGTGTGATTAAATTATTTGGTTTTCTGCTCGTTACCACACCCACTCAATAAGTTTTCTGGCGATGACTGTCCCTCTGATCGGCCCCCTGTACCGAAATCAGAAGTGGGATCCGGACAAAAACGATCACCTAACTGAAACTACGCAACGCCGTGAAAAATAAAATAACGGGAGTGGTGACAGCTGGCGACGTGAACAAAAGGACACATCTGTACCCGGTGCCCTAATGGAAGTGGAGGTTTCACGCAGCAAGCGACACGTGAGGGTCGACGTGTGCGTGGTTGATCCACCGGGATGTACTTTTAAACATCAAGGTCAGTCGTTCTTTTTCTATTAAGATTCCGGTGCCGAGTGTTCACTTGTTAAAGAGAGTAAACGTAGTGGTAAAAGAGTACAAATGTTGTAACCTTAAAGGGTCAGTCAAGCATACTTGGCATTGTTTAAATTATTTGTTTTGTTGAAATCGATAATTTAATCGAGATTTTATTGTACATTATGCCTGATGTAGTGATTTTATTTACGAAGTGATATGATATTAGGCCGCGAAGTATTGTTGCAAGGTTTTATTGTTAGTATGACCGCGACTCATTTTGAAATTTGAAAAGTTCCCGATATAACGATTATAATTTACGATTATCAGTGAGTACCACCGAACTGTTTAATAAGAATGATTTATCCTCGATAAATTGTTTTACCGTTGTTGATAATCACGTTTCGCGAGAACATAAATTGGCTATTGTCTATGTGTTGTCTCGTTATTTAGATTATTTAATAACTGATATGTCGCTAACATGCGTAACTACAGGTGAGCTTGTTTTTTTCGCTTAGTTGAACCGTTTTGGTTGCTCAAAAATGACCGTATCATTTTAGTGCGGAAGAAAAAAAAATGATCTTGAGCGTGTAGATGAGTTATTGCGTGCAAATATTATTTTACTGGGTAATTCAACTTTCTACTATAGCTAAGCTAAGACAGTTTATAGGCTTAGTCGCATACTTCAGACAGCTAGACTGCTGAGATCCAGTCTCTTAGGGAGGCCATGGTTGAGCGCTTCAACTTATCTCTCAAAGCTGTTTCCGACTGGGGTGACGCCAATCTAGTCAAGTGTAGTGCTGCTAAAACCCAGGCGTGTCTATTCTTTGCTAAAAAATAATGCGATTTCAATTGGCTCTTACTTTTCAAGGTGTATCCGTGTCTATTACAGTCCACCTTGAGCTTCTTGGCGTTAATATGACTTCGACCTTTAATTGGCCCGTACATTGAGCCCATGGCTCAACTCGCTGCCATAAAGCTAGGTGTCCTCGCGAATACGTCAGTACTTTACGACAAGACAGATGCTCAAGCCATATCAAGCACAAGTTCGCTCATGCATGGAGTACTGCTCGCATCTTTAGGATAGGTCAGCTAAATACCAACTCAAGGCATTGGAGTCTATAGAAAGGCGAGCCAAGAGGCTTATTAGCAACGAATCCCTCGTCAAGGCTAAATTGCAAAGCCTCGAACATCGCCGCATAGTTGGTGGTCTTTCAGTCTTTTACCGGACACACATCAGAAAGTGTGCGTTAGGATTAAACAATCTTATTCCCCCATCCCCGTTCTTCCACTGGACAAGTGGAGGTGCGGCTGTGCGCTGCCGTTATATGGTGGAAATTCCAAGGGTACGCACAAAGCGCTTTGTTTCCAGTTTCACTGTGCGAACTGCCGGGTTGTGGGGTTCGCTGCCGGCATCTATGTTTCTCGATAGCTATAATCTGCTGGTATTCAAGTCACGAGCGAATCGGTATTTGCTGAGTAAGCGGGTTCCATCGTAGAGTGCTTCACTGCTTCACATCAGGCAAGTTGTGGTCAAGCGCAAGCCTATTTTAAAATAAAAAAAAAAGTTTGTGACTAATTTGGGACCCCTCTATAAATTAACTTATGATAAAATTCATTTTTTTTTTTTCTTGGTAACAGTGCCACGAGTACATTAGGAAAGAAATAATTTTATGACGATTTACGCAATGTAAATAGGGCCGCATTCATTATGAAAAAAAAAAAGTAAATTCGACAAGATAAAGGCAAAGGTCAATAATTTTTCGGTGGGAGAGTTTGTTTTGATTATGAACGAGGAGTGTAATCATACAAAGTTGGATCCCAATTTCAAAGGACCGTCCAAGGTCATAGGAGTTCTTGATAGTGACCGTTATAATTTAAAAGCGAAATACGCACATGACAGCTTGCAAAAAAAAGAAATCCGGTGAATCAAAGTATAACTGACGAAATTGAGGTAGAGTAAAGTAGTCGTGATGATGACGACAAGATTGTTTAAGCTTGCATAATGATTGGACCGTACCGGAGGTTGTCGTGTAGCCGTAGCTCAGTAGAAATCGGCATCTACTACATTGTAGTAGTCCGTGAGTACGCGGTAGTGCAGTCAACTCCGGCAGAGGTCGGGTTTCTTGGGAAACCGTGAGTCCAGGGGAGACTCGGCGTTCCCGTGGGGGTTCGCATAAAGTTGAGTAACTGGAGGTTACTGGGCTATGTGTAGCCAATGGTCATATGCAGAGCTTAAATTAGTTTACTTATTGTAAGTGATTGTCTCTTGTGTGAGAGTGTAAGTTTTAGTAGTCAGTTGTGCTTTGAGTTTCTGATTTTGATATTGAAGCGATTTAACTGAATAAGTGATATTGATTGTTCATTGATTTTTAGTAAACAGGTTTCCTTAATTTAATAAAAAAAAAAGTTTAGAGTTCTGTTAAATTTGGAGATTTCTGGAAATCTTTATCTTTATCTTTGTCTAAAGCCAGGAACTTGTTCCTTCTAGTTTAGTAGGCCAGGCGTGACTGAACTATGTGATACTGTGTGTTGAATATTGTTTCAGAATAACACACAGAGACGTGTGTCTCGCAGGATGGCCGTGTCGGAGAAGTCATTAGTACGGTAGCATACTTGACAGCGAGGCGGCAGCGCGTCGGGTCGACACGCTCGACAGAGTCTAGCCTGAGGTCCGCACGGGCGACGAGTGGGGATTGTCGCTACACGAACTGTGTGCCCCAGTTCTCTACAGACGTCCGTGCGACCAACATCGGTCTAGGAACTGTCTTACCACTCGTTGTATTATTATTTTTTTTTACATTTCGTAACAAAGTAATAGTGTGATTAAATTATTTGGTTTTCTGCTCGTTACCACACCCACTCAATAAGTTTTCTGGCGATGACTGTCCCTCTGATCGGCCCCCTGTACCGAAATATTTATAATTAGAATCTCGGAATCGGCTCCAACGATTTTCATAAAATTTAGTATATAGGGGGTTTCGGGGGCGATAAATCGATCTAGCTAGGAATCATTTTTAGAAAATGTCATTTTAAAAAAAATACCGAGCGAAGCTCGGTCATCCAGATATTTATATTAAAGTATCCCACAGCCGGGCACAGGACTTCTTTAAACTATTTCTGTGTGTGAATTAAGGGAACTTTTGGCCTTAATCCACACACGGCGCTGGCCAAGTGAAGATTGGTTGGGACTCCTAGTAATGATTATTCTCTTAAAATGAAGAAATTAAAAAAATAAATATGTTTATCTGAGCACCGGTGGCGTAGCGGCAATATATGGTCGCGATTGGATTCCCAGTCGTGCTCACGAATCTTTGTGTCAATTGTTTGATCTCCGCTGCTCAATATCGGTGTAGAAAACATCGTGAAGAAACCGGCATGTCTAAAAACTAATTATTTGAAGACATGTAATATCCACCAACCCGCACATGGCCAGCGTGTGTTGATTAAGGCCTAAAATCTGCCTAAGACCCGTGCCCAGGTGGAGAACACCTAAAAAGATTTGGAGTGAAAGGGCACAGGTCTACCGGAATACCATTATCAGGTATTCTTCCATTAACTCCGCAGCCTCGGGTGAGTCAAGCGACCTTCACCTTAGAGTAAAAGCGTCGAGGGTGTTTGTCAGTACTGTTAGATTACCAAGGCCAAGATTAATATTCAAAAGAGCCACAATAGTCGCATGTTTAGTTAATTTAACGCCACAAAGTCCCGGGTTCGAATTCCAGTCCAAGCTAAATAAAATGCTTAAGACTCTTCAGATAAAGATTGGCTTTTAAAAAAAATGTTAACCTATAAAAATCAATGCCACTTTTCGTTGTAATTTTATAACTCAAAAACGGGCTTATCTATTCAAACCAAATGTTTAGGCATTGTTCGGACTATTTAGTAGATGGTTTATGTGAAGTTTGCACAAAATCGGTTGAGCGGTTCTTTATTAAATTGTTGAGCTACCCGAGTCGGGCGAAGCTGGGGCGGGCCGCTAGTTATGTATGTATTTACAAAAGCAAAGTATTATAATAATGTAGTATATTACCAGTTATCTGGTTTCCATAGTACAAGTTCTGCTTAGTTTGGGATCAGATGACCGTGTGTTATTATTATTATTATTATCATCATAACCGCCAAAGTTTGTAAGAATGTTTGTTACTCTTTCACGCAAAAACTACTGGACGGCATTGCTTGAAATTTAGCACAGAGATAGATTATAGTCTGGATTAACACATCGGCTACTTTTTATCCCAATAAGTACCAAGCGGGTGAAACCGTGAGCTGAAGCTAGTAAGAGGTAAAAGTTTAAAAACGGCACGGACGAAAGGTCAGTGGTGTGGCGCGTTTTGAATACTTATAAAAAACAATAACTCAAAATCCACTCTACCGATTTTGTTGAAATATAGCATGCATCGATTTCAGAGGGCGATTAAACGACATAGGTAGGTTTCATTTTTAGAAAACGTCGTTTTATTGGTGTTTTGAGGCAATGAAAAACTGCTTTAATATCATTAGAGTACAAAGGCAAATTTACATTTACTACTGCATGTTTTGATAGCTCAGATGGGAGATAAAGACGGTCGTGAAACCAAATGATCCCGATTCGAATCATAAATAAATATTTTTCTTTCTTTTTTTTAACCTTTTTTTTAAAGGACTTTTTGTAAGAATTACTATTACTGGATATAGCTCTTTAATATAATTACAGCCCGTCAAATCGGTTTGACGGTTCTAAACGTAGTACATTTAGAATTTTATTTTTTGTATGAAAATTGTTTGTTATGTTAAAATAAAAATAGCTTCATAATTCAATTATTTTACAGGAAAGCTAATAGAAATAGTGTGAATTACGCCTTTTTAAAGATAATTTAATAGAAAACAGTGAAACGTCAAAAGGTACTTCTTAGATTTGTTCAATTGTAAAAATAAAACCGACCAAAGCTCGGATAACCAGGTACTAAAATGTTAAATAACCTAGATTTCCAATTATAGTACCTATTGACCTATTTCGCCCCAAAATAACCTACTATTTCGTATTCGCCCTGCACCGAGATGCATCTAGGCAGGATAAAGGGCTAAACCGTATACGCGTGTGCGATGACCTAATGACCCCGAAACCGACGGGAATGGCCGAACATTTCCCGATGTCACCCGAATACAATTGTTGTAAATGGGATGAGCGAAATTTTAGTTCAGTAGGTTTTCAGGACAGTATCATAAAAGTCAGTAGTGAGTGTCCGTATTGCTAGGTTAGGTTTGATTAATAGATATATATATTTTTCGAATGACACCCAAGTCCACTCCACCAACTCCACACTATGTAGTAGAGGTTATTACGAGTAGTCAATTGTAAAGTTACAATTGGGGTTGCATTTGTCAGAGGACGCAATTTTATAAATCCCTACTAATCCCTACTAATATTATAAATGCGAAAGTAACTCTGTCTGTCTGTCTGTTACGCTTTCCCGCTTAAACCTCTCAACCGATTTTGATGAAACTTGGTACAGACAATCTTTAGACTCTGAGAAAGAACATAGGCTACCTTTTATTGCGAAAAAAACCGAATTCCACGCGGACGAAGTCGCGGGCGGCCGCTAGTAAGTAATAAAATTGCATCCTCTGACGCAAATAACATTAAATATCAAGGTATTTTTTTCTGCATAAATAGACTTGCGCTTAACTACAACATGCCTGATGTTAAGCAATGATGTAGTCTACGATGGAACGCGCCAGCCCAGTATACCGATTCACTCGTGATTACGAATGATTATCGGTGAGAAGGTGGCAGTGGAATGAGCCTCCATATGGTTAGAAACCTTAAAGGAGCAACAATTCCGACCCCGATGTAGAGAGTGCCTACATGGTGTCACCAGACATCGCACCGGAACACGGCAAAGCCGCTTGGCGGTGCGGCTTTATCTGGTGGGTGGTCACTAACCACGGCCGAAGCCTACCACCAGTTGATTGTCACCTGATTTCCACCACCCGGGGACCAAGTGTGGGGATTCAGGTAAAAGGTGCACTCCCACGGACGAAGGTGACTCAGTATTAAACTTCTGTGTCAGATAATATTAATAAAAGCTCCAAAAAATAAGCTTCTTCAGGAAAGTTGTTCGTAATCATAAATTTATCACGTGATTAAGTATTTTATCCTTTATAGAGATGGAGAATATTCTTAAACTCTTTAGCGAATCGCTAAACTTCACAATATGGTCCCAGGCATATACGTCAGACTACCCCCGCCAGCCTTGGAGGTATATATATAGAATCTAAATGTGGTCACCCTATCGCTTCATCTAGGGTTGCCATCTTTAAAATTTGGGAAAACAGGACAAGACGCGTGAAAACCCCGGATTTTAGAGTCCGAAAGCCGGACTTGTCAACAAGATCTTTTAAACATAATTCAATGTAATAAAAAACAGTTGAAAATGTCTAAATCACCTTTTTTTATTCATTCATTATTTTAACAAAACAGAATCATATTACAATTTGTTACAAATTGTATATGTCGGAGAAGTCATTAGTACGGTAGCATACTTGACAGCGAGGCGGCAGCGCGTCGGGTCGACACGCTCGACAGAGTCTAGCCTGAGGTCCGCACGGGCGACGAGTGGGGATTGTCGCTCCACGAACTGTGTGCCCCAGTTCTCTACAGACGTCCGTGCGACCAACATCGGTCTAGAAACTGTCTTACCACTCGTTGTATTAGTTCTACATTTCGTAACAAATTAATAGTGTGATTAAGATAACTTTGCTGCTCGTAACCACACCCACTCAATAAGTTTTCTGGCGATGACTATCCCTCTGATCGGCCCCCTGCACCGAAATATATATAAATCAGTTACTTGGTTCGTCGGTTGATCGTGGACCGTGGTGTGCGAGCATAGTGCGTGTCTCGCGGTCGGCCCAATTTTTTTTAAACTCGGTCTACAAATGAAACCTTCCCCAGACGCTCCCCGGATGCCCTCTAAACTAGGACAAATCCGGGGAAACCCGGACGGATGGCAACCCTAGCTTCATCAAGCCTAAGTGCTAGCCACCTCTACCCTTTAGCTGTTACTACTTATAGCATGTGACGTCGCCTTATTTTTAATGGGTCTTAACCCACCACAGCCATCCCGCTAATGTAACTCCTGTAAGCCAGGATCCACAGCGGCGCCGTGAAATGACTCGGGAATTGGATCCAAGCTGTCCTGGATCCCACACAAATTTAATCAGAAAGATTACAGGAGTTGGAAAGTCACATTGTCCACTTCCCTCCAGGCAAAACGGGAGACAGCATAGTGGAAAAAAGAGAGGTTTACATTGGACTCATCCAAATACCACCAAACCAAACCATCAAATACCAATAGTTTCACACATACACACAGCGCCATCTAGTCCCAAACTAAGCAATTATAATTGCTTGTGTTATGAGTACTAGGAACGGATATATTACTGAAATCCTTTGTTTTTTGTAAATACATACATACAATAGATAAATTACAGACGACCTCGGTAGTCGAGCGGTGTAAGCCGTCCGATTGGGCTATACAGTGCCCCGGACAATATTTGTGTAACAACAAAGATTTGTTTCGGTGTCTGGTTGGTTGAGACACTACCCTCCGTGCCTCGGAGAGCACGTTAAGCCGTCGGTCCCGGTTGTCATTTAACACATCTATGACAGTCGTTACATGTAGTCAGAAGCCAATATAATCTGACACCTGGTCTAACCATCTCGGCTACTGGTTCCCTATGGGTTTCGAGGTCAGATGGCAGTCGCTCGTATAATTCTGGTAGCTAGCCGCATCAGGTTAGACTGGGAGCCGACCACAATAGACATGGGAAAAAGGCAAGGGGAATGATGAATGATGACAATAGATAAATTACACCCAGACACAGAACAAACACTCGTGCTCATCACACAAAGATGTGTGGCCCGGCCATGACTGTCCCTGAAGTCAGGGCCACTAACCACTACGCCACCAGGCCAGTCAAAGAATATCACCCCTCTTTACCCCGGTTGTTTAGGTTCCATACGTAATGGGGGTGAGCCTATTATTGTTCATCGAGCGCAATCTCAAACTTCGAAATGCAACAAAGTCTCGTAAGTATCTAATATATTAGAAAAGTACTATTGCTCGACCCGACGATTGACGGAGTAATCGGCGAACATCATAAAAAAAGTTACTACAACCAGACATAAAACTTTCTCCTTTTATTCAGAAGTCTGTTAAAAATTTATACATAGAAATCCGGTTAGCACGAATGAGGGTTAAATCTAGACATTCTAGATAGACTACTTATAACCTGTTGTATTGTACTAACTAACCGTTATATAAAGGCGTTAAAAATTATTTTAACCCTCGACATAAAAAGAGGAGTGTTTTAAGTCCCACGGGTAATTCTGTGTACAAATTCGTGGCTAGTAGCACTCAGGGTTTTAACATACAATCGGTCTGCGAGCGGCTGCGGGGCGGAGCGGGCTCGCAGCGAATACGTGTCGTTGCGGGCGCCCAATAAACACGTCCCAGATGTGCAGCAAATTCGTTGCGGACGCATAACGAGATCGCCGCGAATAATTTCAATATACTTAATTATGAATATTTATTTTATACATGTGCATAAAAATATTTAAAAATTTAAAGCGACACACATAGTTTAAATAATAATAATAGTTTAATAAGAATGATCTTGTAACAGCTCATACCCGTCTCCATAAAATCAGTAACTCTTTTATAGGGCAGTGCAAAATAAGATAAGTATGGAAAAATGAATATCAACAAGTAAATTTATTACACCTCTCTTTTTCGTCAGGGGTTAAAAATATAAAGACCTTGGAACAGATACGTTTTAAACTTTCGCGTTGCATTATTAATACTTATATTTATCAGAACGGGCAATTAACGCGTTCACTTTTAATTTAGCTTTACGTTTCGACACGGGTTGCATCGGTCGTGGTCTACTTGTGTAGACGAGTGACCTGGAGTATTAAATTACAGGGTTTACCTAGTTTAGGCTACTGTCCACCTTTGCACAGTCGAGTATTAGTGTTAGTCAATATGCAGAATACTCAATATACTCAGAATTGAAGACACTGTGAGCTCAGTTTGCTTAAATCTGAACGCAACTTAAATATTAATGTTTGGAGGTAGTCAGTAATAATTGTGATTAATATTTTTGGACGTCAAATACCTCAGTCCACCCGTTAACATGAAGTCTGTAAAGACTTTGAAACGTAGGGATCTAAGATTTAAAATAAACCGCGATAAAATCCGTTAAAAAGTACCTAGTTTTATTTCAATATGCCTTGACTATACTATATACTTGATCACTCCATTTTATATAGGCTAGTTGTTTATATTGTATCCAACATTTGGTGGAAAATAAACGTATTTTTATTTATTTTTAAACACCTTGAAATAGACAACCCAAGCTTGGTGACGGATGACCAAAAACTTTTCACTTGTGTGTTTTTCAATGATCGCGTAATGGTCACGTAAAAATGTATTATTATAATTTTGGCACGGACACAGTTCAGGTTCGCCAACCTGACGTGGACAGATACAGGATGTTTATACTTACATAGTGCTCACGCGCACATAGCACTTTCTTTTTTGTTTTCGCTGTGGGAATGCATTTACGCACTGTACCGCCCCAGGGAAAGGCGGGGATGTGTGAGACCCGTGGCACCGAGAAAGTGACTATGAACCAATTTAAAATAATTACAAAATCTACGTTATGTAATAAAGCGTATTATAAAATTTCAGGCTAGGTAACGGATAAAAACGCTTGGAATTAAGTCGCTCTAATTGAACACACTAAACAAACAAAATGTAATAGATATAAGTACTTCATTTAAAAAAGACAAAAATTGACTACTGGGTTTTTTGGCCCTGTTTCTCAGTAGTTGCCAGTCACGGTAGGAAAAGAAATTGGACTATATTTATGTAGACTCGCGTATCAATATTTTTGAGACGCGAGTCATATTTTGATTTAACGACAACGCGGGCGGGGTACTCACTAAACCCACCTTAGCGCAAATCGTCCGTCGGAACAACAGCCAGCCACTTTAATGTGACGGCTGCGTCGACGGCGCATGTGCGCTCAGCAGGGTCACGGGAACCACGATGTGACACAACCGCGACCCCGCTGGTGATGGCTTGCCTACTGGCGAGCTCGTCATTTCCCCCAATGTAATAGAGCTCACCCCTATATTACCCCAAAGGTGTAACAGAGGTGAATTATCACTCATTTTTAACGGGCTCCAAAAATTTAGGTATATTGCCTCCCCCAAAAACTGACAGAAACAGTTATGTAGTACTAAAACTGTTGTGCTGTGTGTAACATGTAAGACTGCTAATTATATTCTTTTAATCACGTATGTACTTAGTTAATTTATTCGATTTGTACTAGTGACGTGTATCTGACAACTGTCATAGATACGTCAACGTGTAGTATTTTTAGTCTGTTCACATTGACAGATACCCGTCACTAAAAGAGTGATCGACTGTATGAATATTGCGACTGACATCTGTCATTGCATTTAAATTTGACTTCAGCGCTGTCTTGAGTCTCTTGTAATTTAACCGCCGAACAGAACGGACGTATATTTAGTTAGAGGATTAAATCACGAAATATATCTGCCGAATCATCGTTTTATTTGTAAGTTGAAGTAGAGTTCCGACAAACTAGTGATGGGTAGGACAAACAAAATGATGAGAACTCATTTTGGAAAATGAGGTAGGACAATGTACCACCTGAATTGAGGTGGTCCTCAAAAGAAGCAGTATACACAAAATGAGGCCATCTCGTATTTTAGAGGGATGTGTTAGATGAAGTAAGTATATGGCAAATGAAGTAACGAACTAATACTTGAGTTTGAAGTGTTTTGGTACTTGACAAACATAAAAGTGAGTAAATTAGAAAAGATTGATATTTTTATTAATAAAATAATTATCAATTTACAGTGTAATTTTTTACATGTTGTAATTTAAAAATAATAACATATTCGCCTTTTTTCCATTTAGTCGGTTTCTTCTTTCTGATATTAGTTGACCAGACCCTGTTCGCACTTCACTAATTCATTAACTCTTTCTTGCAAGTCACTTTTTTAAGGGAGTGAGCGAGTGGGCGACATTTTCACACTGCACGCACACAAGCAAGCTCAACACCTCCACGAGTTTCTAGTGGTACAAAACAAGTATTTGAGGTGATGGGACAATTTATTCCTTTGTATGGGACATTTGAAGTGCCTCTTGTATGAGGTACACAAACACTACAACAAACACTTCCCGTGTAAAATGTTCTAAGCATATAACACATAACTCTACCAATTTACAGCGCTGCCAAATTCCAAATTTCACAAACATCCTGTACATACAATTGTAAACATAATTATATCCGTGTTTTGCGTCATAACTACTGAATGAACCAGCGCTCGTTGGTTCTGTTTGAAGTTAAAACAATCTGGTATATATATTGGTATAAACAATGCGATTTTTAGTATATATTTAACTATGATTTGCAGGCGGACGGTATAAACAAACATTATTTACCTACGTCAATAGTATTATAGGCCGACCGTTTAACTCGCGTATCGCCATCTGAGGTACAAAGTCATAAAACATTAATTAAATCTCATATAGAACTATTTAACAACAGATAAAAGTAATGTAAGACTATTCGTCACTAATATCCATATCGCTTGAATCATCATCACTGTCTGTGCAACTTGGAGTCAGAATCTTGGCGATAGGCGATACGCCAGTTAAACGCTGGCGCGGAGGCATCGAACTTAGTTTTGAGTTTTGATATAAAAGTCATAAATTCGATCCCAGTTTATGCTCATTTCGTGTGAATTTCTTCATAAATAGGGGCATATTTTAGGACATATATCACTCATCAGCGTGTCAATTTTTTTTTTAACTTAACCCACCACCGCAATCCTGCCCCTGCTACTCCCCTGCACCAGGTTCAAAAGCGGCGACCGTGAAGACTCGGGATTTGAACCAGGCCAAGTCTCAGGACACCTAAACTGTCTTGAATCCCGCACAAATTTAATGAGAGAGATATTGGAGTTGGGAAGTTATTTTTTATTGTACTATTGCGTATTAAACTATCGACGTAATTCTTATCTTGTAAGTTTTTGTAGTATCTACAATGAACAGAGTCAGGTCATAGATTTAGACTAACCACGTACAGCACACATGTAAAAGTTGAAGCGTCTTTACAAATGCACACGAAAATAAAAGCTACACACAAACAAAAAAAAAATGAACATTTTATGCATACAAACTGCTCATGTACCTCGGCAGAGGGGAACGCGCGCAATACCTGTTCCGTGTTAAATATTCTAAGGTAATGGCCTAACGGTTTCCTTATACCTTTTTTAATTTTTTTTTATTCTTCGGTAGGCTGGCGCTTGGCTACAACTTTCCTGATGTTAGCAATGATATAGTCTACGATGGAACGCGCCAGCCCAGTATACCGATTCACTCGTGATTACGAATGATTATCGGTGAGAAGGTGGCAGTAGAATGAGCCGCCATATGGTTAGAAACCTTAAAGCAGCAACAATTCCGACCCACCCTCTCTGCATGGTGTCACCAGACATCACACCGGAACACGGCATGACCGCTTGGCGGTGTGGCTTTGTCTGATGGGTGGTCACTAACCACGGCGGAAGCCTACCACCAGTTGATTGTCACCTGATTTGCACCACCCGGGGACCACGTGTGGGGATTCAATTAAAGGTGTGCACCCACGGACGAAGGTGATTCGATTTTGTTTTATTTACAGACGCGATATCATTTGTCAACTCAATATTATGTTAGAAGAACAGAATTTGAACCTAACATAACACTCGGGCTGTTCCCTAAAACCAGCACTAATAGGGCGATTGGGTGTTATTATAGTTTCGATTCCCAATACTACGTGCAATCAACATACATACTATACTCTTGGCAACGTTAGCACACTATTTATAGGCGGGCCAAATGTACCAGTGACGTCATAGGATCTGTTTGAACGAGACCAATTCTTATACAGACTGAATAACTGGGTTATTGAACTAGGAAAGTAAATCTTTGGAAGGTATACGTTGGAGCGGCTAAACATGTTTTCTAGGACCATTGGCGTATCTAGGGTAATTTTTCAGGAGGGGGGGCTGGCCCCTGACATGCCATGGCCGAGGCGATGACGCGGATGCAAAGTCGTTACTCAATGTGGACTGTACATTGTACAGTGAGTAGGTGAGATTAGGTTAGGTCAGGATTAATTTAGGTTTAGTATTGATTCTTCTATGTATTCCTTACTATTTTCACCAGCGTAAAAAATTGTAACAAATAATTTTATGCCAGCTAAGTCGTGAAACGAAAATAAAGTACTTACAAAAGACGTAAATGTAAACGCGAGCGAAATGAGCGTAAACATTTCGTTGCAATTATTGAATACTAGTTTCCGCCTGCGGCTTCGCCCGCGAAATTGATCTCACTAATCTTGTTTCTCCATACAAACTTTGGAACCCCGTGTCACCCCCTTAGAGGGTGAGTTTTGAAAAATCCTTTCTTAGTGCACCCCTAGACCCCGTAAGGGACATAAGTGCCAAATTGGGAGTCTCCAGACCCAGCGGTTTGGGCTCTGCGTTGATATGTCAGTCAGTCAGTCAGTTTCTTCTTTTATATATTTAGATTGAAAATAAAGGACGCAAATGTTAACGCAAGTGACGCTGACGGTGTTAGTGTTAATAATGAAAATCGAAAACACAGATTGTATATGAAAACGCCAGCGAAGCGAGCGCAAAATTTTTGTAAGTGCCAAATAACGTTGCTTGACTAGAAAGAACAGAAAATTTAAAATTAAAATAATTAATAATTAAATTAATTAATTAATTAATAAATAAATAAATTAATTAATTTATTTATTTATTTTAATTTAATTTAAAATTTAAATTATTGTTGGAAATAAAAAAAAATAAGAACAAACAAGATAAATAAATACGGGAGCGAAACGAGCGTTACTATTTTTGATGGTGGTAACAAAAATTGAAACCGAAAACACAAATGTAACATACGAGCGAAGCAAGCGCGAATTTTTATGTAGGCAATAAAAGAAATTTAAACGCGAGGGAAGCCACAGAGTCACGCTAGTTAGATAAAAAGTTGCCTATGTGCCATTCCAGAATATAATCCATCTCTGTGCCGAATCCGTCCAAATCCGTTGGATGATTTTAAACGCATTTATTTTCTTTAATATGGGGGAACAAATGCTCAGAATTCAATGGAACTATTAAGAGCTAAATCCCTGGACCACGCACGCATTTTTACGTCATCAGTCCACCTTGTGTCAGTTGTGCCGACGACGCTGAGGCACCCATTGCGTTGTCTCCACTCGATATCCTTTATTCCCCAACGATTATAATAATAGTAATAATATAGTGCGACATTAACATACACGGTCATCTGATCCCAAACTAAGCAGAGCTTGTACTATGGAAACCAGATAACTGGTAATATACTATATATAATACTTTTCTTTTGTAAATATATACTTAAATATAGATAATTACGCCCAGACACAAGACAAACAGACATATTTAAACAAATGTTTGTCTCGGGTGGGAATCGAACCCACGACCTGCGGCGTGAAAAGCAAGTATCTTACCGACCACGCCACCGGCCCGTCGATTATATCGGTGCCCACTGCCACTTCAACTTGCTCACTTTGATCGCTATATCAATGACTTTAGTTAACTAGTAGTACTGCAGATTCCCTCATTGCAAACTTCTCGCGCAACGAAACTCCGAGCATAGCTCTCTCCAGGGCGCGTTGAGCGACCTTGAGCTTATTTATAAGGCCAGCTGTGAAAGACTACTTTCCAATTCCGTATCATCACTGGCAACATACACTAAATAAAGACTTTCTTAAGTCCTAAGTCTTTGAGGAATCCTAGACGAGAAGACGTTGTTTAGTTTCCTGAATGCTGCCAATCCGAGTTCGATTCTTCGAACGTCTTCTTCATCGAATGTATAGGTGTTCCCTTGAAATTCATTCGGTACCTATATTGGAGACGCTGGCGGAAGCTTGTAATATATAAGTAGTATAATTATCATTCATTCATTTATTACAGAGATTTCACTTCATGGAATGTGGAAGAATATAATAATATGGCAATTAGCCAATTTAACCATCTGTCATGGCGTTATGACAATTCTTACAAACATTTCATTTTTATGTAAACATATTGCTGACCACGTGTTGGTGCACGTGACATTTGACAGACTTCAGCCATAATACAGTTTACGCCATAACATATTAAGGTTATATCAAGGTTACTACAACCTCTCCTAATCCTTTCATCCGTTCCTCGTTCCTGGCCACTCTTACGTTTATTTTTTCGATCTAAATCTTTCTAAATTCAAAACTATTTATGATTATTCAAATAAATCGATCTTTAGAGGCAGTCTTAATTCAACTATCAACATTACCAGACCAATATCTTGCGTGTTGCAGTTTAATACAATTAATTTATTACTCTAATATTGTTTTCCTGTAATTTTATTCTGGGAAAAAAAGGAAAACATAGTAATCTAACAAATTAATTCATTATTTATTATTCAATTATTTAACTTTAATAATACGGCCTCAGTGATACTAAGAAGGTGAAATAATCATTTAGTATCCGTGCGCGATAAGTTGAGACCCGGTTATTAAGCGCGCTAGCGCACACGTTTACCACTTGGCCACAGAAATAACTTCTACATCTATCGTAAAATGAAATGAATGAAATAGCCTTAATACAGAACTACAATAGAAAAAACTGAAAAATTAAAATATAAAACTTTAGTAATAAACTGTTTGTTTACTCTCTGCAGATCTGTTTGCCAATACATATAATTTTTTTTTGGGACATTAACACACACGGTCATCTGGTCCCAAGCTAAGCAGAGCTTGTGTTATGGAAACCAGATAACTGGTATATACTATACTTAAAATACTTTTCTTTTGTAAATATATACTTATAATAGATATTTACAACCAGACTCGACACAAACACAAATGTTAATCACTAATATTTGTCTCGGGTGGGAATCGAACCCACGACCTGCGGCGTGAAAAGCAAGTGTCTTACCGACCACGCCACCGCCCCGTCACGCAATCGGCAAAGGTCTCCTCCAACCTTTTCCATTATTTCCTTTCGGTAGCCATTCTGTTTACATCTATGGTACTATCAACTAATTTACTCCCGATACAAACCACTAATCTACGTTACACAAACGGATTATCATCACAACGGTGTTGCAGATCACTCCCCCCCCCATGTCTCAACTTATTGCGCATGAGTAGTACAACTAGTAAAAAATGAACACGGAACTGTTCTTGCGCGCGTTTCTCTCTGCCGACGTACATGAACAGTTTGTATACATAAACTGAACGAACATATTTCTTTTTTTTTTTCTTCTTTGATAGGCTGGCGCTTGACTACAACTTGCCTGTTGTTAAGCAATGATGTAGTCTACGATGGAACGCGCCAGCCCAGTATACCGATTCACTCGTGATTATCGGTGAGAAGGTGGCAGTGGAATGAGCCTCTTTCAGGTTAGAAACCTTAAAGGAGCATTCCGACGCACCCTCACTGCATGGTGTCACCAGACATCGCACCGGAACACGGCAAGGCCGCTGAGCGGTGCGGCTTTGTCTGGTGGGTGGACACTAACCACGGCCGAAGCCTACCACCAGTTGATTGTCACCTGATTCGCACCACCCGGGGACCACGTGTGGGGATTCAATTAAAGGTCTACTACCCACGGACGAAGGCGACTCAGCCCCAAATTGCGTGTAGCTTTTATTTAGTCTTACTTTATTTGTAAAAAAAAACCGCTCCAACTTTTACAGTGCTGTACCTACGTGGTAACCTCGCCTCCCACAACAACTGGCAGAACCAATTTGGTACTAGAAGTCGCGTATTTTTTTTTTTGATGATGTCCTAACCCTAACCCAATTAGCCGGAAGGACCTCTATTGGTTCACCGGACTCTTTCGGTGAGCCGTCCGAGGACGGTCGAACCGATCAAGTACTGTGGCAACTGCCATGTGGGCTCCCCATGTGGGGACGAACCTCGGCTCAGGACGTTGCCGGACACTCTAGTTTTTTAGGGGATCGGGGAAGTCGCGTATAACACCTCCCGTGTTAAATGCTCTAAGACTCCTAGTACCTAGTTATGGAGTCATGTCAGCTGACAAATTCGTGTAAGGTTTAAGACAAGTCTTTATATGTCTGAGTTTCAATATTCTAAGCCTCTTCACTTCCTATCAATTGTGGCTCAGGAGTGGCAGAGGTGTTATACTGTTGGAATAATTATCAAAACAAACAAAAAGACCAACTTTATACATACTAAGAAATATGTGCGACCCCGGTAGTCGAGCGGTGTAAGCCGTCCGATTGGGCTATACTGTGCCCTGGTTCGATTCCCGCCCCGGACAATATTTGGGTAACAACAAAAATTTGTTTCGGTGTCTGGTTGGTTGAAGGACTATCCTACGTGCCTCGGAGAGCACGTTAAGCCGGTGGTCGGTCCCGGTGTCATTTAACACATCTATGACAACCGTTACATGTAGTCAGACGCCAATATAATCTGACACCTGGTCTAACCATCTCGGCTACTGGTTCCCTACGGGTTTCGAGGTCTGATGGCAGTCGCTCGTATAATTCTGGTAGCTAGCCGCATCAGGTTAGACTGGGAGCCGACACCAATAGAAATGGGAAAAAGGCACGGGGAATGATGATGGTGCTAAGAAGTATGTAGCTAATTTTATAAATCCCATTAAACCTGACATATAAAACATTTTATGGGATTTTTACGACCGTTAGATATAACGATTTAACTAGATATTCTCCCGTAGCTAGGTCCATCATTTATTCAGCTAAATTTACCTCGCGCTGTCGAGAAGCAATGAATGGAATGGGACCCGAAGGTTTTTCCAGCTCCCATACGTAATAATAACCTATTGCCGTTCAACAGGGACAATTCAAACTTCGAGCTGCAACTAAGATTTACTAAGTACCCGTGGCGAAGGGTGTAAGTCTGAAAAAGCGAAGCCGGAGTAAATAAGTTCTTCCTTAGGAAATTAATATCTCTTCACTACCGTCATCGATCGTTCTTACACTGAATGCTATACTTATTTTTGTTGCGATTTAAAAGTGTAAGGCGCTACTTATTCCCTAAAGGGATGCTGATGGGAATCGGCTTGTATGGACTCTTCGCCACTATTAGGTACCTATATTAGGAGTATTTTTGCTCGACCCGGGAATCGAACTCGAGACAGTTTCAGTTTGTACGACCGAGGCAGTTTCACTTTAATTAATACGTTTTACCCTAATATCCTTATCTATCGGGGAATATTATTATTATTGTTATAACTAAATTATAATTACTATGTTATTTATAATAGTTATTTATAATTATTATTCACTAATCATTTATCATTAATCCGTACATTTTTGCATGTTATTATGTTTATTTTTTATAATTTATATTAATTTTATTTTGTATGTTGGACATCAAACACAATGCAAATTATTAATAATAAAAAAATAAAAAAATAATTTAGTCTATTCATAAATTTATATACGCAATTTCTTAAACGCGAGAACTTTTAATTGGCTTAATGTTTCAAATTTTTATAAATTCTAATATAATTGTATTAAGCTGTAAGCCTTCTTTAATGTAATAAATAAATAATTGGAGAACGCTGTGGGTAAAAAGATGTAGTGACAAAGGTGGAAATGGCATGCTTAGGTGGTATGATCATGTGGAGAGGATGGGTGATAGACGATTGACGGAAGGTATATACACGACAGAGGTGAGTGGAAACGCTGGGAGAGGACGCCCTAGGAGGATATTCGCTGATCTCATCGATGATGTCCCTCAAAAGTGACAGGTTCGTAGCACTTACATCACCCCCCGATTTCCTATAAAACTAGTATCCGGGTGCCCTCATGGCAGTTGCCACAGTACTTGATCGGTTCGACCGTCCTCGGACGGCTCACCGAAAAAGTCCGGTGAACCAATAGAGGCCCTTCAAGCCGATTGGGTTACGTCATCAGCAAAAAAAAAAGCACTCACAACCGCAGCATGTATGACCAGATGTATGAACATTAGCGAGGCTAAGAAAGTATGTCTAGATCGTAGCAAGTGCCGCTCTATAGTCTCTGCCTACCCCTATGGGAAAAAGGCGTGATTGTATGTATGTATGTAAATAACTTTGTGCATAACAAAGTGTACCCTATTTATATAAAGTCAAGGTTGAATGTGTTATGCCACTCATGGCCTTTATGGCAGTGTCTAGGGTCACCTTACCACCCCCTTACTGGTACTGGCTATGTAGGTAAATGCTATTTAAAATAAAATATCATCGCGCCTGTATTACCAGATAATGTAGGCAGAGGTAGAGCAGCGGTGGTGCAGCGGTACGGGTACTAGCCTTAGAAATATATGGTCGCGGTTGCGACTCCCGGTCGCGCCTTACTTCTTCTTCGATCTTTGTGTTAATTAATTCATCGCCGCTGCTCAATATCGCTGAAGGTAAACATCGTAAACACCGAGGAAGTTCCAATTTTGCTTTTTAACCCCCGACAAAAAGACAAATGTATCTGTGTACAACTTTTGTTGCCTCGTAGCTCTTAAACGGATGGACTGAATTCGTAAGGTTTCTCTGATTGAAAGCTGAAGTTTATCCTATAACAAGCTTGCGCTCGGTCACAACTTTCCTTTTGTTAAGCAATAATGTGGTCTGTGATGGAACGCGCTTACCCAGTTAACACAGATTTTTAATGACTAGAAGCCCTTAATTAGGTCTGGGGCTTCATAAAAAATTTAGTGTAAATTATTTTCCGCCCACGGCTTCGCCCGCTTGGTACCAATTGGGATAAAATGTAGCATATGTGTTAATCCAGACCAAAATCTATCTCTGTGCTAAATTTCATCCAATACCGTGGAGTAGTTTTTGCGTGAAAGAGTAACAAACATCCACACATTCTTACAAACTTTCGCTTTTACAGTAGGATTTTCATACAAGCTCTACATAGTATGGGATCAGATGATCTTGTGTGTTATACCCCAGAATATAATTATTATTATTATATTATTCATCATCAATCAGCCTGGGGACGTCCACTGGTGGACATAGGCCTCCCCTTTAGAACGCCACAGCGATAGGTTGCCGGCCGTTGACATCTATCGGCTTCCCGTAATTTTAATAATGTCATTAATCCACCTGTAAATTGTTGAACCGTTTATATATTCATGGTCTCACTTTGTAAAATGTATCCATCAAGATACAGGATATGTTCCTATAGATAGATCGTTTAACTCGCGTATCGCCTATCGCCAAGATTCTGACTCCTCAAGCTCCACAGACAGTGATGATGATTCAAGCGATATGGATATTAGTGACGAATAGTCTTACATTACTTTTATCTGTGGTTAAATAGTTCTATATGAGATTTAATTAATGTTTTATGACTTTGTACCTCAGATGGCGTACGCGAGTTAAACGGTCTATCTATAGTTTGAGGTCCGCTGTTTAAGCTTTTGTTTGTTATCTTTTGGCAATAAACGGTTTTTTGGCAATAAACCTTGTGGCGGGCCTGCCGACGCTGCGGTGACCATTGTGTGGTCTCCACTCGATTACATTACTACAATTTGGCTATCCCATGGACATAGTCACGGTCAAAATCAAGTACAGTAAGTAATCACAGTTATGTGTAAATGTTACTAATTGTGTTAACAATTAACAGTTTTATCAGGCTTACATGATTTTAATTAGAACTTGTAGTTAAAAGTGTGAAAAGTTTCTACTTGGACAGTAAGTGTTACATATACGAGTACCTATATTACTAGACCAAGCATTGTATAGTACTATCTTAGATTTACGCGAATATCACACACTAGCCATCCGCCGCGGCTACGCCCGCGTGTACTACATATCATGCCCAGCAGTGGGATAAAAAGTAGCCTATAGCCTTCCTCAACAAATGGGCTATCTAACAGTGCAAGAATTTTTCAAATCGGACGAGTAGTTTTTGAGATTAGCGCGTTCAAACAAACAAACAAACAAACTCTTCAGCTTTATAATATTAGTATAGATTGAAATAAAACTACTGTCTATAGGATTCTATCGCGGTTTATTTTAGATTTTAGATCCCGACGTTTCAAAGTCTTTTCAGACTTCATGTTCACGGGTGGACTGAGGTATTTGACGTCCAATAATATTAATCACAATTATTACTTACTGACTACATACCTACAAACATTATTATTTAAGTTGCGTTCCGATTTACGCAAACTGAGCTCACCTGTCTTGAATAAAAAATATTTTTCTGAATAAGACCGTAAGAATTCTACTAATGGTTATTAAATAAAAATGAATCGCAAAATGTGTTGGTAAGCGCATAACTCGAGAACGGCTGAACCGATTTCGCTAATTCTTTTTTTAGAATATTCCTTGAAGTACTAGGATGGTTCTTACGAAAAAAAAAACAACTTTCTCAGAAACGTCTTGACCGATTCGGTAGGTCTGAGAATCGGTCGTAATCCATTTTCGGACCCGGTAGGTGGCACTGCTTTACCAGGCAGGACGACGTCTGCGGGGTCCGCTAGTGGTTAATAAACAATTACACGTATGTCAGATGATGTAATGAAAACTAAAATAAACAAGGAAAATAGTTTAAAAATTCGTATAAATAACAATGTAAATTTACAATAGGCAACAGTCATCTATAGTCAATACCATTTAACAATTAGAGTATCACTTAAGTCCTTTATTAGAGACCCTTTTTGAGAGACTTTAGGCCTTAATCCACACGCTGGCCAAGTGTCAGTTGGTGGATGTCACATATCTTCAAATTATTAGAAAACAGGCATGTTTTAGAAGACATGCAATTCTGTCATGATGATGACTTCCTTCACAGATATTGAGCAGCGGGGATGAAAACATTCACAGAAAGATGTGTGGGCATGACTGCGAATCGAACCTGCCACCTTATATTTCTAAGGCGAGGCTGGTACCGCTATGACACCACTGTTTAATTCGTGTATACTTAATATTATCTCTAACACAACTTAAATATTAATGTTTGTAGGTAGTCGGTAATAATTGTGATTAATATTTTTGGACGTCAAATATCTCAGTCACCCGTGAACATGAAGTCTAAAAAGATTTTGAAAGTCGGGATCTAAAATTTAAAATAAAATCCGTTAAAAAGTAGTTTTATTTCAATTATCTCTATCTATTGGATAATGTTTGGTTCTGGTTGGCTGAAATAATGCAACCTTCGGATTCATTAGCGAACAGCATCAAAATGTGAAAACCACCAAATTTAGACTCATGTGGTTTAGCGCTCAAATAACTCCTGCAAAAATTATTAAACAAACTGTACCTACAATGGGTTTCAAATAAGAATAGGACTAGAAATCCACTATCTTGGATGAGAATATGCAACAACTTGGCATTTTTCAGTACGATGGGCAAAAATGTTTGTGTGATATAATAATCACATCAAGACGAAAAAAAAATTAAAATGTGTATCTTATTGCCGTTCCATTGAGATTGGAAATTTGGAGTTGAATATTTATGTAGGAACATATTTTATTTACTTCGGAGCAAAAAAAAGTGGTGTTAAAAGTTAAAACATGAGTTATCTGTGTTTATGTATTTGTGCAAAACTTTGTGGCATCCTAGCGTGCAAATTTACAGTAGGTAGTTGTATGTAACTACATACATAGTATGTGTTTTGTATTTTTTTAATTTTTTTAAGTTTAATATTTATTTCTCACTAAATTGTCAATACATATTAGTACTTCTTTTCAAAATTATTAAAAAGGTTTAAATCAAAAATTAAACAAGTACAAAATTCAATTGAGTTTCATAATGAAATTCCATTCTTAAACACACAGTGTTAAGATCTACAGGGATTCTAGGAGTGATAAATTGATCTAATGATTTTTTTTTTAAATATCACCCTTGTTTATGGATACCAAAGTCACAGAGGTTCACATAGTATTGTCTTAGATTTACACGAATATCACACATTGTAATAAAACTACTTTATAACAGACTTTATCGTGGTTTATTTTAGATTTTAGATCCCGACATTACAAAGTCTTTTCAGTCTTTCTCGGGTGCACATGAAGTCTGATAACACTTTGAAACGTCGAGATCTAAAATCTAAAATAAACTGCAGTTAAATCTGATATAAAGTAGTTTTATTTCACAGGGTTTCATTAGGACAAATCTTAATGTTGATTAAGGCTTTTAGTCTTTAAACTTGCTAAGAGAAAGCATAGTTTAAATGAAGTTATGCTTTCAGTCTCCTCAACAGTGAGACACTGAAAGTATAATAATTTTGATGTTACTTTATAACACTTTCTCTTTAATACTGTAAGCAGCTAATGAAAAATAGAGGTGCTAAAGTAAATATTTAGGCAGGCATATAATTATTTATACTTCTTGGTATTAAATAGTAACTAAGTAGGTACTCTATTTCTGCGGTTTTTCCCCTAAAGATATACTAAAACATCATAGCTAATGTTATCATAATAGATTTAAAAAGAAAATAAATGTTAAACTTACGCAATTTAAACGTCTTCAAAACGATGTAATTTATTAAAACGGATTACACTCCCGATAAATATAGAATCTAAAATGTCAAAATGATTATGCTTTTAACCACTTATCACTCGAGTTTTGCACAGTCACATCATGTGCGGAAAGTTGAAAAAAACATGAGATTCTGTTATGAAGTTTAGGAAACCAGATTCAGAGGGAAATTACCAAAATACGCAAATTTTCTTTCAGGATCCGACCACCATGTAAAATCACCGATTAAAAATCCACTAAAACATTATCCAAATCATTCGTTTCAACACTAAAGTCTGTTTATAGGTGGCACACATGCCCGAAGACATTAAAGTTTTCAAATTTGCACAAATTCAGCTCGTTTTTACGATATCACAAAATAAAATGATGTGTAAATTGTGATGGATGAATGACATGAAATTTTGACATGCGCAAAGAGTACTGCCACTAACAAAGTTATCACCGCCATCTAGTGCATGATATTTGCAAAAATTTGTAATGGTGAGTCGTACCAGTTTCAGCGGTTCAACTACTCGTCACTAGATGTCGCTATAAATTGTTAGATTCAGTCAATAGATGGCGGTGCTTGAAAAAATTACAACATTTTAGTGAATTGAAGATGGCATTATCGACAGATCATCAAATTAAAAATATAAAAGTAATTAATTTTATACAGCTTACATCCTTCTGCTACCTTAATTTAGTTAATCAATAAAAACGGCAACTTAATTATATATCTAATTAGCCGTCCTAGATATTGACTGATCAGGGTTTTCCTCTGTCGTTAGGAATTTACGGTGTAGGTAGGTAATGGTGTATTTTTTTTAAATTACGAAGTCTGACTCATTGTTATGTTGGTACCTTCCCATACTTTAGTAAATAGGTAGATACCTAACCATAGCTGGATCTAAGCAGGTACTATCAGCGTTTATATGCTCTTTGGTACTATTTATGAAAAAACGTACAATTTACTCTCAAGATGAAAACTACGCATTGGACAGTAATGTTGTTCTAAAACTGGGTTTAGGATTTGTACAGGTAACCTTTAAGTTACGGCTCTTTCACGTGGTATAGAAAGATATGTCTACCTAAGTCAAAACACCTCGGTGGATGTCCTGGAAAGTTTAGTTCTTAGACATGCCGGTTTCCTCACGATGTTTTACTTATTGAGCAGCGGCAATGAAACAATTCACACTAAGATGTGTGGGCACGTCTGGGAATCGAACCCGCGACCTTATAAATCTAAGGCGGGGCTCGTACCGCTGAGATACCTCTGCTCCGAAGTAAGTACCATTAAATTATTATTCTCTTAGCGTGGAGTTGGTAGTGATCTGGTTAGTTAAGTTTGGTTATTCACAAACATAATAATATCATACATTATTTATGAGCGCACACGGATGTTGTATGTACTACATACTACCTACCCTTAGATAATTAAAAATAAAGATATGCCACTTGAACACAGCGCGCGGTCCTTCTAAAATGAGTCCAACGGACTCACTAACACTCAGTCACACGCGAACTATCGAGTAGACGACGCATGTTTACACACCTCGCTTGCTCAGAAGAATACTGTATTAAGTCAAAATTTGGCGCTAACTGACTTAATAATACAGCTCGACTAAAAAAAGTACGTTCTTCCTTTTGAATTAGGTTGAAAACCGCTTACACGTTAAATGAGCCAATAAGGAAAGTTACATCTCTATTCCTCTCTATCTTTCTATTCCCTAGAACACGGAAGAACGTACTTTTTTTAGTCGAGCTGTATTATTAAGTCAGTTAGCGCCAAATTTTGACTTAATACAGTATTCTTCTGAGCAAGCGACCTCATTAATTTTAGGTTTTGTGCATAAAAAAAGAAACAAAATGCCTTCTTGTATGTTCATTATATGTCATAATCACTCAAGAAACAAAAATAGACGGAATTACTTATCTTACCTACTTTCGACGGTGGCGTGGTTGGTAAGATACTTGCTTTTCACGCCGCAAGTCGTGGCTTCGATTCCCACCCGAGACAAACATTTGTGATGAACATTTGTGTTTGTGTCGAGTCTGGGTGTAAATATTTGTTATAAGTATATATTTACAAAAGAAAAGTATTATATGTATAGTATATACCAGTTATCTGGTTTCCATAACACAAGCTCCGCTTAGCTTGGGACCAGATGACCGTGTGTGTTAATGTCACAGAATATTTATTTATTTATTTACTTATCACGCGGAAGCACAGCCAAAAATCTTAGTTTACTTAGTTACTTAAATTGTTGATTGCTATGCCATATTTGTAAGAGTGAGATAGATAACGCAAAATAGACGTGAAAGACACAGGCAACGCACACGCTTCGCCCGTCATAGTATTTCGCGGGTATTTCGCTACCGCAATGTCATTCATTCAACAGCTCGGCTATCATGAATTCGCTTGCACGCTGTGTGGGGCCCTATCTCTGTCCTTTTCTATCGTTCATTGTAAATATCTAATTGTGATCACAGATGTGTGTTTCTCGTTGCATGTAGTTGTGTACGGAGTCCTAGGTTTAGTGATTGCGTTATTAGAGCCTACCGTATCTTCCTTTTCTTGATTTATCAAAGTATATACAAAACTACATTGACAAATTACAAATTGATACAAATGCTGGAGCCGAAACGTGGACACTCACGGTAGGACTGGTCCATAAATTTAAAGTCGCTCAGCGAGCTATGGAATGCTATGCTTGGAGTTACTCTGAAGGATCGAATACGTAGGTAATGAAGTGATCCGACAGAGAACCAGAGGAAGCGACATAGCTCACCGGATTAGTAAGCTGAAGTGGCAGTGGGCCGGTCATATCTGCCGCAGAACTGACACCGTTGGGGTAAACGAGTTCTTGAGTGGAGACCACGGATTGGCAAACGTAGCGTAGGATTCAGACTTGTGGCTATGAAGCCTCATTTCACTGCCACCTTCTCACCGAAAATCATTCATAATCGCGGGTAAATCGATATATTGGGTAGGCGCGTCTCATCGTAGACTATAATTGCTTAGCATCAGACAGCAGTCAAGTGAAAGCCTATAGCAAATAAAAAAAGATTTACATGTTAAGACTTCACTTCAACGCTTAATCCACACACGCTGGCCAAGTGCGGGTAGGTGGATGTCACATGACCTCGAATGATTAGTTCTTCTTTATGCCGGTTTCCTCACGATGTGGTTCATGATGGTTTCCTTCACCTTTGATTCTTCTTTTTGATTTGATTTTGATATTGAGCAGCGGCGATGAGACAATTCACACAAAGATGTATTTACACGACTGGGATTCGAACCCGCGACCTTATATTTCTAAGGCGAGGACTTGTCTGGGTTCAAATCCCGAGTCTCTTCAATATGCCGCTATTGATCCTGGTGCACAGAAGTGGCAGTGGGGGGATTGCGTGGTGGGTTCACTCCCATAATAATAAAATTTATGTTCTAATTTAAATATTTTCATTCTTACTGAGACAGGATACATAATAACATTTTAAATCTCAGGTATTTTTATTTTTTTATTAAAAGAGTTAGCTCATTAACATGTCTCGAATGTTTTGGGCGCGAAAACTATGTGTCAGGTGTTATCCGTTAGATGTTGAAAGGGTTCTGTACGTTTTTTTACCCGACTACGCCAGAAGAAAGGTTATGTTTTTCGAGTACATATCTATATAAATAAAAATCAATTGCTGTTCGTTAGTCTCGCTAAAACTCGAGAACGGCTGAACGGATTTATCTTATCTTGGTCTTGAAATGTTCGTGGAGGTCTAGGGAAGGTTTAAAAGGTGAGAAAAATTCTAATAATTACGGGGAAAACCCTAAAAACAGCAGTCGATTGAGGCAGTACGACGTCTGCCGGGTCAGCTAGTATATGTATATTTCTTTGTCACGCTCTAGAGCCTAAACGGCTTGTCGCAGCTGAGCTTAAGAGGTATCATTAAAGGCCGACCGTTTAACTCGCGTATCGCCTATCGCCAAGATTCTGACTCCTCAAGCTGCACAGACAGTGATGATGATTCAAGCGATATGGATATTAGTGACGAATAGTCTTACATTACTTTTATCTGTGGTTAAATAGTTCTGTAAGAGATTTAATTAATGTTGTAATTATGACTTTGTACCTTAGATACGTGAGTTAAACGGTCGGCCTATAGATTCGTCCTAGTCGTGAGAGTGGCACTGGGTACATCATATTTTGGATTTTTCGCGCCAAATCAGTTCTCCAGTTGGCAGATGTTGACGCAATCGGGTTTTTGACATTTCTCATACATTTCTCATAACTTTGTTTGTTGTTTACAGTACGTAACAATAAATTAATATAAAACGCTTAAGGAACCCTAATAATAAACTGGCAACACAGGTATTCGCGCATCCGGCGTCCACTTTGCATAACATTACCTACCCACGCTGGTTCTTCAGTACTTTAAAGGTACAGGCAGCTACAAAACTGCTTTCATCGGTTCGACCGTCCTCGGACGGCTAGCGGCTCACCGAAAAAGTCCGGTGAACCAATAGAGGTCCTTCAGGCTAATTGGGTTAGGTCATCAGCAAAAAAAAAACTGCTTACTTAGTTTAATACAAGGGCCCCGGCCGGTGGCGTGGTCGGTAAGATACCTACTTGCTTTTCACGCCGCAGGTCGTGGGTGCGATTCCCACCCGGGACAAAAATTTGTTTGAATATGTTTGCTTGTCTTGTGTCTGGGTGTAATCTATAAATATAAAAATCAATGCCGCTTTTCTTTGTAATTTTATAACTCAAAAACGGGCTGATATTCACCTCTGCCTACACCTTCGGGTAATAACGGCGTGACGATATGCTCAGTGTCTACAGTAAGAACGTCGAAGAAGCGCCATATACATTTATTTAAATATATTTATTTATTAACTTAGCACTTTTGTATGCCATTATACCTACATTGGGTTTGACTAAAACAGCTCTTGTATAAAATATATTATTATGTCTGTGTTTTTTTTATTCTGTAATAGGCCTGCGCTTGACTACAACTTGCCTGATGTTAAGCAATGATGCAGTCTACGATGAGACGCGCTTGCCCAGTATACCGATTCACTCGTGATTACGAATGAATTGGCCTTGGGTGTAGGTACCTATATGGTGTGAACAGGGATAATCGTCGGTTGGCGCCACATTACATACAGACCTCTACGTGTTGGCTTTGGCCCCACGCACGCCTTCCAAAAGTCCGGAGCTCCGTAGCTCCGAGATAAAATAATATTATAAAGTAGGACATTAACACACACGGCCATCTGATCCTAACCTAAGCAGAGCTTGTACATATGGAAACCAGATTACTGGTAATATACTACTTAAAATACTTTTCTTTTGTAAATATATACTTAGATAAAGATAACTAGCTTTCCGACAGCGGCTTCGCCCGCGTGTGTCGCTTATCGCGCCAAAACATTACCTTCTTTTTGCGCAGTCGGATAAAAACTATCCTATGTCCTTTATCGGGTCTCAAACTACCTCCATACCCAATTTCATCCAAATCGGTTCAGTAGTTTAGGCTTACGTTAGTTACTTTCGCATTCTTAATATTATTAAGGATTAATAACACACAGAATCAAGACAAACAGACATATTCATCACACAATTGTGTGATTTACCGAGCAAGCAAGCAACTTACCGACCACGTCACCTGTCGGCCCGTCAATAAATGTCCAAAGCGCGGGAATAGGGGACTAGTATTATGTGGCTTTGTAGCTCTTAAAAGAATGGACCGATTTTGACACATTTTTCTTTAGTGACCAACATAGTTCTTCTAGGTCAGATTTAAGTTAAAATTTTATTGTAGTAATACTGAAATCGGTTGAGGATAATAAGATCAGCTGCTAGTTATTGAGTCCGCCATGTTTGATTATGTTTTTTTTTTTCTAAATATAACGAATGAACGCAAGGTTGTGCCAGTCACGGAATTTTAAATATGCATAAAGTGTTGACGCATTTAAAATGTGTTTTTTGTTATTTGTGTGATCTATGAAAGAGAAAAAAAATTGGTTGCCTGTAAAGTCGGTATACGGGCGAAAGTTTTACGTGACAACGACTTTGAGTGGTAAAATAATTTTAATGTGAATATTCATTCGTATAGTAGGAAGAAGGATGAAATAATAGTAACAATTTAAAACATTTATTTAAACAAAGAATTATATTTAAAACATTAATTTATACAAAGAATCTCGCTCTTAGGCGGGCTAACTGTGCTCGAGTGGAAGGGACGCGTGCCTTTCACTTTTTATGTCTGTCTCTCTCGCTCTTAGGCGGGCTAACCATGCCCGAGTGGAAGGGACGCGTGCCTCTCACTCGCTCTCATTGTGAGCGCATAACGTGAGCGGAGCGTAACGCAGTTTCTTGAAGTGTCACCCGGCAAACCAATTTATAAGACGTTGTCACGTCAAAAAGTCGAATTTAAACATATAAACACACCCCGAGACGCCTAATTTTCTTTAAAACTATCACTGCAACTTTTCAATAAAAAACTGCATTAATATGTTTTTTTTTTCTTTTTTTTTATGATACATATCTGTGAATACTTTCACATAATATTCGTATTTTTGTCGCATAGAGTCAATGTTCCAAATTGAGTGCTCAGTCACCTTCGTCCGTGGGTGTAGACTTATAATTGAATCCCCTAACGTGATCCCTGAGTGGTGCAAATCAGGTGACAATCAACTGGTGGTAGGCTTCAGCCGTGGTTATTGACCACCCACCAGACAAATCCGCACTGCCAAGCGGCCTTGCCGTGTACCGGTGCGATGTCTGGTGACATAATACATAGAGAGTGGGTCGGAATTGTTGCTCCTTTCTAACCTTCTCACCGATAATCATTCGTAATCACGAGGCTGGCGCGTTCCGTCGTAGTCTACATATTGCTTAACATCAGGCAAGTTGTAGTCAAGCGCCAGCCTATCGGAGAATAAAAAAAATGTTCCAAATGATACATATCGTTGATTCGTAACAGTTTACTGTGTGATGCAAATGTTCGGATCAGAACGATGTTTCATTTCTCCCACGCCTATTTTGTACTGCTTCAGCTTAGGTTTGACCTTTTTAGTGTTCTACTACTCGGCACGGGTCTTCTCTCAACTTTCTTACGAGTTGAGAAAGACTTGCCAAGTGTGGGTTCACTTCAACCCTTTTGAGTGTCCCACGGCTGGGCACGGGTCTTCTCTCAGCTATCTTACAAGTTGAGAGAATTTAAACCTTAATCCACACACACTGGCCAAGTGTGTGCTGGTGGATGTCATATTTCTACGAATAATTAGTTCGTAGACATACCGGTTTCCTTACGATGGAATACCCATCACCAATGCAGCGGCATTGAAACAATTCAACATATAATAACATCCAACTCGCACCTGACCAGCATGTGTAAACTCTCTCAACTCGTAAGCTAGTTAAGAGAAGACCCGTGCCCAGCAGTAGGATACTAAAAACGGCCAGCATAACCGGCCGTGGCGTGGTCGGTAAGATAGGTACTTGCATTTCACGCCGCAGGTCGTGGGTTCGATTCCCACCCGAGAGAAACATTAGTGATGAACATTTGTGTTTGTGTCGAGTCTGGGTGTAAATATCTATTATAAGTATATATTTACAAAAGAAAAGTATTATATGTATAGTATATACCAGTTATCTGGTTTCCATAACACAAGCTCTGCTTAGCTTGGGACCAGATGACCGTGTGTGTTAATCTCCCAGAATATTTATTATCTATTTATTATTATTTATAATTAGTCAGCTTCAAACTGGCCGCTCCGAAACACGGCTATAAAGAGGAATATTAAAATAATGTAATTAATTATAAGTACTTAGACAAGCGCCAAATAATATAAACGCCGGCGCCGATTATCCTCAGTTTTTTGTAACAAAACTATTCGGATATATACCGGTTAGCTAACTGACATCATTGACCAGATTTACACCAACTTTGAATCAACCGATTAAGTGTGAGTTGCGTTGCACAGTTATTTGGTTACAATAGTAATGATGTCAGTAAGATTATACATATAAAAATTCATACACGTTTTTTGCTTTACCATTGAAATCTATATATATAAAAATGAAACACGTTTTCCGTTGTCACGACATCACGCGTGAACGGCTGGACCGATTTCGCTATATCTTTTTTTAAAATATTCCTTTAAGTACGAGGATGGTTCTTACGCAGAGAAAAATTAAAAAAAAAAGAAAATTTAAAGTTAAGAAGTGCCGAAATCCGGGTTAGATACCTATTATTTATTATTGGTTATATTCGGTAGGTCTGATGGCATGACCGGGTAGATGGCACTACTTTACCGGGCAGAACGACGTCTGCCGGGTCCGCTAGTTTAACAATATAAATATATCTGAAATAAAACTACTTTTTAACGGATTTTATCACGGTTTATTTTAGATTTTAGATCCCGACGTTTCAAAGTCTTTTCAGACTTCATCTTCACGGGCGGACTGAGGTATTTGACGTCCAAAAATATATCATAATCACAATTATTACTGACTACCTCCAAACATTATTATTTAAATTGCTTTCTGCAAACTGAGCTTACAGTGTCTTGAATTCTGAGTTGATTTTACTTGGATTTTGGTACAAATAAATTAAGAACTGGGTCTGTGAGCTCAGTGGTTGCAAATCAGGGCCTCGATTCTGGCGCTTTATACATTATGTTTAATAGACATTTGTCTAACAAAAATGGCGATTGCTTTTGTTTTTCAATGACATCCGCCATTTTTTTTGACGTGACAACGTCTTATAAATTGGTTTGCCGGGTGACACTTCAAGAAAGTGCGTTACGCTCCGCTCACGTTATGCGCTCACAATGAGAGCGAGTGAGAGGCACGCGTCCCTTCCACTCGGGCATGGTTAGCCCGCCTAAGAGCGAGAGAGACAGACATAAAAAGTGAAAGGCACGCGTCCCTTCCACTCGAGCACAGTTAGCCCGCCTAAGAGCGAGATTCTTTGTATAAATTAATGTTTTAAATATAATTCTTTGAATAAATAAATGTTTTAAATTGTTACTATTATTTCATCCTTCTTCCTACTATACGAATGAATATTCATATTAAAATTATTTTACCACTCAAAGTCGTTGTCACGTAAAACTTTCGCCCGTATACCGACTTTACAGGCAACCAATTTTTTTTTTTTGACATTTGCGCGCTTTAGACATTCTTCTATAGTGAACAAATGTTGACAAAATGGCGCCAGAATCGGGGCCCAGGTGATAATAAACTGGTAATGGGCTTCTGCCGCGATTAGTGACCACCAACCTGACAGAGCCGCACCGCCAAGCGGCCTTGCCGTATTCCGGTGCGATGTCCGGACACTATTTGAGAGATTGGGTCGGAATGTTGCTTTTTAAGGCGCCTCAATCATAGTAATTTTTTTATCAAGGTTAAAAATGCAATGATTAAGTAATAAACATCTGCTTGAGATATTGGTAATCTGGTCTTATTCTAAGGCTTCGGTTACTAACTATAACGGTCAAATTCCTTTGTAGAAAAAGGTGACTCACACCTGTATAATACAAGAAGATCGGCAGAGGTGAATATCGCAAGCTATTGTATGGCCTGTGGGGGACTGGAGGATCTGGTTTTAGTGACCTGTAAGAGGAGGTGTGTAAACCAGACCAACTCTCAACCAGAAGCAGGTTCGGAACGAAGAAATATGTAAAATGTAAAGTCTCAGGATGGTCTTTTGTATTAACTTACCCACTTATTTATGCCAAATCGGTGAGTAGTTATACTGATAAGCACCTACCTATTATCTATCGTTGAAACAGTAACTCCCAGATTATCCTACCTGCCCCAGTATTAAACTATTATGGGTTCCTAGGGGATTCAGTAAGTAAAACTAAGATAAAAGGTGGATTAGCCGCGCACACGACCGCTCTACTTGCGTCTCTTAATTTGGTCTACTGATCCGCCAGCGGACGTCTAACTCGCACGGGGTCCAGTGATATATTGATTTAAATGGTTACAGTTAATACAGACAACACTTTGCCCGACCCGGGATCGGTTATTATGCGACCACATTTACCACTAGACCACCTGGCAGTTCTGTCTAGTTGTACTATTATATATGTTGTATCTTCACTAGAGCTCTCAAGGTGAGCTGCGTTGAAACTACATTCACGAGCAAACCTATTCATATCCAAATCGGTTGATTTGGTCGATCACTTCTGTCCCCTTAACACGAGTTGTTAGAAGGAAAAAGGTCTTTAATAAAATCAGTCACATGTCAAGCTGAAATACAAAAGTATCTACAAAACATTTAACCTAGTTTCCGGATGATGTTATGGATAATGGGACATCTCATACATGACACCTTTCTAAAACACTAACGGACCCCGCAGACGTCGTCCTGTCCGGTAAAGCAGTGCCACCTACCGGGTACGAATAGATCACGTCTCACGTCCGATTCTCAAACCTACCCAATATAGATATAAGATTGCATAAAAATCCGTCAAGCTGTTTTGGCGGAGATTGCTTTTTTTTTAATTAATCTCTGCGTAGATCATTCCTCGTACATCAAGGAATATTATAAAACAAGAATTAGCGAAATCGGTTCAGCCGTTCTCGAGTTATGCGCTTACCAACACATTTTGCGATTCATTTTTAAATTATAGATAGAGTAGCGACCCGCCCCAGCTTCGCACGGATGCAATGTGTTATACTTATAAACCTTCCTCTGGAATCACTCTATCTATTAAACGAACCGCATCAAAATCCGTTGCGTAGTTTTAAAGATCTAAGCATACATCCCTATGTATGTATTTTCTGTCCCTACATAGGGACAGAAAAAGCGACTTTGTTTTATACTATGTAGTGACTAGCGCACCCGGCAGACGTCAAACTGCCCGGTAAAGCAGTGTTATCTACCGGGTCTCAGACCTACCGAATATAACCACTCAAATGTAACCACAGCAGTTTAAGTCATGAATACCAACTGTTCTTCCTTAGGATTTCCATTTTATAATACCTCGCCCAGTTTTTGTCCTCGACTTCTTCTCTGGGATAACTTCTTTCTTTCTGATATTTCTTTTCGAAGTTTCTTTTTATTTTAATTTTTCTTTAATCAAGAACCATCCTCGTACTTTAAGGAATATTCTAAAACAAGAATTAGCGAAATCGGTCCAGCCGTTCACGCGTGATAGCGTGATCAAGGGAAATAGGGATTCATTTTTATATAAACACAGATTATATAATATTAGATGGATTAGAGGGGAACATAGATGGAAACCGTGGAAAAGGAAGTCCCAGGATAAGCTTTATAACCAAATAAAGAAAAAGGTTGGTGTCATGCCGTTTAAGCCGTTTAGTCGCATAATGCCCAATTCGCAGAATGCCTAATTCTCAAAAGGACCAATTCGCAAAAGGATCTAATAAGCATCTTAAGTTTTTATTACTATTATTATCTGAGATAATCAAGTGTTAGCCCTTTTGCGAATTAGTCCTTTTGAGAATTTGTCCTTTCGCGTATTAGTCCTATTGAGACACAGTAGGCATTTTGCGAATTGGGCATTATGCGACTAAACGGTATAAGCAGGTGAAAGATGCTGCTTTAAATCGAGTCAAATGGAAAGAAATTCATCAGTTGCACCGGTAAGGGTCTCAACCTTAATTAAAAGATGAAAATGTTTACTTCCAACTTACTTTTACTTTTCTATCTTTTCTATATTTTCTATATTCCATTTTGAATGTTTTCAATGAATATGTTAAATTTGGAATAGCATAAAGAGAAGTCCAAAATATTATTTGAACTTTTTCGTATTAACAAACTCGGACCAGAAGTATTGGGCTATTCAAAATGTCTCAAATTTGGTCCATCCGTTTAGGTGTTACAAGGCCATAAACTTCTACATACATTACATTTCAAAATTATAACACTCATTTTTCTTCTGGAGTAAAAAAAACACCCAAGCGAAGCGAGGACGACTCAATCATCAAGTAAGAAGGTAAGGTTTAATTGACAAGTTATTAAACATAATTACCACTTTTATGGAGGTTTCTCATTGAATAAATATTAATAAATAGATTTATCAAGGCAACTTTGTAATTATCTGCCATGTTGGAATTATTTATTTTCACTGTTAAACAGAGGTTACAAAGGACAGACAACAAAAATTTTAGAGACATCCACTTCGATTGTGGGAGTACCCCTTCACTGAACCCACCACCAAACTCCATCAGCCTCCTGTAAGCCAGGAGCGACAGCGGCGCCGTGAAGAGACTCGGGATTTGAACTCGGCCAAGTCTCAGGACACCTAAACTGTCTTGGATCCCGCATGAATTTAATCAAAAAGCTAATAGGTAGAGTTGGAAAATTACATTGTCCACATCCCTCCAGGCAAAACGGGAGACAGAATAGAGAAAGAAGAGAGGTTTAAAATTGCCTCATGAAAATTGAACTAAGCACCACGGGTAATGTAATCTAAGGGGACCTGTCAGAGCTGATTCCAGTAATAATTATGCAAAATTTTGAAATAAAACTACTTTTTAACCGATTTTATCGCGGGATCTAAAATCTGAAATAAACCGCGATAAAATCCGTTAAAAAGTAGTGTGATATTCGCGTAAATCTATAAAAGAAGAAACTGACTGACTAACATATCAATGCAAAGCCCAAACCGCTGGGTCTGGAGACTCCAAATTTGGCACATAGGTTCCTTATGGGGTCTAGGTGTGCACTAAGAAAGGATTTTTCAAAACTCACCCAAGAAGAGAGAGAAACAAGATTAGTGAGATCAATTTCGCGGGAGAAGCCGCGGGCGGAAGCTAGTTATCTATATTTAAGTACATCCTTACAAAAGAAAAGTATTATAGTTATTTAGTATATTACCAGTTGAAATAAAACTATTTTTTAACGAATTTTATCGCGGTTTACTGTAGATTTTAGATCCCGACGCGACGTTTCAAAGTCTTTTCAGACTTCATGTTCACGGGAGGAAAAAAAGAAAAAAAAAGAAAAGACTGAAACGTCGAGATCTAAAATCTAAAATAAACCGCGATAGAATCCGTTAAAAAGTAGTTTTATTTCAATGTGTGATATTCGCGTAAATCTAAGACAATACTATATTGCCAGTTATCTGGTTTCCATAGTACAAGCTCTGCTTAGTTTGGGATCAGATGACCGTGTGTGTTAATGTCCCACTATATTATTATTATTTACTGAAAAACTTGCAATATCCTGTGAGAAATTGGGCAACACAGCGATCAACCTCAATCCACGGTCTCGCTTAACGCTCGCGCACTGATGGAAGGACCAGTAAAGTATGATAAGGCCTACCCCCTCCCCCTGTTTCATATATTACTTAAAAATCTAAAGGAAAAATGTATACACGTTTGGCGGGGATTTCCCGGAAGGCGTAGTGCGGTTAGCGCGGGACCGTTGCCATGGTAATGGTAATCGTTTACCATGTACACGCACCCGATGAACCTTGACACTCGCGTGGTTGCCCGCACTTTTTCAAAGTAATTTATTAGTAATGGTTTTTAAAAGTAATTTTAACTATTTATTTAATATTTACTTATTTTATATGGTTGGTTTAATTTCAACTACCAGTGGTATTCAAACCGAATCGTTCATCGAACCTAGGACCTCTCAAGCACATGGTAACCGCTAAACCAAAATGTTAAATGTGTCTAAATAACTTAAGTCTAACTCCTATTCATTTAATTATAAATTCATTTGACATTTCGACTCCGGCGCAACCTTGAACATTGACATTTGGGAGAAGGGGTTTAGGGTTCCGTAGAGGTGATAACAAAACGGTATGTCACTTAAAATCGTGGATGTAGACAGAATTTATTTTAGAAATAAATAGTAAAAACAGGAACACATTTATTTGACATAAAAAGGACACAAATAGGAAAAAATAAATAAAATAAAATAAAAATAAAAAGTCTTATTCCTAAAAATCTTATAAGCCTCTTTAGCTAAAATTGTCTTTGTCTCTTTCTTACTAGTATAAATGCCATGACAGACAAAGACAAACGAATTAGAAACCTATTTTAGCTATAATGAGCTTACAAGATGTTAATGAACACGGGGGTAAGAGTATAATAATAATTATTAATTCAAATAAAGTCTTAACCTTTTCTTCTAAATCTTCTAAATATATAAAAGAAGAAACTGACTGATTGACTGACCGACATCAACGCAGAGCCCAAACCGCTGGGTCTGGAGGCTCTAAATTTGGCACATAGGTTCCTTATGGGGTCTAGGGGTGCACTTAGAAAGGATTTTTCAAAACTCAACCTTTAAGGGGGTGAAACGGGGTTCTAAAGTTTGTATAGAGAAACAAGATTAGTGAGATAAATTTCGCGGGCGAAGCCGCGGGCGGAAGCTAGTTATTTCATGATAGTATAGTACCTGGATAACCGAGCATTGCTCCCAGAAATAGTACTTCTCACAAAGGAAAAATTAAAAAAGCATCCGGATTCGAGCCGGTATGACCGCCCAATTTCCCACCTGAGCTGTCATAACGTTATAAAATTGTCCCGATATTTGCTTTGGTATCCTAATGATATTGTAGCATTTTTTCACACGAATAAAACAACGTTTTCTAAAAATGAAACCTAGCTAGATCGATTAATGGCCCCTGAAACCCTCTGCATACTAAATTTCATAAGAATCGTTGGAGCCGTTTCCGACATTCAGCTTATTAATATATTTTAAACAAGAAATGCTCGTTTAAAGGTATTAAATTAGACAGATACTTACAAAAACTTAATTAATAAAAAAAAATTTTTTAAACAAAATTAAATCTATCTAAGCTCAGAACTCCAATTCACGTGCCTTAAAAAAATATTTATAAAATACTATTTAACTCGAACTGTAAATAGTTAATTTATTAAAATATTTTATTTTCGACTTATGTCGAGTTCGAGATAAACGTCTAAAACGTGAGAATCTTTTAATAATTACATGTTGTCATAGATGTGTTATAATCTCACTACACACTTTCTATAATATCTATACGTACTTGAAGGGGACCCACTATCATAATGTGCCTCTTAATATTAAAGTACTTACCAGCTAGCCTTATGCCATTTACCCAGTGGAAATGTAAATATCTACTACAGAACCCACATGCCACAGATTCCCGCCAAAACAAAAAAGCATCACCGCCCGACGAATCCGCGCCATATTTTTTTCGAACATCATTTCAAAATCCGCCAACAGTCTAACAGTCTCATCGTAATTAAAGTTACAACCAGTTTTAGATATTTTAAATCGATTTAACTTGGACGTATCGATCATTCGATAGTCGTGATAATCGTTCAGTTTCGATTGTGTGTCTGTGTGTGCGGACGTGTGCCAGCCTTAGAAAAAAAAGTATTTTTTTTTTATTTTTTAAACAGTGTTGCCTGGGGTGGTAAGTTTTGGATTTTTTATTTGATGGAATATTTTATCTGTGTATCCTACAGGAAGTTTCAAAAAGGATTATAATGTTTTAATACCTGTTCTATATTTAAAAATTTGAAATGGAGTTACCATGTGAATAGTAGATGTTTAATGTTTTTAATTTATTCATAAAAACCTGTTTAAGTTTCGTCTGAATTATTCATTGAATATTTTTCATTTCTGCTTCCTTGTGCTCTTTTACTGTGAAATTAATTTAATATTATTATTTTCTATATTAAAATTACAAATGAAACAATTTATTAACAGAAAGTTATACTAGTAGTTTAGAATATTTTATTACAAAGTGTTTATTTAACTGTAAAATTCAGTGTGAAATCGTTACTTAATGCTATTAAAAAACTTCTCAAAGCGTGTGATACTAAAAAATGGTCCTTATCCATTTTATTAGAACAAAAACTACTTTTTAGAATTACTTTTTGCAACACTGGCTGTTTGTTAAAATAAATCAAAAACCCTGAATAAAAAAAATATATATGTCCCGCGTTCTCTATTCGAACTTAATTGCCATCTTTAAAATTCTATTTGGTGAATATCAAATGGTTGTGTAATTTCTGAAATAAATGAAAATTCGTACTTGGTATCGAATATCTATTAAGGAAAACATTGTGAGAAAACTAGTTTTCCTTAGAACTTAGACATTCAAGAATATGTGACATCATTTTTGTCTGCGTGTGTGGAAAACCAAACTGTTTTATGAAAAAATGCGTTTTCAGTTGAACACTAATTACTACACCACAGATAATTTAATACTGTACTAGGTAGTACTTTAAGCTTCGCGGTGGCTTAGTAATGGAATACGCATTGAGGTCCCGAGTTCGTAGCCTGTACTGGCAAAAATACCTAGGGTACCTACTTACTGTGTTAAATTATCTTAAACCATTTCTATTCATAAATGGCTAACGCCTGGCCACAACTGACGCTAAGCATTGATATGGTCCAAGATGGAATGCGCTTACCCAGTAAATACATAATCACTCGTTACTCACATGATGAAAGATACAACATCTTAAATGGTATCACCAGACATCGCGTCGGAGCACTTTGTCTGGTAGGTGGTCACTGGTCAGTAACTGGTTGCACCTACCACCAATTTACTGTCATTTGCACCAACCGGGGACCACGTGTGGGGATTCAGATTAAAGATGCACTCCCACGACTATTGCAGGAAATGGGAACTAAAATCTGGGTTCTGGTGGTGCTAATGAATTGGAATATGGAAGGACTATGGCCCCTGCCTGACTAATGCAAATAAACACTGATAAAATGTGCAGGGCGTGAATAGCACACTCAATAAATGGGCCCCCGTATGACCGCTAAAAGAAGCGATAAGGGGCAACATATTCTGAGGGGCTAGAGAAGTGGAGCGTTGTCCTACGGCATTTTACCCGATCATTGGCTTTTGGCACCCTGCAGGTCCAGCCTCACTTGCCCACTAGCTATTGATAGTACACTTCCTCCCCCGAGCATCTCTGCTCACGAATCCACTCAAGCGCCAATGAATGCAAGCAAGGGGCAGGAGATGTGTCCCCCGTCAGGGTTCCCTCCAGTCAGCCGGTGAAGGCGAAAGAGGTGAGGGACAGGACCTTCTCCCTGGGGTCGCGGTTGTGTCACTAATTGTTTCCGTGACCCCTTGGAGCTTTTGACACGCGAAAAAACCCCTGAGGGTTTTTGTCCCCGCTCTGCACCCACAAGGGGCGCAGGAATCCATAAAGAATTTATACTCGGCAGAAAAGGACCTTTTCCCTGGAGTACTCGGGTCCCGTATGTTCGCTACGCCGTAACAGCTCGCCAAAAACCTCTGGCTTATTATTATTAGTGATATATTCCCCCCTTTTGGTGTTACTATAGCTAGTGTGTGTAACATTTACATAGAAACCCTGACTAAGGGGGTACCTATATTATTATCGGCCCATAGCAGTCCATTGCTGGATATAGGCCTCTCACATTAAGCGCCATGGCACCCTCTCCTCGGCTTGTCGCATCCAGCTATTGCCGGCTATCTTTAGCAGATCGTCACTCCACCTAGCTAGAGGGCGTCCTACACTACGTTTGCAAAGACGTGGTCTCTAGGTACTAACACTAAAAAGAAGGTAACTTTGTTCTAAAATTATACCAAGATCTTAAAACAACAAATATTCACAACCTTCAAATCTACTTAAGACCTCTAAATAATCTAAGCATACAATCGACTACCTGTGCGCACGCGTTTATAGGGTAAACGAGGGTAATAAGAACCTAAGTACCTGAATCTTAGACTTTATTATTCTTTTAAAAAAAAATCATATTAATACATAGTAAATATATAACTAACTTCATTTTAAACTAAAATCTAGATATAATACAATAGCTAAACACGAGACATAAGGTCCTCATTGAGTTTAAAAACATTATACTAAAAAAAAGTATAAAGTTATGTTATGCACTTTGGAAGAGTTTACGGGTTTTGAGGTCTGATGGCAGTCGCTCGTTTAATTCTGGTAGCTAGCCGCATCAGGTTAGACTGGGAGCCGACCCCAATAGAAATGGGAAAAAGGCAAGGGGAATGATGGTGATGTTTTTTACCAGTTGCTACATTATTCAACTAATTGCAGAATTTTGCCCCTAAAAAAACCTTCCTTTCACCACTGACAGATAAGAGGGGATATATAAGTCTGTCACGCGTGTACGCCTAAACGCACGGACCGAATTTAATGCGGTTTTCTAACTTAAAAGCTGAAGTGATGGACATTATTGGAGATGGTACTTATCTATGGCGAAAGTCTATACAAGCCGATTCTAATCGGCTTCCCTTTAGGAATTGATTAATATCGTTTACTTCAAAAAAAAAATTGGTTGCCTGTAAAGTCGGTATACGGGCGAAAGTTTTACGTGACAACGACTTTGAGTGGTAAAATAATTTTAATGTGAATATTCATTCGTATAGTAGGAAGAAGGATGAAATAATAGTAACAATTTAAAACATTTATTTATACAAAGAATTATATTTAAAACATTAATTTATACAAAGAATCTCGCTCTTAGGCGGGCTAACTGTGCTCGAGTGGAAGGGACGCGTGCCTTTCACTTTTTATGTCTGTCTCTCTCGCTCTTAGGCGGGCTAACCATGCCCTAGTGGAAGGGACGCGTGCCTCTCACTCGCTCTCATTGTGAGCGCATAACGTGAGCGGAGCGTAACGCAGTTTCTTGAAGTGTCACCCGGCAAACCAATTTATAAGACGTTGTCACGTCAATAAGTACCTATAATATGAAGGTGGTGGTCACCATAGAAGCATCGGTGTCGGTATTGAAGAGATATACATTTTTAAGTAAGAACTTTTTTGCTCCGGATTCCCTTTTTTAGATCTCCACCCTTCGCCACTGTTACTTAATCATTATTAAATTTAAAATTTTGTGTTACAAAATTACTTCACTACGCTACAATCCTTTTTAGTGTCCCACAGCTGGGGATGGGTCTTCTCTCAACTATCTCACAAGTTGAGAGAGTTTAGGATTTAATCGACACACGCAAGTTCGAGTTGGTGGAAGTCACATGTCCTCGAATGATTAGTTATAATACAAGTTACCTTAACCGATATTCAGCGGTGATGAAACAATACACAAAGATGTGTATAACCGCGTCAAACCCGTGATATTAAATTTCAAAGGCGAGGCAGATACCGCTGCACCACTGCTGATGTTATTAAATAAATAGGTAAAACTGTTAGGTAACGATTGCCCGTATGTACCTGTGACCCGGGCGTCATGTCAGTGTGACATTGAACCGAACCTACGCGAATGATGTCATGCGGATCTTCTCGAGTCGATACATCGAAATGCTTTTAACGATTATTATTATTGACGGGCCGGTTGTGGTTGGTAAGATGCTTGCTTTTCACGCCGCAGATCGTGGATTCGATTGCCACCCGAGACACATTTGTACGTCTTGTATCTGGGTGTAATTATTTATATTTAAGTATGTATTTACATAAGAAAAGTATTATATGTAGTATATTACCAGTAATCTGGTTTCCATAGTACAAGCTCTGCTTAGTTTGGGATATGGCCGTGTGTGTTAATGTCCTACTATATTATTATTTTCAACCGATTTCAAGATTCTCAATTCGACTGAATGTTTTTTTGGTTTGTATCTTTAATCCTTTAAGTGTCCCACTGCTGGGCACGGGTCAACCAAGATCTAACCGGCAACGCCACCAAAATAAATTAACTAAATCTAGTTATTCGCTACTGATTTCACACACAAACATACGGATTAAAAGCTATTCAATCATAAATTTCAAAAACGAGTGACCTTTCAAAGTAAACCTCTAACATTTCTCACAAAAAAAAAATGTTATTTCAATGGAAATCTCCACAACCTTGGAAAACCTGCTTGAACATAGCTACTAGTTTACCTAGACCCCTCTATATCTAACTTTATCCAACAAGGCTGAAGTATTATGATACATCAAATGCCATTTTATACTGGTTATTTTAATATATGATAATAAGCATATTTAGAAACAGAATTCAGATTTGATTAAATTTATTCTTGAAAATGACGCTTGAGAAATATGTTACCATATAAAATCTATGTATAATAATAATATCACTTCACTTCAACCCTTTATTGTGTCCCACTGCTGGGCACGGGTCTTCTCTCAACTATCTTATGAGTTGTGAAAGTTTAGACACACGCTGGCCAAGTGCGGGTTGGTGGATGATCACATGTCCTCGAATGATTAGTTTTTAGACATGCCGGTTTCCTCACGATGTTATCCTTCACCGATATTGAGCAGCGGAGATGAAACAATTCATACAAAGATGTGTGGGCACCAGGATTCGAACCCGCGACCTTATTTTTCTAAGGCGAGGCCCGTACCGCTGCGCCACCGCTGCTATTAATAATAATAATATACTACATATAATATTTATCTTCTGTAAATACATACTTAAATATAGATTACACCCATACTCAAAATGAACAGACATGTTCATCCCACAAATGTTTGACTTGGGTGGGAATCGAACCTACGACCTGCGGCGTTAAAAGCAAGTATCTTATTGACCACGCCATGGTCATATATTTATAAAATTTATGTTAGTCCAGTTAACCAAGAGCCCTTTGCTTCGCATTATAATTTATTTATGAATAAAAATATGGCGTAAGAGTTAAGCATAATATTTTAGATTTTAGATTTAGAAAGATAAACATTTATTTGACACACATAATCAAATAAAAAAACACGAAAAAAAAGCTGAAAAAAAACAAACAGTATGACACTTAAGTGTCAAACATGAACATTGCTCAGTAAACACTGTGAGTGCCTACTAGAGGCGACCCACAACACTGATTTTCAGCAATGTCCATATTCCCACAGCACAGTGATAATTTATTTACATTGAACAAACTTTATGAGAGGACTGATATATTTTCGTGTCATTAGAGTGATCTTGCAAAAGTTCTTTTACAATAAAGTTACTACCCATGCACGATAAGTTGAGACTCGCCTGGAATGCAACCCTCCGCATGCTACCCATGTTGTACTGTAGGCAACATTAAAAAAACTGACTAACAGACGGGAAAACAAAAAAATCTTTTATTTTGTTATATTTGTTGGAAATATTTTAAGTGCGTTTTTAAAACTCTTTTGTAAATTTTTGTGGAAGAGGCATAGTGAAAATTGTTATGGTTAATGCTTTAACTAACTTTTCTTTTTTTTAACTATCTTTGCGTCCACTTTTATTGTGCGAACTGCCAAGTTGTGGAATTCGTTGCCGGCATCTCTGTTTCCCGATAGCTATAATCTACCTGTCTTCAATTCACGAGTGAATCGGTATTTATTAGATAGGCGCGTTCCATCGTAGACTGCAACATTGCTTCACATCAGGCAAGTTGTGTTCAAGCGCAAACCTACTAGAGAATAAAAAAAAGGGTTTTATGTAAATTTATCTTAGCGCTGTTTAGGTACATATCTATTTTGTGTTTATTATCATCATGTTTATCGTCATCTATCGTTCGAAGTTTAACTTCTCAGTCTAAACCGTAAATTTAACAATATTATAAAATAATATTTATATTATATGATTTGATTTATGGAAATATTACATGTTAAATATTATCACATATAGATTTAAATGATAAGAAATACAAACAAAACCTACGTACTAACTTAGCCTAAAAAAAGTAAATATAAAAAAATAGAACTTATGAAATATATCTAAAGCGTAGAGGTTTTTAATAAATAGTATATAATTATTATAATGATCATATTTTATAATAATATTATTATTATTGTGTGTGTCAAAGTCTATTCTGCAAAATTAATAAAAATATTAGCTTTATTATAAAGTGTGCACCTAATGTTTTACTCTACGTAGGTATTTTCGTAAAAAGGGACGTAATAGGTACCAAGTATATTTATTTACCTTATATTTTAAATATAAGGTATTCGTTATTATTATATTACATTTATAATGAAAATCTTGTTTTTTCTATGCATAATAACAAAAGTTTCAAATATATAATATAGTTTTGTAATTTTGATTAAATTACATAGGAAGCGCGTTGATATCTTTCGTTCGGCATAACCAACCGTCAACTTTAAAACATAAAAAATGAAACCCGTTTTCCGTTGTCACGATATAGCATGAAAACGGCTTGACCGATTTGGCAGATTTTTTTTTTTGTAGTTTTCTAATACTCTGTACAAGGTTCTTACGGAAAGAAATATTAAGAAAATTTCTCAGAAAGATTAAAAATTTACATTAATTTTGCATATTTTAAAAAGAGCGCGTTACGAATGTCTTTCAATTTAAAACAAAAAAATATGTGGTAATCTGTCACAAATCCACGCTAAGGCGGTATGAAGTTCGCCGGGTCAGCTAGTCTTATTCATAAAAATCTTATAAGACTCTATAATTAAAATGGACTTTGTCTCTTTCTTACTAGTGTAAATATCAAGATGACAGACAAAGACAAACGAATTATATAAACCTATTTTAGTTATAATGAGCTTATAAGACGTTTATGATTAAGGGGGTTGATATACTTATAATACTACTAGCTAACTGCCCCAGCGACTTTCGTGCCGCATATTTCTCACCATTTAAACCTTATTTTAAATTGTTAAATCACAAATATAGCTATCAAAAATTAGGGATGGGTGTTAGAAGTGGAAATTAAGGGATGTAGGTATTTAAAAAAAATACGGAAAAAGGAAAACTGGGTTGGACTACCTTTATCACTTAGGCGTATAAAATAGATAACAAATTATACTCAGACCTACCGAAAATCGATATAAAATTTGATAAACATCGGTCTAGCCGTTTCGGAGGGACAAACACCTCCGAGAGTTTATTTGGTTGAACGCGTTATTTGAAAAGTTCTTGCACTGTTAGATAGACCATTTATTGAAGGAAGGCTATTGGCTACTTTTTATCCCACTGCTGGGCATGATTTGAAATTTAGGTTACACGGGCGAAGCCGTGGCGGAAAGCTAATGCTAGTACTAGTTATATAACTGCATCAAATATAAAGCTGTAAGAAATATTATCTTTACCGGATAAGAACACTTGAAGTCTGAAGTACAAGAACGAAGTTCAAATCGTCTGAAGTCATCTGCAGTCGTTTGAAGTCGGGATCTTGACCTAGCCTCTCCTTGGCTTTGTCTGTATCTTAAAGATGTTTCAGACATAGCCTGATAGAGGTTACGTTTTATCCCCTTTGTTCAACAGCAGCGTGAAGAATGGAACAGAACGAAGAAGAACAGAACAGAATAGAAGAGAAAAGAATAGAATTAAGAAGGAAGCTTTATGAGCAGTTTTATCAGTTGCTGATAAAGTTATAAATAGGAATAGGGAATTTATCAGCTACATTGACAGCAAATTAGGGTTTCACATATCAGCTATATCCAACGGATAAATTAAGTAAAAGCTTAAATAAACTTAATTTTATATGGTGAACACTGTTAAGTGTCAGATAGCTATCGGAAACTTTATCAGGAACTGGTAAAAGAGCATATAAAACTCCTAAAAACGATACACTAACCATTCAACACTGATGGCTCATGACCGCCATGCTGTATTTAACACGTTGATGCGAATACGTCCCACATGGCGGACGTGCGGTGAAACAAGATATAATAACGTCCAGCTAAAATTTGATTTTATAGCATAACGTAACTAAAATTTCTCTTGTTGTGCTACAACACTTCGAACTCAATAATCTAGTGCTACACTACACCGATTTTTTTCACTAGTAAATTTGCAATTGTTACCCCTAGTTTCTACTGGCGTAAAATGCACAAGCAAACTTGTTGCAAGCACTGTCTATCTCTTTCATTTAGAGATGAGTAGAAAGAAATAAGACAGCTTGTGTCAAACGACAATCCTGGGCTCCGATTCTGGCGCTTCAGAGATTTATCTCTAATAGACAGTTGTCTAACAAAAATTGCGTTTTCTTTTATCTTATAATAATAAGCGCCATTTTTTCAACATTTGCGTGATTTAGACATTTATCTCTAGCAGACAAGCTCAAAAACATGGTGGATATCGTTAAAAAATAAAACAATTGCCATTGTTATTAGACAAATGCCAGAATCGAGGTGAGGTTATAATTATTTTAGCATCAACGTGTTAAATAATATTTTAATGAACCGCCATACAAGTTTGATATTTAGCACCCACGCATTGCTTGAGATTTAAAATTATACAAAATTGGCGATTGCGAGCCACTTGTGACGAATGGGGGTGGCTCAGTTGTGAGTCTTATCCATTAATAAACCGCTGATTTCGTGATCTTAAACTTACCGTTTAATTAATAAGTTAATAACTAAAATTACATCCTTATAGATGCCTCACGATTTAAAATTTATATTTACTGTTAAATCGTTAAGTTTATAAACTAGTTATAATTTGTAATTATATTATGTTTTCAAGGTCAACTAGAGTAAATTTTGTCTTGGATACGAGTGCTAGATGTTGAGATCATACTTTAAACCAAAGGACCAGGCAGAGTGCCACACCTTACAGCCATAATCCTAATCCATAATCATAGGCCTCGGTGCTTCGGTAGTAATTTAAGTTGTTTGCCGAAGTCCCAGGTCGAGCAAAATATTGTTCTTATCCTTAAAATAATATATGGGAAACCTCGAGCTGCAACAGATTCTCTAAGTATATTAAAAAGTTTTTGCTCAATCTGTTACCTCGCGGTTATTAACCGAACATCCTTACCACTGAACTACCGAGGTACCTAGTTAAAATAAAATTAACTTACAAACTAAAATAAAAACATTAGTAACTAAAGTTAAGAAGTTATAATATTTATTATTACCTACCATATAACTGAGTTTGACCTCTAAAATGTAAATTTAAAATCTGGCCCAGAATAAAGGTCATCACACATAATACGTACCTACACGACCAAGCGTCACAGCTCCGAGCGCTTCGTTACGTTACGACTTACGCCCCGTGAGCATATCGATTGCATACGACAAGTATAGCACCAACCATGTTTTAGGGGGCTAAGTCCGTGGGACAGCGCCTTTTATCTAAATCCCCATACGTGGTCCCCGGGTGGTGCAAATCAGGTGACAATCAACTAGTAAATAATTATGTTTACTGGTAATCAACTGGTGGTAGGCTTCGGCCATGGTTAGTGACCAGACAAATTCGCACCGCCACGTGACCTTCCCGTGTTCTGGTGCAATGTCTGGTGACACCATGCAGAGAGGGTAGGTCGGAATTGTTGCTCTTTTAAGGTTTCTAACCATATGGAAGCTCAATTTACTGCCACCTTCTCACCGATAATCATTCGTAATCACGAATGAATCGGTATACTGGGCTCGCGCGATCCATCGTAGACTACATCATTGCTTAACATCATGCAAATTGTAGTCAAGCGCCAGCCTATCGAAGATTAAAAAAAAACCAATCAAAATTAAATAACTTTTCCGATACCCCGCCAACATTTGACAATAACAATGTCATACAATGTTGAATAAAGTGACATCTAATCCCTGTATTCATAAATGTTCTTTAAGCGCATTATAGCTAAAATAGATTTTGAATTCGTTTGTCTTTGTCTGTCATCTTGATATTTGTACAAGTACGAAAGAGACAAAATCCATTTTAACTAGAGTCTTAAAAGATTTTTATGAATAAGACCGTAAGTATCTAGTCGGTGTATTATGGTTAAAGACACATTTGAGTGGAGCCGTGTCTTTTTTTTGCGGATGACCTAACCCAATCGGCCGGAAGGGCATTTATTGCGAGAACGGTTGAACCGAACAACTGCCATGCCCGTGTGGGGACGAACCTCGGCTCAGAACGTTGCCGGACATTCTAGTTTTAGGGAATCGAGCTGTGAGTTCGCTTGATGTGCGAAGACCTCTAAACAACCTTACTCTATGATGTCATAAATGTAAATGTTATTAAGGAAATTCTATCGCGTTTTATATCCCACGCTAAATATTTAAGGATTTTATTAACAAGACATGTGTTTAGTGCGTGACAGTTAGTGAAATAGATGAATGTTCTGGCTACCTTCTATAACATGCTATGTCGAAGTCGCCAGCTACATATCTATACAGTAAATATTATAACAAATTATGCAGGTTGATCTTTTGGCAACCTTGGCGCCTGGCGTCACACTGTGGGAATATGGACATGCTGAAAATCAGTGCTATGGGTCGGCTTTAGTAGGTACTTACAGCGTTTACTGAGCAATGTCCATGTTTGATACTGATGGCTCACACTTACTCTTGTTTTTAATTTTTTTTTCTCTTCTTTTACAGTTTCTATTCATGTTTTTTTTTCTCATTCTATGTGTTTCTTTTTTATCATTTGGTTTTGTGTCTTGGTCAAATAAATGTTTTTCTTTCTTTCTTCTTTTCTTTCTTCTTTTCTTTCTTTTATTATGGATAGTGGAGTGCCAAGTAGAACGTTTTGAGGCATGCTTCTCCTAGTTTGTCGGGTCAATAGAGCATGCGTTCAGATGTGTTTTGAACACATCCTTATACCTCAAATGTTGGCCATCATGCTTTCGTTTACCGATTGCCATCTCACAGTAGAAGACAGTGGTAAACAGTGATCTTCCACGCGAAGGACGGGTCCACACCATCTTAATTGGAGGTACATGAATAAAGCTTCAATATAATAATAATAATAATAATAATAATAATAATGTTTTAATAATTTTAATAATAATTCGCACGCTTGTTCGCACGCAGAATACAATGACTTAAGGACATAAGATCGGATGTTGTCAAAAGAAAGTTATTATGTATTCTTTGTAAATAATTGATTGATTGATTGACTCCAACATACCCTACTTCCCCAGTGGCGGGGATCCATAAAAGTTGTCCACCACAGAAATGAAGGTCACGCGGGAGCCCCCAGCGACAAGCTAGTTCATAATAAATGCAGGTACCTTTAACATTAGTCACGTCATGACCTTTATCAGCGGTCACCTAGCACCTACCTAAAGCTCTCAATGTGACTATTAACAGGATACCATTCATTAAAACCGGTTCAGCTCTGTTTGTGCAAGTCAACGATATGCTTATAGAAGGAATGTAACCAGCTCTTAGCCTACTCCAGCGTTTCTCAAATACATATAATAATAATATAATAATAATAATATTTTCACACTTACACACAGCGCCATCTAATCCCAAGTTAAGCTATTAATTTTCTCGTGTTATGGTTACTAAAAACTGATTTACTACGTAAATACATTTTTTTTTTGTAAATACATACATATTTTAGATCACATACAACATACAATCATGTTCATGAAGACACAAAGATTTTTCCTGGGTGAGAATCGAAACCAGGACCTCCAACTTAGCAGTCAAAACTAACCTTTATGCCGGTGACGCGATGGGCCAGTTAACATGACTTAATTCCAATTCGATTCTGTTCCGATTCGATTCTGTTTTAATTCGGTATACTAAAACATTTACAACAGTTGGTTAGGTTAGGTGACAAACTGACAATGCTTTGACAGTAGGGGAGCCAAAGGGGATTTTGGGAGGTTAGGGATTTTCTCCAGCGCGTCAGATTAGGAGATACCACCTTGCGCTTTGTTGAATACCTAGACCAAATCTTACAGTCTATCAAATCTAAGAAGTACCGTTTGACAGTTCTAAACGTAGAACATTTAGAATTTTATTTTTTGTATGAAAATTGATTATGTTATGTTAAAATAAAAATAGCTTCATAATTCAATAATTTTACAGGAAAACTAATAAAAATAGTGTGAATTACGCCTCTATCAAGCTAATTAATAAAAAAAAGTGAAACATCAAACGGTACCTCTTAGATTTGATGGACTATAGCTTCTTGTATAGGGCCGCGAGTTTACAGTAGCCAATCAAAATATTTCGAAGACATATTTGTTAGGTGAAAATACTCAAATTCATCAGAATAATGTATGATGAGTACATTAGATGTTGATATGTACCTTTAACAATAATCAGGCGATTCGAGTCAGGAGTAAGGAAAGGGGAGCGCTACAAATTCACGATGCTTTCCAGTCACCTGGATCCACTTCAGTTAGATTATTAATTCTTTTATTTGGTGAAAATAATTTAAAGATGCCAGGAGAAGCACACACTGTAATTTATTTTTTCGCTTTGGAAGTAATGAAATCTTAAAAAAACTGAAAAGTCTTTTGCCACCGCTGAAGAGGTGGATATGATGTAACCTTTTTTTACTACCACTTAAACTTTAATGCCAGCTAAAGGCCGACCGTTTAACTCGCGTATCGCCTATCGCCAAGATTCTGACTCCTCAAGCTGCACAGACAGTGATGATGATTCAAGCGATATGGATATTAGTGACGAATAGTCTTACATTACTTTGTCTGTGGTTAAATAGTTCTTTAAGAGATTTAATTAATGTTTGATGACTTTGTACCTCAGATGGCGATACGCGAGTTATAGGGTCGGCCTATAAGTACCGACGACGCTGGAGTCGACACATTTAGCATCTTCGCCTCCCCTACTGATATTTATCGAAAATGATGTAACGGAACAGAGTTGGTCTCATGATGGGGGATACTTTCCGAAAGTAGTCAAAGGTACTCCTAAACATTTGTCTTCTTGATCAGTGAAGGTGCATGCGTGAACATCGCCCAGAAGCGACGGTGTTGTGCAGCAGCGATGAATTATGGCTAACTTAACTACAAAACGAACAAGTTATGTTGCGTCATCCGATTACTTGTATTGTAATAATTTTTGAAGTTATACTTCTTTAGGCGCGTTATGGATGCGCGCGCATCTGTGACACAAAATTAACAGTATGAAGCTGTCTGCTAATTTAATGATGCCAAAGTAGTATAACTTCTCACGCGCGTACATAAGTACACGCACCCATTTTTTTATAAAAGTTAATTAGAAACTGGTGCCTTATTTACTCGCCCACAGCACCTTAATTCCGAAGCCCCACACGTGGTCCCCGGGTCGTGCAAATCAATTGATTGCAACTGGTCATAGGTGCACCAGACAAAGCCGCACTGCCAAGCGGCCTTGTCGTGTTCCGGTGTGATGTCTGATGACACCATTTGGGAAAGTGGGTTGGAATTGTTGCTCATTTATAGTGTCTAATCATATGGAGGCTCATTCCATTGCCACCTTTTCACTGAAAATCATTCGTAATCACGAGTGATTCGGTATTTTGGGCATCGGTTCGACCGTCCTCGGACGACTCACTGAAAAAGTCCGGTGAACTAATAAAGGCCTTTTCGGCTAATTGGGTTAGGTCATTCGCAACAAAAGGTATTTTGGGCGGGCGCGATTCTTAGTAAACAATCATTGCTTAACATCTTAACATTAGGTAAATTCTGGTCAAGCGCAAGCCTGTGTTAGAATATAATTAACTTGTTAGTTCTGTGTGAACGGAACCTTAAGCTAGTGTATCTAATAATAATGTCATTCTGAGCGCGTTTGGACAATGACGTCACACACGTCGCCCTTGGTCTCAGGTACACATATAAACATTTTAAAAGTCAAATTCTTTGTTACAATATCACTTTATATTCGTTTTTTATTTTTATGCTCCTCTCTGATTTAGTATTAATTTAAAACTAAAATAACCTCTGCTTGTACTTACAGATTTTACCCGACTGCGAAGTAAGGGTTATGTTTTTCACGCGTAATATCACACATTGAAATAAAACTAACTAACCACTCAACTTTGTACAAATTATATATTTCAACCGTTTAGGGTTGAAACGCTTGGACCGTGGGCCCCGAGCGCCCGTGCACTTTTTAAAGAAATTGCTAATAGACTCTTCACGTGACCAGAGGGCTGGGTTACATCTCGGTCAAAGAATTAGCATTGCCATACAACGTGGCAATGCTGCTAGCCTTCTGCGTCCTGGGCACATTACCTCAAGGCCTCGATTCAGAGGAATTTTACGCCTTATTTTGACGCCTTATCTAGTTTTTAAGATAGAATTTTAGAAATAGTTTATTTATTTTATTACATTATAAGTTATCCTTAGTTACTAAATTAATTCAATTGAGAGATGTTTGTTTTAAAAAACGCAATCTTAAATAATATAAAGTTTGTAGGTAGTCGGTAATCATAAGTTTTGACGTCAAATACCTCAGTCCACCCGTGACCATGAAGTCTGAGACTTTGTAACGTCGGGATATAAAATCTGAAATAAATCACTATAAAATCCGTTATAAAGTAGTTTTATTTCAATAAATTTGACGGGTTTAATGGATGTTTTAATGTTTAAAAGTCATTTAGCAACATCCGCAATAGCTTAATAAAAACTTTTGTAGCGAAAAGTTGAAAACGAAACATGTCGAACAAAGTATCGCTTGGTTGCCCAAAAACTGGTTGTTACTGGCTTCTAACTATGATTATTAAAATAATATAATATTGTAGCACATAAACACACACGGTCATCTGTAGAGGACGCATGAACTTAGGTTAATTCAAGTAATTTCTAGACGCGCCGATCAAGTTGCGGCGCAGTTGCAATTAAGTTTACGTCTTAGTGCAAAATGGTATTCTTGTAATTGTTAAGCTGTCATATCTAGAACGATCTTGTAGCACATCATACTCGTCTCCACAAAATCAGTAACTCTTTTATGGGGCTGTGTATACATTTCTACAATAAACTTCCAAATAATATTAGGGAAATGACTATTAACAAATTTAAAATTACTATAAAATCTACGTTATGTAAAAAAGCGTATGATAAAATTCAGACTATGTAACGGATAAAAACGCTTGGAATTAAGTCGCTCTAATTCAACACACTGAACAAACAAAATGTAATAGATATAGATAATACTTCATTTAAAAAAATAAGCCTACTGAGTTTTTTGTGGCAGTGTTTCTCAGTAGTTGCCAGTCATTCACTGCACGGTAGGAAAAGAAATTGGACTATTTTTATGTAGACTCGCGTCTCAAAAAAAATAATGCATATTTTGATTTTGATGAAGAGCTCGCGTAACGCAGTGACCCAAGCGTATCTGATTCTGTGATTATTGGTGAGAAGGTGGCAGTAGAATAAGCCTCCATATGGTTAGAAACCTTAAAGAAGCGACAATTCCGACCCACCCTCTCTGCATGGTGTCACCAGACTTCGCACCGGAACACGGTAAGGCCGCTTGGCGGTGCGGCTTTGTCTGGTGGGTGGTCACTAACCACGGCCAGTATTATAAAAAAATATTTTTCACAAACAACGTGTTGTCGGTCATAGTGAGTTTGGACCGGATCAACGTCATCTGTCAAGCATGACAGGTGACATCGCAGAGCTGTTCGACTGAATGAATGTTTTAATGTATAGTTTTATGAATATGTATGTTCTTTGTCTGTACTAACTGTTACCATTTAAATCAATATATCGCTGGACCCCGTGCGAGTTAGACGTCCGCTGGCGAATCAGTAGATCAAATAACGAGAGCCAAGTAGAGCGGTCGTGTGCACGGCTAATCCACCTTTTATCATAGTTTTACTTACTGAATCCCCTAGGAACCCATAATAGTTCAATATTGGGTAGGTAGGGTACTCTGGGGGTTACTCTCTAAACGATAGACATTAGGTAGATCCTTAGAAGTGTAACTACTGACCGATTTGGCATAAATAAGTGGGTAAGTTAATATTAAAGACCATCCTGACACTTCACATTATTCTACGCTCACCGTACCTACTTCTGGTGGAGGACTGGGTAGGGTTCACACCTTCCTCCTTCTTGCAAACGTTTTATTAAAAATTGCAGTTGTACTAAAACGAAAAAAGTAATATACTTATTATATTTTTTTAAACATAAAATAATTTCAATCGCGAAAAGTTTATTTTTGAAATAGTTTAGTTTTATTGACGGGCCGGTGCACGTGGCGTGGTCGGTAAGATGCTTGGTGTAAATATCTATATTTAAGTATATATTTACAAAAGAAAAGCATTCTATGTAGTATATTACTAGTTATCTGGTTGCCATAGTACAAGCTCTGCTTAGTTTGGGATCAGATGACCGTGTGTGTTAATGTCCCACTATATTATTATTATTTTTCTCCAGTCCTGTTGTGTGGCATATAATTAACTTATTAAAAATATTAGTTTCAAGTTAAAAACGCTTTCTAATTTGCGTTTCCATTTACGAAATTAATATTATCTTTTTAAACTGTAATTTTTGTTAGACTTAAGTTCATGTGGTCTACTATCAAACGCGCTCACCCAGCTGTAGTACACTCGTGACTTGAAGAGACATTATAGTCCTTTAAAAAAAACTGCGGATGAGATGAAATAGCAAAAATAATTTAATAAGATTATCCCCTAATTAAATTGTTTTTTGTCACCAATTCATTAATTAGCCACAAATAATTACATTTTACTTTTTAATATTTGTCAGACGCCTATTAAAGTAACTAAACGCAGAGAGGATCAAAGAGGGCTAGTCCTAACTACGGATACTACCCACCGGTATGCGGTAGTCGGCAAAAAAATCTTGTGGAACGCTAGTTAACGCCCCGTTGGTTGGAGGATGGAAACGGAGGGTTACGTTTACTAATGACGGATGTTTGGTTGGTTATAGGAACCGGGCATTCGTCATATTTCCTACGCTGCGCTGGTAAAAAATGACGTAATATAAGTGACATTCACCTCTGCCTACACCCTTGGTGACTAATATCGCTTTTTACTTAATATTACAAAACCATTGTACAAAGGTTTCTCTATGATGACGTCATACAGTGAAGTCATGTTTCTCAGAAGTTCTTACTTGTTCGACCGTTTGAAGGCAGTTTGCATTCTAACAAAATGGTACCATTTAAAATAATAATAATAATATAATAATAATATTCTGGGACATTAACACACACGGTCATCTGGTCCCAAGCTAAGCAGAGCTTGTGTTACGGATACCAGATAACTGGTATATATATACTATACATATAATACTTTTCTTTTGTAAATATATACTTGTAATAGATATTTACACCCAGACTCGACACAAACACAAATGTTCATCACACTTATGTTTGTCTCGGGTGGGAATCGAACCCACGACCTGCGGCGGCGTGAAAAGCAAGTATCTTACCGACCACGCCACCGGGCCCGCTAAATATACATTTCTGCACTAATCATTTCCTCTTTTTCACTTCTCGCTTCAACCCTTTTTAGTGTCCCACTGCTGGACACGGGTCTTCTCTCAACTATCTCATTAGCTGAGAGAGCTTAGGCCTTAATCCACACACGATGGCGAAGTGCGGGTTGACGGATGTCTCATGTCCTCGAATGATTAGTTCTTAGACATGCCGGTTTCCTCACGATGTTTTCCTTCACCGATATTGAGCGGCGGCGATGAAACAATTCACACAAAGATGTGTGGGCGCGACTGAGATTCGAACCCGCGACCTTACATTTCTAAGGCGAGGCCCGTACCACTGCGTCACCGCTGCTCCGCATTCCCTCTTGCTCGCACTTTATGCTGTCTTTAGTCACACACTTTAGTACAGCACACAAAAAAATAATATTATATTTTTTAACTTTTCTTAGGCTGGCGCTTGACTACAACTTGCCTGATGTTAAGCTATAATGTAGTCTACGATGGAACGCGCCAGCCCATTATACCGATTCACTCGTGATTATGAATGATTTTTTTTTATCTAGATCTGATTGATTATTATATCAAACAAACATTTTTGCTCACCGTACTGAAAAATGTGAAGTTGTTGCGCATTCCGGTCCAAGATGGCGGAATCCAGTCCTATTTTTATTTGAATCACATAGTATCTTGTTTAATTATTTTAAAACAACCAAGGTCTTTAATAAAAAATCTCATCAATCTGACTGCCTTGTTTTGCTGACGGTACAAACTGTCATTACAAGACGCCATTTTAGATACGTTTCTCTAAGCACGGGTTATAATCAAAACAGGACCTAACACTAAGTAAATCTACACTAAAAAGTGTACCTACACCACCCGTGAGAAGCAGGGGCGGGTACGTTTCTTAAAGAAATTCCCACGATAGTGAAAACACTATATTCACATAACACCAACATACAAAAAGATTATGTTAGATTAAACATTGTTGAATTATTATACCGAACGAGGCTGCTTCAAGGGTAGCGGGTTAGATTAATTGTTATTCTAAAGGCAATGTGTGTAGACAGGGATCCCACACCTTGTTAAATTGATTTATTGTTATATTTATTTATCGTTTGACGGGCCGGTGGCGTGGTCGGTAAGATCGTAGTCGGGTCGTAGGATCGTGGAGGTCGTGGGTTCGATTCCCACCCGAGACAAACATTTGTTTAAATATGTCTGTTTGTCTTGTGTCTGGGTGTAATTATCTATATTTAAGTAGGTATATATTTACAAAAGAAAAGTATTATATGTAGTATATTACCAGTTATCTGGTTTCCATAGTACAAGCTCTGCTTAGTTTGGGATCAGATGGCCGTGTGTGATAATGTCCAACTATATTATTATTATTAAAATAATATTGTGTGAAATTAAAACATTAATCTTCTATGCCTAGGAATATATGTAAAAGTCTCTTTAGCATAACAATTAGTGAGTTCGCTTCTAGCTGATAAGACCATGGGTTGTGTAACAGATTGTACCTTACGTATTGGAAATAAACCTTATTATTATTATTGTGTAATTGCCATAATAATATGCTTGTCGAAGACCCCATAGGGTTGCGTATACATCTCGATGGCATACAAAATAACATCTCATTATGCTAACAAAGACAGAGAACCAAAGTAATCGACATACCCCACAGGATTTCTAAGTCGCAGAACAGACAACCTCTGGGGTAAACGAGTTCTTGAGTGGAGACCACGAATTGGCAAACGTAGCTTAGGCCGCCCTCAGACTAGGTGGAGCGATGATCTCAGCAAGCCGGCAAGATCTGGATGAGAAATACCGCGGATCGTGTGACAGGAGTGGACTAGAAAACGTTGATGGTGATGATTAAGCTAATCAATATGTTTGTTAATGATTATAGATTCTCCCTAATCACAAATATTCACAAAATGTTTGGATGGAAATGGATTCCTTTTTGTGAGATCAAATTTGTTTTTCACACACCAAGTGCACCACGACCTCGTAGGCATTGTACCGCAATATATCAATGACAATTACAAACAAGCAACCTGCAGGGACATTGACGTCTTGTGAGTTTAACAACTGACAAAAAACTAAAAAAGTAACTTACCGAATCACAGTCTCCTAAAATACAGGCATAGCCTAGCTTAAGATACTGGGATATAATATTGCGCAGTATTTGTTTTCTTCACCCCATATGACATTAGGTTAAGTACGCTTTAAATGGAGACAATAAAACATTATTATTATTATCTAATCTTCAGTTTAGGCAACAGCTTGCTACCTCAGGTTATGCGCTGTCACATGTTTAATAATACACACAAGTTCAATATCTTTGGTAATGTGATTTCTATAGTTACCAAGTCTTATAAATATCATTAACGATTTTTAGGTTTTTGTGTGATCCTGATTGCATGCTAAGTTCAGGGCCAAGGGTTCAAGGGAGAGTAATCGGGGCTACAGCCTCGGGGCTTCCACAAAGATTGACCCTACCATTGAATTCGGATAAAAATCTAATTAATATAAGAGGGGGTGTAAACCAGACCAAACCTCAACCAGAAGTAGGTTCGGTGAACCAAGAAATATACTTAGGTAAACTGTCAGGATGGTCTTCTATATTAAACTTAGTTATGTAACTCGTTAAGTAGTTACACTATTTAGGCATCGTTTAAACAGTAACGCCCAGATTATCCTACCTACCCCAGTATTAAACTATAATGGGGTCCTAGGGGATTCAGTAAATAAAACTAAGTTATAAGGTGGATTAGCTGCGCACACGACCGCTCTAGGTGGCGTCTCGTAAGTTGGTCTACTAATTCGCCAGCGGACATCTAACTCGCACGGGGTTCAACGAAGTATTAATTCAAATACATAGGTAACAGTTAACATATCGCTTGCTCAGAAGAATACTGTATTAAGTCAAAATTGGGCGCTAACTGACTTAATAATACAGCTCGACTAAAAAAAGTACGTTCTTCCGTGTTCTAGGGAATAGAAAGATCGAGAGGAATAGAGATGTAACTTTCCTTATTGGTTCATTTAACGTGTAAGCGGTTTTCAACCTAATTCAAAAGGAAGAACGTACTTTTTTTAGTCGAGCTGTATTATTAAGTCAGTTAGCGCCAAATTTTGACTTAATACAGTATTCTTCTGAGCAAGCGATATGCACATACATAGTGAAGATGTGACGTCGGCCTAGGGCGCGACGCATCCTTTGCTTAAAGCCGGTATAGTTACTGTTTTTTCACTATCGTCCTAAGGCGCAGTCCCTTGGCGACGCAACTTATACAAATTCTTACACAAATGCAAAGCTCAGCTTGCACCTCGCGGACTCTACCTACTTGATTTTCAGTAACTCTCACAGAAAACGCTGACGCTATAACACCTTTCACCTTAAATAGGTTAGTAATATTCATTAGGTGTGGAATCTTTGACTAGCGCCTTCAAATTATGTAATCTAATTATGATATAATATTTTTACCTTGATAATATAATGCATAAAAGTGATTCCAAAGTCTATGAACCCCAGTTACCGCAATAATTTTGGCGGGAACGCCGACGCCATATTAGATTTGGCAGCCATCTTTATTTCATTAAAGCACAGGATTTTTTGTAAGTTATTAATAAATATTACTGAATTATGATAATAATGACAATTAATATTATAACATTATCTGGTAGTTGTTTTGCAAATTTACAAACATTTCTTTATTTAACGAACTATTATGTGGTATGTGAAGGTAGGGCTCTACTATTTGCACACAATGCTTACTCTGTAGATACGTTCTTTTCGTCCGTTCGTTCGGACGTTTGTCAGATATTTCATAACATGAAAATTAGCTTGTTTAATAAAGGAGACGTTCAAAAAATGTATAGAGCCTGGGTTAAAATAATTATAAATTTGAACAGCAATCTGAGTTACATAGGTTAATAGAGCATAATTAATTAAAATTTTTGGTGTATTTAAAATAATTTTACACCATCCCGTTTTTTTAAAAATTGAAATTGAAAATAAGAATCCTTAATGCAATATTAAGATTATTGCAATTGGCAACCCCATGGCCAAATGACAATTCAATTTTTCATTTTTGGGAAGCAACCAAAAAAATTAAAATTATTTAGAACGCTGTCAATCAAACTGATCAATGACAATGACATCATGACGTTTCCCGTAATTATATTTTTTTCCACGCGTTTTGTTATTACACTAATAAGATAACAAATATTTTTCGTCATAATTACATTAAACTGCAGCTAGAATAATAATTCAAGAGAAAAGTACTTTAATAGAATGCAATTATTGACGTGATTGCAATATTTATACTGCTTAGGAAACGGATAATTAAAGGTAATGTGCGTTTTGTTTTTCTATTACATTTTTTCGATTTTTACAAAAATGGGTGCTCCTAAAATTCGTGTTTAGTTAAATTCTAACAGCTTATTAAATAAGTTTTCCAATGAGGTATATCACATTGGTGTTCAAAATTCTATCCCACTTTTGACCTCTCCTTTGTAACAGATAATAAATTTGTGTTTCGCATGCATAATAGATCGTTCAATAAACCAAATCTTCCTCTTTATGATACACTCCGGCAAAATTAGTAGAACACAGAATAAATGATTGTAAGATATGCCGGTTAAAATTAAATGTATAGGTACCCATAGGGTGACTGGTAGCTAATGTAAAATATTTTACCACGTGGTTGTGGTCATGATTACAATTATAACATTAAAATACTTTTTTCAGAATCTGAATAATGTTGTAAATGTTGTCAATTGGATGCAATTTGGCACAGACATATATTATTAGCATGAAATACCATAAAAGCTACTTTTATCCTATTACACGCTGTAGAAGCGAAAGATAGGTATTATGTTTTTTATTTAAATACTTACTTTATTTATTTTAAGGTGCAGCCATGGGTACCGGGTATTTAGTCGAATATCCAGCAGTCTCCCGCTCCGAACCCACGTACTTACTCCACTGCAACGACATATACATAATACTTACAGCAGTTGTGTATTTCTTTATGTATATCATTTGTTGTATCATCTATCCACACGATCAATTTATCAGTTTGGGTACAATATATTCACATTTAGCGTAACACTGACTAAATAGTAATGACAATTTAAAAAATGAGAATTAAATTATCAATTATTATAGCTTATTGTCGGATATATAGTGCTATGACATTAGGCGAGAGAGGAAGGTCAACTATGTGATATCTACAGGTATCTGGTCGGTGGTCTAGTCATTATTGCGTTAGTATTACATTGAATAGATGGACGACGACGAATATTAGATAGACGACGGACGATGCCATTTTGAACTTCGTTCCAACGAGGTGTCTCGAAGAGATAGCTTTTTTTGTTGTAACTTGTGTTCCTAAAAGAGGCTGTTACTTTTTTTGTTTATCATTTATTTTTATTAGAATGATTATAAGCTTGAATGAGTTCTATAAGGAAGTATTTATTAATGTTGACAGCTCGTACTAGAGGTAAATTAATCTCTCTTTCCTCTTTTTAGTGTCCCGCTTCTGGGCACAGGTCTTCTCAAAACTATCTTACGAGTTGACAGTTTAGGTTTTAATCTACACACGCTGACCAAGTGGGGGTTAGTGGATGTCACATGTCCTCGAATGATTAGTTCTTAATCTTGAATCGAGTCCGCAACCTTATATGTCTAAGGCGAGCCCCTTACCGCTGCGCCACTGCTGCTCAGGCTTGGAGGTTTAATAATGTCGATGCTAATTCTTTTTTAACCTCAACAAACATGAATAAAGTTTTAGTATCAATGGTGTTTTATTCCTACCTTCTTTTTTTCACTACCACCTTAGACTTAAGTAGGGTAAATCGATATCACCTCAGAGAGGGTATCTATACCCGATATTACGCACTACACATTGATTTTCTAAGTTATTTGCTACTTACCGTACAGAGCTGGCGCAAAGGGAGGTATGTGTCAGTACATCGATTATTTAGGGTGACTGGTAATTAGTGTACAATACTTTAATACCTAGAAATTAATTATATTGAGCTCATTAATTAATTATATTGAGTTTTTTTAAATATTTGTTTATCTGAGCCGCGTTGTAGAGGCGTCGTCGATAATGGAGTGTAGAGTAGGGTGTGATGCGCTGCGGTGGCATAAAGCGGATTTAATTTAAAAAAGATGCTCCGAAACAGTTGTCATCGTAAACTCGACCACGCGGTAAAATATTTGACACTAATTACCAATCACCCTATGTATTTATTTATAAATAAAAATACAAATAAATTAAATATATCCACTTTATTTCTCTTATGTCAACTTTAAATTAATAGGTAAATTAAATAGACGTAAAATAACTAAACCAATCTAAAGCTAAGTACATATTTACACCGTTTTATATTAAGGTACCCGGACCTAAGATAGCTCCCTCTAAGAATATAGGTGTACAGTCCATCAAATCTAAGAAGTACCTTTTGACGTTTCACTGTTTTCTATTAAATTAGCTTTGTAGAAGCGTAATTCACACTATTTTTATTAGCTTTCCTGTAGAATAATTGAATTATGAAGCTATTTTTATTTTTACATAACAAACAATTTTCATACAAAAAATAAAATTCTAAATGTACTACGTTTAGAACTGTCAAACGGTACTTCTTAGATTTGATGGACCGTAGGTACTAGGTACAAGGGTACGACAAGGGTCGACTGAGATATCGCTGGAATGATATAATGGAGGCAGACATAAAAAAACATAAACATAAACATAAACATATTTTCAACAAGTTATTTCATTTCATTTTATACATTTGACTAAGTACTTATAATTATATTATTATAATGCTGATGACCATTGCTGCAATTTTTCATATCAATTAGAAAATCTTTTAATGTCTTATCCTTAGGAAGAGTGGAGTCTCCTAAGACAGGCACTCCACCCACTGTTTAAAAAAATCTATTCATTTCCAAAATTGTACTATTACATATGACCCCGAATCGAGCCCTTCATAAATTTTAATTTTAAAGAAATTTTTAAATAATAAAAAAGACCATTTTTATTTGCCTAGGTTTTTAAGCCAGTCACGTTTAAACATCATTATAGCGATTTAAAGGTAAGGTGGGGCATCTTCTTCCGAGTACCTTACAGTACATACAACGATAAAAACTACTTTGTGGTAACATTTTATAAAAAAATAACTGACTATTACTATTACTTCACTTCAACCCTTTTTAGTGTCCCACAGCTGGACAAGAGTCTTCTCGTAACTACCTATGAGTTGATAGAGTTTAGGCCTTAATCCACACACAGGTGTCACGGCTCCGAATGATTAGTTCTTAGACATGCCGGTTTCCTCAAGATGTTTTCCTTCACTGACATTGAGCAGCGACGATGGGACAATTCACACAAAGATGTGTATGCACAACCGGAGATGAAACCCGCTACCTTATATTTCAAAGGCGAGCCCGATACAGCAGTACCGCCGCTCTCTTACTATCCTGCTTATTAATATAATAATTGGAAATATAAAACATTAAATGTCTTGTGATATCAATAACAAGGACATATCGTTAATGTCAGAAAGTCATATTTAAAATATCTACGTATCGGAGATTTTAGGTTATTATATTTTTATTATATACAATAAATTCTTACAGTAAAAATACTGATATCTATGCAGATAATCTATTAATACTTAAGAATTATTCTTCTAATTAATAGTTAAACTTAGTTTTTGCTAATCTGTGAACAATATTATGGGTTATGTGTTTACTAGTTTTAAATTATACCTACTGTGTTAGCTAAGACTTTAACATGTAACTGTTTTTGTTCCTAATAAATAAATAAATAAATAAATAAATAAATAAATAATATAAACAAAAATATTAACACATTCAATGCCACTGACACGTCTAGCGTGTGCTCACAAATCCTCATCGTACATCATCAAGTCAGTCACGAACACACTAGGCGTGTTTTCGGTTTTATAATATTAATATGTCGAAGATTTGGCTATATTTTCTCTCGACACGCTCATAACAATTGAATTGAAAGAATTGGAAATAGAGGTGGAATTAAATGTGTTAATTTTTAAAAAAATAAAATTTTAGTTCGTTCGAGCAAATTACAATTTTACAACAAGTTCACTAAAAAAAACTTATTAACAATTACGTTGTTGTCTAAAGCAGACAGGCCACTTGGTAAGTGATTACCTTACGGTAAGTGTTACCGCTTTCGACATTTGTAACCGACCCTTCCTATGTCGATGGTCAATGTTTTTTTTATTCTATAATAGGCTTACGCATGTATAAGCAACTATGTAGTCTACGATGGAACGCGCCTACCCAAGAAATTCTACCTTACTTACACTCAAGAACACAACCTGTGAGGTAATCACCTCATTCAATCCGTAAATTACCCGAACGAATCGAACATAAGACTGAAAGTAGTAGGTCTTTAATATTTTTAAATATTTACAATAATTTTTAGTACGTTATTCGTCATCCGGCTAGTTTCGCTTGTAATGCTGATAAATCGAATTCATCTGCAGATTCTACTCTAATATACTTTCCGTAAGGAGTACTAATAGTTTTAGGAGCCCTATTCTGGAATTGTCTTAATTGTGGCGTTTCAGAATATGGATTTAAAACTAAATTCGCGTCACTTGTCTCCGCAGTGGTGCCATCTCTGCTCCATGACGCTGAAATAAAAAGAAATAAATCAATATATATTTTTTTTATATTAAGTACTAAAATTTCAAAAAAAAGTTCGGTTAATAACCTTAGAGGTTAGACTGTTAAATTCCTTGTCAAGCAGAAAAACCTTAGTTTTAAGTTTCAATGTTAAGGAATTGTGCCTGATGTACGGCTATAGGCAAGCCTCCTGTTAAGTATAAGACCTAAACATAGCCGGCAAAATAAGTGTGCTTCAGGTAAGTATATTAGCTCTATACTAGGTTAGAATAATTTAATAATCACTGGAAAATACCAACACATTTTTGCTCCCATAACATCTGTAGGATATTGAGTGAATTTGAATCATGCTGAATCATGTAGGTAAATTACAATAAAAATCAGCGCCATCTACTGACACTATTTCAAAATTACGTGCAGATCATGCAACTACATTATTGGCTATTTGACAATAGATGTCACTAATTATTTTAGTACTTTGCTTTTAAGAAGAAATAAGAAATTACTGCTGTTTTAATAAAATCTTAATTGAAATTGCTTGAAAAAATACAAATATATTTTAGCTATGAAACAACCGAAAAATAGTGTAGTGAAACATGCAAGTGATGCAAAATAGAAAAAAATTGCATTAAAATAAATTGCGCCACCTATTGATAAAATTTCTAAATATTATAATTCATACTAAAACACTTTAATGTCACTATTCAATAATAGATGTCGCTAGCTTATTATTTAAGTACAGTAATTTGAAAACAGATGTCGCTTTAAATTATCTAAAATAAATAAATAAATATTCTGGGAGATTAACACACACGATCATCTGGTCCCAAGCTAAGCAGAGCTTGTGTTATGGAAACCAGATAACTGGTATATGTATACTATACATATAATACTTTTCTTTTGTAAATATATACTTAAAATAGATATTTACACCCAGACTCGACACAAACACAAATGTTCATCACAAATGTTTGTATCGGGTGGGAATCGAACCCACGACCTGCGGCGTGAAAAGCAAGCATCTTACCGACCACGCCACCGGCCCGTCAAAAAAGTTTAGGTAAAAAAAGTTTTATTAAACATTAGTTTCGGCATCACCCGCGTGGTACTTATTGGGATAAAAGACTATAATCTATCTTTGTGCCAAATTTCATCCAATTCCATTAATCCCTTAATTACAAGAACATTTTTTTTTAATATTACATTTAATTTATTTATTTTTATTTTTGACGTGAAATACCTCAGCCCATCCGTGACTATGAACCTGAAAAAACTAAAACGACGCGATCTAAAATCTAAAATAAATCGCGATAAAATCCGTTATAATTTTTTTTTATTATATTACATTTATCAATTAACTTTTTTTTTACTTTTTTAAGTCATACTTTTTTAAACCACAAATGAGGTAGGTAACAAAAAGTTTCATTGTTTTAATGTATGACATTTACCTTAGTTCAATAAAAAATTTACCTTCATCTAAAGATATGCAAGTAGGTATAGTATCTATACTCTAGATTCTGTATTTGGCAATAACTTTCACTTTCCTATCTGTTTCGTGTATAAGTACTTCATATTCCGTTCTAAGAATATATTAGCATATTAGTCAGAGGAAAAAGTTTTTGAGGAAATCCGTTTAAATAAGATTAGATTACATCCATAGTTTAACATGACGATCTTTTAGATGTCGATGTGCACTGTCTAACTTACTCACACCCAAGAACACAGTCAACACATTACAAATGCGTTTCAAATAAGAATAGGACTGGACTCGCGGCTAACTTCATACCAAAAATCAAGCAAAAGTAGCGCCAGCACAAAATGTCAAACCACAGACAATAATATTATTTTGAAATGTATGAACAAGTGATTTATGTAAAAACTTTACACAAGTATATAGTTAAAATGCAGCTACCTACCTAAGTATTACGCGCTAGGATACCACAAACTTGCACACAAATTCATATACCCGGATAAAAACACACTTTTTAACTTATAACTCCGATTTTTGCCGTCGGAAGTTAATAAAATATGTTCGTATCTAAATATTCGACTCCAAATGTCCAATCTTACACAAAAGGCAATTAGATATACGCATTTTTATTTGTTTTCGTCTAGATGTGATTATATTAACTAACAAACATTTTTGCTCACTGTACTAAAAAACGTAAAGTTGTTGCGCATTCCAGTCCAAGATGGTGGATTTCCAATCCTATTCTTAATTGAAACGCATAGTACACTGCGTGTATTCTGGTAAAGATACATAGTCAGGTCCTTAGAAGAAATCAAACCAAAATAATTCAGTTCAGATTAAATTTCATGCAGCACTTACTATTAACTTTACGAGTATGTTAGTAAGTAATAACCCTTCTACCAATAGGCATAGGGGTCAATTTCGCGTGACTTGAACCCAATACACTAGCTTGAGCTGTTTCCGCCTTAGTGTACCCTATAAAACAATAATATTCCATACTAATATTCTAAATACAACATAATTAAATATTGTTATTTAACACATCTATGACAATCGTTACATGTAGTCAGAAGCCAATATAATCTGACACCTGGTCTAACCATCTCGGCTACTGGTTCCCTATGGGTTTCGAGGTCTGATGGCAGTCGCTCGTATAATTCTGGTAGCTAGCCGCATCAGGTTAGACTGGGCGCCGACCACAATAGACATGGGAAAAAGGCAAGGGGAATGAATGAATGACTAATATCCTAAATACAGAAGTAAGTAGTTCTGTCACCTTTTCAGGTAAACTACTGAACAGATTTTGATTAAATTTATAATAGGCTAATACTTATTTTTTAAAGGGCCTGAGGAAAATATAATTATTTAAGTTTTTTATTATTATGTTCTAGTATTTCTGTTCCAGTTTAATTAATACAAGATTAAAATGTTAGTAAATACTTACAAACAGGAATGTGTTCGTCTGGTGCTGCCGGGTGTCCACCATTGTGTATGTGGAGGTGTATCTCCTTCTGAGCGGGTTGCTCCCAGCCGTGGGATTGGGTTTTGTGTCCAAATAGAGTGCCGAGCTATAAATATATAATCACTATAATATTTATTAGAATAAAAAAATCTATACTTTAATATTATAAAGCTGAAGAGTTTGTTTGTTTGAACGCGCTAATCTCAGAAACTACTGGTCCTATTTGAAAAATTCTTGCACTGTTAGATAGCCCATTTGTAATGGAAGGCTATAGGCTACTTTTTATCTCACTTCTGGGCATGATATGAAGTTTACGGGGGTGTAGCCGCGGCGGAAAGCTAGTGTTAAATAAGGTATTAAGATATATTTGCTTTGATGGTTGTTTATTTTACATGGCGTTTGCACTGCACAACAAAACATAATACAAGCGTAGTCTTATCTCTTTCTACTCATCCCTAAACGATAGAGATAGATAGAGCTTGCGACATGTTTCGCAAGAGGAAACTAGGGGTTAAGTTTTAAGATTATTGCAATTACGAAACAATTTAATAAGTGTTTTGTAAACTGCGTCATCAAAACAAGTAGCTCGTTTATTACGTTTGGGTGTGCATTTCTTTAAAATAACTTAATATTGGAAATTAGAAAAATGTTATGTCATAAAATTACCCTGTAATAAACACAAGGAGGGTAGCAAACAGCGAAACCTCCACCCTCTGCAAATCTCAGGCAGTGTCGAATAAAGATCTATTAACGCCTTATGCAATACTTTAACACTAGTATTCCTCTCCCCATACCGCCTGGTATCACAGTCACTGGGCGTTTGTACTGCACAACAAACATGATACAAGCATAGTCTTATCTCTTTCTACTCATCTTTAAACGATAGAGATAGATAGTGCTTGCAACATGTTGTCATGTGCATGTTTCGCTAGTGATAGGGTTTTGCGTGAACGAAAAAACCTCGACAGGCTGTAAAATCATTTGTAGGTATCATTGTCGAAGAGTCTATATAAGCCGATTCCCATCAGCTTCCCTAATGGTCAATATCACACGAACTTCTAATATACAAATCTAATATATAAAATTCTCGTGTCACAGTTTTCGTTGCCATACTCCTCCGAAACGGCTTGACCGATTCTTATGAATTTTTTTATGCATATTCGGTAAGTCTCAGAATCGGCTACTATCTATTTTTCAAACCTCTAACCGATAAGGGGTGTTCACACCAAATTTTTTTTTATTATGTGACATTAAAAATACAACCCTGAATTTTCACCTTTATTTTACAAACCCTATTTTATAATACCGAAATTAGTAATACGCGGTATGAAGTTCGCTGGGGCAGGTAGTAATAATATATTAATATGTAGCGCCTAAAAGTTTTAAATAGCAAGATTAATAAGTATAGCATCAAGTGTAAGAACGATCGGTGACGGTAGTGAAGAGATAATATTTTCCTAAGTAAGATTTTTTTTGCTCCGGCTTCCCATTTTCAGACTTCCACCCTTCGCCACTGGTAGGTATACATATTTCTGGGAACAAGGATCCACGTCGTGATACCCTAAGCAAATTCTTAATATCCTTAAGTGATTTTTAGTGTGAAGATCTAAATATATAAAAGAAGAAACTGACTGACTGACATATCAACGCAGAGCTTAAACCACTTGGTCTGGATAGTCTAAACTAGGCACATAGGTTCCTTATGAAGTCTAGGGGTGCACTAAGATAAGAAAGGATTTTTCAAAACTCACCCTTTAAAGACGTGAAACGGGGTTCCAAAGGTTGTATGGAGAAACAAGATTAGTGAGATCAATTCTGCGGGCGAAGCCGCGGGCGGAAGCTAGTATAATATAAATTTTAGCGTTGTTTCCAACATTATGGGTAGCGTTTAACTAAATGCCATAACTAGGAGGTTATATGGATACAGCGATTAAATAAATAAATAAATATTCTGGAACATTAACACACACGGTCATCTGATCCCAAGCTAAGCAGAGGTTGTGTTATGGAAACCAGATAACTGGAATATACTATATATATAATACTTTTCTTTTGTAAATATACAAACAGACGTATCACACAAATGTTTGTCTCGGCTGGGAATGGAACCCACGACCTGTGGCGTGAAAAGCAAGTATCTCGCCGACCACGCCAGCGGCCGGTCAAAAATACCTTATCTACTAGTATGTAAGTAGGTCTTTAATAGTAATTACTTTTCTTTTGTATATGAAAGTATTTAACTTTCTCTAGTACAAGGTACGCATAACATGCTCTGTCACTATACACGTAACCACATAACCTTGACGTTGAGCCATTATTTAACTCATTAATAAAGATTTGGTAACATTTTTTTAAATCTATTTTTTAGTTACAAACTCAATACTCAATAACTTTATTGCTTTAGGTACCATAAGTAAGTACATGCTTAGGTGGTAGGTGCTTATTATAATAGAATCATTATGGACCCTGTCGGGCACAGCAAAAGTGTTAGACGAGAGGAAGCTCTGATTTTACATAATAATAACAATAGAAAGTTCTGGCCTGTGGAGCTTTATTATTAATTTAAAATTTTAAAATTGTGTGGTGTATTTTATTTTATTTCATGTCACATCTTTAGGAAGGGTTCTACAACGTATGGCTCGTGGCCACTAATTACTGCTGACCGTCAAGAAGAGAAAAGTTGAATACTACGGCCATGTGCTCAAGCATGAAAGATATTAACTTCAACTAATAAGGATGGACAAGGTAATGGGTAAACGCCGCGCTGGCAGACGTAAAAAGTCATGGCTTGGAAACATCCGGGAATGGACAGGAGTAGCCAGCGCAGAACAACTATTCCGCTGTACACAGGAGAGGAAGAGTTTCCAAGAGCTGATGGCCAACCTCCAGTAGTGGAGAGGCACTAGAAGAAGAAAAATAATATTTTTTTGCCTACTATCACTATTAAACCGACAAAAGTTGTTTGTATTATAAAAATTACTGCATTACACAGACTTACGGGAGGTCCCATAACGACCATTGACGCATGGGGCTTAGATTCAACTAGCAACATTTTCACACCCACTACGGCCGCCATTACAACCCACTTGAACGCTGCAACCGTCTGTGTCTAGTCATTTTTTATGACCTAACCCAATTAGCCGGAAGGTCCTTTATTAGTTCCCCGGGCTTATTCGGTGAGCCGTCAGAGGACGTTCGAACCGTTCAAGTACTGTGGCAACTGCCACGAGAGCTCCCCATGTGGGGACAAACCTCGGCTCAGGACGTTGCCGGACACTAGTTTTAGGGGATCAGAGGGCTGTCTAGTCGGGATAGACTGTTTTTGTTCACACTTCACTTCAACCCTTTATAGTGTCCAACTGCTGGGCACGGGTCTTTTCTCAACTATCTGAGTTGAGAGAGTTTAGGCCTTAATCCACACACGCTGGCCAAGTGCGGGTTGGTGGATGTCACATGTCCTTGAATGATTAGTTCTTGGACATGCCGGTTTCCTCACGATGTTTTCCTTCACCGATATCGAGCAGCAAAGATGAAACAATTCACACAAAGATGTGTGGGCACGAACCCACGACTTTATTTTTCTAAGGCGAGGCCCGTACCGCTGCGCCACCGCCGCTCTATACGCTGCTCTAGACAGTTATTGTTATAGTTACCTTAACAGCACCAGCTAGTAGCAACAGCTTCAGTATCACAAGTGACACAAGCAATGTCTTCACACCAACTATAGCCGCTACAACCGCCCACGTCGACGCCGCACCCATTTGGAATGCTAGCGGAATAAGCGCTGCTGCCAGCTTCTTCAGCGGACGACCGAACGTTCTGCCTGAAAAAGAAATTGCACCTAGTTATAAATCGTCTGGTTGTCCAATAAGTGTGTTTGATTAATAACCGCATAGGGTTGGATAAGACCCCCGTATTCATAAACGTCTTATAAGCAGATTATAGCGACAATAGGTTTATAATTCGTTTGTCTTTGTCTGTTTACTCCCTTGTTCTCCAAATGGGTTAAATTCTCGACACTGGTCACACAGGACCTGACCTTGGCACGAAGCCTCAACGGACATAGCCGCAATACCACTTTCAACTGAAGGGTTCCACGAAACGGGCACTCAGGCCGCGCAATAACCGCTCTAAGCGCAATAGCTCGCACATGGCATATTGCTTCAACACAGGAATAAGTTTAGTACAGTCTCACTCCTAACCACTGTTCTACTGCGTAGAAACGGACTCCCTATCTGTCATTTTGACTTTTATACTAGGAAAAAAGAGACAGTCTATTTTAGCTGGAGTCTTAAAAAATTATATGAATAATAAAATTATAAATTGAGAAAACTTTGTCCTATGAACGGCAACATGAACGCACCCTGTTATGTATGGGACTTAAACAAACAAAGTGACAACGAAACGTGACTACGTTAGTAATACCCGGCAAAAATTTAGGTGGAATTCAACCCTAAATAAATAAATAAGTAAATATTCTGGGACATTAACACACACGGTCGTCTGGTCCCAAGCTAAGCAGAGCTTGTGTTATGGAAACCATATAACTGGTATATTTCTGGGATTTCAAAGTTTAGAGATGGTAACCCTACTTTGTAAGGCACTTGTAGAAAAAAGTGTGGAACGGATTAAGTTCTACGGCGACAACAAAGAAACTCGTAATAGTTGCAATAATGTCCGTTATTCATGGCGGATCATGGCATTCAGAGTGGGACAAAGAAAGTGGTCCGAGACTCGCTGTATGCATATTGCTTGTATAAACTGGTAAATAATAGGGATATATTAATTCTATTACGATTTTCTATACGATCTATTAATCGTATAGAAAATCGTATTTTAATTAGTCTGTCAGATTATAAAAAAATGTTACACACGTATTTTTGAAACGTAAAAATGTTACACACGTATTTTTGAAACGTAAAAATGTTACACACGTATTTTTGAAACGTAAAAATGTTACACACGTATTTTTTGATTTATCATTGAAATGAAACAATATTAAATTTGTGAAGTGGGAGTACACTACGTCATACTTCTGTATAAAACTTGCCGAGATGTGACATCCTTCCCCCCGATTCCCTAAAAAACTAGAGTGTCCGGCAACGTCCTGAGCCGAGGTTCGTCCCCACATGAAGAGCCCTCATGGAATTTGCCACAGTACTTGATCGGTTCGACCGTCCTTGGACGGCTCACCGAAAAAGTCCGGTGAACCAATAGAGGTCCTTCCGGTTAATTGGGTTAGGTCATCAGCAAAAAAAGGGACATTAACACACACGGTCGTCTGGTCCCAAGCTAAGCAGAGCTTGTGTTATGGAAACCATATAACTGGTATATTTCTGGGATTTCAAAGTTTAGAGATGGTAACCCTACTTTGTAAGGCACTTGTAGAAAAAATGTAGAACGGATTAAGTTCTGCGGCGACAACAAAGAAACTCGTAATAGTTGCAATAATGTCCGTTATTCATGGCGGATCATGGCATTCAGAGTGGGACAAAGAAAGTGGTCCGAGACTCGCTGTATGCATATTGCTTGTATAAACTGGTAAATAATAGGGATATATTAAATCTATTACGACGGGCCGGTGCAGCGGTGGCGTGGTCGGTAAGGTACTTGCTTTTCACGCCGCAGGTCGTAGGATCGATTCCCACCCGAGACAAACATTAATGATGAACATTTCTGTTTGTGTCGAGTCTGGGTGTAAATATCTATTATAAGTATATATTTACAAAAGAAAAGTATTATATGTATAGTATATAGATACCAGTTATCTGGTTTCCATAACACAAGCTCTGCTTAGCTTGCGACCAGATGACCGTGTGTGTTGATGTCCCAGAATATTTATTATTACGATTTTCTATACGATCTATTAATCGTATAGAAAATCGTATTTTAATTCGTCAGTCAGATTATAAAAAAATGTTACACACGTATTTTTGAAACGTAAAAATGTTACACACGTATTTTTTGATTTATCATTGAAATGAAACAATATTAAATTTGTGAAGTGGGAGTGCACTACGTCATACTTCTGTATAAAACTTGCCGAGATGTGACATCCTTCCCCCGATTCCCTAAAAAACTAGTGTCCGGCAACGTCCTGAGCCGAGGTTCGTCCCCACATGGGAAGCCCTCATGGCAGTTGCCACAGTACTTGAACGGTTCGAACGTCCTCGGACGGCTCACCGAAAAAGTCCGGTGAACCAATAGAGGCCCTTCCGGCAGATTGGGTTAGGTCATCAGCAAAAAAAAAGTGACATCCTTCGAGATTTCGGTTGGAGGTATCGCCGTAAACTTTTTAGGTCACACAAAAAAAGATTGCTAGTCGTTTCAGGCGTCTTTGAGTAATCGGTAAACCTCCTTCTTTTTTGAAGTCAGTTAAAAAAAGTTCTGTCGCGTCATCCGATCACTTGATCAACTATCTTACCTATGAGTTGAGAGAAGTGGTCTTAATTCACACACGCTGGCCAAGTGCGGTTTGGTGGATGTCACATGTCCTCGAGTGATTAGTTCTTAGACATGCCGGTTTCCTCACGATGTTTTCCTACTACGATATTGAGCAGCGGCTATGTTACAATTCACACAAAGATGTGTCGACACGACTGGGAATCGACCCCGCGACCTTATAAATCTAAGGCGCGGCCCGTACCCGCTGCGCCACCGCTGCTCTGTACGATAAGACTTACGTATTTTTTATACCTATAAAGTTTAACGGGATTAAGTGAAAACTCGAAACGCGTCAATCTTAAAGTTTGACTGCGCAAGCGGCGCGGCGTGACGTACAATAAGACCTTGGCCTTAACTCTTGTAAAGTGAATTTGAAAGTTAAAATGAATTTTAATGATTTTTTTTCCCAGTTCGTCTGCCATCAATAAGGCTAATAGAGAAGTCCCGCGGCATTCAGTGGAACTAATTATTAAAGATCGGAAATGTTTCTCAATTTGCAAGAAATTATAACAATAAGAATGAAGCCTGAAATTTGAGAGGGTGTCCTCTCAACTCTAAACTTTAATTAGACTGTAGAGTCGCCTAGCAGCAGCATCCTAGCGCCCCGGCCGCGGGACTTCTTTCGTGAGAAGTACTTTATACTGGTAAAAAAAGTTGTCGCTGCCGATACATGCACATCACTAACACACAATCATTCCACTCATTCTATACATACATACAATTCACTAACACATTCACTCTACTGGGCCCCAGCCTATCGAACCAATTTGTCGTGCTATTTTACTGTAGAATCTTGACGAATATATTTATCTACAATTGAACAAATCTAAGAAGTACGTTTTGACGTTTCACTGTTTTCTATTAAATTAGCTTTATAGAGGCGGAATTCACACTATTTTTATTAGCTTTCCTGTAAAATAATTGAATTATGAAGCTATTTTTATTTTAAAATAACATAAACAATTTTCATACAAAAAATAAAATTCTAAATGTACTACGTTTAGAACTGTCAAACGGTACTTCTTAGATTTGATGGACTGTAGTTCCAAGATTCGCCTAGTTTTTATTCCTCTTGTTCCCATGACGAACAAAAGTAATGCACAAGATTTGCTACCATTAAAATATAATAATAATAGTAGGACATTAACACACGGCCATCTGATCCTAAACTCAGCAGAGCTTGTACTATGGAAACCAGATAACTGGTAATATACTACATACCATGGAGACCACGTATTGGCAAACGTAGCGTGCCCCAGCGAACTTCTACCGCGTAATTCACCTTCTTTACAACTGTCAAATTACTAATATCGCTATTAAAAACTAGTTAGTGGTGAGTGGTAAAGAAGTGAAAATTTTGGGTTCTATGTATTTTTTCCTAACACATCATAAAATATTTATTGTTAGTTAAAAAAAGATTTTTAGACCTACCGAACATAGATGTAAAATTTCATAAAAATCAATCAAGTCGCATCAGAGGAGTTTGGTTACAAACACCGCGACAAGATTATTCTGTATTAAATAATTATCGTCTTGCGAATATCCCAAATTGAAATAAAACTACTTTTTAACGGATTTTATTGCGGTTTATTTTAGATTTTAGATCCAGACGTTTCAAAGTCTTTACAGACTTCATGTTCACGGGTGGACAAACCGAAACGTCGGGATCTAAAATCTAAAATAAACCGCGACAAAATCCGTTAAAAAGTAGTTTTGTTTCAAATAATTATTGGTTTGAAGGTTTTCGTTAAACTTGGCTAAACCTGGATATTTTTTTTGGTAACTAAAACCGAAACTGACCTACCTAAAAGGAACTGCTGCCAACCCCACTTTAACCAACCAGCGCGAGGATCTGAGGACAAGACATCTTCATTCTTGAATACTTAATGGACAAAGATCGGACAATAATTTATCTAACTCAGTTGGAATCTGAATAGGATCTTGACAGTGGACTTTGTTTTATTTTTAATTTGATCATAAATTATAAATTAATGTGTGGTTACGCGACAAATGAAAATTAGGTACATAATTACTTATTTGTGGAGAGGATGGGTAATAGACGGTTGACGAAAGTATATACCTACACGGCGGAAGTGAGTGGAAAACGCTGGGAGAGGATATGCGTAGCACTACCAACCGCAGCATGTATGACCAGATGTATGAACATCAAGTAGTGAGTCACAGATAATATAATACTATACTTAGTGAGTCTAAGCAAGTATGTTTAGATCGGAGCTAGTGTCCATGGGAAAAAGGCGGGGTATGTATGTACTAATGTAATGTATGGACCTAGGAAACTTGATCATCATTCCCCTCGCCTATTTCCCCATTTCTATCATGGTCGGCTCCCCGTCTAACCTAATGCGGTTTGCTACCAGAAAACTAGCGACTAACTGCATTAGACCTCGAAACCTGTAGGGAACCAGTAGCCAAGTTGGTTAGACCAGGGGTCAGATTATATTAGGTTTCTGACTTAATAATGATTGTTATTATTTGTGTTTTAAATGACTACACAAAGGCAGATTAAAATTAAGTAAAATTAAAAAAAAAATACTTTTAACAATCATATTTCTAAGAAAGTTGTACATAAGTAGGTTTTTCAATGCAAAATATATACTTAGTTTTTTTTCGAACCTTTCTACCTTCAGAGAACTAAGCACTTTTTGTGTCGTTCGTGGGTAAATTCTACACCCAAATACCTATGCGGATTAGATACCTACCCACAGTAAAAACCTCTCTTTTTATTCTTATGATGTCTACAACATAATTGCAATGCAAATGAAATTCTATACTTCCGAAGGACAGTACCTTTAGCGATGCGTACGAAAAAAGTTTTCGAACACTATCTTGAACTTGTTAAAATGCGTTTTGGAATTCATTAGATACTTATAAACTTAAAGAAAATAGAATTGCCAGAAATTGAATAAAATGGATCGGCAACAGAATAGGTAAAATAATTTGTAGATTTAAGTGCATTTTAACATATTATCTTGACTTATTACTTATTTCTTACTGATAGTATTAGGAAACTTTTTTGTTTTGTTTGCTGTCAGGTTTAAGTATGTAAATGAAAAAACAAAAATTGTATAACTAATTTTAAAGAATGAAAACCTTTTTTGGTAGGATATAAAAGACTGTATTTGCTAAGATAATAATAAATAGAAAATATTTAACCTTTCGGATAGATGTTTCTTAAATAATAGTCTTATTAGGTCTAACGACAAAATAGTCAGATCAGAACCATAGAGAATTAAAAAAAAAATAGGTAGGGATTAATACTAACCCACAGCAGAATCCAAACTCCTCTTCTCTCTGGAAGTCGTCATAGCATCACTTATTACACTTTGGTTACTTTTTACATTAAAATAATCTAAATTAACTAAATATTTGGTAATATTTTCACTATCTATGATATTACTGTCTGTGTTTACATTGGCGGCAAAACTGGGTCGCGCGAAAAAAAGTAAAACCAAACTTAAGTAAGTCAAATGCCTTAACATTTTCACTTTTTTAATTACAAGTATGTGAAAACACGGTATAAACCACTTAATAATTTCTTTCAAGTCCATCATATTATTACTGTAATGGTTATTTATTTTATTTTATTAAATAAACAAAGTTTGTAATAAAAAGTATTGAAAACAGACGCGTCATTTCGCGCCAAACTGTGTGTTGAAACTAAACGTGCGTTCGTCCCATTTCTTCTTTCACCGGTTTAAAGGCATCTGTACACTAGATAAACAGCTGCCAACTTTCGCTTTTAGCGTTAAAATTCATATCCTGTACGATTTAACTCCAAATGGGCAACCAACAAACGTTTTATTGAAACGGGAGAAACTTTGACAGTTAGAAAGCGTTTTTTAAAAAGAATTTAGTTTAAGTAGGTAGGTAGTAAGAAACAAATGCATTGTTCATAATTTCCTTGTTAAGTGAACAATTAGAGCTTGTTAGCATACTGCTATTGTGTCTAACGTCAATTGTTTGCAGAGAACTACGACAGATATTTAAAACCGAAAAAGTTGACATATCACTTGTCACACACTCACATACTAGGACTAGGATGTCTCCGTAAATTCAACATATTTCGAAGTAGCGATGCTAAACCAAATTTAATTTGTCCCTGTGTGCTTTTTTTGAGATGTTATGGCACTCTTGCACGCCTGGTAAAGCTTTAGAAAAAAAAAACGACCGTACGATATGTCAATGCAAAGCTAAAAAGTGACAGATACACCCCTCCCTCTTCCTTCTTCACCCCCGCTAGAGGATTGTCACTCTCATGTCACTACTTGATAGCTGTCAGGGGGTGGCGCGCCTGAAACCATAGAGTACTATTTACGTATTTTCTCACTATTGCAGGGTACATTTAAATAGTTTGTGGTAGGTAAAGCCGTTCGTTCCCGATTCCCAAAGTGTAAAAATCCGACTACCCCTCATTTAATTACTAAACTATGCATGACTGCCATTACTGTTTGTGTCATAGATTTGGGATACCTATTGTTATGGTTTGTGTTGGGTTGAAGTATTTGCGTTGATTAATTTCTGTACATTATTATCAACTCATTTAATAATATTGTGATACAACAAGAAGAAATAACTGTGTGTTCTCAAATGTGTATTCTAGCAACAGGACGCTACATAACATTGATTTCTATTGAGTGTTGAATAGTATTCAGCCTCTTTAGTTGTCAAAAGTTTTCTTCTACTGAAAAACTAAGTTGGTTACCATGGTGCTGTTATTCGATTCTCTCTATTGCTGTCATTAAAATAAAAATTGTCTTAAATTATAAATTGTGCAAATAAAACTAAAGTAATTTTGATAGTGATATTATTTTGTTAGTCTCTTACAGTTCTGCTAAAATTATACACGTTAATAATTTCATGTGAGAAAAGAAAATCGTTATCAAAGTGTACGACATCAGCGTTCCTTAAAGAAAATTTTTACTGTGAAGTATCTTGATTAGTGAAATTAATAAGACTGCATTAATTGATAATAGGGTATAATGCGAATGTAAAAATAAATTAAAAGAAACTCTGTAAATAATCCGTTGTTTTTATTCCTTCCAGTAAATAAGGCTATGGTAAAAAAACTGGTAATTTCAATGCTGGTAACACTATTGTGGGCGCAGCTAATATTTTATTTTTTACCGGCAACATTGTACCGACTTATTTCAGGCTCATAAGACAAAAGTACCCAGAGCCCAAATCCTTGATTAAAAAAATTACTTGTCAATTTCTAACTTTGCAACGGTACATGACCGTCAAATGAAACATGACCGTCTGAACCGCTAGGTTCTCTTAGTAGTCTGTGCACTCTTGCAAAAATATCCTTTAGAGTATCTAATGAAGTTGACGATCTGCTATTGGCAAACAGCTTGTATTGGCGTCACATGGGTTAAGATTAGCCATCCCTTTCTGTTTTGTTGAATTTACTTTAAAGGAGTTCTCGCTCACACGCTTTCTTTGCCTTTTTCGAGCATCTTTGTATTAATCATCTCTTTAAAAAAAAAATTGATTGATTTTGTTGATTTTGGTATTGAAATATTTCTAGAAGCCCAACGGGGCCAATTTCTCATATTTTAAATCTTAAGGGTGAGAAATACGAGGTACTAATTTGGTCAAGTCTGCTAGTAATAATACATAAACATAACAATGTGAGTCCATCTATCATGCGTCGCGTCGTGTATATGACCCTTTACAATTTAGTACAATTTATGATTGCTACTTCCGGTTATCGTAAGAAAGTATCAAATTAAAATAAATAATAGTATCGAAACATTTTTTTTCTAGTGTAATGTTTCAACCTGTAATGGTAAAAGTTGTAACAGTAAACTTGAATTATATTAAATAACCTGCAAGATTGCCTATTTGTACAGTAAATTATAAGTTGGTTCATAAAATAATTAAAATTAAGCCTTTTATTTCCACAATACAATAATTTTACTATGATTATTTATCTTTCTGTGATGTGTGTGGATCCCGTGTGGGTAAAGGCCTCCTCTGTCTTTTTCCAGAATACTTGCTAGAGTCATTTAACCTCCTCGTCCTGCTGTATTATTAACTCATCAGCCCACCGTGTTGTTGGTCCACCGACATTAAATTTTCTCTTTCCTAGTGGCCCTTTCCAACGTGTCGATTTCAAGGTCCACCTTTTATCTGTAAGCCTTGAGATATGACCAGCCCATTGTCATTTTAGTTTCAAAGCATGTGTATGAGCGTCAGTCAGTTTAGTATTTTGTCTGATCTAATTTTATGTACTTTCCTGATATATAACGTAAGTACTTCTCTCCATTGATCTATGTGTTGTTATTTTTAACTTTATGTGTTTAAGTCTATGTCTGGCAGAGACATGTATCAAATACGGTCTTTTTCTTAGATTTACGCGAATATCCCACATTGAAATAGAACTATTTTGTAACGGATTTTATAGCGGTTTTTTTTTAGATTTTTGATCCCGACGGAATCCTCCCAAAAATAGGCAATTGGTTTAAAGTTTCAAACCTCTTCCTTCACAGTCTATGGTCAAGTTCAGACTTTTGTTTGACAAGAGGAAGCGCGTCAATCGACCGTTTTTTATAAATATTAATGCATCGCGAAAGATTAAATGCCTATCTACCTACTCTTTATTTAATCAAAATTCGTGTCAATTTACGAGATGCGCTCCAATGTCATTCCGGTTCTGATGAGCTGTAGGCAAAAACTGGTACACAGCAAGGTCGCTTGGCGGCGCGGGTAATGCTCTCACTCATCTCCATCAATTTGAACGGACAACATCGTATCGGACAGCAACGAATACGGACGCATGCGGTCATATGCGATAGCGTCCGGCAGGATGTCGAGGCATATCTACCTAATGCCTACGATCGGTTCCGTACTGGCCGGCAGAGGCGGGGAGCTTCGCTTGCGTATTCGTTTCTGCGCCTATTCAATAGTCGGACGGGCAGCCTAAGGGTCCATTCCCATTAACGAATGGTAATTCAGTTTGCTCTACAGAATTATTCTAAACACTAACTTAGTATTCCCCTTCTGTTTCATACCCAGGAAAACAACCAACAGATATAACACGCTGTGTAGGTATATTTAGTAAGGTACAACACAGCTAATTGCTCTTAGCCCAAAATATCGGGTTCTATTGTCTTTATATTGTCACAAGTTACCAACAAAACAAACCATTTGGGATGTTTGAAAAGCGAAAGGGACGATACTGCTGTAATACCATAGATTTAGTCAGTTTTACAGACTACTATGGTCAGTTTACATGCTAAATCTATGTGTACCGTGCATTTGATTTTGTCTCAAAAGTGGACAGGTTTGAGCTATAAAGTACTTCCCTCCTTAATAAATAGTGATTGCAACATTTCTTTTTGTTTCGTCTGTCTTAAAAATATTAGACACGTAGTTTTTTGAGACCAGATTACGATGATGCGTCCAAGCGAAATCTCGAATGACGTCACACCTAGGTAAGTTTTTGGATATCTACAGAGACGCATGACGTAGCGCACTCACACTCCATAACTTTAATACGTTATATCTTAATATTGTTTCATTTCAATGATAAAGTAAAAAATTCGTCTAAAATTTTTTTTATAATCTTACTGACGGACTACGATTTTTCATACCTGTCTTGCCTAAATTCGCTTTGCCTTTATATATAACAAGGAAATTGTTAATGAAAGTGAGAACTGTAGACTATGACATAGCGTGTATCTTTTTTTAATTACAATAATTACGAGTCAGTGACACATCGCGTGATGTACCGGCTTCCGATACGGTCGAGTTGCGACGAGAGTAGCGCCCCAAAGTTATTATGATAGAGCAAAGAAACAGAAAAAAAAAATTCGATTTTTTTTTTATTATAGGCTACGGGAGGGCCAAATTCAAAACAATTTTTTTTTTCGGCATAAATAAACCATTCTAAGAACAAGTCTTAAATTTTTATGTTGTAGAACACCGTAAAATTATATTTAACGAACTAGTTTAAAAGTAACAGAAGCTTACACACCAAAAATCAATAAATATCTATGTGACGTGCGATGGTGTAACGTGTAACCGACAATATTGTCTGTGAATGAGCTGTAGGTCCTACCTGGAATAATATTATATTACTTATTATTATCTGTGATACTACTAAAGATTAATGGTTACATTTTTTTTTTAGTTTTTTTCGTTGGTTCCCAATTAGTGAGTACCAACTAATACCTATTGCTTAAAGCACTTCCGTGGTTTTAAATCACAGTTGAAATAACAGATTGTAGACAGCAAAAACGCAATATATTTTACAGGGTTTAATAACCTAAGCGTTAATGTTATACTTCAGTTGATTACACTAACTTCGTTGGTTCGCTACTAAGGCTCGGCACAAACAGGCCACTGACCACAGCCACCGATGTCTGTCACCTGATACCGCCACATTTGTAACAGTGTTAGAAGTCGATAACCACCGGTATTCGGAAGCCACCAGATTTTAAATCCGCTCTCTGCTGCGCAGTCTTACATGCATTTAAATACGGAAAATTTGTTCGCGTTTGCGTTGTGCACCATGGTGACGCGTGTGATACGTAGAACGTCTACCGGTTAATTGTGTGGAGGGTGGAGCAGTTCGACTGTGGCGGGTGTCACCTTTTTGTGCGGCCCGTAGCAACCATCAGTGACAAGTCGTGGTCACTCAGCTCTCCACCGGTTACACAGCTTACACATGTCCGACGCGTCTACTAAATAAAAGTCATTGTGGTCGGTGGTTAACAGTGGTTGTGGTCGGTGGCTCGTTTGCGCAGAGCCTAATAACACTTCATCTTTCCCGTGGCGTCTGTTGAAATTATGTTCGCAATGATTTAAAAAACTATTAAACAGATTTTCAAGCACCTCACCACCGAAGTGGGGGCAGTCTAACTTACTATAGATAAGAATATAAAAAAAACAAGTGATAATATTTAATTAACAAATATTTATTTAAAATACAATTTACAACGAAATTTTGATAGTTCGAAAAATTTATAATTCTGTGCCTGAAATAAACTAAAAACATTTTATCTATTTATTATCTATGCTCCTGAGACCATTTATTAGATCAAATAATAATATTAGTATTAATTTAAATCACTGGAGTTAGCTTCTAGAACAAATGGTTAAAGACAATTTCATTCACCTTACATGTATTTTTTATTCCTCTCACACTGTACCATTGTAACCGGCCAGAAAGAGACAGAATATATAAGAGTTGTCGAATATATAAAATCAAATTACTTGTCTTCAATTATTTGTTCTAGACGCCAACTCTAGTGGTACTACAACCATAGTACGTACTCAAAAGACCACCAAATTTTTTTTACATATTGTTTGAAAGGTAATGGGTCTTAGAAGGAAATTAATAAATATAAATACAGTCATAATTTTGAAAAAGAAAGTAGATATCGCAGCGTACAAACATATTTTGTATTAGTACATTAAATGTCAAAAATAGAAAATTATTTCCGTGACAAAACTTATATCCTCAATTGACAAATTATCCCTGAGAATGATCATAAAATTAAAATACAAATGATGTTAAATATTGGTCGATATAAGTGCAAAATTGATCACATTAATACCTAGTACTTTGTTTTATTTTAGCCAGAAATTTTAAAGACTAAAGACTGCAGAGTTAGCTCTGCAGAAGTCTGCATTGTCACAGCCTACATACTTTAAAATACATTTCTAATGATATAACATTTTAGAAAGAATTGTTAGAAATAATGGGTCAGTAGTAGTCTGCCAACCCTTACAGGGTCGCAAACCCACCCGCAACCCGCTCTTAGCCATCATGTATAGAGCAAGGCCTTGACACTCAAAACTTAAGATATTTTACAAAAGTGACTTTAATAGTAACTAAATTATTTAGAAAATTTAAAGAATAGAAATGTAAATTTGAATACCTAGATGTAAAATAGGAACATTTTAGTTGTAACATTACTGCAGACTTTATGTCGAAATTGCAGAGATTTATAATACTACGCTGTTACAATATTTCAAGTAAATACACAACTACCTTCTGCTCGTGTGCTCGATAAAAAGTAGCTTACTTATTTCTGAGTATAATCTATCTCTGTGCCTAATTTTGTCCAATTCGGTCAAGTGGTTTTATGGTGAAAGACTAATTTTCCAAACACACCCACACTTACTTTCGCATTTATATTATTAGTAAGATAATATACTACAGTATTGCACATTACAGATGTAAAATAGCGGTGCGACCGTACCGGCCTGGCCCCGCGCGGCGCGTGCTGTTTCTTTTGTCTAATGGCAGAAAAGCTGTATACGCTGTTTATAGGGACGTTTTGTAAATGTACCCCAATGTATTTAGTATCAGCACTGCACCCGTGCGAAGCCGGGGCGGGTCGCTAGTAACTTTATAACTGGTATACAGGAGGATAAGAATGTACCCGGGAGAACGCTGCCGATAAACTGCTGCGCAGTTTGGCAGGCCTTAATTTTAAGATAAAAGTTGTATCTTCTTGTTATGAAATAAATAAATAAAAAAATTTACCTACTAGCTGAAAACCAAATCGCACTTGTGTATCTGAATTATTTCGTTGCAAATTATCTTACCTTTCAAAAAACTATTATATTTTACATTTTGTGAACAAACACTGGAATACACAAATTATAATTTCGTCGACTGAGCAATGTCCATGTTTAACACTGTTGGGTTACACTTACTTACTTTTTTTTCTCTTCATTTTAGCTGTTTACATTTGTTTTTTTCCCTCTTTTCATGTTTTTTTTTACTTGAGAATCAGTGTGTCCTGTCTCCGTCAATTGATACCCAAAAAGAAAAAATAAAACACGGCTGTATGGTCAAAACCTTTGCCTGCCTATTGGCGAATGATAAAAACAACAACTGTCTCCGTCAAATAAATGTTTTCCTTTCTTTCGCTCCTCTTTCAAAATTTTTCACTTTTACAAGTAAACTTTTTAACCAATGAGAAAATATTTTTTGGTGGTTCTGTTGTACAATGTTTTTTTATTTATTTATTTATTCGACATAAAATCAGCAAAATTTGGACAATCTATTTGAAATAATATCGATGAAAGCGCACAGCCGTAAGGGCGGTAAGAGGGTGACAGTACAATCAGTATCAATAGTACCTACTATGCGTTTCAAATGAGAATAGGATTGGAAATCCGCCGCCATCTTGGACTGGAATGCGCAACAACTTCACATTTTTTAGTACAGTGAGCAAATGTTTGTTTGATATTATAATCACATCTAGAAGAAAAATAAAAATGCGTATATCTTATTGCCTTTTGAGTAAGATTGGACATTTGGAGTCGAATATTTAGATATACGAACATATTTTATTAACTTTCGACGGCTAAAATCAGAGTTATAAGTTAAAACGTGTGTTTTTATCCGGATATAATAATAATAATAATAAATAAATATTCTGGGACATTAACACACACGGTCATCTGGTCCCAAGCTAAGCAGAGCTTGTGTTATGGAAACCAGATAGCTGGTATATACTATATATAATACTTCTTTTTTAAATATATACATATAATAGATATTTACACCCAGACTCGACACAAACACCAATGTTCATATATATGAATTTGTGTGCAAGTTTGTGGTATCCTAGCGCGTAAATTTACTTAGGTAGGTAGCTGCATTGTAACTACATACTTGTGTAAAGTTTTTAAATAAATCACTTCCATACATTTCAAAATAATATTGTTATCTGTGGTTTGACATTTTGTGCTGGCGCTACTTTTGCTTGGTTTTTGGTATGAAGTTAGCCGCGAGTCCAGTCCTATTCTTATTTGAAAGCCATATTAATCATCGTTAGCAATTACTTAATTTTTTAGTACTTAGCCATATCAAAATAAAAAATTCGGTTTACTAAAATATGTTTTAACTTTATTTTCTCAAAATTTGCACAGTAGTTAAAGTTTTCCTGTTTATAGAATATGCTTCAAAACAAATTTTCTAATTTATTAATAATTTAAAATAATAACTGACAACCGTACTACTAACAATATTTAATAACCATAAATGAATATTCCTCATTCATTCTACATATTTGCGGGACCATCTTCCTTCACTTTAACCCTTTCTAGTGTCCCACTGCTGGACACTGGTCTTCTCTCAACTATCTTACGAGTTGAGAGAGTTTAGGCCTTACTCAATTTCCAATAATAAGAAAAATGGCCCAACTGACTCTTAAAAAAGACAAAATACTGAAATTGTAACAAAAATGTAGCATCGAAATTGTAATTAGATATAGTAGGTATAATTCAATAGTTCATGTACATTTATAAATTGTGAATGAGAGCGACGACGCTTACAAACTGTATGTACAGTATGGCGACGGATGATATTTTGGTCTAACACTTATATTTTGAATAAATAAATTAAAAAAAAAACGTTATCATTGAAATAAAACTACTTTTTAACGGATTTTATCGCGGTTTATTTTAGATTTTAGATCCCGACGTTTCAAAGTCTTTTCAGACTTCATGTTCACGGGTGGACTGAGATATTTGACATCCAAAAATATTAATCACAATTATTACTGACTACCTTCAAACATTAATATTTAAGTAAAAAAAAAAAAAAAAAAAACGTTATCGATATGATATTCAAGCCATTTTCATAAGAGTTTCAGAAACGCGTGCCGCTATCGTACTTTTCAAAAGGTCGCATTTTTCACATGACTAACAAAGATTCTGATAAATTTTGAAACTATCACCCGCCAATAATAATAATAATACTTACATGCAAACGTTTAACAAAAAGTAGCCTTGTACTGCGCATCCAAACGCGCAGATTACGCGTCAATAAATGAGATTACAACATTATGTCCCTATGTATGCTTAGATCTTTAAAACTACGCAACGGATTTTGATGCGGTTTTTTTTTAATAGATAGAGTGATTCCAGAGGAAGGTTTATAAGTATAACACATTGCGAAGCTGGGGCGGGTCGCTAGCATTTTTAAATATCAACGAATTTCAAACTTTCTAATATTGTAACATGATACAAGCATAGTCTTATCTCTTTCTACTCATCTCTAAACGATACGAGATAGATAGTGCTTGCTACATGTTTTCTTGTGCATGTTTCGCTTGTGAAAACTAAGGGTAACAATGCAAACAATATGTCAATAGAGTAAAATAATAATAATTTACACTAAAAACGAATAAATCTGAGCGAGATGCGCCGTCATTACAAAGCTCCTGAAGCTTGGTGTCGAATGACTCGGATCTGTGTATAACGCTTCTGGCGCTTGAATGAAACATCACATTCACAGCCGACATCGATTTTATATACTACTAAATTGGAAAACAAGCTTATGAGCCCACCTGTAGGCTGATTCACGTAATTTCTTGACGCACCGATTAAGTTGCGGTGCAGTTGCAATCACGTTGCAATTTAATTTACGTCTTAGTGCAAAATGGTATTCCTGTGATTGTCATACAAATAACATACACGCTAGAGGTCTAGCGTGACGCGAACTTGACGCGAGCGTATCAGACAGCGGTTGTCAAAATTACGAGAGTACTAAAAGGGCTGTTTTGATCGAAACTTTACTGCAACTGCACTGCAACTGAACTTATTTAATTACGTGAATTAGCCCAATGGTAAGTGGTCTCCATAGTTTGACGTTTTCAACTTTTACTTCCGACGTTACTTGCGCTTTGGCGACCCTTTGGAAGTCTACAGTTACTGTCTATCACACTCACACCAAGGAATACAACCAACAGTTATTACACGCAGTGTATTCTGTAAGTTTTACGGTACTTTCCCAGTCGGTCCGCCTATGGAGCAAAAAATTAGCCACTCCCTACCTATTCTTACTCAGTGCCATTTTAATTGTTAACTAGTTTAAGGCGATAGATAAGTATCATACATTTAGCTATATAACTCTAAGACCAGCCGTGAATGCAGTCAATGATACACCTAGTTTTATTATAATTAACTATATTCATACAGATGTAAAATATTTATTTAAATTCAAACACGATCATAAAAACCATGTTGAATTATATAAATTACACGCATAAGTTAAATTGCAGAGTTTTAGTCACATTGCAGAGTTTTAGTCACATTGCAGAGTTTTAGCCACATTGCAGAGTTTACATTTGTTGAGTTGAATTTCCATTCCATGTGTTGTTGTCGTCATCGTCGCTGCCTCTGTCTGTTGGTAGGCGGTGTATGTTCCCCCGTCGTCGTAACCCAAGGGGAGAAGGTTCGCGGTTGACAGGTGCTGGGGTATTTCCCCTCGATATAGCTGGGGGTGGGAACATGCGAGCTCGGATCCAGTTGAACAGTTGTTGCGACGGTTCGAGAATCAATGTTGTGAAGAGATGTGTTAAGAATGCTGTCGAAGAAAATACCAGCTATATGTATTATGTAAATTTAAGTTCAATTTAGTTATAAGCGACAACGCACCGTGAACACTTTCAAGCGTCCATTTCTTTGTACGCGATTCTACGAAAAATCGTCTAATTATTTTTATTACTTTGCAGTGAATGATGCGTCAACTACTGAGACACATCGCCAGTAAAATGGATACTTTTTTTTAAGATTGAAATGAATTCTATTACAATTTAATTTTTATTATGTTGTGTTAGAAAGCCAGTTAATCTAGTCGCCAAGATCATAAAAGTATAAAAAAAATTAATTGAGAAAGTTTTTAGTTTCAAGGAGCGAGCTTATTACCATTTATTGGACATAATTCTGAACTCGAGGTGCTATTAACATTTTACTATATTAGAAACATTTTTTTCCATCTAACTCCTTATTTTGAAACAGTGGTGCCACCTCACGGAAAGATGTAGGCAAGACCAGGGAACGAACTCGCGACCTTATATTTCAAAGGCGAGGTCTATACCACTGCGCCGCCGCTGCTCGGTAGGGCAAAAAATATGACGTTATATGTGGACTGATTAAAAAAATAACTCAATGAATACTTACTGATAACCCTAGCGTAACTAGGCGCAGGTGTAACTGTGTCAGCTTGCCTCGGCAACACCAGTAGCGCAGCGGACGGCGCCAACCCCAATGATCGCAAGTCTGCGGTACACTCGGTCAGTTCCCGGCGAGGGAACGCCGTCCATAACGAAAACGAGGCGGTAGGCAACTGTAATAAAAACTATTTTCAACAAAATTAAATGAAAACTTAACTTAAACTTTAAATGTAAATTGGGGCATATAGGAATAAATCTTTTACAAACAAAAATGCTAAAATTATGATTTTTTTTAATCCTACTGGCAACCTACTGTTAAGGATCAGTCTACGATGAAACTAAAGTCTACGCTCACACAATAAATACCGATTCACTCGTAACTTGAAAACAGCTAGATTAAAGCTGGACACAGCGAATCCCACAACAATTCAGCAGTAGGATAATTCAATTAATTTCTTGACGTGCCGATCAAGTTACGGTGCAGTTGCAATCACGTTACAATTAAAAAATGCAAAATGGTATTCTTGTGATTGTCATACAAATAACATAGACGCTAAAGCGCTCGCGTGACGCGAACTTGACGCGAGCGTATCTGACAGCGGTTGTCAGAATTACGAGAATACCAAAAGGGCTGTTTTTATTGAAACTTAACTGTAACTGCACTGCAACTGAACTTATTTAATTATGTAAATTAGCATTAAATAAGTTAAGTTGCAGTGCAGTTGCAGTTAAGTTTTCATTATAACAGCCCTTTTGGTATTCTCGTAATTCTGACAACCGCTGTCAGACACGCTCGCGTCAAGTTCGAAGTTCGAGTTTTAGAATAGATACTAGCTGTAATACCCGGCTTCGCTCGGGAGTTGATATGAGGTTACGTGGTAGTTGAAATAAAAAAATAAACTATGACGTAAAAAGTAAAAAATATATATATATTGAAAACATATATATTTACATGTATTTACATTATCATGGACATATATATTTACATGTATATTTAAACATATATATTTACATGTATTTACATTTTCTCATTATTTATACTACTTGTTTATAAACAACATTTTTCATTTTATTGTCCGGGGTATATATATATAAATTTTTCGAATTTCCTACTCTTGAGCAAGCTACATAAAGCTGACCGTGAGAGAAGCAGGATTCTTTGAGGTTGATGCCACAATATTTTAAAGTTTGCCCTTGCGCTTTGTTAATTGTAAAACTAAAGGCTAATTTAATTGGAAACTGCAATCTTTTAAATTGAAATGGCAATTCAGAAGAGATCAGTGGTATTCTAGGTATAAATACTGTGTGTCCTTTGTTCTTTCCAGAAATAAGTTCAGCTTCAATGATATTATTCGATAGCTGTTTTACGATCATCCTCGTTCCATTACATAGTTTTGGGGAGTTGAGATTTCTAAGTAGTATGATTGGAGATCCAATTTTCAGACGAAGGCAGTGTAATGGCATTCCTGGTACTTGTAAAGAGTTTAGAAATTCAGTAGGGAAGTTGACACTTTCTTCAATGGTTACCATCGTGTCGATCGATTTATATACTTTCTCTTCACCAGGTATTTTCTTTAGAATATTAAAATTGATATCGTCAACAATATTATTTTTAGTGGCCAAAATTGCTCTTTGAAATAACCACTCTACGTTGGTATAGTTCTGAATAATATTTGGATAAATTTTGTCGATTAGTTCGTTTTCAGTAGTGGCTATGTTACAGAATTCACTATTGAGTTCAATGAGACCGGTCGTTTGGTCAGTAGGATATGTACCTTCGCCTATTTGTAAAAGCATTTTAGCAAAATGTGCTGTTGTTTCATCTTTTGATAATTCAACCCTCATGTTTTTTGTTAATTGCAGTATTTGTACTTCTGGCCAGAGATGTGACTTTTTTAAGCATGCATTGATCTCGTCTGCTGGTGTTGACTTGGGAATAACTGGAAGTGTTTGTCGAAAATCTCCTGAGAGTATGAGTAGAGCTCCTCCCATTATTTCAGAGTTTTTTCGCAATTCTTGTAATGTTCTGTCCATGGCTTCTAGTGATTTTTTATGGGCCATGGTGCATTCATCCCAGCAGATAATTTTAGCTTGTTTTAGAAGTTGACCCCGTCCAGATGCTCCTGAGACTTTACATACCGGGAATTGTTGTTCGGCTATATTCAACGGTAGTTGTAAGGCAGAATGAGCAGTTCGTCCTCCTTCCATAAGTGTGGCTGCAATGCCGGATGATGCTAGTGCCAGTGCGATGTGTTTTTTAGCACGTATTTCCGCCAGTATTAGATTTATTAGAAACGTTTTACCGGTGCCTCCTGGTGCGTCCAAGTAAATAATTCCACCAGTGTTGTTATTTATTCGGTTCATTATAACGTTGTAAATTGTTTTTTGATTGTCATTGAGGAGTGGTTTATTGTGAGCAATGTATTCAAGTAGTTCATTGACGTTGTAGCTTTTTTCCTTTGTAATTTCGTAGTTTAGCATACTGAAAGCATTTCTTTGTGGTGCTGGCATTCCAAGTTCTACTAAGGTCCGGTTATTTATTGCTAAGCATTTATCTTCTAAGCGAATGAGTGTTTCATTGAAGATGTTGTCACTGAATTCTATAGTCAGTTCTGGATTAGCTTGTCGGATTTGGTACAATATATCATCACTCATACTCCTTTTGAAAGAGTCCCATAGCTGTTTTGGGTTTGATGGGTTACATGTTGTTAGAATTATGGCGAATAACTCTCGAATTTGTTCAGCTGAAGCTGTGAGTGTGGCTTCTTGTAGTGTTAATTCCCAGTGGTTATCGTTTTCCAATAATCCTAAGCGTTGACATGCTTCTCTGTACGTCTGGCATAGGTAGCCGTCAATAGTCCTGAGATCTGTGAAACTTGTTGGTCCTCGTATTTCGTGTAACAACATCCGGAGATAGAAACATTCGGCATTGTTTGGATGTACAGTGTATACTCGACCTATTGTGTTAGTTTTCATTATTTCTGGATGACCCTCTTCTGGCATTCCTTGTTTTCGTCGTTGAAAAATTTTTCTTGTTTTGTCCCACGTATAATAAATAGGGACGTCGACATACAGTAACGTCTTTGCGAATGGATCCGTTTGGCAAAGTTGGAAAAAAGCTGTTAATGTTGTGTTCTGAGGTGGTTCGCTTGCAATTTTTCTAGCCGAGTCTTTTGTGAAGTAAACTCTCTGTCCATTCTCCAAATGTACTGCTAGATGTTGCACAGCTGGTTCGCGTTCGTGTATGGGAAAACTAAAAATCCTCCACGCTGCTTCGTTACTGTTGATGTATCTTCCCATTTGGTACATGAGTATCTCATCATTTCTGTTATTTTGTTCGCTATTTTGGACTATTTGAAATACTGCCATATCACTACCTTTGTTTACGTACTTACATATATATTTAATAGATTTTACTGAATTGCAATATTCAACGTTTATGTGTGCTTGGAACATTTTAGAAAGTAGTGGGTTATATGGTACTACCCATTGATTATCTATTTCCAGTTCATCTCTGCCTTGTATTCGTATTTTTGCTGTGAAACCACCGTTTTTCGGTGATCGTCTTCTATATTTGGGATAGCCGTCATCTTCAGTTTTTGTATCGTCTACGTATGGTTTTGGATATTTTTTTGTACATTTTCCATCACGCATGCATGGCGCATTAAAGTTTAATGGTCCACATGGTCCGTGAATCATGTTTTTCACTACTATGCTGTATAGTTCCGGATCTTTTTGTGGATTGGGAAATTCAGCTTGGATGATTTTGTCGATATCCGTGAGATAAATTTTATCGTGTAGCCATATGAGATTGTGTGAGTGAGGTAATCCTCGTTTTTGCCACTCGATTGTATACATCCAGCATCTAACGGTTCCAAAGATGTGGTATTTTGTGATGACTTCAATAAATCTTATTTGTTTTTGTCGAAAAACTCGGGCTATTATGTCGTGTCGATCCATGGAGGTTTGTCCATATTTTAGTTGTTCTTTGATTTCTGGCCATGATGAGTTGCATGTAAATGTTATGAAGAGATCAGGTCGTCCATATTTTCTTACGTAGGTCATGGCATCTTGAGTATATTCGTGCATATGTCTTGGACTTCCTATGTATGATGAGGGTAAGATTACCATTGTTCCAATATCGTCAATATTGCCGTCATTTATGATCGCATCTCGAAGGTGGATGTATTCTTCTGTGCGTAGTTTCTTCTGATTCAGTCTTATGTAAAGCATCCGTTCTGCTTCTATTTTTGCGTACATATCTACCAGAAATTGTTGGAATAAACGGCGAGTGTTGAGAATGTGATTGTATATTTCATTGTCTCTGATCATTAAGCGGTAAGCATAGAACTCCTTGGAAGTGACTTTTTTGTTTGTTTCTATGCCTGTTTCAGGATGAATTTGTTTTATATTGAAATGATAACCGTCCTCTCCGTGCAGAAATATTAAAGGATATTGAAGAGAATCATATGAACGGTGTGTCTCTGCAATGCGTTGTAGTCCTTTTCTTCTTCGTTGTAAAATTATGTCACGGCTTGTATTTTCATTGTCCACAATTACGATGGCGACTTCATCTATCTGAGGTGCATTAAATCTACGTTCGTGTTCTCCACGTGGTCTTTTATCGGCTCGAATCACAATTTTATAGTCATCAGAAATCATGCGATCTAGTGTTGTTTTGAATATGTAAATCAGTTGATTGTATTTGTGTAAGATCCTCTGTACATCTTGGATTATTTCGCGTTTCAATCCATTAAAATGTGTACTTCGTTGATCAATTTCTTGTTCTTCATTTCCAATGAAATATACTTGCAGAAATTTATAGTCATCGTTAGGCATTGGTAGTAACGATCCTATTTTGTGATAAATTTGCCCTTGAATTGAAAATACATATTCAAATTCATCTCTATTAGTGTTAGTCGAAGTAACACCGAAAGAAGTCATTTGAAAGCAGGAGTTGTATGATCTTATATTTTGAAGAAAGTGTTTTGATTCTGGTGTTTCCCCGGTCATGTAATGTAGAAATTCCTGCGGAGGTGCTTCCAGTGGTGGTAATCGAATTTTTCCATTCATGCAACAGAGACCTGGTGTTTCTTTACTGAATTTTTTCGCGTGGCAAAATTGGCAAATGTTATTCATTTTTCCGATCACAACATATTTATGATTGTAATATTTCTTCGTCGATTCGTAGTGGAATGCTTCCTTTGTTAGATTATCTTTTAAAATTCTCGATTCTTCAATAGTTTTATTTTCGCTTCTTTCTTCGCTTTTTCCGCTTCTCAGGGTGCTCATTCTGGTTCGTTGATTTTGTAAACGTGCTTCGCGCTGTTCTTCCGTTTCATTTCTTCGATATTCTTTTTGTTTCCGCCGTTTCGCTGCAGAACTGGCAAGATCTCCACCTCTTTTACGTCTAGGCATTATATTCTGTAAAATATAAATTAAATGAACATTTTATAGACAAATATATTATTACGTAAACGTGGGGCACGTTGAGACAAAGAAAACAAAATTATTTAATCTTCAAGCGGTCGCGCGATATTTTGTTTACGGCCAAAGTATATCGATTCAACGCCGCGCGACTACTTGAAAGTTAAGGAAATTACAATTAAAAGAAAAGAAAAAAAAACCATTAGAATTAATTAAATACATTATTAAAAATACTCACATTTAATATTTCACAATAAAGGCTCACAGATAACTTTTTTTTTTCTTCACTTCAAGATCATGAATTAATTAAACACACTATTAAAAATACTCACACGTGATACTTCAAAATAAAGGCTCACACAGGTAACTTCTTTCTTTTTCGTTTCGAAGTGGCTTGTTCCGCTGTTCAAATCGAATTAATTCTGGCGGGCGACACCGGGCTCTTATATATTCAGAAAGCTAGGCTCTAGGGTATTCCAGAAAGTTGGCTTTATGGAGACTATACACATGAAGTGTATAGTTGGCTCTAAGATATTCGAGAAAGATGGCTCTAGGATATTCAAGAAAGTTTGGGAATATTTACTTTCTCACACCTTCTAGGTATAGAATGTTCTCGACGTTATCGTTCGCCGTAACAATAGGTTCTGCAGCTGTAGCATACGCAGTAAAGGCGCGAAATTTAAAAACTTAAATTTTAAAATGTTTTCAGAAGTAATTTGAATAACTAAAATGATATCGCTTTAACTCCAACATATAAGTTAGCTACTGCTGTATAAATACACAAAATTTAATAACTTTATTATGGTAACAAATGTAATTTAAGACTTTATTGAAATGAGAATTTTAAATTTCGCGCCCCAAATAATCGTTCTTTTAAGTCCATATTGTGTACAATGAATGAAGTTCAACTATTTGACAACAGATGGCGCGACTACACTTACTTTCCAAGTTGAAGGGTTCTAGGTATAGAATGTTCTCGACGTTATCGTTCGCCGTAACAATAGGTTCTGCAGCTGTAGCATACGCAGTAAAGGCGCGAAATTTAAAAACTTAAATTTTAAAATGTTTTCAGAAGTAATTTGAATAACTAAAATGATATCGCTTTAACTCCAACATATAAGTTAGCTACTGCTGTATAAATACACAAAATTTAATAACTTTATTATGGTAACAAATGTAATTTAAGACTTTATTGAAATGAGAATTTTAAATTTCGCGCCCCAAATAATCGTTCTTTTAAGTCCATATTGTGTACAATGAATGAAGTTCAACTATTTGACAACAGATGGCGCGACTACACTTACTTTCCAAGTTGAAGGGTTGGAAAAGCCCTTATATCTTTAAAAACACACCCTTTAGGTTAAAACGGGAACTTTCTTGTTCGAGGGGGGATAAAGGGCTATCACACTATATAAGTCCCTTTATCGTGATGGGACTCCTTTTTAAGTTTTATCGGCACGCACATTTTATCAACTTAGTTTTATTATATATAATGATGACAGCTAAATATTACAAGAAAACTATTTTGCACTAAGACGTAAATCTACACTGCAACTGCACGGCAACTTGATCGGCACGTCAAGAAATTACGTGAATTAGGGTCCTGTTTTCTTTGTACTAACACCATATAAATAATAAATAAATATTCTGGGACATTAACACACACGTTCATCTGGTCCCAAGCTAAGCAGAGCTTGTGTTACGGAAACCAGATAACTGGTATACACTATACATATAATACTTTTCTTTTGTAAATACATACATAGGTACTTATAAATACATACTTATAATAGATATTTACACCCAGACGCGAGACAAACACAAATGTTCATCATTAATGTTTGTCTCGGGTGGGAATCGAACCCACGACCTGCGGCGTGAAAAGCAAGTATCTTACCAACCACGCCACTGGCCCGTTCGATATGGCCCGTTTTTTTTTTTATAATTTATTATAGATAAATAGCTTACCTGCAAATTATTGGTAACATAAGTCTGCACATCGCCTAAAGTCCCGTCTGCGTCGAAGTGCGCCGTGTGCGAGGTACCGTCAGGTAACTTGAACTGTACTCGCGCGCGGTTGCCGCCGTCACCTGATACTGAGTGTTAGTCACGTTGCAGAGTATTAGACATATTGCAGAGTATTGTAAATCTTGCAGAGTATTACTCACGTTGCAGAGTTTATGTTTACAATGTGAGTAAAAATGTGTTTTTTGTATTAAGACAAATTAAAATAATTATAGGCCGACCGTTTAACTCGCGCATCGCCTATCGCCAAGATTCTGACTTCTCAAGCTACACAGACAGTGATGATGATTCAAGCGATATGGATATTAGTAACGAATAGTCTTACATTACTTTTATCTGTGGTTAAATAGTTCTTTATGAGATTTAATTAATGTTTTATGACTTTGAACCTCAGATGGAGATACGCGAGTTAAACGGTCGGCTTATAATACGTGTTTATCACAATTTATTTGTTTATTTTCTCAGTTTGCGCACTGGTTAGAAAGTCTTTTCGTATGTAATAACACAAAGATAATAAAGCAGGGTGTACAAGCTACTCGTACATTACTATCCAAGTACTTACACGTGCCTAACTATGACGTAGTACCCATCATTTGACACGCGCAATAGGTATAATTTTTGAGTAATCTACATATAACATTAATAATAATAATAATAATAATAAATATTCTGGGACATTAACACACATGGTCATCTGGTCCCAAGCTAAGCAGAGCTTGTGTTATGGAAACCAGATAACTGGTATATACTATACATATAATACTTTTTTTTTGTAAATATATACATATAATAGATATTTACACCCAGACTCGACACAAACAGAAATGTTCATCACTAATGTTTGTCTCGGGTGGGAATCGAACCCACGACCTGCGGCGTGAAAAGCAAGTATCTTACCGACCACGCCACCGGCCCATCTAAATTAACATTGGATATTTAGTACAATAAAGTGCATTCGTACAAATCGGTCGTCTCCTTCGTATCACTTGGCAAGTGTTGTACTCTTTTCATATCAATACCCTAGTAAGTTATTGTACGTTGGGAAACACCCGGCACGGGGCACGACTCACTCGGCGGCAGCGCGGGGCACACGGGCGGCAGGGGGGCGGCGGGGGGCTGCGCGGGCGCATCCCTGGCGCGGCGCTCGGCCCTGTCGCGCGCTATCTGCTGCAGCACGCGCTGCCGCGCCAGGCTGTCCTCCAGCTTCTCGCGACGACGCTCTTCCTGCGGACACACTCTTACTAACGGACGAACGGCCTTATTCATAAACATCTTGTAACAATATTTAGTTAAAATGAACTTTGTCTCTTTCTTCCTAGTAAAATATCGAGATGACAGACGAAGACAAACGAATTATAGACCTATTTTAACTATAGTGAGATTATAAAACGTTTATGAATACGGAGGGAACAGTATAGTAAAGTTTACACGCTCAAAGTTAGCATTGAGAAAATTTTGGAACTATTTTGGTTCCAAGTTCAATAATGTGAACTTGAAAGCTGACACGACATCCACTTAAATGATGTCGCCTATTATGTGGATGGTCAACGACCACAGCTACACCGACCACCAGTTTGTGGACACCTGATTTGTATCACCCGAAGACCACGGGGAATTCAATTTTGACGGTACACTCCTATAGACCGAAATAACTCAACCTCCAAAGAATCAATAAATAATAATAATAATAATCAATCTTAGATGTGTACGAATGACTCATTCGAATAGGCTACTACATATCAATTTATAATAATAATATCAGCACCATCTAGTCCTAGTCTTTATGGGTACTAGGAACGTATATATTACTACACTCCGACCCTTTCTAGTAAACCACAGCTGGACACGATACAGTTTAAGTGTTAATCCACACACGCTGACCAAGTGCAGGTAGGTGGATGTCACATGTCCTCGAATGATTAGTTTTTAGACCTGCCGGTTTCCTCACGATGTTTTCCTTCACCAATATTGAGCAGCGGAGATGAAATTATTATTATTATTCACCCCCTTATATTTAGGCGAGGACCATACCGCTGCGCCACCGCTGATCTTGTATTACATTATATAAATTACACCCAAACACAGAACAAACAATTGTGCTTGTCACACCAAGATTTGTCTAGGATAGGTATCGAACCCACGACCTTTGGCTTAGTAGTCAGTGTCACTAACCACTACGCGACTAGGCCTGTCAACACAAGTCAGTTAAAAATTGCATAGTGACAACACCTGTATTTGCTTGAGCTCCTGTTCTGCCTGCCATCTCTTCAGCTCCGCGACACCTTTGCCAGTAGTGCGACGTTCTCTCTCCTTCTCTTTCTCCAACTAACAACAAAATGAGAGACTATTATATGTAAGCCGAAATAATTTTTAGTATTGAAATAAAACTACTTTTTAACGGATTTTATCGCGGTTTATTTTAGATTTTAGATCCCGACGTTTCAAAGTCTTTACAGACTTCATGTTCACGGGTGGACTGAGGCCTTAGACGTCCAAAAATACACAATTATTACTGACTACCTCCATTAACATTAATATTTAAGTTGCGTTCCGATTTAAGCAAACTGAGCTCACAGTGTCTTGAATTCTGAGTTGATTTTGCTTGGGTTTTGGTGCATTTAAAAAAAAAGTAAAAAATAATAATAATAAAATAATATAATAAAATATTTTTTAATATTTTTTTTTTATATAATATAATTTTTAGTATTTTTACAAATAATGAGACTTTGGTATCTATATTAAACTACTAGCTTCCCCCCAAGCTTCGCCCGCGTAATACTTATTGGGATAAAATGTAGCCTATGGGTTAATCCAGACCAATCTACTCTGTGCCAAATTCCATCCAATTCCGTCAAGTAGTTTTGTCTATTGTTGTCTTCTATGGAACCATCACTTCTTATTGTAAGGTTAATTTGAGTATCCCCCCCCCCACGCCTAAAATGTACCAGTTAAGTTAAGATAACTTACTTCTTTCTCCTTCTCAGCCTTCTCTCTCCTGCGAGCCTCTATCAGCTCCTTAGCTCTGTCCAACTTCTCTTCTATGGAACCACCACTTCCACTAGCACCTAACGTCTCCTGCGCAACATTATACATTAACATATACATTATACAGCTCTGCTTAGTTTGGGATCAGGTGACAGTGTGAGTTAATGTCCCACTATATTATCTTAATATATATATTTCTTGTGTGCGTGTGTATGTGACTGAACTCCTCCTAAACGACTGGACCGATTTTAATGAAATTTTTTGTGTGTGTTCAAGGGGATCTGGGAATGGTTTAGATTCACAATTTTGCGCGGTACGAAGTTCGCTGGGGCAGCTAGTATTATTATATTATTGAAATAAAACTATTTTATAACGGATGATGAGGAATGACCAAGAATGATCTGCGAAGCTATTGAAATTAAAAAAACATCCTAAAATAGTTGGAATATACCACTTGCTTGGGACCCAGTGCTTAATTTACTTGTACCAAAACCCAAGCAAAATCCGCTCAGTATTTAAGAGACTGTGAGCTCAGTTTGCTTAAATCGCAACGCAACTTAAATAATAATGTTTGAAGGTAGTCAGTAATAATTGTGATCAATAAGTTCCGTTATAAAATAGTTTTATTTCAAGAATGTAAGATTTAAAATATTGAAATAAAACTACTTTTTAAAGGATTTTATCGCGGTTTATCTTAGATTTTAGATCCCGACGTTTCAAAGTCTTTTCAGACTTCATGTTCACAGGTGGACTGAGATATTTGACGTCCAAACAAAAATATTAATCACAATTATTACTGACTACCTCCAAACATTAATATCGGGATCTAAAATCTAAAATAAACCGCAATAAAATCCGTTAAAAAGTAGTTTTATTTCAATGTGTGATATTCGCGTAAATCTAAGACAAGACTAGATTTGAAATATCCTCACCTGGGGAGCTGGTGAAGCATCAGCGTGTATCTGGCTTGTCCCCGGCTCATCAGGCTTGCTGGGCTTTCTGATGCACACGTCACCATCACACTCGTACTCCTGAGGGTCTGGGTTCTTCTTCACGACCTTCGCTGGGGGAGGTACTGCTTCTAGAAAAAAAATCAGCCTGTAATAGATTTGCGCTTGATGTCATATAATGATGTAGTCTAAAATAGAACGCGCTTACACAGTATACCGACTCACCCGTGATTACGAATAATTTTAAGTGAAGTGGATGGGGAATGAGACTCCATATCGTTGGAAACTATGATGGAGCAACATTTCCAATCCACCCTCTTAAATGGTGTCACCAGACATCGCACCGGAACACGGCAAGGCCGCTTGACAGTGCGGCTTTGTCTGGTGGGTGGTCGATCACCACTGGTGTATCGTCACCTGCTTTGTACCACCCGGGGGCTACAAGTAGGGATTCAGATTGAACGCGCATACCCACACACGAAGGTAACTCGGCCCCTATACCCATGCATCTTTTCTCAAATATCCTAAGTTGAATATTGACTTAAAACCGGGCTATGAAATACAGCCTCGCTCGCGAGGTTAAGTCGACGCCATTTTGAAAAAAAGAGGGGCGCCTATCAAGCGAGAATTCCGTTTAATACTGCTAATTGCTATTATATAAGAATATTACTTGATAGTATAGGCAGACGCCAGGGCCAACGGGAAAATTTGTTAGCATAAGTAAACTTTTTGGTAAGAAACTATTTTTTTTTAGAAAGATAATGGGAGGAGTTGGTAAGTTACATTGTCATCTTGCGCAATGTCGAGTTCCATTTTTAGTTACAATTTTATTTCAACAATTTCTAAACCATCCCTCGGTATTTTTGAAACAACCCCTTATCGCGGTTTACATAATTTAGATGTTTTTTTCCCGACGCGACGTTTTAAAGTCTAAAAGAAACCGGGATAAAATCCGTTATAAAGTAATTTCATTTCTTATGAAAATATTATAGAAGCATTTCAATGTAGCTGTCAATATATTTATAGACAACAATTTTTTTTGTTTAATGAAGGTTATTTCGAAATGGTCCCATTCAAATTCTAAGTCAGTTATTGACGTGACAACGTCTTATAAATTGGTTTGCCGGGTGACACTTCAAGAAACTGCGTTACGCTCCGCTCACAATGAGAGCGAGTGAGAGGCACGCGACCCTTCCACTCGGGCATGGTTAGCCCGCCTAAGAGCGAGAGAGACAGACATAAAAAGTGAAAGGCACGCGTCCCTTCCACTCGAGCACAGTTAGCCCGCCTAAGAGCGAGATTCTTTGTATAAATTAATGTTTTAAATATAATTCTTTGTATAAATAAATGTTTTAAATTGTTACTATTATTTCATCCTTCTTCCTACTATACGAATGAATATTTACATTAAAATTATTTTACCACTCAGTCGTTGTCACGTAAAACTTTCGCCCGTATACCGACTTTACAGGCAACCAATTTTTTTCTGTTAAAAAATCTTGTTTAAACTTTTGTGGGTGAAAACCACCACAGCCCTTATCTAAGGAATGTAACACTATATCTAATTTTACAATAAATACTATTCAATTTACAAGTATGTACCTTCATCTTTAAATACTGTCTCATTTGACTTCAAAACTTCATCCTTAGGAAGTATTTGTGTTTCTTTGAGTAATCTTTTCTTGCGTCTCAGAGATGGATCTCTTGGTATGTCCGATTCAAATCGATCTTTGTTCAGATCTCTAAGATCTAGTTCACTTTTGAGCAATCTACGTTCAGTTGCACCAAAATTCGGAACTTTAGAAATGACTACTTCATCTTTAATTGTAATCGATTTTTTTAGATTAAACGCTTCTTTTTTAACATTCTCATTATTGCTATCTTTATTTTCAGATTGTTTTTTAATTCTATTGGATACTATTTCTTTTGAATCTTTAGTTCCGATTAAAAGCTTTCGATTTATACTAACCGATTCTTTACCTGATAATTCATCTTTATCAATCGGTACTTCTGTGACAGCAAAATTGATTTCTTGGGTAGTTAAAGTTTCATTTTCTTTGACTTCTGATATAATGATAGGAGTGTTCAAAAACTTTGGCGTGTTAATAACATAAGATTTTCTTTGGTTAATTACATTAACATAATCTGAAGGGGTCAGGCGTTCGATACCCGAGTTGCTTGTTGATTTATCTAGACTTGTGTTTCCAGGTACTTTGGGTAATACGTAAGCCCCTTCGTGGTAAACAGTTGCTATTTCCTTAGATATTACAGATTCTGTTATAGAATTATCTAATGATTCTGATAGTTTACTAGAAGGCTCTTTAGTTTTTATATCAACAATGTTTATAGTTTTGAACACTGGAAATTCGTTAATATCATCATTTTTAGGTATGCTATCAGAACTTGTAGTAGGAGTTTCTTCTTGGGATAGATCTTCTCCGGGTTCCTGGGCTAAATCATATATTTCATGCAATATCAAATAAATATCTACACTACCTACTAGGGATACAGTAATTAAAAGTAAATCCTGACAGACGCCACAAATATGAAGATTTTTATCGAAAATTACAAGAGGAAACTGATAACGCAACTACATGTAAAACTATAATTGTTTTTACATACATATATTAAATTACTTTTTGATATTTTCATTATTCAGAAACTATACCGTTATGCTAATAGTCAACGTCTATAAGTACATAATTTACAGTTTTCTAAGGAATAGTGACACACGCACCAACGAAACTATTTAGAATATAATTTAGATTCATAATCAGAAACTGTCGGGTATATGTTGCTTTTTGTTGAGCAACATTTTCAAATGTTACTGACCAACACTCGATAGCAATAAGTTATTAAATGTTAGTAAATGTTGCCGTGTTAGTCAATGTTGCTCTAACAATCGATAACATTGTTAGATAATGTTACCTCAACAATGCGACAATATATGTCGTGTTCGATTGTTGTCGAAAGTTATTCTTTGTTATCTTTTGTTGAGCACTCAACAATTAGTAACAACTAGTCTCAAAAGTTAGAGATTGTTATTTAATGTTACCTTGTTGCAAAATGTTGCTCAACAAAAAGTAACTGTGGTGTGGATGCACAGTTATATTTATTATTATAACGTAATCCATTTTGTCAATTTTGCGGGTCGTATCATTTCGGCACAACACAGCCCAATTATGTAAATGATAACTAATAATAGCTGATAGGACTTGCAACTAAGTAAAAATTTAAAAGAGGTCATTTCAAAACTGAGGTTTAAACATATGGCTTAACAAAATCTCCAATTCGAAGTAAAATAAAGGTGGTTAAGTTTATTCTCATATTGACTTATTTACCAAAGGGTTCCAAGAATTTGTTATACTTCTCAGCCGCCATTTTGACTTCATTATCAAAACGACATATTTTGTAATATGACGTTATAATAGATTGAAATAAAACTACTTTTTAACGGATCTTATCGCGTTTTATTTTAGATTTTAAATCCCGACGTTTCAAAGTCTTTTCAGACTTCATGTTCACGGGTGGACTGAGGTATTTGACGTCCAAAAATATTAATCACAATTATTACTGACTACCTCCAAATATTAATATTTAAGTTGCATTCCGATTTAAGCAAACTGAGCTCACAGTGAAAAGAAAAATCTAAAATACACCGCGATAAAATCCGTTAAAAAGTAGTTATATTTCAATGTGTAATATTCGCGTAAATCTAAGACAATACTACGTTATAATAGCTTTAAAAACGAATCGACTTCAAAGTTTTAACATGAACTATAAACCTGCTAAACCGATTTAGATAAAGTTTAAATGGGACCACCAGGAAAGTATACTCTTTGAATCAAAGAAAAGTATTCAATGGGACAATGGCAATGTCGGGATTGCGGTGGTGGGTTACCACCGCAATCCCGAGATTGCTAATCCTGTGCACCAGGATGGACAACGGCGCCGTGAATAGACTCGGGATTTGAACCCGGCCAAGTCCCGGGACACCTAAACTGTCTTAGATCCCGCACGAATTTAATCAAAAAGATAATAGGAGGAGTTGGAGTGTTACACTGTCCACTTCCCTCCAGGCTAAACGGGAGACAGCAAAAAAAAGTGTTTTAAAATTGCCTCATGAAAAGTATTATCAATATCGATCTATATACATACAAAAGAAATTAAAACAAACAAATAGTCGAATAGCGAACTTCCTTCTTTTTGAAGTCGGTTAAAAATAGGACAGTGATGTTAGTATTCTTTTTCGACTGTTCCTAATTTTTCAAAATGTCGTCGCACTTTTAAACCTCCGCACATCGATATGGAGATTTTATTGTGCGCCGGCGCCGGCTAGCAAATCGTCAAACCGGTTTAAACTAGAATCGCTTTACAATTTGCCACAAACTACCAAATCTACTAATATAAACCTCTGCCTATACCTGGTCCTTCCACTTGCTTCAGATTGCCACTAAACACAGCTGGTATCACACGACCTTTACTTTTTGATGTACCAATTCCTTCTTCTAGAACATTCTGTGCTAAAGAGATATATACCTCTATAATGAGTTTAAGGCATTGTTCACACTGAACGTATCGTGCGCCATTGCGAGCATAAATTCACAGTCAACGACGCACTTCGTAATCCATACTATTAATGCGAAAGTATAAGTTCTGGGGGCTGAGTCACCTTCGTCCATGGGTGTACACCGTTAATTGAATCCCTACACGTGGTCCCCGGGTGGTGCAAATCAGGTGACAATCTACTAGTGGTAGGCTTCAGCCTTGGTTAGTGACCACCCACCAGACAAAGCCACACCACCAGGCGGCCTTACCGTGTTCCGGTGCGATGTCTGGTGACACTATGCAGAGAGGGTGGGTCGGAATTGTTGCCCCATTAAGGTTTCTAACCATATAGAGGCTCATTCCACTGCCACCTTCTTACCGATAATCATTCGTAATCACGAGTGAATCGGAATACTAGGCTGGCGCGTTCATCCATCGGAAACTACATCGTTGCTTAACATCAGACAAGTTGTGGTCAAGCGACAGCCTATCGAAGAATAAAAAAGTAACTCTTTTCTGTCTGTCGCGCTTTTACGCCAAAACTAAGGGCTACGGGTACGATTTTGATGAAGTTTGGTATGGAATTTGAAACCCCGACATACGAGTTTTTATTCGACTGTGCATAGAGATTTATGATTTAGCGTGATAGCTGAAATACACGCAGTGTAATAACTGTTGGTTGTGTTCCTGTGTATGAGTGAGGTAGACAGTGACTGTGTAGGTACCGTCCACCTTACAGAATACACGCAGTGTAATAACTGTTGGTTGTGTTTCTGTGTGTGAGTGAGGTAGACAGTGACTGTATAGGTACCGTCCACCTTACAGAATACACGCAGTGTAATAACTGTTGGTTGTGTTTCTGTGTGTGAGTGAGGTAGACAGTGACTGTGTAGGTACCGTCCACCTTACAGAATACACGCAGTGTAATAACTGTTGGTTGTGTTTCTGTGTGTGAGTGAGGTAGACAGTGACTGTATAGGTACCGTCCACCTTACAGAATACACGCAGTGTAATAACTGTTGGTTGTGTTTCTGTGTGTGAGTGAGGTAGACAGTGACTGTGTAGGTACCGTCCACCTTACAGAATACACGCAGTGTAATAACTGTTGGTTGTGTTTCTGTGTGTGAGTGAGGTAGACAGTGACTGTGTAGGTACCGTCCACCTTACAGAATACACGCAGTGTAATAACTGTTGGTTGTGTTCTTGTGTGTGAGTGAGGTAGACAGTGACTGTGTAGGTACCGTCCACCTTACAGAATACACGCAGTGTAATAACTGTTGGTTGTGTTTCTGTGTGTGAGTGAGGTAGACAGTGACTGTGTAGGTACCGCCCACCTTACAGAATACACGCAATGTAATAACTGTTGGTTGTGTTCCTGTGTGTGAGTGAGGTAGACAGTGACTGTGTAGGTACCGTCCACCTTACAGAATACACGCAGTGTAATAACTGTTGGTTGTGTTTCTGTGTGTGAGTGAGGTAGACAGTGACTGTGTAGGTACCGCCCACCTTACAGAATACACGTAGTGTAATAACTGTTGGTTGTGTTCCTGTGTGTGAGTAAGGTAGACAGTGACTGTGTAGGTACCGCCCACCTTACAGAATACACGTAGTGTAATAACTGTTGGTTGTGTTCCTGTGTGTGAGTAAGGTAGACAGTGACTGTGTAGGTACCGCCCACCTTACAGAATACACGCAGTGTAATAACTGTTGGTTGTGTTTCTGTGTGTGAGTGAGGTAGACAGTGACTGTGTAGGTACCGTCCACCTTACAGAATACACGCAGTGTAATAACTGTTGGTTGTGTTTCTGTGTGTGAGTGAGGTAGACAGTGACTGTGTAGGTACCGTCCACCTTACAGAATACACGTAGTGTAATAACTGTTGGTTGTGTTCCTGTGTGTGAGTAAGGTAGACAGTGACTGTGTAGGTACCGCCCACCTTACAGAATACACGCAGTGTAGTAACTGTTGCTGTAAATTAAATAGCCAGTGACTGTCTACATCTAAAAGGGACAGTGCGTCAGTAATGCTTCTGGTGTTGCAAGAATCAAAGGCTACTGTAACTGCATCAGGTGGAATGCTTGTATGCCGTTGTGGAAGTATAAAAAAATATTGACAATCCATACCTTTATCACCGTCTACTGTTTTCTGTGAAGATTCCTTAGCAAGCATAGTTTCTGTAACTTTAATTGGTGCTACTGCTTCAGTTTTAGCGGGTGATGCGCTTTCTCCTTCTAGAAAGTTTAAGGTTTGTTCTCGAACGTTCTGCGCTGATGTTGATGGTTGCATTGGTGGTTTATCTTTATCTAAAAAAAGAAGTTTTAGTAATATTATATCCTTTTTTTCGTTTACCGGGGGGAAATCCTTTATGCATAGTAGTAAAAGGTAGGCTTCGGCCGTGGTTAGTGACCACCCATCAGACAAAGTCGCACCGCCAAGCGGCCTTGCCGTGTTCCGGTGCGATGTCTGGTGACACCATTTAAGAGGGTGGGTCGAAATTGTTGCTTTCTAACCTTAAAGAGGCTGATTCTACTGCCACCTTATCACCGATAATCATTCGTAATCACGAGTGAATCGGAACACTGGGCTGGCGCGTTCCATCGCAGACTACATCATTGCTTAACATCAGGCAAGTTGTAATCAAGCGCCAGCCTATCGAAGAATAAAAAAACTTTAAGATACGTATGCTGAGCACAGGTCTTCTCAAGGGCGAAGCCACGATTCCGTTGAGAGATGAACAGAATAATACAAAACCCAACACCTTCCACCACAGTAATCTCGTCGCTGGTACTCCTGTAAGCCAGGATCGACAGCGGCGCCGTGAAGAGACCTAAGATTTGAACTTGGCCAAGTCCCTGGACACCTTAACTGTCTTGGATCCCGCATGAATTTAATCAAAAAGACAATGAGAGTTGGAAAGTTAGACTGTCCAATTAATTTAATTTCTAAGCACCATTATTACTGGAGCTACCAGCTCCAATAAGCCCCCGTAGATTAAATTATCCATACTGAAATCTATATATATAAAAATCAATGCCACTTTTCGTTGTAATTTTATAACTCAAACACGGGCCTACCTATTCAAACCAAATGTTTAGGCATTGTTCGGACTATTTAGTAGATGGTTTATGTGAAGTTTGCACAAAATCGGTTGTGCGGTTCTTTATTTATTACATTTTTTGTAAATTGTTGATTGGGCTGAAGCTACCCGGGCGAAGCTGGGGCGGGCCGCTAGTATGCTATAAATAAAATATGCAGTTCACTTACAGTGCTCTTCTAATATCCTGTCAATCCTGGTCGCCAGGTTATCAGGCTGTACACCCGCACAGACCACCTCTAAAGGCGTGCCGTTCCTGCCTATGAAAAATAGAGAGGGGACTGGCACAAATTGATCTGGGCCGCAGTTAAAGAAAACATGTATTAAAAAAATCATTCATAGATGGCGTTGTATAGCTTTTGGGATTGAGATAGTGTACTGTACTGTTTTAAAAAACAATTTATAGATGGCTCTTTACTATTTAAGGAGCCAATTTATAGATGGCGCTTAAATGAATGGTGTTCTGTAATAAAGATAGCACCTCTGTCTACACCTTCGAATATTAATGGCTTGAAATAATATATAAACGGGCCGGAAGAAGAGTCCATACAAGCCGATTACCATCGGCTTCCCTTTAGGATATGGTCAATATCACACGTACTTAATAATATATTATGTTACAACTAAAAGTTTTAAATAGCAACAAAAATAAGTATAGCATCAAGTGTAAGAACGATCGGTGACGGTAGTGAAGAGATATTATTTTCCTAAGTAAGAACTTTTTTGCTCCAGCTTCCACCCTTCGTCACTGATATTTACCCCCGGATTCAAAAACGTCTTAAAGTTCATTATAGCTCAAATAGTTTTATAAATAGTTTGTCTTTGTCTGTCATCCTGACATTTACACTAGTAAGAAAGAGACAACGTCCATTTTAACTAAAGAGTCTTATAAGATTTTTATGAATAAGACCGTTAGATTTTATCGCGGTTTATTTGTTTATCCTGACGTTTTAAAGGTTTTCAACCTTTATGGTCTGAGTTATTAGTTTATTTAGTTACTAAGCACCTAATTCCCAGAGTTCTCTTGTGTAAAAGGATACATATCTGTGCGAAATGCGTGTAGTTAGGTGAGCCACTTTTCAGTTTGATAGCTAAGAAGTGTGACTGGTTGGAGAGTCGAGTAAGTACCGCAGCATCATCAATGGTGGCGGCCATTTCTGTTGAGAGGTCATTGTCACCTGAAACAATGAAAATTAATTGTTATAAACATTTACATAGTACACACAGTTGAGCTGACTTTGTGACTTACTTTAACTTAATTATCACAATAATATTTTCACACACACAGCGCCATCTAGTCCCAAACTAAGCAAATATATTTGCTTGTGTTATAGGTACTACGAACTGATAAATTACTTAAATGCATTTTTGTTGTAAATATACATATAATAAAAATAATAAATAAAAATTCCAGGACATCAGCACACACAGTCATCTGGTCCCAAGCTAAGCAGAGCTTCTGTTATGGAAACCACGACCTGCGGCGTGAAAAGCAAGTATCTTACCGACCACGCCACAGGCCTATCTTAGATATGTATGATAGATAAATTAAACCCAGACACAGAACAAATGTTTATTTTTATCAAACAAAGGTTTATCCTGGGTGGGAATCAAAACCACAACCTCATGCTTAGCAGTCAGAGTCACTAACCACTTTGCCAATAGGCCAATCGATTTGAACGAGATATTTTTTCTGCATTTGCAAATCTACTACCCATTTATGATCATACAGCATAACACTCAACTGTCACTGACTCACAACTGGCTATCTGCCAGAGACAATTGGCAGTGACCGCCAAAAACGTTGTAGTTAAACTTGCAGTTAACGAGTAGTTTCTGCATTTGTTATAAATAGTTTAGTTACAAATAGACTGACAGAATTAGTTGTTATGACTAATGACTTTGGAATTACATGTGGATATTAGTTAAAATCGCCATTGCTCCATGTCAGTGAAGGAAAATATAACGAGGAACCCGGCATCATTGGAATTAAACAGTCTAGGGCTTCAAATAACCCTTCTTCGACCCTTTATAACACACTTTGGTCCCAAAATAATCCAGGCTCTGACGAGATTATTACTGGCTCATGAATTAAAATTTAAAATTTTCTATACAGATATTTATTTACTGTATTAATCAGGTATCATTTTGCCTTTACTTTATTTAATTGCTTGTAGGTTCAATATTTACCTACTTTGTTTCGTCCCTAAAGGGTACTAACATTTACCACAAAGTGTAAAGCACTCTCGGCCTGGTACTAACATCTCGCTGACCGCCTCAAACTTGACAAGGACAAAAAAGTAGAAAACCCAAAAAAAAAACACTCATATTTTGACAGCATTTATGTTTGTTTTTCCTCTAAGTGAATCTGCAATCAGTTCCATTATACTTTTAGCAGATGTGTTGTATGTGTTGTTTTTCAGCATTTATAGCATTTATGTGGATTAAGGATAACTATAATAACTCTTAATATGTAATGCCTAAAAGTTTAAAATAGCAACTGCAAATAAGTATAGCATCAAGTGTATTAACGATCGGTGACGGTAGTGCAGAGATATTATTTTCCTAAGTAAGAACATTTTTGCTCCATTTATTTAAATTTGTTTCTACAGTTTTGAGGGAGGCGAGGTTACCACAGCACAAGTGTATAAGTTGAAGCGTCTTTATAAATGCACATGCAAATGAAAGCTACACACAAACGCAAAACATAGTCATGCATACAAAGTTATAGAAATACAAATACAAATACAAATACAAAATAGTTTATTTGCAGTAACAAATATTATTACAAATATGTTGTGATTGGAGCCTCCTTTTAAGCAAGTGCATGCTTGTGTCAGGGGACTCCGCTCTCCATACCAAGTATTCTTTGCAAATAATAATTTACAACATAGTTATAATAGTTTAATCCCAATTAGGTGGGCGCGCGCGCGCATATGTGTGTGTGCGTGCTTACGTGCGTGCGTGTGCGTGCGTGAGTGTGCGTGCGTGTGCGTGCGTGAGTGTGCGTGCGTATGCGTGAGTGTGTGTGTGTGTGTGTGTGTGTGTGTGTGTGCGTGCGTGCATGCGTGCGCGTGTGTAAGTGTGTAAGTGTGTGTGTATGTCTGATGTGCGACTGCGTGTTATTTCACATGAGTCAAGAGTGCTTCGGTCTCCTCGTATGTGAGAGATTTTATCCAGTGTTTTAGTGTGTTTTTTACTGCGGCATGTAATTTCGTGTAAATAGATAGTTTTTTATTTATATTATTGTATAGTTGTGCTGATCTTCTTCGAAACTGCATATGGGCAAACTTAGTTTTTACGTGAGGCACTTGTGCAACTGAGGCTTTCCTTCTTCTTGTTAGAATGGATGCATCATAAGGTAAACTTTTGTGTTTTTTTAAAACTGTATATAAAATGTACAGTTTCCTAACAGAGAGTAGGTCACTCACCCGATAGAGACTTTCAGTTGGAAACCTTGTCTTTTTGAAGTACATAACTTTAATCAGAGCTCGTTGTACTCTCTCGAGCTCTAAAAATTTGGTCTTAGCTGATCCTCCCCAAACAGGAATACAGTAACTCAGAACAGATTGTACTAGCGCAATATATATGTCATTTAACAGGTTCCTAGGTACGTTACGTTTAGTCTCAGTTTTTGATATCACATGTCTTAGCGTGCTAAACATCCAGCTGAACTTTCTTACCCTACCAGAAACATATTCAAGATGGGGATACCAAGATAAGTTTTGGTCAACAATAATGCCAAGATATTTCGTTTGGGCTACTTTGTTTATGACAGGACAGTTACAGTTTCTATCAGGTATGTTAACACAGGTGTGGATTTTAATATCGAGGTCAATCTTTGGCTGAGTAGCATTGGTTATACTGAAACAGATGTAGTTTGTTTTATTGGTATTCAATGTGAGAAGATTAGTTTTTAACCACGTTGCCACTTTAGCCATACCTATTTCAGAGCAGGATTTTATATCACTCCAAGACTTGCCAGAAAAGACTACAGCGGTATCATCAGCGTATGAGAAGATAGTAGCATTGTTAATGTTCATACTACATAAGTCATTGATATATATAAGAAACAGCGTAGGGCCTAATACACTGCCCTGCGGCACGCCATATGTTACCTCTGCGTCTTCACTGGTATATTCTCCTATCCTTATCCTCTGTTTTCGATTTGAAAGATAATCCCTGAAGAGATCTAGAGCTTTTCCTTTTATTCCTGCAGTTTCTAGTTTGTACAAGAGCGTTGGGACAGAGACGGTGTCGAAAGCTTTTTTCAAGTCCAGAAATATGGTTATACATTTTTTTCCAGAGTCGAGATTTTCCTCTATAAGAGAAGTTAAAGCTATAACTGCATCTTCTGTTGAGTTGCCTTGTCTAAACCCAAATTGTTTGGGAGACAAGAAGTTAAATTTATTTAAATATTTCATTAATCTATAATTTAGAAGTTTTTCCAAAATCTTTGATATTGCTGGTAAGACTGATATTGGTCTGTAATTGCTGACGTCGTCTCTGTCCCCGCTCTTGAATACTGGAGTTATAATGGAATGCTTTAGTGGTTCAGGAAAAGAACCTCTCGCAAAACATAAATTAGCGAAATGGGTAAGTATCGGGACAGCTTCTTTACTTATGTACTTTAGTAACCTTGTCGAAATATTGTCCCAACCTGGGGCACTTTCAGATTTTAGGTTATTCAAGATGGAGTTTATTTCGTCTGGATCGGTGTTGTACAGTACAAAAGAATCGGCTGGGGAAGTCTGAGTATTTACTCGAGTTTGCGATGTAAAACCTGGCTCGGTTTGTATACGCTGAGCTAGTTCTAATCCTATGTTGGCAAAATAGTTGTTTATATGATTAACTGAGTTTACCGGGCATGATTTTAAATTTAATAATTCAGTGTTGTCACTTTTAGATTTGTTAGAATACGTTATATTTTTTATATTTTTCCAGAGCATTTTGTTATTTTTAACTGATTTAGCCAGTAATTCTTTTTGATATTTCCTTTTAAGTTTTTTGATCAGATTGTTACAATAATTTCTATATCTATTATAGGTAATTTTTAGAATTTCGTTATAAGGATCTTTTTTTGAATTTTTTTGCAACTTATTTCTGTTTCTTATACACCTTAAGATGCCTGGGCTTATCCAAGGTTTTAAAGTGCGTTGTGAACGAGGGATATTTACAGTAGTAGTACTAATTTTAAGAGAGTTCGTTAGTTTTTCTATTAAAAGTTTAATTAACTCGTCAGGATCGTTACAAAAAAGCAGATCTGATATTTTATTTTCTTTCAGGTATTTTAGGGCTTGATCAAAGTTTATGATTGTTTTAGTTTTAGGTGTTGTGGATTTATTCTTTAGTTTTGATAATGATAAAAACGTAGTGTGGTGATCCGTGATTGAAGTGTGTAGGACAGCAACAGAAGCAGATACTTTCTTTTTATCAATTTTTAACATAAAATGGTCTAGACAGGTTGACTCTCTTGTCGGTAAAGTATGACCTGGGAGTATCCCAAAAGCAGACAGCATATTTAAGTAGTTTATCCTATTTCTCTGTTCTTGTGTAGGTTCAGAATCTCTAGGCCTAAGGTTGATGTTGATGTCGCCCGTTATAATAATGTTATTTTGATGGGCTATAGTATCAAGATGTTTACTAAGGGAGTCTATAAAGCTATCAGCATTGAGGTTTGATGGTGAGCGGTAAATGCAGAGAACAGTGTTATTAAGAATGTCCAGTTGTAGGCCAGATGCGTGTGTAAGCGTTATTTCAGTGACTTTGTGTTTAAGAACATTTTTTATATAAATAACTACCCCATCGTTTTGGTTTAGTTGGTGTGTTGTTGCAAATGAACTATAGTCTCTAAGTTGAGGTATCTGTTTAAATTCACTAAGTCTACATTCTGTGAGAACCAGCACGTCAGGTTCAAACTGAAGAGCAGCTATTGTAGCTAAAAAGTTGTCAAAGTTACAGTAAACACTTCTTATGTTCTGCGATATCAGTGTCAGGTCAGATTTATTTACCGAGATATACTTTGCAAGATCCTGTATATCACATTCAGTGGAACTAGCTATTTCGATGAGGTCTATTTCAGCCAGAGTTCTTAAAACGTCATTATCCATTTTTATTAGTAATGAGAATAGACGTGTTTTCTAGATACATATACCACAGAGGTATAATATAGATATAGTTCTCCTTGGAGTAATAGCATGAAATTTGTATATTATCTTTATAAATAGACCGATATGAAATTATACAGGTTTTAGGGAACTTCTGAGTTAGCGGAAACTTCTTCCATACAGTGAATTTTTTAGTCCATACTGCTGTTCGAAATGTGTGCAATGTTTTTATATTTTCACGGAGAAGTGTAGGGTTATGCTTGTAATAAAGTGTTAGGTGTGCGAGTTCTATGTTTTTAATTTGTATAAATATTATAGTGTAAGAGCAGTATATGGAAAACCGTAGTGATATAGTATTATTTGTGTTGAAATTGGAGTAACGTGTTAGAAATGTAGACAGTATTAGTAATATGTTATATTGAGTGAATTTGAGTGGTATTGTTGTGAGTGTAAAAACACATGCATTTATAGCAAAATAACAAAACAGGTAATTTATAAGGATACAATAATAGAATAGTATTACAATGCGCATTAATGAGTTAGACTCAAAACAGGTGCCTAGTTTGAGTAAAAAACACCATGTACTATTAAAAAGTCATTGTTTGAGAATGAGTTTATGTACTTGGTCCTCTGATGTGATCAATATAGTCGGTGAGAGTTCATCTTTTTTTATGTATACTTTACCATATGCGGTCCAGCAAAACTTGTAGGCACCGGATTTGGATAAGTCACGGGCTAGAAAATGGAGGCGTGAGCCCCTGGGTGTTAGATGTTCTGTCAAGAAGATAGGTGTATCCTCTTGATTTTTAAATCCAAGGTGCTTGCAGCATAATTTTGTTTTGTGCTTCAAGTTAAATGCCTTCCCCATTTTTAGGATTTCCGCTTTCAGAATAGTAGATCCACTCTCAACTATGATAGGTGTATTTTGAGTCTCACTATTTTTCCCGCGTATTCTATAAATATCCTTAATATCATATTTAGAAATTCTACAATCTAAGTTGTGGGCGAGAGCCATCACCATTTCTGTAAGGTCTTCTTTAGACTCATTGGACTTTTTCGGAACGTTTTTTATAACGAAATTAGGCTTACGGCTGCCCATCTGCAGATCTTCAATTTTCTTTTCTAACAGTGTAATGTACTTTTTATTCTCTTGGGCCTGAGTTTCTAACACTTTGTTTTTTTTTTGTAATTCATCATTCTGTTCGGTTAAAAATGTTATTGATCTTTCAATATTAATGTTAGATTGGTGAATTTCTTTCAGGGTTTGGTTAATTTGGTGTATCTCATTTTCTCGTTTTTCCGTAAAGAGTTTCATCATTTCCCTCATTTCTTCCTTAAAGTCATCCAATTGTTTAGTAATTGTTACGTCTTCTCTGCTTCTTTTTGCACGGCGAAAAATATATTTAGGCGAAGTTTTGTCGGTTATGTCCAGCGAATTAACCTCCGAGTCTGACATAGACTTATTTATGGACGTATCCATTGCAACGTACTAGGATAACAGTAACACGGTGTAGTAATTAACGAGTTGGGTTATAATATGTGTTAGAAGTTGTCGTGCAATCGGAAGTCCTCCCACCGGTCGTTGTACCCACCTCCAAAAATATGTCACCTGTTGGGGTTGGTACACGTCGCATGCGCTGGCGCAGGTGGGCGTGACAGCAAATTTGCTTATGAACTAATTAGGTTGCGACGGGTATTTGGAGGGCGGGGAGTGCGTTTGCGGTTTGTTGTAGCGGGTGTAATGCTTAACTCACGGTTTGCTGTGCGCCTGGTACTTTTCTTAGTGAACTACACAGACAATCCTTGAATTATGAACAGAATACACTGTAGCCGACGTCTTTACTTCTCTGTTTGCCTGGTAACTTCGTAAATTTAAGCACTGAATTTATTTTAATTACACTTTATAAATAAGGAGCTGTACGTGCACACGTCTATTAGCTTTCGCATCCGAGGGGGGAGAGGAAAGGAACTCCAGGACTCATAGGGGTTCAGGGTAATGAGCAGGCTGATAAATTAGCCAAACTAGCATCTAAAGATGGTATAGAACTAAAAGTTAAATTATACGGATTATCTCGGACATTTCAAAAATTACTGTTTTGAGAAATTTAAAGAATATTTTGATTTAAGAAGTAAAGAAAAAGGAATATGGTTCAAAATTATACAACATCAGCCAGCTCATGTGCCCATGGCAACATTTTACAATAGCTATGTTAAAAGAAATGTTATTATTATAGCGAATAGGTCACTACCCTTCTAGAAAATTCGGATATCTAATGAAAAAAGTGAGTTCGCCAGAGTGCGACTCATGTGGAACTCTTGATGATGTCTACCACCTACTGATGGATTGTATTAAATATAATGAAGGGAAAAGATCTTTGATGAACAAATACAGACTCAATTTATATAATGTTGGAGTATTTATTAATATCATATCTAGCCCTACGTCACATATGGCTTTAGACTTATTTAACATATTTGTTCATTAAAAATGTCATACTTAGTATTATAGTATTGTTTGTAATAGATTATGTTACGATGGGGCTGCCATATTACTTTGTAATAAAAGCCTCTAAATAAAAAAGAGTAAAAAAAAACGCAAGAAATTCATAGGCGACTGGCACCCAAGGTACTCTCAGAGACTGAGGGGCCTATTCTGGACTAAATAAGACTATTTATAGGTGCTCTGGGCACTTAGGGCTACAAAAACACCTACCTAAAATGACCTAGCAGAAAATCCGATTTGCTTAGCACATGGAGACACAGAGGAAAACACAACGCATATTATACTGTGCAAATGTGATTCACTGACGCGAAAACGTATGAGTGCAAAGGAGTAGACCGCTCTACCCCTAGTGAATATGGCTATGCAGAGGGAGAATATTTCAGGTTTTATGGTGTCAAGGAGAAGACAAAAGATCCCATTGCTCAAAGATGCTCTGGATTTACCAGCGTCATTGATAGGATAAGATTATCCATACAAACTATTTATGTACCTCGGCACAGGGGAATATGCAATACCAGTTTCTTATTACATTTTCTAAGGTCTGATTGAATCCAGGCTTTTCCAAGGTTATTTTTTTCACGTCTAGGTGATTTTGGATGTTTAGAGAGCAAAGACTTGTAACATTACTAATTTAGAGAAAAACAAAGTACTACCAAATACTAATGGCAATTCTAACAGAGATGGATACTCCGGTACAGAAGTAAGCGGTTTGCTTAATAACTGTAAAGTTCCAGGTCTAATAAAAAGACTTTTCTAATAAACTCAGAGAATCTTAATTTAACTTTAGAATTGTGCCCAATGAACTGCAATAGGCTCACTCCCTATTACATATGGAACCAAAACATAGACGGCGAAAATTGTGTAATATTCACCTCTGCCTACTCCATTGGATAATACAAGTGTGATGCTATGTTTAGCTTGAAACACAGGTTTAACAAACCTAGATCTGGCAAGCCGTTTAATAAATTTAGCTAATCCCATTTAAACATATTACCTTATTTTACTCATTTTAGTCATAATATCCAGATGACCGAGCTTTGCTCGGTTTTTTTTTTTTAAATGAATTTTTCTAAAAATGATTCCTAGCTAGATCGATTTATCGCCCCCGAAACCGCCTATATACTAAATTTTATGAAAATCGTTGGAGCCGATTCCGAGATTCCAATTATATACATATATACAAGAATTGCTCATTTAAAAATATAAGATATACACTAGTATCTAGTATTACATAATTCTAACACAATAATCATAGTTAATTAAGGATTAGTATCCTTAATTAGCTAAGCCCAGTGTATGTGACATTATTTTTCAATATATCTACTATTTAAAAATAATTCGGGGTTTCCTTCCTGACGCTATAACGCATTCGTTGGAAAGGTCTCAGGCTCCGTGAGGTTTATAGCAAAGAAAATTAAGTAAAAATTTCAACAGAAAGGCGGGAAAATGTTACATAAAACGAAGCCATCTGGTGGCGAAACGGAGTTCGCCGGGTTTGCTAGTAGTATATATATTTTTTGTACTGTTGTGTAGAAAGGTTTAGAAATTCCGATGCTACAGCAACATTATTTTGAATGGTAGGTAGTCACAAAACTGTGTGCATCTGAAAGAAATTGTTAACAAGCAAGTCAAAAAAGCTCTTAAGCTTATATCAAATTATGGTTTCAGTATAGTGACACTGTGAATTATAATAATATAGTGGGACATTAACACACACGGCCATCTGATGCCATACTAAGCAGAGCTTGTACTACCAGATAACTGGTAATATACTACTTAAACTCTACTTAGGTAGGCCGCTACATACTTTTCTAAATAGATCACTTTTTCATACATAGAGGTTTGATATTGTATGCTGACGTTACTTTTGCTTGGTTTTTGATATGAAGTTAGCCGCGAGTCCAGTCCTATTCTTATTTGAAACGCATACAGTACAGCAGAAGTGATGTAAGAAAACAAAAACCATTGACAATTTATGACCCAAATTTACTAAAGATTACGTAATAAATAAGATTCACAGTATGTACATAGCGTTATGAGTCACTGTAAAGTCTAAAAAGTATCTTACCTTCAACAAATACGACGAAAATTGCATTTTTCTGCTTCGATAAAGTCACCGCTTCAGCGATGCTGCCACCGTACCAATACATGTTGGAAGTTCGTTGTTACCAGTTTAGCAGCCCAGTTTCAAGCTTTTTATGATTATTTGGCTATTTATGACGAATTCACAGTGTTTGGTTTTTACAAAAATAATACACCGACATGACACAACAAATTTTGACAGCTGACGTGTTTGTTACTTATTTCTTTTTTTTTTCAGCAAGTTTTAGATGTGTTCAAACATGTACCCGGTAAACTTAAGAACTATATTTATAAAATTATGGTTACCACTGAGCTAATATAGTATTTGACAAAGCAAATCTACAATTAATAGAAAAGTTTTAATTTGCTATGTAAACTCACTGTCAATTAATGCCCCATTTAATTACTTAATTAAATTATTTCATAACAAACCAACGAACGCACCCTTAGCTACAATATTACTCTGCAAAATTAAAATGCCTGTCAATCATAGTAAAGTTTACTGCAATTGTCATCATCTAAATTTGATAGAAGTATATTTTTAAGTAGAATATTACATTTTATTGTCTATGGTTACCTTCATGTGACCTTGGAAAAAGCTATTCGGCACTAGATGGCGGTAAATCAGCCTGTATAATTCACCTATTTGTTTAGTGTATCTATTCGTCAATAGATGTCACTATTATCGTTCAACGTTCGAATTCAAAAATTAACAATAGCCTGTCACTGACTCACTGTAGGCAAAAGTGAACATATTAAACCATAATCCAAATATCGCCAGCCATAGGTTCTCTTAGTAGTCTGTGCAGCCATGTTTAGGATTCGTGCAACGTGTCTATTGCGCGCATATCGAGCATATTTCCCAACTTCAAGCAGTTCAAGCTACTATTAGATTTATCTGTATGAGAAACGTCGTTTTGCTCAACGCGAGATTCGAACTACCTATTTCAACTTTAACTACACAGGCAGTACTTTTTTAATTAAAAAAATATGTTAGAATCATAGATAAGTTTCAGATTAAGGCCGAAACTCTCTAAACTCGTCAGATAGTTGAGTAAAGACCCGTGCTCAGCAATGGGACATTAAATAAGGGTTTAAGTGAAATTAAAGGCATAAATTTAACATCCTGTAATCTTATATAACAAAGCAAAAAATAATTTAATGTAGATTACTAAAAATCTGGTAAGAAGTATCTGAATTTTAAATTGCACTCTCTCCAGGCACCTTTAAATGGTATTAAATTGATCAATTTTAGGGTTCTGTCTACAAAAGGAGAAAACGGAGCACTTAAAGAATCACTTTGTCGTCTGTCTGTTTGTCTGTCAAAACCCCTTTTCTCAGGATGAGATGAAATTTTTATGAAATACTTTGAGTCCTCAGGGACAGCTGTCCCTGAGCAGCGGTGGCGCAGTGGTACGGGCATAGATTACACACTAACATTGTTAGTACGGGCTTCGTCTTAGATATATAATGTCGCGGGTTCGATTCCCAGTCAAGCCCACGCATCTTTGTGTGAATTGTTCAATATCAGTGAAAGAAAACAGCATTGAAATAAAGACAATACCAAGGAAAACAGCATGAGGAAACCGGCATTTCTAAGAACTAATCATTCTCGGACATGTGACATCCACCAACCCGCACTTGGCCAGCGTGTGTGAATTAAGGCCTAAACTCTCTTAATTATCTTACGAGGTGTAACACTACAGCAGCGGAACACTGACAGGGTTAAAGACTGTTTCTTGGAGCTGTGAAAAATTCTAACTCCTAAGCCAACGTAATCTGACGGGCCGGTGGCGTAGTCGGTAAGATACTTGCTTTTCACGCCGCAGGTCGTGGGTTCGATTCCCACCCGAGACAAACATTTGTTTAATTATGTCTGTTTGTCTTGTGTCTGGGTGTAATTATCTATATTTAAGTATATATTTACAAGAGAAAAGTATTATATGTAGTATATTACCAGTTATCTGGTTTCCATAGTACAAGCTCTGCTTAGTTTGGGATCAGATGACCGTGTGTGTTAATGTCCCACTGCCTCGAATTTTTGACACTCGCAAGGGAATTAAAACCTACAGGGTATTTCCCGTGAACTCAGATTCTTGAAAGTTTGTACGAAGCAACGTTTTATAGCACAGATAAAAAAATGCGAAAAGCATAAATTTTTAATTACATCATATTATAATAAAAATATTTTTAATAATTTCTAGACTTGCTAAGTACCCCTTCCTCATGAACTCATAGTGGTATTTTATTCAAATTCATACCAGTCGATAATACCTTTAAGCTGAAACAAAATCAAACTTCTAAGTTTTTTTGAAGTGAAAACTTCTTTAGCGGCGTTGAGCACTTTTTCTGTAATGGGTATAAAATCTTAAACTCGCGTAAGGACACGTGACCTGATCGAAAAAGCGTAAGTCGGATGACGTAATATAAATTGTCATGTTTCTGTACGATAGCGCAATAAATGAATATTGTATTCTACCACATAAATGATGGTACTTTTATACTGATAAAGCAATTGGTGCAAAATTATTCCCTAACCATTCCAAAATATCAAACATGCTCAACGTTAATAATCAAGTTTACACTTCTGCCGGCACTCCCGGAGTGCAACCCGTCTTTTTTTTATTCTAGAACTGGCTGATGCTTGACTACACAACTACTTACCTACTACATTACTACTTACCTGATGTTAAGCAATGATGTAGTCTACGATGGAACGCGCCAGCCCAATGTACCGATTCACTAGTGAGAATGACTTTCGGTTAGAAGGTGGCAGTGAAACCCACTCTCTTAAATGGTGTCGCCAGACATCTCACCGGAACACGGCAAGGCCGCTTGTCGCTGCTGAGATCGTCACTCCATCTTGTCTGAGAACATCCTACGCTACGTTAGCTTCGTGGTCTACACTCAAGAACTCGTTTACCCTCTTGGTTGTAGGTTCTGCGGCAGATATGACCGGCTCACTGCCCCTTTAGCTTACTAATCCAGTTCTTGCCAGCCCTGCTGAGATCGTCACTCCACCTAGTCTGAGGGCGTCCTACGCAACGTTTGCACTGTGGTCTCCACTCAAGAACTCGTTTACCCTACTGCCCACCAGACACTAAAGTGCAGTAACCGCAAAATAACGATTGCGAGCAAACGACATTTAAAGTTAAGAATTTGATATAAAAAATATGCAGATGTATAAACAAAAAAGAATTAATGCAGAAATGTTTTATAGCCGTAGGTTCACACGTCTTAACAATAAAAAAGAATATATCCATAAAAATGAATTTATTATTGGTCATTTACTATTTTGGCGCGAATTACTGCACCGCCTTACCTACCTATTACTGCACTTTAGTGTCTGGTGGGCAGCCTAGTGGTTGTATATTCTGCGGTAGAATGACCGGCTCACTGCCCCTTTAGCATAGATACTAATCCGGTGGGCTATGTCGATTACATTAGTTCTCTGTCGGATCACTTCATCAATCTGTGCCTAATCTCAGTCTAAAAATACAAACATGGCAATGATGTAAGGTACCTACTTAAAAAAACCTCATCAATATTAAAATTATAATACCCTGTCAACTCGTCGCTCATCAACCCTAATTACAATTCTATTTTAGTCTGTGGCAATTAAACAATTTGTTGTCAACTGGCAACACACTTGAGTGATCTCAGTTTATTACTCTGGCAACATTTTACTTCTAAGTGTGAATTACGATTCTAAATTCAAATGGAGCGCGAAATGAAGTGTTTTCGCGCCTTTGAGGCTAAAAATGGATGACAGCTGTACAGTTTTGTCTTAGCTAAGTTCGCCTTTTATTATGGTATACCTGCCCCGGCTTCGCTCAGGTGTAAAAGGGAATTAAACATCTTTCCATTCTTCAATTCACTTAGATAATTTCGCCTTAGGACGTGACGTAGAACTAATCATTCGAGGATATGTGACATCCACCAACCCGCACTTGGCATTAAGGCCTAAACTCTGTCAACTCAAAAGATAGTTCAAGTGATGAAGTAATGACCCCCTTTCCTATGAACGCGTTGTGGTATTATATTAAAATTCATAATCAAATACTTAGGTCTTTATGACCTTTATGCTGTAACAAAATCAACTAACTAGGCGTCACAATGTTTTACGTTTTTTTATACAGTTTAAATATTACTCTTCGTTACTAAATAGTCATTTTAATTACTAAGAATCATCAATGTTCCGCAGCTAATAAAACAATAATAGATGAATAGGTAGGCAAAACAACACAAAAATCAATTACGAAATTCAAATCGCTATTAACCGTCTCGCGCCAAAATAACTAAACGTCAAAATTTCCCGCCTATTTTGTATCAATCACCATGACAGCTTAATAGGGTTGTCACTTCTTCAACGAATAATTTAAACTGTATTCGGGCTTACTCATAAAAATGTTATTTGACTTTGTCTCTTTCTTACTAATATAAATGTCGGGATTACAGACAAAGATAAACGAATTATAAACTTAGGTTACCTATAATGAGCGTAAAAGATGTTTATGAATACGGGGGATAGTTTTTCTTAGATTTACGCGAATATCACACATTGAAATAAAGATATTTTATAACGGATTTCATCTCGATTTATTTTAGATTTTAAATCCCGACGTTTTAAAGACTTTTCAGACTTCGTGGTCCCGGATGGACTGCCCACCCGTGATAAAATCCGTTATAAAATAGTTTTATTTCAATACTTTATACATTCTTTACTTTAAATATGTATCATCCACCAACACACACTTGGCCAGTGTGTGTGGATTAAGACCTAAACTCTTTCAACTCATCAGATAGTTGAGAGAAGACTCGTGCTCAGGAGTGGGACACTAAAAAGGGTTGAAGTGATACTAATATTATAAATTATGCGAAACTTCCTCTGTCTATCAAAATTACTGAACCGATTTGAATGAAATTTAGTATGGAGATAGTTTAAGACCCGGGGAAGGACTTCGGATAGTTTTTATCTGACTGTGCTATAACCGCATTACGTGTAGGCGGAGACGCGGCCGGTAAGTTAATAAATAAAATTATCAGAAATACAACCGCCTGTCCCTACAAACGATTGTTAACCAATGACAACTTAGTTAATTATTGTAACAACACTAAATTAGATTTAAAGAGCAGAGACAAGCAAATTGATTGTTCAGATTGATTGCCGCGCGTTTCTACTCTATGGTATTTTAATTTGAATTCTTTATGTCTCGTCACTATTGTACAAGCATCCGTTTGAGGTGTCACGCTACGACATTTTGTTTCTCAATTTGAAATTGGAAGTAATTTTTTTGTTCGCTTGTTGAAATGTGAGAATCTATTTCTCTACTCATAGGCTACCGCTTTTCATGGGCTATTTACACAAGTAAGATAAGATAAGACAGTAGTAAGATAGTTTCAAATAAGAATAGGAATGGACTCGCGGCTGACTTCATACCCAAAACCAAGCCAAAGTACCGACAGCACCAGCACAAAATATCAAACCACAGACAATAATATTATCTTAAATTGTATGGAAAGGTGATTTGTTGGAAATGTTACGTTAACATCGATTTTTTTCGTCGGAAAGTAATTAAACATGTGCGTATCAAATATTCAAATCAGAATGTTTAATTACTCGAACGGCAATACGATAGGTATGTGCGTTTTTAATTATTTTTTCATCTAGATCTGATTTTGCCAACCGTACTAAAAAATGTGAAGTTGTTGCGCTTTCCGTTCCAAGATGGCGGATCCGGTCAGCGCTGAAAGCCACTAAAGAGCATCATGTAAATGAGGACAACTGTCCTGAAGACTATCTAATGGAGTGTATTTATTAGTTGTCTGGTTTAAATAGTAGATACAAGCTTTGCTTATAGGCCGACCGTTTAACTCGCGTATCGCCATCTGAGGTACAAAGTCATAAAACATTAATTAAATCTCATAGACCACTATTTAACCACAGATAAAAGTAATGTAAGACTATTCGTCACTAATATCCATATCGTTTGAATCATCATCACTGTCTGTGCAGCTTGAGGAGTCAGAATCTTGGCGATAGGCGATACGCGAGTTAATTTAAACGGTTGGCCTATTTAGTTTGGGATATGGCCGTGTGTGTTAATGTCCCACTACATAAATTTATATTTAATGAGGAACACGCAAAACACAGTAGACTTTTTTCTTTTTTAAATGTAGTATAATTATATTATTATGTGTAATAATTACGGTATTTATTCCGGAAATAATTCAAAATAATGTATTTTTGATTCAATAAGTGTAAATAAGTTATAATTTAGCACCCTCTCTTCATTCGCTGCACTGATCGATTGAACCCTACAAAGGGTGAAGGGACAATTCGACGCTTCACGTCAAATGAAATGGTTATTGTTAAGCTGTCTTCGGTTTTACTTCTTGTAGTTATTTAAGCAGTTCTACTACCTAATGTTCCTACTAAAATGCATCACGTAGTAGATTTTGAGTAACAGTTAGCGACTTCATTTAAGACTATATAAAAATTGTTTTCGATTTACGTGAATTTATTTTTGGACGTCAAATACCTCAGTCCACCCGTGAACATGAAGTCTGAAAAGACTTTTAAACGTCGAGATCTAAAATCTAAAATAAACCGCGATAAAATCCGTTAAAAAGTAGTTTTATTTCAAATAACAATATGTAATATCCATTTTAGTGTTAATTATAAATCTCTGCCATCTTGACTAAAGCTTTTTATTTTTTTTAATAAATTGATTTACTGTTTAAAAAAAATCTTTACTGTGCCAGTAAAACATAATCTGAAGGAGGAGCCCTACGCCCCACACTAGGATACCCTGTGTTGTAGGGCCTAGTCTCTTACAGTCCAGTTACACACATTAATAGCGATTTCTAACAATATTATTATTATATATATTATATATAGATTATTTCCTTTAAATCGCGACATATACTTTCTCCTTTGTGATGCTTTTAGTGTTTCGCACATGAAAAACAGCGAAACCGAGTCCCTACTAACACATACTTAATTAAATTCTCTTCAAACCTGTGTTCATTGCAATCAATATATAATTCGATAATCACCCGGCTCCGCTCACTTCCTGTCATGCAACCTTCAACATGTTATTACACACATATTAATTTAACTACAATTTGTTCAATATTTGTCCTGATAGGTGCTGTTTTATTTATATTTGTAGTTTAATAAAAAGCCCTTTATACTAAGTTAGCTTTCTTCTAAGTAAGGACTTAGAATCGATCCCCATACCGCTTTTTTCTATAAGTTAATTGAAGTAAATTTGGCGCCCAATATGGGACCTTTTTTTTATTCTTCGATAGTCTGCCGCTTGACTACAACTTGCCTGATGTTAAGCAATACGTAGTCTACGATGGAACGCGCCAGCTCAGTATACCGATTCACTCCTGATTACGAATGACTTTCGGTGAGAAGGTGGCAGTGAAATGAGGCTCCTTAAGGTTGAAACCATAAAGGAGCAACAATTTCGACCCACCCTTTTAAATGGTGTCACCAGACATCGTACCGGAACACGGCAAGCCCCCTTGGCGGTGAGGCTTTGTCTGATGGGTGGTCACTAACCACGGCAGAAGCTTGCCACTAGTTAATTACCAGTAAACACAATTACCAGTTGATTGTCGCCTGAGTTGCACCATTCGGGGACCACGGGGATTCAGATAAAAGGTGCACTCCCACCGACGAAGGTGACTCAGTCCCCAAGAAACAGCAATGTCCATGTTTGACACTGATGGGTCACACTTACACTTTTTTTTGCTTTTTAATCGTTTTCATTTATCTTTTTTTTCTCTTTTCATGTATTTTTTTTTACATTTGATTCTGTGCGTCCTGTCTCTGTCAAGTGTCAAATAAATGATTTTCTTTCTTTCTATATAGTTTAAATTCAAATTATTTTAATTAAGTACCTGTCTCACATTGTGTATTAACCAGTTGTAGAGTACAACCAGTATTAGTGACTAATAACAGGTGAGCACTCGCTAACAAGCTACAATTTGTACGGCGCCGGTGTATAATTTGTGACTCGCGAACTAAGCATTACTCTAATGAGGGCTATTAAATATTTTGTATGTTTATTTAGAATTAAATCGATTGTGAACGGTTAAATGTGAGTTGGAGTGTCAGGGGTTCCGTTTTTATTATTTAATCTTATCTAGTATAGTATTATTATCTGTGGTTGTAGGAACATTAACTAACTAGATCCAGAAACGAATATTTCGATTATAACTACTTCAGAAACATCTCAATTTATTCTTGTGAAAAGACTCCAATAAATATAGAATACAAAAATTAATTTGCCACTTCGGCTGTACGTCGCAGTCTGAAGGAGCGCGCGGTGGCGCTGGCGGTCGCAATGTCACGCGAACAATGGGTTCTACGTCGCGCGCTGTGTATGTTGATATCATTTACAGTGGTCTCATTTAATCGTATGATGAAAGTTTATTTGGTGCATTAATATTTAAAATCTTATTGATTTGTTAAATTAGAATTACATACCGCGTCTGTCTGCAGTACCTTACCCACCGACAATGTACCTATAGACACCGCAATCTGGTCCTTCGCACTCGGGTAACTTACATAAGTCGTACCACCACATATTATTTGAAGGGCCGGTGGCGTGGTCGGTAAGACATTTGCTTTTCACGCCGCTGGTCGTAGGTTAGAATCCCATCCAAGTCAGACATTTGTGTGATGAACACGTCTGTTTGTCTTGAGTCTAGGTGTAATCTAATCTAATATAAAATTCTCGTGTCACAGTGTTTTAGTTACCTCACTCCTCTGAAACGTCTAAACCGATTTTTATGAAATTTTATATGCATATTCAGTAGTTCTGAGAATCGACTAAGTACTATCTATTTTTCATACCCCTAAGTGACAAGGGTTATCCACCCCTAACATTTTTTTTAAATTTAAGTATGTATTTAATAATCAAAAGTGATATAATTAGTATATTACCAGTTATCTGGAAGCTCTGCTTAGTTTGGGATTGTGTTACTGTCCCACTATATTATTATATATGTTATCATCTGACGGTAAGCTGATTTTGATTGGTTCGTGAACAATAACTTGGACAAACCAATCAAAATTAGCTTAATTCTCCGATACCCCGCCAACTTTTGACGATTACAATTTCATATATTATTTGAATGAAGTGATGTCTATAAAGTATCTTGTCGGTGGTATAACCTAAGTTCTCGTATTCTCAAAAAAATACTAATAAGCTAAACGGAGTTCCACGTGGTTTTCATTTCAGCCAATTCAGGTGTAAAGATATTTTTTTAAGATTATCTACTTTTTTCAGATTTCTAATTTGAAAAAAGTAAGCCAGAGGAAAAAAGTTCTTACTCAAGAACATAATATATCTTCAATACCGTCACCGATCTTTCTATGGCGACTACCACCTGTATACTATAAGTTCTTAGTATTGATGCTATGTAAAACTTAGGCATTACATCATTTTAATGAAGTAAACGACATTTAACAATTCTTAAAGCGAAGCCGACTGGAATCGGCTTGTATGGCCACTGGTATATAGTTAAAATATCTACGCCATTCCATTCTGTTACGCATCAAAGTCAAATAACAAATTAACAAGTCACTTAAATAACTCACTTTAAATAACCATAAACAAAACTAAACGTACTATGTTCGTTATTCAAAATATTTCAACTATTTTTGTCAATGTGACAAAATGGCGATACATTACGTTCCGTTACGCGCAATAAATCTTGACATTATTAATTATCCTCTTTAGTGGAGCGACCGAAATAGAAAGAACTTTTCGTATTTGTTGAAAATTATTTATGGAAGACCACCCTAATGGGTGCTTTGTTAGAAATGGTGAACTTGAGGAAAATGGCGACTTATTTGTTATGATTATTTGAAGAAAAGCTTTTTGATAATGTGTTCTACGAAATCATTCTAACAAGAATCAGTGATTTTATTCGAATTTATTGAAAGGCTCTCATTTGATTTACAACTTGTATGCAGTTTAAAAGTATCTGATTTGACTGTTAACGTAAAAAGAACTAATGAATGAATGATAAAATGAGTGAACGAATGATATTCGGAGCGGCACGCATCATTTAACGAATTAGATAGGATTATCGAAATTTTTAACACCAGCCCTTAGTGATTTACCTGAACCTCACTTAGTTTCAAAGCAGACGCCATCTGTGACTTCTCGGTGAGGCTTAAGTACCTACCTACTTCTTCGCGAAGATAAACCTCTTTGAAACCAAAGAGTTTAACAAATCAGTCTATGGGTATGACAACCTCCTTCGTTTTTGGGGTCGTTTAAAACAGGTTTCTCCTATTGGTTTCTCATTTGTTTCTACCTTTTTAGCTGAATTAAATTATTATTTTTACTTACACGCTTTGGTAACTTCAACCCTTTGTTAGCGTGCCACAGCTAGGCACGGGTCTTCTCTCCACTATCTCACGAGTTGAGAGAGTTCAAATTCAGAGATTTATTTGCCTTGAATATAGTTACAAAGGTGTTCAAGCTGGTTTAGGCCTTAATCCACATACGCTGACCAAGTGTTGGTGGATGTCGTATTTCCTCCAATTATTATTTCTTAGACATGCCGGTTTCCTCACGATGTTTTCCTTCACCGATATTGAGCAGCGGTGCCGGGTACATTAAGCAAAGCATATTAAATTTTAATTGAAGAGTTATACAGCGAAAAAATGTCAGTGTTAATACACGCCTTCCTACTGATATGTCTCTAACATTTAAGTTTAGGCCCTAATCCACACACGCTAGCCAAGTGCGGATTGGTGGATTTTACATGTCCTCGAATGTTTTCTCACCGATATTGAGCAGCGGTGATGAAAGGTGACAATCAACTGGTGGTAGGCTTCAGCCGTGGTTCATGACCAGCCACCAGACAAAGCCACACCGCCAAGCGGCCTTGCCGTGTTCCGGTGCGATGTCTGGTGACACCATGCAGAGAGGGTGGGTCGGAATTGTTGCTCCTTCAAGGTTTCTAACCATAAGGAGGCTCATTCCACTGCCACCTTCTCACCGATAATCATTCATAATCACGAGTGAATCGGTATACTGGGCTGGCGCGTTCCATCCTAGACTACATCATTGTTTAACATCAGGCAAGTTGTAGTCAAGCGCCAGCCTATCGAAGAATAAAAAAAAATATATATCCAAACAGACCTGAAATCCCATTACGTTAGCCGCTTCCTTAACCACTCAAATCCCAAAGATTGTGACAAGATCAAAGTCGGAGGGTAGCTCATATTATACTGGCCGATTTTAATGGATCGTGTCATTTTAGTGCGTTGAGTAAAACGGAACGGCGGAAGCCACGCCCCTTCCGTCGCTGTCACCGTGACAGCGCGCGAAATTACTTACCGTTGCCACAGATTATGTTGTGGTTCGGTTTCTGTGATTATGGTCAATTGGTAAGGTTGATAAGATACTTGCTTCACACGCTGCAGGTCGTGGGTTTGATGTTAGTTTCATGACGTTCCTATTCGCTTCCGATGTCTTCACCAGGATTGAGCGGTGATGAATGAATTTACATAAAAATGTGGGGATTCTCAACGCTATTTATAAATAATCGAAAATAGGAGTAATGCTATAACAATGCTAAAAAATATGTTACGATGTTGTTAAATGTCACGTAACCTCGAATGTGCTACACATTAACTTCCAAAATATCCCTTGACGACGAGAATAATGATAATTATCGTTAATGAGCGTTATAAATATCGACAACGACAGCGCATGAGAGCAGGTTGGTACTTATAAGATGTGTTGATAAACTCTTAATTAAAATTTTACTATTATTTAACAGGAGACTAAATTATTGTTGGCTAATTGGAACTATGATCAAATAAAAAGGAGTAGGGCACATACAGAGAAGCATCCGTTTTCCATCTAATTACACAATTTTTTTTTTGAGGCTTGATTGAAAATAGGTACCTTATAGTGCTAAGCCGAGGCGGGCAATTCCTAAAATGCATATCGAGAATACCTAACTACTATAAAGATGGCTGTTGGCTCATTTTAGTGAAGTTGTCAACAACAACAAAAAAAAAGAAAAAAAGAAACTAAATGGATTCTTAAGTTCATTGTAACCTATAGCCTATAACGATAATTATTTTAAACATTACAGTTTATTGACCAGAAATGCAAAAATAATGTTTCAAATCACAACATTAGTTCCACATTTAAGTGCAGTGAGTAGTGATGGGACATGACATTCTGAGTGGAACGAATGAATTATAATTTCACTCCCAAAGGAACGAAAGGAATGGGGGATCGCAAGTTTTGAAATTTGCAATTCATAGTTATTGTAATGCACTGAATTTTGTTCTAAATGTCAAGAAGTGGATTAGGGTGTCAAAAATACTGGCTTTTATTATGGAGTGAATATTATTTAAATTTTATTTGAGTAACTTGTACCTACGAAATTTAATAGGTATCGTACGACAAGGAAATTCATTTAAAAAAGCTATTAACTACCAATTAAAAAGAGGTGTGTTCTATCCACAGATAATATAATACTATACCTACTAGTATTTATTCTATTATATTAGTATTTAGGTATACTAGTATTTTACTAGTATTTATTATTATGGTTCTATCTAAGATTGACGAATAATTTAGTTGCATTGAAACGGCTAAATGTTTGGACCGATTTAATGCGTTTTTTATTCTAAATGACGAACTGTTAGAGACTGTTAAAGCTAGCCTTGGACTAAATAGGCTAATGATGATAACGATCCTTATTCTGCTAGATAATTCAAATTTAACAGCCTACTGTACACTCGGCTACACATCAAGCTATACACTTCAACCGTTTTTAGTGTTCCACTGCCGGGGACGGGTCTTCTCTTAACTATCTTACAAGTTGAGAGAGTTTATTTGGCCAGCGTGTGTGGATTAAGGCCCACACACGCTGGCCAAATGCGGGTTGGTGTATGTCACATGTCCTCGAATGATTAGTTCTTAGACATACCTACTGGTTTATCGCGATGTTTTCCTTGACCGATATTGAGCAGCGGCTATGAAACATTTCACACAAAGATGTGTGGGCACAGGGCATCAGGATTCGAACCCGCGAACTTATTTTTCTAAGGCTAGGCCCGTACCGCTGCGCCTCCGCTGCTCACTTAAAAATAAAACTTAAGTAACATAAAATTAATATTAAACTAGGTAGGTACTACTTTTTTGTTTGTAGTTTTTTTTATAGGTGATTTCTTCGCACTAGTTCCGAGATGGTTGGTGATATGATGGTCCCATCATCACCCTGTGCTATGGAGAGCACGTAAAACCGTCGATCAGGCACCTGACCTTTTATCGGTTGATCCGACCCATCGTTTTCTAGGAGGGAAGGAAATAGATAGTGCACTTACCTATGTGCACTATAATATCTCCTGCGTACCGGGCTACACAGCTTAGACTGACCGCCGCGCCGCCGCGGCCGTAACAAAAAAGGCTAGGAGGTAATTTTTCGTTGGAGTTGAAACAAAGTTAAAAATCATCCATCGGCTAAACGCGTGTCATTTATACATCGCTAATGAATGAATGATAATTCCCAAAAAAAAAACAAAGAATTTTAAACTTCGAACGCTAAACCACCAATCGTAGAGCTCGCTTCTGATTGCAGGGCGTGACGTTACACATTACTCAAGCAACACTAAAATAAACGAACGAACGGAATTACACCTATCTCTGTCTTCTGTATCTAATTTAGAAAGAGAGGTTATATAATTAGATTTTCGAACGCAATTTGCTCGGATCGTTGAGCACTTCACAGGATGTTTTAATATTTAATATAATGGTGGTATTAATTTTGTTATGAATGAGATTATTTTATTTGTGTGGATTTATGTCGGGGGTGCGGTAATGATGCGATTTCGGCATACATACGAATAGCTGGGAATGTAATTTGTATACATTACACGTTAAATGTAATTTTATTATTTGATTAAGCTCGATAATTTTGGTAAGTGATATTTATTGTACTTGATTATTAAATTAAATATTGAGTTGTGTAACATTTTAAACTCAAAAAAATATTAAGTATTAGTAGTAAAATTAATACACTTGTTCTTTGCTAATAATACTTCACTTCAACTTAGTGTCCCACAGCTGGGCACTAGACTTCTCTGAACTTTATGTCATTTAACATTTTATTTGTTTATAATGTTTTTTTTGTTTTTAAACTTTATGTCATTTAACATTTTATTTGTTTATAATGTTATATTTTATAAGAACCTTGTAGACTGAAATAAATGGTTATTTTTATTATAATCCACACATTCTGGCTTGGTGCGGGTTGGTGGATGTCACATTTTCTGCAGTGATTAATTCTTAGACATATCCATTTTCACAAGATGTTTTCCTTCTCCGATATGAAATACCTAGAGACGATGAAAGGAAATCGATCACGATCTCCGATCGTGCTCACGCATCTTTATGGATAGAACCCACGGCCTTATAATTAAAAGGCGAGGCTGTTACCGCTGCGCCACCATTGCTCACCACTAATAGTAGATATTCAAATATCTTCTTCTTCTTCTTCTAAATATATAAAAGAAGAAACTGACTGACTGACTGACTGACATATCAACGCAGAGCCCAAACCGCTGGGTCTGGAGACTCTAAATTTGGCACATAGGTTCCTTATGGGGTGTAGGGGTGCACTAATAAAGGATTTTTCAAAACTCAGCCTTTAAGAGGGTGAAACGGGGTTCCAAAGTTTGTATGGAGAAACAAGATTAGTGAGATCAATTTCGCCGGCGAAGACGCGGGCGGAAGCTAGTAGATATATAGATAGGGCGGCAAGACTGGGGAGCCCTCAACCTCACAGAATAAATCCAGTGAAATAACTTTCAGTTGTGTTCCGGAAGTGAGTATTACAGCCAGGATGATGGTAAAATAATACGCGGTTGATGTGTTTAGTAATGCAAGCGTCTATAGACTGCGGTTACTATCAGGTGGCCATTGCATCTATGAATAAAAAATAGACAGTGAAGTTCCTAGTAAGCTGAGACAATATAGGTAGGTACCTACATAATGGTCATCCACTGGTCAGATACCTATCTACACACCCCATCTCGCCTCGCCTAACTCACGTCGTACCACTAGGTATACATAATCATCCTGGTCGGGTGATTTAAAGTTAATTTAGTCAGTGTGGCGGTGTGGCCATCTGATCCCAAATTAATCAAAAGAATTAGGGTTTATTTGATAGGCATATCTAAAATCAAAGTTGGTGCAACCGACCCGCCATTGCGTCATCTTCATTAAATAATGAATGATCTATTGTTCGAGTCTAGCCGCTGCGCACGCGCAGTACATTACAACAACCTCAATTCCAACTGGTACTGCGGTATTCCCGGGCGCCTGACTTAATTATCTGTGGCCTTCATGTTTTAATCATCTTTGTTCAGGCTGTTTATATCTTGGTACCTACACAAAAAATATGAGATAAGTACTTACATGGCTATGTAATTTTCTTGGACCAATTCCATATCCGATCTAGTTTCTAAGATTATTTATTTAGTTTCTATGTTGTGAAAATACTTACACAGTGAGCTTTCGCTTAGATCAGAACGCAAGATAAAAATATACCCCGGTATTCATAAACGTCTTATAAGCTCATTGTAGCTAAATAGGTTTATAATTCGTTTATCTTTGTCTGTCATCTTAACATTTAGATTAGTAAGAAAGACACAAAGTCCATTTTAACTAAAGAGTAGGTATTATGCATAAGATTTTTATAAATAATAAGTTTGTAGATAGTCAGTAATAATTGTAAATAACAAGTTTGGACGTCAAATACCTCAGTCCCCCGGACCGTGAAGTTTAAAAAGACTTTGAAAAGTCAAGTTACAAAATTTAAAAGAAACCGCCATAAATCCGTTATAAAGTAGTTTTATTTCTTTAATATATTAATTGGGTAGACAAGCTCCTTGCCCTTCATACACAAGGTAGGTAAACAATTAAAAAAACCTCTCATACTACCTACCCTACTATAACAAGATACATACCAAGCAGAAATACATATCACAGGTTCTAACTCCGGTCGTGCCCAAACATCGTCTCATTGCATCTGCTCAATCTGGGAGGAAATCAGCGATGCAACCAGCAAGTCTTAAGAACTTATCATTCGGTGACATGTGACATCCAGCAACCTGCAGTTGATCCTTAAATTCTCCCAACTCTCAAGATTGTTGAAAGAAATTGGATCACTAAAGGGTATTAAAGCCATTAACTCTGATATGTGGGTTAAATTCATCACCTCTCGAGCAGCAGTGGTGCAGCGGTACGGGCCTCGCCTTAGAAATATAAGGTCGTGGGTTCGATTCCCGGTCGTGGCCACACATCTTTGTGTGAGTTGATACATCGCCGATGCTCAATATCGCTGTAGGAAAACATCGTTAGGAAACCGGCATGTCTAAAAACTTATTATTCGAGGACATGTCACACTAACATGCATTTGGCCAGCGTGTGTGGATTAAGGCCTAAACTCTCTCAACACGTAAGACAGTTGAGAGAAGACCCGTGCCCAGCTGTGGGACACCAAAAAGAGTCAAAATGATTCAACTCTCTCTACACCTTCGGGTAGCCCAGGTGTGACGCTATGTTATGTTAAAGAAAAAAGAAAATTACGTGTCTAATAAATGTGAATATTTTTTATCTGTCGAACTCAGTAAAAAAATATCTTCATCCCTATTAAACAAACATAAGTACCTACCTACCTACATAGGTTAGATAAAATACCAATCCTCCTTTGTTAAAATCAATTAAAAATCATCACCTAGCCGGCGGACAAAGAATTTAATAGTTTTACCCTTAGAAAATTTTACACGGAACTGGTATTATGAGCCTTCCTTTCTGCCGAAGTACATGACTATAGGCCGACCGTTTAACTCGCGTATCGCCATCTGAGATACAAAGACAAAAAACAGTAATTAAATCTCATAAAGAACTATTTAACCACAGATAAAAGTAATGTAAGACTATCACTAATATCCATATCGCTTGAATCATTATCGCTGTCTGTGCAACTTGAGGAGTCAGAATCTTGGCGATAGACGATACGCGAGTTAAACGGTCTGTCTATAGTTTATATGCATACCTACACTATTAATATTAAATTTGGTGTCTCTGGGTGACTTTTATTTACGTGTGCATTTGTAAAGACGTTTCAAGTTTTACATGTGTGCTGTACTACATGGTTACCTCGCCTCCCTCAACAACTGGCAGAAACAATTTGTTACTAGAAGTTGCGCAAACACCTCCCGTGTTAAATACTCTAAGACTTTACCAAACAGTGTGAGCAGAAGAAAACTATCTCATAACTGTAATTTATAGCTGTTTCATGATTTATATTGTTAGAGGAACATCAGCGGTTAGGAATAGCCACAATCAATTTAGGGGTATGGGGGTGCTAAGTGGACGCGGGAGGGGACAAATTGCTCTCTAATGACTACTGTGCTGCGTTTGTACTCGTATTTACTTGCAAAAACTAAATACTGGTCAGGTTATAATGTTAAAATAGCTTAGTTTGCTTAAATCGGAACGCAGCTTGAATAACATAATGTTTGTAGGTAGTCAGTTATGATTGTGATTATTAAGTTTGGACGTCAAATACTTCAGTCCACTGTGAAGTGAAGTGAAGATTTTGAAACGTCGGGATTTCAATGTGTAATATTCGCGTAAATTTAAGATTAGTTTAACTAGAAAAATGTTGGGTTCGTTTACCAAATATAAAACTTGTTTTATATAGATCTATGACTCTCTTTTCTAAGAAATGGTGTACAGATTGCCTAGCCTAGCTCACTTAACATACATTATATGCATTGAAATGAAATGAAATGAAAAATGCTTTATTTATTGAGAGGAGAGTCTACATAAAAATAGTCCAATGTCTACATAAAAATTGTCCCGCTGCTTGATACCAATGTAAGAAAACATCTTAAAATAACCGGAATTGCTTAAATACCTACACGAGTATAAAGACACATTAAGTAGTCATGTGAATTGTTACATCTCAGCAATATCTTGCATCACAGGCAGGTGCTTGGTCTTAGTGATAGAAAAAATCTTCTTGCTCTTATTCTCTATTGTACACAAAACACTGAGATAAACAATTTATAAATAAATAAATATCACATGTACACAGGCGAGCTTAATTCAAATGTCAATTTCCTAGCAGCAAACCCTAGGTAAGGAAACATTGTGGAATGAGTAGAAGTGCACAACAAACAATTTTAAATCAATAACCGTAAATTTAACATACTAATATAACTTCCGTACTATGTACGTAATACGTAAAACATCGTAGAGAAATCAATAACATGTATGGCACATATCCTCATGTATGAGGATGTGTGGCATCTATCCGCACTTGGTCAGTGGATTAAGGCATATGATCCTATAATTTCTCAACTTAAAAGATAGTGTTGAGAGACGACCCGTTCTCAGCAGTTATTCAGATGGCGATACGCGAGTTAAGCGGTCGGCCTATAGTGCTAGTAGATATCTAATTTCAAGATTTCTCAACAAAAGCTATAGCAAAACTATATTTATCTCACACTAAAATTGAACTGGACTAAACTGTAGCACTTGAGCAAGTCAGTTGATACTAAACGAGGCTTAGAACGATAAAATTTGTCCGGACTGCTGACACTGGCAAAACATTTTGATCACCACCAATTACTAGTGTACTCTGCCTCCACAAATATACTACACCTATCTCTTTCCCACACACTAAAATGAAGCTATACATCTCTTTCACACAATATTCTTCATTATTTGTAACTCAACTGAAAAAGACTGTATCTTTAATTTAAATTGTTTGTAAAACCATTTTTATTATGAAAGAAATAAAGTTCAACTTGCAACAGTAATTGCTTTTAGAGATTTCTTACTGCAAGTTAAAGGATTGTGAACTTTGGCAGTAAGCAATTAAAGGAGGTTTTAGTTTAAAAATGTTTAATAATAGACTCGTAATACACCAATATTGCAGTAATAACAAGACTATTATGATACCAGCAATAAAGTTTACATTTGCTCGTCCGTAGTTAGTACTAATAAAATAAAATTACGATTTGACTACACCCCGTATGTAGGCGTGGCGGATGAGTATACGCGGGAATCTCGCGAAGGAAGCACGCGCTTGGAGTCAAGTGGAGATCTTTTTAATTTTATATTTACTTAAAAAAATATTTAAGCATTTTTAAGTATTAAAATTACAATAATAAAACAGTATACGAATTTACAATAAGGTTGTAATCATGTGATGTTATTATTTTTACAAAAAAGACATAAAACATTTCAAGTGTTTATTTTTTTCATTGTGACTTGTGACATAATACAAAAATATAGTGATGGGAAACAAAATTCAAATATCGAAATAATCAACAATTATAATCGAGACTGAGTTTGAGTGCCAAAACATTATTGAAAGTGATAAAAATGGAATCGAAAATTGAAATAACTGAGACACAACCCCAAAAAAAAACCCCAAAGCCATTTTCAATAGAATCTTTAATCGGTGACCGGAAATCGCCAGAGATAGATATTGAAAATAATATTTCGGAAACATCTAGAAATTCAGACGAGGAAGATACCGAAAGATTAGATGGCTTAAACCGGATGAGATATTATGCGCCATTTTTGCAACAAAATGGTTTTCCATTTTTATTAGGATATCCGGAACCGTGGTTATCGAGGGTATTAGGTTCGGTTCCTGGTCCTGTGAGAGAGAATAGAGAGGAAGATAAAAGAGAAAGTCCTGTGAGTGTTGGGAGTGAAGTTGAGAGTGACGGTGGTGAAGAAAATGCGCAAGGTTTGTAGAACAGTGTTTTTAGTTTGGTTAGTCAATTTATTATTGATATGCGCCTAAGAAATAGGGAGATAAGTAAAATCAACGGGAAAATATATTGCAATCTAGGTACCTACTTACATATGATTGAATGAAGGCCGCAGCCGCCGGCAGAATCGTGCTTGAACCGATTTATTAATAGGGTCTGAAAAAGGTTTTGGATGGACCTGGATGTCACTGCCTTCATTATTAATTTACAATCAAACTGCTATAATATTCACATTGAAGTCTATAATCGTTGTTATTATTTGCCCTAATCATGATGCTGCTGGACAAAGGCCATCTTAGCCAACGTCCATCAACGGTCCAAGAATTTTTAAAGTTCGTTTCACCATCTCCAAAGAGGTCTGCCGCGAAGCCTAGTTGGCTTCTCGATGGGTCTGGGCATAGATGCTTTATGGGTCTAAGCGCCAATGTGTAGCTTCCTTTGCCCACGGCAAGTTTGCCATTCGATAGATAAGGCCATGCCAACCCCCATAAAACAATATCAAATGATATCTGATAGAATTACAGTCTTTGATATTTATTCACTTCAAATCGCACTAGAGAATGAATTCAAAATTTTTACATATTTTTTTTTAATAGCTGTTATGAATTTGACATATTTTGAAGGGCTTTAAAATATTTATTTTGTTTTTTGTTGCACCTCGTTGCGTCTCTCTATACACTTTTCACTGCTCAGTAGAAAAAAAATTGGACAACTCTTTTTGCCTTTACTTAGACTTTGAAACATACATATTATGATGTTTTTATGTGGCTTAGTGGGTAAGTGGTATCACATTTTTCGATTAGAATTCTTAATTAAAATATTACAGTTAATTACACAATAGACAGACAATTAAGCGAATCTAACAACAAGGTAACAGTAGGTAATTTTATCGATTTTGTTGCAACCGGGGCTAAATTCCGCGCGTTCAATAGATTTCTCCATGATTAAGTTCCTATTAACGAAACCAGCTATAATAGGTGCCCTTAGATTATACTACCTGTGGTGCTTAGTCCGTTTTGATGAGACAATTTAAACCTCTTCATTTACTCTATGCTCTCTCCCGCTTTGCCTTGAAGGAAGTGGACAATGTGACTTTCCAACTACTCCTATTATCTTCCTAATTCATTGAAGTGGGATCCAAGTCAGTTTAGGTGTCCCGAATCTCAACCGGCTTCAAATTCCGAAACTTCACGGTGGTGTTGTTAATCCTAGCTTACAGGAGTAGCAGTGGTAAGTTCTATTTAAAAAAAGTAAGTACATAGGAACCGTTAAAACGATAGATATAAATAATTCACATCGTAAAGTATCTAATCAATTTGCCGGTGGAAAAACATTGCTGTCAATAACAATGCAAACATAAATGGAAAAAACTGACATATCTTAGAACTAAACATTGGAGAAAATGTTACTTACATAATATCTTGAATATTCAGATATCACATCATCAATCTGCCAACACACATTAATCAGCTTCTCAACTTTTAAGAAAGTAAGAGAAGGCCCGAGGCCAACAATGTTACTTTATGATACTCTTGGTAGTCACTCCGCCTTACTATTCAACGTACAGTACCCATATTAGCTAAGAATCGCAGAGTGAAACTCACGAAAGAAGTCCCGCAGACGTGATACGAGGGTCATGCTGTTAGACTCAACCTGTTAATCACTTGAAATTTCTTATGTTGTAACTATTGAGTTTCCAGATTCAGCTACCTAATATTGCGTATCTGAATATTGAATAACCTTTTATTTATTAACGTCTTTATGTTTTTTTGGTAATGTAACAAATTTAACCAAGTAAGACCTATGCTTTGAAGCATCATTCGCCTTTCGCCTTTCTGCATTATTAGGTTTCTGTGTAATCGTAGGCCGCCACTTTGACAATAATGGTGCTAGCGACCAATTGTTTTTGTCATAGCGTCTTAGATTTTTGTAAAAAATTCAGGAAACTTGTATAGTAACAAATTACAACTAAATCCTGGTAAAATTTCATCAAATTTTATAATGTGGCCTTGCAGTTGAAAAGGACATTAAATAATATATTGCCCATCTGTAATAACTAATTAGTTTTACTGACTTTCATTCGTAAGACTTACACTAAGCCCCGTTTATTGGTGACCTCTAGTATTGTCTCATATTCTCCCGCAAACATTTTATTATAAACTGCTTCATTTCAGACTTGTGGGGTAATGGCGACGGTCTTCTGGACTCCATCATTATTTTGTCAAAATGATCGAGTTGTAAGACAAAAAATCTGCAAATTATTTGACTTTAATGCTAGAAATAGTTCTAGCATTTTTTAGTGTAGATTTTACAAAAATACAAAAACGTTTATTGATCAAGAAATAAGTACATCGTTTTACATGGGACGGATTCTTCCTTTAAGCAAAATGCCTGTGTTGGAAGGATCCGCTCTTCATAATAAGTAAAATACAAAATACAAAGTACAAAGTGTGTTTGCGTGCGTGCGCGCGTGCGTGTGTGTGTGTGCGTGTGTGTGTGTGTGTGTGTGTGTGTGTGTGTGTGTGTGTGTGTGTGTGTGTGTGTGTGTGTGTGTGTGTGTGTGTGTGTGTGTGTGTGTGTGTGTGTGTGTGTTGCTATCCTATTAACGCTTCAGTGTCCTCATAGGTTAAGGGTTTCAGCCATTCAGTAAGATTTTTCTTACAATCACAGTAATTTTTGGAAAATATTTGTATGTCTTTATTTACTCTGTTGTAAATGTTACAAGTCCGCTTATTAAATTGAATACTTGCAAATCTGGTGAATGTTTTAGGAACTATTGCTACAGGTGCATTCCTTCTAGTTTTCTCTTTAGAGCTATTTACGTATGGTAATGTTTTATGTTTTTTCAGAACAGTTTTGATGATATATAATTTTCGAACAGAAACTAAGTCACTATTTTTATATAAATCAACCGTAGGAAATAATTTTCTTTTAAAGTACATTATTTTTATTAGTGAACGCTGTGCCCTTTCAAGATCTATGAACTTGGACTTGCACGCACCTCCCCAAACTGGGATGCAGTACATTAAGATAGATTGTACTAAGGCAATATATATCTGGTTTAAGATATTTTGGGGTGCTTTATTTAGCCGAGCTAATTTTGTTGGTGCGACATATCTTAAAGTTCTGAATATCCAGCTCAGTTTTCTGATTCTGTTTGCTACTTGTTCCAGATGTGGGTACCATGATAGCCTGTGATCTAATATTACTCCTAAGTATTTTGTTTGACTAACTCTTAGTATGTTAGGACAGTTACAATTATTACTATCGATACCGATACATGAATGAACTTTAATGTTTAGATCATCTCTAGGTTGAGTCCGATTATTGATACTAAAGCATACGTAGTTGGTTTTAGCTGTGTTTAATGTAAGGAGATTTCCATTTAACCATTTTGCTATCTCTGCCATGCCTGTTTCAACACTAATATTTACACTTGGCCACGAGATCCCATTGAAAACAACAGCTGTGTCATCGGCGTATGAGAAAATTTTTGCGTTAGAGATTTTCATTTCACACAGGTCATTTATATATATCAAGAAGAGAGTCGGGCCTAGTACACTACCTTGGGGTACGCCATATGACGTACGATTTTACGATTACGATTTTAAATGTAAATAATTTATTTAAATACTTAATAAACATACTTATTACCTACTTATTTATTACTTTAAATACTTATTTCTTTAAAGACTTATAATGGTAAATTCAAGATAATATTCGATTTTTTTTTCGTATTATTAAACACCTACTGGGGTAGGTATTGGGTATCTTGACCAGTATCGAATTACTAAGAGTACATATAACTATCTATTATTATTATATATTTTGATTACGACCAGTACAGAAATGATTCCGCTTTGCCAGTGTCAAGTTTAAATAAGTGTACAACTTTTGAAAATATTCACTTCAACCCTTTTTAGTGTCCCACTGCTTGGCACGGGTTTCCTCTCAACTATCTTGCTAGTTGAGAGAGCTTAGGCCTTAATCTACACACGCTGGCCAAGTGCGGTTTCGTGGATGTCACATGTCCTCGAATGATTAGTTCTTAGACATGCCGGTTTCCTCACGATGTTTTCCTTCACCGATATTGAAAATATTAGAATTAATAAAATTAATAAATGTAAATTCGACGTCCCTAACATAAAGATAATCGATATTTGACATGTCACATCCCTAACAGTCGTTATAAAATCAACAAATAACCAATTAGTGCTGGGTGCTTGACATCACAAATAATTTGACACGCCACTACAACGCATCTGTGCCGTGAAATTGTCGCGTTTCCGAACCTATTGACTTTTAGCGCGAAATTTCCAGGTGACAGCTGTCAGTTGTGATTTGATATTAATAAAAAAATAGAATAGATACAAAAAATGGGCTTTTAGGAAGTCAACAGATTTTTACGTTGTAAGCTGTTTATTTGACGCAAAATTATGAAAATAGATCTAAGATGCTACATACTAACTAAAGCACTGATATTCGAAATGTAAAAGTGTCAACTGTCTTACGACTAAACCGCTTACCCGATTTTGATAAAAACTAATATGTAGGTATGATCATAGATTAAGCCTTGGAGACGAGCCTAGGCTTTCTTATAAAAGAAGTTGTGATAGTGAATGAACGAATGAATATTACGTTCTCTTTTAAACAAGCTGCTAACCAAAGAAGACGTTCAAAAAATGTATAGAGCCTGGGATTAAAATAATTGTAAATTTGAACAGCAATCTGAGTAACATAGGTTAATAGAGCATAATTAATTAAATTTTTTGGTGTATTTAAAATAATTTTACACCCCCCCGTTTTTTTAAAAATTGAAATTGAAAATAAGAATCCTTAATGCAATATTATGATTATTGCAATTGGCAACCCTATGGTCAAATGTCAATTGAGCAACCAAAAAAATCAAAATTATTTCGACGCTGTCAATCAAACTGATCAATGACCATGACATCATGACGTTTCCCGTAATTATATTTTTTTCCACGCGTTTTGTTATTACACTAATAAGATAACAAATATTTTTCGTCATAATTACATTAAGCTGCAGCTAGAATAATATTACAAGAGAAAAGTACTGTAACAGAATGCAATTGTTGACGTGATTGCAATATTTATACTGCTTAGGAAACGGATAATTAAAGGTAATGTGCGTTTTGTTTTTCTATTACATTTTTTTGATTTTTACAAAAATGGTTGCTCCAAAAATTTGTGTTTAGTTAAATTCTAACAGCTTATTAAATAAGCTTTCCAATGAGGTATATCACATTGGTGTTCAAAATTCTAGCCCACTTTTGACCTCTCCTTTAAATTACTAGATACCTGCCAACCTGTATGTTCATTTTAAGACATAAGGTATGCGTTATGAGCTTGTAGATAATTCAAACAACGTTCAATAAGCATCCACTAAACGCAGTCCGCCGCAATTTCCATGAAAAACACACCACAAAGGACCCTTTAGCAAATAAATATACTCATTTCTTACGACTCAACGATTGACAGTTATCGAATGCGCCAAATGAATCGTAAAATCCACCATTTTGTTTAAACCGTTCAGAAACTATATTTATAAACAAAATCCAACGATACAAACCTTCATGGAGTGCATTTTCTAACTTTGTAAACGAACGCATAAAGTTCCCGACGTTCGAGATTTGAATTTTAAATAAATGGTAGAGAGCGGCGAGTTTAATCGATTGTACTTGAATGCATTTTAGTTGAATCAGATGTATCGATTACGATAAACAAAATCCAAAATGGCGGTCACGTTCCATTTCAGTTTAAATTTTCACGCTGTCTGGTTGACCGTTTTCCTTGAATGAGCGATGAATTGAAGATGCGATGACTACGTTTTTATGTAGGTACCTAATTATATCTAGATATTTTCCTAGTTAGTGTTGAGCAGTGTTTCTAAATTAGTGGTACGCGTACCCCTAGAGATAAGCACAGAAATTTCTTAACAAAGACACTAGACACACACTTGGGCCGGTTTTCCCGGTCTTCAACAGCAGCGACGAAACAATTCCCACAAAGATGATAGTGTGGGAACGACCAGGGATCAAACCTACGACTGATGATGATGACCCCTGAGGAGTCTTTGATGTAGATGGATGTAGATAATCCATCTACATCATAAGACTCTTCAGTGGTCGTCATCATATTCAGCCTGGGGAAGTCCACTGCTGGATATAGGTCTCCCTTTAGAACGCCAGAGCGATCAGTTGCCGCCTGCCGGCCGTTAGAATCCATCTTTGTGGTCATACCTATTACTCTTACAAAACTCATATAGGTATAAACTATTTCCTATCACAACACTTTATTACACGTGCTGTCACTTGTCACTTTAACCCATTTTAGTGTCCCACTGCGGGGCACAGATCTTCTCCTAACTATCTTACGAGTTGAGAGTTTAGGCCTTGATCCACACACGCTGGCCAAGTGCGGGTTGATGGATGTCACATGTACTCGAATGATTAGTTCTTAGACATGCAGTGAAGATGAATTAATTCATACAAAGATGTGTGGGCACTACTGGAAATCGAACCCGCGACATTATGTTTCTGGCGAGGCCCGTACCGCTGCGCACCACCTCTGCTTCTGCTCACACATGCTGTACGGTTTTTTAATAAAGGTATAATTTAATAATGTAATAATATTGAGGAACAATAACACACACGACCATTTAATCCCACACTAAGCAGAGCTTGTACTATGGAAACCAGATAACTAGTAATGTACCACATAATACTTTTTTTTGTAATTACATACTTAAATATAGATAATAACACCCAGCTTCAAGACAAATAAACATTTTCATCACCCAAATGTCTGACTTCGGCTGGAATCGAACTCACGACCTGCAGCGTGAAAAGCAAGTATCTTATCGACCACGCCACCGGCCCTTCAAATATCATAGCTTCTTGTATTGATTTGATTCCCTCATACTCGGAAAACAGTCAAAAAGTCCCCAATATCATTAGCTGAGCTAGTACTGGGCGTGGCGCTGATGGGACAGTTTTTTATTGACCATCTACGAGTACGGAGGCCGAGGGGCGATTGACGATTTAGCGAAAATCAAATGTTTGGACTTGAAAAAGGATTTATAGATAAACTTTGACTAACTATGACTTTTCATTTTACACACTTTAGAGGCCTTAACCCGAGAGGAGTCCCTGCAAAACAAATGAATGATAAGTTATTACATCAAATACAACAACAATATCAATAATATTAATCAACAAGTATTTACTAATTTTACCTACATTTGTGTAAGGGAAGTTGTTATGGGTGAGTTGCTTGAATGTTAGCATATAGCAGCACTATAGCACAGCTCAGATTTATGTAATTTACTCATAGTGACGACTCCGGTGTATGGTTAAAACTCGAATGAGTTTATATTACACCTACCTTGTAAACGCCTGTTTTGTACATCTGTTTTAAGAATAAATAAATAAAATATTAAAACATTTATAATTAAAAATTGAAATAGTACATTTTAAGCAGCGGTGGCGCAGCGGTACGGGCCTCGCCTTAGAAAAATAAGGTCGCGGGTTCGAATCCTGGTCGTACCCACACATCTTTGTGTGAATTGTTTCATCTCCGCTGCTCAATATCGGTGAAGGAAAACATCGTGAGGAAACCGGCATGTCTAAGAACTAATCATTCGAGGACATGTGACATCCACCAACCCGCACTTGGCCAGCGTGTGTGGATTAAGGCCTAAACTCTCTCAACTCTTAAGATAGTTGAGAGAAGACCCGTGCCCAGCGGTGGGACACTAAACATCTCTAACAGTATATTGATAAATAATAATTATGAAGTATCAACTAAGTTTTATTTTAAAATGATAATAGGTAACTAACTAAGTATAACTTTTATACTTACGCTTTGTTTCCCCTTTTATTGTACGAACTGCCATGGTGGATAATTTGCTGCTCGCATCTCTAACTCTTGATAGTTATACTCTGTCATCTGTGTTCAAATCACGAGCGAAATGGTATTTGCTGTCTAAAACAGGCAAGTTGTGGTCAAGTGCCAGCCTATCATACGAAAAAAACATTGTCACAACCGCCGAGCGTCTGAAGTAAAACCATAACGTGCCTAGTGCTTCGTTCTATATCATCTCCCACGTTTTACACAATAAATCATATTTAAATACATTTTTTTGTAAATACATACTCAAATAGATATAGACTAGTGGCCCGCCCCGGCTTCGCACGGGTAGATATCGGTATTAGAAAAAAAATTTTAATCATCATAAATTTTATCATACTCTTGGCAGACTTTCCATGCTTAGAACACTCGATCAAATATGCTTTGGCAAAACCTATTATCAAAAGCATTAGTTTATCACTTTACTCTAATGTCAATAGTTTTTGCAGCGTACGTGATATACTAATAATAATAATATTATGGGACATTAACACACACGGTCATCTGATCCCAAACTAAGCAAAGCTTGTACTATGAAAACCAGATAACTGGTAATATACTACATACAATACTTTTCTTTTGTAAATATATACTTAAATATAGATAATTACACCCAGACACAAGACAAACAGAGATATTTAAACAAATGTTTGTCTCGAGGTGGAATCGAACCCACGACCTGCGGCGTGAAAAGCAAGTATCTTACTGACCACGCCACCGGCCCGTCTGATGATTTTCTTCGTCATTTTTTTCACACCTTACATTATCGAAGTTTTCATACGGATCCATTATTTTTTTATCATATAATATAGCTTATGTTACTCAGTAAAGATGTAGCTTTCTAATGGTAAAAGAATTTTTGAAATCGGTCCAGTAGTTCTTGAGCCTATTCGTTACAAACAAACAATCAAATCTTTCCTCTGTATTAAATTAGTATAGAAAAAGTTACACCCAGACGCAGAACAAATTATCGTGCTCATCACACAAAAATTTGTTCTGGGTGGGAATCGAACTCACGACCTTCAGCGTAGCGGTCAGGGTCACTAATCACTACGCCACCAGGCCTTAAAAATAACTATTTCAATCTTCTACAGGTAACGACTCAGAACCCGACCCAGAGGACTCCAGCGATACTCCTCGAGAGAGCAAAGCGCGGAGGAGAAGAACCGCCTTCACATCAGAACAGCTCCTTGAGTTAGAGAGGGAGTTCCACGCGAAGAAGTACTTAAGCCTCACTGAGAGGTCACAAATAGCGTCTGCTTTAAAACTGAGCGAGGTTCAGGTAAGTCACTATCGGTTGGTAGCTCCGACTGAATTGAATTCTTTAAAATAGCGATAATCAATTTATAATTGTTGAATAATGCCGAAGAGGTTGTTTGTTTAGTTGATCGCCTTTATCTCAAAAACTACTGGTCCGATTTGAAAAATTCTTGCACTGTAAGGTAACCCATTTATTGAGGAAGGCTATAATATACTTTTTGGAAAGATGACAGGCCGGTGACGTACTTCAGGCCGCAGGACGTGGCTTGGGTTCAATTCCCACCCAAGATAGACATTAGTGTGATGAACATGTCTGTTGGTCTTAAGCCTGAAAACCACCTCCGTGCTGTAATATAATTTTCTCAAATTGTCAATCAATCATCCTCTCTACATGACCAAACTACAGAAGCATAGCTACTTTTTTACCTTACCTATCTACTATATAAAAATAAGTCGGGTTTTCCTTCCTGACGATATAACTCCAGAACGCACGAACCGATTTCCACGGTTTTGCATTCGTTGGAAAGGTCTCGGGCTCCGTGAGGTTTATAGCAAAGAAAATTCAGGAAACATTTTAACAGAAATGCGGGAAAATGTTACTTAAAACAAAGCCATCCGGTGGCGAAACGGAGTTCGCCGGGTTTGCTATTTAATATAAATTTCTTTTACAGGTAAAAATTTGGTTCCAAAACCGTCGAGCAAAATGGAAACGTGTAAAAGCAGGCCTCGCGTCCGGAAGTCACTCGAACAAAAACGGTTCCGGCACCAAAATAGTTGTACCAATACCGGTACATGTGAACCGATTCGCTATCCGAACCCAACATCATCAAATGGAAAAACAAAATATACAATACAGATTAGATAGACAACAACCTTTATTACAGACTGGCAGTTTATTACAATCACAGAGTTCTGCGTTTTTGAGTGCTACCAAAATCGATAATCGAGTTGAAAGAGAATCGGTTACTCGCAACCCTATTTATGATGTAATGTCAAACCGTTTGGCGTTAAGTCAAGGGAGTATGAGACATTTTCAAAATGGCCGACCGAGCTAATTTTTGTTTATAGACCAGTAGGATTTTTTTGTTTTGTAAATGTAAGAAAGAGTAGTTTTTTCCGGCTTCAAAAAAATGAGAAGGCAATGAAAACGTTTTAGTTTTTTTTTATAAAAATAAATAAAATAAAATAGCATTTATTTCGGACTAGTTACATCTAGTACAAAGAAAATAGATCTTATATCTATGGTAACAGTCCATCAAATCTAAGAAGTACCGTTTGACGTTTCACTGTTTTCTATTAAATTAGCTTCATAGAGGCGTAATTCACACTATTTTTATTAGCTTTCCTGTAAAATAATTGAATTATGAAGCAATTTTTATTTTAACATAACATAAACAATTTTCATACAAAAAATAAAATTCTAAATGTACTACGTTTAGAACTGTCAAACGGTACTTCTTAGATTTGATGGACTGTAGTTTTTATTTTTTGTATGAAATTATTTTATGTTTAAATATTATTATGTGGTCTACGATTTAACACGCTTACCCCAATAAATACGAGAACGACCAGTACGTATCACTTCTACCCTTTATAGTGTCCCACTGCTGGGCACGGGTCTTCTCTCAACTATCTTATGAGTTGAGAGAGTTTAGGCCTTTATCCACCAACCCGCACTTGGCCAGCGTGTGTCCACACACGCTGGCCAAGTGCGGGTTGGTGGATGTCACATGTCCTTGAATGATTAGTTCTTAGAACTGCCGGTTTCCTCACGATGTTTTCCTTCACCGATATTGAGCAGTGGAAACAAAATCAGAGAAAGGATTCGAACCCGCGACCTTATTTTTCTAAGGCGAGGCCCGTAGCGCTGCGCCACCGCTGCTAGTACTTTTAAAATACTAAAACATACTCTTTGGTACATTTACACAGACCTGTAATAAATGTAGAGAAAATTGATATTAATTAGAATATAAGTTAAAATAAGTTAGAATAGTGCCTGTAATAATGTCAAATTATTATAATTAAACGATGTGTGATCAATATGATTTAGTAATTTTACTTATAAGAATTCCATGAAGCGAAAAGCGAATGTATGGAAATGGATGCCTTAATGTAGGATTCTTACTCTGTCACGCAAAAACTACTGGACGGAATTGAATGAAATTTAGCACAAAAATAGATTATGGTCTGGATTAACACATAAGCTATTTTTTATCCCAATAAATACCATGCGGGTGAAGCAGTAGTTGGAAGCTGGTCACAATAATTTTATTCATACAGCCTGTGCTCACAGCCCACTTAATGGTAAGCGTTCACCAGAGCCTATTGACCTTTACAACACCAGAGGCATCACTCGCTCCACTGCTACCCTTTTTAATGTTCCACTGCTAGGCACGGATCTTCTCTCAACTATCATATGAGTTGAAACAGCGGATTTGTGGATGTTACATGTACCTATCTCTTCACATTGACGGGCCGGTTGTGTGGTCGGTTAGATACTTGCTTTTCACGCCGCAGGTCGTGGGTTCCATTCCCACCCAAGTCAGACATTTGTGTGATGAATATGTGTGTTCATTTTGTGTCTGGGTGTAATTATCTATATTTAAGTACTAGCTTTCGCCCGCGGCTTCGCCCGAGAAATTGATCTCACTAATCTTGTATCTCCATACAAACTTTGGAACCCCGTTTCACCACCTTAAAGGGTGAGTTTTGAAAAATCCTTTCTTAGTGCACCCCTAGACCCCACAAGGGACCTATGTGCCAAATTTAGAGTCTCCAGACCCAGCGGTTTGGGCGCTACGTTGATATGTCAGTCAGTCAGTCAGTTTCTTCTTTTATATATCTATTTAGATTAGATAAAATCCGTTAATAAGTAATTTTACTAAAATTACATATGTTATGTCGAGGTTTAGATATGTATTTAGTGCGATTATCGGGTCCTGACTCCATGTCATTTGCGATCATTGACAGATGTATAAAACACGCCAAAAATAATCGAGCCACGCCCTCACGCCTACTGACACATTTAAATCCTTACCATAGAAAAACTTATTTATCTATTACCTTACTAATCGTTGACTTTGTTAATGGCACACTAGAGGAGGGTTGCCATATCTAAAATTTAGAAACCAGGACGCGTGAAAATACCGGGTTTTAGAACCAAAACCCGGACATGTCAACCGTGGCAGCTGGGGCGAATTTAGCGATTCGGTGTTCGTCGGTTGATCGCAGCGAGTCGCATGTGTCGCGGGTGGCCCAAGACATTAAATTTTTAAACCCGGACTACCAATGAAGCCCCTGCCCTGCCCGTACGCTACCCAGACGTCTTCTAAATATAACTTCGTATTTTTGGTGAACTTCTGACAATATTACATACCTACGTTATCTAAGAAAGCGTCTTATAAAATTTCAGACTATGTACCGGATAAAAACGCTTGGAATTAGGTCGCTCTAATTCAACACACTGAACAAACAAAATGTAGGTAGGTAATAGATATAAGTACTTCATTTAAAAAAGAAAAAAGCCTACTGAGTTTTTTTGGCAGTGTTTCTCAGTAGTTGCCAGTCATTCACTGCACGGTAGGAAAAGAAATTGAACTAAGTATATTTATGTAGACTCGCGTCTCAAAAAAAATAAAGCATATTTTAATTTTGAGTTTTTATTGATTTTGATACCCTTTCTTTATTAGAAAGAAAAAAGAAAAACAATTTTTGACAGATACAGGACACAGAATCTAATTTAAAAAAAAACCATGGAAAGAGAGAGAAAAAAGAAACATAAAAGAAAACATATAGTACCTAAGTGTGACCCATCAGTGTCAAACATAGACATTGCTCAGTAAACGCTGTGAGTGCCTACTAGAGACGACCCACAGCACTGATTTTCAGCAACGTCCATAGCGTCAACAAAGGTTAATCATTTTCAAAAAGTCAAAATGAAACCGAATCGTACCCCACAACGGCACATTACCAGTAATCTATACAACAATACACAATAATGTAACAATACAGCGAACTATCACACCCTGCCTGCCCCGCCCATAGATTACCGGCGCAATGGTCACATCTGTTCCTAAACGATACTTAACCGACGACAAAAATATTTATTTATTGAACACTAGCGGCCGCCCGCAACTTCGTCCGCGTGAATTTGGTTTTTTTTTCGCAATAAAAGGTAGCCTTGTTCTTTCTCTGGGTCTAAAGATTGTCTGTGCCAAGTTTCATCAAAATCGGTTGAGAGGTTTAAGCGGGAAAGCGTAACAGACAGACAGAGTGACTTTCGCATTTATAATATTACTAGTTTTCCGCCCGCGGCTTCGCCCGCGGATGTTGATTATCGCGCTAGACCATTAATCCCTTTTTTCGCAGTCGGATAAAACTATCCTTTCCCGGGTCTCGAATAATCTCCATACAAAATTAGTTCAGTAGTGTAGTAGTATATGCAACATTTTGAAATCGTCAAGCGCCCATAGGTATATCCATAAATCAATAGGCGTTTCTTAAAAATACTACGGCTCTTAGACCATACTTATAAGAAATGAAATTTAAATTTCGAATTCTATTCGTAGCATTGAGTTATCAAACATGTCATTGTGTCAAAATAAAAAGTAATTTAGATCAAAATTACGAAGGAGTATTGATATCAACTTTGAAGAAAATCACCCTCAGAATAATTTCTCAGGCTTTGCCCGCTTAGTATTAGGATAAAAATAAAAAAAAATGAAAAAATAAAAAACACGTGTTTCATTATTTGTTTTGAACTTTATTTATACCAAATTTGAAGGAAATCGGACCAAGGACTAAACAGTTATGGAATATTAAATTTTTCCAAATAAACTCATTTAACACCCCCACCGGGGGTAGTTTTGGAAAAATAAAAAACACGTGTTTCATGATTTCTTTTAAGGTATATGTGTGCCAAATTTGGAGTGAATCGGACTTGAGACTATACAGATCTAGAGAAACTTTAATTTTTACCAATAAAACTCATTATCCACACCTCACATGGGTAATTATGGAAAAATAAAAAACCCGTATCTCATTATTTCTCTTAAGGTTTATGTGTACCGAATTTTAAATGAATAGGACCAAGGAATAAAAAGTTGCATACAAACTTCACCCCTCTATTTAACCCTCTTAGGGGACGATTTTTGAAAATATTGTTAGCCTATGTCCGATTCTAGGGTATACACTATCTACATTTCAAATTTCAATAAAATCGGTTGAGCGGTTATGGAGATACGCGGTAACAAACCTTCACACACACACACACACTTACTTTCGCATTTATAATATTACTAGTTTTCCGCCCGCGGCTTCGCGCGCGGATGTCTGTTATCGCGCTAGACCAATAATCCCTTTTTTCGTAGTCGGATAAAACTATCCTTTCCCGGGTCTCGAACAATCTCCATACAAAATTAGTTCAGTAGTGTAGGAGTGTAAGCAACATTTTGAAATCGTCAAACGCCCATAGGTATATCCATAAATCAATAGGCATTTCTTAAAAATACTACGGCTCTTAGACCATACTTATAAGAAATGAAATTTAAATTTCGAATTCTAATATTCGGACTGAGTTACCAAACGTCATTGTGCCAAAATAAAAAATAATTTAGCTAAAAAGCACGAAGGAGTATTGATATCAACTTTGAAGGAAATCTCCCTCAGAATAATTTCTCAGGCTTCACCCCCGTAGTATTAGGATGAAAATAAAAAAAATTGAAAAAATAAAAAACACGTGTTTCATTATTTGTTTTGAGCTTTATTTATACCAAATTTGAAGGAAATTGGACCAAGGACTAAACAGTTATGGAATATTTAATTTTTCCAAATAAACTCATTTAACACCCCCACCGGGGGTTGTTTTGGAAAAATAAAAAACACGTGTTTCATGATTTCTTTTAAGGTATATGTGTGCCAAATTTGGAGTGAATCGGACTTGAGGCTATACAGATCCAGAGAAACTTTAATTTTTACCAATAAAACTCATTATCCACACCTCATAGGGGTAATTATGGAAAAATAAAAAACCCGTATCTCATTATTTGTCTTAAGGTTTATGTGTACCGAATTTAAAATGAATAGGACCAAGGAATAAAAAGTTGCATACAAACTTCACCCCTCTATTTAACCCTCGTAGGGGATGTTTTTTGAAAATATTGTTAGCCTATGTCCGATTCTAGGGTATACACTACCTACATTTCAAATTTCAATAAAATCGGTTGAGCGGTTATGGAGATACGCGGTAACAAACCTTCACACACACACACACACTTACTTTCGCATTTATTATATTAGTAGGATTAGTAGGATATTAGTAGGATAGTAGGATAGGATAAGTACGGATTGAACTGCCTCTGTGATCTATTAGTTAGCGTTTAACAACAGCGAGGGCTCAAGTTCGGTTCCCAGTGCGAACAAAATCAATCAATCAATCATTTATACATAAAAATATAAGTTAACAGTATACACCAAGGCACTTATATTTTGATTTAAAATGACTTTTCTTATATACATAGGGATTTTTAGTTGCAGCTTGATGTTTGGAATTGTGCTCGATGAACGGCAATAGGCTCAGCCCCTATCACGTATGGGAGCTAAACATAGCCGGGGACAAGTGTGTGATATTCACCTCTGCTTACACCTTCGGATAATACAGGCGTGACGTTGTAATAATCTACTTAATACCCTTAACAATCCGAATCGCGGAGAATGCTCCAACGATTTTCATGTTTACAGTTCATCAAATCTAAGAAGTACCGTTTGACAGTTCTAAACGTAGTACATCTAGAATTTTATATTTTGTATAAAAACTGTTTATGTTATGTTAAAATAAAAATAGCATCATAATTCAATTATTTTACAGGAAAACTAATAGTGTGAATTACGCCTCTATAAAGCTAATTTAATAGAAAACAGTGAAACGTCAAAAGGTACTTCTTAGATTTGTTCAATTGTAGTATGTATGTAGCGGGTTTCGGGGACCTTCTACCTTTTATTTTATTCGATAGTATCGCGGTTTACTACAACTTGTCTGATGTTAAACAATGATGCAGTCTACGATGGAACGCGTCAGCCCAGTATACCGATTCACAGGTAATTACGAATGATTATCGGTGAGAAGGTGTCAGTGGCATCGCACATGTTTAAGTAGAAAAATACGTCGTCTTAATTGAGTTTTCTACAATATCATAGATTGCACGTGTACAAGCTCTAAGTTGTTTCTGGGTTAAATTTAGGATCGGTAGACCCCTGAGTGAGTCCATTAATCACGTGATCTTTTTTTAAGCATTTTAACCCCGCCTCCCCTTGGTGATACATGGTGGGGTTTAAGACTACCCCCCACACCCTACCCAACATCATGTGTATTTTTAGTATCTACAAAAATCTTATTTTTTTGGATTATTTTAGAATATCATCTTAAATACAAGGATAAAGTATATTCTTCGGTTGCAGGTTGACTCGTGCGTTTGAAAAAATAATGAAAAAATAAATACACGTGATATTTCGTGATTTTTGTCAAACTCCCCCCCCCCCCCCTTCAAGCATCTCGTGATTAATGGACGGCCTCTTGAAAACTTCAAATTACTTATTGTTTAAGAGTCTGATTGAATCTGGGCTCGTCTAAGACTGTTATTTTTCGGACGTTTATAGCCCGGGACTTTAGGGTTGTTATTAAACCGACTAAACTAATTGTACGAAATATCAAAATCACAAAGTATTAATACAGTTCAATGCGCATGTCTCACAAAGCACATCGCGCCCTCTATGACACGACCACGCCCTTTAGCCATTTATTATAATCGTTGTAATTGATAACGAGTATTTTTGTTAAGCTCCGCGAGGGGACGGATTTATTGAAGCAAATGGCCCACAGATTTATTTAGAAAAAAAAAATTAAAAACTATTAAATGATTTTTTTTTAATTCTTTAGTCGGCTTGCGCTTACTACAACTTGTCTGATGTGAAGCTATGATGTAGTCTACGATGGGACGCGCTCGCCCAATATACCGATTCTCTCGTGGTTACGAATGATTTTCGGTGAGATGGTGGCGAATGAGGTTCTACGGTTAGAAACTATAAAGGAGCAACAAATCCGACCCACCCTCTTAAATGGAGTCACCAGACAAGGCCCCGTGCCAAATGACGACCCGGTATATTATTTTAATTTGTAAAGGTAATAAAAAAACGTCGTCACACCTATTGGAGCTAACAAACAAACAAACAAACAAACTTACTCACACTTAACTTTTTAAAATGTCAAACCTGTACACAGCCAAATATACCCGTGTTCTTCTATAAAAGTAAAAATTGTTAAAAAAAATTAGTAAGTAGATACTTAAATCATTGAAATTCAAAACAATTTACACTAGATTATCGAACATCACCACAAATCAAGCTGCATTTCCCGCCACCCTATCGGCAGTTCCCCATGCCCCATAAGAAGCGTGGCGTTTAAATCAATTTCCATGTTGAGATATGGTAATGTTGAATGTTTGTTACCCTGATATGATGGGGTAGGGGTGGGATACTATCGATAATAATTATCGATAGAAGCCTAATTTAATTTCACCGTAGCGTGTGGATCCTCGTGTGGTAGCGTCGACCAGCCCTTAATAAAGTGGACTGACGTCATTGTTGAAATTGCGGGAAGCTGATTGATGCTAACGGCCCGCAACTAATCGCTGCAGCGTTCTTAAGGAAAGGCCTATATCCAACTGTAGACATCCGCAGGTTGATGATTACGATGATGTGTGGATACTTGCAACACCAAAGGCAGCACTTGCGTTGCCAACCCTTTAGACGTAGACGGTCACTGTCTTACTCACAGCCAGGAACACAACGAACAGTTATTACACTGTGTGTTTTCTAAGACGGAAAGTACCTCAAAAAGAGGAAAAATTCATAGCGAAATACTGACGTCCAACTTCTCTACATATCTATGTAATTGTGAATGTTTTGCATAATCTTGAATGGCCGCCTATATATTATTATACACGCTAACTTAAGAAGCAAAAAGGTTTCAATTAATTCCTGGATAATGTTGACTGTTCAAAGTATTTTTTTTTTGACAGGATGCCATTAAAATTATTTTTGTAAATATTTTTAGTGCCTTTTAATGGCCTAACTTCTATATTTTCATATTAATCACTAAGTTGCCAAAAGGTTTAATTATTCCTAAAAAAATTGGTTGCCTGTAAAGTCGGTATACGGGCGAAAGTTTTACGTGACAACGACTTTGAGTGGTAAAATAATTTTAATGTGAATATTCATTCGTATAGTAGGAAGAAGGATGAAATAATAGTAACAATTTAAAACATTTATTTATACAAAGAATTATATTAAAAACATTTATTTATACAAAGAATTATATTAAAAACATTAATTTATACAAAGAATCTCGCTCTTAGGCGGGCTAACCATGCCCGAGTGGAAGGGACGCGTGCCTCTCACTCGCTCTCATTGTGAGCGCATAACGTGAGCGGAGCGTAACGCAGTTTCTTGAAGTGTCACCCGGCAAACCAATTTACAAGACGTTGTCACGTCAAAATCCTGGCTGGTATGCGTAAAATTTGTAATAGGATGCCATATAATTTTATTTTTATTTATTTACTTAATAATTTCTATCTGTAACGTATTCATCATCGGACCTTTCTTCATTCATTACATTCATGGCAAGCGACGTCTGTCAAATTGAACTTCGCAATACTGACTTATCTTTCTTTTAGTTCTTGGCATGCACGGGTAATATTTTAAAGTGGTCTTAGTTTATTTTAGCTAAACTCGCTAACTTTAGCTTCGGAATAGCTTACTTTTAGGTCTGAAACCCGCTTTAATCTATGTTAATAATATCCTTGTAACTACATAATGCTACAAGACATTTGTAAACAGACACATACAAACATATAACTTATAACACCCCTCTTTTTTTTCATTGTAAATAAAAAAATGTTTAACCGTTACACATTTATCGCCAAAAACGTTATTGAATATCGATAAAATATATATCGCACGAGTCCCATCCCTAAAATCACAATGGATGTGCAAAATTCATGCTCATGTTATCGTGACAGCCGTCAAGAGCGCGTTGCGCGTTACCGTTTACTTAAACAGTAGGTACATAACATTATGCTTTTTGTTACCCCATAAGTATTATTGACGGCGATAATTCATAATATTTTACTGTCACAATTACCTAATATTTTCTTAGATTACGCGAATATCACACATTGAAATACCTAAACCTGGTATACTTTAAACTAAAACGGATTTTATCGCGGTTTAATTTAGATAAGTGTTTTCAGACTTCATCGTCGCGGGTTGACTGAGGTATTTGAAACTCATTAATCGGATCTAAAAATCTAAATCAAACTGCGATAAAATCAGTTATAAAGCAGATTTATTAGAATGTCTCAATTAACTCAAAAAATGATAAACGTGAAGTGTCTTTAGGACACCCTTTTTTATCCAAAAATAAACACCAATAAATGTCAAGTTATCACATTTTCTAAAAAGAGAAACTTAACAGTCTTTCCATATAAGATATACAACGAGCCATTGGAACATGTTAACGTAGTGCGTGACTTGGGAGTTTGGTATGACTCAAAACTCTCTTTCAGAACACATTGTGAATCAATCTTCTTAAAAGCTAGGAAAACTTTGGGTTTTGTAAATCGAGTCACCAAACCCTTCAAAAAAAGCAACAGCATAATTATTCTGTATATTTCTCTGGTGAGAAGTATTCTAGAATATTGTTCCACTATATGGTCACCCTGTTATAATAATCACATTAACAGGCTTGAGTCAATACAGAGACGGTTTGTTCGCAGCCTCAGCTATAAATTGGGTCTGGGCAAAATTCTGCTTACATAATAATATAATGACAGGCTTGCAAGGTTTAATTTGGATACCCTCCTTTTGAGACGACAGCTTAGTGACCTCTTAACGCTGCATAAAATTTTAAATCATACCCTTGATTCGGACGTTCTGGTAGGCCATGTTTCATTGAGATGTTCACCAAAATCTGACCGTAGACAGCATCTTTTCAATATACCTCTAACTAGGAATAATGTATCTCATAATAGTCCCTTAATTCGAATGTGTAGACAATATAATATTTTATGTATAGACATTGATATCTTTCATCAAAATTTAACGTCGTTTTTAAAAAGTATTAAATGTTCAAATAATGTTAGTCTGCTTTTGGCTTTAAAGTAAGTTTATAAGTTGTCAATTTTCGTTGTGTACACCTACCATAATAGTATATTCTTTTTTATTTATTTTTTTAAATAACTAACTAATATGATTATTTGAATGTTGTGCTCGGTTGTCATTGAAATACAAATTTAGTATCATTTGTTATTGTAAAATAATTTAGTATTTGTGTTTTTGTATTTTGTTACCGTGCCAAATAAATAAATAAATAAATAAATAAATAAATATGCTTTAGTTGACTACAACTTACCTGTTGGTAAGCTATGATGCAGTCTACGATGAAACGCGCTTAACCAGTAAATACCGATTCACTCGAGACTTGAAAACAAGCAGACGTAGCTATCGGTAAACAGATAATGGCAGCGAATTCCACGACTTGGCAGTTCGCACAATCAAAGTGGAAATAAAGCGCTTTGTGAATATCCGTGGAATTTCCTCCATATATCAGTTCACCCTATTGGGACGAGGGTTAAAAACAGGTTTAAAGTTTAAAGAGCAGCGATTTTCCAATTAGCCAGTACCTGTGAACATTTCCTGGTGTTACAAGCTTCCATAGGTAGACTATGCCATTAGTTAGAATGGGTCATAAGCTTGTTTTCTTTCTTTTATTCTTTAATAGGCTGGCACTTGACTACAACTTGCCTGATGTTAAGCAAGTCTACGATGGAACGCGCCAGCCCAGTATACCGATTCACTCGTGATTACGAATGATTATCTGTGTGAAGCAAAAGTCGGCTTGTTTGACAACTTGATAGTGTATCTTCATCTCCTTCTTATAATTATGGCCTCTGCAGAAATTATTCCGCAATTTTGTCAATGTCAAGTTAAAATCAGTATACAAGCTTTTAAAATATTAGTAGTAAAAAAAATTGGTTGCCTGTAAATTCGGTATACGGGCGAAAGTTTTACGTGACAACGACTTTGAGTGGTAAAATAATTTTAATGTGAATATTCATTCGTATAGTAGGAAGAAGGATGAAACATAGTTGAGTGGGAGAGAGACGCAAGGCATTCGGCGGGCCTCTCTCTCGTTCGGTGACTCATCGTAACGTTACCGAGCGTTACACTTTTTCATAAGTGCCTCCCAGCCGCAACCTAATTTAAGACGTTGTCACGTCAAAAAATTATATAACTTCAGTGGTCTTGTACGGTCATTAGTGTATAAAGTCTTAACGTTTGGCGCCATCAAATATATATTTTTTTGAATACCGAACACCATAGACAAATAAATAAATTATTCCCTCCTAATCTGCATTTTATTTTTTAACGTCAAACATTGGCGCCAAAGAGGTTTTTATAAAAATTAATATTAAAAAGTTATTGTAACATAGTTTTTATTTAAATCCGGCGGAATGGAGGATTCTAACAAAAAATACAATGGCGCCATTGGTTACGTGATGTGGAATCAAATAGAATATCTATTATTATCTATAAGAAAGAGATGAATAATGCTAATTAGTAAAATCACTAAGAATAAGAAGTACTTATATAGTATACTAGAAAAAGCCTACGCTGCGCTTCGGGTGCTCTAAATATTTGTACACGGCTACACATCAAACTACACAAATCCAGAATTAGCTTAACCTCTAGTAGTACGGAAATCCTATACCATACGAGATCAGCTTGAAACTGGAAATGTATAGCTACAGTCCATCAAATCTAAGAAGTAGATACCGTTTGACAGTTCTAAACGTAGAAATTTATTTTTTGTATGAAAATTGTTTGTTATGTTAAAATAAAAATAGCTTCATAATTCAACTATTTTACAGGAAAGCTAATAAAAATAGTGTGAATTACGCCTCTATAAAGCTAATTTAATAGAAAACAGTGAAACGTCAAACGGTACTTCTTAGATTTAATGGACTGTAGATGTGTTGCCGTTTTACATCTTCTTCTTCTTCTTCTTTTAATTATGGCCTCTGCAGAAATTATTCCGCAATTTTGCCAATGTCAAGTTTAAATCTTAATATATATAAATCTCGTGTCACAATGTTTGTCCTCAATGGACTCCTAAACCACTTAACCGATTATAATAAAATTCGCACACCATGTGCAGTTCGATCCAACTTGAGAGATAGGATAGTTTAAATCTCAAATTATAGTCGCAATTTTAATTTATTTCTAATTATTTGTCTGTTATTATTTGACAGTCACAATTATCTGTTAACTCCAAATGATTCTAACAGATGTCGATACCTTTCGACTGGGTTGAGTAAGTAATCAATAGATGGCGCTGCTATGGTTATCACATTTTATGGAAATTGTTGAGTGGGCTGAAGCTACCCGGGCGAAGCTGGGACGGGCCGCTAGTAAGTATATAAGTTTTTATTGATTAGTAGTAAAAAACTAAAAAACTGCGACGTTCTAAGACGCCATTTTTTTCTCTCTCGCCGTTTTACATCGGTGTCTTTTGAAATTTTCAGTTTGTGTCAGTTGGTACGTCAATCTCTAGTGTCACCCCTATCATTTCCTACAGAGATTAAATATGTTTCACACAAAAATATACGCCCTGATTAAAAAGTTTTCTTATAGATTTAGAACCTATGACTTAGCTAGAACATTCCACTGTGTATCTAGGCGCCTATAATCACCTAGTTAGTATTCTAAACATAATTTTATCCTGCTATTGTTATAATAGTAGGTAATTTTGTAACTTGCTCGTTAATATGTACTAATGGCCATTGCTTGGGAACTCATTGTAGCCTAATATTTTTTTTTTTTTAAGTGAAAGCTTCTTTAGCGGCGTTGAGCACTTTTTCTGTAATGGGTATAAAATCTTAAACTCGCGTCAGGACACGTGACCTGATCGAAAAAGCGTAAGACGGATGACGTAATATAAATTGTCATGTTTGTGTACGATAGCGCAATAAATGAATATTGTATTCTACCACATAAATGATAGTACTTTTATACTGATAAAGTAATTGGTGCAAAATTATTCCCTAACCATTCCAAAATATCAAACATGCTCAACGTTAATAATCAAGTTTTCACTTCTGCCGGCACTCCCGGAGTGCAACCCGTCTTTTTTTTATTCTAAAATGAGGTTGCGACTGCGACTGCGATGTAAAGTAACGATGTAGTTTACGATGGAATGCGCTTACCCTGTAAATACATAGTAAATATAACTTCATTATTTCGGCTACAGTAGCCAATCATTAGCGGACTAGCCACGGTTGCCTCTGGGTCGGGTGTGATGATGAGGTTGTGATCGGGTACTAGGTACGCACATAAATGCGTGGTGCTGAGAACATAGATTTTTTTTAGTTCGGCTCAGGATCTAACCTCGAAGATAAGAAAACGCGCTGCCCCTAAGTGAAAAATAAACTTTAAACTTCTAAAAAAGGTTTATAAAATTACCCCCGTATTCATAAACGTCATATAATCATATTACAGCTCAAATAGGTTTATAATTCATTCATAGACATTTATACTAGTACGAAAGAACCAAAGTCCATTTTACTAAAGAGTCTTATAAGATTTTTATGAATAAGACCTGTGGCGAAAGGAACGTTGCCACTTTATGGTTCGAGTTTACGAACGAACCGGATTGTCTATGACCCGGTTACCTTGGTCTTCTGCTCCGGGTTTTCGGACAGGAGATAATGGTGTAATCATCTTGTATCGTATTATAACCTTTTCACTACACCCTAGTTATAATTACCAACAGTCCATCAAATCTAAGAAGTACCGTTTGACAGTTCTAAACGTAGTACATTTAGAATTTTATTTTTTGTATGAAAATTGTTTATGTTATATTAAAATAAAAATAGCTTCATAATTCAATTATTTTACAGGAAAGCTAATAAAAATAGTGTGAATTACGCCTCTATAAAGCTAATTTAATAGAAAACAGTGAAACGTCAAACGGTACTTCTTAGATTTGATGGAATGTAGTAAACATGTTCTATGTAACTTGTGTAGCATGTACAAGTGTTATTGTGTTGTATCATTTCGCGGTGTGGCGTACACCGCCATTGGAGCCCCGGCTCTCATACCCCAAAGACCATTTGTCTTTACCTGCACGTCTATAAATTAATTATAATTCACGCAATTACTGTTTAAAACAATCAAACGCGGCCATCTATTCAATCGTAATAAAATAATCAATTCATTATTAATTCTACGTTGCAACCTCCTTTGAAATAACCGCCAAGTAGCATAGACAATGCGGTGTAGTCTATGGCCCTATTTCTTTTTAATTTCTTTATAGCCGCCGATCATGCGTTCAAGGAATAATTGACAGAAAGCGTGAGGTAAGTACAAAACTATTTCATGCCGTGTATGTGTCCGCCATCTTGAAATTTAGTAGCATATCCTGTAAAAAAAAAATATTAGTATGATTCTAAATTAATAAAAATCATTAAAAATGTAATTTTGCGCCGAAAATCTTTAGTATTTTTAGGGTTCCGTATCTCAAAAGGTTACAACGAAACCCTTAAAGGATAACTTTGTTGTCCGTCAGTCTGTCTGTCAAGACCCTTGTTCTCAGGATCGCGTATAGATAAACCGTTTAACTCGCGTATCGCCATCTGAGGTACAAAGTCATAAAACATTAATTAAATCTCATAAAGAACTATTTAACCACAGATAAAAGTAATGTAAGACCATTCGTCACTAATATCCATATCGCTTGAATCATCATCACTGTCTGTGATACATACACTCCTTCTAGCGACTTCTTCTTTTTCTCCTTCTAAAAGTATAACATCACTGTTTTTTGAAAATGCTTACCATTGGACAACATAGTAGTAGCTACCTTTTACAAAAGATCCTGAGCCCCGGAATCGGTGCTCTGCTGTATGGTACCTACCAGTGGCGAGGGGTGGATGTCTGCAAAAGGGAAGCCGGAGCAAAAAAGTTCATATTTAGGAAAATAATATAACAATTTTACCTTCCAATAAAATTGGTATTATGTTTCCTCCGACGTCCGAAGTCCATTATGAGAGAGTGCGTCTCGTGCTCGCTAGATGGCGTACCTATTTTCATTTCCGGCGACCGCTTACCGCTTCCGTTCCTCCGTTTGTGAACCCCGTTTCCGGTGTAGCCGAAGCGCCGGGCAAGCCACCATCTTGCCACATTGTTCGTCTCATAATGATGTGACACCAGGAAGGCATCACCTGGACTTCGGACGTCGGAGGAAACATAATACCAATTTTATTGGAAGGTAAAATTGTTATATTATGTGTTCCGTGAGACGTCCGAAGTCCATTATGAGAGATCTGTTTGTTATCTTCTGGTGGCTTTGCAAATAAACGCAATAATGTGATTAAATATATTATATTTATTAAGTAGATAAGTTACAGTAAGAGTAATATAAAGAAAAAATCATTCAACACTGATAACTATTAGATAATGATATGACTAAATCAGGGTTTTCTAACTGAAAAGTAACGAGATAAAGACTTTTCTGAATCATTAATTATTAAAGAGCTAATTGGTCTCTTATAGAATTTCCTAAAGGTAGCTTCATGCCTCCAGTTGGCCTTTTCTAAAATTTCATTAATAGGATAGTTCTCAACCCAGTTTAAAGATGCTACAGCAGACCTGAAACTACCCGGGGATGATTGTATACCAGCCTCGATAAGTAACTTTCGAACCCAACCACCGATCATTGTAGGAGTAGCGGGCCTGATCGGTTCTCGAGTAGATATAAATAAATTAGTTAATGGCCCTCTTAGCTCAGAGGTCTTTTGCACCAAAGTTTTTAGCCAAAAAACAGGGTCTAAGTTTTGGTTCGGAGAGGATAACAAAGTCCAACTGGACTGCTTATGTGACGCGGAGTCTGTTTTAGACCCAAAAATGGGGTGTAAAGTAATCGTATTAGTATTATTATCGAAAATAAAATGTTCTGAATCGCAGTGTAATAAGGAAAGATCGTGCACCCGACGGCCCGATGTTAATAGCAGGAGAGCAGCAGTCCGCCTTGAAATATCATACAAACTATTACAGTTAGGATCAGTGTTTTTTAAGTAAGAAATGATAATTCTGGCATCCCATATAGGAGCTTTCGGTGCAACAGGGCTAGCTAAGGAAATAGCTTTCAGTATATGTTTAACAATAGGGCTAGAAGAAAGCTTTACGTCTGATACAGTATCACAAACAGATGCTATAGCGGATTTATGAACTAAGATAGTACGATACGCCAACTTATTACACAGATATAAATCTGCCAGGTATTTTGCCACGTCACAGCCGCTAGGGGAATGAGCCATGATATTATGTTTCTGACACCAAACTGTCCACTTAGACCAAATTGGTCTATAGGTTTTTAAGGTAGAAGGTCTCCAACACGATAATAATAAGTCCTTTTCTTGAGGTGTCCAGTTTTCCGTTATGGTATCCCACCCAAAATGAGCCAAGCTTCCAGATGTAGATGGTCCACCTGAGCAGGGGGTAGTCCTGTTGACGTGTCCACTAGTACTGCGTGTAGCTGCTCTACTGTTATTGGGCCGCTGAGAGCCCGGTTCTCTAGGTCGGGGCGCCAAAACGGCTTCTTCCAGTTGGGCGCGATTACTATGTATCGGCCCGTCGCGGAGTTTAGGTGTTGTAGTACTCGCGGTAGGAGTCCCGGAGGGGGAAATAACCAGGCTAGATCGTATTTCCAGCATCTGCTGAAGGCGTCGTGAAAGTAAGCGTTCGAGTCTGCCAAGTCTAGCGATACATATTTCGGAACGACGAATGCGTTTTTTGAAGCTAGCAGGTCTATTTCTGGTACTCCCCACGTTTCGAAGATCTTTGCGGTTGCATCGTGAAGTAAGTGCCATTCGGTGCCGGCGCGCTTGCGAGAGAGTTGGTCCGCGTCCGAGTTGTAGACTCCCGGTAAGTGGTGAGGGAGTAGCACAACATTTAGGCTGTCTACTAACGCAAACAATTGCTTCGTCAGGTTCAGTAACAGGGGAGATATTGTTCCGCCCTCGTTCTTTATATAAGACACCACCGTACTGTTGTCGGTTTGTAGAACAACAGTAGAGTTCGCTAGTATTGATGCTTGGTTTGCTAACGCGGCAATGACAGCGTACATCTCTTTGAGGTTGCAATGCCAGGCTAGTTGTTCTCGGTTCCACGTTCCCTGAATCTTCCAGTTGTTGACGATTGCGCCCCACTGGACGTTTGAAGCATGTGTAATTAAGTAATTGGTTGGTTGCCTTTTGGGGTGTATTGGTGTCTTCTTCCCGATGTTCTGGTACCACCAATTCAACTCCTCCCGAACTTCCTTCGTGAGTTGGACTGGCGTGCAGGGCGACCGTCGTAGATGCTTGCTGTGGCGCTGCAGGCAACGGCAATGCAACCTTCCCCGGTGGGTGATGAAGGTTGCAAAGTTGAGCAGTCCTAAGACGCGTTGCGCCTGTTTGAGGGTCCAACTGCCGACTGCCAAGTGATTGACTAGGACCAGGCGGATTTTCGCTATTTTCTCTGGGGGAAGGGACTTTGTATTGGACTGTGTGTCCCACTCGATACCCAGATACTTCATGCGTCTCGAGGGAGTAGTGATAGACTTCGCGAAATTCACGCACCACCCTAGGCTGGCCATCAGGGATAGGGCTGCAGATGCTTGTTTGGACAGAACATCCCTGCTCTGATTCACCAGTAAGTAGTCGTCGAGATAAACTACTATCCGAAACCCTTTCTTGCGAAACACCTCTGCTAGCCAATTGGTGATAGAAGCAAACATTCTTGGAGCTGCTGCTAAACCGAACGGCAAACATGTCATCTGTAAAAGTTGGCCGTTGTAGCTCACGCGGAGGAAACGTCTGTGCGATGGATGTATAGGTATATGGTAATAGGCCTGACCGATGTCCCATTTTACCATCCAGTCCTGAGGTTGCAAGAATTTTGGTACTTGATGATGATGGAATAGATGAAAATGCTCTGGTTTCGTGAATTCGTTTAAGGCCTTCAGATTGAAGATTACTCTCTTCTTGCCGTCGCTTCTCGTTACCAGGAACATTGGAGATATGAAGGATGGGGTTGGCGGCGCTATCTCTAAAACTTGACTTCTGATCATTTCTTTTATTTCTGTGGTCATATCTCGTGAGACAGGTGTTCGAAATTGATCTAATATGTCTGGGGAGGGTAAGACTAAAGGCGGTGTTTGGATGAAAGGAATGCGCGCACCGGATATCATTTTCAGAATGCTGCTGGGTGGATTTAAACGAGCCCAGGCTTTCTGATAAAATCTTAAACAACCGCCCGAAAAAACGTTTGAGTCATTTTCGCTTATTATATCTAAGTTTGTATTTATCTCTGGACATCCCCTTCTTGTTAGATACGACTTCGGAGCGTTTACGAGAGGAACTGTGATAAGTTTCACCTGCCTTTGATTTATTACGTTTTGGCTGAAAGGGCTTGGTCCGCGAGGTCGAAAGTTCCGAGGATCTTTTATTTGAATACTCTGTTCTGGTATTGATCTGAGAGAATCTTTGTGACCCTCCGGTTTTATTAATATAGTCCGCTAAACCTTTAGGGTTAAACATATAATCCAGCGAGGGAGGAATTTTTTCTAAATCTTCTCGCGAAAACTTTTCTTTCAAACCTTTAAGCAGTGAACGCCTACGTATTTCTAACATTTCTGCTCTTTTCCCACAAATAATTAGAAGAATGTCGTGAGATACGGTCTGGTAGGGGGATAGGTTTCCGAACAAACCGCACAGTTTCTCGTAAATAGATGTCGACGTTATTTCTACTCCTGGAGAAGCTGACCAATCAACGAAGGACTGTAATGCGCGGTTGACCTCTTCGTTTTGAGCTAGAACGGCGTTAGAAAGGGCCGCGAAACTACGCTCCATCTGATGCCATCGGATAGGAGTGAACGGGTCGTCTAGATGGCGTAATTCTTCGTTTACTTTTAATTCTACAAATCCTGGGGAAGCTGTGTATTTCTTCTGAATATCAGAATATCTAACGGCATTCCAGTCGGGAGATTCGAATTTCTGCATCGCCGCTATTTTGGCCACCCGGGCGGGAATAGCCTTATTCACCGCCGGTTCTTTAACGGAAACGTTCAGCTCCGCAATGTCATTAAAACAAGGAACGCACCTAGGTGGGCGTAAAAAACTATCATTCGAAACGGGAGGTGCAATACCGTCTACCGAGATCACTATCGGAGCGGCCACGTGGTCGGGCGCGGGCCCCCGGGGCGTCGGAGGCGCAGGCCCCGGGAGTGCCGGAGGCGCAGGCCCCGGGGGCGCAGGAGGCGCAGGCGCGAGGGGCGCCAGAGGCGCGGGCGGCGCGGGGACCGCGGGCGGCGCTAGGGACGGCGGGCGGCTGGGGCGCGGCGCCGGCGTGGCCGAGTTACACATGGAATAGATCTGACTCACCAGCTGCTGGCTCAAACTCTCAAACCTCTGCTCCAGCTCGTCGACGAGACGGCGCCGCCGCGGCGCCGGCCCCGCCTCGCACTCGTCGCATTCGCTGGAACTCGACGAATTCGAAACCACTCGCGCACGTTTTCTCGAATCTTCCGAACGCGCGGTCGCGAAATTTCGGTCGTTATGATCACTCATTTTACGTCGTGAAAAAACAAAACCGAACTGTGTTTTAAAGCACTGAACTGACGCTCAAAATTGCAATAACTCTGAACTAATTTAAATGAAAACTGATAAAATTACTTGAATTACATAAATTCACTTGAATTTTGTAACATGGAAATGCGGTACTCTAGCGCGACAAACGCACGAGTCGAAAATCGACGCAACAATGTGGCAAGATGGTGGCTTGCCCGGCGCTTCGGCTACACCGGAAACGGGGTTCACAAACGGAGGAACGGAAGCGGTAAGCGGTCGCCGGAAATGAAAATAGGTACGCCATCTAGCGAGCACGAGACGCACTCTCTCATAATGGACTTCGGACGTCTCACGGAACACATAATATCTCTTCACTACCGTCACCGATCGTTCTTACACTTGATGCTATACTTATTTTTGTTGCCATTTAAAAGTTTAGGCGTTACATATGTTTATAAGGCCGCGCGTTCGATTCCCAGTCGTGCTCCCACATCTTTGTGAGAAGTGTAACATCGCCGCTGCTCAATATCGGTGAAGGAAAACATCGTGAGGAAACCGGACTGTCTAAGTACTAATCATTCGAGGACACGTGACACCTACCAAGCCGCACTTGGTCAGCGTGTGTGGATTAAGGCCTAAACGCTCTCAACTCGTAAGATAGTTGAGAAAAGACCCGTGCCCAGCAGTGGGACACTAAAAAGGGTTAAGTGTGTGATATTGATAATTTCCTAAAAGGAAGCCGATGGGAATCCGCTTGTATGGACTTTTCGCTACTGGTACCTACCTAGGTTTATACTTAAAAGGTTGATAAATAAAACAAGCCCATTTAAAAAGGGCCTCTACTTTATATGTATGCGGCATGTTCTGATAACATCCGTCTGATGTGCATTACAATTTTATTACTGCATTACTGCATTGTCCATTTTATATGGCTGTAGGAATATCCACCTTATGTCCTTTGCCGTGGATTAAAAGATATGGTTTGTCTATGGTAAAAAAATTGTCACAGAGTATGTAATGTTTTATAAAATTGACAATTAAACGGGTTCGGTTACTCGATACAATAAATATTCCCAATTTTTTTTTATATTCTTTGGTTGAACCTTTTTTAACAATAATGAACAAAACAAAGAAGTTATCGATTTTTATGCAGTTGCCCGGAATTAAATTTTATTTTATTTTATTTCGTAAATTTATTTTTATTCGTACAGATTCCTCTGTTTAAACTAAAAACAGACATTATTTGAAACCATAAAAAATTAAGTAGGAACTTACTTGTGTTATTTCGCGCCAAAATAATTTAACTGACAGCGATATGCAAAATGGCGCACTTAAAATGGCCGCCACGCACTCGTTATGGTAATTGATTAATTGGAATCGAGTCGGTGCGTCAAAGTGCAGTTTACCGATCAAATAATGCGATTTAATTTGATTTTCACGTCATTACTTAGAAACAGCTCTTGGGAAGTTGTTTTTATGAGATTTCCCGCCAGAATACTGTCAGTTGTGATTTACTTATGTCATATTCCTTAATGAAGAGTCACTTTTAGGGTTCCGTGCCTCATTCATTCATTCATTCCACATTTATGTTTTGAGTTTCTGGTGCGTACATAATTATATTGTTGTCACATATGTACGGAGCCAGCTGAAAATCAGTGCTGTGCGCTAGTACAGCAATTACTGAGTTGGATCCCGTGTTGCATGCTAAATATTTTTGTGTGATTTCTGTGATTGTACTTACCTATAGTGTGTAACAAAATAAATGGTTTATATGGTTTATATGGTTTATCAAATACTCAAATCTAGCGTCCTTTGAAGTTGAAAAAAACTCAAACTTCTAAGCCAACGCAATCAAAAGATATAGCTGTTTATGCCACAAATTTTCGTCACTTGCAAGAGAATCAAAACATACATACAGGTTACTTCCCGTGAACACAGAATCTTGAAATTTTCTACGAAGCAACGTCATAGAACACATATAAAAGAAAAGTTGCGAAAAGCATGAAATTTTAGTTACATCATATAATAAAAACATCCAGTTTGAAGTAAGTAGAAATAAGTTAATAGGAGACTTAATTTTTTTTTTAATAAAAATATCCAGTTTGAAGAAAGTAGAAATAAGTTATTATGAGACTTTAATTTAATTTTTTTAATTTTTTTTTTAATTTTGTTTTTGTGTGTCCTGTCTGTGTCAAATGTTTCTTCGTCCATTCTTCCATTCTTTCTTCTTCATAGAATGTTGTCACAACCAAATAGTTGCCATGCCAAGACTTCAAATTCACGGCTCATATTTGTAGTCAGATTTATTGTTTAATTATTAATTGATAGTTAGTGCTATTGCAATTATAATTGTTTAGGATACGAAGTCCCTTTAAATGAATAAAGAGATTTTTATTTTTTATAATTTTAAACTTACTAACCCTTTCCTCATAAACGCGTGGTGGTATTATAATGAAATTTATTTGAAATACTTATAAGCTGACCTCGCATTGTATAGGATTTCTGTACAACGAGAGGTCAGATTATATTGGTTCTGTATATCTTGATGTGGAGCCGTCTGTACCAAGTTTGTAGGTACATATTATATCCAAAGCCATCACATAAACGTCATGGTGGTTTAATATGATCAATAAGTCGATAGATTTACTGTAATTGATTAAATAATGTACTAACGTGCCTTCACGAAATTTAGTACTGTCGACAAAAAAAAATGTTGTTATTTTGATTTGAATTAAATAATGACTCTAAGCGTGTTTATATACATTATAAAAAAAACCTTTCTTAGACTTGTATTAATTTTAATATTTCAAAACCAAAACTAGTAAAATCAGTTCAGACGTTCTCGAGTTTTAGCAAAACAAACAAACGTCAAAATTATTTTTTATACATAAGAAAGAAGAATTTATGTATATAATATTCTATTGTCAGATATATATTATTTTTATCAGGCAGCGCCATCTAGTCCCAAATTAAGCTATTAAATTTGCTTGTGTTATTGGTACTACGAACGGATATACTACTTAATTACATTTTTTTAGTGAATACATACAATAAGACATATTACATATAGATAACCCATCTAGACACCGAACAAACAATCATGATCATCACACAAAGATTTGTCCTGGGTGGGAATCGAACCCTCGACCGCCTTAACAGTCACGCTCACTAACAACTGCGCCAACAGGTCAGTCTTAGATATCTTCGTTACATCAAAAAGTGTTCATATACTTATTTGGATAACTCTAATTATTATTAGTCTAAATATTCTCACGCTGCCACATAGGTACGCCTAAACATCTTTTCGTTTCCTCGGACCTCTTTGGCTTTCTGGCATTATATTCTAATCTAGCTAATTTTAATGTTTTAAAATCGATGTTCTTTGTGGCTACAAAGGATTAGGATTAGGATAATTCCAAAAACTTAAAACAATTTTTTTTTGCTATCTGTACTTAAGTATTTGGCGTCCGGTAGTCCGTCCGGCGCGCGCACAAATCTCTTTATTATGTTAATTGTTCATACACAGAAGTAGACATTATTGACTCACTAGGTCTTATTGATTTATTGAAATATCGATGCGGAGGTCTCAGGTGCGAACATAATATGATACTTAACTATGAAATTAAAAGTTTATAACTCCCGAGCTAGTTATTTAAATCGCATCAAAATATTTAGACACAGGCTACACACTAGTACATCAAGCTGTACATTTCCAGGATAATCTGACCTCTCATTGTACGGAGATCTACAATGCGAGACCAGTACTGAAAATGTATAGCGTAACTAGCGGCCCGCCCCAGCTTCGCCCGGGTAGCTTCAGCCCACTCAACAATTCACAAAAAGTTGATACAAAGAACCGCTCAACCGATTTTGTGCAAACTTCACATAAACCATCTACTAAATAGTCCGAACAATGCCTAAACATTTGGTTTGAATAGGTAAGCCCGTTTTTGAGTTACATATAAAATTACAACGAAAAGTGGTATTGATTTTTATAAATACATATTTAAATGTGTACCCGTGGTGTACACACATCAGATATATTAAACCATCTTTTTCGGAGTTCGAAAAAAAATGGCGTCTTTAAAACGTCAGAGTTTCTTTTTGTTTTTTTTTACTACAAATCTTTTAAAAGCTTGTATACATATTTAAACTTGACACTAGCAAAATTGCGGCATCATTTCTGCAGATGTCATAATTAAAACATGATAATGTTTCGTCAAAGGTTGAAAATAACTAAAGAAATATTTATATTTGAAGGCTTTTGAAGGTTTTAGACTAAAAATATCAGGATTAGCAGACAACTTTAGGTAGGCGTGAATAATCGGGTAAGAAGACGGTAAGTATTTCAATAAAATAACTACGGCAAATATCACTTCACCCCAATCTCTCGATAGCACAATGACGAATGGCTTTTAGATTTTAAATTAAATCAGCTCATAAAACAAATAGGCCAAACAATTAAACTCATCTAATTAATATTAACGCATAATTGAATACAATTGTTTCAAATTGGTCACGAAATTTTGGCGCGAACACACAAATATGGCGGACAATTATCAACCGATTGCGCGCCAAATACGTTGCACCATTCTATGCAAAGTTGTGACTATTTTTAATGATTTGTGTCAGTGGTTCTCAAAGTTATTTTTGGCCGGAAAATCCTATAAAAAATTATGAATGCGAAAGTAAGCCAGTGTGTTATTTTGTTGCGTTACGCCCTATTAAGTACGGAACCTAAACATATTGGCGAAATGTATGTGATAAAACATCACACACATTTCCGCCAACTCCGTTTGATGTTGTAATTTAATGTCACCTTCAAATACACCTTCGGGTAATACCGCAAGACCGCTATGGTTTGCTATCATTATTAAAATGTTTTATGCTAAGTTAAAGTGGGACTGGGCTGGCCATGTCCGCCGTACGGAAAGCGAGTTTGTGGGCAAAAATAGCCATAGACTGGCATCCAGATCCAAGGAGGAGGCGTCGCGGTAGACCGATGCGGAGATGGAGGGACGAAATCTATAAATTCTTGGATAATTGAATGGAGGTGGCACAAGGTGTTAGGTGAGGCCTTTGCCCAACAGTGGGATGATCCGGGCTAGTAATAATAATAATAATAATATTTAAAATGTTTAGTCATTTGATTTCCCACCTCAGGCAGGCATAAGTGTGATAAACATGTCTGTTTTTCTCGAGTCTGAGTGTAAAACTATTTTTTATCAGTTATAAGTAGGTATGTATTTACAAGAGAATAGTAGGTGCATAGTTAAATATAATTCGTTTGTCTTTGTCTGTCATCTTGATATTTATACTAGTAATAAAGAGACAAAGTCCATTTTAACTAAAGAGTATTTAAAAAAATATGAATAAGACCGTTAATATAGCCACAGCAGTTATCTGGTTTCCATAACACAAGCTCTGCTTAGCTTGGTACCAGATGACCATTGTGGTTAATGTCATAAAAATATTTTCATTTATAATTGCACCATTAAAAAATCTTTAGAACCACAGACAAAATTATTCCACAGCATACAAACGACGGGGTTCCAAATTTTGTATGGAGAAACAAGATTTGTGAGATCAATTTCGCGGGCGAAGCCGCGGGCGGAAGCTAGTAATATAATAATATAACATAGTGTCACGTCTGTATTACCCAATTGTGTAGGCAGAGGTAAATATCACACAATTTTAGCCGGCTATGTTTAGATGCCATACTAATGATGATGCGGTTCAAATAAGAATAGGATTGGAAATCGGCCATCTTAGACTGGAATGCGCAACAACTCCACATTTTTTAGTACAGTGAGCAAAAATGTTTGTGCGATATAATAACGTTAAGATAAAAAAATATATAAATGCATAGGTATATCATATTACCATTCAAGTAAGATTGGACATTTGGAGTCGAATATTTAGGTACGAACATATTTTATTAACGTCCAACGAAAAAAGCGGTGTTTTATTTTAAACCGTGGGTTTATATCCGTGTAATATTTATGTACAAATTGGTGGCATCCTAGCGCGTAAATTTATTTAAGTAGCTATATGCCGACCGTTTAACTCGCGTATCGCCTATCGTCAAGATTCTGACTCCTCAAGCTGCACAGACAGTGATGATGATTCAAGCGATATGGATATTAGTGACTAATAGTCTTACATTACTTTTATCTGTGGTTAAATAGTTCTTTATGAGATTTAATTAATGTTTTATGACTTTGTACCTCAGATCTAAGTAAAGTTTTCTACATAAATTACTGTTCCATACATTTTAAAATAATATTATTGTCTGTGGTTTGATATTTTGTGCTGACGCTACTTTTGCTTGGTTTTTGGTATGAAGTTAGCTGCGAGTCCAGTCCTATTCTTAATTTGAAACACATTACACCTACTTAACTAAGAGCCGTTAGACAAAATGGCTTCCCGCCAATACCAAATTCAAAACCAATGAACAAAATTACGTCATTGACTGTTTTATTCGTCAGTATGTCTGTCAGAGCTTACTCGGAAACTATTAAACAATTATTAATTCAGCGCACAATCAATTCGGAAGCAATTCCATGGTTTATAGCTTATAATAAACCCATAGGACCAGGTGGAGCGTCATATTAAATTTTATGGTGTCGTGATGGTATGAAGAACCTACGATTAGATATCATTTATATCAACCGACTTGAAAACGGGAGTTGCTTGCGTACTTTAAAACCCGCCCCGACTTCTTAAGGGTGCAACTTTGGTTCCCTATTAGAAATGGCCCAATGTCCAGGCATTTGTGGCAAATTAAGAAAAATCCCAATAAGCCGTCAAAAATGGATTGGCGTTGTTGTAAGTAACAGTCAGGCTGTTAAGTCGGAGGTCATGGGTTCAATTCACACACAGGGCAAATTTTTGTGTGATGAGGTACAACAGAACAGAACAATCATGTTGTTTGAGCCGTGTCTGGATGTAATTTATCTTCAATATTAAAAAGATTTAAATTCAGATTCAAATTCAAATTTTTTTATTTTGTGAATAATAGGTACCTACTTGGTATTGTGAATTGATCATTATTAAAATGGTTTAATGCAGAAAGGGTAATGTGAGAAAATAAGGCTTACATGTTGTTAGATTTAAGCATTTTGTCTATTTACTTTCATTTGTACCACCTTAAATGTATATTTAAGGTGGTACAATTACAGCCAACGTCCATACCATGTTGAAAAAGGTGGTACAATTAAAGTAAGTGCCTCTATATTCTGCCACCTATGTAGCAATACAAAAATAATCTGATTTTAAAATTTTAAATTATTTTAGTCAGGATAAAATAAAATGAAATAGATACAATATAAAATGTCCATTATAAAACTACAGAAGTCAAGTTAGTGGGTAAATAAATATAAATGATGCTTCAGCTATTTACAGATGCTTGAGCTATACCAAGCTCAAGTTCGCTCATGCATGGAGTACTGCTCGCATCTTTGGGATGGGTCGGCTAAATACCAACTCGAGGCGTTGGAGTCTATTGAAAGGCGAGCCAAGAGGCTTATTAGCAACGAATCCCTTGTCAAGGCTAAGTTGCAAAGCCTCGAGCATCGCCGCATAGTTGCTAGTCTTTCGGTCTTTTACCGGATACACTTCGGAGAGTGTGCGTTGGAATTACACAATCTTGTTCCCCCATCCCCGTTCTTCCATCGGACAAGTAGAGGTACGGCTATGCGACACCGTTATATGGTGGAAATTCCACGGGTACGCACAAAGCGCTTTGCTTCGACTTTTATTGTGCGAACTGCCAAATTGTGGAATTCGCTGCCGGCATCTGTGTTTCCCGATAGCTATAATCTAGTGGCTTCAAGTCAAGAGTGAATCGGTATATACTGGGTAAGCGCGTTCCATCGTAGACTGCATCATTGCTTCACATCAGGCAAGTTGTGGTCAAGCGCAAGCCTATTTAAGATTAAAAAAATATATATATAAATTAATTTAACTCAGACTTTATGGTAACTTTGATTTGTACCTATTTACAAAAAAAAATATTTATGTAGTACCTATAACCTAGTATAGTATTATATTATCTGTGACCTCGACCAACCAGACATTCAAACAAATCTTTGTTGTAACACAAAGACCGTCCGGGGCAGGAATCGAGCCCGGGTACAGTGAAGACTCTTGGGTACCTACAGTGAAGACTAATCGAACGCCTAAACTAAATATTATCCTACTAAAATATCTTGATCTAACCGGAAATAGTTAACAAGTGTTAACAGTATGATAAAACAGATCAATTTCCGAACAAAAGCCCTGCACGATCCGATGACTTGTGAAAAAAAAAACAATAGACCATAGACAATCGCGCCGGATTACCAAACAAACGCGCCATGATCGCTAAGATATTATCTGTGGTATAGATAATAAGATAATTTATAATAATACTCTGGTTCTGTACGTTATTTTTATTTGTAGATATATTTTATACTTTCTCGAACTTTATTTATAGGGTGACTGGTGATTTGTGTTAAAAACTTTATCACGTGATAAGTACCTAGTGCTCATGATTACAAACAATAAAATTCTCCTAATTTTATTTATTTTAAAGCAACTTTTTTAAATAAATTAGCTCTTTGACATCCTATCCTAAACGAGATTGCTGACAGTGTGAAGAATAGTGAACAATTATTATCCACTGCTCAGAGCCCTAATTATCAAAGCAAATTACTTGGGGACTGAGACACCTTCGTCCGTGGGAGTGCACCTTTTATCTGAATCACCACACGTGGTCCCTGGGTGTTGCAAATCAAGTGACAATCAACTGGTAATTATGTTTACTGGTAATTAACTGGTGGTAGGCTTCGGCCGTGGTTAGTGACCACCCATCAGACAAAGCCGCACCGCCAAGCAGCCTTGCCGTGTTCCGGTGCGATGTCTGGTGACACCATTTAAGAGGGTGGGTCGAAATTCATTTCACTGCTAAATTCTCACCGAAGGTCATTCGTAATCACGAGTGAATCGGTACATTGGGCTGGCGCGTCCCATCGTAGACTACATAATTGCTGAGTTGTAGTCAAGCGCCAGCCTATTCAAGAATAAAAAATAAAAAAAACTTATTTTATAAATTTTATATAGAAACATTAGTTTCATGAGTTTCTTGATTTTTATTGTATTTAGGTATTTATTTTATATTTAGCCGCGCACTAGAGAGATGATCATTTTACCAACGCGGCTGCGAAGGTACAAGACACACCGCGCGCCTTGCGTTGATCCGAAAATTTTTTCATACAATTCTAATCTAGATAAATTAAAATCTACTTAAAAAAATTGGTTGCCTGTAAAGTCGGTATACGGGCGAAAGTTTTACGTGACAACGACTTTGAGTGGTAAAATAATTTTAATGTGAATATTCATTCGTATAGTAGGAAGAAGGATGAAATAATAGTAACAATTTAAACAGTGCCGTAGCGTGCTATGGCGGGGCCCCGTATAAAGTTTTGTTTGGGGCCCATATGAAGGGTAAAATTTCCAATAAAAAAAATGTTTAAATGGATAAAAAATGTTTACATAAAATTATAAGAAGTATTTATTCATCATGATTATCCGTCACATTATCCAAAATATTTACAAAAAAATTAAATTAGGTAAATAAAAAATAAAAGCCATGACCATTCCACCTGTGACGATGAAGTCTGAAAAGATAAGCCACGATAAAATCCGTAGAAAAATTATTTTAAAAATATATCTACCTGCCCATATTTCGTCAAACTGATTTATAAAATCATTTATGATGATGACTCTTTTTTTATTAAATTTACTAAGTCGTTTCTGGAATAATAAAAATTGAGATTTTATTAACTATTGCTTACGCACGTCGGGGGCCCCCGTTGCTTGGGGGCCCCGTATAATTGATACGTCAGATACGGCGGTAGCTACGCCCCTGAATTTAAAACATTTATTTATACAAAGAATTATATTTAAAACATTAATTTATACAAAGAATCTCGCTCTTAGGCGGGCTAACTGTGCTCGAGTGGAAGGGACGCGTGCCTTTCACTTTTTATGTCTGTCTCTCTCGCTCTTAAGCGGGCTAACCATGCCCGAGTGGAAGGGACGCGTGTCTCTCACTCGCTCTCATTGTGAGCGCATAACGTGAGCGGAGCGTAACGCAGTTTCTTGAAGTGTCACCCGGCAAACCAATTTATAAGACGTTGTCACGTCAAAATATTGAAATAAAACTATTTTATAACGAATTTTATCGCGGTATATTTTAGATTTTAAATTCTGACGTTTCGAAGTCTTTTCAGACTTCATGGTTACGGGCGGACTGAGATATTTTACGTCCAAAATTATTAATCACAATTATTACTGACTAGGAATTTTTACCGATTATGGAATCGGAGGATGACAATTGAATCACCGAGGCATAAATAGTTGAGACCAAACTCGTGCCTAAATAGGTAAGCACATTTCATCGTAGACCACATTATTCAGACAAAGTATGGGCCAGCTCATAATAAAATAAAATAAAATAAATAAATATTGTTTATTTCAGACAGTATAAGTCCATATTTGTTAGTAACAATGCATCACAGAACTATGTTAGTAAAATTTATTTATTTATATATGTACTCCATAAAGAAATAGATATTTAAATATCTGAACTATATGTGGCCCTGATAGGGGCCTTTTTGTGGCAGCTAGCTGGGCTATATCACTACTTGTACGTGCCTTGTAAGAAACAGCACACCAAAAAAAAAGACGGGTTGCACTCCGGGAGTGCCGGCAGAAGTGAAAACATTCGCGCAAGCGCCCTGCGCTGCCTAAACGAAACAGTAGGCTCAGGCATACATTTTCGCCGCGCCGTAGAGAGGGGATAGCTGTCTACTCTCCATCCGTCTTACGCTTTTTCGATCAGGTCACGTGTCCTGACGCGAGTTTAAGATTTTATACCCATTACAGAAAAAGTGCTCAACGCCGCTAAAGAAGTTTTCACTTCAAAAAAATAATGCCTGACCCTAACATGTGACGTAGGAGACGCCATGACAGTAACACGGCTAACGGCATTACCTTACCTATTTACCAAGAGATCTCTAAAACACAGATTAAATAATATAAATGAAAGTGACAGAACAATATGTAAATAACATAATTTAGTTTCTGATGCGTCACTCAACCAATTTGTAGTCTCCATCTTAAATTATATTGATTGTTGGAACAGAAAAGGTGTAGAGTTGCATTTGTTAATTTTTTTCTTTTAAACCGCGTTAAAATCCGTTAAAAAGTAATTTTATTTCATTTTTTTTTGTTCAATTCTATGCAGAACAGGCTAGCAAATCGTTTTCTATCGTAACTTCCAGGTATATATCCCCCGTATCTACATTATAAAATAATGTACTTATAATTATTTATTTCAACAAAAATGCAATTTGATAGTACCTACAATTATTTTACATAAGATTATATAGACAGTATCTACTTATTACATAATACGCTGTGTACTAAACGTGGCCTAAACCAAAGCGCAGATCTTACAACTCCATAAATAATAAGCAAGTCCATCCGCTAATATACCGCCTCTTGGTGAAGGATGCCGCCGAGGTGCGGAATTATCATGTTACTTCATAATTCCGCAAATTATGAATCGAATCAGTAATTCTTTTCTTAATGTTTTATAGGGTTTTGAGTTATTGTTTAAACATTGAAGTGTTGAAGTATTTTTTTAAATCTGTTATTCGGGCGCAAAATAATAGAAAACAATATTTTTAATTATTAGTATAAAGAACAATTTTATTTAAAATCCATACAGTACCATTTAACTAAATTCGACTTGTATGCTAGTCTAATTTATAATGGAGCGGAAAATTTTCGCGGAAAATTTTACTATAGTTATACATATTGTACATTACAACTTTTCTTTCGTATTTTTGATAGATAATTACATCCAGACCCAATACAAACAGACATGTGCATCACACAAATATCTGTCTTGGGTGGGAATCGAACCAATGACCTGCGGCATGAAAAAGAAAGTATCTTACTGATCACACCACCGGTGCTTTACTACCGCCCAATATACATGATCAATTAATGAATTAATCATATATGGATCCAATTTGAATTCTCGATTTTGATCACCTACTTCTGGCGTCGACTGCACTTCATGATACCCATGGGGAAAAATTATTATTATTAATTTTATCCTTGTAGTAATAATTCTCTTTTTTGTATCAAGAACCAGAATTAAATGTTATAGCTTTCCCAACCCAACATCATCAAATTCCAGCATTTTTGTGGTGAAAACTAACAGATTTATAATATTAAAACGGACAGTTAACGATCAAATTTATAAAAATAAAATACTACTCTATAACTTTTTATTCAGTAAATTGAAATTGGAACGCTCATAGACAATGACGATGGTATCGATGGTCGTTTAGCATAAACATCGTTTAGTTTGGCAACGAACGGCCCGCGGCGGTTTATTTTAACTATGGCCAACCACTATTGTAATTTAGTTAAAAGTTTCTAAATAAATAGACGGTACCTACTTATCATATATTGGAGTTCAAGATATTTGGAATAGGCGTGTCGACAGTATTACATTATCAAAGATTTAATGACTTCAGAGGAAAATACACATTCAAAGGATTTAAAAAACTGATTTAGTTTTATTTAAAAAATTGAGATTAATAAGATTTTCAATAAAATAAAAGAGTAAAATACTGCAATCGGCCATTTTGACTGAAACGCCAATCACAGCGCATGACGTCATACTTATGTACGCTTCACTGTGTTTTGATTACCTTACATACTACTGATTGCGCGTTACGATTGATATATATTTGTTTTTGTGATTTATCGACTTTATCACACGAATCTATCTTTAACAATGGAACCAGGTTTTGTTAAGGCAAACAGTGCAAATTTGCCCAGGATCGATTTATTGATGTTGGGAGAGTTCCTTGCAACAAATAAAGAATTTTGCTCTTCCGAATATAGAAACGTGAAAACCTCTTTGTAAGTATATTTTATTTGTATTTATCTGTAACACTAGATACAAATATGACTAAGTAGCAATCAGACTCGTTTTAAACTCGTAGAAGTTTATTACGTTTTACTTTTATAGGTTATTTTTACAATAAGCTTGTCTTTGTTTTTAAGGTTAACTCCCTTACAGTCAGTATAGGTATGTTTGCTAAACCAGTTATTTACTAACAAAACGAGAAAATTTGTATAACTTCGAAACACCTAAATATGAGAAGTGATGGAAGTTTTAGATTTATTGACACACAAAATTTTTGACTTCTAAATAAGTCTACATTCAAAAATAAACATGTTTGATTTGACAGTATGTATGTATTTGTTTTAATTAATTTCTATTATTTCAGGTCTTCAAGACCTTCATATGGAGATGATGCAATTAGTTATGTTCAACTAAGACGGGAAGGAAACATTTGCACAGTCAAATGCAAGATTTGCCCCGAGCATAAAGTCCATGCAAAACTATATGCTGTTACATTGATAGTTGATGAAGATCAAGAAAAAGTAACATCAATTCAATGTCATGATTGCGTTGCTGCCCAGGGTGGGTGCAAACATGCCATAGCACTTCTTATGTGGGTCCACAGACGAAGTGAAGAACCTTCATGCACAGAAGTCCAATGCTACTGGCAGAAATCAAAGCTGTCAAGAGTTGGCACTACCTTGAAATTTATATCTGCCAAAGATTTATCTAAAGGTAGCCCTGTGTTGCCTTCTAACTACACAGTCCTTGAAAAATTTTTAGAGGAAGGAAAAAAGAGAAATCTTGGTAACTGCGAGCTACTAAAGTACCAACATGATTATAATGGTGAAGAATTATTTAGTGTCTCAATGCACCAACTGGTCTTTAAATATAAAACAGAATGTTGTGACTTATTTTTAAGTAAAGTCAATTTGACAGTTGACCTTATCAATAAAATTGAAGCTGAAACCAGGGACCAGTTCAAAAATAACCTTTGGTACGAACTCAGGTATGGCAGAGTAACAGCTTCTAAAGCTTATGAAGTGAGTCGGTGCCAGACCAATGATGGGACTCTGATTTCTATTATCATGGGGGGTAAGATACCAGATACACCAGCCATGAAACGAGGTAGATATTTAGAAAATGAGGTAAGAGAAATTGTTAGCAAGAAACTGGGGAAAAATATCAAGAATTGTGGTCTCTTCATTTCTCAAAAATACCCAATGCTAGCAGGTTCTCCTGACGGGTTATGTCAAGATAGCATTGTGGAGATAAAATGCCCTATAAGCAATAAAACTTATGTAAATTATATAAAAAATGGAAAACCCAGCAAGAAATGCTTTGCCCAAATACAAATGCAAATGTACCTAAGTGGCCTAAAAAAATGTTACTTTTGTGTCGCAGATCCTAATTTTTCCATTAATAAAAATGTAGAAATTATATGCATAAACTTAGATGATGAATATTTGTCAAGTTTTCTTGAAAGTATTATAAAATTTTGGAAATCCCATGTATATCCATTGTTATATAAAAGTGTAGAATAGGAAATAAAAATGCAGAAATTTAATTATTGTTTTATTTAATAAGAGAATCTTGTATATTAATTAAACCACAGGCTATAGTTATTACATCATCCAGAACTTTAACCAAACTTAAGTTAAGACATGCATGTGGTTTTAACATGTTGAATTCACGTAATCGACGTATTACCCGTTCAACATGAATACGTAAGCTAGCTATTTGTTTAGTTTCTTTGGCTTCAGCTTTTGTTAACTTGGCTCCAGATACAACACTTGGAGGCCGTACTAATAGCACACCCATTTTACGTAAATACACTTCCACATGTTTAAATCCTCTATCTGCCATAACGCACATATTAGGTTGCAAACATTTTGAGAAATCTGAAGTTTCCACAATGCATGTGTCTGTTATTCGGCCTCCATAACCATATGAAATATAATTGATTAAACCATTAGGGGTACAAGATATGAGGTACTTAATTGTGTTGGCTTTCTTGTAATCAGACCAGGAAAGAGCTTGATTTATGGCCTTCGAAGGCTTTTGTACTTCGATTTCCAAACAATCTATTATACAACTCACTGTATGATATTTATGCCTAAAAGCCATAGGTAACGTTTTTTTTATCAACTCCTTATCTAGTGATACAATAAAAGGACGCATTACACTTGCTATAAGAGGTATATTTTTAAAGAAAATTTTGCTTGGATAAGATCTATCAATGCCGAAGTCATCAGCAAGTTCACGGAATGAATTGTTCAACCTAATTTTTTTTAGACAGAGTAAAATATGGTTAAACGGTATGCCTGTCTGTTCTGAAATTAAGTTAACTAAATAATAACAATTTAAAGGAATGCCAATATAAGAACGGGGGTTCTTTTTAATCTTCTTCAAAGTGCACTCCAAAGTGTTTAAATCTTCTGTCCTTTTGTCATCCTCTAGCATCTCGCTGCAGTCAGATGTAAACTCCATTTGAAGAGATTTTATGGATGATGACGGCTCATCAGAGGGAGTGTAAGAAGTATCACTGTCTGATCGTTCTACTTGTTTGACTATTTTACTCAAAACATTTATACTTGGTCTTGATGGGTTATTATAAACATCATGCTTGATTTTAAATGGTGATGTAGAAACAGAATGTAGATACGGCTTCAAGGGTGATGTCATCTGGTTTACCAAATTAACTTTTGTTTGGTTAGCTTTACTTCTAAATGTTTTACATATGTGTACTTGAATTGCTTTATCCAACATTCTTGGTAGTAATTGGGGAACTTCTTCAACAATCTGCTGAACTGTAAAACAAATGTTTTGTTATTGAAGTAATAATTATAAACACAAATAGAAAATTACAAGGTTACAAAAAAAAATGTAGTTTTATAGCTAGTATCACAGAATGAATCTCAAACATAGATCATTTCTTGAAATTTGTACAAAGGGATGCCGCTTGTTTAAGTACTGAAAACCACTTTATTACTGTACTAGAAGAAAAAACAATAGCATCTGTATGTCAGAAAATATATATGTCTTTTTGATTTCAATTAATGGAGAAGTAAAAATTATATTTATTTTCTTTATGTTGTTTTGCGATTAGTCCTAAGTGCAGTAACAAATCCATACAGTCTATACTAAAACACCGCTATATAAGATAATCTGTAATACGGGCCTAAGTACACCAACAATGTATGCAATAATACTGAATAAATATTCTAATAAATAAGTTAGTAAACTATACCTGAACTACAAGATGCAATTTCTTTTGAACTTGATGGCTCTTTAACTATAGTACTTTCTTCAAATTGCTTTTCACACTCCTCAAGAATCAACATCCTTCGTTTTTTAGCTATATAGGGTCGCTCTGTTGTGTTAGATGTGTGTGTTTTCCTACCTGGTTGGCAAGTAAATTTTGTGGGAATACATCCTGGTTTCATACGTACTTGTGATACCGACCCCATCACATGGTATTCTATAAAATTTTCCATGTCATTTGGTAACTGAAAAATGCAGTTAACAATTAAAATTGATAATAAGAATGATAACCAAGACTAACACAAACATAACCTCAAAAAATGACTAGTTATTCCATAGCCTCTACTTTCAACTATTTCACGTCAAACAAACATTATAATAAGTTAAAAATCTATCAATACATGATAACATACTCACATCAAAGTGATCTTCACAGAAATAAAGTGGCGAATTTGTCTTTACATCGTTCGGGTTTCGCCGTGCAAGCTTTAACCATTTATCTCTTATTATTTTCTTGTATGGGACATGTACAAACACCTTGTTGGGTGTCGTTATTGATGTATTTTTGCACTGAGGCACTGCACACCACTTATAAACTTTAGAATTCATTTTTAACACAAAAAATACGCAGTGTTTGTTTACTTTGCTGTCTAGCTGCGCGTAAACAAATTTGACGTACGTAAGTGTGACGTCACACACGACGCCATGACACGGCGAGCTGTTTTCGCGCAGTATTTAAAAATGATTATAAAAATGGCTTTAAATTTCCAAAATCTTAAGTTTATTACCGAAATAAAGGTTTTGTTGTAAACAATAGATGGTTATCTGCATTACGGAAGAGGATTTCAAAATCTTTCGCCTTGCCTATTCAATTAGTATCGGACATGACGGAATAGTCGCGGGTTGAATCCGACGTAAATAGGTTGGAATTATTTCATCGCCGCTACCAGCATTGGCAATGAAAACATTGCGCAAAACCAGTATGTATGAGAAATTTAAGCTTCAGAACCATTGAATAAATAACATTACGTTTTATTTAGAACCCCTGGACCAATTACATAGTAAACATTCGATAACATGTGACAACCCGCAGTTGACCTGCAAACACTCAGCGATTTAAATCTATGCTCTCAACTGTTAAAATTGCTAACCCATGCCCAGGTGTAGGACACTACAGGAATTTTACTTTAAAATAAATTTAGTATGTGAAAAAACGAGAATGTGACGAATTTTCATAACCTTAACAGTTACATTTTGTTTATTTTAAATTATTTTTATTTATTAAATGACTTCCTCTGTTAAATAATTTTGAACTGTTAGCGACATCTCTTATCGAGTAGCGGAATTAAAGTCTATTTATAAAACAATAAAACCTTGTCTATGGCACTTGGCACAAGTGCTCGAGTGAAGTTCAGTTTTGACAGTTGTAATGTAACAGTGGTCATCCTAGTTTTTTTTTACCTCCTGCATTTTGATACCAAAATATTAGATATTTTGTTAAGTGGTATTACGTGAACGAGATGAAAATGAGAGCCCACGCACATCTGGAAAGGTGGAATGCGACCCGCTAGCGACGGTGAGTGCTATAACTATCAATAATGTGTGCTTGTGCCTTATTTTTAACTGATTAAAAAAAAACAGTAGTCAATTGGCTGTTAACCTTTTAACTAAAAGCGGGAGAAGCGTAATTCGACGCTATGCCGTGTATAATTTTATTACTATTCGCTCGGCGACGCATACATTAACTAGAAGACGCGCGCGCGCCCACTACACTTGTGATGTGACAATCTTGTTACTTATCAGAGTAATTATTGTTTTTATCTATCTTAGTACAAAATTCGTATTTAAACCCTTGATTGGGTATAAACTGCTAGATAATATTATAACTGTACCTGTGTAAAGTTATCTATTTAAATAATATTCAGTGATTAAACCCTATTAGTGCGAAAAAAACTAATATATTTACGGCCACTTTGAAACTGCATTATATTTGCGCCTAAATATAATGAAATATATCTGCAGATGGTAAGTTGGATACATAATTAATAACTGAAATATAGAAGTATTATCTATGTGACTATTTTTTTTTTAAGTTAAAAAGAAATTTTATACCTACCATACTAATTTTTTAAATCTCATGTACAAGAAGCATAGATTAATAATATAATTTAAGGATTATTTATTGAATTATTTATTTAAACCAAGCTAAAATTATTAATGAAAAAAAAACAATTTTTCTATATCACAGACATTTATCAGTGTTAATGCAATTTAAAATTACCTGCTTACATTTTTGTAGAACTAATAAAACTGAAAATTCAAGAACCTTACACTGAGTGTTTATGATAATTTGATACCCATATACTCTATGGAATTCCATTTTTGAAAGCTATTCTGTAAACTAGATCACAGTAGACACTATTAATTAACAAAATACAGATTCAATATAATTTGTATAGGTTGTATTTACAGGCTATATAACATTACTATCTAAAGAAATATCGGAAGTAGAACTTCAATATTTAAATAACATTTTTTATATACTAGAAATAGACAAAACCTAAACTAAAATAAAATACATTTAACTATATAATACCTACAATTTATAAACCATTTTAATTAGATAGTACATTTATACGGTTGCTGTTATCACCTTATCAAATTAATTTTATTCTTTTATGTAGATTCCCCATAATGGCAAAAAATATTTAGGAACCCAGCGTATGTGAAGTATTTAAAAAAAGGTTAACCATAAACAACTTATATAGATAGGCCATTTTTAAATCAACCTCTTTTGAACAATAATTTTTTTTTTAAAAAGAATTTTAATTTGAATGCAGAAACAAACCTTTTAGACAAAACCAGAAAATTCATTCAATTGATAGCCTTCTCTTTTATGAAGAAATTAAAAAATATATATACTTTAATATTTTTTAACAAAAATCAAATTTGTAATTACCATACCACTACAAAAGGAACTTTAAATGTCTGTTATTCTAAAGACAGATCTAAGCTAGCAAATATATTACTACTGCATAAAAGTATTATAATGTTGGGTGAAAAAATAGATTATTAATAAAAAAATATATTTCATGTATATCTATCATTTATTTTCTATTTATAACATAAATATATTACCACAGATAATATAATAATTGTTAAGAAAATTTACTCAACTGAATAACAATCCATAAATATTAATCTAATTATAGAACTAAATTAACAAATGTCTAATTACAAAGGCCTTAAACATTTTTTTTTTTAATTTCTTCTATGATTTTTTTTATATTGTTTGCCCAGCTGTGGGATGATCAAGGGAGCTAATATTAATAATACATTTTTTCCAATTTTTTGCTATAATAGATGCTGATCATACCACAGGAAAAGTAAATATTCTGTAGAGCCCCACGGCTGGGCGCATATCTGTTACTAACTTAACATTCGAGAGTTAACGCCTATATCCATACACTTTTCGAAATCCATATTACTACGAATATATTCAGTAATAAAACACTAGATTTGTGACAGTAGCTCCATTCGTGCATATGTCGTTTATCGCGCAAAACCATTAACCTCGTTTTGCGCTTTCGGATAAAAACTATCCTATATCCTTCACCGGGTCTCAAACTATTTCAAAACCAAATTTCATCTAAATCGGTTCAATAGTTTTAGCGTGATAGCGCGGCAGACTGAGTAACTTTCGCATTTATAATATTAGTAAGGATTCTGGTTTATGCATACATGAACAGTTTATGCATACAAACTACATATTCAAGTACCTCGGCAGAGGGGAACGTGCGCAATACTAGTTCTGTGTAAAATTTTGTGCTAAATCGATAAAATTTACGTACCTAGGTACATTAAATAGGTAGGTGCGATACAGACATAATAATATTCGTCGTATAAATACGGACCACAACTTGTCTGTTGATTAGCAATGATGTAGTCTACGATGCAACGCGCTTACCCAGTAAATACAGACTTCAAGACAGGCAGATTATAGCTAACCGAAAACAGAGATGCCGGCGGCGAATTCCACAACTTGGCAGTTCGCACAATAAAAGTGGATGCAAAGCGCTTTGTGCGTACCCGCGGAATTTCCATCATACATCGGTGGCGCATAGCTGTACCTCTACTTGTCCCATGAAAGAACGGGGATAGGGAATTAGATAACGTAATTCCAATGAACATTCACCGAAGTGTATCTGATAAAAGAAAAAGAAGAAAATATTTATCTCATCATCACTGTCTGTGCAGTTTGAGGAGTCAGAATCTTGGCGATAGGCGATACGCGAGTTAAACGGTCGGCATATAGTACCGATAACACAAGCAAAATGCTTAATTTGGGACTAGATGGTGTATGTGTGAAAATATTAAAAAAAAATAAGTACCACACCTTACCATACCATAGGGGGTGTACCTATGGCCGTTCAACGGACGCGATTCCAAACATCGAGCTGCAAATAAAGAAAGACACAACAACAGAAAAATACAGGAGACCGGACAAATAATCAAATGATAAAAAAAAAACACATCGAAAGAGAGAAAAAAACATAAATAGAAACTGTAATAGAAGAAAAAAGAAAACAAAAAGTAAGTGTGACCCATCAGTGTCAAACATGGACATTGCTCAGTAAACGCTGTGAGTACCTGCTATAGGCCGACCGTTTAACTCGCGTATCGCCTATCGCCAAGATTCTGACTCCTCAAGCTGCACAGACAGTGATGATGATTCAAGCGATATGGATATTAGTGACGAATAGTCTTACATTACTTTTATCTGTGGTTAAATAGTTCTTTATGAGATTTAATTAATGGTTTATGACTTTGTACCTCAGATGGCGATACGCGAGTTAAACTGTCGGCCTATAGAATAGAGGCTACCCACAGCACTGATTTTCAGCAATGTCCTCAAGTTTCTCTAAATATATTAGAAAAGTCTATTTACTTGACCCGGGAACACGTATAATACACGGAAATTTGAGTAAGACGGTACAAAATCTTATATCAAGCATAATTAACCCAATTTAAATATCAATTAAAACACCATTAGGCCTATTACTAACTAGCTTTACGTCCACGGCTTCGCTCGCGTGACCTACTTATATCATGCCCAGCAGTGGGATAAAAAGTAGCCTATAGCCTTATCTAAGCAGCTCGAAATTTGAAATTATGTCCGATGAACGGCAATAGGCTCGACCCTTATTACGTATGGGGCTTAAACATGCACTAAGGTGATATTTACCTCTGCTTACACCTTCGCGTAATACAGGCGTAAAGCCGATGAGGTGATAGTGCAAAAAAATTCAAATCGAACTCATAATATACTCAATCGAATCAAATGGATAAAATTGCTTGGAATTAAGTCGCTATAATTCAACACACTAAATAAACAAAATGTAATAGATATAAGTACTTCATTTAAAAAAGAAAAAAAGCCTACTGAGTTTTTTGTCAGTGTTTCTCAGTAGTTGCCAGTCATTCACTGCACGGTAGGAAAAGAAATTGAACTATTTTTATGTAGACTCGCGTCTCAAAAAAAATAAAGCATATTTTCATTTCATTTCATTTATATCTCTATACCTTGAAATAAAACTACTTTGCAACGTATTTTATCGCGGTTTATTTTAGATCCCGACGTTTCAAAGTCTCTTCAGACTTCATGGTCACGGGTGGATGGAATCTGAAAATGTGTGATATTCGCGTAAATCTAAGACAATACTATCTCTATTCCTTTCATCCAAATCGGTTTATAGGCCGACCGTTTAACTCGCGTATCGCCATCTGAGGTACAAAGTCATAAAACATTAATTAAATCTCATATAGAACTATTTAACCACAGATAAAAGTAATGTAAGACTATTCGTCACTAATATCCATATCGCTTGAATCATCATCACTGTCTGTGCAGCTTGAGGAGTCAGAATCTTGGCGATAGGCGATACGCGAGTTAAACGTTCGGCCTTATAGTAGTTTTGGCGTGAAAGGGCGACAGGGTACCGAGACAAAGAGTACCGTGACGTGCTTTTTAATTGTATTAACGGATCTTTAGTTCAAATCCCCTGACATGAATTTACTGTTGCATTTTTTTTATACGAGTAATATTTATGGTTTTCAGTAAAAAATATAACCAGCGTAACTTGATCCCTGGGTATAGCATCATCATAAAATAGACAGCTATGTTAGAACACTGCTGGATATCAGCCTCTTCTCTTCTTCTTTCCTTTAATTGAAACCAGGTGACAATCGACTGGTGGTAGGCTTCGGCCGCGGTTAGTGACAACCCACCAGACAAAGCCGCACCGCCAAGCGGCCTTGCTGTGTTTAGGTGCGATGTCTGGTGACTCCATGCAGAGAGGGTGGGTCAGAATTATTGCTCCTTTAAGGTTTCTAACTACATATATGGAGGTTCATTCTACTGGCACCTTCTCACCGATAAAACCATTCGTAATCATGAGTGAATTGGCATACTGGGCTGGCGCGTTCCATGGTTACTTCATTGCTTAACATCAGGCAAGTTGTAGTCAAGCGGTCAGCCTATCGAAGAATTAAAATAAAATACGCCTCTGAGCACAATCCGCGGCTACTCTCATCACCAGTCCTTGCAGAGATCGTCACTCCACCTAGTCTGAGGGCGTCCTACGCTACGTTAGCTCCATAGTCTCCACTCAACCTCGTTTACCCCAACGGTTGTCGGTTCTACGTCAGATGTGACCGGCTCACTGCCACTTTAGCTTCCTAGGTGGGCTATGTCGATGACTAGTTCTATGTAGGATCACTTCATTGTGAATTAGATCATTCAGAGAGACTCCGACTCCCTTTCCATAGATCGCAAAAGTAGCGTCAGTACAAAATATCAAACCACAGACAATAATATTATTTTAAAATGTATGGAAAAGCGATTTGTGTAGAAAAAATTAAGTTGGATATGTAGTTACATACAGCTACCTACTTAGGTAAATTTATGCGCTAGGATGCCAGAAACTTGTACACAAATACTTAAACACGAATATAAACACACATTTTAACTTATAAAACCGCTTTCTTTCGTCGAGAGTTAATAAAACATGTTCGTACTTAAATATTAAACTCCAAATGTCCAATCTTACTTGAATGGCAATAAGATATGTATGCATTTATAATTTTTTTTCTACTAGATGTATTATTAATGGTTTTGCGGTCTCACGACCGGTGCAACCCGTGTCGAAACGTAAAGCCAAATTAAAGGTGAACGCGTTACTTGCCTGTTATGATAAATATAAATATTAATACAAATAATGCAACGCGAAAGTTTAAAAGTTTAAATAGATGTGTTATATTATATCGAACAAACATTTTTGCTCACCGTACTAAAAAGTGTGCGGATTTCAGTCCAAGATGGCGGATTTCCAGTCCTATTCTAAATTGAAACGCATAGTATGTTATGACTTTGTAACTGCTTTAAGACTCGTGTTTAGACCTTGTGGTACCTACTAAGTTAGACTGTGTTTAGTACATCGTAATAAATTTGAAATCGAAAATATTTAAGTAATTTGTAATTTAATCTTTTTAAAGTAACTAGTTAAGGTTATCTTTGTATTATACTAATGTGATATGTTACAGTATCTGAATGATAAGTATCTGGTACCTTATCTGGACACTAACTGTGATGTCGAATAATTATATTGATTAACGTTTTATGTAATTTCGTGTTAAGTAGTCAAATATTTGAGCTACTGGTTAGAAAAATCTATAATAACAAAGTTTAAGTGGGAGTAAGCTGGCCATTTCTGCCCACCAGACACTAAAGTGCTAAAGTGCAGTATGCAGAAATTTTCTTTAAGCGTAGGTTCACACGTCATAATAATAAAAAATAATATATCCTAGTAAATGAATTTATTATTGGCCATTAACTATTTTGGCGCGAAATACTGCATCGGCCTTACCTTTTTTTTTTCGATGGAGAATGCATGACGCGTACCCCGCCTTTTTGCAGAGGACGAGGCGGGGTTATGTAGGACTCGTTTAAGGCCGCAGCCACCCCATGCAGCGCAAGGCCGAAGGCGACCTGCTCGGGGCCATACCCACTAAACTCAACCGACTCGAGCAACCACGCTCGGCGGGGACACGGGATCCATAAAGACACAACCGCGACCCCGCCAGGTGTACCGCCTTACCTACCTATTACTGCACTTTAGTGTCTGGTGGGCAGATTTGTGTCGAATGCAGCCAGATAGATGGGTAGAAAAGCTAACAGCTACCTTTCAGCCGAATAGCGGTGACGGGATCCCCAGTGGCGGGGACCCTTAAAGAATTTTCAACACTTTAAAAATAGACAGCCGTTTGTCTGCATATCATTTAAGTAAGGATGTATGCAACTGAAACCCTTTTTAGTACCCCATTGCTAGGCAACTATCTTCTCTCAACTATCTTACGAGTTGACAGAATTTAGGCCGTCCACACACGCTGGCTTCATATTCTTTAGTTTGGTTGTATTTAGGTAATATTTTTCAAATCGAACGAACCATTTGTCAGTTATTATTGTTAGTATTTGAAATCGGTTTGTTTTTTTTTAAGTAATTTAAATAGTAATTATATTAGTTTACTTATTTGTTCGAGTAATTAACTTGCAGCCGGAAATCTATAAAGCTTAATATATATCCATTAATATAGTAATACCATGAGAAAGGAAACCGGTGAAGAACGGTTATTTCTGACACTTACGGATGTCTAATGTCATTATTTTAAGCACATTACAATTATTACCAACACTAGAGTAGTCATATTTAACGTTATTACCGTTCAACAAGCACAATTCTAAACTTCGAGCTGCGATTTGCTAAGATTATCTAATTAAATTAGATAAGACTGCTTGACCCGGTAATCGACGCCGGGACCTCGTGGTAGAGAACAAGTTTATAATTTGTAGTCAACAGTGGACTGAGAATAATTTTCGGTGAGAAAATGTAAGTGTAATAAGGCTCACGGTTGAACACAATGAGATCATAAAGGATCAACAATGCCGACCTACCCTCTCGAATGGTGTCACCAGACATCGCACCGGCATTTGTCTGTAAGTGGTCACTAACCACGGCCGATGCCTACCACCAGTTAATTACCAGTAAACTAATAATTTATTAATCAACGGGTAATTCAAGCAGTCTTTTCTAGATTTAATTAGATAATCTTTTCGAATTGCAGCTAAAAGTTTGAAATTGTGCCTATTGAACGGCAATTAGCTAGAAAAGTGGCTGATATTCACCTCTGTCTACACCTTCGAGTAATTTTTTTTATATTTTTTTACTCAAAATCTGCATAAATGTTACTTAATACTAGTCTGCCAAACTGCATAACAGTTTGTCGGCTGCATTTCGTTTAAAACGATTAAATTAAATTAAAAAAATATATAAAAATTAAATAAAAAAATAAAAATAAAATGAAATAAAAATTAAATTAATTATTTTATTTAATTAAATAATTTTTTGTAACGATTTAATTAACTTAACTTACTGATATCTAATTCTACTTATTACTATTAATTAATATTATGTATACAAATCAACACCATGCACTTCTACGGACACAGAGAAAGGTAATGTTTTGTCTTAGATTTACGCGAATATCGCACATTGAAATAAAACTACTTTATAACAGATTTTTTAGATTTTAGATCCCGACGTTTCAGTCTTTTCAGACTTTATGTTCACGGGTGGGCATAAAGTGTGAAAAGACTTTGAAACGTCGGGATCTAAAATAAACTGCGATAAAATCCGTTGTAAAGTGGTTTTATTTCAATATTTTATTTCAAGGTTATGTTTTTTAAAACCCAAATACGCAATACCCAAATACACCACGCAATGTAATGCTGTTATGCATGATACAAGCACAGTCTTATCTCTTTCTAATCATCTATGAGTGATAGAGATAGACAGAGCTTGAAACATGTTTTCGTTTTAATATTTCGCCATAGGAAATTAGGGTTAAGAGATGGGTCTTATAACTTTTCAAGGTAGAAGAACTGAGTTGCGAGACTTGTTTTTTTAACAGTTTAATATATTCGTGCTAGCGATCCGCCCCGGCTTCGCACGGGTGCAATGCTGGTATTAAAGTGTACTAAAGAATGTCTTTATATACTACACTAGCATCGACCCGCGGCTTCGCCCGCGAAATTGATCTCACTAATCTTGTTTCTCCATACAAACTTTGGAACCGCGTTTCACCCCCTTAAAGGGTGAGTTTTGAAAAATCCTTTCTTAGTGCACCCCTAGACCCGTTAAGGAACCTATGCGCCAAATTTGGAGTCTCTAGACCCAGCGGTTTGGGCTCTGCGTTGATATGTCAGTCAGTGAGTCACTCAGTCAGTTTCTTCTTTTATATATTTAGAAGAAGAAGACTGTACTACGTGTGTTACAGCATTTTAAATCTTATTGGAAAATCTATACTTCTATACTTATAATCTTAATATATATATTTCTTGTGTGCGTGTGTCACATACTGAACTCCTCCTAAACGACTGGACCGATTTTGATGAAATTTTTTGTGTGTGTTCAAGGGGATCTGGGAATGGTTTAGATTCACAATTTTGTCCGCTGGCGGTACGAAGTTCGCTGGGGCAGCTAGTAATATTATAAATGCGAATGTAAGTTTGTTTGTTACGCTTTCACGCAAAAACTACTGAACCGATTTGGATGAAATTGGGTATGGAGGTAGTTTGAGACCCGAGTCCTTTCCATAGGATAGTTTTTATACGACTGCGCAAAAAGAAGGTAATGTTTTGGCGCGATAACCGACATCCGCGGGCGGATATCTAGTATTCACATAAATTACATGCTGTAAAGGGTAATTGTGATCTATATTGAATGCACAAAGTATTAGATGCTTGATTGGATAAGGATTAATGCAGTATTGCTTAAAATCGCTTCGTAAATAAGCCATTACTTTTGGTTGGAAGTAAAAGATAAAAAAATGGTTATTGTGGGTTATCCTTAATAGATAGACATATACCATCGCGGACTTTTTTGTTGACCTTTTTAAGGTGTGCAATACTGTAGTATATTATTTTGATATATCTCGTAGGGTTTAGCCAGCGTTTGCACTGTAAGCGCAAAAAATGCGTTAATTTACGACATCACATCAGAAACCTCTAAAATTATCAATGTTTCTCTACTATATTTTGCATGTATTATGCACATAAAACTTCCTTTTGAATCACTCTGATATCTGATAGAAAAACCGTATGAAAATGGGTTGCGTAGTTTTAAAGATTTAAGCATACATAGGGATACACAGAAGAAAGTGACTTTATTTTATACTTTAAAGTGAAGATAGTTGGATTAGTAAACACTTGACACATATAGCAGGGGCAGCATGACGCATCGTTACGGGCCTCACTTTAGAAATATAAGGTCGCAGGTTCGATTCCCGTTCGTCTTTCCCGCCCACACATCTTTGTGTGAATTGTTTCATCACCGCTGCTCAATATTAGTGAAGGAAAACATCGTGAGGAAACCGGCATGTCTAAGAAGTGATTATTCGAAGGCATGTGACATCCACCTACCCGCACTTGGCCAGCGTGTGTGGATTAAGGCCGAAACTCTCTCAACTCGTAAGATAGTTGAGAGAAGACCCGTGCCCAAGAGTGGAACACTAAAAATGTTCGAAGTGTGACAAATAGCATTAGGTATATTTATAAAGTACCTATTTTGTCCCACCAAAAAAAAAGAAAAGTGAGTCCGTGGGCGAAAGCTAGTTCAAGATAAACAAACCGAAATAAAATAACCTGTATGCTACACGTGTAACCAGCAGTTAATGACATCTAAAACCTTTAGCATTCACTTACGAGTCCACGGCAAACTCCACCATCTACTAACCAGCCGATTAAATGTTAATGAACCAACTGTTAAGGACTATTCCTTTAAAAGACAATTTAGCGGGTTGACCCTGTCTTATTTTTCTTCCAAGAAGGTGGGAGTCTTAATAGTTGTTACATAAGATCACAAAAACGCGCAAATTTAAAATTACTCTAAAAACATTACTAAAAGATTACTTTACTGCACCTCCCGGGAACTCCCGTCAAACTTGTTTTCACAAATTCTTACGTAATAAAAATTAAACAAGGGGGGGGGGGAACAGACCTGTACATCACATAAATGTCTGACTTGGGTGGGAATCGAACCCACGACCTGCGGCGTGAAAACCAAGTATCTTACCGTCCACGCGGCACCGGCCCGTCATAAAGGAATGACCCGTAACTATAAATTTATCGAACTGAGCTGTATATAATCTATAGTATAAAAATCAATCGCAAAATGTGTTGGTAAGCGCATAACTCGAGAACGGCTGAACCGATTTAGCTAATTCTTTTTTTAGAATATTCCTTGAAGTACGAGGATGGTTTTTACGCAGAGAAAAATTAAAAAACTAAATTAAAATTTAGATTTTTATGAAATCTCATAGGTCGTATTCTGTTTTCGGACCCTGTAGGTGGCACGGCTTTACCGGGCATGACGACGTCTACGGGGTCCGCTAGATAAACTATATAAATACAATAAATAAAGAAAAAATGATTAATTGGTCTAGTCTTAGGCTCCATTGATTGGTGAGGCAGTTAAAAACCAATGTTTAACTAACAAACAGCCGGTTAACAAGTTTGTAGAACCAACTATAATAATAATACACTTAGTTATTTCCTAAAGAATCGTGATAATTATATTCATACCAATGTATTAGCATACTTGTGCGGTTGCAAATTTGGTGCTAAAGTTTACCGACTTGCCGAAATAAGTGTGCATAGTTAACGATTTTGAGTTGTAACCCTAGTACGAGTTCTTAGAAAATTTAAAACGGAACTGGTATTGCGCGTATCCATGTCGCTTGAATCATCATCACTGTCGGTGCAGCTTGAGGAGTCAGAATCTTGGCGATAGGCGATACGCGAGTTAAACGCTGTACCTATAACTGAGTTATAGCGCGCGTTCCCCTCTGCTGAGTTACATGAACAGTTTGTATGCTTAAACTTTTCATGTTTTGTGTACATGTGTAGTTTTTGTTTACGTGTGCATTTCTGAAGACGTATTAATAGTATTGATTTACGCGAATGTCACACATTGAAATAAAACTACATTTTAACGGATTTTATCGCGGTGTATTTAAGAGTAGTGGCCCGCCCCGGTTTCGCACGGGTAGATATCGGTATTTAGACAAAATTTTTGACCATCATACATTTTATCACATTCTTGGCTTAATTTCTATGCTTACAACTCTCGGTGAAGTCTGCGTTGGCAAAAAAGCATAATCAAAATCATTAGTTTAAGAGCTATGGTGCCGCAATAACCCACAGATAGACACCTAGATAAATGTTAGGTATCTACATAAGTAACGACCCGGTTGTGTTACATGTCACATGTGGTTCCCGTAACTCCCTGGACCAAATGCGCCACGGAACAACCGGGAGATTTTAGTGGGTACCCTTTGGGTGTCTCACGTCCCCCTTGCCCCTTGCCCTGTATAAATAAATAAATAAATAAATAAATAAATATTCTGGGACATTAACACACACGGTCATCTGGTCCCAAGCTAAGCAGAGCTTGTGTTATGGAAACCAGATAACTGGTATATACTATACATATAATACTTTTCTTTTGTATATATATACTTATAATAGATATTTACACCCAGACTCGACACAAACACAAATGTTCATCACTAATGTTTGTCTCGGGTGGGAATCGAACCCACGACCTGCGGCGTGAAAAGCAAGTATCTTACCGACCACGCCACCGGCCCGTCAACAACAAACTTGTACTGTAGTACTTGTAGACACTTGTAATACTTTTCTATTGTAAATATATACTTAAATATACATAATTACACCCAGACACAAGATAAAGACACATTTAAACAAATGTTTGTCTCGGGTGTGTCTTAAAAAAATCTTACCACCGCGGCACCGGCCCGTCAATGTCTGCGGTCGATCTGTCAGATTTTAGTTAATAATGTAACACCCTGTTTTAAATTAACTAGCAGATATTAAATGTCGCGACAACTGGTTAATCTATGATAAAATTAACATTAATTGTATCTAAAAAAAACTAGATTGCAAATGTACTGGTTCTTATTAATTCTAGAACTACACGTGTCTGATGCTGGTGTAATGACCTCTACACAGCCCAACGCTGGACATAGGCTCTGAAACTCCTATAGGCTAATTCACGTAATTATATAAGTTCTACTTGCAAGTTGAATTGTCTAATAATTAACAAAATACTTTTTTTTTATTCTATAATAGGTTTGCGCTTGACCACAACTTTCCTGATGTGAAGCAATGTTGCAGTCTACGATGGAACGCGCCTACCTAATAAATACCGATTCACTCGTGACTTGAAGACAGGTAGATTATAGATATCGGGAAACAGAGATGCCGGCAACGAATTCCACAACTTGGCAGTTCGCACAATAAAAGTGGAAGTAAAGCGCTTTGTGCGTACCCGTGGAATTTTCACCATATAACGGTGGCGCATAGCCGTACCTCTACTTGTCCGATGAAAGAACGGGGATGGGGGAATAAGATTGTGTAATTCCAACGCATTCCATTCTTCATGCTTAAGACACTTTTTTTTTTTATTCTGCGATAGGCTGGAGCTTGACTACAACTTGCTTGATGTTAAGCAATGATATAGTCTACGACGGAACGCGCCAGCCTAGTATACCGATTCACTCGTGATTACGAATGATTATTGGTGAGAAGGTAGCAGTGGAATGAACCTCCATTAGAAACCTTACAGGAGCAACAATTCCGACCCACCCTCTCTGCATGGTGTCACCAGACATCGCACTGGAACACGGCAAGGCCGCTTGGCGGTGCGGCTTTGTCTGGTGGGTGGTCACTAACCACGGCCGAAGCCTACCACCAGTTGATTGTCACCTGATTTACACCACCGGGGGACCACGTGTGGGGATTCAATTAAAGGTGTACACCCACGGACGAAGGTGACTCAGCCCCCACTTGATAAGACGTATATTTTATTAGTCTATCTTGTCGTTCATTTCGCCAAATCTAGTTAGACATTAAGATCTATTTTAAGATAACTTGTAACTATTTTATAATTAATATTAAGCTTCGTAATTAACATTAAACACATATTAACGGACAACTAAAGTAGGTACATATCTAACGTTAAAAACTAGATTTTTTTCTAACATCATTTTATAATCAGCTTTTGATTCTATTTGCGATGTTTTTGAGCATTAACTATATCTATGACTTCCGCAGTTGTTATATACAGGGGGTTCCGAAAATTACTAATCCTATTTCGGATAGTCTAAGTGTCTATAGGCCGACCGTTTAACTCGCGTATCGCCATCTGAGGTACAAAGTCATAAAACATTAATTAAATCTCATGAAGAACTATTTAACAACAGATAAAAGTAATGTAAGACTATTCGTCACTAATATCCATATCGCTTGAATCATCATCACTGTCTGTGCAGCTTGAGGAGTCAGAATCTTGGCGATAGGCGATACGCGAGTTAAACGCTCTACCTATAACTAAGTTATTGTGCGCGTTCCCCTCTGCCGAGGTACATGAATAGTTTTTATGCATAAACTTTTCATGTTTTGGGTGTTGAGTGTAGCTTGTATTGCCGTCTGCATTTGTTAAGACGCTTCAACTTTTACATGCGTGCCAGTTTTGGGGGAAGGGGTTACCCAAAAACTAGCAGAAACAATTTAATACTAGATCTGGCGTATAACACTTCCTGTGTTAAATGCTGATTCAACAATTCCGACCCACTATTAAATAGTGTTACCAGACTTCGCACCGGAACACGGCAAGGTCGCTTGGCGGTGCGGCTTTGTCTGGTGGTTGGTCACTAACCACGGCCGAAGCCTACCAATTTATTGTCACCTGTTGGCACCACCTAGAGGCCACGTGTGGGGATTCAATTAAAGGCAAAATGAATGAATAAATAATGAATGGTATTGAAATGTCAAAACCACCAAATTTTGATTAGCGTGGTGTTAAAACTTCAACGACTTGCTGTGGTGATCGGTTCAGGCACTTAAAAGGTTATACCTACATTCAAATAAGCTTTTAGATAAAGTAATTAAATAAAAAAACTAAATTAATGATCGGCAGGACACGACATTTGTTATATATTCGCTAAAAGGTCGACAACTTGAACACGTGTTTTTAATTACTGAACGTTGGTTAAAACGTGCATTATAGTTTCATAGTAAAAAGTATGGTTTTGACTCCTGGCTGGTAAAGGAATTATGTTGTAACTATGCAGGAAAGTATTTTCTTAAATTTACGCGAATTTCACACATTGAAATAAAACTATTTTATAACGGATTTTATAGCGGTTTATTTTAGATTTTTATACCCGATGTTTGTACTACACAAATTTAAAATAACTATAAAATCTACTTTATATAAGAAAGCGTATTATAAAATTTCAGACTACCTAACGGATAAAAACGCTTGGAATTAAGTCGCTCTAATTCAACACAATAAACAAACAAAATGTAATATATATAAGTACTTCATTTAAAAAAGGAAAATAGCCTACTGAGTTTTTTGTCAGTGTTTCTCAGTAGTTACCATGCCACTGCATGGTAGGAAAAGATATTGGACTATTTTTAAGTAGACCCGCGTTTAAAAAAAAATTAAGCGTATTTTCATTTCATTTCATCATTTCATTTCAAAGTCTTTTCAGACTTCATGGTTACGGGTGGTCTGAGGTATTTGACGTCCAAATTTATTAATGGGACTTAATAAACCGCGGCGCGGTAAAATCCGATAAAAATGGTTTTATTTCAATATGCACTAGAGCTTCGTTGGGAACGAAGTGTTAGGAGACGTTGCATCGGAACACGGCGAGGCTGTTTGGCTTCACGATAGGTTCATAAGCTCGTCCCTATTACGTATGGGACCTAAACTTCACCTCTGCCTACACTTTTAGGTAATTCATATGCTACTACCGCCATCTGTTCGAAAGAAAAGACACTTCGCGGGACCTCCTAAAGCTCCGATTTTTGTTAGTATTTAGTAGTAGTCGAGCGGTGTAAGCCGTCCGATTGGGCTATACTGTGCCCGGAAGGTCGCGGGTTCGACTCCCGCCCCGGACAATATTTGTATAACAATAAAAATTTGTTTCGATGTCTGGTTGGTTGAGGGACTACCCTCCATGCTTCGGAGAACACGTCAAGCCGTCGGTTTCGGTTGTCATTTAACACATCTACGACAATCGTTACATGTATTCAGAAGCCAATATAATCTGACACCTGGTCTAACCATCTCGGCTACTGGTTCCCTACGGGCTTCGAGGTCTGATGGCAGTCGCTCGTATAATTCTGGTAGCTAGCCGCATCAGGTTAGACTGGGAGCCGACCTCAATAGAAATGGGAAACAGGCAAGGGGAATGAATGAATGAATTTATGTTTTAACATTACATTTAACCAAATTAATAATGCAAGATAAGGATCTAAATAAATAGTCTATTAAATTAACCATTAATAAGTCACTTGACTAGAACCATTTATGTTCAGGAAACTGTTTTTTTTTTGCTATTATTTGGCTAACAACCTTATTTAAAAATGTTATTATAACTGTTAGTTAAACCTATGCTTTTATTAATAAGCGAAGCGGAATGTACTTATATACTACATTAAAATAGTGTTTTTGCATAAGTGTTATAGGTATTGACAACTAATTGATAATACAACATACAAAACTGCCTCTATGGTCCAGTGTTCGCACAATAACCGCGAGGGTCCCGGGTTCGATTCTCGGGTCGAGTGTAAAGACTTATCTAATATACATAGGGAATCTTAGTTGCAGCTCAAATTTTGGAATTGTGCCAGATGAATGGCAATAATTATAATAATATTTTATGGAGGAGTTTAGATACCCTAAATTAAGTGATAAGGGCTGTTCACCCTTAATTTATTTTTTTAATTTTTGGACGAAATTTTTTGTTTTTATTGTTTGTATAATACATACAGCCCAAAATTTTCACCCTTCTATCACCAACCCATATTTTTTAATAGCGATATTAGTAATACGCGGTACGAAGATCGCTGGGGCAGCTAGTTATTATATAAACGCTTACGCTATGCTACTATGACCTTACCGTTATAAATTGGAGTTTGATTTTAACGACTTCTTTATTTATCTAAGAAACTGATGAACCTGTTTTGATTAGAATTTAGTTATTATCGGTTTTGTTAATGCGGTTTAAGATTTTATCGCGACAGAATTATAGAAAAAAATATCAATATTTGTTTTTTGGCAAAGAGAGAACTGAGCTAACTTGCGCTTGACTACGACTTGCATGATGTTAAGAAATGATGCAGTCTACGATGGAACACCTACATGGTTAAGCAACGGTGGCGTCGGTCGACCTCGCCTTTGAAATTAACATCGCTGCTGCTCAATATCGGTGAAGGAAGACATCGTGGGGAAACAACCTGCACTTGGCCTGATTAAGGCCTAAATTCTCTCGTAAGAATGTGTTTGTTCCCCCAGCGCCCATGTCACATTTAAGCGACAAAAACATGCAAGTGTTATTTGTTCCATCGTTCACATCAACACTTTTTAGTATCCCACTGCTGGGCACGGGTCTTATCTCAACTATCTTACGAGTTAATAGAGTTTAGGCCTTAATCCACACGCGCTGGCTAAGTGCAGGTTGGTGGATGTCACATGTCCTTGAATGATTAGTTCTTAGACATGCCGGTTTCTCACGATGTTTCCCTTCACCGATACTGAGCAGAGACTAGAAATTTAGAGCTTGTTGTGTAGCCGTGTGTTGCCATTTAATGTGAAAATACAATTTCTCCCTCAGAGTGATATGTCAACCCGCGCTGCGGCGAGTTCGTTCCGCGCGCGGCGCGGTCACAAGGAGCGCTCGAAGAACTTCACCGAACTGGAGAAACGCACCGTGCTGGAACTGATCGCGAGACACCGCGATGTGCTGAGACAGGGGCGCTCCAACAACGCCACCAATAGGAGCAAGCAGGTACTACCGCTTGTTATAGTAACACAGTTTATACAACCCTCCATAATATGTGTTTCAAATAAGAATAGGACTGGGAATCCGCCATCTTGATCCGAAATGCGCAACAACTTCACATTTAACGGGCCGGCAGCGGTGACGTGATCGGTAAAATGCTTGCTTTTCACGCCGCAGGTCGTGGGTTCGATTCCCACCCGAGACAAACATTACTGATGAACATTAGTGTTTGTGTCGAGTCTGGGTGTAAATATCTATTATAAGTATATATCTACAAAAGAAAAGTATTATATGGGTCATTCTAAGTTAAGAGGTAATATGTTGTATGAAGCGACGGCATGGCATTTTTTTATATTTTTACATAAGTATACATTTTATGTAATAGAAACTTTTAAGATGAAAACATTTACAAAGTGGCCAGTCAATTCGTTGGTTTTTTCTCGTTTTATAAGTGACCAGGGTAAATATTCAGTACAGGGTAGAGACAAGATGACCAGGGGAGGATACTTTATGAACAGGGAAGAGAGATAGACATATCAAAAACACGTTTTTTTAAAGAATGAACTGTATTTATTATTTTTTTATTTTAATTATGAAATATCTAATCAGATTCTAATAATCAGATTTGTTATTTCTTAGCAGTCTTAAGCGCTAGGTACAAAAAATAACAGAGTCTTTACTTTTCCTTTCCATCAAAACAAAAATATCTATAACTTTACTATCAATATGAAATAAATTTTTGGGGGCTGAGTCACCTTCGTCCGTGGGTGTAGACCTTCAATTGAATCCCCACACGTGGTCTTCGGGTGGTGCAAATCAGGTTATAATCAACTGGTAGTAGGCTTCGGCCGTGGTTAGTGACCACCCACCAGACAAAGCCACACCGCCAAGCGGCCTTGCAGAGTTCCGGTGCGATGTCTGGTGACACCATTTAGGATGGTGGGTCGGAGTTGTTGCTCCTTTATGGTTTCTAACTATATGGTGCTACATTCCACTGCCACCTTCTCACCGATAATTATTCGTAATCACGAGTCAATCGGTATACTAGGCTGGCGCGTTCCATCGTAGGCTACAACATTGCTTAACATCAGGCAATTAAAAGCAAGAAGAATATGAAATAGTCACTAATAAATTAAGCAACAACTTCTCGGAGTAACAGTAATAATTTTTTCTTGATAAACTCTCAAAACATTTTAGTTAAATGAAACTAAAAAAAATATTTTTCCAAAACCCTCATTCTAAGATATAGATTCGTTAAATGCATAAAATATCCGCCTCGCTTTCATTTTCAAGTTAGGGCTAGGTAGTTTTTTAAAACCTGATCTCAGGTGATCACAGAATTAAAAAAAATATAATTTGACGTTCATCATCTTCTTCATCACCTGTGCACAATGCACCATAACGATATTCTTTTTTTGTATCTTGAAGTTTAACCAGCACAAAGCCCCTATTGCTGAATGTTTCCTTTCCAGATGTTGAGGGCTTTGAGTCATCTTTGTGCAGTTAGGTTTAAATACTGGTAGGTACAGAATGCTGTAGTGTTTCTTGAGGCTTCTTCCTGTGTTCTTGAGATGTGAAATTGATGAGTGGGTCATCTTCGAAATCGCTAGCTCTGTAAATAATCATCAACGCGTAGATTGAATTTACAATTTGTTTCTGGATAATCCACAGTATCCAAATGAAAATGACGACATAACTTTAAGTCACAGAAGCAGCTCAAACTTTTCAATGTCAGGCAATTACGTATATATACGCAATCGGTAACTTAGTGAACCTTTAGTGTGCCTGAAAAACTCATATTAAATTGTAAAGTCAGAGAAAAATGCAGAAATATTCATGAAAACGCATACAAATGTATCTTCCCTGGACTAAGTTTCTCCCCTGCTATTAAAAGTGCCAGGGGAAATACGCCAGGTGAGAGACATTTTCGATTGATATCTTATATAGCCGAAAAGGTGTTTCTCATACGCAATTCACAATTAAACGTAAGATTGTATGCACTATTCATAGCGAACGTGTAAGTCTATATTAATAATTTAACGAATAATTTCTACTGGAAACTTACCAGAGGAAAGACTACATTCACTCAACATTTCTACATCCAGCGAGCGGTGGGACTGAAATGGCCGTTAAAATGGCTGCTCAGTGGGCTTATGGGGTGCTTGCTGCTAGCTTCACATTACATCCTATGCACTCAAGGTCACAACTTCCACAACTTAGTAAAACAAAACTGAATTTTAAACGAAAACCAAAAGCCAGGGGACGAGACACGAAACTCGGGGGACAAATTTCGGCGTTGATTTTATTTATGAAAAATTGGAATAAAAGTAATTTTACGTATAAGACACTGTAAGTAAGTTATTGTGCTGTATATAATAAACGATGATAAAGTCATTATTGAATTTTAATACATTCATAATAACTGGCTAACAAATAAAGTCGGTTTGGGGACAGACCAGGGGAGAGACTTTTTTCTTATATTAAAACTTATTGTGACTAAACTACGTACATTTCTGTAATAAATTTAAGTGAGCAAATAGAAAACATTTAGTTTTAAGTAATTAATTAGTTAATAAGGAAGTTAGTATATAAAAAAAGTATTTTTTTGTCCTGGCCATGGAAAGTACCTCTTAACTTAGAATGACCCATATGTATAGTATATACCAGTTATCTGGTTTCCATAACACAAGCTCTGCTTAGCTTGGGACCAGATGACCGTGTGTGTTAATGTCCCAGAATATTTATTTATTTATTTTATTTTTCAGTACGGTGGGCAAAAATATTTGTCTGATAGGTATAATAATCACATCTAGATGAAAAAAACATTAAAATGCGTATTACTATATCTTAATGCCGCTCCATTGAGATTGAAAATTTCGTCTGGGTGTAATTATCTATATCTAAGTATATATTTACAAAAGAAAAGTATTATATGTAGTATATTACCAGTTATCTGGTTTTCATAGTACAAGCTCTGCTTAGTTTGGGATCAGATGACCGTCACTATATTATGTACGAACGTATTTTATTAACTTTGGACGAAAAAAAAGCGGTGTTCTAAGTTAAAATATGTGTTTCTATCCGTGTTTATGTATTTGTGCAAAAGTTTATGGCATCCTAGCGCGTAAATTTACTTAGGTAGGTATGCTGTATGTAACTACATACCTTAAATTTTTCCACATAAGTCACTTTTCCATACATTACAGTAGAGGTACGGTTATGCGCCACCGTTATATGATGGAAATTCCACGGGTACGCACAAAGCGCTTTGCTTCCACTTTCATTGTGCGAACTACCAAATTGTGGAATTCGCTGCCGGTATCTATGTTTCCCGATAGCTATAATCTGCCGGTCTTCAAGTCACGAGTGAATCGGTATTTACTGGGTAAGCGCGTTCCATCGTAGACTGCATCATTGCTTCACATCAGGCAAGTTGTGGTCAAGCGCAAGTCTATTTTAAGATGAAAAAAAAATCAGTTTAAAATAATATTAATGTCTGTGGTTTGATATTTTGTGCTGACGCTACTTTTACTAGGTTTTTGGTATGAAGTTAGCCGCGAGTCCAGTCCTATTGTTATTTGAAGCGTATAGTAAGAGAGGTATGGGGTAGACTTAACTTTTATCACACTTTCCAATGGTATGTGGTTTAAAAATAATATAATACACTGGCACATTAACACACACGGTCATTCTGATCCCAAACTAAGCAGAGCTTGTACTATGGAAACCAGATAGCTGGTAATATACTACTTAAAACACTTTTCTTTTATAAATACATACTTAAATACAGATAATTACACCCAGACACAAGACAAACAGACATATTTAAACAAATGTTTGTCTCGGGTGGGAATCGAACCCACGACCTGCGGCGTGAAAAGCAAGTATCTTACCAACCACGCCACCGTTCCGTCAAAATCTACATTTCTTACACGCGCCGTTCAGTCTAAATGTCTCAGCAGTTTGATAACAAAACAGTGTTAAATTACTGAACACAGCGCAGTATCATGTTATATGCGCAGTTAACTAAACTAAAAACCATAGTTTGTTTGCATTCCTTCAATCAGATATTAAACTAGCTCCCTCCATGACTTCGTCTGTGATTTTAAGCATATAACACGTTGATGTTATACGCAACTTCTGATAAAAATGGTCCAGACCATTTTTACAAATATATTTTACAACGTGAGAAAATACAGTCTATAACTTTCGCAATTATAATATTACTAGCGGACCCGGCAGACGTCGTTCTGCCCCGATAAAGCAGTGCCATCTACCGGGTCTCAGACCTACCGAATATAACCATTAATAAATAATAGGTATCTTACCCGGTTTTCGGCACTTCTTCGCTTTCTAAATTTTCTTTTTTTTTAATTTTTCTCTGCGTAAGAACCATCCTCGAACTTAAAAGAATATTTTAAAAAAAGAATTAGCGAGATCGGTCCAGCCGTTCACGCGTGATGTCGTGACAACGGAAAACGGGTTTCATTTTTATATATATAGATATATATATATATATATATATATATATATATATATATATATATATATATATATATATATATATATATATATATAGGCCGACCGTTTAACTCGCGTATCGCCATCTGAGGTACAAAGTCATAAAACATTAATTAAATCTCTTAAAGAACTATTTAACCACAGATAAAAGTAATGTAAGACTATTCGTCACTAATATCCATATCGCTTGAATCATCATCACTGTCTGTGCAGCTTGAGGAGTCCATATACATTCTACATCAGCGCCTCTATCGGCCACCCCCACCAGTATTTACACACCAATACGACCACTATACGTAAAGTCACTATTAATTGTAACTAATTTTCAATTAATACAAGTCTTAATAAAAACACCCAAGTATTTTCGAGTCTCAAACTACCTCCATACCCACTTTTATCCAAATCGGTTCAGTAGTTTAAGCGGGAAAGCGTAACAGACAGACAGACAGAGTTACTTTCGCATTTATAATATTAGTAGGGATTATATTTGTCTGTAAGCTTTACCAATCCAAATACAATATATAATACAATACATAGCCGGCGAAAAGTGGGTGACGTTCACTTTTGCCCACAATCTGGGTAATATACGCGTGACGCTGATTTAACATCAAGATATGATCAAGCGCATGATTGATATAAACTTTTAAACTTTATTGTTGCATTATTAATATTTAAAGTTTTTTTTTAATTTAATTTCAAGATTAATTTTGTAATAAAAAAGTTTCTGAGCTCATTGTGAACATACATACACAATAATAATAATAATAATAATATAGTGGGACATTAACACACACACGGTCATCTGATCCCAAACTAAGCAGAGCTTGTACTATGGAAACCAGATAACTGGTATTAAACTACATATAATACTTTTCTTTTGTAATTAAATACTTAATATAGATAATTACACCCAGACGTAAGACGAACAGGCATATTTAAACAAATGTTTGTCTCGGGGGGAATCGAACCCACGACCTGCGGCCTGATAGTCAAGTATCTTACCGACCACGCCACCGGCCCGTCATACTTTGTAATGATATAAATGACAGTGAAACTTTACACATGCGCATACGCAATCGCACCACGAGTTGTCTGTATGATTTAATAAGTTCTAAATTTAAACAAAATTTCTAAATAATTTCCATTTGACATTTTGAATGCGATATTTTTTTCAAAATGGTGGACCGCGTCCAAAGCCAGTTATGTAATTATGTAAGTTGATTTTGTTATTGTAAATTATGTTAATTAAACGCAAAAATTCACTAACGTCTCTACATCGGTTTATTATTTTTGCATGTTTAATATAAATACTGGTATTAGATAAGTAAACATGTTACTTCAGTCCAGTGGTAAGCACTGTTCGATTCCCGGATCGAGCAGAGAGACTTTTCCCAATATTCTTAGAAATTAGTTGCAGCTCGAAGTTTGGAATTGTGTATGTTGAACGGCAATAAGTTTGCGTGTACGTACTATGCGTGATAAATAATAATTGGATTGAAAATCCGCCATCTTGAAGTGGAATGAAAGCGCAACGACTTCACATTTTTTAGTACAGTGAGCAAAAATTTTTGTTCAATATAATAATCACATCTTTTTTTTATTAGCTTGTAGTGTCCCACTGCTGGCAAAAGCCTCCCCCATAGCCTTCCAACTGTCCCTATTGCTAGCTTCTTCAGTCCAAGTCGCGAGAAACGCGCTTATATCATCGCCCCATCGTTTCCGTGGTCTTCCTCGGAGACAACGACTGTCTCCAGGAATCCACTGCGTCGTGATACGGGCCCATCTGTCTCGATGCATGCGACAAATATGACCAGCCCAATCCCATTTCTAGATGAAAAAATGCTGCATATATCTTATTGCCGTTCCAGTGAGATTGGGCATTTGGAGTCGAATGTTTAGTTACGAACATATTTTATTAACGTCTGACAAAAAAGCGGTGCAATAAATTAAAACGTGCGTTTTAATCCGTAAATATACATTTGTGTACAAGTTTGTGGCATAGGATGCGCGTAAATTTACTTTTTGGCACATCTACTTAATGCATCAGCTGTCATTTTATACTGTCATCGCGTCCGTCTTTGAAGTTAGCTGTCACTCGATAATGTCATTATGAACGAACGAATGAACACCGAGCACGGGTGAAGCGACCATCTTAGAATGGCGGACACTGTGTGTTGGACCGTTGTGTCGTCGGGAAGTGCAGATGCAATAACGTGCTCGGTGAACGTTACGATTTAATCCAACGTAATCTTAACGATCTGTAATTAACTTGTAGAATTCGTGATTGTGCTATCGAGAGATTGGGGTGAAGTGATATATGCCGTAGTTATTTTATTGAAATACCGTATTCTTACCCGATTATTTACGTCTACATAAAGTTGTCTGCTAATCCTGATATTTTAGTCTGAAACCTTCAAAAGCACTCATACTTAAGTTATGTACTTGTGTGAAGTTTTGTACAAAAATCACTTTCCCATACATTTAAATAATATTATTTTCTGTGGTTTGATATTTTGTGCTGAGGTTACTTTTGCTTGGTTTTTTGGTATGAACTTAGCCGTCAGTCCAGTCCTATTCTTATTAAAAACGCATAATATATTCACCTCTACACCTTCATAGAGCCTGGGAACGCCAGACCTTCGTCATTTACCGACCTTCATAAGCAAGTTGTTGTCAAGCACCAGCCATCTAAGACTTAAAAAAAAACGTATATGTTTCCGTTTTTGCAGTTGGTGTGGTCGACAATATGCGAGGAGGTGAACAAGCGCTGTGGCGGCGAGCGCCCGCGCACCGCGGCGCAGGTCAAGATGTGGTACGAGAACTACAAGAAGAAGTGCAAGATGCGCGCGCACGAACATCCTGTTGTACGTACTATACATACACACTCATTTGCGTAATATACATCTCTATCTATATATATATAAAATCAATGCCACTTTTCGTTGTAATTTTATAACTCAAAAACGGGCTAACCTATTCAAACCAAATGTTAAGGTATTGTTCGGACTATTTAGTAGATGGTTTATGTGAAGTTTGGACAAAATCGGTTGAGCGGTTCTTTATTTATCACATTTTTTGTAAATTGTTGAGTGACTGGGGCGGGCCACTAGTAGTCTATATCTTATATTAAAAACTAGCTTTCCGCCCGCAGCTTCTCCCGCTTGATCTTTAATATCATGCCCTGCAGTGGGATAAATCTATGTGGAGGCTCCGCATTTGTGGGTGCGAGTTTTCGCAACATCCCTGGTTCACCTTATTCTACAACAGATGGCGCTAATTTAATCTATGAGCTTTCTCCCCTCCTTCACTAGATGTCGCTATCTGCTCTAATATGTCTAATATTGCGCAGGCAACACAAGCAGACCCTCCTGGACTTCTTGACGGCATGCTCTGGCAGAACTTACACCCTTTAGATGTCAAAGGTAACAGTTTATTGATAAAAATCTCTCAACTCTTAAGTTACGGCCACGAAACTCAGCGTCGAGCAACGCTTCTAGCGATTTTGTTGTTCATTGCGTATTTACATTAAAAGTGTATACAACAAGCGCACGCGCATCACTCTTTCTTTGTACATCTAGCGCCCAACGTTTTTTCTTTTTGCTTTTTTTTATTACTGTAAAAAAGTATTATTCAAATATCTATTACAACTGAATTACGCAGACACAGAAAAACTTCTATATGCCGACCGTTTAACTCGCGTATCGCCTATCGCCAAGATTCTGACTCCTCAAGCTGCACAGACAGTGATGATGATTCAAGCGATATGGATATTAGTGACGAATAGTCTTACATTACTTTTATCTGTGGTTAAATAGTTCTTTATGAGATGTAATTAATGTTTTATGACTTTGTACCTCAGATGGCGATACGCGAGTTAAACGGTCGGCCTATAGTAGTGAATTAAGTTCACCATAGTACGTAGGTAGTACCTAAATTGTTAAAACAATTGTTGAAACACAGGTTAAAACAATTCTAGGTCAGGTGGGCCGTTTATATAATACTAAAACAATATTAACGTGAATAATAATCCCCAATAATTTAAACCCATGTGTATGGGGCATTATTTTTCAATATTTATTTTTGTTAAATCTAGTATTTTTCATTAATGTTATTGTTATTAACTTTTAGTTCTGTGCTTTAAATACGCGTTTTTTTTTTTCAAATATTACTAACAATATATTGTATGTAACAGAGCAGTCGTTCTGTGAGGAGGAGTGTGACGCCACGACCAGCGCAGACGCACACAGCGTCAAGGATGACGACTGTCTACCTGTCAACGTGAGTCAAACTTCATTTCAACCCTTCTTACTGTCCCAGTCCTGGGCACGGGTCTCCTCTAAACTATCTTGGGATTTGAGAGAGTTTAGGCCTTAATCCACACACGCTGGCCAAGTACGGGTTGGTGGATGTCACATGTTCTCGGATTATAGGTCTTAGACATGCCGGTTTCCTCGCGATGTTTTCCTTCGCTGATATTAAGCAGCGGCGATGAAACAATTCCCACAAAGATGTGTAAGCACGACTGGGAATCGAACCCACGATCTTATATTTCTAAGGCGAGGCCCGTACCGCTGCGCACCGCTCATACTTATCTCACTTATCTCACTTATATTGTAGCGTTTATGGTTAGCTGCTCTGCACTTTGCACTTTTCTAATATACTTAGAGAATGTCAGTTGCAGCTCAAAATTTGGAATTGTGCTTGTTGAACGGTAATAAAACGGATGTAAATGTGATTTCCTAGTAACTTGGCTACTTATTCCCCCACACCAATTAGTGGTGACAACGTTATGGTGAATATTGGACATTCTGCGAATTTGACATTCTGAGAACTGGACATTTTGCGAATTGGACATTCTGAGAACTGGACATTTTGCGAACTGGACATTCTGAGAACTGGACATTTTGCGAACTGGACATTTTGCGAATTAGACATTCTGCGCCTAAACGGCCCCTAATACGTATGGGACCTAAACACAGCCGGAGGTATGTGGATGATATACACCTCTGAGTGTTATGTAATGTGACCAAACTACACCAGAATTGTGCAAAGGCCTCTACTGAAGCGTCCCACTTCTTACACTCCAGCCACTCTCATCCAGTTCTTACCAGCCACTCCACCTGGTCTGAAGACTTCCTCACAATGTCGGCCAATCCGTGGTCTCACACATGTACATTGTCCCACACATGGTTATTAATCCCAATCCAGATACCTGATTGTTATCACGACGGGCCGGTAGCGTGGTCGGTAAGATACTTGCTTTTCACGCCGCAGGTCGTGGGTTCGGTTTTCATAACTGTGTACTTTCACCTGTAATATTTTCTACCAACTTTGAATTAAGTAGAGCTCCAAACTATCAAATTTTCCAGATGTCAAACGGACGACTCTCAAGCACGAACGAAAGCGAAGATACGATGCCCAACGTCCTCGAACCCCAAGTCCAAATTATCCCCCAATCCTCCCCCACTCCTCCGCCACACAAACTCCCCCTCCCGCCCATCCTCCCCAGTCCCCTGCAAGCGCTAGAACAAGCTAGAATACAGCAGACCTTCATACAGAAACTAAACGAGTTATCAAATACCCCTCTAAATTTGAGCAGTTTAGATGATATTAAAAGAAATAATAATCATGATAGGACTGATAATGAAGAAGATCAAATAAAACATGATACAAATACGGCGACAGAAGAAGAGAGATTGTATTTTACAGCGAAAAGGCAACATGCGATATGGGAGCATGAAGCTAAAATGAAAATATTAAATATGGAGTTGAGACAGAAAGAAGAGATATTTTCATTACAAAAACAACTGTTTTTAATTGAGTTAAGGCTGAAAATGGATTTTTTGGAGAAGGCTAGTGCTAAATGATGAGGTAAGTAATAAGTTTAATAATTATTATCAATGTTACCCTATTTCAATCTAATGTCAGTGGGCTAATTCTCATAATTCCTTGACGCGCCGATCAAGTTGCGGTGCAGTTGCAATAAAGTTTACGTCTTAGTGCAAAATGGTATTCTTGTAATTGTTTAACTGTCATATCTAGGATAAACCGCTCGCGTAACGTGAATTTGACGCGAGCGTATCTGACAGCGGTTGTCAAAATTACGAGAGTAAGAAAAGGGTTGTTTTGATCGAAACTTAACTGCAACTTCACTACAATTTAACTTATTGAATTACGTGAATTAGCCTACGGAACAGCCGGTCAGGTAGGTAGGACCAAAGAGCTTACATTAAAATGCTGGAGATTGTGTTTAGAACAATTAGGGATGGCGACAAGGTAAGACAAATCGTATTTTAAAATATAAGACACGGTCTTTTTGCTTTATCATTGAAATGAGACAATATTGAGATATGACGCATAAAAGTTATAAAGTGAGAGTGGCCTACGTCATACAAAGGTAGAAAACTTACCGAGGTGTGACGTCTGTAGACGCTCGTGCGTCACTTCAACACTTTTTAAAGTATATTTTAGCACAAACACAGTAATGGAAAATTTTGAAAATACAATATGTAAAAATGGTATTAAACTGGCATTGCAATTATACAGAATCAAATCACACGCATTCGCTCGGTCACTCTCTCATACATTCAGTTCCTCACTCGCTCTCTCGCTTGCACACCGTTATTGATAGTTAAAATAATTGTACACGAAGGTGAACAAATATATTTTGCAAATTGATCGCGTCGCCAACAACGTCATGCGAGGATGAACAAATAAGTGTCCAATTTTTTAATTTATCTGTCTGACGGACAAAACAAAGTAATATAATTTCATCCCAATTTTTTAATACAAGAAATATAACCTTGAATGAAGTCGTTTATGTCTATTGTCCCTTTCTTTAGAAATAAATAGTGTCCATGAATTAAAAAAAGTAAGCAACGACCTAGCTGATATCTTTTGTCTCTTTCTTTCGAGTTATTTAAGAAAGAGACAATAGACATAAGCGAGGTCATTTAAGGCCATATTTTTTCCTTCAAACATTTTTCTAGACGCAAGTTCTAAGCAATCTGTAAGCTTCTTGGGTAGGGTACTTTAGGTTACTTGAGGTTACCTTTATTTTAATTGGGGTAATTTCAATGCGTAACTCTATTTTAATCTCTATAATCTTTTGAAAATTGAAAGGACTAACCCATCCAAAATTTTGACTGCCTCGCCGCTATATGTCGCTTTACCCCGCCGCCGCGCCGGTTGGTTTAAATTGTTTTTATTGATTTTGTTCCTAATATTTCCACCAGATAGCGCTGCAAGCAGGGATGACGTCACAGCATGTTTTTAAAACAGCTAAAGACAGCCACACAGCCGTGTGTATGTAGGTTTTTGTGAGAAAAGTGCCATCTTTTATAGTTACCGAATTTATTTCATCAATTTTAATTAGTAGTTAAACTACAAAAAAAAATTGTTGATGTTTTTTTTTTCGTTAACTGTCCGCCGGTCGGTCTTGACTTGTAAAGTTTTGCTGGACCGAAATACGTATTGCTAGACTTTTGATAGGTCTAAAGCCGTGGCCTTGGAAAGTATGATTTTAAATTATTTATTTTAACAATAAAAAAAGCCAGACATTATGACTGGCCAGTTAAAAAAAAACATTTTTTTTAATGCTGACAAGTTTTTTTTCTTTTCTTTTTATTCATATCAAGGCCACAGTTTTAGTGTTGCGTCGAATTGTGATTATCGATTTAATTATTTTTGTATATCGTTATACATTTGCAATAATTAATATAATGAAGCTTATTTTTTATGGTTTTTTTTTCGTTAGTCTGTAAGAGAAGTGCTTAATTCTTTCGCTGCTTGTAAAGTATTATCTGTGGCAGCTTGTAGAGTGGAATATTGATCGAGACTTTTTTTATTTAATATTTTACCGCCATATCGACTAGTACACCGTTAGTAAGTATGTTTAAATATGTATTTTGTACATGGCGCGTTTTAAAAATGCGACTATATTATAAAATAATATATTCTACTAATTTAGTTATTAATTTTATGAAATTGTGAAATACAGTATTTAAAATACAGTATTTTTAGTAGTTTTAGTGAGAAACGGTCAATATTCCATTTGTAGATCGAAACCGAGTAAGATTTCTGTCTATTGACATAGACATGTTTTAAAACTATGTCAAACTGACGTATTTCTATGTTAGTTGTATAAAATATACGTCGTATGTTAAATAACGGGGAAAAGTAATATGGTTTATGTTACCCCCTAATATTTTTACTCTAAAGTTCGATCTATAAGTATTTAAAAACACAAAACTGCCAACACATCGCGGATTTTAACCGATTTAAAATATGAAGATTTTTAATTTAATGGTTATATTTTTTTAGGTTTTAACTCCGTAGTTTATAACGGATTTGCAAATTTAAGAAATTCTTGAACTTTGAAGTCGGTTTTTTGTTATATTTTGTTGCTTGTTTAACAAAATAGTACTTAAGTCGAGATTTCAGCTTCCATACTGTCATATTGGGGTAATTTATACTAACTAATGTAAGTTAATATACAATTATTTTTTATAAATTTTATTATTCAGCAATTATTTCCCTACCACAGCTGCTTAACACCACATTTGAAACTGAACATATTTTTTTATTGAATTTACCACATTTTTAGGTTTAATTACTATAGACAACAACTACAACAAAGTTTATATTAAAAATGTATGCATTGAATGTTTTTTTTTTAATTTATATTGGTTAGTATAAAAAGGAGGACGTAATTAGATATTGTATCTGTAAAGATGGCCGATTTTGTTTATAAATATTATTTATAAAACTTATTTCTAACACAGTATTTATCGAGTATTTTATTTATAGTTATTTAATGCCAATAATAATATAAATGTGCTTTCAGAGACTTCATCGTAAGATTCATTGTATGCGACGTTTAAGTGTTTTTACAAGTCGCGTCATGTAAAAAGATTTCTAGTGGTTAAGCTGCGCAGTAGGCGATTTATCGGTCTGTTTGGTAGTATGAGGTGTTGGCGGGTGATCGCCGCATGATTGCAAATGCGTATTGGTTCAGTTAACCTTTGCTTTACAAACTTTACCTGTCTCTAGCGTTCTTTCTACATGACGCGAACTGTAGCGAAGGGTCGATGCGATTGATCTGAGAGTACTATAAAGTTATGCTCAATATAAAAATATATTTATAAACAGAATAATGGTGTAAACTAGTCCTTATTTGTATGATTGTATAAAATAATTATAGTTATTAGAAAACATTTATTTTCCTTTATTTTTCTACTTTAATTTGTTCATTTTAAGTTCTCTTAATACTTTTTGCACGTCTTGCACGTCGCAATTAAAAAAATCGTGAACAAATCGGTCGTATAGTTAAAAGTTGTGATAATTAGGAATGAATAATATATTGATGAAGAGTGTTAGAATTTATATCCTTTGAAATAAATTGCCTATACACTGAAAGCATGGACCGTTTTTGGTGCGACTTATTCTTTTTAAGTCTGGGGGATTTGCGTCTATTTATTATAATTAAAAATCTAACCAGAATTGGACGTCTACCTACATATTGCTAAATTCCCATTAGGTAAAGCCACGTTGTGGTAATGTCTGATGGACTGTCTTCGTTGGACATTCCCATTTACTGAATAAAGTGAGAATAATAAGGTTAATTTTCTCTTAAAAAAGGTACACTTATTGTGATAAAGTTACAGCCAGATTCATGTATGCCTTTATGAAAGCTGGAGTCTATACTGTGTGACAGATATCCAAGAATACATGACACAATTATAAATCTGTAGACGCAAATCTCCATGTGACATTTTTCTCTGCTATTATTATTTTATACAATTATTATTCGAGTCAGTGACGTGCCAATCGAAACCATTGTTAATAATAATAATAGTTATTACATATATAAGATGTTACGTTAGATATATAGATATGTAAAGTTTAGACAAAAAATATTCGACACATTATGATATTATTAATAATAATTTAGACAGGAAATAATAATACAGTACAAAGGCTTTACCTTCAGCCGTTACCTCAGTGCAGTGTAATTTGTAAATATAAACTAGATTAGTGTAAAAAAATAAATTTTAGAAATTTTTTATACGAGGGCGTCTTACACCTTCAATTTATCAGAGATTTCAGTTAATACAATTTTAAGTTACCAGATAATAAAATTGATTTATGCGTCTGGCGTAAATGTGTAAAAATTTGTAAATACTTTTATTGTTATATTATTTAGTCTGGTTAAAAGATGAGTCTGGCTTACAATATATCGATGTTTACTATGTTATCAAAATGAAATTGAAATTTGGTACTAGAACATTGTTTAGGACAGCAAAATTGTTCCACTGTGGCGTTTTACTTCTCTCTGATTCCTACTAAAATATTGCATCTATTATAGTTACGTGGTAATCATGGCCTTATAAAAAGTTCTAAAAAGGCCAGACACATCTTTCATTAGCCAGACACGCCTTTAGAAGGCAATATAGGTGTAAGCACCTCATGACATGGCAATACTTTTTAATATTTGAAATGGCAATTTTAAATTGTGATGTATTCTGCGATCTCAAAACAGATTAAAAATATTTTTATCTCCGGAATTCAGTAAAATTTTTGAAATTGCAACACTTTATATCGTTTTTTTCTTGTATTCAAACATTGCGTTAATCTGATACAATTGGATATAAATGAAAATAAAGAATTTATTTTCTGTTCTAATGTTTCTTATTTAACTTACCATATTACGATTAAGTAGAAATGAGGCCCCTGTCATTCCTTTCAAACTGAAAAATATCCTGATCCAGTGGTCGTCACATTTTTCTGGATAGGGCCTTATAGGATAAAGTGAGGTGTCACTGCAGGCCGCACAGGCACGTAGCTATATAAAGTCTATGGGGAAGTCATGTGGTTATAAAAAATTAAAACGCGAGCGCGAAGTCACCGGACTTTGGGTGAGCCGTCCGAGGACGGTTGAACCGATCAAATACTATGATAACTGCCATGACATGGATTGGGGAGCCATCCATGTGAGAATGAATCTCGGCTCAGTACGTTGCTAATGTACCTACTAATAAAGGTGTCCTTTTTAATTAGGGCAACTGACTTCATACCATTCCTGCCCAAAAGGGAAAAGAGGCTTTTTTCCCCTGGTCAAAAGTTTTTAAAGGGAATAATTTTGACTTTTTGACAATCAATTTATGCAAAACCTGTCCAAAAGATAAATGCTCTCCAGAGATGGAGATCTAGACATAAATTTCGATAGTTTCGACTATGTACCTACTTCCTATAATTGCCATACTTTGCCGTATGCACGCCTGTGTTTTAGATTGATTCGATTTAGCGTTGATGCAATAGCGATGGTATTGCAACTTTTGATAGTTTCAATGATATTCGCGATATCGACTATTTTTCAAGGTCAAGTATCTATTGATAAACTATCGCTTTTGCAAAACTCTAATACGAATAATGTCGGCGAGTGTGATACTGACGGCCGTAAGCGTTTATTATGCTCTTTCTTCTTCTTCTTTTAATTATGGCCTCTGCAGAAATTATTCCGCAATTTTGCCAGTGTCAAGTTTAAATAAGTATATAAGTTTTTAAAGATTAGTAGTAAAAAAAAAACTAAAAAACTAAACTTTAAAAAACTGCGACGTTCATTATGCTCTTTGCTGACGGCTGGCGTCGTCTAGTCATGTCAATGTCAACATAGTCTATTTGACAGTTTATTTGACACCTATGTAAATTCTTCGTCGCGTCATTCATTATTTATTTACCATTTGCTTAGAAAACCAAATATTGTATTATATCATTGCAAATAACATGGAAATCAGTGTAGAAATGTTCGATAAAATATGCCGCGTCTGTCTAATACAAACCCCCAATTTAGAATCTTTGTTTTCGATATTAGAAGACGAGAGTCGAAGTCTGTGTGATATCCTTTCATTTACGGCTAATGTTAATGTAAAATACGAAGATAATCTGCCTAAACAGGTTTGTAAAGAGTGTGAATCAATAATGCACAAGGCAGATGCCTTTAAACGGCGTTGTTTGGAGTCTGAAGCACTTTTAAACAATGTGTATGCAAATCACAAAAAAAATGTCCCGTACTGTAAAACAACTCAAGAAAATCATGTTAAACTTGAAAAAATTGAATTGGAAGAAGGATTTGGTGCATACACTGGTCTAGGAACCTCAAATGCTACAACCTCGACTTACGAACTCCAAGGTTTCAGTAAAAACACTGATGAAAAAAGTATTATTACTGTGGATGTAGTTTTTAATAAAGAGAACAAAAACGTACCTTTTGGCTATAACCAAATTGAGAAGAACGATATAGAACACAATTTTGACGATAACATTGACTTTTCAATTGATAATTTACATAACAATGATTCAATTGACAGTATCCCAATAGAATTTGGACCTAAAAATCCTGTTAAAGATGAAGTAAAGACACACTGTGAATGTGGACAGGTATTTAATAGTAAAGACACATTTGAGGCACATTTAAAACAAAAAAGTTGTAGTAAATACAAAAAAAAAGTTAAAAAAAGCAAAAATGTTATAAAAGTTGAAGACATTATTGTATTAAATAACAAATCTAAAAGAAAACGCATTGATAATGAGCTAGCTACATCCCAGAACCATCAGGGTGTTAATAATAAACCAAGAAAATGTTTTAGAAAACTAAAAGTAATTACAGAAGAGGAACTAAAACCGTATCAATGCTCGTTATGTTTCCGTAAATTCAAAAGTAAAGCAGCTTTAGATACCCACACACAGAAACACAGACAGACGGAAAACGTAAAACACGTATGTGAAATATGCAAACGTGAATTCAAATATAAAGCATATTTAGAAAACCACATAGTGCAAATTCATACAAAAGTCAACAGAAGATTAGTCATAGATCAGTTATCACTGGACAAAACTAACGAAAGTCACAATGATGATAAAAAGCATAGATGTGAAGTATGTAATAAGGGTTTTACGATGTTGTGCACTTTAAAGGAACACATGAGAACACATACCGGAGAGAAACCGTTCTTATGTTCACAGTGTGGGAAGGGTTTCAGTCAGAAAACAAATCTTGCTCAACATACAAGGAGACATCAGGGGCTGAAGCCTTTCAAATGTGAAAGCTGTGAAAAAAGGTTTGTTAGCACTTCCTATATATTTTTTTTAAACTTTCTCCATACACACCATAGACACAAGGTAAAGTTGCCGTAGCTAAAACATTTTTAATCAAAAACAAAGTAAATAACAATATACTTTCACAATTTAAGCACTATTTTTTATGTAGTTGCCTGACTTTTTATAATAATAACTAGCGGACCCGGCAGACGTCATTCCGCCCAGTAAAGCAGTGCCATCTACTGGGTCTCAGACCTACCGAATATAACCAATAATAAATAATAGGTATCTAACCCGGTTTTCGGCACTTCTTTGCTTTCTAACTTTTCTTTTTTTTAAATTTTTTCTGTGTAAGAACCATCCTCGTACTTAAAGGAATATTTTAAAAAAAGAATTAGCGAAATCGGTCCAGCCGTTCACGCGTGATGTCGTGACAACGGAAAACAGGTTTCATTTTTATATTTATAGATAATATCGCGGTATACTACTACACAAGGCCATCTGATCCCAAACTAAGCAGAGCTTGTACTATGGAATAGACCAGATAACTGGATACTACATATAATACTCTTTTGTAAATACATACTTAAATATAGATAATTACAACCAGACTCAAAACAAACAGACGAGGGTGGGAATTGAACCCACGACCTGAGGCGTGAAAATCTTACCCACCATGCCACCGGCCCGTCAACATGTTGTCTTTTTTTAATAACTGCTCATTTATGGTGAAAAGAAGCAGTAATGATTATAATTATCTTGTCCATTGGAATCTATCTCAAAAGTGGGCAGGTTAGGACTTTGCCAAGTTCTTGACTGATTATTTCCAATTTCCTCTTGATGTTCATCATTTTTCTACATATTACAGATTCGTTTCCAAAGGCGAACTGGACGCTCACAGCCGCAAACACAGCGGCGCACATCCCTTCGTTTGCGACGACTGTGGGAACGGTTTTACCACAGCCAGCGCATTGAAAAAACATAGGCGCATACACACCGGTGAAAAACCTTACCTATGCGATTTATGCCCTATGAGATTCGCAGCATCAGGAACTTTGAAGAACCATAGAAGAATTCATACAGGAGAACGGCCTTTCCAGTGTTCATATTGTGATAAAGCGTTCGTACAACGTAACGATTTGATATCCCATATACGTTGTCATACTGGTGAGAAGCCATATATTTGCTCGCAGTGTGGGCAGTCATTTAGAAAAGCCTCAGGGCTGAAGACTCATGTTAAAATGCATGTTAAAGAACCGGTAGCAATGATACATGGTGTTAGTATGATGTTGAGTGGAATGCAGTGTGCAGAACAGTGATATTTTTTAAGTGTAATCTATATAACTAATAATTATTTATTGTTTATTAAAACATCACAATTTACAAATAAATAAGATATCTTACAATTTAAAAGACTTACGGCCTTATTCGTAACTCTAGTTAAAATGGACTATGTCTCTTTCTTACTGGTATAAATGTGAAGATGACAGACAAAGACAAATTAATTATAAACCTTTTTTAGCTATAATAAGCTTATAAGACGTTTATGAATACGGGGGTAAAGCTGTAAATGGACCTGAACTAAGTTGGACCTGTGTTTCAGGCTGAAAAGTGCTTTAATAACTTCTAATTATAAAATTCTTGTCACAATGTTCGTTCCCATACTCCTCCGAAGCGGCTTGACCGATTCTTATGAAATTTTTTATGGATATTCAGTAAGTCTGAGATTCGGCTAATTTATCTATTTTTCAATACCCAGGTGATAATGGGTGTTCACCCCAAATTTTTTTTGATATTTTTTTTTATTACGTTGCATTTAAAAATACATACAACCCTAAATTTTCACCCTTCTATCACCAACCCCTATTTTTTAATAGTAATACGCGGTACGAAGTTCGCTGGGGCAGCTAGTTTTTATATAAATTAACTCTAAATACATTACGCTTGGTGCATAAAAAAAAATTAAAATAAAAGTAGAGCAAACTAGGACTGAATATTTTGTCTGCTCTTATGCAATTGCTGTGAGATACTCACGAAAATTTTCTAACAGTAGAAATAATTTAACTTATTAATACTTAGTTCTTAATCTATTGTATCATTGTATCATGTTTTTAGGTCGAGTCTGATTTGCATACTATATCATTGATAAATAAATATTCTGGGACATTAACACACACGGTCATCTAGTCCCAAGCTAAGCGGAGCTTGTGTTATGGAAACCAGATAACTGGTATATACTAGCTCTCACTTTATAAATCTATTTGTAAAAATTGTCTGGACCATCAAGATACAGGACATGTTCCTAGTTTGAGGTCCGTTGTTTAAGCTTTTGTTTTGTAATCTTTTGCCAATAAACGGTTTTTATTTATTATTTTTACTATACTTAAAATACTTTTATTTTGTAAATATATACTTGTAATAGATATTTACGCCCAGACTCGACACAAACACAAATGTTTGTCTGGGGTGGGAATCGCACCCACCTGCGGCGTGAAAAGCAAGCATCTTACAGGCCACGCCACCGGCCCGTCAAATATTGTTAATTAGCTGTCTGCTTCGATTTCGCCAGGGTGGCCTGAGTATTCAGCCCCTAAATAAAGTCACCATGATTTAACAAATGTTTGAAAAGAATAAAATGTAAGTTATTTACAAACAATATATACATGAAAGGCGTCAAACATCGACTATAGGCCGACCGTTAACTCGCGTATCGCCTATCGCCAAGATTCTGACTCCTCAAGCTGCACAGACAGTGATGATGATTCAAGCGATATGGATATTAGTGACGAATAGTCTTACATTACTTTAATTTGTGGTTAAATAGTTCTTTATGAGGTTTAATTAATGTTTTATGACTTTGTACCTCAGATGGCGATACGCGAGTTAAACGGTCGGCCTGTAGTTATGGGTACCGTGACCAGTAAGGTAATTCACGTAATATACTATTATTTAATATGTATGTATTTAATTGTGTGCATGATTAATGAATTGTAAATGATTTTGTGAATAATATCAATAATACTCAAAATCAGTATTATTTTCATAATTTTGTTTTATTTTTCCTTTGATAGGATGTGAATAAATGCGGTCTTCTCTCATCTATCTTAAGAGTTGAGAGTTGGCTCGATGACCGAGGAGATAGCGTATTAGCCTCTAGCCTCAGAGGTCACGGATCCAATGGATCAAATCCCACGACGCACCAAACAATGTTGACACTTTTCATAAATCTCAACACTTGTGCGGAGTCTGAGTGTGAAGGGATAGATACACTAATGTAGTATAAAATCTCTTGTGTACCTCTATAGTCAGATTAGACTGGCCGCCATGACCGGAATACAGCTAAGAGTGGTATTTTTTACTACTAGGACCAAGTGCCGGATCAAGCAAACTCGGGGTTCGTAGCAAATCGTACTAAGGGGCCCCTGGTCTGCTATGGGCTCTTAGGTAAAAGTCGTTAATTATTTAGTACCTACTACTACCGATTGTTCAATACCTAAACAATTTTTATCTCGGGAACATCGCACACACACAATCATGCACACATGCGCGCACGCAGCCACACGCGCGCACGCACACACACACACACAAACACACACACAGCGAAATAAATGATAAATGGCTAAAGCGCGAAAATCGGGGTCAAATAAACAATGCAATATAGTAAATAAATAATTTATTTCTGTATCTGTGTCGAAGCGAGTCGTTTCTTGAGATCCAACAGCACAATTACTTCAGACCGCCCCACAGCTACTGGTCTACGCTTTCAGCTTACGTGCTTTGTCATCCTGTACAAAATACAACATTTTATTAGCCTCATGTAATTTGGCTTCTAATATTAATATTCTTTATCTTTATATTCTGGGACATTAACACACACGGTCATCTGGTCCCAAGCTAAGCAGAGCTTGTGTTATGGTAACCAGATAACTGGTATATACTATACATATAATACTTTTCTTTTGTAAATATATACTTTAATATAGATAATTACACCCAGACTCAAGATCAACATTTATGTTCATCACACAAATGTTTGACTTGGGTGGGAATCGAACCCACGAATTGCGGCATGAAAAGCAAGCGTCTTACCGACCACAAACCGTCTTGAATTCGATTGAATTTTAGTTATTATAATTTAAACGTCACAAAACGGAGCAACAATTCCGACCCACCCTCTCTGCATGGTGTCACCAGATATCGCACCGGAACACGGCAAGGCCGCTTGGTGGTGTGGCTTTGTCTGGTGGGTGGTCACTAACCACGGCTGATGCCTACCACCAGTTGATTGTCACCTGATTCGCATCACCCGGGGACCACGTGTGGAGATTCAATTAAAGGTGTACACCCACTGACGAAGGTGACTCAGCCCCCAAAAATCAATTTAAGGCATCTTAAATGTATACCTGTCCCGCGACAGTTGCACCATTGGCCAGTTGTTTCTTCAGATCGAGCAGTTTGTTAACTTCCGGTTGCCACACAGTTTTGTCTTTAGTAGAAGCTTTCAGCTGACGAACTTTCTCGCCCTATAAATGATACAGGTTAATCATAATCATTTAATATCTGCATGACTGAGCTTTGCTCGGTATCTTTTTTTTTTAAATGACATTTTCTAAAAATGATTCCAAGCTAGATCGATTTATCGCCCCCGAAACCCCCTGTATACTAAATTTTATGAAAATCGTTGGAGCCGATTCCGAGATTCCAATTATATTTAAAGATATATAAATACAAGAAAATGTACAAGAATTGCTCATTTAAAGATATAAGATTTGATCTTTACTATAATAATATCGGTGAAGTAATAACAATAATAATAATATAGTGGGACATTAACACACACGGCCATCTGATCCCAAACTAAGCAGAGCTTGTACTATGGAAACCAGATAACTGTTAATATACTACTTAAAATACTTTTCTTTTGTAAATACATACTTAAATACAGATAATTACACCCAGACACAAGACAAACAGACATATTTAAACAAATGTTTGTCTCGAATCGAGCCCACGACCAGCGGCGTGAAAGCAAGTATCTTACCGACCACGCCACCGGCCCGTCATTTAGCTTACCTGTTCACTTATAGCTTTTTCTAAATCTGCTAAACTCATGACGTCACCACTTTTAGCTTGACTCTGAGCTGCAGCGAGCTGTTTCTTCAGCTCCAACAGCTTATTCACTTCCGGTTGCCACACAGCCTTGTCTTTAGTCGAAGCTTTGAGCTGTCGAACTTTTTCACCCTTTACAAGTAAAATTAATATTAATTAACTACCTGTCCCAGCTTTGCATGAGTGTAAGTATCAGATTAAAAAAAAAGCTAATATTTATATTTATCATAATGGGTACCTAATTAACGCGTTCACCTTTAATTCGGCTTTACGTTTCGACACGGGTTGCACCGGCCGTGGTCGCCGAAAGAGCTTTGTTGATGACACCATTTTCTATATCTACCGTCATTTGTAACATAATTTAACTATTGTTAGGGACCCTACACGTTACAACTGAGCTCATTTGGTCATTTGGGGGCTGAGTCACCTTCGTCCGTGGGAGTGCACCTTTTATATGAATCCCCACACGTGGTTCCCGGGTGGTGTAACTCAGGTGACTATCAACTGGTAATTAAGTTTACTTGTAATTAACTGGTGGTAGGCTTCGGCCGTGGTTAGTGATAAAGACAAAGCCGCACCGCCCAGCGGCCTTGCCGTATTCCGGTGAGATGTCTGGTGCCACCATGCGTGGTATAAAATCTAAAATAAACCACGATAAAATCAGTTTTAAAGTAGTTTAATTTTAACTATTATCTATTAATACCTAGGACCGACAGCTTAACGTGTCTTCCTAAACACAGATATAATAAAGAAGCACTCAACGGTTACCCATCTAAATAATAGCCGCGGAAAGTGTCGCTTAACCTCTACTTTAAAGCTTACCTGTTCACTTATAGCTTTTTCTAAATCTGCTAAACTCATGACGTCACCACTTTTAGCCTGACTCTGAGCTGCTGCGAGCTGTTTCTTCAGCTCCAACAGCTTATTCACTTCCGGTTGCCACACAGCTTTGTCTTTAGTCGAAGCTTTGAGCTGTCGAACTTTTTCACCCTTCACAAGTAAAATTAATATTAATTAACTACCTGTCCCAGCTTCGCAATCAGTGTAAATTTTTAATTTTTTAACCAAAACTAAGCAAAAGTAGCGTCAGAAAAAAATATCAAACCACTTAAAATAAATTATTTTTGTCGCAGCGCGTAACCTATAAACGTAGCAATCTGTTGGTACGTAGCAGAAGGTTAGGTGTCACTTCAGTCACTTGTGATGGCATAAGGCCTGTCAAACTTACAAGCCGTCAACGTCACTCAAATTGCTTGTCTGTGAGTTAATCAAATTTAAAAATTAGTTCAACTTCAACTTCAACCCTTTTTAGTGTCCCACTGCTGGGCACGGGTCTTCTCTCAACTATCTTATGAGTTGAAAGAGTTTAGGCCTTAATCCACACACGCTGGCGAAGTGCGGGTTGGTCGCATGTCCTTGAATGATTAGTTCTTGGGCATGCCGGTTTCCTCACGATGTTTTCCTTCACCGATATTGAGCGGCGGAGATGAAACAATTCACACAAAGATGTGTGGGCACGACCAGGATTCGAACCCACGAAAAAAAAAAATGTTTTGTAACATTAACACATACGGTTAGCTGATTCCAAGCTAAACAGAGCTTGTGTTATGGAAACCAGATAACTGGTATATACTATACATAAATTACTCGAGACAAACAGACATATTTCCCACACAAATTGCGTCGGGTGGGAATCGAACCCTCCGTCGTGAAAAGCAAGTATCTTACCGACCACGCCACATACCAATTAACCAATTAATTACATTGAAAACTTACTTGTTCCGAAATTGCTTTTTCTAAATCACCCAAATTACTGCCAGATACAGATTTAGCGCTTTTTTCCTGTGAAATATACAAAAGAAAAACATATTAATTTTGAGTTTTATGACTATGTGAATTCTATATGTTAGTACTAGCTTTCCGACAGCGGCTTCGCCCGCGTGTATGTCGGTTATCGCGCCAAAACATTACCTTCTTTTTGCGCAGTCGGATAAAAACTATCCTATGTCCTTTCTCGGGTCTCAAACTACCTCCATACCCAATTTCATCCAAATCGGTTCAGTAGTTTTTGCGTGAAAGCGTAACAAACAAACTTACATTCGCATTTATAATATTATATAAATATATAAAAGTAAGTAAGTCTGATAGTATAGAAGTATAGATATAGATATAGATTATGGAATGGTTATTGGAAATGGCAATTTTATTGAGTTTTTTTGTTAGTGTTTCTCAGTAGTTGCCAGTCATTCACTGCACGGTAGGAGAAGAAATTGGACTATTTTTATATAGACTCGCGTCTCAAACAAAATAAAGCATATTTTCATTTCATTTCAATTAGCTTTATGACGGGGGGGGGGGGGGGGGAGATTGTACCTTATTAGCTCGTTCCGTTTGTGTGCCTGCGTATTTTGCTTTCAATTTCTCCAAAACATCTAGCTCTATTTTAGCGAAGAGGGGCTCTGGCTTGCCGATCATATGACCAGGGGGTAGGTATTGTATAAACGATGGGTTCCTGAGCAAAGAAAAAAAAATATCATAAACAAAATCATAATAAATAACCCTTCAACCCTTTTTAGTGTTCCACTGCTGGGCACAGGTCTTCTCTCAACTGTCTTACGTTAAGAGAGTTTAGGCCTTAATATTTGCCTTCACCGATATTGAGCAGCGTTCACAATTCACACAAATATGTGTAGTGCACCGGGAATCGAACCCGCGACCTTATATTTCTAAGGCGAGGCGTGTACCGCTGCACTGCCATAATAATATATGGTGGAAATTCCACGGGCGCGCACAAAGCGCTTTGCTTTCACTTTTACTGTGCGAACTGCCAAGTTGTGGAATTCGTTGCCGGCATCTTTGTTTCCCGGTAGCTATAATCTACCTGTCTTCAAGTCACGAGTGAATCGGTATTTACTAGGTAAGCACGTTCCATCGTACACTGCAACATTGCTTCACATTAGGCAAATTGTGGTCAAGTGCAAACCTATTATAGGACAAAAAAACTTACTCCGGGTTAATCCTCAGCACATTCGCTTCAACATTGAGCTGTGTCCTCAGCCTGGCGGCACAGTGCGGCATGTACGGAGCTATCAGTGTGGCCAGTAGCGCCACCAGGGAACAGCACACGCCCACTGCAGTGGCGCCGCACACCCTACAACATAAATATATACATACCCCCGTATTCAAAAACGTCTTATAAGCTCATTATAGCTGACGGGCCGGTGGCGTGGTCGGTAAGATACTTGCTTTTCACGCCACAGGTCGTGGGTTCGATTAGTGATGGACATTTGTGTTTGTGTCGAGTCTGGGTGTGAATATCTATGTTATGTATATATTTACAAAAGAAAAGTATTATATGTATAGTATATACCAGTTATCTGGTTTCCATAACACAAGCTCTGCTTAGCTTGGGACCAGATGACTGTGTGTGTGTTGATGTCCCAGAATATTTATTTATTTATTTTACTTTATAGCTAAACTAGGTTTATAATTCGTTTGTCTTTGTCTGTCATCTTGACATTTATACTAGTAAGAAAGAGACAAAGTCCATTTTAACTAAAGGATATTATATCTTCTTTATGAATAAAACCGGTATTTTTGTATTTGGGAAAAAACCATAAATAAATAACGGGCTGGTGGTGTGGGTTCGACTCCCACACAAGTCAGACATTTGTGTGATGAACACGTCTGTTTGTCTTGTGTCTGGGTGAAATCCTTACTAATATTATAAATGCGAAAGTAACTCTGTCTGTATGTGTTGCTTTCACGCCTAAACTACTGAACCGATTTGGATGAAATTGGGTATGGAGGTAGTTTGAGACCCGAGAAAGGACATAGGATAGTTTTCATCCGACTGCGCAAAAAGAAGGTATTGTTTTGGCGCGATAACCGAAATACACGCGGGCGAAGCCGCTGTTGGAAAGCTAGTTATCTATATTTAAGTATGTAAGTACAAAAGAAAAGTATTAAATGTAGTATATTACCAGTTATCTGGTTTTCGTAGTACAAGCACTGCTTAGTTTGGGATCAGATGACCGTGTGTGTTAATGTCCCACTATATTATTATTATGTATTAACACACAATAGGTTCATTTACAGCGCCAATTACAAATAGCAACATTTGCTATCATCAAACATATAGTCGAGTTGAGAAACTTCTTACTTTTAAAGTCGATTGAAAATAAGTATTTCTTACTCGACTACAGAGTTACATAGTGTTTTCTTAATTACACGAATATCACACATTGAAATAAAACTATTTTGTAACGGATTTTATAGCGGTTTAATTTGGATTTTTCTATCATGACGTTTTAAATTCTTTTTAGACTTCATGGTCGTGGGTGGACTAAGGTATTTAACGTCCAAACTTATTATACACAATTATTACTGACTATCTACAAACATTGTATTATCTAAGTTGCGTTCCAATTTAAGCAAACTGAGCTCACAGTGTCTTGAATTCTGAGTTGATTTTGCTTGTGTTATGATACAAGTAAATTAGGCAATGGGTCCCACTAAGGCGGCATATTCCAATCATTTTTATCTGTTGGAATTAGGGTGGTTTTTAATTTTCTTATTATTAATTACGGATTATTCGACGATTAGCGGACGATTAATGGATTATTCTTGGTAAGCACCGGTGTTCCTTGACAAGTACCTGTGTTTTATCAAATCTCAGGTAAAAAATTAAAATCGAAATTTAACCGCGATAAAATCCGTTACAAGAGTAATTTTATTTCAATATCAATATTATTGTTATTATTAATTGGATGTTATTAATTATTATGAAATATTTTACAATCAATTGTATTGTATAAATTACTAGCGACCCGCCCCAGCTACGCACGGGCGCAATGTGTTATACTTATAAACCTTCCTCTGGAATCACTCTATTTATTAAAAAAACCGCATCTAAATCCGTTGCGTAGTTTTAAAGATCTAAGCATACATAGGGACATAGGGGACTTTGTTTTATACTATGTAGTGATAATAATAATTAGTCATATAAAGACTATATTGTGTATTCATTATTTATATTTTTGTATTTTACACTCAATTTTCTACACACATGTATTTTTTTTTTAGAAAATATTGACTTATGACATATAGATTTACAATTAACTTCCATTCAAAAGAGGCCGTATGGTCATCAACGGACCATACAATAATGGTTAGTAACAATTGTCACATATAAACAACTAGATGGCGCTGACGTCGAATTAAAAGTCGCAATCGTTGTGTTCTCGCGTTTGATCTCGTTTGGTATGCTATTACTGCATTGTTACATTTCGCCGGCTATGGTCCCATACGAATTGTAAAATATTACAAAGTTTTTGAAAGTCAATGCCATGTAAATGGAATGACTTAATAGTGAGTGAAAGAAAAGAAAAGTAGACTAGTGATGGGTAGGACAAACCAAAATGATGATCATTTATTATCAACTAGCTTCCGCCCGCGGCTTCTCCCGCGAAATTAGTCTCACTAATCATCATATTTCTCCATACAAACTTTGGAACCCCGTTTCACCCCCTTAAAGGGTGAGTTTTGAAAAATCCTTTCTTAGTGCACCCCTAGACCCCATAAGGAACCTAAGTGCCAAATTTACAGTCTCCAGACCTAGCGGTTTGGGCTCTGCGTTGATATGTCAGTCAGTCAGTCAGTCAGTTTCTTCTTTTATATATTTAGATGACATTATCTATCGCATTTAAATAACACTTGTATTCATAAACGTATTTTAAGCTCATTATAGCTAAAATAGGTTTATAATACGTTTGTCTTTGTCTGTCATCTTGACATTTATACTAGTAAGAAAGAGACAAAGTCCAAGTAACTTTTTTATATATAAGACCATAGTTAATTATATAAAATATGTAAATTGAGTTAGTACTGTCTTAGATTTACGCGAATATCACACATTGAAATAAAACTACTTTTAACGGATTTTATCGCGGTTTATTTTAGATTTTAGATCCCGACGTTTCAAAGTCTTTTCAGACTTCATGTTCACGGGTGGACTGAGATATTTGACGTCCAAAAATATTAATCACAATTATTATTACTGACTACCTTCAAACATTAATTGAATTAAATTACATTATTATTTAATTACATTATTTTTTTTAACATTAATTTTCCTTGTCCACCCGTGAACATGAAGTCTGAAAAGACTTTGAAACGTCGGGATCTAAAATCTAAAATAAACCGCGATAAAGTCCGTTAAAAAGTAGTTTTATTTCAATGTGTAAATTGATTTCTGACATCACATAGTTATTAGTAACTACCTGATAATATTACTTACTTATCTTCATCGGTCCCTTTCAGCAGTACCCATGGCTGAGTGGCCTGCATGTGCTGGTTCCCGAGCCGGGATATACTTAATACGTGACGTAACGCCTCACGCAGCTTGCCCTTCTCCATATCACGGACGTACGCTGGGTTGTACAAAAATACAGAAACATTAGGGAGAGTGAAAATAGTGTACTAGTTGATAAGAACCCTATAGGCAACCCCATAGTGGAAAGTTTGACCATTCCATCCCAAACTGAGCAGAGCTTGTGTTATTGAAGCCAGATAACTGGTTTAAACTGTACATATATTATGCTACTTTCCTTTTGTAAATATATACATACTTAAACTATATAATAAAAATAAATCACTAAATGGCGCAAAACTCGAGTACCGCTGAACCAATTTCGCTAATTCTTTTTTTTGAATATTTCTTGAAGTACGGACATGGTTCTTACGCGTAGAAAAACTAAAAAACAACTCCTTCGAAAGGGCTTGACCGATTTTTATGAAATCCTATACATATCTATATATGGTAGGTCTAAGAATCGGTCTTAATCTATTTTCGGACCCGATAGGTAGCAGTGCCTTACAGGGCAGGACGACGTCTGCGAGGTCCGCTAGTAATAGATAATTACACCCAGACTTGAGACAAACGGACAGGCATGATCAGTATTCACTGGGTAAGCGCGTTTCATCGCAGACTGCGTCATTGCTTAACAACAGGCAAGTTGTGGTCACGCGCAAGCCTAAAAAAATGTACCTATCATTTCAGTATGGTACTGATTTCACCACATCAGTTGGTGGAGGGGGGACCGTAATTCCACTCTGTAGCAGAAAGTGTATTACTTACCGACCACTTCCCTGTTGACTAATGCGAAGAGCTCGTAGTCAGATTGTGTTAGTGTGAGTGTTGGTATTCTCCGAGCAAACGAGTTGGCACAGAAGCTCAGCGAGCGATGGCAGAAGTTACCGAGATTGTTCAGCAGCTCCGAGTTGTTCCTGACAAACATACATACATAATAATTATAAAGGTATTCTGTGACATTAACACACACAGCCCAGATGGCCGTGTGTGTTAATGTCCCAGAAGCCTCAGTCCACCCACGACCATGAAGTCTAAAAAGAATTTGAAACGTCATGATAGAAGAATCCAAATTTAAACCGCTATAAAATCCGTTATAAAATAGTTTTATTTCAATGTGTGATATTCGTGTAATTAAGAAAACACTATGTAACTCTGTAGTCGAGTAAGAAATACTTATTTTCAAACGATTTTAAAAGTAAGAAGTTTCTCAACTCGACTATATGTTTGATGATAGCAAATGATGCTAATTGTAATTGGCGCTGTAAATAAACCTATTGTGTGTTAATACATAATAATAATATAGTGGGACATTAACACACACGGTCATCTGATCCCAAACTAAGCAGAGCTTGTACTATGGAATCCAGATAACTGGTAATATACTACATATAATACTTTTCTTTTGTAAATATATACTTAAATATAGATAATTACACCCAGACACAAGACACACAGACGTGTTCATCACACAAATCTCTGTGTCGGGTGGGAATCAAACCCACGACCTGGAAAGCAAGTATCTTACCGACCACACCTGTCTATCTGGCCCGGTGACGTAGTGGTTAGTGACCCTGACTGCTAAGCCGAAGATCATGGGTTTGATTCCCACCAAGGACAAATCTTTGTGTGGAGACCATGGTTGTTTGTTCTGTTTGATGTAATTTATCAATAACTAGCTTTCCGCCGCGGTTACGCCCGCGTGAACTGCTGGGCATGATATGCATGCCCAGCAGTGGGATAAAAAGTAGCCTATAGCCTTCCTCAACAAATGGGCTATCTAACAGTGCTAGAATTTTTTCAAGTCCGACCAGCAGTTTCTGAGATTAGCGCGTTCAAACAAACAAACAAACTCTTCAGCTTTATAATCTAAATATATAAAAGAAGAAACTGACTGACTGACTGACATATCAACGCAGAGCCCAAACCGCTGGGTCTGGAGACTCCAAATTTGGCACATAGGTTCCTTATGGGGTCTAGGGGTGCATTAAGAAAGGATTTTTCAAAACTCACCCTTTAAGGGGGTGAAACGGGGTTCCAAAATTTGTATGGAGAAACAAGATTAGTGAGATCAATTCCACGGGCGAAGCCGCGGGCGGAAGCTAGTATTAGTATAGATATGTGTGTATTTAATAAAAATGTATTTAAATAGTGTTCCTAGTACCCATAACACAAGCAAATATAATTGCTTAATTTAGGACTAGAGGGCGCTGTGTTTGTGCGAAACTTATGACACCTAGCCTATTCTGACTAACCTGGTGCCCAGTTCTATCCAGCTGAAGCTGGAGTCTGAAGTCTCGGGCCTGATGCTGGCGAGGTAGAACCTCCACACGTCTGCAGGTATACCTGTGTCCTGAGCGTCTGTACCGAACACACCTACTCCTCGGGACTTGGAGAACTTGCCGTCTTCATAGTTCAAGTACTCTGAAGAAATAATATTTATAATCAAGTAGAGAATATATAGTGATAAGAACACCAATCCTCGCGCTTTTAGGGGCTGAGTCACCTTCGTCCGTGGGTGTACACCTTTAATTGAATCCCCACACGTGGTCCCCGGGTGATGCGAATCAGGTGACAATCAACTGGTGGTAGGCTTCGGCCGTGGTTAGTGACCACCCACCAAACAAAGCCGCACCGCCAAGCGGCCTTGCCGTGTTCCGGTGCGATGTCTGGTGACACCATGCAGAGAGGGTGGGTCGGAATTGTTGCTCCTTTAAGGTTTCTAACCATATAGAGGCTCATTCTACTGCCACCTTCTCACCGATAGTAATTAATCATTCGTAATCACGAGTGAATCGGTATACTAGGCTGACGCGTTCCATCGTAGATTACATCATTGTTTAACATCAGACAAGTTGTAGTCAATCGCCAGCCTATCGCAGAAAAAAAAATCCTCGCGTTTTAGTTTGCGCGCGAAATTGATCTCACTAATCTGGTTTCTCCATACAAACTTTGGAACCCCGTTTCACCCCCTTAAAGGTTGAGTTTTAAAAAATCCTTTCTTAGTGCACCCCTAGACCCCATAAGTAACCTAAGTGCCAAATTTACAGTCTCCAGACCTAGCGGTTTGGGCTCTGCGTTGATATGTCAGTCAGTCAGTCAGTCAGTTTCTTCTTTTATATATTTAGATGTATTTAACACACAAGGCCAACTGATCCCAAACTGAGCAGAGCTTTGCCCTACACGTAAAAAAAAAATTAATATAGTCGACTATACAGGGTGTCACTAACCTGTGGCAAACAGATATTTGACAAGCACGTGTCCCTCATTGACACCGATCAACGTCGCGGGGAACATCACCACGTGGAACGGAACATTGTCCTTCGCCATGAACTGGTACAGCCGCACCTGGAACAGAAGAATACGGGATTATTATTCTGCAATATGCTTGCGCTTGACTACAACTTGTCTGAACGGTTAGCAGGTTCACCAATAGCATGAGCACTGTTGTATATTTTGTAAAATATTACGTCTATTTATATAGATTTATTAATTAGTGACAAAATTTAAACCACAAAGTCCTAACTCTTAAAAATTTAAATTAGTTATAGTAAATGATCTGATTCATCGAATCTATAACATCGACCTTATTTACGTCACACCCTGTATGAGTGATGACGATTTTTGAGTCTTTTTTATCCACTGATAGGCTTGCGCTTGACCACAACTTGCCTGATGTTAAGCAATGATGTAGCCTACGATGGAACGCGCCAGCCTAGTATACCGATCCACTCGTGATTACGAATGATTTTCGGTGAGAAGGCGGCAGTGGAATGAGCGTCCATATGGTTAGTAACCTTAAAAGAGCAACAATTCCGACCCACCCTCTCTGCATGGTGTCGCCAGACATGGCACTGGAACACGGCAAGGCCGCTTAGCGGTGCGGCTTTGTCTGATGGGTGGTCACTAACCACGGCCGAAGCCTACCACCAGTTAATTGTCACCTGATTCACATCCCGGGGACCACATGTGGGGATTCAATTAAAGGTGTACACCCACGGACGAAGGTGACTCAGCCCCCAAACTTGAACACAGCCTTCGTGGCTTGTTACCTAAACTGAAATTTGCGAAATAGAACATTATATATATAAAAAAAAAATACTATTTTTTTCACTTACATCATACTCCTTGTCCGGTTTCCACCACTTTTCATACTGTTGGGTAGCGTTTTGTGTTATACTTAAGTAACCGATCGGTGCGTCGAACCACACGTAGAATACCTGTAAGGAATTTTATTTTATTTTATTTATTTGGCACACAAAACAGAATACAGCTTTAATTACGTGTACAATAGAGCGTGTTACAAAGGTTTAGTTCGAAACGGTATTCCAAAGCATATGTTCACAGTATAAAAGTACATAGATACTGTGTTTAACAAACTGTGTAGTAGTAAAAAGAATTAAAGCTTAATTAAGCTATTGAAATTAAAAAACATCCTAATTTTAACAGAGAAAATGTTTGGAATATACCACCAGCTTGGAACCCAGTGCTTAATTTACTTGTACCCAAACCCAAGCAAAATCAACTCAGAATTAAAGACACTGCGAGCTCAGTTTGCTTAAATCGGAACGCAACTTAAATATTAATATTTGGAGGTAGTCAGTAATAATTGTGATTAATATTTTTGGACGTCAAATACCTCAGTCTACCCGTGAACATGAAGTCTGAAAAGACTTTGAAACGTCGGGATCTAAAATCTAAAATAAACCGCGATAAAATCCGTTAAATAGTAGTTTTATTTCAAAATACAGTAAGTAAATTTATAGTAAGTTTTGACATAATGTGTCTAACTTTAACCGAAAGTGGACAATCTGAGGTTGAATATGTCCAGTTCCGCGATATACTGAGGTAGAAGTTCATTATAAAGGAGACACATTCTGACTACCGGTAAATTATACCATTTATTATTACCAACTGCCATAAACTTAGGAGAGACCATGATTTTGGCTTAGGGCTATGTATCTTACGACCATGGCTTTTAATCACTTCAACCCTTTTTAGTGTCCCACAGCTGGGTACGGGTCTTCTCATAACTATCTTATGATGAGTTGAGAGAGTTTAGGCCTTAATCTACACACGCTGCCCAAGTGCGGGTTGGTGAATGTCACATGTCCTCGAATGATTAGTTCTTAGACATGCCGGTTTCCTCACGATATTTTCCTTCACCTATATTGAGCAGCGGATATGCAAACAATTCACAAAGATGTGTGGGCCCGACCAGGATTCGAACCCGCGATCTTATTTTTCCAAGGCGAGGCCCGTACCGCTGCGACACCGCTGCGCTGGATTTTAATGCCCTGGTTGAATTCTGTAATAGGCTTGTAGTAACTTGCCTGATGTTAAGCAATGACGTAGTCTATGACAGAACGCGCGAGCCCAATATACCGATTTGCTCGTGATTCCGAATGGTTTTCGGTGAGGTGGCAGTGGAATGAGACTCCATATGGTTAGTAACCACAAAGGTCACCAAGGTAAGTGTCACCAGACATCACACCGGAACACGGCAAGGTCGTGCGGCGTTGCGGCTTTGTCTGGTGGGTAGTCACTGGTCACTAACCACGGCTGTACCTATTATTATTACCTACTAGCGGACCCGGCAGACGTCGTTCTGCCCGGTAAAGCAGCGCCATCTACCGGGTCTCAGACCTACCGATTATAACCGAATAAACCGTATCTAACCCGGTTTTCGGCACTTCTTCGCTTTTTAATTTTCTTTTTTTATTATTTTTCTCTGCGTAAGAACCATCCTCGTACTTAAAGGAATATTTTAAAAAAATAATTAGCGAAATCGGTCCAGCCGTTCACGCGTGATGTTTTGACAACGGAAAACGGGTTTCATTTTTATATATATAGATTGTCTGGTTTATTGTCACCAGATTTGCACCACCCGGGGACTACGTGTGAATCATCCTCTCAGAATAAGCGTTGCTTATAGGTTTTATTCTGTAAAAAATCAATTTTTCATTCTAAACAGCTAGGTTAGATGGTAGTACCTTGTTCTGGAACCCTTCCACAGGAACAGGCACCCCCCACTGCAGGTCGCGGGTCACGGCCCGCGCGCGCAGGGGGTCACGCAGCCACGCGCGGGTCACGGCGCGGGCGGGGGGGGACCACTGACACTCGCTGGTACCTATCCACGTGCGGAGAGATGGCTCCAGCTGAAATGTTATTATAATTGGCTAAATTATCAAAAATCAATTAATCAAAGTCAATTTCGAGCTCTAGTTTCATAACCAAAGTTAGGCAAAGGGCTGTGGAGGAGACTTGAGGATCGGGTGGTAGTGACTCTCCAGCGAAAATGGAAGATGTTCCAGCCGGGCGCGATGTGATGCCCGGCTACCGCGGTACTCCCTCCGACAGTTCTTGTCGGGAAGTTGTTTAAATGATAATCTTCGGTGAAACTTTGCTTGTGCGATTCAGGATTGCTATGACGTCATGTCTCTTGAATGGCGTTAGGTATGTGACGCCATAGGGCCATAGTTATAGACAAAGAACGGTACCACGAGGCCATGAATTTTATCAATAGCCTATGGTATTTTATTAGAGGTCATGGTTTTTGTCAGAGGCCGTGGCTTTACATCAACGGGGATTTTTACTAAGGTACCATTGTGTTTATTGACGAACCATGACATCTGCCATCACAATTGCCTGAGCTTAATATACAGTTGTGAACCAGTTATAAAAATTAAGGGGCGGCCCGCTTGAGGGCCATGGTAATTTATGAATGGGCCATGGTTGTTTTACCAATGGGCCATGGATTTTACCAATGGGCCATGGTTGTTTTATCAATGGGCCATGGATTTTATCAATGGGCCATGGATTTTACCAATGGGCCATAGTTTTTTTATTAAGGGGCCATTGTTTTTATTAACAGGACATTAGCATCTACTATCACAATTACCTGACTGAGCTCAATAAACAGCTGTGTACTGGGTCTTATAACAGGGGTATCCCCGCACACCTTACACCTCGCCTGCTGCAACTCGGTAGCGTTTATCAACTTCCCACATTTATCACACTGGTCACCGCGAGCTGATTCGTACCCACACCCTGGGTGAGGGCATATACCTTCTACGAACCTAAAAATTATAGTAAAAATACATAGCTTATGATCACTGACCAGATACTTGTAGACACTGCATAGTTGTGCGCCCGCGCACGCATAACTTATGTCGTAGGACTACATATCATCCGTTACGTCAACCCTTTTAGTGTCTTTCTCTTAACTATCTTACGAGTTGAGAGAGTTTAGGCCTTAATCCACACACGCTGGCCAAGTGCGGGTTGGTGGATGTCACATGTCCACGCACGATTAGTTCTTAGGCATGCCGATTTCCTCACGATGTTTTCCTTCACCGATATTGAGCAGCACAACTGGGAATCGAACCCGAGACCTTATATTTCTAAGGCGAGGCCAGTACCGCTGCGCCACCGCTGCTCAAGGTAGTTGAGAGAAGACCCGTGCTCAGCAGTAGGACACTAAAAAGTGTTAAAGAGAGCTAACGGAGTAAGTGAGTAAATTTTCACTTACCTATCAGCCAAGAATCTGTTACATTTCTCGCACAACAGCTGGTCCACAGACTGGGAACTGACGAACCCATTCTCTTTGAGTTTTAGAAACATCTGCTGACTTATCCTGTAGAGTAGAGGTGTAAGGAATATATTCATATTGAGTATTATAATACTATCTATTTATTTTATTTTATTCTTCGATAGGCTGGCGCTTGACTACAACTTGCCTGATGTTAAGCAATGATGTAGTCTACGATGGAACGCGCCAGCCCAGTGTACCGATTCACCTGTGATTACGAATGATTATCGGTGAGAAGGTGGCAGTGTAATGAGCCTCCTTAAGGTTAAAAACCTTAAAGTAGCAACAATTCCGACCCACCCTCTCTGCTTGGTGTCACCAGACATCACACCGGAACACAGCAAGGCCGCTTGACGGTGTGGCTTTGTCTGATGGGTGGTCACTAACCACGGCCGAAGCTTACCACCAGTTGATTGTCACCTGATTTGCACCACCCGGGGACCACGTGTGGGGATTAAATTAAAGGTTTATACCCACTGACGAAGTTTAACTCAGCCCCCAATTTGTATTCATAAAGGATTCACGAATTTCTCATAATAGGTTAGTAGATGTTAATTTATATTAGGATGAGATTAGGTACAGTAGGAATCATGTCCGGAGGAGGATTGAACATGATATAGTTCTATTGAGTATCGGAACTATGTTCAGTAAACATGTTCGCGGAACTGTTTAGTTCCGATGTTCAGTTGGGTCATCGACTCGCTACTATTAGGTGCACATAGATTGTCCATGTTCACGTCAGGTCCATGTCCGCGATTAAATACTTTACATTTACGTTATTTTTTGTATTTATAGATTTAATTCTACTTTTTACCCGACTGCGAAAAAGGAGAGACATTGCCTAAATAATATTGATTTACCTTCATACTTTTTACAGGCTTAGGACTGTCAGTGTCAACCAAGGTTAAAAATATTTATTTTACTTATCTAAAGAATAAAATATTTATTTCATTGGGATTGACAGTTCAAGAGAACGAGTGAAGTGAACATGTCCGAAAATGATAATTTTGACCACTTGGATTGAATGATATAGTTCCAGTTGCGAACATAGTTCCAGGAGCCATTACGATCCGGAACTACCCATATCTACTCGGTAGTCGAGCGGTGTAAGCCGTCCGATTGGGCGCGTGAGTGCGTGTGTTAAGTTACGTCGGTGATTACATTACTTACTCAGTCTGTTGTGGGGTACTGGTTCTGCCGAAGTAATCGAACCCGATATCGAACCAACGATACACAGAATTGTGAATCTCATAGTACTTGTCACAGATCTGTCGGGGTGTCAGACCCTCCTCTAGAGCCTAAAAATATTTACTCATGTTATTAACCTTTAACAGCTAAACTTAATTTGATAATAATTTGAGAATAGGCCAGTGTTATTTTTTAATTTTTGACCAGCCGGTGGCGTGGTCGGTAAGATGCCTGCTTCTCACGCCGCAGGTCGTCGGTTCGATTCACATCCAAGTAAAACGTTTGTGTGATGAACATGTTTATTTGACTTGAGTATGGGTGTAATCTATATCTATCATCTATATATATAAAAAATGAAACCCGTTTTCCGTTGTCACGACATCACGCGTGAACGGCTGGACCGATTTCGCTAATTTTTTTTTAAATATTCCTCTAAGTACGAGGATGGTTCTAACGCAGAGAAAAATTTAAAAAAAGGAAATTTAGAAAGCGAAGAAGTGCCGAAAACCGGGTTAGATACCTATTATTTATTATTGGTTATATTCGGTAGGTCTGAGACCCGGTAGATGGCACTGCTTTACCGGGCAGAACGACGTCTGCCGGGTCCGCTAGTATTTAAGTAACAATCGATTGGTGTTCGTTAGTCTCGCTAAAACTAGATAACGGCCGAACAGATTTATCTTATCTTGGTCTTGAAATTTTTGTGGAGGTCTAGGGAATGTTTAAAAGGTGAGAAAAATTCGAATAATTGCCGGGAAAACCCTTAAAACAGCAGTCGATTGAGACAGTACGAGGTCTGCCGGATAAACTAGTTATCTATACTTAAGTATGTATTTACAAAAGAAAAGTATTATATGTAGTATATTACCAGTTATCTGGTTTCCATAACACAATCTCTGCTTAGCTTGGGACCAGATGACCGTGTGTGTTAATGTCCCAGAATATTTATTGTTTATTTATTTATTTATTATATTGTAGTTTTCGTTAATTAATTAACATATATTATGTTTTTTTTTTGACGAATCGGTGGCGTGGTCGGTAAGATACTTGCTTTTCACGCCGCAGGTCGTGGGTTCGATTCCCACCCGAGACAAACATTAATTTAAATATATCTGCTTGTCTTGTGTCTGGGTGTAATTTTCTATATTTAAGTGTGTATTCAGAAAAGAAAAGTATTATATGTAGTATATTACCAGTTATCTGGTTTCCATAGTACAAGCTCTGCTTAGTTTGGGATCAGATGACCGTGAGTGTTAATGTCCCACTATATTATTATTATTATTATTATATATTACCTTCGTTTCAGTGGCTGTTCCGTATTCATCCGTTCCGGATATATACAAGGTGTTGTAATCACATAAACGACAGTACCTGCAACAAATATAGTATTGTCTTAGATTTACGCGAATATCACACATTGAAATACTAAACTAAATACTAAACTACTTTTTAACGGATTTTATCGCGGTTTATTTTAAAATAAACCGCGATAAAATCCGTTAAAAAGTAGTTTTATTTCAAAGAAATATAGTTAGCCTTGAAAAAAAAAATAGAGGTGAACATCACAAATTTACCTGAAATGAAATGAAATGAAAATATGCTTTATTTTTTTTAAATGCGGGTCTACTTAAGAATAGTCCAATTTCTTTTCCTACCGTGCAGTGAATGACTGGCAACTACTGAGAAACACTGCCAAAAAACTCAGTAGGCTATTTTCTTTTTTGAATGAAGTACTTATGTCTATTACATTTTGCTTGTTTATTGTGTTGAATTAGAGCGAATTAACTTCCAAGCGTTTTTATCCGTTAAATAGTCTGAAATTTTATAATACGCTTTCTTACATAACGTAGATTTTATAATTATTTCAAATTTGTTAATAGTCATTTCCCTAATATTATTTGGAAGTTTATTGTAGAAACGTATACACTGCCCCATAAAAGAGTTAATGATTTTGTGGAGTCGAGTATGATGTGATACAAGATTGTATCGTACCTATTTTAAAGTCTTACGAAAAATATTATAAGACTGTCGACGGCAGATTTCCCGCACCGACATATAGCACCATTGTGCTAAGGTGCTATATAATTTAAAATGTATTGAGTCAAACACTCGGACGGACGACCTCGGTAGTCGAGCGGTATAAGCCGTCCGATTGGGTTATACTGTGCCCGGGAGGTCGCGGGTTCGATTCCCGTCCCGGACAATATTTGTGTAACAACAAAAATTGTTTCGGTGTCTGGTTGGTTGGGGGACTACCCTCCGTGCCTCGGAGAGCACGGTAAGCCGTCGGTCCCGGTTGTCATTTAACACATCTATGACAATCGTTACATGTAATCAGAAGCCAATATAATCTGTCACCTGGTCTAACCATCTCGGCTACTGGTTCCCTACGGGTTTCGAGGTCAGATGGCAGTCGCTCGTATAATTCTGGTAGCTAGCCGCATCAGGTTAGACTGGGAGCCGACCACAATAGAAATGGGAAAAAGGCAAGGGGAATGATGATGATGATGATGAGTCAAACACTCCACCAATCACAACACTCCACATACATTCTACACCAGCGCCTCTATCGACCACCCCCACCAGTGACACTACATACCTATATACGAACACTAGACAAAAATAGTCACTGTTTGTCATATATAATCAACTAGCGGCACGCCCCAGCTTCGCCCGGGTAGCTTCAGCCCACTCAACAATTTACAAAAAATGTCATAAATAAAGAACCGCTCAACCGATTTTGTGCAAACTTCACATAAACCATCTACTAAATAGTCCGAACAATGCCTAAACACTTGGTTTGAATAGAAAAGCCCGAATTTTTTAATTTTAAAATTACAACGAAAAGTGGCATTGAGTTTTATATATATAGATTTCAACTAATACAAGTTTTGAATCAAAATTTCAAGTTATTTTTTCTGGTGTTCATCACGAACAAGACTCTTTAGTTAGAATGGGCTTTGTCTATTTCTTACTAGTATAAATGTCAAGATGACAGACAAAGACAAACGAATTATAAACCTATTTTAGCTATAATGAGCTTATAAGACGTTTATGAATACGGGGGTTATACATTATACACACTTCAACCCCTTTTGTGTCCCACTGCTGGGCACGGGTCTCCTCTCAACTATCTTACGAGTTGAGAGAGATTAGGCCATAATCCACACACGCTGGCCAAGTGGGACAAAACAACACGAGTGAGCTCACTTCGGTGAGCTCACACTAGCGGGGTCGCGGTTCTGTCTTTATGGATCCCGTGTCCCCGCTGTGCGTGGTTGCTAGAGTCGGTGGGGTTTAGTGGGTATGGCCCCGAGCAGGTCGCCTTCGGCCTGCGCACTAAGAGGTGGCTTGGCCTTAATCGAGTCACAAATATCCCCGCCTCGTCCTCTGCAAAAAGGGGGTAATATATATAGGGGTATAATAGGTACAATAGGGGGGGTATAATAGGGTAATGCTGTAGGCTTAACAAGTTTTAAAACTCACCGATTTGCATAACCAGGTTAATATAAAAGACCATTCTAACACAATACCTATAGTTTCTACCTTCACCGAGCCTACTTCTAATTGGGGGTTCCCCTCCTTTGCACCCGCTTTCATATGTTTGATACAATACCTGGCAAATATATCAGCAGAAAGCACACATCCGATAATATTGCCTAGATGTGGCACATTGTTGACATACGGCAAGGCAGAGGTGATCAACACGTTCTTACGACCTTTCACTGGAAGCCTGCAACAAATACAAAAAAAAATACACAATTTATTAATTTCTTGTTAAGGTTCAGTAGAATGTTAGTGACACTGGGCCCCGCACTAGGATACCTTGTGTTGCAGAGTCCAGTCTCTTTCGACATAGTAATAGTTCATAAAAATAATAGCCTAAAATAAAAAAAAATGAAAAAAAATCAGTTAATATCACCCTCACCTTGCGAAGTCGGGTAAAATGTAGTACATATTTTCTACACAGTTTAAATTTACTGCACATGAAATTTGGTTAAAAGCGGTTTCGCAGGGGACATTAACATAGTCTGTCTTCAAGTCACGAGTGAAGTTAAGAAAAAAACAAAGAAAATATACCCCTACAAAATCTTAAACTTCAAATAAAATTTTCATGTCACAATGTTTGTTACCGTACTCCTCCGAAACGGCTTGACCAATTTTTACCAAATTTTATACGCGTATTCAGTAGGTCTGAGAATCGGCTACTATCTATTTTTCATACCCCTAAGCGATAAGGGTTGTTCACCCTTATTTTTTTTTTTGGACGAAATTTTATTTTTTTATCAGCGATATTAACGCGGCACGAAGTTCGCTGGGGCAGCTAGTATTTGCTAGGAATCTTAACCAACACTTACACTAATTTCTCTTGTTTTAGTGGAGCCTGCAATCTTGCCAATCCATTCGCCCAGCTATCTTTAGCACCTTCTATTTCTTCAGCAGTTGGACCCACCACAAGACCTTCATCAGGTGACCTGAAATAATTATATTTTATTCTTAAATATACCTTTTTAATTTTGAAAATTTGACGCACTTGACCACAACTTGCCTATTGTTAAGTAATGACGCAGACTACGATGGGTCGCGTCTGTCTGCCGCCGTCGGACGACCGAGCGGTTATAAAAGCGCTGTCATCGGAGTTAACATGTCTCTTGTTTCGGTTCGACCGTCCTCGGACGGCTCATCGAAAAAGTCCGGTGAACCAATAGAGGCCCTTCCGGCAAATTGGGTTAGGTCATCAGCAAAAAAAAAATAATAAAAAAAGTACATGTCATTCGTATTCGGGTCGTCGTCGTGATAACATTGAACTGTGCTAACGTAACTCTAGTGTTGTAATATCCACTTTTCGTGTTAATTATAAATCCCTGCCATTTTGACTGATGTCTTTCTATTTTTATAATAAGTTTCCCTTCTGCTTTCTAACGTCAGAAGTCGGGATAGGGCTCTGGACATCCACTTAATTAGTTTTTGGGGTATTGCACTATTATCTACGTCTGCACAAAGATTTTACCGCGTGGTGTTACGTAACCTAACTCAGTTTCGCGGAAAGTAAATGGTGGTGTGTAAGTGTGAAAAAGCAGTGTTGAAGGTGCCTAATCAGGCGTGGTGATGTGCTGGTGTTCCTGTCCATGTGTTGAGCATTCGCGGAGAGCTTTGTGCTTCTCGAGACGACGTAGCTGCTTGCGATGCCTGCCTACTGCGATAATCGCCTAAACTCTAAGTTGAAGTAGGATTGGGCTGGCCATGTTTGCCGTATGGCAAGCGAGCTGTGGGCAAAGATAGCCACAGACTGGCTTTCAGATTCAAGAAGGAGGCGTCGCGGTAGACCGAGACGGAGATGGCGGGACGAAATTGATAAATTCAGGAATGATTAGACGGATGAGAGCTGAAAAATTAATCATTAGTTTACTTACCCAACAGGTGACGTTAGATTGGCCAGTAATGGTATACCAAGCACTGAGGATACACCGAATGGACCATTGGAAGACCCACCCCATTGATTTACTGCTTCCTATAAAAATAATTATAGGTTTGTTAGGTAGTATAAACTTTCAGACTATATCTAACGGATAAATACGCTTGGAATTACGTCGCTCTAATAAAAGAACAGCGGTAGCGCAGCGGTACGGGCCTCGCCTTAGAAATATAAGGTGCCGGTTCGATTCCCGGTCGTGCCTACGCGCCTTTGTGTGTGCAGCGGCGGCGATGAAATAATTTCATCGCCGCTGCTCAATATCTGTGAAGGTAAACATCGTGAGGAAACCATGTCCAAGAACTAATCATTTTTGGTGGCTGTGTCACCTTCGTCGTAAACCTTTAATTGAATCCCCACATGTGGTCTCCAGGTGGGGCAAATCAGGTGACAATCAACTGGTGGTAGGCTTCGGCCGTGGTTAGTGACCACCCACCAGACATAGACACACCGCCAAGCGGCCTTGCCGTGTTCCGGTGCGATGTCTGGTGACACCATGCAGAGAGGTTGGGTCGGAATTGTTGCTCTTTTAAGGTTTATAACCTTAAAGAGGCTCATTCCACTGCCACCTTCTCACCGATAATCATTCGTAATCACGAGTGAATCGGTATACTAGGCTGGCGCGTTCCATCGTAGACTACATCATTGCATAACATCAGGCAAGTTGTAGTAAAGCGCCAGCATATCGCAGAATAAAAAATAAAAATGTTAGAAAAATCGAACCTGTACAGCCTTAGCAGCAGCGAGCTCCTTGTACCACCGAACTAAGTGCACACACGGGGTGATATAGGTTTGTTTTAATTCATCGTTATAGTAGATTGGGTACAGGGTGCTCCATATTGAAACATCTGCTGCTGTTAATTTACTCTGAAAACATTTTTTTTTACTTAGTTGACGAGATGCTTATAGTGTAATTTTTTTTTAAGACTAATTGAATAATTAACTGACTAGTTATTAATTGACTTTTGCTAGGTAATCTATATATATAAAACAAAGACGGGTTTGTTACAACACATAAAACTCAAGAACGGTACACCGATTCGACTGAAAATTTGTGGAGAGGTAGCTCGGAACCAGGAGAAGGACATAGAATTTTTATCCTGTTCCATTCCCCGGGAACATGCAGTCACAGCATGTCTAGCCGTTCATTTGTTAAAAAGGTATACAAACTCCGTTTATAGGTACCAAACTCATTTCTGGGAGTGCAAGACACTTCATACTTAAAAAGAATAATAAAACATTGTCACCTCTTGTCATCTACATCTACACTATTATAGAGACGAAAGATTTGATAGTTTGTTTGTTTGTAACGAATATGCTCATAGTCTAAACTTTTTTTTGTCGGGGGGAAATCCTTAATGGATCCCCCGCATCGTGTAGGCGCAGGGGAGGTGGTATTCCCAAAGGGTACCCATTAAAACCTCTCGGCTGTTCCGTCGCTCATTTGTGGCAGGAGGTCACGGGAACCACATGTGACAACCGCAACCGTTAATTAACATTTATCTGAGGTTTATTGTGGCAGCGTAGATTAAAACGAATGATTTTAAATTTGGTTTTGCCAAAGCAAACTTGATGAGTGTTCTAAGCCACCAAGGGTGTTTTAAATTTTTGTCTAATATCTACCCGTGCGAAGCCGGGGCGGGCCGCTAGTGATTTATAAAATAAAATAAAATACACCATAAAATTTTAAATTAACGATAAAGATCTACAGGCTAGAACTTTCTATTGTTATTATTATGTAAAATCAGAGCTTCCTCTCGTCTAACACTTTTGCTGTGCCCAACAGGGTCTATAATGATTCTATTATAATAAGTACCCGTGGCGACGGGTAGAAGTCTGAAAAAGGGAAGCCGGAACAAACAAGTTCTTACTTAGGAAAATAATATCTCTCCACTACCGTCACGATGGTGGTATTATTTACTCCAAATGTATACTGGTGCTTAGTGAGCAGTCCATCGACAGTGAGCAGTATACTTTGCAGCACCTGCTTCACGTCTGCCACTACAGTCTTACTTGTGAGGACTGCTGAGACATTCGGGTGGAGATAGTGATATTACTTACTCCAAGTATATACTGGTGCTTAGTGAGCAGTCCATCGACAGTAAGCAGCGTACTCTGCAACACCAGCTTCACGTCTGACGCAACAGTCTTACTTGTGTGGACTGTTGAGACATTCGGGTGGAGATGGTGATATTACTTACTCCAAGTATATACTGGTGCTTAGTGAGCAGTCCATCGACAGTAAGCAGCGTACTCTGCAACACCAGCTTCACGTCTGACGCTACAGTCTTACTTGTGTGGACTGTTGAGACATTCGGGTGGAGATAGTGGTATTACTTACTCCAAGTATATACTGGTGCTTAGTGAGCAGTCCATCGACAGTGAGCAGTATACTTTGGAGCACCTGCTTCACGTCTGACGCTACACTCTTACTTATGAGGACTGCTGACAAAGTTCGGTGGAGATGGTGGTATTACTTACTCCAAGTATATACCGGTGCTTAGTGAGCAGTCCATCGACAGTAAGCAGCGTACTCTGCAACACCAGCTTCACGTCTGACGCTACAGTCTTACTTGTGTGGACTGTTGAGACATTCGGGTGGAGATAGTGGTATTACTTACTCCAAGTATATACTGGTGCTTAGTGAGCAGTCCATCGACAGTGAGCAGTATACTTTGCAGCACCTGCTTCACGTCTGCCGCTACACTCTTACTAGTGAGGACTGTGGAGACAGTTGGATATAGACGAGTAGCCTCCCATTCTTGCATTTGCTGACTGAAACCAAAGACTCCTTAGTTGGTACTATTCAATTTTTTATCATACATTTTTATTATATTTGTTGCAGAACTCCTCGTAGGAGAACTCCTCCACAATCTATATTTTCTGCTCTTTAAAATTTACTTTAAGATTTCAGGTATGTTCACTTTATTCTTTCACTGTATGAAATCAGTGTACATAGATAACTACCTAATTCCGACCTCTGGATAAATAGTTTTAACTGCCGAGTTTTAACCCACATGCATAGACATACGTAAAACAAAAGTCCTAAAGTATCATTATATTAACACATCTTACCACTGTCCATTCTCCGATAGATCCAATACTGGGAACAGGTACTGTGCTGCAGCATTACTTGAGAAGAAGGTTAGATTGTCTGCCACTTCTAGAAGAGGCAGCTGTCGCGGGCCTGCGAATACATCGTCTGCAATCATAGACAACCCTCAGTCACCCACACCACAGAGCATGCTGAGTTAGAGAAAGGGAAAAGGATGCAAGCAGTTAATAATGAAATGAGAAGATATTAAAACCACAGATAATATATTACTATACTAGTGTTAAGACTGAATAAAGGAACATTTACAAGTAAATAAAATATTTATTTGTTTCTATTAGAGGTGAAAACTACATTCCAGAAACATTCCAAAAAACTTTCAAAATTACAGCAAATTTGGAAGTTTTAAATAAATATAGATAACTAGCGGTCCGCCCCAGCTTCGCCCGGTTAGCTTCAGCCTACTCAACAATTGTGATAAATAAAGAACAGCTCAACCGATTTTGTGCAAACTTCACATAAACCATCTACTAAATAGTCAGAACAATGCCTAAACATTTGGTTTGAATAGGTAAGCCCGTTTTTGAGTTATAAAATTGCAAAAAAATATGCACTTGAATATCTATACTACATACTATATCCACCACCCGGCACTTTAGCAAAGCCTAAACTCTCTCAACTCGTAAGATAGTTGAGAGAAGACCCGTGCCCAGCAATGGGACACTAAAAAAAAGGTTGAAGTGAATTGCGACACGGGCACTGGGGGAACCAACACATACTCGACTCGGTTTTCCTAGCTATCATTACTCAATCCACCTGAATATCTAATATCCGGGGATATCATTTGGTCAGTGGGTTATCATTTGGCTAATTCATTGCTATTGATAGCTTTTAGCGACAATTTATCATTTTATATAAATCTCTGGAGCAATCTTTATAGTGAACTAGCGGCCCACCCCAGCTTCGCCTGGGCAGCTTCAGCCCACTCAACAATTTACAAAAAAATGTGATAAATTAAGCTCAATGATTATGTGCAAACTTCACATAAACCATCTACTAAATAATCTGAACAATGCCTAAACATTTGGTTTGAATAGGTAAGCCCGTTTTTGAGTTATAAAATTACAACGAAATGTGGTATTGATTTTTATTTACTTAAATAAAATATCTATCTAGATATTTTATTAAACCATATAAACCATTTATTTTGTTACACACTATAGGTACAATCACAGAAAAATATTTAACATGCAACACGGGATCCAACACAGCACTGATTTCCAGCTGGCCCCGGACATAAGTGACAACAATTTAATTATGTACGCACCAGAAACTCAAAACATAAATGAGGACTCTTTTAGTTCAAACTTCAAACAACAACTACTTGCTTATGAATTAACATTGCATGGAAGTTGATAGCCATAATGACACACGGCACTGCTACTATAATTTTTGTTTGTTCAGCATTTTCTTCGGGGCAACTTCGACAGTATAAATTTAGTGTTAGAAGAAGTGTAATTTGAAGGTAGGTGTCATGACTAAGGTGTTGGAATAACAGGGAAGGATAAAGGTGATGCAATTTCGTTAGTACCTAATCATTAATATATTGGTAGATATATTGAATCAATATAAACATAAGAAAAGGTTTTAAAAGCTGTAGATCATACCATCATGCAAAATAATAACGAGAAGGTAAAAATTATTGATTAAAACATTATTTTTTTACTACTAAAACTTTCGCCTACCTTCAAATGAAGCCTCCACAAGGGTTGCCTTTTTCCCGGCTAAGTTCGCCGCTATTAGCAACTTCAATGTAGAAGTATTGTTCTTGTTAGTGTATATTCTCATTTTAAACAATCTCAACACAGCTTTCAGTCTTAAATAAAGAGTTATTTAATTCATTTCCCCTTTATAACCTATAACACAACACAGTTGGCAGGAATAACAACGTTTCATAGGTTTCTAAGAAACTTAAGCGTTGTTATGTGTTCTCTTATTTTTAAATTTATAAAGAAATATGAAACAAAACTAAAATAATGCTAAATATTCATCAAGAATGGAACACACACAGTATATAGAGCTTAAACGTCACGTCAATGAATGTGACAGCCGGTGTTGCCACAGAATAATGTGACAAAATGAAGTTGAAAATTATGGACCGTTGTTTTTACAAGAAAATAAAAATAAGACATGGCTGAAACCTTTGCCTGCCTGTAGGCGAACGATAATAATATCAACCTAATTAAGATGGGTCAAGGTCAAAAAACAAACAACCAATCAGGCCAATCACAGTTTCAACAATCTCTGTTTGTCACATAATTTGGCGGTTTTTGGTTGTTTTTGGTATAATTTACCGAGTCCGAAGAGGATAGTCGTTTGTACGGTCGGTCGTTTTAATTTTGAAATAGTATTATTGGTGTTTTAAATAATTGAAACTTCTACTTAAGTATTATATTCGCTAATATCAAATTAGTTCAGTTTTTATTCTTTGTATGAAAGTAAGGTATAGTTTGAAACATTGAAGTGAACCAAAAGTTATCTATAATGAATTGTGTGGTCCCTGGGTGCGGAAATACAACACTCGATCCTAACATCACATTTTTTGAAATACCGGCCGACGGAGTCATGTAAGTTATTTAAGTTCAGTTTAATTATTATTAACCTTTAACCCAACCCGTCAAAAACAATTGCTATGCCCCGCCAAAGTTTAACTAATCGATAAAATATACGTACAATGAATAGTTAGGTACAATAGATGAAAATGGGACATAAAACCATGCATGTTTCTTGTCCCATAAGTGCGACATTGGTATGGGCCTCGTCTTAGAATTATGTATAAGGTCGCGGGTTCGATTCCCGGTCGTGCCCACACATATTTGTGTGATTCATCGCCGCTGCTCAATATCGGTGAAGGAAAACATCGTGAGGAAATGTCTAAGCATGTCTAAGAACTAATCATTTGTGGTCAAGTGACGTCCACCAACCGTCACTTATTGGGCTACCCATTTGCATTCTCGAAATCTAAGACCAGGTATCAGTGGTGAAGAATGGAAGTCTGAAGAAGGAAAGCTGGAGCATTCGAAGCGGAAAGTTCTTACTTATGAAAATAATATCTCTTCACTACCGTCATCGTTCTTACACTTGATGCTATACTTATTTTTGTTGCTAGTTAAAACTTTTAGGCGTTACATAATATATTATTAAGTATGTGTGATGTTGACCATTTCCTAAAGGGAAGGCGGTAGGAACGAAGAGTCCATATAATAATATGGACTCTTCGCCACTGCCAGGTATGTCTCATCTGTTTAGGTGTACATGTTGTGCCCCTCCTTCACCACTAAGAACCAAGGCAAGTGCATTTGTGTCTTGATCTTATCTTTTAAATGGGGCTGGTAGACCCAGAGCACTTCGACCCAGCTGGATCTTTTATGTCTTGATAGTTAAGGGGTATTTTTATTCTGTTACCTTACCTAAAATCTTTTTGTTACAGGCGCCATGACTGGTTGCAAGCTATTGGCCGAGAAGATCTTCTATACGAACCTTATTATAGAAGTTACTCAATTTGCGAGATCCATTTTCCTCATGATGCGATATGGGTTGTAAAAAGTTTGAAACCTGGTGCGTTTCCTACACAATATGTTCCAAATAACAAATCATTTCGTAGAAGACCCTATTACAATATACATATACCAGAGAATTTTAAAAGGAGATATTATGGCCTAAGAAAAAGAAATAAGAAATATAAACTGCAAAATATTCAACCTACAACTTCAAAGGGTAAACCTCATGTTACAGTCAAAACAGAACCAGGTGTTGAAACTAAAGTAAAAACAGAAATATTAAAAAATGATTTATTCAACATGTCTGCACAATTTAACAGAAAAAATTCTGAAAATGCAATCACATCTACAAATTCTAGTACACCTGTAAACAACAATTTTTTGGATATAAAAATAAAAATGGAACCTGCTGATTACAATGATAATTAAGAAGCCGATCTACATATTTTTAATAAAAATTTAATTATTATAACTGAACCAAAAAATTAAGTTCTAGTTAGTTATATAATTTTGCAGCCCAAAATAGAAAAAGTTGCCAAAGAAATGGATAGTCTAAAAAGAAAAAGGTGTAAGCAAAAGTACAGAGATAGATTTTCAATTTGAAGAGGTCATCTCTGTGCTCTGTAATGTACTATCAGCAAACTAAACTTCACTGGTTACTGACGCTTGCAGTGATCAGCGGCTTTTCTAGTCGCTATGACATAATCAGGCATTTTGTCTGGTGTTTAAATAATGTGCCAAAATTAAGCAATCTTATATTTCAGATTGCTTATCTTGAGCAGCTGTAGCACAGGGTTCGATTTCTGGTAGTGCCCACACATTGTAGTATGATTTCGTGGCATCACCGCTGCTCAATATAGATTAAAAGAAACTGTGAGCAAACCAGATGTCTAAGAACTAATCACTTAGAACATGTGACATTTGTGAACCCTCACTAGGCCAGTGGGTTTATATTAAGGCCTAAACTCGATCAACTCGTTGAGACAGAAGACCCATGTCCGGTTGTGGGACAGTAAAAAGGGTTGAAATGAAGCAATCTTAAAGTTCCTAATAATTTTTATTATTTTATGATATGAGGACCTTGCATGCCGGAAAAAACATTTTGCCTTTTTATCTTACTGCCTTTTAACTACTAGTAATAAAGGCAAGTTAACACCTGTGATCATATTAGGCATAGGACACTTTGCTGATAGAATTACTATGTGTTTGCATTGCAGAATAATACATGTTACGAGAACTGCCTGTCTCTTTCTACTCATCTCTAAACGATAGAGATGGATAGTGCTTGCAACATGATTTCTTGTGCATGTTTCGCCCGTGGAAACTAGGTTAAGGGCTGTGTTTTTGTATAGAATCTTAAATAGTATTTGTGCAGGGTATTTAAACATTATGGTATTGTATAGACACTACTTATTTTTGTAATAATTAAATATTCTCAGTAAATTAACATCTACAGATTACTTATTATATAAAGCAAACATTAAATTTTGGAATTTACATTATTATTATGCACTGTAAAATACAATTTACGATTATAATTTTTAAAATAACTTGGTAATTAAATAAAATTGTTATTGCTATTAATAACAACTTTGTACACATGCAAGTAAGTTCTTAGAAAGTTCGGTACATATGATGCCGACAGTCGAGTTTATTAAGGGCTAGGATAATAAAGCGGCAAAAGAACGCACACAACACAGCAGTCAATATTAATTTTCACAATTTAAAAAGTACTTTTTATTATTTAACTGTCGATATTGAGAGTGGGTGTAATGTTATATAAAATGTATTATTGTGTGGAAGTCAAAAAAAAACAACCAGTGCCGAGTGATTTCGACGCTTTGAGGAGTTTTTTTATCCTATAATAGGTTTGCGCTTGACCACAACTTGCCTGATGTGAAGCAATATTGCAGTCTACGATGGAACGCGCTTACCAAGTTTATCGTTAAACTGAGTGTCGTTTATACAATTTTTTCTGTATTAATATGATGATATTGTTAATGGAAATAATGTATTTTGTGATAAGTTGTAAAAAAAATATATAATAATTTTTACCAGAAGATAATAATATGGTGCTCTCATAAATATAGCTAGATTTTATTAAAATAATTGAAATAGATAAGATTAAAAATGCTAGAAGGCCATGTAAAGTTGATTCTCTGAGATAGTGCCGGCAAACCAGTACGTAAACCTGGAAACGTTTTTAACCAGCACGAACTTTTCTAATAGTAGAAGATCCGAACCTATATCGACCTTCACCGAGCTGATAATAGAACGAAACATATTTTATCATGAATTTAGTATATTAGAAAACATATCAAAAATGGGTTCGCTACAAAAATCCTGGGCAGACTACTTTTAATTATTTAAAAAAAAATGATTTTTAATTAAATGTTGCAACATTAGGATAATAAAAACATTTTGTCCTGACTGAAAGTATAAAACGTATAGAATGTGCAGCCGTTGGGTTGTCTACTATTTACCTGGGCGAACTACTGGGTTGTCAGGTATACCTCAAAACCCAGTAATTCGCCCAGGTAACCCAGACAACCCAACGGCTGCACATTCTATACGTTTTATACTTTCAGTCAGGACGAAATGTTTTTATTATCCTAATGTTGCAACATTTCATTAAAAATCATTTTTTTAAAAATAATTAAAAGTAGTCTGCCCAGGATTTTTGTAGCGAACCCATTTTTAATATGTTTTCTAATATACTAAATTCAGGAGTCAGGACAAAATGTTTTTATTATCCTAATGTTGCAACATTTAATTAAAAATCATTTTTTTTTTAAATAATTAAAAGTAGTCTGCCCAGGATTTTTGTAGCGAACCCATTTTTAATATGTTTTCTAATATACTAAATTCATGATAAAATATGTTTCGTTCTATTATCAGCTCGGTGAAGGTCGATATAGGTTCGGATCTTAGACCATAATCTCGTGTTTCGATATCGTCTTAATGTTTCCCTGACTTTGTTATTGGCAAATGGTCTACAACCGAGCCATTAAAAAAAAAATGTTTACGGGTATTTTTGTATGGAAAATTAACAGATGGCGTTGTTCTTTTCCATACAAAAATACGCTTTGAAATTTCGACGATATTAAAAATAAATCGAGAGTAAAAAGGATCGTGCAAAAAAAAATTTGCAATAAACACGCTTTTTTTTTTATTTTGATGACTTATTACGGTGCATCCACTCCGCAGTTACTTTTTGTTGAGCAACATTTTGCAACAAGGTAACATTAAATAACAATCACTAACTTTTGAGACTACTTGTTAGTAAATTGTTGCATGCTCAACAAAAGATCACAAACAATAACTTTCGACAACAATCGAACACTACATATAACGACGCATTGTTGTCACTAACACTGCAACATATAATAACATTATAACATATTGCTATCGAGTGTTGCTCAGTAACATTTGAAAATGTTGCTCAACAAAAAATAACTGCGGTGTGGATGCACCATTACAAAAAAAGTCTGGGTGATAGTGATCGCAAATGAAATATGTTATCTAGATGATATTGATACTTCATCTGCTTGCCGTCGTATGTACACAGCTACACATCTAGCCATCACACCCAGGATAAGCTGACCTCTCTTGTACACAAATCGTATACAATCCAAGATCAGCTGATACTGAAAACTTATAGCTTAGTATTGTCGTAGATTTACGCGAATATCACACATTGAAATAAAACTACTTTTTAACGGATTTAATCGCGGTTTATTTTAGATTTTAGATCCCGACGTTTCAAAGTCTTTTCAGACTGCATGTTTATAAAAAAAAATAAACGGCGATAAAATCCGTTAAAAAGTAGTTTTATTTCAATTTATAGCTTGATGTGTAGCTGTGTGTACCAGGTGGGTGTACCAGCTGGGCATACGCTAGTGTCACTGACCGCTAATTTTACGCCGCGCGCATTAATATAAGTTATAATAACGAATAGATCATCCGTAATTTTCTTTTAGTTGTAATCTTGAATTTTAACTAAATTTTCTACAAAAAAGTATTTTGTTTTGAGTTAATTGACGTACCGTTGGTCGCCAAATTAACTTGCGGGTAGGTACGAACCTATAATTAGAGGTCATTGGTACGAACACCTTCCTTTGATGAGGATGTAGGCCGCACATGCCACATGCCAATGTTGTGGAAAATAATCCGGCTCTATCTAAGCGAATAGACTTTTAGTAGTTTGTTTCTGATTCAAAAATATTATGTTATTATAAAAAATACTTTGGTTTGATTGCTAAATATTATGTTTTTAATATTAAGACTATCACTATCCAGGGTATTACCAAGACTGATTTCAAAGCCTTAAGCCGTGTTTTTACTAATCTCTGTCAAAAAAGTCTAGGGTGTTAGAAGTTGACGTGTCCGAGCCATGGCCAGAAAGCTAGAAGACTCGAAGGCTGTTAAAGGGTTAACTTAAGACTGACTAAAGCTTAAGTCGATATCGTGTCTTGCCCATGCTCGTGGAATATAAGTGAGATAGAAAACATGCACTTTTATATAGTACAAATCATGTTCCTGTTATTATTAACTGCACATAAGTGCAACTGTTTGTGCAACCAACAAATATCTTAGTTTATAATCTGTAAAATTGTATTGTAACTTAAAAATATGTAAGTGTTAGATTAATATTTAAAAAAAAAACAATTGTTAAGTCACAGTTAAAAAAATATTTCATAAACCGACTAGCTTATTTTTTTATTTGTTTAAGCACTATAGGCCGACCGTTAAACTCGCGTATCGCCATCTGAGGTACAAAGTCTTAAAACATTAATTAAATCTCTTATAGAACTATTTAAGCACATATAAAAGTAATGTAAGACTATTTGTTACTAATATCCATATCGCTTCAATCATCATCACTGTCTGTGCAGCTTGAGGAGTCAGAATCTTGGTGATAGGCGATACGCGAGTTAAACGGTTGGCCTTAGGTTCAAAGTCACACAACCAAATACAAGGTAGATAACTACTATGCATTTAATTTGGACTCTACCAAAAACCTAGCAAAATAGCGACAGCACAAAATATATAATTACACATAAATTTAAAATGTATGGAAAAGTTATTTATGTCGGAAAGCATGCTACCATACTGCTCTAAGGTTATCTACCTAAGTAAAGTTACGCACTAGGATACCAAAACTTTGTACTCAAATCCATAGACACAGATTTAAAACATTTTAAAACACCGGTATTTCTTTTTATCCTAAGTTGGTAAAATATATTCGTATCTAAATATTCGACTCCAAATACCCAATTTACTCAAACTGCACTATGAAACTAACAATTTTTAAAATTCTCGTCTAGATTGTCTTCTCAAACGTTTTTGCCCACGGTTCTAAAAATTTGAAATTTTTCTTTAGTTCTCCTATTCTTATTTGAAACGCATAGTTACCTATCTAGTTTCTTATACATAGTATGTAAATTTAAATATGTTTCCATTGAAAGATTAATGGACTTCTTATTGTAGTGAGCACGAACGTTTTCTACTCTCATCTTTCGCTATCGTCGTAATGTCCCTGCAGGGCGACGCCTAGTGAGTCGGCTGATATAGGGCTGGTATGATGTAGTGGAGATCTGGAGACAGACCAAAGAGAGCTTCAAGCTCGATGTTTCTTCCGCGATGTTTGGCGCGAAGATGCCAAACATCGCGGAAAGTAAAACTCTTATCGGAAGCCAGAAACACATAGTGTCGTTAAGCCAACAATATAGGGAGATTAAAAAAAAAAATCGAAATCAACTAAATTATCTAGTTTATTATATTTCATCTAAAATGTTTAAGTTATCACAACTAAGTATTTTAAGTTCAATGCTAACCGTCGGAGTTAATGTGATAAAAGGACGATAAAAATTACTTTTATTCACCATGCAGATTAAATCTGGGCATTTATTAAAAATTATAAGGAACAATCTCGAGACGAATTCAAAACACCTCACTGTGACTCCGATGGTGCGCACTGACTGTAATCGTGAAAAAAATAAATCCTTACTTCCTATTAACATTAAAATTTTCTTTTTTTAGATTGGCAACACTATTATAGCCCAACTGTGCATTTTTGATACTTGATAGGAATTTGGCTGCCTACACTTATCACTACAATCAAATACAAAATTATACGAGATCTTATGAGTTAGAAAAATAAGAAAATAACTTTATTTGAATATTTATTTACAAATAAATAAAAATAATAGCACAAATCGATATTCTTTTTACAATATTTTTTGATAAATACATGATTTTGCACTAGATGGCAGCACTGAGGTGACAGTTTTTTGTATAAATCTATAAAACCATTTTGTGTGTCATAATTTCATGCCTTAAATACTCGAAGGTAAAACCAGATTTGACCAACACCCACAATCTTCAGTTGCGGTGGCGCAACTATTGTTATAGATTTTCAGCCCATGTGCATCATATAACCAGATTTCTATTAACAATAAATTTTATTAGGCAGCCTGACTAGGAATACCGTTCGCTTTTAGAAAACACGCAGTGTAATAAGTGTTTGCTGTATTCCTCGGTGTAACGCTATGGCCACGGGACTTGGCGTCGGGCGGCGCGTTATACGATTTCAGTTCATTGCGTATTTGCTTTAGAAGTGTCTAAAGACAAGTGAACGCGACTGGGCAATGAACTACAAAATCGCCAGTCGCACCGCCCGACGCAGTGTCCCGTGGCTAAGGCGTAAGGGTGTTACTACACCAATCGATCTATCAGTGTAGTAAAAACTATCGATCGACGTCGTACCTTTTGCCATCGATCGATGGCATCAATTGACAACCGTTTGATTGGTTTACAACACCCCAAGGTAGCCATGGTGAACGACGATCTCTTGCCACAGTGGCGCCAACTAGTGGTGTGCACTTATACATTATTTTGGTAATTGGAATCTTTACAATATACTATTGTTGTTGAGGTGAATCTTGAGAATTTTATAATAGAGATACTTCATTTAAGTAAAACAATTAGTATAGATTTTAGTTAAATTATTAACAAATAATAATGAAATCCCGTCTACTTGCTATGATATAAAATTTAAACAATATATTGATATTTTAAATAAATCTACCTTAGTTTAATACAGTAAAACTAGTTAAATAATGGCTAGACACATACTTGCGTAGCAGTCGTATCACTTTAAAGATGCATGGGGGTGAATAAATCCCTGTACCTGTACTGCCACATACATAAACAACTGCCTGAAAATGGTGTTTGTAAAAAAAATAACTAATGTTTTTAAATCGGGTAGGTACATCACCACCCCTTCAAAACTGGGGCGGGCAGGTTAATGTAAATAGGCGCATGAAAGTAAATAATTAATTACTACTAACATAACTTGTAAGATCATTGTTACTAGCACTATGGATTCCGGTCCGAAATTTATGATTTTATTATTATTATTTATTAAATATAGTGCGGTTGCTACCAAAGTTGTTTAATACCTAGTTATTATTTAGCTAATTTAACTGTAAACACTTATATTAAATCATTCTCATTCGTACCTATCTAGTGTTATAGATGTTGATTCTAATTATATTTTACTTACACGGCACAAGCATTTCCAAAGACATGAGTGTGTTTTTAGTGTTACTTGTGGCTTAAAAACCTTTTCATTAAAAAGATTAAATGCAATTTTACATCGTTTAATAAACCAATTTTTATATGTACATATTTTTTAAATAAAGTTCAGAATAATTATAAGCAAGTATCAAATTGGATCAGGTGACGTACATTGACTTAATGACTTTATCGACGTGTAAAAATAGGTTACTGATTTGTTAGTGTTTTTATTGTTTGCAATCATTTTTTTATTGAGATTGAAGGATCGGGTGGTAGTGACACTTTAGTGTAAAGGGGAAGATCATCCGGCGAGGTGTTAATACTCCGACAAGACACAGACCGGTCCCCCGGACTATCCTGTCGGGAACTTGTATACAATAATATGTTAACCGTCGCATCGGTAATACTTTGCTTGTGCGATTCAGAATAACTATGACGTAATTTCTCTTGTTGAGTGGAATTAGTGATGCCACACTGAAATGTATGTAAGTATTCTTATAACTTCCGAACGTCTGCGCCGAAATGGATAATTATCTTTTTGTTTTGTTTTGATTATTATTATCAGAACGTTTGTATAAAAGACAATTTAAAAAATGTACAGGAAAACAAGCAGAAGTTGCTAAAACAACTTATTTATTAGAATCAACATCAGATAACCCTGTCTAACCATATCAGTCCATATGTACTTCTATGACATTAAATCGAGTATCACATTAAAAAATATAGAAAAAAAAAATACATTAAGCTCCATTAATAAAAATGGCGGGTTTATTTAAATAACGAATAGCCTTCTAGTTCTTTTTTTGTAGGACCGATAGTTCAAAAGTCAGATAACATTTATCTCAAAAATACTCAACACTGTCAAAATATTCATTAGATAAAACTTATCTGTGTATTCAATCGGTCATAAGTTTAATAATGAATTATTAAACAAAATAAATATGAACATACTTCCTTCCAGATGTTTCGTTCGTATTCGAGTATCCAAACAATTATTTTAAAGAGTATACCGCCATTCAATTGTACTTAAAACCTAAAACAATCTTTAAAAACTCCTTTACCCACAAATATTAAACACTAATCTTCCAAATTTAAATTCACGCGACTTTAACACAATCTGCGGTCCATAATTTGCTTAAAGGCTTATAGGTACACGAAACTGCGATGCGATATCGAATCGCAAAAATCTAAGAACTACCCAGTAGGGTTCTCTAATTACTCTGTGGCCAAGCCTAAGCTTGAAACCAACCCAATTGATTCGCAATTTTGTTTACAAGCCTTAAATAGGAAATATTCCGGCCACTTTTATTTTAATATTGGCAACACTAGATACACAGGGTCATAAGGTCCAAGCGGCCAGAACCAAAAACCGTTTTAAAAAATAAAGATGATGTCACATTAAAAAGTTTACGGTTTATGGCTGAAGTTAATATCCAGTGTTGCCAACATTACATATCTTTACAGTACACAATACTATACTCGTCACGAACATTATAGTAAAGTTAACTTAAGAAAAGCCTCTCTTGCGTGTGTAAGTAGAGTTTAGATATACGACCTTTCGACTTGGTTTACAATGTTAATGGATCAAAAACCCGACTGCATCAACATCTGTCAATTTAATGGAATAGAGAACTGATTTGGCGCGAGAAATCCAATTTTTTTTTAAATAATTTTTAGTACCCAATGTCACATTCATGACTAAGACGAATCTAATGATACCTCTCAAGATCAGATGCGACAAGCCGTTTAGGCTCTAGAGCGTGCCAAAGAAATATACACTCGAAAAACATAACCCTCCTTATGTCGTAGTAGCAAATACTCCGTATATTTTTGCACTCTACACGTAAAAGGGTATTTTCTTAAGTTTTTTTTACTATAGCAACATTTTTAAAATATATCTATACACTAAAAACTATAGCCTATTGGTAAGTGGCGCTGATGACAGCGGTGATACCTTCTCCCTGAACTTGTTGGGCTGTGAATTAGTCGCTGTGTTTAATGATCCGGACCAGTCCGCGAGCTGGGTCACCGGCCGGTAGAACTTCGTTGAAGTCCGGTTGAAGACTGGGAGGAGTTCGTTCGCTTCGTTCGTTAAAGCCTGGAGGTGGAATTATTTTGAATTAGTTATCATGTATGGATTAAATTTGGTATTTTTGGAATGGATCAGTCAAATTCTAGCTTGCGTTGGGGTGATATATAAGGCAAACCAGATGACAAAATTTAATATTTTAGTTCGTCTTGTAGATTGTTCGAAAATTTTTGACACGAATTTTTTAACGTATAAGTCAAAGTGTCGCATGATTTCTATTTCAATTTTAATGCGATTTATCTGAATATTTGAAGTGAAAACTACTTTAGCGGCGTTGAGCACTTTTTCTGTAATGGGTATAAAATCTTAAACTCGCGTCAGGACACGTGACCTGATCGAAAAAGCGTAAGACGGATGGAGAGTAGACAGCTATCCCCTCTCTACGGCGCGGCGAAAATGTATGCCTGGGCCTACTGTTTCGTTTAGGCAGATTAAGATGTCAATAATCAAGTTTTCACTTCTGCCGGCACTCCCGGAGTGCAACCCGTCTTTTTTTTTATTAATTCGTAAAAGCAAAAAGTACGTTACCATGTCTAATATTTTTTAATAATCTTCAAGACGGTGGTATATATTATTACTAAAGCAAATCAATATATGCATAGTAAATAACAAGAACTTTTCCCTTAATGCATCTTCAATCACAGGCAACCACAGCTTACTACTATTTTGATTTTTATAGGTAGTTATAGTGTTATAGTGATAGTGAAATACTTGCCTTCAAATATATAACGGCGTCGGTCCCGAACCCCTCGCAGGACATGAGGAGCAGGTCGCCGTGGAAGTACCGCGCGTACAGACGGGAGATAGGCAACCCGTAACCGTACCCTGGAAATACACACGAATACTTATGAACATACATTATAGAAACATGGGCTTGACACGCCGATTAACTTGCGGTGCAGTTGCAATGAAGTTTACGTCTTAGTGCAAAATGATATTCTTGTAATTGTCATATTTTATAACATAAACTCTAAAGCGCTCGCGTGACGCGTACTAGACGCGAGCGTATCTGACAGGCGGCTGTCAAAATTACGAGAGTACGTAAGGCTGTTTTGATCGAAACTTAACTGCAACTGCACTGCAACAGAACTTAATTATAAGTGAATTAGCCTACAGTAGGCCAATTCACGTAATTAAATAAGTTCAGTTGCAGTGCAGTTGCAGTTAAGTTTCGATCAAAACAGCCCTTTTCGTATTCTTGTAATTTTGACAACCGCTGCTGTCAGATACGCTCGCGTCAAGTTCGCGTCACGCGAGCGCTTTGATGTTCGTGATATAAATATGACAGTTACAAGAATACCATTTTACACTAGGACGTGAACGTAATTGAAACTGCACCGCAACTTGATCTGTGCGTATAGAAATTACGTGAATTAGCCTACTAATGACCGTGTGTGTTAATGTCCTAGAATAAAAACAAAATAAGGATATAATTAGTTTTCTGAAAATTTTTCGACATTTATCTATTACAGTTAAATGTCTAAGGCGCGAGAATCAGGGCCCAGTACGTAGTTAGTGGTCAGGAAAGTTAACTCACCAGCAAGTGGGACGGTGTGTGAATCTGACTTTGATGGTTGCGGCGCTGTGCTGTACATGTACTTGAACAGGAGATCTGACACGCTGCGCGGTATACCGCCACCTCGGTCTGACAACTAAAAATACACAGGGTATCGTCTTAGATTTACGCGAATATCACACATTGAAATAAAACTACTTTTTAACGGATTTTATCGCGGTTTATTTTAGATTTTAGATCCCGACGTTTCAAAGTCTTTTCAGACTTCATGTTCTCGGGTGGACTGAGGTATTTGACGTCCAAAAATATTAATCACAATTATTACTGACTACCTACAGACATTAATATTTAAGTTGCGTTCCGATCACAGACTACTAAGAGAACCTGTTCCGTTAAGCAAACTGTGTTAAGTTGAAGTGAAGTGATTTATAGCCGACTAAGATCAAGGAATGTATCAAAAATCACCCACCAGACAAAGCTGCACCGCCAAGCGGCCTTACCGTGTTACGGTGCGATGTCTGGTGACACCATGCAGAGAGGGCGGATTGTAATTGTTGCTCATTTAATGGAGAACCTCACTCCACTATCACCTCATCGATAATCACTCTTAATCACAAGTGAATCGGTGCACTATGTAAGCGCGTTCCATCGTAGACCACATTACTTAACATCAGTTGGTTGAGTGCAACGCTAAAACACTAACCTTAACAGAGACATCCTCCTTCCCCTGCACCAGGTTCACTGTGATTGGTGGCGGTGATCCCTGGTGGTGTTCCATCACCGCTCTCATGGAATTCTTGAACAGTTCGAACAGCATGTGGTAGAGATGGGAGGGTACGTACACTATGGGCATGGGGGCGTCGCTGGGCACTGGAAATTATAGCTTGTATTGAATAATTAGCTTTCTATCACCAGCTAAACGTAAATTACACGATTATCCTCCATCTGAGCAGTCGGAAAAGCCTTAGAATATTTAACACGGAACTAGTTTTGGTCGCTAGTTTAATTCTGATAGCTATAGATAGACCGTTTAACTCGCGTATCGCCCATCTGAGGTATAAAGTAATAAAACATTAATTAAATCTATTAAAGAACTATTTAACTACAGATAAAAGTAATGTAAGACTATTCGTCACTAATATCCATATCGCTTGAATCATCATCACTGTCTGTGCAGCTTGAAGAGTCAGAATCTTTGCGATAGGTGATACGCGAGTTAAACGGTCGGTCTATAGCCCCATCAGGTTAGACTGGGAGCCGACTCCAATATAAATACGAAAAAGGCAAAGGAAATGATGACTGTCTTGTAGTATAACGGTCTTATGCATAAAAATCTTATAAGACTCTTTAGTTAAAATGGACTTTGTCTCTTTCTTATTAGTATAAATGTCAATATGACAGACAAAGACAAACGAATTATAAACCTATTTTAGCTATAATGTGTTTATAAGACGTTTATGAATACGGGGGTTAATGTATAGCCTCACTTATTTGCACAACACTCCTCCCATAGAACTGTCTTTCTGACCCTTATTAAGAACTACTCCCTTAAAGAAGTCTTCCTTACACTCAAGACCTTTGCCTATCATTAAGAACCCTTAACCATTGCTGGCGCAGACGGGACAACGGTGACGCAGCGGTATTGGCCTCGCCTTTGAAATATAAGGTCGCGGGTTTGATTCCCAGTCGTGCTCACCCATCTTTGTGTGAATAGTTTCATCACCGCTGCTCAATATCGGTGAAATAAACATCGCGAGGAAACCCACATGTCTAAGAACTAATCATTCGAGGACATAATATGACATCCACTAACTCGCACTTGGCCAGCGTGTGTGGATTAAAGCCTAAACTCTCTCAACTTGTAAGATAGTTGAGAGAAGACTAGTGGTCCAGCAGTGTGCCACTAAAAGGGTTGAAGCGAACCAATGGTTTCCACGGACGTCTTCGCACCCACTTCTTGCTCTTCAAATAGTATCATGGACGTTAAATCATGTTCTACTGCCTAAACTTTATATTCCCCTCACCAAAGAAGTACCTTTGGAGACCAAAGGAGACCCCTAATACAAGTACTCTATCAAGTACCCACCTCCCTGCTGTAGCAGCTGCAGTTCCGGCGACGCCAGGTAGTACCTGTCGCAGAGGAACCTGGCGTTTTCATACGCGTCCCTCACCACAGCCACCACGTCACACGACGGGTCTATCGAGCCGATATGTCTGCCGCCATTACCGATGCCGTTTACTGATGTTTTTGCGCCGACTTGTTCACCGAAAAGTAATGCTGGAAACAATCAACAAGTCTTTTAATAGCTAAAGTTTTTTATAACACTTAAGTTTGTTCCGACTTAACACAATAAAGAAGCTTTAATCACGGGGTTCTGGCCTTTTAGATGTCGACGATCACTGTCTACCTTACTCACACACAGGAACACAACCAACAGCTACCTATTACACTGCGTTTATTCCGTGAGGTGGACGGTACCTATGCAGTCACCGTCTACCTTACTCACACCCAGGAACACACAGTTATTACACTGCGTGTATTGCGTAAGGTGGAGTAGGTCCCCCCCCCCCTGTCTGGGTGATCATTGAGTGAGGAAAATCGCTTCTATACCTAACAATTCAGTAATCTTATCATGTACACTGCCTAGGTGCTGACCCTTTGCCTGTCGACCCTGGCTTACAGGAGGAGCAGTGCAGAATTGTATTGAGTTTAGTCCAAGAAGCTTACATTACACGCTGGAGGTTGGTCTTAGAACGAATTGTTGAAAACAAGAAATATGACCTTGAATTACGTCTCTTATAGCTTTTGTCTCTTTCTTTAGAGCTCCATTGCTGTCTTTTAATAAATAGACACTAGCGATATTTCATAAAACCAAACAATGAACCTGTAAATAATCTGTGGTACTCACTGTGCTGGTTGATCAACATTCTAATAGATATCCTGCTCATATAGAATCTGTCCAAAAAGTATTGTATCGAATTCTCTGTATTAGGGTCCACTTCATGTGATTCTTTAAGTTCTAAGACTCCTTGAGCCATGGTTTGTACAACGTCGGCGTGGCGGTTGCGGATGTGGACGAGGCGTTCGCAGAATCTGGAAAAAAGAGGTTATAACGTAACCTAGAAACAGCATGAGATCGTTCGCGAACTGTAAAATATTTAATAGACCTGGAACTAGTTCGTGAGCTACATATTCAAAAAAATTAAGGGATGCTATTATAAACTTGTTAGCTTGTAAGCATTGCTCGTCAAGATTAATCTTATAAACCGATACAAAAGGTTTATTTTTCTATATTTATCCTATTATGTTAAACAAAGAACACTGAGCACGAAAATCATGTGTTTTTGGCATATTAGATCATACAAACATACTACTTGGTATAACTTAGCAATTCGCATAATAAAAATGCAACCAGATGATTATTAGTATTGTCTTAGATTTACGCGAATATCACACATTGAAATAAAACTACTTTTTAACGGATTTTATCGCGGTTTATTTTAGATTTTAGATTTTTTATTTCAGATGATTATTGCTACCATATATCGGTAGCGTATAGCCGTACCTCTACTTGACCGTTGAAAGAACGAGGATGGAGTTATAAGATTATGTAATAAATATAAAACTATATGCGCGCGCGCGCGCACGCACATATAGTTTTATATTTATTTATTTATTTTTTAAATTTTTTTAATTTTTAATTTTCCATTAGCATCTGTTACCTGTCTAATTTCCTAAAACTTGCTTGTAAAATTCAACACTGGACGGAAAGAGACTAGACCCTACGACACAGGGTATCCTAGTGTAGGGTCTAGGGATGCTGTGACTGTACTACATTTATTTATGCTAAATAAAGATTTTTCATTTTAATTATTTTTTAATTCCAACGCAGTGTGTGTATGTATCCGAAAGGCTGGCAGACCTACGGCGATGCTCGAGGCTTTGCAATTTATCCTTGGGGAGAGTTTCGTTGCCAATAAGCCTCTTGGCTCGCCCTTCATTAGACTCCAACGCCTAAAGTTTGTATTTGGCTGACCTGTCCCAAAGATGCGAGCTGTACTTCATGCATGGTCGAACTTTTGCTTATTGCCTATAACTATGTATGGACATATCAAAACGGGAAAATCAGGTCAAACAATCGGCCCTTAATGGATCTAGCAGTTTTACTGGTCTAGCAGTACCCTTAGTACGAGTTGTCAATACGAAAAAAAATTTCGAATACCATCATGAACCAGTCAAGATAATAAGTTAAAATGAATAAAAAAATCTACAAACTATTTTACCTATTCTACTTATTTCCAATCCATTTTTTTTGCATTTGATAAGCTTTTATCAAACCTTTTCAACGAAAAAAAAAATTTGAAAATTTATTTTGACAGGTTCAAAAAAGTACTTATTCGAAAACTTTTTAGTATTGACAAACTCGTACAATGGGTCTGTCTAACTAGGTAGTTCACGAACTATAAAAAGATCATAAAAAATTACTCACTGATTCAATATCGGCGGATCCGGCTCTTGTTGTTCGAACTGTATGATCTCTTCGAACGAACGCTCGTACCATTGATTCAGCAGACCCACTGATGGCATCCTGAGTAGGTTCTCTGGGAGTAGCGCTATCTCCTTCATTATATTCGCTAACCTGTGAAAAGAGAGATAGATGACATCCATGACTTATTATGAGAAAGAAGAACTTCTGAAATGGAAATTGAACTACAATTGAACAAATCTAAGAAGTACCGTTTGACGTTTCACTGTTTTCTATTAAATTAGCTTTATAGAGGCGTAATTCACGCTATTTTAATTAGCTTTCCTGTAAAATAATTGAATAATGAAGCTATTTTTTTTTACATAACAAAAACAATTTTCATACAAAAAATAAAATTCTTAATGTACTAAGTTTAGAACTGTCAAACGGTACTTCTTTGACTTGACAGGCTATAAACAATTTATAATCGCTGCATAATTATAGAGGTGTCTAACCGTCATTTTGACACCACCTGAAGGCTGGCTTTATCTTGGACAAAGAATTAGTATTCTTATTCAGCGCGGCAATGTTGCCAGCCTTCTGAGTACGTTCCCAAAAGACAGCGATGCCGAGTTTTTCGACGCTTGGCTTTTAGATATAGGTTTTAGTTTTAAATGTTTAGGCAGGAAATATAATTAAGTTATATACACATTTTTTCCTTAAGATTCTTACGTAATAAAAATAAACAGGGAGAGGGAGTCAATAATTAGCGAAAATAGTCATACGTATTAAATGAATGACCCATATCGTCGCAATAACCTATGTCAAGATGGGCCTATTACATTTTTACGACATAAAAACCATATTTAAAGACAAACACGCTATATTAGATCTACGCAGTTAAAAAGTACTTATAATAAACACAAACTGCATTGTATTATTAAGTCCTTGAGAGAATATTTAATCCGACGTGACACTAACGAGGTGTGACGCAACGCAACATAACAACCTTGAACACCATAGACTTAATATATTTAAAGACCAACTGCTTTATTCATAAAATCCTTATAAACCCTTTTAGTTAAAATGGATTTTGTCTCTTTTTTACTACAACAAATATCGATATGACAGACAAAGACAAACAAAATATAAAACTAAGGGGGCATGAGTTGACATTTGTGAGTTTTTACTGTTGGTATAGCACACATGCAAATAATTTCTTTCAGTATGTGCGGATATACCTACTTATCTGTCGTTCAATAACTCTAAATTTAAAAAAAAAATCAACTACTTCCGTCGCATTTTTTTTAGCAAGAACAAAAACTCCGTGTGAGTTTTTACAACAGTAAAAACTAACACGGAGTTTTTACTGTTGGTATAGCACATATGCAAATAATTTCCTTCAGAATGTGCCGATTTGCTAATCACCGCTCGTAATATTTTTTAGCTAAGAACTATCTGGATCACATCAGCGTGCGCCTACAAAAATTGGCACAAAAATCGGTCCAACGGCTCTAGATGACAACAAATTTGTACACACGTTAAAATTAAAACAACCTCTTTTTGTCGCGGTATAAAAACAATATAAATTGACGTTACACTTGGTATCTCTTTCTGTCAGTACACACACTGGTCGTCTATAATATTCTAGGTCTATGTGGCCTTCTAGATTGTGCTATAAACATTGTGACTCATATAACGTGTCGCAGTGATGAGCGGAAGTAATTGATATTAGCCTTCATAAAAACTACCTGGGAGATTCCATAGATTGTTTTCAACCCCCGACATAAGAGGGGTGATATATTATGTGTGATACGTGTATCTGATTGTCTGTGTACCAGTTTGTTGCTACGTAAATGGTTTTAAGCTAAAAACAGCTAAAGACTTTGAAACGTCGGGATATAAAAATATAAATAAATTCAAATTCTAATTTCTTTATTTACGGATAACACAATCCATTTGTTAGTAATATTGTACTTACCTAGAGACTAAAAGGTTAGTAAATAAAATAATATTAAACTAGCTGCCCCAGCGAACTTCGTACCGCGAGAAATTGTGAACCTAAACCATTCCCAGATCCCCTTGAACAAATTTCATTAAGATCGTTCCAGTCGTTTGAGAGAAGTTCAGTGACATACACACTCACAGAAGAATTATATATATACTAGCTGCGCCAGCGAACTTCGTACCGCGCAAAATTGTGAATCTAAACCATTCCCAGATCCCCTTGAACACACACAAAAAATTTCATCAAAATCGGTCCAGTCGTTTAGGAGGAGTTCAGTCACATACACACGCACACAAGAAATATATATATTAAGATTAAATTAAAATTACATTATATTTTTATTTCGGTAAGCATACATTTAAAAAATAAAACCGTGATAAACTCAGTTATTCACTTCAACCCTTTTTAGCACTAACCTAACCTAACCACTGCTGGGCACGGGTCTTCTCTCAATTATCTCACGAGTTACGAAAGTTTAGGCCCTTATCCACACACGCCGGCCAGGTGTTGATTAGTTCTTATTATATATGCCAGTTTCCTCACGATGTTTTCCTTCACCGATATTAAGCAGCGGCGATGAAGGACCAACAATTTCGACCCACCCTCTTAAACGATGTCACCAGATATCACACCTGAATACGGCAAGGTCGCTTGGCGGTGGGGCTTTGTTTGGTGGGTGGTCACAAACCCCGGCCGACACCTACCACCTGTTAATTACCAGTAAACATAATTACCAGCTGATTGTCACCTAATTTACACTACCCAAGGACCGCGTGTGGGGATTCAGATAATAGGTGCAATCACACGGACAGAGGTGACTCAACCCCCAAATCTAGCTTCAGAATAACGCTTTTCTTCTAGATTTGAGAGCCTCTTACCATAAAGTAGATCTAACTAGGCCAGTAGGATATCCGATAAAAATATATTGACAGTTAAAGATATCAAGATTATTGAAATACCAAGGTCGTGTAACGAAGATATTGAAAGTCAAGACTAGTTATTATTTAGACACCGATTAGATACCTATAGATACAGCAGGGCCTCCGCGATCGATCGATCAAGCAATCAAAAGTTACGTCTTAAAGACTCTTCGTGTAACCAGAAGGCTGGCCTTCATCTCACACAACGTGGCAATGCTGCCAGCCTTCTGGGCACATTTCCCCAAGGCATCGATTCAGAGGAATTATATGCCGCTCTATCTAATTTTTAAGTTAGAATTTAATTTTATCTGAGTTGTATTTTGTTATATCAAAAGTTAATTTCATAGGTGCACATTTTCAAGTTCGCTATGATTTGTTCTTAGGTGACGTACTAAATTAAATTTTCCAAATTTACATTATATAGTACCACTCCATATCATCCTATTGGTTCAGTCAAGGACAAGTACTTTAACGGACCCTATTGGTTTCCCTCTAGGTCCAATTGAATTCACCTGTATAAGTTAGGTAAATTTTAAAATACATAATATGGGAAAAATGACGACTCTTGTAAAATCATATATATAACGAGGCATCAGGTTTCCCGCCATAACAGGAAAGCTGTCATTAGCGGAAGCAACTCATTGTCGTGATGAGACGAGGTGTTAATTTGCGCCAATTCGTTTCATTGACAAACTTAATTATTTGTGAAAACAATTTAGCATAATAAAAGAAGAAACTGACTGACTGACTGACATATCAACGCAGAGCCGCTTGGTCTGGAGACTTCAAATTTGGCACATAGGTCCCTTATGGCGTCAAGGGGTGCACTAAGAAAGGCTTTTTCAAAACTCACCCTTTAAGGGGGTGAAACGGGGTTCCAAAGTTTGTATGGAGAAACAAGATTAGTGAGATCAATTTCGAGGGCGAAACCGATGGCGGAAGCTAGTTTAGCATAATAATATAAAAACCTAAAGGTGTACCCACTGTGCCGTCAAACGCACCGCGGTTAAATATTCGAATTCGTCTAATTAGACGGTCAGCCGGCGGATTTCTTTGTTTTATCCACTGCTTTCGCCTGAGCTCTTTACAGTCATCGCGAAATTTCTATTTTTTTGCGCGGACAGATAAATCCCGATTTTTCTCTCAATCGGTTCAGCGGTTTAAGCGTTTAGTATGAGCGAAAAGTTATCAATCATCCATCCACACATCTAAACATACATAAAAACTTTAGCATTTATAATATTTGTAGGAAGTAGGATTATTGTGTTTGACTTTGGTTGACTGTGTGACAGCGAAACTGAGGTTGGTACTGTACTAGTATAGTATTATATTATTTGTAGTACTGTTGACCAGTGCCCACAAATCGCAATGAAGAATTCGCAGTTTTTAGTTGAGTATTTATATTATTAAGATTTATTTACCTGACGGGTAGTTCTTTTCGCAGGAACAAGAACGATTTCTTTTCGCACGCATTTAAACCTGAAAAGAAAAAAGAAATTATTAATTTACACTTCTGAACACAGACCTATGTAGTCGAGCGGTGTAAGTGGTAAGATTGGGCTATACTGCGCCTGGGAGGTCGCGGAACCTATTTCCGTCTTGAACAATCTTTGTTTACAAACAAAGATTTGTTTCGGTTTCTGTTTAGTTGAGGGACTACCCTCTATGCCTCGGAGAGCACGTTAAGCCGCCGCTCCCGGTTACTTTATATGAATCGTTAAAAGTAGTCAAAAGCTAATATAATCTGCTACCTGGTCTAACCATCTCGGTACGCGTTTTGAGGTCTGTAGGCTAATTCATAGTTGCAGTGCAGTTGCAATTAAGTTTCGATGAAAACAGTCCTTTTCGTACTCTCGTAATTTTGACAACCGCTGTCAGATGGTCTTTAGACTAAATATGACAGCTAAACAATTACATGACTTAAACTTAACTGCAACTGTACCGCAACTTGATCGGCGCGTCAAGAAATTACGTGAATTAGAGCCCTGATGGCTGACGGCAGTCTTATATCACGCGTGCAAAGCCGTGTCCAAAGACACGTGCGAAACCTAGTGACAATATCATTGAACAAAACAAGACGTAACGCTTATCAAATAATTCCGTTATCATTGTTTGTTAAAAACACGCCGGACGGTTCAATGTCTTCTCCTATGATAAAACTTGGCAGGGGTATCTTATTAGGATAACATGTTTTTCTTCTCTTTGGTACTTATACGGATACGTGACTAAATACAATGTTAGGTAATGGGGCGTGGCAGTTAAAATTATGGTACACGCACTATACAGTTAGACGCAACGCGGTTTTTTTATTCCAAAATAGGCTTGCGTTTGATTACCACTTGCTTGTTGTTCTACAACTAAAACGTTTTTAAGATATACCGATTCACTCGTGATTGCGAATGATTTTCGGCAAGGAGGCAGTGGAATGAGGCTCCCATATGGTTAGAAACTATAAAGGAGCGACAATCCTGACCCACTCTCTTGATTGGTGGCGCCAGACATCGCACCGGAACAAGGCAAGGCCGCTTGGCGGTGCGGCGTTGTCTGGTGGGTGGTCACTAACCACGGCCGAATTTATTGTCATATGATTTGCGACACTTAACATTTTGTACGTCCATAATTCAGGAAACGAAAAGAGCGAATAAAGGCTGCACCTCCATGAAACCGTCGTGTACAAACAGTCTTGCGTGCAAGCTCGGACGGATTTTTACCCGATGCCGGCGAAAAACCGGGCCGTGTTAAAACCGTGGGCATAAACGCTTAAATCTCCGATGTATCACACGGACAAAGTAGTGATCAAACCTAAGCTAGTGTAACAATTTGCCAGTTCAATAATTACGCTTTCATCCATACTAGGTACAAATTAATCATTTCATTCTAGAATGCTCTCCAATTTTCTGAGCTATCGATTCAAACTAATCGAAATATAGCAATCGTCCGTATTCGATTTAACAAGCTCACTTCACTTACACACAATTTTATGTCCCACAACTGAACTGGTCTTTTCTTGCCTTTAGAGAATTCCACAACTTGACAGTTTGCACAATACAATTGGAAGCGAAGCGTTTTGTGCGTACCTGTGGAGTTTCCACCATATATCGATGGCGTACAGCCGTACTTCTACTTGTCCGATGATAGAACGGAGATGGAGGAATAAGATTATAGTAATTCCAACGCACACTCTCCGAAATGTATCCGATAGACGACCGTAAGACTAGCAACCTTGCGGCGATGGTCGAGGCTTTGCCATTTAGCCTTTGTCAATAAGCCTCATGGCTTCTTCACTTCAACCCTTTTTTTAGTGTCCTATTGCTGGGCACGGGTCTTCTCTCAACTAATCTTATGAGTTGAGAGAGTTTAGGGATTAATCCACACACACTGACCAATCGCGGGTTGGTGGATGTCACGTGTCCTCGAAAGATTAGTTCTTTTAGACTTATATTGAGCCGCGGTGATGAAACAATTCACACAGATTCAGACACGATCGGGGTTCAAACCCGCGACCACTGTTTGATTAAACTACCTTCTGTTGTGGTATTAATATAAAAAGTAGGTAATCTGTGTGCCAAAGGAGACGTTCAAAAAATGTATAGAGCCTGGGATTAAAATAATTATAAATTTGAACAGCAATCTGAGTTACATAGGTTAATAGAGCACAATTAATTAATTTTTTTGGTGTATTTAAAATAATTTTACACCCTCCCGTTTTTTTAAAAATCGAAATTGAAAATAAGAATCCTTATTGCAATATTATGATTATTGCAATTGGCAACCCCATGACCAAATGACAATTGAGCAACCAAAAAAAATAACATTATTTAGAACGCTGTCAATCAAACTGATCAATGACAATTGACATCATGACGTTTCCCGAATTATATTTAATTCGACGCGTTTTGTTATTACACTAATAAGTTTTCAAATATTTTTCGTCATAATTACATTAAACTGCAGCTAGAATAATATTATAAGAAAAAAGTACTCTAATAGAATGCGATTATTGACGTGATTGCAATATTTATACTGCTTAGGAAACGGATAATTAAAGGTAATGTGCGTTTTGTTTTTCTATTAATTTTTTTAGATTTTTACAAAAATGGGTGCTCCTAAAATTCGTGTTTAGTTAAATTCTAACAGCTTATTAAATAAGCTTTCCAATGAGGTATATCACATTGGTGTTCAAAATTCTAGCCCACTTTTGACCTTTCCTTTCATCGAATTCCGTTTAGGTGTTTACGTCTCAAACATCTTCACTAACTTTTGCATATATAATATTACTAATATTAGGTATAGCATCGATAGGTATGGCAATAATATGAGTAATTAAATAATTAAGCTGATTAACGATAAGAATTAATTATCAACCAAACAAAATTTGAGCTATTATATTTATTATATTAATTATGTTAATTATATTAATTATGAAGCCATGCAGCAGCGGCGGCGCAGCGGTACCGGCCTCGCATTAGAAAAATAAGGTCGCAGGATCGAATCCTGGTCGTGCTCACACATCTTTGTGTGAATTATTTCATCTCCGCTGCTCAATATCGGTGAAGGAAAACATCGCGAGGACACCGGCATGCCTAAGATGATCATTCGAGGACATGTGACATCAACCAACCCACACTTGGCCAGTGTGTGTGTATTAAGGCCTATTAATACACTAGCGGTTACACGGAATGCGTTGTACCGCAACGCAGTGACATGCGGCAAACCCAGTTGAATGATGGCCGCATCGGGTAAACCGCTAGTCTAGTGCTTTCACGCTCTTAACTTTTTTAATAAGAGTTAGGTATTTACTATGATTGAGTTCAAGAACGTCTTGATTAGTAGGTACTCTTGAACGCTAAAAAATACGGTAAAATACGATATATTAAAGTGATAAGTATAGTAATATAGTGGGACACTAACACACATAGTCATCTGATCCCAAACTAAGATCCCAGAGCTATGGAAACCAGATAACTGGTAATATACTACATATAATACTTTTCTTTTGTAAATATATACTTAAACTAGCTGCCCCAGCGAACTTCGTACCGCCAGCGGACAAAATTGTGAATCTAAACCATTCCCAGATCCCCTTGAACACACACAAAAAATTTCATCAAAATCGGTCCAGTCGTTTAGGAGGAGTTCAGTCACATACACACGCATACAAGAAATATATATATTAAGATATAGATAACTACACCCAGACTCAAGACAAACCGACGTGTTCATCACACAAATGTCTGACTTGTGTGGGAATCGAACCCACGACCTGCGGCGTGAAAAGCAAGTATCTTACCGACTACGCCACCGGCCCGTCGATTAGGTCGTCCACATAGGTTAAACTACATTAGTTTTATGATGACTGGTATAAAAAAAAAAAGTAGTTCAAAGTCCGTACGAAATAGAAAACAAAACACGAGCGTCCTTCATCATGATGGCCGACCAAAGTTCAATGTAGTTTTGGCGCGAATATCTACATCTAATCTGACAATAAAAGTTGGCACTTGTTGGCATTATGATAAAGAAATTATCTTTTTCAATCTATTTATAGCGTGTTTCTAATGTAAATAACTGTTACCTATGCGTCTTATTGAAACAAAAAAAAAAACTTTTATTTGAATATTTGATATTTTCATCTAAAGTAAGTATTAAGTATAAGTAAGTACGTATGGGTCGTGGCCGGCAATTACCTACTGTTGACCGCCAAGAAGAGAAAAATTTAATACTACGACCATGTGCTTAGACATGAAAGATATCAACTGCTTCAACTAATAATGATGGACAAGGTAATGGGTAAACGCCGCGCTGGCAGACGTAAAAAGTCATGGCTTGGAAACATCCGGGAATGGACAGGAGTAGCCAGCGCAGAACAACTATTCCGCTGTACACAGGAGAGGAAGAGTTTCCAAGAGCTGATGGCCAACCTCCAGTAGTGGAGAGGCACTAGAAGAAGAACAAGATCTAAAGTAACACAGGTGGCCATAGACTTCTAAATTTCTTCTAGTCCGTAAAGACAAATAGAGGTGCTCCCTGAGCATAACATCAGTTAGGGAGGAGAACCGAGCATTACAGTGCGCAATCGCATACATTTTGTAATTTTTTTACAACTTGTAACGACCTCTATATTATGTGAAATACTCAAAATCGAATCCAATGCGAATGCTAGTCACTCCTACTATGCGTTTCAAATAAGATTGGAAATCCGCCATCTTGGACTGGAATGCGCAACAACTTCACATTTTTTAGTACAGTGAGCAAAAATATTTCGATATAATAATCACATGTAGACGAAAAATTAAATAAAAATGCGTAAGTATATCTTATTGCCGTTCGAGTACGATTGGACATTTGGAGTCGAATATTTAGGTACGAATATATTTTATTAACTTCCGGCGACAACAAGCGGTTTATTAGTTTTTATCCGTGGATATAACTTTGTGTACAAGTTTGTGGTATCTTAGCGCGTAAATTTACTTAGGTAGGTAGCTGCATTGTAACTACATACAAAAGTAAAAAATTTACGTAAATCACTTTACATTTCAAAATAATATTATTGTCTGTGTTTTGATATTTTGTGCTGACGCTACTTTTGCTTGGTTTTTAGTATGGAGTTTTTTTTTATTCTGCTATAGGCTAGTGCTTGACTACAACTTACTTGCCTGATGTTAAGCAATTATGTAGTCTACAATGAAACGCGCCAGCCTAGTATACCGATTCACTCGTGACGTGATTACGAATGACTATCGGTGAGAAGGTGGCAGTGGAATGAGCCTCCATATGGTTAGAAACTTTAAAAGAGCAACAATTCCGACCCACCCTTTCTTTTTGGTGTCACCTTACATCGCACCGGAACACGGCAAGGCCGCTTGGCGGTGCGGCTTTGTCTGATGGGTGGTCACTAACCACGGCCGAAGCCTACCACCAGTTGATTGTCACCTCATTTGCACCACCCGGGGACCGCGTGTAGGGATTCAATTAAAGGTGTACAGTGTACAACCACGGACGAAGGTGTCTCAGTTAGCTGCGAGTCCATAGTAGTCAGCCAACGAGTACCTTTTATTATACTCATAAAAGGTACTCGTTGGCTATATTATTATTATATTATTTACACAAGGACAATAGTCGGGACATGGCAGTAAGTGAGATAGGACAGCAAACCACTAAAAAATACATTGCATTGGATTATTCTCAAGACAGTTGTACGTTACAGGATGCTTTTTAGCGCCTTGCTGTCCTGTGCCTTGACGACCTCGGTAGCCGAGCGGACGAATTCGGTAGCCGAGCGGACGACCTCGGTAGCCGAGCGGTATAAGCCGTCCGATTGGGCTATACTGTGCTCGGGAGGTCGCGGCTTCGATTCCCGCCCCGGACAATATTTGTGTAACAACAAAAATTTGTTTCGGTGTCTGGTTGGTTGAGGGACAACCCTCCGTGCCTCGGAGAGCACGTTAAGCCGTCGGTCCCGGTTGTCATTTAACACATCTATGACAATCGTTACATGTAGTCAGAAGCCAATATAATCTGACACCTGGTCTAACCATCTCGGCTACTGATTCCGAGGTCTGATGGCAGTCGCTCGTATAATTCTGGTACCTAGCCGCATCACTTTAGACTAGGAGCCGACCCCAATAGAAAGGGGCATGATGATGAATGATGCTGTCCTGTGCCAGCACCTCGTAAAATGGCTCATAGACGTTTATTATAAGAACTCCTATGAAAATTCGATTAAACGGAAATGGATTCGTAATGAATTACACGCCAATACAACATGTTTTTGAATTTCAGATCTTCACAAGGCAACACGCTGCAAGCGGCTGTTTGCAAGGGTACCCATCACTACATAGTATAAAACAAAGTCGCTTTTTCTGTCCCTATGTCCCTATGTATGCTTAGATCTTTAAAACTAAGCAACGGATTTTGATGCGGTTAATAGATAGAGTGATTCCAGGGAAAGGTTTATAAGCATAACACATTGCACCCGTGCGAAGCTAGGGCGGGTCGCTAGTAATTAATGAAAAAATCAAAGGCAATGATAGGTTGTGTTGGGTTGTGTGTACGAAGAAATATTTCCTATGTCTATCTTTACTTTAGGAGGAAAATTATTGGGAATTCCAAATGCTATAAATACTTAATATAATCATCTCAATTATTAGAATTCTTGACTCCATAACAAACAATTTCAAAGGAAAGACGCCAATACAATATAGTATATACATAATAATTATTACTGCCAAGATTCTGACTCCTCAAGCTGCACAGACAGTGATGATGATTCAAGCGATATGGATATTAGTGACGAATAGTCTTACATTACTTTTATCTGTGGTTAAATAGTTCTTTAAGAGATTTAATTAATGTTTTATGACTTTGTACCTCAGATGGCGATACGCGAGTTAAACGGTCTATCTATAGCTACCCGCCACGGCTCCGCCCGTGTAAAATATGGCCTTCGTCAATAAATGTGTTACCTATCTAATAAAGCAAGATTTTTTCAAATCAAACCAGAAGGCTTAATATTGCACGGTTTGTTTTACGGGACTAAACCCACCACCGCAATCCCTTTGAATTGCTCCTCCTGTAAGCCAGGATCGATTACGGCGCCGTGAAGAGACTCGGGATTTGAACTTGGCCAAGTCCCGGGACACCTAAACTGTCTTGAAACGATAGGTCGCCATTTTGTACCGTCCGCCATTACTGGATTCAAAATGGCGTCATTTATAAAATCTTGTATTGTCATCAAAACGAAAAGTGTATGCAAAATTTCATTTCTATGGCCTCAGTGAAGACGTGGAAGTGATGAAATATTGACAGAGATACATACAAGTAAAGTTAATTATAAGCTTTTAATAGTTGACCATTTACGTCATAATAATTTGATCATTATCATTCTATATTAAGATTCTTACTAACTACATAAATAACATGGAAATAGGTATAGATACATATTTATACTCGTATTATAGGTTTAACATACATTTTAGTTAATACAATTTGATTTTTCAATCTCAGTTAATTGTGGGAAAAGAGAATAATTTATGTAAAGTAGGTAATATAAACAAAATTAAATAGGTACATTATGTACCTATACTGCTTATGTGTATGTGTAATATAAATGCACTTTTTTATTGCTTTTTATTTTGAAATAGGCTTGCGCTTGAATACAACTTGCCTGATGTTAAGCAATGATGTAGTTTTCTATGGGACGCGCTCGCCCAATATACGGATTCACTCGCGGTAACGAATGATTTTCGGTTAGAAGGTGGCAGTGGAATGAAGCTCCATATGGTAAAAAACTATAAAGAAGCAACAATCCCGACCCACGTTCTTTAATTTTTTTTTGTTAGGGATACTCGAGTGAATCAACTTTTAGCATTTTCAGCTCCCTTTACATCCGGATGTATTAATACATATTTTGATGGGCCGGTGACGTGATCGGCTTTTCACGCTGCAGGTCGTGGGTTCGATTCCTAACCGAGACAAACATTTGTTTAAATATGTATGTTTGTCTTGTGTGTGGGTGTAATTATCAATATTTAAGTATACATTTACAAAAGAAAAGTATTTTAAGTAGTATATTACCAGCTGTCTGGTTTTCATAGTACAAGCTCTGCTTAGTTTGGGATCAGATGACAGTGTGTGTTAATGTCCCACTTTATTATTAGTGTATACGTTTCTACAATAAACTTCCAAATAATATTAGGGAAATGACTATTAACAAATTTAAAATAACTATAAAATCTACGTTATGTAAGAAAGCGTATTATAAAATTTAAGACTATGTAACGGATAAAAACGCTTGGAATTAAGTCGCTCTAATTCAACACACTGAACAAACAAAATGTAATAGATATAAGTACTTCATTTAAAAAAGATAAAAAGCCTACTGAGTTTTTTGGCAGTGTTTCTCAGTAGTTGCCAGTCATTCACTGCACGGTAGGAAAAGAAATTGGACTATTTTTATGTAGACTCATTATTGGTGGTAGGTATATGCTCAGTCAAATACCGAACAATTGTCCTCCTCCGGTTATCTACGACGATGTCCCTGTAGCTTATTCTGATCATGCCAAAAATCTTGGTATATTGTTTGATTGTAATTTATCATGGAGCAATCACGTTGCAGAGGTAAGCAGGAGGGTGTTCTGCTCGTTTCAGTCTCTCAAACGTCTCCAAAAATTCTTACCCTTTCGCACTAAGATTTATCTTGCACAATCACTATTACTTCCCATTATTGACTATGCTGATGTTTGTTTCCTTGATGCCTGTGAACAACTTCTTGACAAGCTCGAACGCCTGCAAAACCTTTGTATACGTTTCATTTTCGGTCTTCGGAAATATGACCATGTCTCTGACTTTCGTAAGCAACTAAAATGGTTACCAGTTCGGCGGCGTCGAGATTGTCATATTCTCTCTCTTCTTTATTCCACTCTTCATAGCCTTACTGCTCCTATCTATCTTCGTGAGCGCTTTGAGTATTTAGCTCCCCCGGGCAAAACTTGTCGTTCATTAACTTCTCTTCTTCTTCAAATGCCCACTCACACTTCTAGCCGTTACGATGGCTCCTTCACTGTGCGTGCGGTGCGGTTGTGGAATTCTCTCCCACATCCCATACGGTCGAGCTCTTCGCTCGACTTGTTTAAAGTAAGAATTAAAGAACATTTTCTTTCAATTGAGTGACCTCTTAGATTGACAGACAAATTATTATTATTGATATATATATATTTCTTTTTTTTTATATAGTATATATATTATATATATATTAGACATTTTATTCACGTTCGTATGTAAGTAATATTAGTATGTAGGTGTATGTATGTATTTAAAATATTTGTTGTGCACTTCTGCCCATTCCACAATGTTTCCTTACCTAGGGTTTGCTGGTAGAAAATTCACATTTGAATTAAGCTCGCCTGTGTACATGTGCTATTTCCTATTTATAAATTGTTTTATGTAAGTGTTTTGTGTACAATAAAGAATAAGAATAAGAATAGACTCGCGTCTCAAAAAAAATAAAGCATATTTTGATTTTGATTTTGATTTTGATTTTGATTGATATCATTATTATTTTTATTATTATACATAGAACATTTACGGGCGTTTTATTGCCAACATTTACTAGAAAATATTCGAAACTGTTGTACTATTTTCGTCATATTTATTTATAAACAACACAAGTTGGACTTTGAACTCACAAAACGTGAATGAGTTGTGTATATAAATAGAGCAGTGGCGGCGCAGCGGTATCGGCCTCGCCTTGGAAATATATCGCGGATTCGATCTCCGGTAGTGCCCACACATCTTTGTGTGAACTTGCTGTCATCACAGCTGCTCAATATAGTGGGAAAACAGCATGTCTAAGAACTAATCATTCGAGGATATTCTATGTAACATCCACCAATCCGCACTTGGCTTTGTGTATGGATGAAGCCCTTAACTCATCTCGTGGGATAGTTGAGAGAAAAATATGGGTTTTTCCTATTTATACCCGTTTTCTGTTTTATTAAAACGACTAGTCTTTTAAATAAAACTACTTTTTAACGGATTTTATCGCGGTTTATTTTAGAATTTAGATCCCGACGTTTCAAACTCTTTTTAAACTTCATGTCTACGGTTGGACTGAGGTGTTTGACGTCCAAAAATATTAATCACAATTATTACTGACTACCTATAAACATTATTATTTAAGTTCCGTTCCGATTACAGCAAACTGAGCTCAGTGTCTTGAATTCAGAGTTGACTGACTGACTCGTCTTTCTTAATGGAGTAGTAATTTTTATGCTATTTGCTAAAACTTACCTCTATAGATATCAAATGGATAAGGCTAAGGGGGATATTTGATAAAAATTCCACGCACAAAGAGCTTCGCTAGGCTAAAATTTGCCAATTTTATTGTAAAAACTACCAAGTACCTAGTAGGTATTATTCATTGCCGGCATCTCTGTTTCCCAATAGCTTCCATGTTTGTAACGAGTGAACCGGTATTTACTGGGTAAGTGTGTTTCACCGTAGACCACATTGTAACTTAATAATCAAATCGGCAAGCCTATTATAAAATAAAATAACGTTTTAGTAACGAACAGTTAACATTTACAACCAAAATTAAGCCAAAACTGATCTAGTAAAAAATCATGTCGAACGCTATGTCACGTTTTGTTAGTACCTAGTTGGTTGGTGACAAAATGTTTCACTAACTAATAATGAATACTGAATACTGGAACCTCGCATTAGACGTGGTCGAAGCGACACGGGTACATATTACTTACACACAAAACCACGCGGTCCTTGAGTGCCACCATCGCGCCTGCGAAAAGCTAGATTTGTTTTCGTCGGCTTTTCACGCTTAAACCGCTAAACCGATTTCGACGAAATTTGGTATGGTGATAAACCGAGACCCAGGGAAGGTCATAGTACAGTTTTTATCTGACTACGCAAAAGGCGGAAGGAGCCGCAGACAGGAAGCTAGTGACACAATAATGAACACTTGATATCATTTGGAGTGTATTGCCAACCGCAGGATACGTGATACGTAACTAAATACTGATTAGATATTGTTGCATATTTGTTACTAGCGACCCGCCCCAGCTTCGCACGGGTGCAATGTGTTATACTTATAAACCTCCCTCTGGAATCACTCTATCTATTAAAAAAACCGCATCAAAATCCGTTGCGTAGTTTTAAAGATCTAAGCATACATAGGGACATAGGGACAGAAAAACGAAATTTGTTTTATACTATGTAGTGATTACATCATCAGTATATTATACTGCACTCTTGCGGGGCAGAGAAGGGTACCTAGCTGTGGCGAAGAGTCCATACAAGCCGATTACTATCGGCTTCTCTTTAGGAAATGGTCAATATCACACGTACCTACTTAATACATGACGGGCCGGTGGCGTGGTCGGTAAGATACTTGCTTTTCAAGCCGCAGGTCGTGGGTTCGATTCCCACCCGAGACAAACATTAATGATGAACATTTGTGTTTGTGTCGAGTCTTGGTGTAAATATCTATTATAAGTATATATTTACAAAAGAAAAGTATTTTAAGTATAGTATATACCAGTTATCTGGTTTCCATAACACAAGCTCTGCTTAGCTTGGGACCAGATGACCGTGTGTGTTAATGTCCCAAAAATATTTATTTATTTAATACTATATTATGTAACGCCTAAAAGTTTTTTCAAGTAAAGCAAGGTATTTTTGCTCGATCCGATATTCAAACTTAAGACCATTAAGCGAACACGCTTACCACTGGACCAATAAATCTGCAGTAATCTATCTCGTATTTAAATAATAAATAAATTTGGACGGACATATCAACAATGCAAAGTCCAACCGCGGTCTAGAGACTCCTTGGCATATAGGTTCCGTATGAGGTTTAGGGGTATACTATGAAAAGATTTTCCAAAACACACCTCCCTAAGGAGTGAAACGAAGACCATGCGGGCGAAGCAGCGGGCAAAAGCTTTACGGTATAATATCCAAGAAAACATTTTATTAAAATTTGCTAACGCATCACGTAAGAAGTTTGATGCTAGCCAACTAATTCTCTGTTAACGACTGAAATCTTCCGTAACAACAACAACATTCTTGCATAACGAATATTTGACAAATACTCAAAACAATTTTTAGATAATATTTCGAAAATATTTTTTGTCTTACCTATTTTAAAAAATTTGTAATTATTTAAAACATCGATACAAGAACACTAATCACGAGGCGAATCTAACGATACCTAGAAACGTACGATGTATTAAAGAAATTAAGAACAAAGTTATGAAAATACCCCCTTTTCGCCATGGGTTGTTAACACCGCCTATATCTAACGGACTTATCAAATATTGTACGAAATTGTATTGGCCAAAAGACGGCGGAGTATCGAGAATAATTAATTAACCTTGAACGAACCAATCATAATTGGCTTGTGGTCGGATGATAGGTAGTGGTACGACATAAGTAGGCGAGCCCAGCTATGCGGTGTCTATAGGTATCTGGTCGGTGGTTGACGAATAATTGACTGAAATACCGCTATCCGCAACGAAAATACGAATGTGGAATTCGTATTACGTCTACCCATCCACCGGTCAACAGAAGGGTAATGAGAGATTAGGATCTTCTTTTGAATGACATAATGATTTTTTGAATGACAGCTTATTAAAAACAAAATAATATTATAAGATGCTGAAGTATACCAGTAGGCTAATTCACGTAATTTCGTGACGCGCCGATCAAGTTGCGGTGCAGTTGCAATCACGTTGCAATTAAGTTTACGTCTTAGTGCAAAATGGTATTCTTGTGATTGACATATAAATAACATACACGCTAAAGCGCTCGCGTGACGCGAACTTGACGCGAGCGTATCTGACAGCGGTTGTCAGAATTACGAGAATACCAAAAGGGCTGTTTTGATCGAAAGTTAACTGCAACTGCACTGCAACTGAACTTATTTAATTTCGTGAATTAGGCCGCAGGACTTAAACAAAATTGTTAAATATCTTTCCATTTTCTCCCCCTTAGGGGTACCAATGAGATCTACGTGGGATCCACAAATCTTTTCAATCTCACTATCAAAACTTTTTACGTATTTACTTTATTCGTTTCACATAGATATATTACGATAAAATAACAATTTGATATGATATACGGTTCATTGGTATGATTAACCCGCGTGACACTCCACGTGGTACCCAATCCTATTATTGATAGGCTTATCATGCTCTTATCATAATAGTAACATTGGACATGAGTGTCCTTTCATGTGGATTAATGTATTTATGTAAAGATTATTCTTATTTTTTTTATTCTTCGATAGGCTGGCGCTTGACTACAACTTGCCTGATGTTAAGCAATGATGTACTCTATGATGGAACGCGCCAGCCCAGTATGCCGATGCACTCGTGATTACGAATGATTATCGGCGAGAAGGTGGCAGTGGAATGAGCCTTCTTCAGGTTAGTAACCTTAAAGGAGTAACAATTCCGACCCACCCTCTCTGCATGGTGTCACCAGACATCGCACCGGAACACGGCAAGGCCGTTTGGCGGTCCGTTTTTGTCAGTTGACTGTCACCTGATTTGCACCACCCGGGGTCCACGTGTGGGGATTCAATTATAGGTGTACACCCACCGACGAAGGTGACTCAGCCCCCAAAATTCTTGTTTAGTTTTGCAATAACATGAATTAAAAGCGTGACTACTGAAAACTACAGAACGGATTTTGACCAATTTTCACATAGAGATGGATTAGAGTATGTATAGTACAGATAAAGGCTTCTTTCTATCAGGGGCGTAGCTACCGCCGTATTTGCCGTATCAATTATACGGGGCCCCGGGCCACGGGGGCCCCCAAAGTGTGTAAGGAAAAAGAATAAAAACTTTCTAATTTATTTTATTTTACAAATGACAAAATTCTATAAAACAATTCCTTTTTTATTTGTAAAATGGTTAAATTATGTGATAAATAAATATTTCTTCTCACAATATTTGTTTTCTTTTGTGAAAAATCTTTACCTCCATATAAGGGCCTCCAAAAAATTTTTTATATGGGGCCCCGAAAAGGCACGCTACGCCACTGCTTTCTATCCTAACTAATTCCATACAGGCGAAGCGCGAGTGGTAGCTGGTAAATTATAAGCAAAATAGTGTGTAGTGGATGAATTTAAATAAGTAAAAGAGCAATAAAAAGAGAAAAAAAAAAGAGAGCGATAAAATCAACATCATGGAGGACGTCATTACTTAACAACATGCAAGTTGTAGTCAAGTGGAAGCCTATTATTGGCAAAAAAAAAACGTTTGTGTTTGTCACCTTAATAAGTATGCTTGCACTGTTACGTCGTCACAAGCGGTAATTGATGCAAATTAACGTAATTTCCATATATCACAACAACGTATTAACCTATCGATTAGTTAAATAATACTTAAACTCAGGCATATAGAAAAGAAAAGAAAAATTGGTTGCCTGTAAAGTCGGTCTACGGGCGAAAGTTTTACGTGACAACGACTTTGAGTGGTAAAATAATTTTAATGTGAATATTCATTCGTATAGTAGGAAGAAGGATGAAATAATAGTAACAATTTAAAACATTTATTTATACAAAGAATTATATTTAAAACATTAATTTATACAAAGAATCTCGCTCTTAGGCGGGCTAACTGTGCTCGAGTGGAAGGGACGCTTGCCTTTCACTTTTTATGTCTGTCTCTCTCGCTCTTAGGCGGGCTAACCATGCCCGAGTGGAAGGGACGCGTGCCTCTCACTCGCTCTCATTGTGAGCGCATAACGTGAGCGGAGCGCAACGCAGTTTCTTGAAGTGTCACCCGGCAAACCAATTTATAAGACGTTGTCACGTCAAAAACAATTTTAAATAAAAAGGAGAGGTCAAAAGTGGGCTAGAATTTTGAACACCAATGTGATATACCTCATTGGAAAGCTTATTTAATAAGCTGCATAATTGCATTCTGTTACAGTACTTTTCTCTTGTAATATTATTCTAGCTGCAGCTTAATGTAATTATGACGAAAAATATTTGTTATCTTATTAGTGTAATAACAAAACGCGTGGAAAAAAATATAATTACGGGAAACGTCATGATGTCATTGTCATTGATCAGTTTGATTGACAGCGTCGAAATAATTTTGATTTTTTTGGTTGCTCAATTGTCATTTGACCATGGGGTTGCCAATTGCAATAATCATAATATTGCATTAAGGATTCTTATTTTCAATTTCATTTTTTTAAAAAACGGGGGGGTGTAAAATTATTTTAAATACACCAAAAAATTTAATTAATTATACTCTATTAACCTATGTAACTCAGATTGCTGTTCAAATTTACAATTATTTTAATCCCAGGCTCTATACATTTTTTGAACGTTTCCTTTAATAAAAGAAACATTATTTTCTGAAATTATTAATTTAACCCGAAAGGAGTTGAAATTAGAAAATGTTAGTGTGGAGTCTAGTGGAGTCGGTAAAGTAGTTTTTTTCAAGGCCGATATTATTTATAACCTAACTTTTTACTGTTTTTAAATGAAGAAGGAATCAGGAATTTTTGGTGGACGTTCCGTGCACAAAGGGCTCTGCTGGGCTAAGCTTCGCCACTTTTATGGTACTATTTCTTTTACTTTTTACTTTTTTTTTTGTATAGAGCGCTTACCTACTCACTTCGTTTGCTAATCATAAGTATTATGCACGCAACATTGCTATCTTGTCGCACATTTATATATTTCGCGGGCATTGGTGTGAGTTACACGTATACTTATTTTGTATCTAATTTAAGTGTATTTAACTTTTTCTATTGTCTAACTGTTTTATGTCCCAATAAAGAAAAATAAAATAAAACTGCCAAGTTGTAGGTACCTATTGTTACATCTGCCAAGTTGTACTTGTTGGCCGGCATCTCTGTTTCCCAATCATCTCTGATAGCTATAATCTAAGTCTTCAAAAGTCACGAGTGAGTCAGTATTTTCTGGGTACGCACGCATCATTGTAGACCGGATGATCGCTAAACAAAAAGCAAATTGTGGTAAGCAAGCGTATTATAAAATAAAAAGAACTAATAGTATCTATAATTGAATAACCTAGTAACTTTAATTGATTTATTTAATGTATACTAACTTTCTGCAGGCTGTTCCGACCGCGCGTACGTCGGTTAACCTCTTTTTGCGCAATCGGATAGAACCTAGTTTGGGATCAGATGACCGTGTGTGTTAATGTCCCACTATATTATTATTATTTCTACATACATACTATATAAGAGAATCAATTGAAAATCAACAGATATGACATTAATAATTACTTGTGCTGAGAGTCCTGCCTTGAAATGATAAATAAATAAGAAATACGTACTTCGTGATAAAGAATAATGTTTATTTCTCAATTGCCAATGTTATCACTTAGCAATAACTATTAAGATAACATAAAAATATAACTTATATACCTACTTGTTTATTTAGTTAAGGATATACTATCATAAACATGACGCATATTATCACGAGTCCGTTGTAAAATTTACTGTAGAGTCCGTGTCACGAAAGAAGTCCCGCGGCATTCAGTGGAACTAATTATTAAAGATCGGGAATGTTTCTCGATTTGCAAGAAATTATAACAATAAGAATGAAGTCTGAAATTATTATAATTAAAATTTGGAGTTGAAAGGGTGTCCTCTCAACTCTAAACTTTAATTAGACTGTAGAGTCGCCTAGCAGCAGCATCCTAGCGCCTCGGCTGCGGGACTTCTTTCGTGAAAAGTACTTTACTATGCGTTTCAAATAAGAATAGGATTGGAAATCCGCCATCTTGGACTGGAATGTGCAACAACTTCACATTTCTTAGTACAGTCAGCAAAAATGTTTGTTTGATATTATAATCACATGTAGACGAAGAAAAGATAAAAATGCGTATATCTTATTGCCTTTTGAGTAAGATTGGACATTTGGAGTCGAATATTTAGATACGACCATATTTTATTAACTTCCGACGGCAAAAATCGGAGATATAAGTTAAAACGTGTGTTTTTATCCGTGTATATGAATTTGTGTGCAAATTTGTGATATCCTAGCGCGTAAATTTATTTAGTTAAGTAGCTGCATTGTAACTAAATACTTGTAAAGTTTTTACATAATTCACTTTTCCATACATTTCAAAATAATATTATTGTCTGCGGTTTGACATGTTGTGCTGGCGCTACTTTTGCATGGTTTTTGGTATGAAGTTAGCCGCGAGTCCAGTCCTATTCTTATTTGAAACGCATAGTAGTCCACAAACGCACTCAGTCCGTGATTTTTCCATAATATAAAATCCAGGGGTAAGACGTTACAGTAACATTTGAACGTGACTATCTTTGTATAACTAAATACTGTTATTATATTTTATAGCTATTTGTTAATATTAACGTAAATATTACACAAAGTCGATAGTAATATAATAACAACTAAAATATTTACTAACTTATTATCAGTTCGCAGTGTTTTCATGTACTGAAGGTTGCTGTGTTATCAACCTCTGTTATTACACTTATTACTTAAATAGACACATTTAATTACAACTATTTTAGTAACTTTTTGAGGGGCTGAGTCATCTTCGTCCGTGGGTGTAAAACTTTAATTGAATCCCCACACGTGGTCCCCGGGTGGTGTAAATCAGGTGACAATCAACTGGTGGTAGGCTTCGGCCGTGGTTAGGGACCACCCACCAGACAAAGCCGCATCGCCAAGCGGCCTTGCCGTGTTCCGGTGCGATGTCCGGTGACACCATGCAGTGAGAGGTCGGTCCTTTAAGGTTTCTAACCACATGGAGGCTCATTCCACTGCCTCCTTCTCACCGATAATCATTCGTAATCACGAGTGAATCGGTATACTGGGCTGGCGTGTTCCATCGTAGACTACATAATTGCTTAACATCAGGCAAGTTGTAGTCAAGCGCCAGCCTATCGAAGAATAAAAAAAGAGCTAAAATGACCACTAAACTTAATACAATAATGAGCAGCAGCGCGGCTCAGCTGAGATACATTAAGCTCCATCTGTATCAAAAGCATCGCATAGGACAGGACCGAAATTTGGAATCTTTAAACGAAATTAAATATTGTTATACAGTTTTTAAAGTCTATTATCAAATCACACACAGCAGATTGCCTGCAGGCGCTTGCGGCGACGGGTTTTACTTATGGAGACGATGTGTCAAGTAATAATAGGCCTTGTTCCAAGAAAAAAGATGCTTCGCACTAAAAACTATAATCTGATAAACCATTTTGAAGCTAAGTTTGGCATTAGGTTAAACACTTTCACGACGCAGACGCACACTAGTATCAAAAGGTCACAGATTATGCATTAGGGTTAACGATACTAGAACGTAAACCTAGAAATACTTTAATTAACGTAATATGCATAATACAAATAAGGCACAACTGTAACGTTCTGGTTTATATTAAAACAAGTATTTTTTTTAAATTTATATATCCACCAGCGACCCGCCCCAGCTTCGCACGGGTGCAATGTGTTATACTTATAAACCTTCCTATGGAATCGCTCTATCTATTAAAAAAAACCGCATCAAAATCCGTTGCGTAGTTTTAAAGATCTAAGCATACTTATGGACATAGGGACAGAAAAAGCGACTTTGTTTTATACTATGTAGTGATATTAGGTACATTGATTTAATCTGTACTAATATTGTGAATCCTACAAATATTATAAACGCGAAAGTTTGTATGAACGTATGAATGTTTGTTACTCTTTCACGCAAAAACTACTGGACGGAATTGGATGAAATTTAGCACAGAGATAGATTGTGGTCTGGATTAACACTTCGGCTACTTTTTATCCCAATAAGTACCACGCGGGCGGCGAAACCGTGGGCGGAAGCTAGTTGTGATATATCCCGCGCCATTAAAGAAAGTTATCTAAAATGGCGGCTTGTACTTTTAATGACAGTTAGGACCGTCAGTAAAAAAGGTAGTCAGATGGATGATATTTTTTAATACAGGGTGGGCCAATAATTTTTGCAAATAGCAACACTAAATTTCTCGAATACCGTTGGAAGGAGGGGTGCGCGGGTGGCGGGAAACTATGCGTCGCTACATGCAATTTTAGTCACGATGGAGCGCTTCACGGGACAACAGCGTGCTTTTTGTGTTAAACAATTTTACAAAAACAACGATTCCTACGTTACTGTACGACGCCTGTTTCGAATTGAATATGGATTACGCCGTGTAAGCGAGTGTCCAAGTGTGAATTTAATCAAAGCTTGGGTCGTGAAGTTCGAGCAAACGGGATCGACAACGAATATTAAACAAACAGGCCGGCCACGTTCAAGAAGAAGCGATGAGAACATTCGAGAGGTTGAAATTTCCGTTCGGAACGATCCAGAATTATCTACGCGTAAGCGTTCGGCGGTTCTGGCATTACCGAGAACCAGTCTACGGCGGATTTTGCATCTAGACCTCAAACTGCACCCGTATAAGCTTCAAATTGTGCAGGAGATGAAACCAAATGATTACATTCAACGTAAGTTATTGTGTCAGCCAATAACTTACAATGCTGGAGCAATTCTCTAGCCTGGAGAATGTATTCTTTACGGACGAGGCACTGTGGGCTGGATTTCGACTTTCATAGACACCCGATCAGTAATCTCGAAAGTGGCGATTTTTATGCCTGCATATGTTTTGGTATATCATATACATACCTAAAAATGGTATCATTATAGTACAGACTTATAAACGGCTCGCTGAGAATTTTTTAATGAAAAATTTGTATGGAGCTATCAGAAAAAAATGATATTTCTCCGGTCGTATACATTTGGCCCTAATTCTTTTTTAGGGGGTCAATCTATGAATTATTTGAAATTTTTTGATATATTATACAACACGACCAGAGGTGCGAAACCTAGTTTTTTTTTTAATTTTGATTTTTATTTATTCTACTCAAAACTTTCATAGTATTCAATTTTGCTGTCTACAAATAGCATTATACAATTATTATAAACACGTAATTATATCAGGCTATAATAAAAAAAACATATTTTGGTGACAATTTTTATCTTTATTCTCATTATTTAAAATAATATTATGGCTTCAAAAAACATTTTCAACATTAAATATTAATGGTTTTTATGTATTCTAACAAATTTGCAACTAATTAACTAACTAATGATTAATTTGTATCAATAATAATCGTGTCTCATAGTAACTATAATAATTAACGGCTTAAATCTATTCTGAGGAATTTGCAGATAATTTACTAATTACATATAATTTTTATCAATAATAACAGTGTAACTATATTAATTAACGGTTTAAATCTATTCTGAGAAATTTACAGACTATTTACTAATTACAAATATTTTTAACAATAATAACCGTGTCTCATAGTAACTCCAATAATCTGCTTAGACAATTACAAGGGAATACATTTATCAATGTAAAATGGAGAGTATTGTTACAAACTTAGATTTATTTGTGCTATTAAAAGGTGCGAACAAAATTACTATCAGTTTTTGTTTGAGTCAGTTTTATCACGACTGGACTGTAGTTTATCCGATGAAGATAGTGTGACTTTTCGGGAATTTTGCCGAAAATTTGTTAGAGCAGTCAACAAACGCTGGTGTTCAGCAGGTCGGAATGTGGACATATTTCGTAAGAAGTATGAAAGTTGGCTGCAAACGAATGTTGACTGGCCTAGCTGCATGCTAAGCCAAGTGCAAGGACCTTCAGAAGCTTCAGTTTATGAAGCCGAACCATCTGCATCAACATCTTCAGTTGGCACTATGACCAAAAGGAAGCAACTTCGGAAGCCTTTCGAGGATTTAGGAACAAAGCAGAAAAAAAGAAGAAGTGGTGAATTAGACGGGGAATGCAGTGAATTAGTGTTCGCAGCAGTATCAAAATTGAAGGCAAACGGAAAGGAAAATATGGCAGCTGTTATTGCCTACATGTTGAAAAATCCAGAGTCAATTAGCAAATTCCAAAAAGACGTAATGATGAAACAAGCAGTCACCAAAAAAAAAATTACACCTTTGAAGGCTCTTGGTTTATTGCTATCTTAGGAAGTTGTCAAAATGGCAATACATAACATTGAGAGAGGCAGCGATACGTGAAGGTATTCATGATTTATACCCATCATACTACCAACTACAGAAAGAGAAGAAAGAGTGTTATCCACCGCAGAACTCTATGACAGTTACTGAGTCTTCGGCCAGAATTAGTCTTCAAAGTTTACTTGACGTTACTTCCAAAAGAGTATTAAAATCTCTATCAGAAGATTTACAAGGAAAAAATATGATTCTGTTTTCGAAATGGGGTTGTGATGGTGCATCGAGCCAAAACAGATACAAACAAAAGTTCTGCAAACGATGATTCTACCATTTTTATGACGTCTTTAGTGCCCATGAAAATTATGTGTGAGGAAGAGACTGTTTGGGAAAATTCAAAACCTTGTTCACCAGTATTTTGTCGTCCTGTGAGTTTTCAATTTGTAAAAGAAAGTGAGGCAGTGGTGAAGGCCGAAATAACTAAAATAAATGAAGAAATATCAGCTCTTCGACCAACCAAATGCAAAAGCAATAACATAAACCACGAGCTTGTGATGACAATGGTTGATGCCAAGATTTGCTCTTATCTTTCAGAAGCGAAGTCTAATGCAGCATGCTATATTTGATTAGCGAAACCGACCGAGATGAACAACTTGGAAGCAGTCGTAGAAAAAGTAACTTCACCTGAGATGTTGAAGTTCGGATTATCTTCACTGCATGCACGCATAAATGTAATGGAATGTTTATTGCATATTTCATACAGACTTGACATCAAAAAATGGTCTGTAAAAGGAACAGAAGATCAAACTATAAGAGATGCAAGAAAGAAGATGATTCAAGATCGTTTTAAAAATGAACTCGGCTTACTTATCGATATAGTGAAGCAAGGCCATGGTACCACCAATGACGGTAACACAGGAAGAAGGTTTTTTGAAGATCCAGTGAAAACTGCTGATATAACAGGACTCGATGCGGAGCTGATTCACAGGTTTGCTGTTATTCTACAAGCGGTAACTTCCGGTGAGCATGTGGATATCTTGAAATTCAAAGAATATGCCCACAAAACTGCTGAGAGGTACGTTTCTTTATACAATTGGTACTACATGTCTGCAACTGTGCACAAACTGTTACTTCATGGAGCTGATATCATTGCTTGTACCAATTGGGAACCTTTCTGAAGAAGCCTCTGAAGCCCGCAACAAAGACTTCCGAAAATTTAGAGAGCATAACTCCCGCAAGAAGAGTAGAGTGAGTTCCAATGAAGATATTTTAAATTTTCTTCTTCTTTCTTCTGATCCACTCATTTCTTCACTGAGACCCATTTTTGATGCAAAGAAGAAAAAAACTTTCTTCAGTGACACTCTTGGTCTACTCAAGCTTCAAGAACCCGAGTTTGAATTCATTGACGTTTCTCAGTTAACATCTGACTCTGAAATGGATTCTGATTCGGACTCTGAATAATTTCAGATTAAGTTTTTAAATTAGTTTTTAAAGGTTTTTATTTAATTTGTTTGTATTTGATAATTATTTTTATGAGGCACTGTCATTATTGATAAAAGTTATACATATATTACTTAATTATTAGGAAATTTGTTAGAACACATAAAAATCATTGATATTTAATGTTGAAAATGTTTTTTGAAGCCATAATATTATTATAAATATTAAGAATAAAGATAAATAATTGTCACCAATATATTTTTTTTTATTATAGCCTGATATAATTACGTGTTTATAATAATTGTATAATGCTATTTGTAGACAGCAAAATTGAATACTATTAAAGTTTTGAGTAGAATAAATAAAAATCAAAATTAAAAAAAAACTAGGTTTCGCACCTCTGGTCGTGTTGTATAATATACCAAAAAATTTCAAATAATTCATAGATTGACCCCCTAAAAAAGAATTAGGGCCAAATGTATACGACCGGAGAAATATCATTTTTTGCTGATAGCTCCATACAAATTTTTCATTAAAAAATTCTCAGCGAGCCGTTTATAAGTCTGTACTATAATGATACAATTTTTAGGTATGTATATGATATACCAAAACATATGCAGGCATAAAAATCGCCACTTTCGAGATTACTGATCGGGTGTCTATGAAAGTCGAAATCCAGCCCACAGTGCGAGGCCCACTTTCACATCAACGGGCACGTGAATAAGCACAATTGTCGATATTGGAGCAGGGAAAACCCTCGCCTTAAATACCAAAAGCCACTTCATTCACCTAAAACGACAGTATGGGCTGCCATATCAGCAAAGGGCATAATTGGTCCGTATTTCTTTGAAAATAATCAAGGAGATAATGTAACTGTGAATTCAGCGGAATATGTCAAGATGTTGCGAGAGTTTTTGACGCCGCAGTTGCATGAATTTCAAGGATACAACAGCAGGACCTGGATGCAACAAGATGGAGCAACATGCCACACGTCAAATGTGACTTTACCGGTAGTCAAAGAAATGTTTCCGAATAAATTGATTTCTCGCAGAGGTGATATTCCATGGCCTCCGAGAAGCCCGGATCTTACACCATGCGATTTTTTTTTATGGGGATACCTGAAAAGTCGAGTCTACCTTAATAAACCGACGAATATATCCCAATTAAAACAAAACATCCACGACGAGATAGCCGCGATCCCCCGCAGCATGTGTCAGCGAGTTTTCCAAAGTTTGCGTAGTCGATTGCTAGAGTGCCAACGACGAGACGGTGCACATCTCGACGATGTCATTTTTAAAAAATAAATTTCATTAAATTTTCAAAACGTTAAATATATAATCAACAAAATAACAGTTGTAGTTTTATTTCTATTCATGTTTTAAAAGTGCAAAAATTATTGGCCCACCCTGTATTATTGTGTGGTGTAACGAGTGTAACTAAAGACAGCATTAAAGTGCGAGTAAGAATAGGTAAATGGTTAGAGTAATTACAAACAAAAAAACAAAACATCGTAAAGATATGCGTGTGCGCATATCTTTACCATGTTTTTTTTTCTTATCCATTAGATATCACAAACAGTCTTCCAACTATTGTGTTTATTAGGTATGTGAGAATAAGGGCTGACGGACCTTAACACAGGTTGCTCTGTAACCTACAATTGAACAAATCTATAAAGTACCGTTTGACGTTCCACTGTTTTCTATTAAATTAGCTTTATAGAGGCGTAATTTACACTATCTTTATTAGCTTTCCTGTAAAATAATTGAATTATGAAGCAATTTTTATTTTAACATAACATAAACAATTTTCATACAAAAAATAAAATTCTAAATGTACTACGTTTAGAACTGTCAAACGGTACTTCTTAGATTTGATGGACTGTAGCTATGACGTCATAACGACTTGACAGTTCGCACAATAAAAGTGGAAGCAGAGCGTTTTGTGCGCGCCCGTGGAATTTCCACCATATAACGGTGGCGCACAGCCGTGCACATTTTCCGATTCGTACCTTCGTATGTAATCTCGTTCGTTCTAAGTTTTAATCGTTGTGGGAATCTTTTTGTCATTATACACATTATAGTTTTTCGACAGTTTAGCAGTTTGACGGGCCGGTGCGGTGGCGTGGTCGGTAAGATACTTGCATTTCACGCCGCAGGTCATGGGTTCGTTTCCCACCCGAGACAAACATTAGTTTAAATATGTCTGTTTGTCTTGTGTCTGGGTGTAATTATCTATATTTATGTATATATTTACAGAAGAAAAGTATTATATGTAGTATATTACCAGTTATCTGGTTTCCATAGTACAAGCTCTGCTTAGTTTGGGATCTGATGACCGTGTGTGTTAATGTCCCACTATATAAATAAATAAATTTGATATCTGACATTTTGTCCAGATTGCGGGTTGGATTATTTCTACACGGTGCAATTATCTACGAGTATTGTTCTTAAGTTATCTATCTAACCTTAAAAAGAAGGACATTAAGACAAGTACTCGATACATAATAATATAGATATATGTACATATAATAAGTACAATAGATATCTGTAGATACTAAGTGAATCCTGACCTTGTTTGTACGCAGCGTGTTCACGATAACTCTATCGAAAGTTCTGGATAATGAATGAATCAGTGACTGAGTTGAACTAGTTTCATTTATACATCAGACATGAGCTGCACTCCACAAGAGTGCTTCAATGAAAATGAATAATAAATAAATACAAAGTTATAAAATTTATCCCCCTTTTTCGAACCAAAAGGGTTAAAAATTTTGAAAAAAAAAACAGCATTTTATCGATGTGATTTGTTGGAGTTTATTGGATAAGTATTACTTTGGTTAGCTTTAGAAATTATGTAATAAAAACAAAAATATTAAGCTTCTAGACGATTTAATTTTACAGTAAACGCCGATGATATCGAATGCAATGAAATCATGAATGCATACCACAAGCCACGTGACAAGTTGTTCATTGCCTATTGCTTGGTACGTAATACGAACTTGTATTGATAGCTATAATAATAACAATAATAAATATATTTATTTCATAAACGGTTTGTAGTACAGAGTTTTAAGCACAACGTGTAGAACAGTACAGTAGTAGAACTTAGGACTACAATAGTGTAAGGATTGAGGTTCTGTGATCCTAGCTAGGTTACAAAATAACCAGTATGAAGGAGCAACAGTTCCCTTCTCCGGCAAAAGAATTTTACACGTTTAACTATAGAATAAAAACTTAGTAAAACCATAAACTAGGAAGCATCAAAGAGATCATCTTGAAAAAGGATCGCTTCAGCTCTTAAATAAAGATAACCAGATAAAGATTAATCAGACGGGCCGGTGGCGTGGTCGGTAAGATACTTGCTTTTCACGCCGCAGGTCGTGGGTTCGATTCCCACCCGAGACAAACATTAGTGATGAACATTTCTGTTTGTGTCGAGTCTGAGTGTAAATATCTATTATATGTATATATTTACAAAAGAAAAGTATTATATGTATAGTATATACCAGTTATCTGGTTTCCATAACACAAGCTCTGCTTAGCCTGGGACCAGATGACCGTGTGTGTTAATGTCCCAGAATATTATTATTATTATTATTAATAACCGCATAGAATTACTCTACTCGTAGCGTTGTTGTACAAACTTGCACAGTAACCTACAAAAAATTAATAGCAAATTCAATACTACAAAACGATTTTACACAAGACTCCGTAACTGTTAACAAGCGAAGAAAACAAGCTTATCACTAGTAAGTAGTTTAAAATGAACAGTCACCCAACACTTGTCTATGGAATATTTTTGTGTTAAGATCTTTTGCTGGCTGTACAAAAATACAAAGACATAAATAATAAATAATTTTACTTACTACTGCACAGCTTGTACACGGCTTATGGAGTGGTCTTAATACTAAAAACTAATAAAGAAAAACCAGTACAACAATTTCATTACATACAGTTAAACTTATAACCCATTTCATAATCCCCTTTTTCATCGGGGCTAACAAAATAAGTTTATTTCACCTCTAGAAAAAGATCACAACTTTCAAAATTTCTTCGTCTATTTTAATTTATTTTTGAAAGTTTCAACCCCTAACGTTATAAAGAGTGGACACTTGTAGGTAAATACGTTATTGAAAAAAAATCAGCATTATTATTATTATTTTTTTAAGTATTCTGGGACATCAACACACACGGTCATCTGGTCCCAAGCTAAGCAGAGCTTGTGTTATGGAAACCAGATAACTGGTATATACTATACATATAATACTTTTCTTTTGTAAATATATACTTATAATAGATATTTACACCCAGACTCGACACAAACACAAATGTTCATCACTAATGTTTGTCTCGGGTGGGAATCGAACTCACGACCTGCGGCGTGAAAAGCAAGTATCTTACCGACCACGCCACCGGCCCGTCAATTATCATTCTTTATATACCTTATTACTAATATGTGGTGTGGATGTCTAGATGTTTGTTACTATTTTACGCAAAAACTACTGGCAGATTTGGATAAAAATTGGCACAGACATAGATTATAGTCTCAAATCGTAAATAGGCTACTTTTTATCCCCACACCAAGTGGGCGAAGCCGCAGGCAGAAGCTAGCCAACAAAACTGAATGAATTAATCAGAGACCGGTTCACCTTAATATTTTGAAATAGTCTAAAACTAATTCGTGCGCAAATATTTTTTATTTTTAAGTGATTTTAAATGTAGAAAATACCAGAAATAACTCCATCATTAGACTGTTGTAAACGATGTTTAACAATAATAATTATAACTCAAAATTAAAACATCTGAATTAATAGAAACCGTCCGTCACTTGATAATATTAAAAACAATCAATTGTCCAAATTTTTGCATTGGCTAGCGCGACGAAAGTTTCCGCAGCAATTTCATTAGGTGTACAAACAATTTTATTCGGTGTGTAAGTTCATGGTCAATAATATTTACAACGCTTGAGTCATCATTATAGTCTGTGCAAATACACGTCTTGCTATGAAGTGGTTTTTCTTTGTTAAACAAGTGCACAAAAAAGGTTTCAAACGAATAAAACTTGATGCTGTTTATAATGACTTTTTCATCTAAAGGCTCACTGTAGATTGATATTCTAAGTACAATCTTACTGTAGCAAGCCTTAAGTTTTTATGAATAAGGAGATAAGTCTAAGGGGGTGAAAACGTGAAATTATACTTCAGTAAGCCTCAGGGCCTTATTATACTAGCGGTTTGCGACAACTCGTCGCGGTCGCGTAATGAGATCGCCGCGAAAAATAGAGTGGACGCGAAATTCTCGCTGCAAAAATGTGACGAATACGTTGCTTATCTGCCGCGCGTTCGCGACGTCAACGCTGCGATTCCGCAGCGTGTTTATTAGGCGCCCGCATCGTATTGCTTGCACTTGCAAACCGATTGCACGGTAGGACTCTTAGATGTGATACAAGTTTTATAGATAAGGCAGTTTGGGGTATGAGAGCCAGGGCTGTACATGCTACACAAGTTACATAGAACATGTTTACTAGGTAATTATAAGTAGGGTGTAGTGAAAAGGTAATAATACGATACAAGATAATTACACCATTATCTCCTGTTCGAAAACCCTTAGTGGAAGACCTAGGAAACCGGGATATCATAGACACTCCGGTTCGTTCGTAAACTCCAACCATATAGTCGGAACGTTCCGTTCGCCATAGTAGTAATAACATTACAATGATAATTTTTGTAATATGTACTTTAAACATTAGTTTATTAGCACTATTAGCCTGAGACACAGGGGTTCACCCTAGTACATAACATAACTCTGTTTTTATTTTATAGTTAGTTTTAATCTCATGTTGTACCTTTTAAACCTAATAAACAATTATAATAACAGCAGCATGTTTTCGCGTATCAAAACTTTCGTAAAACGCAAAGAATAATAATTTGATGTCTTCGGTTCACAACACAACGTGTATTCTGTAAGGTGGATGTATTTGCGCAGCCGAACTGCGCATAGAATATATTTGAAAAAAGATTTGAAAAAGAAAGCGTGGTAAATAAAACAATAATAGTAACGAAAAACAGCAATGACGTAATAAAATATGACCTGACAGGTGTTTTAAAACTCGTACAGAGTACGATAACCTTGCAACAATGCGCAACTGTTTTGAACGGCACTTCAATAAATCTGACAGTAGTTATCTAAATCTTTATAGGAGTATCTTTTTTTTAATATCTACCTATTGTAGATTAGGTATTGGATAAATGATTGCCTAAATGTAGTAGAGGATACGTCGACGGTTATAGTAGGGGAGCTGAAGAGGGAATTTTGGGAGTTACTCCAGCGCGTCAGATTAAGAGATAGGGGACACCTTGCGCTCTGTTGAATACCTACACCAAATCTTAGCTTTCTGTATAGAGCCGGGAGTTTACAGTAGCCAATGAAAATATTTCCAAGACATTATTTATTCAGTGAAAATACTCGAATTCGTCAGAATAATGTATGATGAGTACATTAGATGTTAATAAGTGTGAATATCAACAATCAAGCGATTTGAGCCAGAAGCAAGGAAAAGGGAGAGCTACAAATTCAGGATGCTTTCAAGTCATCTGGGTCCACTTTAGTTAGGTTAATTCTTTTTTTTTTAAATAATTTGAGATGCCAGGAGAAGCACACACTGTATATTTTTTTTGCTAAACTGCACTGTATTTTTTTTTTTGCACTGTATTTAAAAAAAAAAAAAAAAAGAAGTAAAAAAATAACTGAAATACATTTTACCACCGCTGAAGAGATGGACATAATGTAACCTTTTTTTTACTTCCACTTATCTTTAAAGCCGAGTTACTATCGACGACGCTCGAGTAACTACACAAGTCGGCTCCTCTACTAATTAGGATTCAGGCTCAAATTCCACGCCGTGTGCTGAACAAAAAATAGTGCAGATTTTTTTCGTTTCCCTGCAGATATAAAGTAGATGGTGTTACGCCAACCTTATCCTTGTCTCCACGAGCGAGAGCATTGCGGCAGTAATATCGTCGTGCGACGCGTTATACACTCTCTACAGATGTCAGATACAGGGTAGAAATAATATTACTATGACTAGCTTCCGCTCATGGCTTCGCCTTCGTGGTCTTATTGTGATAAAAAGTAGCCTATGTGTTAATCCAGACCATAATCTATCGCTGTGCGAAATTTCATTCCATTCCGCCCACTAGTTTTTGTGTGAAAGAGTAACAAAAAGTGGCCTTAGTATTGCCTCCGATAGGTACTCTTAGCGTTTACTGGAGGTTCTCTAAGGGTTTACTGAGCAATGTCCACGTTTGACAATGTTGGGTCACACTGTTTAGGTACTTCATAGATTGGATTTACTAAATCTATGGTTTACTTTTTTCTTTTCTTTTTTTATTTGTTATGGGGATAGATATTCTGTGTCCTGTTTGTGTCAAATAATTGTTTTTTTTTTCTTTCTTTGATAATGTTCTCTACTTTACACCGCGTAACAAACTTCGTAACAAAATATGACAACCTGTCAATAATAACAAAAAAATATTAGCAAGCCCGTATACAGTTCATACATAACATTGTTTACAAATAAAAACATACCTCGCAAAACCTGTTCACGAGTAGATAATAATATATTCTGTACATATTTCGTGCATATTATTATTTATAGTAGATTTACAAACATTATTATGACGAGTCCAAAGTACGCCTTGTGAGTTTTACGATATTTGCGTAACGGATCCAACCAAAGCTTGTTTTCGATATCTTTAGTAATCTAAGGCACGTATGTTATGTTTGCCGACTCAGCTCAATTCAGCTTTTGTCCATTCAAAACCCAAGTTTTGTAAAACGTAACATCGCAGCTGAACCGATGCGTTTGTATTGTAACCGAATAAAAAAAAAATAATAAAAATCATCTAAGATTCTTTAGTTAAAATGGACTTGTGTCTCTTTCTTAGTAGTATAAATGTCAAGATGGCAGGCAAAGACAAACGAATTTTAAATAAATTTTAGCTATTATAAGCTTTTAAAAACACGTTTATAAACACGGGGGTAAATATGACTGACATATTAAGGCACAGCCTAAACCGCTGGGCCTAGAGACTCCAAAGGCACTAAGTTTTTTACGAGGTCTATCTATGGGTGCACTAGGAAATAATTTTTCAAAATTCACCCCCTAAGGGGTTGAAACGGGGCCACGCAGGGGGAAATTAATATAATATCAATTTGGTGTTTTCAAAGGACAAAAGCTGTATTAGAACTGAATAAGCGTGTGCTTAGTCCTGGATTACAAAACAAGACCGGTGCGGAGTAACTTATTTAGTTTGTGTAGTCATCGGTGGTGAGTTCTACAAGTGGCGGTGCTAGCGGCCAACTATTTCTCGTTATGGCGTCTTAGTTTTTATTTGCAAGAAGTTTAGGAAAAGATATATGTGTTGTAACGAATATCAACTAGTTAGTTTGCCAGGAGTTCCTGTCAAAATTTCATCAAATTTCATGAGTAAATCGCGCGGTAAAAACGGACCTACCCTATTACGTATAGGACCTAAACTTAACAAAGCCGACTAAATGTATGATATTCACCTCTGCTGAACATATCGATTTAAAAGATCGATTTTCTTGACTTGAAAAATCGATTTTTCGATTAATCGATCTCAGATCGCCATCCCTACTCTGCTCACCTCCAGATACTACAGACGTGAGCGCTGTTATGATGACTATTATTCTACGAACTAGACAAGTAGGTATGCTACGTGACTGGTCACTGCTAAACATGTTTACAAACAGTCTTTCCTTATTGTTGATATAAACATAACTATTAGCACATTCAAAGAATACAAAGAGCAGCGTATGCGCAGCGCTATCGGCCACGCCTTTGAAATATAAGGTCACGGATTCTACCCCCGGTCTTGCCCACACATCTGTGTATATTGTTTTATCGCCGCTGCTTAATAGAGAAGGAAAACATCATTAAAAAACCGGCATGTCTGTCATATTCGATAGATCTGAGAATCTATTTTCGGACCAATAGATGGCACTGCTTTACCAGACAGGACAATGTCTGCGGGGTCCGCTAGAGTAATTAAAACTCTAAATTGAAAAAATTATAACCCCGACGCATATTTTCTTTTGTGTCGCGAGTTAAAAAATATCTTGACAGGATTGTCTACCACTCGAAGCAAAGCGGGTGCGGCAAAGCTAGTGATATCTGATGTCTTCCGGTGGACGTGGATAAAGTGATAAATGAATACAGGAAGAGGAAAATGTGAAGCGCAAATTATTGCAAGGTAAACTCCGACGGTAATTCTGAGTCAAAAACGACAATTCTACGTCATCGCATATCTACATAGCAGCGGTGGCGCAGCGGTACGGGCCTCGCCTTAGAAAAATAAGGTCGCGGGTTCGAATCCTGGTCGTGCTCACACATCTTTGTGTGAATTGTAACATCACCGCTGCTGACTACCGGTGAAGGAAAACATTGTGAGGAAACCGGCATGTCTAAGAACTAATCATTCGAGGACATGTGACGTCCACCAACCCGCACTTGGCCAGCGTGTGTGGATTAAGACCTAAACTCTCTCAACTCATTAGATAGTTGAAAGAAGACCCGTGCCCAACAGTGGGACACTAAAAAGGGTTGAAGTGCAAGTGAAGTGCATATCTACTTCAGACTTCCACCCTTTGTCACTGATGCCTACTAGATGAAGAGTTAGTTTGATAGAACGCGCTAATCTTAGGAACTAAGGTCAATTATTAGGGATGGCCGGTGAAGAAATTATCGTTAACGATTTGTATTTAACTTTACGGGATGGTCAAGCTCCTATTATTAGCGACACTAGCCTAAAACACAGGGCAAACTTGTTCGGGACACTGATATTCGAGTTTTAGACATTTATCTCGAAGTCGACATAATAATATGTCGAATAATAATTATTTAGTAATAATTTTATTAATAAGAACTTTGTATTCTTAGAATGTCACGTTAAAAATGATTCTGCTACTCAGGATACGACTAGCAACATGTAGTTTATAGTAATCGACATAACAATATTACTATGCGTTTCAAATGAAAATAGGATTGGAAATCCACCATCTTGGACTCGTGTAAAGTTTTCACAAAAATCACTTTTCCATACATTTCAAAATAATATTATTGTCTGTGGTTTGACATTTTGTGCTGGCGCTACTTTTGCTTGGTTTTTGGTATGAAGTTAGCCGCGAGTCCAGTCCTATTCTTATTTGAAACGCATAGCATGTTGTTTGACATTTGCTATTTTTTTCGACTTATGTCAATTTCGAGATAAATGTCTAAAGTGCGACAATTGCGGTCCGGAGACGGATTTTGGGGCAAGCTAATACCCCTAACGGATTAAATAGGCTCGTAGCTATAGAAAATACTATGGCCACTTAAAAAAAAAAATAATACTACCTATGGCCCACGCCACGCAAGCAGCGAACGCAAAGATTGTGTTACCTTATAAACATAAACAACATTTTTATAGCTGTATCGCTAATTACTTCTGAGTTCTGACCTTGGTGATTCACCACGTCACACACGTACTCAGTCATATTACATAATATATTTGCCACTTGTCAGTTGTATTATCATAATCTGCTTTATAATATTTATATTATAGTTAAAAGCTGATTTCCCACAGTCGTTGTCAGTCAGGTAAAGTGGTAACTTTAGTTGACCTACACAATTCAAACTATTTAAAAAACCTAATAAACCCCCGACAAAGGGAGGTCTGCTATAAAGTTTGACGTGCCGGTGGTGTAGTCGGTAAGATACTTTACACGGCGCAGGTCGTGGGTTCGATTCCCACCCAAGGCAGACGTTTGTGGGATGAACATGTCTGTTTAAATCTGGTGTAATTATCTATATTAAGTATGTATTTACAAAAGAAAAGTATTGTAGTACATATATTATCAGTTATCTGGTTTCCATTGTACACGAGCTCTGCTTAGTTTAGGAACAGATGACCGTGTGTGTAACGCGAATCTGTGTAATTTTGTAGAAATTTGTTGCCACGTATCTCTTAAACGAATGAACCAATGATGCATTTTTTTATTTGAAAGTGACAAACATACGTCGAGGTCGGGGGTTATGTAATTTTTAATTAAGATTCCCTTAGTGCTCTAAGTTAATGTAATATTTTATAATTCTGAGTTAGAAATTTTCAAAATAATACCCCTAGAGGGTAAGAATGGAGTATAAGAGTTTGTTGATATTTTCAGAAAGTTGATTTTTCGAGGTATATCTTTTATAATAGGTGCTTATATACTGTACATTTTATTACATCCAGGATTTAGTTTAAAGAGGGGCACAATCTAAGCTTTTTTTCACCTGATGACAGATATAGACTATGATATTAAGAGTTTAGTTAGGCCTTAATCCACAGTGTGGCGGGTTGTATGTGTGTAACATAACAGCGTCAGGCCTAGAGCTGTAGGCTGAGGTGAATATTACCCACTTTTCAATGTTTAGATCCTTAAGTAATATTGAGTCTATTGATTTATTTATTCATCTAGATGTGATTATTGTATAGAACCAATATTTTTGCCCACCATTCTGAAAAATATGAAGTTACGCATACCGGTCCAAGATGGCGGATTTCCAGTCCTATCCTTATTTGAAACGCATAGATAAACAATGCTTGTAACCTATACCTATACCTATAAACTACATTTATTAGTACTAGTATTACATACATATAATTACTAGTAGTAATACTTACAATACCTAATAGGTATTGTAAGGTACATAGCTGGATATATTGCACCGCACTGCAGTTAACTATTAGGTACATACGTTAACGGACGTCAACTAGTTATAAATAGCCACAATGGTTGACTTCCTAGTACCCCACATATGTATAAGTTTAACTATTTGTATATTGAGACTGACTCGAAGGCTTAGGTGATAGCGTAATCCTCTAGAGGGCTGAGTCACCTTCGTCCGTGGGTGTACACCTTTAATTGAATCCCCACACGTGGTCCCCGGGTGGTGCAAATCAGGTGACCATGAACTGGTGGTAGGCTTCGGCCGTGGTTAGTGACCACCCATTAGACAAAGCCGCACCGCCAAGCGGTCTTGCCGTGTTCCGATGTGATGTGATTCTGGTGACACCATGTAGAGAGGGTGGGTCGGAATTGTTGCTCCTTTAAGGTTTCTAACCACATGGGGGCTCATTCCACTGCTACTTTCTCACCGATAATCACTCGAGTGAATCGGTATACTGGGCTGGCGCGTTCCATCGTAGACTACAACATTGCTTAACATCAGGCAAGTTGTAGTCAAGCGCCAGCCTAAGAATAATAAAAAAAAATAGCCTCTGGTATTGTGGGTTCAACCACACTTCAATCCTTTTGTTTTAGTGCCACAACTGGGCACGGGTCTTCTCTCAACTATCTTACGAGTTGGGAGAGTTAAAGTTTTAACACACACACGCTGGCCAAGTGCGGGTTGGTGGATGTCACATGTCCTCGAATGATTAGTTCTTAGCACACATAATATAATACTATACTAGTTCTTAGACATGCCGGTTTCCTCACGATGTTTTCCTTCACCGATATTGAGCAGCGGCGATGAAACAATTCACACAAAGATGTGTGGGCACGACCGGGAATCGAACCCGCTACCTTATATTTCTAATGCGAAACCGTAACTAGTAAAGCCGTCGGTCCTGCGCCCGATCTTTCACCAGTCGTATCGGTCAATCCAAAATTTATCACACTGCGTGTATTCTGAAATGTGAATGGTACTTATACAGTCACTGTCTACCTTACTCACACACAGGAACACAACCAACAGTTATTGCACTGCGCGTACTCTGTAAGGTGGACGGTAGCTACACAGTCAAGCTGTGTGAGGTAAAATTAAATCTCTTCAAACCTCTTTGTTGATGTGAAGAGTTCATTATTATAATGACGATATAACCTGTCTAGGAAACGAGTTATATTTGGCGCGAAACTCTTTGTACACAACATTGACCTAGAGAGTGAATGACGACGTCCGGGCTTCGCGCCAATATTGTGAAATGTCGACAGAATGTTGCGGATAAACGTCATATCAAGTACTTAATAAGTTTATTAATGTAATACAACAGTAATTTTGTTACTTCTTGAGTTTTCTAGAAGATTAATCATCATAATAACATGAACAGGGATTTTATAAGACCTACCGGAGGGTACCTCCACTTAAAAGAATAAATACAGTCGAATAACTGCTGGTTGTGTTCCTGCGTGTGAGTAAGGTAGACAGTGACTGTGTATGTACCGTCCATCTCACAGAATACACGCAGTGTAATAACTGTTGGTTGAGTTTCTGGATATGAATAAGATAAAAATTAAAATGGGTGTAAATATCTATTATAAGTATATATTTACAAAAGAAACGTATTATATGTATAGTATATATACCAGTTATCTGGCTTCCATAACACAAGCTTTGCTTAGCTTGGGACCAGATGACCGTGTGTTAATGTCCCAGAATATTATATTATATGTTTACAGGCGTTTTGGTGTAAAAAAAACATTTAATTTAAGATAATTTGAATTCCTAGGAAAATGTTATCTTAATGGATTTCTTACAGATGTTTTTATGTGCTATAAATGGTAAGTAACATTTTAATTAGTAGATAACCAAACTGTAATGGCGGTTTTTAATTGGATATTGATCTACATTTCATTAATCTGCAATTCAAATAGAATTTCACTTTTATTTGGCTCAGTATTAGTATGTCTAATGTTGCCAGCCCCTTCGATGAGATAAGATACACGAGGACAATAACCGAGACAGAACACTAAAACAGGGCCCCGACCCTCGAGCTATAGACCTTTTTGCTCTAATAGACATTTATGTCTATTAAAGTTATACAACTGTCTAAAGCGCAGGAGTCGGGGCCCAGGACGACAAGCACGTGTAAATAATGAAAATCCACTACATTGGATTGTCCTCTCAGTAGCTTGCTGTCTTGTCTTATTGTCAGGATTGTCTCGACTATTGTACTCATATAAATAGCCCTTATAGGCGCCCACCCCTCAAATTGTATACAAGTAGTAGTCACACTTTGTCTGGTGTGTATTCACCATTGTTCACAGACCACAAACAAAGCCTACTAGAGTTTTAGTTACTCCCTCCGAGCAGATTTTTCGCCTACGGCCAGTCTAAACAGACTATCCAGGTACGCAGGAGATATTAGAGTGCACAAGTGAGCGCGCAAACAGAAACTTAGTCTAATAGTCTGGTGAGAAAGACTATCAGACATCAGATACGACTGGTGAAAAGTGCGAGCGGCACACAATGGCTCCTCCAAAAAGTTAAGAATAATATCCTGCGAAATAATGTGAACACGCGGTGGTTTTCTAGAAATGAAGAAATACATGTGTATTTTTTTTTATTTTGCGATAGGCTGGCGCTTGACTACAACTTGCCTGATGTTAAGCAATGATGTAGTCTACGATGGAACTCGCCAGCCTAGTATACCGATTCACTCGTGATTACGAATGATTATCGGTGAGAAGGTGGCAGTGGAATGAGCCTCCATGTGGTTAGAAACCTTGAAGGAGCAACAATTCCGACCCAGGGTGGGTCGGGATTGTTGCTCCTTCAAGGTGTCACCAGACATCGCACCGGAACACGGCAAGGCTGCTTGGCGGAGCGGCTTTGTCTGGTGGGTGGTCACTAACCACGGCCGAAGCCTACCACCAGTTGATTGTCACCTGATTTGCACCACCCGGGCGGGGGGACCACGTGTGGGGATTCAATTAAAGGTTTAAACCCACGGACGAAGGTGACTCAGCCCCCAAAAAACGCGACACATTGAACATCTCTCAATTCATCCCAATCCACTAGCATCTGGATTGCTTCTCCCTTTTTCTATCGCAGCGGCGCAGCGATATTGGCCTCGCCTATGAAATATAATGTGGCGGGTTTGATCTGTCATGCATGCCCACACATCTTTGTATGAATTATTTCATCGCCAGCAAAAACCAGCATGTCTAAGAGCTAATAATTCGAGGACATGTGACAACCACCAACCTGCACTTAGCCAGCATGTGTATTAAGGTATAAATTTTCTCAACTCGTAAGATAGTTGAGAGAAGTCACTGCTCAGCTGTGGGAAACTAAAGGTAGAAGTGAACAATAAAATATCAAGTATCTAACCAGTCCTAATAACAAACACATCTGGTCACACATTATAAACAAACAGAATGACTCACTAACCCAATTCCTGCAACATTGTACTGACAAACAATAGTGTTTGATATTATATTATGTTGAAACAGAGATGTGAAAATATTTAACACTATAGCAACCCACCCCAGTTTTGAACAGGTACAAATTATACACCTAAACCTACCTCATGGATCACTCCGTCTATTAGTTAAAACTGCATGAAAATCTGTTATGTTTTTTTTCAGACAACAGAAGCAATTTCAATTCATACTGAATGAGAAAAACCAAACAAATTGGGAACCTCCTCTCAGTCAATAAAAAATAATAATTTGTAAATTCCGTAAATTATTCCTAATCACTATAGGCCGACTTTTTAACTCGCGTATCGCCATCTGAGGTACAAAGTCATAAAACATTAATTAAATCTCATAGAGAACTATTTAACCACAGATAAAAGTAATGTAAGACTATTCATCATTAATATCCATATCGCTTGAATCATCATCACTGTCTGTGCAGCTTAAGGAGTCAGAATCTTGGCGATAGGCGATACGCGAGTTAAACGGTCTATCAATATTGAATTAGTATATTGGGTAGGTGCATTCTATCGTAGACTTTATCATTGCTTTAGATCAGAATTAGTAGTCATGGCTAAGAAACATCTGGGAATTGACATGAGTAGCCAGCACAGAACAACTATTCTAGTGTGCATAGGAGACGAAGTTTCCAAGAGCTGAAGGCCATCCTCCAGTAGTAGAGAGGCACTAGAAGAAGCACAAGACTATTTTGATATTTAAAAAAATGTACCTAAAGAAATATTATGCATCCTAATTAATACAGGGCTACCAAAATGTTGGTCAATTTCTATTGATGAGCAGTAAACAAGCCACTAATAATATTATATAACACTTTATAGGTATTTCAAACTACTATTAAATATTTATATTTATATTGTTGACAGACTACTGCTTAAAACAGGTTAATTTACAATTCAATTCAATTAAATTTGTGGAAGGCTACCACAATTTTGCCAGTGTCAAGTTTGGAGTTGTCGGTTAATTGTCAGATAGAGGGTTGTAAGTAGAAATAGGGAAAAAGTAGATATAGACGAATGTGGCTAGTTCCAGCTTAATTTTGTTTATTCTAATAAATTTACACAATTTTATTACAAAAGGAGAAAAGACAAGTGAAAGAAGAAGTGTGAAAGAGCCGGGGAAGAGTTCCATAGAGTGAATGCAAATTTTGACAGTTGAAAAATAAGTAGTCGATGTGTCCTTCTTCCAAGCGGAATTCACATCTGGACGAGTCCCTGATCCTAAGTTTGGTCAGAAATACTAGTGTGCAGGAAGGGTTAAGTTGTTAACTGCAAAAAGTCAAAACTGTAGCTTTATCAAGATGTTCCACTTAGAAAACCAAGTTTACAAGGAATATTAGGCGGGATTTCACCATAGAACTTTCCTTTTTGGGATTTAGAAATTTGACAGACTTTATTCCAAACTCTGAAAAGACTTGATATTTATTAGGTTTATGATATTGTCAGTTAAATAATAACATTAACATCTAATATCTGGATGACCGAGCTTTGCTCAGTATTTTTTTTAAATGACATTTTCTAAAAATGATTCCTAGCTAGATTGATTTATAGCCCCCGAAACCCCCTATAACTAAATTTTATCAAAATCATTGGAGCCGATTCCAAGATTCCAATTATATATATATACAAGAATTGCTCATTTAAAGATATAAGATAATATGTGAAAGTTTTTTTACAGTGCAACTAAGGGTAAAACTTGGTAACTATTTTTTAATCTATCTGGTGCCCTCACTAATTTTCTTTATTTTTTTATGTCACACTATATTGTTATATTTTTGAAACAGTAACTATAATTAAAAAATATATTATTATCTATGCCTATTAAGTTTTGTTTGAATCTGGCAATTTACAAGAAACTAAAAGAGGGATGTCCAAGCAGTGAGAGTAGAAAATCTTAAAAAAAAGGGGTTAATAGAATCTAAGGGGAGAATAAAAAACTTGAATTTTTTTATTGCCCTTAATGTCCTTGACAACTCCGATAGTTCGCTGGAGATATCTGAACAAGCTTCGTTACATCACCCCACATTTACTGCGCCACTAACGAAGTGCGAATGTCTATTCTACATCTTAAAAACGTTTATATTTTTATTTATTAAGGTCAACGTAAATCGAAAGATTGGCCCTGACATATTCTGAGCATTTATTATAAAAAACTGGCGATTATAATATTTTAATGACGAAAACTATTAATCAATAATTAATAACACTTACCAAAATCAATAAATTGCTTTATCGAAAGCGGCGAAGGGTTGAATTGTGAGTAAAAATCGAGCATTTTTGTAACGTTGCTGAAAATTGCCCCCGCTAACCTCATATTGAAGTTTTTAATTAACACTTAAAACACAATGACAGTTTAATGTTCACGCAAATTCAATGCACATACACTAAAAAAAATGACACATTGTTTTAAATAAAATATGTAATCACTATGTTGTCACCGGGCCAAGGGAAATTTTCGACTGACTGACGAAATAATGAGTACGGATGAAATAGCATGTAGTGAGTGAAGTGACCAGAGTGACTGACTTGGACACTTGACAGTTGACAGAACTTGCTTCTTCTGGCTTGCGCTGTCTGTCTGGCACTGTTGTTTCGAGTCTGACATTGACACATTGAAATTAAATGAAAAATATGAAAAACGACGGTAAAATGAAGCGTTCGTAAATATGTATTTTTATTTATATGTTCTTTGGGTAAAATAGTGACGTAAAACAACAATTCGATTCACGATTTTTATGTAGCCTACGATCAATTTTTACCAGCTCACAGCCTAGCCTAGCTCGATAATCGCTACGAGATTGAACATCCCTACGCTGCGCTGCGGCATGGCATCCATTCAATGATTTTTGTATTGTTTTTTTTTTTATATGCTCTTTGTTCCTTACGGTTTTACATACAAAAATATAGGTTTTGCCCAAAAATTCCACATTTGTTAATATTGGACCGAGAATTTTCGATTTTGACACTTGAATGTTTGCTGACACGACATCAAATCAAACTTGTTACAAGTGAATTCAGTGAGCTTCACACTTGACAGTCAGCTGTTTAGTGTTTAGATTTAGATTGAAAAAGTACTTTATAAATTAGTGAAGATTTTTCTACGTTTATTCATGATTTTAAATTTAGTGGTTAAATAGACGCAGCGCGCGTATTTTTAAAAAGTAAACCATTATTTCTATTAGTCCACTGTACGATATAGCAATGCATACTTTACTAGCAGTTTCTTGCCTATCCCAACCATTTTATTCGACAATACGGACTGTGAGTTATATTAATATGGCTAGCTACTATCAGATTCTAGTTAGAAATAGGTTCAGTATCTTAGCTTAGATTTGTAAATGTATACACAACGATAACCGCTGCGATTCTCTCTGTTGGAGACGGCCTTTTATACTTAACGTATAGTATTATATTATCTGTGACTTAACTTAAATTTTCGCAATTCAGATAATTTATTAGGTATTAAAGAACAGACTTAACTTAAATTTACAGTATTTCATATATGTAAGTAGATATATAGCAACCTGACAAAGAAATAAGCCTTCCAACTTTAAATAGCAGTAGGTTTTTAATTTAGACAAATAAAAAAATATGTTTATTAAAATGAAATTATTATATAATTGATTTTATCGCAGTTTAATTTGGATTTTAGTCTTTTCAGACTACATGATCATGGGTGGACTCACTCACTTCAACCCTTTTTAGTGGGTTTACCCTTTTTAGTTTTGATTTTATCGCGATTTAATTTGGATAGAGTCTAGAACTCCACCCTTAAGATGACCTACTGACCATTTATTGTGTTATTTAAATAAAGAAAAAAATTTACTTAATACCTACATAGTTCGGTTGATATCATGCCCATGTCTCAGCATAACAAACATGGAGAACTGTAGATATTTGAACATCTATGGATTAATTACCCATATTTGCAAAGAAATAAGTAATTTGAATTTAAAAATATGACAAGCCATTCAACCTAATTCAAAAGAGTTTTTGTGACAATAAATTATTATAAAAAAAAGAGTTATAAGCAGAAATTGTAATACACTACATTGTAGCTTCATTTCTCTTACAAGTAATAGCTTTTAGGTTTGGACTATAAGCTTCCCGAATCAGACCCGAAAAAAAGAAAAATTATATCGGGTAAAATTTACGATCAGGTGGCCCTTGAACCTTTGTAGTTGATGCCGGAAAATGTGTGGAAGAGTTTGAATCTGGGGTTATCCGAGGCTGCATTTTGCATCCTGGTGATTCTGGATGCTAATAGTCCAGGACTTAAAGTGAGTAATTATTTACTTATTGTTTTATTATAGATATACTAAGTTGTTTCTTTTTGTATACAGTTTTTAGAAAGAGCATAGAAGTACAAGCATTTATGATTAGTATTATATTTCCCTACAACATCATCGATTTGATATAAATAAATATAAATATTCTGGGACATTAACACACACGGTCATCTGGTCCCATGCTAAGCAGAGCTTGTGTTATGGAAACCAGATAACTGGTATATACTATACATATAATACTTTTCTTTTGTAAATATATACTTATAATAGATATTTACACCCAGACTCTACACAAACACAAATGTTCATCACTAATGTTTGTCTCGGGTGGGAATCGAACCCACGACCTGCAGCGTGAAAAGCAAGTATCTTACCGACCACGCCACCGGCCCGTCAAATGTAGTAGAAACTATAATGTAGTAGAAACTAGCTTCTGCCCACAGCCTGCCTGCATGGTACTTATTGGGATCAAAAGCTTATTATCCAGACCATAAGCTATCTTTGTTCCAAATTTCATCTAATTCTGTCCAGTAGTTATTGGTTAAAGGAGTAACAACATACATTCATATATTCTTACAAACATTCGCATTTATAATATTTGTAGGGAGGATATCATGCTAAATTTTCTTATTATTAAATAATTATTAATTATTTTCTTATATAAACTTTCTTATTAATACATATTTTTTATTTACAATTTTTATTGTCATAAATTATTGATTGATTCAAGTATTTTTAATTTTTTAGTGATTAATTAATTTTTTCTGTACCACAGATGATGCACAAAGTATTTGTCTATGGTACACTGAAACGCAATGAGCCGAATCACTACTGGCTCACCTCAAAGGACAACGGAATTAGTGAATTCTCTGGAGAGGGAACTACAAAAACTAAATACCCGTTAATTATTGCTACCAGATATAATATACCGTTTCTGCTGCATAAACCAGGAGTGGGACACAATGTTCAAGGTAAAATAAATGTTATAACATTAAACTGGGCCGGTGGCGTGTTTGGTAAGATACTTGTGCTTTTCAGGCTGCAGGTTTTGGGTTCGATTTGAGACAATATGTTTATGTGTTTAGCAAGTAACTCAGTCTATCTGTCGCGCTTTCGCGATAAAACTACTGAACCGATTTGGATGAAGTTGGTATGGAGATAGTTTGAAACCCGAGGAAGGACATGGGGTAGTTTTTATCCGACTGCACAAAAAGGTTATTGATTAGTTCTCAGTTTAGGATCCAACCTGTGACTCGGCGTCTTTCTCATTATTTTTAAACGTTAAAGGATTCTGATAGTAAGATGACTGTAAAAGACTAACGAAGGTACGCTTTTGCGACTCTGGAATAAGCTTGCGCTCGTCGACACTAGCCTGATATTAAACCATGATGTGGCTTACCATGGAATGCACTTACCCAGTAAATACCGATTCACATGGGACTTGAAGACTTTGGATTATTTAGATGGGGTTTTTAAGATAGCTTTATTTAATTTCAGGAGAGGTGTATGAAGTTGATAATCAGATGTTGTCAAATTTGGACATTTTAGAAGATCACCCCAAGTATTATGAGAGGGAGATGGATGAAATACTCGTTGGACCTAAGTAAGTGTATAGGCTGAAGGTTCGAGTAGTAGTGACCCTACAGCTTAAAAAGAAAATCTTCCAGCTGGGCGACCGCGGCCCCCCAATTGTTTTGTTGAGAAGTTATATATATGCTAATCGTCTGTGAAACTTTTCTTGTGCGATTCAGGATTGCTATGACGTCATGTCTTTTAAGTGGCGATATACAGATATGTGACGCCTCGTGAGCATTCTCGAGACTTAGGTTAAGCCCATCTTTGTGTTTATGTAAGTGCATACTGATAGTGTAAAATTCCCATATAGAACTAACCAGTAAATGCCGCTTATTTAGCACCAACCAGGAATCATGTGTAGGTTTTTTATATCCTATAATACTCTTGCGCTTGATCACATTTTGCCTGTTGTTAAGCAGTGATCTTGTCCACGATGGAACGCGCTTACACAGTAGATGATGATTCACTCGTGACTTGAAGACAAGTAGATTATAGCTATCGGGAAACATATGTCGGTGGTAAATTCTACAACTTACTAGTTTGCACAATAACAGTGGAAGCGCTTTATGCGTACTTGTAGGATTTCCACCATATATCGGTAATGTGGCGCATAGCCGTGTAACGTGTCTCTACTTGTCCGATGAAAAGACAGGGATGGGGAATAAGATATGCAATTCCGACGCACATTCTCCGAAGTATATTAGCTGACCGCAAAATGTATGAAGGGGTTATGACTGTTTTGGGACAAATCCCATGGACGCGATCTGTCCAAGCCCAAGCTAAATTGATTTGACCATGTCGTTCGGTCAAGTTAAGCCAGCGTGCTCATTTAAACTTTTGATTTCAGAGATTCGTCAAATAAAGAAGTACAAAAATGCTGGGTGTATTTCCTAAAGAAGTTTAAACCGGAACTGGTCAAAAAGCCCAATATGGCCAACTATTCCTCCAGCGGTCCACACGGACTGCCATATATGGAAAGGTCTAAGAGAGATCCTAATTATGACTATAAAACTGAAACTACTCAAAATTAGGCTTAATTAAGATAAGAAATAGATTTTTAATGTCACTATGGTATTTTTTTTACCACAGATTGATAAAAAATTAAAACTACAACACTTACAATGAATCAATTTGATTGATTCAATATTAGTGGTGAATCCAAAAGTAGAGCTTAACACGGGGTGGCAAACTGAGGTAGCAAAGACGTAATTTTTGCAGTACTTCTGAATCTAAATATTAAATCTAATAATATTATGAATATTAATGAATAAGATTTATAGTAAAATGATGATGTTTTCTATGTAACTAATTGAAGTAGAGTTATAATGTTTTATATAATGTTTTTAGAAATTTTTAGAGCAAATGTGTGGATATTCAAGGCATCAATTATGAAGCAAATGAAGTTTTATAAAATTAATCACTGTTTGCTGTTGTTATGAAGTGTGGTTGATTAATTAGTAAATTGTGATTTATTGAAAATCACAATTTACTAGCACTTAACGCGCTCCCGTTATATTTTCGTGAAACAATCTGTTTGACCACAGACAATGCAACCCGATTGAAACGCCAAGCTAAACAAAAAGTGTGCTTAAATTGTGATTTTTAATATTTATGCCTACGAAATTAATATTTATTGAGCTTATTTAATATCTATTTGTTTAGCTTAAGCTTCGTTTATTTTTCTTTTTTCAGCAATAATGAGTCTACGGTAGACGATTTGGATGACGTAAAAATTAAATAATTAGCAATTATTATTATAATAGACGATTTAAAATATAATACATTCCTTTTGTAGTTTCTTACTATGAAGCAAAATTATATAATTTTTTTTTAATCGTTTTGTTTTATTCAATTCGAATAATTAATGGCCTCGCAGCGCTGTCCAGTTGCAGTGAGTTCCATGTTCGCCATGGTCATGGGCATTATACAAGGTCCTATGTTTAAATGCTCTAGTAACTATAGAGTTGTTTGCGTTGCACTTGCATCGGTTATTATAATAATATTTATGTCCATAAAATAAACAGGGGAACAACCGGTACCGCCTATTATGTGCATATGCACATAATATGCTGTGTCCATCGCATAACTACGTTGTGCCCCTGTGTATGATTATATGGGATTAAAATATATATAACTTTATAGCAGTGAGTTAGTATAATTTTAATTCTTTGTCAATTTTTTAAAATTGGCGGTATATCAACATTTGTAAAAACCTGATAGCGGGCCAAAAAAGAACAATGATTTCGGCCCATAAGCCCGCAATCATGGCTTCTTTTTGGAGATTCAGTATGACATTGACATCCATCAATCAATTGACATGACAGAAAGCATGTGTTGTCTAGTGAGTTAAGAGGTTATGTTTTGAAAAAGAAAATGAAAAAGAAAATACTCTAATTTCCTAAATTAATTGAATTAAAAACCAATATTAGAATTATCATGGACTTCGCACGCAAACAACTTGAGAAATACGGCTGGAGTGACGGTAATAGTTTACATAAATATGTATGCCAAAACAGTAATGTTTTGCTCACAAAAGTTATTGAAAACTTTAAAAAAATATTTTTATGTTTTCAAGAATGTAAAACATTAGTTTAAGTTTTCTATATCCCGATATTATCGTTTATACGCAGCACGTACGGCGTATGTATTATTTAATAGTGTTATAAAAATCTCTAAAAGTAATATTCCTTGAACAATGTTCGCTATTCTACTGTCACGACACAGCAGATACTATATATAGGTTAAACACGTCGAACTGATACAAATTGAAGCGATTTGTCTGGTGACATCATTTCAGAGGGTGGGTCGGGATTATTGCTCCTTTATGGTTTCTAACTATATGGAGCCTCATTCCACTGCCGCCTTCTCACCGTAAATCAGGTGTTCTCACGAGTGAATCGGTACAGTGGGCAGGCACGTCCCTTCGTACACTACATCATTGCTTAATATCAGGCAAGTTGTGAAGCACAGGCCTTTTTCAGAATTCCAAACATTGAGCTGCAACTAAGTTTCTCTTGTTTAATAAAAAAGACTTTCTGTTTTAGTCATTCTTTAAGGTAATACAATTACGAAATTTTTAGGTAAAGGTCTTGGTAAGCATGAGAATGGTATTTCCGAAGCGTTGAAGCCTAAAATCAAAAGGAGTGTAGCAGGAGTAGGACATGATCCAGCTGCAGAGTTTAACGAGCATTGGTGGACTGCGTTATATGATAAAGCTGCTGGAAATGTTGAGGTAACTTATTACATACTCTATCTTACATCTATTATATGCCTTAGCGATGTGCTGAGTACGGTTTAACTCGAATCAGACTCGATTCTTGCTTTGGACTGGTCTACTCGAATACCAAATTATTTTGATTCGAGTATGTCAAACTCGATTCTGGTACTCTGGTTTCAATGTGTGACATTCACATAAATTAATTGTAATGTTTCAGGTTGAAGAGAAAAATGGCAAAACAAAAAAGATTAAAACTAAAGATGACAATGTCATCATCACTACAAGCACATGGAAAATGAATAAGAAAAAGAAAGAAAATGGCACTGAGCAGTATTCTGAGCACTTTGTGAGAACTGCTGTCTTGACTAACGGTGGGAGTAAGGTACATTAATACAATTACTACTGATTACTACCTTTCCGACCGCGGCTCCGCGCCCGCTTATACCAGTTGTCGCGTTAAACAATTAACCTCTTTTTGCACAGTCGAATAAAAACTATCCCATGTCCTTCCTCGGGTTTCTAACTATCTCCATATCAACTTCATCCAAATCGGTTCAATAGTATTTCGAAAGCACGACAAACAGACAGAGTTACTTTCGCATGTATATGCTTAACACAAATATATTGTCTTGGGTGAGAATCGAACCCAAAACCTGCAGTGTGAAAAGCAAGTATCTTACCGAACACACCACCGACCCGGTTTAATGTTATAGCATTTATTTTACCTTGAACATTGTGTCCCACTCCTGGTTTATGCAGCAGAAACGGTATATTATATCCTATGTCCTTCCCTACGACTCAAACTCAGCTCAGTGTTTTTAACGTGAAAGCACGACATGCTATAGGCCGACTGTTTAACTCGCGTATCGCCATCTGAGGAACAAAGTCATAAAACAAACAACAGAGTCACATTAATTAAATCTCATAAAGAACTATTTAACCACAGATAAAAGTAATGTAAGACTATTCCTCACTAATATCCATATCGCTTGAATCGTCATCACTGTCTGTGCAGCTTGAGGAGTCAGAATCTTGGCGATAGTCGATACGCGAGTTTAACGGTCGGCCTATAGACTTACAGAGTTTCGCAATTATAATATTAGTAAGGATTTACGAGTATTAAGTATTACCAGAATGTTAAGGTTGGTAGAAATAAAGGTGAATTTAACTCACTTTTTGCTGGCTACGGTTTTAGGTACCCTAAGTAATAAGACAAGCTTATTGCTATTAGCTTTCGCCATCGGTTTCACCCCTTACGGAGTGAGTTTTCAAAAATAATTTCTTAGTACACCAGTGGCGAAAGGTGGAAGTCTGAAAAAGGGAAGCTGGAGCAAAAAGTTATTACTTATGAAAATAATATATATTCACTAGATCCGATCACAAAAACGTCTGAGCTACATGAATTTCTACACATAAAAACAGTCAAGGAGGAAATAGAATACCGGACAAAGTTATACAAAACCAGAATTACATCTCATATAAATAGCTTGGCAACTGCTCTCCACATATGGAGTCTGATTCTGACAGATGAGGAATAAGAGGGATGTATCTTCATTGGAAGATAAACCTCACATGACCATCACCAACAAAACGTCTGCTAATGGTTTGGGAAACCGATTGCAAGACACTCACGGAAAAAAAAAAAAAAACTAGATTCGATCATTCTTACACTTGATGCTATACTTACTATTGTTGCTATATATAACTCTTAGTACGTACATAATATGTACGTCACTAAGTGTCATACTGACCTATAGAACCTATGAGCCAAATTTGGGGTTTCTAGACCCAGTGGTTTCGGCTGGGCGTTGATGTATCAGTCAGTCAGTTTCTTCTTTTGTATATTTAAAAATGTAATAAAAAACTATTGTTGGTTTTACAGGTAGAAAATGTAAAATCTACAGATTCTGATTCTGAAGAAAATGATGATTACAAAAAGGATGTGTTTAAAATGACCGATGAAGAATTATTTGCCGCTTGTGAAGGCAGGACTGCTCATAAGTAAGTTTCTTAAAATGGAACCATTACAAAAATACTTTTATATGCTTCTATAAATGTTTAAGTTTATATACATAAACTTAAATGGAATGGATAATAAGGCACTCTTACACATCGAAACTGTTGTGGAATGAAGTGCCTGCATTGGTTTTTCCAAGGGATTTCAACATAGGAACTTTCAAAACCAGTGTTTGTGTCCCGATAGCTATGACCTACCTGTTTTCACGTCACAAGTGAATTTGCATTCACTGGGTAAACGCATTTCATCGTAGACTGCATTATTGCTTAGCAACAGGCATGTTATGGTCTACCCCAAGTCTATTATAGGACGAAAAAACGTCGCACGCGTCCGCGCACTGCTCTATATAATCTTTCAATTCAAGCACGAGACTGACACCCGCTGAGTGTGCACGGTTAACTTAGCGAAGGCCCTACAGATTCGGCAACGTGCGAGCGTGTAATGCCTTCGGTGTTGCTAGCGCCCATAACCTGTTGTGACGGTTGGCTTACATAATGCTTAGTAATATTATAAATGCGAAAGTATGTCTGTCTGGAGCGCTGTCACGCCAAAACTACTGCCGATTTGTATAAAACTTAGTCATAAGTCACTGAACCATAATTATAGGGCGGCGCGCACTTTAAAAAAAATATCTATTCTTAATAATATCGATATTATTACAATTGCAGCAAGACCGCATGGCGGTACGGCTTTACCGCACTAACCACGGCCGAAGCCTACGACCAGTAAATATAATTAATTATCAGTTGTTTGTCAGCTGATTTGCCCCTAAAAGATCGTCTTTGATTTGCTGATTTTATAGGGAGTAAAACAATTAAAAACACGTATTTAACCTTTAATGGAAATATGTTGAATTACTGATTTAGAATTAATTAACAACGACCTCGGTAGTCGAGCGGTGTAAGCCGTCCGATTGGGTTATACTGTGCCCGGGTGGTCGCGGGTTCGATTCCCGCCCCGGACAATATTTGCGTAACAACAATAATTTGTTTCGGTGTCTGGTTGGTTGAGGGACTACCCTCCGTGCCTCGGAGAACACGTTAAGCCGTCGGTCCCGGTTGTCATTTAACACATCTATGACAATCGTTACATGTAGTCAGAAGCCAATATAATCTGACACCTGGTCTACCCATCTCGGCTACTGGATCCCTATGGGTTTCGAGGTCTGATGGCTGTCGCTCGTATAATTCTGGTAGCTAGCCGCATCAGGTTAGACTGGGAGCCGACCACAATAGAAATGGGAAAAAGGCAAGGGGAGTGATGATGATGATGACTGATTTAGAATTAACAAAATTAATTAAATAAATTGGCTAAGTTGTAGGATATTGAAGGTATATTTGTTTTGTGTTACAGAGGTGCTCGTCACGGATTAAAAGCGACTGGCAAGTTAGCTAGAATAGCTCAACAAGAGGCATTGTTACTAAAGGAGTCGAGATTTAAAGGATATTCACACGTAAAAAAATTACAAGAAAATGTCGTTGAAGATATGAATTTAGACAGTGAAAATGAAATTAATAATCATAAAATCAAAAAGAAAAAACGCAAGCGTTGTTATAGCAGTGATAAAAATCTTGGAATTGGAAGTAATGTGGCTGAATCAGAACGACCTTTGCCTGTTATTGTTGAAGAATGTCAAATGTCAGTTGATGATAGTGTTGCCAGTGAAACAAAAACTGAGAAGAAAAGTAGAAAATCAAAGATAAAGAGAGAATTTAATGAAGCAGTAGTAGAAAGTTGTGTGCCAAAAAAGAAAAACAAGCAAACAGAATTAAGTGAAATGGAAAATAATAGTAATTGTGTGTTTATTGATCCTGAGGTCAGTCTCAAAAAGAAAAAGAAGAAAAATAAAGATTCATGATAGAGGTGGTCTGTTAATTTTGTATAACTTCGATTAAAGCTGTATTTATGTAAATTTCATTTTTGGTTTTATTGAGTTGCTACTTACGCATAATGTCTGAGTTGTATTACTAGTCTTAGTCATTCATTGTTAACCCTTAGTCTTATTACTCCGCCGAGACTATGGAAAACGTAGTGACAAAACCGGATTAGGTTCATATGGGGCCAATCATTTATTAGATCAGACTATGTGTCCTAGTTTTGACCCCATATTATGAAAAATTAAGAATAGGCAGACTCGTTTCACCGGCATCGCGCGTTTGCCTGCGCTTTTTTAACTTCGCTGGTTTTGTGTCTTACGTAAGAAATATTGATGCTCCTTCCTATTACCTTATAAGAAAAAATAATCGGTTGTCTGTAAAATCCGTTTACTGACGATAGTTGAACGTGACAACGTCATAAGAGAATACTATCGCTCACTCAAGTAGGAGAGAGACATGTCGAACGCTGCCAAACGCGGAGGCCGATTGTGTCTCTTTGTCGCTCGTTCCGCGCTCTCGCTTGCACTTCAAGCCTTAAATGGAACGCCTCAAAGCGAGGTAACGTCGCGTGCGTCATGTTTTTTCGTGCGTACAGCCGGCTTCATCGAACTATCAGACGTCACGTCAAAAATAATACGTGGTTGACCCTTTCATCCCAATGTCTAACGTAATAATGGAATGGCCCTTAAGTATTATTGATATAATACAATTTCACAATGCCTATGAACCAAAATAACCGATGAATTCCACTTAAAATATGAACATAGCGTCACATTTCATCACCCGAAGGTGTAGGCAAAGGTGTATATCACGTTTCGCCGTTGGCTATGTTTAGGACCTATACGTAATAAGAGGCAGGTAAACTTTGAGCTGTAACTATAAAAATGAAAATGACTAAACTGACTTCTGACTACGTGATATTAGTGATATCCAATATTATCGTTAATATTCAGTCAGAACTTGATTTGGTCGTTAAAAGGAAGCGACGCAATTTTCCTATGATAGAAGGTTTTCTTCTTCTTCTTCTTCTTTTAATTATGGCCTCTGCAGAAATTATTCCGCAATTTTGCCAGTGTCAAGTTTAAATAAGTATATAAGTTTTTAAAGATTAGTAGTAAAAAACTAAGAAAAATTGCGACGTTCTAAGACGCCATTATTGTTTTATCGATATTTTGGGCTAACGTTACTTTTTCTAGAAGGTTTTTAGAAAATGAATGGGCAACATTTCTTTTCTGTCAAACGAACTTTTCAAATTGTCAGTGTCACTCAAGTGTCAGACAGACAAAATATTTTCGACGAAATAATACGAAGCAAAAATTTTGAAAAATGTCGCTAACCAAGCTATTAGCGCTTGATAAACTAGCTACTTTTGTTAATATCATCATTAAAAATGGTGGTATTAGAGCTTCGCTGTACAAACTGTACAGGTAAGCTTAGAATTATGTTATTATGTAATTTTTATTTAGGTTATGTTTCTATCTATTTTCTGTAATAAATAGCAGTATTTGTGGTAAATATTACTCGCAAATCATATTTGCCACTTCAAAAAGTGATTTCTGAAACAAATCTTTCCTACAAACAGGTGCATTTTAATATTTTTAGCCTAATCTGGCAGCCCTGCTTTGATATACAATTTTTATTATCTACGATATTTTAATAGGCCTTATGGAAAGTCAAACTGCAATTTATATATCATACAAGTCTAAAAAACTTAGCACTTTAAATTATATTATTTTCTGCTGTTTCATAGTGCCCTCTTAACCCTAGAAACCCAAACATAGTTTTGGAGCTATAAAGCCCAACCGTACGTATGAATGACATATAAATTCACTGCAATGGACTGAGGTATTTGATCGCATCGGATTCAGTATTGTCATGGGTTCGATTCCCACCTGAGACAGACATTGTGATGAACCTGTCTGTTTGTCTCAAGTCGGGGTTTAGTTATCTATGTTTTAAAATTACAAAAGAAAAGTATTATATGTATAGTATATACCAGTTATCTTGGGACCAGGTGACCGTGTGTGTTAATGTCCCAGAATATTATTAATTTATTTTTATTCTGTTTTATATTGTGTGTTCTGTTTGTATCAAATAAATGTATTTCTTTTTCATTTCACTCTCAAGAAAATGTGTTACAAACACAGTTCATCCATACCACTCAAGGATGAGCAAAAAGAGACAGACAGTGTTTGCAACAGTGTAATTTGCCAACGGTGTAAATCAACTGTTACATAGATATTTAACTAAATTCCAGACAAGAGGAGCTGAAAGACGGGAACCTAGTTGGTGAAGACAAATACGGTAACAAGTACTATGAGAACCCAAAGTACTTCTACAGCAGAAGCCGTTGGGTGGAGTATGCTGCTAAATATAACTTGAACTATGATGCAAGTCAGGTGAGTCCCTGTAAATCTTTCAGCTGCTTTACATCTTTAGCCTACCTCTTTATGGGCCTGCTGATATTTCTAAATAATTGTCCTGGTGACTTTTCCATTGTGTGGATTCTATGGCCTATGAAGCAAAATAAATAGCTCGCCCACATTTTATTTGCCTGTGTTAAAGCATAGATGGGCTAGTGGCGTGGTCGGTAAGACACATGTTTTCACACTGCAGGTTGTGGGTTCAATTCCCATAATTCCCAAGATAAAATCTAGAAAATATTTCATGGTATCAGTTTGTGGAGGTCAGTCCCTTCCACCATGTATGTATTATGTACCACTTAACCTTGATCCTGATTATTCTTGTATTCCAGGTTCCCGCTGACTGGTATGGCTGGCTTCATTACAAAACTGATTTACCACCACACCAGGTAAATATTATTTAATAATAACTAGATCAACTAAAAGGCAAAAGATTTGTATGTGTGGGAAACTAGAGTTCAAACCACACCCATAGGCTAATTCACTTCATTAAATAAGTTCAGTTGCAGTGCAGTTGCAGTTAAGTTTTGATCAAAACAGCCCATTTAGTATTCTCGTAGTTTTGACAACCGCTGTCAGATACGCTCGCGTCAAGTTCGCATCACGCGAGCGCTTTATCCTAGATATGATAGCTAAACTATTACAGGAATACCATTTCCGTAATAGTCCGACGTACTCTTAATACACTGCAACTCGATCGGCGCCTTAAAAAATTACGTGAATTAGCCTACCGGTCGTGTCCATACGTCTTTGTGTGAATTATTTCATTGCCGCTGCTGAATAGCGGTGAAGGGAAACATCGTGAGGAGGCCAGTATGTCCAAGAACTAATAATTCCAGGACATGTGACATCCACGAACACGCACTTGACCAGCGTGTGTGGAATGTGTGGTTTAATGCCTAAACTCTCTCAACTCGTAAGATAGTTGCCCAGCTGTGGGACTCATGCCCAGCTGTGGGACACATAAACGGATTGAAGTGCATAACAACTTAACCGCCTCCGTGGCCCAGTGGTGTATTAACTTTATAACCAGGTGGTCCTGGGTTATTTTTTATTCAATAATAAGCTTGCGCTTGACCACAACTTGCCTGATGTGAAGCAATGATGCAGTTTACGATGGACCGCGCTTACCCAGTAAATCCCAATTCACTCGTGACTTGAAGACATGCAGATTACAGATATCGGGAAACATAGATGCCGGCAGCGAATTCCACAACTCGGCAGTTCGCACAATAAAAGTGGGCGCAAAGCGCTTTGTTCGTACCCCTGGAATTTCCACCATGTCGAACCATTTGGGTTCGATTCCCGGGTCGAGGAATAAGACTTCCAACATACTTATAGAATATTATTTGCACCTCGAAGTTTGGAATTGTACCCGGTGAACGGCAATAGGCTCCAACTCCTATTAACTATTGGGCCATTAGGCTAATTCACGTAATTAAATTAAGTTCAGTTGCAGTGCAGTTGCAGTTAAGTTTCGATCAAAACAGCATTTTTCGTATTCTCTTAATTTTGACAACCGCTGTCAGATCCGCTCGCGTCAAGTTCGCGTCACGCGAGCGCTTTAGTGCGCTGTGATTAATATTTTTGGACGTGAAATACGTCCACCCGTGACCATGCAGTCTGAAAAGACTTTAAAACGTAGGTATCTAAAATATACCGCTATAAAATCCGTTATAAAGTAGTTTTATTTCCATCGAGATGGGCTTGTTCAACAATCTAGTAGTAAAAAAAAGAATTTCTCCAGCATTTGTAACCTTTATGTATTTTGCAGGACCCAAGCAGACCCAACTACAAATGGATGTCGGACTTCACGGAGAATCTATCGGGTACTACTGGTCAATACACCCCATATAGTACTACCAGACCTAAAGTGGAGCCTTGGGTGCCGCAACGCAAGAGCTCTGTTTAAATATCACCTTCAATAACACTGCCCCAAAAGCCCCGGTTTTGTAGCAACAAAAAAAAAAACGTGGTCATAGACTATGCATTTTGAATAAGAATAAGATTAGACTCTTGACTAACTTCATACCATAAACCAAGCAATAGTATGGAAAAGTGATTAGCTAGAAAAGTATGTAGCTACCTACCTCAGTTAAGCGCTAGAATGCCACAAACTTGTGCACAAATACACAGACACGTTATAACGTTTTTCACATACACACATCGCTTTTTTGGTCCGAATTGAATAAAATATGTTCGTACATAAATATTCGACTCCAAATGCCCAATCTCCAATGCAATAACATACGTATTTAAAGGTACATATCCAGATATTTACTCAAACAAATGTTTTGCCCACCTAGCTAAAAATGTGAAGTTGTTGCGTATTCCGGTACAAGATGGCGGTTTCCAGTCCTATTCTTATTTGAAATGCAAAGTTAGTACTTAACTAATGGCCGTCGCTAGAAATTCTATGAAATACTTACCCCCGTATTCATAAACGTCATAAGGCTCACTAAAACTAAAATAGGTTTATAATTCGTTTGTCTTTGTCTGTCATCTTGGCATTAATACTAGTAAGAAAAAAACAAGAAAGTTTTTATTGACTAAAGCGGTCTACACACCAAAGCCGCTGACCCGGCGGCACGGATCGCCGGCCCAACCCGCCGGCCTTATTTTGTACAATCATGCCGCCGGCTTGCGTCCGCGCGGGCAAGCCGGCGGGGCAGCATGCCGATGCCGATAGCGGTATACACACCAAAGCCGCTGACCCGCTGAGTATTTGGCAATTGAACACCACATGCCGTGGCTGTCGTGCCGCCGGCAAAGTCGTTCGGTTTGGACATTCTGAAGCCGCCGGGTTAACCCGCCGGCACTAAGCCGCCGGGCTGTGCCGCCGGGTCAGCGGCTTTGTTGTGTAGACCGCTTAAGAGGTTTATAGGATTTTTATGAATAAGACTGTTACTGTCAAAATCCATACAAAAATGATTTGCCTAGATTGAAGTTGACGTCACTGTGTATGCTAGTTAGGCCTTAGGCACACACTTTTTGCAGTCGGGTGTAAACGGTAGTGTTTATGAATGTAGATAAATATTTTTAACAGATCAATCGTGGCATATATAAATTGGCGGGAATTTGAATAATTTTGAAATTAGAATCAGTTTGTAGAAGTTTTTATGCGGACTTTTTTGTACAGATTATAAATAGGATCAATATTTTGATGTCAAGTTACAACGTAGTTTTAAGTTTAACTTTTTGTAAAAGTCATATCTTTTAACAAATTTCTCTACTGTTATATGCCCTTGTATAAGAGTACAGGTGTTTTTTTTTTTGATTAAATATAATTCGATAGCAAATAAATAAGTGTTTTGATGATGATTTTGATTTTGACCATTTGAGTAAAAGGCATAAAACATTTTTTTTTAAATCCACGTGTTGTTAGACCACCTTTAATTATCCGCCACAAGATCTACGAGTATCTATGTAATTTATGGTTTTAGTTGTGTAAGTAGTAAATGAATAAATATCTATGAATTCATTGTTAATCCTTGTTTTACTAAAACTTTTAGTTTAGTTAGATCCCAATATTTATCTAACGGGCCGGTGCGGTGGCGTGGTCGGTAAGATACTAGCTTTTCACGCCGCAGTTCGTGGGTTCGATTTCCACCTAAGACACATTCGTGTGATGAACATGTCTGTTTGTCTTAAGTCTGGGTGTAAATTATCTATATTTAAGTATGTATTTACAAAAGAAGTATTATATTGAAATAAAACTACTTTTTAACGGATTTTATCGCGGTTTATTTTAGATTTTAGATCCCGACGTTTCAAAGTCTTTTCAGACTTCATGTTCACGGGTGGACAAATGTAAGACAATACTATGAAAAGTATTTTAATTATGTAGTGTATTACCAGTTATCTGGTTTCCATAGTTCAAGCTCTGCTTAGTTTGGGATCAGATGGCCGTGTGTGTTAATGTCCCACTATATTATTATTATGTATTTAATGTACAGACAGTACCAGTAGTTATAACAGCGATATACGAAGCACTGAAATAATTGGTTCGACCGTCCTCGGGTGGCTCATCAAAAAAGTCCGGTGAACCAATAAAGGCCCTGCCGGCTAATTGGGCTAGGTCATACGCAAAAAAGCACTAAAATATATATAACCGCAACCGTTTCTTAACATTTATCTAAGGTTTTTGCGGCATCATGGCTTAAAACGAATGATTGTAAAGGTTTTGCCAAAGCAAACTTGATTGAGTGTTCTAAGCTTGAAAAATCCGCCAGGGGTGTTTTAAAGTTTTGTCTTATACCAATATCTACCCGTGCGAAGCCGGGGCGGGTCGCTAGTAATTTCATATTTTAACATCCGGGAAGTTGGGGCTAAGCGAAAACCTATCCTGATTTATAATAAGCTAGCTTTCGGTCGCGGTTGCCCCCGCTTTTTCCTGCCTTTTTTAGTCTAAGTTTGTATGGATGGATACGTGGGTGTTTGTTTCTCAGGAATAACTACTGTACAAAATTATACAGATGAAACTTGGCGCAGGTATCCCTACTAAATAATATTATAAATTCGAAAGTAACTCTATCTGTCTGTCTGTTACGCTTTCCCGCTTAAACCTCTCAACCGATTTTGATGAAACTTGGCACAGACAATCTTTAGACCCTGAGAAAGAACATAGGCTACCTTTTATTGCGAAAAAAACCCAAATCCATGCGGACGAAGTCGCGGGCGGCCGCTAGTATAGTTTATATACCTAGATGATTTAACATGATAGATTATCCCGCGGGCGAAGCTGCAGGCAGAAGCTTGTGTTGTTCTCTATAATGTTATTACACGCAGCCAGTCGCGGTCTTATGTCAAACGCCGCCATTTTTAAAAGTTAAAACTGTAACTTTTTTTATAGAATCACGAGGAGCGTGCAAACGTGTGCGTGGATAAGTTTCGGTACGTACGGTTAATTCGTACATAATACACAGCGTCTTATTATTTTTGCCTCCAAAACCAGTTTGCTGCCACGGGTCCTGGCCAGTGACTGTCAAACTGTTTTGAGGTCCGTAATCTGTTTAAGCGGCAATGACTCGGCCAAAAATGACTTAAGTACTTACTTACCTATCTCAGTGGGTGGAGGTCTGTGTTCTTACATTTTAAGGAAAGTCGGCTATTGTTGTACAAATAATTTATTTTAACTGAACCAGCAAAAACCTTACGAAGTTTACCTAAACCTAAAATATAGGTATTCGTTATTTATTTTTTAATAGATGGCGTTAGTAGTAACTTAATAATGAAAAATAGGTCATAACGACCTGAAATGATGAATTAAACCTGATTTTGATTAAGGGTTACCTCTGATGCTTAAAAACATAAAATAAATTAAAATGGTAAACATATTCTTGCTACTTCCGTCTACAATTAACTTACTGCGTATTTAGAATGCTGTGTTGAGAAAAATACGGTATGAGAATCAATAACTAGAAAAATATGAAAAAAAAAATTACAGGTAATTAAGGTTAGCAAATACAACAATTGTTAGCAACAATAAACGACCTATGATGAAATATCAAGTTTCACGTTGGAAAAAACAACTAATAATATTAATCATAATATTATCATTGTTTTGACTTCCGGTTAAGTATTGTAAAGTTGCCTGATCGTTTGACAGCGACAACGTTGGACAAAACGGATACGAGTCCAACCTTGTCGTTGTGCCGGACTTAAGCAGACAGTTGTGTTCCGATCTCCGAAGTGGTTGGTCGTTGCTAAGCAGCGTTATTGTCTAATACAGTGTTAAAGTGATAATTTAATAGTGCCATGCTTGCTGTGAAGTGTATTTGCAATACTGGAATAAAAGCCTGTAAGTACTTATCGCATTATTATTTGAAATGCTTTTAATTTATGAACCGAAATATAGACAACGTTTGCTACACAATGTATTAAAAAACCCTAGTCCAGACTATAACAACACGACAAAAAATAATTACCTATTTCTGTGAAGTCTCCTACACAGGTTTCAAAGATTTATTTTGTATTGACAGAATAAGTGTTGCTAAGGGTGTTATTTGTAAAACTTAAACTCAACTTATCTAAAGGCTTGTGGAGACTGGAAGATCGGGAGGTAGTGAATCTCCAGTGAAAAGGGAACATCTGCCGGCCGGGCGAGGTCTGATGCCATGCGACCGCGGTCCCCCCGACTGTCCTTGTCTGGAACTTGTATAAATGTCAATCGTAGGTGAAACTTTGCTTGTGCGATTCAGGATTGCTATGACGTAATGTCTCTTTAGTGGCGTTAGGTATGTGACACGACAAGCTCGCTTAATTGAGATTTTCTAATGACAATCTTAGTAGAGCGAGCCTTCAGAGGGGTATAAATTTTTGTGAATAAAAGAGCAAAAATTTAAATAATTCTGAACCCAGCTAAACCTCATTCATTTAGGGTTGAAACAAAGTGTAAACAAAGAAAATAATAAATTTTCTCATACAAGTTGATCAATATTAAAAATGATCGATATAACCCACCGGTGACAAAACGTGACAAAGGTCTTATAAATAGGCTCTCTGTATACGATATAGGCACATCACAATCACAATAAAAAGTGCATTAAAAGTATCTCTGTCGATTCATCGACATGCAAGATGCGCGGGTGCAGGGGGAGGACTGCGGCCGAGGTTCAACGTTGCGCCTCAAAAACACTGCATAGAAGTGCCACCCGCGACACTTGTTGTTTTGATATTTTATTTACTATTACAACTATACATTTATGCAGTCCGCTTTCGTTTAATTGACGATCTCTAGTACGTATTAAAATCGTGGGACCTAAATAAGACAATAGCACCCTCCGTATCAGCACTTTTAATAGAGACAGATAATAATTTTTTAATAAACAGATATACTTACGTAAAACTATTAAAACGTTAAATATTTAATTGTTAATCGCTTTTCGTATTAATTTTAGTTTCTTGTTACAAATAGTTTGTAAAGTCATTAATCACTATATTTATTATGTAGGGCAATGGAAACATCTCCTGCGGTTCGTAATTTTAGAATAACTATCTTCCAACGTTTAATTAAATATGACAGATTTTTAGACAAGTATCTTATTACGATAGATTCTTAAAATTCAATTAAAAATAATAACATTTGTATTATGTCTTGGGAATTATTATTGGTTTTCATTTTCATTAAAAATAAATTTAGTTAAATGGCATTAAAGTTGAAGAGTGCGCAACTATCTAAAAGTTGGTACATACTGTTAAAGACCAAGCTGTACATATTGATCTCGCATTGTATAGGATTTCAGTACAACGAGAGGTCAGATTATTCTGGATATGTATAGTTTGATGTGTAGCTGTGTGTACATAGATGTGATGTTACGTGGCATTTGTAATCAATCACTAAGAAAGGATTTTTCAAAACTCACCCTTTAAGGAGGTGAAACGGGGTTCCAAAGTTTGTATGGAGAAACAAGATTAGTGAGATCAATTTCGCGGGCAAAGCCTCCGGCGGAAGCTAGTTAAAAATAAAAATTTAGCCCTTGGCTAAAAACGAATTTTAAATTTGTTCTCTTTTCACCTTATGGTTAGATTATTTTAATTTTCTTCATCATAGCTTATTAAAATTTCAAAGAAGAATAAGTAAAGATTAATCCCATCATAACACTCCCAGCATCAAAACTTTGAGAAACACAGTTACGGACCAACTGCCCACAATATAACTACATACACAGAAACCAAACCGAAGCTTTTCGATAATACAAGTCGAAATCAACGTTACTGCCTTTAAATTAGGTGTATTTCTCAATAATCGTTTAAATTTAGTGACACACTGATGCAATGTAATATAACAGTGAAAAATAAACCTTAATTGGATAAGTTAAAGTTGAAATTTGATCGTAGATTAGTTAAGCTTTGTGTATGAACAAACTTTTTTGCTATCGCAGGTAAAAATATCTTACTCAGTGAAAATGCGAAGCGGAGCGGGCCGTACGCCTCCTAACAATTTAAAAAGTTATAAAACTTTTTAATTCACATTTTAAACAATGTTTTTACACACAGATTAAAATAATGTGTTTTAAAATGTGATATGACAGTTGACATAAATGTTGTAAACTCTTTCGTAAGTGCGGTGTGCAAAAGTGTTAACTGTGGTGAACGTTAAAACAGGATTTCTTGATTTCAACGCTTACATGGTAAGTTTTAGGTTAATTTAAAGATGTATTACTGTTTATTTCGAGTGTTTTAACTATTGGGCGTATGATAAACGATATCGGAAAGAACAAAGAGGTTCAATCGGGATTTAAACTAGTTTTGAAAGTAAGCATTTTATTTGTTGTTGTATGAAGACCTTTGCCTGATTTTTTTTTTAAATGAAAGGTGCGTTTGCTGCTGGCATTCCTATTTTAAATATCGATCTCGTTGGAATTTTAATGACGATATGATATTTTATCTGTAGATCTTTAATAATCTATTTAAAAAATTACAAAGAGGTTTGTGTAAGGTACATAAACCTTGTACTTTTTTTAAATAGATTATTATAGATAATTTTATTTTAGTAAAATGCATCTATTACATTGTATCACCAAATAAAACATAATATTTTTTCTATGTAGGTAATAAAATATGCGTGTTTTGGCTTGGGCTAGTCCTGATTTTTATTTTTAAATTTCGAGACAGTGTTTCTCAAACATTGACCTCGTAACGATAACGGTATAGATCGAATTTGTGAATTTAATGAATGATTTTCGGTGAGAAGGTAACAGTAGAATGAGGCTCCATATGGTTAGTAACCATAAAGGAGCAACAGTTTCGACCCACTATCTTAAATGGTGTCACCAGACATCGCACTGGAACACAGCAAGGTCGCTTGGCGATTCGGCTTCGTCTGGATGGTTACTAACCACGGCCGAAGCCTACCACCAGTTTTTACCAGTATATTGTCACCTGATTTGCACCACCAGGGAACACGTGGGGGGATTAAAATCAAAGCTGACGAAGGAGACTCAGATCCCCCCCTCAAAATCGTAGGTAGATGAAGCAGGTTATATCTATCTCTAAATCCAGTGTTATGTAATTTTTTTTTATTCACTGTATATTGACCTAAAAACGGATACAGACCGGTTGAAATCGTGACAGAATGAAATTAGCTAACACTATCACAGAAGCAGACATTGTTTGACTGTTTTTGTTATCGCCTCCTAAATTACTTGATAGCTCGTAGATTAAAATCCCACTTCGAACTAAAAAATGTCGAATCTTTACTACATTCACAGCATTAATCTATTCTCTGGAGTTAAAGAGGAAGATGATGGTGTGAAACCTCCTTTCTTCGGAGAATATACAATCGATCCTGCGCCTGAGCCATTTTTAGTGGTCGTGCCGGTCAATCTGCCGCATCGAATAAAAAGTCGAGTCTAGTTCATAATATTGAAAGTCACTACATCGATGGTCGGTATATCGAAAACGTTCCATCGAAGGGCTAATGTATCGACAGTACCCCAAACCGATGGTACGCTACAGCGACATTTAGTACTCCATATCGAAAGTCACTACATCGATGGGCGCTGCATTGAAACATGTAACGTTTTCGATACAGCGACCATCGATATTATGAACTAAATGAACTACTCCCTAAAAAGTCTATGGTGCCATCGGACTCTGAGAGTGAATGAATTACAGAGTACCTGGATAATCAGCTTTGACTGGCCGCCGTGGCTGGGAAATTGGCTAGTAGAGATAGATGAAAGGAATAGAGAGTGTTCTTGTGTTTACTCACACGCTTTTGCACTATAGTTTATACCGAAAAGCCCTAGGCCGATTAAAGAGCTTTAGACATTAACCTTGTCAAAAAATATTGCAAAAATCAAATAAAAACTAATGAAATCGCTTTTTTTAACATTTGTCTATTAGAGATAAATGTCCAACTGGTAGTTTGCGCTGCACAACAAAGCATGATACAAACACAGTCCTATCTCTTTCTTCTCGTCCCTGAGTGATAGAGATGGGCAGAGTTTGCAACATGTTTTCTTGTAAATATTTCGCCAGTGGATATTAGGGGTAAAACGTGAGTATCAGATCCTTGATCACAGATAATATAATACTATACAAGTCCTTGACTGTCTAGTCAGATTATACCGGCTGCCGTTAAAAACTGCTACGATGATATTTAATTAATATATTGCTCTCGAAGTGATCTCGAGCGATGGCTTGTTAGATAAATTCGGTGGTCATTATGTTCAGTCGTTAAACATAGTATAAAGGATCATTGTGTTATAACAGATGGCAGTGTTCATGGACATGTGACTTGAGATCAAGGATGCCAACTTTTTTTGAAAGTAAAATAGTATTATTTATCAAAACATTGCAAAAATATAGTAAGGACTATTGGGCAGTTCAAGAAAAAAATTGTACACGTCATTTTATTTTTAGTAATGTTCTCGTGTCACAATGTTCGTTCCCATACTCCTCCGAAACGGCTTGAACGCTTCTTAAATTTTTTTATCCATTTCTTATAAGTCTGAGAATCGGCTACTATCTATTTTTCAAACCTCTAAGTGATAAGTGGTGTTCACACCAAATATATTTTTTTCATGTGTCATTATAAAATATACATACAACCGTAAATTTTCACCCTTCTATCGCCAACCCCTATTTTTCAATAGCGAAATTAGTAAGTTCGCTGGGGCAGCTAGTAATATATATTATACGGGTGGCATCCCTATTTAAGATTAAACATGTTTGTATATATTTAGGTCGATTTATAGACAACGCAGCTGTTGAACTAGCGCGAACTGTAAGAATACACCATAGAATAAACGAATATCATAAGTAACATAGAATCACGCCTGTGTTACCCGAAGGCTATGTTTAGGTCCCATACGTAATAAGAAAAGAAGAAAGAAAAACATTTGACAACGACAGGACACACAAAATTAAATGATAAAAAAGAAACACATAGAAAGAGAAAAAAAAACAAATGTAAAGAAAAAAAATACGCGCCGAGCCGATTGCCGTTCATCGGGCCCTATTCGGAACTTCGAGCTTCAACTATAGGCCGACCGTTTAACTCGCGTATCGCCATCTGAGGTACAAAGTCATAAAACATTAATTACATCTCATAAAGAACTATTTAACCACAGATAAAAGTAATGTAAGACTGTTCGTCACTAATATCCATATCGCTTAAATCATCATCACTGTCTGTGTAGCTTGAGGAGTTAGAATCTTGGCGATAGGCGATACGCGAGGCCTATAAGATTCTCCAATCGATCGATCCCGAGATCTCGAGGTTATTAACATAAGTGCATTGTCTTTAAATAAATGCTTTTTTTATTAAAAGAGAAGATTGAGAGTATGTAGTCTATTAAAATGTGCATCATTTCTTTATTGTGCATTTTTTTTCCTAACACGATATTTTATGCTCTTCCACCTTGACATTGGCTGAATCTATAGTATAAGTGCCTAATATTATCTGTGACAGAATCATCGCATCGTTGTCATTGCCTGAGCCATGTCAAAGTTGAAGTTGAAAGATTGAGAACCTGTGGATCAATCTTAGAGCGTCGCAGTTTTTTGGTTTTTTTTACTACTGATCTTTTAAAAGCTTGTATACTTATTTAATGATAGCGTAGACCGCTGAAGTTTTATCAGTTTTTTACTACTATTCTCTTAAAAGCTTGTATACTTTTATTAATTATGAATAATAACAATAACATTATTTCTTATTTACATAAAATATAATAAAATAAATAAACTAATACTAGAATTATTTTAAAAACTAGATAACGCGTCATAAAATTCCTCCGAATCGAGGCCTTAGGGGAATGTGCCTAGAAGGCTGGCAGCATTGCCACGTTGTATGGCAATGCTAATTCTTTGACCAAGAGGTACTCCGGCCCTCTGTATACTTATTTAAACTTGACACTGGCAATATTGCAGAATAATTTCTGCAGAGGTCATAATTAAAAGAAGAAGAGAACCTGTGTTACAAGATGCTAAATCTATGGTTACAATTTAAAATATACCTATTTATCGATCGTGTTAAAATTCATGTTTGTTCAAATAAATAATTCGAAGTCAAAGATCTTCCTAAGCTAACATAACACACACCCAGAGGTCACTAGCCAGTGGTCACTAAGTGAAACTAATTACTGTAGTACAAGTAACACGAATTGGCTACTGTAAGGTTAAATAGGTTGGTTATAGGCCGACCGTTTAACTCGCGTATCGTCTATCGCCGAGATTCTGACTCCTCAAGCTGCACAGACAGTGATGATGATTCAAGCGATATGGATATTAGTGACGAATAGTCTTACATTACTTTTATCTGTGTTTAAATAGTTCTTTAAGAGATTTAATTAATGTTTTATGACTTTGTACCTCAGGGCGATACGCGAGTTAAACGGTCTATCTAATAAGCTAGCTACAGCTACTTATCGTCAGTTAGCGCGAGAAAAGTCTTGGATTCTGAAACCTGGCCAAGTTTCAGAACACTTAAACTGTTTTGAACCCCAAAGAATTTAATCAGAATCTTTCTTGAGGAGTTGGCAAAACCGTGGCGTTACTGATAACTTTGAGGAAAAATATTAAAAAAAAACTGTTATGTTAACTTTTAGTAATTTTTTTAAGGGTTTTAAGGATGCAGTGCATATGCCCAGTGAAATACATACAGCCTAGACCAATTCAGATTGCGATAGCGATAAAGAATATCAAAAACAATAAAAAGTATAAGATTGACATACAGCTACGAAACTTTATGCGTCAATCGTACTTATGTCAAATCCATTAATTTCATGTTGAATTTAATGTTCATGGAATATGAATTACTCGCTCACTTTGACATTTACAGAGCAATAATAGTTTCCATTGGAAAATATGCACAAAAAATATGTTGCAAGCACTATCTATCTCTATCGTTTAGAGATGATTAGAAAGAGATAAGACTACGCTTGTGTCAAGTGTTGTTGTGCAGTACAAACGCGATAACGAAGATCAAAATAGGTAAAAAGTATGAGATTGACATACACCTACGAAACTTCATGCGTCAATCGTAATATTTTAAATTTTAACTTTAAAATTACTTTTTTTTAATTTTTTTTTTCGTACTCGCTCTCTTTGACATTTACAGAGCAATATGGTTGAAACAGTGGCCAATTTCCATCGTTTACACTGTACGTCGTCACATAAACAATAATACTATGATTGCTGATGAGTCATTGGTTTAATTCCCTGTGTGGTGATGGGAAAATGGAGCAAGTGCAGTCAGCTATAAAGGTTAGTTAACAGATTTAACATCAGTTCCATCCACTGTTACTAAACGGAACCATCGCCTTGCGGCATCTTTGTTTCCCGATAGATATATGCCTGTCTTCAAGTCACGAGTGAATCTGTATTTACTGGGTAAGCGCGTATTATCGTAGACTGTATCATTGCTTCACATCAGGCAAGTTGTGGTTAAGCGCAAGCCTATACCAGAATAAAAAAAATGCGGATCGAAACCCAGAAATGCGCGCGATGCTTGCGAGACTGCTTTTCACGCGCGCTTTTCCTCCCTACAAACTATTCTTTGACCAGTCCTATCTCTGTCACCTCTCCTCATTTGGGGCGTGCCACATCACAAAACAGATACTCCGCGCGTGTCCAAGCGTGTCGAACGCGGCCGTGTTAACTGGGGGAAGTTCTCTTAACTCCCGACCATTTCAATAAAATGCGCTGGGTCATACGGTGAGTGTGAGCCCATCAAGGCAGCAGTCCCACAGTACATGATCCCGCGTCTCAGGCGTAGTCCCGCAAGGACATTCGTCCGAGGCGCATAGACCAAGACTGAAACCGCCACCTGAAGTTGCCGTGTTTGGAAATAACTTCCTTAAGAGTTAAAACATCAAAGTACGACTCTTTGATGTTTTTAAAAATGCTAAGTTGATGACTACTGCAGGCTAATGAACCTATTTCTCAGCCATTTTGTGCCAAATGGTTAGTATAATAAACAATGGGTAGGTAGTTCATTGTTAATTTATATATTTTGAAATGTCTTTGTGTAACCAATTCTACTTACAAACTTAGAGAATTTAACACGGGAGGTGTATACGCAACTTCTAGTACTAAATTGTTTCTGCTAGTTGTTGGGGGAGCCGAGGTAACCACGTACGGCACACATGTAACAGTTGAAGCGTCTGTACAAATGCACACGTAAATACAAGCTACACACAAACAAATAATAATAATAATATAGTGGGACATTAACACACACAGTCATCTGATCCTAAACTAAGCAGAGCTTGTACTATGGAAACCAGATAACTGGTAATATACTACATATAATACTTTTGTTTTGTAAATATATACTTAAACATAGATAATTACACCCAGACGCAAGACAAACAGACATATTTAACAAATGTTTGTCTCGGGTGGGAATCGAACCCACGACCTGCGGCGTGAAAAGCAAGTATCTTACCGACCACGCCACCGGCTCGTCAAAACATGAACAGTTTATGAATACAGACAGTTCATGTACTTCGGCAGAGGGAAACGCGCTCAATGAAGTTACTTTTTAAATTTTCTAAACTTAGAAACTTTGACATACGTAGAAGTCCAAATTTACTGCATTTAGGCATGGACTCAGAAATCGCCCAGACCCGATGGTCAGAGAAAATTGGAACTGTCAGTTGCATCCGGGTAAAATTCGGGATCGGGTGGCCACTCTGGACCTTAATTCTCACGCTTTAGAATTTCATCTCCAACTTGACGTAAGTCGAAAATAATTGCGAATGTCGATTGTCGAAATCGACAATGATGTCGGTTACTATAGACTATTCTTTGCATGTCGTGCGTTGATTGGAAGACTTCTCTCTAACGTGACAATAAATCCAAGTGATTATCAAATCAAATGTGGTCTCATTCAGGGGTGACTCAAAATAAACTCGCTAGAACTTTAGGTAGGAACCCGCGAACGATCAGGGAGCACTTCTCGAGGGGATCACGAGCTTCGGTGGGTGAAGTGCTTCCAGGTCCTGAAGCAGAGGGGCGCATATATATGTTGACTGTGAACACTAGAAATAGTTTTCGTTCGATTGAATTTTTCTTTCGATATTGTCGTTTTCGAAACAAATGTCTAAAACGCGAGAATCGGGGCTCTGATTCTTTATATTCGATGCGGGAAATATTAAAATGATTGTTCGAGAGTCTGAGTTAATCCCGGCTCGTTTCGAGCCGTATTTTTTCGGGTCCAAGCGATTCCTGATGCTTAATAGTCCGGAGATTTATTTCACAAGTAAGTGAAAAAGAAAGAGCTAGCGCACCAGGAACCCAAAAGATTCAAAAACATGGTTTACTCGAGCTGTTCCAGCAGCAGCACCAGCTTGTCCTGAAGTAAAAGGAAAATGGGAAGGTGCTAGGGTATGGACGAATGTTGCGTCCCGCACCAAAGGACTGCCCTTCTTCCAAGGCTACTTGTAAACTTTTGAGATAAGATAAAGAAGGTCGTTTAATTATTCGTTGTACTGTAGTGAAAGTATATGTTTTATTGCAGTATTTAGAGTGTGTATGAACAATAGGATCTCATGGCGGGTCAGCGAAAGTTGAACTCAAATGATACGTTTACAAATGGTCGTAAAATGATAATTTTGGAGATTTCCATCGAGTAATTTGTGTTTTGGGTGTACTTACAGACCACGAGGCCTAAGCTTAGCTTTGCATGTGTGGGTGCTCACGTAGATAGTTGTGACGTCGGCGTAGAGCGCGACGCGTCCTTTGTTCGGTTTAAACCGGTTTTTACTGAATTTTGACAATCGGCCTGAGGCACGGTTCAATATTTCTGTTTTATTTGAAGCTAGCAGGGGCGTATTATACGTACGTAAGCAAAAATTAATAAATACAAACATCCCAAACCATCAAAATTAACAAAAAAAAAATCTCCTCGGGTCTTGCTAACCCGGCCGTGGTTAGTGATAATTCACCAGACAAAGCCGCACCGCCAAACGGTCTTGCCGTGTTCCGGTGCGACATCTGGTGACACCATTTAAGAGGGTGAGTCGGAATTTTGCATCCTTATGGTTTCTAACCATATGGAGCCTCATTCCACTGCCACCTTCCCACCGAAAATCAAATCACGAGTGAATTGGTATGTTAGGCGGGCGCGTTCCATCGTAGACTACATCATTGTTTAACATTAGGCAAGTTGTAGTCAAGTGTAAGCCTTATCATCATCATTTCCCCTTGCCCTTTTCCCATTTCTCTTGGGGTCGGCTCCCAGTCTAACCTGATGCGGCTAGCTACCAGAGTTATACGAGCGACTGCCATCAGACCTCGAAACCCGTAGGGAACTAGTAGCCGAGATGGTTAGACCAGGTGTCAGATTATATTGGATTCTGACTACTTGATGAATGACGATTGTCATTTATGTGTTAAACGACAACCGGGACCGACAGCTTAACGTGCTCTCCGAGGCACGGAGGGTAGTCCCTCAAATTTTTATTGTTACACAAATATAGACTGGGGGTGGAATCGAACCCGCGACCTCCCGGGCACAGTATAGCCCAATCAGACGGCTTACACCGCTCGACTACCGAAGTCGTAAAGCGCAAGCCTATTACAGAATAAAAATAAAGAATATTGCGAACGCCAAGTTGGTTTCATTTAACACAAAAATGTTACCTGCTCAAGAGTTTTATTTTGGGTTTCTTTTTGATAAATGGATCTATAGTAGGTAACTCTGATGATCTACCTGCTAACTTTGGATTTTTAGGGTTCAGTCTTTGCAAAGTAATAGTAAAAAAAGAAATGTTTTTATTTCTTTGAGAATTCAAATGCTACATGAACTAGGTCTAAAAAGAAAATTAATATTATTATTGTTGCGTTAGAGCGGCTTACTAGGTACCAAACAGTTTAATCTGTTAAATAATCCGAAATTTTATATTTAATGATTCTGTTTATTGACATAATACCAATAATAATAATAGTAAAAAATTAAAAATCTAAAAAATCATCTGAAATCTAAAAAATAAAATCTCTAAATGTATCTACTATAAATTTATTTTATACTAGCGGACCCGGCAGACGTTGTTCTGCCTGGGAAAGCAGTGCCATCTACCGGGTCTCAAACCTACCGAATATAACCAATAACAAATAATAGGTATCTAACCCGGTTTTCGGCACTTCTTAGCTTTCTAAATTTTCTTTTTTTTTATTTTTCTCTGCGTAAGAACCATCCTCGTACTTAAAGGAATATTTAAAAAAAAAGAGTTAGCGAAATCGGTCCAGCCGTTCACACGTGATGTCGTGACAACGGAAAACGGGTTTCATTTTTATAGATAAAGACTAGCGGACCCGGCAGACGTCGTTCTGCCCGGCAAAGCAGTGCCATCTACCGGGTCTCAGACCTACCGAATATAACCAATAATATCTAAATAATATTTATCTAACCCGGTTTTCGGCAAATCTTCGCTTTCTAAATTTTCTTTTTTTTTAATTTTTCTCTGCGTAAGAACCATCCTCATAATTAAAGGCATATTTAAAAAAAAGAATTAGCGAAATCGGTCCAGCCGATCACGCGTGATGTCGTGACAACGGAAAACGGGTTTCATTTTTATATAAATAGATATATAGATTATCTGACCCGGCAGACTTTGTACTGCCTCAATCGATAAATAAAAGACCTAAACTTTTGTATAAAATATTTTTTTTTTGGAAGATGGCCGGGCGAGGTGTGATGCTCAGCGACCGCGGTCTCCCAGCTGTACTTCGGGGAATTTGTATAAATACAAAATTAATTGTCGGTGAAACTTTGCTTGTGCGATTCAGGATTGTTATGACGTAATTGGTGTCACATTATAAAATGTAAAAATGCCTCTAAAAGTTGTACGGAACCTTGAAATAAAACTACTTTTTAACGGATTTTATCGCAGTTTATTTTAGATTTTAGATCCCGACGTTTCAAAGTCTTTTCAGAGTTCATGTTCACGGGTGGACTGAGGTATTTGACGTCCAAAAATATTAATCACAATTATTACTGACTACCTTCAAACATTAACATTTAAGTTGCGTTCCGATTTAAGCAAACTGAGCTCACAGTGTCTTGAATTCTGAGGTGATTTTGCTTGGGTTTGGGTACAAGTAAATTAAGCACTGGGTCCCAAGCTGGTGGTATATTCCAACCATTTTCTCTGTTAAAATTAGAATGCGAAAAAAATAAAAAAAACATCCTAATTTTGCTGCGATAAAATCCGTTAAAAAGTAGTTTTATTTCAATGTGTGATATTCGCGTAAATCTAAGACAATACTATGTACGGAACCTTGTACCCGACTCGCACTTGACCGGTATTTTTTGTATAGTTACGACTAAAGTTGCGAAGGTACTTGTAAATTCGTGACTGTATTGATGTAATAGAAGCATTCACGTCTTGTATCTACCGTGAAGACGAGATCGTGTCTCCAGCCTCCACCGGATATTAGAAAATTAAAAAAAAGGAATATACAGCACTTATTTCTTTGATTACAAAAAAATTGAGTTGGAACGGTCAAGAGTGAGTCTAAACACTGATAATCCGTATCTTATATCTTTAAATGAGCAATTCTTGTATATATTTAAATATATACATGTAATTGGAATCTCGGAATCGGCTCCAACGATTTAGATAAAATTTAGTATATAGGGGGTTTCGGGGGCGATAAATCGATCTAGCTATCATTTTTAGAATGTCATTTAAAAAAAAATACCGAGCAAAGCTTAGATATTAATATCTATCCTTGATTTTTTTAAACTCTAAAAGTACAGCACTTGTTCAATGATGTTTGTTTTGTGGCCATGCGTAGGTATTCATTGATCTGGCTAGGTCAAATCGTGATGTGGACAGCTAATATTTTACGTTCCATGAAATGGTTGGACATTTCATGTAATGAACAACTCTACGATCTGTAGTCCAATTCATGTAACTAAATAAGTTCAGTTGAAGTGCAGTTGCAGTTAAGTTTTGACAGCCGCTGTCAGATACGCTAGCGTCAAGTTCGCGTCCCGACGCAAGCGCTTTAGACACTTAAGACGAGAAGAATATAATTTTGCAGTAAGACGTAAACCCAATTGCAACTGCAACGCAACTTGATCGGTGCGACAAGAAATTACGTGAATTAGCCTATTGGCCACGACATGTACACATACAAATGGAGCAAAAAGTAAAACCCTTGGTACCTAGACGTAAAAAAATGTGTAACAAACAGTTAAACTTCGCATAAAAACAATTTGTTGACAAGCCACCTCGTTCCGAGGTGATTGACCGAGCGTAATTCAGAGTTCATTCAATCATTCAATGACGTGATACGTTTTATTTAGTCTCCTTCGCCGTTATGTTGGTCAAACAATTACTTTAACGTGATCTACAGAACAGGGTGGCCAACACATAAAATTTATGTTGGAGTTCATTATTTGGAAAGTCTGTTTACTGCTTTTATAACGAATGTTATGCTTAGTATATTATCCCTTAGACAGGCAAGCCGCCAACCTATGACAGTGACAGTTTTGACAAGACAGGCAATCCGCCGTAGATCGGCTTTCGCCTGGAAGCGGCAATTTAATCGCAAAATACTCTACTTACCAATATAATAAATGCAAAAGTAACTCTGTCTGAAGCACTTTCACGCCAAAACTACTGAACAGATTTGGATGAAATTTGGTATGGAGGTAGTTTAAGACCCGGGGAAGGACATAGGATAGATTTTATCCGGCTGCGCAAAAATAGGTTAATGGTTTAGTGTGATAACCGACAAGCGCGGACGGAGGCGATAAACAAGATCAATTAGCAGGTAACTGCAGGTATTATTGGTACTCTATTTAGGTACTCAACTGTTTTTAAATTAAGTACCTAACATAATTTTTAACGCATGGCTAGGGCAGACAAAATAGTAAATTGGAACAGATAAAATATTCCAGAGAACAAAAGGATGGTGTGGTTTTATGAAACCGCAACATTTAACTAAAAATGTTTGGAATAAAATCGCTTTGTCAATCTTAATTTTATATTTGGAAAATTGGAATGATAATGGGAAATGACAAAAGTAGACTAAGTCTCCAACTAATATTTTTATTATTGAACTCTGTGTGTTAGAGTACGACATACATAATATTAGATATTGAACTAAAATCTAAAATGAACCGCTATAAAATCCGTTAAAAAGTAGTTTTATTTCAATGTGTGATGTTCGCGTAAATCTAAGACAATACAATTATTTAGATTATATACACATATTAAAAAACTGAAAACAATATTTTACTATACTTGAGTCAGAACTGTCATTCATAACCTAAAAGCTAAAGCGCCTGTGTGACGCGAACTTGACGCGAGCGTATCTGACAGCGGTTGTCAAAACTACGAGAGTACGAAAAGGACTGTTTTGATCGAAACTTAACTGCAACTGCAATGCAACTGGGCTTATTTAGTTACCTGAATTGGCCTAGTTATCAGTCATTTTGATCCGTTTTTCAATTATTTTGTCATTACTCCGCGGCCGACCGTCACGCGACATGCAACACAGACGAAAAAGTTTGAGACGATGTAGTAATAAAAGCTTCACTTTAAAAAAAAGTTAATTAGCGAATCTGATTAACCAAGTTCCAATTTATTTAATAATTTAAAAAAGTAGAAAAAAGTTTTTGAATACTGTCAAAAATCTGTCAAGATAATAGGTTAAAATCCAGATAAATCTACAAACTATTTTACCTATTCTGTTGCCAATCCATTTTATTATATTCCTAGCAATTCTATTTTCTTTTCAACTAATGTTTTGAACAATAGAAATGAATTTAAAAACGCATTTTGTCAAGTTTAAGACAGTATCCGAAAACATTTATCGTAATGTTGAACTGGTAACAAGGGTACTAGGCTAATTCACTTCATTATATATGTTCAGTTGCAGTGCAGTTGCAGTTAAGTTTCGATCAAAACAGTTCTTTTCATATTCTCGTAATTTTGACAACCGCTGTCAGATACACACACGTCAAGTTCGCGTCACGCTAGACCTCTAGCGTATGTGTTATATAAACGACAATTACAAGATTAGTACGATTTTGCACTAAGACGTAAACTTTATTACAACAGCATCGCAACTTGATCGGCGCGTCAAGAAATTATGTGAATTAGCCAACAGATATTGCCTGCTGACAGACAGATGGACGAACGGATACGGAAGGCTTACTAATAAGCTACTGTGAATCGCCTCGCCATCCGAAGTAATAATTATGGTCATGTGACTTTATTGTATTTAATTTTTGAATTAAACTACTTACAGGAAATGATTTAACAAATAGGTATTTATCAAGTTATCAAGAAGCATCCTTTTTAAGTCGGTTGAAGAATACTCTATTCTTTCTTTTTAAGCCGTTCTAAGCCCCCACACATTAGGCGCAGGAGTTTCTCGAATGTACCTACGGCTACACATCAAGTTAAACATTGCCAGTATAAGCTGATCTCGCATTGTATAGGATTTCTGTACAACGAGAGGTCAGCTTATATTGGTTTTGTATATTTTGATGTGTAGCCGTATGTACAGGGCAAGAAAGACGCATAGGCTCTAGAAACGCGTACGTACGCCCAATGTGGGTCCATAATTTCATATGCTCTTTGGTCATAATTCAAATTCAAATTCAAATATTTTATTTCAGATTTACATCCATTTATTGTTAGTAGAGATACAGCTTAGTCTTATGTTAGTATACACGTACAATAAAATTTTAATAATACTCATAGAGAATCTCGACCTTTCCAAATTCTCGAAGTTTGTAAATAGCACACCCAGCTGAACTGCCTTACCCCATAAAAATAATGTTTGTAATAAAATTAATTCAAATATTCATCATTCTACAAAATACAGCTGCACACGCATGAACCTTTTTATTGTAAAGTCGGTTAAAACAGCTGTTTCACAGGATATGGTCACTGAGACCGGATGGAGTTGGATTGATGTTTTTGCCGCCATTGAGAAGGACGCGCCATTTTGTTTTTTGCGCGCCATACTTGTAGAATGTTATGAGACATATGAGTAACGAATCCCAAGCTAGGAATGAGCTGTTGATTGTTTTAATTATTGTTTTATTGGAATTGTTTAGCTATTTAAGGCGTGTTAGCAGTAATGGCACATGGAAAAGATCAGCTTACCAAGATGGAGGTTAGGAAATGAAGGTTAAGCTTTAGAAACCTTAATATACTTTTATAACTTTAAACCGAATATAGCAAGGCCTTTAAAAGGAACAACGGTAGTTAAGGGCTGATGCCCTGGATAGGCAGTAAGTTGAGGGCTGATGCCCTGGCCAGGCAGTTACACCCTTTCCCATTCCTTCACCAGACATTTAATAGTTTGGGGACATAAAGCACATCGCGTTTTTTTATTCTTCGATAGGCTGGCGCTTGACTACAACCTGCCTGATGTGAAGCAATAATACAGCCTACGATGGAACGCGCCAGCCCAGTGTACCGATTCGCTCGTGATTACGAATGATTATCGGTGAGAAGGTGGCAGTGGAATGAGCCTCCCCAAGGTCAGAAACTTTAAAGGAGCAACAATTCCGACCCACCCTCTCTGCATGGTGTCACCAGACATCGCACTGGAACACAGCAAGGCCGATTGACGGTGCGGCTTTGTCTGGTGGATGGTCACTAACCACGGCCGAAGCCTACCACCAGTTGTTTGTCACCTGATTTGCACCACCCGAGGACCACGTGTGGGGATTCAATTAAAGGTTTACACCTACGGACGAAGGTGACTCAGCCCCCAAATGACGAGATATCAGGTAATGCCTGGTGGATGAAAATTTCAGCTTTCTTCTATAAGAAAGTTTAGACCAGTTCAAACTTTAAAATACCAGTAAAGGAGACGTTCAAAAAATGTATAGAGCCTGGGATTAAAATAATTGTAAATTTGAACAGCAATCTGAGTTACATAGGTTAATAGAGCATAATTAAATAAATTTTTTGGTGTATTTAAAATAATTTTACACCCCCCCGTTTTTTAAAAAATTGAAATTGAAAATAAGAATCCTTAATGCAATATTATGATTATTGCAATTGGCAACCCCATGGTCAAATGTCAATTGAGCAACCAAAAAAATCAAAATTATTTCGACGCTGTCAATCAAACTGATCAATGACATTGACATCATGACGTTTCCCGTAATTATATTTTTTTCCACGCGTTTTGTTATTACACTAATAAGATATCAAATATTTTTCGTCATAATTACATTAAGCTGCAGCTAGAATAATATTACAAGAGAAAAGTACTGTAACAGAATGCAATTGTTGACGTGATTGCAATATTTATACTGCTTAGGAAACGGATAATTAAAGGTAATGTGCGTTTTGTTTTTCTATTACATTTTTTTGATTTTTACAAAAATGGTTGCTCCTAAAATTCGTGTTTAGTTAAATTCTAACAGCTTATTAAATAAGCTTTCCAATGAGGTATATCACATTGGTGTTCAAAATTCTAGCCCACTTTTGACCTCTCCTTTGTACCAGTAGCGAAGGGTAGAAGTCTGAAAAAGGGAAGCCGGAGCAAATAAGTTGTTATTTAAGAAAATTATATCTCTTCAATACCGTCACCGATGTTAATGGTGACCACCACCTCCATATTATGGGTACTTATTTTTGATGCTGTTTAATCGTCTGAGGCGATACATAATTTTATAAAAAAACGATTTTAATCAATTCCTAAAGGGAAGCCGATTGGAATCGGCTGTATGGACTATCTTTTTGATATATTTTATAATTTTGCGAATTGCAAATTTACAACTGACAAAATTACGTTAAATTTTTATAAATAACTTTCTGCCCGTATTACCAATTTCGCTTTTAAAAAATAGGGGTTGGTGATAGAAGGGTGAAAATTTACGGTTGTATGTATTTTTTAATGCCACATAACAAAAAAATATATAAAAAAATTTTTTTTTGGTGTGAACACCCCTTATCACTTAGAGGTTTGAAAAATAGATAGTAGCTGATTCTCTGACTTACTGAATATGCATAAAAAAATTCATAAGAATCGGTCAAGCCGTTTCGGAGGAGTATGGGAACGAACGTTGTGACACGAGAATTTTATATATGTTGGCAACATTGGATGACGTAGGCGGCGCGAGAGTAGCGGCTACTAATATGGCGAGCGAGATCTACTAACACTTGCTCATTCATTCAGAACGGAGTGATTGATTGGCTCTTATGGCTTTTTTGATGCTGTGGGCGCTTACTATTGATGACAAGTGCCAAATCGCACACTCAACAAATTACATTCATTTATATCTATAATTAAAACTACAACTATATATTTATATATTTAAACTTATATCTGGATACACAATAATTATTAAATTTAAATTGCATATATATTATTAACACTTAATATTTATTTATAAACAACAATATTTATATATACACTTTTATTCCGGTGCGGATATCCGCTGGTCGATATCGATATGATAGTTATCGACTAGTCCTACGCACTACGTTCAAGTTTTTACATAAGCGTTATATACTTGTCGCACGGCGCGTAGATCACTGCGCCCGCGCACCAGTCGAGAATTACTCTAGACGCAAGCGCACGTCACTTCGTTGCAGCTTTATGTACTTACGCTTACCCTCAGTGCTTTATAAATATTGCCTAATTGTATAAACCTAAATCTATCGCTTATGCTCTTGACTGTATTTCTTCTGTGCTCGTGCTACCATCTTACTTATCTTGCTCCTTCTATTTGTGATTTGTGTGTGCCTGGATTGTGAGAACAATATAAAACAACAGACCAGTAAGTCGCCGTTTTATTTACATCGCCACCTAGGGACTAGTAACACACTACACACCGTGGTCAGGTATATACCTAAATACTACCTAAACTACCATATTGGTGACCCCAGAAACGAACACCTTACCCAAAGATGGAGAATGCACGTTCAAAGTACATGGACGCTAGTGATGGGAAAGAGTCGACAAACCGTGGCGAGTTGTACAAAGTTAGCATCCGGATTCCACCATTCTGGCCTGAAGAGCCCGAAATTTGGTTCAGGCAAGTGGAAGGTCAATTCGATAACAATAAGATTACTAGTGACTTGACTAAGTTTAATTATGTTATCGGACACTTGGAAAATCAGTACTGTAGAGAGGTGAAAGACATTATTATTAACCCTCCAGCTGAAAATAAATATGAAAAGCTGAAAGCGGAGTTAATTAAGCGGTTGACTGCTTCCAATGAGAAGAAACTGAAGCAACTACTTATGCACGAAGAACTCGGAGATCGTAACCCATCTCGCTTTCTTCGTCATCTGCAGAGTCTCGCTGGTCCAGATGTTCCTGATGAGTTCCTCAAAACCATTTGGATAAGCCGTCTCCCTCATGGCATACAGACAGTACTAGCAGGTCAACCAGGGTCTACTTCACTCGAAAACTTAGCTGACTTAGCAGACCGCGTTCATGATCTGGCTTCAACTTCACCGAGAGTCGCTTCCACGAGTCAAGATACCCCAGGCTCTGTCATCAGTGAGCTGACGCGCGAAGTTGCCGAACTTCGGAAACAGCTTCGCAGTCTTGCAGTTCAGAAGAGCAATACAGGGCCTCGGCACTCTCGTCGCCGCAACAGGTCGTCTTCTAGACAGCGCGAACGTTCGCAGTCCAGCTACCGGAAGCACCCGCTCTGCTGGTACCACAGTAAGTTCGGCGAAAAAGCACACGCCTGCGTGCACCCATGCGACTATACGGCGGAAAACATCAAAGGCAGTCGATAATGGCGACTGACGATTGCCTATCTTCCCCTGGTCGCCTTTTCGTCACCGATCGTTCTTCGAAGATGCAGTTCTTGGTCGACACCGGCAGCGACCTCTGTGTCTTCCCTCGTTCGGCACTGCGTGATCGTCGTGCATCTACAGGTTTCCAATTGAGTGCAGCTAATGGATCCAGTATTTCAACATATGGTTATTTACATCTTGATCTAAATCTTGGCTTACGTAGAAACTTTACGTGGCGTTTTGTAGTTGCAGATGTAACTAAACCAATCATAGGTGTAGATTTTTTGAACTTTTACAACCTTATTGTAGACTGTAGGAATAAACGCTTAATTGATAATACTACCTCTGTAACTGCTGTAGCTAAATCTGTAGTAAGTAATAGTAGCCTTTATTCTGTAAAAGTCTCAACTGGTGATACTCGATTTCACAAAATTTTATCTGAGTTTCCTGAAATTACACGACCAGCTGGTACGTATCGCACTACACCGCACACTACACTACATCACATTCGCACGACACCTGGGCCACCAGTATCATCAGCTCCTCGTCGTCTAGCTCCCGACAAACTTAAAATCGCCCGACAAGAGTTTCAGTCCATGCTTGCCAATGGAACAGCTAGACCTTCGGAGAGCCCTTGGTCCTCGCCGCTTCATCTAGCGCCAAAAAAGGACAATGGTTGGCGCCCTTGCGGTGATTATCGCATGTTAAATGCCCGCACTGTGCCTGACAGATATCCGATTAGGCATATTGAAGACTTTGCTTATTCTCTAGCTGGTTGCAAAATATTTAGCACCCTAGATTTAACCAAGGCCTACAATCAAATACCTGTTAGCCCAGAGGACATACCCAAGACGGCCATTACCACACCTTTCGGATTGTTCGAGTTCCCATTCATGACCTTTGGTCTACGGAACGCAGGTCAGACTTTCCAAAGGTTCGTCGATGAGATGACTAGAGGCCTAGATTTCGTATACTGTTATCTTGACGATTTCCTCGTCGCTTCCAAGGACAGTTCAGAGCACGAGAGACATCTCCGCGTCATATTTGGTAGACTCAGGGACTATGGCATGCTAATCAACACTTCTAAGTGTGTTTTCGGGGCAGAGGAGGTAACATTTTTAGGTTACAGCATCTCCGAACAAGGCTCCCGACCACTTAACTCAAAGGTGCAAGCCATCAAAGATTTCCCGGTTCCAAAGACAGTACGGCAGCTTAGAGCGTTTTTAGGTATGCTAAACTTTTATAGGAGATTCCTGCCTCAAGCAGCCTTAATTCAAGCTCCCTTGCATGCTTTACTGACAGGGTCAGTGAAAGGCTCGCATCCTGTTGATTTGACAGGAGAGACTTTAGCAGCCTTTGAAGCCTGCAAAGAAAGCTTGTCTGACGCCGCTCTACTAGCACACCCAGAGTGTACTGCAAAACTCGCTCTTGTAACTGACGCCTCAGACAAGGCGATGGGTGCGGTGCTCCAGCAGCTAAAGGAAGGCGCTTGGCAACCTTTAGCCTTTTTCTCCCGAAAACTCAGCCCGTCTCAAATTAAGTACTCTCCGTACGACAGGGAGTTACTTGCTATTTATGAGGCGATAAAGCACTTCAAGCACATGCTTGAAGCTCGGCACTTTATTATTTATACTGACCATAAGCCGATCAGTTTCGCATTCCACGAAAGGAAGAAAAACTGCTCGCCAAGGCAGTTTAGACATTTGGACTACATTTCTCAATTCACGTGTGATATCCGGCATATATCCGGAAAGGATAACATCGTTGCCGATACCTTATCACGGATCGAAGAATTAGGTGTACCCGTAGATTTTGAGACCTTAGCAAAAAGCCAACTTTCTGACGCTGAGCTCACAAAATTGCTTACGGAAGGTTCGTCTCTGCGCTTAGAACCACGCCAACTACCTGGAAGTCAGGTAACCTTGTACTGCGACGTCAGTACCCCGACATCCAGACCGTTCGTCCCTAAATTACACCGAAGACAGGTCTTCGAGAACCTGCATGCCCTCAGCCATCCTGGTGCTAATGCATCAGCTAAATTAGTAGCTGAGCGCTTTGTTTGGCCTGCTATACGCAAGGACTGTAGGGACTGGGCACGAGCTTGCCTGGCGTGCCAACGTGCTAAAATAAGCCGTCATGTGACAGCCCCTCTTAGCACATTTAATTTACCAAGGGCCCGCTTTAAACAGATCCATATAGATCTCGTAGGACCCCTTCCTCTCTCCTGTGGCTATCGATATTGCTTAACAGCGGTCGATCGTTTTACTCGCTGGCCTGAAGCAATACCGATAGAAGATATCACAGCGGAAACAGTTGCCAAAGCCTTACTGTCAGGGTGGATTGCTCGGTTCGGATGTCCGACTGACATCACTACTGACCGCGGCCGCCAATTTGAGTCGGCCCTCTTTCAGTGCTTGTCTAAAATCGCCGGATTTGAGCATAAACGAACTACTGCCTATCACCCTTGCTGTAACGGCTTGGTTGAGCGTTTTCACCGGCAGCTGAAAGCCGCCATCGTGTGCCACGGTAATGACAGGTGGACTGAATCTCTACCGTGGGTTTTACTAGGCATCCGATCATCTTTTAAAGAGGATTTACAAACTTCCTCTGCTGAGCTGGTGTACGGTGAGCCTTTAAGGTTGCCTGGAGAATTTTTTATTCCTACAACTGCCGGTACGACCGACACATCGGAATTTACCGCGCGACTTAGGGACTTTGCCAGAAAACTGCAACCAACACCCACATCACACCATTGTAAGCCAAAAACTTTTATCTTTAAGGATCTCGCCACCTGTGATCACGTTTTCCTTCGTGAAGACGCTTCACGTGGTTCACTCCAACCCGCTTACACAGGTCCACATAAAGTATTGTCTAGAGGAGACAAAGTTTTTAAAATATTACTCAAAAACAAAGAGGTCACAGTATCAATAGACCGAATTAAACCAGCCTATATACTGTCTGACCCTGATCTTGTTGAACCAACACCAGAAACAACCAAAAACTACGTCACCAGGTCTGGGCGTCAGGTGAAATTCACAAATTTTTATCGCCCTTGACGGTCTCTGGTGGGGGGTGATGTGGGCGCTTACTATTGATGACAAGTGCCAAATCGCACACTCAACAAATTACATTCATTTATATCTATAATTAAAACTACAACTATATATTTATATATTTAAACTTATATCTGGATACACAATAATTATTAAATTTAAATTGCATATATATTATTAACACTTAATATTTATTTATAAACAACAATATTTATATATACACTTTTATTCCGGTGCGGATATCCGCTGGTCGATATCGATATGATAGTTATCGACTAGTCCTACGCACTACGTTCAAGTTTTTACATAAGCGTTATATACTTGTCGCACGGCGCGTAGATCACTGCGCCCGCGCACCAGTCGAGAATTACTCTAGACGCAAGCGCACGTCACTTCGTTGCAGCTTTATGTACTTACGCTTACCCTCAGTGCTTTATAAATATTGCCTAATTGTATAAACCTAAATCTATCGCTTATGCTCTTGACTGTATTTCTTCTGTGCTCGTGCTACCATCTTACTTATCTTGCTCCTTCTATTTGTGATTTGTGTGTGCCTGGATTGTGAGAACAATATAAAACAACAGACCAGTAAGTCGCCGTTTTATTTACATCGCCACCTAGGGACTAGTAACACACTACACACCGTGGTCAGGTATATACCTAAATACTACCTAAACTACCATAATGCATTCTTTGAGAAAGCGCGCGACACATTGTAGTCGGAATTGATATTGGATTTATAGGCGGTTAAAATAATTTGTAGAATAAAGATACTTATTGATTATAGAGTTTAATGTGCAAGTTTTAGGTCTTAACAGATATTAAGTTAACATATATTAGATTAAAAATTAACTTTGGCGAATACTTAAAAAATATAGGTACTACTTACTATGTAGGTAGGTTTCATGGAGAAAATGAAATAGAAGAATAAAAGAAACCTTTTCTATTTTCAGTAGGTCAATGCGGAGAGAAAATGTCGCTGGGTGACGTAACTTCCGCGCGCAGTACCCCGGCGCCGGAAGCGTGTCCGGAGTGCGACACCAGCGCCTCTGTCACTTCCGACTTGCATAAGGTTTTTTTTACATATTTTTTAAATAACCTACGTAATATTTAAATTAATTGTTATAAAATACAGATTAAATTTGATAAAAGTAGGTCCGATTGACCAATATTTTAATACTGTTAGTTTTGCAATCTTTAATCAAAAAGAATAGACTACAACTTCCAAATTTAAATAAAGAATGACGTAGGTTTTTATTTCTGGCGTAATTATATAGTAGTAAATTTAATTAGTGATGGGCTGTTTCAAAGTGTTTTGAACTGAATATCGATGCCAAAATATTGAAGTATTTTTTTTTATATTACTTAAGTATAGAATTTATAACATAGTTTGTAGGTAAAAGTTATTTGTATCTCCAGAGACTTTTTGGTAGGAAGGAAGTATTACAATATGTGTTTTATCTAGTTCTTTATTTTAAATTTCAAATTACTATGTTTCAGTACCAAGTAGCATGTACTTGCAAGCCAGCGTCCGCGCAGTATGCGTGTGCAGATGATCCCGGTCCCCCCGGCCCTGCTAAGACTGACACCCCTCCAGCGCTACCTCCAAGACCTCCTACTAATGTACTCGCTGCTACTAGCAGACGAAGTAACGGTGAGTTAATTTGACGTCATTCGTTTGTATACTGGTCAGCAGCGGCGTTAGGGCCACTGACACCCCGGGCAGTAATATTTAGGCGCCCACTTAAGAAAAATCGAGTATTAATTTTTTGATGACCCAATGTGAACGTAGTTTATGTTCAGATTTGGGAGGCGGATAAAAGAAACGAATTGAGTGATGTATATTTATTATTATTTAGACTAGATACGATGTACTTCGATGTTCGATGCCCCAGACCTCAGCGCCCCCCAAATTTGGCGTCCCGGGCCGTCACCCCATCGCCCCCCCCCCCTAACGCCGGCACTGATACTAGTTACCCTAAAAAGTGCCCTTTATGCTATTCCAGACTATAATCTATTTCAGAGCTATTTTTCATATAAATCTGTTAACTAGTTTTTGCGTGGAGGAGTAACAAACATCCATCCACACATCCATATAGAACATTAGTAGTATTTACGCAATGGGTCCAGCTATGGGTATTACAAAGGGCTGCCTCGGTTGCCTAGAGGATCCTATAGCCTCTGGGTTCCAATCCTGTGCCGGACCAAAATGAGTGTTGAAATTTTGCATCCCACCGGACTTTGAGACTGAAGGGAATAGAGTGGACCGTCCACAATGATCTTAGAAACAAATATACATTTTGGAATACAATAAAATAATATGTATTGATTATTGAGTTGTTTATACACACACTTCTGACTATAATAATATCTCTTGCGTACCTAGCTAGTCAGCCTAGACTGGCTGTAGTAACAAAAAAACGGCTAGGAAGGTATTATAGTATAAAAGGTATGACTACTGCTAGAGAGCTCCAGCAATAAGCAGTTCCGTTGAGCTGGCCTAAGTCGACGTCATTCAGATGTATCCCCCCTTGTGGGTAGTAAATATGGCACCACAATGTTCTCATGGAAAATCTTAGTCAACCCTTCTCGTTCTTCTAGGGAGCTATGTTAGTTAAACTTTTTAAAGCTTAAAAAACACTACAATAATGGTTGATCCGCGACTTCATTTCAGGATCTCGCGGTTTGTGTTACTAGCGGCAACTAAGCAATTGGTAAAACAAGTTTCAAATTGTGCGTGGCGGTAATGTTACTCGCCCTAAACATAGTTCTGCGCCCTAAACATCATTGGGGAAGGTGTGAAATACATAACCTTTTTCTACTCTCAAACGATTGATGATAAACTTAAACATATTTCTGTCGTTCATTCAATAGACAGAATTCAATAATAGACGATTTCTCTTGCTAAGAAATCATACTTAAACTTACTTATCTGTTACACAACGAAACATTAACAAAGGTTTTACTTTAACTTGCCAAAAAGGATCGCCAGTAAAAATGTCACTGGAATTCTATCGCTTTCCGCCTATCAATCTTGTTTATAGATTATTCACAATGATACATAGAATTACCTGCATAAACCTGCATGTGGTAAAATTCTTCCCACGAAATAAAATTCTATACCAAACTACTAAATATTAGAAAAAATATGAAGAACTTACTACCTGTTCTATATTTGAAAAAATACAATACAATGCGCTACACGCAGGTCCTTCGAGCCACTACGTTATTTTACTTCAATAGTTGCGAAAAAAATTGAAAAGGAACTTGAATATGGCGCATTATAAGCAAAGAGTTTGTTAACTATAGACTTCTATTTTACAATAATTTTAATTAAAATATAAACTAATAACATAACTTCGTAAGACAAAGTGTGCGAGTGAAATGAACTTCTAAGGGAAATTTAACTGAGCAAATAGAGAATAAGATACTAAAGCAGTTTTCGTTAATGAATTATCAGGCGAAAGTACTTAATTGTTTCCAAGTGAACCTTAAAATCTCGCTCTGATCTCCCTGAACCACCGTGTCTGATTGTCTTTACGAAATATTATAAGTCGTATGATACAGATACATTTCATACCCTAAGTTATTGTGACGTTTTTATTTGTTTCGTTGTAAGGGCCCATTGCGTCTGCGCGAACCGCCATTACTATTGTCAAGTCGTAGATAAATACATAACCTCACTAGCCCTACGGTATTTAACGAAAAAATAATTATAGTGATCCATAAATGTAATAAAAACACAATTATCATGAAATTAATAACTCTTTCGTGTGTTATTTATTCAAAATGACATAAGTTTCTGTCATTTTCATCAAAATATTGAAGGAGGGAAAATGAAATGTGTAAAAAATAAGGATTTGAAAATGGAATTGCAAAGCTTTTTAAAAGTGCCAAAGATAATTAATTTAGATCATAATATTATGTGTGCGTAACAAATGTTTATTAAAATTAATTATAGGAGGTCATTGTTCTTTACGCGCCGCTTACGTGGGTTGTAAATATCGATTTTATTGCAATGGCGCGATATTTGAAAGTTGTTTTATCTATAGACCGTAAAATATTACGCACTGTGCTTGATTGACCTTAAAAAAACTTATGGAGGGAAAACGAATTTAATAAAAATAATCCGTGTTCAATATTTAATTTTCAAGATAAAATAAATAGAAAGTTTGCAAATATGTTGCAAAATTAAAGTGATGCAGGCGTGTGGTGTTATGCAAGTAGTTCAATATCAGGTATCGACACCGAGGTCAACTATAGCAGCTGATGTGGCACAACACTATGTGCCCCCGCCGCCATACTTTGGTAATTTCAACATTCTTTTTTTAAACCAATAAAAAAATCAAATTAATTTTGAATATAGAACTTTTGTAAATTAGTAAAGGGCAAAGGACATAACAAAAATGAATTACATAGTATACAGGTCTTAGATTTACGCGAATATCACACATTGAAATTAAATTATTTTTTAACGGATTTTATCGCGGTTTATTTTAGATTTTAGATCCCGACGTTTCAAAGTCTTTTCAGACTTCATGTTCACGGGTGGACTGAGGTATTTGACATCCAAAAATAATAAAAAAAATATCTAAAAACAACCGCGATAAAATCCGTTAAAAATAGTTTTATTTCAAAAATGAATTATTTGGAATTGCTTTAAACAGTTGTAATTATTACCTACTAGTTTTTCGACCGCGGCTTCGCCCGTGCGTAAGTCGGATATCGCGCAAAACTATTCACCTTGCCCGGATCTCAAACTATTTCTATATCAAATTTCTTCCAAATCTGTTCAGTAGTTTTGGCGTAAAAGCGCGACGGACAGACAGAGTCACTTTCGCATTTAAAATATTAGTAAGGAAGTAAGGACTCACTTCAACCCTTTTTGTCACTGCTGGGCACGGGTCTCCTCTTAACTATCTTAAGATTTGAGAGAGTTTAGGCCTTAATCTACACACGCTGGCTAAGTGCGGGTTAGTGGATGTCACATGTCCTCGGATGATAAGTTTTTAAACAAGCCGGTTTCCTCACAATGTTTTCCTTCACCGATATCTAGCAGCGGTGATGACACAATTAATACAGAAATGTGTAGGCACGACCGCGGGTACCCAACCTGCGACCTTATATTTCTAAGGCGAGGCTAGTACCGCTGCGCCACCGCTAAGAATTAGCGAAAATTAGTGGTCGGTAAGATACTTGCATTTCACGCCGCAGGTCGTGGGTTCGATTCCCACCCGAGACAAACATTAGTGATGAACATTTGTGTTTGTGTCGAGTCTGGGTGTAAATATCTATTATAAGTATATATTTACAAAATAAAAGTATTTTAAGTATAGTATATACTAATAATCTGGTTTCCATAACACAAGCTCTACTTAGCTTGGGACCAGATGACCGTGTGTGTTAATGTCCCAGAATATTAATAATAATAATAATAATAATATAGTGGGACATTAGCACACACGGTCATCTGATCCCAAACTAAGCAGAGCTTGTACTATGGAAACCAGATAACTGGTAATATACTACATACTTATAATACTTTTCTTTTGTAAATATATACTTAAATATAGATAATTACACCCAGACACGAGACAAACAGACATATTTAAACAAATGCTTGTCTCGGGTGGGAATCGAACCCACGACCTGTGGCATGAAAAGCAAGTATCTTACCGACCACGCCACCGGCCCGTCAATAATATTAATAATATTATTATTATTATATCACAGACTCAAAATACGGTCGCCTGTTTAATTGGTTAAAAGTAAAAACAAGTATAATATACGACCCGGCTTGTGTTGTTAGGACCTTAGGACTGCTAATTATTATTTTCATGTAAGTAAGCTTAGACACCAGCTCAGACAGATAACCTGTTTACTGGGTACGAAATTCCACTGTTTACCTCTACCAATTAAACAAATCAATCAGCTATGCTGATTTTAATGACTGCCTATCTCGCGTTAAAATCAACCGTATGTGAAACGAAACGCATGGATTCCGCGATTAATCGATAATAATCGACTCTTTGTTCGGTAGTTCTTTAAAAAGTTTTTGTGAAGATACTTAATTGTTTATGGTTTATAAAAACTGATGAGAATTTAAATAACGAATAAGATAGTCTTTATTTGAATACTGAAGTATTTTCATCCAGAGGCGGACTAAGGGCGGGGGCTGGGTAGCATTAGATTTGAAGGTGTGTTTCAAGTTCGAAATATGAGTGAGTTAATTTGCAAGTAGGTAGTGAGCTATGTAGTATGTACGTAGGGATATTAAATACTATTAAAACATATATCGACTAGAGATTATTATTTTTTTATTGTGAGATTGTTTACTTACCTTGTTTAGAACCCTTTAGCACATTAGCTAAACATAGTTTGTCTGTGACAAAGGCCTTATAGAATAGACACAGTCGTTCACTCCGTCTTTACAATAAACAACGCTTAAAGGTACAATTTAATATATTTTGATTGAGATGGACAAACTGTATTTAGCTTTAGTAACTGAAGTTTTGACGTGACAACGTCTTAAATTAGGTTGCGGCTGGGAGGCACTTATGAAAAAGTGTAACGCTCGGTAACGTTACGATGAGTCACCGAACGAGAGAGAGGCCCGCCGAATGCCTTGCGTCTCTCTCCCACTCAACTATGTTTCATCCTTCTTCCTACTATATGAATGAATATTCACATTAAAATTATTTTACCACTCAAAGTCGTTGTCACGTAAAACTTTCGCCCGTATACCGAATTTACAGGCAACCAATTTTTTATTATTATTATTATTATAGTTTCCTAAGCCCAAGCTTTAGAAGCCTAAAGAAATATTATCAACCATGGTTATGCTATAGTTTGAGCAATATTTATACCTACATAATGATGTTTGTACAGCCGCAGCAGGATGTAGTACGTCTGGCGGCGCGTGTACTCGACGCAAGTACGCGTGGTGGTGTGTGGGATGCGGGGCCCTCGCCGCCGCACTGGGGGGGCTACTGGCTGCGCAACACATACTGCTGCGAGCATACACCGCCTCGCCGCAGCATTTGGAGACAGTGCCTGCAGCCGTGCCTGCTGCAATGGTTAGTACACATACACCGCTTATCTGCAGTTGAGACCGTACTTTGACTTATGGCGCCACCATTGTGATCTCGGCACTAGTGCATTTTCAGATCTCTTTTATGGTAAGTACATTATGTACCACCTGTCCGAGACTTTGACCGCTGCTATAGTGAGTAGTTCCACGACTTAGCAAGCATGTGAGGCAAATGAACGCCTAGCCATGCTATAAGGCATATTAAAATAGATTATCAGTCATCACGTGTACGGGTGGTAATTATGCGATTATAAGAGTATATATACTGATTAGAAGACTTACAAAGAGAGCTACATTAAAAGATATTTAAACTAAATTATTATATTTCGTTGCAGCTTGTCCTGACCGGAGTGTGCATAATGAGTCTGGCACGCCGACGGAACAGATACAGTTATATGGTAAGCATTCAATAAACATGCGGGGCCCTGATGCCCCTGATATTAATTTGCACCTGGCCAAAAATAAATCTACTATTATTCAAGTTTGTGAAGTTAGAGGGATAGACGTTTGGTACTCATGTAAGTGACGTATTGTCATAATGGGAATAAATGTCTTTAAACCTAAACCTACTCTTTTACACAAATATAGGCCAACAGGTATGGGTGGAATTTTACGTACAGGCAGTTTATTACCTGATCATGGGATATTTAATCCAGTTATTATAGGGGGTGGAGAATTTAATTCTCTACAATATTAATAGTTGAATTGAAATAAATTGAATTATGACTTTTGACCCCTGACTTTAAAAATTGCGTCCATCCAATTATAATTGAATTATAAGAATAGTTTTAGGATGCCAAAATACAAGTTTTTACGTGGTAATATACTGACTATGTCAAAGATATGCCAGACTTAGGATAGTCTGGCATATTCTTGGCATGATTCTGGCGAATTTAAAACGTAACCATTGTTTCAGATCAAAGTGGTCGGTGCGTGTTGTCTGGTGTGTGCGTTAACTTGCGTCCTCGTCACAATCACAACAACTGTCATACATATGAACAAGTTAGTATAATTGTTTATGGTTATATGTATGGGCCTTGTTGCCTAAAATAAATGGATATTATTATAATAATTATAGTAGTAGCATCATATTAACATTATTATATCTGTGGTGTTCGCCTAATAATGTGTGGCCACGGGTTTCAATCCCGGGACGAGTAAAAAAACGTTTCAAAAATACTAAGAAGAAATTTGGAATTGTGCCCGATAAGTACGTATGGGACCTAAACATAGTGAAATGTGGGTGATATTCTCCTCCTACACCTTTTTTTTGTTCAGCAATAGGCTTGCGCATGATTACAACTTGTCTGATGTTAAGAAATGATGCACTTTACGATGGGACGCGCCCGCCCAATATACCCATTCACTTCGATACGAATGACTTTCGGTGAGAAGGTGGCAGTGGAATATGGCTCCATATGGTTAGAATCCATAAAGGAGCAAAAATTCCGACCCCCGATTCTTAATGGTGTCACCAGATATCGCACCTTGGCTAAATAACTGTAACTTGCTTTAGCTTAGCACGCAACACACATCTTGAAACTTTGATATTCGTACAAAAATCCTCTAGAAAGTTTTTGCTTTCATCGTGCTCAGGTAGACAGACAAGGCCTTCTTTAACTTTTTATAATATTAAATTATCAACACGAATAAATTAAATTGCTTAATCATCATTTCACGTTTGTTTATCAGGTAACCCATAGACTACCAGATACATCACCAGCTAATTATGCTTGTTACAGATTACAAACCCTTAAATTCTGTGAGTACACGAAATTAACTCGAACCTGTACCTGCTTCTCAATGCCGCCAGACACACAGCACGCGACAGACGATGAAGGTAAGTTCATTTTTCATGACGGGCCGGTGGCGTGGTCGGTTAGATACTTGCTTTTCACGCCGCAGGTCGTGGGTTCGATTCCCACCCGAGACAAACATTAATGATGAACATTTGTGTTTGTGTCGAGTCTGGGTGTAAATATCTATTATAAGTATATATTTACAAAAGAAAAGTATTATATGTATAGTATATACCAGTTATCTGGTTTCCATAACACAAGCTTTGCTTAGCTTGGGACCAGATGACCGTGTGTGTTAATGTCCCAGAATATTTATTTATTTATTTATTTAACTTAGATTCACATACAATTAATAACACTATGGTAGACATAAGATATTAATCAAAGTGCCAACTAACCAAAACAGCTGTTTCCCTTACGGAGTTTGTACTGCTACTAGTAGGCCTTGACGTCTATTACAGACGATTTAAACAATGTTCTGGAAGAGGCACCTTTTCTGATGACTGAGTAGACCAATCCGAGAACGGCTCGATAGTCCACACTGTGAACAAGTATGTGCTGTGACTGGTGGAAGTATGACGCTGGCGTGTGGTTTCCCTCTTTTTAAGGCTAATTTGTCGAACCAGACTCCGTCTTCAGTTTGTTGTCACTTTCGGGTTTCAGTTAATTTAGGCGTGTTATTTTGAACTTGATTTTCCCTGTCCAGGTGTTAGATGTGTGTTCGAGGGTGTCACAGAGTGCGGCGTAGTCCACGGTGCGTTGTACTGGTGTCTGCGAGGAGTATTCGCGCTCTCAGTGAGTGCTGTGCTCGTCTGCATCTTCAGCTGCATGTTGGCGTACCAGCTGTTGAGGTGAGGATTATATTATTGTTATAGTTGACTCGATAGCCTAGTGGCAAGCATGTTTGATATATCGCTGGTACCGGTTTAATCCTGGCTCACGCAAAAAGATAATGTTATCAAAGTAAAAAAATCTTGGTAGAAGCTCGAAATTGGGGATTGTATTTATAGTTAATCAATTTTATTAGAAAAAAATTAGTCGTGTCTTTGTTTTCTTGTTAAAATTGAAGATTTCATTGGCCATAATTAAGACAGTAAATGCATAGTATGGATAAAATTGTTGTGGGGACCCATTGCCACCAGACACCAGCCAAGTACGGCCCTGTGTAAGTTGTTAGTGCTGTAATAATTTTACTGAAAGTAAATAAAAACATTAACAAAACATCATTTATTAAATTCAAACAAAACTACAAAACTAAAAAATAATACTAAAAAACAACAATAATTATTAAAACAAAAACTATTATATAAAATCTCTTAATGTTGCGTCTCTTCTAGAATTATGTTCTTCAATTTCTTATTTATCGAATCCAAAGCTATTTGATGTATGTGTATCCTATTCTCCAACACTTTGATAGAATTCTGCAAATCTGTCACTTCAGCTTTGACATTGACATAATCCATGACATCTGGCACTTGGTACGCTTGCCTAACCTTTTTAACTTCCTCCAATTTCGCCACCAAACTATCTACCTGGTTCTGTATCATTTCGCTTTCTTTGTCTAACTTGATAGTTTGTTCTTCTTTACGCTTAATATCATTTCTTACATGCTTCAAGTAATTATTTTGCTCGAATAATGCTTCTTTATGTACAGTAAGGTTCAAATTCGCTTCCCCAGTCATTTTCTTCAATTCTGATAGCTGTTGAATCTTTTGGTTTATTGTTTTCACTCGTTCACCATTTTCTATTTTCATCTGCTCGAAGTCAACTGGTCTAAGGCTTTCGCGTAATTCAGATTTTTCGTTTATCTGACTTTTTAATCTGCTGAATTGAGAATTTAAAGTACTTGTACGTAATCTAAATTTACCAATAACCGTGTCAGTAGTTTTCACCCATTCCGCCATAAACCTCACCCAAATTTCTGCTGGAATTCTTTGCGCAATTTTATCCCATCCTTGTATTTTCACTTCATCTTCAAACAATTCCATAGCTTTTTGTGTATCAGCTACCCTCAAAGCCAATTCCTCTAACTGAGCTTTTAATACAGCGTGTTGTTTCTCAGCTTTTTTGCTGACTCTCGCGAGCTTTTTAGCGACGTTCTCCATTTCTGTAGACACTAGTTCTGATCTTTCGAGAATGTTTATTTTTGGTCCGGATTCGTGTAAAATGGTGCTAGTTAATCGTCCGCTGGATTCCACTTTTCTTGTGGAGATGCGGGATGGGCTCGCGAACATTTTGGAAGGGCTGGTGAACATTCTAGAAGGGCTGGTTAAAGTGCTGAGGGCGTCGAAATATCTCGATGTGGATTTGCTGAAACTGTCTAATAATATGGACGACCCGCTACTGCACTGGTAATGAAGTCTTGTGGCGTAATCCAAAGTCTGCTGTAGTCCTACTAATAAATTAGGGTCTAGCCTTTTAATAGTGTTCTCTAGGACCTCATTTTCTATAGTTAAGACTCTGATTCTATTTTTTAAATCGTTAACTTGCTTCACTAGTTCTTCATCTGATAGGTAATGCAGTCTGATAGAATGCTGGCTCAAACTTTTATATCGAGACATTTTTGATATTCTGAATTGATTAATTACATAAAATCTTCCAAAATTATTACAGAAATCTCTAAAAATTGTTACAGTGAGTATTTTGAAGCGAAATTTGAATTTTTTGGTGATAAACCAGTTTTATAGAGAGACTGACACTTGGCGTGTCGTTTGAGTGAATTATGAAGTGTCATAATATTTGTTGCTTGGATATAGTTGCTTGGTAACTGAATAATAAGGCTGCCTACATATATTTCATGTCGTAGCGTGTAACCTATAAAGGTAGCTGCTGCCTAAACTGACAGATTAACTGACAGTTAAACGGACAGATGTCACTTGTGATAGCATTCAGCCAGTCAGTTGATTTGTAGGGAGGAAAAGTGCGCACGCACTCCCATGCCTCAGTCCATATGCCGCAAGCGCGTAGTACCATGGGAGGTATCACTCTAGATGAGGTAGCCTGTCGTAGCCACAGGTTGCTAATTTAGAAGTGGCTGTAGGCAAAGGCATTTTTCTCAAAACGACTAGCCTAAAAATAGACTTGCTACGGATGTCCTGGAGGCAGGCCTTTGAATTCCCTAGACCGATATTTAAACACCTGAGTAAGGCCACCGTGGTGTGTTTAGTGGGTAACCCAAGACTACTTGACACTAGGATGGTAGAGCCTCTTACATACCCCGCTGTCTCTCTAGTAGCGAGGACTAATAAAAGTTTTCTACTACTTAAATCATATCTGTTACCAACATAAAAAATATTTTTTAATATCCACAAAATTTTGTGTTGGTAACACTGTGCTGTTGCAAACTTTTTCTATTCTCTAGTGTTCCATCGTCCATACGAATAAATCAAAGTGCAGTGCATTTCATCTTAAACTCCAATATTATAAATACAGTCCACTACAACAACTAAGGAACAAGGAATTCGGGCCACACAGGCACAGTTTCCTACAATAACTAATAACATTTTTTTTTAAATTAATAACCTGACTACGTAAAAAGTAAACCAAACTGCGTACTTACATAATAAAAAAAAAATAAAAGAAAAAAAAAACAAGCACTTAGACGTCTAGTGGTCTAGAATTCTATAGTATATTATTGAATGAATACTATTGAAGAAAATTACATATTCTAGTAATGTAACGTAACAACTGAACAGTTAGGATCCATTGAAAAATAGATTGGCTGTCGATTAATGTTTTTTTTTTGACATATTCAATTTTCACTAACGTCATGACTTTATTGATATTTGCGGGACTAAGAGGAATCGATTGACGTTTGAATCATAAACTTATGCCCAGGGGTTTAGTCTGTATAGCGCTTTATAGGAACATAGCCTGATAAACACATTACTGTTCCGTTGCGTCGCGTAGTTTGGGTAAAAAAGGTCTGAGTTTCTCAATCTTCATCTTCATCTTTTAATTATGGCCTCTGCAGAATTAATTCCACAATTTTGCCAATGTCAAGTTTTAATAGGTATACAAGCTTTTAAAAGATTAGTAGTAAAAAAACTGCGACGTTCTAAGACGCCATATTACCTACTCCTCGTTTTAATATTAATAAATATTTTGTCAAACTTGCGGTTGTTACGTATGTCAAAAGCTTGCCGCTGTCCTAAAATCTATAATGCCAACCTATTTATGTTTTGCTGTAGCCTTGAAGTATTATAATTATTTACGATGGCTCAGCACGAAGGTGTTTACCAAAGAGAACTATTATGTGCCGCAAATTGTCTATATCCTAGGCAGTATTTAGTGTTATATGCGCTTCACAAGTCTTACATTAAATCAGTATACTTATTAAGTTCAAATTTAAATGTAGATATTATTTTCTACTTTTTATCTGAGGTACAAAGTCATAAAACATTAATTAAATCTCTTAAAGAACTATTTAACCACAGGTAAAAGTAATGTAAGACTATTCGTCACTAATATCCATATCGCTTGAATCATCATCACTGTCTGTGCAGCTTGAGAAGTCAGAATCTTGGCGATAGACGATACGCGAGATAAACGGTCGGCCTATAGTCAACTCAGCTATTAAAACGAATTAATAATTGCGTATTGTTTCAGTCATGAACGTAAGAAAATGTACTGGGAGCAGCTAGAGCTGCGTTGCAGGTCTTTGTACCGCGCGCCTGCTGGACAGCCACCACCTACGGCTGGACGTACACTGCAGGTGAGACTATCTACAGCTCAATGAATAAGTATTTGACGGGCCGGTAGCGTGGTCGATAAGATACTTGCTTTTCACGCCGCAGGTCGTGGGTTCGATTCCCACCCGAGACAAACATTAATGATGAACATTTGTGTTTGTGTTAAGTCTGGGTGTAAATATCTATTATAAGTATATATTCACAAAAGAAAAGTTTATGTATAGTATATACCAGTTATCTGGTTTCCACATCACAAGCTCTGCTTAGCTAGGGACCAGATGACCGTGTGTGTCCCAGAATATTTATTTATTTATTTTATTACAGCACAATTTTAGATTGTCATTTATAAAAATGCATTTCACCTAATATCATGAACACATAAGAACCTATAGCAGATATGACCCGATACGACTTTTTTGGGCCCTGCGCTGCCTTAATCCGGCCCTGACCTTTGATAATATTCACAGAACAACTGCAGCTGTTGTGCGCAGTGCCACCCAACACAGCAGGCGTGGGATATCAGTCTTCAGCATAGATTATGGGCACCTGGTATGTTGCATAGCCATCAATTCTTTTTAAAAGATATATATATATTTCGGTACAGGGGGCCGATCAGAGGGATAGTCATCGCCAGAAAACTTATTGAGCGGGTGTGGTTTCGAGTAGCAAACCAAATGAACTTATTCACACTATTAATTTGTTACGAAATGTAGAACTAATACAACGAGTGGTAAGACAGTTCCTAGACCGATGTTGGTCGCACGGACGTCTGTAGAGAACTGGGGACAGTTCGTGTAGCGACAGTCCCCACTGTATGCCCGTGCGGACCTCAGGCTAGACTCTGTCGAAGCGTGTTGACACGACGCGCCGCCGCCTCGCTGTCAAGTATGCTACCGTACTAATGACTTTTCTCTGACATATCGGAAACAGGATCTGTATCTATATAAACAAAAATCAATGCCACTTTTCGTTGTAATTTCATAACTCAAAAACGGGCTTACCTATTCAAACCAAATGTTTAGGTGTTGTTCGGACTATTTAGTAGATGGTTTATGTGAAGTTTGTACAAAATCGGTTGAGCGGTTCTTTGTTTATCACATTTTTTGTAAATTGTTGAGTGGGCTGAAGCTACCTGGGCGAAGCTGAGGCGGGCCGCTAGTTATTATTATTCCAGTTGTAGGAAAGAGAAGATGCTCTACACATTGTATAGCGGCATCCTCTTCCACAGCACCAACAATAATTCTTTAAACTGTTGTGATGCTCCATCTGTATTTTCATTGCTTCTATAATAAAAAATATGTATAATATATATTTTCTTAAATTCACGCGAATATCACACATTGAAAAAAAACTATTTTATAACGGATTTTATCGCGATTTTAAGTCCCGACTTTGAAACTTCGAGATTTAAAATAAACCGCGATAAAATCCGTTTATAAAATAGTTTTATTTCAATATAATAGTTATTGTTTTTTAGTAAATAAATAATTTATTCATTCCAGGTCGTATAGGTAACCTGTACTCTCCGAACCCAGGGACTGGTCGTAAAACATCAGCTTGGAGCTGGTTCCCATGGCCCAGGAGTAATAGCCACAAGTAAGTGTTAGATAACATAACACTCTCAGGTGTACACTCAGTTATAACCTATTTTAGCTATAATTAGCTTATATACGTTTACGAATACCGGGGTTAATATTAATATTTATCATAACGGGCAATTAACCTGCTCACTGGTCGTGGTCGCAAACAAACTCACCACCAGACCACGACGGTGCAACCTGTGTCGAAACGTAAATTCAAATTAAAGATGAGCACGTTAATTGCCCGTTATGATAAATATAAAGTTGGCACATCTACTTCTCAACACATCGGCTGTCATTTTATACTGTCATCGCGTCCGTCTTTGAAGTCACCTGTCACTCGAGAATGTCATTATGAACGAACGAATGAACACCGAGCGCGGGTGAAGCGGCCATCTTAGAATGGCTGACACTGCGTGTTGAACCGTTTTGGCGTACGGTAGTGCAGATGCAATAACGTGCTCGGTGAACGTTACTATTTAATCCAACGTAATCTTAACGATCTGTAATTACCTGTTAGAATTCATGATTGTGCTATCGAGAGATGGGGGTGAAGTGATATTTGCTGTAGTTATTTTATTGAAATACCGTCTTCTTACCCGATTATTCACGCCTACCTAAAGTTGTCTGCTAATCTTGATATTTTTAGTCTAAAAACCTTCGAAAGCCTTCTAATTTAAGAGTGTTGTTTTCAAATATCCTATTTCTCTTTAGTTCCCGATGTCGTATTGGAGTCCCGCAGTCTGGGGACTCCGCGTACGGTTTCTGTGAAACAGAAGCACCACAACAGTACGACGAGAGATACCCACACTCCATGCACTATCGACAGGGGACTCTGCATGGTGCTGGGTTCCCACAGAATACACAAGGACAGGGAATACCACAGGTAACTAATTCTCATTTTCACAATTTTGGTTAGAATGAACCTGGAATTGGCGAGAATAAATCCAGAATCAGCGAGAATGAATCCGGAATTCGCGAGAATTAACCCGGTATTAGCATAACTAATTCTCATTTTCTCTAGTGGTAGATACGCTTCGGCTGCAGTTAGGCACCACCATCGACTAAATAGATACCTAATAAACGGCATTTTGTTCAAATATTGTATGAAATTGTTTAAATTTAATTAGTCTGTGCTCCGCTGCTATGCAACCAAAAAACGGTGCCGCCAAAAATTTTGAAATCGGCTTGTATGCACTCTTCGCCACTGTAAACTTCGCGATTCTCGCGCTTTAGACATTTCCTATCTCGTACGTGATATACCTACCTACGTCGAAAAAAATTGCATATGTCAATTACAAACTAATTAACGTATTCTCAGAATGTTACGTTCGAGATAAATATTCCACTCAACGCTCGATAACGATGTACGGTCTTATTCATAAAATAGTTAGAAGACTCTTTAGGTAAAATGGATAATGTCTTTTTCTTACTAGTATAAATGTGAAGATGACAGACAAAGACAAACGAATTATAAACCTATTTTAGCCATAATAAGCTTAATAGATGTTTATAATAGTCTTAGCAATCGACATTTTAAAGAGGTATTGTCATCATAATTCCAATAAACGGTACCCTTAGACAAATAAATCATAATCTATTCACACCTCGTATTTTCCTTAATCACAAAAATGACCGAAAATATGTCGATTTCATTAGTTTTTAATCAACATTCGCCATTTTTTGTTACATAAGTCGAGTTCGAGATAAATGTCTAAACCGCGAGAATTGGGGTCACCCACCACACAAAAAAAAGCTCCGACGTAATGTCAATGTAAAGACTTTGGAGAGGGTTACGTAGATTAAGTGCCGTTGAAATTTATTTTTTGCACGTTTGCCAGCAGTGACGCTGCGGTAGCCTCGCTTTTGATATATAAGGTTGCGGGTTTGATTCCCGATTATGCCCACACATCTATATGTGAAATGTTTCATCGCCGCTGCTTCAGAGGAAACTGGCACGTCGAACTAATCATTCGAGGACATGTGACATCCACCAACCCGTACTTGCCAGCGTGTGTGAATTAAGGCCTTAACTCCCGTAACTCCCTTAGACCCGTGGCCAGTAGACTTTAAAGAGGGTTGAAGTGACGAGAAGAAGTATGTGTTTCAGAGTCAACCAAACTTTCCTCAAGCTCAGTACCCTCAGGAAGGCTACAATGAGACGGCCGCGAGTGTGGAGCCAGCAGGAGTGTGGGGCCCTCCACCACCATATACACCACACGGAAGAAATGCTAACAGGTATATTTTATATTTATACTAGGTTGTATTGAACTAAACCATTAACCTCATTTTGCGCAGTCAGATAAAAACTATCCTATGTCCTTCCCCCAGGGAACCCCTTCATTGAACCGATTTGGTTGTAATTTGTGGAGATAGTTTGAGAGCAGGGGAATAACGAAGCATATTTTTATCCAGTAGTATTTTTTTAATTACCAGCATACCTAAAATTCATTTCCCAATTAAAATATTTCCGACCGCGGCTCCGCCCGAAGTTTGTTATCAGTCGAATAAAAACTATTCTATGTCCTCCCCGGGTCTCTAACTATCTCCATACCAAATTTCATTCAAATCGTATATTTCTAATTTAAACTTTCCTTGGACCTGTATGAGCATTTTAAAACCAGAATCCGCCAAATCCGATTAGCCGGTCTCGAGTTTTAGCAATACAAACATCCGTCAGTTTATTTTTACATATTATAGAAAGAATAACTGTATTGGATAGCATTATTCTTCTCCACAGATACCACCTCCACCGCCAGGACCCTGCAGCAGCTACCTTACTTCATCACCATCACATTCCGCCCCACTCCCACGACCCACAACCACACACGTGCCGGAACTCATACCACCAATCACGTGACACAGATATCAACAGAATCAACCCTGAACTGGCACGAATAAACCCGGAATTAGCACGGATGAATCCAGAATTGGCACGAATAAATCCTGAATTAGCAGAATTAACACGTCTAAATCCTGATTTAGCTAGATTGAACCCAGAATTAGCGGAATTTGTTCGAATAAATTCAGAAATGCGGTTGAACCCAGACTTGGTGAGAATGAACCCGGAATTGGCGAGAATAAATCCAGAATTAGCGAGAATGAATCCGGAATTGGCGAGAATTAACCCGGAATTAGCGAGAATTAACCCAGAATTGAGTCATATGAATCATTTTTCGAGTGATGTGGCAGAATTAGCGAGATTGCAAGCAGAAATAAGTCATATTAGTGGAGAAGCGAGGTTCAACACGTTAAGGGGTCATTTAGTACCCTATAGATGTCAGAGGGGATTGGGGATGAGTGTGGGGAACTTACATAGGGCTGAAGAGGGGGTTAATGTTGAATGTTTGCATCAGAAAAGTGCCAGTAAAGGTTAGTATATCTATCTAATATATAAAATGCTCGTGTCACAGTGTTAGTTACCATACTACTCCGAAACGGCTTAACCGATTTAAAAAAAATCATGCGCATATTCATTAGTCTGAGAATAGGCTACTATTTATTTTTCATACCCCTAAGTAAAAAGGGTTATCCACGCCTGACATTTTTTAAATTTTTATATATTTTTTATATTGTGGCATTAAAATACATACAACCCTAAATTTTCACCCTTCTATCACCAACCCCTATTTTTTAAAAGCGATATTAGTCATTTAAAGATGAGAAATACGCGGTACGAAGTTCGCTGGGGCAGCTAGTAGTTTATAAAGACGTGTTTATTAAAAATTGGTTTAGCTTTATTGTCTCAAAGTTTGCTATTTACAAAGTTTTCTTGTATTTTAACGGCGAGGCCGATACCGCTGCGCCACCGCACTTCTGATACAATGATATTATTATAATAAATAACGGGCCAGTGCGTGGTCGGTTAGATACTTTCTTTTCACGCCGCATGTCGTGGGTGCGATTCCCACCCAAGTCAGACATTTGTGTGATGAACACATCTGTTTGTCTTGAATCTGGATGTAGTTATCTATATTTAAGTAAGTATTTACAAAAGAGAAGTATTTTAAGTAGTATATTACCAGTTATCTGGTTTCCATAGTACAAGCTCTGCTTAGTTTGGGATCAGATGACCGTGTGTGTTAATGTCCCACTATATTATTATATGTAGTATATTACCAGTTATGTGGTTTCCATAGTACAAGCTCTGCTTAGTTTGGGATCAGATGACCGTGTGTGTTGAAGTCTCACTATATTAAAAAAATATATATTAATTAGTTTCAGATCAAAGCACGGAGTCTCAGAAGCTAGGCAAGGAGAACTTGGGCTTCCAGAACGACAAACATTCTCCCATCAGAGCTTCTATACAAGATTGTAGAGGGGTGAACCAAAATGCCGAGTCTGAAGTTTATTTCGCTGATGTTTCCAGCTGTTGCAATGTGAGTGTTAAGGTATGTGGCAGTTATTTGATTTTTCCCTTGGTACAGGGATAGATTTGGAGGTTAATAGTATCTTGGGGCAATAAAGGAAGGATGTCCCTCTTTTGTAGAGGCCCCGGGGTAGCCCTCTTCTAAATCCGGCCCTGTGCAGCAAGCAGAGGCTATCGAATAAATTGAACCTTATTTCTCCCGACGGCCATTTTAGTTTTAATTTTCGGAAGGCTATCAAAAAGGATAAATACTTATAATGTACATGAAAATAATAATTTAGTAATGTTTTATATTAAATCGCAACAATTTCCTTTTTCTTTTCAGTGATATTGATAAAATTTTAGGTTACATAATGTAAGAAAAATAGGTACCTAAGTGTCTCATTTAAATGTATTACAAGATGGATTAAAAAATAAAATTTGAATAATTAATGATTTTATTTTTCACAGGCTGATTGCTGTATGAATCCGAACGTGTCAGCGCTAGTAGGTACCATAGAGAATCATCCGGAATCTACTTCGGAGTCCGACACAGGGTCCTTCACCTTGACCAGGCAACAGCGACCACAACCACAGGCGACCAACAAGCGGCGACCACAAAAACACAACAAAAGCCAAGAAAAAATAAGAAATATCAACAACTCTTTGCGATTGACAGAACAACAGATTGAACATTTAAATAATTCTATGCGAATGAATGAGAGAATGGAGGAACGAATGGATTCTCGAGATAGGTGTGACCGATTTGATAGATTAAATGATTCGAGGGTCAGTGAGAGAAATGAAGGTAGGTTAAATGAACGAATGAACGATTCGAGAGACAGATTGAATGATAGGTGTGAAAGAATGGAAAGGATGAATGAATGTAGAATGAGTGAGCGGAATGAATCTAGAGATAGGTTGAATGATTCCAGAAGTTGTGAAGTAATGACCGATAGGTTGGAAAGAATGAATAATTCCCGAATTAGTGACAGATTAAATGAATCAAGAGTAAGCGAACGAATGAATGATGTAAGCATCAGTGACCGAATGAACGACACAAGAGTTAGTGACCGAATGATTGATTCGAGAATAACTGACCGAATGAATGACACAAGAGTAAGTGACCGTATGAATGATTCCAGAATAAGCGACCGAATGAACGACACAAGGGCAAGTGACCGAATGAACGAATCCAGAATCAGTGATCGCATGAACGAAACCAGAATGAGTGACCGTTTAAATGAATCTCGCGTGTCAGAGCGATTGAACGAATCAAAATTCAGTGACCGAATGGATTCCCCTCTAAAACGAATGAGTGAACTAAACTCCAGCATACGGGACAGTCCCAAAATGCGGACACACATGAGTCCTTTACGGATGACACGAACTAGTCCTAAAAATCTGCCTAAAGAGTTAATTTCTCCAGAAAAACCAGATTACAGGCAAATATCGCCTCTATCTCCTAACACTGAAGAATCATTGCTGTCTGATGATGGACAGGTATACTCCAACGACCCAGAGAGCTCCAAATGTCTTGGCCCTGACTCTCAATACACTCCTGAAAGAAAGGAGGAGGTTTTAAAGGGTAACCATCATCATTGCTACAGTGATACGAATACTATGGATTCCGGATGGCAGAGTGGGTCAGAAAAGCAAGTCACTGATTAGGTTCTTAAACCCTCAACGAATTGAAGGGTGTAAGTTAGTGCGTAAATGTGTATGTCAGTGTATTCCCCGCGCCAGTGACGTAACGAATCCAAAATGGCGGCTTACACTTGTAATGACAGTTTGGACCGTCAGCAAAACAAGGGAGTCAGATTGTCATGTCAACCTTTTTAGTGTCGAACTGCTGGGCGAAGAAAAGACCCGTGCCCAGCTGTGGGACACTAAAAAGGGATGAAGTGGTTACCGATTCGCTATATAATTTGTCAAATTATTATTATAACTATCTGACCCGGCAATTATTCGAATTTTTCTCACCTTTCAAACCTTCCCTAGACTTCCACGAACATTTCAAGACCAAGATAAAATAAATCCGTTCAGCCGTTCTCGAATTTTAGCGAGACTAACGAACAGCAATTGATTTTTATATATATAGATTGCTCAAATTCGGTACAATTGCGTATATTCGGTGACAATGCAGTAATAATTACCACGGAGCCAGTCTGATGACGTCGAAAAGTGGTCACGGGATCTTCTAAACCTAACAAGATTAACTCATCAAGTTATGACTCAATTGTATTGACAAGCACTGAAGATTGTCCTATTAATTCGTTTTATAATGAAAACCTTGTAATGAAATTATCATTTTAATGAATATTTTCATTTTAATAAAGTTTTGATACATGTATCACTGAACTATGGCTTACTATGCGTTAGCAATGCACAATAAAACATGATACAAGCATAGTCTTGTCTCTTTCTACTCATCTCTAAACGATAGAGATAGATAGTGCTTGCAACAAGTTTTCTTGTGCATTTTACGCTAATGGAAACTAGGGGTTAGTTATTTGAAAAACTTTGTTTCTCAAAGTGAAAAAAATCGTGGAAGAATGTGAGAAGATATCCTTTTTCTCATAAAAATATGTTATTCAAAATAATACTCAAAATTTGATATTATAAATGATTGTGTAGTTAAATGTGTTCCGTGAAATGTGCTAAATAATAAATGTTCTAGATTTTGTAAATGTCAAATGTATTCGTAGCTGAATGTATTATTGTTAACATTTAAAATTAAAACTAAAAAAATCTGTTTGTTCGACGGCAACGTAACATAAAATCTGGCCAATGAAAGTTCTCAAAGAAAAAAGGTGGCGATTAAAAGGATCAAGAGTTGTCAATGCTGTACATACAATACTTTAACGGAGTTGATACTTAGTATTGTCTTAGATTTACGCGAATATCACACATTGAAAAAAATTAAGTACTTTTTAACGGATTTTATCGCGGTTTATTTTAGGTTTTAGATCCTGACGTTTCAAAGTCTTTCAGACTTCATGATCACGAGTGATACTTTTTAATACTTAAGAAGTAATATGCGATAGTATTTAATAAAAAATAGTATCAACAGCTTTTAAACGTTGTATGTCCAGGGTTATAAGCACTTGATGCATAAATTAAGTTTTTGAAGTATATGTGCTAAATTCTATATAATTTTATTCGACAAAAGAAGCCTTTTAAAGAAAATCATACAGTCAAATGAGTATTTAAGTCATTCACTCACCATTCGCTCATACATTCATATCGTTCATGTCTGATTAAATATATCATCACTCATTACCTCATCACATTCATTCATTTCCAAACTTGATCGAATGTAGTATCTCATTCATTCTTACTTCGTTCGTTCAAGCTTTCATTTTTATACTCATTTGTGTATGATATTTTTTTTGTTTTTTTTTTGCTGTCTCTTGCCAATTATTTTTGTTTGTTTTAATTTAGCTGGGCCCGTGAAAGACCCGTTATCTCCCAACTATTTTAAGAGCTATAATCCTGCGCCACCGTTGCTCTTTGCGGCATGAAAGAACATGTAAGCTAAAATAAGATCAAATGTACGTTATAACTCTATTTTTTAAACAATTCCTTTGCTCTCTATAAAAATTTAAATAATTATTTGTATATATTTTTATAGTGTATGTATTGTTACTTAATCAATTGAAATTGCTTTTGTAATTTGTTCCTAAGAAATATTGCTATTTTCCAATAGCAATGCATTTCATTTACTCTACAAGCTGAATGAAAATTGAATATATTCATTCACTTGAATGCATTCAATCATTCGTTTAAAAAGGACCTTTTTGCGTAACTATGTAATATTTAAATTTTAGTTTTAGTTGCCATACATTGTCTAAATCAAATTAAAACATATTTGTAAATATTTTATTAATAAAAATGAGATTTTTACTCTCTGTTGTGAGGGACAGTACTATAAGATTGGGTTTCCTATAAATATCTCTTTCTTTTCATCTCTTCGTGACAGAGATGAACAATGTTTGCAACATGTTTTCTTGTACACATTTCGCCGATTTCTTCTCTATTCTTGAAATATGGAAGCACAAACATCACCAACTACATATGATGGGTGCGGATACGACCCATGATGTAGGTACTGTACCTACCGGAGGTAAAAATTATCCCCTACCAATGCTATTTATAGCGAATTGTGTCACTGTATTGCTTGTGGAAGTGTTTCTATATACAGGATGTTTGATTTTTATTCTTTTTAGGTTTGATTTTTTATAAGCCAGCTAATTTTTATCTGAGAATGTACTTTTCCATGCATTGACTTTAAAAACATCAATATTACTTTTAGATGAAAGTTATCTGGTTTGAAAAATCAACCTTAAATGTTGAGTGCCACTGAAATAGGTACCTACCTAGCGTGTCAAAGAACCTTTAACGTTATGTTAAAACCACGCCGTTTTCTGTTTTTCTTAAATATAGTAAAGTTTTTGTCTATATTTTCTGTACGATCACTCAGACAAATTTTCGCATTTATAAGTCTGCATCGCTGGGAACTATGTAAAAATTTTTGACGCATTAATTATTTTGTGTCTAATTTTTATCATTCGTTCAGTGAAATTGACACGTCCTGTATACGATTTACGTTCCTAATGAACTATTTGTGTAAATCTACAGATATTAATGTAACGTATTAAATTAAAGTAGTTGTTAGAATGTGTTTATATTAAGCTGTTGTTAACGAATTTAGTTTTTCGTTTTTTGAAATAAAAATATGAATGTTTGTTACAAATTGGGTTGATTGAACCGTTTTGGCTGATTTTGGTTTCGATATATTTGTAAAAGTCTAACTGGGTGTTTTCACTGCACAACAAAACATGATACAAGCAAAGTCTTATCTCTTTCTACTCATCTCTAAACGATAGAGATAGATAGAGCTTGCAACATGTTTTCTTGTGCATGTTTCGCCAGTGGAAACCAGGGGTAAGGTAGATTTGAAAGGTGTCTAATATGCGGTACGAAGTTTGATGAGGCATCTAGTTTAAAATATAAAAACCAATTAAACTTAACTGCCTCGATGTTTCATTGGTAATTGTGTTCACTTAATAACCGCAAGGTCCCGGGTTGAGCAAAAAGATTTTTGTAATATACTTACAGAATCTTAGTTGGAGATCGACGTTAGGGATTGAGCCAGATGAACGGCAATTTACTTCTTCTGTTACGTACCTAAACGTAGCCGGCGATAAGTGTGTGATATTTCACTTCTGCCTACCTTCGAGGAATACATGCGGGATACTATGCTATGTAAACTTATCCTTACTGATGGTTATTAATCCAATCAGCCATCTAATCAACCATTAGTTGTAGCGTCAGTTCGTTTGTAAGATTTCATTATTTGATATTCCTTTTACTTTTAAGAATATTTTAGTTAATAATATGTAGTTATTGTTAGATTATTATTAATAATGGTTCTATTAAAAGACTGAAATCTTATTTTTAGTATTATTCAAATTATTAGGCTCATTCGGGTTATCGAGAATCTTTTTTGATTTTGTCCGTGAGACAGATAAAATAATAATATTGGACACGTATTTTCCCTTTTGACGTGACGTCTTATAATTCGATGGAGCCGGCTGCACGCACGAAAAAACATGACTTGCGGCATTACCTCGCTCTGAGGCGTTCCATTTAAGGCTTAAAACAAAGATTATTGGCTAAATAATCTATAAACAGACTAATTTAAATATTAATTTATCTAGGTGAACTAAATCGTTTCTCAGTAGTTGCCAGTCATTCAATGCTCGGTAGGAAAAGAAATCGGACTATTTTTATGTAGACTCGCGTCTCAAAAAAATAAAACATATTATTTCCATTTCATTTCATTAGACTCGTTGAAAAAGAATCGTTCATTATCATTCATCTTGTTCATTCTGCAAGTGAGTAGAAATCAAAATGAAAACACAATTCCCAATTAAAACATATTTATTAAAAAATATGCAAATTTTATTATTTATTCACATCAGCTCAAGTTAGGTTTATTAAACAGATTAATTTAAGACTAGGTATATTAAATGCGACTGCATTACAGTAAAAAAGATTTTTCGATAGTGTCGATAGATTTTATAACAAAATGGCGGACGCCGGACAAAAGTGTACGCAGGTGTTCACAATTTCTAAACGAAAATATTCATCATTTAAATATTAAAAATATAGGTAGATGTAGGTAATATACCTAAAAAGTATATGTATTGGTAGTGTCCATAAAAAAATTATAATACTTTTCAAAATGGCCGCTCCGACCTTTAAATCACGTAACTTTTAATTTCATAATTTAATATTAGGCAGTTAAAATGTCGTAAATGTAAAAAATTGGTTGGAAACGAATAAGTATTTGGCAGTAAGTAGTAAACGTTAGTTTATTAATAATTACAATTATAAATTGGTTTTGTAATGTATTACTTAGCATTTAATCTATAAATATTGTTTATGGTTATTTGTGGTAAGTTTGAGATACAAACTATTTTTCGATTATGAAATCATTCACAAGAGGCAATTTAATATTAGTTTACGGCCAGTTTTACGGGCTGTAGATAATTAACTGGGTTGGACTTTATTTCAATCGTTTCAGTTTTTCTTCTAATATTAAAAGTACAAGTAATTTTAAGCAGAAAATTGTTTTTCTTCATTATTCAACCACAAAATTGGTCAAAAAACCTATTTGACTTGCTTCAACGCCTTGAATAATGGCTTTTCATTTCTACAAAAAAAAAAACAGAAAATTGTCTATGTATTCCTAAACAACAGGTATTTTGTGGTTATGACAAGGTTATCAATTAAATTTACAATATTTAATGTCAAATTATTAATTATCTAACTAAATTAGTCTTCGACCAGTAACTTTTTTCTGTTACAATTTACATAAAACCTATATTTCTAATTTTAAAATTTGAAAATCATTAGCAAAGAGGTTAGTATTAGTAAACAGCTGTAGCTCAGAATGTGACTCGAGTTGATTTCTTTCTTATAGTTAATATTTTCTATAATAAATCTGTTGTCCGGCGTGTGGATGGCGACAGAAGCGACCTCTTCATCAGATAAACCCAAACGTTGGTTTTCTATTCTCAAGTTTTTTATGCTCTCAGCTATTTTTTCTGTAACAATATAATTTTATTTATTATTACCAAGATACTTGATTACAGTTTGCCAAAATTAAAGAAGAAGTAAATGTAGATTACATAATCAATTAAATTAGAATTTGATTTGACAAGATAGCGATAGAATAACAATGAATGAGATGAATGAGATGAATGAGATGAATGAGATGAATGACATGAATGAAATGAATGAGATGAATGAGATGAATGAAGTAATCTTCAGTTCAAACAGAAGATCTCATTTTTAAAAGTATTTACTTAGAAAAGAGATAGCAATAGAAAAACCGCAAAGAATCATAAGATAGGAATAGAGAAAGACTAAGGAAGAAAGAGCTAACAATACAGAAATAGTAAAGAAGGAAGAAGACAGGTTGTCAATGAAACTACCTTACTATGATAATAACTTACTATTATTACATCTGGGCAGACACAGATATGTAGGTAGTAAAAGAGTATTAGACAAGAAATATTTCCCATCATGTTGAGAATTGCAAAAAGAGCTACAGTCCATCAGATCTAAGAAGTACCGTTTGACAGTTCTAAACGTAGTACATTTAGAATTTTATTTTTTGTATGTAAATTGTTTATGTTATGTTAAAATAAAAATAGCTTCATAATTCAATTATTTTACAGGAAAGCTAATAAAAATAGTGTGTATAACGCCTCTATAAAGCTAATTTAATAGAAAACAGTGAAACGTCAAACGGTACCTCTTAGATTTGATGGACTGTATATGCATTTGTCACCTTTATTTAACTTGTATTCCATGTGAATAAATTATTATGATTTTGTTTTTGAGAGCTAGCAACACAGAAATAAGAAGAAGAAAGAAAACAGGTTGTAAATGTTACTTCATGTTTCAATGACAGTAGAAAAAGATAGAAGTAGAGTACTAGATAAGAAATAGGAAAGAGGAAAGGAGACAGATACACAAACTTACCTGCCTCTAAATTTCCATTCATGTTCTCTACTCGTATGAAGGTTGTCAATGAGACTTCATATAATTTGGCGGCAGATTCGATGGAACGTCGTTTTCTACCGTAAGCTATTTGACCATTACTGCATTGAACCTGAAATAAATTTATTACAATAAAACCCTACTAATATTATAAATGCGAAAGTAACTCTGTCTGTCTGTTACGCTTTCACGCCTAATCTTATCTAATCTTAACAATGGGGCTGGTAACCCAGAGCACTTCGACCCAATGGGATCTTTTGTGCTTCCCCTTGATTCTATGAAGCCTCAAGTATTCTTCCTCCACACAGCCTGTCCATGAACGCTGCTATTTGTCGGGGACACATGAGGCCTAAACTACTGAACCGATTTGGATGAAATTGGGTATGGAGGTAGTTTGAGACCCGAGAAAGGACATAGGATAGTTTTTATCCGACTGCGCAAAAAGAAGGTAATGTTTTGGCGCGATAACCGACATACACGCGGGCGAAGCCGCTGTCGGAAAGCTAGTACTTAGTAAACAGCTAATTCGCTGGCCTGGTCTTAGAAAAATAAGGTCGCGGGTTCGAATCCTGGTCGTACCCACTCATCTTTGTGTGAATTGTTTCATCTCCGCAGCTCAATATCGGTGAAGGAAAACATCGTGAGGAAACCGGCATGTCTAAAAACTAATCATTCAAGGACATGTGACATCCACCAACCCGCACTTGGCCAGCGTGTGTGGATTAAGGCCTAAACTTTCTCAACTCATAAGATAGTTGAGAGAAGACCCGTGCCCAGCGGTGGGACACTAAAACGGGTTGAAGTGAAGTGAAACAGCTAATTTGGAAAGCATAACATCTGAATCCCAACACATGGTCCCCGGGTGGTGAAAATCAAACAACTGGTAATTATGTTTACTGGTAATTAACTGGTGGTAGGCTTCGGCCGTGGTTAGTGACCCCCACTAGACACAGCCGCACCGCCAAGCGGCCTTGCCGTATTCCGGTGCGATGTCTGGTGACACCATGCAGAGAGGGTGGGTCGGAATTGTTGCTTCATATTACTCGTATTTTATTATTTTTAACCGTATTGAGCTTCATTCCACTGCCACCTTCTCACTGAAAAGCATTCGTAATCACAATATTGGACAGGCGCGTTTCATTGTAGACCACATTTTTGCTTAACATCAGGCAAGGCAGGAAAAAAAAACAGGTATGATTACTAGTTGCTGTTTTGATTAAAATATTATTCTTGCGACTTTTTTAAAGAATTATTATTTTTATGTTCATTATTTTTTAAATTGCTAACTTTTTCTAAAACACTATTATTCCTTCTTGTTAAAAAAACCTAATTTTGATTAAATTACAAGCTCTGCTTACCCCTGGACATTTATCAAGACACACGGTGACCGTTCCTTTGAACTGTACGTAGGTAGTATCAGGGAACTTGAAAGCTTTGAATTTAGCTGTGAGAGTGTCGCCATCTGTCGTCACGAAGTTGTCAAACAAGTAGGTGTCGACTGAGCAACTGGAAATTAAATAAATCTTTTAAACAATGTTAGTAAAATTTTATAAAGTACAATTTAGGAATGTTATGAATAAAGATTTGATTTTTTAATAGCCTACAAAACAGTTTTTTTTTTAATTTAAACGCACACACCACTGTCCTTTCGTCCGTGCCTTTTTTAAACTTTTATCTTTTATCGTTCTTATTTTATATTATTACTAGCGACCCGCAACAGCTTCGCACGGGTGCAATGTGTTATAAATCTTCCTCTGGAATTACTCTATCTATTAAAAAAACCGCATCAAAATCCGTTGCGTAGTTTTAAAGATCTAAGCATACATAGGGACAGAAAAAGCGACTTTGTTTTATACTATGTAGAGATGAATACTACGCTAGAGGACTCCCTGTTGTTGTGGGGAGCCTATAGATTATTCAATCATTTGGCCCCCTGATGTTGATGGCAGCATAAAGTCCTAATAGTTTTAATCTGAGAAGTACTATAACTTTTTAACAGAATTTCTTTAAGTGTTCCCCGTAAAAAATATAATTAATTATTACCAAAGTCAAAAACTGTCAACCCTTACTAGGGTTGTCATGTCAGAGAATCAGATTATTTAACAGAAAGGCCTGAGTACCTATTTTACCTAATAATTGTCTACTTTAATAGTTTTTCTATTTTTCATTCATAAATGTTTGCTACCTCTACACAAGGATGTCATACTCAAGTACTGGCTGTAAAAAATGTGAAGTTGGAAAAAAAAAATGTTGTCAATTTCAAATCTTTCAAATTTTTTGTCGTTCCGCGAATTAGGTAGAAACGTAGATACAATCTGTGTAGCTTACTCTTTAATTTTACTGAAATAGGGCTTTCACATCAATGACGATTATAATATTTAATTAAAAATTCACCAACCCGCACATGTCCAGGGTGTGTGGATTAAGGCCTAAACTCTCAACTCGTAAGGTAGTTGAGAGAAGACTCGTAACCAGCAGTGGGACACTAAAAAGGGGTTGTGGTAAAATATGAAATAAGTAATTGTAACTCACCCATTCAATATGATAGTTTCATGTTGTTTCCCAGTGTCGGTTACGTGCATGTAGTTCACAAGGAGACCGTAGATCGGCGCTGACTGACCATCAAGGAAGATCTCCATAGTGAGCGGAGTGCCCGGGGTTACGGAGATCTCGCCGGATACCCTGGAATGTTGGAAGACCCCTTAGTACTGTAGGATGCGCGAGGTTCATCCATAGGTCGCTGGAAAATTGGTCCTTCGAGCCGGATCTGAAATCCGGCTCGAAGGACCAATTTTTGAAAGATGCGTGAGGTTTGGTGATGAAAACAATCACTTAGAAGCACAATCAATCACTTTAATTTAGTATTTTACAAAAAAGGGTACCGTGTCTTGGATGGCTGTTCGTAGGCGAGAGAGTTGATGTTGCCAACACAAGAAAAATATAATTTAACATAAATTGGTGGCAGTGTTGCCAACAAGTACTACATCATTATCCTGTTGCAGTCTACTTGAATATGAACCTCTCCCAATATGCGCTATTGTACCCTGTGTTCAGCTTGTCGCATCCAGCAACTGCCGGCTATCTTTCGCAGATCGTCACTCTACCTAGCTGGAAGGCGTCCTACAGGTTGCAAAAAAATTGGGATATTTGGGCAACCACCTTTCTGCTACTGCTAATCCTGTAAGCCAGGATGAACGACAGGGCACATGAAGAGTCTAAAGTCACGGCAACACAAAAATCTTTCGACAATGAAATAAAACTAATTTTTAACGGATTTTATCGAGGTTTATTTTAGATATTAGATAATTTTTTATTTAATTATTTATTTTAGTTTTTTTTTTGCTTAATTTACTTGTACCAAAACCCAAGCAAAATCAACTCAGAATTCAAGACACAGTGAGCTCAGTTTGCTTAAATCGGAACGCAACTTAAATAATAATGTTCGTAGGTAGTCAGTAATAATTTTATTGTGATTAATATCATTGGACGTCAAATGCCTCAGTCCACCCGTGAATATGGAGTCTGAAAAGACTTTGAAACGTCAGGATCTAAAATCTAAAATAAACCGCGATAAAATCGATTATTACCGCTGTCCACCCCCTGCTTGTTCCCCACGGGTGGACAGTGACACAAAAGTTTTAAAACCTTCTCGTTGTCCACCGCTGGGGGACAGGAATGAATAAAAAAAATTTAACTCACTGCTTTCCATTCTGTTTGACAATGGCTCCCAGAATAGGTTCTGGCGCTTTCCCTTCTTCATACCGAGTGATGTTAAGAACACTGAAACAGAAAAATATTCATATAAATTATTCTTGGCCGGTTACCATTGGCCAAGAGTAATTTGCGTTTGCACTGCACAACAAACTTGCAAAGAGATACCTAAGACTATGCTTGTATCACAAGCATAGTCTTATCTCTTTCTACTCATCTCTAAACGATAGAGATAGATAGTGCTTGCGACATGTTTTCTTGTGCAGTGGAAATTAGGTGTAAAGCACCACAACTCGTCTTCTTTAACTTGGCTGCGCTTGCTTGCACAACAACTTGGCCAATCAAAATGGGCTATTCATACACCTACCACGACAAACACGATTAAACCTTACGAACTTGGCTAGCATTACTTAGCCGCAGAGGTCCTATTTGGTGATCAGCAGCCGTACTATAACACTTTTAAGTATTAATATTCCAGTTCTACGAAAGTTAAGTTGCTCTAGACATTTTTCCTTAAACACATTGTATAGCGGCGTCTCTCTTCTACAGCTCAAACAATACTGCTTTAATCTGTTGTAGTACAACAGTATCCTTAGTGCGAGTTGTCAATACAAAAAAGAGTTTTCGAATACTATCAGTAACATGTCAAGATAATAAGTTAAAATCTTCACAAATCTACAATATTATTTCATCTATTCTGTTGCCAATCCATTAAATTCTATCTCTAGCAATTCTTTTTTAACTAATATTTTGAACAAAAGAAATGAATTTAAAAACGCATTTTAACGAGTTCAAGATGTTAACTTTTTTAGAAATATTGAACTCGTACTAAGGGTACTGTTGAACCTTTATAACTTAACTCCTACAACTTGGCTGCTTCCATTAGCCTCTACTAAGGCACCATAACTTCTGATCCTTGGCAGAGATTACTAAAAACTTGGCCCAACTTACTCAGGCTCGTCGAAGTCTAACGGGAAGGGAGTCTCTCTCTTGTTCACATGGTTACCAGGCAGCACACAGCGGACAGTGACAGTCTCTTTCTGACCTGACTCTGATTCTATCACTATGTAGTGGTAGTATGTTCTTTTGCCCTGCGTAAAAAAAATTATCAATTAAACAAAACAGAAAGAGGAGGGTCGGAATTTTTGTTTATGGTTTCTAAACTTAATGGAACCTCGTTGAAATAAAACTATTCTATAAAGGATTTTATCGCGGTTTATTAGTTTTAAAGATTTAGGCATACATAGGGGTATAGGGACAGAGAAAGCGACTTTGTTTTATACTATGTAGTGATATAAGATTTTTTTAAATAATTTTGGACGTCAAATACCTCAGTCCACTCGTGACCATGAAGTCTGAAATGACTTTGTAACGTCGCGTCGTGATCTAAAAACCGCTACAAAAACCGATATAAAATAGTTTTATTTCAATGTGTGATATTCGCGTAAATCTAAGAAAATAATACATGGAACCTCATTCCACAGCCACCTTCCCATCGAACATCATTTGTAATCACTGATCAGTAAAATAAAATATATATATATATATCATCAGACCACACAGATATTGTTAGTAATATAAAACAAAAAACTTAAAAACCCCTCTTAGTCCAAGTGAACAATACACAAACATAATTTAATATATTTAATATAATAAGAAGGTTTTCGACTACAAATCAGGATTAGCAGACACCTTTAGGTATGCGTGAATTATAGGGTAAGAAGACGGTATTCCAATAAAATAACTACGGCAAATATTGCTTCACCCCGATCTCTCGATAGCACAATCATGTATGCGGTTACATCGGTTCATATATGGGCAATCCAGACGATTAGCAATCATTTACAGATTACACAAATATTACATAATTAATTGGTGCAGCGGTACGGGCCTCGCCTTAGAAATATAAGGTCACGGGTTCGAATCCTGGTCGTGCCCACACGTGCCCATTCATCTTTGTGTAAATTATTTCATCGCCGCTGCTAAATATCGGTGAAGGAAAACATCGTAAGGAAACCGGCATGTCTAAGAACTAATCATTCGACGATATGTGACATCCAGCGTGTGTGTATTAAGGCATAAACTCTCTCAATTCGTAAAATAGTTGAGAGGAGACCCGTGCCCAGCAGTGGGACACAAAAAGAGTTAGCGTGACATAATTAATATTGTACTTACAGTCTGTTTCTGTAAGACTCTGGTGACACCACATTGATGAGGGTCTTGCAGGTCCAGTACAAACAACGCGGTGCTGTCTTCCACCTTTGGCAGGCATGGCTCGTATGCTGGAAACAGAGAATGACTGAAGCTGTTAAATTTATTTGTATGGAAGTATTAAATACTGCAACCTGCACTTGACTAGTGTAGATCATGGGGGCTGAGTCACCGTTCGTCCGTAGAAGAGCCTTTTTACCATAAGCCTTGATTTGCGCCACCCAAAGACCACATGTAAGAATTAATTTTGAGTACCAGGGCCCCATTTTCGCGCTTTATACATTCAACTATAATAGACAAATGTCAAAATAATGTTCGAAAACTAATGAAATCCTCATTGATTTTCTATATATTTCTATTACTCAACCTTAATTCTCACACGTGGCATTTGGATGACGCGAATCAGGTGATAACCTACTAGTGGTAGGTCCAGTCTTGGTCTAGAATTTTTCTAGTGGGTTATCACTAACAACCCGGTGGAAAAAGTCGCGCCAGCTAGCAGATTGTCAGGTTCCAGTAGATTTTCTGGTGACACCATTTATTTTGGTGTCAGAAACTCTAGACAAATTACATAGCGAAGCGATACGAAAGGTACAAAAATGCATAATGTATGCAATTAACATAACATTGTCACGTGACTTTTCGATGGTGATCGTCAATTCCATACATCATGTTCTTTTCGATCTTTCGTTATCGCTTCGCAATGTGTCTTTGGCTCTGGTTTGCTATCAATTATTTTTAGAGGTTTCATAAAAAAGTTCTTATTCGCTTCAGTCGTCTTTACGAAGTATTAACTCGGGTAGGCCTATGTTTAGTACTCACCTTTAAGCTGGTGCAAGTATATGGTCTCCCGGTCTCCGTCCATGGGAACTGTCACCTTCATCACCTCTGGAGTACATTCTATTTGCGGTTCTGAGCCTGGAGACAAAGAAGAAAAAATTATTTATACCTGTTTAACATAACATTGTAAAATATTCTAAAAAATTTAAAAAAATTGTAGATACTAAAAATACACGTAATATTGGGTAGGGGGTGGAGGTAGTCTTAAACCTCACCATGTATCACCAAGGAGTAGGAAGAGGAAGGGGGGGGGGGGGGGTTAAAATGTTCAAAAAAGATCACGTGAGTAATGGACAGCCCCTTACTTAAATTATTAAAAAAAAGACAACATATGGAAAATAAATCTATTAAAAAATGCAATCATAAAAAAGTAAAGTATTTTTTTGTGTTCTAACTATCTCAACAGTTGAGAGAGTTAGGCCTTAATCCACACACACGACTTATTACCGCGTAGTGGATTGTAGATAATGCCTTGATATATACTTTACCTATAACCTTTTATAACTACTGCAACATCTATATCTATACTTTTAATATTATAAATGCGAATGTAAGTTTGTTTGTTACGCTTTCACGCAAAAACTACTGAACTTATTTGGATGAAATTGGGTATGGAGGTAGTTTGAGACCCGAGAAAGGACATAGGATAGTTTTTATCCGACTGCGCAAAAAGAAGGTAATCGCGGGCGGAAAGCTAGTGAAATATAATGACGAACGGATTGGCGTATTGCTGAATTATAACTTTTACATTTAATTAAATAAATATAAAATATTTGTTTGTATTAATTATCAGAACATTGCAATGGAGACTACCTAAACACTGTGGGAATATGGACATTGCTGAAAATCAGTGCTGTGTGTCGCCTCTAGTAGGCACTCACAGCGTTTACTGAGCAATGTCCATGTTTGACACTGATGGGTCACACTTACTCTTTGTTTTTTATTTTTTTTCTATTGATGTATTTTCTTTCTCTTTCTATGTGTTTTTTTATCATTTGATTTTGTGTCCTGTCTTTGTCTAATAAATGTTTTCTTTTTTTTCCTTACTTCTTTCTAAATACAAATTTCTATTTAACCATCTCGTTTGACTTTCTTTTCTCCACACAATCTTCACTACCACAGTGGAGTTTCTAAGCCAAAAGATTCCTGAATAGGTCCTCTCTTCTCCTAAGACGGGCCGGTGGCGTGGTCGGTAAGATAATTGCTTTTCACGCGGCAGGTCGTGGGGTGGCCCACCCAAGTCAAACAATTGTGTGATGAACATGTCTGTTTGTCTTAAGTCTGGGTCTCGCTTCAACCCTTTATAGTGTCCCACTGCCGGGCACGGGTCTTCTCTCAACTGTCTTATGAGTTGAGAGAGTTTAGGCCTTAATTCACACAAGCTGGCCAAGTGCGGGTTGGTGGATGTCACATGTCCTCGAATGATTAGTTCTTAGACATGCCGGTTTCCTCACGATGTTTTCCTTCACCGATATTGAGCAGCGGAGTTGAAACAATTCACACAAAGATGTGTGGGCACGACCAGGATTCGAACCTGCGACCTTATTTTCTATGGCGAGGCCCGTACCGCTGCGCCACCGCTGCTGTCTGGGTGTAATTATCTATATTATATGTATGTATTTACAAAAGAAAAGTATTATATGTATCTAGTATATTACCAGTTATCTGGTTTCCATAGTACAAGCTCTGCTTAGTTTGTGATCAGGTGACAGTGTGTGTTAATGTCCCCCTATATTATATTATTATTATTATGATTATTAAAAACTATTATAACAAAGATGTTTAAATATTTTTTCAATTATGTTTTGTCTCTGTCGTGTGATTTTAAAGTGTTATATAGAAGAAAAGGACAAAATATATTTTAGCTATTCCCAGCTAACTTCCCTATAAAACGTTAATTAAAATAATTCTCAAACGAAAATTCCTAATAAATTACATTCCGCAACTATTTGTTAATCGCTTCATCGCAATTTATAAGGGTTTGTCCACGTTTAGAATGTTACAGATAAGGGCAACTTCACACGCAACACTCTCACGACAAACGACAATTTTATCGCGATTAGCGATAGTGATTAACGATAGCGGCTATTATGGCAGCGAAGATAAAGTTTACTTCTTACTTCAACCCTATTTTAGTGTCCCACTGCTGGGCACGGGTCTTCCCTCAACTATCTATGAGTTGAGAGAGTTTAGGCCTTAATCCACACAGGCTGGCCAAGTGCGGATTTGTGGATGTCACACGTCCTCGAATGATTAGTTATTAGACATGCCGGTTTCCTCACGATGTTTTTATTTACCTATATTGAGCAGCGGAGATGAAATAATCCACACAAAGATGTGACCCGCGACCTTATATTTCTATGTATTTTGTTTAAGTATGTTACGCTATAATTCCGCCAATTACAGATCGATTTTGATAATTAAGTTTGTTTTAAATGGCTATACAGGTTGCCAGATGGTTCCATTAAAATTTTATCAAAATTTGTCAAGCGTATTTCGAGTTATTGTTGAAATATTGAAGTCAATTCGTATTTTTTTTTAAAACAATTATTGTGAGCACGCGTTGATGTCTTTTGTTAGCCAACGTGCGCACTAAAGTGCGTTAAGTGCGAGCCTACCGAATTTTTTGTCAGTGTTTCTCAGTAGTAGCCAGTCATTCACTGCGCGGTAATTGGACTATTTTTATGTAATAAAATGAAATGATAAAATGCTTCATTTATTGTGACACGCGAGTATACATATAAATAGTCCAATTTATTTTCCTAACGTGCGGTGAATGACTGGCAACTACTGAGAAACACTGACAAAAAATTGAGTAAGCCTTTTTCTTTTTTAATTAAGTACTTATATTTGTTACATTTTGTTTAACCTAATTCCAAGCGTTTTTATTTGTTACATAGTATGTAATTTTATAATACGCTTTCTTACGTAACGTAGACTTTACAATCGCCTCCTTTTATGAAGTCGGTTGAAAATGTTTTCTCTAACATCGGTTTTCTTCACCGATATTGAGTAGCGGAAATGAAACAATTCATACGTAAATGTGTGGGCACGACCGGGAATCGAACCTGCGACCTTATATTTCTTATGCGAGGCCAGTACCGCAGCTCCACCGTTAAATGGTAGAATGCCCGCCTGCCTCTGTCTATACCTTCTAGTAATATAAGTATTAGTGCTACGTTTAATACAAAATTTTCGTACAAACTACAAAGTCGATGCTGACTAGAAAAGTGCGATGTTTAAGCTCTGTTACTATCCACTAGCCCGGAAGTGTCACGGTTCAGAGGGCTTTAGTACTACATTGAACTTTACGTACGAGCTTTATGTGGAGAGCAACGAGCATTTTATAGCAATTTAATGTTTGTTGTAGGTGTTCTGTAATTTGTGTTGAGTTAGGATTGGGCACGAATCGGCGTGGTTGTCGCAGCGCCGGAGTCTGGTCTCGGCGACTGGTGTAGGAGGATTCCCTCTAGTGTAGCCATTGTAATGACCTGGACTGAGTAGATGTGTTCAGCTTTTATTCTGTGACGAGTTGATGGATCAGAAAGCGGTAGAGCGAGAGACGGAGGTGACCACCAACTTCCCGGTCCATCTGGAACGGCAAATTCCAGATGGACCGGGCGCTGAGACGACCTGCAGCCTCCGAAGAGGCGGTCTGCTGGGCGGCGGGTAGACCATCCCGCTAACTTAGCATCAGCAAGCCCGAGAAGGTGGCACGACGTGTACCACTCGCCCGTGTCTCTATAGAGAGGGGGTTGGGGGCAGAGGCTCTCCCACAACAAGGAAAAAGACTTGTCCCCCTATTGAACGGGGCTTGCCACATTGTCAAATCGGGGCAGGCGGGCCTTACCGCCGGGCTGTTCGGTGAATGCACCGGTGGAGTGTTAGTGGGATAACCGGGTTCGGTCGCTATAGGCCAACCGTTTCACTCGCGTATCGCCTATCACCAAGATTCTGACTCCTCAAGCTGCACAGACAGTGATGATGATTCAAGCGATATGGATATTAGTGACGAATAGTCTTATATTACTTTTATCTGTGGTTAAATAGTTCTTTATGAGATTTAATTAATGTTTTATGACTTTGTACCTCAGATGGCGATACGCCAGTTAAACGGTCGGCCTATAGTATCTGGAGACCCTATGAGGTCGCTCGCCCGGGCCAATAAAGGGAGTCCCACATACCCCTGTGCCCATTTGGGGTGAGGCGATACGTTAAGCATTTCCCTCAGGTAAAAAAAGGATTGGTCAAGCATTCGTAAATACAGGATCAACCGAAAATTTAAATTGTAATAAACCATTTCTTTAAAAGGGACAACCAACCCCCATAATCCCACTCCTGTTACTCCTGTAAGCAAGAATCGACATCGTAAGAAGATCGTTTACATCTTTTTTTGCGATTAAACAATACAAACAGCACGCTCTGCAAAATCGGTTGCGTAGTTTTAAAGATTTGAGCATACATAGGGATATAAGGGATAGGAAAGCGACTTTGTTTTATACTATGTAGTGATGAGAACTTAGGTCCCATAATGTAATATGGAGCGAACCTCTTGAGTGAACATAGCCATCGAAAAGGGTGTGACAATCACCTCTGCCTAAACCTTCGGGTCATACAGGCTGAATTGGTAAAAATCAAAACCCGGTACCTCGTTATTAATCGAATGCGGGGTCAGTAAATCGAGTCAAAATCAAATCAAATTTATTCATGAACAATTTACATTGTGTTTGAATATCTACTTAATCTAAATTCATTTATACAACTCCTCATAGAGAATATGATTCGAAGACCAAATAAATTAATCTAAATATATAAAAGAAGAAACTGACTGACTGACTGACTTACATATCAACGCAGAGCCCAAACCGCTGGGTCTGGAGACTCCAAATTTGGCACATAGGTTCCTTATGAGGTCTAGGGGAGCACTAAAAAAAGGATTTTTCAAAACTCGCCCTATAAGGGGATGAAACGGGGTTCCAAAGTTTGTACGGAGAAACAAGATTAGTGAGATCAATTTCGCGGGCGAAGCCGCGGGCGGAAGCTAGTTATTAATAATAACAATAACATTATTTCTTATTTACATAAAATATAACAATATACCTAAATTAACTAATTCTAGAATTCTAATCTTAAAAAACTAGACAAGGCGTCATAAAATTCCTCCGAATCGAGGCCTTGGGGGAATGTGCCTAGAAGGCTGGCAGCATTGCCACGTTGTATGGCAATGCTAATTCTTTGACCAAGATGTAACCCAGCCCTCTGGTCACGTGAAGAGTATATTAAGCGCTTAGAAATTTCCTTAAAAGCGGGCGCTTGGGCCCCACGGTCCAAGCGCTTCAACCCAAAACGGCTCAAAAATATAATTTGTACATAATTGACTATATTTGCCCCGTTTAATCTAAAACATGCATTCATAATAATAATATTCTAATTTAATGTCATTACAAAGGGTTTTATGAAATAAGTAAAACCAGAGAACAATTGCTTATACTAAGTAATACAATATATATATACACGGTCATCTGGTCCCAAGCTGAGCAGAGCTTGTGTTATGGAAACCAGATAACTGGTATATACTATACATATAATACTTTTCTTTCGTAAATATATACTTAAAATAGATATTTACACCCAGACTCGACACAAACACAAATGTTCATCACTAATGTTTGTCTCGAGTGGGAATCGAACCCACGACCTGCGGCGTGAAAAGCAAGTATCTTACCGACCACGCCTCAGGCCCGTCATATTATGTGAGTAAAATTAGCTGTTATTTTCCCCAAACGTACAAACAAGTCATCATTTATTAAATACAGTTAATTTATTCACCCGCGTATGGTTTGCACTGCGCGGGCATCGAACATAAATTCTGCGAACCTTATCGGTCGAGTGAGGTTGTCGACGTGTGGGCTAAGGCAAGAGATTGAGCGACTTCAAACAATACATATTCTCCATAATTAATTACGAAGATTGCGTAAAGTCGATTAATTTCGATGGTCCAGTAATAGGTGTGTTCGGTTATGCCGAATTCGATTCCCGAGTCGAGCAACAAGGCTTTTCTAAAAAACTGAAAAGATCTCAGCTGTAGCTCAAACTCAAGGGGGCAAAGACAATTGCGGACTGGCTCAGTCGTGACCTGTGTTTATTTTACTTTTTTCATTTTATTTTATTTTTTTATTTTATTTATTCTGAAGTGCAAAGAAGACTCAATTACCTGAGAATAGGACCAATCGTATTACTTCAACCCTTTTTAATGTCCCCCTACGGGTCTTCTCTCAACTATCTTATGAGTTGAGAGAGTTATAGCCTAAATCCACACACGCTGGCCAAGTGCAGGTTGGTGGATGTCACATGTCCTTGAATAATTAGTTCTTAGACACGCCGGTTTCCTTTACCGCTCAATAAGCAGCGGTGATGAAACTATTTACACAAAAATGAGAGGGCACGACTGGAGATTGAACCCACACACTTATATTTTAAACGTGACGTTGATACCGCTGCGCTACCGCTGATAAATCCCGCTTTATTCAGTCAAAGAGTTACAAAATCCATACTTGCTAAAAAAATCTGGCTATGGTGATCTGGGTGTATGTACAAAATAGCATTAGAACGCCTAATCGAATGGACCGATTTTGATGATTTATTTATACTTTGTTTTCTGTATTTTTTATTTAATTCGTAAGTTAAATGAATGAATGATAGTCGAGAGAAAACCCTCTCCTAGCTGTGGGGCATTAAAAAGCGTGGAAGTGATTCTTCATTGAAAGCTGAAGTGATTGAGAGATGGCTTAAGCTAAGTCAAGAGTTTGATAACAATAATACGAGTATAGTGGGACATTAACACACACGGTTATCTGATCCCAAACTAAGCAGAGCTTGTACTATGGAAACCAGATAACTGGTAATATACTACAAATAATACTTTTCTTTTGTACTTACTAAAATATAGATAACTACACCCAGACTCAAGATAAACGGATGTATTCATGAGTGAATCAGTATATTGGGTGGGCGCGTCCCATCGTACACTACATCTTTGCTTAACCTCAGGCAAGTTATAGTCAAGCGCAAATCTATTGAAGTATAAAAAAAGCATATGGCTTTTGCCTAGCAGTGACATATTAGAAGTTATTAAAAATTGTGAAGATGATTCCAATCCGCTTCAGCTTATGTATTGGACAGAATACGGAAACAATGAGAGACCAGTCGACTGCACGGAACGCACCTAAAAACCATAGACCTATGGTACTAATAATAAATAATAATAAATAAATATTCCGGGACATTAACACACGGTCATCTGGTCCCAAGCTAAGCAGAGCTTGTGTTATGGAAACCAGATAACTGGTATATACTATACATATAATACTTTTCTTTTGTAAATATTATTATATACTTATAATAGATATTTACACCTAGACTCGACACAAACACAAATGTTCATCACTAATGTTTGTCTCGGGTGGGAATCGAACCCACGACCTGCGGCGTGAAAAGCAAGTATCTTACCGACCATGCCACCGGCCCGTGGACTAATAAATAAGGATAGGTACTTTGGCTTACATCCATACAGTCTTATTCATAATCATCTTATCACCATCATAGCATAGCCTGTACCCGCAGGTATAGGCAGAGGTAAATATCACCTACTTTTCACCGGCTATGTTTAGATACGTATTATGGGCTTGTCTATTATCGTTCGTCGGACACAATTACAAACTTCGAGCTGCAATTTAAAGTCTTTAGAAAAGTTAGTAGTAAGTTAGTTTATAGGCTGACCGTTTAACTCGCGTATCGCCATCTGAGGTACAAAGTCATAAAACATTAATTAAATCTCATAAAGAACTATTTAACTACAGATAAAAGTAATGTAAGACTATTCGTCACTAATATCCATATCGCTTGAATCATCATCACTGTCTGTGCAGCTTGAGGAGTCAGAATCTTGGCGATACGCGATACGCGAGTTATACGGTCTATCTATAGTTAGTATATTAGGAAACTCTTTTTACTCGACCCGGGACCTCGCGGAAGCGAACACGCTTAACACCCTCTCTTTATGGTGTCACCAGACATCGCACCGGAACACGGCAAGGCCGCTTGGCGGTGCGGCTTTATCTAATGGGTGGTCACTAACCACGACCGAAGCCTACCACCAATTGATTGTCAACTGATTTGCACCACCCGGGGACCACGTGTGGGGATTCAATTAAAAAATGTTGCACTAAGACGTACCTAAACTTAATTGTAACTGCACCACATCTTGATCAGCGCGTCAAAAGATTACATGCTGAACAAATAGGTCTTTCTCGTGTGCTATGGTCTACGGAGTAATAATTATAAGGTCTATGAATACTTAGTTATGAAATAGGACAGAAAGTTTTAAGAATTGGCGGCATTTACTCATATCAAAAGAAAATTAATATATTATTTAAACATTAGTTACTCATGTCACGTATAGATGGCGGTGTTACGATTTCACCGGATGTAGTGTAGACAATATTATGACGACCCCGGTAGTCGAGCGGTGTAAGCTGTCCGATTGAGCTATACTGTGCTCGGGAGGTCGCGGGTTCGATTCCCGCCCCGGACAATATTTGTGTAACAACAAAGATTTGTTTCGGTGTCTGGTTGATTGAGGGATTACCCTCTGTGCCTCGGAGAGCTCGTTAAGCCGTCGGTTCCGGTTGTCATTTAACCCATCTATGACAATCGTTACATGTAGTCAGAAGCCAATATAATCTGACACCTGGTCTAACCATCTCGGCTACTGGTTCCCTATTGGTTTCGAGGTCAGATAGCAGTCGCTCGTATAATTCTGGTAGCTAGCCGCATCAGGTTAGACTGGGAGCCGACCCCAATAGAAATGGGGAAAAAGGCAAGGGAATGAATGAATGTAGTGAAGAAAAAATTACTTCTACCTTAATTAAACAATGTTATAACTTTTGCATCTATATCCCCGTATTCATAAACGTTTTTTAAGCTCATTTTAGCTATAATGAGCATATAAGACGTTTATGAAAACGGGGGTAAAATTTTTATGAATAAGACCTTATGTAGATAGATGTTTAATACGTAAACAGGTCATACTTGACTCAGAAATACTCAGAATAGTTACAAGGTGTAAACAACTAACGAGTATTAACTCGATGCTACAAGTTGTCTATGGTCATCTGTGGCACCGGGTCACTGGTCACTGCGGTTACTGGTACAGGATTCCATTTGTTGCTTTTTCTTGATTAAATCCTGTTTTTAACTGGACTATGTTTAGTAGTTAATACAATATAGTTTAACTTATATAAATAGACATACTAACACGCTTGTATCCGAAGGTGTAGGCAGAGGTGAATATTACCAAATTATTTTGTATGTTTAGGTACACGTATTACCAACATTAAAAAAAACTTTTACTTCATTCGGTGTTAAAAATATAGATTTTTTTCTTTTCTAAAATCTAAAATAAACCGCGATAAAATCCGTTATAAAGTAGTTTTATTTCAATGTGTGATATTTGCGTAAATCTAATACAATACTAAGGGCAAACAAAGCAAAAAAAAATGAGACGCCGACTTTCAAACGTATTAAAAAGTGTTTATGGAATTTTTGATGCCATTTAAAACATATACGGCCTTATTCATAAAATAGTTGTAAGACTCATAGTTCAAATAGATTTCGTCTCTTTCTTACTAGTATTTCTTCTTCTACTTCTTACTAGTAACTGACTATTTCTAAGAGAGAAGTATTTATATCCATTCTAGGAGCCCCAGCGAACTTCGTATACACCGCGAATTTTTCACCTTTTAAAACCTTCCTTAAAATTGATATTACTTATATCGCTATTAAAAATAGGGGTTGGTGATAGAAAGGTGAAAATTTTGGGTTGTAATTATGTATTTTTTATTACCACATTATAAATAGAAAAATAAATAAAAAATTGGTTGTTTGTAAAGTAGGTTTACGATCGGGATGTTTACGTGATAACGTCTTATTGGTGATATAAGTTTTTGGGAAGTAAGGAATTAATATTGTTGCCGCTAGAGTGAGAGAGACGGAAGATCGGTCCACTCACTCGAACGCTATGCCAGCCTCCGCTCGTGAGGATTCTGCGTGACAAGTTTCACGGAATGACTGGCAGCGCTCGAGATGAGACGGGAGATCGGTCCGTCTCTCTCTCGTTATACCTGCGATTGCGCTCGTGAGGTTTTGGTGTGACACAAGTTTCTGAACATGCCACCCGACTAAAACGAATTTAAAGACGTTATCACGTCAAAAATGTCCAAAAAATTTAAAAAAATGTTAGGGGCCGATTCTCAGACCTACTAAATATGCATATAAAATTTCATAAAAATCGGTCAAACCGTTTCGGAGGAGTACGGTAACTAACTAACACTGTGACACGAAAATTTTATATATTAGACGAGCTTAAAATACGTTTATGAATACGGGGGTTAGGCGTTACCTACATAATATTTAAATAAGTATTTTAAATTGACTATTTTCCTAAGCCGTTGGTAATTGTGTTATATGGACTCATAAACACTGTTTTTTTTTGTTGCTCCTTTAAAGTTTCTAACCATATGGAGGCTCATTCCACTGCCACTTTCTCCCCAATAATCATTCGTAATCACGAGTGAATCGGTACACTGGGCTGGCGCGTTTTATCGTAGACTACATCATTACTTACCAACAGGCAAGTTGTAGTCAAGCGCCAGCCTATCGAAGAATAAAGCGCCAAAATTGAAAGCGTATTATAAAATTTCAGACTATCTAACGGATAAAAACGCTTGGAATTAAGTCGCTCTAATTCAACACAATAAACAAACAAAATGTAATAGATATAAGTACTTCATTTAAAAAAGATAAAAAGCCTACTGAGTTTTGTGTCAGTGTTTCTCAGTAGTTGCCAGTCATTCACTGCACGGTAGGAAAAGAAATTGGACTATTTTTATGTAGACACGCGTCTCAAAAAAAATAAAGCGTATTCATTTTATTTTCATTTCATTTAAAAAAATATCTGTATAGCCCGAGAATTCCTGGTTTTATATGCACGCCATGCGTTGTGTTGTGTAGCATTAAAGTTTAATAGTTTCAATTTAATGATAAAATAAAAAGGATCAGGTGAAAACGGTGTTTACTAGTGATGTGCACCGTGTTATTATAGTTATCGATAAAGGAGAGGTCAAAAGTGGGCTAGAATTTTGAACACCAATGTGATATACCTCATTGGAAAGCTTTTTTAATAAGCTGTTAGAATTTAACTAAACACGAATTTTAGGAGCAACCATTTTTGTATAAATCAAAAAAATGTAATAGAAAAACAAAACGCACATTACCTTTAATTATCCGTTTCCTAAGCAGTATAAATATTGCAATCACATCAATAATTGCATTCTATTAGAGTACTTTTCTCTTGTAATATTATTCTAGCTGCAGCTTAATGTAATTATGACGAAAAATATTTGTTATCTTATTAGTGTAATAACAAAACGCGTGGAAAAAAATATAATTACGGGAAATGTCATGATGTCATTGTCATTGATCAGTTTGATTGACAGCGTCGAAATAATTTTGATTTTTTTGGTTGCTCAATTGTCATTTGACCATGGGGTTGCCAATTACAATAATCATAATATTGCATTAAGGATTCTTATTTTCAATTTCAATTTTTTAAAAAACGGGGGGGTGTAAAATTATTTTAAATACACCAAAAAATTTAATTAATTATGCTTTATTAACCTATGTAACTCAGATTGCTGTTCAAATTTACAATTATTTTAATCCCAGGCTCTATACATTTTTTGAACGTCTCCTTTTGTGAACAAAACATAAATTTACGATAAAAAAATTTGGTGCCATTTTTTTGAGCGTTAGTTTGAAAATAAATGTTAATTAATTTTATAGTAAGAGTCTTCGGTTTGAGTTGCATAATAATTGGGCCTGAAAACGTATTGTAATAGTATTCTGCGACATTAACACACGGTCTTCTGATCCAATATGGAGTAGAGTTGTAATCCTTTGTAATTCACACAAGTTGGCCAAGCGCTCGTTGGTGGTGGATGTCAAATATCCTTGAATGATTAGTTTTTAGAAATGCCGATTGCCTCACGATGTTTTCGATCATTAGTATTGAGCAGCAGAGATGAAACAATTCACACAAAGTCAATAACACAACAACGACCGGGAGTCAAACCCGCGGCCTTATTACAAGAATGACTTTTGGGATTTGGGGGCTGAGTCACCCTTGTCCGTGGGTGTAAACTTTGATTGAATCCCCACACGTGGTCCCCGGGTGGTGCAAATCCGGTGACAATCAACTGGTGATAGGCTTCGGCCGTGGTTAGTGACCTCCCACCAGACAAAGCCGCATCGCCAAGCGGCCTTGCCGTGTTCCGGTGACACCATGCATAGAGGGTGGGTCGGAATTGTTGCCCTTTCAGGTTTCTAACCATATGGAGGCTCATTCTACTGCCACCTTCTCACCGATAATCATTCGTAATCATGAAAGAATCAGTATACCAGGCCAATGCGTTCCATCGTAGACTTCATAATAAGTTTACGTTAAATCGCATCGATAAATTCTCAACATTCCCATCACTAGTAATCCTTTTAGCGTGAGCACACACCATAATACCGAACCATTCACAGCTAAATGCTATTTGCGTTATTTTTAAATTACTTAAGGATACAGCTACAAAAGTATACAGTGAATTAAGCAATTTGTATGAAAAACGTAAGGTGTGTAATGAAATTGAGTTTGTTGGAGCAATGAAATTATTTTATAGCGGACTGTGAAATGTAACACGTACGGGATAAAAAGAACGAACGCTATATTATCTAGATAGAATATTAATAGTTCTTTAGCATTTAGAACGGAGACTCATCATAATTCCCCTTGCCTTTTTCCGATTTCTATTAGGGTCGGCTCGCAGTCTAACCTGATGCGGCTAGCTACCAGAATTATACGAGACTGCCATCAGACCTCGAAAGCCGTAGGGAACCAGTAGCTGAGATAGTTAGACCAGGTGTCAGATTATATTGGCTTCCGACTTCATATAACGATTGTCATAGATGTGTTAAATGACAACCAGGACCGACGGCTTAACGTGCTCTCCGAGGCACGGAGGGTAGTCCCTCAACCTTAGAACATAGACTAAATAATATTAATAATAACAATCTCTCGTGAGCATGTTAAAAGATGTTTTAAAATTATGACAGACTACCGGACCCTGCAGACGTCGCCCTGCCCAGTAAAACAGTACCACCTACCTACCGGGTCCGAAAATAAATAACGACCGATTCTCAGACCTATCGAATATAGATATAAGATTCCCTAAAAATCGGTTAAGCCGTTTCGGAGGAGATTTTGTTTTAATTTTTCTCTGCGTAAGAACCATCCTCGTACTTAAAGGAATATTTAAAAAAAAGAATTAGGGAAATCGGTGCAGCCGTTCACGCGTGATGTCGTGACAACGGAAAACGGGTTTCATTTTTATATATATAGACTAGCGGATCCTACAGACGTCGTACCGCCCGGTAAAGCAGTGCCCCCTGCCGGGTCCGAAAACAGATTACGACCTATAAGATTTCATAAAAATCAATTAAGCTGTTTCGGAGGAGATTTTTGATTATTCTCTGCGTAAAAACCATCTTCTTACTTCAAGGAATATTCTAAAAAAGAGTTAGCGAAATCGGTTCAGCCTTTCACGAGTTATGCGCTTACCAACACATTTTGTGATTCATTTTTATACATATTATAGATATAGATAGATGAACGGCAATAGACTTTGTCTCTACCTACGGAAATTTAAACATATCTAGCATAAAAGCATTGAAAAAAAATACTAACCGCCTTTAATAATTATAGCTCAAAACCGGCTCAACCAATTTTGACAAAATTTAAATGGGATTAACTATAAAGTATCTTTGGAACAAAAAACAACAAATCGATGCGGATCATCAAATAATATACTAAAAATGAGAACCTAAATGAGAACCTCCTTATTTTTAAAGTCGGTTGAAAATGTCATTATCATCATCATCATCATTAGCCTATTCTAGCCCACAGCTGGACGTAGGCCTCTCCTATAGTACGCCACTGAGCACAATCCGTGCCTTTTCACATCCAGTTCTTGCCGCCCTGCTGAGATCGTCACTCCATCTTTTTTTTTCGGAGGGAAATGCTTTAAGCGTCCCCTCACCCCTAATGGGCACAGGGTGAGGGATATGTGGGACTCCCGTTATGGTCCGGGCGAGCGAGACCCCTTAGGGTCTCCAGCTACAAGCGGCCGGGCCCGGTTTACCCACTAAAATCCCCTGGTGTACCGTCGGACACCCTTTGTGCCGGGCTGCGGGATTCGCTCCTGCATTCATCGAACAGCCCGGCGGGTCGGCCCGCCTACCCTCAGTCGGCAAGGTGGCGAACCCCGTCCTGGACGGAGACTTGTCCCCGTCCTTGTTGCGGGGGAGAGATCGTCACTCCACCTAGTCTGAGGGCGTCCTACGCTACGTTTGCGTCGTGGTCTCCACTCAAGAACTCGTTAACCCAAGCGTTTGTCAGTTCTGCGGCAGATATGACCGGCCCACTGCCACTTCAGCAGGTTGAAAATGTAGGTAGTGTAGTATCCTCATGACGTTTTCCATCACTATAATTGAGGTCTGAACAAACAATACACGTTGTACTAGTAACTCCTACTGACCTTATGACCTACGACTAACTAGGACTTTTATAGAACAAGCGTAAACCTGTCAGCCCTTGATTGATGTTACGACGTAGGGTTGCCATCTCCGAACTTTGAAATCGAGAATTTGAAGTTACAAATAAAAGAAAGCCAGGACTTACTAGCCGCAACCACAGATTACTAAATAGTTACTACGTAACAGATATTTTACTCAATAGAAAAGGAGACGTTCAAAAAATGTATAGAGCCTGGGATTAAAATAATTGTAAATTTGAACAACAATCTGAGTAACATAGGTTAATAGAGCATAATTAATTAAATTTTTTGGTGTATTTAAAATAATTTTACACCCCCCCGTTTTTTTAAAAATTGAAATTGAAAATAAGAATCCTTAATGCAATATTATGATTATTGCAATTGCCAACCCCATGGTCAAATGTCAATTGAGCAACCAAAAAATCAAAATTATTTCGACGCTGTCAATCAAACTGATCAATGACAATGACATCATGACGTTTCCCGTAATTATATTTTTTTCCACGCGTTTTGTTATTACACTAATAAGATAACAAATATTTTTCGTCATAATTACATTAAGCTGCAGCTAGAATAATATTACAAGAGAAAAGTACTGTAACAGAATGCAATTGTTGACGTGATTGCAATATTTACACTGCTTAGGAAACGGATAATTAAAGGTAATGTGCGTTTTGTTTTTCTATTAAATTTTTTTGATTTTTACAAAAATGGTTGCTCCTAAAATTCGTGTTTAGTTAAATTCTAACAGCTTATTAAATAAGCTTTCCAATGAGGTATATCATATTGGTGTTCAAAATTCTAGCCCACTTTTGACCTCTCCTTTCCAATACTTACTGCTATAATAGCCTACTCTGTCGCGTCAACAACCACTGCATGCTAAAATGTGCCTTAATGCTCAAGCGTACAGCTGTGATTGCTTCGTACCGCGCGATCCCACAGCAATCGCAGGGCTGCCTCTTCGATAGAATGAAAACATAACTTTTTGTGTCTATGTTAATAATTATGTTCTGACCAGTTTAAAATTGTATCGTTTATAAAACTGTGCTCTAACTGTACAATATATCTAGATAGAACATAATTATAGACGTCAGTGTTTTATTTTTATATAATTTTTTATAAATTTCTTACCCTTTCTAAATTAACGGTTATTAAATTTTAGTATACCCATTACAAATAATTTTTAAACGACAAAAACTAATAATTGTTGTCACACCTTTCGTCATTGACAGGTAAATGGAAAAATGATAGGTGTTTATCCCTTCTTTAACTTCATTTGTACCCATCTACAGCACATAAGGCACCAGACGGCATCGTAGTTACCCGAACGAACGAATGGAACTATTAAAATTGAACAACATGCGTGCGCATCGCTTGCGAAAACCGCACTGAATTTGGTCCACAAATGGTCCGAGACAGCTCGGTCGCTCGGTAGGTACTTAAAGCGCGCAAGTACATGAAGTGATGGAGGCCCGCCGCAATTAATACCAATGATTACGGATTACACTTACCAACAGCATTTCTCGTAAAGAAAGTCACGGTTGAAAGCTAAATTACCTTTCCCGGAATCGAAACTAAACAAGATTTGCTAACCCTACTGACCTATCTATAATCACTTGACTACCACGTCCAGTTTGTATGTCTGTATGTTACCTACTTACTCAGGAACTCAATAAACATAGAGAACTGCAATTCTAGTGTTGTGCCATAAACTAAATTAAGATATCGATATCGATGATGTCTCGGTGGTCCAGTGGTAACTGCTTTCGCTTATTAACCGTGAGATCTCGAGTTTGAATCCCGAGTCGAGCAAAAAGACTTATCTAATTGATATTGAAATAAAACTACTTTTTAACGGATTACGGATTTATTTTTTTACGGATTATTTGTTTTAGGCATTTGGTTACGAAGTTTGGGGTGGTTTGAAAACAAAGTATGGTTTGAAAGTATTATATTTTCATCAAAAGTTAATAAAATGTTTTTTTTTTTTGACGTAACAACGTCTTATAAATTGGTTTGCCGGGTGACACTTCAAGAAACTGCGTTACGCTCCGCTCACGTTATGCGCTCACAATGAGAGCGAGTGAGAGGCACGCGTCCCTTCCACTCGGGCATGGTTAGCCCGCCTAAGAGCGAGAGAGACAGACATAAAAAGTGAAAGGCACGCGTCCCTTCCACTCGAGCACAGTTAGCCCGCCTAAGAGCGAGATTCTTTGTATAAATTAATGTTTTAAATATAATTCTTTGTATAAATAAATGTTTTAAATTGTTACTATTATTTCATCCTTCTTCCTACTATACGAATGAATATTCACATTAAAATTATTTTACCACTCAAAGTCGTTGTCACGTAAAACTTTCGCCCGTATACCGACTTTACAGGCAACCAATTTTTTTTTTATTGTTTCGGGATAACTAACAATTGTGCAATAAAATATTACCTAACATAAATATTAAATAACAATTTAGTTAATTACACAACCAGCTCCGTTATCCACAAAGTAACCTTTAAGTTTTAAAGAACAAGCAAGCTAGATGAATATATACCCATGTAAAGTAGAACAACTAGAAGTCATCTATGGTACAACTTGCAATACAGTCAGCAATACTTTTCTCAAATTGAGTAGGTGTCAAAGCTAATATGTCTATTTCAGTGAAGTTTTCATTATAACTTTTCATTATTCGCCGTAAAAGGGCTCTTTCACCGATTTTCATCGACATCGATATAGTACAACACTATTTAAAGATACCAGCTCCATATGTAACTCATAATAAATCATAACCTGTTTACTACAATTAACTGCGGAGATAACTATTGGGTTAGATTTAACTCGAGGTTAACTGCCTTCTGACTTTTACGTTCATTTAACTTTCACAGATTAAGTTGTCAATTTTTGATTGTTTTAGTACTTAGAATCACTTCAATTTAATAATTATGAATTATATATTCTAAGAAATCTCAGACGAAATGGAATCTATAAATAATTTCTGGGTTTCCGGTTAACAATTTTCTTTTAGGATTTCACAGAAAAAATTACCTTATTTAAGAAAAAAGAAACAGTTTTGACACTACTCACAATACGTCATTGTCACTCAGATTGCTTGTCTGTTTGTTATCGTTACGTCTGGTACAATGTCTATGGTGTCAGTTGGGTGAGCAAGTGCTGCGTGCAAATAAATTTTGATCTCACAAAAGGCATCCATTTCCATCCAAATATTTTGTGAATATTTGTCCACGCTACTATTTGTGTTTGTGTGTAGCTTTCCTTTAAGTTTGTATTAGTAAAGACGCTTCAACTTTTACATGTGTGCTGTTCGTGTTTACCTCGCCTCCCCCAACAACTGCCAGAAACAATTAAGCACTAGAAGCTCCGTATAACACTTGTGTGGGATATTTCTAATTGGTTCCGTACAGTATTCTTCTATAATAGTATCATATAATTTCTCTAACACTGCTAGAATAGGATATTAAAATCTAATTTAGTAGAGATACCATCTTTTCTCGTCATTTTACTGTGTGAATGTTTCAAGAAAGTTGACATTGTGTCATGGGAATGCAAAACTATGTGATAATTAGAACTACAACACATCCTCACGATTAAAAAAAAGCAATAAACAACGACAAAATATAATAAAACTACTTATCTTAATCTATAATATACTATTCTATTAATGATTTCTTAAATAATGACATTAAATAATAAGGCTGACATTTATCAAATTGACATTAACAATATTATTAACTCCGACATTTTATCACATCCCTCAAATTATTTAATGTTAAACTGTGCCATATCTTTGTATTTCTATGAATGTTCTAGTTAGAGTTATTTATTTAGTGTTTCAGTGATGCTTGTAATGTAATTTAAAATTAAGTTAACAATGACTTGTACGCCACACGGCAGAACGCAGTAGGACATTATTTATTTTGTATCATATTATTTACCTGTGTTTCACAAGAATAAATTGAAATTGAAATTGAAATACTTTTTAACGGATTTTAACGAAAGAAAGAAAGAGAAAGAAAAACCATTTATGTTTGACAAAGACAGGATACAGAGTCAAATGATAAAAAAAACACATGGAAGAAAAAAATAAAAAACAAAGAGTAAGTGTGATCCATCAGTGTCAAACATGGACATTGCTCTGTAAACGCTGTGAGTGCCTACTAGAGGCAACCCACAACACTGATTTTCAGCAATGTCCATAGGTATTCCGACCGCGAAACGTTACAGGCCGACCGTTTAACTCGCGTATCGCTATCTGAGGTACAAAGTCATAAAATATTAATTAAATCTCTTAAAGAACTATTTAACCACAGATGAAAGTAATGTAAGACTATTCGTCACTAATATCCATATCGCTTGAATCATCATCACTGTCTGTGCAGCTTGAGGAGTCAGAATCTTGGCGATAGGCGATACGCGAGTTCAACGGTCGGCCTATATTTTTCAGTACGGCCTCATAAAGTTTTATGCTCAATGGGACGCTATTAGAACTTTCGACTTTATTAATCTAGAAAACCTATGATAGCATTAAGTTTAAAATTTGAAACGACGAGGTCGTAAATATTTTAAGGACTTGCTTGTGCGCAATAAAACGAAAATCGCCAAAACGTAGTTCCAACTTTGTTAATAGTGACCCTGTCTGCTACGCCAAAGGTCGTGGGTTTGATTCCCACCCGAGACAAATATTAGTGATTAACATTTGTGTTTGTGTCGAGTATGGGTGTAAATATAAATTTTAAGTATATATTTACTAAAGAAAAGTATTATATGTATAGTATATACCTACCAGTTATTTGGTTTCCATAACACAAGCTCTGCTGAGCTTGGGACCAGATGACCGTGTGTGTTAATGTCCCAGACTATTTATTTACATTATTATTTACAAAAAAATGTATTTATGTATTATATCCGTTCCTAGTACCCATAACACAAGCAAATATAATTGCTTAAACTGGGACTAGATGGCGCTGCGTGTATGTGTGGAAATATTATAATTATAGATGCGGTCGAGTTAATAAGTCGACTCACTATAGCTAAAATAGGTTTATAATTCGTTTGTCTTTGTCTGTCATCTTTACATTTATACTAGTAAGAAAGAGACAAAGTCCATTTTAACTAAAGAGTCATAGGTTTATGAATAAGATCGTAAGTCTGTACTCAGAATAAAACCCCAACTTCTATTATAGTATTATTACTTATTTTATTATCTGTGCCTCAACCTATAAAGTATCAATTAGGTACATACAAAGAGTTTTTATTGGGTTCACACGAACATGTTCTAGATGCATAAAGTTAATATTGTTTTATTAATTAGTTTCTAATTCATGGGAGAGTTAAACAATCGAGTTATTAACCCGCCTCAGCTTCGCACGGGTGCTATATTAAACGATTTAAGCGACTTTTTATTTTATTTAGAAATATAAGGTCGCGGGTTCGAATCCCAGTCGTGCCCACACATCTTTGTGTGATTTGTTTCATCGCCGCTGCTCAATATCGGTGAAGGAAAACATCGCGAGGAAACCGGCATATCTAAGAACTAATCATTCGAGGACATGTGACATCCACCAACCCGCACCAGGCCAGGCCCGTACAGCTGCGCCAACGCTGCTCTACATTAATAATACTTTATTAGTAAGGGGGCAGGTGTAAGGTGTAAAACAAGTAAATTAACGCAAGTATGTTGCAAATATATAAATGTGATCGAAGAAATAAATATGGCGGAGGTATCTTTCCAAACAAATTACATCCTTTCATAGCAAAATATTGTTTTTAAACTTTTTCTTTTTAAAGTAGAAAGATGGCTACTCCTTTTTGTTTTCATTCGTTCTATTTTACGGGTGATTTTTGAAACGAAAGAAATAAATTAATAAATTATAATAAAAAGTTTTATTTTAGGAGGTTCTCAATTCGATTGTATGTTTTTTTTTGTATGTATGTTATGCAATAATTCCGCCAATTATAGATCGATTTTGATAATCCTATTTTTGTTTTAAAGGGTTCGTTTCAAAATCGTCTGAGCGGGTTTGAGTTGTTATTAAAACATTTAAGTTTATTTGTATAATTATAAGTATATATTTACAAAAAAAAAGTATTATATGTATAGTATATTATTATACCAGTTATCTGGTTTCCATAACACAAACTCTGCTTAGCTTGGGACCAGATGACCGTGTGTGTTAATGTCCTAGAATATTATTATTATTATTATTCAAAACGATATTTTTGGTAAATAACTTGGACTCCAGGCTTGACTGTATTCTGTGTATACAGTAGTCTTTATTTGGCACTTAATTTAGCTGGATAAAAAACATGAGATGAAATTTAACTTTAGTTTTAGGTTTACCAGAGGAGATTGCGTCCAAAAGTTCTGGAACAATTTAATTATTTAGCACGAAATACAAATCTTAGGCATCATTTTATGGGAAAATAATAACGTTTACTTACTCAAATTATTAATATAAGGCATTGTAAACAGTTGAGAACCAAAATTTAATGTAATTTTCGGTTGGGAATGTGTTTTCCAAACACATTTCCAACCGAAAATTATACCGTGTTGTGCAGAAATATTTCAAGCAAGTACAATAAGAACACAATATTGTAATTGGAGTTTTCAATCATTCAATAAATCTACTTTACATTTTCGGATTTGTACCTACGTATGTAATCTCGTTGGGTCTAAGTATGTAATCGTTGGGGGAATCTTTTTGTCATTATAGTTAACTAGCTTCCGCCCGCGGCTTCGCCCGCGTTGTGTTAGGATAAAAATTAGCCAAGTTACAGATCTTTAAGAAACCTTTATCATATTTTTTATTGGTCTTAAATCAGATCATGTTTGTTTCTTTTAATCGAAGACGTCTTACTTCATTTTGGAAAATTATTTTTGTACCATTTAAGTCTTGTTAAAATCTTTAGTTCACCAAACTTTGTTAGGAATTTTAAAAGGGTTATTCCCGTCGGAAACCAATTAGGGTTATTTCCTCTAGGCAACAACCCAAGGAACCCGTTTTATATAAAAATTATAAACAATTTTTTTTTTTACTTTTCCCGAACGTTTGTGAATACTTAAGAAATTCTACTCAAAACTATACCCAAAACGGTATACCGGGTGGATAGGACCGTCCTCCACAAACTGATAGAGTGAAAATATACGGATTTCACTCTATCAGTTTGTGGAGGACGGACATACTGAGATGATTGCTACATGAAATTAGGTCAGAAACTTTGTGGATATTCACTAATCGTGCTTTGTTTTGTAAAATTAGACAGAATATATCGATACCTTAGAAACCATCAAAGAAAACCGCCAACCTTTCCACTATGAAGTTAGTCATTTCACGCATCGTTCCTCAAACTAAAGCATTGATGAATGTTTTATTTTAGCTTTCATTCATTCAAATTAAGTTCCGCATACAGAGTAGCAATTGTAAATGAAAAAAAAAAACAAATTAACATAATTTAAATAATTCGAAGAAAAAAAATCGTTGAAAAATCATTCTACTTAAGCAGTTGAGTACCTACACCCGCTCAATTTATCGGTTCGACGGTCCCCGGACGGCTCACCGAAAAAGTCTGGTGAACCAATAGAGGCCCTTCCCTTAAGTCATCAGCAAAAAAAAACCCTCTCAATTTGTACACAGATACATAGATATACGTTTCAAACTTATTATATCCCTTTTTATGGGGGGTTAAAAACTCAACTTGATCGATTTATCTTCATTGGTTATTATTAACATAGCGCTCATTACTGTACCATCTGAAGATGAAGGCAAAGATGAATATCACCCACATTTTGTCGGCTATGTTTTAAGTCTCATACGTAAAATAAGGGTCAATTGACGTTTAACGGACACTTTACCGAACTTCGAGCTGCTATCCTACAAATATTTATGTTTGGACCAACTACTGTCTAATCTACCGAATTAGCACCGACTTCAAATAAGAGATGTAAAGAAACTAATTTTTAAATTTTATAACGCGGTCATTTTTTCTAAGAAGTTTTATTTTACATTTTTTTGTGATGCACCCCGTACTTTTCCCGAATTATTGTAAAACCTTATAAAATTCCACTACCAACGATACCCCGTACGGTATTTTTAATCATGGAAATAATAAAAACCTTCAACCCCTATGACAGACATTTAGGGGTTGATTTATAAAAAAAAGTAGCCTATGTTTGAACCATAGTTTTAAACTATATCCCTACAATATTTCATCAAAATCGGTCCCGCAGTTTGGCCGTGAAAGCGTAACAGACAGACAGTACTGCTGGGCCGATATGAATGTACCGATGTACATCGGTACATTCATATCGGCCCAGCAGTTTGGCTGTGAAAGTGTAAAGTAATAAAAACCTTTAACCCCTATGACAGACATTTAGGGGTGGTTTTATGAAGAAAAAAGTAGCCTATGTCTGAACCATAGTTTTAAACTATATCCCTACAAAATTTCATCCATATCGATCCAGCAGTTTGGCTGTGAAAGTGTAAAGTAATAAAAACCTTCAACCCCTATGACAGACATTCACGGTTGATTCTGGAAATAAAAAGTAACCTATGTTTCAACCAAAATTTTAAACTATATCTCTACAAAATTTCATCCACATCGGTCCAGCAGTTTGGCTGTGAAAGTGTAAATTAATAAAAACCTTCAACCCCTATGACAGACATTCAGAGGTCGATTTTTGAAAAAAAAAGTAGCCTATGTTTGAAACATGGTTTTTAACTATATCCTTAAAAAATTTCATCCATATCGGTCTAGCAGTTTGGCTGTGAAAGTGTAAAGTAACAAAAACCTTCAACCCCTATGACAGACATTTAGGGGTCGATTTTTGAAAAAAAAAGTAGCCTATGTTTGAACCATGGTTTTAAACTATATCCCTAAAAAAATTCATCCATATCGGCCCAGCAGTTTGGCTGTAAAAGTGTAAAGTAATAATAATATTTAACCCCTATGACAGACATTTAGAGGTTGATTTATGAAAAAAAAGTAGCCTTTGTCTGAACCATAGTTTTAAACTATATTCTTACAAAATTTCATCAAAATCGGTCCCGCAGTATTGCTGTGAAAGTGTATAGCAATAAAAACCTTCAACCCCTATGACAGACATTCAGGGGTTGATTTATGAAAAAAAAGTAGCTTATGTTTGAATCATAATTTTAAACTATATCTCTACAAAATTTCATCCATATCGGTCCAGCAGTTTGGCTGTGAAAGTGTAAATTATTATAAACCTTCAACCCCTATGACAGACATTTAGGGGTTGTTTTTTGAAAAAAAAGTAACCTATGTTTGAAACATAGTTTTTAACTATATCCTTAAAAAAATTCATCCATATCAGTCTAGCAGTTTGGCTGTGAAAGTCTAAATTAATAAAAACCTTCAACCCCTATGACAGACATTTAGGGGTTGATTTTTGAAAAAAAAAGTAGCCTATGTTTGAACCATGGTTTTTAACTATATCCTTAAAAAATTTCATCCATTTTGGTCACGCAGTTTGGCTGTGAAAGTGTAAAGTAACAAAAACCTTCAACCCCTATAACAGACATTTAGGGGTTGATTTTTGAAAAAAAAAGTAGCCTATGTTTGAACCATGGTTTTAAACTATATTCCTACAAAATTTCATCAAAATCGGTCCAGCGGTTTGGCCGTGAAAGCGTAACAGACAGACAGACAGACAGACAGACAGACAGATTTTCGCATTTATAATATTAGTATGGTTTATTATAGTTTTTCGACAGTTTAGCATCATTTTGATATCATACATTTTGTCCAGATTTCGGGTCGAATCATTTCTGCACAACACGGTCCGACGTGTTCAAACGAATCAAAAAGTATAGCAGTAGTCTCTCGCTGCAAATAAAAATAATGTCGCTTCATAAAAAACAATAACAATGATGGCGGGAACCATGCTATTCTATTTTTAAACCAGCAGCGGCAGTTTTTTTTTCGCGCGTTCCTGTTTATCGAGACCTCAGAATAATAACTAAGTATGGCTCAGAATAGAAAATTCCCTTTTATTCACTTTTTCCATTCAGTAAACTTTTGTAAGGTATTTTATCATTATTTGAACCTTTTATTGAACTGTGTCTACCTGAAACGGTGGTAAGTACCTAATAAAACGGCATTGTACCACAGACAAACTGCCACCTCTATCAAAGTCTAGAAAAACTAAAAAAATACAACGAACGAAAGTTAAAAATTTATATTAATTCGGTAAATATTTCCAAAACAAAATTATTCTAATAAAGGAGCTAAATGCGTTCACTGTTTGTGGAAGGCTGTCCCGTCTACCTTTTATTTCTTTTTATTGTCGAGTACAAAAGCAATCGTTAGCCCTATATCGATTCATAAATATTGATTCATCGATTGCATCGATAGGTTTATTATAACTCGATTATTTGTTCGCCTTCGGTCCAAGTTTATTATGACTGGCTACAATATTTCATATTTTCAATACTGCTTGCTTAATCTATTTAAACCTTTTATCTGCCTCATCTTGCGCTTGACCTTCAAATTTTTTTGATCTATAATATATACCAATAATGAGAATAAATGAAAATGAAATAAAAAAATATTCGTGTTTTTGTCTCATAAATGCCACACGGGCGCGGGGGATCAACCTGATTTGTCGCATATATGCGACAGAAGAGCGTTTGAAAAGATAAATAAACAAAAGAAGAAACTGACTGGCCGACGTTAATAATAATATTTAAATACATTAACGTGGAAAATCTTACTTTTTTAACTCCTCCTATTATTTTTCTGATTAAATTCGTGCGGGATCCAAGACAGTTTTGGTGTCAGGACTTGGCCGGGTTCAAATCCCGAGTCACTTCACGGCGCCGCTGTCGATCCTGGTGCACAGGAGTAACAACAGCGGGATTGCGAAAAAAATATATACGTAATGTAATTATACTTTGTACTGACTACAGTCCATCAGATCTAAGAAGTACCGTTTGACAGTTCTAAACGTAGTACATTTAGAATTTTATTTTTTGTATGAAAATTGTTTATGTTATGTTAAAATAAAAATAGCTTCATAATTCAATTATTTTACAGGAAAGCTAATAAAAATAGTGTGAATTACGCCTCTATAAAGCTAATTTAATAGAAAACAGTGAAACGTCAAATGGTATTTCTTAGATTTGATGGACTGTACACAGGCTGTGCGCTGGTGCAATAACGATTTGTCATTGATATTATAATGCGTGGTGTCAATATTCCACGCGCAAAGCGCTCTGCTTCCACTTTTATTGAGCAAATTTCCAAGTTGCGGAATACGTTTTTTTTAATTCTAAAATAGGCTTGCGCTTGACCACAACTTGCCTGATGTGAAGCAATGATGCAGTCTACGATGGAACGCGCTTACCCAGTAAATACCGATTCACTCTTGACGTTGTCAGCATCTTTGTTTATTTTTGTGGAAATTCCATAGTCTTAAGACGAAAGTCTTCAATCTGTGCGTCTTACCCGTTATGACATACATCCTACCTAATAAAAAAAAAAAAAAATATATTTTACTGATTCGAATAAATTACGGCGTTATTCAAAAAATGGATTTTGTCTCTTTCTAACTAGTATAAATGTCAAGAAGACAGACAAAGACAAACGAATTATAAACCTCACTTCTCACTTCAACCCTTTTTAGTGTCCTATGTATCTTATGAGTTGAGAGAGTTCAGGCCTTAATCCACACACGCTGGTCACATGTACTCGAATAATTAGTTCTTAGACATGCCGGTTTCCTCACGATGTTTTCCTTCACCGATGTTGAGCAGCGGAGGTGAAACAATTCACACAAAGATGTGCGGGCACGACCAGGATTCGAACCCGCGACCTTATTTTTCTAAGGCGAGGCCCGTACCGATGCTCCACCGCTGCTTATTATAAACCTATTATAACTATAATGAGCATAATAATATTATTATAAGACGTTAATGAATACGGGGCTAGTGCGTACACTATAGGTGATGTACGTACTTGACAGCTAGGTTGATAGAGAACTGAAGATAGGTAGTTAACTATAGGAAGGTAGGTCACTCCGGAATGAGGAAATCTTGTTGTCACAAAACCATTTGAAGTGGCGACACGGTGTTACGTCTTGACTGATGCAAAAAACTGTCCGTTAATACCCAGCTTTAGACATACCTCAGTATTCTCAGTTACTTTTTTAAGCCCTGACGAAAAAGAGGGGTGAGGCAAAAACAGTTAGCCAACTCTCAATTGTGCTACTCTGTACCGCGCTTAACCAGCGGACATTCTTTGAGTGATTACTACAATTAAAGACTGTGTGAAGTGAAAAATTAATTTGAATTAAACGCGTCACTTCAACCCGTATATACGAATGACATAAATGTGACATAATATGAAAATGGCGGACTATTCAAGTTAGGGTTATCTAAGAAAAGAAATTGAATACTAATATTTTTATTGACGGGCCGGTGGCGTGGTCGGTAAGATACTTGCTTTTCACGCAGCAGGTCGTGGGTTCGATTCCCACCCGAGACAAACATTTCTTTAAACATGTCTGTTTGTCTTGTGTCTGGGTGTAATTATCTATATTTAAGTATATATTTACAAAAGAAAGGTATTATATGTATAGTATATACCAGTTATCTGGTTTCCATAACACAAGCTCTGCTTAGCTTGGGACCAGATGACCGTGTGTGTTAATGTCCCAGAATATTTATTATTATTATTATTTATTTTATTTTGTAGTGGGCTTTATATATTTCTTGTAATTGATTTATTAAAAGAAGACGTCAAAAGTGGGATAGTATTTTGAACACCAATGTCATGTACCTCATCGGAAAGCTTATTTAACAAGCTATTGGTATTTAACTAGACATGAATTTTCGGAGCACACATTTTTGTAAAAAACTAAAAAATCTAATAGAATAACAAAACGCACATTGCCTTTAATTATTCGTTTCCTAAGCAGTATACATATTGCAATTGTGTCAATAATTGCATTGTTTTAATGAAAATATTTTTTTCTTGTAATATTATTTTAGCTGCAGTTTTATGTAATTATGACGAAAAATATTTACTATCTTATTAGTGTAATAACAAAACGTGTAGAAAAAAGATGATACGTGAAACGTCATGATGTCATTGTCCAGTTTGATTGACAGCGCTTTAAATCATTTAAATTTTTTGTCATAAAGTTTTTGGCTCTGACTGCTCAATTGTAATTTATTTATTTATTTATTTATTTATTATTACAGTATTATAACATCCTTACAGCTAACCAATTCGATGTTACAATTTACTTTTTTTTTCTATAAATAATAATAATAATAATGATGGTACGTAGGTAAGTATTAATTGTTTTTAGATCCTAAAACTTCTATGTAATTTGCCACGCTTTTTGTGCACTCCGTCAGGCTACTGTGAAAAATATCAATATTGTTAGACATTGTATTAATCAATGTAATAGCTCGTGCGAGAGGAGAAAATTTCATAAGGTTTGTCCTAGAAACTGGACAGGCTAGTGTGGGAGGGCGGCGGCGAGCATCGTCGAGCGTCATTTGGCCATGGGGCTGCCAAATGCAATAATTATAAATATTGCAATAAGGTTTCCAATATTCAGTACCCGTTAAGAAGTTCGCTAAGGCAGTTAGTAAATAGATAAATAATAAGCTCACCCAGTTCATCCTAGACTATTATGTTAGTAGGTATATATGTGCATGGATACATAAGTTATGGATTCTCCTAAGAATGTGACAGTTTGCGAGGATTGATGGATGCTGTCTACCCTTTTACGCAAGTAAACTAATAGCTAACATGATTTGGATAAATTTTGACAGATAACTACCACAATAATTATTATATTCATTGCTACCTACCTAGCTACCTATTTAAATATTCGCAACTTTAGGATGTAGTTTCTTTTTGACGTGACAACGTCTTATAAATTGGTTTGCCGGGTGACACGTCAAGAAACTGCGTTACGCTCCGCTCACGTTATGCGCTCACAATGAGAGCGAGTGAGAGGCACGCGTCCCTTCCACTCGGGCATGGTTAGCCCGCCTAAGAGCGAGAGAGACAGACATAAAAAGTGAAAGGCACGCGTCCCTTCCACTCGAGCACAGTTAGCCCGCCTAAGAGCGAGATTCTTTGTATAAATTAATGTTTTAAATATAATTCTTTGTATAAATAAATGTTTTAAATTGTTACTATTATTTCATCCTTCTTCCTACTATACGAATGAATATTCACATTAAAATTATTTTACCACTCAAAGTCGTTGTCACGTAAAACTTTCGCCCGTATACCGACTTTACAGGCAACCAATTTTTTTTAATTATTAGTTATAGCCTTTTCAGAAGGGCCTGTAAAAATAATAGTACATACAAAAATAACTTAAAGGTATGGAGGGGAGAGGTAAGGCGGACTATCTCTGTGTATGAAAAAGTGTCCGTCGAAATGTGTTAGAGTGGTTACAATCGCATCAGGGTAAATTTTAAAAACGACGCCAAAAGTTATTAGAGTAAGATAGAGAAGTAAACAAGGAAAGAACAACTTCCACTTCGTTACGCTACTTCGTTATGTTACTGCATACTGTTACTAACTACTCTAGTCCGCAAAAATAATAAAGTTAGTAACTCGGCACACTTCAATCCGTCTACAACTTACATTCATACCCTACACTGTTGCTTCGCTAGCGCCATTCTGGAAGGTTTTTGAACTGTTACGCTGGACACTTTTTCAACATGTCCCCCATATAAGATTGTCCTTCTTACCTCTACCCTCCATACCTAAAGGTTTATCTTTGTGTCTTAATAAATTGTTGTTAATATCATTGCCAAATGACATGCAAAGGTTTTGACCATACAGTCTTGTGTAGTAGTTGTTTAATGTTTATAAATTGTTATATCATTCGACAAAAGGCAGAGTATCTTTATAAATCTTTGACGTTAGAAGTTTTTCACTTTCCCGCCAAACTTATTTTTTTTTATTGTAGGTAACTCTATGGCGTCAGCGTATTTTATAGACGAGTAAAAACACTCAGTAAAAAAAACAAAAGACGTTTTTTCTTTGAATGAATATATTCGAAAACCAAATTTTCTGAGACTCCTACACGCTTTAGCCATCCAACAAAATATCAGTTAAAAAAATATTATCACGATTGTGTCGCATACACTATCTTCACTTTTAAAAATAAACTTATGTAGCAAGCTATACATATATTCGCACACGTCTCCACTCGGTTTCTGAGAACTGCATTGTTTATGGCTAATTAAGGCGCGGGCTATACCGCGAGCGAGTTTAACTAGCGTTTTAACGTGACAGGCAATTTACAGGCTACGCAGTGACTAACAACAGGTAATGAATGGCCCTTTTTTAATATTTTACACATCCCTTTTAGGTATGTCAACTCCCGTTATCGGCCCGGGCGAGCATGACCCCATAGAATCTCCAGCTACAAACAGCAAGGTTCGGTTTACTCATTAAAACCCCCCCGGTGTTCCACCGGACACCCTTTGCGGGATCGCTCCTGCATTCACCAAACAGTCCGGCAGTAGTGATTTTAGTGGTTGACAGTCAATGTTATGCGGTGACAGTACAATTAACCTCGATAAAAATGTACTTTTCTGCGTGAAAGAATGAATTTTTAAACAATTTTCTGATATTACTACGACAACGGTAATAGGCTCCCCCTACACGTATGGGAACTAAAAATAGACGGCGAAAAGTGGGTACCCCTTCGGGTAATACAGGTGTGATGCTATTTTTAAGTTGTTTGCGTGAACTTCTAAACTGTTTTTACACATTTTCATTCAAATCTGAGTAGCTCTTTTATACGCTAGCGGTGTGGCCAGCACGGGTTTGCATGTGCAAAATATTCCCTAATGATCCACAGGTAGCGATAAAGAAACGCATTGCATTTTTAACCTGTACCTTAAAAAGGCATACCAAAGAGGTTTAATACCTCGTTGGCTAATTTATTTCAAGAATTTCAAGTTTCTCACAAGACTCTAAGAGCTTAAAATAGAAATTAATGAGAAACAATGTGTTACAGTTTTAAAAAAATATATAAAAAGTAGCGACTTTGTCATTTCTAGGTACTTATATTTTGAGATAATACTCTTTTGTCAGTGAAACTTTAAAAAGATTACAACTGAAAAAAAAACAAAAGCCCGCGCATTTGTATTTTTTTTATTGCTTTAAAATATCTCTAGCTGACAATTATGTTGGCTAGTCTGAAAGTTGAGTGTGATAGTATAGGTTTTGGGTTAGTCAACATTATGTGCACAACGGAAATAGCTGTCAAATGAAAAAAAAAAATAGCCCGCCAAAATGTATTTCGTGCGTAACCTATATTAAACAAAACAGACGGTTAGATGTCACTTCCCCGTGTATTTTTTACTTTTAAGTGTTACTTCATCACTTTGTGATATCATTCAGCCTATCAGTAGTCAAACTTACAAGACGTCAATGTCGCTCAGGTTGCATGTCTGTGATTGTCAATGTTACGTCAGCGGATAGAAGAGTCTATAAGGTCGTCCTTCCCCAGGCACGTTGTGTGTGCAAACCAAATTTCATCTCACAAAAAGGCATCCCTTTCCAAGCATGCTGAGTAAACAAGGATTTGTGTCCCATCGAGATGCATGAAGAGGGTGATGCAAGTAGGTTTACAAGCAATTGAAAAAAGAATATCCCGCTAAAAAGTATTTTCTGGTCTTTTATAATCTGTATTCAAGTAGTTTACGAACATTGTTTGATGAATGTAGATAGTATAACAATAAGCTATGGACCGTGCGGCAGACATTACTTAAGGCTCTTCTCTCTAAAGAAAAAATCTATCTACATTAATAATAAAGGTGTTAATTTTTAAATTGCCTGTTTATCTGGCAGTTACTTTTCAACCGACTTTAAAAAGAATGTTCTCAATTCGACTGCATATTTGTTTTATATGAGTGTTACGCGATAATTCCGCAAATTATAGATTGATTTGGATAATTATTTTTTGTTTTAAAGGGTTTTGTTAAGATTATATAATCCAGGGTCACATTGAAATTGATTAAAATCGGTGAAGCAGGTTTTAAATCCTTGTTAAAAAATTGAATATTTTTTTTAAATACGAACGGACTTCAATGGTTTGTTTGATAAATTCTTGCCTTTTACCACAGATAACCCCTCAACTGGTGGATTGCGCGCGCACAAAAATGGTCTACTGGTGCGCCCCCTGGCGGGCCTCCCGCGAGAGGCCCGGATAGGGAGGACGGATGCCTTATTTTGCAGATTACGCGAGGGATTACGTAGATTACTTAAGATTACCTATATATTTTTGGATTCTACATAAAATTACCTTTAAAATAGCATATAAAACTTACACACCCGTAATAGAAAATAAGTCCGCTATATAATTAAAAAAATCAAAAAGATACTAGTCTTACAATTTGTGTTATTCCCACCCAAGAAAGAGTGAGGCAATCAAACTTGGTCTTATAATTGCCTTCACTAATAATCGAAAGAAACTTCATCGTTCCATCCGGGTGTCCCTTGACACCTCTCAAGTTTTTTTTCGTAGTACACGAGGGACACTATTTATGAAAAAAAATTGGTTGCCTGTAAATTCGGTATACGGGCGAAAGTTTTACGTGACAACGACTTTGAGTGGTAAAATAATTTTAATGTGAATATTCATTCGTATAGTAGGAAGAAGGATGAAACATAGTTGAGTGGGAGAGAGACGCCAGGCATTCGGCGGGCCTCTCTCTCGTTCGGTGACTCATCGTAACGTTACCGAGCGTTACACTTTTTCATAAGTGCCTCCCAGCCGCAACCTAATTTAAGACGTTGTCACGTCAAAACCAGTGGCTTGCGAAAATGTACTCTTTTTTTTGACGTGACAACGTCTTATAAATTGGTTTGCCGGGTGACACTTCAAGAAACTGCGTTACGCTCCGCTCACGTTATGCGCTCACAATGAGAGCGAGTGAGAGGCACGCGTCCCTTCCACTCGGACATGGCTAGCCCGCCTAAGAGCGAGAGAGACAGACATAAAAAGTGAAAGGCACGCGTCCCTTCCACTCGAGCACAGTTAGCCCGCCTAAGAGCGAGATTCTTTGTATAAATTAATGTTTTAAATATAATTCTTTGTATAAATAAATGTTTTAAATTGTTACTATTATTTCATCCTTCTTCCTACTATACGAATGAATATTCACATTAAAATTATTTTACCACTCAAAGTCGTTGTCACGTAAAACTTTCGCCCGTATACCGACTTTACAGGCAACCAATTTTTTACTTGTATACATGGTTACACACTAGTATGTATAAGCTGATCTTGTACCAGCTTATACTGGAAATATATAGCTTGATGAGTAACCGTGTGTACGAGGTTTTACTGTTAAAGCAGATAAATGTAAGAAAAATTAAAAAAGAAAAGAATCTACGCTACTCGTCCAAAGTTGGGGCGGACAGTTAATAAAATTATTAGTATGTATGTACGAAGTATTGATCGTCAATCATCGCCTTAATAACTCCTCATTTTATAATGTTAAGTTCAAATCATACTTTTTAATTATGCTGTGACTACAAAGCTAACGTGAGTAATATTCGTGTAAAGTTATTTATAATCTGTTACAAAATTGTTTTACACGAAGATAGAGTAAGTAAATAACGGTTTGTTGGTTTTTAAAAAAATATTAGCTGGCTAGGTATAATCTGTAGAGCAGTATTTTTTTTTTCATAAGTGACTATGTAATAGTCATCGGATACAATGAGGTAGGCTACCGTCTTATCGACTGACGGCCTTATTCATAAAAGAAGTCTTATAACTCCTTAGTTAAAATGGACTTTGTCTCTTTCTTACTAGTATAAATGGCAAGATGACAGACAAAGACAAACTAATTATAAACCTATGTTAGCTATAATGAGTTTAAAATAATATGTTTATGAATAGGGGGATAAAATTACACGTCTGTGTATTAGAGAACATTTATTAAAATAAGATGGCGGGCGGCTCAAAAACATCGCTTTTAAAATAGATAAAGTTGAGAATAGGGCTCAATAATTATTTTTTAAATTTAGAAGACGCTCTTAAGTTTCATTTATTTACTTTTTTTTTTGGAATTTCGGCGGACGTTTAGAATATTATCGATAGGGCTCAGAATTATTTTTTTAAATTCAGAACACGGTCTAAAGATTTTTTTTCAGAAGTTTGGCGGAAAACCGAAAGAGAAATGTAATGTTAGTCAAAGTGTTTAATATTGATTATTCGCATCAATGACTTAAATTTGATACACTTTTAAAAGCAGCTGAAGTAATCACTTTAAATCTAAAGTGATGAGTATAAAGTTTAATATAATAATAATAATAGGTAATAATAATAATAATAGAGGGAGGGAGAGGATTAATAGACATAATCAATTTACATAACAGTCAAATTACAAACTTACGACAGTACTTTTTCAAGCAAATGGAACACTGTACACTTCACAGAGTCACAGTCCAAAACGACCGCAAAGGAACTCCTTTAAACCTCCAAGACAAAACATTGCAGAAAAACGAAACACTTACCGACGACAACACAAAACTAAGTGAGTGGACCGCTAAGTCTCTACATGGAAGACACCGCCACGACCTGTGCCAACCTAATGTCGACAAACAGGCGTCGAACGCATGGCTCTGTCTTGGTGATCTTTTCCCGGAGACTGAAGGGTTCATGATGGCTATTCAGGACCAGGTTATAGAAACAAGAAATTACAAAAAACATATAATTAAGAGTTTGACATCCGATGTTTGTAGAAAGTGCAATAGCTCTTCAGAAACAATTCAACACATAACAGGTGCATGCAAAGCAATAGTACAAACCGATTACAAACACCGTCATGACCAAGTAACTAATATCATTCATCAACAGCTCGCTTATCAACAAAAATTAATTACCGACATGCAACCTTATTACAAATATAAGCCTGAAACTGTATTAGAGAACACTACAACAAAACTATATTTCGACCGAGCCATTCTCACTGACCGAACCATACACTATAATAGACCCGACATAACACTAATAAATAAAACAAATAGAACCGGTTACTTAATAGACATTGCGATTCCCAACACACATAACCTGCAAACCACAATAGCTGAAAAACTTTCTAAATACACAGAATTAAAAGATGAAATAGCCCGACTATGGCATCTCCAGAAGGTAACAATAGTCCCAATAGTGCTCTCAACTACAGGAGTAATACCCAAACAACTGCACCAATCACTCAACACCTTAAACCTCCCACCTAATATTTACTCTCTGTTGCAAAAGGCAGCTATCCTTAACACATGTCGCATTGTAAGAAAATTTCTCCAAACTGATCAGGAAAACATACAGAGACTCACCAACACTCACCCTACCACACCTGCACCTACCACACATTTTACATCACATACTTGTCAATTAAGCACGTCCATCACTAACCAACCAGTAACCAACAATACACCAACAACCTGATGTGCACTTGGCTTAGGCCCGTGTACTTCAGTAAACCGGTGCAAACCGAGAAAAGAACAATAAAAGAAATAATAATAATAATAATAATAAAATAGATAATAACTACAATGTAGTGATTATCCAGGTAAAGGTAACTATATGACCATTCCCCATGCATATTTCCTATTTCTATTATAGTGGTCGGCTCCCAGTTTAACACCGAAACACATCGAAAAAAATAATTGCCGAAATAAATCTTGTAATGGCGGGAATCGAATATTCAACAATTTTAACGTACAACATCTTAAAATTATTAATAGGTAATGTTGGCTCTACTGTAATTCCCGCTATATTAATCAGATTACTATGATACCAACATCATCACTAAAGGGAATTCTATCTCAATGCAGTAGTTTATGACTACACTACCTAATTCAGAATACAGAACTTAATTCTGAGTTAGATACGCGTACAGCTTGAATCTAGCCTCTGGGAAATATACTAGCAACAATAATAGTGAATAGTCCGTGAGGCATCACTTTTTTTTTAACAAATTATGTATTCAGACTTGTATATTTTAATATTTTTTTAAGTGCCTAGTACATCTTATAACATTACTCCGTTAAGATATTAAAAAATATTCAACCTGTCAAACTTTCCTAGGATTGAAATAAAACTACTTATTAACGGATTTTTGAGCTCAGTTTGCTTAAATCGGAACGCAACTTAAATATTAATGTTTGGAGGTAGTCAGTAATAATTGTGATTAATATTTTTGGACGTCAAATACCTCAGTACACCCGTGAACATGAAGTCTGAAAAGTCTTTGAAACGTCGGGATCTAAAATGTAAAATAAACCGCGATAAAGCCGTTAAAAAGTAGTTTTATTTCAATGTGTGATATTCGCGTAAACTAGAGAACTGATTTGGCGCGAAAAATACTTTATTTTTAATTTTGATGTACCTAGTGACCAGAGTCATACTCACGACTAAAACGAATCTAATGATACCTCTCAAGCTCAGATGTGACAAGCCGTTAAGACTCTAGAGCATGCCAAAGAAATATACATACTACACTCGAAAAATATAACCCTCCTTATGGCGCAGTCGGGTAAAAGAGTGTTCTGTCCCACAGACTATCTTGTATAATGCAATTACATAAATACATAGTTGTAACTTGGGAACAATGTACATAGATAATGAAATGAGATTCAAATTACATAGCTTAAGGAACACTGGGGGCTGAGTCACCTTCGTCCGTGGGTGTACACCTTTTATTGAATCCCCACACGTGGTCCCCGGGTGGTGCAAGTTAGGTGACAATCAACTGGTGGTAGCCTTCGGCGGTCGTTAGTGACCACCCACCACACAAAGCCGCACGGCTAAGCGGCTTTGCCGTGATCCGGTGCTTTGACATGATGTCTGGTGACACCATGCAGAGAGGGTGGGTCGGAATAGTTGCTCCTTAAACGTTTCTAACCTTAAGGAGGCTCATTCCACTGCCACCTTCTCACCGATAATCATTCGCTATCACGAGTGAATCGGTATACTGGGCTGGCGCGTTCCATCGTAGACTACATCATTGCTTAACATCAGGCAAGTTGTAGTCAAGCGCCAGCCTATCTCTATACATACATACCGAGCCATTATCGAAAAGTCTATAGCACGAGAATCGAGTCACAGCCAAGGGACATTAAAGGCTTGAAGTGAATAACAACTCGAAGGGCTCTGATGGATCACCATTGACCAATGGGGAAATGTAGATCCCATAGAATTTCTACTCTCATTCGGCCTTGTCCTACATTTTACGTATGTATGTCACCGCATTTCTATAAAATGCTGGCCCGATTTGCATACATTTGTAACGTGTTAACGTTTCATCTTAGTTCCGTGTGTAATACTTTGCTTGGATAAACGGTAAGACGGCTGAGCCGATCCGAATGAAATTTTGCACAATTTTAGTTAACTTTGGTAACCTGTATTAACATTAAAGTTACTTTTTATTTACGCCCGTAATCAGATAAACCGCAATATGGAGATTTTTTTGTGTTGGTATACCTAGTAGTTGGTACTATGCGTTTCAAATAAGAATAGGATTGGAAATCCGCCATCTTGGACTGGAATGCGCAACAACTTCATATTTTTTAGTACAGTGAGCAAAAATGTTTTTTCGACATAATCACGGCTGGACGAAAAAAATTAAAATGCGTATTATATCTTATTGCCGTTCGAGTAAGAGTGGATATTTGGTCTCAAATATTTAGGTACGAACATGTATTATTAACTTCCGACGAAAAAAGCGGTTTTATAAGTTAAAGCGTGTGTCAATATCCGTGTATCTATATGTATGTATTTGTGAACAAGTTTGTTGCATCCTAGCGCGTAAATTTACTTAAGTAGGTAGCTGTATTGTAACTACTTACTTAAGTAAAGTTTTCTACATAAATCACTTTTCCATACATTTTCAAATAATATTACTGTCTGTTATTTGATAGTTTGTACTGACGCTACTTTTGTTTGGTTTTTGGTATGAAATTAGCCGCGAATCCAGTCCTATTCATAATTGAACGCATATTATAGGAACATGTTGCAAATCGCCAGCGTATAATATAATAAACCGCCAATATTTTCCGCTAAATTCCGTAATCTTTCATACAAATACCAACATAATGAATCAAACTTTCGAATTTGGAACTACAAAAAAGGCGCACAAAGCCAAAGAACTGTTTACTCATTTTCCCACCCACACACAACCTTTTCAAAAATGGAATCCTGACCTATCAACACTCCATTATAAAATCGTACTTAACTGTACTGATTAGAGTACAATTTTCAATAACATCAAAACTAAGGCTCTTTAAATAAAATTAGTATGAATGGTACACAATTTTGAGTTTTATGACATTGTAATAATGGCTACTATTGTTTGAAGTTTAAAATTCAGTGTTCCCACACGAAACCTTGCATCCTACACAAATGATGACGTAATTATAACTTGTACTGAGTTCTACAATATCAGAAACTTATAGTTAATATTGGAACAGAGTCCTTAGTCGAAGATTGCAGTGAAGTTTGGTGCTTGGGAACAGAAAAGAAAATGCTTTCTTTTAACCCCGACATAAAAGATAGTCATTAATATCAGACACTGATGGCTTTGAAATGAGGTTCCATATCGCCTGTTATATTGACGCTTAGGCGCATGGGAACTATGTAGACAGAAAAACGGGTTAACTTATTTTTGACGAACCGGTGATGTGGTCAGTAAGATAGGCAGACTGGTGGTAGGTTTCGGTCGTGGTTAGTGACCACCTGCCAGACAAAACCGCACCGCCAAGCAGCTTTGCTGTGTTCTGCTGTATGTCTGGTGACACTATTTAAGAGGGTGGGTCGGGATTATTGCTCTTTTATGGTTACTAACCATACCTATGTCGCCTTATACTACTGCCACCTTCTCGCTAAATTAACATTTCTGTTTGGCTTGAGTGTTTATCTACTTATTATTTACAAAAGAAAAGTAGTTAAAGTATAGTAAATCAGTTATCTGGTTTCTATAACACATGCTCTGCTTCGTATGGGATCAAATGACCGTCTGTGTTAATGTCCCAGAATATTATTATTATTATAAGTTTTCGCGTGAAAGAGTTGTGCACATTCCCAGATCCATACTACTTTCGCATTAATATAATTTATCTAGATATCTGTGTTAAAAGTAGGTTAGTAAGTTGTATAGCAGTTCAGCTGTTTAATCGACTGTTTAGATGGTTTAATAATGGTGAAACTAACCGCTGGTAGCGGTGACACGGGTGATAATTTGTTTTATTTGCAAGGATTTAAACTGAGAACATTTCGAAGGTCTAACGGTGCGGTGTAGGCAGAGATTGCAGAGAATAATAAATACTTTAATCTATGAAGGAACGTACTGCAAGGAAAAAGAGCAGGTCTGACATTTTTTTCGTAACTGAGTTATTGATATCATCGGAATCAGTATCTTTTACTGATTTCGATAGTGTTAGAAACTAAGTTACCAAAAAAAAAAAGTCAGATGTGCCCTTTTTCCTTATGACGGCAGCGTACGATCAGATTACTGCATTCACTTCAACCCTTTTTAGTGTCCCACCGCTGGGCACGGGTCTTCCCTCAACTATCTTATGTGTTGAGAGAGTTTAGGCTTTAATCCACACACGCTGGCCGAGTGCGGGTTGGTGGATGTCGCATGTCCTCGAATAATTAGTTCTTAGACATGCCGGTTTCCTCACGATGTTTTCCTTCACCGAGATGAAACAATTCACAGATATGTGGGCACGACCGGGATTCGAACCCGCGACCTTATTTTTGTGAGGCGAGGTTCGTACCGCTGCGCCACCGTTGATTACTGCAATGCTGAGTCACTATCTTTGATAATACAGCGATTTTCTTCATGGGATCATTCCGAACATTAGAGAATTTAACAGGGAGGTGTTATATGCAACTTTCAGTACTAAATTGTTTCTACCAGTTTTTGTGGGAGGCGAGGTAACCACGAGCTACACACAAAGACATAACATGAACAGTTTATACATACAAACTGTTCATGTACCTCGGGAGAGGGGAACGCGTACAATACCAGTTCCGTGCTAAATTTTCTAAGGTTGGTTGTGTTCTTAGGGGCTGTCCATTAATCGCGTGATCTTTTTTTTTAATTTTAACCCCCCCTCCCTCTTGGTGATACATGGTGAGGTTTAAGACAACCCCCCACCCCCTACCCAACATCACGTGTATTTTTAGTATATACAAAAAATCTTAATTTTTTTAGAATATCATCTTAAATACAGGTAGGTATAAAGTATAATCTTATTTTATTCTGAAACTAGCTTCCGCCCGCGGCTTCGCCCGCGAAATTGATCTCACTAATCTTGTTTCTCCATACAAACTTTGGAACCCCGTTTCACCCCCTTAAAGGGTGAGTTTTGAAAAATCCTTTCTTAGTGCACCCCTAGACCCCATAAGGAACCTATGTGCCAAATTTGGAGTCTCCAGACCCAGTGGTTTAGGCTCTGCGTTGATACGTCAGTCAGTCAGTCAGTCAGTTTCTTCTTTTATATATTTAGATTAAGGACCATGATAAAAATTTGTAGACAGAAAGGTTGCAGGTTGATTCGCGCCTTATCTTATTAAACCCCCCTCCCCCCTTGTGACATTTCGTGATTTTTGTCAAACCCCTCCCCCCTTTCAAGTTTCGCGTGATTAATGGACGGCCCCATAAGTGTGAGTAAGGAATACATTGACCGTCGCCGCACAGTGGTCTGAAAATCGAGCTCCCCTTTCATAGAAAGTCAATGTGGGATATTCATAAAACTAAAATATGGAACGTCTCAGGTATACATTCCTTTAATGCATATTTTAGTATGAATGATTTTAGTTACTCCGCGCCTGAGAAAAAAAATATTTAGTATTTTTTTGTATGGGAGAAATTACATAAAGTACATTTTCTTGCGACTGAATGAAACTGAAAGGCTGGTACTCATACGAGCTATTGCCGCTCTTAAGGCGATTACGTTGACATACCACTCGTGTACCTTTAGGTGCCGCTTCACACGTAGGATTTTTTTGAAATTTCGAATTTTCGGCATTGAATATTTTAAGTATGTGACGCATTTAAATTAGTTTGGTAAGGAATATGGAATTAAATATTTATAATAAATACGCACCTAATATTATAATAACTGTTATAATAGATTCAATTACTTTAACTCAAAAAATAAGTTAACTTTAGAAATTCGTTTTTTGCGAATACTAATTAGGGCACTGAACTAATATCTGCCTTATTTTAACAAATAACTTTTTACAATAGTAACCTCATTAGCTAAGAGGGTGTTAATGATTTTTACTATACCTAATGATAACAGAGGTTCGTTATCATTATCAATTACGGGAATTACTTATTACTTTACTAATAGTTCAGTTTTATTACGTGTTAATTTGTACCGACCCTTAATGAGGGTCGGTGAGAGAGTTATACATAAATAGAATGTTTGGCATGGACTCAGTCAGTAACGTTTAGCACTTGTGCGCGTAAACTTTAATTTTTCTGTTCTTTCAATTTTTCTATTGCAATGGAAGGTTTTGGTACCAATCTTGATATTTTCATGTTTGTGGCCAACAACACTTCTTTCTCAGATCCCAATGTGTTGTTTGATGTGTTTGTGAATAGTATTGATTTGTCAGAAAATGAAAAGAGAGACTTGAAACAATTCTGCCAAACTTATGTGTGTGCATTGAAAAGGAAATGGATCTCATGTAATCGTAAACGACATACTTTCATTAAAAAGTACGAAGCATGGCTCCAAGAAGACATCAAATGGCCTGAAGTCATCAAGGAAAAGATGACTTCCTCCGTAACGATAGATCAGTCACAGTGTTCCAGTTCAGAATTTCCCGTAAACGAAGGTGCATCAACATCCGCACAACCACAGACTTGTAGTGTTGGAACCTCAACATCTCTTGGAAACCAAAGAAAGGAGTTTTCGGTGTTAAGCCCGTTACAGAAGAAAAGGAGAGTAGAAGAGCTTTTAAATCATCCATCGGAAAGTCTTGCTTATGCAACTGGCTTGAAGGCGCAAAATAAAGATGTAGCAGACATAATAAAATTAGTCACAGAGAATCCCGAAGAGGCTACAAACATAAAAGATATACTTAAAACTAAAAAAAATGTGCCCATATATTCTGCTGATAAAGCTTTAGGTATTTTGACTTCGTTGAAGCTGTCGAAGTGGCAGTATACTACTTTGAGAGCTTGTGCAAAGGAAGAAGGAATCCCACTATTTCCTTCATACACAACTGTCCTAGAAGCGAAAAAGGACTGTTACCCACCTAAGGATAGCATAGACATTTCTGAAAATGGGGCACGAGTTAAACTTCAAGCAATTTTGGATAAAACTGTGTCAAGACTTGGAAAATATCTACGTTTGCCCTCTACTTTAGATGGCAAGGAGTTAACACTTCTGTGTAAGTGGGGCTTTGATGGTTCTTCAGGGCAGAGTTTGTATAAGCAAAGCATGGTGGAGGAAGATGATTCCAGCGTCTTCATGTGTTCTTTTGTACCTGTAAGATTAGATTGTGATGAAGAAAATGTATGGGAGAATCCAAAACCGTCTTCGACAATGTTTTGCAGGCCTCTTTTTTTCAAGTTTGCAAGTGAAAACAAATTAGACATCAAGAGAGAACAAGCCACGATTGAAGCTGAAATTGCTACACTGGTGCCTTCTATAATGGGAAATCATGCAGTTAAAGTTAAAATGCTCATGACTATGATAGATGGTAAAATAGTTTCTAAATTATCAGAAACATCAACCCAAACTTGTGACATATGTAAAGCAACCCCATCTGAAATGAATAAATTACATGTGATCTCAGAGTATGTTTTGAATACTTTTATAATTTTCTTGGCTGATAATCATGAATACCTATTTTTAAATATATTATTTATTTGTTTTCCAGAAAACCAGTGTCAACGGAAATATACCAATATGGTTTGTCTACTCTCCATGCTTGGATTAGGTGTATGGAATGTTTGCTTCACATTTCCTACAGACTTGATTTCAAAACATGGCAAGCTAGGGATGCAGACAGCAAAAAATTATTGAAGGCAAGAAAGCAAATCATCCAGCAGAAGTTTCGTGATGAAATGGGCCTCTTAGTAGATATCATCAAACAAGGTGAGTCTTGAAGTGCAACGAGTTGATTTGAATGATTTTGAAAACGTTACTTACCAAATACCTTGTTTCTGCTCAAAATGGTGAAGTTTTTGGTTTTTGTTTCAGGTGCAGGCACTACAAATGATGGCAGTACAGCCCGAAAATTTTTTAGTAATCCTGTAAAAACGGCAGCCATCACTGGATTAGATTCCACTATAATCCAAAGATTTGCCACAATTCTAGGTGTGATAGCATGTGGGGAGCCCGTTAATGTTGAAGCGTTTGCAAATTTTGCGCGCCTTACTGCAGAAAGATATGTGGAACACTATGGTTGGTATTATATGCCGTCAAGTGTTCACAAACTTTTACTGCATGGTGCTGAAATTATCAGGCATTTCAACAAGCCAGGAATAAAGACTTCAAAAAAATCCGAGAACATTATTCGCGGAATTTTGTCGTAGAGCAACAAATGAAGATATTTTTAATGGACTCCTTGTATCGTCAGATCCGTACCTATCCAGCATAAGACCTGTACACAGAAAGTCAATCAGAACAGCTGTCTCTGATGACATGAAAACACTTCTCATTAATGAAGACAATACAAGTGTGGACAAAGAAAATATTGAGTTTGTTGATGTTAGTGTCGCAATGCTGGATTCAGAATTAGAAGATTTTGATGATAATTGTTAATGCGTATTTTATACATATCGACGTTATTATTATTTTTATTTATTTTAATGTTAAGACTAGATAAATAAGAATTTTTGGTATTAAAGAAGCAAAGAGAATATAGACGTATTTTGAAGAATGTAAGTAAATACTAACCAAATGAAGCTTTTTGTATTCTTTAATTCAGTTTTTTTCTAGTTATAGATGTAATTATTATTTTATGTTCTAATACTAGAGAAATAACGTTTTTCAGTACTAAACAAACAAAGGCTAGGGTTTAGACGAAGTATTTTGAGGAATGTACATACTAACCAAATGAAGTTTTCTAAATTATTCGATTAAATTTAAAAATAAATAAATTAGTTTTAGCTGTTTAACTGTTATAATATTTAAACACTTGTTTTACAATTGATTGTACAGTTTTTAATCGTATTAAATTTTCAAATATGAAAAAAATGTTAAATAAGTGTTTTATTCCTTCTTTAAATAGCGTGACTTTATGGTCGTTGCTTTCCTGTTATGAGGTGATTCTACTCATAAAAACAAACAACTTTTTTTATGGAAACCACCTTGAAATGACGGAAAAGAAAACAACTGTTTCATACATTACGGCCAAGCAGGTATTGAACTTTAGTATGAAACAGCAGACATTTTTACGCGATTTAGAGATTGTTTCCATAAAAAAAAATGTTGTTTTCATAAGGAATTCGCAAGAAAACAACAACCCCAAAGGCATAACATAAAATATTCAATACCGAAAATTCGAAATTTCAAAAAAATCCTACGTGTGAAGCGGCACCTAAAGGTACACGAGTGGTATGTCAGCGTAATCGCCTTAAGAGCGGCAATAGCTCGTATGAGTACCAGCCTTTCAGTTTCATTCAGTCGCAAGAAAATGTACTTTATGTAATTTCTCCCATACAAAAAAATACTAAATATTTTTTTTCTCAGGCGCGGAGTAACTAAAATCATTCATACTAAAATATGCATTAAAGGAATGTATACCTGAGACGTTCCATATTTTAGTTTTATGAATATCCCACATTGACTTTCTATGAAAGGGGAGCTCGATTTTCAGACCACTGTGCGCCGTGTCGACATCGATAGGTACATTGACGTTTGGTAAATGTGATCTATTCTAATAAAAGTGTAAAATCGCAAAGAATAAGAATAAGAATAAGAATATGTTTATTTGCAAATATGGGTAGTACATATTAAGTGGTGTAACAAAATTTATCAAGTTCAACCATATTTTACCAAAAGGCGTGCAAAATTTAAAAACTCTGGTCCGATAAAAATTCATCCACACTGTAATATATTTTGTCCATTAACAATTTACGCAGTCTCTTTTTAAAATTGATAACAGGGAGACTTTTCCAACAACTCGGTAACTTATTATAAATAATAGGTGCCATGCAAAAGACACTTTTGCGCATAAATTCTTGTTTCTTCTTCTTTCAAAGGAAATTCTTGTTTTATTTTGTACATATAAGAAATGGATACAAAAAGAGTGAATTGTTTACAATTCGGGGAACATTTTGTCAGCTATTAATTATTACAAAATTAAATCAATTTAGCAATTGTTGTGTTGGTAAAACAACCACAGAGTTTCACGAGACAGGCTCGATCTAATGTGAAATTTGCTAGCGAAGAATTTTCCTGGAAAATAGTATTATATTATCTGTGCTGATATTTTAATGTATCTTGTAAGAAATTTAAGAAATAAATAATAAATAAATGTTAAAATGGTTTCCTTTTTATTAGGCATAGACAAATAAATGATTATGATTATTATTAATAGACAATCCCGTTCTATATTTAAAAAGTAACCGCGTAATATTTTTTTTATTCTGCGATAGGCTGGCGCTTGACTACAACTTGCCTGATGTTAAGCAATGCTGTAGTATAAGTTGGAACGCGCCAGCCTAGTATACTGATTCACTCGTGATTACGAATGATTATCGGTGAGAAAGTGGCAGTGGAATGAGCCTCCATATGGTTAAACCTTAAAGGAGCAAAAATTCCAACGGAACACGGCAAGGCCGCTTGGCGATGCGGCTTTGTCTGGTGGGTGGTCACTAACCACGGCCGAAGCTTACCAACAGTTTATTGTCACCTGATTTGCACGACCCGGGGACCACGTGTGGGTTTTTTACTAAAGGTACACCCACGAACGAAGGTGACTCAGTCCCCTATAACCGCTTAATATAAACCAGAGACAAACGAACACATAGTGTCAGGTTATTGCACTGCTAATCAAATGTTTATTTTTTTGTCTATGGTTCGGTAAGTTCTATAGACAAGCTGTAGGTCAGTGACCTATTTTTTTACTTTATCTAATATTTTATGTAAACTCTTGTAATATTGTCTTAGATTTACGCGAATAGCACACATTGAAATAAAACTACTTATTAAGGATTTAATCGCGGTTTACTTTAAACTAGCTTCCGCCCGCGGCTTCGCCCGCGAAATTGATCTCACTAATCTTGTATCTCCATACAAACTTTGGAACCCCGTCTCACCCCCTTAAAGGGTGAGTTTTGAAAAATCCTTTCTTAGTGCACCCCTAGACCCCATAAGGAACCTATGTGCCAAATTTGGAGTCTCCAGACCCAGTGGTTTGGGCTCTGCGTTGATATGTCAGTCAGTCAGTCAGTCAGTTTCTTCTTTTATATATTTAGATTTAAAAAAAAACTATAATAAACTCTTGTATACATTATGTACGGCTAACATATTTCTTGTTTCACTTCAACCCTTATTAGTGTCCCACTGCTGGGCACGGGACTTCTCTCAACTATCTTACGAGTTGAGAGAGTTTAGGCGTTAACCCACAAACGCTGGCCAAATGCGGGTTGGTGGATGTCACATGTCCTCGAATGATTATATAGTTCTTAGACATGCCGGTTTCCTCACGATGTTTTCCTTCACCGATATTGAGCAGCGGCAACGAAACGATTCACACAAAGATGTGTGGGCACGACCAGGATTCGAACCCGCGACCTTAAATTTCTAAGGCGAGGCCTGTACCGCAGCGCCACCGCTGCTGAATACTTATTGGTAAGTACATTTTACAGTCCATCAAATCTAAGAAGTACCTTTTGACATTTCACTGTTTTCTATTAAATTAGCTTTATAGAGGCGTAATTCACAATATTTTTATTAGCTTTCCTGTAAAATAATTGAATTATGAAGCTATTTTTATTTTAACATAACATAATCAATTTTCATAGAAAAAAAAAAATTCTAAATGTACTACGTTTAGAACTGTCAAACGGTACTTCTTAGATCTGATGGACTGTAGTCAGTACAAAGTATAATTACATTATGTATTTTTTTTTTCGCATTCCAGCTGTTGTTACTCCTGAGCACCAGGATCGACAGCGGCGCTGTGAATAGACTTTGAACCCGGCCAAGTCCTGACCAAAACTGTCTTGGATCCCGCACGAATTTATACAGAAAAATAATAGGAGGAGTTGATAAGATTTTCCATGTTAATGTATTTTAATATTATTATTAACGTCAGCCGGTCAGTTTTTTCAATGAACATTTATGTTTGTGTCGAGTCTGGGTGTAAATATCTATTATAAGTATATATTTACAAAAGAAAAGTATTACATGTATAGTATATACCAGTTATCTGGTTTCCATAACACAAGCTCTGCTTAGCTTGGGACCAGATGACCGTGTGTGTTAATGTCCCAGATTTTTTTTTTTTTTTTCACTTATTGCACCTACCTACTCATTATTGGTATATTTTAAAGATCAAAAAAATTTGGAGGTCAAGTGCAAGATGAGGCAGATAAAAGGTTAAAAGGAACCATTTTACACAGTTTGAACTCGCACTTCGCTAGTTTTTTCCTGACAGTTGTCAAAAACAATGTACACTTAGCATAGACAATCACCGTTATATGATTAACGGAATGAAATGTACCGTATAGGTCATACACCGTATCAATCAAACCATAGACTATTAGTGGGCGGTAATGATGGACCACAGACTAGATATTTTAATTTTATATTACATTATAATTAATGGTTATTAATTATAGTAGGGGAGCCGAAGTGGGAATTTTAGCATTTACTCCAGCGCGTCAGATTAAGAGATAGGGGACACCTTGCGCCCTGTTCAATACCTACACCAAATCTTAGCTTCTGGTATAGGACCGCAAGTTTACAGTAGCTAATCAAAATATTTAGAAGACATATTTGTTAGGTGAAAATACTCGAATTTGTCAGAATAATGTAAGATGAGTACATTACATGCTGTATTGTCTTAGATTTACGCGAATATCACACATTGAAATAAAACTACTTTTTAACGGATTTTATCGCGGTTTATTTTAGATTTTAGATCCCGACGTTTCAAAGTCTTTTCAGACTTGAGGTATTTGACGTCAAAAAATATTAATCACAATTATTACTGAATACCTCTAAACATTAATATTTAAGTTGCGTTCCGATTTAAGCAAACTGAGCTCATAGTGTCTTGAATTCTGAGTTGATTACATACTTTGTTATACATTACATGTTAATAAGTGTGAATATCAACAATCGGGCGATTTGAGCCAGGGGTAAGGAAAAGGGTGCGCTACAAATTCACGATGCTTTCAAGTCACCTGGATCGACTTCAGTGTGGTTAATTCTTTTGTATTGTGAAAATAATTTAAAGATGCCAGGAGAAGTATACTCTGTATTTTTTTTCGCTTTGGAAGTACCCGATTTTTATAATAAACTGAAAATCCTTTTGTCACTGCTGAAGAGGTGGACATAATGTAACCTTTTTTTTACTAACACTTAATGTCTAAAGCCGACTCAGTATTGATGACGCTCGAGTAACTACACATATAGCATCTTCGGCTCCCCTACTATTAAATTAGTATGTAACTCGTTTTTGTCGTCTTTTTTTAGGATGATCAGAAATCGTTTACGACTGCATCACCCGAAGGTGTAAGCAGAGGTGTATATTACCCACTTTTCACCGGCTATGTTTAGCTCCCATACGTTATAGGGGCCGAGCCTATTACCGTTCATGGTGCACAATTCCAAACTTCGAGCTGATACTAAGATTTTCTAAGTACGCTAGAAAAGTCTTTTTGCTCGATTCGGGAATCGAACAGAGTTGGGTCGGAGTTTCAAGGCAGTTACATCTTACTAATTACATATAAACGCGAAAGTTTGTAAGAATGTATGGATGGTTGTTACTCCTTCACGCAAAAACTACTGGACGGTGACGACCTCGGTAGTCGAGCGGTGTAAGCCATCCGATTGGGCTATGCTGTGCCCGGAAGGTCGCGGGTTCGATTCCCGCCCCGGAAAATATTTGGGTAACAACAAAAATTTGTTTCGTGTCAGGTTGGTTGAGGGACTACCCTCCATGCCTCGGAAAGCACGTTAAGCCGTCGGTCCCGGTTGTCATTTAACACATCTATGATAATCGTTAAATATAGTCAGAAGTCAATATAATCTGACACCTGGTCTAACCATCTCGGCTACTGGTTCCCTACGGGTTTCGAGGTCTGATGGCAGTCGCTCGTATAATTCAGGTAGCTAGCCGCATCAGGTTAGACTGGGAGCCGATCCCAATAGAAATGGGAAAAAGGCAAGGGGGATGCAAAAACTACCGGACGGAATTGGGTGAAATTTAGCACAGAGATAGATTATGGTCTGGATTGAGACATAGGCTACAGTTTATCCTAATAAACACCACGCGGATGAAGCCGGACTGCATAATTTTGTTTTTACGTTTTCTTTATAATTAACTCTGCGTAATACTTCCTCAAATGTCAATGTCAAGTTGAAGTTTGTTTACCAAGTTGGTACCTACGTAGTTAATTATTTTCTTAGGATGTATGTATCTATCTAAATATATATAAGTAGAAACTGACTGATTGACTGACTGACTGACTGACTGACATATCAACGCAGAGCCCAAACCGCTGGGTCTGGAGACTCCAAACTTGGCACATAGGTTCCTTATGGGGTCTAGGGGTGCACTAAGAAAGGATTTTTCAAAACTCACCCTTTAAGGGGTGAAACGAGGTTCCAAAGTTTGTATGGAGATATAAGATTGCTTTGACCAATTTATTCAAAACTTCGCAGGAGTACTCCTGGCATTAAATAGGTAAATACGTGTTTCAGGATTTTTCAAAATTCAACTCTTAAAGGGAAGAAAGGTGGTATTTCGTTTCACACATATTAAAAACTACAACCACTATCTGATGACCAATAACAAATAAAAAAATAAGAATAAGAATAAGAATATTTATTTGCATGAAACATGGTTACAGGTTGTTATGGTAGAGTTGTATATAAAGTACAGCATGTTTCACCTTTTACGGTGTGCAAAATCACATTAATAGTTTTGGAAGAAAATAAATTATCTGTTAATCTGTACAACTATCACATGCCAAATTATCAATCGCAGAATATTCAATTATTAATGTCAACATGTTATAAAATAAGAAGTCAATGTAAAACAGTATCAAATGAAATAATAATAATGTCAATTAAATATATTACAAAATTAGAAGTCAATAGAAAATAATATCAAGTGAAATAGGAATAATGTCAGTTCAATACAATACAAAATAAGAAGTCAATATAAAACAATGTCAAGTGAAATAATAATAATGTCAATTCAATACAAATCATAGTAATTATATAAATTACCTATACCAAAACCTTATCATTACATGTCATAAATTCCTGTAACGAGTAAAAACATTTGTCAGTTAGCCATTTCTATAAGATGCATTTAAATCTAGTTAGTGGCAGTTGTCTTATGGCTTTTCGGATTTTATTGAAAACTTCAATGCACATACAGTATGTATTTTTTCTAAATAGAGCAGTTGACCTTTTGGGTATTTTTAATTTTGTCGGATCTCTGGAAAGACTCTTTTTATCTATGCATGCCTTTTCAAATAGGTTGGGGTGCCTCTTGACAAATACTCCAATTTCGTGTATATAAATGGATGTAAAAGTGAGTAGATTCAATTTTTTAAAAATGGGCCTACAAGAGTCAAGTGGGGCAGCGCCAGATACTGCTCTAACACACTTTTTTTGCGCAATAAATACTCTATTTTTATCCGTTGAGTTTCCCCATATCAGGATTCCATATCTCAGTAAAGACCCAACATATCCATGATATGCAAGTAAGGCGGTTTTTTCGTCTGTCAATTTTCTAGTTTTTCTGAGAGCAAATACGAATCTATTTATGCGACTACATACATGTTTTACGTGGGCTTTCCAGTTGCAATGGTTGTCTAGTATAATACCTAGAAATTTGGTCTCATTTGTTTGTGAAATTTCGTGTCCGTCATGATTTATACTAATAAAATATGTTATAGGGTTCTTATAGATCTGTCACTTCACACTGTCGCTAATTTTTATTCTAACACCACGCAGGTGAAGCCGCGGGCGGAAGCTAGTCAATATAATATACCTACAACTGCCCGTGCGCAATAAGTTGAGACTCGCCAGAAGGGTTAGTACGAGTCACTACGAAAAAGTTTTAGAACACCATCCCATCATTAAGGGCGTGTTTGCAAATTTGATAAATTAACAGGATTTTTAGTACATTAATAAGTTGAAATACACATGAATTCGTGGGGGCTGAGTCACCTCCGTCCGTGGGTGTACACCTTATTGAATTAATCACCTAATTGAATCCCCACACGTGGTCCCCGGGTGGTGCGAATCAGGCGACAATCAACTGGTGGTAGGCTGCGGCGGTGGTTAGTGACCACCCACCAAACAAAGCCATTAGGTAAGATTTGAACTATTATCATAGTGACTTTTCGTTTTCAAATGTTGCCTAGACAGCTTTTAAACATTCATAATTAAAATAAATAAATAAATAAAATAAATATTCTGGGACATTAACACACACGGTCATCTGGTCCCAAGCTAAGCAGAGCTTGTGTTATGGAAACCAGATAACTGGTATATACTATACATATAATACTTTTCTTTTGTAAATATATTAAGTATTAAGTATTATTATATTAAGTATTCATCATAATGTGATTATATCGATATCTTTATTTTAATAACATGCTTTAAACATTTATTAAATAACTATTATGAATGTAAATAGACACAGGTGGCGATGTAAGGCGGTGTTTTTCATTTGTTACAGGTTTACGTGCCTTCTTACAGTGCCTTCAATTCGCTATATTACATTGTTTGTAAGAAAACAAGAATGAATGAATGAATGAATGAATTTCTTCTGTGTCAAGAATGAAAGAAAACAGTTGATCAAACATTACGTAATGAGCGAAGAGAGTTCTTACTAGGATAGCAGCAGAGATAGGCGATGGCTTCAAAATTTATATGAAAAGGAAAATTAATCAAATGCATTCCAGCACTAGGCTGCTGACTCGTTGGTGCTCTTCGTGGGCAGAAATGTAAAAGTTAATTTTAATCCACGAATAGCACCTACCAAAAATATTGGTAGGTGCTCTTCGTGGGCACGGCTAGGTGCTATTCGCATAGGTGCTTTTCGTCGAAATAGTTCCTAACCTTAAAGAGTCTCATTCCACTACCACCTTCTTACCGAAAATCATTTGTAATCATTCTAATTCTGTATCTGGCGTGTTCCATCGTTGGCTGCATCATTGCTTAACATCAGGCCAGTTGCAGTTAAGTGTAAACCTATTTCAGAATAAAAAAACCGTCTCACTGGATAACAGTGAAGGGAATAGAGTGTCCCTGAGTTTATGAGTATTTGTGCAGTTATTCTCCAGCGTACCTACCTAGTCAGCTTAGACTGGCTGCCGTAGCCGGAAAAACGGCTAGGGGGATATTACATTAACATAGTCGCCGTTCGTTCTGTTGCAGATAAGTAGGTCTTGGGTTACTCCCGAGTCGAGCGGAAAGTCGTTTCTGAGATAGAAAGGTACTTTGAAAATTCTTAGATAATGCTGGAAGTTTGGAATTGTGCCCCATGAACGGCAATAGGCTCGCTCCCTATTACGTATGGGGTTTAAACATAGCCGGCTAAATGTGTATGATATTTACCTCTGCCTACCTTCAGTTAAAAATATGTTATTACATAATTAGGTAATAAAATTTCTGAACATCAAAAAAATTTTGAATGTCGTTCATTTTCGTGTCAGTAACATCAATATTTTACAAACCATAAACAAAATTCCCGCCAATTTCACTGTCCGTTTAACGGGATTACACATAAAATACTCTAATTAATGGTTTCACAGTTAAATTCATGTTATTTAGACCACTAATCTACGGTTTTATACGTACTCCGTACACAGAAACAATAAAATTATACGCTCCCGATTATTTTACACGAACTTATCGCTGGCATACTAACCGAATGACTTAAACAGAAAAAGAGCATAATTTCACTTCGAAAATCTATAGTAACTAGTTTTGCGTTTCAAGATAAGCTCTTTTCACTTTATGTTGGATACATAACAATCGTAGGCATTGTTCAAATTCAGAATAGCCAATTTTGAAATTAAAGACTAACCTTTGCTGTAAGCTGAATGAATAAAAGAAAAAAAACCACATAATGTCACTTCAAAAATCTATGGTAGTTCTTTAGCGTTTCAGGTTTAGCTCTTTTCACATTATATTGGAAACATTACAATCGTAGGCATTATTCGAATTTAGAATAGCCAACTTTAAAATTAACTAGTATCTAATACTTAAAAAAATAGTAACCTTTGCTGTAAACTGAATGAATAAAAGAAAAAAAATTGGTTGCCTGTAAATTCGGTATACGGGCGAAAGTTTTACGTGACAACGACTTTGAGTGGTAAAATAATTTTAATGTGAATATTCATTCGTATAGTAGGAAGAAGGATGAAACATAGTTGAGTGGGAGAGAGACGCAAGGCATTCGGCGGGCCTCTCTCTCGTTAGGTGACTCATCGTAACGTTACCGAGCGTTACACTTTTTCATAAGTGCCTCCCAGCCGCAACCTAATTTAAGACGTTGTCACGTCAAAAAAAAAACTTAATTTCAGTTCAAAAATCAATAGTACTTTTTCGTTTCAAGTTTTGCTCTTTTCACATTATATTGGAAACATTACAATCGTAGGCGTTGTTCGAATTCAGAATAGGCAACTTTAAAATTAACTACTAACAATTAAAAAAAAAACTAACCTTTGCTGTAAACTGAATGAATTAAAAATAAACAAATCGCCAGTCGCACCGCCATCTTGATTTTGTATTTCAAACACGCAACACTTTTTTAACACCTGAAACAATCAAAAGTAGGTAAATACTTTAAAAAATATAAATACTCCTTTTAGGGGGCTGAGTCACCTTCGTCCGTGGGTGTACACCTTTAATTGAATCCCCACACGTGGTCCCCGGGTGGTGCAAATCAGGTGACAATCAACTGGTGGTAGGCTTCGGCAGTGGTTAGCGACCACCCACCAGACAAAGCCGCACCGCCAAGCCGCCTTGCCGTGTTCCGGTGCGATGTCTGGTGACACCACGCAGAGAGGGAGGGTCGGAATTGTTGCTCCTTTAAGGTTTCTAACCATAAGGAGGCTCATTCTACTGACACCTTCTCACCGAAAATCATTCGAGATCTCGAGTGAATTGGTATATACCTAGGGCGGGCGCGTCTCATCGTAGACAGCATCATTGCTTAACATCATGCAAGTTGTAGTCAAGCGCAAGCCTATTGCAGAATAAAAAAAATCTATATAACTTCAGCAGCAACTTCCAAGCTTCAACCAGCTTACTTGATGAGCAGCGGTGGCGCAGCGGTACGGGCATCGCCTTAGAAAAATAAGTTCGCAGGTTCTAATCCTAGTCGTGCCCACACATCTTTGTATGATTGTTTTGTCACCGCTGCTCAATATCGGTGTAGGAAAACATCGTGAGGAAACCGGCATGTCTAAGAAGTTAGAACTAATCATTCGAGGACATATAACATCCACCAACTCGCACTTGGTCAGCGTGTGTGGATTAAGGCCTAAACTCTCTCAACTCGTAAGATAGTTGAGAGGAGACCCGTGCAATTGTAGGACACTGGGGCTGACGTGACATTACTTCAAGTCCAAATATTAAAAACTCGTCAACATCGGGCCATCCGTTTCCAATACACGATAATAAAAACTTGTATAGATACACGAGCGAGGAAGATTTATTGTAAGTAGGTGTAGGTTAAAAGTTAAGATTTTTTCACCTCTGCCTACACTATTGGCTAAAGATGTAAGTCCAGTACCGTTCTAGTCCGCTGGTCTTAAACAATAGTCTGTTCTAAGTTAACTTTATAAATTACCGTACATCGCCATTTTAATTATCAATCAAAGCTGCCCGGGAATCGAACCCGTTGCGCTCTGGTAACTAACCAACGATGCGTGTACCTGCCCTATTATGAGTTCTTTACGTTCACTGCTGCGATACAGGCTTCGCCTTAGAAATAGAATGTTGCGGGTTCGTCTCCCGGTCGCGCACACACATCTTTACGTTAATATCGGTGAAGGAGAACATCGTGAGGAAACCGGCATAAGGACTAGGTAATCATTCGAGGATATGTGACATCCACAAACCCGCAGTTAACCAGCGTGTGTAAGGCCTAAACTCTCTCAACTCGTAAGATAGTTGAGGGTACACCCGTGCCCAGGAGTGGAAAAAAAAAGGGGTTGAAGTGAAAAGAATATTAGTCGCACCAAAACGTCGTTAGCGTACATTATATTAGTAAGCAAGCGATTTATTATTAATGGAGAGATTTTTTGAGTCACCTTCGTCCATGGGAGTGCACCTTTTATCTGAATACCCACACGTACACCCTGGGTGGTGCAACTCAGGTGACAATCAACTGGTAATTATGTTTACTGGTAGTTAAGTGGTGGTAGGCTTCGGCCGTGGTTAGTGACCACCCATCAGACAAAGCCGCATCGCTATACGGTCTTGCCGTGTTCCGGTATGATGTCTGGTGACACCATTAAAGAGGGTGGATTGCAATTGTTGCTCTTATGGTTTAAACCTCAAGGAGCCTAATTTCACTGCCACCTTCTCACCAAAGGCCTTCGTAATCACAAGTGAACCGGTACATTGGGCTGGCGCGTCCCATCGTAGACTACATCATTGCTTAACATCAGGTAAGATGTAGTCAAGCGCTAGACTACTACAGAATAAAAAAAGAAGTTTAAAAAGGCGGATCGACTTGTCATAACAATTTATACGTTAACACAACAAAAATAAGCAACGCCGCGGGTACATATTATGGTTGCAAAATGGAACATCAAAGTAATTATTTATTTACTTTAAACGAGCACGCGATCTTGAAAACTGCTTTAACGATTTCGATGAACTTTTAAATGATGGGACAGTAAATATATCTAGATAGGCTTTTTTTTATAAAACCAGAGTCAAAATTTGTTGCCGAACCGCTAAAGACTATTTTTTTTTTATAGTCTCTTGGTAAGACTACAGTCTCGCGTGGTTAGGACCTCAAAAATATTTAAAAGTATCGATTCTTAAAAAAGTCCAATTCGATTCATATTAGTTTAAAAAAGATGTAAAATTATGATATTTAAATTCTTAAAAAGTTCAAGGTCGACATTAATATACAACTTTTTAAAGTCCAAATCCATTTTAGTTTTAACAATTTGCTTCACATTAGCTCCACTTTACTTTCATCCTTTTCTTTCAAATACGATAACCACAAATGCTTTCTCCTTTACTCATGTTCCAAATTTAAACAATGCTCCTGGAACGAATATCTGACAGATTGATTTTTTTTTAAATAAAAACTTATTCGAAAAGGTTATATCAGTCTTTATTTAATTTTTGTCAGTTAAGTTTTTAAAAATAAACAGTACAGACTTTAAAATTCTTCGTTTTTTAAAACAAAAATAATTATTGTTTATGCCTATAACTTAAACTTTTACTAACTTAAACCTAACTTGGAACTTAACAATACATCAACATTTTAAGAAGATTACGTAATCACAGTTATTAAACTTAACTCATACTTACAAGGAACAGACACTGCACAACACAACACAAAAAAAGTCAAATATAACCACAGAAAAAAAGCCAAATGACTTAAAATATGAAACCCACAATCAAGAATCGTTTAAAAACTAATAAAACATAGTAAATTAATATCAATTTGTGATTTCGGACTCGATTTTATGTTTTTAAATTGATGTTTTTTTTTCGGAACGTGCGTCCGTTTCTCGCGCGAGCGACGAAACGACTGGTTTTGCCTTGACTTCAATGAATACTTGGGCTGCGTTTACGCAGGTGATCCGAGTATGTTTCAAGTATAAAGTAAGGCCAAAGCGTAAGAGAGACAGAAAGAAATTCTTAAGATATTCAAGTAAATAGAAAAAGATATATGACCCTTTTTTTGGCAGGTTCTGAAGTAAATAGTTTGCATGTGTGTCATACCAAGCTATGCTCAGCGACCTCAGTGGAGTCTCCCTATAGGTGGGTCTAAAGATGAACACGGAGAAGACGATGATCATGTCGAGAGACCATATCGTACTCGTATTATGCGTTTCAAATAACAATAGGACTGGACTCGCGGCTAACTTCATATCAAAAACCTAGCAAAAGTAGCGCCAGCACAGAATATCAAACCACAGACAATAATATTATTTTAAAATGTATGGAACACTGATTCATGTAGAAAAATTTGCGTATGTAGCTACATACAGCTACCTACCTAAGTAAATTTACGCGGTAGGATACCACAAACTTTTGCACAAATACATAAACACGAATATAAACACATTTTTTTAAACCGCTTCTTTTCGTCCGAAGTTAATAAAATATGTTCGTACCTAAATATTCGACTCCAAATTTCCAATTTCACTGGAACGGCAATAAGATATACGCATTTTAATGTTTTATTCATCTTGATGTGATTATTATATCGAACAAACATTTTTGCTCACCGTACTGAAAAATGTGAAGTTGTTGCGCATTCCAGTCCAAGATGGCGGATTTCCAATCCTATTCTTATTTGAAACGCACCAGATATTGTTGGAGACGATACTCTCGAAGTTGTTGGCGAGTATAATATATCTAGGAAAAACTATTGAGCTATGTAGATTGTAGATCCAACATTAACAACAGTAAGTCCCCGGTGCCGCGTAGCCTCACTTCTCTCAATGCTCTTCTGGTCTTCAACTGAGACGTGTTTGCGGATGGTCGAAAGGAGATACTGTCAGTATGTCAGAAGTATTGTGAGAAAAATGTATAAAAAGATATTATTACTGTTCTTATTATTTTTAACGTTATTACTTAACAATAATTGTAACTGGCGCTTTGTCGTTATTATTATAAAAAAAACATCGATAAAGAGGTCGCATGAATCCAACTCGGATGGACAGCATTCGAGAAACCACGCGATGTGTTCTCGTTTAGGATTCCTCGAAGACCTAAGACTAAAGTCTATAAGTCTGTTGCCAGTGATGACATACAAACAAATGTGGTCTTTCACAGCTGGTTCTACAAATCAGCTCTACGGACCATGGAGAGAGCTGTACTCGAAAGAAATCTGCAGAGGAACTAAAGTGACCGACATATCGATCAAAGTTAGCAAGTTATAATAATAATAATAGTGGGACATTATACACACGGTTATCTGATCCCAAACTAAGCAGAGCTTGTACTATGGAAACCAGATAACTGGTAATATACTACTTAAAATACTTTTCTTTTGTAAATACATACTTAAACATTGATAATTACACCCAGACATTTGTGTCTGGGTAAACATTTCATCAACAAATGTTTGACTTGGATGGGAATCAAACCCACGACCCGAAACAAATCTTTGGTGCTAATATGATGTCACCTGATCTATTGAAATAAAACTACTTTTTAACGGATTTTATCGCGGTTTATTTTAGATTTTAGATCCCGACGTTTCAAAGTCTTTTCAGACTTCATGTTCACGGGTGGACTGAGATATTTGACGTCCAAAAATATTAATCACAATTATTACTGACTACCTTCAAACATTAATATTTAAGTTGCGTTCCGATTTAAGCAAACTGAGCTCACAGTGTCTTGAATTCTGAGTTGATTTTGCTTGGGTTTTGGTACAAGTAAATTAAGCACTGGGTCCCAAGCTGGTGGTATATTCCAACCATTTTCTCTGTTAAAATTAGGATGTTTTTTAATTTCAATAGCTTCGCGGATCATTCTTGGTAGGAACCGGTTTTCTTTGACAAGGACCTGTGTTTTATCAAATCTCAAGTAATGGTTGGGGCCTTTTTGAGTATGTTCACACACTGCAGATTTCGTTGAGCGTTGATGTTTAACATCAGCTATGTGTTCTTTTACGCGGGTCCCTATACTTCTTTTTGTTTGTCCTATATATGAGAGTCCACACTCACAGTCAATTTTATAAACACCCGCATCTTGTAGAGGGACTTGACACTTGACAGATGGTAAAAATTGACTTATCTTGGTTTTTGGCTTGAAGTAAGTATTTATAGAAGCCCGCTTAAGGATATAGCCAATCTTGTCGGTCACTCCTCTTATATAAGGAAGAATTGCAGGTTGCCTTTCAACTGTAGCTGGTTTTACACGTGATCTGCGGCGACGCGGTGCTCGGAGCTTGTTGTCATGCAATACTTGCTTGACGTACTTAAGCTCTGCGTCAAGATGTTCATCATCACAGATCCCGTGTGCTCTCTGAAACAAAGTTTTGCCCACGGTAGTTAACTGTTTAGGATGGTGGTGCGAATCACCGTTTAGATACCTATTTGTATGTGTTGGTTTTCTATAAACTGTATGACCTAAGGTATTGTTAGGATTCCTGGTTATAAGGATATCTAGAAAAGCTAAGGTGTTATTTGCCTCCAACTCCATTGTGAATTGAATGTTGTTGTTAATGGAGTTGAGATGGTCGAGGAAAGTGGATAATCTTGACTCTCGATATCGATCTCATCATACTACGATTTCAATCCGTACCAAGACTTACTATGTCGACGGGCACTGGTTAGCTACACACCCAGTACCAAAAGTTGTTAGGAAAATGCCCGTTTTCACTAACATGAGAAAACGTATAGACGTGATCCTGAAATATTAAGCAGTAGTCCAGCATAAAAAACATTTTGCCAACAGTCGGGCGTCGAATAAGACCTTAAGAACCGCCTTAAGTAGCTTATGCGACTCCTGAGGCAACTTGCTGTTTTGCTTGCTTTTACAAGTTTGGTAAGCTTTGATTTCTGTTTTTTTTATCCTGAAATAGGTTTACGCTTGACTACAACTTGCCTGATGTTAAGCAATGATGTAGTCTACGATGTGACGCGCCTGTCCACTCGTGCCTGCCTACCGAATCAATCGTGGTTACAAATGAATTTCGGTGAGAAGGTGGCAGTGGAATGAGCCTCCATAGGAGGATTCCTCCCGAAGAATCTGACTCCACTAAATTCACAAACCTTTTTGTTACATTTCGTCTCGTTTCGCATCTTTTAAATAGTTTCCAATCTTTTAAATTCATATTTAAACTTATTTCCTCAAGATGATGGAAAGTTAACAAAAATCTATTCATTTGCTCATTTAATGGGGCAGGCTATAGACATAGTATTGTCTTAGATTTACGCGAATATCACACTTTGAAATAAAACTACTGTTTAACGGATTTTATCACGGTTTATTTTAGATTTTAGATCCCGACGTTTCAGTCTCTTCAGACTTCATGTTCATGTTCCACCCGCGACCACTCTCATCCAGCTCTTACCAACCACCTTGCAAAGATCATCACTCCACCTAGTCTGAGGGCGTCCTACGCTACGTTTGCCAATACGTGGTCTCCACTCAAACTCGTTTACCCCAACGGCTGTCGGTTCTTTGGCATATGACCGGCCCACTGCCACTTCAGCTTACTAATCCGATGAGCTATGTCGATTACTCTGGTTCTTTGTTGTATCACTGCATTGCGGATTCGATCCTTCAGAGAAACTCCGAGCATAGCCCTTTCCATAGCTCGCTGAACGACTTTAAATTTATGGACCAGTCCTTCCGTGAGTGGCCAAGTTTCGGCTCCGTGTATCATAACGGGTAGGACGCACTGATTATAGACTTTCGTCTTCAGACTTTGTGGGATATCATATGTTTTACTTCTAAGATCTTTTCACGATGTATTCCTTCACCAATATTGTATTTTACCGTAATTAAATAGTAATTAATAGATAATTACATCTGTATATCACCGTAAACCTAATTATCCAGCGTGGGAAGCCACTAATTGGTCAACATTAGCCGGAAATCTTGCCGCCATTGAAATAACATACCAATTAGTAATGTAGGTGCAGAATTTATGATATTTTTTACCTATGATTTTTTTTAAATAGACTTGCGCTTGACCACAACTTGCCTGATGTGAAGCAATGATGCAGTCTACGATGGAATGCGCTTACCCAGTAAATAACGATTCACTCTTGACTTGAAGACCACAAGATTATAGCTATCGGGAAACACAGATGCCGGCAGCGAATACCACAATTTGGCAGTTCGCACAATGAAAGTCGAAACAAAGCGCTTTGTGCGTACCCGTGGAATTTCCACCATATAACGGAGGCGCATAGCCGTACCTCTACTTGTCCGATGGAAGAACGGGGATGGGGGAATAAGATTGTGTAATTCCAACGCACACTCTCCGAAATGTATCCGGTAAAAGTGCTATTAGGTATTGACTGGCCTGTTGGCGTGTGGTTAGTGACCTTGACTGCTAGGCTTTGTCGTGGGTTCGATTCCCTACCTGCCAGCGGCGAAGGGTGGAAGTCTGAAAAAGGGGAAGCCGGAGCAACAAAGTTCTTACCTAAGAATATAATAAGCAAAACCAAGCGGCCTTGCCGTGTTCCGGTGCGATGTCTGGTGACACCACGCAGAGAGGGTGGGTCGGAATTGTTGCTCCTTTATGGTTTCTAACCAAATGAATAGCTCATTGCTATTGCAGGTGGCGCGTTCCATCGTACTACATCATTGGTTAACATTAGGAAAGTTGTAGTCAAGCGTCAGCCTCACACTCATTTCAACCCTTTTTAGTGTCCCACAGCTGGGCACGGGTTTTCTCTCAACTATCTTATGAGTTGACTTCTTCTTAGTTTAGGTCTTAATCCACACACGCTGGCCAAGTGCGGGTAGAATGAATAGTTCTCAGACATGCCGGTTTCCTAACGATGTTTTCCTTCACCGATGTTCGATCGATTCGAAACATCTGTGAAGAATCTCTTTTTTTTCTATTTTTATTATTCTTCGATAGGCTGAGCAGGGGTGCAGCCTATTGAAGAATAATAAAAAAAGTTTGTACATACTATAGTAACACGAATAAATAAATTCTGGAATGAAATTAATGTAGTAAGTACTTGGCAATCAAAGAATCATCAACAACCCCTCAGGTTGTAAAGTTATGTACGTTATGATGTGTTGATTTAATTAACACACGCAAAGGAATCATTAAGAAGTGTATATTATTTTAATAAACATTTTCATCATTGTTAATTCGTGAATTTTACTCATGTTTTAATAATTATTCTGGTATTTTTTAACTGGCCTGGTGGCGGAGTGGTTAGTGACCTTGACTGCTGGAGGATTCACACCCAGTATATTACCAGTTATCTGGTTTCCATAACACAAGCTCTGCTTAGTTTGGGATCAGATGACCGTGTGTGTTAATGTCCCACTATATTAATACACTTGTGGAGGTGACTGGAGGATCGGGTGGTAGTGACCCTCCAGTGAAAAGGGAAGATCTTCCTGCCGGGCGTGATGTAATGCCCGGCGACCGCGGTACTCCCTCCGACTGTTCTTGTCGGGAAGTTGTATATATGCTAATCGTCGGTGAAACTTTGCCTGTGCGATTCAGGATTGCTATGACGTCATGTCTCTTGAGTGGCGTTAGGTATGTGTGCGCCACACACCGGATAGTTATTACGCCAAAATTCATTACCCGTTGTGCAATTTTATATCAGCAGGCGCTTAAAAAAAATTTGTTCATTGCTATTTAATTTAATCAGGCGTATTAATAATAAAACTCAGTTATGAATTTCGTATATCCGTGCAACCGGGTTCTCTAAGTAGTCTGTGGTATGTGCTATTTTATTTGAGTAAAATAAAACCATTTATTTTGTTAAACACTTACAGCCTTATTCGTAAAAATGTTATAAAACTCTTTAGTTACAATGGACTTTGTCTCTTTCTTGCTAAATTAATGTCAACATGACAGACAAAGACCAAACGAATACACCTTTTTTAGCTATAATGAGCCCAAAATACGTTTGAACACGGGGGTTATTATAGGCCCAATCTGACATGAATTACATAATTATTAGTAACAATTTCTAGCATGCAACACGAAATTCAGCTCAGTTATTGCTGTACACCATTAATTTTTAGCTATCCCCGGACATTTAAGCGATAGGTAGGTAACAACAAAATACGCAACAGAATCTATACTACATAAGGTTCGCAGGCTGGTCGCTCTAGTGATGTACGTGCTGCGCGTGCTGCGTGGGGACCTGCACCACCCGGAGGTGCTCGCGGAGCTGCGGTTGTGCGCGCCGGACGGGTGCGTGGTCGCTCGCCGCCGCCCTCCCACACTAGCCTGTCCAGTTTCTAGGACAAACCTTATGAAATTTTCTCCTCTCGCACGAGCTATTACATTGATTAATACAATGTCTAAAAATATTGATATTTTTCACAGTAGCTTGACGGAGTGCACAAAAAGCGTGGCAAATTACATAGAAGTTTTAGGATCTAAAAACAATTAATACTTACCTACGTACCATCATTATTATTATTATTATTTATAGAAAAAAAAAGAAAATTGTAACATCGAATTGGTTAGCTGTAAGGATGTTATAATACTGTAATAATAAATAAATAAATAAATAATAAAATGAGGACATTGTATTATTTTAGATTTACGCGAATATCACACATTAAAATAAAACTGCTTTAAAACGGATTTTATCGCGGTTTATTTTAATCTAAAATAAACAGCTATTAGATCCGTTAAAAAGGAGTTTTATTATAATGAGGACATTGGTTTAAATGTATTATTCATATTTCAGCAGGCGTTCAATAAAACTCAATTCATAGAGCACAAATCTTGTCTATTGTCGCTGCTCCTTTGCTTACGACAATCAGTAATGATAGGTAGTCTGTGGAATAGATATCTTGTAAGAAATCTGTAGGGTATTGCTGTGGATCATGCAAGGTCCTTATAATGTCCCTGGTAGCATGTTAATGTGTCGAAAAACAATAAATAAATACTATTTTCTGAAATTTACGCGAATATCACACATTGAAATTAAATTATTTTATATAGAATTTTATCGCGGTTAATTTTAGATTTTAAATCCGGACGTTTTAAAATCTAAAATAAACCGCGATAAACTCTATTTTTTTTTTATTTATTCAATAAAGAAATGTTTCCATAACGTGTATTAATTAATTACTTAGGTAGGTAAGTTAGAACGCATAGTAACATCAATGATGTGCTATTTGATTTTAGAAGGCGCTTTAAACAAAATTTGTAACTAAATTGTACGTTTGCCAAAGGACATTGGGGTGAGGTTGGTACGTTGTGGGGGTGAGGGATACGGTCAGGGATAGCTCGGGAGCTGCATTGATTGCAACAAGCGCACTGCAGATGCGCCGTGCGGAAGCTGGTAAGCATATATTTACAAAAGAAAAGTATTATATGTATAGTATATACCAGTTATCTGGTTTCCATAACACAAGCTCTGCTTAGCTTGGGACCAGATGACCGTGTGTGTTAATGTCCCAGAATATTTATTTATTATTTATTTATTTATAAGGTTACACTGCACACTGAGATGTGTTAAGGTTATCTACGAAGACGGGATGTTCACAGGAATAAAATCACTGTTTTTGTATCCGTTTCCGAAGAGAGTATTTATTGTACTAAAAATAATAATAAAGTTATAAAATGCAGTTACAAAATGTTAAGTAGGTTAAGTAGCGAAGGCGCTAAATCACTTTATCGCCAAAATATTATTAACGCAGAATGAGTTAAAATGTTATACAAGTAAAATCATGTGGCGATGCTCGTACTACTTCCGTTTCCTGCAGTAGTCTTACTCTAACCGGGGAGCAGTGGTGGCGCAGCGGTACGGGCCTCGCCTTAGAAAAATAAGGTCGCGGGTTCGAATCGTGGTCGTGCCCACACATCTTTGTGTGATTGTTTCATCTCCGCTGCTCAATATCGGTGAAGGAAAACATCGTGAGGAAACCGGCATGTCTAAGAACTGATCATTCGAGAATATGTGACATCTACCAACCTGCACTTGGCTAGCGTCTGTGGATTAAGGCCTGAACTCTCTCAACTCGTAAGATAGTTGAGAGAAGACCTGTGCCCAGCAGTGGGACACTGAAAAGGGTTGAAGTGAAAGAAATCGGGAATTGTCCCTGGGTGTACCTATATGGTGCGAACAGGGATAATCGTCGGTTGGTGCAAAATTACATTTAGAGCAAAATTGTCTAATGGGCCTCTACATGTTGGCTTCGGCCCTACGCACGCCTTCCAAAAGTCCAGCGCTCTATAGCTCCAAAATAAAATAAGATAATAATAATAATCTAGGACATCAACACACACAGTCATCTGGTCCCAAGCTAAGCAGAGCTTGTGTTATGGAAACCAGATAACTGACTACTTACTTATAATACTTTTCTTTTGTAAATATATACATACATCTATTAGATAATTACACGCAGACTCGAGTCAAACAGACATGTTCCTCACACATGTCTGTCTCGGATGGAAATCGAACCCACGACCTGCCGCTTCAAAATTAAGTATCTTATAGCCACGCCGGCGGCCTGTCAATAATCTTCTAATATATAAAATTCTCGTGTCACAATGTTCGTTCCCATACTCCTCCGAAACGGCTCGACCGATTCTTATGTAATTTTTTATGCATATTCAGTAAGTCTGAGAATCGGCTACTATCTATTTTTCGAACCTCTAAGGGGTGTTCACCCAAATTTTTTTTATTATTTTTTTTATTATGTGACATTAAAAAACACATACAATTCTAAATTTTCACCCTTCTATCACCAACCCCTATTTTTAATAGCGAAATTAGTAATACGCGGTACGAAGTTCGCTGGGGCAGCTAGTTATTAATTCCTACTAATATTATAAATGCGAAAAAAACCGAAATCCACGCGGACGAAGTCGCGGGCGGCCGTTAGTAAATAAAATATAATATTTAATCCATATATTCACGTGTTTGGGGATTAACACAGGCAATTTTTTATTTCAATAAGTATCTTACGGGCAAAGCCGTGGGCGGCAGCTAGTTTAAACTAAATGTCTACCAAAAGGATTGTCAAAGGAATTATTTTGGTTCATTTAACTTTACAAAGGTAACGCCTGAAGGCTTTTAGCTGTTCTCTTTGTGATGATATAGGTCGCATACTAATTATTTATACCCGGAGGTGCAGGCAGAGAAGGAGAGTTGTACTTATGCCCCATCTCACCCACTACCACAAAAATTATAAATGTAAGTATATATATAGAAGAACTTGTATAGGCCGACCGTTTAACTCGCGTATCGCCATCTGAGGTACAAAGTCATAAAACATTAATTAAATCTCTTAAAGAACTATTTAACCACAGATAAAAGTAATGTAAGACTATTCGTCACTAATATCGCTTGAATCATCATCACTGTCTGTGCAGCTTGAGGAGTCAGAATCTTGGTGATAGGCGATACGCGAGTTAAACGGTCGGCAAGATGTTTGTTTCTCTTTCACGCCAAAACTATTCGACGGTTGTGGATAAAATTTGACACAGACATAGATTGAAATAAAACTTTATAACGGATTTTATCGCGGTTTATTTTAGCTTTTAAATCCCGGCGTTTCAGTCTTTTCAGACTTCATTGTCATGATGGACTGAGGTATTTGACGTCCAAACCTATTAAACACAATTATTACTGACTACTTACAAACACTATATTATTTCGAGATTTTATAGAGCTTATATCTTTCATTATATTATAGAGCTCACAGTGTCTTGAATTGAAATGAAATTAAATGAAAATATGGAATGAAATGAAATGAAAATGAAATGAAATGAAATGAAAATATGCTTTATTTTTTTTGAGGCGCGAGACTACTTAAAAATATTCCAATTTCTTTTCTTATCGTGCAGTGAATGACTGGCAACTACTGAGAAACACTGCCTAAAAACTCAGTAGGCTTTTTTCTTTTTTAAATGAAGCACTTATATCTATTACATTTTGTTTGTTTATTGTGTTGAATTAGAGCGACTTAATTTTTTATCCGTTAGATAGTCTGAAATTTTATAATAGTCATTTCCCTAATATTATTTGGAAGTTTATTGTAGAAACGTATACACTGCCCCATAAAAGAGTTACTGATTTTGAGGAGTCGAGTATGATGTGCTACAAGATCGTTCTTATTTCTAGTATTCAAATTATGTGTGTCGCTTATTTTTTTAAATTTCGTAATATTTTTAATTCTGAGAGGACAGGCATAGATTATAGTCTGGAATAATAACTGTAATGCGGTACGTCGTAATATTGTTTCATTTTTTATAATCTTACTGGCGGGCTTATTAAAATACGATTTTATGTTAGGAACTTATTTTTGCTCGAGCCAGGAACCGAACACAACACCGCAGTTATTAAGCAAACACTACCTAAATTGTAAAGGGTTGTCAAGGGAATTAATTTGGTTCATTTATGTTCACAAAGGCACGCCTAGGGCTTTCGGCTGTATCCTTTGTTATGTTGAATCTAATTGTGTTACAGATAATTTAAACTAATTAATTCATACCCAGTGAGCAAATCTTCGTATACCCTTGGGGTAATTTCATTTGGTTACAAGATTTAGTAATAATTGACTAAGTAAATATAAAAAGTAACAGTAATATAAAAAAGTATTCAGATGCTAAATCTAATATATAAAATTCTCGTGTCACAGTTTTCGTTGCCATACTCCTCCGAAACGGCTTGACCGATTCTTATGAAATTTTTTATTCATATTCAGTAGGTCTAAGAATCGGCCAACATCTATTTTTCATTCCCCTAAGTGAACATTTTTTTTAATAAATACGCGGTACGAAGTTCGCTGGCGCAGCTAGTAATTTAAAAAAAAACGTGTCACAGTATATAAATATTCAGTAGGTCTGAGAATCGGCCACTGTCTATTTTTCATACCTTAAATGGCAAGGGTTATCCACCCCTTACATTTGTTTAGATATTACCCGATTCTGGCGCTTAGACATTTATCTCTAGTCCCCCCCCCCTTGATAGCTAAATCTTTCCAAATCTTCCTTAGGGGGAGGAGGAGGGTCTTGGCAAATATCATGCAATTATTTTTCTCGCAGAAAACGTTGTAAAATTGCGTGAAAAATAGTTTCTAGAAGAAAATTTGGCCAAATCTGAGACAATAGTGTTTGTCGTACTCGCCCGAACTTCGCAGAGCAGCGAAGTAGAGCTCAATTGTTTAGCTGTATTGACACCAGCGTGACAAGATTTAGAATGACCGTTTACAGCCGAAATAGAAGTTTTGAAGAATCTCGCTAGAGATTAGAGGAGGGGAGAGGGAGTTGAGGAAAATCTTACGATATCACACCGAGAGGGGTAGAAAAATCCCCAAAAATGCCTCACGTATAATGGACGTCCCCTAAGACGTTTATGAATACCGGGGTAAGTTACTAGTATGGACGAATACCGTACTATCATGTAATGCTATAGAATCACCAGGGCAGAGTCACCTTCGTCCGTGGGTGTACACCTTTAATTGAATCCCCACACGTGGTCCCCGGGTGGTGCAAATCAGGTGACAATCAACTGGTGGTAGGCTTCAGCCGTGGTTAGTAACCACCCATCAGACAAAGCCGCACCGCCAAGCGGCCTTACCGTGTTCCGGTGCGATGTCTGGTGACACCATGCAGAGGGTGGGTCGGAATTGTTGCTCCTTTGAAGCTTCTAACTATATGGAGGCTCATTCCACTGCCACCTCACCGATAATCATTCCTAGTCACGAGTGAATCGGTGTACTTACCTACTGGGCTGGCGCGTTTAATCGTTGACTGTATCATTGCTTAACATCAGGCAAGTTGTAAAAACAAAGAATCAAATTTTAGCTAGACATTATTAGACGTAACTCTGAATGATAGATTGAGGAATGAAGTAATTAGTGAAGACTGTGGTCTGAAAGAAGATGTAGTTACAAAGGTTGAAAATAGTATGCTGTGGTTTGGTCATGTGGAGAGGAATGAAGGTAAACGATTGAAGAAAGTTATATACACGGCGGAGGTGAGTGGAAACGCTGGGAGAGGACGCTATAGGAGGACATTCGCTGGTCTCATCTGTGATGTCCTACAGAAGGGACAGGTGCATAGCACAACCACAGCAGGTGTATGAATATTAGTGAGGCTAAGGAAGTATGTTTAGATCGTAGCAGTGGCGCTCTATAGTCTCTGCCTACCCCTATGGGAAAAAGGCGTGATTGTATATCTTTGTGGTGTATCAATGTGGTATGTGTAACATGATAGTACATGCTGCCACTTTTGCTACCTCTCGTGGATGGACAGTTCACTTTCATCCGTCTTGCATATTACACGTGAATAAATTAATTAATGTAGTGTTAACGGACTTTAATTTGGACTCTCCCAATTAGGACCCGAGATAGAAGAACACTACATCTGTATGGACGTCATTATACGATGTTCCACCGCACGCTCGCCGTGTGTCATGTATACATGCGATTGTTTGCATCAACGTGGTCGTGGACTTGGTAGTATTCCTAAATTATACTCCTCTTTGCATATTTTTCAGGGTTTTCGGGGATAGGGTAAGAAATAACGAAATTGCTGACATAATTTATATAATTTAACACATATATTAAATATAATGAGTACATACAACATATCTTATGATAACTAGTAACATATATTATTATTATAACTCGAAAACTATTATTAGGCCTTTAAAATAATATAAAGAAGATATTAAATATCTTTAACAACTGTTTGTTTGACGAAAAAATAGCCATTTCTTTTGTTATATAGCTCAGAAAATAGACTCATTACAATTGTCCTTAGTCTACTTTGTTAAATAACGGTTTTGAAAAAAATTAAAAACTTTTTAAAACTTTTTTTTCATGAAATTTGATATGTGTTATCCAGGCACCTATTAAGTGGGCGTAGATATCGTAAAAAAGCAAAAAAAAAAAGAGTTTTTTTTTAAATATTCCTTCTTATAAGCTATATTATAACTAGGTGATATGTTTTATTATTTTTATTATAATTATAACATCGATTTAAAAACTAGTACAAATGCCTCAGCCAGAAGGATATGTATTTGTTTAATTATTTACTTATTTATTAATTATAAACTATTCACAATGATAATATTTAAAGATTAAAAGGTTATTATATAATAAGATACGACAAATGCCGTCATAAGTACTAATTTTAAACAACATTCATAAGTATTTAATATTATATTAAAACATTTATATTTTATAATACTAAAACTACATTTTAAATTAATATTTTTTATTAAATAATTAAATTATGATATGTTTTTGATTTACTATTATTATTTTTTCTAATTTTGCCTTTTTTATTAAATAAAATTTAGCATCGGTTGACCGTTGTTCAAAGCGAATTTTTCATTTTTTTAATTTCTCCATTTTTTGTGACTGAGTTTTGTTTTTATTAAGAAATAACAAGTTTTTAGGAATGTAGGAAAGAACTCAATCACAAATGACTAAACTATGTGAGACTGGTAGTCAAATTTAATAGAATCCCATATTTACTAATATCTGGCAATCTTTTTTGAGTCAAGATCCATCATATTAATCAGTAAAAATGAGTATGTTCTTATAAAAAATTGCGTAAAATGGTATATTTATTTAAAAATAAACAAAACATAATTACAAAAAACATTTTTATAAACAATTATTCTTCTTTTATTGAAAGTTATTGAAAAAATAAAATTATACCATTCTACGCGTATTTTTTAACAGATTAATGAAGTCTGTAGACGCCTCCGATGCGTTTTTCACCGGCGGTGTGTTGCACGAACTCGCGGATCTGGTCAGTGGCAACAGGTCCGATGCATATCAGAGGCTCTTTGAAGTAACCGCAGCTCTATAACCATACAAAATAATTAATTTGCAACAAAAACACATCTTTAAAATATTAATTAGCTAGTTTCATTTATTTAGCTAAGAATAGACCCGACTAATTCACCTTTCAAACAAATTTTTTTTTAATCATAATTGGTTCATCCGTTCGGGAGCTACGATGCTACAGATAGACACACACAGACACGTCAAACTGACTTCAAACGTAGGTACCTAGAATTGTGCGTTTAGTACAATAGCTAGTATAATTTTGGCAGGACGCAAGCGCTTCGTCTAAATAGTGACGCTTTTTTCAACATAGCTCAAAAATTAGTGGTCAGAGCTAGATCTTTTTTTTTTCTCTGATTGCATCTTGCGATTAGCCTGTTGGTTATAAGGTGACGTCCATTAATTACCTATTTGAGAATTAGGCTAGCGCGTCCCATCGTATGAGTGCTTAACATCAGGCAAGTATTGCAGAGTAAAAAAAACAGAACGTACCTTCCTAGGTTTCTGCCTATGACGGCGTTGCATGATGCAGCAGAGACCCCGCGTGACGTCACACTCGCTAGAAATAGTGCACTCCTCGTTGTATTGCTTACGGCCGGAAGATGGCGGGCGGCAGACGTGCATCTCACCTAAAATATTTATCTTACTAAGTAATTTAAATAAGAATTTCTTTAAACGGAATGAAAAATTAGGAAAACAACAACAAAAAAAATTGGTTGCCTGTAAAGTCGGTATACGGGCGAAAGTTTTACGTGACAACGACTTTGAGTGGCAAAATAATTTTAATGTGAATATTCATTCGTATAGTAGGAAGAAGGATGAAATAATAGTAACAATTTAAAACATTTATTTATACAAAGAATTATATTTAAAACATTAATTTATACAAAGAATCTCGCTCTTAGGCGGGCTAAATGTGCTCGAGTGGAAGGGACGCGTGCCTTTCACTTTTTATGTCTGTCTCTCTCGCTCTTAGGCGGGCTAACCATGCCCGAGTGGAAGGGACGCGTGCCTCTCACTCGCTCTCATTGTGAGCGCATAACGTGAGCGGAGCGTAACGCAGTTTCTTGAAGTGTCACCCGGCAAAACAATTTATAAGACGTTGTCACGTCAAAAATTATGACAAAAACTATAAAAAAACAAATTTTCTTACTTTTAATTTAAAAAAAAAATTTTTTCGGAGGAAATTTATGACGCCTTATCTAGTTTTAAGATGAGCACAATATGTCCTCCAATGTTACAAATAATGCAAATATTTGTATTGATTCTAATGTTTGTTAACCAAAATCCATATTTTTATCTATGAAATAATTAGGTAGGTAGATACTTAAGTCTATTAATGATACCGCCTTAATAAATAGAGTTTTGAATTAGTTTATTTATTTTATTATAATTTAAACTATCCTTTGTATAGGTATACCTATTTATATAAAATATTCAATATTTCTTTTTTATATTTATAATGATTAATTATGACGTCTGCTGTGTTATAAGTTTAATTTTGCTTAAGCTTGGCTTGACACATTGCAGCGTAGTGATTTTTAAATTTTTGCAACTCCAATTTTTTTTCTTTCTATTTTTTCCCTTTAACGACATTACCTCGCTTTGAAGTGAGTTAGCGTTACGTCATACCTCTGTATAAAACTTATCTAGGCGTGCCTTCGCAAAAATGTATATATTTAAAAAATTTAGTATCATTGTCAAAATTTGATATTGCCTCTTCAGCGTTCGAGGCTGTGGGTTCAAATCCCACGCTGAATTAAAAGGGGGCAACTCACCAGGTACAACTTCTTCGCAGACAAGTCCGGCATCACATTGATTCTCTCTGTTGCAAATCTCACCGAGTTTTCGTCCTGCAAACGCTGGCAAACATCGCCCACCGTCTTCTGCAATAGATAGCATACATAATTAATATAGATTTCATCATCATCATCATCAGCCTATTTTAGTCCACTGCTGGACATAGGCCTCTCCTAAAGTACGCCACGAAGCACGATCCGCGGTTCGGAGATCACAGTCACTGAGGTCACTCCACCTAGTCTGAGGGCGTCCCACGCTACGTTTGCCAATTCGGGCGGGCCGGTGGAGTGGTTGGTAAGATACTTGCTTTTCATGCCGCAGGTCGTGGGTTCGATTCCCACCCGAGACAAACATTATTGATGAATATTTGTGTTTGTGTCGAGTCTGGGTGTAAATATCTATTTTAAGTATATATTTACAAAAGAAAAGTATTATATGTATAGTATATACCAGTTATTTGGTTTCCATAACACAAGCTCTGCTTAGCTTGGGACCAGATGACCGGGTGTGTTAATTTACCAGATTATTTATTATTTATTTATTTATTATTCGTGGTCTTCACTCAGGAACTCGGTTACCCAAGCGGTTGTCAGTTCTGCGGCAGATATGACCGGCCCACTGTCACTTCAGCTTACTAATCCGGTGAGCTATATAGATCCGGTGAATATAAATTTATTTAGTATATACTAGGGGCCGCCCCTTCTTCGCTCGGGTAAATACCTATTGGTATTTGACAAACAATTTTATGATTGTAAATTTGTTTAACATATATGTACGAAACTTAGGGCCTTATTCTTAAAAAAGTTATAAGACTCTTTAGTTAAAATGGACTCTGTCTCTTTCTTACAAATATAAATGTCAAGATGACGGACAAAGACAAACGAATTATAAACCTATTTTAGCTATAATGAACTTAAAACACGTTTATGAATACGGGGGTTAATGTAGGTCAGTAGTCAAAGCAAAAAAGCCGCGAGAGAACTTTCTTTTTTTCTATACTGTCCGGGGTGGGAATCGAACCCGCGACCTCGAAGCCCAATCGGACGGCTTACACCGCTCTGTTAGTCCACGAAATGAAAATTCCTTTTTAAAAAAGGTTTTTTATTCCAAACCACGAGTGGTTGGTAAACGTCTTTTCGCTGGAGAGATTTGACCCGAACTGAGGATATGTTTAGTCTAATAAAAGTACTACTACGCCTGTCTGCTGACTAGGCAGTTGACAATGCACTATTGCTTACATTTTAGGGGTGTAACAGCCCCCCCGTTAAGATGAAACTTATTATTGAAGACAATAAGTTTCAGTGGGAAATTCTAATTCTAGGAATTGGTATTGAGTTCTGTTGTTCCGATTCCTCTGTATTTTCTACTTCAGAAATTTGGAGGTTTCTTTTGAAAAGGCGTTTACCATATTTTACATGAATTTTGAAAAGAACAAACATTACTATCAATATCAGAATAACATATGTAATTATAGGATAAAAAGACTTATATTCTATCAATACCTCTGGCTCATTAATAATTTTGTCTAAATTATTTAATAGTTGTTTATCAGTAATAGTCAACAAATTTTCAAGATTAATTTCAGACAACTTTACAGGGCTTAGCTTAGGTCTAATGTTATTAAGTTTATCTAAATTACAGCAATCTTCATCTACAAGATTGAAATCTATAATAGGATGTTTAGCAGTTATATTGACAACCGATCTAGCAACGAATTTTCTATTTTTACAATAGCCAATACAAAAGGGATCTAATTTAAGAAACCCTGTGCCTAATATTTTAAAGTTCTCGGTTTGAGATTGACATTCAACAGTGAGTTGAGTAGGTTCTGTTAATACAAATATCCACCTATTTCCTTTTAGCTCTTGCCAAATATTCATTTCTCCTACGATTAGACGCGTTTTACATTGTTGCGGTAGTTTACTAACAATTTTTGATAATAATTCCGTTTCACATGTAGGATCACTCTGTGTAGATCGGATGTCTACTTGGTTGCAAACAAATATATGGTCTATAGTTTTTAAACAATTGCCTAAATCATTCAAACAGATGTATGTTAATTTATCCTTACTTAAGGTTATATAATTACAATTTGGTGAGATCATCGCATATGAATTTGGATTATATGAGTCATGAGGTATTGGTACATTAATAGACTTATACAAATCATATTCTAATTCTAAGACTAACGGTATCTTAATTACGAACACAATTTTATTCATTGCTGAATAACAATATAATTTTGATATATCCAGAATAGAATGTATATTGTTCATATTGACATTTATGGGCAACCTTTGATTTGAATGCAAATTTTTTGCATTATCGTTCAATTCGTTATACAACTGAGCCGGTGTCAAAACAGAAGGGTGAAGTGAATTACTTTTAGCAAACAACATTGCATTTACTAAATCATCAAGTTTAAATGACAATTCTAATAGACTACTCAATAGTTCATTTTGGAATTTAAGCATAACATTTTCTGTGGCTAATTTATCCATAGTAAGCGATGCATTGATAAAACCTTCGGTCAGTTGTTCAATAGCGCCATTCAAACGTGCTTCATTCAAACTAATAGTTCTTATGGTTTGATTATAATGGTCAAAGGCTGTATTAGTCATTAAAATATTGATTTTTAGTAAGTTAGCAAGTTCTTTGTTATTATTTTCTAGTTTTTGAATCGCGTTATTGTACATGATTGCATCGTCTTCATCCATAGTACCTACTACATGTTTTAAAATTGTCCCGATTCCAGCAAACCACGATCTTTTTCGTCGGTTTGAAATGAGGTGAGAAATCGAATCATGATCTCTTATGATATCATCTAATCGAATGGATAAGGGTAGCAGTAAGTTATGACATTTTGTATGATTATCGTGTTGTTGACACAAAAACCTTGCTGTACTTAAAACGTTTCTTATATTGTCAATGTGCGACGGTATGTAGCTGATGTCAATAGGTACTAATACGTGGAGATGGTCATAAGTGGTTTTCAACACTCCCACAGGATCGAAATAGATGCCTGAGTTTTTGCTAATAGGTTCTATTGTTTTTGGAGCGGCCAGGTACAGACTTGTAACCATTACTCTGAAACATTATATATACGAATTTTATTTAAAAGACAATAGTATTTTACGCTTTAATCTCTAAAATGTATATATTATTCTACACTACTACCTTCTTCTTGTTCTACATTAGCTTCAGCTAGTTTAACTTCGTCAAAGTGATATTTGACGTGCCGTCTATTAATTAATAAAGTCAAAGTATTGTTACCGTTAACCTTTACGACTCTATACGGACCCTTCCATATAGGTGATAACGCCTTTCGGAGTCTAAGGTGATTTTTAACATACACCATATCTCCCATTTTATATTTTATAGGGCGTGTATGTCTATCATAATAGCTCTTTGATGTTATTTTAGATTTAAGAATGTTTTCTATCGCTTTCTCTCGAGAATAACGAAGACGTTGTTGCAGAAGGCGCACATAACTGTTGTAGGTAGGTTCTATTGTAGTATCGTAAATCGATGTTGGTATGAACGGCTTATGACCAAACAATAGTTCATATGGAGTAAAATTCGTGGTGCTATGAACGGTGGTATTATACGTCAGCATAGCGGTGTAGACGTATCCGGGCCAATTTGTTTGGTTGTCGTTCACAAAGGATTTTAAGTATTCCTTAAGCGTGGAATGACTTCGTTCCAACGCCCCTTGCGTCTGCGGGTGATAAGGAGACGACCATAACTGTTTGATTTTTAGAAAGGTGCATGTTTCTTTAAACAGGTTTGCGGTAAAATTTGGCCCCTGGTCGGTTAAAATTATTTTGGGTATACCAAATATTGTTATAAAGTGAATGAGGCATTCACTTGATTCTTCTGCCGTAGCATTAGATATAGGATAGGCGGTTGAAAATTTTGTTAAGTCGTCTTGTATGGTAAGAATAAATTTAGATTTATTAGAGCTAGCTTCTGGAAGTGGTCCTACTATATCCAAAGCTATCCTTTCGAATGGTTGAGTCGATGTTGACGTTATTTGCATAGGCGCTCGATTTATTCTCCTTAATGCCTTGTTAGTTTGACATGACGTGCATTTACGTACAAAATTTTCTATATCGCTACGCATATTACGCCAATAGAATCTTTCCTGTATACGCTTTAGCATTCTGGTTGAGCCTAAATGACCAGAAATGGGAATATCATGGTTCTCTTTCATGATCTTTGCTATTTCGCTGAGAGACGGATAAATAATGGTATTATTAAAGACATGAACAGTAATATCTGTATTGTTAAAAACGTACAAGATTATGCTACGTATTTTGAGGTTATTATGACAATCAAACGGATTTCGAAAATCTGTGATGCTGAATTCATTTATGTTTTTGGAAACAAATTCGTTTTTAAGACTTTGTAAACACTTGAACACGTCTTCATAACTGCTTTTGTCAAAGTGGTACACTTTAAAGAAGAGAAAATAATATTGAGTATCATCTATTTTGAATGAAATAAAGTTATGTAATGACCTTTCTCGTGAGATAACCTCTTGCGAATTTGGAATGAGGCTAACTACCTCGGAAACATATTGGTTTGCCTCGTCTAAATCAATCGAGGTAGGTATGACTACAGTTTTTATTTTTGTTTTTAATAAGTTTTCACTATGTTCTTCAATTTTAGTGTTTATTGAAATTGTTTTACTGTTCATAGTTTTAAGACATTTTGAGTAATTATCATTGTTTTGTGTTTCAGGTGTTGGAGGTGACGGAATGTCAAAATCGTCTGGGAGTTCCAGGTTTTCAGGAAGTTGGAAGTCATCAGGTAAGTCAATTTCAGGTGTTTGCAGACCTTCGGGGAACAGCGGTGACCTCTGCGTGGAAGGTATTTCGGTAGGTATGACGTCAGGATCATCTAACGCCTCACTTTCGAGATTTTCAGGAACTGGATCATCGGTGGTTTCGTTACTGGGAACCCCTTCTTGGATGGGGTTCAAAGGATATCTAGATAGTGCGTCAGCGTTACTGTTACACTTTCCCTTTTTATACTCTATGTCGTATTCATACTCTTCGAGTTTTAATCTCCATCTAACTAACTTAGAACTAGGATCCTTACAGTTAAAAAGCCATTTTAGTGGTTTGTGGTCTGTAACAATGGTAAATTTATGCCCATACAAATATGGACGGAATGTTTTGGTGCCAAATATTATTGCCAAGCACTCTTTCTCCGTGACGCTGTAATTTGTTTCAGCCTTGTTTAGGGTTCGAGATGCGAACGCTATCGGCCGATCTTTACCTATTTCGCCCTGAGACAAAATCGCGGAAATCGCATGTAGTGACGCGTCGCAGGTAAGGATAAACGGTTTTGTGAAGTCAGGATAGATTAGAATTGGTGCTGTGATTAACGCGTTCTTTAAAGTTTCAAAAGCTAATTGTTGTTGATTTGTCCAGACGAATGGATTTTCTTTTCTAAGCAATGATGTGAGCAGTTTGGCTATCTTAGAAAAGTCTTGGATGAATCGGCGATAATAGGATACTAAACCAAGGAAAGACTTTATGTCTTTTTGGCATTTAGGAACTGGAAACAGTTTTACGGATTTTATTTTCTCTGGATTAGGCTGGATACCTTCTTCACTGATGTTATGGCCGAGATAAGTCACTTCCTTCCGGAAAAACTCGCACTTATCTGGCTGTAATTTTAGGGAGAATTGCCTAAGTCTTTCGAAGACTTGAGATAGTTTCGCTACGTGAGAGGGCAGATCATAGGAATAGATGACAATATCGTCAAGATACACATAGCAGTGAATGCCCTGTAGTCCTGCTAGAACAGTGTTCATCAGCCTTTGGAACGTTGCTGGCGCATTTTTGAGCCCAAAAGGCATTCTAAGGCATTCGAAATGTCCTTCTCTCACGCTGAAGGCAGTTTTTGGTATGTCCTCTGGGTTTATTTCGATTTGGTGGAAACCTGATGCAAGGTCTAATGTGGTAAAGTATTTACTTTGGCCCAATTGGTCCAAGATTTCATTGATTTGGGGTAAAGGATAACTTTCACCGATTGTTATGTCGTTCAGTTTTCTGTAATCGATCACGATCCGCCATTTTCTTTTTCCTGACGCATCAAGCTTTTTTGGAACAATCCATATGGGTGACGACCATGGAGAAGTGGAAGGTCGGATAATCTTTTGATCTAACATTTTTTGTATTTGAGATCTTACCTCATCTTTGTGGATTTCCGGGAATCTATAAGACTTAACATTAATGGGTGTAGAGGAATTAGTTTTGATGTCATGTTTTAGAGCACTAGTACTAGTAAGGTGGTCGTCAGGTAAGTGGAATATGTCGGAATATTCAGTACAGATGTCATAAAGGGCATCTTTTTCCTCAGAATTTAAGTGACTTACGCGCAACAAATTTAAAACTTGATCGGTTCTGTCTAAACAAGTCATCGTGGGGTTACATTCGAAATAATTTTCTGTGTTAAATGGAATAAGTTTGAGGGATAAATTAGAGTTGAGAGAAATTGCTTTTTCAGAGATATTTAAAACTGTGACATTAATTCTATTGTTATCTTTCACTGAGGCAATACAATTAGAGATGAATAACGTATCGGAAATATGTTGATCTAACACTACTCCTTGCTTAATTTCAGGGTTCTTCACAGAACATTCAATAACCGTTTCGCTGCGTGCTGGGATAAAATAGGATGGTTCACTAAACGACAGTTTTATAATGTGGTTATTCATTTCCAAAGATGCTGAACTATAGTTTATTTGACAACCATGCTGCATGAACAAATCGTTACCTATTATTCCATCATAAGGTAAGTTTATATTACAGAATACGTGGAACTTATGTGAGACCTTAAGCTCTGAATTTAGTTGGAGTTGTACATTTACGTAACCAATACTGGTTAGGGATTCATCCTTCGAATCGATTCCTTTAATTTTAACTTTATTTTCGACCAAATTACAATTATGTTTAATAACTTCTTTTTTCAGAAGGCACAGCGACGCACCGGAGTCTATGAGAAAGGTAAGTGGTTTTTCATTAATATGCGTTTGGATCACTACGTAAGGTAAGTACCGTTTTTTTGTAATTATTTCGAATATTTGATCACTATTTTTTTCAGGAGGAACGCCGTGAGTTTGGGGCTGGTTACCCTGTCCATTGGCTGCTATTTTAGGAACGCCGTGAGTTTGGGGCTGGTTACCCTGTCCATTGGCTATTATTTTAGGAACGCCGTGAGTTTAGGGCTGGTTACCCTGTCCATTGGCTATTATTTTAGGAACGCCGTGAGTTTGGGGCTGGTTACCCTGTCCATTGGCTATTATTTTAGGAACGCCGTGAGTTTGGGGCTGGTTACCCTGTCCATTGGCTATTATTTTAGGAACGCCGTGAGTTTGGGGCTGGTTACCCTGTCCATTGGCTATTATTTTAGGAACGCCGTGAGTTTGGGGCTGGTTACCCTGTCCATTGGCTATTATTTTAGGAACGCCGTGAGTTTGGGGCTGGTTACCCTGTCCATTGGCTATTATTTTAGTTTTAGTATCGACTTGGGTTCGGTACATTTGTCCCGCGCGATACTTTATCGGGACACTTACTAGTTTAAACTTTCGGATGGCTGATCCGCGTTGTCTACCTGCTCTAACAATTCGGAATTTTCGTCTTGAGTGAACGTCACTCGTGGGCGAAAGATTTCGGGTTGTTGTCCCGGGTTGAAAGATCGAGGTCCGTTTAAAAACCGCTTATTATTGTTTTCGCGAATTACGCAACGTTCAATAGTATGGCCTAGCCTTTTGCAGTATCTACAAAACAATGGGCTCCTAGACGTGGACGGCTGACTGTCGGAAAACGATCTAGGTTCAGGTCTATGGGTAGAATAATTTTTCCTAGTTAGGTCAGCCCTGAATTTAGGTGAACTATTGTGTCGCGAAGAGAACTGTTGTATCTTTTCTTCCGAAATGGCATGATTGATTGCTTCGTTGAGATTTTTAGGGTCTCTGCATCTAACAACGGTCGCAAGATCGTGGTGTAAGCCTAAGGTGAACATGTTAAGGGCTAGATCTTCCATTGCTGCAAGTCTGCCTGACAATTCGCTCTTTTTGGTATTAGAGACCATAACCTCGGTTAAAATTTTCTGCAAGCATGTTTCTATCCTGAGGGAGAACTGACTAACGGACTCCTGAGCTCCTTGTTTACAGTTTTGAAGCTCAGTTAAAAGGTGGGCGTAATGTTTACGCTCCCCAAATTGTGTTTTAAGAAATTCCTTTAATGAAAACCAATTGTCAAAATCTTTGATAGCGCATGCATTTTCTGCCTTACCTTGTAGCTGACTTAAAATATACCGGAACACGATATCCTGTTGCTGGGCTGATGCTAGGTCAATGGCGCTATCGCAGTTTCTAAGGAATGCTGTTAACTTATCGCGGTCGCCATCATACGGTTTAATAAATTTAAGAATTACATTCAAGGATATTTCGTCATTACCTACTACTTCCCTTAAATCCTTCTTGGAATCTGACTTAGACATATTGGTTAAATAGTAAAATAAAAATTACAATAAAGATCGCTAGACGAACTCGGGAGGCAAGCTTATACTTGAAATAACAATCTAACGCATGCAAATTCTTAGAACGCTATGTCCGGGCGACTGTTAAGGCGATAGACGTTATTGTTATGACTAACGCTTATCTCTACGATAACACGAGACGGGATAAAATAATTTCACTTTGACACACTGCACTGTAGTTAATATAAGATTGAAATAGTTCACTAAATGTTTGGAAATTTGACTTACAGGAAAACTGGATACTTCATTTTAGTATTTTCAGGACGGCCAGGAGGTGGAGACGACGAAGGCTGATCGGTGCTGGATACTCAGGATCCCGTGGGACACGCGACTAACGTAGCAACCTGGTACCGCTTACTGCACAGTGGATCGCGACTCGACGGTTGTGGAAACTGGGGTAACCGGTTCGAGTCCGGTTTGTGTACCGCCCACGGAAATGACTGTAGCGGCGGAACTCGTCTCCTGGCGAGTTCGGGTCTGGATTTTTGGGTATTCTTCTCTCTTAGAGTATAATTTACGCACTTAGGCACTCGCGCACACTGGAATAACTTTACGGAGAACGAACCGGGGATTTTACAATCCCTTTACGCTGCCACCAAATGTTAGTCCACGAAATGAAAATTCCTTTTTAAAAAAGGTTTTTTATTCCAAACCACGAGTGGTTGGTAAACGTCTTTTCGCTGGAGAGATTTGACCCGAACTGAGGATATGTTTAGTCTAATAAAAGTACTACTACGCCTGTCTGCTGACTAGGCAGTTGACAATGCACTATTGCTTACATTTTAGGGGTGTAACAGCTCGACTACCGAGGACTTTCGTTAAACCATCTGAAAATGTTTTACAAGACTCTCGTCTCGTACTCTCGTCTACCTTATTTAATTGTGTTCTTTCATATTTTTACAACTGCTTTATACGCAGAGTCGGCCTGTAGAACAGCGGTGGCGCAGGGGTATGGGCCTCGCCTTAGAGATATAAAGTCGCGGGCTCGATTCTCAAGCATGCCCACATATCTTTGTGTGCATAGCTTCATCGCCGCTGCTCAATATCAGTGAAAGAAAACATCGTGAGGAAACCGGCATGTCTAAGAACTAAAAGAACTAATAATTCGAGGACATGTGACATCCACCAACCCGCACTTGGACAGTGTGTGTGGGTTAAGGCCTAAACTCTCTTAACTCGTAAGATAGTTAAGAGAAGACACAAAAAAATAGTTCAAGGGCTCAATTAGATAACAAAAAGCTGCGAAAATTACTAGAAAGCTCCAACACGCAGTAGATAAAAATAAAAAGCTTAATCCGACGCAATTTCCTTTGTTTATATAAACTGAAGAGCTTTTCAGGATAAAAGCTCATGAAACTTTAATGTTCCTGACAGCTTTGTTACGTTGTATGTCGTGTATTTATTTGCTAACGGGTAAAAACAGTCAAGTGCGAAACGGTACTGTAGATGAAAGGTTCCGTATATTTGTTAGATATTCTTTTTTAGTTTTTTTTACAGCGGTATTGGATCTAATATAATAGATAGATAAAATTCTCGTGTCACAATGTTCGTTCCAGCCTCCGAAACAGCTCGACCGAATCTAATGAAATTATTTATGCATATTCACTAAGTCTGAGAATCGGCTACTATCTATTTTTCAAACCTCTAAGTGATAAGGGGTGTTCACCCCAAATTTTATTTTTTATTTTTTTATTAGTATGTGGCATTAAAAAATACATACAACCCTAAATTTTCACCCTTCTATCACCAACCCTTATTTTTTAATAGCGAAATTAGTAATACGCGGTACGAAGTTCGCTGGGGCAGCTGGTTGTTATATAAAAAGTAAATTTAATGACAATAAGTATATAATTTTTCCAATCTTTTTCTAATAATAAAGTCAAGTTTAGACTTAGACGTAACGTTAACGTTTATCTTTAACGTTAGATTAATTTAGGCGATTCAGTAGGCTAATTCACGTAATTTCTTGACGCGCCGATCAAGTTGCGGTGCAGTTGCAATCACGTTGCAATTAAGTTTACGTCTGAGTGTAAAATGGTATTCTTGTGATTGTCATACAAATAACATACACGCTAAAGCGCTCGCGTGACGCGTACGTGACGCGAGCGTATCTGACAGCGGTTGTCATAATTATGAGAATACCAAAAGGGCTGTTTTGATCGAAACTTAACTGAAACTGCACTGCAACTGAACTTATTTAGTTACATGAATTAGCCCACTGATCTAAATGTTTTAGTCAATAGCTTAATTTCTAGACGTAATTTAGGTATATTTCTTTATAATATTATTATTATTTATTATTTCCAAAATGATCTACACTTCAATAAAGTATAAGTATATCAAATTAAGATGAGACCTGTGAAATTATATCAATGAATTATAGTAGTAATAATAACAAAAACACAAATTAAAACAATAAAAAATTAATAATGAAACAAAATAATTATATACCTATCTAAAAATACTCTTAAACACCAGAGTAATCGATATAGCTCACCGGATTAGTAAGCTGAAGTGGCAGTGGGCCGGTCATATCTGCCACATAACTGACAACCGTTGGGGTAAACGAGTTCTTGAGTGGAGAACACGAATTGGCAAACGTAGCGTAGGACGTCCTCAGACTAGGTGGAGTGACGATCTTTGCAAGGTGGATAGTAAGAGCTGGATGAGAGTGGCCGCGGGTCGTGCTCAGTGGCGTGCTTTAGGAGAGACCTATGTCCAGCTGTGGACTAGCTTAGGCTGATGATGATGATAAAAATGAAATATTATTGCTACTGTGAAATTAACACACATGACAATCTGATCCAAACTAAGCAAAAATTGCACCTACTATGGAAACCATTTAATAGTACCTATAAAAATATTTTTTTAAGTGGGAATCAAACCCATGACTGGTCTATTAAAAATCTGTGTCTTTACAACCACGCCGACCGGTATAAATGATTTAATAACAAACCCACATTCAACAAAATCTGTTGCTTGGCAGCCATTAAAAAGTATTTAATAATGAACCTTTGAAGTTAATTAAATATTTGTAATAACATTTTCACAGAAGCGAAATTATAATTATAGTCCCAATTTACTCGGAAATACTCCAATTATATAATAATTACTCAAAGTATAAGACTTCTAATTTATAATTTACACATACATTACGGAGTTTTCGTAATAAAGCTTGAATTAAGCAACAATCTCAATGAGCGGTGTATAATTCAGTTTTAATGGTTTTGTACCCGTATTATAAGGGTGCTAATGATTAAGTTAGTAACAAACTTTATACAGGGTGAACCGGAAAGGTTATACCATGCCTTAAATTTAACGTTATTTGGGCCTTAAACAATAGTATTGTGACGTTTAAATTTTAATATAACAATTAGAAAAAAAGGATAACCCCTACAACTTTAAAATATAATTTTTCAAAAAGAAAAAAACAAAGTAAAACCGATACTGAGCAGCGGTGATGAAACAATTCACACAATAATATGTGGGCACGATTGGAAACTGATCCCGCAACCTTATATTTCGGAGGCGAAGTCCGTACAGCTGCGCCAATATAATGATAATAATTATATAACTTAGGTAAACGTTAATTATATAATTTAAAGATATTAATTCAGACACAATGTATATTGTTTAAGGAATAATTTAATGAAAATGAAATGACATAGCCGATGGAAAATGGGTGCTATTCACTTCTGCCTATCCTTCGGATAACAGGTCCGCTACGTAATAATGACAAAGTCGTTTAGAGTACACAGCGCAGTAGTTTTTAATCATCCTTAAAAGCTATTTCCACTAGAGTCCATTATGACGCCATATTGCGACTGTTTGTAACATAAACATTAAACTTTATGTTTAGTTAGTAAGAAGTTTCGCTTTGTGAAGTTATATTTGTGGCTTCCATCTTTTGGAGTATCTATTATGTAAGTAGTTTTAAGAGTTAGCACCTGTGAAACTAAGGACGAACACTTACAGTGCCGTCACAAAGAGAAAGAGCGCACCTGACATTTTTTTCGTAACTAAGTTATTAAAATGAAGTAAATTTTAATAGTTTTAAGAGTTAACACCTGTGAAACTAAGGACGAACACTTACAGTGCCGTCACAAAGAGAAAGAGCGCACCTGATTTTTTTTTCGTAACTAAGTTATTAAAATGAAGTAAATTTTAATAGTTTTAAGAGTTAGCACCTGTGAAACTAAGGACGAACACTTACAGTGCCGTCAAAAAGAGAAAGAGCGCACCTGACATTTTTTCGTAACTAAGTTATTAAAATGAAGTAAATAGTTTTAAGAGTTAGCATCTGTGAAACTAAGGACGAACACTTACAGTGACGTCAAAAAGAGAAAGAGCGTACCTGACATTTTTTTCGTAACTAAGTTATTAAAATGAAGTAAATTTTAATAGTTTTAAGAGTTAACACCTATGAAACTAAGGACGAACACTTACAGTGCCGTCACAAAGAGAAAGAGCGCACCTGACTTTTTTTCGTAACTAAGTCTTTAAAATGAAGTAAATTTTAATAGTTTTAAGAGTTAACACCTGTGAAACTAAGGACGAACACTTACAGTGCCGTCACAAAGAGAAAGAGCGCACCTGACATATTTTTCGTAACTAAGTTATTAAAATGAAGTAAATAGTTTTAAGAGTTAGCACCTGTGAAACTAAGGACGAACACTTACAGTGCCGTCACAAAGAGAAAGAGCGTACCTGACATTTTTTTCGTAACTAAGTTATTAAAATTGTTGGAATCAATAAACAATGATTACCTTTTATTTCAGGCTACAAGACACATATAAAATATAAAACTATGAACAAAAAATAATAATAATATAGTGAGACATTACCACACACGGTCATCTGATCCCAAACTAAGCAGAGCTTGTACTACGGAAACCAGATAACTGGTAATATATAATACTTTTCTTATGTAAATACATACTTATATATAGAATAACACCCAGACACAAGACAAACAGACATGTTCGTCACACAAATGTTTCACTTGGGTCAAGCATCTTACCGACCACGCCACCGCGCACCGGCCCGTCAAATACATTATAAAAAAACATTAAATCTAACTAAATACTATAAATATAACATAAAATATACAATTCTTTTCCATGGTACAGTGTGCTGCTAAAAAAAAAGAAACTGAAAAGATCCATTTACGAAAATAATGTCAAATGCGCTCTTTTTCCTTAGACGGCAGCATAGCCCAAAGTACCTTTTTTTTGCGGCGACGTGAATAAATAAATCATGCGCATTACACATAGATACGTCCTGGGTGGAAATCGCACCCATGACTTCCGGCTTAGCAGTCAAGGCATTGACCACAACGCCGACAGACCAATAAAATAATTTAATGTGATGAAATTTTTAGCATAATCCTTACTAATTCCTTACTAATATTATAAATGCGAAAGTAACTCTGTCTGTCTGTCTGTGTTGCTTTCACGCCTAAACTACTGAACCGATTTGGATGAAATTGGGTATGGAGGTAGTTTGAGACCCAAGAAAGGACATAGGATAGTTTTTATCCGACTGCGCAAAAAGAAAGAAATGTTTTGGCGCGATAACCGACATACACGCGGGCGAAGCCGCTGTCGAAAAGCTAGTATTAAATAAATAAATTCCTCTTGTCTGGATTTGTATACCACGCTCCTCTTCGAGGAGCAATTTATAATTCAATCGGTCTAAATTAGTTGTGACGGATAGTCACGGGATAGGCTATCTACCAGTTATTCAAAACTATCTACTAGCTCCCTAACTGTTAAACTAAACCCTCGCAAAGCTTCTCTCGCTCTTGACCAGTTTTTGAAGATTGAATAAAATCAAATGTTTTAGTATTCACTTCAACCCTTTATAGTGTCCCACTGCTGGGCACGGGTCTTCTCTCAACTATCTTATGAGTTGAGAGAGTTTTTAGGCCTTAATCCACACACGCTGGCCAAGTGCGGGTTGGTGGATGTCACATGTCCTCGAATGATTACTTCTTAGACATGCCGGTCTTTTCATGATGTTTTCCTTTACCGATATTGAGCAGCGGAGATGAAACAATTCACTCAAAGATGGGTGGGCACGACCAGGATTCGAACCCGCGACCTTATTTTTCTAAGGCGAGACCCGTACCGCTGCTCGTTTTAGTTATTATTAATCACCCTATAAGGTCTACTTACCCGTGTCCAGACAAAGTAGACCCCTGCAGCAGTCTCCATTATTACCACAGGGAGCGCTGTAGCAATGGGCGGGTTCTTCCATCATATCATCGATGCGGTTGCCTTCCAACGCCTCAGCGTACACCTCCTCAGGTTCCTGATGACAAAATATAAATTTAATAGAAAACTATTTATTTATTTCAACAAAAAATACATTAAATTCTAAGTTACAAAAAACTTGAGAGGTGTCAAGGGAAACCCGGATGGAACGAAGTTCCTTTCGATTAATTAGTGAAGGAATTGTAATTTTTTTTTTTTAAGTTATAATTATATTTTTTTTATTATTTTTTTTCTATCTTTAGAGAGAAAGAGAGAGAGAGAGAGAGAGAGAGAGAGAGACAGACAGACAGAGAAACATGCGCATGCCGCACAGCTTACAATAGCTTACTATAGCAAAAAGTGTCGTGACAACTTTTCGTAAGAATTTTTTCCGTCTAGCCCCCTTTCACAACGCGCGATAAGGAACTTCGTTCCAAAATACATCATTGAACGATATAATTTTCAGTGCGGTGGGCAAAAATGTTTGTCAGATATAATAATCACATCTAGATGGGAAAAAAAAAATTAAAACGCGCGTATCTTATTGCTGTTCCAGTGAAATTGGAAATTTGGAGTCGTATATTTAGGTACGAACATATTAAAATTTTATTAACTTCGGACGAAAAAAAGCGGTGTTAGAAGGTAAAACGTGTGTTTATATCCGTGTTCATGTACTTGTGGCATCCTAGCGCGTATATTCTCTTAGGCAGGTAGCTGTATGTAGCTACATACCTAAGTAATTATTTCTAAAAATAATTCAAACTCTCACGAAGATTTTCCCGAGAGGATACAAAAGTAAAATCTGTTTACTTAATAGTAGGGGAGCCGAAGATGCTAAATGTGTAGTTACTCGAGCGTCATCGATACTTAGTCGTCTTTAAAGATTAAGTGGTAGTTAAAAAAAGTTTACATCATGTTCACCTCTTCAGCGGTGGCAAAAGGTTTTTAAAATTCTTTTTTCAAAATTTCTTTGCTTCCAAAGCGTAAAAAAATTACAGTTAGTGCTTCTCCTGGCATCTTTAAATTATTATCACAATTAAAAAGAATTAACCAAACTGAAGTGGATCCAGGTGACTTGAAAGCATTGTGAATTTGTAGCGCTCCCTTTTCCTTGATCCTGGCTCAAATCGCCTGATTGTTGATATATACACTTATCAACATATAATGTAGTCATCATACATTATTCTGACGAATTCGTGTATTTTTACCTAACAAATATGTCTTAGAAATATTTTTATTAGCTACTGTAAACTCGCGGCCCTATATAAGAAGCTAAGATTTGGTGTAGGTATTCAACAGAGCGCAAGGTGTACCCTATCTCTTAATCTGACGCGCTGGAGTAAATCCCAAAATCCCCTCTTCGGCTCCCCTACTATAATATATACAACAAATTTTCTGTTACTGTCTTAATATTCCAGTCAGCCATATATTGTGACCTGTTTTCTATGAAATACGTGTTCCATTATAATAATTATGTGACGCAAATACACCTACGCCTACATAATGCGCAGTAGCCTCAAAAGGAGTATCTACGTGTAACTAGCGCCACACTATATAAATACTTGATGTTCCATAATATAGTAAAACTAAAACGTAGACGAACAAAACCAGTTAAAAAAAAAAATAAATCACTTAAAAAAAAAGAAAAGAGTAACCCCTACAAAAATAAAAATATATTGAATGTAATATTCTTCAATTTATTTTTTTGACAACCCTAATTTTTTAAGAGACCGCCAATTGGAATTAATTTGTTACATCTTTTATTAGGTCAAGGAGTAATTTTGCAAAAATTTAGCACATCAGAAATCGTATCAAAATGTTATGCAAATTAATTCGTTTTTTATATTCTTCGGTAGGCTGGCGCTTGACTACAACTTGCCTGATGTTAAGCAATGATGCAGTGTACGATAGAACGCGCCAGCCCAGTATACCGCTTCACTCGTCATTACGATAGATTATCGGTGAGAAGGAGGCAGTGGAATGAGCCTCCATATGGTTAGAAACCTTTAAGGAGCAACAATGCCGACCCAACCTCTCTGCATGGTGCACCGGAACACGGCAAGGCCGCTTGGCGGTGCGGCTTTGTCTGGTGGCTAACCACGGCCAAAGCTTAGTAATGATGATGGTTCAGGTTTAGTTACATGCTCTAAGATGCCACAATTTTGTACACTGATATACAAGTATAGCTTCTGCCAACTGTCACACATGACATCTGACGTGAAATCAGTCAACACTGACACTAACGAATAACATTTCACTGGCAACAATTTTTTTTTTAATTACCTACAAAAACCAAAGAAAAAACATTTCTGACAAAAAGAATTCCTAGCGCTAGTTACATCCGTATATTCCAAGCGTGGGGTGTCATTTTGTTTTACGTATATCACATGATTTAACATTAGCTAAAGGTTAATATAAACAAAATTATATTTAGATTATACTTTTTAACCCCTGACAAAAAGGAGGGGTGTATGTATCTTCTAAACAGCCAGTGATGATAATATTTTTATTTTATTATGTGATAAGAGACTTTTATACATCAGCCTCGGCAGTCCAGCGGTAATCGTATAAGCTTTACAACTGCGATGTCCGGTGTTCGATTCCCGGGTCGAGCAAAAACACTGATCTAATATATTTAGAGAATTTCAGTTGCAGATCGAAGTTCGGAGTTGTGCCTGATGAACGGCAAAAGGCGAGGCGAGAAAATGGCGAGGAAACCGGAATGTCAAAGAACTAACTGTTCGAGGACATGTGACAGCCATCAACCAGCACTTGGACAGCATATGTGGATTAAGACCTGAATTCTCTCAACTCGTAAGATAGTTGAGAGGAGATACGAGAGGAGGTATGGCATTTTTTGCTAGATATTTTTTTAAAGTTCTGAGTTTGTTGAAAGATAAAGATACACGGGAATCGAACTCGCTATCTTAAATTATTAAGGTGAGGCCCGTACCGCTGCGCCAGCCACCGTTTGTTTACGGAACCCTTATACGAACAAAGAAACTAAATGTTTCTTGGAAAAACAATAACGAATATTTCAGAAGCTTGGGTAAATTGAATCAAGTCAAAAACATAAACGTGAAAAACGAGCCAAGTTCGTCACAAAATCTAAGTGGGGCGTAATTTGGCGTAAACTTACGATAGAATTACTATAGGCCGACCGTTTAACTCGCGTATCGCCTATCGACAAGATTCTGACTCCTCAAGCTGCACAGACAGTGATGATGATTCAAGCGATATCTTTTATCTGTGGTTAAATAGTTCTTTAAGAGATTTAATTAATGTTTTATGACTTTGTACCTCAGATGGCGATACGCGAGTTAAACGGTCGGCGTATGAAGCCAATTATTTAAAGTAGTTTTTTTTAATTTTATTTTTTTTAACTTTTTATTAAGCTTGCGCTTGACCACAACTTGCCTGTTTTTAAGCGATGATACAGTCTTTGATGAAACACACATATCCAGTAAATACTGATTCATTCGTGACTTGAAGACAGATTAAATTTAGATTAGATTATGGCTATCAGGAAACTAATATGCAGGCAGCGAATCCCACAACTGGTAAGTTCTTACAATAATAAGCAAAGCGCTTCGTGAATACCTGTGGAATTTCCACCATATTTCGGTGGTGCATAGCCGTACCTCTACTTGACCTATGAAATAACGAATATGTGGGAAATAAGATTATGTAAGCCCAACACACACTCCCCAAAGTGTATCCGATAGAAGACCGAAAGACTAGCAACCATGCGGGGATGTTCGAGGCTTAGCAATTTAGGTTTGTCGAGGTATTCGTTGCTAATAAGCCTTTTTACTTGCTTTTCCGACCCTTGTACTGATTTAGACCACTTTTTAATTAGTTCCTAAAAATACAGCAATTTAAGTGATAAAATACCAGAAGTAAACCTAAACGATGTAATATTAATAGTGCATAATAATAATAATAATAATAAAAATAATTAATTTATTCCACTAACACAAAGCAACATGGTAAGTAATTGTGTGAAATACAATTTTGCAATATCTTCCTTTGTTGTGAGGCTGGCGTCCATGTTAGGAAACCTGAGCTACAGATAATTGTTATTATTATTTTGTAATATTTTGGCTTTATAAACTTGGCGGAGACACTGCCGTGTTTGTAGATACAAAGTTGTATTAAAGGAAATAACAAAGTTAAGCTTCATATGAGAGGAAATTGAATACGTGCTGGGATAATTGGAAAGTTTGAGGAGGTTGGGTAATTGGTAATCGGAATAAAGTACTTTCGGGCAAAGGATTAGTTTTACCATCTAACGCGGCAATGCTGCTAGCATTCTTCTGGGTATGTTCCCGGAAGATAACGATGCGGAAGATTGACGGATTAGTTTAGATTACGCATTAGTTAGTTCTTTATTATTATTATTTTTTATATTCTGCAATAGTCTTGAGCATGACTACAACTTGCCTGATGTTAGGACTCTCCCGCCCAGTATACCGATTCACTCGTGATTACGAATGATTGTCAGTGGGAAGGTGGCTGTGGCATAAGGCTCCAAATGGTTAGAAACCATAACGGAGCAAAAATTCCCACTCACCATTTTAAAAGGTATCACCACACATCGCACCGGAACACGGCAATGCCGCTTGGCGGTGTGGCTTTGTTTTGGTGGCTGATCACAGTGATCACTAACCACGTCCGAAGCTACCACCCGTTAACTACCAGTAAACATAGATACCAGTTGATTGTCACCTGATTTGCACCCGGGTACCATGATCAGATAAAGAGTGCACTTCCACGGATGAAGGTGACTCAGCCCAAGCCCTCATTTAGGTAAGAGTTGACATTGTTAATCAGTGAAGTACTCTTTTTACTTGTAAAAATAATTACCCCGCACTTATGCATGAATAAGGAAAGGCTGTTCAAACTTCTACGACACATCTAATTTGCATACGTCTAGCGCCACCTATACGCAACTACTTGAACTACAATTTGATTAATATTCGCACCCCTTCTATTCGCAATAAATATTCGCTTATCTTTCTTTCCTGTTCATTCATCTTTTTCTTACACACGTCATTCTACTAAAACTAAAATTCGTAACGAACATCACCGACACACAAATTTGTATACACACTAAAATAATCTGAAAGTTTGTTTAATCGATAATACAGTATCTTTAATTATACGCAAGTTTTATTCTGCAACAATCCTGAGATCTTCAAACCTCCAGCTACACGCCATGGGAACTGCCGCCCCAAAGGCTATACTATACTTGAAACCAGACATTCTTCAGGTCCTTACTAATAACTATGTGAAGTCAGAAAATAATTTGCATTGTAGGTATTTTGATACAATTTCTGATTCGATTCCGATTTCGTAAATATTAATATTTAGTGACAAGATTTTAATAATATTAAGATTAATAGTTAATGATGGTTTTTAATTATTTCTTATTTATAATAATCTAATTATATAAATTTAACTTTTGAGAAGGTATTTTTTTTATGATATTTATTTTGTTTTTTTTTTAACATGTTATTATGTTAAATCGTGATTTACTATTTGAATGTATTATTTATTAGAATGTATATTTAGACCTGTAATATAAATTACCAGTAAATAAGTTAAGAGTTATGATGTGCAAAATTTTTGCAATAATTTCGCGTCGCACTACTTTAATATCTGTTCTAATAAAAGATGTGACAAATGAATGACAATTGGCGGTCTCTTCAAAAGTTACGGTTATCTAAGAAAATAAATTTAAAAAAATATATTTTTACTTTGTAAGGGTTATTGATTTTATTTCTAATTGATTTATTAAAATTCACTCTAATTCAACACACTAAACAAACAAAATGTAATAGATATAAGTACTTCATTTAAAAAAGAAAAAAGCCTACTGAGTTTTTTGATAGTGTTTCTCAGTAGTTGCCAGTCATTCACTGCACGGTAGGAAAAGATATTGGACTATTTTTATGTAGACTCGCGTCTCAAAAAAAAATAAAACATATTTTCATTTCCTTTCATTTTAATAGTAACAATACTATTTCATATGCCTCAAATAACGGAGAGTTTAAGATATGATAATTATATACCCTTACCGCTTCACCTCGTATACTTATCTAACATATTACGCACCTTATATTAACCGACTTTAAGAAGGAGGAGGTCATCATTTCATTATTCATATTTTTTTAATTTTTATGAATTTAAAATTTATTTTTTGTTTGAAATTTGCTGTCATTTAAATTTGAAGTCATTTATTTTTTTCTTGTAAAAGAAAACTTCTTGAAGTGAAAGATTTAGTTAGGCCTGGGACTCGAACCTGGGACTCACGGATATAACGCGAACACGCTTACCACAGGACCACCGACCTAATAAATTAAAAAAAGAACTGGTGTTCTTACCTGTCCGTAAGCGTAATGGCGGTAGGGAGTACGTCCATAGCCCAGGTTAGCCAACATATCGGAGCTGAACCTGTTAAACAGCCCTCCCCACGCGTGGGCAGTACCCATTACGGCCAGCACCAGCACCGCGGTCACACCCATGGCGCTAAACATAAATAATAATAATAAATCAATAAATAGTTTTTTAAAAGATTGTAAATGAACCTGAACTAGGTTGGACCTGTGTTTTTGGCCATAAAGTGCTTATAGCATATATAGGTAAATAAATTTACTCTGAACACATTACGTTAAGTACTATAAAAAACCTAAAATAAAATAAATGTAGAGCGGTATGTAGTAGTGACAGTAACTTTACAGTGTTTGCAATTTAATTTGCACATTAACACACAGATTTTAAGTAAATGATCATTAAATTAACTTATAATAAAAATATAGCTAAGAATCATTTCGATCCTTTTAACTTATAAAACAAAAATCGCGTTAAAATAATTAAATGTTATCTATATGTTTATTTTTACTATATAAAATTTAGTTTTACTTTTTTTTATTTTGCAAATTCAATTTTTAAATATTTTTGGTAATGCAATTTTTAACTAAATATTTTGTTTAATTCTTAGTGTCAATCTTTTTAATATTTATTTTATTAAGATGTGTCAATAATAATAATATTATTTAAATTATGGACGAAAGGTTTGAAATATGGAATTTGAATTGTAAACATTCAAATGTCATTTATTTTGTAAATCCGTTTAATAAGTCAATAAATTTATGCAATGGATTTAAATAAAATCACGCAAATTCTTTTATTTGTAAAAAAACGGTAGAACAGCGACTTATTTTATTAATGATAATCTACAACATTTTTTTATTATAACACAGTTTCTATTATTAATTTAAAGCGCGCCAAAAAATAGACCAATGCGCTTCAAAACCTCTTTGTAATAGAAATCAAATAGGTAAAGTATTATAACCTCTTTTCTTTGTAATTTTTTAATTTAAAGAATATGCCACAGTTAACATTCCATTTTAGCCAATCGAAGTATATTTAAAATTGTTTTCACTATCAATGCGCGCTGGAACGAAGATACCAAGGAGGTTTTAAGAAAGATTAACACCATAAAGGTAATCAGCTCTTTTTTAATAATATATTACGACAAAATTAATACCAGCCAGTGGGGTGGTAGATTTAATTAAAACATTTATGCGCGCTAAAAAGCTTAAGTTAGATCGATTCGACATGATTCAGAACCTCTTTGATTAAAAAAAAACATTAATACTTATAAAATAGTATAGTTTATTAAACTTTCTTTTTATATATTTTTTATGTTACTTATTAAAGCATTTCAGCCAGTATCGTGGTAGAATTAAAACATAAAACCTTATTTTAATGCTATGGTTGTGCCTTCTTTTCCGTTTCCTTTTAAAAGAATAAAAAGAGATTTTATTATAAGTTCTTTTCTTTGGATATTTTTTAAAAGGATAAAAGGTCCTAAAAATAGATTTATCCAGGTACTTACCGATGCATTGCGTCTCCTTGGTGGCCGGAATCCAACTGGCAAGGCGATCTATACTGAATACTCCAGTGCGCATGATGGGGTATGAGCGGCCATAATGGCAGAATACATTCTACGATTGCAACCTCCTTTGTGTTCTATTTCCTGCGACTTTTTTTTACCGTTTGACATTTCACTTAATAAAATTAATAATTAGAGGCGTTACTTTGCGTAAACCCATTTTGAAAATTGGTGCATGTAATATTAATTATTCAAACCCATTGGCAAATGATACTATTAATATACTTATTATATATGGTCAAACACGCATTAAAGACTAGAAGCTGCCCTTAGGGGCAACTTCAAGTTTTTTAATGCGTGGTTGAATTAAGCTATACCTACTTATAATAATATGCTCATTAAGATAATTGTAAAGATTATTGGAGTGGCATCGTCAATTGTGACGAAACTCCTTAAATAAATAGAAAAAAAAAAACCTCCTTTGTGTTCTATTTCCTGCGATTTTTTTTTACTGTTTGACATTTTACTTAATAAAATTAATATTTACAGGCGTTACTTTGCGGAAACCCTTTTTCAAAACGTCACTTAAATCTAGATCGCACTGTGCCGCAATTTTTTAAACATATTTTTGAAGGTTGAATGTCAAAATAGCGGAATAGTGAGATCCAGATATAAGTGTGATTTCACTTAATATTCATTTCATTTAGCATTTTAATTTGAAATTTAAATTCATTTTTTATACTAATAGGTTGATAATTTTTTAATAATTTGATTATTCCTTTGATTTACAAACTACAAGATTTCGAAATAGTATACGGAAACATAATATTATTGATGCATATCTACAATTTTTAAATTTTTGTAGATCTTTTAAATACCTAACCTCTTGTTTTCGACTAGCTCCCATTCAAGCGTGTATTTCTTTTTTGCGGATGACCTAACCCACCAGACAAAGCCGCACCGCCAAGCGGCCTTGCCGAGACACCATTTTTGAGGGTGGGTCGAAATTGTTGAGCATCATTCCACTGCCACCTTCTCACCATTCATCACCACGAATGAATCGGTATAGTAGGCAAGCGCGTCCCATCGTAGACTACATCATTGCTTAACATCATGCAAGTTCTAGTTAAGCGCAGGCAGGCCTATTACAGGATAAAAAAATACAACGGCTTAATTTGGGACTAGATGGCGCTGTGTGTACTTGCAAAAATATTTGAAGGCTTTAGACTAAAAAGATCAGGATTAGCAGACAACTTTAGGTAGGCGTGAATAATCGGGTAAGAAGACGGTATTCCAGTAAAATAACTACGGCAAATATCACTTCAACACGATCTCTCGATAGCACAATCATTAATTCTACCAGATAATTACAGATCGCTAAGATTAGATTGGATTAAAGCGTATCGTCCACCGAGCACGTGTATGAGTGCGCACTTTCCGACGATGCCAACGTCCATCACAAAGTGCCAGCCATTCTAAGATGGCCGCTTCACCCGTGTTCGATGTTCATTCGTTCGTTCATATTGACATTTTCGAGTGACAGCTGACTTCAAAGACCGACGCGATGACAGTATTAAATAACAGCTGATGCATTGAGAAGTAGATGTGCCAACATATTAATAATATCATTTATTATTAACTAAATACCACACCAATGATATCGCCGCCATTCTCTCGCTCGTGGAGAAGTCTCCGAGATATATAAACTTAGCGAAAAAAGTCGTGTTGCGATTATTAGTCGCAATATTTTGTTCTCAATATATCGCACCTTTACCTTTCATTGCCTTTAATGGACTCGCCAAAATATACAATGACGTCATTCGTACATTGATGAGAACGGTGGGCGGGGATGAAGGTTACATATTTGTATGATTTAAATATTATTAATTGGTAAGATAGAGCTTGTCCCTAACAAACAGTTTTATAAATACAAATAGTCTACTCCTGTCTTAGTACAAGCTTACTCTTGGACTAGTCACTTCCTTACTACCAAAGGAATAGCTGGGTGTTTTAAAGGTTTTTAATAAATACGTAGTTAGCTCGGATTATCTAAGCATTCCTTACGTTTGGATTAGCGCGTACTATGCGTTTCAAACAAGAATAGGACTGGAATGCACAAGATGGCGATCTTGGACCGGAATGCGCAACAACTTCGCACTTGCGTGCATGCGTGCGTGCGTGAGTGCGTGCGTGCGTGTGTCTGAACAATAGTTTTATTTCAATGTGTGATATTCGCGTAAATGAAAAAAATATGTTTATATGTTTTTTTTTATTTCTTCGAGCAGTCTTTAAGATTTTTTATCTCCTGGCGAAAAACAAGGGGCGTACGGACGAAGTATTTTAACCTTAAACGGTTCCAAAATTGTTTAATGGTTATTTTTAGTAGCTATCTTATTATCCTCAAATACGTAAATAGCTGTTATGATGACGCAGAATACCTCTGATCGATATTCGCCCTTATTTGAGGCTCTACTCTTGTACAAATTTATGCAAAAGATCTATTTTTATTAGATTAGGTTTTGTGTATAAAAATGTGGATATTAGTGAAAAATGACAATATAGGAGAGCTGTAGTCTCATATAAAGAGAAGAGTAGACTTACTAACGTTAGATAAGTGTTGCTAATAAATAACATAACATCATGTTAGAAAATCAATACATGTTTCATTTCCTATAATCCAAAAAAAAAAGAATCTGTTCGAAGAGGTCTTTGTTAAAAGGCAAGCAGATGAAAAATATTAGGAAAAAAAAAATATTTCAATTGTAAAATACCTAATCTGATTATAGAATTACCATCCTCATACATTGAATAATTAATATACCCCCAGCATAACTACGAACCATCTCGATTATTTCAGTGTTTTAATTAAAGAGAAACGAATCAAATCAGTCCTATTAAGCGCTAAGATGCTAAACTTGTACACAAAACTTAGATACACAGAATATACACTCGTCAAATTTATAACACCAAACGGGGACTGTATTCCATAGTAAGTCGCTCTAATACAACACACTAAAGAAAATGTAATAGATATAAGTATTTAATTTTTGACGTTTTGTTAATTTTTGACGGGCCGGTGGCGTGGTCGGTAAGATACTTGCTTTTCACGCAGCAGGTCGTGGGTTCGATTCCCACCCGAGACAAACATTAGTGATGAACATTTGTGTTTGTGTTGAGTCTGGGTGTAAATATCTATTATAAGTATTTATTTACTAAAGAAAAGTATTATATGTATAGTATATACCAGTTATCTGGTTTCCATAACACAAGCTCTGCTTAGCTTGGGACCAGATGACCGTGTGTGTTAATATCCCAGAATATTTATTATTTATTATTATTATTATTATAAGTTTTTTTTAAGTGACTTTTTTATTTTTCATATTTTTCTGACGTTTTGATATTAATTTATTTATTCGTTCACCGACCTATTCTAGTCCACTGCTGGACATAGGCCTCTCCTAAAGTGCGCCACTGAGCACGATCCGCGGCTTTTCTCATCCAGTTCTTGCCAGCCGCCCTGCAGAGATCGTCACTCCACCTAGTCTGAAGGCGGCCTACGCTACGACACCTACACCCAGACTCGACACAAACACAAATGTTCATCATTAATGTTTGTCTCGGGTGGGAATCGAAACCACGACCTGCGGCGTAAAAAACAAGTATCTTACCGACCACGCCACCGGCCTGTCTATAACTGGTTTGTACCTAATCAAAATAAAAAGAGGTGCGTTCGTCGAAAGTTATTTAAATAGTGAGTTTCGTATTGCTGAGAGTAGCGCCTCAATCTACAAATACTTTATGACGTAGGTAAAAGCAAATAGGTATATGGATTAATTTTATTGATTTTTAAATTTGTATTGTGTGACAGGCTGGTGGCGTGGTCGGTGAGATACTTACTTTTCATGTCACAGGTCATGGGTTCGATTCTCACCGAAGACAGATATTTGTGTGATGAACATGCCTGTTTCTCGTAAGTCTGGGTGTAATTATTAGCTATATTAAGTACTAGCGGCCCGCCCCAGCTTCGCCCGGGTAGCTTCAGCCTACTCGCAATTTACAAAAAATGTGATAAACAAAGAACCGCTCAACCGATTTTGTACAAACTTCACATAAACCATCTACTAAATAGTCCGAACAATGCCTAAACATTTGGTTTGAATAGGTAAGCCTGTTTTTGAGTTACAATTTAAAATTACAACTAAAAGTGGCATTGATTTTTATATATATAGATGAAGGTATTTACAAAAGAAAAACTAGGTATATGTAGTGTCTTACAGTGGCAAAGAGTCCAACAAGCTGATTCCCATCGGCTTCCTTTTAGGGAATGGTCAATATCACATGTACTTAATAATATATTATGTAACGCCTAACAGTTTTAAATAGCAACAAAAATAAGTATAGACGGTAGTGAACAGATATTTTCATATTTAAAACCTTTTTACTCCGGCTTCCTTTCCACCCTTAACTCTTATATTATCAGTTATCTGGTTTCCATAACACAAGCTCTATTTTGCTTGGGATCCGATGACTCTGTGTATTAATGTCCCAGCACATAATTTCTTGACGCGCCGATCAAGTTGCGGTGCAGTTGCAATAAAGTACGTCTTAATAACTTCTTAGTGCAAAATAGTGTTCTTATAATTGTCGTTTAAAACTTGACACAGGCATATATGACAGTGGTTGTCAAAATTACGAGAATACGAAAAAAGCTGTTTTGATCAAAAGTTAAATGCAACTGCACTGCAACTGTACTTATTTAATTACTTGAATTAGCCTACTGAATATTTAAAAAAAAACCAACAGACACAATAATTACAAATACAAAATAAATAAAAAAAAACAAAAAATATAAAATTTTGAATATTTTATTTACATAACAATAATAACATTAATCTATAGAAGTAAACTCAAAAGGCATTGGACCGCCATAACGACTAATTGTAACAAGCCCGGTAACAAACCTCCGCCGATACCAATCAACACTTCATCTGTCAATTCTGTCACTGACGTTATAAGTGTTGTCAATAATCCTTGCAAGTTGACAATATTTGATGGTGGCGTGTTAGGATTCGCACCAATTGCATATTCAGGTAACGATCTCAAGAAATTTACTATAGCTAACGCTTGAGAGTACAGTTTCAGTAACGAAGTTTCTAACGCACCTAAATCTACGGGAATAAGACAGCTGATGTTTGACGGGAGGGTGTCAAAAATTGACAGCAGTGACAGCAGGAGGTTGTATACATTGTTTAGAAGAGGTAAGAGTATGTTGACTAGAGGGTACACTGCTGGTAATTGGACTCCTGATACTGCTGATACTGGTTGCTGTAAAAAAAAGAAAAAATGATTACTAAATACGAGAAGATACTTCTTTTGTGTTACCTTATAAATATGATTTATTATTACTTTGAATATAGACTATCTGTCTTATTCACGATTCTAGTTAAAATGGACTTTGTGTCTTACTAACAAGTATTAATGTCAAGATGACAGACAAACGTTTAGCTATAATGAGCTTAGAAGACGTTTAAGAATACGGGGGTAAAACTTTTTAACCAATAAGATCGATGAAAGCGTGTGGCATAAAAAAACGGTCTGTGAAGGTCACTGACCGCACAGTTGAAAGGCGGCGAGAGGGCGACTGTACCCTTGGTATCAGTAGTTAACATCATTCGTGATTAGGTTACATCGTTAGTGATTAGTTAGTTAGTGATAAGGAATATCGTTTTAAAAATATATAACATTTAAAAAAAAAAATTGTTAATTCCCGGGTCGAGCAAAAATTCTATTCTAATATACTTAAAGGATCTTAGTTGCAGTTCGATGTGCCCGATGAACGAAAATCGCCCCCTGTTACGTATGAGACTTGAACCGGCGAAAAGTCCCCCCGATCCCCTAAAACTAGAGTGTCCGGCAACGCCCTGAGCCGAGGTTCGTCCCCTCATGGCAGTTGCCACAGTACTCGATCGGTTCGACCGTCCTCAGACGGCTCACCGAAAATGTCCGGTGAACCAATCAAGGCTCTTCCGGGTAATTGGGTTAGGTCATCCGCAAAAAAAAGGCCGCGAAAAGTAAGCGCACTTCACCTCCACCTACACCATCGGGTAATACAGGCGCGAGGGTGACCGCTATCTTTTATTAGGATTAAATATGTATATTCATCTTACTTTTTTAAATCAAAGAGCTCAAGTAATTTTTTGACGTGACAACGTCTTATAAATTGGTTTGCCGGGTGACACTTCAAGAAACTGCGTTACGCTCCGCTTACGTTATGCGCTCACAATGAGAGCGAGTGAGAGGCACGCGTCCCTTCCACTCGGGCATGGTTAGCCCGCCTAAGAGCGAGAGAGACAGACATAAAAAGTGAAAGGCACGCGTACCTTCCACTCGAGCACAGTTAGCCCGTCTAAGAGCGAGATTCTTTGTATAAATTAATGTTTTAAATATAATTCTTTGTATAAATAAATGTTTTAAATTGTTACTATTATTTCATCCTTCTTCCTACTATACGAATGAATATTCACATTAAAATTATTTTACCACTCAAAGTCGTTGTCACGTAAAACTTTCGCCCGTATACCGACTTTACAGGCAACCAATTTTTTTTAATATATTTTTTAAACTTACCGCCACAAATATGACTGCAACAGATAAAAATATTAAACAGACTTTTGACATTTTATTTTTTTATGCCACAGCTTATACTTCCTTAAAATTATATTTACAATATTAATATTAAATTGTAATACAGTTTTATATATGCGATTCGTTACATAATGTGTTAACTATTGTACGATAAGTCGCCCATTATCTGTAATCTGTTTGTTTCATTATAGTTACCTCATTTTGACAACCTCCTTGAAATGTTTTCGTAAAACTTTTACTATCTATGGGTTAAAATAAAAAACATGGAAGATATTTTGAGAAACTACGTGATATTCAAACTATATACTATTTAACTGATTTTATTAACCGATTTCAGAAAAATGAATATTATCAGTTCGGACAATTTTATTGCTCATAATTTTTTTTTATGTTTTTGGAGTATTACTTCATCTTATTGACAAATTTACTATTTTTTTTTAAGATTTTTGTAGTAAGGTTTCATTCGAAATTGTTTTTTTTAATATATTTTTTAGAATAGGATAAGATAGGTATTTATTTGCTTTAAGTTTAGGTAAACAATTCAAATGGTACAATTTTAAAGAGTCCGATCCGAGGTAACGTTTCTCAATCAACAAAGATTTTAATGTTCTCTTAAATTTTGAAATCGGTAGATTTTTAGAGGGTTTGGAATTTTATTGAAAATTACAGGCGTTATCCAAAGAACATTTTTCTTCAGCAGACTAATTTTAAAAGCATTTAAATTAAATTTTCAATTTTTTTTTATTTTCTTTTGGTGTTTATAACCCGTTGTTTTACATACTAAACAACCTCTCTACTCTCCCAGTGGTTTGGGCTCTGCTGATATGTAAGTCAAGTAAGTATTTTTTCTTTATTGTATTTATAATTACTTTTGACAGTAATGATACGTAACAAATTATGAAATATTGTAACATGTCATTGTTTAAAACTGTATTTAAGTTCTAAAAGAGTTTTCTGTTTAGTTATGTTCATTTTATCTGCGGTTTTCATTTGACTTATTAACATCCTTTATTTCACAACACTTGACCTCCTAAAAACCAACTCGATACCTTCCTTAGACTGTGGTTTTAATTTTATTTGAAATCGGTATTATTAAAAAGAAACAGTTTATAAAATAATTAATAATCACAATTGTTTTTCAAACTACAAAATATATTCATACCCAGTTTAATTAAAATAATTAATTCTTAAAAAAAAATACAAAATTCTTGTCTATGTAACATAGATAAGTTATTACATTAACACGAAAGTTAGATAACGTCACTTTACAAATTGTTTTGTAACGAAAAATTGCATATTATTACATTTGTAAGATAACAAACACTTATAAAGAGACATTTTTCTATAAATTAAACATAACTCGATAATTATTTGTATTTATAATAGTTTTTAAATATGCGTCCTTACTTCTTTGTTTTTTGCTTATCTGTGGCGTTTTTGGTTAGTATTTTTTATTTGACATATTTTAAGAATAGTAATATTACATAGATTATATTAGGCACCTGAAACTCGACACGGGCCGAATAATCAAAATGGATTAAGTTGCCGTTTCAAAAAAAATATTATAATAATATTTTATCGTTAATTTATGTATTCAAAAAATATTAAAAGATAAAAACACATACATTTTACGTTTAATATTTCGAAATAAATCTGTTTTAAACAACAACTTACCATAATGACGGAGTCAAGCCCAAACAAGCGTATGAGTTGATTATTTCCTTTGCAAAGTTAGGGACAAAAGGTTTTTTTTTTTTTTTGGGATTAATACAAGCCCAAATAATTAAAAATATTTATTTCTAATCACATTAATTATCTTATAAATATATGGTCAACTAATGTTAATTAAAATGCTTGATAAATAAGTGCAATAAAGTTTTTTAATGTGCAATTTTTTTTGAACACTTTGTGGTTGACGTTTGCTATAGTATAGAGTTGGCTTTTTTTGCAACTCGATGTTTTATGTGCTCCTATTTTTAACTGTGTTATAAGTTTGACATGTTTGTGTGTGTCTGTCTGTCTGTCTGTAGCATCATAGCTCCAGAAGTGATGAATCGATTTTAATTAACTTTTGTTTCTGTTTGAAAGGTGAATTAGTTGGGAGTAAAACTACATTTTAACGGATTTTATCGCGATTTATTTTTTAGATCCCGACGTTTCAAAGTCTTTCAGACTTCATGTTCACGGGTGGACTGAGATATTTGACACTGTCAGCTCAGTTTGCTTAAATCGGAACGCAACTTAAATAATAATGTTTGTAGGTAGTCAGTAATAATTGTGATTAATATTTTTGGACGTCAAATACCTCAGTCTACCCGTGAACATGAAGTCAGAAAAGACTTTGAAACGTCGGGATCTAAAATCTGAAATAAACCGCGATAAAATCCGTTAAAAAGTACTTTTATTTCAATGTGTGATATTCGCGTAAATCTTAGACAATACTAGTTGGGAGTGTTCTTAGCTCAAAACATAAAGATCGGGGGTTATTAAATTCTTAATTTAGAGTTATTAAGCGTAATTGGGCTGGTGTTGCTATTGTCAGCCCATCTCCAGGAGGAATCCTAGCAGGCCCTTTATGTTGCTGGCTGCTTCCCAAAGTCACCTTAACGATCCGAGACCATTTGACGTTTGTTAAACTTTTTTTTTTTTTTCAGATAAACAGGACTGAAGCAATGATTCCAGCTTATTCTGTGTCTGCTTTACGTCTGGCATTCGATGAAATATCAACAGTTCTACCTATCGCCAACCAATTAGCTTGTTTACTGATACCGTTTTTGATAAATCTAATCAATAATTTAAACAACCTCTCTAACATAGTCCAGAATCTCACGCCCGCTTTGTTACCCTATTTCGGATGTACTTTACCTCTATTGTACGCAACTTTGACAGATCTAGCGTCTGTACTGTTTTTGTATATTAGTGTATTAATTTCGCTGTTCAGATCAAATGTGTTAGCGGCTCCCGGACTGTTATTAGGTTTAATAGTGCAAATTTTAAATTTAGTGTTAACCTTGTTGAGTGGGTTGACAGATGGCACCGGACTTCTGAGCGGGTTGATAAAGTTGATTACTAGTATAGTTGTTGAGTTGGAAAAGTTGTTGTTGTAATTAGTTGTATTGTAAATAATAAATGTAAGTTGGATTAGTAAATTACTTTTTGAATTATTTAAATAGGACACACCATTCAAAAGTTATCATGAGTATAATATATATCAAAATTGAAATTTAAGAAACAGAGCGGTCTACCTATGATTTATGATCTATCTATAAGGTTGAGACGTGTATTCTGTGTACAAGTTTGTTGCCATATAGTGCGGATGGGCCGATTGTAAAGCGGTTTTTTTAATAGAGATCATTCTTAACAAAAAAAATGTGTCAGAGTAAATACTTTTTTTTAATTCATTGAATTATATCTACAACAAAAATTGGCTAATGGTTCCTGTATGTGTAAATAAATGTAACACCACGACTATATCCCTCACGGGGTAAACAGCAGAAGAGTGTAGGTATGTGATGATGAGAAATCTAGCTTGGTCTATTACTTCTTTCCGGGTCTGCCAAAAGTATGTTACAATTTATATGAATCCTGTATGTGTAAATGAATGTAACATCACGTCTGGGTGCCTCAGACCGCCAAAGGTGTATGTGGTCTATTACTTAAGTGCTTTCTTTTGTCGGGGGAAATCCTTTATAGATCCCTTCGCCCCGTGTGTGCCCAGAGCATAGATAAACTCAGGACAAGGGGTATGTGAGACTACCAAAGGGTACGGTTCCGTGGCGCATTTGTGCTAAGGGGTTACGGGAGACCCACATGTGACACAACCGGGACCGATATTTGAGTAGATATCTAACATTTATCTAGGCTACTAGCTTACCGCCGCGGCTATGCCCGCGTGCACTACATATCATGCCCAGCTGTGGGATAAAAAGTGGCTTATAGCCTTCCTCAACAAATGTACTATCTAATAGTGCAAAAACTTTTCAATCGTAAGTAGTTGCTGAGATTAGCGCGTTCAAACAAACAAACTCTCCAACTTTATAATATTAGTAATATAGATTGCGGCATCATAGCTATTAAACTAATGATCTTGATAAATGGTTTTGCCAAAGCAGATTTGATCGAGTGTTCTAAGCATGGAAAGTCTGCCAAGAGTGTGATAAAATTTATATTGATTAAATAAATAAATAAATATTCTGGGACATTAACACACACGGTCATCTGGTCCCAAGCTAAGCAGAACTTGTGTTATGGAAACCAGATAACTGGTATATACTATAGATACATATAATACTTTCTTTTGTAAATATATACTTATAATAGATATTTACACCCAGACTCGACACAAACACAAATGTTCATCACAAATGTTTGTCTCGGGTGGGAATCGAACCCACGACCTGCGGCGTGAAAAGCAAGTATCTTACCGACCACGCCACCGGCCCGTCAACAATTTTTGTCTAATACCGATAACTACCCGTGCGAAGCCGGGGCGGGCCACTAGTATATGTATATGCAGTTAATAGGGGGCTGAGTCACCTTCGTCCGTGGGTGTACACCTTTAATTTAATCTCCAAATGTGGTCCCCAGTTGGTGCAAATCAGGTAACAATCAACTGGAAGTGGGCTTCCGCCGTGGTTAGTGACCACCCACCAGACAAAGTCGCACCGCCAAGCTGCCTTGCCGTGTTCCGGTGCGTCTGCTGACACTATGCAGAATTGTTGCTCCGTTAAGGTTTCTAACCATATGGACGCTCATTCCACAGCCACCTTCTCACTGATAATCATTCGTAATCACGAGTGAACCTGTATACTGGGCGGGCGCGTTCCATCGTAGATTACATCATTGCTTAACATCACGCAAGTTGTAGTCAAGCGCCAGACTATCGAAGAATAAAAAAGAAAATTGTGTCCTATGAAAGCAATGGCTCGCCTATCATGTATGGGGCCTAAATATAGACAGTGAAATATGTATAATTTTCACCTCTACCTGCACCTTAGCACTGTCACTTCACACTTCAACCCTTTTAAGTGTCACGATGCTGGGCACGGCTCTTCTCTGTCTTACGAATTGAGAGAGTTTAGGCCTTAATCCACACAGGCTGGTCAAATGTGGGTCGGTGATAGTCTCATATCCTTTAATGATTTATTCGTAGACATGCCGGCTTCCTTACGATGTTTTTCTACACCGATATAGAGCTGTGGCGATTGAACAATTCACACAAAGATGCTCGACCGGGGATCGAAACCTCGAGCTTATTTTTCAAAGCGAGGCCCGTACCGCTGCTCATTTTGAACGAAAAAATTAATGTGAAAACTGATTTTGACGACTAGAACTTCAGAACATGTAGACCGAAATTTGTTTTGTCATATGAATAGGCTCGCCCTACTTCATAAAGGACAGTCCCCTTGACTACAACTTGCCTGATGTGAAGCAATGATGCAGTCTACAATAATAATAATAATAATATACTGTGATATTAACACACACGGTCATCTGACTCCAAACTAAGCAGAGCTTGTACTATGGAAACCAGATAACTGGTAATATACTATTTAATATAAAAATCAATGCCACTTTTCGTTGTAATTTTATAACTCAAAAACGGGCTTAGTTACGTATTCAAACCAAATGTTTAGGCATTGTTCGGACTATTTAGTAGATGGTTTATGTGAAGTTTGCACAAAATCGGTTGAGCGGTTCTTTATTTATCACATTTTTTGTAAATTGTTGAGTGGGCTGAAGTTACCCAGGCGAAGCTGGGGCGGGCCGCTAGTACTACATATTATACTTTTCTTTTGTAAATATATACTCAAATATAGATAATTATACCCAGACACAAGACAAACAGACATGTTCATCACACAAACGTTTGACTTGGGTGCGAATCGAACCCACGACCTGCGGCGTGAAAAGCAAGCATCTTACCGACCACGCCACCGGCATGTCTAACGAAAAGAAACATTACAAAGGAACACGCTTACCCGGTAAATACCGATTACACATGATATCACAGGCGTTAGCACTGTAGTACCTTGTAATAAGAGTTATTATTAAAATGAAAATTCATCAAGATCGGACGTGACTTTTAATAGATTTCTTTAATAATATAACAGGTGATCACGTTGTAGTGAAATTGTGTTAATATTGATTTCGTGGAATCAATGCCTCGGTGGTTCAGTGGTAAGCTTGTTCACTTAGTTAACGAGATCCCGGGTTCGATTCCCGGGTCGAGTAAAAAGATTTTTCTAATAACTCAGAAAATATTAGTGGAATTTTGCCCGATGAACGGCAATAGGCTAGAACTCGATAAAGACTGCTTTGGCAAAGCAATCAGTCAAAATCAAATCTTAAGTAGTTATCTGTTGTGTCACATGTAGTTCCCTTGACCCGTGATAAATGCGCGACGGAACACCCGGGAGCTTTTAGTAAGTACCCATTGGGAACCCACATACCCCTTACCCTGCGCCTACAGGGGATTTCTAATAAACCAACCAAGGGGACTTGAAATTAACTAATTTCTCATAATCATTTCTCATACATCTTTGGAACTCTGCCTACCCAGACGTGGTTTTACATTGATAATGAAAATATGCTTTATTTTTTTTGAGACGCGAGTCTACTTAAAAATAGTCCAATTTCTTTCCCTACCGTGCAGTGAATGACTGGCAACTACTGAGAAACACTGACAAAAAACTCAGTAGACTTTTTTCTTTTTTAAATGAAGTACTTATATCTATTACATTTTGTTTGTTTATTGTGTTGAATTAGAGCGACTTAATTCCAAGCGTTCTATAGTCTGAATTTTTTTATATCGCTTCCTTACTTAACGTAGACTTTATAATTACTATGCGTTTCAAATAAGAATAGGATTGGAAATCCGCCATCTTGAACTGGAATACGCAACAACTTCACATTTTTTAGTACAGTGAGCAAAAATGTTTGTTTGATATTATAATCACATGTAAATGAAAAAAATAATAAAAATGCGTCAATCTTATTGCCTTTTGAGTAAGATTGAAAATTTGGATTCGGTTATTTAAATACGAACATATTTTATTAACTTCCGACGATAAAAATCGGAGTTATAAGTTAAATCGTGTTCTTATCCGTGTATATAAATTTTTGTGAAAGATTGTGGTATCCCAGAGCGTAAATTTACTTAGGCAACTAGGTAGCTGCATTGTAACTACATACTTGTGTAAAGATTTCACATAAATCACTTTTCCATACATTTCAAAATAATATTATTGTCTGTGGTTTGACATTTTGTGCTGGCGCCACTTTTGCTTGGTTTTGGGTATGAAGTTAGCCGCGAGTCCAGTCCTATTCTTATATGAAACGCATAGTGTTTTAAAAAAATAATATGATATGGGCCATTTCCCTAATATTATTTGGAAGTATATTGCATTCATTTACACATCAGGAGCCATAATAATATAAATTTTACCACGCTCTTGGCAGACTTTCCATGCTTAGATTGACAGCTTGATCCGGTTCAAACTCACTATGACCAACAACATAGTCGATAAAATTGATACACCCCAACTAATAAAAGTTTAAATGGTCTAATTTGAAGACAAAACATAGAGTATATATTCACACTTTTATTCATCGTGTATGGATGTTCGTATTATATTTCAAAATATCCAGTATTTATCTCTGCCTACATCTTTGGATAAGACAAGCGTTAAAACACCGAAATTCAAGTATTATTATGCATAATATTGAAATTGCTTCAACTAACATTAATAGTAAATTGATAAATCTTTCGTGCTTAATCGAGATGTTTTATCGATTATACAATAGTTATTATCATTCGATTATACCGATTATATATCTTATAAAAACAATGATAAATAATAGGCACGTATTACATTATAATAAACTGTACAAAGAAGTCTATTTTGAAAATTAACTATACTGTTTTAAAAAGTAAAAAAAATGACAGCTCTTTTTTTAAATTCAATTGATTTGATTTTTTTTAAATAGTGTAACAATTTTTGTACTAGGTTTTGTGTCAGAATTAAAAAAAAAGAAGAGGTGTTCCTTTTATGAATTTAAATGCGCGAGAATGACAGTTCGGGATAATGTTGGAAATACCGTTATTTTTTGTAATTGTATTAATGGTAAGTACATTTACATTTAAACTGTAAAAGTTAAATTTAACTGAATTGCTAAAAGTGCCTGCTAAAATAATAATAATAATATAGTGGGACATTAACACCCACGGTCATACGTTCCCAAACTAAGCAGAGCTTTTACTATGGAAACCAGATAACTGGTAATATACTACATATAATTATATAATTATTTTTTAATTAGAGAAATGGCTGATCCACAGCCGTTTTAATAGTTTAAATGAATATTTAAAGTAAAATAGTATGTTTGTTTGTTTGATATTTGCATGCCTATGAATGGCGGAATATGGCTGGACTATATACATTTGTCACCTTTATTTTACCTGTATTCCATGTGAATAAATGATTTTGATTTTGAGTTCTTAAAAGCTAAAAGACTTTAAGCGTCAACCTATACGCTGACCTTTCGATGCCTTTTAACACCTATATTGAGCAGCTGTGATTATAACATATTTATCTCAAAATCGCGAGGAAACAGGTATGTCTTCAAACTAAATATTTGACGACATGTAACCGACCTATCAGCACATGCCTAAGGTGTGTGAAGTACGGCCTAAACTCTCTCAATTTTTGAGATAGTTGAGAGGACACAGACGTACGCAATAGTTATTAACTATACAACATAATATTAATTCCAGGTGTCATCTGACGTCACAACCCAAGCAATAACTCAACAAACATACCCTGTTTACCAACAAAATGGCTACCCGAACCTCCAACCAAATGAATACCAACCTTATCACCAAGAATATTCAGTACAGAATCAAATACCACCGCGCACTAACCCAAAAACATCAATAAAACAAATATTGATGAACGAACTTCTATCCAGCCCCTCTGTGCAAGCGATCTTAAGCTCTATGAATAATAATTATAATCCAAATTCAATTGACCTGCCGTATAACCAAATGCCACAACCGAATAACTACTATTTTACGCCTACAGAGACTGCAAACAGTGATATTACAAATGCAGTACAAAACTCGGATACAAAACAAAAAACTAAATCTAAAAAGAAAAAGAAACGGAAAAGAAAAACTAGTAATAGAGAAAATAACGATGAAACGTTAAAAGGACAATTAAATGAAATGGCACAAAGCTATAATAGAGATATTGGCAATAATTCTAGTAAAAAATCCAAAAAACAAAGCAATATAATACCAGATGTCAACAATAATACAAGAAATATTCAGAATAGAGACGAAAATACGATTATGAAGCCTAAAAACCGAAAAAACTTAGAAGAAATCAATGAAAGTAACACCACACAAAACAAAAAAACCAAATCAAGAAAAAAACGTAAAAAACAAAACAGAAATGAAACAATAACAGATGAAGTTAAACAAACAAATAAAGCTCCTAATCTTCCAACAGAACAAATCATCATTAATGAACTTAATGAAGGTGACATTAACAGAGAAAATCGATTTACCAGAAATCTAGCTCCTGATGCTAATATACTAAAAGCCTGGCCTAATCTACATGATGATTATAACAAAAATTTATTTCCAACTATAAATAATCATTTTTACAATCCAGTACTTGATAAATTTTTTGAAAATTATTACCAAACATTATTAAACAACAGTAACAATGTTACTAAACCTATAATAAGAAATAAATCCAAGAAAAGAAAAAGACCAAAAGAAGTTTCAAAACCAATAGCTAAAAAACCAGAGCCACCGAAATTAGTTACTAAGCTTATTGTAATAGAAGACAATTTAGAACCTACTGAACAACTAGACAATACAAACGTATTTAAAAATCAATCCGAACCCATAGTTGCTGAACCGAAACATGATGTTAAACATATAAAACCTATGGATGAAAATCGCAATGAAAGTGATAAAATGGAGTACAATACCACATGCAATGAAATACCTACAGAAAATTCAGTTAAACCTAATGATTTCAATACAGATTATAACTACTATGGATTAATTGATGACTATTATCCAACATTTAACGATAATGCTGCTTATAATGCAGATCACATTGAATATTTTGTCAAAAACAACAATAATAATGATCATAACTATTTAAACGATGCATATAATAATTATAATGTCAATCTTAAAGAAACAGTTGAACAAATACCTGGCTTTAAAACAATGTCTAACTATGAACAGTTAAGACAAATAGAAACAGAAAATACATTTTATGTTGAAGAAAAACCAAGAACAGAAGAAGATAGACTAGCACAACAAATAATAAAAGAAATAGAAAAACGAAAAGAAATTGAAAGAAGAAAGGAATTAGAAGAAAAAATAACCTTCCAAAGTCCACCTTTTTTAACATCTCCAAATTTTATAACCAGACAAATAGATAAAAACGAAATAAAATATGAATATCACCCAGAAATAAGATACGTTGGAGAAAAAATTGACTCAACAAAAACTAAACAAAACACTAAAGAATATTCAGAAAAACATAAACACGATGTAGAAACTACATTTGCCAGATCAAAAGTAGTGAAATACGGACCTAGTTATAGTGAAGAGGATAGTTATTCAGGTGTAATTAATAATCTATGGCATGATTTTGACGATGGCGGCACAGTTTATGTAATGGCTAAGTCTTTGGATTCACCAGATATTATATGGTAATATAGACTTATTGACGAACTGAAAAAATCTTCCTTAACAAGAATAATATTTAATACAATCCCTTTTCTAGATAACAATAATAATAAGATGAATCAGATTGGAGAACCAAGTAACTGGTCGTGGTCTAAGAGGTTGCAGAGACGTGGATGGTGGTATCTATGTCAATACTACAATAGTCACCTCAGTTTTGATTCCATATAGTCTTTAGGCATATCTTAGGACGATCGAGCATAGAAGTGAATTGGATATGACCTTGACACAGTAAACGACATTGTCAGACAATGCACACATATTCTACCAATTCCTTTTCAATCGTTTTTTCTCTTGCTTGTCGCTCACTTCGTTGGAACGTATTCTCCTGTCATCAAAGCGAGGCAGAGTGATTTCTACTTAATGATTTATTTGATCTAAATTCATTATTTCTTTGGCGCTGACATTTTTTTAGGGTCGTGGTTTTGACTTATTTTCTTTCTTTAAACAAACAGTATCACAGATTTGCTTAAAACTATCGACTACAGCGTTTTAAGCCGGTGTAAATAAGTGTCAAGCTTTTGATCCTTAAACTCCAAAAAATTTACCTGTAAAGGGATCATAATTTTGTATAATTACGTATGTTATTAAGTTATTATGTTATTAAGTTATGTTATTATATTAATTATGTATGTGATTAAGATATTAATAAATTTAATTTATGACTAATTTATTGTAATAAAATTGTATATCACGTTTATAGTTTTATTTATTAACTAAAAAACACTTTTGGTGTCTTTCGAAATGAGATTTGAACGTAGTTACTGCTAAGTCTAGTAACATCTACAAAAAGTCTGAGCTAAGTCACACTAAGTGACGGCCAGGCATTGGCAAACTTAGCGTAGGCACACTCAGACTAGATGGACAATAGACGCGGATCATGCGCAGCCTGTCCAGCAGTGGACTAGTATAGGCTGATGATGACGATAAAGTTGAAATTTCTGTAGAATAAGATGCTTCAACTTAGCCTTTCTTTAAGTAATAAACTCATCAAGCTAGAATGCTCTCCAGCTGGTATAGTGATGTTTTGTGAACGATCTCTCTTTTTAATGTGACAAGCCGGAGACTGGGTGAAATTACTAGTATTTGGGGAATTCTATGTAGCGAACGCTAAAATAAAACGATACATTATACATGTTGGTTTATTTCATGTAATATATTAACAAAATTATCTATTATTTAACTATTCAAACTTAATAAAGCTAATAACGCATCTAATCCATTTAAATCTCTGTCATCGCTATTCAATAACTCAGTCAAAACAAGTAAATCTAATAATTTCTCCATATTTTTCTTATTTTTACCCGATTTTGCTTTAGAAACTATTGGCTCTATTACTAATGGTGGGAAATCATATGGAAATGGCGCCAAATCACAACAAAATGGCGGCAAAGAAGGTGGCGGTAAAAAAGCAGGACAAGATGGTGGATTATAATCTATAATAGATACAGGGGGTATTAAATCTATTATAGGTACAGGTTTTTTCGATGAAGGTACAGTTGTAGACACTAATTGGTAAGGTATTTCTATAGAGGGGGCTACCAATTGGTATGGCAAAGGTAGATCTATTGATGGTAAGGATGTAGTTACCATTGATTGATAAGGCAACGGTATTAAGGTAGGATTTGTTTTAGAATTTGGTGTTATAGGTAATAATTCTGGTACACAATTGGTAAGTATAGATGATTTTAGTACGTTAGGTGTTTCTGGAATATATTGGACACAATCATCTACTAACGGAATTCGTAAACAGCAATAATCTTGCAAACATGGACTTAAAAACTCCTTTGGAGGTTTAATAACATCATAATTAGTACATTCTACTACAAAATCTTGTTGTTTTGTGTTTTTATCAAACGATGGAATATAAGGATTGAAATCTATACAGTTTATTAAGCCATTCATAGCCGGAAACAAATCCGGTACCACAAGATTTTCAGGTATATTAATATTTCTCTCAAAATTATTAACAGAATTTGGTGTCATAAAGTCCAAATTAGGTACTAAGAAATCTAAGGGGTCTTTTTCTATTTTCACACATTCAGGTTTTGTAGGTTTTGATTTTAGTTTATTTAGATTACCTAAAGTTTTAACTATAGATGCCAAAGTTGATATTGGGGAATTAACAGGTGAGTTTTCTTTTTCTATTATAGGTTTTGTATAAGATATTTTATCTGTACCTTGAAATGATTTCAAAGTAGCTACCAAAGAGCTCAAATCATAATTCGAAGCTGTATTTAGGTTGGGATCAGCAAAATATTGATCTGAATTGCATCCCTTATAGATTGGTATAGATGTTTCTTTTATTGGAATAATATTATTTTCTTTTAATAACAAATCTAATAAATGTATAGTTGATACATCCAAATTATTGCAATTAGGTTTTATATTTTGATAACAATAATCTATAGGAGCTAAAACTGAAGGTAAAGTTCTTGAATTGTAATACAAAGGATAGGGTAAAGAATATTCTGGAAAGAATGAGCAATAAGGATTAAAATATGCTAAATTTTGTGAATAACTATTCGCCATTGTCGAAACAGGTATATCGAAGACTGAAGATACATCAAACAGTGAAGAATAAGAAATACTTGGACTGTATGATGGTGAATTGTATGTAGTCAGTGGTAAATTTGGATTGAAACCATCAACAGGATTTATTTTCAATGGTTCTGGGGGTACTTTAGGTAATGTAGAAATACAAGGTAAAGATGGTAAAGAATTTTGTACAGATAACCGCTCCAGAGCTAATCTGTTACGTGAAAGCATGTCTGAAATCTGTGAGCTAGAAATTGATTTAGTCTGAGCTAAATAGAAATCGTCATTTAATGTCGTTACTCCATCTTGTGGTAGAATATAAAATGAATTTGGTTGTATGTAATCCTCATTAAATACTGGCTGTTGGCCATTTATAAATGGTGAATTTGATGTAGAATCAGTTTTCAGAAAATATTTTTCAATCAATTTTGGTATTTGAGGTAAACTATAGCATGTTGGAACGTTTTGACACTTTAATGTTTTAATTGAATCTAAAACAGATTGTTCTATTTTAGGCACAGATAATCCAGAGGTTGTTGATTTTAAAAATAATGGTGATGAGTATTCATTGAAAAGAGGTTTTACTACATTGTCCTCAGAATATATAGAGGAATGGGCGAAGTCAATTTTTGGTGTTAATGATGTTAATTTTGATATAACACTCGCTTCGTAGGGATCTAAAAATAGCGACCGTTCTATTGAATTCGGTTTCACTGGTGTTACTTTCGATCTGAATTCCGTAAATGGTAGCTTTATTTCTGCTGAAACTGCCTGAAAAATATGCAAACAAAAAGTAATAAATTTAAAAAAATATTAAACTGCGTCAATTGTTTAAAAAAAATTGAAACGTAGCTCAGAACCCTTGATCACTAGTTTTTAAGTAAAACAAAAATCGCATTGAAATAAAACCAATTTTATAACGGATTTTCTCGCGATTTATTTTCGATTTTGGACCCGACGTTTAATCTTCATATTCACGGAGAGACTTTGAAACTATACAACATTTAAAAAGAAACGTGATAAAATCCGTAATAGCTTTATTTCAATGCGTAAATTCAACAAAAATTCTATCTAAAATAATCGAATCAAATAAATGAACCATAAATTTAAACAACTCGCAGGAATTTACCGAGGCTACAAACTTACACACAGATATATAAAGGTTAAATTGTTTTACTAACCTGTATTAAAAAACAAATAATAAATATTTTAACCTCCATACTGCAGGTTTAAAAACAAAATAACGTAGTACTAACCTATAAATAACTTTATATTACATAAGACAGTGAAATATTAGCTGTGATTTGTAATAGGCTGTTCTTCTAATAGTTTTTGTAATATATTCGATAACTAAGAACTCTGTTGAAACTATTTTCCTATTAGTATACACAATGTTAAGACTGGGTCCGTGGCTCCCAGGAGTACGTTACCCTTTCAAGCAGTTGTCACAACGCATATTAAAAAAAACGTGATTAAAAGGTTGGTTTGTATTTCGAGTAAAGGATCAGCATTCCTATAGGCCGACCGTTTAAATCGCGTATCACCATCTAAGGTACAAGGTCATAAAACATTAATAAAATCTCTTAAAGAACTATTTAACCACAGATACAAGTAATGTAAGACTATTCGTCACTAATATCCATATCGCTTGAATCATCATCACTGTCTGTGCAGCTTGAGGAGTCAGAATCTTGGAGTCGATACGCGAGTTAAACGGTCGGCCTATAAATAATTAAATACATGAATTTCTCAATCATAATCTAAGTTATTTTTTATTTTATTATTAACTTCATACAATATAAGTTCATGCCTACTTTATAAACCAGATTAATTCCTGTATCTTAGAAAGCAGTGTTTCATCCGCAATGTCAATTTGATTGTGTATTATACGAGTATCTGTCTGTGATCTCATGTTTGTGTATGTGCGCATGCGTGCGTGCGTATGTGCGTGTGTGCGTGCGTGCGTGTGAAAGAAAACCCTCCCTGAGCGACAGAGATGGTCAATGTTTGCAACATATTTTTTCGTGAATGTTACGCTAGTATGACCCACAGGTTATACTACCTAGATCACTTCTCAGAAGCGTGCTGACTAGTGAAAACTTGTCATTTAAAGTAGGTTATTAACGTCTGATTTGCTATGCTTTTATGTCATTTCTCTTTTAAAAGTAACAGTATGAAAATAAAACCACAACTTAAACAACAGAATTCACTTTTAATTTAAAATTAAACAATTAATATACATAATTATATGGTCCAAACCCACAAGGACTAACCACGGGTGATCCTATAACACCATAATCGTAACCTGCACTATAGCCAGGCACTATGATATCATTGCTTAAAGGCAACGTATTGCTCAATAAATTGCTGACAACTAACAATTGTAAAGCATTAGCCAAATTATTAGCAACAGTGCTATCTTGAATAATAGTAGTCGCGGCTGGAACAATTTGATTTGGTACAATAGTGTTTGGTACACAAGCGTTTGGTACAATAGTGTTTGGTACACAAGTGTTTGGTACCAAAGTGTTAGGTATCAAATTTGGTACAAAAGTATCAACTACGTAAGGTTGGCAGGGGTAGTCGATAGGACCAGGGTAGTTACTGAGCAAGACTTGGTTGGGAATGATGGTTTCAGCTACTGGTACTGGGAGGATGTTTGGGCCCAGGCCGGGGAATACTCGGTTCAGGCATTGTGCGTTTAGGCTCTGAAAGGAAAAGGTTAGTTTAAAATTAATTAATTAGGTGTCAAATTTAGCATAGAAACATGTTTAGTTTTATCAATACTAATTCAACAAACAAATCCCATACGATGCCAAGTATAATTTGTTATTTTTAAAACATATTTATGATTATTCTATTTATATGGTTTTAAACATCATAAATACAATTATTTATTTCGATATAATTTACGCAGCGGTACGGGCCTCGCCTTAGATTTCGAGTTCAATTCCCAGTCGAGGCCACGCATCCTTGTGAGAATTGTAACATCGCTGCTGCCCAATATCGGTGTAGGATAGCATCGTGAGGAAACCCGTATGTCTAAGAATTAATCATTCGAGGACATGTGACATCCACCAACCCGCACTTGGCCGACGTGTGTGGATTATAGCCTAAACTCTCTCAACTCGTAAGATAGTTGAGAGAAGACCCGTGCCCAGCAGTGGAACACTAAAAAAGGGATGAAATGATTTTGATATTAATAATATTATTGGTATTGTAGTACTTACATTGAAAACTGCAAATTGGATGCAAATGAAAGCAACAATTTTTGCAGTCATCTTGAAAAATCAAATTCGTTCTCTTTCTCTTGATATTTAAATTGATAATGTTGATTTAAATCAATTGTAGAGTTTATATACCAAATGTGATTATAATGAAGAAACTGTTATCTTAATTTCTTAATAATAGTAGTTATTAATTGTATTGATAATAATTGCACAAGTTTCTTAGTACGAAAAACTATTGCATGAATAGTTAGATTAATTTTATTCATGCGAATTTATTTCGTAATTAGATAAGCAATAGTTGAAGTCTATAGAAATATTTACTGCTACTTACTTGGTCGCGGGTTCGGTCTCGGTCGTGCCCACACATCTTTGTTTGAATTGTTGCATCGCCGCTGCTCAGTATCAGTAAAGAAAGACATCGTGGGGAAACCGGCATGTCTAAGAACTAATTATTCGATTACATGTGACATCCACCAACCCGCACTTGGCCATCGTGTGTGGATAAGGCCTAAATTCTCTTAACTCGTAAGGGGGCCTCCATAAATTACGTGAGGCATTTAAGGGGGGGGAGGGGGTCGAGTCAAATCTCATCTAATCTTACATTGGAGAGAGGGAGGGTCTCGGCAAATATCACGCAATTTTTTTTCTGATTGAAACAAAAAACGATTATACTATTTTGGCATTAAAAGCACGAAGCAGATTTATTTTTTCTTTTTACAATAACAATCCAACGCGTTTACGTAAGAAACTCACATTTTGAAAAATCTCACGTGAGATTGGGGGATGGGGGAGGGGGTTGATTAAAATCTTACGACATCTCACCAGGAGGGGAGGGAGGGATTTATGGACGCCCCCTAAGATAGTTGAGAGATTAATCTGATGTACTTTATACTACTTTTCCTTTGTAAATATATACTTATGATAATAAATAGTTACACCCAGACTCAAAACAAAAAGACATGTTAATTAATGTCTGTTTGTTTTGAGTTTGTGGGAATCGAACCCACGATCTGCGGCGTGAAAAACAAATATCTTAGTGACCGCGCCACCGCACCGGCCCGACAAATTCTTAAAGATATTGAAATAAAACTGCTTTTTAACGAATTTTATCGCGGTTTATTAGGTTTTAGATCCCGACGTTTCAGTCTTTAAATACCTAAGTCCACCCGTGAACGTGAAGTCTGAAAAGACTTTGAAACGTCGGGATCTAAAATCCAAAATAAACCGCGATAAAATCCGTTAAAAAGTAGTTTTATTTCGATGTACGATATTCGCGTAAATCTAAGACAATGCTACTTCTTAAAGATATTTGGTTTTATTCATAAAAAACTTATGAAACTCTTTAGTTAAAATGTACTTTGTCCCTTTCTTACTAGTATAAATGTCAAGATGACAGACAAAGACAAACGAATTATACACCTATTTTAGCTGTAATGCGCTTAAAATACGTTTATGAATAATAATATGGTAAAATGAGTATTGAGTATTTCTGAGTTGTGATTCTCTAGATCGTAGAGTAGAGCCCTTTGAGCCGAGTTCGTAGCACTTAACGGCTACAAGCTCAGCATCGTAGCACTTAGAACGTACAGATTTGGCGTCGTAGTATGCAGTAACTACGCGTTGATAGTTTTTTCCTTATTCTGTGTTAAGTCATTCCAATAGTGATACCCGCGATGACCAATAGATGGCAGGACTTAAAATTCACAATAACGCGAATCAACTCGCGCGCTCTGATTGGTTGCAAAATGCTATCGCGTCATATTTGACCAATCGCAGGAGACGCGGCCTACGCCATTTTTACTAGAGTTTTCACACAACGAATTAACTTACCTCCACTACCGCGCTATCGATTTCTTTTTGTATTTAAAATTAATTAAACAGTCTATCGAAGATAATTCCTGGATTTGTCATTTTATCAAACCCAAGCTATACAAGCTCAAACATTCTGGAATAGGATTGCGCTTGGAGCACCTACCACTGCATCTACTTACTCATGGTAAAGCAATATATTTATTGATGGATTCAACTGCTACGGTTTTCGTAGCAGATGTTGTTTTAGTATCCACGAGTCGTGTTCGTAGCACGTAACACCTACGAGTTCAGCGTCGTAGCACGGAGTAGCTACTGCGGACTGCTACGCGTTGATGCTACAATGAAATGTAACTGCTACGGGTTTCGTAGCAGATGACATTGTAGTATCTACGTGTCGAGTTCGTAGCGCGTAACAGCTACGAGCTCAGCGTCGTAGCACTCAGTAGCTACGCGTTGATGCTACAACGAACGAGTAGTAAGTAACGAGATGTAACTGCTACGGTTTTCGTAGCAGATGCCGTTGTAGTATCTACGAGTCGAGTTCGTAGCAACTACTAGTCACCGACTAGATAACTACTAGACACCACATTTTTATATTCAGGAATCATGCTTATATTATGGAAAATGACAAAACAAGATTAAAAAATATTATTTTATTTATAGTAAAACTTAACATTGTTTTATTTAATAATTTAAATTAAATTAACGAATAAATAATAACAATCTAACTGATTAATTTAACCATAGAGCAATACGCATATAGCATAGATAAAGCCGCACCGCCAAGCGGCTTTGCCGTGTTTCATTGTACCATTTAAGAAGGTGGGTCGGGATTGTTGATCCTTTAAGATTTCTAATCCAACCATATGGAGCCCCATTCCACTGCCACCTTCTAACCGAAAATCATTCGTTATCGCGAGTGAATCGGTATACTGGGCAAGCTCGTCCCATCGTAGACTACATCATTGATTAACATCAGTAAATTTGTAGTCAGGCGCAAACCTATTTCAGAATTTAAAAAAACAAACGCCGGTTGTATCACGTTTTGCTCTATGATTGTAATCAATAATAATAGTTTCCGTTTTCATAAAATCTTTGAAACATTTGTGAAGATGTTTGCAAAGATCTTCATGTTTTAACCAGGAGTACATCAAGTCACGTATCTACTTTGATTCATGATTCATTACGTAGTTACTTTAACAGTTTTTATTGAACAAACGATCAAAACACGCAATGAACTGCAAAATCACAAGGCACGCTTTCAAAAATAATTGTCATTTATCATCAAAAAATATCACTCATACCAAAAAAATCCTTATCAATCAGCGCATACGGTGATTTAAAATCCTTTCTAGGATTCTGAGGGAAGGAGAATTGAGATATTCCTTGCTCGTAATATGAAGTGGAAGGTGCTAATGCCTCATAAGGTGACATTAATGACATTGTACTTCTAGTTGGACCAAATTTCTGCACTAAATTTGGTTCAGCAAAATTCGAAGAGCCGACAAAATTTGAATTTGGCAGTGCTTCCATTTGGGGGGTGTAACTTTTTAATTCTAGATTTGGCACTTCGTTTAGTGCCTGTTTTGGTCCAAGATCTGGTGGTGGTGTGTTCAGGATGTTACTTACTATCAAAAGCTGCAATGCTATCGCTAGATTATTTAATAATGTGGAATCTATTGGACTTGTATTAGTCGAAATTGGCTTCGGCAATTCATTTCTCACTAATGGCACTAAATTTGGCGAATTGATGCTTGGCAGTCGTGTTGTAGATCCTGGTAGGTATTCCGGTTGTAATACTAGCGGGTTTTGTGAGATTGGTAATGTTGGAATCCCTGGTGGATTGTTCGGTAGAGTTGTTAGAGTGACTGGTAAATTCCCTGGTAGATTTGAAGGACGATATATTTCAGGAATGGTGATTGGTGCATTTCCTTGTAGGTTTGAAGGGCGGTATGCCTCTGAAATTGTAATTGGTGAAATGCCTGGTAATATTTTGTCTGTGTAAACTGTTGGCAGTTGCCCTGGTAGATATTTTTCTGTGTATCCTATTGGGAGTCCTGGTAGATATCTTTCTGTGTACGTTGGTGAATTTCCTGGTAATTGGTAGGTAGTTACTTGTTGTGGAAACCTCGTTAGGTGTAGGTATTGCTGTACAGGCTGCGCCATGGATGTGATTTGGGCCTGAAAATAGATATGTTTATTTATTTATGTTTGTTTCTAAATTTTATTCGAATTTTTTTTGTAGGCGAGGAATACCAAGAGTTCATACCCGCTCCATTGATAAAATAATGTACTATGAATACGATGAGTGCAACTAGCTTGTAAAACTAATTTTAAAATAGAAATATTATGACTACAAATGTAATAGTGGTCAAACCCATATTACCTGAAGGTGTAAGCATAGGCATCACACACACTTCGACGATTATCTTTATTGTTTAAACTATCAGCTAATAGGGAGACGACTTTTTTTGTTATGTACGTCATAAATTAAAAAAAAATATTTGACACATTTATTTCCTCTTTTGTGTGAAGATTACGGAGATATGTCCAAGCGACATCTCGATTGACTACACACCTAGGTAAGTTTTATACAGAGGTATGTCGTAGCGCACTCCCTCTCCCTAACTTTAATGCATTATATCTTAATATTGTAACATTTCAAAGAAAAAACTAGAAATACGTGTAGTATTTTCTTTAATTTACGCGAATATAACACATTATCACACTTGCAAAAACTAATTCTTTTATAAAAATTAATTACTAACATAGTTCTTAAGTTGCTACTAACACATTATCCCGTCAACGCCATATTTCGGAGGAGTATCTGTCTAGGGGATTGTTGTCCGAAATAAATTATTTTATTTTTATTTTATTTTATTTATTGAAATAAAACTACTTTATAACGGATTTCACGTCACTTCATGCTCACGTGACCATAAAGTCTGAAAAGACTTGGAAACGTCGGGATCTAGAATAAACCGCGATAAAATCCGTTATAAATTAGTTTTATTTCAAGAAATACGTGTCTAACCTCTTTTTATTATCTTACTGACAAACTAATTAAATAAATAGCGTAATAATAATTGGCAAACGTAGCGTTGGACGCCCTCAGACTAGCTGGAGTGACGAGCTTTGCAAGGTGGCTGGTAAGAGCTGGATGAGAGTGGCCGCGGATCGTGCTCAGTGGCGTGCTTTAGGAGAGGCCTATTTCCAGCAGTGGACTAGGATAGGCTGATCATGATGATGATGAAACTAATTAAAATACGATTTTTTATACCTATATTGTTCGTTATTGTGTGACCCGAGATTTGAACCCGATGAGGGAGTTTTTATTAATTTTCAACCGACTTCTAAAAGAAGGAGGTTCTCAATTCGACTGTATGTTTTTTTATGTTTGTTACCTAATATCTTTGTTATACGTGAACCGATTTCTATGATTCTTTTTTTGTTGGCAAGTAAATGCTTCCGTGTGGTCCCATTTAAATTTGATCAAGATCTGACCAGTAGTTATTGAGCTATGTCGAAAGAACCGTCTTTGTTTACGTTAAGCGCGCAGCCTTCCAAAATTATTAGTGCAATTGCCCTAAACGCATAATTCTAGGTACCTACAATTGAAGTCGGTTTTGTATTGTTGTTGCAAAAAGAATTATTATTATATCACTCACCTTAACCAAAGATGTGTAAATCAAAATGAAACAGACACACCACATCTCTTTCGATTTGTTACAAAATAATTGTAATAATTACAAACATTCATTGATATAGAGAATTATTATCTTGTTCGATCTTAATTCAGATAAATATTTTCTCTTGATTGTTATCTGTTCAAGATAGTACGGTATGTGTTTTATCTGTTATTGATGATAGTGGATTGTCTCTCAAACTAAGGAATTGTGATGAAATTAATCTCAATAATTTATGTAAGACTAGCTTCCGCCCGCGGCTTCGCCCGCGAAATTGGTCTCACTAATCTTGTTTCTCCATACAAACTTTGGAACCCCGTTTCACCCCCTCAAAGGGTGAGTTTTGAAAAATCCTTTCTTAGTGCACCCTTAGACCCCATATGGAACCTATGTGCCAAATTTGGAGTCTCCAGACCCAGCGGTTTGGACTCTGCGTTGAAATGTCAGTCAGTCAGTCAGTTTCTTCTTTTATTGTATATTTAGATAAATGAAACCATTCCAACGTGGCCTATAGAAGAACTTCAAAACTATGTAGTAAGTATTTAGATATACAAGTTGGAAGGGACAGCTGTCCACAAACTGAGAGGGTGCATTCACTTCCTCAATCATTCCACCGGAAATTTATTTTTTATCCTATAATAGGCTTGCGCTTGATCACAACTTGCCTGTTGTGAAGCAATGATGCAGTATACGATGCAACGCGCTTACCCAGTAAATACCGATTCACTCTTGACTTGAAGACCACTAGATTATAGCTCTCGGGAAACATAGATGCCGGCAGCGAATTCCACAATTTGGCAGTTCGCACAATGAAAGTCGAAGCAAACCGCTTTGTGCGTGCCCGTGGAATTTCCACCATATAACGGTGGCGCATAGCCGTACCTCTACTTGTCCGATGGAAGAACGGGGATGGGGGAATGAGATTGTGTAATTCCAACGCACACTCTCCGAAATTTATTCGGTAAAAGACCGAAAGACTAGCAACTATACGGCGATGCTCGAGGCTTTGCAATTTAGCCTTGACGAGGGATTCGTTGCCAATAAGCCTCTTGGCTCGCCTTTCAATAAACTCCAACGCCTCGAGTTGGTTTGTAGCTGACCCATCCCAAAGATGCGAACAGTACTCCATGCATGAACGATGCATGTGCTTGATATAGAACGAGCATTTGTTTCGGTGTGAAGTACTGACGTACCTTCGCGAGGATACCTAGCTTTTTGGCAGCTAGTTGAGCCATGAACTCAATGTACGGGCCAAAATTGAGGGTCGAAGTCATATTGACGCCAAGAAGTTCAAGGTGGTCTGTAATAGGCACGGATACACCTTAAAAGGTAGGAGTTTTTTTTAGCAGAGAATAGACACGCCTGGGTTTTAGCAGCATTAAACTTGACTAGATTGGCGTCACCCCAGTCGGAAACAGCTTTCAGAGACAAGTTTAAGCGCTCCACCATGGCCTCCCTAAGGGACTGGATCTCAGCCGCACTGGCACGTGGACTAGACATATAGCTCTCTACAACTGTGCTGTCGTCTGCATACCCAAAGGTCCCGGGCTTAAGCAGATCATTAATGTGCAGCAGAAAAAGAGTTGCAGAGAGTACCGACCCCTGAGGAACACCGGCATTAATATCAATGACATATGTCTCAAATAACGTAGACTATGGTATAATATATCAGAAATCTTATTTCGTTTTGCAAGGATTCAAAAATTGCGCCCTCAATCCAGATGCACCTCCAGTTCACCCTGTATCTATACTTAATAATAAATGCGAATGTAAGTTTGTTTGTTACGCTTTCACGCAAAAACTACTGAACCGATTTGGATGAAATTGGGTATGGAGGTAGTTTGAGACCCGGGAAAGGACATAGGATAGTTTTTATCCAACTGCGGGCGAAGCCGCGGGCGGAGAGCTAGTAATGAAATAAGTACATACCTAATTACTTATTGACTTACAAACATACTTGGATTGATAAGAACTATTTTACGAAATTAAATGTATGTCACATATTATTAAATTTTGTAATCAAAGTTACAGAAGCTATATAAGGAAGTGTATTTGTGTCAGTAAAGGAAATTACAAAATGGCTGACATATTTTTTGTTTTTCTTTCTGTGCTGACTTCTTGGGTAATGTTTGTTAAAATTATTTATTAACAACTATTTAATAATATAATCTAACACTATAGATAAATCTATATATCGCTTGCTCAGAAGAATACTGTATTAAGTCAAAATTTGGCGCTAACTGACTTAATAATACAGCTCGACTAAAAAAAGTACGTTCTTCCTTTTGAATTAGGTTGAAAACCACTTACACGTTAAATGAGCCAATAAGGAAAGTTACATCTCTATTCCTCTCGATCTTTCTATTCCCTAAAACACGGAAGAACGTACTTTTTTTAGTCGAGCTGTATTATTAAGTCAGTTAGCGCCAAATTTTGACCTAATACAGTATTCTTCTGAGCAAGCGATATATAAAAATGAAACCCGTTTTCCGTTGTCACGACATAGCATGAAGACGGCGTGACCGATTTGGCTGATTTTTTTTTGTAGTTTTCTAATACTCTGTACAAGGTTCTTACGGAAAAAAATATAAAGGAAATGCAAAAAAAAGTAGTGCATCAAATTTACGCTAAGGCGGTACGAAGTTCGCCGGGTCAGCTAGTATTGTAATAAAACTACTTTTTTAACGGATTTTATCGCGGTTTATTTTAGATTTTAAATCCCGACGTTTCAAAGTCTTTTCAGACTTCATGTTCACGGGTGGACTGAGATATTTGACGTCCAAAAAATATTAATCACAATTATTACTGACTACCTCCAAACATTAATATATAAGTTGGGTTCCGATTAAAAAAAAATCTAAGATAAACCGCGATAAAATCCGTTAAAAAGTAGTTTTATTTCAATGTGTGATATTCGCGTAAATCTAAGACAATACTATAGATAAATAACCTACGTTCTAAATAAAATAATAATTACCTATCACTTCAACCCTTTTTAGTGTCCCACAGCTGGGCACTTCTGGGTCTTCTTTCAACCAAGTGCGGGTTGGTGGATGTCACATGTCCTTGAATTATTAGTTCTTAGAAATACCGGTTTCCTCACGATGTTTTTCTCCACCGACACTGAGCAGCGCAGATGAAACAATTCACACAAAGATGTGAGGACACGACCAGGATTTCAACCTTCGACCTTATTTTTCTAAGGCGAGGTCCGTACCGCTGCGCCACCGCTTCTCATTAATTAATATATAGTTGTATCATAGACAATATTAAATTTTAAAGACACTATAGACAAAATTATCTTAAAAAATCTTTTAGTGTATGAAGTATATCTAAAACTAATAATATTTGTATAGAATATTTACTATTTACATTAAATAAGTCTATAGTATCAGAGATCTATATTAAAACTTTCTGTTAAAATACCAACTAAAGTATAAATTTTAGGTACCTAAAATAATAAAATTCTGTAATTAAATCAATTTTTTTTTCAGGCACAGGCACAAGTTATACCATTCCAACAGCCACAGATCCTGACAATCGCACAAGAGACTCCACAAGTTGTCACTACAATCATTGACAATACCGTATCCAACACTCTGGCCAATGCCCTCCAACTACTAATAGTAAGCAATCTGATACAAAACACTATTAACAATCCATGCGCCAACACATTGGCCGCAAACATTGGCTGTGATTTACCAAACATCTATTCTTTAGACTCAATAACAGCAGAGTATTTAAATCCTTACACAATATCTAATTACGAACCGGCTATAATAGACATTCTACCAAGTTACCAAGAATTACCGTTTAATAACTATGGCTACACAAATGGTATGCCAAATTCTGGTTACGCCAGCGTTTGTACTCAAAGTAGTGGTTGTCAAAATGTCGCCTTTGAAGTCCTTCCAAATGGACCAATATCACCAATAGTGACATATGCTGATGTTGGCATTCCTAATGCTGGGTACGCTGGCGTGTGCGCGCCAAATTTTGGCTATCAAAATGTAGCTTATGACGTTGTTCCTAATTATGGAATAAATCCCATCTTTGATGGCATAGGACCAGTGGTAACTACAATCGATGTTGGTCCAAATATTGGCTATAGTTATCCTGTAAACTGTCAAAGTGTTGGGTACGAGATTGTGCCAAATGTTGGACCAAATGTGTGCACATATGATGGGCCAATACAAACCATTGGAACTGAAGTAATTTTGCCGGGGCCGGGACAAGTGGGTTGTGGATGTGGTCCTAATATGCCATATGGTCTTAATTTGCCATATGGTCCTAATTTGCCATGTGGTCCTAATATAGAACCATGGAGTCTTCTGCAAACCTACGCTAGTAGAAATTTAGGAAATAATTTTAATTTCTAAAAAAATTAAAATTATTTCCATTTTAATACAGGCAAGATAACAGATATTACAAAGTTTGGTCTCTTATAAATAAATTGCTTATAAGCCTATATATGCTTATAAGCTTATATTGCTGTTTGCGGAGTTGGATAAAAACTATTTCAAACCTTCATACCAAATTTCATTTAAATCGGTGTAGTAGTTTTGACGTAATAGCGCGACAGACAGACAGAGTTACTTTCGCATTTACAATATTAAATTTTAACCACGTAATTATTTTTATCAACAAATTATTGCAATACCGAAAATGTCACGTTTATGTACAGTTTTTAATTAGGTATAAAACTCAAAAAGTTTAATCTAAATATATAAAAGAAGACTGACTGACTGACTGACATATCAACGCAGAGCCCAAACCGCTGGGTCTGGAGACTCTAAATTTGGCACATAGGTTCCTTATGGGGTCTAGGGGTGCACTAAGAAAGGATTTTTCAAAACTCACCCTTTAAGGGGGTGATACGGGGTTCCAAAGTTTGTATGGAGAAACAAGATTAGTGTAATCAATTTCGCGGGCTAAGCCGCGGGCGGGAGTGGTATATGAGTTCTTTTTTTTAATTAAAAAATACGAAATCTTCGTGTCTTATATTTTTATAATACAACCATAAAACTGCTTGTGTCGCTTAAGATATGCGACAAAGGTGTTTGTTCCCCAAGTGTCCATTTTGTGTATAGGTACCTATGCGACAAAAATATGCATGTATTTTTTTCTATTTTCATCCATTTGAAAAATGTTGGGGTGACAGCAATTAATTTTTGACAGTTATGTGACGGACTTTTTTGGAATTTTGATTTCTGTATTCAGGAATTATGTATTATGGTTTTAAACAACAGTATTAAAACACAAGGAAAAAATAAAAGAAGTTTTACGAATTTTGTTTTTATTTTTACTAAAAAAAAATACCCTAGTTTTATTTTTTTATTTTTAAATAAAAATTACAATCAATGGCAATTTGGACCGGCTTATTACAGTTCAATACTGATCAAATGTAATTGTCAAAAATTGGCAGGGTATCGGCGACGGCTAATTGATTTGTTTGTTTAAGTTCTTGTTCCTCTACGAACCAATCAGAATTAGCTTGTGGTACGGCATAAGTCAGGTGGTTGAGAGGGGGGGGGGGGGGGGGCAGCTATGCGGCGTCTATAGTCATTTAAGCAGTTTTAGGTGTGATGTAATATGCCAATACTTATCATTTTCATTTCCAGTGTTCTTTGTCTACCAAAATACATATATAATGATGGTGCCGTGACCAGGTGCGAACCTGGGTTAACTCGTAAAACTCGTAAAATAGTTGAAAGGAGACAAGTGCCTATCAGTGAGCTACTAAAACGGGGGAAGTAATAACAAAATGAATGACTAATCTGACTATAATGTATTGTCATCCAAACGGGTATCTAAATAAAAGCTCACTAGAACAATCAAACGTGAATCTTCCAAGATCCTTTGATTACATTATATAGAAGTAAATATGTAACGGTTCTTATTGTAGGGTATGAGTCTTCTCTTAACTATCTTAAGATAGGTAGTTGAGAGAAGACCCGTACTTCACCCATGCCTAAATAAATGCGGTGAAATAATAATGTGGAAAGATACAGATAAAATAATTTTCCTTAAGATGAAATTTTACTTATCTGCCAAAAACTATTTTTTTTTGGTAATATAAAAATTAAATAAGATTAGTAACCAAATAACGATGACAATAAACCTGGATTACTAACGCTAGTCAACATGTTATTACCGCAATTACAACTAGAAACCACTCTAGGAGAAACCACGCTAGGAGAAATCACGTTAGGAACATTTGAACTTATAATAGGAGTTATAAATTCAGACGTCACAATGCTAGGTGACGCGACATTAGGAATTAAATTAGGAATACAACCACACGGTAGGTTTGTAGTAGTAATTAAATCATTTAAAATGGGCGTCACTAATTGCAATGCTATATCTGATCCTCCTAAATTATTTTGTAGTAAATTACAGACTATCATTAATTGTATTGTATCAGCAAGGTTTTTACAAATTGCTGGTGAACAATCAGTGATTATTGTAGTACTAGGTTGAGAATTAACGCTAGGAATGGGAACAATGTTATTGCAAGGTTCAGAAATTACTGTAGGAGTTATTGAAGAGATGTAGTTGGTGGGAGTTTCAATGATGGTTTCTGTCGGTCGGTTTAGTATAGCGCTTTGCGGGAGTCTGACTACTTGCGATGTGACCATCTGAAAAAAAAAATATTTACAATATTGAAATAAAACTACATTTAACGGATTTTATCGCGGTTTATTTTAGATTTTAGATCCCGACGTTTCAAAGTCTTTTCAGACTTCATGTTCACGGGTGGACTGAGGTATTTGAAGTCCAAAAATATTAATCACAATTATTACTGACTACCTTCAAACAATAATATATAAGTTGCGTTCCGATTTAAGCAAACTGAGCTCACAGTGTCTTGAATTCTGAGTTGATTTTGCTTGGGTTTAGTAGTTTAAGTAGTTTTATTTCAATGTGTGATATTCGCGTAAATCTAAGACAATACAATATTTACAATATTTAAATATTTTTATTCTAAACGCACACACCACAGACCTTTCATCCGTGCCTTTTCTAAACTTTGATGATCGCCCGAGGCCTAACCGGTTAGATCTAGTTCAGCGCGCGACTATGTTAAGGGTTATGCTAACTGGCTACTTTACTAACACACGGAACCAACAGATTACATTGTGTGTATTCTAAGGTGGGCGGTACCTACACAGTCACTGTCTCCCTTACTCACACACAGGAACACAACCAACAGTGCACTGTGTGTATTCTGTAAGATGGATAATACCCACAGAGTCGAAATGATCATAGAGCAGTAGGTAATATATTATCTGTGACAGAGCGAAGAGCAGCGGTGGCGCAGCGGTACGGGCGTCGCCTTAAAAAAATAAGGTCCTGGGTGAATCCTGGTCGTGCCCACACATCTTTGTGTGAATTGTTTCATCTCCGCTGCTCAATATCGGTGAAGGAGAACATCGTAAGGAAACCGGCAAACCCAAGAACTAATCATTCAAGGACATGTGACATCCACCAAGCCGCACTTGGCCAGCGTGTGTGGATTAGGGCCTAAACTCTCTCAACTCATACGATAGTTGAGAGACCTGTGCCCAGCTTTGGAGGGACACTAAAAAAGGTTGAAGTGAGCGAAGAATATCTTTGTGGTCAATTAGTAATTCTTTGATTACACCTACCTCGTATTGCAGAAAGACCAAACAAAATAAATACAACAGCGCCATGTTGATAAGATTAAAAATAAAAATAAATTAAACAAAGAGATTTAAAGTCAAATAATTTATAATCAAAATGTTGCCATATCTTCATTAAGAAACTTTTTTTTATCTATGGTTCGTGGCTTATCATATTAAAAAAAAGATAATGATTAATAAAAAGTTACTAATTTGACTTTACGTATAATTAATATCTTTAGGAGAATTGATTAAAACGTATTAAGTATTTCATTTGACTAAATTAACTTTTGCGAGCTGAGTCACTTTTATTTGTGGAAAACTTCAATCTGAATCCCCACACGTGGTCTCTGATTAATGCAATGCCAGGAATCGAACCCGCGACCTTAAATTTCTAAGGCGAGGCCCGTACCGCTGGTCCACCGCGGATATGTACGTACTTAACGAATATAGGGTGAGCCTATCATTGTTTACTAAACAGGCCTCCTATCCGAGATGTAGAGTAAAGGAGGCCTCTGTGTAGCGGGTCCCAAATTCCGCACGTGACCAAAAAGTGTCAAGACTTTTCTAATTTCTCAAATCCAACTCTTAATTAGGAATTTGGTGGAGTGATGTCCACGTAGCAGAGAGTACGTTAAGTGAATGATTCGACACAGGACCGATGTCCTGTGTCGCATCATTCACTGGTCTTTGATTGTGATCGAATAGGGGTGCACTCGTATTTGCACAAGCTCTATACCTAATAATCTCCTCCGTGATATCTTATGCCCTGACTAGTCAGCTTAGTCGCCTTTGCCTGATATCGGCTTGAAGGACAATATTACAATAGGTACTGTTAAAAAAATCATTAAGTATTGTTTTTTTTTAATTTCTATGTTCCAATTACAAAATAATAGGCTTAACTAAAGGCGCCCATTCAGGACACACAGGCGCTGCTAACGTCAATCTCTCAGTAGCAACGGGGATATAAGCTGCAGTACTCCAACAATCCATCGCTGGTGCAAAATTTCTGGCAACTAAGGGCAAAGCTGATGGAAAGTAACCCAGACCAGTCGGCATCTCTACCGTTACTGGTGGCAGAATCAACTGTTGATCATTGCAACAAGGGTCATAAAAAGATGGTGTATACTCTATGGTTTCTAACGCGGGACACGATGTTGCCAGATTAGAAAAATATATTGCTTCCGGTGGTATTACGTACGTATTTAGGGGATATGTTGATGCGGCCTGTAAAATAAATTACTTAAATAAATACACATAAATTTTGAATATTTTAAAATTAAAATTTTCTTATAATTAACAGCACAAGTCAACACCCTCGTCACATAAAGATCATATTTTAAGCAAGGCTGTATGGTCAAAACCTTTGCCTGCCTATTAGCGAACAATATTAACAACAATCATATTTTAAGCGAATCTGTATTGACTGCAATCAACTTACACTAACAAAAACCGCCAAAACAAAAACTAATATGGCGCCCGCCATTTTGATCAATTAAAAAACTAGGCTAATAACTGTTATGTGCTACTTATACTATTTAGCTATCTAAAATGTCCTAATAAATGTAGATATTGTACAAAATACAAAAATAAGCAATTTTAGTTTATTGATTAATCTATTTTGACACAAATTGAAATTATTACAAGAATTTATCTGCATTGTGTTGAAAATAGATAAGTAAACGACATTTGTCTATGTATATTACTTGTAACTGAGCAGATTGCTCAATATTTAGATAAGATTTTTGACTTCTGGACTGAGTCACCTTCATGCGTGGGAGTACCTACCCCTTCAATCAGAATCCCTATAAGTGGTATTCACGTGGTGTAAATCAGATGACAATAAACTAGTGTTACGCTTCAGCCGTGGTTAGCGACCACCCAGCAGACAAAGCAGCAACCCCAAGCAGCCTTGCCATGTTCCGGTGCGATGTCTGGTGACATCATTATGAGAGTGTGTTGGAATAGTTGGTTTTTTATGGTCATATGGTCATATGGTTTTAGTCTCATTCCACTGCCATTTTCTTACTGAAAATCGAATCGGTATATTGGACAGGAGAGTTCTATCGTAGATAACGTCATTGCTTTTCATCAGGTAAGTTGGGGTCAAGCCTGATTTAGAATAAAATATAATTTAGCTACTGTTAAAAATAATTCCCCGTTAAACATTCCCGGTTTTTTTCCCGGTTGGTAAGTGCACAATAGTGTCGGTGTGAAATCGGCCTAAGGCGCGGCGCTTTTTTTTATCATTTTACTGTGTGTCCTGTCTTTGATAAATAAATCTTCTTCTTTTCTTTATGGCTATTACAGAATGAAACGCAGGTTCTTACTAAGTTTTAATAAAACCCACCTACATTTCGCTTGTTATTTTAGGCACCGTTCGTAATTGGGGTGAGCGTAAATTATTGCCGTCATTAATCCTTGCCTTGACGTTCAGGCCCTGATTCTCACGGTTAGACATTTAACTCGAATAGACAAATGTAAAAAAAAAACATGTTTTCTTATTAAATCTTCTACATTTGTTTATTAGAGTTAAATGTCTAAACCGCGAGAATCGAGTTCCAAGTATTACTTATTACAGGCATAAAGAAACAAACGTAGGTTAAAGTATCTATTAACCCAAAAACATAGGCATTTTTGGGTATAAATTTAACCCAAAAATAAAAAAAAGTACTAATAAAACCATAAACAAGATTATTAAAAAAATGAAAATCCCGACTGCGTCAGTATTTTCTAACTTAATCGTATGAAGAATTGATTTGGCGCAAAAAATCATGTTTTTTAAATTTGATGTACCTACCCAGTGTCACTCTCACGACTCACGACTATTTCGAATCTAATGTTACCTCTCAAGCTAAGAATGCGACAAGCTCTTTAGGCTCTAGAGTGTACCAAGTAAATATACCTACATACTCTCGAAAAACATTACCCTCCTTCTTGGGCAGTCGGGTACGAAGCCAGTGTACAAATTCACTTACACACTTAGATTGGTACACCGTGTTAGTTTATATAGTAGGTTAAATCTATATATATATAAAAATCAATGCCACTTTTCGTTGTAATTTTATAACTCAAAAACGAGCTTACCTACCTATTCAAACCAAATGTTTAGGCATTGTTTGGACTATTTAGTAGATGGTTTATGTGAAGTTTGCACAAAATCAGTTGTGCGGTTCTTTATTTATCACATTTTTTGTAAATTGTTGAGTGGGCTGAAGCTACCCAGGCCGCTAGTTGTACTATAATATAATAAACAGTTCCAACCTGCAGCTGTTTTAATTTCTTTTTCTTTTAACCAGTTTTCACTATTTTTCTATTGTCCTAGTATATAAAGCTAGGTCTATTTCAATTGTAGTTTAAAACTGCCGTTTCGCATATTTTTGCATTTTATCGACTTATTATAAAACATTTACGAAATAAATAATTATGCCATTTTTACAAAATTATAAAAACTACGTGACTTTATTACTTACAATTTTAAATTTCCAACTACATTTTACAAACTTTTTAATATTACATAAGGATATTTCATGAATATCTCGACCAAAAATCGATTTGCTAACTATTAAGATTATGAATAAATAAAAAGGTTTATGTCTGAGTTTTTACCGTTTTTGTCTTTAGTTTCCGATTCAAAATGGCGCGCAATGAGTTTGTTTTTTTATTTTTTTCGAATTGTTTACTATATAAGGTGGGTATTATTTTTCGTAGTACTCATTATTATGTGTTCCGTGAGACGTCCGAAGACCATTATGAGAGAGTGCTGGGTGTTCCCACACCTTCCGCTAGATGCCACTACCGCCCGCTTGACCGCGTCAACGTCATATCCGCCCTGCGAAACGTCAAACATCCGACCACAGCAAGCCACCGTTATACTTCCTCATTGTTGCGTCGATTGTCCTAGATTTTAACTTAGAATTAATTTTCTAAGAATACCGCCATATTTAATAATTTTTTTGATTTTACATTTAAATATGATAATGTTCGAATGTGTTTCAATGTTCGATCTGTTTTTCGTTATTATCAAAGATTCGAGTCAAAAGTTACAATAAAGTGTAGTTTTTAGTCTCGGCCTACTCGTTTTCCGAACTTACGACCGTCTGTAAGTTGCGAGTATCGTCGCCGGAATATCGCGACCGCGTGTTCGAGGGATAGGTTATGCAAGTTCCAGTCGAGAAGTGGTCGGAGTCCGGGAGCAGCGAACACGGCAGGTCGGAGGAGACGAGCCCGCACCCGGTGAGTCCGTTCCATTACATAGGCGCTCCGCCTGTTGGCTGGTGACGTCACGCTCTGGTACAGCCGTGTGTGTTATACTTGTGTCCGTGTGTGTGTCCGTGTGCGCGCGCTCCTTTGTTCTCTGCGGCGGCGCCACGCTGTCGCGACACGTGGCCAGTGTTAGTGTGTGTATGTGTGTGTGCGAGCTCATGCGTGCGGCAGTGCAAGTGCCCCGCCACCTACCCACTGCGGTGCGGGGCACTGACGGGCCGGGCCCTGCACGTGGGGCCCCCGCCAAGCTCGGGGGTCACGTGTCGCCCCGCACCTACATCTCGTGTACCTACACATAACCGGGCCTACGCCGCCATGTCGGTGCCCTGTATACACAGTATTGCGTGTTTCTATGTTGCCGCGCTGTTACCTCTCGTGTCTACAAATCATTTCTTGTCGAACGATATAGCGTTTATGCACCGTGCAACGACACTGCCACGTTTATTAAGTTTGACCTTACCTATCGGTTACTTTTGCATACTTTAAAAGTTCTTTGTTTCGATCTATTTCCACGAAGTCAAGCGTAGTGACAACTTTTAAATCCATTTCAATAGAGTAATTACGGTCCAGGCTGTATTAAATGACTATTGACTTTTGAGTTGAAGCACGACTACTCTTTTGATGATCTAGATTCTAGATCAGTGTTCTGTTTAAGATCTGGTGCGGTATGCATATCCAGTTTGCCGTTCGGTCCGAATACGGTTTGACGTTTGGAACCGAAACCGAAACCGATTCCGGATTTTCTAATCGGTTTCGTATTCGTATCTTTTATTCCATCCGGTTGCGGGTTTGTATCCGGATTGCGTTCGTTTCATGAACCATATTAAAACACAGATCCGGTTTGAAATACTACTATCTTAGTCAGATCTCTCTCCCCTTGCCTCGTCTTTTATCCTTAACCTGCTTTGATAAAGCAGTAGACCAAAATTTTTATGATTTGCAATTTCGCCAACTGTATTTAATTAGTGGGGTACTAAAAGGGGAGGGGGGGGGGATAAATATAGATAAATCAAGACCATCTATCTATCAAGACAAGATCTAACAGATCTCAATGTATCTCAAACAAATCCTAACCCATTATTTGTAACGTAATACTAGAATGTACCCACATCTTACATACATAAATCTTTAATTTGCTAACCGTTGTCTTGCATATCGCATCAACTTTATTACTATTATTTCTCAGACATTCAGATTCTGGTACAGTCGCTAAAATCGATCTATAGCACGACATTTTTTTTCGTAAGCAATTTGTTTGCGCTGTATTATTATCGATATAATCTTTAAGTTCGCGTTACATTTCCTGCGACATAAGATATATTATAACCACGTTACCTTCATTTCGCGGTCCGCTCAAATTTATTTACCCGCGAAAGCGTTGTCTATGCCTAGGACGATTCCTTTGACATTGCTTCGACTTACTAAAAGGTACTTAAAGCCTTGAAAGGTTATAACCTACTGCTAAACCCTTACAAACTTAGCAATCGTCTCTAGTGACGAACCAGGTAACTCGTAAACACGAAATTCTGACCTAGTCAGTAAATAATTTTCGTAAAAGTTACTGGCCTATGTACCTACGCCTATCTTAAAATTGTAGTACGAAAATTTAAAACTCACTAATCTTAAAGTGGCTATTTCATAAATACCTTTAAGTAGACCCGTCATCAGGCTGTTGCAGTTTCTCAATCGTACCAAGTTCAAAATCATCTGAACGGTTGTTTCTTCAGATTTTATTAATTGGGTCTGAAGTCCTAATAGACGGCTCTCAAGATTTTTCCCTACGCCTTCTATCTACTTTTATAATGGCGTACTTAATTATTACTGTGGTTAATCCACAAAGCAGGCTTCTGCTCCTAGGGTTTATCAACGTCCCTGACAACCACCGGGATCTCCGTGCCTATGCCTAGACCAAAATCTAAAATATGTTGGTGTACCTAACGATGGTTCCAAAAAATTCAAGTGCTTATGTTTGTACCTTGAGGTATATTAACTCTGCGAAACTTAACACAGTCACTACCCGGTAGAGTTTGCTTGGCCATTTGCTCGTGGCTTAACGGCATCAATGGCAGTTTATTTTTAAAGTGGCCCTCAGCCTTTGAAGTACGACGTGAGTCTTTGCAGACTTCTTCACCTTTACTACCCAGGGAAGTTAACGCTGCAGTTGCCTGTTGCTTATCTATCGTTAGTCACAGTATGCTTCTATAATTGACTATATAGTATCATACGCAAGATATAAATGCGGGTCTAGCCCTTAAAGTATATTAAGAAAGTTTGTCACAGTTGTATATATAGCCGTTTTTTCTCAAACCGGGTCGTAGCCCTTAAGATTGCGAACATCTTCACCACCACTGCCCGAGGAAGTTTATATCGCAGTTGCCTGTAGCCTAGCTGTATCTACGGCAGTTTATTCTCGAACCGGGTCGTAGCCCTCGAGATTGCGAACATCTTCACCACCACTGCCCAAGGAAGTTTATGTCGCAGTTGCCCGTAGCCTAACTGTATCTACGGCAGTTTATTCTCAAAGCGGGTCTTAGCCCTGAGATATATTAACTTTGCGAACATCTTAAACGTCACTACCTGAGGAAGTTTATGTCGCAGTTGCCCGTAGCTTAGCTGTAATTACGGCAGTTCAATCTCAAAGCGGGTCTTAGCCCTGAGATATATTAACTTTGCAGACATCTTAAACGTCACTACCTGAGGAAGTTTATGTCGCAGTTGCCCGTAGCTTTGCTGTAGTAACGGCAGTTCAATCTCAAAGCGGGTCTTAGCCCTTGAGATTGCGAACATCTTCACCACCACTGCCCAAGGAAGTTCAGATTTCAGTCGCCCGTAGCCTAGCTATGTCATACAGCATTTTTCAAAGTTTGCGTTGCAGTTTCCTGGATCTTAACCGGCACTATACGGCAGTTAACTTTAAAGCGGGTTTAAGACCTTTGAGGCGTATCAACTTCGGTAACTTCATCACCCCTTGGGGAAGTCTCCGTTGCAGTTAAAGTACTAAGGGCAACAGATGTCCTTACACCGATCTTAGCCCATAGAACTTAACCGACTTTAGTCTCTGTGAGATTGGTGCTTTATGAGGCTCAGCACCGGGTTTGGCTTGTGATCTTCGTCACCCCCCGGGGAAGATTACATAGCTATGACTATATACGGCTCATCAAGACGATCATCGCTAGCAATCTAGCGGTGTACTCCAACCATTGGCTGTTCACTTTGAAGATCTATTTGGAAGTTTAACCCAGAAGCGGGTAAACGCCCTGTGTTTGGCTGCGATTTTCATCACCCTCCGGGGAAGATTGCATTGCCACGTCTACTGCTCAGCAATAAAGTCGCCGCTAGCAAAGAAATATTCTACTTCGTCGTGCTTGTCTATGAAGTCTACAGAATCTGGCATAGAATGGCCTATTCAGTACCAAGATGTTCTAGGAAGTATTTTTAGCCAGTTAACAGAAATGGAGGTATAGATTACAGCAATGTTCTTTTTGGGAGCTTGTGGGTACTACTTCCACCACAACGCTGCAGGTTATCTCTGCCTCGTTAAAGTCAATTTATAGATATCACTATCGTACAGTTCAGCCGAACAGTTTTGATCAGACTCAAACGAAAACTAAATATTTGAAATTTTGAGGTTTAGTTCAAAGACTTTTCGCAGTTTAGTTTACTATAACTTACAGATCCTTGCCATATTCAGAGGCCACTAACAGTACGATTACAACTGCGTCAGCTTTATGTCAGCGAGTTTATTAGCTTAGACCACAAAGAGTAAATTTTATTGCAGCTGGGGTACTCTGTGCGACGCCCTCTGTATTAGTGGCGTAGGTTACTTCAATGACTCGTTATCTGAATTTTTTTTTAACACAACTGTTACTTTTAAGAAAAGAAAGCCTAATCTATCAAAAACATACGCTCTATATTATGCCTTTTAGCATGGTGATTACATGTAACACATAATAGAAAATCCTTAGACATCACATTGTTGCATTTTTTCGCAAGCCACCAGAAGATAACAAACACGTCTCTCATAATGGTCTTCGGACGTCTCACGGAACACATAATATAACAGTTTTACCTTCCAATAAAATTGGTATTATGTTTCCTCCGACGTCCGAAGACCAGGTGATTTCTTTCTGGTGTTCACATCATTATGAGACGAACAATGAGGAAGTATAACGGTGGCTTGCTGTGGTCGGATGTTTGACGTTTCGCAGGGCGGATATGACGTTGACGCGGTCAAGCGGGCGGTAGTGGCATCTAGCGGAAGGTGTGGGAACACCCAGCACTCTCTCATAATGGTCTTCGGACGTCGGAGGAAACATAATACCAATTTTATTGGAAGGTAAAACTGTTATATTTATTTATATCAGAGATATTAAAAAAAAAGCTTGCATAAGTGATTTGGTCATGTGGGCAGGATGAATGATAGACGTTTGACGAAAAGTTACACGGCGGAGGTGAGTGGAAACGCTGGGATAGGACGCCCTAGGAGGAGATTCGCTTATCTAATCTAAAAATGTCCTAAACTGCGTAGCACTCGCAACCGCCGCCGTGCATGTATAACATTAGTGAGGCTAGGAAATATACCTATTACATAAATTAGTCTATGGGAAGTATGTTTAGATCGTAGCAAGTGGCGCTCTATAGTTTCCAACTCCTATGGGAAAAAGGCGTGTTTATAAGTATCTATTAAAAAAAATTAAGTAAACTTAGGTAGTACAGGCGTGAACTTATATAAACTCACATTTTTTACAGATGTCCCAAGCACAACTTATCAACCAAGGTTGGGCCAACACTCCGCCAAACCTGGCAACACCAACACCTTTACAAACATTGGATGCAAGCCCAAAATGCTTTCCAGAAACAGCAACAGCCTATTTTTTACCAGGGCCGTTATCTTCGCCGAAAGTAACAATTCTAAATACGGAGAGATCCGATTTAGTTTATAATTTCAATGAAATGCCGACAAATTTGCCATTAGAAGTGAGTAATCGATTCTCAAATCGAATTTTTGCGCCACCGCAATCTACTTCCACAGTGTTGCCAGACTTATTAGATGAAATTCCAAGTAGAATACAAAATAGATTTGGAAGGTTGGCCGAAATCGCTGAAAAGTCTTGTGTTAACGACGCAAGTGCTAATATAGTACAAAAATTGCCTATTTTCAATTTTGATCAAGAGTTATTGGACGGCTTTTTAACTTGCCTAGGTATCAATGGAGAATAACGTAGGTAGGGTACCTACTTAAATTATTATTGTTTATTTTTACAAATATAAAGTTTCCATAAGTCTATTGGTGTTTGATTTGTTTGTATGAATTGGTTTTTAGGGCTGAGTCCGTGGGAGTGCACCTTCATTCTGATACACACGTAATACCATTCGTAATCACGAGTGAATCGGAATTTTAGGCAAACACATAGTGGTCAAGGGCTAGCTTATTTTAGAATAAAAAATCCTAAAATCACAAAGTAAATTCGCGATGTTCTGTAGACTTTGACTATTTTTTAGAGAAAAAATTGGTTGCCTGTAAATTCGGTATACGGGCGAAAGTTTTACGTGACAACGACTTTGAGTGGTAAAATAATTTTAATGTGAATATTCATTCGTATAGTAGGAAGAAGGATGAAACATAGTTGAGTGGGAGAGAGACGCAAGGCATTCGGCGGGCCTCTCTCTCGTTCGGTGACTCATCGTAACGTTACCGAGCGTTACACTTTTTCATAAGTGACTCCCAGCCGCAACCTAATTTAAGACGTTGTCACGTCAAAACTTTGACGTGACAACGTCTTAAATTAGGTCTCGTCTTAAATTGCGTCTCTCTCCCACTCAACTATGTTTCATCCTTCTTCCTACTATACGAATGAATATTCACATTAAAATTATTTTACCACTCAAAGTCGTTGTCACGTAAAACTTTCGCCCGTATACCGAATTTACAGGCAACCAATTTTTTTTTTATTTTACTCTTTGCGTTATTTGTGGTCTCTTTTGACAAAAAATAAATTGTCTTGTTGATCTAATGTCAGGGTCAGTTATGTCAATCAACGTCATTTAATATCTGTCAAAATACACGGATCTTGTAGTCCTCGTTTATTTCGTGTATTTTGTAATAATTGCTGAAAAACACTAACAAAAATCATCATGGTTGAAGCACAAAGGTTTAGGATAGAGGAGGCAATGACTACTCTTGTTAACGAGCTAGATAAAAGCTATTTACGAAAAATGCAAGTAAGTTAGGTTAAGTACTTAAGTAGTCGGCTTATGCAATGCATGGAAATTTAAAGAATAAGGCACAGTTTTATCAGTTGCTGATTAAAATTAGTGTCGAACAGCTTATTTACAAGTTCTCTCTGTCTTTTATCAAATCATCAAAATTAAATGATAATGACCTTACCTTTTTCCCATTTCTCTTGGGGTCTATTTAAAAGATGTTCTGGCTGAAGGATTTTCAGCCAGAACATGGACATGAAATCCACGGAGCAAGTACAGTGTGAGTTTGACTTATTAGTGCAAATAAAATGGATTAGAAAAAAAATTGGTTGCCTGTAAAGTCGGTATACGGGCGAAAGTTTTACGTGACAACGACTTTGAGTGGTAAAATAATTTTAATGTGAATATTCATTCGTATAGTAGGAAGAAGGATGAAATAATAGTAACAATTTAAAACATTTATTTATACAAAGAATTATATTTAAAACATTAATTTATACAAAGAATCTCGCTCTTAGGCGGGCTAACTGTGCTCGAGTGGAAGGGACGCGTGCCTTTCACTTTTTATGTCTGTCTCTCTCGCTCTTAGGCGGGCTAACCATGCCCGAGTGGAAGGGACGCGTGCCTCTCACTCGCTCTCATTGTGAGCGCATAACGTGAGCGGAGCGTAACGCAGTTTCTTGAAGTGTCACCCGGCAAACCAATTTATAAGACGTTGTCACGTCAATAGACCGCTCAACCCCTGATAAATAAGATGACCCGATGAAGAACTCAGCCCTTACGATGACCCACTGACCAAGGCCTTATACATCCCTGACAAGTAGCAATAGTATTAACAAAATGTTTAGACGGAGAATCCTTAAAACTTCCTTGTATCAAGGGCATGCACTAAGATGCCATTGGGTCGTAAGTGCCTTAGGTTTACAGCCCTATGTAGGAGCTCACCACTAGGCGAGCTGTCGCCAGCGGGAGCTAGTTTTTATCTTACTACTGGACATATAAAACGTGATGAGTGAAGCTAGTGATAACTAAATTTCATACCACACTAATCACATCACTTCAACCCTTTTTAGTGTCCCACTGCTGGGCACTGGTCTTCTATCAACTATCTTACTAATTGAAAGAGTTTAGGCCTTAATCCACACATGCTGGCCAAGTGCGGGTTGGTGGATGTCTCATGTCCTCGAATGATTAGTTCTTAGACATGCCGGTTTCCTCACGATGTTTTCCTTTACCGATATTGAGCAGCAGTGCACGCGGGCACGACTGGGTATCGAACCTGCAACCTTATATTTCTAAGGCGAGGCCCATACCACTGAGCCACTGCTGCTCTACATTGAAATAAAACTATTTTAGAATGGATTTTATCACCCTTTAATTTCGATCTGTATATCCTGACATTTAAAAGTATTTTCAGACTTCATAATCACGGGAGGACTGAGATACTAGTCATCCAAACTTATTAATCACAATTATTACTGACTATCTACAAACATTATGTTATTTAAGTTGCGTTCCAATTTAAGCAAACTGAACTCACAGTGTCTCGAATTTTGATTCGATTTTTTTGGGTTTTGGTAAAAGTATATTAAGCACTGGGTCCCAAGCAGGTGGTATATTCCAACCATTTTCTCTGTTGAAATTAGGATGTTTTTAGTTTCAATAGTTTCACAGATTTTTCTCGGTAGGAATCGGTGTTCTTGTGTTTTATCAAATCTTAGGAAAAGTAGTAAGCGTAAATGTAAGAAAATACTAAATTTGATTAATTTACTTTTACTATTTTTCCAGGGTGATATGCATAGATGTGCAGCTAGATGCTGTGACGATCCACAGTCATCACTAGAGCGTGTGCACGGGTGTATAGATAATTGTACGACTGTGTTGAACCAGGCTAACAACTATGTGCAGGTAAAAAATTTGTTTGTTTACACAAACCCCCGTATTCATAAACGTTTCTCTCATTATCTGTCCTACAAAGTCCATTTAAATGGAGCCTTATAAGATTTTTACGAATAAAACCGTTAAAGTTTACTAGTCTTTTGGTTCATCAGAACTTGTACATTAATTTCACCCCCTTAAACGGAAATGAAATGAAAATATTCTTATTTTTTGAATGCACATAATGCATGCTTAAAATCATTGCAGTGAATGATGATGACTAAAAAAATCAGTAGGCTTTTTTTCTATTTTTATGAAGTACCTACTTATATTTAACACTTATTTAGTGTGTGTTTTCATCATTAGCATAGTCTGAAGTATTATAATAAGCCATTTTACATAACGTGGATTTTTATAATTATTTTAAATGTTTTTAATTGAGTTACTGACTTTTTGAAGATGTTTATTACGTTTGGTCCACCTCATAACAGGTAGGTACATCATTAGACCCTTCTAAACAATGCACCTCATTGGCCCACAACATTCAAAAATATATTCTGTCTGAGTTTGTTAACTCTCAGTAGCCCACAGAAATTACTACTGTGTACATACATAGGGATAGGCAGAGACTAGAACGCCACTTGTTACAAACTAAACACACTTCCTTAGCCGCACTAATGTTCATACATCTGGTCATACATGCTGCGGTTGTGAGTGCTATGCACATGTCCCGTTTGAAGGACATCACCGATGGGATCAGCAAATATCCTCCTTTGACGTCCTCTCCCAGCATTTCCACTCACCTCCACCGTGTCACCTTCGTCAATCGTCCGTCCTCTCCGCATGACCAACCCACATGAGCATACTTTTTATAAATGATGCTGGGTACTGTCCAAATGATTTCACTATGACATTATGTGTTGCAGGGAGAAATCAATCATCTACAGAACAGGCTTCAGAGATGTGTAATGGATTGCAACGATGCGGCCCGAGACAGATTGGGACCCGAACCTAGTCAAGAAACTGTAAGACCATTTATTTAACCGATGTAAATTAGTGTTGAGAGAAGAAGAGTTGAGAGAGTTTAGGTATTAATCCACACATGCTGGCTAAATGCAGGTTGGTGGATGTCACCCGTCCTCAAAAGATTAGTTCACATACAAGTTTACTCACTTCAACTTTTCTTGGTGTTGCACTGCTGGGCATGGGTTGTCTCTCAACTGTATTACGAGTTGAGAGAGTTTAGGCCTTAATCCACAGATGCTGATCAAGTGCAGGATGGTGGGTGTCACATGTCCTCGAAGGATTAGTTATTAATAATATATAATTGTTTCATCGCCGCTCCTCAGTATAGGTGAAGGAAAACATGGAGAACAAGCCGGCATGTCTAAAACATCCACCAACCCGCATATGGCCAGGCGTGTGTGGATTAAGGCCTAAACTCTTACAACTCGTAAGATAGTTGAGTGGGGACCCGTGCCCAGCAGTGGTAAAATAAAAAGGGTTGACGTGAATTATGAAGTACCCTGGCAAAGTTTAACAGGTTAAATAATTAACTTATATTTCACACCTTTTTTTATTCGATATTAATATTTTTTGTTACAGATCGATAGATGCACAATAGATTTTGAGAAGTGTGCTGTAAAATGTGTCGACAAGCATATGGGTTTGATTCCCGGGATGATGAAGACTATGAAATCAGTGCTTGCTAGCGGCAAGCCTCCGCCACCGCGGACAGAGTAAAATATTTAAATCTAATTACCATAGAGCGATGAATTATCGCTATTACTAGAGTGCCCAGTATAATTGTGTATGAAATCCATTGCATATTTAGCGGCAACTATTAAAAATAATGATAATATATGTTTACTTCATTAAAAATATAGTCTGATAGGTACGATTCAATCATGTAGACAGTACATAATCATAACAGTATTTTACGTAGGTCAAAGAAAAATAAGTGTGTCCCGAATTTGAATACTATAAAAAGTCGTTTTCCGCGTTCATCTGTCTGTTAGTTCGCAATCTCTTCCTATAACATAGATGTTGAAGCGGTTTTCATCATTATATAGATACTAGCTTTCGACCGCGGCTTCACTCGCGCGTATGTCGGGCTATCGCGCAAAATCATGAACCTTTCTTGAGCATTCGGATAAAAACTATCTTATGTTCTTCTTCGGGTTTCAAACTATCTCCATACCAAATTTCAGCCAAATCGGTTTCTTAGTTTTGGCGTGAAAGTGCAACCGACAGACAGAAAAGAGTTACTTTTGTATTTTTAATATTAGAAAGTTTAATAAAGATTTTAGTTGTATCAAGCCTGCGCAGGCCGCTATTTAATTTTGAAAAACTAGCTATCCGTAAGTGTATGGTTCTTCAACTTTTTGCCAAATTTAATTTAGGTATGGTCAGTGGTTTAAGCGTATTCTACTGAAACTAAAGGCATTTATTTTAAGGAACGCAACTTAAATATTATTGTTTGGAGGTAGTCAGTAATAATTGTGATTGATATTTTTGGACGTCAAATACCTCAGTCCACCCGTGAACATGAAGTTTGAAAAGACTTTGAAACGTCGAGATCTAAAATCTAAAATAAACCGCGTATAAAATCTTTTAAAAAGTAGTTTTATTTCAAGAATGACTTATAAATATAAATGCAATGTGATAATTACGCATTCGTACATCTATTTAATTATTGTCGCCTCTGGTGACAATTCGTAAAATTCTTCGCTCTATGGTAAATAATGTAAGGCATTTATTAGTTAGAAACTGGCTGTCTGTTTTGAAAGGGAAAATAGTTCTTATGTCGTATGAAATATGGTTGGAACTTTGAACAAAACATGAAAACTATGAAATATACTGTACTATGCGTTTCAAATAAGAATATGACTAGAATCGCGGCTAACTTCAAACCAAAAACCAAGCAAAAGTAGCGCCAGCACAAAATATCAATCCACAGACAATTATTATTATATTATTTTAAAATGTATGGAAAATATGTAAAAACTTCACTTAAGTATGTAGTAACAATGTAGCTACCTACCTAAATAAATTTACACGCTAGGATACAACAAACTTGTACACAAATTCTTTTACACGCATAAAAACACACGTTTTAACATATAGCTCCGCTTTTTGTCGTCGGCAGTTAATAAAATATATTCGTACCTAAATATTCTTCTCCATATGTCCAATTTTAGTCGAACGGCAGTAAGATATACGCATTTTTATTTTATTTTCATCTAGATGTGATTATTATTATTATATCGAACAAACATTTTTGCTCACTGTACTAAAAAATGTGAAGATGTTGCGCATTCCGGTCCAAAATGGCGGATTTACAATCCTTTACTCATTTGAAACGCATAGTATGCAGGATGCCTCTTTTGTTTAATTAAATTATGTATGATTACTAAATGGGTAAGCGTTCTATCGTAGACCAAATCACTGCTTAACATCATGCAAGAACGCTTTATATACATAACTAAAAGTGATTTTTATGGACATGTCTATTATTGTATCATATTTATCAAAATCAGTTCAGCCGAGGAGTGAAAATGGATGTACCTATCTACACACATAAGATTTATAGTAAATTTGTTGAGTAGTTAATATTGTTAGAAATAAAAGTTTGAAATATATTTTATTTTTTTATTTCTCTTTCCCTATATTTCCGAGGGTGTACACAGAGGTGTGAATATCACAGTTTTCCCTAAGAGACTTCATAGATGTTGTTAACCAATGCGTGCACCCATAGACAAACTGTGAAACAGTTTTGTGGGGCAATGAAATATTGTAATAAACCTTTAAACTACAGATCACATCTGAGTCACCACACGTGGTCCCGGGTGGTGCAAATCAGTAGGATAATTCACGTAATTTCTTGACGCGCCGATCAAGTTGCGGCGCAGTTTCAATTACGTTGTCTTAGTGTAAAATGGTATTCTTGTAATTGTCATATTTATATCATGAACGTCAAAGCGCTCGCGTGACGCGAGCGTATCTGACAGCGGTTGTCAAAATTACGAGAATACGAAAAGGGCTGTTTAGATCGAAACTTAACTGCAACTGAACTTATTTGATTACGTGAATTAGCCTACAGGTGACAATAATTCAACTGGTAATTATGTTTAGTAGTAATTAACTGATGGCAAGCTTTGGCCGTGGTTAGTGACCACCCACCAGACAAAGCCGACCGCTAACCGGCCTTGCCGTATTGGTCGGCTCCCAGTCTAACTTGATGCGGCAAGTTACCAGAATTATACGAGCGACAGCCATAGGCACAGACTTAGGCACCGTAGAGAACCAGTAGCCCAGATGGTGAGACCAGGTGTCAGATTATAATAACTTTCTGACTACCTGCAACGCTTGTCGTAGATGGTTTTTGAATGACAACCGGGACTGATAAACTTAGGGGGCGTCCACTAATTACGTAAGGTATTTTTGAGAATATTCCGCACCCTCCGTCCATAGTGAGATATTGTAAGATTTTCCTCAACTCCCTCTCTCCTCCCCTAATCTAATCTAAAATCTAATATAACTCTCTTCCTAAGACCCGCATAATAATAATAATATGTGAGATTTAGAAAGATTAGCCTTTATACCCTCCCCCCTTAGAACACCTCACGAGGACGCCCCCTTAGGTAGGTACTCTCCGATGCGCGGAGGGTACCTCACTCAACCAACCAGACACTGAAACGAATCTTTGTTGTTACACAAATAATGTCCGGGCGAGAATCGAACCCGCGACCTTCTGGGTACAGTATAGCCCATTCGGACGGCTTACTCTGTTCGATAAAGATCGTCCCGCTATGTAATTAACATTTGTCTCATTATTAATCGTCCGTTGCGGATTGTTTATATGTCAGCGGACTGTATTTGACAAAATATTGTAATTTAATACTTAAGTTAATATTTTTCCAAGAGAATTTAACACGGAAGGTGTGCTTCAGCAGACGGGATCGCGAGCAATACGTAGGTAGGTACATATAGAAGTAAAATTTTCTTCGATTTTTTTCTTATCAGATATGTAATAAAAGAATACAATAATTTGATTAAAAACCTTACTTAATAGATAGATTAACAAATTTTTATGTAATTTCTCGTCATTACTGACTTTCTATTATGAAATTTGAAACAAAACAATTAGATAATTTCCTGAGCAATATAATTTCTAGAACTTTTTAATAAATGCAATAATTAACTCACACTTTATCAAAAAGGTTTTATATAAATACTATAATATTTATCCTTTATATATCATTAAACATTCGAAGTTAGATATATAAGGGGTGAAAAGTTTTTAAAGAAATATATTATAATATAAAAATGTATTTTGGGAGAATAGCTATTATTTTATTGATCGTCTCTGTAGCGGTGGTAAGTGATTTTAATTAATAATTTCCGGCAAAAATAGCAGTGGGCCGCAGGGGCAGTAAATTGAAGTGGCAGTGGGCCAGAGGGGCAGTAAGCAGAAGTGGCAGTGGGCCGGAGGGGCAGCAAGCCGAAGTGGTAGTGGGCCGCAGAACTGACAACCGGTGGGTTAAACGAGTTCTTGAGTAGAGACCACGGTGCAAACGTAGCGCACGACGCCCTCGGATTAGGTGGAGTGACGATCTCAGCAGGGCCGCCGGCAAGAATTGGGACTGAAACTGTGGCGTGCTTTAGGAGAGGCCTATGTCCATCTGTGGACTAGTATACGCTGATGATGAGGATGATAATGAATAGGAGGGTGTAAATTAGACGTGTGCCTATGAACTTCAACCCTTTTTAGTGTCCCTACTACTGGGCACGTGTTTTTTCTTCCTTCAATCTTTTTTTATCCTATAATGGGCTCGCGCTTGACCACAACTTGATTTTAAATCCCGATGTTTCAAAGACTTTTCAGACTTCATTGTCATGAAGTCGACCGACCGACCATGAAGATATAAACCGCGATAAAATCCTTTAAAAAATAGTTTTATTTCAATTTGTGATATTCGTGTCAATTAATAAAATACTATCTGATTGACATAATTTTGAGCTAATCCATAATACTATACCAAAAATGCAGTACATACTTGTTAGTAAGTTTGAAAGTCGGCGTAGGTAAACATGTAATTTTGTTTGCTCCGTCTTCCCTTTTTCAAACTTCCACCTTTCGCTATCGTAATTTAGTGTTGAGATAATACTTAGGTACTAATAATACCGATCATTTTCAGATCAACGCAGCTCCAAAGCGACGCCCTAAAAAAATAAGAAAATCCAACCCTCCACTTGTATCCGGATGTGGATGTAATCCAACCATTGACATTCAATGCGGATGCCAAAAATTAATCGACACATTTCCCCCTCTAGACATTGCCATCGGACCTATACCGATTATCGATATACCGAATTATCGGTACGCTGACCCAATCGAGTTGAGTCCGTTAGGATGTTTATTTCCTGGAATCGAAATACCGAATATAGGCTTTTTGGCTCCAGTTTCAAATTTACCGAATGTTGAGTATTTCATCGATGATTGTGGATGTCCAGGGCCGGTTTGTTCTTGCCGGGCCCCTGCAGTAAAACTTCCTACTTGTCCAAACGGCTGCATACCTCCTTGTAACTGTCAAAACTTCCCTTACACCATAGATGTGCCATGTGTCCTTTTCTGCTATAGATATTCCTTATAGTTCTCCAGTTAACATTCCAGTCGTTTCTGAAATTCTGGAATTGCCATGTGGACACCGTTCTATGATTCCATTCTATCCAGATTCTCCATGTGCCTGTCAACGTATAACTATACCAGCTTAATCGAATATGGACATACCGAGTTGCGGATGTCAAAATGTACCTATTCCAATGTACGCAGGTGTTGACATACCGCCATGTGGCTGTCAAGGGATTAACCCTATTTATCAAGACATGCCTTGTGGATGTCAACGTCAAGGCATACCCATGTATCCCAATGTAGATTTTACATGCGGATGTCAATTTCAAACTCTACCAGTGTATGCGGATGTACCATGCGGATGTGGATCTCAGAACATGAATATTCCTGTTGTTTACTCACCTCCGAATGTGATGAACTGTGGATGTCAAGGTTCATGCGGATGTAATGGATGCGGATGTAAAGGTCCTTGTGGATGTCAACTACAAATAGAGGTACCAGCGTACGGATGCGGATGTGGGTGTGGCTCACCCGGTTGTAATTGTGGCTCACCTGCGTATGTTTATAGTTCACCCGGTTGTGGATGCAACTCGCCTGACTGTGGATGCGGTTCTCCTGGATATGGTTATGCTTCGTCTGGTTGTGGTTGTGGGGCTAACTGTGCTTGTGGCTGCTCGAGCTATGTTTATGGCTCGTCCGGTTGTGGATGTGGCTCGCCATGTGGTTGCGATAGTAAATATTTACGTCAAGTAACTCTTCAACCGCCATTTTTGTAACATAATCGGTACCTAGGTATTTTTGTTTTTGATTTTTGTGTAATTTATTGTTGAAATTAGAATGTGACAAATAAAATAAATTTTAAATAATGTAGGATGTTTGATTTATTTTTTAACCTTATAAAATGAAATGAAATGAAAATATGCTTTATTTTTTTTGAGACGCGAGTCTATTTAAAGATAGTCGAATTTCTTTTCCTACCGTGCAGTGAATGACTGGCAACTACTGAGAAACACTGCCAAAAAACTCAGTAGGCTTTTTTCTTTTTTAAATGAAGTACTTATATCTATTACATTTTGTTTGTTTATTGTGTTGAATTAGAGCAACTTACCTAATTCCAAGCGTTTTTATCCGTTAGATTGTCTGAAATTTTATAATACGCTTTCTTACATTAGAGAGACAGAGAATACATATCTATTCTATCTTCATGCGGTAAATTTTTATAACATGGTGCTTACAACTGTATTACCCGAAGTACATTTTGCCAAGTGTCATAAGTCACTTATCCATAGCGGGCGAATATATCCTATTGTAAAAAGCGTATAATATGGAGAGTTGGAAGGCTGTACATGAAAAAGAGCAGCGTTGGCGCAGCGGTACGGGCCTCGCCTTAGAAAAATAAGGGTTCGAATCCTGGTCGTGCCCACACATCTTTGGGTGAAGGAAAACATCGTGAGGAAACCGGCATGTCTAAGAACTAATTATTCGAGGACATGGGACATCCACCTACCCGCACTTGGCCAGCGTGTGTGGATTAAGGCCTCAACTCTCTCAACTCGTAAGATAGTTGAGAGAAGACCCGTGCCCAGTAATGGGACACTAATGAGGGTTGAAGTGAAACCTCTATGAAGATTTCATTTGATATTTTTTTCGAATCTCCGGACACGCAACGGTTTACCTTATTTAGGTTCGTGCTTAAAGTAAAGCAAAAATTGCTAATTACATCACTTCTACAACTGGAATCTGCTTCTTATTATCTCAAACTTTAAGATAAATCACGAATATTTTATCGATATAATATCGTTATCTTTATATTCGAATATAAATCAATATAAACGTTATTATAAATCTAAGATTAACAGTATACATCTTTAATTAGACGAACGCAGTCACTAATAGGTAATTATTCTTTTTAAATCAACCTATTTTTTCTTAGTAAAATGTTAAACAAAACTATGATATTATTATTTTCACTTTTAAACTAGATACAGTTTCTCTGGACTCCACACTAGGATTCCCTGTGTCGTGAAGTCCAGTCTCTTCCTAGTAGCTTATAATTAAGTAACTCTAAATTTTATAAAAATAATTCAAGTAATTTATAGAAACTCTCAATTTTGTAAAATCTTACAAGTTGTACGCGCCTAATCTTATTTGTTATTTATATATTTATTTATAAATAATAATTTTTCGTATGCGCTTCAAGATGCGAGTTTATAACAGCCAGACCAGTGCCATTTACTGGCAATAACTTCAACCAATCTCCTGCCTACATTATTTTTAATTACCTGATATTATTTACTAAACAGTCAATACCGACTAGCCGTTTCAATTTGTGATCAATAAATGTCAAAAAGCTGACCTACTATGACATCGAGATCAAAATATAGCTGAAAAAACATAGATATCATACATCTCTGACTACATATCTGTGTATTAAGCAGTTGCATTAACGGTTTGTAGTTTATTTCTATATTTAAAACTGTTATATTATTTTCAGAATCACAATGAAGATAATTTGGATCGGATTTCTCTTTACCATTACATTCTCTTATTCATCATCACAAACCCAACAAATCAATCCTGGAGCCTTAGCTTCGTTGATTCAAGATATTTTATCACCAAAAAGCAACCCTAAAACTGCTCAACTGATCAAAGCAGCTGCAGCTAAACGACAAGCTGTATTGCCAAATAATCTGGCACCCAATCGCATGCCATTAATAAAAAGGAATGTAATAAAACAAAACGAAATCCCAAAAATGGTGATACAAACAAATCAGGTGCCTAAAAATATTGGAAATCAAATATATTTACCTAATAACGTGCTTCAAAAACCAGTTGACGTGGTAGCACCCAGAAAGTTGGTAGCAATTGCATCCCAGAAGCCAAATGAGGTTGTGTTACCAAGAAACGTCGGTTACCGAAATGAAGCACCGAAAAAAGTTTTAGTGCAACGAATAAATGAAACACCAAAAATCCAAATGCAGAATATAAAATCTGTTGTAGAAAAACCGATGCTTGTAAACCAGCCTATGTTTAAAAATCAGGCAAAAGCAGAAATTGTCCCAATGCAACAGAAAGTTTATGTCAAGAATGGGAATCCGTTCATGCCAATAGCTTCACCTGTGTCAGCGATGCCAGCTGCCAGTAATTTTCCAACATTGCCGGTGTCAAAAGGACAGTATTTAAGGAAAATTCCTATTCCTCCGCCAACCATTTGAAAAGATTTTTCGATTTTTCTTTTCGATTAATCTAACTAATTTTGTTAAGTAATTTATTTATTTAATTTATTACTGCCATACTTGGAGGCATCAATTAACTTTAATCTAGCATTATTCATTTTTGTATGGATTTAATAACACTTTGTGTTAATTGCCTCTGAGTGCAGCAGTTCAAAGTTTAGTAAATATAACAATAAAAATTAAAAAATATCCTCTTTTATTAGTACTTGCGTTTATCCCAAGTTTTCAGCTATTCCAATCACGGTTAAGTGCTTAACCCAGGATTCTGTGGTAGGACCTGACGCTTACCAGGCTATTTGGGGATGGGCCTATCAACAAGTTTCAAAAGATTCATTCAAAATTCAAAGATCCGAGGGGCTACTGAAAGGCTAAAACGAATGATTATTAAAAAAAATTGGATACTTATTTATTTTTACAAATTAAATAAAAATAGGAGTAGAGTTCTTTACTTCTGTAAAAACGGAGTGACGCAATTCTTTTTTTAAATCGAAAGAAGAAAATTATGCTTCCAATATTTTTTAAGAATGTACTAGATGACTATCTTGCCAATTTAATAGTGTCTCGGAGCCTTATTGCCATTGGCATCCTTGTCATCGAAACTGATGGCACTATTATCATCGCTTATATTAACGGCTCTATTGTAGTTCTTATCCTATCTAGGTCCTACGATTTTAATACCAGATCTTCATTAAAACGAGAGTGGACTGTGTATTCGTATAGGTGTAATAGTAAATAAAGGTCACTCCAGGAAGCCGTCGGCAACATAAAGGGTCTGCTAGGTTTCCTCCTGGAGCTGGGCTGGCAATAGCGTCGCCAGCCCAATCACGCAAAATAGGCGCACTTACAGGACGTCGAGTTGCGGAAAACAGCCCGCTCCAACTAACTAGCTAATAGTAAACACAATATAAAAACAAAAAGTGTCGCGGGTGGCGCTTCTATGCCGCGTGTTGTAGAACCTCTGCCGCGCACAGCGGACCTCACCTTGCGCCCGCGCATCGTGCATGTCGCTGCATCAACAATGTTGACATTGGTGACGACACACATTTAAGTACTTGCTTTTGTTTCTACTTATTTCATTGGTTTTCTCTTTATCGATATTTTTGTCTGTTTACATTGTATTTCAAATCCAATTGAATATATTGTGTCTAAATTGCGTATTTTTACGTAAGGAACAATGATAAAATTTGATAAAGACTGTTACAACTAGATTAATATCGATAATAAATCAAATAACAAAATTGTGGAAAAATTGTTGCAAAATTTATTAATATTTATACCAAGAACGATATGTAAATAATCATTGTATTATTTAAGAATTTGACGTACTCGTTTAGAAACATTATTAAAAATGATTTTTAATAAAATATTTGCTGTCTCAGTTTTAGCGTTTGTCAGTGTAAGTTTGTTTTTCATTAATTTATTTTTTTAATATGTTTATATTGGCACCGAATTCAAGCCTCATTGGGTAACCCATATAAATAATATTAGTAATATTTTATTAATATGAAATGTATTAAGTTCGCATAAGAGGTGTATCATTTAAATCTTTATTATGTTATTTAATACTTTTATTCACTTATAAACGTGTTTTTTTTTATTTGTTTACAGGTCCAATGCCAAGTCTATACAGTGCCATACAGACAGCCAGCAATTGTAGCATCTCCAACATGCATACCAAACCCACCGGCACCAATAGTATCACCACCACCAACATACCAATACCCAGCCCCACCATGCCCTTGCTCAGCCCCACCATGCCCTTGCTCAGCCCCATCATGCCCTTGCTCAGCCCCACCATGCCCTTACTCAGCCCCACTAGTGCCAACGGTCGTAGTCAACCCGCCAGTTGGCGCTCTAGAGCCTGTAGTTACTACTTGCGGGAATATAGCCGAAGTGCCAGTACCTATTTGCCCGCCAGTGCCAGTTGACATGGCCGTTACACCATTTGGTTTGCCAGGCTTGCCAGCTATGTCACCGTTATCAAACCCGTTTCTGCCAGCCGCTTCACCTGTGTCGGCTCTGTCATTATGCTCGTCGTGTCTCCCACCACCAAACACATGCAGCAGATGTCAGTATTTGAAGAAAATACCAATTCCACCCCCTTGTATTTAGGTGTAATTATAAATAATAAATTAAAAAAGTAAATAATATAAAATATTTTTTTTATTGTATCTAAAACATTAATTAGAATAATTCAGACCAAGCTGAATAATAGTTTTATTCAATGACATTAACTAATTAACACTAATTCACGTAATAAAATAATTTATAAGTTAAAATATTAACAAAAAAAAACCGATTTCATGGATGCAATTCTCAGAACTAAACCAAACTGAATTGGGACCACACGGGAAGCATCAGCTTTCAATTAAAAAAAATATATCAAAATCGGATCACCCATTCGAAAGTTCTGAGGTAACAAACATAAAAAAAAAACATACAGTCGAATTGATAACCTCCTCCTTTTAGAAGTCGGTTAATAAGTTCAGTTGCAGTTAATTTTCGATCGAAACAGCCCTTTTCGTATTCCCGTAATTTTGCCAACCGTTGTCAAATACGCTCGCGTCAAGTTCGCGTCACGCGAGAGCTTTCGACTTTATATAACAGCTTAACAATTATATGAATACCATTTTGCACTAAGATGAAAACCTAATTGCAACTGCACCGCTAATTGATTGTTCGTGCACCGCAATTTGATCGGTGCGTCAAGAAATTACGTCGTGCTGATCCTGTTTTAAAGTCCCGGCTCGTATTGAAATGAAATGAAATGAAAATGAAATGAAATGAAATGAAATGAAAATATGCTTTATTTTTTTTGAGACGCGAGTCTACTTAAAAATAGTCCAATTTCTTTTCCTACCGTTATTATATTGGGCGAAAACATTTTCTTTCTTTCAGTCTTCATAACGCTTAGTAGAACATTGCTTGGATCCAACTCACCCCCTTGCCGTATGACTAGATTATTATAACGAATGCTGCGACAAGGCTGATATATTTTACTCGGATACATTAGAGTCGTTTCGTAAAAACATCACTAATGTAACACAATGTGTAATGTATAGTGTGTAGTTCAGTAAATAATTAAATTATTAAGTAAGTTTAGCTAATTATACCTACGAATGTTGTGTTTATAAAAGATTCTTAACATTATGATATAGCTAAATATTTGCTGAAATGTATTAGTTTTCAGAATGTTAAGTTGGTGGCGAACCAAAGAAATAAAAAAAATCCTAAGCTAAGCAGAAAAAGACAGAAAGGCCAAAATTTTACAAAACAGGACCTACCCAATCAAATAAAAAAAAACACATGTAAAGAAATAAACAGTGTGACCCATCAGTGTCAAACATGGACATTGCTCAGTAAACGCGCTGAGTGCCTACTAGAGGCGACCCACAACACTGATTTTCAGCAATGTCCACAAAAAAAACAGAGCTTGTGATACCTACCGCTTTTTTGTAAATACATTCTTATAATTGATAATACACCCAGACACGAAACAAACGACAAACGTGGGAATCGAACCCACGACCTGTGGCGTGAACAGCGAGTATCTTACCGACAACGCCACTGGCTCGTCAAAGAAACTACATACAAACAACTCAAACATTATACTTCACTTCACTTCACTTTTTAAAAAAAATTGGCGTCCACCGTCTTTGACAGTGATTCTGCCAACGTCAAGTTGAAAGAGACAGTGCAAAAAGAAAAAAGTTGTACGGTGTGGGCCAAACGCTGACTCAATAAAGTAGGTAGGTATTGGTAGGTAATTCATAAAGAGGTTAAACAGAAAAAACAAACATTATACATCATCTGCAAACATTATATTTGTTGGCACATCTACTTCTCAATGCAACAACTGTCATTTTATACTGTCATCGCGCCCGTCTATGAAGTCAGCTGTCACTCGAAAATGATAAGAGGAACGAACGAATGAACGCCGAGCACGGGTGAAGCAGCCATCTTAGAATGGCTGACACTGTGTGTTGGACCGTTATGTTGCCGGGAAGTGCAGACGCAATAACGTGCTCAGTGAACGTTACGATTTAATCCAACGTAATCTTAACGATCTGTAATTAAATGGTAGAATTCATGATTGTGCTATCGAGAGATTGGGGTGAAGTGATATTTGCCGTAGTTATTTTTATTGAAGTACCGTCTTCTTACCCGATTATTCACGCCTACCTAGAGTAGTCTGCTAATCCTGATATTTTTAGTCTAAAACCTTTCAAAAGACTTCATATAATTTAATATGCTTATGTTAAGTTCTTCAATTGAACTTAATCGATTTGAATTTTGTAACATTTGCAACACATTAATACGTACATTATCTTATTTAAAGATTATATACAACATAACATAATATTTTAGTAGATAAAGAGTGTACAGATGTACAAAGAAAAGGTTTTGACACAGCGAATAAGATAAAAATTGAGATAAAATCAATATTTAAACAAAAAATTTCATTCAGGATTGTCAATTGACATAAAATTATTGCAGAATTTTCAAATAACAAATACTTTTCATTACTATCTACTTAATTTAAAACACATAAAATTTGTAAGATGGCTTCAAAAATGTTTGAAATAATGCTCATTTTGTCTCTTCAGATGCTTTTTTTGAGTGTAAGTACTTTCATTTCCATTTTTATGCCCATTTTTAATTGGTATCAGCTTACCAGAATTAATCGAGCGATTGCCATTAGACCGCGAAACCTATAGAGAACCAGAGATGGATAGACCAGGGTCCCAATTCTTGTGCTTAGACATTTATCTCTAATAGACATATGTCGAAGATAAAATAAGGATTTCATTAGTTTTCTGTAATTTTTTCGATATTTGTCTATCAGAGTTAATGTCTAAACCGCGAGAATTGGGACCCCGGGCCCCGATTCTCGTGATGTCAGATTATATTTTGGGCCCGGGTGTCAGATTATATTAGGCTTCTGACTATCTGTAATGATTGTCATAGACGTTTTAATGACAACTGGGACCGACGACTTAACGTACTCTCCGAAGCAAAGAGTCCCTCAACCAAGATTGTCCGGGGCGGGAATCGGAACTGCGAAATCTTTCAAGAGTTCGCAGTACAGTATAGCTTGATCAGCGGTTTTGTGACGGACCAGAGGCGCAGTAGACTCTGATTTAAAATATAGGTCCAAGTTTCGATCCTGCATATCTTTTACGTACCTAATTAGTCAGCTCAGACTGGCTGTCTTAGCAGAAATACAACAAGATTAGATTATTAATACCAGCTACATAATACGCCTAGTAAAATGTGTCTGTAATTTAATTTTTTTTTTTATAGAAGACAGCTGCGCAAAGCTTTCAAAATATACCTTATAACCAGCAAATTGCAAGACAACCAGTAAATCAACAACAACTTCTACTAAATTCTCTACGGAACCCAATGCCGATAAGTGAAAAACTTTCAACCCTAGCATCAGTAGTCCAAACTATGCCAAAAATGGGCAGACGATTGACAAAAAGACAGCAAATGGCGGAGTCGTTGAGACAGTCGGCGTTTGACAGTTTAGTGACAGCTGCGAACGCGTGTCAGTGTTCTCCGAAGTCTGATCGAGTGATAAGTCAAAAAATGGTAGCCAATAATAATGTTATTAGTAATAGACCTGTGAAAGTGATTTAAAAAAATGTATTTATATAAAATTAAGTTACTTAATAAATCTTAAATTATTATAAAACATTTATAGCCTTATTTATAAAAATCTTATGAAACTCTTTAGTTAAAATGGACTTTGTCTCTTTCTTACTAGTATAATAATAAGATGACAGACAAAGACAAACGAATTATAAACCTTTTTTAACTATAATGAGCTAATAAGACGTTTATGAATGCGGTAGTTACTTACAAGAAATAAATAATTTAAAAAAAATACTTTACTCATTTATATTTAAGAGGGTTCATCGGTTAAAACTGCGCAAGAGTCAAAAATTGATGGTTTCCAACAGTCAATAAATCAATCACCATCGACATCATCAGCCTATTTTAGTCCACTACTGGACATAGGCCTCTTCCAAAGCACGCCACTCTCTCATCCAGCCCTTACCAGCCACCTTGCAGAGGTCGTCACTCCACCTAGTCTGAGAGCATCCTAAGCTACGTTTGCTCCGTGTTCTCCACTCAAGAACTCGTTTACCCCAGCGGTTGTCAGTTCTGCGGCAGATATGACCGACCCACTGCCACTTCAACTTACTAATCCGGTGAACTATGTCGATTACTCTGGTTCTCTGTCGGATCTCTTCATTGCGTACTCGATCCTTCAGAATAACTAGCATAGCCCTTTCTATAGCTCGCTGAGACTTTACATTTATGGACCGGTCCTATCGTGAGTGTCCACGTTTCGGCTCCGTATATCACACTGATTGAAGACTTTCGTCTTTAGACTTTGTGGAATTGACGACGTGAAGACTCGAAGCAATAGTTTTTTTAATTTGTAAATGAGATACTGACACCGTAATATTGGAAATTTCATAATCTAGTGTATTACAGAAAAAGACTAGATTATAAATTTGAAATAAATAAATAAAAGTAATAATTAAACCGTAAAAGAAATCATGAAACACGAGTTTCTTATTTTTCCAAAACTACCGCCAGCGGGGGTGTAAAATGATTTTCTTGGAAAAATTAAATATTCCAGAACGGTTTAGTGTGTGGTCCGATTCACTTCAAATTCGGTACAAATAAAGCTTAAAACAAATAATGAAACACGTGTTTTTTATTTTTCCATTTATTTTTATTTTAAACCTAATACTATGCGGGCGAAGCCTGAGAAATTATTCTGAGTGCGATTTTCTTTGAATTTGATATCAATACTCTTTCGTACTTTTGATTTAAATTACTCTTTATTTTGACACAATGACGTGTTTAATAACTCAATGCGATGAATAGAATTCGAAATTTAAATTTTAGTTCTTCTTGAATGAAAAACTTACAATAATTATTATGGTCTAGAAGCCGTAGTATTTTTTAAGAAACCCCTATAGATTTATGGATGGGGGCTTGGTGATTTCAAAATGTTGCTTACACGCCTACACTACTGAACTAATTTTGTATGGAGATAGTTAGAGACCCGGAAAAGGATAGTTTTATCCGAATGCGAAAAAAGAGATTAATGGTTTGGCGTGATAACCGACATCCGCGGGCGAAGCTGCGGGCGGAAAACTAGTAGGTACATACATAAATATAGATAATTACACCCAGACACAAGACAAACAGACATGTTCATCATACAAATGTTTGACTTGGGTGGGAATCGAATCCACGACCTGCGGCGTGAAAAGCAAGCATCTTACCGACCACTCCACGGGCCCTACTGGGCAAAACTATGTCAATTTTTTATGGGATCAAATAGCAATGATTCCGCATCAAACAAAAGATGAATCACGTAAATCGGATCATTAATCTCAGCTTAATCTTATTCTTATTCTTTACTAGCGACCCGCCCCGGCTTCGGACGGGTGCAATGCTGATACTAAATATTGTGGTATTTTTACAAATTGTCCTTTTATACAACGTTAACAGCTTTTTTGCCATTAGACAATACAAACAGCACGCGCCGCGCGCGGCCGGGCCGGTACCGCCGCACCGCTATTTTAAATCTGTAATATCTTCGGAAATATTCGTTTAAATTATGTGCTGTAAAAGGCCATATTGATCTATTTTAAATAGACAATGTATTTAAGGTACTTTATTAGATAAGGATTAATGCAATTTTTGCAAAATTGCTTAAAATCGCTTCGTAAATATGCCATTACTTTCGGTTGAAAGTAAAATATAAAAAAATGGTTATTGTGGGTTATCCTTAATAGATAGACATATACCATCGCGGACTTTTTTGTTGACCTTTTTAAGGTGTGCAATACTGTAGTACATTATTTTGATAAATCTCGTAGGGTTTAGCCAGCGTTTGCATTGTAAGCACAAAAATGCGTTAATCTACGACATCGCATCAGAAACATCTAAAATTATCAGTGTTTTTGACGTGACAACGTCTTATAAATTGGTTTGCCGGGTGACACTTCAAGAAACTGCGTTACGCTCCGCTCACGTTATGCGCTCACAATGAGAGCGAGTGAGAGGCACGCGTCCCTTCCACTCGGGCATGGTTAGCCCGCCTAAGAGCGAGAGAGACAGACATAAAAAGTGAAAGGCACGCGTCCCTTCCACTCGAGCACAGTTAGCCCGCCTAAGAGCGAGATTCTTTGTATAAATTAATGTTTTAAATATAATTCTTTGTATAAATAAATATTTTAAATTGTTACTATTATTTCATCCTTCTTCCTACTATACGAATGAATATTCACATTAAAATTATTTTACCACTCAAAGTCGTTGTCACGTAAAACTTTCGCCCGTATACCGACTTTACAGGCAACCAATTTTGCTACTATATTATGCATGTATTATATACATAAACCTTTCTCTTGAATCACTCTATATGATAAAAAAAACCGCATGAAAATCGGTTGCTTAGTTTTAAACATTTAAGCGCACATGATTGTACATAAAACACTTACATAAACAATTAATAAATAGGAAACAGCACATGTACACAGGCGAGCTTAATTCAAATGTAAATTTTCTTCTAGCAAACCCTAGGTAAGGAAACATTGTGGAATGGGTAGAAGTGCACAATAAATAATTTTAAATACATACACCTACATACTAATATTACATAATCAGTGTACATACATTGAAAAATATAATTAATTATACCAATCGAATTGAGAACTTCCTCCTGAAATCGGTTAAAAAGGGATAAAGTGATGTATCACACACACTCACATACACACATACATCTGAAACATACATCTTTAATTAAAATACTATTGCATAATTAAACACTGACAAGACAACTCCGAAAAACCACGTTCATGTGATAAAATTCATTCATTCAGTTCTAAATCGAGATAAACACCGTTTTGATATTAAGATCAGTAACATATCAACGTTTACATTGTTATATATTGATAGGTTTATGTAATTATAGCAGTTAATTATTGTTCTTTAGTTATGTGAGGTGAGGGAAGATGTATTTCTTTGTGTTACTTGAGAGTGTTATAAGTTTCCAGGTAAGGATTTGAAGTGACTATATACAAATCCCTACTTAATATTATAAATGCGAAAGTAACTCTGTCTGTCTGTTACGCTTTCCCGCTTAAACTATTGAACCGATTTGGATGAAATTGGGTATGGAGGTAGTTTGAGATCCGAGAAAGGACATAGGATAGTTTTTATCTGACTGCGCAAAAAGAAGGTAATGTTTTGGCGCGATAACCGTCATACGCGCGGGCGAAGCCGCTGTCGGAAAGCTAGTAGGTATATATATGCGATCAGAGGTTCGTTCCCACGTGGAGAGCCCTCATGGCAGTTGCTGCACTTGATCAGTTCAACCGTCCTCGGACGGCTCACTGAAAAAGTCCGGTGAACCAATAAAGGCCCTTACGGCTAATTGGGTTAGGTAATCCGTAAAAAAGGTCATTTTTATTCTGAAATAAGCTTGCGCTTAACAAGAACTTATCTGATGCTAAGCAATGATGTAGTCTACGATGAGACACGCCTGCCCAGTATACCAATTTACTGGCGATTACGAAATATTTTCGGTGAGAACGTGGCAGTGGAATGAGGCTCTATATGGTTAGAAACCACAATTTCGACCTGCCCCATATATTAATGGAAAAATTTAATTTTAAATACTCCGTCAGTGAAATTATAAAAACATGTTAGCACGTATTTTTTTTGCTTTCTGCTTTATCATTGGCGGTATCGAACCCACAACCTCACATGGTTTAGCAGTCACGCTCACTAACCACTACGCAACCAGTCAATAAATTTCTTCGATTTTTTACACTTAGTTTAGTAACCTATACCTCCATTTTAACTGTTTTTCAGGTCATTTTAGCTCAAGTCCAGACAGCTCAAAATTTCCCGAACTTTTCAAAGGAACCAAATGGCTTACAGAATCTTCTGAGAGCATCAAGACAAGCTATATCACCATTCAACTTAAACAGTAATCTTAACAACGGACCTTCTTCAAACAGTCGTATATTATCTAATGTTCCTAATGGATATGGATCTACTTTTGGATTAAGATGGCAGTCTGATTTAGGTAATATAATCCAGCCAAATAATATAGTCACACAAAATAATAACGCAGCTAATCAAAATGTAGCAAATCCTGTTTTAAATAGTCTTGGAAATGGACTTCAAAATTGTAACAATAATCCTAATAATATACCAGTAAATAGTCTACAGGGAGCTAACACAAATTTACTCAATAATATTCCTTATGGAATTCCTAATTTGATGCTAAATAATGCCAATATTTTGGCCAACGTGCTACCATACAGTAATGGAATGCCAAATGTTGGCAGTTATCTTGGTTCAAATTGGCCAATCCAATCACCGGCAGCAAATATTGTGAATAATCAAAATATAATGCCAAATGGAAATTTAATTAATAATGATGTGCCAAGTTTTTCTTACAAATATATTCCTATTGAAGATATTTACAAAAGCAATAATGCCGATTTAGCCAATAATATTAACAGTATTTTTGGAGTTAATAATGGTTTGCCGATTCATAACGCTAATAGAATAAATACTGTAAATTCTGCACAAAACTTTAATAATTTGTTAAATAATGAAATAGCAAGTTTCGAAAATATTATCTACAATAACGCTGTTTCCGACAAGTTATCTGTTAAAAACGCTGTGATCGATAATTTGCCAGTTATTAATAATGATTTAAATTATGTCAATAACCAAAATTATCCGTTAATTAACAGTTGTAATAACAACGGTTTGAATACTGTTGTTCCTTATAATAATAATAATAATTTGGCTGATGTTAAAACGATTCAAGCTTTAGGCAATATATTGAATGATATTTCGATAGCCAATAGTGAATTAACTGGCATTAACACGTGCCTGAAAAATATTGCCAATAACTGGCAACCTGCTAACAGTTTGCCGAATTATATTTCAACGAATGAGTTAGCTCCATCCAATTTACTGTCAAATGGATTGCCGTTAGTAGCCAACACATTCGGTTTTCAATCTATGCCTATGTTAAATTATTTAGGAAGTAACTTGCAATTGAACAATTTACCTAATGTTAACGGTTTGCCGATTGTTAATGGTTTGCCGGTTATTGGCATAACTGAGACTGTCAGCTTTTTAAACAGCCCGTACGTATTATAATATTTATTTGTAAATAAATTATTATGATGTTTTAGTAATTTTAATTAATTTATTACCAAAAATATTATAAATTTGAGATGATGTGTGTTTTTATTATTCCCTGTTTCTAATAATAAGGCGGTATTTTGTTACAAAACATTGGAGGGCTTGTGGCGTTCACCACACTAACCAAGCACGTGCACCAACTAACTTTGCAAGCGTGTGTAGTTTAAGGTCTACATCATCATCATCATCAGCCTATTCTAGTCCATTGCTGGACAAAGGCCTCTCCTAAAGTACGCCACTGAGCACGATCCGTCACGATCCGATCTCATCCAGTTCTAGCCGGCCGCCCTGCTAAGATCGTCACTCCACCTAGTCTGCTACGCCTCGTTTGCCAATTATGACCTAAGCTCTTTCAACTCTCAACAAACTCAAAGTATTACTTTAATTTTTATCTTTAATGCATCTATAATTGTAGCACATCGAGGATTACTTAGGTACTATAGGCCGACCGTTTAACTCGCGTATCGCCTATCGCCAAGATTCTGACTCCTCAAGCTGCACAGACAGTGATGATGATTCAAGCGATATGGATATTAGTGACGAATAGTCTTACATTACTTTTATCTGTGGTTAAATAGTTCTTTAAGAGATTAAATTAATGTTTTATGACTTTGTACCTCAGATGGCGATACGCGAGTTAAACGGTCGGCTATTGCAAACAATTCTTTATCTTTGTAGAATAGGCAAATTTACTATTCGGTCATACCCATCCTTACTTTCTTACTTGAATGAAATTTTGTATGCAGATATTTTGAGACCCGGGAAAGGACATTACATAGTCTTTAACCGACTCCGCAAAAGAGTTTTATGGTTCGCGCGGACAAGGATATTGTCAAAAGGCTAGTTTTTAAATATTTATTGAATAATAATAATTATTATGTAGTTATTAATGTAGGTCATGCATTCATTGATGCTGTAATAAAAAAACATTTATAGTCACTATTTAATTTTTGAAAAATATATAACAAATGAAAGAAAAAGGAAATTGAACTCTATTGCACTAAATTTAAGGTTGAAAAGGACATTTGTTCAAAACAAAGAAATGATAAACCTCAAAATCGAGTATTCATTATAATTTCGACACACAGCGATATGTAAAACTTTCGACTGCAAGTCACGTCCTTAAGTAAACAATGCTATATTTTTGGTCTATGGCTTTGCTTGTTAATTACAAGCAAAACCATAGACCAAAAGGAAACATCATACATTTAAAAAAAATTAAAAAGGAGGAGAAGTGATTGTTCTCAATTCAATTGCTTTTTTAACATCCTCTGAAATAATCAAAAATCGCATGAAAAAATCAAGGAAGAATACGCTGTGAAATGAGTGCTAACTTCTAAGAAAATTGTTATAATTTAGTCTTATTAAAATTCAGAATAGTTGCTTCTCTGTTAAAGATCTCAAAACATCTACGTAAAACTCTACCAGAAACTGATACCACAACAAACATATAGGCCGACCGTTTAACTCGCGTATCGCCTATCGCTAAGATTCTGACTCCTCAAGCTGCACACATAGTGATGATGATTCAAGCGATATGGATATTAGTGACGAATAGTCTTACATTACTTTTCTGTGGTTGAATAGATCTTTAAAGAGATTTAATTAATATTTTATGACTTTGCACCTCAGATGGCGATACGCGAGTTAAACGGTCGGCCTATAGCACAGCTACTCTTGAGCGCCATAATTAACAACAACATTCATAAAGAATCTAAACTTAATTGTCTTGGATTCAGCATGAATTAAATCAAAAAGTTAATAGCAGATCAAATATCAATTAGACCACTGCCATCCAAGCAAAGGAAAGAAAGAAAGACGATAGAGGAGGGAGAAACAAATAAAGATGACATAGAATAATGGAGAGGAATACTTCCACATCTTCTAAGCAGATCAATCCCTAGTAATGTTGTTGTTGTTCACAACTGCTTGTCTGTCTAATAATAATAATTATAATAATAATAATGTATTTTAATGTCAGAAGTAAGAAGGAGGTCATACTTTGTGTAGTTTAAATATCTCTATTACAGAAGAGCACAAAAATATCATAGAAGATCTTAGAACTAATCATGAGAAGAATAATGTGTTATCAAAAAAACCATTTTGTGGTTTAATGGCTTTCATCTCTCACATTAACATACGTTGAAGGTTGAAAGACACAACAAATATGACAAACAAACAAACTGATGTACTGAATGTTTTCTGTACGTAATATGGTTGAACAAAGGAAATATTCTTAGATAACTTGGAACAATGTTTATAAAAGGGGATGAGTGGTGACCACTCGAGTTTTGCGTGACATTAAGAAAACAATGTATCTAAGTGTGGCATTGGTAACTCAATTGTTATTATTGCAGGCAAGTATCCATATTAATAGTAAACCTCGTTGGTTCATCAATAACCGCGAAGGGTTCAAATCTTACGTCAATTTCTAAAAAGATGCTGGAAAATGGAATTTTCTCGATAAACGAGAAAGACTTGTTTACTGTTGTATAAGGTTTACCTATGCGTAGTCAGCGAAATGTGGATGAAAAGCGGGTCACAATGCAATCTTCAGTTGCTTGCATTATCACTAATATTATAAAAAAATAGCTTGCGCTTGACCACAACTTGTCTAATGTGAAGCAATGATGCAGTCTACGATGGAACGCGAATAGTTATAGCTATAAGTATGAAAAAATAAATTACATTAAGCGTGATTGATTTCAGCATGTATCCTGCTACCCATGTGGTGAATACATTCTTGCGTTTATCCCAGCTGAGGATTACGCTTATTTAACTTCTCTCCCATGTGCGGTAAGTTGAGAAAATTTAATCAATAAAATTTATATCTACGAAATAACAGTTAAACAAAATAGTATAGAATTCAATTATTGCGACTCGATTGTGTTTTGGACAAACGGTAACCGTTGTCATCCAACGTGAGAATCTTGCCAGCCTTTTGGGTATGTAGAAGGTATCGAGGCGGAAAATTTTGACAAATTTTTTTAGCAGTTAATGAGTAGTAGAAATAGATCATTAACGTTTTGCAATTTATGTGTCGTCATCGTCATCGAAATAAACTACAACTTGCCTGATGTTCAGCTATGATGTAGTCTAAAATGGGACGCGCCAGCCTTCTATAGCGATTCACTCGTGATTACGAATGATTTTCGGTGAGAAGGTGGCAGTGGAATTAGCCTCTATATTGTTAGATACCTTAAAGAACCTATCCGACCCACTCTCTCTGCATGGTGTTATCAGACATCGAACAGGAACATTACAAGGCCGCTTGGCGGTGCGGCTTTGGCTGGTGGGTGGTCACTAACCACAGCCGAAGCTACACCAGTATATCATTCGCTTTTCTGGCTAGTGATGCTTATAAAGTGCGCAAATGAGCAAGAACTTATCACATTTAGAGCATGGCAACCATTTCGATGACATATCCATGTCTGCCATCCAACATTTGTCAGTCCGCATCCTCCATAACCTTGTATGTCTCAGTACCTAATCATTTTTCGTAATCTTTAATATCTAATTCATTATCGTAATATAACAAATATTTTTTATATTGAACAGCCCATCGAAACAGTCCCACTAACTTACGCACTAGATCTTGCCAATGTGTATTTGGAGACAGCAGCATACCTGCCTTCTGTTACACCTGTGGCGACTGTCACAACTCCGATATCTTACGGAGGACCATTATCAGTACAGCCTGAGCTTCCAGTCACCTGCCAATCACCAATTATACCTCCTAGTATAGGAGCTATAACAGTACAACCAGAAATTGCTGTCGCTTGTTCGCCTCTAGCGACTCCTGTATATACAGAATCAGAGACTGTAATATCGACGTATGGAGGACCTATATCAATACAACCTGCATTGTCTGTGGTGTCAACAAGCCCGGGAAGTGTTTCTCCAGGGTACGCTACACCTGCTTATGCAAGTAAGAAATAACAGATTTCTACAAATTACTAGTTTTACGGTAGTGCAGCGGTACGGGCCTCGTCATAGCAATATAAGGTCGCGGGTTCGATTCCCGATCGTGCCTACACATCATTGTGTGAATTGTTACATCGCCGCTGCACAATGTCAGTGATGAAAACATCGTGAACCGGAATGTCTAAGACCTAATCCACTAACCCGCACTTTGCTAGCGTGTCAAAAAAAATTCCATAATACTTTTTTTGGGATGAGTCTTGAAGCCTTTTTTTATTGTTTCGGGATAACTAACAATTGTGCAATAAAATATTACCTAACATAAATATTAAATAACAATTTAGTTAATTGCACAACCAGCACCGTTCTCCACAAAGTAACCTTTAAGTTTTAAAGAACAAGCAAGCTAGATGATTAGATACCCATGTAAAGTATAATAACCACTAGAAGTCATCTATGGTACTACTTGCAATACAGTCAGCAATACTATTCTCAAATTGAGTAGGTGTCAAAGCTAATATGTCTATTTCAGTAAAGTTTTCATTATAACTAGTTTTTCATTATTCGCCGTAAAGGGGCTCTTTCACCGGCTTTAGTTCTGCAGTGTTTAGGAGCAAATAAGTGATAAGCATAGTTGGACGGGCCGGTGGCGTGGTCGGTAAGATACTTACTTTTCACGCCGCAGGTCGTGGATTCGATTCCCACCCGAGACAAACATTTGTGTTTGTGTCGAGTCTGGGTGTAAATATCTATTATAAGTATATATTTACAAAAGAAAAGTATTATATGTATGGTATATACCAGTTGTCTGGTTTCCATAACACAAGCTCTGCTTAGCTTGGGACCAGATGACCGTGTGTGTTAATGTCCCAGAATATTTATTTATTTATTACGAATACGCTGTGAGCGAGTAGGTATGCGGACTTCTTTATTTTATCGTTAAAATAACTAAATAATATTTTTCAGCTTTTTATCCATCTTACCAACAGCCAATAATCACCTCGCCACTTCTATCACCGGTGGAAGTTGTCTCGCCAATAGCTGAAATAGTTGACGTGCAAGTGCCAGTAGCAGAGTGCTATAATAGCGACTTTGCCAACATCATTTTACCATCACCTGTGCTCGAATACAGTGAGATTGGCAATGTGGCTATCGTACCAGAAGTTGAAGTTATTAGTCCTGTTCCATATAATTGCAATATGCCATTGTCTGGCAATCTCGCATTTTATGGCATAGTGCCAGCCGCTGGAAGCATTCAAATTTGCGCTAACTGTTTTTAACGTAGTAAATAGTTATGAATTAGATAAATATGTAGTTTTATTATGACCATTTATGATATTTATATTATTCTTCTCCTGGTACTGAGTTACTTTCCCACAAATTTGCAGCCGAATCGGTGGAGCCGTTCTTGAGTTATAAATGGTGTAACTAACAGGACTTTCTTTACATACATAGATATGTATGAAATTACAAAAAATAATGTATTTAAGTATTATATCCGTTCCTAGTACCCATAACACAAGCAAATATAATTGCTTAAGTTAGGACTAGATGGTGCTGTGTGTTTGTATGAAAATATTATTATTATTAAATACTAACCTATGTCCTATTCTAGGGTATACACTACCTTTTGTTTTGTTTACCGAGGGAAATCTTTATGGATCCCCCCTCCCTGTTTGGGCGCAGAGCGGTTACCCGGTCCAAACTGGTTACCCGAATTAAAACCACAGGTGACACATTTCAAATTTCAATAAAATCGATTGAGCGGTTATGGAGATACGTGGTAACAAACATTCACATACACACACACATACACTTACTTTCGCATTTATAATATTAGTACGATTATTATTGTTAAAAAATATTATTGGAGGTGTGACCACGGAGCAAACGTAGTTAAAGACGCCCTCAGACTAGTTGGAGTGACGATTTCTGCAAGATGGCTGGTAAGAGCAGGATGAGAGTACTCGCGGATCGTGCTCAGTGCCGTGCTTTTAAAGAGGTATATATCTAGCAGTGGATTAAAATAGGTTGATGTTAATGATGCATAGGTAAACTGTGGTTGATTGTGCAACCCTGTTTAAGAATGATTATTTCAGACAAGTGAACTAACTGCACGGGTTCATCGCAGATTATCTAAGAGCGATTGGCTGCTCTGTGGTAATCTTACCGGATGTTATTTTTCCTAGAAATACTTGTTACACAAAACCTATTACAAGTAATAAGTATTTTGAAGTAATATATACAGATATGATTGGTATAAAAATCTATGAAATATGATTTCTGTATCAGATATTATTTAAATATAGACATGGTTACTTGTGTCCTTTTGAGTGTGATTGGAGTGTTGCAGGTAAATAAATTTATAAATATGGAGCTGGGGTAAAGAGGCTTAAGATTTTATCAGAAAAACAGGACGAAAGTTTATAAAGACTGGTGATTCTCGCTCCGGATCATTCCTGATTGGTTGAGGTTGGTCTTCGCAATCAAACCCGGAATTGTGTCGAGTGTGATGGGCCGGGAACGATCAGGGGCGAGTTTAAAATTATTATTGTATTCTGGACGTATTATTAAATATAATATAATTATTTAATATAATAATTTTTTATTCATAAATATTTTCCGTTTCAACAAAAAAGGTAAAGTGAGCTCCAGAAAAGAATATTTAGAGGGGAAAAACACAGAAGAGTTATTTGTGAGGCTGCTAGTAATTTGCCATATTTACCACTTTTACCATTGTTTTACAACTGAACAAAGACTTCCGTCATGCCGGATTAAAACATAAATACGTTAATTTTTTTTTATTCTTCGATAATCTGGCGCTTGACTACAACTTGCCTGATGTTATGATGTCTATGATAGAACGCGCCAGCCCGGAGTACCGATTTACTCGTGATTACGAATGATTATCAGTGAGAAGGTGGCAGTAGAACGAGCCTTCTAAAGGTTAGAAACCTTAAAGGAGCAACAATTCCGATCCACCCTCTCTGCATGGTGTCACCAGACATCGCACCGAAACACGGCAAGGCCGCTTGGCGGTGCGGCTTTGTTTGGTGGGTGGTCACTAACCACGGCCGAAGCCTACCACCAGTTGATTGTCACCTGATTTGCACCACCCGGGGACCAGGTGTGGGGATTCAATTAAAGGTGTACACCCACGGACGAAGGTGACTCAGCCCCCAAATAATAATGTTTTACGTTGTTCTTACGTCTTAAAGGAAATCGACAGTTAAGATTAGTTTCCGCCAGTCTTTGTTCGCGCGGTATTAGGATAAAAAGCAGTCCAAGCTTATTCAGTTTATCCAGACTAAACTATATCTGAGTCTAACTTCATCCAAATCCGTCAAGTAGCTCTTGAGTGAAAGAGTAACAAACGTCTATACACACATCCATACAAACTTCCTCGTCTATGATATAATTAAGTAGCAAGTAGAATGTGATTAAATAAAAAAATAATATGTTCACAGTAATTAATGTTTTTTATTAATTTTCAGTTCACATCAGCACAAGTACTTCCAATCCATATGCTTGAGCGAAATAAGGATATTGGCATACTGGCTAATAAAATTACATTTACAAAGAATATGCCAAGGAATGGAATTAATAATGCCAATATTCGGCAAAACAGAAGATCTAATAATAATAATATCATACCAATAAATCTTGGCAATATGGCAACAAATTTAGCAGGCATTGCCAATACTGTTGCCAATAATTTGGGAAATAATGTTATTAACGAACGTATCGGTTTTATTAATAACAATATTATTGCTAGTAACAACAAAATACTGTTAAATGACGTACCTGTTATAGCAATTAACAATAACAATTTAGAAACAGCTAATGTTATAACAGTAGCACCAAATATTGTTAGTAACGCGTTAAGTAACAGATGGGAGAATATTAACAGTTTCGACAACGGTTTAAGACCACAAAATGTGTATAGATCTGGAAGAGTGACATATTCATTTGGGAATCAAGAACTACCTGTGAAATACGTTCAAGGAAATAAGGGAAATAGGGAGTTGGGAATACAATTGTTTGGGGAGAATTTGCAAGTGGGTGGAAGTGTGTCTGTTTTTGGGGAAATGCCAATCTATGGCGCTGTGGCATTAAATGGTAATTTAATAACTGACGGTACAGCAACTGTTAGGTTGTAAATTAGTTTAAGATTAAATTATTGTTGTTTATAATAATTTATTGTTATTATTAAAAAAGATTGTTTAAATAACTTTCTATTTTCGTTATCGTTAGTATAAGTTACGGTATTTTTAGGAATCCGAAGTAACGAAGGAACCTTTACAGTAAGTCATATCTCTCTGTCCGTCTGTCCTCGGGTTAGCTTAGAGACGCTTGGTACTGCAGAGCTGTAATTTGACATGGTAGTTAATATCAACAGCGTGGACAAAGTTGTAAAATAAAATATCTAGATATAATTTCTTTTCGTTTGTCAGAACACGTAAAATGGAGATAAAAAAAAATTCTTCGTTCTTAAAATAACAGCGTACATGCACGGTTAAAATGACAGATTGGTTGACATACGAGTATAAACAAAAAAACTGCTATTCGAAGCGGAATTGCAGCGAGCAACGAGGAGTGTGTTAATTCCATAGTTTAAAAACCAGGTCAAATCTTTTAGTGTCCCACTGGGCACGAGTCTTCTTTGATTTTTATCCTAATTTGGCTAGCGCTTGACCACAACTTGCCTGATGTGAAGCAATGATGAAGTCTACAATGGAACGCGCTAACCCAGCAAACACCGATCGAATCGTGACTTGAAGACCGGCAGATTACAGCTATTGGGAAACATAGACGCCGGCTGCGAATACCACAATTTGGCAGTTCGCACAATGAAAGTAGAAGTAAACTACTATCTTACGAGTTGAGAGAGTTGAGGCCTTAATCCAGTCACGCTGGCCGAGTGCGGGATGATGGATGTCACATGTCCTCGAATGATTAGTTGTTAGACTTGCCGGTTTCCTCACGATGTTTTCCTTCACCGATATTGAGCAGCGGCGATAATGGCCCAGTAGTGCCCACACAAAGATGTGTGGGCACTACTGGGATTCGAACCAGCGACCTTATATTTCTAAGGCGTGGCCTGTACCGCCACCGCTGCTCTAGTTAAAAAAATACTAAAACTAAAAAGAAAGACTATCTAACAAAGACTTGAAAACTGATTGTTTCTTATCAGCAATTGTATTTTAGTTATTTTTTTAATCAAGTTATTTATTTGTTAGTTTTAGTTTAAGTTCGGTCATAAATAATTTCTTGATTAAGTTAGGTCATATTCTTTATAATATTCTCCTATTAATTAAATTCCAATGCCACAAAAAAGCATACCAAAAGGAAATGTGCTCTATTACTAATAATAAACCACCAGAAAATAATAAAAAATAATATCATAAATAAAAACTTTATTACTAAATAATTACAGTACAAAATAAATATAAATAAGTTTTATTATCACTAATAATTAAAACTTATTTATATAAAACTTGGTTGCAGCCACAATTGTTGGCCACACTGACTAAACCGCCAGCTGGCACTGTACCTTCAAAAGTAACGTAGCCAATCACTGGCACATTGCCAGTAACAGCCGTGTTGCCACCCACTGGCAATTCGCCTACTACTTGAACATCACCATATCCCATTGAAGTCATGGCAGGCATACCTAAAGGCGCACTTAATGGATTGCCAACAAAATTATTAGCTGCTAAGCCATTGAGTGCCAAGTTGTTGCCAAGGAAGTTATTAGCTGCGAAATTATTAGCCGCTGCGATGTTATTGGCAGCAAAGTTATTAGCCAAATTGTTGCTGACTATGTTATTTAGAGCTAAATTTGACTCTAAGTTGTTTGCGGCTAAATTCATTGCGGCTATGTTATTGACACCGATGTTGTTTGCACAATTAGCGGCACCTAGGTTGCCAGCGACAAGATTAGCAGCAGCTGCGTTGCCGAGGAAGTTGTTAGCAGCTAAGTTGCTGGCTGCTATGTTGTTAGCTGCCAAGTTGCTAGCTGCCATGTTGTTAGCTGCCAAGTTGTTGGCTGCCAAGTTGTTAGCTGCTATGTTATTGCCAGCAATGTTGGCTAAGTTATTTGCGACTAAGCCATTGCCAAAACCATTGATTCCATTTAATCCTAAACCATTGTTGAATCCAATGCCCTGGCCAAACGCGTTCTGAAAAAAAAAACTTTACTTAGACAATATTTTTGTTACTTTGTTACGTCTTTTACGCTGAACAGCAAAACATCGTGAAAAATCCGACATGGCTAAGAACTAAATATTCCAGCCAGCAGATTAGGGATTAAACCCTTTCAAATTATTTGGAAGTTTAGTACAAACCAAGCTAAGATTATTAAAGATAATACTAGAGAGTACAACAACATGGAAAATGGCACAAACGCAACTGACTATAGGTTCCCATCAACATCAGGGGGCCAATTACTGAATAACTAGGCTCCCGATAGGATAATAAGATATTTAAGTTTATAAAATAGCACGGATGAAAGGTCTGTGGTGTGCGCGACTCGTATAAAAAGAGTAGGTATTAAAGAAACTATAAATGTAAATTAAATAATGAATGAATATATTATAAATTATAAAAATAATTATATTTTATTGATTATATTATTTATAATTTATATTATTTGGAATTATTGATTGAAATTGAAAATACACACCTGTATTAATACAACAACTGAGATCAGAATTAGACTCCTCATCTTGAAAATCTCAAAATGAAAATGTGATTGCTTTCTCATCTCCTATCTTTATATAACAAAAGTATTGCGTATTCTTTTGTAATACTTTCGAGATATTTTTTATTCGTTCCGTGATAAAAACTCTTCTTAGGATCACGAACTGACAAGATAATAACTGATAGCAATATTAATAATAACTTTGTTTGTAATAAAATTCTATATTAATGGTTAGTCAACAGCAATTTCCTTTGTCTTCTTCCCATTTCTATTGAGGACGGCTCACAGTCTAACCTGGTATAATAATAATAATAATAATAATAATAATAATAATTCGTTTATTTCGGAATTTCTTCCATAAACTTGTTAGTAGGTAACATATTTCTTAAGAACTAGTGTTAGTAGGTACAATAACATATGGTATGGCTAGCTTCCAGAATTAAACCAACGACTGTTATTAGACCTTGAAAACCGTAGGAATTAGACCAGGTACAAGGTTATATTTTGCTTCTGAGTACCTGTTTCGATTGTCAACGTAACGTGCTCTCCGAGGCACTGAGGGTAGTCCCTCAACCAACCAGACACTGATTCAAATGTTGTTACAAAAATATTCTGAGAAGAAGCTGAGCGGGGGATCGAACCCGTGACCCCCGGTTACAGTATAGCCCAATAGGACGGCATACACCGCCCGACTAGAGATGTTGTCATTGATGGTCAGCAGTAAGTAAATTAATCTAATTAAGTAATGTCATAGTCTCCAGACAAGATGGCGCCACTGGGTTGCATATTGACATAGAATGGAGACAACCAAAGAATCCGTGAAAGATTTTTTAATATTAATTCCGCGAACTAATATTGAAAAACTTAGTCTGACTTAGTCTGACGTCTACGCAACCTTTTTTTTTTCAAGCTTACAAATAAAATATTTGATAGATTCGGTGAATATTTGATGGAAGATGCGACGGGTATCACCGATCATGTAGCGGCCCATTCACAAATCTCAGCGTAGAGAGGCGCATCAAGAGATTTTGCAGTTCATTTGCTCCAGTTCCGAAACGAAATATTCAATGAACGACAATATCGCTATCGCGCCTCTCGACGCTTAGTTTCGTGAATGGGCCGTAAGAGAAAAATATATGGCACAACATAGTATTCCAAACGTGCATAGGTTACACTGCCCGCTTAGGTACCAAAACGTTGGCCTAAGTTAATGGGCCAAAGTTAGTGGAATTGAACAGTACACAAATGTCAAAACCAGGATTGACAGCGGCACTCGAAAAAAGCTCGACGAGCCAGTGGCGTGGTTGGTAAGATACTTGCTATTCACGCCGCAGCAGGTCGTGAGTTTGATTCCCACCCAAGTCAGACATTTGTCTTGAGTCTGGGTGTAATTATCTGTATTTATGTATGTATTTACAAAAAAAAAGTATTATAAGTAGTATATTACCAGTTATCTGGTTTCCATAGTATAAGCTCTGCTTAGTTTGGGATCAGATGGCAGTTTGTGTTAAAAAAAGTGTCCCATTAAAAAAAAGGTTCAAGATGTTAAAACTCTCTCAAGCCCAAACACCAAAACAGTGTCGAATTCACGCATGATACGTTTAGAAACAAAAGTTGGAAATTTAAGTATTTATTCCATTTCGCACACAAACTCAATTCTACCTATTCGTAATTCCCATACAATACTGATTTGGCACAGGTGCAGTTTACTACATTCGTGATTCTGTATTATTTTGACACAAACGTCTTGGTATCCATTTATGCTATTGTTCTTTACTACAGTTCATCAAATCTAAGAGGTACCGTTTGACGTTTCACTGTTTTCTATTAAATTAGCTTAATAGAGGCGTAATTCACACTATTTTTATTAGTTTTCCTGTAAAATAATTGAATTAAAAAAATAATTAGAATTAAATATTTTTATTTAAACATAACATAAACAATTTTCGTACAAAAAATAAAATTCTAAATGTACTACGTTTAAAACTGTCAAACGGTACTTCTTAGATTTGATGGACTGTAAGTATACTTCTATAAAGAAATTCCTAAGAGTCCTCGACTACCTCCCTAATATAGTGGCATTTTAATTTTAGCCAACAAAGATTTTTATTGGATTCGTTATCGGGATTTTCTTTGAAGACAGCACATATTTAAGCTAACAACTTATAAATCAGTTTGTAGTCAGAAATGGTAATACCCCGTGTCTTGTAGAGCACGGCGCATATTTTCTTACAGATTAGTGGCAGTCAACCAAACTTTTAGTAAGAAAATAGAATTTGCAAACGTATGCGTAAAGACAGATCCCCGTTTTCATAAACGTGTTTTAACCTCATTATAGCTAAAATAGGTGCTAATTCGCTTATCTTTGTCTGTCATCGTGACATTTATACTAGTAAGAAAGAGACAAAGTCCATTTTAATTAAAGAGTCCTATACGATTTTTATAAATAAGACCGAGAATTTTAATTTTTCTCTTTCAAGCATTATTATCTCAACTAGGTGAGAGGAAACCCGTGCAGCAGTGAGATGCAAAAATGTGGTCTAAATAATATGTTGAACATTTAATTACAATAATAAATGCATAACACCTGGTCATTATTACATTTCAAACATCAACTATACTATTGCCGTAAGTTACAAAACTTATACTGGATTTTTATATATATATATATAAATATATATATATATATATATATATATATTTAAATCGCCTTAGACTTGTTGCGTCTTTTCAAAGTCGAATCCTACGGCGTCTACCATTTCCAATGACTTTTTAATTGTTATTCGTGTGAATATAGCTACATTTTTGTCATGTGAATTCCATTGTCGGCGAGAAATTTTGATTAGATACGAAATGTAGATATTCAATTTGAAATAATTCTCGCTGGTTTTTTGCGTCCGTTGTCGATGGAAATCATGTGACACATTGTATATTTTTGTATTTATTCCATGCATTTAATCGTTTTTCCTACATCCATCTAAATCTATGGATATATTGATACCGTATATTGTACTATATTTATTCCATGCATTTCATCGTTTTTCCTACATCCATCTAAATGTATGGATATATTGATACCGTATATTGTACTATATTTATTCCATGCATTCTACTAATTAAATGACTTCTTACTATATTTGAGATTATGTCAGTACCGTATATTATTTTTGTATGCACGCCATAAACTGTTAAGTTTGTTGCTTCCTCCTAACTGTTGTACCGATACATACATATGTACCTGGGTGTTTCTTGGAAACGGGCTAAAAAACGCTTTCGGCGCTTTGATTGCCTATTTTACATCATTAAACTTATTATAATTTGTATTTACAATGTATTTCGTGTTATTTTAAAGGTTGCCAATTAAAAGCAGGTTATTTTTAGTTTATTTTATCTTTTATATATCATTTTCCTCACATTCCGACTTGGGCTTCCATGTGTATACAAAATATTTAATTTTGAATGTATATCTAGACTAACAATTTATCGCTTATTAATTAATTTCACATTGTATAATAACAGGTAGCTGATTAATATTAAAATATTTATGAGATAATAATCAATCAAAGTTTTGTCACAAAGTAATAGTCATTACTCGCAACAGTGTCAGTTTAAAAAGATTTCATAGACAAAATATTTCTGAACGAGACATAAATCCATCCACGCACATCGTCGAGGAGCCCCTTAATCGTTAGTTCGTCAGTTGTAAGTGACTTTTCATCGTTCTCCAAATTTTGTCACCAAAAATATCATTTGCAACAACAGATTATTTTATTCGAAAAAGCACATTAAATATTTTCTCGCATTTTCTATAAACTTTTATTTTATATCGGGTTCAAGTTGTAAAATTAGTGGTAATATATTATGCTCACAAACAAGCCTGTAGTGTACATGTTTTATTCTCATTTCGTTATTTTTCGTAACGTCATTATTACCACCATTGATGTTGCGACGAATTATTTTTAGGTTAACAATTATGATGACGGGTTGTCAAGAATGATTTTTACTATTGACAAAGGAATGGAATGAATTAATTATTTTATTCTAGGTATTTGTTTGAGAACTGTCAATGGAGGTTTTATATCATGGTGGCATTATTTTCCATGATCATACCTACATTTATTGAGATTTCTACTCTCTATTAAATTTATTGCAATCAAGTTTATTACGCCAGAAAGAAGTACGAGAAGGGGCTAACAAAGATTGTGTGCAAAGCTCCATAGAGGCCCAAACTTTTGGCATGTCATACTAGACTCACTTTTAAATGACTTGTCCGAAGAGGGGATATACTGTTAAGCGTTCGCGGACGACGTAATTTTAGTGATTTCGGATGCAGCAGGAATAAGCCTTGAAGAAAAGGCCATCTCGGCACTCAACACTGCTGTAAGATAGGGAATAGAAAACAAACTCAACTTCGCATCACACAAGATCAAAGTGATGCTGTTGACGAGGAAGTTGAAGTTCACCATCTCAACCATACAATTAGCCGGAGCAAGGCTAGAACTAGTAAAGAAGATAAAATTGCTAGGCCTCATAATAGATCACAGGCTCACCTTTGTACCCCACATAGTACAAACGAGCAAAAAAGCAACGAACATATACAAGAAACTAGCGTGCACGACAATGGCCTAAACTCCGAGATCACTCGCACAATTTACGTAGCAGTCATTGAAACCATACTGATGTATGCCGCAAACGGGAACAAGGCTACGGAACTGGAAACTGTCAAAAACAACCTTAACGCTATTCAGCGAGGTTTCGCACAAAAAGTTTGTAGATCATACAGAACAGTCTCACTGACATCAGCTCTCACTTTTTTTGGCCAGCTTCCTTCCTTCCTTTCGTCCTTCTTCGGATCCAGGAGGCAAATAGAGGGATAACATCTGACTACCTGCTACCTAACAATCGGTTGGAAGATAAAGTGAAACCAAAAAGCAAACCACATCCAGCGAAACTTGTAGAAACGGACTATATACTTCTCGAAGATCTCAACCCAGACTTTGTAGAAAAATACTCAGCAGCCCACACATATACACTGACGGAAACAAAATCGAGAACAAAGTCGGTGCCGCCTTCATATGGGGGAAAGAGGGACAGAAGAGGTATAAAGCTACGTTTTCTCTACATCCAGCACGCACAGTTTTCCAATCAGAACTCTGTAAGAAGTTTAGGGCAACACAAATGATCAAAGCCAGTGGTGTACGTTCTATTCACTAACATCTTGAGCGACTCAAGGTCATCATTAGAACTACTACAAAAGCCAAGTTTTGACCACCCACACGCAATGGCCTTCAAAAAGTGGACTCTATCCAAAAATGGCAGGACCGATACACTACCTCCAGCACAGGGATAGTCACAAGGGAATTCCTACCATCCATTCTCAAAGCGTACAGTTTAACCCGTACGACCAAATGGGCCCCAACACAAGTGCAAATACAGACGGGACACGGAGTAATAGCCGAATACTTGTACCGCTTCCACTTAAAGGATAGCCTGGCGTGTGAATGCGATCCGGAAAAGGAAGAAACCGATTTGATTGCCCGAGATATGGGGCAGCACGGCAGGACCTAGAATATGTAGTCAACACTGATATAACCCGATGTAAGAAATAATAGCCGCCAACAATATACGGCCAGAATTCTTTAATTAAATTAAAATTCGCCGAAAGAGAATTTAAAGCGGCTATTAAGCGGAACAGTACGCTACTAGTCGTAAGAATATGAAACAGAGAAGATAGGCAGACTCCGAAAGAGACCCCCTGCTATACAAACTAGCACTGGGAATATCTAATATCTGCTGAATATTTCCGAAAAAGGAGTACCGGGTATAAGGCTGAGGCCCATCCCTCTCTTCATGAACAACCTAAGGGAAAGGTTTGGCATCAGCTTTTGTAATTCCAAACCAGCAAATAGAGTTGCAGTATCACCCGGCCTCGCCTTTCTCCTAAATGGTAGTACCACAAAGCCTACTATCAAGCGCAAAAATCGAATGTCTTTTCCCGTACTTAGATTGGAGAATATAGACTATCGCCTGGTAGGAGTAAAAAACAAAACAGTAATACTTCACGAAGCCACTTAACACCAGACGCCGTTCTCACAGGCGAGGGATATACTGGCACAAATAGGCGAGAGAACTGATAAAACCAACCACACTCCTAGTTATCAGTGTGGACACAATGACAATAAATTTTGATAGAGGAGCAGTCCAAGACCTCATAGGAACACCACGAGGTAGTCATATACGAAAACCGTGAAATAATAACTTGTACAGTTAATAAATCCAATTCTAAACAATTGTATGTCCTCCTAAAAAGGTTTATACACCGAATAGTTTTTTTTCCAGCTCTGAATTAAAACATTATCATAATTGTAACCTACAAAATTTCATTAGAATTGGTCAAGCCATTTCGGCGGAGTTATGTAACAATGTGACACAAGAATTTTATATATCAGATTATGAAAAATGAGGTTGACGTAAGTTTTCAAAAAGACCATCACTTAATAATTATCCATGAATGAAAATCTATTTGGTCAAGGGCTGACGACCTCAAAAAACTATTTGGTGTATGATTATTTTTAGGTGGAATTATTATAATCATATTTTGAATTGGATTTATTAACTGCATAAATTATTATTATTTTACTCTTTTTTTAACTTTTACATATTTGAAGTCGGGTTAATTTTTTAAAGTACTTTTTTATGTTCATAACTTTATCTAAGTGCCAGTTAAAATTTAATTATTTACCACTTAATTGACACAATTTAATTGGTACTCATTCTATGTGTGGATATTTTTTTAATTTAAAATTGAAAATCAAATTTTGTGAAATATAAAAAATCTCGTAAATTTCGGCCATAATATGGGGGCTCCATTTTGATACTTATTGGCCCTATTTCAGCTCCTAACGGACACGTAGAATTACAAGGTACTTGTTTAATAGGGGTATAATGAATTCTTAGGTTACTATTGTTATGTACTTAAAATTGAGCAGTAAAATTAGGCAAGTGATATTTTAATGCGGGGTTTGCTGGTACCAATTCTAAAAAATACTTTGTGCATGAACCGATCCAGGAAAACACGTACTTATGTTTTTATACAGTAATTAAACACTTACATATAGGAAACAACACATGTCACACATACATAGGCGAGCTTAGCTCAAATATGAGTGTATAAAATAATCAAAAAAATAATAAAAACGATTGGCCAGATTGATTAGATTTTTGCTGTAACAAGCAAAATGTTTTTTCTGGTCAAGAAAAATAGGGATTTATTATTTAAAGATTTGTAAAGGCAAAATAACAAAAAATAGCACATAATATGCTATTCCAATTTTCAATCTATCTTTGTCCCAAATTTCATCCATCCAGTAGTTTTTACGTGAAAGAGTAACAAACATCCACACATCTCCAAACATCCAAAATATCCATACAAACTTTTGCATTAATAATATTAGAAGCAAAGTAATAAAATTATTAATAATAAGTAAAATATTCAGATTACAAATGATTTAAACTGCAATTCGCTTCACTGAAAAGTTCTTATTATATTGTCAGTTACTTAAAAAATGAAAAAAAGTGTAGGTAATGAATTGCCAATAAATGTCGTGTTTACCATGCGTATTCGCTTCTTACGTTTAGCGCGTGCGATGTTTGAAACTTTGAACGAGTGCACAATAGATTAGAGTGTCCGCCCCCCTCACCGCTTTCACCCGCACGTCTCCTCGGGAAGATGTAGTTTTGTGTGACGCAATTAAATCACACATTAGAATTGATAAAAACTTTTATTATATACAGAAACCACATTATCGGCGTGTTATACGTAAAAAAAATATTGAATATACGCCAAAAATATACGGCGCACAGGCGCGACCTCAAAAATTCGCGCGCCAAGCAGCGGAACTAAAGAATACGGCGAAAAGCACTCCGGTGACAAAATAACGTCCATGCCAATATTTCACCCAGCCATTGTACTAACCTTTACATGACTTCTGGCTGAATTTGAGGGATGGTCAATCTTGCGTCCGTATATAAGACGCAACAAGTCAGTCGGACGCAGCATCATCGGTAAAAATCGCCATATATGACGCAACAGGTATACCGGGATGCAAATATATATATATATATATATATATATATATATATATATATATATATATATATATATATATATATATATATATATATATATATATATATATATATATATATATATATATATATATATATATATATAATTTTATATATATAAATAAATATATATATATATATATATTTATTTATCTATATATTTATATATATTTATCTCGCAAACAAATAGCCGTCCCCTGAAGGCAAAAGTGCATTTAAACTGACGTCCACCTGCTTTTGGCGTCCGTATACCGGACGCCACTTTTTTCATCGATGGCACTAAGGTCCTATTGGTACTGGCTAGCTGTAGGACAAAAATCGATGGAAGCCAAAAAATCTTCTAAATGGCTGTAATAATATATTGAAAAGTTCTCGAAGAAATCTCAGCGCAGTTGAGGCGCTGCTGTAGCGCGTATATTCTCAGCCGTATATCTTGGAAATTTCTTGACTACGAATCCGCGTATTTGGCGTCCGCAATTGCAACGTTGCCAGGCCGCTTTTTAAATATGAGACAAACAATAGATCACCGCCACCGTAATATGAATAAAAGTCATTCATATAAGTACATGTTCTTTGTTTTTGTTTACTTACCTGGAATATTAATGTTACCCCATATAAATAAATCTTATTTCTCACCTATCCTACTTATAATATTATAAATGTGAAAGTTTGTATGGATGTGTGATGTTTGTTACTCTTTCACGCAAAAACTACTAGACGGATTTGTATGAAATCAAGCACAGAGATAGATTATAATTTAGAATTATACGTAGGTTACTTTTTATCGTAATACCATGCAGGCGGGGCCGCGGGCTTCCATTATATACGGACGCCCAATAGCTTTTTACGGATACCCAATAGCTTTATACAGATGCTCAATAGACATATACGAACTAATAACTATATACGGACGCACAATAGATATACGGACGCCCAATAGCCTAGTGATCTTAATTGTAGGACTGAGGATCTTTTTCATGTTCTTAGTTTTCGTTTACTTACCTGGAATATTAATGTTACCCCATATAAATAAGTCTTATTTCTCACTTATCCTACTTATAATATTATAAATGTGAAAGTTTGTATGGATGTGTGATGTTTGTTACTCTTTCACGCAAAAACTACTAAACGGATTTGTATGAAATCAAGCACAGAGATAGATTATAATTTAGAATTATACGTAGGTTACTTTTTATCGTAATACCATGCAGGCGGGGCCGCGGGCTTCCATTATATACGGACGCCCAATAGCTTTTTACGGATACCCAATAGCTTTATACGGATGCTCAATAGACATATACGAACTAATAACTATATACGGACGCCCAATAGATATACGGACGCCCAATAGCCTAGTGATCTTAATTGTAGGACTGGGAATCTTTTTCATGTTCTTAGTTTTTGTTTACTTACCTGGAATATTAATGTTACCCCATATAAATAAGTCTTATTTCTCACTTATCCTACTTATAATATTATAAATGTGAAAGTTTGTATGGATGTGTGATGTTTGTTACTCTTTCACGCAAAAACTACTAGACGGATTTGTATGAAATCAAGCACAGAGATAGATTATAATCTGGAATTGTACGTAGGCTACTTTATATCGTAATACTACGCGGGCGGGGCCGCGGGCTTCCATTATATACGGTCGCCCAATAGCTTTTTACGGATACCCAATAGCTTTATGAGGATGCTCAATAGACATCTACAAACTAATAACAATATACGGACGCCCAATAGATATAAATAAATAAATATTCTGGGACATTAACACACACGGTCAACTGGTCCCAAGCTAAGCAGAGCTTGTGTTATGGAAACCAGATAACTGGTATATACTATACATATAATACTTTTCTTTTGTAAATATATACTTATAATAGATATATACACCCAGACTCGACACAAACACAAATGTTCATCACTAATGTTTGTCTCGGGTGGGAATCGTTCAATATATACGGACGCCCAATAGATATAGGATAAAGATTATCGGTCCTGCCGTTCACGCGTGATGTCGTGTATATATATATATATATATATATATATATATATATATATATATATATATATATATATATATATATATATATATACACGACATCACGCGTGAACGGCAGGACCGATTTCGCTAATTCTTTTTTTTAAATATTCCTTTAAGTACGAGGATGGTTCTTACGCAGAGAAAAATTAAAAAAATTCCAATCAAATTAGTTTTTGGGTTGCTTAACTAGCTGTCTTTGCCAGGTTCTTATTTAGTCAAAAGTATGAGTTTAGATGTAACTAAGTTATTTTTTACTATTTTCTTTTAAATTTTTTATATTGACTTAACTTCTAAAACAATATCATTCTGTCGCGAGAAAGCAACCATTTAAAAGTCACGGTGTATAAAAATAAATCCCTATTTCCCTTGGTCACGCCATCACGGGTGAACGGCTGGACCGATTCCGATAATTCTTTTTCTAGAATATTCCTTAAAGTACGAGGATGGTTCTTACGCAGAGAAAAAAAAACAATCTCCTCCGAAATCTTGACCGATTTTTATGAAATCTTATATATATATTCGTTAGATCTAAGAATCAGTCGTAACCTATTTTGAGTCGGTAGGTGGTACTGCTTTATCGGGCAGGACGACGTCTGCGGGGTCCGCTAGTCTATAATATAAAAATGAATCGCAAAATGTGTTGGTAAGCGCATAACTCGAGAACGGCTGAACCGATTTCGCTAATTCTTTTTTTAGAATATTCCCTGAAGCACGAGGATACGCAGAAAAAAATTTAAAAAAACTCCTCCTAAACGGCTTGACTGATTTTTATAAACTATGGTATGTATTTCGATTCGGTAGGTCTGAGAGTCGATCGTTATCAATTTTCAGTCCCTGTAGGTGGCACTGCTTTTCCAGGCATGACGACGTCTGCGGGGTGCACTTGTTAATCATAAAAATCTTATCAAACTCTTTAGTTAAAATTAACTTTGTCTCTTTCTTACTAGTAAAGATAAACTAGACAGACAAAGACAAAGGAATTATGAACCTATTTTAGCTATAATGCTTAAAATATGTTTATGAATAAGCGAGTGAATCTTAACACAGTTTTCTAGATGCATTAGTTCCAAACACACAGTTGAACACTGATATATTGAAATTCTAAGGCTATAAAAAAATGTATTTATTTCCTCTCACAAAGTGCGGTTAGATAATTAACAATACAAGAGAAAAACTCAGTGAAACTACTTTGTGAGAGCTGGTGCCTATTGTAGGGTTTATAAATGAACCTGTATTACAGGTCACCAGCGCCCCATTCCGCACAAAATAATATCAAAAATATTGTTAAGCACTTAACTAAAACGGGGAAATCTCTTAATGAATAAGTGTATTTTTTTTAGGACTTTGACACCCTGAGAAATTACCTATTGTGTCGCTTTGTTTCGTATGACAAGTTTTTGAGCAAATCAAACATATGACACGACTAGACTTATAATAAATGGAACAATGCGATCAGTCGTGTCGACTGCCACTATTGTATTTGTACCAACACTAGGGTAGTGTTGAAATAAAACTACTTTATAATAACGGATTTTATCGCGGTTCATTTTAGATTTTAGATCCCGACGCGGACGTTTCAAAGTTTTTTCAGACTTCATTTCTTCAGTCTTTTCAGAGTGGAGTTTGAAACGTCGGGATCTAATCTATCACTCAATATCACTTCAACCCTTTTTAGTGTCCCACTGTTGGGCACGGATCTTCTCTCAACTATCTTACTAGTTGAGAGAGTTCAGCTGGCCAAGTGCGGTTTGGTGGGTTTCACATGTCCTCGAATAATTAGTTCTTAGACATGCCGGTTTCCTCACAATGTTTTCCTTTACCGATATTGAGCAGCGGCGATGAAACAATTCACACAAAGATGTGTGGGCGCGACCGCGATAAAATCCGTTATAAAGTAGTTTTATTTCAATGAGTGATATTCGCGTAAATCTTAGACATTACTAATGGGGTAGTGATAATTAAAAACACCAAAATATATTAACAACCAACTTTTATTACTTAATTAAATTAACTATATAACCTAAACTAATACGCTGACCCATACCCACACCCAGGCATTCCATTAAACGCAGCTGGGCCAACTAATCCAGGATTTATTCCGGGAGCGATGACTCCCTGTGCTGGCAGTGGTCCAGGGAATCCAAACCTAGCACCGGCCATAGGAACACCACTATTGATACCGTTGTAAGCAGGCACAATGTTTTCACTGGCAATTCCAACAACTCCTGAACCACACCCGTAACTAATAGCACCAGCGCCCGCTGTTGGTAACGCACTCTCAAAAGCAACTGACCCAAGGAATGGTAACTCTCCCAAAATGGATACAGCTCCTTCTATAGCATTATCTGAAACCACACGTATTCCAGTTGGAGATATGGGAGAAGAACTTGTAACAGCAAAACCGCCTCCACTTGATGGGGCAAAACCGAATGGATTTGATATTACTGGGGCTCCATAGTTCGCTATAGGCACTTGTGCTTGTAATGATAGAGGGCCTGGACCGTAAACTATTGGATTTGCAGCTAAGGCGTATTCTTCGATTCCAATAGGGCCTATGCATTGGCTTGATACGGTCTGCGAAGAAAAATATGTATTAAATAAATAAATAAATATTCTGGGACATTACAGCTTCCGCCAGCGGCTTCGCCCGCGAAATTGATCTCACTAATCTTGTTTCTCCATACAAACTTTGGAACCCCGTTTCACCCCCTTAAAGGGTGAGTTTTGAAAAATCCTTTCTTAGTGCACCCCTAGACCCCATAAGGAACCTATGTGCCAAATCTGGAGTCTCCAGACCCAGCGGTTTGGGCTCTGCGTTGATATGTCAGTCAGTCAATCAGTCAGTCAGTTTCTTCTTTTATATATTTAAATTTAGTATCTTACCTGAAGAAATACAGATGAAACGCAGAACAAAATCAAATACTGAGCGGCCATTTTGTTTTATTGTAATTAAGTGTGTTTATTAAACACCAACTAGTAAATAAATGATACATAAACTATTGTAAACTAACATTTTATAGTAAAAGTATTTGTTAATAGATTTATTTTTACTTAATATCATGATTACATCGGCGTTAACTATTGTTTAGATAAGGTATCGATTTCTATAGTTAAGTAAAATATGAAGATAGATGATCGATACCTGCTAAAGTATCCGTCTGTCTATTGCGCTTTCACGCCTAAACTACTAAACTGATTTGGACGAAATTTGGTATAACGATAGTTTGAGACCCAGGGAAGGGCCTAGGATAGTTTTTACCCGAATGTGCAAATGGATATACTAAATAATAATGTAAAGCTGAAGGGTCTGTTTGGTTGAACGAACTTATTTGCAAAATTCTTGTACCCGATAGCTATAATCTACCTGTCTTCAAGTCACGAGTGAATCGGTATTTATTAGGTAGGCGCGTTCCATCGTAGACTGCAACATTGCTTCACATCAGGCAAGTTGTGGTCAAGCGCAAACCTATTATAGAATAAAATAAAAAAACCCGTTTATTGAGAAGGCTAGGCTAGGTGATGATGCAGGCGCAGGCGGAGCCGCGAGCGCAATGCAAATTTATATATTTTATTTTTCGAAAAGTCATGAGAACGCGGTGTTCCTATGGGAACAAGAGGAATAGACAACAAAATTATTTGAAAAAAAAACCCGTCTGCGTCGACATCTGCTTAGTTAATTGTATAGAGAACTGATTTGGCGCGAAAAATTCTATTTTTTTAATTTTTTTGTACCCAAAGTCTCTGTCACGACTAAAATGAATTTAATTAGACCTCTCAAGCACAGATGCTACAAGCCTTTTAGGCTCTAGAGCGTGGCAAAGAAATATACATATGTACTTACATACACTCGAAAACATAACCCATCATTCATCATTCGGTCATTAGGAGCCAGGTCACCTTCGTCCTGGTGTACACCTCTATTTGAATCCCCACACGTGGTCCCCGGGGTGGCGCAATTCAGGTGACAATCAACTAGTGGTAGGCTTCGGCCGTGGTTAGTGATCACCCAGCAGACAAAGCTACACCGCCAAGCGGCCTTGCCGTGTTCCGGTGCGATGACTGGTGACACCATGCAGAGAGGGTGGGTCGGAATTGTTGCTCCTTTAAGGTTTCTAACCATATGGAGGCTCATTCCACTGCCACCTTCACCCCGATAATCATTCGTAATCACGAGTGAATCGGTATACTAGGCTGGCGCGTTCCATCGTATACTACATCATTGCTTAACATCAGGCAAGTTGTAATAGTCAAGTGCCAGCCTATCGCAGAATAAAAATAACCCTCCTGGCGCAGTCGGGTAAAAACTAGGCAAATCTTGGAAATCTACCCGTGCGCGATACGTTGAGACTCGCCTGGACTGCAACCTTCCGCCCGCTACCCCTCTAACTTCTCAAGCTCCCGTGTTGTACTGTAGGCAACGCCATTTTTTGACATCCTAATCTCGTACTGGCTTACGTCACTCAATGACGAAACGCTCCGATTTTACAGTCTTATTTGATACTGTTTCGTTAATAGTTATTAGAGTTACTGCTATATTTTATTGTCATTTTTTGTGTTAAGTTTATTGTTATAATGAAGGGTTTATTGTTATAAAACTTTACATAGTGGAGAGAGAAATCTTGTATTAAAAGTGTTGGACTTTTTTGAAAACGAAAAACGGTAAAAACAGTTGTGTTTACCTGTTGATCAGGTAGTAAAAGAACCTGTATGAAATAAAAAAATAGAGACGAAGTCGCGGGTCGAAACTTGTTGTGATATTTTTTTGTGCACGGTACAAACATGCGTCTGTGACGTCACCACACCCAGACATAAAAATTTAAATGAAACTGCGACAAAATCCGTTACAAACGTTGGCAACATTGGATGACGTAGGCGGCGCGAGAGCAGCGGCTGCCAATATGGCGAGCCAGATCTACTAACACTTGCTCATTCATTCCGAACGGAGTGAATGATTGGCTCTTATGGCTCTTTGATGCATTCTTGGAGAAAGCGCGCGCCACATTGTAGTCGGAATTGATATTGGATTTATAGGCGGTTAATTTATTTCATTATTGAGTTTAATGTGTAAGTTCTAGGTCTTAACAGATTGATTGATAACACAAAGTACAGTCCATCAAATCTAAGAAGTACCGTTTGACAGTTCTAAACGTAGTACATTTAGAATTTTTTTTTTGTATGTAAATTGTTTATGTTATGTTAAAATACAAAAATAGCTTCATAATTCAATTATTTTACAGGAAAGCTAATAAAAATAGTGTGAATTACGCCTCTATAAAGCTAATTTAATAGAAAACAGTGAAATGTGAAAAGGTACTTCTTAGATTTGTTTAATTGTAGTTTTATTTAAATAAACTTGTTCCAGTAAAAATGTAAACAGAAAATGCTTCAGCCCTTTTTAGTGTCTCACTACTGGGAACGGGTCTTTTAGCTATATTGCGAGTTGAGAGAGTTATAGCCTAAGTCCATACACGCTGGCCAAGAGCGGGTTGGTGGATGTCACGTGTCCTCGAATGATTAGATCTTAGACATGTCGGTTTCCTCACGATTTTTCCTTCACCGATATTGAGTAGCGGCGATGAAGCAATTCACACAAAGATTTGAGCACGAACGGGGATCGAACCCGCGACCTTATATTTCAAAGGCGAGGTTAATACCGCTGCGTCACTGCTAATCTAATATTGCAAATTACATTATTCATAATCTTATAATATTCTTTCGTTAAAATGAACTTTGTCTCTTTCTAACTAGTATAAATTTCAAGATGACAGACAAAGACAGACGTATCATAAACGTATTTTAGCTAAAATGAGCTTAAAAGACGATATATAGACCGACCGTTTAACTCGCGTATCGCCATCTAAGGTAAAAAGTCATAAAACATTAATTAAATCTCATAAAGAACTATTTAACCACAGATATAAGTAATGTAAGACTATTCATCACTAATATCCATATCGCTTGAATCATCATCACTGTCTGTGCAGCTTGAGGAGTCAGAATCTTGGCGATAGGCGATACGCGAGTTAAACGGTCGGCCTTTACCTATACGGAGTTATGAATGCAGCAATTTGCTGATCTAGTACATTCCGTAGTAGAGCCGACAACTGTAGTTCTTGAGGCTGTTGACATTAATTTATGCTGATATTATTTTCTCTCCTTTATTACATGAATGTCAAGGTCAAGTTTGTTATGATTATAATGTTATTGTTGGCGACTGACTGGAATGCCACCTCTATTTAATGAACTTTATTTTTTTTTTAAATACGCATTTTTCTCTGTCATTAGTTGCTTTCTCTTTTTTGTGTGTGCCCCTTTTGCTTTATATCTATTTTTTTAAGTAATTATTATTCATTGAAATAAAACTACTTTTTAACGGATTTTATCGCGGTTTATTTTAAATTTTAAATCCCGACGTTTTTAACGTGATGTTTGGAGGTAGTCAGTAATAATTGTGATTAATATTTTTGGACGTCAAATACCTCAGTCTACCCGTAAACATGAAGTCTGAAAAGACTTTGAAACGTCGGGATCTAAAATTTAAAATAAACCGCGATAAAATCCGTTAAAATGTAGTTTTATTTAAATGTGTGATATTCGCGTAAATCTAAGACAATACTATAATTATTATTCAATAAATATTAACAATATTAAGTGTTTCTATCATCCTATACATTATTATTATAAATAAATAATAATAATAATAAATATTCTGGGACATTAACACACACGGTCATCTGGTCCCAAGCTAAGCAAGCTTGTGTTATGGAAACCAGATAACTGGTATATACTATACATATAATACTTTTCTTTTGTAAATATATACATATAATAGATATTTACACCCAGACTCGACACAAACAGAAATGTTCATCACTAATGTTTGTCTCGGGTGGGAATCGAACCCACGACCTGCGGCGTGAAAAGCAAGTATCTTACCGACCACGCCACCGGCCCGTCTTGCTACTAAGTATAGCTAAGCTAAGTATAACTAAGTATAGCTATATTATATATGTATCTTGGACTCCCGGGTAACCACTAGAACCCGGGTGTTCCATCTCACACCTAGTTCAGTAGTCACGGGAACATGCGATACTTGTGGTGATGCCCCCCCACTTCTTCTTTCCGTACATGAGGAAATAAGTTTTTACACTGCATTGAACCTTGAGATCGTTTTGAAAAATTTTCTTCAAATTTTTTGTTCGTTTCATGTCGGAGGTTATGTAAGTTTTTTAACATGTAATAGTTTTAATTACATTGTCAAAGCAAGTCGATGTTAATCGTGATTTATCATCATTAATCTGTAATGAAATTGCATCTTTGTCACGTATGCACTAATCATATCAATATTCATTATAATGCAATATTATATGTATAAAAACTTGTATGTAATTACTAAAAATCATTCATTTCCTGTGTTTCATTAAGTAAATTACGTTTTTCATTGAAAATGTTTGCTAAAACTTTGTTTGTTGTATGTGTTTCAACCATTCTAGTTCAGGTAAAAATTATTCTCAACTTTAAATGGTGAACTTACTATCCACCCGTGACTTTTCCCGCGGTTTAAGTTTAAAAAGTAATCTATATGCTTTATCCGATTATAATCTATCGCTATGCGAAATTTCATAAAAATCCGTCCAGTAGTTTTTGCGTGCAAGAGTACATAACAAACATCCATAAAAACACATGCGAATTTTTAATATTAGTAAGATGGGTCATGATTCCAGCGCATGTGGATTAAAGCCTAAATTCTCTCAACTCGTTAGTAGACAAGTAACCTAACCTAACTTTTAAAGAGACCGTTATGCATTTGTCACATCTTTTTTTAGGTTAAAGAGTTTGGAATTTTTTTCCAAAAATTAAGTACATCAAAAATCGTATCAAAAATGTAAATTAATTTCTGACTTCATATATTTATTAGTAAAGACCTGAAGAATGTCTAGTTTCAAGTATAGTCCCTTCTAGTTCAGGTTGTACCACGTAAAGTAAATTATCCATTTTTTTTTCAGACAATCACAGCTCAGTGTATCGGAAACATTGCAAATGCTGCTTTCAACGAGGTCGTTGTTGGCGCCCCTTATGGTGGCATTCCTAACGTTCCTATTGGAGCAAATTACCCTGCCAACTACGGCTTTGCCCCATCAAGCGGCGGCAGCTTTGTAGTAACTAGCTCCTCGCCTATCGCTCCTACTGGAATCTTCGTTCAATCCGAAAACGCTATAGAAGGGGCACTGTCAGTTGCTGGGGCATTACCGTTCTTAGGGGCTGTAGCGTTCGAAAGCGCTTTGCCAACTGCTGGAGCTGGTGCAATCAACTACGGCTGCGGTAACGGAGCTGTTGGAATTGTTAGTGAGAATGTAGGACCTGTAGCTCCAGCTTATGGAGCTATTGCCCCAAATGCTGGTATTGCCCCAGGAAGGTACGGTTTTGGTCCAGGATTGGGTCCCAATGGTTTAGCTGGTATTGCTCCAGCCGGATTAGCTGCTCCTGGTTTAGCTTATAACGGTCTTGGTGGCTGTGGATTTGGTCCTCAAGTCTATTAACATAATTGTTTTGTTTCTTAGAAAGTTATATCTTTGTAGAGGATTTTATTTTCATTTTCCTGTAAATTTCTTTTTAATAAATTAATGCGTTTGCTAACATTAAGTGTTAATAAAAGAACTAATAAAAATATCTTATTAAAAAAAATGGCTTATCAAAAATATCTTATTTTTTATTCCTTTTCATCCATAAAGTGTTAAAAGATTATAGAAGAAGAACCATTTAAAAGATTATATTAATAAGGTCATAAAAAATAAAAATAAAATAAAATAAATATTCTAGGACATTAACACACACACAGCCATCTGATCCCAAACTAAGCAGAGCTTGTACTATGGAAACCAGATAACTGGTACTATACATATAATACTTTTCTTTTGTAAATATATACTTATAATAAATATTTACACACAAACTTGAGACAAACAGACATACCTATTGTTCATCACACAAATGTATGTCTCGGGTGGGAATCGAACCCACGACCTCCGGCGTTAAAATAATAAAAATAACTTAAATAAATATACTAAAATACAATTGGTAGATAAAAAATATTATTTATTTTATTCTGAGATATGCTGGCGCTTGACCACAACTTGCCTGATGTTAAGCAATGATGTAGTCTACGATGGAACGCGCCAAACCACTTCACCGATATCGAGCAGCGGAGAGGAAACAATTCACACAAAGATGTTTGGGCACGACCAGGATTCGAAACCGCGACCTTACTTTTTTAAGGCGAGACCCGTACCTCTGCGCTACCGCTGCTCACAGCGATGGACACAAATATGTAGAGCAGTTGCGTTTTCATCTATACATCTTCCGCCCGTGTCTTCACTCGCGTAAAACATCACAGACTTTCTACCACAGAACATTGTAATGTCCTCGCGAAGCCAATGTGTGTGTTTACCTAGTGTCGTAAGTGTTAAATTAAATTGACAATAGACTGTCCACCTATAATGTGTACGATCTAAACATAACAGGTGATAATTAGGTGATATTTAACTCTGCTTACACCCTCGGGTAGTAAACGGGAGCGCTTAATATGAATACACAAAGGAAAAATAGTTGCGACGTGTACTAGGTATGCGTTTCAAACAAGAATAGGATTGGAAATCCGCCATCTTGGAACGGAATGCGCAACAACTTCACATTTTTAGTACAGTGGGCAAAAACGAAAGTTTGAAAAAATAATCACATCTAAAGTCCATCAAATCTAAGAAGTACCGTTTGACAGTTCTAAACGTAGTACATTTAGAATTTTATTTTTTGTATGAAAATTGTTTATGTTATGTTAAAATAAAAATAGCTTCATAATTCAATTATTTTACAGGAAAGCTAATAAAAATAGTGTGAATTACGCCTCTATAAAGCTAATTTAATACAAAACAGTGAAACGTCAAAAGGTACTTCTTAGATTTGTACAATTGTAGATGAAAATTTAAAAATAAAATTGTATATTGCGGTTTGAGTAAAATTGGGTATTCAAACTCGTATATTTAGATGGAAACTTTATTATTTTGTTAATTTAGGAAGAAAAAAAAGCGGTGTACGTAGTATCTGTGTTTCTGCGTATTTCTGTACAAATTTGTGGCATCATAAAGCGTAACTTTTCTTAGGTACGTAGCCACATACTATATAAATCCAATGTTTCATGCATTTTTACATAGTATTATTAATAATAATAATAATAATAAAGTTTATTTAACAAAAATGTACATAAAACATGTTTCTTAAATCCCTATCCCTACTAATATTGTAAATGCGAAAGTAACTCTGTCTGTCTGTCTGTTACGCTTTCCCGCTTAAACTACTGAACCGATTTGGATGACATGGGGTATGGAGGTAATTTGAGATGCGAGAAAGGACATAGGATAGTTTTTATCTGACTGCGCAAAAAGAAGTTAATGTTTTGGCGCGATAACCGACATACACGCGGGCGAAGCCGCTGTCGGAAAGCTAGTAAGTACTAAAAGTAATTTTATAATAAAGTGATTGAAGTTCTGAGCTCCTAGCTAGGCTACTTAATCGCCTATGTTAAGGAGCTACAGTCCCTAACCCCTTTAAGGTATATCTACTGTTATTTAGTACTATTTATCTTGACTAAAAACAGTAAGGTATAAAAAGATAAATAAATTAATTATGTATGGTATGATATTTTTTGCTGACGCTACTTATTGTGGCCAACACCTTTTATGTTATGATAATGATGTTTAGAAGATAAACTGATAAAGGATACACTGATATAAATTGTTACTTGTTTATTAGCACACGCAGAGCTCTTGCTGTCCGAACGTGCACTGGACTAAAAGTGCTTACTAGTAAAATACAATAATTTCTAAGTAAATGTGTAAAACTAAAAACGATGATATAAACAAAATGTTTAGATTGGACTGAACACTACTTTTGCTTGGTGTTTGACATGAAGTTAGTCGCGAGTTCAGTCATAACTAAAACTTACTTAATCTTTTTTTTATTTTCCAGGACATCAACAGACACGTTCATCTGGTCCCGAGGTCAATTCCGATCCACCCGCTATTTATGGTGTCACCAAACATCTCACCGGAATCAGTACCTGGATGATCGAGCTTTGCTCGTTTTTTTTTAGAAATTATAATAAAGAAAAAGTTTTACTCACAAAAAGAAGGAATCTTTTTAAATATAAAAATGAAACCCGTTTTCCGTTGTCACGACATCTCGTGTGAACGGCTGGACCGATTTCTCTAATTCTTTTTTAAAAATATTCCTTTAAGTACGAGGATGGTTCTTAAGCAGAGAAAAATAAGAAAAAAAAATTTAGAAAGCGAAGAAGTGCCGAAAACCGGGTTAGATACCTATTATTTGTTATTGGTTATATTAGATAGATCTGAGACCCGGTAGATGGCACTGCTTTACCGGGCAGAACGACGTCTGCCGGGTCCGCTAGTAATTAATAAAAATTAATAAGAACACAATGTTTATCAGGATACGAACCAGAATCATCTGGTTTCATGACCGCTCAATTTCTATACCTATCTTATTATTAAATGCACATTGCAGCGAAATTTGCATTCGTATTCTGATATTAATAAAGCAGTTTTCATGGCCTCAAAACACGAATTAAACGACGTTTTCTAAAAATAGAACCTAGGTATATCGATTAATTGGCCCCGAGACTCCGCAGACAAAATTTCATAAAAATAATAATAATTAATAATAATGTCATTTTTATCCATTTCCGAGATTCAGATTTTATATTATCATCATCATCATCAGCCTGGGGACGTCCACTGCTGGACATATGCCTCCCGTTTACAACACAGCGATCGGTATTGAATGCCGGCCGTTGACATACATTGGCTTCCCGCAAATTTTAATAATATCATCAGTCCACCTTGTGGCGGGCCTGATATATTTAAGTATATATTTATATACAAGTCTAGCGGATCCTGCAAACGTTATACAGCCTGGCAAAGCAGTGCCCCCTACCGGGTCTGAAAATAGATTACGGAAGACTCTACGACTGATTACGACCTACCAATTATACATATAACTTATCATAGAAATCGGTCAAGCTGTTTCGGAGTCTTTTTTTTTTATTTTTCTCTGCGTAAAAACCATCCATTCAAGAAATATTCTAAAATAGAATGAGCGGAATCGTTCCAGCAGTTCACGCGTGATGGCGTGACCAAGGGAAATTGGGATTCATTTTTATATGTAAAGATTGTACTAGATGAATGCATTTGATAATCTTAATATATATATTTCTTGTGTGCGTGTGTATGTGACTGAACTCCTCCTAAACGACTGGACCGATTTTGATGAAATTTTTTGTGTGTGTTCAAGGGGATCTGGGAATGGTTTAGATTCACAATTTTGCGCGGTACGAAGTTCGCTGGCGCAGCTAGTCTATATATAAAAATCAATGCCACTTTTCGTTGTAATTTTGTAACTCAAAAACGGGCTTATCTATTCAAACCAAATATTTAGGCATTGTTCGGAATATTTAGTAGATAGTTTATGTGAAGTTTGCACAAAATCGGTTGAGCAGTTCTTTATTTATCACATTTTTTGTAAATTGTTGAGTGGGCTGAAGCTACCCGGAAGAAGCTGGGGCGGACCGCTAGTTTCTATATAAAAATATTGTATTAGATGAATGCATTTGATAATAAAATATAAATTAAAATGAGATAATTCAATGTAATAAAATTGCCTACAAGCGATAAGGCAAATTTTATCGCGATGATTTGTGTAAATTATTACAAAACAAAAAAAGTTACGTGATTTAGTTATATGATTTGAAAATTGACAATATTCCGTGTCAATTTCAGTATAAATACATATGGATTTAAATTTTATTGCCATTCCAGCTTAGGATTTTAGAGCTATTGTACAACTAATCATGTTGAAAGTAGTTTTTGTGGTTTACACTTTAACGCAACTCAGCCAGGTGAGAAACTAAAGTTTTTAATAATAATAGGCACCTTCCAATACCTAGTAATTGTATCGATAATAAAAAATATATTTGTCGCAGCACGTAATCTCTAAACGTAGCAAGCTGTTGATAAACAGACGGTTAGGTGTCACTTCAGTCACTTTTGAAGGAATTTGTCCGCACAAAAAAGAAATCTATTTCTATCCAAACATTTTGTGATTAGGGAGGCACACACAACACGTACTCACCCAACCGACCTCATAGACGTTGAGCCCTGATGTGACAATGACAATAACAGACAAGCAACCTGAGTGACGTTGACGTCTAGTGAGTTTGACAACTGACAGGCCTTATGCTATCAAAAGTGACTGAAGTAACACTTAGCTGTCTGTTTAAGCCACAGCTTATTACGTTTATAGGTAACGTGCTGCGACAATTATATTTTTTATAATGGTGTTGCGGAGATGGTCGCAATTTAGGAATTGACAACATAATTACCATTGAAATAAAACTACTTTTTAACGGATTTTATCGCGGTTTATTATTTTTTATAAGCCATGCTTTTACTTCTTATGTTTTCAGTCTGTACTATCTCAATGCCTCAATAGACCCATCGAAGGTCTAGGCAGTCCATTTGGTTGGGTTGCACCTGCACCTGGTTTCGCTGGATCAATAGCACCTGGCTTAGTAGGAGCCGGTGCTGGATTAGTAGGACCTGGTGTTGGCCTAGGAAATGGACCCTACTCTTCTCCTATATCCATGACTCCTACTACTGGTGGAGGTCTCTTCGTATCCAGTGCATCGTCAGTCCCACCTACTGGGATTAAAGTTGCATCAGAAAATGCTTACGAAGGAGTTTTGGAAGTAATTGGTGAGTTGCCGTTCGTTGGTAGTGCCTCTATGGAAGGTGTGGTTCCTTCTAACGGTGCGGCAGCTGTTAACCATGCTTGTGGGAATGGAGTAACTGCAGCAGCATCAGCAGGTGTAAACGCATATCCTGCAGCAGTAGCACCTGTAACAGCTTTAAGAGGAAACGCAGGACCATTTTTGGGAGGTAATGGACTTGGAATGGGATGTGGGCGTGGTTTAGTGTATTAAATTAGTTGAGTAGTAATAAAGTACTTTGTATTACATTTGTTTCATTATTTTATCGTGTCCATAGATACCATAGGTTTATTCGTACCAAGTGTTTTTTTAATGAATATATCACATACTAATAGAGTAAGTATTCAAAGTTTACATTGATCAATTTCTCTTCCCTTTGAGCGATGTTTACTTCTATTAAGTATTTTACATAAGACAATTTTAGTTCTTTACAAAGGCTATTACTGAGGTTGTTATTGAGTTTTTATCAAACGAGACAATCACGTAAAAATATGTCGACTATAAAGAGGATTTTTTGAACAAACACACTTAGTTTCCCTCACTAGAAATGTATTGGGAGGCACTCTGCGATGCAAACACGACTACAGTCAGTGTAATGAGGCATGAGAACTGGCAAAGAAAATCAGCAAGAGGTTCACCGATAATGTCGGTGCCGATGATTCAAGATTAGACAGAGGAATACCTAGCAGCATTCTGTTTTGGTTAACTATGTAAAGGTATGGCCATCCCATGCCAAACTCAGCAGAGCTTGTAAGTATTATGGAAACCAGATAGCTAGATGATTTTCTTTTTGCGAGCGTTTTATGTAATAAAAATTTGAAGTACACTTCATTGTAAGGCAGAAAAACGTGAGAAAGTGGTTAGGACTGCAGTGAGTCAACATGTTCCATAAAAAACTAAAAGGTATTAAATAAAATGGATTCAAAATTAACGGAGTAATCGGCGAAAGTAAAAAACATACAATACAACCGAACATTCTATGTAAGTATGTTTACGTTGGCACTACCTCAACCTTGTTTTCAGAAGTCTTTTAAAAATAAACGAGAACTAGGCAAAGCTTAGTTACTTCATATTTTGTCGTTTTCTCTTTAAAATTGTCCACTTCAACACTTTTTAGTGCCCCACTGCTTCGCACAGGTCTTCTCTCAACTATCTTACGAGTTGAGAGAGTTTACGCATTAACACACGCTGGCCAAGCGAGGGTTGGTGGATGTCACATATCTTCGAATGATTAGTTCTTGAATATACCGGTTTCCTCACGATGTTTTTCTTCTCCGATATTGAACATCGTTTGACAGTGACAAATTATAGATTAGCTATTTTCAGTTTACACTTCTTTTTTAAATAAAGGGCTAATGTTTAAGCAGGGTATTTTGTATTGGAATTTTTATAAGTTTATATAGAAAAATCTCTTCAATACTGGGGCTATAATTAAAATATAATATAATATTTTTCACATATATACCCAGCGCCATCTATCAGCTTGTGTTATGGGTACTAGGAACATATATACATAGGTACTACTTAAATACATATTATTTCGTAAATACTTACTTATTATAGATATACTAACTGCCCCAGCGAACTTTGTACCGCGTATTACTAATGTAATACGTATGTATTTTATAATATCACATAGTAAAAAAATAAAATTTAGTAAAAATAGATAGTAGCCGATTCTCAGACTTACTGAATATGCATAAAAATTTCATAAGAATCGGTGGAGCCGTTTCAGAGGAGTACGGTACCCAACATTGTAGCATGGAAATTTTATATATTAGATTTCATCCAAACACAGAATAAACGATCGTGCTTCTCACACAAAGATTTGTCCTGGGTGGGAATCGAACTTACAACCTTCGACTAGCAGTCACGGTCACTAACCACTACACCACCAGGCCAGTTAAGCCAGGTCCTATAGATATAATAAAATGACAAAATATCACTGCGAAATACCAATTTATTCTTGTTATCAATCAAATCACTTCAACACGTCACCGATTTTTGTTTTAATGAAGAATGAGGTGAGGTTTGATATTTATGTTCAGAAGTCATTAGAAGAGCTTAGATGATGCCAGCGTATCCGAATGGAGCACCAGCGTATCCGAAGGGAGCTCCAGCGTATCCGTAAGGATATCCAGCGTAGTCGTAAGCACCGTTGCAGCCGCACGAGCAGCTACCAGCAATGGATACAGCACCAGCAGCGGGCACAGCGCCGCCGAAGCTCACAGCACCCATGATGGGCACTTGTCCAGCGACAGCGGTGGTACCAGCGACTGGGAGCTCTCCAGCAACAGCTACGTTACCTTCACCAGCACCGCCGTAAGGGGCGAGAGCTGGTCCGCCGCAAGCGCCAGCTAGACCAGCGTAACCGAAGGGAGCAGCGGCAGCGAAAGGCAGGGCAGGAGCGATAGCAGCAGCAGGACCGTAAGCACCGAGGCATTGGCCGAAAACATTCTGAAAGAGTTATAAGAGAAATTTGAATGTGTGTTTGGTCATTATTCGTTTCCATGAATGAATCGGAGATCCATAATCCGCCAAGGACACCTTTCTTTTCTATTGGCAGATATCTGTGTTAATTGGTAATTCCCCATGCAAAAGGTTACCTCAAAATACCATTAACTGAATATTAAATTACTAGCTACTACTCGTGACTTTGCCAAAGTTTCATATCATGTCCAGAAGAAACATAAAAAATAGCCTTTATGCTTCTTGCTAGAGAGATTGTGCAACTTAGAGTCACGAAGGTGCAAGGCAAGTTATTTTCAACAAAATTTCCTCTAACATAAACGGTAAATTAATTCCCAGATTCAGCATTAATCTACCTTACTAATTCTCTTCCTCTTTGTTAGTCATTATCCATCAATTACAGGTAAAAATAAAGCGATAATGGCTAATCGCAACTGTTCTATAATCATTGTATTCGCCGAAGCCCATCGTCAGACTAATCAGATCTAAAAAATAGCCCATAGCAAGGTTTGACAGGCCGGTGGCGTGGTCGCTAAGATACTTGTTTTTCACACCGCAGGTCGTGGGTTCGATTCACGAGACAAACATTAGTGATGAACATTTGTGGTTGTATCGAGTTTGGATGTAAATATCTATTATAAGTTTAAATTTACAAAAGAAAAGTATTATATGTATAGTATATACCAGTTATCTGGTTTCCATAACGCAAGCTCTGCTTAGCTTGGGACCAGATGACCGTGCGTGTTGATGTCCTACAATATTTATTTATTTATTTTTATAGCCTTCTAATATTAATGTTTCATCTAATTGTGTAAAGACAAAACGGACCAGTAGTATCAACCAAACAAACAAACAAATATTTCCGCTTTACAATATTAGTATAGATATGAGAGGTCAAAAAACTAGGTATTTCAGATTTAACAATGTAATAAACTTGTTTGAGAATTTCTTTTTTTGAAGTGAGTTTTAATGGGTTACAAGAAATATTTAGGCTTACCTGTACCAAGCAAGCTTGGACGCAGAGCAACAGAACAGCGAAGGTAGACATGTTTGTGTGTTCAACGACAAGCTGAAGACTGGATAATGAATTCAAAAGGACATAACCTTTTATACTTAGTCATTTTTACGTCATACAACAGTCCCTTCAATTTGGCAACGGAAAATATAAGTATAGTTTTGTACATCCATAAATTATTCTAATTCCTTTATCAAGCTTACCCAATCCTTGAAACAATTAATTAATTGGATTTCACAGAAATTGATAAGGCTAGTATAAATAAACTATTTGTGTTGAGTAAAAGTATTCTGTTTCCAATTCTCACAGAAGTGTAAACATGTCTGCTAAGATCGCCTTCGTTCTCTGCGCTCAAGCGCTTCTCATTCAGGTAAGCCTATATTCTTCAGAGTTTAAACTTTTCAGCTGAATTTTTATGTAGTTCTAGTTTTTTTTCTACACCTTACACTTAATTAGTTATCAACAACATTGAAAGGCTCGCATTTTATATAACCCGATACACTTCACACTTCTACCCATTTTAGTATCCCACTGCTAGGCACGGGTCTTCCCTTAACTATCTTACGAGTTGAGAGAGTTTAGGCCTTAATCCACTCACGCTGGCCAAGTGCGGGTTGGCGGATGTCACATGTCTTCGAATCATTAGTTCTCATACATGCCGGTTATCTCACGATGTTTTCCTTCACCTATATTGAGCAGCGGAGATTAAACGATTCACACAAAAATGTGTTGGCACGTCCAGGACTGATCCCCACGACCTTATTTTTCCAAGGCGAGGCCCATACCGGTGCGCCACCGCTGCTAACCAGATACCTTAAATAACTACAATCAGATCTTGATCTTGATCTTTCTACAATAGAAACTGTTCTGTTAAAGTTTGTTCAATATTACCTTTTGTACGTTTCAGTCAGCCATGAGCCAGTACGCCGGCGCTTGTGGAATCGGTTTGGGTTATAACGGTATCGGTGCTCCCGCCATTGGCCTGGGCTACGCTGGATTAGGCTACAATGGTCTGGGTTACAACGGCTTGGGTTACGACGGCATCGGTTGCGGGTACGCACAAGCTCTAGACTTCACCCCCACCAGCGGTGGTGGTCTGCCCGTCGCTAGCGCATCTGCCTTCGCTCCCGTCGGTATCTCAGTTGCGTCTGACAACATTTACGAAGGTGCTCTGGCTGTAGCTGGTGAGCTGCCGTTCGTTGGTACTGTGGCGTTTGAGAACGTGTTGCCTACCGCTGGTGCTGGTGTTGTCAACCACGCTTGCGGCAATGGTATCAACGCTATGGCCAACAATGGTGCTGCTTATGGCGCTGCTATTCCCGCCATTGCCCCTGCTGCTTACGGTGCTTATGGAGCCCGTGGTTTAGGGTATGGCGGTTGTGGTTGCGGTGGATTGGGCTACGTCGTCTAAATAGATATAAAGAAGGCGTTAACTGAAGAACAATGTTTATAGCTTAATAAATGCAAGAGTATAAACAATAACCGTTTTTTTTAATACCTTTTAAGAGACTCATGAAAATCATCCGTCGAGTCTCTGAATTCAACAGAGTGGAAGGGACAGCCCTTCACAATCTGAGGAGGTGCATTTAGCTCATTGATTAGATTCATTTTAAACTGTTTTTCTTGTCATTATTTTATTGTTAACTAGCCACCCGTCCGTAAAATTTAGTATATATAGGGGGTTTCGGGGGCGATAAATCGATCTAGCTAGGAATCATTCTTAGAAAATGTCATTTAAAAAAAATACCGAGCGAAGCTTGGTCATCCAGATATTATGATACTTAATTGGGTAAGGATTAATGCTGTATTGCTTAAAATCACTTCGTAAATAAGCCATTTTTTCCGTATAATGTAAAGGATAAAAAATGGTTATTGTGGGTTATTTTTAAAAGAGATAGACATAAATCATCAAGGACATTTTTGTTGACCTATTTAAGGTCTATAATACTGTAGTAAATTATTTTGATTTATCTCTTGGAGTTCAGCCAGCGTTTGTAATGTAAGCGCAAAAAATGCGTTAATTTACGACATCACATTAGAAACCTCTGAAATTATCTGTATTTCTCTAGAATATTATGCATATATTATACACATTATCATTCCTCTTGAATTATTCTCTCTATATTATAAAAAAATCGCATGAATATCGGTTGGTAGTTTTAAAGATTAAAACATACAGGGACAGACAGAAGAAAGCGACTTTGCTAACATCCATCAATACATTTTTTATTTTATTTTTTTATTTGTACACACGGTCATCTGATTCCAAACTAAGCAGAGCTTGTACTATGGAAACCAGATAACTGGTAATATACTACATATAATACTTTTCTTTTGTAAATATATACTTAAATATTGATAATTACACCCAGACACAAGACAAACAGACATATTTAAACAAATGTTTGTCTCGGGTGGGAATCGAACCCACGACCTGCGGCGTGAAAAGCAAGTATCTTACCGACCATGCCACCGGCCCGTCAAAAATACATTAGTTAAACGATGCGTGAAATGACGTGGCGCAATTGCGCTTTGTGGTAAGGACTAACCCTATAGTGGAAAGTTTGGCCGTTTGGTATTTAGATTTCTCTAAGGTAATGAAAAGAAGAAACTGACTGACTGATTGACTGACTGATATATCAACGCAGAGCCCAAACCGCTGGGTCTGGTGACTCCAAATTTGGTACATAGCTTCCTTATGGGGTTTAGGGGTGCACTAAGAAAGGATTTTTCAAAATTCACCCTTTAAGGGGGTGAAACGGGGTTTCAAAGTTTGTATGGAGAAACAAGATTAGTGAGATCAATTTCGCGGGCGAAGCCGCGGTCGGAAGCTAGTTTATTTATAAAATAAGTAAGTATGTCGAGTACAGCTTTTGAGTCATCTCCGTTAAATCTTTATATCAATTCACGGCACCAATCAACACGACGGAGTTTTTGGGCCTCGGTCAAATAATGAGGTATCCGCCGGGCACAAAGCTTCCTAACGGCTAAATGTTTGTGGAGGGTATAGTGCACTTGACTCCTACCGATGCCTAAGTTTGTCCGAATCTCCTGATAGGTTACTCTTGAATCAGTCTCATACACACCGCACCTTCAGTCGTCGCCGTAGAAGGCCGTCCCTCACGCAGAGCATCTTTGAGATTGGTGAAACCAGTTATAAACAGTGGCCCGCGAAGAGGCTTCATCGTGAAAGACCAATCGAAGTCGGTCATAACATTCTTGTTGACTTGAATGACACCGAAAGTTATGAAAAATCTTAGTACGAAAATATTCTCGCGTTAAATTCATACTGACGTGACACAGATATATTTTAATTTGCCGCCAAATCGTAAAACAAATGACAGATGAATAAAATTAGTTCTCAATAATATAAGCAAAAAGTTCTATTTTCAAAATTTAATCTTATTTTTTTATTTAATCTTTAAAAGTGGCCAGTTCTAAAAACTATCAGTGTCGCTCTCTTATCATAAATGTATTTAGATGAATCTACGTTACCTGCAGTAAACGAATTCTATCTATTTATTATTCGAGAGATTATAGGTTACCCAGTGTCCCAGTTACCTACTCGTGCTCTCTAATCCCGTCGTTATATTAGAAGGCTCCAATAATGGGGCGCTTATTGTGTCTTCATAATTAGTCCCGGTCTAAAATTTTTTTTTACCGGCTCCGAGATACCCATTTTCGCAGACATTTCGTAGTCGTACCTACCTATATAGAACCCCTAGTCTTCTTGTTTACGCTAAATCACAGGGGAGTCGTCAAATAAAATTGTTGTTTCCATTGCGAACAGCATATTTAATATTGACATTAAAAGTAATAATAAATTAAATTCTTAGATGATGTAATTATATCCATAGTTGTAAGGGGACCCACAGCCGCAAGAACAGCTACCGGCGATAGACACGGCACCAGCAGCGGGCACAGCGCCACCAAAGCTCACGGCACCCATGATGGGTACTTGTCCAGCGACAGCAGTAGTACCAGCGACAGGGAGTTCTCCAGCAACTGCTACGTTACCTTCACCAACACCACCGTAGGGAGCGTAGGCTGCGGTGGAGCAAGCGCCAGGTAGACCAGCATAACCGAAGGGAGCTGCGGCAGCAAAAGGCAGAGCGGGGGCAATGGTGGCTGCTGGACGGTAAGCCCCAATGCATCGACTATATACGTTCTGCAAAGATGTTCAACAATAATTTCAGTTCTGAATCGTCCTCGATTATTCCTTTGAAATTGTACAATACTAAATTCTTTCTTAAACCCAATGTAAACTCATGACCATTTGTTGTAAAAATGAGGAATGGTGCTTGTTCTTGAGTCTCTAGTTTGGAAGCATTAAATAGAGGTTTCTCAAGTTCTTTCGTAAGACTCACCTGTACCAAGCAAGCTTGGACACAGAGCAGCAGAACGGTGAAGGTAGACATGTTTGTGTGTTCAACAATGATCTGATGACTGGACAATGAACTGAACATTTCCTCACACTTTTATACTTCGCAATAGTTTTCTACCACGTGCGTGTTTATCTAAAGTTTTAATTGAAGCTTCACTGTTTACAATATTTTCTTTGTGACCGAATGCCTCTAATTAGCATTATCATTCTTTCTCAAGTTTCGAGGTAATATAATTACTAATTTAATTAGTTTTCCTATGAACTTATATAACGTACCGAGTTGGGTATAAATAGTCAGCATTCATAGGTGTACATCATACTCGTGACAGCCTCACAGAAGTAACCAACAACATGTCTGCCAAGATCATCCTTGTCTTCTGCGCACAAGCGCTCCTTATTCAGGTAATATATTAGTATATTTATTATGTAATTATCCACTTATATTATTTTATTACAATAACTTTGATGAAACAAAGCCAAAAACTGTAGAAGTTGATGCTAATTATTTTTGGTAATAATTTCCAGTCGGCTCTGAGCCAGTGCACCAGCCCTGCTGCGGTGGTTGCATCCCCCGGCATCCCAGCCACTGCTCCTTACGGCCTGGCTGCCCCTGGCCTGTACAATGGATGGAATGGACTAGCTGGTGTTGGTTTGGGGTACAACGGATTGGCTGGACCCTATGGATTTGGTGCTGGCTTGGCTTACGATGGACTGGCTCCTTACGGTTTAGGCGCTAGATACGGTGGCTTGATGGGATACAACGGCATCATTGATACAATTCCCGCTATCGCTCCCGGTTGCGGTTGCGGCAGAGGCTACGGTTACGTCATCTAATTAGAAGATTACTCCGAAAACGATTGCAACTCTGTTCAACGACTACGAAGCGCTTTATAATCCTCTAGGACTGTGAAACTTTTTGGTATATTGTAAATGTATTTTACCATCTTTCAATTTTTGCGATGCAATTTTTAGTGTGTGACATTTGACGGACATGGCGCTGGCTTGGCTTATGATGGACTGGCTCCTTAAAAAATAGCCGCTCCTTGCAGTGATTCCGCTCTTGGCCTAGCTTCCAATAGATTTCTTATAATAGATTCAGATGCGGCAGTGCTTACAGTTATGTCATCTAAGATAAGCAAAAATATTTACGTTTGCTTGCAATACAACCTGACCGAACACTTAAAAATTGCATTTATATTATATCAAACGAAACTCTTATTGGTTTCTAAATTTCAATAAAAAGCAAAGAAAACAGAATCTCCTATTTTTTAATTATGTGACTATCCTACTACAACTAAGTTTAAAAGTTTAAAAAATCACGGAAAAGAATTTGTTTATAAATTTAGGTAGCTATTACCAACTGCACTCATAACAAACTCTGACAAATAACTAAAACAATACAAACAACAATACTGGCAGGAACATAACACATGAAGGCAAACTAAAGACGTACTGCCCAACATTGATGCAGCGTAGGCTGATACGGCTAACAAGGCCACTGCTACGCTTAATCAACGACATTATAACTGGTCATGCTTTGTTAAATAAACATCTCTGCACCATAGGTGTCACTAACAGTCCTCTGTACAAAGCATGTGTGGAGGACGCAAAAACAGCCACTCATGTGATCACCTGCTGTCCAGGGGTGGCGAGATACAAAGTGAAACACATCGGATCACCGAGGTCGCTCCAAGAGGATGTCGGCAACATGAAGGACCTGTTATACTAAATAACCAAACTAACAAACTTATCTATTAGGACAAATATAAATAAGAAATAAAATGTATAATAAAGTCGTAATCATTAATTTATTTATAACATACCTCTCTGGTGTCACTAAAAGAAATACTAGAAATAAAAATGATCTTGTAGCACATCATACTCGTCTTCACAAAATCATTAACTCTTTTATTGGGCAGTGTATACGTTTTTACGATAAACTTTCAAATAATATTAGGGAAATGATAATTAACAAATTTAAAACAATTGTAAAGTCTACGTAATGTAAGAAAGCGTTTTATAAAATTACAGACTATCTAACGGATAAAAACGCTTGGAATTAGATCGCTCTAATAGATATTATCATTACTTCATTTAAAAAAGAAAAAAACCTTCTGTTTTTTAGAAGTGTTTCTCAGTAGTTGCCAGTCATTCACTGCACGGTAGGAAAATAAATAGGACTATTTTTATGTAGACTTGCGTCTCAATAATATTTAGTTAAAATATTAAAAAAAAAACCGACTTCATGGATGCCATTCTCAGAACTAAACCAAACTGAAATGGGACCACACGGGAACCATCAGCTTTCAATTAAAAAAAAAATATCAAAATCGGTTCACCCATTCGAAAGTTCTGAGGTAACCAACATAAAAAAACATACAGTCGAATTGATAACCTCCTCCTTTTAGAAGTCGGTTAAAAAAGATAAAGCTTATTTTCATTTCATTCACTCAAAAGAAGGTGGCACTCATACAGAGAGTGCACCAGATAGAGAACAATGGTCATCTCTGCCTTTATCTTCCATTAAGAGGGGTTCTTGCAAATATTACAGATTTATATCATTTTTTATTTTCAATAATAATAATAATCAATTTTATAATTATGCATGTACTATGCGTTTCAAATAAGAATATGACTAGAATCGCGGCTAACTTCAAACCAAAAACCAAGCAAAAGTAGCGCCAGCACAAAATATCAATCCACAGACATTAATATTATTTTCAAATTTAAGGAAGTGATTTATAACAAGACATCCTCAAGTACAGCGCCTGCAGCCGTCTCTTCTCCGCTGAAGCTTACAGATTCCCTATGACCCTTTCCATAATATTTAAATATTAGTATAGTTATATACCACATTTTTTATTTTTAGTATGTAAAATAAAGTCAGTTCAGGGGGAATATGGTCAATTAATGGTCTGTTATCACTGGTATCAGACCACTAGAACATATTTTCAAGATAAAGCAGACTCTTTACATTATTGACGCTTTTCGGTACCCTTAGTAAAAGTTGTTTATACGAAAGAAGTTAACGAATACTATCATGAACTTGTCAAGATATTTTTCTGTTTCAATAGAAGGAGTTTTTCTATCATTTTTATTGTGCACGTTCCATCTTAGACCACATAATTGATTAGTAATAGCAAACTGTGTCAAGTGCAAGCCTATTGTTTAATATAAAAGACAAAGTCTTTTTAAAAATTCATAGTTTATTGTCAGATAAGTAGTTGTGAAGCAAAATATTAGCTTCGTTTCATTGGAAGGCACTGAAAATGGGAAACTTATTGTGTCTTCAAGACTACTCCCAGTTTGAATTCTTCTTTACTCACTTTGGAGGGAAGGCCAATATACTCATGATGTTTCTATAGGATACCAAATTTCTTTAATACATACATATCTAGAACCTCTTTCTACGTCCTTTGTTTATGCTAACTCGCAGGAGAGTCGCCCAATAAAATGTTTGTTTCATTGTACGCGGCATATTTTATATTGACATCAAAAGTATAAATAAGATTCTCAGATGATGTAATTATATCCATAGTTGTAAGGGGACCCACAGCCGCAAGAACAGCTACCGGCGATAGACACGGCACCAGCAGCGGGCACAGCGCCACCGAAGCTCACGGCGCCCATGATGGGTACTTGTCCAGCGACAGCGGTAGTACCAGCGACAGGGAGCTCTCCGGCAACTGCTACGTTACCTTCACCAACACCGCCGTACGGAGGTCTACCTGGCGCTTGCTCCACCGCAGACTACGGCTGCGGTGGAGCAAGCGCCAGGTAGACCAGCATAACCGAAAGGAGCAGCGGCAGCAAAAGGCAGAGCGGGGGCAATGATGGCAGCTGGACCGTAAGCTTCAATGCATCGGCTATAAACGTTCTGCAAAGATGTTCAACAATAATTTCAGTTCCAAATCGTCCTCGATTATTCCTTTGAAATTGTACAATACTAAATTCTTTCTTAAACCTAATGTAAACTCATGACCATTTGTTGTAAAAATTAGGAATGGTGCTAGTTCTTGAGTCTCTAGTTTGGAAGCATTAAATAGAGGTTTCTCAAGTTCTTTCGTAAGACTCACCTGTACCAAGCAAGCTTGGACACAGAACAGCAGAACAGCGAAGTTAGACATGTTTGTGTGTTCAACGATGATCTGATGACTGGACGATGAACTAATCATTTCCTCACACTTTTATACTTCGCAATGGTTTGCTACCACGTGCGTGTTTATCTAAAATTTTAATTGAAGCTGCACTGTTTACAATGTTTTCTTTGTGACCGAATGCATCTAACTAGCATTATCATTCTTTGTCAAGTTTCGAGGTAATATAATTACTAATTTAATTAGTTTTCCTATGAACTGATATAACGTACCGAGTTGGGTATAAATAGTCAGCATTCATAGGTGTACATCATACTCGTGACAGCCTCACAGAAGTAACCAACAACATGTCTGCCAAGATCATCCTTGTTTTCTGCGCCCAAGCGCTCCTTATTCAGGTAACATATTAGTATATTATGCAATTATCCACTTATATTATTTTCTTACAATAGTTTTGATGAAATAAAGCCAAAACCTGTAGAAGTTGATACTAATAATTTAGGTAATAATTTCCAGTCGGCTCTGAGTCAGTGCACCAGCCCTGCTGCGGTAGTCGCATCCCCCGGCATCCTAGCCACTGCTCCCTACGGCCTGGCTGCCCCTGGCCTGTACAATGGATGGAATGGACTAGCTGGTATTGGTTTGGGGTACAACGGATTGGCTGGACCCTACGGATTTGGTGCTGGCTTGGCTTACGATGGACTGGCTCCTTACGGTTTAGGCGCTAGATACGGTGGCTTGATGGGATACAACGGCATCATTGATACAATTCCCGCTATCGCTCCCGGTTGCGGTTGCGGCAGAGGCTACGGTTACGTCATCTAATTAGAAGATTACTCCGAAAACGATTGCAACTCTGTTCAACGACTACGTAGCACTTTATAATCTTCTAGGACTGTGAAACTTTTTGGTATATTGTAAATCTATTTTACCATCTTTCAATTTTTTGCGATGCAATTTTTTGTGTGTGACATTTGACGGACATGGCGCTGGCTTGGCTTATGATGGACTGGCTCCTTACAAAATAGCCGCTCCTTGCAGTGATTCCGCTCTTGGCCTAGCTTCCAATAGATTTCTTATAATAGATTCAGATGCGGCAGTGCTTACAGTTATGTCATCTAAGATAAGCAAAAATATTTACGATTGCTTGCAATACAACCTGACCGAACACTTAAAAATTGTATTTATATTGTATCAAAAGAAACTCCTTTTTGTTTCTGAATTTAAATAAAAAGCAAACAAAACTGAATCTACTACTTTATTAATTATGTCACTATCCTACTAACATTAAGTTCTTAAGTTTTAAAAGTCACGGAAAAGAATTTGTTTATAAATTTAGGTAGCTATTACCAACTGCACTCGTAACAAATTCCGACAAATAACTAAAACAATACAAACAACAATACTGGCAGGAACATAACACATGTTGGCAAACTAAAGACGTACTGCCCAACATTGATGCGGCGTAGGCTGAAACGGCTAACAAGGCCACAGCTACGCTTAATCAACGACATTATAACTGGTCATGCTTTGTTAAATAAACATCTCTGCACCATAGGTGTCACTAACAGTCCTCTGTACAAAGCATGTGTGGAGGAGGCAGAAACAGCCACTCATGTGATCACCTGCTGTCCAGGGGTGGCGAGATACAAAGCGAAACACCTCGGATCACAGAGGTCGCTCCAAGAGGATGTCGGCAACATGAAGGACCTGTTATACTAAATAACCAAACTAACAAACTTATCTATTAGGACAAATATAAATAAGAAATAAAATGTATAATAAAGTCGAAATCATTAATTTATTTATAACATACCTCTCTGGTGTCACTAAAAGAAATACTAGAAATAAAAATGATCTTGTAGCACATCATACTCGTCTTCACAAAATCATTAACTCTTTTAATGGGCAGTGTTTACGTTTTTACCATAAACCAAATAATATTAGGGAAATGATAATTAACAAATTTATAACAATTGTAAAGTCTACGTTATGTAAGAAAGCGTTTTATAAAATTACAGACTATCTAACGGATAAAAACGCTTGGAATTAGATCGCTCTAATAAATATTATCATTACTTCATTTAAAAAAGAAAAAAGCCTTCTGTGTTTTAGAAGTGTTTTTTAGTAGTTGCCAGTCATTCACTGCACAGTAGGAAAATAAATTGGACTATTTTTATGTAGACTTGCGTCTCAATAATATTAAGTTAAAATATTAAAAAAAAAACCGACTTCATGTATGCCATTCTCAGAACTAAACCAAACTGAAATGGGACCACACGGGAACCATCAGCTTTCAATTAAAAAAAAAAATATCAAAATCGGTTCACCCATTCGAAAGTTCTGAGGTAACAAACATAAAAAACATACAGTCGAATTGATAACCTCCTCCTTTTAGAAGTCGGTTAAAAAAGATAAAGCTTATTTTCATTCATTCACTCAAAAGAAGGCGGCACTCATACAGAGAGTGCACCAGATAGAGAACAATGGTCATCTCTGCCTTTATCTTCCATTAAGAGGGGTTCTTGCAAATATCACAGATTTATGACATTTTTTATTTTCAATAATAATAATAATCAATTTAAATAATAATGCATGTACTATGCGTTTCAAATAAGAATAAGACTAGACTCGCGGCTAACTTCATACCAAAAACCAAGCAAAAGTAGCGCCAGCACAAAATATCAAACCACAGACAATAATATTTTCTTAAAATGTATGGAAAAGTGATTTTTAAAGAAAAATTTACTTAGGTGTAGCATACATACCAGCTACTTACCTAAGTAAATTTACGCGCTAGGATGCCACAAACTTGTACACAAATACATAAATACACGTTCTATCTTATTACACCATTTTTTTTTTCGTCCGAAGTTAATAAAATATGTTCGTGCCTAAATATTCAGACTCCAAATTTCCAATCTCACTGGAACAGCAATAAGATATACGCATTTTAATATTTTTTTCACCTAGATGTGATTATAAAATAAATAAAATAAATAAATAAATATTCTGGGACATTAACACACACTGTCATCTGGTCCCAAGCTAAGCAGAGCTTGTGTTATGGAAACCAGATAACTGGTATATATACATATAATACTTTTCTTTTGTAAATATATACTTATATTAAATATTTACACCTAGACTCGAAACAAACACAAATGTTCATCACTAATGTTTGTCTCGGGTGGGAATCGAACCCACGACCTGCGGCGTGCAAAGCAAGTATCTTACCGACCACGCCACCGGCCCGTCAAATCGAACAAATCGAAAAATATTTGTTCGAATTAGATCGAACAAATATTTTTGACCACCGTACTGAAAAATATGAAGTTGTTGCGCATTCCGGTCCAAAATGATTTCCAGTCCTATCCTTATTTCAAACGCTTAGTAAGTTTGTAACCTTTTATGTAATTTAATAAGGAATTTTAATGAATTATGAGTCTTTATTTTACTTTTTAACAAGATATCCTCAAGTACAGCGCCTGCAGCCGTCTCTTCTCCGCTGAAGCTTTTAGATTCCCTATGACCCTTTCCATGATATTACCATTAGTACAGTTTTATACCATATTTTATTTTTGGTATTAGTAAGTAAAATGAAGTCATTTCAATTCAGGGGGAATATGGCCAATTTATGGTCTGTTATCACTGGTACCAGACCACTAGAACATATTTTCAAGATAAAGCAGACTATTTACATTATTGACGCTTTTCGGTATCCATAAGTAAAAGTTGTTTATACGAAAGAAGTTAACGAATACTATCATGAACTTGTCAAGATATTTTTCTGTTTCAATAGAAGGAGTTTTTCTATCATTTTTATTGTGCACGTTCCATCTTAGACCACATAATTGATTAGTAATAGCAAACTGTGTCAAGTGCAAGCCTATTGTTTAATATAAAAGACAAAGTCTTTTTAAAAATTCATAGTTTATTGTCAGATAAGTAGTTGTGAAGCAAAATATTAGCTTCGTTTCATTGGAAGGCACTGAAAATGGGAAACTTATTGTGTCTTCAAGACTACTCCCAGTTTGAATTCTTCTTTACTCACTTTGGAGGGAAGGCCAATATACTCATGATGTTTCTATAGGATACCAAATTTCTTTAATACATACATATCTAGAACCTCTTTCTACGTCCTTTGTTTATGCTAACTCGCAGGAGAGTCGCCCAATAAAATGTTTGTTTCATTGTACGCGGCATATTTTATATTGACATCAAAAGTATAAATAAGATTCTCAGATGATGTAATTATATCCATAGTTGTAAGGGGACCCACAGCCGCAAGAACAGCTACCGGCGATAGACACGGCACCAGCAGCGGGCACAGCGCCACCGAAGCTCACGGCGCCCATGATGGGTACTTGTCCAGCGACAGCGGTAGTACCAGCGACAGGGAGCTCTCCGGCAACTGCTACGTTACCTTCACCAACACCGCCGTACGGAGGTCTACCTGGCGCTTGCTCCACCGCAGCCTACGGCTGCGGTGGAGCAAGCGCCAGGTAGACCAGCATAACCGAAAGGAGCAGCGGCAGCAAAAGGCAGAGCGGGGGCAATGATGGCAGCTGGACCGTAAGCTTCAATGCATCGGCTATAAACGTTCTGCAAAGATGTTCAACAATAATTTCAGTTCCAAATCGTCCTCGATTATTCCTTTGAAATTGTACAATACTAAATTCTTTCTTAAACCTAATGTAAACTCATGACCATTTGTTGTAAAAATTAGGAATGGTGCTAGTTCTTGAGTCTCTAGTTTGGAAGCATTAAATAGAGGTTTCTCAAGTTCTTTCGTAAGACTCACCTGTACCAAGCAAGCTTGGACACAGAACAGCAGAACAGCGAAGTTAGACATGTTTGTGTGTTCAACGATGATCTGATGACTGGACGATGAACTAATCATTTCCTCACACTTTTATACTTCGCAATGGTTTGCTACCACGTGCGTGTTTATCTAAAATTTTAATTGAAGCTGCACTGTTTACAATGTTTTCTTTGTGACCGAATGCATCTAACTAGCATTATCATTCTTTGTCAAGTTTCGAGGTAATATAATTACTAATTTAATTAGTTTTCCTATGAACTGATATAACGTACCGAGTTGGGTATAAATAGTCAGCATTCATAGGTGTACATCATACTCGTGACAGCCTCACAGAAGTAACCAACAACATGTCTGCCAAGATCATCCTTGTTTTCTGCGCCCAAGCGCTCCTTATTCAGGTAACATATTAGTATATTATGCAATTATCCACTTATATTATTTTCTTACAATAGTTTTGATGAAATAAAGCCAAAACCTGTAGAAGTTGATACTAATAATTTAGGTAATAATTTCCAGTCGGCTCTGAGTCAGTGCACCAGCCCTGCTGCGGTGGTCGCATCCCCCGGCATCCCAGCCACTGCTCCCTACGGCCTGGCTGCCCCTGGCCTGTACAATGGATGGAATGGACTAGCTGGTATTGGTTTGGGGTACAACGGATTGGCTGGACCCTACGGATTTGGTGCTGGCTTGGCTTACGATGGACTGGCTCCTTACGGTTTAGGCGCTAGATACGGTGGCTTGATGGGATACAACGGCATCATTGATACAATTCCCGCTATCGCTCCCGGTTGCGGTTGCGGCAGAGGCTACGGTTACGTCATCTAATTAGAAGATTACTCCGAAAACGATTGCAACTCTGTTCAACTACTACGAAGCGCTCTATAATCCTCTAGGACTGTGAAACTTTTTGGTATATTGTAAATGTATTTTACCATCTTTAAATTTTTTGCGATGCAATTTTTAGTGTGTGACATTTGAAGGACATGGCGCTGGCTTGGCTTATGATGGACTGGCTCCTTACAAAATAGCCGCTCCTTGCGGTGACTCCGCTCTTGGCTTAGCTTCCAAAAGATTTCTTACAATAGATTCAGATGCGGCAGTGCTTACAGTTATGTCATCTAAGATAAGCAAAAATATTTACGATTGCTTGCAATACAACCTGACCGAACACTTAAAAATTGCATTTATATTATATCAAAAGAAACTCTTATTGGTTTCTAAATTTCAATAAAAAGCAAACAAAACTGAATTTACTACTTTATTAATTATGTCACTATCCTACTAACATTATGTTCTTAAGTTTAAAAATCACGGAAAAGAATTTGTTTATAAATTTAGGTAGCTATTACCAACTGCACTCATAACAAACTCTGACAAATAACTAAAATGTCGCACCAACAATACTGGCAGGAACATAACACATGTAGGCAAACTAAAGACGTACTGCCCAACATTGATGCGGCGTAGCCTGATACGGCTAACAAGGCCACAGCTACGCTTAATCAACGACATTATAACTGGTCATGCTTTGTTAAATAAACATCTCTGCACCATAGGTGTCACAGACAGCCCTCTGTATAAAACATGTCAGGAAGAGGAAGAAACAGCCACTCACGGGATCACCTGCTATCCAGAGGTAGCGAGATACAAATTGAAACACCTCGGATCACCGAGGTCGCTCCAAGAGGATGTCGGCAACATGAAGGACCTGTTATACTAAATAACCAAACTAACAAACTTATCTATTAGGACAAATATAAATAAGAAATAAAATGTATAATAAAGTCGTAATCATTAATTTATTTATAACATACCTCTCTGGTGTCACTAAAAGAAATACTAGAAATAAAAATGATCTTGTAGCACATCATACTCATCTCCACAAAATCACTAACTCTTTTATGGGGCAGTGTATACTTATTTACGATAAACTTTCAAATAATATTAGGAAAATTATTATTAACAAACTTATGACAATGTAAAGTCTACGTTATGTAAGAAAGCGTTTTATAAAATTACAGACTATCTAACGGATAAAAACGCTTGGAATTAGATCGCTTTAATAGATATTATCATTACTTCATTTAAAAAAGAAAAAAACCTTCTGTTTTTTAGAAGTGTTTCTCAGTAGTTGCCAGTCATTCACTGCACGGTAGGAAAATAAATAGGACTATTTTTATGTAGACTTGCGTCTCAATAATATTTAGTTAAAATATTAAAAAAAAAACCGACTTCATGGATGCCATTCTCAGAACTAAACCAAACTGAAATGGGACCACACGGGAACCATCAGCTTTCAATTAAAAAAAAAATATCAAAATCGGTTCACCCATTCGAAAGTTCTGAGGTAACCAACATAAAAAAACATACAGTCGAATTGATAACCTCCTCCTTTTAGAAGTCGGTTAAAAAAGATAAAGCTTATTTTCATTTCATTCACTCAAAAGAAGGTGGCACTCATACAGAGAGTGCACCAGATAGAGAACAATGGTCATCTCTGCCTTTATCTTCCATTAAGAGGGGTTCTTGCAAATATTACAGATTTGTAACATTTTTTATTTTCAATAACAATAATAATCAATTTTATAATAATGCATGTACTATGCGTTTCAAATAAGAATAAGACTAGACTCGCGGCTCACTTCATACCAAAAACCAAGCAAAAGTAGCGCCAGCACAAAATATCAATCCACAGACATTAATATTATTTTCAAATTTAAGGAAGTGATTTATAACAAGACATCCTCAAGTAAAGCGCCTGCAGCCGTCTCTTCTCCGCTGAAGCTTACAGATTCCCTATGACCCTTTCCATAATATTTAAATATTAGTATAGTTATATACCACATTTTTTATTTTTAGTATGTAAAATAAAGTCAGTTCAGGGGGAATATGGTCAATTAATGGTCTGTTATCACTGATACCAGACCACTAGAACATATTATCAAGATAAAGCAGACTATTTACATTATTGACGCTTTTCGGTACCCTTAGTAAAAGTTGTCTATACGAAAGAAGTTAACGAATACTATCATGAACTTGTCAAGATATTTTTTCTGTTTCATTAGAAGGAGCTTTTCTATCATTTTTATTGTGCACGTTTCATCTTAGACCACATCAGTGTTTAGCAAAGGCAAACTGTGTCAAGTGCAAGCCTATTGTTTAATATAAAAGACAAAGTCTTTTTAATAATTCATAGGTTTATTGTCAGATAAGTAGTTGTGAAGCAAAATATTAGCTTCGTTTCATTGGAAGGCATTGAAAATGGGAAACTTATTGTGTCTTCAAGACTACTCCCAGTTTGTATTCTTCTTTACTCACTTTGGAGGGAAGGCCAATATACTCATGATGTTTCTATAGTTAAGGGATACCAAATTTCTTTAATCGTACATACATATCTAGAACCTCTTTCTACGTCCTTTGTTTATGCTTACTCACAGGAGAGTCGCCCAATAAAATGTTTGTTTCATTGTACGCGGCATATTTTATATTGACATCAAAAGTAATAATAAATAAGATTCTCAAGAATTATATCCATAGGTGTAAGGGGACCCACAGCCGCAAGAACAGCTACCGGCGATAGACACGGCTCCAGCAGCGGGCACAGCGCCACCGAAGCTCACGGCGCCCATGATGGGTACTTGTCCAGCGACAGCGGTGGTACCAGTGACTGGAAGCTCTCCAGCAACTGCAACGTTACCTTCCCCAACACCGCCGTAGGGAGCGTAGGCTGCGGTGGAGCAAGCGCCAGGTAGACCAGCATAACCGAAGGGAGCTGCGGCAGCAAAAGGCAGAGCGGGGGCAATGGTGACAGCTGGACCGTAAGCTCCAATGCATCGACTATATACGTTCTGCAAAGATGTTCAATAATAATTTCAGTTCTGAATCATCCTCGATTATTCCTTTGAAATTGTACAATACTAAATTCTTTCTTAAACCCAATGTAAACTTATGACCATATTTTGTTGTAAAAATTAGGAATGGTGCTTGTTCTTGAGTCTCTAGTTTGGAAGCATTAAATAGAGTTTTCTCAAGTTCTTTCGTAAGACTCACCTGTACCAAGCAAGCTTGGACACAGAGCAGCAGAACAGCGAAGGTAGACATGTTTGTGTGTTCAACAATGATCTGATGACTGGACGATGAACTAGATATTTCCTCACACTTTTATACTATGCAATGGTTTGCTACCACGTACGTTTTTATCTAAAGTTTTAATTGAAGCTTCACTGTTTACAATGTTTTCTTTGTGACCAAATGCCTCTAATTAGCATTATCATTCTTTCTCAAGTTTCGAGGTAATATAATTACTAATTTAATTAGTTTTCCTATGAACTGATATAACGTACAGAGTTGAGTATAAATAGTCAGCATTCATAGGTGTACATCATACTCGTGACAGCCTCACAGAAGTAACCAACAACATGTCTGCCAAGATCATCCTTGTCTTCTGCGCACAAGCGCTCCTTATTCAGGTAATTTATAAGTATATTTATTATGTATTTATCCACTTATAATATTTTCTTACAATAATTTTGATGAATCAAAGCCAAAAGCAGTAAAAGTTGATACTAATAATTTTAGTAATAATTTCCAGTCGGCTCTGAGCCAGTGCACCAGCCCTGCTGCGGTGGTCGCATCCCCCGGCATCCCAGCCGCCGCTCCTTACGGCCTAGCTGCCCCAGGCTTGTACAACGGACTGGCCACTCCTTACGGTCTAGCTGGTGTTGGTTTGGGGTACAACGGACTGGCTGGATCCTGCGGACTTGGCGTTGGCTTAGCTTATGATGGACTGGCTCCTTACGGAATAGCCGCTCCATTTGGTGCTTCTGCTATTGGTTTGGCTTCCCCCCTCGGTTACAATAGATTAGGTTGCGGCAATGCTTACGGTTATGTCATCTAAGATGATCGAAATCTTTACGACTCATACTTACGACTTAAGGCAATCCAAACTGACCGAACTCAGAAAAAAATTGATTGTACACAGTATTTGTTTCTAAATTTGAATAAATGGCAATGAAAAATAAATCTCCTACTTTTAATTATGTCCCTATCCTACCATTATGTTAGTTTTAAATTTTTGAAAAATGGCGACGAAGGATTCGTTGATTTAACTATTAGAACAAATAATATAAGAAACAAAATATCAGATAAAATCTAAGTAAACAATAATTCATTTCAAGCATTCCTCTCTGGCATCCTTCTTGCATTCACAAGCTACACAAAAACCTACAGCGTCTGCAGTCGGCACTCCTTTGCTGAAGTTTACAGTATCTGAAATCAGCTCTTGTCCAGCAACCATAATGTTGCCGGTGACCAACACCTCTCGTGTTGCCGTCTCCCTACTTTCCCCTTTACTCATATATGCAGATGCAGAGGCATACCCAAAAACTTTTGTATAATTACAATCTGAAGCATAATGTAATAATATCTTTTAGTTTTCTTCTGTTAGTGGTTGCAATATTGTGGTGTTGTTAAAAATGCTATTATACAAAGTATTGTCTTAGATTTACTCGAATATCACACATTGAAATAAAACTACTTTTTAATGGATAAAAAAACCGCGGTAAAATCCGTTAAAAAGTAGTTTTATTTCAATGCTATTATACAACTTAAAATAGTTAAAATTGGTTATAAGTTGAGGTCGTAGGATTTTATTGCCTCGTACCGAGACAGTCAAGTCTTACGACCTGCGTGGTATCAACATAATATTAACCTACTTATATTGTTTGGACTACTCCGAGAATCAGAGTTCACCGTGTAGGTTCGATAGCTCAAAGGAAACTACGAAGTGTTGATCTAGCTTTTTTTATTTTGAACTGACAATGCATATATACTTATCACATAAACACATCGATATCGACTTCTAACTCGACTACAGAGCCATCTCTTATACATAATTGGAACTAACTTTAAACTTAAAATGGGTCATAAACATATATCTTATCTTAATATATATAAATCTCGTGTCACAATGTTTGTCCTCAATGGACTCCTAAACCACTTAACCGATTATAATAAAATTCGCACACCATGTGCAGTTCGATCCAACTTGAGAGATAGGATAGTTTAAATCTCAAATTATAGTCGCAATTTTAATTTATTGGGACGGGCCGCTAGTTATGTTTTATATTAGGTGTAAGTACCCACAAACTACTTACTTACACTCAACTCTGTTACACTCAAACGTATTATTTTATTTATGTATTAGTGTAAGTAGTCTCACGAGGACGACATGATTGCTACCTTACTTTTTCATTTAATGAAGATAAAAAAAACAATTTGAAGCAATTAGAGAGCCCAAGAAGTTGCCGAATCCTGGTCAAGTGCAATTGCATCTAACATTGGTAGAGTAAAATAAATACTAGTGCCGCATACTGTACCGCAACTGTATTGGCTCATAGAATTCTGTGAAGAAGACATACAGTTAATTAAATAATTGATTACAAGTGAAATTACAATTATGTGATTTGGCAAGAGAAAATTTATTGATGTTATGCTTACTCAAGTCGTTTCTTAGGAACGATTTATAAACTTTAATTTCTGGGTATCAGACCGACATGTACCGCTACTGAAGAACCATTTACTGAAATAATAACAGATACAAAACTTCTGCAGAACAGTCGATGAACTGAACAGAACAGCGATGTCTAGTGACACCATGCAGAGAGGGTGGGTCGCAATTGTTGCACCTTTAGGTTTTCTGACCATCACTGCTTGTAAATTTTTGAAAGCATTTCTTTCTTCCTTTTCATTTTTTCTTTCTATTACTGAGTGTGATCCAAGGCTACTTTAGTTTACCTGTTGCCAGTTACATTACCTTATACATACTTCGTTTACCCATTTACCTTCTTCATTTATGCCACTCCCACTCAGGGTCCCTTCAAATCTCCATGCATTAATCATCCGTGGTGAGGTTTTCCCGTTCAGTTTTGGATAGTACTTGTTCATATTTTTGGTGGTGTGGTCATCATCATCATCAGCCCATGGCAGTCTAGACATAGGCCTCTACCAATAAGCGCCATTTCACCCTGTCCTCGGCTTATTGCATTCAGCTACTGCCGGCTATCTTTCGCAGATCGTCACTCCACCTAGCTGGAGGGCTCCCACACCACGCTTGCCAAGACTTAGTCTCGATTCAATGGTGGTGTGGTCAGTTCTGTGGAAAATATGCTACCTAATTGTCCCGACTACTGCTCGCTAATCCGTAGGAATCATTAATCTAAATTGACCATAAGTACATGTGTGCCATCTCTTACTTCGAGCATAATTAGGTTAAACACGTGATGGAATATCACAGCTGTCTTAGTATTGTATGGACCTAAAATTTTAACTGCTTCGGTGTTCGCTTGATAGCCGCTAGGTCTTGAGTTCGATTCCCTGTACTGGCAAAGGTTACAGCTTGAAGTATGGAATTCTGCGCGGTAAATAACAACGGGTTTGTCCCTTTGATATTTTACTTCTACTTATCTGTAAGTACCAAGCAAGCTCTGGAGCAAAGCAACAACCGCGAAGGAAGACTGGACGATGAAAAAGATTTTTTTAAACCTTTTAAAATAACAATTGAGTTAAAATTTCCTTCAATCATGAAGCTATTTTTACTTTAAAATAACATAAACAATTTTCATACAAAAAATAAAATTCTAAATGTACTACGTTTAGAACTGTCAAACGGTACTTCTTAGATTTGATGGACTATTAAAGACATGTTTTCTAAATCATTTTTGGCATTGAATTTGGCGGTTTTTAAGAGTTTTCAAGATTTAATACTATTAGTTATCAAATTTTCTTGAGAACTTGCCCGTGTAACTTAGTGAAACCTAATGTTGTTCTATAGTAGTAATGGTGTCTGATGTTAGTACAACCTTTTAATCGCCAATGGTTAGGATGCAATACAAGTTTTCCCATTTCCATGTTCACAAAAGTGCTGCAGTTTTGTCGAAAAAGAGTGCATGTGACATTTTTTTCGTAACTTTTTTCATGACTACAACTTGCTTGATGTTAAGCAATGATGCAGTCCCCAATGGAACGCGCCAGCCCAGAATACCAATTCACTCGTGATTACGAATGATTATCGGTGAGAAGGTGGCAGTGGAATGGGCCTCCTTAAGATTAGAAACCAGGGGCAACAATTCCGACCCACCCTCATTGCATGGGTTACCAGACATCGCACCGGAACACGGCAAGGCCACTTGGCGGAGCGGCTTTGTCTGGTGGGTGGTCACTAACCACGGCCGACGCCTACCACCAGTTAATTAACAGTGAACATAATTACCAGTTGATTGTCACCTAATTTGCACCACCCGGGGACCACGTGTGGGGATTGAGATAAAAGGTGCACTCCCACGGACGAAGATGACTCAGTCCCCAACTGAGTTATACACATTACCCGAATAGTAAAAGATGCGCCCTTCTTTCTTACGATGGCAGAGTAAGTGCGTTAAGTTTCCATTGACGCCTTTTATTATCCTTAAATTGGCGCTTGCACTTGACCACAACTTGCCTGTTGTGAAACCATCATGCAGTCTACGATGGAACGCGCTTACCCAGTAAATACCGTCTCACTGGTGACTTGAAGACCGACAGATTATAGCTATCGAAAAACATAGATGCCGGCTGCGAATTCCACAATTTGGCAGTACGCACAATGAAAGTGAAAGCAAAGCTTTGTGCGTACCCTTGGAATTTCCACCATATAGCGGTCGCGCATAATTGTATTTCTGCTTGTCCGATGGAAGAACGGGGATGGGGGAATAAGGTACATTAATTGTAATACAGAAGTGAAGAGAAAGAAATAAGATACCCACAAATTAAACAAAAGTAGCTTAGTGTATTGACGTTGCTTTTATTTCTGAATAAAGTAAGTTCTTTTCATTTCAGAAGAATTACCATCCATTATCAGTTTAGATGACGTAGCCCAATCCACCGCAACCACAACCGCCGTATCCTAAACCACGGGCTCCGTAAGCACCATAAGCTGCACCGCTGTTAGCCATAGCGTTAATACCATTACCGCAAGCGTGGTTAACAACACCAGCACCAGCGGTAGGCAGAGCTCCTTGCAGTCCAACGGTGCCTACGAACGGCAGCTCACCAGCTACAGCAAGAGCACCTTCGTAAATGTTGTCAGATGCGACTGAGATACCGACGGGAGCGAAGGCAGATGCGCTAGCGACGGGCAGACCACCACCGCTGGTGGGGGTGAAGTCTAGAGCTTGGGCGTAGCCGCAGCCGAGACCGTTGTAACCCAGACCATTGTAGCCTAGTCCAGCATAGCCCAAACCGTAGGGAGCGGCGATTCCGTTGTAACCCAAACCAAGTCCGTAAGGTGCGCCGAGGCCAGGAGCAGCAGCCACTGCAGCGGGGCTGGTGCATTGGCTCATTGCCGACTGAAAATATCGAAAACGTTAACTATTGTCATTATTCCTTTTTTCATTTTTTTTATTTTATTTATCTGTTTCTAACCTTACAAAGTTAAAGGAAATTTATTGCCATTTTTGGAGACTGGGGTCTACATAAATGGTCCAATTTATTTGCCTGCCTCGCAGTGAACGCGAGGCAATTATTATAAAAAAGTATCTAGTCAGGTTTAATGGTTATATTAATAATTTGATTGGCTGGTAATAGTCCCATTTTCATTATTACATCTAATTATACATTTATTCACGATGGTTTATCGACTTGGAACGACGAGGCCTTAAAACTATTCTTTTACATCGGTCTAAGTATTTTATTTTATTTATTTATTATGGGATAACAAACAACTACAACTTAAATAACACTAGTAAAAGCTTAACAAAATTAAGTAGTAATGTTGTAGTCCACTGCATTATCCTCAAATAGACATATGTATATTTATCATAGGTTGCCAAAAGAAAAGCATTACTAAAATTAACAATTTTTTAAATTACTAGCTAGCTTTACTAGATAGCTATAGCTATTTAACCAAATCAAATTATATCCAAGTTAATAACCAAATCAAACACGTAATTTATATGGTTTTATCACAATGGCAATCCAACTGCAATTACTTGCTTAGTATAATAAACAAGCAACTACAGCAAGACAACAAGTATCTCCAGTATCTTAAACTTATGATTGGCTCTGCATGTATTTTAGCCTTACGATGATCGTCTTATACAACATACCTTGAGATCCGAAACAGAAATCAAAAGAGGTCTAATAATTAAAGTCTTACCTGCATGAGGAGCGCTTGAGCGCAGACTACAAGGATGATCTTGGCAGACATGGTTGGGGAGTTGTAGAACGAATGATGCTTGATTCGAAAACAAAACCCTTTTTATATCGAATTTTGGATAATGGATTCTAAGGAAAAGTAATTAAGTCAGTGTTAGTAATTGAATTAATTTAAAGGGTTGTGTAAGACTGATAAAGAAAATTAAAAGAATCTTGTGACAAAGAACGCATTTCAATAAAAATACGAATCAGGCACGTGTGTCAATAAATTATCATTTTTTTATAGAATTATTGAGGTATACTACTAGTAAGTAAAAAAATAGTAAAACCCTGCACCTGGGCACAAATCTTCTCTCAAATATTTTACTAACAATCCGGCTAAATAATAGTAGGTATTGGTACTTATTATAATCTTTATTTGAAAATTTATTTAGGTAACTGAAACCTAGTGAAAATCACATGAAAATCCGTTCAACAGTTATTGAGATAATAATACAGACAGGTGCGGCTGGAGGCTTTGTTTTATAAACATTTGCGACCCAACTTCCCACGGATGACTTTTTAATTCAGCATTGTTTCTTGTCATCTACTAAACGTAGGACTCCTCCAATACGCACCATTCTACTCTATTGCTTATCATTTACAACTACTCTCGGAAACCTACGACTACCTAGCTGGTGTGTACGCTACGACTTCTGAGAGCCAGTCCCAACTCAAGAACCACCTTAGATAAGTACATCAGCGGCTGTCTATCTCTTTGTCTTTGTCGCATGAGTTTATTACGCCAAGCATCTCGCCATAACTCACCTTATAATCATTATCATTATCATCAACCTATTTTAGTTAACGACTGGACATAGACCTTTCCCAAAGATTAGGAAGGTTTGCTCGTTACGGCCAGACTGGGCAGGTGAGTTGGTGATCGCAGAAAGTAGCCCCTGGCGTCGATCAGGCAGCTGCACATCACCGGTATGTGGAATTAAGCTACGGTGATAGTGAATGGTTACTCCGGTACACTTGTAGTCTTTGAAATAGATAAAAAAATCAATTAGCCGTTTAGGGTGCTTAAGGGGTCTAAAGTTTTCACAGTGCATTCAGTTTGTGAAATGAAAAAAAAATTTGTTGTTTGTAAAGTAGGTTTACGATCGAGATGTTTACGTGATAACGTCTTATTTGTGATATAAGTTTTTGGGAAGTAAGGAATTAATATTGTTGCCGCTAGAGTGAGAGAGACGGAAGATCGGTCCACTCACTCGAACGCTATGCCAGCCTCCGCTCGTGAGGATTCCGCGTGACAAGTTTCACGGAATGACTGGCAGCGCTCGAGATGAGACGGGAGATCGGTCCGTCTCTCTCTCGTTATACCTGCGATCGCGCTCGTGAGGTTTTGGTGTGACACAAGTTTCTGAACATGTCACCCGACTAAAACGATTTTAAAGACGTTATCACGTCAATAAAACTGAAGTAATCTTCCTTTAACATAAATATAGTACGATAAGTCCCTAGATACATAAACCATATAAACCATTTATTTTGTTACACACTATAGGTACAATCACAGAAATCACACAAAAATATTTAGCGTGCAACACGGGATCCAACTCAGCAATCGCTGTACTGGCGCACAGCACTGATTTTCAGCTGGCCCCGGACATATGTGACAACAACAATATAATTATGTACGCACCAGAAACTCAAACCATAAATAGAAAAGAAGAAGAAAGAAAGAAAGAAAGAAACATTTATTTGACACAGACAGGACACACAAAATCAAAATGATAAAAAAAAACACAAATGAAAAAATAAAATAAAAAAACAAAGAGTAGGTGTGACCTACTTGTGCCAAACATGGACATTGCTCAGTACACGCTGTGAGTGCCTATTAGAGGCGACCCACAGCACTGATGTGGACTCTTCTTGGATTCCCTGTTTGCCGTCAATAGCAATAGCAAACCGAGTTAGAAATACAGCCGTAATCACTATAACAAGATCTTTATTTCTGTCTTACCCAATCGTGTGTATCATTTTTTATTATGAAGTACCTAATATCGCTCCTAAAGCGTAAGTTTCATTACTTATAAATAAATTAAAAAAAAGAAAAATTATTTGTAATAAATGATTTATTATTATTATTATTTATTTCAATGCGATATTTCGTATTCATAATAGACTATCGGTAAATCGAGGTGCTGAGATGTTCATACAAGTCTGCCACTATGAACATCCAAGTACAGAATTAGCAAACGGCTCATATCCCCGACGGTAGACGTAGTAGACGGTAGGCTGACGTCATACACCTGAAACTGTTCACAAGTGCACTGTTCGACGGGCCGGTGGCGTCGTCGGTAAGATACTTGGTTTTCACGCCGCAGGTCGTGGGTTCGATTCCCACCCGAGACAAACATTAGTGATGAACATTTGTGTTTGTGTCTAGTCTGGGGGTAAATATCTGTTTTAAGTTTAGATATACAAAAGAAAAGTATTTTATGTATAGTATATACCAGTTATCTGGTTTCCATAACACAAGCTCTGCTTAGCTTGGGACCAGATGACCGTGTGTGTTAATGTCCCAGAATATGTATTTATTTAAGATCTGTTTAGGACGCTTAACTGGAAGAGTATGGGCATAAATATCAATGGTGAATACATCTTGCACTTGCGATGTACCGACGACATACTTTTAATATCGGAATCCTCGCTTCCGCTTTGCTACAAATGTGTCTAAAAATGAACCTGAAGAAAACTAAGGTCATAATCAACAAACACCTTAATCCGAGACCCATCGTTGTCAGTCACCAATTCAAAGTTGTTTCCAAATACTAGGTTAATATTACCTAATTTAAAAATAAGGTATAATAAACGCAACCCAGGTGAGGCCTGTTTATTTTAATATAATTCACTTTATCATTCTTTCTCAAGTTTCAAGGTAACACAATAACTAAGTTAATTAGTTTTCTTATGAACTGATACAACATACCGTGTTGGGTATAAATAATCAGCATTCATAGGTGTACATCATACCTACTCGTGACAGCCTCACAGAAGTAACCAACAACATGTCTGCCAAGATCATCCTTGTCTTCTGCGCACAAGCGCTCCTCATCCAAGTAAGATAATTATATAATTATTCATTTAAATTATTTTCTTTTAATATGTAATTTTGACCAAGTAAAGCTAAAAGCCATAAAAAAATTACTTATTATTTTAATAATTATTTACAGTCGGCTCTGAGCCAGTGCACCAGCGCTGCTGCGGTGGTTGCATCCCCCGGCATCCCAGCCACTGCTCCTTACGGCCTGGCTGCTCCTGGTCTGTACAACGGATTGGCCGCTCCTTACGGACTAGCTGGTGTTGGTTTGGGGTACAACGGACTGGCTGGTGCCTGTGGACTTGGTGCTGGCTTGGCTTACGATGGACTGACTCCTTACGGTTTAGGCGCTAGATACGGTGGTTTGATGGGATACAACGGCATCTTTGATACAATTCCCGCTATCGCTCCCGGTTGCGGTTGCGGCAGAGGCTACGGTTACGTCATCTAATTAGAAGATTACTCCGAAAACGATTGCTGCTCTTTTCAACGACTACGAAGCACTTAAGAACCCTCTAGGACTGTGAAACTTTTTTGATATATTGTACATTAATGTGCCATTTATAACTTTTTGCCATTCAGTTTTTATTTTGTAATATTTGGATCAAAATTAATAAATATGAAATCAAAAATATATGTTTTTTGCGTTCTAAACTAAAAAAAGAACTTAACTCACAGAATCTACTTAGACGAGCAAACTGTCGTAAACGTCAAGAAATCGTGCCCAAGACCAATGTGTTAACATGTTCACTGACGCATGGGTGTGGGGGTCTAAGTCAACCAACTGCCGAACTACTGTTGAGGAAATATAAAGGTCTAAACACATTTGGTTCGTTAAGGGATTCGAACTAGCTACTTCGAAAGCTAAAGAAAAACACGCTATTCTCTTAGTCAACGAGACGGTCGGAAACTCAGACAATAAGTAGCACCAATTTAGATCCTGAGACCTTTTTGCACATTGTTTGACACCTTAAGTGATGTCAGTGTTGCTACTTTGTTTCAAAAATCTAAATATTTAAAAGAAGAAACTGACTGACTGACTGACATATCAACGCAGAACCCAAACCGCTGGGTCTGGAGACTCCAAATGTGGCACATAGGTTTCTAATTTAGTCTAGGGGTGCACTAATAATGGATTTTTCAAAACTCACCCTTTAAGGGGGTGAAACGGGGTTCCGCCAATAACAAATAAAAAAATATGATAAAGGGTTCGTATAGATCTGTCACTTGGCAAATTTTTTTCCTAACACCACGCGGGCGTAGCTGCGGGCGGAAGGTAGTGATAAAATAATACCAAACATAAACGTAAACGGAACTAGGAATGAGGTATAACCATATAAATGGGCTAGACCCTGTTATCATTTTCAAAATATTAATTTTTTAAGTCCGTAAAAAAAGGGCGAAAAAAAGGGCGTATCTGGATGCAATTACTTTACCTTCCTCAATATTGTAGTAAACTATCTAAATAGGTTTATACGCCTACACACGCACACAAACATACACCACGTGTTGTCTATGCTTCAAGTACGTGTTTCGGATATTGATGACATAGGAAGGGAACGCAGTGCGCTGTCGGTTAGGTGTAACATGCTAGCCCGTACCTAGGTTCGTTCCTGAATAACGTTAAAGTAACGTTATTCAGGGCTTACTGCCAGTCCCTGTATACGTGTGCCATAAGGGTGGCCTATACCTACACAGAACTCGTCTAGCACTCTGCGTATTTAATACAACAACGCCTGCAGGGTGATTTTAGGGCTGCCGCGCTATTGCAGCGGATTAGGGATGTCCGCTCAAGCAGGTGTACCAAATTTTTATGCAATCATACGATCTAGAATTGCTTCCCTGATGCGGGGAGTGCGTGACAGCTCCAACAGCCTTGTCAGTACTGTGGCGAATAGGCTGGATAGCCAAATAATGTACAAATGGATGTCGTCCTTTATCTATGTAAAATAATAATTGGTGTACTATGGATCTATGATCTGAAATAAATATTATTATTATTATAATATGTCATTGGCTCCACGACATTTTAAAATAAAACCATTCTGGTCCATAAGATTGTAGAGTACAGCAGTTTATTTGCTTGAATTTTATGCAATTAAACTCGAAACTAAAATTAAAATGATTAGGCCTCATCTGGGCTGCGCTCATTATATTTTCATATCAGGTATAACCTAAATAACATTAAATGAAACTATATTTTTCGAAACTTTCACTGTACTGATTCATTCGTGATTGCATATGACTTTTGGTAAGAAGGTAGCAGTGGAATTAGGCTCCTTAAGGTTAGAAACCTTAAAGGAGCAACATTTTCGACCAACCCTCTTAAATGTGTTACATCGTACCGGAATACGGCAAGGCCGCTTGGCGGTGTGGCTCTGTCTGATGGACACTAACCACGGCCGAAGCCTAACTCTAGTTAATTATCAGGAATAATAAAAACAATTCACTAGTAAACTAAAAGAGACATAAAACACAGGTTTTCTTGATTTCATATTTATTAATTTTGATTCAAATATTACACAATAAAAAATTTATAGCAAAAAAGTTAAAGATGGCACATTAAATTTACAATATTTAACTGTAAATTTACAGTAGTAGAAGTTTATAAGGCGCTTCGAAGTCATTGAAAAGAGTAGCAATCGTTTTCGGAGTAATCTTCTAATTAGATGACGTAACCGTAGCCTCTGCCGCAACCGCAACTGGGAGCGATAGCGGGAATAGTATCAATGATGCCGTTGTATCCCATCAAGCCGCCGTATCTAGCGCCTAAACCATAAGGAGTCAGCCCATCGTAAGCCAAGCCAGCACCAAATCCGTAGGCTCCAGCTAGTCCGTTGTACCCCAAACCAACACCAGCTAGTCCGTAAGGAGCGGCCAGTCCGTTGTACAAGCCTGGGGCAGCTAAACCGTATGGAGCGGCGGCTGGGATGCCGGGGGATGCAACTACTGCAGCAGGACTGGTGCACTGGCTCATAGCAGACTGTAAATAATTATCAAAATAATAAGTATTTTTTATGGTTTTTGGCTATACTTGATCAAAGTTACATATTATAACAAAATAATTTAAATTAATAATTATATAATTATCTTACTTGGATGAGGAGCGCTTGTGCGCAGAAGACAAGGATGATCTTGGCAGACATGTTGTTGGTTACTTCTGTGAGGCTGTCACGAGTATGATGTACACCTATGAATGCTGACTATTTATACCCAACTCTGTATGTTGTATCAGTTCATAAGAAAACTAATTAACTCATTAATTATGTTACCTTGAAACTTGAGAAAGAATGATAAAGTAAATTATAGGAATCTCACGAAGAAAATTGTTTGAACACTAAAGTTTTAATTAATAATGTCGATAAATTGGCACGTGGCAACTAACCAGTAAAAAGTATAAAAGGGTGAAGAAATGTTAAGTTCATCATCCAGTCTTCAGCTCGTATTTGAACACACAAACATGTCTACCTTCGCTGTTCTATTGGTCTGCGTCCAAGCTTGCTTGGTACAGGTGAGTCTTAATGAACTTAAATAATTTACCCTTATTGGTTCCTAAATGAAGTCCTTCGAAGCAGAACCATTGTTATTTTCTACATTGTTGTTACGGAAAATCATTGTTCTTAGTAAAAGTTCAAAAAGTATTTTTCATTCGGGGAATTTGGCAAACTAGACAAGGAAGTAAAGAAAAAAAGATGGAAAGCCATTTATTTGACTGAGACAGGACACACAGAATCAAATAAAAAAACACATGAAAAGAGAAAAAAAAATATAAATGAAAACAGATAAAAAGAAGAAAATAAAATAAAGAGTAAGAGGTGTCTCATCTGTGTCAGACATGGACCTTTTTCCGTATACGCTGAGTATTTTATTATATCGATAGGCTGGCGCTTGACTACAAATTGCCTGATGTTAAGCAATTACGTAGTCTACGATAGAACGCGCCAGCCTAGTATACCGATTCACTCATGATTACGAATGATTATCGGTGAGAAGGTGGCAGTGGAATGAGCCTCCATATGGTTAGAAACCTTAAATGACAACAATTCCGACCCACCCTCTCTTTATGGTGTCACCAGACATCGCACAGAAACACGGTTAAGCCGCATGGCGGAGCGGCTTTGTCTGGTGGGTGGTCACTAACCACGGCTGAAGCCTACCACCAGTTGATTGTCACCTGATAAGTACTACACGGGGACCACGTGTGGAGATTCAATTAAAGGTGTACACCCACGGACGAAGGTGACTTAGCCCCCAGAGCCTCTCTTAGAGTTCAGTATTATGCAATTTTAAGACAATCTACTATGATTGGAGACTAAAAAATATTATTTAATATCTTTTCAGAGTGTGTACAGTCAATGCCTCGGCGCTTACGGTCCTGCTGCCGCAATCGCCCCCGCCCTTCCATTTGCCGCCGCTGCACCCTATGGTTACGCTGGTTTTGCTGGTGCTTGCCCAACCGCAGCCTACGCCCCTTACGGCGGTGCTGGTGAAGGTAATGTAGCTGTTGCTGGAGAGCTCCCTGTCGCTGGTACTACCGCTGTCGCTGGACAAGTACCCATCATGGGCGCCGTGAGCTTCGGAGGCGCTGTGCCTGCTGCTGGTGCTGTGTCCATTGCTGGTAGCTGCTCCTGCGGCTGTGGGTCCGCTTACAACTATGGATATCCTTACCTCATTTAAATAATTGTGTCATAGATTATTATGATGTAAGATTATAACAAATAAAAGCATAATTACATTTACGTTATTACTTTCTTTAGAAATTGAAGCAATGTATGTATTGCCTCAACTGTTTTATCGGATCCCAAATGCAAACGAACGACTTATCGAATTCCATACATATAAATCTTTGAATTCTGAATTTAAATTGTTCTACATAGTTAATGAACATCTCAGTTGGTTAAAGGATAATTGAGAGAATGGAACAACTAGTTAAGTAGGTAACTATGTATGACCTATTCATCACCATCAGCCTGTAACGGTAATGGGTAGTATCTTAGACCCGCAGATAGAGAGTAGGTTGAATTGCAGTAGAGATATATAGTACCTAATCACTTTAGTCTGAGAACACGAATTATAAAATAAAATAATAAAAACAGGAGATCTCGTTTCAAGAGTTGTAAAGAAACTCGGTAAAGAAAGATATCTGGAATAATCATGAATAATTTTGAATTTGGAAAGATGGAAGGATAAAAATTGGATTTGTTACAAGCCTTTCCTAGTCCACTGCTACACATAAGTCTGTCAGAACAAGCGCCATTTCACCTTTTTTTGGCATACTTCATCACTGGAGGAAGCTGCGCTGGAGGAAGTCTTACCCCACTAATCTCTATTCATAATATTCACTGCCCCATAAAAGAGTTGTTAATTTTGGGAGACGAGTATGATGTGCTACAAAATCGTTCTTATTTCTAGTATCTATATAAATTATGTGACGCTTATTTTTTTAAATTTTGGAACGTAGTTCCTTATCGCGCGTTGTGAAAGGGGGCTAGATGGAAAAAAATCTTAGGAAAAGTTGTCACGACACTTTTTGCAATAGTAAACTATTGTAAGCTGTGCGGCGTGCGCATGTTTCTCTGTCTGTGAAAAAAAAAATATATATTACATTATATTTGTTAATAATAAAAAAATATTATTATAACTTAAAAAAAATAAAATTTTATTACAATTCTTTCACTAATTAATCGAAAGGAACTTCGTTCCATCCGGGTGTCCCTTGACACCTCTCAAGTTTTCTTAATATTTTTATCATAGTTACTATAAATTTTCATAATCAAGTTTATGGAGAAGCGACAGTAAAAATAATAATGTCTCTGAATTTCTCTCTTAGAGAAACACGGCTTCCTAGTTTTAGATAGGTCATTATATAAATCACACAAGCAAAGTTACTCCGACTATTAGTATTTATGTAACTATAAAAGTTCATGCCTCGTCGGCTGGAAGATCTTCCCTATTCACTGAAGAGTTGCTACCTATCCTCCGGCCTCTACAGATGTTTCCATTGCAGAAAAAAATCTTTGTAGCGGGGTAAAATAGGGATTAGTGCCCGATGTTTATTACTTTAAACATACACCGAAAATTGCGGGTGCTATTTGCCTTCCTTGACATGCACCTGAAGATAATCTTTGAATATATAAAAGAAACTGACTGATTGACTGACTGACATATCAACGCAGAGCCCAAACCGCTGGGTCTGGAGACTCTAAATTTGGCACATAGGTTCCTTACGGGGTCTAGGGGTGCATTAAGAAAGGATTTTTCAAAACTAACTCTTTAAGGGGGTGAAACGGGGTTCACAAAGTGTGTATCGAGAAAAAGATTAGTGAGATCAATTTCGCAGGCGAAGCCGCGGGCGGTAGCTAGTACAATAATAATTTAAAAATGCATTCAATTCATGAGTGCTGCATTCCATTTATTAATTTTTTGAACGTAATACTAAAATTATTTATTGTTACCATATCACATATTGAAATAAAACTACTTTTTAACGGATTTTATGGCGGTTTATTATAGATTTTAGATCCCGATTTAAATGGATTATTTTTTTTTAATAGTCAGTAATAATTTTGTGATTAATATTTTCGGACGTCAAATACCTCAGTCCACCCGTGAACATGAAGTCTAAAAAGACTTTCGCGGTTTATTTTAGATTTTAGTTCCCGACGTTTTTTATTTCAATGTGTGATATTCTCGTAAATCTAAGACAATACTATAAGCTCTTATACGGTTTATAATTCCTTTATTACATTCAGAGCACTACACCTGACAGTCCCATAATATCGTACTAATAAATGTCGAACCGACTTTTCTCTTAATTTGAACTAAATATCTCTTGCTAATAGCGAGCTTGTCCCACTTATTTTGACACAGATGAGGATAAAAGGAGGTTAGATTTGTACCAGGAACTTATTCCCGATCAAAATAAGTTTGTTATAATCAAGATATTCAAGAAAAAACAAAGTTATTCAACCAATTTTATTATACTACACAAACATTAAAACCAAAAAACAATACAATATTAAATAAAAATCAACACTTAGTATCCACATCCAGGCGCGTAAGGCATGTTCAAACCAGGGGCAAAAACACCGGGGCCGTACCCAGCAACAACATTACCATAAACAGGAGCAATAGGGTTGATGTTTTCAGCTACAATACCAATAGCACCATTGCCGCAGCCATAATTAATAGCTCCAACTCCAGAAGTTGGCAAAACACTTTCAAGAACCACAGCACTGACGAAAGGCAGCTCCCCAATCACAGATACAGCTCCTTCAATAGCATTGTCTGATCGAACAATAATTCCGGTGGGGGCTATTGGAGAGTAGCTCATGACACCGAAGCCTCTGCCTCCAGCAGGGGCTAATCCAAGCCCGTAATTATTAGGATAATAAGTTCCACATGCAGGGACAGCGTTCACTGGGTCAACAATAATTTCTGGGATGCATTGAGCTGATATGACCTGTAATAGAGAATACTTACGGTTATTTTTACGATAGCAAAAATTAAATATGTTCATTTAGTCTGGGTTCATAAACTTTGATGATTCATACAGCAGTTATGATTAATGCTTATCAATTTACGATTTATGGTCTGTTAAATGTGATTAATTCAATAAAGCTATATAACGTCGGATAATGGTTCTATGTAATGATTTTATAGAAAACTTAAATGACCAGTTTCTCAAACATATAAATCCCAACATGTGGGTTGGTAACAGCAATTTTTCCAACTAATAAGCATAATCAAACTCTGAATAGGATCTTCTAATCCTCTTACTCTTTGTCTTATCTCAAATCTTACTGAATTTACTTGAACTAAAATTTCTATCAATCTAATAAATAATATTAATAACACTTGATTAAAGTGTAATCAAATTAGAAAAACAACGTTTTAAAAATATTTCAAAACATAATAACAGACAGGAAGATTTGGTTTATACCTGAACAGTCGCTAAAACGGCAAGAACGATTAAACTTTTGGCAACCATTGCAAAAAATGATAACAAAAGTTTTGATGATCCAAAATGGAAGGAGGATGTGGAATGGTCTTCAATTTTGGAAACTCAAATATTTATAGTTTGTTATTACAGTTTAGCAATATACTCTGCGTAAAATGTTACGTGATGTTTTAACTACTTGTAACAATTACAGAACATATTAACAATAAGCAATATTCTTAACAGTAAGGCTCGTTATGTAACTTACTTAAGATTGGAATTGAAATCGAATCAGATTGAATACTATGAAGCTGAAGTGGATTATGCTGGTAATTATGTATTTAAACCAGTAATTACGTATGGTATTGAGATATAGGGACCGTGGGTCGATATGGGTGATCTCTTTATCTCTTTGCAATAAATTGTTAAAATATTAACGCGACGAAAGTTGTAATGCAACGACTAACCACTCGCCAAACTATTCGCCGAACAACCGCCTCATTATTCGTGTCCGAAAAAAAATGTTAAGAATGAGCAACAAGACATTCTAATGGAAGGTACTAATAATAATAATATTCCAGGACATTAACACACATGGTCACTGATCCCAAGCTAAGAAGAGCTTGTGTTATGGAAACCAGATAACATATACTATTTTTCTTTACATACATAGGTAATTACACCCAGACTCGAGACAAACAACATGTTTCACATCATCACACAAATGTCAGTCTCGGGCGGGAATCGAACCCACGACCTGCGGCGTGAAAAGCAAGTATCTCACCGACCACGTCACCGTCATTTTCGTGCTCGTTGCATAATGGAATTAGGTGCGCTGTTTGGTCTTTGTTTCGCAGGCCAAGATATACCAAAAACTTTACTTTTTCTCCTTCTATGGTTTCGCCTCTTTTCGTCGTCTATTTCAATCATGTGGCGCCATTGCATTTAGTTTGTGTAAAGTTTGATCGAAAACATTGTATCTCGATGAACAAAAAGTAACTGCGATTAGTTGTTTCGCGTTTTGATACCGCTTGTATAACATTCAAGCCCCATCTTTGGTAATTGGTCAACATTCATAATGGCACTAACCGTCTAGGTACGTTGTAATAGCGATGAAAAGGAAACATCGAGAAGATATTGTATTGTATCTTTGTCTACTAGGCCTTGGCTGTGGGTTGTAGATTATTTAAGCAACTTACTAATACCAGCACTTTACTCCACCAAGTCTAAACTCGTCCAATGCTGCGTTTACTGATTCGTCACCGTGACTTTACTCAGAATTCATTTCCATCATCATTAGTCCACTACTAGATTTGGACCTTCCCCAACACATAGAGTGACTTCACTGAGCACGTTCCGCGTATACTCACATCTAATTCTTACCAGTCACCTGTCAAATATTGTTACTCCACATAATCGAGAACATCGGACGCTATAACTACCTCATCGTTTTCCCTATCGTATGCATACTTCTTAAAAAGGACACGTAGCTTATCCACAGTATCAAATCTAAGATCCTTTTGATCAAATCATTTGTTTTACATTTCCCAAACTACATAACAACTTATCTTATATGTAGTAATACTACTAACAACGCGTACGTGATTAAAAACAATGTCCTATATGAACTAATTACTCAAAGAGATAATAAAATTATTCCATATTTATGTCATACTCGTTCTAAAAATATTATGAAAGACCGATAAAACTGCAGTTAAATACAACAATTACAATCTAGGACATCATTGTGACTAAGAAGTTCAACAAACATGTCTGCTAAAGCTATTCTGATCTGCGCTCAAGCATTCCTTATCCAGGTGAGAAAATTTAATATCCCTAAATAAATAAACTGATTGTGCATTTAAGTGCATTTAATATTTTCTTGCAATCAGAGTCTAATAGAGTGTGATAGCTGACACGATCGGTGAATGATCAAACGCAGGACCGATAGTTTTAATTGTCTTCTGAAATAGGTATTCTTTCAGAAAGAAATGCAACTGAGCAGGCTCATCTAAGACTATTTAAGCGTTATGCCTAACTCAATATATTAACCTAGAGCCTTTTATTAATCGTCAATAACATGAAAAATGTATAAAAAATGGTATACGCTGAATTTAGATCTTAAAACTAACAAAACTATTTATTTTTACAGTCTGCACTATCCCAGTGCATAAACTCCTTCGATGGCTACGGCATGGCTCCTTATGGATTCCCCAACGGGATTGGCTACAATGGCCTAGGGTACAACATTGGCTATCCAGGCTACGCCGGCATAGCACCAGGTTTAGAATACACAGCGACATCTGGTGGTGGCCTTACTGTTACTAGTGCTTCTCCTATCCCACCTATTGGTATCACTGTAGCTTCTGATAATGCCTATGAAGGATATCTGTCAGTTGCTGGTGAAGTACCTTTCGTAGGTACCACTGGAATGGAAGGTGTAGTCCAAAGTGTTGGTGCCGGTGCTGTCAACCATGCTTGTGGAAACGGTGTGACCGCAATGGCAAATATTGGCGTTGTTGGACCATTATCACCCATTGGAGTGAATCCCATTGGAGGTTTAGGTGTTCCTATGGCTGGCAATGTGTACGCTCCAGGTTATTCAAACTGTGGTTATGTTTTGTAATTTGTTTTGTTAAAATTGAAATAAATGTTTTGGTTTAAATAATTTTCGATTTTTTATTGGTATATCCCTAAATCTTTACACTACTTAACAAATACTGTGTTAAAGGTTTTTTTATTATTAATTCTGACTTTCCCTTAAGGGCCGTCCTTTAATCACGTGAAGCTTGAAAGGAGGGGGAGGGGTTTGACAAAAATCACGAAATGTCACAAGGGGGAAGGGGATGTAGTAAGATACCACGTGTATTTATTTTTTCAAACGCGCGGAACAACCTGCAACCTTTCTGTCTACATATTTTTATTATGGTCCCTAATTTCAGAATAAAATAAGATTATACTTTATACCTGTATTTAACATAATATTCTAAAAAAAATTAGATTTTTTGTAGATACTAAAAATACACTTGATGTTGGGTAGGGGTTGGGGGGTAGTCTTAACCTTCACTATGTATCACCAGGGGGAGGGGGGGTAAAAAATGTTTAAGAACAAGATCACGTAATTAATGGACAGCCCCTTATCACAAATTGATTTGGATACAAGTTTGGGTATGAATTGGATGCCCCAAAGTATGCGGCTAATATCTGCAAAATCTTAATACCTGCCACTCTTTATAAAAAAATCATTTTTTGTGTCGGTATGTGATCATCTATAACAACCTGGAAAAATATAGGATGCATCGATGGGCCCAGCTACTATGTAGTTTGTTTAAGGAGTGTAGCCTGTGGCGTGTTCGGTAAGACCTGACTTTTCACGCTGAAGGTCGTAGGTTTGATTTCCACCCAAGTAAGGCATTTGTGTGTTGAACATATCTGTTTGTCTTGTGTCTTGGTGTAATTAATCTACTATAATTATGTATTTACAAAAAAAAGTAGTAATGTATAGTATATCAATTAGGTAGATAATGAAGTTGTAGTTACTGCAGACAATCTTAATATATATAAATCTCGTGTCACAATGTTTGTCCTCAATGGACTCCTAAACCACTTAACCGATTATAATAAAATTCGCACACCATGTGCAGTTCGTTCCAACTTAAGAGATAGGATAGTTTAAATCTCAAATTATAGTCGCAATTTCAATTTATTGCTAATTATTTGTCTGTTATTATTTGACAGTCACAATTATCTGTTAACTCCAAATGATTCTAACAGATGTCGATACCTTTCGACCGGGTTGAGTAAGTAATCAATAGATGGCGCTGCTATGGTTATCACATTTTATGGAAATTGTTGAGTGGACTGAAGCTACCCGGGCGAAGCTGGGACGGGCCGCTAGTATGTTATAAATAACTCATTTTACAAAGAGAAAAAATAACAAACAAATTGAATAAAACGAATACTTAAGACAAACAGAAGAAGAAAAACAGGCCGATCAGTAGTGTGGATTGTTAGTTAGCTCACGTAGAATATGGTTTTTAAAACTATTTTTAGACAACTGGAAAATGTCAACGTTACCAAACCTGTTGTTGTAAGTCCGAAGTATCCTGGAGATTACTGAATTACTAGCGAATTTTGTGCGGTGACGAGGTATTGAGAACAATGATGAGTGCCTGGTCCGAGTGATTCTCGAATATGTTACGTTACATTACAGGTGAATGCTCGCTGTGAATAAGCACCTAAATATTAGATAATAATGACACATTTTTGTGTGTATCAGTAAAGTATTTTTAACCCCTGACAAAAAGGAGAGATTTATAACATCACCTTCCACAACAACAACCGCTTGAAAATCGCCGCGGCAAAATTGTTGTGTATAAAGAAAAAAAATGTAGAAATGTTGTTTAGTAGGTTTCTAAATAATAATTTATATACACACCGTGCGTCTCTATAAAACACAGTGCATGCTTTTAGTGGGCTATGACCATGCTCAGCGCTAGGGTTATTACCCAACCTTAAGAGTTGGAAAATATTAATTTAGAATAATGGTATACTGCAAAGGCCCTTTATCTAGCTTCTGTCTTCTGTATATCATCTATGTATCAGTCATAGCGAGGATAGGCAATGGGAAAATGTAAGAGGGGGTGCAAACGAAAAGAACACACAATCTGAAGTAGGTTTGGTAAACAGAGCAACTGTTAGGTAAGTTGTGCATTGTCAGGATAGCTCTTTATAGATAACTTAGTGATGCAAAATCGTGAAACTGATAAGCACCTCACATCCATCGTTTAAATATCAAAGTAGTTAGTTACACAAGGTTTTAGGGGGATAATTGTAATCAATTATAAGGTGGGTTACATACGACCGCACTACTTGCCATCATATTTTCTCGCACGGGGGCTGAACATGATATACAAGACATGTGTTAATTAACAAAAGGAGTCCCCTTAAACCCATCAATCTATAACAATGTAAAAAGTTATAAAACAGAAAGGTCATAAGACTGCAATCACCTCATTACCTTTTCCATCTCGATGGTACACAAAATAACACCACAGAAAGCTAATCAATATCTCTGCCAATGATTACAGCACCTCCCTAATCACAAATATTCACAAAATGTTTGGATGGAAATAGATTTCTTTATTGTGCAGACAAATTAGGTTTGCACTTAGTACACACCACGTACTCACTCAACCAACCTCATAAACATTATCCCCTGATGTAACAATGACTATTACATACAACTAACTTGAGTGACCTTGACGTCTTGTAAGTTTGACAACTGACAGGCTATAAGCTATCACAAGTGACAACCATGTGTTAAGGTAACAGCTTGCTACTAGATGCGTGCGACATATTATTATTTTTCTTGGAAAGGTTATTTTATTTGATACGTTACATAATGTAGATAAATAATTTATTTCTTAATTTTCTTTATGAATTTTGAACACGAGTACCACTGTGAGGAATTACCAAATAATTTCTGTGTTCAAAATTCAATTAGGTATTTTAATACTACGCCCTTCTTTGGTTCACAAGTATGTACCAAATTTATATTCAATAAGTCCATATCATTAAAGAAAAGCGGCAGTGACCTGTGACGGACGTAGAAGGTTCTATTTTTACATTTTAATGTGAACCTAAAAAGGGTGCATTTTCACTGACCTCCATCATAATATGCAGATACATTTGTCATCCATCCTTTCTACATACCCCTTATCATTTTCGAAGCATGCTCTTTTGTACCTTCGTCACTACCTATGTTCAGCATTTGATATGTGATAGGTGACTGTCAATTTTCGGTAGTATCAGGCAGATCATTTCTCAACGAAATGGTGTACAGTCTAGTCGAATAAAAACAAAAAACTAGTTTTGTTCACGGACAATTTATTTTATAATTCTACTGTACAATTATGACTTTATTTATTTATATCTAAACAACATAACCAAGTCCACTCCCACAGCCTCCAAGGTATCCCAAACCGGGGGCGGCATAAGCACCAGGGGCATAACCAGCCATAGGGGCAAAAGGAGCAGGAGCAATAGATGCAACAGGAGCGATAGCAGGGGCAAATGCTGCAGAGTCGCTAACCATAGCGTTGACGCCGTTTCCACACGCGTGGTTAACAGCACCAGCACCGGCGGTAGGCAACACGTTCTCAAACGACACAGCACCCACAAATGGCAACTCACCAGCTACAGCCAAAGCACCTTCGTAAACGTTGTCAGACGTAACTGAGATACCGACGGGAGGGATGGCAGATGCGCTGGTGACGGGCAGACCACCGCCGCTGGTGGGAGTGAAGTCTAGTGCTTGAGCGTAGCCACAGCCGATACCGTCGTAAGCCAAACCATTGTAACCCAGACTGTTATAGCCTAGACCGTTGTAGCCCAGACCATTATAGCCCAAGCCAATGGCGGAAGCGCCAAGTCCACAGGGACCAGCAATTCCATTGTATCCCAGTCCAGCGCCGAGTCCATAAGGCGCTCCGAGACCGGGAGCAGCAGTCACAGCAGCAGGACTTGTGCACTGGCACCACGCTGACTAAAGAAAAGAAAAAAACTTTTAAAAATCATTATATAAAATCGTCATTGTCAGATGGCGGGAGATCGTGCGAAGAGCTGTTTCCACCTCTGTAACCAATGTGGCTGACTCAATGTGACCACGACCACTCTGACAAGAGTAAAACGACAAAGAAGAAGAAGAAAATCGACATTGTAGGTAATACTATACGTCTTAAGACGTAAGACGTCATTTAAGTAAAGGAAATCGACAGCGAAAGTTTGCGACTTCTCTACTATCTTTTGTTTAAATTCGTACAGTAGCCAAGACAGGTTAGATGGCATGGGTCATGGTTGGTTTTAAAACTCGGAGTCCTTTCGTGCTTCACGTTTCAATTTCAGTATTGGTTATAATGGTTAAGACAGTGACTGGATTAAGGCAGCGGGTTTAACCCCACCAAAACCCGAGGGTTTTAGAGATTTGATGCAGGTAGTTCGTAATAAAAATCAATGATTATCATTGACTAATTGAAGTAATAAAATCAAATTGCTTACTTGAATCAAAAGCGCTTGTGCGCAGATCACCAAAATGGTCTTAGCAGACATGTTTGGAAGTATAATGCTACTAAATCGGATGTGTACAAATGAATAATGTTTAGAACCAGCTCTACATTAATTTATACCAATAAACATCGATTTCAAAGAAAATGTGAAACAATGCATATTGTAAGCATTTTCAAAACCTTATGTAATTTTGATAAAGTCTGTGCAACTACTTTACTATTTTGCTAAGAAATCATGATATCGTATTTTGTAACCTAATTTACGCAGTCGTTATTGATTATAAATACTTTGGAAATGTTTAGTTCATCATCCAGTCTTCAGCTCCTCGTTGAACACACAAATATGTCTACCTTTGCTATTCTTTTACTCTGCGTCCAAGCTTGCTTGGTACAGGTAAGTTTATTTTGAAAACTCTATCAAAAAAAAGTATAGATGTATTGTCTAAGTGAGAAGGTTTTTTCGATTTTCCACATTAGGTAAAGAATCGATAAACCATAGACCAACCTATTCCATCTATTCATTGGTGTCCTATCAAACTTTAAATTAGCCAGTAATGGCAGGGATATTAGCCTCACCTTTGAAATAAATAAAATAAATAAATATTCTCGGACAACACACGGTCAACTGGTCCCAAGCTAAGCAGAGCTTTTGTTATGGAAACCAGAGAACTGGTATATACTACATATAATACTTTTCTTTTGTAAATATAAACTTATAATAGATATTTACACCCAGACTCGACACAAACACAAATGTTCATCACTAATGTTTGTCTCGGGTGGGAATCGAACCCACGAGCTGCGGCGTGAAAAGCAAGTAGTAGTAGTAGTAGTAGTAGTATCGCGGATTCGATCCCCGGTTATGCTGACTCATCTTTGTGTGAATTGTTTGTGAAACCGGCACATCTAAGAACTATTTATTCCAGAACACGTGACATCCACCCACCCATACTTGGCCAGCGTGTGTGGTTTAGGGCCTAAACTCTTTCTTTTTTAGTTGAGAGAAGAACCGTGCCTAGATGGGACAGTAAAGAGGGTTGAGGTGTGCATTTAAAAAAATATTACATGAGTATTTTTTTGCAGAATGTTTTCAGCCAGTGCCTTGGACCTTATGCTGGCGCTATTGCCCCCGGGATCGCTCCTTTTGGCTACGGCCCTGGAATAGCTGACATCGCATACCCTGGTGCTGGTTGGGCTGGCGCATACCCTGCTGCTGGATGGGCTGGTGCTTACCCCGCTGCTGGATGGGCTGGTGCTTGCCCCAACGCCGCTCTTGCCCCTTATGGTGGAGCTGGTGAAGGTAACGTAGCAGTTGCTGGAGAACTCCCCGTCGCTGGTACCACCGCTGTCGCTGGACAAGTACCGATCATGGGTGCTGTGAACTTCGGCGGTCCCGTCCCTGCTGCTGGTGCTGTGTCCATCGCGGGTAGCTGCTCCTGCGGCTGTGGCGCCCCCTACGGTTATGCAGGTGCTCCGTACGTTTTATAAGTAGTGAAGTTAACTATAGTTTTTTCATAATTCCATGACAAAGAGATGAAATAAATGAATTTTATATAAAGATTTTTTTGTGTGTTTTTTTAATATAATATTATTTCTTTAATCATATAGTAGCTGTTCTCTTTCTTCGCTTTGGTATAATCTAGTTATGTTAAACTGTACAATATAATATAATCATGTTAGGCAAAACGGCAGGATGTATCATCATCATCATCAACCTATCCTAGTCCACTGCTGGACATAGGCCTCTCCTAAAGCACGCTGCTGAGCACGATCCGAGTTCTTGCCGACCTCCCTGCTGAGATTGTCACTCCACCTAGTCTGAGGGCGTCTTACGCTACGTTTGCCAATTCGTGGTCTCCCCTTAAGAACTCGAATCTGCATACTGCCACTTCAGCTTGTTAATCTAGTGAGTTATGTCGATTAAATTAGTTATCTGTCGAATCACTTCATTGCGTGTTCGATCCTTCAGAGAGACTCCGAGTATAGCCCTTTACATAGCACGCTAGGTGCTATAGTCAGTGCCCATGTTCGTAATTGTCGTCGCGGCTGTGTCGAAATAATTAAAAGGTTTTGGGAAACCAATAAAACTGTCTGTCTGTTTTTTTTTTCAAAAAATGATTATAAAATGACAACTACTAGGCCAAACTATGTTTATTTTTTATGGGATCAAATGGCAACTGTTCCGCAACTAACTAAAGAACCATCGGATAATAAATATCATCGTATACAGTGTACGTACATTAAAAAAAATACCTACCTATCAATTTGAGAACCCCTCGGTTGAAAATTGAAGAACCGTGAATAAAAAGCAAAGCAAGCAAGATGTATTCTGTCAAGATAAAATATAGGTTCACGCACGCGCTTTCAACAGGAAGAGAGTAAGGTGTCACAAAAATATCATAAAGCATGACACCGATAAAGATATGACAACCATAGACAATACTAACATAATGTTACATACATAAAGTAGGTATACTAGCTTTTCGACCAAAGCTCCTCCTGCGAGTATGTCGCTTATCGCTTTAAACCATTAACCTTTTTTCGCGCAGTCGGATAAAAAATATCCTATGTCTTTTACCGGATCTCAAACTATCTCCATACTCAATTTCATCCAAATCGGTTCAGTAGTAATACTTTCGCATCATACTAATATTATTAATGCGAAAGTGTGTACGTGCCTGTGGGCGAATGTTTGTTACCACTCAGCCGATTTTAATTAAATTTGAAATGTAGATAGTGTAAACCCTAGAATAGGACATAGGCTTTCAAAAATCATTCCCTAGAGGGATTCAGTTTGTATGTAACTTTTTATTCCTCGCTCCTAAACACTTAAAATTTCGTATACATCAACCTTATGATAAATAATGAAATATGTTTTTTATTTTATCTACTACCCGCAAAGGTTGTGGAAAATGAGTTTCAGTTATAAAAATTAATTTTTCTCTGGATCTGTTTAGTCCTAAGCCCGATCCACTCCAAATTCAGCACACATTAACCATAAAAGAAATAATGAATCATGCTTTTTTACTTACCTGAAACTACCCCCAGGGTGTTAAAATAAAGCTATTTTATAACGGATTTTATCGCGGTTTATTTTAGATTTTAAATCCCGACGTTTCAAAGTTTATTTAGACTTCATGGTCACGGATGGACTGAGGTATTTGACGTCCATATTTATTCATCACAATTATTACTGACTACCTATAAACATTATTATTTAAGTTGCGTTCGAGCTCACAGTGTCTTGAGTTCTCAGTTGATTTTGCTTAGGTTTTAATAAAAGTGAATTAAGCACTGGGTCTCAAGCAGGTGGTAAAAACATCCTAATTTTAACGTAATTTTACAAACTGTAGGTACCAAGAAAGACTTTTCACAGATATGCACATATCCGGCTTAACTACCTTAACCGGATTAGCAATGTAAAATTTAATAACTTGATTGTACTTGACTTACCTTTATTAAAAACCTTGTCACGAGACGTACCTCCATAGTAGATAAAAGGCGGTCATTCATTAGTATCATTTTCAAATTTTCAACAAACTTCAAAATGAAGGAGGTCTCCATTCGACTGTATCTTTTTGTTAAGTATTTTTTATGAATTACAAATCCAATTTTTTTTTTGTTTTAATGGTCTACTTTTTGGACCTTAATTTTTTTTTCAAAATCTTTTGAGTCGGTTATGAGTTATTATTAAATTATTGAAGTCGTTGTGTGTTATTTCAAAAGTTATTATAGACTAACAAACTAATTAGTTAGCACATTGGAGGCTTACTAAAAGCGAAACAGAAATCAAAATATTTCATTTAGGTCTATTAGAAAATAAAGCCAAAAAAATTAAAAGTATCACAATTTTTAATTAAACCATTTATTAAATTCCTTAATCTGAGGACAACAAAATGTGAATTGAAATAAATCAGTACCGTCCACATCCACAACCGTTTGCTAATCCAAATGATGGCAAAACCGCTGCAGGGGCTGCAGAAGCACAACTGTTGATACCAGGAGCAACAGCAGGGATGACAGCAGCTCCCAGGTTATTTCCTTGGCTGGAAATAGCAGTGACCCCGTTCCCGCAGCTATAGTTGACAACCCCAGCACCAGCAGATGGAAATGTGCCTTCCAACGCCACAGCGCTAATGAATGGCAGTTCCCCAAACACGTTCAGACTGCCTTCGTAGACATTCTCAGAGGCGACGCTGATACCTGACGGAGCTATAGATGAGGAGCTGGATACGAGAAGGAGCCCTCCACTTGTGGGGATAATTTGAAGACCAGAGAGAACTCCAGAGGCGCACGATGGTGATAAAGTAGGCAATGCTGGGGCTGAGTAAGGTGTTGATAATTGAGGAGCGTAAGACGCACCTAATCCATTCAAATATGATCCAGAACAGCCGCATTGACAAATAACCACCTGAAAAGAAACATTTAATGCAAATTAAACATTACAGATAAATTTTTGAAGCTGAATTTCAAATTCAAACAATGTAGATGACTTGAAACTTAAAAGTCTATCTGTGCTACATAAGTGAACCCTGGGTGATGAAAATGAGTGGTACAAGGTGCCAGAATAGCCTTTTTTTCTAGTGGAACGTCATAATCTAGAAACAAGAGCAATATTATCCATAACAAACATCCATTGCGAAATTTTAGCGAGACATGATTCTGCTCAAATCATATTTTTATTAATAAAACTACCAATATACGTGTACCATGCTCTTATTGATTGAATTACCTTTGTTTGTTTTTAAGTAATAAATTTTAAACTTACCTGAATAAAAAGCGCTTGAGCGCAAAGTGCTAGGAAAACTTTGGAAACGAACATTTTACTAAATTATCGTGATGTTATTTCTAGTATTCACAGAAGAATATATTACCATTGCAAATTCAAACATATTTTATACTAAAATCTTTATCAGAAGTGCATGTAATAGTTTTCGCAACTTTCCTATTGCCATTTTTTTATCAAAACAATGTATTTGTTAATTATTACATATTGGCACGTATTTTAATTGCCCTTTATGAATTTGTAGTATAAATAGATTGGGATAGAAACAGTTCATCATACAGACTGCAATCCGTCGCTGAACACACAAACATGTCTACCTTCACTGTTCTGTTGCTCTGCGTCCAAGTTTGCTTGGTACAGGTGAGTGAATTTATTGTTTTGTTTATTATATTATAACTTTGTTGTAGAACCTTTCTATTTATAATCGTATAAATAGTATGACCAGTTTCCAGCCATAATGTGATTCATCTTAGAGTTATTCCTGTGAATAGTGTGTCCTGTGAACAGTCTTTGTGTGTAAGAGTTACTGTATAGTTACACTTCATTTGGCCCTGGCTCTGTAGAAATCTTGCCAAATTTATAGTGGTTGACACTAAGCCACTATTATAGATTATTAGAGAGATTAATAAATTAAGGCCAGTTTTTATTAGCTAGGTATAACCAGAGTTTAATTATTTATTAATATTAACTTTCTTCAACAGAATGTGTTCGGCCAGTGTGGCTGTGGATCGGCTTTTGCTTCAGGAATATCTGCGATCACCCCTGCTATAGCACCTGTTGTAGCTCCAGCTGGCTGTGGTTTCGGTGCCATTGGTGGTATTGGAAGTATTGGCGGTATCAGTTCGTACCCTGCTAGTGTGGCTTCCTACGGTGGATTGGGCGAAGGCAACGTGGCAGTAGCAGGAGAGCTACCTGTCGCCGGCACCACCGCTGTGTTCGGACAGGTGCCTATCCTTGGTGTCGTCAGCTTCGGTGGCTCTGTGCCCGCTGCAGGTGCTGTCTCCATTTCTGGACAGTGTAGCTGTGGTTGCAGTAGTAATGGTTTCTACTGAGATCGATTTGAGAAAGAATATCTCAATGTGATTATGGAATTACTGTAAAACTAAAAATTAAAGGCATTGATAACAGCTTTATTTTGTAATTTATTTTTGTCCATATTTTCGTTTTTATTCTTCGGTAGGCTGGCGCTTTACTACAACTTGCCTGATGTTAAACAATGATATAGTCTACGATGGAACGCGCCAGTCCAGTATACCGATTTACTCGTGATTACAAATGATCATCGGTGAGAAGGTGGTAGTGGAATGAGCCTCCTTAAGGTTAGAAACCTTAAAGGCGCAACAATTCCGACCCACCCTTTCTACATGGTGTCACCAGACATCGCGTTGTAACACGGTAAGACCGCTTGGCGGTGCGGCTTTGTCTGATGAGTGGTCACTAACCACAGCCGAAGCCTACCACCAGTTGATATTGAAGTTACTGAACGTACACACAGTAGCACACTACAATGCTACTGTAACAAAGTGTCTAACACTATGGTAAGACTTGGCTAACAAATCTGCCCACCGGCATGTGTAAAGTTTAAAAAAGACAAGAAAAGATATATTGGGATGTATATTACGAAAAGGGTAATAACGTGTTGTATGTAAGAAACTTAGAGACATGATCTAAGTGATCAAGCAAGCTTGGACGCAGAGCAACAGAACAGCGAAAGTAGACATGGTTGTGTGTTCAAAGAGCTGAAGACTCGCTGATGAACAAGAAGTACTTATCGTCGCTGTAGAGTGATAAACTCGTATGTCCAGAGAACCAAACTTTACAAAAACAGAAAAAAATGTTTTATTTCGTCAATGCTTAAAGTATTATTATATTGCTTTTGTCCCAAGTTCATAATCATAAAATTGGGTTCAAGGGTTCGCCACATTATAAAATACGCGAATTTCATTCGATTTTTACAAAAATAAAAAATTGTATGATTTTTGACAAACGAGGTTGTAAAATTTATTTTTATACGACTTACGTCAAATCTTTTGTTATCATATTGAAATCTTTTCTCACTTAGTATTACAGGCTTATCATTCTTGTGTTATCTAGTCAACTTGTTGCTTATGTTCACATTATTTACATAATATTTTCATTAATTTATAGCAGTAATATGAATTTTCAGTATAAATACTGTGTGTGTGTGTGTTTTCATCATTATTTTCAATTACCAGTTTGAGTACTTCAAAATGTCTGCCAAGACCTTCGTTATACTTTGTGCGCAAGCACTAATCCAGATAAAATTATTTAAAATAATTCAGTATAATGATTAGTAGTTATTTATTAGTAGTTATTAACGTGCTCATCTTTATTTTACATTTCGATATGATAAATTTAAATATTAATATTAATGCGAAGTGAAAGTTTAACCCCGTTATTCATAAACGGTACGCAAGTTAAGCTCAATATAAGCTCATTATAGCTAAAATAGGTTTTTTTTAACTTAAAATAGGCTTGCGCTTGTCCACAACTTGCCTGATGTGAAGCAATGACACATCAAGCAGCAGTCTACAATAGAACGCGCTTAACGAAAGAGGAAACATAGATGCCGACAGCGAATTCCACAATTTGGCAGTTCGCACAATGAAAGTGGAAACAAAAGCGCTTCGTGCGTACCCGTGGAATTTCCACCATATAACGGTGGCGCATAGCCGTACTTCTACTTGTCCGATGGAAGAACGGGGATGGGGTAATAGGATTGTGTTTATAATTCATTTGTCTTTCTCTTTCATTTTGAAATTTCTTCTAGTAAGAAAGAAACAAAGTCCATTTTAACTAAAAAATCTTATAACTTTTGATGAATAAGGCCGTAAAAGTTTAATTATTATTTGAAATAGTTAAGTAACTATATTAAGTAAGTATATTTTCATCATGAAAACCTTATTTCTACTTACTTAAATTTTTCTACTGTTCTTAGATTAAATAATATGTTCTAAAAGTTACAAGTAATTAATTAATAATTAATTTTATTACAGTCGGCAGTGAGCTAGTGCACCAGCCCTGCTGCGGTGGCGGCTGCTCCCGGCCTTGGCGCCTCTTACGGACTCGGCGTTGGTTTAGGATACAATGGACTAGCTGCTCCCGCTATAGGCTTGGGCTTCAATGGCCTTGGATACAACGGTTTAGGCTACTAGGTACGGTTTGGGTTACAATGGCTTGGCTTACGATGGTATCAGCTGCGAGTATGCTCAAGCTCTAGACTTTACCCCTACCAGCGGCGGTGGTCTACCCATCGTTAGCGCGTCTGCAATCGCTCCCGTCGGTATCTCAGTTACGTCTGACAACATTTACGAAGGTGCTCTGGCTGTAGCTGGCGAGCTGCCGTTCGTGGGTACTGCGGCGTTTGAGAACGTGTTACCAACCGCTGGTGCTGGTGTTGTTAACCACGCGTGTGGTAATGGCGTTAACGCCATGGTTAGCGATCCTGTAGCATACGTGCCTGCAACTGCTGCGTATGCTCCTGCTATTTCACCTGCTTTTAGAGCTTATGGACCTGCAGCAAATGCGTATGGGTACCTTGGAGGTTGCGGGAATGGGCTCAGATACGTTGTGTAAAAAAATAATTTACAGTTTGTAAATAAATAACTTCATATACTCGTAAACTTATTTTATTTTAAATTTTAAACACTTTTCTACACTTAATAAGAACCACAACAAGAACACTGTCCGGTAATACTGACAATACCAGCAGCAGGAACATAATCATCAAAATTGATCACACCTACAATAGGTACAGAACCTACGACCCCTGTGGTACCCTTTACTCTAAAATCCCCTATAGCTTCTACATTGCCTTCACCAGCTCCACCATATCCAGGAGAGGCTATACCATAATTGTAAGCAGGGAAACTAGCAGGAGCTCCAATAGGTAAATACGCAGGAGAAGAAAATGCAGAAGTAGAAGCATAAGGGCCAATAGCTGATAGCCCTGCACTATACGCGTTACCACACTGGGCGAGTACCATCTGTAACAAAAAATATAGTGCTAATACTGCCGTCATAAAAAAAAAGGGTGCATCTGACATATTTTATTCGTAACTGAGTTATATACATTGTCGAAGTCGACAAATCACAATTACGAAAAATGATCTTCACAACAGTAGATTTCGACAATGTATAGAACTCGGTTACAAAAAACTGCATCATTGCTTAACAACAGACGAGTTGTGGTCAAGCGCAAGCTTATTACAGAATAAAAATAATAGGCACACAATTTTCAGACTTTCACTCATTTTTGACTTACCTGTATCAAGCACGCTTGGACACAGAGCAACGCGACAGCGAAGGTGGACATGTTTGTCTGTTCAACAACGTACAGAAGACTGTATGACGTATAATATTTGCACTAATTTATACAAATGTGTTATCTATTGCTAGTCAATTTAATAGATAATGGTAATATCTGTGCAAAATTCGTAATATTAGTTGCAAAAACAAATCGCAAGGAACTAGATAATAATGATGTCTACACAATTGTGTCACATTTTGTTGGATAGAACTGCTTTACAATGTTATAATTCTAATAGTAATAAATTAGCTGTCAGTGTTCAGATTCATCTAATTACCTAGATAATTTTTACATTGTTCATTTTATAATAATAATTCTCAATAGCTTTTGTATATATATTTTTCTTTTTAACTTCTAGTTAAATACTAAAAGGACTGTTTCCACTTTTATTGTGCGAACTGCCAAGTTGCGGAATTCGCTACCGGCATCTCTGTTTCCCGATAGCTATAATCTGCACGTCTTCAAATCACAAGTAAATTGGTATTTACTGGGTAAGCGCGTTCCATCGTAGGCTACATTATTGTTTCACATCAGGCAAGTTTCACATCAGGCAAGTTGCAGCATAGCATTAGCATAGCATTAGCATAGCATTAGCATAGCATTAGCATAGCATTAGCATAGCATTAGCATAGCATTAGCATAGCATTAGCATAGCATTAGCATAGCATTAGCATAGCATTAGCATAGCATTAGCATAGCATTAGCATAGCATTAGCATAGCATTAGCATAGCATTAGCATAGCATTAGCATAGCATTAGCATAGCATTAGCATAGCATTAGCATAGCATTAGCATAGCATTAGCATAGCATTAGCATAGCATTAGCATAGCATTAGCATAGCATTAGCATAGCATTAGCATAGCATTAGCATAGCATTAGCATAGCATTAGCATAGCATTAGCATAGCATTAGCATAGCATTAGCATAGCATTAGCATAGCATTAGAATAGCATTAGCATAGCATTCGCATAGCATTCGCATAGCATTCGCATAGCATTAGCAACAATATTTTTGAATAGGTTAACTGTTAGTAAAATTAAAACTTATAACTTTACAAAGATTTTTAAGGTTGAATTTTTAAGGTGGTCCAGAGGTAAGCGTGATCCCGTGTAACCGCAAGGTCACGAGTTCGATTCCCGAGTCGAACAAAATGACTTCTATAATTTTCTTAGAAAATCTTAGCCGTAGTTCGAAGTTTAAAATCGTGCCCGATTAACGGCAATAGTCTCTCCCCTTGGGATATGGGACCTTAACATAACTAGTGGAAAATGGATGATATACACCTCTGACTTCACCTTCGGTTAACACAGCCGTGACGCTGTGTAGCAGCGGTGGCGCAGCGGTACGGGCCTCGCCTTAGAAATACAAGGTCGTGGGTTCAAAAGCGCTGGCTGTGCGCACACATCTTTGTGTGAATTGTTTCATCTCCGCTGCTCAATATCAGTGAAGGAAAACATCGTGAAGAAAACCGGCATGTCATTCGAAGACATGTCACATCCACCGACCCGCACTTGGCCAGCGTGTGTGGATTAAGGCCTAAACTCTCTCAACTCGTAAAATACGTGACCACTCATCTGACAAAGCCGCACCGCCAAGCGGCCTTGTCGTGTTCCGTTGCGATGTCTGGTGACACCATGCAGTGAGGGTGGGTCAAATTGTAGCTCCTTTATGGTTTCAACCTTAAGGAGCCTAATTTCACTGCCACCTTCTCACCGAAAGTAATTCTCACTAGTGAATTGGCACATTGGGCTGGCGGGTCCCATAGTAGACTACATAATTGCTTAACATCAGGTAAATTGTAGTCAAGCGCCAGCCTATTCAAGAATAAAAAAAGAATAACTTTAGCATCAAGTGTAAGAACGATCAGTGAGAAGATAAGAACTTTTTTGCTCCGGCTTCCTTTTGCAGACTTCCAGCCTTCGGCACTGGTACATTAATCTGTTCTTAGCATGGAAGAAATTTAATAAGCTACTAGGTTCTTAGGAAACATGTCATCGATTTTAATTTCAGTTTTCCTAACAATAATCTGCATTTATACATTTAAAAATACTAGTACTCAGCTCGGGAACCGAACCCGGACGTTTTGAAAAATAAAACTGACACTGTTTCTATTTAGACATAGATTGTGTAGGTTAATACCTACACAATCTGCTTAATAGCAGTAAATTTTACTTTATAACATGACGTCTCAAATTAAAATAACTTCCGAAAAAAGTCTTTTGGTTAAAAGGCTTCATTGAAATCTACTTAATCCGCCATTTCATAGTAGCGGCCATCTTGAATTTATAGTAAATGAATTTTCCAAATCAAAGCTTTTCATTTTAAATCATTAAACATTATTAAAAGCTTCTTGTGACAGTCTGGAGTCTGAACTAGGTCGAAACCTGTGCTACACTATATTGAGAAGTTTGAAAGAAAATTGGTGATACGGTTTATGACGGCGGCTGTCTTAGATTTCTAAGGACATTGAATACGTATTACTTAATTGTGACCAGATTAGGGTGCGTCACAAATTTCTTATCAATCTGTCAACAGGAAGGGCGTTAGGTTTAAATTATTAGATTTGATCCAAATAAATAAACAAACAGGGCAAGCTAAACTAAACCGCTGAAAGCTAAATAAATTCTTAAATTTCTCTTTTACTCATTGTTGTTGTCTTAAGCATGTATTTAATTCTTATCAAATCATCTTTCTACTCATGACAAACACCTGTGATTTTATGTATTTGGGTAAACAATGAAAATAAAAAATTAATTAAATACTCTGTCAAAAGATTTTTATTTCGTTTCTTGTTGGTACATATCTTGTTGTAATTAATACAAATTAAATTTGTACATTGTGTTTTCATGAGATCAGTATCCACATCCACAACCACCAAAACGGTTTAATCCAAACGCAGGTGCGATAGTGGGGGCAACAGCGGGGCCAAATGAACGAATAGCAGGGATAGTAGCAGCTCCCAAGTTATTGCCCTGGCTGGTGATAGCAGTGATCCCGTTCCCGCAGCTGTAATTGACAACACCAGCGCCAGCAGATGGGAATGCACCTTCGAGCGCCACAGCACTAACAAATGGCAGCTCTCCAATCACGTTCAGATTACCTTCGTACACGTTTTCAGAGGCGACGCTGATCCCTGACGGAGCTATAGCTGAAAAACTGGTTACGGGGAAGAGACCTCCACTTGTGGGGACTATTTGAAGACCTGATGAGATCCCTGAGGCACATGAGGATGACAGGGGAAGTACTGATGCGGTTATACCGCCGAGGTAAGAGGAGCCACAACCACATTGACCAAAAGCAACCTGGTAAAAAAGTGTTAATTTTAGAGTAAAATCACAAAGTCAGAAGAATTAACAATATTTTCTGTAGATTTAGGGTTAGCTTAACTTTTTAAACATACCTGGTTAATGACAGCCTGGATGCAAAGCACGAGAACGATCTTAGTAGACATGTTGAAGATGTCGTTAATCCTGCAAGCGACAACTTGAGTATGAAATTCACACTGCACTCAACAGTTTTATACTAAACGTTATCAGTAAAGCACTATGAAATAGTTTTTGCACAAAACATTGCGAATTTATCAACACGTTCTGGCACGTATTGTGATTGTTTTGCGAAAATAAAAGTTCTATCTATTTTAGGTCAGTATAAATAGGTGTGATAGGTTCCAGTTCATCATCCAGTCTTCAGCTCGTCGTTGAACACACAAACATGTCTACCTTCGCTGTTCTGTTGCTTTGCGTCCAAGCTTGCTTGGTACAGGTGAGTCATTTTTTTATTCTATAACTGACTTGAGCTTGATTACAACTTGCCTGATGTTAAGCAATGATGTGGTGTAATATGGGACGCGCCTGCCCAATATATCGATCCACTCGTGATTACAAATGATTTCCGCTGAGAAGGTGGCAGTGGGATGAGGCTTGATGTGGTTAGTCGCACCGGAGTTTGATCCAGCTTCTTAAATGGTTTCACCAGAACCCAGCAAGGCCAATTGTTAGTGCGTCTTTGTCAGGTAAGTGGTCACTAACCACGGCCAAAACCTACCACCAGCTAATTACCAGTTGATAGTCACCTGATTTGCACCATCCAGGTTATCGTTACAACTAGTTTTTCGTCAACAGAATGTATTCGGTCAGTGTGGGTGTGGGTCAGCGTTCGCTTCAGGAATATCTGCTATCACTCCTGCAGCGTTCGCCCCTGCTATTGCTCCTGCTGGTTGTGGTTTTGGCGCTATAGGCGGTATCAGTTCGTACCCAGCCAGTGTTTCGTCCTACGGTGGAGTGGGAGAAGGCAACGTGGCAGTTGCAGGAGAGCTACCTGTCGCCGGCACCACCGCTGTCATAGGACATGTGCCTATTCTTGGTGTCGTCAGCTTCGGTGGCTCAGTGCCCGCTGCTGGTGCAGTCACTATTTCTGGACAGTGCAGCTGTGGATGCAACGGACTTTACTAAATTTTCAAACGACAGCCGACTATGACCCAACTATGAATACTTTTTTTAAACAATAAAATTACTAGCAGCTTTTACTTTAGAGTACGTTATTATAATGTTTGCCCCACCTCGGTTACGCATCACAACAAAAAATACATTTTTTACATTGACAGACTTCATTTAAAAAAATACTCTAATTCAACTCTAATAAAAACCGGTAGCCGGAGCAGCGGAGGCACTGCGGCACGGACTGCGCCTTAGGACTATAAAGTCGCGGGTTCGATTTTCGGTTGTTTCCACACATCTTTGTGTGAATAGTTGTTAAATCACCGCTGCTCAATATCGGTGAAGAAAAATATCACGAGGAAACCGGTATATTAAGATCTTATCATTCGAAAACATGTGACATCCACCAACTCGCATTTGGCTAGCGTGTGTGGATTAAGGCCTAAACCCTCTCAACTAGGAAGATAAAGAAAAGACGCGTGCCCAGCAGTTAAACCCAAAAAAATAAGGGTTGAAGTGAAAAAAAATACAGAAAAGTGCGAGCGTAACTTTTAGTGAGATAATTACGTTTAATACCAGGGGAGCTGGTAGATAGTTTTGAGTAACTTGTAGATAGTTTCTCTCATAACTTCTACAATTCCTCTATTCTCAGAAATCATGTTTAATACTTTTGAATTATGCAATATTACTCTAAATTATCAGTGTTTATTTATTGCTTAGTTGCTTTATTGCTACGTGGTTGCAACTCCTATAACCTCGTCGTAATAACTAGACCAATACTGCTCCTACCTTTAAGTCTCAGGAATCTGATCTAGTCTTCAAATAGTCCCTTCAAGTTGAGGCCTCTTTCCCGTGATCAGTTCCTCAGCTATAACTCCTTCAAAAATCAGCGTCGCCTCTGAAAATGTGTACGATGGTAGTCTGAACGTTGCAAGGCGGTGCATTTATTAGGGCTCCAGCGTGGAAAGGCGCGTTCCCGTTTTTTGACATTGGTATCACCAGCTGCAGCTGTCGGAACTGGGTCACTGCTATTTGAAGTCGATAGCAATAACAATATGGGCAATAACCTGGAAGCTGCTGCTATCTCTGCTGTTGGTTTTTATGATCTTGCTGGTGCACCAGTTCATGGAAGCACAGGTTTTGTTGGTTGTTGGTGTGGATATTGATTATTTGGTGATTAAAATGTTTTAATAGTTGTAAATCAAATTTACGGTTTATCCTGATCGCCTGGTGGCGTAGTGGTTAGTGACCCTGACTAGTAAGCTGAAGGTCGTGGGTCGATTCCCACCCAGGACAAATCTTTGTGTGATGACCACGATTATTTGTTCTGTGTCTGGGTGTAATTTATCTATTATATGTATCGGTACAGGGGCCGATCAGAGGGATAGTCCTCGCCAGAAAACTTATTGAGTGGGTGTGGTTACGAGCAGCAAACAAAGTTAACTTAATTACACTATTAATTTGTTACGAAATGTAAAAATAATACAACGAGACTGTAAGACAGTTCCTAGACCGATGTTGGTCGCACGGATGTCTGTAGAGAACTGGGGACAGTTCGTGTAGCGACAATCCCCACTCGTCGCCCGTGCGAACCTCAGGCTAGACTCTGTCGAAGCGTGTCGACACGACGCGCTGCCGTCTCGCTGTCAAGTCTGCTCCCATACTAATGACTTCTCCGACTTAAGTATATATTTACAAAAAAATATGTATTTAAGGATTATATCCGTTCCTAGTACCTATAACACAAGCAAATATAATTACTTATTTTGGGACTAGATGGCGCTGTGTATGTGTGAAAATATTATTTATTATTATTTATTTATTATTAACTATCCTACCAATAAGTCTTGCTACACGATTTGGAGTGGCTCGAATGTCTGTTTTTATTTGTTTTATTAACTGTTGCTAGTACGTAGGTTGATCAACTCCTTTCAATGTAATTTTTATTAAGACACCATTTCATAACACATCCTTAACACAAGCTCTGCTTAGTTTGGGACCAGATGACCGTGTGTGTTAATGTCCCAGAATATTTTAATTTTTTCATTTTATTTAGGATTATATTTTTTTTGGGTTTTAAGTCCAATCCCAAACGCTAAATCAGAATCGTTTCCTAACATCTGAACTTAAATTAGTTTTCCTTGGATGTCGATACAGTATTTTGATAGGATTACATAAGAAAATAGGTGGTTGTATGAACTCTATGCTAACCTATCGAGATTGGGTTCAACTGTTTTATTTTTTGTCTATTATAGACAAATCTAATCTAAAGCGCCAGAATTGGAGCCTTGGCTCTACATAATATCCAGTATAATTTTATTCTATTCCTACAGCATTTTTGAATAAGCAAACTGTTTAGTAATCTGACATAAATAACGGGCCGGTGGTGTGGTCAGTAAGATACTTGCTTTTCACGCCGCAGCAGGTCGTGGGTTCGATTTCCACCCGACACAAACATTACTGATGAACATTTGTGTTTGTGTCGAGTCTGGGTGTAAATATCTATTATAAGTATAATATATTTACAAAAGAAAAGTATAATATGTGTAGTATATACCAGTTATCTGGTTTCCATAACACAAGCTCTGCTTAGCTAGGGACCAGATGATCGTGTGTGTTAATGTCCCAGAATATTTATTATTTATTATTATTTAACTTAGAAGTTATTACTTTAGAATAGACAGCTGGTAATATGCGGGTAATCCGGGGCCTTTTACATAAACATGCTACTAGCTGCCTCGGGGAACTGCGTATCGCATATTTCTAAACCATCTTTGAGCTTCTACTGATATTCCAATAGCAAAATAGGCCAAATCGGTTCAGCCATTCTAGAGTATTAGTGCGACAAACAAATGCTTACTTATTTTTACAGAATGGTTTTGTGAGCATGGAAAAGCCTGAAACTTTAAGATAAACGAAGATCTGTTCTTAGAAACCATGGCATCGATTACATTAAAAACAAACTCGGGAATCAAACCCAGTTAGATTTGGTTTTGATATCGAAAGTGTAAGTATTAAGAAGTAAATGTTACTGTCATGGTGTTTCATAAGTCTAAAATTAACAAAATGCATTGTTTTGATATTCTTTAATACGTGTGGTTAGGTGTTTATAATGACTACCATTAATTTCAATGTTTTTTTAATAGCCTGTTATGTCTCGATTCTAGGCATGTTGCGGACTCAATCACTAAGTTTTATATTTAGAATACTACGGTCCATCGCTCTTTGGAAAATCTTGACTTTGGACATGAACCTTAGTCAAAGACTAAGTTTGGGTGCCATAAGTAAGGACAGGCAGAATACACATGACGACGAGTTTACGCTTTAGTGACACTAGAAGGTCGCCCTTCATTAGCTTTTCCAAGCGTTTTGAACTCGATAGTCGACTTTATCTGGTAGGCTTGTCCGTATTATATTCTAATTAAATCATCATTCACTCCTGACAACCATATAATTATGTGACGGGCCGGTGACGTGGTCGGTAAGAAACTTGCTTTTCACGCCGCAGGTCGTGGGTTCGATTCCCACCCGAGACAAACATTAGTGCTGAACATTTGTGTTTGTGTCGAGTCTGGGTGTAAATAATAATAATAAGTATATATTTATAAAAGAAAAGTATTATATGTATAGTATATACCAGTTATCTGGTTTCCATAACACAAGCTCTGCTTAGCTTGGGACCAGATGACCGTGTGTGTTAATGTCCCAAAATATTTATTTATTTTATTTATTTATATGATTATGCTCTCTAATACTGTAATAAGGTGAATATTAAAAATATAAATATGTGCTATCAAAACATTTTATTTTCAATCCTGCTCACTACCTATTTTGATATAATAAGTACAAACAATTTTTTTACATTGTGTTTTCATTAGATCAGTATCCACATCCACAACCACCAAAACTGTTTAATCCAAACGCAGGTGCGATAGTGGGGGCAACAGCGGGGCCAAATGAACTAATAGCAGGGATAGTAGCAGCTCCAAAGTTATTGCCCTGGCTGGTGATAGCAGTGATCCCGTTCCCGCAGCTGTAATTGACAACACCAGCGCCAGCAGACGGGAACGCGCCTTCGAGCGCTACAGCGCTAACAAATGGCAGCTCTCCAATCACGTTCAGATTACCTTCGTAGACGTTCTCAGAGGCGACGCTGATCCCTGATGGAGCTATAGCTGAAAAACTGGTCACGGGGAAGAGACCTCCACTTGTGGGGACTATTTGAAGACCTGATGAAATCCCTGAGGCACATGAAGATGACAGGGGCGGTACTGGTGCGGCTATACCGCCGAGGTAAGAGGAACCGCAACCACATTGACCAAAAGCAACCTGGTAATAAATAGTGTTAATTTAAGATTAAAATTGCAAAGTCAGAAGTATTAACAATATTTTCTGTAGATGTATGGTTAGCTTAAGTTTTTAAACATACCTGGTTAATGACAGCCTGGATGCAAAGCACGAGAACGATCTTAGTAGACATGTTGAAGATGTCGTTAATCCTGCAAGCGACAACTTGAGTATGAAATTCACACTGCACTCAACAGTTTTATACTAAACGTTATCAGTAAAGCACTATGAAATAGTTTTTGCACAAAACATTGCGAATTTATCAACACGTTCTGGCACGTATTGTTATTGTTTTGCGAAAATAAAAGTTCTATCTATTTTAGGTCAGTATAAATAGGTGTGATAGGTTCCAGTTCATCATCCAGTCTTCAGCTCATCGTTGAACACACAAACATGTCTTCCTTCGCTGTTCTGTTGCTCTGCGTCCAAGCTTGCTTGGTACAGGTGAGTATTTTTTTTATTCTACGGCTGACTTGCGCTTGATTACAACTTGCCTGATGTTAAGCAATGATGCGGTCTAATATGGGACGCGCCTGCCCAATATATCAATTCACTCGTGATCACAAATGATTTTTGGTAAGAAAGTGGCAGTGAGATGAGACTTGATATGGTTAGAAACCATAAATAAGCAACAATTTTATTTTGATCCACCTTCTTAAATGGTTTCACCAGAGCGCAGTAAGGCCGATTGTTAGTGCGTCTTTGTCAGATGTGTGGTCACTAACCACGGCCAAAACCTACCACCAGCTAATTACCAGTTGATATTCACCTGATTTGCACCATCCAGGGACCACGTATGACGATTCAATTAAAAGGTTTACTTGCTCTCCCACGCGGCCACGGATGAAGGTGACTCAGCCTCTATATCTTTCCCCATGCCCACAAACATGACAAATAAACATCAAATGATAGAAAGGACCTTGCAAAGATGGCCACAGACGCCTGTTACAGCATGGAAATAGAAGAAAATGAATTGCCTATTCATCTTCTTATGTTCCTAGTTTCTACAATATTATGTACTACTATTAATATTAGTGTAGGTATTATGTACTATTTGAGTTTTGAAATAGAATGTACTTCTGAATATTTTTACTACTATCGTTACAAACTTGTTTTTCGTCAACAGAATGTATTCGGTCAGTGTGGCTGTGGGTCAGCCTTCGCTTCAGGAATATCTGCCATCACTCCTGCAGCGTTCGCCCCTGCTATTGCTCCTGCTGGATGTGGTTTTGGCGCTATAGGCGGTATCAGTTCGTACCCTGCTAGTGTTTCGTCCTACGGTGGATTGGGAGAAGGCAACGTGGCAGTAGCAGGAGAGCTACCTGTCGCCGGCACCACCGCTGTCATAGGACAGGTGCCTATTCTTGGTGTCGTCAGCTTCGGTGGCTCAGTGCCCGCTGCTGGTGCAGTCACTATTTCTGGACAGTGCAGCTGTGGATGCAACGGACTTTACTAAGTTTTCAAACGACAGCCGACTATGACCCAACTATGAATACTTTTTTTAAACAATAAAATCGCTAGCAGCATTTACTTTCGTGTACGTTATTATAATGTTTGCCCTACCTTGGTCACCTATCAATGTTAGGTAATAAGAAAAGTTACATATTTAAAATTCTTACAGTTTATTAAAAAAATACTCTGATCCAAAATTAATAAAATCCGGTAGCCGGAGCTACCTGGAAGCTGCTACTGTCCCTGCTATTGGTTTATTTGCTCTTGCTAACGCACCAGCGACCACCATGAGGAGTAATTTTACCGTGAGTGACTTCAATTTTTAATAGTTGCATTTCAAATTTACGACTAATTCTTACGATATCTGTCTAGCTAACACGTAAGACTAGTGTTATGGATTTTTAATATATCTGTTCAATTTTTAATATATCTGTTGCTGTTGGGATCGTTGATGAAAAATAATAGGCAGTGAGCTGTACTAATAATGACTGGTTTAATACTGTATTTATCAAAACAGATGCTCAAGCTATATCAAGCACAAGTTCGCTCATGCATGGAGTACTGCTCGCATCTTTAGGATGGGTCAGCTAAATACCAACTCAAGGCATTGGAGTCTATAAAAAGGCGAGCCAAGAGGCTTATTAGCAACGAATCCCTCGTCAAGGCTAAATTGCAAAGCCTCAAGCATTGCCGCATAGTTGCTGGTCTTTCGGTCTTTTACCGGACACACTTCAGAAAGTGTGCGTTGGGATTACCTACATAATCTTATTATTTACAACTAATTGTTGAGACTAGAAATAAAATAATTTGTAGTCTCAACAATTAGTTGTAAATAATAGTCCACATCACTGCTTAACAACAGACCAGTTCTAGTCAAGCGCAAGTCATTATAGGAGAAAAAAACGTGTGTTTTAGAACTGTGTTATATTATTATGTTATATTTCACCACTGATTGCATGTCGTGGAACTCTTTAATAGGCTAAGTCTGATACAATGTTAATAGATTGCATGTAAATTGTCACAAAGCTGTAGAATTTCCTTAAATAAATAAAATAAAATAAATATTCCCCCATCCCCGTTCTTCCACTGGACAAGTGTGACTGTGCGCCGCCGTTATATGGTGGAAATTCCAGGGGTACGCACAAACCCGCAGCCCGGCACCATGGCCAGTGGAAGGACACCGTGGGGTTTTAGTAAGTAGACCGGGCCCGGCCGCTAGAAGCTTGAGACCCTGCGGGGTCTCGCTCGCCCGGGCCGAAAATGGGAGTCTCACATACCCCTTAACCTGCGCCCACTCGGGACGAGGGGATGCGTAACGCATTTCCCCACGTAAAAAAAAGGGGTACGCACAAAGCGCTTTGCTTCCACTTTCATTGTGCGAACTGCCAAGTTGTGGAATTCGCTGCCGGCATCTATATTTCCCGATGGCTGTAATCTGCCCGTCTTCAAGTTACGAGTGAATCGGTATTTACTGGGTAAGTGCGTTCCATCGTAGACTGCATTTTTGCTTCACATCAGGCAAGTTGTGGTCAAGCGCAAGCCTATTTTAACATAAAAAAGTTAGTGCATAATTTTGGACCAACAGAGCCACGAGTACATCAAGAAAGAAGTAATTCATGACGATTTACGCAATATAGATAGGGCCGCATTCTATGAAAACAAAGTAAATTCGACATTCGACAAGACAAAGGCAAAGTTCAATAATTTTTCGGTGGCAGAGTTTGTTTTGATTATGAACGAGGAGTGTAATCATACAAAGTTAGATCCCAAATTTAAAGGACCGTCTGAGGTCATAGAAGTTCTTGACAGTGACCGTTATAATTTAAAAGCACTACATTGTAACCGTACCTACAAATACGCACATAAAAGCTTGCAAAAAGAAATCCGGTGAATCAAAGTATAACTGACGAAATTGAGGTAGAGTAAAGTAGTCGTGATGATGACGACCAGATTGTTTAAGCTTGCATAATGATTGGACCGTACCGGAGGTTGTCGTGTAGCCGTAGCTCAGTAGAAATCGGTGTCTACTACATTGTAGTAGACCGTGAGTACGCGGTAGTGCAGTCAACTCGGCGGAGGTCGGGTTTCTTGGGAAACTGTGAGTCCAGGGGAGACTCAGCGTTCCCGTGGGGGTTCGCATAAAGTTGAGTAACTGGAGGTTACTGGACATGTGTCGCCAATGGTCATATGCAGAGCTTAAACTAGTTTACTTATTGTAAGTGTTTGTCTATTGTGTGAAAGTGTAAGTTGTAGTAGTCAGTTGTGCTTTGAGTTTCTGATTTTGATATTGAAGTGATTTAACTGAATAAGTGCTATTGATTGTTCATTGATTTTTTGTAATCAGGTTTCCTTAATCTAATAAAAATAAAGTTTAGAGTTCTGTTAAATTTGGGGATTTCTGGAAACTTGATAAAGTCTAAAGCCAGGAACTTGTTCCTTCTAGTTTAGTAAGCCAGGCGTAACTGAACTATGTGATACTGTGTGTTGAATATTGTTTCAGAATAATACACACAGACGTGTGTCTCGCAGGATGGCCGTGTCGGAGAAGTCATTAGTACGGTAGCAGACTTGACAGCGAGGCAGCAGCGCGTCGTGTCGATACGCTTTGACAGAGTCTAGCCTGAGGTCCGCACGGGCATAGAGTGGGGATTGTCGCTACACGAACTGACCTCAGTTCTCTACAGACGTCCGTGCGACCAGCATCGGTCTAGGAACTGTCTTACCACTCGTTGTATTAATTTTCATTTCGTAACAAATTAATAGTGCGATTAAATTAATTTGGTTTGCTACTCGTAACCACACCCACTCAATAAGTTTTCTGGCGAGGACTATCCCTCTGATCGGCCTCCTGTACCGAAATATTTATAAGTGATGTTAAAATACCTTAGTAAAATGTTTAAATGATGTAAGGGGCACCAGAATAGCCGTAAGGTGCACCGCAAAATTATTTTGGCACAATGAAGAGATCTACCACCCATCACCCATATTGCATCCATCTACTGCCATCCATCAGACACAATCAAGTCGCTTTTAAGATTTTTGTGAATCTTATGGAGATCATGCTTACCAGTAAATATACGAGGCATTTATAAAAAACAAGAAATAAGTAGGCAGTGTAATTATTATATATTTTCACGAAAACTGTGGTATAATTTCCCTACTTTACATAAGGTAAGGAACTCCGGCGTATCCAAAAGGAGCACCGGCGTATCCGTAGGGGTATCCAGCGTAGTCGTAGGCAGCGTTGCAGCCGCACGAGCAGCTACCAGCGATGGAGACTGCACCAGCAGCAGGGACGGGACCACCGAAGCTCACGGCACCCATGATCGGTACTTGTCCAGCGACAGCGGTGGTTCCAGCAACTGGGAGCTCTCCAGCGACTGCTACATTACCTTCCCCAGCGCCACCGTAAGGAGCTAAAGCAGCTGATGGGCAAGCACCAGCCCATCCAGCGGTCGGGTAAGCACCAGCCCATCCAGCACCAGGGTATGCACCAGCCCAGCCAGCGGCAGGGTATGCGAGGTCAACGCCGTAGCCTAAAGGAGCAATTCCTGGGGCAATGGCACCAGCATAAGGACCGAGGCATTGGCCGAAAACAGACTGAAAAATATAAAACCTTATGAGGAACCATTTAAAGAGGCGGTTAAGATTAGTACTCAATCATGCAATCTTTTGGGAGCTGAGTCAGCTTCATCCATGGGCTCATCAACTGTAGGCTTCGGCTGTGGTTAGTGACCACCCACCAGACAAAGCCACACCGCCAAGCAGCCTTGCCGTGTCCCGGTGCGATATCTGATGACACCATGCAGAGAGGGTGGGTCGGAATTGTTGCTCCTTTAAGGTTTCTAACCATACGGAGGCTCATTCTACTGCCACCTTCTCACCGATAATTATTCGTAATCACGAGTGAATCGGTATACTGGGTTGGCGCGTTCCATCGTAACCTACATCATTGCTTAACATCAGGCAAGCGCCAAGCGCCAGACTATCGAAGAATAAACAATGTGATTTCACACTCACCTGTACCAAGCAAGCTTGGACGCAGAGCAACAGAACAGCGAAGGTAGACATGTTTGTGTGTTCAACGACGAGCTGAAGACTGAATGATGAACTGAAAAAAACAAACAAATTTATACTAAATTCTGTTGATACTTGTTTCAAAACTGTTTCGAAATTATGTCGCACGTTTTCATTGCGATCATTAGTTCTATGTTAAAACGTTAGGCTTATCATGTTTACATAAGTTTTTGACCAACTTATTATAAAGAAAATTTCATAAAAAGTAATTTCTCTCTACTATAAAACAATTAGTTGCATCCTGTATACTCACTCTGTAATTAAACCTTAAAACCTCAAAATGCTATCTTCTAAAGCTTTTTTCGTTCTTTGCGCCCAAGCGCTTCTGATACAGGTGAATAAATTTTGTTTATCCTGAACTGGATTAGATTAGGCTGGAGATAATAATGATTAATTATTAAATAAGTTATCTATAACTAGCTTACCGAGCGTGGCTTCGCCCGCGTCACCAGCAGTAAGATAAAAAGTAATTTACAGCTTTTCTCAGTAAATGAAATATCTAAACGTGAAAGAATTTTTCATATCGGACCAGTAGTCTCTGAGATTAGCGCACGTTATAATATTTGTACAGATGTGTTTCAGGTATGATTAAATAAATAAATAATTAAATAATAAATAAAATTTTATTCAAATCAAATGGTCATTGTACATTCATAAATCAATAAAAATTGTTAAATTAAGCTAATAATTACAATTTAACCCGAACTAGGTGGAACCTGTGTTTGGGGTTGTTACTACAACTTATATAAAAACAACTTAAGAATAATAATTATTACATAAAAAACTTATTTTTAATATAATTCTAATATAATAACTACCCAATAACTTAAAATTAGATTTTTTATTTTTATTTTACCATTTAGCTTTTTTAAATAATCTCACAAAACTATTTTACATTTACTATTATTATTATTACTATTATTATTTACATGAAACTATTATTTTATATATTACAGTCTGCATTCAGTCAGTGCACCAGTCCTGCTGCAGTGGCTGCTGCTCCCGGCCTCAACACTCCCTACGGACTTGGCGCAGGTTTGGGATACAACGGATTAGCCACACCTTACGGTCTCACTTCTCCTGCTATAGGCATGGGCTACAATGGTCTGGGCTACAACGGTCTCGGGTACAATAGTTTAGCTTACGATGGCATTGGTTGCGGCTACGCCCAAGCTCTAGACTTCACCCCCACCAGCGGCGGTGGTTTGCCCGTCACTAGCGCGTCTGTCATCCCTCCCGTCGGTATCTCAGTCACATCTGACAACATTTACGAAGGTGCTCTGGCTGTAGCTGGTGAGCTGCCGTTCGTTGGTACTGTGGCGTTTGAGAACGTGTTGCCTACCGCTGGTGCTGGTGCTGTTAACCACGCGTGTGGAAATGGTGTCAATGCTATGGTTAGCGACTCTGCTGCTTTTGCCCCTGCTATCGCTCCTGTTGCAGCCATTACCCCGGTTAACGCTGCTTTAGCCCCTATGGCTGGTTATGCCCCTAGTGCGTATGGCGCCCCAGGTTTAGGATATTACGGTGGTTGCGCAGGCAGTCTCGGATACGTTATTTAAATGAATTTGTTGTTTATAGAATATGTTTCAAACTTGTTGATAGATAAATAAAATTACAATTAAAAATTTTATGGACCTTTTTATTTTGCACGGTCGTATTTTTTATTGAACTAGAAACCTATAAAAGACAAAGAAAAAAAAAGAATACAAAAAGAAAAAAAAAATAAGAAAAACAAAAAGAGCAAAAAGAGTTTTCGAATACTAAGTATCATTAAGCTGTTAAGATAATAAGTTAAAATTCACATAAATCCACGTCTTCTGTTTCTTATACGTTTTGAATAATATGTATGGACATTAATACACACGGCCATCTGAACTCAAACTAAGCAGAGCTTGTACTATGGAAACCAGATAACTAGTAATCTACTACTTATAATACTTTTCTTTTGTAAAGACATACTCAAATATAGATAATTACACCTAGACTCAAGACAAACAGACGTGTTCATCACACAAATGTCTGACTTGGGTGAGAATCGAACCCACGACTTGCGGCGTGAAAAATAAGTATCTTACCGACCAATAAACCAGACTAAGCCGATCACCAAGCGACTTTGCCGTGTTCCGATGCAATGGTGACACCATCAGAGAGGATGGGTCGGAACAGTCACCCCTTAATGTTTTCTAACCTGGAACCTCATTTTACGCCTTCTAACTGACAATAACTCGTTATCATGGGTATCGGTATATTTCTTAATTTAAACAAAATCACTTCCCGACTTAAGTGTTTTTTTTAAATTGACACGAATATTACACATTGAAATAAAACTATTTTCTAACGGAATTTATCGCGATCTAAAATCTAAAATAAACCGCATAGTTTCATTCCCAACTCTTATTATCTTTCTGATTAAATTCGTGCGGGATTCAAGACAGTTTAGGTGTCCCGGGACTTAGCCAGGTTCGAATCTCGAGTCTCTTCACGGCGCTGCTGTTGATCCTGGCTTACAGGAGAAACAATGGATTATAGGGGTGGGTTAAATAAAAATATCGGTATACTGAGTACTTACTCAGTATACCGATATTTGATGGATATTTGATCATGGAACGCGCTTGCGTTCCATCGTCGACTTCAGTCTCACATCAACCCTTTTTGTATCCCACTGCTTGGCACGGGACATGCTAGTTCCCTCACAATGTTTTCCTTCATATTGAGCAGCGGCGATGAAACAATTCACACAAAGATCTATGGGCACGACCACGAATAGAACCCGCCTTATATTTTTAATCTGCTGCTCGTCATCCACAGTGTCATTAGTTAATTAACATCAAGCAAATTATGGTCAAGTGCTAAAGTGCTATTTAGGAGTAAAAAACTTGAGAGGTGTCAAGGGACACCCGGTAGAACGAAGTTCCTTTCGATTAATTAGTAAAGGAATTGTAATAAAATATAATATTTTTTTTATTATTATTTTTTTCTATCTCTAGAGTGAGAGATAGAGAGAGAGAGAGACAGACAGACAGACAGACAGAGAAACATGCGCACGCCGCACAGCTTACAATAGCTTACTATAGCAAAAAGTGTCGTGACAACTTTTCGTAAGAATTTTTTCCGTCTAGCCCCCTTTCACAACGCGCGATAAGGAACTTCTTTCCAAAAATAAGGGTCAAACTAATTAATTTACTGAACAATTAACGATGTTATCACAACGTTACAAGTTCAATAACTTTGTTTATCAGTATTGCACACATTACGTGACTTTCTCAAAAACACAACTTCGATTAAGGAAATTAATTACTGACAAATATCTTTGTCTAATTTCCTATCTCTTTCTATTATACGTGTGACCGTGTGTGTAATACACACGTGCAATGTACTCTCTACTTCAATCCTATTAATATTATAAACGCGAACGTTTTTAAAAATGTATCGATGTGTGTTGTGTGTGTACTCTTTCACGCAAAAATTACTGGACGAAATTAAATGGCGGTCGCCTTAGAAATATAAGGTTGCGGGTTTGATTCCCGGTCGTGCCCACACATATCTATGTGAAATGTTTAAATGAAATGTATCGCTGCTCAATATCGGCGAAGTAAAACATCGTGAGAAAACCGGAATGTCAACAACCTAATCATTCGGGGACATGTGACATCCACCAAACCGCACTTGGCCAGCGTGTGTGGATTAAGGCCTAAACTCTATCAACTTTAGATAGTTGTGAGAAGACACGTGCCTAGTAGTGGGACATTAAAAAAGGTTGAAGTGAGGACGGTATTGTCGACCACACCGTGAACAAGTGTGTGTTGTGATTATAGGCCGACCGATTAACTCGCGTATCGCCTATCGCCAAGATTCTGACTCCTCAAACTGCACAGACAGTGACGATGATTCAAGCGATATGGATATTACAGTCCATCAAATCTAAGAAGCACCGTTTGACAGTTCTAAACGTAGTACATTTAGAATTTTATTTTTGTATGAAAATTGTTTATGTTATGTTAAAATAAAAATAGCTTCATAATTCAATTATTTTACAGGAAAGCTAATAAAAATAGTGTGAATTACGCCTCCATAAAGCTAATTTGATAGAAAACAGTGAAACGTCAAAAGGTACTTCTTAGATTTGATGGACTGTAGTGACGGATAACACTCCTTTGACACGTTTCCTCCACTGGCTCCTGGTTTTCGCAAGCTGTTCCTATTTGCTGAGCTCAATATAATATTAATATTAAATAACAGCTTTCCGACAGCGGCTTCGCCCGCGTGTATATCGGTTATCGCGCCAAAACATTACCTTCTTTTTGCGCAGTCGGGTAAAAACTTTCCTATGTCCTTTCTCGGGTCTCAAACTACCACCATACCCAATTTCATCCAAATTGGTTCAGTAGTTTAGGCGTGAAAGCAACACAGACAGACAGACAGAGTTACTTTCGCATTTATAATATTAGCAGGGATAAAAAGAGACGCGCAGTCGAGCGAAACAAAGGCCGGTCAGCAGTTCTTTTTGCATCTGCTACTGCACCAAGCATGACCTGCATGGGTAGACAAGAACAGTCCATGCGATGCACATGCGAACACTTCCACTTTTATAGTGCGAACTGCCAAGTTGTCGAATTCGTTGCCGGCTTTCTGTTTCCCAATAGCTATAATCTACCTGTCTTCAAGTCACGAGTGAATCGGTATTTATTAGTTAGGCGCATTCCATCGTAGACTGCAACATTGCTTCACATCAGGCAAGTTGTGGTCAAGCGCAAACCTATTATAGAATAAAAAAAAAATTAAAAAAAACATGCCCTAACCATCGTAATCAACGTTATGTTACTGTGTAAAATACTAGCTGTCCGACCGCAGCGGTTATCGCGCCAAACTATTAACCTCATTTAGCGCAGACGGATAAAAAACTATCCGGATGTCGGATATAACTATGTAATTTCCCGGGTCTGAAACTATCTCCATATCAAATTTCATCAAAATCGGTTCATTAGTTTTGGCTTAAGCACGAGGTTTTCTTTTCCCTCAGTTTAGTTTTCTTCATCACAAACCCATATTTGTTTTCATTGTAGTAGTCAGAAAAAAATTGCAGGATCTGATACCTTCAAATTAACTTACTGTAGTAGAAAAACTACAAAGGTCGGTCTAAAATATTTTGGTAGGCAGAGCAATGATGAATATTGAGAATTGTGTTACTGTAGTCATTCTGAAGGTAATAGATTAGGTAGGTAGGTACTTATTTTTTCTGATCCTATGGTCAAAAGGAAGAATTCCATAATCACTACATAGTATAAAACAAAGTCACTTTTTCTATCCCTATGTCCCTATGTATGCTTATAACTTTAAAACTACGCAACGGATTTTGATGCGGTTTTTTTTAATAGATAGAGTGATTCCAGAAAAAGGTTTATAAGTATAACACATTGCACCCGTACGAAGCTGGGGCGGGTCGCTAGTAAGAACATAATTTCAAGATTGACCTCCTGCTTTTAAACTTTGTTATCTATAATATAAAAATGAATTGCAAAATGTGTTGGTAAGCGCATTACTCGAGATCGGCTGAACCAATTTCGTTAATTCTTTTTTTAGAATATTCCTTGAAGTACGAGGATGGTAAAAAAAACTCCTCCGAAACGGCTTGACCGATTTTTATGAATTCTTATATCTATGTTCGGTAGGTCTGAGTGTCGGTCTTAATCTATTTTCGGACCCGGTAGATGGCACTGTTTTACCGGGCAGTACGACGTCTGCGGGGTTTGCTAGTACAGTAATAAAAAAAATCAAGAAATCGTAATCAAAAAAGAAAAAGTAATGTCAAATAATGGATACATTTTTTTGCGAAAAAAACGAAAAAAATATTTGATATGTCATTTAATATATATTTATATTCATTTGGAATCAAACAATAATTTTTAATGGTTCAATATTCTCTTGTTTTACTTAGATGACGTATCCAAGTGCACCGCAACCACAACCAGCGTTGTAACCATAAGCGGGGCTGGCGAATGGAGCAGCTAGACCAACAGGGGCAATCGCAGGAATAGCAGCGCCATAAGCAGCACCATTGTTGGCCATAGCGTTGATACCATTGCCGCAAGCGTGGTTGACAACACCAGCACCAGCGGTAGGCAACACGTTCTCAAACGCAACAGTACCAACGAACGGCAGCTCACCAGCTACAGCCAGAGCACCTTCGTAGATGTTGTCAGACGCGACTGAGATACCGACGGGAGCGAAGGCAGACGCGCTAGCGACGGGCAGACCACCGCCGCTGGTGGGAGTGAAGTCTAGGGCTTGAGCGTATCCACAGCCACAGCCAATACCATCGTAAGCCAAACCGTTGTAACCCAGACCATTGTAGCCTAGACGACCGTTGTAGCCCAAACCCATGGCGGGAGCAGCTACACCCAAAGGAGCTAGTCCATTGTAGCCGATGAACTGGCTCAATGCCGACTGAAATAACAAAATACAAACTTAGGATTTATTTAAATTTCTTGAAATGACTGACTTTACAAAACTAATTTTGACTATATAACAAATAATGTTAGGATATGTGCCTTTTAAACTAACGACCTTATTCATCATGAACTTATAAGACTCTGTAGTTAAAATGGACTTTGTCTCTTTCTGACTAGTTTAAATGTCAAGATGAAAGACAAAAACAAACGCATTACAAACTTTATAAAACGTTTATGAATACGAAGGTTAGGTTTTAAGGAAAAGTTTATTACTAAGCATTTTGACGTGACAACGTCTTATAAATTGGTTTGCCGGGTGACACTTCAAGAAACTGCGTTACGCTCCGCTCACGTTATGCGCTCACAATGAGAGCGAGTGAGAGGCACGCGTCCCTTCCACTCGGGCATGGTTAGCCCGCCTAAGAGCGAGAGAGACAGACATAAAAAGTGAAAGGCACGCGCCTTCTTCCTACTATACGAATGAATATTCACATTAAAATTATTTTACCACTCAAAGTCGTTGTCACGTAAAACTTTCGCCCGTATACCGACTTTACAGGCAACCAATTTTTTGTTTGACCCGGGATTGGAACTTCCCAGTACAGAGCAAACACATTTACTAATGGATCTACAAACATGGTTGATGTTATCCATATTAATTTAAGTTTCTTTACACCATAAACCTTCTCAATTGTGTTTGGAAGTTATAGTGGTAAAATTGAGTCCTCACCTGGATGAAAAGCGCCTGAGCAATAACAAAGACGGTCTTGGCAGACATGTTGATGCTTGTTCTAGTGGGAACACGAGAATGGTGTTTGAAAAACTACGTGTATTTTTATATTCAGTCTTATCAACTTCTAAGAAAATTAATAGTGTTAAAAGTATGTTTTGTAACAAAACCGAAGTTTGTGCAACTTTGATAGTAGTTATTGAAAGCAATTAACTAAGTATGTGTTACAATTTGATTATTGTGATGTCATGGGCTAAATTAGTATAAAATAACTGGACAATCGGAGTTCATCATCCAGTCTTCAGCTCGTTGTTGAACACACAAACATGTCTACCTTCGCTGTTCTGTTACTCTGCATCCAAGCTTGCTTGGTACAGGTGAGACCCACAATTTGAAGTTCTTGTTGAATATATTTAATTAAGGTATTATTTTTATTTAGTACTAGCAGACCTGGCAGACGTCGTTCTGCCCGGTAAAGTAGTGCCATCTACCGGGTCTCAGACCTACCGAATATAACCAATAATAAATAATAGGTATCTAACCCGGTTTTCGGCACTACGTCGCTTTCTAAATTTTCTTTTCTTTTTAATTTTTCTCTGCATAAGAACCATCCTCGTACTTAGAGGAATATTTTAAAAAAAGAATTAGAGAAATCGGTCCAGCCGTTCACGCGTGATGTCGTGACAACGGAAAACGGGTTTCATTTTTATATATATAGATTTACATCCTTCCAAAACAAAATAGAAGAAATTAAAACACCAATCCGCCCTTGGCCAACGTGTGTGGATTAAGGCCTAAACTATCTCAACTAGTAAGACAGCAGTTTCCAGTCTTTTATGTTGACTAAAGAAAACCTTACTTTTATAGAATGTTTTCGGCCAATGCCTCGGCGCTTACGGTCCTGCTGCTGCTATTGCTCCTGCCCTGCCTTTCGCTGCCGCTGCTCCCTTCGGTTACGCCGGCCTAGCTGGCGCTTGCGGCGGACCAGCTCTCGCCCCTTACGGCGGTGCTGGTGAAGGCAACGTAGCTGTTGCTGGAGAGCTCCCTGTCGCTGGTACTACCGCTGTCGCTGGACAAGTACCCATCATGGGCGCCGTGAGCTTCGGAGGTGCTGTGCCCGCTGCTGGTGCTGTGTCCATCGCTGGTAGCTGCTCGTGCGGCTGCAACGCTGCCTACGACTACGCTGGATATTCTTATGGATATGCTGGTGCACCCTTCGGCGCTCCTTACCTCTACTAGCTGCACTCTTACTGGGATTAGAATTCATTCATTCTGGCAAAATTCAATATTTATTGGAAATTGTGTAAAATAAAATGAATCCTGAATTAATAATGCATTTTAACTTGTAACATCTCGTGCTATTCATCTATGATTAACTAGGTTCCGCCCGCGGCTTCGCCCGCGAAATAGATCTCAATAATCTTGTTTCTCCATACACACTTTGGAACCCCGTTTCATCCCCTTAAAGGGTGAGTTTTGATAAATCCTTTCTTAGTGCACCCCTAGACCCCATAAGGAACCTATGTGCCAAATTTGGAGTCTCCAGACCTAGCGGTTTGGGCTCTGCGTTGATATGTCAGTCAGTCAGTTTCTTCTTTTATATATTTAGATTATAGTGTTAATCTAACTCTGTCTATTAGGTAATCAATCTTTTTTGACGAAAATAAAATTCGGCTGAAGATGGTTTAAAGTTTGAGAAGGAATTTAAAAGGAGAAGAGAAGTAAGATTAAAATATTATATTCTTTCTTCAGATTTTGAATTCTTATTTGTAACGGTAACCCGTCTACAACTTACCTGATGTTAAGCAATGATGTAGTGTACGATGGGACGCGCGAGCCCAGTGTACCTATTCACTCATGATAACGAATGACTTTCGAAGAGAAGGTGGCAGTGAAATGAGGCTCCGTATGGTTGAAACCATAGGAGCAATAATTTCGACCCACCTTCTTAAATGGTGTCACCAGACATCGCACCGGTGCGGCTTTGTCTTTATTACCAGTAAACATAATTACCAGTTGATTGTCACCTGATTTGCACCACCCGGGTATTCAGATAAAAGGAAAGTATAAAAGTATTGTATTCGAGTTCACAACATCCTGTTAAAAAGCAAACTATTAGCCCGAATAGAGTGTAGCGCTGTAGTTCTACAGCTCTACCTGATTGATAGAATAGATAGAAAAGTGGGCATTATTATATTATTTATACACTCCATGTGTTTCTTTTATTATTATTACAAGCTTTAATATTTACCGTAGCGAGTTACATTATGATAAAGATAAAAGATGATTTATTTTGCAAATATGGGTACAGAATAGTTAGACACACTTAATCAGCCATTTCTTTGTGTTGGAAATAAAATCTATTTTATTTTATTTTATTTTATTTATATTTTACCAAATGCATGCAAAAAACAGAAATCACAAACGTAATGTCATAAAAGAATATAAATAAAATAAATAAAATAATAATAATATAAAATATAAAATAAAATTTATTTAATTTTTAAATTTAAATATTAAAAATAAGTAAAATAGAATACAAATGTAAAAAAATCACAAAATTATAGAATATATGAATAATACCGGTCTTGTGCTTAATGGTCATCTAAATATTGTTATTATCATTTGGAGGAGAAAAGACCTTTTCATTAATAAAATCTAACACATAGAGATAGAGATAGATTCATTTATTGCCAAAACTGTGTACAATATGATGTTGAGTATTTAAAAAATTAACAACAGGTACCCACATCGGGCATGCAATAACATGTGTAATACCACAGATAATATAATAGTAATACAGATATCAATCATTCATAAAAAGCAAGAAACAATAGTTTATTTATAATCAAAGAACTCTTTCAAATTATAAAACACATTATTTATTAATCACCGTTTCAACACCGTTTTGAACTTTTTACCTTCTAATTGTCTAATTCCAACAGGCAAATAATTATATACACGTGTTGCTGTAATGTATGTATTCTTATAATAAATCATGTTTTTTACAGGTGGTAACTCCAAATTGTATCGTCCGTATCGTTAATCCGAAGCTTATTTTTAAATTGTATCAAGGGCAGTTCTCTCCAACTTTTTGGCTTTTATGATAAAGAAGAAAAAGAAGGTGCTAAATGTTCTTTATTATACCACTAAAATGTAACACGCTTTTATTTAATATTGGTATTATGATAAAGACGGGAATTTAATAATTAAGGTGTAAAGTTTTTAGAGAGCAGCGGTGGCGTAGCGGTACGGGTCTCGCCTTAGTAATATAAGGTCGCGGGTTCGATTCCCAGTCGTACTTTGTGTGAACTGTTTCGTCGCCGCTGCTCAATATCGGCGAAGAAAAATATCGTGAGGAAACCGGCATGTCTAAGAAATAATCATTCGAGGACATGTGAAATCCACCAACCCGCACTTGGCCAGCGTGTGTGGATTAAGGCCTACACTTCAACCCTTTATAGTGTCCCACTGCTAGGCACGGGTCTTCTCTCAACTATCTTATGAGTTGAGAGAGTTTAGGCCTTAATCCACACACGCTGGCCAAGTGCGGGTTGGTGGATGTCACATGTCCTCGAATTATTAGTTCTTAGACATGCCGGTTTCCTCACGATGTTTTCCTTCACCGATATTGAGCAGCGGAGATGAAACAATTCACACAAAGATGTGTGGGCACGACCAGGATTCGAACCCAGGACCTTATTTTTCTAAGGCGAGGCTCGTACCGCTGCGCCACCGCTGCTCTCGATTAAGGCCTAAACTCTCTTAACTCGTAAGATAGTTAAGAGAAGACCCGTCCAAACAATGAGATACTAAAAAGGGTTGAAGTGAAATAACGCCTACACTGCACACAAAATTAGTTGTAATAGAGATGCAAGGAATTGCGAAAAAACTACAATCGCAGACGCTAAAAGTGGGTTCAATTCCATAAAAATTACGATGTTGATTTTAATACAAACTATGATTTTTGTAGCTGACTGTACTGTGTTCCTCTACCGATCACTTTGCCTATAGACAAATTACTTAGCGAAGTGATAGCGAAAGATCACAATGAGATGACTGATATTCAAATCTGAACGAAACGAGGAAACGTCAACTCACCCCTGACGCCAAATTTAAAGAAGATACAATTCAATTACAATTCTATACAAGGACGATTCAGCAGGTCTATTGCTGTTACACTGGTTTTAAGAAAAAAAAGTTTTTTGTGTAGTAGCATTTATTTTGGTAACATAAAAATCACTATACCAACATAATTTATGACTATTATAAAGCGTATTGAATATTTTTAGATTACGTAGCCTAAACCACCGCAACCACAACCAGCGGTGTATCCGTAGCCAGGAGCCGCGTAAGCAGCAGGGGCAATCGCAGGGACAGCGAGGCCATAAGAAGCACCGTTGTTTGCCATAGCGTTGATACCATTGCCGCAAGCGTGGTTAACGACACCAGAACCAGCGGTAGGCAACACGTTCTCAAACGCCACAGTACCCACGAACGGCATCTCACCAGCTACAGCCAGAGCACCTTCGTAGATGTTGTCAGACGCGACTGAAATACCGACGGGAGCGATGATAGACGCGCTAGAGACGGGCAGACCACCACCACTGGTGGGGGTGAAGTCGAGTGCTTGAGCGTAGCCACAGCCGATACCATCGTAAGCTAAGCCATTGTAACCCAGACCGTTGTAACCCAGACCGTTGTAGCCTAGTCCAGCGTAACCCAGACCCATGGCAGGAGCACCAAGACCGTAAGGAGCTCCGATTCCGTTGTAGCCCAAACCAAATCCGTAAGGAGCGCCGAGGCCAGGAGCAGCCGCCACTGCAGCGGGGCTGGTACACTGGCTCACTGCTAACTGCAATTATAAAACATGTCAATGGTCAAACAAATCCATATCATAGAATTATTAGCTCATTTGTTTCAGAAATCTTATTTCTAGGTGAAGATGAAGTTTAAAACAAGATACGTTTAAATGAAACACAAGCTGTATTATTTACCTAATGTATGATCTTTTATCTTACCTCAACTAAAAGCGCTTGAGCGCAAAGTACGAAGATGATCTTGGCAGACATGTTAGTAACAGTTCTAGTGCTGAAACCAGAATGATTTTGTGTAGCTTTCGCGTGTTTTTATATACAATTTTTTATCAGCATCTACGCACAACAAATATGTCTAAATTTATAATTGATTCCTTTTAAAAGCTTGTGAAACTACGATAAGAACTAAATATTGGAACTTATTTACTAACAGAATACTATTGTGTTAGTATTACAAAAAGATTATTGTTAGATAATAGTGAAATTAGCTATATAAAGTGTAAGTAGATCATCAGTTCATCATCCAGTCTTCAGCTCCTCGTTGAACACACAAATATGTCTACCTTCGCTGTTCTGTTGCTCTGTGTCCAAGCTTGCTTGGTACAGGTGAGAATTTTACGAAATTCCTTAGTGTTAAAACCTATTTTGAAGTAAGACACTTTATTTTAATAGTGACTTATTGCTGAAGTTTTTAAATCCTTGTCATTTTTCAGAATGTTTTCGGCCAATGCCTCGGAGCTTATGGTCCCGCTATTGCCCCCGCTGCCGCCATCGCCCCCGCTTTTGCCCCCGCCCTGCCTTATGGCGCCGTTGGTCCCTTTGGTTACGCCGGTCTAGCTGGTTCTTGCGGTGCTGCCCTCGCCCCTTATGGCGGTGCTGGTGAAGGTAATGTAGCTGTCGCTGGGGAGCTGCCAGTCGCTGGTACCACTGCTGTCGCTGGACAAGTACCGATCATGGGTGCAGTGAGCTTCGGTGGTCCCGTCCCTGCTGCTGGTGCAGTGTCCATCGCTGGTAGTTGCTCGTGCGGCTGCAACGCTGCCTACGACTACGCTGGATACCCTTATGGATACGCCGGTGCTCCTTTTGGTTACGCCGGAGCTCCTTACCTTATGTAAAGTAGGGGAATTATAACACAGTTCTCATGAAAATAAATAATAATTACACTACCTACTTATTTCTTGTTTTTACTAACTGCCTCGTATAGTTCCTACCTCGTATTGGTAGGCGTGTTCCCCATAACTGCGAACAAATAAATATTTCTATTATGATTCTAAAATCTTAAAAGCGGCTCGATTTTGTCTGATGGATGGCAGTAGATGGATGCAATATGTGTGATGGGTGGTACTTTCATTGTGCCAAAATAGTTTTTAATTAGTTATGACGTTAATTTATAATCAGTTATACGATTTATCTATTTTGAATTTTAATCTAAAAACATATTATTAGATAATATGTTTTTTTTTCTTTTAAGGTGCGATTAATGACATTCGTTGCTGTATGTTGGAACGTCAACTAAATGCTATCGTAAATAGTAGGTAGGAGCGAGATTATTATTTCCAAATGGAAATCGACGAAATTGTCTTCCAACCAGAACTTGCTTTCTGTTTTGAGCACAATTTATTACATCCGATTTCACTTCCGTAGTTCAAACTACTTCTATAAGTGGGGATGCAAAAGAGACGAACCCTCAATCAGAAGTAGATTCAGTGAACGGATAAACTAGATAAGGTACACAGGTAAGGTACTAAATATTTTTGTGTGATTTCTGTGATTGTACCTATAGTGTGTAACAAAATAAATGGTTTATATGGTTTAACTCTACTCGAATCGCCACGCTGTCATCAGTCAGACGTTGACTGCTACTGACGTTGAAGTGATCTAGTTGAAGAGTGAAGCAAGCAGGAAGAATAATGATACAGACCGTGTACTCTCTGTTCCCGTACTCTCAGAGTCCTGTTATATGGGTAGATTAAGAGTAGGTAGTTCTTCATGATTTCATTATTTGATACTGATTCTTAAGGCCAAAATTTTGTTTTACCTTTCAGCTTTGTCACATAATATGTTCATGTGAAAAGAGGTAACCAATTTTTATGATATCTACGTTCGAATATTTTGTAACCAGATGAATCAGAATGAGAAATATAATTGAAAATCGTTAAGTAATTTGACTGTATTAAGCCAAGTTTTGTTAGTGGGTTTCAGAGATATACCTACTTACAAAAATCGAAAGTTCTATCTCTGAAGAACTGCCCTTAACATGGCTAGCAAACATAAGGCATAAAATCGGTGGTTAAACCGATTCATTGCCAATGTAGTTTTCATGAACCACAACCACACTCAACGAAGTTAGTTACATGAAAAGAACTATAAAGTTATCCATTAACATTTCGACATTGTAGTTCAGTAATATTAAATTTGCTAAAGATGTTTTTCAATAACGTTTGTTTCCTTTCGCCTCGTTGGGTCCCCAGTTCTAGACGAAGCTTTCGCCCGTACATAGGAAAACAAATTCAAAATTTTAGTAGCATTCAAGATCGATTTATCAAAATTAACATGCATTCGGCTTATTCTATCATCCGGTACTGCTGTTTTGTCCCAAAATTCACTTATTTTTAATTAATTTAATACACATATGTTACTAAAATCTATGACGTGGTTCTTAAGGACATATCTTTGCATTTCATAAAGCTTCGGAGTTCCCCATACCTGTATACAGGGTATAAAGTAAATAAATAAACTAAATAATAACTTCGACTAGAATAGTTGGGATTACTGAGTATTCACTCAGGATAATTAATTAATCAAAAAAAAATTTTGTTTTTTAATTTTAATTATAAGTAAGAAGGTATATTAGAACACCAAGTAGTCGGATGGTGGTAAAATCACCACCGCAAAAAGTTGTTAAAAATACAACTTAAAGACTTTTTCTTGGCTCATGAAAAACATATTTTAAAAGTAGAACCAAGAAAATAATATATATTTGTAACAATTTCTGCAAATAACACTTAGAAAAGCGCTGTTCATACCAAACGGCATATAGTAGGCAGCTGACTGAGAGCGCGCATTACGTAGTTTATAGATTTTACTTATTATTTAACTTATCGTTCAAACTGAAACCGCTATTACATAGTGCCTTATCGACAGTTAGCATAATATGCCGCTTCTCACGTTTTGTGTGAACGATGACTTAGATATGGGTTGCACTTTTCTGCTATTTTGATAATAGGTACAATCTTTGCGTTTATCCTGCAGTTTACGGTTTATAAATCAAATGAAGCTGCAACTATTTGGAATCATTTGACTCCATTAAATGTGACTAGGTTGAAATCTAAGTTTATTCAGTGTTTTATAAACATACATTTATCCGTAAATGACATAAAACTACAAGTTACTCAGCAGTAAAAGCAAAATCAAGTTATTCATATAATCATCCTTTATTTCATTCTTTCAATTTATTTTAAACATAGTCAACTTTAATATAAGAAGAACATTTTTTTGATACAATCAAATAAAAAACTTCCACTTAAATAAGGTAGGGAGCGCCAGCGTATCCGAAAGGAGCACCAGCATACCCATAAGGATATCCAGCGTAGTCGTAAGCACCGTTGCAGCCGCACGAGCAGCTACCAGCGATGGACACTGCACCAGCAGCAGGGACGGGACCACCGAAGCTCACGGCGCCCATGATGGGTACTTGTCCAGCGACAGCGGTGGTACCAGCAACCGGGAGCTCTCCAGCGACTGCTACGTTACCTTCACCAGCACCGCCGTAAGGGGCGAGGGCAGCACCGCAAGAACCAGCTAGACCGGCGTAACCAAAGGGACCAACGGCGCCATAAGGCAGGGCGGGGGCAAAAGCGGGGGCGATGGCAGCAGCGGGGGCAATAGCGGGGCCATAAGCTCCGAGGCATTGACCGAAAACATTCTGAAAAATTACAAGGATATAAAAACTTCAGAAATAAGTCACTATTAAAATAAAGTGCCTTATTACAAGTTAGGTTTAAACACTAAGGAATTTCGCAAATGTAAATTCTCACCTGTACCAAGCAAGCTTGGACACAGAGCAACAGAACAGCGAAGGTAGACATGTTTGTGTGTTCAACGAGGAGCTGAAGACTGGATGATGAACTGATGATCTACTTACATTATATACAGCTACTTTCAGTATTACTTAACAATAATCTTTTTGTAATACTAACACAATAGCATTCTGTTAGTAAATAAGTTCCAATAATTAGTTCTTATCGTAGTTTCACAAGCTTTTAACGGAACCAATTAAAAATTTTGACATATTTGTGGTGCGTAGATGCTGATAAAAAATTGTATATTTAAACACGCGAAGGCTACACAACATCATTCTGGTTTCAGCGCTAGAACTGCTACTAACATGTCTGCTAAGATCATCTTCGTACTTTGCGCTCAAGCGCTTTTCGTTGAGGTAAGTTAAAAGATCATACATTAGGTAAATAATACAGCTTGTGTTTTATTTTATATTAACGTATCTTGTTTTAAACTTCTTCTTCACCTAGAAATAAGATTTCTGAAACAAATGAGCTAATAATTCTATGATATGGATTTGTTTAACCATTGACATGTTTTATAATTGCAGTTAGCAGTGAGCCAGTGTACCAGCCCCGCTGCAGTGGCTGCTGCTCCTGGCCTCGGCGCTCCTTACGGACTCGGTTTGGGATACAACGGAATCGCCGCTCCTTACGGTCTTGGTGCTCCTGCTATGGGTTTAGGTTACGCTGGACTAGGCTATAACGGTCTGGGTTACAACGGTCTTGGTTACAATGGTTTAGCTTACGATGGTATCGGCTGTGGCTACGCTCAAGCACTTGACTTCACCCCCACCAGTGGTGGTGGTCTGCCCGTCTCCAGCGCGTCTGTCATCGCTCCCGTCGGTATCTCAGTTGCATCTGACAACATCTACGAAGGTGCTCTGGCTGTAGCTGGTGAGCTGCCGTTCGTGGGTACTGTAGCGTTTGAGAACGTGTTGCCTACCGCTGGTGCTGGTGTCGTCAACCACGCTTGCGGCAATGGTATCAACGCTATGGCAAACAACGGCGCTGCTTATGGCCTCGCTGTTCCTGCGATTGCTCCTGCTGCTTACGCAGCTCCTGGCTACGGATACACCGCTGGTTGTGGTTGCAGTGGTTTAGGCTACGTTATCTAAATATATTCAATACGCTTTATAATAGTCATAAATTATGTTGGTATGGTGATTTTTGATGTTACCAAAATAAATGCTACTACACAAAAAACTTTTTTATTTAAAATCAATGTAACAGCAATAGGCCCGCTGAATCGTCCTTGTATATTATTGTAATTCAATTGCATCTTTTTTAAATTTGGCGTCAGGGGTGATGACATCTCCTCCAGATTTCGATGTCAATCATGTCATTGTGATCTTTCGTTATCACTTCGCTAAGTAATTTGTCTAAAGGCGAAGTGATCGGCAGAGGAACACAGTACAGTCAGCTACAAAAATCATAGTTTGTGTTAAAATCAACATCCTAAATGGCATTGAACTCAGATAAGGCGTCTGCGATTGTAGTTTTTTCGCAATTCCATGCATCTCTCTTACGACTAACTTTGTGTGCAGTGTAGTCGTTTTGTCACTTCATTTCATTTCAGCACTCTTTAGTGTCCCACAGCTAGGCACGGTTCTTCTTTCAACTATTTTACGAGCTGAGAGAGTGTAGGCCTCAATCCACACACGCTGGCCAAGTACTGGTTGTCAGTCACATGTTAGTTATTAGACATGCCGATTTCATAACGATGTTTGCCTTGCCTGTGAAAGAAAACATCGTGAGGGAACCGCAAATCTAAGACCTAATTATTCGAGGACATGTGATATCCTGCACTTTGCCAGCGTGTGTGGATTAAGACCTAAACTCTCCCAACTCCTAATATAGTTGAAAAAATATGCGTACCCAGCAGCGGGAGTGACGTGACGTGTCAACATCTCGTCGTCGAAAAATCAGCTGGAACAAAATTTGTATCATCGATATCGATTCTAGACGTCAATGCACACGTCAGAATCTTTGTGTCGCCGTTTGCGTGATTGTGTCGTCATAAACTTCGTCGTCTTTCCCTGTGAGTATTTAAACGCATCACCATTTCGTTTTATCGTGGTATTATCGAAGTGTAATCAATAATTACTGTCAAGATAATAGGTCAGTAAGTTTAGTACGGTCAGAAGATGGTGTAAAGTATTTGCTGGAATCAGCAGGAGTAGGTCTTTTCAAATAACATTACTGATGTTGGTGCTTGACTCATTTTAAACTTAAAATTAATTATGATAAATCACAACTTCAGCTTGCAAATAACAATAGTAAGCAGCTATGGAAGGCAATAAAAAATATTACGCAAATGTCACACCAACAGACTTCGGGTTCCGAGTTATTGTATACACATTCTAATCCACTTTTAGCAGCAAACAATGCAAATGAATTTTTTGTAAATGTAGGTAAGAACCTTGCGGAAAATATCCAAAACTATCCTAGTTCCAGTTCAAATAACTTTTCCTCATCATTACAACCACACAGCCCAAATACAGAAAAGTCTTTTGTTATGTTAGACACAGACGAAATTGAAGTGGAAAGAATAATACTAAGTTTGAAAAACAGTCCCGTAGCGGGATGGGATAACATCAATAGTCATATCTTGAAAAGGTTTAAGCACTTATTAGTTCCTCCTTTAACCCACATATTTAAAATCTGCCTTTCAGATGGAATTTTTCCAACTTACCTTAAAAAAGCTGTAGTTATTCCCATACACAAAGCGGGAAAAAAGGATAACGTGACTAATTACAGACCCATATCTTTGTTACCCACTATATCTAAAATATTAGAAAAAATTGTTAACAAAAGATTAATCTCATACTTAGAGTGCAATTCCCTCCTCTCCAATACTCAATTTGGTTTTAGACCTAAACTTTCTACATCAGATGCTGTACACTGTCTAACGGACCATATCGTTGAAAAAATAGGGAAAAGTAATAAAGTCACTGCAATTTTCCTTGACCTTGCTAAAGCTTTTGATACTGTCTCAGTTTCTAGACTTTTGTTGAAGCTAGAAAGCATTGGTATAAGGGGCAATCAACTCAAATTCTTCGCAGACTATTTACAAGACAGATATCAGTGTGTTAAAATTGATGACATTGTCAGCACTGATAAGAAAATTCCTGCTTTCGGAATTCCTCAAGGTAGTATAATCGGCCCTACCCTCTTCTTAATTTACATCAATGACCTCTGTAACTTGAAATTAGATCATGGAAAAATAATCTCATACGCTGACGACACTGCACTCATTTTCTCAGCGGACACACACATAGAAGCACTTCATTATGCACAAAAGGGCTTTAATATCGTGAACAACTGGCTTCTTAATAACCTACTTACACTAAATGCCGAAAAAACTAATTTCGTAAACTTTAGCATGCGCAAACAAAATATTTCTAGCCCAAATTTTAATTTATTCGCTCATCGTTGTGATATAATTCATCAAAACGACTGCAATTGTCCTACCATTAAAAACGCCACCAGTGTTAAATATTTGGGTGTCATACTTGATGAGACCCTCTCATTCAAAGAACATATTACCTCTTTAATCAAACGTGTACGAAAATTGATATTTACCTTCAAAAAATTACGACACATTTCAGATCAGAAATTACTTAAACAGATATACCAAGCTTTGTGCCAATCTATTATTCAATACTGCATTTCCTGTTGGGGTGGCGCCTCAAAAACTGTAATGATTGCCATTGAACGAGCCCAAAGAACTATCCTCAAAGTAGCTACTTTTCTACCTTTCCGTTACCCGACTCGGCAATTATACGAACGTTGTAAGGTGTTATCTGTCCGCCAGCTTTTCATCATGTCCACAGTACTAAAACAGCACTCAGCACTTCAGTACAATGCTAACACGACTAATAAAAGACGGAAAGATATTGTTTGCAATGACCGCGTTGAATCAAAATTTATGTTCACAAATAAATTTTACCCATTTCTGGGACCATTTTTGTATAACAAACTAAATAGGGTTTTATCAATTTATGATCAAAACTATTACAAATGTAAATTGCTCCTTTATAGTTATCTACAAAATTTGTCCTATGACCAAACAGAAGAATTGCTAGTTTTACTCAAATAAGCTATGTATTATTTTAGTTTCATTGTTTGTTTATTTTATAAATTATTTCGTAGTATAAATGACTAATCATAATAAATATATACTGTTCTACTACCGCCTGTAGCACAGGTTAACATAACCTAGTATAGGCAATCAACAGCTATACCTTTAAGATAATATTTTAGATTTAAATTTTGTATGGACCTTGTTTGTAATAAAGTGATTATTATTATTATTATTATTATTATTTTGAAAAGGTACACGGTAACGGATTTTATCGCGGTTTATTTAAGATTTTAAATCCCGATGTTTCATAGTCTTTTCAGACTTCATGGTCACGGGCGGCCTGAGGTATTTTCCTCCGAAATTATTGATCAAAAGTATTACTGACGGGCCTTTGGCGTGGTCGGTAAGATACTTGCTTTGCACGCCGCAGGTCGTGGGTTCGATTCCCACCCAAGACAAACATAGTGATGAACATTTGTGTTTGTGTCGAGTCTGGGAGTAAATATCTATTATAAGTATTTATTTACAAAAGAAAAGTATTATATGTATAGTATATACCAGTTATCTGGTTTCCATAACACAAGCTCTGCTTAGCTTGTGGCCGGATGACCGTGTGTGTTAATTTCCCACTATATTATTATTAACTACCTGTACATAGACGTGTCGTGAAAACTCCATGCTATTTAACGATCTTTCAGTAAATTATCCAAGTGAATTGTGATGACCGTTACAAATCAGAATTGAAAATCGGAAGAAGGAAAATAATATTTTAATCTTACTTCTTTAAACCTTCTCAAACCTTCAACCATCTTCAGCCAAATTTTATTTTCGTCAAAGATAATTGATTAGCTAGCAGACAGAGTAATATTAACAACTATAATTAATCATAGATGAATAGCACAAGGTGTTACAAGTTAAAATGCATTATTAATTCATGATTCATTTTATTCTTCACAATTTCCAATAAATTATTGAGCTTTGCCAAAATGAATGAATTTCACACTACGAGAATTCTAATCTTAATTACTAAGTGCGGTTATATTTTTTGGAATATCATATAAGAAATGATTATCTGTTTGCAGTTATTATAGGGAACACGCTTACCAGTAAATATACAAGGCATTTATTAAAAACAAGAAATAAGTAGGAAGTGTAATTCTCATTTATTTTCATGAAAACTGTGGTATAAAATTTCCCTACTTTACATAAGGTAAGGAGCTCCGGCGTAACCAAAAGGAGCACCGGCGTATCCGTAGGGGTATCCAGCGTAGTCGTAGGCAGCGTTGCAGCCGCACGAGCAACTACCAGCGATGGACACTGCACCAGCAGCAGGGACGGGACCACCGAAGCTCACGGCGCCCATGATCGGTACTTGTCCAGCAACAGCGGTGGTACCAGCGACTGGCAGCTCCCCAGCGACTGCTACGTTACCTTCACCAGCACCGCCGTAAGGGGCGAGGGCAGCACCGCAAGAACCAGCTAGACCGGCGTAACCAAAGGGACCAACGGCGCCATAAGGCAGGGCGGGGGCAAAAGCGGGGGCGATGGCAGCAGCGGGGGCAATAGCGGGACCATAGGCTCCGAGGCATTGACCGAAAACATTCTGAAAAATGACAAGGATTTAAAAACTTCAGAAATAAGTCACTATTAAAATAAAGTGCCTTATTACAAGTTAGGTTTTAACACTAAGGAATTTCGCAAATGTAAATTCTCACCTGTACCAAGCAAGCTTGGACACAGAGCAACAGAACAGCGAAGGTAGACATGTTTGTGTGTTCAACGAGGAGCTGAAGACTGGATGATGAACTGAAAGTCTCTTCAGGTTTTATACTAAACATTTAGTGACATCACTTTATACGTAACGTTAATACTTAAAGTCGTTATCTGAGTTTCACAAGTTTTCAAACTGTTTCACTTAATTAATTGAATCTAACACAATTACACTTCTTAGAAGTAGATAAAAGTGTATATAAAAATACGTCATTTTGAAATAACATCATTCTTGTTTCTGCTTTGAACAGCTATTAACATGTCTGCTAAGATCGTTTTCGTTCTCTGCGCTCAAGCGCTCCTCATTCAGGTAAGAAATAAAATCTATTTATCTTCTAATTTAATAATTGCAATGAAATAGTACAAGCCAAATCAGTAGAATACCTAATAATAAATACGGTGGAACCATAGAATCTTAAAAAACAGTTTTTATCATACTCGACAACGAAAGACGACCAAAGCGAGCAAGAAAGAAGAACTTATTTTATAAAAATTCAAGTAAAAAGAAAGTTTGATCAATCAAAAACTTGTCTTTGGAATTTTACTTTCTTGTAGTACATATGTAACTGTTTATTTTCTTGCAGTCGGCAATGAGCCAGTGCACCAGTCCCGCTGCAGTGGCTGCTGCTCCTGGCATCGGCGCACCTTACGGACTTGGTTTGGGTTACAACGGAATCGCCACTCCCTACGGTATTGGTGCTCCCGCCCTAGGCTTAGGCTACGCTGGACTAGGTTACAACGGCCTGGGCTTCAACGGTTTAGGCTATAACGGTCTCGGTTACAATGGCTTGGGTTACGATGGCATCGGCTGCGGCTACGCCCAAGCTCTAGACTTCACCCCCACCAGCGGTGGTGGTCTGCCCGTCGCTAGCGCATCTGCCGTCGCTCCCGTCGGTATCTCAGTCGCATCTGACAACATTTACGAAGGTGCTCTGGCTGTAGCTGGTGAGCTGCCGTTCGTAGGCACCGTTGGACTGCAAGGAGCTCTGCCTACCGCTGGTGCTGGTGTAGTCAACCACGCTTGCGGCAATGGTATCAACGCTATGGCCAACAATGGTGCTGCTTATGGCGCTGCTATTCCTGCGATTGCCCCTGCTGCTTACGGCCCAGCTCTTGGATACGGCGCTGGCTGTGGATGCGGTGGATTGGGATACGTTTACTAGATGTTATTTAGTATAAATAACTTTGATAATACCAAATATAGAATTTTGCGAATAAATGCTGTATGACAATATATCTCTTGGTTTATTTATGCAATAGGGGTATTAGGTCAGGATCCTCTGACTTTAGAAGTATCTCCTCAATACAATCTACAAAAACTATGACATAGATTTCACATAGAAAGACATTCTCAATTCTATCTAACTTTGGCGTTTATTCTATTTTGTAGCGAACCGCGCCAAACGTTAAAAAATGGAACCCTCATCACTCCGTTGTCCTTCCATCCCTCTGCCACAGCCGATTTTCTCTAAAACTAATAGACAGAATAAATTTTAATTTTGTACACTTATCACGTAAACCCTTTTAGTGTCCCTGGTGGTGCAGCGGAATTGGCCTCGTCTTTGAAATATCACGGGTTCGATCCTCGGTCGTGCCTACATATCTTTATGTGAATTGTTTCATCCCCGCTCCTCAATGCAATATCGGTGAAGTAAAACATCGTGAGAAAAGCGACATGTCTAAGAACTAATCATTCGAGGACATAATATGACATCACCCAACCCGCACATGGTTAGCGTGTGTGGACAAAAATAGTTAAGAATTATTGTTTAAGAATTGATCATTTGAGGACATCCACTAACCCGAACTTGGCTAGGGTGTATGGATTAAGGCCTAAACTCTCTTAACTCATAGTAAGATAGTTGAAAGAAGACCCGCGCCCAGCTCTGGGACACTAAAAAGGATTGAAGTGTGATCACCACTTTAAAGCACCTTGCAGCCTGGTACAAGTAAAACATAAATCTTATAGTAATAACCTTAGAAGTATAGGACAAAATGAACTTGTAATCTCTCGCGTTAAACTATTACCGTCTACTGTAACCACGATTGATGAAACCCGTCCGAATCGTCCAGCCAAACAATAATTGACCGGTTCAATAGCCCAAAGTGATAGATTATAAGTTGTGAATGAAAAAATATGCTTTATTTTTAGTCGGGTTTTAGTCGTGAGTCTACATAAAAATAGTCCAATTTCTTTTCCTACCGTGCAGTGAATGACTGGCAACTACTACGCAAAAAACTTCAGTAGACTTTTCTTATTCTTATTTTTCTTATTCTTTATTGTAAACAAAACACTTACACAAACAGATATAAATAAGAAACAACAATGTACACAGGCGAGCTTAATTCAAACATGAATGAAAAGAAAAAAGGAATGGCGCTGAAACACTATCATGGTTCTATATAGAGCTAACAGAAATATTCTAAATTTAGTGCCTAGATATTTGATTCAATGATTTCCTCTTAATAAGTTAAATTACTATACAAGACAAATTTTATATCTACAAACGTAACGCAATTGCATATCAAAAATAAAATGACATTTGTATTGTTGCCAAATTCGATTCATTTATTCCGAAAATTACAATGTTCTTAGTCAAATCAAATGTTTTAGTAAGCGTATCCAATTCCAGCGCCACATCCACATCCACCACGGTACCCTACACCAGGAGCAGCGATGTTACCGATACCAACACCGGGGACAACACCAGCAACACCAGCGCCGTAAGCAGCTGAGCCGCTAGACATAGCGTTGATACCGTTACCGCAAGCGTGGTTCACAACACCAGCACCAGCGGTAGGTAACACGTTCTCAAACGCAACGGTACCCAAGAAAGGCAGCTCACCAGCTACATTCAAACCACCTTCGTAAACATTCTCAGATAGCACTGAGATACCGACGGGAGCGATGACAGAAGCGCTGGAGACGGGCAGACCACCACCGCTGGTGGGGGTAAAGTCTAGGGCTTGAGCGTAGCCTGCGTTGCAGCCGAAACCATTGCCAGCCCAGCCAGCGGCGAGACCGTCGTAAGCTAAACCGTTGCCAGCCCAGCCAGCGGCCAGACCGTTACAACCAAGGCCATTGCCAGCCCAGCCAGCAGCGAGTCCATTGCCAGCCCAACCAGCCAGACCGTTGTATCCCAAACCGGCGCCGAGGCCGGGAGCAGCCGCTACTGCAGCGTATTGGCTCACTGCCGACTGAAATTAAAATTGTTTGTATAATTTTGTGCCAAACTTTTAAACAAAGATTATAACATTTTAAGAACTCATACAATTATGAGAAAAGTTGTTGAAATTCACAGTCTGTAAAACGAACTGCTAGCAGCTGTGGCATACCGATATCAGCCTTGGCTTTGAAATATAAGGTTACAGGTTCGACACACGTGCCTACAATGAATTATTTCCTCACTGTTACTCAATATCGGTAAAGGAAACCATCTTGTTTCAACAGGCATTTCTTAGAAAGAGCTAATAGTTCTAGGACATGTAACATCCAGTAACCCTCACTAGGCCAGCGTTTATGTATGAAGGCCTGAATTATTCAATTCTTAAACTAGTTGAGAGAAGGCCGACGCCTGGCAATGCGACACTAAAGGCATCAAAATATTATCAGCTAACTTTTTCAGGACACACAGCGATGGAATTTTGTTATTTCTTCAAACTGCATGAAGTGATGGGGACCGGTAATTTATTATTATCTAGATACACCCTAATAGGTATTGATTTCCAAAGTTTAATTCAACTTAAAAAAAATTATATGCTATTTTGAATTTTACAATTTGTTTTTTACTTTGAATGATTCTCACCTGTACGAAGAGCGCCAAAGCGCAGATAACGAAGCTGGTCTTAGCAGACATGTTGTAAATGTTCTAGCGAGGACTCACGAGAATGTTGTTCTGAATAACTGCTTCGGGTTTTATACGAAACGATATCAGAAATCAAAGAAAATTGCCTAATTTCACTGTTAATTCAATACAAATTACTAATAAAATTATTGCACAGAAGACGATAAGCCTATGAAATGTTGTAATGGCAAAAATAAGCCTGATAATTTGCGTGGTGACATCAGAAGTGTGTCAAGTATAAAACCCGAGGAGACTTTCAGTTCATTATCCAGTCTTCAGCTCCTCGTTGAACACACAAACATGTCTACCTTCGCTGTTCTGTTGCTCTGCGTCCAAGTTTGCTTGGTACAGGTAAGTAATACTTTATTGTGTCAAAGCAATAGCTTTCAACTAACTTAAATTTTCGTTTTAATATAAAATAATATTTTTCAAATGATGTGGCTCATTTCCAACGCAATGTATTCCTCAGCAAATCTATGGCCAGTGCCTTGGTTACGGCAACCTCGGACTTGCTCCCGCCGCAGCCATCGCCCCCGTAGGCACTGGTTGGGCTGGTGGATGCAATGGTGCTGGCTGGGCTGGTGCGTACCCTGCTGCTGGCTGGGCTGGCGCTTATCCCGCAGCTGGCATAGCTGAGTACGGCGGATTTGGTGAAGGAAACGTAGCAGTCATTGGAGAGCTCCCGGTCGCTGGTACCACCGCTGTCGCTGGACAAGTACCGATCATGGGCGCCGTCAGCTTCGGTGGTCCCGTCCCTGCTGCTGGTGCAGTCTCCATCGCTGGTAGCTGCTCGTGCGGCTGCAACGCTGCCTACGACTACGCTGGAGCTCCTTACGGATACGCTGGAGCTCCTTTTGGATACGCCGGCCTCTACTAAGACTCCACATAAATTCCGATGTACAATAAAACTTGCAACTGAAATATATTTTGTTTTTTTTTCTACATAAGTAATGCATAGTTGCGATAAGTAATGAGTATAGTATTTATTTATTTATTCATTCACAACATAACTAACATTACAGGTTGCCCCAAATCGTTAGCGTGGCCATATATTTTAACAATAGGTACTTATTATACTATTTATAACAAAACTCATGCAAAGTAACTTTTGTGAACTCATTCAGAGAACATGAAAATAAATTTACCTTCTCCGCGACCGTGTTAAGTTTATGTAAGGCACGCGTTATCGATGCTTTACGCAGAAGGTTCGTCCGGCCGTTCGGCACGGCCAATAACTGCGGTTTTCGCCGTCGCGATACGTACTTATCCGGTACGATTAGACACACATGCTTATATTACGCGAGCTAGTTTCAAGTCGTGCCGGTAACATTATTTTAGTGTAACCTAAAATTTTAATTATTTTGAACGTGGTGTGAATTTTCTTTTCGTTTCCGATCTTTGTGAATACAAATTTATCCCTCTTTTTTTCTGTTTGCGCTACAAACTTTCGAAATTGTTGTTGGATTTGTCTTTTCGAGCACTTTGCTAAATGACGTTCAGTGTCCCGATGGTAACACAATGGCCGTGATGAGCCGTCTAGCAGAATATTAGATAGTTCGAAATTAACCAGAAAATATCGTGGAATAATGATACAATACATGAAATATTGAGATTGAGAAACCACAAATAAGTGTAAAATAAAATTAAAACAAAATAAACTTTTTCAAAGACAAACTTTTATTCTTAAATGCAGCTGTACCAAAAACTGTTTTGTGAAACATCTTTTTGTAAATTGTTTCATCATTAATTTTAATCTTTTTGTTATGACGTTTCAAAGTCTTTCCAGACTTCATGATCAACGGTGGACATTCGTTATAAAGTAAATTTATTTTAATATGTGATAACAGTTCTGCAATACAGCGAAGTGTTCAAATATCATGTTTAATATATGGAACACCCACGATCAGTCCAGTAGTTTCTGAGCAAATTAGTTGTGGCAGACAGACAGACAGACACAGGAGAGACTAACTATCTACAAGTTACTGAAAACTATTTTCCAGCTCCCCTGGTACTAAACAGAATCCTGAATGTGCAAATTTCACACCCTCTTGACGTTTGTTTTTTTGACGTGATAACGTCTTTAAAATCGTTTTAGTCGGGTGACATGTTCAGAAACTTGTGTCACACCAAAACCTGACGAGCGCGATCGCAGGTATAACGAGAGAGAGACGGACCGATCTCCCGTCTCATCTCGAGCGCTGCCAGTCATTCCGTGAAACTTGTCACGCGGAATCCTCACGAGTGGAGGCTGGCATAGCGTTCGAGTGAGTGGACCGATCTTCCGTCTCTCTCACTCTAGCGGCATACTTCATTAATTCCTTACTTCCCAAAAACTTATATCACCAATAAGACGTTATCACGTAAACATCTCGATCGTAAACCTACTTTACAAACAACCAATTTTTTACTTTCGTTCAGGCATAACACGCAAAATCAAATTTCCTCTCAACTCTCAAAATTGATAGGTGTTAAAAAGGTTTAGTCCGAATTGATCACCCTTTTTAAAGAAACGACTTAAGAAAAAGAGTCTTCTTAGCATTGTCTTAGATTTACGCGAATATCACACATTGAAATAAAACTACTTTTTAACGGATTTTATCGCGGTTTATTTTAGATTTTAGATCCCGACGTTTCAAAGTCTTTTCAGACTTCATGTTCACGTGTGGACTGAGGTATTTGACGTCCAAAAATATTAATCACAACGCAACTTAAATATTAATGATTGTAAAATGACAAATACCTCAATCCACCCGTGAACATGAAGTCTGAAAAGACTTTGAAACGTCGGGATCTAAAATCTAAAATAAACCGCGACATAATCCGTTAAAAAGTAGTTTTATTTCAATGAGAGTCTTCGTATTTACTTAAGACTTAGGTAAAGACTCTTGAGTACAGGTGTCTTTATGTAACGATCATACATCGATACTTTAGCCAGAAATAAAGAACATAATAAACTTTTAATATCTCGCGTTGTCTACTGTAACCACGATTGGTGAAACTCGTTCGAATCATCCAGCCAAACAATATGTGACCGTCTAAATAGCCCAAAGTGATAGACTTTAAGTTGGGATCGAGTGAATGAATATCATTAATCGTGCAAATGTTTTAAATAGTTCTGAATGGCGATAGCGTTCTTTATAGTGCTAACAGAAATTCTAAGTTAGATATAAGACATTAAAATTCTAAGCCTATACATTTGATTCCATAATTTCCTCTTAATAAGTTAAATTACTGTCCGAAACAAATTTTATATCTACAAAGGTAACGCAATTGTATATCAAAAATAAAATGACATTTGTATTGCTGCCAAATTCAATTAATTTATTCTGAAAATTACAATATTCTTAGTCAAATCAAATGTTTTAGTAAGCGTATCCGATTCCAGCGCCACATCCACATCCACCACGGTACCCTACACCAGGAGCAGCGATGTTACCGATACCAACACCGGGGACGATACCAGCAACACCAGCGCCGTAAGCAGCTGAGCCGCTAGACATAGCGTTAATACCGTTACCGCAAGCGTGGTTCACAACACCAGCACCAGCACTGGGCAACACGTTCTCAAACGCAACGGTACCCAAGAAAGGCAGCTCACCAGCTACGCTTAAACCACCTTCGTAAACATTCTCAGATAGCACTGAGATACCGACGGGAGCGATGACAGAAGCGCTGGAGACGGGCAGACCACCACCGCTGGTGGGGGTGAAGTCTAGAGCTTGGGCGTAGCCTGCGTTGTAGCCAAGACCGTTGCCAGCCCAGCCAGCGGCGAGACCGTCGTAAGCCAAACCGTTGCCAGCCCAGCCAGCGGCCAGACCGTTACAACCAAGGCCATTGCCAGCCCAGCCAGCAGCGAGTCCATTGCCAGCCCAACCAGCCAGACCGTTGTATCCCAAACCAGCGCCGAGGCCGGGAGCAGCCGCTACTGAAGCATATTGGCTCACTGCCGACTGAAATTAAAATTGTTTGTATAATTTTGTGCTAAACTTTTAAACAAAGATTATAACATTTTAAGAATTAATACAATTATGAGAAAAGTTGTTGAAATTCACAGTCTGTAAAACGAACTGTTAGCAGCTGTGGCACACCGATATCAGCCTTGGCTTTGAAATATAAGGTTACAGGTTCAACACACGTGCCTACAATGAATTATTTCCTCACTGTTGCTCAATATCGGTAAAGGAAACCATCTTTTTTCAACAGGCATGTCTAAGAAAGAACTAATAATTCTAGGACATGTGACATCCAGTAATCTACACTAGACCAACGTTTATGGATTAAGGCCTGAACTATTAAATTCTTAAGCTAGTTGAGAAAAGACCGGTGCCCAGAAATGCGACACTAAACGCATCAGAACATTATCAGTTAACTTTTTCAGGACACATCTATGATGGGATTTAGTGATTTCATCAAATTGCACACCCTAATAGGTATGGATTCCCAAAGTGTTATTCTGCTTTTATTTTTTAGGTGCCATTTTGAATTTTACAATTCGTTTATTATTTTGAATGATTCTCACCTGTACGAAGAGCGCCAAAGCGCAGATAACGAAGCTGGTCTTAGCAGACATGTTGTAGATGTTCTAGCGAGGACTCACGAGAATGTTGTTCTGAATAACTGCTTCGGGTTTTATACGAAACGATATCAGAAATCAAAGAAAATTGCCTAATTTCACTGTTAATTCAATACAAATTACTAATAAAATTATTGCACAGAAGACGATAAGCCTATGAAATGTTGTAATGGCAAAAATAAGCCTGATAATTTGCGTGGTGACATCAGAAGTGTGTCAAGTATAAAACCCGAGGAGACTTTCAGTTCATTATCCAGTCTTCAGCTCCTCGTTGAACACACAAACATGTCTACCTTCACTGCTCTGTTGCTCTTCGTCCAAGCTTGCTTGGTACAGGTAAGTAATAATTAATTATTTCAAATCAATAACTTTTTACTAATTAACTTAAATTTTCGTTTTTATTATAATATTGTTCAAATGATGTGGCTCATTTCCAACGCAATGTATTCCTCAGCAAATCTATGGCCAGTGCCTTGGTTACGGCAACCTCGGGCTTGCTCCTGCCGCAGCCATCGCCCCCGTAGGCACTGGTTGGGCTGGTGGATGCAATGGTGCTGGCTGGGCTGGTGCGTACCCTGCTGCTGGCTGGGCTGGCGCTTATCCCGCAGCTGGCATAGCTGAGTACGGCGGATTTGGTGAAGGAAACGTAGCAGTCATTGGAGAGCTCCCGGTCGCTGGTACCACCGCTGTCACTGGACAAGTACCGATCATGGGCGCCGTCAGCTTCGGTGGTCCCGTCCCTGCTGCTGGTGCAGTCTCCATCGCTGGTAGCTGCTCGTGTGGCTGCAACGCTGCCTACGACTACGCTGGAGCTCCTTACGGATACGCTGGAGCTCCTTTCGGATACGCCGGCCTCTACTAAGACTCCACATAAATTCCGATGTACAATAAAACTTGCAACTGAAATATATTTTGTTTTCTTTTACTCTTGCAAGTCATATTGAATTTGTATTACTACACATTAACAACATTATTCAATTCAAAATGGAGTGAGAGGCAGATAACACCTTAGTTTTTCTAGATATCCTTATATTTAGGAATTCTAACAATACCTTAGGTCATACAGGTTATTTATTGTGAATTTAAAGCGAATTACTAATAAATTTATTGCATAGTAAACGTTATGCCTATGAAAATGTTGTAAAGGCAAAAAAACCTGATAATTTGCGTGATAACGTCAGCAATGTGCCAAGTCACTTCAACCCTTTTTTAGTGTCCCACTGCTGGGCACGGGTCTTCTGCTAGTATCATAAGAGTTGAGAGGGTTTAGGCCTTAATACACACACGCTGGCCAATGGCGCGTTGGTGGATGTCACATGTCCTTGAATGATTAGTTATTAGACATACCGGTTTCCTCACGATGTTTTCCTTCACCGATATTGAGCAGCGTAGATGAAACAATTCACACAAAGATGTGTGGGCACGACCAGGATACGAACCCGCGACCTTATTTTTCTAAGGCGAGGTCCGTACCGCTGCGCCACCGTAGCTATATTTAAGTATGTATTTACAAAAGAAAAGTATTTTATACAGGGTGTAAGGGACGGTTCGGCGAAAACTGAAACAGGGCATTCAGACCATCGTTCTGATATAAAAACTGGTGGAATTTTCCTCAGGAAATTTTTGGCATTTTCCGATTTTTTTTCACTTTTTCTCATTTATAATCACGTATCTATGCAAACTAAATTCAAATCTAACAAAAAAGAAAAAGAAAACAGTAAATCATTAAAATCAGCAATGTAGTACTGCACAACTAAATGATAGCTGCGCGCGATCAGCTGTCTGGGTGTAGAGGTTCAACGCACTCTCTTTACCTACCTACCGTGCAACCCAGCCGCCTTTGTGTCGCCGCGCGGCGCGGCGCGGCGGCGCGGCGTGCCGGCGCGCGGCTTTGAACAATGCTAAATCAGTAATCGTATTGCCAGATCTGAAGGCCCATGATCTCGATCGAGTTTTTTTTAATCTGTCTTAAGTCTGTAGATAACGTATTGATCTGGATTCTGTCTGTAAATAACGTATTGATCTGGATTCTTCATTATCTAGTCTTTTCTGTTTAAGAATTTTGTGTAAGTAAAGCACAGTTCTAAAACAGCCAGACTTACAGATAGAAGCGTTTTATTTTTATTCGATTTAATTAAAAAACAAAGGAATAAACAAAGAAGTCACAGAACAAACTAAAATGAACCAGTTGAATTCGTTCGGTTACACTTTTTGCGGGAATTCTTCAAACTTATCTTAAGTATTATGTGTTCTTCAAAATTTGCTAAAAGTTCTACCAAATTTTGTCAAATTACAATTTTTTGGAAAATTACAGAATCTAAAAATTATCGCCTTATTTATTGATAAGGAGCGCTAAATCGGCAACACTACAAATTTGCTGGATTGCACGATAGGATAGCTGTACCACTCACCATAAGTCGAAATCGATATTATTTCAAATAATTTACACATGGGTAATTTACACCAATATCATTGCTTAACAACAGGCAAGTTGTGGTCAAGCGCAAATCTATCAGAATAACAAAAGAACTCTATCTATTATGTAGGTACCAAAAGTAGAACTTTAAATTAGCGATTTCAAGAATTTCACTTTTTTTAATTACAATAATTTAAAAAAAGGTATGTTTTATAAAGTTTGTTCTTGTTTGGGTTCCTCGTATCATTCCAGTCACGTGATCTAATTTTGTTTTACTGCTGGTGCCATTAATATCTTGATTCATTAGGTAGGTCTCCGTAAATATCGGAATAATATCGTAAATGTAAGTAGGTACACATAGTCACATAGGTAAGTAGTAAGTACTAATCAAAATGGTTCATGTCGCGTGAAAATAATAATGGCAATTCGATCTCGCCTCAAATTTAGGCTAAACTAAAATTAAACTAACGCTGTCCCTTTTGATTAAAAGTAAGAAAGATACAGCTCCAGTTTAATTTTATTTTAGTTCAAAACTGTGAACGACTGAATATCAAGCACAAATAAATTCTATCTTTTTTTAAAAATTAAATCGATTGAAAAACTGCATTTAAAAATCAATACCAACCAAGTACATAATTGTTACCTACAATATGAAAGTGAGAAAAAAGTCGGATTAAAGTAGGTAATGTGCAAATCATGGTTTTTTTTAACATAACCCTCAGCCTGTATGTCCCACTACTGGAACGGTCTACTCTCACACAGGAAAGTGTCAAGACCATAATTCACCACGCGAGCTCATTACAGATTGGTGGATTTCACCAGTATGTATGCTGGTTTCCTCGCGATGTTTTTCTTCGCCTTATGCCAAGGCAACTTTGTTAGACACATACATAAGCTAGACAAAACGCATTAGTTATAAAATTAATAATAAAAATTAACTAGCCTGAAGTGAGGATCGAATTCGCGACTCTTCGATTTTATCGATTACGAGTCCACATAAACCCCACTGTGCCACCGAGGCTATTTATTTTAAATTTGAAGTAATCTAAATTAAATAATAAATTGGTGACAAAAATTATCGATTTAAATGGATATCACTACGCAATCACAGCAGACATGCCGGCGGCATGCGGCAGTGGTCTCGAACTTACCTGTTATTCAGTATTTCTACCGAAATGGTTGCATTTTGGTATTTCGGTATTAAAGACAGGCCTTATCGAAATACCAAAATGCAAGCATTTTTCCACGATTTTAGAGAATGCCAGGAAATTGAACCCATTTTTCTACCCAATTTACACTACCTACTCAGAAGCAAACTTTTTTAGTTATGTTTTAAGTTACGGGAAATCGCTCATAGATGAGTAGTTAAGCTGAATATTCCATTCGTAAAATATCTTTTGAGTCCTAAAACGTAAAAAAAAAGTTTTGTGTTTAAATAAGTAAGCAGCGTTGGTGCAGCGGAACGGGCCTTGCCTTAGAAATAAGGTCGCGGGTTCGAATCGTAGTAGTGCCCACACACATCTTTGTGTGAATTTTTTCATCTCCGCTGCTCAATATTGGTGAAGAAAAACATCGTGAGGAAACTGGCATGTCTAAGATCTAATTATTCGAGGATATGTCTTATCCACTAACCCGCACTTGGCCAGCGTGTGTGGATTAAGGCTTAAAACTCTCTCAGCTAGTAAGATTGTTAAGAGTGCCCAGCAGTGGGACACTAAAAAGGGTTGGTTGAAGTGAGTTAGTGAACTGTTTTAACACGCTCAGTTCATGGCAAGCATACTCGGTATTATAAATAAAACCAATAAATTATTAGGTTTTCTACCTATCGATTTAATTCTTACTAGATATTATCATCATTAACCTATCGTATTCCACTGCTGAACTTAGGTAGTGCTCTAATCACCAATAGAATAGACTTATTTCGTGAGCCATTCAATTAAACGAATTTAATTGAATAGATTATTTTTTTCTACTGATTTCGCTTTATTAACGTTCGAGACCACTGGCTGATGCAGCGAGCGGTGGCGCGGGCGCGGGCAGGGGAATCCCGGGAGTCTCACTCAGTTCGCCGCTAGCCAGCGCCGGTATCCGTCGCGCGTAAGTGTGTTCGCTTGTCTGTTAAACAAGTTTCGCGATCGCGAGTGATTCTTAGTGGGTTTTTGTTGTGTTTGTTGTTTTTTGAAAATGAATCGCCCAAGGAAATCATTCACAGCTCGGGAATACGGACACATGATAATGTGCCTTGGCGAAGCCCGAGGCAACGCTTCCTTGGCCTTAAGACTGTACATTGCACGATATCCTGACGCTCGTCACCCTGCCGACGGTCGAACGATAACTAGAGCCTTTCAAAGAGTATTGGACAATACACCTATTGTGCCCCAGCAAGAAGGTGCTGGACGGCCGATTCGGGTGCGGAACGAAGAAAGAATTTTAAACATAGTTAACCGAAATCCGCGCCTTGGTACCCGGACAACAGCAAAACTATTAAGTCGTAACCATGGTGTTCATATGTCGCACTGGTCCGTCCACAAAGTGTTACGGAGAGATCGCCAACGCCCATATCGTATTCACAAGGTACAAGCTCTTGTGCCAGGTGACACGAGCCGACGAGTATCGTACTGCAGGTGGTTGATAAATCAACAGCGGCAAAACCCAGGCTTCATTTCACGGGTGATTTGGACTGATGAGTCTACATTTACCAGAAATGGAATGTGGAATCGCCGCAATTCCCACCTGTGGTCGCATACGAACCCTTTTGCAATGCAGGAAACAGGGCATCAAACACGTTGGTCTGTGAACGTTTGGGCTGGGATCTACCATAATAAAATTCTCGGTCCAGTTTTTTTGCCGGCGCGAATGAACGGGGCTCGGTATTTAGAGTTCCTTAGGGAGGAGCTGGGACGAGAAGTTGAAGCTCTGAATGCAGAGTTGGATTCTGAATGGGACGAAATGGAAGACGTCCCCCTGTCACAATTGCCCATGATTTGGTTCCAGCACGATGGCGCCCCTCCCCATGTGACAACGCCCGTTCGGACACACCTGGATGAGACCTTCCCAAGGCGATGGATCGGTAGGTTTGGACCGCATCTGTGGCCAGCCCGCTCTCCAGATTTGACGCCGCTGGATTTTTTTTTATGGGGCTACATTAAGGAGCGGGTGTTCGTGACCGAGTGTGATACCCGGGAGGCCATGGAGCTACGCGTAAGGGAGGCGTTCCAAAAATTAAAACTGGACATCATCCAAGACGTCACCATGATGCCGCGGTTACACGCCGAAACTCTCCACCGTGTTCGGCTTTGTGAGCAGCTTGGCGGTCGACAGTTTGAACCGTATCTTATAAGAGCAGAACGAACATAACGTAAGTTTTTATTTGCTTATCAAACGATATTTATTTGCTTTTTGAATAACCTGCAAAACAAAACGATAACCATTTCAATGTTTAGGTTGTAGGTACTTTAACAATCGGTCAAGTATGAATCGAACTCACATACGAAAGGTTCCGCATGATTTTATTATTTGTTGCTAAAGCGGCAATACTAATAACTATGTGAAGTCAGAAATAATAATTTATTTACAACATAAAGATACAATTGGAGTTTGGACAAAACAGTACACAACTGAATAACAATCTCTACTCTAACCTAAATTACGAACTAAACTAACTAATGCCTTACTTAAACTAATGTGTCTAAAAATTCAACTCTAGCTATTACGGTTCACGACATACAACCCACTGACAGACAGACGGACGGATGGACAGTGTGGGCTTAGTAATAGGGTGCCGTTTGGCACCCTTCGGGTACGGAACCCTAAAAATCATCTCGAGGTTTATTATTTAACGAAGGACTGGATTCGCTGTGGGTGGCTCATCATAAGTACCTACTGTTTCGTTCACTACTTATTAGGTAATTGCGAGTTTTATTTAAAAAATTGATAACATTCAGAGCGACATATCATTGCGCCGCCGCCGCCGCGCCGCCCGCCGCCGCAGGGTGACGGCGATGACGACGCGACGCAGAGGAGTGGGGCGCGTGCGTGTAGCGACATGCTTCGTTACAATCTCAATGTTCGCAATACATTGCGTAGTCATAAAATTCTAAAACTTTCCACTTGCGTTTCCGGCAAAAAAAATGATGGTTTTTATATTCAAATATGAGTCTAAGTTCACGGTTTCAGTTATTGCCGAACCGTCCCTTACACCCTGTATAGTGTACATATTACCGGTTATCTGGTTTCCATAGTACAAGCTCTGCTTAGTTTGGGATCAGATGACCGTGTGTGTAAATGTCCCACTATATTATTATATTATAATAAATAATTTTATAATATTTATCAATATAAATAAATAATTATTCAGCAATCTTGCCTTAAACCATGTTACATTTTTTATACATAAAATTATGTCATAAGCTTGTAGCGCAAATAGAAAAAAAGAAGAGAAAAAATGATTTTATTTGTTAAAATTTTATACTTGACTCATTACTGAAGTCATCACGCAAATTATAACGCTTTTTTGCCTTTACAACATTTTCATAGGCTTATCGTTTTCTATGCAATAAATTTATTAGTAATTCGCTTTAAATTCACAATAGAGTTAGGTAATTTTCTTTGATTTCTCATATCGTTCATTATAAAACATGCACCTGGTAATCAGATCCACATTCTCGTGAGTCCTCGCTAGTATATCCACAACATGTCTGCTAAGACCAGCTTCGTTATCTGCGCTTTGGCGCTCTTCGTACAGGTGAGGATCATACAAAATAAAACAACATGATATATACGAATACTAATTAACCTAAACAAATGATAAAAGTATAACCTGAGTTAAAAGGTTTTATAGAAATTTATACAAACAATATAATATTTATTTCAGTCAGCAGTGAGTCAGTATGCTTCAGTAGCGGCTGCTCCCGGCCTCAGCGCTGGTCTTGGATACAATGGACTGGCTGCATCTCCAGTTGGCTTAGCCTATGACGGTCTGGCTGGTTGGGCTGGCAATGGACTCGCCGCTGAATGGGCCGGCAATGGTCTAGGTTTTAACGGTTTGGCTTACGACGGTCTAGCCGCTGGATGGGCTGGCAATGGACTCGGTGCTGAATGGGCTGGCAATGGACTCGGTGCTGAATGGGCTGGCAATGGACTCGCTGCTGGCTGGGCTGGCAATGGTCTAGGTTGTAACGGTTTGGCTTACGACGGTCTCGCCGCTGGCTGGGCTGGCAATGGATTGGCTTACAACGGTCTGGCCGCTGCTGGCTGCACTGGCAACGGTATTGGCTACAATGAAGGCTACGCTCAAACCCTAGACTTCGCCCCCACCAGCGGTGGTGGTCTGCCAGTTTCCAGTGCTTCCGCCAACGCTCCTGTCGGTATCTCAGTGTTGTCTGAGAATGTTTATGAAGGTGGTTTGAGCGTAGTGGGTGAACTGCTATTTGTGGGTACTGTGGCGTTTGAGAACGTGTTCCCTACCGCTGGTGCTGGTGTTGTGAACCACGCTTGCGGTAACGGTATCAACGCTATGTCTAGCGGCTCAGCTGCTTACGGCGCTGGTGTTGCTGCTGTTGTCCCCGGTGTTGGTATCGGTAACATCGCTGCTCCTAGTGTAGGGTATCTCGGTGGATGTGGTTGTGGTGCTGGTATCGGATACACTTACTTAAACCATTTGACTAATAACATAGTTATTAATAGTTTTAAAAGAATAAATAAATTTTATTTTTTAATTATCTGTTTTGTTTTATTACATGTTTACTGAGCTTGTAAAAAATAAAAAAAAAGATTATCAATTCGACGTACGTAATTGAACTGTCTAAAGTGTTACAAAAAGTCTAACACATACGGAAACTTTCGTAAGCGTGTGTTTATTTTGAAAAACAAGACTACTTTATAATGGATTTTTAGATTGTATGTCCCGACGACGATTTAGTTTCATGGCATATAGCATGAAAAGTCTTCGAAACGTCGCGTTAAAATTACTGGAGGCCATTAAAGACTGTGAAAATAAAAGAAATATAAAAAAGACGAGTTGCACTCCGGGAGTGCCGACAGAAGTGAAAAACATTCGCACAAGCGCCCTGCGCTGCCTAAACGAAACAGTAGGCCCAGGCATACATTTTCGCCGCGCCGTAGAGAGGGGATAGCTGTCTACTCTCCATCCGTCTTACGCTTTTTCGATCAGGTCACGTGTCCTGACGCGAGTTTAAGATTTTATACCCATTACAGAAAAAGTGCTCAACGCCGCTAAAGAAGTTTTCACTTCAAAATTATATGGCATTTTGTCAAAAGTTTAACGTAATCAAGCCAGCAGTGTTATAGAATGAGGTAAAACCTTTTCGCAACATAAGGCTTCTGGCTGTATCCTAAAAAAAATACGGGCATCTCTGATATTTTGGTTTTTAACACATTCATCGTCCAGTGCCTCATATGTGGGTCACTATAGTTCACAGTGACCCACATATGAGGCACTGGACGTTGAGCTCCACTTTTTTTTGCTGATGACCTAACCCAATTAGCCAGAAGGGCCTCTATTGGTTCACCGGACTTTTTTGGTGAGCCACCCGAAGACGGTCGAACTGATCAAGTACTGGAAACTGCTTTGAGGGCTCCCCATGTGGGGTCGAACCTCGGAACTAGCGTCCCTGCCCCATATATGGGTCTCTACGCAACGACCAGGTACCTACTACGCACTAAGGGAAATTTAGCAAAGGTAAGTAGTGAGTTACTAGTAACAGTTAATCTCAGTGCAAGAGTCTCTGTTAAAGCACCTACTGAAATGAAATATCTAAGTATTTCCAGTAAAGAACTGTTTTTATTCGTTTTTTGCAAAATTAAGTCATTTATTATCATTGATTAAAAAAAGTCGTCTTCTCGACGTTGAATTCCAAGCCCATTTATTATTATTTACGTTTCTAACAGCACATTTATAGATTGAATTTATTTATGGGACGTACAAGGAAATAAAAACATTGAAATAAAACTACTTTTTAACGGATTTTATCGCGGTTTATGTTAGATTTTAGATCCCGACGTTTCAAAGTCTTTTCAGACTTCATGCTCACGGGTGGACTGAGGTATTTGACGTCCAAAAATATTAATCACAATTATTACTGACTACCTCCAAACATTAATATTTAAGTTGCGTTCCGATTTCGACGGGCCGGTGGCGTGGTCGGTAAGATACTTGCTTTTCACGCCGCAGGTCGTGGGTTCGATTCCCACCCGAGACAAACATTTGTTTAAATATGTCTGTTTGTCTTGTGTCTGGGTGTAATTATCTATATTTAAGTATATATTTACAAAAGAAAAGTATTATATGTGGTATATTACCAGTTATCTAGTTTCCATAGTACAAGCTCTGCTTAGTTTGGGATCAGATGACCGTGTGTGTTAATGTCCCACTATATTATTATTATTATTTAAGCAAACTGAGCTCACAGTGTCTTGATTTCTGAGTTGATTTTGCTTGGGTTTTGTTTCAATGTGTGATATTCGCGTAAATCTAAGACAATACTAAATGAAAACATATTGTATGGGGACGTAGTTATAACGTGTTAATTTATGGAACGCCTCATGAGTAATATTTCCACCCACCTTCATGAAGGTTAGTTATCACAGGGATATCGCAGGTGTTGGAATGGTTCTAATAATTTCAAGTAACTACAACATTTTCTTTATTACGTTACTCGTATTAACGAATTTTCATATGAGTATAATGTTACGGGATTTTACGCGGCTCACATTACATCTAAGTTCCTTGTTTCACTTGACATTTCGACCCAGGTTGCATAGGTCGTGGTCACAACAGACTGGTAAGAAGTGATGTGATAACTCCGTAGGCAAATTAGAATTTCGATCTACGTCCACATTGATTCTTATTAATCTACAATGTTCTAACACACGGCGCCGTCAGAATTCTTGGGCAGATATCGTTTTATAACAAAACAATTTAAAAATAACTTTATCACACTCTTAGCAGACTTTTCAAGTCGTTTTGTCAAACAGACAATCGAAGTCATCCGTTTGGAAGCTAAAATGCCAAAGCAGCCCGCAGAAGACAGATATCAAAATAAATATTAGTGTACCTACTTAGGAATGTTGGTGTATCTATATTTCTCATCACCATATACACGTTTGACATGACATTCTTTTACAAATACAGCTGTCTAACTTACGACATCCCTCTTTCTCGTCAGGGGTTCATTAAATGCTAAGTAGGTACCTACATACATACACGACATGTAAAGAGCAATGTAATAGGAATCACAATTGCAAGAGGAGAAAAAAACAAAATATATTTCAGTTGCAAATTTTATTCAACATCGGTATTTTGGTCTTAGTAGAGGCCGGCGTATCCAAAAGGAGCTCCAGCGTATCCGTAAGGAGCTCCAGCGTAGTCGTAGGCAGCGTTGCAGCCGCACGAGCAGCTACCAGCGATGGAGACTGCACCAGCAGCAGGGACGGGACCACCGAAGCTCACGGCGCCCATGATCGGTACTTGTCCAGCGACAGCGGTGGTACCAGCGACCGGGAGCTCTCCAATGACTGCTACGTTTCCTTCACCAACGCCGCCGTACTCAGCTATACCAGCTGCGGGGTAAGCGCCAGCCCAGCCAGCAGCAGGATACGCACCAGCCCAGCCAACACCGTTGCATCCACCAGCCCAACCAGTGGCTACTGGGGCTATGGCTGCAGCAGGAGCAAGTCCGAGGTTGCCGTAACCAAGGCACTGGCCATAGATTTGCTGAGGAATACATTGCGTCGGAAATGAGCCACATCATTTGAACAATATAATTTTATATTAAAACGAAAATTTAAGTTAGTTAAAAGCAACTGCTTTGAAAGAATAAAGTATTATTTACCTGTACCAAGCAAGCTTGGACGCAGAGCAACAGAACAGCGAAGGTAGACATGTTTGTGTGTTCAACGAGTGAGCTGAAGACTGGATGATGAACTGAAAGTCTCCTCAGGTTTTATACTTGACACACTTCTGATGTCACCACGCAAATTATCAGGCTTATTTTTGCCATTACAACATTTCATAGGCTTATCGTTTTCTATGCAATAATTTTATTTGTAATTTGTATTGAATTAACAGTAGAATTAGGCAATTTTCTTTGATTTCTGATATCGTTTCGTATAAAACACAAAGCAGTTATTCAGAACATCATTCTCGTGAGTCCTCGCTAGAACATCTACAACATGTCTGCTAAGACCAGCTTCGTTATCTGCGCTTTGGCGCTCTTCGTACAGGTGAGAATCATTCAAAGTAATAAACAAATTGCGAAATTCTAAATAGTTTGAATAAAATAAAGTAAAATAACACTGGGAATCAATGCATGTTAGGGTGTATTCAGATAATATTAAATTACCGGTCCCCATCATTTTATGCAATTTGATGCAATAACAAAATCCCATCGCGTGTATCCTGAAAAAGTTAGACGTCAAAATTATAGAGAAAAGTAAGAAAAGCATTTATTTGACAGAGACAGGATACGTAGAATTGAATAAAAAACACATGAAAAGAGAAAAAAAACAGTAATGAAAACAATTAAAAAGAAAAAAAAACAAGAAAAAAAACGCTGTCGGAACTAACTAAAGGTGACCCACAGAATTTTCAGCAATGTTCATATTCCCACAGTGATGCAATGTTATGATAATGCCTTTAGTGTTCCATTGGTGGGCACCTCTTTTCTCTGAATTATTTTAAGAATCGAATAGTTAAGGTCTTTATTCATACACCCTTTCCTAGTGTCGGTTAGTGGATGTCACATGAGCAGAGGCTGATATCGATTAGCCACAGCTACTAAAAGAAATAAAATACTTATCTCCTTAATAATGAATACTTCAAATACGCGTTTTACAGATTGTGAATTTTGATAACTTTTCCCATAATTGTATCAGTTCATAAAATGTAATAAGATCCGTTTAAAAAAATTGACACAAAATTAAACAAGCCATTTTTATTTCAGTCGGCAGTGAGCCAATACGCTGCAGTAGCGGCTGCTCCCGGCCTCGGCGCCGGTTTGGGATACAACGGTCTGGCTGGTTGGGCTGGCAATGGACTCGCTGCTGGCTGGGCTGGCAATGGCCTTGGTTGTAACGGTCTGGCCGCTGGCTGGGCTGGCAATGGTTTGGCTTACGACAGTCTCGCCGCTGGCTGGGCTGGCAACGGTGTCGGCTGCAACGCAGGTTACGCTCAAGCCTTAGACTTCACCCCCACCAGCGGCGGTGGTCTGCCCGTCTCCAGCGCTTCTGTCATCGCTCCCGTCGGTATCTCAGTGCTATCTGAGAATGTTTACGAAGGTGCTTTGAATGTAGCTGGTGAGCTGCCTTTCTTGGGTACTGTTGCGTTTGAGAACGTGTTGCCTAGTGCTGGTGCTGGTGTTGTGAACCACGCTTGCGGTAACGGTATCAACGCTATGTCTAGCGGCTCAGCTGCTTACGGCGCTGGTGTTGCTGGTGTTGTCCCCGGTGTTGGTATCGGTAACATCGCTGCTCCTGGTGTAGGGTACCGTGGTGGATGTGGATGTGGCGCTGGAATCGGATACGCTTACTAAAACATTTGATTTGACTAAGATCATTGTAATTTTCAGAATAAATGAATTGAATTTGGCAACAATACAAATGTCATTTTATTGGTATGCAATTGCGTTACGTTTGTAGATATAAAAAAATTGGTTGCCTGTAAATTCGGTATACGGGCGAAAGTTTTACGTGACAACGACTTTGAGTGGTAAAATAATTTTAATGTGAATATTCATTCGTATAGTAGGAAGAAGGATGAAACATAGTTGAGTGAGAAACATTCGGCGGGCCTCTCTCTCGTTCGGTGACTCATCGTAACGTTACCGAGCGTTACACTTTTTCATAAGTGCCTCCCAGCCGCAACCTAATTTAAGACGTTGTCACGTCAAAATTTGTCTTGTATAGTAATTTGACTTATAAAGAGGAAATTGTGGAAACAAATATCTAGGCACTGAATTTAGAATTTCTGTTAGCACCATAAAGAACCGCCGTTTCATCGCCAATCAGAACTATTTAAAACGTTTGCAGGACTTATGATATTCATTCACCAGATCTGAACTTAAAATCTATAATTATGGGCTATCCAGACGCTCACTTAATGTTTGGCTAGATGATTCGAACGAGTTTCATCAATCGTGGTTACAGGAAACAGTAATAGTGCAACGCGAGAGACTAAAAGTTTATCATGTCCTATACTTCTGGCTGATTAAAGTATCGATGTATGATCGTTACATACAGACACCTGTACTCAAGTGTGTGCTTTAAAATGATGACAAATTCGGACTAAACCTTTTTAATACTTTTTAACACCAATTTGAGAGGAAATTTGATTTTGCGACTTATGCCTGAACGAAAGTAAAAAATAACGGTCAAGAGGGTGTGAAATTTGCACGGTGAGGATCCGTTTATTATCAGGAAAGCTGGATTAGGAGTTTTCAGGAAGTTGTAGATAGTTAGTCTTCTTGTGTCTGTCTGTCTACCACAACCAATTTGCTCAGAAACTGCTGGACTGATCATGCGAGTTCCTTAAATTAAACAAGATACCTAAATACTTTGCCGTATTGCAGAAGTGTTTTCTTAAATTTACGTAAATCTCACTTGAAATAAAACTACTTTATAACGGACGTCCACCCCCCGATCATGAAGTCTGCAAAGATTTTGAAACGTCGGGATAAAAGAATATAAATTAAACCGCGATAAATATAATTTCAATATCATAGAAGAATTTTGGAAAGTAAGTAGATAAGTAAAGCCTTGGGTGGAATTGTAAATATTGGAACATAAAGTATCCTATGTGGTAATCCAGACCTTAATCTATATCTTTGCCAAATTTCATCTTATTCCATCTAGTAGTTTTTACATGAAAGATTAACATAACTTTAACCTTTTTTAGTGTCCCACTTCTAGGCACGGGTCTTCTCTCTATCTTACGAGTTGATAGAGTTTAGGCCTTAAAACCTTGGCCAAGTGCGGGTTGGTGGAGGTCACATGTCCTCAAATGATTAATTCTTAGACATGCGGGTCTCCTCACGATGTTTTACTTAACCGATAATAAGTAGGGGTGATGAAACAATTCACACAAAGATGTGTGTTTTACATAAAATTTTAGTACAACTGCATTTTAGAATAAAAGCTTGTTTTATAAAAAGATTTTTAATACATTATTATTTTACACGTTTTAATTGTTTCGCTATATCTACATTTCTTGTAATACATCAGCATTGCACTGTATTTTTCTGGGTATTTTAGAGTTATCTAATTTTCTGCTAGACGAGTCGCTAGAGCAGTTGTATCACCACCGAGAAACCTCATCGAGTTTGAGTTCGCTGGATTTGTTTTTTTGAGCACTTTACTGCTGGATGATGTCCAGTGCCTTGATGTCAACACAACAGGCTCTGGCGACCAGTTCTAGTAGAAAATTAGATAGTTCTAAATTAAGTGGAAAAATACCGTGCAATAATAATGCATTACAAGAAATGCAGAGATTGAGAAACAAATAAAAAGTGTAAAATTAAATTAAAATAAAACACAACGAAAATGCAGTTGTACTAAAACGAAAAAAATAATAATATGTAAGGGTCATGCTGATAAATGTTATTTGAGGGTGTACGTATACATCAATGTTTATTCATATAAAATGTTTACTCATCAGTCTTGCATAAAACCGTATAATATTTTTTATGCAAAAAATAATTTCGGAAGCTTGTAGCGCAAACAGAAAAAGTGAAATAAATTTTATGCGCGATGCGAGCTTTCGAAATAATGTTGTCTTCACAATGAGCTGAAACTCTTCGAAAATTAGGTTTAAAATTGTTTTATTACTACACCACGAGTCAAAATAATTAAAATTTTGGGTTAGTGTCAAATTAATGCTACCTGCACGACTTGTAAGTAGCACAGGTAATATAATACTACTAGCGGCCCGTCCCAGCTTCGCCCGGGTAGCTTCAGCCCACTCAACAATTTCCATAAAATGTGATAACCATAGCAGCGCCATCTATTGATTACTTACTCAACCCAGTCGAAAGGTATCGACATCTGTTAGAATCATTTGGAGTTAACAGATAATTGTGACTGTCAAATAATAACAGACAAATAATTAGCAATAAATTAAAATTGCGACTATAATTTGAGATTTAAACTATCCTATCTCTCAAGTTGGATCGAACTGCACATGGTGTGCGAATTTTATTATAATCGGTTAAGTGGTTTAGGAGTCCATTGAGGACAAACATTGTGACACGAGATTTATATATATTAAGATACTCATTACTTATCGGAACTATGTATTACATACATATGTAGAAAAAAAAAGCAAAATGTATTTCAGTTGCAAGTTTTATTGTATATCAGAATTTATGAGGAGACTTAATAGAGGCCGGCGTATCCGAAAGGAGCTCCAGCGTATCCGTAAGGAGCTCCAGCGTAGTCGTAGGCAGCGTTGCAGCCGCACGAGCAGCTACCAGCAATGGAGACTGCACCAGCAGCAGGGACGGGACCACCGAAGCTCACTGCGCCCATGATCGGTACTTGTCCAGCAACAGCGGTAGTACCAGCGACCGGGAGCTCTCCAATGACTGCTACGTTTCCTTCACCAACGCCGCCGTACTCAGCTATACCAGCAGCGGGGTAAGCGCCAGCCCAGTCAGCAGCAGGGTACGCACCAGCCCAGCCAGCACCATTGCATCCACCAGCCCAACCAGTGGCTACAGGGGCGATGGCTGCAGCGGGAGCAAGCCCGCGGTTGCCGTAACCAAGGCACTGGCCATAGATTTGCTGAGGAAGGCAATAAGAATTATTTAAAATACCAATTAAAAGTTAAGTTAGCAATTGTAATAATAAATAGTTATTACCTGTACCAAGCAAGCTTGGACGCAGAGCAACAGAACAGCGAAAGTAGACATGTTTGTAAGTTCAACGACGAGCTGAAGACTGGATGATGAACTGGAAGTCTCCTCATGTTTTATACTTGACACACTTTTAATGTCATCATGCAAATTATCAGGCTTATTTTTGCCATTACAACATTTTAATAGGCTTATCGTTTTCTATGCAATAATTTTATGAGTAATTTATATTAAATTAACAATAACATTATGCAATTTTCTCGGATTTCTGATATTGTTTCGTATAAAACCCGAAGCAGTTATTCAGAACAACATTCTCGTGAGTCCTCGTTAGAACATCTACAACATGTCTTCTAAGACCAGTATCGTTGTCTGCGCTTTGGCACTCTTCGTACGGGTGAGTACTATTCTTAGTCCTGCTTATGAAACTTCCAAAAAAAAAACTTGCATGGAAACTGGACCGAGATAATTTCACTTCGGACAGTAGAACAAAATTCTGTAACCATGTCTTATATAATAGTGATTTAGTCAAACATAACTAACTAAAGCCAACAACCGTTAAAAAAAACAATTTGAAAATGACATGAAACATTTTGATTCCAGTTCGCTCTGAGCCAGTACGCAAACCCCGCTGCAGTAGCGGCTGCTCCTGGCCTCGGCGCTGGTTTGGGATACAACGGTCTGGCTGGTTGGGCTGGCAATGGACTCGCTGCTGGCTGGGCTGGCAATGGACTCGCCGCTGGATGGGCTGGCAACAGTCTAGGATGCAATGGTTTAGCTTACGACGGTCTGGCCGCTGGATGGGCTGGCAATGGCCTAGGATGCAACGGTTTGGCCTACGATGGTCTAGGCGCCGGCTGGGCTGGCAACGGTCTCGGCTACAACGCAGGCTTCGCCCAAGCCCTAGACTTCACCCCCACCAGCGGTGGTGGTCTGCCCGTCTCCAGCGCTTCTGTCATCGCTCCCGTCGGTATCTCAGTGCTATCTGAGAATGTTTACGAAGGTGGCTTGAGCGTAGCTGGTGAGCTGCCTTTCTTGGGTACCGTTGCGTTTGAGAACGTGTTCCCTACCGCTGGTGCTGGTGTTGTGAACCACGCTTGCGGTAACGGTATCAACGCTATGTCTAGCGGCTCAGCTGCTTACGGCGCTGGTGTTGCTGCTGTTGTCCCCGGTGTTGGTATCGGTAACATCGCTGCTCCTGGTATAGGGTACCGTGGTGGATGTGGATGTGGCGCTGGAATCGGATACGCTTACTAATACCATTTGATCAACAATATTGTGATTTCAAGAATAAATGAATTTAAATCCTAAAGCTATGTGTATTTTCTACTTAGTTAACTATCCAGTGTAAGCTGCTATTATTGTACGGAAATTCTATAAAATGCAAGATCAGCTTATACTAGAAAGTGTAGCGTAATGTGTGTACAATATTCGCCAGTATAAAAAATGTGAGAGTAACAGTTCGTAAGTCTGTCTGTTTTAATCCGATTGAAACGCAAGCAATAACAACTTTGACATGCGTTCGTTTCTGTTTAAATGTATTTTTTGCATCTACATCATCATAACTCTTATTACATATTTTTTAACTACTTGACCCGACTGATTTTGTCGTGTCAAAAGGGTTTGACATGACAACATCAGTCGGCTTTTATAGGGATAAAAGGACCCTAGAACACCGACACGATATAAACTGGACACCATTTCATTAAAATATGGTAAGAAATTGGGGTTTCGGGGAAGACAGCTGATTTTGATTGGTTTGTTCAAGTTCATGTCCTTGAACGAACCAATCAAAAGCAGCTTGTGGTCGGATGATATATAGTGGCACAGATAATATAATACTATAGTGGTACCACATAAGTTAGGCAAGCGCGAGGGCCCAGCTATACGATGAAAAATAAAATGGGCTTTTTCATAAATTCTGTAACTATACAACGTGCAACTTTATTAGAATTTTATTTCAAGATCATTGTGTTGACAAGATATCAAACACAACAAAAAAAACTAGCTAAGAGTTAACCAAAGAAATAAGCATAATAATAATTAATCATTTTCCAACTCCTTGCGATGAATCTTCGGATTTCAAAAAGGTAAAATTTTTGACAGGATGTCATTATTGACATTAATTAGTTAATTGATTTTTTTTTATTCTATTTCCTATCAAAGTATAACCCATAGATTAAGGATTATTTCTATGGTATAACCTAAAGAGTAAATCACTACGATTCCTGCCAAAAAGTTCAGGTTTGTTATAAAAAGGTTTTAATTCATTCTTAGACAGTGCTGGCTTGTTTACATAAAACTATTGACAAGATGTCATATAATTTTATTTTTAATTTATTTTCATAATATTATCTACTTAATGGCTTTCAGTTAAGTTTTTTAAACAGTACCAGTACTTTTTCATTTTAAAACAAAAAGAGAATTTATACAAGAACTTTTTTATTCTATTTGTGGTTCAGAAGCGCAATTCTTAGACTGGAGTTCGCGAAAACAAAAACTTTTACCTTGAACACTTTCTGTCTCTTACTGGCCGGCTATAATGGTAAAGTCTAGGCAATACGTCTAGGTTGAATAAATTTGTCTTCAATAATATGTTTTAGACGCTTCATTTAGTGATATTATTAGATTCTTAACATTAATTATTATTTTTATAATCGCATAAATGAGGCAAGTTGTAGTGCAAGCCTAGCGAAGTATAAAAAAAATCTTGGCATCGCTTCTAACGAAACCTTAGATATCTAAATGCCCTTATTATTAAAATATTATAAAGTAATGAATATATTCTTTTTTTAATATATCCACTAACCCCCATTCAACCACACTGGCTTATTGAAGCATAGTAGACACCCAAATGGTCCAAACTTCGAGTAACTAACACTTATATACATACACAGCGCCATTTAGTCCCAAATTAACAATAACATTTGCTTACGTTATGGGTACTAGGAACAGATATAATATTTAAATATATTTTGACGTGACAACGTCTTAAATTAGGTTGCGGCTGGGAGGCACTTATGAAAAAGTGTAACGCTCGGTAACGTTACGATGAGTCACCGAACGAGAGAGAGGCCCGCCGAATGCCTTGCGTCTCTCTCCCACTCAACTATGTTTCATCCTTCTTCCTACTATACGAATGAATATTCACATTAAAATTATTTTACCACTCAAAGTCGTTGTCACGTAAAACTTTCGCCCGTATACCGAATTTACAGGCAACCAATTTTTTTTTTTGTAAATATTTAAACTTACATGTAATAGATAAGTTACACCCAGACACAGAACAAAGAATCGTGCTCGTCACACCAATATTTGTTCTGGGTGGGAATCGAACCCACGACCATCGGCTTAGCAGTCAGGGTACATATCCACTACGCTACCAGGCCAGTCAAAACACTTTCTATTATATTATAACAGTAAAAAATATTTTTTTATGAATAAATTTTCTATCATTGTATTGTCTTAGATTTACGCGAACATCACACATTGAAATAAAACTACTTTTCAACGGATTTTATCGCGGTTTATTTTAGATTTTAGATCCCGACGTTTCAGTCTTAAAAAAAATTGGTTGTTTGTAAAGTAGGTTTACGATCGAGATGTTTACGTGATAACGTCTTATTGGTGATATAAGTGAGAGAGACGGAAGATCGGTCCACTCACTCGAACCCTATGCCAGCCTCCGCTCGTGAGGATTCCGCGTGACAAGTTTCACGGAATGACTGGCAGCGCTCGAGATGAGACGGGAGATCGGTCCGTCTCTCTCTCGTTATACCTGCGATCGCGCTCGTGAGGTTTTGGTGTGACACAAGTTTCTGAACATGTCACCCGACTAAAACGATTTTAAAGACGTTATCACGTCAAAACTGTTAAAAAGTAGTTTTGTTTCAAATTTTCTATCTTTCATATTCCATTTATGACGCTCAGAGATTTGGCAAATCATAATTTAGATACTAATACTACTGTCAAGTGACAGTCGTTGGCCTAGGTAATTTTCTAGAAAATTAGCTAAGAACTACTTTGATGACTTCAGTTTTGGAGTAATAGAAAACTGCACCAAAATCAGGGTAGACACACGTCAATCCTACAAGAACTCTTTTTTCATTTAATATCTTTTAAAGGATTTTATCGCAGTTTATTTCAAAGTCTTTTCAGACTTTACGATCACGGGTGAACTGAGGTATTTGATTTTAAAAATTATTAATCATAATTATTATTGACTGCCTACAAACATGATTATTTAGGTTGCATTCCGATTTAAGCAAACTGAGCTTACAGTGTATTGAATTCTGAGTTGATTTTGCTTGGGTTTACAAGTAAATTAAGCACTAGATCCCAAGCACTTAAAAGGTAAAGAAAACCCAATATATTTGAGTTGCAAGTTTTATTGTACATCGGAATTTACATGGAGTCTTAGTAGAGGCCGGCGTATCCGAAAGGAGCTCCAGCGTATCCGTAAGGAGCTCCAGCGTAGTCGTAGGCAGCGTTGCAGCCGCACGAGCAGCTACCAGCGATGGAGACTGCACCAGCAGCAGGAACGGGACCACCGAAGCTCACGGCACCCATGATAGGTACTTGTCCAGCGACAGCGGTGGTACCAGCGACCGGGAGCTCTCCAATGACTGCTACGTTTCCTTCACCAACGCCGCCGTACTCAGCTATACCAGCTGCGGGGTAAGCGCCAGCCCAGCCAGCAGCAGGGTACGCGCCAGCCCAGCCGGCACCAGGGTACGCGCCAGCCCAGCCAGCCCCATTGCATCCACCAGCCCAACCAGTGGCTACGGGGGCAATGGCCGCAGCAGGTGCAAGTCCGAGGTTACCGTAACCCAGGCACTGGCCATAGATTTGCTGAGGATTACAATGTGTTTTAAATAAGCTCAATCACTTCGGAAGTAAATTATTAAAAGTTATTACAATGAATATATGAATATAGACTTACTTGTACCAAGCAAGCTTGGACGCAGAGCAACAGAACAGCGAAAGTAGACATGTTTGTGTGTTCAACGACGAGTTGAGGACTGGATGATGAACTAAAAGTCTCATCAGGTTTTATACTTGACACACTTCTGAAATCGTCACTAAATTTATCAGGCTTATTGTTTACAAATTCAACAAATTATTGCGTAGAAAACGATAAGCCTTTTTTATAGGCTTATCGTTTTCTACGCAATAATTTTATTGTTAATTTATATTAAACTTACAATAAAGTTAGGCAATTTTCTTTGATTTCCGACATCACTCTGTATAAAACCCGCAACAGATAGTCAAAACAACATTCTTGTGAATCCTCGCTGGAATATTCACAACATGTCTTGTATGACCAGCTTCATCTGCGCTTTGGCGCTCTTCGTACAGGTGAGAATTTAATCGAACTTCAAAGGATTTGAAATGGGGTTATGTGTATTAATAAAAGTAATGCTTCAATTTAATTTTGTGTATTACAGTCGGCAGTGAGTCAGTGCATGTCTCCCGCTGCAGTGTCAGCTGCTCCAGGCCTCGGCGCCTCTTACGGATTCGGCGGTGTCGGTCTGGGTTACAGTGGACTGGCCGCTGCTCCAGTTGGCCTAGCTTATGACGGTCTGGCTGGTTGGGCTGGTAATGGATTTGCCGCTGGATGGGCTGGCAACGGTCTCGGTTGCAACGGTTTGGCCTACGACGGTCTCGCCGCGGGGTGGGCTGGCAACGGTCTTGGCTACAACGCAGGCTACGCCCAAGCCCTAGACTTCACCCCCACCAGCGGTGGTGGTCTGCCCGTCTCCAGCGCTTCTGTCATCGCTCCCGTCGGTATCTCAGTGTTATCTGAGAATGTTTACGAAGGTGGTTTAAGCGTAGCTGGTGAGCTGCCTTTCTTGGGTACCGTTGCGTTTGAGAACGTGTTGCCCAGTGCTGGTGCTGGTGTTGTGAACCATGCTTGCGGTAACGGTATCAACGCTATGTCTAGCGGCTCAGCTGCTTACGGCGCTGGTGTTGCTGCTGTTGTCCCCGGTGTTGGTATCGGTAACATCGCTGCTCCTGGTGTGGGATATCTTGGTGGATGTGGTTGCGGTGCTGGACTTGGTTACGTTTACTGAACTAGATTGGTCTACTTCGACAAATAAATGCATTTAACAGAATAAAAACTTTGTTTTGATGATTTATTAACATTTTTGATACCAATCTTTTATATATTCCATTACATTTAAAAAAATCCTTAACTTTAATTACTTTGTTTATGCAAGAAAAAATATATCAAAATGAACATGAGGAAATAGTTTCATGCATTGAATTGCTTTCGCAGTCATGTCTAAGTAGGTAAGTTTGAGTGGGTTCATTATTATAGCTGCAGTTACATTAATTAACATTAACACACCCTGTCAACCGATCCCAAATTAATCAGAACTTGTACTACGAAAGCCAGATTACTAGTAATATACTACATATAATATTTTTCTTTTGTGAATATATACATAATAATATATAACAATTCTCAAGAGAAACAGACGTGTTCACCACACAAATATCTGACTTAGGTGGCAATCGAACCTGCGGCGGGAAAAACAAGTATCTTACTGACCGGTGGCGTGGCCCGTTAAGTAAACAATAATAATAATGATTTATTGATTCAAAAAGTTTTACATAGTACATTTAATACATTTTACACAACAGATACTTACAATTTGGTTTTATATTTAGTAAGGTACAGCGCGCTTTATTACATTACGTGTTTTACTATGTAAACCAAGGTGACAATGTCGGGATGTTACAAAGACCGTTAATCAATAAAGTACAAGTCTTTACTTATGATTTAATTCAAAACGTTTATTTAAATAAAATATAACAAAATAAGTAAACCAATTCTAAAATGGTATCTTAAAAACTAGATAAGGCGTCATAGAAATCCTCCAAATCGAGGCCTTGGTTTTTGAATTTCCAAATAGTCATAATTTCCTTAAGCTTTTATGATCTTTAGTCAATATGTACAAGTCTACTTGTTCTCACATATTTGCCATTATGGGACGAATGCTATATGCCAGCGAATAAAAATTAAAAACAGTCTGTAAATTGTATTTTGAAGTCAGGTCTAAATTTTTTAATAAAACAAACCCCACAACGTAACGCATGTTTAATGAAGATCATCATTAAAATTTAGTTATGAATGATCTTGCTGACTTTAGCTTTCATTGAAAAACTCAAGCATTACACTACACAAATACAGAAACACGCTTAAAACTTATACTCCCCTTTTTCTGTCAGGGGTTAAAATAAACCTGTATAAAAATAAGTTAGTGACTTGTTATGTGAACACATTTTAGCAAACGTAAACTTATAGAATGCCCTCAGAATCGTTGACTATTTGTAAAATGTAGTTGGCAGATGTTGGAAGTGATAAGCCGGAGATAGAGTGAAATGGTGCGTACCTATTCGGGAATACCTATGTTTAGCAGCGGTCTGCTGTCAAGTGGTGACGGTGGGCTGGTAGATGCCGAGGCTGATTGCAGCAAGTGACAGATGGTTTGGTCAACGAGGGGTCCTATTCTAACAAGTTATTGTAAGCATAACTGCTACACTGTTATAGGCGGATTGTAATGTTGATGAAAATAAATTCCAACCTACAGCAATGGTCCTCCTGGCTTATTTTTAATCGCCATATACTGAATATGAAACACATTATTGAATTGCGACTGCTCGGTCAAGTGCGCTTCTTCTTGCAATGTAAGTCAATACCGCACTAGGTACGAGTATCGGGTTTGATTTCGACAAACTTGAGATATGATTTATTTTATTAATCCCTCTGCTTTGTTTTTATAATGAAAGATGATTAACAGCCCATAACAACATAGTTGAAATGGCTACTATCAAGGGATTCTTAGATAAAGTACAAAGGACATCATTCAAGTCTCGAACATTTTGTACCCAAAAATGAAAGTGCCGGCCAGAAAAAAAAATACTAGATTCTTAGGCGAAATAATGTCCTGAAGATTTTTTACTATTACAAGAATCGTCTACAATTAACCCCCAGGCTGCTATTTGACTTTGAAAATACAAAAAATAATTCTTTTCCTACAATGTTTGGAGCATCACATCACGCTTAAAAGTTGACAAACAACCTAGCTGAGTAGCTACCCGCTATTGTGTTATCTCGCACGGCCGCACCCCGGCCCCTTCACCACGTACCCCCTCCTCCCCGTGTCCGTACGGCGAACGCAAGCAAGGACAATGCACAAGTTACAAGTTAGTTATCCATGCGCATGCGCATCCATGGTAGGTAGTAAAAAATAACAACAAAAAGATTGGGGGAATCTTTTATAATTATTTAATATACATGTTTTAACATTTCAGTAGACCTTATTATAACACTTTCTAACCCTATTGCGGGTGGACTTAAATGAGGTTCGTGTCTTGCGAAGCTCATATACCATACCAAACACATTGTGTGAGAGCAGCAACCGACGGTTCGCTTGCCTACATTGCAAGTACAATAATAATGTCCTATGGCTTCCCGACCACTTAATCTTGTATTCCAGCCAATGTATACATAATATGTTCTGGCTCTCACATGGCGAGACTGAATTCTTCCCCTTATTATTATTACATTTTCACCCAACTCTCTGGCATGATCAGTGAGAAGTCCGCTTCCGATTTCAATAATAAACTCTCCATTTGGGTTTAAATGTTCGCCGTAGTAGCTCCTCGCTTGTTTTATCTGGTATATGCCAAGACTAAATAGCACCAAGTCTTCTTCCGTTAGCCTCGGGAAGTCATTTAATTCTGGCACATCTGCTGATAGTGAACGAAATTGTACTCGCCTTCTATTTTATTTATGTCTTATGACTATATCTGCCAATATGTTTGTAAGAGTCAATCTTTCGTTAATTATATTTAAAAATGTCTGTGCATGAATATTATCCATCTATTAACCTGTGATAGGCATTTATTAAAGCGGCAGCTATTTTGAAGAACTCAAACATATAGTATAACGTTCGGTTTATATATATGTTTCTCAGAAGCCGAAAGTCTCGTTTAAAACGTCCGTTCGCCACCTCAACAACCCATCGGCAAATAGTGATTAAACGGGATTTGTTTGCCTGGTCTGTAGTGAGTTGTGTTTCATTTGGATGTTTGCTTTCTGGCATATGTACTGAGTAACCATGTTGTTGCATGGGTACAACCGAGTCTCTGAAACCGCGGTCCAAAATAAAAACATCACTATTTCTGTAGAACCAATGAAAAACGCCATCGCCACTGTCTTCTTCATTGTCTATAACACTATTCATTACTTGAGCATCTGATGTAGTGGCAGCATGAGGTCCAGACACTTCTATTATATGTCCGTCACAACACACAAATAAGAATGGTTTTAAGAGGTTTCTGTATTTGTGATTACTGTATGATTTTCTTTGGAAGAAGTAATTGGAACTCTTCTGAATGTATATGTATGTGCCATCACAAATCGTTATCGCCTTTCTTTCATTAGATGGACTATCTGGATTGCCAAAGAGATTATCTGGCACTGTGAGGTTTCTGCGAGCTACGTCTTCCCTGCTTAAGTGATCAAAGCCCAAGTGCAGCGGGACAAAATCTTGCATCAGTGCAATGCGACCAGTTTTAAGCATGCGGGCAAAAGAAGATTCACTCGTTCTAAAAATTGTAGCTAATCTCGCATTTGAATCTCCTGTCCGCAGTTTCACAAGTACAGCTGCCAATATTACGTTTTTATTACGTCTATCGTTGAGACTAGGAGTGTTTGACAATAAATCTGTATATTGATCGTGAGTAAGGCCAGTCCAGGTATGAAACTCGTTTGGACTTATTGTCTGGTATTGGGCGAAGTTCAAAACATCAGTAGTTACATGCCTGGTTAATATCGACAAGGCTCGTGCTATATGGGCAGCTGTAAATTCCGAAATGTTGTTTTGTTGTACGGCCAGCACATGCCATAAGTCTTCCTGCAGATTGTTACATAATAAATCTAACACCTTAAAATTAATAATTATACATATGAATATTATCTGAAACTAACAAATAAATCGTCATCATAAAATTTATTTTATACAAATTGAACCAAATGCTCCTTTTTAACATTTTCTAATGCTATACATACTTAGGCGAGTGTCGAACGCTGTCGTCGCCACTGACCGCACAGAATTAATTTGCTTGGACGGTAAAGTGAGGCTGCGGTGCGAAGGCGCGCGTGGAGTACCCACTTTTTGCGATTTGGAACGATCCGGCTTGTCACTTGAAACGTAACGAGTTACTGCTATAACTCATAATTAAATATTATCCTATTAACTACTATAGATTTTTATAAAACATTATAATAAACTGTTTAAGTGAATTGGAACCCCATGATATTGGGTAAGTTGTGCATTTAATATACATATTAAAACGTAGAAATTAGAACAAGTAGGTACCTATCTATTTTAGAGCTTGCCCAAACTACGCCTAGTGATTATATTTTCAGTGCTATTTACTTATGTTTAACTGTTAACTATCGCTTTCCTAGAATACTTAGCACTAATTACAATAAGTACTTATGCCGAGTGTATTTTAGTGAATTTTAGATTTAATTTAATAATGTGTGCCCTTCCGCTAGTGTTAAACCGTGACTGCATCATCGTAGATTGCTACTTGCTACTTAAATTAGACAGAATATTTCATCTCACCCCTGTCACATCGTTCGTCATGTTGCAGTCACGGTGTGAAATCGGACATCTAACTTAATGTCCACCCGTACTGATTCCAGGGTTTTAAATTCACCCTCAAAAATCGACGGATGGATTTGCATCCTTAAGTTGCCGCTGTTATCCGAATATCCGAACATCCGTCGGATCGCCGACGAGTTTCATCGCCGACGAGTTTTATCGCCAGCGAGTCTTGTCGTGGGGTCTACGCCCTACGTTCCGCTTCGAGTATTGCGATCGTCTGGACTTACTTGAATAAGGGGAGTGAGATAATTTATGTCAGTGCAATATAAGACTATTAGGGCAAGGACCCACTTTCTTGTTATGGTGTTTTTTTTAGTTTTTTTAATATAGATTTCCACTCATAAATTACAGTTTATTTATTTATTCCTTCTATTACACTTAGACGTAACAAGATGTTCATTACAAACACGACTGTTTTCGGATATAAGAAGATTATAACGGCCTAGCATCCTAAGTACAATATTATTCGGTATTTGGTACCTTGTACTGTTTTCGCAATGTTGGAAAACACACGTGCGCCTAGTGTCCGGAGTCCGCACATAACCAGGCAAAGTCATCTGAACTGGTTCTCCGCTTGCAACTGGCTCCGCAGAATGAACATCAGCGGCGTCGTCTTCTTGACGTGCTTCTCGTATGTTTCGATGGTACGTTCTTTCTGCCCTTTGCCAACAAGGTCGACAAATGTATTCCGTAGGCTGAGCCTGAAAGGTAAAATAAACGTGTGAGACGAATTACATTCAGAATTCGTTCTAAAAACTTGAACAGAGACGAATATGGACTACTTCTACACAATAAACTGAGACTACTGTACATAATTATTATAAGAGAGCGACATACTCTTGTGAAACAGAAACAATAACCCTACAACAAAACGTATGGTACATCATAAATAGGTACATACCTGCTGCTCCAATATTTCTTGAATAACAATCTGCGCTATTTCAATGTGCTGCTCCTCTCGGGAAGCCCAAGTGTATCTCCTTCTATTCACAACAGATTCATGACACCATGTACACAGTAATTCCGCCATAATAATAACAGCAAAATAAAAGCACAAGTAAACTGAATAGTAGCCGTCCGATGTAACATAAGTCGCATGGATAACTAACTTGTCCTTACTTGCGTTCGCCGTGCGGACACGGGGAGGAGGGGATACGCGGTGAAGGGGCCGGGGTGCGGCCGTGCGAGATAACACAATAGCAGGTAGCTATTTAGCTAGGTTGTTTGTCAACTTTTAAGCGTAATGTGATGCTCCAGACATTGTAAGAAAAGAATTATTTTTTGTATTTTCAAAGTGAAATAGCAGCCTGGGGGTTAATTGTAGACGATTCTTGTAATAATAAAAAATCTTCAGGACATTATTTCGCTTAAGAATCTAGTATTTTTTTTTTCTGGCCGGCACTTTCATTTTTGGGTACGAAATGAATGATGTCCTTTCAGTTTTTTGATGATTGAATTATAAAGACACACCAAGACTTTTAACCTTACAATACTAAGATGGTTAAATAAAATAGAAAATGTTGAGTTGCAAGTTTATTTAAAGCCAAATCCAAGAACAAATTTTACACGTTTATCGTACGGGTCTTAGATGAATCCGGCGTATCCGAAAGGAGCTCCAGCGTATCCGTAAGGAGCTCCAGCGTAGTCGTAGGCAGCGTTGCAGCCGCACGAGCAGCTACCAGCGATGGAGACTGCACCAGCAGCAGGGACGGGACCACCGAAGCTCACGGCGCCCATGATCGGTACTTGTCCAGCGACAGCGGTGGTACCAGCGACCGGGAGCTCTCCAATGACTGCTACGTTTCCTTCACCAACGCCGCCGTACTCGGCTATACCAGCTGCGGGGTAAGCGCCAGCCCAGCCAGCAGCAGGGTACGCACCAGCCCAGCCGGCACCAGGGTACGCCCCAGCCCAGCCAGCACCATTGCATCCACCAGCCCAGCCAGTGGCTACGGGGGCGATGGCCGCAGCAGGTGCAAGTCCGAGGTTACCGTAACCAAGGCACTGGCCATAGATTTGCTGAGGAATACAACGTGTTTTGAATAAGCTCAACTACTTCAAGATAAGTTTCTTAACAGGTATCAAAAAGTTAAGTTAATATTAAATTCAAAAAGTTACAATTAATAAAAACTTACCTGTACCAAGCAAGCTTGGACGCAGAGCAACAGAACAGCAAAGGTAGACATGTTTGTGTGTTCAACTACGAGCTGAAGACTGGATGATGAACTGGTTGTCTCATCGGGTTTTATACTTGACACTCATCTGAAATCGTCACCAAAATTATCAGGCTTACTGTTTACAAATTCAACATATTATTGCGTAGAAAACGATAAGCCTATAAAAGGCTTACCGCGTTCAACGCAATAATTTTATTAGTAATTTGTTTTAAAGTAACAATGAAATTAGGCAAATTTCTATGATTTCTGAAATCACTCCGTATAAAACCTGCAACGTTTAGTCAGAACAACATTCTCGTGAGTCCTCGCTAGAACATCCACAATATGTCTGCTAAGACCAGCTTCGTTATCTGCGCTTTGGCGCTCTTCGTACAGGTGAGAATTTAATCGAACATAAATATTTTTAAAATGGGGTTTCTTCCAAAACATTTCAAAATCAAATTCAAAACTATCTTTAAAAAAAAATGAACCTATTATCTGTGCCTTAATTAAATTTGGTATTTTACAGTCGGCAATGAGCCAGTGCACCACTCCCGCTGCAGTGTCAGCTGCTCCAGGCCTCGGCGCCTCTTACGGATTCGGCGGCGTCGGTCTGGGTTACAATGGGCTGGCCGCTGCTCCTGTTGGCTTAGCTTATGACGGTCTGGCTGGTTGGGCTGGCAATGGACTCGCTGCTGGTTGGGCTGGCAATGGACTCGGATGGGCTGGCAACGGTCTGGGTTGCAACGGTTTGGCATACGACGGTCTCGCCGCGGGGTGGGCTGGCAACGGTCTCGGCTACAACGCAGGCTACGCCCAAGCTCTAGATTTCACCCCCACCAGCGGTGGTGGTCTGCCCGTCTCCAGCGCTTCTGTCATTGCTCCCGTCGGTATCTCAGTGCTATCTGAGAATGTTTACGAAGGTGGTTTAAGCGTAGCTGGTGAGCTGCCTTTCTTGGGCACCGTTGCGTTTGAGAACGTGTTGCCTACCGCTGGTGCTGGTGTTGTGAATCACGCTTGCGGTAACGGTATCAACGCTATGTCTAGCGGCTCAGCTGCTTACGGCGCTGGTGTTGCTGCTGTTGTCCCCGGTGTTGGTATCGGTAACATCGCTGCTCCTGGTGTGGGATATCTTGGTGGATGTGGTTGCGGTGCTGGACTTGGTTACGTTTACTGAACTGGATTGACCTATTTTGACAAATAAATGCATTTAACAGAATAATCATTTTGTTTTGATAGTTTATTGACATTTTTGATACGCTATTATTAGGTATTCCATTTAATTTATCAATATTTACATGAGTAAATACTTTCATCAAGTTGCTTTATTCGTAGTCTTGATCACGCAAGTAAGTTCTAGCGGGTTCATCGCTACAGCTGCAATGGAAATATACAGTTTGCTAAAGGAGACGTTCAAAAAATGTATAGAGCCTGGGATTAAAATATTTGTAAATTTGAACAGCAATCTGAGTTACATAGGTTAATAAAGCATAATAAATTAAATTTTTTGGTGTATTTAAAATAATTTTATACCCTCCCGTTTTTTTTTAAATAAGAATCCTTAATGCAATATTATGATTATTGCAATTGGCAACCCCATGGCCAAATGACAATTGAGCAACCAAAAAAATTAAAATTATTTAGAACGCTGTCAATCAGACTGATGAATGACAATGACATCATGACATTTCCCGTAATCATATTTTTTTCGACGCGTTTTGTTATTACACTAATAAGATAACAAATATTTTTCGTCATAATTACATTAAACTGCAGCTAGAATAATATTACTAGAAAAAAGGACTCTAATAGAATGCGATTATTGACGTGATTGCAATATTTATACTGCTTAGGAAACGGATATTTAAAGGTAATGTGCGTTTTGTTTTTCTATTACATTTTTTTGATTTTTACAAAAACGGGTGCTCCTAAAATTCGTGTTTGGTTAAATTCTAACAGCTTATTAAATAAGCTTTCCAATGAGGTATATCACATTGCTGTTCAAAATTCTATCCCACTTTTGACCTCTCCTTTTATTTTTTTAACTCTCTGACCGATAGGTCGATCTGAAGACAGAGTTTGGACAGGTTTTCGTGACGCCTTGCAAGTACTCAGTTAAGCTTAGCCTGCCTAACGATATAGACAGTCACTGACTTCAAAACCCTGTCATTTTTAGCCTCTGACGGCTAATTCTATCTGTATCTACTTTAGTTACTTCAGCTTCATAATTTTTATCTCCAATAAAGAGATCTTGAAAGAATTGTGGATGTATTCCTGTAGAAGCCAATTAATCTATCCTTCTATTCTAATATTATAAAACTTTATGGTTTTATGTTTAACCACGCTAATCTCGAGGGCTACTCAACCGATTTAAAAAAATATATTGCGCTGTTAGACATGACATGAAATGAGAATAGCTGTAAGCTACTTTGAATCTCGCTGCTGGACATTATATAAAAAAATGCACATGGACAAAGCCGCGGGTAGACAACTAGTAAAATACAACAATAGATAAAATATTGAAAATGGTCAGCATCATCATCGGCCCATTTTAGTCCTTTGCTGGACATAGGCCTTTCTCAAAGCACGCCACTGAGCACGATCCGCGGCTACTCTCATCCAGCTTTCACCAGCCACCTTGCAGATATCTTCACTCCACCTAATCTGAGAGCATCCTACGCTACGCTTGCTTTGGCCTCCATTCAAGAACTCGTTTACCCGAGCGGTTGTCAGTTCTGCGGCAGAAATGACCGGCCCACTGCCACTTCAGCTTATCCAGTGAGCTATGTCGATTACTCTGGTTCTCTGTCGGATCACTTCATTGCGAATTCGATCTTTGATAAAGAGGTCATTTAGTCTGTAAAATGTCTGTCTCAGTTGTGGGTTTGTATTTTTGAATTATGTACTAAAATTAAAATGTTATCCGTTCATATCTCATGAATCGGCATCTACCGAGGGCAAGTTACATCGTTGACCACATTATCGATTTGCGTCGACTCTTTTACGAGCGCTTCTTCTTGCTACAAATTATTTTTAGCGTTTCCAGTCCCAATGGTAGTAAATTGTTAAATTAGGAATGAAAGCCCAACTTTTAACTAACTTCTGAAAGAATGTAGGAGTTTCAATGTTTGGTCGTATATTATTTTTCTAATGTTTGGCAATTTTTTGAGTCTGGGTGTAATTATATTATTATTATAAGTATTTATTTACAAAAGAAAAGTATTATATGTATAGTATATACCAGTTATCTGGTTTCCATAACACAAGCTCTGCTTAGCTTGGGACCAGATGACCGTGTGTGTTAATGTCCCAGAATATTTTATTTATTTTATAATATTTGGTTGTATATTATTTTTCTAATATTTGGCAATTTTTTGAGTCTGGGTGTAATTATCTATGTTGAAGTATGTATTTACAAAAAAAAGGGTTTTAAGTAGTATATTATCAGTTATCTGGTTTCCATAATACGAGCTCTGCTTACTTTGGGATCAGATGGCCGTGTGTGATAATGTCCTACTATATTATTATTATTAATTACTCCAGCAATTGTGGATCGATTTTAACTTCTTAGGTTAAAAGAGTATACTGGAACTAGTCAAATTAGTCCCATTGAAGTTATCTTTGATCTGCTGTTGGGCTTCGGAGATAAAAAACAGAACTTCATAGAAGCTTTGCTTTGTTTTACGATTACTCAATGGCTAAACACTACCAAAGAGCTTTGAGGGCGTTTTGTACACGTACATGTAATAGATATAAGCACTTCATTTAAAAAAGAATAAAAGCCTACTGAGTTTTTTGGCAGTGTTTCTCAGTAGTTGCCAGTCATTCACTGCACGGTAGGAAAAGAAATTGGACTATTTTTAAGTAGACTCGCGTCTCAAAAAAAATAAAGCATATTTTCATTTCATTTCATTTCATTTCATGTATCACGAGTTTGATCACGGGCGGTACACATATTTATATAATTTATTGCTTTCCGACTGTAGCTCCGCCCGCACGTATATCGATTATCGCGTTAAACCATACTTCTTTTTTCACAGTCGGATAAAATTTCCGGGTCTAAAACTACCTCCTTAACAAAGTTCATCTCAATAGGTTCAGTAGTTTTGGTGAAAGTCCGGCAGACAGACAGACATAGTTACTTTCATGTTTTTAATATTAGGTAAGGAATTAAGGATTTCATTCTCTGCTGTCTATATTAAACACTAAATAGTACTTAACCACATGGCCACAATGGCTTCCTACAAAGGATACCATGGTTACAAATTTCCTTCTAACCCCACAAACACTACAAAGGTAATAGAAAATAGAAAGTTTCTTTGAATTGCAAGTTTATTTGAATCCGAAAACAAGAATAAATTTTACACGTTCATCGTAAGGGATTTAGATGATTCCGGCGTATCCGAAAGGAGCCCCAGCGTATCCGTAAGGAGCTCCAGCGTAGTCGTAGGCAGCGTTGCAGCCGCACGAGCAGCTGCCAGCGATGGAGACTGCGCCAGCAGCAGGGGCGGGACCACCGAAGCTCACGGCGCCCATGATCGGTACTTGTCCAGCGACAGCGGTGGTACCAGCGACCGGGAGCTCTCCAATGACTGCAACGTTTCCTTCACCAACGCCGCCGTACTCAGCTATACCAGCTGCGGGATAAGCGCCAGCCCAGCCAGCAGCAGGGTACGCACCAGCCCAGCCAGCAGCAGGATACGCGCCAGCCCAGCCAGCACCATTGCATCCACCAGCCCAACCAGTGGCTACGGGGGCGATGGCTGCGGCGGGAGAAAGTCCGAGGTTGCCGTAACCAAGGCACTGGCCATAGATTTGCTGAAGAATACAATGTGTTTTAAATAAACTCAACCACTTAACAAAAATTTTTTACAATTAAAAACAAGTTAGGTATATAATTAAAAGTTAAAACAATGTATGAAAACTTACTTGTACCAAGCAAGCTTGGACGCAGAGCAACAAGACAGCGAAGGTGGACATGTTTGTGTGTTCAACGAGGAGCTGAAGACTGAATGATGAACTAAAAGTCTCCTCAGGTTTTATACTTGACACACTTTTGATGTCACCACGCAAATTATCAGACTTATTTTTGCCATTACAACATTTCATAGGCTTATCGTTTTAAGCAATAATTTTATTAGTAATTTGTATTGAATTAACAGTAGAATTAGGCAATTTTCTATGATTTCTGATACCGTTCCGCATAAAACCCGCTGAAGTTATTAAAAACAACATTCTCGTGAGTCCTTGCCAGAACATCCACAACATGTCTTCTAAGACCAGCTTCGTTATTTGCGCTTTGGCGCTCTTCGTGCAGGTGAGATTCAATCTTCTTAATAAAGGAATACTCAAAACATAACAGCATTGACATTTTATAATATAGAGAGAATTTCTGAACTTTTAGTCTAATCCCTCATGTATTGAATAAGGTACCTGCCTTATGATACCTAATACTTTTGCAGCAGCATGACTTTTAAATACTGTTCTTATTACAGTCGGCAGTGAGCCAATGCACCAGCCCCGCTGCGGTGTCAGCTGCTCCTGGCCTCGGCGCCTCTTACGGACTCGGTGCAGGACTAGGATTCAACGGATTGGCCGCTGCTCCTGTTGGCTTAGCTTATGACGGTCTGGCTGGTTGGGCTGGTAATGGATTCGCCGCTGGATGGGCTGGCAACGGTCTGGGTTGCAATGGTTTGGCTTACGACGGTCTCGCCGCAGGCTGGGCTGGAAACGGTCTTGGTTGCAATGGTTTGGCTTACGACGGTCTCGCCGCTGGCTGGGCTGGCAACGGTCTTGGTTATAACGCTGGCTATGCCCAAGCCTTAGACTTCACTCCTACTAGCGGCGGTGGTCTGCCCGTCTCCAGCGCTTCGATCATTGCTCCCGTCGGTATCTCAGTGCTCTCTGAGAATGTTTACGAAGGTGGTTTGAACGTAGCTGGTGAGCTGCCTTTCTTGGGTACCGTTGCGTTTGAGAACGTGTTGCCCAGTGCTGGTGCTGGTGTTGTGAACCACGCTTGCGGTAACGGTATCAACGCTATGTCTAGCGGCTCAGCTGCTTACGGCGCTGGTGTTGCTGCTGTTGTCCCCGGTGTTGGTATCGGTAACATCGCTGCTCCTGGTGTGGGATATCGTGGTGGGTGTGGTTGCGGTGCTGGACTTGGTTATGTGTACTAACGCCCTACAAATGAATTCATATTTTATATCTACAAATATAAGGAATTGAGAAATATGAAATGTATTATTTTTATTATAATTCCTAGTCATCAATTATCTTTGCTATCGGATATGTCTCTGTCATCTATGGATGACAGTTGTGCACAGTAATAAAAACATCAAGGAGATTTTTAGGACATCCTAAAACTTGCAGTTTACATAGTCAACTGCAGGGAGACCTTCCATAATGTTAAAAAAAACTTCACTTCACTTTTTAAAAATATTTGGCGTCCACCGTCTTTCACAGTGATTCTGCCAACTTCAAGTTGAAAGACAGTGCAATAAAATAAAAAGAGTTGTACGGTGGGCCGAACGCTGACTCAATAAAGTAGGTAGGTAAACAAAGTCGAGAGAAGCTAAGCGAATGTCAATAGTGACATTTGTTTTTTGAAGTTATACTGTTTTAGGCGCGTTATGAAAAAATGATGAGAGTAAAATTTTAAGATGCGCGCGCATCTGTGACACAAAATTAACAGTATGAAGCTGTCTGCTTATGAGAGTGAAATTTTAAGATGCGCGCGCATCTGTGACACAAAATTAACAGTATGAAGCTGTCTGCTTATGAGAGTGAAATTTTAAGATGCACGCGCATCTGTGACACAAAATTAACAGTATGAAGCTGTCTGCTTATGAGAGTGAAATTTTAAGATGCGCGCGCATATGTGACACAAAATTAACAGTATGAAGCTGTCTGCTTATTAATGATGCCAAAGAAGTATAACTTCTCACGCGCGTACATAAGTACACGCACCCATTATTTTTTGTTTCTTCTATTCGTGCCTGCGGACAAGCTAAACTGTTCTGGTTATTTGTATTTTATAGGGTTGTGATTAAAATTTTCTTTGACAAGAATTGCGAAGGATTAAGGTAGCATAATGTCAAAATTTACAATTAATTTTATAATTATTTCAATTAATATATTTATAATTTTTCCCGATATTTAAAGAATTGAATTTAAAAAAAATCTAAGTTAAACAATTTTAAAGTCATAGAAAATAAATATTTGCAAGTCATCTATATTTAACTGTTGGCAACACTATGGTGTAGTAAAAAACATAGACCCATTAGGTCAAAGCAGCCAGAATCTACTTGAAAAATATAAGTCTAAATTAACGAAGGGTGTAACTATTTCATACAAATGAAATTAAATTATTATTAGGTGCAAATTGATACAAAATTATTGAAGTTGTCATTATTATCATCATTTTCATCAATAAAACATCCCATACAGCAGCGCATAGAAACAGTTTTTGCTGTATTAACGTAGAAATATATAATAGGTTGCCCGTAGATATTAAGATACTGAATTCTATAGTAATTTTATGAGAAAACTTAAAGATTTCCTTATTAAAAAGGCATATTATTCAATAAAAGAATTCCTAGAAGATAATTAATAATAATATTATAATTAATAATATAATTATAATATAATAAATTTATTCCTCAAAATCTGTGATATTTATTTAGTTAGTAAAGTGCTATATGACATTTTAAACTAAATTTGACTTCAATTGACTGTAATTCCTAAACTAGATTATTATAAATGTTATTATAAGGAAAGCATATTAAAAAGGTATTTATTATGTGGGATGCGTGAAGTTTGGTGATAAAAAGAATCAGTTTGTAGCACAAACAATCACTATAATTAATATTTAGTATTTTACACCTTATAAGTAGTGTATCTCGGATGGCTGTGCGTAGGCGAGAGAGCGTTGATGTTGCCAACACAAGAAAAATAGGATTTCACAAAAATTCATTTTGGTGGCTGAGTCACCTTCGTCCGTGGGTGTAAACCTTTAATTGAATTTGAATTGAATTGAATTGAAACCCCACACGTGGTTCCCGGGTGGTGCAAATCAGGTGACAATCAACTGGTGGTATGCTTCGGCCGTGGTTAGTGACCACCCACCAGACAAAGCCACACCGCCAAGCGGCCTTGCCTTGTTCCGGTGCGATGTCTGGTGACACCATGCAAAGAGGGTGGGTCGGAATTGTTGCTCCTTTAAGGTTTCTAACCTTAAGAAGGCTCATTCCACTGCTACCTTCTCACCGATAATCATTCGTAATCACGAGTGAATCGGTACACTGGGCTGGCGCATCCCATCGTAGACTACATAATTGCTTAACATCAGGCATGTTGTTAGCAAGCGCCAACCAATCAAAGAATAAAAAAAGTGTTGCCAACACATTAAGAATTGATTTATAAGCCATGATTAATTTTTATGAACTGTACAAAGGACAAATTGAAATTATAGTAATTTATAATTATTATAAGCGACATCAACGTTTAGTTGACGATTACATTGCAATGCTTTATCAGGTTCTAAGAACCTACTATAAACCTACATAATCTATCGCATGCGTTTCCCTCTGCCGAGGGATATATTCTGTTTGAATGTATAAACTGTTAATGATTCGTGTATATGTGTACCTTTTATTTACGTGTGCATCTGTAAAGATGCATAAAATTTAACATGTGCGATGTACGTGGTTACCTCACCTACCCCCAAAAAAAATGGCAAGAAAAAATACAATTATGTATTAGAACTTGCGCGTAACACCGTCCGTGTTAAAGTTAAAATCCCCTTTTAGAACAAACACGTTTTATGAATAGGTGTACCAAGTGCAAAACGTTGACATCGCTAGCAACGTGCGTGCAAAAACTTTAAGCAATGCATCGTTTACTAAAACTATTAACTTAGCCAAACAGGGAAGTTAAGATGAAAATGAAATCACTTTTATTGATTAATGATTGCTTTTATTCGTGGGGTTTAGAAATTCGATTCAATTAAAAGGCATCAGTAAACGTAGCCCAGTCCAGCACCGCAACCACATCCACCACGATATCCAATACCAGGAGCAGCGATGTTACCGATACCAACACCGGGGACGATACCAGCAACACCAGCGCCGTAAGCAGCTGAGCCGCTAGACATAGCGTTGATACCGTTTCCGCAAGCGTGGTTCACAACACCAGCACCAGCACTGGGCAACACGTTCTCAAACGCAACGGTGCCCAAGAAAGGCAGCTCACCAGCTACATTCAATCCACCTTCGTAAACATTCTCAGAGAGCACTGAGATACCGACGGGAGCGATGACAGAAGCGCTGGAGACGGGCAGACCACCACCCCGGGTAGGGGTGAAGTCTAAGGCTTGGGCGTAGCCTGCGTTGTAGCCGAGACCGTTGCCAGCCCACCCCGCGGCGAGACCGTCGTAGGCCAAACCGTTGCAACCCAGACCGTTACCAGCCCATCCAGCGGCGAGTCCATTGCCAGCCCAACCAGCCAGACCATCATAAGCTAAGCCAACAGGAGCAGCGGCCAGTCCATTATAACCCAGACCGACGCCGCCGAATCCGTAAGAGGCGCCGAGGCCTGGAGCAGCTGACACTGCAGCGGGAGTGGTGCACTGGCTCACTGCCGACTGTAACAAGAGCAGCGTTTCTAAGTCATATTGTTCAGAACTATGTAGCTATAAGAAACTTAATTTAATATTTTCAGTAAAACTAAACCTAGGTTTATCAATTTATTTTAAATTTGACTGATTCTCACCTGTACGAAGAGCGCCAAAGCGCAGATAACGAAGCTGGTCTTAACAGACATGTTGTAAATGTTCTAGCGAGGACTCACAAGAATGTTGTTCTGACTAACTGCTGCGTATTTTATATGTAACGTTATCAGAAGTCGAAGAAAATTGCATAATTTTATTGAGAACTTAATACAAATTACTAATAAAATTGTTGCATAGAAAACGATAAGCCTATGAATATCTTGTAATGGCAAAAATAAGCCTGATACTTTGCATGATGACATCAAAAGTGTGTCATGTATAAAACATGACGAGACTTCCAGTTCATCATCCAGTATTCAGCTCATTGAACACATAAACATGTCTACCTCCGCTTTACTGTTGCTCTGCTTCCAAGCTTGCTTGGTACAGGTAAGAATTAAATAAGTAATTGTTTTAAACATTTAATGACCCCAACTTTCATCAATGTGTTCATAAGTTTATAAAAAGATAAAAGGGTAATTTTAATATGGCTGTATTTTTAGACAATCTATGGTCAATGCCTGGGCACTTACGGTAACCTGGGACTTGCTTCCGCTGCTGCCATCGCCCCCGTAGCCACTGGCTGGGCTGGTGGATGCAATGGTGCTGGCTGGGCTGGCGCGTACCCTGGTGCCGGCTGGGCTGGTGCGTACCCTGCTGCTGGCTGGGCTGGCGCTTACCCCGCAGCTGGTATAGCTGAGTACGGCGGCGTTGGTGAAGGAAACGTAGCAGTCATTGGAGAGCTCCCGGTCGCTGGTACCACCGCTGTCGCTGGACAAGTACCGATCATGGGCGCCGTGAGCTTCGGTGGTCCCGTCCCTGCTGCTGGTGCTGTTTCCATCGCCGGTAGCTGTTCGTGCGGCTGCAACGCTGCCTATGACTACGTTGGAGCTGCTTACGGTTACGCTGGAGCTCCTTACGGATTCGCTGGTTCCCGCCTCATCTAAGACGTCAAAAGATACACGTAAAATTCAAAATTAATTTCGTCTCAAAAAATAAACTCTGAAACTTACTTTGATCCTTTGTTTATTTTAACTTTTATAATATTCATGACATAACCAAAAGATTTAGTGGTTTCTATAGTATGACTTAGTACAAATGGACTGCAGTAAATATTGTAGCCTATTTTAAGATTTGAAAGAAAAAGATGGCATTTTGTTTCATATATTTAACAGACTTTGAAAAAGAGGAGGTTATTATTTCGAATGTTTATATTTTTTTCTTTGTTTAGCTTGAAATAGTAGCTCGAACCATTAAAGCCTCACTCATCACACACGAATTTCAAATCATTCGTGGTGCGAGTTCCGAGTCAACGTAGCGAGGCCTTCCTCAAAGAAGAGTATTGCAAACGACACCCTTCAGCCAAAGCTGTCGTTTATCGGAAACTTCGCGGTTATCTATGGCACGCAACGCAACACAACGCTTTAATTTTTATATATTTTTTATGGACTTAGTCGCCTAATATAAGTAAATAACGTCATTCTTTATAAACAAATTTGTAAAATTCTTCTTTAGTTGATAAAAACATTCTTATATATGTACTTATTTACTCCGTTGGCTCAACGATCTAAATTATCTCTTAGCCAGGAAGATTTCGCCACTTTCCGCGATCCTTGGCATCTCGCCAATTGATGGCGTAAAGCTCCCTTATGTCTACCTCCACATCATTCCACCGATATCTAGGTTGACCAACTGGGCATCGCCCTGTAGGTTGATCAAGGTATGCTACCCTTAAGCTGCAATCCTCTAGGCAGAACTATTTAATTTTGAAGTAAGTTCTTTTTGCATTTGTAATTGCATTTATTTCTTAAAGTGGTTTTGTAACTTTAACTTTTAGCGTTACTGCGAACATCTTTTGATGTGAAATCGATCACAGTCACTTTTACTTTGGGATACTCCAAATTTTTGATGGTACTTAAAACTAAAATTCGAGCTATAGGTAGGTCATAGGTAGCTACCAATACGAGTTGCTTGAAGGAGTAAAACTTTTATACCCCAACGGGATTTTGAGCGTGAAAACTTTGGCTGAACATGCAGCACTCTATAATACTGAAATAGCATCTATTGATAGAGTTAGTAGAGTTATACAAATCGCATTAGTTTAAACTGACAACACGCCAAATAACGTACAATCTTACCGAAATCTTTAAGACGCTGAGTGGCTCAACAATTAAAATATGTCATGCTAAGTGGAACCGTTTTGACCGGTAACTTATCTAAATTAAACATTCCTCGTTGGTGTACGTACTAAGTTTGCACGGATTGATATCCCAATCAAATTGTATTTGGATATAGGTGGTTTCAGTCGAAATATCGACTTCTTTGTAGTCGGTACCATGTTTTACAAAATTAACGTCTCGTATTTGATACTGTCTCTCCGAGTACTCTAGCTACTTACCAAAAATTAAAGGTAATGGGCACTCACCTTTAGGTAATACGAACGTTGTAATATTATCAATGATACAATATGTCAAAATGTAATAATAGCATAAATATTGAATAACATCTATACTATTATCTCTTAGTGCTATTATCTGTAAATTACTTAATGTAGGACATAGGTATAGTCACGTATACACTACAGAATAAATGCTTGAAAAATAACTATTATCTATTCATAATTCATTTATTGGTTTATGGTGACATATAAAATGGACGAGTACGCCATGTTTTACTATAAATCGTAAGACATCATAGTTAAAATATAGATTTTATAACAATTATTATTGGACATCATTAAAATTATATAAATTAAAATAACAATAAAATAAATCATTCACTGTCAAAAGTAAGTGTAGGTAAATAAATTTATTTACTATAATATAATATAGTCAAAATTTAAATTATTATACATTAATATTACTGTCAATAAATTAATTAATGTCATAGAACGATTTTTCTGCAAGAAAGGCATTGGGCGCTGACTTAAATTGTATCTTGTTATTAAAGTCCGCGGAATTTTATTATAGATTACGGGTGGTTGTCTAGTGTCTGTAAGTATTTACAGATCTCATCATCATTAGCTAGGGTATGTCGATTATTATGACTGTTGTCTCCCCTCCAAAATTCAATAAACGATCGGTTGCCGTCTACTTCACGCAAATTTAAGAATTTCATCGGCCTACCTTGAAGCAGGCCGGCCAAAGCTACGTAGATCTTTTCTGCCTCCGATGTGTAACGTAACAAGGCTAACGGCTGACTGCATGGTATATTAGATGAAATGCATCTACCTACAAACTAATAATATTAAAATATCTACATATACCATACACTTTACCCTCTTTTAAACACAAACAAACCTTTTTTTAAATTCTAACTATACTTTTATAATGTAAAGCATGTTTATATCTAAACTAAAAGTGTAATATAACATAAAATAAAACACACAGCTGGTGCGGAAGCTCCAGGCGGCGGCGGTTTCGGTGTCGGTGCGCGCGGCTCAGGTGCCCCACTGCACTCGGCGAGCCCGCGTTTTTCTTCTCCCGAAATATTCGTGACTGCATCGCGGCGTTGTCGAGCCCGTACACGGACTAACCCCGCAAGTTCTCTTCTAACATAGCCCCGAAATTGCAGGTTGTAGATGCGAGATGTTTCAAATCTTGCAGGTAGGCTGACATCGAATCTCCGTCACGTTGTCTACGTAAGCTAAAAACGTAACGTTCCGCGATTTCGGGTCTCTGCGGTTCTAGATGTTCGGTAACTACCCGAACGTCGAAAGTTTTATTCTCGGGATCACTTGGGGTACACAGATCGCACATTAACAAATATGTCGTTTCACCTACTGCTGTAATCAACAATGGCACTTGGGAGTTCGGTTTTTATTTCATTTAACAATATGTATTGTTTAACGCTACGAATGTAAGCTGGCTACTTTAGAGAGTGAACATCAAAGGGTTCTAATTTTCCAATAGGCGTTTTAAACAACAGCAGACGAATTACTTAGTTCGAAAAATCAACATGATGTTATCGATTGGTGCAAAATGCGGCCAACCCACTAATACTTCCACTATTAGCGGAAAAGCCACATCGCTTTCCTGGTCAATTTGGTTGTATAGCCAGCAAAGAGGTTTATAATCCATCAAATCTAAAAAGTACCGTTTGACAGTTCTAAACGTAGTACATTTAGAATTGAATTTTTTGTATGAAAATTGTTTATGTTATGTTAAAATAAAAATAGCTTCATAATTCAATTATTTGACAGGAAAGCTAATAAAAATAGTGTGAATTACGCCTCTATAAAGCTAATTTAATAGAAAACAGTGAAACGTCAAAAGGTACTTCTTAGATTTGTTCAATTGTAGTGCAGCTAGCTTATCAGTGTAATATATGGTATACACCAAATATTAAGCTATGCAAATCTATACCTAATATTATTAAGCTGAAAAAAGACAGCTAAAGCATTTGAACGGTTTAACGTGCTGATCTCAGCGACTACGGGTCAGATTAGGAAAAAATTTACACTGTTAGATAGCCAATTTATTGAGAAACATTATAATCCATATTTTATTCCATTACTGGGAATGATACAAAGTGTAGGTTAAACGTACGAAGCCGCCAGTGGAAAGTGAAATATACCCGTAAGACGTTGTCGACCATGGCGTCGACGCTATTGCTGCAGGCGTGGTAGAAGACACCAGGAACAAGGTGGGCGACACCTTCTCAATCGCCATAGAAATGACAGCTTATGATGGGTAAATTGTGATTAAAAAACAAAATATTTACTAATTTGGTTTATTAGACTTGCTTTAATTTGGTGACTTTTAATTCCAAAGTTTTGTTGTTAAAAGGTGGTAAGTACTCAGTTGTTAGCAACAGTTTGTTTAATAAACGTATCCTAGACCTCCGAAACCACCAATAGCGCCGCAACCACCAAGGTTTCCGTAACCAGTGTAGGCAGCGGGGGCAATAGCGGCAGGAGCGACTGCAGCTATTCCAGCACCATAAGCAGCACCGTTGTTGGCCATAGCGTTGATGCCATTGCCGCAAGCGTGGTTGACAACACCAGCACCAGCGGTAGGCAACACGTTCTCAAAAGCCACAGTACCTACGAACGGCAGCTCACCAGCAACGCTCAAGCCACCTTCGTAAACATTCTCAGATAGCACTGAGATACCGACGGGAGCGATGACTGAAGCGCTGGAGACGGGCAGACCTCCTCCGCTGGTGGGAGTGAAGTCTAGAGCCTGGGCATAGCCTGCGTTGTAACCAAGACCGTTGTAGCCAATACCGTTGTAGCCTAAAGCGTTACCAGCGCAGCCCACGGCTAGACCATCGTAAGCCAGACCATTGTAGCCCAGACCGTTGTAGCCTAGACCGTTGTAGCCCAAACCGTTGTAGCCCAAACCGTTGTAGCCCAAACCGTTGTAGCCCAAGCCTAAGGCGGGAGCGGCCAGTCCGTTGTATCCCAGACCGGCGTTAAGGCCAGGAGCAGCTGACACTGCAGCGGGACTGGTGCACTGGCTCACTGCCAACTGAAAATTTCGATAAAATTAATCGCCATATCAACAAGATCAATAAAATATTATTATATAGAAATTGAATAACGGGCCGGTGGCGTGGTCGGTAAGATACTTGGTTTTCACGCCGCAGGTCGTGGGTTCGATTCCTACCCGAGACAAAGATTTGTGATGAACATTTGTTTTTGTGTCAAGTTTGGGTGTAAATATCTATTATAAATATATATTTACAAGAGAAAAGTATTTTAAGTATAGTATATATACCAGTTATCTAGTTTCAATAACACAAGCTCTGCTTAGCTTGGGACCAGATGACCGTGTGTATGTCCCAGAATATTTATTTTATTTTAATGAAAGCCATTTTTTTACCTGAGCGAGAAGTGCCTGAGCGCAAAGTGCGAAGACGATCTTAGCAGACATGTTAGTTTGTTTACTAGTTACTGCGTGACTGTAGATAGAACGACAATTCTTGGGATTTTATAGCTATATGCGTGAACACATGTACTAACTCTGTATTGCACACATTCATTCAAAACTTGAGTAAATGATGATAAGCCTACAAACAAATTTAACAATAAAGTTTAATACAGTAACATTTAATCGATTTTTGATTTCATAATTTAGAAAACATCACGTGATAGGCCTAAAAAAATTTAGTATAAAAGCGTACCGGTTTTTGAGTTCATCATCCAGTCTTCAGCTCGTCGTTGAACACACAAACATGTCTACCTTCACTGTTCTATTACTCTGCGTCCAAGCTTGCTTGGTACAGGTAAAACTATTTCAATATATTAATGGTCTAAAATGTTCGAAATGTTCTATGTTTAGTCGAAATCTAAACATCAATTTTTTATTTCTAGTCCGTGTTTGGTCAGTGCACAAGCCCGGCAGCTGTCTCCGCTGGTTACGGTGCACCATTCGGTGTGGCTGGCCCTCTAGCTGCTCCCGGTTACGCCGGCTTCGGTTTTGGCGGCATTGCTCCTGCCGCTGCTCCCCTTGCCGTTGGTCCCTTTGGTTACACCGGTCTAGCTGGTGCTTGCGGCGGTGCTGCCCTCGCCCCTTATGGCGGCGCTGGTGAAGGTAACGTAGCAGTCGCTGGGGAGCTGCCCGTCGCTGGTACCACCGCTGTTGCTGGACAAGTACCGATCATGGGCGCCGTGAACTTCGGTGGTCCCGTCCCTGCTGCTGGTGCAGTCTCCATCGCTGGTAGCTGCTCGTGCGGCTGCAACGCTGCCTACGACTACGCTGGAGCTCCTTACGGATACGCTGGAGGTCCTTACGGATACGCTGGTGCTCCTTTTGGATACGCCGGCCTCTATTGAGAACATGAAAACATGAGAAACGTAATTTTAAATGCCATAGAATACAATTTAAAACTAAAATACACTTGTTTTTTTTGTGCATAGCACTCACAACCGTAGTATGTATGACAATATGTATGAACATTAGTGTGGTATACCGATCCATAGACATACCGGATGGATTGCCGCCCTCTCTCTTATCTGTGGTCTGTGAACCATGTAATGTGCAATGTCACAATTAGAGCTCCAAAAATAAATCCGCTATTAATTAATTATCGGGTTTTATTCCAAACACAACATTTGGCGACGATTAAGTGGACTCACACATCATTTTAAACAATAAAAAAAAAGTGAATTATAAAAAAATTATCAGTGAAAAAACTAATAGCCGGCGGGGTGTCGCGTGGTGCGGTGCGTATTGCAGTCTCGCCGCCATTAGGTGGATATCGGTAATTAGCAAGATTCAATATAACTTATTGTACCAAGTAAATGTCAGACTCGGAATTAGTTAAACAAATAAAATTGGGAAAACGCAGTTATATATACAAGTGCAATAAACAAGAGCTACAACAGTTATGTGAAGGCGAAAACTTGCCATTTCATGAGAACAGCCACGTGGATGAATTAAGAAAAATTCTAAGCGAATTTTACAAAAACAAGTCATCAAAACAACAACAAGCACCCAAGAAAATGACTACGTATGGCGATTTGAAACTGTTTGATGGCGAAAAGTGGGAAGTGTTTCAACAACAGTTAGAATGCTTTATAATCCTCAATGACATTGAAGACAGTAAAAAGGTACCTCTCTTAGTGACAAAATTAACACCTAAGGTATATGAAACACTCACACACCTATGCTCGCCATTAAAACCTAACAAACTAACGTATGAGGAAATATGTAGTAAATTAAAACAAAAGTATACACAAAAACTATCTACTGTGTTGGAGAAAGCAAAATTTAGACAGCGGAATCAACAGTCAAAAGAAAGAATAGAAGACTATGTACTGGAGTTGAGAAAATTGGCTGGAAAGTGTAATTTTAAAGATACCGAGGACCAAATTAAAGAAAAATTTATAGACGGAGTGACATCAAAGATTATAAAGTTTGAGTTAATGAAAAGCCCTGCAGATATGACCCTGGAACAGTGCATTCAAGTAGCACAAACAGTAGAAGCAGCCCTGCTACATACTGATAGCCCACAGGAAATAAATGATATTTTTACTAACCGAACTAGTAAAAAACAAACATGGAAAATTAAGAAATACCAAAATAGTGAACAAGGGAAGAAGTGCTATTGTTGTGGAAAAAATAACCATTTGAAATTAGAGTGCACACTAAGGAAGAAGTTTTGCTCAGAATGTGGCCAGCAAGGACATATTTACAGGATGTGTCAAAATAAACAAAGACAAACAAATATTCTGGAGACAGAGATGGAAGAAAATAAGGAACAAAATATTAAAGAAAAGGAAATGATAGAGGAAAATCCCTATACAGAATATGAAACTTATTCTTTTAAAAGTGTAAGTAGGATACCTCCTCATTTAATTAAGTTGAACATAAATAATCATAATGTACTATTCCAGTTGGACACAGGGTCAGAGGTCACTGTGCTTCCTATGGCAGATAAAATAAAATACCTAAACTCATATGAATTGCACAACTGTAATATTGTATTTAGAAACTTTGATCAAAGTATAGCACAACCATTAGGAATTTTAAGAAATGTTCCTGTCAAATATAACAATGTATGCAAAAACCTAGACATATTTGTGGTAAACTGTAATTCCCCTAGAGTAATCGGTAGAGATTGGCTTAATGAGTTAGACTTATGGCCTCCGATATTAAGTAGTAGTGCTAAAGTAGGAATTAATGAAATACAAACTGTTTCAGATGCCCAACAGTATATAAAAAATCAGTTCGCAGAGATATTTAGCCCTGGCTGGGGAAATTTTAAAGGAGAGGTGATCACACTGAAGCTGAAGTCAGGTAGTGAGCCAAAATGTCTCCCAGTGCGACGGGTACCATACGCTCTGCGGGATAAGGTAAACTGTGAAATTCAAAGATTATTAGACAACAAAAGAATCTCACCAGTTAAACAAAGTGAATGGGGTACACCAATTGTACCCATATTAAAACCTGATGGTTCCGTAAGATTGTGCGGGGACTATAAACTTACAGTAAACACAGTGTTGGAAATAGATCATTTTCCCTTGCCCCATGTTGAGGATATTTTAAATGCATTAAAAAAGGGCGAGTATTACTGCGAACTAGATTTGAAAGAAGCCTATTTACAGGCTCCTCTTAGTGTTAACAGTCAGGATTGCACCACTATTGTCACTGAAGTAGGAACTTATAAATACCACTATCTACCCTATGGAGTTAGCTCGGGGCCAGGATCATTCCAGCGCTTAATGTCTAATAAGTTAAAAGGTATACCAAATACTATTGTATTTATTGATAATATATATATAAAAGGTACAAACTTGCAAAACATGTTTGAAACATTGTGTAAAGTATTAAAAAAACTCAAAGAGTGCGAGTTTAAGTTAAAACCAGAAAAATGCAAATTATTTGTAACAAGTTTAGAGGTGTTTGGGTACAAAGTGGACAAAAATGGAATTAGCATAATTAAATCTAATATTGAACCTCTTTTAAAGGCTAAGACGCCCACAAACTTGACTTTGCTAAAATCATTTTTAGGGAAAATAAATTATTATTCTCGTTTTTTAAAAAATATGGCATCTATCATTACACCATTGTATGAATGTACAAAAAAAAAAAAATTTAATTGGACAACTGAATGTAATACTGCTTTCCAATTAATTAAAGAGAAGTTAGCATCTGCTACAAACTTAAAACATTATGACCCGGAATTACCTTTGATTTTAACAACTGATTCATCAGACACAGGGTTAGGTGCAGTTTTGTCAAATAGAACTAATGATGGTATTGTTAGACCAATTGCATATGCAAGTAAAAAATTAAGCGATGTTGAACAAAAATATGCTATTATTGATAAGGAAGCTATGGCGGTCATTTTCGGGATAACAAAATTTTACAACTATACATATGGGAGATTTTTTGAGCTTGAAACGGATAATGCAGCATTAGTCCGAATATTCGGACCAACAAAAAGTATTCCGAAAATGGCTGCTAAAAGACTTCAACATTATGCAATATTCCTATCAGCATTTAACTACAAAGTCAGACATATTAAATCAAATGTCAACCCAGCTGACTACTTGTCTAGAAATGTTATAGAAAATAAATGTGTTATTAAAAATAACCATCCTCTATGTTTAAGTGCAGACTCAAGTAGCGTCTATAATATAAATGAATCTCAATTAGATATTTTAGATTGGAAAATGATTCAGGTTGAAACAAAAAAGGATTTAACACTTACAAAAATTATAAGGTATATATCTGACGGCTGGCCTGAACGAAAAAATTTAATTCAAGACATAATTCCTTTCCACAATAGATTTAAAGAGTTAACTGTGGATAGAGGTTGTGTGTTTTGGGGATATCGTATACTGATACCAAATTCAGTAAGGGAAACTGTATTAAGAGAATTACATAAAAGTCATTTTGGAGTTGTACGTATGAAAGAAATTGCTCGCTCTTATTTTTGGTGGCCAAAGCTGGATTCAGAAATTGAAGATGTAGTAAAAAACTGTAGTGTTTGCCTACAAAATAGTAAAACCCTTGTAAAACTCAGAAACCATGGCCGGTACCACCTTCATCTTGGTACAGAATACACGCAGACTTTTTGGGCCCATTTCACAATAAAATGTTTTTAGTAATAGTAGACAGCTATTCAAAATGGCCAGAAGTATTTGAAATGATTAACATTACATCAGCACGTACAATTCAAATTTTCAAAACATTATTTACTACATTTGGATTTCCAGTTCACCTAGTTACAGATAACGGAAGGTCTTTCACAAGTTCAGAATTTGAAGAATTTTGCAAAAAAGCTCAAATTAAACACACCTTTTCACCACCGTATCACCCAGCAACGAATGGGGCAGCTGAACGATTCGTGCAAACGTTTAAATCTACTGTAACTAAAATTAAAGAAAGTGGCCATTCCTTACAATTTGCTATGAATTTATTTTTAATGGACTATAGGAACACCCCTCAACGAACAACTGGTATTACACCAGCCAAATTAATGTTCGGAAGAGAACTACGAAATAGGTTTACTTTACTAAGACCACCGCCAGTGAGGGAAGAAATAGAGTGCAAATTACAAAATAGGAATCAAGGAAATAGGGACATTAAATTTGAAATAGGTCAAAAAGAAATGGTTAAAGATTATCGGAAGGGATATAAGCCATGGATTCAGGGTTTAATAGTTGGACAATCGGTGCCAGGCGTCACGTATATAATTGATGTAGATGGCTCCCAATGGAAACGCCATGTAAACCAAATTATCTCATGTTCGGAAAGTTTAGATGAATAGAAACCTACTGCAGTAGTAGTTGAGGTTATAGTTTAATAGTTGTTTAAGGTTTAATTACAAATTAAATCAGCTTGTAATGAGGTTGTTCAGGTAAAATGTTAACTCAGTTTGAAAGTTGATGCTTTCAACTGATTAAGCTGAAATTTTGTATTGGTACATGTTTAGTTATAAAAATAATAAATATATTTAATTGTAATATTTAGATGTAACGTAATTAAGGTGTGGGAGAGTGTGGTATACCGATCCATAGACATACCGGATGGATTGCCGCCCTCTCTCTTATCTGTGGTCTGTGAACCATGTAATGTGCAATGTCACAATTAGAGCTCCAAAAATAAATCCGCTATTAATTAATTATCGGGTTTTATTCCAAACACAACAATTAGTGAGGCTAAGGAAGTATGTTTAGATCGTAGCAAGTGGCGCTCTATAATCTCTGTCTACCCCCATGGGAAAAAGGGCGTGATTGTATGTATGTGTGTATGTAACCAAATTCCTAAATTTACCTCTTTTTTTTCTAAAATGGCTTCCGTTTGACAATAACTTACCTGATATTTAAGGGATGAAGCTCCTTACTAGGTTGACCACAATGTAATTATGAAAGATTATTATTAACTTATGATCCAGATACAGCTGGCAAACGTGGACATTTCAGTAACCGCGGGTATCCGCATCGTTTTATTATGATTGAAAAGAAAGCAACACAATCTGACGTTTGTAACCATTCTGCTGGTGCAGTGTCCATCGCTGGTAGTAATTGATTGATTCTTGTATAGTATATCATCAATTATAATACGTTGTTTGATCTAAAGAGGTCTATGAAGTCACAAAAAAACCTTGTTGGATGTTAGTTACTCTTTCACGCAACAACTACTGCATAGAATTGGATGAAACTTGGCACAAAGATAAATTATGGTCCGGATTAACACATAGCCTACTTTTTATTCCAACAACTACCCACGGGCGAAGCCTAGTTCTTCAATAATCTTACTGACAGACCAATAGGATTTTGCTTTAGAATCGTTCCAGTGTGCTGACCTTTAATTGTACAAAAAAACCTACACAAGCGAGATCAGCTTATAATGGATTTGTATAGCTTGATGTGTGTACCTAAGGATCACTTGATTTAAGATTTAGCTGTACCGACAAAAAGCAGAATCATCTCGTTATTGAATCTATTACAATCATGTCCCAAAAAGCATTCGTCATGCACAAAAGAGCCTAAAGAACGATAGTAAGAGTCGAACAAACGGAATTATGTAGGGATCATTTCAAAAGGCTGGAAATATTGACGGTACCCTGCCTTTATATCTTAGTCTTACTTAGCCACTTGGTGAAAAATTTAAACAAATATGAAAGTAACTAATGCCTAAAGAGAAGTGAGGGAAGGTACTCGTAGAAAAGATCTACCAAATATGATACAGCCAAAACTAAATGTTGTACAACATTCTACTCGAGTACAATCAATCACTCTATTCAATAAGCTGCCTAGTAAATTGAAAATTATAACAAACTTCAATCTTTTTAAAAATAAATAAAAGGACATGTTATTGAAAAAGTGCTACTACAGTGTAGATGAGTTTCTAAAGGATAGGCACACACTTTGAAGCTAGTAGTATTTATTATTTGTTGAATTGATTATTAATTTAATGTTATTAATTATTAAGGAATATTTTACTATCAATTGAATTTTAAAAATTTTAATTAGACATATAAAGATTATGTAATCATCATTAGTATTTTTGTATTGTATTCTCAATTTTCTACACAAATGTATTTTTGTTTCGAAATAAATGACTTATGACTTGAATTGATTTATGTGTATGCAGTTTCATAAAGAGAATTTTTAGCCTCTGCTGTTAACTTATTTTTATGGCCAGATTGGACTTTTAATGAAGCTGGCTTTTTTGTGACTTCATAGACCTCTTTAGATCAAACAACGTATTTTAATTGATATTAGACTGTACAAGAATGGTTAAAGACGACCGATTGTGTTGTTTTCCTTTCGATCATAATAAAACGATGCGGAGACCCGTGGTTACTGAAATATTTCCAGATATTCCACGTTTGCCAGCTGTATCTGGATCTTCGTAATACTACGCGGGTGAAGCCTGAGAAATTATTCTGAGGGAGATTTTCTTTGAAGTTGATATCAACACTCCTTTGTGCTTTTTAGCTAAATTACTTTTTATTTTGAAACCATGGCATGTTATATAACTTAATCCGATTAATAGAATTCCAAATTTAAATTTTATTTGTTCTGAGATATTATATGAAAAACTTACATTATGGTCTAAGAGCCGTAGAAAAACGACCTTCACCGGTGTGACAACCAAGTGAGACATATTTTTTATGAAACCCATATGATTTATGGACATGCCCATGGGGGCTTGCCAATTTCAAAATATTGCTTACACGCCTACACTACTGAACTAATAGTTTATCTGACTGGTTAGTTTTATCTGACTGCGAAAAAATAGGTTAAAAGATTAGCGAGATAACTGACATCCGCGGGCGAAGCCGCGGGCGGAAAACTAGTAAGTTAATATTTCATTTATGATTTTGTGGTCAACCATAGTAAGGAGCTTTAGTATTCAGATCACGTCATCTCTTAAAATCAGGTAAGTTATTGTTGTCGGTCATCGTGAGTTTGGACCGGATCAACGTCATCTGTCAAGTATGACAGGTGACATCGCAGAGTTCAACTAAATGAATGTTGTCAATGTATAGCTTTATGATTATGTATGTTCTTTGTCTGTATTAACTGTAACCATTAAAATTAACATATCGCTACCCCGTGCGAGTTAGACGCCCGCTGGCGAATCAGTAGATCAAATTACAAGACGCAAGTAGAGCGGTCGTGTGCGCGGCTAATCCACCTTTTATCATAGTTTTACTTACTGAATCCCCTAGAGACCCATAATAGTTTAATATTGGGTAGGTAGGGTAATCTGGGCGTTACTTTCTAAACGATAGATATTTGGTGGGTAAGGCTTAGCAGTTACTCACTGAGTTGGCATAAATAAGTGGGTAAATTAATATAAAATACCATCCTGACACTTTACATATTTCTCCATTCACCGTGCCGGCTTCTGATTGAGAACGGGGTAGGGTTCACACCACCCTTTCCTCTAGCATTATTGTCAAAGGGAAGCCATTTAAGAATATAAAGTAGTTAATTTAGAAATTAGGTTGTACGAGTAAGACATTCCATGTTACTATCATATACACATACATACAATCACGCCCTTTTTCCCATGCGGGTAGGCAGAGACTATAGAGCGCCACTTGCTACGATCTAAACATACTTACTTCCTTAGCCTCACTAATGTTCATACATCTGGTCATACATGCTGCGGTTGTGAGTGCTGCACACCTGTCCATTTTGTGAGACATCACCATTCACTTTTATTCTTAAATGTAGGTACCATTACTATCATTCTTGCTAAACCTTGTTTGTTATTGTAGATGGTGATAGAGACGGCAAGAAGTGTTAACAAAGATGAATTCCCCTTTCTAAATGAGGTATTACCAACGGAGTGCCTGCCTTTTAATAGATAGATGTTTGGGAATTAAATCATTCCTTAAATTTGAAATGGAAAAAAGACAAGTGTATTTTAGTTTTAAATTGTATTCTATGGCATTTAAAATTACGTTTCTCGTGTTTTCATGTTCTCAGTAGAGGCCGGCGTATCCAAAAGGAGCACCAGCGTATCCGTAAGGAGCTCCAGCGTAGTCGTAGGCAGCGTTGCAACCGCACGAGCAGCTACCAGCGATGGAGACTGCACCAGCAGCAGGGACGGGACCACCGAAGTTCACGGCGCCCATGATCGGTACTTGTCCAGCAACAGCGGTGGTACCAGCGACGGGCAGCTCCCCAGCGACTGCTACGTTACCTTCACCAGCGCCGCCATAAGGGGCGAGGGCAGCACCGCCGCAAGCACCAGCTAGACCGGCGTAACCAAAGGGACCAACGGCAAGGGGAGCAGCGGCAGGAGCAATGCCGCCAAAACCGAAGCCGGCGTAACCGGGAGCAGCTAGAGGGCCAGCCACACCAAATGGTGCACCGTAACCAGCGGAGACAGCTGCCGGGCTTGTGCACTGACCAAACACGGACTAGAAATAAAAAATTGATGTTTTAATTTCGACTAAACATATTTATATTTTAGCCCAAGAATATATTGAAATAGTTTTACCTGTACCAAGCAAGCTTGGACGCAGAGTAATAGAACAGTGAAGGTAGACATGTTTGTATGTTCAATGACGAGCTGAAGACTGGATGATGAACTCAAAAACCGGTACGCTTTTATACTAGATGTTTTTAGGCCTATCACGTGTTGTTTTCTAAATTATGAAATCAAACATCGATTAAATGTTACTGTATTAAACTTTTATTGTTAAATTTGTTTGTAGGCTTATCATCATTTACTCAAGTTTTGAATGAATATGTGCAATACAGAGTTAGTACATTTGTTCACGCATATAGCTATAAAATCCCAAGAATTGTCGTTCAATCTACAGTCACGCAGTAACTAGTAAACAAACTAACATGTCTGCTAAGATCGTCTTCGCACTTTGCGCTCAGGCACTTCTCGCTCAGGTAAAAAAGTGGCTTTTATTATTTAATTTAAATTTTATTATTTTTATTTTATTATTTATTTTCAATTAAATTTTCAGTTGGCAGTGAGCCAGTGCACCAGTCCCGCTGCAGTGTCAGCTGCTCCTGGTCTTAACGCTGGTCTGGGATACAACGGACTGGCCGCTCCCGCCTTAGGCTTGGGCTACAACGGATTGGGCTACAACGGTCTGGGCTACAACGGTCTGGGCTACAACGGTCTGGGCTACAATGGTCTGGCTTACGATGGTCTCGCTGCGGGCTGCGCTGGTAACGCTCTGGGCTACAACGGCATTGGCTACAACGGTCTTGGTTACAATGCAGGCTATGCCCAGGCTTTAGACTTCACTCCCACCAGCGGCGGTGGTCTGCCCGTCTCCAGCGCTTCAGTCATTGCTCCCGTCGGTATCTCAGTGCTATCTGAGAATGTTTACGAAGGTGGCTTGAGCGTGGCTGGTGAGCTGCCGTTCGTTGGTACTGTGGCGTTTGAGAACGTGTTGCCTACCGCTGGTGCTGGTGTTGTCAACCACGCTTGCGGCAATGGTATCAACGCTATGGCCAACAACGGTGCTGCTTATGGTGCTGGAATTGCTGCAGTCGCTCCTGCCGCTATTGCCCCTGCTGCCTACTCTGGTTACGGAAACTTTGGTGGTTGCGGCGCTATTGGTGGTTTCGGTGGTCTGGGTTATGTTTACTAATCGAACTATAGCTGAGAGCTATTTTGAGGACTCACAACCTTTTAGTAACAATTCTTTGGATTTAAAAGCACCAAATAAACCAAATTCATTTGATTTTTGCTTGTTTCTTATTTATTTACCACTAGTTTGTCCAGGTGGTTTGTAGCTATCACTTTTAAGCAAGAATAATAATAATATAATAATAATATAATAATAATACAGTGGGACATTAACACACACGGTCATCTGACCATCTGACCCAAACTAAGCAGAGCTTGTACTATGGAAACCAGATAACTGGTAATATACTACATATAATACTTTTCTTTTGTAAATACATACTTAAATATAGATAATTACACCCAGACACAGGACAAACAGACATATTTAAACAAATGATTATCTCAAGTGGGAATCGAATCCACGACCTGAAGCGTGAAAAGCAAGTATTTTACCGACCACGCCACCAGCTCGTCAAATAGAATATCCTTGAATTAAGATAACTATAATTAAAAAAACAAATTGGTCGACCAGTTTGATGGTATTAACTGAACAATAGAACAGTTAGTTTGGTAGCGTCTAGTTTTTTATTCTGATATTTGTTTGCATTATTGACTAGGCTGATTGTAAAGGTACTTCCTAATTACACTACGATCACGATATATCCTACTACAACAATGAATGTATTACCCGAAGTCACTCGCTATTGCCTAATACGTTGTAAGTTTTTGAGAAATTTTTGGGAGCTGAGTCACCTTCGTCAGTGGGTGTACACCTTTAATTGAATCCACACACGTGGCCCCGAGTGGTGCAAATCAGGTGACAATCAACTGGTGGTAGACTTAGGCCGTGGCTAGTGACCACCCACCAGTCAAAACCGCACCGCGGCCTTGACCAGCGGCCTTGCCGTGTTCCGTATGTCTGGTGACATCATGCAGTGTGGGTGGGTTGTAATTGTTGCTCCTTTAAGGTTTCTAACCAAATGGAGGCTCATTCCTCTGCCAACTTCTCACCGATAATCATTCGTAATCACGAGTGAATTGGTATACTGGGCTGACACGTAGACTACATCATTGCTTAACATCAGGCAAGTTGTAGTCAAGTGCAAGCCTACCAAAGAGTAAAAAAAAATTGAAACCTCATGATACAGCGAAGCTGCCGTTCTTTGTTAGAAATATTTTATAGCTTAATTTTGGATTCAAGGCAGTATCTGATGTTCTGGGACTCGGCCGGGTTCAAATCTCAAATCTTTTCACGGCGCCGCTATCGATCCTGGCTTACAGGAGTAGCAGTGGCTGGTATCCTACTCTATTGTAGATTTTAGTATTAGGTTTTTTTAGTGAAGATCATCAGAATTATCAGACATTTTAAGATAGGTGTTAATTATCTGGTAAGAAGACGGTATTCCAAAAAAATAAATACGGCACTCACTTATATCGGATATCACTTCACCCCGATCTTTCAATAACACAATCATTAATTCTACCAGATAATTACAGATCGCTAAGAGTAGATTAGATTAAAGCGCACTTGGTTGCGAGCGTACTTCCCGACGACGCAACGGTCCAACACAAAGTGTTCGCTTTTTTTAAGATGACCGCTTCACCCACCCGTGCTAGGTGTTTGTTCATTCGTTTGTTCATGCTGACATTTTCGAGTGACAGCTGATTTGAAAGGCGATCGGGATGACAGTACAAAACGACAGCTGATGTATTGAGAAGCAGATGTGCCAAAATATTTATTTTATTATTTAGGTTAACATTAAAATTGATATTCAGTTCGTAGTATCATTAAATGACTCCGTGAAGATGAAAGTTTTGACATATGATTACAAAATATTCTGAAGCATTTTTTTTGGTATCAAGTCTTTAAATCTCACTGAAGGACAAAGCAAACATCAACTGGGTTACGCTATAAAAGATTTAAAATGTCCATGGACTGAATACATAGAGCGGAGCTCTTCCACCTATGTGTCTTAAACACATACGTTTGTCTTTGTCTGTCATCTTGATATTTATATTAGTAAGAAAGAGACTAAGTCCATTTTAACTAAAGAGTGTTATAAGATATTTATGAACACCGATATAGTTTACGTTACGTTATTAAATCAATACCAAATCTATTTTATTTAACACTTTATTCAAACAACACATTACTAACTAAAATAACAAATTATTACATAGCAAAGCCTACATCACCATCACAAACACGGCCCACATGACGCTGAAACTGATGCTACAGGCTCCGATGGTGAACCATTACCTTGACTAACCATTGCATTTCTGCCGCTACCACAAGCATGATTCACTGCCCCTAAACCTACTACGGGCAAAGCACCATCGACAGCTGCAGTCCCAACAAATGGCATCGCCCCAGCCACAGTTAAAGCACCTTCATAACCAATATCCGCTGTCACTGTTAAACCTACTGGGCCTGTGGTAGAAGAACTGAACACTGGGAAAGCACCACCAGTGGTAGCGGTGAATTCTATTCCGTTTAAAGCAATATTACATGGTACTGTGCTAGCTAGTTCACTGAACGGTGTGATGAAAGGTGGGTTGTATATTGGTGCTGGGGAAGAGCAGGTTGGTGATGCGACAGTGTAAGCTGGTGGAGATGAGGCACAGGTTTTCGTCGCCATGTTGTATGGTGTTGTATATGGATTAGGCATGATAGGAACTGGAGCAGGCATCACAGCAGTTGCAGGAGTCGAATACTCACTGATAGCGGTCTGAAAAGGAGAAAAATTGGTTGTTTGATGTTTTATTTGATGAAACCATATGGTTTCAGACTAATGAGTAGGTGATGGTTATAATAAAGTAACTTTTCGTGTTAATCAACTTAATTAACCCTCAACTCTAATAGCACTCGACTGTCTGTTGAGAAAACCGCAAGTATTACAACTCCGCAGTAAAAACTTTGCTTGTCGTAACCGAATCTTTGAGATTATTGCTGCATCATCAGAGAGCTATTGAAATTAAAATTTCTTTACTAATTTCTCTTTTTCTCCTTTTTGATATTATGAAATCATTTGAAATTGAAAAAACATATTGGTTATACTCGCGCTATATTCGTTTATTAGTAAGGAAGAAACTCGTTTATTCTACTCACCATAGCATTAAGACCGTTCCCACAGCCGTAGTTAACCGCTCCGATGCCAGCACTTGGCATTACTCCATCAACTGCCACAGTACCTAGAAATGGCAGATCACCTGTCACTCCTAGCGTCCCTTCATACACATTCTCAGAGAGAACTGACACACCAGTCGGAGGCACATTTGACGCACTATTCACTGGTAGAGCTCCACTAGTAGTAGCAGTATATTCTATAGGAGCTTCGATATTTTCATAAAAGATTCCTGGAACGCCCATTGGTAAGCCGTTTAAGCCCACATTGAGGCCATACTGTAATGGCAAATTGTAGGGATTGCCTAAACCAGGACCAGGAAAGCCTGGAGCGGCTATGCCAGGTGGTATTAAGCCAGGAGCAGGTAAGATAGGTCCGGCTAAGCCAGGTCCGGGTAAGCCGTAAGGTGGCATACTAAGGGCAATATCAATTGGAGCGTAGCTTGGACATTGTGTGAACACGCTCTGAAAACAAAATGAACTTGTTTAAAATATATGACATTAACCTCGAACTCCAAATATGATCAGAATCAGAATTTAGCGTCATTTTTGGTCAGTAAAAGAGAAAAACTTATAAGTCCATCAATGATCTACGATTATAGAGGTTTGAACTTCAAATCGTGACGATTTACTTCTTGAAACAGAATTTGCATAAGTTGTACTATTACCGCCTCTCATCCACCTTCCACCAGCTGATGGTTCTTCCAACTGATAGGTTTTATCAGCCAAACACAGGCGATGCTACCAAAAGGCCTTTTTTTTAACATTTTAAAATACCTTACCTGAATTATTATTGTGAAGATTAGCATAAATTTCTCCAACATCTTGTTCACACGAGTTACTCTCTTAATCACTAAAGTTAGAATGATTATCCAAACAATCTGTAGTTTATTTTATATATAGTATCATAAAATCTTTTCCATGAACGCGTTATAGTAACTTATTATAAAAACTGACTTAATGTAATGCTGATAAATATTGTAATATCTGTTATTATATTGAACTGTTTCTAAATCCTTGTTAAATAACATCGGAAAGCTATTGTTGCTACGATATGAAAATTGTTTCAAATATTTTATATTTCCCTACAATCTATAAATATATAAAAATGAAACCCGTTTTCCGTTGTCACGACATCACGCGTGAACGGCTGGACCGATTTCGCTAATTCTTTTTTTAAAATATTCCTTAAAGTACGAGCATGGTTCTTACGCAGAGAAAAATTAAAAAATAAGAAAATTTTGAAAGCGAAGAAGTGCCGAAAACCTGCTTAGATACCTATTATTTATTATTGGTTTTATTCTGTAGGTCTGAGACCCGGTAGATGGCACTGCTTTACCGGGCAGAACGACGTCTGTAGTCCGCTAGTAGATTGATAAAATTTAAACACAATTTTTCTAGTCCACTTTGGCAATTGGACAATTGAGCGTGGGTATTTACAAACTCCAATAAACCGTGAGGTGTGTAGATATCTATTTTGCTTTCATTGTGTTTCAATCCGCCATACTGTTCTATCTCAAAGATATGTAGCGATACTAGCGACCCTTCGAAATCCATTTACGAGTCTTTCTTAACTTAACTCTTTCACATATTATTAATTAATAAAGCTTATTATTGAATAACGAATATTTAAACGACAATTTGACATAATGAATATATAAGTTGACATATTATATACAATAATATATTAATAATATATAAATAGATGTAATAATAATAGTAATTTAATATAAGCATTGACTATAGTAATTACAATTGTTAATTCTAAAAATTTTCACACCTTTTAAGACAGAGTACGGCTTAGGAAATATCTGTAGTACATTATTTTGATATATCTCGTAGGGTTTAGCCAGCGTTTGCAATGTAAGCACAAAAAATGCGTTAATTTACGACATCGCATCAGAAACATCTAAAATTATCAGTGTTTTTCTACTATATTATGCACGTATTATATACATAAACCTTCCTCTTGAATCACTCTATATGATAAAAAAAACCGCATGAAAATCGGTTGCGTTGTTTTAATGATTTAAGCATACATAGGGATATGAGGGACAGGAAAGCGACTTTGTTTTATACTATGTAGTGATGGCAGGAGCCATGCACAGAAGAACCGTTCCTCAGAAGTGCTGTCTTGTAACATCTTGTATGTAAAAGATGTTCATATTGAGACCTCATTTTTGTGTTCCTTAATTTGTTATCTATTAAAGTTATAATTGAAGTGGATTGGTTTTCACAAAAACGGCCATATTTATGATATAAATCCGAGGGAATATTGATAACCTATATTTTTGAAGTGAAAACTTCTTTAGCGGCGTTGAGCACTTTTTCTGTAATGGGTATAAAATCTTAAACTCGCGCCAGGACACGTGACCTGATCGAAAAAGCGTAAGACGGATGGAGAGTAGACAGCTATCCCCTCTCTACGGCGCGGCGAAAATGTATGCCTGGGCCTACTGTTTCGTTTAGGCAGCGCAGGGCGCTTGCGCGAATGTTTTCACTTCTGCCGGCACTCCCGGAGTGCAACCCGTCTTTTGTGTTTATTCTGCGATAGGCTGGCTCTTGACTACAACTTGCCTGATGTTAAGCAAGGATGTAGTCTACGATGGAACGCGCCAGCCTAGTATACCGATTCACTCGTGATTACGAATGATTATCGGTGAGAAGGTGGTAGTGGAATGACCGTCCTTATGTTTAGAAACCTTAATGGAGCAACAATTTCGATCAACCCTCTCTTTATGGTGTCACCAAACATCGCACCGGAACACGGCAAGGCCGCTTGGCGGAGCGGCTTTGTCTGGTGGGTGGTCACTAACCACGGCCGAAGCCTACCACCAGTTAATACACTACAGTACACTACAGTTATCCCATAATATTACACCATATCTTAAGACTGAGACCACTATACTATGATAGGCCGCTAGTGTCGAATGAGTGTTAACCTTTTTTGACAAGTTGTGGAGGACGTAAGCTGATGAACTTAATTTTTTCCAAATAACTGTTTCCATGTTAGTTGACTATCTACCTGGATTCCCAGGAAAGATATGTGCTTGTCTAGGATTCGAACCCGCGACCTTATTTTTCTAAGGCGAGGCCTGTACCGCTGCGCCACCGCTGCTGTCTCTGCCTACCCCTTAGGAATAAGCCGTGATTGTAAACATACCACAATAATACGTAGGTGACAATAATAAATTCTTATCAGTAAGTAGTAGCTCATGTTACAATACATTGGCTTGCGTCAATATCTACAATGACGCATAGTCCAGGGGACATAACACTTTTTTAAATTTATTAAAAAACTAATTTTCCAACAGCGACTCCGCACGGGCGAAACCGTTAACCTCTTTTTGCGCAGTCGGATAGAAACTATTTTATATCCTTCCCTGGGATTTAAACTATCTTCATACCAAATTTCATCCAAATAGGTTTTATATTTTTGTCGTAATCACGCGACAGACAGACAGAGTTAACTTCGCGTTTATAATATTAGTAAGGATTAGTAAACATTATTGGATGGTAATGCAGTCAGCTATAAAAGAGTTTTAGGTTCCTGGGTCGTGTCATCATATTTTTTATTGTATATATATTGGTACGGTTCTCGCCTTAGAAAAATAAGGTCGCGGGTTCGAATCCTAGACGTGCCCACACATCTTTGTGTGGATTGTTTCATCTCCGCTGCTCGATATCGGTGAAGGAAAACATCTTGAGGAAACCGGCGTCTCTAAGAACTAATCATTCGAGGACATGTGACATCTAGATTAATAACACTGATTTCATTGAGATGTTCACCTAAATCTGACCGGAGACAGCATCTTTTCAATATACCTCTAACTAGGAATAATGTATCTCATAATAACCCCATATAATTTATTTATTTATTTATTTATTTATTTAAACTTACACACACTATCTTTACAGGATGATCCTAATACAATAGTGGTTAGCAAACCTAGGTACATCAAATAAATTGAAAAGTATCTACCACACTTATAAAACACAAAATAACACAATTATTAAAAAATACAAAGTAAAAAACAATTATTAAAAAACACATAAAATATAAAATGAGCAATAACACAAAATAAAAAATGTTTAAATATAACTAACAAAATTCAACAAAACTTTTGCGAATTCACTCAGATTGCACGAGAATATGTCAATTCTCTCATGCACTTCATTAATTACACATATTGTGCGCGTGAGGGGTGTTTTTGATAGCAGGTTGGTTCTGCCAGCAGGCACAGCTAGCAGAGGAGGCCGCCGCCGCCTCCACACGTATCGGTCCGGCACGCACAGTTTTAGATTACTCAGTACACCTGGATTGTGAGCTACTCCACGTAAGAGCTTTACCACATACGCCGCAAGTGTAAATTCCCGACGCACTCTGAGTTCGTTGTACCCTACCATACCCAGTACAAACAATGTAGGATACATCAGCGGGTAAAATGGGTATACCCCATAAAGTTTAAAATACAAATGTCTTGTAAATTTATTTTGTACTCTCTCCAGCATGACATTGTACTTCGCTTCATGAGGAGCCCAAATCACCGCACTGTGTTCCAAGTGACTCTTTACCAAAGCGTCATACAGCACTCTGAGCGTGGTAACGTTTGTGAACCCCTGTGACTGTCTCAGCACGAAACCCAGATTTCTATATGCCTTCTTACAAATCGTAACTATATGGTCCCGAAAAGTTAGATCAGGGGTAAGCAGTACTCCTAGATCTCGTACCTGAGACACTCGTTGCATAGGCTCTTCCTCTACTTTGTATTCGTAGGCTAATGCAGACTTCGCACGCGTAAGTGACATCACTGAACATTTCGCTGTGTTGAAATAGAGTTTATTTTTATGGCTCCACTCTACCACCCTATCGATGTCTTCCTGCAATCTCTCACAGTCCGACTTACCCTCGACCTTGAGCAGCAATTTGAGGTCATCTGCAAACAATAAACATAAACTATGCTTGACTACGTCTGGTAGGTCATTTATCATTAAAATAAATTCGAGAGGACCCAAATTGCTGCCCTGGCTCACGCCTGACCTGGTGTAGTATGGCTTAGATTCGAACCCGTTGTAGTCAACGTACTGCTGTCGGTCTTTTAAGTAGCTGGCAAAGAACTGTAGTAGGTGCAGGGTGCAACCAATTTTTGCCAGCTTCATTAGCAGTACATCATTGTCAACAGTATCAAATGCCTTTTTAAAATCAAAATATGCCGCGTCTACCTGCATCCCAGCATCGACCGCCGGCACCACCCTCTCCATAAAGTTAAGCAAATTAGTGGCAGTGCTTCGCGCCGGCCGGAACCCGTGCTGCGCGTCCGATAGCTGTGAGTTTACTTGAGCCTGCATGCAGCCTTGGATGGCAGACTCGAACACTTTTCCAGGTGTCGACAACACTGCCACTGGTCTGTAACCACTGACGTCCTGACCTATCTTACCCTTGGGAACCGGAATCACTCGCGTGATTTTCCACCTAGGCGGAAACGTTGCTTGTTTTAAACAAGTATTAAAGATATGATGTAGGGGCTTAGCCAACACCTTGCCACAGTCTCGGAACAGAAAAGATGGGATGCCATCGGGGCCAGACGAACGCTTGGGCTTGAGCTTTCTGAGTGCTCCTATTACGTCTTGAAGACTAAGAGCCTCAATGTGAATCCGCGCACTGTTCGCTTCCGCCTCCGTCCCCGCCGCCCGCGCATCCAGTTGCGGCTGTTCTTTATTATACACCGACTCAAAAAATAACGCAAATTCTCGGGCGCACTCCTCATCCGAAAGCTGTTGACCATCTTTCATGATGATTTGCTTGCTTAACGTACTTCGTTTCGACCTAATATACTGCCAGAAAGATTTAGGATCTTTTGAAAATTGATTTTGTATTTTTAACTTGTGTTGTTCGTGTGCAATTTCAATTGATTTTTTAATACGAGCTCTATACTTTGAAAATTTGGAATAATCGCTATCCAGCTTTGTTTTTTTGAAAACTTTATGAAGGCTAGCTTTTTTCTTAATATCTCTTATAATATCCGCGTTATACCATTCAGGATAAAGGTATCGAGAATTTTCGCTTTTAGGATTTTTCCAGGGTACACATCTATCTAAAATATCACTTAGTTTATCATAAAATATATTCAACATATCTTCCAAATCATGCATCTCGTAAATCATACTCCAATCTGTGGAAGTCAGCATAGAATATAACAACTCGTAGTCGGCTTTATAGAAGTTCCACTGCGGCCTAGTACTACGCGCTGTAAAACTGCTAATACCGGCGTCAGAGGACGTGGGCGGGGCGGACGCGGCGGGTGGGGGGAGAGCGCGCGCACAGCGCACGCTGATCGCGAGCGGCGGGTGATGTGCGTCGATGGGAACGAGCGCGTCGTCGGCCGCTACCACAGACAACTCTCCACTGAAACTTGTGCTGAGAACCAAATCCAATTGACGACCTAGATAGTTTGGTACTGTGTTACTCTGAGTGAATTCGCAATAGGACACAAAACATTCATAATAATTTTTAACATTTATAGGACACGAATACAAATTAAAATCACCAATAACAATTATTTCTCTGTATCTATCAGATAATTTTTCTATTATTCTAAATAAAGTTAAGTAATCATTCTCAGAACTCCCTGGTGGTATATAAACAACGCAACATAAAAATAAAAATCTACTTTTAAAATAAACCGTTGCACTAACCATTTCAAAAACGCAGGTATCTATTGACGAATCCGCGATTTCTCTCAGCTCATAACGGTGTGTGGCCACTAAAAACGCTCCTCCCTGCTTCCGACCATCTGCTCTATCGCAACGTATTATTTGATATCCCGGAGGGATAATTTCGGAATCCTCTATAGAATTATTGCAACCAGATTCTGTTATTGCCCAAATATCAAAATTGAATGTCTCAATGTTGGTTCTGAATTCATCTAGTTTAGTTCGTAAACCTCGTACATTTTGATAGAATATGTCGATATTATGGGTATAATATTTTTGATTTTGTTCGGTTTGGGTTCCGAAACCAAGTCCACTCACAGAATTCTGCATTCATTGGCCAGATTTCGGTTTGGTTCAACTTATCGTAACTCTTTTCCGGTACTCCAATGACAAACGATGAATAATCTCTCTGGATTTTGTGTTTGATTTTGTCAATTTTAATTTGAACATCTGAGCCACATACATTTTTCACATGGTCGGCTAAAGCTTCCAGAGTAGTATCCGGATGCATTCGCCAAACATGTAAATATTTTTTGCGGTCACTAACTTGAATTGCCTTTAACTCCGTATTTGTTCCTACTCTAACTTCTTTAAATTGCTTGTTCCTTTTTTTGTTTTCAACAGTCATCCATCTTGAATCAATCTTCTCCGTTTCATCGTTAGGCAGTTCACTAGTTAACAGTGAGCTGGTACCACATGAGGTATTTTCTGTTAAAATTTCTACAGACTTCGTGGCTCCACATTTATCTGCCTTTTGCGTTTTGATGTAGGTATGACGCGTTTTATTGGAAGCGTTGAAATTATTCTGTCGACTCACGACCTCGGCAAAAGAAGATGTAGAAGGAACCTCGGCAAAAGAAGATGTAGAAGGAGGATTACGAGGAATATCGGCTGTTATTTCGTGGGTTTGGTTGTTCTGAGTTAGCTTAGCTTCAACTTTTTCTTCGAGCACCATCATCATTTTAATTAATATGCCCAACTCGGTTTTAGTTTGAGAAAATTGATTTAGTAGAAGCGAAATCGCACTTGCCTGGCTGTCCATGCGAGCTACTATATCAGTTTTAAATTCTCTCAATTCTTGAAGTAGTAAGGAATCAGAATCCATATCAATAGTTATGGGTGAATACTGAGTCTGACCTCCGCGCTGAGTGCTTACATTGTTAACAGGAGTGACAGGAGTGGTGGTATTAAAGCTAGGTATGTTCATGCGTACCGGGGTTTCATCGTTGCCTCTTTTTGGCTTAGCACAGATACATTCCGGACATAACCATTTCTTTTTATACGTCTGAGTGTATGCTTTATACGCCTCTTTTTTTATTTCGAGACAGGCTATGTCATACCTTTTCATGCATTTATCATTGGCACATTCCATGTAACAATCCATTAGAAGCGAACTACAAGCGCTGCAATTATTAGGCATTTTTATTTGGTTGATAATGCAAATTAAAATAAAATTTTTGATTTATCGCTAAGTATTTCGCGGTTCACAGCAGCCAGCGGCGCCTAGCGGCGCGTAGGGACACGACGTTTTCGGACAAGTGCTGCGGCGGGCGGTGGCGCGCGTAATGTATCGCTCGCGTATTTTCGAAAAAATAGTTCACCCCACTTTAGTACTTGTTTTACTAACGAAAAATCACTAAATTTAGCAAATTAAAGTTAAATAAAAAACAAAAAAAGATAAAATGTACGTAGGAATTGGTAAACTATTAAATATCACACAAAAAGATATAGCTGCCGCTCAGGCTCGATCTTGGTGCACTACGAAAGTCACTTAATTTTCCAGATGTGTTATCCACTGAACCACTGGCTAGTCCAAATTGGGATTCAAATTGTTGTTCTAGTAATTCCGTGTTTACAAAATATGAGCGTCGCCGCGTCGTTTGAAAATTTAAAAATATTTAAGTTTTGTTTGATGCAACCGTCACTTCACTTTTATTTTTGTATTTTTTTAACCATATCATTATTATTACACTTAGATTTAAATTGCTATCAATTAGTTTAAAAACCTTTTCATTACTTTAATTTCTATATTAATCAGGTAATCTTATTTACATGTTTTTCATTGTTAGATGTTTTTATTATGGAGGGAATTTGAGTTAGGCGTAATATTTTAACACTTTATGCTGTGTATTGCACTGTCTTTCGTTTCACTAATAATATATGTTTAGAATTAGAGTTTATTAAGTCACTTTAGCACAAGAAAAGTTCTGAACCTCTTGATTAACTATTTTTAAAGTTGAAATGTAGACCAGGGATGGCGAACCAACGGCACGCGTGCCTATGATGGCACGCAGCGCAATATTTTGGGCACGCCACTGATCACAAATTTGGCCAGTTGAACTGTCCAAACTTGGCGTTGGCTTCGCACACCAAAATATGTTACGCACTGTCTCTTTTTACTCATCCTAGAGCGATAGAGTCGTAAAGATTATACAGCATATTGTTTTCTTGTCCATGTTTCGCCGGTGCAAACCAGAGGTCAAATTAGCAAAGTTTATAAGTCAAATTATAACTGTAATATTTGTACCTAAGTTATTTGTAATATAATCTGAAACGACAAATCGAAAAGCAGATAAATTGAAACATGTATACTGTAAGTAATATTTAATAGTAAATAGAGGGTTTGAGTTTGATAGTAGTATTAGACGAGTTAAGATATCAAGATTATTTGACGACACCTCTATGTCTTGATTTTTTTTTTATATAAATGGCACGCCGGCACAAAAAGGTTCGCCATCCCTGGTGTAGACAGTATAATGTTTTATGTATAGACATTGATATCTTTTATCAAAATTTAATGTAATTTTTAAAAAGATATTAGATGTTCAAATAATTTTAGTCTGCTTTTGTCTTTGAAGTAAATTTGTATGTTGTCAGTTTTCATTAATAATAATAATAATATCCCCGCTCTACTCCTCTAGCCCCTTAGAATATGTTGCCTCTTGTCGCTTCTTTTAGCGGCCATATGGGGGCCCATTTATTGAGTGGGCGAGTTACCCCCTGCCATTTTATCCGTGTTAATTTGCATTGGTCAGGCAGGGGCCGTAGTCCATTCATAGTCCTAGTTACCTAATGCATTAGCACCCACCACCATAACCTAGATTTTAGTTCCTATATTCTGCAATAGTACTGCTCTAACCGGGGATTGTCCTTTGTTGTACCTATATGGTGCGAACAGGGATAACCGTCGGTTAGTGCCACATTATATTTACGAGCAAAATTGTCTAAGGGGCCTCTACGTGTTGGTTTCGGCCCCACACACGCCTTAAAAAAAAATTTAAAAGACAAATATAATAATAATAATTCTTTATTTTTAATAATATAATTTATTTGAATATTGTGCTCGGTTATTATTGAAATACAAAATTTAGTATTATTTATTATTGTAAAATAATTTAGTATATGTAAGTTTGTATTTTGGTACCGTGCCAAATAAATAAATAAATAAACACTTAGAATTAACACTGGTAAATAAAAATGGTAAAAATGGTTCTTAAAATGGTATTTTTGAATGGTTATAAAAATTGTTGTAAAATGGTTATCGAGCTCGGTCGCTGGTTGAACGCGAACTGATTTGAAAATCACTAAAATGTATAAAATTGGTTTAGTTTTAGTATGCATCACTCACTTCAATCCTTTTTAGTGTCCCACAGCTGGGCACGGGTCTTCTCTCACTATCTTATGAGTTGAGAGAGTTTAGGCCTTAATCCACGCACGCTGGCCAAGTGCGGGTTGGTGGATGACACATGTCGTTGAATGATTAGTTCTTAAACATGCCGGTATCCTCACGATGTTTTCCTTCAACGATATTGAGCAGCGGAGATGAAACAATTCACACACAGAATTGTTGGGCACGACCAGGATTCGAACCCACGACCTTATTTTTCTAAGGCGAGGCCCGTACCGCTGCGCCACCGCTGCAGTTTTAGTAAGCATGCGATGCACAAATGAAAGATGCTGAGCTGTGCGGTTGCGCAGCTCCGAACACCTTGCATGCATTTTTTTATTCATTTGTATGTACCTACACACAATGTTTATCCAAATAAAATTATTTTATCTTATCTTATCTCAGCTAATACAAGTGTTAGTGCCTTCATAAATAAAGAAAAGTGCTGAGTGCGATAATTATCTGTCGTTTATGTGAGACATGCACGTAATTTTTAGCGTTTAATAAAATGTGCTATGTCCCAAGGACTATAATACTATAAGCTTCAAATAAGAATAAGACTGGACTCACAGCTAAACTTCATAACAAAAACCAAGCTGAAGTAGCGACAGCAAAAAAATAAATATCAAAACACAGAAAATATTAGTATTTTAAAAAATGTATGAAAAAATCTTTTTATAGTAAAGTATGTACCTACGCACAATTTGTACACAAATACACAGACATACCCTCATGTTTTAACTTACAAAAAATAAAGCTTTTTTTGGTCGGAAGCAGTCTTACTTGATAGATAATTATGTAATAACTAGCTGCTCCAGCGAACTTCGTACCGCGCAAAATTGTGAATCTAAACCATTCCCAGATCCCCTTGAACACACACAAAAAATTTCATCAAAATCGGTCCAGTCGTTTAGGAGGAGTTCAGTCACATACACACGCACACAAGAAATATATATATTAAGATAACTAACGTAATTTTATTTATGACATAATATCGAACAAACGCATTTGCCCACCGTACTAATGTGTGATGTGAGCGGTGGCGCAGCGGTACGGACCTCGCCTTAGAAATATAAGGTCGCAGGTTCGACTCCCAGTCGTGCTCACACATCTCTGTGTGAATTATTTCATCTGCTCAATATCAGTGAAGGAAAACATCGTGAGGAAACCGGCATCTCTAAGAACTAATCATTCGATGACATGTGATATCCACCAACCCGCATTTGTCCAGTGTCGTGTTCCGGTGCGATGTCTGGTGACACCATGCAGAGAGGGTGGGTCGGAATTGTTGCACCTTTAAGGTTTCTAACCATATGGAGGCTCATTCCACTGCCACCTACTTACAGATAATCATTCGTAATCACGAGTGAATCGGTACACTGGGCTACATGACTACATGATTGCTTAACAAAGTAATTTGAAAGTTTTCACTGATTCTGAAGGGAAAGTTTTTGTCAGATTTTGCAATAATTTGTTACAAATAAAGTTTATTTTTAATTGTTAAAAAGGTGTATTTCCTCACCTGTACCCAGCAAACATGGACGCAGAGCTACAAGACAGCGAAGGTGTTCTGTTCGTGGACTGGATAATTAAACCCTTTTTTTCACATGCATTATATTTCTACATCTAAACCTTATCTGTATCTTGAATCCAAGCAGAAATTTCTTTAGAAACCACCAAGATAAAGACAAGAAAATATGCTATGCAACTTTGTTGAATGTTGGAAAATTGTTGTTATAGTTGAATTGTTGCATAAGTATTACAATTTGTTAATACAATTTCTTGGAATTATGTTTCTTGGCTATATAAACACACGGAGTATGGGTACAGGACTTACTTTGGATACAACTTGTGTTGTAGTTGTTCGAAATGTCTGGCTTCACTGTACTGGCGTTGTGTGCGCAAGCACTTCTTATTCAAGTAAGTTTTAATATTTTCAATATTTAATATCCAGAGCCTATAAAATCGCCGCTTGAAGATCTTTCCTCAAATACAAAAAATTGTTAACCGAAATTACGAATTCTGTACCAGTGTCTACTGTTTACTTGCCCAATTTGTGTTAAATTCTGTATGCGTTCGTCTGTAGACATTTTAGATTTACAAGCAAACCAACCTAATTCATTAAAAGGATACTTTTATACATCATCCAACAGTAAAATATATCGATTGTAGCTAATTTTCGGAATAACAAAACTCTTACGTGCTTCTCTCTTTAATATTAGGCGTTATCAGTTTAAATAAAATGACAGAGTTCGACATTCGTTTTTAAGCCAATTTACTGCCGCCGACCAGTTAATACTTCTTCTTCTTTGTCATTCCCCTCTTGTTAGAGTGGTTCTGGTGACATTGGGTCATCCACATTGCTTACCAAGGTAGACACAGCTCTTCGCACGATCTCCAGCCATATGTGCCTATTGTTAGTGTCTGGCCCAATCATGTAAGTTGTTTTTGTGGCGGATTTTATCTGGTTTCTTCCATCTTTCCCTGCACAACCAGCCGCTTAATAGAGTCGTTATCTCGCCTAGAGACATGTCCGAAATTCTGTAGTATGTGCGACTGTACTACCGTCAATAGATGCTTTGTGATTTTGAGCTCTTGGAGTATGGATACGTTAGTACGAAACTCTGTCCAAGATATGCCATGTATCTTGTTTTTTTTTTTCGTTTTCTTTTTCTCCTTTGTTTTTTTTCTTTTATAGTTTATATTTATTTATGTTTTTTTTCTCTTTGAATTTGTTTTTTTTATCATTTGATTTTGTGTGTCAAATAAATGTTTTTCTTTCTTTATTTTCTTTCTTTCTCCAGAACCAAAAATTATAGTAGTATTAAATTATAGTATTAAGCAGTGAATATCTCCATTCTACATCTCCAGTATATCCATTTAATAACTATGTTCTTCTTTCCAGTCTGTGTTTAGCCAATGTCTACCAAGCATCTCACCGTACTTAGCTGGACCAGGGATCGTCAGTCCAATCTTACCATCCCTGGATTTTACTCCTACCTCTGGAGGTGGTCTTATAGTCACCAGCGCGTCTGCCATTCCTCCTATTGGCATTACCTTATCGTCTGAGAATGTTTATGAAGGAATACTGAGTGTTGCTGGAAGTTTACCCTTCGTTGGTACCACGGCAATGGAAGGATGGTTGCCTACTGCCGGTGCTGGGGCTATCAACCACGGATGTGGCAATGGGATTACTGCAATGGTACGTACATGGTTTTTTGAGGAATTCGTCTTGAATTCTGAAATAAATCAGGGATTTGACTTTACAACTGGAGCACTAAACATTGTATAATGATGGTCTCTTCCTAACGAGATTTCTTTTTAATCTAGAAGGCGCGAAGGTAGAATTTGACCCTTTTTACTTTAAACATAACGAACAAAATATTTATAACACCTTTAGATTACAATTACTTTATCTAATGTATTTAAAGATAAAAATACAGTCACTAACCCAACGAAGGTAAACCATTTCAAAACCATGCAAATAATTAGAGAATAAAACTAGCGACTGTTAACTAAACTGCGAGAACTTTATTATTATTATTTTTTAATTTTCAGTCTTCTCTCAACGCTTACACTACTCCAGCATCAGTTGTTGCTCCTGGACTTGCCGCACCTATCCTACCCGCACCTTTAGCTGCCCCTATATTGCCCTACAACTCATATAACACTATTGCACCTCTTGCCTGCGATACTTTAACCAACGGGTTAATCTACCCAGCAATGGACGTTCTAGAATTTACAGCAACAAGCGGTGGATCTTTGCCAGTTGCCAGTGCCTCCTTGATTCCTCCTACTGGAATTTCTGTTGCCTCTGAAACGGCTTATGGTGGGGACCTGGCTGTTGCTGGAGAGCTACCTTTTGTAGGCACTGTGTTAGTTGATGGATTAGTACCGTCAGCGGGAATGGCAGCTGTCAATCATGGCTGTGGTACTGGTATCAATGCTATGGTCAGTGATTTGACTACTTTTGCACCAGGTTTTGCAACTGCGTTTACTCCCACGTACTCATCTTTAGCGGTTCCTGGTTATGGACGTAACGCATTTAACTGTTTGATCTAAAGCAGATTGGTGGTGACTCGATCTCAAAATTTATTATTTTCTGTAATTTTCGTTCTAATAAATAAAAGTTTTGATGAAATTGGCTTTTTAATTGCTTTTGATTAATATTTTCTTGATATTCTATGTTACCTGTTGTGATATTCATTATTATTAAATATACTAGCCCTAAATTTGGCTTTTATAGCGGCGAATTCAATAAGTATATTATAATTCAATCACTTGATGTATTTTGTAGTTTAAAACAGTGTAGTAATATCATGTTATTTAATCATATTATGAAATTTAATGTAAGTGTGGATAAAAGTCTAAACTCTCTCAACTATCTTGAGATCCGTGCCCAGCAATGGGACACTAAAAAAGGGTGAGTGATTATGAAATTTACCGTTGTAGAAGCTGAAATTAGGGCTATGTTTGTTTTAAATTTGCAGCAAAAATGTTAAAAAGTCAAGCTAACTTTCTGTGGAAACCCTTATCTAGGTACATCATTTTTTTATTGCACAATAGGCTTGCGCTTGACTACAACTTGCCTGATGTTAAGCAATGATGATAATTAGTCTACGATGGAACTCGCCTGCCCAATATACCGATTCTTGAGATATCACAGATGATTTTTGATGAGAAGGTGTAAGTAGAATGATATTCCATATGGTTAGTAACCATAAAGGAACAACAAATCCGACCAACCCTCAGAACAAGGCAAGGCCACTTGGCGGTGCGGTTTTGTCTGGTGGGTGGTCACTAACCACGGCTGAAGCCTACCACCAGTTAATTACATTTTATTGTCACCTGGCATCACTCGGGGACAAAGTGTGGAGATTCAGATAAAAGGTTCAGTCCCACGGATGAACGTACTTATAAACATAGGGTCTATTTCCACTAAGTGTTACGGGCGACCGCATTGGAGCGAATGCGTGCGGGACTGGTCGTCCCCAACTTTAGTCTCCAATAACCAGCTCATTTTCAAAATGGATAGCAGCTACTCGAGTCGCGTGTTGCTTTATTTTATTTGGATTACCAACAAATGATACACAATTAGGTACATTAAATAAGTAGTTTGTGCAAAGATGGGACAGCTGTGTTCGTTTAGCTAAAATTAGTAATAACTTGCTTCAATTGACAATAAATATATGAACATTACATGATTTACAATGTGTTCTTTCCAATTGCTATGCATATCAATCACGACTCCTAGAAAAGTTGAAGCGTCTACTTCATATTCTACACTATTATTATTATAACTAGTTACCAGCCCCAGCTTCTCACGGGTGCAATGTGTTATACTTATAAACCTTCTTTTGGAATCACTCAATCTATTAAAAAAACCGCATCAAAATCCGTTGCGTAGTTTTAAAGATCTAAGCATACATAGGGACAGAAAAAGCGACTTTGTTTTATACTATGTAGTGATTAATATTTCAATAACACACAGAACTAAGTACCTACTTAGACTGCTTGTTTTGCAGTTATGAGCCATTTACACGACGACAATAGCCGGGACAGGACAAGGTCACTATAAAAGCCTTGTATATGTAACGACAATTTGAGACGAATCAATAATGCAGTGTATTTTAGTGGCTTGCTGGGGCCGGACTACCGTCCTGTCCCGGCTATACCGGGACAGGACGATAGTCCCCGTGTAAATGGTCCATTACGTTGATTGCAGAGTCGCGGCCGCGTCAATTGAAATTGGTATATGACAATCTGAATAAAAAGTAATCACACGCGGCCAGCCGTCTTCAACCACCCGCATTAGAAATAAGGTCTATGGGTGTAAGAACTTAGGTATCCGTTAGACCTTCTTTATGTTACCAATCAGAATTACTTTCATTCAATAAAGGAATTCTGATCCCCGGTCGTGCCTACACATCTTTGTGTAAATTGTTTAACACCGCTGATGAATATCGTGAGGAAACCGCCATGTCTACGAAATAGTCATTCGAGGACATGTGACATCCACCAACCCGCACTTAACCGCAAATTTGAAGTCGCTATAGTTTTATTCTCTGTTTCAACTATAATAGAACACAGGCATTTGTTTTTGGGTTTAATACAACTTAAACATTTTCCGACTGCAATGAAAGTGGGCTACCGAAAAAATATCCTAGATTCCCTACTTCGCCCCGACGCGACGGGCCGATGGCGTGGTCGGTAAGATACTTGCTTTTCACGCCGCAGGTCGTGGGTTCGATTCCCACCCGAGACAAACATTTGTTTAAATATGTCTGTTTTTCTTGCGTCTGGGTGTAATTATCTATATTTAAGTATATATTTACAAAAGAAAAGTCTTATATGTAGTATATTACCAGTTATCTGGTTTCCATAGTACAAGTTCTGCTTAGTTTGGGATCAGATGACCGTGTGTGTAATGTACCACTATATTATTATTATTACTTACTTCTCTTTCGACCACTTAGCTAACACAATTGCTTAATAGTAATTGCATAAAACACTTAATTAATAACTTATTAACATAATATGGAGTAATAGGCCATTTATCTACCAATATTAGATATGTCACGTAAATAAAACGTGCTTAATACAAATTGACACTTGACAGCCCACGTCACGAGAATGCTTAGTAAAAGGTCGATTACCGACATAAAAATTTTATTATTTTGACGTGACAACGTCTTATTAAATTGGTTTGCCGGGTGACGCTTCAAGAAACTGCGTTACGCTCCGCTCACGTTATGCGCTCACAATGAGAGCGAGTGAGAGGCACGCGTCCCTTCCACTCGGGCATGGTTAGCCCGCCTAAGAGCGAGAGAGACAGACATAAAAAGTGAAAGGCACGCGTCCCTTCCACTCGAGCACAGTTAGCCCGCCTAAGAGCGAGATTCTTTATATAAATAAATGTTTTAAATATAATTCTTTGTATAAATAAATGTTTTAAATTGTTACTATTATTTCATCCTTCTTCCTACTATACGAATGAATATTCACATTAAAATTATTTTACCACTCAAAGTCGTTGTCACGTAAAACTTTCGCCCGTATACCGACTTTACAGGCAACCAATTTTTTAACTATGAGAAAACACACTATCTATATCTTTAAATATAAAAATCAATGCCACTTTTCGTTGTAATTTTATAACTCAAAAACGGGCTTAACTACCTATTCAAACTAAATGTTTAGGCATTGTTCAGTAGAGACTATTTAGTAGATGGTTTATAAATGTGAAGTTTGCACAAAATCGGTTGAGAGGTTCTTTATTTGTCACATTTTTTGTAAATTGTTGAGTGGGCTGAAGCTATGGGCGAAGCTGGGGCGGGCCGCTAGTATGTAGTAGGTATATAAAAATGAATCTCTATTTCCCTTGGTCACGCCATCACGCGTGAACGGCTGAACCGATTTCGCTAATTCTTTTTTTAGAATATTCCTTACGCAGAGAAAATTTTAAAAAAGCTAATATCCTCCGGAACGGCTTGACCGATTTTTATGGAAACTTATACCTTTATTCGATAGGTCAGACAATCGGTCGTAAAAGTCGTAATATGTTTCGTACCCGGTAGGTGGCACTGCTTTACCGGGCAGAACGACGTCTGCTGGGTCAATACTGAGTTATTCAACGTCCTCTGGAAAATGTCTTGAAATCATCAATAATAAATAAATAAAAAAGGATTTATTGTATCTCATTCATTGTTTACTTACGCATGTTTGAGTCAGTTTTATTTTATTTTATTTTTATTTATTCATTTATAAATCAACGTATGCCAAAATAAGCAAAATTTGAACAGCGCGCTGCCGTTGCGTCGCTTAGATATGTACTTTGAGATCTAACAGATAGGCGAGCTGTAAATTTTATTTTTAGTTTAACTGTGGTGGGATGCGCCATGATAATGTAGAAAAATTCTTAGTACGCTTAGTAAGACCTACGCATAGTGTTTATAATAATAATATTATAGGGGGACATTAACACACACGGCCATCATCCCAAACTAAGCAGAGCTTGTACTATGGAAACCAGATAACTGGTAATATACTACATTATTACTACTAAAAATACTTTTCTTTTGTAAATACTTAAATAGATAATTAATTACACCCAGACTCAAAACACACTACACTACATGTTCATCATACAAATTTTAATGTCTGACTGGAGAGGAAATCGAACCCACGATCTGCGGCGTGAAAAGTACACGTAATGTAGGTACAAGTTATGGGAAGACAGGGTAATATTAACTTTTATGTAAATAAAATGGTTCAAATTATTTTATTGTTTACCAAATTCATTTAGATCACATTAACTATCAGGAAATTAATACCCACAGCCACAAGCACAGTTGCCAACAATAGACACCGCACCAGCAGCGGGAGCAGAGCCTGCGAACGTAACAGCTCCTAGGATTGGTACTTGTCCAGCGACAGCGGTAGTGCCAGCAACTGGTAACTCTCCTACTACCGCCACGTTGCCTTCACCGACGCCGCCGTATGATGTAGCAGAGTAGGACGCAGGGTAGGATGCAGGGTAGCTAACGGCGCCCCATGAAGGAGCAATGGCAGGGGCAACAGCAATCGGAGCAGAAGCAACACCGCAGCCACAACCATACTGGCCGAAGACGGTCTGTAAGTTAAAAGTTTACTTAATAATATGCTCAAAAAGCTTAAAAACAATTAACCTTAGATGTTCTTAAGGTTCAAAGCTCGTGTCCAGTAGAATTAGGGAAGTTCATGAGTTTTAAAATTATTAAGAATTAATTAAATTTTGGGAGAGATTGTCGTAGGGACTTGCATGCAGCTAAAAATGGGTATGCAAAGACAAAAACATTTGGAGACTTTTCATTTCATGTGATTGAATTTACAGCGATTTATATACTTATATTTTGATATTTGAAAAAGTTGGAAAACTCACCTGTACCAAGCAAGCTTGGACGCAGAGCAATAGAACAGCGAAAGAAGACATCTTTGTGTGTTTATCGACGAGCTGAAGACTGTTTTCGCCAATATTTTCGCCTGTATTTATACTGTCCTATTTCGTATTATTTATTTGCAATTATTAAACTTTCTTTGTCATAAAACGTGCAAATATTTTGTAACACTATTAGGTAGCAATAGTAACTAGCGAATATTGGTTGCAAAATTGGTAATATATTAATTGATAAAAGGATGATATTGAGTATAAATAGCAAAGTATTCATAGAACAATCATTCTCAAGTTTACTTGAAGAAGAATAAATACTTAACAATGTCTTCCAAAATCGTGTTCTTTATCTGCGCTCAAGTGATTTTCGTTCAGGTAAATATACTTGTTTACTTACTTATAAAACTTGTAATTGTAGTAAAAGATTAATTACATAAGAGTTCGATAACATCTAAGATTTAGACTATATTCTAAAACAAGGGTTAAGGCTCCTCCCTCCCTTCATTGTCATAGCTAAGCAAAAGTTGTTAATCATATATTCGTTCAGTTGTTTTAGTTCATAATGAAAGACCCCTTTTTTTAATTATAAGCCAAACAACCAACGACGGTGTTGTTGAATTTACATAATATTTATTTTCAGTCAGCGTTCGGTCAATGCATTGGATATGCTGCCCCCATAGCCCCATGCGCTACATCATCTTTGAGACCTGCATTGCCCCCAATCGCACAAGGATGTGGTGCTATTGCTCCTGTAGCACTAGACATAGCCCCCACTAGCGGCGGTGCCTTTCCCGTTACTAGTACATCCCTGATCGCCCCTACAGGACTTCTGGTTACTTCCGAAAATGTTTTTGAAGGCGGTCTTAATTTGATTGGAGAGTTGCCTTTCCTTGGAACAGTAGGCTTCGAGAACATTCTAGGATCATCTGGCGCTGGTGTTGTGAACTACTCATGTGGTAATGGAGTTACTGCTATTGAGAGTATTGCACCCAGTTATGGCGCTTCGATTGCCCCTGCTATAGCCCCTGGGTACGCATCTGGGATCGCACCATGGGCCGGTTCTATTGGGTTGGGTTGCGGATGTAACAGGGGTTATTAATATTGTTACCTTGGTTTATTTTGTCTATGAAAATTGATTAATAAATAAATATTATTTGCAGTATTGTCTACGTCCTGTTTGCTTTATATTTAAGAACCTTTCCTATTACTTTAAATAGACAAAAATTTGTGAGGATGGATGAATTTTTCCTACTTATTTTTTTAAACAAAACTACCTCTCTTTTATTTGAACACGAAATTTAGAAATAAACAGTAGAATCGGGGCAGAATAGTGCACTAGCGCAACCACAGCTGTTCTACGCCGACAAGTGCAGGACGAACGCCGGGGCGCGGAAACAAATAAATAAATTAGAAAGTATGTAAGATCTACCCTCCCACAATTGGCCACCGCGTGTGGGTTGAAAGTTTTAACTCTTTGAAGTCAACAAAAAATTGGTTGCCTGTAAAGTCGGTATACGGCCGAAAGGTTTACGTGACAACGACTTTGAGTGGTAAAATAATTTTAATGTGAATATTCATTCGTATAGTAGGAAGAAGGATGAAATAATAGTAACAATTTAAAACATTTATTTATACAAAGAATTATATTTAAAACATTAATTTATACAAAGAATCTCGCTCTTAGGCGGGCTAACTGTGCTCGAGTGGAAGGGACGCGTGCCTTTCACTTTTTATGTCTGTCTCTCTCGCTCTTAGGCGGGCTAACCATGCCCGAGTGGAAGGGACGCGTGCCTCTCACTCGCTCTCATTGTGAGCGCATAACGTGAGCGGAGCGTAACGCAGTTTCTTGAAGTGTCACCCGGCAAACCAATTTATAAGACGTTGTCACGTCAAAAAAGAAATATGTACAAAAAAAGTCTTAAAAATCGAAGGAGATTACACACAGTTGGGAACTGGGTCCCGATTCTCGCGCATTTGTCGTCATTTGCGCGCTTTAGACATTTATCTCTAATAGACATTTGTCGAATAAAAATTGTGATTTTTTTTGTTTCTCTAAATTATCCGGCAATTTTCGACATTTGCAAGCGTGGAAATCGGGGCCTAGGTCGTATGCTGCGTCGTTAAGTGCTTGATTGTAGTATTTAAAGTCGATATCGAACTATAATAAAATTTAATACGTAAATTAAAAGATACAAAAGACGTGTCGTTTGACAGTCGTCCATGATAGATATGTGTAGGGAGGGGGACGCTGGCGCATCCGAAGAACTCGTCGAACACACACACACACACACACACACCATGCCTAATAGGGATGAAGACGAGGTATAAAAATCGTATTTTAATTAGTCCGCCAGTAAGATTATTAAAAAATGTTAGACACGTATTTTAAGTTTTATTATCGAAATGAAACAATATTTCGATATAACGCATTAAAGTTATTGGGTGGAAGTGTGCTATATCACGCCTTTGTATAAATTTACGTCGTTATGACGCCATTCGAGATTTCACTTTGACGTATGAAATGAAATGCCATTCCTAGGAACAGTAGCCTTACAAGGAACCATACCTATAGGAGGAGCTGGTACTGTCTCGCATTCTTGCGGAATAGCGTTGGGGATCACTTCAGAGTCACCAGTTTTGGGACTCTTAGGATCAGGTGTGGTGCATTTAGGACCAGGTGTGGGGCCTATGAGACTAGGATTGAATGGATTAGTTGGCCCTGTAAGGCCTTGGCCTAATTTGGGTCAGCCAGGGCCGGGTGTAAGACCGGTTGGTCCTAGAGGATTATATTAGTGTGTGTGTAGTAAAATTGTGTTTTGTTTGATTTTAAAAGATTATTTTTATTTGACCTGACCCTTAGAAATGGAAATTTAAATAATTTATTTACTTTGAATAAAAGCAGATGCAACATTAAAACCATAATAATATTATAAATGGGAAAGTAACTATGTTTGTCGGTCTGTCACGATTTGGATGAAATTTGGTATGGAGATAGTTTAACACCAGTTGAAGGTCATAGGATAGTTTTTATCAGACTGCGCAAAATGAGATCTATGGTTTAGCGCGATAACTGGTATAGGTGCGGGAGGATGTGGGTGGGACAGCTAGTTAAATATAAAGTCATAATCAAACTAAGAATGAGAGAGTGGGAGAGGATCGCAGCGTAAAAAGAGCATGCCTTGGTCGACCCACAGGGCTACGCTCAGTGGGTCAACCTAGATATCGTTGGAATGATGTAGTGGAGGCAGACATAAGGGAAATTCAAGCCAGCAATTGTCTAGAAGATGCCAAGAATCGCACATAGTGTTGAAATCTCTTATGGGAGGCCAAGACACATTTTGGGTCGTTAAGCCAACTGAGTAAGTAAGTAATCCAACTAAAATTGTTTTTCTTATAAATATAAAGAAAAAGACTAGCAGCTTGATGCCCTAGGCAACAGGGCAGGTCATGCCTTCAGCTATGCGAGCCTTCCGGTCAAACTACTTGTGCTAGTGACTACCACGTTGGCGTCTTGATTCGATAAAATTTGTCCTAGGGCATGTCAATATTACGATGTAATCAACTATGACCAAAGTACAAAGTTTTCTGTGCCTGTGACCAGCCCGCAATTTGTGTAACCAATTTCTTCAGAAAACTAAGAGCGACTTATTCACATGGCTAGTTTGACAATTTTTAACAAAATTTTGGTCTAAGCTGAATATATTTTGTTGATCCATAGAGCGAAACTTTGGTCCGAGACGCCCTTGGATGATTTTTGGATATCAGTGACGATAACTTTTTTAGAGGCATAAACGCACACTCCTGAGTCACCTCTGCCTACAGCATTGCAAGTGTAAGTTATGATTGTATCAATAAAGATAGGGTATTCATTCAGGTGTAATATTTTTTATTTATTTGGCATCAAACCATTTATTGCATATCAAATTCATTCAGATCACTTCGACCATCAGGAAGTTAATACCCACAGCCACAAGCACAGTTGCCAACAATAGACACCGCACCAGCAGCGGGTGCAGAGCCTGCGAAGGTAACAGCTCCTAAGATTGGTACTTGTCCAGCAACAGCGGTAGTGCCAGCAACTGGTAACTCTCCTACTACCCCCACGTTGCCTTCACCGACGGCCCCGTATGAAGTAGTAGAATACGATGCAGGGTAGGATCCAGGGTAGCTGAGGGCACCCCATGAAGGAGCAATGGCAGGGGCAATAGCAATCGGAGTTGAGGCAACACCGCAGCCACAACCATACTGGCCGAAGACGGTCTAAAAGTTAAAAAGTTTCCATAAAAATATGCCCAAAAAGGAGTGCATTCTAGAAAATGACTAATTCTAGATGTTTATAAGGTCTAAGGGTCAAGTTTAATTTTAGGAGAGGTGAGTAGTGCAGATTTGAGAAATGGAAATGATACGCACCTGCACCAAGCAAGCTTGGACGCAAATCAACAGAACAGTGAAGGTAGACATGTTTGTGTATTCAACGACGAACCGAAGACTGTATTCGCCAATATTTTGACCAGTTTTTATACTACCCTATTTTTTATTATCAATTTGCAATTACAAAACTTTCTATGTCATTTAAGACGTGCAAATATTTTGTAACACAAATAGATAGCAAAAGTAACTTGCGAATATTAGTTGCAAAAATTGGCAATATATTAATTGATAAAGGGATAATATTGCATATAAATAGCAAAATTAATAATATAATATTCATTCTCAAGTTTACTTGAAGAAGAATAAGTAACAATGTCTTCCAAAATCGTGTTCTTTGTCTGCTTTCACGTGATTTTCGTTCAGGTAAATATAATACATAAATAATTCTAATAAACTCGAGGATTGTCAAAAACGCATATCAGCAAATTCATAGGGTTCACAATGTTCGCTGTTCACTTTCTATGAGATTTCTAAGTATATGAATTTTTCATTTTCAGTCCGTGTTCGGTCAATGCATTGGATATACTGCTCCCACAGCTCCATGCGCTACATCATCTTTGAGACCTGCATTGCCCCCAATCGCACAAGGATGTGGTGCTATTGCACCTGTAGCACTAGAGATAGCCCCCACTAGCGGCGGTGCTTTTCCCGTTTCTAGTACATCCCTGATTGCCCCTACAGGACTTGTTATTACTTCTGAAAATGTTTTTGAAGGCGCTCTTAATTTGATTGGAGAGTTGCCTTTCGTTGGAACAGTAGGCTTCGAGAACATTCTAGGATCATCTGGCGCTGGTGTTGTGAACTACTCTTGTGGTAATGGAGTTACTGCTATTGAGAGTATTGCACCCAGTTATGGTGCTTCAATTGCCCCCGCTATTGCACCTGGATACGCGTCTGGGATCGCACCGTGGTCTGGCTCTATTGGGTTGGGTTGCGGATGTAACAGAGGTTATTAATTGTTACCTCAGGCAAAATTACCTCGTCATGGGTTTAATATATCTATGAAAATTGATTTATAAATAAATATTATTTGCAGTATATATTACGTCTTGTTTGTTGCTTCATATTAAAGAACCTATCCTATTACTATATAATGACAAAAATTTGTGAGAATGGATGATATTAATCTACTTTTTTGTGCAAATAAAACTGACTCTCTTTTATTGAAACAGCAAATTTAGAAATAAACATTAGAAAGTGTGTACGATTTACCCTCTCGCAATTAGCCAGTCTGTATGGGTTGAACTTTAAACTCTTTGAAGTATATTAGTAGTCGAAGGAGTTCAGTAGGCTAATTCACGTAATCAAAAAAGTTCAGTTGCAGTGCAGTTGCAGTTAAGTTTCGATCAAAACAGCTCTTTTCATATTCTCGTAATTTTGACAACCACTGTCAGAGATGCTCGCGTCAAGCGAGCCCTTTAAATGACAAATACAAGAATACCATTTTGCACTATGACGTAAACTTTATTGCAACTGCACCGCAACATGATCGGCGCGTTAAGAAATTATGAGAATTAACCTACAGATTACACACGCTGGCAAATAGGGGTGACAATGTATCAAAAATCGTGTTCTAATGAGTCCGTCAGTGAGATTATAAAAAAAATTTAGAGTCGTATTTTTCGCTTTATATCACACGAATCAATATTCGCATTAAACTTATGGCGTACCAGTTCATGTCAGCGCTGGTAGCCGGCGCAGGCTACTTGGGCCCCAATTCTCGCGCTTTGGACAATTAACTCTAATAGACACTTGGCAAACAATAATGGCGATTTCTTTTGTTTTTCGATGACATCAGCCATATTTTTTTGGACATTTGCGCGCTTTAGACTTTGTCTCTAATAGGCAAGTGTCGAAAAAATGGCGAATATCATTGATAATCAATATATATATCCCCATTTTTGTTCGACATATGTCTCTACGAGATAAATGTCTAAAAAGCGAGAATCAAGGTCCTGATTTGTCTCTAATGGAATACGTACGCCCATGTACTTGATAAAATTACCCTCAATTTTTGTCAACTACTCGTACATTAAATTCAAGTCAGTTTCTATAATATATTTTGTAATAATTTTAAATATGTTATAGAATTCGTCGAAGGTATGATTATTATTCAAATATATAAAAGAAGAAACTGATTGACTGACTGACATATCAACACACAACTCAAACCGCTGGGTCTTGAGACTACAAATTTGGCATAGCTTCCATACGAAGTCTAGAAGTGCACTCTTTTTAGTTAATGGCTCAGGGGCCAAGATGTAGAAATTTACCCTCATTGTTTTATTTAAAATTGATTCATAATATTATGTGCTTACTAGCTTCCGCCCGCGGCTTCGCCCGCGAAATTGATCTCGCTAATCTTGTTTCTCCATACAAACTTTGGAACCCCGTTTCACTCCCTCAAAGGGTGAGTTTTGAAAAATCCTTTCTTAGTGCACCCCTAGACCCCATAAGAAACCTACCACCCATAAGGGACTTATACCGATAAGGGACTGACTGACATATCAATGTCAGTCAGTCAGTTTCTTCTTTTATATTTATTTAGATAAATAAATTTTACTTATTTTCATTGCAAATCCTAGTGTTTGAATGGCTATTTAATTGGTTGCTTGTCTGACGATATTTTTGCCCATTTAAATAACATTGCCAGGATAAAGGTAACTTGATCTGCCAACTACCGTAGGGGTAGTTATTGTTATCTTTATGGTAAATAGATAAGGTGTGTTATGGTGTTCAGCCGTATTACAGATCACAATTAATATTTATGCTAAAAAAAAGACAAATGAACTATATTTTATTTCCTTACTAATTTATTTTTGTCTGTATAAGTATAAGTCAAAACTACTCGTAAGATAGCTGAGAGAAGACCGGTGTCTAGCAGTGGGACACTAAAAAGGGTTGGTGTAAAAAAGTGAATGTAAAGTCTTAAGAGTTTTTTCGTAAAAGTGACGTACTCGCAGTGAAACGCGTCACCGCAAAACTCATACTCAAGTTAAGCTTTGATGACGAAATAATCTTGGGCTTCTACATTTTTTGTCGATTAAATATAAAGCAAACAAAACAAAGATAATTCAGCAATTATATTTATTATTTATTTATTATTATAAATCAATGAAACCCACAGTAAGGGAATTTTACTTCGAAGAAATTAGTAACCTCTGTTACATCCGCAACCCAACCCAATAGAACCAGCCCATGGTGCGACCCCAGATGCGTATCCAGGAGCTATAGCAGGGGCAATCGAAGCGCCATAACTGGGTGCAATACTCTCAATAGCAGTAACTCCATTACCACATGAGTAGTTCACAACACCAGCGCCAGATGATCCTAGAATGTTCTCGAAGCCTACTGTTCCAAGGAAAGGCAACTCTCCAATCAAATTAAGACCGCCTTCAAAAACATTTTCGGAAGTAACCAGAAGTCCTGTAGGGGCGATCAGGGATGTACTAGTAACGGGAAAGGCACCGCCGCTAGTGGGGGCTATGTCTAGTGCTACAGGAGCAATAGCACCACATCCTTGTGCGATTGGGGGCAATGCAGGTCTCAAAGACGATGTAGCGCATTGGGCTATGGGGGCAGCATATCCAATGCATTGGCCGAACGCTGACTGAAAATAAATATTATGTAAATTCAACAACACCGTCGTTGGTTGTTTAGCTTATAATAAAAAAAGAGGTCTTTCATTATGAACTAAAACAACTGAACGAATATATGATTAACAACTTTTGCTTAGCTATGACAATGAAGGGAGGGAGGAGCCTTAACCCTTGTTTTAGAATATAGTCTAAATCTTAGATGTTATCGAACTCTTATGTAATTAATCTTTTACTACAATTTACAAGTTTTAAGTAAGTAAACAAGTATATTTACCTGAACGAAAATCACTTGAGCGCAGATAAAGAACACGATTTTGGAAGACATTGCTAAGTATTTATTCTTCTTCAAGTAAACTTGAGAATGAATGTTCTATGAATACTTTGCTATTTATACTCAATATCATCCTTTTATCAATTAATATATTGCCAATTTTGCAACTAATATTCGCTAGTTACTATTGCTACCTAATAGTGTTACAAAATATTTGCACGTTTTATGACAAAGAAAGTTTAATAATTGCAAATAGATAATACGAAGTAGGACAGTATAAATACAGGTGAAAATATTGGCGAATACAGTCTTCAGCTCGTCGATAAACACACAAAGATGTCTTCTTTCGCTTTTCTATTGTTCTGCGTCCAAGCTTGCTTGGTACAGGTGAGTTTTCCAAATTTTTCAAATATCAAAATATAGGTACATTAACCGCTTTAAATTTAATGACATGCAACGAAAAGTCTCCTAATGTCTTTATCTTTGCATACCCATTTTCACCTGCATGCAAGTCTCTACTACAATCTCTCCCAAAATTTAAGGAATTCTTGATAATTTTAATCCATAAACTTCCCTAATTCCACTGGACACGAGCTTTGAACCTTAAGAACATCTAAGGTTAATTGTTTTATAAGCTTTTTGAGCATATTATTAAGGAAACTTTTAACTTTCAGACCGTCTTCGGCCAGTATGATTGTGGCTGCGGTGTTGCTTCTGCTCCGATTGCTGTTGCCCCTGCCATTGCTCCTTCATGGGGCGCCCTTAGCTATCCTGGATCCTACCCTGCGTCGTACTCTGCTACATCATACGGCGGCGTCGGTGAAGGCAACGTGGCGGTAGTAGGAGAGTTACCAGTTGCTGGTACTACCGCTGTCGCTGGACAAGTACCAATCTTAGGAGCTATTACCTTCGCAGGCTCTGCACCCGCTGCTGGTGCGGTGTCTATTGTTGGCAACTGTGCTTGTGGCTGTGGGTATTAACTTCCTGATGGTCTAAGTAATCCGAATGAATTTAATGTACAATAAACGGTTTGATGCCAAATAATGAAAAAATGTTACACCTGAATACCCTATCTTTATTGATACAATCATAACTTACACTTGCCATGCTTCATGGTGTAGGCAGAGGTGACCCAGCAGTGAGGGTGTATCCCTCTAAAAAGTTTTCGTCAGTGAAATCCAAAAATCATCCAAGAGCGTCTCAGACCAAAGTTTCGCTCTATGGATCTGTAAATTGCATTCCTATAAAAAAGATATTAGCAAAATACATGGAGCTTAGACCAAGATTTTGTAAAACATTGTCTACGTGACGTGGTTCGAAGATTACATGCCAAGTGAAGTCGCTTTTAGTTACTTCTACATGCTGAAGAAATTTGTTAGGCCAAGTGCGGGCTGGTCACATGCTAGAAAACTTTGCACTATGGTCAAAGTGATAAAAAATGTCATGTCCTCGGACAAGTGATATCCATAACGCACACTGAGCCAATGTGTGTAGATTAAGGTTTATATTCTTAAATTCAGAAACCAAACACAAAGAGAAGGCCTGTACCCATCTATCTGAACTTCCATATTACTAGACCCTCTTTTCAGAATTAATTAATAATTAATTTGGAACTTAAAGAGAGAGTCCTCAGACTAGGTAGAGTAACGATCTCAGCAGGGCGGCCAGCAAGAACTAGATGAAGAAAGCCGTAGATCGTACTCAGTGGCGTGCTATAGAACAGGTCTATACCCAACTGTTGACTAGAATAGGCTGATGGTGTAATCATGATCAGACTAAGTATGGATCCTAATGTTGAGAAGTCTGTAGGATTTTAAAGTACCGAGGCAGGAAAATGTTGATCCTTTTTTTTATTCTGAAGTAGGCATGCGCTAGTCTCGTCTTGGCTCTGATGTAGTTGTAAGAAACGATCAATATCATGCTGCTACTCAATTCATTTAAAATTCTACTTTCACGTACAACAATACTGTTCTAACTATAATTAGACAGGGTGTTTGGTATCTGAATTGGGGGATTGAAACGAAGCATTTTCAATGGAACGTTAAGGTCAAGTTTAAAGAGCTCGAAACTCAATTAGAAATAATTTTGGATAGAAATATATAATCCACAGTCTCTCTACGATTTACGAGTGGCAATAGATGGTTTTTTCTACAGAGTTCAATGTACTTACCGGAATCATAAAGAACTCGCTGATGGTAACAGAGGTATTTAATAAACCGTTTTTGAACACTTTCAATATGATCAATGTTTTATATCGAAGATTCCATATTTCCGATGCGTACTCAAGTTAACTGCTGGCGTATAAGTACAGTAAAGAATCTTGAGTGTTTTAGCTTCTGTAATACTCTTTGAAGATTTGATGTTTTTAACAATGGCATCAATATGATCTTCAAAGATTAATTTATTATAGTGATGAACTCCAAGGTCACGGGTAGTAGTGCAACTTGGTAATGATATTAGTAGACTCAATGTTTAATCAATTTGTTTCAAAGAAAATGAATTTTAAGTTTCTCCTGTATAAGGGTCAGGTAAAATAAAAATAATCTTTTATATTCAAACAAAACACTTTATTACTACTTACACACTAATATAAACCTCTAGGACCTACCGGTCTTACACCAGGCCCTGGCTGACCTAAGTTAGGCAAAGGCCTTACAGGACCTGCCAATCCATTCAATCCTGGTCCCACAGGCCCAACACCTGGCCCTAAAGGCCCCATACCTGGTCCTAAAGGCCCCAAAGCTGGCCCTATCTCAGAGATGATCCCCAACGCTCCTCCGCAAGAATGCGAGACGGTACCAGCTCCTCCTGCAGGTAAGGTTCCTTGTAAGGCTACTGTTCCTAGGAATGGCAGTTGGCCGTCTACTACCAGAGGCCCTTCGATGACTAAGCGGTCGGAAAGCACGGTGACTCCAGAGGGTGCTATAGGCGAAGAGCTCCGGACAGTAAAACCTCCTCCACCTGAGACTTCAGGTCCGTATGCCAGCCCAATTGGTGGAATACATTGGGCTGTGGCGATCTGCGAAAAAAAGGAACAATTAGAAATCTGCTAATATTAGGATTAGGCTTTTTTTTTTCAATTAAAAAGTACACACAATTCATCAAAATAACTCTAGCCGTTCAAGAGGTACAGGTAATCGTCACCCATAGATATTTAATCTGGAACTGGTATTGCGCGCGTTCCCCTCTGCCGAGGTACATGAACAGTTTATACGCATAAACTGTTCATGTTTTGTGTTTGTGTGTAGCTTTTATTAACGTGTGCATTTGTAAAGACGCTTCAACTTTTACATGTGTGCTGTACGTGGTTACCTCGCCTCCCCCAAAAAATAGCAGAAACAAACAACAAACAGTTTTGTACTAGAAGTTGCGTATAACACCTCTCGTGTTAAATGCTCTAAGTCGCCACCCAACGAGAAAGTATCATTGTAAATCTTAGCAAAGGAGGCCCATTAATATGTACAAACAAACAAAAATCGGTCCAGTAGTTCAGAGTTTAGAAGCCATCGAATGAGGTATTTTTTGAAAATCTAAATATATAAAAGAAGAAACTGACTAACTGACTGACATATCAACGCGGAGCCCAAACCGCTGGGTCTGGAGACTCCGGCACATAGGTTCCTTACGGGGTCTAGGGGTGCACTAAGAAAGGATTTTGAAAAACTCATCCTTTAAGGGGGTAAAACGGGGTACCAAAGTTTGTATGGAGAAACAAGATTAGTGCCGCGGGCGGAAGCTAGTTATACATATAAAAACTAGCTGCCCCAGCGAACTTCGTACCGCGTATTTCTCACCCTATAGGGGTTGGTGATAAAGGAGAAAATTTAGGGTTATATGTATTTTTAGTGCCACATTAAACAAAAATAAAAACAAAAAAATTTGTCCAAAAATTAAAAAAAAATTAACAGTGAAAAACAAATCGTTTAAGGGTATGAAAAATAGATATTAGCCGATTCTCAGACCTACTGAATACGCATAAAATTTGGTAAAAATTGCTAAAGCTGTTTCGGAGGAGTACGGTAACTAACATTGTGACACGAAAATTTTATATACATACTAGCGGCCCGTCCCAGCTTCGCCCGGGTAGCTTCAATGTCCATAAAATGTGATAACCATAGCAGCGCCATCTATTGATTACTTACTCAACCCAGTCGAAAGGTATCGACATCTGTTAGAATCATTTGGAGTTAACAGATAATTGTGACTGTCAAATAATAACAGACAAATAATTAGCAATAAATTAAAATTGCGACTATAATTTGAGATTTAAACTATCCTATCTCTCAAGTTAGATCGAACTGCACATGGTGTGCGAATTTTATTATAATCGGGTAAGTGGTTTAGGAGTCCATTGAGGACAAACATTGTGACACGAGATTTATATATATTAAGATTAGATGGATGACAGACTGACTGACTCAAACCAATAACAACGACAGAGAACTTAATTAAAGTTTTGTCAAGTGAATTTTAGTGTAATTGAGTATGGATAAGTATTAATTTTCCATACTCCCACTCAATCACACTTAAATTCCATTGCAACCATTATAGCAGTTTAAAAAATATTCTTATAAATAATATTTGCTTACCTGAAGATATAAGACGCCAAAAACAACAGAAACGAGAATAATTCTGCACGAACTCATAGTTTTACGAATTTTTTAACATGAATACATCAATTTCATCTATGTATTTATATATAAATGTATTTTTATCTATAATAGATAACCTTTTTGTAATAGTCCTATTATATATTCTGTGGTAATATTCTATTTATTATCTATGAATCATTTCATAATTTAATAGTTTTTATCTTTGGTTATCATTCCACCCGTGATTTTTTTTAGTTTTCCTACTTGTCATTGGTAAATGGTTCTTAAACCGATTCCAACAAACAATGTTTTTTGACGTGACAACGTCTTAAATTAGGTTGCGGCTGGGAGGCACTTATGAAAAAGTGTAACGCTCGGTAACGTTACGATGAGTCACCGAACGAGAGAGAGGCCCGCCGAATGCCTTGCGTCTCTCTCCCACTCAACTATGTTTCATCCTTCTTCCTACTATACGAATGAATATTCACATTAAAATTATTTTACCACTCAAAGTTGTTGTCACGTAAAACTTTCGCCCGTATACCGAATTTACAGGCAACCAATTTTTTTTTTATACCTCTAAATAAGCTTGCACACCTGATGGTAAGCTGTCCATGTACCCTTGGATATACCCAGTGCCTCTGTATGGGACAGTCCGGTCTAGCAGCGATTACTTTCAGGATGCTGTTGGTACTTTTCCGAATGCGTTGCAGCAAGGAGAACACTTCTTTGCGTATGATCGCATAAACTGACCCTAAGTCAAATTTTAATAGACTCCATTGCGTCAAGCTGGATGTCACATCCCAGAGACACGAGCGAGATAGAGTACTGCTCTTTGTACAACAGTGCAGCCAACCCTACGGTTTTAACTGTAGATCTACAGTTTTGAGAAATTCGAAAGCTAAAGTTTTTTTTATTTAAGGTGCGTCATCTATTTTATTTGCTATGTAATCTTGTTTTACTTCACCGTGCATTCTGTCATTCATCTGATTAGATTAATATTAAGTGAGCAAAAAGTTACGAATATGCATAGCTGCAACAGTGATGTTGTGCCAAATTGTTTCGAGTTCAATGTGTTTGAGGGCTGTCACCTTCGACCGTGGGTTTACCTTTAATTGAATCCCCACACGTGGTCCCCGGGTGGTGCAAATCAGGTGACAATCAACTGGTGGTAGGCTTCAGCCGTGGTTATAGACCACCCACCAGACAAAGCCGCACCGCCAAGCGACCGGTGCGATGTCTGGTGACACCATGCAGAGAGGGTGGGTCGGAATTGTTGCACCTTTAAGATTTCTAACCATATGGAGGCTCATTCCACTGCAACTTTTTCACCGATAATCATTTGTAATCACGAGTGAATCGGTATACTAGGCGTTCGATCCTAGCCTATATCATTACTTAACATCAGCCAACTTGTAGTCAAACACCAGCCTATCACAGAATAAAAAATAAAAAAAATGACCATTTAAAAAGAAATTGTAAAAATAATATGTATGCATTCAAGAATAAAGATGAAAGGGAAAATCAAGAAGATTTACAGTTTGAAAACGAGGCAGTAGCTACTGAATTATCTAATATGTATCATCAGCTGATCACCTACTATATCATTGTTATGGATAGGCGCTGCCGTAATTAGCTTTTACTTTTTACTTTAATTTACTAATTTTATTTCCCATAATGTATCTATAAGACCTATATCATTTGGTTAAAACTTTGATAATTACATGATTTTTCTTGTTTTTAAATTCTCCCCTATAATTTATTCTATAAATTACTATATTAAACAGTAAAAATATAAATATGTAGATTTATTGTTAAAGTAATTGGATATTTACAGTTTTCTACAATTTTGTTCTGTTTAATTTGCAGTTTTGCTATATGCTGGGGTTGGCAACACTGATGTACAACCTAACTTGCCTCTCATCATAATACAATTAGTATGAATTTCTAAATCACCGGTACACATTAATATTTACATACATAGTGGTTCTTGCAAACTAAGTTTATGAATTTTGCTGACATTTAAAGTTCTATTGACTAATTTAAATAAAGACTGTAACCTTAGATGATCAATACATACTCTTGATGGTTCCAATAAAGACAATTTACTTAGTAATAGAGACATCCTCCTCTCTCTTAAAATTTATTTTTTGCATGCTATTATAATTCTATTAACTTCTTCATTCTTATGCTGTGCCCAACAGGGTCCATAATTGTGTCAAAATTATGGACCCTTAATTACTTACCACCTTTATGTAACATTATGGATGTAATAAAAACATTGAGTATTGAGTATTGAGTAAATCTTTCATAAATTCGAGATTAGTTACTCGATAAAAGATTATTCGCAGAAGAATTTGAAAATTTCGATCTTTACAAAGAAAACATAATTACAATATTACACAAACATGTATAGAATTACAAAATTACATTATTAAAAAATTATCAAGAATATTTGAAATAATCGAATGACAATATATTACAATCATGTTAGATTGAATCGATAAAATGTGTCCGTTAACGATTGTGTAAATCGATCTTTATAAGAGTAGTAGATGTAATTTTATCATCATTAGTCATTATATTTTTGTTCATTCGGTTGTTTTCGATAATCGAAATGTTTAACAAAAATATTTGTGTTTGCTTTTTAATATTTTTTGTACAAGTAAGTTTCATTCGTTAATTATTCGTCAAGGCTTCCCGGCCACAATCGATTTATATGACCGGTTTTGTGACTGACCTTGAATTTATTATTAAGTTGCACATAATCGGTCATAAAACCGGTGGTAAAAACGGTCGTATTTTGGCAGCGTTTAATTTTTCCCATACAAACTTTTCTTGATATTCTTAGGTACGTTTGCTTCTGTGATTTTAAACTCGTCATGATTGAACAAAGCCCTAATTCTGACTTCTGTAATTAATTTAATATTTTTATATAATAGCTGCAAATTTCATTCTTTTAGCTTATAAAATTTTACGTCTTTGCACGCTTAGGTACCACTAAGTTGGAAAACAAACATAATAATTACAGATACGAAAGCTTGCAACACCAAAATCACTCGTTACCGACTTCTTGGAACCCTTATTACCCTGTTAACGAATTAGTAATAAAATTAATGTTATATTCATTTCATTTTTTTTTATCCTGAAATTGGCTTGCATTTGACCACAATTTTCTTGATGTTAAACAATGATGTGATCTACGATGGGAATCGCTTGCCTGATAAACTGATACACATGTGGTGACGAGTTTTTTTTCTGTTTCAGGAGATATTCACGCTGCCAATCGGCCCGTCTCCATACAATGTTATCCCAAACGCGTACAACCAGCTTCTACCCGGGATTCCCCCGGAATCGTTTCCTGGTTCTCCCGTGATTACTGAAATGATTCCGTCACTCCAATTCGGCGATATTACTGTAACTGGGGACTTACCCGTTGAAGGGTTTATTAAAGTTAGGGGGATGTTCCCTGTTTATGGTACTGTGGCGGTTGATGGCGGTCTACCGACAGCTGGAAGTGCTGTAGTCAATGCAGGATGTGGAATTATGGCACAAGTTATTTGAGTTTTTAAATAAATTATTATGTTTTGTTGGAATTTTTTGTTTTTTTTTTGCATTTATCAAACTCATAATAATTTTTACTAACAAACAACAAATCTATAATATAAAAATGAGTCACTAAATGTGTTGGTAAGCGTAAAACTCGAGAACGGCTGAACCGATTTCGCTAATTCTTTTTTTTGAATATTCCTTGAAGTACGAGGATGGTTCTTACGCAGAGAAATATTTAAAAAAATCCTCCGAAACGGCTTGACCGGCTTTTATGAAGTCTTATATGTATATTCGGTAGGTCTGAGAATCGGTCGTAATCTATTTTCGGATCCGGTAGGTGGCACTGCTTTACCGGGCAGGACGATGTCTGCGGGGTCCGCTAGTAGTATTATATTATCTGTAGTACAAAGTAAGGAAAGGGTCGGAATTGTTGTCCTTTATAGTTTCTAACCATATGGAGGCTCATTCCACTGCCACCTTCTCACTAATTATTCGTAATCACGAGTGAATCGGTATACTAGGTTGGCGCGTTCTATTGTAGACTACATCATTGCTTAACATCAGGTAAGTTGTAGTCAAGCGCTAGCCTATCGTAGAATAAGAAAAAGGAAGCGACTTAATACATTAAAATGGCTACACGCAACCGTTATATGGTGGAAATACTACGGGTACGCACAAAGCGCTTTGCTTCCACTTCCATTGTGCAAACTGCCAAGTTGTGGAATCCGCTGCCGGTATCTATGTTTCCCGATAGCTATAAACCGGTCTTCAAGTCACGAGTGAATCAGTATTAACTGGGTAAGCGCGTTCCATCGTAGACTGCATCATTGCTTCACATCAGACAGCTTGTGGTCAAGCGCAAGCCTATTTTAGGATAAAAAATAGTACCTTACCGTATTTGTGCTGCGGGATCGAACTCAGATTCAATAGAAGCAATGTACCGGGGATCAAAATCTTATCATTTAGACCGGTAATCATTGTTTTTGGTATATTGAAACATTATTTCTTTAAATACGTGCTTTATCATAATATTAATGAAGGATAAACATTGTCATCGACATTGGAAATAAATATAATTTTATATTACAAAACAACCACAGTAGGTATATGGTTATTATTCTCGATCAATAACCGGATTGTCCTGGGTTCGGGACTACAACTTGTCGGATTCGTGAAAATATGGTATAATAATAATAATAACCATTTATTTCAGGCTACAAGGCCCATATAAAATATAACACTACTAGATTCCGCCCGCGGCTTCGCCCGCGAAAATGATCTCACTAATCTTGTTTCTCCATACAAACTTTGGAACCCCGTTTCACCCCCTTAAAGGGTGAGTTTTGATAAATCCCTTCTTAGTGCTCCCCTAGACTCCAAAGGGAACCTTTGTGCCAAATTTGGAGTCTCCAGACCCAGCGGTTTGGGCTCTGCGTTGGATATGTCAGTCAGTCAGTTTCTTCTTTTATATATAAACAAATACTATATTTAATATTATCTAATCTAAATACTATAAATACAATAAAAAATATTTTTTTTTCCATCATGCATCGTGAGTGTGTTGTATACCTACGACAAAACGCGCTTACCCTCTGCAGCTATTCACTCGTGATTATATGTAATTTTCGATGTCAGTGTATAGTTGACTACGATGAAATCTAAGAGACACAATTCCAACCCACTTTCTCATGATGTCACCAGATATCTGTAGGGAGATGGTAAAGCCGCTGAGCGCATGGCGGTGCGGCTCTGTCTGAACCTTAGTATAGTACATTTAAGGGGCTGTCCATTAATCAAGTGAAGCTTGAAAGGGGGTTTCACAAAAATCACGAAATGTTATAGCTTGAGATCCGGTGGTCAGTCACCAGAGCCGAAGCCTACCAGTAAGGTACATCATAAAAAAAAAAGAAAAATTAAATAAAAGGCGAAAATAATGTTCAGTAAGTAACTTTATAATTTAAAAACAATACAAATACAGCCAAATAAACAAAATTAAAAACATAATATTATAACATCATAATTAATGGTATAATTTATATCAGTTTCTAACAGAGATATTAAAACAGAGGCGTTTCAGAGAGGATGGATGCTAAAACTAAAAAAAATAGTAAAATGAGATTGTACACAGTCGCACGTCAAGCTTTTGATCTACAGTATAAGATGACCTCTGGTTTCACGGAAACCCTATGCAATGTGAGATCAGCTTATACTGGAAATGTATAGCTTGCTGTGTAGCCGTGTGTACAGAGTACCGACCTAACGGATCGTCGGCCGCTGACTGTGAACGAACGTGGGTTACACAGTTTGGTTTTCCAACTTCTATTTATTGAAACTGAGTAATACAATTATGGGCGCTTCGTTTATTAAGACGATTTAGGGCAGGAGGGGTTGACTATATCTTATTTTTCTTACAACAGTTGGAAGGGAGTCTCAATATTACGGTTCTTAAGACCACAAAAATGCACACTTTAAATTACTTTGAAAAAGCGCGGTGATGAGTGATTACGAATGATTATCGGTGAGAAGATGGCAGTGGATCCTCCATATGGTTAGAAACCTTATAGAAGCAACAATTCCGACCAACCCTCTCTGCACGGTGTCATGAGACATCGCACCGGAACACGGCAAGGCCGCTTGGCGGTGCGGATATGTCTGATGGGTGGTCACTAACCACAGCCTACCAGTTGATATCGACTGTTTCAAAGCCGGGCTCTTTCATACACACACTCCCCTACACCAACTGTCAAATATTTTAATTCTTAAAAAAAAAATTGGTTGCCTGTAAATTCGGTATACGGGCGAAAGTTTTACGTGACAACGACTTTGAGTGGTAAAATAATTTTAATGCGAATATTCATTCGTATAGTAGGAAGAAGGATGAAACATAGTTGAGTGGGAGAGAGACGCAAGGCATTCGGCGGGCCTCTCTCTCGTTCGGTGACTCATCGTAACGTTACCGAGCGTTACACTTTTTCATAAGTGCCTCCCAGCCGCAACCTAATTTAAGACGTTGTCACGTCAAAAGTTATCCTGAAAATCATGTTTGAGCATCATTTTCGAGTTTCAGTCAGGGTGTGGTATGCAGCAGTGGCGAAGAGTGAAAATTTGAAAGAGGGAAGACAAAGCAAATTAAATGTAAAAAAAAACCAACGCTGACTTTCAAACTACTCCATTTTTTGATGTTATTTAAAACTTTTAGGCGTTATTTAATATATAACTTAATACTAAATCTTGACCAATTCCTAAAGGGAAGCCGTTGGGAAACACTCTTCGCCACTGGTAGGCAGCAAGTCTTTGAATAATAAGTGCTAATAGGTGATTTTTCTTTAGACTAAATATTTAACATAAAATATGACGAAAGCGTCTCATACGCAGACACACAATCATTATCAATGGAGTGCACATACGCATTGTCTGGTTACCCGCACTGCGGTTGCTTAACATTTGAATAACAAGACAACACGGTCATACTACGCGATATTCTCTTTTATAATTTATGTTATAAAATCCAACAGTGTGGTTAACATGTGATTCAAACCCCCGGCTAGTGGTAAACTTTAGATACAAAGTATTAATCGTACAAGCATTCAAATATTCTTCTCCCATTTTATCTAATCTATCTTAACACGATAAACTCAAAAATTGCTTAACGTATTTTCAAACCATTTTCACTAATTAAACTGAATAATTAATAATATTTGTGTAAATTTTAGAACTGTTGTCTGTAAATTACTGGAAATGTTGAAGGGGTCGGCAAAAATTAAGTTGAATGTATAGACAACAAGTTTTAATGGAAGAATAGAATCGAACCCTTTGAGACGAGGTGCCTTGGTTCGACAACTGATTTATTTTATTCATATGATGGTATCGCCTTTATGTTTGATCTGCCTTAGAGTTTGTACTTAATATTAAGCTAGTCAAGGCTAAAGTTTTTTATACACAAACTTTTCTTCCATCTTTACGTTTTCTGTGATTATTTCAAACTTATCATGACTAAACATAGCCCTAATTTAACTGAAATAGTGAATAATATCGAATTCAATATTATAATTTAGTAATCTAGAAGTACGTTACGTTAATGTTAAGGTTTTAAATCAATCAAATTTTACGTTGACGAATTATCAAGGTCTTCAAACTATTAAATTATAACCTTATTGAAGTCGCCGTTATGAAAAATAAAATTTAGGCACAGTAGGAAACGCAAAAATTTCAACTTAATTTTGTATGTAAATTTAAAAGGGTTTGCATATGTGTATTAGACTTAAAATCATATACAAAGACCAACCACTGTGTGTGTACCGCCTAGTAACACCGATCGTCCGGTTGACTATTTAGAAATATGAAACCGCAATGCGAGCATCATGACAATGCGTAGGTAGGTACATCATATGATACGAATCTATAAATTTTTTCTAGACATAAAAAAGATACGTGTTTGTAACGCTAAAACTCAAAAACGGCTGAACCGATTCTGCTTATTTTGCTTTTGAAATGTTCGTACAGGTCCAAGGAATGTTTAAAAAAAAATACGCGGTACGAAGTTCGCCAGAAAGCTAGTTACAAATAAAAATGAACGGTTGACTGCATCAAATTGATTCTTTATCGTCAGAACAAAGCTTATGTAAAAGAAAATTTAAACAACGTACCGAAAATATTACCTGACCAAATAAAAAAAAAATCCTTTCCACAAGTTCAAAAAAACTTTACAAAATAATCTTATTAACAAATGTTATTACAAAGTTGAAATTTTTTTAAATGCCAAATATTTTTAGCATTGTTTAATAGCTTTTTTAATAATACGACCCATATTTGTATGTCTTAAAACATAGCGATTTATACAATTAGTTATTTACTCCCCTTATTTTACCTATGTCTGACAAATATAAAAATATTTGATTTAATTTTGAATAACGAATGGCGGGCTGTTAGATTTTAGATAGTTTTATATTATCTATAGTTTTAGTAATAATACGAGTAGCATGATTTTCCCGGCATTCCGTACCAACCATTGTAATTGTTGTAATCGTACCCATATCCGCAACCACAAGATGGCGGATAGGAGAGCGCATACACATCAGGATTTAAAGGCAAAGTTTCAGCTAAGAGACTGCTCACTGTCAGTAAGGACAAAGTATCAGCCAAACTTGAAGCCACACTTTGTTGAGCGATGATGGGAGCTGATGTATAAGTATAGGGGGCTGCGATGACTTGACAGAAGACGTTCTGTGGAAAAATAATAAATAGATAAATTAATATAACATTGCGCTCAGGCATGTATTACCCGAAGGTGCAGCGGTAAATATTGACCACTTTTCGCCGCCTTTCAACGGACACAATTCCAAACTTTGAACTGCAACTAAGATTTATACTTTTAAACTATCGCGTTACATTGATTCGCGTTACAACTGATTTTGACAAGTTTTTTTAAGTACCTATTCGAAAACATTTTTCGTATTGACGAGCTCATACTAATTTTTTTTATTCTACGATAGGCTGGCGCTTGACTACAATATGCCTGATGTAAGCAATGATGTAGTCTAGGATGGAACGCGCTAGCCTCATATACCGATTCAGTCGTGTTTTACGAATGATTATCGGTAAGGTGGCAGTGGAATGAGCCTCCATACGGTTAGAAACCTTAAAGGAGCAACAATTCCAACCCACCCTCTCTGCATGATCACCCAGTTAACATCCTAAATCTATAGTGTCACCAGACATCGCACCGGAACACGGCAAGGCCACTTGGAAGTGCGTGTGCACTTAGGTACTAAGGGTACAGGGGCCTTACGATCCCCGAATTTTACCCAGAAGCAACTATTGTTCCTACTTTTTTATTTTTTGGAATGTTAATTTCATCATCATCAGCCTATCCTAGTCCACAGCTGGACATAGGCCTCTCCTAAAGCACGCCACTGAGCACGATCCGCGGCCACTCTCATCCAGCTCTTACCAGCCACCTTGCTGAGATCGTCACTCCACCTAGTCTGAGGACGTCCTACGCTACGTTTGCCAATACGTGGTCTCCACTAAAGAACTCGCTTACCCCAACGGCTGTCGGTTCTGCGGCAGATATGACCGGCCCACTGCCACTTCAGCTTACTAATCCGGTGAGCTATGTCGATGTTAATTTAGTAGGTACCTAATTTTCACCATGGGTTGGGTTATTTTACAGGTATTTAATAATTTTAACTTACCTGATTAAGAACGACTTGTAATACAACCAAAACTAAAGCAAACGACTTCATTTTTACTATTTTCTCCAAACTTCGACTTCAAAATGAACCATAAAGAACCTTCCACAGTATTTATAGTCAATAGTTTCATAAATAATTAGGAAATTTCACTAATTATTATCAGTCAATAAGTAAAATTGATTTTATTAGTAGAAATTGTGGGGCAATGAGAAATGTTTTCTAACAACAGATGCTTTAAACGCTCTTGACCAAAACATGCCAGTTGTTAAGCGATGATGTTACCTACGATGGAACACACTTCATCACTTCAACCTTTTTTAGTGTCCCACTGGTGGGTCTTCTCTCAACTATCTTATGAGTTCAGAGAGTTTAGGCCTTAATCCACAAATGCTGACCAAGTGCGGTTTGGTGGATGTCACATGTCCTCTAATGATTAGTTCTCAGACATGCCGGTTTCCTCACGATGTTTTCCTTCACTGATATTGAACAGAGGAGGTGAAACAACAAACGTTGAAAAAGGTAGTAATATTTTTTGCTCGAACTGGAATTTGAAGATGGGCTGGACTACGCAATTAAGTAGGTAAGTACCTATGTAGGTACCTGGTATTAGTGTGAGATGCATTTTATGAGCAATAAAATAAACTTATATATCTAATAGTCAATTATATATATAAGTACCAATCTTATATCTTTAAATGAGCAATTCTAGTATATAGGTATATTTCTTTAAATATAATTGGAATCTCGGAATCGGAATCATTTTTAGAAAATGACATTTAAAAAAAAATACCGAGCTAAGCTCGGCCATCTTAAAATCTCGGAATCGGCTCCAACGATTTTCATAAAATTTAGTATATAGGAGGTTTCGGGGGCGATAAATCGATCTAGCTAGGAAACATTTTTAGAAAATGTCATTTAAAAAAAAATACCATCCACATATTACGTATTAATAACGTACCTACTATACACAATATTATGTACTAGCTTCCCTCTTCGCCTGCGTGGTAGATACGTGGTAATACATAAGTACGTATTGGGATAAAAAGCAGCCGTGTTGATCCAGACCATAATCTATCTGCAAATTTTGCAATATTTCACCCAATTCCTCCCAACAGTTTTTTCGTGACAGACAGACGTACTTAAAAAACATACATTTAATCATTCTTACAAACATTCGCGTTTTTAATATTCTAAGAATTGAGAAACAAAATGATAAACGATAGGAAATTAAACTAATTTTTATTTGACATATGAATTTCCGGTATCTGTTTACTCAATTTGTTTATCGAATTTAATAGTGATTGAACTTTGCAATCGTTATGACATACTCGATTATTTCATGTAACAATCGATAAAAGTTGCATACAAAAACAAGTGATTGTGATCAAATATTTTATTATTAAAATTATTTTATGACAGTTTGCAGTGCTAGTTAGTTCAAATAAAAAATGAAAAAACAAATTGTTTGTTTAGTTTTTAGTGCGTTTGTGTGTGTGAGTATTATTTAATTATTTTTTAAATGTATCTTTCTTTGTTTAATAATAAAAACTAACAATTTCTTGAAGTACAAATTGGCAATCTATTTTCAGAGCACTTCCAGTCAAGTTTTGGAGTCATTTACCGCAACCCCAGTTTATTATCACTCTAAACCAGAATTATTAACAAACCCATCGGCATTATCGACTAATCAAAACAACAAATCGGACATACTTAATGACGATACTCAAATAGAAGAATTACTACCGACATTGCAAATGATGAAAAATACGTCTAAACATAAAAAAGAAAAACTTTACAACGCAATAAAAACATTAAAAAATATTCTAATTGATGACATAAATGATCAAAATAAAATAAACGACACGATTCCTGAAATTAAATATGGACAAAACTCTACATTAAATTTGGGAGATCTTGGAGAAGAAAAATCAAGAGTAACTAAAGAAATTTCTGATAATAATAAATGTGTAATAAACCAAACGGAAGTCAATGAAGCAACTATAAATAAAACATCCGATTTTAGTGACGTATTATCAAAAATTAGTGCTGCTATAGCCAAATCAAGAACGCCTATTCCAATTTCAAATTCAATGCCCACTCAAAATATGATGCCGATTTTCAGACCAAGAAATGGATTTAAATCTGAAATATTGCCATATGCTTTTGAAAATTCTGCTCAAGCTGGAATGAAACCTATTTCTAGTACATCAATGTTCAATATCCCTTGTCAGAAAGCGTCAGATATATTGGAAGATACAGCTAATTTTGCTATACCAAAAGAAGCATTTTGTGAATTGCCTGTGGACAGGAATTTAAATTCTATTTTGCTACCTTTAGAGTTGAATTCAGAAAGATCGATGGGCAATATAGTTCCTAATTCTATGAGTTGTGTGGATGTGGAAGAAACTGTAGCTGTATTGTTTAAGCCAAAAAATGTGAGTTTTATGGAAGTGTATGGGAATCTGTTGAAGAAAATCACTTTGACCGTTTTAGTTCCATATCATGCTTCGAAGTTGGGGACGTAACTTTAAAATGAAGAACAATTTTAATTTTACTATTTAATTTAGGCGCTAAGTTTATTTATTTTTAGAGGTAATAAAACTTTTAATTACATCTTTTTTTCTCATTACTATATTATCTGGCGTGGTCGGTAAGATACTTGCTTTTCATCTGTTTGTTTCTATTCTGGGTGTGATTATTTAAGTTATCTGGTTTCTATAGCACGCTCTGCTTAGCATGGGACCAGATGACACTGGATGTTAATGTATTATCTCCTTAAAGGGTGACTGGTAATTAATATAAAATACTTAATCACGTAGTGGATATGATTACAAACAACTATTCGAATGTCTTACATAATTTCAATTGCACCTGTTATCAGGAAAACATTACTTATGCAAACTCAGTACGTGACATAAGCACGATTTTAATAGTGTTTACTTTATTACTACCTATATTTAGTTAGTCCATACCTAACGCTTGAGCTGCCCTCATAAGGAATAATATTAAGTAAAATATTAACAAAAAAAACCGACTTCATGGATGCCATTCTCAGAACTAAACCAAACTGAAATGGGACCACACGGGAAGCATCAGCTTTCAATTAAAAAAAAAATTATCAAAATCGGTTCACCCATTCGAAAGTTCTGAGGTAACAAACATAAAAAAACATACAGTCGAATTGATAACCTCCTCCTTTTAGAAGTCGGTTAAAAAGAACACATCTGATTCTGACATTTTTTTTCGTAACTGAGTTATTGACATTATCCGAATCATTATTTTTATTGATATAAGTAGGTGTTGGTCATCTGATCACAAACCTAGCAGAGTTAGCTCTATCAAAACCGGATATAGTTAAAATAGAACTATAAACATACATCAAGTGAAATATTGTCTTTGGTAATACTCCCAGACTCAAAATAAGAAATATGTATGTCCATAGGCCGACCGTTTAACTCGCGTATCGCCATCTGAGGTACAAAGTCATAAAACATTAATTAAGTCTCATAAAGAACTATTTAACCACAGATAAAAGTAATGTAAGACTATTCGTCACTAATATCCATATCGCTTGAAACATCATCACTGTCTGTGCAGCTTGAGGAGTCAGAATCTTGGCGATAGGTGATACGCGAGTTAAACGGTCTATCTATAACACACAAAGTCAGTGTGTGTGGAGTCAAAGGCAAGTATTTCATCAACCACAACTGTATTTCCCTTGTAAAAATAATAAGAATTTAAGTTTACCCAACAACCTCAAAGATTTTTATGATATTTTAACCATAAACCGTACTGAGGTGCTATTGTTTTATTACTAAGCAAATTACGTAAAGTGCTGACTGTACAGTTTCACCGTACACTTATTATAATTAATGTTTTTTTTCTTTATTCTTCGATAGGCTGACGCTTGACTACAACTTGCCTGATGTTAAGCAATGATGTAGTTTACGATGAAACGCGCCAGCCCAGTGTACAGGTTCGTGATTACGAATGATTATCGGTGAGAAGTTGGCAGTGGAATGAGCCTCTTTAAGGTTAGAAACTTTGAAGAAGCAACAATTTCGACCCACTCTCTCTGCATGGTGTCACCAAGCATCGCACCGGAATACGGCAAGGCCGCTTGGCGGTGCGACTTTGTCTTGTGGGTGGTCACTAACCACGACCGACGCCTACCACCAGTTAGTTAATGTGGTGGTTGATCGCTGAAAATGAGGGACAGGGTGGATTATTATCCATATTTGGTAACATTGTTTATATCACATAAATAGGCACAAATAATGGCCTCTAATTGACCAAACAAATAAATTTAAATAAATTTAAGTCGAATGTGCACACGTGTAGCCGTGTGTATAGCTGCTATATTATGAGTAATTAAAACGATTGTGTTTCGGTGAAAGAAAGAGATGTGGATATACACATTGAATAACAGCATCTCTTTCTTTCAATCGTAATCGCGTTAAACACTCATAATTTGGAACCTGCTGCTGCTGGACTGTATTCCAATATGACCCTGGCACTTGAAATGCAATGACTGTCAACCATGCTTTTGGTATCTAATCCAGTGGTAAACCTTTGTCATTTAACATCACAATCTTACCAGTAAGCTTATTTACTGTGCCCAGTCTTGACTCTTCAACTGTTTTAGATCCCGAAGATAAGAAGTCGGTAAGATACTTGCTTTTTTGGGTTCGATTCCCACCCGAGACAAACATCAGTGATGAACATTTGTGTTTGTGTCGAGTCTGGGTGTAAATATCTATTATAAATATATATTTGTTGTAAAGGTACGATGAAATCAATATAACTTTATATTATTAACTTTTGTTTTATTTGAGCAAGCAAACTACACATTACATTTCTCACAACACAACACAGGATCGAAGACAAAACCAGAGAGAGAAAATATTAGCACAGATTATTAATATTGTGCGGGGTTACTCCCCATTGAAGTGAAAACTTCTTTAGCGGCGTTTAGCACTTTTTCTGTAATGGGTATAAAATCTTAAACTCGCGTCAGGACTTGTGACCCTGATCGAAAAAGTCGGAAAAAGCGTAAGACGGACGCAGGGCGCTTGCGCGAATGTTCGTATATGTTACAGCGTGCCACGCGCATCCATAGATGGTGACACTGATGGCTCGACCGTCTGTGTAGTGATCACATTGTTGTGTATTCGTAAAGTTGATTTTTCGGAGAGATAAACTTTTTAATGTAAAATAATTGTAATAGTTTTAAAGTGTTAAATGTAATATAAATTGTCATGTTTGTGTACGATAGCGCAATAAATGAATATTGTATTCTACCACATAAATGATAGTACTTTTATACTGATAAAGCAATTGGTGCAAAATTATTCCCTAACCATTCCAAAATATCAAACATGCTCAACGTTAATAATCAAGTTTTCACTTCTGCCGGCACTCCCGGAGTGCAACCCGTCGTTTTTTTTTTATTTTTTTTATCATTCTGAAATAGACTTGCGCTCGACTACCACTTGCCTGATGTAAAGTAATGATGTAGTTTACGATGGAACGCACCTGCCCAAAATACCAATTCAATCGTGATTACAAATAATTAAGTACGAGTAATAGTAGAGTAAGTAGTAGACTCATCATAACGAAAGAGATTATCCTACTGTATAGGCTAGTGATCATGTTTAATTTTAGAAAGTGCAAATTTTATAACAATAATAATAATAATATTATGACACATACACACAGCGCCATCTATTCCCAAATTAAGCAGTTATACTTGCTTGTGTTATGGGTACTAAGGATGTAATACATTTTTATTTTAACATTTTTTAAATATAAAAAATAAACATTTTCTTACACTTTTTTCCTTTTTACATTTTTTTACATTTTTTTTTAATTTTTCTTTACACAAATAAATTTTTTTCAAGAATGATTTCTTTTTTTAATTAATTAGAAAGATAATTGGACCGTGTTGCGCAAAAATATCCCAAGCCACAAGAACAAAATATTTTATTTCAATAAACTTTACGTATTCAGATTTCTATTTACGTACGAGTATGTAGTCTCGTTCATTCTAAGTATAGTAATTGTTGTGGGATTTTTTTTATGATTGTAATACACACAGTTTTTCGATAGTTTAGCATCAAGTTGATATCTTAAATTTTATCCAGATTGCGGGTTGCATAATTTCTGTACAACACGGTCGTTGAAGTATTAAAGTTACAAGTTATCATGCAAAACAAAATGCTTAAAGTAAATCAAATCAAATCAAATCAAATCAATTATTTATTTGCTAAGAATACATTAAATTTTTTACAGGGTCAGATCTTATGTCCATAAAAGTCATTGTATCCTGCATGCGAGCAAGCGTGCAAATTATTATTAATATTATTAAAACATATTTGTATTAAAATTATTAAAATTATTAAAACATATTATTAAAATTATTAAAATTTATTATTATTATTAACTACTACACAACATAATTAAAATTACAACAATTAAATAATAACAATAAATAACAATGTGTCAATATATTAAGTCAAAATGGTACCAATCCCCTATCTATTCATAAATTAAAATCCATAAATTCCTTGACACTATAAAAACATTTACTCTGAAGCCAGTTAGTCAATTTTGTCCTGAACAAATTTCCATGTAACAGTTTAAGCTCATTAGGTATTTTGTTATAAATTACTAAACACATATTAAATACATTTTTCTTATATAAATCTTTATGACATGGTGGTTGGTATAAGAGATTGCAAAATTTTGCTCTTTTTTGCCGTGACAAAACTTCACTACGTAGTTTAAAGTATAACGCAGAGATACACACTAATCAGTAGACGGAAAACATATTTGGGAAAATTCTTTAAGTAAGAAATCTATTGACTCAATTGAAATGTTTAGCCAGTCTTGAGACGAGATGTTACAAAAATACTAAAGACATATTTTTTTCGGTAAACAGAAAATAATAGCGTAACCATGGGATAAAATTGTTGCTGGACTTCATGTTTTTAGTTACAAAATGTTTGCTTTAGATAAGGACGTTAAATTTTAAACTTTAATGCGATGTATTTGAGTATTTTGATTTATGTTCAAATATAATATCAGGTTCGAACCCCGGTTGTGAAAAGTGATATTTCATCACTGCTATTAATTGGTAATAAAAAAATGTCGTGAGGAACACATGTCTAAGATAGAAGTAAACAATTCAGGACATTAACCGGGCTACTGGATGTCACATACATCCACCAACTCACTATTGGCTAGCGTTTATGGATTAGGGCATAACTTATAGGTAAGGATAGGTAAGATAAGACCCGTGCCCATTTTTACTATATGTTTTTTTATTACTGATAGACTAGAATAAATAAAATTTTGACTTAAAATACAACGTACATATTTATTCTTTATTAAAAAAAAAAGAAGGTTTAAAAATAGATTCGACAGATTTGGCATTTACCCTATAAATGACTTGTTCCAAGAATCAAAATTAAGCCAGGGGTGTAAACAAAATGACGTCATCGTATTAAATCCACACTGCGCATGTGCGAGGCCGCTGTTGGGATACACAGGGAGAAAACTGGGAACTCTATCCCAATTAACAGCATAGTATAAAACACACAAAATTAGTAATTTACATTATTTACAAATCTACTAATTTTTATTTCAAATCGAGGATTAAGATAGTTAAGTGTCGAATCTTAAATGGTTTCATTGTTATGCTATACTGTGACCTTATATTGTCCGTAGAGTGGAGGCCTGGTGATCCATAACACAGGTTAACTATAACCTAGCTTGGACGCCAGTCTCCCACCTCATAATAATATTGCACCTTATAATTTTCTTGTACTTTGTAATATGTGTGGGAGAAAAATAAAGATATATTATTATTATTATTATTAAATCTGGAATAACTTAAACAGTCAGCAAACAAGCATACGATTCATCTGATGGTAAATGGTCTCTTGTCGACGGGCTTATGGTTAGCGAAGTGTAAGCAGAGCCTTGCATTTGTGTGAGTGATCAGTACTGATCAGTGATCATTTGTTTGAGTTGCGTCGCGCAAGGGATGCACTGCGCCTCAGACCGATTGTTAAAAAGCAGTATAAACCGGTTTTAACAAGCAAAGGACTTGTCACGACCTAGGCTGACGTCACACCTACACTATCTACGTGCACGCATTCAGCAGATCGCAGCTTAAACCTCGCGGACTGTACTCACAAACGCTTACAATTTGCAGTGTATTTTATTAACTGGAGAATTCATCAACAGTTGGGCACCCATAGAGTGAAGAAATTCACTTTGCCCTGCGTGGCCCCCTTTAAATTTTAATTATCGGTTCAACCGTCCTCGGAATCGGTTCGACCGTCCTCGGACGGCTCACCGAAAAAGTTCGGTGAACCAATAGAGGCCCTTCAGGCTAATTGGGTTAGGTCATCAGCAAAAAAAAAATAATTAATTCATGATTCTATAAAACCTGTAGATGCCTGTCTATTTTTTATGAAACTGATTCTAACAGCGATTTTAATTTTGGTCATTTCCTATAGAAACGTAACTGGGATCTGATTTATGGAGTTATGATGAACGCGAACATTACTCGTAGATTACTCATCAGTACTCATCCTGTAAAAAAAATTGTCCGACTTTAATGAATTCATAACAAGCTTCAATATCATAAAACTGCCTGGTGAAATATATTAGCAAAAGTGCACATTCGATTATATTTTATTGATACCTATATAAATGATTAAAGTTAGTATTAATGTTGATGATATTTATTTAATGTTGTAATATAATATAATATAATAATCTTTATATTATAATATAGGTACTGTTCTCAAAAACTCTCATGTATCCAAAAACCACCCGTGTGATCCTAACACCCTAAATCGGGGGAGAGCGAGAAGTTTGTGTATATTCGTATAACGTAGCGGCTGGCGCAAGGCTAGTCACGATCAAACCTTAAAAGCTGAATGTCGTTTTTCAAACGCAATCGTCAGAAAAAACAAGTAAAATCGAAATTAATGTCCAAAACAGAGAAAATTTTAATACTCAAACTCCCGTAGGTGGAAGTGGTTAATACAAAGTGAAGTGATTTTTAAAGAGAAGTTATGACGTTATATTCCCTACCAACATCAAGTTATATGATACAAGAACGGAATTTAAAAAATATTGATCCCCCATCGAGTAATATGCCTTCATTAATATTTCGGAATCGGTAAGTTTTAAAATCGATAATTCTTTGTTTTTACGCACTACGGCGCTGCTCTAATCGATACTTTTGCGACTAACTTCACTATGCTCATTGTTGACAGTTGTTTCGCTAGAATGAAACGAAACGTTAGCCATAGCTTTATAGAAGTTATTTCGTTAAAGTAGTATTGATTTGATACAATGATTTCTTTATACTGAAACAAAGTAGTTAATAAATATTTTTAAAAAAATAATAGTTACCATATTTTGAAATTCTTAAGCAATAGTGTGATGTAATAAAAATAGAATTTACTTCACGTGCAAAGGAACGTTATTTCGTAGAATAGAAACGTCACGTTTCCGGTAGCCATTATGGAAAAATTTTATTATGCGACCAAGTTCAGACAGCTTCTTGTCACGTGTGTTTGTATGTAAATACGCGACTTTGTAATTCAGTGGTTAACACCTTTCGCTCACGCTTCAAGTTGATTATTCATCAATCAAATCAAATCAACCTGCACTTGAGTTTGTGTGTTCTTCTACGCATTTCGTTGCGATCCGCTATCCTACGGTTTTGACCGTGTTTTTCTTCCCAAGTTACTTCAAGGCTTAACTACGATTCTCCAAGATGACGAAGTTAATACAACAGTTAAATTTTAGTAGTAGTATTAGTAATTACTACGATGCTTCAGGAATTGAACCTGCCCCTGTTGAAAAGAAGAAAAAGTACCAGTAAGTCATAAACCTTATTTACAAACAATCAGAATATAAATTACTTTGTTGTAAACCTGTACACGTAATCGTCTCTAAGTCTTTTAAAAAAATTGTTGATTTAAATTTCGAATGATTTAAATTCTGTTCGAACTCATTGTCCATTTGTCCTTCTATTCTACGTCATCATGTAATTGGCAGATTACCTTCATGTTGCAATCTTTTTATTTTTACAAAGTTTTTAATCGCGTATTCAGCTGCTAATAAGACCTCTGAAAGTTAATCAGTGCTAAATTAAGGTCATTCGCACTGGTTAGTAACAATAGTTAATTTTATAAGTTGTGACATCTAAAACACTTGTGCATTATTCACATTTTTGTCTTATCAAAATTCTGCAATTAAGTCTGAACACACAGTGATTTTCAGTGTAAAAAGAACTCCATATGATTTGAATACTTAGAATTTCAGATTTAATGACCTATAAATTTCCAAAAGGCTGCCATTATTCTATTATAATTAGTAAAATCAGGTTAACTCCAGCATTTTGTTTAAAATTAAGGTAAAATTATGATATTAGCTCTATCTGTCTCTTACTCGTCATCCCTGATCAATAAAGTCTGATAAAAACTATCCTATGTCCTTTCTCGGGTCTCAAACTACCTCCATACCCAATTTCATCCAAATCGGTTCAATAGAGTTACTTTCGCATTTATAATATTAGTAGGGATGTTTAAAGATTTGGTTTGGTTATGTCAATTTAGGGCCCCCTTTGTTCAGGGCCTTTACTGTATCCTTAATGGTACACTGTTTGTACTTGAACAATAGAACAGTTAATTCTACCTATCTAAGATAATGTTTATGATGAGTATGTATATCTTTATTGATCTATGGATAAGGATGATAAATATATTATGTCTGTTTGATAACTTTGTTTAAATATCATTTTGTTAGTTTTGATATCATTAGCTTAACCATTTTGCAATGAAACAAGCATATAACTCACCTGGTAAGCAGCCACCATATCCTAAGGGCACTTGCAACAACTTATGCATCTCTCGTGTTAATACTCAATACTCAATTATTTATTGCATTCTATAATGTGTACATAGATGATAAATTACATTGGATTAGATTATTATAGACTCTCAGGAACGGCGAAATGGGTGTGAACAATTTTAAGAGAGAGATAGATTGTTGTCATTTTGTTGGATGTTGGAAGAGCTTGGTTGCTTAACCACTGGGACACAACCAAACGTTATTACACTGTGTGTATTCTGTAAGGGTAGTGTGTTTCCAATTTGTAATGGTTTGTTTCATAAGCTTTCCAATTGCCTGTATAACCCCAAGTTTCCACTGGAGTAAATGCACAAGAAAACATGTTTTTACCGGGACCGACAGCATAACGTGCTCTCCCAGGCACGGAGGGTTGTTCCTGAACCAACCAGGCACCCAAACAAATCTCTGTTGTAACATTAAGATTGTTGGGGGGGGGAATCAAACCCGCGACCTCCCAGGCATAGGTTTATAATGTAAATTTATGGTTCCACAAAGCCGACTGCGTAGACAAGATGAAGTATGTAGCCAGAGTATTAGAGTGTTAGCTTGCCCCAGTTAGCTATCTAGTGTAAAAAAACAAAATACTAGTCTAAAAGTCGACGACTTTCAAATGGGTAACTGTATAATTGAAACATACTAATTTATCTGCATAGTAACAACTCTGTTCTATAACTGGGTTTGTATTATAGTGAAACCTGGATAAGTGAGACATCAAGGGACCTGAAATATCGTTTTAAATGTTGTATTCCACTTACCCAGTGTCTCATCATTTATAGAGGTAAAACTGAAAGTCATTGAGGCTCAAAATTACTTAAGTACTTATGTGTGGAATTTGTGGGTAGAATAAGAATGAGTAAACAAACAAAACAATGTTATCTCAGTTACAGAGGTTTATGCATATAAAATTTACTCGCTGTCTCAGTTATAGAGGGAACTATGATGATAAATCGAAAGAACAAATCCCAGATATAGAGGCTTACTTCGTCCTACTAACAGATGTAATTCAGTGCCAAAGTGTTGGGACCTCAGCATGAGTTTCAGTTATAAAGGTTTCTCACTTAGGTATCCAGGTCCCACATAACCAAGTTTCACATAATAATCCTTCTGGCCCATACAAAGCAGAGCTTGTGTTATGACAACCAGATAACTGATGTACTATGGCTATGCGCCACTGTTATATGGCGGAAATTCCACGGGTACGCACAAAGCGCTTTGCTTCCACTTTTATTGTGCGAACTGCCAAGTTGTAGAATTCGTTACCGGCATCTGTTTCCCGAGAGCTATAATCTACCTGTCCTCAAGTCACGAGTGAATCGGTATTTATTGGGTAAGCGCGTTGCATCGTAGACTGCAACATATCTGCATATCAGGCAAGTTGTGGTCAAGCGCAAACCTATAATAGGATAAAAAAAACTATAATAATATAATACTTACTTAAAAAATTGTCTTCTCTCAACCATTGGGGAGAGGTGTTACCAAATATGCAGTCCAAGTGTGGCTAAGGCCTTAATTAAAAACATACATTGCGCACACGCCTGTATTACCCGAAAGTGCAGGCAGAGGAGTATATCACCCACTTTCACGATACGGAATATGGGGCGAGCCTATTGCCTTCAATTAGGTACAATTTCAAACTTCGAGCTGCTACTGCGATTCTCTATTTTACGTTGCTCGACCCTGGAATCGAACCCGTTTGCCAATGAATCACCGAGTTTTTCCGAGTTTCACCGAGTTTAAATCTTGTATAAACTTATAAGTTTGCATATAAAAAGGTCATCCGCTGGTTAAAGGGTACCGTAGCATATGCACGCTTGCAACACCAGAAGATACTAACGTTGCCTTTGGGTGTCCTATTAACGGCACGTGCATGTTTCATTTCAATTTAAAACTGTTTTTGATCATTACAAACAATAAATTAAACATCTATTACAATTGAACAACCTTGAAAGCAATTTGAATGCGAGTTTATGTAAGTATATTAAAAACACGTTTAAATAACACCACAGTAGATATAAGCGACGTTACATTAGACAGTAGTTCAATTCGAACATGATTTTAAATTGAATTGTTTGGTAGTCAAGTGTTACCCATTCTTTATTATTTTTAAATATACACATGCTGTGGCCCCTTGTAATGTTATGCATTTAATTGTAATGTTTGTGCTAGTATTTTCTTAAATTTTCGTGAATACCACACATAATAAAACTCGGTATATTTCAGATTTTAAATCCCGACGTTAAAAACATACTAATTTCAACAAAGAAAATGGTTGGAATATACCATCTGCTTGGGATTCAGTGCTTAATTTACTTGTACCAAAACCCAAGCAAGATCCACTCAGAATTCAAGACACTGTGAGCTCAGTAGGCTAATTCACATAATTTCTTGAAGCGCCAATCAAGTATCAGTGCAGTTGCAATTAAGTTTACGTTTTAGTGCAAAATGGTATTTTTGTAATTGTTTAGCTGTCATATCTAACCTCAAGCGCTCGCGTGACGCGAACTTGACGCGAGCGTATCTGACAGCGGTTGTCAAAATTACGAGAATACTAAAAAGGCTGTTGTCATTAAAACTTAACTGCAACTGCACTGCAACTGAACTTATTTAATTACGTGAATTAGCCCACAGTTTTCTTAAATCGGAACGCAACTTAAATATAATACTGTTTGTAGGTAGTCAGTAATAATTGTGATTAATAAGTTTTGAGGTCAAATACCTCAGTCCACCCGTGACCGTGAAGTCTGAAAACACTAAAACTTCGGAAAATAAAATGTAAAATAAACTGCGATAAAATCCGTTATAAAATAGTTTTATTTCAATGAACGAAAAAATAAGCTTCGTTTTGTTCTGACAATGGACACTATTTTTTTTAAAATACTATAATAGAGATCCAATGCTATAGAATCGGGCCTAGGGGTTTTACGTCAGCTATGTGTTCTTTTACGCGGGTCCCTATACTTCTCTTTGTTTGCCCTTGTGAGAGTCCACACTCACAGTCAATTTTATAAACAGTCTGAAGAGACTGAAAAGTCGGGAACTAAAATCTAAAATAAACCGCGATAAAATCCGTTAAAAAAGTAGTTTTATTTCAATATGTGATATTTGCGTAAATCTAAGATAATATTATTTTTTCGTTACTTTAACGGAAAATCATTTATTTTTAAATCTAGCGCCATCTATCAAGTACATTTGGTAGGTCAAGGCAAAAATGAGTTTGTACAGTTACCAACAATAATGGACACACACCGTGCTTTTTAAAATGTACAGTTATAATCACATATTATATGTCTGTTTATTTAAAATAACCTACATTTTATATCATGCTCAGCAGTGGGTTAAAATGTAGCTTAGAGCCTCAGAGAATTTAACACGGAACTGGCATTGTGCGCGTTCCCTTGGCATGAACAGATTGTATGAATAAACTGTTCATGTTTCGTGTTTGTGTGTAGCTTTCATTTACGTGTACATTTGGAAAGACGCATCAACTTTTACATGTGTTTCTTTTTATTCTTCGATAGGCAGGCGCTTGACTTCAACTTGCCTGATGTTAAGCAATGATGTAGTCTACGATGGAACGCGCCAGCCCAGTGTACCGATTCACTCGTGATTACGAATTTTCAGTGAGAAGGTGGCAGTGGAATGAGCCTCCTAAAGGTTAGAAACCTTAAAGGAGCAATAATTCCGACCCACCCGCTCTGCATGGTGTCACCAGACATCGCACCGGAACACGGCAAGGCCGCTTAGCGGTGCGACTTTGTCTGGTGGGTGGTCACTAACCACGGCCGAAGCCTACCACCACAAAAAACTGGCAGAGCCCATTTAGTACCTACTAGAAATATAACACCTCCCGTGTTGAATGTTCTAAGTCCATAGCAATCCTCAAATAAATTGGTTGTTTGACAGTGCAAGAATTTCTCAAGTTGAACTTGTAGTTGCTAAGATAAAAGCGTTCAAACAAACTGTTCAGCTTTATTGTATTAGTACAGATTTACACTCGCACTGGGTAAATAGTGTAGTTCTAGATAAGAAATGAAATGGAGTCGTAAAGCAAGTAATTAGGTACATAAGATAAAATATTATGTACATAGCTTGGGTAAATAACTAAATAACGTCACATTTTATTAGAAAGTAAACATATTTTATTGTCTGTTATCATATCTACATTACTAGAAAGGTAGTATTTCTTTTTACTAAAAAAATATATATTTGTCGCAACGCGTAATTTATGAACGTAGCAAGCTGTTGGATGCACAGACAGTTAGATGTCACTTCAGTCACTTGTGATAGCTTTCAGCGCTGCAGTTATCAAACTCACAAGACGTCAATGTCACTCAGGTTGCCTATCTGTGATTGTAATTATTACGTCACGGGACAATGTCTGTGAGGTCGGTTGTGTGCAAAACAAATTTCATCTCACAAAAAGGCATCCGTTTCCATACAAATATTATGCGAACATTTGTTATTAGGGAGGTGCTACAATCATTCTAAGATATTAATTAGCTGCCTATGGTGTTATTTTGTGGCCCATCGAGATTATGAAAAATAAATTTACTAGTAGTACCTACCTCTTAGAGCATTAAACACGGGAGGTATTCTACGCAACTTCTAATACTAAATTGTTTGTGCCAGTTTTTAGGGAAGGGGAGTGTAATGTGTGTAGCTACTAGGTATGTAGGCGTCACCTCCTCATAATTATTATGGGTTAGAAGGTAGTTGTAACTACTTTTGTGTCTGTGTGTGCGCTGCCTTTCTGGCGACGAGTTACGAACTAAAACCTACGACGTGTGTGAAACGGTCAATTTTTGTAGTGAGACGCGTAATATCGTAGTAATACGTCCGTACGTAACTACGTCCAGCCCACATGTAAAAGTTGTAGTGTCGTTACAAATGCACACGTAAATAAAATCTACACACACACACACAAAACATGAACAGTTTATGCATAAAAACTGTTCATGTTCCGCAGAGGGGAACGCGTGCGCATAACTGTTCCTGTGTTGAATGTTCTAAGACCTTGAAGTAAAACTACTCTTTACGGATTTTATCGCGGTTTATTTTAGATCGTTTTTTTTTAACGTCGGGATCTAAAAATTTAAATAAACCGCGATAAAATCCGTTCAAAAGTAGTTTTATTTCAATGTGTGATATTCGCGTAAATCTGAGACAATACTATGTTTTAAGACCTATCTTATAAGTAATAATAATAACTAAACTAAGCTACAGACTTTATCAAACACGTAATATTATGATGCGAGTTACATAACATTTACGAAACATCTCCAGTAAACGTGTAAAGTTTACTATAACTGTTATAGTTAAACATACTGAGACCGACCTATGGGTTGAACTCTTTTATCTTGTAACTGGAACATGTAATAAACACGTCACAATTATCTTGTGAGTCAGAATTTTATCTCAATAAACATATAATATTCTGTATGCGACGATTTGTAACAATGTATGGCTGTTTGTTATTCTTTCACGCAAAAATTACTGGATAGATTTTTTTTTATCCTAAATTTTGCTTGCGCTTGACCACAACTTGCCTGATGTAAAGCAATGATGCAGTCTACAATGGAACGTGCGTAAATACCGATTTACTCGTGACTTGAAGACCGGCAGATTATAGCTCTCGGAAAACAGAGATGCCGGCAGCAAATTCCGGAAGCAAAGAGTTTTCTGCGTACCCGTAGAATTTCCACAATATAACGGTGGCGCATAGCCGTACCTCTACTTGTCCGATGGAAGAACGGGGATGGGGGAATAAGATTGTGTAATTCCAACGCACTCTCCGAAGTGTATTAGTGAATTAGATGATTATGGTCTGGATTTACACACACGCCACTTTTTATCCCAACAAGTAGGTACCACACGGGTGAAGCCGTAGGCAGAAATAATAAATATTCTGGGACATTAACACATTACACGACACTTACCACGTCTATCTAATCCCAAACTAAGCAGAGCTTGTACTATGGAAACCAGATAACAGATAATATACTACATATAATACTTTTCTTTGGTGAATACATACTTAAAATATAGATAATTACAACCAGAGTCATGACAAACAGACATGTTCATCACACAAATGTCTGACTTACGTGGGAATCTACACACGACCTGCGGCGTGAAAAGCGCTTACCGACCACGCCACCGGCCCGTCGACATATTATTACAACAGTAATAATTAATTAATTATTTACTATTTAATTAACCACTGATAAAAAAGAGAAGTGTTATATAGATATGACGTGTAAAATGAAATGAAAATATTCTTTGGTTTTTTGATAAGGACCTCTATATAAAATCGCCCAATTTCTTTACCTGCAACTACTGAGAAACACTGCTTAAAACCCAGTAGGCTTTTGTCTCTATTAGATGGTAATAGGTACTTATATCTATTACATTTTATTTACTGTGGTACGTTATCATTTACGTAGACTACATCATTGCTGAACATCCTGCTTACGACGACAATCTGTAAAACCCATGTCAAAACGTAGGCAAATTAAAGGTGAGCGCATTAATTGTTATGATAATATTTATGACCGGAATATTTTGCACCCGAAACGAGGTCACCTGCCAAAAAATTGTGACCGTCTGTAGTGTTAAATTATGAGTCAGATTATAAAAAAAAAATGAAATTGTTGTAATTAATTATTAACACCAAGGTTAGCACCGCTACTTGGCAAGAGAAATGTAAACAATAATATTTTGCGCAGCTTTCTGTCGCATATACATAATAAGGAAAAGCAAAGTATTTCGCGGTCAGATATAAAAATATTTACATTTTTCACTCTCACTCTTTAGCTGCCGTCACATACACTTACTATAAACATATTGTCTGACCACTAGGACTTGGACGAACCAAAGAGAATTTAATATGGGAGGTGTTATAGCAACTTCTAATGCTAAATTGTTTCTGCCAGCCACGTACATCGCTTCACGTCGTTACAAATGCACACGTAAATAGAAGCTACACACAATCGAAACATGAACAGTTTATGCATACAGACTGTTCGTGTACTTCGGCAGAGGGGATCTCGCGCAGTACCGTGTCAAATTTTCTAAGGAACCAGACAGCTAGCTTCCCCGATAACTTTTGACAATTACAATTGATTAATATTTGAAGAAAGTAGTCTCAATTTTCCCCTTATGGGGTGAATCTGGTATTAGGTACTCGGATGAAGCTGGGAGCCAAAGTAATAATGACCTTAATGTATAAATTATAATACCTCTGTCCACCCGTGACCGTAAAGTCTGAAAACACTTCGAAACGTCGGGTTAATCATTCGTTACCTAACAATAAATGATTAACTTTTCAAACAAAACTTCCTCTCTCCTATCCTATATTACTGTACCCTACAGGGTCCAATATGGTGTACCATATAATGTTATCATTTAGATATTGAGTACAGTAGGGTAATTCACGTAATTAAATAAGTTCAGTTGCAGTGCAGTTGCAGTTAAGTTTCGACCAAAACAGCCTTTTTCGTATTCTCGTAATTTTGACAACCGCTGTCAGATACGCTCGCGTCAAGTTCGCATCACGGGAGCGATTCAGCGTATATGATAATTGTAGGTATGACAATTGGGTTTCTGAAAAAAAAAAATTTAGATAAAAGGGAAGATCATAATAATATATAAGTTTATTACAAAACATTTTGATTTTTTCGTTTTTTTTTTCGCAATAGTTCAAAAGTTATTTAATAATAAAAAATAATTTTTGAATACAGTACCGAAGACACGCCGACCGCTCCCGAACAAACCCGATTTCGTGTGACGTCATAATGTTAGTTTTCACTCATTGCAGTTGGTTTCCCAGGTTGTAACTGGAGACCACAAAGTGGGGCGCAGTTTAACACCGCATATACAGTTACATAAATGGCTATAACATTATGACGTCACAACAATGGTGACCAATGATTTTTGATTATATTTCATAAATTTTTAATTGTTCATAATTAATTGAAAAAATTTTTTTTCGAGTCTTTTGCATTAAATATCAATATTATTAATAATAAAGTTTTAAAATACATAAGAAAAATTTTTTTTCTTTTTTTTTTAAAACCCAATTACAAGAATACCATTTTGCATTAAGAACTAAACTTAATTGCAATGTGATCGCAACTGCGCCGCAACTTGATCAGCGCGTCAAGAAATTACGTCAATAATAATTAGCCTATTGAAGCTAGTAAATAATAAATTTAATTGAGAATGCCCAACGGAAAATACCGTAATATTTATTTCCAACAATACATATTATAACTTCTACGTAAAACAATGTAAACACATAAAAAGTGTTACTATTTGTTCGTAGTTGCCAAGTACAGTAATAATAATGAAATACCTTAGCAGTAATATGGCACCGGTTCAACTTATTGACGCACTGGACTGAAATAGGATGCAAAGAAATGTAGGTATGTAAGTAGGTACTTATACTTTCGAATTGTAGAAAACTGAGCCAGAGTTGATTTCTCGCTATTCAGAGAGAGCTACTACGAGATTTTTGGCATGATATTCCTTATAACATCATGTTACATAGCTTGATGCAAGAAGGCTAGAACTGAAATGACCTGAAAATACACGGTGAATGACGTCGGGTCATTTTGACCCGAATATTGTCGCGACTTGGACGGAAGAAGCTAGCAATAGGGACAGTTGGAAGGCTATGAGGGAGGCTTTTGCCCAGCAGTGGGACACTACAAGCTAATTAAAAAAAAATTGTCAGATTATTTTTTCAAAGATTTATTAATATGATTATATTTTATTTTAATTTATAATATAATAATAATCGTTTATTTGTCAGAACATTGTTGTTTACAGGTGTTATAAAATATAGAGTCAATAATATTCTACCGTTTCCCGCGTACAAACATTTACAGATTGAACTAAGTATAATTTAATAAAATGTCAAGTGAAGTGCGGTGTCATGCGTATACGATGTAGGTGTCAATGTCAATTTTGTAATTAAATCAAAACATAATTAATTAAAATAATTGTCAATTTCTAATAGTAAACTTTTATGTGTCGTCATGATCTAATTTAAAAGCGTCCTGGGCATGGCATCTAAAATATATAATAAAATCCCAGTTTCAATTAAAATAAAAGAAGAACTTCAGACTTTCAAAAAGTCATTATATAAATTTTTAATAGATAAGTGCTATTATTCCATTACTGAGTTTTTAAATGACAAAGATAACCGAGTCGCGACTTATTAATATAAACTGTTAAAGGTATTTACTAACAATTCATAATTTTACTATCATAATAATTCTTTTTGACATATTAATTTTGTAATTTAATTTAATTTATTTGTAATTTAATTTATTCTACTTGTAATTTAATTTAATTTTGTACGCCCGTTACCTATAGGCAAAACATAGAGTTATTTATAAAATTTATTATCATCTGCTATTGTACTTACCTACCTATGTTTACAAAATAAACTTTGATTTGATTTGATTTGATTCAAACTTGTCATTCAAATAACATTTGTCTATTAGAAACTTAAATATATATTTTTTTAATGTCATTACAGTTAGCGTTTTATACACGTCGGGTAATTTATTATATAATTTAATTACCATACAAAAGACCAACCATGTAAATGATGGACCATGGAAATGTACCAATATATTGTATTATGTTAAACAGGATAAAATAACAAAAATACTTGTTCTAATAAAATTTTCCGTAACTGACAATTTTGTAAACATAAGCAATATCAATTTTAATAACATGTTCACGTAATATTTTATTTAAAATTAATTTAATTGCAAATTTAAGTATGGTATACAATGTTTACATTATGTCTCCTTTCCATCCTCGAGCATTCAAATTTATAAAACATCACAATAATAAACACAGATTGAATTTAAATGAATGAAGTTTAATCAATATTAATGTCAAATTTATAGGATGTCAAGTACTAAAATATGTATTTATAAAATGTCACATTGTAGAAATCAAAATTCCAACACGTGTCAATATTATAGATAGACCGTTTAACTCGCGTATCGCCTATCGCCAAGATTCTGACTCCTCAAGCTGTACAGACAGTGATGACGATTCAAGCGATATGGATATTAGTGACGAATAGTCTTACATTACTTTTATCTATGGTTAAATAGTTCTTTAAAAGATTTAATTAAGGTTTTATGACTTTGTACATCAGATGGCGAAACGCGAGTTAAATGGTCTATCTATAGATACTCCTGTCAGCTAAATATTCGTTTACACTGTAATATGCTTTCCTTAGTAACAATTGTTTTAATTTATATTTAAACAGATCTTTACTTAGATATTTTTGTAAAGAGACGTGTGGAATAATAAGTAAGAAACATTTGCAATACTAGCAGTATTATTTTCAAATATCACACATTGAAATTAAACAATTCAATACAATACGGATTTTATCGCGGTTTATTTTAGATTTTATATCTTGACGTTTAAGTCTTTTCAGACTTCACGGTCACGTCAAATACCTCAGAACCCGGTTGAGTCTTTCACGTCCCAACTTATTTATCGCAATTCTAAGTGTAAAAGTAAAGTTGTAAGTAAGTATTATACGTATTAAGTAGTTTTATTTTAATAGAAGAAGTATTCAGTAATCTGAAAAGTATGACAACTAGGAAGGCTTATAAATTCGCTTGAAACGAAGCAAGGACGTTTAATATAGATAATTCTATAATAGAAACCGGTCGATATTGCCATGTGCGTTGCTGTGTGCCGCGCAATGTGCCCAGTAGGTACTTGCCTACAAGTATTTAGTTATCTATTTCAATTCTCCCGTGCATAAAAAACGTGAAAACAACACGTCATTTCAAAATGCGGATCTACTATCTGATATATTTCATTCGTTCGGGTAACGCCCGAACGAATGAAATATATTGATTTATTTATTTATTTATTTGATAAGGAAAACCAACAGCTATGTAACAAACTGAAAAAGTAGCTAAATAAACAACAGTAAGCCATAATAGCTTTTCACGAATAGCAGTAAAAGATTAGTAGTATTTATAATAAAAAATGAATCACTTCAACCCTTTTTTTTGTGTCCCTCTACTGGGCACACTCAAATATCTTATGAATTGAGAGTTTAGGCCTTCATCTGCGACAAAGGATTGTCACACATCTTCAATCAGCGCGGCTATGCTGCCTGCCTCCTGAGCACGTTCCCAGTGTTTATCGATGCTTAGTTCTTAGATATAGGTTTTAGTTATTTAGGTATACCTAATATTACAATGACATAACTTTACTCAAATAATATTAAATTATATACAATTTTTAATGCTAGTCGCCTGGGTTCGTTTAAAAATCTCAACGACACATTCATTTTAGCTTGTAGGTAGTTGTTATCAAAAGTAACTTAAATAGTTAGATGTGTTGTTAACACAATCACAATTTTATCTTGTGTTTTTGTTATGAAATCGTCTGTCGCTTTCACTGTTTTCCCGGATCGTTAAAAGCATCACGTAGCCGCCGAACGCAAGAAATGATCATCCGTAATTTCCCTTTACCAACGAAAATACTAAATAGTACTAGATAGTAGCCCTTCACTGTCTATTATTTATCTTTTTTTAGTATCACAACATTCTATTTTTGAATTGGCAAACCAATCCTTTTCTGCCGGTCGACTGTTTACGCACCTCAGTTGCGGCTTGACTTTCTTATTGTTTACACGTGTTTTTAATAACCCAACATAGATTTTAATCTAATAAATAAACATAATATGCTGTATAAAGTATACAGCAATAATATTTTCTTTAGAAAATTGTGCTTAGAACATCATCCTAGTATTCCTTAGTATTTTTTTTTAATAAAATATTATTTATTCTATAAAAACATTCCATTTCTGTGATACTACTGTTGTTAATACTATTTAATTCGTGTGTTGTGTTATTATTGAAAGAACTTTTATATTTTCTAATTATGGTTGTCAAACTGTACTGGTAAGTTAAAAGATTGTTTGGATATAATAATATAATAATAAATTATTTATTTCAGACATTTGGTCCATATTATTTTACACAAATTAATGAAAAATAACATAAAAATCACATTAAATTAAATTATGGAATTAAAAAAAAAACAATATAAAAAAAATTAAAAACTTTTTACTATTATAGTAATAATAATAAAAATAAAATAAAAATAAATAAAAAATAATAATGTCTTCGTATTCTATGTATTTATTTATCTATTTACAAAAAATGTTTCGGCCCCGCTACACAATGGACCGCGATTGTCACCATTCGTTTTACATTTCTAGCATATCAAGAAACGATCGGCCTTGTTCATAAAAATCTTATATCTCTCTTCAGTATTTCTTACTAGACAAAGACAAACGAATTATAAACCTATTTTAGCTAAAATGAGCTTATAATACGGGGAAATGTGTGTAACGGGAAGGTAATGTTTTGGCGCGATAACCGACATACACGCGGGCGAAGCCGCTGTCGGAAAGCTAATATCTTAATATATATATTTCTTGTGTGCGTGTGTATGTGACTGAACTCCTCCTAAACGACTGGACCGATTTTGATGAAATTTTTTGTGTGTGTTCAAGGGGATCTGGGAATGGTTTAGATTCACAATTTTGCGCGGTACGAAGTTCGCTGGGGCAGCTAGTAATAATATAATAATCTAATAAGCATTAATTTAACGTATAATATATTTTTTTAATAATAATATTCTGGGACATTAACACACACGGTCATCTGATCCCAAACTAAGCAGAGCCTGTACTATGGAAGCCAGATAATTTAAGCAGATATTTTTGAAAGTATACCTATTTTTATTTTATCTATGAGATTTTACATTTTTTATTTTGAACAAGCAGGCAATATAATTATTATTAATTATTTAGAATTAGTCTATTGTTTATTTTTCTTATATTTTTTGTCTATATTTAATTTTTTTTTATTAGCTTGTAGTGTCCCACTGCTGGGCAAGAGCCTCCCCCATAGCCTTCCAACTGTCCCTATTGCTAGCTTCTTCCGTCCAAGTCGCTACAAACGAGCTTATATCATCGCACCATCGTTTTCGTGGTCCAGGGAATCCACTGCGTCGTGATACGGGCCCATCATATATTTAAATGCGATAATAAAGTTATCTGTCCGTCGCGCTTTCTTATCAAAACTACCGAACTGATTTACATGAAATTTGGTGTGGAGATAGTTTGCGACTCGGGGAAGATAGTGTTTATCCAACTGCGCGAAAAGAACTTCAATGGGTTAGCGCGATAACCAACATACACGCGAGCGGAGAGTCGCTGTCGGAAAGTTAATTTAATTTAACTTGTGAATTGGTTCATTGTATGTTAAATATTTAACAGATATAACAAATATTTCAATAAAAAATCTTATTTAAACATGAAAATATCAAAATTCTACTCGATAGCCTTGATGTTGTTTTTCCGGACATACAGAAGGTCAATTTTAATGGTTTTAATTTTATTCAAATACTAAAAACCAGTCTTAGATTTACACGGGTGCAATAAAACGTACTATATATAGTTCCCCGCCGCGTTTGTCTATATGAGTGGGATAATCTCAGAAATTACTGACCGTATTTTCTTCAAGGCACGGGGATGTCATAATAAAAGATTTTTTTATCCAATAATAGTCTTGCGATTGACCACATCCTACCTGTTTAATAATGATGTGGTCTACGATGGAACGCGCTCACCCAGTTGATACCGATTCACCAGTATTTTGCGCTCAAGACAAGCCTAAAGAAGTGTTTAATGTAAGTACTTTGTAAAACTTTAGTTACAGCTCGAAGTTCAATAGGCAATAGTAACAAAAAATAATGACAAATTTAATTAAGTACATACGTTACGTGACCAACTCCTAAAGAAAGGCCAGTGGGAGTCTTCTCCACTGCTGCTTACAATGATGATAATACATGAGCGTTATGTATATAATAATGATCTCATTGAAAAGTTGCACATGACAGGTTGTTGCCCTCAGACCTAGATATAATGTTTGTTGTCGTAGATATTATTATAGTCTATTTCTGTCACTAAAGACTGGCCATTATTATCTGAGACTGTATATACGACTTTTGACGACCTCGGTAGTCGAGCGGTGTAAGCCGTCCGATTGGGCTATACTGTGCCCGGGAGGTCGCGGGTTCGATTCCCGCCCCGGACAATATTTGTGTAACAACAAAAATTTGTTTCGGTGTCTGGTTGGTTGAGGGACTACCCTCCGTGCCTCGGAGAGCACGTTAAGCCGTCGGTCGCGGTGGTCATTTAACACATCCATGACAATCGTTAAATATAGTCAGAAGCCAATATAATCTGACACCTGGTCTAACCATCTCAGCTACTGGTTCCCTATGGGTTTCGAGGTCTGATGGCAGTCGCTCGTATAATTCTGGTAGCTAGCCGCATCAGGTTAGACTGGGAGCCGACCCCAATAGAAATGGGAAAAAGGCAAGGGGGATGATGACTGTATATACGACTTTTACAGAGATGTAGAAAATAGAGAACAGACTTGGCCGCACCGCACGCGCCGCTGTCGCCGTAGTCACCGCTGCTACCCGCACCGAAGTGCGAGGTTGCATAGAACTTATAATAATGAATCCGAATGCGGCGATTGCGGCACGTGCGGCCTAAATCTGCGTTCACCTTTAAAGCACTCACGCCTGTATTTCTATACCACCATAGGCGAATACCACCCACTTTTCGCCGATTATGTTCAGGTCCCATACGTAACACAAAGCTTCCTCTGTTTGGTGAGGAAGTCTTCTCTGGTCACAGGGTGGTTATGGTCACATTGAGTGGTCCACATCCGTGGTAAAGACGGACATCTTTCTCCGCACAATCTCACTGTTTTATTTTACCCCAGGCTTTGACTAAATTTACCCTAGAATCTGTATTAGGTATTAAAAAAATACCCTGAAAATATTCTTGTCTTTTCCTTCTTTACAAATAAAACTACTATTTTCACAACAACACACACGAAAAGAAAAAGGAACCCAATTTATTGCTCTTGGTTACTAGTATAGTATATTATCTGTGGTTCTATATTTAACTACAGAGTGCTCTTGGTTCCCAAGAGCACTCGTTGCGTTCATGACACAGAATCTGTAATGAATCAAAATTGTTCACAGTCATTTTGTACTGTTATTGACTGTTACCCCCCAAAAAATACCCTAAGATAATTCATACCCTAAAAACTACGGGTCCGGCCGTTATGCCCCCATCCAGGGTTGCCTCCGGCCGGTATGCCCCCGGCCGGAGGCAACCAGGAATGGGGGCATAACGGCCGGACCCAAAACTACCCTGCTGGTTTACTTTTACCCTAAATATAATATAAATTACCCTAAGATGGTACCAGTGTCTTATTGATACAATATGGTGTTATTATTCCAGTGGTGACGGCGCGTCCCTGAGCGCTGCGGGCAGCAAGCGGTCGGCTTTGTCGGCTTCGGACGCCGAGTGCTTCTCGCTGTGCCTGGGCGCCGGGCCTCTGTGGTAAGTTTATTGGTTAATTTTTTTTTAATTGTGGTATCTTTTCACTTAATCAAATAAACGCTGTACTTTATTAATGGTAGGCTAATATTGGTTAATAGGATGAATTAAAAAAAATATATAACCTGGGATTTAAAACCTTCCTAAAAGGAAGCCGATGCGTATCTAGTTATATGATAGGTACCTAAACCTAACCTAACTTTTTTAAATACATACTTATACTTAATGTAGATAATTACATCATGAATCAAGCCATGTCTTGAGTAGAAATCGAACCCACAACCTGCGACATGGATGCCATTCTCAGAACTAAACCAAACTGAATTGGGACCACACGGGTAGCATCAGCTTTCAATTAAAAAAAAAATATCAAAATCGGTTCACCCATTCGAAAGTTCTGAGGTAACAAACATAAAAACACATACAGTCGAATTGATAACCTCCTCCTTTTAGAAGTCGGTTAAAAAGTAAGCATCTTACCGCCATGCCGCCACCGGTCGATTAATGTAGGCTAATATTGATTAATAGTAGGCTATACTTCGTTAAATGAAGGCTAAACTGAATGTGTTCTACACAGGTGGTCCTGATGTCCCTGCTCACGGCTCGGCACCGCCCGGAGGGGTGAGTGGCGGGGCCGCGAGCCCCGCTACCCCATCTACCCCCACCCATGACGACAACCGTAAGTATACACACTTATGACAAGTCCATTTACATAACAGCCAGATCCTCTCTCTAGAGTTGTCCGGCAACGTCCTGAGCCGAGGTTCGTCCCCACATGGGGAGCCCTCAAGGCATTTGTCATATACTTGATCGGTTTGACCGTCTTGGGACGGTTCACTGGTTAGGGTTTAGTGTTGTGTACCTCATATAAGAGGCACTACAAATGTCCCATACAAAGGAATAAATTGTCCCATCACCTCAAATACTTATTTTGTACCACTACAAACTCGTGGAGATGTTGAGCTTGTGTGCGTGCAGTGTGAAAATGTCGCCCACTCGCTCACTCCCTCAAAAAAATTGGCTTGCAAGAAAGAGTTAATGAATTAGTGAAGTGCGAACATGGTCTGGTCAACTAATATCAGAGAGAAGAAACAGACCAAATGGAAAAAAAGCAAAATGTTATTATTTTTTAATTACAACATGTAAAAAATTACACTGTAAATTGATAATTATTTTATTAATTAAATTATCAATCTTATGTTTGCCAAGTACCAAAACACTTCAAACTCGAGTATTAATTTGTTACTTCATTTGCCATATACCTACTTCATCTAACACATCCCTCTAAAATACGAGATGGGCCTCATTTTGTGTATACTGCTACTTTTGAGGACCACCTCAATTGAGGTGGTACATTGTCCTACCTCATTTTCTAAAATGAGTTCCTCATACAAACTCATCATTTTGGTTTGTCCTACCCATCACTATTAGGGTAAGGTAATCCGCAAAAAAAAGGTCACTTACTACATAATACTCCGCCGACATCAGTCCTGGTCAGCGGTCTGGCTGTATAATATTATGTCTTTGATTAATGTTTGTTATATCTGACAGAAATCGTCACTTAACTAGAAATCTGCTCCTAGTCTCCTAATTCTATAGGACAAATAATTTGTGTAAAATACTTTTCCACGTTAGTGCTATAATAACTAACTACTTTCTCAAAGAAACTTTTTTAGCAGCAACTATTTTTAGTGTGCTATTTTCTTTTACGCCGTCTAGTAAAAACATTAATAATGGAGAGCAGAGTAAGGAAAGACGCACCGCAAAGTTACAGTCACTAAACTCAAGTCAACTTGATGAAATTAAAATACTGTAGGCGGGTAGCAGTTCGCGTATTTATTTACCGAACGGCTGTAGGTATTTATTTTCAAGTACAGGGTTGAGTTATAATACTGTATCTATCTAGATACATTACTGTGCTTCCAGCATTCCCTCCGATTGACTCCTACGCCTGTGCTAAAAGCACTATCAAGTTAATCATGTATAATGTAATATCAGTCAACATAACAATGCCTTCAGGGCGCTGTTGGAGTTGCGGTTCTTTTATAGTCTTTCAGATGTTAGTCTCGGCTAACGTTGAAAGCTTTACAGTTATCATCAGACGACGTAAAGTATCTCTATGGCAACAGGCGCCTCCAACAGCCTCCTGAAGACACTTGTGGAGTAGTTGGACGGGGACAGTGCCATTATGAGGCACTGGACCCGCATCCATCTAATTAAGGAAACGACCATATCGGATATCCGAATTAATTAATAGGCTGTATGTACCTACGTAATAATAATATAGTTTGTAAGATCTTTGCTAAATGAAATTATTGTTATTTTATTTATTTTTAATATTTCAGGCGACTTGTTGAGCGCCCTGCTATGGGCGAGCGCCAGTTCCCTCGCCGGCAGCGCGGAGAGCTTAATCACCGACGGCTCGCCCACCAACACGCACCCTGCTCTGCAGCAGGACACTCGTGAACCGGTCAGTACCCTATTACTAGTAATGGATTAATTAGCATTTACATTATTTGTTAGCATGCGAATGCTACATTAGCATTTAAGAAACTCAACGTAGTTGCGAAATTTTGTGGAGTGTTAAACGAATTCACCACTCGCTACATTACTACTTCTTTATAATGCAATGTGCATGTCGCGACCGCTCGCATGCGCTCTTTGTTTCACATGACTTTAATTCGCAACTAACAAAAATCATATACCTACTTCATTATTATCAAATATCATTATATTTCCAATTAGCTTATCAATAGCAATTAGCGTGCTAACATTCGTGAATTCGCATGCTTATTAAATTTATACAAAATCGAAATAATTACCATCACTATTTATTACCCATTCCTTTCCATTTATTACCCAGATAAATCCTTTGTGTAGTTGTTGTAATATGATGTTAATAAATAATTCCAGGTGATTGCTAAGATTTTGGAGCGCAAAGACCGACAGCCAGTGAAGGTTGAGTTCAAGATCTATCTCACTGAGAACACTGTCACTCGCTGGGAAGCTGTAAGTACCATTTTGAACAGAGAAATAATTCAAAATAACAATATAACAGAACCTAATCCCACACTAAGCAGAGCTTGTATTATGGAAACCAAAAAACTGATAAAGAACGTATAAAACTCTTTTTTAAATGCAATTGTACTTCTAATAGATAGATAGCCAAGCAAAATCAACTTAGAATTCAAGACACTGTGAGCTCAGTTTGCTTAAATCGGAACGCAACTTAAATATTAATGTTTGTAGGTACTCAGTAATAATTGCGATTAATATTTTTGGACGTCAAATACCTTAGTCCACCCGTAAACATGAAGTCTGAAAAAACTTTACAACGTCGGGATCTAAAATCTAAAATATACCGCTATAAAATCCGTTATAAAGTAGTTTTATTTCAATGTGTGATATTCGCGTAAGTCTAAAAAAATACTAAGTAATTCACTAACAAGACTAATTTTGTACCAACATATCCTTGAGTAACGAAACTGCTAATTTAAAACTGCGAATTTAAAACTGTGATCTTTTGTAATGGAATATCAACATTGATATTAATACAGGTGGTCCACGGTAATACCATCTACCTACGTCTGCCGGGAGTTCTGCAATCTGGCAGCAAGGAGAGCTTCATGTTGCTGTTGGACTTCGCTGAGGAGAGACTCGGCAGTACCAAGTAAGTATATATTGACACTATTGATAACAATAGCGCACAATTGACGTCAAGTTGTGGAAAATCAAGCTTGCTAAAATCTACTATAATGATTCAGATATCTAAATATATAAAAGAAGAAACTGACTGACTGACTGACTGACATATCAACGTAGAGCCCAAACCGCTGGGTCTGAAGACTCTAAATTTGGCACATAGGTTCCTTATAGGGTCTAGGGGTGCACTAAGAAAGGATTTTTCAAAACTCACCCTTTAAGGGGGTGAAACGGGGTTTAAAAGTTTGTATGGAGAAACAAGATTAGTGAGATCAATTTCGCGGGCGAAGCCGCGGGCGGAATCTAGTGGCTAATAAAATAGTTATTCAGACATAGTTACGTTAAAGTTAATATATATGGCTAAAATAGGATCTGAAATATAGCTGGGTTATGGATTTAGTAATGGCTAAGATAAGGAGTTGGATATGGCTAAGATACAGAGTCGATAAGGCTACGATAGGGAGTTGGGATTAGGATAACGCTAAGATAAGGATTTAGCCATGGCAAAGATAGGAAGTCGGATATGGGTAGAATAGGAACTGATAAATGGCTATTTAGATTTGGATTCTACATGTCTAAGATAGTACCTAATTACATTATGGCCAAGATATGACCAAAATAAGGATAGAAATTTACTGAGCTATGGACTCAGATATGACTAAGATAACGATTAACATATGGCAAAGATAGCGATTAAGATGTGTCTAAGATAGGGATGTAGATATGGATATATTTTGATTTAATATGACTTAAGATTTCTTTCGTTAGGATAAAAAGTAATTATTCTGCAAAAGAGTAACAAACTGTCTAGCTTGTTACTTTTCTGAGGATCATTTTTTTTTCAGTTGCATCATCTGTGTCTCCAAGACCCGTCAAGACCGAGCTACTCTTCTTCGCACCTTCATGTTTATGGGATTCCAACTCTTAGCTCCAACATCCCCTCTCATGCCACCAGAGATCAATCACCCTGATTACATATTCTTGCACTATAATATGCAGTAATTATTAACTGAGTTGGACTCGATAAGCGCTTTGTATAAAAGTCATTTACGTCAGGCTAATAAAATAAATAGAAATTACTCCAAAGGGTACGCGACGGTTCATTACTGCCGTCGTAAGGAAAAAGGGTGTACCTGACATTTGCCGTAACCGAGTTATAAACTTTGTCGGATTATTATCTCTCTGATTCCGACAATTTTTATCTCAGTTACGTTAAAAATTCAAATGCGCTCTTTTTCCGTACGATGGTAGTGTAGAGGTGTGGAAACAACAAATAATTAAGATGCGTGTGCTTTTGGAGTGATTCATAAACTAAAATAATTGAGAACCATTGATTGATAATATATTATGTCTCCTGTCTTGCCTCCTGTAAATGGTTTACTATAGCCTCGAAAAAAGCTATTCCCGCTCGCTCGAGTGTAATATCTCGATTCTTGGTAATTTCGAGTGGGTGAATCGTATTATGAATAGATTATATCGCTCACCAATATCAACAGAAAATACTTGACTAATCTACATATTGAGATAGCTCTACGAGTATGAAGAAAGGTATAAACTTTTGCTGCATAAAGTATTTACTTCAAATATAAGAATTAAAGGGTAATACTTTTCTATTTCTAGCGATATTTTTTGCTTGTGTACGAGGTTTTAACTATATAGCTTTTCGGGAAGTTGCTTGTAGCTGTGTGTGGAATAATCTTGAATATGTAAAGTAGTTTGTTTACAACCTGTTCGGGTCTGACTCTGTTTCTTTTTATAAACAGTATTTGAATGCACGTATTTTCTAAAATATCACGAGGGCTTGCGTATAAACTTCAACAAGTCGTAGTAATTTAGATATTTAGTAATATTAATTATTATTATTGTAATTATTATATTCCTTTTGATTCGCGTGGCACGAGATTGAGACGATATATTTCGAGTATTCTAAAATTATAAGTGAGATATATGTGAGATCGAAAAACGGAATATGTTGAGGCTATCTCGAAATTTTGTCTTGGTTTTTGAGTTTCAGAAGGAATTGTTTAATTGTTTTTCTACGATTTCAAGTTTGAATGCTGAATTATTAGTTTTCAAAACTGATTTTAGTAGAAATATATTTTTCTTATTATTATTATTAAAATAACGTACATATATATTGTCGTCGTGTTTAATCATTAACCTTCTCCGGGTAGAGCAAAATAATTAAAAAAAAAACAAAAAATACAAAAAAAAATAATGAAAAAAAAATGGTAAAAATATTTCGAATTTTCACATTTTTTCACAAGTTTTCACTAAATTTTCAGTTGTAACATAAACCTAACACCTTTGAAATAAAACTTGCCAAGGTTTTATGACGCTGTGTCGAATAGATTATCGAAATATAATATAATTTTTTTTCTGTAAAATCATAACGCATTACCATTCTTTTTGTAAGCAGTTAAAATCATGCGTATTTAGTATAAGTATAATAATAGTGTTTAGTGGTTTTATGTTTAAATTTTAGTATTAGTAACTATTTCAAATATAAATCTATAATTCATTAAGTTATTTAAATATTATTCTATTCCTATAAATTACGTTGAAAATTGATAAATTTTTAATAAATAACACCTTTTTGTACCGTTGCCACAGTAAATAAGGGTGTTTCATGTCTAGGGCTCATATGGTTACACGCTTTTATGCTGAAGCAATGATTTCATCATCTAAAGTCCTTATGCGTTTCCTAGTCTACAGAAAGTGTATGAATGTATTATTTTTCTAAATATCCTATGCATAACATCACACTTATATTCCTAAGATCTGGGCAAAGTTGGAAACTATTGAAATGCTTTGCCAGCTGCGCTAAAGCACGGCCGTTCTCTTTGAAGTCTAACAAGATAGTGCGTCAAATGGCCAATTTGAGAGGACCGCTATTCCATTCGCCAGGTCATTCATTCCATCGTATACACATCCTGGCGCCTCTGGCATTATATTCATTCGTTCTTCCATACATACACCAAGCACGTTTCGTCAGTTAAAACCAAAAGGAATTGAATAATATATAAATAATTTTACTCTTAGCATGTATAATTGTCATTGTTTGCGGGTGGGTCTTCAGTATTTCGTAATAACATCCCATTTTGTTACCACACCGCTGTAGTTTTAATTGTAAGTCTATATTGATTAAATGATTAAAGATAATATTAATTAAATTGTGTTTTATTTATTAGGAAATCCCTACAGTGTTTTTATGAGATAATTTCTGCTGTTTTCATTTCAACTCTACAACTACAATTTCTTATAAACCCTATAATAATAAGCGATATCCCCTTCCATCTGCTTGTCTCCTGGTACTTGGTCTTCGTCAACTAAGTGGAATGTCTGTTTGTCTATATCAGGGAAGAAAGTATCACAGTCAAAATTCTTCTGTATTTCTGTTAAATATATTTTTCCACAGTTCGGGTGAGACATTGCCGCCTGGAATAAAAAAATACAGAAAATAGCATCATGACTGTACTAAAGGTGTAGGCAAAATCCCAGTCGAACCCACACATCTTTGTGTGAATTGTTTCATCACCGCTGCTCAATATCGGTGAAGGGAAACATCGTGGCGAGTTTAGGCTATTAAAGCCTAAACTCTGGCCATGTGCGTGTTGGTGGATGTCATGTGTCCTCGAATTAGTTCTTAGCTTTCCTAACAATGTTATCCTTCATCGATATTTAGCAGCGGCTTAATGCCTAAATCTCAACTCCTAAGATAGTTGAGAGACGACCCGTGCCCAGCAGTGGGACACTAAAAAGGGTGGAAGTGATACATTTCAGGATTGTTAAAGGAATCCATTATATTTACCTTGTATATCGACGAGCCACCTATAACCCATGTAGATTCTATATCTTCCCTGCTATCTAATACACTGATTGCTTCGTCGATTCCTGGGACCACAATTACACCATCAGGCACCTGAAAGAAATATAAAAGCTAAAAGATGATAGACAGCGGTACGGGCCTCATCTTAGAAAAATAAGGTCGCGGGTTCGAATCCTAGTCGTGCCCACACATCTTTGTATGAATTGTTTCATCCGCTGCTCAACATCGGTGAAGGAAAACATCGCGAGGAAACCGGCATATCCAAGAACTAATCATTCAAGGACATTGACATCCACCAACCTGCACTTGGCCAGCGTGTGTGGATAAAGGCCTAAACTCTCTCAACTCATAAGATAGTTGAGAGAAGACCCGTGCCCAGCAGTGGGATACTAAAAAGGGCTGAAGTGAGGTGATAGGCAAAATACCAATCCTTCAACCTAGCAAACTCCAGAGGAGGCCACTGATGCGGAGCGTATTTGAAGTCTACAATTTATTATAAACCTTAATATTAAGGTCAATTATTGTTTATATCAATTACTAATAACATTAATAAATGTTATTTAGGCAATAATAACTTTGTCTGTCAGGCGAGCTTACACGCCAACTGAACGAATAGGGAACTTAATAAGCATTACCTTCTCTTTGACAGCATCCACATTATGTGTAAGTACAACATTAACTCTGTCAACCAGAGGTCTGTATTTATCAGGAATGCAGTCCCAAGTTCTTCGACCCATGATTACTGCATTCACTTTATTTGGATCATTTACTTTAGTCGTCATTGTAGTGAAATACGCCATCTCTTTCCTGTAAGAGATTATATAAACTTAACATGCACAAACCATGGGTACAAGAATTTAAGTTAGATCAGAAAAATATATTTATTATTTATATAAAAAATTATTTGAATGTGTAGATGTTACTTAAACTATTACACAAAAACTACTAAGCAGAATAAGATGAAATTTAGCACAAACATAGATTGTGATCTGTAATACCAGTTAGGCATATCCTAAGTCCTCAGCTAGCATATCACATGCAAATAACCTGCACCCTTACTAGCACGAGTACTGTCTGCGTGCAATTATATGTCAACAGTACTGAACCGATTTATATGAAAGTTGGTATTGAGAAAGTTTGAGACCTGGGGAAGGACATAGGATAGATTTTTTCCAACTACCTAAAAATGGTCAATGGTTTAGCGGAGCCACAAGCTAATATAAAATTATTGTTGATAAAATTTAATCATTAGTTGCTTTATGCAACAACACAAAATTATCACAAAATACATGCAGCTTTATGCAGACATTTTTTTTTATTCTGCAATAGGCTTGTGCTTAACTGCAACTTGCCTGATATTAAACAATGTAGCAGACTATGATGGCATGTGCCAGCATGATATACCGATTCACTCGTGATTACAAATAATTTTCAGTGGGTGGCAGTGGAATGAGGCTCCATATGGTTTGAAACCATAAAGGAGCAAAAATTCTGACCCACCCTCTTAAATGGTGTCACCAGACATCGCAATGAAACATGGCAAGGCTGCTTGGCAGTAAAGCTTTTTTTGTTGGGTGGTCATTAACCATGGCTGAAGCCTACAACCAATTTATTACCAGTAAACATAATAACCAGTTATTTAGTTAGTTAATTATGTATAGAACTATTATAATTGCAAAAGTTCTGAGTGAGGATGTATCCAAACTTGTTAATCTGTCTCAGAAAAACAGCTAATCTGATTTGGATGAAATTCTGGATATTATACATTTTCGTCATTACTAGCATAATGAAGAAAGTGAAAGGGTTGACCTCCTATCAAACCTCGTAAAATAGGTTATATCTTAACCATACTAAATGCCCTAATTTCATAATTAACTAAGAATTTCTTAATTAATACTTACTTTAACCTCCACGGAAGAGTCCCATTAACACCAATACCCATATTTTCGCACGCAGCGGCTATTAAATTTAACTTAACTTGAGACATTTTACACAACTGAACAAGTTAGGTGTGTACCAGTTTTAATCAATATAGATGAATTAAATAAAGTTTAATTATGTAATGACTAGTGTGTTATTCTATTTCGAAATGTTAATTTCAAGTTTCAAGCAGTTGTTTTGAAAAACTTTAGGAATGAATAATAAAAACAAATGAAAAACAAAATCCCGCGGAAAACTCAACGTGAGATTCGAATTGACTTTGACAACTGTTTGAGTGACAGACGTGACAGTTAATAAGACTTGACTTTTGAAAACTAAGTACTTATTAAACTCAGAATTAGGTAGGTATGTAGTAATTTTTGTCGAATTTTGCTACAAACACACTAAACAAACAAAATGTTATAGATTTAAGTACTTCATTTAAAAAAAAAGCCTACTGAGTTTTTTGGCAGTGTTTCACAGTAGTTTCACAGTTGTGGTTTTGTAGGCTCGCGTCTCAAAAAAAATAAAGTATACATATTTTCATTTCATTTCATCAACGGTATAATAACTCTTTCACCCTTTTTTGAAGTCGTATTAATTTTTATAATTATTAAGAAAACTGCATTAAAATCAGTTTATTTGTTTAAGAGTTATGAAGCACAAACATAATTTATTTAAACAGACACAGATACTTAATAATTATATCAAACTGATGAACACTCCTCTTTTTTGTCGGGGGTGAGAAATTTACTTCCAACATGCTACTATTATATTTATTGAGTGAAACGTCAGCTGACATCATAAAATCCTTTATTTAATTTGCTTGACATGACCGGCCATGATAGGATCTTAAAACGTGTTGAGAGTAAAACTAAATAGATAGGTATAGGGTGACTGGTAAAAGTGTAAAATACTTTACGTTATATCTAGTATAGTATTATATTATCTGTGGTTATATGCAACTTCTAGTACTAAATTGGTTCTGCCAATTTTTGTGTGAGGCGAGGTAAATATATGCACACATGAAACAGTCGAAGCGTCTTTACAATTGCACACGTAAGTAAAAGCTACACACAAGTACAAAACATGAACAGTTTATGTATACAAACTGTTCACGTACCTCGCTAGAGGGAAACGCGCGCAATACCAGTTCCGTGTAAAATGTTCTAAGAGTTAAAAAGTTTTTCTGTAGAACCACAAGGTAATACGTAGGTATTGTAGAACTCTATGGCTTGAGCTTTAGCAAAGAGGTTTATTTATTCATAACAGAACCTCTTTGGAGTTAACATAGACAAAATTATTTACGAAGGGTGCTTCATCAAAGATAATTTCGTAAGCCGTTATATCTACACAAATTATTTACCCGAGTCTAGCAGAATACCCCTCAATCTACATTATAATTTGGGACACATTTTAGTTTAAGTACTAAATTATTCAAGATACCTAATAACTGGCAATTTCACCTGATTTTTTAGATATGTCAAATTTAAAATAAGCGAAACAGGCACTTAGAGTAAACAATTTACGATAAGCGCCTGCCAAAATTGTAAAAGCAATTGTCCCAGGCGGCGTTTGAAGTCAGAATTGTATTTTCTACTATGAATTATTGTATCAGCTATATTATTTAAATTACATTAATTTTGTAAGTATTCTAATTGGCAACAGTACACCCTCTGAAAATATTACAGTGAGCGATAAACTTTCTAAAAATAAGTTACCGAAGTAAAAATAGTCACATAGCACAAAGCAAAGGACTAAGGAAAAAATAACAAAAATAAGGCACTCCCACGCAATAAGTTTCTGTGACGTCAAAGGACCTACCTACGTACGACAGTTCTGAGAATACAACAACATTAATAGCTTGTACTGTATTACCTGTAAGTGTGGGTTGAGGTGAAAATCACCTATTTTTCGCCGGCTTTAGGTCCCATACATATTGGGGCCTAGTGCCGTTCAACGGGCACAATGGAATTGAAACTTCGAGCTGCAATTACAATTTTTTAAATCTTGTATTAGAAAAATGTTTTTGCCTAACTCGGGAATCGAAGCTAGGGCATTTATAACACCCCTTCTTTTGTCGGGGGTTATTAAATGTATAATTTAGAGTTCACAGAACAGAAAAGGTTTGTTGTAAGTTTGAAATGTGTGTATCTGTGTACAAGTTTGGTGTTTCGTAGCGTCTAAACGACAGGATTGAGGTAGAGACCTAGATTAAAATAATCGTTGGTACCAAGGACATTACAATTGTTATGACAAGGTCCTTGGTTGGTAGTCGTGAAGTTCTTTTTTTTCTTTTTTTACGGCTTCACAGTCATTCTGCAAATTTTAAATGATTAAATTTTTTTTTTCTAAAATCTAAGGCTCTTGTAACTAATCGCTACAATTTTGCTAAATTAGACTGATTTAAATATCGTGCCACTTGAAGCATTAAAAAATACTTAAATTCTCCTCTATTACTAACTAAATAATTAAACAGCTAATTTTATGGCAGTGTACAAAGAAATCTAATATTTTTCCTGTTTAATTTTGTACAGAATATTGAAGGACTGTGAAAACCTACTCTGACACAGTTAAGTATTCAAAATTTCGTATTCAAAAGTCATGAAAGTTTTGGGGGAAGAGTCACTTTCATCCGCGGGTGTACACCTTTAATTGAATCCCCACACGTGGTCCCCGAGTGGTGCAAATCATGTGACAAAAAGTTATGGTCTGAATTGATGTTTGATGGCTTTAAGGTTTATCCATATGGACGCTCATTGAGAAGAAGAAAATGTCTGTTTGTCTTGTGTCTGGGTGTAATTATCTATATTTATGTATGTATTTACATAAGAAAAGTATTATATGTAGTAGGTACAAGCTCTGCTTAGTTTGGGATCAGTCAGATGGCCGTGTGTGTTAATGTCCCACTATGCCCCACGATATTAGTACTTATTTGGAAACTTTTTTCGTATTGACGACCAATTCGTTCATGGGGTAGAGCAGCGGTGGTGCAGCGGTACGAGCCTCGCCTTAGACGTGTAAGGTCGCGGGTTCGAATCCTGGTCGTGCCCAGACATCTTTGTGTGAATTGTTTCATCTTCGCTGCTCAATATCGGTGAAGGAAACAGCAATACTAAGAACTAATTATTTGAGGACATGTGACATCCACCAACACGCATTTGGCCAGCGTGTGTAGATTAAGGCCTAAACTCTCTAAACTCATAAGATAGTTGAGAGGAGACCCGTGCCCAGCAGTGGGACACTAAAAAGGGTTGAAGTGATTATCAACCTTACTCACATCTAGGAACACAACCAACAGTTACGACAGGCTAGTGTATTTATTTAACAGCATGGAAAAAAAAATACTCGGCAGTAGGTACAGTAGTAAGCGTCTTCGCTTGATAACTGCGAAATCCCGGATTCGATTCCTGGGTCCCATTATATGGGACCTGAACATAGCCGGCGGAAAGTGGGTGATAGGACAGATTAGGTATATTCACTTCTGCCTACACTTTCGGGTGATAAAGGCGTATGTTATGACGGTAGACGGTATGTTATGTGGAATTAAAAATATTATATTGAAAAAAAAAACACATTTTTATCAAAATAAGATTGATATGCATTCGCGCCAAAATATAATTCTGTCACTTCATGACCGAGTTCCGCCTAATTAAAAAAAAAAAGATGAAAAAAATTAGCACGTTCCAATTTACGAATAATGGGAGCATAATTCGATATTTTTGTCCGGCGCTTTTCAGTAGCCAGGATAATGAAAGACTGAGATGGATATAGGATATTATACCAGTTAGAAAGAGATAAAAACATTGTGTACTTTCTCATATAGATTTGCTGAAAGCTACCGCCTTGTAGTACACGATGCGTTTAGTTTTCAGCGGACGCTTGGAGAGGGCTGTCGCGTTTTGTTACCTGCGATTTTTTCGGAATTATTCGACATGTGATTTATAAAAACTATAAAAGATGCCTCTTGGGGGTGATTTTCGGACGGAAAAGGACAAATAAAGGTTTGTTTGTGATTTAATGGCGGAAGATGTGTAAAAACTTGTTCTATCAAAACAAACTCGTACCGTTTGATTTGCTATTTTGTGCGTATTTATATTGTAAATATTTGAGTCGCTAAATCGTTGTTGCTTGAGTGAAACGTAATTAAAAAAAACAAAGTGTTATGTGATGTGACGCAAGAGGTGTTTTTAAATTTCAAACTTGGAATTACAATCGGTAAGTATTTATGTTATTTTTTTATTTGCTATTAATGACATTATTTATTATCTATTAAATATTTTTTTTTATTTATCGCTTATTTTTTTTAACAGTTGTCAAAATAGAAACCAGGCAGCATATGTTTTGATTGATATCCAGATAAAAATAAGACAACACTGTATGGTCCAAACCTTTGCCTACATTTATGCGAATTATATTATCAACAACAACAGAAAGAAAACTTTTTTAATTATTAATAAATGGCGTTCTAGAACGTCGTCAGTGCTTTTAGTTTTTTTTTAAATCACCTAATCTTTTAAAAGGTTGTATACCTACTTGACATTGGCAAAATTGCGGAATTATTTCTGCACAGACCATAATTAAAATATGATGGCTTTTTAAAAAAACCTATTACGTTCAAAATAATAGGTACATACTTAGGCCTTGTTTGAATCTTTTATAACGTACCTAAGTACCTACGTTACACTTGCTGCTTGGTGTACGTAATTTAGTCGAAAGAAGTGTAACCACAACGGATAGAAATACTATTTTTAAGTGCATTAACGTAAAGAAGCAGAATGGAGTACCTACCTTATTTTTTAATTAAACTAGAATCATCTAGAAGTGCGAACTCTATAGAAACTGATATTATAAAGGTGAAGAATTAGTTGAACGCGCTAATCCCCGAAACTACTGGTCTGATTTGAAAAATTCTTGCACTGTTAGATAGCTCATTTATTGAGCAAGCATATAATTTACATTTATTCCACTACTGGGCATGTAAAATGTAGTTCATACGGGCGAAACAGCGGCCGAAAAACTAATCTAGTTTAAAAATACATTAGTACTAACAGTGAAAATATTGGATTGAAGACAGTACTTTTTCATATATTATTTTATATGATAAGTTACCGATGGGTTTAAGAACTAATTCAAATAGGACTCTAAACTAACCCCCGGATTCATAAAGGTCTTTTAAACTCATTACAGCTAAAATAGATATGTTATTCGTTTGTCTTTGTCTGTCATCTTAACATTTATACTAGTAAGAAAGAGACACAGTCCATTTTAACCAAAGAGTCATAAAAGATTTCTATGATAACACCGTAAGTGTAATTCTACAACAGGTATTAAATGCCCTAAACACACCGTATGTGTTATTATTATATTTACTAATATTATAAATGCGAAAGTAACTTTGTCTGTATGTCTTTGCGCTTTTATACAATGAACCGATATGAATGAAATTTGGTGTGGAAATAGTTTGAGACCTGGGAAAAGACATACTGGTCGTCGCAAAGAAAACGGTAACATCTAACATATTTTTTTTCGTAACTAAGCTATTAACATAATCGGAGTCAGTAAAAGATACTGATTTCAATGATTTTAATAACTCAAATACGAAAAAAATTTCAGATATCCCCTTTTTCCTTGCGACGTCATCATAGAGAACCGACGTACGCGCGGGCGGAAAGCTACAATTATATAAAAATGAATTGACGTGTATTTGTTTGTATCGATAAAACTCGGGAATGTCTTAACCGATTTAGCTAATTTTGATTTGATAATATTCGTACAAGGATGGTTTAACAAACGAGGAACAATATTTTCTTAGATTTACGAGAATATCACATATTGAAATAAAACTACTTCAAAACAGATTAATCGCTGTTTAATTAAAATTTTATATCTAACTTTTCAGTATTTTCAGACTTTCAGACTATGTAGTGAGTAATAATTGTGATTTATAAGTTTAAACGTCAAATACCTCAGTCCACCCATGAATATGAAGTCTGAAAAGTCTTTAAAGTTAGGATATAAAAATCTCAATTAAACTGCGATAAAATCCGTTATAAAGCAGTTTTATTCCAAAGTGAGGAATACTTTAATTCGCGATACGAAGTTCGCTGGGACAGCTAATAGTTCAATAATTCGTTATCTATTAGATAACGTTAGTGGTTATTAATGTAACAAATAACTTGATACTATTAGGTCAGGCCTATGATCCTCACTCGCACACGCACGTACACACAACATTATGTACATGTAGTGATAGCAACGGTGGTGCAGAGGTACGGGCCTCGACTTTGAAATAAAAAGTCGCGGGTTCGATTTCTGGTCGAGTCCACACATCTTTGTGTGAATTGTTTCATCGCCACTACTCAATATCGGTGAAGGAAAACATTGTGAGGAAACCGGCATGTCTAACAACTAATCATTCGAGAGTATTTGATATGAAATGAAATGAAATGAAAATTGGTTGCCTGTAAAGTCGGTATACGGGCGAAAGTTTTACGTGACAACGACTTTGAGTGGTAAAATAATTTTAATGTGAATATTCATTCGTATAGTAGGAAGAAGGATGAAATAATAGTAACAATTTAAAACATTTATTTATACAAAGAATTATATTTAAAACATTAATTTATACAAAGAATCTCGCTCTTAGGCGGGCTAACTGTGCTCGAGTGGAAGGGACGCGTGCCTTTCACTTTTTATGTCTGTCTCTCTCGCTCTTAGGCGGGCTAACCATGCCCGAGTGGAAGGGACGCGTGCCTCTCACTCGCTCTCATTGTGAGCGCATAACGTGAGCGGAGCGTAACGCAGTTTCTTGAAGTGTCACCCGGCAAACCAATTTATAAGACGTTGTCACGTCAAAATAAAAAATGAGATCATTATGGGTCCCAGGAAATTAAAAATTAAAGTTCTTAATTAAATCATTAATTTAAAAAATGAAATTTATATCTTAAAAAAATATACAATAAAAATGAAGGGAAATATTGCGAGGAAACCGTCATGTCGACGAACTAATCATTTGAGGACCTGTGACGTCCAACCCGCACTTGGCCAGCGTGTGTGGATCAAGGTCTGAACTGTTTTAACTCGTAAGATAGTTGAGAAAAGACTCGTGTCTAGCCGTGAGATACTATAAGGGTTGACGAGGACTGTTGGGACGAGTTTTGTCTCAACTGTCTTAAGACTGGATGGAGTTCAGGCCTTAATCCACACACGCTAGCCAAATGCGCGTTGGAAGATGTCACAAGTTTTCCAGTGATTACTCGTAGTTTCTAGTTTCCTCAAGACGTTTTCCTTCACCGACATTTAGCAGCGGCGAGGAAACCATTCACACAAAGATATGTGGGCACGATAGGAAATCAAATCCACGACTATATATTTCTAAGGCGAGGTCATTACCGCCACCACTTCTCGCTGCGCCATCGCTGCTTATATGGATTAATTTCTACGAAAATGGCGAAAATATGTTATTGTTTAAAATACAATGGACGAACAATACGTGCATTAAATTACATCTAATAAAATATAGACGGGTCAAACAATGTGGTGGTCACTTATCAATGGTTAAACAATAGACAAACTTATAAAAGGAAGTCAATTTGAAAAGGAGAATAAAAAAGAATAAAAAAAAAAGAATAAATAATATTTGAAAAATACAGTCGAGCACAGAACCTATTTGAAAAGGAGTAGGTTCTGTGCTCGACTGTATTTTTTTTCTTTTTGGTAGTAAAACACGTCAGCCGTTTATTTGGGAAGATTGAGGTCAATATAATTTTTATAATAATATTTTGACGGACCGGTGGCGTGGTCGGTAAGATACTTGCTTTTCACGTCGCAGGTCGTGTCGATTCCCACCCGAGACAAACATTTCTTTAAATATGTCTGTGTGTCTGGGTGTATCTATATTATCTATATTTAAGTATATATTTACAACAGAAAAGTATTATATGTATAATATATACCAGTTATCTGGTTTCCATAACACAAGCTCTGCTTAGCTTGGGACCAAATGACCGTGTGTGTTAATGTCCCAGAATATTTATTATATTTATTATTATTTATTATCACACACACATACAGCGCCATCTAGTCCTAAATTGAGAAATTATATTTGCTTGTGGTATGGGTGCACTACTCAAACATTATTTTATTTATTTCTAGTCTGGATGTATAAATATCTATTATAAGTATATATTTACAAAAGAAAAGTATTTTATGTGTAGTATTATATACCAGTTATCTGGTTTCCATAACACAAGCTCTGCTTAGCTAGGGACCAGATGACCGTGTGTGTTAATATCTCAGAATATTTATTTATTTAATTAATATTAATCTCATGCGCGTAAAAAGAAAAGAACGGCCATGACAATGAAAACAAATAAGTTGTTAAAATCTCAGGACAATTGTTTTAAGATTTCAACCGACGCTTTTTTAAATTGAGTAGATGTGAGTGCAAAAATATCAATGCAGGAAATGTGTGCGTTGTATATTTGTACAAGTGTGCGGAGAGGAGAGTACTCGTATAAAACCTCATTTAAGTTGTATAACAATGAACACAGTAGTTAAGTAGATCACCTTCTAAAGACAAATGTTATAAATACCCGTGTAATGTAAGTATGTAAAGAAACACAATTCTGTTCTAATTCTGTAACACATCTGTTGTGTTTTAATGGTATGTTTATTTCTGTGCGTATTTAAACAAACTACGTTTGTGCTGTGCCATACTTTTTAACACCTTGACCCTTTTTTATCCAATTTACTTCAAAATTTACGCGTTGCAATATAATAATTGTATGCTGTCCCCGGATTTTACGAGAGCTCATTTTTTTTCCTATAAGTGGCTTGTGCTTGACTACAACTTGCTTGTTGTTAAGCAATGATGCAGTCTACGATAGAACGCGTTTGTCCATTAAATCGGCATTTAATCGGCTATTGGAGTCGGCTCCCAGTCTAACCTCATGCGGCTAGCTACCAGAATGATACGAGCGACTGCCATCAGATCACGAAACCCGTAGGGAACCAGTAGCCGAGATGGTTAGACCAGGTGTCAGATTATATTGGCTTCTGACTACATGTAACGATTGTCATAGATGTGTTAAATGGCAACCGGGACCGACGGCTTAACGTGCTGTCCGAGGCACGAGGGTAGTCCCTCATCCAACCAGACACCGAAACAATTTTTTGTTTTTACACAAATATTGTCCGGAGCGGGAATCGAACCCGCGACCACTAATGTTTGTCTCGGGTACCTAATAATATTATTCTGCGGACATTGGTGTGGGTTATACATTTACACAATTCTTAAGAATATGCTTTTGTATCTTACCTTAAACGTATAATTGTTTAATGTTGCAAAATGTAAATAAATAAATAAATAAATTCTGCGTTACTATTTGGTTGAGTTTGGTTTGAAATAAATAATGTTTCAAAACGTGTTCTTGAGTAGAGACCACGGAGCTGACGTAGTGTAGAACGCCTTCAGATTAGGTGGCCAATGAAGCGTATGAGGTGTGATTCTAGCGATGATTAAATAACACAGCACTCATAGCTTACATACATTTATTTAGGGTCGTAGGCACACAAACCCGTCACAAAATTCCTACTGTGGAACTGGCGCTCCGGTACTCTCCTGGCTGTAGGCGTTGCGAAGTGACGGCCGAGGATGGTTCGAACACGGTGACGAGACGGTCTTGTGGTCGGAATTGAAGCCGCGGTAGTTGGTAGTGTCCAGATCTGGATCCACCGGTTAGACGAGCCGACACTTAGCCAGGGGGTTTTCAGCGTCAATATGGAACCCTGGGGGGGGTGTAGAATAGGCCTATATCCAGCTGCAAAGTAAAATAAACTCATGATTATGTCGTAATTATTTGAGTTGTAGTTCACAATGATGAATAAATCAATTGTGATTAATAATTTTAGTCGTCAAATACCTCAGTCCACCTGTGACCATGAAGTCTGAAAAGACTTTGAAAATTAACTTAAAATCTAAAATAAACCGCGATAAAATCGACATTGTAGTCGTCAATAGTTTGCGGGGTTCCGGGGAAGATATTTAAATTTGATTGATTCATATAAGTTCTTGTCCTTGAATGAACCAATTGAAATTAGCTAGTACTTGTGGTTGGCTGATACTCAATACTCAATACTCAATGTCTTTATCGCATCCATAATGTTACAGATAGGTGGTAAGTAATACAATTTTGACACAATTATGGACCCTATTGGGCACAGCATAAGAATGAACAAGTTTATTATAATAGCATGCAAAAAAAATTTTTTTTTTTATACGTAATAATGAGATCCGACAGGGAACCAGAGTAATCGATGTAGCTCGCCGGATTAGTAAGCTGAAGTGGCTGTGGGCCGGTCATATCTGCCGCAGAACCGACAGCCGTTGGGGTAAGCGAGTTCTTGAGTGGAGACCACGTATTGGCAAACGTAGCGTAGGACGCCCTCAGAGTAGGTGGAGTGAGGATCTTTGCAAGGTGGCTGGTAAGAGCTGGATGAGAGTGGCCGCGGATCGTGATCAGTGACGTGCTTTAGGAGAGGCCTATGTCCAGCTGTGGACTAGGATTGGCTGATGATGATGATGAAAAATAAATTTTAGGAGAGAGGAAGATGTCTCTATTACTAAACAAATAGCCTTAATTGGTATGTAGTGACACGACTTAAGTCAGGCGAGCGTTGGAATTGACTGATGGTATCTCTATCTCCCGATATCTATAATCTGCATGTCTTTAACTCACGAATCGGTATTTGGGTAAGCGCGTTCTATCGTACTACATCATAGTTTAACAATATTTCAAACAATATTGAATAATAAGCAATGGTGAAATGAAATCAAACGAAATGTGCGTGACCTAGGATCGAAATCATAACTTTTATTTCAAAGTGGCGTTTGGAACTACGTCACAACTGGTTTCAGACAAGCGTTTTATATGCGAGTATATAGGCCGACCGTTCAACTCGCGTATCGCCTATCGCCAAGATTCTGACGCCTCAAGCTGCACAGACAGTGATGATGATTAAAGCGATATGGATATTAGTGACGAATAGTCTTACATTACTTTTATCTGTGGTTATATAGTTCTATATGAGATTTAATTAATGTTTTATGACTTTGTACCTCAGATCGGCTGAGGCCGATTACACAGTAGTACTAAATAATTAAATAAAAACACACGAGAGCAGCGATGGCGCAGCGGTACAGGCCTCGCCTTAGAAATATAAGGTCGCGGGTTCGATTCCAAGTCGTGCCCACACATCTTTGTGTGAATTTTTTCATCGCCGTTGCTCTATATCAGTAAAGGAAAACATCGTGAGGAAACCCGCATGCTAAGAACTAATCATTCGAGGACATTTGACAACAACCAACCGGCATTTGGCTAGCGTGTGGATTAAAGCCTAAACTCTTTCAACTCGTAAGATAGTTGAGAGAAGACGCGTGCCCAGCTGTGGGACACTAAAAAGGTTGAGGTGAACTAAATAATTCAATAACAAAATAAGCAAACAAGTTATTAAAAAAATATTTGTAGTATGTTTTAGAAGGTACACGTTTTCATTTACTAGGTCTAAAAAAAGGAAAATTCCTCAGACACCGAAACCAAAGTTTTTGTTGTTAACTTTCGACCTCCCGGGTACAGGATAGCCCAATCGGGCGGCTACAGAGGTCGTCGAACCGCTCGTCTGTAGCGTTCTAGTAAAAACTAGAGTAAAATTTGAGATCACAAGGATCTTATATAATGTGTTAGCTCAATGAGATGTTAACTGACTATTATCATACGGCACAAACAAATAAAACAGAGTGTTATCATTAAACTATACGCACACATGCGCACATGGATATGCGCACGCGCATACTAATATTTTCACTGTATGTATACATATTAGTGACGTCCTCGGTAGTCGAGCGGTGTAAGCCGTCCGAATGGGCTGTACTGTATCCTGGAGGTCGCGGGTTCGATTCCCACCCCGGACAATATTTGTGTAACAACAAAATTTGTTTCGGTGTCTGGTTGGTTGAGGGACTACCCTCCGTGCCTCGGAGAGCACGTTAAGCCGTCGGTCCCGGTTGTCATTTAACACATCTATGACAATCGTTACATGTAGTCAGAAACCAATATAATCTGACACCTGGTCTAATCATCTCGGCTACTGGTTCCCTATGGGTTTTGAGGTCTGATGGCAGTCGCTCGTATAATTCTGGTAGCTAGCCGCATCAGGTTAGACTGGGAGCCGACCACAATAGAAATGGGAAAAGGCAAGGGGAATGATGATGTATACATATTAGTCTATGACTCATATGACTACACTAGATTTATGGCCGCACGACTCCGCCCGCGTGTAGGTCGATTATTACGCTAAATCATTAACATCTTTTTGCGCAGTCAGTTAAATACTATCCTATGTCCTTTCCTGGGTCCCAAACTATCAATAATAATATTTTATCCCCAAATAGCATTAATATGTGGCATTAAAAAATACATACGTATTACACTAGTCGACGGACCGGTGGCGTGGTCGGTAAGATACTTGCTTTTCACGCCGCAGGTCGTGGGTTCGATTCCCACCCGAGACAAACATTAGTGATGAACATTTGTGTTTGTGTCGAGTCTGGGTGTAAATATCTATTATAAGTATATATTTACAAAAGAAAAGTATTATATGTGTCGGAGAAGTCATTAGTACGGTAGCATACTTGACAGCGAGGCGGCAGCGCGTCGGGTCGACACGCTCGACAGAGTCTAGCCTGAGGTCCGCACGGGCGACGAGTGGGGATTGTCGCTACACGAACTGTGTGCCCCAGTTCTCTACAGACGTCCGTGCGACCAACATCGGTCTAGGAACTGTCTTACCACTCGTTGTATTAGTTCTACATTTCGTAACAAATTAATAGTGTGATTAAGATAACTTTGCTGCTCGTAACCACACCCACTCAATAAGTTTTCTGGCGATGACTATCCCTCTGATCGGCCCCCTGCACCGAAATCAGAAGCGGGATAAAGGAGCAGACAAACCATCACCTAACTGAAACTACGCAACGCCGTGAAAAATAAAATGACGGGAGTGGTGACAGCTGGCGACGTGAACAAAAAGACACATCTCTACCCAGTGCCCTAATGGAAGTGGAGGTTTCACGCAGCAAGCGACACGTGAGGGTCGACGTGTGCGTGGTTGATCCACCGGGACGAACTTTTAAACATCAAGGTCAGTCGTTCTTTTTCTATTGAGATTCCGGTGCCAGTGTTCACTTCGTTAAAGAGAGTAAACGTAGTGGTAAAAGAGTACAAATGTTGTAACCTTAAAGGTTCAGTCAAGCATACTTGGCATTGTTTAAATTATTTGTTTTGTTGAAATCGATAATTTAATCGAGATTTTATTGTACGTTATGCCTGATGTAGTGATTTTATTTACGAAGTGATATGATATTAGGCCGCGAAGTATTGTTGCAAGGTTTTATTGTTAGTATAACCGCGACTCATTTTAAAATTTGAAAAGTTCTCGATATAACGATTGTAATTTACAATGATCAGTGAGTACCACCGAACTGTTTAATAATAATAATTTACCCTCGATAAATTGTTTTACCGTTGTTGACAATCACGTTTCGCGAGAACATAAATCGGCTATTGTCTATGTGTTGTCTCGTTACTTAGATTATTTAATAACTGGTATGTCGCTAACATGCGTAACTACAGGTGAGCTTGTTTTTTTCGCTTAGTTGAACCTTATTTGGTTGCTCAAAAATGACCGTATCGTTTTAGTGCGGAAGAAAGAAAAACGATCGTGAGCGTGTAGATGAGTTATTGCGTGCAAATATTATTTCACTGGGTAATTTAACTTTTCACTATAGCTAAGCTAAGACAGTTTATAGGCTTAGTCGCATACTTCAGACAGTTAGACTGCTGAGATCCAGTCTCTTAGGGAGGCCATGGTTGAAGGCTTCAACTTATATCTCAAAGCTGTTTCCGACTGGGGTGACGCCAATCTAGTCAAGTGTAGTGCTGCTAAAACCCAGGCGTGTCTATTCTCTGCTAAAAAAGGCCATTTTAATTGGCTCCTACTTTTCAAGGTGTATCCGTGCGTATTACAGACCACTTTGAGCTTCTTGGCGTCAATATGACTTTGAACCTCAATTTTGACCCGTACATTGAGCCCATGGCTCAACTCGCTGCCAAAAAGCTAGGTGTCCTCGCGAATACGTCAGTACTTCACGCCAAAACAGATGCTCAAGCTATATCAAGCACAAGTTCGCTCATGCATAGAGTACTGCTCGCATCTTTAGGATGGGTCAGCTAAATACCAACTCAAGGCATTGGAGTCTATAGAAAGGCGAGCCAAGAGGCTTATTAGAAACGAATCCCTCGTCAAGGCTAAATTGCAAAGCCTCGAGCATCGCCGCATAGTCGCTGGTCTTTCGGTCTTTTACCGGACACACTTCGGAAAGTGTGCGTTGGGATTAAACAATCTTATTCCCCCATCCCCGTTCTTCCACTGGACAATTGGAGGTGTGGCTGTGCGCCGCCGTTATATGGTGGAAGTTCCAGGGGTACGCACGGAGCGCTTTGTTTCCACTTTCACTGTGCGAACTGCCGGGTTGTGGGATTCGCTGCCGGCATCTATGTTTCTCGATAGCTATAGTCTGCCGGTCTTCAGGTCACGAGTGAATCGATATTTACTGGGTACGTGCGTTCCATCGTAGACTGCAGCATTGCTTCACATCAGGCAGGTTGTGGTCAAGCGCAAGCCTATTTTAAGATAATAAAAAAGTAAGTGCCTAATTTTGGACCAACAGCGCCACGAGTACATTAGGAAAGAAGTAATTCATGACGATTTACGCAATATAGATAGGGCCGCATTCTATGAAAAAAAAAGTAAATTCGACAAGATAAAGGCAAAGGTCAATAATTTTTCGGTGGGAGAGTTTGTTTTAATTATGAACGAGGAGTGTAATCATACAAAGTTGGATTCCAAATTTAAAGGACTGTCCGAGGTCATAGGAGTTCTTGATAGTGACCGTTATAATTTAAAAGCACTACATTGTAACCAAACCTACAAATACGCACATGAAAGCTTGCAAAAAAAGAAATCCGGTGAATCAAAGTATAACTGACGAAATTGAGGTAGAGTAAAGTCGTGATGATGACGACGAGATTGTTTAAGCTTGCATAATGATTGGACCGTACCGGAGGTTGTCGTGTAGCCGTAGCTCAGTAGAAATCGGCATCTACTACATTGTAGTAGTCCGTGAGTACGCGGTAGTGCAGTCAACTCCGGCAGAGGTCGGGTTTCTTGGGAAACCGTGAGTCCAGGGGAGACTCGGCGTTCCCGTGGGGGTTCGCATAAAGTTGAGTAACTGGAGGTTACTGGGCTATGTGTAGCCAATGGTCATATGCAGAGCTTAAATTAGTTTACTTATTGTAAGTGTTTGTCTCTTGTGTGAGAGTGTAAGTTTTAGTAGTCAGTTGTGCTTTGAGTTTCTGATTTTGATATTGAAGCGATTTAACTGAATAAGTGATATTGATTGTTCATTGATTTTTAGTAAACAGGTTTCCTTAATTTAATAAAAAAAATGATAAAGTTTAGAGTTCTGTTAAATTTGGGGATTTCTGGAAATCTTTATCTTTATCTTTGTCTAAAGCCAGGTACTTGTTCCTTCTAGTTTAGTAGGCCAGGCGTGACTGAACTATGTGATACTGTGTGTTGAATATTGTTTCAGAATAACACACAGAGACGTGTGTCTCGCAGGATGGCCGTGTCGGAGAAGTCATTAGTACGGTAGCATACTTGACAGCGAGGCGGCAGCGCGTCGGGTCGACACGCTCGACAGAGTCTAGCCTGAGGTCCGCACGGGCGACGAGTGGGGATTGTCGGTACACGAACTGTGTGCCCAGTTCTCTACAGACGTCCGTGCGACCAACATCGGTCTAGGAACTGTCTTACCACTCGTTGTATTAGTTCTACATTTCGTAACAAATTAATAGTGTGATTAAGATAACTTTGCTGCTCGTAACCACACCCACTCAATAAGTTTTCTGGCGATGACTATCCCTCTGATCGGCCCCCTGCACCGAAATATGTATAGTATATACCAGTTATCTGGTTTCCACAACACAAGCTCTGCTTAGCTTGGGACCAGATGACTGTGTGTGTTAATGTCCCAGAATATTTATTTATTTATTTATTAGTAATACGCGGTACGAAGTTCGCTGGGGCAGCTAGTCTATTATATAAAATTTCCATGTCACAATGTTTGTTACCGTACTCCTCAGAAACGGCTTTACCGATTTCTACCAAATTTTATATGCGTATTCAGCAGATCTGAGAATCGGCTACTATCTATTTTTCATAACCCTAAGTGATAAGGGTTGTTCACCCTTAATTTTTTTTTTTTGATTTTTGGACGTATCACATTAGTAATACGCGGTACGAAGTTCGCTGGGGCAGCTAGTCTTATAAAAAATGAATAGCGAAATGTGTTGGTAAGCGCATAACTCGAGAACGGCTGAACCGATTTCGCTAATTCTTTTTTTAGAATGTTCCTTGAAGTACGAGAATGGTTTTTAAAGAAAAATTAAAAAAAGACAGCCTCCTCAGAAACGGCTTAATAACGGCAGTAATAATTGTGATCAATATTTTTGGACGTCAAATACCTCAGTCCACCCGTGAACATGAAGTCTGAAAAGACTTTGAAACGTCGGGATCTAAAATCTAAAATAAACCGCGATAAAATCGGTTAAAAAGTAGTTTTATTTCAATGTGTGATATTAGCGTAAATCTAAGACAATACTTTGCTACTCCTTTACTAATTTTAATAATAAATAGCGGACCCCACAGACATCGTCCTGCCCGATAAAGCAGTGCCACCTACCGGGTCCAAAAATAGATTACGACCGATTCTCAGATCTATCGAATATAGATATAAGATTCCACAAAAATCGGTCAAGCCGTTTTGTTTTTTTATTTTAGAATATTCCTTGAAGTACGAGGATGGTTCTTTCGCAGAGAAAAATAAAAAAACAAAACGGCTTGACCGATTTTTGTGGAATCTTATATCTATATTCGATAGATCTGAGAATCGATCGTGATTTATTTTTGGACCCGGTAGGTGGCACTGCTTTATCGGGCAGGACGATGTCTGTGGGGTCCGCTATTTATTATCAAAATTAGTAAAGGAGTAGCAAAGTATTGTCTTAGATTTACGCGAATATTACACATTGAAATAAAACTCCTTTTTAACGGATTCTATCGCGGTTTATTTTAGATTTTAGATCCCGACGTTTCAAAGTCTTTTCAGACTTCATGATCACGGGTAGACTGAGGTATTTGACGTCCAAAAACACTAATCACAATTATTACTGACTATTACTTATTATTACCCAAGCAAAATCAACTCAGAATTCAAGACACTGTAAGCTCAGTTTGCTTAAATCGGAACGCAACTTAAATATTAATGTTTGAAGGTAGTCAGTAATAATTGTGATTAATATTTTTGGACGTCAAATACCTCAGTCCACCCGTGAACATGAAGTCTGAAAAGACTTTGAAACGTCGGGATCTAAAATCTAAAATAAACCGCGATAAAATCGGTTAAAAAGTAGTTTCATTTCAATATCTTATATCTATATTTGATAGATCTGAGAATCGGTTGTAATCTATTTTTCGACCCGGTAGATGGCACTGTTTGATCGGGCAGGACGATGTCTTCGGGGTCCGCTAGTTATTAATAAAATTAGTAAAGGAGTAGCAAGCTGAAGTGGCAGTGCGCTGGCAATATCTGTCAAAGAACTTATAATCGCCGAGGTAAACGAGTTCTTGAGTGGAGACCACGTCTAGGCAAACGTAGTGTAGGACGTACTCTAGATAAGTGGAGCTACGAACTGCGAAAGCTAGTCGGCAGTAGCTGGATGCGACAAGCCGTGGACACAGTAAAACGGTGCTTCTTGGAAGAAACCTATGTCCAGCCGTGGACTGCAATAGGCCGATGGTGAAGTAATAAGTGTAAAACTATTTTAAAAAGGATTTTATCGCGGTTTATTTTAGATCCCGTCGAACGCAACTTAAATAATAATGTTTGTAGGTACTCAGTAATCATTGTGATTAATAATTTGGAGATACCTCAGTCCAGCCATGACCATTAAGTCTGAAAAAACTTTGAAACGTCGGTATCTAAAATAAACCGCGATAAAATCCGTTTTAAAATAGTTTGTGTGTGTTAATTAGTACAGCGCAGTTCAGGAAAATTCGGGAAACATCGAAATAACTTATTAGCAGAGGTCGGAGTAGGTAGATTGATTTCTCGTCATTGACGTCAAACGTAGAGAAAAATATGGATATGACTCCAAAATACCACAATTTAGACACAAATCAAAAGACGTCAAAAGGAATACTTTAAAATTAGAAAATATTGAAAAAGTTATGATTATTTATTTTAATTGTATTAACGTTGAAAGCCAAAATATGGAAATTGTATCCGATGATGATTAAAATAAATTTATTTATCTTTTTGTTTAATTAAAAATAATTGTTCATTGAATTCAATCAATCATATATATAATAAACGATTTTGTTATCCGATTTTGTTGTATGCTTTTTATTTTATTTTATTCCATAATTCCAATCCCGGAACTTTTTCCGGTACTTTCCGCACATTATGAATAAAATGACATGTCCATATTATAATATCTTGACGCAAGTATATAAAATCAATCTACCTACTCCGACCTCTGCTTATTAGTTATTGAGAGAATATCAAGTTTTGCGATGTAAATTGTTGGTTATAATAATGCAAAATTAATAATAGGAACACTTGTGCAGAGATAGTGTAAAAGTTGATTCATTGCCACTTGTGAGTGAGTTATCAATGGCATTTATATTTGAAATCTTTTCACTTGGCACAAGTCATAAAAGGAAACGACTTTTTAACACCCGACAACAAATAGAAATGTTATAAGTTTGACGTCCATCTGTGTTTATGTACACACGGCTACAGATCAAGCTGTACCAAAATTTCCAGTATAAGCTGATCTCGCATTGTATAGGATTTCCGAACAACAAGAAGTTAGCTTACTATGGGAATATGGACATTGCTGAAAATCAGTGCTGTGGGTCGCCTCTAGTAGGCACTCACAGCGTTTACTGAGCAATGTCCATGTTTGACACTGATAGGTCACACTTACTCTTGTTTTTAATTGTTGTTATGTTTGTTTGTTTTTTTTTCTTTCTCTTTCTATGTGTTTCTTTTTTTATCATTTAATTTTGTGTTTCCTGTCGTTGTCAAATAAATGTTTTTCTTTCTTTCTTTCTTTCTTTCTTTCTTTCTTATACTGGAAATGTATAGCTTGATGTGTTTTATTCATAACTATCGAGACTCATTAGTTAAAATGGACTTTATCCAATGTAATCTTAACGAACTGTAATTAACTGCTAGAATTTATAATTGTGCTATTGAAAGATTGGGGTGAAGTGATATTTGCCGAAGTTATTTAATTGTAATACCATCTTCTTACCCGATTATTCACGCCTATCTAAAGATTTTTAGTCTAAAACCTTCAAAAACCTTCACAATAATACTATTAATATACAAACAACTAATTAAAACAAAATGCTGCCTTAGTTATTGTTCATCAATGGAGTAGAGACATTTATTCAATAGGAAGGTTTTAAGTTTAGTTAAAAACGAAGATTTACATAATAACGAGTTTCAGATCTACAGGTAGCTAGTTAAATATTAGTGTATAAAACTCACACTCGCAGTTGTCACATATTTCGGTTCATAAATTAAAGGATTTCAAATATTAATGCGATTTAAGTACTTACAGGCTTTTATTCTATTATTACAAATACACTTCACAGCAATCATGACACTATTAAATGATCACTTTAACACTGTAATACACAATAACGCTGCTTAGCTATGACCAGAGGTCCGCACAGTTCAGAGATCGGAACACAACTGTCTGCTTAAGTCTGGCACAACGACAAGGTTGGACTCGCATCCGTTTTGACCAACGTTGTTGCTGTCAAACGATCAGGTAAATTTGCAATACTTAACCGGAAATCAAAAAAATAATATGATTAATACTATTTAGTGGATTTTGCCAACGTAAAACTATAACAATATTGATATTTCATCATAGAACGTTTAGTGTTGCTAACATTAGGTAGTTTATGCTTATGGGGGTAAACCTTCTCTACATAGTCAAAGTAGGCATGAGACAGATATATCAAAACGAAACTGAAATCTGGTTGCAGTCATAAATCGTATCGCACCGATATTCTAATATGAGAAAACCGTTTTTAGGAAACGCATTAACAATACCGCGATAACGCAAACAATCTAGTCCGAACCAAACCGAACCGTGTGTTTAGTTTTGCTAACCGAACTGCAAATGATATCTATCTAAAGCTTACGTTTTCGATAGTTTTGATATTCATTCGTTCTCTATCACTCTACCGTACGATTACTTAGTTAGAATAAGAGAGAGCGAATATAATTTCCTTTTCTTTCTAACTTAGTTATCCGTCGAAAGAGCAAAAGAGATGAAGCGAATCGTGGCGTCGCGAAGCAAGCTAAATATTAACTACGCTCCGATATTCGCTACTGAAATCGATTTCTAAATCTGAAATCAGATTTGTATCGGTTTGTGAAAAAATCCTAAAACGCCCATACCTAGTTCAAAGTTTTTGCTAAAAACCGCACCCGCTACCGCTTATGACTTGCCTCTCAATTAATTTTCAAGTACAATCAATGGCAGACAGCGTTGATTTCGAGTGCCATAAATACACGGTGATATTTTATAAAATCATAATTAAGTTGACTCTCGTGAAATTAATTACCCTCATTATAGGTGACTGAGTGGTGTCAACCAGGTAATAAAATAAATAAATTGATTGCTGGCTGTAGAGCTGTTAGAAATAGAAGGTCACGGGTTCTACGACCGCCGTCATCAACGGAGCTATTTCGCTGGATCAATCTACTTGCGACCCCGAACGGTGCAACCCGTGTCGAAACGTAAAGTCAAATTAAAGGTGAGCGCGTTCACTTCAACTTCAACCATTTTTAATGTCTCACTGCTGGGCACGGGTCTTCTCTCAACTATCTTATGAGTTGAGAGAGTTTAGGCCTTAATCCACACACGCTGGCTAAGTGCGGGTTGGTGGATGTCACATGACCTGGAATGATTAGTTCTTAAACATGCCGGTTTCCTCACGATTTTTTCCTTCACCGATATTGATCAGCGGAGATGAAACAATTCACACAAAGATGTGTGGGCACGACCAGGATTCGAACCCGCGACTTTATTTTTCTAAGGCGAGGCCTAGGCTCTAGGAATTGATTATTACCGTTTAATTCGTTTACTTCATTAAAATTAGGTAGCGCCTAAGAGTTTTAAATAGCATCAAAAATAAGTACCTATTATTTTATAATAAGTAATTAGGAGCGCGTTAATTGCCCGTTATGATAAATATAAACACCTAAACATTACGGGCCGGGGTGGCGTGGTCGGTAAGATACTTGCTTTGCTGCACTTCGTGGGTTCGATTCCCACCCGAGACAAACATTTGTTTAAATATGTCTGTTTGTCTTGTGTCTGGGTGTAATTGTCTATATTTAAGTATATATTTACAAAAGAAAAGTATTATATGTAGTATATTACCAGTTATCTGGTTTCCATAGTACAAGCTCTGCTTAGTTTGGGATCAGATGACCGTGTGTGTTAATGTCTCACTATATTATTATTATTATTATAACTGTTATAATATTATCTAAGCTACTTACTTATTTTGCGAACATGCAACCGACACCCTGTATTATATAAATATATTTAAACGTATTTCTTAGTAATCTCCGAAAGTAATTATCTCCCATCGGTTCTTCCTACGACAGTTTAAGGCCACAATTTCGTTTGAAAACCATAAAATTGGACGAAGGACCCACAAAATCAACAAGGAAGTAAAACGAAGTCTGTATGCAATCCAGTTTCACAACGTTAGTTCATCGATGACGCGGCACACTGAAGTTCCTGTTGTTGTTGTTGATTCCTGTCATATCAACTTCAGTTTTCAAATACAAACTCGCATCCAAATCGGTTCATCCGTTTAAGCGCTACGAGAGAACAAGTCTTGTACACAGATACTAAACATTACAACCCTATTTTTTCCTCCATAACCAAGCAACGCATTTTATAACTGCTTTTTCAAACAGATATTTTTAGGAAGATTAATTTACCATATACTAACATCCGTCCACGGCTTCACCCGCGTGGTACCTATTGGGATAATAAGTAGCCTATGTGTTAATCCAGATTATAATCTATCTCTGCGCAAATTTCATCTAATCCCGTCCAGTAGTTTTTGCGTGAAAGAGTAACAAACATCCATATCTTCTTACAAACTTTCGCGTTTACAATATTAGTAGGATAGTATTTATTACACTTAATTACACCCTGTATGTAACAAAGTGTCATAAAATAGTTGAGTTGTAGATATTTGTTGGTTGTGTAACCGATGTGTTGAGGATGTGCTATTTAACCGAATCGATCCGAATAAGCTTTTCAAGAGCTCATTTCGAATGAGGTCACGTAAATTGTCCCTCCCTACGACCGATAATGTCCAATAAGCACAACTTTGACTTGTCAAATGAATGGGCGACGCCATCTTGAATGTAAATCTAGACTTACACAGAAACGCCGCCGCTTTAGTTGGGAACAGCTTATTTATTTAATTGTTGCAAACATCAAAAAAGAAAGAAAGAAAGTAAACATTTATTTGACAAAGACAGGACACACAAAATTAAATTTAATAAAACACATGAAAAGAGACAAAAAAACATAAATAGAAATTAATACAAATAAAAATAATAATAATAAGAAAATTCCTCCAAACCGACCGGGAAAACATACACAGACACACTAACACTTACCTTACTGCACCTGCACCTACCACACATTCTACTTTACACACCTCTCAATTGACCACATCCACCACTAACCAACCAGTTCAACCTAATTTTTATACCCCCACTGCCTGATGTGCACTTGGCTTAGGCCCGTGTTCATCAGCAAACCGGTTTATAACCGAGGGAAAAAACAAAAAAAAATAATAGAAATTAAAAATAATAATTAGAAACAAGAGTAAGTGTGACCCATCAGTGTCAAACATGGACATTGCTCAGTAAACGCTGTGAGTGCCTACAAGAGGCGACCCACAGCACTGATTTTCAGCTATTTTCATATTCCCACAGTGTGACGCCAGGCGCTAAGGTTGCCAAAAGATCAAACCTGCATAATTTGTTTGTATGTATTAAGAAAAAAAAGCAAATATTATCTAGACATTATCACCAACCATTACTTATCCGTTATAATTCACTACAAAACTAAAATATTGAGTTATTTAAAACAGATTTAATTGTAAAATCATCATCAATGGTAGATCCATAGAAAATGTAGGGGAACAGAAGGCAGAACGGACCACTTAAGGAAAAACGCATCTAGAAAAAAAAAAATTATATTTATGTAAACTTTTTTTCAGTACAACTAATCAACACTTTAATCTTTATCTTACTTATTAATTAGACTTTAATCAAATCACAATTTGTGAAGATATTAGATGATTTCTAATAACTAACTTTGGTCCGTTTTACCTTCATGCAGAAGGTAAAATGGATCACCCTTAAGGGCAAAACGGACTATCACTAATCAGAGCATCTTTCGCACACAAATATGACTTCATCATCGTTGTCGTCTACTCCAGCGCAACAGCAATGTGCCCATGATTGGCAATCTTGACATTGCACCCACCCATCTGTTGATTCCGAATACATGTGGCCACAGTAAAGGTATCATCGTCTTCGGAGGAACTGTCACTTCTGTTCTTTTTAGTTGCCTTTATATCACTTTTTTACTAGCTTTGCCTTTCGATGATATTTGTATGGTGTCGTTCTTATAATTTGTCATTTTCTTCTTCGATCCCTTTACTAAAGTCTCGTTCCATGTTCCATGTTCTCGTTTACTAGTCTCGTTCCATGAATTCTGATTAGACGTTCTTCTATAATTATTAACCATCTAAAACAAGAAATACTATCATATGTAACAAAACAAAACCACAAAACAAAAAAAAATATATATATATATATATACCAAGAACACATTTATATTGAAGGTAAAACGGCACCCCGGTCCGTTTTGCCTGGGGCCGTTTTGCCTTTTAGGTGTTATTAACACAACAAAACAATTTTGAGGTTGTGTCGCATGTAATGGCCCTCATAATTAAATATTAGGTCAATAATAAAACATTCTAACCATGGAATCCAATGGGACACGTTATCATAAACCAAACGAAACTGGAGGCCAGTCAAAAAACCAAAATTTTACATCAAAATCTCAAAAAACAAACTTACCTCGCTGTAATTGTGTGCATGCGGGCGATGTCATTGGGCACACTGACCGAGAGAAATGACATGACTGCCTATTAAATGGCACAACTCATTCATAGATGGAGCTACTGGTTCCGAAATTATTAATGTGTTCCGTTTTGCCCACTGGGTCCGTTTTGCCTTCTGTTCCCATTATTACAGAATGTCTTCAACCCTTTTTAGTGTCCCACTACTGGGCACTAGTCTTCTCTCAACTATCTTCCGAGTTTAGAGAGTTTAGCCATAAACCACACACGCTGGCCAATTGCGGGTTGGTGGATGTCACATGTCATCGAATTCTTAGTTCATAGGCATGCTGGTTATACAATAAAATATTATTATAATGATACGAAGAGAAGGCTTCGTGTTGAGTTACGTGCTGCCTTAGATTGCCGCGAAATCTCCGGTAGACGACACCCTTCGGCCAAATTCTTGTTTGAGGAGGGTTTCCAGATGTTGACTCGGAACTGACACTATGAATGATTTGAAATTCGTGTTGTAACGAGATTCCAAGTGTTTGTTGTTCTAAGTACTATGCGTTTCAAATAAGAATAAGACTGAAAATCCGCCATCTTGGACCGGAATGCGCAGCAACTTCACATTTTTCAGTACGGTGAGCAAAAATAAAAATAGAACACTTTATAACTTCATTGTACGCTAATTAAGCTTATTCGTCTGCGATAAAATAATTCCATATCGTACATCTATTATATAAAATTTCCATATCAATGTTTGTTACCGTACTCCTCCGAAACGGCTTGACCGATTTTTACCAAATTTTATATGCGTATTCAGTAGGTCTGTGAATCGGCTACTATCTATTTTTCATACCCCTAAGTGATAAGGGTTGTTCATCCTTAATTTTTTTTTTTATTTTTGGGTGTATTACATTAGTAATACGCGGTACGAAGGCAAGTTGTGGTGAAGCGCATAATCCGATTTATTTACATTTTATTAAAATCAATTTACTAAGTTTTGAGTTATAGCTATAACATTGAAGTTCATTTGTATATGTTTAAAATTTATTATCATGAGTGACAATGTAAGTCAGTACCTACTATCATTAAATTATATTCAAATAAATCACAAGAGTAACAATATTTTATCTCTTTGAGTGTTCAACCTATTTCTTTGTATCTCTACAAAATAAATACTTTTTTAATCTTCGAAATATGTATAAATCCGTATACAAATATTTTGTTCCTATTATATTTAAGAGTATTAAATAATATTAAGTATAAAGCTGAAGAGTTTGTTTGTTAGTAGATTTCAAAAATACATGCAAGGTTAGATAGCCCAATTACTGAGAAAGGCTTTATGCTATAGAGCGGAAGCTTGTCTATACTTCTAAATTAATATTATAAAGAGGAAAGATTTGATTGTTTGTTTCTAACGAAAAGGCTCAAAAACCACTGAACCGATTTTAAAAATTCTTTCACCATTACAAAGCTACATCTTTACTGAGTAACATAGGATATATTATATGCTAAAATAAATTAAAGATCCTTTTAAAAACTTCGACAATGTAACACAGGTGTGAAAAAAATAACGAAAGATATCATTATAAAGCGCACGCTGCGCAAACTATTGACATTAGAGCAAAGTGATGTACTACAGTTTTATAGAAGACATAAATATCTACAAAAATGCCCCCGGCACCATATACCTAACTATTATAGTTACGTCACAGTAACTATTTTTTCATTTTATAATATGCAATAGTAACGACTGTACCAACTAGACCACATTATTCATACCTTGGTATTAATCCATAAATAAATCACTTTATAATCAAGTATGTATCAGTAACTGTAAATTACTTTTGAATTATTCAAATCAGAGATACTATTCAAAAGTTATCATGAGTAGGTATAATATTTATTAAAATTGAAATTTAAGAAACAGAGCGGTCTCTCAGATCCGGCTCGAAGGACCAAACGATGTTGGGGTTTTCTCGTCGTTGACGGAATCCCGGTAGTTATTGTAAACACCAAACCCCAAAGTAATAGAAGAATAAAGTTTATTTGTTATGCGAAGGCTAAGTTAAGTGTCTGAGTCGTACTTTAATTGGTAAGTAAATTTTGACACATTAGCACTTGTCGGAGGTTAAGTGACGACTAAAAGTACTTAATTAGGTTGCAGATAATGCGTGAAAGATTAAATGCTGTATGAGCGTAAAATGGCTCGTACAGACTGTGACTAATGAATTTTAACCCCCGAAATAAAGACGGGTTTTATAAGTTTGAGACGTGTATATCTGTGTACAAGTTTGTTGCCACATAGCTCGGATGGACCAATTTTAATGCGGTTTTTTCATTAGAAAGCTATAATAATAGAGATTCTAAACAAAAAAATGTGTGATGTGTTACAATTTTATTTATTAACAACTAGCGGACCCCGCAGACGTCGTTCTGCCCGGTAAAACAATGCCGCCTACCGGGTCCGAAAATAGATTACGACCGATTCTCAGACCTACTGAATATAGATATAAGTTTTCATAATAATCGGTCAAGCCGTATCGGTGAAGTTTGTTCTTTTTTTAATTTTTCTCTGCGTAAGATCCATCCTAGTACTTCAAGGAGTATTCTAAAAAAAATAATTAGCGAAATTGGCTCAGTCGTTCTCGAGATTTGCGCTTACCAAAACATTTAGTGATTTATTTTTAGTAAATAGATAACAGAGATATAGGTACACGTAAAATTTAGCTATTGGTTCATGCTTGAAGTAAATAAATGTAACACTACGACTATATCCCTCACGGGGTAGGCAGAGCGTCGAGAGATTGTATATGATGATATCCTTTACGAATACCCTGCCCCGTGGGGGTGCAGGGCGGGGGCTATGTGGGACTCCCAAAGGGTACCCACTACTACCTCCTGGGTGTTCCGTCACCACATTTGACCAGGAACCACATGTGACATAATCGCGACCGTTACTTTAGTAGGTACCTAATATTTATCTATAAGTGGGTCTATCTGTGGGTTACTCCGGCATCATAGCTTATAACGAATGATTTTAGCTGTTTGTGGTGCCAAAGCAGACTTGATCGAGTATTATAAGCATGGTAAGTCTGGCAAGTGTGACAAAATTTATAATTATTAAAAGTTTGTCTAATTCCGATATCTACCCGTGCAAAGCCGGGGCGGGTCACTAGTATATTCATAACATAAAGAGGTCTGTAAAAATGATGATATTAAATTATCTTATTCATAATAACTTGAATGATAGAAATACACTTTGTTAACAACAATAAAGCTGAAAGTCTTGTTAAATATTCTTTTGTTAGACACACAAAGACGAACAAAAGTAATTACGTTGGGACGCGAATTTGACCTTAATTGTGTTACTTTTAAACAACCCGACGAAAAACAGGGGTGTTATTTTATCTATCTACTAGCTGCCCCAGCGAACTTCGTACCGCGTATTACTAATGTAATACGTATGTATTTTTAATGCCACATTATACAAAAATTAAAACGAAAAATTTCGTAAAAATTAAAAAAAAATTAACGGTGTAAAACCTTTATGACTTAAGGATATGAAAAATAGCTAGTAGCCGATTGTCAGACCTACTGAATACGCATATAAAATTTCATAAGAATCGGTCAAGCCGGAGGAGTAGGGTAACTAACATTGTGACGTGGAAATTTTATATAATAGATGTACCTATCTGACTACTAGTTTGTTGCTATGTATCTATGTAAAAAAAATATAAAAAAACATGAAAATTATCTACTCCAGTGTAAAATATATTTTTTGTGATATTAAAAAAATCACGCTTTTTAAAGCTTACTGTAACTCTATACACGTGCAGCCTGTGGATGAATACACTCAAGGAGCATACAGGGCCCTGCGTACTCAAAATAACAATGCCTTCTGGGCGCTGTTGGGGCTGCCGCGCTACTGCAGTGCCTCAGGGATGTTATCCTCGGCTTACGTTGATAGCTTTTCGGCTATCATCAGAAAGCGTACAGCATCCCTGTTGCAGCGGGTGCGAGGTGCCTCCAACAGCCTCCTGAAGACAGTAGCGGGGAGATTGGATGTGGACAGTGCCATTATGAGGCACTGGACCCGCATCGTATTTAAGGACACGGCAATATCTTTTAACGATTTGATTAACAATGTACCTACATAATACTAACATATGTAGTTCGTAAGATCATTGTTACTAACTAATCATTCGAAGCACAGATAATGTAATACTTTACTAGATTCGAAGACATGTGATTTCCACCAACCCGCAGTTGACCAGCATGTGTGGAATTAATGATTAAACTCACATATTTAACGCAACAAAAGGGTTTATTTATTTTTTAATTTTAAGTTATGAATTATTATTTAAAACACAAATCGCTGATGTAGCTCGAAAAGCCCCTAAGTTGAAGTGGGATTGGGCTGGCCATGTTTGCCGTATGGCAAGCGAGCTGTGGGCAAAGATAGACATAGACTGGCATCCAGACCCAAGGAGGAGGCGTTGCGGTAGACCGAGAAGGAGACGGTGGGTCGAAATCGATAATGGATAATTGGATGGAGGTGGCTCAAGACCGCGACGCCTCGAAGGTGTTAGGGGAGGCCTTTGCCCAGCAGTCGGATGATCCGGGCTAGTAATAATAACAATAATAATTATTATTATTTAAGTGTTTCTTACCATTAATTTTTTAATTTAAAGGGGGGACTATCAATTCGACCTGTTTGTAAGTATCTGATATTGTCGGAATTGCGCTGAATTCCCAGAGGACATTGTCGGTTTCTAAACATAATTACTATACGAAGTTTCGTAAGTGTATGTATGTACGTATAATAATAATAATAATAATAATAAATTCATTTATTTTATTTTCTCTATCACAAAGTTACAATTATATATGTCTTATGCTACTAATATACACCTTAGGAAAACTTTGTGAGAGACTGGTATGTTCTTTGCCTCGCGATTACTCTGAAACAAGGCATCGGATTGCGATGATTCTGTTTTGGTGTATGGGCGTTTTCACTGCACAACAAAACATGATACAAGTATAGTCTTATCTCTTTCTACTCATCTCCAAATGATAGAGATAGATAGAGCTTGCAACATGTTTTCTGGTGAATGTTTCGTCAGTGGAAACGAGGGGTTAGAAGTTATGTTGGGTCTAGCACCGACCTCAAAAGTAGGTACTTGCCGTATACTATTTAAGAGGAGACACATTATAGTTTTATTTCTATTTTATTCGTTACTAGCTTTCCGCCCGCGGCTTCGCCCGCGTGTATGTCGGTTATCGCGCCAAAACATTACCTTCTTTTTGCGCAGTCGGATAAAAACTATCCTATGTCCTTTCTCGGGTCTCAAACTACCTCCCTACCCAATTTCATCCAAATCGGTTCAGTAGTTTTTGCGTGAAAGCGTAACAAACAAACTTACATTCGCATTTATAATATTACTAGCTGCGCCAGCGAACTTCGTACCGCGCAAAATTGTGAATCTAAACCATTCCCAGATCCCCTTGAACAAACACAAAAAATTTCATCAAAATCGGTCCAGTCGTTTAGGAGGAGTTCAGTCACATACACACGCACACAAGAAATATATATATTAAGATAGTATAGAAGTATAGATATAGATATAGATTGTAAGTATTTGTATTGTAATAATTTTGAATGATGTAATAATTTTAATTGTAAAAAATTAATATTTTTTAATGATAATGTTGTGCATATAATTGGCATAAGCACAAGATTTTGTACTTGCCAATGATTTTATTGTAATGTTGGTGCTTTATACTGTTGACATGCCTTATAAATAAATAAATAAAAAAGTAATAAAATAAATTTTATCAACGGTATTTATAATTATTATTTCACCCATTTTGGAAGTCGGATACATTTTTTAAATTAGTTTGATTTGACAACTTTAAGAAAGGCATACGTTCAAGAGTGGATTGCAATTGATGATCAAGAGGAATAGGCAGTAAAAAACTCAAATTTAAAATCTCTATTGCATTATGAATAATATATTTCTTAAGTCATAAATAACTAAGAGATATGTGCCTACTGCCTAAGCTCACGGATCTGTAACAAAGGTAATAATTCAAATATGATATATTTTTCAGACGTCAATCATGTTTGCCGTTCAACAAACACGTAGTTTTAGAGTTGTACGGTATATCAGTCCATCTCTTTCTTTCTTTTTAACACACTTTTATTAGGTTCACCTGTTTTAATTTTTTTTTTATTTCAGACAGTTTAGGTCCATAATTGTTAGTGACAATGCCTTTCAGAACTATGTTATTAAAAATACATAGTTATAAATATAAAAATACATAACATTTATTTACTAGCGGACCCGGTAGACGTCGTTCTGCCCGGTAAAGCAGTGCCATCTACCGGGCCTCAGACCTACCGAATATAACCAATAATAAATAATAGGTATCTAACCCGGTTTTCGGCACTTCTTCGCTTTCTAAATTTTCTTTTTTTTTAATTTGTCTCTGCGTAAGAACCATCCTTGTACTTAGGGGAATATTTTAAAAAAAGAATTAGCGAAATCGGTCCAGCCGTTCACGCGTGATGTCGTGACAACGGAAAACGGGTTTCATTTTTATTTATATAGATTTAAAAAACAAGAGATAGGACATGTTCTTTTTTTTTATTCTTCGATAGGCTGGCACTTGACTACAACTGGCCCGATGCTTATGATGTAGTCTACGATGGAACGCGCGAGCCCATTATACCGATTCACTCGTGATTACGAAAGATTATCAATGAGAAGGTGGCAGTGGAATGACCCTTTTTAAGGTTAGAAAACTTTTTACAATAATACTCGTATTTTAGGGCTGTCAGCTTGTTTGTCATAAGTAAAAAAAAATGGAATTACACAACCTTATCACATACTTAGGGTGTGGATTAAGGCCTAAACTCTCTAAACTCGTAAGAGAGATGAAGGCACGGGTGCCCAGCGGTGGGAAACTAAACAAGTGTTGAAGTGATTATCCCATCCCCGTTCTTCCATCAGACAAGTAGAGACACGGCTATGCGCTACCGTAATATGGTGGAAATTCCACGGGTACGCACAAAGCGCTTTGCTTCCACTTTTATTGTGCGAACTGCCAAGTCGTGGAATTCGCTGCCGGCACCTATGTTTCCCGGCAGCTATAATCTGCCTGTCTTCAAGTCACAAGTGAAGTATTTACTGGGTAAGCGCGTTCCATCGTAGACTACATCTTTGCTTCACATCAGGCAAGTTGTGGTCCAGCGCAAACCTAACATAGGATAAAAATATTCTTCAAACGACAAAGTCTATAAATATTCTTTATTATCTTTACCTAACTTTGCAACTCAATCTAAGGTTGAAGTATATTTGTAAACATTTCGAATAATATTTACAAGACCTTCGCTTGCCTCTAAACTCTATAACTGTCGATAAAACTCAATGTTGACAGTTTCACTAGTTATTCATAAATCACAAAGAATGTAAGGGGCCAAATGCTGCAATAGGTAATTTAAATTTAGGTACATATAAATAAAAATAATAAAATTTAAAATTATCTCAATTTACTTTTTATTCTTTTTTTTTATTCGGCACTACCGATGACGTCATTAAAATTGCGCGCGAAATGGTGGCATTTGAACGGATTAAATTATTTGAGTATTTTGAAGTCTAATTATATTTTTTTTTCCATGTTATAACCTTGTATATTAATATTACACGAAATAAATAATACATACGTACATACTACTAGTTATTATTATTATTATTATTGCTAGCCTGGATTATCCCACTGCTGGGCAAAGGCCTTGCCGTGTTCCGGTGCGATGTCTGGTGACACCATTTAAGAAGGTGGGTCGAATTGTTGCTCCTTTATGGTTTCAACCTTAAGGAGCTTCATTTCACTGCCACCTTCTCACGAGGGCTGGCGCGTCCCATCGTAGACTACATCATTGCTTAACATCAAGCGCCAGCCTATTCAAGAATAAATGAATAAAAAATAAATTTCATATCAGGTGGCGCTGTCATCTGACCCCACGAGAAAAGGTATCTTACCTCTTACTATAACAGTGTCGAAGGTTGAAAACTGGAAAAAGACTTAGGAAATTAAGTTACAAGTATTTCTTGATTACCTACACTGACTTTCAAACTTACTAAGGGCGCGTTCCCACCATGTAGTCGTGAGGATTTATTTATCGTCGGACGACTATCGTCTCTAGCTGCTCCCATTATAACGACTGCTTGTCGTATTTTTTTATCGTTTAGTGACTGTCGTATCTAGCTGGTCCCATTGGAACACGACGACATTTTATTGGAACGAAGTTCCTTATCGCACGTTGTGAAAGGGGGCTAGACGGAAAAAAATCTTACGAAAAGTTGTCACGACACTTTTTGCTATAGTAAGCTATTGTAAGCTGTGCGGCGTGCGCATGTTTCTCTGTCTGTGTGTTTGTCTGTCTCTCTCTCTCTAGAGATAGAAAAAAATATTAATAAAAATAATATTATTATAACTTAAAAAAAAAATATTACAATTCCTTCACTAATTAATCGAAAGGAACTTCGTTCCATCCGGGTGTCCCTTGACACCTCTTAAGTTTTTTTGTTTCACGGCAGTCGTTTTGTCGTTTGTACATCAGTAGCAAGCTACAACCCTACAGTCGTTTGCAAATCAGTAGCAAGCTGCAACCCTACAGTCACCTCTCCGCTCTCTTGGAGATCAGAAGTGCGTTTATACATATGATTTGCTGTCACCATTTAGTTGTGACAATTTTCTATGGCTTCTATTATAATTGTAAAAGTCTGTTTGTATGTCTGTAGGTGTGTCTCTTTCACGGAAAAACTACTAGACGGATTTGGATGAAATTTGACACAGAGGTAGATTATAATCTGGAACACACGTAAGATACACGCGAGCGAAGCCGCAAGCGGAAGCTAGTATCTAATTAATTTACTTGCAACAATCAAAAATGATGCCGCTAAATTCTCACTTTCAAGTATTTATATCATAAAATAGTATTTATTAGAGTAACGGTAGTACGCGTAAAAGTCCCATAAATGTTTTAATGTGGCTCTGTGGCTTTGATCTATTTAATATACGGTTAGATTGGTACAATTTATGTGAAATAGCGAATTTAATAGGATCGTGTAATATATCATCAAACAATAAAGAAATACTAAGGGCGCGTTCCCACTATGTCGTGACGGCAGATTGTCGTGTCGTTTTAAGTGTCATGGCTTGTACATATATTTAAATGGAGGTTTTCACTTAAAGAACGAAAGAATTAACTTTCGTCTACTACCTTTTTGCGGTGACGACATTTTGTCGTGACAAGTGGGAACGGCTAGCACGACAGTCGTGAAACGATAAAAAATCGTCACGACTAAATGGTGACGGCAAATCATGCAAAAAAGCACTTCTGATCTCTAAGAGAGCGGAGAGCCGACTGTAGGGTTGTAGCTTGCTACTGATGTGCAAACGACAAAACAATGAAACGATGCCGTCGTGTTCTAATTGGAACAGCTAGGTACGACAATCGCTAAACGATCAAATTTTTTTACGACAAACAGTCGTTACAATGGAAACAGCTAGAGAATATAGTGATTCTTGTAAAAATATGATTTTCAAGCGGTTCATAAGGTAGTTTATCATTATCTGGGTCACTTCTACTATTCATGCGTAACCAGAGGGGGTCGTTAGTGTAATAATAAAAAGGCTTGTTCACTTGTGACTTAGACCACACATAAATCCTAATTTACTGTAGCCCGCTGAACAAAGCGGGCGTCCGCATCCACAACCACAAAACAAATTCCGCCACACATTTCTACTTTACCATTGTTGTGTTATATATGGAGTTGCTCAAACAATAAGTCTTTTTAATTACTTTCATTTTAAAATGACAGAGTACCTTAAATTCTCACAATGAGCTGTGTTTTTTTATTACTAGGGGCGTAGGGTGGTGGTTTTGTGAGATTAATCCTCGTCATTAGCAATAATTTCTTTAATGTCATTTCATGTAGATATAACGTATTATTTATTACTACCCGTGTGTGTTTAATAGGTCCTTGGAAGATAGAATGAAAGCACTTCCTGATGTTCGATTCTACTCATATTTGGCATACTTGTGTAGGTTTGGAGGCAATAAAACAATAAAGCACTTGGAATTCGGTCTAATGATGAAGACGGAAGGGCCACAGAAACTCTTAAACTGAATAAGATAAACCTATTAACAAAATGATCAAGAAATCACAACTGACTGTAGGCTCACAGCAACATTAGAGAGAGTGAATGACTTAAAAATATAATATATTATAGGTTCCTAAGAACATCAGCAAGCCAATTAGCATCGTAGTATTTAAATATAAACTAGTATCAAGATAAAAATATCAATTTTTAAATCAACAATCGAAATGTATGCGGTGTGTGAAATTTATTAATAAAAATGTATGGAGTTAGGGCTCATTTGCTTTGTATACACACACTAAATTGAAAACTATAACAAACTTCAATCTTTTTAAAAAGAAATTAAAGGACATGTTGGAAAAGTGCTATTACAGTGTAGATGAGTTTCTGAAGGATAGGCACACACTTTGAAGCTAGTAGTATTTATTATTTGTTGAATTGATTATTAATTGAATGTTATTAATTATTAAGGAATATTTTACTATCAATTGAATTTTATACATTTTAATTATACATATAAAGACTATAATATTATTATTATGTAATCATCATTAGTATCTTTGTATTGTATTCTCAATTTTCTACACAAATGTATTTTTGTTTCGAAATAAATGACTTATGACTTATGACTAAGTGGAGTAGAAACTCTGTAAAATGGCTAGTTGAGTAAAAGAGTTCAGTGAGATGGAGGGTAGCTACGATCCACCGTCTCAAATGGTGTTACTAAACATCGCACCGGAACACAACAAGCCGCATTTATGTATGATAGATGTTTTAACCCAACCAACGCTTATCACCAGTTAACTGTCACCTCATTTGCACTACTCGAAGACCACATGTGGGGATTTAGCTTCCAAGTCACTGAAGTCACAAAAGTCGAATAAAATAGTCGAATAAATCGTTAATATTAAAGTAGGTTGACTTCAATGAGAAGGTTAAAACGGTTTTACTATTTGGGGTTCGTCAAGGGACAACATTGTCGCCCGCTTTCGCTCATGCTTTGTAGCATATGTTCGTAGCAATATTTGTTCAGTAGTAAAACCAATAGCACCACACAATAGCCGATCTCGTAATAAACCATTGTTGAGCTAAATCCGTTTTATTGCAACGCTGAGCGTATAAATATCTATTTATATAACGTTCTGGATTCTGTGTGTAGGTCTATTGATTTGTTTTATATGTATTTGTAACTGATATTAACCTCACGGTAAGGATCTTCTCTCAACTATCATAAGAGTTGAGAGAGTTTAAGCCTCAATTCTGTTAAAGTATGTTAATCACTTCACTTCAACCCATTTTTAGTGTCCCACTGCTGGGCACAGATCATTTCCCAACTATCTTACGAGTTGAGAGAGTTTAGGCCTTAATCCACACACGCTGGCCAAATGCGGGTTGGTGGATGTCGCATGTCCTCAAATGATTACTTTTTAGACATACCGGTTTCCTCACGATGTTTTATTTCGCCGATATTGAGCAGCGGTGATGAAAAAATTCACACAAAGATGTGTGGGCACGGCCAGGATTCGAACCCGCGACCTTATATTTCTAAGGCGAGGCCCGTACCGCTGCGCCACCGCTGCGCCACCGCTGCTATACCGCGATAATTCCGTTATAAAGTAGTTTTATCACCTCTTTCAATCACATATTTTTTTATCATACGATAATTTTTATTCCATTGAAATTATCCATTTGGATCTGTCTGTTGCACAAGCGGATGAAGTTCCGATAGGATAATAGCAGATACTAAGGTCTCGTAACCTTTACAAAGTAATTTGCTAACTGAAGTGTTAAGATAAGGTATGCCAGCTCTTGGTTACACTTAAGCCGGGTACTCACTAGGGAACCGTGCCTGTACCAGGCGTGATATTTAGTAATTTATTCATAATATAAATTATACGTCGTCGCTTAAATAATAAATTAAATAATTAAAACACATTCAACACCTACAAATCGTGGAGTACTATTATATCTAAATATATAAAAGAAGAAACTGACTGACTGACATATCAACGCAGAGCCCAAACCGCTGGGTCTGGAGACTCTAAATTTGGCACATAGGTTCCTTATGGGGTCTAGGGGTGCACTAAGAAAGGATTTTTCAAAACTCACTCTTTAAGGGGGTGAAACGGGGTTCCAAAGTTTGTATGGAGAAACAAGATTAATGAGATCAATTTCGCGGGCGAAGCCGCGGGCGGAAGCTAGTAACAAAATAAAATAAAAATAAATTAGTTATTATATAAATTCGTTTACAGTATAGAACGCTTGCTCGACTAACCAGCGCTTGAGATGGCTCTTAAAGCTGGCAAGACTAGGAGTATCTATGATTTTCTCTGGCAGTTTGTTATAGACATCTGGTCCCATAACGTATGGCGTTTTCGAAGACTTTTCAAGTGTTCTCGCTATTGCCTATAGTTTATTTTTGTTCCTAGTACAATAGGAACCATACAGATACAATAACGATGTTCTAGTGTGTACGGGGAGTAACGAACGTCCACGAGCGCACTGCGAGCGCCATTTGATCCGCGGCAAAAACCGACAATCGTCGGCTCGCTGCGAACCACGCACAGTAACTCCGATCCGCTGCTAGAGTATGTAGGGACAACCAAAATAGTAGCACACAACACATGCCGAGATATCGCCCACGCCGTCGTGGGCCGCGCCGCGCTCCTCCAAGATAGACCCCCAGTCGATTACGGTTCCGGTCAGGACGGGACCGCGCGAACACGAAATGCCCCCCGATCTCCTAAAAAACTAGTGTCCGGCAACGTCCTGAGCCGAGGTTCGTCCCCACATGGGAAGCCCTCATGGCAGTTGCCACAGTACTTGATCGGTTCGACCGTCCTCGGACGGCTCACCGAAAAAGTCCGGTGAATCAATAGAGGCCCTTCCGGCTAATTAGGTTAGGTCATCAGCAAAAAAAAAAGTACCACGCACAGTATTTTTGCTACAGTGGCGGTTACAGTTACGTGCAACGTTACGCGTTTAGAAATGAGTACGTTGTAAACATCGGCTCGCTGCGAACCGCACGCGTACCGCTCGTAGCAGGTTCGCGAACAACGTACACACTATGTTTTTTGGTTACAGTACATGCAAACAGTTTGTTACAGTTTTTTGATTACAGTTACAGCTCGATAGTGAGTACCCGGCTTTACAATGAATAACCTAACAAGATGCGGATCATTGAGTTTTGCGGGTTTAAAATTTTTATCTTAGTTACCAGCTTTGAGTTAAACCGGTGAATTGTTAAATGACGGGTTCTGTATTATCCTACTATTAATATTAAATATACATATATGGTTGTTTGGTTATTAGAAGGCTAACCTAACCTAACCTACAGCTATTTCACTAAACTTAATCTAGTAATTTATTTATTTATTTATTTAATAAGGTTCACCAAAAATTGTTCACATTTAGTTTTCTTAAATATAACAACATGTTTAAGAGCTAGTAACAATGTAACATGAGCAGCGGTGGCGCAGCGGTACGGGCCTCGCCTTAGAAAAATAAGGTCGCGGATTCGAATCCTGGTCGTGCTCACACATCTTTGTGTGAATTGTTTCATCTCCGCTGCTCAATATCGGTGAAGGAAAACATCGTGAGGAAACCGGCATGTCTAAGAACTATATTCGAGGACATGTGATATCCACCAACCCGCACTTGGCCAGCGTGTGTGGCCTAAACTCTCTCAACTCATAAGATAGTTGAGAGAAGACCCGGGCCCAGCAGTGGGACATTATAAAGGGTTGAAGTGAACAATGTAACAAGCAATAAGTATATCACTAAACTTGGACCGTTTTATAACTATACTACTTTCCGCCCGCGGCTTCGCACGCGTGTATGTCGGTTATCGCGCCAAAACATTACCTTCTTTTTGCGCAGTCTGATAAAAACTATCCTATGTCCTTTCTCGGGTCTCAAACTACCTCCATACCCAATTTCATCCAAATCGGTTCAGTAGTTTAGGCGTGAAAGCAACACAGACAGACAGACAGACAGAGTTACTTTCGCATTTATAATATTAAGTAAGGATTCCTAGTTAGATAGTAATGAATCGCTAGGGATATAACTATAGTGCGACTAGATCTATCTTACTGCGACATATACATATTGGTGAGCAGAGGTGGCGCAGCGTTACAGGCCTCGCCTTAGAAATATAAGGTCGCGAATTCGATTCCCAGTCGCGCCCACACATCTTTGTGTGAATTGTTTCATCGCCGCTGTTAAATATTGGTTAACGAAATGCCCGGTAGCGAATTTTGTACGGAACCCTAAAACTATAAACTATATCTGAGTGATTCATGATCAACCGTTGCCCCAAATCTATTCACCGTAGAACTAATTAACGGAGTTACTACTATTTATTGAGCTATCAAACGGTTTATGTAAGCTTCCTTTATTTTGTAACACGCTCTTTCGGTTGTGACGTCGACACACCCAACGTTACGTCAGTGGTGTGGTGACGTCAATTAAACCGCTGCTCATATTAATAACATGAAACTTTTATAGTAATTTGTTCTTCAACCCTTTTTAATGTCCCACTGCTGAGCACGGGTCTTGTGGATTAAGGCCTAAACTCTCTCAGCTATCAAGTTACGCTGACCAAGTGCAGGTTGGTGGGTATCCCATGTCTTCGAAAGATTAGCTCTTAGACATGCCGGTTTCCTCACGATGTTTTCCTTCACCGGTATTGAGCAGCGGAGATGAAACAATTCACACAACGATTGCGAATCAGCAGCGGCGTTAGGGCCACTGACACCTTGGGCTGTAATATTTCGGCGCCCACTTAAGGTTAACCGACTGTACATACTATATTGAGGGTACACAGCCGGTGAGCCAGGAGGCCGAGGCGCCAGACCTCAGCGCCCCCCAAGGCGCCCCGGGCCGTCACCACATCGCCCCCCCCCTCTAACGCCGGCACTGTTGCAAATAATAACTATTATTAATCAGTCCCAGCAGATTGTTTTGTGCTACGTATCCCTACAACGGTACACATAAACCACATCTCACTGAATCATCAACCATTGCCCCGAATCTATTTAATGTAGAACTAATTAACTGACTTATGATTTTATGTTAACTTCCAAATATTTTTTTTTTTCTTTATTCCTTCATTTGTTTGCCCAAAACGCTTTGCTTCGACTTTCATTGTGCGAACCGCCAAATTGTGGAATTCGCTGCCGGCATCTATGTTTCCAAATCTTAATATATATATTTCTTGTGTGCGTGTGTATGTGACTGAACTCCTCCTAAACGACTGGACCGATTTTGATGAAATTTTTTGTGTGTGTTCAAGGGGATCTGGGAATGGTTTAGATTCACAATTTTGCGCGGTACAAAGTTCGCTGGGGCAGCTAGTAGCTATATAATAATCTAGTGGTCTTCAAGTCACGAGTGAATTGGTATTTTTTGGGGTAGCGCGTTCCATCGTAGACTGCATCATTGCTTCACATCAGGCAAGTTGCGCAACCCTCTATTTCGGTGTGACGTGGACGTTACGTCAGTGGCGACGTCAACAGCGCTGTCGATATTTATACCATGAAACTTGGCCGAGTTAATTCGCGTATTGTACAGGGGCGCGGTTAGAAAATTCCTACATTTTCTAACTGCTCGCGCCCTTTACAGAACAAAAAAACTTACATCCCTTTTGACCCGTGCCTAATGCTTGGCACGGGTCTTAGTATAGGTACCTACTCTAAATAGTTGGAGAAGGCAAATTTTACTTTAACACTTTTGTAGTTTAAATAAACCAAAACTATTGAAATAAAACTACTTTTTAATTGATTCTATCGCGGTTTATTTTAGATTTTAGATGCCGACGTTTCAAATTCTTTTCAGACTTCATGTTCACGGTTGGACTGAGGTATTTGACGTCCAAAAATATCACAATTATCACTGACTACCTCCAAACATTATTAATATTTAAGTTGCGTTCCGATTTAAGCAAACTGAGCTCACAGTGTCTCGAATTCTGAGTTGATTATAAAATAAAAATACTAAAGCAAAACTAAAAAAAAATATATTTAAATTAAAATTTTCCACTCATTTGTTTCATCTAAAAATACCTAACCTGTCTTTGATCACGTACGAAATTGATTATCACAAAATAGAGTTCTAATATTTATATTGTCTTGCAAAACAATAAATCCATTCAGATTTTAAAACACATTTAGTGACGTCAATAGTGACGTCAGTAGCATTGTCGACATTTATACCATGAAACATCTATAGCGAGATTTGCATATTTGAAGCCCGTCATATAACTTTTGCATTGTCACCGAAGAAATATTTCAAATGCGTATTTGAGTAATGTTTGTCTAATTTCAGCATAATATACCAACACACCCACACACATATCTGACTGGTGGTAGGCTTCGGCCGTGGTTAGTGACCACCCATCACACAAAGCCGCACCGCTAATCGGCCTTGCCGTGTTTCCGTGCGATGTTTAGTGACACCATTTAAGAGGGTCGGTCGAAATTGTTGCTCCTTTATGGTTTCTAACTATATGGAGTATCATTCCACTGCCACATTCTAACCGAAATTCATTCGTAACCACGAATGAATCGGTATAGTGGGCAGGCGCGTCCCATCGTAGACTACATCATTGCTTAACATTAGGTAAGTTGTAGTCAAGCGCAGGCCTATCTCAGGATAAAAAAAATACATACACACACCCATGCACAATATATTACCCACATCCATTGAAAAGTAACATTTGGGGTTGGATTTGTCAGAGGACGCAATTTTTCACGGGGTTCATAATGGTTTTTATGGTTACTTTAAGTACAGTTAAAGGTCACACAAAAAAAACATTTTTTGTTGCAAGTAAATTTATCTACAACTTTTGTCAAATAACTTTTAGCCGTAGAACCAAGTAAAAAAATTGACGTTATGATATTTTTTTATTCTGAAATAGGTTTGCACTTGACTATAACTTGCCTGATGTTAAGCAATGATGTAGTCTACGATGGGACGCTCCTGCCCAATATACCGGTTCGCTCACGTTTTCAAATCGCACTTTATATTGATTTTATTTTGCAATATCGATATTGATATTGATTATTATTATCATTCGGCCTGGTGGCATAGTGGTTAGTGACCCTGACTGCTTAGCCGAAGGTTATGGGTTCGATTCTCACCCAGGACGAATCATTGTGTGATGAGCACGAGTGTTCGTTCTGTGTCCTGGTGTAATTTATCTGTTACGTATATGAATTTATTTACAAAAAAAAATGTATTTAAGTATAATATCCGTTCCTAGTAGGTACCCATAACAAGCAAATTCGTCGGGCCGGTGGCGTGGTCGGTAAGATACTTGCTTTTCACGCCGCAGGTCGTGGGTTCGATTCCCACCCGAGACAAACATTAGTGATGAACATTTGTGTTTGTGTCGAGTCTGGGTGTAAAATTCTATTATAAGTATTTATTTACAAAAGAAAAGTATTATATGTATAGTATATACCAGTTATCTGGTTTCCATAACACAAGCTCTGCTTAGCTTGGGACCAGATGACCGTGTGTGTTAATGTCCCACTATATTATTATTATATTTATTATTTAAATATAATTGCTTAATTAATAGATGGCGCTGTGTGTGAAAATATTATTATTATTATTATCGATAAACCTAAAAGAGTCTAGTCTTACTATTCGCTCGTGGGTGAATGCACTGCTCGGAATAGAATCTATATATAGCCGTGCACTGGATAATCTGATGCTCAATATTCAGCTTAGCTTAAATCCGCGAGATGACAGCTTTACAGATAACGGAGCTACAACAAATCTACGGACTATTTTATTAATATTTATATTTATCATAACGGGCTATTAACGCCCTCACCTTTAATTTGGCTTTACGTTTCAACACGTTGCACCGATCTAAGTCGCAAGAAAAAAAGAGGTGAGGGTCAACGCGAAAGTTTTAAAGTCATCATTCCCCTTGCCTTTTTCCCATTTCTATTGGGGTCGGCTCCCAGTCTAACCTGATGCGGCTAGCTACCTGAATTATACGAGCGACTGCCATCAGGCCTCGAAACCCATATGGAACCAGTAGCCGAGATGGTTAGACCAGGTGTCAGATTATATTGGCTTCTGACTACATGTAACGATTGTCGTAGATGTGTTAAATGACAACCGGGACCGACGGCTTAACGTGCTCTCCGAGGCACGGAGGGTAGTCCCTCAACAAACAATTTTTTGTTGTTACACAAATATTGTCCGGGGCGAAAGTTTTAAAGTATTCAAAAATAATTGTATTATTACAAGCTTTTCAACCGACTTCAAATAAGAGAATCTCAGATCGACTGTATTACTTTTTTGTATATATGTTACGCGATATATCGATTTCGATAATTTTTGCTTCAAGACATAGGTGCCAGTGGCGAAGAGTCCATACAAACCGATTCCAATCGGCATCCATTTTGGAATTGATTAATATCGTGTACTTCATTGAAATTATGTAACGCGTAAGAGTTTTAAATAGCACCAAAATAAGTACCTATAATATGAAGATGGTGGGCACCATAGTAACATCAGTGACGGTATTGGAGAGATATTATTTTCACAAGTAAGAACAAGTTTTTTGCTCCGACTTACCTTTTTCATATTACCACCTTTCACTACTGGTAAGTAGGTACCTATACCTACTTTCCAGGTGGTCCCATATAAAGAACAGAAAAATAAAGCGGTTTTGCCTTAATTGTCGCGTCAAAAAAATCCATACAACCGAACATAGAACCTCCTTAGTATTGTCTTAGATTTACGCGAATATCACACAGTTAAAAAGTAGTTTTATTTCAATATAGAACCTACTTGTTCAAAAGTCGGTTAAAAAGTAGAGTACATTTTGCTTCACGTTTGATCCCTACTATTATTATAAATGCGAAAGTAATTCTGTTACGAATTCCCGCTTAATCTACTGAACCGATTTGGATGAAATTGGGTATGGAGGTAGTTTGAGACCCGAGAAAGGATATAGGATAGTTTTTATCCGACTGCGCAAAAATAAGGTAATGTTTTGGCGCGATAACCGACATACACGCGGGCGAAGCCGCTGTCGGAAAGCTAGTCTCAAATAAAACCAAAGGTTCAGCAGATTTTTACTATATTATCCAAATACCAAATTGTACAATTAACCAACAAAAAGATAGAGAACCGCCATCATAGACTAAAAAAGTTACACACTTTTTTCTTTTTTTTTTATATATAAAGGCAAAGGCTCCAGTCACAATATCGATTTGGACATACCGCCCACCAAGGACATATTAGGTGTTATTATCCTTCAAAGGAGACGTTCAAAAAATGTATAGAGCCTGGGATTAAAATAATTGTAAATTTGAACAGCAATCTGAGTTACATAGGTTAATAGAGCATAATTAATTAAATTTTTTGGTGTATTTAAAATAATTTTACACCCCCCCGTTTTTTTTTTAAATTGAAATTGAAAATAAGAATCCTTAATGCAATATTATGATTATTGCAATTGGCAACCCCATGGTCAAATGTCAATTGAGCAACCAAAAAAGTCAAAATTATTTCGACGCTGTCAATCAAACTGATCAATGACAATGACATCATGACGTTTCCCGTAATTATATTTTTTCCACGCGTTTTGTTATTACACTAATAAGATAACAAATATTTTTCGTCATAATTACATTAAGCTGCAGCAAGAATAATATTACAAGAGAAAAGCACTGTAACAGAATGCAATTATTGACGTGATTGCAATATTTATACTGCTTAGGAAACGGATAATTAAAGGTAATGTGCGTTTTGTTTTTATTACATTTTTTTGATTTTTACAAAAATGGTTGCTCCTAAAATTCGTGTTTAGTTAAATTCTAACAGCATATTAAATAAGCTTTCCAATGAGGTATATCACATTGGTGTTCAAAATTCTAGCCCACTTTTGACCTCTCCTTTTGGTAAATTGAATATTATTGTTTAAATAAAAAAACGCTGTTTATTCTGGCGTAGTCATTAGAACCCATTTCCTTTTCAACGTCTCAAATATTTGACGTCTAATGAATACCAGAGGAAAATGCCAGCGACCTTATTAATTTTTTTTTTCCTTAATATACGACAAAGATTGGCTTTGAAATCCCTTTTTTATGAAATAACGAAGGAAATTCAAGAGTTTTTCTCCTAAATATGGTACCTACTTACACGTGCAGTCAGTAAGTACCAGTGGTTGGTGTGTTCGCCTAAAACCTATGTAATTGCGGGTCCATATCCCGCGCCGGATCAAAAAAGTGTTGAATATTTTCTAATTTCCGAGGTACTGTTTCGGCGCCGTGACTTACATCGCCTACCTGAGCTTGGGGTCCCCTCGAGCGCTGCTCCCTGATCGGCGGTCTCGTTTATAGTAGTAGCAACGGTGGCGCCGCGGTACGGGCCTCGCCTTAGAAAAATAAGGTCGCGGGTTCGAATCCTGGTTGTGCCCACACACCTTTGTCTGAATTGTTTCATCTCCGCTGCTCAATATCGGTGAAGGAAAACATTGTGAGGAAACCGGCATGTCTAAGAACTAAACATTCGAGGACATGTGACATCCACCAACCCGCACTTGGCCAGTGTGTGTGGATTAAGGCCTAAACTCTCTTAACTCGTAACATAGTTGAGAGAACACCAGTGCCCAGCAGTGGGACACTAAAAAGGGTTGAAATGAATGAATGAAATCTAGCAAGTAAGTAAATAAAATAAATATATATTCTGGGACATTAACACACACGGTCATCTGGTCCCAAGCTAAGCAGAGCTTGTGTTATAGAAACCAGATAACTGGTATACATATACTATACATATAATACTTTTCTTTTGTAATTATATACTTATAATAGATATTTACACCCAGACTCGATACAAACACAAATGTTCATCACTAATGTTTGTCTCGGGGTGGGAATCGAACCCACGACCTGCAGCATGAAAAGCAAGTATCTTACCGATCACGCCAGTAAAGTAAAGTAAGTTAAGTATATCTGCTCTAACGTTAGTTAACAAAAGCGTGTGATATTAATCGTTTATTCAGGTAGTTATTTACATAGTTAAGAAAGCCTACGAAACAAGTGATAAGGGCGAACGTTTAGAATGTACCCAACGTTTTATCCAAGCAATCTCGCTTAATAGCATCCCGGGGATATGAAATTCCGTAGCAAGTGGCTTAAAATATAAGAAATAGCGGTTGAAAAAATATATCACAATAGCTTCTGTTATAGAAACCAGAAGAAAGAAAGAAAGAAAAACATTTATTTGACAACGACAGGACACACAAAATTAAATGATAAAAAAAGAAACACATAGAAAGAGAAAGAAAAAAAACAAACATAACAACAATTAAAAACAAGAGTAAGTGTGACCTATCAGTGTCAAACATGGACATTGCTCAGTAAACGCTGTGAGTGCCTACTAGAGGCGACCCACAGCACTGATTTTCAGCAATGTCCATATTCCCATAGTGTGACGCCAGGCGCCAAGGTTAGGTTAAAACTGTTACTTAACCAAATATATTACACTAGCTTCCGCCCACGCCACGGCTTCGCCCGCAAAATTGAACTCACTAAACTTGTTTCTCCATACAAACTTTGGAACACCGTTTCACCCCCTTAAAGGGTGAGTTTTGAAAAATCCTTTCTTAGTGCACCTCTAGACCCCATAAAAACCTATGTGCCAAATTTAGAGTCTCGAGACCCAGCGGTTTGGGCTCTGCATTGATATGTCAGTCAGTCAGTTTCTTCTTTTATATATTTAGATAATCCGGGGGTTGACCGATTCCAAATGTGTCTTGGCTTCCGATAAGTGTTTTTACCATTTTTCGCTATACTTAGCATCTTTTCGCCAGTCGCTAGCTTGAAACTCCCTTAGGTCTGCCTCTACTACATCATCCCAGCGATATCTCTCATGTTCTCTTTACGCTGCGATCTTCTCCTATTCTCACAATATTGCTGATCCAACGGAGTCTGTGTGTTTCGCTTCTCCAATGATATATGGAAGGGCCACTTGAAATCGAGCCAATGGCGTGGTCAGTTACAATGGCGAAGAGCCAATTACAATTATTGTTATGTAAGTATCTATGCAACATCTTTAAAAATCATAAAAATAAGCCGTCGGTCCTGGTAGAAATCATCTGACAGTTGTTATAGGTAGTCAAAAGCCTAATATAATCTGACACCTGGTCTTAAACATCTTGGCTACTGGTTCCCTACGGGTGTCGCGGTCTGATGACAGTCGCTCATTTCATTCTGATAGCAAACCCCATCAGATTAGACTGGGAGCTGACCACAATGGAAATGGGAAAAATATTTGTGAAATTATGAAACAATTAAGTAGTTTTATTTTAATGTGGGATATTCGCGTAAATATATGAAAATGCTTCGTCAATCTGGCTGCGCGGCGTGCGTAGAGCAACAACCCGGGTGCGATAAGTTCAGACTCGCCTCTCGAATGCAACACTCCACTCGCTACCCCTGTAACTTCCCCTCAAGCCCCCGTGTTGTACTGTAGGCAACGCCATTTTTTTAACATATTAGTCTTGGCTGTACTGGCTTACGTCACGCAACGACGACGCGCTCCGATTTTATAACGAAACAATATGTGTTTATTAGAGTTAACTACTACTATATTTTACTGTGTTAAGTTCATTGTTATAATGAAAGGTTTAAACTTTACATAGTGGAGAGAAAAATCTCGTGTTAAAAGTGTTGGACATTTTTAAAAACGAAAAACGGAACAAACAGTTGTGTTTAGGTACCTGTTGATCAGGCAGTAAAAAGAACCTGTATGAAATAAAAAAATAGCAGAGACGAAGTCGCGGGTGGAAATTTGTTGTGATATTTTTTTGTACACGGTACAACCATGCGTCTGTCACGTCACCCCCCAAGTCTCAACTTATTGCATACTTTAGTGTCAAAGTCCTGAAGATCGTTCGCTTATAACTTACACCAAACCCCCAAGTGTTGGCATTAAGTTAGGCTCTCAGCGTTTTATGGTGTTTAGGGCTTTCGTACTGTGACGTCATAACATAAATTTTTACCATTGCAATGAATTTTATGCGTATTTTTTTACGAATAATAATATGCTACGATATCTTAACCGAATGTAATAAAGATGGGTTTTAATAATAGCACTAAAACGGATTAGTAGGGGATCATAAGGCGCATTCACACAGCGCGGTTAAACTGTAACAAGGATGTTTTAAACATAACATGACGGGCCGGTGGCGTGGTCGGTAAGATACTTGCTTTTCACGCAGGTCGTGGGTTCGATTCCCACCCGAGACAAACATTAGTGATAAACATTTGTGTTTGTGTCGAGTCTGGGTGTAAATATATATTAAAAGTATTTATTTACAAAAGAAAAGTATTATATGTATAGTATATACCAGTTATCTGGTTTCCATAACACAAGCTCTGCTTAGCTTGGGACCAGATGACCGTGTGTGTTAATGTCCCAGAATATTATATTATTATTATATTATTATAAATAACCGGCTAAACACTATTCCAACACAAAAGACAGAATTATGATCGAATAAACATCATCATTATCATTATGAGCCTATCCTAGTCCACTGCTGGACCTAGCCTCTCCTAAAGTACCCCACTGAGCATAATCCGCAGCTTTTCTCATCCAATTCTTGCCAGCCGCTCTGCTGAGATCGTCACTCCACCTAGTCTGAGGACGTCCTATACTACGGTTGCTAATTCGTGGTCTCCACTCAAGAACTCGTTTACCCCAGCAGCGGTTGTCAGATTTGCGGCAGATATGACCGGCCCACTGCCACTTCAGCTTACTAATCCTAAACCTAATTACTTACCGAATTGATGTCGATTAAAAACGACGCGACTGAACGCGACGTTTCGAGTCACGTGTTTTACGCCAATCCAGTCACGCGAAACAAGGCGACGTGTCTTTTGGTATATGTATTAGTAGTATAATCCGCGCGAATAAATTACCGAAACTAAAATGACGTCACTTATCATTGCCTTCTCCTCATGCATGTTTTCCTTCGCCTAAATTGAGCGGCGATGAAACAATTCACACAAAGATGTGTAAGCACGACCGGGAATCGAACCCGTGTCCTTATATTTCTAAGGCCCGTACGCTGCGCCACCACTGCTGGTGTTTCAGTACTATTACTAAAGCCCGTAAAAGAGTCTCGCTATGCCACGGTTAGACAATAATATTATTATTATTATATATTATTTGTATGACGTGTTGTAATAATATTTCATAAACATGAATTCATTGAAGAAAACCAAGTTGATAAATAATAGTATCTCCAATCTCATCATTAGAGATAAAATATTTTTATTATATTTTTTTATTATACATTTTATAAGAATAAAACAACGTTTTTAAAAACGCGCGTTTATAAACACCAAGTGTACACATGCCCTTAAGTTAACTTCAGTAGCGGTTTTAAGCATCTCGTTAACTTAAAGCTATCTATGTACAAACAGTTATGACACAGATAAAGTTATATTCACAACATTATGAGCTTTGAGCTTTAAGCTTATCTCTGTATTGAGCTTCAGAGGATATCAAATTATAATAGGAAGCTTATTATGCATCTGATACGAAATCATCTATATTTATCACTTCAACCCTTTTCCCACTGCTGGGCACGAGTTCAGGGCTTAATACACACGCTGGCCAAGTGCGGGTTGGTGGATGTCACATGTCCTCGAATGATTAGGTTTTAGACATACCGGTTTCCTCACGATGTTTTTCTTCACCGATATTAAAAAAGTTCACACAAAGATGTGGGCACGACCGGGGATCGAACCAGCGACTTTATATTTCTAAGGCAAAGACAGTACTGCTGCACCACCGCTGCTCTATAGGAATTCCGTACAGCGTGAGGTGAGCTTATACTCAAAATGTATAGCTGATGTGTAGCCGTCGGTACCGGTGCCGAAGAGTCCATACAAGCCGAATCCCATCAGCTTCCCTTTAGAAAATGGTCAATATATCACACGTACTTAATAATATATTTGGGGGCTGAGTCACCTTCGTTCGTGGGTGTATACCTTTAGTTGAATCCCCACACGTGGTCCCCGGGTGGTGCAAATCAGGTGACAATCTACTGGTGGTAGGCTTCGGCCGTGGTTAGTGATCACCCACCAGACAAAGCCGCTCCGCCAAGCGGCCTTGCCGTGTTCCGGTGCGATGTCTCGTGACACCATAATAAGAGGATGGATCAGAATTGTTGTCCTTTAAGGTTTCTAACCTTAAAGAGGCTCATTCCACTGCCACCTTCACAGCGATAATCATTCGTAATCACGAGTGAATCGGTATACTAGGCTGGCGCGTTCCATCGTAGACTACATCATTGCTTAATATCAGGCAAGCTGTAGTCAAGCGCCAGCCTATCGCAGAATTAAAAAAAAATCTATGTAACACCTAAAAGTTTTATGTAGCAACAAAAATAAGTATAGCATCAAGTGTAAGAACGATCGGTGACGGTAGTGAAGAGATATTATTTTCATAATTAAGAGCTTTGCTGATCACGCCGCAGGTTCGATTCCCACCCGAGACAAACATTAATGATGAACATTTGTGTTTGTGTCTAGTCTGGATGTAAATATCTATTACAAGTATATATTTACGAAAGAAAAGTGTTATATGTATAGTATATACCAGTTATCTGGTTTCCATAACACAAGCTCTGCTTAGCTTGAGACCAGATGACCGTGTGTTAATGTCCCAGAATATTTATTTATTCATTTATAAGTAGGAGCTTTTTTGCTCCGCCTTCCCTTTTTCAGACTTATAACCTTCATCACTGGTGTGTTCTACAAAGACAGTTTCGAGTTTGAGACCGTTTTTGCCGTTCGAATTGGTATTTTAATTAAATTAATTAATAGGAAGGCTTCCAATGTCGCTTCAAAAGAATCTTTATTTCTTAGAAAATTTACTTTGATACCTTAATAGCCAATTAATTTGAGTTCATGGTATTATTTCAATAAATTAATAATATTATGTGCTTCGTCGAAACACTTGCGACAGTTATTTATAACGTCTTAAAAGCTTAAAATATCTAAAAAAATTGGTTGCCTGTAAAGTCGGTATACGGGCGAAAGTTTTACGTGACAACGACTTTGAGTGGTAAAATAATTTTAATGTGAATATTCATTCGTATAGTAGGAAGAAGGATGAAATAATAGTAACAATTTAAAACATTTATTTATACAAAGAATTATATTTAAAACATTAATTTATACAAAGAATCTCGCTCTTAGGCGGGCTAACTGTGCTCGAGTGGAAGGGACGCGTGCCTTTCACTTTTTATGTCTGTCTCTCTCGCTCTTAGGCGGGCTAACCATGCCCGAGTGGAAGGGACGCGTGCCTCTCACTCGCTCTCATTGTGAGCGCATAACGTGAGCGGAGCGTAACGCAGTTTCTTGAAGTGTCACCCGGCAAACCAATTTATAAGACGTTGTCACGTCAATAAGTTTATAATGCCCTAATGTCGGAAAAATGGCGGATATCGGTAAAAAACTAAAAATAAATCGCCAGTTTTGTTCAACGCATGCGTTTCAGGCAGTTTTGTGTAATAAATGTAATTATGTTAAATTATTCTATTTTCTCTAATCTATTTCTTTCTTACAATGTTACATATTATGTTTAACTTATTAATTATTGCATATCCGACTCCGGTAGACTGTTAAAACGTAACTACAATACTTAAACCATTTATATCTACAATAAACGTATCTTTATCTTTATCTTCATTTACCAATAATAGATACCTATACGTCGAAAAAAATGACGAATGTAAAAAAAAACTAAAAAAGTCGCCATTTCTTTTCGACATTTTATGAGATAAATGTCGAAATCGCGAGAATCGTGGCCCTGATTATTTTTCGCGGTTGTGTCACTTGTGTTTTCCGTGACCTCCTGGCGTACGCTTGCGCTACGGAACACTGTGGGGTTTTAGTGAGTAAACCGGGCCCGGCCGCTTGATGCTGGAGACCCTACAGGGTCTCGCTCGCCCGGGTCGAAAACAAGAGTCAATCACATAGCCCTCGTCCTGCGCCTACTAAGGACAAGGGAATGCGTAAAGTAAATCCCCAAATTCACTTTCACTTCAACCCTTTTTCACCTTCCTATCAACCCTTCACTGCTGGGCACGGGTTTTCACTCAACTATCTTATGAGTTGAGAGAGTTTAGGCGTTAATCCACACACGCTGGCCAAGTGCGGGTTGGTGGATGTCCTCAGTTCGTAAGGTAGTAGGAAGAAGACCCGTGGCGTGGTCGGTAAGATACTTGCTTTTCACGCCGCAGGTCGTGGGTTCGATTCCCACCCAAGTCAAGCATTTGTGTGATGAACAAGTCTGGGTGTAATTATCAATAGTTAAGTATGTATTTACAAAAAAAAAGTATTAGGTATATGTAGGATATTACTAGTTAGCTGGTTTCCAATGTTTCCAGAGTAGATACCTACAAGCTCAGCTTAGTTTAGGATCAGATGACAGTGTATGTTAATGTCCGATATATTAAAAAAATACTGACGGGCCGGTGGTGGCGTGGTCGGTAAGATACTTGCTTTTCACACCGCAGGTCGTGGGGTCGATTCCTACCCAAATCAGACATTTGTGTGATGAACAAGTCTTTTTGTCTTGTGTCTGGGTGTAATTATCTATATTTAAGTATGTATTTACAAAAGAAAAGTATTTTAAGTAGTATATTAATACTAGTTATCTGGTTTCCAATGTTTCCATAGTACCTACAAGCTCTGCTTAGTTTGGAATCAGATCACCGCGTACCGTGTGTGTTAATGTCCCACTATATTTAAAAAAAAATTTTTGAGTTGCAATTTAATCCACTTGTTGTGGCTAGCTTCACCGCATAGCACACAAATTTATATAAAATCTATATACCACCAAGGCTGCAGGTAATCCGACCACAGTATGCGGTTATAATTAGGGTTTTGCAATACAAATCCATCCTTACTAATATTATAAATGCGAAAGTAACTATCTGTCGCGCTCTTACATCAACTCTTACATAATCTTATTTAGTATATTATTAGACATTTTATTCACGTTCGTATGTAAGTAATATTAGTATGTAGGTTTATGTATGTATTTAAATTATTTATTGTGCACTTCTACCCATTCCACAATGTTTCCTTACCTAGGGTTTGCTGGAAGAAAATTCACATTTGAATTAAGCTCGCCTGTGTACATGTGCTGTTTCCTATTTATAAATTGTTTATGTAAGTGTTTTGTGTACAATAAAGAATAAGAATAAAACTACTGAACCGATTTGAATGAAATTTAGTACGGAGATAGTTTAAGACCCGGGGAAGGACATAGAATAGTTTTTATCTGACTGCGCAAATAGAGGTTAACCGTTAAGCGCGATAACTGACATATGCTAAGCAGTTAGTGCATAAAAGTCTTCTATAAATCGGTTCGACCGTCCTCGGACGGCTCACCGAAAGTCCGGTGAACCAGTAAAGGCACTTCCTGCTAATTGGGTTACGTCATCCGCAAAAAAAGAGATGAGGGAAATAAGATTATGAAATTCCAACGCAGACTCTCCGAAATGTATCCGCTAAAACAAAAAAAGATACAACCGTTCTACGAAAACCACATTTATTTCAAACTGTCATATTATTGTGAATAAAATCATATCGGCTCCTTCAAACCCTGGCTCTTTCAACACACTCTCCCCTACTATGGATCTGTGGTCTGAAATAGATTATATTATTATTACTATAGAATGCAACTAAAATCATTGGTTCATTCGCATCACAAAAACGTAAATCTATTTCTGTTTGTATTTATCTAGTTCAATCTAGTTCAGAACTATAATAGATCACCGGACGTCGTATCATAACTGATCCGATTCTATTAATTCCTATTGCGTTACCACTACACACAGAGTAAAATAATCAGTTAGCTTACTAGATCTAACTTTAAGCCCAATTAATAGATAAATAAATTAAAAAGTAACAAACAATTAGAGCCTTGACTAGCGTAGGCTTAAAAAACCCGATTCGACGATTCTCTTGATATCCAGCAGTCAAACTCTTACTAGTTTTAGCTAGTTTCAACCGGTTTAACTTTTTTTTCAATGCAAGTTTGTCAAAGTTTAAACTCTTTCAACTTCAAAAATAATCCCTTGCCCTCATGCGTCAGACACTAAAGGTCACTTTTTATGATTATTGGTATGATTAAAGGAGTCAATGGTCTCAAACGTCAAAATCGGTATATTATAACATACAATCTTCTAACTATATATAAAAGTAGAAACTGGCTGACATATCAACGAACAGCTTAAAATCAAAAAGGTGTAACAAAGCAAATCTCTTTCTTAACCATCTAAATATGTTTTTAGAATTAAGAATTATGTTAAACACGAGAACAAATGTTACATAAAATAAAAAAAATACTAGCTATTTTTGCTGCTTTTTATCCTCATAAATATAATAATAATAATAATAATATATCTTTATTTTCTCCCACACATATTACAAAGGTATAAGAAATTTATAAGGTGCAATAATAATCGAGGTGGGAGACTGGCGTCCAAGCTAGGTTATGGTTAACCTGTGTTATGGATCACCAGGCCTCCACTCTACGGACAATACAAGTTGACAGTATAGCTTAACAATAATTGGGTGTACCCACATGAAGTGTGCTAACTACGAGTAAAAATGTATGTTTGAATGAGAAGTTCGGAATATTATGCATTAGTGTCGGTCAGTTGACATTGACAGGTTTCTTGAAATAGCTGACATTATGGAACGTTATCATTTTGGGTGGAACTAGATCCTTAAAGATGTTGTCTAGCTATTTTTGCTGGTCTTCGTCTTTAAAATGATCATGTTTTACTATAAAACGTCACTGTGATGCATTACAGTCCATCAAATCTAAGAAGTACCGTTTGACAGTTCTAAACGTAGTACATTTAGAATTTTATTTTTTATATGAAAATCCTTTATGTTATGTTAAAATAAATATAGCTTCATACTTCAATTATTTTACAGGAAAGTTAATAAAAATAGTGTGAATTACGCCTCTATAAAGCTAATTTAATAGAAAACAGTGAAACGTCAAACGGTACCTCTTACATTTCATGGACCGTAGTGTTTCTTAGTTATTGACAGCTTTGTTATAATAGCTGACATTATGGCGCGGTGTCATATTGCATGGAACTAGATACTTGATGACGTAGTCTAGCTATTGTTGCTGCTCTGTGTCTATATAAAGATCATGTTTCACTATAATAACGTCACTATAGTGCATTAGTGTCTCTAAGTCATTGATAGTTTTGTTATAATAGAGCATGGTGTTAAATTACGTGGTACACAGTTAAGCTGTAAGGTCCAGTATAATCTGACCTCTCGTTGTACGGAAATCCTATACAATGCGAGATCAGCTTATACTGGCAAAAAGATTTTTATGAATAAGACCGTTTGTCATGGAATGATCCTACTTAATATAGATAATTCTTCTTTTTAGATGGGTTTAAAAAGGATACTTTCCTTAAACCAAATTTTTACTAGGACATGATGACGCCAGAGGAACAACGGACTTGGCAATAAGTTGGCTTCTCTCGACTGTCTTACGAGTTGAGAGAGTTTAGGCGTTTATCCACACACTGGCGAAGTGCGGGTTGGTGGATGTCACATGCCCTCGAATGATTAGTTCTTAGACATGCGACACCGACCCACGACCTTATATTTCTAAGGCGAGGCCCGTACCACAGCGCCACAGCTGCTCAAGGGGAGGTCACTAGTTATTTATTACATTCATAAGTTAACCCAACTTGGGGTTTGCATATCGATATTCTGATTTATGATAGATCACAATCATGGGTTACCCTTTAGGTATTAAATTTTACCCAAATTGCACGTTATCAAAAATACTTATAAATCACGTAATGGGTAAAATTTTATTAGCAATCATTAATTATATGACTCACGGTTATGAGCTGACGATGTAGGCAGAGAATGTTAGGCATTTAATGCCGGGTATTTCACCGGGTGAAATTGATTTAAAAAAAAAATTGGTTGCCTGTAAATTCGGTATACGGGCGAAAGTTTTACGTGACAACGACTTTGAGTGGTAAAATAATTTTAATGTGAATATTCATTCGTATAGTAGGAAGAAGGATGAAACATAGTTGAGTGGGAGAGAGACGCAAGGCATTCGGCGGGCCTCTCTCTCGTTCGGTGACTCATCGTAACGTTACCGAGCGTTACACTTTTTCATAAGTGCCTCCCAGCCGCAACCTAATTTAAGACGTTGTCACGTCAAAAATGAATATACATTGAATAATTAATATTATGATAATTAATAACAATTATAGTAATAATGAATTGAAATAATAGATTAATTAAATTTAATCATAATAATAATCCAAATTATAAATAAATTAAAATTATTTACAGGAAAAAATATACATTAGGTATTTAGTTTGTACATTAGTTTGTCAATTAATTGTTACTAGAATTTAGCTAAATATTGGAATGTTTACTGCATGCTAAGAATGAGCAACAATAAAAGGCTTATTTATATATTTATATTTATTTATTTCACAGGGTATTTCAAGATCATTTATTCGCTGTAACATGTGTAAAAATAATATTCAGGTGTTAAAAAAAAATATAGCCGGCTCAACATGTTTGGTCTATTTTCAGACATGCAAATATCATAAAAAATTAAAATAATTAAAATGGAACTATGTCAAACATTAAAATGTCAAATATAAATCATGTCAATAATAAAATTTATATGTCATATTTGAATCTAACGATAAAAAATAAATCAATAAAAATCAAAGAATAAAATTATAAAAAAACATCTAAAATAAACTGCGATAAAATCTGTTAAAAAGTAGTTTTATTTCAATGTGTGATATTCGCGTAAATCTAAGTTATGAGTTTTTTGACGCTCAGCTTTAGATATGTTTTATAAGTTCTATTTTATATTTACTATTTTTTTTAGGCTAAGTTAGTGCGTCTTAATATTGTATTCAATTAGGTAATTTTTCTTGCGCAATCGTATCTCTGTTGTAAATAACTGTGTACATAGAAAATATTGTATAACTTTTCTTTTGCAAATATATACTTATAATAGATATTTACACCCAGACTTGACACAAATACTATTATTAGTTAAGTCAATAAATAAACGTTTTATTTATTATTGTTTCAGATAACTATGTTCTCGATTATGAACATAAGAAGTTCCTGAGGACTACAAAATGACAGCTACAAAGGTAAGAAATTGAATATGATTAATATTGAAATAAAACTACTTTTTAACGGATTTTATCGCGGTTTATTTTAGATTTTAGATCCTGACGTTTCAAAGTCTTTTCAGACTTTATGTTCACGGGGGGACTGAGGTATTTGACGTCCAAACAAACAAACAACGCTAAGAGCGCAGACAATTACTGTATTCTGTTAAAATATTTTTTTTTTTACAGACGGACATGTCGAACTCCGGCAGCGGGTTCCAGTGGGACAAGTTGTCGCCTGCCGAGTTCCAACAGCTGCAAGAACTGACTTCATGTAAGTTACTTTTACCTATTCCCTCTTAAACCTCCGAAGAAGAAGAGAGTGGAATGAGCCTCCATATAGTTGGAAACCTTCAAGGAGCAACAATTCCGACCCACTCTCTCTGCATGGTGTCATCGCACCGGAACACGGCAAAGCCATTTGGCGGTGCAGCTTTGTCTGGTGGGTGGTCACTAACCACGGCCGAAGCCTACCACCAGTTGATTGTCACCTGATTTCCACCACCCGAGGACCGCGTGTAGGGATTAGCGCTATTCGCGTAAATATAAGTAAATACTATAAAAATACGTCGTATAGAAACTAATTTATTCGTCACTAGCTTCCGCCCGCGGCTTCGCCCGCGAAGTTAATCTCACTAATCTTGTTTCTCCATACAAACTTTGGAACCCCGTTTCACCCCCTTAAAGAGTGAGTTTTGAAAAATCCTTTTTTAGTGCACCCCTAGACCCCATAAGGAACCTATGTGCCGAATTTGGAGTCTCCAGACCCAGCGGTTTGGGCTCTGCGTTGATATGTCAGTCAGTCAGTTTCTTCTTTAATATATATATAATAATTCGTCATATAAACTCGGATGTCGTATTCCAATTTCAGTAATGCAATAATTTCAGCTGATCCAACTAAAAGTCAGCTAAAATCAATTTACCAGTATAACTAGTTAAGTACTACTTTTCAATTTGCTAAAACATGCAACCAATATGGTAATTGAAAAGAGTCATTACGTTAATAGCATGTAAAGTTAGAGCTAAACTAGCACCTGTCCCTGCTTAGTTTTGTGTGCTACATAATGTGTGCTACATAATGATATTTCACTCGACACACGTAATGTGTAGGTAGGTAGACACTCGGAGATACATCAAGCTATATAAATCCATATACTCTTTCAACCCATAAGATAGTTGAGAGAAGACCCGTGCCCAGCAGTGGGACACTATAAAGGGTTGAAGTGAAGTTAAGTGATATAAATCCAATATAAGCTGACCTCTCACGTCAACCCTTTTGGGCACGGGTCTCCTCTCAACTATCTTACGAGTTGAGAGAGTTTAGGCCTTAATCCACACACGCCAAGTGCGGGTTGGTGGATGTCACATGTGCTCGAATGATTAGTTCTTATACATGCCGGTTTCCTCACGAAGCCTATTTCAGAATAAAACAAATAGGAGACGATGGGGAAAAAGCCTGTGACCTATTTCAATGCGCTAGAATACCGCTGCGCTACCGCCGCTAAAGTTAATCTAGCAGAAAGGTCTGAAATTTGATGTGTTTGCAGCAAACTATCAAATATTTTCACCTTTGGGAGTATAGTTTGGAATTTAGTTGGAAAAAGTAATTTGTTTTTGCGCATGAAATATAGCTATGGGCTTCAGGGTGGTTTTCATTGCGAATATGATACTATACAACAATAACGCAGTGACTGGACTTGACTTTAAATTGAAACAGGTTTGATTCCCGGGAGGATCTATTTAAATAATATTAAATAAGAAAAACGCTACACATTTTATTTTATTTTATTATTATCATCACATTAATTTACATAAAATAAAATCTGTGTCCCACAAAACAACGTAAGTGGCTTGACTGTGTGATCTAGTCTCCGTACAGTTTATATTTAAGTTAGGCATACCTAGATTAATAATCTAAATTACAAGGTCTGTAAGTAATAAGTAAGTTTTTTCTTGAAGGTATGTTTGTCATGCTCTTGCCGAATGTCTGCCGGCAGAGTATTTAGTAAATAGGCCAATCGTTTTCTTAAAGTTCTGTCTCCGTAACAGTTATTTACCCTAGGTACTGAAAACCTGCCAGCAGCCATAGAGAGAGTGTTGAGGTCGTTGGTAACCACACCCAAGTCAATCTCTGGATTGCCATGGTAGCTATTTATCTTAAATCTATACATGACTAGCAAACCCGGCGAACTCCGTTTCGCCTCCAGATGGCTTCGTTTTATGTAACATTTTCCCGCTTTTCTGTTGAAATTTTTCCTGAATTTTCTTTGCTATAAACCTCACGGAGCCCGAGACCTTTCCAACTAATGCAAAAGCGTGGAAATCGGTTCGTGCGTTCTGAAGTTATAGCATCAGGAAGGAAAGTCCGACTTATTTTTATATAGTAGACTACATTCACTCGAACAGCTCTGCGGTGTCAATTGTCAAACTTGACGTTTGACGTTGACTCGGCCCGAACTCACTATGACCGACAACAATAATATTGTCAATGTTGTTCACAGACTCAACCAAGAAACTCCAAGATGTACTCAACGAATTCTGTGAAGTTAAGAAACAAAGTCCTGATGGGGTAAGTACTTGTTTTATGCTAACAGCATAGATACATACAGCCCACACACTCGCAACACCAGTGGCATCAATGCGCTTTGTCGATCTTTTAGATGTCGGCGGTCATTGTCTACCTCACTGACATCCAGGAACATAACCAACAGTTATTACACTGCGTGTATGCTGTAAGGTGGACTGTATCTACCTCACTGTCTACCTTACTCACATATAGGAATAAACCCAACAATTATTACACTGCGTGTATACTGTAAGGTGGACGGTACGTACCTCACTGTCTACTTACTCACATATAGGAACACACCCAACAGTTATTAAACTCCGTGTATACTGTAAGGTGGACTGTACCTACCTCACTGTCTACCTTACTCACATATAGGAACACACCCAACAGTTATTACACTGTGTGTATTTTGTAAGGTAGTGTTAAAAGATTTACCTCATTAAGATACCATGGCGATTCTTTATTGTACACAAAACACTTACATAAACAATTAATAAATAGAAAACAGCACATGTACACAGCCGAGCTTTAATTCAAATGTGAATTTTCTACCAGCGAACCCTAGGTAAGGAAACATTGTAGAATGGGTAGAAGTGCACAATAAATAATTTTAAATATATACATACATCTACATCTACATACTAATATTACTTACATACTATGTATACGTGAACAAAATCCTTCCTCGTACGTATCTACTTCTACAGCTGGAAAAACGGCTAGGAAGGGCACTTCACACGGACAAAGTGACAATGGATCGCTATAGGCCGACCGCTTAACTCGCGTATCTGAGGTACAAAGTCATATAACATTATTTAAATCTCATACAGAACTATTTAACAACAGATAAAAGTAATGTAAGACTATTCGTCACTAATATCCATATCGCTTGAATCATCATCACTGTCTGTGCAGCTTGAGGAGTCAGAATCATGGCGATAGGCGAAACGCAAGTTAAACGGTCGGCCTATAGTACCAAACCAACTATCAAACTACACGAACTATATCTAAATTAACATTATAATTTCAAAGTTTGATTGACTCAACAAACTACATGATTTCAATACAAACTAATCCGACCTAGTTTAAACTAATATTATTACACTATCGTTGGGAATATACCGCAACTTTTAAAACTAGTCGGATAGTCAGAACTAATAAAACTGATAGTAGGTTCACTAAGATCACACACGTCAACTCTTTTTAGTGTCCCACTGCTGGGCACGGGTCTTCTCTCAACTATCTTATGAGTTGAGAGAGTTTAGGCCTTAATCCACACACGCTGGCCAAGTGCGGGTTGGTGGATGTCACATGTTCTTGAATGATTAGTTCTTACACATGCCGGATTCCTCACGATGTTTTCCTTCACCGATATTGAGCAGCGGAGATGAAACAATTCACACAAAGATGTGTGGGCACGACCAGGATTCGAACCCGCGATCTTATTTTTCTAAGGCGAGGCCCGTACCGCTGCGCCACCGCTGCTCACTAAGACCACATTAGGCTAAAAATCACAAAACTATTATGTTATTCTGTTATTCTTTTTACCATTTTTTTTTCAATAATTAACTGTAAGTTCTTTAAAATGAAATGAAATGTAAATAGGCCTATATTTTTTAGACGCGAAGCTACATAAAATAGTCCAATAGTACAAGTAGGTCAGTGGTAAACATGTTCGTTTCATAACCACAAACCCGGTCTCCCGAGTCGAGTAAAAATACTTCCCTAACAAAATCAGAAAATCTTAGTTGGTGCTCGAAGTTTTGAATCGCCCGATAGATGAATAGGCCCTGGCGAAATTTAGGTGATATTCACTTCTACCTAGACCTTCGGGAACTACAGGTATGAGCGCTATGCTACTGTAATTTCAAAGTTGTGTGAGCAAAATATCGGTTTAAATACAAAATTTTGTTCTAATCGTGGAAGCCGGTAAAAGTTCAAAAGATTCAAATGACAACAGTCTAAAATGTTACCGCGAAAATATTGCCACGAAAATGAAGAACACTTCGTCAAGGCGACGTCACGACATAGTGACATACCGCGACAGATAGCAGTAGTTCTAAGTGACTACACCATCTGCTACGACGCTACGACGTGTACTACGGTGCTACGACTCCTACTACGGAGTTATGACGACACTGCTACGTTACTACAGCGACTGCTACGAAGCTACGACAGCTGCTACAATACTACGACACCTACTACAGTGCTACAATTGTATCGCTACGGATTTACAGATGTTTCTACGATGCTACGGTTGTTACTACGACGCTACGACTGTGACGTAACGCGATAGATAACAGTGCTACGTTTCTACAGCGGCTGCTACGAAGCTACGACAGCTGCTACAATACTACGACACCTACTACAGTGCTACAATTGTATCGCTACGGATTTACAGATGTTTCTACGATGCTACGGTTGTTACTACGACGCTACGACTGTGACGTAACGCGATAGATAACAGTGCTACGTTTCTACAGCGGCTGCTACGAAGCTACGACAGCTGCTACAATACTACGACACCTACTACAGTGCTACAATTATATCGCTACGGATTTACAGATGTTTCTACGTAGCTATGACGCTTGCTACAACGCTACGACAGTGACGTATTGCGATATATAACAATGCAGGGATAGATAACAGTGCTTAATTTACTTGTACCAAAACCCAAGCAAAATCAACTCAGAATTCAAGGCACTGTGGGCTCAGTTTGCTTAAATCGGAACGCAACTTAAATATTAATGTTTGATGGTAGTCAGCAATAATTGTGATTAATATTTTTGGACGTCAAATACCAACCGTGAACATGAAGTCTGAAAAGACTTTGAAACGTCGGGATCTAAAATCTAAAATAAACCGCGATAAAATCCGTTAAAAAGTAGTTTTATTTCAAAATGAAAACAGCTAAAAAGAAAAAAAATAAACTGTTTTATATAATTCCCATTCCAAACCAACTCGCTATAGGTCTCTAGACAAAACGATCATTCACTCTCATTCATTGTCATTCATCTTCGAAATGTCACGTGACACTCTTATGTCAATACCATACATTTTGTACTTTTGAATCCTTCTGTTAGAATGGAAACTCAACCAAATCTCTTTTTAAAAAAGGAATATTTAATTAACTGAAAAATATTTAGAGATTTGGTAAACGTGTCTGAGCTGATTGACGATCCGACCCGAACTGAACAGAGAGATGCATTACTTAGACCAGATGCACAGTTGCTGACTAAGCTATTCTCATTAGCATTTAAGGTAACATTCCGGGGATGTAACACTTCGTTACCTCTTTGCTATGTAATTTGTCTACACGGTTGTTGGTAAGGAAGGATTATGAACTAAACTCTCTCAACTCTTAACAATCCCTTGACAATTGAGAGATTTAAGAGAAGACTCGTTCACATTTCATTTTATTATTTTATTTAGCTTCTGAAATATATTAAATTCTTCGTACATTTTCACCAAATTCAGCGTTCCTCCCCATTACATTTTGCCATAACATTTTTATTGCGTCTCCATTGATTTCTTAGTATCAAGCTACTACAGGATGCGCAGTAAAATGGAACGTTGAACAAAAAAGGAATAGAGTTCACTTACTATATTTTTTTATGGAAATCAGAAAAATAAAATTTAATAGTTGCTTTTGGGTTTAGTGATTGAAAACAGTGTAAGTGTGTAATAAGAGGTCCTGCGTTTGATTCCTTGTGTCGTTTTTTAATTTCTTGACAAGTATTAAATTCTGCAACAATATTTGTTGTAGGAGCAGCGGTGGACACAGCAATCAAATATAAGTCACGGGTTCGATTACTGGATGTCACATGAATGATTAGTTCTTACACATGCAGGTTTCGTCACAATTTTCTCCTTCACCAGTATTGAGTAGCGACTATGAAACAATTCACACAAAGATGTGTGGATCGGGGATCGAACCCGCGATCTTATATTTCAATGGTGAGCTGAACGCTGCTCAATAGCTTTATCAACGCTACTGATCAGAGGAAGAAAACATCGTGACTGAACCAGCATGTCTTAGAATTAAATATTCGTGCCATCCACGGACCCATACTTGGCCAGCAGAGTTTCTTTACTTCAAACAAACTGACAATAAACTGGTGGTAGGCTTCGGCCGTGGTTAGTGATCACCCACCAGACAAAGCCGCACCGCAAGGGGGCTTTGCCATTTTTTGTTGCGATGTATGGTGACACCATTAAAGAGGGTGTCACTAACCACGGTCGAAACCTACCACCAGTTAGTTACCAGTAAACATAATTACCAGTGGATTGTCACCTGATTTGCACCACCCGGGACCACATGTATTCAGATTAAATGTGCACTCCCACGGAGGAATGTGACACAGCCCCCAAACACGTAAAAGTAAAGTCAAAGTATTAAACGGAACCATCTCCGAGCTAATTTCACTCACTCTAGACGGTTTTTTTATATCCCTTTTGATGTAGGGAATCCTAAAGGTATAATCTTAATATATATATTTCTTGTGTGCGTGTGTATGTGACTGAACTCCTCCTAAACGACTGGACCGATTTTGATGATATTTTTTGTGTGTGTTCAAGGGGATCTGGGAATGGTTTAGATTCACAATTTTGCGCGGTACGAAGTTCGCTGGGGCAGCTAGTATATAATATTTGCTTATATTCATTGTTTTATATTCGTAAAAACTTAAACTTATTTCAAAGGAAAAGTGACATTCACTTAATAAATACTCGTAATAAGCACAAATTGTGTGCCGTTTCTCATCATTTACATCAGTTCGATCATCTTTTGTTGGGCTGAGCATCCATATTTACAATAAATTACCTTTGCACTTGCAAAAATTACCTATAAATAAATTTAAATCTGAAATCTTAATTTCAGATTTAAATTTATTCTAAAAAGGGCTTATTGCACCTTAAAAGATTACATAAACGACAAAAACGCTTGGTCGGTAACACACAGAACAAAAATATATTTTCTAAAATTTTACGCGCGCGCCTGCCTAGTATACCGATTCACTCGTGATTACGAATGATTATCGGTGAGAAGGTGGCAGTAGAATGAGCCTCTTTAAGGTTAGAAACCTTAAAGGCGCAAGAATTCCGACCCATCTGTGCATGGTGTCACCAGACTTCGCACCGGAACACGGCAAGGTCGCTTGGCGGTGCGGCTTAGTCTGGTGGTCACTAACCACGGCCGAAGCCTATCACCAGATGATTGTTACCTGATTTGCACCATCCGGAGACCACGTGTGGGGATTCAATTAAAGGTCTACTTCTACACCCACGGACAAAGGCTATATATTAGGCTCTTATTAAATCATTATAACATTTCATCCCATGGGCTCTATAGCTGAATATAGGTTACACCATACATAACCGTTGTAATTTGCAAATTCCATAGAGCGAGACGGAAGATACCACGTCATGTTTGCTATCTTATAATGACGTCACATGACAATCAATGATAAAATTGCTTCCTGTAACATCCGAAATCCAATCTTATCACATCAAAATAGAGTTGAAAATCCAATAAAAGTTACACAACAAGCGATGACGCTACAGAAAGGGGTGTAAAGAACAGAAAAATAATAGATAGCTACATGATTTTAGACTTTAAGATGTATTGTATAAAGTTTAGTTTAGATTGTAGTCTATAAATACATTTAATGGTCTACTAAAGTCGCCTAAAGCCTATTTGTACTGAGATTGAGAGGTTTTTCTTGTAAAAACTACTTTGTTGAGAAAACATTTGGTGGTAGGTAATTTGTTAATTATGAAATCAAATGTTTATCTGTGGATTAGTTTTTTTTTTACAGTCGATGTGGCTATTGCAGCTTGGTTTATTCTACCCATTGTTTAAGCGTAGAGTTAGGTGAAAACTGTGGCTTTGAAAAGGGAATCGTCAGAGTGGTCGTGTGCGCGGCTATAGGCCGACCGTTTAACTCGCGTATCGCCTATCGCCAAGATTCTGACTCCTCAAGCTGCACAGACAGTGATGATGATTCAAGCGATACGGATATTAGTGACGAATAGTCTTACATTACTTTTATGTGGTTAAATAGTTCTTTATGAGATTTAATTAATGTTTTATGATTTTGTACCTCAGATAGGCGAGTTAAACGGTCGGCCTGTAATCCACCTTTTGTCTTAGTTTTACTTACTAAATCCCCTAGGAACCTTTTATAGTTTAATATTTGGGTAGGTAAGGTAATCTCGGCCTTACTCTTTAAATGAGGGATTAACAGAGTAACTACTTACCGATTTGCATAACAATAAATAAGTGAATATAATAATAATAATAATATTCTGGGACATTAACACACACGGTCATCTGGTCCCAAGCTAAGTAGAGCTTGTGTAATGGAAACCAGATAACTGGTATATACTATACATATAATACTTTTCTTTTGTAAATATGTACTTGTAATAGATATTTACGCCCAGACTCGACACAAACACAAATATTTATTACTAATGTTTGTTTCGGGTGGGAATCGAACCCACGACCTGCGGCGTGAAAGGCAAGTATCTTACCAACCACGCCACCGACCCGTCAATAAATAAAAAGAATCCTGACACTTTACCTATAGTTCTCCGTTCACCGAACCTACTTCTGATTGAGGGTTGGTCTGGTTTACACACCCTCTTAAACTTATTTCTGGCTTTATTATTCGCATGTTGAGGCAGTTAGATATTTTATAGCTAATACATTGGGGTATCACTCACTTCAACCCTTTTTAGTGTCCCACTGCTGGACACGGGTCTTCGCACGGACGCCCTCTTGTGAAGTATGACTAAGTGTTTATTAAACTATCAATGTATGGTGTACGCGGGCAACCTAATTAATGTAATGTACCTGGCTGATAAGATCAATTATTTTATTAACTAGCTTCCGCCCTCGGCTGCGCCCGCGAAATTTTTTCACTAATCTTGTTTCTCCATACAAACTTTGGAACCCCGTTTCACCCCCTTAAAGGGTGAGTTTTTCTTAGTGCACTCCAGACACCATAAGGAACCTATGTGCCAAATTTGGAGTCTCCAGACCCAGCGGTTTGGGCTCTGCGTTGATATGTCAGTCAGTCAGTCAGTCATTTTCTTCTTTTATATATATAGTTATACTTTCATACGTTAAACTAACTAGTCGTCTTTTCATTTATTTACCTCTACGTAAATGTAGTAACCTACCTATTACCAATGAGCAACCAGCTCGTCTAGCTTCGTATGGCGACCCTGCCAGGATTCGAACCTGGAATCTTCTGATTCGTGTAAAGCTTTATATTAATTAAAACAATTAAAAAGGTACCTTCCTTTCAAGCACAACTCTCAAGAGTAAAATAAAAAGGTACGAACACAGAGACAAATTAATCCAGAATTTCATTATGTCCCAAAAAAAAACTGAGAAGTCGTAAACAGTTTTATTAAAAAAGTTTTTATTAAATATAACGCTCAGCGTATTAACTAAAAGTGTAGGCAGAGGTCACATTTTCTTTAGAAATAAGTATTTATTGATCTAATTGGTTGAGCAGCGGTGGCGCAGCGGTACAGGCCTCGCTTTAGATATATAAGGTCGTGGGTTTGAATCCCAGTCGTCGTTTCATCGCCGCTGCTCAATACCGGTGAAGGAAAACATCGTGAGGAAACCGGCATGTCTAAAAACTAAATAATAAATTCGAGGACATATGACATCCACCAACCCGCATTTCTCAGCGTGTGTGGATTAAGGCCTACACTCTTTCAACACGTTAGTTGGATAGTTGAGAGAAGACCCGTGCCCAGCAGTCTTACATACACACGGTCTCATTAATAAATTTCTTTTGTGGTCGGTCATGGTATGCTCGGTCCGAATCAACGTCAAACGTCAAGTCTGACAGGTGACATCGTAAAGCTGTTCGAGTGAATGAAGTTTATGATTATGTTGAATGTATTGTCTGTATTAACTGTTACTATTTATTTAAAGTAATTTATCTTTGGACCCCGTGCGAGTTAGACGTCCGCGTCCGCTGGCGAATCAGTAGACCAACATACGAGACGCCAAGTACAGTGGACATGAGGGTGGCTAACCCACCTTCTGTCTTAGTTTTACTTACTGAATCCCCTAGGAACCCATTATAGTTTAATACTGGGGTAGGTAGGGTAATCTGGGTATTACTCTTTTAAACTACTTACCAATTGGGTTGTCGAAAAAAATAAAAATTGATTTTTCTTGTGTATTTTAAAACTATATTATTAATAATATTGATATTTAATGCAAAAAAACTCGAAAAAAAATAGTTTCATTTAATTATGAACAATTAAAAATTGATGAAATATAATCAAAAATCACGTGACTATAAACGCGCCATAATTGGTCACCATTGTTGTGACGTCATAATGTTATAGCCATTTTATAACAGTATATGCGGTGTTAAACTGCGCCCCACTTTGTGGTCTCCAGTTACAACCTGGGAAACCAACTGCAATGAGTGAAAACTAACAATATGACGTCACACGCGCTCGGGTTAGTTCGGAAGCGGTCGGCGTGTTTTCGTTACTGGATTCAAAAATTAATTTTTATTTTTACATAACTTTTGAACTATTGCGAAAAAAACTAAAAAACAAAATGTTTTGTTATAAACTTATATATTATTATGATCTTTCCATTTATGACAAAAAAAAATTATTCAAAAACCCAATTTGCATAATAACTAAGTAAGTATAAAAGACCATCCTGACACTTTACCTATATTTCTCCGTTTACCGAACCTACTTCTGATTGAGGGTTGGTCTGGTTTACACACCCTCTTAAACTTATTTCTGGCTTTATTATTCGCATGTTGAGGCAGTTAGATATTTTATTGCTAATACATTGGGGTATCACTCACTTCAACCCTTTTTAGTGTCCCACTGCTGGACACGGGTCTTCGCACGGACGCCCTCTTGTGAAGTATGACTAAGTGTTTATTAAACTATCAATGTATGGTGTACGCGGGCAACCTAATTAATGTAATGTACCTGGCTGATAAGATCAATTATTTTATTAACTAGCTTCCGCCCTCGGCTGCGCCCGCGAAATTTTTTCACTAATCTTGTTTCTCCATACAAACTTTGGAACCCCGTTTCACCCCCTTAAAGGGTGAGTTTTTCTTAGTGCACTCCAGACACCATAAGGAACCTATGTGCCAAATTTGGAGTCTCCAGACCCAGCGGTTTGGGCTCTGCGTTGATATGTCAGTCAGTCAGTCAGTCATTTTCTTCTTTTATATATATAGTTATACTTTCATACGTTAAACTAACTAGTCGTCTTTTCATTTATTTACCTCTACGTAAATGTAGTAACCTACCTATTACCAATGAGCAACCAGCTCGTCTAGCTTCGTATGGCGACCCTGCCAGGATTCGAACCTGGAATCTTCTGATTCGTGTAAAACTTTATATTAATTAAAACAATTAAAAAGGTACCTTCCTTTCAAGCACAACTCTCAAGAGTAAAATAAAAAGGTACGAACACAGAGACAAATTAATCCAGAATTTCATTATGTCCCAAAAAAAAACTGAGAAGTCGTAAACAGTTTTATTAAAAAAGTTTTTATTAAATATAACGCTCAGCGTATTAACTAAAAGTGTAGGCAGAGGTCACATTTTCTTTAGAAGTAATTATTTATCGATCTAATTGGTTGAGCAGCGGTGGCGCAGCGGTACAGGCCTCGCTTTAGATATATAAGGTCGTGGGTTCGAATCCCAGTCGTGCCCACACGTCTTTCTGCGAATTGTTTCATCGCCGCTGCTCAATACCGGTGAAACAAAACATCGTGAGGAAACCGGCATGTCTAAAAACTAATCATTCGAGGACATATGACATCCACCAACCCGCATTTCTCAGCGTGTGTGGATTAAGGCCTACACTCTTTCAACACGTTAGTTGGATAGTTGAGAGAAGACCCGTGCCCAGCAGTCTTACATACACACGGTCTCATTAATAAATTTCTTTTGTGGTCGGTCATGGTATGCTCGGTCCGAATCAACGTCAAACGTCAAGTCTGACAGGTGACATCGTAAAGCTGTTCGAGTGAATGAAGTTTATGATTATGTTGAATGTATTGTCTGTATTCACTGTTACTATTTATTTAAAGTAATTTATCTTTGGACCCCGTGCGAGTTAGACGTCCGCGTCCGCTGGCGAATCAGTAGACCAACATACGAGACGCCAAGTACAGTGGACATGAGGGTGGCTAACCCACCTTTTGTCTTAGTTTACTTACAAAATCCCCTAGGAACCCATTATAGTTTAATACTGGGGTAGGTAGGGTAATCTGGGCATTACTCTTTTGAACTACTTACCAATTGGGTTGTCGAAAAAAATAAAAATTGATTTTTCTTGTGTATTTTAAAACTATATTATTAATAATATTGATATTTAATGCAAAAAAACTCGAAAAAAAATAGTTTCATTTAATTATGAACAATTAAAAATTGATGAAATATAATCAAAAATCACGTGACTATAAACGCGCCATAATTGGTCACCATTGTTGTGACGTCATAATGTTATAGCCATTTTATAACAGTATATGCGGTGTTAAACTGCGCCCCACTTTGTGGTCTCCAGTTACAACCTGGGAAACCAACTGCAATGAGTGAAAACTAACAATATGACGTCACACGCGCTCGGGTTAGTTCGGAAGCGGTCGGCGTGTTTTCGTTACTGGATTCAAAAATTAATTTTTATTTTTACATAACTTTTGAACTATTGCGAAAAAAACTAAAAAACAAAATGTTTTGTTATAAACTTATATATTATTATGATCTTTCCATTTATGACAAAAAAAAATTATTCAAAAACCCAATTTGCATAATAACTAAGTAAGTATAAAAGACCATCCTGACACTTTACCTATATTTCTCCGTTTACCGAACCTATTTCTGATTGAGGGTTGGTCTGGTTTACACCCCCTCTTATCCGTCCCACCACATCATATCTATTACTAAAACTTGAGCTTGTCGCTTTGCACATACGTGTCATTATTAGGTTATCCAGAGCCGGACTTAGAGCCATATTTAGAGCCCTAATAATATTTCAAGCCTCTTAATATCGTCTTAGATTTACGCGAATATCACACATTGAAATAAACCTACTTTATAACGGATTTTATCGCGGTTTATTTTAGATTTTAGAACCTTACGTTTCAAAGTCTTTCCAGACTTCATGTTCACGGGTGGACTGAGGTATTTGACGTCCAAAAATATTAATCACAATTATTAGTGACTACCTCCAAACATTAATATTTAAGTTGCGTTCCGATTTAAGTAAACTGAGCTCACAGTATCTTGAATTCTGAGTTGATTTTACTTGTGTTTTGGTACAAGTAAATTAAGCACTGGGTAAGCATCTTGTCATTATTGTCATAACATAACACGTGTATTAAAATAAAATCTTATACACAAACATAGCGCCACTCTTCAACTTCCCGAAGGTGTAGGTAGAAGTAAATATCACCCTTTTCCCCCGCTTTTTTTATTGGGACTTAACCCACCACCTCAATCCCGCCACTGCTGTTCCTGTGCACCAATATCAAAGGGGGCCGTTCATTGGGCAAGATTCTAAACTTCAAACTGCAACTAAGGTTCTCTAAGAAAAAAAAGTAAAAGTCGTTTTACTCGACCCCAGGAATCAAACCTCATGATTATGTATTCATTTATTTATTGACTCTAAACAAAAAATACACACTTTTTTATTGTTGAACGTATGCGTAAAATCTAGCTGTTAGTCAAAAAGTGGAAATTAGTAGTAAATAAAACCTTTAGGTATCTTTTTCTCTACTTTGCATTGTACATAATGAAATCGCTTCTGCTGTCCGTCTTCTCTTTTCACTTGAGAGTCTCTTCCACAATCCTCCAGCCTTCACAGTAATACACTCAAAAACTACAGAACGGATTTGTATACAGTTTTCACCAATAAACAGAGTAGTCTATGAGGAAGGTTTAGGTGTATAATTTGTACCTGTGCGAAGCCGGGAAGGGTCACTAGTCTTAATTAAAATGAATTAATGTATGTTTTTACTGGTAAAACACGAGACCTGCTAAACCGATTTGACTGATTTTGATTTTGAAATATTCGGACAGGATAAGGAAGGTTTAAAAGGTGAGGAATAGACAGTATGAAGTTCGCCGGGACAGCTATCCGGTAAAATAATAATAATAATTTATTTCAAGATAGTAAAGTTGCACAGCATTATATGTTTGAGGTTACTATTTACATGAGTGTGTTTTTGTGTAATAAGGAGAAACGTCGGTGTCTGTGGTAGTATGAACTGTGTTACAGACATCGGCGCCTTACAAAACAGTATAAGTGCAAAACAGTATAAAACAGTTTTAATACAATATCAATACCGGTTATAGTAAATTACATATTTATTTGTCAGGAGTTAAGGCAACCATTCACTCGTGATTACGAGTAATTTTTGGATTAGTTGGATGTGGAAAAGTCGTTGTTCTACGTCAGCAAACTTTAAATTTTTATTTAATATTAGAACAAAATGGACTCCTGGACTGATTTTATTACTAAATCCGGCCCTGGTTCATCTCCATTCCAATTACACTAACTAAATACATTACCCCCAACGATCTAGTTTGAACCGACGCGACGCGACGTAAACTGGTTATAGCCGGTTATAACTAGAGACTGACATTTCCCTGGAGGAAAGAGATCCGATACTAAAAAGGTTTTATGAAGGACTAATGCTTGGAGCGGTGGCAGCGGTGGCGCAGCGGTCTCAGCCTCGCCTTTGAAATATAAGGTCCCGGGTTAGATTCCCAGTCACACATCTTTGTGTGAATTGTTTCATCGCTGCTACTCAAAGTAGGTGAGGAAAACATCGTAAGGAAACCGGCATGTCTAAGAACTAATCATTCGAAGATATTTGACATCCACTCGGTCAGTGTATGCGGATTAAGGCCTAAATTCTCTCAACTCAAAGCTGAGGGACATCAAAAAAGGGTTAAAATGAATCTATTTCTTACCCAAATTACAACCAATTTAGTCTAGTTGTTTTTGCCTGAGACAGTATCAAACATTCACACATACATCAATATAAACTTTTGTTTTCGTAATCTTTCATCCTCGTATCTGTAATTGTAACAAAATTCCTCTGAAACGGCTTGACCGATCCTCATCAAATTTTGTGTATAATCAGTAGGTCTCAGAATGGAACTTGAATTATTTTTATATCGCTAACAACACTACCTGTCTACACCACCCAGACGAAACTGGGACGGGCAGCTAGTATGATAAAAGTACTCCACCCGTGACCATGAAGTCTGAAAAGCCATTGAAACGTCGGGATCTAAAAATCCGTTATAAAGTAGTTTTATTTCAATGTGTGATATTCGTGTCAATCTAACAAAATACTATACGCCTGTATCACCCGAAGGAGTAGGCAGAGGTGAATATTTACTTTTCGCCGACTACGTTTAGGCCTATTGTTGTTCATCGGGCACAATTCCTTCGAGCTACAACTATTATTCTCTACGTGTTTATAAGAAAAGTCTTTTTGCTCGACCCGGGAATCAAGCCTTAGACCACCAAGGCAGTACTATAAATAACTACCCGAGCCAGCACTAGTATACCGATCAAATAGCGATAGTCCTTAAATAGGTCAGATAAATATCACTAGGTCAATGTTTTAGCTATACATAGCAAGGCAAAACCAACCTTATCATTAACTTATAACGTTCAAAATCGTCTATTATCTCAGAAAATACTTTTGAAGGAAATATCGACTGTATACTAGTACGCATAAGGTTTGAAATGCTTTGTTCTCTATTCAGAAGTGAGATGAAATTGATAAGGTTCTTGATAATCCTAGTTTAGATTTTTTCCTGTTATCTAATTAAGTACTGAAGTTACTCTTGGAAAATTTAAGATGGAACTCGTATTGCATAATTTCCCCTCTGCCGATATGAACAGTTTTCTATGTATCAACTGTTCATGTTGTTCTTTATTCTTCGATAGGCTGGCGCTTGACCACAACTTGCCTGATGTTAAGCAATGATGCAGTCCACGATGGAACGCGCCAGCCCAGTATACCGATTCACTCGTGATTACGAAAAAAAAATCGGTAAAAAATGGCAGTGCAATGAGCTTTCTCTTGTGGGTAGTCACTAACCACGGCCGAAGCCTACCACCAGTTGATTGTCACCTGATTTGCACCACCCGAGGACCACGTGTGGGGATTCAATTAAAGGTGTCCACCCACAGACGATATTGACTCAGCCCCCAGCTCTTTTGTGCTTCTGTATAGCTTTTATTTATGTGTGCGTTTGTAAAGACGCTTCAACTTGTACATGTGTGCTGTACATGGTTACCTCGCCTCACACAAAAACTGGCAGTAACAATTTTGTACTAGAAGTTGCATAAAACACCTCACGTGTAAAATACTCTAAGGTGATATGCGTGTTTACTATAGGCCGACCGTTTAACTCGCGTATCGTCTATCGCCAAGATTCTGACTCCTCAAGCTGCACAGACAGTGATGATGATTCAAGCGATATGGATATTAGTGATGAATAGTCTTACATTACTTTTATCTGAGGTTATATAGTTCTTTATGAGATTTAATTAATTTTGTATGACTTTGTACCTCAGATGGCGATACGCGAGTTAAAGGGTTGGCCTTTAAGAGGTAATATTGCTAAAAATAAGCATTGACCTTTGGCGTGGTGGTTAGAAAGAAGAAAGAAAAAACATTTATTTGACAGAGACAGGACACACAGAATCAAATGATAAAAAAAAACAAATAAAAAACAAAACATAAACGTCAAAAGTTAAAAAAAATAAAAAAATAAAAAACAAAGAGTAAGTGTGACCCATCAGTGTCAAACATGGACATTGCTCTGTAAACGCTGCCTACTAGAGGCGACCCATAGGTTAGTGACCTTGTCTCTTAGAGCATTTAACACGGGAGGTGTTATACGCAAGTTCTAGTACTAAATTGTTTCTGTCAGTTGTTGGGGGAGGCGAGGTAAACACGTACAGCACACATGTAAAAGTTGAAGCGTCTTTACTAATGCACACGTAAGTAAAAGCTACACATGAACACAAAACTGCACGATGGAAACCGGCATGATTCTCCACCGATATCGAGAAGCGGAAATTAAACAATTCACACAAATATGTGTAGGGACGACTGGAAATCGAACCCGGGACCATATATATCAACTAGCTTCCGCCCACGGCTTCGCCCGCGAAATTGGTCTCACTTTTCTTGTTTCTCCATACAAACTTTGGAACCCCGTTTCACCCCCTTAAAGGGTGAGTTTTGAAAAATCCTTTCTTAGTGCACCCCTAGACCCCATATGGAACTTATGTGCCAAATTTGGAGTCTCCAGACCCAGCGGTTTGGGCTCTGCGTTGATATGTCAGTCAATCAGTCAATTTCTTCTTTTATATATTTAGAAGACGAGGTTGAAACCGCTGCGTCACCGCTGATCTGCTCCGCTGCTGGGTAAACAAAGCTTGTAATTACTATGGATCACAGTAATTACATTTTGTCACAGACCTATTATTGCCAATGTTTTTCTTTGGGAAAAAACTTTGTGGGGCTTACTCTATTAGAAGGACGATAAATTTTTATTGAAGGTACTAAGAGCGACCAAAGAAAAAGAGAAAAGGAAAAACTTAAGATGCGGCTGACTATTACACCGAACTGTAACAGACGTAACCATGGAATATTAATGTTACACGTTACGGGTACAAGAGTCATCTAACTTACACAAAAATAAACTATAATAATAATTGGAACGTCTTGTGCAGAGATGTTTCAAGTCACATGAACACAACAATAAACCATCAATAAATCTGCTTTCCGGTATGTCTAACTAATCATTCGAGGACATGTGACATCCACCAACCCGCACTTGGCCGGCGTGTGTGAAATCAGGGCTAAACTCGCTCGACTCGTAAGATAGTTGGAAAAGACACTAAAAAGGGTTTAAGTGTAATCTGCTTTACATTTCCGAGTTTGTACCTACGTATGTAATCTCGTTCGTTCTAAGTATGTAATCGTTATGGGATTTTTTGTCATCATAATTTTTCAACAGTTTTGTATTCATTTGATATCTCACATTTTGTCCAATTGGCGGATTGGATGATTTGTGCACAACATGATCCAATTGGTAAAGCTTGTTCTTTTTTCTCCCTTTTCTTAAAGTCATTCGAAATTGACAAAATATTAGTTAGCTAACCTCAGCTTTTCGTTTATAATTTAGGACGTAAAATGTTTGTGAAGAAAGTTTGTTAATGTTTGAGATCGCTTCGGTGTAATAGTCAACCAAAGACAAAATTAATGAAGATGAGTGTTACGACCAAGGACTTTGCCGCCATTTATTTATATTACTTTAAAACAGACCTTTTCTTTTAAAAGAATTTCAAACAGCAATTACTTTGTTACTGATAATTGCAGGAAATGTTTACATACTCGCACACTTTTAGGTTACGAAAGTATAAGCTCTATAAAATTGAAATAAAACTACTTTTTTAACGGATTTAACCGCGATTTATTTTAGATCCCGACGTTTCAAAGTCTTTTTAGACTTCATGTTCACGGGTGGACTGAGGTGTTTGACGTCCAAAAATATTAATTATACTATAACTGACTACCCACAAACATTATTATTTAAGTTGCTTTCCGATTTAAGCGAACTGAGCTCACAGTGTCTTGAATGAACGACGGGCCGGTGGCGTGGTCGGTAAGATGCTTGCTTTTCACGCCGCAGGTCGTGGGTTCGATTCCCACCCGAGACAAACATTAATGATGAACATTTGTGTTTGTGTCGAGTCTGGGTGTAAATATCTATTATAAGTATATATTTACAAAAGAAAAGTATTATATGTATAGTATATACCAGTTATCTGGTTTCCATAACACAAGCTCTGCTTAGCTTGGGACCAGATGACCGTGTGTGTTAATGTCCCAGAATATTTATTTATTTATTTATTTATTTATTAATTCTGAGTTGATTTTGCTTGGGTTTTAGTACAAGTAAATTAAGCACTGGGTCCCAAGCTGGTGGTAGTAAAATTAGGATGTTTAACACAGGTTTTTGTCAAAGAAAACCGGTTCCTACCAAGAATGATCCGCGAAGCTATTGAAATTAAAACATCCACCTTTGTGTACCATGAAGCGATTGCTTTCACTTTTATTATGCGAACTGCCAAGTTATAAAACTCGCTTCTAGTACCTCTGTCTTCAAGTTACGAGTGAATCGGTATTAATTGGGGAAGCGCCTTCTATCGAAGACTACATCATTGCTTAATAATAGGCATGTTGTGGTCAAGCGCAAGTCAAGCAAAGCAAGTATTATAGGTTAAAAAAAGACACCGAAACAAAAATCATTGCTGTTACCAAAGGTTGTCCTGAGTAGGCATCGAACCAGCTACCTCCCGGCTAGCTAGCTACACAGCATACAGGCATTCGTAGGATAAATGTTTTTTTTTTTGCTGATGACCTAACCCAATTAGCCGGAAGGGCCTCTATTGGTTCACCGGACTTTTTCGGTGACCCGTCCGAGGACGGTCGAACTGAATCGATATAGGATAATTGTTTTTTGCGACCTATAAATAACTCTGCCTCCCTTGATTACACCAAAGAGGGGTGATGGAACCTTCAGTAATAATTAAACACAACTCCAATCTAAATGTAAACCGAGATTTATTATTTTGTTTGTCTCGATCAATGAAGTGCGTGTTCACGGTTACTAAGCAACGCCTCCTCCAGATAAGCCTGCTTAACGTGATCTGGTTTCGATAAAATTACTTCAGATACATAAACATCTATAACTATTGATAACTAGTTATCTTCCCCTGCTCCGTTCGGATGGGGAATGAAATGAAATAATGCTTTGACGGGCCGGTGGCGTGGTCGGTAAGATACTTGCTTTTCACGCCGCAGGTCGTGGGTTCGATTTCCACCCGAGACAAACATTAATGATGAACATTTGTGTTTGTGTCGAGTCTGGGTGTAAATATCTATTATAAGTATATATTTACAAAAGAAAAGTATTATATGTATAGTATATACCAGTTATCTGGTTTCCATAACACAAGCTCTGCTTAGCTTGGGACCAGATGACCGTGTGTGTTAATGTCCCACAATATTTATTATTTATTTATTTATTTTATTTTATTTGATGCGAGTCTACATATAAATAGTCTAATTTCTTATCCTAACGTGCAGTGAATGACTGGCAACTACTGAGAAACACTGACAAAAAACTCAGTAGGCTTTTTCGATTTTTAAATAATAATATTTATAATAGTGGGACATTAACACACACGGTCATTTGATCCCTGCTGGTGCGTGCTGGGCACAGGTCACCTTTCAACTATCTTGCCAGTTGAGAGAGCTTAGGCCTTATCCACACATGCTGGCCAAGTGCGGGTTGGTGGATGTGTTCTTGGACATGCCGGTTTCCTCGCGATGTTTTCCTTTACCGATATTGAGCATCAGCAATGAAACAATTCACACAAACATGTCACGACTGGGAATCGCACCCGCAACCTTATATTTCTAAGGCGAGGTCCTTATCGCTGCTCCTGCGCCACCGCCGCTAACTATATTATAATTTTATAGAGGAATGTTAATAAGTATGTCTTATATATATAAAAATCAATTGCTGTTCGTTAGTCTCGCTAAAACTCGAGAACGGCTGAACGGATTTATCTTATGTTGGTCTTGAAATCTTCGTGGAGGTCTAGGGAAAATTTAAAAGGTGAGAAAAATTCGAATAATTGCCGGGAAAATCCCAAAAACAGCCCTTTTCTTTTTTCATACAAACGTTTTCTAAATAAAAAATAAATAAAAATAAATGTTTTATTGTACCTCATACAAATCATACTTAATACACAAAATTAAGACAACCCCATTAAGTAATACAAGATACCTACTTGTGTTGGGGCGGTCTTGAGCTTCCCGAGGTGCTTATTACAAAATTGACTATGCAAAAGCCTGATAAAACATAATGAAATTTATAGTATTAAAGCATGCAATTAGTGACATGTGTGTAGAGTCAAAATGTACAGTCAATTAGAACTTTATTGCTATGCAATAAAGTTCATATTAAATTATAATCACTCTCTATAGTCTAAGAAATGTAGGTGTATTCCTAACTTCAAAGAGAAATTTGCAATTTATTACCCCTGCATAAAGTTCAAATTCAATCAAGTTGCATATGAAGTCTGCCGGGTCAGTTAGTACTTAATAAATTTGTATGCCCATGAGGCTGACCACAGCATAAGCTTATTATATTACAAGACCTATTTTGTATTTTTAACCTGTGTCACTTTAACCCTTTTTAGTGTCCCACTGCTGGGCACGGGTCTTCTCTCAACTATCTTATAGTTGAGAGAGTTTAGGCCTTAATCCATACACGCTGGCCAAGTGCGGGTTGGTGGATGTCACATGTCCTCGAATGATTCGTTCTTAGACATGCCGGTTACCTCACGATGTTTTCCTTCACCGATTTGAGCAGCGGCGATGAAACAATTCACACAAAGAAGTGTGGGCGCGACCAGGATTCGAACCCGCGACCTTATTTTTCTAAAGCGAGGCCCGTACCGCTGCGCCACCGCTGCTCACCTGCGTAGCACAAATAAAGTGATATGATTTGATTTAATATTCCACAGCTACGATGAAATAGTTCACAACGCAAGATTGAACCCCCGACCTACATTCCAAGGCTTCTCATCGAATATGTAAATTGAAGTAAATATATAAATAAATCTGTTTGCCCTTATCAGGAGCACTCTCCCATAATTTTATTTGTTGGAAAGAATCAAAGATGGCTGCCAGGGACGCTTACCGTTTCTTAGCAACGCGTCACCTCGACACAGTTACCGGGAAAACGACTTAAGGTCATAGCCCACGTACACGACTCCGCGCTCCGCTCCCACTCTGCAAAAATATAAAAGTTAAACTATTAACAAAAAAACCGACTTCATGGATGCCATTCTCAGAACTAAACCAAACTGAAATGGGACCACACGGGAAGCATCAGCTTTCATTTAAAATAAAAATTATCAAAATCGGATCACCCATTCGAAAGTTCTGAGGTAACAAACATAAAAAAACATACAGTTGAATTGATAACCTCCTCCTTTTAGAAGTCGGTTAAAAAGACTATTTGTCGGGCCGTCAAATAATCTACTTTATGTAAGAAAACATGTTATAAAATTTCAGACTATTTAAAGGATAAAAACGCTTGGAATTAAGTCGCTCTAATACTACACACTAACCAACGTGTAATAGATATAAGTACTTCATTTACGGCCGGTGGCGTGATCGGGAAGATACTTGCTTTTCACGCCACAGGTCGTTGGTTCGATTCCCACCCGAGTCAAACATTTGTGTGATGGACACGTCTGTTTGTCCTGAGTCTGGGTGTAATTATCTATATTTAAGTATGTATTTACAAAAGAAAAGTATTATATGTAGTATATTACTAGTTATCTGGTTTCCATAGTACAATTTAATGTCCCATTAAATTATTATTATCTTATCTTACTAATATTATAAATGCGAAAGTAAGTGTGTGTGTGTGTGTGAAGGTTTGTTACCGCGTATCTCCATAACCGCTCAACCGATTTTAATGAACTTTGAAATGTAGGTAATGTATACCCTAGAATAGGACATAGGCTAACAATATTTCCAAAAATCATCCCTTAAGAGGGTTAAATAGAGGGGTGAAGTTTGTATGCAACTTTTTATTCCTTGGTCCTATTCATTTAAAATTCGGTACACATAAACCTTAAGAAAAATAATGAGATACGGGTTTTTTATTTTTCCATAATTACCCCTATGAGGTGTGGATATAAGTTTTAATGGTAAAAATTAAAGTTTCTCTGTATCTGTATAGTCTGAAGTCCGATTCACTCCAAATTCGGCACACATATACCTTAAAAGAAATCATGAAACACGTGTTTTTTATTTTTCCAAAACTACCCCCGGTGGGGGTGATAAATGAGTTTTATTCTGAGTTTGATTTTCTTCAAAGTTGATATCAATACTCCTTCGTGCTTTTTAGCTAAATTACTTTTTATTTTGACACAATGACGTTTGATAACTCAGACCGATTATTAGAATTCGAAATTTAAATTTTATTTCTTCTTAAATATTGAATGAAAAAACTTACAATGATCATGGTCTAAGAGACGTAGTATTTTTTAAGAAACACCTATAGATTTATGGATATACCTATAGGTGCTTGCCGATTTCAAAATGTTGCTTACACGCCTACACTACTGAACTAATTTTGTATGGAGATAGTTCGAGACCCGGGAAAGGATAGTTTTATCCGACTGCGAAAAAAGAGATTAATGGTTTAGCGCGATAACCGACATCCGCGGGCGAAGCCGCGGGCGGAAAACTAGTATTATTATAATTTAAATATAAGCTTTATGTATTGCTCTTTCAATTTATTTTACATTGACAACCTAAATTAACACAGCTCGTCGTAAGACTGCTCGGTAGTGGAAGCCTCACTTACCACACGTTGCAAGCAAATAGTCGACTGCTCAATCAAGACATAGCCAAAACTACGTCGGCGCGTGGACAGCTTGGTGCCTGTTATCTGTCGCCGCGTCACGTTAATTTAGGGCAATATTGGGTCTCACGATTGTGTCACTTGTAGTTCCCGTGACACCCTGGCCGAAATGCGAAGGCATGAATGCGAAATGGTGGAGTCCCACATACCGGGGGGAAATACTTTATGGATCCCCTCGCCCTGTATGGGCGCAGGGTGGGGGGATCCGTAAAGTATTACCCCCGGTGAAAAAAGGACGATGTTGGTTCAAGCAACGTTGGCACAAAGTCGTGTAGATGGGCTATGACCTTAAAGATAAGTTTCCACTCTCCACCTCTCTAAAAGAAGCGTTTCGTAGATGCGACAACAGAAAATCAATAATAAAGGCCTGCTTTATTATTTTAATCTTGATGAGCTATAGTCGAGGGCCTAGCCCTAAACCGTCCGATTGGGCTGTTCTGTGCCCGGGAGGTCTTGGGTTCGATTACCACCCCGGACAATTTGTGTAACAACAAAGATTTATTTCAGTGTCTGGTTCGATGAGGGACTACCATCCGTGCCTCGGAGAGCACGTCAAGCCGTCGGTCCCGGTTGTCATATAAAATCCCGGTAGTCCGAAGCCTAATATAATCTGACACCAGGCCTAACCATCTCAGCTACTGGTTCCCTACGGGTTTCAAGGTTCCAGTACTTAATTTAATTATAATTAAAACGTTTTTCTGTAGAGAGTATAGGTCATTTCACTCCAACTCCTGGGCACGGGTCTTCTCTCAACTATCTTACTTAGTTGAGAGAGTTTTGATCATAATCAACACACTCTGGCCAAGTGCAGGTTGGTGGATGTCACGTGTCGAATGAGCAGCGGCGATGAAACAATTCACACAAAGATGTGTGGGCGCGACTGGGAATCAAACCCGCGACCTTATTATATTTCTAAAGCGAGGTCCGTACTGCTGCGCCACCGCTGTTCTTTATTTAATAATAATAATAAATATTCTGGGACATCAACACACACGGTCATCTGGTCCCAAGCTAAGCAGAGCTTGTGTTATGGAAACCAGATAACTGGTATATACTATACATATCTTTTGTAAATAAATACTTATAATAGATATTTATACCCAGACTCGACACGAACACAAATGTTCATCACTAATGTTTGTCTCGGGTGGGAATCGATCCCACGACCTGCGGCGTGAAAAGCAAGTATCTTACTGACCACGCCACCGGCCCGTCAAACTTTTACAACTATTTAATACTAGCTTTCCGACAGCGGCTTATGAGAATTATCGCGCCAAAACATTACCTTCTTTTTGCGCAGTCGGATAAAAACTATCCTATGTTCTTTCTCGGGTCTCAAACTACCTCCATACCCAATTTCATCCAAATCGGTTCAGTAGTTTAGTCGTGAAACGAACACAACACAGACAGACAGACAGAGTTACTTTCGCATTTATAATATTAGTAAGGATTTTATAACAAATCCTTTGTTACAGTGAATTCTTTTGTTGCAGGACATCGACTATGAGGGCTTCCGTTGGTTTCTGGACACTTTCCTTGAAGTCTCTTCTCCTGATGAGCTCTCTAGGTTCGTATCACTTCTGCATACCTTAAAAACTACAATTAACTATTAATTACATTAAAACTACTTTTTAACGGATTTTATGGCGGTTTATTTAGATTTTATATCCCGACGTCAAAGTCTTTTCAGAAATCACAGTCACGGGTGGACTGAGGTATTTGACGTCCAAAAATATTAATCACAATTATTACTGACTACCTCCAAACATTATTATTTAGGTTGCGTTCCGATTTAAGCAAACTGAGCTCACAGTGTCTTGAATTCTGAGTTGATTTTGCTTGGGTTTTGGTACAAGTAAATTATAGTATTGTCTTAGATTTACGCGAATATCACACATTGAAATAAAACTACTTTTAAACGGATTTTATAGCGGTTTATTTTATATTCTAGAACCCAACGTTTCAGTCTTTTCAGACTTCATGTTCACGGGTGGATTGAGGTATTTGACTTCCAAAAATATTAGGTAATCACAATTATTACTGACTACCTTCAAACATTAATATTTAAGTTGCGTTCCGATTCAAGCAAACTGAGCTCACAGTGTCTTTAATTCTGAGTTGATTTTGCTTGGGTTTTGGTACAAGTAAATTAGTTATTATTATTACATTATTTTAAACAGACATCTGTTCCTGTCATTCGTCCGTCGTGACCGTCGTCCTGCGCTCCGCGAGATGGCGGCTGCGAGCTCCACCGCCGCTTGCGCAGCTGTTACCGCACACGCTGACCATCAGGTAATCTAACTTGATCACTGTAAGATCTATTTCTAAACTAAACTAAGCTTGCGCTTGACCAGAACTTGCCTTATGTTAAGCGATGATGTGGTCTGCGATGGATTACGTTTACACAGTAAATTTACAAATGATTGTCGGTGTGAAGGTGGAAAAGGAATAATGGACCATGAGGAGTACCTAACTATTCGGATCACCGTCTCAAATGATGTCACCAGGTATCGAACCGGAACTTATAGAGCAAGGCCGCTTGGTGACTCAGTTTTATCTGGTGGGTTGTGGGTCACTAACCATGGCTGAAGCCAATTTCATTTTTTATGGAGTCCTTACCTTCAGATTTTCTTTCAGGGCAAGTTAAGTTTGGCATCTAAGATCCATGGCCTGGCGGAGAGACTCCAGCAGCTTGGCAAGAGTTCAGGAGACTCGGTGGATGGCAGTGACAAGGGGTCCAGAAGTAGAACAGGTACCTAAGCGTGATTTAGTTCTTTATTATTCTCCAATACACTTGCGCTTGACTACAACTTGCCTGATGTTAAGCAATGATGAAGTCTACCATGGATCGCGCCTGCCCAATATACCGAATGATTTTCGGTGAGAAGGTGGCAGTATAGCAGTAACGATTGTCATAAATGATTTAAATGATAACCGGAACACGGGAGGCACTTAAGGAAGTCTCTCAATCAACCAGACACCGCAACAAATCTTTGCTGTTACAAAAAAGATTGTCTGGGGCGGGAATCGAACCCGCAACCTCCAACCTGTATAGCCCTACCAAACTGCTAATACCACTTGACTACAAAACAATACGCACAAAGGTATGTGTAAGTGATCGAGAATCAAACCCGTGACCTATTTGAAAACCCACTTCGATACCGCTGCATCAGCAACGCACAAAAAATCGTGTTGTTTTGTAAGGAGTTTCTTTTGCAGGCAGTGTTCACCCGATGTTCACAGTGACCACCCACCCCTCCTACTCCTCACACGAGCTATGCCTCGGACGCAACGAGACCAGCCCCAGCCACAGCCAGATGTCCAGGAACTCCAGTCGAAAGAGCAGCAACTCACTTAGAGTCAACCAGTCCACGAAGATTGAAGGTAAAAATAAAATTATTATTAAAATAAATTAAATAAATTAAAAAAAAAAATAATAATTAAATTAATTAATTTAAATTATTATTTATTATGTCGTGTAATTAATTATTATTATTAATTACACGACATAAAATTGACAACAGTGGTCGACACAAATCACCAAGACATTGTCATTACACGACAAAGCATACCTAAGTCGCTAATTTTGTAAGTGCTAATAACTATTTACTTCAGGCTACAAGGCCCATGGGGTGCGTTTAGATCTCTCCCTCCCAAACTGCGTTACGGGGCTCGCCTGAAAGGGCGAGTCGGCATTCAGGGAGTCGCGGTTGTGTCACCTGTGGTACCAGTGACACCCTGGCTAGGATGCGAGAAGGAACACCCGGGGGGTTTTAGTTCGGGTAACCAGTATGGAGTCCCACATGGATCCATAAAGATTTCCCCCCAGTAAAAAAAAAGCTACTAACTACAAGGTCCATATAAAATAACACTATGAACAAATACAATATTACGCTTTTAAACTACGCTTTTTCAACCAAAGGACGATGGGTACTAATATGAAAAAATCCACATAATTTAGCCATAGATTTTCTCTTGATTGTATTGTCCTTTACTTGAAAAAATGTAATATGAATCCTTTCAAACTGAGCAGCTTAGGTATACTTTGTCGTGTTATGATAATGTCTTAGTGAATTGTGTAGTCTATTGTTGTCAATTTTAACTTACGAAATACTGGTTCCAAGATTAGAAACATGTCGAAAAAAATTGTGCTTATAAGCACAAATTAAATCAGCCAAGTAGGTGGTATACTCTAACCATTTGAACCTCTTATATTTTCCAGACTTCAGACATCTAATACGACGGTCGTCAACACTAGAGGTGCACACCGCGAGAGTGTCGCTCAAAGATATTGTGTGTTATCTGTCGCTTTTGGAGGCTGGGAGACCTGAGGATAAGTTGGAATGTAAGTAAATTATCAATAAGTATTAGGTAACTGAAAGTTTTTGGGTTCCGCCTTTATGAAAGTACTAGCTTTCCGACAGCGTCATCGCCCGCGTGTATGTTGGTTATCGCGCCAAAACATTACCTTCTTTTTGCGCAGTCGGATAAAAACTATCCTATGTCCTTTCGCGGGTCTCAAGCTACCTCCATACCCAATTTCATCCAAATCGGTTCAGTAGTTTAAGCGGGAAAGCGTAACAGACAGACAGACAGAGTTACTTTCGCATTTATAATATTAGTAGGGATTGTCCAAAAGTGTAGCCATGTTTCATAAGCAAAGCCTAACCTACGGCAAGGATCTTTCTGCTATGCGCACGCATCCTCCTCTGCCAAGGTACATGAACAGTTTGTATGCCTACACTGTTCATGTTTTGCTTGTGTGTAGCTTTTATTTACGTGTGCGTTTGTAAAGCCGCTTCAACTGTTTGTGAATGTGCGTGAGCAGGTAAAAATGTATTGTACGTGGTCATCTCGCCTCCTCCTAACTTGCAGAAACAATTTAGCACTAGAAGTATCGTAAAAGACTTCCCGGTTAATTTCTCTAAGCCCAGGAGTGACTACCTATAGGGCGACCGTTTAACTCGCGTATCGCCTATCGCCAAGATTCTGACTCCTCAAGCTGCACAGACAGTGATGATGATTCAAGCGATTTGGATATTAGTGACGAATAGTCTTACATTACTTCTATCTGTGGTTAAATAGTTCTTTATGAGATATAATTAATGTTTTATGACTTTGTATCTCAGATGGCGATACGCGAGTTAAACGGTCGGCCTATAATAAGTGAACCCAAACACCGAGATGTTTTAATTAAAAGAATGCCACTAAGGTGAACCAAAAACTGCTAAACTTTGCGAAAAGCCTATTAGTTGATGACAATAATAAAGACAATAATTATAATAGTTATAAAGGAGAGGTCAAAAGTGGGATAGAATTTTGAACACCAATGTGATATAGGTACCTCATTGGAAAGCTTATTTAATAAGCTGTTAGAATTTAACTAAACACGAATTTTAGGAGCACCCGTTTTTGTAAAAATCTAAAAAATGTAATAGAAAAACAAAACGCACATTACCTTTAAATATCCGTTTCCTAAGCAGTATAAATATTGCAATCACGTCAATAATCGCATTCTATTAGAGTACTTTTTTCTTGTAATATTATTCTAGCTGCAGTTTAATCTAATTATGACGAAAAATATTTGTTATCTTATTAGTGTAATAACAAAACGCGTCGAAAAAAATATAATTACGGGAAACGTCATGATGTCATTGTCATTCATCAGTTTGATTGACAGCGTTCTAAATAATTTTAATTTTTTTGGTTGCTCAATTGTCATTTGGCCATGGGGTTGCCAATTGCAATAATCATAATATTGCATTAAGGATTCTTATTTTCAATTTCGATTTTTAAAAAAACGGGAGGGTGTAAAATTATTTTAAATACACCAAAAAATTTAACTATGCTTTATTAACCTATGTAACTCAGATTGCTGTTCAAATTTACAAATATTTTAATCCCAGGCTCTATACATTTTTTTAACGTCTCCTTTAGTTATTATGATGATGATGGAGGTGGTAATAATAATAATGATGTTGATAACGATAATAGTGATGAAGACAACAATTATGCTGATGAAGACAACAATTATGATAATAACATATTTATTGCAGTTATGTTTCGTCTATACGACACTGATGGTAACGGAGTGCTGGATACCAACGAGATGGACTGCATCGTCAACCAAATGATGACAGTCGCCGAGTATTTAGGATGGGAGACCTCGGAACTGAAGCCGGTCAGTATTAGATAATCATAATCATTACACAACCAACCTGTATACAATAGTATTGCGAGCAGCCTGTGTAATGAACCCAAATAGCCAATCACTGGGTGCCAAAAGATGGTAGACGTTGCCAAAGCAGACCGAGGGAAAGATGGCGGGACGATCTGGAGGCATTCGATATAGAATGGCACGAGGTTGTGGGAGCCAGGACAAGATGGATGACTTTAGGGGACGCCTTTGCCTGGAGGATGATCTAGGGCATTATAGGCTATTAAAAAACATATTATCAACATCAACTTTTATAGTAATAATAGTAATTTACTAAACAGTTGCATAGGTGTCATATGATCGACAAAAATCGCAAGTACCGCTTTTTGCTGGTTATTGAAACTAAATTTAAAGAAAGAAATACTTAGAGCTTTAGACAAAAATCTGAATTATCAGACAACTTTAGGCAGGCGTGAATTGGCGGGTAAGAAGACTGTATTCCAATAAATTCTGGCAATTATCACTTCACGCCGATCTCTCGATAGCACTATCATTAATTCTACTAGATAATTACAGATAGCTAAGATTACATTGGATTAAAGCGTAACGTCCATCGAGCACGTGGTTACATCCGCACTTCCCGACGATGCAGCGGCACCACACACAGTGTCAGCTCTTATAAGATGGCCGCTTTACCCGTGCTCGGTGTTCATTCGTTCATTCATTTTTATATTTTTGAGTGACAACTGTCTTCAAAGACGGACGCGACGGTAGTATAAAATGGCAAGTGATATATTGAGAAACGGATGTGCCAACATACTTTTAAGCAACAGAGTTGATAATATAAACAAACATAGTTGATCAACATAGAGTTGATAATATAATATGACAATAGATAGTATGAATGTGTAGATGTTTGTTACGCACGACCTTCTACTGGAAGGAATTACTATGTAATATTTGACGCAGAGATCTGATAGCACAAAGGCTGCTTTACTACTTAAAGCTCGATATAAAAGTAATCATAATAATTATGAGTCTGAATATAATAAATTATAGTTATTATTTATTTATTACAGATCTTACAAGACATGATGGTGGAAATAGATTACGATGCTGACGGTACGGTCTCTCTCGATGAATGGAAGCGGGGAGGGTCAGTATAAAATGAATTCCGACTTATGTACACACGGCCACACATCATGATACAACGAGAGATCAGCTTATAATGGAATTGCCGTCTGTACCTATCCAAAACAAAATCGTTTTGATATCACTTGATTTTTTTATTTGTGGGTCTTAGCCAAAATGTTAATTAACTACGTACGATTTATCATTCCTTTTCTCAAGTCACAATAAACATTCAAAGTAACAAGGCCGTAAATCCAAAGGCCAAAATTCTAAACACCAAAAACTAAAATATAGTCTAAGCTGAATAGGCTAAGGGTAGGTACATATCTGACGGAAGATGGGATGCGTATCACCGGTGGCGTAACGGTAGTCAGTAGCGGGCTTGGATTTCCGCAACTCGACGACAGTTGTGCGCCTATTTTGCGTGGCGTGGCGTAACGTTAAAACAGACAAATACCCATAGAGCAAAAATTCAACCTTTCCCACTTAACCAATGATGGGTTAATGTGACCAGTGTACATTGCGATTCAATAGATGACACTCTCGAGGCATCTTCCGTCAGATATGAACCGACCCTTAGAATACTCTAGACATTTAGCCTTTTGAACATTTTGGTCTTTTGGGCTTTTTGGCCTTTTGGACAATTTGGCCTATTGGGTATTTTGGGCCTTTTGGACATTTTTGCCTTTTGGACTCATAGCCTAGTTTATTAGTAAAGCTATTATTTATTTACAGAATGACTACGATCCCTCTGCTAGTCCTGCTGGGACTCGATACAAACGTTAAAGAAGATGGCGAGCATGCGTGGAGGCTGAAACACTTCAGCCGACCTGCGTACTGCAATCTATGTTTGAATATGTTAGTGGGGCTGGGGAAGAAAGGCCTTTGTTGTATTTGTAAGTACATTAAAATTTGGTCAATTTTACATTGTTTTTAAGCTATTGCATGGCTATTATTGCGGGCTTTGAGCGCGGCGATTGAATCAAGAAATTCCGTAACGAAAATAAACCTAACACCTGTTGAAAGCCGTGCATCGTCTAACGTCGTTTAAGTTCGGCACGGTGTTTGTGCGCGTGCGATTAGGCGTATGCGTGTATACTAGCTGCTTACTGCTCATAACTGATTCTACCTCTTTTAGACACAGAGACTTTTAGGTGAGACAGCGTATTTTTTGGCCGCGTCCACGAGTGAGCTCGAGCCCGCGACTAGTTGAACCTTAACGTTCATGTATACAGGGTGTAAGGGACGGTCCGGCAAAAACTGAAACAGAGCATTCAGACCATCGCATCGTTCTGAAATAAAAACTGCTGGAATTGACATTGACATGTATATACATGTCTTGTAAGATAATAAAAATATTTTAAACTATTAACTTCTCATTTATTAAATAAAAAATAAAAAAATGTTTTCTTATCGATCACCACGCTTAAAAAGTGTAACTTAAATTAATATCAAAGAAAAAACTTGAATTAATATCAAAAAAAATACTGCATAAATAAAATAAATAAATAATTATAATTGCATAGGTTGATAATTCTCCGAGTGCCACACGTATTCTTAAATTAAGTACGTAAATTTTGGCAGACGAACTTGAATAGGGAATGGAAAGGGCACCTGTATGTGTTATAGTATCTCCTGCGTACCGAGATGTTTAACTTTGTCTGGCCACCGGTCTGCAACGGCTGGAGGAATTATTATCACAATTTTTTTCGGCAATACAAGTATACAATAATTTTCGTATAGAAATGCTTTAATTTTGACGGGCCGGTGGCGTGGTCGGTAAGATACTTGCTTTTCACGCCGCAGGTCGTGGGTTCGATTCCCACCCGAGACAAACATTAGTGATGAAAATTTGTGTTTGTGTCGAGTCTGGGTGTAAATATCTATTATAAGTATATATTATTATTTACAAAAGAAAAGTATTATATGTATAGTATATACCAGTTATCTGGTTTCCATAACACAAGCTCTGCTTAGCTTGGGACCAGATGACCGTGTGTGTTAATGTCCCAGAATATTTATTTATTTATTTATTTATTTTATTTTATTTTAAGCTAATTTTCTCTATTTTTCATTTTGTAACATCTATTTGTAAAAAATGTCTGGACCATTAAGATACAGGACATGTTCCTATAAAAGTTTGAAGCCCGTTGTTTAACCTTTTGTTTGTAATCTTTTGGCAATAAACGTTGTTATTATTATTATTATTTATTATATAAAAAGCTTAACGGAAAAATGTTTTATATTGTGTTAAGAAAATGGCTCATACCAAAAAGTTTATTAATTGTAGCATATGAGAGTTTTTTGTCTACAAATAATTCGAATTATGTTGAGTACGACATATTATTACTAATGACTGTAATTATTTTATTTAAATCTATTATACCTAATTTAATTTATTGTATCTGTTAAATTGCACATCCGACGTGGATAGAAAATGTTGAGACTTCTAAAATTGTATAAATAATTACAAAATAGCGGCGCCTGCGAACTTCGTACCACCCAACAGCCTACTAAAGTTCAAATTGACTTTTAAGTAAGCATTATTACGAATCGTTTGTACGGGAGTATAAAAAAGTGTTGTTTTAAGATTTTATCAGGATTTTTTAATATTTTTTTTGCGTAAAACTATCCACTTAGTTTACGGAATATTCCAAAAACCATAATTGGCGAAATCGGTTAAACCGTTTTTGCTTTTTGCGCTTAGCAACACATTTAGTGATTCATTTTTAATGGGTATATAGATAGTGGTACTAGTATAGTATTATATTATCTGTGGTGGTACACAGTTCAACAATAAAATCTTACCTCTTTCTATCTCTCACTAAAATATGTTTATATTTCCAGTCTGCAAGTTTACAGTCCACGAACGTTGCGTACAGAGGGCGCCTGCGTCATGTATCGCTACTTATTCCAAATCTAAAAGAGCGCCAGCTGCACTTGCTCATCATTGGGTAGAAGGTACCATTTGTCATATTTCAATATAATTTTTATACTTTTATTATATTATTTTTATTTATTTTATATACTTTTATTGTTAATATTTTTTATACTAGTTTGGAGACCGATGGTAAGCAGCCGATGCTCAGCCTTAGCAACCATAACACTTCTATTTCTTTAATTTATAATATATTTATTCAAATTGACTCAAATCTAAAACTGTTTTGGGAATACTTTTGCAAACTTGTTTTGGCCTTATGGCCTTTAGCAAAGATATAGTAACAAACATTTATTCACTCATTACTAATTTATATAATAAATTCTATTATAATTATAATTAGGCAGCTTATTGTAGGTATTTTTGAAGTTTGGCCTTTCTGGTCTTAGCGTTGGGTTAAATTTCATTTCTATAACAAACAATATAATTTAGTCAAGGATAATTATTTCTTGCCTAACTGGCGAAAGAGGATTGTTAAATACATATTATGTTTTAGGAAACTGCCATGGAAAGTGTGCAAGGTGTCGGAAAAAGATCAAAGGTTACAACGGTATCACTGGACTACACTGCCGATGGTGTCATATCACGGTAACAACATTTATTGTTCACTAGTCAACCTGATAGACATTACCCTGTCTTAACAAAACGTAAAATCTCTAGCGCCTTGGTTATATTATAACCCCCCGTATTCATAAATGTCTTATAAACTCATTATAACTAAAATAGGTTTATAATTCGCTTGTCTTCGTCTGTCATCTTGACATTTATACTGGTAAGAGTTTGACAAAGTTTTTGACGGGCCGGTGGCGTGGTTGGTAAGATGCTTGCTTTTCACGCCGCAGGTCGTGGGTTCGATTCCCACCCGAGACAAACATTGGTGATGAATATTTGTGTTTGTGTCGAGTCTGGGTGTTAATATGTATTATAAATATATAATATTTACAAAAGAAAAGTATTATATGTATAGTATATACCAGTTATCTGGTTCCCATAACACAAGCTTTGCTTAGCTTGGGACCAGGTGACCGTGTGTGTTAATGTCCCAGAATATTTATTTATTTTAACTAAATTCTAGATTTATAATTCGTTTGTCTTTGTCTGTCCTCTTGGCATTTATACTAGTAAGAGAGAGACAACGTCCATTTTAACTAAAGAGTCTTATAAGATTTTTATGATTAAGACCGTAAGTATTAAGATATAGATTTACTATCTTCTAGCTCCACAACCGCTGTGTCGGCAGTGCTGGTGGCGCCTGCACTCTTGGCAGACACCAAAAGCACATTCTACCTCCCACCGCGATCCGACCACTCGTGTTGGATAGGCAGAGGTCTCTACCACACCGTCCTCAGCAGGATCAGGTTAGTATGACTCTTGACCCACCCCGAGTTTAGTGTGTTGTATAAAACGCAATACACATTGAGCCCGCCGGCCCGCCAACTTTTTGTCGGTGGTCTAGTTGGCGGCTTCACATAATACAAGTCGGAAAATTTGGTCAGCGGCATGTCGGCGGCTTGAGATGAGAAATTTATTTTGCAGTCAGTGACTGCCGCGTTGAGCGTCGCCGGGCAACTGAGCGCAGGCGTACCCAAGCCGCCAACATGTCGTCGGCGGGTAACACGCGCAGGCTCATGTTGCTGACATGATTCTTTTCATACAGGCCGACCGCGACGGGTTGTGTCGACGGGCTTTGTCGGCGGCCCGGCGGGCTCAATGTGTATTGCGCTTAAAAGCGACTTAATTCCAAGCATTTTTATCTGTTAGACAGTCTGAAATTTTATAATACGCCTTTTTATATAACGTAGGTTTAATAATGATTTTTAACGTAGGTTTTTTAATCATTTTAATCATATAAATATATGACTACCTAGATGATATAATTAATAATATGATAAAAACCCCTAAAGTAAGCTTGGATTCGGTTCATAAAAAAACCTTAAAATGGCACGGCGAATCCAAATGCATCAGTTGAAGTATTATCAAGTAGTGATAATACGCAGTTTTTGACCCTGACGACGAAAAAGAGGGCGATATTAGATGTATGTTTCTTAGACTCTGTATCTGTGTACAAATTAATGGCATCTTAGAACTTTAGTGAGTAGACCGATTTTGATGAGGTTTTCTTTATTTAATAGCTGTAATGTCCGAGATGATTCCTAACGGGCCGGTGGAGTGGTCGATAAGATACTTGCTTTTCACACCGCAGGTCGTGGGTTCGATTCCCACCCGAGACAAACATTAGTGGTGAAAACATTTGTGTTTGTGTCGAGTCTGGGTGTAAATATCTATTATAAGTATATATTTACAAAAGAAAAGTATTTTAAGTATAGTATATACCAGTTATCTGGTTTCCATAACACAATCTCTGCGCAGCTTGAGACCAGATGACCGTGTGTGTTAATGTCTCAGAATATTTATTTTATAGCCAAGTTAGAGATTTCATAAAAACTTGTAATATTTTTTTAATAAAACTCGTCGTTACAGCAAACTCTACCCACCTCAATCTCCCTCCCAACATCAATATCTACGTCATCAGAAGAGAAAAAAGAGGAGAAAGAAAAAAAAGAAACGCGAGCTCCTCCTATCTCCTTTCAAATAACCCCTCCTGAAGGCAGCTGTCCACTGCTGGTGTTCATCAATCCAAAGTCTGGTGGAAGACAAGGGTCCAGGGTTTTGAGGAAGTTGCAGTATATTTTGAACCCACGTCAAGTGCATGATATTGCGAAAGGAGGGCCGATGCAAGGTAAGGTCGTTCACCGTTTGGCTTTTTCGGAATTTTCGACCTTTTGGCACTTTGACCTTTTGGCACTTTAACCCTTTAGCATTTTGGCACTAATCCTTTAGCACTTTGGCATTTTAACTTTTTCTTTAAGCTTATCGAACTTCTATTAATAAAAGAATATAGGTAGCTACTTATTTAATGATAACGTTTTTAGACAGAGTATAAAGTTTATTTGATCGTATATACAGGGTGTCCTAACAACTATGCGACATGAAGGGGAAACCCCTTAAATGTAGTAGATAGAATATTTTGCAGAAATAGTTTTAGTATCTTAAAATAAAGCAGTGACATAGTCCTAAGACACTCTGTATAGTATATTATATGAGAAATTAACTGGGTTAAATATATTTATAGGTTTACAAATGTTCAAAGACGTGAAAACTTATCGAGTTATATGTTGCGGAGGTGACGGTACTGTCGGATGGGTACTAGAGACTATGGGTAAGTTATTTATAGCAATTCATAGATACTAATTAAGTTTGTACTTCACTTGTACAAAAGATAATTATCTTAAAATCTTCTCTATGCTAGGCCTGAGAATCGGTCGTAATCATTTTTCGAACCCGGTAGGTGGCACGTGCTTTTCACGCCGAAGGTCGTGGGTTCGATTCTTACACAAGTCAAACATTTGTGTGATGTTTTGTTTGTGTTTGTCTTGGGTCTGAGTGTAATCTAATATATAAAATTCTCGTGTCACAGTTTTCGTTGCCATACTCCTCCGAAACGGCTTGACCGATTCTTATGAAATTTTTTATGCATATTCAGTAGGTCTGAGAATCGGCCAACATCTATTTTTCTTCCCCCTAAGTGAACATTTTATTTTTAATAAATACGCGGTACGAAGTTCGCTGGGGCAGCTAGTTATCTATATCTAAGTATGTATTTACAAATGAAAAGTATTATATGTAGTATATTACCAGTTATCTGGTTTCCATAGTACAAGCTCTGCTTAGTTTGAGATCAGATGACCGTGTGTGTTAATTGTCCCACTATATTATTATTATATTATTATTATTACGGGGTAGGACGATGTCTACGGGGTCCGCTAGTCTTATTATAATATCTTTGATATAGAGATATTATTGTGCTTTATTTCTTTACAGATAAGGTTCAAATGGACCATCAGCCAGCTGTAGGAGTAATACCTCTGGGGACTGGTAACGATCTAGCGAGGTGTCTGCGGTGGGGAGGCGGGTGAGATGATTGCTCTCTTACCATCTTTTTACATAACATTAGGTGTGGTGACTGGAGGATCGGGTGATCATGACCCTCCAGTGTAAAGGGATCTTCTCATCAACTATGGCTTTTTTGCGGATGACCTAACCCAATAAGCCGGAAGGGCCTTTATTGGTTCACCGGACTTTTTCAGTGAGCCGTCCGAGGACGGTCGATCCGATCAAGTACTGTGGCAACTGCCATGAGGGCTCCCCATGTGGGGACGGACCTCGGCTCAGGACGTTGCCGGACATTCTAGTTTTAGGGGATCGGGGGGCCAACTGTTGCTGGCGGGAATTTGTATATATGCTAGTCGTCGGTGAAACTTTGCTTGTGCGATTCAGGATTGCTATTACGTAATATCTCTTGAGAGCAGCGGTGGCGCAGTGGTACGGGCCTTACTTTAGAAATATCAGGTCGCGGGTTCGATTCCAGTCGCGCTCACACATCGTTGTGTGGATTGTTACATCGCCGCTGCTCGATATTGGTGAAGGAAAACATCGTGAAGAAACCGGTATATCTAAGCGCTAATCATTCGGGGACATGTGACATCCACCAACTCACACTTGGCTATCGTGTGTAGATTAAGGCCTAAACTCTCTCAACTCGTAAGATATTTGAGAGAAGACCCGTGTCCAGCGGGATACTAAAAAGGGTTGAAGTGAGGCCTGTACCGCTGCGCCACCGCTGGTCTGATTATTACCGATTGGCCTCAAAACAGTAATTATTTAAATTAAATTTAAGAGTACAATATAACTAGGTACTTAGTTTAATTCTAGAACATTCCTATTGAAAAATTAGTGACTTTAATGTTTTCTCGTAAGATCTAAAGCAACTTTTTTGGCACAGATATGAGGGCGAGTCGATCCACAAGATTTTGGACAAAATAGCGCGCGCCAGTACTGTTATGATGGACAGGTGGCACATACTTGTGGAGAACAGTGTTACTGAGGTAATGTATTTAATCACAATATCTGGATGACCGAGCTTTGCTCCGTATTTTTTTTTATTAATGACATTTTCTAAAAATGATTCCTAGCTAGATCGATTTATCGCCCCCGAAACCCCCTAACTAAATTTACCGAAAAAACCGAAACTAAATTTTATGAAAATCGTTGGAGCCGATCCCAATTATATATTTATTTAAATACAAAAATTGCTCATTTAATAAGTTCTGTTGCGGTGCTGTTGCAGTTATGTTTCGTATTCTCGTAATCTGACAACCGCTATCAGATACGCTCGCGTCATGTTCGCGTCACGCGAGCGCATTAGCGTAGGTAGGTATATGTTATTTAAATGGAAATAAAATTATAAATTATTATAACATAATACAAAAATAATAATGCATAATATATGACAGGGGGGGAACCGCATTATCATTATTAGGAATTGTGACATCAGCCTCGCTGATGTCACAATTCGTTTCATTACAACTCATTTTCTAACTGCCTAAAACTCAATTTAATTTTATAAAGAATAAAAGATTTACAAACCAGACAATCAATTTATTAAGCTACACGAAATAAGATAACACCTGATTTATCCACACAACTTAGACATTTAATATTTAATAAGTATTCATAATAATTAACGCCTATTTAAAAATAATTATGACAAAATAATTAGTAATAAACCCTAAGCACTTAACTTTCACAATCTCCTTCCTTCGTCCGCTCTAGTCCGTGGCTCGAGCAAAAGTAAATCGTAACGATCTTTACCAGTATCTACAAAACCGACTTGTTCAAACGCGTCACGTGTTCGCGTTGGCGCTCACTCATTCGCCGCCATTTTGCTCAGTTACGGAAGTCATGGTTTTGTAGAAACTTAACATAATAATAATTACTCCACGAACGCTATAGATTACAACACTATAAATAATCATTTAAAATGATTTGATTTATAAAAATATTTGCCGTTTTTATAAGCCTATCTTTTGTAAATCGGATGTGGTTAATTTTAAAACTCAAAACTACAAGTAGGTACTTGATATTAATAGAATACTGTCTACAAATCTGTAAATAAAATAAAGGATTTTATTATAATGCTAACTAAGCATTTCAAAGGTTTTTCAAAATTAACCACATTACACAGATAATAGTGATTCCAGACTTCCTGCAGAAAGTCTAGAATCACATCAAGTACTGTAATAATTAATTAGTTGGTAGATTAGCATAATTAACATTACATTAACATAAAATATTTACTTAAAGTGAATTACAATTTAGAAATTGATCTTATGACCTAGTTTCCTAATCAGACGATTGAGTGACGTCATCGTTGCGCCGACATATATTTTAATGGATAATAATTCGAATTGTTATTAATTATTTATTTTAATTTTTGCTTTAATTTGTCAACTCGATATAAATGTGTAAGCTGTGGTTAACTATATTTGAAGGTGCGTTTACGATTTATTTCCTAACTACGCTACGTATGCCAAGTCTCTACTCGGTCTACCGTCTACAACGTTTGTCGGTACTTTGCATCATTAGATCTAAACGAAAATAAAAACCTACTTAGGTTTATACTCTTTATTATAATTAAGAAACTCCTGAAACGCAGGTTTCCATTAAGCTCTGCGATGCAAACTCTTAAGATACAAAGAACCAACAACACATTGTTGTTTCCAGTGCGAACAACTTCAGATGCCAGACTCAGCGCCTCATCCAACAACAGTGCCGTACAACATCATCAATAATTACTTTTCTATAGGCGTTGTGAGTATTATGTACCTATTATATTATTGTTATTATTCTGATATTTACCTACAACAATGTTTACTGTTTCATCATTTTAATTTTAATATTATACATTAATTATTATCACCATTTATTTTATGACATTAAAACACATTTACAATTATGTTTTTATATATTCTGTAATCTCTTAGTAGAGCAGTCTTTTTAAATGTTTTATTATTTACATAAGTCATTATAAATTAAATACTTGTAAATTATAAAAATATATAAGTAATAACAGTTATTATAATTCTATTTGTTATTATTATAAAGTTAATTATTTACCAGAATTCTTAACGCAAAAACATATTTTATTATTATAACTAAGTACTTTTTATAAATGTAAACAAAAAATGCGATATTATCCGTGAATCAATTCATGTTTTTTTATTATATTAAGCATCACGCAAGTTTTAAATCTCTAAAATTTATAATAAATATTAATAACATAAATTTAAAAAACAATTTAAAATTATATTTTACATAATATTTTTGTTCCAGGATGCGGCTATTTGTGTAAAGTTCCACACAGAACGAGAACGGAACCCTGACAAGTTTAGTTCTAGAATGAAGAACAAGCTGTGGTACTTTGAGTTTGCTACGTCTGAGCAGTTCGCGGCCAGCTGCAAGAACCTACACGAGCATATTGATATAGTGGTAAGTTATATTTCCTAATATTGTATTTAAAATTTATAATGCATTATAATTGAAGTATTCGGGAGCACAGGAATATGGGATATCGCAGTACCATGAAACGATCCTATTGTAATTACACGTGTTGGCACATCTACTTCTCAATGCATCAGCTGTCATTCGAAAATGACAATATAAACGAACGAATGAACACCGAGCACGGGTGAAGCGGCCATCTTAGGTCTGAGGTCTGGGGCATCGAACATCGAAGTACATCGTATCTAGTCTAAATAATAATAAATATACATCACTCTATTCGTTTCTTTTATCCGCCTCCCAAATATGAACATAAACTACGTTCACATTGGGTCAGCAAAAAATTAACTACTCGATAATGATTTCCATAAGTGGGCGCCTCAATATTAATGCCCGGGGTGTCAGTGGCCCTAACACTGCTGCTGATTCTATTCTATTATATTCTATGCAATATTGATATTGTTAAATGTGTGTGTTCAGTGTGACGGCTCGTCCCTAGAGCTGAGCAAGGGCAGCGCGCTGCAGGGGGTCGCGCTGCTCAACATCCCCTACGCGCACGGGGGCTCCAACCTGTGGGGGGCGGGGGACAGGAGGGGACGGTTCCCTAACGCACACCAAGGTAGGTACCTTCCTTTCCTTGTTCCCTTAACAACAAGCATGTAGTGTCCCACGGGACTTATCTCATTTATTTTCACAGTAAAGAAAGTTTAGGGTTCGATTCCCGCCCCGGACAATATTTGTGTAACAACGAAGATTTGTTTTGGTGTCTGGTTGGCTGACTACCCTCTCGGGTAACGCCTCGGCGAGCACGTTAAGCCGTCGGTCCCGGTTATTATTTAACACATCTATGACAGTCGTTACATGTAGTGTGAAGCCAATATAATCTCTGCTACTGGTTCTCTACGGGTTTCGAGGTCTGATGGCAGTCGCTCGTATAATTCTGGTAGCTAGCCGCATCAGGTTAGACTGGGAGCCGACCCCAATAGAAATGGGAAAAAGGTAAGGGGAATGATGAGTAAAGAGAGTTTAGGCCTTAATTCACATACGCTTTCCAAGTGCCGCCACCTTACAGAGTACACACAGTGTAATAACGGCTGGTTGTGTTCCTGAGTGTGAGTAAGGTAAACAGTGACTGTGTAGGTACCTTCCACCTTACAGAATACACAGAGTGTAATAACTGTTGGTTGTGTTTCTGAGTGTGTGTGAAATAGACAAGCCAGGATCAAAGCTGCCCAAAGCGCATGTGAAGCCTCTGGTATTGCAAGCGTCTATAGACTGTGGTAACCGCTAACTATCTATCAGGTGTGTTGCTTGTTTCCCGATTTGGTAATATCCCCACACGTGGTCCCCGGGTGGTGCAAATCAGGTGGTGGTAGGCTTCGGCCGTGGTTCGTGACCACCCACCAGACAAAGCCGCACCGCCAAGCGGCATTGCCGTGTTCCGGTGCGATGTCTGGTGACACCATGCGGAGAGGGTGGGTCGGAATTGTTGCTCCTTTAAGGTTTCTAACCCTATGGAGGCTCATTCCACTGCCACCTTCTCACCGATAATCATTCGTAATCACAAGTGAATCGGTATGCTGGGATAGCGCGTTCCATCGTAGACTTTATCATTGTTTAAAATCAGGCAAGTTGTAGTCAATCGAAGAATAAAAATAAATGAGAATACCATTGGGTACGGGTCTTCTTTCAAGTATCATACCTACGAGTTGAAATTTTAGGCATTAATCCACTTACGTTGGCCAAGTGCGGGTTAGTGGATTTCACATGTGCTCAAATCGATTTCTTCACAAAGTTTTCCTAAAATAGTAGTGTTTAGTAGGTTAAGTTCCTAATATTGTTAAGTAGTCTTAAGTTAGTATTGTCTGCCACACTATTGCATTGGGTTTTTAGCCTGTAAAGTAGTGTAGGAATTTTAAATAAATAAATAAAAAATAAAAATTTGACACAATAAATAATTATTATTTATTTTTCAGATATCGGTGATAAATTAATAGAAGTAATAGGATTAGAAAATTGTTTACATATGGGACAAGTCAGAACGGGTAAGCACCGATGTTTTAAACAAATTTATAGTAACAATAATTTATAGATATAAATAATTATGTATATAAATCATTAAATATAAATTATTATAAATATAAATTATTGTTTAGGTCTGCGCGCATCAGGCAGGCGGCTGGCTCAGTGTCGTTCCATCACCATCACCACCAAAAAGACGTTTCCTATGCAAATTGATGGTGAACCATGGATGCAACCACCATGCAAGGTACTTATCTTACTCTTTCTAATATTAATGCGAAAGTTTGTATGGATGTGTGGAAGCGTTCCCGGATAAAAACGATGCGGAAGAATTTTGTGACGCATTAGTTTAGGTTAGACATTAGTTAGTTTAGTTCTTAATTTAGATTAGTGTTGAGATTGTTATTCAGTTAAGTCATTTCTTGTCCTATTGGGTAAGAGCTGTTGCCCTTATAATAATGTTAATGTTCAATAATGTTAAAAAATGTTAATGTTCAATAATAAAAAATGTTAAAGTTATAAAAAATTTAATGTTTATTGTACACCGTAACTGTCACACTAAATAATGTTAAAAAATGTTAAAATGTTGACCGAGTTCAATGTTAGCTTATTACGAACTGACGTACTTAGGTACGTGATGTATCTCTGATCTGTCTCTTGTTCCTCGGCCAGGTCGAAGTTGCAGCTCTTATGCCCGCGGTCCTCGGCCAATCGATCTGATTATTACAAATTACTAAATTAGCAACAAAATAACTAGGCCAAAGTACAATGTGCGGTTGCTAACCGTACCAATTGAATCTTTATGTGTAAATGTGTGAAATGATATTTCTACTGGACGAATTTGAATGAAATTAGACACAGAGATGGATTATAGTCTGAAATAATATATAGGTTAATTTTTTTCTTAAAACCACGGGGTCGAAGCCGCTGGCGTAAGCTATTTAAGTAAAATAACTCGCTCTCTAACCTCTCACTATTAGGCACAGTCTAGTCTTACCTATCAGAGGTGAATAGCACCCCCTTATTATCACATTTTTATACCTTTTAAGTCTAATTTTTTTATAATAAGTAGGTATAGGCTTCATTCCACACGCAAGCGGTTCTAGTAATTTAAAATTATATATAATATTGTTATTATTAAGCATAATGGTACTAACCCAATCATTTTTATTATTCCAGATATCTATAACCCACAAAAACCAAGTACCAATGCTAATGGGACCAGCTCCAGAGAAGGGGCGAGGATTCTTCAAACTCTTCAGTCATTGTTAATACTTCAATATAAACAAACATTTTTACAATCAAATAACAACAAAAAATTACTCTAAAATACAATTAATTTAAGGTAGAGATGGACATTATCATTTAATAGCATGCGCTAAACAAGGATGCTATTTAGCAAAATTAAAAAAATAATGCGATTCTTTCTTTTTTTTATTAAAAATACACAACAAAGGATTTAGTAGCTCTGCGACTATACCACCACAGACTACTAAGAAAACACTGTTCTTTTTTCGGATGACTATCCAACAGAGATGACGATTTTTTTTTATTTGTTAATTTTGGGCATGCAATTAATTAGCATGCTAATTTCTTAGCAAAGCACATAGACACTACACGTTACTTGGTACATTTGCTCGTAAATAGCATTATTTTGCAGTATTTAACAGTATCTGCACTTTTAGTTATTATTATTTACAACAGTTACGTAAAGATAATTTTATTCCGCCATCTTACTAAAAACGATTTTCTGACGTTTGTGGCATAAAATAAAATGACGCCATCTTTTTACCTTGTCACATTTTCTGTCATATTTATGACATGAACGAAACTCTGATAAATAAAATTCTAAACAAAAACATATTATTAAAAATACTATCTTTAGATAAATCAATGTTAAATGTTAAAACTATAAATGTTGATTGTTAATTGTGAACTGTTAGGTATTTATTTAACGATAAATTATCTGTTTTTTAAATTATAATTAAATTATTTTATTACAGGTACCTGTAACTTTTTTTATAATAATTTATTCAGAAAAAGTTCTCTTTTTCTGAATAAATTATTATAAATGCTAGATTCTTCTAGCATTTCTAAAACTCCATGTAAATGTATTATATTTTATTTAACATAAATTTATATATGTACACATTGTGACGATCACTATATTAAAATTATTACTAAGTTATTATTAAAATATTTAAGACATTATAAATGTATTGTATTAATTAAATAAGATAATTTAACTCTAAAATACGGCTTATAAATGTGATGTAGCGAAATTATTCATTCATAAATTATATTTATTATTAAATTTATTTGATTATATTTATTGTATTGCTAATACTAAGTGTTATATGCTTGCCCGTGCTACGTTGATAGGTTATTACAGATTATATTATATTTATTATTAATTTATTATTATAAACATACTCAGTATTATTTTTCATATAATTAGAATATTTAACATCACAACTGTATTAAAATATGTAAGATTATTTTTGCAAATTATGCATTTATATACTAAAAAAATCTGTTGTATTAGAATAAATATCATCGTGCCAAGAAAATCGCATACGTCCTAAATTCCTATGCCAGCATTTTTGTACATATTTTTCTAGATAATGTTTTCAAGTCCATTTAAATGTAGATTATTATTATTATTCATTATAATATACTTATACTTACTTATGATATACATACAAAGCCAAAGGATGCTTGATAATAGAAGTTTTAATATAATCGTTGGCCAATAACACCCAGTAAATTTAAAAATATCTGAAAATTGTCTCTTATTATAACCATTTTTTTTACATTGTACAATCTGCGGCCGTAAGTCCAGTACCTAATGATCATATTTGCTTGCATTGTACTGGGTTAGTGTTTGTTATAGTATAACGGTCTTATTCATAAAAATCTTATATGACTCTTTAGTTATAATGAACTTTGTCTCTTTCTTACTAGTTTAAATGACAAGATGATAGACAAAGACAAACAAATTATAAACCTATTTAAGCTATAATGAGCTTATGAGACGTTTATGAATACGGCGGAAAGGATGTAAGTGCGACTTGTTTTGAACCGATGGTCTTGAGTAATTGCTATTGGACTTATGGCCGAGATCGTACGTGTCTGTACTGAATTTTGCTTCTACATTTAATTTGTAAAATGCTAATCAATTCGCATGTTAACCATTAATGTAAATTTTAATAAATAGTGCTATCAATATATTGGGACAGTAACACACACAGCCATGATCCCAAAACCAGATTTTGACGTGACAACGTCTTATAATTCGATGGAGCCGGCTGCACGCACGAAAAAAACATGACTCCTGCGGCGTTACCTCGCTCTGAGGTGTTCCATTTAAGGCTTGAAGTGCAAGCGAGAGCGCGGAACGAGCGACAAAGAGTCACAATCGGCCTCCGCGTTCGGCAGTGTTCGACATCTGTCTCTCTCCTACTTGAGTGAGCGATAGTATTTTCCTATGATGTTGTCACGTTCAACTATCGTCTGTAACTTTAACAACCGACTTTACAGTCAATCGATTTTCTTTTTATATAAAAATCTAGATATACGGTTTTTGATATTGGCCAATGATAATTTATCATCAATAGGTTACAATTAGGAGCTATTAAACGATGTCTACAACGCAAACAAAGGTGTATATCTGTCAAAATCAGTACAATTTATAATAATATAGATATTTTGTGTAATTATACGAAATTTTCGAATAATTATATCGGATTAAATAAAATGCTTATTGCATAGTTCAAAATATACATAGGTTATTAATAAGGGCAGTCACTTTAAATTATAATAATTGTTATTTTCACCTTTTTAATAAACATGACTTTAAGGCCTCTGCCTCAAATCTCGCGGGCAGCGGAGCGGCGGCGGAGGGGGCGCAGGAGCGGCAGGATCAAATGCGTAAAATCAAATGGACCGACCCTCCGCAACAGCGGCGCGGGAGCGGGCAACGAGCGGTGCACTCCAGTCAAGCAGTCCACTGCCCGCGCGTCTGCATTGTAGTGTTGTGTGTGCAATTAATTTTTGTGAAGTGTCGAAATGTCCTCAGACATGCTAGAAGAAATTAGTTCAGACATTTCGTTCACGAATAAAAACAAATATCTCGACGACACAATACTACGCCGCTATAATGCCGCGCGACCTGCCCGCTGCTTTCGAGAACGGGTCTGCATTGCCCGCCTCGATCCCGCGCCGCCGTCGCGGCTGCCGCCTCGCTGCCCGCAAGATTCGAGGCTGAGGCCTATTAAAATCGTGAATTTAAGTGTTTTTATCAATTTGGTAAAATAGTTCTGGTGTCGTACCATAACAGTTTAGAAAGCCATTAGAGCTGCGGAAGAGAGATGGCGCTATTCAATTTATAGAGCAACTTCTCTTTCGTACAATTGGAATAATAATAGTTAACAGTGTCATAGTACAGCTGCTATTGATTCTATGTGCCACCTTCATATTATGATGAAAATTCCACTGATACGCACAAAGCGCTTTGCCTATACTTTTACTGTGCGAACTGCCAAATTGTGGAATTCGCTGCCGGCATCTATGTTTCCCGATAGCTCTGTCTCATAATCTGCCTGTCTTCAAGTCACGAGTGAATTGGTATTTACTGAGTAAGCGGGTTCCATCGTAGACTAGGTAATGATCAGGTACATCATATACTAGTATAGTATTATATTATCTGTGGTAATGCCCAAGCCTATTATAGTATATAAAAAAAACTGGATTGAGAGCCCATTTTTTGAAACCTTGCGAAACTTTATAGAGGAATTAGTTAAAAATTATTCTTCGATAGGCTGGCGCTTGATTACAACTTGCCTGATGTAAAACAATGATGCAGTCTACAATGGAACGCGCCAGCCCAGTATACCGATTCACTCGTGATTACGAATGATTATCGGTGACAAGGTGGCAGTAGAATCAGCCTGCGACCCACCCTCTTAGCATGGTGTCACCAGACATCGCACCGAAACACAAAGCCGCTTGGCGGTGTGGCTTTGTCTGGTGGGTGGACACTAACCACGGCCGAAGCCTACCATTTGTTGATTGTCACCTGATTTGCAGCACCCGGACCACGGACGAAAGGGACTCAGCCCCCAAATTAAGTAATCAGTTAAAAATGGTAAAAACATAAAGCAAAGGGCCATAAATTTCTTAAACGTGAAATAAGATTGTTATGATGACACCTATAGCTTAGGCTCTCAGTCTATGCCATTAAAACATCACTAATTTAAATATACGAAAAAAAAAATACTATCAGCCTTTTACCCCTGTTACTTTTACAGATAATACTAGCTGCCCCAGCGAACTTCGTACCGCGCAAAATTGTGAATCTAAACCATTCCCAGATCCCCTTGAACAAACACAAAAAAAAATCATCAAAATCGGTCCAGTCGTTTGAGAGAAGTTCAGTGGCATACACACTCACAGAAGAATTATATATATAAAGATAATACTAGTTTTTACAATATCCCTGTTTCATATTTCTTCGACAACCATTGTATAAAAATTGGAGACGATGAAGAGCAAGACGTAAATTAATTTAACAATTGATATTTCAAATTCAATTGGTATATAGCTATAGCCAACCTTTTTTTTTATAATTATATTTTTCCTTTTCTCGCGGTACCTGTTGTTTAAGTTAATTTTCATATTGAACAAGAGAATTAATACCAATATGTCATGTTTATTATAAAGATTATTATTACGATTTCGAAATTTATTATAAGATCTCTTTACTTTTTGACGTCCATTAAAATACTAATATGTTCCATTTATTTACTAATTTATTTATTATTTATTTCCATTTTATAATATATGTCGTTAAATTATTAACGATAGAATAGAATAGAATAGAATAGAATAGAATAGGTCTTTATTTGCTTTGAATGCAGGTATACAATTCAGATGGTACAATTTCAAAGAGTCCGAGTACATTCTGCCTTAAACTAGCATGCAAAATTTAAATTGATAATAATAAATAATACAATGGATAACACGATGTTTACAATAATTTGTCACCTAAAAATTCCTTAATTGAATAATAACATTTTTCCAATAACAAAGATTTTAAAGCTTTCTTAAATTTTAGCAATGGTAGTTCTCTTAAAGGTTTTGGAATTTTATTAAAAATTAAAGGCGCCATGTAAAGAACATTTTTCTTTAGCAGAGTAGTTTTAAATGCTTTTGTATGCAATAAATTCTGATATTGAGATCTCATGCAGGTGGGTCGCTTTCTTATTTCGCTCAAAGATGTAAATAGATGTTTATTAATTTTTACAAATAGTGCTATTTCTAATATGTAAAGGCATGGAAATGTTAATAATTTGTGGGATTTAAAAATAGGATAGCAGCTATCTGTTACTTTGAGGCCAAACATAGCTCTAAGGCAGCGTTTCTGAGCCTTGAAGATGGTTTCCCGTTCGCTACAGTTGCCCCAGAAAATTATCCCAAAACGCAAAGCAGAGATCACCAGACTATGGTATGCGACTAGCGTAGCAGAAATGCTTACTTTTTTCGTTAAATTATGTAACATATATGCAGCGGTACTTAGTCTTTTACAGATCTTTTCTGATTGAGCCCTCCATGTTAATTGACTATCAATTAGAACACCTAAAAATGACGTCGTATTGGCTTTTTCTATAGACTGGCCATTATATTTTACATTCATCTGTGACTCGGCTATCCGTTGGTAGAAATGTATAATTTTCGTTTTTTCGAGGTTGATAACTAAATTATTACTGTCAAGCCATCTTATTAAGTTGCCGATAGCAAAGTTAATATCTCTTTCGTATGTTTGTTTATTGACACATTTTATTATTGCAGTACTATCATCTGCAAATAATATCATTGGGTGAGGAATTGTTAGTGGAAAATCATTTATATACAATAAGAATAGTAATGGGCCAAGGACACTTCCTTGTGGAACGCCATTTTTTATTTCTCTGTGAGACGATTGATATTTAGTTTCTGTTTTAGTTTTGGGGCATATCCTTGCTATTTCTGTGTATTGTTTGCGATTACAAAGATATGATTTTATTAAGCTATGCGCTTTGCCACGAATGCCATATGCAAGCAATTTATTTAAAAGAATCTCATGGTTGACATAATCAAAAGCTTTCGACATATCAGCGAAAATTGCACATATAGGTATTTTCAAATCGACGTTGGGCATTATTTTGCATAAGAAGTCATAAATAGCCGTATTAATGTTTTTATTTTTCCGAAAACCCATTTGTTCGTTACACAATATGTCATATTTTGTTAAAAAATTGTAAAATGAGTTATAGATTACTTTTTCTATAATTTTTGAAAAAACAGAAATTAAAGCAATCGGTCTGTAATTTGTCATTTCTTCTTTATTGTTTTTTTTGTAGAGTGGTTTTATGACAACTGTTTTGAGGCTGTCAGGAAATATTCCAGAAGATACGCTGACATTGACGATATGGGCTAAAGGTGCGGAAATGTAATCAGCTACATACTTTATAACTTTCGTTGAGACACCGTCATAACCAAAGCTTTTTTTATTTTTTAGATTTTTTATGACACGTGTTATGTCGTGAGTAACAGTCGGAGATATAAATATTGAATGTGGATGGTAGTCGATTTTTACTGAGTCACCCGTTTTGTATTTTGGTAAGGTAGGACTTTGTTCGATGAAGAAATTGTTAAACTCTTCGGCTATTTGACTTGGATTAGTTAATGTTTTGGTGCCTTTTTTTATTTTAGTAATTGGTTCACTAATAGTTTTGTTGTTATTAATAATTTGCCAAGTAGCTTTAGATTTGTTTTTAGAATTATTGATAAGGTAATTATTTTGAGCCTTTTGGGTTAATTTGATAATTATACTAAATTATATTTACATTTATACTTTAATTATAAATGTAATATATTATATACTAAGGTGGCCCTCAATATGCTTCAGGTGCAATATAATAATAAGATAGGCGACCAATAGTTACTATTAAAGCATAAGTGATATAGTTTCAAACAGACGAACTCTTCTGCTTCATTATATTAGTGCTAGCATCCCGCCGGCGACTTTGCCCGCGTGACCATCAAATTATCATTATGTTAGATAAAAAGTAGCCTATAGCGTTCCTCACATAATAGGCAATCTAATTTTTCATATCAGACCAGTAAATCCTGAGATTAGCGCGTTCAACCAAACAAACTCTCAGCTTTATAATATTATAGGCCGACCGTTTAACTCGCGTATCGCCATCTGACGTACAAAGTCATAAAACATTAATTAAATCTCATAAAGAACTATTTAACTACAGATAAAAGTAATGTAAGACTATTCGTCACCAATATCCATATCGCTTGAATCATCATCACTGTCTGTGCAGCTTGAGGAGTCAGAATCTTGGCGATAGGCGATACACGAGTTAAACGGTCGGCCTATAGCTCAGATTATCAGATACAGGGTGTCTTATTTCATCGCCGTACACCAGGTATACAGGGTGCACCGAAAAGGCTTATTTCTACGTTATTTGAATAATAGTATTGTGACGTTTGAATTTTAATAATACAATTAGAAAAAAGTAAACCCATAAACAACACTATTAATTAGAACATAAGCCACCTTGTATATCATTATCATAAGCCTACATTTGTCCACGGCTGGACATAGGCCTCTCAATGCACGCCACTGAGCTCGATTTGTGGCTACTCTCATCCAGCTCATACCAGTCAACTTACAGAGATCGTCACTCCACCTAGTCTGAGGGCGTCCTACGCTACGTTTGCCAATTCGTGGTCTCCACTCAAGAACTCGTTTACACCAACAATTTTCGGTTCAGCGGCAGATGACCAGCCCACTGCCACTACAGCTTACTAATCCGGTGAACTATCTCGATTGCTCTGGTGCTCTTGCGGATCACTACATTGCGTATTCGATCCTTCAGAGAAACTCCAGCATAGCCCTTTCCATAGCTCGCTGGATTGCATGTATTTATATTATATAATAAATATAACATATTATCTTATATTAAATATATTATAAGTAAGTGTATCACTTTGGTGTTCTGTTTAGATAATAAGTCTAATTGTTAATTTAATAATAAATGTTAAATGTTATTATTTATTATAATTATTATTTAATAGCCGATTTTTTAATCTCCAGATAACTTTTATGTCGGGAATATTTTTGACGTACTTACAGTTTAGGTATCAAACATCTTTAGGTATACCTAATCTTGTTTAAGTAGGTACATATTTACCACATATTATTATCCTCAAATCCCTTGACTCAAACTAAAATGAATATTAAAGGTTATTAAGCATTTGGAGTGCACAGTTAAACATGATACAAGAACAGTCTTATCTCTTTCTACTCATCACTGAGCGATAGAGACAGACAGAGCTTGTAACATTTTTCCTTGAGAATGTTTCGCCAGTGAAAACTGGGGGTAAGAATAGCTATAACTTCAACTTCAACTTTGATGTTTATGGCTCCACCGTAACAACGATGATTATGCCAATAGCTATAACTTGTTTTGTTCTTTTCTTCTTGACACTTTGGACACACACACACACATGACAATGACAGAACAGATAGAACTAAGTATGTAATTTATTTATAAGTAGTATATCAGTAGATGTAGTACTATGTGTTTCAAATAAGAATAGGATTGGAGATCCGCCATCTTGGACAGGAATGCGCAACAACTTTACATTTTTTAGTACAGTGAGCAAAAATATTTATTCGATGTAGGTACAAACATACATATTTTATTTACTTCCGAAGACAAAAAGCCGTGTTATAAGTTAAAACGTGTGTTTTTATCAGTTAATATCAATTTGTGTACAAGTTTGAGGTATCCTAATGCCTAAATATACTTAGGTAGGTAGCTGCATTGTAATTACATACTTAAATAAAGTTTTTACATAAATCACTGAATCCATACATTTCAAAATAATATTATTGTCTTTGGTTTGATATTTTGTGCTGGCGCTACTTTTGCTTGGTTTTGGTATGAAGTTAGCCGCGAGTACAGAGTAGATATCCTTAACTCAAGCAAATATGATTGCTTAATTTGTGACTAGATGGCGCTGTGTGTATGTGTGAAAATATTATTATTATATAAAACATATTAAGCTGTTCTTTGAATGAAGGCGCTAATATGCTGTTAGTTTTTCACGTATAAATTTTACAATAATTTTTAATAATTTATTTTATGAATATTTAATAACAATAAAACGCCAAATTAATTTCTTTTAAAAAAGTTATCTGAGTGTTGAACAATCGGCTCTAAATCAATTAGTAATTGCGGTGAAACCATTAAAAATGTACCAGCTTTAATAGTGTTATAAGAGAATTATTATTATTATATTATTATTATTATTATTAAATTATATTTAACAAATATATTATGTGCATATGGTATTTTGAGTTTTATTTAATACGACCTTTCACCCACGGCTTTGCTCGCGTGGATTAAAAGTAGGTTTCTCAGGTTTTAAATCATCTCTGTACCAAAGGAGAGGTCAAAAGTGGGCTAGAATTTTGAACACCAATGTGATATACCTCATTGGAAAGCTTATTTAATAAGCTGTTAGAATTTAACTAAACACGAATTTTAGGAGCAACCATTTTTGTAAAAATCAAAAAAATGTAATAGAAAAACAAAACGCACATTACCTTTAATTATCCGTTTCCTAAGCAGTATAAATATTGCAATCACGTCAACAATTGCATTCTGTTACAGTACTTTAATAATAATATAATAATAGTTTATTGATACACTCAGATACAAAACTTATGATAACAATTTTCTGTATGTTGATTATAATATTAAGGAGTTTATCTTATTAGTGTAATAACAAAACGCGTGGAAAAAAATATAATTACGGGAAACGTCATGATGTCATTGTCATTGATCAGTTTGATTGACAGCGTTGAAATAATTTTGATTTTTTGGGTTGCTCAATTGACATTTGACCATGGGGTTGCCAATTGCAATAATCATAATATTGCATTAAGGATTCTTATTTTCAATTTCAATTTTTAAAAAAACGGGGGGGTGTAAAATTATTTTAAATACACCAAAAAATTTAATTAATTATGCTCTATTAACCTATGTAACTCAGATTGCTGTTCAAATTTACAATTATTTTAATCCCAGGCTCTATACATTTTTTGAACGTCTCCTTTCGTTTAAATCCGTTTAGTAATTTATGAGACAGAGTTACGGCTGCTAAGCGCCACTGAAATTGGGCAACACAGTGATCAACCTCAATCCATGATCTCACTAAACACTCGTACTGATGGAAAGAACTGGTAAAGGTGACGCTCCTTACAGTCCATCAAATCTAAGAAGTACCGTTTGACAGTTCTAAGCGTAGTACATTTTAGAATTTTATTTTTTGTATGAAAATTGTTTTTGTTATGATAAAATAAAAATAGCTTCATAATTCAATTATTTTACAGGAAAGCTAATAAAAATAGTGTGAATTACGCCTCAATAAAGCTAATTTAATAGAAAACAGTGAAACCTCAAACGGTACCTCTTAGATTTGATGGACTGTAGTTGAAGTATCCCACCGACATTGTCATTCGTCGAGTAAGTCGTTAGTAGCATCTGAAAGTTAGTTAATCTAATGATGCGAAACCTAACGGAATGATATTGTTTATGTAAATTATACATATACAATCTACTTGTAGAAAGGTTTCACGCCTTAGAACATTTAACACGCAACTAGTAGTAATAAATTGTGTCTGTCAGTTTTTGGAGGAGGCGAGGTAACCACGAATAGCACATGTTGACAATAACCATTTTTTGACGGGTCGGTGGCGTGTAAGGAACTTGCTTTCCACGCCGCAGGTCGTGGGATCGATTCCCACCCAAGTCAGACATTTGGGTGATGAACACGTCTATTTGTATTGTGTCTGACTGTAATTGTCTATATTTAAGTATGTATTTACAAAAGAAAAGTAGTACCAGTTATCTGGTTTCCATAACACAAGCTCTGCTTAGTTTGGGATCAGATGGCCGTGTGTGTTAATGTCCCACTATATTTTTTTTATTGTCTTCTTTTTTTTAAGCATAACAATTGTTTCAAAACGAAAATAATTAATCGTTGTAATTATTAGTATCAGACAATACACTTCAGGATTGATTGACGTATGGTTGCAGTGTTGCATGTGTTCCGGTTAATATTGGTTAAACATTACCTATTTATGTTACGACCTCGGTAGTCGAGCGGTGTAAGACGCCCGATTGGGCTATACTATACCCGGGAGATCGCTGGTTCGATTCCCGCCCCGGATAATATTTTTGTAACAACAAAAATTTGTTTCGGTGTCTGGTTGGTTGAGGGACTACCCTTCGTGCCTCGGAGAGCATGTTAAGCCGCGCGTTAACACATCTATGACAATCGTTACATGTAGTCAGAAGCCAATATAATCTGACACCTGGTCTAACCATCTCGGCTACTGGATCCCAACGGGTTTTAAGGTCTGATCAAATCTAAGAAGTACCGGTTGACAGTTCTAAACGTAGTACATTTAGAATGTTATTTTTTGTATGAAAATTGTTTATGTTATGTTAAAATAAAAATAGCTTCATAATTGAATTATTTTACAGGAAAGCTAATAAAAATAGGGTGAATTACACCTCTATAAAGATAATTGAATAGAAAACAGTGAAACGTCAAACGGTACCTGTTAGATTTGATGGACTCTAAGGTGTATATTAGTAGCGTATGACATATCGCTGTAACTTTGTGATATAATAAATGAATTTATTTATTGGAACGAAGTCACGACACTTTTTGCTATAGTAAGTTATTGTAAGCTGTGCGGCGGCGTGCGCATGTTTCTCTGTCTGTCTGTCTGTCTCTCTCTCTCTCTCTCGCTCTCTTTCACTCTCTCTCTCTCTCTAGAGATAGAAAAAAAAATTAATAACAAAAATATTATTATAACTTAAAAAAAAAAATATTTTCCTTCACTAATTAATCGAAAGGAACTTCGTTCCATCCGGGTGTCCCTTGACACCTCTCAAGTTATTATTTTTTTTTTTTACCTTAACACACACGGTCATCTGATCCCAAACTAAGCAGAGCTTGTACTATGGAAACCAGATAACTGGTAATATACTACATATAATACTTTTCTTTTGTAAATATATACTTAAATATAGATAATTACACCCAGACACAAGACAAACAGACATATTTAAACAAATGTTTGTCTCGGGTGGGAATCGAACCCACGACCTGCGACGTGAAAAGCAAGTATCTTACCGACCACGCCACCGGCCCGTCTAAGTAGTGTCTAGGAGGTACATAGTCGGTGCCAGGATAACATGTTTAAATTGAAACACTAGTAATTAATGAACTCGGTCTCAAATTACCTAATTACAATCTCAATGACAACCCATAATAATGTAATAAATCTCCCCTTAAATATCAACATTGTGAGATAAACGCTCATAAATTATTCAGTTATTTTAATTCACACTTACGTTTAATTATTTGCGTACTTGATAACATTGAAGCCTCCGTAATTCGAGCTGGTTTCAACCGACTTCAAAAAAAATGTATGTTTTTGGAATGTTGATCTGATTTAGACGGACGGTGGCGTGGTCGGTGAGATACTTGCTTTTCACGCCGCAGGTCGTGGGTTCAATTCCCACCTGAGACAAACATTAGTGATGAACATTTGTGTTTGTGTCGAGTCTGGGTGTAACTATCTATTATAAGTATATATTTACAAAAGAAAAGTATTATATGTATAGTATATACCAGTTATCTGGTTTCCATAACACAAGCTCTGCTTAGCTTGGGACCAGATGACCGGGTGTGTTAATGTCTCAGAATATTTATTTATTTGTCTATTAAAAAGCTTTAAATTACCAATTATTTTTACTGTCTCATTGGTTTGGTTCGATTCCTGAGTCGAGCACAAGGACTTCTAATCTATAGTAATACTATAATGCTGAAGAGTTAGTTCGTTGTTTGTTTGAACGCGCTAATCTTAATAACTACTGGTCCGATTTGAAAAATTCTTGCACTGTTAGATAGCCCATTTGTTGAGGAAGGCTATAGGCTACTTTTTATCCCACTACTGGGCATGATATGTAGTTCACGCGGGTGGAAAGCTAGTATAAGCTAGTACACGCACACGCACACACCATTTATAATACTAGTAGGATGAATGGCTATCCTCGCTCCCTATTACGTATGATACCTAAACATAGTCGGGGATAAGGTGATATTAACCTCTGCCTACTCCATCGGGTATATAAACGTGAAAATATGTTAGGAAAAAACCTAAGTACCTAACCTAACAAATTGGACTAGCTTGTCATCTAAGTCACATACAGCCAAAAAAAATCACGTCGAACCTTTTTAATGTCCCACCATCATTTTAATCATTCATCATCATCATCATAAATCAATCATTAATCATCATTTTAATGTCCAACCATCTTACGAGTTTAGAGAGTTTAGGCTCTAATCCAGACACGCTGGCCAAGTGGGTTGGTGGATGTCACATGTCCTCGAACGATTAGTTCTTTGATATGCCGGTTTCCTCACGATAATTTTATTTACCGTTGTTAATGTTACCATATTAAAAGCTGTCAAGTTGTTTACGAAATAGATTTCATTGACATTTAAACATACAATACATATCTACATACATGCAAACATACATACACAGAGCGACGAGCCCACACACGCGGAAGTTATTAAAACCACTTGCAAAGTAATGTTAAATATAACTCTGATGACAGAAGATCATACCTACTTCGGATACGGCATTATAAACACAGTAGGTATAGTTATTATTATTATTATTATTATTAGCCCGGATGATCCCACTGCTGGGCAAAGGCCTCCCCTAACACCTTCCAGGCGTCGCGGTCTTGTGCCACCTCCATCCAATTATCTAAGAATCTATCGATTTCGTCCCGCCATCTCCTTCTCGGTCTACCGCAACGCCTCCTCCTTGGGTCTGGATGCCAGTCTGTGGCTATCTTTGCCCACAGCTCGCTTGCCATACGGCAAACATGGCCAGCCCAATCCCACTTCAACTTAGAGGCCTTCCGAGCTACATCAGCGATTTGTGTTTTTGAGCGCAGCTCGGTGTTACGTACTCTGTCCGTTATTTTGACACCTAAGATGCTGCGCTCCATCGCCCGTTGGCACACCTTGAGTAGGTATAGTAATCAAAAAAATAAATAATTTATAATAAAAATAATGAAAATTTAATCTTTTTATAGCAATTTTTAACAAAACAAAAGTAATTCAAATTCAAGTCGGACCATTTCTAAAATATAATAATAATATCTTTATTTTGGATTCTTTTTTTACATCCACATTTGTTAGTGATTACTTTCAGGATGCTATTGACACAAAAAAAATGTATGTTTCTTCATGATCCGTTCCAACTCACTTCAACACGTTCTAATGTCACACTTCTAGGCACGGGTCTCCTCTCAACTATCTTATAAGTTTAGAGAGTTTAGGCCTTAATCCACACACTGGCCAAGTGCGGATTAGTGGATGTCTCCGAATGATTAGTATACATGCCGGTTTTCTCATGACGCTTTTCTTCACCGATATTAAGCAGCGGCGATGAAACACAAAGATATGTGGCGCCTTTGAAATATAAGGTCGTGGGTCGTACCCACACAACTTTGTGTGAATTGTTATATCGCCGCTGCTCAACATTAGTGAAGGAAAACATCGTGAGGAAACCAGCATGTCTAAGAACTAAATCATTCGGAGACATGTGAATTCCACCAACCCGCACTTGACCAGCGTGTGTGGATTAAGGCCTAAACTCTCTCAACTCGTAAAATAGTTAAGAGTAGACCCGTGCCCAGGAGTGGGACGCTAAAAAGGGTTAAAGGTATGTGTTTAATACCACATCCAACCCCACTTTCGTAACTCGTTGTACCCCAAATAACATTTTTTTGCGATTTACTACTTATGAATGTAATTAGAGCAAATAATACAAATATTTATTTATAAATTAATATTAAGTAACTAGTTGGTTCAGTCTTAGGTTGCAAGCGAAATCCCGAACTCGAATCCCGCATCGGACAAAAAGGTGTTCGAATTGGATCGCCGCTGCTTCACACCTTAAAACTAAATATTCTAGGATATGTAGGTTAATACATTAAAAGTAAATTACTCCAATAGAACAGCGGTATTAACCTCGCCTTTGAAATATAATGGGTTCGATCCCCGAAACTGGCATGTTTAAGAACTAATCATGCGAGGACATGTGACATCCACCAACCCGCACTTGGCCAGCGTGTGTGGATTAAGGCCTAAACTCTCTCTACTATCTTACGAGCACGTGACCCGTGCCCAGCAGTGACACACTAAAAAAAGGTTGAAGTGAAAAAAATTGAATACCTCCTCCATTTTCAAACATTAATTAATCCAATTTTTACAATTTTAAGCATATTTATAAGTACCTAGATACATGAAGTGTTTATAATTAAAATTATTCACATATTTTCAACTCGGGCGATAAATAAATAATTAATTTATACTATCATAGCATAATTGCTACATATTTATAGCATAATAATTGTTGCCATTTTATATTAACTGCAATCTATAATTTTCATATCTTCGGCCGACATTTTGTTAAAAAAAAATGCTCTTTATGTCATAGAGTTATAAAAATACTAGATAAGGAACTTGTTTCATATTTCTAGTATTTGTCTCGTTTTGACATAAACATTTTATGATACTGTTGTCTCTGTCCCTACCTTGTGCTTTTGTGTTAGTGAATTAAAAAAAATGTTTATTGTTTATTATTTTTATCTCCTCAAACGAAGAATTATGGATTATACTCAATAAGCACCCGTACCTTCCCTGGTAAATGCTCAGCTGGTGGTAGTTTTTAGACACTTACTGTGAATTTCCCAATTTCCATAACGTCCCGAGACATTTCCCCAACTCTAGTCATTTTTTTTTAGTTAAAGGCTTGTGCTTGACCACAACTTGCCTGTTGTTAAGCAATGATGCAGTCAATGATGAAACGCGCTTATCCAGTAAATACCGATTCACTTGTGAGTCTCAATAAAGAGCCATTTTTTCGAAGTCGGTTAAAAGAGACAAATAACATAACTTCTTGATCTTCTTACGATATGAAGAAGAAAATGAGAATATCTATGTTTTATCACTAGAACCCTCAACGAATAGTGTAACCTACACAAATAAAGAAACGAATCTGAAAAGGCGGCAATAACCATTCCCTCTTCACTTCAACCTTTTTTACTGTCCCACGGCTGGGCACGGGTCTAATCTTAACTGTCTTACAATTTGAAAGAGTTTAGGACATAATCCACACACGCTGGCCAAATGCGGGTTGGTGGATGTCACGTGTCCTCGAATGATTAGGTTCTTAGACATGCCGGGTTTCTTAAGATGTTTTTCTTGACCGATATTGAGCAGCGATGATGTAAAAGTTGACACAAAGATGTGCACTACCGGGCATCGAACCCGCTACCTTCTATTTTTAAGGCGAGGTCGGTACCGCTACGCTACCGCTGCTCATACCCTCTTACTCGCACTTTATTGTTCACTTTATAGCACACAACAAAATTACATTTAAATAATTAAGTATCCAGTATTAGGCATTATGTTTTATACAGTCTAGGAAAATACGGAACCCGCTGTTTTCAAGTCCATTTCATACTTAATAGGGGTTTTTTAAATGCACATATCTTGCTTATTTATTCCAAAACATCCAAGGTCTATATTAAAAAATAACTTCTATCTGACTACCTTGTTTTGCTGACGGTACAAACTGTCATTATAAATACGAGCCACTATTTTAGATTCGTTTCTTCGCCGCTTAACCTACTTCGTTTATTTGTGAAGCTGCCTCAGTCCAGTCTAGTATTCACTAACTCTTTGGCTATTCCATATTTGGATTTGGATCGCAAAAGAATTCGCAGATTCCCGCCAATTAATACTACTAAAAGAAACTACAATTTACAACTTTATAGCTTTCGAGATAAAGTTGAATTTAAAATGTCATAGTATGCAGGAAATGGTATAGTTTTAAATTTTGTACTTTTTGTTTGTTTAACGCAAAGGTTTTTAAGATTACATGAGTGATATTTGGATGACAATGTTGCATGATAATTAAAGTCTGTTTTTCCTTAGGATGCATATTATATGAACAAATATGGCCGCCTCGTGACCAAAGACTATATTTTTAGAGTAGGGCCACCATGATTGAATACATTGAATGATTTGTGAAAGAGTGACTGAATAGATTGCTAATCATTCATTATTCGGAACCAAGAAGCTTTACATTATTAAAACACTGGAATACAATAATCCAGTCGTATCTCAAATAAATTGTTGAAGACAGGAAATATTATAAATGTGTAACAAACGCCATCTACCATCAATAGTCCATACCTTAACAATACTCAATACCTTGCTGGTTTTAAACTACTAAACGCCATCTAGTGAAGTTGCGTGTACTTACTCGTACGCACCTCGTACGCACACAGCCGTCGTCGCGTGTATCGTCGAGCCAACAAATCACACAGCTACATGAAGGAATCAGTTATAAACCGAGCCAGCGCCGATAATTATTCATTCGTTAGCTAGACGGATCCGAGTGCGATAGCCCCGCAGTCCACTCGAGATTCAGCATCACCACCTGTTCGATAGCCTAGCAGTCTTCAGGTGCGTGTTTAGGGAGAGCAGGGAGCGATACCACGTGTCCTTCCTAGTTCTCATCGGTAGGGTTGAGGAAGTACCTACGTGTACTTAATGTATGGAACCTATGTACAAGTTTGACCTACAATAAACGTCACATAGTTCAAGGGGCCTTTCATTCAGCCATACACCAACCTTTACATTGGCGCCCAACGTTAATGAAAAACCTTCATTCAACCACCATACAACCTTTACATTGGCGCCCAACGTTAATGAAAAACCTTCATTCAACCACCATACAACCTTTAAATTAACGCCCAACGTTAATGAAAAACCTTCATTCAACCACTTCAAAGTACTTCTCAAGGGAACATACAACCTTTACATTGGCGCCCAACGTTAATGAAAAACCTTCATTCAACCACCATACAACCTTTAAATTAACGCCCAACGTTAATGAAAAACCTTCATTCAACCACTTCAAAGTACTTCTCAAGGGAACATACAACCTTTACATTGACGTCCAACGTAAATGAAAAAACCTTCAGAGTACTTCTCAAGGGAACATACAACATTTATGAAATTGGTACAAACATTAATAAACGATTGTGAAGTACCCACATTAGAAATCGATTCCCAAGTACCAACTTCAGAAAACGATTGTTGACTACCAACATCACAAATCGATTCTCGATACCAACATCAGAAATCGATTCTCGATACCAACATCAGGATACTATTGTCAAGTACCAACATCAGAAAACGAGTACCAACCTATAGACAATACGGACTTTCAATACAATTATTTTTCGAAGTACCCACAAATATTTTAACGTACCGACAACAATATGTCAAAGTCAGAACCTATTTCTACGGAACAGACTTCACCAGTATTTAAACAGGCGAATTCAGACTTACCATTTATAATTAAAAGCGATGCGAGTCACTACGCGATTGGAGCAGCTTTAGTGCAGGGGGAGGGTACTAATGAACACCCTGTAGAATATGCTAGTCGCCTATTAACTCCAGCTGAATGTAATTACACGGTAACAGAAAAAGAAGCTCTTGCTATCGTATGGGCAGTATCAAAATTCCGAGGCTACATAGAAGGTTCACGATTTATAACAATAACAGATCATCAGCCCTTAAAATGGTTAATGAGTCTTAAAACACCAACTGGCCGGCTCGCAAGATGGGCTCTCCAATTGCAGCCCTATGAGTTCACAATTCAGTACACTCCAGGTCGCACAAATGTAGTAGCCGACACATTGTCTCGACCGCCATGTTCAAACCATGAAGATATCTGTACAATTTGTCACATAGAATTAGAGTTACCCAAGCTTAGTGAAAAACAATTACGAGGAGAACAATTTAAAGATGAAGAATTAAAACTGATGATCGAAACTTTAGAAAAAGGAAATGAATCTGGAAAATATGTAGAATTGACTAAAAAAGGATTTATGTTACATAAAGGAGTTTTGTACCGCTATATTCCTGATCAAGACGACGAAAATGCTAAGTTACTAATTCCACGTCATGAAATACCCAATATATTGAAATATTTTCATGATGCACCAACTTGTGGTCACATGGGAATAGAAAAAACATTACAACGTATAACACATAAGTTTTACTGGAAAGGAATAAGAAAAGATATAATAAACTATATCAAGACATGCACTGATTGTCAAAAGTACAAGCCTTCAAATCAAAAACCGGCTGGTTTGTACCAATCATTACCGAATAATCAGAGATTTGAAGTATTATCAATTGATTTGTTTGGTCCATTGCCAAAAGGACAGTTAGGAGAGAAATGGATATTTGTTATAGAAGACACAGCATCAAGATGGGTTGAACTATTCGCTTTAAAAGATGCTACATCAGAACAATGTGCATTAGTCTTAATCAATGAAATATTTCTACGGTATGGTCTACCAAGAAAAATCATTAGTGACAATGGAGTTCAATTTATATCTGCAATTATGCAACAAGTCACTTTTTGTCTCGAAATTCAACACGTGTACACTCCAGTGTACCATCCTCAACCGAACATGGTTGAAAGAAAAAACAGAGATATGAAATCACAAATAGCAATTATGGTTAAAAATAAGCATAACAGTTGGCCAGATACATTACCGGCAATACGATTTGCTATTAATACAGCTGTTTGTCAGACGACAAGTTTCACACCTTCGTATTTGACTTTTGGACGTGAACTTCGGACACCGTATGACTTAACACATGATTTAAGTGCAGTAATAGAGTCAGAAAACTTTGTCAAAGAAATAACTCCAACAATGAGGACATTAGCTCAGAATTTGGAGCTAGCAAAGGAAAATGTGGAAAATAATCTTGAAGCAAATTTACTTCTAGCAAATCGCAATCGTAGAGAAGATCCAGGTTACAAAACTGGGGATTTAGTATTAGTAGAAACACATCCAATAAGTAATATTGACAAACAATATTCAGCAAAATTTGCACCACGAAGAGATGGTCCTTACATGGTACTAAAGAAATATGGAAATTCGACGTATGAAGTAGCAAATCCAGATACTCCAGACAAGCCAATTGGGAAATACCATACTTCTGCACTGACTAGTTTCAATATGAGAGATGATGTCACGCCAAAACCTATTAAGCCTATTCGCGGAAGAGGAAGACCTAAAAAGGATGCTGGTACTCAGTCGGGACGACCATAGAGTACCAGAGGGGGAGAATGTAACAAACGCCATCTACCATCAATAGTCCATACCTTAACAATACTCAATACCTTGCTGGTTTTAAACTACTAAACGCCATCTAGTGAAGTTGCGTGTACTTACTCGTACGCACCTCGTACGCACACAGCCGTCGTCGCGTGTATCGTCGAGCCAACAAATCACACAGCTACATGAAGGAATCAGTTATAAACCGAGCCAGCGCCGATAATTATTCATTCGTTAGCTAGACGGATCCGAGTGCGATAGCCCCGCAGTCCACTCGAGATTCAGCACCACCACCTGTTCGATAGCCTAGCAGTCTTCAGGTGCGTGTTTAGGGAGAGCAGGGAGCGATACCACGTGTCCTTCCTAGTTCTCATCGGTAGGGTTGAGGAAGTACCTACGTGTACTTAATGTATGGAACCTATGTACAAGTTTGACCTACAATAAACGTCACATAGTTCAAGGGGCCTTTCATTCAGCCATACACCAACCTTTACAAATGTTTAAAAAGTTTGAAAATATTAAAAGATTACAAGCCATACGTTTCAGACTTCTTTCATATTTCTCTTTTTCTGGCCAGTTACCAAAATTAAGATGAGGGTCAAACAAGCTATTTTGTTAATTTTTGAAGTTATACTTCTTTAGGCGCGTTATGAAAAAATGATGAGAGTGAAATTTTAAGATGCGCGCGCATCTATGACACAAAATTAACAGTATGAAGCTGTCTGCGTGAAATTTTAAGATGCGCGCGCATGATGCGCGCGCATTTGTGACACAAAATTAACAGTATGAAGCTGTCTGCTTATTTAATGATGCCAAAGAAGTATAACTTCTCACGCGCGTACATAAGTACACGCACATTTTTTTTTATAAATCAATAATCTGTTATTGAATCTGAGTAGGCTAATGCGGATGCGGGATGAACTCTGTGTTAGTTAGAGAGGGAGGAGTCATGTGGTTATAAAAAAATAAAAACGCAAGCGCAGCGAAGTTATTTGTTGGTAACAACGAAAATAAAAGCGAAAGTTGGAAATAGCGTACAAATGCATCGCGAGCGGAGCGAGCGCGAAAAGTTTGTTGGTAGTAATACTGTAAAACAAAGGATAGGTAAATGACAGTGCGATTTTCGGCGCGAATCGAAGTGAGCCCGGAAATTTTGTTCATTAATGAAAACGCGAGCAAAGCAAGTGCGAAGTGAAATATTTCTTGGGTACAACGAAAAATAAAAACAAAAGTCGTAATAGTGTGAGAAAAGCGAGCCAAAAACTATCGTTAGCAAAAAAGAAAATGGAAAATAAAATAAATAAATGAAAAAGCAAGCGAAGCGAGCACTGAATATTTCGTTGGTGATAATTGAATACTGGTGAACCACCTGACAGTAAAATAATTTCAAAATGAAGAATTTGATTTGATTTGATTTGAATCATATAAAATAACAGACGACAAACTTATCATTAGCTTTTTTTTTTTGTTGGACATCGAGGTTGTTATCTACTAAAATTATTTCGTTTGTCGCGGGCCGCAGAAATATCGTCTGCGGGCCGCACTTTGACGACCGCTGCTCTTGATGAATACCGATAAATTGACTACAGCCTTACCATGTATTTGTTAAGGAAAAGATCTTTTAAAATAGGCAGAGCTGTTTTTTTTTTTCAAACTTCTGAGTAAATTTTAAATCTAGGCACTTAAATACTTAAATTACCCATTTTGGTGTAAACGTTCTCAAGTCATGGCGTGACCAAGGGAAGCACAGATTGATTTTATTTAAATGATCGTTTAGAACATTTTAAAGAGCGACGATACGATACAACTAATTATATTTAATATGCACTCAATTTCATACAACATCAGTTACGTGGTTAAAAAACAAAATTTTCATATTTGAAGAAGACAGTATTTATCCACTAATAAAATAATTTAAGACAATACTTCACATTAAAGTACAATTTAAACATCACATGTTCATTTGACTGGATATCATTCACTCAGTTCTTCCTAAATCTATGGTTATCGAATCCATAAAAATCTATGTCCACACTCTAATTTAAAAAGTATAAAAATGTCAAACAGGCCGTGTCCTTGCATAACCTGTGGTCATGAATTTTGGAATGTGTTTAGAATTTTATCAATAATTCGTATTTAACTGGTTGCTTTAAAACATTTTTCAGTTAATTTCATAGTTAAAGTGTTTACTCAATGGAATAAGACATTTTTAAGTCGATACATAGTGTGGTTGATTGATAAAATCGTGATATTCTAAAGTGATACGAAAACTGAAGCTTTGTTTATCTTTTTGGCACGGTAAGGAAAAACACAGTATACATACATAGCGCTCACGCCTGTAAAATAAATATTCCAGAACTCTTTATTCATTGAACCGATTCACTTCAATTTCGGTATGAATAAACCTTAATATGAATAATTCATTATAAATATACACGAGTTTTTTATTTTTTCATTTTTTTTTATCTTACGCGGGCGGTGCTTTAGAAATTATTCTGAGGGTGATTTTCTTTGAAATTGATATCAATAGGTACTCCTTCGTGTTTTTTTAGCGAAATTAGATACTTTTTATTTTGACACAATGACATGTTTGATAACTCAATCCGATGAATAGAATTCGAAATTAAAATTTTATTTGTTCTTGGTTATTTGAATGAAAAGCTTACAATATGGTCCAAGAGCCGAAGAAAATCGATCTTCGCCGGTGTGACAACCAAGTTAGACATATTTTTAAGCCCTATACATTTATAGACATGCAAGGGAGCTTATCGATTTTAAAATGTTGCTTAATTTATATGGAGATAGTTGAAGACCCGGGAAGGGTCTTATCCGACTGCGAAATAAGAAACTGTTCATGTACCTCAGCAGAGGAGAGCACGCGCAAAACCAGCTTCGTATTAAATTTTCTAAGTAAAAGTACTAATATTATAAATGCGAAACTAACTCTGTCTGTCGGGCTTTCACGCCATAACTACTGGACCAATTTCGATGAAATTTGGTATAGATATAGTTTGAGACTTGGTGAAGGGTCTAGGATAGGTTTCATTCTGCGCAAAAAGAGGTTAATTAATGGTTTAGCGCAAAAACCGACTTAACGTAATCACTTATTGTTTTACAAAGTAGTTTACACACAAGTCTCTCTCAGGCTCTACTGAAATATTTAATTAGATATAATTATATATGTTAACTGTCATGTTGTCACTATTCTAGATTAAATAATTTAAAAAATACACATAATTGGGACGCGAAACATTAAATTAAATAAAATAAAATAAATATTCTGGGACATTAACACACACATCTGGTCCCAAGCTAAGCAGAGCTTGTGTTATGGAAACCAGATAACTGGTATATAGGTACTATACATATAATACTTTACTTTTGTATTAAGTACCTATATCATATAATAGATATTTGCACCCAGACTCGATACAAACAGACATGTTCATCACACAAATGTTACGCCACCGGCCCGTCAAACAGGAGTAACATACAGTATACATACATACATACATACTCTGTGCAGGGCCTGCATAGAGGTTCAAGAAGCAGCCGTCCATGTCCATGTCATGTCATGCTGTCCATAACTGGCAAGATACAGGGGCTATAAGTAGGGGGTGTAAACCAGACCAACCCTCAACCAGAAGTAGGTTCGGTGAACGGAAAACCATAGGTAAAGTCAGGATGGTCTTATAAATTCACATAGTTATGCAAATCGATAAGTATAGGCCGACCGTTTAACTCGCGTATCGCCATCTGAGGTACAAAGTCATAAAACATTAATTAAATCTCATAAAGAACTATTTAACCACAGATAAAAGTAATGTAAGACTATTCGTCACTAATATCCAAATCGCTTGAATCATCATCACTGTCTGTGCAGCTTGAGGAGTCAGAATCTTGGCGATAGGCGATACGCGAGTTAAACGGTCGGCCTATAGATACATTGTTAAGCCCTCATTTAAACAGTAACGCCCAGTATTGTCTTAGATTTACGCGAATATCACACATTGAAATAAAACTACTTTTTAACAGATTTTATGGGTAGCAACGCCCAGATTACCCTTTTAATTTTTTTTTTTTGCTGTGGGAATCCGTTTACAGAGAAATGGTCCCGGCGGCGGCCCTAGGGCTTTTTGCTTATCCTTAACATAGCTACTGCAGAATTATTGATGTAACTTAAGATTTGTAACATTATAGTACTAGTATAGTATTATATTATCTGTGATTATATTCGTGGTTTACATTATCCGGTTCTATTAACAACTAGGACAATACCAATGGCATTTTTGGAGTTACTTTACAGGTGGAAACCCGTCACATTCTAGCTCCAAACGGGCACCGGACACTCACACTTTAGGCATTTATTTCGAACTCGTTATATGATAAAAAAATAGCGAATCTTGATTGAAAACCTAGTACTATGCGTTTCAAATAAGAATAGGACTGGACTAAACAAACTAAAGTTAGACTAAACTCTCTCTGCCTCTCTCAGATAGAAGACCCGTGCCTAGCAATGGGACATATAGGGCTGTAGGTAATAATGCTTACCTAATAGTACGGGAGCCGAAGAGGGGATTTTGTGATTTACTCCAGCGCGTCAGATTAAGAGATAGGGGACACCTTGCGCTCTGTTGAATACCTACACCAAATCTTAGCTTCTTATATAGGGCCGCGAGTTTACAGTAGCCAATCAAAATATTTCTAAGACATATTTGCTAGGTGAAAATACTCGAATTCGTCAGAATAATGTATGATGTTAATAAGTGTGAATATCAACAAACAGGCGATTTGAGCCAGAAGCAAGGAAAAGGAAGAGCAACAAATTCAGGATGCTTTCAAGTCACCTGGATCCACTTTAGTTAGGTTAATTCTTTTTTTTTTTAAATAAGTTGAAGATGCTAGGAGAAGCATACACTGTAATTTTTTTTTACGCTTTGGAAGTAACGAAATCTTAAAAAAAAACACTGAAAACCCTTTTTCCACCGCTGAAGAGATGGACATGACATGACCTTTCTTTTTACTTCCACATAATCCACATAATTTTTAATTAAAAGCCGACTAAGTATTGACGAAGCTCGAGTAACTACACATTTAGCATCTTCGGCTCCCCTACTAAAAGGGGATGGCAGTCGCTCGTATAATTCTGGTAGCTAGCCACAACAGGTTAAACTGAGAGCTAAATCCCAAGAGAAATTGGAAAAAGGCAAAGGAAATGATAAATAAAGCCCAAGTTACACTCTTTGTTCGTAATCTAGACCTTAAAACTTGTACCAACAAGGCAGAATAAAAATAGGTGACAAAAACACCTAAATAACACTTGTAGGTTCGACAAGAGCTGTATATAAACCGCGCGCATGTTCTACAATTTATCAGTCTCGCACGAGAGGGTCTTATAACAGTCTTGATTCAAGAGGTTATATTATTAAAACAATAATTCAATATGTACGCCAAACTGGTAAGTTTATTTAATATTGAATTTATTAAAAGTTGTTCGTAATTACGATAAAAGTTTTCGAATAAGTACTTTTTTTTTCTTTAATGAACATGTTATAATTATTATTATCTTATTCCGTTTTTAAATTTGAAACATTCGATAAAAATAAAATAAAATGATAGATATAAATAGAATAAAATATTTATTTTCAAAAATAGATAATGGTTATAAAAATATTATTAAAACAAATGACTTACAGCCTTATTCATAAAAATCTTATAAACCTCTATAGTCAAAATGTATTTTGTCCCAAAGACAATCTAATTATAAACCTATTTAAAATAATAAAAGTTTATAACTAGCACTTGGCCAGTGTGTGGATTAAGGCCTTAACTCTCTCAACTCGTAAGATAGTTGAGAGAAGTCCCTTGCCCAGCAGTGAAACACTAAAAAAAAATAAAACAAAACTAATTACTTAAACAATTAAACTAGAAATAAAAAAAAACAAAAATAATATGAAATTTACATCTATATATTATATATAAAAATGAAACCCGTTTTCCGTTGTCACGACATCACGCGTTAACGGCTGGACCGATTAGGTACGCTAATTCTTTTTTTAAATATTCCTTTAAGTACGAGGATGGTTCTTACGCAGAGAAAAAAAAAATTTAGAAAGCGAAGAAGTGCCGAAAACCGGGTTAGATACCTATTATTTATTATTGGTTATATTCGGTAGGTCTGAGACCCGGTAGATGGCACTGCTTTGCCGGGCAGAACGACGTCTGCCGGGTCCGCTAGTATTATTATAAAAAACCGCATTTAGATCGCTGCCTGCGGGCAGGGTATTATATATTTTAATATTAGTTTTCAATCGATATTCGCCATTTGTTCAACATAAAGTAAATAAAAAAAATAAATAATAAAAATTTAAAAAAAAAATCGGGGTCCAGTTGTATTGTATTTCTTAAGTTAAAGTTATTATTATTAATCCAATGTTTCCAATGTTCTAATGATCGATGGGGAACATGCAACACAATGCCTCCGTCACCTGTCAGTCAAGTGACGCCTCTCATGTTAGTTATTTGTTATGTAAATTAAACAAATTGTTGTAAGGAATGCAACCTGTATCAATTGACCGTGATATTTGACTATGGTAATCCACACATACGCATACCTTTGTAGTTTAGTGGTTGTATGTGTTTAGAAGCGATGGCGCAGCGGTATCAGCCTCGCCTTTGAAATAAATCCCCAGTCGAGCCCACACGTCTGTATGTAAATTGTTTCATCGCGACTGCTCAATATCGGTGAACAAAAACATCGTGAGGAAACAGAGATGTCTAAGAACTCGTAATTCGAGAAAATTTGACGTCTTCCAACCTAGGTCCCGATTCTCGCGCTTTAGACATATATCTCTAATAAACATTTGTCGAACAAAAATGGCAATTATATTGTTTTTCAATGATATCTGTCATCATTTTCGACATTTGCGGGTAATTTTTACCTCTGCCTGCACGTTAGAACAGACTGAGACCGGCGTGAGTGCTATATAATGTTGTCAACAACGAGTTCTTAATTATTTAATCAAAATTGCGGAAAAGTTACTGTCAATATAATCAATTAAATTATTCAATTATCAATGATCAATCTTAATTTGCCTAATTACTTGTCGTATAGAATAATAATTAAATCGTTTAATTATTTTGCGTAGGTTCAATGTAATGTATTTCTGGCTTCCTTGTTACGCATATGTTTTTATCGGCAAGATGAATAAATTTTCTTCTTTAACCCATTTTGTAGATTGCTCGAAAATACGTACGTATTTCTTTCTTAAAAGATTGTTACGAAATTGAAAAATAAAGGCGACACGTTGAACCAAAATGTTGTGTGAAATACAGAACTCCCACTTTATTGTTAATGCGATTCATCTCAGTATATTTTTATTAATTCGTAAAAACAAAAAATACGTGTTAATTTTTTTTATCAATTTACAAGACGGAGGTTTTATAAAAAGAAAATGCAATGTTAGGAATGCTGGAAACAAAATATATTTTTGAAAATATATTTTTTAATAAATATTTTGAAAACATTTTTCGTATTGACTTGTAAGTACTAAGTACAAATCGTTTTGTGTTGAGGCAGTGATTGTGTCGTAATTTTATCATAATTAGTATTCTAGGACACTAACACACACGGTCGTCTAATCCCATACTAAGTAAAGCTTGTGTCATGAAAAGCAGGTAACTCATAACTATTTTCATTTATAAATACATAGTTAAAATAGATAATTACATCCAGACTTAAGGCAAACAGACATGTTTATAACAAAACATTTTGGGTGGGAAACGAACGTTGCGGCGTGGAATGCAAGTGTCTTATCCACCACGCCACCGCGCCTGTCAATTAACATTACGGTGTCCACTTCGGACCCCTTTCCTCTATATTGCACAATATCTAGAATTCTAGATTATCTAAACCCGGTAGTGGGCGTGGTATGCAGTAGGAATGTAGTCGATTGTTCGAAAACAATCAATTTACAAGCGTAGGTTTGTAAATTGACTAAATGGTACTTGTAAAGCAATTTGATTTATGTTATTGCATAAAGTAGATATATTTATAGGTTAGAATCACGCGATGTCAGTTATTCTGTCATGTTGAAATACCTACAGTCCATCAAATCTAAGAAGTACCGTTTGACAGTTCTAAACGTATTACATTTAGAATTTTATTTTTTGTATGAAAATTGTTTACGTTATGTTTAAATAAAAATAGCTTCATAATTCAATTATTTTACAAGAAAGCTAATATAAATAGTGTGAATTACGCCACTATAAAGCTAATTTAATAGAAAACAGTGAAACGTCAAAAGGTACTTCTTAGATTTTTTCAATTATACTAGGTGATAGTTTGACAGACAAACAGAGTTACCTTCGCAATTATAAAATTCGCATTTTTTATATTTTTAATATTATCTTATTTATAGTATTTTCTTAAATTTACGCGAATATCTCACATTGCATAAAACTACTTTATTTCTGATTTTATCGCGGTTTATTTTAGATTTATTATTATTTTTATTTACGTAATTTTTACTTTATTTTTATTTTTTATTTTTTTACTAACCTAAAATAATCTGTGGAAAAATTCTTGCGCATCGCTATCCAACCAAGACAAGGGTGAGGGCGATTGTCTGTTTTGTGTTTACTAATAAATGATTAGTGAAACATTGCATTATGGATTGCATTGCTTTCGGTTGAGTGACTGCAATAACTGTAGTTAATAGGATAACACGTGGGTTTTCTAGAGCATTCTAGACATCTACGAGGTACTTTGGCAATCTAATACACAAACATTTGTGTAAAAAAACAAACAACCAAAAAAACATACTCTTCAGCTTTATAATAACATACATACAATCAAGTCGATTTTCAATGAGGGTAGGTAGAGACTATACAGCGCCACTTGCTACAATCTAAACATACTTCCTAAGCCTCACTAATGTTCATACATCTGGTCATACATGCTGCGGTTGTGAGTGCCACCTGTCCCTTTTGAAGGACATCACCAATATGATCAGCAAATGTTCTTCTAGGGCGTCCTCTCCCAGCGTTTTCACTCACCTCCGCGTTTTTTTTACCTTTCGTCAATAGTCTATCACCTTTGACACTAGGTACATCTTCTTTCAGACCACAGCTTTCTCTAAGTCATTTATTCCTCAATCTATCATTCAGAGTTACACCACACATTCTTCGTATGGAACGCATTTACACAGCATTTATTCTACTTTCATGCTGTAATTATTATTAAGCAATATTATTCTTCTTCAGTTGGTCTTCTTCGCCTTGGTAGCGGTAGCCTTCACCGCCGAGTACCCAGCTGGAGTCCACCCAGCAGTCTGCCCCAACTACCCATACTGTGACGCGGAGGCGCTCGCACGTCACACACCTGCGGGAATTCCCATCCCACAGTGGGGATTCCCCGGAGCCGCTCCTGTAGCTGCCGCGTAAGTAACCAAGTTTACATAAGTATTAAATAGCTTGAGTAAGATCTGTCCAACCCAGAATAAAATATTAGATCGTTTTACTTCAAAGAATCTTTCCTTGATTAAAAAAAAATACCTTATTTCAAAATTTTTTGAATAAATACAGTTTTTCAATCTCAAACAAACATGGTAATTAAATGAGATAGGTACAAGTCGTGTATTAGTCCGTCAGTGACGGAGTGAAGTGTTAGTCTGTGCCAGTAAAAACTGTGTTACAGACGCAGAGGCCTTCCTTTTTAAAAACGCCCTTTATTTACAACAATATATATTATATATTTATAAACCGGAAAAGCTTTACTATACTTGAAACCAGACTTTCTTCAGGTCTTTACTAACGACATGCTAACGACTATGTGAATTCAGAAATTAATTTGCATTTTTTGATGTGCAAAATTTTTAAACATTTCGCGTCGCGCAACCCTAATAGCCGTTGTTTTTAACTCTCTTTGTCTTATTATAAGATGCGACAAATGAATGACAGTTAGCGGTCTCTTCAAAAGTTAGGGTTGCCTAAGAAAATAAATTGAAAAATAATATTTTTATTTTTTAAGGAAAAAGAATAAAAAATATTCTTTATTTTCTGAATGATCTATTAAAAATCAAACAAAAGGGTATAATGATACTTCTTGGCTTATAATGGCTTAAATAACTTAGAATTTAGAGCGTGATATACCCTTTCCAGTTCACCTTGTGTAATAACATAGTCTTTAAAAACAATTTTTTTTTTCAGGCCCGCCGGTGCTGCCCCAAGATACCCTGCTGACTTCCCCGCAGCTCTCTGCCCCAACTACCCTTACTGTTGGTGATTTGACCAAAATTAAAAAATCTACTAATAACCGGCTTTAAAATAAAAAAGGCAAAAATTTCTGCAAAAATATTCATAAAATAACAAATTTTATATTTGCAGAATTGGCGCCAATAATGTGATAAGTAAATACTCTGTAGCAAAAATAGTTAAAAAAGTTAATACAAATTTTTAAATATTCACTAAAGAGTTCGAACGTCTATAATAGTTGGTTCTATCTTTTTGGTTTTAAATGTTTCATAGTCAGTCACATATTTAAAAAAAATGGTTGTATCTGTGAATATTTAAAAAATGTTTTCTTTTTTACCAATATCTGCCTTCTATCTGATGCTCTGCCATTATTGTATAAAAGTGTAAATATATTCTTTTCTAATGTTTAGAAAAACGCGTTTGCATTTGATTTGTAAAAAAAATCGTGTAAAAATTGTAAATAAACATAAATAAAATATCATAACTAGTTTATTTAACCCTGTTTTTGTATGAATTTACACATACTGCGTATACATTTTACATTTCAATTTTAAGTGATACAGCGAATTTTTTTCGCTGTATGACCAATGACCATCCTGACGGAAGAGGTACCTTCACATTATAGAATACCTACCTACACGCAGTAGTACCTTTAAGTGTTCCCTGGGTGTGATTAAGTGAGACAGTGCCAGACGACATCTAGCTTTTTCAATTTTTTGACAGTGTTTCTCAGTAGTTGTCAGACAGTCACTGCACTTTAGGAAAAGAAATTGGACTATTTTTATGTTGACTAGCGTCTCAAAAAAGAAATAAAGCATGTTTTTCATTTCATGTCATTAAAAGGTTGGCAACATGCAACTGTGTTACAAGCGACTATAGGTTAGGTATGGTGAAACTTACCATATGGTGTCCACCTTATGGTAGGTTCCTTTTTATAAATACAAATATATCATTATAGATTGTTGTAGACCAATTTATTTACCCTACATGTATTTTATCCCTCTCTCACTTTAAGATGGAAACCGGCTAGAAAGAGACAGAAAATATAAAAGTTGTCGTTCAAACTTCGGTATAGCTCGTTTAGTTCAAAGTCAAATTTCTTGTATTCAATCATAGAAAATTTTACATGGAACTGGTATAGCGCGCGTTCCCCTCTGCCGAGGTACATGAACATACATAAAGTTTGTATGCATAGTTCATGTTTTGTGTATGTGTGTAGCTTTTACTTACGTGTGCATTTGTAAAGACACGTAACTTCTACATGTGTGCTGTACGTGGTTACCTCCCCTTCAGCAAAACTGGCAGAAACGATTTAGTACTAGAAATTGCGTATAACACCTCCCGTGTTAAATGCACTAAGTTCCTTATTTTGTTTTATTATTGAATAGGCTGGCGCTTGATTACAACTCAGCCCTTACCCGTGGTCCCACCACTACGCCCTTACCTGATGTTAAGCAATGATGTAGTCTACGATGGGACACGCCAGCCCAATGACTTTCGGTGAGAATGTGGCAGTAATATGAGGCTCTTTAACGTTGAAACCTTAAAGGAGCAACAATTTCGACCCACCCTCTTAAATTATGTCACCACACATCGCACCGGAACACGGCAAGGCCGCTTGGCGGAGCGGCTTTGTCTGATGGGTGGTCACTAACCACGGCCGAAGCCTACCACAAGTTAATTACCAGTAAACATAATTACCAGTTGATTGTCACCTGATTTGCACCACCCGAGGACTACGTGTGGGGATTCAGATAAAAGGTGCACTCCCACGGACGAAAGTGACTCAGTCTCCTAAAATAAGCTCTAAGTTCCTTATTTTCAATCATTTGTTCTAGACGCAAAAGACAATGATTGTAGATCTCCATGTTTCCAGCTGTCGCAGTATTTTTTTAATAGATAAAACACTATCTGCCTTTTAAGGCGCCTCGATATTTTTTACTTTTATTCAACTTTTTTTTTTACTTTAATGTCAACCGTATCAATCATTGTCAAAGCCAGTCATATATGGAATGGCGGAATCATGGTACTTGTTTTGATTTAAAGACCACTTTTTAGGGTTCAGGTGCCGTAATAAGAGTTTTTAAAGCGATTGTTATAAGGATGAGAGAAAGGTGTATGTAATAAATGATTTCAACTTAGCTCAGCGTTGAGAGGGTTCCGTTTCCGAAGGAGAGTTTAGTTAGAGATTTATGTTACTTTTTCATAAAATAAATAAATAAAATAAAAAGTTATGTGACGTCACAGAACGCTCTGTCATAATATAGTTACCTAATGTCAAACTTATAGTTTCTTTTTGAACATCCGACAAAAAAGAGGGAGTAGGTAAACCGATTTTGATGTGTTTTTTAATCATAACTGTAACGATACGGAAGGTTCATAGCCAAAAATAATGCGTCGTTTAATATTTTTTTTATTTTCAAATTTTTTTCATTATTATAATAAACTTTTTATACCAAACTACATGCGAGACAAAAAATTATTGGCTATTGAAGATTTTTTGTTATGGGTATAGGCCTATTATTATAATAGGCCTATACCCATTATGGGACCCTAATAATGCATATTTATTATTCTTTAATTATATTCTATTATTTAATTAATTACAATTTATATTATTAATTAAATTTAAATATTTGCTATGGTAATTAGGAGGCTTATTATTATTAATAATAAAAATGGAAAATCACCTTTAAGGGTAATATGACCCATAATCAGTGCTGTGGGTCTCCTTTAGTAGGTACTCACAGCGTTTACAGAGCAATGTTCATGTTTGTCACTGATGGCTCACATCACTCTTTGATTTGTTCTTCTTCTTTTTAACGGTTTTCATTTTTTTTCTTTTCATGTGATTTTTTATTTGATTCTATGTGTCCTGTCTGTCAAATAAATGTATTTCTTTCTTTCTTTAGGTATAATGCACCTGTAGCAAATCACAAGCAACAAGCAATAGCTTACCTATAAAAGCTATCTATAAAAGATAAAGTTTTCTCATCTTGAGGCATGAATGGACAAACTTTTACTCTATTTAGATTATTTTTAATATTATCTTGTATAATCTGGATACTGTATTGTTCTTCTATCAACTTCGTGACGGTTATAATGTCAATGTCACTTGTCATTCCTTCAGCAAGCATTTTGTCAAGTTTGACAGCTATTTTGGCGCAATTCTCTGGTGATAACTAAAAAAATTAATAAAAAAAATTATGTTTAGGTAACCCGCGACAAACAAGAAACGGATCATAAATAGCGGCACTAATAATTCCATCTCACTCGCACGATGTCTTAAGTCCACGCATAGTAATATAAAGTCCACGTTAAAATACAAACTGTCATGTGATATCCACCAACCTGCAGTTGGCCAGCGTGTGTGGATTAAGGCCTAAACTGTCTCAACTGGTACTATGAGTTTCAAATAAGAATAGAATTGGAAATCCGCCATCTTGGACTGGAATGCGCAACAACTTCACATTTAGTACAGCGAACAAAAATATTTGTTCGATATAATAATCACGTGTAGATGAAGATAAAATAAAATGCCTGTATTAAATTGCCGTTCGAGAAAGAATGGACATTTGAAATCGAATATTTAGGTACGAACATATTTTATTAACTTCCGACGATAAAAAGCGGTGTTATGTATAGGTTAAAACGAGTGTTTTCCGTGTATATGAATTTGTGTACAATTTTGTGGTATCCTAGCGTGTAAATTTATTAAAGTACCTGCATACTTAACCTATGTAAAATTTTTACATAAATCACATTTCCATACATTTCAAAATAATATTATTGTCTGTGGTTTGACATTTTGTGCTGGCGCCACTTTTGCTTGGTTTTTGGTATGAAGTTAGCCGCGAGTCCAGTCCTATTCTTATTTGGAACGCATAGTAAGATAGTTGTGAAAAGACCTGTGCCCAGCTGTGGAACACTAAAAAGGGTTGAAGTGAATAGAATAACAGATATTCTGCTGTGAGATAATGTTTCTCCGCTCCGCAATTTCACTCCGCTCCAGTGGACAGGCAACATAAATGGTCCTACGCATTGTTACTTACTTTCTGTGTCATCGGCAGTAAATCGTCTAATTTGATTCTTAATTCTTCTCTTTCCTTCTGTCTGTTCCTAGAACTTAACCAGCAATAATTATTCATCTCGCGATATTGGCACTGTTGGATTAAGAATTCAGCCTAAAAAAGAAAGAAAAAATGACTACTTTTTATTTTATACATAAAACCCGCCACTGCTTGACAGAATGAAAGTCACATTTAACAACTGTGGCGGTATATTATACAGGATTTTTTTTATAGCTGCCCTATGAGAAAAATAGCGTCTTAGAACGTCGCAGTTTTTTAGTTTTTTACTACTAATCTTAAAAAACTTATATACTTATTTAAACTTGACACTGGCAAAATTGCGGAATAATTTCTGCAGAGGCCATAATTAAAAGAAGAAGTATATTATACAGATCTTGTTACAACCGGAGCTAATTTCCGTGCATGCGTGCGTGCGTGTATTACTGGAACCAGGTCTAATAGGTCCCCTTAGATTACATTACCCGTAGTGCTTAGTCCGTTGTGATGAGGTAATTGATCATCATCACCACCCTATTTTAGTCCACTGCTGGACATAGGCCTCTCCTAAAGTACGCCACTGAGCACGATCCGCGGTTTTTCCCATCCAGTTCTTGCCGGCCACCCTGCTGAGATCGTCACTCCACCTAGTCTGAGGGCGTCCTACGCTACGTTTGCCAATACGTGGTCTCCATTCAGGAACTCGTTTACCCCAGCGGTTGTCAGTTCTGCGGCAGATGTGACCGGCCCACTGCCACTTCAGCTTACTAATCTGGTGAGCTATGTCGATTACTTTAGTTCTCTGCCGGAGGTTGAGAGAGGTCCCTTAATCCACACACGCTGCAGCTCAAAGAATTAGTTCACATGCCGGTTTCCTGACGATGTTTTCCTTCACCGATATTGAGCAGCGGATATTCGAACCTGCGACCTTATTTTTTTAAGGCGAGGACCGTACCGCTGCGCCGCCGCTGATCTAATCCTACAGTATATTTTATAAAAAAAATATCCTCAAGCTCACAGCGGCACGATGCGCGATGGTTGAATTTTGACGAGGGCCTTAAAAGTTAAAAAACAAAACAAAATATTTGCAAAAAAAAAAAAACTATTACAAGTGTCTAACTACAGTCCATCAAATCTAAGAAGTACCTTTTGACGTTTCAATGTTTTCTATTATATTAGCTTTATAGAGGCGTAATTCACACTATTTTATTAGCTTTCCTGTAAAATAATTATATATACAGTTTTCATACAAAAAATAAAATTCTAAATGTACTACGTTTAGAACTGTCAAACGATACTTCTTAGATTTGATGGACTGTAGTATGTATAGGTTCTAATCGTAAAAAAATGCGTCTTAAAACTTACATAATGTAGTAGGTCAGCAGGAGTAAATATATTTCCATTTCGTGACATTATTATACCTTTTACAGTTACCAATAGAATCTTTGATATAAATGAAAATGGCAGCTTTTTTAATATCTACCTATCTACTTATTTTCGTGACTGGGTATAGTGAATATTTTCTATTGAATATAATAATTAAACTATCAATCGGCCCTACTCTTTACTCGTAAAGGTTCGAAAGATTCGGACGTTCGTTCGTTCGGACGATTTTCGTATAGGTAGGTTAGTTAGATGGCTAAAGACACAATAGGCTAATTCACGTAATTAAATAAGTTCAGTTGCAGTTAAGTTTCGACCAAAACAGCCCGTTTCGTACTCTCGTAATTTTGACAACCGCTGTCAGATACGCTCGCGTCAAGTTCGAGTCACGCGAGCGCTTTAAACTAGATTAAACTTTAAACAATTATACAATTTTGCACTCAGACGAAAACTTAATTGCAACTTCGCATCTGCACAGATACTACCTATAGGTACTAAAGGGCAAGGGCTGTTCCTTAAATAACTTATGAGACTAAAGTAGCAAAGTATTTCATAGCAATAACAAATAAAAGGTATGGAAATAACTTACGATTCACCACGTCAAATTTCATCTTTGTTATTCTTCTGTATCGCTATCACTGTGACTTTTTCTAAGCCCCCAGATAACTTTTATTTGAGATTTGGACAGACTTTTTGCTTAAAGGCAGGCTTCAATCACTACGGTTATGAAACTATTAATTTGTGAATCAATAAACATTTTTCAATTTACTTTCTATAGTAGTACATTGCTGTAAAAACAGTTTTCTATGACAAATGCTGCATGTGAGAACACCACCTATATAATTATAAATTATGTTGGAAGGCGGTTTATGATTAACATGGTCTCTTTTATTATCGAGATCGCACCTTCGCTGATTTTCAAACCTAGTAACTTTTGTGTGGATATCATGCCTCGATTCTGCGCGTTTGGTAGCTTGCACTTCCCAAGTAGACGGCTCAATCCCACACCGCATCATGTGCCTCTTCAGCACATCCTTATACCTCAGAAACTGGCCTCCGCTTTTACGCTTGCCATCTTCTAGTTCTGAGTAAAAGATGCGCTTGGCAACTCTTTCAATGGGCATACGGGATACGTGCTCACACCACTTTAGCTGCCTCCGCATGAGGTATGCTTCGATTCCACACACATTCGCTCGCCTGAGAACTTCAGTGTTGCGGACGCGGTCTGACCATTTAATGTTCATAATGTTTCTGAGACATTTTAGGTGAAATTTGTCAAGCGAACGAATATGGCGTCAAGTGGAACACTAAACAGGGTCTAAGTGATCTATTCGTTTTATTACGAAAGAGAAAAATACGTTGACACCATTATGTCAACATTTTAAAACGTCCGTAATAAGACCTAAACTTTGATTGAACGTCCAAGAGTAGGCCCTGAATATCGCAATAATCAGGAGTTTATCATAAAAAGATAATAACTACCTATCTGATGAAAGTTTATTAAATACTATAATGAATGACACTAGAGACCCGCCCCAGCTTCACGCGGGTGTTTTAACGACTATCGTGATGGAACTAAGTTACTGCTTTAGGTGATCCACTGGCAAGCGAGTTGGATTCCCGGATCGAGCAAAGACTTTTCAATATACTTAGAGAAGTTGCAGCACGAAGTTTGGAATAGAGTCATAAGCGGCAAAAGACATAACGTATGGAATCTAAACATAGTCAGCGATATAGCACCCCTCTTGTTCACCAGAAGTTAAAAATAATCTATTAACCTTTTAACAGCCCATGTCGCATATGCGAAAAATGTTTATATTCCTCCAGTGCGTGTCGCATTTATGCGACAAATATACTATAGGCCGACCGTTTAACTCGCGTATCGCCTATCGCCAAAATTCTGATTCCTCAAGCTGCACAGACAGTGATGATGATTCAAGCGATATGGATATTAGTGACGAATAGTCTTACATTACTTTTATCTGTGGTTAAATAGTTCTTTATGAGATTTAATTAATGTTTTATGACTTTGTACCTCAGATGTCGATACGCGAGTTAAATGGTCGGCCTATAATAATAATAATATGTGTATATCGGATTTTTTAACATCCATTTTCCATCCATAATCCAGGAGGAGAAACCACATAATTTTTTTTTTATATTCCAACTAATTCATGGCATCTACCTCATCGTAGGTAGCAGTGACGAAGAGTCCATACCTACAAGCCGATTCCCATCGGCTTCCCTTTAGGAATTTGTCAATGTCAAATGTCCGTTTGCCTGGCTCGGCCCCACAGAATTTACGTTTTAGGTGTACACCAGGGAAATGCACTCGCCTCTAGGAGTATATGTACCGCTTTCTTTTTCAATGTACAATTTACTGTACTTTTGAAGATAGGTATATGCAAAAAGGTGGGTATGCCAGCCAAACGTTTTCAGCTCGGCCCCCGTGTAACTTGGAAAATATACAGTGTATTAGAAAGTTTCTTATACTCAAGAAATAAAGTATATAACGGGTCTTCTCTCAATTATCTTATGAGTTGAGAGTTTAGGATTTAATCCATTCACACTGGCCAAGTGCGAGTTGGGTGATTTTATATAACTTCGAATGATTAGTTCTTAGACATGCCGCTATTCTTACGTTGTTTTCCTTTACCGATATTGAGCAATGGCGATAAAACACTTCACACGAAGATATATGGGCACGACTAGGGGATCGAACCCGTGACTTTATATTTCCAAGGCGAGGCCCGTACCGTTGCGCCACCGCTGCTCTATCCCACAGTATAAATCTAAAGTAACCAAAAATACGGAACACACTTAAGGTTCAATTTTCTATTGTATTCCGTATTTTTGGTTACTTTAGATGCTTAGATACCAGTGGCGTTTGCGGTGTCACGGTACTTGAATGTTACCAAGTATTAATGTCCCACTATATTATTATTATTATTATTATTAGGTAGGCGTTGTGGGTGCTCCTGTATATTAGTACAAAGCGGACGGCCCGATGTATTGTCTTAGATTTACGCGAATATCACACATTGAAATAAAACTACTTTTTGACGAATTTTTATCGCGGTTTATTTTAGATTTTAGATCCCGACGTTTACGTCCACCCGTGAACATGAAGTCTGAAAAGACTTTGAAACGTCGGAATCTAAAATAAACCGCGATAAAATCCGTTATAAAGTAGTTTTATTTCAATGTTGATCCAATGTTAATGACCATTTTGGTTGATGATATATTCTTATATACATTGACAATCACTTTTTTTATGACTCTGACTGTACCAAATTATTATAATTGTAACAATAGTGGGTACATTAAAACACAGTATAATCACAAAACATTGATTTATTTGACTAGTATTTTGAAATATTTAATTAAAACATGATATAGGCAATATTACCCGAAACTGTAGACAGAGGTGTATATCACACACTTCGGCGGCTATATTAAGGTCCCATACGTTGGTGTCGTGTCGTATAAGGAAGTGAAAGAAACCGCTCTAGATTGAGCCAAATGGAAAGAACTTCATCAGATTCCCTTAAGTTAAAAGAATTGCTTATTGCCGTTCATCAGGCACAATTCCAAACTTCGAGCTACAAATAAGATTTTCTTATTATATTAGAAGTCTTCTCGACTCGAATCGAATCCAAGACCAGGTTATTAAGCGGATACGCTGACCACTGGACCGCTGAGACAGTTGAAGCACAGTTTAGTTAAAAATACAACAATATATCGCTAAATATTCTAAGTTATAAACAATTAATAAAAAAGATTTATTGAAAAAACTTTAAATACGTAACAAAAAACAGACTTAAAATTTTCAAGAAAAAAAGAACTTTGCCTATTAAATTAACCTTTTGTCCAGTAGGCTAAATATTAATTGCCATGCCCGTGGCGCCTAACTGCGAAATATTACGAAGCGATAAAATATAAATAATACCAAAATGGGTAAATCGATGAGAATCGAACAAAAAAATTGCGTTTTTTGTCGCATATATTATGCGACACGGGCGTTTAAAAGGTTAATATAAAAACAATCAATTGACAATCTCTATTTTATTGAAGTCGGTTAATAAATGCATTAATCACAGTCCGTAATTAAATCATTTGTATTTAAAACAGTGTACAATGGTAGTGATTTTATTGTCAGATAACTAAATTAATCAATCCATCAAATCATTTTTTCTCCGTCTATGGTACACCGAGTTCCTAAAATTAATAAGATCACTTAACTACCATTTCTGGCGTAGAAACATTTGTCAGTCAATTTCAATGAATTAATATTAATTAAGTATTTTATTATAAATTGTCAAAATATTATTATATCATTATTGTTAATGTGATTAGAAAAAATATAAGCAATGCATTCTACCGTCACAATTAAAATGCTAATAAATACAATATAATTATTTGTCAGTTACTCAAAATGTCAATTAATCTTGTCAAAATTTCAAAATTTATAGTTAAAAGAATTATTTAATGAGTAAAAAAACAAATCTATCACAATTTACATTTAAATTTAAATAATGTCAAATTTAGAGACCGATGTCGTGCACTAACAGGTAGTGCGAGACAAGGACGGCTATAGCTATGACTAGGGACCGGATTATATCTAATACATTCATTTAAACGAGCAATTCTTATTGTTCGGTCCAAGCCACCGAACACCCTGCTTACGCATCGATTCCGTAGGTTGCGAACTTTAGTGCATTAACGGGCATCATTCCGAGATTATATATTTAAATAAATATATAATCTCGGAAACACGGTGAAGTGCGAAGCGGACATACCTGTTTTTACAATAACTGAAGAATTATAACACTCTTTAATATTGGTGACATAAGATATCATCAGACATACGTTACGTTAATATTACATTAAATATACATACAATATCACAGCTCAAAGCAGTCGTTTTATAATAATTATTACTAAATTATTAAATAAATTTAAATTAATAATTAAATACGAGTTAAAATAGTTTCCTACAAAATGTGACTATGTTGTAATTTTTTTTGCAATTTGCGCTGTTTAGACATTTATCTTTAACTAGCTGCCCCAGCGAAGTTCGTACCGCGTATTTATTAAAAAAAAAATTCACTTAGGGGTATGAAAAATAGATAGTAGCCTATTCTCAGACCTACTGAATATGCATAAATATTTCATAAGAATCGGTCAAGCCGTTTCGGATGAGTATGGCAACGAAAACTGTGACACGAGAATTTTATATATTAGATAGACAAATGTAGAAATAAATGGCGGATATCAAAAGAAATCGCCATTTTTGTTAGAATAATGCCTATTAGAGATCTAGGTGCCCTGAACTTAGGATAAAGTGATTTAAAGAAATTGAGCTGTTTGGTACATGAGAAACATCTAAAATATTTTATAGTTAAAAGTGTATAAGCTCAATGCGATGACGGAGATGTAAAATTGCTAGGCAAGGCGCAGTTACCTTAAGCACTTCACACACGGCAAATCTATAGATCGTCTATTCAAATTATTATGGTTATTTTCGTTACGAAATTTCTGGATTCGGTGTCAAGCAAGACCCGCGATAGAAGCTGTGCAATAGCTTAAAAATCACTCCACTTTAGTTTTCCTTACACTATAAGGCCACGTAGCGACCGCCGGAATTACTCTCAAATACAACATAGGTTCGCAACAACTCAAAACATATTGATAAATATAATATTTCACAGCGTCATAAGTACATAAATTATCATAAATATGTTTGAAACCATACATTATAAGCCCAGTGCTCACCGTTGAAAGAATGACTGACCGGGTTTTTGTGTAATGTCGGTACCTGAAAAGAATTTAGAAAAAATTTAGAATAACATATTATTTAAATCAAAATTATAAACTCGAACACGGTTGGACATAGATAAAATTATCGTTCTCAAAAATCGATATAATGAAGGTATGTAAATGTTTTGCAATTTTCGTATAACGGAATTACGTTCAAGCAATCAACAAAAAAAATATTTGACACGTATTTTTTTTTAAATTTATTATTATTTTTTAAATAAATCGCATTAAAGTTAAGGAATGTGAGTTCTTAACGTCATTATCACTAAAAACTAAACCGTGAACGTGACGTTACGCGACACTTGGGCTAAATCTATTGGCTTTATTTTTCATTTTATACTAGCGGATCCGGCAGACGTCGTTCTGCCCGGTAAAGCAGTGCCATCTACCGGGTCTCAGACACCGAATATAACCAATAATAAATAATAGGTATCTAACCCGGTTTTCGGCACTTCTTCGCTTTCTAAATATTCTTTTTTTTAATTTTTCTCTGCGTAAGAACCATCCTCGTACCTAAAGTAATATTTTAAAAAAAGAATTAGCGAAATCGGTCCAGCCGTTCACGCGTGATGTCGTGACAACGGAAAACGGGTTTCATTTTTATATATATAGAAGATTTTAATATCCTGTAATGTAAAACATTAACTGTATTGTGTTGAATAATTACAGTAAAGCAGTTTTTGAGTTTTAGCGTGATTAAGTACCGGCAATTCCTTTTTAGTAGTTTCTTAATGGGTTTCAAACAAACAAGGCTTAATTGCACCAAAATTGTATTATTTACTTCTAGAAATATTATATTAATACGTGCCCGCGTAAAATATTATATTTATATTTAAAATACATTTTTATAAAAATCAATAATAGGTTTGTAGTAAAATGTAGTTTCCAATATTTAAAAGAATAAGTATATTATTACTATTACGTTTCAAATGAGAATAGGACTGAACTCGCGGCTAACTTCATACCAAAAAAACCAAGCAAAAGTAGCGCCAGCACAAAATATCAAACTTAAGATAATATCAAACCTAAGATATTTGTTTAAAATGTATGGAAAAGTAATTTGTGTGGAAAATTTTACACGCTACACGCTAGGATGCCACAAATTTGTACACAACTACCCATACACGGACATATACATACGTTTTATCAAATAACAGCGCTTCTCTGCGTCGGAAGTTAATAAACAATGTTCGTAGCTAAACACACGACTCCATTTATCCAATCTTATTCGAACAGCAATAAGTTACACGCATTTTTCATTTTCATTTTGATTTGAATATTATAACGACCAAATTTTTTTGCCCACCGTACTAAAAAACGTGAATTCCTTGCGAATTCCGGGTCCAAGATGGCGGATTTCCAGATCTATTTTTGTTTGAGACGCATAATATTTTTCTAATTAAAATTTTCTATTTTTTTTTAACATAGTTTTATACTCTTCTTAATCTATGTCGAGTGGGGCAGCTATGATCATTTTGATATGAATACATAGACAATGCAGGTACTACTCTTAAAAATAAAAAAGCTTTTAAAATTGTCAAAACAAATTGTAAAAAAAAATATCGGACTGCATGTTTTTTGCACATATTTAAATTTACTTTTCTATATGCATAAGTTATGAAGCCAACCGAGGCCGCCGAAATTAATATGGAACGGTTTGTTGTAAAATGGCGGTACCTGAAATATAAAAAAATGCACAAAACAAAAATTGTTGAAAAAATTTATTAAGTCTAGAAGAAAATTGGTACAAAAATATTCAAACACTATAAAAACTAATAAATGTGAAATATATTACTGAATGATATTACTGAATGATATTAATGAATGATATTACTGAATGATATTACTGAATGATATTACTGAATGATATTACTGAATGATATTACTGAATGATATTACTGAATGATATTACTGAATGATGTTACTGAAAGATATTAGTGAATGATATTAATGAATGATGTTACTGAATGATATTACTGAATGATATTACTGAATGATATTACTGAATGATATTACTGAATGATGTTACTGAATGATATTACTGAATGGTATTACTGAATGGTATTACTGAATGATGTCACTGAATGATATTACTGAATGATATTACTGAATGATGTTACTGAATGATATTAATGAATGATATTACTGAATGATATTACTGAATGATATTACTGAATGATATTACTGAATGATGTTACTGAATGATATTACTGAATGATATTACTGAATGATATTACTGAATGATATTACGGAATGATATTACTGAATGATATTACTGAATGATATTACTGAATGATATTACTGAATGATGTTACTGAATGATATTACTGAATGATATTACTAAATGATATTACTGAATGATATTACTGAATGATATTACTGAATGATATTACTGAATGATATTACTAAATGATATTACTGAATGATATTACTGAATGATATTACTGAATGATATTACTGAATGATGTTACTGAATGATATTAATGAATGATATTACTGAATGATATTACTGAATGATATTACTGAATGATATTACTGAATGATATTTGTCTCCTATAGGACATTATGGAAGTTTAAAATAATAAACCTCGTTTTCTTGATTTGATAGATTTAATTTTAATTGAAACATGTGGTAGCAATGATTTAGCAAGTTTTGTAAGTACGAACACAGCCGTGACAAAATAGTTGGGATAAAAAATTCAATCTCAATATTTGTGGGTGGGTGAAAAATACTTTTTCTAAGTAGCTAACAGTATTGAAATTGGAGCAACTCTTAGAAATATGGTTTTGCTAAGTAAAATTGTGCAGGCGCTTGTGTGCCTAGACAATATTACTGAATGATAATACTGAATGATGTTACTATTCTTAATTGAAACGCATGGTATTGTGGATGACGTTGGGCGTATTATTATAATTATAGTACACTTACTGCGCAACAGTGGGAGTGACGCAGAGCGCCCATCCGAGGAGACCACCACAACTCTTGACTAGAACATACACCGGTGTAGTACAGACGTGAATCTGTTCTGGGTGCTCACACCAACGGAATGCCTGGTGATAAAACAAATGTGGACCTATCAGTCTGTATGGTGAAGAGGAGGAAGGGGGAGTGGGTGGAGAAGTTAAAGGAAGGCGGGAGAGGAGAAAGGAAGATGGGAAAGGTAGAAGAGGTAGGTGGGGAGAGGAGTGGAGACATAGGGAGACCAATAAAATTAGGACGAAAAGGAAGCACGCAATGCTTGACAAAAACATACACCGGTGAAGCACAGACGTGGTCTGTCTGGGTGTTGACAGCAAAGGAACGCCTGGTGATAGAAAAAATGTGGACTTACCAGTGTGTGTAGAGAAAAGGGTAAGTGGGGAGGGAGAGGCGTTAAAGGAAGGCAGGAGAGATGAAAAGAAGATGGCGAAAGTAGAGGAGGAAGGTGGGAAAATCTATACATATATAAAAATCAATTGCTGTTCGTTAGTCTCGCTAAAACTCGAGAATGGCTGAACGGATTTATCTTATCGTGGTCTTGAAATGTTCATGGAGGTTTAGGGAAGGTTTAAAAGGTGAGAAAAATTCAAATAATAGCCGGGAATACCCTAAAAACAGCAGTCGATTGAGACAGTACGAAGTCTGCTGGGTCAGGTAGTGATAAATAAATTGAAGTTAAGAATGAGCGAGAATTGAATATGAGTGCAGACATAGGGAGACCAATAAAACTGACAGGAAGTGGGAGAGGACTTTTTATTTACTCACAATAATCTAAAATTAAGAATTTGATAGTGTGGTTCTTAAAGCTGTTGATCCTGCTACCTACATCTCACAGTTAGCGTCGTTCAACGACCCACCGGACTCAGAGAGAAAAAAAGAAAAAAATAGATGCGTTTGTGCACTGTAATTAAGTTCCTAGCTAAGCGTGGGTTCAGATAAGAGGTTCGATTCCCACCCGAGACAAACATTAATGATGAACATTTGTGTTTTTGTCGAGTCTGGGTGTAAATATCTATTATAAGTATATATTTACAAAAGAAAAGTATTATATGTATAGTATATACCAGTTATCTGATTTCCATAACACAAGCTCTGCTTAGCCTGGGACCAGATGACCGTGTGTGTTAATGTCCCAGAATATTTACTATTATTATTCTCCTATGGTTATAAATTCTGGTAATTCAGACCACTTACCAATTTAATAGTACCCTGTGGATCGCTTCCGGAAGTACTCAACCAGAAGTATGTAATGAACCCTATAGCTATGGTCGTCAGGGCACCCACCACGTGCCAGGTGATTGCGTGCTTAAGATCATAACCCGCATGGACCCCGTACCTCCAGATGTAGGGATCAGATATATAGATACATAGTGCTGGAGCTAGGAACGAACCTGAAACCGAAATATATATATTTTTTAACTTCGGTATACACTTGTACAGGACTATAACTTTGAAATAAAACTACTCTTCATCGGATTTTATCACAGTTTAATTTAGATTTTCCTAGCCAAATCATCTCAGAATTCAAGACACTGTGAGCTCAGTTTGCTTAAATCGGAACGCAACTTAAATAATATAATGTTTGTAGGTAGTCAGTAATAATCGTGATAAATAGTTTTGTCGTCGAGTTTCGACGTCAAATACCCGTAACTACGAAGTTTGAAAAAACTGAAACATGGGGATATAAAAATTCTAAATTAAATTGCGATACAAATCGTTACATATTAGTTTTATTTCAATGTGTGATATTCGCATAAATCTAAGTACTTGTTCACGTTGACTCGCGGGCGCGGTGGCGGGCGCGGGCACGAAATATCAAACATATGACATGATTTCCAAGTGTTCACGTTCAAAACGCACGTGCGGTCTAAGTAGCGAGCTAACTAGCGACTGACGCGTGCGATGCGCTCGCGGCAATTTCAAACGCCTGAGACGTTTGTGTGTGTTCATGTCAAACTAGCGGCGGCGCGCGCGATTCACTCGCAACGTCAGGTAAGTTCAACCAGTTTGAACTTGTCGCTAGAAACGATAGCACTTTCTATCATGTCGTTCAATACAGAACAGTTTATTAGTGCTGTTTAGACCTCCTATTTGGCAAAGTAAACACTGTTATCATATGAACAGAAATGTTCTTAATAAACTATGGAAGGAAATTGCTGGATTGTTTCCTGATATGGAGGGTGAGTAAATGAAATACATATTATTATGCTGGAAATATATATTATTATGCTGAAATACATATTATTATGCTGGAAATATATATTATTATGCTGAAATACATATTATTATGCTGGAAATATATATTATTATGCTGAAATACATATTATTATGCTGGAAATAAAAGATCGTGGTCCATATTTACGACCTCTGACAATACGTCACACTCGCGCGAACGCCTGGCGGTTAATGTGAACACGAGCTCGCTACGTTTCCCGCGCCCGCTTGTACCTACGTGAACGAGCACTAAGGTCTTATTCATAAAAATCTTATAAAACTCTAGTTAAAATGGACTTTGTCTCTTTCTTACTAGTATAAATGTCAAAATGACAGACAAAGACAAACGAATTATAAACCTACTTTAGCTATAATGAGCTTATAAGACGTTTAAGAAAACGGGGGTTCGACTAAAACTTACCTGATGTTAAACAATGATATGGTCTACTATGGAACGCGCCTGCCCAATATACCGAGTCAGTCGTGATTAGGAATGATTTTCGGTAAGTAGGTGGCAGTGGAATGAGGCCCCATACCTATATAACCATAAAGGAGCAACCATTCCGATCCCCCCCTCTTTAATGGAGTCACCAAACATCGTCACATAAAGACTATCACCACTTTACACCAACACATGCGGGCTGTCACCACTTTACACCACAACATGCGGGCTGACACCACTCTACACCAGCACCACACTATAGAGAACCAGTAGTCCCAGTGTGTACCACTCACCAATGAGAGCTCCAGCAAGGCACTGGTGCGGGAAGTGCGTGGCCGTGTACATACGGGCCAGTAACACAGAGCCCAGCACCGCGGCACACACTGTGTACAGGGTGTACTGCCACCACCAGCCAACACGGTACTGTCTGCAAAATAATTATTAAAAATATACCTAGTTAGGTACCGGTGGCATCATTTCATTCCCCTTGCCTTTTCCCATTCCTATTGGGGTCAGCCCCCAGTGTAACCTCATGCGGCTAGCTACCAGAATTATACAAGCGACTGCCATCAGACCTCGAAACCCGTAGAGAACCAGTAGCCGAGATGGTTAGACCGGGTGTCAGATTATATTGGCTTCTGACTACATGTAACGATTGTCATAGATGTGATAAATGACAACCGGGACCGACGGCTTAACGTGCTCTCCGAGGCACGGAGGGTAGTCCCTCAACCAACCAGACACTGAAACATATTTTTGTTGTTACACAACTGTTGTCCGGGGCGGGAATCGAACCCGCGACCTCCCGGGCACAGTATAGCCCAATCGGACAGCTTACACCGCTCGACTACCGAGCTCGTCACCTACCAGCGGCGAAGTGTAAAAATTTGAAAAGGGGAAGTGAGTGTTTCTGTGTTACCTACGTCGACTACCAAACTTGCTAAGAAGTATGTACCTAATGTACTATGCGTTTCAAATAAGAATAGGACTGGACTCGCGGCTAACTTCACAACAAAAACTAATCAAATGTAGCGTCAGCACAAAATATCAAACCACAGACAATAATATTATTTTGAAACGTACGGACAACTGATTTAAGTAAAAACTTTAAATATTTATGTAGTTACAATGCAGCTATTTACCTAAGTAAATTTACGCGCTAGGATACCACAAACTTGTACAAAAATTCTTTTGCACGCATAAAACCAGTGGCGGATTAAGAGTATCCGAGGCCCTAAGCACAGAGCCTGTGTAGGCCCTCTATTGCTTAAATCGAAAAAAGAAATGAAATAAAAGGAATGGAATGGAAGGTAGAAAGTAGGTATAAAATGAAAGTTCATCAAAATAGACAAAAAAAAATTTTTATTTTAGTAAAAATGTAAAAAAGCTATGAAAAGTGTGGTGAAAGTTGAGAGACTTTTCGAAGTTTAGTTATGAAACATAAGGTTAGAACTATTGTTGAAAAAGGCCATTATTCTTTATACGTGTACGTAATCAATAGTGAAAGCATAAATAAAGTACTTACCTGAAAACTTTGTGTGGGGTAACGATAAGTGTAGTTTTAATCAAAGCCACTCCGTAAATAAAGTAGGTAAGTACGTTCGGTAATGCGTATGGGCGCTATCATTTGCAATGCAAAGACAATTAACTCACTCGGTCTCGCGGCGCGACGCGACGTGCGGGAAGGGCGCGCAGGGGGCAGGGCCCTGCGGGGGTGTATGAAGGGTCACTCCCGGACTGCTCGCGCCTTGTGATTTCGGACATATTGCGGATGAATCTCGATAAAATGTATGTATAAAATGAAACGCCAGCAGAGGATGGAGGCCCCTGGAGACCAGGGGCCCCAAGCACGTGCTTGTAGTGCTTATACGTTAATCCGCCACTGCATAAAACCCCACGTTTTAACTTATAGCACCGCTTTTTGTCATCAGAAGTTATTAAAATATGTTCGAAGCTAAATATTCGACTCCAAATGTCCAATCTTGCTCGATCGGCAATAAGATATACGCATTTTTATTTTATTTTCGTCTAGATGTGATAATCATATCGAATTAACATTTTTGCTCACTGTACTAAAAAACGTGAAGTTGTTGCGCATTCCAATCCAAGATGGCGATTTCCAATCCTATTCTTATTTGAAACGCATAGTACATAATATTTAGTTACTTACGTTATATTTACCAATTCCTAAAGGGAATCCAGTGGGAATCATTTGAGCAGTTATTAATCAGGGTTAATTAATTACAAACTGACACACACACACATACACACCTCTCACAAATTGCATGCTTTAATACTATAAGTTTCATATGTTTTATCAGGCTTTTGCATAGTCAATTTTGTAATAAGCACCTCGGGAAGCTCAAGACCGCCCCAACACAAGTATCTTGTATTACTTAATGGGGTTGTCTTAATTTTGTGTTTTATGTATGACTTGTATGAGGCACATTAAACATTTTTATTTATTTTTTTACTAATCATGTTATACGGACTTTCCGCCATTGCTAACTAAATCCTTATTATCATAAATGATCCACCAACCCAGTAAACAAAAAATATTTTACCTATCATTGACTATATGAGAGGCCCACATAATACACAACAACATTGACATAGCCGCAGTAGAACTATGGCCTGATGGAGACCCAGGCCCGGTCTCACAGGTCTGCAGGGTCTGGCGTAGGATTGGTCTGTCCATATCATCGTAAAACGTTGTCTCACGGACCCACCAATATGGACGTTCTTCTAATAACCACCTGGAATATATATTTGTATTACTAGCATGGTACTTATTGGGATAAAAAGTAGCCTATCTGTTAATCCATACCATAATCTATCTCTGTGCTAAATTTCATCTAATTCCTTCCAACAGTTTTTGCGTGAAAGAGTAACAAACAACTATATGTTCTTACAAACCGTCGCGTTCATAATATTAGTAGGATTTAGGTCTTTAAAAAAATACAAAATACTAGCTGCCCCAGCGAACTTCGTACCGCGCAAAATTGTGAATCTAAACCATTCCCAGATCCCCTTGAACACACACAAAAAATTTCATCAAAATCGGTCCAGTCGTTTAGGAGGAGTTCAGTCACATACACACGCACACAAGAAATATATATATATTAAGATAGGCTGCATGTTCAATAGTGGGTGGGAGAAAAATAACATCAATAATAATATTAAGAATACTTGATTCACTGTTTTTATTGTTTGCATACATAAAAACCTTATTATAATAAATAAAAAAATAAAAATAAATTACCATTTTAGGATAGCATTAAACCAGCTTCCAAATGACAAGCAGAGCAACAGTTGGGCAGCAAACACAGAATCTACTATAGACATCAGTGGGAACAGCACCTCTACTAAACGTGTCGGACTAAATATACGATTCAAAAACTCGAAATATGGTTCCCAGTCCACGAACCTGTGAAGAAATAATAAAACAGCTATATATATGATTATGCTATGTACATATATGATTTTTTTTAAATATCCGGCTCAACGTAGCGACCTGTCTTGTCAACACTTAGCCACTCTATTGTCTGAACTTGTCTGTATAATATGTGGTTTTATATGCAGTGAGGTTTATCCATTGAAAAACACCTACTAATCTATGCAGAACCGTAACATCAGATTAGGAATTCTTAGTCTTGTGTGAGTTACACTTACAACGCCAGATAAATTAGCAGCCCAAGCATTAACGTGAGTGGTCTGTCTATTTTGGTAGCGTTTGCTGCGATTAGCAATCTCTTGTTTCTCTGTATTCAGTCTCAAGTCTTGCAACATGTACTTATTGTTGAAACATTTTGGTATATTGAACATCAGTCTTACACCTTTTGTTTGAAACCATTCTAAAATTTCTATGTTGTTGTTACTTGCTGTTCCCCATAGCTCTATTCCATATGTCCAAACTCGTTTCAGTATGGTCTTGTAGATTGCCATTTTAAACAGCTACATAATGGATTTTATTGCAGTTTATCTTAGATTTTGTATCAAGTTAAGGAATACTAATTCCTACTAAGAATGATCTGTGAGAGTATTAAAATTAAAAGGCATCCCAATTTTAACAGACAAAATTATTGGAATATACCACCTGGTATCTGGCACCTATTTAGTGGTCACTTACTTTTAAGATTTCAAATCTAAAATAAACTGCGATAAAATCCTTCATCTTCTTTAAAAATTAATCACTAAATGTATTGGTAAATGCAAAACTGGAGAACGGCTGAACCAATTTTGCTAATTCTTTTTTTTTAGAATATTCTTTGAAGTCCGAGGATGGTTCTTACGCAGAGAAAAATTAAAAAACAATCCCTTCAAAATGGTTTAACCGATTTTTATAAAATCTTACATCTATATTCGGTAAGTCTGAGATTCGGTCGTAATCTGTTTTCGGACCCGGTAGGTGGCACTGCTTTACCGGGCAGGACAACGTCTGCGGGGTCTGCTAGTAAAATATATACCAGTTCCAAGTTAACTTTCTAAGGTATTGACTATGTATGTTGTCTATGAGGCCTGTGTAAAGAAATAGGAAGTAATATTTTATTTTTAACTACAAAAATATTTTCAACTGAGGTTGCCTGCGTATGAATCCAGTTCAAGCAAAACAGCGAAAGGTGGGTAAAATTCACCTCTGCCTACACCTTCGGGTAGTAGAGACGTAAGAACTATGTTTTATCTATGTAATAAATTAGTAAATGAGTGTAAATTGTAAGTATTTACCAATCTTGAACAAATTCAATGCAAGTTATTCCCAGTGCGTAAAGTTGCTCCATTTTGTAAAGATGATGATAAATATTTACATAACACACATGCTATTTTTTAATTTCATGATGTCGGGCACTTTTAAGGGATTTTCTAAACTAATAATTTTACAGATAACGCTCATCAATTTTCACAAAATTTAATAATTGCAAAATAAACACACACCGGAAAAATCGATTTTGAAAATCTGAACTGTCAATGTCACTGTCAGACAGTAGAACAGCGTCATCTGACGTTGAAGGATACTTTTAAATTTTAATGCTATTCCTTGCTAGATGTCTCTGTATTTTATTTATTACTAACGCCAGATGTCGCTTGAAAATTAATTATATTTAAAATTAACTTATCTTTACTCTTCTGATTTTGGATAAGTCATCGTAAGGATATTACAGTTATCATTTAAATCAAAAACACCCTATGAAGTTTTAAATTGCACAATACGGTTATAAGCGACAAGTAGCGTTCTTGAAATAAAATTAAAGAGACCTCTAGTGTTTGACTGGATAAATAAGAACACTTTCAAATTTCAAAACCTACTCAGCGATAGATGGCTCTGCACTTAAAAAAAATCTTGTTATAAATAATACAAAAAATAATCTTCCCTAGTTACAAAATTTAAGAAACTATTATTCTTTTCTCTGTTCATAATTATATAGTAAGTGCTTAATATTATAAAAAAAATATTATACGTCACTATAACAAAATAAAATTAATAATATAATTAACATTAGATTAACTATGGCATTAGGTAATGAAAACAAAAACCTTACAGTTTCTGTTAATCCAGAATATTGCAAGAAAAACTTTTATCTGCAATTTGTCATAGTTTAAAGGAGATTTATCAAAGAATAATGTATTATATCTCTAATATAACTTTTAATCCAGAAATAATTTACCAAATTACGTGTAAGTTAATAAGGTAGGCGACGCTAGATGGCGTTATTAAGGCCTCAGGGATCGGTGAGCGTTGGATTATTGTTTTAATAATTGAATATTATAGTATGGTAGACTGTACAGTGTGCAGCACAAGTTTGTTTTGGATTAGATTCTCTTACATTAAAATTCATTAAAATAAATTTAATGGTAAAAAAAAACAAGACAACAGCCAAATCCCCAACCAATAATGTACCCTTAGATTGATTTATCAAAGATTGTACCAAATTTTTGTAACTTTTGTTAACCCACGGGGAAGATTCCTCAATAAAATTACGAGAAAAATATTCAAACTAACATTTTCCTTTCTCCATAATAACTTTAAACGGAGCAGTCTTTTTTCAGATGACTTACCTAAACCAATTAGCCGGAAGGACCTTTATGGGCACCAAAATTTTACAATGAGCCGTCCGAAGACGGTCGAGCCGATAGAGCAGTGTCTCGAGGCGACTATTTATAAAAAAATCAAAATACAAATCTATAAGTACACACAACAACATTATCTAAGTATTAAGTAAGTAATATTTATTATGTACCTATCATTTAAATGAAATTCCATTCATAGACTTCTTAAATAAAATATTCTGACACCCGCAATCTGTTGTCAGCACTGTACGGTCTACATAAACTTGCTCAAATTTGGCCAAATTTAATCTTAGAAGCGGCAAAATATTCTGACTCACACGGGATTAGCAACTGAAGATATGTCTAAGGATATTAATAAAAATTAATTAATAATTGTATCATGTCTCAGGTAATCTCCTATTCGCTTTTCGATTACGGCGGCCAGTCTAAGCTGACTACCCAGGATACTACCCTACTACTCAGGATATATTCTAGTGCTCAAGTGTGTTCATACAGGTCATTCGCTATTCCTTTCACTCTTAGAGTTTGATGAGACGGGCTGACCGGAGACAGATCGGGTGCAGAGCTGATGGCTTTACCAGCTCTTCAAAAGGTGACCCATCTGATTTAAGTACAACGTAACCCCTAATTTGCCCTGGCGAAACATGTTGCAAGCCCTATCTATCTCTATCGTTTAGAGATGAGTAGAAAAAGATAACACTATGCTTGTAGGTAGGTACCTTTCATGTTTTGTTGTGCAGTGAAAACGCTCAGTAACCCATAAAGCTTGCAACTTTAGGTGTCGAAGGGCACTATCTACATTACTCACACCCAGGAACAGTTTATATTTCTATTAGCAGCCACAGCGAACTTCATACTTATTATTTTTCACTATTTAAACCTTTTTTAGACTTGCATGAGTACTTTAAGACCAAAATCAGCCAAATCAGTTCAGTCGTGGTCGAGTTTTAGCGTTACGAACAAATGTCAATTCATTTTTTAAACAGAGATTTTATAGGGATGACGACATATTTTTGTCCGTCGGATAGATAAATAAAAAAAATATTTGACACTTGTTTTTCTTTTTTTATGTGTGATTAAAGATTACGGCGATATGTCGAAGCGAAATCTCGTAAGACATATACATAAGTTAGTACTCGCTTAGTACATACATAAGTTTTATACCTATGTATAAAGTAACGCACTCCCACTCCATATCTTTAATGTGTTAGGTATATCTTGAAATAAAACTATTTTATAACGGATTCATTTTGGATTTTATATCCCGACTTTTCAAAGTCTTTTCAGACTTCATAGTCACAGGTAGGCGTCGGGATCTAAAATTTAAAATAAACCGCGATAAAATCCGTCATAAAATAGTTTTATTTCAATGTGTGATATTCTCGTAAATAAAAAAAAATTCTATGTGTAAAAATATTTACGGGTCCAATATTAAGTATTTTTTACCTACTACTAACGGATTAATCAAAATGCGATATTTTTATACCTCATCGTCATCCTTAATATTGACCGTTACAAATCTCTTGACGATTTTCATAACCAGCTCTCGTGTCTTAAGATATAACCTAACGATCTGATCTCATGTACACCCCAACATCTCGTAAACACGGTATGATCACGCGAAATTATTGCGTTAAAATATAATTTGCGCGCCAAGAGAGGCGGGGGCAATATGGCCGCCAGTGTTGCATAGAGTAGAAAACTCTAGAAGGGAATTTTGAGGTTTATCTTGCGGACTTATTCATAAAAATCTTAAAAAACTCTTTAGTTAAAATGAACTTTGTCTTCTTCTTCTTCTTCTTTTAATTATGGCCTCTGCAGAAACTATTCCGCAATTTTGCCAATGTCAAGTTTAAATAAGTATACAAGTTAAAAAAAAACTAAAAAAAAAAAAATAGATAAAACTTCAGCGGTCTTGTACGGTCATTACATTAAAACTATCATTATATAAGTAGGTATACAAGGTTTTAAAAGATTAGTAGTAAAAAAAACTAAAAAAACTGCGACGTTCTAAGACGCCATGATAGCGAGCCAAAAACCATGAACTTTGTCTCTTTGTTACTTGTATAAATGTCAAGATGAACAATGACGAATGTCAAATTGTCCAAAAAAATGTTTGGGGTGGATTACCCTTGTCACATAGGGGTATGAAAACTAGATAGTAGCCGATTCAAGACCTACTGAATATGCATATAAAATTTCACAAAAATCGGTCCAACCGTTTCGAAGGAGTATGGTAACTAACGCTGCATGTGACACGAGAATTTGTTTAATAGAGAATATCACTAAAATCGTAACGTATGACGGGCCGGTGGCGTGGTCGGTAAGATACTTGCTTTTCACGCCGCAGGTCGTGGGTTCGATTCCCACCCGAGACAAACATTCGTTTAAATATATCTGTTTGTCTTTTGTCTGGGTGTAATTATCTATACCTATTTAAATATATATATTTACAAAAGAAAAGTATTATAGGTATGTAGTATATTACCAGTTATCTGGTTTCCATTATACAAGCTCTGCTTAGTTTGGGATCTGATGACCGTGTGTGTTAATGTCCCACTATATTATTATTATTATTAAACATGTAATATAGGCACCCACTTTGACAGATTACATCGCGACAATATTTTGCATGATACCTACCATCAATTAAGCGCGAAAAGAATTCTTGCAATAGTTATTCCTCCTTTAGTTCTAAAGATTCTGAAACTTTTTGGAAATACGCTAGAACTATTTATCAAAAATATCAGGAACTATAAAACTCAACTGCATGTTACAAAAACTCTAACACGAATTCTTTTGAAAACTGCTAAGTTCAGAAACATCCACCTTATTGTGTAGGTGGCAAACTTGAAGACATATATACAGATACACAGATACACAGATACACAGATACACAGATACACAGATACACAGATACACAGATACACAGATACACAGATACATAGATACACAGATACACAGATACACAGATACTACTAAACTATTAGGTAACACCCACCCCTTGTTTGTCGGTGGTTTAAAAACATCCAAATATCAATAACTACCAAAGTCACGGCCAAAAGTGATACAAAAATGTTTATGTATGTTTATAGAACTAAAAAGCTAATTATAAAAACTCACTTAACTCAACATTAGCTCTAAGTAATTAATAATGTCGCTACTACTGCTTTCAGTGTAGTGATGTGACACCACTGCGGACAAATATCCGAAATTCGGATATTTCCATAATACGAGTTTACGACACCAAAAGTTGTTGTATACTATTTGGAACTTGTCAAAATGCGTTTCAATTTCATTTCTGTCGTTAAAAAAATTCATTGAAAAGAAAATGTAATGCTAGAAATTGAATAAAGTGAATTGGAAACAGAATAGGTAAAATATTTTGTAGATTTATGTGCATTTTAACTTCTAATCTTGACAGGGTTATGATAATATTCGAAAACTTTTTTCGTATCGACAATTCGTACTAAAGTTACATAAATATACACAAAATAGTTAAGGAATACCCACCATACAAAGCCGCATTGCCAAGCCGCCTAGCCGCCTTGCCGTGTTCCGGTGCGATGTTTGGGGACGCCGTTTAACTGGATCGGTCGGAACTGTTGCTCATTTATGGTTCTAACTATATGGAGCCTCATTTGCCACTTTTTCAGCGAAAATCATTAGGAATCAGGAGTGAATCGGTACATTGGACAGGCACGCTTCATCGTAGACTGTTTAATATCAGGCAAGTTGTAGTAAGCGCATACCTACCTATTTCATAATAAAAAAACTGTCTTGGTGGTTCATTGGTAAGCGTGTTCTCTTAGTAACTGCAACTGGGTTAGATTCCCAGATCGCATAGGTTATCGCAAATTAATCTGCATTACCGCAAACTACACACATCTCTTACCAATTTGTGTTGTGTATATTTTGTTGAGGATTTATTAATAAAAAATAAAACTAGATAGGCCGTATACCTGTTCTTCAACTTGTTGAAAAAAATGCATATTTTCGGTACCGCATTACCGCAAATTTAACCGATTTATCCGAACTATACCCATCTCTAGCCACTTAACCGCACTTGTAAATGCTTCTAATATGTCACATTACAAACATATCGCTCAATAAAGAAACAATTAGGGCGGACTTTTTTAAACGTATATAAATAGAATTAATAGTGTGGGGCGATGAAAGCGCTGCTCTGTGCAGACATTTAAATGATTCGATTTTTTTAATGTTTCGTTTAGTATTTAAGAATGAAAGTTGTGTTTTAATTACCTACAATAGTAATTAGACTTTATAATTAGTTAATTACATACCTATCTAGATAAAAAACAAGGCAAAACATAGGTAGGAAACACTGATAACATAGGTAGGACGTAAGTTCATCTCGCCTTTTGGATGCAAATTGTGACTTTTTTATTCTTCGATAGGCTTGCGCTTGACTACAACTTGCCTGATGTTAAGCAATGATGTAGTCTACGATGGAACGCGACAGCCCAGTATAGGTACCGATTCACTCGTGATTACGAATGATTATCGGTGAGAAGGTGGCAGTGAAATAAGCCTGGATATGGTTACAAGCAACAATTCCGACCCACCCTCATGCATGGTGTCACCAGACATCGTACCTACCATGCCCGGGAGTAGAACACTAAAAAGGGTTGAAGTGAATATTAAGTATCTGTGGTTGAAATCTAGTTCATCGCGGCCAAATACCGCGACCGCGTGTGTCTGTAGTACAAAATTACTAAACGAATTTGCATACCTATAGTTTTCACCCTTCAGTCAATTGTTGTACCTGCGATATTTTTCTAGGTAAAAATATACTTAAATAAGTGTACGACATTTTACTGCACACACTTATGAAGCAGAGACAGGTTATTGGTGTACATAATAATAATAATATCTAAAATGGTAAAACAAAACACTTCATAACTATAATTTAAAAATTACCTAAACCATAGAGGAACACGGACTACCCCCGCAATCCTACCCTTCTAGAAAATTCGCATATCTAATGAAAAAAGTGAGTTCGCCAGAGTTCGACTCATGTGGAACTCTTGATGATGTCTACCACCTACTTGTATTGTATTATCTAAATATGATGAAGGGAGAAGATCTTTGATGAACAAATACAAACTCAATTTAAATAATGTTGGAGTATTTATTAATATCTTATCTAGCCCTACGTCACATATGGCTTTAGACTTATTTTAAATATTTTTTCATCAAAAATCTCATGCCTCTATTACTTAGTATTATAGTATTGTTTGTAATAGATTAAGTTACGATGGGGCTGCCATATTACTTTGTAATAAAAGCCTCTAAATAAATAAAGATTTAAAAAAACCCGCAATCCAGCGCACGTCGCCAGTTGCTCTATGCCTTAAATCCCAAAGAACCAGAGAAGCTAAGAACCAAAGAGTGTTGAAGCTAAGAACCAAAGAGTGTTGAAGCTGAGAACCAAAGAGTGTTCCTAAGAACCGTCTTGATTACTCAGCTTTCAAATCAAGATATCATAAAAATCGGTCCGTTAGTTTAAGCGCCACAATTCCACTCACTTTTTCACAGATGTGTAGGATACCTAGTGACGATCTGCGAAAGATTGCTGGCAGTGGCTGAATGTGACAAGATGAAGGAAGACAGGGTGACAAGACTCTCAGGCGCTTATTCGGAGAGGCCTATGTCCAGCAGAGGACTGCAATAGGCCGTGATATTGAAGTACACAGATAAACTACATTTTTATTACAACACCCCTATTTTTTGCCTGGGGTTAGAAACATTTCCCTCCATTATTTACAAGTCAAAATAACAAACTTTCCCTCATTTATTTCATAGACAAAGTGTTGATTCCACAAAAAAAACATGGCGACGGGCTCAGGTGGCGTTCAGCGCCCCCCACCGGCAATTTGACAGACTATTAATCCGGATTTAACCGGATTAGGGTGGATTTAGCCAGTTCAAAGTGGTTTAAACATGTGTGTTTATTTTGCAAGCTGTTATTTTATTGATTTAGGGCGCTGGTGTAACGATTAAATAGATTTTTGTACCTACGAAAATGTTATCCTATTCTACTAATAAGTACCTATAACGGGTCGGTCGCGGTGGGGTGGTCGGTAATGTCACCTCTCAACTATCTTAATCGTAAAGACTTTAGGCCTTCATCCACACACGCTGGCCAAGTGCAAGTTTGTGAATGTCAAATGTCCTCGAATTATTAGTTCTTGGTCATGCGGGTTTCCTTACGATATTTACCTTCGATACTAATCAGCAATGATGAATATTACAAAGATGTGTAGGCAAGACCGGGGATTGAATCCGCGACCGTAATGTTTCCTACGTGCTGCTGGCCATGCCATAAGTGTACCTATAATTACTTCATACTTAGCAAAATTTTATTTTGTCTTTTGCGGTTGAAAAGAAACAATGTTATTTCAACCAACCAAAAACAATTTTTTGTAAATCTATGACTTTATTATACGTAATAAAATAACTAAAATAAATTATGACACCACAGAAACATAATATTCTCTTTGGACACAAATTGACCGCCATTTTCTCGATAAATGACAATAAACGCCAAATGTCTTCGTTCCATAGACAAAAGACTTTCCGCAGTCAAATTGCGGTAGTATAGATTACCCACGGTCGCAATATAACAATTAAAAACTACCGTAAAGTGGTCGGGACTGTAATAAAATGCTTTCAATAAAACTATTTTTCGTCACGCTCATTTATGGCGGTCACTTTGACATAAATGTTTGTTTTGTCTATGGGTTGTCCTTGAGAAAATATATTTTTTTATTTTGGCATTATAACCTTCATGGACTAAGACTTAAAAAGAAAGTAAGTAGGTTATAGGTACTTATTAAACTAAAGGTAGGTAAGTACAAGATTCTCTAAGTAGTCTGTGGTAGGTTACTTAAGTAAGAAGACCAAAACCAAAAAAAATAAAGAGACCAAAATCTGGTTTAGCTTTATACAAAACAAAACCAATACTATTTAAACCTGTTACTAGGTTATTTTTTAGTAACAAATGAATACTAAAACATTTTAGAATAAAAAAATATAAAAAGCAGAATACCTACCTACGGCAAATGAAACCTATTTCTAAAACCTTATCATATATTTAGCACTGGTCACCCCACCTTAGCCATTTAACGCAATAAAAAGAAAAAAAAGGATTGTCTTTTGATTCCAATTTTGAATTCAATTCGCGCGGGTCGAGCTCCATGATTTTATTTTCATGAGCGTCGCGGGACGAGGGTTGCGCGTAACGAAAATTTTAATAATAAATGAATTAAAATCTTGTTATGATATTAGTTGATATCAGCGAGGGATGATTGTTTTTATTTATGTTCGGTGCTTCTGTGTAGGATTAAAGTGATAAATATGTTGATAGTATTTGAAACAAGAAGTTTAGTTTATTTCGTTTTGTTGCGAGGGTCGAGCGAAAAAACATTTTTATAACTAAAAATAATCTTATAGCACCTCAAAGTTGGTAATTATGGTTAATGAACGACAATACGAGTTTATAAGAAGCTCATCAAGGTTCTAGCAACCGGAGACAAAAACCGCTTAAAAAACGGTAACACGCACGGCCCTTGTTACACTTAATGCAGTCTGATGGCAGAGGTCTGTAGCCAATATTATAATAGTGATAACGATATTTCGTACGAAATTTCATCTAAATCAGTTCAGTAGTTAAGGCGTGAAAGCGTAACAGACTGTCTGGCAGATGTTTACCTACTTTTACGTTCATAATATTTTTAAGGAAGTTTGTAAAGATTAGGCAGTACCTACTTACGTGTTTGGTAAATACTTAGAACAAGGTTAAAGATCGTCATGAAATAAAGTTGATAATCGTGAGATTACTACATAAGTTGGTAATGTAATAATAGTAGTATGGTAGAACGCATGTAGTGATTATAATAATAATAATATAGTGGGACATTAACACACGACCATCTGATCCCAAACTAAGCAGAGCTTGTACTATGGAAACCAGATAACTGGTAATATACTACATATAATACTTTTCTTCTGTAAATACATACTTAAACATAGATAATTACACCCAGACTCAAGACAAACAGACGTGTTCATCACAAAAATGTCTGACTTGGGTGGAAATAACCCACGACCTGCGGTGTGAAAAGCAAGTATCTTACCGACTACGCCACAGGCCAGTCAATTATATTAATATACTCTATGTGTTTGTAAACTCTTTGAGTGATTGTGTATTCCTATACCTAAGTAAATAAAGTGTTGTGGGTCACCTCTAGTAGGCACTCACAGCGTTTACTGAGCAATGTCATGTTTGACACTGATAGGTCACACGTCACACTTACTCTTGTTTTTTTTTTCTTCTACATTTGTTTTTTTTTCTCTCTATTTGTGTTTCTTTTTTATTATTTAATTTTGTGTGTCCTGTCGTTGTCAAACAAATGCTTTTTTTTCTTTTCTTTTTTTCTTTGATTGTGTAACCGTGCGCCTGCTACGAGCTACTACGAAAAAATATCGTAGTACTACGAAAATCAATTCGTAGTAATTGAATTGTTGTAAACAATACTCTTATCTAAGTATATATTTACAAAAGAAAAGTATTATATGTATAGTATATACCAGTTATCTGGTTTCCATAACACAAGCTCTGCTTAGCTTGGGACCAGATGGCCGGGTGTGTTAATGTCCCAGAATATTAATTTATTTATTTATTTTATCTGAGGAATATCATGCTTTACCATATTTTACTGTCAAAACTTCAAAATAATTCCCTAAATTAGAGGATGTCCAGCTAGATAGAAGACTAATAATCCTATAATGTAGTACATTTTAGAGAAATACAACAAAATGACTTGAAACTACTAAAAATCTAATTCCAACCAAAACAATTTGCAGGCGACACTAAAAAAGGTGCCGCCATAGTTTACAAATAAAACATATATTACCGGTTGTCCCTTGAGAGTAATGCTACATTTTCCCGGCAAAAAATAGTGGAGATAGCCGGATGATTGTTCCGGTATATCCGTGATCCGGCCGTGTTTACGACTGGGCCGGATTAAAAAGTAAACGGGTGAGGTGTTATTGCCCGGCGCGCGTATTATTGCACGTAAAGGCGGGAAAACTTTTTGGACTAGGTATATTTTGTTTATTTGTTTTTTTTTTCTATAGATATTTTTAAAGGAGGTTGGTTAACTTCTAACCTACGCGTGTTTTGTTAATCGCCCTTTGATTGAGATGGGGTCCAGAGATCTAGAGCCACTCTTTTTGGTCCTTCTAACAACTTATTGTAATAAAAAATGTTGATTTTAAACAGATATAACCGAAGAAGGTTTTAATCCAATTGCCGAGTAATAGAACCACAGACAAACTCAATACTTTTTGATGTCCTATTCCTTAGATTATACTCTAGTTGTTATAATAAAAGAAATGGTTTGTTTGCAGTCAATTTAGATTAGCTCGTTAGCGAGATGCTTTATTTGTTTAAAAAATCATAGAATGGTCATTTTTGTGTACCTATACGGCCGTATGCTTGTTTTCTTATCAGTTTATAAACATAAATACCTACATATTGTTTGCTCAGCAAAACTTTTAAAAACAAAAAAACGTTACACTATTGCGAAAACTATTTACTATTCACAAAAATAACCCTTAGTTTGTGTAAAAATGTTCTTTTAAAACTTACTTTTCGTGCGTAACTAATATGATTCGTTACTGCCGCCCTGTAAGTACAATGAATAACTCAATAAGGCGACAAGATTATTTACAAATTAAAATGGCGACCGAAACTAATCATTTGCTACTGGTAGCAAAACAAACAAGTGTCGCCCAGCGGGGTATAAACTATTCAAAAATTTAAACAAACCTCTTTACAAGAAATAAAAACCATAATTTTGAACGCAACCATAAACTATGCTTTACGAAATGTCAAAATGTTTCCCGCGTTTTTTGTTTTTTTTTTTCGGTCGCCGCATTGTTAAAGATTCATTATGCCAAGGTTGTAAACGTGTTGAAAGAAATATTGTGTCTTTTGGGGTGAAATTGTTACAATTTCTTTCGGTGCTGTTGTAAAAGTAGCGACTTTTTCTTTGGAAGTTGTAATTGAGCGTTTAGTGTGTCAGTTTCTTTTTAAATTAAGTAATAAGGTTATATTCCGATGGTAATTATTTATGACTTAAAACAGAAAATAAAGAAAAAATAAAACTGGCCCTACTTTGCAAAATAAGCACTTCTGTAGAACTTCAACAAATCATAATATTTTGAAGTCAGTTCATCATTTAGCTAGTGCTAATGGCATAGCGCTCAGGTCTGTATTACTTAAAGGTATAAGCAAAGGTGAACGTCACCCACTAATCGTCAGTTATATTAAAGTCCTATACGCAATTAGGGGTAAGCCTATTACCGCTCATAAGCACAATTCGCAACTACAAACTGCTACTGAGATCATCTAAAGAATTAAGACCTATAGTCTCGCATCTTAAGATAGTTGAGAGCAGACGCAAGCTCAGCTGTGAGACACATGATTAACACAACAGTAATATTCGTTCGAGGCCATATTGTTGTTGTTGTTATTATCATTCGCCAATAAGCAGGCAAAGGTTTTGACCATACAGCCTTACCGCACCTTGAGTGAAGTGACGGCTAGCAATTATTTTACTGAAAACCTAACCCTTCTAAAATATAGGTATTCTATAACAAAACATATTATTTGCAAAGTAAACGGGCATTACAATGTTGCAACCATTAAAATCTGTCATTCAAAGCGAAATAAGTAGACGGCAGAATATTGCAGAGATTCGCGCCAAAATGAACGTCACAGATACACAACGGATAAACTGTTATCATTGTCTGTGGAAGCTGCTGGTTTATTACCTACGGTTAACTGGAAACAACAGATTGAGAACGTAAATACTTAAGATTCGTATTTCTAAAAACAAATAAAACGAGAAAAGGTTTTAGCAAAAAAAAATATTTTTAAAAATAATCATTTATTTGCCTAATAAAAAGAGAACAATTTGACATTTTACAAAGGTACACTAAAATAAAACATTTATTTTTAGTATTTATATTTATCTGCAAGAAGGAGGGACGGTGAACCCTGCCCAGTATTAAACTAAAAGTAGGTACGGTGAACGTAGAATAATGTGAAGTGTCAGGATGGTCTTTTATATTAACTTACCCACTTATTTATGCCAAATCAGTGAGTAGTTATACTGCCAAGCATCCACCTAATATCTATCGTTTAGAGAGTAACCCCCAGAGTACCCTACCTACCCAATATTGAACTATTATGGGTTCCTAGGGGATTCAGTAAGTAAAACTATGATAAAAGGTGGATTAGCCGCGCACACAACCGCTCTACTTGGCTATCGTAATTTGGTCTACTGATTCGCCAGCGGACGTCTAACTCGCACGGGGTCCAGCGATGTATTAATTTAAATGGTTACAGTTAATACAGACAAAGAACAATATATATCATAAAACATAGACAACATTCATTCAGTCGAACAGCTCTGCGATGTCACCTGTCATACTTCAACTCAAACTGTCCAAACTCACTATGACCGACAACATATCATAACGGGCAATTAAGTCGCTCACCGTCTGCTTGCGACCACGACTGTTGTAACCCGTGTCGAAATGTAAAGCCAAATTAAAGATGAGCGTGTTAGTTGGCCGTTATGATGAATATAAATCAATTACAGCGCGATCAGTCACTATGTCGGAGTTACGCCCAAATGGACAAATAAAAAAATACATAGCATCACGCCTGTGTTACCCAAAGGTGTAGACAGAAGCGAATATCACCCACTTTCACCAGCGGTGTTTAGATAGTCCCATACGTGATAGGGGCGAGCTTATTGCTGTTCATCGGGCACAATTCCAACCTTCGAGCTGCAACGCCTGCAATTAAGATTCTCTAGGTATATTAAAAGACTTCTCTAATAGTCTTTTTGCTCGACCCGATAATTGAACCCTGGGTCTTGCGGTTATAAAGCGGTTGTTTTGACAGATTTTTTATTCAGTGTTATACCTCAAAATCGTTAGTAATAGGTACCTGCGTCCACCAACCCGCACTTGCCAGCGTGTGTGGATAAAGGCCTTGACTGTCCCAATACATAAGACACATGAAAGAAGATCCCTGCCTAGCAGTGGGATACTAAAAAGTGTTGAAGAGCAAGTTAGTAAGGTTATTGTAAAATTCTTCTAGATATTTTTATAAAAATACAATAGTTAATACCTCCTTTATTATACAATAATACTTCCTCTAAATATTTTTATGAAAGATATACAGTCAAAAATATTTGAAATCTGATTTAAAGTGTTTTTAAAACTAACCATTTATTTTCAGAACATCCGGCCTATTAATTGATATTTCTCTATTTATAAAACAGAAAGCCGTTTTGGCATCCGTTCAAAAGCAATATTTTATATAAAATAGTAAATAAATAACTAAAATTTGAATTAATATAAATTATTAATATAGTGATAGCTGTTTATCTAATATATATAAAAGAAGAATCTGACTGACTGACATATCAACGCAGAGCCCCGACCGCTGGGTCTGGGGATTCCAAATTTGGCACATAGGTTCCTTATGGGGTCTAGGGGTGTACTAAGAAAGGATTTTTCAAAACTCACCTTTTAAGGGGGTGAAACGGGGTTCCAAAGTTTGTATGGAGAAACAAGATTAATTTCGCGGGCGAAGCCGCGGGCGGAAGCTAGTTATAATACCTATAACACAAGTGTCAACTCGCTCCGCTTCGGGTGCAATATGCTACATTCTTTTTAATTCTCCTATAAAATAAAAATTAATTTAGGTACACTTGTTTAATTTAGACTCTTTGCGTGACTAAGAGACTGGTCTACCGACATCTTAGTCAAAGAATTAGCCTATTGGGCCCATTTTCCCAAGGCTTCGTTTCGGAGGAATTCCATTTATTTATTTGGACAACCAGTAGTTATTACATTTTTTTGAATCTAAATGAACTACCTCTAACATTATAATTAAATGCATAACATTTTAAGGTGCCACAGCATGCGTATGGTTAGATATAATGAAAAAATGGGTAACACTTGACTATGTAAGTACTTATTATAAAAATAACAAAACAAAATTATTCAAATGGGGAAACCAGAAATGGAAACAAATATCTAATATACCTAGTTAATTAAAAAAGAAAAAGAAAAATATATGTATAATGTATGTCTAACGTGTATCTTTATCTCTCAACAAACTCAGAACTTTTTTCTGTAGATCGGTAGGCTATCGGCAAAAATAACTAGCTATGACGCCATATCTAGTTTTCGAATTAGAATTTAGAATCAGCTATTATTTTCATTATTTATTTTTTTCATTTTTTTTTTTCATTTTATGTAAGGCATTGCATATCTAAAAAAAAAGAAAATTAAAACCAGTTACATTCTATGGTTGCTACCGCTGCTGCATGTCGAAATAAAAGCGGGAAAATTACTTTACCAACACCGAACCACGTAAGGTCTTAAGCGCCACATATTTACCTCTCTTTTAAACACACCACATGGTATACTTTCATCTCTTTCTTACGCATGGAACAATAGAAGCGAGCTAAGCTTTTCCAACAATATAGTGTATTTGAATCGCTCCAGCGTCCATGATGGCTGATTATACAAAACAATACGGTTCACAATCCCCTGAACACTTTTCTTTACGAGTTTACGGGAAAATGGCAAGGGAATTTCAGTTGTTAGAGCGAAAGGTAGTTATCTCTGTCTCTATTGGCTCTTTAAAAAAAACAACGCAGGCTGTGATTGGTCAAAACAAATTGCTCGTGGCGCGTTCTTTATTAAGGCGTAGATATATTAGCGTGTCGTGGCGTATCGCGTAATGATCATATTATCGGTTTTATACATTTAGTAGTGTTAGAAATACATCGGATGCTATGCGACACGAGACGTCACGACTTTTAAATGTTTTTCTAACCATCTCCTCATAAAGAGTGGCTATGAAGGCCAGTCTTAGCTAACCATCCAGGTATACAGGAGATATTTAGTGCACAAGTTTTTATTCCCTTCTCTCTAGGCGAACTAACTGACCGTCGAGACCGGGATAAGAACAGGCGCAGTGCCGAGAGCTCTCTGGGCACAAGGGTGCCACACCAGCATTTTCTTGACTCCTGAATAGTGAAAAGAGATTTCACACGGGGAACACGCTATCCCCTAGATACCGAGGCAGTCAAACATACAAAATTAATTCTAACCATACCTACTAAATATTTATGAAACCGACACAACACGCAAATATGTTTCCGCATTTAGTTCGAATTTCAAAATAACGTAAGCGCCAAAGTAGTTTATTAGAAACAGTCGTAACTACCGTACTAATTGAAGGCGGTTAAAACGTTTTCAATTCAATCGGATTATCAGATACGCATCAAATTTGAAATTCGAATGAAATTGGTTTATTAGAACAATTATATGAGTTTTTCTTTGGCCGTAGAGTAGTAATAATAATAGATGAGCCTATATCATTGTCGAAAAATTCTTAGTTACCTACAGATTTGAATTATAATAGAACCATCTTTTTGCTCGTCCGTGGACATAAACCAGGGCACTTGGGGTTTTTTATGTCTAGGCTTTAGGCTATTTGACAATAACAAAGTTAGGGAAACTTATTAAATAAGCTCTTCTGGCTCTAATTTATAAATATACTTAAGTATATTTACATGTAAATATAAATAATTTAGGAAATTATAAACCCAATCCTGGTAACTAATGAAAGATTAAGGTTCTATTATAATTACTAAGAAAATATTAGTAGGGCAGCTCGAATTTGAGTATTATACCTGATAAACAGCAATGAACTTGCCTCCCATTACATACGGTAATATGTGAGTGATATTATCTCTACCTACACTTTGGAGTAAAATAGGCGTGACTACGCTTCATAGAATTCGCGTAACTACCAGTCATACCTTTTTTATTCTTCGGGAAGGCTATATAGGGTGAGTGGTAATTAATTTTATATATTTTTCTACAAGGTATGCAGTTTCTTCGGGACATTTGTTTTCAATTATGAGCACTACCACGTGGTACAGTATTTTACACCTTTTACCAGTCACCTTATATAGAATCAGATAAAATAGGCCTTAATATCAAATCATATTGCACTGAAATCGGAATGACGATTGACGACGAAACTGGTAAAAATAATAGTCAAAGGGTCTTTTAAACATGTTTACTATTTAATAAGGTTGGTCTCATACAGCGAAACTAATCATGCGCTACCGAAGTGACCAAAGGCCGCGGGAGACCGAACACAAAACAAACATTAACAAGTCAACAACAAAGCATAGGTCCGAACTATAAAATCCCCGGACCCGAAAAACAGAAACAGAACGAAAATGGCTTCCGGGTAAAATTCCGGATCTGGCTTCTGATCCTTTGTAGACAATACAAGAAAAATTAAAATGTTTATTCGTGAGTATGATTGAACTATATTGGTATATTGGGCGGGCGCGTCCCATCGTAGACTACATCATTGCTTAACTTCAAGCAAGTTGTAGTCAAACGCAAGCCTATTGCAAAACAAAAAAAAATCTAGACTCATCGTTGACGTTTTTTTCGAATCATAAGCATCCAGACTAGCGGATGCTTATGGTCCGAACCTTATTGTATGCCTTACGTCTTAAGCCAGTCTTTCTTAACTTGAGATCCGCAGAAAATTGCTTCCTGATAAAATTCCGGATGTGGCCCCTGATCCTTTGTTATCAAGTTGAGTATGATTGAATCCAGACTAGTCTGATGCTGTTTTTTTCGGATTCGGGCTAGACTTGCTGCCTGTTGTCCGAGCCTAATTGTATGCCTTTCGTCTTACGTCAGTCTTACTTAACTTGTGGACCGCGAACCTCTAGGAGCCGGGGGTATCTGTATAGGGGTCCATAGTCAAAATAAATAAATAAAATAAATTTTCTGGGACATTAACACTCATGGTCATCTGGTCCCAAGCTAAGCAGAGCTTGTGTTATGGAAACCAGATAACTAGTATAATATACTATACATATAATACTTTTCTTTTGTGCATATATACATATAATAGATATTACACCCAGAGTCGACACAAACACAAATGTTCATCACTAATGTTTGTCTCGGGTGGGAATAACCCACGACCTGCGGTGTGAAATGCAAGTATCTTACCGACCACGCCACCGGCCCGTCAAATAATAATAAGTTAAGTTATAGTCTAATAAGAAGTTGTTTAGTAAATGTTGTTGTAGAAAGTCTGTACGCAACACAATATATAAACTTGCTGATCACTTCAATGATATTCAATGCTAAAACATATTTAGCTGATCTTTAATGAACTTAAGGAGCTTTGAGTTTTTAAGGTAAGGAGAGTGGGTTCTATTCAGCCAGGACAAATCTATGAATGATGATTTTGTTTGTTTGTTCTGTGTCTGTGTATAATATCTATGTATTTACAACAATAAATATTTAAATTATTATTATTAAACAGACAACAACAACAACAAGAGTTGTGAACAACTGATATTCGCCTGTATCTGGTCTCTTTCTTTGTTCTGTGTACTATGTTAGACTAAGTCAACTATTAATGAGATATAATAATTTAGACGTTTTTTTTAAATCGTTTATTAATGCAGTACTTCAGACAATTAAAAAGAGCATAACATTTTTCAAGTCTTTTTCATAAACACTCAATTTTAACACTAAAAAACACGGTAACTTAAGTCACGTCAGGCTTTATAGCTACAGATGAGACCTAACGATTTTTCAAAAAAAAAGTTAAAAGTTAAATATCTCAGTAATGGTTGACTTTGGCATAAGCATACACATAACTAAATTTGTCGCAAAAGAGCTGTACTATAATCCCTTATAAGGATGTTCACTAATTTCAATTCACCCTGTATATTATATTTAGTATATCACAGTTACTGTATATTATATTAGTATATAATAGCTTTATTTGGGACAAAATGCGAAAAAAATATTATATCGCCATCTGTATTATTTTAACTCTATGTCACAATAATGGCGGACGGCGCGGCGTGCGGCAATTTTTCTTGCAGTTTCTTAACTAAATAATAGAGCTCCATCAGGTTTATATTTCATTATCTCGGACTGTTATTGTTAGTTGCTTAGTGAGTAAATGATCTGGGTTTAACCAACAACGAAAAGAGGCATTATATTTAAAATAAACTAGATTTAAAAAAATATATCATATGGGAGCTTCTATTAGCATTTAGAGCAGCGGTGGCGCAGCTGGTCGCTTTAGGAATATAAGGTCGCGGATTCGATTCCCGGTCGTGCCCATCTTGTGTATCTCACCTACTTTTCAACATCAGGGCACAATGACGTCTGTCTATCGAGCTCAATAACAAACTTCGACCTGCAACTAAGTTTCTCTAAGTATATTAGAGAAAAAAATTGCTCTACCCGGGAATCGAACCTGAGACCTAGCGGTTATTAAGTCAACGGACACGTTTACCACTGGCAGTTAATTAGTCCCTTTTGCATAATTTAAGAATATTATAAATCCGAACGAAAGTCGGTACTTATATTTTTCACTTTTTACACTTTTACACCTAAACTACTGAACAGATTTAAATGTAATTTGGTATAAAGACAGTCTAGACCCTGAGAAAGGACATTGGCTTCTTTTTACCCTTTACCACGCGGAGCCGCGGGCGTAAAATACTTTAAAATAACTCCCAAAATCAAATACCCAGGTTACGTCTTGCCAAAAAAAAAAAATACCTACAGTCCATCAAATCTAAGAAGTACCGTTTGCCAGTTCTAAACGTAGTACATTTAGAATTTTATTTTTTGTATGAAAATTGTTTATGTTATGTTAAAATAAAAATAGATTCATAATTCAATTATTTTACAGGAAAGCTAATAAAAATAGTGTGAATTACGCCTCTATAAAGCTAATTTAATAGAAAACAGTGAAACGTCAAACGGTACCTCTTAGATTTGATGGATTAAAGGTTACGTCGCTAAGAATGACATTTCTAATGCGCCATTTTTTCTCAATCATCTTCTTTAATTATGGCCTCTGCAGAAAGTATGCCGCAATTCTGCCAATGTCAAGTTTAAATAAGTTTACAAGTTTTTTAGTTTTTTACTACTAATATTTAAAAACTTATATACTTATTTAAACTTGACACTGGCAAAATTGCGGAATAATTTCTGCAGAGGCCATAATTAAAAGAAGAAGAAGAAGCTTTTATGAGATTTGTAGTAAAAAACTAATAAAACTTCAGCGGTCTTGTACGGTCATTACATTAAAACTATCATTAAATAAGTTTACAAGATTAATTGTAAAAAAAAACTAAAAAAACTGTGACGTTCGAAGACGCCATATTTTTTTTCTTCTCAATCTTCACAATTTTTATCTGTGACATAAATTATTGACAGACACGAAAAAGTAAAACACTACATACACAGACATAATTTGTATGTGTACCCTTAGAAAATTTAACAAGGAACTGGGTATTGTACGCGTTTCCCTCTGCCGAGAGTACATGAACAGTTTGTATGCATAAACTGTTCATGTTTTGTGTTTATGTGTAGCTTTTATTTAGATGTGCATTTGTGAAGACGTTTCGACTTCTACATGTGTGCTGTACGTGGTCACCTCCCCAAAAAACTGACAGTAACAATTTAGCTGGTAAGTACTAGTATTTTCGTATATCACCTCCCGGGTTAAATGCTTTGTGTACCTAATAAAACACATTTACACAGTGTATGTGTACAAGTGTATATGTACACACACATGTGTAAAGTAATAATACAAAATATGATAGCCATCAGTAATATAGCAGCAGTCAGATCATATGATAAGTTGAATAGACATCAGAGAATTGTAGGGTGACCACAATTTATGCTTGTTTGATACAAGTCTAACCCCCGTATTCATAAACGTCTTATAAGCTCGTTATAGCTAAAATAGGTTTATAAGGAGACGTTCAAAAAATGTATAGAGCCTGGGATTAAAATAATTGTAAATTTGAACAGCAATCTGAGTTACATAGGATAATAGAGCATAATTAATTAAATTTTTTGGTGTATTTAAAATAATTTTACACCCCCCCGTTTTTAAAAAAATTGAAATTGAAAATAAGAATCCTTAATGCAATATTATGATTATTGCAATTGGCAACCCCATGGTCAAATGACAATTGAGCAACCAAAAAAATCAAAATTATTTCGACGCTGTCAATCAAACTGATCAATGAATTGTTATTGATGACATCATGACGTTTCCCGTAATTATATTTTTTTCCACTCGTTTTGTTATTACACTAATAAGATAACAAATATTTTTCGTCATAATTACATTAAGCTGCAGCTAGAATAATATTACAAGAGAAAAGTACTGTAACAGAATGTCATTATTGACGTGATTGCAATATTTATACTGCTTAGGAAACGGATAATTAAAGGTAATGTGCGTTTTGTTTTCCTATTACATTTTTTTGATTTTTACAAAAATGGTTGCTCCTAAAATTTGTGTTTAGTTAAATTCTAACAGCTTATTAAATAAGCTTTCCAATGAGGTATATCACATTGGTGTTCAAAATTCTAGCCCACTTTTGACCTCTCCTTTGTTTGTCTTTGTCTGTCATTTTGACATTATTTCTAGTATTAGCGACCCGCCCGGCTTCGCACGGGTGCAATGCTGATACTAAAGATATATTTACATACTGTCCTCAAAAACTGTAGACTTTTTTGTTGACCTTTTTAAGGTTTACAATACTGTAAGTACATTAATTATTTTAATTTATCTCGTAGGGTTTAGCTGGCGTTTGCAATGTAAGCGCAAAAATGCGTTAATTTACGACATCACATCAGAAATCGGCACCCCCAAAAATTATCAGTGTTTCTCTAGTATATTATGAATGTATTATACACATCACACACCGCATGAAAATCGGTTGCGCAGTTTTAAATATTTAAGCATACATAGGGATAGACAGAAAAAAGCGACTTTGTTTTATACTATGTAGTTAAAAAAAAAGACAAAATCAATTTTAACTAAAGAGTCTTTTACTACTTACTAATATTATAAACGCATAAATTTGTATGGATGTAGCAGCCGCTGGTAAAAATATTATGTTAATAATTAAATGAATCTTTGATCTAATCAAGAACTACATTGATCACAGCTATTTAATAAAAAAAAACCACATCAGTCAGAAGGTATAGAGGCATTATACACAAATATTTATCACATTATCTGGTCTAGATCGAAGGATTCAATAAATATTTAATTTACACTAATAAAAACAATGATTTTATGATTTTCGTAAGTAAATCTTAGACTGCAGTTTAGCTGAATTTAGATACCATAACATAATAACAAGTGGCTAATACATAACTTAGCCATAAAACTTGACGAGTTGATTTTCACATAAATATACTAATAATATAGTGGGCAATTAACACACGGTGATCTGATCCCAAACTAAGCAGAGCTTGTACTATGGAGACCAGATAACTGGTAATATACTACATATAATACATTTCTTTTGTAAATACATACTTAAACAGAGATAATTACACCCAGGCTCAAGACAAACAGACGTGTTCATCACACAAATGTTTGACTTAGGTGGAAATCGAACCCACGACCTGCGGCATGAAAAGCAAGTATCTTAACGTCCGATATACCGGCCCGTCAGATAGTATAATAATAGTTTAATTTAGTACAATTAACCCTACTCTGTGTACTATTTAGTCAAGTTATTTGCCGCTTACTGTACCTGAATTGTCACTTAAACAATATTTAGGGGTGATAATAAATAACTTCCGCTCAAATAACAAGTACCGTTGACAAAAATAAGCAATCAATTATTGGCATTACACCAACTATGTGCTAAATTGTAAGTTCCTGTTTAGTTTTGCATATCTTACATTTTTGTTAAGTATAAATATTTACGCATTATTTGCATATTCTATAAACATAACCCAAAAATGATCTAAGAGCGCACAGATTTGAATAACTAGACTGTGCAGCTGAAGCAACTTAGTTCTTAAAGTTCAATCTTATAAGTGGGTGGTCACTGCTATACATTGAAGGTAACCGTTTTTCTTGAACCATGGTCTGTTGAGGGGTAGTGCTAGACGTGGTTCATTTTATATTGGTACGTTGACCTTTCAATTGCCAACTTTACAAAATCATAGATTGGTATTATAAAATGTTGGTATACCTGGCAAAATAAAATAATAATATGGCGTCAATAACAAACTTATACCGGCCGTTTTTGAACGTGTTCCCTTATTTCTGTGGTTATTTTACAGTTACTACTGATTTGTGAAAGAGATTTCGTTATTATCGTGGTGTTGAGACCTTCTGCAATTTCGCGTGAAGAATCCGCCTGTCAGTGTTACAGTTGTGTACTTGTTATATACTGTTGATTATTTTGCTGATGAATATGGCCAGCAAACCAACTCAAAAGTGTCAAATATGTGGGAACAGGAGAACAGCGACTATCAGATAGTAAAGCTAGTTATTTACTTTCCGAACAAATAGATTCTATTCTAGAACAAATACTCTCTTCTATTTGTTGTGAAAGTACAAACCTTTGGTTTTCATTTGGAAAGGGACAGTTTTCCCATATATTGCGAAGTAGGTATACCATTGTTTAGATTTCAAAATAAATAAATAATTAAATGCTAAGCGTCTTTTTTTTTACACCGATAAAAGTAAAGTTCATCTAATAAGTAGATCCTAAGCTGGCCCTACCCTACCCTGGTAAGGAGTATCGATATCGATATTTTCGTTTTAATGTAACAATAGTATCGATATTTTATAGTACACCTCTAAGCTGTCAGCGTTTATCTACGGAAAGTTGGCAGCAGCCCTATTTACTTTGCAATGTTGGTTGAAAAACTCTGCACGAATTCAGCTCTATGACATGTTCTAAGTGCCGTCTCTTAAAACGTAGTGATTATATGCTCAGTGCTTAAGTTGAACAGTACAAAACTTTAGGTATCTTTATACTTAAAATAAATATGTGCGAATACATACATACAGGAGTATAACTTCTCACGCACGTACGTGCATGGCATTAATAAATATAGTTTTTAAATGCATGGTAATAATTAATTACAATAAAATAATAAAAGGACTGGAAAAGGATAGTTATTACAGTCAATGAAGTTCCGTTTAAACTTGAAAATTTAATAAAAATTTATTACCTTAAATATAATGCGCACTTGTATGAATTTAAAACACGTATTGTGAATGTAGAAACTTGAAACATATGGATAGATATTATAAATATAAAAGATTAGTAGTAAACAAACTAAAAAACTGCGACGTTCTAAGACGCCATTTATGGATTAGGCAGTGATCAGAGGCGACGGGCGTGCCAACATGCGCGACTAATGGAGGTTCCATTTCTGTTTTGTTGGTAGCTTTTTTCAAGACTTAATGAGAGGTTTAGCGGGCAGCTTCAAATTTTGTGTCACCCTGAACCGCGCAACTTATAATTTCACTCTCATCATTTTTCAAAACGCGCCTAAATAATTATTGTAGAAGTGTATTGTATAAACCCTGGATCTTAGTGCTTTTTACTTACAACGTCTTCTGTTCCACTGCTTGTATTCTTCACCTTAAACCAAATAAAATCCTGGCTACGCGTTTGGCTAACACTGCCACAGCCGAAAGCGTGTGCAAGGAAATTAACTATTCAAACAAAGCTTCCTCTCTCCTACCCTATTTTGCTGTGCCCTGCAGGGTCCATAATGGTGTACCTATAATGTTACCATCTAATGATACATATGGAAGAGCAATAAAGATATTGAGTATTGAGCCTCGGTTTTTTTACAAATCTCGCAAGGTGTTAAAAAAGTCGGTAGATAATCTCATAAACTTATTACTCCATAGTCACCCTACTCCCAAAGTCCTATTTATTTCTGCTACGCGTATCATTTATTACATGTTTATCTGTAATGTGGCATGTCCGCCATATTTGTTATAGCTATATTATTGGACGAGTATAAACAAAACGCTATCAACTCATTTTTACTGGACTCTATCATTTTCTGTTGGAGATGAACCATAGACTATAGAGTGAGTGAATGAATGAAACTTATGTCATTAAGTTTACCATAAGTATTTTGTTAATCTTTTTAAAAACTTTTTAGAAAAACTTGACTTTATATAAAATTAACGAGTAGTAACACTGATAAAAGTTTTTTTTTTAATATGAACCGTCTTCGATATTTTAAATATAATTCAAGTGAGCTCTTTATTTGTTATAGATGCGAAAACTTTTAATTGGTAAATAGACATACTATCTGTTTTTTGTACTTAAGTTATTAGTACTGTTTTGTTTTTTAAGGAAATAAAATAATAAAATAAAACCCGTTGAACCGATTTTGATAGAATCTTAATGAGAATAAGAATTCTCAAAATCGTACATACATACAAATAAAAACATAGGTACAGTCAATTTGATAACTTTTATATATTGGAATTAAGAAAACCACGTTCTAATCACCATATTTTATTTAACCAAAGACTACAAGGAGACCATAGATTAATAAGGTCGAATGCAGTTTACAAATGTCAAGTATCTCACAATAACCTCCTTTTTTAAAGTCGATTGAAATATAAAAATTGATTGATTGATTGGATTGACTGATCTACTATTTTTGGCATATTTTTTATTTCATTTATGAGCATGAAATACGTCCCTTTGTCACTAAACATAGTTATAAACCACTCTAGACTCGGCATCGCTACTTTTTTGATGCAAGCTGACCGCTCACCATGTGCCGTAATTTTATTTTCCAAGTTTATTTTCCAATTGTAGTACCTTCGTACACACGGACACATCAAGCTATAAATTACCAGCATAAGCTGATCTCGCATTGTATAGGATTTCCGTACAACGAGAGGTCAAATTATACTGGATATGTATACCTTTATGTGACAAAAATAGTAATTTTGCATAACCTAGAATTTTAACATGAGACTTCATTAATATACCTACTAACACACCACTGAACCAACGCAGCAGGATAATAAATCTTCATCTTCGACACCGAATGAGTTACAGCCCCTAATTTTCCCTTTATTCAGGGAGTACAGGTACCCCAGGTAGGTACTTACAGCCCATACGTCACTGCGATTAAACGCACCAATAACGTGAGACCGTTTAATTAAACTGGTGACCCTGACGCGGATAGTCTCGTTATTGGAACGGGCGGATTTGTAGCTAATAGAAGGCAGGTTGATACCGTTTGATAAAATGGGTAATTTTTTTTATTCTGCGATAGACTGGTGCTTGACTTTATTTATCCTATAATAGGTTTGCGCTTGACCACAACTTGCCTGATGTGAAGCAATGTTGCCGTCTACGATCGAACGCACTTACCTAATAAATACCGATTCACTCGAGACTTGAAGACAGGTAGATTATAGCTATCGGGAAACAGAGATGACGGCAACGAATTCCACAACTTGGCAGTTCGCACAATAAAAGTGGAGGCAAAGCGCTTTGTGCGTGCCCGTGGAATTTCCACCATATATCGGTGGCGCATAGCCGTACCTCTACTTGTCCGATAGAAGAACGGGGATGGGGGAATAAGATTGTTTAAATCCAACGCACACTCTCCAAAGTGTATCCGATAAAAAACCGAAAGACTAGCAACTATGCGGCGATGCTCGAGGCTTTGCAACTTAGCCTTGACGAGGGATTCGTTGCCAAAAGGCCTCTTGGCTCGCCTTTCAATAGACTCCAACGTCTCGAGTTGGTATTTAGCTGACCTTAAAGGAGCAACAATTCCAACCCACCCTCTCTGCATGGTGTCACCAGATCGCACCGGAACACGGCAAAGCCGCTTGGCGGTGCGACTTTGTATGGTGGGTGGTCACAACCACGGCCGGAGCTTACCACCAGTTGATTGTCACCTGATTTGCACCACCCGGGGACCACGTGTGGGGATTCAATTAAAGGACGAACGAAGGTGACTCAGCCCCCAAAACTTTTTAACTCCTACTACGAATTATGTGCAGTCATTGACGGGGTGATGCGTGGTCGGTACCTACTATACTTGCTTTTCTCGCCGCAGGTCGTGGGTTCGATTCCCACCCGAGACAGATATTTGTGTGATGAATATATGAGCTGTTGTAAGTCTGGGTGTAATTATCTATTTTAAGTATATATTTACACAAGAAAAGTATTATATGTATAGTATATGGTTTCCATAACACAAGCTCTGCTTAGCTTGGGACCAGATGACCGTGTGTGTTAATGTCCCAGAATATTATTATTATTAGTTATTTTGCCGGTGGCGTATCTAGGAGTACTTTATCACCTATATCGATTCAGTCGTTTTCGAGTTTTAGCACTACAAACATAGGATATAGGTATACTAGTTGCCCCGTCGAACTTCGTAGGTACTGCATATTTCTCACCTTTCAAACCTTACTTGGGCTTCTAAGAGAACTTTAAGACCAAATCAGCCAAATAGGTTCAGCTGTTCTCGAATTTCAGTAATACAAACATACGTTCATTCATCTTTATATATAGAGACTAGCGGACCCCGCAGCCGTCATCCTGCCCGGTCAAGCAGTGCCACCTACCGGGTCCGAAAATAGATTACGACCTATTCTCAGACCTATCGAATATAGATATAAGATTCCATAAAAATCGGTCAAGCCATTTTGGAGGAGATTGTTCTTTTTTTAATTTTTTCTACGTAAAAACAATCCTCGTACTAAAGGAATATTATAAAAAAAGAATTAGCGAAATCGGTCCAGCCGTTCACTCGTGATGGCGTGACCAAGGGAAATAGGGATTCATTTTTATAAATACAGATTAATATATTTTAACACTCTGGCCAAGTGCGGGTTGGTGGATGTCACATGTCCTCAAATGATTAGTTCCTAGACATGCCGGTTTCCTCACAATGTTTTCCTTCACCGATATTGAGCGGCGATGAAACAATTCACACAAAGATGTGTGGGCACGAACGGGAATCGAACCTGCTACCATATATTTTTAAAGCTAAGACTATACGGTATGGCTGTGGTAAGTGTACTTATTACCGTCTATTCAGATGTACCCAGTCTGAATAGACGGTAATAAGTGGTAATAAGTGAGACGTAATAAGTGAGATAAGTGTAGTTTGGAATTGTGCCCGATAAACATAGCTATAAGCTCATCCCCTATTAAGTAGGGACCTAACTGCGAAAAGTGGGCAACATTCACCTCTACCTACATCTTCGATAATACAACCGTGATGAGTAAGTGAAACAACAAAATGAATATAACTTTCTTATTTATTATTTACATAATTAATATTTTAAACTTTTTTTACAATATCACTTAACTACACAGTTAACTTACTTAACTATGAACACTAACATCGAGTTAAAATTAACTTTTACTTACAAAACATTTACAAAAGCTTTACGATTTAAAAATCGCTAAGTACACACGCTTATAGGCCGACCGTTTAACTCGCGTATCGCCTATCGCCAAGATTCTGACTCCTCAAGCTGCACAGACAGTGATGATGATTCAAGCGATATGGATATTAGTGACGAATAGTCTTACATTACTTTTATCTATGGTTAAATAGTTCTTTATGAGATTTAAATAATGTTTTATGACTTTGTACCTCAGATAACGATACGCGAGTTAAACGGTCGGCCTATACACATGAAACTATACATTACCAGTATAAGCTGATCTCGAATTGTATAGGATTTCCGTACAACGAGAGGCCAGCTTATACTGGAGATGTATAACTTAATGTGTAGCCGTGTGTAGTTTACCCCACACTTTTTTTAAGTGTTTTGTGTCACACAAAGTGAAGAATATATCTTAAACTTTATTACTCTGTAAAGACTACCACAGAGTGCAAATAACCCCTAGTTTCCACTGCACAAAAAAGCATGTTGCAAGCACTATCTATCTCTATCGTTTAGAGATGAGTAGAATGAGATAGCACTATGCTTGTATCATGTTTTGTTGTGCAGTGAAAACGCCCAGTTAATAGAACTTATACGGAAAATTAACGAAACAGAAAGAAACGCTTTCTGAAGGAAATTGGCTACAAGTCTAAAAAAAATCAAGACAAAATTTTGTACACTCGGGTTGTCTTTACCAAGTAATAATGACCTACAATTGAACAAATCTAAGAAGTACCTTTTGACGTTTCACTGTTTTGTATTAAATTATCTAAGTATATAGAGGCGTAATTCACACTATTTTTATTAGCTTTCCTGTAAAATAAATGAAGTATGAAGCTATTTTTATTTTAACATAACATAAACAATTTTTATACAAAAAATAAAATTCTAAATGTAATAGTACGTTTAGAACTGTCAAACGGTACTTCTTAGATTTGATGGAATTTTTTTTTACTCGGAAGTGCGATGTCATTATGACGTCGCATGTCAAAATGACACTGTCATCAATAATTATTTATATTTATGTATAAACTTGTATTGCACTATTTATATACAAATTAGGTATAGAGAAATTGTTTGTCTTGTTTTTAAGATTTTTGGCTCTGGCGTTATATTATTAGAGCCATCCAACACAGTATGTCGCATGTCGCTAGCCTACAATTACAAAATATTTTTATGACGTTTTACTTTCAGACTATTAAAATTAGTCGCTTATTTTAAAATTAATATAATAATTTGTTTATGTTACAAAACATTTTTAATATACTAGATATTAGATACAATTTTAATGGCAGAATTTTTTAAATTATAATTTATTTAAAAGTCTAAATTCAAAATACTTATCCATAGACAAAATAAGTGAGCATTCAAAATGGAATGATATTTAACCTAACTACTGTACAATTGTCTTTTTTAATTTTAAAACCATTCATTTCATTCACTCAACTCATAACCAACATTCAATAAATTAGATGAATTATTTACAAAAAGTAATAAATTTTACAAAACCTAATAGCCATTTACGTTTATAAAAGTACATAGAACAATTCAATAGAAAGCCATTAAAATTATATTTTAATTTTACCTGTCTCTGAGATAGAAAGCGGTCGAATAAGAATTATTTTGCCTGACAGCTGTTTCTGCTACCTTATGTAGCCTAGCCTGACAACTATGTTGTAATACTCAGGTTTCAGATTAGCCAATATAACAATTAGAGGTATTTCTAAAGCAAAGAAACGGGTCCAGAGGCAAAATAAATTTGTTTAAAATTGATTATTCTTATTGAATTGTAATATGTACCTCAGTAACTATGCTTAAACTATGTAAAATCCAATTAAATACTATTTATTTATCAACATTTATGTTGAAATTTGAATACGCAGGCCTTAGAGGAGTAGCTTCTGAATTAACAGGAGAAGGAGGTGTGGGTGGGATGTATGGGTAGCGTGGGTAAGGCGGGTATGGGTATGGGTACCCAGTAGGTAGGAGCTGAGGGTTGTGGAAAGGTGGTAGGAGAGCGGGGGATGGGTAGCCGTAAGGTAATCCTACGGAGGAGGCCGCAGCTTGGAGGATAGAGGCGGCGAAGGCAGGATCGCTGTAGACAGCTGCGTACGGCCAGGCGACAGCGATGCGTTGGCGTTTGTCTTTCATTCGGCGATTTTGGAACCATACCTGTGGGCAAAAGATATTTGAATTTAGCAAAGCAATTATTTATTTAGTAACTTACAGATTGATGAGGTATTGTCCGCTATAAAACGTGCAGTAGAACAAAGTATATTTTGTGATATTTCTTAAAGAAAAATCTCGCAGCTGGAAGATAGGATAGCGATGAATGATATCTCTCGCTTCTATTGGTACGTTATTTACGATAGCCCGGCGAACTTCGTACCGCTGATGAATTGCCTGTAATACCCGAAGGTGTAGGCAGAGGTGAGCCATTATATAGTGGAAATTCCAGGGGTACGTGCAAAGCGCTTTGCTTCCACTTTTATTGTGCGAACTGCCAAGTTGTGGAATTTGTTGTCGGCCTCGCTGTTTAGCGTGTTAAGCGCGTTCCATCGTAGATATTGCTTTACATCAGGCAAGTTGTCGGCTTGCGCTTCACGACAACAAAAATATATTTTATCATCCACTTTTCGCCACCTATAGCTTAACAAAGGGCGAACTTATTACCGTTCAATTCTATACTTCCAGCTGCAACTAAGATTCTCTCAGTATAATTATTAGAAAAGTCATGACCCGGGAATTGTTATTAAGCGAACGCTTATCACTGGATCACCGAGACAGTTCAATTTTACTCCTGTTTTAATATTACATATTTTGGTATTTCTAGTAAAGACAAATCCAACGAGTTTTTGGGTTATAAACATGTGTAACAGATACGACTTCGTTTTAAAGGTGTATAAAGATTATAGGACCGAAACATAGCTGCTAAATATCTGTTTTTTTGTGATGTTCAATATTATTTTAAGGATTAGGTATATTTTTGCGTTTATCAGGTATCTAAAACCGTAATTGGTTAATAGTCTAAAACAAAACAAGACCTTACAAGCCATAAACCCTTTTGTAAAACACTAAAACCTTCAGAAACTTACAACAATTCTCTGTTTAAACCCATTAACAAACAACCCTACAATGTAACAAAGAGTTTCCCTCCAAAACCGCCGCCATCTTTGTTTTCAACGTGTTAATTGGCGGTAACCGCGCAAATGTTCGCAAAACGACTTTCCTTTAGCGCTTCCAAGAAGATTATTGCATTTTATTGTTCAGAAATAATAAAACAACACGCTTTAAGTACTAAAAGGGATATGAACAAATACAAAATGTTGAGTAAATATGAAAAAATATTTGTTTTGCGATAATAAAATGAAATTAACAGACTAAGTCTCTGTTAATTTCTCTGTAAGCCTTAGCAGTGGCGACAAATACCTAAGCATACCTAAGTAGCAATACATGATCATCAACATCGTCAACCTATTTTTGTCGACTGCTGGAAATAGTGCTCTCCTAAAGCACACAACTGAGAACAATCCGCGGCTTTTCTCATCCAGTTCTTGCCAGCTGCCTTGCTGAGATCGTCACTCCACTGAGGGGTCGTCCTACGCTACGTGTCCCAATGGTCTTCACTCAAGAACTCGTTTACCCCAGTGGTTGTCGGTTGAATGGCAGATATGACCGGTCCGCTGACCTTAGACTTGCAAATTCGGTGGAGTATGTCGATTATATTAGTTCTCTTTCGGATCACTTTAGGCATAGCCCTTTCCACTGAGTTACTTTCAATTTTTGGACCAGTCCTACTGTTTGTGTCTACGGTGTATGACATAACGGTAGAACGCAGTGGTTGAAGACTTTCGTCTTTAATAGCAGGTGCCGTAATATGAGTGTTTGAAGCGATTGTGATTCCGTTGAAAGAAAGGGCAGCAACAGTAAATGCAGCAACAGTACGTTACCTACCTCAAAACTAAAAAAGTCGCATCATAAATACGACTTCATATTTTTAACGAACTTTGTACATATATCTAAGCTTATCAGTTCAAACCCAATAATTCGGTAACATTATTAAAAACTAACGGTTGATTACGGTACACTCGAATTAATAATCTATAAAATGTTTTCTTCACAAATGTCAAACATCAATCGAGCCGCCATCAAAATTCATTACCCAACACTAATCTAAAACGTCGATATCTCGATTCCTTTATTGACACTTTACATGGCGTTTACAGCACTAATAAAAATTAATCACTTAAAGCAAACATGGTAGCTAAAATACTCAAAATCCAGTTGTTTATAGCTATAACTCATCAAATGGTAGCCGAAAAGTATAATTTCGATAGATTTTAATTGGTATTATCGCGCCATAAAACAGATGCCATAGACAACTGAAGAGTTTTCATTCAATATCATTCACTCACTTGTTAATTTTTGAGCCGAGGTTTTGTTAATATTAGAAACTACTCGATAAAATTAAAAAAAAAATTGGATAGCTCATTAGAGTAAGGTTTTAAGTTATACAAAAAGTCAAATAAATATATTCTAGTCGCCAAGCGGCCTTGCGGTGTACCGGTGTGATGTCTGGTGACACTATTTGAGAGGGTGGGTCGGAATTTTTGTTCCTTTGGTTGCTAACCATGTAAAGCCTCATTCCACTGCCACCTTCTTATCGAAAATCATTCGTAATCACGAGTGAATCAGTATATTGGGAAGGCGCGTTCCATCCATTCCATCAGTCAGGCAAGGTGTAATCAAGTGGAAGCCTATTTCAGAATAGAAAAAGCTATACACCAGGCTATGACCAATGCAGATGAAGTTGCGTGAGTCAGGTCACTAATATTTTAATCGTATAAACCAATGTTGAGAAGTCATAGCGAAATCTAAGCGGGAGAAATCGAGTTACTGCTCATAGTCTTAACTGTATTAATTACGGTTCTATACATATTTATTTTAGATATTTAAAACACCTGTATCAAAACTGAAAAATAAAACATTAGTGAGAATGTATTAATAATGGTCATTTTACAACACCGCGTTCCATTCGTTCATCATTTAATGTTCATTAGCAGCACACAGCTACCGAATAACTCGGTCGGCTCCTTTAATACCATAGACAAATTAGCATGAATGTAAAACTCAAATGAAGTCGTAAAAAACATATGTTTTTTTTTCTTTACGGTTTTTCTTTTTTATTAGAAGTGATAATTGACATTATGACCGAACGGAGAATTCTAAATTTAAATTGGCGTGGCGTGTAGTTTTAAAAAGTTTAATAAATCTTTTTATTGTTTGTGGTATAGTAAGTGTCAAGTTTTATTTTGTTGAATTAATTGAGTTATTTATTCTGTTTAGCTTTGATGAAGTCGTGGGTTGGAATTTATAAACTGAATTTACATTTCTACGGAATTCACTTATTGTGTAAGTATTTATATTAAATTAAGATTCTAAATTAATTAGGTATAATACTTGCCTATTTCTTATTATCTACTACTCATGGAAATTTATTTAACTAAAACCCTGCCTCACAAGTTTGATTCCTTAATAACTGCGGGTTCGATTCCCGGGTAGAGCAAAAGGTTTCGTTCGTTTTAACGTTTTTTTTTTACATTATACCTGCTATATACAAAAATGTATTAAGCAACGTAAAATTTAAAAACCCGCGGTAGGTATATGTGAATAATTTTCATTGTACAATATTATTGAATTCTCAAAACTCGCACATTTGTACTCGTGAGTACGAATTAGCACGTATAAAAGCGTTAATCTGGCTACACTGGCAATTATTGGTCTTCTAATGAATGCATCATAAAATAGTCAAAGTATCTACTTATGATCACAAAAGTCATTGTTTGACTGTTAATTTTCGCTATCTTTAAGTTTAAACGTTTTCTGTAGAATTTTTTATGGTAAAATACATTGTTTTAACCTTTTGAATTCTCGTTGAATTTAGGTACTAGGATCAAAGTTCTGATCTATTAAATTTCATTTATATTGTAGGTAATAAGTGAATTCGCAGCAATAGATGTAAAAATTATGGCTAGATTTAGTCATGATAAGTTTGAAATCACAGCAAGGAACATAAAAATATTAAGCAAAATTTGTATGGAAAATATTTCAAATAACCTAAATCTTTGCTGCTGTGAACCGCTTTTTGGCTTAGAAGATCGGAAAAGAGAGAAGAACATTTTTCGCAGAATAAAAATCTTGAGACAAACAATTTATAAAACTTGACTTTTATCGTTTACATTAAGCAATATATAATTAGTATTGGGCAGTCACAGCCTGCTAATTGTCACTTTCAATTGACAGCCAGTGATTACAACATTCGCTATAATTGAACAAGGAGGTCGGTTATTCGGGTCGTTATGTGGGTGTAAGTGTCACATCATGTGGGCGGACTGAAATTCTAATTTAATTATTCAGTTTTTTTTGCAACTATTCGTGAGAAAATACAGCGTTATGAAACTAGCTTCTGGATAGGTCGCGTTGAGTATGGCCGTTTACTTTTATGTATACCTACATTTTGTTCTGTGTGAATCAAATACACAATTTGATTCTCTTTTTCCCGATGCCATATAGCAGCAAACAATTTTTATTGAAGTAAGATCCTATTAACATGATTGTGTAATAACAGTCTTTCACTCAAACATCCAGGATTCATACCTCTAACGTCTATCCCTGATGCTTTATCTTCATAACTTCTTAAAATATATGTGGCCTATGACGTTACCAGGTAGAGCATCATCACGTGTGTCGCTGCCGATTCTGGCTTACAATAGCAGCTAAGGTGGAATTATGGTGGTAGATTTAGACGCACAAAGAAGATTTATTACAAATTCCACGTACCTTAATAGTAGACTCTGGTAGCTGCAACTGTGCCGCGAGCTCACACCGCCGGGGACGAGACACATAGTTCTCTTTCATAAACTCTTTCTCTAGCCGAGCGAGCTGCTCTCTGGTGAACGCTGTGCGATATCTCCTATAATAAAAAACTTTATTTAAAACTCCTAAATCAATTACAAATAAAAAACCTAGGATAGAAATTACAGAAGGTAAGCACTGTAGATAGTATAGATGTATCAACCTCTTTTTACCAGATATATTTGGGTCTCAAACATAATAGAGAAATTCAAACAAGGGGATGGTAATGTTTTTTTTACCCGGGATATATACAATATAGCACTTGATAGTTTGTAACAAACTAAGTACCACTAAAGCAAGAAGGCAGTTTGGTAATAAATATTTATGTATATAGATGATATGCTCGGGGACGCCTCAAATATAGAAGAACATTTTGTAGGCAATGTTAAGCACCTACAATATTAGTATGTAATAGTAATAACTCTTTATTTGACTATGATTTTTATAATGAAACAAACTGGCCACTAGAGTTGTTTTATTCTGGGTCCATTTTAATTTCTTAATTATTTAAAGCACGTCCGAAATAAATTATTTTTATAATTACCTTATATTTGGATCAGGAGCAGGGTTAGAATTTGTCATCTGTTCTGACTGTGGGCTCAAAGATTCTGTGGACAAAGAAAAAAACAGTTTAGAGAAATATCAAAAACTACATATTTATTCTGTAACACAAAAAAGGAGATGTAAAATCTAAGCTAACTAATTTATGAACGTTATAGAAAACACGTCTTGGGGAATATGATTAGAAGGTTGGCATCATACCTAAATAGGCGAAAAAATTGCTATGTTATATTTTTTATTAAACATGAACGAGGAGATCCAAATGATGTGGAGAGGCTAGGAGAAATATTTTTTTTATAAAATGCTCAAGAACATTAGTACTTGAGAATATTTTATTTAAAATACTTACTTTAATAACTTAAGGAGCAATCACAAGTTATCTGTAGAGCTAAACTAAAGGGTTGTAAGTAGCACTCACAGTCGGCGTGTTTATAATTATCTTAATTACTGCTACGTCTAGACATTAGCTACTTCGTCTGTGTTATAACGACACTTGCTACTATTAATAATAATTAAAAAAATACAAAAAAAATTAAACTACCAACCCTCAAAATTAAGAAAGTAAATTCGGTTACCTTCCTCATTTTCATTTGCCGTATCCTAAAACAGGTAATAACTCAAATATTTAAGTTAACTTTTGAAAAAGTACTAAATAATTTGAAATATTAGATAATGACTCATAGATTTCCTCCTCGATGCTTATCGAGGCTTTGATAAAATATGCCCTAAATGCTGGCAGTATTGTTACGGTGTGTTGAGATTAAAGTTTAAAAAAATATGAAAAATAACAGACAAAAATATTTTTGTAGTGGCAGTACTAAAATTAGACTAGGTACTTATTGCAATAAATATCTTCTCTTGAAAATTTAAAACCAAACCATCGGTTCAATACTATGAGAAAGTAACACACAGCATTAAGACCTCCTTTTTAAAATCTAATTATTCTCTCTAAAATTGACTTGTCGTAAAACAGTAAAAAAGATGTGTTCACGATACTCGGGAACCGCCGAAGGTGCTAATTGTGCGCATCCAAACTTTCAAGAGTAACATTAACACAAAACAAACACAAATAAGCTATTGTCTAATTAAATATTTTCCCATGCACAGTTTACCTATTTCATATAACTGAAGACACCAAAGAGGCCGAACGTCAGTCTTACACCGCTCAATTTAAAAAAAATAACTTGTCCGACCAAAGACTTTACAAATCTGATTAGTCGTTGAAGTGGTTCTAAATTTAAAAGGACGCGGCAAACGGGAGCTATTGACACGAGTATTTTAAAAAGCGAACGCTTTTAAGTCACATCTATTGTCTATGGCGGCGTGATTAAGATGTTCATTTCTATTTCCGGGTTGGAATTGGATGACAGTTAATGTAGCTGCTCAAATGAAGTGCAAATTAAAGTTTAATCGGTCTTTTTTTATTTTCTCAAGATTTAAAATGATGAAAGCTTGGAGTATAACGATTTGCATTAGAGAAAATTTATTGCTCATGTAAGTGGGGCGGACTAAACGATTCATAATTTTTTAATCTTGTTCATTGGCGACTCAGCCACTTGACTTGTTCCCATGCTGGGTGGCGACAGAACACTCAAAAACCAATTTGCAATAGTCTAGCCGGTCTTCCTTTCAACAATTTGTTGTCATACAAACTTTTTATACTTTAACCTCTTTATTGAGTTGTCTATGGCGCCCAGCTGCGATGATGGCGTGTGTCTTTTTGGAAACGCGGAAACGAATGAGAGTTTCCGTCTAAAAGCTTCCGCTCATTGAGTGTTTAAGGAAGGAATCACATTTAAAACCAAAAATGTTGTATTTGAAAATAAAAACATAGTCGGACTTTTATTTTTTACACCCCAACCAAAAGGGAAAAAGGTTGTTTGTACCATCGTAGTACCTAGAACGAATAAAGTGCGGTTTTGTTCATAAGAAAACTGAAGTAATTGTAACGATTCTTAGCTAGGATATAAATTTTTAGCTAGAACATAGATTCTTAGCATATATTTCAATTTTTTTTTATTTATTGTTGGACAAAAAAGTTTTTTAAAACCTTTCCTGTTAGAAAAGAGGTTGTGTTCCAAGGTTTTATGTAACTGAAATAACTCGAAATAACGTTACAACTATTTATTGAAACTGTAAATAAAAGGCTGTAGCGATAATGATGCTAAAGAGTAACGTCTAAATAATAGCACATGAGAGCTCATTACCTATACTTGCAATGACATCACCAAATCGTGTCGTTCCGTCAAAATGTTGAAATGCAGTGTTTCAAGATGGCCGCTAATCACAAAAGTACACAACGAGAAATAAAGCTGTACCTACTCTACTGTTGTAATAATCGTGAGATTTTTTTTAACTAGAATTCAGTTAAAAATATTGAATACTAACGACAATTTTTTCTTTTATCTGTCAGATAGATTAAAACAATGTTTTATTCATATGACTTAAAGAATATATACTTACGGTCTTATTCATAAAAATCTTGAATCTTTTGTTAAAATGGACTTCGCCTCTTTCTTACTAGAATAAATGTCAAGATGACAGACAAAGACAAACGAATTTTAAACCTATTTTAGCTATGATGAGCTTAAAAGACGTTTATGGATCTCCATAACGGGGGTTAGAAGCGAAGTCTTGAATGACGTCACGCCTAAGTAAGTCTTTTACAGAGGTATGAAGTATTCCCACTCAATAACTTTAATGCGTTATATCATAATAGGTATTGTTTAATTTCAATGATAAAGCGAAAAATACGTGTCTAACATTTTTTTATAATCTTACTGACGGATTAATTAATATAGGTACGATTTTTCAATGTCCATGTTTGACACTGATAGGTCACACTTACTACTCTTGTTTTTAATTGTTGTTATGTTTGTTTTTTTTTTCTTTCTCTATCTATGTGTTTCTTTGTTTTTTATTTAATTTTGTGTGTCCTGTCGTTGTCAAATAAATGTTTTTCTTTCTTCTTTCTTTCTTTTCATACCTTTTCTTCATCCATATTGAGTTCGATGGGTTCAAGACACGAGCGAATCGGTATTATTTGGTTATATCGTAGACTGCATCGCCGCAATTGCCTTATTATGCATTTATGCCTAGTAAAAAATAATAAAAAAAGGAAAAGTCGCTTTTTTTAAGTGTCAACCTCAAGAATCTTGTATTAAAAAATTGTCTATGGATCTAAATAAAAAAAGATGAAGTACCTAGAATTTTTTTCTTAATTTTTTTTTAATAAATATTTTAATTCAACATAAGAACTGCTTTCACTGTATTGTTGTAATTTTATTGATTTTGGTTATCGTCATTTTCTAATTCTTTATATCACACCCAGTATATGGATAAAAACCACTTTTATTGTGACTTGAACTATATGTGATTTTATATCAAAATAATAGATAATTAATATAAAAAATAATTGTAAATGTAATTTATTTTATTTTAAATCTATTAACGGTATTTTCAAAAAAAAATACAACCATAGACAATGCTACCATTACTACTAGCGACGTGATTTTCATTAACATTTTACGAAACTTCGTGTGGAACTATTTAACACTAATAATGGAAATGTTACATAAAATAACATCTCAAAACAACTTAATAGTCAACAATTTTAATAGTACCTACTAACAGGCCTTACACAAGGTTATAGACAAAGGTTTCAAAGTATTTACCGAAGTGAAAACTTATATAGCCGCTTTAGGTATTGGTAGGGGAAAACCCTATGGGTTCGCGTCGACGTCCTCATGACTGGCACACGCAGCGGCTGTGTGCTGTGCACGTTACACGCTTTTCGGATGGGTGTAACCTCGTGAGCTCACACTTTTCACTTCTATCGGCAGTCCCTATATATAACTGCACATTTTTTTCCTACCTTCATTTATTTACAACATATTCATGATACAAATGAAAATATATTAAAAGAAATACATGTGTTTTTGCTTTTTCATTAAAATGAAACAATAACTTAGCCAAAGATAAATAAATATAAAATAAGTCTAAAGTTGAGCGTCAAAAACCCCCTCGGCATGATAGGGATCCCGACATACGACAAGGTATAAAAAAATGCAAAGAAAACATAAAAAAGTGCAATTGTACTAAAATGCAAATGTAGTACACACACAATGACATTATAAAAAGTGTAGGTAGGTATATTATGTCATTCTAGATATGGGACCGATATCTTTGGGTATAATTATTATCACAATTAACACGTTTATGATCGAATAATGGATTTTGATCATTGCCAATTATTTGAAACATCAAAATATGACCATAAACTAACTTTGTTTATTTTGTTTGTTAATGTTGCCAATACCGAAAATTAAAGTACCTACCTAAAATCCTTTTTAGCATAAACGTAACGGTATTAGTAGGTAGGTATTTCTTGAACCCATAAATTATTACAAAATTGGTTATTATTATTTAATATATATTGTCTAACTTGTTTACCTGTCCTTTTTGTATTTTATTAATAAAATTACTATTTTGAATAATACAATTATTGCAAAGATATTAAAAGAAAAACCTACGTAGGTATTTACCTCGCCTAAGATAAATAATCTAAATATATAAAAGAAGAAACTGACTGACTGACATATCAACGCAGAACCCAAACCGCAGGGTCTGGGGACTCCAAATTTGGCACATAGGTTCCTTATAGGGTCTAGGGGTGCACTAAGAAAGGATTTTTCAAAACTCACTCTTTAAGGGGGTGAAACGTGGTTCCAAAGCTTGTATGGAGAAACCAATCAATTTCGCGGGCGAAGCCGCGAGCGGAAGCTACTATAAAATAGAAATAAATATAAAAAACCAAACTTAAAACCACTAACTGTCTTGGCTACGTTTATGCTGAGATTATCATTCAGTTATATAAATTTTCTTGTCAATTTACTGTCAAAATATAAAAAAAGTTAATTTTCATTTGTAATTAAATCATCTAATTACCGGTAGGTACCCCTAAAGGATTATATATTGCATTTTTTTTAAATATTCACTAACAAAATTAGCAACAATTTAAACAAAAGTCGATTGTCATCTCAAAAATTAGTTAAATATTTAAACCTTTCCTAAACTAAAGCGTCAATAAATTAAATCAATTCTGTTAATTAATTGTCCCTAAACCTATTAATTATAAAAGTTAACCACCTAGTTTAATCACAAACTAAATTAATGGCAACACCGCTCAATTTGCGAACGAAACGGCTATTAGGGACAATGGGCGCAAACCGATAGCCTATACATTAACAATTGGATTATCGACAATTGCCAGCCCGTGTATGGCACGCTCCGGTAATTGTATCGTAGTGAATGGGGTGCCTTAATACGTTTGTTGTCTATGGTCGTTGTGATCGTTCCACTGATTTTGAATTAAAATGTCGTTATCTTGTTATTGGATTTTGGGAAACGTGACCTTATTTTGGTATCATTACACAGCTATTTAGTTGATTTGGGTTTGTAATGGATATAATATTTATAAATACCTACAGTAAGCTGCATGTAACCAACCAAATTTAGCAAAGTAGAAACATTTTAATTCATAAAATACCATTATATAAAAAGTTGGGTTTGACAGTAAGTGGTGGTCAAGTTCTTGAAAATCTGTCAAAATGTAAAAAAAATGTTTTGCGATAAAAAATATTTGGCTAATTTAATGTCGATATTGACGTAACGATCCATTTTTAAATACTCGCGCTCGCACCTGAACAATAAATTTTCAAAAATCGAACACTTATCAAAACTTAACACAGGTTCGATGTCAAAAAATACCGCGAAATTTAAACAAAGAACACTGATTTCCTTCGCAATTTAAACAAAGAATTATAACCAAATCTAAACAAAATCCCTACGGAGCATACAGGATACACATATACACATTTACACTACAATTATCCAATACACGAGCAATTACACGAGACTCCCCTTGTGATACTATCTAGTACAATGAAGATAAATATCTCGGTAGGGAGTTGGAGCAATAAAAACGAAATCAGTTAAAGCCAAATTGACAAGATGTATTACCAACACAAGGGAACGAGGGCTACCGTGGATACATTTGATGCAATTAAGATGATATTACCTAATTATAATAAAAAATACATATGAATTTTTATTTTCTGACAGATAGAATCCAAGTTAGTTAATAACAATTTCTTAACAACCTTATCCCATCCCATCCCATCCTATTAACTATCCCATCCCGATAAATATTATAAATGCGAAAATTGTATGTTTGTAACAAGAGTAAAAGAAAAGCGTAAAAAATTATGCAAGTACCTACTACTAGACGGAAATAAATCAGATTTAGCACAGATAGATTATAGTCTGGAATAGCACGTAGGCTAATTTTCATACAAATACCACGCCTGCGAAGCTGCTGGCAAAAGCTAATTAGTATCTAATAATGACAACCTTTTAGAGTCCTGCTGCTGTGAACAAGTCTTCTCTAGACTATCTGAAGAGTTGAAAGAGTTTACAGCCTAATCGAAACACTCTAGCTAAGTGCAGGTTGATAAATGTCAAGTCATGTCCTCGAACGTTTATTTTTAGGACGAATTTTCTAGCAATGTTTTCCTAGATTGAAATAATTCACACAAAGAAATCTTACAACCCAGAGTCAAACTGTTCGAATGTTTTACAGTAATCCGTTTTTAGCGGTAGGTACCTAGTTGAAAAATTCCGGTGAATTAACAACTTTTTTTTTAACACACACGGTCATCTGGTCCCAAGCTAAGCAAAGCTTGTGTTAGGGAAACCAGATAACTGGTATGTACTATACATATAATACTTTTCTTTTGTAGGTAAGTACCTAAATAAATACTTGTACCTAATAGATATTTACACCCAGACTCGACACAAACACAAATGTTTATCACTTATATTTGTCTCGGGTGGCCAGTGGGAATCGAACCCACGACCTGCGGCGTGAAAAGCAAGTATGTTACCGACCACGCCACCGGCCCTTCAAAACAATAAAATAAAAGGCTCCTCTGGCTGATTGGATAAAGCAAAGCAAACAATACTTAAGGATCTATGAATCGAAATCAACCAATATGGGAATTAAACACATCGTACTTTATGGTCTGTGATTAAAACATTCCATCTATCACCCACCCACGACAACATAGACAATAGTGACAGCTGCGGTTAATCTGACGTTTAATTTGACGTTTATTTAATTTATTAGTTAGTATTGTGCTAATTGTTGTCACAAAGTTATCGTGTTTATGGTACATTAAATGTGCTTGCTAATTGGTTGCCAAATTAATTGACTTTGTACGACCTTTTGTAAGAGAAACTTTGATAAAATTTATAGATATAAGTAGGTGCTTACCAGAAGTTACATAGACTTTAGCTCTTTATAGTAAGACTAACTGCCCAAGCGAACCTCGTACCGCGTATTCCTCACCTTTTAAACCTTCCATAAAATTGTTAAAACACTAATATCGCTATTAAACATAGAGGTGCGTGGTAAAGAGGAGAAAATTTAAGGTTTTATGTAAGTAATTAGTGATAACACATCATAAAAAAATACCCGAACAATAAAAAAAAAAATGGGATGGCCCTTCATCACTTCGACGTATGAAAAATAGATTACGACCGAAAGGTATAAATTTTAATCAAAATTGGCAAAAATTTAATAAACACCACGATACGAGAATTTTGTGTATCTATTAGATTCTCTTTTCTGAAAATGATATTTAAAGGGAGCCTTTAGATGTATTATAGTTAGTAGGTAAGTTTAACTAATAACCTAATCTAACCTAACGGTAGAAACTTACAAGAATTATAAACCAATAAAAATATTATCCCAAAGTTCGTAAAACTTAAAAGATTCTTAAACATTTTACAATCCTTAACAGCGAAAATCGGCAAAATTCAAACGTAGTTGTAAAAAGCCCATTATTGCTTGGCGGCCATCTTAATTTCACTGACAGTTATTTAAATACATCACCAATCTTATTCTATATAAATAAGACTCAATATTGCTTGGCAAATGTTTTTTAATCTGTAGTTAATATTAGATATTACCTGCGAATTCGTAAGTAAACAGTCCGTTAGGCGGCTTTTTTGTGTATTATTTAAAAGTACAGCTTTTTATGAGGGCGATAATAATTATTATATTACTGTCGGCTTTTATTATTACGGTAAAGATCACTAAAAGAACAAATCATTTACAACACATAACTAAAACCGGTACCTATTCTAGATAACTACAAGAAAAAAACCATTTTATTTGGATATTGTTTGACTATTTCGTCAATAAAAATAATAATAATCTCAAATTAAAACATTTTTAGTCTTCTTTTGTGATGGGTAAAGACGAAATTGATCTTTAATATTTAATAACAATATCAAAACATCGTCCACATACCTTAGAACATTCTTTCATTACAATTTAAAATAAAACAACTAACATACATGTAGAAATAAATATTAATAGATGGTTATATCGATTTATAGTGACTGTCGAGAAAAACAATTAAACTTAGTTATAAAAAGGCACAGTTGTTAAAAAAACTTAATTAATAATTATTTGTGGAAGCCGTTTAACAAATCCAATCGGGAGGTTTAGGTACTCTGAGACTATTTATGACAAAGTTGCTGTCTGAAGAACATTGAAGGTGCAGAGGTATCAGACTTGGCTTAGGAATATAAGTCGCTGGTTCTATCCTGGGTTGGGCTCACATCTTTGTGTGAATTTTTTCATCGCCCTTGCTCAATATCGGTGAAAAGAAACCGGAAAATCTTCAACTACTTCTTAAAACAACTTCTTAAAACTAAACATTTGAAGACATTTGACATCTACCAGGCTTGTACGAGAGTTTATGTCGACCAAAGCCACTCTCAACTCTTAATACCTACCTATAGGTAGTTAAGAAAAGACCTATCAGCAAAGGGATTTGAAAGGGTTATACCTAATACCACGCTATGATGACAACACTAGCCTATTTTCATTTTTTTTTATTCCCAATAGTAGGTATACTTACCTACCTACATGTGCTATTTTTACACTCTAAGTACTATTTAAAAATCTATAATTAGATATTCAATTAATATTGGGCACCCAAGGACGAAAGCCTCTTCCATCTTTCGCCATGCGACTCTGTCCTACCTGGTAGGTACCTGTACCTACCTAAAAATAGCTAATTAGGTAGGTATACCTACCTACTTATTTACTACAATACTGCGCAAGTTGTAAATTGGTGACCCAGATAATACCTAAGCCCAAAAGATTAGTTACATATATACCTACATAAATGTATACCTACCTACCTAGGTATACCTAACTCTAATGACAGATAAAATTAACTGTTAGCTTACTTAAAACTACGCTAACTAGTAAGTACAATCAATAACAATAATGCAGGTACTATACGAAGTCAGAGCAGGTCACTTTTAAGCCTTAGGTACAGCCGCACATACTTAAAGACGTCAATAATTTACAAGTACCTAGTAGGTACCTACTACCTACATACCTATCATTAAATACTTGCTGTAAAAATCAATACAAATAATAACATTACATTCAAAATGTAATAAAGTCCTGATTTAGCTAACAATCATCTACTCCACGATCACATCAGCTTATACCTACATAGATAAAGAAACCGCATGAAAAACAGCCTCTTCATTTAAGCGCTACGCAGCAACAATCTTGTACAGTACACAGACACACTGATATACGACACCTCTCTTTCTCGTCAAAGGTTAATTAATTTTTAATGCTCAATTATAGTTAGGTAGTAATTGTCTCTGAGTATGACAGTCTGATAATTATTTAATTATATAAACATAGGTTACCTACCTCTGCTTTTCGGCGAAGATGGCGGCGTTTGAACACTCAAATTACACATAGTCTTACTAAAATCCACAGACAACGGCTCAAGTTTTTCAAACGAACAACTCCTAATCGTTTCCATATTTAAAATTCAAAAGTTCAAAATAAGAACAGCGCGCCACACTCTCTGAATGTCAAGTAAAAGTAAACTGTCAACTGTCAGGTTGTTTATGGTAACAGTCGGGCGGGGATACTAAAAATCTATAATTCGTTGGCCAATAACCGTCAAGAGCGTATCCCCACCGGTGGGCGGGGCTATTAGCTGTCTCTTTCGCACGATGATACTAAGCTCATTTTACGGGTAATTAGTTTTAGATCCTACTACTGTTGGATTTTCATTCGTTCGGAAAATTCATTGATTAGTATTATAAAAGTTAATAATTATTATTGCCTTTAAAAATATTTAGTACCTGTATAGGTATACAAACAAAATGTTGAATGCGAAAAGCTGATAAAATTTGTAGAAAATGTCATTGTTTTTTTTTAATATTTGAAAAACACAAACTTGTTTATGACTTCCAATTTTAGGTAGGTATCCGAAATCCATTAAAAAAACATATTTTAGGTACTAACTTGTGGAATGTCTCGAATTTTTTTTTAAATCTACTGTCATTTTTTTATTTTATTTTTTAGGTAGGTAGAGTACCTACAATTAGCGCGGAAATTGCATCTTATTATGGATTAATTGCCTAAATTAAGTTTTGTCTTAAAATTTCCTTTCACTCGTGTCACCTGTCCGTGCTTGAGTGCCTTATGCACCCGTGGTGGAGGTGCATAAGACATTCGAGAGTCTAATTGTGGCTTTGAGACATTATTTTCTTAAGGGGGTTCTTTCAAAAACATTTAAAAAAACATCGATAAAAAGTTATGAAAATGTCAATTGAGACGCATCTTTTTTTCTAGGAGCGTTGTCACAACATTTTGACATTATTGACATACCTATTCAGTTGTAGGTACGTAGGCGGGATACAATTGATTTGGCATTGTTATTCTGGGTTAAACAAGTGATTAGGTACCCACTGCTGAAAAACACGTTACACTTGTCAATTGAATATTACACAAACTAACTGAGTTTAGTTTTATTCATAGTAATATTTGTGTTTGTAGTAAAATATTTGACTTTCTAGTTAAGATTAAAAGTATGTATTATTTTTTTATGAGTAGGTACGTAATCACCGATAGGTACCTAAGTATACATAGTAATATAGATAGCATAGCTAGGCCCCGATTCTCGCGCTTTAGACATGTCACTCTAATACCTAGACAAATGTCAGAAAAAATGACAGAAAACTACTAAAATCATTAGTTATTTTCGACATAATTATTCGCTTATTAGAAATAAATGTTGAAAGATAAAATATCATTACTTTTCTGTCATTTTTCGACATTATCTAGGTACGAGTACCTATAACAGTTAATCTATGATGTAACCAGTATGACCCATCAGTGTCTTTTTCTGTTAATTAGGTATGGCTAATTAAATAATTATCTATTAATTTAATCAAAAATTGTTTCACGATTTTGGCAAACAAAATGCCCACTAACAAAATGATTTCCCATCAGTGTCAGACATGGATATATCTCAGTAAACGCTGTGAGTACCTACCTACCTACCTAGTACCTACTTAAGTAGTAAAATATTTACTTACTTATAAACATTTAAACTTGCCCCCCTCGCCTTTAAAAATCCCCTGCAACGAATTTTAAAATAATTTTTAAGATAGGTGCCGTTGATTTAATTTCAAGGCGATTTTGAAACCAAGGAAAATTGTTAATAAGTACTACCTACCTAACACACAAAAAATTAGGTTAATTTTGATTCAAATGGAAGAATTAAAGATTAATAGGATGTATTTTGACGGGCCGGTGGCGTGGTTGGCAATATACCTACCTACTTGTTTTTCACGCCGTAGGTCGTGGATTCGATTCCCACTCGAGACTCCAGACAAACATTAGTGATGAACATTTGTGTTTGTGTCGAGTCTGGGTGTAAATATATATTATTAAGTAGGTATATATTTACAAAAGAAAAGTATTATCTCTATGTATATTATATACCAGTTATCTGGTTTCCATAACACAAGCTCTGCTTAGCTTGGGACCAGATGACCGTGTGTGTTAATGTCCCAGAATATTTATTATTATTATTCTTTCAAATTCAAAGTAGGTAGGTAAACAATCTAATGAAAAAGTTTGACTCACCGCATCAAATATCATTTCTAGGAACCATTACGATTTCTTTGTGAAGTGTGGAAGCTGTAAACCTTATACAGATAATACCCGATGACAAGTCACCATAAAATAGAAATTTCCAACATTCAACCACTCTATAATTGAGCAAAGACAATACATTATTGTGCCAACATAACAATAGAAAAAAGGACAAACTCTTTACAACTCAAACTGTTTGGTCAGTTTTGGCGGCAGTTTTGACAGATATCACGCTGCGATAGTGTTGTACACAAAGAGGTTTAATTCGACACGGTAGCTAATAAAATGCTACTGTACCGAAAATTATTTGTCAATATTAAAGCGTTCAGTTTTGTTTTTATTTAGGTCTTTCTAAGTTAAGATGTGACATTTTTACAATTTCTACCCCAATTAGCTTTTTATTATTATTAAGTTATAGGTAGGTAATGTAAGAAAAATATTGTTAAATGTGAATAATTCTTTGATTATTTGATCTTTCTGTACGGAAAATCTTAACTTATCTTACTTATATTAAGATGAAGTTGCTTCCGCTGTCTGTTAACGATAAACTCAAAAAGTACTGAACGGATTTTCATGTGGTTTACAGCAATAGATAGAGCGATCCTTGAGAAAGGTTTAACTGTATATTTTGTACCCTGGCAAACCCGGGGCGGGTTGTTAGTATCCGCGGCTTTTATCCAGTTCTTGCTGAGATCGTCATTCCACCTAATCTGAGGGCGTCCTACGCTACGTTTGCCAATTCGTGGTCTCCACTCAAGAACTCGTTTACCCCAGCGGTTTTCAGTTCTGCGGCAGATATGACCGACCCACTACCACTTCAGCTTACTAATCCGGTGAGCCATGAATATCACAATTTGATCTAGGTACAGTGCTTATTAATTTTTAAAATTAAATTACTACTTGATAAGTTGGAAATGTAAAACGAATCGCGACAATCATGGCCTGTGTTCTGGATCTATTAGGTACGTAGGTATATTCACACATCTTGTATTTCCATAATAATTGAGATACCGATTCGAATCTAAGCAATCGAATTATAACGAGATCGACTTAGTTCGATTATGCCAATAATTAGTTAAATAGGTACCTACTACGCAATTAATTGTATTTTTTTTGTTAACACTGCAGGTGTTTACATACTAGCTTCCGCCAGCGGCTTCGCCCGCGAAATTGATCTCACTAATCTCGTTTCTCTATACAAACTTTGGAACCCCGTTTCACGCCTTTAAAGGGTGAGTTTTGAAAAATCCTTTCTTAGTGTACCCCTAGACCCCATAAGGAACCTATCTGCCAAATTTGGAGTCTCCAGACTCAGCGGTTTGGGCTCTGCGTTGATATGTCAGTCAGTTTAGATATTTTTCTCCACATTTTTCAGACAGACAACTCTGTCTCTATTTTCGCATTTATAATATTAGTAAGGATTAAAATCTATCTAATATTGTTAAGCTAAAAAGTTTGTTATGTAACTCGTGGTTCCCGTGACACCCTGGCCAAGTTGCGCGAAGAACAACCGGGGGGTTTTAGTTCGGGTAACCATCTGGAGTTCCACATACTCTCGCCCTGTGCTAATTCAGGATAAATAAAGAATTTTCCCCCGGTAAACCAAAAAAAGGTTTAACGCGATAATCTCAGGGACTACCGGTGCGATTTGAAAAATTCTTGCATTGTTTGATAGTCCATTTAATGAGGAAAGCTATAAGCTACTTTTTATCTCACTGCTGGATGTGATAAAAATGTATTTCACTCGTGCAAGCTACCTTTAGGTACCTAAAAGTAGCTTGCACGAGTACCTACCCCGTATGACAAAGCTAAAGAGTTTGTTTGATCAGCACGGATCTCAGAAAGTCCTGGTTTTAATTAACATTAGGTACGCTACGACCAATGCAGATGAAGTTATCGAAAAGGTCAGCTAATAACTTAAAACAAAAATATGAAATCATTTTTTTTTTTAGATAATTTGGAAATTAGGGGCTGAGTCACCTTCGTCCGTGAGAGTGCACCTTTAATTGAATCCCCGCACGTGGTCCACGGGTGGTGCAAATCAGGTGACAATCAACTGGTAATTAAATTGTGGTAGACTTCAGTCGAGGTTAGTGACCACCAGACAAAGCCGCACCGCCAAGCGGCCTTGCCGTGTTCCGGTGCGATGTCTGGTGACACTATTTAAGAAAGTGGGTCGGGATTGTTGCTCCTTTATGGTTTCTAACCATATGGAGCCTCATTCCACTGCCACCTTCTCACCGAAAATCATTCGATATCTCGAATGAATCGGTACGTACCTACTATGGACAGGTACGTCCCATCGTAGACTAGGTATACCTAATTATCAGGCAAGTTGTAGTCAAGCTCAGGACTATTTAAGAATAGTAAACTTCACCCTATTTTATTTCGCTAAACAAGTGTAACTCAATCAAAACAAAATATCATAACAATAAAACAGTATCACGAAACAAAATTAAGCAACTGCGCCCCTATCATCAATAGTTTCACGTAGAAAATCCCTATAACTTTATGTTGGCAACGAGAAACCGACTCATTTTGCTAGCACGCAGGACAGCCAACATTCTAATAGCACAACTTAAATAGAATGTTTAGGGTGGATATTTTTTGCCTCCCTGCTAATATGACTATTTTGTAAACAATGTTAAGCCCCTTTGGGATTTAAGTGTCAGCAAATTGACTTTTTTTAAGAGGGTGTTGTCATCCTTACTAATATTATAAATGCGAAAGTAACTCTATCGGTCTGTCCGTCGCCTTTTCACGCCAAAACTTCATAACCGATTTGGACGAAATTTTGTACGTAGATAGTTTCAGGCCCGGGAAAGGACGTGGGATATATGCTCATTATAGCTAAAATACTTAGGCTTATAATTTTTTTGTCTTTGTCTGTAATCTTTACATTTATACTAGTACCTAAGAAAGAGACAAAGTCCATTTCAACTAAAGAGTCTTTAAGACTTTTACAAATAAAATCGTAAGTATTTAGTCGAAAAATTCGATCGAAATTTACCTCGATTGTCATTTCACTAACACAACTTTTTAGGTAACGTTACCTAATAGGTACTTACCTACTCTACTAACTAATCCTAACTAAATTACCTATTTAACGTATTACAATAATTTTATGGAACCCCAGTTAGTTAAACAAAGGTTTAACAGTTAACTTACCGCAATAAAGATCAAACGTTAGCGACGGCGGTAAACTGTACCTACACAAATAACCGTCATTAACCAGATTACACCAGTAAAAATTTTAAACAAAATAATTTTGTAAATAGAATCGTTTATTGTCGCAAAAAGTGGTAACGTTCCTTTTTCAAAATTTTACCGTTTTTCGTCATGGTATGTGACACCTTTTTTAGAAAAAGTTTTTAAGCAAGTTCGTATCTAGGTACCTACTGTAAATGTCTACCAAAATCTAACAACAATATCTAAAGGCTGGCAATTATTGATTGGATAAAAAATATTGTCGTATTAAAAATTATAAACTGGTAAATAACTCAATGTCATAATTTTTTTTTTAACGGCAATTGAGTCGTTTTTGACTATTCTGACAATGTCAAGTTTGAAGTCATAATATTTTTTTTAGCAGACAATTAGGTACAACCGTTATAACCTACCTACCGTTTAAATTTAAAACAGGAAACATATTCGAATAAATCTGTTAAAAAAACAATAAAATTTGTAAACATAAAAAACATACCTATCTATATCCAAATTGAGACCTTCCTGTACCTTTTGAACCAAACTTGCTCCGTAAGTAAGTATTCGTAGGTAGCGAATATGTAAATCGAATGTTACTCACCATGCGGCCGATCATCAACTCCATCACTATCCACCTCGCTCCTCACGCTCCCTGGGCTCGCTCTTTTCATCTCCTCTTGTTGCATCCCCTGCTCACTTTGAAAACCCCCCATCCTTTTATCATAAGACATAAAAAACGGAAAATTCGGCACTCGATTTTGTTGAAAGTAATACCCCATTTTTCCATCCCTAACTTTTATTTCTTCATCCTCGGAATGCTCTACACCGGAATAATCTTGCGAAATACTATTTTCGATATCGATTTCGGGTGAACGCCGTTGGTTTATTCCTACAATCGATTCGATTGAGAAATTTTTCGGCGGAATTTTCGTTTGCATTTTATTTATTTCCGATTCCATCACTACACTAATCACTCCGCGTTCGATAATTCGAAATTTGAATTTGTATTTGGAACGTCCGAATGTTGGTCGTGTACTGAACTCAGTGTGATACTCTTTGGTTAGAGAAGACCACGCCTTAAAGGAGGTTGAATACATCCAATACAAAATACAAAGAAATTTCAACCTTATTGTATTATAATAAAGGAAAATTTTCCTTACCACTTTTTCTACAGCTGAATAAACTTTAAAATACGCAACTCAATTATAGACTTTATTGTAAAGAAATAACGTTTATTTTTAGTAGTACAACTAAATAAATACGTGTGACAAAAAAATGGCTACCAAATACCAATAAGTCAATTCAATAATGCGTTGTGTTAATTTTGTTATAAAACAGATTATAATTTGCAAATGTAATGTCTCACTTCTCACTAATATAAAGCGAAAGTTTGTATAGATAGGTATATGAGTAGGTTCCTACTATGCGTTTCAAATAAGAATAGGACTGGACTCGCGGCTAACTTCATACCAAAAACCTAGCAAAAGTAGCGTCAGCACAAAATATCAAACCACAGATAGTAATATGTAAGTATTATTTTAAAATGTATGAAAAAGTGATTTTTTTAAACCTACGTAGAAAAATTCACTTAAGTAGGTATGTCGCTACATACAGCTACCTACCTAGGATATCACAAACTTGTACACAAATACCAGTGGCGTAGCGTGTCTTGTCGGGGCCCCATATAAAAAATTTTTTGGAGGCCCTTATATGGAGGTAAAGATTTTTCACAAAAAAAAAAATATTGTGAGAAGACATATTTATTTATCACATAATTTACCCATTTTACAAATAAAAAAGGATTTTTTTTATAGAATTTTGTCATTTGTAAAATAAAATAAATTAGAAAGTTTTTATTCTTTTTCCTTACCACTTTGGGGGCCCCCGTGGCCCGGGGCCCCGTATAATTGATACGGCAAATACGGCGGTAGCTACGCCCCTGACAAATACATAAACAAGGTTTTAAACACACGTTTTAACTTTTAACACCGCTAAAGCCGCATACCTAGGTATATCATTTTTATTAATCTACTTAGATAGGTAGGTAGCTAGGTACCTATACGTAACTTTTATACATATCAAGCAAACATTTTTGCCCACCGTACTGAAATGTGTGAAGTTGTTGCGCATTCCGGTCCAAGATGGCGGATTTTCAGTCCTATTCTTATTTGGAACGCATACCTAGTACCTACCTAGCGGTGTTGATGTTATCGGTTCGACCGTCCTCTCGGACGGCTCACCGAAAAATTCCGGTGAACCAATAAAGGCCCTTCCGGCTAATTGGGTTAGGTGATCCGCAAAAAAAAAGTGTTGATGTTTTGTTGACAAAAACTACTCGCCAGAATTAGATTAAATTTAACACAGAGATAGATTATAGTCCAGAATCGCTAGGCTACAATTGATATTTTTTTTTAAATCTACGATAGACTTGCCTGATGTTAAGCAATGATGTTGTGTACCATGGAACGCGCCAGCCTAGTATACCGATTCACTCGTGATTACGAATGATTATCGGTGAGAACGTGGCAGTGGACTGAGCCTCCATATGGTTAGAAACCATAAAGGAGCAACAATGCCGACCCACACTCTCTACATGGTGTCACCAGACAACGCACCGGAACACGGCAAGGCCGCTTGGCGGTGCGGCTTTGTCTGGTGGGTGGTCACTAACCGCGGCTAAAAAGTTAATCTAGGTAAATATCACAAATACCTACTTACCTAGTTGAGTGAAGACCCGTGCCCAGCACAGTGAGACGCTGAGAAGAGATGAAGTAATATCAATAGGCAGCTCAATTGTATTGCTCAATATCGGTGAAGGAAAACATCGTGAGGAAACCGGCATATCTAAGAACTAATTACTCGAGGATATTGTGTCATCCACCAACCCGCACTTGGGCAGCGTGTGTGGATTAAGGTTTAAACTCTCAAAACTTGTAAGATAGTTGAGAGAAGACCCGTGGTCATTGAAGAAGTGAATATTTTCTTCTTTTTTCATAGTGTTTTCCATGTGTGATATCAATATTAAAATACCTGAGGGTCGACACATCCACACACATAATAATAATAATATGGTGGGACATTAACACACACGGCCATCTGATCCCAAACTAAGCAGAGCTTGTACTATGGAAACCAGATAACTGGTATTATACTACTTATAATATTTTTCTTTTGTAAATACATACTTAATTATAGATAATTACACCCAGACTCGAGACAAACGGACTTGTTCATCACACAAACGTCTGACTTAGATGGGAATCGAACCCACGATCTGCGGCGTGAAAAGCAAATTATGAATAGGGGCAATAAAGGCGTGGTTTGCTTGACTTTACTGGCTGCGGTAGGGCGTCTATATATTGGATTCATCAAACTGTACAACACCAAAACGTGGTACTGTTAAATATTGTTTTATAATTAGTAATTTCTAATAAATAACAGAGAGTAATTCAATTTCAAAGATAAAATACTATTAATTTATATTTAATTTTTCGAACTACTACTGCTATCTGTTATTTAATTTAATAAACTTATTAACGCCATCTACCGTCGAGTAGCAAATATAATACCACCTCTGATTTGTTTATCAACAAAAAACTTCACAGGTGTAACACTAGATGTCTCTGACATATTTTTTTTTACACATCCATTTGCAAGACAGATAGGCAGAGATGATTTTCAAAATAATATTAACAATGTTTGCTCTCTCGCTCTAGTCATAGAAAAAATAATAATACTGTACTACTTGAGACTTTGAGACGCTTTAAAATTATACACATTTAGATTAGATGTTGGTATTCATTAGTGACATATTAATAAGACTTAATTTCGTGGTAAAGATTTGGAATCTCCAATATAATTTAACTGTTTAATGACTTTATAAGGTAGGTAGGTACCTTTTAAGTAGTTAAAATACCCTAATTGCCTTTCTAATTATAAATTTCCAGAAATATAATAAAAATAATTATAAAACAAATGATCTGGAAAAAGGACATTACTATGCGTTTCAAATGAGAATAGGATTGGAAATCCGCCATCTTGGCCCGGAATGCGCAACAACTTCACATTTTTTGGTACAGTGAGCAAAAATGTTTCTTCGATATAGAGTAAAATATTTAGGTACGAACATATTTTAGTAACTTCCGACGACAAAAAGCGGTGCTTTAAGTTAAAACGTGTGTTTTTATGCGTGTAAAAGAATTTGTGTACAAGTTTGTGGTATCCCAGCGCGTAAAATTTATGTAGGTAGCTACATTGTAACTACATACTTAAGTAAAGTTTTAACATAAATCAGTTTTCCATACATTTTAAAATAATATTATTGTCTGTGGTTTGATGTTTTGTGCTGACGCTACTTTTGCTTGGTTTTTAACCGACTTCTAAAAGGAGGAGGTTATCAATTCGACTGTATGTTTTTTTTATGTTTGTTACCTCAGAACTTTCGAATGGGTGAACCGATTATGATATTTTTTTTTATTGAAAGCTGATGGTTCCCGTGTGGTCCCATTTCAGTTTGGTTTAGTTCTGAGAATAGCATCCAAGAAGTCGGTTTTTTTGTTAATATTTTAACTTAATATTATTGGTATGAAGTTAGCCTCGATTCCAGTCCTATTCTTATTTGAAACGCATAGTAATAAACATCATCCCTGAAACGTCAAAGTAACAATACTTAGTAGGGTTAGCACAATAGTTAGGAAAAACAAGCATTATTACCTAAAATAGGAAGCTATTACAAGTAAGTGACTGATTTGTTCAGAGTTAATCTACATTCATACTTTATTTGTTTACGGTCATGCTATGCTGACACCTGTTATTTACTAAAAAACTGCATCGTTGGTACATCGTTGTTATCAACTAATAGATCGCGTGGACAGTGGACATAGTCACGACAGTGTAACTTTATACATATAATTATAATAAAATAAAATCATTTATTTCGCACACTAGATCCATATAAGTTCCATACATTTGTGAATCAATTCAATAAAGTTACATATCAATCAAAATTAAATAAGATCTAAAATTAAATTCGGAATTAATTTATAGTTAATAATTAGATTATTTTTCAAACTTATTTCAAGGCAGGTTATGCAATAACAATCTTTTAACACCGTTTTGGCACGTGTCGCACATGTCACTAAAAGTGTAATGACTGGCTTATACAAAAACATAGCAGGTAATCTGCAATTACCGGCGGCGCGGCGGCGGCGGCGGCGGGCGCTAACATGAACCTAAGTATTTAAAGTAGTCATTTTATAGGAGTATACCTACTAATAGGAAGAAAATTACCTGCGCTGCTCTGGCAGTAGGGCGCAGGCTATCTGCTTTCTTTCTGTATATACCTACCTACCTTTAATTGTGCCGCCGCCGACGCGCCGATGCGTCAAGGCTGCGAGGTTTTAGTAAATTAGCTCCCATAAGTCACGCGAACGTTTCTCGTACCTACCTATCTTATAAATTAGTTCGTTAGCAGAAGAAGAGTTTCATTTGATTTTTCAATTCAGTCAGTTTAAAACAATTTTCGAAATAAATAATTATTAAAATATTTTAAATCATTACAATAATTCAAACTAAATGGACTTATCAGATTAGATAATTAGAAAAGTGTATGATTTTCAATTTGGGTGACAAGTATTTAAAAATGGAACACGAAAATCATTAAAACACATCGTCAAAATCACATTGCAATAATAAAATAAGTTAGGTATGTAATAGAAATAATGTTTAAAAAACTTTTAAAAAGTAGTAATTTATAGAAATAAAATAAAATAAAAATAATAAATCTTTTTTGTTAAATTCAAACACCATTCGATAAGAAAATAGTTATAGGTACGTGTTAAATTTATGTATATTGAAAATTCTTATGACACCTAATTAAATTGATATTTTTTTAGTAGGTAATCAATTAATTTAATATACTTATTTTTAATTAACATCCATTTATAAACTTCATACAAAAATCTTTCTTCTAACGAATAATTAAATAAGAATTTCCGCTTCCCGCCAAAACAACCACCATATTTTTTTAAAATCCCAGTACTGGTCTATGCCATGGATCCTAATTGGACCTATCATATGGGGCTGCGGTCTCCAAACCTGACGAATACAACGGTGAACCTGCAAGAGAACTTTGAAATTGATTTAGAAGATACAAATTGGATTTTAACTTCTTCATTTATTATATTTACGATGCAAACAGGTGAGTTCTTTCCTTTATATTTTTATTTTTTTTACCTAAAAGAGGGGGATAGATTTAAATGTTTCTGTGTTCAATTTATGGCACCGTCGCGGTCGGTTAAGCTGTAGTCAAAGAGCATATAAACGCTGCGCATGCCACGATTAAACTATTAAAAAAAAACCTTACGCTGAGCTGTAGTGATCTAACTCAAACCAATTGGGTAGAAACAACTTTAATAGTAGGGGAGCCCACGAGGCTAAATGAGGATTTACTCGAGCGTCGTAGAGACCTATTGGGATGCAAAGCTTAGATGATAAGAAGAAAAAAATGTTATATGATTTATACCTTTACATCGGTGGGGGAAGCGGCTATAGATTTTTAAATATGTAAAAAAAACTGTTGCATGGACATCCTCGAGCGCATCATATTGATAGCATCAATGCCCTACGTATTTTTAATAATGTACGTATGTTAATCTGATCATTTGCATGATGCGGGTGGTTGTAATTAAGGGCTGAAAATGAAAAAAAAAATTAATCGAGTGCGTCAGATTTTCTAAGGGAGTGTTAAGTACACCAATAAAAAGCTTTCATTCACTGGGATGGGACGCAAACTCGCGGCCATTTTCATAATGTGCAAAAAAAAAATTGGTTGCCTGTAAATTCGGTATACGGGCGAAAGTTTTACGTGACAACGACTTTGAGTGGTAAAATAATTTTAATGTGAATATTCAGTAGTATAGTATAGTAGGAAGAAGGATGAAACATAGTTGAGTGGGAGAGAGACGCAAGGCATTCGGCGGGCCTCTCTCTCGTTCGGTGACTCATCGTAACGTTACCGAGCGTTACACTTTTTCATAAGTGCCTCCCAGCCGCAACCTAATTTAAGACGTTGTCACGTCAAAAATCGCCATTTTGAAATACTCAAGCGCGTCAGATTAAGATATATATGGTTCATCTTTATGTTCTAAACGTACTGTCTCATAATCTGACGATTATCTAGAGGGATTCGCATGATTTGATAAAAAAAAATTAGAAAATCGGTTCACTTTAAAGGCCATCCCTGCAACTTCCCGCTAATTCCATTCCTGGGCGCTTGAAATTGTACTTATGACATTTTTGAGCTCAAAATATAATTTATGTGATATTTTGAGCTCGCTGAGTTCAAAGAAATAATATTTTTATGCATTTGAGCTCTCCCAGCTCGAAAGTCTGATAGAAGTTTCAAGAACACTATTTTTGGAATTTTCAAACCGCAATTACTTTTGAATGGATCAACCAATTTTCACGCGGTTGGCACCATTCGATGCAGTTTTATCATCCTCATAAGTAATTTTGCAATTTTAATTGATCGAACCACAAATTTCGGAGTAATCCCGAAAATACACTTTCGGGTTTCTTTCGTTCACGATATCTCTCGAACGAATCAACCGATTTTGAGCAGCTTGGTGGCGATCGACGTGGTTTTTCAAGCTCAAAGGCGAATTTTTGAAGTTAATCGATAAAGCCGGTTAAAAGTTATTGCAAAAAAAACACTTTCCAAAAAACATTTTAACTTACCACTAAAAATGTCAGATTTTCAAAAATCGGGAAGTTATTGTTTTTACCCCGTTTTACAAAAATCGAGTTTTCATCATATCTCGACGTTTGAAGGTCACGGGAAGATTTTCTGAGAATTTCAACCAATTCGGACCGATAGATTTTGAGAAATTTTGAAGAATCTAAAAAAAAAATAAGAAAAAAAACATTTTTGAAAGTGTTTTTTTGGAATATCTTTTAAACGGCTCAATCGATCAACTTCAAAAACTAAGCCGTCCTTAAGCTTAAAAAACCACGCCGATCGGCGCTAATCCGGTCAAAATCGGTTGATTCGTTCGATAGATAGCGTGAACGAAAGAAAACCGAAAAAAGTGTTTTTTCGGAATTGCACTTAAGTTTTCAGTTCGATCAATTAAAGCCTCAAAATAACTTATGGGGATGATAAAACTGCGTCAAATGCCGCCAACCGCGTGAAAATCGGTTGATCCATTCAACAGTTATTGCGGTTTGAAAATTAAAAAAATAGTGTTTTATCAAACTTCTATCAAACTTTTGAGCTCGGAGAGCTCAAAAGCATACAAAAGATATTTTTTTGAGCTCGGAGAATGAATGAATGCTCGGAAATGTAGGCATCACGCAGCTGCACGCATTTAACTTTATCGACGAATTTTTGCTATTTCGGCTTGCGGAAATCGTCTTGAATTATTTCCTTCAAAAAAAAAAAATTAGCGACGCTCGAGAATCTCGAGATGACGTTTTTTTTTTACAACTTTGTTGCCCTTCCCTTTTTTTACGTCACTCTCAAATTGTCAGATTAATGGAATATACACTTTTTAGGATGTAATTAACTCACCCTACCTTAATCTGACGCGCTCGAGAATTTCTGATGGTCAATTTTTTTTTACTAATCTGATCCTGTATCCTTCACGGGCGGCCTCATGTTTTGTGGAGGTACTTAACCGGGTACAAGGTATCCCCCTGTATATTAATCTGCCGCGCTTTAGTAAATCCCGAAATCCCCGCTTGGGCTCCCCTACCATAAGGAGGAAGCCAAGAAGAGCATTCAGCTGAGCTGGGCAGTGTTTGGGAAACTGCGTCGAGTCTTTGCGTCAGCACTACCACAAATGCTTAGAGACTAAAGTCTTTAACCCGTGCGTTCTACCATTGGGTCCGGTTGTCTATACATACATTGCAAAAAACCTATGTAGTAAATAATCCACTTATCATAATAATATTCTCTACTTCGCATTATGACTAAACCGCTTAATGACATTTTGACCTACGGTGCTGAAACGTGGAGTACTAATTATACTTACTCTAATAATATAATATTTTAATTATGGCCTCTGCAGAAATAATTCCGAAATTTCGCCTTGTCAAGTATATATATTAGTAGGTACATAAAGTACGTACTTATTTTATTTATTTTTGTCCAGTTCAAATTATTATTTAGCAATTATTATAAGTGGTAGATATAAATTTACCAATTAGTGTTGCCATTATAAAATATTTTAATTACTGGTAATGGCAAAATAAATAAAAGTCCGTAGGAAAATAAAATCTGAGAGCGATTTAGGTACCTACTCTATAGATAGGATTAGTTCATTGACTTTACTTAGAATGACCTTCCTATCTATTTTACAAATAAACACATCATTTAAAAATGATTATAACTAAGTATGTTTCAATCAAATCATTACCTTTACTTAGTATCATTTTTTATTACCTAACTCATAAAAAAGATAAGTACTTAGGTAAGTACCCACTTCAGTACTGACTAACTAAATAAAACAAAACGCCTCGTAGGTACAAGTCCATTAGCACGTCAATGATCATATTTCTTGCATTGTACCTACTGCGCGTCTACTTAGTGTGCATAATGTTTGTTATAGAAAATGGTCATAAGTTTTTTTTTTGCGCATGACCTTACCTACCCATTTATCTGGAAGGGCCTTTATTGGTTCACTGGACTTTTTCGGTGAGCCGTCCGAGGACGGTCGAACCGATAAGGTCGTAAGTGCATCTTGTTTTGATGCGAATGCGATGGATTTTTAAAATTGCTACTGGATTTATCTAACCGAGACCGTGTACATACCTACTTAATAAAGATTAATATAAAGATAATACCTTCCAATGACGATGAGTGCAGTGATACTTTGCAAGAAGCATCATAATGCAAATGGACCGATTTCTATGCGGTTCTATTTATCTAAATGCTGCATTAATTGTTTTTTTTTATAATAATAATAATAATAAGCCCGTAGGGCAGCTTGTGGCGAGCTGTTATGGCGTAGCGACCATACGGACCCGAGTGCTCCAGGGAGAAGGCCCTGTCCCTCACCTCCGGCTTGTCTTTACTGGCTGGCTGGAGTGAACCCTGACGGGGGACAGATCTCCCACCTCTTGCTTGCCTTCATTGGCCGGCTTGAGTGGAGTCGATAGAGCAGAGATGCTCGGAGGAGGAAGTGTCCCGTAAGTGGCTAGTGGGCACGTGAGGCTGGACCCTTAGGGAGCCAATGATCGGGTAGAATGCCGTGGGACACCGCTCTACTCCTCTAGCCCCTCAGAATATGTTGCCCCTTGTCGCTTCTTTTAGCGGCCATACGGGGGCCCATTTATTGAGTGGGCGAGTCACCCCCTGCCATTTTATCCGTGTTAATTTGCATTGGTCAGGCAGGGGCCATAGTCCATCCATAGTCCTAGTTACCTAATCCATTAGCACCCACCACCATAACCTAGATTTTAGTTCCTATATTCTGCAATAGTCCTGCTCTAACCGGGGATTGTCCTTTGTTGTACCTATATGGTGCGAACAGGGATAATCGTCGGTTGGTGCCACTTTACATTTAGAGTAAAATTGTCTTACGGGCCTCTACGTGTTGGCTTCGGCCCCACGCACGCCTTTTAAAAGTCCGGAGCTCCATAGCTCCGAGATAAAAAAAAAGACAAACATAATAATAATAATAATGAGTTTATTTTCACCACAATCAACAGAAAACAAGTACGTTAGATTCAGCAGTAAACATGTATTGGTTATATAGCATTAATGAAGACACGACATAAATGTGGTGACCAGCACCTTTGCTAAGTAGTCGCTGGACTACTTGTATTAAAGATGCTGGGCCCCCAATTCCCTAGTTCATGAGTATATTATTACATGGTTACTTAGTCTGAAACAAGGGGTGTTTTTTTTATTTAACCGCTCCATCAAAAATCAGTAATAATTGCGGCACCTGTGGTACTTTGATCCCAAAATTATTTGAAGCGATTAATATATTCCTACACTGCTCTGGGCCGAGGGGACTAAAGACAAATGTACAATCAAACAAGAAAATTTTGTGACTTAATTCATATAGAATATCGTTACTACCTACTATTGATGTGGATGTTGGATTTTGGGACTCCCCTACTCTAGGTCTTCCCTAGAGATTTTTACTTCTCTCTATAATACTCTATATGTGATTAGTTACGCTCTTACAAGAGTTTACTTTACATGCTTAGATAGAGTTTCTTGTCCAGGTTTTGGCATGCTTGAGGCGGGATGTGTCTCAATAAAAAATGAAGCCAACATCATGATGAAAAACTTTGCTGATATTTCCTTGGGTGGTAAGTTCAAAATTACTAACATCGATTATAGCTGTGATCATCTATGACCATATCTCCTCTTCCATACAAACATCTACAACAGTTTTTTTAACCAGTGCCAGGTCACCCGCACAACGCTGTATCAGCTGTGCGCTCGCTAGGGTCACTAACCGCTAATTTTACACCGCGAGCTTTTACCGGCATTATTACAAATAGATCGCTTATGATTTAGTGATATTATGTTGAATAAAAAAAGTAACTGGACATTTAATTTTTGGGGGCTGAGTCACCTTCGTCCGCGGGTGTACACCTTTAGTTGAATCCCCACACGTGGTCCCCGGTTGGTGCAAATCAGGTGAGAATCAACTGGTGGTAGGCTTCGGCCATGGTTAGTGACCACCCACCGTACAAAGCCGCACCGCCAAGCGGCCTTGCCGTGTTCCGGTGCGATGTCTGGTGACACCATGCAAAGAGGGTGGTTCGGAATTGTTGCTCTTTTAAGGTTTATAATAACCTTAAGGAGGCTCATTCCACTGCCACCTTCACCGATAATCATTCGTAGTCACGAGTGAATCGGTATACTAGGCTGGCGCGTTCCATCGTAGACTACATCATTGCTTAACATCAGGCAAGTTGTAGTCAAGCTCCAGCCTAGAGTAGAGTAAAAAAAAATTAGTAGAAATGTGATACAGAACCGCCAAAAACATTTTGCACACATAAAAACTTTTCCTCCTACGGCTACACATCAAACTATACAAAACCAATATTGAAATATAAAAAAAAGATTGGGTAAATCCTTGCTTAGCTTAATCAGAACTACTAGACTGACCCCCTCACGCCCACTTTGTCTGTGACACACTTCTCGAAATGTTTTTTTTTAAATCTTTTACCGTTACCTTCGCCGTCGTTATTCGTCGTCATCACCATCAGATATTACTGACTACTTATTTCTGTATTGTATTATTTTCTGCCAGGTCTAACCTACTGGATATTTGGCTACGGCATGTCATTCGGCGCTGGAGCCTACTCCAACCCGTTCATAGGCGTGGGGGACTTCTTGTTGGACCCGCCTGTAGGTGACGCGCTGATGGGACCAGTTTTTGCCTCATTCTTATTCCAGCTATCATTTGCTACTACAGCTACTACTATTGTTAGTGGCGCTATGGCTGAAAGGTTAGCATTACTTAAGTTATATACATCACTAGGATATAATGGAGTTAAAATAATTTGGCAGACAACTCATCCCGGTTTCTTGATTGCCATTAAAATTCAAATTTAATTAAAAAAAATGATGATGGCATGTGTTAAACAACTGGTACAAAGATTGCTCCTTGTGGAACCCCCTTATTAACATCTATGAAGTAGTAGACATTTTAGTTACTTTATAGATTATTACTGTGCTTAAATCCATGATAACTATGTTGTAATGTTTTAAGGCGTTTTAAATAATAATTATATTAATAATGTTGATTTAAAATATTGAGCAACACTTAGTCGAAAGCGTTACTTTGTTCATAGGTGTAACTTTAAAGCGTATTGCCTGTTCTCGCTACTGAATACGATAGTGTACTGCGTGCCAGCGGGATGGGTGTGGGGTTCCCATGGGTTCCTGAACAAGTTAGGGGCTGTGGATATAGCAGGTTCGGGCCCTGTGCATCTTATTGGTAAGTTAGTTATTACTTCTGTTTCATACCTAACTACGGTTTTGCTCCACGTATTTATTTTAACATACACGTTTATTTGCTAGGTAGATTTGCATACCTTTTATAAACAATAGTACAGCGGTTTAGTCAGACAAACACTAAAACATTTTTTTAATTCGTCTGGTAGCTCCGTATATTATAGCATTAAAACAGACAAAAAACTATAGTTATATTATAGACTACCTCTCCGCTACGGTTACGCCCGCGTGCGTGAGCTACATATCATGCCCAGCAATAGGATAAAAAGTAACCTATAGCCTTCTTCAATAAATGAGCTATCTAACAGTGCAAGTATTTTTCAAATCGGACCACTAGATTCTGAGATTAGCGCGTTCAAACAAACAAACTCTTCAGCTTTATAATATTAGTATAGATAAAGTCTATGGATGATAGTCACCCACGAAAGCGCAGTAACCCATTTCTATAGAACCTTCTTTATTCCCAGGTGGGGCTTCTGCCTTCGCCTCAGCGCTGATGCTAGGCCCACGTCTCGGCAGATATGCCAACGGGATTGCCCCACTACCACTAGGCAACCCTGTGAACGCAGTGATGGGTACATTTGTACTGTGGTGGGGATGGTTGGCTTTTAATTCAGGAAGTACTTATGGGGTAAGTTGTAATGGTTTGCTTAAATAGGATGGAATATTGAAACAATTTTTTATTCTAAATTCATACTTTATAGACAAACTTCATAAAGTAAATTCTTCTCTTCACTAAGGTGTAGTGACATCATCATTATGTCAGTGTTCTACTCCTGACAATCAGTATGAACAATCAGCACATCACATCTTGTGGGAGTGTAGTCTTAGGTAAAATTAATGTAACATTAGGATCGACAACCGGTGCTAATTTCCAATTCACTTCACTTCAACCCTTTATAGTGTCCCGCTGCTGGGCACGGGTCTTCTCTCAACTATCTTACGAGTTGAGAGAGTTTAGGCCTTAATCCACATACGCTGGCCAAGTGCGAGTTGGTGGATGTCACATGTCCTCGAATGGTTAGTTCTTAGACATGCTGGTTTAAGTTCAAATCCCGATCCCAAAAATATTAATCACAATTATTACTGACTACCTCCAAACATTAATATTGTTGCGCTCCGATTTAAGCAAACTGAGCGCACAGTGTCTTGAATTCTGAGTTGATTTTGCTTGAGTTTTGGTACAAGTAAATTAAGCAAGCAATTAATTAAGCACATTTTTGGACGTCAAATACCTCAGTCCACCCGTGAACATGAAGTCTGAAAAGACTTTGAAACGTCGGGATCTAAAATCTATAAAATCCGTTAAGAAGTAGTTCAATACCTGCTACTTATCGTAGCGTCACTTTAGCGTGAAAAAAATATATCGATTTCTTAAATTTATTATGGTTCAAGGAATATTCAAAACCCATTTGAATGTTGTGTCTTGTCGTGATGTATATTCAAATGTTTCTAACGATACCTATTAAAAGTTTGAAACCGATATGCTCATGGCACATCACGACACGTAAGTATGTTTCCGACTTTAAAGTACCTATGCATTAAACAGAATAATTACCGTTGCATGTCCAAATAGGCACAAATAGGTACGTCTGTTTAGTAGAATTACAGCAATTTGCGACAGATCTGAGTAATGGTAGTTAAATGACGTAATAAATATTAAATTAAGTTAATTTGTAACTATGAAAGACTTACCACAAAAGACGGTGAAACGATTAACCTTGGTTAAAAGTAATTATGCTTACTTGAGATTTTATTACTTACAACAAAACAACCTCTTTATACAAAACAAGCATCTATAGGTTGAATTCCACTGACTCATTACCTATCACCACTTCTCACTGCGGCCAAGACGCCTTTAGCCGTCAGTACGATCGGTCTTGTGAGCCTGCTTGACCGGCAGTGAGAACAATCACTCGAAATCCCAATTCCTACAACACTTCTCACTGCGGCCAAGACGCCTTTAGCCGTCAGTACGATCGGTCTTGTGAGCCTGCTTGACCGGCAGTGAGAACAATCACTTGAAATCCCAATTCCTACAACACTTCTCACTGCGGCCTAGACGCCTTTAGCCGCCAGTACGATCGGTCTTGTAAGCCTGCTTGACCGACAGTGAAAAGTACTCCATTCATATGTGTACGTTTTACCCTGTAACAAGGTTCTCGTATTGATAGGATTAGGAGTTAAGGATCAGTCACTTAGGAGAGTATTTTATTCAGATATTTATTTAAGAGCACTGAGGTATTCTATACCCTAGTATGAGGTCTCTCTCTGCCCGTATATATTGTGTAGACAGAGGTTATTATCATTCATAACTAGCTAGCTATACTTCGTTTCGTTTTATTGATACATAACAGGGAGCATTTTAAGTACAAAAGAGCTCATACCTCATGGCAATCATTTGCAATATATTTAAACGGTTGAATAGACTGAATTGACAAAATGTTGGTTTAAGGTTAGTGGAGCTAAATGGCAGTACGCAGCACGTGCAGCTGTCATGACAATGATGGGATCGTTTGGAGGCGGCTGCTTTGGACTTATGTACGTAACATACCAACAATAATACATAACATACCATCACGCGTATATTAACCGGGGGTGTACGCAGAGGTGAATATCAGCCACTTCTCGCCGACTACGTTTAGGTCTCATAAGTAATAAAGAGGCTAGCCTGCAATTATGATTCTCTAAACACAAATCAAAATTCTTAGAAATCAGTTGGACTCTTCCTATCTTCTAAGAAAGATTGGCCTTGAATGTTTACGCGTAAGGTCGCGCGTTTGAAACGGACATATATAGTAGGTATTTCAAACGAGCGACCTACTCATGTTTGATCAATCAATGACCAATCACTTCATAAATGATGAACATGATGTGTACGTTGAATTAATGAGTAATGATGTACTAGAAATAAGAATAGGACTGGACTCGCGGCTAACTTCATAACAAAATCTAATCAAAAGTAGCGCTAGAACAAAATATCAAACCACAGACAATAACATTATTTTGAAATGTATGGAAAACTGATTTATGTATACAAACTTGTACAAAAATTCTTTTGCACGCATAAAACCGCACGTTTTAAATTATAGCACCGCTTTTTGTCGTCGCAAGTTAATAATATGTTCGAATCTAAATATTGGTCTCCAAATGTCCAATCTTGCTCGATCGGCAATAAGATATACGCATTTTTATTTTATCTTCGTCTAGATGTGATAATCATATCGAATTAACATTTTTGCTCACTGTACTAAAAAACGTGAAGTTGTTGCGCATTCCAGTCCAAGATGGCGGATTTCCAATCTTATTCTTATTTGAAACGCATACTAATGATAATGTTTCATGTATAATAATAACAATAATAACGACTGTGAAAAGCAAGTGTCATACCCGACCACGCCATCGACTCGTAATTGGTAAATAAAGTGTTTATCTCTTTCCATTTTTAGCTTCACGCTTACAAAGAATAAAGGAAAGGCTGAAGTAATGGAATTAATAAACAGTGTGCTCGGATCTCTTGTTTCAATTACAGGTAAGTAGGTACCAATATTTTTAAATAGCATTTTCCTAAATTTACGCTAATAAAAAAAAAAAACTATTTTATAACGGATTTTATCGCCGTTTATTTTAAATTTTAAATCCCGACGTTCGTTAATCCGTTCACCCGTGACCATGAAGTCTTAAGAGACTTTAAAACGTCGGGATTCAAAATCTAAAATAAACCGCGGTAAAACCCATTTTTTTGAAATTTTCATTCAATTCAATATTTTGAAATTGTTCTACATTCTACCAAAATTTTATTACATCTGGCAACGTTGATCAACGTTATCAGGGAAGCCAAGTTCAAAAATGTTTTCTGTTAAAAATGTTTGTAATTTTTTTTTCTACTGCAACTCATCAAAATCGGTCGAATGATTTATTTAAAAAGGTTTTATTTAGGTTTATAAAAATTGAATAGACGCAGATAGATAGTTCGGTTATTGGAGCGCTGGACATCTGAAGCGCTTATCTCTTCACTCCAATGAAAGTCTGGGCTTCTAAACCCATCTCCGACCAGGAAAAGGCTTAAACGAAAATAGTTAATATAAACGGTACTGAAGCCGCTGGCCGCATTGCCCTCAATAACATACAATAATACAACCTATTGGCATAGTCTTGCGACTGATTGCAGATACAAATTGAAAAAAAAAACCGTTATTAAAAAAAATTAAAACTTTATTATTTTCATATTTTTCTATTTTTTATTATTATTATTATTAATTTCAGTCACACAAAGTCAAATATATAAAAACATACACCTTTGGGTAATACAGGCTAGGCGTGATATGTTTAATTTCAGCTGGCTGCTTCCTGTACCGAGCTTGGGAGTCTCTGCTGATCGGGTTCATAGGCGCTGCAATAGCTTCAGCTAGCGGTCCACTGTTCGATACGATGGGGATAGATGATCCAGTCGGAGCTTCTGCTGTACACGGCGCGTGTGGGTTGTGGGGTGAGATGTTAACATTTTTAGGGTCAGATGTTCTAATATGCGGGGTGAGATCTGTAATTTATGGGGTGAGATACCTTATTATGGGGTGAGATGTTAACATTTTTAGGGTCAGATGTTCTAATATGCGGGGTGAGATGTGTATTATTGGGTGAGATGTCTACCGTATTAATTTTAAGGTAAGTTAGTATTTTCTTAGATTTACGCGAATATCACACATTGAAATAAAACTATTTTATAACGGATTCTATCGCGGTTTATTTTAGATCCCGACGTTTCAATGTTAAAAAATAGTTGAAAAAAAAATTAAGTAAAAAAATCCGTTATAAAAAAGTTGTTGAAAACCGCAATTGTTGAATTCACTTTGATTATGTTTTTAGAATATATTTTGTTGCACATTTCACCTTTTTAGGAAATAGGGATGACGACAAGATATGAAAAGTCGTAATTAGTTCGTCATTAAGATTATAAAAAAAAAACGTTAGACACGTATTTTTTTCTTTATCCACAGAAATGAAACAATATTTAAAAAAATAATATATTGAACATTAAAGTTATGGAATGGGAGTGCTCAACGTCATAGCTCTGTATAAAACTTACCTAGGTGTGATGTCATTCAAAATTATAGAAATTTAATTCCAATAACAATTTAAGTATAATATTTTTAATTTATTCTGACGGGCAAAACAAAAAAAATGTCGTCACCCCTTTTATATATTTTAACTAATTTAATCGAAAAATATAACCATGACTTTTATAGAATTTCTTTTATGTATAAATAAATCCTGGATTATGGGGTGAGATGTCTAAACCAAAATATTTTTTGACAGGAGTATTAGCCGTTGGTTTGTTTGCTGACAATCCAATACCAATGGAGACTACAAATGGTAGATCTGGATTATTCAAAGGTAATATTTTACCAATAAGACTAATCTTCTTGTGAATAATTATTTTTGGTGGCAGTAGATTGAGGCTCCATTTGGTTACAAACCCAATTTTGACCCACCTGCAGACCTCTTTTTAAAAAAACTAATATTTTGACCCTTACCGGTTTATATATCCTCGAAAAATTTTATAGGATCGTATAGGAAAAAATACCCTAAAACACAAGAGAGTTGCTTTTAGACAAATGTTTCTACACCATTAAGGATTTCTTAAGTCATAAATAATTCAACAAATGTTAAAATATTGTATGCCCCAAACGGGCTGATTGATGTTAGGTACTTAATATAATGAACTTTACCGTCTTTATGCACTCAATCAAAAGCATTAAAGAATTACTTACTAATTTACACGCTCTTAAATAAATCTAAAGTTTTTTTATTCCAGGAGGCGGCTGGTATCTGCTGGGAGTTCAGGCCTTAACTGGGGCATGTCTAATAACGTGGGGTATCTTAGTAACTATGGCGTTACTGTACATGATTGACAAGATCCTGCCCATCCGCATGGACCCATACACCGAGCTGTTGGGGGCTGATGTTACTGAGCACAGGATACGACATGGAGAGGTATTTATAATCATCATGCTGGATATAGGCCTCTTTCTAATATGCGCGATTTCACCCAGTCTTCGGCTTGTCGCATCCAGCCACCGCCGGCTATATTTCGCAGATCATCACTCCACCTAGCTGAAGGGTGTCCTACACTACGTTTACCAAGACGTGGTCTCCACTCAAGAACTCGCTTTTCCCAGGGTTATCAGGTCTTCAACAGATATGGCCAACCCACTGCCACAGCCTTAGCTTGCAGCGGTATATTTTTGTTGTAGGTGGGTATCTCCCGCGCAGTTTCCGCATTACGTCCGTACAAACGGACGGACAGTGTGGATGGTTTGGGCCACGTGGGTGTCAACACTGGGCATAGTTACATCGTGGACAGGATCAAAGAGGTTAGTAATGAGTTATAGAACTTAGAATAGTAGAATCAATGGCCTACTAAATATTCATTTTTGACCGCCGACAAAAAGGAGTGAACTTATAAGATTTATGTGTGTATCTGTGTACAAGTTGTCTCTAAATTAAAAATAGAGGGAAACCAAATGCATGTACAACAAATACACAAATACAGGAGTGGACAATCTAACTTTCGAAGTCTTTCTGATTAAATTGGTGCGGGATCTAAGACAGTTTAAGTAGGTGTCCCGGGACTTGGCCAGGTTCAAATCCCGAATATCTTCACGGTGCCGCTGTTGATCCTGGTGCACAGGAGTAGCGTGGCGGGATTGCGGTGGTGGGTTAAGTCCCAGTAAAAATAAAATGCACAGGGATATTATAAAAATAAAAAATATCTCTATTGTGCCAGTAAAAACAAATTCAGAGAGAAAGGAGCCCTAGGCACCACACTAGGATGCCGTGTCGTGAGGCCTAGTCTCTTACAGTCCAGTTAATTTATAAAGACATATTTCATTATCTACAATAGCGATACAGATACAAAGACACCTTTCTTTCGTCTGGAGTTACAAACTGCTTATACGCCCTTTTCTGCATTTTACTGGTCACAATATAGATTATAGACAATTTCCTTCATAATTCCAGGAAACCAAAAAGAAGAACACCCTTCAAATGTTCACAAACCAAGCTTACACCAACGATGAAAACCAACCAACCGAATCTAATAAAGGTGGATTTTTGAATAAACGTGCTGGCAACACTGGCCGTAATACCCCTCTAAGCTCTATGGTTAGCCGAATTAATGCCGCGAGTTTAAAAAACGCAACAGATGATTCCACCAACGATGAAAACCAACCAACCGAATATTACAATGGTAGATTTTTTAACAGACGCTCTGGCAACACTGACCGTAATACACCTCTAGAATCTACGGTCAGTCGAACCAATGGCGCGAGTTCCAAAAATGGAGATATCATCCAAGTGTTGCCAGGATTGAAAGGGAAAAGGTATAAAGATTTAACAAAGAAAGAAATTGAAGATTTAGGAATAATAAATGCAAGTCAAGATAGATTTAGACACAGATTTTTTGAAGAGGACTATAAAAATGATGTTAGTAGGTGTAATACTGCTAATATTAGATGGTTAGACTAATTTTGATGAATCTTTACATAGAATACTAGCTGCCCCAGCGAACTTCGTACCGCGTATTACCTACTAATGTAATACGTATGTATTTTTAATGCCACATTGTACAAAAATAAAAACAAGAAAATTCGTCCAAAAATTAAAAAAAAAATTAAGGGTGAACAACACTTATCACTTAGGAGTATGAAAAAGAGATAGTAGCCGATTCTCAGACCTACTGAATACGCATATAAAATTTGGTTAAAATCGGTAAAGCCGTTTCGCGAGGAGTACGGTAACTAACATTGTGACATGGTTATAAAACCTACTGTCTGTGGAACACCACACTGTATTAGAGTACCTTTAGTATACATACGATACAAATATAAAACATGTTTTTAATCAATCATAAAATTACTTAAAATGATGATTGTGACCTCCTTAAAACATATATTATTATTATACACCATGTTTTATGCAAATAAATGATTATCACGTCAATGATCATATTGCTTGCATTGTACTGCACGTCTACTTAGTGTGCATAATGTTTATTATTTGTTCCGTCATCGATATCCGGAATCCATAGTGAGATTAGCCTTCCGTTTTTCTTGTGTTCGTCGAGTCAAGCGAGCTCCTCTCTAACGCTAGTGGCGCCCTCGTGCGATAATTACCGGTCACGTGATTACCTGTTACCTCAAGGAGCGCGCCACATTATTTCGTCATTATAGCGTCGTTTTTCTTAGTGTTCAGACGTGTGTGAGCAACTTAAAAATTAGTGTAAGAAATTAATATACTATTTAAGTGCTGTAAAAATATCCTCTCTTTCGCGATGAAGTGTAACGGTGCGGAAAAATGTTTGCGCGGGAAGGAGTGTTGCAGCGGAGGCGTAATCTGAAATTGGGCAAATTAAATCAGGTTTGGATTTTCTAACCCCCAAAAAGAATAGGGGCACGTAAGGTGAGTGAGTTAAATTGAATAAATCTTGTATTTTTAACACTATCTAGTAATAACGTGCTACTAATGTGACTTATTACGTAACTTTAAACACAGTTGCATATTTGCCCGCGTTTCGAATTAATTTGACAATTACCAAGTTCAAGTAACGCGAAATCTTAATTAAGCGTCTCAGATTACCAAAATATAAAATATATTTTATCCTACAAATAACGAATTCTATATATAAATGCGTATTTAAGGAATTTTGAAATCGAAAGCTGACTTTCTATTTTATTAACGGTGGCTAAAAAGAAAAATACTTTTGTACGCCATGTCTTGTAGAATATTTTAGTATGTTCTCAACAAGCTATTATTATGAAAGTACCTACAACCGTTAACACTTTTAAAAGAATTCTTTTCTGTCATCATTTTACTTTTACCCTCGTATACAAATCGAAAAGTATATGATGCACAAACTTATGTAGGTATTCTTTAAAAAGGAATAAATCGTTACAGTAGCATCAATTGGACATGCTAAAATACATTGAACTTATCTAACGTTTTGAATGGTATAACTATGAGTTAAGTGACTAGCGGTATTGCTTCAATTTACTTAAAAGTCAATACTTTTGATTTGTCAGTTCCGTGCAGTCCATTTTTCGAAGTTAGTACCTACTCATTTATTACAAATAAAATATGATCGAAGTGTGGGTTATAACAATTCGTTTATTTATAAATATCAAAGAATTTGCACGTTCAAGCTTAAATCAAATAACGCTCAGTTTAGAATATTAATTTGTTTAACTTTGCAATATCTTACTAAAAACGGGGGGAGTAAAACCTATTATTACCTCCAGTTTGGAAAAATGAGCCTCAATATTCAAACGCGAGCGCGAAATAAGTGTTTACAGGAGTACAGTCTTAACCTATTAGCCGAAAACTATTATAACATCGACTTTGAATAAAGCCAGCAACAAGCCACCAAAATATGAGCGCGATTTTTGCCGCTGCTACCTTTCAACAGGAAGACAGCTTTAGCATCAAAGCAGCTAAAGGGTAAGGCTTTTCATTTTGGAGGCAACCAAGAGTAAGTTAATCATATTGACAGACCAGAATAGTGTGCTCGTTAAGATACTTGCTTCTCACACCGAAACGCGCCGCGGGTTGTGGGTTCGATTCCCACCCGACACGGAAGTTGGTGTGCATAAATAATCAACATAACAGTTTGTCTTGAGTCGGGGTGTAAATACCTATTTGCAAAAGAAAGGTAGTGAATGTATAGTGTAAGAGTACCTATCAGTTATCTGATTTTCATGACAGGAGCTCTCCTTGGCTTGAGATCGGATGACTGTAGGTGTTGGTGGTCTGGAATATTATCACTATATTCAGTATCTTGTATCTTCTATCCTTTAACAAGAGAAAAACAGTGACGAACGTGAATTGAGATAATTCTACAGCAGATATCATGCGCAATATCAGCACCTTTATTTATGGCACCTTTTGAGTCCTTCTAACGTAATCTGCAAACTTTTAAACGGTGTACACTTATCATTCATAATGTAACCGTAAGCCGTAATATTCAACTAATAACACAGCCTTGTACAGTTTTTCACTAGAAAGTGGACACAAATACCGAAATGGTTCAACCATTTTCATAGCAAACCAGGCTTCCCTTCGGAAACTATATTAAGGCAGGCGTATCATTTCTTCACCTGCCGATACAATCTCAGTATCACAGACTTCTTAGGGTAAGGTACATCGTCTTGTCTTTACCAAATGATCTGTCTTCTTTTAAGTTATTAAGCCCTCAAGCTCCAGAGATTTTTGTGACAGTCACCAATTGGACCACTAGTCTTACCTGAGAATACTCTATATCTGTTTCGCAGTATACCTCATTGACTTAAGCTGACATACCAGTTCTTTTCAATTTTGCAGGAACAGGTGGCTATCTGCATGTGATTTCTCTGACGCGACGCTTGAGATGGAACATCACCTTCAGCAAATCTGTTCTGGTTCCGACGTAACGAAGCTCTCTTGGAACCGCAATGCCAATCGCTACCTACGCTGGGCATACAAGAACAGATGTCGCAAGGCAACCAGTCCCCAGACAGGCCCAGCTCCTAATGGGTAGACTCAGTTTTGCTTTTCGGTCAGCCGCAGAGCCTTTATCATCGGGAAGATGATCTTCAACTTCGGCAAATCTGTTCTGGTTCCGACGTAACGACTGGAATTTCTAGGAGTTACCTGGGACACACGCAAGCCAACATCAGGTCCCTGTCGGGACCACAATGCCTAACGCAAACGTAGGGCACTACATCAACAGATGTTGCAAGGCAACTGATCCCTCAGACAGGCCGAGCTCCTAATGGGGTGACTCAGTTTTGCCTCTTCATGAACGGCTCGTAATTCCGAAGCAAATACTTGTTGCCAGGCAACTGATCCCTCAGACAGGCCGAGCTCCTAATGGGGTGAATCAGTTTTGCCTCTTCATCAGCGACTCGTCATTCCGAAGCAAATACTTATCAAGATGAGTTGATGGGAAGCAGCGGCATCCGGTACGTCACCGTTTCTCCCGGAGCCGATACCACACAGACTTGCTTACAACAGATCCATTCAATGCAAGTTGGATTTTCAATCCATCTGGGACTGTCACCAAAATCAGGTTAGTGGATAAAAGCCCAATAAGCCTGTCATGTCATTGAAAACCATTCACACAGGAATCACTCACAAGCATCGCCTGTGAAGGAATAGGAACACTTCTTATGCATGGGGACTACCGCACCACAATACCCTACGTTAAGAAGGAGGACGGGACCAGATTCTAATGTGACACCAGATCCTAGAAGCGACGCGACAACATTTAGCTCTGTTGGATCATCTTAACGTGAGTTCGACATTGAAGTTTCTTTCAGGCTACTACAACACAGACGTTGATGCATATTATTGCAATAAGGTAAACCCAAAATGGGCACCTCTAGCAACTGCAACAATATACTCGAGCGGTGGGGAGTTTGTAGAACTCCAAGACTAGTTCTGGGTTTCCAAGGTATGTGTCTGCTGATTACCTGAATATCACTTGTTTCCGTTCGTGGAAATACAATCCGGGTTGATTCTTCCCCCCACACAACCTTGTAAACGCAAGTGCTGTTACATTTCAACGATACTCACGGACAGTATATTCCAATAGCCCCTCGATGGTAATGAGGGGCTATTGGAATATATAGGCGAGTATACTAACATCAAAAGGATATGTGGGCCCGTAGCAAGTTCTCAGTTCCAAGCCGACTACTACACAGACACGGAATTAGGAGAATTAGATATCGAATTGATTCAAGTTGGGAAGAATAGGTATGGTTAGTACTTATGGAACTGGTAAGCGCAGAAGTCTTTATTATTATTTATCAGTTGCAGATAATCTTAAACCTATGTATGGACCTGTTACCATTCAGTTGACTTCAAATTTACATTTGAAAATGTTGATGAGCATCAAGTAGCAGTTTTACTTTTGGTAGCATCGGGTCAACAGATGTACGAGTTCTCATTCCTAAGAACTAGACTAGTAAATTTTTTGCTGTTTTAACAGTAGATCCAGCTGAGTATAATAGTAATCCGACATCCGGTAAGAAATTAAATTATATTTGTTAAAATAAAAACAGAAGGGTGCTGCTGCGTCGCAATCTAGGCAAATGACAAGAATCATTACTTCATTACTGTAAGGACCATGCAAACTAGCCACTAGAATATTGAAGGCGGGATAAAGTTTGTACTACGCGAAGCAGGACTTGAAGCATCTTCGAGGTCGGTATGTGCGGTGATTCTTTCATTAAATTATCGATTGTATTTTGAAATTGATCAAATTATTTTACTATCGTTCTGATTTCAATTTTCTATAACCTTGTCATAATTATAAAAAGAAGAAATGTATTATTTTAATTACCTAAATATTCGTTGTAAAAATTTTGTAGGTATTTACTTTTCTTTTTCAACTTACTTCTACACATTATAGCATCAATAAAACAATTGTACCGAGAGAAATCAAACATATCTCTCACTATGGATTCCGGATATCGATGACGGAACAAATAATAGAGAGTTTTAACTACCAATAAAACTTACCTATTATTTTTCCTGAGATATCCGGAATCCAGGTAATCCTACCCGGTACTTACGCCGTATAATGACGAAATAATGTGGCGCGCTCCTTGAGGTAACAGGTAATCACGTGACCGGTAATTATCGCACGAGGGCGCCACTAGCGTTAGAGAGGAGCTCGCTTGACTCGACGAACACAAGAAAAACGGAAGGCTAATCTCACTATGGATTCCGGATATCTCAGGAAAAATAATAGGTAAGTTTTATTGGTAGTTAAAACTCTCTATTATAGAAAAAGGTCATAAGTTTTTTTTGTGGATGACCTTACCCAATTATCGGGAAGGGCCTTTATTGGTTCACTAGACTTTTTCGGTGAACCGTCCGAGGACGGTCGAACCGATAAGGTCGTAAGAATGTCTAAATAAGTATGGATGGTACTTATATTATTATATAATTCTATTATCTAGCTATTTAAAGTGTGTATGAATATCTAAATAAGTTTTCTTTGTATTAAAAAATAAGCCATGGAGATAGTGTCGCCATCTATAGGCCGACCGTTTAACAAAGTACTAACTGAGGTACAAAGTCATAAAACATTAATTAAATCTCTTAAAGAACTATTTAACTACTGATAAAAGTAATATAAGACTATTCGTCACTAATATCCATATCGCTTGAATCATCATCACTGTCTGTGCAGCTTGAGGAGTCAGAATCTTGGCGATAGGCGATACGCGAGTTAAACGGTCGGTCTATCTAAATGTATAAAAGAAGAAACTGACTGACTGACATATCAACGCAGAGCCCAAACCGCTGGGTCTGGAGACTCCAAATTTGGCAGATAGGTTCCTTATGGGGTCTAGGGGTAAACTAAGAAAGGATTTTTCAAAACTCACCCTTTAAGGGGGTGAAACGGGGTTCCAAAGTTTGAATGGAGAAACAAGATTAGTGAGATCAATTTCGCAGGGGGAAGCTAGTATCTAATATGTAGGTCTTTAACACAGGTTACTCCGTAATCTAGCTAAGATGACAGTTGCAATCCGCACTGTTACTACAAAACTGCATAATATTATCGCTATAAAGAATATTGTAATCATTAAGTTTTATACCTAAGTGTTTTAATAAACTATATTATTATTATTATTATTAAATAAGCCAAATATTATAGATCTGTGTAATGCAATAGATTCACAGATGGCGCTGATAAAAAATAGTATATTTTTTGTTGCGGATACAATTTTACCGGTAAGCTGCCATCTACCGAACGTTTGAAGAGTAATGTGCAAGAATGAACTTCGTTTTTAAATTTGGTCTAGTAAAATACACTTAACTTTTCCCACTTATCCAAAATCTTATTATGAAAAATTTCAAACTACGAATTTCAACCTCTGCCTACACCTTCTGTTATTATAACAGTTGAGAAAATAAATAAAAGTATTATGTCAAGCTTGGATTTTATTTATTTCAGTTTTTTTATACTTAAAATAAAAACCAAAATAGTACATTTTTAAGGACTTTACACACAAGAATTATGGTACCAATGGTAAATTTATGTAGGTAACGCTTTAAATCTTATACAATTTGTACTCTATCTGTACCCTAATCAGTACTAATTTAATTGTATCTGTCGATTTGATTGGCAGTGGAATTCTTTTACAACGACATATATATTCAAATGATAGTCGTAAAGAAAAATTGTTAACTAATTACCTTTTTAAGCACCTTACACAATAGAATTATGGTACCAATGGTTAATTTCTGTAGGTAACGCCTTAAATCCTTTTATAGCCTCACTAATATCTTCGAATGGTACAGCTAGGGTATACAATTTGTACTCTTTCTGTACCCTACTGGTTGTGGTATCGGTGCTACTGTAGATTGAATCTGTAGATTTGATAGGCATTATGATTTCAAGCTCTTGTAGATGTTCGAAGGCTTTCAGAATTACAGGCCGTGGCACTGTTTGGGCTGAGGAGTTGGTGTTGGCGAATTTTGTATACCTAAAAAGAAAACATCGCGTAAAAATACTAATAATTAAGCTGTACATACAGTAGAGACAATAATCGTTAATTAAGTCGTTCACCCGACTCTACACTTAATTATCATCGTCTCTTCTACGTGGCTCAAAATTAAGTGGCTAAGTTAAGTTAGTCCGTTCTTCGGGACAGTTGTTTGTAATTATGAAGTATCTCGTGGTAAAATATTTTACACTAACTAACAGTCACCCTATAGGTATATTCTTTTATACTTTTTTTATACAACCTAAAAAGATATAAGCTTAAATTATATAAAAATTCACCTGTGTAAAACCATTTCAAAATTCATTGGCTGCCCATCGAAAATATCCATTCCATGTTTCATAGCTATTACCAGAGACAATTCGAGTATAGACAATGATTGTAGAAGTTTGACTCTATGCTCCGGTGCTACTGTTTTATCTATGATTGTTGTTAGATCTGTGGCATCAATGAATGGATGGTTTGGAGATAATTTTGATACTAGCTCAAACTGAAAAAAATAATGTACAACCTATTAATACCGTACTGCTGAGCACTGATTTCTCTTATCGGTTCGACCGTCCTCGGACGGCTCACCGAAAAAGTCCGGTGAACCAATAGAGGCCCTTCCGGCTAATTGGGTTAGGTCATCAGCAAAAATAAAACACTGATTTATCAGTCATTCTCAGTAAAGAGTTGAGAGTTTAGGCCTTAATTCACAAACACAAGTGCGGGTTGGTGGATGTCGCATGTCCTCGAAAGTTCTTTTAAATGCTGATTTCCTCACAATATTTTTCTACAGCAACTCTGTTATTTTTGAGTAATTGAAAATAGAAACCGCGTCGTTGGTCCAGTGGTAACTCGAAATGTTCGAATCCCGGGTCAATCGAAACGATTTTTCTAACAAGTTAGTTAGTGACCCTGACTGCTGAGCCGGTGGTCGTAGGTTCGATTCCTACCCAACAAAAATCTTTGTGTGATTATCATGATTGTTTATTGTGTCTGGGTGTAATTTATCTATAATATGCATGTATTTATATAAAAAAATGTATATAAGTAGTATACCAGTTCTTAATACACATAACACAAGCAAATCTAATTGCTTACTTTGGAACTAGATGGCGCTGTATGTATTTATGTGTCAAATTACTTAGGAAAATTTTAGTAGCAGTTTAAACAACAATAGACTATTTTATCCACCAACTCGCACTTGGCCAGCGTGTGTGGATTAAGGCCTAAACTCTCTCAACTAGTAAAATAGTTGAGATAAGACCCGGGCCCAGCAGTGAGACACTAAAAAGGGTTGAAATGAAGCATAATAACCAACTTTGAGGTGCTATAAGATTAAGGTGGTTAGGTGCTATACCAAAAGGGTTGAAGTGAGACTATTTTATGCATGGGACCTTAAATATTAATATCACTTCTGCCTACACGACGACACGGTAAGATACTTTCTTTTCACGCCGCAGGTCGTGGGTTCGATTCCCACCCAAGTTACATATTTGTGTGATGAACGTCTGTTTGTCTTGAGCCTGGGTGTAATTATGTATATTTAAGTATTTAATTACAAAAGAAAAGTATGTATGTATGTATATGTAGTATATTACCAGTTATCTGGTTTCCATAGTACAGGCTGAGCTTAGTTTGGGATCAGATGTCCGTGTGTGTTAACGTTCCACTATGGAGCTCCGGACTTTTGGAAGGCGTGCGTGGGGCCGAAGCCAACACGTAGAGGCCCGTTAGACAATTTTGCTCTAAATGTAATGTGGCACCAACCGACGATTATCCCTGTTTGCACCATATAGGTACAACAAAGGACAATCCCCAGTTAGAGCAGGACTATTGCAGAATATAGGAACTAAAATCTAGGTTATGGTGGTGGGTGCTAATGGATTAGGTAACTAGGACTATGGATGGACCATGGCCCCTGCCTGACCAATGCAAATTAACACGGATAAAATGGCAGATTAACACATTATTATTATAGAGTAATATTATGATTAATACTTACCAAAACATTTCTAAATATCTGCTCATTAACTGTATAATAACAGAATTTCTCTAAACTATCAACAACTTTGCTATCTTTAGCCAAAGCGTGGATATGTGCGTTCCAATCTTGGACGAAATGTTGGTCCAAATGTTGGACGTCTAAATTATACCGAGTTACTATGTCTTGGGGTAACGCATAGAAATACTCATCAGTGTCCATTGCTTCATCAGTGGTGACTAAAAAAGAAATATTACATCAAAAATAAGTTGCTAACAAACTTTATCCCCCTATTTAACCCTCTTAGGGAATGATTTTGGAAAATATTACTAGCCTACGTTCTCATAGTATTGTCTTAGATTTACGCGAATATCACACATTGAAATAAAACTACTTTGTAAGGGATTTTATCGCGGTTTATTTTAGATTTTAGATCCCGACGTTTCAAAGTCTTTTCAGACTTCATGTTCACTGAGGTATTTGACGTCCACAAATATTAATCACAATTATTACTGACTACCTACAAACATTATTATTTAAGTTGCGTTCCGATTTAAGCAAACTGAGCTCACAGTGTCTTGAATTCTGAGTTGATTTTGCTTGGGTTTTGGTACAAGTAAATTAAGCACTGGGTCCCACTACTAATTGGGACGGACTAATTAAAATACCCGTTATCCTTATTATAATAAAAATAGTTTTAACATCTAGTTACTGACCAGTCTTCCTTCTCTTCTTCTTCTCCACCTTTACACACAGCATCTGTACCAACAGATTCCTGTACATCTCGTGAGGAACACCTTCACTCAGTATAAGTATGTGACGATGTGAGAAACGGGATTTTACTCGTTTCTCTAATAACTCCATTACATCTATACGGTTTGTGATACCTAGAAAACAATAATAACATATGCAATTACAAATACACAAACAAAATTTATTTATTTCATATTAAGGTTCAGTAGAATGTTAGTGACACCGGGCCCCGCACTACTATACCCTGTGTTGCAGGGTCCAGTCTCTTTCGATATAGTAATAGTTCATAAAAATAATGACATTAAATAAAATTGTACCATAAAAAAGGAATATAATAATAATGAGATGAAAGAGTGAAGAAGTCATGTAATGTATGTTTGTGGTGTATGGACTTGTGTGTCGTATCCAAACATGACGACAAATAATGCAAGTCTGCAGGTAACAAAAACTGCAATAACTCAGCAAGTAGATCAATACTACGGTCAACACCAAAAGCAGATTATCAATATTAGAAAATTCAATACGGTGTAATTTGCGTTAATATAGTGTGACAGCGTATTGTTTTTAAAAAATGTTTTTAAAGAAGGTGCATGATTATTGAATGTGTAAGTGATACTGTTTGCCCAACAGCCATAATCATTCATAAAGTCAATTCGAATTCCTGATTTTATTCATCTTGTTTTGGCGTTGACTGAACCTACAATGGACCTAGTATAACAAGAATAAATCAGCGGACATGCTAGCACTGCACAAACTCTGTCAGTACATCAACTGAAATAACTCAGCATATATATCTATATTCAGCAATAACTCAGCATGTATATCTTCAATCTGTAATAACTAAGCAGTTACAGACAGATACAGATTATAGTCGATACAGCGTAGTATCACATAGGTAAATATTTTATGTAACGCAGGCCACGGGCAAACTTGTAGGCGAAATGCTAGTACAAAGTACACATACCTAACACACACATAGGTGCTGCTTCGCTATGTGTAATATCAAACAGATTATACAACAGTGTCTGTGTATGTCCACTATGGCAGAACATATCAAACTCCTCCAATACAAAGATCATACTCCGACATTTGCGATCGGCACCACTCTGCAGACAACTCAGCAAGAACGCCAAATTCTCTGCAAATGTGCCAAATACTCGGTCACCTACTGCGTTTTCTAGTTGCATCTGAAACAAATATATTAAGGACATTGCTAATTATTTGCTTAACTGTAAGGTCCCGAATTGGAATCCTGGGTTGTGTAAAGACTTTTTTATTGCACTTAGAAAGATTTTTCCTACATGATTGACCACTTAATAAACATCATAAATAACAGTGCAGGATGCCCGTAATTGTTTACTAGAGCAAGTTGTGGCATCAGAAAATACCAACAAGTTTTAAGAATAGACTTACTGGTTCTGGTGATAGGTTTCGACCGTGATTAGTGACCACTCACTAGACAAAGCAGCACCGCCAAGCAGCCTTGCCATGTTCCTGTGTGGTGTCTGGTGACACCATTTAAGAGGGTGGTTTAGAATTGAGGCTCCGTTATGGTTACTAACCACTCTTGAGGGTCGTTCCACTGCCACCTTCTCACGAAAATCATTTGTCGTCACGAGTGAATTGGTATATTGGGCAGGCGCGTTCCATCGTAGAATACATCATTGCTTAATATAATGCAAGCCTATTGCTGAATTTGAAAAAATAACAACCTAACATAATAGAGGAAAACTTACCTGTGCTGTGATAGCTTTAAGTGCAATTTTATCATCATGATGTATCAGACCGTTGAGTCTTACAACAATAGCATCATTGGTCAAATCTACTTCTTTTCCAATTTGATGCAGAACTGAGTTTATTAGCTGAAAGCCAATAAAAATCTATATTAATATTTTATAGCTGAAGAGATGGTTTTGTTGAACGAGCTAATCTCGGCCACTACTGGGCCGATTTCAAAAATTCTTGCCCTATTAGATAGCCCATTTATGGAAGGTAGCCTGTTAGAAGATACTTTAATCACACTGCTGGGCATGATATACAATATAGCATGCAGGGGAGAAGCCGCGAGTGGTAACTTATTAAGCTAATATAAATAAAGTATTTCTACAGACTGCAATAAAATGTTCTCAGGAAGTTATTATTGAAAAATAATTATCTTTTAAAAGTGAAGTAAGAGGAGAACATGAACCATGGTCCTACAAATGTTAGTAATAGAATAGATAGTGTATGCAAGATGGTAGGGGTCATCAAGGCAGACCGAGAAAAGATAACGGGGCAATCCAGATGAATTAGATATAGACTGTGGACAAGATCTCAGCAGTGGGACAGTAAAAGCTAGCAAAAATAAAAGGTCATGGATCATTTTTAAAAGAATACATAAGTCTTATAATATGCTTTTTGTTTACCGAACAAAATACTATGTAGTCATTAATTATGAATCTATGTTAATACTAGATTCCGGGCATGGTTTCTGATTGGGATAAAAAGTAACCTATTTGTTAATGCTAGCTTGACCGCTATCTATCACTGTGCCAAATTTCATCCAATTCCGTCGAGTAGTTTTTGCGTTAAAGAGTACCTAATAAACATACATACATACTTTCTTATAAACTTTCGAGTTATATTATTAGTAGTAAGTATGTATTATAGTGTATTATTAAAGTTTCCATATTACAAGCTCGCCTCAGTTTGGGATCAGATTGCAGCCATGAGTGTATCTCCCAGCATATTAGATATTTTTAATCTAACTTACCGTAGTTTTACCACATCCTCTAGGTCCAATCATAAGGGCTGAATGAGATTCTCCGTGCATTACAGTACGTTTAAATAAGTCGAAAACGTGATCCCTTTCTTTATTATGTCCACGGAAAGACAAATCGTTTTCCATTATTTTCAACTTCAAATACTTTCTAATTAATTTTATTTGAGTAGATAAGATATTTCCTGAACTTAATCCGCGCATTTTCTATGAAAAAGTTATAAATCTTGTACACAAACAAAATCAGCTGTTGCGTTTCACTATTATCGTTTTCGTGCATTTCCCGCTTTTTTGTGTTATGTATGAGTGATTTGACGTTGACATTTGACAGTATGTTATACGACAGTAACGACTGACTAGAAGACATTAAATTGAGTGAATGAGAAAAATAGTAGCTTGAGCTATAGTGATGTCCGTACGTAAATGTATATAAAACACCAATGCAATCGGACTACCTAGTATACATTACAATCTGTATTACAACTGCAAAGTGTAAACTGTAAATTTTACTATTGCTTACCTACAGTTGAAAATCCCGCCAAAATAATGAGACTATTGGCGAAAAATACTATGCAAGTGCGCATGTGCTATAATTACGTCTGCGCGGTTGAACATTTGCGCGATCGATAAACGAACGACAGACATAAACGAGCTAAATATCGTAAGATATTTATTCGTAAGATTAAATAGTTTACCACAGTTCCTAAAAAAAGACAGTAAAACTATATAACAAATAAATCAAATATCTTTTTTTAAACTGTCGCATGTTATTGAATAGTAAAATGCGTATTATTTTATTTGATGTTGGTGTCAAATTGTTTAGTTAACTGATTTTTTTAAGTTATTTTTTTTTAATAATCAGAAAATATCACTAGTAAATAAAAGAAACACACATTTAAATTGAAATTTATGTAAGGTTACGAAAAATAGTATTTGTGTTTTTATCTTTAAAGTTTTAAACTTTATTAATTCAACTCAAAAAATCTTGAGAATAATAATCCCATTTAGGCAATAGTTGTGTTTACTAGGCATCCCTTTCTAACGTGTAACAAAGGAAGTTTCTTTCCTTTTCTTGACCTTAAATTCTGCAGATTTCATTGTGCTGGCAAGGAAATAAAATTTGCAAGTACCCCGAATTTTAAAATATTTAACTAAATTTATTTAAAATGACTTTTTAGGAAGTGTACTGATCTTATTTTTAAAAAGTGATTATGAGTGGATTCAAAACCTAATATATTGTGGTTTATTTAAGTTTTGGTGATTTCCAGGGAGACAAAAAGAGTTGAGGACTAAAATAGACATGAAAATCAATTTGAATATCACCGACTGTGCAAAATGTACTGATGTGTAGTGTTGTATTTAGAATATCAATAAATTCAAGTTTTGACAATGAGTGCTAAACAGTGTACCAGGTTTTAAATAATTCAATTATTTATTGCAAATATTGCACACAACACGAGTCCTAAATATCACAATGTAATTTGTAAAATATATTTTTTCCAATTAGAGAACAGCAGTGTGGCACGCTTTGAGTGTTTATTAGTTAAAGTGAAAGAATTAGGACGCAATTAGCTTAATGCTTCAAAATTGTAAGTGTTCAAAGCCTTTTTATTAATTTGCATTATTTTTTCGACTTATATTATAGCTGTAGGCATGTGCATATTTTATAACTTGACTTACCAATTTATACTTTTCATTAATTTAAATATATTTATAAAATCAATAAGTTCATATTCAAGGTTTTAACAAAGACCTTGTGAATGACTTAAATTTTCACATTCAATTCCGATTTTTAAGTTTAGAAGGTTTCAACCAAATGGCCTTTGAGAAATTTAAAGCTGTTTATTCGGAAGATGTTAGGTGTTATTTTATGTCAAACCAAATCAATTACAATATGTACTGCAACACGACATAACCTTGAAACAGAATGTAGCCTTGATATTGTTTTTATATATCGTTCGACCTGTGAATGCTAACATCAAAGTGTAATAATCATTAAATTAGTTATCTCAACAGTTTGGTGCATAATGTTCTTTACTATACTGAAATGTTTTAGATATACTAGCGGCCCGCCCCAGCTTCGCCCAGGTAGCTTCAGCCCACTCAACAATTTACAAAAAATCTGATAAACAAAGAACCACTCAATCGATTTTGTGCTAACTTCACATAAACCATCTACTACATAGTCCAAACAATGCCTACACATTTGGTTTGAATAGGTAAGCCCGTTTTTGAGTTATAAAATTACAACGAAAAGTGGCATTGATTTTTATATGTATAGATTATAGACCAGAGGGCTGGCCAACATCTCGGTCAAGAAATATACTACTTCCTAGTGAGAGATCTTGGTCAAAGTATTAGTAGTATACAACGTGGCAATGCTCTGGTAGCACTCACGCTGCCAGTCTTCTTGGCATATAACTACCGCCACCGCTAAGATGGATCGTAGACGATTATCTCCTAAACGCAACGCAACCGTTTATTATTTACAATGAAGCAATTTAAGAAACGGTCTAATTTTTGATTAGTTTACTAAACAGTCTAGTTTTTAAACAGGTTTGCTGATCGATCTTATTTTCGACTGTTTAGTCTTAGAGTTGTTTAGAAAATGTTTTGTATTTTATGACACAATTTGACTGCCCAATAAATATTCCCATTTAAATTTACAGTTTACACCTAAAACAAACTTTTTTTGTTTATATTAAATACCAACCTATTTGTTCATTGTCAATACACATTTTTAAATTAGGTAGTTACTAAGTAAGTAGGTAATACGCCATCTAAGTTATTAAAGTGCAGTAAAGTATTACATTTTATTTTTTACAGTTTATTTTTTTTATTTATTTACATAAAAATCAAAATCGTTATAACAAGTTCAGAACTTTGACCTTGAGCGACGCGATGTGTACCTAATTTAACCAAAACAGAAAAATATTTATGTAAAATAATAAAATAGGCAATGTAGGTATTCTAATTTCATAAAATTAGTAAATTTGTTTGTGAGCATAAATATGTTCAATGCTAATAGGATTAAAGTATATTTTCGTTCAGCTCGCTCGGTCGTTAATCGACAACGCGAGACGTTTCGTTGAAATGAGCATCGCGAAGCGTTGCGCACATTGATTTGACCGGTTGTGTAAATCGTTATTAATCGTTTATGATTTACGTGTGGACTGTAAAAGATGCACCCGTTTACTCCCAAATAACCGTTTACGTAAACGGTTCGTTCATTCAACGCCCACGTCTAACATATTCCCCATATTGGATACAATTTGAAGGAATTCTATGACGCTCCATCTGATTTTTTCAAGTTAACAATTTCAGTTTAAGATGTTGTATTTTCTTATATTCTAAGCTACAAGCTAGTGCCTATTATGTATTATTGTCTATTATCACTGCCTCAGCGGTTTAGTGGTAAGCGTGTTCGCTTATTAACCGCGAGGTCCTGGGTTCGATTGTTGGGTTGAGCAAAAAGACTTCGTATACATAGAGAATCTTAGTAGCAGCTCAAAGTTTGGAAATTAGCCCGATGAACGGCAATAAGCTCGCCTTCTATTACAAATGGAAAAAATAGAAAAGTGAAAATATAAAAAAGAAGAAAAATAGTGAAAAGTGGGTGATCTTCACCTCTGCCCACACCTCCAGATAAATCAGGCGTGATGCTATGTTATGTATTTATTGTCCATAGATACACAAAATTTATTGTTTTTTCCTAATTTACATTTATTTTGTTAGTAAGAATCGATTAATAACAATAATTAGTCGATTACTTAGAACAGAATTTATTGTTCCATTCACATTTCCAATAATAATGTTAGAAAATCCTTTTATAATTCTGTTTAAGCTCGTTTAATTTTTCGCGTTCTTATAGTTTCGCTAACCTGACATTAGCAAATAGTTATTAAACAAAAAGCCCAAAAAAAGTTACAAAAGTCATTCAATTTGATTCTATTAGTTCATTTCATTCCTACACTAAATTTATCGGTCAAGAAAATTAAAATTTAAAAATATACGCGATACATCTTTTTCATCTCAATCAATGTATTTTTCTTGGAGTTAGTAAAAGACAAAAAATAATTGGTTTGTTGTGTTTCCTTTGCTCAATTCATAAATTCTTGCCTGTCTTCCTATAAAATTGCGTGTTTTTCTTGATAACATTGTTCCATCTGCCAAGTAATATAAAATTTAAACGTTAATTAATATCTAAGCTATTTAGTGCTTTATTTGAACAACACATTGGATTGTTTTGTGCGTGGGAATTATCATAACTGAAAACTGTTGTATTATCATAAAAGGTATGTGAAGCTTAATGTGTAACAAAAATTAATTTAACTTGTATTCCCAATGGAAGCAATTGTGGTGTGATGCTTATGCTAAAATAGTAAATTAATAGCAATTTACGCTGTATAGATTAATGTAAAATAGTTATTACTTGCAAAATTACTAGGTATATACATACAAAAATATGTTTTACTTATAGCAGTTAAGTATTATTCTTGTTTGTCACTAGTCCTTATTCCTTTGTTCCTGCTTGGAGGTTATTATTTACTTGGGGCCGCCCTTTACCGTACTGCCAAGTTAAATAGGTAGTATAAATAAACTTGTTTTCAGAGACTAAACTTAAGACCTAATCCTTAGGGTTCGTCTGTTTCCTTTGCTCCTCCACCCTAAATTTGTGACACCTATTAATAATCTATCAGATAACTTTTTAACAAGGTTATCACAACCTACCTTCATCCTTTCCACCTTTCCTCATTCTATAAACTGGGAATATGACTTGTGTATTATATAAAAAAAATTACTCATTTTCCTGGTTCACCAAATTAAGTCTTACATTTGCTTCTATTTTTATACTCTGTTTAGTTTTCATTAGCCTAATGTAAGGCCAGTGAAGATAAAGAATGTAAAGAAAGTTTTAATACTTCTGAACTGACCAGTTTCGTTTTGGAAAATTTAACACGGAACTAGTATTTCACTCATTCTCCTCTGCCAAGGTACATGAACAGTTTGTGTGCTGAAACTACATATCTTGTGTTTGCACTTCATCTTTTATATGTGTGCTGTATGTACCTGGCCTCCCCCAAAAACTAGCAGAAACAATTTAGTACCGGAAGTTGTATAAAACACCTCCTGTGTTAAATGCTCTAAGAGTCTAAGACTTTCCTGTACCATGAATAATTCAAAACAGGCATTGTCAACCAATGGCATTACTGCATATATCAGGGATAAGAGGAAGAAGGAATGGGGTAATATGTGCTTTCAATCAAATTGTAACTCAATAAGTCTGCTTGTCTATATATTTTATTGCGTTTCATTGGTTTTACTTATACACTTGTTCATTAGAAGATTTCAGCGGTCTTTACTCTAGGTAGCTCTAGGGAACTGTGTAATTTTTTTTTTTAAATATTGCCAGATGCATCTCGTGTGTGTGGTGAAGAGGAGCCATAATGGCGGAAGAACACGCGTGCCTTGTGCGCGCGCGGTCCGACTCTGACTCGAGGAACTCCAAGCTTAGCTTCGGCGCTATGGCTTACACTGAGGAACGGCTTAGTGGTAAGTGTAGCAATGTTATAAAGCTTAGAGTTTGTTTGGTTCAATGTCTTGTCTGTCTTGCCAAACTACTGTTTTAATTTAAAAAAGTATTGCACTGTCAGCTAGCGCATTTATTGAGGAAGGCTATAGGCTACATTTTTATTTCACTGCTAAGTACGATATAAAATATAGCTCCCGCAGCCGAAGCAGTTTACGTTGCAAGTTGCTATTAGTAACATCATCAGCAGCCTACAGCTGTCCACTGCTGGTATAGTCCTCGAAAATAAGCGCCATTTCACCGTATCCTCGGCTTGTTGCATCCAGCTACTGCCGGCTATCTTTCGCAGATCGTCACTCCACCTAGCTGGAGGGCGTGCCACACTATGCTTGCCAAGACGTGGTCTCCACTCGAGAACTCTGTCGATTAGTAACATATTGATGAATTTAACTAGTTGATAAAAGTAAATTAACATTAAGAAAAATCCATCAACAACCCATCACTAGAGTGAAAGAAAGTGTATTAGTGTTCTGCTGTAGTAACATGTTCTTCCTTTAATTATTTATTTTATTTTTGTTTATTTATTTATTTACACCATACGTTCACTACCATGACAGGTTTAGACCTAATGCGATAGAGAACATAACAATGATTATATCTTACATGCCAAAAAGTAATTAGCCCTAGTGAAGGCACTCAGCGATCAAGAGACCAAATCTACATTATGTAAAGAGATGACAGAATTTAGGACTTAACCACACACACTGGTCGAGTTAGTATCCTAGAATGGTTAGTTCTTATACATTTCCTTACATAATCTGCTTCAGTAGTCAAATAAGTGTGTTCGCTCAATAACCGCGAGGTCTCGGGTTTGATTCCCGGGTCGAGTAAAAATACTTTTCTGATATACCTAAGAGGTTAGAGAATCTTAGTAGCAGCTCAAAGTTTGGAATTGTGCTCGAATTATCAGCAAGAGACTTCCATGGTTAGCAGAAATAGGGTGATATGGCAATACACGTGAGTGCTATGTTCCATATGGTTATTTTCTCACAGATATTGAACATATTAATAAAATAATGTCTACCCTTCCGGCAAATGTCGCACTGGCCTTGAAGTGACTAAGGCTTTGCATAATCAACTGTTGGCGAGGTGTGTTACATACATAGTAGACGCCGCAATGATCGAACTTTGCTCGGTGTTTTTTTGGAAGTTATATTAAAGGGCTCCAAGTAATAGTTTTTCTTACAAAAGAAAGAAAGAAAAGCATTTATTTGACAGAGACAGGACACACAGAATCAAATAAAAAAAAACACATGAAAGGAGAAAAATAAAACATAAATGAAAACAATTAAAAAGAAAAAAAAAACAAATAGTAAGTCTGAAAATAAGGAATTAAAAAATGTATTATTAGTACTCGAACACGGAATGAATAAAACTTTTCCTTGCCAGAAAATACAAATAAAACGACGTTTTCTTAAAATGAAAACTAGCTAAGATACTCCAAGTATATTAGAAAAGTCTTTTTGTTTGTTGCTCGACCCGGGAATCGAACCCGAGAACTCGATGCTTACCGAGAATCGGCAGGATACTAAAGGGTTTAGTGGGTAAACCCAATAGATAGACAAAGATAGATAGATATTTATTTATTTCATATTAAGGTCCAGTAGAATTTTAGTGACACTAGGTCCTACACTAGGATACCCTGTGTTGCAGGCTCCAGTCTCTTTCGACGTAGTAATAGTATATAAAAATAATAACATAAAATAAAAATTAAATCATATGCTCGTCTCTTCAGGCACAGACAGCGGTGGCGGGGAGCCCGGTAACGGCATCCACATGGTCACCAGTCCGCCAGAGAACGACACTGAGAGCGGCGAGCTCCTCGACTACAACGACTCCAGCGTGCTGGAACAGTTCCATGATGATGCTCTCAAACAGGTACCAGTTACACTAACTATACAATAGGTGTTAAAGGTTAAAAGTTAAAAAAGAAAACTATAATAAGTAAAAAAAAAAATTCAAACAAAAAAACAATCGCCTTTCAAAAAAATTAAAAAAAATATTTCTTGTAATTGAAGTCGATGCTAATATCTATGAGATATTAGCATCAACTTATAAGACAACTCCTTAGAAGGCGGATCTTTCTTTTTTTTAGAGGTATTGTTAACTAATTCTGCCCGTGGCTTCGCTCGAATGACCCCCGTTTCCCCCCTTAGAAGTTGAGTTTTGAAAGATCCTTTCTTATTGCATAGAAATCTATTGCTCATATGGAACCTGTACCAAATTGAGTCTTTAGATCTAGCTGTTTGGACTGTGCGTTGATATTGTCAATTGTTAATTAGAAGAAGATATAATTTTTTTTTGTGTTGTTCTCAGGCCGGGTGTGGACTGGCCCAAGTCCGGGTTATGATACCAGTGTGCCTGGCGATACTGGGCGCGTCGTTAGAGCTGGCCGCCATCCCTTTCATCTTGCCATCTGCTGAGATTGAACTGTGCATCCTCCTGCACGAGAAGAACTGGCTCGGTCAGTCACTATGTCCAATACCTTGTAGTTACGACTGCCTAAACAGCACATGTTTGCGTTTAGCTGTCTAGAAGAGATGATAATTAATTCAGATAAATTTCTTAAGCGTGCTAATTCATGACTATTAGCATGCTATTCGCTATTCGCATTATATCATTATATATAATATAGTATATGACTTTTGTTAATACGTGAATTAAAGAGCTAATAATTTCACTCGCGAACGATGTCAATCAAGGTCACGTGAAACAGAAAGATATAGTACGTGGTTGCGTGTGACAGAGAGCGCACGCTGCCGGTTGTGACCGGAGTAATATGTATGCATAATAAGTAGTTATGACATGACGCAAGTGGTAAATTCGCATCATCTTCACAGAATTTCACGCATCCATTTAATTTGTGAAATGCTAATGAATTCGCATGCGTTAGCAATTAACAATTAAAAAACAAAACATTAAAATTTTTTTACATGCGTTAGCAATTAACGTTAACAATTTATGTGAATGCTAATTAAAAGTATGGTTTAGATCATGTCCCAACTCTTTTTATACCGTGCGGGTCCTTAAAAAGGGTTGGGACTTTTCTGATTTCTCAGAACTTATAGATCTTCTTCACGGCGATATTCTTCGGTAACAAATTAAACAAATTCTTCAGTTTTTTTATTATAAGTATAGAATGTAAACAAACAAATTCTTCTGCTTTTTAATATAAGTATAGAATGTAAACAAACGAATTCTTCGGCTTTTTGATATAAGTATAGAATGTAAACTAACAAAATTGCTGCTTAGTTTATTAGAATTAGAGATCTTTTAACCTAATTGATTGTTAATGTTAGTTATATAAGTTTGGAACTTGTTTCTCTCCTCAGTAATGATAAGCTTAGTGGGTGGGTCAGTGGGTGCATGTGGGTGGGGCACACTGGCTGGTCGGCTCGGACGTCGTCGCGCGTTGCTCTCGTGTTTGGCTGTTAACGCTGTCTTCGCAGCCATCGCCGCTTTTATGCCTACATATGGAACATTTATGATGGCCAGGTAAGTCTTTTAACTGACTCCAAAAAATATATTCTAGAATTGGTCTTGCGCTTGTCTAAAACTTGCCTGATGTTAAGCAAGTTTACGATAGAACTAGCGACCCGCCCTGGTTTCGCACGGGTGCAATGCTGATATTAAATATATTGAGGTATATTTACAAAATGTCCTTTTATAATACGTTAACAGCTTTTTGCCATTAGACAATACAAAAAGCACGACCCGCGCGCGGCCGGGCCGGTACCGCCGCACCGCTATTTTAAATCTGTAATATCTTCGGAAATATTCATTTAAATTATGTGCTGTAAAGGGGCAAATTGATCTATATTAAATAGACAGTGTATTTAAGGTACTTAATTAGATAAGGATTAATGCAAAATTGCTTAAAATCGCTTCGTAAACAAGCCATTACTTTTGGTTTAAAGTAAAATATAAAAAAGTGGTTATGGTGGGTTATCCCTAAGAGATAGACATATACCACCTCGGACTTTTTTGTTGACCTTTTTAAGGTGTGCAATACTTAGTACATTATTTTGATATATCTCGTAGGGTTTAGCCAGCGTTTGCAATGTAAGCACAAAAAATGCGTTAATTTACGACATCGCATCAGAAACGTGTAAAATTATCAGTGTATTTTGTACTATATTATGCATGTATTATATATATAAACCTTACTCTTGAATCACTCTATATGATAAAAAAACGGCATGAAAATCGGTTGCGTAGTTTTAAAGATTTAAGCATACATAGGGATAATATAAGGGACAGGAATGCGACTTTGTTTTATACTATGTAGTATCAATCATAGTATAAATATTCGTATTTGCGAATGATTTTCGGTGAGAAAGTGGCAGTGGCATGAGGCTTAATATTGGTAGAAACCATACGCGCGCGACACGCGACACGCGTCACGCGGGAATTTGGTTCGTAAAATGTAGTTATCTGAATATTTCTATATACTCTCTGTGGGACCCACAAGCGGAAGGAGTGCGATTTAAAGTGTACGGAAACAAGTGGTATGGCGATAAAATCGCTTCGATTCTAGCTCGTGGAGATAGTTTCTTACGGCGTATATAGTTAGGCTCGTCTGTGACTCCGACAGGAGATATGTCGCAGTAAGATAGATCAAGCCGTAATATAGTTATAGAAAGCGATTAATTACTATCTCACTAGGAATATAGTTATAAATCGGTCCAAGCAACTTGTAAATAGCTGTTACAAGTGTGCATCGAAATCGGCATAAATACTAGCGCCATTCGTATTTTACTAGACCTACATTAAATTAAATTAAATTAAACTTTATTTTCAGACCAAGTCCATAGAGTAGGAACATAATAAGTAGGTACAGCACATTAAAATAAAAAGAATATACACGTAATTTAAAAAGAAAATACACAACATTTAAAAGGCAATTAACGTTGAAGTTCAAGTTTGATGTGTCACCACAAGCTGCAACATTATTATTTACAACTTGTAGTGATTCACCCGACCAGAACACGCACGAACTCCTTCATCAGGTTGGAGTCGTACTTGTCTACAATAACCCCTAAGATACCATTAGTGCTGCCCCTTATTCGATTTAGCAGGGATGCGACTCTTTTTCGAATTATAGCATGGAAGCCATCCACTCTGGCCTCCACAAACATGCCCGAGGCACTGCAAAAACGGGGCAGCCCTAATAGCATCCTAAAACCGTTATTATATTGAACGCGCAACACATTATGCGACCTCTGGGTGTACTTAAGCCACAGGCTGCTCGTGTAGAAAACTTGACAATACATTGTTTATCTGTGGTAATAAAACTGTCCGTGTCGAGCGCTTCCCTCGTTTCGTCGTTAGGTTACGGGCCGACGGGGGTTTAACCTAACCCCTAGAGTTTAATAACCACACACACACACATACATATCGACCGGTGACGACGAGAGCTAACAACGTCCCAGGTTCTGCTCGGCGCTGGGGTCGGGCGGCATAATCCCCACCGCGTTCGTGTACCTGTGCGAGATGTGGTGGGCGGGCGCGCGGCGACTGGCGGCGAGCGCGGCGCCGCTGGCGGGCGCGGCGGGCGCGGCGCTGGGCGCGGCGCTGGCGCGCGCCGTGCTGCCCGCCGACGGCGCCGCTACGCTTGTCGAGAATAAGGAACATTTTAGCGCTTGGCACAGGTTTGTATGTTTCAAGTTTTTTTTATTACGAATGATTGTCGGTGAGAAGGTGGCGGTGGAATCAGCCCCTCTAAGGTTAGAAACCTTAAAGGAGCGACGATTCCGACCCACCCTCCCTGCACGGTGTCGCCGGACGTCGCCCTGGAACACGGCGAGGCCGCTCGACGGTGCGGCTTCGGCCGGTGGGTGGTCCCTAACCGCGGCCGAAGCCTACCGACGGTCGATTTGCACGACCCGGGGATCACGTGTGAGGATTCGATTAAAGGGCTGCACCCCCGGACGAAGGTGGCTCAGCTCCCGAAACCCCTCAGTTTTCCAGATTTGACATATTCCACATTTAATTTTGAAATAACTATGGAGCTGCTACAGTTGTGGAAAATAAAATTTTAATACATTATAATATTTGGCACACGTAGTTATTTTACTTTTATTATTGTGTTCAGGATTTGATATACCCACATTTAACGTGTTCCATATTTAAAGTGTTCCACATTTGACTTGTTCCATATTTGACGTTCGACGTTCCAACATAATATTATACTAGCGGCCCGTCCCAGCTTCGCCCGGGTAGCTTAGCAATAAATTAAAATTGCGACTATAATTTGAGATTTAAAGTGTCCTATCTCTCAAGTTGGATCGAACTGCACATGGTGTGCGAATTTTATTATAATCGGTTAAGTGGTTTAGGAGTCCATTGAGGACAAACATTGTGACACGAGATTTATATATATTAAGATTGGTGGCGCATAGCCGTACCTCTACTGGTACAATAAAAAACCGAGGTTGCAAGAATGAGATTATATAATTAAAAAACTACTAAAACTAAAGGATTAAAAAATCAAAAGACTAGCAATCTCCATTTTCGAATCCTAACTTGAATAAAATACGCAATGATTTTTCAGAGCATAAAAAAATCTAATTCAATATGGTTTTATTTCTTTGAGAATTTTAATTAGGGAGGGGTCAGCCAGCAAGCCTCGCAGTCCGTGCACGGCCTTTCGGCCATTGTCGCATATGTTTGTTTACGTACTTTTCCGTGAATGTAATTAATATTTTCTGTTTGTGTCAATTCATATTATTTACACTTCCGCTTCCGCATCCGTTTCCGTTTCTGCCAAAATTTACTTTTGACATCTGTTTCCGTTTCTGGTTCCGCTAATAGACACTTCCATTGCATCACTAATTTTAATTCTTCATGAAATAAGACAAAAATATAATAGATAATAATAAATAAATAATAAATATTCTGGGACACGGTCATCTGGTCCCAAGCTAAGCAGAGCTTGTGTTATGGAAACCAGATAACGTATATACTATAGTGTGCATTGAAATTAGCATAGATACTAGTACCATTTGTATTCTACTGGAACTACATTTTTTATTTGTGGTAATAAAACAAAGTTAGTCTGTGTCGAGCACTTCCCTCGTTTCATTTTTAGGTTACGGGGCCACGTGGGTTAGGTTACGTTAGACTTTTAATAACCACACACGCACATACATCAACATTCGTGTTTGTGTCGAGTCTGGGGGTAAATATGTATTATAAGTATATATTTACAAAAGAAAAGTATTATATGTATAGTATATACCAGTTATCTGGTTTTCATAACACAAGCTCTGCTTAGCTTGGGACCAGATGACGGTGTGTGTTATTGTACCAGAATATTTATTTATTTATTACAGGTTGCCCCAAATCTTTTGTGAACTCATTCAGGGAACATGAAAATAAATCTACCCTCTCCGCGACCGTGTTAAGTATATGTAAGGCACGCGTTATCGTTTAGTTCAATAAACTTTACAACAATTGTTTTAAATTGGTTTCAGGTACCTGCTGTTGTGTATGCTGCCTATCCTAGCATCATTAGTGAGTCTGATATGGACACAGGAGTCGCCGAGGTTCTTGTTGGACGTGGGACGGGAAGTCGACGCTATAATGCTATATCAGGTACTTACTGGCTACCGAACTTCATACCACGTTGTCACCTTTGAAACCTACGTTAGACCTCTACAATTATTTTCACCGAAATCAGCCCAATCGGTCCAGCCATTATCGGTTTTTATTACTATAAAAAACAGTGAACTTAATAGCAGCGAATGAGAAGCGGTATCGGCCTCTTCTTTGAAATACAAGGTGACTGGTACATGAACTTTGGGTGGGTAGTGTAATATACTAGAATGTTCGAGAGCCTAACCAAAGGAAATATACGTTATCATATGGACACAGGTTTATTTCGACTGAGTGTCGTGAGTTTAAGCTACCCTCCACCGATTCATTATTTATTTACTAACTAACTAATACCTACATAGCGTACACAAGTCTTAGATTTACGCGAATATCACACATTGAAATAAAACTACTTTTTAACGGATTTTATCGCGGTTTATTTTAGATTTTAGATCCCGACGTTTCAAAGTCTTTTCAGACTTCATGTTCACGGGTGGACTGAGATATTTGACGTCCAAAAATATTAATCACAATTATTACTAACTACCTTCAAACATTAATATTTAAGTTGCGTTCCGATAAAGCCGCGATAAAATCCGTTAAAAAGTAGTTTTATTTTAATACCTACATTACGGGTAGCAGCGGCAAAGAGTCCATACAAGCCGATTGCCATCGGATTAGTACCTTTAGGAAATGGTCAATATCACACGTACTGAATAATATATTATGTAACGCCTAAAAGTTCTAAATAGCAACAAAAATAAGTATTGCATCAAGTGTAAGAACGATCGGTGACGGTAGTGAAGAGATATTATTTTCATAAGTAAGAACTTTTTTGCTCCGGCTTCCCTTTTTCAGACTTTCATCCTTCGCCACTGGTGGGTAAACTTTACCTAATTATAATAATAACTAGCTTGCGCCCGCGGCTTCGCCCGCGTGGTGTTAGGATAAAAATTAACCAAGTGAGAGATCTATAGGAACCCTTTATCATATTTTTTTATTTGTTATTGGTGGAACCCCGTTTCACCCCCTTAAAGGGTGAGTTTTGAAAAATCCTTTCTTAGTGCACCCCTAGACTCTTTAAGGTCTATGTGCCAAATTTGGAGTCTCCAGACCCGGCGGTTTGGGTTCTGCGTTGATATGTCAGTCAGTCAGTTTCTTCTTTTATATATTTAGAAGAGAGATAATATTCTAGGACATTAACACACACGGTCATCTGATTCCAAACTAAGCAGAGCTTGTGTTATGGAAACCAGATAACTGGTATGACTTATCATATTATTATACTACTTGTTTTTTGTAAATACATATTTATAATAGATAATTACACCCAGACTCAAGATAAAATGTCTGTCTCATGGTGGGAATCGAACCCACGACTTGCGGTGTGAAAAGCAAATATCTTACCGACCACGCCAGTAGATGTCTAAAAGATCCTTAAATGTGCTATAGTTTGTGGTACATATTGTGTTACAGAATATCCACCGCAGCAACCAGTCCCGCGTGTGTGGAACCCGCGGCAGTGGGAGGGCGGGAGACTTGGCGCTCCCTGCCAAGAGACGTCCGCCTGCCCTGCATCATGTACGACACAGTGTCAAAATGGTAAATATCTACTCTGACAAACACAAACTGCATCAAAGTATTTAACCAAAATATAGATAATTACACCCAGACTCAAGAAGAACAGACGTGTTCATCACACAAATGTGTAACTTGGGTGGGAATCGAAACCCACGACCTGCGGCATGAAAAGCAAGCATCTTACTCACTACGCCACGCTTACTATAGATATACCGTTTAACTCGCGTATCGCCATCTGAGGTACAAAGTTATAAAACATTAATTAAATCTCATAAATAACTATTTAACCACAGATAAAAGTAATGTAAGACTATTCGTCACTAATATCCATATCGCTTGAATCATCATCACTGTCTGTGCAGCTTGAGGAGTCAGAATCTTGGCGATAGGCGATACGCGTGTTAAACGGTCTATCTATAAAAAACAGACCTTCAGATGTCTTATAGTTTCAGAGTTCTAAATGTTACAACCTGTATAGGCTCACAATTGCAGACAAAAGACGCGGATCAACTAGTTGATTCATTATAAACTTTTTTAAATATATGAATGCAGTTTTTCTTTAGTAATATTGATGACATGGCTCCTAAGAACAGATTTTCGTATGAAAACATGTCGCAAGCACTATCTATCTCTATCGTTTAGAGATGAGTAGAAAGAGATAAGACTATGCTTGTATCATGTTCTGTTGTGCAGTGCAAACACCCAGTTATAATTTCAGAGTTTACCATACTAACCATTCTAACGCCGTGGCCACGGGACACTGCGTCGGGCGGTGCGACTGGCGATTTTGTAGTTCATTGCCCAGTCGCGTTCACTTGTCTTTAGACAATTCTAAAGCAAACACGCAATGAACGATGATACCGCAAAACGCGCCGCCCGACGACGCCAAGTCCCTTGGCCATAACGTAAATATTACATCCTGTATAGGCTCGCCAATGTAGTACACAAAGATCCGTGGATCGACAAGTTGATTGATATAATTCTATTGTCCACAGTTCTGGCAGTCATATTTCCAGTTGTTCTCACACCCATACAAGACTACGACCATCGCACTGGGGGCGATTTTATTATTCATGATGTCTATACAGGTAACATTTAGTTCACATTATAACGGCCTCGCCTTAGAAATATAAGTACACGGGTCCGACTCCCGGTCATGCCCACCCATCTTTATGTTGATTGTTTCATCGACGCTGGTTAATATCGGTGAAGGAAAACATCGTGAGGAAACAGGCATGTCTGTTGCTCAGTTACGCCAAAACTAATAAACCGATTTGGATGGATTTTGGTATGGAGCTGGTTTGATACCCGACATTTCATCTATAATATAAAAATGAATCGCAAAATGTGTTGGTAAGCGAATAACTCGAGAACGGCTGAACCGATTTTGCCAATTCTTTTTTTAGAATATTCCTTGAAGTACGAGGATGGTTCTTACGCAGAGAAAAATGAAAAACTCTTCCAAAACGGCCTGACCGATTTTTATGAATAACTATGGTTGGTAGGTCTGAGAATCGGTCGCAATCTATTTTCGGACCCGGTAGGTGGCACTGTTTTACCGGGCAGGACGACGTCTGCGGGGTCCGCTAGTAGAAAATATAAAGAATATTCCAAAGAATTATAATATGGTATAGATGTGTAAAATACCAACGTTACACTTTTTTTTGTGACGTGACGTTAGGAACTTGATATTATTATATTCCCTCTCTTTCTTTCACAGTACTACCTCTCGTCATACATCCCAGCTACAGTAGACCAAATGGAAAACGCAGAATTCGAGGCGTCGAAGCGACTGATCTCTAACATTACATTCACAGACGAACATTACAACAATACCCTCGAAAATATTGTATATACGAATGTTTCCTTCGAAAACTCTGTGTTCCGAGACATGCTGATGTCGCACGTGAGATTCAAAAACTGTTCGTTTTATAATGTCTCACTGACAAATGTCAAGACGTCGTACGCGAGTTTCGAAGGATCGCTGTTCGTTAATAGCACGTGAGTACTGATTTTTTGTTGATTCCCATGTGTTTAGTAGTGAAAATCCGGCTCGAAGGACCATTAATTCGCCTCATAACTCATCATCTTCGGCTGGATTGGATATAATTCGGGTCGCAATACCACTCCGACTCGAAGGATCATAATTTGGTTACAAGGGCCATCATCCGGCTCGAAGAACCATTATTTTGGTCGAAAAATAATTATTTGGTGTAAAGCACAGTCATCTATTAGTTATTGTATATACGAATGTTTCCTTCGAAAACTCTCTATTCCGAGACATGCTAATGTCACACGTGACATTCAAAAACTGTTCGTTTTATAATGTCTCACTGACAAATGTCAAGACGTCGTACGCGAGTTTCGAAGGATCGCTGTTCGTTAATAGCACGTGAGTACTGATTTTTTTGTTGATTCCCATACGTTTGGTAGGGAAAATCCGGCTCGAAGGACCTTTAATTCGCCTCATAACCCATCATCTTCGGCTGGATTGGATATAATTCGGGTCGCAATACCACTCCGACTCGAAGGACCATAATTTGGTTACAAGGGCCATCATCCGGCTCGAAGAACCATTATTTTGGTCGAAAAATAATTATTTGGTGTAAAGCACAGTCATCTATTAGTTATTGTATATACGAATGTTTCCTTCGAAAACTCTCTATTCCGAGACATGCTAATGTCACACGTGAGATTCAAAAACTGTTCGTTTTATAATGTCTCACTGACAAATGTCAAGACGTCGTACGTGAGTTTCGAAGGATCGCTGTTCGTTAATAGCACGTGAGTACTGATTTTTTGTTGATTCCCATATTATGTTTGGTAGGGAAAATCCGGCTCGAAGGACCATTAATTCGCCTCATAACCCATCATCTTCGGCTGGATTGGATATAATTTGGGTTGAAACACCACTGCGACTCGAAGGACCATAATTTGGTTACAAGGTCCATCATCCGGCTCGAAGAACCATTATTTTGGTCGAAAAATAATTATTTGGTGTAAGGCATATTCATCGAGCTCTATGGTTTTACTGAAAACAGTAACCTTTAATCTTTCTTCTTTTAAATATACAAGAGAAAAAGCTGACTGGCTGACACATCACCCTAAGTCGCTGGGTCTTTAAATACTTCTTTGGTACATAGGTTCGAGTAACGAGTATGAGGTGCATTAATAAAGGATTTTTCAAAATTTACCTAATAGGGTGAAACACAGGTGAAAGCTAAGGGTTAATAGTGGTAACAAATAATGCTTTGTCCTCAGTATAATCGACACGGACTTAGAAATGGGCCGAGAGTTAGACTCGTGGTGTGTATTCCAAGGGACTCAGATCCGCGGCATGCGTGGTGGGTGTGCTAGACATGCTGACCTCACCTTCCGGCTGGAACATCTGCTGCTGCAGCACTACTGGGACTCTGGGGCTGCTGCTGCGGCAGTACTGCTGCTACTGCCGCCTGCTGCTACTCCTCTAGGTCAGTTTATAATAGTAATATTCTAGAACTTTATATATGGTCATCTGATAACATACTAAACAGAGCTTGTGTTATGGAAAACATACGGACTTGTGATACTACATAATTGTAGCTGTGGTTTTTTTATCCTGAAATAGGCCTGCACTTGATTACAACTTGCCTGATGTTAAGCAATGATGTAGTCTACGATGGGACGCGCCTGCACACTATACCGATTCATTCGTGGTGGCGAATAAATTTCGATGAGAAGGTGGCAGTGGAATGATAACCCTTTTTACCCTCTTAAATGGTGTCACCAGACATCGCACCAGAACACGGCAAGGCCGCTTGGCGGTGCGGCTTTGTCTGGTGGGTGGTCGCTAACCACGGCCGAAGCCTACCACCAGTTAATTACAAGTAAATTTAATTACCAGTTGATTGTCACCTGATTTGCACCACCCAGGGGCCACGTTTGGGAATTCAGATAAAAGGTGCACTCCCACGGAGGAAGGTAAAATTACCTACCACTACCTATAACTAAATGAACACACAACAATGAACACAGCGGTCCAATCTTTGTACAAACTACTTATTTAATGTAATTGTGTATCATTTGTTGGTAATCCATATCAAATAAAATAAAATAAATAACAATAAAATTATACTTGTTGGCACATCTACTTCTCAATGTATCAGCTGTCATTTTATACTGTCATCGCGTCCGTCTTTGAAGTCAACTGTCACTCGAAAAGGTCAATATGAACGAACGAATGAACACCGACCACGGGTGAAGGGGCCATCTTAGAATGGCTGACACTGCGTGTTGGACCGTTGTGTCGTCGGGAAGTGCAGGTGCAATAACGTGCTCGGTGAACGTTACTATTTAATCCAACGTAATCTTAACGATCTGTAATTAACTGGTAGAATTCGTGATTGTGCTATCGAGAGATCGGGGTGAAGTGATATTTGCCGTAGTTATTTTATTGATTATTCACGCCTACCTAAAGTTGTCTGCTAATCCTGATATTTTTAGTCTAAAACCTTTCAAAATATTTCATACTTTTCTGACAGTGTTAGGACAAAACAACTTTAAGCAACAACTTTTGTTACAAGGCAGGCTGCGCTTTAACGGTTCGAGATAGAAATTTGTGTCCAATGACATGTCTGTTTGTCTTGAGTCTAGGTGCAATTATCTTTTATAAGTCATACCAGTTATCTGGTTTCCATAACACAAGCTCTGCTTAGTATCGGATCAGATGACCGTGTGTGTTAATGTTTCAGATTGGTATTATTGTTTTTTTTTATGTTCACAGGAGGCATTTGTGGTGTTTGCGTCCTACTCTCACCGCTACTGTACGTGTGTGCGAGCGAGACATCGCTATACATAGTCGAGATGTTGTTCAGAACAGCTGTCAACATGGTGGTCTATATTGTTGGATTGTATGTGATGGACCATTATCCGCATCATTTGAGGTGGGTAGCTAATGTTGGGGACAATGTTTGTACCAACGTTTGTACCAATGTTTGTAAAGATATGTTTTTATTAAGCATTATTGTAGTAATGGATTCATATCAGCATAAACAGCCAAAAAAATGTTTTAAAATCATGATTTTGCTAACCGAATCCGTTCCTATCATTGTGCGAATGCAATTTTGGTGTATTGGACCCACGTTAGGGCCAACGTTTCATCAATGTTCCATATAGCTTATCAAAAACACAATTACCAATATGTTTTGGGGGCTGAGTCACCTTTATCCGTGGGTGTACACCTTTAATTGAATCCCCACACGTGGTCCTCGGGAAATCAGGTGACAAAGGTTAGTGACCACTCACCAGATAAAGCCGCATCGCCAAGCTGCCTTGCCGTGTTCCGGTGCGATGCCTGGTGACACCATGCAAAGAGGGTGGGTCGTCATTGTTGCTCCATTAAAGTTTCCAACCATATGGAGGCTCATTCCACTGCTACCTTCTTACCGATAATCAATTGTAGTCACGAGTGAATCGGTATACTTGGCTAGCGCCTTCCATCGTAGACTACATCATTGCTTAACATCAGGCAAGTTGTAGCCAAGCGTCAGCCTATCGCAAAAAAAATGAAAAGGTACACTAAATGTTGGCGCCAATGTTTGTACAGACATAGATGTTACATTTATTGTCTGAATAAAGCATATTACGGGCCTTTTTCCGCATAATTTTATATATGTGACAAATATTGGAGCCAACATTTGTGCAAATATCTAATTAATATTAAAGCTATATTTTTCTCCACAGATGCACAGCGTACGGGTTGATACTATCTGTGACATACATGGGGGGTGCAGTGATCCGAGGGGCGGGGGAAGGTGGGCCGGTGCTCAGTGCGATCTTGTGTGCATTGTTCGCTGCCATAGCCGCTGGATGTTCTACTTATGTGCGATAGGTGAGTTGTATATCGGGAACCAGCACTACTAGGTTCCCTTATACTGCCGTCTTAAGGATATAGGGCATACTGACATTTTCATAGTAACTAAGTTATTGATATCATCAGAGTCACCAACTTTTACTGATTCCGAAATTATGTATAGCCAGTGTTAAGATGAAACTGAGCTGCAGTGTGTAGTGGTGGACACCAACTGTACCAGACATCCTGTGTTTTGTATATTGGACATCCTGTATTGTGTAATAGGAGAGGTTTAGAAAACTATAAATATATACTATAGATAGACCGTTTAACTCGCGTATCGCCTATCGCCAAGATTCTGACTCCTCAAGCTGCACAGACAGTGATGATGATTCAAGCGATATGGATATTAGTGACGAATAGTCTTGCATTACTTTTATCTGTGGTTAAATAGTTTTTTATGAGATTTAATTAATGTTTTATGACTTTGTACCTCAGATGGCGATACGCGAGTTAAACGGTCGGCCTATAGAAGTCTAGTAACTATATATTTGTGCGAACTACCAAGTTGTGGAATTCGCTACCGGCATCTCTGTTTCCCGTTAGCTTTAATCTGCCTGTCCTCAAGTCACGAGTGAATCGGTATTTACTGGTTAAGCGCGTTTCATCGTTCACTGCATTATAGCTTAACAACAGGCAAGTTGTGGTCAAGCACAAGCTTATAACAGAATAAAAAAGAACGATACAAGGAGGATTCGCTTTTTTCTATACCTAATAATGTCGTAGGTAATAAGCTTATTAATTTCTCTAATTTACAGAATGACGACACGAAAACTCGAACTACAGATACACTAAAACACAAGAAAAGACCAGTCTATGTAACTTAACTAAGTTAAATAATAGAGATGACGAACTATTTATTGATTTTTCCGTCAGATGGATAATTTAAAAATTTTGGACAGGTATTTTTTCATTTCTTGTGTGATCAAAGATCACGGCGATACGTCCAAGCGAGATCTCGAATGACGTCACGCGTAGGTAAGTTTTATTCCTCTGTAAAACGTAGCGCACTCTCACTCCATAACTGTAATGTGTTATATATAATATTGTTTCATTTCAATGATAAAGGAAATTATTCGTGTCTAAACATTTTTTTATAATCTTACTGACGGATTAATTGAAATACGATTTTTCATACTTTCTCGTCATCCCTATTAAATCCAAGTATGAATCGTGCTACTGAGCATAATCTATGAAAAATATACATCCGCCACTGTATTCAGCAAGATGAAGATCAATACAGTTTTATATAAACGACTTAGTAACCGGCAGTAACTCCATTTCGTCATTAGAAAGCCAAAACTACTAAAGCACACTTCAACACTAATCCCACTGTTGGGCACGGGTCTTCTCTCAACTATCTTATGAGTTGAGAGAGTTTAGGCCTTAATCAACACACGCTGGCCAAGTGCGGGTTGGTGGATGTCACATGTCCTCGAATGATTAGTTCTTCGACATGACGGATTCCTCACGATGTTTTCCTTCATCGTTGTTGAGCAGCGGAGATGAAACAATTCACATAAAGATGTGTGGGCACGACCAGGATTCGAACCCGCGACCTTATTTTTCTAAGGCTAGGCCCGTACCGCTGCGCCACCGCTGCTCTAGTCTGTCACCTCTACTACAAATGGCGCTATAATATGAAGGTTTTAGACTAAAAATATCAGGATTAGCAGACAACTTTAGGTAGGCGTGAATAATCGGGTAAGAAGACGGTATTCCAATAAAATAACTACGGCAAATATTACTTCACCCCGATCTCTCGATAGCACAATCATTAATTCTACCAGATAATTACAGATTGCTAAGATTACATTGGATTAAAGCGTAACGTCCACCGAACACGTGTTTGCGTGCGCACACAAAGTGTCAGCCCTTCTAAGATGGCCGCTTCACCTGTGCTCGTTGTTCATTCGTTCGTTCATATTGACATTTTCGAGTGACAGCTGACTTCAAAGACGATGATAGTATAAAATGACAGCTAGTTGCATTGAGAAGTAGATGTGCCCACAAATAGTTTTGGCTTTCCAGCGACGATTTACAATCAAATTTCCATTCTAACACCGAGTAGTGCCGTTAACCTTCCGGTTGTCCGCATTAACGTATTACTAACAGCGCGGGAAATTAGACAATGCGTACAATAAAAACTTGCCATATTAAAAAAATACCAAAGGTTTGATGACTGAAAAAAAAATTAACCCAAAATCTACTAACATTTAAAGACTCGAATAAGTTGCGTTGCATAAAAAAAAAATGCTGAAACAATTAACCCAAAAGAACTGTAAAGTCTGTAAGGGTTGCTGCACATAAGCGGGCTGAATTTAATCAGCACTGCCGGGTGGTAAAATATGTAATTGAATGTTCTATAACTCGAAAATAACTTTCGAGTTTGTGTATGTATGTATATTTCTTTGGCACGCTCTAGAGTCTAAGTGCCTTGTCGCATCTTAGCTTGAGAGGTATCATCAGATGTCATAGTCGTGAAAGTGACATAAAAGGGGTACGTAAAAAAATTGAAAAACAGCGATATTTAGGATTTTTCAAAGAACTCCAACTTCTGTTAATTTGCGAAAACAAAAAATGTGTCCAATAGTTTTTAATCGTTAATATTGGTAGATACAAGACAAAATAAATTTAATTTTGATTTTTGTACCCTGGTGCATTGGATGTGACTTTGGGTCGGCTTTGTCGTACGACAAATAATGGCGAAATTACGATTCCGGCGCGATCATATGTGTAACAACCCTAACCGACCTTAAAAAACTTCGTAAATAACAGGACTTAGTAAAAAGCTTTCATAAGACGTTTATGTAATTAAGGCATTCCTTTATAATCTAATACAAAGGCGCTTCAGACATTGTGTAAAGGCGATTGTAAAGATCTCAAAAGGCACGGCACGCTCTCGAAGGGCACTAACAAAGGGAGCAAATATTTGACACAGAATTTCTTATATTTTACATAAGTATTTTACACATATCTGATAGTGGCTTTATAATAAATACTCATGTTGGTAAATTGTTGAGCCTCTTAGCGGCATATCAATTTTTAGAGGGTTATACGAATTGTATGAATACGCTGCTTGCTTCTTAACAAATTTAGCGCAATAAAGATAATATATATTTTCTATAGTAAGTATTTGACTTCGATTCTGTAGGAATTAATAAAATATTAAAAGTGTAAGATGACAACAAAATTTCAATACATAATTTTAATATGAATATTAAACTCTGATATTGCTGTCTGAATAGAGTATAACCCTACTGTACTACTGTGTTGGACTGTGTTGTGCAGAAATGTTCCAATCCGCAAACTGGGCGAAATAAAGATTTAAATTAAATAAATAAATATTCTAGGACATTAACACACACTGTCATCTGGTCCCAATCTAAGCAGAGCTTGTGTTATGGAAACCAGATAACTGGTATATACTATACATATAATACTTTTCTTTTGTAAATATATACCCATAATATATATTTACACCCAGACTCGACACAAACACAAATGTTCATCACTAATGTTTGTCTCGGGTGGGAATCGAACCCACGACCTGCGGCGTGAAAAGCAAGTATCTTACCGACCACGCCACCGGCCCGTCAAATTGATGGTAAACTGTCGAAAAATTGTAATGTATTATAAAGACTAAAAGATTCCCACAACGCATTACATACGTAAGTACCAATCGGAACATGATAAATCAGATTGATTGATTGATTGAAGACTCCAAAATAATATTGTGTTCTTGGGGCTTGAAAAATTTCTGCACAACACGGTCCAATTGATAGGTCATTAAGTGGCTCGAAAATTAACAATCTCATCGTACAACAAATGTTGCCATTCAAAATATTCCATGAAAATTGGTAGAAAATTTCTCCTATTGTAATATTATTAGTAGCTTTAAATATTTTCAATTGTAATTGTATTAAGTAATAATTAAATTAAGGGCCCGTTTCATCGATTACGAATAAGTATCGGTTTAGCTGATACGTTTGGTGTTGCTAGGGTATGATGCATACCGTTAGTTGGGCCGTATGTATAATAGAAAGAGTCAGAATAAGAAAGTCTAAAAAAATAGTTTTTTGTTGTAATATCTAGTTGGTGAAATTATCCGTAATGATGAAACGGGCTATAAATGGTGTATAAAATAATTTGTATATATCGAAGGCTGAACATATCGAGACATGATAAAGGTTGTAAAAGTTAAACTAAAGCTGAATTGTATTATGCTGACATTAACGACTGCACAAGTTAAACTATTGCTGTGAAACTTCTGTTAGACTGGGCATGGGTCTTCTCCCAACTATCAGGCACTTTGGTCAAGTGCTGGTTTGTCATTTTTTGAAGTGAAAACTTCTTTAGCGGCGTTGAGCACTTTTTCTGTAATGGGTATAAAATCTTAAACTCGCGTCAGGACACGTGACCTGATCGAAAAAGCGTAAGACGGATGACGTAATATAAATTGTCATGTTTGTGTACGATAGCACAATAAATGAATATTGTATTCTACCACATAAATGATAGTACTTTTATACTGATAAAGCAATTGGTGCAAAATTATTCCCTAACCATTCCAAAATATCAAACATGCTCAACGTTAGTAATCAAGTTTTCACTTCTGCCGGCACTCCCGGAGTGCAACCCGTCTTTTTTTTTATAAAAATTGCCCAAGTTCCCTATTAACCGCGTCATAAAAATCACAAAAAGAAAAGAAACTACTTATGTAATTTTTGTTTACAGTCAATAATTACTCACATAATGTTACATATTAACACAAAGGAGACGTTCAAAAAATGTATAGAGCCTGGGATTAAAATAATTGTAAATTTGAACAGCAATCTGAGTTACATAGGTTAATAGAGCATAATTAATTAAATTTTTTGGTGTATTTAAAATAATTTTACACCCCCCCGTTTTTAAAAAAATTGAAATTGAAAATAAGAATCCTTAATGCAATATTATGATTATTGCAATTGGCAACCCCATGGTCAAATGACAATTGAGCAAACAAAAAAATCAAAATTATTTCGACGCTGTCAATCAAACTGATCAATGACAATGACATCATGACGTTTCCCGTAATTATATTTTTTTCCACGCGTTTTGTTATTACACTAATAAGATAACAAATATTTTTCGTCATAATTACATTAAGCTGCAGCTAGAATAATATTACAAGAGAAAAGTACTGTAACAGAATGCAATTATTGACGTGATTGCAATATTTATACTGCTCAGGAAACGGATAATTAAAGGTAATGTGCGTTTTGTTTTTCTATTACATTTTTTTGATTTTTACAACAATGGTTGCTCCTAAAATTCGTGTTTAGTTATATTCTAACAGCTTACTAAATAAGCTTTCCAATGAGGTATATCACATTGGTGTTCAAAATTCTAGCCCATTTTTGACCTCTCCTTTAAATTCATTTAGCTAATTAAAAATATGTAATTTATTATTAAACTAGTGGACCCCGCAGACGTCGTCCTGCCCGGTGAAGCAGTGCCACCTACCGGGTTCGTAGTAAATTACGACCGATTCTCAGACCTATCGGATATTGATTCTTGACCGATTCCATAATAATCGGTCAAACCGTCTCGGAGGAGATTGTCTTTTTTTATTTTTTCTCTGCGTACTTAAAGGAATATCCAAAAAAAAGAATTAGCGAAATCGGTCCAGCCGTTCACTCGTGATGGCGTGACCAAGAGAAATAGAGATTTATTTATATTTAAAAAGGTTTTATTATTTTTGTTCGTTGGCACAATGACGTGTTAGATTATGAATTTTAGATAAAACGATAGATAAGCATTAAATTAGTATTTATTGATGCTATTTAAATGCGTTGTCTAAAAATTACAACCGATTTAGTTTTATCCGAATTATTAGAATATAGGGTTGTCACCTCCACAGAAAATATTTATTTTATGTAATTAAATATTACCTAAACAGTGGCTCAAACTTAATGTGATGATGAGGTACATAAAAGTAATCAAGTTTTGTACCATTCAATTGTTTTAAATTTTTTAGGCTTCCATAGTAAAAAAATCCGAACCCTACCTAGTTTCATTGTTATAAATAAATAAATATTGACAAAAACGAACTAATCAAAAAAACTAATCAAAAAAATAATAAAAAAAAAAAATCTAATACGCCGATATGAGGAAGAAAAAAAATCTAGAACAAAAAGTGAATAATAAACTATATCTTTTTAAATAGTGAGAATAACTGAATGTTCTTCGTTATTTTTTTTGTGATTTTTCTAGGACCCAGTTAATGGTGAACTTTGGCATTTTATTATAAAGAAAAAGATACTCTAAATATCTACTCAGGAGTTTTACTCTATTTAAAATGATATGGTCTGTCCGTTTCTACAATAAAAAATAAAATGGAAAAAAATAGGGTTTATAACGACTGTTTCACTGTACGACAGTTAATTATTTTGTTTATGGTTAATTATTTCTTTTTAGATAGTCTAGTTTATTTTGTTTTTTCGTGCAAATGTCAGCGTAACACTATTCTCGACTTGAACTAACATATTTCTTTTACATAGTAGTTATTTGATTTTAATATTGGTAACATTACTAATTTAGCAGTGTTGCCAATAAAAAGATCTAACGATTTTGTGTAATATTAAGCCAAATAGATTGAAAAATGTATCAATATTAGAATTATTGTAAAGAATTGATAATAATTTCAATTTTGAGGTAAAAAATGTTGCCGGATTAATAATTTTTAAAATTACTTTGTACCATTTGATTTTAATACATTGACGTTATTAGTTAAACTCTTAAAACTCAACCTACATGGCAATTTAAGTTACGAGCTCCGCGATAAACTAGCCATAAAGATTTTGGTTAAAATTGAGGCTATATTTGAAACAGAAATTTAGTAAAATCTTCTTTGTACTTCTATCTCACTCTATCTACAGACCTCTCTTTTTTCAGTATGACCTTTGCTGTGTAGTATAGAGGGGTTTTTACAGAGAGCGATATAAATGGGTTAAGTTCTTTCTACTTTTAAGCCCAGTTCATAGATTATTAAAACATTTTGTTATGAAATGAACAGTAACATTTTGTACCAACCGTAAGCCAAATCTGTTCCTGTAAATCCGTTAGTTACTACTAACGAAGCGTCACGTTCGAATGGATTAGCTATAACTGATCGTTAGCCGTAGTGTGTGAAATTCCCGGCAATAGCTGGATGCTACAAGTTGAAGACAGAGTTAAGTAGCGCTTATTGGGTGAGGCCTATGTTCAGTTCGGCAGTGGACTGCAATTGGCCGATTCTGATGATCCAATGGACAGCTCCATACTATAATACTTTTAGTTGATTGGTTGAGCGTTCTACCCGCCGTGTCCCGTAAACAATTGGCAACGTCAAGTTTTTAAAAGTTTATGTATTTGATTCCCCTTTTCTCCCTAAAAATGTTGCCATATCCTCATTTAAGTGATATCATTAGAGACTGCGTGTGTTCTAGTTTCATGGCAGAAAATATTTGCTTTATATGACAACATGAATTTTATTAGTTTAATAATTGGGTAAAATTATTATTTTAGGTTAAATAATTTTTTTGCTGTGTGATAATAAATAACAGTAGTTTTGAATATACGGTGGCAATAGTTAAGAATTACTAAATAGACGTGTTCAATTGAATCTAATTCACACTCGATTTCTTTACGATTTTATTGTTTCTTGCTATAGATTATAGAAATACACATTCTGAGAAAACTATCGCTTTATTTAACCTTGGCCATGAGATACAGCTTGCTCGTAGACAGACGGACAGCAGAGGCTTCGTAATAGGGTCCCGTTGACACTCTTCAGGACCGAGGTTTGAGTGGGTTCAGGCTCGTGTCTCAACACGTCATACTATGTAATAGTGTAGCCATAGCTAGATACTATCCACATTTCGCCAATTATAGTTACATTTCGTAATAGAAAGTATAATTTCAATGACTATTTTTAAAGACCTATGGACCCATAGGCCTATGACTTGGCTTAAAAGCTGTAGTTTATTTTTGTTACTAAAAATTAAATAGCTTAGTCTTTTAAGGTATAACTAATATCACAATTAACTTTAATTGAGCATTCCTATAGATTGGACTGACATATTATAGGTTTATTTATCCCTAGTCAATGTAAACAACTATTTTTTGTAGTTATTTTAAATATGGCAACATCATTTTAAGTACCAAGTTGACGTTTCGTACTCGTTTTATCAATTGGGGTTCAAGCAGACTGCTTGAAATCACGATCGGTTAAAACCCTGTAAAACGTTAAGCCAACGAAATGAGAGTGCGTAAATGGCCCGTTGATTATGATTTTTAATAATAATCGCGAAAATTTATACAACGACTTTAGTCAGATATAACTTAATAGTTTTCGCGGTCTTATTTTTTTTAGATAACTGTAATTATGAAGGTCTCTTTGGCTATATTAATTTGACAGTTTGAACAGTGTTGCTATACTTAAAATAAAATTCCTACTATTATCACATTTACATTAGTATAAAATTATATTTAAATGAATTATGCCATATTATTTGTGTAGTTAAGGTTGATATCATTAAACGCAATATTTAGTTTAATTTTATCTAGAATTTATAGTATAAGTAATAGATTTAAGTATGTAATGTAAATGAAGACATTTTCGTTATTGTTTTAAGAAAAGACATACCATGTTTCCTTAATATTTAAATCCAAAATGGCGCAATAGATATGGTCATTATTTGTATCCATAGAATAGAGATGACATTTTCTTTTCCGTCGGATAGATAAATCATAAATATCTAACACGTATTTTTGTCTTTGTGTGTGACCCAAAGTTTACGGCGATACGTCTTAGCGGAATCTTGAAAGATTTTTTTTGTGGATGACGTAATCCAATTAGCCGGAAGGGCCTTTATTGGTTCACCGGATTTTTACGGTGAGCCATCCGAGGACGGTCGAACCGATCTCGAAAGATATCTCACCTAGGTAAGTTTTATACCTCTGCATGACGTAGCGCACTCCCACATTTCAATGATAAAGCTAAAAATAAGTATCTAACATTTTTTTTCATAATCTTACTGATGGGACTATTTAAAATACGATTTTTCATACCTTGTCATCCCTATTTTAATAATACTTAATAAAGGCAACTCCTAACAGCGCATTTGTACCGTTCGTCGAGTACAAATTTTATTTATCCTCGGGTGGGCTCTTTTAGACTCACTCGCAAACAATTTCTTTCCGAAGCGTGCTTGCATGTTGCCATTTAATAGTAGCAAATCTGACTCCAATACAGTTGCTTTGGTGTTATATTTACTGTATCTTTCTATTTAGTTTAATTGCTATATAAAAATTCCTTCTCATTTGCACTGTTTGGGTCGTTTTTAATATCCTAAATGTGAGTTCTATCTACCTAGTGTGAGTTTATTAACCTTTTAACCGCCCCGTCAATAATAATGAATTAAATCAACCTTCGTGTCTATGGCGCTTGTCCCCAAAGTTTTAAGAATCGATAAAATACCTACAATGAATAAGTAAGGTGTGGATGAAAACGCATGCCTGGTTTGAGCGCTAATGGAAGAAACGTTATCGCATATATGCGACACAGACACAGGCCGTTAAAAGGTTAATCTAGTCGAAGATACGTAAATGTAAATTTGTATGGAATTTTAGCAGCGCTGATATATTTCTAAAAGGAACCACTTTCGCCGTACGAATTATATTTACTTTAATGATCGTGTAAGTTTAAAAACTCAAATTACGCTCTTTAATGTTTTCAGCTAAGAGGCTATAAAATTAGGCATTTTTATTTTAAAACAGCGCCATCTATGAGTAACATCCGGCAACTATTGTTATAATTTGTGTGTTGTAGAAAATAGAGACTGAAAATTGTATTTGTCATCTGTGTGTAAATAAAGATCAGAATGTTCATATTTACTATAATCTTGTTTTATTTGAAAACAGGCTTTGAGCGAAATTTTCCCTCGATGACAATTTCCTTTAACAGCGTGCAGACTTGCGATGACCAAGAATATTAAAATAACACTGGAACACATCTAGAACATTATTGAAAACAAGGAATTTGACCTTGAACTAGTCAAACAATAACTTATATTTTTGTCTCTTTCTAGTCTTTTTGTGTCTTTCACTCTGTTACCATGGTAAAGTGTGAGAGGGATAAAATACATCAGGTGAATGAATTTGTCTTCAACAATTTGTTCTTCACGCAAATCCAATGTTATTATAGTAAATATTCAAAAAAACAAACAGTTTTAAAATGCTGCAGTGTAGGTACAAAGTAGTTTGCGTGATTTTTTAGTTATGATGTAATTTGTGCAGTGCCATCTGGTGTAGTACTAATACAAATTTTCTTTAATCTGAAATAGGCTTGCGTAAGTTGGCAAGTTGGTAGTTATGCGACTACAACTTGATCAATAAAATTCTTGTTTTAAAAAAAGCTGGCAAGACGACAGGATAACCAAAAAATAAATAAAATAGACAAAAAGTACGACAATAGACATCATTTATTTAATTAAAATTTATTAAAGCTTATACAAAGTATAATAGACCCAAATTCACCAATATCAAATAAACTACCTATAAATCACCAAATTTGGTGACTATTACAAATTGTATGGTGAAATTGAGTCATAATTTACATTTAGAAACATCAATAAAATTATTAATAATAAATCCCTGTTCGAAACTGGCACAATCTTGCTATCACTGTGTATCTCTGTCACACAGGGATAAGTAGAATGAGACAGAGTGGTCGTACCACATGAATAGATAACTCTACAGAATAAAAGTTTCATACAAACGCTGTGTGAGATTTCACAACTACACGCACAGCTATGTGTGCGTGAGATGTCACTGATAAGGCGAGGGGATCGTGCACCGACGCCAGCTCGAGGGCAAACCGGGTTGATCTAGCATAGCGCGCGACCTAGTAAAGGGTTGTGCTAGCCGATAGTGATACGAGTAAAATCGGTTCGACCGTTCTCGTACGGCTCACCGAAAAAGTCCGGTGAACCAATAAAGGTCCTTACTGGATTGGGTTAAGTCATCCATAAAAAGAAAGATACGAATAAAGCGAAGATTTAAGTTTTAGCTGTTGTGGAGTGAAAAAGAGGTTAATTGAAATCAGTGCTAAATCGGCTAACTAGACTTATATTTAGGGCGAAAACAATGTTTTGTGGGATATGGGCACATGGGTTTACTTATTTTCTACAATCGATGACAACCCTGTTACAATTTTAAACAGAATCTTTTATTCTGTACAGTTACATACATATATATTATGTAGAACTAGACACAGTGCTCGTACACACGGCTACACATCAGCTATACATCTCCAGTATAAGCTGACCTCTCGTTGTACGGAAATCATATACAGTGCGAGATCAGCTTATACTGGAAATGTATAGCTTGATGTGTGGCCGTATGTTCTATGTTTTATGTGCGGTAAAAACGCACAGTCTGATTCAACATTGATGTCATTTGAACATCGCGCCTCATAAAGCAAAAACTAGGTTTAAACGCTTGCGGTCTTAATCATAAAAATCTTATAAGCCTTTTTTCAAATGGATTGTCTTTTTCTTCCTAGTATAAATATCAAGATGACAAACAAAGACAAAATAATTATAAACCTATTTTAGCTATAAGCTTAGGAGACGTGTATGAGTAAGGGATATAACCGTTTAACTCGTATAACCGTTTAACTCGCGTATCGCCTATCGCCAAGATTCTGACTCCTCAAGCTGCACAGACAGTGATGATGATTCAAGCGATATTGATATTAGTGACGAATAGTCTTACATTACTTTTATCTGTGTATAGTTCTCTATGAGATTTAATAAATGTTTTATGACTTTGTACCTCGAATAGCGATACGCGAGTTAAACGGTCTATCTATAGTAAGTTGAATCAGACATAATATCTAAACAACAATAAAAGATATGCTTATATATATATACTCAATAACCCACGCCTGTATTACCTGTAGGTGTAAGCAGAGGTGAATAACACCCACATATCACTTGCTATGTTTAAGTTCCATTCATATATGTGGACCTATAGCCTCGCCCCTATTACATGTGAGGTATAAATATCAGTAGCGAAGAGTCTTCCCTTTAGGAAATGTTCAATATCACATGTACTTCATAATATATTATGTAACGCCTAAAAGTTTTAAATAGCAGTAAAAATATGTATAGCATCAAGTGTACGAACGATCGGTGACGGTAGTGAAGAGATATTATTTTCATAAGTAAGAACTTTATTGAACCGGCTTCCCTTTTTCAGACTTCCATCCTTCCCCACTGATGTATATAGCTAGAAGTGAGAATAATATTCACCTCTGCCTACATTTCCGGGTAATTCCACGTTTAACAGTCGTATTATGTTAAAAAAATGCATATTACCACTTATTGAGCATAAAACTTAATTTTGACGTGACAACGTCTTATAATTCGATGGAGCCGGCTGCACGCACAAAAAAACATGTCTCATGCGGCGTTACCTCGCTCTGAGGTGTTCCATTTAAGGCTTCAAGTGCAAGCGAGAGCGCGGTACGAGCGACAAAGAGGCACAATCGACCTCCGCGTTCGGCAATGTTCGACATCTCTCTCTCCTACTTGAGTGAGCGATGCGTCCGCGTGGACAGCTGCTATACAATAAAAAACTAAAATTTTCTTTTGTAAAATGAAACCATTCCATCAGTATTTACTTATGACGTTGTCACGTTCAACTATAGTCAGTAAACCGACTTAACAAACAACCGATTTTTCAACTACTAAAACTTCCTACTAGAAAATACTTTAGCACTCTGTGTGACCCGGGAGTCGAACCTGTAAACCCTGGCACTTTGCACAGCCATTCTGAAAATGTTATTTCCTACTATTATCTAATACATATATCCCATCACTAACAAATAATAAATATTCTGTATTGTCTCTGTCAAATGATTTAAAAGTGTCATACAGGAGAGAGACAAAATATTACGTTAGATTATTCATTCATTTATTCCGTAAGACGATTTAAGGGGGAAGGGGTGGTCAGAACCATGTCTTATTTTTTCTTACAAGGGGGTGGGACGGAGTCTCAATAATATGGGTATCAAATGAAAGAGCTTGAAAAGAGAATCTATTAATACAAGATTTTAAAAAAGTTAAAAAAAAAATTAATACCTTTTGTTTATTTTACATGTCGCACGCTCTTAAGGAAATTATTTACAAGTGTGCTATACGGACAATTAAATAACACATAACAAACTTGTTCTCTACTACTGTTTTACTTTGTAAACACAACTTAAGAGCATAGTGACGGGAGATAAATTTATATCGTTTGTGAGTTTTTTACTCACTTGCAAACAATTTCCTTTAAAAACGTGTAGACTTTATCTACCTCTCATTCAAAAACAAATTACATGGGCGTTTATATTAGCTATCCCTTTCTGTTATGTTGATACCATATAAGATCTCAGTCGCACACTTGAGTAGGCTTTACATAGTAATATTATATATCTATTATCTAATGTATATAGTGTTAATCAGGGTTTATTTGTAGGCACTTAGAGCTTGTTTCTTCATACAAACTTTGGAACCCCGTTTCACCCCCTTAAAGCTTGAGTTTTGAAAAATCCTTTCTTAGTGCACCCCTACACCCCATAAGGAACCTACGTGCCAAATTTAGAGTCTCCAGACCCATCGGTTTGGGCTCTGCGTTGATATGTCAGTCAGTCAGTCAGTCAGTTTCTTCTTTTATATATTTTGATTTCAATCGTTGTTGTCACTATCACAAACTAAATTTGTCTAGGGGCCCTGTATATAATAAAACTAATAATCAGTCTGACAGGAACCATAATAATAGTTAGGTACATACTTCTTTAAATACGTACATAATAATTCGATGGCTTATATAAAATTCATTTACATCTTAAATATTAATTAATTATTATACAGACAATTCATAATTAATTAAGTATCAACAAATTTCTAAATATCACTACAAGAAAACATTAAAAGATTATTGACATGAGAATTAAATACTCAAGAACATAAAAGTATTGTCTTAGATTTACGCGAATATCGCACATTGAAATAAAACTACTTTTTAACGGATTTTATCGCGGTTTATTTTAGATTTTAGATGCCAAACAAAAATCTAAAATAAACCGCGATAAAATCCGTTAAAAAGTAGTTTTATTTCAAAAACATAATATTAAGAATTTATTTAAAAAACTAGTGGACCCCGCAGACGTTATCCTGCCCGGTATAGCAGTGCCACCTACCGGGTCTGAAAATAGATAACGACCAATTCTCAGACCTATCGAATATAGATATAAGATTCCATAACAATGGAAATGTGTGCATCTCGCTATCTGCTGACAGCGCAATAAATGAAATGTGCGGTTGCACCGTACAGTATTACTATAGCTTGACCACAACCGCTGTGCCGCGCCTTAGGTAGGGCGCGGGGAAGTGGGGAGTGGGAAAGAAAGAACAAAAGGAAGAACGGTGTAAGCGTCTAAATGCTCTTTGATGACGGCAGAATGACAACTGTTTCCCACTCCCCACTTCCCCGCGCCCTACCTAAGGCGCGGCACAGCGGTTGTGGTCAAGCTATAATCATAACTAACAACATTCACAACGAAACTTTTTGGAACAATGTTTTTAACCCCCAATAAATTTGGAGTGTCTGTGGCATCGTAGCTGCCAAACGGATTAACCGATTACGATTTCTTTTGGTTCGAAAAGTAAATTAGTCGAGTGTTCTTAGCTAAAAAAATGAAGGTAGGGGGTCACTACATTTTTAATTTTTCGTTAATGTTAGAGATGCTTATATAAGATGGATAGGCGCAACGGGGCAACCAATTTTGAACGCATTGTAAGCAGCGTGAGAGGTGTGGAGTGCGGGCGCAATGCGTATCCGCACTAATTAGTTGCAAGTTTTTAAAATCAATGTTTGTCAAATACGAGCTCAACACACACCTCACGCTTCATAGCTTCATATCAGTGTCAATCCACCTACTTATTGCTGGATAAAATATTTTGGAGTTTTTCACAAACCGTGACCCCTTATTTCATTTACTGCGAGTCCTGACATCTTCAGTTAATTTATTATTTATCAATAATACTGGTCAACGCCAAGTGGCGACCGGCACAGCGGCAGTCTCTCGCTTGATTTCGATTCCAGTAACTATTTTTACTTTTACACTATAACAGTTTTATAGAAATAAATTTAACTTTGAATTACAGCAATACTCTAAAATTTACTTAATTACACTTTTCATATGTTTTTGTTATGGTCAAGTATTTGACTAGCAATAGCGTTGCCAGCCCAATCACTCAAAATAGGCACACATACAAGACGTCGCGTCGACGAGTTGTAGAAAATAGCCCTCTCCAAACTATGGTCAAGTATTGATTTGGTCGAAAGTACATTGAAAAGTATCTACAAGGCGGAATCAACTTGAACACTTATATATCTGTCATTGAGCTTATAATAATTATTATTTATAATAATTTAAATAGTATACCATGTCATTATACACACATTTGATATACATGGTGGCCCGTTTATATAGATTCGTGTAACCCTATACATAGGGCGCTACTGATATAACTGTTTCTAATAAAATAAAAATCAACTTCATATTTAAATAAAACGATTTTAGAATACACTTTTTTAAATTATACTTTTTTCATTATGCAAATTTTATTTCTTTTCAAAAATAGAGGAATGTTTCTTTTAGGTACCTAGGGTATTAAAGATTTAAAGTAGTTACCCTTCAAGGTCTATTGAAACTTTGCACCCTGTATGTTATGCCAGAACAAACATTAAAAATATAAAACAGCTCTGTTTTAATGTCGCTTAAAATGAACATGATTTCTAAGGACAATTTTTTCTGTTTTACAGTTTAAGAATTAACTATAATGACCCATTAAAGGGGCCACCTTGTATGACATAAAACATATTCATATATATTAATAATTTAATTAAATAGTTAATTTAAACTACACATTAGCTGCAACTGGAACACACTTCGGTTCCAAGTCTCTTAACGTAACACCCACTACTTTGTCACAATAAATAATATTATTAATAAAATAAATATTCTGGGACATTAACACACACGGTCATCTGGTCCCAAGCTAAGCAGAGCTTGTGTTATGGAAACCAGATAACTGGTAATATACTACATATTATAATACTTTTCCTTTGTAAATATATACTTATATATAGATAATAACACCCAGACACTAGACAAACAGACACATTTAAACAAATGTTTGTCTCGGGTGGGAATTGAGCGCACAACCTGCGGCGTGAAAAGCAAGTATCTTACCGACCACGCCACCGACCCGTCAAATCTATACAAATATAGAAATACTTAGCGAATACGTGCGACCAGTGCCGGATTAACTACGTAGCGGGAGTAATATTTGCTACAGGCTATTGCTCCCGAGCAAAAGAGGACCCCCTGTATAATAAATAAATAAAAAAAACGACGGGTTGCACTCCGGGAGTGCCGGCAGAAGTGAAAACTTGATTATTAACGTTGAGCATGTTTGATATTTTGGAATGGTTAGGGAATAATTTTGCACCAATTGCTTTATCAGTATAAAAGTACTATCATTTATGTGGTAGAATACAATATTCATTTATTGCGCTATCGTACACAAACATGACAATTTATATTACATTAAAAATTTAACACTTTAAAACTATTACAATTATTTTACATTAAAAAGTTTATCTCTCCGAAAAATCAACTTTACGAATACACAACAATGTGATCACTACACAGACGGTCGAGCCATCAGCTGTCACCATCCATGGATGCGCGTGGCACGCTGTAACATACACGAACATTCGCGCAAGCGCCCTGCGTCCGTCTTGCGCTTTTTCCGACTTTTTTGATCAGGGTCACGTGTCCTGACGAGAGTTTAAGATTTTATACCCATTACAGAAAAAGTGCTCAACGCCGCTAAAGAAGTTTTCACTTCAATAATTAAAATGTTTTATTGACACCATTGTTACAGCGTAGGTACTTAACCTAATGTTACCTGGGATGACGAAAACAAATACAGCGAAATATTATGTCTCAGTCTCTTAAGCTAGGCTATAGGCTGTAGGCTTCGGCCGTGGTTAGTGACCACCCACCAGACAAAACCGCACCGCCAAGCGGACTTGCCGTGTTTCGGTGCGATGTCTGGTGACACCATTATGAGTTTAGGTCGGAATTGTTGCTCCTTTATGGTTTCTAACCATATAGAGCCTCATCATCCCATCGTAGACTACATCATTGCTTAACATCAGGCAAGTTGTAGTCAAGCGCAAGCCTATTTTAGAAAAAAAAATCAATATGATTTGCTATGGGCCCCGTGCTAGCTTAATCCGGCACTGGGCACGACTAGACTTTAGCCGAGATCTTTTCGCTCATGTATGCAGACCCTTATGTTTGTGTAAATAATTGATTATAATGTAATATTTTCAGTGTATACAATAACAGTAGATTCTTTCAAAATTGAATTTAAGTAGTTTATGTAAAAATAAAATCTATTAATATAATATGCTAATCCTCATCAACTCGTGGATTTTAAGAAGTTCACGAACTAAGTATAAGATTAGTTGGTGAAACCTTTCAAATCGACAACATTTCAATTATTTTGTTTTGGTGATTGCACTACTCAAATAGTTTCTGGATCCTGTGGAAGAAAAAAAATGCTATGTGAATAATAAAATATTAATAATATACAAGGTGTTACTAAATTAATGACCTTATTAATAAAAATCTTTTATGATTCTAGTTAAAATGGACTTTGTCTCTTTCTTACTAGTATAAATGTCGAGATCAATATAAATAAATGTGGAAACGGCAAGTTTATGAACTTACCATTCTAGGACATATGAAATTCACACACACACTTGGCCAGTGCGTGAATTATGGCGTAAACTCTCTCAATTCAAGTTGAGAGAAGACCCATGCCCAGCAGTGGGACACTAAAGGGATGGTTTTTTTTTGTGGGACATTAACACACACGGCCATCTGATCCCAAACTAAGCAGAGCTTGTACTATGGAAACCAGATAACTGGTAATATACTACTTATAATATTTTTCTTTTGTAAATATATCCTACTAATATTATAAATGCGAAAGTAAGTGTGTGTGTGTGTGAAGGTTTGTTACCGCGTATCTCCATAACCGCTCAACCGATTTTATTGAAATTTGAAATGTAGGTAGTGTATACCCTAGAATCGGACATAGGCTAACAATATTTTCAAAAATCATCCCCTAAGAGGGTTAAATAGAGGGGTGAAGTTTGTATGCAACTTTTTATTCCTTGGTCCTATTCATTTAAAATTCGGTACACATAAACCTTAAGACAAATAATGAGATACGGGTTTTTTATTTTTCCATAATTACCCCTATGAGGTGTGGATAATGAGTTTTATTGGTAAAAATTAAAGTTTCTCTGGATCTGTATAGTCTCAAGTCCGATTCACTCCAAATTTGGCACACATATACCTTAAAAGAAATCATGAAACACGTGTTTTTTATTTTTCCAAAACTACCCCCTGTGGGGGTGTTAAATGAGTTTATTTGGAAAAATTAAATATTCCATAACTGTTTAGTCCTTGGTCCGATTTCCTTCAAATTTGGTTTAAATAAAGCTCACAACAAATAATGAAATACGTGTTTTTTATATTTTCAATTTTTTTGATTTTCATCCTAATACTAAGCGGGCAAAGCCTGAGAAATTATTCTGAGGCTGATTTTCTTCAAAGTTGATATCATAACTCCTTCGTAATTTTGATCTAAATTACTTTTTATTTTGACACAATGACATGTTTGTTAACTCAATGCTACGAATAGAATTCGAAATTTAAATTTCATTTCTTAAAAGTATGGTCTAAGAGCCGTAGTATTTTTAAGAAACGCCTATTGATTTATGGATATACCTATGGGCGCTTGACGATTTCAAAATGTTGCTTACACTCCTACACTACTGAACTAATTTTGTATGGAGATTGTTCGAGACCCGGGAAAGGATAGTTTTATCCGACTGCGAAAAAAGGGATAATGGTCTAGCGCGATAACCAACATCCGCGGGCGAAGCCGCGGGCGGAAAACTAGTACTTAAATATAGATAATTGCACCCAGACACAAGACAAACAGACATATTTAAACAAATGTTTGTCTCGGGTGGGAATCGAACCCACGACCTGCGGCGTGAAAAGCAAGTATCTTACCGACCACGCCACCGGCCCGTCCAATTGTTACTTTCACTTCGAACCTTTTTTTTAGTGTCCCACAGCTGTGCCTTAATCCACCCAACCTGACCAAGTGCGGTTTGGTGGATGTCACATATTCTCGAATGACTAGTTCTTAGACATGCGAGATTCCTAATGTTTTCCATCACAGATTTTGAGCAGCGGTATCTAAACTATTCACACAAAGTTGGTGAGCACGACCGGGGATCAAACCAGCGATACTCATTGCTTATTGTTACTTACATTGTATTTCCAGCGACATCTTCCTCCACAGAAAACACAATCAAACTAAACATACTTTTAGTAGAATACCCGCAATGATTCAAATACTGAAATGCGTTATTCACAAAATCATTCATCGCCATTTTCTCTTCGTGATTGAAATTTCCCAAAAATTTTAATTGTGTATACTCTGTGTTCACAGCAAACTCTTTGAAATACCCAACAATTCTATCATAAACAGCCCTTCCTTGTTTATCATTGTTCTCCGACTTTTTATTAAACACGGGTTTTTTATAATTTGCCAAGTTTCCAAAGTGAGTTTTCTGTTTCGTCAAGTTCCGTGTGATGCTAATTAGAAATGGGTTGGGTTCTTCTTCTGGGTTCGCCTCTTCCTGAGCAATTGCTGGGTATATATTATCGTCTCGTAGATCTTCAGGAATGATTAGGTACACATGTGATGGAGCTTCTTTGTAAATGCTGAGTTGACTGGAAATAAAACAAATCTAATTATTTAAAAAAGAAGAAACTGACTGACTGACTGACTGACATATCAACGCAGAACCCAAACCGCTGGGTCTGGAGACTCTAAATTTGGCACATAGGTTCCACTCCGGACGCACTCCTGCACTTCTTCGAGATCCACCTCCCTTTTTACCTGCGCACCGTCACAAACACTCAAATGTTGTGGCAGCATCAGTGTTGTGGGTCGCCCCCCGGAGGAACTCACAACGTTTACTGTAGTATATTATAACTTATTGGGCAAAACTGCCAACGCTATACATAATTAAAACAATAGAACAATGTATGTTGTCAATGTCAACTTTACTTTTGTCAATTGTTGTTAGATGGGTTCTGTTCGGCACCATTTCGTAAGCATAATAAAAAGTGCAATTTTAAGTTGAAATATCTTTTATTTCAATACATATTATTTACTGAACAATGTCTAAGTTTGATACTGATGGGTCACACTGGACAATGATAATCTTTTGATTTCCATTTATTTTCTTTTTACATCATACATATATTCATTTTACATATTTACATTTTTGAAGTGAAAACTTCTTTAGCGGCGTTGAGCACTTTTTCTGTAATGGGTATAAAATCTTAAACTCGCGTCAGGACACGTGACCTGTTCGAAAAAGCGCAAGACGGATGGAGAGTAGACAGCTATCCCCCTCTACGGCGCGGCGAAAATGTATGCCTGGGCCTACTGTTTCGTTTAGGCAGCGCAGGGCGCTTGCGCGAATGTTTTCACTTCTGCCGGCACTCCCGGAGTGCAACCCATCTTTTTTTTTTGTGGGTTCAACCCACCACCGCAATTCCGCCATCGCTACACCTGTGCGCCAGGCGCTTAAATACATTTATCTATTTAATATAGATCAATATGACCCTTTACAGCACATAATTTAAATAAATATTGCCGAAGATATTACAGATTTTAAATAGCGGTGCGGCGGTACCGGCCCGGCCGCGCGCCGCGCGTGCTGTTTGTATTGTCTAATGGGAAAAAAGCTGTTAACGTTGTATAAAAGGACATTTTGTAAATATACCGCAATATATTTAGTATCAGCATTGCACCGGTGCGAAGCTGGGGCGGGTCGCTAGTATAATATAACACAACAACACTCACCGATACGGCAGCTCCCCATGACTCTGTGACACCAACACATAACAATTAACTTCACTAATCCTCAACACCAGCTCCATCTGTGCATAACTTTTGAACTCCACCTTCGCCAGATCATCTTTATTAAACACTTTCACCAGATCATGTACTCTCTTCCTCTGATTTTTTTTCAATCTTCTATCAAAAAGCAACTCGACTTCATTATTGTTCTTCAAGAACTCAAAGATATGGAGTAGAACATTTGTGTCGAAGTATTCGGTGCTGCAGATTTTCTTGCTTTTTGTCAGTTTCAGATTGTAGGTGCAGCCTTTGTGGCCAAGGCCTATTTTAGTGCCATCCTGCAATGACAAATTCGTAAATATGCGCAGTTACAAGTCATTCAAATCAAATCAAATCATTTATTCGTAATTCACAGGTAGGTAGGTATTACAATGCCCGGTTCCTATAATCAAACTTCCGTCATTAGTAAACGTAACCTTCCGTTTCCATCCTCCAACCAACGGGACGTTTTTTATAGGCACAGATTTTGATGCCCGTAGGTAGAAAATGTTAACATCCGTTGCTAAAACGCGGCGTTTTTTTTATATAGGAACCGGGCAATGTCGGTTCATGCTGTGATCAGCCTCATAGGCATACAAATTAATTATACATGAATAAAAATATAAATAAAAATTTCATTAAAATTAGTCATTAATAATATTTATTTGAGCAGCGGTGGCGCAGCGGTACGGGCCTCGCCTTTGAAAAATAAGGTTGCGGGTTCGAAGCCTGGTCGTGCCCACACATCTTTGTGTGAATTATTTCATCTCCCTGCTCAATATCGGTGAAGGAAAACATCGTAAGGAAACCGGCATGTCTAAGAACTAATCATTCGAGGACATGTGACATCCACCAACCCACACTTGGCCAGCGTGTGTGGATTAAGGCCTAAACTCTCTCAACTCGTAAGACAGTTGAGAGAAGACCCGTGCCCAGCAGTGGGACACTAAAAAGGGTTGAAGTGAATATTTATCAATACATTATTACAATTTGTCATTAAAAAAGTAATTTACGCTGTAGTAGCATTTGCTTAACAACAATTTAGTTAAATGTGTTTTGAACAATTTGGTTGGTGAAGCGTTTGGTAACTTATTGTAAACAGTTGAGGCCATACATAAAATTAGGGTTACCATCCGTCCGGGTTTCCCCGGATTTGTCCTAATTTAGAGGGCATCCGGGGAGCGTCCGGGGAAGGTTTCATTTGTAGACAGAGTTTAAAAAAAAAATTTAGCCGCCCGCGAGACACGCACTATGCAATATTATTATAATACCCACTAATTTTTTCACCCTGTATATATTCTTAGCCGTATTTCGCTATAGCGGCGGCCAATTACTAGCCGATTTCGCCACGGACATGATATAAAAAATCTACACTAATAATATAACTTTTTGTAGCTTGAATAACTAATATTGTTAACTGGTGGTAGTCTTCGGCCGTGGTTAGTGACCACCCACCAGACAAAACCACACCGCCAAGCGGCCTTGACGTGTTCCGGTGCGATGTCTGGTGACGCCATGCAGAGAGGGTGGGTCGGAATTGTTACTCCTTTACGGTTTCTAACCATATGGAGGCTCATTCTACTGCCACCTTCTCACCGATAATTATTCGTAATCACGTGTGAATCGGTATACTGGGCTGGTATTTTGTGTTTTCCCACCTTGATATTCATAGAATCATCGTGACAACGATGATTCTACTTCAACTTTCATGGTTATGGCTCCATAGCCATAACCATGAAAGTTGAAGTCGATATGATATATACTTACATAATGTTCGTTAGGAACAATAGGCTCCACAATGCCTTCCCCGCTCTTGCCGAGAGGTCCACCGTGCCAACCCATCTTTTGCATCATACTGCAACATAACACCATCATCTTTAGCAGCGTGCGCTCTTTGTCGCACGCAACCACGTACTATATCTTTCTGTTTCACGTGACCTTGATTGGCATCGTTCGCGAGTGAAATTATTAGCTCTTTAATTCGCATATTAACAAGAATCTTAAACTTCTATATTCGCAATTAGCTTAGCAATAGCACTTTAGCGTGCTAAGGCTCATGAATTCACATGCTAATGACATTTATACGAATTCGCATTAATTACTATCACTAGTAGCTAGTGTTGTTATAAAGAAATATAGGCGAAAGTTATATTTACTTGATTGCTTTCTCCATACTCGGTTGAGCAGCCCATGTCTGGTTCTTCTCGCTGGTTACCAGGTTTTCTCGGACATTGCCACGCGATTGGTACCAGTACCGCTCCCTCCGGATAGCAGGTTCTTTTGAAAGCATCACACTGCAGAAAATTGTAATTCACAAAAACTATGCCACATTGCCACTGACAACCGCTGGGGTAAACGAGTTCTTGAGTGGAGACCACGTATTGGCAAACGTAGCGTAGGACGCCCTCAGACTAGGTGGAGTGACGAATAACTGGATGAGAAATGCCGCGGATCGTGCTCAGTGGCGTACTTTAGGAGAGGCCTATGTCCAGCAGTGGAATAAAATAAGTTGATGATAATGATACTACATTAAATGAATTGAAAATACTTTTTTTGAGACGCCAGTCTACATAAATATAGTCCAATTTATTTTCCTATCGTACAGTGAATGACTGGCAACTACTGAGAAACACTGCCAAAAAAAACTAAGAAGCTTTATTTCTCAACCGTCTTCAAAAAGAAAGAATGCGCACACAGTGTACTTGAATAAGAATACTTACGGCGGTGGTGGAGTTTTGAAACAAAATGTAGCAGGGTCTACGAGCAACGCGTCCCGCTCAATCACACGTATATTGTCTATGTAAGGAGGCTCCGGGGACGCATCCTCTTCCTCATCAGGCCATTTCGTAGCCCTAAACTCTTCCACGGGAACAACTGTGCTCACATTTAAATATCTACTACCAGGGCTCAAAGCATTGAAGTCGTAGTATTTCGAGTTCCCCCTGGAAGATGCATATAAACTGTTCATGTACCTCGGCAGAGGGGAACGCGCACAGTGTCAGTTCCATGTAAAATTTTCTAAGCCTACATGTTACTTAAGTACCAGTGTTGCCAGATGTATCGATTTTTATGTGTCAGACGGAACGTCCCGCGCGGGACATACTCAGTCCCGCATTTCGGGGATAACATGACTGTGCGTGCAGCGTGTTGAACAAGCGCGCGTTGGGAGCTCAGACAAGTGCGGACTTGCTACCCATGCATGTTTTACTTTGATTTTCGTTTTATATTTTTTTTATTCAGTTGGCGAAGAAGACTCAATTGCCTGACGCATACCTATATTTTTTTTTAAATACAGTTTAATGGCTATATTTGCTATCTATTGTCATATACCATGTACCCAAACGCAAAGTCACATTACACCCAGAACGTTTTTGACAAAAGAATCAAGACTTATTCAATCCCAAAAGTTTCGAAGTACCGACTTATCGGCAGCGCTGCTATGTTCATACATACATATGGTAATACATCTTTAAATATAAAAATCAATGCCACTTTTCGTTGTAATTTTATAACTCAAAAACGGGTTTGCCTATTCAAACCAAATGTTTAGGCATTGTTCGGACTATTTAGTAGATGGTTTATGTGAAGTTTGCACAAAATGGGTTAAGCGGTTCTTTATTTATCACATTTTTTGTAAATTGTTGAGTAAGCTGAAGCTACCAGGGCGAAGCTGGGATGGGCCGCTAGTATGATTTAGATTAATATGAATAGTGTATGTATAGAATGAGTACATGAATAAGAATACTTACAGGGGCGGTAGACTTCTAGTAACAGGGTCTACGAGCAACGAGTCCCGCTCAATCATTCGTATATTGTCCACGTAAGGAGGCTCCGGGGACGCATCCTCTTCCTCCTCAGGGCATTTCGTATCCCTAATCTTTTCCACAGGAACAACTGTGTTTACATTCCAATTTTTACTTCGAGGGCTCAAAGCATTGAAGTCGAAGTATTTTGAGTTCCCCCACAGACTGTAAGTGTTCGCAAAATACTGTCCACTGTAAAGATTTTCACAGTACTACTAACTAACAAAAAATCTACTTTTTTTCACGCCGCAGGTCGTGGGTTTCATTCCCATACAAGTCAGACATTTGTGTGATGAACATGTCTGTATGTCTTGAGTCTGGGTGTAATTATCTATATTTAAGTATGTATATTTAAACAAAGAAAAGTATTATAAGTAGTATGTTACCAGTTATCTGGTTTCCATAGTACAAGCTCTGCTTAGTTTGGGATCAGATGGCCGTGTGTTAATGTCCTCTTATATTATTATTATTTACCTACATGCGTGGACCATCTCAAAAATTTTCAAAGTCCCGACTTGCCAAAAATATTATTCTGGCAACGCTGCTATACACCGTGACTTCCCGCGACAGAATGATATTGTTTGGAAGTGGAATTAATTTAAAAAATAACTTAGTTACATTTAAACTCATACTTTTGACTAAATAAGATTGACGCAATAGTAGCGCCGCGCGCCGCACGCTCACACATACGACATAGCTTGAGTTGGTGGGCGACAGCGGTAGGCGGGGTACCAGAGGGGTGTAACGCACACTAACATAATTAGATTTTTGTCGGCAGCAGTGGCGGCATACAACTAAGATAAGTGAACGCGCACGCTATTTTAAGCTTTAAGTTCTACGTACGATAGATTATTTTGTTGTGAACAAAAGCGGTAATTACTTACGTTACTTTTTTATACATGCCTACAAGTATTTTACGTCGTACTTTTGTTGCGTACTATTATTTCTCACGCTTTCGAGTAAACAACGTATTAGTTTCGAGTTTTGTAAATAAAAAAAAATGATTTTTTTTTTAATTTAGGTATATTTTTGTATTGTAATGTTGATGGCAAATATTTTTGCCACGGGAAAGCAACCATTTAAAAGTCACGGTGTATATGTACACCTAATATTATGAATAGAGCGTAGAAAGAGTATATAAATAGGAATACTTACGATGGTGTTAGGCTTTTAGTAACAGGGTCTTCGAGCATCGAGTCCCGCTCAATCATACGTATATTGTCGACGTAGGGAGGCTCCGGGGACGCACCCTCTTCCTCCTCAGGGCATTTCGCATCCTTAAACTTTTCCACAGGAACAATTGTGTTTACATTCCAGTTTTCACTCCGAGGGCTCAAATTATTGATATCGTAGTACTTCGAGTTCCCCCAAAGACTGTAAGTGTTCGTAAAATACTGTCCACTGTAAAGATTACTCATTATTCCCAGCACCACAAACTAACATAACATTTAATACACTCTTAGAACATTTCACGGGTCGGTGGCGTGATCGGGTAGATACTCGTTGTTCATGCCGCTTTTCGTGGGTTCGATTCCCTTACAGGTCAGACATTTGTGTGATGCACATGTCTGTTGGTCTTGAGTCTGGGTGTAATTATCTGTATCAAGTATTTATCAAAAGTAAGTATTATCAGTTATCTGGTTTCCATAGTACAAGCTCTGCTTAGTTTGGGATATCTGATCCGAGTGTGTTAATGTCCCACTATATTATTATTATTACTATTACGTAACACGGGAGGTTATACGCAAATTCTAGTACTAAATTGTTTCTCTCAGTTTTTGGGGAAGGCGAGATGACCAAGTGTGCAGCACATAATATGTAAAAGTTGAAGTGTCTTCACCATTGCTCACAAACATAATCAGTTTATGCATATAAATCCAAATTATAAATTTTATAATTTTTTTTTATAATTTTAAATAATTTTATAAAAAAAATTAAAGGCCGGGGACCTTTAATTTTTTTTTAGCTAAGAATAGTCCCGACTAATTTACCTTTAAAAAAAGTAAATTTAAATCAGTTCATCCGTTCGGGAATTACAAACTGTTCATGTAACTCGATAGACGGGAACGCGTGCAATACCAGTTCCGTGGTAAATTTTCTAAGCTTACATGTTACCTTACCAGTGTTGCCGGACGTCTCGGTATTGGCGGGACGTCCCGATTTTTATGCGTCAGGCGCAACATCCCGCGCGGGACATGCTCAACTGTGCGTGCAGCGTGTTGAACAAGCGCGCGTTGGGGGCACAGACAAGTGCGGACTAGCTACTTTATTTTTTCTTTATTTTTTTTTATTCAGAAGGCGAAGAAGACTTCAGCTTGACGGTAGGACAAATATTTATATGTTTTTAAATACATTTTCAACGGCTATATTTGTTATCTATTGTCTTATTTCATGTACCAAAACGTAATTTTAACTAAATACAGAGATAGCTATTTAAAAACATATTCACTCTATAAGTAATAAAGTCCCAACTTGCCTATTGTAATTTTAATGGCAAATATTTTTGCCACGGGAAAGCAACCATTTAAAAGTCACGATGTATATCTACACCTAATATTATGAATAGAGCGTAGGTAGAGTATATACAGGGGCGTAGCTACCGCCGCATCTGACGTATCAATTCTACGGGGCCCCCAAGCTACGGCGGCCCCCGACGTGCGTAAGTAAAAGTTAGTAAAAACTCAAATTTTGTTTTATTTGGTAAACGACATTAGTAGGTAACTCAAAAAATAGTTATTCATCATAAATGATTTTATAAATCAGTTTGACGAAATATGGGCAAGAGTGTAGGTATATATTTAAAATAATTTTTCTACGGATTTTATCGCGGCTTATCTTTTTAGACTTCATCGTCACGGGTGGAATCGTCATGGTTTTTATTTTTATTTACCTAATTTAATTTTTTTATAAATATTTTGGATAATGTGACGGATAATCATAATGAATAAATACTTCTTAACATTTTATGTAAACATTTTTTCCATTTAAACATTTTTTTATTGGAAATCTTTACCCTTCTTACGGGCCCCAAACAATTTTTTATACGGGGCCCCGCCATAGCACGCTACGGCACTGAGTTTATAAATAGGAATACTTACGGTGATGTTAGGCTTTTAGTAATAGGGTCTTCGAGCATCGAGTCCCGCTCAATCATACGTATATTGTCCACGTAGGAAGGCTCAGGGGACGCATCCTCTTCCTCCTCAGGGCATTTCGAAGCCTTAAACTTCCAATTTCTACTTCGAGGGCTCAAAGCATTGAAGTCGTAGTATTTTGAGTTCCCCCACAGACTGTAAGTGTTCGTAAAATACTGTCCACTGTAAAGATCACTCATTTTGACAGTACTACAAACTAACAAAACATTTACGGTCCGGTAAGATACTTGTTTTTCACGCCGCTGATCGTGGGTTTCATTCCCATTCAAGTCAGACATTTGTATGACGAACATGTCTGTATGTCTTGAGTCTGGGTGTAATAATCTATATTTAAGTATGTATTTACAAGGAAAGGTATATTACTAGTTATCTGGTTTTCATAGTATAAGCTCCGCTTAGTTTGGGATCAGATGGCCTTGTGTGTTAATCCCCAATCCCAGAATATTATCTTATCTTATAAATGGGGCTGGTAGACCCAGAGCACTTCAACCCAACTGGAGTGGTGGAGACCCTGGGGTCTTCTTCCATAACTCCTGATATTTTTTATGGGCATATTTTTATAATTCTCCTTTAAACATTCCGGTCGTAACACCAATTAACGGTTCTGGGCCAAGAAAGTCTTCCATCGACCCCTTTCTGGCTAGTTCATCAGCCTTTTCATTACAGAAATAGCTATTTTAAAACATATTCATTAAAAATATTGCAAAGTCCCGACTTGCCAAAGATGAAATTCTGCTGTGTACGTACACCTAATATTATGAATAGACCGTAGGTAGAGTATATAAATAGGAATACTTACGGGGGCGGTAGACTTTCAGTAACAGGGTCTTCGAGCAACGCGTCCCTCTCAATCATACGTATATTGTCGACGTAGGGAGGCTCGGAGGACGCATCCTCTTCCTTCTCATGGCATTTCGTAACCCTAAACTTTTCCACAGGAACAACTGCGTTTACATTCCAGTTTTTACTTCGAGGGCTCAAAGCATTGAAGTCGAAGTATTTTGAGTTCCCCCACAGACTGTAAGTGTTCGTAAAATACTGTCCACTGTAAAGATTTTCACAGTAGGTACTACTAACTAACAAAACATCTACTTTTTTTAATATAAACTCTAAAACTAAAACTAAATTTAATAAACTCTTTCACGCCGCAGGTCGTGGGTTTCATTTCTATACAAGTCAGACATTTGTGTGATGAACATGTCTGTATGTCTTGAGTCTGGGTGTAATAATCTATATTTAAGTATGTATTTACAAGGAAAGGTATTATATGTAGTATATTACCAGTTATCTTGTTTTCATAGTACAAGCTCTGCTTAGTTTGGGATCAGATAGCCGTGTGTGTTAATGTCCTCTTGTATTATTTTATTTACCTACATGCGTGGACCATCTGAAAAAGTTTCAAAGTCCCGACTTGCCAATAATAAAATTCTGGCAACGCTGCTATATATGTACACCTAACATTATGAATAGAGCGTAGGTAGAGTATATAAATAGGAATACTTACGGTGGTGTTAGGCTTTTAGTAACAGGGTCTTCGAGCATCGAGTCCCGCTCAATCATACGTATATTGTCGACGTAGAGAGACTCCGGGGACGCATCCTCTTCTACCTCAGGGCATTTCGTAGCCTTAAACTCTTCCACAGGAACCACAGTGCTCACATTCCAATTTCTACTTCGAGGGCTCAAAGTATTGAAGTCGTAGTATTTTGAGTTCCCCCACAGACTGTAAGTGTTCACAAAATACGGTCAACTGTAAGGATCACTTATTATTTACAGTACACAATACTAACAAAATATCTCCCTACAAAACCTACTCCCCACCCCCGCCACCTGTGACCCTGGGTCGGGGCCAGGCTAGTTAATTCGCCAGTGTCTCGCTCTTCGCCGCGCGGGATCAGTACGTTCTCGATCCCGCTCGACAACTTTTTGCAACATAACACAGAAAGGGTCTACAGCTCTCCACGAGATCTTCTTTGTTAGCTTTGCCATAAGGCTGGCGGGCAGAGCTCGTTACCAATTATGTGTACCAGGACTTGGCGCTCTGACGTCCAAGAAGAGCATTCCTCGAGCGTATGCTGCGCCGAGTTCGTCACTGCCGCAATGGCGACAATTGGCTGTCAACTCTCGACTAATTCGATTTAGTTAACCACCACACTGACGTAATTTCGGGAGCATCAGATTTCCAAATGCGGAAGGACTGCTCCTACTAAGCACTGACTCGACCTCCACGGCATTTGTAACCACTTGCGCCATAAGTACAAGGCTTGCTGACGTGATTTTTGGCGTATCATACTTGGATTTAAGACACCTTCGTTACAATTCTGGGCGGCATCTGTAGCGAGTCGGTCGTAAACCAGCTCGTCGCCACCTCAAAAGATAATATTCGGTAGCAACGTACAATTCAGATAGGCGCCAGGCGCCTGTCAGGCTTTCGGTCCACAGATCAAATGACGCTACCATAGAGGCGGTGGACTTCTTCCAAAGGGCCCCCGAGGTTGGGCGGCAACCTCTGAAGAGCACCTGCTACCCAACGAATATGAGGAACTAGCCGCACAGAATGAGTATCAAAGCCGATGTCAAGGCTGATCCCCAACGCCACCCTCCTTTTCATGACTGCAAGTGTCGATTGGGACTTGAGGCGACGGTTGCGTCAACTGGTGTCTACCTCGCCGAAACCCGAATTGGCAGTCCGACACAAGTCGGAGCCCACACGGGCGGGCAGAGATTATTCGTTCTAACAACTCTCCCACAGCATCCAGCAGGCATATGGGTCCGAATGCTGAGGGTTAATCTAGTAGCCTGCCTTCTTTCTTTATTAAAACTAATCCAGCCGCTACCCAAACCTTAGGGAAGACGCCGGATTGAAGGCAATAAGTAAATAGCTGCCGTAGTCGATCTTCGAGAGCTGTCCAGGCTACTACCAATGCACGCCCTGAAACTCCATGTGGCCCTGGGGATATTATGCGCAGCAAGTCTCCTGACAGCACGATCTAGCTCTGTTTCCGATACTTCAAACTCCTTGGGCCACATAAAATGAAACATTAATGATGATGCACTTGAGAAGCTCTCCTGGGACATTGGAAAATGTGCTTCAATAATTATCTTTGAGTTAAACTCAGGTTCCAGGGTTTGAAACAAAGAGGAGCCCCACGGTCTAAATTTGCCTAGAACCACATTACATGGGCCACACCAGGAGTCTCCATTCAAGCTCTCTACCAATTCTTTCCAAGATAGGGAAGCACTGCGGTATTCGCGATATGCCTCGGCAATCTGGTGCTCAGTGCTGTTCTTTCGTCTCCGAGCTCTTGTGAACCGGCGTCGTGAGTTAATGCATGCCGTAGTTTGGGCGACCACCAGTACCTGTGTACTGGTGGTCGCCCAATCCTGCACAGCTGCTTACTGCGGCTGCAGCCCTTTTACCCGATTTGGCCTGGGGTATCACCATCAGGTTGCTAGCAATCTGTTCCCAGCTCCCATCAGCAGCGTAATTAACAGGTTCTGGTGTAGTTGTTTATTTACCCAACGCTGGGGACTACTAATTCAACTTCCTAGATTTGTGTTTGGCCAGTGAAAAGTCACATCAAAGAAAATGGGACAATGTTCTGAAAAGGTAGCTATCACCTCTACCACTCTTCATCCTGAGACTAGTCACACTGCAGAAGCAGACACCCACAACAAATCTACGATGGACTTTCCCTGCCACCCAATGCATGTACTGACAGGTTAAAAAGCTGAAGGTCCAGTGCAACTGCCCAAACTATGACAAATTTTTCTTTTATTATGCTCGGGCTCAACATAACGCCTCCACAGTGTAGCAGATTGCATTGATAAATTCACAAAAAGCAATGGACTTCAGTGAACTATCGCTCTCATCAGGTGCCGAAGCACATACATTGCATTCAATGGTGTATGTCACATACATTGCATTTAGGATAGTTTAAGTTACTTGAAACCCTCTTTATTATAATTAACATTATTATTCAAGCATTCAGACATATAATTTCTATCACAAAACACCATCCCGTACATCACCTTTTCATATTCTTTAGAGATGCCACTGTATCAGCTGCCTTCGCACAAGTAGCCATCTGAATTGATGCAGACTAAACTGAAAGACCTCAGTAACTGCTGATGAAGCCGAGGACAGTTGACAATTAAAACTAATATTCTCTATGATGGTCGTGGATGGTGGACTGCAACTGTTGCCGATACCCCAGAATACATGGGACAGCCGGGATTAGAAGACAACATGAGGGATTTAACTCTTTATTTTTTGTTCATGCACCCATACTTAGTATTATGATAGTGCATAGGCAGAGTAAATAAATAGGAATACTTACGGTTGTGGTAGAGTTTTGGTAACAGGGTCTACGAGCAACGAGTGCCGCTCAATCATACGTGTATTATCGACGTAGGGAGGCTCCGGGGACGCACCCTCTTCCTCCTCAGGGCATTTTGTAGCCCTAAACACTTCCAGGGGATCAACTGTGTTAACATTCCAATTTATACTCCGAGGACTCAAATTATTGATGTTGTAGTGCCTCGAATTCCCCCACAGACTGTAAGTGTTCGTAAAATACTGTCCATTGTATCGATCACTCATTATTCACAGCACAAAAAAAAACTAACAAAACACCAGCAAAATATGTTTACTTCCAGACACTTATACGTCGGAACATCATCAAAAATGTCGCGATTTATACAGATAATCACAAAATAAATGATTAATCTTTGGTTTAGTGGCTTCGATATTGTAAAATTCAATAGAATTCCAATTTTTTGCTGGAATACACAATTCGCGATGTTAACGCGTTTCGGGAAAACGTAAATAAATAATACTGACAATTGACATTGACATACTAACATAGTACTAGGTTTTCATGAATGAATAGGAGAACAAATAGAAAGAGACAAGTTTATACACTGTACTCGCGGCAAAAGGAGATGAATGAACCTACCCCAGAGCTTTGTTGAATAAAAACGCGGGAAAATAAAGGCTTATCTGGTGTCCTTTAAACACGGACGGATTTTCTTTTCTACCCACACATTTTAGGTGGGGGTTGATATTGATTTGGCTGGGTCTCATTACTATTTATAGAATTTATGACGTAGGTACTAAGTATTTATTTTAGGAACAAAAGGTTTCGTTCGAGAAAAACATGAGCTAGAATATCAGATAAAAGATCCTTTGAAATAAACGTAAGTAAGTAGTTTTGCGACCGCGGCTCCGCCTGCGCATGTTTCGGTAATCGCGCTAAACCATTAACCTCTTTTGCGCAGTCGGTCCAAATCTATCCTATATCTTTCCTCGGGTTTCAAAATATCTCGGTACCAAATTTTATCCAAAATCGGTTCAGTAGTTTTAGAATTTTCGTATTTTTAAGCAAAACTTCGTTAAGTTAAAGTAGCCATTGCTGACTTTAAGATTTTTAATTTTCAGCGAATTAGCGATCTCTTCAGCTTTTTCTTGCAGTAGGTATGGGTCCACTAACACTAATGTTTTCATTTCAACACTGTGTGAAGCACGTAAACACACATTGTTCTAAATTAGGGAATTCATGTTTCTTCAAGATTTCATCTTTTTTTAAATATACCTAATAATAATATAGTGGGACATTAACACACACGGTTATCTGATCCCAAACTAAGCAGAGCCTGTACTATGGACACCAGATAACTGGTAATGTACCTACTACATAAAATACTTTTCTTTTGCAAATACATACCCAAATATAGATAATTACCTACACCCAGACACAAGACAAACAGAAATATTTAAACAAATGTTTGTCTCCGGTGGGAATCGAACTCACGACCTGCGGCGTGAAAAGCAAGTATCTTACCGACCACGCCACCTTGGCCCGTCAATTGATGATTGATAATGTACCTACTCTCATGTATCCCAAACTGAGCCGCAACTTCTTTCCTTTTCTATCCATTTTTTACAGCTTCAATAGCTTTTAATTGATCAGCGTATGTCAGTGTTGTTAGTTTCCTTTTTGAACTCATTTTATGCCAGTTTTGATCACACAGTAGGTAAAGCGATGTTTCCAGGACAATTATCAAAAACTTATGATCCAAGTAAGCCGTTGTCTTAAGGCTAACCGCCGCAAAGCTTAAAGAATTTCGATGAAGCAAACAATAGGAGACTTATATAGATAAATATTCTGGGACATTAACACACACGGTCATCTGGTCCCAAGCTAAGCAAAGCTTGTGTTATGGAAACCAGATAACTGGTATATACTATACATATAATACTTTTCTTTTGTAAATATATACTTATAATAGATATTTACACCCAGACTCGACACAAACACAAATGTTCATCACTAATGTTTGTCTCGGGTGGGAATCGAACCCACGACCTGCGGCGTGAAAAGCAAGTATCTTACCGACCACGCCACCGGCCCGTGGTTATTATAATATAACTAGTGAACACGTGCAAACTCGTGCTCTTTCAAAATTGACTAACAATTTTATGGTATAGAGGTTGTGGAAACATTTAATTTTCTTTAAGTTACTGAGGGCCTATACAGAGATTACTTATTTAAGTTATAGAGGTTGTGCATTTTAAGTTATAAAGAATTTAGGCTGTGATGGGAAGGGAACGTATTATTTTTTGAAGTGAAAACTTCTTTAGCGGCGTTGAGCACTTTTTCTGTAATGGGTATAAAATCTTAAACTCGCGTCAGGACACGTGACCTGATCGAAAAAGCGTAAGACGGATGGAGAGTAGACAGCTATCCCCTCTCTACGGCGCGGCGAAAATGTATGCCTGGGCCTACTGTTTTGTTTAGGCAGCGCAGGGCGCTTGCGCGAATATTCGTGTATGTTACAGCGTGCCACTCGCATCCATGGATGGTGACAGCTGATGGCTCGACCGTCTGTGTAGTGATCACATTGTTGTGAAAAAAAGAGATAAACTTTTTAATGTAAAATAATTGTAATAGTTTTAAAGTGTTAAATTTTTAATGTAATATAAATTGTCATGTTTGTGTACGATAGCGCAATAAATGAATATTGTATTCTACCACATAAATGATAGTACTTTTATACTGATAAAGCAATTGGTGCAAAATTATTCCCTAACCATTCCAAAATATCAAACATGCTCAACGTTAATAATCAAGTTTTCACTTCTGCCGGCACTCCCGGAGTTTCTACTTAGCACAGGTAATATAATACTATACTAGTAAGGACAGCATACCGACCGCGGCACCACCCGCGTGAACGTAGTTTGTCGCACTAAACCATTAACCTCTTTTTCGCAATAGGATCAAAAACTACCTATCATCCTACGGCCTTCCCCGGGTCTCAAACTATCTCCAATCGGTTCAGTAGTTTTGGCGTGAAAGGCAGACAGAGTTACTAAATACTAACCCCGTACTCTTAAACGTCTTCTGTGGTCATTATGGCTAAAACAGGTTTATAATTAGTTTGTCTTTGTCTGTCATCTTGACATTTATACTAGTAAGAAAGAGACAAAGTCCTTTTTAACTAGTCTTATAAGATTTTTATGAATAAAACCTTAAATATTTGGGTAGGTAAATAAAATGTGCATTAAAATTGTAACATTTATTACTCTACAAAACAATAGTCTACATAAAAACATTAGATAAGTTTTAACATGATTTTATTGACTTCCAATATTCCACTTACAAGATAATTACAATTTAATAATAGTTACACTTAAAATAAACTGTTTTACTATCCAATGTTTTATTAAAAAAAATATACGTGTGGGAAACAGTTACAGTATTAAATTGCAATTCAGAATTTAACACAATGCATTTATGTTTAAATTCCTTTATTTTATACAATTAAATATTTTTTTAAACCTTGATGATCATTACGCGTAAATTCCATTTTCAAATCTAATGTCAAGACCAAAAGTGTTCTTTTTTCAAATATTAAATAACACAAAATGCCTACATCTCTCTCCCACACACGGCTACCGTATATAGCTGTCGCGCTCGCACATTACTCGGTCATCCAGTAGAAGCGAGATCCGAATCTCGCGGGTTTTTTCTCCGCATCCTCTGGGAGACCGGGTGTGGCGTCCGGGTAAACTGCCTTTGGCTCTGGAAGTGGTTTGGGCCTGTAAATAATATTAAAAAGGTCAGAAAACGTCTTTAAAGATGGAGGAATGAAGTAGGTAAGTAATGAAAGAATGGTGTCCAACGGCGTTATTCATGAGACTTTTAAATAACACATTTAAAGGTTTGTTAAAGTTCTAAATATGGCAAATGACAAAAAAAAATTAAAATTGTCACAAAATCTAAGTTATGTAAGAAAGCGTTTAATAAATTTTAGACTGTCGATAAAAACGCATGGAATTAAGTCGCTCTAATACGACACACAAAACAGTACTATGCGTTTCAAATAAGAATAGGACCGGAATGCGCAACAACTTTACATTTTTCAGTACGGTGGGCAAAAATGTTTGTTCGATTTAACAATCAGATCTAGATGAAGAAAAAAAGTAAAATGCTTAAGAAGCACAACCCGCGCTTCACCACAACTTGCCAGTTGTTAAGCAATGATATGCAAAGAAAAATATATAACATGGAACGCAGTTACCTAGTAAAAACCAATTCGCCTGTGACTTGAAAACAGGCAGATTATAGCCATCGGGAAACAAAGATGCCGGCAACGAATTCCACAACTCGGCAGTTCGCACGATTATATTATTTTTTTTATTTTTTCCCATTATTATTGGGGTCGGCTCCTAGTCTAACCTGATGCGGCTAGCTACCATAGTAAACGAGCAAATGCCATCTGACCTCGAAACCCGTAGGGAACCAGTAGCCGAGATGGTTAGGCCAGGTGTAAGATTTTATTAGGCTTCTGACTACCTATAATGATTATCATGGATATTTGAAACGATAACCGGGACCGACTGCTAAACAACCTCTCTGAGGCACGGAGGGTAGTCCCACAACCAACCAGACACCGAAACAAATCTTTGCTGTCACACAAAGATTATTCGGGGCGGAAATCGAACCCAAGACCTCCCGGGTACAGTATAGTTCAATCGGACGGCTTACACCGCTCGACTACAGAGGTTGTGTAAGATGTGTATTCTGTCACTTCTCACTTCAACCCCTTTTAATGTCCCACTGCTGGGCACGGGAGTTAAGGCCTCAATCCACACACGCTGGCCAAGTGCGAGTTGGTGGATGTCACATGTCCTCGAATGATTACTTCTTAGACATGCCGGTTTCCTCACGATGTTTTCCTTCACCGATATTGAGCAGCGGCGATGAAACAATTCACACAAAGATGTGTGGGCACGACTGGGATTCGAACCCGCGACCTTATATTACGCCACCGCTGCTGTGTATTCTGTATTACATTTTATATCTTTACCTCTTGGAGTCATGCACTCTGGCTTCGCAGAAGTATCCGAACGCAGGACGCTCAATGTTTAGTTTATCGAGCATACACTGGTCAAACACACCCTGAGTATTACGGCAACTGAGAACAAACAAAAAAGCAAGTTTAAATGTTATATTGTTACGTCATCAACACGTTAAATTGAGTAGTTAATTAAAGTTAATGAGTGGGAGTTCGTTGCGTCATAATCACTTTAAACATTCCGTGATCTCCGGGTTATGGTACACTTTGGATTTGGCACTTGTTTTTGCGTTCAAAATAAGTAAAGATTACATTACTGATTAGCCTGTTGGTGTGGTGGTTATTGATCCTGACTCTAAGCTGGAGGTCGTGGTTTCTATGCCCAAACAGATCAAAATATGGGTGTTATTTATCTATAATATGTCTGTAATAATGAAGTCATATATGCAATTTAATAATTTTGGACGTCAAATACCTCAGTCCACCCGTGACAATGAAGTCTGAATAGACTTTGAAACGTCGGAATATAAAATCGAAAATATACCGCGATAAAATCCGTTAGAAAGTAATTTTATTTCAATGTGTGATATTCGCGTAAATCTAAGAAAATACTATACAGATAAAATAATACATATAAAATAAAAAATATTTTTGCAGTTGTATTTCCTAGTACCCATAACACAAGCAAATATTACTTAATTTGGGACTAGATGGCGCTGTGTGAATGTGTAAAATATTATTATTATTAAACGAAACTTACTGAGTCAGTGAAAAGTCTCCAGAACTCTTGTCAATACAGTTAGCGTACTGGTTGAACTCTGCCAAGCAGGTCTGCTTCACTTTACGAAAAAACTCCATAGTACATGCGGTGACTGCTTTGCCCTCGTTGATGCATTTACGAGGATCTTGCTCTTCCACACGACAGAGCATGAACTCCTATAAAATAACAAATATCACTGGTTTATAGTGGCCAAGGGTGGATATTTGAAAAAGGGAAGCCAGACCAAAAAAGTTCTTACTTCGGAAAATAATATCTCTTCAATACTGTCTCCGATCGTTCTTACACTTGATCTTATACTTATTTTTGTTGCTATTTAAAACTTTCAGGCGTTCCATAATATATTATTAAGTACGAGTGATATTGACCAATCCCTAAAGGGAAGCCGATGGGAATCAGCTTATATGGACTCAAATATGGAAATCATTTACATTATTTATATAGCCACCTGTGAGGACACTGTTAAAATTATGGAGCTTCACGGCTTCGCCCTGTGGTACTTATTAGGATAAAAAGTAGTCTATGTGTTAATCCAGACTATAATCTATCTCTGTGGCAAACTTCATCCAATTCCCTACACTAGTTTTTGTGTGAAACAGTAACAAACATACATACGGACATCCATACATTCTTACAAACTTTTGCATTTATAATTTTAGTAGGATAGAGGAAACCAACAATATTATTATGCCAACTGAACGTGTAATCATCACAGAGCGAATTTCTTCTGGTGCCATGCCCTAACGAGTGTCGGTGGCCACCTTTGAAAAGTCCTTTCTTTCCTTGGCCAATCTAGTGAGCACAGAGAGAACAATCTCCCTAAAAGTGTAAAGAAGCGCCTACGTCGACTTTATAAGTGGGGTTCAACTAATAATAATAATAGTTACTAATATTATAAATACGAAATTAACTCGTCTGTCTGTGTCGCGCTTTTACACCAAAACTATTAAACTGGTTTGGATGAAATTTGGAGATATTTTGAGAAACAGGGAAGAAAAAAGATGGTTAATGGTTGAGTGGAGTGAGATAACCGACATTCACAATAAAATGATAATAATAAATAATTATAATTAATCATTCCTTATCTATCACGAATGAATTGGTACATTGGGCAGCACATCCAATTATTGAATATCACTTAACAACAGGCAAGTTGTGTCAGGCGCAAGCGTATACCAGAATAAAACTAAAAAAATATGCGGTGTTGGAATCACGGTCGCAAAGTATTATTTAATCTGAAACAAAATATTCAGCTTACAGCAGAAGTACTGATTGCAGATTAGCACAAAAACATCAGATTTCTTGAAAATTGGCAGGTGCGTAGTACTCACAACCACCGTGCATGTATGACCAGATGTATAAACATCAGTGAGCCCTAGGAAGTATGTATGAAAGTTTGTTTTGTTAATTTTCTTTTTGTTTAATTATTAGAAGCTAGTCCATAGTTCGTCTTGGTCAGAAAAACATATTAGTAGCACCTAACTGTTGAATAAATAATTTAATTGGAAAATTAAAAATTTCTTCAATTAATTTAGGAAAGATGGTAGATATTGCTGATATTGGACGCTTGATATTTGATGGGGCAGTGGTGTGGTTGTTAAGATACTTGCTTTTCATACTGCAGATTGTGAGTTCAATTCTCACCTGAGACAAACATTTGTGTCATGAACATGTCTGTTAGTATCGAGTCTGGGTGTAAATATCTATTATAAGTATATATTAACAAGAGAAAAGTATTATATGTATAGTAATCAGCTTGCGATCAGATGGCCATGTATGTTAACGTCCCAGAATATTTATTTATTATTTATTGTTAATTTAAACAAAGGTTTTCAAAAATTATTTACCTAGTGTCTGCTCAGTGTACCAAACTCTCCCAACTCTACTGACTAGTTGAGGGAAGGTCCACTCCCACCAGTGGGACTCTAAAGGAATGTTAATTTATTTCTACAGTCTACCAATTGTTTCAAACTAAGGTTTCAGAGTAAAAACCAACAATAACAACATAACCTATAAACTTAGTGATTATGCAACCAATACTTCTTTTACAAAGCAGTATAGCAAAAATATAAGTCTAAAACATTAATTATCACTATTTAATAAGAAATAGGACTTTATACTCACATTGTTAGCTTGTTCACAGTATTTTCCTAAATGAAAAGATGCAGCGAATAAAGTAGGTGACGATACACTCACTTCAGGAACCGTTAATTCCGACTCCTCCGGCAGAATAACTTCCGAGGTTACCACCATTTTAACAAACCTTAATAATCACGAGGAATTTAGATAGTAAATAACGAAATAAATAAGAATATTTCTTCCACAAAATCCGTGGAAGAAATTTTAGAATAGTGTAATCAAATTGTAATTGTACGATTGTAATTTTGTAAGAGAAACAGATTTATACGATATTCTGTAGACCGAAAGAGAAAGATAATACAGGATTCGAATTTTAATTTAGTAGGATTATATTATTTCTATTGACACTGACAGACAGGCAACACTATATTTGTTCCATTCCACGAAACGTAACATTAACGTAACGTTATTAGGAGTTATAATATTCTATAGTGCGTTTCAATAACATAAGAAAAAATACAGTTACATGCTCATTATACTTTATTACAAGTGACTAGAAAATAACTTTTATTAAAACAGTATCCGCAAGAAACGTGCCATTAATTTGTGGGACCAAATCTTTTTAATCATCATCATCATTCCGGCATCGGTCATCGTTTCATATTTTCAGAAAGATGTTCTGGAAAATAAAATCCCTCTGAGCTTTGATCGTATGCTTGTTCATTCTCTAAAAACATCAACACAAAGAGAAAATATTATAAAAAAATATTGTATACGTAAATCGTTGGAACTTTAATCAAATAATAAAACTTGCCTATTTCTGTTTCTGAGGGCAACTGGTAAAATTTTGGAATGTCATAGCGCTTTTCCTGAAATAAAAGCAAGTAAAATAAGGATCCATTCAGGCAGGATCTATTAATTCTAAACTACATGATCGAACGGAGTAAAGCTTACCGAATCGTAGTTTCTCCTACCCATTCTCGGAATATTCTTATTGGTTTTAATAACGTAGCCCATGTTGCCCTGATCGAAAGGGTTAATGGCTTCATTACTTCTGCCCACTCTCGGCACATTATTTGGCTTTATAAACGAACTTTCTGAATGGCTAAAAAAGTGCAACAGGCAGTATGCCAACAATACCATTGCCAATTTTACATTCATTTTAGAAAAAGATACAAAAACGGCGGGAACACTTTGAAAACTTTAAACTGTATGATAGTAAATTAAATTTTCTGTTTAATTTATAGTGCTGTTGTTCGATCGATCCCGTATTTCGGAGATCTGATAAAATGTGCGTAGGCACCTATTCCGAATACTTAATACGCCAGAGATTTTATCTTTTTGCGATGTGGGTAAATTTCCATAAAATTAAAGTACTTACCTACCTAAGCAGCGGTGGCGCAGCAAGTAGCTCGACATAGAAATATAAGGTCGCAGGTTCGAATCCTAGTTACATCTGCTCATTATCGGTAAAGGAAAACATCGTGATTAAACCGGCATGTCTAAGAACCAATCATTGGAGAATGCCCAGTGTACATTTTCTGAGGTGCAATGCGACCGGCCGCTGTGCAGTCTTCACAGCAAGTACCTAACTCTGCAGAGCGGACCAGTTTATTAGCCGTAAAAGTGGGAGAGTGGTTTCCGGTGGCAGGCATTGCCGTCGTCGTCAGGTATCTTCCTACTCTTTTGGACGATGGCACCTTCCGTCTCGCTCTGAGTCTTCGTCTGGGCGTTCTACGTGTCGTCTCCTATCGGTGTCGTTACGGTGAAGATGTCGATTACCTTGGACACCATGCCTTATCATGCAGCAGAAGCGCTAGCAGAATACCCCGTCATCGTAGCATAAACGACATCATTTATCCTGCTCTTGTCTCCGCCGAAGTGCCGGGTGTTTGAGAATCAAGCCTGGTGTGTCGATGGCAAGACATCCGACGGGATGTCGTTGTTGACTTGGAAGATGGGCAGGCCTTTGGTGAGGGACTCTACTGTTATAAACGTAGATGGTGGGATCGCCAAATGATACAACCGGTACGCACAAGCTAGTATATTTGACACAGCAGTCGACGAATCAGAGTCACACTGTTTTGTATCCTACCTACCTACATTTGTAGTTACAATTACTATCAGCTACCTACGTCAATGAGTTGTTGCTGGTATGTAAATATAATGTTAGAAATAACTGTTGTAATTTATTCTATATGCACTTAAGTACTTCAGTTTCTCTTAAACCTATATGATATTCTTTGAAGGTGGTGGAGACGGTGGTTGCTGCGAAAGAGAAAAAAATGGAGTTTCTAGTTTACTTACCTTCTTAACACAATTTCAGCTATCAAATATAGTTTAGGTAGGTTTCTAGGTCGTGCCCACTCATGTGGGAAAACAACTTTAAGAAAACACGAACATTGAATACTACAAATTCTAGGACTAGTAATGTCCGCCAAGACCAGGGCCCTAATTGACGTAATTTCATGACGCGCCGATCAAGTTACGGTGCAGTTGCAGTTATGTTTACGTCTACGGACAAAATGGTATTCTTGTAATTGTTTATCTGTCATAAGTTTTAAGCGCTCGCGTGACGCGAACACGACGCGAGCGTATCAGACAGCGGTTGTCAAAATTACGAGAGTACGAAAAGGGCTGTCTTGTATACTTATTTAAACTTGACATTGGCAAAATTTCAGAATAATTTCTTTAGAGGCCATAATTAAAAGAAGAAGAAGAAAGGGCTGTTTTGGTCGAAACCTAACTGCAACTGCACTGCAATTATGTAAATTAGTTCATTGTTCTATTTTTAAAATAAAAATGTCATGACTACCAAAAACGTTTTTCTTTATTACTATAAACGTATTTATGATATCACAATGATATGTATAATAATTATCTTTTAGCTAATATAGCTGGTATAAACACTTGATACTTCGGTGTCTCACCGCCTTCTTCAATGACAGCGCGGGCGAGTGAGAACGGATCTAATTTTTTCTTTACTACCAGGAATCTGTAAATAAATAAATAAAATATTACAGTTAAAGAAACAGCAAATAAATAAATTGAAAACCAAACCGTGAAATATAATATTATGACGACCACCATTTTGATGTATTTACAAAATGGCATCTGAGGTAAATAGTAATGACCTTACATTGTATCATCATCATTCGGTTCGACAGTATCTGTTTTAATAATTACTACATAACTATGATGGTCAGTCATAATATGAGCAGCGGTGGCGCAGCGGTGGCGCAGCGGTACGGGCCTCGCCTTAGAAAAATAAAGTCGCGGGTTCGTATCCTGGTCGTGCCCACACATCTTTTGTGTGAATTGTTTCATCTCCGCTGCTCAATATCGGTGAAGGAAAACATCGTGAGGAAACCGACATGTCTAAGAACTAATCATTCGAGGACCTGTGACAGCCACCAACCCGCACTTGGCCAGCGTGTGTGGATTAAGGCCTAAACTCTCTCAACTTATAATATAGTTGAGAGAAGACCCGTGCCCGGCAGTGGGACATTAAAAAAAAAGTTGAAGTATGATGGTCGGCAAATTCGAATGTATTCGACTTTGCCGACCATTTGTGCCTATTAGTGCCGGCCCGCAAAAATGTTGCGCTAGTCTATGCTGAAAGATCTTGTTCTGAACGTTCAATTACACAAATGTCTGATATTTCCGACCGACTGTGCCGATTATTCCTCAACAATACTTATGTGATAATTATGTGTAGTAACTCCAAAGTATACAAACCTATCTTTGTCCCCGCCATAGCTCCGAGACGCTAGCCCCGCTCGCTTCGCACACTGGTGCAGCACAGCACGCTCATCTTTACTGAAGTCAGAACTAAAGATGAGGTCCAAGTCGAACGCATCAGCCGCTATGAACCTTTGCATTAGAGATAACGCGGCGCGACGGAAATGACGGACGTCGGATTCGGAACCAAGGCCCGCACGATTCACCTGAGAAAAATCATTTAATTTAACCACACTCAATTAAATATTATGTTATACACGATCTTACAACATTTAAAGTGTTATACGCAACGTCTAGTGCTAAATTGTTTATGCCGGTTTTTTTTTTGGGGAGATAACCACGTATAGCACACATGCGTGGCACGGACACACATTATCTTCCTGACTCTGAACACTTTTTTTCGTCTGACGCGGCGTGGGATTGAACCCGTGATCCCAGAGGCCACAGGCAAACACGCCATCCCCGAAGCCACCCTGGCAGTCAAGCACGAGTAGCCACGTACACAGCTACACAAGTCAAACTTGTGGTTAAAAGTTTGACTTCCTAGTTCTTACAGGAACGTAATAAAATAATAAAATCGACATACCATTTGCATGTTAGGCTTGATGGGCTCAGCGATCCCTTGCGCATCGGCACCCAGCCCGCCACCCTTCCACCCCATCATCTGCATCATCCTGACAAAAAAAACATTTAGTTATAACTTCATACATACGGTGATAGGCAGTTCGTGTAAAATACTTTCTGACACTTTAAATTTGGTTGGGTTATACGATTCGCGTAAATGTAACGGCGAAAAGCACCTTTACAAAAAAGCAATCTCACTCTACCTACCAAAACTAATTCCTTGGGCCACAAGCTGGTGACTTCTCCCCAAGTGCGGGTCGTGTATTTGTAGGTCTAGTGCTAATACCCTAGTCTAGCCTAGGTCTAGTGCCTGCGGGAGCGGGCAACTAGCGGTGCACTCACTCCAGTCAAGCGGTGACCGCCCGCGCGTCTGCATTGCAGTGTTGTGTGTGCAATTTATTTTTCTGATGTGTCGAAATGTCCTCGGACATGCTAGAGGAAATTAGTTCAGACATTTCGTTCGTGAATAAAAACAAATATCTCGACGACACAAACACGAACACAACACTACGTCGCTATAATGCCGCGCGACCTGCCCTCTGCGTTCGGGAACGGGTCTGTGTTGCCCGCCCCGCTCCCGCGCCGCGGCCGCTGCCGCCCCGCTGCCCGCAAGATTCGAGGCAGAGGCCTTGGGGGCTTATCTAATTACTCAACTAATTGCCATTTTGTCAAATAACTGTTTTCTATAGTGATATAGATAGTGGCATAATCAATCAATCAAATCAATTTATTTCTATAATCTACTAGCGGCCCGTCCCAGCTTCGCCCGGGTAGCTTTAGCCCACTTAACAATTTCCATAAAATGTGATAACCATAGCAGCGCCATCTATTGATTACTTACTCAACCCAGTCGAAAGGTATCGACATCTGTTAGAATCATTTGGAGTTAACAGATAATTGTGATTGTCAAATAATAACAGACAAATAATAATGATAATCGTTTCAGTGGGGGCCCTGGGCTACAGCCCAAATAACCGTTACATAGATCAGTCACTGCGCCACGACCCGTCATATTTTGTCGTATATTTATTTATTTATTTATTTACATTTTGGAACATTAAACAATTATACGTTAAGGTAAGATACAAAGGCATATACACAACAATTACGTAAACGTATAACCCACACCAATGTCCGCAGAATAATATTATTAGTAGGTATATTTATTATTAATCTCATGCGCGTAAAAAGAAATGAAATGAACCGGCCGCGACAATGAAAACAAATAAATAAGTTGTTAAAATCTCAGGACAATTGTTTTAAGATTTCGAACGACGCTTTTTTAAATTGAGTAGATGTGAGTGCGAAAATATCAATGCAGGAAAGGTGTGCGTTGTATGTTTGTACAAGTGTGCGGAGAGGAGCCCGCGCCCCGGCGTTCGTCCTGCACTTGCCGGCGTAGAACAGCTGTGGCGCGCGCACCTCGCGCTGGTACACTGTTCTTGGCACTAAGTAACACAACTGATTTGTAATTCCGCTACAGTCAAATTTATTATTACATATGCCGTGCAACATAGTGGAAATGAGCAATTTACGTCTAGAATCCAAGCTTAATAAATTGTAGTCTTCAAGTAATTGATGATATGGTCGTTTAGTGCGCTTAAACTTATAATTTAGGTTTTTAAAAACTTTTTTTGAACTAATTCAATTCTTTCGACATATTTTTTGTAGAAAGGATTCCAAATAGGGACTGCGTACTCTAACTGCGATCTTATTAAAGTTTTGTAGAGAAATAGTAGGGTTGACGGACGTTTGAAATCTTTAGAAGACCTAATTACGAAACCAAACATTTGAAAGGCCTTTTTCACTATCTTGTCAATGTGAATGTCTAGATGTAGCTTTGAGTCTAATGTGACACCTAAATCACGGACATGATTAACCTTTTGCAAAGTAGTATTTTGTATAGTGTAATTATAGTGTATAGGTTTTTTATTTTTTGTATAAACGATAACCTGGCATTTAGGTATACTGAGTCGAAGCTTATTAAGTGTACAGTACTGGGAAAGCCTGTCGAGATCATCTTGAAGAAGTAAACAGTCATCTATGCTTTTACAGGTTCTAAAAATTTTTACATCATCAGCATACAATAAGAAATTAGAAAATCTAAAACAGTGTTTTATGTCATTTACGAACAGATTAAATAGGAAGGGGCCAAGTATGGATCCCTGCGGTACCCCAGAAGTAACCATAACAGAATTTGATTCAAAACCATTAACGGCTACGATTTGAGTTCTGTTGACGACATACGACATGAACCATCGAAGTAAATTACCTTACTACCGGATACACTTTGGAGAGTGTGCGTTGGAATTACACAATCTTATTCCCCCATCCCCGTTCTTCCATCGAACAAGTAGAGGTACGGCTATGCGCCACCGTTATATGGTGGAAATTCCACGGGTACGCACAAAGCGCTTTGCCTCCACTTTCATCGTGCGAACTGCCAAATTGTGGAACTCGCTGCCGGCATCTATGTTTCCCGATAGCTACAATCTGCCGGTCTTCAAGTCACGAGTGAATCGGTATTTACTGGGTAAGCGCGTTCCATCGTAGACTGCATCATTGCTTCACATCAGGCAAGTTGTGGTCAAGCGCAAGCCTATTTTAAGTTAAAAAAAAAAAAAAAAAAAATTGCCACGAATACCGTTGTAGGCAATTTTATCCATAAGCAATTTGTGATCCATTAATTTCCATTTTCTAATCACTAAGGTACAAACTTGATATTTATAAATACGTTAAACTTATGAAAAATAGAAACGAATATAGGAAATACCTGTCGAGTCGTACCGACAGCGACGACGCGACGAGTCGACTCTGCGCCAGAGTGAGTTGTCATAAACTCCATGTCCCAAAAGCTAATTCTCAATGGCTCAAAAGCTAATTCCCCATAGCTCAAAAGCTAATTCTCCATGGCCCAAAAGCTAATGGATACATTCATATTTACAATACAGTAGTAATCACTTACTTGACAGCTACGCTGTTTTCAACGGGTGTACCGAATATATCCGGCTGCTTAGTACCAGATACGTCGCTAACATTGATGGTGGACCCTTGCGCTATAAACTGTTCTTTCATCAGAACACTGACAGTGCTTGAGCGGAGTCTCTGCACAAAAAAATAGTTGTTTAGTATAAAGGCAAGTATCGCCATCTAGTAACGCCAGAAAGAAATTTGACCCTTTACAAGTAGTGTATAAGCGCCATCTATTATCATATAGGGTAAACTATTATAAAACGCAGTCACTAGTGCTACACGAAATTATTGAAAGAAATGTCCGATAATGTCGTGTACCAAGAGCCTTAGAAGTTCAAACCCCCCCCATTACCGTACCAATCCCCAATACTAAAACTGTCTACACATCGGCACGAACCTGGCGCCTTTAGAAGGCGCGAGTTGGACATTTGCATGCATGCATTTGCGGGCAACTGAATGAGATGCGTCCCCCTTGTGCCCGTAAGGTAGTATGCGCGTGCGCTAGCCACCGGCAAGATCAGATTACAGAATAAGGCCGGCGGCGGCGGCTTTGGTGCCTAAGTAGTTCAAGATTTTCTTTCTTAATTGAGAAATATACAGCAGAATGGAGAAAATAACTATAAATTCCCATAACTCAACATAAGTAGTTAAAGATATTAAAGATATGTTGTATTTTAACTACCCTTTTTAATTTATCAAACAAGGGTTTTGAGGTCGCCTCGTCCCGTTGCAATGTTAAATGAATGAATGAATATTTTATGATTTTAAATTTGTTCTTTATTTTATTACTATATCTTCATTAATGTATTAAAAACATTGTTTGATACATGTTCGAAAATACCATTTTCAGTCGTCTAAGACGTTAATTAATAATGGTACACTTACTTCCCATGCTAAAATCTCCACCGCATTTCTAGCTTCAGCTTTAGTATCTCCCATCGCTGTAGCTACCGTGTTACCGTTGATAGTCAAAGTTAAACGCCTATTCTCATACACAAGGTCAAGTGTGGCACCACAAGTTTGACAGCTGGCTGAAAAAGTACTAAATTGTAGGGTATATCTTTTTGGATAATTTACAGAATTCAAAAAAACACTATAAAGAGTATGGTGCACCAACACAGCATCCATTTTGTTTTTGTTTTCTAAATGGTGGAAATAATAAAACCACTACACATCAATATTAGGGACTGGGGATACGTCATACACTGAGACTCCATGCAGAGCAGCAGATTACCCCTTTAGTGAGACAGATCAGCTTCGATTCTCGCGCTTTAGACATTTATCTCTAATAGACATAATGTCGAAAATAAATAAGGATTTCATTCGTTTTCTGACAGGCACTAGGCACTAGGTTAAACATGTTCTAGGAAAATATAGAATCCGCTCTTTTTGAGTACCTTTAGCACTTGATTGGCTTTTTAAATATCTTGCTAATTTATTTTAATACCACAAAGGTTTATATAAAAATAAATATCATCTACCTAACTTGTTTTCCTGACGGTCCAAACTGTCATTACATGTACAAGCCACCATTATAGATTGGTTCCTTTATTATAAACACTTGAAAGCAAAACTTTTTTTTTAATATTTATCTGCAATCAGCGTAAGCTATAAGTGGATTCGTTGTGTGGCTAGGTCTAATCAAAAAGAAAAAAATGGAAAGCAAAATCTGACACAGATTTGCCACTGTTTCTCCTACTCTCTTAATACTAAAAGAAAATTAAAAAGATTCAAAAGTCCAAGACCTCACTTTGTATGTTCCCTAATTTTCTTGACCATGGTCGTACCAACAACACCAATCTACCAAAACTCGACATAAACATATAATCTCTGAACTCTCGGACACTCAAACATTTTAGTTCTCTCATTTGTGTTACAAACTCATTTAAATAATTAAAATCATTCTGTCTCCATTCTGAAAGGTCCTCAGATTTATCAGGTTCAACAGGTTGTAAGTCATTCTCGAGTTCAGGCTCAGAATCTGGTTTTTCTCCTTGAGCGACAAAGGCAATTTTTTTAGATTTAGGTTGCGTGTCTTTGATAACTCCGCCTTCCCGTTTAATGCCCTTCGCTCTGTCTTCAGCTGCATCAGATGCAGAGACAAATGTTCTCTGTAACCTTGTTTTCTTTACGTTTCTGTAAGGTTGGACTACCTAAAATAAATTAACCACAGAATATAACTCACAATCACTTCAACCCTTTTAAGTTATTTTTTTATCTTAAATTAGGCCCCCTGATAGGTGCATAAGTGCCGATCGCGGTTGCGGAGTTGCGGTGCAGTTGCAATTAAGTTTTCGTCTTAGTGCAAAATAGTATTCATAAAATTGTTTATCTGTCATATCTAGTCTAAAGCGCTCGCGTGACGTGAACTTGACGCGAGCGTATCTGACAGGGGTTGTTAAAATTACGAGAGTACGAAATGGGTTGTTTTGGTCGAAACTTAACTGCAACTGAACTTATTTAATTATGTGAATTAGCATAAAGATCAAAAAGATACCAGGAGACAACTGGGCATGAAAATCCGTAGCCAGGAAACCTTGAAGTTAAATGGAGGCCTTTACTCATGACTCATGACCTTTACCAATGAGGTCCTTGATTAAGAAAAATAATAATAATGTTAAGAATACTCGACTCATTGCTTGTTTATCAATAAATCAAGCCATTCATTATTCCTTAATAAGGAAAAATAAATGACTTATCTAATCAATAGTCCCAAAGCACTATGACCTAATGGGGTCTTTTGTGCTTTTATTATTATATATTATTAGGCCTGTGCTTGACCACAACTTGCTCGATGTTAAACAATCATGTAGTCAACCATGGAATGTGCTTACCCAATAAATACCAATTCACTTACGACTTGTCCCACAGCTGGGCACGGGTCACTCAACTATCTTAAGAGTTTAGGCTCTTATCCACATACTGGCCAAGTGTGGGTTGGTGGATTGGATGTCACATGTTCTCAAATTATTACTTCTTAGATATGACTGCTTCCCATGATGTTTTCCTTAATCAATATTGAGCAGTTGCGATGAAAGAACTCACAAGAAGATGAGTGGCACAACGGAAGACTGAACCCGCAACCTTATATTTGAATGACAGACTCATTATCCACAAAATATTATGATTGCAAATGTTTATGAGGATGTATGGATGTCTGTTACTCTTTCACGGGAACTGACTGGACGGATATGGTTGGAATTTGCATAATTTAGCAGTGTAATTAGGCTAGTTTCAGTTTTAAAGACAGAAGTAAAAGTTAGTAGCTGGAAGTGTTACCATAAATTGATAACTCTGTTTACCTCAAAAGAAAGCTTTGCAACTTCCTGCATTACTTCTTTGGGGTATCTGCACCCCATAAACTCAATATTAGTGAAGGCTCGCGCTAAACAAACCAGTCTTTCCTCAGGATAATCGTGTTTCCATTTCTCCATAAAAGCTTTTCGTAATTGCCAATGTTCTTCAGATTCATGGCCGTCTCTGTATTTATCTATATTCCAATGAACGTCAAATGGCATTTTTGATAAAAGAAACGTTTAAGCTTAGTAAATTATGAGTAAAATTGAACAAAAATAAACAAAAAGTATAACAATTCCAAACCATACGACTTAGTGTATTTGACATTTTGACAATGACAATTGACATTTATGGGTATTTTGACAGTTGATGTTAATGATGTAGACAGTTTTGTATATATTTTTTTATTAATTATATGCTTCAGACCTATTGGTACCAGACTTTTTTTAAACCTACCCGCATATTTACATAATGGTTATCCCTGCCCTACTCGCAAATTCAAACGTACAGTGCTCCAGCTATAAAAATAGTGTTAATAATTGGAAAAATTGCATTTTCACTAAATAATCCGAAGCAGTTTTATAAAACAGTACGTTATTAAGTGGATCTGTTTATATCAGTGAGTATGTACCATACCTACTTTATTATGTACTTAAAGTAAACTAACAAACGTGAAAATTTTTCATTTTAACTACGTTTATATTATGAATACGTGATGCATCACAATTATATCTCAATCTCTTAAAAAGGAAATTTAAAAAGACTTCAAAAGTAGTCTAATTTCTAATTTTTATATTTTATTGTTTGTTTGGGCATTTTCTTTACAAAAAAATATTTTCGAAATGAGTCCATTTAGTTTGCAATAGATTTTGTTAAATTATTTTAATAATGCCAAAAGAACATTGTTGATATGCCCAAACAACTATATCAATTTTAATTACAAGGTCTAAGGTTACTTTATGTCTATTTCAAAAATAACGGTAGAGTACTATTGCTATCTCAATTGTCTTAACCCACTATATTTTATTGGCGTTTGTAAGAAATGGTAGAACCGTTGTCTGACAGCCTTTTGTTTCATTCAAACAAAAAGGTTTATTGGCTAGAAGGTAAGAAAAAGGCATTCATGGATGGATACACTCTTGTTTTATTTTAAAGAGATTTTCAAAGTTGTGCCAATTGTGCTGCGGGTTGAAGTGAAATTATTGTGTATTTTTCTTAAAATAAAAATAGTTAATAAAATACATTTTCTTTAAGGTGATCAAGTAAAGATGAAACACAAAATGCGTCACATTAACTATGGGTCCAAGTAAGTTTTGCTGAGTTAGTTTTGTTTAAATTAATTCTTTATATGTGATTTAATTTAATGCACATTTATTTTTCCAGAAAACGTTTTAAGCATGGTGTAATACGAAAAGGGATTACTGAACATCAAAAGAAGACATTGGAGGCGATGACTAAACCAGTGGAAATTTATAGGGCAGTCAAGTAAGTACCCATTTTAACAGACATAGCCATTAGCCATGCCTGTATTACTCACAGGAGCTTAATATATCTAAACCTTAAGTCCCATTTGTAAAAAAGCCGAAGCGAGAGCTTGTTACCGTTAGTCGAGAATCTACTAACGTTTTTCTAATTTAGAAATGTCTTTTTTATAAGCCCAGAGTTTGAATCTGATTTGGAGACGTTTCTGGAGAACTGAAATTTTTGCCTAATGTGCCTAAACCAAAAGTATTCTAGGTTGAATATGGCTCACCTAACTTCCACGTGCCTACGCCAGACCTAAGCAGGTACTTACTTAGAAATAGTATTATTTTTTTAAGTGCCCAAGAACTATTACTAGATTGAAGATTATAGATTGAAATTCCTAAATTAATCGTTTGTGCAGGTTTTTACATAACATATTACATATTATTTATTACACAAACTCTTCCTTACGCTGTGATAGAACTATAATTAACCAATTGTATTTTCAAGAATAATGCAGCGCATGGGGTGGAAAGGTGGATCTTTGGGTTTGCGTGGTGATGGCATTACAGACCCCATAATGCCCACTATGGATCATGTGAGTATAATCATAAGTCTTCTATTTTTAGCAGAAAAATATGGTACTTACGTTTTTTTCGTGAAAATTGACATAACCCAAATAGTACCTAAGATAAGAACTAGGTTACTTGGTAAAAGTTTGATCACCTGACTTAAGTAATATAATTTTGGGCATTGTGCTTTCAGTTATTCAGGGAAGGCTTGGGTCACGGAAAAGAATCGCAAAATATTTATAGAATGGAACCAGACAAAACTGAATATTTTATGTGAGTGTATCCTATTTATTTTATGATTCTAAAAGATATTGCAAAAAAATTATATGTGGAAACTTTGTATTGTGTATTTTTTTAGTCCAAGATATCGTACATGGGATCAAAATAACATGGGCAGAACTGAACAGGGAAGAACATTGACTGCAATCGTAAGTATTTTTATACTTTCGTAATACTATAGGGTATTATTGCCTTAATAAATTAAATGCATACTGAATAGGTTCTATAAAGGTATTTAAGGCATTTTCTAATGAACACTTTTTGCTTCACATCGTTGCTATTAGTGGCACTACACCGCCAGAATTAATATATTCCTATTATTATGAACTTACAGAATACCAATGTTCCTGCACAAATACAGAAAAATTTCGTAACATCTACCGACGTTATATCAAGATACAGAATTGATCGGCGAGACCCCGTTCTAAGAGAATACTACTACGATTATCCATACTCTGAACATTATAGCGTAAACGAAAGGGAATCTATTGAATATCAGTCTGGATATATATCTTTATACAAAATAGATAGAAGGCCTCTTAAAAAATTAACTGTCGAAGAGCACAATGCTTTGTATAAGATTGATCGAAGAGTACATAAGAAAAAGCGCTTGAATAGTGATTTTAGACTAGAATTTTTATCAATCTGTCTACAATTTGCTACTGGTGAAGAAATTAGAAAGGATATCGAATACAATCCACGGTTATTAAAGAAAGAAATGAAATTTGTTGAAACTGCTGTTAGTATGTTATGTTCTAGGAAATTAATGAATTTAGGGTTTATAGAAATGGGCGCGTTTATAGGTGTTCTAGAAGTATTCCGAAATGCACCTTGTTTGATGGTCGAATGCCATTTTTTTGAGAAATCGTAAGTATCTTTTAATACATTTTGTTATTTAATTTGAATGTTATATCTTATGATCATGGCGTGGATTCAGGGTTCAATGAAATTTGCAAGACTCAAATGTAAACCACGCATGTATTTTGTTATAATTGATTTTACCACCATAATTCACCGCATCAAAGCAAATCTAAGCATAGCAAATCTAAGGATATGCTAGAATAGGGATGACGACAATTTGTTTTTGTATTGTCCGTCAGATGGATGAACTAAAAATATTTAGTTCATCCATCTGACGGACACATCTTTAATATTTTTGTGTAACAAAATAAAGCGCGGCGTAACGTCCAAGCGTAATCTCGAATCACGTCACACCTATGAAGTTTCATAAGCGTTATTTCTTATTATTGCTTCATTTCAATGACAAAGCAGAAAATACATGTCTAATTTTATTTTATAATCTTACTGATGAGCTGATTAAAGCACGTTTTTTGATACTTTGTTACCATCTCTATTGCAACTGCTTGCCTAATTTCACTGTTAATGCTCAATGGTATTACCGCGGTGGCTGGTAATGATTGATCCTAATTAGGTCAATTATCAATCAGGTTGTTATTTTGTTTCCGTGTTTATCATATAATTTGTCATATGTATCTAATAACTAATTTAGCAACGTTTTTTTTTTCAGAAGTATTACTCTTACAAAGTATTGGAACATGTGATAATAATTAAATAATGTTTTATTAATCTCATAATCGCCTAAAGCGGCATCTGCTCTAGTTTCGTAGTATAGAAATCACTGGAGGATTTTTATGATGTACCAACTTGCAAAAATGTTTAGATCAAAATATCTGGACACTATTATAAATAATATGTTAATTACTTTACTGTGTGTGTCTGAACTTGTATAAAAAGTTAAAAGGAAATCACATTAGCTTTGCTTGCAGTTTATTTTTTGTGCTGTCTTGTAATATTTCGGTTTACCTAATATATTTTAAGGTTATTGCCACTTGTGTCTAGCTTGTTTTATTTTACAATAGGTTATTTTATAATGCCAAAGAATCTTAACTTTCAGTTATCTTTAAGGAATGTGTATGAATACATTTTGTTTTTTGTTGTAAATATGGTTAATAGATATAAGTAGGTGTGTACGTTTTAATTAATGTTAATTAACTAGCTTTAAATCAGTAATTGTAAAACTGTGATTTAGATTATAAATTAAGTTAATTAAAGATATAATAATATCATGCCTATAGTACAAACAAGTGAAGACTGACTAGTGATTTTAAGTATTTAGGTATAATGGTAACTATCAATACTTTATCGACTTTTGTCTAGGCGTTGAATAGAAAAATGTGTTGTTTTTTTAGTTTTAGTACAAGTTGTTTTATCTACCTATAGAATAAAGTTGTTAGATTAAAGTTCATTAATTATCATTGAAATGTTTTTTTTTGTAATCTTCTTTTATTTAATTCTTTTTACTATTTTAAAGATAAATGTCTCGGTATGTGTTAATCTCAAGGCACAAACAACAAGCAGCCAGCAATGGCAATTTGGATTTATTTGGACTTTTATTTTCGGTAGCTTAGGATACTGTAATATGATAGTCTGATAAGTATGTATGACAATCAAGTGGGTACGTCTAGGCTATGCTATCGTTTCCAGTCCAATTAATATTTTTCTGTACACACTATTACATTCCATAATTTCGAGGCACAAACGGCCTTAGAATTGGCCAGTTTACGTATTATCTCTTTTTTTTTTGCGGATTACTTAACCCAATTAGCCGGAAGAGCCTTTATTGGATTACGGGACTTTTTCGGAATAACAACAAATATGTATTATCTCTATGGACCTTGCCTTTTTGTTTATGAACCGAACAGCTGTTTGACAGTGACAGTAAAATATTTGATAGAAAAACTTGACGCATAACTCTTGACATGTTGACAAAAAGTAAAAAATGGCCGGCGGCGAGGTAGAATTAGCGCAATCTGCCGCTCCTGGCGGTGATACTATATTTGGAAAGATATTGCGGAAGGAAATACCTGCTAAATTCGTTTACGAAGACGATCAGGTAACAGTTTTACACTAGTTTGATGAAAAAGTTCCTCTTTTGGAGCTCCAAAAATCTATCGCTGCTTTCCGATATTTCTTTCTATTCTGGATTGTTCGTTTACTTCTACATTATATAATTATTGCACTATCAACTGTGGTAATTAGCATGTAAAGATAAATACTTCGTTAAAATATTGCATTTTTATTTTTCATTATTTTCAGTGTGTAGCTTTTCATGATGTGAACCCTCAAGCTCCTACTCATATCCTGGTTATACCCAGAAAGCCTATTCCTCAGCTGTCACTGGCTGGGGATGAAGATGAACAACTCCTTGGTAAGTATATTATAATACTTCTTATAGATTTTTTTGTTAAGTTTTAGCCTTCTTACAGATTTATTTTTAAGAATTATGATTGAACCTCTATGGAGGTTTAAGTAATCTCTTTGGTACCTCTGCTATATTTGTGTGCATTTGTAAAGACACTTCTATTTTCGCATGTGTATTTGCCTCCCCCAAAAACTGGCTGACACAATTAACTACTAGAATTCGCTTATAACACCTCCACTTTTAAAAGCTCAAAGGATTTACTCATTTAATGATGTCACAAAAGTAGTATATTTCAGACAAATGATATGCATATTTGCATCAAACCTTTTTACTCATTACTTCATAGTCATGGTTGAACTAAAATGCTCAATACCTGAGGGTATGATAATGGTGATTATCCCATGGTCACGTGATCAGTAGAAACCATAATTAATCATATATTAAGGTATATTTGGTACTTATTGTACAATGATTTGATATTATTAAGCTATATTCATATACTTAAATAACATTCTGTTTTTTTCAGGGCACTTAATGATTGCAGCTCGCAAAGTGGCCAAGAAGGAGGGCTTGGACAAGTCTGGTTTCCGTCTTGTCATCAATGATGGGAAGAATGGTGCTCAAAGTGTATACCACTTGCATATTCATATCCTAGGTGGACGCCAAATGCACTGGCCACCTGGTTAACATTTTTGTTTTTATGAAAAAAATAAACTGTTCTTTGTTTGTAAATAATGTGTTTTTTTTTGGATTTATATTAAAAATAGCTGTTTTTTTTGTTTGTGGCACATATGCCAGCTACAACTATCCAAACCGAAAAAAATATATAGCGAAATAGCTATGCTACATACAGTCCCCCGTATAACAAAGTATGTCGTTTGCTCGTCTTTGCGAGGGTCTCACAAAGTACTGAGCGGATTTTTATGTTTTGCCTAATTTCAATAGTTTTGCTTCATGTTGCAAAAAGATGGACCAGGTGGTTCTTTGTAAGCTGAAGTAATTGATTTTAATCTGTGTTATATCAAAGATATTATTGGAAGCTAAGAAGATTGGATTGTGTAGTAAAAATATCACACGTGTGTAGTTTGCGTGTCACCATATGTCGCTAATTTGTTTGAGTAGGTCTGAAAAGCCTATAGCCTGCCCACACAGATGACAATACCATTTCTTCTTGTTTTTTGTTCTTGTTTTCGCCACATTTTCAATTCAATATTTTATTTTTGACCTGTTGTGGAAGTCTATCACAATTTTTTTGAAAGAAAACTCACTGACCTCTGATATATTCCTTGATGAGAAGAAAACGTAGCTAGAGAAAATTATGAAGAAAACTATTTGTTGTTATGCTAGCTGTCAAAGTGTCAATGTCATCGAACGAAAGTCTATGTCGTTCTGCGGGGGGACCCCCTGCTCCGGCTTCCGTTCGCCTCGCCCCCTTCCCCCGACACCCAATCTCCACTTTTGTTTGTTTGATAAATTGTTTGTTCATCAATAGAGAAAATACAAGAAAAATGGGTGAAAACCACTTTATTAACTCTATATTTACCCAGTTTCAGAAAAACATTGATAATGAGCAAGAAATTAGAGAGGTTGGTTTCGAATTACTGGCTAAATACATGACTTGTTTATTCGTATTCGGCATAATAGCTTTTTCTTATTTTTAAGTGAAAGTTTTTATAATTATGTAAAAATTAATCGTGGACAGATCCCTAGCCAATATTCTAACATAATATTCGGGCCATTATAGTTAGAATCTTTGTTTTGTTGGAAATTAACATTGTATTTGTTTGTTAGGTTATCCGAAATATTTGCAAAGATATTGGTCAAATATCTCGCGAAGTGACCACTATTCTGCAAGTTATTCACCACAATGAAGCTGGAAGTAAGTATTTATCATATTACAAAGGTAATATTTTACTATACGAATAGATTTTATAAATTCGATGAGGTTTACGTGTTTTTAAAAAGCATGCTCATCTATGTTCACAAACACGCATCATCCATTTGTGTTTGTGTCGAGACTGGGTGTAAATATATATTATAAGTATATATTTACAAAAGAAAAGTGTAATATGTATAGTATATACCAGTTATCTGGTTTCCATAACACAAGCTCTGCTTAGCTTGGAACCAGATGACCGAGTGTGTTAATGTCCCAGAATATTTGTTACTATCGATCACTTCCAGTCTTTTTAGTCTCCTATTTTTCTTAACTGTTGTATAAGTTGTGGCAGTTTTGGCCAAGTGCAGGTTCTGACCCACATGTCCTTGAATAATTAGTTCTTAGATATGCCGGTTTCCTCGCCATGAATTCCTTCCTAATATTGAGCAGCAGCAGTGAAACTATTTATACAAAGATGTGTGGACACGAACCTACACAAGTCCTAGACTTTCAACTCTTACGATACATGAGAGAAGACCTGTGATATGCAGTGAGATACTAAAAAGAGTAGAAGTAATTGTTGGGCAGACAAATGGGTTCAGTAAGATGTAGACATTCTTTAAAATACTGCATAATCCTTTGAAAATTTAACACAAAACTAGTATTCTCCACATTGAGGTACTATGTATACATAAACTTGTCATGTTTTGTGTTTGTGTGTAGTTTTTATTTACGTGTGCATTTGTAAAGTCTCTTAAACTCTTACATGTGTGCTGTACTTGGATACCTTACCTATCCCAAAAACTAACACATAAAATTTAGTACTAAAAGTTGCGAATAACACCTCCCGTGTTAAATAGCTTAAAGGCATAACCCAACCCATGATCTGATTAAATTATTTGGTTCCACAGTTATGCCAGCTTGTCTCAAAGCCAGAGATGCATTTGAGAATGCAAAGCTAGGTTACGCCAAGCTGAAAGAAACCATCCCTGATACTGATTATTACAAGTATGACTACATTTTTTTTTAAATTGATCTCAATATCAGACATTGAAATAAAACTAAGTATTTTATAGCAGATCCCTATGGCCATGAAGTCTGAAAAGACCGAAATGTCCACATATAAAATCCAAAATAAACTGCGATAAAATCTGTTATAAAATAGTTTTATTTTAAGGTATGAATTTTACACATATAATATACTAGCAATCTATTTTGCTTTACACATGTTCAAATTATACACCCTAAACCTTTCTCTTGGATCACTGTGTATTGATGGAAACTGCATGCAAATCGGTTCAGTAGTTTTGGGGATTCTGTCACCTTCATCTGTGGGACTGCACCTACTATCTGAATTCTGGTATCTATGATGGAACGCGCCTACCTAATTATCGATTCACTCGTGATCCTCCGCTTTCGCCCCATATAGCTAGTAACCATAAGGGAGTAACAATTCCAACCCACCCTCTCAGCATTGTGTCACCAGATACACTGGAATACAGTAAGGCCGCTTGTCGGTGCTGTTTTGTCTGGTGGGTGGTGACTAACCACGGTCGAAGTCTACCCCCAGTTAATTACCTGTAAAGTATTGATTAATTACCGGCTAATTGGCAATTATTACCAGTTATTACCATTATATTGTCACCTGAAAATAAAGAAATAAAATTATCATCATTGTCCTGTAAATATTGCAGGTACCAAGACCAGTGGCGCAACGTAACACAGCGGTACTGCTTCCTGATCGCCCTCACCATCTGGTTGGAGACTGGAATCCTGGCCACACACGACACCGTTGCTGATATACTAGGCAGTAAGTTATTTATTTATCTACTAGCTGCCCCAGCGAACTTCGTACCGCGCAAAATTGTGAATCTAAACCATTCCCAGATCCCCCTGAACACACACAAAAAATTTCATCAAAATCGGTCCAGTCGTTTAGGAGGAGTTCAGTCACATACACACGCACACAAGAAATATATATATTAAGATTTATTATATTCTGGAAGGTTTACAGCTTAAAACCACTTTAATAGAAACTACAGTATGAAAAATTTAAGCCAATTTACAAGCCTTCACGTATAACGCTACGTTCACACGCGCGCGTTCAACTCGACATTCAACGTGCACATTCACATTCCCGAGCGTGTACTACTACTTATATGTAAATACTTAAAAATCTACAGCCAATAAACAAATAATAAATAAAATATAAATGCGAATAAATTTAGGATGCAGATAGTTTAAGTAGAAACTACAGCAGCAGTGGCGTAGTGGTATCAGCCTCGCCTTAGAAATATGAGGCCGCGGGTTCGATTCCCGGTTGTGTACACACATCTTTGTGTGAATTGTTTCATCACCGCTGCTCAATATACAAATAGCGTCTAACGCGCACCGCACACGACTGAAGAAGTTTCCACTTCAAAGATATTGTTTGTTTCAGTAAGTGCAGTACAACACAAGACTGGATTTCATTTGGATATAGAAGACTACCTCACAGGTTTGCTGCAGATGTGCTCAGAATTGGTGAGTCCTGTCTCAGAATTGGTGTCTGTTAACTTTAATATGCTATTCACTCTGGCCCGGGACTTCATCCGCTAAAATATTTGTAGTGGGGAATGTTGTGTATCGCATAATATTTTTGAACATAATTCACTTAAGCATAATATGTACGCATAAAATTATGGTCATCGTAACATTTTTTTTTTGGATAGCCATTACTTTGCATTATATTCATTCATACTAATTTAATTTAGGCTAGTATAGTGTAGTATAACTGTTATAGGGCATAATATTTGTTTGTATAAATCTCAAAGGGCATATTTTAAATTTATTGAGTGTGTTTTGAATCCAAAAATTCAAATATTATACTGTGGCAGTAGGTTAAGGTATGGCGGGGTGACCCCTGAGCCACTTCTAATCGTGAATGTGTTTTTTAACTTAGTGACTGCAATATTGGTAGGTACTAACTGTGGCAGTAAAATAAGGTGCCAATAAATTTATGCTTTAACACTTAACGATTTAACACTTGTGGTGTTTTCAGGCTCGTCTGGCTGTGAACTCAGTGACTAGGGGCGACTATGAGAAACCGTTGCAAATATCAAAGTTTGTAATGGAGTTGAATGCTGGTTTCAGGTATTGTTTTATTATTTTACTAGCAGTCTTACTAACACTCTTTTTTTACTCCGTCATAGCAATCCTGAATCGCACAAGCAAAGTTTCACCGACGATTACCATAAATACAAGTTCCCAACAAGACAGTTGGAGACAGGTGTCTGTGGGCATCACACCTCGCCGAAAGTACTTTCCGCCTATCTTTAGGATCACTACCACGATCTAACCCAACTAGCCGGAAGGGCCTTTACTAAGTCACCGGACTTTTTCGGTGAGCCGTCCGTAGACGGTCAAACCGATCAAGTACTATGCCAAGTGCCCGTACTTGCTGTAACCCACTCCCTCACTTCTTTAAACCTCACGTAATTATTGAACCAATCAATGAATGTTAATTCTTTTTCACTCCTACACACAAATGTGGTTTGGAGGTCGTGTGGTACTGACCCCTGTGAGGCGGGAAGATCTTCCGATGAGGTGACATAAAATTAAATAATAAAATTCTTAATTTTTTGAGACGCAAATCTACATAAAAATAGTCCAATTTCTTTTCCTACCGTGCAGTGAATGACTAGCAACTACTGAGAAACACTGCCAAAAAGTCCGTAGGCTTCTTCTTTCTTAAGTTAAGGACTATCTCTTAATTTTTTTGTTTTGTATTAGAGTGACTTAATTCCGAGCGTTTTTTACCGTTTGTTAGTCTGAAACTTTATAATACGCTTTCTTATTCGTAAATTTTATAATTAAATTTAAATTTGGTAATAGTCATTTCCCTAATATTATTTGGTGTGATCACAAATAACGATACCCAACTTTACTTGTCTGGGAACTTGTATATATGTCAATCGTCTGTGAATTTTTGTGTGATTCAAGATTGTTGTAAAGTAATTTCTCTTGAATGGTGTTAAGTATGTGTCGCCACAGTGGTAATAACAATGTCTTTTTTTGTGTTTCAGGTTATTAAACCTGAAAAATGATCACCTTCGCAAACGGTTTGATGTGTTGAAGTATGATGTGAAGAAAATTGAAGAAGTTGTATATGACCTTAGTATTAGAGGCCTCAGACCTAAAGCTGACGTATTAGATATGGAATAACACCACAAAGTACTTTATACACCATAGAGCACTTATTATTACCTTTACTAGACCCGGCCTAGTTCAATAAAAGCAGAAGAAATATCTGCCGTATCCAGTAGTAGTGTAAGATTTGGTGGTCTATGGTTGCACTTGCAGCATTGTTTGCGATAAATAGGCATTAAAATGTTATCTTACATAGGTATAAGTTCACAGTGATTCTGTTGTTTAATAAGACAGCGCAAGAAAAGAATGGCTATGGCTAATATGAAAGAGACAAAATTCATTTTATCTGTAGAGACTTTTAAGGTTTTTATGAATAAGATCGGTCTTCATAGAGACAGCGTAGTAAGGCGAGGCCCAATTTCATGTTATTTTGTTATACTTATAAACAATTTTCTTCAGAGCATGTAGACTTGTGACAACGTAGCAATTAAAAATTGCATTGTTGTCGACTATCCCTTTCTAATGTTGAAGTTCTCACCCACACGCTTGGTCGTATTTAAAGATTATTAAAACGTTAAATAAATTTAACCTTGCATTAAATACTCATGTTTGTATGGTATTTGACAGTATTTAATTAGGTGTACTTAGCGATAGCTGACGTCTCTGAATGCGGCTGTATATCCTTAAATAGATGCAACATGTTTCTTAACATTCGTGGATATGAGGACTACGTGGCATGTTTATAAATATAGAACTTTTTATTTAACAATACAAACACACAACGTAATATACCGTACATACATTTCAGCTCACACACGTCACGTACAAACCTTTCTGCTCTTACACACGCCATATGACGTACAAGCCTTAGCACTCACATACGCCTTATGACGTACCAGCCTCAGCTCACACGCCATATGCCGTACAAGCCTTAGCTCTCACACACGGCATATGACGTGCCAGCCTCAGCTCTCACACACGCCATATGACGTACAGGCCTCAGCTCTCACACACGCCATATGACGTGCCAGCCTCAGCTCTCACACACGCCATATGACGTACAGGCCTCAGCTCTCACACACGCCATATGACGTACCAGCCTCAGCACTCACACACGCCATATGACGTACAAGCCTCAGCTCTCACCCACGGCATATGACGTACAAGCCTCAGCTCTCACACACGCTATATGACGTACAAGCCTCTTCTCTCACACACGCTATATGACGTACAAGCCTCTTCTCTCACACACGCTATATGACGTACAAACCTCAGCTCTTGCACACGCCATATAACGTACCAGCCTCAGCTCTCACACACGCCATATGCCGTACAAGCCTTAGCTCTCACACACGGCATATGATGTACCAGCCTCAGCTCACACACACGACATATGACGTATAAGCCTCAGCTCTCACACGCCATATGACGTACAAGCCTCAGCTGTCACACGCGATATGACGTACAATACTCGGCTCTCACACACGCTATATGACGTACAAGCCTCAGCTCTCACACACGCCATATGACGTACCAGCCTCAGCTCTCACACACGCTATATGACGTACAAGCCTTAGCACTCACATACGCCTTATGACGTACAAGCCTCAGCTCTCACATACGCCTTATGATGTACAAGCCTCAGCCCTCACACACGCCCTATGACGTACAAACCTCAGCTCTTACACACGTCATATGACGTACAAACCTTTTAGCTCACACATACACACGCCTTATGTCACTACACCGCCTATTAACATACTATCCACGAGTGTTGTGCAACACTTATTTCAGTTGCGCTGTTCCTAGCTGTACTTAATTATAGTATATTTTATACTGCAACTGCTTATTACTAAGCATAATTATTATTGTAATACATATTTCAAACTAATAATATTAAGTATAATAAAATTACTTTCTGTTTCTATGTTGTTAGTTTTATTTCTTATTAACTTCCCCGCTAGTACTTCGCTCTATCTTTGGTCAAAATCTTTAATCTCAGAGTCCACCAAGCAAATTACCTACATTTTGAGATTTTTTATGTATGTGAAACTCCTAAGTAGTTTATGAATAAGTATTTATTATGTTTACTCACCAAAACCCTCCGATGATCCTCTACGAATCCAATTTGGCAGTCACGGCTTTGACTTGACGCTGCCAGCACACGACCGATTTTGTGCAACTCGATGCAACACTAAAGGCCACGCGTTGAGTCAGTCATAAAAATCGATCGTGGACTCGCAGCCTGAACGTTTCATCATGACGATTAAAGATTGGCCCTTAGATAAAGTCACATTATTAAAGGGACAAGAATAAAAGGAATGTATGGATAACATCTTGTAGGAGTAAAGTTAAGTGACATATCGCTTGCTCAGAAGAATACTGTATTAAGTCAAAATTTGGCGCTAACTGACTTAATAATACAGCTCGACTAAAAAAAGTACGTTCTTCCTTTTGAATTAGGTTGAAAACCTCTTACACGTTAAATGAGCCAATAAGGAAAGTTCCTCTCGATCTTTCTATTCCCTAGAACACGGAAGAACGTACTTTTTTTAGTCGAGCTGTATTATTAAGTCAGTTAGCGCCAAATTTTGACTTAATACAGTATTCTTCTGAGCAAGCGATATAGTTTTGTAGTCTAAGGACCTTACGACGATTTTGATGATCTGTGGGTCGTACTAACAATATTCTAAGTGGATAAAGGTCTATGCTCGACCTAGTTAGGGTTACGTTAGTTTTACACCGAGTACGTCACTTTACCCCTCGTTTCCAGCGGCGAAACATGCACAACAAAACATGTCGCAAGCACTGTATCTCTATCGCTCATGGAAGAGTAGAAAGAGATACGACTGTGCTTGTATCATGTTTCGTTGTGTAATGCAAACGCAAAATTTTAGCGCGACTTAGCGTAAACTGTACACGACGTCTCTACCAATCAAAAATAAAGCGGTGGCACCAGTCATGACTCAGCGTAAGCGTTTATATGCTCTTTGGTCATGACGTTTGTTTATTATGTTTGTGCAACAGCCTAATCTCCCCTCACCCCCAGCCTAATGGTTATTAAGAGATTGATTATACCTTGGCGGCAGTTAAAATAAAACAAGCAAATTACTTAATAATACCTTTGTATTTCTTTAGTAATAACACAGATAATATAATACTATAATAAGTACTTATGTTAAAAGATAGGACAGTACCCTTACTACGAGTTCAACATTACGAAAAAAGTTTTCGAGTTTTCTTGAACTTATCAAAACGCGATTTCGAATTAGTATTATTTGTTCAAAACATTACATATAAAAATGGAATTGCTAGAAATTTAATAAAATGGATTGGCAACAGAATGAATAAAATAGTTTGTAATAGATTTAAGTGCATTTTAACTTGTTCTGACATGTTACTGATAGTATTCGTAAACTTTTTTCGTATTGTCAACTGGCACTAGGAGCACCGGTACTGTTGCCTGGAACGCGAGAAATAACACATACCCTGTCCAATACAAAACAATTACACAATACAAGTCCAAATATACATTCAATTCTAATACACTGCCCACCAGACACTAAAGTGCAGTAATAGGTAGGTAAGGCGGTGCAGTAATTCGCGCCAAAATTGTAAATGGCCAATAATAAATTCATTTAGAATATATTCTTTTTATTGTTAGGACGTGTGAACCTACTCCTATAGAACATTTCTGCATCTGCTTATTATTTTTTTAAACAAATTCATAACTTTAAATGCCGTTTGCTCGCAATCGTTATTTTGCGGTTACTGCACTTTAATGTCTGGTGGGCAGTACACAAGTGGACTCCAGGTGCCGTATTATGAGTGAGTGTAAAGCGATTATAATTCCGTTGAAATTTTTTTTTTTTTGCTGATGACCTAACCCAATTAGCCTGAAGGGCCTCTATTGGTTCACCGGACTTTTTCGGTGAGCCGTCCGAGGACGGTCGAACCGATCAAGTACTGTGGCAACTGCCATGAGGGCTCCCCATGTGGGGACGGACCTCTGCTCAGGACGTTGCCGGACACTCTAGTTTTTTGGGGGATCGGGGGGCAATTCCGTTGAAAGAGGGATGCGGATATATATACTGTAAGTATAACTGCATCCCTTTCGGTCAACGGGATCTCGCTTTAAACACTTAAAATAAGGCAGCTGCGGAAGCGGTTTTAAAGTGCATAGGTATACTTGCATCCCTTTCTTTAACCATAATGAAAATCGTTTTAAACACTCATAGTGCGGCACATGGCAAACAGTTGCGTCACTCATTGCTCACCTCACTCACATCCGAACAGGGAAACTTAACTCTAACAGTTATGAAATCAAAATATTATGTAACCAAAACAAATAGTTCTCTTAATTAATGATTTAATCATAGGTTTTAGAATCTGAATGACAACAAGAAAAAAATTTTAAAAATGTGTTAAAAGGTCTGATTATAGCTTTGAAAAACGAACCGACTTCAATGTTTTAACGTTTTTTTGTTTTTTTTTTATGTCGAAGAGTGCCTGAGAAAGGCAGTATACATTTATATGACATTATGTACCTACTAACACTAGTTCTTTAGGAATATGTTACCTACTAACGAATTTACGGAAGAAATTCCGAAATAAATGAATTATTATTATTATTTAAGTATAGCTCAATACCCTCTCAACCAATTTTGATAAAATTTAAATGGAAAACCTAGTATACTCTTTAAAATAATATTTGACTAATTTTTAAATTCACCCTAAAATTTTCGGAATTATCGTGTAACAAACATAGTCGAATGGAGAACCTCCTTCTTTTCGAAGTCTTTAAGAATTACCCTGTTATTTGTTTACCCTGTTTTATTGTTTAGATTATTGATAACTTTAATTATCTTAACCTTTAACCCATATATTCATAAACGTCTTATAAGCTCGTAATAGCTAAAATAGGTTTATAATTGGCATCTTTATAATTGGCGTTTCTTCGTCTGGCATCTTGACATTTATACCAGTAAGCAAGGGACAAAGTCCATTTTAACTAAAGGGTCTTATATGATTTTTATGAATAAGACCGACTGACTGACCTATAAACGTACAGCCTAAACCGCTCGGTTTAGGCATACTCCAAATTTGGCACATAGGTTACGTAACAGGTCTAGGGGCGCACTAAGAAAGTCAGTTTGTCTTGAGTCTGGGTGTAATTATCTATATTTGTTAAAAAATGTATGTATTTACAAAAGAAAAATATTATTATTTAGTATATCTGATTTCCATAGTGCAAGCTCTGCTTAGTTTAGGATCAGATGGCCGTGTGTTAATGTCCCACGATATTATTATATTTCACAACTCACCCCCTATTAGGGTGAAATGGGGAAACTAATACCACATGGACAAAGCCAAAAGAAAGTTAATATAACACAAAGGTTAAGATAATTATTATACTAAGTAGATGACATAGATATGTTCGTTTCATTCAGTTTATATTATTTGTTATTTTAAAGATACAAACTCTGATAATTATGGTGACTAGTTATAATATAAAAATGCAGATGGCACTATCAACACCATAAGTTAACAATTTTCTTAATATAATATAAAGTTTATAAAAAAAATCTAACAATTATAATATAACTATATATTTCAATAATGTGCGTTCGAAAACTATTGGTAAAAATTTGTACTTTTGTACGATGCACGAATACGAGTGCGCCGGAAAACGCGCCGCTGTACCTATACACTATGACATGCTTACGCGCTCGCGGTCATACTTTATGCTTTTGACAAAAGACACTCAAAATGTTGTCATTTCAAGTTAACTTTAGGTCAAAAAGTTTATAATAAATCAATAAAGTTTGCGTCTAGATCGAATGATTGAAGATAAGAAATTTGACCTTAGGCTAGTTGAGCTATTAATTTTTACAAACTCTTATATTTTCTGTCTCTTTTTGGCCGGTTCCAAAAGTAAAGTGTGAGAGGTATAAAAATACATATAGGGTGAAAAAAACTTGTCTTCAAAAATTTGTCTAGAGCAACATCTAGAGTTTTAATGTTAGGTTTAGACTAAGCCAGTGCTGTCTTGTTTTTGGCCTCGTATAGTTTTCCATGACAAGCCGTCGTCGGCTGCCAGCACTAACGTTAATAGAGCGCCGGTCTATTTTCCAAGCCAGTGGCCTCTGCCCTTGTAGCCTCAACCTCATCATTAGTGACGCATGTACATATGCGCCGGTAGCTGGCGTATGTACATAGACCGTTTGTTGTGCTCCCCACAAGAATGATCCAGAAATGAAATGAACCCATTGGTTTCATCTAAACAACATAGGCCAGGCCAGCGTTGGTTTGTCTAATCCTTTCGCTGCGGGACTAAGTTAGGTTTACCAAAACTAATGTTGCTTTTCTGTGAGCATGACGAGATAACTCGTCGAAAACAATGTGTCAACGTGCGGTAGGCGACCATACTCGTCTTACAAATATCATAGTTAATTAATAAAAGTAATTCGCCCACCGTTTTAATTATTTATCTATCAAGACAGTACTCATCCAAATATAATACAAACTTAATACTTGAAAAACATAATCAAAGTTAGTTTAGACTTTCGGTGCAAAGTAAGATCGGCCTGTTTGTAGAAGCAGTTGATTTTGGGATGCTGTCTATGGCGAAAGATTTTGGAAAATGAGTTATCTCGCCTACCGTGTGTGAGAGCACATTCAAGTCATTCAACAAGACGAGTTAACCCGCCAGCCGCAGTGAAAGGGTTAAGGACTGGCGCCAGCGTTACTATCTTAGTCTAAACCTTCGATTACGTATTTTACAACCGACACATAATTGACTTTTACCCTGTACACACACACTTCACAATACAGTTAAAAAAATCAGATATACGTATTAAAACTTCAACAAAAATATACTTTAACAATAAAACATAATGTACCTACCTAAATCTACCTATGTAAGACAAGAGAAATGAATACTTTAAGTATCTTAACAAAAATAGAAAACTTATTTATTAATTTATTTAAGTAGTCCCAATGGGAAAAAACCATAAAAAACCCACGTGATCATAATGGGCCTTTTACATACGGACGATAGCCGAGACAGGAATGTAAGGCAGGATAACAGCATCGCGTAAATTAGGACAACTGTTTTGAGGATAATCCAATGCAGTGCATTTTTAGTTGCTTGCTGTGTAGTCCCGGCCAATGTCCTCGTATCAATAGCCCATAAGTATCCACAGGATTTACAGAGATCATACAAATCAGTCAACATTTAACGTCTAACTCCCTTACAAACGATGCTTAAGCTAACAATAGCTATATATATCCTGTCACTGTCATGTTATTTCACATGGCATAAAAAGGAAAAGGACAAAACATGTTTTCGATATTCGCAGCTAAAGATTCGTTTATAATAAGGGGGTTTAAGTGAGATTCAACACTGGCTATCTATAGAAATCAATCCTACGTTGCGCAAAAGTTTGAAAGTTGCCTGTTATGAGCAAGAACCAACCTAACCGAGTTATCTAAATGAAGAACAAAAATTTAAATCTTAGACCGCTTGTCTTTTGTAAGTTTCGAGTTGCAGCCAAGAATACTATAACACTGGACTTGAAATGATGAATGAAGACAAGAAATATAACTTTGAACTAGAGAGCTATACACTTGAATTTCAACGACAACTTTTATATTTTCTGTCTCTTTATGGCCGGTTACAATGGTAAATAAATAAAGTATAATAGGGATAAAAAATACATCAAGGTGAATGAACCGGTTTTAACAAATTCGTTCTAGACTTTAGTTATCTTTTAGTTGCAACGCTTTACAAGTATGAATAGTATCTACTTTAAAAAAGAAAGCATTATAGCTCTAAGGCAAGAGACAATAGACATAAGTGACGTCTTTCAAGGTGAAATGTTTGCTCTTCAGTTACATGTTAGGAATAAAACCTCCTTTGGGTATAAGCTTGGTTCTGCAAAGCCAGACGCGCGAACTTCAGACCAGTATTTTTGAACATCACTTTTAATTTAATTTAAATAAATACTAAACTCTACTTTATCTACACCCGCGTATAATGCTAATTGAGATTGTAATATATAATTTATAGATATATTATCCATTTTCGTAATTAAAGTGACAGATTTTATATTTACATCAGTATCTATAACAGTCCAATCTTTTGTACTTAGTTCAGGGTTATACATTTCTAACATATGAAATAAATACTCTATATTAAAATCAAAAAAGGTTTTAAACTTTAATAACATTGTATCAACCTTTTTGTTATCTATTTTTACATCACTGACAACACTGATGATTTTTTTTATGAAATCAAATGAGTTCTTACTATGGCAACTGTAGATAAGCGCGCCATTTTGGACGCCATGACACTTGAGTAACGGCAATTCTTTGTTTGAAATGATGTTAGATGAAATAGTGAGTTGTATTTCAATAATTTTTTTTTCATCTATATCATCTTTTGGATAATTATTTGGTACAAAACAAACTATGCAATCATACAAATAATCAAGTGAAGGTTCCTTTTTAATATTAATATTTTGATCAGTTTCACATTTTTCAGTTATTGAATGTATTAAAAATTGCTTATTATCTATGTCTACTTCTAGATTGTCTTTGCTGACACCTGTTTCAATATTTATGTCGTTACCTTTAACATCGCTTTGTTTATGCTCTAAATTAAAGTTGTGAGAATCATGTATTTTCTTGTTTTTTATATCATTCTTTAAAATATCATGTCCATTTAATATCTTTTCAGTTACTTCAGCTTGTGAATCAGTATTATTAAGCACTTCTGGCGTTTCATTTATATCATTAATACCTGTATCTGTACTTTCATGTGTGATAGTATTATTAACAGTCTTTGCTGTATTATTATTTGTTAATATTTCGTCACTAATGTTATTAATTAGACATTCCATATCATTGATGTCTTTGACACAAGAATCAATGTCATTATTTACATTGATATTTTGAGCCTTGTTACTATTATCATTAAGTTCAGTTTTGCCTGCAACAACTACAGTGTTTGCAACAGTGTTACTTGTATTAAGTTGTGTATCATTCACAACTACAGCATCTTTAGGCTTAGGAATTTGAACTTTACTACGAACATCTTCGATTTCAATATCATTTTCTTGTTTTATAGTAAAATTAATAATGACATTTTCATCTATATTCATGTTATTTGACTCTTGAGCCTTATTTTCGCCGTCAGAATCATCATTGATAATAATAGTCTCTATATAAGGCTCTACCATCATCAAATCATCTTCATTAAAATTCTGGTCTGTGGTAAATGACAGATCATCTTTATAGAATTCCCTGTCTATGGTTGGTTTGGTTTTCTTCTTTGTGTTAGGTTTGAAGGAAATTTGTTTTTTACTTGGCTGTGGTACATTCTCTTTGGTTATTGTTACGATTCTGTAATAAATATTTTTGTACTTTGAATGCCGGTATGGGTTAGGGTGTAAACACCGAAAAAACTGCTACTAGACATGGCAAAGCTGGAGCCCCGCGCATGCCTGACTTACGTCATACTACATATCGTCTGACCAAAACTTAATTTTGATTGGTTTATTTTAAGAGTAGAACTTGAACAAACCGATCAATATTCACTATCTTTCCTGATACCCCGCCAACTTTTATTATACTACGATTACGATTACTATTTCATACAATAATTGAATGGAGTGGTGTCTGGCACGTATCTAGTCAGTGGGTGTAACTGTGAAGGAACTTCACTTCAACCTTTTTTGGTGTCAACCTTGATTGCTAGACACAGGTCTTCCATCAACTATCTTAAAAATTGAGAGTTAGGTAGACCTTCATCCACACGCTGGCTAAGTACAAGTTGGTGGAAGTCACATATCCTCGTTAGTTCTTAGACATGCCATTCCTCACGATGTTTTCCGTCACCGATATGGAGCTTTATTTAAATTACTAGGTACTATGTACTTACGAAAACTCTTGGCTAAGCTTAATTGTCACCATCCAAAATCCAATATATTTCAATATTTCTTGAAACAAAACCATTTCGCATTTATTGCACCCAAACTTCACTCTCCTATTCAAAGACCCGACCACAGACAACAAATACTTATGTTGTTTGACAGATATCGGTCTATCATAGACAATTTCCATCACTAAATCCGCCAATTTGAAAAAATATATCAACTTAAGTAGTATTTCCACTCTAAATTTTATTGTGTCGTACGTTTTCTGTGATTTCATTGGAGGTGCTCCTTTTAATATTTCTTTTAGATTTGGCAACATTTCTTCTTTGGTAACGTTGATGTCGATTATATTAAGGCCAATAATTATTTTAGGTGTGGGTCTTTTGATGGATATGGATTTTTGTATTTTCGTTAGTTCTATATCACTGAAAATATAAGGACTTATTCATAAAAGTCTTATAAGACTAGTCAAAATGGACTTTGTCTCTTTCTTACTATTATAAATGTGAAGATGATAGACAAAGCCAAACGGATTATAAACCTATTTTAGCTAGCTATTGACGGGCCGGTGGCGAGGTGTTTGAATATGTGTGTTTGTCTTGTGTCTGGGTGTAATTATCTATATTTAAGTATCTTAATATATATATTTCTTGTGTGCGTGTGTATGTGACTGAACTCCTCTTAAACGACTGGACCGATTTTGATGAAATTTTTTGTGTGTGTTCAATGGGATCTGGGAATGGTTTAGATTCACAATTTTGCGCGGTACGAAGTTCGCTGGGGCAGCTAGTTTAAGTATATATTTACAAAACAAAGGTATTACATGTAGTATATTACCAGTTATCTGGTTTCCATAGTACAAGTTCTGCTTAGTTTGGGATCAGATGACCGTGTGTGTTAATGTCCCACTATATTATTATTATTATTATAACGAGCTTATAACACCTTTATGAATACGGGGATAATAAATAGGTTAATTAAAAAAAAATATACAGGGTGCCAGCTAATGAGTGTAAATGACTTTACCGCGTGGTCGTGATAGCAAATAACTTACCCAAATGAACTTTTTTGGAGCATCTTTAATTTTGAATCGTGCAGTAAAGACGATTTACCAAGGTGGATCGCCCGCACTACGCGTGTCACCTCGTCTCTTTTTACTCTAGACTCCATTATCGTCGTCTTTACTGCGCACTTTAATATAAAATAGCGAACTTACTAGAAAAAATGTAGATCCAAGCAAGTTTTATTGGGAAAGTTGTTTGTAATCATGAACAACACCACGTGGTAAAGTATTTGACACTAGTTACTAGTCACTCTATATGTTAGTACTAAACTATAAATGCGAAAAATTGGGAGAATTGATGTTTGTTTTTCTTTTACAGCAAAATGAGTAGACGAATTCGTATAAAATTTTCAACACACAATATATAACTATGTAACCATTACAACCTGATAGTTAGGGTGGTTGGATGTGCAGGCAGATGTGTGGGTATCTGTTACTCATTTACGCAGAAACTATTCGATGGAATTGGATGAAATTTGGCCTGGAGCTAGATTATAGTTCAGAATAGCAAAGATACTTACAATTTAGTCTTAAAACAACAGGTCACTTTTAAATCCGGAATATTATTTAACACTTGAAGTATTTGAACAACTTTGACCATTTCATCGCCAATCAGTCCCAAATTTGACCTTTCACTTAGCACTTTGACCGCTGTATTTACAAATCTCCTCTCTTTTTTCAATAATGCTGGATAATATTTAATGACAATCACATTGTTATCGGTGGTTATAAACTCCAGCAGTTTAGTTAAGAAGTCTAAACGAAATTGTGGTGGTTCCCTAGCTTTTAGTTTGTGTTGGTTTTTGAACAATTTGTTTATGGCTGTTAAATCCTTTCTTGTTAGTAAGTGAGCAACATCGTCTGGCATATGGTTGAAATTCTGTAACAAAACACTTTTTTTATCTTTCTTTTTAGAGAGACTTACGCCCAGCGTATATCAGTCCCATCGTATCCTAATAACAAATATGGGCTAGGTATTTGAACAAAATCTTTGCATCACAACTAGTTGTTTGAAACATGACTTAAAAATAATAAAAAAAAAATCTATGAAAATAACTGCCCCGTTTGACCAGTCGTAAGTTTAGTCGTTTAATAATAAATGAGACAATATTAAGGCTGGCAGCGCCATCTAATGTCCGATAGGGCGAATTATAAAATAAGTAGATAACAGTAGCGCCATCTATTGTCTGACGCGTACTGAAATATTTATGACCTACGTATACTCAATTAGTATATGTAGGTCATAGGTATAGTAAACCAACAGCAGCCTTAAGTTTAAATGTTACTAACAAATGCATCAATGTTGTCCGTAGATAAAGAATTTTGAATTTGAATAATATTATCAAATAATGTTTACAAACATACACACAAAATACACAAAAACACAACACTTCATTAGCAGACAAACTTGTGTGTGAGTAAAGTAGGACTGTATAGCAGTGTCAAAGAGTCCATACAAGCCAAATTCCCATCGGCTTCCCTTTAGGAAAAAGTCGATATCACACGTACTTAATAACATATTATGTAACGCCTAAAAGTTTTAAATAGCAACAAAATAAGTCGTACAAGTATAGCAAATAAGTATAGCATCAAGTGTAAGAACGATCGATGACGGTAGTGAAGAGATATTATTTTCTTAAATAAGAACGGTCCGATTTATTTAAAATGTATATAGTTTAATTTAATTTGACATAATTTAATTTTACTTTATTTTATTTTTTAATTTAGTAATTATAAGAATAATAATAATAAGTGGGCACGTGAGGCTGGACCCTTAGGGAGCCAATGATCGGGTAGAATGCCGTGGGACACCGCTCTACTCCTCTAGCCCCTCAGAATATGTTGCCCCTTGTCGTTTCTTTTAGCGGCCATACGGGGGCCCATTTATTGAGTGGGCGAATCATCCCCTGCCATTTTATCCGTGTTAATTTGCATTGGTCAGGCAGGGGCCATAGTCCATCCATAGTCCTAGTTACCTAATCCATTAGCACCCACCACCATAACCTAGATTTTAGTTCCTATATTCTGCAATAGTCCTGCACTAACCGGGGATTATTCTTGGGTGTAGCTATATGGTGCGAACAGGGATAATAGTCGGTTGGTGCCACATTACATTGAGAGCAAAATTGTCTAACGGGCCTCTACGTGTTGGCTTCGGCCCCACGCACGCCTTTTAAAAGTCCGGAGCTCCATAGCTCCGAGATAAAGATAAAGACAAACATAATAATAATAAACATAGTGATATGTATTAAAATAAGACCAAATGTACCTATGTTCACAAATAAATAAATTCGAATTTGAACTTTTTTTTGCTCCGGCTTTCCATTTTCAGATTTCCACCCTTCGCCATTGCTGTATAGGTACCGTCTACCTTACAGAATGTGTCTTCTGTAAGGTGGAAGGTACAGTATACAGAACTTATAGAATACACGCAATGTAATAACTGTTGGTTGTGTTTCTGTGTTGCAAGCGTTTTGGTAGCATAAAATAAGAATCAAAATATATACTTACAATAGAAAACAACGACTTCGGCTGTGTCACATTGCCGGTAAATTTTTTACCCGTTTTGCGTTTATTTTTACTGAAACTATAAAAGAACACTTCTTAAATTCCGGCAAGTTGTAGCAAAAATCTTTTATATCCTACTGCTATGCATGGATGGCACGGGTCTTCTCTCAACCATCTTAAGAGTTTAGCTAGTGTTGCCATGTCATTCACTGCACGGTAGGAAACGAAACTTGACGTACCTAGTTAGTTAGTTTGGAGCGGACTGATTTCTGCAACTCGTCGTCCTGTTAGTGCGCCTATTTTGCGTGATTGGGCTGGCGATGCTATTACTAGCCCAGCTCCAGGAGGAAACCTAGCAGACCCTACGTTGACGTACCTATTTATGTAATATAATTCTCAAAAAATAAATGACTGACTTTTATTTTGAATGTTTAACTTTTGAGATATTGGGTTTTGATAATGTAAGAGCAACGGTGGCGCAGTAGTATTAGCCTCTCCATTGAAATATAAGATAGCGGGTTCGATACCCGGTCGTGCACACACATTTTTGTGTGATTTTTTTCATAGCCGCTGCTCAATATCAGTGAAGGATAACATCGTGAGGAAACCGGCATGTCTAAGAACTAATCATTCGAGGACATGTTACATCCACCAACCCGCACTTGGCCAGCGTGTGTGGATTAAGTCCTAAACTATCTCAACTCGTAAGAAGACCCATGCCCAGCAATAGGACACTAAAAAGGGTTGAAGACAGACACATAACAAACAATCGTTCACATCACACAAAGATTTATCCTGGGTGGGGATCGAACCCACGACCTTTAATAATATTTATCAATCTCGAAGTTAACTTACTTTGTCGTGTTAGGCTCCGATTCACTTTTAGGTTGCACATGCCCAAGGCCAGCCCTGGATACCTTAAAACAAAAAATACTATAGAGTGACTAGTAGTTAGTGCCAAACACTTTTCAACTTTAAGAACCTTACTTGCAGCTCGACATTTGGGATTGCAATAGGCTTGGACTTGCCGTATTAAGTTTGGCACCCAAACATATCCGGCGAAAAGTAGAAGATATTCCCTGTTGTCTTAATAATAGTTCCTATAGATAGACCATTTAACTCGCGTATCGCCATCTGAGGTACAAAGTCATAAAACATTAATTAAATCTCTTATAGAACTATTTAATAACAGATAAAAGTAATGTAAGACTATTCGTCACTAATATCCATATCGCTTGAATCATCATCACTGTCTGTGCAGCTTGAGGAGTCAGAATCTTGGCGATAGGCGATACGCGAGTTAAACGGTCTATCTATAGATAAACTTACTTGATTTAAAGCAGGCATGATAGGTTCAGTGATACCATCTCCCCTCACACCTAAGCTGCCTCCTGTCCAACCCATGCGATGCATCATCCTTAAATTTCAAAGCACTTTAATGATTTAATTTAAATGTTAAATTTATTTATTGGAACAAATATATATTTATAAAAGAAGAAACTGACCGACATATCAACGCAGAACCCAAACCGCTGGGTCTGGAGACTCCAAATTTGGTACATAAGTTCCTTATGGAGTCTAGGGGTGCACTAAGAAAGAATTTTTCAAAACTCACCCTTTAAGGGGGTGAAACGGGGCTCCACCAATAACAAATAAAAAATATAATAAAGGGTTCTTAAAGATCTGTCACTTAGCTAATTTTTATCCTAACACCACGCGGGCGTAGCCGCGGGCGGAAGCTAGTAAAACATGTTACAATATATTTTGTGTTCGTTAACAGCCGCATTATAAAATATTAACAAGATGGATCCAGTGGCATATCCGGATTCCTGCCAGACAGACCCTACATATTGGTAATTAGTACTATAGCAATAATAGGGAAGATGACATTTTTTAACGGGCCGGTGGCGTGGTCGGTGAGATACTTGCTTTTCACGCCGCAGGTCGTGATTTCGATTCCCACCCTAGACAAACATTTGTGATGAACATTTGTGTTTGTGTCGAATCTGGGTGTAAATATCTATTATAAGTATATATTTACAAAAGAAAAGTATTATATGTAAAGTATATACAAGTTATCTGGCTACCATAACACAAGCTCTGCTTAGCTTGGGACCAGATGACCGTGTGTGTTAATGTTCCAGAATATTTATTTATTTTTTCTTTTGTCAGTCAGATGTCAATGAAAATATTAGACACGTATTTTTTTATCTTAGGTCCAAGCGAAATCCCGAATGACGTAACGCTTAGGTAAGTTTTACACCTCTGTATGACGTAGCGCACTCTCACTCCATAACATTAATGTGTTATGTATTAATATTGTTTCATTTCAATGATAAAGATAAAAAATAAACGTCTTATATCTCTTTCATAATCTCACTGATGGACTTGTTAAAATACGATTTTGCATACCTTGTCGTTATCTCTATTATAGTTGCTTTAAGTGTTCGTAATTTAAAATTGTAATTAGCTTATTGAAATCTCTTATCCTACTCTCTTTTTCTCTCTCTCAAGATGAATTAATTCACACACAGATGTGTGGGTATGACCGGGGATCGAAACCGAGACCTTATATTTCAAAGGCGAGGCCGATACAGCAGCGCTACCACTGTTCGGTACATCGGTCTGTTATGTATATAAAAAACACTTACTTAACAGCTCTGTCTATCTCTACTGGTTTGTTCATAGCTTCTAGGGCTCTTGTCCTCGGGTTTACAATCTTGTTCTTTACTGGGTGGGTTTTTGTTGAGTCTGATGGTTTCCTGAAGAAAACTAAACACTGTGAAATCTACTAGCGATTTACCCAGTTTTGCATACATTATTTATTACAATAAATATACAAAACAGGTGTTTACAAGCACCAGAGTCACCAATAAGTGTGCGGACGTTCACCGAGTAAAGTTTTTAGACCGGATTTAAGCTGTGAATAGCTAAAACATGTTTCGTCTTTGTTTTCTCTATGAAATCACATGACAGTGACAAAGCTACAAGTTATTCTTATTGATATAAAACTATTTCATAACGGATTTTATCGCGGTTTATTTTAGATTTTAGATCCCAACGTCCAAAATTATTAATCACAATTATTACTGACTACCTATAAACATTATAATTCAAATTGCGTTTAGATTTAAGCAATCTGAGCTCAGTGTCTTCAATTCTGAGTTGATTTTGCTTGGGTTTTGGTACAAATAAATTAGGCACTGGGTCCCAAGTTGGTGGTATATTCCAACCATTTTCTCTGTTAAAATAAAGAATTTCTGTTGTTTTGTCTGTTTTCTGTTATTCTTAGCTCAATTTTCACTTATAAATAACAGTGATAATTACTATTTACTTACTTCGTTTCTTCATATTTACAAAAATCATTATCAACTTGCACAGTCAGACCCCGGACATCATTGTTTGTTGTTGAGCCGCCTTTAGACATATTTTTGACCTTCATGGTTAAACTCTGATCCTCGCTGGAAATCTCTATAGTTGTTGTTTTATCTGTTATTTCAACACTTAAATTATTATCATCTATGTTATCGACTGCATCTATCAAAGCATTTAGTAAAGTTATTTTTTCTATTTGTCCACTCCGTTTATTTCGTTTTTTACAAGTATTTTCTAATAACTCATCAGAATTTTCTTTGGTAACAAGATCAATGTTTAAGTTATTTTTCGTTATCTGTATTTCTTTGTCTATGGTTTGGGTAAGAACCTCTTTATTACTGTTGTCTGTATTGTTTGATTCCGAGTTATTTGTATTATTAATAGGTTTACTTTCTTCTTCATCAAATTTGTCATGAGATCTGAAATTAAAAATTAATTTTAGACGTTTATTATTGTTTATTTCATGTTTAAGTAAATCCCACGCCAATTAACGAATCTATAATACTTAAAAAGTTAAAGTTAGGACTAAGTATATTTCAACGGTTCCACCACCTTACCCTTACTATTACTACTGTCATAGATGCTAAACGTTTTACGTACAAACTAGGGATGCCCGATCTGAATCGATCTTTTTGAAGATCGATTCACGGCAATACGATCTCCCGATTTTTTGAATCGATTCAACAAGATGCGATCTTTGCTCAGATCGAATCGTATGCTTGGAAGATCGTAAGAAAAAATCGCATCATTAACAGACCAAAGTAATGCAAACTTAACTGCATTTATTTTGTTGATGATAACGATCACACATTTTAGTAGGAACAACAAAGCAAGACAACATCTATTTGTTGAAATTAGTGTCGAGTTACGTACTTTATGTATACGCCGCCGCGCCGTGAGTATGAAATATGAAACGATATGAAGGTAGTATTGAAATTTTGTTTATGTTATACCCGCAAGAACATCACAGAATTTGTAGATTGTTCTTTGTAGATAGTAGTACGATTGAATTCATCGAATACGCAGTGTTTTTTCTTGTTATTATTTTAATATTGATAAATATGGCCCCGCCCGTAAAATCGAATGTTTGGACGTTTTTTATCAGATGTGACTCGGGTGGACAGTGTAAATTATGTGACCAAATAGTGAAAACTAAAGGAAATACCACAAATTTAAAAAATCATCTAAAGCGACGCCATAAAAATTATGATTTAAACAAAAGCGGAGAAAGTTCTACTACAAAAGTGACCGAAATCGTAAGTAATTATCTATTTATAAAGTGATTTTTTATAAGGGTGCTATTTAACTGGTTAGCATAGTATTGGTATTTTGGCATAAGAAAACTGACACCAGGATTCGATTAGTAGGTAAACTAAGTGTTCCTCACACGGAGAGAGTTGCATGGCCACGTACGATTACGTGGTAAATTTACCTACTCCAATTGCGACCTACCTCAACATTTTATTTCTTTTACAATTTTGATTAATGTGTACATTATTTTCTTTTTTAGTCCAATGATCCCACCCCTTCGACCAGCCGAATGAGTACTAATAGTGATGCTAACTCAAACTCAAGTGAATGTGAAGAATCATTAAATATTACTACAATCAATACGTCAACGCCAAAATCAACAAGAAAACGTCAACTTCGTATTGATAATGTCATTAGTAATATTCAAGCATATCAAAAAGGTGGGTCCAAGGAACTAAAATTGACTAATGCATTGCTGTATTTTATTACGGTTGATGATTTACCTCTCAATACCACAGAAAAAAAAGGATTTCAACATTTGATGAAAACGGTGTGTCCAACTTACTCGGTACCAAGCAGAAACACAATTACAAGACTTATTGATGAAAAATATGAGAATATTTCTAATGTCATAAAAGCACAGTTGATGCAAGTTAATAGCTTTTGTTTGACTACCGATGTCTGGACGGACACAATGAACACAAGGAGCTACTTAGGTTTGACTTGTCATTTTTTGCACAAGAACTGTTTGAAATCAATTGTTATAGCCGTTAAAGAATTGAACGAGCGACACACTGCTGAATATCTCAAACAAGTGATTGAATCGCTCTGCAATGAATGGAACATTAATGTACAAAACATTTTAGCTATAGTCACAGATAATGGTGCAAATATTGTCAAAGCTATCTATGAATTACTGGGCAAAAATAAGCACTTGCCTTGTTTTGCACACACTCTTAATCTAGTTGTGCAAAAAGCTGTAGAAGAAACCAGAGGATTTGATGCATTAGTAAATAAGGTCAAAACCATTGTAACATTTTTTAAACACAACGTTTCTGCACAGGATGAATTGACCAAACTTCAAAAATCTAATAATGTATTACCAAAAAAGTTGGTACAAGACGTTATAACAAGATGGAATTCTAAGTTGTATATGTTACAGCGATTTATTGAACTTTGTGACTTCGTCAGTGCTATTCTACTCCAAAACCCAAAGGCCCCTGCTATGCTTGGTGGCAATGAAATAGCCATAATAAAGGAAATTATTAACATTTTGACTCTAGAAAACGTAACAAAAGAAATATCGGGTCAAGATTATGTAACGAGTAGTATAATCATACCAATTATTTTCTGCATGAGTAAATCGATCGAATCTGCCAATTCAGGGAGCATTTCTGAGGTTTCTGACTTAGGATCAGAATTCAAAGCGAAAATTCTGAGCGAATGTAACAAACGTTTTAAGAACATTGAAAAAGTGCATCTTTTGGCGATTTCAACAATTTTGGACCCGCGATTTAAAAAAATATACTTTACGCATGCTCAATCTTGTGCAAAATCACTTAATGACATCACCGATTTACTAAAAACAACGGATTATAATAAGGATACATCACCAAATGCGCAAAATGTAGTTTCACCCGATGATGACGATAACATTTGGAAATTTCATAGTCAGTTGGTGACAGAAACGAATCTAAACATTCCAAAGGAAGGACTGCTGGATGACATTTTGAAACAGTATCTTAGAGAACCATTACTTGCTAGACAAGGAGACCCAATAACATATTGGACCACTAGATCTACTATCTGGCCGGACTTAAGCTGTTTAGCTTTGAAGTATTTGACTATAGTAGCAACATCTGTTCCTTCAGAACGACTGTTTTCACTGGCTGGCAACACTTTGACGGATAGTCGTAATAGGTTAGATCCAGTGCGTTTATCTAAATTATTGTTTTTGAAAAGCTTAAATGCGGAGGGTTGGAATCTGTAAACCGTCAAACCTTTACATCATTGCATGCATAGATTTGACGGAATAGCTTTTTCGTAATGTTTTTTAATATTTCCTAATAAATACAACTTGCATGTGGAAGTGTCTTTTCATTTCTCCTTACTTTTTTAAAATACGATACGATCTTCAAAGATCGAATAAGATCGATTCAATGCAATACGATACAGATCGTGGATCGATTCACGGGGTTACGATCCATTACGATTCAAAAGATCGATTCAAAGCAAAAGATCGGGCATCCCTAGTACAAACTGCTTGACTATGTATCTATGGAAAATGTTCAACCTTAAGGCGCTGTCACACAGATAGGGTTGCCAGATCGATAAATCTAAATATCTAGATAACATCTCAAAATTTGGGATTTTTGGCATTTTCTGCGAAGAAATGAAAATTTATAAGTCAAAAATTTGAATTATATTTTTAAGATAAACAGCTCTTATTGTAGCATATCCGTATATTGTCGGGAGATTTCGTTATTTTGTTTCATTTGATCTCCAGACTGGACATCACATGAAATGTCGAGAGAATTCAGTCAACTGCCGACCATCTGGCAACCCAACACACAGAGGCGCACGTTGCACACGCTACACAAGTTATAAAGAAAACGGATTCAAGCAGCTAAACGTGACGCGTGCGTGAGCGCAACGTGCGCAATAGTTGGATAACACCTTTAACAAGTACTAATACTACAATAAGTACAGTTAGCAAAGAAAAACAGTGAACACTTACATATAAACAAAATAATAATAATAATATAATATAGTGGGACATTAAAACACACGGTCATCTGATCCCAAACTAAGCAGAGCTTGTACTATGGAAACCAGATAACTGGTAATATACTACATATAATACTTTTCTTTTGTAAATATATACTTAAATATAGATAATTACACCCAGACACAAGATAAACAGACAAAGGAGACGTTCAAAAAATGTATAGAGCCTGGGATTAAAATAATTGTAAATTTGAACAGCAATCTGAGTTACATAGGTTAATAGAGCATAATTAATTAAATTTTTGGTGTATTTAAAATAATTTTACACCCCCCCGTTTTTTTTTAAATTGAAATTGAAAATAAGAATCCTTAATGCAATATTATGATTATTGCAATTGGCAACCCCATGGTCAAATGTCAATTGAGCAACCAAAAAAATCAAAATTATTTCGACGCTGTCAATCAAACTGATCAATGACAATGACATCATGACGTTTCCCGTAATTATATTTTTTTCCACGCGTTTTGTTATTACACTAATAAGATAACAAATATTTTTCGTCATAATTACATTAAGCTGCAGCTAGAATAATATTACAAGAGAAAAGTACTGTAACAGAATGCAATTGTTGACATGATTGCAATATTTATACTGCTTAGGAAACGGATAATTAAAGGTAATGTGCGTTTAGTTTTTCAATTACATTTTTTTGATTTTTACAAAAATGGTTGCTCCTAAAATTCGTGTTTAGTTAAATTCTAACAGCTTATTAAATAAGCTTTCCAATGAGGTATATCACATTGGTGTTCAAAATTCTAGCCCACTTTTGACCTCTCCTTTAAACAAATGTTTGTCTCAGGTGGGAATTGAACCCACGACCTGCGGCGTGAAAAGCAAGTATCTTACCGACCACGCCACCGGCCCGTCAAAATAAAAGAAGATAAAAAAGAAACGAAACACAAAAAGGAGTGATAATATGATGATATAAATTTCTTGATCATAGCGCTATGGCGCTGGCGGCGCAGTGGTCTCGACTTTGATTCAATTCTGGGTAACACATCTGTATGTAACTTGTACTACCACCGCTACCACCGCTTTGACGGGCCGGTGCACAGTGGTCTGAAAATCGAGCTCCCCTTTCATAGAAAGTCAATGTGGGATATTCATAAAACTAAAATATGGAACGTCTCAGGTATACATTCCTTTAATGCATATTTTAGTATGAATGATTTTAGTTACTCCGCGCCTGAGAAAAAAAATATTTAGTATTTTTTTGTATGGGAGAAATTACATAAAGTACATTTTCTTGCGACTGAATGAAACTGAAAGGCTGGTACTCATACGAGCTATTGCCGCTCTTAAGGCGATTACGCTGACATACCACTCGTGTACCTTTAGGTGCCGCTTCACACGTAGGATTTTTTTGAAATTTCGAATTTTCGGTATTGAATATTTTATGTTATGCCTTTGGGGTTGTTGTTTTCTTGCGAATTCCTTATGAAAACAACATTTTTTTTTATGGAAACAATCTCTAAATCGCGTAAAAATGTCTGCTGTTTCATACTAAAGTTCAATACCTGCTTGGCCGTAATGTATGAAACAGTTGTTTTCTTTTCCGTCATTTCAAGGTGGTTTCCATAAAAAAAGTTGTTTGTTTTTATGAGTAGAATCACCTCATAACAGGAAAGCAACGACCATAAAGTCACGCTATTTAAAGAAGGAATAAAACACTTATTTAACATTTTTTTCATATTTGAAAATTTAATACGATTAAAAACTGTACAATCAATTGTAAAACAAGTGTTTAAATATTATAACAGTTAAACAGCTAAAACTAATTTATTTATTTTTAAATTTAATCGAATAATTTAGAAAACTTCATTTGGTTAGTATGTACATTCCTCAAAATACTTCGTCTAAACCCTAGCCTTTGTTTGTTTAGTACTGAAAAACGTTATTTCTCTAGTATTAGAACATAAAATAATAATTACATCTATAACTAGAAAAAAACTGAATTAAAGAATACAAAAAGCTTCATTTGGTTAGTATTTACTTACATTCTTCAAAATACGTCTATATTCTCTTTGCTTCTTTAATACCAAAAATTCTTATTTATCTAGTCTTAACATTAAAATAAATAAAAATAATAATAACGTCGATATGTATAAAATACGCATTAACAATTATCATCAAAATCTTCTAATTCTGAATCCAGCATTGCGACACTAACATCAACAAACTCAATATTTTCTTTGTCCACACTTGTATTGTCTTCATTAATGAGAAGTGTTTTCATGTCATCAGAGACAGCTGTTCTGATTGACTTTCTGTGTACAGGTCTTATGCTGGATAGGTACGGATCTGACGATACAAGGAGTCCATTAAAAATATCTTCATTTGTTGCTCTACGACAAAATTCCGCGAATAATGTTCTCGGATTTTTTTGAAGTCTTTATTCCTGGCTTGTTGAAATGCCTGATAATTTCAGCACCATGCAGTAAAAGTTTGTGAACACTTGACGGCATATAATACCAACCATAGTGTTCCACATATCTTTCTGCAGTAAGGCGCGCAAAATTTGCAAACGCTTCAACATTAACGGGCTCCCCACATGCTATCACACCTAGAATTGTGGCAAATCTTTGGATTATAGTGGAATCTAATCCAGTGATGGCTGCCGTTTTTACAGGATTACTAAAAAATTTTCGGGCTGTACTGCCATCATTTGTAGTGCCTGCACCTGAAACAAAAACCAAAAACTTCACCATTTTGAGCAGAAACAAGGTATTTGGTAAGTAACGTTTTCAAAATCATTCAAATCAACTCGTTGCACTTCAAGACTCACCTTGTTTGATGATATCTACTAAGAGGCCCATTTCATCACGAAACTTCTGCTGGATGATTTGCTTTCTTGCCTTCAATAATTTTTTGCTGTCTGCATCCCTAGCTTGCCATGTTTTGAAATCAAGTCTGTAGGAAATGTGAAGCAAACATTCCATACACCTAATCCAAGCATGGAGAGTAGACAAACCATATTGGTATATTTCCGTTGACACTGGTTTTCTGGAAAACAAATAAATAATATATTTAAAAATAGGTATTCATGATTATCAGCCAAGAAAATTATAAAAGTATTCAAAACATACTCTGAGATCACATGTAATTTATTCATTTCAGATGGGGTTGCTTTACATATGTCACAAGTTTGGGTTGATGTTTCTGATAATTTAGAAACTATTTTACCATCTATCATAGTCATGAGCATTTTAACTTTAACTGCATGATTTCCCATTATAGAAGGCACCAGTGTAGCAATTTCAGCTTCAATCGTGGCTTGTTCTCTCTTGATGTCTAATTTGTTTTCACTTGCAAACTTGAAAAAAAGAGGCCTGCAAAACATTGTCGAAGACGGTTTTGGATTCTCCCATACATTTTCTTCATCACAATCTAATCTTACAGGTACAAAAGAACACATGAAGACGCTGGAATCATCTTCCTCCACCATGCTTTGCTTATACAAACTCTGCCCTGAAGAACCATCAAAGCCCCACTTACACAGAAGTGTTAACTCCTTGCCATCTAAAGTAGAGGGCAAACGTAGATATTTTCCAAGTCTTGACACAGTTTTATCCAAAATTGCTTGAAGTTTAACTCGTGCCCCATTTTCAGAAATGTCTATGCTATCCTTAGGTGGGTAACAGTCCTTTTTCGCTTCTAGGACAGTTGTGTATGAAGGAAATAGTGGGATTCCTTCTTCCTTTGCACAAGCTCTCAAAGTAGTATACTGCCACTTCGACAGCTTCAACGAAGTCAAAATACCTAAAGCTTTATCAGCAGAATATATGGGCACATTTTTTTTAGTTTTAAGTATATCTTTTATGTTTGTAGCCTCTTCGGGATTCTCTGTGACTAATTTTATTGTCTGCTACATCTTTATTTTGCGCCTTCAAGCCAGTTGCATAAGCAAGACTTTCCGATGGATGATTTAAAAGCTCTTCTACTCTCCTTTTCTTCTGTAACGGGCTTAACACCGAAAACTCCTTTCTTTGGTTTCCAAGAGATGTTGAGGTTCCAACACTACAAGTCTGTGGTTGTGCGGATGTTGATGCACCTTCGTTTACGGGAAATTCTGAACTGGAACACTGTGACTGATCTATCGTTACGGAGGAAGTCATCTTTTCCTTGATGACTTCAGGCCATTTGATGTCTTCTTGGAGCCATGCTTCGTACTTTTTAATGAAAGTATGTCGTTTACGATTACATGAGATCCATTTCCTTTTCAATGCACACACATAAGTTTGGCAGAATTGTTTCAAGTCTCTCTTTTCATTTTCTGACAAATCAATACTATTCACAAACACATCAAACAACACATTGGGATCTGAGAAAGAAGTGTTGTTGGCCACAAACATGAAAATATCAAGATTGGTACCAAAACCTTCCATTGCAATAGAAAAATTGAAAGAACAGAAAAATTAAAGTTTACGCGCACAAGTGCTAAACGTTACTGACTGAGTCCATGCCAAACATTCTATTTATGTATAACTCTCTCACCGACCCTCATTAAGGGTCGGTACAAATTAACACGTAATAAAACTGAACTATTAGTAAAGTAATAAGTAATTCCCGTAATTGATAATGATAACGAACCTCTGTTATCATTAGGTATAGTAAAAATCATTAACACCCTCTTAGCTAATGAGGTTACTATTGTAAAAAGTTATTTGTTAAAATAAGGCAGATATTAGTTCAGTGCCCTAATTAGTATTCGCAAAAAACGAATTTCTAAAGTTAACTTATTTTTTGAGTTAAAGTAATTGAATCTATTATAACAGTTATTATAATATTAGGTGCGTATTTATTATAAATATTTAATTCCATATTCCTTACCAAACTAATTTAAATGCGTCACATACTTAAAATATTCAATGCCGAAAATTCGAAATTTCAAAAAAATCCTACGTGTGAAGCGGCACCTAAAGGTACACGAGTGGTATGTCAACGTAATCGCCTTAAGAGCGGCAATAGCTCGTATGAGTACCAGCCTTTCAGTTTCATTCAGTCGCAAGAAAATGTACTTTATGTAATTTCTCCCATACAAAAAAATACTAAATATTTTTTTTCTCAGGCGCGGAGTAACTAAAATCATTCATACTAAAATATGCATTAAAGGAATGTATACCTGAGACGTTCCATATTTTAGTTTTATGAATATCCCACATTGACTTTCTATGAAAGGGGAGCTCGATTTTCAGACCACTGTGCGGTGGCGTGGTCCGTAAGATACTTGCTTTTTACGCCGCAGGTCGTGGGTTCGATTTCCATCCGAGACAAACATTAGGGATGAACATTTGTGTTTGTGTCGAGTCTGGGTGTAAATATCTATTATAAGTATATATTTACAAAAGAAAAGTATTATATGTATAGTATATACCAGTTATCTGGTTTCTAACACAAGCTCTGCTTAGCTTGGGACCAGATGACAGTGTGTGTTAATGTCTCAGAACATTTATTTATTTTATTTATTCTCAATATTTGTAAAGGACTCAATCGTAACAAGTTTGAAATGAAAAGCATACGTAATTTACGTCTACTTGAAATAAAGTCATATTTCTTACAAACTAGTGACGTCTAGAACCGGATAGACATAATTAATTTTCAATTATTTCATGAGAGGTGACGATGGGTGGTGGCATAGATTACACACCAAAATGATGTTCTTCAGACATCTCATAACATAACGTCACTCCTGTAATATCGCAGGTGTAGGCAGAACTGAATATCACCCATTTTTTGCCAGTTAGATTTAGGTCCCCTACATATAGGGAGCGAGCCGATTGCCATTTATGAGCACAATTCCAAACTTCAAGCGGCAACTAAGATTCTCTTAGAACATTAGAAAAATGTTATTGCTCGACCCGGAATCGAACCCTGGACCTCGCGGTTCACAAGCGAACACGGTACCAATGGACCACTGAGGCAGTTAAAAAAAGAAGTAAAAAGTCTGTCCTGACTTTTTTAATATTGAGTAGTGTTTAATGTTTTTTTGCTAACTGTACATAAAAACTTAAAAATAAACCTTTTGCAAAGTGTTCAAAGCATCACTAGGTTCATATCTCTGAAAGGAACAAAATAACACATTACTTAGGAGGAAAGCAAAATGTTGATAAATGTTTTTATACAGAAAAACTACGTAACTAGTGCACTAACTTTGAGAAAATAGATTAAAAAAAAACACGTGTTTTTTATTTTGATATGAGAAAAATAATATTCACCGCTCGGCCACGGAACCAGGCGTCGGGCGGCGATTTCATCTTTCACTGCGTATTATTCTTTAGCATTTCATTAAGACAAGTCAACGTGAGCGGGCAATGAACTGCAAAATCGCTGCTCGCGCCGCTAAACGCGACGTCTCGTGTCCGAACCGTTACTAGTGCTACTGATTGTACAAATGGTTACATCAAGTTGTACATTCCCGGTACACCTAAGCTGACCTCTTGTTGAAGGGAAATCCTATACAATGCGAGATCAGCTTATGCTAGAATTGTATAGTTAGATGTGTAGCCGTGTGTACTGTCACCCACGGACTTCCGTATCAGCTGTGCGCTCGCTAAAGTCACTGACCGCTAATTGTATGCTGCGCGCTTTCATTGATATTATTACGAATAGATTGTACTTTGTTGATATTGTCAAATAAATTATTTAAAAAAATATACAATTAATGGAAATGTGTTCTATTACTAATACAGTATCACAAAAAACAGATTGCGTACTAGTTAAAAATGATTTCCTGTATAAATTATTATACTCGTGTAACAGTGGCGAATATCGGTTCGACCGTCCTCGGACGGCTCACCGGAAAAGTCCGGTGAACCAAGAGGCCCTTCCGGCCGATTGGGTTAGGTCAAAAGCAAAAAAAAATTGTCATGCCTATAAAACTCGCGGTAGTACTAATGATATTGAACAGTCTCTTGCATCATTCGCCAGCGCGCTTCGTTGGTGGTAATCGTACTCCCAGCGCACGGGTCATTAGACATACCCATATGTATGAATATTTAACATAAACAGGATTCAATTAAAATTAAATAAAAAACAAAAATAATTACAAAATTTTTTTGTCATCAGTACATGTTAAAATATTTTACACTATTTACCAGTCACCCTATAACTAAATTTTTTTGAACACTTACCCATTATCTGGATTAGTGTTCTCCATTATGTGATACTTTTAAACCTGAAACAATCATACATAAATACAGACATAACATATTGTTCTTTCTGTTACCCAAAAGGGTAGGCTGAGGTATATTTTTTTATTCTGAAATAGGCTTGTGATTGACTACAACTTGTCTGATATTAAACAATAATGTCGTCTACGATGCAACATGCTACCATATACCAATTCACTCCTGGTTATGAATGATTTTTGGTGATACCTAATATATATCATCCAGGTTATCCAATATATAAAATTCTCGTGTCACAGTGTTAGTTACCATACTCCTCCGAAACAGCTTGACCAATTTTTATGAAAATTTGTGTGTATATTCTATAAAGCAAAAACGACATAAATACAGAGCGACTCACAAGAGTGCTACTCAGAAAATATTGTTTTTTCATTCCGTGGCACCCTAATTGATATTCTATTTATTTATTTATTTAAATGGGAACAAAAAACAGTTATATGTTATAGAAATACTGTAAAAAATATATAAAATAAATTGATAAACATATAACCCACAACATTGTCCACGGATTAACAGCCAGAATAGGAAACACAAAATAGATAGCGTTTAAATCAAATCAAATCAAAGTTTATTTTGTAAACATAGGTAAGTACAATAGCAGATGATCATAATATGTTTTAAATATCTCTATGTTTTGCCTATTGGTAACGGGCGTACAAAATTAAATTAAATTACAAGTAATATAAATTAAATTACAAATAAATTAAATCAAATTACCAAATAATATGTCAAAAAGAGTTATTATGATAGTAAAATTATGAATTGTTAGTAAATACCTTTAACAGTTAATATTAATAAGTCGCGACTCGGTCATAAGTCATTAAGTTTTTGATGAAAGTATGTTAATAGCCAGTGATTTAAATTTCGTAATATGGATTGAGAAAATATCTAAATCCATGAAGTGTGTGTTAAAGGTTTCAACAAGACGGTGAAGGAGCACACGTGCATCTGAGTATGTTTTACAAGCGACCGTTTGGAACAGCCAGTCAGATTCTACTCTTTATAATGTCGTATAGCAGTAGTGAATAGTGACGCAGTGGAATCAGCCATACCTTTGAAAGATAAGGTTCACAGGTTCATTCCATGGACAGGCTCAAACATTTTTATGTAGCATTGCTGCGATAGCATTAGTATATCAATAATATCGTGATACTATTATGACCTTAAAAATCAGTTACTGTCAATAGTCTTATCAAAACCATCGACCCAGGGTGATACTGATTGTTAAAAATAAATAATACTATAAGTAAGTTCAATACATTCCCAATCGCACGACTTACATCAACATACAACAGTTAGTGGAAGCGATTGGGACTAGATATTTATCACGACCAACCCACACTCTTTAAGAGGAAAATTTTAAATCTAAGATAACTAGATATTATTATTAGAAATATGTTTAACAATGATCTCGTTTCATATTTTATGTTAAGTATATTATTAGTTTAGTTAACTGTGGATTCTAAATTATTTAATCAATGTTGTGCATATCTATAAGTGATGTAAACAAAGTCCTAATCTTATGTAATGCTACATGTTAATGTTGGTGCTTACATTGTTGATGTGCCTTAATAAATAAATAAATACTATCAAATGAATGTGTGACGATGGTATCTATACTATCGCTATATTGAGAGTTACATATATCAATACTTCGATAGTTTTGAAATAACAACTATACTATTAAAACGCAAAAGGCCATAGATAGTTCCGACAGTATCAACTATTTTGATGCTATACTAACTATATAGGCCGACTGTTTAACTCGCATATCCCCGATTGCCAAGATTCTGACTCCTCAAGCTGCACAGACAGTGATGATGATTCAAGCGATATGGATATTAGTGACGAATAGTCTTACATTACTTTTATCTGTGGTTAAATAGTTCTTTATGAGATTTAATTAATGTTTTATGACTTTGTACCTAAGATGGCGATACGCGAGTTAAATGGTCGGCCTATAGTGATACTATTGAAGCTCGACAGTATAGACAGTTTCGATAGGACTATTCGCACTATCAACTATTTTTCAAAGTCAACTATCGATAGCTAAACTATGTGAATTGGCTCAATATTGGTGAAGGAAAACATCGTACGGAAAGCGACATATTGGAATATATAATTTGAGGACATGTTGACATCCACCAACCGGCACATGGCCAGTGTGTGTGGATTAAGGCCCAAGCCAACTCGTAAAGTTGAAAGAAGACCAGTGCCCGGTAGAAGTACATTATAAGGCATGTTGTCGCACTGTATATGCGTGATAATGAATATCATAAATCCTGGAACATTTAATAAGATAATGATAAGTACTTACAGCTACAACTAAACAATTAACTCTCGGGATTGTAGAAAATATTTTGTAAGTGTAATTAAAACACAGTCACTTTTTTAGCGGTAGTCTTTTACCAAACAGTATAGTTTCTGGACTGTGTAATGTACCAGAAAAGGCTAGCGTCCCTGATTCTGTATTAGATTATTAAACCTATTACCTATTAATTAATAATATAAAAGACCTACCCTATTTATTTTCCCGATAACAGATAATTTTTTTTTTTTTTTTTTTTTTTTTTTTTAATGGCTCGGTTGTAGACCATTTGCCAATATCAAAGTTAAGGAAACTTATAAAACATTAAAACAATTTAATTTAGAGCGGATGGAAAAACCAGGATAGGATTTGGGAAGGATTAAATTTTTAAGTTGGTGTTTAAGTTTATAAAATCAACTAGAATAGAATATATACGAGGGTTATTATGATATAGAAGTAACTGGATAGAAGTAGGTAAAGGGACAGGAATAGATATCAAACTATTATAAAATGAATAGGAATCATAGAGGGGGCAGGAAAAAAATATGTGATTTATATCAGCTACACCGATGCCACATTCGCATTCGTCAGATTGTAAGATTTTGAGACGGGCAAGATGCGCCGGTGTGCTGTTGTGGCCCAAACGCATGCGTATAAGTGAGGAAGTTGAACGTTTATTATAAATTAGTTTGAAAAACCACGGTTTGCTCGGGATAGAAGGCTGGACTGTTTTGTAATATTTGCCCTTTACCGTAGAACTCTCCGCCCAGAGGCTATTCCAAGAATCTTGAAGATAGTCTGTGGGTAAAGAGCCAAGGTCATGGCAAAAGTTTTTATAAGGAAACATATCACCATCGACGACAGCCTCATTGGCCAGTTTATCTGCTCTACAGTTACCAGAGATGTTACTGTGACCAGGTATCCACGCAAAACAAACAGAGTAACCCGAGATGTTGCACATGTTTAAAAGCTGACGTAACTTAATGATAATAGGGAAAACGGTTTTTAACTTAAAAGGAAACTTCGATAACGATTGTAGCGCACTCATGGAATCGGTAAAAATTATGGTTTTCTTTAACTGTAATAAAAGGACTAATTCTACGGCCTTGAGGAGGCCATAACATTCACCGGTAAAAACAGAGGTCTGTGGAGGGAATTTCACCTTTTGAACTATTTTAGATTGATGGTGGAATATCCCAACACCTACGTTACCTGAAGAAGAGTTTTTAGAGGCATCCGTATAAATGTATTGGTAGTCTTTCCAATCATTATTTAAGATGATGTTAAATCTTTCATTAGCCATGGAGGTGTCTTTATCTATGCCGAAGTTATATGTTATGTCAATAGATCTTACTAGAGATTCTAGGTCGCTGGAAAAGAGAGGGTGTGTAGGAGATCGATGCGTGGGGGCTTGTAAGGACATAAACTTACGAAAACTGACAACAGTGCATGGAAGTGGTTTATGAGACCAGGAATTACATGTTTCAATAAGAGTGGACAGAGCCTTCAGTTTATCATATAAGGGATGGTTAGAAAATTGAAAAGCTCTAAACAAGAATTTATCACATAGATACTGACGGCGAAGGAACATTGGAGGATCGACACATTCTATTTGTAGAGCATTGATAGGACTTGACTTCATAGCCCCAGATACTATTCTGAGAGCCTTAGCCTGAATGCGGTCAATTTTAGCAAATGCAGCCAAATTGCCAGGGGCCAATAAAAATGTACCGTAGTCTAGGACACTACGTATGAGCGCGTTATAAATAAGTTTTAAAGTATAAGGGTGAGCACCCCACCATACCCCTGCTAGGCATCTAATAATGTTTAGAAGGCGTTCGCATTTCGAATTTATATAGTCACAGTGTGGAACACCTAAAAGTTTGGAATCTAACATTACTCCTAAGAATTTAACATGGCTCTTTAATGGGATTGGTTGGCTATCATAATATACGAGAACAGGAGGGCGAAGACGTTTTCTGGAAAACAGCATAACGGAGCTCTTGGATGAAGAAAGTTCAAGACCGTTATAATCTAACCAAGTTTTCAAACTATTGAGTGCCGAGGACAGAGAAGTACAAGCGGACTCGATTGATTGGTGAGAACAGTATATAAGTAAATCATCAGCGTACTGTAAAACACTAACAGGGCCATTTAAAGAGGATTCTAGATCATAAGCGTAAATGTTGTATAATATTGGACTTAACACTGAGCCTTGCGGTAAACCTTTCCACACAATGCGTGTTAAATTACGCCTTGTGTGGAAAGAGTCTTCTGAAGAGTCGGCGTTCGGAGTTTGCAGATGTATGTATCTACTGGACAAAATATTAATAATAAAGTTAGACAGGATTACAGGGATATTAAGAGCATTTAATTTTTGATATAGAATACTTAATACTACATTATCATACGCAGAAGTAATATCTAAGAAAGCAGCCACGACTGATTTTTTAGATAAGAATGCTAACCTAATATCAGTTGTTAATATGCTGACACTGTCCAAAGTGCTTTTACCACGGCGAAAGCCATATTGAGAAGGACTTAACAGCTGGTTACTCTCAATGTACCACTCCAACCGGTTTTTAATTAGGTGTTCAACGATTTTGGTGACAACGGGAGATAAAACAATTGGCCTATAAGAAGAAACATCTGATGAGTCTTTACCAGGTTTTAAAATCGGTATGACTTCTTGTACTCTCCAAGAAGAAGGTACATTACCAGTAATCATGATGTTATTGATGACATCTAGTAGGTAAGAAAGGAAACTGTCACTAAGATGAGAAAAAAAAGAATAAGTAATTCCGTCTTCTCCAGGAGTGGATTCTTTACTAAAGTTATTAACTATGGCTTTGAGTTCTGAAAGGGTAAATAAACTACTAATGAAACCTAGTGTACCTTCAGTATTTACCGGTGGTCCTATTAATAAAGGGATTTGCTCGGCCACTGAGGGAGGAGATAGTTTATCTAAAAATGAATCAGCTAGAGGTAATGGAAGCGTTGCAGAGCATGTTTCTTTAAACGCAGATCTAAATCTCCGGATGTTCTGCCAAACTGCAGACGGCCTAGTTTGGGGGGATAAGGATAAACAGAAAACTCTCCAACTTTCATGTTTCTTTTTCCTAAATAGCTTTCTAGTTTCTCGGATGGAGTTACAAAGAATCTCAAAGTTTTCGTTTGAAGCAAACTCCCTATACCTTAGTTCGGCCACCTTGCGATCCCTGATAGCTTGAGTGCAATCATTATCCCACCAGGGAGGGGATGGAATATAATTATGATGGCTAGACTTTTTCGGGAATGTTGCATCCGCGACCTCTATAATGACATTTGCCATGGCAATGGCAGATTCATGTTCGGAGCCCTGAGTGACATTGGGAAGTTGTGACAGCTTGTCATCTAAACGTTGTTTGAACAAATGCCAATTAGCGTTATCTAGTTTGTATTTAAAACGGGATTTACGTTTAGGTTGAGTTTCAACCGCAAAAGCAAAATCTAAAAGTAAAGGATAGTGGTCGCTTCCGTATGTATAAGGGAGGGATCTCCAAGTAATCAAAGATGCAAGATCCGAAGTGCAGATTGATAGGTCTGGTGCACTGAGCCCCTCCGTTGGGGCTGAACGCCTTGTTGGGGAGCCCGAGTTTAAAATACATAAATTATGGGAGTCAACTATGTCTAAAATTAAATTGCCATAACTATTTGAAACAGAGCTTCCCCAAGTTTGATGATGACAGTTGAAGTCTCCGATTAATATAAATGGTCTTGGAAGAGCCGTTATGATTGTGTCTATTTCAGATAATATGTCATTAGTTGGACGGGGAATATAAATAGAAACAAAGCATATGTTCTTAACAGTAACTGCAATAATAGAGTAATCATTGTTGTGAGGTGGAATACTAAAGTGAGAAAATAATACTGGGTGGCGGATAAGCAATGCTACCCCACCATAACCATCAGAGCGGTCTTCTCTGACACATGCATAACCTGGAATCCTGAATATGGACTCAGGTTTTAACCATGTTTCTTGGACTGCTATGATAAATGGTTTGTATTTATTGATTATATGGATTAAATCAGATTTTTTTGATATAAGACTACGACAATTCCACTGAATTATTGCGGACTGATCCATTATTGTTTTTAATAAAAGAAGAAAATGCTTCAAGTAGTGGGGCAGCGTTTGACGGTAAAACTTGAAATTGGGAAAGCAAAGTAATTAAGGAGGAAAGGAAATCATTGATGTTAATTTCTGTATCATTTTCTTTACTTTTATTTGTAATGGCACACCCATTAGATGGCTCAGGCATCGAATATTCGCTGATAATTTTTCTATGAGCGTCCTTGTCATATCCCTTTCTAGGGCTAGGAGGAGGACGAGGTTTACTAAAAGTGGTTTTTTTATAGCTAAATGAAGTGTTTTTTACAGGTGGTGGCAAATTAACCGGTAGGGCTGTGGGTTGCGAATATGCAGGGGAAGATGAAAATGAAGTAGCAAGAACAGCATCTGCATATGAGACCCTAGATACGGGAGGGTGTAATTTTGAAGCCTCTAGATAAGAAATACATGATTTTGCCATAACTTCTTTTATATTTCTTTGCCGAACATACTCAGGGCATTTCTTGTCAATAGCAAGATGTGCACCGTTGCAGAGGCAACATTGCACATCATCATCATCAGCTGAACAGCCATGGCCAGAATGGCCTTGTCCACATCGAAAACATCTTGGAACTGAACGACATTGAGCCTTAACGTGTCCGTAACGGCAACAATTATAACACTGAACTGTTGGATAAATGTATAATTCTACAGGCAATGAGTTATAACATACAAAAATTCTTTTTGGCAAAACCTGACCATCAAAGGATAAAACTACAGTTTCTGTTGCTTTAAAAGATGTAACACCATCAACTACTACCTTTTTATTTAATCGTCTCACTTTGATAATGGGGCCGCAGCCTGTAGGAATATTAGTGTTTTCTTTTATTTCTTCTTCAGACCAATCCGAAGGGATCCCTCTAACTATACCTATTCTCGTAATGATAAAAGAAGGGATAAATGCTTTTAGGTTGCTGGTTAGTAAATCAGTGTTGCTGAGGAAAATGTTGGCGTCATTTAACTGATTGAAGGAAATAGATAGGCGATTTCTGCCAATGCGTTTTAAACTACCATTAATAACATTTTTTGTTGTGTTTTTTTAAAAATCGACCAAATGTAACAGGGTGTAATGTGGTACCATCATTTTGAGACTGTGTTTCTTTTACAATATGTACAACATATGGGGCAGAATCACTGTTGGTAAACAAAGACCTTACTGGTGGCTGTTGGGGAAGAACTACTGGGTGCTGAACAGGCTTTTCCACGTCGGAACCACAACCGCAATATCCGTCGATCTTTTTACCATCTTTATTGCGTTTTGTATGTTTTTTGTTGCACGTCCTGCAAATACGTTTCGCCGCAATTCGTTTTCTTTTGTCGCCTCTTAATGACACGGATGAAGCATCTGTGTCCATGCTAGTTTCAGCATTATAATCTATAGTAACATTGTGGGCAATGTCGGGTATTGTACCCCCGGGATCCCCGGGGGGATCCATGGTAATAAAAAACTATATGCTAAAACTTACCAAGCTCTTCTGGCACTAATTTATAAATATACTTATATTTACATAAAAATGTACAAAATTATATTACATACATACAATTACATATAAAGAGTTTAATTTTAAACCTTATCCTGGGTAAAAAGTTACTTAAAATAATTTTTTAACTGAAACACTAAAAAACCGCGTCAGCCAATTTTTAGGTTTCCCGCGCTTCCCCAAAGTAAGAAGTTGTTCTTATATGTTCTTTGCTTTGCGTATCACTACGATTTTTGTAACAGATAATTCGCGGGTCGATTAATCAGTCAGTAGTGATTTCAAAAACCGGTAGCAATATATAATCAATTACTGGTTTGATTGAAAAAACCGAATGGTAATGTGTATTTTAGCTGGAACAAATAAATAATAAAATAAACAATTTGTTTATGTAACTTTGGTATCCGGTTCTAATAGTTAAGCTGTTTTATTTATGAAAAGTATGTACTTAATAGACAGTTAACAACAAACAGTAACTTAATAGAATAGAATAGAATAGAATAGAATAGAATAGAATAGAATAGAATAGAATAGAATCACTTTATTTGTTGAACATAGGTAGGTTAATAGATAACTTAATAGTTCAATCCTTTACGAACAATTTTGAATTAAACAAAATTAAAACGAATCAACGAAATAGATAACTAGATATATAGCTCAGCGCTGCACCTTCTTGTATTTGTTGCAATAACTACATAAATACTATTTTAATTTTGCTCCTCCCCTTCCATCGCCTAAGTTCTACTCTTCATAATCAAAATCGCTTGGGCAAACAAAAAGAGAAGAATTGCAAAAATCATATTAAGAAATCATTTCAAATCTGCCAGTAAAATCACACTAGAATGAATTTTAGCCAGTTTTGTGTTTTTAACAAATTAACAATTAAAGACCAATTTGAGATACCGCGGTTTTTTATTACCGGTTTATAAAATATAATGCGATGTCGGCAATCACTACCCCATTATGACAGTGAAATTGTTTTTGTTTTCAAATGTCAGTCAGTTTTGACATATTGTTGACATCAATAAATAACGAGTGAGGGGGTTTCCTCGGAATAATGGTAATGGTCAGTGGTGGGCGGCAAATGTGGTGATCATCCATGGTGGGGATTCCCATTAGATAACTTGACTAAGTTTAATATAGTCGATGTAAGAATGTCGAATGTCGAATGTCGGTTAAATTTGTCTTTAAAGCGAGGCCGCCCATCAGATACACATTTGTTTTATCTCTAGCGTCCCGCCCGGGCTCGGCTTCGAACGGGAAGATATACTTAGGCCACTTCAACCCTTTTTAGTGTCTCACTGCTGGGTACGGGTCTTCTCTCAACTATATGGAGTTGAGAGAGTTTAAGCCTTAATCCACACACGCTGGCCAAGTGCGAGTTGGCGGATGTCACATGTCCTGGAATGATTAATTTTTAGACACAGCTGGTTTCCTCACAATGTTTTCCTTCACCGATATTGAGCAGCGGTGATGAAACAATTCACAGAAAGATGTGTGGGCACGACCTGGATTCGAACTACGACTATCTATCTCTATCGTTTAGAGATGAGTATCAAATATCATTTATTCATTGCAAACATGGGTAATTGGTAGGTACATAGATAGTATTGTCTTAGATTTACGCGAATATCACACATTGAAATAAAACTACTTTTTAACGGATTTTATCGCGGTTTATTTTAGATTTTAGATCCCGACGTTTCAAAGTCTTTTCAGACTTCATGTTCACGGGTGGACTGAGATATTTGACGTCCAAAAATATTAATCACAATTATTACTGACTACCTTCAAACATTAATTTAAACATCAACGACGAAATCTGCAGTGTGTGAACATACTCAAAAAGGCCCCAACCATTACTTGAGATTTGATAAAACACAGGTCCTTGTCAAAGAAAACCGGTTCCTACCAAGAATGATCCGCGAAGCTATTGAAATTAAAAAACATCCTAATTTTAACAGAGAAAATGGTTGGAATATACCACCAGCTTGGGACCCAGTGCTTAATTTACTTGTACCAAAACCCAAGCAAAATCAACTCAGAATCCAAGACACTGTGAGCTCAGTTTGCTTAAATCGGAACGCAACTTAAATATTAATGTTTGAAGGTAGTCAGTAAAAATTGTGATTAATATTTTTGGACGTCAAATATCTCAGTCCACCCGTGAACATGAAGTCTGAAAAGACTTTGAAACGTCGGGATCTAAAATCTAAAATAAACCGCGATAAAATCCGTTAAAAAGTAGTTTTATTTCAAGGTACATAGATGTTATAAAATTTGAAGTACAAGCCATATTTTGCCGTCATGCAGGAAAGAAAGAAAGAGATAAGACTATGCTTGAATCATGTTTTGTTGTGTAGTGAAAGAGTTCAGTTATATAGCATGCATGTTGTGTGGAAGTTCTTTTTCACCAGACTTTTTTATAGTGCCGTCGGAGGACGGTCGAACCGATTGTGTGGAAGTAAGATGCAGTGCCGTAAATAGCCTTTTTAGCGGCCTTTTCAAGCTTCTATAAATGCCTCTTGTTGTTTTTGAACTTATCAGGGGCAAACGATAAAAATAATAGTCCTGCCTGTCTGGTCTGACCATTCTTGCGTTCCCCAGAGTCTACGCCCTGAGCCTGGACACTGCCGTTAATAGGGTGGCACCGCCCTATTTACGGCACTGAGTAGATGTTGAGTGTGCTTAGAGCATTTTTCTGAGCTCTATTGTGCGGCCTCAATAATGGAGAACTAGGGTTCGAGGTGAGAATTAAAAACACGTATCTATACAAGTAAATACTAATTTATTTTCTAAAATATTTGTTTTTATTCTGAAATAGGCTTGCGCTTGATTACAAATTGCCTGTATGGTGTTAAGCAATGATTTAGTCTACGATGCAACGCGCCGGACTAATATACGGATTCACTCGTGATTTCGAATGATTTAACAATATAACACTTATTCTAAACACATACCTAAAAATGACCGTTTGCCTGGCTCAGCCCCACATTAATATGTACATACATTGTACATTTCGTTGGTGTACATCTAAAACCTAAATTTAGTGGGGCCGAGCCAGGCAAACGGTCGTCCTAAAAATACTGTTCCGCTATTCCTGTAATACCTACTTTTTATGTAAATTAGCTGACCCTGAACTTTGTAAATATTTCAAAACCAAAATAAGCCTAACTGGTTCAGTCATTCTCGAGTTTGAGAGGCACCCAAACCGCTCCGGTTCCAACCAGAGACACGGACATACGTCTGGTCTCGCACCCTCCTAAAGAGCCAAGATCTACTCACCCACCGCCAATAGTCCTCCTTTCCCTGGATTTCCCAGTCCTCCTAAGCTAGGAGGACTGGAAGATTTATTAATACATAGAAGAAGAAAGAAGAAGATCAAGATACATTACAAAAACCCTCCCCCTCATTACATGATGTTTTTAGAGGCTTTATGGTTCCGTAAATTAAAAGTAATAATTTAATGTAAGATGTAAGGTAAAATGTAAAAATATTGTGAAAATTTTACATATAAATTTTAGTAATTGTTATTTATTATAATATTTTATTTTGTAGTAATTAATATTACCTAAACAATATAAGAAATTATCCGAAGGATGTTTCCGTTTGTTCCATAAGTGTCTTGACGAGAGGAGAGCTTATCATTTAGAAGTTTAGAATGAGCAGTCACATGACACGTAGATAAGTCTGTATATTTCGTGTCATGATGAGTTTTGTACTAATATTGAATCTGTTAATCAATATCTATTATATGTATATATATACAAAAGAAAGGTATTATATGTATAGTGTGTACCAGTTATCTGGTTTCCATAACACAAGCTCTGCTTAGCTTGGGACCAGATGACCGTGTGTTATTTAAAATTAAAAAAAAAAAAAAAAATTGGTGACTGTACAAATTTAACTATTTAATACCAGCTGTGATGTACACAGAATAGATAGGTAGTTCTTTACTTTGCGTTTAAAATAAGAATAGGACTGAATATCCGCCATCTTGGACTGGAAAGGTGAACAATAGTATCTTTGGTTTGATAATTAATTTGTGTTGACGGTTTCTTGGTAGGTTTTTAGTGAGACATCAGTCCCATTCTTTTTTGAAACGCATACGGTCTTATTCATTAAAATCTTATAAGACTCTATAGTTAAACTGGTCTTTGTCTCTTTCTTATTAGTATAAATGTTAAGATGACAGACAAAGACAAACGAATAAACTTATTAGTATAATATTCTATTCTGGGCCACAGATTATATATTAGTAATACTAAATACTAGTGTCTGCTTATAGCCGAGTCCCCGGCCCCATAGGCCACAACATATGGTGCAGCGCTCTGCCGAATATATGTAAAGTCTTCAAATTTTTGTTGCGGTGGTCTTCGTCTACCATCACGTGGTAACCAGTACTCCCCAAGCCCCGTTGTATTGCTACATTCTGAGCTATGAGCAGTATGTGACCTGGAAAAGATTACAAATTGCATTAAACATACCTACTTCACTTACACCCTTCTATAGTGTCCCAATGCTAGGCACAGGTCTTTTCTCAACTATCGTTCCAGTTGAAAGAGTTTAGGCCTTAATCCACTGACGCTGGCCAAGGGTGGATTGGTGGATGTCACATGTCCTCGAATGATTAGTTCTTAGACATGTCGGTTTCCTCACGGTGTTTTCCTTCACCAATATTCCTTATATTTCATAGGCGAGACCGATACCGCTGCGCCTGCGTCGCTCTATAAATACCTCCTACTTACTTTAATATAAACTAAATGTCTAAAGCGCCGAATCGGGGCCCAGATCTTGTCTCAACTAACTGAGAATTAGCGTGTTAACCGACAAAGCGACAAATCATGCATCATTTTTGTTCCATTTTTATCCATTAGTCCTAGTTTCCACTGCACAAGAAAACATGTTGCAAGCACTATCTATCTCTATCGTTTAGAGATGAGTAGGAACAGATAAGACTATGCTTGTATCATGTTTTGTTGTGCAGTGAAAACGCCCAGTTACATGAGCCAATTCATTGTAGGTATATTTAATCGTATCGTAAAATGTTGGGGTCAAGCGCGATAGGCACGGTAATTAGTTAGACATTGGTCAGCTCCGATAGGTCCCCTTAGATTACGTTTCCCGTGGTGCTAAGTCCATTTTCATGAGGCAATTTTAAACCGCTCTTTTTTCTTGCTGTCTCCCGTATTGCTTGAAGGGATGTGGACAATGTAATTTTCCAACTCCTCCTATTATCTTTCTGATTTAATTCATGCGGAATCCAAAGTTTAGGTGTCCCGGGACTTGGCCGGGTTCAAATCCCGAGTCTCTTCACAGCGCCGTTGTCGATCCTGGCTTACAAAAGTAGCAATGGCGGGATTGCAGTGGTGGGTTAAACCCATCCTTTTTTTTTGTTTACCGGGGGGAGATCCTATAATGATCCCCCATGGTATATGGGACGCCATACTGGTTACCCGAACTAAAAACCCTCGGGTGTTCCTTCGCATCCTAGCCAGGGTGTCACAGGAACTACAAGTGACACAACCGTGACATCCTGAAGCCCCGTCACTTAGTTTCGGAGGGGGAGATCTAAACGCACCCCTAAAAGGTCTAATACCTACCGATTAATTCTACTTACCTAATAGGAATGGAAAGGAGATGAAAAACACATTTAAAATTCCATCAAATTCTTTAATATCTAGCTAACAAAACGGCCACCCCATCTGTCTTCCACCCAGCACTTGCACATAGAACTGATCGACTCTCTGACAAGAGTGCGCGCCTTCATTCATTACAACACGGTACCCATCTTTCAGATCTTTCAGCTTGGCGACATGGCGAGCGACTAGCAGCAAATGCCCTGGATTTTTAGAAGCCATCTTCAATGCAAGATATATTTTTTACAATTTTTTATTTCAAGCCAAGGCGATGTGGTAAGCCACGTCAGCATTGGTGAAACAAGCACAAGAAAACAGATGCAAATACTGTTCCATCTCTATCGCTCAGTGATGAGTAGAATGAGACAGATAGTGCTGGCAATAAGTTTTGTTATGCGATGTAAACACAAAAGGAATCTTCATCATTGTTGGACAAAATCTTTGTGTGATGAGCATGAGTGTTTGTTCTGTGTCTAGGTGTAATTTATCTATAATAAGTATGTATTTACAAAAAAAAAATTGGTATTCTACTCATAACAATAATAATATTCTAGGATATTAACACAGGTCATCTGATTTCATATTAAGCTAGAGCTTACGGTAACTAGATAACTGATATACATGATGATACATAATATTCAGCTATTCTTTTGTAAATACATACTTATAATGTTAATATTACACAAATGTCTATCTCGGGTGGCAATCTAACACACGACCTGCGCGTGCGGCGTGATAAGCAAGTACCTTACCGACCAAGCCACCGGCCAGTCTGAATAAGTCTATGTAAGTACCTATGATATATGTCAACTACAGCGTGATTAAGACAAAAGTATACTTATCTAGTATCTACAATAATATACAGACTCACGTGGATAACGTCAATTCTATTAATAACAAAGTATTATCATCCCACTGACTCATCGTAATCAATTAAAAAATAATAATAATAGTGAGTACGCAGTTTACATACCTAGTAATTTCTCGTTATAAATATGTAATGGGAGACGCAAATTCAATTAATTATGTCATCATTTGGGAACGGGAATCTTTTTCCCAATAGGAATCCTTTAGAACAGAGCGGCCGCGAGCGGGAAAATGTCTGTGTTAGGGGGCATCTCGTTTACGTAAGAAACTCGCATTTTGAAAAATCTCACGTGAGATTGGGGGATGGGGGAGGGTTGAATGAAATCTCACGACATCTCACCTTGCAGTAAATTAAAAAAAACACCTCACGTAATTTATGGACCCCCCCTTAGAAGGATCCGCATCCTTCCAACACAGGCGTTTTGTTTAAGGGAAGGATCAGTTTCATGTAACAAATATGTCATTTTTATAGATCAATAAACTTTTTTTTTAATATTTTTGTATATTTTGTTTAAGAATGTACTACTACGTTTTGAACGTATCGCCATTGGTGGAAAACTCCAAGTCGTAGCATATCCATTGCGACATGTCATCCTATAGGAATATGGTTTTTTTTTAATTGGAACGACTGCATTCTCATTTTACAGTATTATTCCCCCAATTGGTTACGATCTTAAGTATTTTATTTAAATTATCTCCTACTAGTCATATTTAATTAAATCATAGGTAGTTGACTAGTGAAATACGCAGGTTATTATAGTGCGTACAAGTGTGTGCGTCAGCGCAGGTGTTGGTGCATTCCCTTACTCTCAAATTCCGAAGGGATGGGCTGTTTGACACGACCGGGGATCAGGCCCAGGATTATTTTTTAACGTGCTCACCGATAATACCAGCGCCGACAAAACCATCTCGTTTTTAGTTCGACCTTCTTCCATGGAACCTACTTATAAATTGTAGGTACGAATGCGAAAGTAACTGTCTCTTTGACGCTTTCACAGCAAAACTACTGAACCGATTTGTATGAAATTTGGTATGGAGATAGTTTCGAGACCCGGGGAAGGATATTGGAAAGTTTTTACCCAACTGCGAAAAAATAAGTTAATGGTTCAGCGCGATAGCCGACATAAAATGCGCGGGCGAAAATTTCGTCCTAAATAATATAATAATAGACTAATAGTGAGTGTAGTATACCGACCTAACAATTTCTCATCATCAAATGTATCGTCTACCAGTCTGCGTATTATTCGTTTCGGGACCACTAGGAAGTGGATTGGCGCTTGCTTGCTTTCAATGTCTTCCTCAAACACCACGCACTAGAACAAACAACAAAATATTTACTTGTACGTTTGTTTTGACAATGTAGGTCGTGATTTGCAGGAGTAACAGGGTGGAATTGTGGTAGAGGATATAATCTTATGTCCTTATACGTGAAGAGGGTGGGAGGGGTTCACTCACATTTACCAAGTGCGCGTTGATGGAACGTAACTCATTAGCATGTTTAGTTTTAAGTTAAGCCGGTTTTCTTACGATGTTTTTCGCCACCTATATTCAGCTATAATAACAATTTCCTACAAAGATAAATAAATAAATAAATATTCTTTTCATCTGTCTAAGCAGAGCTTGTGTTATGGAAACCAGACAACTGGTATATACTATACATGTAATACTTTTCTTTTGTAAATATATATCTACTTATAATAGATATTTACACCCAGACTCGATACAAACAAATGTTCATCATTGATGTTTGTCTCGGGTTGGGAATCGAACACACGACCCGCGGCATGAAAAGCAAGTATCTTACCGACCACGCCACCGGCCCGGCAATATGTGATATGACTAAACAACAAATCAACGAACTGTATTTAAAATCAGAGATTAATACCGCTGCGTCACCGGTGCAAAACTTAGTTAGGAACCATCTTTATTACATCAGCTTTATAACAAGGAAAATTAAATCTAAATCGATCCACTCGAAGCTCTATCGCTGGCGCTATTTGTTAGTGTATCTGTCCACAATATTGTACACAGATACACATGTAAAACTAATAATACTCCCATTTATTGGCGGGGGTTAAATAAATTACATACCTCATCATCTTCATAGATATATGATTCCGGTTGTCTACCACCAAAGAACTGCACAAAATTCAAACTTTGAACTGCCGCCATTCTAAATCAAATTGAGATTCTATTTAATTCTAAACACACGTGGATAGCCTTGCAATTATAGATAATAACTGACGCACCTTTAGCCTGAAACTTAAAGATATATTAATTTTAATGATGATAACAGAAGATAAAGCGAAAATGGGTAATAATGGTATTTATTTATCAACAGATATGAGAAAAACATATCACCTGTGTGTGACTGCGTAGTGCGTGGTCCAGTTTAGTTTACCTCACGAAGTTTATAAAAATAGTGACGACATTTGGAACAAAACAATAGTCATTTAAAGATATTTGACGTATATCTTTCTCACTCTGTAGTCAAACCTCTCTATACATTTCAGTATGGTAGAAAGAGCAAGACTGTCCACAATAACTTCATTATGCTTCAAGTTGTTTTGTATGATCTGCATTAATCAAGAATTTAATAGTTTTAACTTAGAGACGTATAAACCTGTTATTTTAATTATCAATAGCGCTATCTTGTTTTATGTAAAATAAGTTTTAGCGCATTTAACACGGGATGTGTTATACGAAACTTTAGTAAATACTTGTTTCTTTATGTAATAATGTACTCTTTGATTGTTTCTGTCTGCTAGTTTTTGTCAGGCGAGGCATAGAAGAATAATATACCTATTTATCTATGGGCGAGGTAGCCACGTACAGCACACCATAAGTAAAAGTTGAAGCGTCTTTACTATTGCACAATAAATAAAAGTTACTCACAAACACAAAACATGAACAGTGTGTATACAACCTTTTCATGTCCCTCGGCGGTGGAGGGGAACGCGCATTATGCCTTTCTCTTTCTATTACAACGTTCAGTCATCAATAGTCAACCAAATTATACCAACTCACATTTATTGTCTGTGCTACTTTTAATGAAACGTCGTCGTCCTTTCCACAAGATTTTTTTTTATAGAAATGTAACAGATACAAGAAACAGATCGTCTACTACTACTACTACTACTACTTCGTAGAAAATGTTACTGTTCGTTACTAAAATGAGTCGTTTACAATGGAAACCGATTGTTATTGTTTTACTTTTATAGCGCAAGTAGGTTAATGAATGAGTCTACTGTTTCTGAATGAATCTCGTTGCCCTTGAGAATGAATGTCACCGTGGACTCATAAGGTCGTGAATTTAAGGACAGATATATTCTTTTCTTTGGCAAAACTCTTTTTGTAGGGCATATTTACACCTTGTATTTAATTATATGTTAGATATATGTGATAGGTACTATTAATAATAAATTAATTTGAATGTATAAGGTTTTCACGTAATTTTATATTGTAGAAGCTTTCATTTCCGTTATTTTTTCTTTCCGTTTTTTTATACTTGCTTTTCACGCCGCAGGTCGTGGGTTCGATTCCCACCCCGAGACAAACATTTGTGTTTGTCTTGTGTCTGGGTGTAATTGTCTATATTTAAGTATATATTTACAAAAGAAAAGTATTTTAAGTAGTATATTACCAGTTATCTGGTTTCCATAGTACAAGCTCTGCTTAGTTTGGGATCAGATGACCGTGTGTGTTAATATATAAAATAAAAATAAATAAATATTTTTGGGACATTAACACACACGGTCATCTGGTCCCAAGCTAAGCAGAGCTTGTGTTATGGAAACCAGATAACTGGTATATACTATACATATAATACTTTTCTTTTATAAATATATACATATAATAGATATTTACACCCAGACTCGACACAAACATGTTCATCAGTAATGTTTGTCTCGGGTGGGAATCGAACCCACGACCTGCGGCGTAAAAAGCAAGTATATTACCGACCACGCCACCGGCCCGTCAAATGTCCCATTATATATTATTATTATTAATAACTGTATTCTTATCTTAGTCGAAGAAGTTGATGTATTAGGTGCATTATAAAATAAAACGCTAAATAAACAAAACTTTTTAATATCAGTTAATTCGCCTATATACATAAATTGGCATTTTATAGCATATTATACAATGCAATCACAGTCTTTTATGGTATAAGAAGTTATCTTAAATTATTTAAATATTAATCCCAGTTAACACTTACATATTCCTAATTTAAAATAAACTTGACAAAAACTAGAGACTTCCATGTCGAGTAAATGGGAAAATTTCCCATTGTAAAGAAAATAATTCCCATTAGTGCAAATAGGAAGAAATAGTATTTACATTACTTCCAACGCAAAAACTAATACAGGAAACATTTTTAACAAAACAATAATACTTAAATTTAAATAGAAATGATTTTAGACTTAGATCTTTAAAAATATTTTGGCATTCCAATATATGAGTATAAACATCTGAATTGATATTCTCTTCCTTAAATTTAAACAGAACTAGAGACTTCAAATAAATAAGTAATGGGAAAATATTCCCATTGCTTGAATAAAACTTAACTTGTATTCCCATTCGGACAAATGATAAAAGCAGAAGTGGGATCAACCCAAGGTTTGATATAAAACAAGTATTTTACTAGCAACCCGCCTTTTCTTCAATTAAGTGCAATAATATGTACGATACGTATAGGGTTACTGGTAATTAGTATAAAATACTTCAACACATAGTAGAACTCCTGAATACAAAAATATTTTGAAAGAATAATCTTTATGATAGTGAAAACTACATAAAAATAGGTTCTATATTCGCAAAAATCTCAAAAACTACTGAACGGATTTTCGCGCAGTTTTTACCTTCAGTTAGGTAATTCTTCAAACAAGATAATATATTATTGTGTATCGTACTGCACGCTTACGAAGCCGGGACCGGTAAGTTGATATATAATTTCATACAGCTGTATAATTAGTGTTATATACTACATTTATTGGAAAAATTAATTACCGTAATTTTGTGAAATTTTGTGACAAAATTGGCCATTGTATCTATAATAAATAGTATATAGGGTGACTGGTAATAATTGTACAACATTAAGGTAAACATAACAATTATAATTGTGCTTAAAAATAATATCTTTTAAAATTTTACTAAGTTCTTCTAAAATGGTTATTTGCTATTAAAAATGACTGCAGTATGTTTTAATATTTGACACTAACTACCAATCACCTTATACGTGTAGTAAAAATTGTGTTTCTTTTTACATACTCTTGATAAAAATGTTAAAATTTATTCCTATCGTTTCTCTTATAAAACTGCAAAAATGTATCCTTAATTATATTTATTACCATCATAAATAATTTTTTCTAGTACTATATGTACCGGCCAATATTACATTATCATGTTCCTCAGGAGGCAGATGCCTGTTCTACATGTACAGTCAAGTTTTTTAATCATTGACTTGATGTCATAGCTCAAACATAGTTTGCGGGCTTGAGAGAAGACTTGAAATGCAACGTCAACCGGAAAAGCTGCTATATTTGAAACCCAACATTCTATAGCACAATTCTTTAGGCCGACCGTTTCAATCGCGTATCGCCTATCGCCAAGATTCTGACTCCTCAAGCTGCACAGACAGTGATGATGATTCAAGCGATATGGATATTAGTGACGAATAGTCATACATTACTTTTATCTGTGGTTAAATAGTTCTTTCAGAGATTTAATAAATGTTTTATGACTTTGTACTTCAGATGGCGATACGCGAGTTAAACGGTCGGCCTATAATGACAATGTGAAGTCAGAAATTAATTTGCATTATATTTTGATACGCCTTTAGATGTGCCAAGTGTTAACAAAAATTTCGCGTTGCGTAACCATAATTAGCAATTTTTTTTAACTCTCTTTGGCATAACAAAGATGAATAAAATAGATGTGACAAATGAATGACAAATGGCAGTTTCATTAAAGTTAGGCTTGTCTAAGAAAATAAATTGATAAATAATATTTTTACTTTTTAAGGAGTTATTCTTTTAAACGGGCGGGTGACGGGCAGGTCGTGGGTTCGATTCCCACCCGAGACAAACATTTGTTTAAATATGTCTTGTGTCTGGGTGTAATTATCTATATATAAGAATATATATTTACAAAAGATTATATGTAGTATATTACCAGTTATCTGGTTTCCATAGTACAAGCTCTGCTTAGTTTGGGATCAGATGACCGTGTGTGTTAATGTCCCACTATTATTATTGATTTATTAAAATTTAAACGTCACGATACAATTGCATATGGCTCAAATAAAGTGGAATTTAGGACTTTTCCAGTTCACCCTGTATAATAAAAAAATTCATAGATATAACTGAGATTCTTCAATGATAATGTAACAGGAGCCATAATTTTTCTAATTTTGAGACATTATCCTAATCTAGTTGCAGTGCATACAATTTTAATTGTAAGCACTACAAAAGTTTTATGCATTGAGAATATGCATTGTCTATTAACATTTATACAATGTATTTACAACATATCAAATTTAAATTATACACATAACAATATTAAATTATCTATTCATAATAATAAAATGTGAAAGTATCTCGGTCTGTTTCCTTTTCACGTCTAAACTACTGGACCAGTTTAAATCAAATTTGGTATACAGGTAATTTAAGCTCTGGAGACAGACTTAAGCTACTTTTATCTGAGAAAATCAATTTTACTAGATGTTGGTAGTGTGACAAACAGTGTGATTTTAAGGTCGTGAATTCGACATCAGGGGCTCCTATGTAGAAATAATATGTAAGTAGTTGAGTAAAAAGGAACCCGAAGGGAAAATAATTAGGAAGGCTTAAAATTTTGAGTCGCATTGGTTTCGGCTCAAGCGCGATTCACTAACAAAATCATAATAAAACTAACGCATTTAAAAATATTCTAATTAGACCAAAATATAGTTACAGATTCAGAAAGTTGATCAAGTTCACGTCTTAAAATCACCCTGTACATGATTCACTTCCACCTTTTTTTAATGTCCCACTGCTGGGTACGGCTCTTCTCTCAACTATCTTAAGAGTTGTGAGAAGACAACAATTAAATACCTACAATAATTTAAAATAAAACCATACAGATAATCGAACTAATGTGTATACAATAAAATTAATAATAAATATTTGAAACTATTTGAGATTTACATTTCCATATATTTAAAACTTTCGAATTCATTTTAAGGCTCTACACAAACAGAAAGCGCCGCGGCATAGGTAAGGTACAGATATGGCGCAGATTGAAAAAATTGTTCGTGACTGAAGGCGGCGAGCGGACGGCGCAGGCACATCGCTCCTCCCCTCCCCCACGTCACGAACAATTTTTTTTTATCCTATAATAGGTTTGCGCTTGACCACAACTTGCCTGATGTGAAGCAATGTTGCAGTCTACGATGGAACGCGCTTACCTAATAAATACAGATTCACTCGTGACTTGAAGACAGGCAGATTATTAGCTATCGGGAAACAGAGATGCCGGCAAAGAATTCCATAACTTGGCAGTTCGCACAATAAAAGTGGAGGCAAAGCGCTTTGTATCGGTTATATGGTGCTTTCTGTTTGTGTAGCACCTTACAAATCGAATTCGGCCCGAAGACCAAGTGTGAATGTGCTCTTAAAACCATTCATTAACCGCAGGCGTCGTACCACAACAGCTTAAAGTAGTATTGTTGGAGTCGCGGAAAAGAGATGCCGCTATACAATGCGTGGAGCAACATCTCTTTCCTACAACTGCAATAATAATACTTTACGGTGTCACAGTACGGCTGCAGACGCATTTTAATAATCTACTTCTACAAGATGGAGTAAAAAATATAATATTAGCCATCTTGTCTCATCTTGCATCAGGAGTCGATATAGAGGTTTATATCGAGACAATTATACAGGAAACCTTTTTAATCAGCGCGCAAACTTTGAGAAAGATACAAACATTTTTTATTTTGATATGTCTTTGTACTAAATAACTCTAATATAAAATTTAATAACCCCCCTAACTTTTATTTTTTTAGCTAAGAACACTCAACTAATTTACCTTTCAAACAAAAAAAGTAAACCAAAATCAGTTCACCCGTACGATGCTACAGACAGACACACAGACACGTGAAATTTATAACGTAATCGCTAACAACAGACAATAATTGTACAGTCACCCTCTGGCCGCCGTATCAGCTATGCGCTCGTTAGTGTTGGTAGGACATGACTTGAAAAACAAATTTGTAATAGTAGCCTCTTTTTTGTTCTGAGCCAGTACAATAGACCACTTCAAAAGAGGCGAGGCGTACTGAACATTAACGTGTTGAAGTGAAGAGAGGCGTACTGAACATCGGTATTACATTGACGTGTTGAAGTGAAGAGAGGCGTACTGAACATCGGTATTACATTGACGTGTTGAAGTGAAGAGAGGCGTACTGAACATCGGTATTACATTGACGTGTTGAAGTGAAGAGAGGCGTACTGAACATCGGTATTACATTAACGTGTTGAAGTGAAGAGAGGCGTACTGGACATCGGTATTATATTGGCGTGCTGAAGTGAAGAGAGGCGTACTGTACATCGGTATTACATTGGCGTGCTGAAGTGAAGAGAGGCGTACTGAACATCGGTATTACATTGACGTGTTGAAGTGAAGAGAGGCGTACTGTACATCGGTATTACATTAACGTGTTGAAGTGAAGAGAGGCGTACTGGACATCGGTATTATATTGGCGTGCCGAAGTGAAGAGAGGCGTACTGTACATCGGTATTACAATGGCGTGCTGAAGTGAAGAGAGGCGTACTGAACATCGGTATTACATTGACGTGTTGAAGTGAAGAGGCGTACTGAACATCGGTATTACATTAACGTGTTGAAGTGAAGAGAGGCGTACTGGACATCGGTATTATATTGGCGTGCCGAAGTGAAGAGAGGCGTACTGTACATCGGTATTACAATGGCGTGCTGAAGTGAAGAGAGGCGTACTGAACATCGGTATTACATTGAAGTGTTGAAGTGAAGAGAGGCGTACTGAACATCGGTATGACGTGTTGAAGTGAAGAGAGGCGTACTGAACATTGGTATTACATTAACGTGTTGAAGTAAAGAGAGGCGTACTGAGTACATCGGTATTACATTAACGTGTTGAAGTGAAGAGAGGCGTACTGGACACCGGTATTACATTATAATGTTGCAGTAAATGCAAGGCAATGCGATGCAATGACCATTCAATGTACCTACGAAATAACCTATTGTAATAAATACTTGATTTACGCACTGTTTAAAAAGTTTTCCTGTATCAAATTAATAATTTTACCTATCTATTATACTAGTATCCTCGCTGTACCCCGTGCTACCCCCATGAGGGATCGTACTTCGTCCACTCGAACTCAGGCACGAGGTACACCCTCCGGTTGTTCACAAAACATTGCACTATACCACGATACGCTGTACGGGGGACTCCACTCTGTCAACAAACATTTAAAATTAAGGCGTTTATTAAAAGCGGTGACGGCTATTTTTTGTTTTGTCTGACAGACAGATTAATTAAAAATATTAAACACATATTTTCCTTCTTTTTGGTGTGACCTAAAGATTACGGCGATACTTTCAAGCGAAATCTCGAAAGACGCCACACCTAGGTAAGTTTTATACCTCTGTATGAAGTAGCGCACTCTCACTCCATAACTTAAATGTTATCATAATATTGTTTCATTTCAATGATAAAGCAAAAAATAATCTTACCGACGGACTAATTAAAATACGATTTTTCATACATTGTCGTCATCCCTATTACTCTGTAGACCAAAATTTGTTAATTCAAGGGGCATGTGGCAGCCGTTCAGGTCTTAGCGCTAGACTACACCACTTTGGCCGGTGTAGTGTCCGATGATTCAGACAGACACCGTACAATACAACTTGGCAAATAATACAGCTTTATACTACAGCTTAATCTGAACTCATCCATCAAGCCAAGCTTCTTGGCAGCCTCTCTGGAAGGCGTTGGCGCTGCACTACATTATCTAGGCCGGGGTAGTGTCCGATGATATCGACAGATACAGCATATTAGAAATTGGTTTATAAATATAACTAATTGGCTTATAACTTACTTTGAAAACTATCCATCAGGCCAAACGTCTGGGCAGCCTCTTTGGAAGGCCTTGGCGCTTGACTACACTAACTTGGCCGATGTGTCAAACGATCCATACTTATACCATATAACTTGGCTTATTAATATAGTTTTATATAACTTACTCTGAAATCCTCCATGAGGCCAAGCCTCTTGGCAGCCCTCTGGAAACTCCTGGCGTTCAAGTACCCCACCTTGACAGGTGTTGAGTCCGATGATCCGAACATGACCTCCTCAGCTGTACGAGTCGGTATTTCCGCTATGGTTTTTAGTAAAGATGCGTCGTATACATCCTAAAATTGAGTTGAGGTTAAGATTTTGATACAATAGTGGGAGATTGAACCCTACACCGACCTCCATAGGGTTGATAATAGAACGAAACGTGTTTTGTTATAAACTAGCGACCCGCCCGGGCTTCGTAAGGCTACAAATATTACACCTGAACCTCTCTCATAGATCACTCTGTCACTTTGTGTTTACACACATGGTTTGTCTTTACAAATGCACACGTCATTAAAAGCTACACACAAACACAACATGAACAGTTTATGCATACAAATTGTTCATGAACATGGACAGAGAGGATCGCGTGCAATACTAAATTCCGTGTTAATTTTTCTAAGGGAACATACTTGCAACTGGCTACATACAACTTGCTTGATGTTAATACTCAATACTATAGTTGCATATTCCACAAAATTTTGGGGTGGTAGTTTGAGTAATAGCTACCCCAGCGAACTTCGTACCGCGTATTTATTAATATAAAAAAATGTAAGGGTGAAGAACAACCCTTATCACTAAGTGGTATGAAAAATAGATAGTAGCTGATTCTCAGACATACTGAATACGCATATAAAATTTGGTAAAAATCGGTAAAGCCGTTTCGGAGGAGTAGTACGGTAACAAACATTGTGACATGGAAATTTTATATAATAGATTATGTCACATCTATGGACCCTTTGGGGCACAGCAAATTATGAGAGATGAAAATCCTTTCTTTTAAAATAATAAAATATGATAAGCAAGATTGATTGCTTGATTTGATCTTAATTATAATGTTTTAAATAAATAAAATTAGCGGTTAGTATAATCAAGTAAACAATACCTTAATTAAATAACTGAGGTCCAGTTGTGTGAACTTAACAAAGTCCATGTTTAGTTGTATATTTCTTAAATGCATGTCAAAAAACAGCCCTTTGCTTACACCTATCTGTAAAAAATATTATGACTATAAATTAATAATGAATTTAGATGTAGGTATTCAGACTTAAACGAATGATAAATAAATATTCTCATTCGTTTAAGTGCCACAAACTTTCTCCCCACGACTGTAACGCCACTGAAGAGAATGACGTAGGAATTCTGAATCGCACAAGCAAAGTTTTACAACCGATGAATAGCATACATATACAAGTGGGGGCTGAGTCACCTTCGTCCGTGGGTACTACACCTTTAATTGAATCCCCCACACGTGGTCCCCGGGTGGTGCAAATCAGGTGGCAATCAACTGGTGGTAGGCTTCGGCGTGGTAAGTGACCACCCACCAGATAAAGCCACACCGCCAAGCGGCATTGCCGTGTTCCGGTGCGATGTCTGGTGACACCATGCTGAGAGGGTTGGGTCCGAATTTTGCTCCTTTAAGGTTTCTAAACATATGGAGGTTAATTCTATGCCACCTTCTCATCGATAATCATTCGTAATCACGAGTGAATCGGTATACTGGGATGGGGCGTTCCATCGTAGACTACATCATTGCTTAACATCAGGCAAGTTGTAGTCAAGCGCCAGCCAATCTAAGAATAAAATAAAAAAAATCCCAACAAGAACAGTAGAGGGGGACCGCAGTCACCGGGCATCTCACCTCGCCCTGCAGGAAAATCTTCCCTTTACACTGGAGGGTCATTACTACCCGGTCCTTCCACATCACTTTACTTTGTCAGGATTAAAATTAATCCTCTGACTAATAAATAAACACTAGTTGAGGATGGGACTTAATCCACCACCACAATCTCTCTATTTCTCTTCTCCCCCCGTCCCCCACTCTATTTCTCTCATCTCTCTCCCCCTATTTTTTTCTCGTATCTCCTCTTCCCCTCTCTATGTTATCTCTCTTTCTCATTCTCCTATCATTCCTCTACCTCACCTCTCTATCTCTTCTTTATCTTCATGCGATTATATGTTGTTACTTACCTTGCCAAAGGAATATGTTCTAGAAATTTCCGGTCTTATGCACGCTTTCCCATCGATGTTTACCGGGTCACGTAGCCAATCATCAAAGAAACTGTAAATGAAATTAGTAATCAGATCTCTAACGTGCAGCTGTGGGTACGCTGTGGTGAGACTCCGAGACCAGCAGGTCAAACGCCGCAAGTGGAATTGGATCGGCCACACGCTCCGAAGGGATCCTGATCACATACCAAGGCAAGCTTTAGACTGGAATCCCAAAGAAAAGCAGGAACTTGGTCGCCCTAAGCAATTCTGGTGGCGGATGATGACTGCAGAATCGAAGGCTATTGCCTTCGATTAGGCAATAGGGATGACCTGTAGCGGAGTAAAGCGTGAAGCTCAAGACCGTTCTAGATGGCGACGTACTGTGGACCAGCCAGGACCCTCTTCCCTATCCAGGGGATATGGGACTTTAGTCAAGTAAGTCAATGGCTCGCAGTTAGTCTTAGTCTGGATTTGGGAAGGCTCGGATGCAAAAGTAATAGTAGAAGAGTTAAGAGGAAGAAAGTGTGGGATGAAGAAAGTTAGTGAATAAGTGTTTAGTGGCAATTAGGTGTGTAAGTTAGTGTTTAGTGATAGTTAATTAAGAGTGTGCGTGTTTTAATATAGTGTCTTTTAATTTAAGATTTATGTTTCGACGTAATTTATCCTTATACCCAGCACCTTATAAGTTTTATGTTTGCCTAGGAAGGGCTATTACTTACGCGGCCGGCCATTTATCAGCCAAACGAAGCCATGTCGACCGTTGCAGTAGCCAACCCAGTCCTGGGAAGAAGTCTGTTCTATGGAGTAACCCTGGGTTTTTCCGGTCAATGATACCTTCTTTACCGTTGTCATTCCACGCTGATATACACCTACAAGAGAATGACACATTTAGAACTAATAATTCGATGGTGTTACAATAGCAGGGGGTCGAGGCAAGTGGCATTACAGATATAATATTTTAACTCGAATCAAATACGCCTGCCAAAACTTATTAGCAATTAATCGTTCTGCAAATTTTTTTAATTTTATAAAAGGCGCTAAGCGTGGACATGAACCCAGTGGAGAGAGTAACTTACCATAAAGTAGGATCCTTTTGCAATAAGGGATACGTTCCTAAGAAATATTCGAAGAAATCTGGTGATATATCGAGGTCATCTGTAAATAACAATATACTCAATTTTGCAATCGGTTAATAAATCAATCAAGTGGTGAATTTTTTTTTATTTTACCAAGGCCTGATCAGTAGTTTTTCAGTTATTATCAGTACATACGGCTACATAGCAATTAAAATGCATTTTAAGACCTTTCCAGTTCATGAGTTCCGGGCATGTTATACATTTATCCATGAAAGCTATTGCCATGGCAACTGTGGTCCACCCGCACTGCACCACCCGGAAACTCCAAACGTGTATTAATATTTTTCTTTAGAGTCTTACGTAATAAATATTATACAGGGGGGAGGGTATCGGCCTATTCTTATTTCTACCCAACTGCGAAAGAAGTAAGATGTTGATGTTATAATCTTAGTTGATTGTGTTCACAAACGCTGTCGAAAGCATAACACGTTCAACAAAATCTCGGAGTGAGCAGATGCCTCCGATTGCGTTTGTGAACACTGTCAACTAAGATTATTCAAAACTAAAATAAAATATTTCAATTAAAATCTTGTTTCTATCTTTTCAGTTCTACAATTAATTTAATAAAGATTGCAGATATTGACGCAGTTGGGTTGTATTTTTTTTAATTATTTCTTTATTTTTTTTGCAATAAATGAATGGCCCCTAATCAACTTTTGTAGCTAACTGTACCTTCAACAATAATCACGGCATCAAACCCCATAGTCTTGAACACATGATTTAGAGCCCACTTGAAATGTCTCGCTATTTTGTAGTACCCCCTAAATTTAACCTTCGTCCGGGGCAGTCGTATTTCCGATAGGTCCGGTTGCCTCACCACTGTTATCGACGGATCGGTGGATGTGAAGCTTTTTATCACTTCATATGTCTTGTTGTGGCCACAATCCTGGAAAATATAGTAAATATTTATATGTAGTTAAAAGCAAAGACTTCCCTAAAGGTTGTAGCAGACATATCAACTCGGAAATGAATCATCACCGTATCAACTCGAACCTTTCAGTATTTTTTGTATAATATAAAACTTCTTGCTGCAATGAACACTAATCGGGATCGAATCGCTTACCGTGCGGTGCGTGGTCGATTTGCAGTTCCCGCACTTACGCCTTTCCGAAATCTAGCTTATGTCTCTTCGTTCACGCCCCTCCCGCGGCCTGCGTTACCCAACGTCTGCGTTCTGTCATTAACTGTTATTCATAAGGCAGCTTCGACGTAAGCTCAACGTCGTCTGACCGTATTTCTGTCCTTTAACTAGAAGGCGGTTAAGCCCACTGACTTTTCGAGAAAATGCGAAAAAACGAAGATGTCGTTCTTTTTACAAACTATAATTTATTTATTTGACAAGGAAACCGACACCTATGTAACAGACTGAAAATGTGTCTAAATAAACAACAGTAAGCCAATAATAGGTTTTCACGAATAGTAACATTAATACTAAGATTATTATAATACTTAGTTTAATATTTTTTGGACATGTTTATTAATATTTCTTTCCACTATTCATGTATTCTAACGTACTTTAAGTGTAGGTTAGCCCCTTTCTTTTAAAAGATAGAATCATCATAATTTTTATCAGCTAACGGCCTATAAAGTTTTGATATTTCTGGCGCTATTTTATTTCAAAAATGTATCTTAAACAAAAAAATGTTTTTTGAATTGTATAGATGTGTTTTGAATTGAATCCATTTCCATTTAAAAATGAAAACTGGGACGTTGAAGGTTATCCATCTAGTTAAAGGACGGCAGCGTAGCAGAGTCGACGGCTGGTTACGTGCTTACGTAAGGTTGACGCCTGGTTAGCGGCGAAGTGAAAGGCGATACGGTAACGATCCGTTTCCGAGGTGATATGTGTGCTACGACCATAAATGGGCGTCGTCGAAGCGTCATCCCAAGGGCGTCGTTAACCGATTGAAAAATGAAAATAAATCTAGCGAACAAGATAGGAGTTTTCAGAACTTGAGCCTCTTTTTTAAACGGTTTTATTTAGCTTGCTCTGTTTGTTGTTGATGTTGGGTCAAATCTAGTGACTGAATATTTTTTCCCGCCTTATTGACGGATTGATCTGAAATCTCCCACGCGCCCATAGATGCAATGACAACACCATAAAACGTATTCAATATTCTTAATTTTAAGATGGCCGCCGTCATAAGCTCAGAAAATCAAGCGTATAACTCTAAATTAGAAACGAAATAACCCCATAATACTTTTTTTTGCTAAGAACCATCTCAATACCTTCAGCTAAAATCCGCATCAAAATCGGTCCATCCGTGTAAACGCTACGTGTCAACAAACCTGTATACAGATAGGTACTCGCGTAAAATTATAACACCCCTCTTTTTTGTCGGCGGTTAATAAATGTATTATCGTACGTACCTGGCTAACTATAATAGGGAATATTTCTTTACTCGGTCTGAACTTGACCAAATTGTCTAAACACCGTTTCACAGTCACCCTGTCGCACGCTATCACTAATACTGGCAGAACTGGTTGTGTATTATCTGAAACAAATAATAATAAGTTAGGACCACCAGATACTTATAGACACCACATACCTCCTAACTTACCACTACATTACCCTTTTCGGGGGCTGAGTCACCTTCGTCCGTGGTTGTACACCTTTAATTGAATCCCACACGTGGTCCCCGGGTGGTGAAAAACAGGTGACAATCGACTGGTGGTAGGCTTTGGCCATAGTTAGTGACCACCCACCAGTCAAAGCCGCACCGCCAAGCGGCCCTGCCCGGTTCCGGTGCGACACCATGCAGAGAGGCTGGGACAGAATTGTTGCTACTTTAAGGTTACTAACCATAAGGAGGCTCATTCCACTGCCACCTTCTCGCCGATAATCATTCGTAATCACGAGTGAATCGGTATACTGGGTTGGCGCGTTCCATCGTAGACTACATCATTGCTTAACATCAGGCAACTAGTAGTCAAGCGCCAGCCTATCGAAGAATAAAAAAAAACATATTGTCCGACCACAAGACAATTTTGATTGGCTCGTTCAAGGACACAAAATTGAACGAACCAATTATAATTAGCTTTCTTCCCTGATACATCGCCAACTTGTGACGGTAACAATTTCATATAATTTTTGAAGGTTAGGTCGTTTGTAGGTTTGGTCTGATAGGTATTTAGGTGGTTAGGACATATTATACAACATAGGGTTATGATATCAAAGACCGAAAACCAACGTCGTAGTGCGAGTATTTTAGTGCTAGTGGCACACTTGTGAATTTTATTAAAGTAGGTTCTATACTTAGCCATAAATGTAACAATTAGAAACAGTGCTAGTTAGTATGGCATAATTATATTTTGCAATAACTAAATAATTTATATAAAATGTTGATTATTGTTATAATAATAATTAGACAAATTAAGGTACCTTGAAACTCTTGAAAGTAAAATGTCACTTCGTAAGTATTAGTGATAGTAATAAATGCGAATCCGTTTAAATTTGATAGCATGTGAATTCATGAACTTCATAGAAGGTTGTCAGAGTGATAATGACAGACAACATAACCTAGAACTTACACCTGCATTAATCAAAAGTGTAAACAGATGTGAACATCATCCACATATCGCAGGCGGTTAGGACTATTGCCGTTTACATTTCTACAAGACTTTTCTAAGTAAAAAAAACGTTAAAAACTCAAAAGATCCTACTGGGTCGTAGTGTTCTGAGACTACCCAAGCCATTGGTAAGGGGGTTCATTAATTACATGACGTAATTAAAGGTCGTAGCAGACATATCAATCCACTCGGAAAGAGATCGTCACCGTATCAACTCGAGCCGTTCATTTGTATGAAACTACTGCAACGGACACTAATCGGACTGGTAACGTAATCGCCTCGCTTCAGGACAAGCTCAGCTCACCGCAGTGCAGTGCGTAGTCGATTTGCAGTTTCCGTGCCAACGTCTCTTCGCCCACGCCCCAGGGCCTGCGTTGCCGAAGCTGTCATCAAACTAGCCGAACCAGCGGTCAGCGAGCCGTAAGAGCGGCGGTCGCTTAGCGGTGTCCGAGTCGACGCCTGGTTACGTGCTTATGTAAGGTTGGTAGTGAGCTGTAAGGCGATACGGTAACATTCCGTTTCCGTGTTGATATGTGTGCTACGACCCTAAGGGATTGGGGTACAAAGACACGTAATTTTTTGCACCAAAAACAGTGTAAGTATTATGAACATAAATAGTTTGTAAATAAATAAATAAATGTATCGTGAAAAATAGACTGAGAGATTAGGATCGGGAAGGTGGTCGAGACCATTCTCACTACATCTCAAGATGGGGAAGTCAGAAAATCACCAAATACGCCTCGCGTACCTAATTACGTCTCCTAAGATATTAATTCAAATCAGCTTTTTGCTTGACCCGGCTCCTCGCGGTTATTAATACACACACCACAACTGGACAACCCCAAGTAACAAAAATGTTTACACAATTGGCAATTATAATTAATATCCGATAACATACTGTAAGCTAACATAAACCATATTACTTGATTGGTTAAGTTTAAAATCGTGTAGACAGCTGTCATTGTGAAGATAAGCCGTACATTAACATGTGGCAGTAACTGAGCATTGAAATACTATCTCTACTATGAACATAATTAGTTATTATGCTTGGTTACATCATCTGACTAACTTTCCTTTTTTCCTTTAATAACTGTACTTCAGTTAGCGGGGGGCGTCTCTTAACTACGTAAGGTGTCTAGGGAGAGAGGGAGTCTAACCAAATCTTACTCAGTCTCAACTGAGACATAATGATCTCGGTATATAGCCAATCCTACAAAAACTACCCTTTAAACAGAGTAGAAGAAAATTGTGTTTTTAATAAGTCCAACACATTAAAAGCAAAAAAAACACGTGAGATTAGGGGATGAGAAGACGACTCACCATCACACTTTTTTCACACACTGATGATATAACAAAAATTACTATCACTTTTTTTGGTCTAACGCGGGATTTGGACCCGTTACCTAGACAGCTGAAGAGAAAAACGCTATCCTCTAAGCACTATGCAAACAAGGCGTAGATATAGTGTGTAACAAATGTTAAAAACAACTGTGTCGATTTGGAGACCGTGACAGGATTGTTATGAATCGAACACGTAACGTCTCATAGCCAATCTCAATAGAACGATGGGAATGCTCGTGGTGGTGTCGTTGTTTGCTATCGTTCATGCAACAGTGGTCCAGTTATCCTGGTTCGTAAACTTGGCCAACCGGCCTTGCGGCCAGACTGTTCACAGCTGCTGCGCTCAGCAGAATTGGCTTATAATCTGTTGTCTAGTGACTAAAGACGAGCCCGACACCTGGGAATAGCTACATCGGTTAGTCTAAGTTAATGAGCTAGGCACGCAGGAAATATTATACTGCAGAAGTGTGTGCGTAAACACAGGTGCACTTCCTTTCAGACTCTGAATCCGGTGGGATGGACTGTGCAACACGTCTAGTGATAGATGATAGGCACGGGGGGTACAACACTACCAACTTCCTCACTCCGGACTAATGTCAGAAAATTGAAAAGTCCTAACACACTTTTTGATCTTGTATTAGAACCCGTGTGTGATCTCGGACGCTAGAAACGAGCAAACAATCTCTTATAAGCCACCGAGGATAGATTGAAATCCATCAAAAACCACTTTGAAACAGATTGGACAATTATTTGATCCTACATTGGCCCAATATAACAATGATAGCGACCTTGAGAGGTAATCCAGGAAACAATCATTGTAATGACATCTGGCAAACATTTGTTCAAATAACCAACAGATAAAACCACTTGTACACACAATAGCACAATAAACTCTACATTCAAAGCTAGTTTACAGCCTGGTTTGACTTATAGGATTTATTGGTAATAGGTAAAATTACTGAATACGACTTACAATTTAGTGCTAATTCGTCATATTGTTTTTTTTTAACAAAACATATCTTAGAACACTTGGGTTACACAGAAATCTAATCAATCCCTTTAGCTGTTTGGGAAATACATGTCAATAAAGTTTACAAACATACATAAAGATACCGCTAGGCACGGGTCTCCTCTCAACTATCTTATGAGTTGAGAGAGTTTAGGCTTTAATCCACACACGCTGGCCAAGTGCGGGTTGGTGGATGTCACATGTCCTCGAATGATTAGTTCTTAGACATGCCGGTTTCCTCACCATATTTTCCTTCATCGATATTGAGCAGCGGAGATGGAACAATACACACAAAGATGTGTGGGCACGGCCAGGATTCGAACCCGCGACCTTATTTTTCTAAGGCGAGGCCCGTACCGCTGCGCCACCGCTGCTCCGCGATATACTTAGATACGCTTGAAAAACATAACATTTCCTTGACAGTTATTTAAAAATATCTACCTATAATATGTGCCTATGATTTAAAAAAAACCATTTAAAAATAAACCTCTTTAAAAATAAGCACGTGAATTGATAACCATTTTGAAGTTAAGTTAAAATGTTGTAGGTGTATTTTATTGACGGGCCGGTGGTGTTCGATTCCCACCCAAGTCAGACATTTGTGTGGTGAACATGTTTGTTTGTATTGACTCTGGGTGTAATTATCTATATACAAATACAAGTATGTATTTACAAAAGAAAAGTAGGTATTACATGTAGTATATTACCAGTTATCTGGTGTCCATAGTACAAATACAAACGCTCTTCGTTTGGGATCAGTAGGCTAATTCACGTAATTTCTTGACGCACCGATAAAGTTGCAGTGCAGTTGAAGTCACGTTGCAATTAAGTTTACGTATTAGTGCAAAATAGTATTCTTGTAATTGTCATACAAAAAACATACACGCTAAAGCGCTCGCGTGACGCGAACTTGACGCGAGCGTATCTGACAGCGATTGTCAAAATTACAACAGTACGAAATGGGCTGTTTTGATCGAAACTTAACTGCAACTGTACTGCAACTGAACTATTGTAATTACGTGAATTAGCCCACAGATGGCCGTGTGTATTAATGTCACACGATATTATTAATATTATTTAAACATTGTAACGTTATCAAAATTGTCATTTAACACATCTATGACAATCGTTAAATGTAGTCAGAAGCCAATATAATCTGACACCTGGTTTAACCATCTCGGCTACTGGTTCCCTACGGGTTTCGAGGTCTGATGGCAGTCGCTCGTATAATTCTGGTACCTAACCGCATCAGGTTAGTGTGGGAGCCCAATAGAAATAGGAAGAGGCATAGGGAATGATGATTGTAACGTTATAAAAAAAATGATGTGGTGTCGTGGGACACCAGGTAGGAACGAAGTTCCTTCGGCTAATAAAGAAAGAGGGAGAAAGAGAAAGGTATTATACACTACTCGCTTGTGTATGCGACTGTCGCGCCTGCGCACGTCTCATTTAACGGTTTTATTCCACGCACTTTTTTCCACGGATTTTTGAAGTTATACTTCTTTAGGCGCGTTATGAAAAAATGATGAGAGTGAAATTTTAAGATGCGCGCGCATCTGTGACACAAAATTAACAGTATGAAGCTGTCTGCGTGAAATTTTAAGATGCGCGCGCATCTGTGACACAAAATTAACAGTATGAAGCTGTCTGCTTATTTAATGATGCCAAAGAAGTATAACTTCTCACGCGCGTACAAAAGTACACGCACCAATTTTTTCTTACGGTTTTACTATCATATTTTTTTCAGTTCTGTCGCGCAGCAAAATCCCTATCCCCTCCAAGCCTGCCGTAAGGAACTTCGTTCCAATAACGGCGATGCATTGAGCCAAAATATAGCGTCACGTCACGCCTATTCACAGTTTTTACTTAGTTGTGACGTCGCGAAAACCCACTCTTAAATTTTATTGCGATTTTTGCTTGAAAACATACATACTTTTATAACTTTCTAAATAAAATATGTATTTAAATGAGCTGGATGAGAGTAGCCGCGGATCATGCTCAGTGGCATGCTTTGGGAAAGGCCTATGACAAGTGACTATACTCAATACTCAATACTCAATATTTATTGCAAACCATAATGTTAAAAATGTTTTATTAATAGACGCTATGACTAAAATAGACTGATGACGTATAATGATGAAGATATTCCCTTAGATTACATCACTACATAGTATAAAACAGAGTCGCTTTTTCTGTCCCTATGTATGCTTAGATCTTTAAAACTACGCAACGGATTTTGATGCGGGTTTTTTTAATAGATAGAATGATTACAGAGGAAGGTTTATAAGTATGTATAACACATTGCACCCGTGCGAAGCTGGGGCGGGTCGCTAGTTTTAGTATAAAATATAATAATATAAGTATAATCTATATACATATAGTACTAGCTTTCCACCCGCAACTTCGCCAGCGTGTAAGACAGTAATTGAACAGTGAGATAAAAATCATACAGGACCTTCTCCGGATCTTAAACTACTCCATGCCAAATTTCATTCAAATCGCTTTAGTAGTTTTTGGCGTGAAAGCGAAATACAGTAATTTTCGCATTTAAAATATATGGTCCACGTTATATGGTGGTAATTCCACGGGCACGCAAAAAGCGCTTTGCTTGCACTTTTACTGTTACTGCCAATTAGTGGAATTCGCTGCCGGCATCTATGTTTCCTGATAGCTATAATCTGCCTGTCTTGCGGTCACAAGTGAATCGGTATTTACTGGGTAAGCGCGTTCCATCGTAGACAAATTTTGGTCAAGCGTAAGCCTAATATAGGATAAAAAAAAATTGTAAGGATAAATATACTTTTTAAATTATATCAAGAAAGTCATGGACAGAAACTAGTACTACAAATATGAGAATTTACATCTTTACAAAATTTTTATTTACGTTACTTATTTAAACACTTAAATAACGTTCCAATCCAGTAGTTTTCTATTTAGCACCTATACAAAATATAACGGTTATAAAGGTCATTAACCTTGTAGAGGACAAGAACATTCAGTGCCATAACTGAAATATTTGTATATACATTTTTAATACATTTAGATTTTTTAAGTTTAGACTTTTTATTTCCTCTCTTTTTCATTTGAGGTTAAAAGCTTAAATAGAAGAAAAATAGTGTTATTGTTGATAGAGAAATGTTATTATTTGACTAAGAAATTTTTAGGCGACTAATTAGTGTAAACCAATATATGTCTGTGGTGTAAACACTTAGTGTTACCCATTGTATCATGCTATCTATTTAAAATTTACATACTAGTTTAAGGCAGAATGTACTTGGACTCCTTTAAATTGTACCATCTGAATTGTATAACTACATGCAAAGCAAATAAAGACCTTAGAATAAGGTGGATAAGAACTTTTTTACTCTAATCTTGTCTTCAATATTATTGTCAAACAATATCGAAAGACGAAAGAAGAAAAAGTTCATGCTCCACCTATAATTCTATTATAAGTTTGGCTGTCTCGGTGGTGCCCACACATCTTTGTGTGAATAGTTTCATCGCATGCCCGATATGAGTGAAAAAAAGCATGAGAAAACTAGCATGTATAAGAACTAATCATTTAAGGATATATGTACTTGGCCATCATACGTGGATTGAGCCCTAAACACTCTCTCTGATTTTGATGACATATTCTTAATTGTAGTGTAGTATGTTAGGCTGGTGGCACGACACGACACAAGGCAGGCTGTAGGCACATGTACCCTACATGTGCACACAGCTTAAATTTAGCCTCGATAACTTCTACAATAAAACTCTTAGGTTTATGAAAACACAGACACAGGCCTATAACTTAGTGGGCCATTGGGCTAGTAAGTCTATTGCCATCAATTTGGCATAATTCCAAGAACTTATAATAATAATAATTATAGTGGGATGTTAACATGCACTGTCATCTGATCCCAAACTAAGGAGAGCTTGTACTATGGAAACCAGATAACTGGTATTATACTACATATAATACTTTTCTTTTGTAAATAAATACTTAAATATAGATAATTACACTCAGACTCAAGACAAACAGAGGTGTTCATCACACAAATGTCTGACTTAGGTGGGAAACGAACCCACGACCTGCGGTGTTAAAAGCAACTATGTTACCGACCATGCCACCAGCCTGTCAAACTTGTTAAATAGTAGATGGAGCAGACAGCTGTTGGAAACTTTATCAGTGACAGACGAAACACCCCCTCAAACTTATCAACTTATCTTTTGATGAAAATGTTGTTCTATAGTCACCATCATCAACAGAGCTTATTTGCTGGTACAGTCTGCTGGTAGCAAGCAGACTGATCCAGCAAACGAGCTCTGTTCACAACCAGTGAAACCATGGTTGAACGTAAAGCCAAATTAAAGGTGAGTATGTCAATTGCCCGTTATGATTAATATTTATAATGCAATGTAAAAGTTTAAAAGTTTATACTGAAGATCGTTGTAAGCACAACCTAACCTGGAACCACACTTGAAACTACCATCTCTATCAAAGAGCTTTGAAAAAAAAATATAAGTGTTATTTGTACATTTGATGGGCCATGGGATGTCATTTTTCCATTTAAGTGACAAATTCTTATTCTTATTCTTATTCTTTATTGTACACTTACATATACAATTATAAATAGGAAACAACAATGTACACAGGCGAGCTTAATTCAATTATGAATTTTCTACCAGCAAACCTCTAGAAGAGAAAACTTGTGGAAAGGGTAGAAGTGCACAACAAAAAAAAAAAACTTTAAATACATACATATACCTACATAGGTACTAACAAAAAAAAAACAAACAAATGGTCTGCTTTATCATCCTATCTGATTTCAGATCCCTCATGAGCCTTACTTACGAGGGGGCGTTTTTATATTCGCGGAATGGAGGATAAAGAGTGGAAATAAAAAACCAAATTATTTTTCCTTTTCAATATATTCACCTGCAAGACGAATACATTTTTCAGATCTTTCAATTAATTTATTAATACCCTCATAAAAAAAAGATTTCTCTTTGTCTACAAAATACGCCGAAACTGCCTCCTTGACTTCATCATCGGTGGTAAATTTTTTACCCCATAGTTCTTTTTTCATTTTTGGAAACAGGTAATAATCACTTGGGGCCAGGTCTGGGCTGTAGGGTGGGTGTTCTAAAATATCGAAGCCCACCTTATGCAGGGCAGCCAACGCAACGCGGCTCTTGTGAACGGGCGCGTTGTCGTGCAAAAGCAACACACCTTTCGTCAATTTTCCCCGTCTTTTTTCCTTAATGGCTTCTTTAAGTCGCTCTAATATTGAAGCGTAGTATTCCCCGGTTATAGAAACACCTTTATCTTTATAGTCGATTAATAATATTCCTTCCGAGTCCCAAAAGACCGTTGCCATAATTTTCCCAGCTGACTGTGACACCTTAAACTTCTTAGGGGGTGCTGCGCCCTTTTTATGCCACTGCATGGAGTCTTGTTTCGACTCAGGTTCATAATGATGAACCCAAGTTTCGTCTCCAGTAACAATTCGACTCAATACATCATCCTTGTCTTCATTACAGAGGTTCAAAAATGCACGTGAACACTCTACGCGCTGTTGTTTTTGGGGCGGCGTGAGCATTCTTGGCACCCATCTTGCACTGACCTTAGTCATGCCAAGATGATCATGAAGAATTTTAAAAATGGTTGTATCGGATACTCCAACCATTTCTGCGAGTTGTTTCTTCTTTAGTCGAGCATCTTCCAGTACAATTTTTTCAACTTTTTGTATAAGTTCTGGCGTGGTCACCTCGATACTCCTGCCCGGCCTCGGATCGTCTTCAATGGATTCCCTTCCTTGTTTAAATAAATTGTGCCACTTGTAGACCATGGTTTTTCCTGGACAAGAGTCACCGTAAACCAATGCCATCTCATTCATTATGGTCGCAACTGTTTTTCCTTGCTTGGTAAGGAACTTTATAACGGCACGATATTCGATTTTTTCCATATTTCACTTTTCACTCCCGATTATGTTGCTTGATTGACGATAACTCAAAGACTAATTGTCTAATTGCAATGAAACCTCGTATTTATACTAATTATGAGTCACTGAATACGTTACGACCCTAATGAGTGTAATCCCCCCCCCACAACCCTCTCATTCCGCGAACTTAAAAACGCACCCTCGTATATTATAAATGCGAAAGAAACTCTATCCATCTTTCACGCTTACAAACTTACAAACTGAGATTACTGAACTGATTTGTATATAATTTGGTATGGAAATAATTTGAGACCCTGGGAAGTACATAGGAAAGTTTACCTAACTGTGCAAAAAGAGGTTAATGGTTTAGCATGATAACCGACATACACACAGGCAGAGCCATGGTCAGAGAGCTAGTATATCATAACTTTAAAGAGTATTGTAATGCAAACAAACGCTTCATTTTATACTGTGCAAACTGCAGAGCTGTGAAACTTTCCGCGGGCATCTGTTTTCCAATAGGTATAATCTGTCTGTCTTCAAGTAAAGGGCAAATCAGTATTAACCTTCCACATTGCACTTAACATCAGGCATTGAGGTCATGCTTCAGATTTTAAAATAAGTTACTACAATAAATAAGTTACTATTAAGCACTTACTCATTCTCTCCTTCTTTCTAACTCCATTCTCCTTCTTTTCTACCACTGTTAACTTCTTAACCCGTTCTAGAAGTTGATTACTGTAGGACAACTGAGCATCCACATTCTTCTGCATCTCATTCAGCTTATTCTCTATTTCTATAGCATTACTACTACGTATAGGAGACTTAGGTACCTCTGCTATGTACGAATATGTTACCAAAAGCCATAAAAACAGTAAAACACCGACTACAATAGTAAATTTCTTAAGATTTATACGCATTTTCGTAGCGAGTTTTAAAACAGTTTTTGAGTGAAAGAGGATGTTATGGTTTACTTAAATTGTCCGCATTAACGTCACAATAGCGCCGGCTAGTCGTTGAGAGTTCATAAACAGTAAACATTACTAAAACTGTAGACAAAATTTGATTAAAATTCTTTGAAGAGACGGTACGAGATTAAACCTGGAAAAGAGTTGAAAATTATTTAAAAACTTTCAGTTTAAGGATTGCACTGTTAGCGATCGTAAGGGCAACGTTTAATTGCAATATTCATATAAATATTAACAACACGTACAATAATTACAAGACAACAATCTCTCTCAGACGAGTTCGACTTTCGTGTGCAAACAAATGTCAATCTGACTGAGTCAAACAAACAAATCAAATGTCAAAAAACAATTGACAGTCACCTCGTCTGATTGACAAATCAATCAATGTCAAAAAACCTCAGAATCTCGGCACCATCGCGGATACAAACTGAGCAGTTTTTGCGGAAAGTAAACAAAGTTTCGCTAGTGTCCGTGATAAAGATAAGACCAAAGACTAATCACTACGTTCTAAAAATGAGGACGCGAAGCTTGGCACAGAGCAACGAACCGCCTGCGCCTGCTCCGTGGACGATTTTAATAATCCTCTGGGTCTGTCTGGGTACCTAAGTACCACCAAAAAGTTTAGATTACAACAACACTAGAGAAAGCATCTAACACAAATTGTTCAAGAATATAAACATGGGCTTGAATGACGTAGTATAGTGATACATTTTTTTATAAGTAAAATAGGCTTGCGCTTGACTGCAACTTGCCCGATGTTAAGCTATGATCTGTCTACGATGGAAATCTATCTAAAAAAAATGGTGATTTCATTAGTTTTAAATTGACTTTGAGATAAACTGCATAAATAATATATGGAGATAAATGTCCAAAGCGCGAGAAACGGAACCCCTTTCACTTGTGACTACGAATGATTTTCAATAAAGGGGTCAAATTAGACAGGGTTATTTTAAAAAGACCAGCAACCTCGCAGGAGTAGATAGCTGACACGCAAATACTTTTGTTCTACGAGTTTTGACATACTCAATACATGACAAGTTACGCGACTGTAAATCAGGGTTGCACTCCATACAAAAATTTTCACCAACTTCTCCTCTTTAAGCCATCTTGTTTATATTGTGGTCGGGAAGCTTGTATGCAGTAAGTATTCACAGTTTGTTTTTTTTTGCTGATCTCCTACCCCAATCAGCCGGAAGCGCCTCTATTGGTTCACCGGACTTTTTCGGTGAGCCGTCTGAAGACGGTCGAACCGATAAGTATTCACAGTCCCTCCCTAGCGTTTATGTGCTCTTTGGTAGTTTAGTTAGATCATACATTTGGGATATATATTCGGTATCTATGGTTTAGATGAATTTTCCCGCGGGAAAACAACCTAATAGAAATGGTTGTGTATGAAAAAAATCTGACAAACTATTAAAAGTTATAGAAAATAAGACAAGGATGTATGGTCAAAACCTTTGCCTGCCTATTGGCGAAAAATATTAACAACAATAAAAGTTACAGTAAGTTATCTATTCCTTTCATAGTTTGGCACTGTTTCATGCAGAAAAATAATATTTACATTTCCATCTGATGCACATAATTGAAGTTTTATTTTATATTTTTTACTATGCGAAGTTTTATTTTATATTTTTTACTATAGGCTTTCGCTTGACTAGAACTTTCCTGATGGTAAGTAATGATGTAGTCTACTTTGGAACGCGCCAGCATAGTATACCTATTCACTCGTGATTACGAATAATTATCGGTGAGAAGGTGACAATGGAATGAGCCTCTACATGGTTAGAAACCTTAAAGGAGCAACAATTTCGACCCACCCTCTCAGCATGGTGTCACCAGACATCGCACCGGAACACGGCAAGGCCGCTTGGCGGTGCGGCTTTGTCTGTTGGGTGGTCACTAACCACGGCCGAAGTCTACTACCATTTGATTGTCACCTGATTTGCACCACCCGGGGACCACGTTTAGGGCAAAGAGCATATAAACGCTTACGCTGGGATTCAATTAAAGATGTACACCCACGGACGAAGGTGACTCAGCCCCCAAACTTCTTTTTTTATTTGTTGTCCTACCTTTAGGGTAAGAATTCTTTTTTCAAATCTACATGGGTCCAACCAAAGAGCATATAAACGCTTGGGTCCAACTTTAGGGTAACCTCTATAAAAAAAAATCCAAGTCTACCAACTCTGTAAAAAACTTTGCGTGATCGATCATACAAAAAAAATTAAATCACTTGAGAACCTCCTCTATTTTTCTTTAGTTAAATAGAGTCGGTTAAAAACATTAATTAACAAAATATGCACACTAAATGTTAGTGTGAAAATATTTGTATTTTTATTTATATGCAGCGCCATTACGGAATCCTTGGAATGTTTGCATTCTTACAAAATATTTTGTGACAAAAACCATCTTTATTGGTTCCGCACGATAAATATTTGACAGATATTTTTTTGACAGTTAATTACTGCCGGGGTTGTCATAAACAAAATATTTGGATGCGTCGCGTCGTTAGAAATAAGCGACATTTTGCTAAATTATGAATTTTTAAGTTTGCACCGCTGCTCAACGCAAGATTATTACCTACTCTCCTACATAGATCCGCCGGTTAAAAGTAGCCTGTGTTCGTTTCTAGACTTCTAACTTACGCCAAGTATCATTAAAAGCGATTTTAATGTGTAAAAAGACAACAGAGTTAAAATTGGTACTATCAACAAAGTCCTAACCTTGCAGCGATCGGGAGCTTTGCTTGTGCTGACTAATGTCTACCCGATTTCGTCAACCAATAGACATAAAAATTCATCTATACTAATTATTAATTATTTAATAAAATACCTAACAATATAAACTTCCTTTACATAAGTTTATAGAACAACATAAAGAATTACTTTTATATAAATGTAAGAGTTTCTAGATAATGAGCTGATAAATAATTAATTAATATTAATGCTGTAATATAATTATAGATATCTAATAATGATTTAACTTATATGATGTATATGTATAATTAATCTCTCTCTCTAGGCTTAATACGGGTGTATTGAATGATCTCATCTTATACTACCGAGTTAAAATCCAAAATTTCTACTCAGAATTAATTAAAATAACTTTCAAATTTAATTAATTCTGAGTAGATTTTTTTGCCTTTGTGTACCTAGGCCTAACCTAATCTTTACTAACATAGAAAATCAAATATTTTTTTCTAATACAGTACAGTCAGTTACAAAAGTTGATAACTATCGCAGACTAAAACTGTTTTAAAATCAATAAATCCAATAAACTAACTTCCTAAACCGCACCTACAGCTAATTAACCTATGGTCGTGCATGCATACTGTAACAATTAAGCGGCGCCTGCGCACCGTTCCCAAACACGCGGAAACCGATAGCGAGCAGTTGTCAAATATTTAGGAGAGCATTTAGTTTTGGGGTTCCGTTTGAAAATATCGGACACATCATTTCGTAAAGGTGGATATTGAGGTATTTTGATCCGATAAATATTATTGCTTAACATTAAAGATCATTTGCCGACATTTTAATAAAACGATACTGGTACTTTCACGAACAGCGGAGTCGCAGCGGTACGCGCCTCGCCTTTGAAATGTAAGGTCGCGGGTTCGAATCCCAAACGTGCCCACATATCTTTGTGTGAACTGGTTCATCACCGCTGTTCAATATAACAAATAAATCGTTTTTATTACAAGCCAGCCACCACAGTAAAATTCGTATCTAAAAATTACCACGGAACCAAATAATGAATACAAAAACGTAAATATCATATTGCCTCTCCTTCCACACATCTATCAGAACTACGAAATAAAAAAAGAAGCGCTTTGCGGAGCGCCCTAATTATGACACTACGTCGGAGATATGAAAGAGATAAACGTACCAGTCTGTACTACAGAGGTTAAAGCGCCTAGGCTTTGAAATGAAGATCGCGGGTTCGATCCTGTAAGGCTAATTATTATTCACGTAATTTCTTGACGCGCCGATCAAGTTGCGGTGCAGTTGCAATTAAGTTTACGTCTTTGTGCAAAATGGTGATAGGTCAAAAAATAGGGATTTTTTTTTGTATTTATAAATAGACAGCAACAACTTGCCTTGTAGTCTACGATGGGACACGCCTGCCTACAATTCTACTAATTCACACTCGTGATTACAAATGATTTCCGGGAGCACGGAAATCACGTGTGGGGATTCAGATAAGAGGTGCACTCCTACGGACGAAGGTGACTCAGCCCCTAAAATGAAAAATGACAATTATGCCGATTGAAAATTAATTTTGGAATGTCTCGTTAAAAACAAATCTACCAATCAACGCTCGACATGCAACAATCGACATGGTTCTGGCTTGTGCCTTGCATTAAAATTTAGTTGTAGGAGGTTATGACGTCATAACTACTTGTAATAAGTAGGTATTTTCAGGGTTCCGTACCTTGAGAAGTGAAAACGGAACCTTAAATTCACACAAAGATGTGTGGGCATGTTTGGGATTCGAACCCACGACCTTACATTTCAAGGGCGAGGCCCGTACCGCTGCGCCATCGCTGCTCATGAAAAATGGCTTACCTACCTTTAGTTTGGCCACAGATAATATAAGTATTTGGCTGATGTTACAATGTTTCACAGTTCGTGACCTCAAGCAGATTTCCTGACCAAATGACTACGTCTGAGACCAAAGTGACCATCAACGGTGAAAATCGTTTCGAAACGTTACCTAAGTAAAATAGGTGATTGCGGATACATTTTAAAAAGTGCCTAGTCAATGATCCAGTGGTAGGTACCCAAAATACTTTTTTCATATTTTAGAAAACTTTAGTTGCAGCTTGTAGGTAGTTTTGAATTGTGCCCGATGAACGTCAATAGACTCGCCCCCTATTACTTAAGGGGCCTAAACATAGCCAGCGTAAAGTGTGTGATATTCACCTCTGCCTACTCCTTCGGGTAATACAGACGTAATGCTATATTGTTAAAATTAAAAGCATCGTATCAATGCGCCGCCGCACCCTTGGTGAAGAGTTTTGTGGCTATCAACTTCCATGCAATAGTTATTGATATGCAAGTAGTTGTTGTTGTTGTTTGAACTAAAAGAGTCCACATTTATGGTATGAGTTTCTGGTGCGTACATAATAATATATTGGGTATATATGGGGTCAGCTGAAAATCAGTGCTGCGCGCTAGTACAGCAATTAATGAGTTCGAAACTTGTGATCAATATTTTATTTTGTGTTAGATTGTAGGTACCTATAGTGTGTAACAAAATAAATGGTTTATACAGTTTTTGTTATACCACAGATAATTTAAGTAATACAACACCTACTCTCTGAAAATTGCGACAACATTAGGAAAGAGTACCTATAAACATAGTATTTTCTTAGATTTACGCGAATAGCACACATTGAAATAAAACTATAAACGGATTTTATCGCGGTATATTGAGTCTGAAAAGAGTTTGAAACGTTTCGGGATCTAAAGTCTAAAATATACCGCTATAAAATCCGATATAGTTTTATTTCAAGGGTACAATCAGATTCGTTTATTGTTAAGCCACTTTATGACCTATCAGTTTTGGTAGGATTGTAATTAGGTACATTATTGCGCGGGCTCATGTTCAATCGTTTAATAATATCTACCAAAATTGATCTAATAGGCCATTTAGGATACCATTTATAGGACAGTTTAGGTGTCCCGGGACTTGGTCAGGTTTTAATCCCTGTCTTCACGGGGTCGCTGTTGATCCTAAGTTACAAGAACTTAGGATCAACAGCAACACCTAAACTCCTAGAAGTGGCGGGATCGCAGTGGCGGATCAAAAAAAAATCCAGGCTAAGTGCGAGTCGTACTCGCGCACCGATGGTTCCATACAAACCTGTAGATAAATACCTAAGTAAAGGTTTATTTACTACAACTTGTAACTAAAGATTTAAAGTTATCGGAATTTTTCCTTTATAAGTGCCATAAAACGTTGCTTTATGCCGTATTCAAGATTCTTGATTGACTGGAAGTACCTACTTACCCTATAGGTTTTGAATACCTTGCGAGTAGTTACGAGTTTCAAAATATTTTCTTTTGATTGCGTTGACATAGAAGTTTGGTTTGTGACAGCTCCAAGGGACAGTAGACTTGAGTAAATATTTGATATACCTAAATTTGAGCTTGATACCTGCAAGCGTTCCTGAGAAAAAGAGTCATACAGACGGACAGACGGATGGACAACAAAGTGATTCTATTAGCGTTCCGTTTTTTCCTTTCAAGGAACGGTTCCCTAAAAAAACCTATTATAGGTAGTTATGACGTCGTGAGCTCCTGCAGCTAAATTTGAATGCTATTATCTAATCAAAGTTCCTAGCAATCTATTCATTTATATCAGAATAAAAAAAAATAAGTAGGAATGTATGGGCTAAATAGAATTCTGATCGTGTACCTAACCAGGAACAAGAACACAAAATGGCAAGTAGGTACCTATCAAAACTAAAAACCACGCTAACAGACACTTAAGTTATCATTTAAATAGACAAAACAATTATCTAAACCCCTGACATCATAACCAATTAAAATCAAAATTAATAAAAACATAGATAATTAAGCCCGAGACGACAGGATAAATACGAGTAAATTTCGTTATAAATTAACTTACCTACACATATACCGTTCTATTATAAGCTACGACCACTCCAATTAAGCGTACTAACTAAATAATTATCAGGATTAATGAGCGGCCACATTTGTCACCGACCTCCTTAAATAAATCCACGTTTGAGGTTCGAAGTTTCGAACCAAGGAGTTCGTATAGCATCATAAACTATAAACCTCTCGCCACGCCCACTCGCCGTTCATTGGTCTAACTCTAATTATAACTCTTTGGATCTTCATGAGCTATTTGCATCGTTTAACACCCTCCAATTAATAATAAACTCTATCTAAATGTTGTAGAGTTGAATATTGAGAGGAGGTTTTTAAGCAGTACTGTCATCCAGAAAGACGCCCATTAGTAAAGGCTCTCAATCTTCATTCTGATCTGTCGCACCATTGCCAGATATAACTAATTTGATAATTAAATGACTTTCAACCTTATTTTTGAAAGCACAAGAGTCATAAAATTGTAGTAATGTTGAGATGCGATTATGTTTTTCAAAAGAGGTAGTTAACATTCCGTCCCGAGACGTTTCAGCGGACGAATTGACAAAAACGCATCGTGAAACTTTCTTATTAGTTGAAATTATAGTCTTGTGCGCGTGGCCTGATGTATAATAGCTTGTGCTTAAGAAAATGAACCTCAAAATATAGGTACCTTAACCTAATGCAGAACGCACGTTAGTCAAATAAAAAAAAACAATTAAAAAGATACAAATTAATTCCTAAAATGGATGAAAATACAGAATCTATGGAAATCGATGAAACGAAAACAGAAAAAACTGAAACGAAACTTCCGTTTTCGATTGAAAATTTATTAGCGGATAAATTTCGGAAAAATGTAGATTTTGAAAATGGAACCAATGCGTCGACTAGTGGTGTGTGTGAATTAAAAAGTAATTTTGCGAGTGATGTGAACGATGAGATAGACTCAGATGATGGTAGCTGTAGTTCTGAGCAAGTGGACGTTGAAAGTGCTACCGTCGGAGATGCGCAGGAATTTCTTGATGTGAAATGCAATGATTATATGCAATCAGGTACGGATCTTGTTATAATAAGTATGCAATTATGATATCACTAACATAGAGCTCAATTCTCCGTTGTAACTGCATAATAAGCCTAAATATTCTTTTGTCATTTTTCTTCATTGAAATAAAACTAGGTACCTATTTTATAATCGGTGAAGGAAAACATCGTGAGGAAACCGGCATGTCTAAGAACTAATAATTCGAGGACATGTGACATCCACCAACCCGCACTTGGCCAGCGTGTGTGGATTAAGGCCTAAACTCTCTCAATTCATAAGATACTTAGTTGAGAGAAGACTCGTACCCAGCAGTGGGACACTATATAGGGTTAGGTAAAGTGATGAGAAGTGATTTTATAACGGATTTTACAGTAGTTTATTTTGGATTTTAAATCCTGACGTTTCAAAGTCTTTCAAAGTTCAGACATGGTCTCGGGTGGACAGAAATGTTTGAAGTCGAAGCCAATTAATCACAATTATTACTGACTACCTAAAAACATTATACCTATTATTTAAGTTAAGATCCCATTAGGTCGAAGTGCTCTGGGTTAACAGCCCCATTGTTAAGCCCCAATGTATACTAAAAACTTCTAAACAAAACCATAATCATGTCTATCTAGTTTTTATTATGCAGCTTTTCTACAAGTTATTTGACTAAACACCATCTAGATCAATACAGCATTTTAATAAAAAAATGCATTAAAATCTTCTATGCCTTAATCTTACCTGCTCACGAAGTGTTACAATGCTTCAGCCATATAGGTACACAGATATACAGACTTAGAGATACACATTACGCACGTCGGGCAAACTGATCCTGATTAATTTCGTATTAGGTATGTCCACCAAAAACTGTCTCTGCGGGTAAGTGTCCTGGAGGCCTAAAATACAGGGTTTCCCTAGTTTAGGCTCCAGTCCACCCATATACCTCCTATGTAACGTTCCTTCTTTTCTTCTTACTTTTTTACCGGATACATTTCGGAGAGTGTGCGTTGGAATTACACAATCTTATTCCCCCATCCCCGTTCTTCCATCGGACAAGTAGAGGTACGGCTATGCGCCACCGTTATATGGTGGAAATTCCACGGGTACGCACAAAGCGCTTTGCTTCGCCTTTCATTGTGCGAACTATCAAATTGTGGAATTCGCTGCCGGCATCTATGTTTCCCGATAGCTATAATCTAGTGGTCTTCAAGTCAAGAGTGAATCGGTATTTACTGGGTAAGCGCCTTCCATCGTAGACTGCATCATTGCTTCACATCAGGCAAGTTGTGGTCAAGCGCAAGCCTATTTTAGATAAAAAAAAACTCTTATCTATGTAGTGGTAGAAAATAAATATTATTATTAAACTTATCACTTCAACAACAAAGAGAAATAATATGTAGGTATAATCACTGCGATTTAGTTACTGACTTCTACCTTTTTTAGTGTCGCAGTACTGGGCACGGGCTTTTTCTCAACTATCTTACGAGTTGAGAGAGTTTAGGCCTTAATCCTCACGTGCTAACCAAGTAGGTACAGGTTTGTGGATGCCCTCGAATGAGCAGTTCTTAGATATGTAGGTTTCCTCACTATATTTTTCTTCTTTGACGATGAAGCACTTTCGCGACTTTATAGGTATTTTAAAGGCGAGGCCGATAGGTACCTAGTACTAGTACCTACCTACAGCTGCGTACGGCTGCTCCGTCAAACTTAAACACCCTTGTTTTATTCCGGTTTTAAAATGTCGATTTATTTCGAAATAAAACAAATTCTGTATAATTTTTTTTAAAAAAATAATAATAATAATATTTTTTTTTTTACCTACATTGAAATTTGGGTTTGAACCTCTCTCTTGAGTTGAGCCTCCTTCAGCTCTTGCCAACCGTCTGTTTTTGCCACGTTGCCAAAGATCAACTGGATATAATGCATGATGGCGTTGAAGTGACCTGGACTGCTAAACTGAAGGTCGTGGGTTCGATTCTCACCCAGGACAATTCTTTGTGTGATGAGCATGATTGTTAGTTTTGTGTCTGGGTGTGGGTAATTTATATTTATGGTAACATGCGGCCCAGCCCGGCTTCGGACCTGTAGGATTATTAGTACGGGTGTTTGATAAAATCTAGGAAGATTTTCCGTCCAAACACTCGCTCAAGTCTATTTTAACAAAACGAACAATCTAAGTCATCCGTTTAGAAGCTTCGAAGCAGCAGCAACCCACAGATAGATAGACACATAGACAAATTTTAGGTAGGTATTCACTTAAGTAATAGACAGAGCTAGATTTTTCTTAATACACCTATGGTACTCTGCCTACCCCGTATATGTATAGGCACACGTGACCACAGGAACTAGCGTAAAGCTAAATTTTATGTGTAGGTATATTCCTTGTGGAAGAAATAAAAAAGACCCCGACACACGTTTTTAACAAAGAACGTAAGAACCGGCATCTTCAGCTTTCTAATTAAAAAAAAAATATCATATCTGTCCATCCGCACTACTTGTACACAGATATACAGACAACAAATACACAGATATTCAAACACATGCATCAAAGTAATATACCTACTCTAGTTTAAGTTTTACATACTAGATTACCAATTTAAATGATATAATTAAAAAAAAATCAATTTAAAAAACCATTTCCTATCAAAGTTGATTTAAAAAAAAACAAAATAAAATATTATGCATAATAACAAATAAAATCAGTCATCACATTATGCACCTGTATGTTTTCACTGCTTGAACGAATTATCGGATGTTGTCGTTCGTTTGCTTTCAAATAATTTATTAGTAGTGAACCTAACTACAAATTTAAATGTATTAACTGTTTACTACACCTACCTTCAAATGTAGGTAATATTTACGAAAACTCTACTAAAATAATGTTAATGATTTGGTAATTAACGTCGAGTTTACGAAGACGAATAAGTGTACAGAAAAACCAGTGATGGTTTATGCGACACTGCTAATGTAAAACTTCTATTGTATATTTCTATAATTAATTAATTAAATAAATAAAATAAAATAAATAAATAATGTTATTTGATAAAATAATATTAAATAAGGTATTTAATATATTTTTAAAAAATCATATATTTGCCATACTGTTACAGGGTCATATTATGTGCACGTATATTTGCAATAAATAAATAACTTATATAACATCAATCTCTTTGTCGGGGGTTAAAACCAGTCACATACATATTTTAAAATAGAATGAGCTGCACCAAAACCTTAAATAAATAAAATTGAGCATAAATGTTCTGCTAATTATACTCCGGACAAATTAAAGTAATAAATAGGACTGAAGTTACAAGTGTTTTAATTTTAGTTAGGCGTGATTTTTCGTTTATTAAAATACTTTGTAATTCAAATTACATATCTCCTCTAGAGACCACAAAACGCATAACTTCTTACCAAAAACCAAGCAAAAGTAGCGTCAGCATAAAATATCAAGCCACAGACAATAATATTATATTAATATGTATGGAAAAGTGATTTATTTAAAGAAAACTTTACTTTGGTATACAGTAACACACAGCTAACTTACCTGAGTAAATTTACGCGCTAGGATGCCACAAACTTATACACAAATACATATACACGTACATATTATAAACCACACGATTTGACTTATAAAACCGCTTTATTTCGTCGGAGATGAACTAAAATATATTCGTACCTAAATATTCAACTCTAAATATCTAATATTTATTTTTTCATTTAAATGTAATTATTATATCAAACATTTTTGTTCACCGTATCTAAAAAGGTGAAATTGTTGTGCATTCCGGTCCATGATCGTGAATTTCCAGTCATATTTTTATTTGAAACGCATAGTAGAATGCCAAATCGTAAACTCGAATGTTTGCTTTTGAAGTGAGCCTTACCTATCACTTGAATAAGGTTCGAATGCTTGTTGGTAAGTTAGGGAATAGTGTTGCTGATTAAAGTTGGTAGGAATGTTCAAAAAAGCAATCGACAAAACGGATCGAGACGAAAATTTATAGTTAAGGAATTTAATAGTTTGGTATGTATGACCATTCGTTAATTCTTGTGCTAGAGCTAATCTAATATTCGTTTTATATTATCTGTGCTTATATGAAAGGTCGGCAATCTGTTTAATGCCACGAATAAACTAAAAAAAATCGTCAATCTATGACATGCGATCCACATGCGGCTTTTAGATGTGAAGTTACGGTTTTTTTGTTCCATTCCCTAGTTATATTGATTAAATAAAAAAACACATTAAAAAGGTTCGTTTAGAATATTGAATTGACGCAACCCCGGGCAATGATGTAAATATATGCCTACCAAAATTGACATTTAAGTGGCTCAACAATTTACGAATCCTACAGTACCTACTTACCTACTTGTCACACACTGTACGTCAAGGTGTCATGTCATGACATCCCTGATTCTTCTTCTTCTTTTAATTATGGCCTCTGCAGAAATAATTTCACAATACTTAGTATTTTTTTAGATTTACGCGAATATCACACATTGAAATAAAACTACCTAATAACGGATTTTATCGCGGTATATTTTAGATTTTAGATCCCGAAGTTTCAAAGTCTTTTCAGACTTCGTGGTCACAGGTGGACTGACCCACTGAAATCGACTGAGAATACCCAAATTGACTAAAAAATAAAATATAGCCATCTTGCCTTCGCAAGAAAACTTTTTCAAGGGTTAATTAAGTGTTTTCCTAACATACTAACATAAGTAGCATCATGCCTGTATTACCCGATGAATTAGGCAGAGGTGAATATGACATCACCCACTTAATGTGTAGGTACTAGGGCGCGTCGCTTTACCGTTCATCTATACCTAATCCTATATTCATAAACGTCATAAAAGCTTTTAGCTATAGGTTTATAACACAGAACAAACACTCGTGCTCATCACACAAAGATTTGTCCAGGGTGGGAATCGAACCCACCACCTTCAGCTTAGCAGTCAGGGTCACTAAATATTACCTACACCACCAGGCCAGTCAAACAAAAAAATAATTTTATAATGTGCGTTTCTTCCGTTGCATCGTATTTACAACACTAAAAATATTAAATTTCAAATAACAAATACCTACAAAAAATTTCAAAGAAACAAATAAATCAATGAAATATGATTTAGTAATCTAAGACGCCATAATTAGTAAAAAACATTAAAAAAGTAATGCAATTGACGCCTTAACGCGCCATTTGATTCCACGCTACGCTCCCGCACCGCGCTCTGTGTATTTTTGGCGCCAATTAATTTGTTACTCGATAACAGATTTTTATTTTTTATTGAGACTAAAAACTTAAACACCAAAAACGTTCTGGAACTAACTTAACAACAACAACTCCTTTTTTTTATTATTCTATAAATTTTATTTAATAACATTAACACAGTATTTACATAAAATATAAGAAAATAAATAGACTAATTCTAAAATTCTATCTTAAAAACTAGATAAGGCGTCATAAAATTCCTCCGAATCGAGGCCTTGGGGGAATGTGCCCAGAAGGCTGGCAGCATTGCCACGTTGTATGGCCTAGAAATTTCTTTAAAAAGTGCTCGGGCCCCACGGTCCAAGAGTTTTAACCCCAAACGGCTCAAATATACGTATAATTTGTACATAGTTGACTAAATTTGCGCCGTTTAGTGGTCTCTGCATTAGCAGCAGCAGCGCCCGCAGACATGGTAGTACTAGGAAGGTGAGACAGGGCCAAGGTGTCGACACAAGTGGCGTCCCGCGTCCCACACCAAGGGCCTGCCAAGCTTCCATGGCAGCAATGACATACCATCCGGCCTCTTGCCATCGTCGCTCGCCAAGCCGTGCGTCGCCCTGCTACTTACATAATTTAATAATTTATAAGATACAGTATCTACCTACCATTTAAATTATGATTTTATCTACCATACCAATTATTATAAATTTAAAAATTTAAAATTAATTTAGATATTAGAAAGGGTAGGTATTTGGAGTTCATCATCACTGAGAAGATTTTTACTAATTCATTACTAGGTCTAGGGCTTTCTTTTCAGTTTGTTAGGGGTGATTGTTCTTTGAAGCCGGCTATATTTAAACTTTAGATTTTCGTGCTGTTTGTCAAAATGTGAATTTTAATAAAAATAATTTTGTTATTTAAAATATTGGACCATAAACAAGTTAAATGAAAAATTTGGAAAATTCTATTCCAGCGGTAAAAATGTCACTTCAACATTTTTTTATAAAATATTCCGCCATTACCGCATATTTACCGGATAATGATCTTTATTTGCTGTTTATATTATATCGGATACACACCATATGAAATATTTACTGCTTACTAACAGATAAATCTAATTTTATGCACTCAAACACGTTAGGGCTGTCACCTTGTAATAATAATTATATTAAGAGACATTAACAAACACGGCCATCTGATCCCCAACAAAGCAGAGCTTGTACTATGGAAACCAGATAACTGGTAATATAATACTTAAAATACTTTTCTTTTGTAAATATGTGCATACGTATTTAAGGACTCAAGACTAACAGACATGTTCATCACGCAAATATCTTGTGTGGGAATTGAACCACGCCACCAGCCTGTCAGATTTATTATTATATTATATGGTAGCGGGGGTTTTAAAGAAGATTTTCTACAGGACTTTTCTTTTACGATGCAATTTCCTAAAAGATTTATTTTATTTTATGATTTTATTTATTTACTAGCTGATCCAGCGAATTGTCTTTAACGTATTTCTCACCTTTAAACCTTCTTTAAAATTGTTAAATTACTACTTATTCATAGTATTGTCTTAGATTTACGCCAATATCACACATATCGGATCGTAACTTAATTAATAATGTTTGTAGGTAGTCAGTATTAATTGTGATTTATATTTTTGGTCGTCAAATACCTCAGTCCACCCGTAAACATGAAGTCTGAAAAGACTTTGAAACGTCGGGATATAAAAACTAAAATAAACCGCTATATAACATAAAATCCGTTGAAAAAGTAGTTTTATTACTAATATCCACTAAAAATAGGTGTGGGTGGTAAAGAGGTGAAAATTAAGGCCCATAAAATGGTCAAATATCGAATAATTGGCGATTTAAACCAGAAAATCTGAAAAATAATATCAAATATAAGTTTTAAGCTTAAACTAGAGGATTGTTTTTAAAATTTGAAAAAAACATTAATGAAGGGTTGTATGTATTTTAACACCATATCATAAAAAATATAAATTAAAGAAACGATCCCATTAATAAAAAAATTGGGGTGAACCACCTAACGGCGGCGTATGAAAAATAGATTCCGACCGATTCCTGACCTACCGAACGTAGATATAATATTTCATAAAAATCGGTCAAGCCGTTTCGGAGGAGTTTTGTTACAAACACGAGAATTTTATAAATTAGTGGTACTAGTCTTTCAAATACATATTTATTCATTCAAAATTTTATCAAATAGTTGTAAAGTGCATCTCGCCAACCCTATAAATTACACCACTTAACCGAGCACTGATGTCTCATTTTCTAAATTTGTTACGAAAAGATAAATCTCTACGCGTCCCAACACTCGTTAGCTAAATCTTTCTCCCCTGTAATTATTCACTCAATACAAAAAAACGAAATAAACATGAAAAGAAATGTCTTACGACTGAAATTCAGTAAGTGGCTCGAGCTCATTAAAAAGCTGTAAAATTCTATTAAGAGACAACGGATGGGTGTATCCGAACGCAGCAAACGTCATCGGGGCGAACGGCCATCTTTAAAAATACGTCAGAATAGTCTATTGTTAAACAAAAGTAATTCTTAATGTTGACGAAATAAAGGTGATAATTAACGAATTAGTTTGTATTGTTAATTTTGTGATTCTTCCACAATTGGCGGGAAACAAAGACATAGCGCGTTGACAAGTGAGGATAAATTGACATAAATTGCTCTACCCCTGTCCTACTGGTTTGCAAGCGTGTTCTGTCGTTTTGGGATTATTTTAGAAACTAATTAATTTAGTTTCTACATTATTGTACTCGATCTTGATGAATGAAGTCTGGGAGAGGGTTTCGTGTTTGATGTTTATTTAGACGTATAATTAGTAAACATAGCATTCTTATGTCTATTTACTAAGGTATCAATTTTAGAATTTCTTCAAAAACAAGTTATATGAAAATTTGTAGAGTTACGGTATTTGATTTATTTATAAAAATACCTTTCCTACAAATAAGTAGATAGAGAAAGGCAACTAATAGGTTGAATTGTGGGCCCCCTAAATAAAATTTTGGTCAAACAGGTAAATTACTATTATTTATTTTACATAATAGTGAGGTAAAAATTAAAATTGTCTGAATTTAATTCTATCGCGTGGCCGCGTCTGCCTGAAGCTATTAGAACACATAGTGCATATAGGTGCTTAGGCCATGTTGGCATAAAAAATTACCTATATTTTGGCCACAGGTAATATAATATTATATTATCTGTGATAATACTGCTTTGGCCCATAAAACTAGTCCCTCAAAGATTTTAAGTTAGGTATTTATTATCTATTTATCATCTTTATGGTTTGATTGTTCAGTAGTCAAATAACTATTATGTTTCGAATTTCATAGTAAGTAGTTTCTTAGTAGTCAAAAGAAAATACTTTATAATACAACATATAGTTACCTACTTAAAGAATCTTAATTGCAGCTCGAGTTTTGGAATTGCCCCATGAACTACAATGGGCTTTTCTCAACGCTTATATTCAATATAAATCTCCAATATCGAAAGTTATAAAGCGCCAGTGTCACAGGATACAATGTATCACACATCTGACATCTCCAATCGTCTTCACGTGACATCGAAACATTCATTAATCGTACAAAACTCCGAGCAAAGCAATGTGTTTCAATTATCTTGTAAACATGATTAATAAAGTAGGTAAGATTGAGATAGGTTAATTTTAAAATTTTTATTCAGTTAAATCCAATCAGAAATCAGTAAAATCTCAAATGGCCGTGTCTTAACCTTGCAAAAAAACTACAGTTTTATTTTGAAAATAATTAGGGGTGTATAAAAAAATTAATCTACTCATTTGTAGCCGCGCGGCTCTGGGGCCTCCAGACGCTTAAATCCGGCACTTTATTAAGCAGGTAGCTACTCATTATTTTGTTTGTTTTTAAGATGTTACCTACCATCTTCAGAAATATAAAGTCTAAAACATCCAAAACAATAATAGATAACCTCAACCCCCCCGTATTTATAAACATCCTAAAAGCTTATTATGGCTAAAATAGGTTTATAATTCGTTTGTCTTCGTCTGACGTCTTGACAGTTATATTGGTCAGAAAGAGACAAAGTCCATTTTAACTAAAGAGTGTTAAAAGATTTTTATGAATAAGATCCTAGGTACTTATACTATATTTGCCAGATAAGATAAAAATCATAGAAATTCTAAGTTCATTCATTTATTATCTGTCAAACATAGATAAATAAAGTTTAGATATCTTAGAAATCATAAGGGTATCTACAGAGCGCTATGTTTTGTCTATGATAATTAAATAGTTTTAGGACGTCACACAAATATGGGCCGTATTAAAATTAAAATCTTCTCTACAATATAAAAAATGTAAAAAAAAGGTAGGCACCTAATTAAAATCTGTATCTACCTACTCGTACATATTTCATAGATATTCTGATTTCAATTAATGTTTGTTCTGGCCATCATTGACAAAATTAGTTTGAATTTAAAAAATAACCGACATAATTAAGTCTGTATTTTTGTCTCAATTTATTTTAACGCGCGGTGGCGGCGTGGCGCTCACAAATTCAAAATGGCGGATTGACATGTTGATATATTACCGCTAATTACTCAAGCGGGAGGTGTTTATTGAAAATAGATGTAGGTGACGACAAGACGTGTCCGCTACGTCTGTATGTCCGCTCGGAATGACTTCCGTGGTTTAAACTATCATTAGCTGGCTCAATACTTTTTAAACAATGCAAAAACATATAAACGAATTTAAATAATAAATAATACGCATATTATTTGGTACAGATTTTGAAATTATAGTCCTTAGGAAACACAATTTTAAAATGAAAAATACATACTTAGATGAATTTAAAAAATAAATATATGGCACTCGAACACAGCGCGCGGTCCGTCTAAAATGAGTCCAACGGACTCACCGACACTCAGTTACACAAACGTAATGCAGTCGAGACCCCAGGTTTGATGGCGTTGTTAGAGCGTACCGTATCTACCTTTTCCTGATTTATCAAAGCCTGCATACTTGAAACTTTGCAAGTTACTTGCTACAGTGGCTACCATTTCTATCAAACTTTCCTTTACGACTTTGATATCTATCACTAGTAAGTACTTATTCGTTTAACCAATCAGCAAAACTCAACTATGATTGAAAAAGAAAAATGTTTTACCATGGAAAAGTTCCGTGTTTTCCATCTTTTCTTTTTTACAAATAAAAACCTAATGATGAAAACGACTTCAATTTAAACTAGAACTACTTCGATTACTTCGTTTTACTTGTTCGGAATTATAAAAACTACCGAACTGAAATGAAACGATTATCAATATATAGGTACCTCTTTTTGAAGTTCGTTAATAATGTAAACACAAATCGGACGCATTTAATGACGTATACCTACATACAATACATAAATACGTATGCATTTTTTTATTGATGTGTAGGTATTTATTATTAATAATATCAACACTACTAATTAGAATTGTTTAATTTTTTTTGACGCGGTTTGTTTATTGAAATGTTACAGTTCGTTTTCTAACGGGGCGTTTGGACTGCATGACAAAACTACAAGCATAGTCTTATCTCTTTCTACTCATCTCTAAACGATAGAGATAGATAGTAGGTACTTCCAAATGTTTTGTTGTCAGTGGAAACTAGGGGTAAGGTTTCTATAAGGCCGACCGTTTAACTCGCGTATCGCCATCTGAGGTACAAAGTCATAAAACAGTAATTAAATTTTAATCTCATAAAGAACTATTTAACCACAGATAAAAGTAATGTAAGACTATTTGTCACTAATATCCATATCGCTTGAACCATCATCACTGTCTGTGCAGCTTGAGGAGTCAGAATTTTGGCGATAGGCAATACGCGAGTTAAACGGTCGGCCTATAGTTTCTGCTATCATGCCTAGAAACCTAATCTTACAAATATGGATGTATCAAAAACAAGTTGGAAATAAAGATAGATACCTAATACATATTATAATATTTGGCACTAAACTTAAAATTAAAAGTACTCATTAAAATTGACATTCATGCGAGCCATTAGATCTTATTAGGATTGGCATGTTTATAGAGGTACCTACATTTATTTATTAATATCTACTTACTTGGCCCTTCCCACCATCTTTAAATGCAAGTATTTAGACATCATTTGTGTAATGTTTTAAAGTAGAGATACGCAGTCCTTTGTCCATAAATTATGAGACATCACTGACGTACTATGTGTATTGGGGCTAGAATTTATGATCGTTCTCTCTTAGAAAATTTAACAAGGAATTGGTATTGCGCGTATTCCCTTCTCCTGAGGTACATGAACCGTTTGTATGCATAAACTGTTCATGTTTTGTGTGTATAGCTTTTTTTATAGCTTTAACTTAGTACTAGAAGTTGCGTTGCGTATAGGTAACACCTCCCGTGTAAAAAGCTCTAAAGGTTTCTTCGAATTAAATGGTAAAGGGGCATACACTAAATATTTACAAAAAAATATGACAAAATATGAAAAACTTATTTAATTGTGGTCTTCCTCTGTTTTCAAGGATCATGTTCATCACGAGGCAAGCGCGCACGCACCGCATTCAGTGCTCAGCAGATCAAAAGTCTAGAAGCAGAGTTTGAGAAGAACCGTTACCTCTCTGTAGCAGCGAGGGGGAGGCTGGCGAGGCAGTTGAGGCTTACCGAGACTCAGGTAACATAATAAGCACAAAATTGTCTCCTATTTCAGAAACGCGGCCAGTCTCGGCTGTTCAGGTGCACTTTCTATTACCTACACTTTTAGAGTCCAGTGAAACAATCTGACCGACATGATCTTTTAGAGATTGGGTGTAAAAGTAACGATGGCTTAACGTGCTCTCCAAGCCTCGAACGTAACAAACGGTACACCACCATCGTCCTGAATAACCAACGAGATATTTGTCCAGTCCGTGACTAGATATATATCTAACTGCCGCGCTGTTTCCGACCCGTAACAATAAAATTAATGGTCTTTTTGTTCTTCCAGATAAAAATTTGGTTCCAAAACCGAAGAACGAAATGGAAACGTAAATACACAAACGATATAGAGCTGCTTGCGCAGCAGTATTACAGTAGTTTGGGCATAGTCAGTCCACGACCGATGTTCGTCGGCGACCGTCTCTGGATCTTCAACTATCCCAACCGTATCCCACCCACACAACAACAATGGATGAAATCTATTAATAATATAGGTCCACAACATCAAATAATTGATCGAAGCAACTTTTTCCGATCATTGCCAAAACCAGAAATCCCATTTTTGCCGCCTACTGCGTATCCGAACGACAGAGTTTTCGTGGACCGTGGTTTGTCTTTGACCGGAAATGTAAATGTCAAAATTCCCGCGCAAAACCGAAATCTATCAAGGGAAGTTTACAACAACATGGCGCAGAGGAATTTAGATGTTTTTAAAAACAATATTTTATGCCATAGCAGCCCACCGCCAGAGACCAATGTTGACCATTTGAGAAGATTAGAAGAGAATTTTAGTATTTGATTAATGTTTATATGTACCTATGTAATGTGATTGTCGACTTAAATAATTTTTTTTGTAAATAAATATGAACCTACATAACTAAAGTTTTGTAATAAACTACCAGCTTCCGCCCGCAGTTTCGCCCGCGTGGTGCCTCTAGCCCCCATAGGGGTTAAGTTTTGAAAAATCCTTTTTAGTGCACCCCTTGACCTTATATGGAACCTATGTGCCTTTGGAGTCTCTCGACTCAGCGGTTTTCTCGGTTTCCTCTTTTATACCTATACCTACTAGCTCCTCAGCGAACTTCGTACCGCGTATACTGATAGATTGGTAAAACAAAAAATTTCGTCCAAAAATTAAAAAAATAATGTAAGGGTGAACAACCCTTATCACTTAGGGATATGAAAAATAGATAGTAGCCGATTCTCAGACCTACTCAATACGCATATAAAATTTGGTAAAAATCGGTAAAGCCGTTTCGGAGGAGTACGGTAACAAACATTGTGACATGGAAATATATAATAGATTTAGATACTAAGAAGTATAACGGTTTACATTATCATTGCACCCGCTAGAATGCCACTGGAATAATGTAAAGTCCGTACTGGAATGTCCCCATGCCAGTGAGTAAATCAGTCACCGGTTTGACAGATACATACAATACATTAAATTATACAATTCATTCTAGCACAATACTGGCTTGATTCATTGGATTCGCTACCTACTAGCATAATGTGAACTGTGAACTTGTTCCTGGTCATTTCATTAGGCACTACCACAGATAATATAATACTATACTATTACTACTATAATTTACACACGTATTATAGTCACGTTGCATAGTTCTTATCAAAACAGATTAACAAACCTCTGGAATTTGCTGTAAATCGTTGAATCCATTATCAGATTGACTCCAGACCTTGTTTAAATAGGATTTCTTTCAAATATTTAATGAAAAAATGATAAAAATACAATAGTTTTTCCCACGATATTAGATGGTTCAACCTGTAGCGTTTGTGCATGTACTTTGTGGCTCTACTGGAGAGTATGCTCTGCAGCAAAGCCACAATCAACGTCCATTTTATCATTAGGTACCTAATGCACGTACAGTATACGTACAATATGTATGTGCGACATACATCATTTTAGGATATAATTGGTCGGTTTCTAAACTGGTGGCTTTGCAGCAGAGCATGACACGAGATTCCATCATCAGGTCCTGACATAGTGCCAATGGGACTACCGCAAAAGTAAAACAATTCAAGAAAGAATGTATACTCTTTCAAATAAAAAAAGAATATTAAGAACGGATCACAAATGGGGGGAAAATCTCTGTACATACACGAAAAAAACATATACAGAGGAAAATTTAACCTCATATTTTTTTTAAGTCGGTTAAAAATATATTGCGCGAGGGTACAGAACCATTAATGAGTGAGTCATACATACTATTTGAAAAAAGAAACACCCTAATAGTATAGTAGCGCCTAAGGTCATACGAGGTTGTGCATTTCCCCGTAAAACTAAATGCATCAAAAAATGTGGAACGCTTCACGATTTTGCGTGTCATCCTTGCGCAGGGGCCATGCTAATCTTCTCTGTATCGTTCCAATTTTAGTATATGTACTGCCGAAGCAAGTACATTAGGTGCTCTATAATTTTTGTATATATACCAACTGTGTTATATTTTTTCACTTGTGAGAGTTAGATTATTTAGCAAAATTCTACTTAAATTTCATAAAATAAGGTAGAAAAATACTTAAATATAATAATTAATACGCTACATAATACTATGATATACAAAATATTCTCCTAGAACCGCTAAATAACATTTATTTTTGAATTAATGCAATTAATAACGCACTTTTTAAAACAGCGCCATCTACACTGACATGGAACCATTTTCTCGTCACGTAAAGCTTTGTAGATATGCGATACTTAAAATAATAACTAGGTGGCGCTAGTGTTATTCATATTTAAATCAACATATCACTACTAGATGGCATTGATTAAAATTTGCTATCAACATCTTGGTTGGAAAACCTTTTAGGAAATCAAATCAAGGAAATCTACGTAGTGTTATATACTCAATGACGAAAACTTGCACCTAGCTGGTGCTCAACACTTGCAGAGATGATGCGGTACCCATTTGAGAACTTCATTACCCCGTGGTTAACATTTAATTTTGTCCAGTTTCAGCATAGAACATGCAGCAGCGAGCGGTAAAGAACAATAACTTCTATTTTAAACTCGGTTTGGATAGGCTAAGCGTAGGCTGAACTACACCGTACGTGAAGCGTTTATATGCTCTTTGCGTATGTGCAGCTGTGAACTACTATATTTTTACTAAATGTTTCAGATCTCATAAGTAGTCTATATTAATAAAATATAAGCTCTTTATAAATTGCTAAAACCGTGCTCGCCTGCAAAAGATACTAGTTCTACCTGTAGTTGAATGATGAAGAAGGTAAGGATCTAAGAGGGAACGTTAAAATTTTATTGCTGCTTCAGATCAGGGCAATCAATTTCAATATTTTTTTATACTATAAAATTTAAGTTCATTCATACAGTACTTTTAAAATTACTAATAAATAAGTTATTGAAATAAATGATATTAAGATACGAATATTGGCTCTTCAATCCTGACGGACATAAAATATAATTTATGTGTGGAATATTTTTTGTCGTTTTAGCTGAAATCTTGATCAACAAAAGTTTATGTAATGCTATTATGTATCGACTAATGTTGATACACCCGCCATTTTGATTCATTAAATGGACCTTTAGTGTTACCAGTTCTTATGTACGCACCTAGAAAAAAATAAAACAAAAACATGTTTTAAATACATAATTTATTTCTATGGTACAAGATATTCCCAATGATTTGTTAGAGATTTGACATAGTAATATCAATAACGTTGGTTTCACCGGATACACTTTTCTTTTGTAACAAATTCACTATAAAATGAATAAATTCCACGCTTGGCTAAGATCAAAAACACTTATATCCTGTTAGGCAATGTTTATTTATACCCCCAATTATTCCCTAAAGTCCATTTTCACTTGACACTTTATTATTTATCATCAAATATAAACATAAAAAATAACAATATCGCACATTTATTCATGTTTTACACTTTTTTTAAGACAGTTGCCATATGGAAAAAAAATTAAACTTTTCAAGGGTCAATTTATAAAAAAACTGAGAAAAACTGAATCAGAAATAAGGCAGTTAGGTAGAATTCAATGAAATATTTTTCACACAATACAATTTTACAGCCAATTGTCAATCGAATAAAATTGCCAATCGAATAACATCGAATTTAAATCGAATAATATTTTGTGTGCAGAATAGGTAGACTCGTTTCTGTCCAATCAATTGAGGTGTCGGTGTTGATCAATAATATAATATTTATTCATCAAAAATCAACCCAAATTTTTTATTGTTGTTAAATTCCTACTGTTTCACACGCTTGCTTAGCAAAGGCAACAAAATAACTTAAAATTTGTGATTTTTCGTACGTTTAGGGTAATAAGAATGTAGTCAATTGGCAAACCTGATTGTCAATGTAATTGCATCGTGTGCAAGGAGTTTTAGACTTTGAAGCTCAAGGTAAAATTTTATATCTTTAGACGAGAATAAAATTTATAATTTTTATATTTTTCTCAGTTTTATGTAATCACCCCTTGCCAGTCAACTGTCTACAATTTAAGTAAATGGAATCTACAAAATGAGGTAATACTAAAAATACAAGTAAATTATACTACACTTAGATACAAATTATGAACAAAATACTTTTTAAAACTTTCCGATAGAAATGCATGAGATCTTGGAATATATTTTGACAATAACTACATATACACATAAAAAGTGCCTAAGAACGTGTTTTTTTTTATGAGAATACATACAGAAATAAGATTTACTTGACACATTTTATGTGTGTAATTCACGCATTTAGGCAAAGCCAGAAATGGTATGCGTTAAGCCTTACATTTGAAAGTAATGAAAAAATATTTTTTCTCATCCATCTAAGAACAATTAAAATCTTACAAATTACTTTTTTATACATAAATTCAAATTTAGTAGCAACTGTCCGCCGGCATGAATGGGCTTATGTTAAAATGCACGTATTTGAGCTATGAGCGTAGCCAGAGGGATGAAACTGTTGCAAAAAGGTAAAAAGACGATTAAACTGATCGCATCGTTACATTTTGATTGGACAAGAGATATCACGTGTACGTTTCATGACAACCCGTCACGGTCGCCAAAAACGACTCGATCGTATCTAACATTTGATTTACAATCTTACCTTAAAAATGTTAGGGGTTCTAACCTTCATGTATAGTAAAATCGATTTTTTTTACTTAACTATTTACTTAGGGGCCATCCATAAATTACGTCACACGTTAGGAATGGGTTAAAGGATTGTGATATAGATAACAAGTGGTGGAAAAGGTGTTAATTTCGCTGTCTAATATAATAATTATAATATGTAAATAAAATATGTGACAATCGCACTAGGGAGGGGGTAAGAAAAGGGGTTAAAAATTATTAAATTTGGGTGACATAATTGGAGATGACCTCCTACGCAAGTTGTTATAATGTTAGAACTCCCATACAACGCTCATGTCTAAGCCCTGACTACGCTCATAGTAAGTGTTATGTAGGTTACGCTATGCGCCCGGCTTCGCTTAAGTCCATATCGACACTTCACTATACAGCGATCACGGAGTACGGTTTAGTTACCTGTAAAGAGAAATATTTATATTAATAACATATATAAATTTTTTTAGAGACTGGTGAAGTTAATAATAATAATATTCTAGGACATCAACACAGACGGGTCACGTAGTCTCAAGCTAAGCAAAGCTTGTGTTATGGAAACCAGATAACTGGTATATAGGTACTATACATATAATAGTTTTCTTTTGTAAATATATACTTATAATATTTAGATATTTTCTTACACCCAGACTCGACACAAACACAAATGTTCATCACTGATGTTTGCCTCGGGTGGGAATCGAACCTACTCAGGGACATAACAAGGACCGGTAGTTGTAATGTTATGTATGCTGCGCTCGGTAAATCTTGCGAGTCCTAGTTCAGTACAATTAGACGGGACGGGCTCTGCAGGGTGTCGAGCAATAAACAGTAGGTACCTGTGCAGCTAGCTGTCGTCCTGCAGCGTGGTGAACCTGTTCCCGAGCGCGAGCGGCTGTCGCGCGGGCGCCGCGCCGCGGGTGTGTCCGCCCGCGCCCGCGCCCACGCCCGCGCCCGCAGTGCTCCACCCGCCCGCGCCTCGCTTCGCGCTCGCGCCCAGCACCGGGAAGTAGTCGTCGTTGTGGATGTCCGGGGCGTGCTTCTGTAATCGTACGCACGACAGTTGGACCGTGTCAGACCAAAATGTAAGATATCAAATTGATGCTAAAATGTCGGAAAAGTATAACGTATTATAATGACGAAAAGTTTGTCTATGGTTAGTAGTGCACAGCACTATTAAAGTTACTACTTTTAAGGTGGCGTCATTGTAAGACCTAAGTTATGTTGAATAATAAATTATAATTCGAGCAGTCAGTGTGCTGTATTATTGAAAATGACACCAAAAAACACAAACAAAGATTTTCATAACGATTAGGTACATACTTAGAACAACGAGATTACATACGTAGGCACTAATCTAAAAATATAATGTAGTATTTTCTTAAATTAACGCGAGTATCACACATTTCATTTGATGTCCACCCGTGACCAAAAGTCTAAAAAGACTTTGAAACGCTTAGATAGCCGGGAAATCTGATATTGTCCCGGAATTTAGCGTTTCGCCCCGTGTCTGAGCTTATGTTATGGAAACCAGACACTTAACTGGTATATACTGTTTTTTTTTTGTAAATATATACTTATAATAGATACTTACACCCTAGAGACAAACAGACATGTTCATCACACAAATGTCTGTCTCGGGTGGGAATCGAATCCAAGACATGCAGCGTGAAAGCAAATATCTTACGGAACCGTTGTTTTAGAATTGTCGCAGATTTGTTAAATCTGGCAATCCTAGGTGAACAGTGCAAAGATGGTGCAGCGGTATTGGCACCGCCTTTGAAATATAAGGTCGCGGGTCCGATTCCCGGTCGTGCCCACATATCTTTGTGTGAATTGTTGCTAAATATCAGTGAAGGAAAACATCGTGAGGAAACATGTCTAAGAATTAATCATTCGAGGATATATGACATCCACCAACCCGCACTTGGTCAGCGTGTGTGGATTAAGGCCTAAACTCTCTCAACACGTAAGATAGTTGTTAGAAGACTCGCACCCAGCAGTAGAACACTAAATAGGGTTGAAGTGAACCCTAAGTGTAACCTATAACCCACCTGACTCTTCCTGACAGTCTCGACTGGTCGCTGGCGGCTGGAGGGCGGCACGTACGTCGCGGGCTTGGACTCGCGCGGCTTCTCTTCCACAGGAGGGGGCGCCGGGGCTTCCGTTTCCGATGCACTCTGGCAACAGTCATAGAACATATTATTATCTGATTATTTGGAGTAACTTAATAACTTTAAAAAATATGTGGGCGAATCGTTATTACTGTACTTCTAAAAAGTAGGTTATATTGTGTATATTTTTTGTAATCAACACAACTTACAGGTTTATTCCATGGTCCCTTCCCCTTTCCGCCTTCAGGCGCGGTGTCCTCAGAGGATGAGTCGCGGCCGGACTCCGGAGCCCCATTGCCTCCTTGCAGCACCTGGATCTTGAGCCCAGTGTAATCCTTCACGGGCTCCTCATACTCCTTCCATTCTTCTTCCTCCTATTATATAATCAAGACAAGTTTTGTTAGAAGTACAGCATTAGAATTTATGCTTAATAAAGTATTCTTAATAAAGTATTCATATTAAAGTATTCTTATTAAAGTATTCTTAATAAAGTATTCATATTAAAGTATTCTTATTAAAGTATTCTTAGTAAAGAATTCTTAATAAAGTATTCTTAATAAAGTATTCTTATTAAAAAAAAGTATGCACAAAAGCAGCAATGGCCAAGCAGTATCAGGGTTGGATACTGGGTGGCCATTATGTGCAAATTTATTTAGTGAATTATTTCGGCGGGGCTAAACCACGCGCAGCTATCAAAAGCATCTCAACAAAAATGACATATAGCAAATATTAGTACGGAGTAGCTATCGTCGCTGGAGGATGCACTTCGGCTGAGAAAACTAACAAAGTATCAGCTTACAATAGAATACTGATTGCAGGTTGGCAAAAAAAAGTGAATAATTGTAAAGGAGAGGTCAAAAGTGGGCTAGAATTTTGAACACCAATGTGATATACCTCATTGGAAAGCTTATAAAATAAGCTGTTAGAATTTAACTAAACACGAATTTTAGGAGCAACCATTTATGTAAAAATCAAAAAAATTTAATAGAAAAACAAAACGCACATTACCTTTAATTATCCGTTTCCTAAGCAGTATAAATATTGCAATCACGTCAATAATTGCATTCCGTTACAGTACTTTTCTCTTGTAATATTATTCTAGCTGCAGCTTAATGTAATTATGACGAAAAATATTTGTTATCTTATTAGTGTAATAACAAAACGCGTGGAAAAAAATATAATTACGGGAAATGTCATGATGTCATTGTCATTGATCAGTTTGATCGACAGCGTCGAAATAATTTTGATTTTTTTGGTTGCTCAATTGTCATTTGACCATGGGGTTGCCAATTGCAATAATCATAATATTGCATTAAGGATTCTTATTTTCAATTTCAATTTTTTAAAAAACGGGGGGGTGTAAAATTATTTTAAATACACCAAAAAATTTAATTAATTATGCTCTATTAACCTATGTAACTCAGATTGCTGTTCAAATTTACAATTATTTTAATCCCAGGCTCTATACATTTTTTGAACGTCTCCTTTTGGTCCCTGCCTCGTTGTTTAGTGGTAATCAATATTGAACTCCTATAGGAGTCGTGGGTTCTTTATGATATTATTCCGTGCGAAGTCAGGCGGGTCGCTAGTAAAAGATATACCGAGAGTTTGAGGTTTTTCTCAGAGTTGACTAACTTCATAGGTTGACTAACTAGGAAAAAAATTGTTTTAACCATTTACACATAAATTCTTTCCCTCCTCTAATATGGAAAAACATAACCTTCACCTAGCTTACATTAGCACTAGATTCTGCCTCGCCTCGCCCGCATGGTATTTATTGGGATAAAAACTAGTCTCTGTTAATCCAGATCTATCTTTGGGTCAAATATCATCCAATTCCGTCTAGGGGTCTTAGCGTGAAAGAGCAACAAACATATCTCCAGACATTCTTACAAACTTTCCGTTTATAATATTAGAAGGATTAGTAGGAATTGTTCTTCAAAACAAATTATATAAGCTGCACGTGGCAGATAATATCATCCAATTCTGTATGCACATAATTATGTTCCCTCCACCCTATAACATTAAATCACATCATTTCATAAACATTAAGGACAACCATGTCACATTGAAATTTATTTTAAAACAACTTTGTAGGGGCCAGCCAGCTCCACGAGCCAGAGAATTGCAGCGATATTATCATGACATTATGGTTGTGGCACATTCCTACTCCCTGAGCAACAGCCTCAATGAGCCATCAAGTTGGGGCAATCGAGCCACGATGTATGTTTGAGGAAATGACTCCACGAGCGAGAGTATCGAAGCAATATTATCCACAGGAGCATCTCCACATGGGAACCTCGATTTAGAAGATGTATGAAACGATAGTATAGAGACGGCCCCTTATGTTTGTGTCTTATTCCAAGATGATGACATGCTGCAAGCCTCGTGTATATCTCAATGCTGTCTACGTGGGAGTAGGGCCTATTTAAACTTGACCAGTTCTATTTCAGTTTGAAGTAACTGGCCTAGTATGGGTGGTACTTTTTCATTTGTAACTTCCAAATGACTGTCCCAAAATTTGTGTATATTTGAAAGTATTTCAAAATTAGTATTTTAACCACTCCTGACTCCTGTGAAGCTTGAGCAGACAGCTAGTCCTTAGTAGATTGTAGATCTATCTGTGTGGTGCTTTCACACCAAAACTGATTGGATGAAATTCGGTATCTGACTACGACTGAAAGAGGTTAGTTTAGCACGATAACCGTAAAACGCACGGGCGGAACGCTAAGCTAGTATATTATAATTATAAACCTACCTTAAAAATGACCACATTAAATTCCCACAAGTGGTGAGAAAGTTGGTGGGGTATCCCAGAAGATTGCTAACTTTGATTAGTTCATTAGGTTCATGTCCTTGAGTGAACCAAACAAAAAACCAAATTAGCTTGAAGTCCAACAATATGCAGTGGTAACACAAAGTTAGGCGAGTGTCTGCCCAGCTTCAGCTCAGTTGTGGGTTTATTTCCCACATATTTGTGTGCATGAACATCTGTTAGGCATTGATTCTGGGTATAATATTGGTAAGTACCCGATATATTTATCCATGTTGGTGCAGTCATTCGGAAGTTATGACATTACTACATTTCAGATTAATTTTTATTTACATAGATTTATAAAAGTAATATACAGTGGACCCCCGGTAATCCGACAAACATTTTGCAGTGTAGTGTCGGACTATCGAATTTGTCGGATTATAGAGTACTGCCTCAGACACCCTATGGTCCCGAAATGTTTACAAAAGAGTACCTTCTAATCCGACAAATTACAGATCTGATGATGATATTCTTTAAATTATACAATAACATATTTACTTTGAAGTACAAATCATACTACATGTACACAATAGATAGCTTACGATCTACCTATTATAAAATTAATGTCATTAATGCTATAGATGGGTACAAACAAATGTACTGTAATCAATCAATTTAGGAACCTAGAAACTAAGCAATCAGAACCAAAACATAACGTTATAATACATAATAAATAGTACATAGACCATGTTGGATTACAGGGGGTGCCGGACTAGACAGGGGCCGGATTACCGGGGGTCCACTGTATAGCAATCTAGTTACCTATCTGGTTTTCATAACACAACCTCTAGTTTAGGATCTAATGGCCATGAAATTAAATGAATATTTTATTTCATATGTGTTAACCTTTCAAGATTTTACTAACTGTGTAGCACACAACTGCAGCATGTATGACCAGATGTATGAACATTAGTGAGACTAAGAAAGTATGTTTAGATCGTAGCAAGTGGCGCTCTATAGCTCTGCCGACCCTCAACACCTATCTATTACTTTATGGCCTATTTTTAAAGAATTACAACTGGCTGTGCTGAACAAAACAGAGTCAGGGGTAGATCACTGACCAGATGGACCCACACTATGCAGGAGGTCACAATGGCCACATTGCAAAGGTCGATCCAAATGGTGCAAGATCGAGTAAGTTGGAGACCGGTGGTGCACAGATTGCGCACCACAATCACGTCCCTTACACATTACAATACAACCAAGAAGAAGAATGAAAGAATTAATTATACATAGTTTATGCTTTTATTAACTAGTACAAATCTTTTCTCTAAATAATATTAATGAAGAAATATTTCCCATGTTATTCTACTAAGTATAGTTAATTTTAATGCAGATATAATTAATATGCTTTACAAAATAAATTTTTAGTGAAATTGGATAGGTGTAATACAATGAATAAGTTAGTGAAAGAGAACACTTTATTGCCAAGCCAAAAGTAACCTCATCATTGACAAATTAAGTGACATTTTCATGCAATTGTATCCAAAATACAATGATAATTCATCACAAATCATTATAATGACCTACATACGGAAAAATGCAGAATCTTAACATAAAACCAGGTCAACGTAACAGCCGTGAGAGACATTAGTCAGTTGAGGACTAAACAAGGCTGCATTACTGTCCGATACCACGAAATAATTGGCATGCAATGTTATGGCAAAATATTATATTTTACAACTCTTAACTCACCCCGGCTCTCGCTCCTTCTTCGCCCTCCTGCACTGGCCGCTCTTTCTTCGGCCTAACGTCTGACTTTTGTTTTGTATCCTCCAACTTTTTGGCCAATTCATCAGCCGTAGCGAACTTTTTCACTGCCTTTGACTTTTTGCGATCTTTTTTCGCGAAGAAATCGTCTAAGTCGGCCATATCTAATTTTGACTTACAATTTAAAGTTTTGTTCTGGTAATGAGGTAATTACAGCAATATTGGAACTAAACGTTAGGGGAAAATAGGCCCCCGAAAAGTGAAAATGATTTCGTAGCAAGCGTGGCCGACTGTTGCTTTTTTTTTAAATGGCAGGCGAAATGTTGCCAACAAATTGCGAGATATGTCATCCTAATAATACCATTTGTCAAATTATAAAAACTACCATTTAATTTTATTGGTATAATAATACATATAATCGGCACTATTCACGTTAAATTAAAATAATAATTTGTCGCACAGTACGTTATAAAGAGTAAAAAAATAATTAAGGCGCTACACAGAATACAAAAAAAATTGTTCCCAAAGTTCCCGAGTTCTACTCTTATATGTCGCACTGTATATACATACATAGCCGCCTCCCACCTATTTATGCCCTTTTTGCGTATTTGCAGACCAACATTTAAAACGTTTGTTCTTCAAAAATTACAAAGTGATTAATTTAATGAAATTTTTCTTTATAGAGAGTAGTATATTCCATAATACAGACTACTTTATTAACGAAGAGGGTAGGTGGAGTAATAATTATATTATTATTGATTTATATTAGGATCTTTAATTAGGATGCTATTAGTTAGGCTAGTAATAATATGTAACCGATAGGGCTCAATTTATTACAAGTTTTACTTAATAATAACCTAGTAAGTTAACAGCTCGAATTGCCTCTAAATTTCTTGGATAAGCAGCCTATAACCCTGTCACCGCAAAAATAATAATTCATACATACTAAAGTTAGCAACAAGTAACGACCAACTTTACATAGTCGGGTATTAATTGTTTCATTCGTACCTCAGTTTGCTTATCAGTTTCAAACGGTGTACAATATCGACAGCCGATATCCTTATCTACATTTACCTGACCATTTGAGTAGCCATTTTGAAGAAAAAATATCAAAATGTTAGGTCCAGTAGCGAGAATTTCTAGCCAGGGTACCAGAAATGTGCTGAAGAGCTTCGTGAGGAATGGATCCCATGGAGGAGTACCTGGAGAGGTAAGGATATTTCGTATTACGTAACTATAATTACTTAGGACTGGCTTAATTTGGGTCATTAGAAATCCCTGCTAGAAACATTTTTATCTAGAAGATTTCCTTATGATGCTGTTCCTATAAACGTGGAGATTTGAGAGACATACCAGTAGGTATTGCAGGATCTATTTAAAACAAATTTCATCAAGTTAATAAAAAAAAGAAACCAAAAACCTTTTATTTATCATAAACAGAACACAATCAAATAAAAAACACATTTAAAAAAGAAAAAAAACACAAATTAAATAAACAAGAAAAACAGAAAGAAAAGACAACTTTGTAACTTCGGTTTATTGCTTCCGACTAGGTTATAGATAATCATTCGACTCTATAAAAAGTCTAGGAAAACACGCGGTTACTATTATGACAGCTAAAATTTGTGCTCTAAATATCCTCATGCCTTCACCTTCAAGTTAAGCCATTCTGCTGGAGCATTTTAGTGCCTATGGCATCCATTTTAAAAGGTTTAAAACTAACACAGTACCTACCTAAATTGCATTGTTTTCGAGTTTTGAAACCACAGCCGGTTATGAAGGACATAGATATCTATAAAACAATATATAGAACCTACATAGCATGGAGCATTTAACCCATAACATGCTTATTTTACGAGGCAGTGTCAAGTTGAGGAAAACAAACTTTTGTTATTTGTAAGTTCCTATGCATTGATGTTTGTAGAAACTAAATGTACCTAAGTAGGTAAATATTTAAGTGTAGATTTTGCTATAATTATCCCCTTTATGTAGGTACCTATTGTAGGTTGGTACTTGCTGTGTGGTTAGTAGGTACCCGCTCAATTTTGATGACTAGACTTATTGTGAACATAATTTAACACGAACTAAGTAAGTACTACCTAAGTAATTATTATCAGTCAATAGTACACCACAGTTGGATACAACCAGCGGTTCTCTGAGTAGTCTGTGGATACAACACTCCCCCAATAAACGTCATATTAGCTTGTCACGAATACATTACAAAAACGTAGCAAATAGGTACATACAAAGCGTGCGGGCTCCCTGCAACATAGGGTCTAAGTTTAATGCACAGATAATATTAATTAAGCAATTTGACCGTGTTGCAAAACTGATGCAAAATTGATGCAAAACTATCGAAAAACCAATGACAAAAAGATTCCCACAACGATAACACACTTATAACGAACGAGATTACATACTTAAAGCAAATGCAAATGAATAATTGAATAATTTAGTTTTGATTTTATTCGTAAGATTTTCATAAACAGTCTAGGGTCCTGGAACTGCTCTGGGTTTCAAACCCAAGCCGTATCTCGCGCGCCGCGCCGCTGTCTATTCAGGCTAAATTTTCTACGATTCTGGCTTTCAGAAGTAGAATAATTGGTCTAGATAACGAAAAGGTATTTTTTATTAATAAAGACCAGTGTAAATGCACAATAATTTATCTGCCGTTCCATTTATAAACTGCGTTTTACGTCTGAGTCAATATTGACACAGACTGAGTCAATATTTGTAATGCTGGCTTGGGAATACAGCGAACTTCATTCGTATTTCGTGAATTCTAGAGATACTCCTCACAGTACCTACGCTTTTTAAGCTTCCCGTAGTTAACAAAAGTGAAGTCAGGAGAAATTGCTAAGTATGTCAAATAGCTAAAAAAATATGTGTCTATGCTATCTCAAATAGCTTAGCTTGATCCTCTGTTACGTCAAAAGTACGGCAGCTTTAATTTTGAAATAATTAAACAAAATTCTCGTGTAGTGGTGCTTGTAAATAAACCCCTCCGAAACGGTTTGCCGGATTTTCATGAAATTTTATATCTATTTGGTAGGTCTGAGAATCAGTCGGAATCCCATTTTTCCATGCGCCTAATTGATAAGTGTGGTCCACCCAATATTTTTTTAATTTTCTGTATATTTTTTTGATGTGGTATTAAAAAATATACCAATTAAACATCTCTAAAGGAGAGGTCAAAAGTGGGCTAGAATTTTGAACACCAATGTGATATACCTCATTGGAAAGCTTATTTAATAAGCTGTTAGAATTTAACTAAACACGAATTTTAGGAGCAACCATTTTTGTAAAAATCAAAAAAATGTAATAGAAAAACAAAACGCACATTACCTTTAATTATCCGTTTCCTAAGCAGTATAAATATTGCAATCACGTCAATAATTGCATTCTGTTACAGTACTTTTCTCTTGTAATATTATTCTAGCTGCAGCTTAATGTAATTATGACGAAAAATATTTGTTATCTTATTAGTGTAATAACAAAACGCGTGGAAAAAAATATAATTACGGGAAACGTCATGATGTCATTGTCATTGATCAGTTTGATTGACAGCGTCGAAATAATTTTGATTTTTTTGGTTGCTCAATTGACATTTGACCATGGGGTTGCCAATTGCAATAATCATAATATTGCATTAAGGATTCTTATTTTCAATTTCAATTTTTTAAAAAACGGGGGGGTGTAAAATTATTTTAAATACACCAAAAAATTTAATTAATTATGCTCTATTAACCTATGTAACTCAGATTGCTGTTCAAATTTACAATTATTTTAATCCCAGGCTCTATACATTTTTTGAACGTCTCCTTTCACTTCTTTACCACCCACACCATCCGACAAGACCTTTTTATTACTTTAGTCTAGGCCAATAAATGCCTTGCGCTCTTTCTCGTTTTGGCTTGCCCGAAGCGCTGTGTGTGTGAGCGAGATAGTGCTGCAAATTATCATGGGCTCTTACGAAGATGAATTTAGGACAAGCTAGTAAAAAAGTAAATATCCTCCAAAGCCAAACAACTCAGTGCACAGGTTCACATAAAAATGTTTATTTTCACGTGACGCAATAGACTGATCGAAATTATTCGAGTGTGACCTTAGTATGTCCTTTCTAAGGTCACGGCCACGGCAGACTATATTTAGGGTGAACGAATAAATTTGATGTTTTCGATCAAGTTAAAAATGAAGCTTTATTTTTAATCTCATTTATTTAATGGGTCTTTGGGATTGCATATATAATGTTGTAACATTCATTTAACTTGTCTGTTTTTAAATAAAATTAAATCATTGTAAATGAATATCAACATTTTGGCTTCCTGTGTCAGAAACATTTACCTTTTTTGCTAATGTAGAATCTCTATTGATTTTATTTATATGACACTAGCGACCCGCCCCAGCTTCGCACGGGTGCAATGTCTTATACTTATAAACCTTCCTCTGGAATTACTACCTATTAAAAAAAACCGCATCAAAATCCGTTGCGTAGTTTTGAAGATTTAAGCATACATATGGACATAGGGACAGAAATAGCGACTTTGTTTTAAACTATGTAGTGATTCTGTAAGTGCGTGGTAAAGACATATCTTCGTCTATACCACACACTGTACATTTGGGAGAGTGAAATATTTCCCATTAAAAATGCAAATTTATTCAAACGCACACGTGTAGCGTTTTTGGCGATTTTCTGACCCACCCCCACCCTCACGTGAGACTGTGCGAGATTAGGTTCAGTACCTAGTTAGCAGCTAGTTATAGTCACAAAAGAAATATCTATATATATCTAGATATATCTATATAGATATATCTATATCTCTCTCAGAAAATTATCAGTATTTTGAAATCCCGAAATCCAGTATCCAAAATTCAGTATTAAAATATATTAAAGTCCCGGATTTGACATATGTATGTATGTGATACAAACACATACATATGCACATCGTAGCTCATAAATAAATATACCGATTTTTATGCAGTTTTTTTGTTAAAAGCAGAAGTGTGATTTAAATTTTTAACCTAGCTTAGCGTGTATGTCTTAACTCCAGATAAAAACTATTCTATGTCCTTTCCTGGATCTGAAACTATCTTCATAGCAAATTTCATTCAAACTGGTTTAGTAGTTTTAGCGTGAAAGCGCGACAGATACGGACAGAGTTCACATTAAATTTTATAATACTTAATAATAATAATAAATTCTTTATTTTCAGAACATAGAGATCCATAGTGTTAGTACCAATAAAACTTATAACTAATGTTAGTACTTAAATTAACATTAAATTATATGAAACTAAATTATGTTATTTACAATTATTATAACAATACAATTCATTTAATAAGTCATATACATAACAAATATCTGGATGACCGAGCTTTGCTCGGTAATTTTTTTTTTTTTAAAAGACATTTTCTAAAAATGATTCCTAGCTAGATCGATTTATCGCCCCCGAAACCCCCTATATACTAAATTTTATGAAAATCGTTGGAGCTGATTCCGAGATTCCAATTATATATTTATGTATATACAAGAATTGCTCATTTAAAGATATAAGATTTAATCATACTAAGAAGGAAATGCTTAGTTATGCAGGAGTGGACTGCTCTATTTTGCGCCTATATTATGTGCGTGCAGTTTGACCCAGCGTATAATGTTAGTAAGAATTAGGGAATAGTACCTATTATATTACCTGTGGTAAGGATGTAGGTGCGTTATCGTAGAGTAAAATGAGCAAGTAATCTAAGACATTTGCACTGCACAACAAAACATGATATGAGCATACTCCTAACTCTTTCTACTCATCCCTATATGATAGAGATAGACAGAGCTTGCAACATGTTTTCTCGTGAAAGCAGGGGTTAAGTAAATATGTTGTGTTTTTCAGAACCTTCCGTTCAACATCCACAATCGCACTCGACTCACATTGAACCTGTTCTGGTTCGTTGGCACCGGCCTCGCTGCTCCATTCCTCGTCCTGTGGCACCAGCTCGCCAAGAAGTAAAGTAAGTACTTATAACCAAATTAACACGTGACCAGATGGCTGGTTGGTATCTCAGAATTATCTATTATATAAAATTTCCATTTGTTACCGTACTCCTCCGAAACGGCTTTACCGATTTTTACCAAGTGTTATATGCGTATTCAGTTAGGTAAGTCTTAGAATCGGCTACTATCTATTTTTCATACCCCTAAGTGATAAGGGTTGTTCACCCTTACATTTTTTATCAATTTTTGGACAAAAATTTTTGTTTTTATTTTTTATGTGTCATTAAAAAATACATACGTATTACATTAGTAATACGCGGTACGAAGTTCGCTGGGGCAGCTAGTATCAGTATATTAACGCGGCAATGCTGCTAGCCTTCTGGGTACGTTCCCGATAGATAACGATCTGGAAGAATTTTTTTAATGCATTAGTTTAGGTTATGCATTAGTTACTTTACAGTCCATCAAATCAAGAGGTACCGTTTGACGTTTCACTGTTTTCTATTAAATTAGCTTAATAGAGGCGTAATTCACACTATTTTTATTAAAAATAATTGAATTATGAAGCTATTTTTATTTTAACACAACATAAACAATTTTCATACAAAAAATAAAATTCTAAATGTACTACGTTTAGAACTGTCAAACGGTACTTCTTAGATTTGTTGGGCAGTAGTTATTTATTGTAGGTTAGTTTTGAGATTGTTTTTTCAATTAGATAGATATTATTCTATCCCTTCTAATTTCCCTGCTATCAAACGATCTTGTCATAATATTATTACTGGAATCAGCTTGCACTGTACAATTTTTTTTTTGTCTATTTAAGTTGTGGTCAAGCGCAAGCCTATTTTAAGATAAAAAAAAAATTACTCAAAATCTGCATACTAAATAAATTATTAGTCTGCCAAACTGCATAACAGTTTGTCGGCAGCAGTTCTCGTTTTTAACTAATTATATAATACAGATTTAATTCTTAATATACTTACTGATTTCTAATACTACTTATTACTATTAATTAAGTTTAGGTAAACAAATAAACAACTTCTATGGACACAACATAACGTTATACAAGCACAGTCTTATCTTTTTCTACTCATCCCTGAGTGATAAAGATGGACAGAGCTTGCAACATGTTTTTTTGTGAATGTTTCGCACGTGGAAACTAGTTTGTATACCTACTTTATTTTTGTTCAACAGTAATTTGTTGAATTTAGTGAAAAACGTATAATCCTGTTTAAAATAGTATAGATGGCAACCCTAAATGTAGGTCATCTAGTATTCCTATTTACAAAAAAAGTAAATAGGAGATGATATCAACTTATTAGCTTAGGTCAGTCATATTATTATTACAAACACGCAAAAAAAATTAACAACTTTAAAACACGCTAGTCCTCCATAAATGTTAGCAATTACTTTTATTTTAATGAGACAAGGCGTTGTACAAACAGCTATGCATCAAGCTGTACTAGTACATTCCTGTGGATACGTATAATAATATACTGGCGTCTCGTTGTATGGAAATCCTGTACAATTCCAGACCAGCAGGAAATGTATAGCGTGATGTGTAGCCATGTGAAACAGTAGCTAAAAAGTTCTAAATTGCTGAATTATAAATTCTAAATACATTCTATATGATATACGTAAAACTGAGAAAAATCAAGGTGTACCCGAGGCAAGTAATGCTGTAGTGTGTAAAGAAAACCTTCATAGACTTGCAAAGAGATTCAGTGTAGCCAGGTCAAATTTTTACTTTACCCTAGGCTTGGTCTCAATTTACCCTAGAAACTGTTTTATTTAAAAAAAATACCCTAAAAATATCCTTGCCTTTCCCTTTTTTACAAATCAAACAACTGTATTTTTCAAAATAACACACATGAAAAGAAAGAGCAACTCAATTTATTGCTGTTGGTTCAACTTGGTTCCTACACAGTAGTAGTATACTACAGAGGGAATCAAGAGCACTCGGTGTGTTCATGACACGGAATCTGTAATGAAACAAAATCGTTTACAGTTATTTTATACTGTTACTGACTGTTAAACGTAAACACCCACAGTTAAGGAATAATATTTTCGTATAATTTATACTTTTATAATTTTTTTCAGATTCTACTTCGTGCAATGCTGAGAAAACATTTTTAAATAGTTAATTTCTTACTAAGCAATGTAGAAATAATCTCAAAATACATTATTTATGTGAGTAAAATGAAGAAATAGTTTTATTTGTTGCAATTGTGTTGTAATACGATTTAAATATAATATTTTGGATGCGTTCATTTTGATAACTACCAAAAAAGTAATAACTTTGAACGCAATAGTAGAATTGTCGAAAAAAAAATTACGATCGACGATTTTCTGTGAAAATTTTGTTCGAAAGAAATTTCTCAAAATGAATGCCCCACTATCTCGTATTTCAAACAAACTTAGCAGGAATGTGCTGACAAACTTTGTGAGAAATCACTCCCATGGTGGAGTTCCTGGAGAGGTGAGTTCCATTTTTGAAGTAATTGACATTATATAACTAATCAATTTTCGTCTTTGTTTTCTGTAATTTAAACAATTAGAAATCGATAAATTACTGTAGGTCTTAAACTCATTACCGTTGTAAGTTATAAATTAATACAATACAGATTTCTCTAAATTGAAGCCATGAATAACTGACTGCAGAGGTTAAGTCCAAAAGGTGCTATTGCGTTCAATCAGAGGTAAATAATATAAAATATGTCTTTGATTGCGGTCCTTCCTCCAAGAGAGCAAAGATTGAGTCAAAATAACTATTTGGGGTATTAACAATTTAATTTACATTTCTACACTGCTTTACCTATTTTTAAAATTGTTTTTGTAGGGTTGTCTGCCCACAAACCGTTATGCAGAAATAAAATAAACTAGATGTAAAGATAGTTTTGATATTAAATTGTTATTTATTTATTTTTCCTGTAAATGATATGAAATATACTAATGACGACTTAAATATGATTATAGAATCTCCCCTTCGACATCAGCAACCGCTACAAGCTGACTGTATACTTCACTCTTTTCTTGGGCTCAGGTCTTGCAGCACCCTACCTGATTACACGCCACCAGCTGCTTAAGAAGTAATTATGACTAACCTTTACATACTTTCTATCTAATATTATAAATGCAAAAGTTTATAAAAATGTATATCCATACATTATTTTTTTATTTTTTTTTTGTTACACTTTCATGCAAAAACTACTGGATGGATTTCGCACAGAGATAGATTAAGTCTGGATTACCACATAGGCTACTTTTTATCCCAGTACTATAAGGGTGAGTCATGGGTGTAAGCTAGTGAAGCTATAAAACAGAGTTCCCTGTTGTTTACGCCTGTCAGAATTAGTGCCAGAAACAAGCCAACCATCTAAGGTGGAGGATTTTGATGATCTGTGGTGCCAGATTAGCCTATTATTAAATTGCTCGCTTATGGCATTATGTCTTGGGACCATAAACAGCACTAAAAAAGAATGGTTAAGGATAAATAAACATAAATATTTTTAGTCTTATTATTATTTTTATTACTATTATTTTAATAATCCATAAATATTATTTTTACCCTCCTTGGTTTCATATGTGCTTGGGACATCAAGTAGCCTTCAATCCAGCACTGGTCAGTACTTTGTAATGATTAAAAAAAGTACTGAACAGATTTTTGTGACTGGTCAAATTTGTGTTTGTTTAATTTTTACTTCTCACAATTTAATGCTAGGGCAAGTTGATATTGTAAAAAAAAAATTCTACATGTGCCATCCCAGAATAATAATTGCCTGGTGCTCATTCCAAATTGCAAATTAGCTTTACATGATGTATCTAGAGCAGATTTTCATTGTTTTTTTTTTTTTATTGATCTAGATTCAAGTTATAATTATAAAATGTTTATCATCATCCCAAACTTTGTAATTAATACTAACCCAATTGTTTTGCAGGTAAGCATCCACATTTCCACCTTCGATGCAAGATGAGTTAGAATAAGCTAGAAAGTGTATATTTTAATCATAATTTATGATGGTGCGTTATTAAACATTCTGTTTTAGAACTATAAAGTATCTTATTTATGTAATAATGACTTAGTAATGACCATAGATTTAGGATGTAAACCGGCGTTTACATAATGCCCCTTGTTAAGCAAGGCTGTAAAACTTCATATCAAGTAGGTATTTGTGTTGATTCATACCTGTGCAGTTTTATTAAAAGAAAAAGTAACTTGCCAAATCACAGGATATTAATATACAGGCATAGCCTAGCTTAAGAGACTGGGACATAATATTTCGCAGGATTTGTTTTCATCACCCCATGTAACATTAGGTTAAGTAGGCTGTAGAAATGCAGTGTATAAAACATATTATTTTTTTTTTTTAAGTCATTGAAGTAAAACTACTTTGTAACGGATTTCATAGCGGTTTATTTTAGATTTTAACGTCGCGTCGGGATATCAAAATCTAAAATAAACTGCGACAAAATAGTAGTAAAGATAAGTTTACTTCAATGTGTTATTAATTCGCGTGAATTTAAGAAAATATTAGCTACGAGTCACTCATCTATCTATTACATAAGCTTTCAAATTGAAAAAAACCGCATCAAAATAGGTCCATCCATTTAGACTCAATAGATTTAAGTATACTGTAATAAATAGGCTCATAAGACCAAGGCAGTTACTCAAACTAATGAAAAAACTAAACTGTCAAGAAAAAAGTCACTGTCAATCCTGTCACTGTCAGTTCAGTCAGTGGTATACGTCACATGCATGTGCACTGTAGGGATGATCGATATTCGAAAAACATCGATGTTGTCATCGATGTCATAATCGAAAGCCCGACATCGATATTCGATATTTATCGAAAACCGAACATCGATGTTGGATACCATCGATGATTTATGCAATAATAACTGACAAAAAAACGAATGGGAGGGGAGTGAGAGAGAGAGAGCGAGCGAGGAGACGACGAAGAACGTACGAATGAAAGGAACGACCGGTGCGCCCTGAATGAATACGCGTTCAAAATAAACTTGATTTGTGGATACCTTCATGAAAGACATATTTTGTTTCGTAACTTCGTAAGTGGCATTGGTCGTGTCGTGCGTGAGGCCGTGAGTTAACATCGATGATAGCTGCCGTTAACATCGATGTTACGATATTTTTCGTATAGCAATATCGATGTTAAAACAGCGATGTTTTTGCTTTCAACATCGATGATCATCGAACATCGATGTTCATCGAGCATCCCTAGTGCACTGTAAAGTTGTTTGCATTCCGATTGTTTATTTATTGCATTTTTCCTCATATTTATTCTTATTTCCATATGTATAGTGCACAGACAAATATAAAAAAGGAAGGTTCTGTGTAAAAATTGTTCTATTAGCAACTATGACCCATTAACACAACCGTTTACATTATTTCTCCGGTAACCTCAAAAAACTCGAAAATGACTGAAACATCGTGTTATATCCTCGATAATGGGGGTTACACCGCTAAAGTAGGCTTCTCTAGCATGGAACCGAAGATAGTTCCCAACTGTATAATGAAAGCTAAGTCAGAAAGACGTCGTCCATTTGTAGGTTCTCAAATCGACGAATGCCGAGACGCCTCAGGTCTATATTATATCCTACCCATCCAAAAAGGCTTTCTTCTAAATTGGGATACCCAAAAAACTATCTGGGACTATATATTTAGCAAAGAATGCTGTCCAGTTAACTTTAATGAAACTCCTTTGATTGTTACTGAACCTTTATTTAACTTTGCATCAATTCAAGAGGCTATGACTGAAATTTTCTTCGAGGAATACGAATGTCAGTCTCTATTACGTATTAACGCCACAGATTTAGCTGAATATAACTATAGAAAGTCTCATAATAATGAATGCACAGTGGTTGTGGACTCTGGTTACAGTTTTACATACATAGTTCCATATATAAATGGTAAAAAATGTAAGGATGCGATACGGAGAATTGATGTGGGCGGGAAAGTGCTGACTAATCACCTAAAAGAGGTTTTATCATATAGACAGCTAAATGTTATGGACGAAACTTATGTAATCAACCAGGCCAAGGAAGATTCATGCTTTGTATCTCAAAGTTTTATGCAAGATATGGCTATAGCCAAGAAAAAAGGTAAGCTTGGTGATTATTATTTGAAAAATAAATGAAAACTATTGACGGATCCTATGAAGATCCTATTGACGGATGTGAATAGGAAAACAGCTTCAACGACTACGTCACTGCGATATCACTACAGTTTTTGTTATGTGAATTGGGCTACAGGGCCCCGATTTTAGCGCTTTAGACATTAAACTCTAATAGACATATGTCGAAGATCAAATAAGAATTTCAATAATTTTCTGTCTTCGACATTTGTCTATTAGAGTTAAATGTCTAAAGCGTGAAAATTGGCCCTGGTGCATTGAATGGAAATAGCCAAATCCGCTTACTCCTTAATTTTTTTTCAGCTCCTGAAAACACTATCATCAAAGACTATGTTTTGCCCGACTACACTTCAATACGCCGTGGCTTTCTCCGTGACATTGTAAAACCTGATGAAGATTTAGAACAACAGACTCTCCGACTCAACAATGAGCGCTTTGCTATACCAGAACTTTTATTCCACCCATCAGATGTTGGTATTCCCCAAATGGGCATTCCGGAAGCCATAATGCACTCGATAAATGCTTGCCCAGAGGAATATACAGATCTATTACTGGAAAATATTGTGTTATATGGTGGAAACTGCCTTTTCAATGGCTTCAGAGACCGTGTTTTTAATGAAGTGAGAGCATTAGCTTTGGATCATTTTGATGTGAATGTTACATTGCCCGAAAATCCTATTACGTATGCCTGGGAAGGTGGAAAGAAGATATTTAAAGATCCAGATTTTTATTCATTTTGTATGACTAGGGAAGAGTATGAAGAAGAAGGGAAGGCTTTAGCATTTGAGAGATTCGATATTTAACATAGAAAGCGAGCGAGAAAGTCTCTACAATAAGACTTTTCGTTCGATAAATGTTTGATAAGCAAAAATATGTGATGTGGTGGAACTTTTAATAATTAAGTAATTAAAGTGGTGTCACTTAATATTGGGTCAAATATTTTTCTTGATTCCTATGTAAAGTAATTAAAACCAATTTCAATCATTCAGTCAGTATTCTTAGTGATTTAAAAAAGTTGGAAGTCAAAAGAGTTCCTAAATTGAAAACAATTAAAGGTAGTTTAAAAAAATAACGTCAAATCAAATAGGTACTGTCATTTCATGATATTTTTTCATTGAAATCGTTCGAATTAGAAATAGGTATATATTATAAAAGAGAAAAGTAGTATATTCCCTGTTATAATAATACTGTAAAGCAGAATCAAAATGCTTGCTAAAATATTCACCAAAAGGAACCTAATAAAAAGTTTTCTTGTATCTCGTGCTTTTCGAACTACTCCACCTTTGAAAGATGCGAGGGAGTTGGCAAAATTCAAGAAACGTCAAGCGGATTTCCAATGTGAAGATGGTAGACCTATATACCTAAAAGGGGGATTTTCTGACACAGTTTTGTACACTACAACAATTGTTCTTACAGTTGTGGGACTGGCGTACAATATAATTACTATTTACAATCTTGCAAAACCTTCGTCTTGGAGGAAAACTTGTTAGATTCGAAATTGTGGAATAAAGTATTGATTGTAATTAATTTCGTGTTAATCATTTTTAGTTAAGTACTTATCATTTATAACATCCGTATGTAAACTGTTTTACTTCAACCCTTTTTACTGTCCAACTGCTAGGCACGACACTTGGCCAGCGTGTATGTATTAATGCCTAAAATCTGTTTAGGCCTTAATCCATATACACTAGCCAAGTGCGGGTAGGCAGATGTACCTGGTACCTGCGGTCTTTACTCAAAGAAAATTAAACTGGTTGTATGTAGGCTTCGGCCGTGGTTAGTGACCACCCACCAAATAGCCGCACCGTCAAGCGGCCTTGCCGTGTTGCGGTCCGATGTCTGGTGACACCATTCAGAGGCTGGGTCGGAATAGCTGCTACTTTTTACCCCTAGTTTCTACTGCACGAGAAAACATGTTGCAAGCACTATCTATCTCTATCGTTTAGAGATGAGTAGAAAAAGATAACACTATGCTTGTATCATGTTTTGTTGTGCAGTGTGAAAACGGCCCAGTAAGGTTTCTAACCATTTGAAAGCTTATTCCACTTCCACCTTCTAAACAAAAAAATTTGTGATCACGAATAAACCAGCTGGCGCATTCCAACTTAGACTGCATCATTGCTTAACATTAGGCAAGCTGTAGTCAAGCGCAAGCCTATTTCAGAATAAATCTAAATAATGGTTTTAAGCGTACCACTGCAAACATTCTGTACCAATGAGGGTGTTGCACCCCATTTGAATTAATGTTTGGAGGAGCGTTGTCTACTTCAATATCTCGTGGTTCTAAGCAAATTTCACCTGATTTATGTCCGCTAAAACTTATAAACCCTCACGTAATTAATGGACGTTTCCAAAGAAACTTTAGCGGGATTTATACAAAAAAAAACACAGAATATTAGCATATTATTTTATTAGTGCAATAAGGCATCCACGTAAGTTCTTAGGCATACAATCAAATGCATAAAAATAAATGTTATTTATTACAAAATCGTAATAATTATTGAAATACATACATAGTGTGCGGTCGTTCGAATTATCCCACATATTGCAGGTAATTCTTTAACCAATATATAAAATCACATTCAATGTGATTAATATTTTGAGACTTAAATAAAATTAGGGATGTCTAGCGCCCATACCTAAACCAGGTTAACATTAACTAAATACTAATTTGTAAATAAGTTGTGAAAAAACAACCTAAAGTAAACAGCAAATAACGTTGTATAACCAGCGCTAATAAAGAATCGAATCTAAAATGACGGCTTGCACTTGTAATGATTGTTTGGACCGTCAGCAAAACTAAGTAAACAATGATATTTTTTGACATAGACCCTTTAATCCTTTTTAGCGTCCCAGAACTGGGCACGGGTCTTCTCTCAAACTATCTTACAAGTTGAGAAAGTTTAGGCCTTAATCCACACACGCTGGCCAAGTGCGGGTTGATGGATGTCACTGGTTTTCGAATAAATAGTTTCCTCACGATATTTTTTTTTCAGCGGTATTAAGCAGCGGCGATGTAACAATTCACACAAAGAAGTGTGGGACTGGGAATCGAACCCGCGACCTTATATTTCAAAGGCGAGACTGAGACCGCTGCGCCACGCTGTTATATATAGACCTTGATTGTTTCAAAATAAATTTAATATGTAACTATTTAAAGAGTCAACCAAGTGTTAAACGGACTTTAAAACAGCGGAATCCGTATTTTTCTAGAACGTACAAAACCTAATACTGAATGCATATCAAAATAGAATAATATTTTTTTGTTGGCTGTACCGACGTGTGTGACTAAAGACAACAATAACGTGCGAGTAAGAGGGAATGATTAGTGCCGACATTTTAGATTCGTTTCCCTTATTGGCGCGGGTTGTAGCAACTGCGCAGTTAAGGTCGATGTTATAAGTTATTTGCTACTGCTGTACCAATCTAAAAGATATTACATGTACTCGTATAATCAGTTAAAATCTTAAAATAAGCCTTAAATCTTCCAATTATTATTGATGGGCAATGAAAAACGATTAATTGAACAGTTTTTGTAAGTAAATGCAGAGTCTTACTGTGTAAAAATATATTTTTAAAATCGCTAGTTCTATCGATAGAAATCTAATCGTGGCGATTATAATATCGATTATAACTCGATACTTCACTCGTGTATCGCTTACGGAGCGTAAAAACCACGATGACACGCTCAGTCTATCTTCGACGTTTTAATCGCAGTTTACATTGGCTCAAGTCCACTTTTACTGAACAAAGGCATTTTTTATCCTATAATAACTTGCCTGTTGCTAAGCAATGATGTAGTCTACGATAGAATTGCTTAACCAGCTAATACCGATTCACTCGTGACTTGAAGACAGGCTGATTATAGCTATTGAGGAACAGAGATGCCGGCAGCGAATTCCACAACTTGGTTCCACAGTTCACACAATAAAAGTGGAAGCAAAGGGCATCGTGAGTAGACGTGCAAATTCCACCATATACCGGTGGCGCATAGCCATAGGTTATACTTGTCCGAATTAGAATTCAAAAGCACACCTCTAAGTGTATTCGATAGATGACCGAAAGACTAGCAACAAAAGATGCTAGAGGCTCTGAAAATTCGTTATACGATCAAGTAATCATCGAAACTAGACCAAGCGTGTCGATGCGGCTTTATAAAGAGATGCAATGACGATGGGACAATGATACCCTTTATCAACCCTGCAGATAGTAGTTATTAGGCTATGTGACCGCCAAGACTATTAACAACATATGCCCACACTGCCCTTGTGAACAAGTATAGGGTAACGAACCCTGCTCACTATACCACACCACGACTGTGTCAGGAACAAGACATTTTACAAGCAGTCAAAATTATTGTCCAACACAATTAGATATAATACGGTGAGTAAATACACACAATAATAATAATATACACGGCAACACATCAAACTACTTTATTGTATTAATACTTTTCTTTTTAAACTGAGTACTTTCGGTATGGATACTTTACAACTGAGTACCGAACAGTTATCGATCCTGGGCCCTAATTCACGAAATTTCTTGATATGCCGATCAAGTCGCGGTGCAGTTGCAGTTAAGTTTACGTCTTAGTGCAAAATGGTATTTTTGTAATTATTCAGCTGTCATATCTAGTTTAAAGCGCTCGCGTGACGCGAACTTGACGCGAGCGTATCTGACAGCGGCTGTCAAAATTACCAGAATACGAAAAGGTCTGTTTTGATCGAAACTTAACTGCAACTACACTGTATATAAACTTATTTAATTACGTGAATTAGCCTAAAATCCTCGAATCGTATTCTTTACTCGTTTACATCTGACGGACTGAAAAAATTGTAGTCATCCTTATTTTACAGGTACTGTCATGTTCAAACCACATGGTACAGTACAGTGAGCAGGCTAAATGTGGACATATCTGCCGACATAACTAAACAGAAATACAATACAATAATAACATAAATAATACTTTAATCAATAGAATCAGCTGGTGACCGTACATCATCGATCTTGAGTATCATCTTGACGAGTTGTGTTGCCAGTGATATTTGTTGTTTCTTCGAGTGAAGCGACTCGATCACGTTCATCGCTTTCATGTCGTTTGATCCTACAATTAAATAATAAATCAAATATCAAAGAACCTCCCACGCATAGTTTTTTAGCTAAGAACATCGACAAGATACCTCTACAAGGTGAACCACAAAGGGTATTTTTTTTTCTTTTTTTTTACTTTTTTTTTACTACAGTGCATTCAATTCTACAATATTTGTGCCATATATTTATATAATGGGACTTAACAATCGACGTTATCTGTGGTCTATAATTTAGCAGAATTATCTTTTTTACCTTTTCTTTCTAACGAACACAAAATAAATAAAAATCAATTACCTCTGCCCATACAGTCGATGCCCAAGTTAGGGTTGTTCTCGGCTACTTGTCGCGCCTTCACTTCAGACAACGTGTCTATCGGGGACAAACCACTGTGAAAATAAACGTATATTCAAACAAACTAACTCAAATATTGTCCAATAAGGTGTAGAGCAGTGGTGGCGCAGCGGTACGGACCTCGCCTTAGAAAAATGAGGTCGCGGGTTCGAATCCTGGTCATCTTGGTGTGAATTGTTTCATCTCCGTTATTCAATATCGGTGAAGGAAAACATCGTGAGGAAACCGGCATGTCTAAGAACTAATATTTCGAGGACATATGACATCCACCAACCCGCACTTGGCCAGCGTGTGTACATTAAGGTCTCTCTTACTCATAAGATAGTTGGGGGAAGACCCGAGCCCAGCAGTTGGACACTAAAAAGGGTTAAAGTAAAAAATATTTAAATATTTAAATTACCACAGACTGGATGGTACCTTTTTTGATAATGATCTTTATTGTGCTTTCTATTTTACGTTCGTTGTATTTTTTAAAGCGGCATCTGCATTAGTGCTGTTTTTGGATTCTATTCTAGGTGTTATATACTTAGCAATGTGTGGTTGGTCTGTACAGTCACTTGGTTGGTATCTTCAGGCATTAGCAGTAGTACGTAGGATATAATGGATTCCTGAGTAAGTTTAAAGTATACCTGTTCTCAGCGAGCGCGAGCGGGATGGCCTCGAGCGCATCAGCGAAGGCTCTGTAGGCGTACTGGTCGAGCGACGACAGCTTGTCGGCCGCGCGCGCCACTGCCACGGAGCACGACACCTCGGCTGCACCGCCGCCGTACACCACGCGGGAGTCCTGGATATTATATTGTTATTAGATTTCTAGTTTGATTGAGTCAGACGACCGAGCGGTTATCAAAGCGCTGTCAAGCATCGGAGGTTACGTCGCCCCCCGATCCCCTAAAAAACTAGTGTCCGGCAACGTCCTGAGCCGAGGTTCGTCCCCACATGAGGAGCCCTCATGGCAGTTGCCACAGTACTTGATCGGTTCGACCGTCCTCGGACGGCTCACCGAAAAAGTCCGGTGAACCAATAGAGGCCCCCTTCCGGCCGATTGGGTTAAGTCATCAGCAAAAAAAAAAGGTTACAAATCATTCGTATTCGAGTCGTCGTGATAACATTGAACTGTGCTAACGTAAATAGTGTTGTAATATCCACTTTTTGGATTAATTATAAATCTCTGCCATTTTGACTGAAATCTTTTTAGTTTTAATCAGTTTCCCTTCTGATGGTTCTATATTTATCACTGAGAATCTCATAGACATTGAGATAGAATGCAGTGTTGTCTGTCGGATGTAACGTGGTGGTATATACACCTTACGAGAAAATTACACTTTTTAGAGCATACTGCTAAACAGCAGGCCGGTAGTGTGGTCAGTAAGATACTTATTTTTCACGCTGCAGGTCGTGGGTTCGATTCCCACCCAAGTCCAACATTTGTGTGATGAACATGTCTGTTTGTCTTGAGTCTGGATGTCATTATCTAAATTAAGTATGTATTTACAAAATAAAAGTATTTTAAATAGTATATTACCAACTATCTGGTTTCCATAGTTTAAGCTCTGCTTAGTTTGTGATCAAATGGCCGTGTTAAAAAAAAATACACCTGCTGTCTATGGATCAAATACACGCAAAGAACATACAACACACAGCGTGTGGAGTATAACAACGACTCAAAAGTAGTGATAGTGCTGCCGCGTTTCTGAAGGGCATCAGCGACGTTCGCGGAAGATAGAATAGATGATTTCTATGCAATCATCCGTAAACGCCGTGCTTCTTTCCAATGCAGAATACGAGCGAGCTCTCACTCCATAACTAATTTCAATGATAAAGCAAAAATTACATGTCGTTTTTTTTATAATCTTACTGAGAGACTAATTGAAAGATGGCTAAAATGTTACGAGATATGTATTGCACAGAGGTTATATTAGACCAAAAACATGCATTTGTATAGTGAGTACCTGCACAAGACTGCGGACAATGCACAGTGCGTCGTGCACAGAGCGCTTGGCCTCGTCCACAATCATTCTGTTGCCGCCGCGCATCAGTACAGTCACCGCGCGGCTGTTAGAACACTCCTCGATCACCAACATCTCTTCCTTAGATGTACCGAAAGCTGAAAAAAGGTAAATGATTAAAAAAAATTATATATTAATTAAAAGAGGTTGTTTAAACTACCTAATAACCACCGATAAAGGTTCCGAGTTCGATTCCTCGGTCGAGCAAAGACTTTTCTAATATACTTTGAGATCTTAGTTGCAGTTCGAAATTTCAAATTGTGCTGGATGAACGGCATTAGGCTCGCCCCCTATTACATATGGGACCTAAACATGGGGCTAAAAGTGACAACCACAACCCACACTTAGTCAGTGTGTGTGGATTAAGGCCTATACTCTCTCAGTTAGTAAGATAGTTGAGAGAAGACCCATGCCCAGGAGTGAGGCACTAAAAAGGCTAGAAGTGAACAGGTAAACATTACTCACTCAACTCTCTAACCAGTCCACATGAGCCCAGTTTATCTGGAGTAAGTTCTTCAAACCGCGGCACGATTCTTCCACCAGTGGCTATAGCAATCAGTTCCATCTCTGGACCACCTACCCACCGGACAGCGGGTAGACCTTCAGCTAGGAGTAAGTGGTTCGCTTCATCGTCAAAGCCCCATTGACAGATCGCGAGCGAGGCTCCAGCATCCTGGAAGAAGAGGTATACTTTAGTTCACTACCCTCATCATTATACATCGTAGAGGGCGTAAGACACTTGCTTTTCACATTTTATTTAATGATTCCCTTGAGATTGTGACGTCGCATGCCTAACGCCACTCAATAGACATTACATCATTCAAATAAGTTAAGTTTCAAATAAGAGTAGGATTGGAAATCCGCCATCTATGACTGGAATTCGCAACAACTTCACATTTTTTAGTACAGTGAGCAAAAATATTTTTCTATATAATAATAACATCTAGACGAAAAATAAATAAAAATGCGTATATGTCATTGCCGTTCGAGTAAAATTGGACATTGGAGTCGAGTATACTAGGTACGAACGTATTTTACTAACTTCCGAAGACAAAAAGCGGTGTTTTAAGTTAAAACATAAAATATGTTTTTATTCGTGTATATGAATTTGTATTCAAGTTTGTGGTATCCTAGAGCGTAAATTTACCTAATTAGGTAGCTGCATTGTAATTGCTTAAATAAGTAGTTTTGACATAAATCACTTTTCCATACATTTCAAAATAATATTATTGTCAGTGATTTGATATTTTGAGCTGGCTTTACTTTTGCTTGGTTTTTGGTATGAAGTTAGCCGCGAGTCCAGTCCTATTCTTATTTGAAACGCATAGTACACAAGCAAAGTATCACTGACAATTAGGGTATATACAACTTCCCCACAAATCCTTCCCCTCGCTCGACCGGACGATCTTCCCTTTACACTGGACAGCTACAGAGCAATGAGTATTAACAAAATGTGAAATTTAAAAAGGTATCGCCATATAATATCATCTTACCTTAACTCTGCGGACCATTTCCAAGAACTTGTCGTGTTCATACTGTCGAAGTTCACGGTATTCTTCTACAGAGCCCACTTGAAGCTTATGCTTGGTCTTGGGCTTCGGCGGCTCGAACGGACAGGTCAGGATCGCAAGTTTCACGTTCTACACATAAATTGATGATTTAAATTGAGCTTAACTTAAGTAACTGTATTGGCCAATGAAAAAACTAAAATCTCATTTAGGGGGGAGGTCATGGCAAACATCACATAATTTTTCTAGTAGTCACTCTTGAGGCCGTGCACGAATCTCCATAGACTGAATAATAGTAGATCTTTTCTTAATTTTATTTTTATATACATTATTTAATTTTATGACTGTGATTTTAAATTACGTTAATATATCAAAAATACTACAATGAAAGTAATAGAACAAGTTTCTTTTCTCAATAATCCAACACGTTTACAGTCCAAATAGAAATTTTGAAGAATCTTGCGTGAGATTAGGGGTGGGGGAGGGAGTTAAGGGAAATCTTATGATATCTCACCAAGGGGGGGAGGGGTCGAAAAATGCTGAACCTCACGTAATTATTAGACGCCCCCTAGTTAGTATTAGGCATTAAGTTTTACAACACGTTCTAAAACAAATTACTTTTGGTAATGACCTGATTCCTGAATAATGTCTGGTTTCAAGTACAGTATAGTCTTTGCGGTTCTGTGGGCTAATTCACGTAATAAATTAAGTTCAGTTGCAGTTAAGTTTCGATCAAAACAGCCCGTTTAGTATTCTTGTATTTTTGACAACCGCTATCAGATGCGCTCGCGTCAAGTTCGCGTCACGTGAGCGCTTCAGACTAGATATGACAGCTAAACAATTACAAGAATACCATTTTGCACTAAGACGTAAACTTAATTGCAACTGCTCCGCAACTCGATCGGCGCGACAAAAAATTACGTGAATAGACTAACAGGTTGTATTCATAGATCAAAAAAGGAACTTCCCAGTACTTACCCTCAAAGTCTTCGGCATCTGCGGGTGGCTCATAGTCTTGTCAATGACTACACCCTTGACCAACATCGAGTCTTCCATCCGGCCGCCCACTTTGCCCTCCACTTTGATCAGCTCGAAGTTCACATCGCGTTTCTCTAAATCAGCTACTGACAGAACAGCCTAAAAATAACAGGAGAAATTAGATGTCTTTATTACCTATTAGGAAGGTAAAAAGTTACCATACATAGCCTATAGACAGTTTCAACACTAGAGGCTCTTCCTCAAGGATCTGTGTCGTAGTCATTCTTATTTTTATTAAAAAACTATCTCTTATCTTTTCACATGATCAATGCTTTATATAATACCCAGCAGTGGAATATAAAGTAGCCTAAAGGTTTTTTTTTATCCTATTAAGCAATGATGCAGTCTATGATGAAACGAGCTTACCCAGCAAATACTGACGCATAGCTTTCTCAATAAATGGACTATCTAAGAGTGCAAGAATTTTTCAAATCTGCTCAGTAGACCCTGAGATTAGCGCATTCAACACATTTTAAGCACGTTATAGCTAAAATAGGTTTATAATTCGTTTGTCTGTCTGTCATCTTGATATTTATACTAGTAAGAAAGAGACAAAGATTATTATTTCCATTTTACTTTAAATTGCATGCCCTTCGGTAGAATGTGGGGGTACTCCGTAAAAATGTAAAATCTTTATGTAACACCCATGTTTGCAATAAATAATTTTGTTTTGATTTAAAGATTAAATTTTTTTTTATAAATAAGACAGTTTATCTATACGGTTGTATACTCACATCAACTGCAATCTCAGCCATCAACCGGTGACATTTCACCACAACTTTACTGCCCAGTGTCGTCATTGCAACTTTAATCAAGTTTTCCCTTGTATTCTTGTTCACCGGGAACGCTTCACTGATGCCTTCAAGATGTTCGAGAGCAGTGGCTGCTGCCATCTCAAGACCGTCAGCGATGCGGATTGGATGGATGCCTTTGTCCAGTAGATTGGAGGCCTGCTCCAGTAAGGCACCTGGAAATGAAATTGTGCGTCAACATTTTGGGCAAGAGGACAGAGGTAACATAAAGTACATATATGTTTATTTTAGTATTCTGTTTGAACCTGTCACTACCATCACTTCAACCCTTTTTAGTGTCCCACTACTGGGTGCAGGTTTTCTCTTAAGTATTTTACGAGTTGAGAAAGTTTAAGTAAGGTCTAAACTTTCCACACACGCTGACGAAATGCGGGACATGCTGGTTTCTTCACTATGTTTTCAGTAGTAATGAACCAATTTACACAAACATGTGTGGGCATGACTAGGGATGGAACCCACAATCTGATATTTCAAAGGCGCCACCGCTGCTTACATTTCTGTATGGACCTTTAGATAGAGGAAAAAATATGGTCATAACAAATAGTTCCATGGTATAGGCAGAAGTGAATATTTCTTCCTTTGTCCCCAGATTTTGCTTCCTGTGTGCCTTTTACCATTCATTGGGCACAATTGACAGCTTTGGGGAGATTTTTCTGAATCGAAAATGTCTAATAGTTCTCCTATTGCCGAGATTTTAACAAATATCACTTACCAGCCAACACCACAACTCCAGTAGTTCCATCACCAATCTCATCATCCTGACTTTGAGCCAACTGAACCAGTAGCTTTCCAATCTGATGTTCTACATCCATAAGCTTCAAAATTGTGGCTCCATCATTGGTAACCGTGACGTCACCATCTGCAGACACCATAAGCTTATCAAGCCCACGGGGACCGAGTGATGTGCGGAGGATTCCTGCGATTTGACGGGCAGCTTGGATGTGTGACTGCGAATAAAATTGAAATACTTTTAATAATCTATTTCATTATGTAACTTCTAGAAGACCTATTATTAAAGAGTTCCTCAATTCAACTTCAATTTTTTCTGTATGTATATTATGTCTACCTATGCGGGAACCAGACCTTTGCCAAGCCGCATTCCAATCTTTAAACAAGTCTATTATGATTATGTCACAATTCTACCAATTATAGATTAATTTTTATCATTCTTTTTTTGTTTTAAAGGTAAACTTGCCAAGTGACGACTGAATCAATTTTGTCCATGGGAGTGCATCTTTGATCTGAATCCCCTCATGTGGTCCCCAGGTAAAGCAAATCAGGTGACAATAAACTGGAAATAACTGGCTTCAGCCATGGTTACCACCACCCACCAGACAGAGCCAGACCGCCAAGAGGCCATGCCGTGTTTTAGTAAAATGTCTGGTGTCACCATTTAAGGGGATTGGAATTGTTGCTCCTTTATGGTTACTAACCATATGTAGCCTCATTCTACTGCCACCTTTTAACCAAAAATCATTCATAACCATAAGTGAATTTATTAAAATGCTATGATTTGTAAAGACCTAACAGCAGTGAAATGAAGACCCTTGATTTATCTTTATGTGAGTTTATTGGTGATCATAAATCACCACTAAACCATGGAATCGTGATGGTATAATTATAGAATAATAGCTTGAGACAAGACACTTCAGACACAGCCAAGGAAGATTTCATGGTAAATCAATACACTATGTGATATTTTCAGTCATCACCAGTGTCCAAAAGCTAAAATACAACACGAGGAAAGTTTTTTTACCCCTAAATTTACCTTTTTTACTGTAAGTAGTTTATTATGACAAAACTACATTTCTTTTGCAAATACTTAAGTATATTTTACACTGTTTGACTAAAGTTTATCATATAAATAGCGTTTATCCGATATTATGAGTTAGGATTTGTTCACAAAGCATCTTGACAAGTTGCTTCATAATCATGTGATTCACCAAACACCTGATGATTTGATAGCCCGTATTTTCATAATTATGACTGAACTTGGGTATTTTAATTCACTAAAGACTAGTAATACTGTGAAATTAACTTATTATCTTAAATTCATGCCTTAAATACGGCTATTTTGTAAAGTATTCTAAATTAAAATATTGATTGAAATAGGTTATAGATGCTACCTTAATAATATTTTTTATATAATATGTAGGGATAAAGAAACAGTTTATTCTTAATGATTAGAAGTACCTATCATATCAAAAACAATGGGAATTACATAAAATTCTTACCTTCAAGGCATCGATACCGGTTAGCCTTTTCTGCCTATCTTGGTCTCTCAAAATTATAAATGGACGTCCATACTCGTCAAAGGCCACCGTTCCAGGGAACAGAGCCATTTTTAACTATAATAACACAACACAAAGTCACGATGAATATAGATTAAATTTTTCACACAGGATGAAAAGGAAGAAAAACAAATTGCAATTTTTTTAGATTTTGACAATTGATTGACATTTGTCTTGTATGACATTTAGCGTTTCGTTACTCGCAGAATTTGAAAAAAGGATGTAAGAATAGTGATCTACTTAACGATGTTAGTGAAGAATAATGTTCTAACAACTACTTAAAATATGCTTTTGTTTGGTCTTTTGGTCAAAGTTATTTGGAGATCACACTTATTATTGGGTTTGGATTGTGTGAGATTATTGTGGCGGAATAATCAACAAAACCACAAAACAAACATATAAATTCATGTTCAATCCGTAATTCACTCCTATTTATTTCTTTCATTCATAAGTTATTTCACTAATTCATTCAGTTTAATCGATTGATTTACTTGTTCGTTTCGATTGTGTGCTATGAACATCTCTAATATCATATCACCCAAGTTTCACACAAAGAGCATAATATAGGTATACGCTTACGCTGGTTTCACATTCGATTCCTTTTGTAAATCCTTGTGTAGAAATTGTATAGAACACAGTACAATAGGGGAGTTGTGACTTGTAGTTGCTGCTAGAGTCGCTGGCTGCTATGACAAAAGGTAATGGAACGCAATAGTTCTTTTATGATGAAGAGTCGCTTTAAGTTATACTGTATACCGGGTGTAACATGTGGGTGTAGTCATATTTAAGGATCCGATAGAGTAGCTATCACGTGGTAAATTGAGACTAAAATTATATCTCAAAAGTGAATATAAAAAAGTTAAAGCGTATCGAAATTGACATTAATATCGATATCGATAGTGAAGCGATCTACATCAATATTAAATCAGGTGATCATGTCAACGACCTTTGCAAAACAAACTCTTGTCCTTTACTCCTGGTATCCAGATTGACACAATTGCTTCACGATATCTAATATTAATTAAGTAGGGGTTCCGTCGTATTACACGCACATTAATTGAGACTACCTTATTGGTTTAAGTGATATCGTGTTGGTTTTAAAGGTCCGGGTCCTTCGTTCGAATACCAAGTCGAGCTCAAGATAACATTATTTTCCTGTTTTTTTATGACTGGTCATGAAAACTTTTAACAAAAAAAGAAGACATGGATACACCTATGATAAAAATAAATTGTGAAGACAACTTACATGATGTGAGTTCTCAACTAACCAACAAACAAAAGCCGACCTAGAATAAAGCTGTCATAACTTAAACCATCATCTGCTCGTGTAAACAGAGACATGTAATATTATTTAGTCTCAATAATAATTCTTCGTTGCCGCCTATTCGCAAAATGGGGATAAGATTTCTAGGAGTCAGCAAGTATTATCTGCAAGGTACCGGGTACGAACACGCACGTAGTTAAATGAAATGAATTGATATCAATATTCTTTTATAAATTTAATCATTTGACTGCATGAAAATTATGGGTAGGCCTTTACTCACTAGGTACTAAATAGTGGTTAAAATTGATTATTATGTTTTATTAATTTTCTTTAATTAGCCTCAAAATTTGTATGAAATAAAAATGTATGTGACTTTTAAACGGCTAAACAGATTTAAACGGCTGAACCATCCCTGAAAATTGGGCTTTCAAACAAAAACACACACACAGCGGTCGACTTATAACACCTCTGTCCGTTATTTCGTCCGTGCATACCAGGGTTGCAGAAAACAAAAGAAACAACGCGGAAATGGTTTAGTACTACAATACAGGACCCTAAAATACTATTGTAAACAATATGAGCATAGGTAAAGACTATCTCTTTCGAACACGACTTCTCTTTTTTTCTTTATAATTGCGAATGGTTCCGGATACATTAATAGAAGCTTATGTATCAGTGGACAAAAGAGTTTTGTCTGATTAAATTTATTGGATGAAATTATCAGGAGGCCTAAAACTCAGCAGTGGAAGCAAGCGGCTGAATGATGAGTAATTTTTTTTTACTTAGATAGTTTTACTTTTCATACCATGTAATGGTATGAAAAGTACAACTATTATGGAAAACTACTAATACAGCGCGGTGCGGCGCACCGGCGCAGCGCGGCGCCGTAATTTTAACTGAAACAAAACTGCTTTAGATACCAGGGTCGCAGAAAGCAAAAGAAACAACGTGAAAATCGTTTAGTAATATCACACAGGACCCTAAAATTTATTGTAAACAATTGTGAACGTAGGTAATAAACTGTCTCTTTTGAATATGAAGTCTCTTTCTTTTAATCAAAAACAAATAGGTTCCGTAGGTGTTTTAATTAGCTTTAAAAACGAGTATGTAAATCTATCGTAAATGTTTATGAAATTCGAGATTTAATACCAACGTATGGTGTTATGTGTTTGTGAGCCTATCCAATGTATGATGCGACGTCGTCGCACCCAAGTGAATACACCAATTTTAGGGAGCTGTGCTGTTAGATAGCCGTCCTAATCGAATGTTCTTAAAGGATTAGGCAGCGTAATGGCTATTCTTTCTATTGCGGAAGAAATAACGAACACCTAACGCTTTTTACCACCTGGGATTAGAACCTTCGCCAAGCAGTTTTATAGCAAACACGTCCACCTAGACCAATAAGGCAGTCCTGTGATTGAATACCAGCTTTCTGGCCGCGGCTGCGCTCGCGCATATGTCGGTTATTGCGCTAAACCATTAACTTCTTTTTACGCAGTTGGATAAAAAATATCCCATATCCTTGTCTGGGTCTCAAACTATCTCCACACCAAATTTTATTTACATCGGTTGAGCGGTTTTGAACTGAAAGCGCAACTTACAGACAGACAAAATAAGTTTCCCATGGTTTAGAATTTAATACTAACAGGTACTAGGATAACATAAATATTAGAAGCATACAAGCACGTGTTTCAATAGAGTGAAACGGGACCCCAAAAGATAAACACAGCCGAAAAGGTACCTTTTCTGTCGTGTTTACTATACTATTTAATATTATAAACATGAAGAATATGTTTGTTAGGATGAACCCGCTAATCTCAGGGACTACTAGTATGATATGAAAAATTCTTGCACTTTTAGATAGCCCATTTATTGAGAAAGGCTATAGGCTACTTTTTATGGTTGTAGGCTTCGTTTTATCCCACTACTGTGCATAATATAAAATGTAGGTCACGCAGGTGAAGCTGCGTGCTCAAAGCTAATTACCTAATAAGTTCGTTTGATCTCTGCGACAAAGAAATAATGAGTGAGAAGGATTGTGGCTTTGTTCAGTCGCTTGTTATTCTTAGTGGTGATAAGTTGATATTTATTTCGATTACGTACCAATCACGCGTCGTAATGTCTTTCTACAGTAATAGTGAATATTACGAGATGATGCTTTGTGTGGGTGCAGCAGACGGAAGTTTACGTAATGCTCGTCAACTCTATCGTCAGAGATTTATCGACGGGAGACCAGAAGCTGAGCGTAGGCGTCTTCCATCTCTGGAAACATTCAGGAGGCTAGTATTTCGACTGCAGGAAACGGGGTCATTCCGTGGATCCAGTTCTCTTGACCGCCCAACCGCGCTGGATCCGAACTTTGCGGAAGCAGTGCTGGAACATTTTGATAACAATCCGCGGACCAGCACTCGTCGAGCCGCGCTAGCCCTCGGCGCTACGAACCACATGCAAGTGTGGCGAGTTCTTCGTGATGACGGCCAACATCCGTACCACTTTCAAAGAACCCAAGAGCTCATTCCGGCGGACTATGCAGCGCGTGTGTCATTTTGTGTGTGGTACCAAAACCAAACAGCCAGGTCACCCGAGTTTGCGAGAAGAGTGCTATGGACAGACGAGGCATCTTTTACGCGATCCGGCATCAGCAACATCCATAATGAGCATGTTTGGGCCTTTTCTAACCCTCATCTCTCGTCACAGTCGTCATTTCAACACCAGTGGCGCATAAATGTTTGGGCTGGCATAATTGGAACAACGGTGATAGGCCCATGTTTTTTGCCACCTCATTTAAACTCGGTAAATTATTTGTCTCATCTGACAGGCTATGTAGAAGATGAACTCGAAAACTTGTCTGTTGAGACCTATGTCCATATGGTCTACCAGCACGACGGGGCACCGGCACACTACGCGCGAAGTGTGCGCGAGTACCTTAACCGCCGTTTCTTGCAGTGGATCGGACGAGGGGGCACAGTCCCATGGCCACCACGTTCGCCAGACTTAACGCCCCTAGATTTCTTTCTATGGGGCTACATAAAAAATATTGTGTATGCATCTGAGTTTGGGACACAAGAAGAGATGGAGGGTGGCATTAGGACCGCATTCCGCACTATCACCCCAGATATGCTGCGAAATGTGTCTTCTTCCATGTTGCGGCGGACTATTTTGTGCATTGAACAGCAGGGCCGACATTTTGAGCCTTTTTTGTGATAAGATTGAAGAAGTTAAGTGTCAAAATGTGATATAACCTACAAAATATTCCTAATGCAGACTCCCTAACAAAGTACCTACGTACTAGTGACATTGTTTTTAGAGTGTTTACAAGTTCCAATTACACATACGTGTGAGTGATTTGCTTTAAGTGTTTTTGAAGCATCTACCTACCTAGCTAAAGTTTAAAAAGTACAACAAATATTGTGTGTGATAGTTGACTAGATTTAAACTTTTTCGTCTGCTCGCGCGCCACCGCGCCGTGCGCAGATACTAGGAGTAACAGGAGGAGCTCAAAGTTTGTCGCTAATGTAAGTACACTACTCTTGAGGTCATTGCTCCGCTAGTGATGGGTTGAGTTTGTTTACATAGTGACGTCATTCATATAATTATTTTGTTCAATAACTATTAAAAATTTAAACACCAGTTTTTTTCACTAATTGATAATCTATAGGCTTCTATATCACATTCATTATCGGTTCCTTAAATATGACTACCCCCAGGTGTTACACCCTGTATAGCTATTTTTTTTAGAATAACTCTAGATTTTAAACTTAATAGATAACCCCAACGCATAATATATTTCAGCTAAAATCATCTTTATCTCTACAGCAAACATAACTAAGTATACTGTGGAACAAATTGGTACCTACCTACCAGTGAGTTGTTTGTAATTACTGCGGCAAACATTTGGTTCGCTGTGTCAGTAATATTAGTTCAATGGTACCTAACTATATATTTATACACTTAAACACGGATCGCACATAAAACACCCTTCTTTTTTGTCGGGGGTTAAAAACTTTATTCCCTCTCCATATCTATCCTATTTGACAATTGTGGGACCTAAAGGATTATTATCCCGTAAGTTACCCTATCAAGATTGTTCACACAACAGACGCCATCGACACAGGAGCGACCCATTGCCCCACCTCCACTGGAACCTCCAGCGAACCTTTCCTGCAGCTGTAGCATGGCAGTGCGGCGGCGGCGCGGCGTGACGGGCAGCTTGGCGACGCACTACCACGGCATTCTCTTGTGTTCAGCGTAGGCAGACCAATTTCCTTTTATAATATCTGTTTTTCCATTTGAATATACCTACTTTAAAAATATAGTCGTTTTATTACGTCCATTTAGGACCCTATCAAAATTCTACCGAAGTTTAGTACATATAGGAGAACTTTTTAACGAGTGCGCAAATTTTTGGTAGTTCTGTATTAGCACAGATAGTGTAATTTTATACTGTTTCAGTGATACTTCCTCACTAATATTATAAACGTGAGAGTAACTCTGTCTGTGTCGCGCTTTTACGCCACAACTACTGAACTGATTTAGATGAAATTTGGTACCTATGGTGGTAGTTTAAGGCCCGGGAAAGGACATAGGATTAGTTATTATCCGACTGCGCATTAAGAGATCAATAGTTAAGCGCAATAACCGGCATACGAACCGAAAGCTAGTAGAACATATTATTATTCCCATTCATTGTTCAATACGTTTTTTTATTATTATTATTATTATCCCACAGTTGGGCAAAGGCCTCCCCTAACACCTTCCAGGCGGCGCGATTCTTGTGCCCGTTCCATCCAATTATCCAAGAATTTATCGATTTCGTCCCTCCATCTTCGTCTCGGTCTTCCGCGACGCCTCCTTGGATCTGAATGCCAGTCTGTGGCTATCTTTGCCCCAAGGACCTTATAATAATACTATAATGTCCTTACGTAACCACAGCTCGCTTGCACTACGGTAAACATGGCCAACAATAAAAATTAATAAAATTTAGTAAAAAATAATAATAATCTATAATTTATAATAATTAATAATTTGAATTACCCCGTGTATTAATTTACTCTATGACAACAGCTAGTGACCCTGGCGAGCGCACAGCTGTTACGTCAGCAAGTGCGTGACCGTACAATCAAATTGATTGAAGAAAAAAAAAACGCTTTGCTTCCACTTTCATTGTGCGAACTGCCAAATTGTGGAACTCTGCCGGCATCTATGTTTTCCGATAGCTACAATCTGCCGGTCTTCGAGTCACGAGTGAATCGGTATTTACTGGGTAAGCGCGTTCCATCGTAGACTGCATCATTGCTTCACATTAGGCAAGTTGTGGTCAAGCGCAAGCCTATTTTAAGATAAAAAAAGAAGTGAAAGATATTTTACCATTAATATTGATTGAATCAATATATCTTTCGCTGGCGATTACTTCATATTTTTTAGTACTAAATAAAATATCAAAATAAAAAATACCTACTTAATTACTCTATTATCATGATACTTTATATTTTATTTACTTATTCGAAAAATAGTTGTCGCTAGAGGCGCTATTACTTGATTCCATACAAAAAGTATGGTTTACTAACGGCAGTTAGGACAGTACCCTTGGTACAGTTCGTCAATACAAAAAGTTTATTTTATCGTTTAATACCTTTCCTTATCGTTTTAAACCTGTCAAAATGTGTTTTATACGTTCAGAACTTTCGATAGAAAGAAAATTTTATACTAGAAACTAGCTGCCCCAGCGAACTTCGTACCGCGTATTTATTAAAAAAAAAATTCACTTAAGGCTTAAGGGGATGAAAAATAGATGTTGGCCGATTCTCAGACCTACTGAACATGCATAAGAATCGGTCAAGCCGTTTCGGAGGAGTATGGCAACGAAAACTGCGACACGAGAATTTTATATATTAGATTACTAGTATAGTATTATGTTATCTGTGCTAGAAATAGAGTAAAATTGTTTTAAAAAAGGAATTGGTAAAATAGTTTGTTGATTTTTGCATTTTGTAATTTAATTTTTTTAACGATAACCAGGGAATTAATATCTTAGTGATAAAACTAGGAAACAATAAAAACCAAATTAGTATTATGATATTTATTTTATTATATTGAAGTAAATAAACCTATATACATTCCTGTACCACAAGTCGTCGACCTTTGGATAGTTTTGTGAATGATAACACCGAGAACGGAGAGCCGTTGCAGACAATTTTGTAACACTGACTTAAAAGCTAAAACAGTTAACATACGCTTGACTATGCTGCGGAACTTTACATTGTCAGCTCCTGCAATTGAAAAATAAATTGGCTTTAATAAAAGTGCAGTTTGTTAAAAACTAGCTACATTGCGCAAGACTTCAGGTCTGAATATACACTAAGATATAACCTATGCTCAGATAAATTCACCTAATGTACATATGAAAAGAAAGCTGAAGGAAGGTGAAGGGGGTGTTGCGCATGTGGTTACAGCGCGGGAAGCGGTGAAATTGAGGAATCAATAGCACATTTGCAATAACCTTATACCACCAAACAGACCGATAAATCTTGACCGCTAGCTGTCCTCTTTACATGACGCGACCTGTACCTACAAATTTTTAACTACCTACTCTTTTTAGAGAACTGACGCGGAGCTGAGTAGAGTGGAGAGGAGTGGACCTTGATTGGCCAATCACAGTGCTTGAACATTGTTTCCACTGGTGTGGAGTGAAAATTTCGAGCACTGTGATTAGCCAGTTCACAGTCTCTCCGCTCCAATCCGCCCAGCGCCGCGTTAGCGGGAAATAAAGAAAGTTCTTATCCTATAACTTTTTAACCGCTCCTAGCGCCTTTACTTGCTAACCGTGTAGCTTGCTAGTAGTCTGTCTTGAGGCCAGCATTTCTTTTACTAGTCTACTTACAAGTTGACTGACTAAGCTGTTTAGTTCACAAGCCTAACCCATTTACAACCATGTATCTGTTAGCACAGTGAAGTGAACTCACCATAATAGCATTGACAATGTCAGACTGGTTGTTCCGCAGCGCCCGCACCGCCCGCGCCCGCGACACATTCGCTTGAGACATCACTATCTCCACGTCCTTCTCATCCACACCAGTCTCGTCAACTCCTTCCTCGTCCTCTTCCTCAGCTATAGGTGCTACCGTCTGTAAAAACAATGTTTGTTACAATAATAAAAATACTATTTATATTAACCAATGAATGGAGCTGTAGGCTACCCAGTATGTAAAAGCAGACATTGGGGGTTGACTTGGCTTCATCAGCCATTGCCTATCGTGGTCCAGTTGTCTTAGAATACGAACCACCAACACCAGATCGTAGCCTCGATCTTGGGTTTTGCTCAATGCCTTTAATGAATTGTTTTATTACTGCTGCTCACTGACCAGATACCTTTAAAACACTACATAGCTGGGTATCACTACATAATATCCAACAACAAGTTTATTTTGATTAATTCCTAGGACAACAACTTGAACAAAATTAGCTATAATATGTTACCCTGCAACGTCTTATGTATACAATATTTGAATAAAGTGATGTCTAGCAGGTATCTTGTCGGTGCTGCTACTCAACATTAGTGAAAGGTAATATTACGGGGAAACCTAAAATGTTGTGGCCAGCGTCAATGCACCTTCCACACTAACTGGGCTCTATCTCACACTATCTCATAATTGAGAAGTCAAAAATCAATTTACCGTTCCAGTAGCAGCTGCATCATTGCCTGCCGCAGCACTTTCTGGTGCCTTGAACCGTTCCGCAGCTGCCATAGTAGCCTGCTGTGACAGATCTTCGATCTTAGCCTCACCGAACACAATGTATGTGTCTGAATGTGGGTTCTTGTAGACATCTGGTGAATTGATCACAAAGAGGATGTTCTTAGATTTGCGGATTGTCACTCTGTTCACTCCTTGTACCTGTAATGTTTAGGTTATGGTTTCAAGGTAAGGTTTACTATTGAAGATTGTAGCAGGCTTGGATTTCCGAACTATTTCCGTCATTTGTGCGCCTATTTTGCGTGTAGGGTTTACTAATACTTAAGTGTGATGAGGTTAAGTGACACCAGGGGCGTAGCTACCGCCGTATTAAGAGGAGCCCTTGGCTACTGGGGCCCAAGTTTGTGTAAGCAAAATTTTGTAAAGCAAATTATGATCATTATGATTTGATAATTTTACCACAATCAATCTTTGAATGGGCCACCATTTAATGATTTTGTTTCTGAGGAGATGTTAAGCTGGTTCTGGCTGCAGTCAATAGATCAGTTGTTATACCTAGTCAGGCATAGAGGTAGCTAAGTAACAGGCATTACTTACTGGTTTAAGACCAAGCTTGCTCATGATCTTGCGGGCTTTCTTCTCGCCACGCGATTGTTTAGCTTTGGAGACAATGTCAATGCCCGCGATAGGGTTGGCAATGCCCCCCGCTCCTGGTGCTCCTGAAATTTAAAGTTTTTACCTATTAATATCTTAATCGAGTCCGTTTTTCAATATGCCTGAGCGGCACTAATATTAAACATGTTCTATAACATAATTTGATGTGAATAGATTTAATATAAGTTTGTTCAAATGTAAGAAGATGGCACGGTAAAGGCTATCCAAAACAAGCAAACAAGACAAGTGGTCTACAAAACGACTTTTAGATCAATATGTGATAACAAGTACAATTCTTAGTAGCAGTTTTTCCAATTCTTTTATTATTGTAATAATTGTAATGATTATATTATTGAAACTGCAAAATAAATTACAACATTTCTGTTAAACTCTCACCTGCATCTTCCAACTCCGGGATAGTGTCATCGGAGTCACTGTCAGAGGAAGCAGTCTCCTCCTTACGCTTCTCTGTCATGCTTGCGGTGGCCTTGTCCAGCTCAGTTAGTTCTGGCATCTTGGAGTCTGGTGAGGTTATTTTGAGTGATCAATTCCTGGAGACAAAGACAATAATGACATTAAGATTTAACATGTCTGTTTTGTAACATAAAACTTTATTTATTTATTTTGATTTTATCTTGTGTAATTTTACAAGTCTCTCTTTCAGGTCTAATAAATAATTTTGCTAGGTGAAATACATTTTTCATCATAGTTTTTAAAAAATATATGAACCAATTTTAATAAATTTTAAAGAGTACCATTTAAAAAGCCTTTGATACCCTTTGAAACAATTTTGATCAATTTGGCAGTTATCATGTAACCTACATACAAAAAAAACATAGTCAAATTAAGACCCCTTTTTGAAGTTACAATAGAAGACTGTCTCATCCATTCAACTATAAATATATTTGTACTATAATTATCATTCTAACATATCTGTAACAACCACAACTACCAGATAAGGCAGAAACCAATGCAGTATCCTGTCGATTTATATTGATAATATTTGGTATAATATGCAGGGGCTAAGCAAGTGTAAAAAGAGCCCTGTGGAAGACATCTAATATTGTTCAGATTCAGGTCAAGCTATAGAACAAATGGCAATGGACTTCAGAGTATTTACTATTGCAGCTGTACAGTGGTCAAAGGGTAAATGCTTGGTCAGTGGGTGCTCTGATTAAAAGGACCTTGATGCACACCTATTCGGCCATAAGGTTTGACACACAGTAAATGACGATTATATTAAGTCACTCTTATAAGCATGAGCACAGATGAAGATGAACATGATTAAAGCATTCTTTTTGAGGTGTAGGATAACCTCGGCAGACTGAATTCTACATTAGATACAGTAAATCAACTTCAGAAAGCATACTTGTCTTCAAGACCATAATGCACAGAAGAACTGCCTTTGAGCACTAATCATTTAAATCCAAAGGTCGTTTTACCCAAGTGATCATTATTAATTTGCAACAGTGTGTTGCATGTATTAAACGGGGCCTGTATCAAACGTGTTGACGGGCTAACATAGGAAAAAAACTAACATTGTCAATTTTCTCTGGGTTTCGTCAGGGCCCCTAAAGCCGGGGGCCCTCGTTCATTGATATGGCGGTAAGTTTGACCCTGGCTAGCAATCAATAAACCTTACTTAAATTCGAATAGGCAATCCATAGCCATTCCAGATGGGTGCACTTACGTAAAGCTACTTATAATAGCGTATTAATCGCTTATCAGATCTATATATTTGAGCACAAGAGAATCGAGCATGAACGACAGTAATTAACCATTGCAATGTAAATACAAGTGAAGCGAATGTGTAATGGTTATTTATAAGGTGTTACCATAAGAAATAACATTTAAGAAAGTCTTATGATTGTTAAATTATAGTAATATCTCCAGAATAGAACAAAATTAAAACAGAGCGATGAGCGAAAATGGGCGCGGGTATCGCTCAGTAATTTTATTAAAGTTGCACAGAAATAACACCTTAGATAGATCACACTGCCACCAAATATCACTATTAATATTTCTGTAACCACTAAAACACAAAGATTTCAAGGAATTCACTGGATTTATTTACCTTGCAAGGAATTTATTTCAGAAATTCTATCCGCTGAGGTTTTTAGGTTGACTGACAGACTGAAAGAGACAAAAAATCAATGACAGTTCAATAGCGAAGGAAAGAAGGAGACCAAAGATACAAATCGATTTATTAATAATATAGATTAAAAATAGGTGTTTTGGACTTTTGAGTGCCTACGGTTCATAATTCTACAAAAGCATAATAGTGGTAAAATGATAGAAATGACGGTTATCGAACAATATAACTTTTTTTTTTCTAAATATAACCTTTTTTAGCTTTTGTCAGCTTCGCTTCGCTTCGCTTTTTCGCTTCTAATTTTAAGATCGCATTGTAAAAAATGAATCGTACTTTTCAATCAACCGCTGATTAAACCAAAATAATTATAACTAAAACTGTTTTATTTAAAATCACGTAACTCGCTCAAGTGAACATCGAAAGGAGAGGTCAAAAGTGGGCTAGAATTTTGAACACCAATGTGATATACCTCATTGGAAAGCTTATTTAATAAGCTGTTAGAATTTAACTAAACACGAATTTTAGGAGCAACCATTTTTGTAAAAATCAAAAAAATGAAATAGAAAAACAAAACGCACATTACCTTTAATTATCCGTTTCCTAAGCAGTATAAATATTGCAATCACGTCAACAATTGCATTCTGTTACAGTACTTTTCTCTTTTAATATTATTCTAGCTGCAGCTTAATGTAATTATGACGAAAAATATTTGTTATCTTATTAGTGTAATAACAAAACGCGTGGAAAAAAATATAATTACGGGAAACGTCATGATGTCATTGTCATTGATCAGTTTGATTGACAGCGTCAAAATAATATAGTATTGTCTTAGATTTACGCGAATATCACACATAGCTGATGTTAAACATCAACGCTCAACGAAATCTGCAGTGTGTGATATGTTCACAAAAAGGCCCCAACCATTACTTGAGATTTGATAAAACACAGGTCCTTGTCAAAGAAAACCGGTTCCTACCAAGAATGATCCGCGAAGCTATTGAAATTAAAAAACATCCTAATTTTAACAGAGAAAATGGTTGGAATATACCACCAGCTTGGGACCCAGTGCTTAATTTACTTGTACCAAAACCCAAGCAAAATCAACTCAGAATTCAAGACACTGTGAGCTCAGTTTGCTTAAATCGGAACGCAACTTAAATATTAATGTTTGAAGGTAGTCAGTAATAATTGTGATTAATATTTTTGGACGTCAAATATCTCAGTCCACCCGTGAACATGAAGTCTGAAAAGACTTTGAAACGTCGGGATCTAAAATCTAAAATAAACCGCGATAAAATCCGTTAAAAAGTAGTTTTATTTCAAGCGTCAAAATAATTTTGATTTTTTTGGTTGCTCAATTGACATTAATTGACCATGGGGTTGCCAATTGCAATAATCATAATATTGCATTAAGGATTCTTATTTTCAATTTCAATTTAAAAAAAACGGGGGGGGTGTAAAATTATTTTAAATACACCAAAAAATTTAATTAATTATGCTCTATTAACCTATGTAACTCAGATTGCTGTTCAAATTTACAATTATTTTAATCCCAGGCTCTATACATTTTTTGAACGTCTCCTTTTATTTAAAAAAAATAGTGGACTGAAGTATTAGTCTGTCAGTGTCAAAGTCAACTAATCAGAAACGTCAATCCATTAACAATTTCAATTTTATTTATTTTTCCATTCGCGTCGTGATTCGTGCTCTTTTCGTTTAATTTGAAGGTTGTATCTTGCTTTGTGCATTCTTCATGAGATATTCGTTTTTCGAGCTGAAACAAGTAATCTTATTCGTTAGGCATCATCAATATTTACCGATTATTCATTGATAGTGATTGTTTCAAAACATGTTAATCGTGCAGTGAGTCCGGTGTTTGATAAAGGTCCAAAGTGCGTGTACATTAAAAATAAGTGGTTTGTGATTAAATTTTAATCGTGCCAAACATGTCTTTGGAAGAAAAATTCAACGCAGCGGTAAATGTGATCAGGAGTTTGCCAAAGAGTGGTAAGTTTTTGTGTTTGAGAATCTTATTTTGATCGCGAATGGAGTAATGGATGAATATCGATTATTTTTAACCTTAGACAAAAAAAGCGGGGTATTTTGTCTGTAACACTTGGAGCAAATTTTGAAACTGTTTCTTATAATTATTTAATTAAGAGTTGAACTCAGCTGAAGTGATTTAAATAGTTCTTAATTCTAATATTGTACATATAAACAGTGACACAGATGATTTGTAAATTGCAAACAACACATTTACACAGGCAAACTTAACTGACTTAAGAGTTTTCTACTAGCAAACGAGTAGAAGTGTACAACAAGTAACTTAAAATCTAAATATATAAAAGAAGAAACTGACTGACTGACATATCAACACAGAGTCCAAACCGCTGGGTCTGGAGACTCCAAATTTGGCACATAGGTGCCTTTATGGGGTCTAGGGGTGCACTTAGAAAGGATTTTTCAAAACTCACCCTTTAAGGGGGTGAAACGGGGTTCCAAAGTTTGTATGGAGAAACAAGATTAGTGAGATCAATTTCGCGGGCGAAGCCGCGGCCGGAAGCTAGTACGTACATACACATACAAACTAACATACATTTTCTTAGCTAGGTTTCCAAAAAATTTGCTCAATTATGATGTGTATTAACTTAATTAAATTTTTACCTATAATGCAATGAGGAAAGATGAATAACCATTTGATATATATCACAACACAGTAATGAAGACCAGTATATAAGAAAAAAGAGGAAGGAGAGACGAGAGGAGAAAATATATATTCATAATTTGTATCCTTGGGGACCATCACCATACTCCTTAAGCATGTTATCCATTAACCACCTCACCAAGCATTTTACTATAGTTTTTATACACTAAACGAATTTGTCAATTGTTAGCTTTAGCCCACTCAGGCGGTTGCACAAATGGTGTGGTGTTAAGTGTGACGATGGAACATCCTTAACCATTTAATTCTATTCACTCATGACTTGAAGACAGATGGATTATTATTATAGCTATCAGGAAATGGAGTCTCGCACTGATTCCCACAACTTGGCAGTTGATAAGAAAATTTACCAAATTCTATGTATAACACATAGAATTTGGTAAATTTTCTTATCAATTTGTTGCAAATTAATGTATCTATTATATAAAATTTCCATGTCACAATGTTTGTTACCGTACTCTTTCGAAACAGCTTCACCGATTTTTACCAAATTTTATATTTAGTAGGTCTGAGAATCTGCTAATATCTGTTTTTCATAACCCTAAGTAATAAGGGTTGATCACGTTACATTTTTTTTAAATTTTTGGATGAAATTTTTTATTTTATTTTTTATTATGTGGCATTAAAAAAATACATACATATTACATTAGTAATACGTGGTACGAAGTTCGCTGGGGCAGCTAGTAAGCTTACAAATTGTCCATCTGACAAATTTTACGAAGACATAATATTCAGTTAAAAGTAAATAGCAGCAGTGGTTGTAGGCTTGATACAGTCGTGCCCACCATCACTGGTAAAACCAGCATGTCAAAGAACTAACTGTTCGAGGACATGTGACATCCCCCAAACTCAAATTGTAAGATAGATCAGAGACGACCCATGCTGAGAAGTAGGAGACTTATACAACCCATCTATCACACAAACTTTGGTATATTTATGAATTTCGAAGTCTTTCTGGTTTATAACAAGCTTTAAATTTAAATCCTTGTAAGTTTTAATTAAGCAACTTGGCCAGCATGTGTGGATTAAGGTGTTAGATAGTTAAGAGAAGACTGTGCCCAGAGCAGAGGGACGCTAAAAAAAGAGTTGAAAAGAAGAAGGCATGTCATATAATTGTTTATAATTAAACTAGTTTTCCGCCCGCGGCTTCGCCCGCGGATGTTGGTTATCGTGCAAGACCATTTATCCCTTTTTTCGCAGTCGGATAAAACTATCCTTTCCCAGGTCTCGAACAATCTCCATACAAAATTAGTTCAGTAGTGTAGGCGTGTATGCAACATTTTGACATCGTCAAGCGCCCATAAGTATATCCATAAATCAATAGGCGTTTCTTAAAAATACTACGGCTCTTAGACCATACTTATAAGACATGAAATTTAAATTTCGAATTCTATTCGTAGCATTGAGTTATCAAACATGTCATTGTGTCAAAATAAAAAGTAATTTAGATCAAAATTACGAAGGAGTTATGATATCAACTTTGAAGAAAATCACCCTCAGAATAATTTCTCAGGCTTTGCCCGCTTAGTATTAGGATGAAAATAAAAAAAAATGAAAAAATAAAAAACACGTGTTTCATTATTTGTTTTGAGCTTTATTTATACCAAATTTGAAGGAAATCGGACTAAGGACTAAACAGTTATGGAATATTTAATTTTTCCAAATAAACTCATTTAACACCCCCACAGTGGGTAGTTTTGGAAAAATAAAAAACACGTGTTTCATGATTTCTTTTAAGGTATATGTGTGCCAAATTTGGAGTGAATCGGACTTGAGACTACACAGATCCAGAGAAACTTTATTTTTTACCAATAAATCTCATTTTCCACACCTCATGGGGGTAATTATGGAAAAATAAAAAACCCGTATCTCATTATTTGTCTTAAGGTTTATGTGTACCGAATTTTAAATGAATAGGACCCAGGAATAAAAAGTTGCATACTAACTTCACCCCTCTATTTAACCCTCTTAGGGGATGATTTTTGAAAATATTGTTAGCCTATGTCCGATTCTAGGGTATACACTACCTACATTTCAAATTTCAATAAAATCGGTAGAGCGGTTATAGAGATACGCGGTAACAAACCTTCACACACACACACTTACTTTCGCATTTATAATATTAGTAGGATTATTAAATTAGGACATTAAATTCTTTGAATTAATTACCTTAACAAAAAGTCACAAGTCATTGTAATTAACTACAGTATGAAGATTTCAGTGAATATTTTTATAAATGACAACATTGTAACTGCAAGTTACGCTGATGATACTGCCCTGCTCTCATCACATAACTGCCTCCAAACAGCCTGCCCACTGGTGGTACTTAATAATGAACCAAGCCCTCAGGGAGATAATAAACTGACATGGCAGAAGCATATTTGGACAAAGCGCAAACAGCTTGATACCGAACTCCACAACCTATTTTGAGTAGTTGGAAAACAATCCCAATTAAACAACAACAGCAAGGTGATAGTATAAAAAGCCACTATAAAACCTTTATAGACATATGGGATCTCTGGGGCACAGCCAGCAACACCAATATTAAGATGTGTTGTTTAACATACCAAAAGCAACAGAGACATGTACCTGGATCATATGATAAAAACTGTTTAGTATGCCAATTTAGCAGAAAATGCCAAACCAGACTTTCAAGACATACAAATGAATTTGCCTCGGCCATTCGTGGCGTAGGAGGAGCACAACATGTACGCCTAAGGAGATGTGACATCCCAGGTCTTAGCGCTTGTTCAGACTGGCGGGAATCGCGCGGTTACGAATCGCGCGGTTTGAAACCGCCAAATTGTGATGCTATTCAGACACCGCGGTTAGTTTGTGATTTTCGTGCGGGTATAGCGCCAGTTTCAAAATGAAGGTCGACGAAGAAGTGTGTGTGTGTTACTGTGGTTGCTCCTCAAAAAAAAATAAAAGAAAAAGAGGCGGCATTGGGTGCATCCAATATTAAGTAACCGACTAGTACATGGTCAGTTCGTAACTATTCGTATTTTATTTGAATAATCGTCACACTGAATATCCCATATTGCAGGTCTCTTCTCCACCTCATCAATAAATAGTTCAGTGTCGTAACGATCTATGGCGAAATCACGAGCTGTGGACATGCTAACCGCGCGGTAGCCGCAATGCAACTGAACGCGAAGTAAAGACTCCATAGTAATAGAAACGCGCGGGAATAACGCGATTCTATTTTCTGGCGGTTGGGTTGCGGCAACCGCGCGGCTTAATTAACCGCGCGGGTATGTCTGAAGGATTACTTAAAAACTCATACAAATAAGACCCGCGCGATTCTGAAATCGCGCGGTTCCCGCCGTGTCTGAACAAGCGCTTAATAATAGATTCCCAGTATGAAAGTGAGTAGCCCCATAAATGCGAAGGGGACCTGCTAAATGTAAACCACAAAATAATAACAACCTTAATAATTATTTCTTAATAATAATAAATATTATTATTTATATATCAAAGAAATCTTACTACATCGTTGCGTAAAGATTTGGCAAAAAAAAATTAACAAACTTATGAATTTAGCATCTATAGCCGAACTGTGCAATGCCTGTATTTCTGCTATCAGTAAGGTAGCCAGTGCCTATCATGATCATCATTAGCCTTTTTTAGTCCACTCCTAGACATTTGTTCTCTCCGAAAGCACGCGACTGAGCACGATCCGCGGCTACACATAAGCTTCAATTTCTTAACTCGCCTCCTACAAATACTGGCAGAAACAATTTATTACTAGAAGTTACGTATAACACTTCCCGTGTTAAATGCTCTAAGGTGTCAGGCAACTAGGCTCTTAGAAAATAAATATACCTGTAAACTATAACTTTATAACTCTAATAACTATACATTATTATAAAGTTTCCGGCCACCATCTACCAACCATTTTACTTTCATTCACCTTCACTTCATTTTTTTTCCCAATCTGAGATAGAGAAAGTAATATTGACCTTAAAGTTAGCATTGAATGAATGTTAAAGATTGGTAAATAATAATTTGGTACAGAATATGGATGTAATGAGTACCTACTTACTTGAGTAGATTTTAAAGATTGCACACGGCTCCTCTCCTCACATCAAGCTATATTTTATCAGTATAAGTTGGCCTCTCATTGTGCGAAAATCCACAATATGAGATCAGCTTGTAATGGAAATATATATATGGCTATGGTAGCCACTCGCCTTATACACTAATTATTATTAAACAGCTATTGAAAAAATAGTGTGAAAGTAAAATGTTTTAGTACGTGGTCATCCCATGGCCTAACGCGCGCTTACAACACTGAGCAAGCATTCCGTCCGATTCCATTCCATTTGACGATCTGTCGCCCGGCACTGGCTACCTTACTCACACCCAGGAACACAATCAAGAGTAATGGGCTATTTAAATGTAGCCAATAGCCGGGATAGGTCAGTAAGACTGGACAGCAAGCCACTAAAAATATCGCGATTTATTTTAGACTTAAAATCCTGACGTTTCAAAGTCTTTTCAGACATGGTCACGGGTGGACTGAGGTATTTGACGTTCAAACTTACTTACAAACATTATATTAACTATGTTGCGTTCTTATTTAAGCAAACTGAGCTCACAGTGTCTTCAATTCTGAGTGGATTTTGCTTGGGTTTTGGTACAAGTAAATTAAGCACTGGGTCCCAAAGAGGTGGTATTTCAATTTAAATTGTTTTTTTTTTAATTTAAAATAAACCGCAATAAAATCCGAAAATAATTTTAAGAAAATTCCAAAGGGATTTGACTTCTAAATCGCCCTCATGACACTGCGATTCAAATGCTAGGCAAGATTGGTAGTGTTCCAAATCCTATCTATTGATATTTCTATTTTTTTGAACAGTCGGCGGCACAGCCGTACAGGCCGCGGTCTCAGTCTCGCCTTTGAAATATAAGGTCGCGGGTTTGAATCCCAGTCGTGCCCATGCATCTTAGTGTGAATTGTTTCATCTCCGCTGCTCAATATAGCTGAACTAATCATTCGAGGACATGTGACATCCACCAACCCGTGACTGCAGACCCGTGATTCATATTTTGTTTAATCTCACCAATGCGTTGTATGGTCAGCTTTAGACTATTTACATAACACTATTGTGATTTACTCTCATGTCACAATGCGCTATTTATAATAATAATGGACACTAGCTGACGGTGGTGTGACATAATTCTTACACCATCTTATCAATAAATCGATTTAAAAAAAATACATACATGAAAAACGTTTTACGGATGCTCAGTCACCTTCGTCCGTGGGAGTGCAGTGCACCTTTGATCTGAATCCCCACATGTGGTCCCCTGGTGGCGCAAATCAGAGGCCAGTAAACTGGTAACAACTAATGGTAGGCTTCGGCCGTGGATAGTGACCACCCACCAGACGGTCTTGCCGTGTTCCGGTGCGATGTCTGGTGACACAATAGAGGAGGGTGGGTCGGAATTGTTGCTCCTTTAAAGTTTCTAACCTTAAAAAGGCTCATCTAGTGCCACCTTATCACCAATTATCATTCGTAATCACGATTGAATCGGTATACTGGGCTGGCGTGTTCTATCGTAAACTAGATCATTGCTTAACATCAGGCAAACTGTAATCAATCGCAAACCTATTGCAGAATAAAAATAATCTAGGTTTCATCAATATTTACTAGGATAAGAATACAACAAATGATGATGCAATATGTCAAGAGTTTACAGAATAACTAGAAAGATATAACTAATTCGCAAATTACCTACATATCAAAGTTTCCCTTTTGTTAACTATCTGTTAACAAGTGTTTCTTTATGAGTATTTGACTATAAGCCTACCCGCACACGGGCCACCAATCACTTGAATTCGATCAATTTTTAACAGTTCGCCGACTAATTCTGGCAAACTAATAATTGCTTTTAAAAAAAATAGGAGCGACCTTCAATGTTATAACAGTAAGCCAAAATCCGGTCACAGGATTTCGATAAAATTTTAATGTTATGTAAACCTATTGCAGAATAAAATAATAGTGAAAATGTCTAGACATTTATGGCATAAAAATTCTGAATAAGCGCCCATAATTATCGTCTGCGGGGCATTTATTAGAGATTTTTTGACCAGTCATTGAGATTTTTCCCAATTTGCCCAACTCTAGTTGCACATGTTTAAGGGTCCCTTGTCGCCACACGTAAGAAAGCGTTCTAACGTTTCTAAAGTTTCAAGAGGCGCGGGCGGGCGGTCGCAGCGGCAGCGTTTGTGGCTACTGCGTGTAGCCCGTGTGCGGCCAGCCTAAAAATCAGTTAGAATCTCGTGCGAATTTTAGCAAGGCTCTATTGAAGATTGGCTTCCATCCAAGACTTTGTTCACGTAAAATGTCGTAAGCGCTACATGAGAACATTTTACGGGCGTAGCTTATTTGCTAATCCAAGCTCTTTAATGAGACTTACCTATTAAGACTAACCACAATTCCGTCAAGGCTGCTCCTGCATGTCAGCTATACGAGGCTTGTATAATCTAACTCTATGCCAAATTTTATCCTGATTCGTTCTGCTGTTCTGGCGTGATAAGGAAACCCAGACCCATCCGTCACTATCTTTATATATATAATTCTTCGGTGTGTGTGTGTATGTCACTGAACTTCTCTCAAACGACTGGACCGATTTTGATGAAATTTTTTGTGTGTGTTCAAGGGGATCTGGGAATGGTTTAGATTCACAATTTTGTCCGCTGGCGGTACGAAGTTCGCTGGGGCAGCTAGTAACTATTATAAATTGAAATGCCCAGCCGCGCCGCGCCGTTGCACATGTCTGTAAGTTCGCGATAATCTAAAAATTATTTAAAGACAGAGCGGTTCCTCAGGAAGTTTTAGGTGTATAACTTGTAAAGGTTTTATCTAAATTGTTATAAATATCACGATAATTGTTAAAGGTAAAGGTTTGGGGGCCTTTTATCTGAATCTCTAATATTTAGTACTAGCTGCTGCTCGCGGCTTCGCCCGCGAAATTGATCTCAATAATCTTGTTTCTCCATACAAACTTTGGAACCCCGTTTCATCCCCTTAAAGGGTGAGTTTTGAAAAATACTTTTTTAGTGCACCCCTAGACCCCATAAAGGCACCTATGTGCCAAATTTGGAGTCTCCAGACCCAGCGGTTTGGGCTCTGCGTTGATATGTCAGTCAGTCAGTCAGTTTCTTCTTTTATATATTTAGATTGTCTTAGATTTACGCGAATATCACACATTGAAATAAAACTACTCTTTAACGGATTTTATCGCGGTTTATTTTAGATTTTAGATCCCGACGTTGCAAAGTCTTTTCAGACTTCGTGTTCATGTATTAATCACAATTATTACTGACTACCTCCACTTACCGGCCTACCAACATTGGTACCTAATACAAATCGCATGAATTGAAACTCACAAACCGTACTTATAATCTTACCAAACTTAATGTAACGCTAGGTAGCTCCACAACTAAAGTATGTCATGGTACAATCTACTAAACATTGGTTGGACCATCATTTACGGGACACCCTGTATAACAAACTGCTTTAACTTCGCATAGAAACAGTTAGCTTGCCCTCCCGTGCCGTCCGTAGCCAGTTAGGTTAACCCAGTTATTTTATAGCTATATTAAGTTAAACTGATTTGTATCGATCAAAACCGGTTCTAATAATTAACTTGGATGAAGGATCTATTAGGTATATTGTTAGATCAACGACTAGAGACCTACTAGACATAACTTTATTTAAATATTGTTTAGGTTTAAAGACATTTATTCCCATTAAGACAATACGTCACTTACATCAGAACATAAGTTTAAAGTATAAAGTAATTGTTTGTTGACAAGGTAGGTAGAATATCTACAGAAATAATCTAGGAGAAAAAAAAAATCTTAACAATATATCACAAACAACACAATTACATCCGAGTAAAGTTGATAGAAAACAAATAACAAAATAGTAATCATCAAAAGTTGACGGGGTACCGGAGTAGATAGCTCATTTGGATTGGTTTGGTCAAGTTCTTGGCCTTGAAACAACCAATCAACCAGTGCAGTGGTTGGATGATATGTAGTGGTCCTCCGACATAAGTTAGGCGAGCGCGGAGGCCTAGCTAGGCGGTGCTCAAGGCGAATAAGGGAGGTGTTTTATAACTTATGTTCGACGAGTGTATCTGTGTTACAAGTTAGATGCCAAGTAGCGCCTATTATACAGATGATTGATTATGATGCTTTTTTTTATTAAAATAAAGATAGCAGCGGCGGCGCATTTGTACGGGGCCTCGCATTAGAAATATAAGGTCGCGAGTTCGAATCCTCGCTGCTCAATATCGGTGAAGGAAAACATCGTGAGGGAACCGGCATGTCTAAGAACTAATCATTCGAGGACATGAGACATCCACCAACCCGCACTTGGCCAGCGTGTGTGGAGTAAGGCCTAAACTCTCTCAACTAATAAGACAGTTAAGAGAAGACCAGTGCCCAGCAGTGGGACACTAAACAGGGTTGAAGTGAAATAAAGATGTTTCTTAGTTAAGTGTCCGGCCGGTGGCTTGGTCGGTAAGATGCTTGCTTTTTACGGCGCAGGTCGTGGGTTCGATTCCAGCCCAAGTCAAACATTTGTGTGATGAACATGTCTGTTTGTCTTGTGTCCGGGATCGCACCGGAACCCGGCAAGGTGACCTCCAAAAGAAAATAAAGAGAGAGAGAGAGAGAGAGAGAGAGAGCAATAAAAAATTCAGAAAATCAAAACAGCAGGAATCGAATCCACGACCGCAACGGGTAAAGGCGAACGTGTTATCTTCTACGCCAACGAGGCAGTCAAGTATTACAAATGAAGCCTTAGAGCATAAGTATTATCTGGATATAGAACACAGTAGTAGGCGTAGCAACAAGCGATTTTGCATTTCATCATGCGCTCAGCGATCAATTACTGTTGAGTACGCTTCCAGTCGTCCCATTCGATACAGTTTTTGTTCCTTTTTAACCCCTGACGAAAAAGACGAGTGTTTGAAATCTGTATATCTGTGTGTACAAGTTTGTGGCAATGTGCCGCTTGAACGAATCAACTTATTTTGATGAGGTTTTCTTTAAATTAAAAAAATATATATTTGCCACCAATCGTACATAGATACAAGAAACAAGAGGAAAACAGTGTTGTAGTCATAGTAGTCTCTCGTAGTAGTAGTAAATCTATTAAATAGTCTTAAATACTATGTGCAAAAAATTTAATCCCTGCCTCTTACACTAGGGGAACCTGTATTATAAGAGACAGTGATTCGGCCATTAATAATTTATTTTAAGAGGAGTGGACCTTAGGGATGTGCATTATGGGTCCATATTTTTTTAAAACCCGAGAAAATTTGTTCAGTGGTGCGTCAGGGGCTTCACCAATTCTTTTTATTTTATTTTTAACTATTAAAATCAGCTTTTGCAGTCCACTGCGGTCTACAGCATGTCTATGATATTAATTTTGGCTTCGATGACTTTGAGGTTGATACGGTTACTCTACCTTATAAAAGCGTCAGGTTAGCGCACACCAAGAGCAGATCCGAGTTTTTTCTCATTTTCAATAAAAAAATAAATTCGCCCGCGGATGGCGGTTATCGCGCCAAAACATTACCTTATTTTTGCGCAGTCGGATAAAAACTATCCTATGTCCTTTCTCGGGTCTCAAACTACCTCCATACCCAACTTCATCCAAATCGGTTCAGTAGTTTTTGCGTGAAAGCGTAACAAACAAACTTACATTCACATTTATAATATTAGTATAAATATAGATATTATTTGTTTTGAATTAATTTGATAATTTAATTTGCAATGTATAAATTGTAGGCATTAGATTAATTTTTCAGAAGTTTCAGAAAATGCTCTGCTCTGTTCTTGGTGTGCGCTGACGCATACACTGAAAATCCGCTATTCGCGTCGCTCAATGCTATGTTCCGTGGTCAATCTTACCGCGGTGTTTGACACAATTACCTAAGTGCACTAATATCTAGAGCAGAACACTTTGTTACCTTTGTTATATGTTTTGTTTTTATTTTTACTGTCTCTCTCTGTGTTGCGATTACTTGACCTTCGCATGAATAATTAAATCGGATGTTAATTTACATTTTTTAATTTATTTTTATTTAATTTATTTAAAAGAAATATACGGTGGTTATCATTATAGAAAGATTATTTTTATAAGGCCCTAGGTATCTTTAAACATATTTTCTATAGTTAGTAGTATAGTTAGTAGTACGAAAATCATGACAAGTGGTTGCCCGTAAGAATGCGTACGGGCAACCACTGGTCATGATTTTCGTGACCACGGTCCCGAGAGTAACGCCTAAGTTTTTTTTTAGATTCCTCAGTCAGAAAGGAGAAATTTATGTTCGCTTCGTTCAAACATAAATTTCGTCGTATAGGAAAAATAGATAAAAATAACATATTTTCATTGATTCCCTCAAAAAATCACCAAAAAATGCCGTAACTCGAAAACTACGAAAAATCACGAAACATACATGGAGAATTTTTTGATACCCCTGACTTTTGGACGTCACTACCGGGACCCCCCTGTATATGACTATTTAGTTAAGCGAGTAGGTACTGAGTAATACTAAGGTAGTATGTATTGGATCTTTATACTGTGGTATTGTTTGAATGAGCAAGGGAATTATGAACATGAAAAATCTGTAATAAAAAATACAGGCTAGTGAATTTGATGTCGCTATACCCAGCTGTTCAGGCTGTGCGTTGAGAGCAGTCAGTCAGTTCCTTTTTTATATTGTTTTGTTATTGATGTATCCCATGATTATACTAATTAGAAAATAATAAAAAAAAATATTTTTAGCTAAAATTTATAAACGTTATTTGACTTGTCAAATTAAAATTCTTTTGAGAAACTGACATTAGCCAGGGATTATATGTGATCAGCTGTCAGGCAGGGAGGCAGGCAGGGGTTGTGTGTGTCTGAAATTTGTGTTGCTTAGTTTTTACCATAGTTTAGTTCTGTAGACGTTCGCCTTTAGAGACCGCCTTGGCTTTATTGCCAATACCGCGCCCTCGGAGTGGAATTTACCCGAAGTCAATGACCTCACAAGCGTGTTAAGTTGATTCTGATGTCTAGTAATAATTTAATTAAATTTATTTATTTTGTTTTACAGTTAAAAGGTCAATTAAACCTGAAGTTCACTAACATACACAATTACAATAGAGTTTTTAATTATGTTGGTATTAATTCACGGCCTTATTACAAAAGTCAAAAGTAATGGACCCGTATCGAAATTGGATCACTTTAACCTTTTATCTGAATCCCCATACGTGGTCCCCGGGTGGTGCAAATCAGGTGACAATCAACTGGTAATTATGTTTACTGGCAGTTAACTGGTGGTAGGCTTCGGCCGTGGTTAGTGACCACCCATCAGACAAAGCCGCACCGCCAAGCCGACTTCCGTGTTCCAGTGCGAAGTCTGGTGACACTATTTAAGAGGGTGGGACGAAATTGTTGCTCCTTTATGTTTTCAACCTTAAGGAGCCTCATTTTACTGCCACCTGATTTCATTAGGCTGGCGCGTCCCATCGTAGACTACATCATTGCTTAACATTAGGTAAGTTGTAGTCAAGCGCCAGCCTATTCAAGAATAAAAAAAAAACCGTTTTAGTGTACCACTGTTGGGCACGAGTCTCCGCTCAACTAAATCCGAAAATTTATACAAAATTTATTTATTTCATATTAAGGTCCAGTAGACAGTTAATGACACTGGACCCCGCACTGGGATACCCTGTGTTGCAGGGTATCCTAGTGCGGGGTATATATTACGAGTCGAGTGTTTAGGCCTTTAGCAGCGGCGATGAAGCAATTCACACAAAGATGCACGACCGGGAATCGAACATGCGAACTTATATTTCTAAGTCGAGGCACGTACTGCTGCACCACCGCTGCTCTATCGGAATCGGATGCGAATTACGATCAGTGGAAATTAAATTTGAAGGCCAAAGCATAACGGAATCACATGTTTTCAAAGTAATAAAAAATCGGCTATTTTTTAACCGACTTCAGGAGGAGGTCCTCAATTCGATCGGAATATTTTTTATTCTGCAATAGGCTCAATCTGTCTGATGTTAATGATGTAGTCTACGATGAAGCGCGCCTGCCCAATATACCGATTCATTCTTGATTACGAATGACTTTCGGTGAGAAGATGTCTGTAGAAACTGGCTCTATACGGTTAGTAACCATAAAGGAGCAACAATTCCGACCCAACCTCTTAAATGGTGTGCCTTTCTGTCTTAATATGTACTGTCATTCGCATGTTCGTTGTCTATCACACAGGTTTTACAGCCATACGGTTGGAGTTAATGTCTTTATAAACAATTTGTCATAATATTTTCAAGTGTGGCTTCGATACAGCTAAAGAAGCTTGCGAAGAGTATCACGTCTATCTCTTCTCCTGTGGTGTTCTGCAGGGTGATCTATTAGCTCCATTGCTTACATTCGTCCACTTCTTATACCTTTCTCTTCAATAAATACTAGGTAGGTTCATTTCAGTGTGTAATGTATAATTAACGACGCTTACATTTATAATGGTCATTGAACTATGTGATTGTAAAATAGTACATTCTAACTACTGATTAGATTACACATTTATACATACATTGTTCTATCCAACATAGTTAACGCTTGAAAGAAAATATTCTTCGGTTATAAATCTTACATAGTATAAGCAAATATGTTGCAGATGATTGTTGTATACCTTTTCCACACTCATTGCGAAGTTGATGTCGCCCAACCGTTTCACACTCTTCATTATTGAGTGACTATCTTCTGTACGTTCACTTCGCTCTGCTAACTGCTAAGCTAGTGGCCACTGCGGTGGCGGGTGGGTTAATATGTATCATTGTGAGCATGTTACACGAATAATAGCCGATACAATAAGCCAATTTGGATTGGAGGATAATCTATATACATTTTTATTGGCTTATTGTCTTGGCTTACTGGATTGTCTCGGCTATTGTCCTCGTGTAAAATGCTCATTATTCCCGCCATCTATCGCCGTCCTCCGTGGCTTTGCAACCCACTGCCAAAATCCCCCCACTATTCCTGTAAGCCAGCCTACATCAGCGCACGTGATAAGGCTCCGTTTTTGAAACCCAGCCAAATCCGGTAACATCTAGACAGTCTTGAATCCTGTTCGAAAATCAGTACGATAGTAATAAAATATGGAGTTGTAAAGCCACCTTTCCCGAAATAAATCAACAGTATGACCATGTAAATGTGCTTTAACAGTGGATCTAGCTTTCAAATTGTCCGCAACCACCGTACGTAGATTGGCTAACAATTTAGCAACTTCAACTGAATCTTAGATAGTTGCAAGTCTTGGTAACCTTGCCGATTTATTGGTGTTGTATCACTATCTCTTTTGGTGCAGAAAGATAACCCTTTAGTATTGTGTTGCTAGGCACTGGTCTTCTTATAACTATCATAAGGGATAGCAGTTGTTCGTCAAGTCCCGGTTGTAAATTGTAAAATTTTTGGTTTCCGTGGCAGCATCGCGCGCGAGAGGCACCGCTTCTCGGTCCCCGTGCCACAAGTCCTACTCATTCCTGCCTTTTCCAAGGGACGAGATATTCCCACAGCGGAAAAAACAAAGATTATCATATAAAGAACTAAAGTTATGACATAGCAGACAGGATTAACAAGCTATTGTAATATAATTATTTCTCACAATTTGGAAATATGCCTGAGTTACAACATTCATCGTCATTACCTTTGTAAGAGCTGAAGTTTATACTGGGTGTGGGACCTGTGTGACAGATCTCCAGTTTGCAAGAACAGATAAACTCTTGGGTAACCGAGTTTTTGAGTGGAGTCTGCGTCTTGGCAAGCGTAGCGTAGAAGAATGCCGTCTAGCTAAACGTAGTGACGATTCGCGAAAGGTCGCCGGCAGTTGCTGGACACGACAAATCTAAGATAAAGGGAAATATTAAAAAAAACTGGTGGTAGATTTTGGCCGTGGTTAGTGACCACCCACCAGACAAAGCCGCACCGCCAACCGGTCCAGCCGTGTTCCGCGATGTCTGGTGAAATCATTTAAGAGGGTGGTTCGGAATTGTTGCTTCTGTATGGTTTCCAAATGTAAGAGGTCTCATTCCACTGCCAGCTTCTCACCGATAATCATTCGTAATCGCGAATAAATCGTTATACTAGGCTGGCGCGTTCCATAGTTGACCACATCATTGCTTAATATTAGGCAAGTTGTAGTCAAGCGCAAGCATATCTATAATATAAAAATGGATCGCAAAATGTGTTGGTAAGCGCATAAATCGAGAACGACTGAACCGATTTCGCTAATTCTTTTTTTAGAATATTCCTTGAAGTACGAGGATGGTTTTTACGCAGAGAAAAATTAAAGAAACTCCTCCGAATCAGCTTGACCGATTTTTATGAAATCTTATAGGTCGTATCCTGTTTTCGGACTGGCAGGTGGCACTGCTTTACCGGACGACGTCTGTGGGATCCGCTAGTTTCAGAATAAAAAAGAAATGACCCTTCTTTGTAGAGGCTTATCACCAAGTTGACTGCTATAGGCTGATGGTGACGATGAATCAGCGCATCGCTAAGTAAGTTCTTTACTTCGGATTACAGTTAGAAAAGTATCAATACTCTTTCTGGTGCTGCTGCCGTATTATGAGAATTTAAAGCTAATATGATTCCGTTGAATGACAGGGATGCGGTTATACAATGCGTACATCTGCATCCCTTTCTTACAACGGAACAACAATAGCTCTAAACACACAATACGGCACCAGGATTGCAAAATAGGCACTTCACTTCAACCCTTTTTAGTGTCCCACTAGAGTTGAAAGAGTTTAGACGACTTAATCCACACACCAAGTGCGGGTTGGCGGATGTCACATGTCCTCGAATGATTAGTTCGTAGACGTGCCGGTTTCCTAATTATGTTTTCATTCACCGATATTGAGCAGCGGCGATGAAACAATACCCACAAAGATTTGGAAGTACGACTGGGAATCAAACGCTGGGCCACCGCTGCTGCTTGCGAAATAGTCCGAAGAATTTATTTAACCTCCAACGAGAATGAGGGGTGTTATAAGTTTGACGAGTTATTGATCAAGATGGTTTTTAGGATTATTTACTAGTTTTAACAAGTGTGTCAATTTTGAGTATCTAGACCCTGCGGTTTAGGCTGTGCGTTGATATGTCAGTCAGTCAATTTCTTTTTTTTATATATTCTTTGCTAGCCAGAAGACGTCAGAATGTTTGCTCAGTAGTGGGACATACCTACCCCAACGTCTTTCTTCTTGTCTGATCTCTCGCAACCTCTGGCCATTCAATATCGAATGCATCCAGATGTTCCCGCCATCCTTTGGAGATGAAACAATTCACAAAAAGATGTGTGGGCACGACCAGGACCTTATTTTTCTAATGCGAGGCCCGTACCGCTGCGCCGCCGCTACTCTACCACCTAGTAGTAATTATATTTTATCCTCTACGCCAAAGGGACATTGAGCGAGCTTAGTAATGTATTGTATTTATAGGCCGACCGTTTAACTCCCGTTTCGCCTATCGCCAAGATTCTGACTCCTCAAGCTGCACAGACAGTGATGATGATTCAAGCGACATGGATGTGTCGACGAATAGTCTTACATTACTTTTATATTTTAAATAGTTCTCTATGAGATTTAATTAATGTCATATGATTGAAATAAAACTACTTTGTAACGGATTTTATCGCGGTTTATTTTAGATTTTAGATCCCGACGTTTCAAAGTCTTTTCAGACTTCATGTTCACGGGTGGTCACAATTATTACTGACTACCTTCAAACATTAATATTTAAGTTTCGTTCCGTTTATTTCAATGTGTGATATTCGCGTAAATCTAAGACAATACAATGTCATATGACTTTGTACTTCAGATGGCGATACTCGAGTTAAACGGTCGGTCTATATATCGTATTACCTGTGATTTACCTGTAACCGCTTTTTTTCGGATAACTTAACCAATTAGCCAGCTATCATCACTTTTTCGCCTGCAGTGGCGAAGGGTGGCAGTCTGAAAAAGGGAAGCCGTAGCAAAAAAGTTCTTACTTAGGAAAATAATATCTCTTCAATACCGTCACCGATGTTACTATGGAGACCACTGCCTTCATATTATAGGTACTTACTTATTTTTGATGCTGTTTAATAGTCTTAGACTTTAATCTGTGGTTAAATAGTTCTTTAGGAGATTTAATTAATGTTTTATGACTTTGTACCTCAGATGGCGATACGCGAGCTAAACGGTCGGGCTATAGAATATGATGAGTTAGAATAACAACAATAATAAAGTAACCCAAGTTCAATTAGAGTGGCTTGACGTGTTGGAAATTCGTCAGACTGGTTGCGTACACTTTCGTTTTTATGGCGCCGCTGCTTGTTGTCGTCTATTTGGGGACGAGTTTTTATGGCTGATGGTTTACTTTGTCTTTCCACTTCTTTGTTTAGAATTAGCTTCTAACTTCCTATGAGGGGTTAGAAACATTCTCATGGAATACAGGTGTAATCATTTTTACCACCCCGTCAATAATCATTGTTGTGACATTGACGCTTGATACCAAAATTTTGGGAATCGTTATAATGTACCTACAATGAACAAAACACGCTTTAGTAAAAACGAACTAAAACTTCTTCTTTCTCCTAGCCTTTTCCCATTATTTGGGGTCGGCTCTCCCGCTCTCCTCGTTCTGCGGCGCCAGGTTAATCTGTCCTGGGTTGTCATGTCGTTCAACTGGGAACCCTCCAAGTCTTTGGTAATTGTAGACCACCACGTGGCCAGTGGACGTCCTCTACCCTTTGTTACATTTGGCAGTGCCAGCGCCTGTTTCACCACCGTACCACCGAAGTCGAATTTCAGTGAGCTTTTCAGATATAGGCGCAACTTTGAAGCTTCCTCTGATGTACTCGTTTCTCACCTTATCCAATCTTGTCACACCCCCTGCCCATCCAAACGAACTAAAACATAGTAACAAAATAAACAACAACAGTAGTATCAAAATTTCCACGGTCCTTGATAAGTCTGCAAAGTTGGGATTAAATCTGACCGTTTAAAGTGGTATTGTCTAAAATAAACCGCGATAAAATCCGTTAAAAAGTAGTTTTATTTCAACGTTTAAAGTGGGTCAAAATCTCGTTAAAAGAAGTCTGTTACAAACAAACAAATATAAAGGTAAACCATAATAGAAGCGTGTTAAACAAAATCGCGCTAAACGAAGTCTATTACAAACAAACAAACGGAACTGTACTGTACTCCTAATATCGGTCCATCATTTTTCCATACGAAAAACGTTTCCGATGCTATCTTGACATTGTCAAAATGCGTTGACAGATCATTTCATTTTTCTTTTAAAACGTTCGATAATGAAAATAAAATGTTAGAAAAGAAATTAAAAATAGAAGAAGTAAAATAATTTGTGGATATTTTCGTGTTTTAACATAATAAATAAATAAATATTGTGGGACATTAACACGCACGGTCGTTTGGTCCCAAGCTAAGCAGAGGTTGTGTTATGGAAACCAGATAACTGGTATATACTATATATACATATAATATTTTTCTTTTGTAAATATATACAGATAATAGATATTTACACCCAGACTCGACACAAACACAAATGTTCATCACTAATGTTTCTCTCGGGTGGGAATCGAACCCACAACCTGCGGCGTGAAAAGCAAGTATCTTACCGACCACGCCACCGGCCCGTCAAAACAGTTTGTACTCGTAGCTTGTAGCGTTTATTTACGTATAAGCATTTGTAAAGACGCTTCAACTTTTTGTAGTGTGTGTGAGCATGTAGAAGTGTGCTGTAAGTGGTTACTTCGCCTCCCCCAAATCTCACAGACAATTTAGTACTAGAAGTTGCGTATAACACTTTCTGTGATAAATGTTCTGTAGTTAGATATTAAATTATATCCATACGAAGCCGGGGCCAGTAGAGTAGCTATCAGAAATAAATTTTAATAGTCTTTGTTTTTCAAGGTTAAGTGTTTCACAAGTTTTTGCTTACAGTTATTATAGAGTAGCTTATGAACAGAGAAACACCTAAACTCTACTAACATTATAAAGATAAAGAGTTTGTTTGGTTGAACGCGCTAATCTCAGAGCTTACTGGTACTGGTTTGGAAAATTCTTGCACTGTTAGATAGTTATTGAGGAAGGCTATAGGATATTTAGCCCATATTTAAACATATTTAGAATATAAATTAGATGTTTTATTTTTATTATTTTTTTTTTTATATTTTGCTGGGCATAGTATTGAAAGTAGGACAAGCGGGTGAAGTTGCCAGCTAAAAGCTTGTCTAAAATAGTGGGAGTCTTTTTTGTACGTTAGATATTATGTAACTAAGCAACCATCCCGGTTTTGCAAAGGTACAATATGACGTATTGACATTGACATAACAGTACCTACTTACGCCTGTATTACTAGAAGTTGTAGGCAGAGGTGAATGTAAGTCACATGTCGCTGGCCAAGTTTAGGTCCCATGCGTAAGTAGCCTACTGCGGTTGTCAACACGAAGTTCGTGTGAAAGGCAATTTAAAAAATGTACTAAAACCTCTTAATTATCACGTATTGACAGAAGCCATGCTAAGCTGGAGCTGGCAGCTAGTAGCTGTATAACCCAAAGGTGTAGGCAGAGGTCCACATTAAGACGGCTATAATATTGCCTAATTTACACAATTTCAAACAAATTTTAAACAATTTCAAATGTTAATTTAATACGGCATATAATTTTACGCGCCGTTTAAATTATCAAATACTCATTTGTATTTTATATTGTTTTAGTAAAAAGTGTAAGTGATTACAGTTCCACTTAAGTCATTTTGCCTGGCCTGGTGACGTAGTGGTTAGTGACCCTGACTGCTAAGTCGAAGGTCGTGGGATCGATTGCCACCCAGGACAAATCTTTGTGTGATGAGCACGATTGTTTGTTCACGTTCTGTGTCTGGGTGTAATTTATCTATAATATGTATTTTACAAAAAAAAAATATTTAAGTACTAGCTGCCCCAGCGAACTTCGTACCGCGCAAAATTGTGGATCTAAACCATTCCCAGATCCCCTTGAACACACACAAAAAATTTCATCAAAATCGGTCCAGTCGTTTAGGAGGAGTTCAGTCACATACACACGCACACAAGAAATATATATATTAAGATTATCCGTTCCTAGTACTTACCCACAACACAAGCAAATGTTATTGCTTAGTTTGGGACTAGATGGCGCTGTGTATGTGTATGAAAATATTAAAAAAAATATTAAAAATATCATTGTTAGTTTTTATTACCTCATCGATTTCATGATAAATTGATGCTTCATAATTCATTTTAAACGTCATAAAATGCTAATACCTTTGGTGCGTTTGTTTAGATGTATTTTAGTGCTAGCTTACTGATCTGTACTAAACCAAATGTGACGAAATTATGACCATCTGTTTCCTAATACAGGCCATACACCAACATTCCTATCGTTATCAGCACCGTACAGATAGGATCAGTGAGAACTGTAGGCTAATTCACGTAATTTCTTGACGCGCCGATAAAGTTGCGGTGCAGTTGCAATCACGTTGCAATTAAGTTTACGTCTTAGTGCAAAATGGTATTCTTGTGATTGTCATACAAATAACATACACGATAAAGCGCTCGCGTGACGCGTACGTGACGCGAGCGTATCTAACAGCGGTCGTCAGAATTAGGAGAATACCAAAAGGGCTGTTTTGATCGAAACTTAACTGAAACTGCACTGCAACTGAACTTATTTAATTACGTGAATTAGCCCACTGACCGTGTGTGGGTCTTGATTGGCATGACTACAACCAATAATTATTATTTCCTTAATGTTTGGATGAAATAGGTATCCAATATAACTGTAAAAATATAGCTAGACCTATATAATGTAACTCTATAATAGATACACAGATGGTGGTAATAAGGATGACGTCAAGGTGCGAAAAATCGCATTTTAAATTAGTTCATCAGTAAGTTTAAAAAAAAAAAGTTGACACGTATTTTTTGCTTTATCATTGAAATGAAACAATATTAAGATATAATTCATTAAAGTTATGGAGTGGGTGTGCCCTTATACAGTGGTATAAGGGCTGTTCAGCGCTGAACGGCGCGTACGCGTCCCATACAAAATCGTAGCTTTCTATAGACAAACGCTGAATAGAGCTGAATAAATGTGCTTAGTCCCATAAGCTTACCTAAGCGTGACGTTAGTGGAGATTTCGCTTGGACGTTTCGCCGTGATCATTAATAACACAAATAAAAAAAATACGTGTCTAATATTTTCATATTATCTAGGTATCTCATGTACAATACAATTAAAAAATGTTGTCATGATGCCTATTAAAAATATGCGTTTCTTGTAACCATATACCTAATAAGTTCGCTGCCGTTGCCGAAACCTTTCGTCCATTGAAGAGAAATTAAAAAAAAATATTCCTCTTTTACTTTTGCTACTCTCTGCGTCTGTAATCGTTGTTTAGCAAACAGATAATATCTGTTCTTTAGAGCCCAACATATGCAAATGCTATAGGCAAATAAAAATGAGTCGTTTCAATATTGTTTATTTACATTATTAATAACATTTCATTGGAAAATTTTGTTCTAGGAAGGAAATTGTTTAGCAGTCTTGTTTATTGATTTGACTCTAATAGCAGCTTCGATTTTTGTTTATGGAACCTAACTTAGCAGGAACATGTTCTAAACCTCCGACCAAAAGATGGGTGTTTTCATTTTTCGCGTGTATTTATGTATCTGTGTATACACGGCTGCACATCGAGCTATACATTTCCAGTATAAGCTGGTCAAACGAGAGGTCAGTTTATACTATGCGTTTCAAATGAGAATAGGATTGGAAATCCGCCATCTTGGACCGGAATGCGCAACAACTTCACATTTTTTAGTACAGTGAGCAAAAATGTTTATTCGATATAATAATCACATCTAGATAAAAATAACATTAAAATACGTATATATATTACTGCCGTTCGACTAAAATTGGACATTTGGAGTAGAATATTTAGGTTCGAACACATTTTATTAACTTCCGACGACAAAAAGCGGTGTTATAAGTTAAAACGTGTGTTTTTATGCGTGTATAAGAATTTGTTTACTAGTTTGTGGTATCCTAGAGCGTAAATTGACTTAGGTAGGTAGCTGTATAGTAACTACATACTTAAGTAAAGTTTTTACTCAAATCACTTTTCCATACATTTAAAAATAATATTATTGTCTGTGGTTTGACATTTTGTGCTGGCGCTACTTTTGCATGGTTTTTGGTATGAAGTTAGCCGCGAGTCCAGTCCTATTCTTATTTGAAACGCATAGTACTGAAAATGTATAGCTAGATGTGTAGCCGTCTGTACAAGATTGTTACCATGTAGCCCCTAAACGGATGTATCGATTTTGCGATGTTTTTTTCGAAAGCTATAGTGATAAGTATGGTTCTTAGCTACATTTCTACATTATAAAATCACCTGAAAATTAAAAGTTTAGTAACCCCCGAACCCTAGCGCATATTTTTTTTACTACAAACCATCTCTATCGCCGCATCAAAATCAGTCAATCTGTTTAGTAAGGCGCTACATAACAAGGAACTTGTAGGTATACACATATTGAAAAGAAAACTGAAAAAAAAAACATATATATATATATAACGTTATAAAATAACGTTTCATTTCAATGTGTAATATTCGCGTAAATTCAAGAAAATATCAGGTGATATTCGCGTACATTCAAGAAAATACCAGGTATACACGTTTCGTTTAAAATCAAAGTCGGGTGTTAATGACAATCCTTTTTCGTCAGTCGGGTGATAAAATATTAATGAATCAGTGCCTCGTCTTCGTTATCTAACATTATAATTTACTACAATGGGACAAGGCCATATTAATTTCAGTCTGTGGTTAAATCGATGTGCATACTTATGTTTTATACCGTCGGCCTTTAAAATATTGATCGAATTTAATAACTGTAATCATATAGGGTGATTGGTAATTAGTGTAAAATATTTTTTATTTTTTTACAAACAGTTTTTTTAAGCAACTTTTTTTAATTAATTTTTTTATTTTGTATTATTCCACACAGTGGGAGTGACGATCTGTTAGACTGGCCAGATCGAGTCCTATGAAAAACAACGATCTAGACTTTATCACTAACTTTATTTATTTACACAACTCTATTAAACTACTGCATTGTCACTATGATTGCACTGTTGCCTTAATTTTGATGAAAACCAAACCCGGACAGGTTAGGTTGTAACTGGAGACGTGGAGACCACAAAATGGGGCGCAGTTTGAGACCGCATATTATACCAGCACTGGGTAAAAAGCAGCTAAACTCACTTTCAAAAATAGGCTTTTTATATTAATTAAATGCTGAATTTCAGGACTGGGTTGACGTCAATAGATTAATACTGCAATTCAGCATATTGATACAGAAAATAGAGATGTAACAGATCGGTACCAAGGCGATGCGGGTGCCTCCCCTCGTCACTCCTTACACTACACTCCATTGTCGTCGCTTCTAGTTCGCGGCTGAATATTTATTAAACATTTATTTGACACTAATGGCCCGCCCCGGCTTCGCACGGGTACATGGTACCGTGGATTTTTTTTTGTAGATACATATTTATGTCCTCTATAAAACTGTTGTAGGTACATCACTTGTCTCAAACGTCAATAGTTTCCGCAGCGTACGCGCTATAATGATTTTTTTCACACCTTGGATTACATTATCGAAGTTTTCATAGCAAACCTTAATTTGTTTTGGCATATATTAAAGCCAATGTTACTCAGTAAAGATGTACCTTTCCAATGGTGAAAGAATTTTTAAAATCCGTCCTAGTAGTTGTTGAGCCTGTTCGTAACAAACAAACAAACAATCAAAATCTTTCCGCTTGATAATATTAGTATAGACAAAAAGGACACACACAATCAAATCAAAAAAAAAATGTAAAAAAGAAAAAATCAATTAAACAACTAATAAAGAAATAAAACAGAAACAATGTGCCTCATCAGTGTCAAACGTGGACAATGACGGCTCAATGTCAAATAGCAAATTTAATTTTTAAAAAGCTTGTTCAAAATTTTTATTTGTTAAAGTTTGTAATATAGGTGGTCAATGTCTACGGGTAATGAACCATTTAACATTGTATCCATCTCTATTACTCCGGAATGAGTAGAAAGAAACAAACAGTGTTTGCAACATGCATTGTTGTACAGTGCAAACTAGCTAAATTTGCAGTGGTTTTTACTTCTGCCTACACCTTAGATTAATATAGATGCGAGTTATTAGAAAGACGATTGTTATTCGTAACGTCAGCAACGACCTTCAACGTTGTAGCAATACCGATGAGGATATTTCGATGCATCTCACGCCGGCTTTGCTAACTGTACCTTAGGCAGGGCGCAAATTATGACACATCTGTGTGTCTTGTGTCAGATACGTGCTACAGATGAATGTTTTATTTCTGTAGAATCAGTACGAAATCATCCACTCTCTGCGCATACGTATTTAATGGGTGAAAAAAGAGATAATAAAAGAGACGATGTTAATCATAAACCGCCTTCCAACATAATTTATATTTATATAGGTGGTGTTCTCACATGCAGCATTTGTCACAGAAAATTTTCGGCCAAAATTGGATATATCAGCCATGTGAGGACACGCTAACTTAACAGAACAAGGTCGCCGTTGCCGAAATCGGTATGGAAAGATTCATTCATTTAATGGGTCCAGTTGCTTCTATTTAACACATACTCATTGACGATCAATAAGTGTTCGGTGTAAGCAACTGGTCACAATAAATACGTATACTTAGTACCTAGTAAATACGTCAGTTGAACAAAAGTCGTCAGTTGAAGACACAAGCAAAATTAACAAATTTTTTACAATTGTAAATTGTACTGAGCTGCCCAAACGGATGAGTTATATTAGGTGTCAATGTCATTCATAATTTTTCCGATTGCGATTGCTAGTCCAGTCGATCGTGGGCAGGCAAAAAATATAAATATTATAATAATAATAATATGGTGGGACATTAACACACACGGTCATCTAATCCCAAACTAAGCAGAGCTTGTACTATGGAAACCAGATAACTGGTAATATACTACATATAATACTTTTCTTTTGTATGTATATACTTAAATATAGATAATTACACCCAGACACAAGACAAACAGACATATTTAAACAAATGTTTGTCTCGGGTGGGAATCGAACCCACGACCTGCGGCGTGAAAAGCATGTATCTTACCGACCACGCCACCGGCCTGTCAAAACTTATCAACTACTGCAGCATCATCTTGTATCATTCTTAAATCGCTGTTCCGTCACGAAATTTATCCTCTATTCTACCCTGTATACTTAACTCGTAGTGTTTTGTTTTCGGCATGCAATGACCATTATGTGGAAAGCGTTTGGGATGCGGGGGAGGGGCGTGTGTCAAACGTCAATCCATCTCGTGTCGCGTATCAGTCAGTCAGTGGGCATGAACCCAGAGCCGTGACTTCACTTCACTTCACTTTTTAATGTTTTTGGCATCCACCGTCATTCACAGTGATTCTGCCAACGTCAGGTTGAAAGACACAGTGTTTAAAGTTGTCTAGTGCGGTCACTATGCGATTGAGTACGGTCAGAGCCGTGACAATAAATTAAAAAAATAATCAGTCAGTTGACAGTTGACGACATTGACTGGAGGGAGTTACTTTTCGACGATTATTGATGTAAATCTCAAATATGATATAAACAGAACCTACTAAGACTGGTCAATAAAAAATATATGATTGTATATTAAACTACGCTGTTTCATTTCTGATTTCAAGAAGTAGGTACGTGTTGGGTAGACCGCACAGGGTTTCCTTAGTAAACAGTAGATCTTAGGTCTACTCAAGTTTGCCACCCCTGATTTATAGTATTATCATTCCAGTGGGCTAATTCACATAATTAAATAAGTTCAGTTGCAGTGCAGTTTCAGTTAAGTTTCGATCAAAACAGCCCTTTTGGTATTCTCATAATTCTGACGACCGCTGTCAGATACGCTCGCGTCACGTACGCGTCACGCGAGCGCTTTAGCGTGTATGTTATTTGTATGACAATCACAAGAATACCATTTTGCACTAAGAGGTAAACTTAATTGCAACGTGATTGCAACTGCACCGCAACTTGATCGGCGCGTCAAGAAATTACGTGAATTAGCCTACGGGTTCGGTCAAAAAGTGCCACCCTGTATAATTCTGTGTACACTATTAGGCCAATATAGGCTTGAGTTATATAATTACTTGAATACCGGTCTTGCACTTGGTGTAGTTCACCTTGGAAGCAGCGCTAGGCAAATTTATCAGCCTTTTATGTTTGAAAACAGACCTAGATCTATGTATGTGGCACTGCGACTCGAGCCTTAGCGGACAGACCCTGTTTGTCTATTAAAGCTCCAAGTGTTCCGTCGGAAACCCATTTTGGTCAGGCTACGGGGTTCACAAGCGACATTCACTAAACACCCCAGCGGGTCGCGGTCGGCCCACTTCACCTTGTAGATCTATACATTAGGAGGGCCCCGTCCGGAATGGAAAGGAGGCATATACATAAGGCCTCTGTGCAGTGCAGTCGTGCCTCATTTAGTTTTGACTACGTAAACTACTAAAAAATGTTATACCTATTCCCGGATTCGTTTTAAATGGCTAAAAAGCGTTACTCTCCTTTTCTGTAGTCCATTAAAAAATACCCCATGTCTGTTTTTAAAGTTAAGATATAATTTAAATAAAAAAATCATGCTAGAAAAAACATGTGAGGTATACTATGTCATATTTACGTCTCTACCTACACCTTCCGACATTACAAGCGTGAGCTATGTCTATACAAATATAACGCACAATAATAATTATGTGTTTGTGACGTCATCACTTTCACTTTGCTTAAAGTCACTGGCCACTGTGTTTAAAGAACTGTTTTTGTTCCACCTGTGATTAATGAAAAGCTTTTAGCCACTTCCTGCTCCCGTACAATACAATACGCTTCAAAGAAGATTTAGCAGTTGTATAAGTGCATCTACGCACTGTGCAGTTAGCCTCAGTGCGGCTGACCGCTGAAGTTGGTTGTGGACGGCTAACTGCGTTCCCGCTAAACGCAAAATGCTTCAGTTGTTCCTTTAACCCATAGATTATTTTTCTCGAGCACCTGATAAAGCAAGTTTTTTTTTGTAGTAGCTTGAAGTAGAGAATTGGGCCTGTTTATAGACTCACCCCGATATAGTAACGAAAAGTGGGCGATATTCATCTTTGTCTACCTCTTCAGGTAATGCAGGCATGATCTACCACTCCCCTCGCCCACAACGGAGCTTTAGAGCCCATGATAAGAACCTCTCGCACTGACATAATATTGTATTAATCACAAGGCCGTAGCAACTGCAATGGTTAGATGAAACCGATAGAACCGTATATAAAAAGAAAGGCTTGCCAAAAAACATCCGTTAACCGTGCCCCTCAGGCGAATTGGATGGAGTCGTTAAAAAAATCCTAATAAGTAAAAACAAGGAAAAAAGTCGTATCGTTTTAAGTTTCGGCCGTTAGCCGCAGTCCGGCTTCCTATGCAGTGCGAATGAGACGTTGTTCTATGAATAATGAAACGAATAATCATCTCTTTCAACTGTAAGATAATGCAGTAAGTAAGCTGCCATTAGAAGACTACCAGTAACTGTTCTTATGTGACAACTCTTAGCTACCTTTCCCAGTCATGTCATTAGTCAAATGAACGTTTCGTTACGCAGTTCCTTTCTCTACTTTATCATTATCATTACATATTATAAAACGGAAAGTATGTACCAGGTGGAAGGGACCGCCCTCCACAGACTAATGGGGTGAAATCCGTACATAATATTGAGGTGATCAGTACATGAAATTAGTTAAGAAACTTTATTCGTATCTAATAATCGTTTTGTTAACTTATACGGAATATACCGTTACTTTAGGGAACCTTTCCACTATGTGGTTAGTCTCTTTACCACCAAACGCACTTACGCCACGTCATTTCACGCTTCGTTCCTCAAAATAATGCATTGATGGATGTTTTATTTAAGCTATCATTCAAAATGAAAACAATTTCAATTGTTAATATAATTGAAATAAAGTAAAATAAACAACAACAAAAAACTTTTCTCTAAAAAAAATGTTCTGGAAAAACAGTATCGGTGGATAATGATTCTAATTAAGGAGCTGACTGCACCCTCACGGTTTGTGGACGGCTTCCACCCTTACTGTTCACGTATCTCAAAAACTGTTGAATATATTTTCATGTAGTTTTTACGATTGGATATGTCATCACAGTTTATTTTCAACTACACCTTTTTTCTGGCATACCTACCGTTTGGAACTTGTGACATGGACTTCTTTAAATCGTGAAATTTGTCGAAATTGCCATTTGAAGCCCTAATTCTTAAGGTTTTAAACGTTTTTCATATAAATGTTCGTAAAAATTTAGTAAAATAAGAAGTCTCGAATTCTAATATATTAATCTATCATTTTCATCATCGCATTTTGACCGGCCTGTTGGCTAGTGGTAAGTGACCCTCACTGCTAAGCCGGAGGTCGTGGGATCGATTCCCACCCAAGACAAATTTTTGTGTGATGATCGTATCTGGGTGTTATTTATTATGGTATGTATATTTACATAAAAAATGTATTTCATTAGTTTAACAGTTCCTAGTACCCATAACACAAGCAAATATTATTGCTTGAGACTAGATGGCGCTGTGTGTAGGTATGTGTGAAAATATTATTATTATTTTATTAACAACATTATTATTATTATTAGTATACATAAGCATATGCTATTTACTTCAAACAAACATTATCGAAGTGGCCTGATAATGTTTTGCTCCGGTCAAAGTGCATGTTACATGAAAACAAAACAATTTTGCAATTTTTGTCATTGTTACATTATCAACGGTATTGCATTTGGTTTAAGGTCCATTTCGCAATGAAATTACTATTTAAACAAAGAGAATTATAAATTCAAGTATGTTTGACAATACACAACTAAAAATAATTCTAAATTAAAAAAAAAATAGCCCCCGCTTTAACTACAGGAACAATTTGTATCAGTTTAGATTTTAAATAGAATAAACCGTCTAAATCTGTCTGCTGTGTTCTACGCTGGCAGAAAATTGTACTACTAAACGTTTCAAAGAATAGACTGGTGGTTACTTCATACCAAAAACCGTGCAAAAGTAGCGTCAACACAAAATATTGAACTACAAGTAATGCCTACCTAATATTATTTAAAAATGTATGGAAGGGTCCGGTTGTCAATACCTACATTGCAAAAAACCTATGTAGTAAATAATCCACATATCATATTCTCTACTTCGCATTATGACTAAACCGTATAATGACATGGTAGCATAATGCCTACTTTTTCAAAGGTACTGCCGAGAAAAAAAAACACTAGGACAGATGACATAGTAATTTATATAGCAAAATTTCTTAGTCATTTACCTACCTAAGTAAATTTACGCGGTAGGATACCATAAACTGATACCTAGTATAGTATTATATTATCTGTGCTGATACAAAGAAACACAGACATTACACACTTTAATAACACCGCTGTTTTTTCTCGGAAGATTATGAAATTTTAATATGTTCGTACCTAAATATTCGGCTCCAATCAGGGACATACTAATATTTAATAATATATAATAATAATAAAACAATCTGTGTGTCCAATATTTATACTCGTTATATATAATTCTTCTGTGTGAACTTCTTTCAAACAAGTTCAAGGGGATCTGGGAATGGTTTAGATTCACAATTTTGCGCGGTACGAAGTTCGCTGGGGCAGCTGGTAATTTATAATAATAATAAAACAATCTGTGTGTCCAATATTTATACTCGTTATGCACTAATATAATAATTTCGCATTTTCAATACTAAAATTGTGAAGACCGTTCCAAGATGGCGGATTTCCAGTCTCATTCTAATTTTAAACGCACATTAGGCACCTACGCATAGTTTTTTCTTCGTGAGTTAAATTATTACGGTCTTACTCCATAGAAATCTTGCGCTTTAGTTAAAATGGACTTTGTCTCTTTCTCACTAGTATAAATGTCAAGATGACAGACAAAGCCAAACGAGTTATAAACCATTTTTTTTAGCCGCAATGAGCTTATATGACGTTTATGAATGCGGTTATTTTTTAAGGTGCTGGAAAGTAAAGTAAAGTTACAGGTGGATTAAAGTATTGTGTCTGTTTGTTTACAGGATCGTACCAACCGAGCAATGAGTTGATGCTTCGTTTCTACAGCTACTACAAGCAGGCCACTGAGGGACCCTGCGACAAGCCCAAGCCTGGCTTCTGGGACGTTATTAATAGGTTTGTGTAGTTCTTACATAACAAAGCATAATGTCAGGATCCCGATTCTCGCGCGGCATTTATCTCTAACTTACCTTTATGTCGAAGAAAATGGCGAATGTCCATTGAAAACTATTTTAAGTACTATTCTGAAAATGTCACGTTAGAGATAAGTCGATCACTCGACGCATTACATGCAAAGAGTAGTTTTTAATACACATTCGCCATTTTTATGGCCATAAAATATTTCGAGTTCGTGATAAATCTCTGAAGCGCGAGGATCGGGGTCCTGTGTTAACTCACGAGGGTCACAAGAATATAACGAGGCACGAGGCATTAACCCCTGAGGTAACAATGAGAATCACAGACAAGCAACCTAAGTGACATTGTTTTGTGTTTGACAACTGACAGCCTGAATGCTATCACTAGTGACAGTAGTGACTGAAGTAACATCTAACTGTTTAGGCAATAATTAACTTTTAGGCAACAATTTACTACGTATTTATTTTTCTAACAGTTTTTAAACTTTGTTCCAGAGCAAAATGGGAGTGCTGGAACAAATTGGGCAATATGACAAAAGAAGAGGCGATGGAGGCGTATGTCGACGAATTACATAAGGTATAAAGAAGCATGTGTAAAAATAACATATTTTAAAAAAATATTAGAGTGAATTTAATCAGAAATATGGTAGGATGGAGAGGTAACAATAACAATGCTTCTTCGAAATAGACCGAGTTCCACGGTTAATGCAATCTAAGGGGATATCCAAAAGCTGGTATCAGTCATAATAAAGTTAAAAATCATTACACAGAAATTTACAGTTGATACAAACGATATTGCTACAACATTGGTATAATATTGCTGGTACGTTTTCCTAGCAATTAGTTACCTACGCCTGGGGTGGTATATTTGTTGCTGAGTGTGATAAAGGTAACCAGTGACGACATCTAAAGGGTCGGCAACGCTCCAGAGATGCATCTAGTGTTGCAAGCGTCTGTATTAGTAGTCATCGATAGATCACGTACCTTAATTTTTTGATGCATTGCTGAATATCAATGTTGTAGGTCGCCTCTAGTAGGCACTCACAGCGTTTACTGAGCAATGTCCATGTTTGACACTGATACTTATTTATTTTTTCTCTTTCTATGTGTTTCTTTATTATTTAATTTTGTGTGTCCACAGACAGTGTCAAATAAATGTTTTTCTTTCTTTCTTTCTTAATTTCGGCCAGTTCGTTTTAATTAACTTTAACTTGGTATGTAGTAAAAAAAGGCCTAACTGTTGTACCATAATGTTCCAGATAGTAGAGACGATGTCATACAACTCGGACGTGGCGTCGTTCCTGTCGGTGGACGACGATGACCAAAGCTTCCCCAATAGCGACCTAGAGCTGGTCGCCGGAGATGTACTTGCCAGGGTGCGCTCCGAACATAACTCGCCTGTCGGTCAGTACTAGACATAATACAGGACTAGAATGTGACAAACGACAAACCGGGGTAGGGCTGTGAAAAAATTGTCGTGTGTGCAAAAAATCGATTAAAAATGCGATTATTTACCATCGACTCGGGAAGGAAGAAATTACTGCCAAAATTTGTATTTGTATATCAGATACGATTTTTTATGAGGTCACTTCCCTACACCTGGGTTCGACTGTTATACAAACGATCAAAGGCCTAGCCGGTTCCAGGCAGATCCGTCACCTTTCCTGGTAGGTGCATGCCCATGTGACGGCAAAACATGGAGAACTGTGTAAATTTTTTTATAACATCTATGTATATATAACCCATGTTTGCAAAGAAATAAATAATCTGAATTTGCATGTTAAGCTGCGTTGAAATCATCGAAGATACACCTTATTACGCTGGGATGTTCGTGACACGCCGGTTTTTAAAGTTCCATACGTAATAGGGGTGAGCCTATTGCCGTTCGTTGGGCACAATTCTAAACTTCGAGCTGCTACTGAGAATTTTTTGTTAGAAAAGTCTTTTTGCTTGATCTCAAGACCTCGCGGTTAAGAAAAAAACACTAACTACTGTACCAGACAGATAAAATATGTTAGTTTTAGAATATGTATTATGGTATATAATTATAAACATCTGTGTGGTCAGGCTCTAGGTCAGTGAGCGGTGCTTCGTCCCCAGCCCGCGCGATGTCCCCTGCGCCCGCGCCGGTGCGGACGCGGCACGACTCGGAGGACGAGTACATCGACACGGTTGATGTTAGTATTGTACGTAGATACTACTTAAATTAGGTACTAACTGTGAGCGTCCACGGTGATAATAATGTCCATTATTTATTTACGATAGCTCCTCTCCACTGGTGAGATGTGGCAAGGCAAGGCTCTCCCCAGTTCATCCCCACGTGAGATAGAGTGAGAATTATTTCGACTTCTCCTCTATAAGCCAGAGGGGCTAGACTGTCATACAAACAATACCAAAGACTCGACACAACTGATCGCATCTCTACATTTTGAGTTATCGAGATGCGTCACGTGTTCGATTTACGACAATCCCGTCACGGTCACCAGATTAGTCTAATCCCGCTAGCTATGAAACAACTTCGAGTGATGGTATATTTTGGAGTACATTGCTCGCTCCTGTTCGTTTGTTTTATATACTGATAAAGCAAGTACGCAATGAACAGCTTAATAGCTGGTTGCGCCACTCGATGCTGTTTTGTGATCAGGCAGTAAAAACAAAGAATCGTCTATTCTGTGTTTATCATGTTTAAATGTGCTAATGGTGGCGGGTAGTAGTAAAAAAACCTCTATTAACGAGTAAAGTGTACGTATAATAGACAGCAATTTTTTCCGGTTCCGGTGTCATAGCAACAAAAAGTAGTGTAACGTAGCTCGCACAAATTAATCTAAAATAAATTCTGAAGTCATCCTAATTAAGATAAATCACCGTTCTTCAATAACAAACAACAGTGTAGTGCATTTCTGATCACATAATACCAGTGAAAACTAAGTATTTTCGGAAAACAACGGAAATAAAAAAATATATTTTATCACGTTATAAACAAAGTCACATTAGTTTGCAGACAGTGACAGTGACAAAACACGAATTAATGAAACAGTGCTGCCAACCACTTAAATACGTCTATTCTTACGGCTGCGTTCAAAATAATTAATTTACGTTCCGTTTTTACATTAAATAATAACATCAACAATGGACAACTTTGAAAAGTTTTTCGACCGTATTAAAATGGAAATGTCCAAACAAACTGAGGATATAATATCAAGAATGGATGAGAAACTGGCTCCTCTTACTCGCGAAGTCGAAGAATTAAAGCTAGAAAATCAGGAGCTGAAAAGAAAACTTTGTATGTTGGATAGGAACAGAAGAAATAACAACATAATCTTATATGGGCTAGAAGAGTATGAAGAAACACCTCTACAACTTATAGAAAATACGACTAACAAGATAAGTGGTGACTTAAAAATTTCTCTTGAAAAAAGGGACATAAATGAGATACGTCGAATTGGAAAACAAGTTGCAGATGGAAAAAAGCCCAGACCATTACTTATCTCACTAGTAAACATTTGGAAGAAGATGGAAATATTAAGAAACAAGAAAAAATTTAAAAACGTACAGGTCGCCGAAGATTATCCAAAGGAAGTTCAAGAAATAAGGAAAGGATTACTAGGTAAGATGTTAGACGAAAGAAAAAAAGGAAACTACGCGATTATAGATTACGATAAATTGGTAATTAAAGAAAAAACGGCTGGCAACGAGAAGCGAAAGCGGAACTTTTCTACATCACCCGCAAGCACACAAGAGCAACCTAGGAAGCAGCACGCCTCTGGCAAACTAAACAGAGCTAATGCTTTTGACATAATGAGAGGCAGAAGCAACTCCCTTTCGTCTCTAAAGCCAAACGACCAGAAACAGTGACATAAAAACATCAGCCACCGGAGAAGAAAAATAAAGAAAACGTCTACCAAGAAAACTAACACAGAAACCGAAAATAACCCATTATTCCCCAAGCCGACTGGTCCTCGTGGGGAATTAGACCACTACCCTCTAATAAACGAACTACACAAAAATAAAGACAATTATAATAAATCGGAAAATCTAAACGGAAATTCCGATTCTATTTACCATAAAAATACCACAATAAAAATTGGAACATTTAATGTAAGATCTCTTTCTTCGACTGAAAGATTCCTGCAACTTTCCCTCGCTCTAGAAAACATTGATTTCGATGTACTGGGGCTATCAGAAGTGAAACGAACCGGCTGTAATATAGAAGATTATCAAGATTACATACTTTGTTATATCGGACAAAAGAAAGGCCTACACGGAGTAGGGTTCTTGATAAAGAAAAAACATAAAAATAATATTATTAACTTCACAGGGATTTCCGAAAGGGTAGCTCTATTGCAACTAAAAATAAACGAATTTAATCTATCCATAATTCAAGTATATGCACCTACAGAAGCAGCATCAGAAGAAGAAATCCAAGTCTTCTATGCGGATATTGAAAAAGCACACCATTTAGCGGATGAGGAACTAATTGTGATGGGAGATTTTAATGCAAAAATTGGTTTCCCAAAAGTAGAAGAAAACCTGTGTATGGGCAATTTTGGATATGGAAAACGCAATAAAAGGGGCCAGCAGCTAATAGACTATGCTCTAGAACATAAGTTGTCAATTATCAATACTTTTTTCAAGAAAAAAGCAAAGAGAAGATGGACTTGGTTATCCCCAAACCAAATAAGCAAAAATGAAATAGACTATTTCATGACAAATAAGCCTTACATGATAAACAACATCGAAGTTCTAAACCAGATCAACTTCCCTTCGGACCACAGACTTCTACGTGCAACGCTAAAACTATGTCACCAGAAAAAAAGTAGGAAAAGTTTTAAAACTAATCTGAAGACACTAAAAACAGAAGACGAAGTAAAGGGATACATAAAGTACTTAAGAACTAACCTCGATAACATTTTGGCTACTTCACCAATAGATGTGCAAATATACTATGATTTACTGGAAGAAAGCATACTAAATAGTTTGAAGAATAACGGTGAAATAAATAATAACCATAATCATCATACCATTTTCTCGGAACATACAAAGCAATTAATTCAGAAACGCTCAGATTTGATACGCACAAAATTCAAAAACAAAGAACAGAAAAAGGAACTCAGCAATCTATTCAAAATAACCAACAAATCAATTAGAATAGATTACAAGAATCATAGGGAACAGGTTATATCGAGGAATATGAAAACATTTAAAAGCGCTAAACGAGCATACAAAGAATTATCACTACACAAAAAATGGATACAAAACCTAGAAAACAATTCAAAACCAACAAAAACCAGAAAAGACATATTAGACCATGCTAGCAATTTCTACAGAGAACTATATAGTAGGAAAGAAGACGAAAACACTGAATTTGAAGAAACTAATAGTGAAAACAACAACAGTAAGGCGAACATAATTGAACCAATAGAAGAAAAAGAGGTATACTTACAAATAAAGTTACTAAAGAATGAAAAGAGCCCTGGACCAGATGGAATAACAAACGAAGCAATTAAAGCAGGTGCTCCCGTTCTTCTCCAACACCTAACTTACCTATTCAATGAGGTATTGAACACTGAAATGGTTCCAAAACAATGGTGCGTGTCTGATATCATATTATTATACAAAAAGGGAAATCCCTTGGATATTGGAAACTATAGACCTATCAGTTTACTGCCAAGTGTATACAAACATTTTGCTTCTGTTTTACTTAAAAGAATCACTAAAGACATTGACAACTCTCAACCCATTGAACAGGCAGGCTTTCGCTCAGGTTTTAACACCATTGATCATGTACATACTGTTGAACAAGTGATCGAAAAGTATAATGAATACAATAAACCTATATATATGGCCTTTATTGATTACAGCAAAGCCTTTGATAGCATTAGCCATAGTTCCATTTGGAACGCACTTAAAACATCGAACATAAACAAAAAATACATTAATATCATAAAATATTTATACTCAAATAGCACAAGTAAGGTCAAACTCGAAAGGAAAGGTGAACCTATTAAAATTGAAAGAGGTGTTAGACAAGGAGATCCTTTGTCTCCAAAACTTTTTATAGCTGTGCTAGAAAATGTATTCAAAAATTTAAAATGGACCGGATATGGCATTAATATCAATGGACGACGCCTAAACCATCTCAGGTTCGCAGATGACATAGTCATATTTGCGGAAACAACAAATCAACTATTATATATGCTACACAGCTTAGACAAAGAAAGCTCAATGGTAGGCTTGGAAATGAATAAAACTAAAACTAAATTAATGACAAACAGCCAAAAAATCCCTATTAATATAAACGGGCACACCATTGAATATGTAAACCACTATGTCTACTTAGGAAAACAAGTATCCGTCAATAAAACAAATAATGAAAAGGAAGTAGAAAGGCGTAAAAATATCACATGGAAAAAGTTTTGGTCACTCAAAGAAATTCTGAAAGGAGACTATAACATGAAGCTAAAGAGAATGATAATGGACACATATCTTCTGCCTTGTTTACTTTACGGGTGTCAAACTTGGACCTATACAAATAAAATAAAACAAAAAATAAACACAACACAAAGAGCAATGGAAAGAAGCATCTTAAAAATAAACATACGACACAAAATAAGAAATACTAAAATAAGACAACAAACAAAAATCTCAGATGCACTAACACAGGCTCTGAAGGTCAAATGGAAATGGGCAGGACATATTGGACGATATACAGATAACAGATGGACCATACTAACAACTAGATGGAAAGGACCGATATCCGGAAAAAGAAATGTTGGAAGACCAAAGAAACGGTGGACTGATGAAATAATACAGGTTGCAGGGAAAGACTGGATGCAAAAAAGTACAAACAGAGAACTGTGGAAAAAATTAGAGGAGGCCTTTACTCAACTTGAGATCCATACCTAAACTAATCGTACTAACTATAGTTATATAAGTACCTAGTATAAGCACTAACACCATACTAACGTTTTTATTTGTAACCTTAAAAGGCATGGAATAAAGAGGCTTTATTATTATTATTATTATATAATAGACAGCATGTTTCAATTTTTTATTTTTTAGTATTTTATGTGTACAAGTTTGATTAAGGGACGATGGGAAAAAGGGAAAGGGAAGTTTGTTTTGTTTTTGTTTGATTAAGTTTGATTTCTGTTAAATTTAGCTATTATCTATAGTTCATGTAGCATTTGTGTATCGCCATGTTGTTTGCGAAACGGTTCGCTTTACATGGTTGAACTTTTTGATGTATCTGAGTACGGCAGGTAAGATTTTGGATACGGTGACATCTAATTGGAAATATGTGTACTTTAATTGTGTTCCGTACATACTGTTACTTAACAGTATGATTAGTTACGCTGCAGGTAAAAAATAAAATTACTATTATTTAATAAAATTGTATAAAATTGATAATTGTTCACTAAACCTTACTGTTATCATTTTTCTCAGTGAGTCTTGTTAAATCTTTTGGGAAAATAAATGTTACTAACCATATTTAAATAGCATAATATGAGTAAATGTTACTAGTCTACACTACTCTGACGGGCCGGTTTGTAGACGGTATGCCACAGGTCTTGGGTTCGATTCCCACCCGAGTCAGACATTTGTGTAATGTCACGTCTGTTGCTCTTTGAGTCTGGGTGTAATTATGTATTTAAAAAAGAAAAGTATTATATATAGTATATATTACCAGCTGTCTGATTTCCAGCAACGTCTCTGTCTACCTTAGTGAATTAAGAGGGCTATCACAATTTTTCTTGTATTTGGGCGTTTGACACGAATTTCGATGTGTGATTACGGTTAATCTAAAGTCACAAAATTAAAAATTAAAATTTCCTAAGAAGGTTTGATCCTTTTTCTTTGGAATGCATAGAATATATTTTCCAATTTGTTTTAATAAATTAGTTAAAACATTGTCTTTGCGAAGGATGTTTCATAAAATTTTACTTTTGAGCATCTTTTGATGCGTTTTTACAACAAAGATACAAGAAATAAATAACTTACAAAAATGTCTTCAGTATAACCATATTGTATATTTTGGTATGCTTAGTTCAATTTGTTATATTTTAAACAGTAATACGCCAAAAATAATTATTCAAGACGGAGAGTTACGGGCAATTTTTCGTCCGAAATTCTATTTTTTATCTCTGCTTATATAAACCATATTAAAAAAATAAATAGCTAATCATTTAGGTTACTATATTACCATGCTTAAAAAAAATAATTAGTCAATCCAAAAGTAAAATTATATTTTTAAGCTATTTTAATATACAGTGCTAAAAATCACGGGTCGCGCGGTCTAAATTTTTAGTCCGCGCCAAGCGCTTACCGAGGGAGGACGTATCGCTCGTCGTTTCCACTTTGCGTGTGACGTAATCACGCAATTCACCGAGAATATAGAGCAACCAACACCACTAGATACTTGTGAGTATTATTTTATCAGTTATTTAATAAATTGTAATGAAGTACTTTCCTAAGATATTTTAATGCGAATATACTATAGAATAGTCACATACACGTAAATATTGTACCTAGTTGGTTTTCTACTTTTTTACCCGACTGCACCAGAAGGAGGGTTATGTTTTTGAATAGTCTTTTGAACAAATTTCCAATTTCATTATTTTCAGACATAAGTTCCCAATAATGGCCAAAAGGAATAAAAACAGAAATTATGGTTGAAATAAAATAAGACAATACTATACATATTATGGTGCTATCAATATAAAAAAAAAGTTTTGGCCGAAAATTTGAAATGCGCCCGAGAAGAATTTTTTTTTTAATGATGAATGATTGTCACAAATTTATTGAAAACTATGTTGGCACATTCACTTTGATAGCTATAAAAATACTTTGTATAATGACGGAGAAAATATCGGTTGCTTTAAATAACGATTCTTTAGACATAGGTATCGATTTAAAATAATATAATTAGAGATGGTATTGAATTAACCGACTATTCCAAAATGAATAATAGTTGCAACTAGAAACAGGTTTTAACTGTAACACATATACATTAAATTTTTGCATACGTATTGTATTCCATTCTATCTAAAAAAAATTTTTCTTATATATAGAAAAAAGCAGCAGGGGCAAGTAAATCCGCCGAATAAAAATACCGATAAGGTAAATTTTGCTCAGCTTGGCCTAACTAATGCGCTATTAATATTACTGTTATTATTATTATTATTTTAGATTTTGTTTTATTTTTCTTGGCTTTTCGCCAGTTTAAAGCACATTTACGGGCTTACACCAAGTAAATGCGCCAAAATTATGTAGTTGTGGTGTTTACGTATACGTTTGGATTGGGGGCTATGTCATCTGCTTATTATTATTATTATTATTATTATGCTTTACTTATTGTACTTTTAATATTACTGCAACCACATAATACTTAGGTGTATTTATTGGACTTTATTACTTTTACAGGAGAATGAATGCATATCTCAACCAACAACAGTGTCTACAATACATTCTGACATAAACATAAATAATACGGTTTTAACACAGTTTTGGCAGACCCGGAAAGAAGTAATGGACTAAGCTAGATTTCTCATCATCATACCTACACTCTTGGGGCTGTCTACCCCGTGAGGGATATAGTCGTGGTGTTACATTAATTTACACATACAGGAACCATTAGCCAATTTTTGTTGTAGATATAATTCAATTAATAAAAGAATATATATTAACCTTGACACATTTTTTTTGTTAAGAATGATCTCTATTACTTCAGCTTTCTAATAGAAAAACCGCTTTAAAATCGGCCCATCCGCACTACATGGCAACAAACTTGTACACAGCTACACGTCTCAACCTTATAACATCCCTCTTTTTTGTCGGGGTTAAAATCCATTAGATTCACAGACATAACCGCACTGTTTCTTAAATTTCAATTTTGATAAATTTTATACTCATAATAATTTTTGAATGGTATTTCCGATTTAAATAATACAAAAAGTAATTTACAGATACTGATATACCCTTAAATATTAGGTAATTTATTTAGATAAAGATCAATATCAAGGTACGAAGAATTGAGTCTAACTTATACCGGCGTTACAATTGCATATTTTAAATGAAAAAGTAGTTATTGTGACGTAACTAAAATATTTAGATAAATGGTACCGCAGACTTTTTTTGTAGACATTTATGGCGTCTATAAAACTGTAGTACATCATTTGCTCTAATGTCAATAGCTTCCGCAGCGTAAGCGATATAATGATTTATTTTGTTATTTTTTTCACACCTTGGGTTACATTATCGAAGTTTTCATACGTATCCCTATTTTTTTTATCATATAATATAAATAAATAAATAATAAATAAATAAATATTTTGGGACATTAACACACACACACTTATAGCCTATGTTACTCAATAAAGATGTAGATTTCCAATGGTGAAATAATTTTTGAAATCGGTCCATTAGTTTTTGAGCCTATTCGTTACAAACAAACAAACAATCAAATCTTTCATCTTTATAATTTTAGTATAGACAATCATTATAAAAGTTGGCTGAAATAAATTAAAATAATGTTAAATAATATTCCACTGACTACCAACAATAATTAAATTTTTTCGGAAGCAACGATGCAACAGGATCATGTCGGTTTGTTCCTAATTCGTTGCATAGTCTTTTTGCATGTGTGCGTAGCGAACTTCACCAAACACATACAGGCACATCCGCAGCCGCGCGCCGTCAAAACTGAGCGCTTTGGTTTTGTAATAGCCCTCTTAACCAATGTTGTTAACTTCCAGAGTGATCCAGAAGTACCAGCAATGGAGCAGGCAGTACAACCACGTTCACAGCCGCGGCTCAGCAACGGACACGCGCATCAAATCACATCGCAACTTACACGTTAGTACATAGAATTTGACATTGCTGAAAATGGGAAAAATTGCTGAAAATTTTTATTAAAAAAGACGATGAATTTTTTTTAAGTATACCTACATAATTTCTATTCTGGAGCCATATATTTTGGATTGGGGGCTATGTCATTTGCCTGTATGAATTTTCGGACGACATTTCTACATATTGTGTTTAAAATAGCTGCTTTTTGCAAGGTTATGTAGAGGGACTCTTTGAGGGCTATTAATTTTAAACTATTTTATTCTTCTTCTTTCTTCTTCTTCTTCTTCTTCGAATTACACAATACACTGACAGATACACAACTTTTAACTTATAACACCGCTTTATTCGTTTGAACTGAATAATATATGTTCGTACCTAAATATTTCACACAAAATGTCCGATCTCAGTCTAAGTGCAATAAGATCACACTTTTTTTTTTAATTTTTCATTTAGATGTGATTTATTTTTCAAACAACTATTTTCAACAAAAAATGTGAAGTGGTTGCGCGATAAAAATGATGATGAAAATTAAAAAAAATGAGAAAAAATGAAAATGATGATGTTGTTGTTGTTGATTGAAAATGGCGGATTTCCAATCCTATCCTTATTTGAAACGCATAGTACATACGTATCGTTAAATTAATATATTTTATTTAAATTTCATCCTTACATTATAATTATTATATACGTGTGAAATTATTATTTTTGCTGCGACAATGGTTGAAAATAATGTTATTTTCAGATCTGAAGGTGTTAGAACAGTTGCCGGGGACGTTGGCGCGACTGGAGGCTGACGTAGCCGCGCTCAGGAAGGCTGTGGAGGGTGACCGGAGGCTATTAGATGTGAGCATTGATTCATTCGCTGGATTTTAATGACATTGTTCCTCAACTGTCTTAAGAGTTGAGAGTTTACGTCTTTATTTAGTACACGATGGTCAATACATGGTTATTATAAAATACTAGCTTTCCGACAGCGGCATCGCCCGCGTGTATGTCGGTTATCGCGCCAAAACATTATCTTCTTTTTGCTCAGTCGGATTAAAACTTAGGATAGTTTTAATCCGACTGTCCTTTCTCGGGTCTCAAACTACCTCCATACCCAATTTCGTCCAAATCGGTTCAGTAGTTTAAGCGGGAAAGCGTAACAGACAGACATTACTTTCGCATTTATAATATTAGTAGAGATAGTAGAGAGTAGATTAAATTGTGCGTAAGCATCGTCTTTAATCAAATCTACTGAGGGCTAATTTCATCTATTACAAAACCTAACAACAAAAACCCTAAAAAACCCCTACAAAATTTTATCAAAATCGGTCCAGCGGTTTGGCCCTGAAAGCGTTTCAGACAGACAGACTTTTGCATTTATAATATTAGTATGGATATGACGTCCTTTTTTTTAATTCAAACACAGCGCCATCTAGTCAATTAGAGCAATTAAATTTGTTTATGTTATAGATACTAGGAACGGAACTACTACGGTACTACTTAAATACATTTTTATTGTAAATACATAAATGTGGTGGCCAGCATCTTTGCTAAAATAATAAAATAATTGAATTTATTCATCTTGAATTTAATTAAAATAATTTAATATAAATAACTAATAAATAATTAAAATAACTAATAAATAATACATTAATAATTTTATTCAAATAATTTCTTAATGTTATAATTTAATTATGCTCTAATATATTTAAAAAATAATTTATAATTACCTAGCAGGTAATGATTTTAAGATATGACGTGAAATAAAATAAAATACAACCACAAAATTTTAAAATTTTAAATTAACAATAAAGCTTAACTCGCTAGAACTTTATATTTTTATTATTATGTAAAATCAGAGCTTCCTCTCGTCTAACACTTTTGCTGTGCCTAACAGGGTCCATAATGATTCTATTATAATAAGCACCTACCACTTATGCATCTACTTACTTAGGGTAAAGCAATAAAGATATTAAGTATTGAGAATTGAGTATTAAGTCATTGTCGCTATCGCATATAGATGGCGCTGCCAGCATTAACTATATGTTACTTTAGATATGTTTTAGGTTTTATACAGACGGTTAGTTTGAAATACATTGATATATTTTGTATTACAGCAGCAGGTGGGCAAGTGGCGGTGGCCATGGCAAGAGTTGAGCGCTCCGACCCTCGCGCTACTGCTGGTGTGGCCCTTCCTCGCGTACAGACTCATCGGACGTATGCAGCGCAGGAACACGTAACGTATGACTTTTATACAGTACGAGTGGAAGTTCTTTTTTATTCTGCAATAGACTTACAAAGAAAAATTAAAAAAAAACAACCTCCTCAGAAACGGCTTGACCGCTTCGGTAGGTCTGAGAATCGGTCATAATCTATTTTCGAACCCTGTAGGTGGCACTGCTTTACCGGGCAGGACGACGTCTGCGGCGTCCGCTAGTTGTAAATAAATATATAAAAATAAATAAAATTCTACCTTTTTTAGTTTACTCGTGACTTGAATACAGATTATAGCTATCGGCAAACAGACTATGTATAATTTTTTATATATTTTTTATTTTCAGGTAATAAAATTACGATGCCTAGCAAATAAGGGTCTCTGTCCACTCCCCGGATATAGCGGATATATCCGTTGTGTGGTTTTGTATCGGTGGTCGTAAGTGATTGGTGTGTTTTATTTGAGAAGTTTGTAAGTTTTATACCTCTGTATGGGGCGTAGCGCACTCCCACCCCATAACTGTAATGTGTTAATCTTAATATTGTTTCATTTCAATGATAAAGCAAAAAATACGTATCTAACATTTTTTTATAATCTCACTGACGGGCTAATAAATAAAAATAAATAAATATTCTGAAACATCAACGCACATGGTCATCTGGTCCCAAGCTGAGCAGAGCTAGTTATGGAAACCAGATAGCTGGTATATACTATTCATATAATACTTTTCCTTTGTAAATATATATTAATAATAGATATTTGCACCCAGACTCGACATAAACACAAATGTTCGTCACGGCGGCGTGAAAAGCCAAGTATCTTACCGGCCACGCCACCCGCCCGTCAACTAATGAAAATAGGATACTTTAAACCTTGTCGTCATCGCTATTTACGTTAGAAAAAATATTTTTTCAATATCTACGTATGGGCATATTTAATCATATTTTTAATATGATTTAAATCTCAAATAAAATACATTAACTCACTATAAAATTATATACATATATACCTACTTAGATAATAATTGATGTAATTTACGGGTTGGGCCATTTATTATATAATAATTATTAATTTGTTACTCGATTGGTTGCATTTATATTGAGTACAATGAATAATAAAATACAGGGCGTTCCATTGCTGTGTCAAATTCATAAAGTACCTCAAATAATTTAGATAGAAAAGTTTTACTTCAATAATTGGGTTAATTAAAAAAAACCTGCTAATTCATGTAATTAAATTAGTTCAGTTATAATGCAGTTGCAGTTAAGTTTCGATCAAAACAGCCCCTTTTTGTACTCTCGTAATTTTGGACAACCGCTGCGCTGTCAGACACGCTCGCGTCATGTTCGCGTCACGCGAGCGCTTTGACGTTAATGATATAAATATGACAATTACAAGAATACCATTTTACACTAAGACGTAAACGTAATTCAAACTGCACCGCAACTTGATCGGCGCGTCAAGAAATTACGCGAATTAGCCTAGAACTCAAATTTTTATTATAAGACTAGCTGGTGCAACTTCGTACCGCAAATGATTTTCTTCGTAAATTTTTCTCGTATTTGAATTTTTATGCTCTGCTATTAGAGATATAATACATCTAACAAATTAAAAATCTTAGGTCTACCCAGTCTTGAGGTAAAAATTAACGACAAGATTTTGTTTCATAATAAAATTTAGATATACTTATACTTGTTTCTTTTAGCCGCATAGCTATAGGACACCCTGTATTGGTTTAAGTTATATAAAAAGTAGTATATTAAAAGTAAATGTGCTTGCATTCGTGTGATACTTCGAACAGTCTCTCAAGAACTTACATCTTCGCTCAGGTTATAGCTAAGTACCATTTATTATAAATGTCTATGAAATTTTGATGCTGAAATCACCAATCTATATAAAAAATCTAAAACTAACTGTAATGTAAAGTTACTTAAAGTTAATGGCAGATGTAGGCCAAAAACCAACAATCTTACATTCCATATTCAATTTCATGACGAATTTTAAATGTTTAAAAACTATTTAACTCGGTGTTAATTGTTTAATAACTAAATCATTGTCATTTTTTATAATATTCATGAGGTTTTTTATTTGTTATATCCGCCAAAAACTATGTAACATTCTGGTCAACAGGTCAACGACATTCTATGAATTACAAATATAAAATGGCTGCCAACTCAAGAACATTGTTACCTATATTTTTAGTTTGAAATATAGATTAAATTTTTCACAATAATATGTTTGTTAAGTGTTAGTGTATGTACGCATTATCTGGTCAACCGTATTGCGGCTGGAAATATATACATTTAAAGGTATTTAATAAGACCAATTTTCTAGCCGTCCTTTTATTCGTCCGGCTGGATTTTTGGTTGCCCTCCGATTGAATAGTCGAATGGAAGTCCGAAAAGTTGAATGGACCATCTGGTTAGCCTTCTGGTTGGTCGTCTGGTTGAACAGACTAGCTGGCTGTGTTGTAGAATGGTTCAAATGGTCATATTATGGTTTACGTATTCCATCTGGCGGTCTGTAGGCTAATTCACGTAATTAAATAAGTTCAGTTGTAGTGCAGTTGCAGTTAAGTTTTGATCACAACAGCCCTTATAATATTCTCGTAATTTTGACAACCGCTGTCAGATGCGCTCACGCGAGCGGTTTATCCTAGATAGCTAAACAATTACAAGAATACCATGAATACCATTTTACACTAAGACGTAAACTTAATTGCAACTGCGCCGATAGAGTTGCTATCGGCGCGTCAAGAAATTACGTGAATTAGCCTACTGGTCGAAGATAAAGAAAGTCATAAAAAAATGTTTACAAACGTGGCCGGTTAACCGTATAATGCGTACAAGCGCTTAGTTATTTAAGTGGTAAATAGTTTAGTTTGTTCGTAACGTTTATGTGATATCTAGGTTAGTTTGTTCGGTGTTTTAAATAAATTTATTTCAATAAATATGACAGGATTCTATTCATTTTTTTATTAATTTTATAAATCACAATCACAGTTTTATTTTATTGTTAAATAACTAAAATAAAATGTTGTAAAAAAACTAGAAGAAGTTTTCTAACCTAAAATTGTTTAGCACCAGGTGAAGATTTCATACATCTTACCTTTACACAAACTTCTTCTTATTACTCACATTAGACACCCCTTGTGAGAATTTTACTATACTTACTCGCTATTTACACTCGATAACGAGTAAGTAGTAAATGTTTTATTCCTGGCGTTGCGTACATTTCATGCAAATCATTTACTATATTCGATATCGAATAAAGAAACTTAACTTTCGCGTTGGATTATATTAATATTTATGATAACGGGCAATTAACGCGCTCACCTTTAATTTGGCTTTACGTTTGGACATGGGTTGCTGCGGTCGTGGTCGCAAGCAGACTGATTTAGCGAAAAAAATACGGGAAAAAAAGACTGTAGATCGAGGATATGTTGTTCTACGGCTAACGTAATCAACGGAGCTCTTTCGCTCGATAATTATGCTGATTCACGTTATTAAATAAGTCCAGTTGAATGAATTTCGATCAAAACGCTTAGATACGCTTGCGTTAAGTTCGCCTCACTCGAGCGGTTTAGACATGACAGATGACACGTTAGATATGACAGCTAAACTGTCATTTTGCACTAAGACGTAAACTTGACTGCAACAGCATCGCAACTTGATCGGCGCGTCAAGATGTTACGTGAATTGCCCAGTCATCTTGCGACTCGTGTTAAAAAGTAGTCAATTTAAATCTAAGCTCGTTCATTGCCCGTTATGATACTAAATATTAATATTATATATTATCGAAAGAAGTTGAACTTACAACTGACGTTTGCTCATAGAAATTTATTTAAAACACGGACCTGTATTATAGTTAATTTGTGCAGATAAAACTTAGTCGAACATTTCATTATATCTACAATATTGTTAAAGATTTTAAACAAATTTTATTGTGTAAAATAATTAAATTGCTTACGTCGTATTAGAAAAGGTCAGCAAGCTTAAAGATGTTATTTTCTGTTGAAATTTGCATAGTTTGCTAGTTCAACTATTGAAATTTAACTTTAATGTGTTTAAGCATACAAATGTATAATGAATAGTAATGCTTATGTAATGGAGAATAAGGTTGAAAATTTGTAATACGTTGTCAACACCGACCAGATAAGTATAGACGCCGCATAGCTTGCCCCCCGCGCTTGTCTAAATTATGTCGTTCCCTATACATCCTCCGACCATAAGCTAATTTTTATAGTTCGTTCAAGGATAAGAACTTGAACGAACCAGTCCTTGCTGGGTATTTAATTAGCTAATTCTCCAATACCGCGTCAACTTTTGACGATTACGATTTCATAGATTATACAGTATTTGAATACAGCGATGTCTAGTGAGTTTCTAGTCGGTGTTTGTCAATGAGTTCAATTATGTTAATTTATCATCTGTAAGCAAATCAATTGGACGCTGCACAATAGTTACTGGTACGGAAATGTTATTGTAATTATGAAATAAAAGGGTTTTTTTATTAATCTATGTTTTACTTGTTTAACCTTTTCATCTATTAATAAATGAAAACTAAAAATGCACATGCTATATGGCATTATCTTAAGTGGTTTGAGTTCGACTACGGAACGGAGCGGCAACAAACACGCCGCGACTGCACAGCGAAGGCGTGACGAATGCGCGGCAGATTAGCAACGTTTTCGTCGCATATTAACAACTGGTAATAACTGATGGTAGGCTTCAGCGGTGGTTAGTGACCATCCACCAGACAAAGCCGCACCGCCAAGCGGCCTAGCCGTGTTCCGGTGCGATGTCTGTTGACACCCATTTATGAGTGTGAGCTCGGATTGTTGCTCCTTTATGGTCACTAACCATATAGACTCATTCTACTGCCACCTTACCGAGCAGACGCGTCCGTCGTAGATTATCATTGCTTTAGGTCATCATCATCTTTCAAAGGTGAGTAAAGGGGTCTAATAAAAATAAAACCCAAGTAATTATAAAACATATTCATTATATTCAGCGTGGTAGACGACCTCTTACAATATCAACAAGCTACAGTGAATCTACACAACAAATATATGTCTAGTTCACACGAACTTAGCTAATAAGCAAGTAGTTGTTTTTAATTACCTACTGTTTAGTACTAGGTAGACATTAACACACACTGTCATCTGATCCCAAACTAAGCAGAGCTTGTACAATGGAAACCAGATAACTGGTAATATACTACATATTATAATACTTTTCTTTTGTAAATAAAAATGAAATAATATTTTTCTTTTTGCGACGCTAGTCTACATAAAAATAGTCCAATTTCTTTTCTTACCGTTCAGTGAATGACTGGCAACTGCTGAGAAACACTGCCAAAAAACTGAGTAGGCTTTTTTCTTTTTTAAATCATGTATTTATATTTATTACATTTTGTTTAATGTGTTGTATTAGAGCGATAGCAATACTTACTTAAATATAGATAGTTACACCCAGACTCAAGACAAACAGATATGTTCATTACACAAATGTCTGACTTGGGTGTGAATCGGACCTGCGGCGTGAAAAGCAAGTATCTTAATAACCACACCACAGGCCCGTAATACAATAGTAGGTATATACCAGCACAGATAATATAATACTATAGCAATACCAGTTATCTGGTTTCCATAACCCAAGCTCTGCTTAGCTTGGGACCAAATGACCGTGAGTGTTAATGTCCTAGATCTACAATATAAAAATGAATCGCAAAATGTGTTAGTAAGCGCATAACTCGCGAACGGCTGCACCGATTTCGCTAATTATTTTTTTAGAATATTCCTTGAAGTACGAGGATGGTTCTTACGCAGAGAAAAACTAAAAAATCTCCTCCGGAACAGCTTGCCTGATTTTTATGAAATCTTATAGGTTATATTCTATTTTCGGGCCCGGCAGGTGGCACTGCTTTACCGGGCAGGACGACGTCTGCGGGATCCGCTAGTTATAAAATAATTCTTAGAGCTGGATTTATCCATCAGGAATATTTTTAACGTTTTGACAATATATTTTAATAAGCTTGCGCTTACCCAGTAAACACCGATTAACTCGTGTTCTGTACAAGATTTGTGCCGTTATTGAGACTATCAAAACGAATCAACTTTTCCTAACCAACTAACTTCGTGTAAACTAGACATAACGCAGACGACATAAAAACAGTACGTTTGACATAGACATTTATCTGTGAGTTGACGCATATTATGTAATTCTATACACTTACACATGGATCTATATTTTATATTGTAGTAGGTATATATTATATGAATTTATTTTAATATAATTAAGTGCAAAATACAATATTGAAGGCTAATATCAATCCAAAATGGCGTCTCTGTTCATGGGTCTATAACTAATATGATCGTATATTCAGGATAACTTTTTAAACAGTGCACAAACTAAGAGAAAATAAACTTACATTTTAATCAACACGTATTTTATATTACGATATGTCTTAGTACTAAAAAATTAAGTAATCAGTAACGAAAGATGTTTACTATTGATACTAAGGGTACGGTCGCCCTTTCTCCGCCGTATCACTGTACGGTCAGGGACCCTCACGGACCGCTAATTTTAGGCCGTGCATTCATCGATCTTATAACGAATAGATCGTCTATAATTTGCAGATTTTATGTCAAATAAAAAATTAAGAAACAGTTAATGGAAATTTGCTCTATTACTGACACAGAACAACAAAAAAAATAAACTGTGCGCTGGTTAAAAAGTTTTTCTGTATACTTCTTTAATATCTTTTTATTTAATAGCCAGAAAAAATAACTTCAAGAAATTATCTTGAAATGTTAACAATCCATGTACACATGGCACAAATGCACACTACATATCAAGCTATATATTTCCAGTACTATGCGTTTCAAATGAGAATAGGATTGGAAATCCGCCATCTTAGACCGGAATCCACAACAACTTCCCAATTTTTTAGTAAAGTTAGCAAAAACGTTACTTCGATATAATAATCACATATAGATGAAAATAAAATAAAAATGCGTATATCTTACTGCCGTTCGACTAAAATTGGACATTTGGAGTAGAATACTTAGGTACGAACACATTTTATTAACTTCCGATGACAAAAAGCGGTGCTTTATGTTAAAATGTGTGTTTTTATGCGTGTAAAACAATTTGTGTACAAGTTTGTGGTATCTTAGCGCGTAAATTTACTTATGTAGGTAGCTACATTGTAACTACATACCTAAATAAAGTATTTTGCATAAATCAGTTTTCCATACATTTCAAAATAATATTATTGTCTGTGGTTTGACATTTTGTGCTGGCGCTACTTTTGCTCGGTTTTTGGTATGAAGTTAGCCGCGAGTCCAGTCCTATTCTTATTTGAAACGCATAATATAAGCTGACCTCTCGTACGTAAATCATATACAATGCGAGATCAGCTTATACTGGAAATATAGGTTGATGTGTAGCCGTGTGTACAGTGCAACATAAGACGCCACAATCAATGAGGGCGCCACATGGAATGAAAATGTCACACTTTATAGAAAATCTGTTAAATTAAAACGTCAAATGTTTCTCAAATAAATGTAATCTTTCTATTGAAAAATTTGCCGTTAATGGTTGTAAAGAAAAAAACATATACTATTAAGTATTTCATCAACAAGCAGAACTTAACAAAATTCGTAAGTCCGTCTGTGTGTCACAGCCTTTATTAAAACAATGGAAAGTAGATAGTTATTTTAATACATCGCTCTATATCTCACTTAGCGCTACCAAATTATCTGGTTACAAGTATAATTCAAGCCGCCATTTTGAAAAAGTAACTTTCAACACGCGACCAACATTAATCTGTCTGTCGATGCCCTAGAAACTCAGGCATTTTGCAAACAAAAATGCTCGAATTGTTAAAAAAATTAAAAAATATATATGGAGTTTTATTTCCTTTTTAAACGATTAAAAAGAAGTTTTTAAAAGGAGGTTCTATGTTCTTTTGTATGTATATTTTAACTTCCGACTAGAAAGAGGTTTGTCAGGACTTTCTTTTTATTTAGAAGTAGAAGTGATTGATATAGTTGTTTAACAAGTCTTTTTTTAAACTTCGATAATATCGAGGTTTAAAAAAATACGTCGGGGGTTTTTACATTTTTAATTTATTTATGTATTTCACCGATTTGTATGTTAAATGTTCACTATGCAATACTGTATTGGTAATTTTATCAATCTTTTGATTTAATCGAGAGAGAGAGAAGGTGCTCTACATATTATTTATCGACCTATCTCTCACGCAGCTTCAACAATGCTACTTTAAGCTGTTGTAGTACAACTGAAGTTATACCAAGGTACTAGCAGATAAATTGCTAGCGCTGCACACTCAGAAATACGTTTAAATACTAACAATACCACAAATTTTAATGTAAAATGTTAAAAACATGGAAATAGAAGAAATTATGTACATTAATGATTAAAAATTATAATTAATTTATCACTTATTAATAATCAATTAAAATATAAATGTTGGCGGAAACAAAAACATAATAAACATGGTACTTTAATTAACAAAAATAAAAATATTTAAATTAAATATTAATATTTAAAACACTGTGTAAAGATTTTTGCAGAGTTAAAAAAACATATCTTGAGATTTATTTTTGCAAATATCTTCACAGTGAAATTACAAGGAACGTTAATTGTAGGTACATATATTTTGCAATCACAAATAAAACGCAGATTCGATACCAGAGTTAAGTAAATTCAGTTTAGCTAAGGTATCGCCATTATTTTATGATTATGTAAAAAATATTATTAATCTACATAACTTAATAGTAAACTTCTTTATTTTTGAAATCTGCGGGATTAGACTGTTTCACATGCAATAGTGATAACGACACGACAGATCGTATCGTTTCATTTTGACAGCTTTATAAACATCGTGTTCAATTCATGGCAATCCCGTCACGGTCGCCAAAATAGTACAACTGGTAGTTTTGATTATTATTTGTAAAACCTAATCTTGCTTAGTCGAATTTATTTGTCTATTTCTTGAGGTAAATACTGACTTAAATTATTTTAAAACAAAATAAGAATACTAATAAACAATACTTTTTGTAATAAAAACTCGTAAAACTAATATATCAAATAACGGAATAATTAATAAAAACAATGCATAATTGAAAACAGTTAAAGCTTGGAATCTGGAATTAATAATTACTACTAATCTGAAAAAAAAAATATAAAAGTCATCTTGCACTGTTTGGTCGCCAGTGACCTGGTCGATGGAGACGGTGCTTACCTAAAGATAGGTCGCCGGCGACCAATCAGTTAGTCACTCTTAATGTGTGAAATCATTTAACGAGATATTTTAATAGCTGGTGCAACCGGGCCTTAACAATAAATGTTACTATATTAAATTAATAATATGTTATACCGAATCTATAGATATCCATCGAATTAGCTTTACAATGCCCGCATGGCAGTTCCTATAACCAACGAACAGTCATTAGTTAAGGAAACTATTCGTTACCAACCTACTAATGAGGCGTCAAATGATTTTAATATAAGAACAGCTTCGACTTACTGTTGGTAGAAAATGTTACTGTTCGTTACTAAAACAAGTCGTTTCAATTATATAGAAACCGGGCATAATACCCCTAATTAAAATACTTCGTAAATACTGCACAATACTATAAAAATAAAGGTCTTATTCATAAAAATCTTATAAGTCTGTGTTGTTAAAATGGATTTTGTCTCTTTCTTACAAGTGAGTAAGAGTAGATGGCAAACAAAGACAAACGAATACCTAATTATTATAAGTTTATAAGATGTTAATGAATAAAAGGGAAAAAGTTTAATTTGAATGTAAGTTAAAACTTATTTTAAAATATGAAATAGATGAAAGCGTAGCTAAAAAATGTGATTATTTATCTTAATACTAAGTGAGGTAACAATATCTATTAAATACAAGCGTTTTATTATCTATGCCAACCATAGACTATGTATATTGCTCTCTGAACCAGAGACTACGTATATTTTTATTTTTCTGCGTATACGCACAAACTTCTGCACTATAATATATCGTTCGTGGTTAGTCAGCTAAACAGGCCTACCAGAATTTGATGGCATTCGAAATATTAACTACTTTTCCATGGCATCGAATTCTCGAATTGCGAGCTTGGTAACTTCTCAAATGGTGCCCCATTTGCCATTAGATCCTGTTAGGCCTAGAAAGTCAAACGAGATTACGCCGTTTTTGGGAAAGTAGGTATCCATACTAAATTAAATAAGCCTAAAATTTTTCTTATTTACTTACAAACTATTTCCAAACATCATTCGATCGTCGTACAAACTCAATCTATTAGATTCACTCGCCCTACCTTTTTGTATGGCCCTATCCCTTCTAGCTCTTCGGACTGCCACAGGAAGATCTCCAGGCGTTTTAACTCTACCAGCTGGGTTTAGAAGGTTAACATCACCAGACGACGAAAATATCTCGCTGACATGCTCTAATGAATGCTGTCGCTTTATGCAAAGGGATTTCAAACTCGGTTTCGCAGGATTCGGAATCGAGTACTTAATTTCAGTGTCGATTTCACCGTTAAGAGCAGCTAAATAAACTGGATTGTCACCACTGTAACCATTTACTAAATTTTCTTTGTCATTCGGATCACTATATTCGTTATCAAAATTCGTATATTTATTTTGAAATTTGTTGAAACTGAAATCGGTTTTGACAACAGTAGTAGCTTCTTTTAGAACGTCATTCTGGTATTTTTTGTCGTCTGATTTTGGTATCGTTTGCATAGTTATTTTCGATCCCCCATTTTCGGATAACAACATTAAATGCTCGTCTTCACTACTCGAACAGTCCGAATTTAAGTCGAACGGACTTATATTGTAGTTTTCTTGTGTATCTATGTATTGAAGTTCTAAGTTTATACTCGCTCGGGAAGAACTTGCGCTGTTAGTTATACGGTTTTCGGAGCTTAAACGTTTTTTCAGAGTCGAATCCTCAGATTCGGAGTTCGATTTTAAGATACTTTGAGAGGACATTGAGGCGTTAACTGAACTTTTGTTTAAGCTGTCAGAACTGCCTTTCTTGTTTTTCATTTCTAAATAATCTGGTGGTTTAGCTTTAGGAACAATTACTGCGAATATTTGGCTCGGTGTCAGATTGTCATTTTCTCTTGGAATCTCTTTAAAACCGAAGACTTTGCTCTCAGCTTCTCTTAACATAGTAGGAGATAGTGTTTTATTAGGAGGAGACAAGCAAACTGATTCAAAATTAAATGGACGATTCCCTACATTCAAGTTTAAAGGTCTTTCATTATTCTGTTTATCAACAATAGAGGTGGTAGTTTTTTGTGAGTCTGTAAGCTTAACTTCGGTCTCAAGTTTAGTTCTACCGAATTTTTCAAAGAACTTTTTAATACCCCATTTCGATTTTTCGGGCTTATTTTGAAGGATATTAGTTTGTTTCGGGACTCTTTCGGAGTTGTGTGCTGTAACATCATTTGGTACGTATTCTATAGGTCTTTGGTACGACCGAATTTCGGATAAACTAGAATTTTCTTGTACAGGAATCCTTGTATGGGAAATTCTTGCAACTGATAGGCAATTTTCCTCAAAATTAGGGACTTTAGGTTCAACTGGGGCTGTAATGTCTTTGAGGCTCTTGTGTATGAGTTCAACGGTAGTGTGTTGTGTGTTTGTGTGTGTGTTGCGTTCGATACAGGCGTTCCTGCCGATGTGTGGGTGTGGGTAGAGGAGGGGGGTGGTGACGTCACAGTTGGAGTTTTTGTCCGGTTCTTGTGGAGTGACGTTAGAGTCCGCTGGAAATTAAATTTTTATAATATTAATAACGTAACTCCTCCAACAAGTTCAACAATACGAAAAAAGTTAAGAAATACTCTCTTGAACCTGTCGAAATGCTATTTTAAATTGAAAATATTAATTACGAAGAAAGTTATGTACTAGAAATATAATAAAATGAATCTGAAATAAACTATGTCAAATAATTTGAATATAGTTAAACTTTTTTCGTATTGACTACTATTACTGAGGGTACTTATCAAAACTAGACAAATTTTCACCTAAATAATAATAATACAAGTAGTACCCAAGTAAACCTCACCATGCGTGTTTGGATGTAGATTATTATCATGAATGAGAGGCCCTTGCGAGAGTACTATCTGTTTAAGCTCAGCCATTCTTTCTTCTACGCAGACCGCTGTTAATCTGGAGACAAATTCATGGTATGGTTTATAATTTATTTTTAGTTTTTTCTATTCTTGATTTTTATGGGGGCTAAGTCACCTTCGTCCGTGGGTTTAATTATTAATTTAACCTTTTTTAAATTTTGAATTCAACCTTTAATTGAATCCCCACACGTGTGCCCCAGGTGGTGCAAGTCAGGTGACAAAAAACTGGTGGTAGGCTTCGGCCGTGGTTAGTAACCACCCACCAGACAAAAGCGCCACGCCAAGCGACCTTGCCGGGTTTCGGTACGATGTCTCGTGACACCATACAAATAGGATGGGTCAAAATTGTTGCTCTTTTAAGGTTTCTAACCAAATGGAGGCTCATTCCACCGCCACCATCTCACTGATTTTTTTTCCACCGCAATCCCGCTACTATTACTCCTGTGCACCAGGATCGATAGCGGCGCCGTAAAGAGACTCGGGATTTGAACCCGGCCAAGTGCCAGGGCACCTAAAACTATCTTGGATCCACAAATCGCACCATTTTGGGGACTGAGTCACCTTCGTCCGTGGGAGTGCACCTTTTATCTGAATCCCCACACGTGGTCCCCGGGTGGTGCAAATCCGGTGACAATCGACTGGTAATTATGATCTGGTAATTAACTGGTGGTAGGCTTCGATTGTGGTTAGTGACCACCCATCAGACAAAGCCGCACCGCCAGGCGGCCTTGCCGTGTTCCAGTGCGAAATCTGGTGACACCATTTAAGAGGGTGGGTCGAAATGTTGCTCCTTTATGGTTTCAACCTTAAGGAGCCTCATTTCACTGCCAGTTTCTCACCGAAAGTCATTCCAACGAGTGAATCGGTACATTGGGCTGGCGCGTCCCATCGTAGACTACATCATTGTTTAACATCATGTAAGTTGTAGTCAAGCGCCAGCCCATTCAGGAATAAAAAAAAATCAGTAAGATATCAGGAGTTGGAAAGTTAGATTGTACACTTCCCTCCAGGCAAAGTGGGACACGTATATAGTCGCAATGGATTAATAGCATTTACATTTTTAGCATGCGAATGCTACATTAGCACTTAACACATAGATTGGATAAGATTTTATCGTCGAACTATAAATGATATTACAATTTTAGAAGTGTCGACAGTTATATTCAATGCAGTTGCGAAGTTCTGTGAAGTATGAGGCGTATTCACTACTCGCTACACACCTACTTCTTTAGCATATACATTACACCGGCGGCGACCGGCGGAGTGCGCTCTCTATCGCACTCAACCACGTACTATAATAACGTAATGTGAAGTTATTAACTCTTTAAATCGCAATTTAACAAAAATCATATACTTCATTACTGTTAATTATTGTCATATTAGCAATTAGCTTAGCAATAAGCATGCTAATAAAACTTATACGAAATCGCATTAATTACCATAATAAAGTAGATCGGACCTATCAATAAAATATAAAAATCACAAACCTGGCTTCAGCATCATGATCCCAGCATTCATCACAAGTCTCAGCGGCTATCTTCAGAGCCCGACTCTGTGGCACTGGACCTTTGGGTAGGGGTGGCCGCTGTTTGTCCCGTGATACTAGTTTCTGAATAAATAATAACATAACCGTGATGCTGGATCACGTTTGTATTACCCGAAAGTGTAGGTAGAGGTGAATGTCACCCGCTTTTCGCCGGCTTGTTTAGGTCCCTTATGTAATAAGGGGGTGAGCCTATTGCCGTTCATCGGCTACAATTCCAAACTTTGAGCTGCTATTAAGATTCTCGAAATAGATTAGTAGTCTTTTTGCTAGACCCGGAAATAAAAATATCGCGGCAGTTAAAAATTAGTAATAATAATCCCCTTAACCGTTTTATTGGCTACGGCGGCCAGTCTGCGCTGATAAATAGGTATGTATGAGATATTATAGTGTACAAGTGAGTGTGCAAACTTAAGTGTCCCCTTTATACCAGCTTCATTTGAAGTCCGGTATCATGGATCGATCAACATGACCGGTGAAAAATGCGTAGGATCAACGGCTCAACGCTCAAGCTAAATTTCTGATTCCACACAGAAAATTCTCAATAGTCGTCTCGATCTGGCACGGGATTCGAACCCGCGACTTTCTACTTAGAGAAAAAAAACTTTGATATCGTTTAAGGTTTCGTATTTTGCAATTTAGGTACAAACCGAACCGACTAGCGCAAGTCGAAACTACTTCGGTGTGATATTTTTCAAGGTTGCGGAAGCTACCAAGTAAGTTTGGCAAATTGGCGCCGGTTCGCAAATACGTTCGACAAACGCGCGCAAGCCACTCGAGTACTTTGGCTTTTCGGGCCGACCTGCATCTGAGCGAGCGTGGGGCGGTCCGGCAGCAGGGGGGCGTAGGGCAGGCGGTAGGCGGGCGGGGGGCGGGGCCAGGCGCCGGCGCAGCGCGCGAGCCCCTCCCACAGCACGAGCGCGAGCGCGAACACGTCCACCGCGCACAGCGCCGCGCGCGCGCCGCACAGGTCCAGCGCGCCCTCCAGCGCCTCGGGCGACAGGTAGCGCAGCGTGCCCGCCTGCGCGAACGGTTGGCGTTTCAATAAAAAATATCTACATTTTCGTGTGTACCCGCGACGCCGTCGATTCCCGATCGATTATATTTGCTTGTGTTACGGATATTGTACGCTAATACACTAGTTAAATTCGTTTGTAAATACGTACAAAAATAATAAAAAATAATAATAATGTTCTAGGACATTAACACACACGGTCATCTGGTCCCAAGCTAAACAGAGCTTGTGTTACGGAAACCAGATAACTGGTATATACTATACATATAATACTTTTCTTTTGTAAATATATACTTATAATACATATTTACACCCAGACGTGAAAAGCAAGTATCTTACCGACCACGCACCTCTTATATGTCGCAACGAGTAACCGATAATAGTAGCGAGCGGTCGCCTAGACGGACGATTAGGTGTCCCTTCGGTCCCTTTAGATAGTACCCGGCCTGTCAGTTGTCAAACTTACAAGACGTCGACGTCACTCAGGTTGCTTTTCTGTGATTATCATTGTTACAACAGAGCCCAATGTTTATAAGGTCAATTGAAGAAGCTCGTAGTGTGCGCGAACCGAATTTGTTCACACAAAAAAAATCTATTTCCATCCAAACATTTTGTTAATATTTGTGATTAGAGAGGTGCTTTAAAAAACTTTCTATGGTGTAAAGTCAAGAATAGGACATGGGCTAATATTTTCAAAACTCAACCCCTAAATGAGAATTTAGAGTCCGATTCACTCCAAATTCGGCACACATAAACCTTAAAATAAATAATAATTAAACATGAGTTTTTTATATTTCTAAAACTACCCTCAGGGGGTATGTAAATTAAGTTTCATTCAAAAAAGTTTCCAAAACTATTTAGACCTTGATCCGATTCACTTCATATTAATAAAATAAATAAATATTCTGGGACATTAACACACACGGTCATCTGGTCCCATACTAAGCAGAGCTTGTGTTATGGAAACCAGATAACTGGTATATACAATACTTTTCTTTTGTAAATATATACTTATATTAGATATGTTGGCACATCTACTTCTCAATGCATCGGCTGTCATTTTATACTGTCATCGCGTCCGTCTTTGAAGTAACCTGTCACTCGAGAATGTCATTATGAACGAACGAATGAACACTGAGCGCGGGTGAAGCGGACATCTTAGAATGGCTGACATTGCGTGTTGAACCGTTTTGGCGTACGGTAGTGCAGATGCAATAACGTGCTCGGTGAACGTTACTATTTAATCCAACGTAATCTTAACGATCTGTAATTACCTGTTAGAATTCATGATTGTGCTATCGAGAGATGGGAGTGAAGTGATATTTGCTGTAGTTATTTTATTGAAATACCGTCTTCTTACCCGATTATTCACGCCTACCTAAAGTTGTCTGCTAATCTTGATATTTTTAGTCCAAAAACCTACGAAAGCCTTCATCAGAAGTGGGATGCGAAGGGTAAACCAACAGGAGACGGTATTCAATCGAAGAAATAGTGATCCATGTGTGTTTAAGTGTTTTACGGTAAGGTGGTTGTAAGAGGCCTAGTACGCCTAAGCCACGCTTTGACGGTTGTTAATGTAAAGCTGGTTGAAAGGGCCTCGTATGCCCGGGCCATGCTTCGGTAGTTGGTTGAAAGGGCCTCGTATGCCCGGGCCATATTTCGGTTAGTGGTTGAAGGGCCTCGTACGCCCGGGCCACGCTTTGGTAATTGGTTGAAAGGGCCTCGTATGCCCGGGCTATGCTTCAATGGTTGGTTGAAAGGGCCTCGTATGCCCGGGCCATGTTTAGGTAGTTGGTTGAAAGGGCCTCGTATGCCCGGGCCATACTTTGGTAGGTGGTTGAAGGGGCCTCGTACGCCCGGGCCACGTTTTGGTAATTGGTTGAATGGGCCTCGTATGCCCGGGCCATGTTGAGGTAATTGGTTGAAAGGGCCTCGTATGCCCGGGCCGTATTTTGGTAAGTGGTTGACGGGGCCTCGTACGCCCGGGCCACGTTTTAGTAATTGGTTGAATGGGCCACGTATGCCCGGGCCATGCTTAGGTAGTTTATTGAAGGGGCCTCGTATGGCCGGTCAATGCTTTGGTAAGTTGTTGAAGGGGCCTCGTATGCCCGGGCCATGCTTAAGTAGTTGGTTAAAGGGGCCTGGTAAGCCCGGGCCACTGTTGAGTAACTGTATGAAGGAGACTAGCATGCCCGGTCCATATTACTATGCAATGGCGATGAATTTGAGTTTGGTCAGGAAGGACCGAGCGTATGTTAATGTCTATCTTTACTTTTTCATCAGAACAGGTAGAGAAGAGTGACATATATCATCGAGCAGACTGATACTATGCGCACGTGGTCGTGCGATTCGTCAGGGTTGGCCGTGTTGGCACATCTACTTCTCAATGCATCGGCTGTCATTTTATACTGTCATCGCGTCCGTCTTTGAAGTAACCTGTCACTCGAGAATGTCATTATGAACGAACGAATGAACACTGAGCGCGGGTGAAGCGGACATCTTAGAATGGCTGACATTGCGTGTTGAACCGTTTTGGCGTACGGTAGTGCAGATGCAATAACGTGCTCGGTGAACGTTACTATTTAATCCAACGTAATCTTAACGATCTGTAATTACCTGTTAGAATTCATGATTGTGCTATCGAGAGATGGGAGTGAAGTGATATTTGCTGTAGTTATTTTATTGAAATACCGTCTTCTTACCCGATTATTCACGCCTACCTAAAGTTGTCTGCTAATCTTGATATTTTTAGTCCAAAAACCTACGAAAGCCTTCAGATATTTACACCCAGACTCGACACAAACACAAATGTTTATCACTAATGTTTGTCTCGGGTGGGAATCGAACCCACGACCTGCGGTGTGAAAAGCAAGTATCTTACCGACCACGCCACCGGCCCGTCAAGAATTCTGTATTAATAAAGCTTAAAGCAAGTAATGTAACATGATTTTTTATTTTTCTAAAACTACCCCAAGGAGGGTGTAATATGAGTTTTGTTTGTAAAAATTAAAGTTTTTCTAGATGTCAGTTTTAATTCCTATTTACTTTTTAATTCGGAATAAATAAAGCTTGAAGTGTTTTTTTTTCCCAAAAACTACCCCTCAAGGGTTATGTAAGATGAGTTGATATTGTGAATGTGAAAGTTTGTACGAATGTGTGTGTCTCTTTCACGCAAAAACTGTTGGACAAATTTGGATAAAATTCGTCACAGAGATAGATTGTAGTCTGCAGCAGCAATGAGCTATTTTTATCCCAATATCACGCGGGCGAAGCCGCGGGCGCAAAGTTAGTAAACCCATAAGTATTATCCCCTAATACAAATATCATTCATCAAAGCTAAAAAAGTTATCATCATGTCTCTAGCCTTTTTTCCACTTTTATGGGTGTCGGCCCCCAACCTAACCTGATGTGGCCATGGAACCCATAGCCAGGTGTCTGATTATATTTGGCTTCTGACTTCATGTTACGATTGTCATAGATGTTTTAAATGACAACCGGAACCGACAAGTAACCGTACTCTTCAAGACGCGAAAGTTCAACCAAACCAAACCAGTCCAGTACATGGCAGGAATCGAACGCGCACTATAAAAAATGAATTGACGTATGTTTACATTGCTGAAACTCGAGATCAGCTGAACCGATTTGGCTGAGATTGGTTTTCAAAGTTTGTTTTGTACGGGTTCAAGGAAGATTTAAGCGGTGAGAAATACGTGGTATGAAGTTCGCAAGGTCAGTTAATATCCTAAATATATCGCAACAATATTCTAAATACGAAAGTTTGTAAGAATGTATGTTTGTTACTCTTTCACGCAAAACTTCTGGACGATTATAAGATTATGATCTGGATTAACACGTAGGCTACTTTTTATCCCAATAAGAAATATAAAAAGTAGTACTTACTTTTCACACCTCAGACATCAGACACTTGTGTGATGTGATGAACATGCCTGTTTGTCTTAAGTCTGAGTGTAATTGGCTATATATATTAAAGTATCTATTTACAAAAGAAAAGTAATATATGTTTTTTATTATCAACTATCTGGTTTCCATAATACAAGTTTTGCTTAGTTTGGGATCAGACGGCCGGGTGTGTTAATGTCGTACGATATTATATTATTATTACCACGCGGGCGAAACCGTGGTGGGAATCTAGTTTCGGTATATATACCTCAGTGATCCTGGTAGGTGTGGTCCTGTCCCTGGCGGAGTGCAAGGTCTGCGCCAGACCCAGGTCTGCGAGCCTCGCTTCACCATACCTTGTCACCAGCACATTATTACTGTTCACGTCGCGGTGGACTACACACGGTTTGCTTCCACCTATAGTTTGTTAAAAATATTAGGTTACAAATGCCATATGTGATAGCAGCTTGGACATTGTTGGATCGAGACGTGATCTATTACTGATGGTAATCAATGCGAATTCACATAAGTTTCATTAGCATGCGACTTCATGGGTCTTAGCACGCTAATTGCTATTGCTAAGGTAATTGCTATTACGAAGATAATTGATAATAATGAAGCAATAATTTTCGTTAATAATAATAATAACCATTTCTTTCAGGCTACAAGACCCATATAAAATATAACACTATGAACAAATACAATATTCAATATCATCTAATCTAAATACTATAAATACAATATAGAATATTTTATTTTTTCCACGCTGCATCGTGAGTGTGTTGCGTGGTGTCAGGTATCCGACCTCGGAAGCGCCGGAACAAAACACCTTGACTCCCCACCAAATGTGTATTCTTGTTCCTTTAAATTTTTAAGTCATAAATGAACGGCCCATTATCATTCTACGTGGGACAGAGGCTTGGTTATCCATAACACAGGTCGAACCTAGCTGGGACACCAGTCTCTCACCTATTTTTAACACTATAAGTATATAACCAACGTTCAAAATGTTTTAACATTTAATTAGGGGCCTAACGCTTTAATTCATGACACCCCTCTTTTGATCGGGGAATAAAAATAGTCGTTATTACCATACTAAATATATGACAGGTAACTTACTAGGAGTATGTAGATGCGCAAGCGCAGATGCGAGTCCATGCGCGATAGTCGCGAACTCTACCCACGAGAGTGTCGCCCTCTGTAGACGAGCGCGGAGTGTTTCTGAACACAACTCTACTACGATCAGATGTTCACGACCACCTTCCATTAATGTTGTTCTGCTGTCGCTACCTAAAGAAAAAAATATTACTTGCGCAAAGTATGTGAACACATACATTATTCTGGTCTTTTAGGACCTCGCACAAGTCTATTTAGTCATTTAAGATCTTGCACTACGCAAAATAGGCGCACTAATGACGTCGAGTTGCGGAAATCCAAGCCCGCTACAATCTACAAGATCTTGCACAACTAATTTTAGACATTTATTAACTTGCACAGGTCAATTCCGTCAAAGTCAAGTGCAGAAGAATAATTTCACTTCAACCCTTTTTAGTGTCCCACGGCTGCACACGGTTCTGCTCTCAACTTTACGAGTTGTTAGAGTTTAGGCCTTAATATACACACGCTGGCCAAGTGCCGGTTTGTGGATGTCACATGACGCATACACACAATTAAAATATTTGGATTGCAGAATTTAACTTGCATACGCATGCATTTAAGTCAAATTCTACGAGTATAGAACATGAATAAATCGTGTACATTTGCCTAGCTCGTCCACCAGAATTTTCAAGGTGTATTTTAAGTTTATTTCATTGGTGTACACATAAAACGTAAATTCTGGGGGGCCGAGCCAGGCAAACGTACATAATAAATCAACTTTCTTAGAAAAAAGTTTGCATGAGTCTATGCATATGTATACAAGTTGCGCATATCAACTTCCACGTGCACAAATTCAAATTACAAAGGAGACGTTCAAAAAATGTATAGAGCCTGGGATTAAAATAATTGTAAATTTGAACAGCAATCTGAGTTACATAGGTTAATAGAGCATAATTAATTAAATTTTTTGGTGTATTTAAAATAATTATACACCCCCCCGTTTTTTAAAAAATTGAAATTGAAAATGAGAATCCTTAATGCAATATTATGATTATTGCAATTGGCAACCCCATGGTCAAATGACAATTGAGCAACCAAAAAAATCAAAATTATTTCGACGCTGTCAATCAAACTGATCAATGACAATGACATCATGACGTTTCCCGTAATTATATTTTTTTCCACGCGTTTTGTTATTACACTAATAAGATAACAAATATTTTTCGTCATAATTACATTAAGCTGCAGCTAGAATAATATTACAAGAGATAGGTACTGTAACAGAATGCAATTATTGACGTGATTGCAATATTTATACTGCTTAGGAAACGGATAATTAAAGGTAATGTGCGTTTTGTTTTTCTATTACATTTTTTTGATTTTTACAAAAATGGTTGCTCCTAAAATTCGTGTTTAGTTAAATTCTAACAGCTTATTAAATAAGCTTTCCAATGAGCTATATCACATTGGTGTTCAAAATTCTAGCCCACTTTTGACCTCTCCTTTCTTTGCAAACATGGGTGATATAATTATACACAGTGTTATTAAAAATAGACACAGTTCTCCATGTTTTGCCGTCACAAGGGCATGCAAATTATTTAGTAGGCAGGTATTCCATATATATAAAAAACAAGAGGTTTATTTTAAAAGCTTGCGCAAGTTAACTTTTATAAGTGCAATATTTAAACAACTCAACTTGCATAATATAATTATGTACACGACATGCGCAAGTCAATTCGCATACAGTAAACTTGTGCAAGTAGTATTTAAGAAGTCACACACACTTACCATAATACTTCAATATATTCGGATGCGCAAGATGTGGCAGTGCGTATATAGAGGCCTCCCTCTGCCACGTGTTGACGTTAGAGTACAGTTTAACTGCCACCGGCGCAGTGCCTAGACTGCCACGCCACACCGAACCGAATTTACCTTGACCTACAAAAAATACGTAAGAGATACAAAAAAACAAAAATAAAAAAAATATTGGCAGTAGGGACTGCCGATAGAAGAGAAAACTGTGAAATCATGAGATTCACACGGCAGCTGCGCATGCGCCAGTCATGAGCATGTCACGAAGTCGAACACATTGGTTTAATAGTACCTATTGGCGGGAAAGCGCGAAAAAATAGTGGATTCTGTGAAACATGTAAGTTAAATAAAAAAATTGTTCATCAGAATTTGTAGGTCCTTAGCGATAAAAAGGTTTTCGCTTATAACTTAACCCCCATATTCAAAAATGTATTCTAAGTTCATTACAGCTAAAGTAGGTTTATAATTCGTTTGTCTTTGTCTGTCATCTTGTTTATACTAGTAAGAAAGAGACAAACTCCATTTTAACTACAGTCATAACTTTTTTATGAATAAGACCGTAAATCCATACTAATTATATAAAGCTGAAAAGTTTGATACGTATATTGAAGGCGTTAAGCTCAGGGACCACTCACTGGTCTGATTTGAATAATTCTTGCACAGTTAGATAGCCCATTGAGGAAGGCTATAGACTATTTTTTATTCCACTGCTGGTCACCCAAATTTTATACCACATAAAATTTAGGTGACACGAGTGAAACCGCCGGGGGGAATGCTATTAATAAATATATTTTCTTACCAATATATTCGATAAGTGTCAAATTGTCGACACACGATAATCCTGTGGCCAATGCCTCAGGCCCACTGCCCATTACATCACCTGGAATCAAAAACAAACATTTTATTTAACATTTGGGTAACGGGCCGGTGGCGTGGTCGTGGGTTCCATTCCCACACAAGTCAGATATTTGTGTAATGAACAGGTTGGTTTGTCTTAAGTCTGGGTGTAGTTATCTATATTTAGATATGTATTTCCAAAAGAAAAGTATTATATGGAGTATATTACCAGTTATCTGGTTTCCAAGCTCTGCTTAATTTGGGATCAGATGGCCGATTGTGTTAATGTCCCTCTATATTATTATTTTACTTAATATAATACACATTGTTGATCCTTTATGTCGACGGGCACTGGCTACCTTACTCACACCCAAGACCCTGATTCTCATGCTTTAGAAATTAATTTCAAATGCGACGACAAAAAAAAACCGTTTTTCCTATAATTTGGCTTTGAATTGCAATGCAATTACAATTGCATTGTTTTATTGGCTTACAAGCATAAAAAAAATGTGATGTGATGTGGTCTTCGATAGAATGTGCTTACCCAGTAAATCTTACCTTTCTCAATATCACTATCTTCACTCTCCGAATCTCTATGAGTCTTTCTCTTGCAGTATAGTTTAGAAAGAGCGAGCGTTATCACCAACATCACTGTAAGCGCTAGAGTTGCGCATGCGCCGATATTCGTTGACACTAGAGATGAGTTTGTTGAGTCCATGGTCGATTCTGCTTTCACTGTTACTGTTTCTTCTTTGAGTGACACTTGATCAAGAAAAAGATATCATTAGCAGTTAAGATACAGTGCTTAAGTGAGTTTATAATATATAATTTGATTTTCTAAAAATCTTAAAACAAACATAAAATAAGGTCAGAGTTAGAAGCAGTTAATTATGAAGTACTTACGGAAATCGTTATTGCATAGATTCTGGGAACAGCAACAGAACTTGGTAGTTGGCAGCAAGGGGCCCACTTTGGAGCACTGGTCACAGATCTGACGTTTGGACTCAGATGAACGCCAGCAACCTGGGGGACACCATATTATTATTATAAATTAACTAACTGGTTTTATACCCAGACTCAAGACAAACAGACGTGTTCATCACACAAATGTCTGCCTCGGGTCAGAATCAAACCCATGACCTGTGCAGCTGTAGCCTAAAAAGCAAGTATTGTACCGACCACTCCACCGGCTTGTCAAATAGTAGCTAATTGAAGGCTGCACTGTGCTTCAGCCAAGTGCCGTTACCTTTACTTACTGCAGTTGTACCATTGGTGAAATTAAGCAAACACGCTATCCAGTTATGAATAAAAAGTATTAAAATATTGGCCCCAGAAACTCACCTTGCCCAAGTATAGTGATGTTTCCATCATGGTTATGATGCCACAGAGTGTAACATGATGCTTTCGTGTGAGAGCACTTCTCCACAAGTGTTACATCACCATTAGGTAGAGTAGTTTCCGTTATTACACCTTTTCCTGTAATAAAATATATCACAAATATGTACTACTATGTCAAATGCTTGCCTATATTACAAAATGTTTTCCAAGGCATATTCTAGCTAGCGTAACTAGTCATTAGTTGACTAGTAAAGTATGCAGGAAACATTGTAGTGCACAACTGTATTTAGACATATTATACATGCACTCTCTACTTCATAATTTTCAGAGTCTGGAACTGCTTCAGTGGTCTAGTGCTAAGAATGTTTGCTAATAGCTGCAAAGTCCCAGTTTGAGCTAAAATACTTTCTAATATACTTAGACAGTCTTAGTTTCAGTTTGAAATTAGGCATTGTGCCTGATGATTGAAAATATGCTCGCTATTACATATGAGACCTAAACATAGACTGTGAAAAGTGAGTAATATTCACCTGCCTACCTTCAAGTAATACAAGTGTCATGCTATATTATGTTGGTGGAATGGGCAAACTAACATGATCAGTGAGAGTGTATGCAGGACAAATGGCTTAGTGCTCAGTGACGCATGGGCTATTAATAGAAATACAAATTCTGTGAGTATTGCAACTCTGATTATTCCAGTTTATTTAGACAAACAAACTGTGAAGGATTCCATTAACATTTTTGAGTATGGAGCCCTCAAATCAAAATTGTCTAAGTTATTGGAAAAGAATAAATACACACCAAAGTTATCATTTTCCACTGTAACTTGAGCATTTTTGCTATCATCATAAGCAGGGGTAGCACTTATTGATACCCTATTGTGTATTTTATGAAAACAAGATATAGTAGGACCCATTGTAGTGGGTGCTTCAGTTGGAATTACAGCCTGCTTCACTTTATATGTCTTTCCATTAAAAGATAATCCATTTTTATTTTCTTTATCTGGATTTATTGCATTATTTAGAGGCATGTTCTCCCTTCCACTGCCAGAGGTAAATTGATCTGTTTTTAACATAGCATTGTGGGTATCTACAAATAAATTCAAATTTGGAACATCAAAACTTTTTTCTTGAACATTCAATGGCCAGTATTCCTGTACACTTCTTTTTTTAATAATCTTTTGTTCCACAGACACATTATCCTCTATAAAGTTAGTTTCTTCGGACCTTTTTTCAAATGCTTTTGTATTTAGTGGCCAGTAATTAAAATCTTGATTATTCCATGGTATAGTTCTTCTATGGTGATATTTCGTAAAGGTTCTAACATAATAAGAAGGTTTTATATGATGAATACTGTTTTTTTCGTGAGATTCTTGAGGCCGCGACGTTAGGACTTTAGCCGTGAATATAAACAGGAATAAAATTAAACATTTTACAATTGGTGTTATTCTTTGAGTTATTAATCCTTCCATCTTATCAACGTTTACAGGTAAACTGTAAAATCGTAATTATTCATATTAGAATTAGATATCTTCTGTTGTAACTTCAAGTTGCGGCCTAGCAACACTGCATTATCGATTAGTTACTTCCGTACACATTTTTCGATGCGGCATATACAACAGAAAAGTTTACAAACGTAGTCTATGTTTAAACTATTAAATATTCACTTCCACGTCCTTGAATAATTGAAAACGCCGAAAACTAGTCAAATAATAATTTATACGATGCAAATAATACTGAACGACTTTTTTGTGAGTCTTGGTCTCAATTTTTACACTTCACAGTTGGTTTAATACTATACCTAGCAAGAGAGTAACTTATAATTATTATTTAAATGTAAGAATAATGTTTTATTAAACGTTTATTAATTAAATACATTTTAATACACTAAAATCAATACCATGGTGTTGACAAACACATTGCCAGACATAGTAGTCGGATAGGGATGGGACATTATCTGATTGATTCTGATGGATCACTCCTTGCTGATAGCATGATGGATCGCTGCTTGCAGAAACAGCAAGTTTTGTTGAATCTCAATGCAATGAAATTCCAGATGTAGTTATTCACTCACTTTAATTGTTACCATTCAATCAATAGCCAATAAATGTAATTAAAGTCTTATGAACAACAAGAACAGCAAAAAAATCACTATCAAACTGTGAACCGCTCAATATTGCCCAGATTTACCTTTTGATTTCTTAGAATATGTTTTAATCGGGGCATGTGTTATTTTTTCGCCTTTTTTTTTTAGTCTATATTGTCCCACTGCCGAGCAAAGGCCTCCCCCTAATTCTTCCATTTTGTCCGGTCTCCCGCGACCTCTGGCCATCTAATTTCGAATGCATCCAGATCATCCCGCCATATTTTTCTCGGTCGGCCTCGGCGACGATGGTTACCTTCTTGTGGCACCCAGTGTGTGTCTATTCGGGCCCATCTCTATGGCTGCATCCGACACAAATGGCCAGCCCACTCCCACTTTAACTTGGCCGTCTTGTGACCCACATCTATTACGCCAGTTTTTTGATGAATCTCGACATTGGGGACTCTGTCTTGACGTTTGATGCCAAGAATACTGCGCTCCATCGCTCTTTTGCAAATTTTGAGTTGGGATTTCTGTGTCTCGGTCAAAGACATTAACAACTTCTAAACATGAAATAATATTTTTTCGCCTTTACAATCCAATTCTGTATTTGCTCTAGATAGGTAGGTATACAAGTTTATGATATCTTGCTGACACAGCGGCATGCAAATTCAATTTATATTACATAAACCTTTCTACTAAAGCCCATAATACTAAAAAAATGAGTTCGATTGATAAAATGAATTGTATAGTTTAATCAATTGAATCAATCACTGATTTTCGTTTCTCTAGTCATGTCAAAGTCATCTGGCTGCACATCTGTCAGATGTTTTAAATTTGTCAATTGTCATCTTGCAAAGAAGAAAGAGGCTTGGTCGCCGAGCCGCATAAAACTTATAATTCACCATACAAACATTAATAGGCGTTGTATTTCTGCTACACACAGCTTCAAGATCTTGTTAATCGGTAACAGGAGTATCTAAAATGGCTTCATCATCCGCAGCCGATGAAATAGATGAAGCTAAAGAGAGGGAGCACTTTCGCGCCGTTGTGACTGCTTTCAAATATTATAAGTAAGTAATTATTCAATTTATACGCGTATAATAGACACCTCCAGCCATTGAAATAGGTGTGAAGTGATTCCATACATAGATCTACACGTGAGACATGTTTTTAAATTGGGTAGCAACAACCTCTTTGTTTGATTAATAAGTAGGTTAGGAAATATATTGTCTTTGTTACTATATTACCCACACATATAATGTAAGCTCAGAAAAATTTCTTTATAGAAAATCATAATTCTAAGTAAAATACTGCTTCATAAAAAAATGAACATTTAATAATGTCTTATACCCACTTAAAATGAAATAGGCATTAAATTAGCATATTCCGCCTGCTGCTTCACCCGCGGAGTTCACTTTTACCCCTTTACGGGGTGAGTTTTGCAAAATCCTTTCTTTGTGCACCTGTAGACCTCATATGGAACCTATGTGCCAAATTTAAAGTCTATACTATACTAGGTTTAAGCTGTGTGTTGCTATGACAGTCAGTAGGTTTCTTTTTTTAAATTTAAAAAGAAAATGGCTCCCACATTACTGATTATGTTCTGCCTTATTTTTTTAGTCTTAAAGCATGTTCCTATAATAACTACAAAGTCCTGGAATCAATTCATGGTTTGAACAAAAATATGTTCATAATATACTCAAATAGTAGAATTCAGAGCGTGGGTCACTGAACGCACAGTTGATACAGCGATAAGGGGACAACCCTATCCTTAGTAAAAATATGGGTATAATAAAATTTGTTTAAGTTTATTTTCTCAATTATTGAGAAAAGAGAACTTTAATACACTTTTATAGTTTGTGTATAAAATAAATAATAAATATGTAAGAGTGGAAAGTAATTTTAATAGAAAGAGCAAAGAAAAACAAGAGATTAGAATAAAAGTATGTGTCATAAGAAAAATAAAAAGTCTAAAGGATAAGTATTTTCAAGTTATGTGAACTCTTTAGTAACTGTAAAGAGTCCTATATTGTCCAGGACTGGCAAAATACAGGGCTGAACACCTCGGATCGCCGAGGTCCCTCCATGAAGCCGTCGGCAACGTGAAGAGTCTGCTAGGTTTCCTCCTGGAGCTGGGCTGGCAGTAGTCACGCCAGACCACTACGCACAAAAGGCGCACAAATGACGTCGAGTTGCGGAAACCCAAGCCCGCTACAATCTACAAACTCTAAAGAGTATTTACCTTTTGACCGCCACACCAAACCGGCATCTCCGTGCTCTGTACACCAAGTCCGAAAAAAGCCAGTTCTAAAATGTACTAATAAAACACGTAAAAGTAATTATTTAATTTGTTAATTTTGTATTTTTCTATGACCTGTTTCTTGTCGGGTATAGACGTGATTGGCGCACAGGGCACGCGTGCGCTTGTCGAGTATAGCCGTCCTTGGTGTTCAAAAGGTTAAAGAGTGTGTAGACTCTTTACAAGTTTTTTGTATAAACTTTTTCAGGCTCTGCAGTCTCGATAGAATCCACAAATCAGAAAAAATCATCTCAATACTGCCACAAAATCATCAACGTAGATTAGAAAAATATAAAACGTATTTAACTAAATTCAAGAAATGTCTCGACATCAACAACAGTGTTGTCCACCTAATTATCAAAGATGTTGGTACGATGTTTGAGAACGTTGATCATACTGTAACTGATACATCCGGGACTAATGGTGCGGAGAGTTTTGGGTGCAATTATAATAATTGTGAGATTGTCTCACAGAAACAACATAAAATGCAGCATGATGTTGAAAAGGTAAATAACTATAAATTTAAAATTTAACTACCTCTAACCTTTTTTTAGCTAAGAACTCTCCTGCCTGACTTATTCACCTTGCAAACAAAAAAAAACAAGATTAAAATCAGTTCATCCCTTCAGGAGCTATGATCAAACTTATAACACACGGTCGTTTTTGCGTCATAATTGTTATGACATAATACTACAACTCAAGACTACTAGACCAATTTTAATCCATCTTTTACTATCACAGGGTAACATAGGTAAAATAATTATGCCATAACAATTTTATCATACTTCTCTCTTGCACTTATAGAACTGTAGGCTAATTCTCATAATTTCTTGATGCGCCGATCGAGTTGCGGTGCAGTTGCAATTAAGTTTACGCCTTAGTGCAAAATAGTATTCTTATAATTGTCATTAATATAACACATACGCTAAGCGCTCGCGTGACGCAAACTTGACACGTGCGTATCTGACAGCGGTTGTCAAAATTACGAAAATATGAAAAGAGCTGTTTCGGACTGTCAAATCGGATTGGTTAGATAACACACGTGTTCGCGATACCTGTGTGATTTTTCTGTGGAAACTAATCAAATTTGAGCTTCAGTACCTTTATTCCTTCACCCTGTGGTGTTTTTTTATATATTCTGTGTTGTTTTGTGTTGTAAACTGTGTGATCTTGGTATAAAAAAAAAAATATCCTGTAACAATTTGGTAAATATTACCTAATTTTTAATTATGTTATCTGATGATGAGCCACTCGATAAACCTATCGCTCTAAAACGTCCAGCGGAAACCTTAGACTGTCCCGCCAAGAAAAATAAATCACCGGCAGTGTCGGTGCAAAATGAGTACACATGCCCGGAATATGAAAGTGAAATCAAATATGGTCCCACAGATGTCGGACCATTTTTGGTTCACGTAACTTCGTCCTCAACCTCATTTGTACAGACTCTCAAGATGGCTCAAATAATACACAGACTAAACATTCTTGGTGTCTCTAAAGGTGGTATCAAACATATAGGCCGCAATAAAATCGCCGTCGAATTTGTAAATTCTGATTATGCCAATAAGTTTGTAGAAAATGAATCGCTTGAATCGCATAAATTACTTGCTACGATCCCAAGATTTCACGTAACCCGTAGTGGCGTAATTAGAAATGTACCCAATGACTGGTCCCTAGATGAGTTGATTTCGGGTCTATCATTTCATGGTTCTAGTGGGAAAGTCATAAAAGCCCGCAGACTTAACAAAAAAATAACGAAAGACGGCAAAACCGAATGGGATCCAAGCACATCTGTTGTATTAACTTTCTTAGGTAGGACTCTTCCAGACCGTGTTTTCTGCTTTAATGCATCTATGCCCGTTGACGTGTATCAGTTACCAACTATACAGTGCAGAGTCTGCTGCAGATTTGGTCATATTTCGTCCCAGTGCCGCTCCCAACCCAGATGTTATAAATGCTGCCAGCCCCATCGTGGCAACACATGTGATGTCTCCGAAGATCAAGCCACTTGCTTATTCTGCTCTGGTCGCCATATTGCTACCTACCCTCAATGTCCAGAACATATTAGACAAAAAAATATAAGGTTAGTGATGACAGAAGAGAACATACCGTTTTCTGAAGCATCACAACGATTTCGTCCCGTCAGAACATCCTTTGCTGACAAGGTTAGGTCATCGCTCTCATCCTCGCAGTCACAAGTATTAGCCTCCCAGCCAGCTGATGTCCTCTCCTCACCTCAATACCAGTCTCCTCTCTCGAAATCCTATAAAAAAACTATTTTCATTGAACGCCGTCCCCGTCCTGTTCTAGAACCAGGATACGACCCCATAGAACACTACAGACTCTCACAATCCCCAAAACCTTCTCAACCTAATGGTTGTGCCTACCCTAGTACATCCACAGGGCTTGAGACCCCTCCTCGTCCTATCAACCCTCGTCCTGCTCCTTCCCCTAAATCTCCTACTCCTAATGACAATCTGATCGAACTTATGTTATCCATTTTAATTAATTTTATAGAGAGATTTTCTGATGCCATTCCCCATAACGTCCTGTACTTACTTAAAGATCTCCTGTCCCACTTCGCAAATGGCTCTAAATTTCCTACAATGGAATTGTAGAAACATCAAAAATAAATAACACGAACTTATCACTTTAATTAATAACCATGATCTCTCTGTGCTAGCTATCTCCGAGACTTGGCTTAAACCAAGTTTCGCATTCAGATTGACCGGCTTCTCTTGTCTACGTGATGACAGGGATGACGGCTACGCTGGATGTGCCCTTCTAATCAGTAACTCCCTTTCATTTTCTAGAATTTCCCTACCGCCCCACAGCCCGAACCTACATGTGGTAGCTGCTAAGGTGCTTGGTGCAACCTTAGTTTCAGTCTACATCCCTCACCCTAGTTTAGAACTGGTCACTGAACTTCGCCAGTTATGCTCCAATATTTCTGGTCCCTGTATAATCTTAGGTGATTTTAACTCTCACAATACTCTTTGGGGCTCTCACTACTGTGATTCCATTTCAACATTTTTGATCGATCTCTTCGATGATCTAAATGTGTGTGTCCTTAACGATGGCTCCCCCACAAGAAGAGTATCCCCCCAATAAAACGTAAGCGCCATAGATATTTCATTAGCTTCCCCATCTATAGCATCGGCTATCACCTGGTCGGTTCTTCCACTTTCGTTAGGCAGTGATCACTTCCCCATTACCATGGAATGGAAACACACCTTTACTCCAACTCCCGATCCGCCCCCTCTTCTTAAATACAAAGTGGCTAAAGCTGATTGGGACAAATTCTCTTCTGTCCTTGATCTTAAAATATCCTCGTTGGATCCTGTTACTCCAGACAATTTCCTTACTTCCTATTCAAACTTTGTTAGCGCCATTATTTTTGCTGCAGATTCTTCAATCCCTTTGAAAAATTCCTCCAGCAAAAAGCTTTCGTCTCCTCCCTGGTGGGACTCCGAATGTACTTCCCACATCCGCCAACGAAACGAAGCAGAACAAACATACGCTTGTGACCTCAGTATGGAAAACTATTTATCATTTCGTAGGATTTCCGCCAAAACGAGGAGACTTCTAGCCAAAAAGAAGACTCTTGGATGGCGTAGCTTTTGCGATTCACTATCGCCCCGTTGCCCACCTTCTAAAATATGGCAAAAAATCAAAGCCTTCCGTAGGTCCCAATCCAATAATTCTTTAGAGTCCAACGTAAGTTCCCCATGGCTTTCGGAATTTTCTAACAAACTAGCACCTCCCTTCGCTCCTAACCAGGATAATTTCCCTTCTTATCCTTCCTTCCCTAACACTTCAGATTCTATGAGCACTCAATTCTCCATGGCTGAACTAACATGCGCCTTGGATGGTTTGCGCGATTCAGCTCCTGGAATTGATGGTATCCCTTACTCCTTCATCATTAAATCTTCATTCATTGCGAAATCATACTTCCTAGAAATTGTCAACCAGATCTTTGTCTCTTCTGTGTTTCCAGAGTCCTGGAAAACACAAATTGTCATTCCCATCCCGAAACCAGGCAAAAATCCCAATGATCCCGATTCGTACCGTCCTATAGCACTTTCATCAGTCCTATAGAAAATTTTTGAGAATCTCGTCAAAAACAGGTTAGAATGGTATGTAGAAAATCAAAATATTCTTCCTCCCACGCAGTTTGGTTTCCGTAGGGGCATGGGCACTACAGACAGCCTAAGTGTAATGACCACAGACATCAGACGCGCATTTTCTAAAGACGAGAGCTTAATAGGTGTATTCCTCGATATTTCGTCAGCATATGACAATGTCCAACTTCCTCTACTCAGGCAGAAACTGCAACAGCTGAGTATCCCCCAGAAGTTAACTATTGTTATTTTTAATCTGTTGACGGCTCGGTCTATCTCCATCAGAACTAATGGCCAACTTTCCTCCCCCAGACTTGTATGGAAAGGTTTACCCCAGGGGTCAGTTTTAAGTCCACTACTTTATAATCTATATACCTACGATTTAGACCAATGTGTTAACAGTTTCTGCAGTGTCCTGCAGTACGCTGACGACGTCGCTTTATATACTTCCTCTAAGTCGCTCTCTAATGCATCCGACCGTATTAACTCAGCTCTAAGTTACTTGAGAGACTGGCTTGATAACCATGGTCTATCCCTGTCGGTTGCAAAATGTAAGGCTGTGGTGTTTACTCGCAAGAGATGCATCCCAGACCTGACCGTTTCAGTCAATGATGAGAGAATTCCTTTCGAGGATCAGGCAAAATTTCTTGGCATAATTTTAGATTCTAAATTAACGGGAGTACCACACTTGAATTACATTGTCAACAAATGTGAAAAAGGCATTAATGTTCTTAGAGCCCTCTCTGGGGTCCGGTGGGGATCCCACCCTTTTTCTCAGAAAATCCTGTACAATGCAATCATCCGCAGCCACTTCGATTATGCCTCTTTCGTACTGGAACCATGTAACAAATTGGCACTAGCCAAGTGGGACAAAATACAATCAAAAGCCTTGCGGATAATCCTTGGTGCCATGAAATCTTCACCAATTAACGCTCTCCAGGTGGAATGCATGGAGCCCCCTCTATCTCTTCGCCGCCAATACCTGTGTGACCGATTTCTCTGTAATATCGTTCAGAATCCCTCTCACATTCTTTACAATAAGCTGAGTTCCCTCTCACGGCTTACCTCTCATTCAAGATATTGGTCCAATAAAGCTCAGCCACCCCTTGTAGTAAGCTATAACAAATTTGCTAATAATACACCTATCTTCCGTGTAGACAAGGACCCTTTATTTTTATTTAATTATGAATGCCTTGTATTTAAGCCTAGAATCATTTTGAACTTTGGAATTAACAAAGGGGATCCTAATGCCAAAGAAATTTTTAAAGCTATTGTCGACAAAGACTGGTCAGGTTGGCTCACAATTTTTACCGATGCCTCAAAGCAATCGGAAAATAACCCTGTAGGCGCTGCTGTGTGGATACCGAAATATAAGATTGTTCTAAGCTTCAAATGCCATCAGTCATCCACTATTTTTACTGGTGAAGCTATTGCCGTTCTTGAAGCCATAGCTTACGTAAAGTCCCATAATCTTAATAAAACAATAATTTTTACTGATTCCCTTAGTTTACTCAAAGACCTTATTAAACCCCCGTTCCGTTCGAAAAATCATTCATTCCTCTCCTTTCAAATTAGAGCTTTACTTTTTAGCTGTTTCGACTTAGGGATTGATGTAGTACTCGCTTGGATACCTGGTCACTGTGGTATTCCAGGAAATGAATCGGTTGACACACATGCGAAGGAGGCCATTAACTTGGGCATCAATAAATATGACAAATGCTTCGCACAAGACCTCAAAACTACGACTCGACCCGCAATGTTGAAATCTTGGGATAGAATGTGGCAGACAACAAGATTAATTAAAGGCAAGCATTATGGTAACCTGCAACCTGATATTCCACCCAAACCATGGTTTTTTAAATTTCGCAATGCACCTAAAAATGTCACGTCGTGCATAATTCGTCTTAGGTTAGGACATGTTTGCACACCTGTTTTCCTTGCGAAATTGAGAATTCGAGATAGTTCAGTCTGTGAATGCGGTCTTGAGGACGGAACTGTGAGCCATATCTTTTTTCACTGCCCGAATATCTCCGTGCCCTTATATGATTGCCTTCCTAAAGATACTCCTCGCCCTGTTAATGTGAACGTACTCCTGTCACTTGCCTGCCCCTCATATTATATAGCCCTAGTCAAGTTTATATCTACTAACAATATCCGCCTCTAACCCTTGTACTATATTTATTTCCTTTGTGCTATTTTATGTTCGTACTTCGCTCATTTTACTCTTCATCTATCATAAATTCCCCTGTCTTGTTTTTTCACATCTCTAGTTTTTCACCGCATATTTTCCCTGTCATGACATTTTGTGTTCTCTAACCTTGACATTGGCAGAATCATCGTTGTTACGGTGGAGCCATAAACATCAAAGTTGAAGTTGAAGTTGAAGAGCTGTTTCGGTCGAAACTTAACTGCAACTACACTGCAACTGAACTTATTTAATTACGTGAATTAGCCTACTGATCAAGTGCTGTCACATTTCCTTTAACGCTATGATTTATGATATATTGAAATAAAACTATTCACTGTTTTTTCGCGGTTTATTTTAGATTTTAGATTAACATAATAGGTAACATATTAGAATCATATTGCTTCTGAAGTGATTAAAAAGCGACTCAGATACATAATATTTGTTATAGGTACAGTCAGTATTAAAAAATATAGTCCGCGACTGGAGTGCAATGGGCGCAGCAGAGAGGGAACAATGCTACAAGCCTATACTGAATGAAATAGATCAACTGTTTCCGCTTGATGAGTTTCCGTAAGTTATATCTTCTATACTATATACTTCTATACTATTGTAAAGCCGAGTAGTTTGTTTGTATAGTTGAACGTGTTACTCTATGTGTGTATTCTTTCGTTACTGTGGCTCAATATCGGATAAGGAAAATATTGTGAGGAAACCGGCATGCTTAAGAACTTATCTTTCGAGGACATGTGACATCCACCTACCACTTCACTACGCACTTGACCAGTACGTGTGGTCTAAGGCCTGAACTATCTCAACTTGTAAGATAGTTGACAGAAGGCCCGTGCCAACATAAGAAGCATCATTCCACTGCCACCTTCCCACTGAAATTCATTCGTAACCACGAATGAATCGGTATAGTGGGCAGGCGCGTCCCATCGTAGACTACATCATTGCTTAAGATCAGGCAAGTTGTGGTACCGCAGGCCTATTTCAGGATAAAAAAGCCTAGGATTGAGACACTAAAATAAGTGAGTGACCCAGGCATATTGTTTGGCTGAAAGCAAATTGTAGGTCAAGGATGTGTAGAGAGTACTATGTTACCTTAAGCATTAGAATAAATATAGTATTTCGTTTTGTTTTAGTGATAAATCAGTAGTCCGTGTGTTAGTCCCGGGCGCAGGTTTGGGTCGGCTCGCGTGGGAGATTGCGGCGCGTGGGTACTCCTGCCAGGGGAATGAGTTCTCGTTGTTTATGCTGTTCGCTAGCAACTTTATACTCAACAGGTGTGCTGAGGTAATTATTATTTAGTTATTTAAATCAGATTAAGTATGTTGGCACATCTACTTCTCAATGCATCAGCTGTAATTTTATACTGTCATCGCGTACGTCTTTGAAATCAGCTGTCACTCGAAAATAACAATATGAACGAACGAATGAACACCGAGCATGGGTGAAGCGGAGCATCTTAGAAGGGCTGACACTTTGTGATGGACGGTTGTATCGTCGGGAAGTGCGTGCTCAAACAAGTGTTCGGTGGACGTTACGCTTTAATCCAATGTAATCTTAGCGATCTGTAATTATCTAGTAGACTTAATGATTATGCTATCGAGAGATCGAGGTGAAGTGATATTTGCCGTAGTTATTTTATTGCAATACCGTCTTCTTACCCGATAATTCACGCCTACCTAAAGTTGTCTCCTAATCCTGATATTTTTAGTCTAAAACCTTCAAAAGCCTTCACTTACCCTAGTAGCGAACGGCCAACTTTTCCACTATGGTGTTAGTCCTTACCACAAGCGCATTCGCGATATGTCGCGATATTTATATTTCGCAGGCATTGGTGTGACTTACACGTTTACTTACTTTGTAGTAATTTAGGTGTATTTAACTTTTTCTAATGTGTAACTGTTTTATGTCCCAATATAGAAAAATAGAAAAATAAAATTAAATGTCATTTCACGCAACGTTCCTTAATTGATGGATGATTTATTTTAGCTGTCTTTCATTCAAATCAAGTGTTGCGTACAGAGTAGCAAAATTAAACAGTGGAAAATGATTCTTATTATAGACCTAAATGCACCCGCTCAGTTTGTGGAGGGATGTCACTTCCACACTGTATACCACTTGTCATTGTAATATCAACCCATACGAATAAAGTAACAATTGTGTATGGTAGGTGAACCAGTACACAGTACACCCATGGGTGCACCAGTATGTGAACAATATCACCTGTGAGCATCAGCTGGTAGCCGCCAGCTTCCCTGACGTCACTCCAGCAGGGAACAGACCTAATCACAACTTCTCTATGACCGCTGGAGATTTTCTTAAGGTTAGTACAATCAGTACATAGTATAAAACAAACTTACTTCCCACTGTCTGTCTGTCCCTATGTATGCTAATCTAGTATTTTATTCGATTTTAAGCGAATATCACTTGAAATTAAACTATTTTAAAATGAGCTTCTACGAAATCTGCAGTGTGTGAACATACTCAAAAAGACTCCAACCATTACCTGACATAATTCTGACTGTGTAATTCTTAAACTATGTAAATTTTGCATGATCTACAGCAGAATGTACTTGGATGCTCTAATCATGTAAAGATCTTTTGTAACATTTACCTGCATTCTAAGCAAATAAAGATTATGATTATTATGATGAGATTTGATTAAACACAGGTACTTGTCAAAGAAAACCGATACCTACCAAGAATGACCCGCGAAGCCATTGAAATTAAAAAACATCCTAATTTTCAAATAAAACTACTTTATAACGGATTTTATCGCGGTTTATTTTAGATTTTAGATCCCGACGTTACGTGACCAAAAATACTCGAGTAGGACCCAGTGCTTCATTTACCAAAGTCTAAACAAAATCAGCTCTGAATTCATGACACTGTGAGCTCAGTTTACTTAAATCGGAACGCAACATAAATAATACTTTTTGGACGTCGAACACGTCAGTCCTAGACATGAAGTCTGAAAAGACTGAAACGTCGGAATCTAAAATCTAAATTCGTTATAAAATAGTTTTATTTCAATATGCTTCTTGAAAACCAAGCGACGAATTTTAATGCGGTTTTTTATTAGACTAGTGGCCCGCCCCGGCTTCGCACGGGTATATATTGATATTAGGCAATTTTTTTATCATCATACATTTTATCACCCTCTTAGCATACTTTCCATGCTTAGAACACTCGACCAAGTCCGTCTAATCTGATGTGGCTAGCTACCAGAATTAAACGAGCGACTTCGGAACCAGTAGCTTAGATAGTAAAAACAGGTGTCAGGTTATATTAGACTTCTGATTACTTAAAACGATTGTCATAGATGCTTGATTGTTTTAAATGAAACCGGGACTGACGGCTTAACGTGCTCCGAGGCACGGAGGGTAGTTCCTCAACCAGTCAGAGACCGAAACAAATCTTTGTTGACAAAGATGACACAGCATAGCCCAATAGAACAGCATATTCCACTCGACGACGGAGGTTGACTTGATCTTGACTGGTTCTTTCTAGGTGTACACGGAGTCAGACGAATGGACATGTGTAGCAAGTTGCTTCTTTATAGACTGTGCCCCTAATGTGATAGAGTTCATCGAGAGGATATACAGAATTCTGCAGCCGGGAGGGTACTGGATCAACTTAGGACCTCTGCTCTATCACTACAGGTAATTGAAGTATTCAGGAGCACAGGAATGCCGGGATATCGCAGTACAATGAAACTATGCTATTATCATTACACGTATATTCCAACTGAGGGAAAGGCAGCGCACACACCGACACAAAAGTAGTTACAAGTACCTTCTACTAAACTATAATAATTAAGAGAAGGTGACACCAACATACCTAGGAGGTACCTACATACATTACAGTAATCATGTTCCACACTTTTACTGTCCCACTGCTGAGCACGGGTCTTCTCTCAACTATCTTATTACTTGAAAGAGTTTAGACCTTAATCCACACACGCTGGCCAAGTGCGGGTTGGTGGATGTCATACGTCCTCGAATAATTAACGGAAAATATATGATCCTTATATCCTATGCAAACTTTTTTGTTTTAAAGGGTGGTTTTTGGTTCTAGGTGGTTTCCATTAAAATTTTTTCAAAATTGGTGGAGCATGTTTTGAGTTGTTTTTAAAACATTGTAGTTGGGTCGTATTAACTGTAATTTTTTGACAATTTCAGTGACATGCCGACTGAGAACAGTATTGAGCCGCCATACGACATTGTACTAGAGATTATCAGAGATGTGGGTTTCGATATTTTGGTAAGTATTCAACATTTACTGCTTCTTATACCTTCCCCTACCTTTCAGTGACGAAGAGTCCATACAAGCCGATTCCCATCGGCTTCCCTATAGGAAATGGTCGATATCACACGTACTTAATAATATATCATGTAACTCCTAAAAGTTTTAAATAGCAACAAAAATAAGTATAGCATCAAGTGTACGAACGATCGGTGACGGTAGTGAAGAGATATTATTTTCCCAAGTAAGAACTTTTTTGCTCCGGCTTCCCTTTTTCAGACTTCCACCCTTCGCCACTGCTGCCTTTACCTTACCTAAGTTCGATTCCCGACCCCAATAACAGTGCAATAAGCTAATCTAATCTATTGGTATAAATAAATCTCGCGAAAAATAGAAGTGACGACATTAATTTTCATTTCAATGGTAAAGCAAAAAATGTGTCTAGCATTTGTTTATAATGGGTGGGTGGGTTCGATTCCCGCCCGAGACAAACATTTTGTTTAAATATGTCTGTTTGTCTTGTGTCTGGGTGTAATTATCTAAAGGAGAGGTCAAAAGTGGGCTAGAATTTTGAAAACCAATGTGATATACCTCATTGGAAAGCTTATTTAATAAGCTGTTAGAATTTAACTAAACACGAATTTGAGGAGCCCCCATTTTTGTAAAAATCAAAAAAATGTAATAGAAAAACAAAACGCACACTACCTTTAATTATCCGTTTCCTAAGCAGTATAAATATTGCAATCACGTCAACAATTGCATTCTGTTACAGTACTTTTCTCTTGTAATATTATTCTAGCTGCAGCTTAATGTAATTATGACAAAAAATATTTGTTATCTTATTAGTGTAATAACAAAACGCGTGGAAAAAAATATAATTACGGGAAACGTCATGATGTCATTGTCATTGATCAGTTTGATTGACAGCGTCGAAATAATTTTGATTTTTTTGGTTGCTCAATTGACATTTGACCATGGGGTTGCCAATTGCAATAATCATAATATTGCATTAAGGATTCTTATTTTCAATTTCAATTTTTTAAAAAACGGGGGGGTGTAAAATTATTTTAAATACACCAAAAAATTTAATTAATTATGCTCTATTAACCTATGTTACTCAGATTGCTGTTCAAATTTACAATTATTTTAATCCCAGGCTCTATACATTTTTTGAACGTCTCCTTTAAGTATATATTTACAAAAGAAAAGTATTATATGTAGTATATTACCAGTTATCTGGTTTCCATAGTACAAGCTCTGCTTAGTTTGGGATCAGATGACCGTGTGTGTTAATGTCCCACTATATTATTATTATAATCTTACTGACGGATTGATTAAAATAGGATACCTCATGCCTTGTCGTCATCCCTATTACTGACTGTTACTTGATGAGGAATCGACATAGCTCACCGGATTAGTAAGCTGAAGTGGCAGTGGGCCGGTCATATCTGCCGCAGACCTGACAACCGCTGGGGTAAACGAGTTCTTGAGTGGAGACCACTAATTGGCAAACGTAGCGTAGGACGCCCTCAGACTAAGTGGAGTGACAATGTCTGCAGGGCGGCCGGCAAGTACTGGATGGGAAAAACCGCGGCTCGTGCTCAGTGCGTGCTTTAGGAGAGGCCTATGTCCAGCAGTGGACTAGGATAGGAGGAGTGGATGATGATATTTAGTACTAGCTTTCCGACCGCGGCTCCGTATGTCGGTTATTGTAGTCAGTTACTTAGAGAATTTTAGTTGCAGCTCGAAGTATGGAATTGTGCCCGATGTTGCAATAGGCTCATCTACTACGTACCTAAAGGTCACTTCAACCTTTTTAGTGTCCCACTGCTGGACATGGGTCTCTCAACTATCTTATGAGTTGAGAGAGTTTAAAAGAGTTTAAACCTTAACCACACACGCTGGCCAAGTGCGGGTTGGTGGATGTTATATGTCTTTGAATGATTAGTTTTTAGACATGCCGGTTTCCTCACGATGTTTTCCTTCACCGATAATGAGCAGTGGTGATGAAACAATTCAAACAAAGCTGTGTAGGCACGACCAGGATTCGAACCCGCGACCTTTTTTTCCATGGCGAGGCCCGTACCGCTGTGCCACCGCTGCTCTACCTAAACGTAGCCAACGAAAACTGGGCGATATTCACCTCTGCCTACACCTTTGGGTAGTAAGGGTATGATGTTATCTATGTTTTATATATTTTTTTGTTACAGAAGGAACAAACCGGTGTCAAAACGAAATATGCACAGAACCCAAATTCAATGATGCAGCATGAATATGATTCTGTGTACTTCGTGTGCAGGAAGCCTTATTGCGCGTAGGGTGTGCGCACCCTAATTGATACTACCCCTTTACCAAGAGATTACTAGCAGACCCTGCGAACTTCGTACCGCCTGACAGCTTAATAAAGTTTGAAGTGACATAAGTATTATTACGAATCGTTTGTATGGGGCTATAGAAAAGTGTTGTTTTTAGACGTTTTCAGGCAATTTGCATGAGGACCATCCTCGTACTTTCAAGGAAGATCCAAAAAGAAGAATTAGCCAAATCGGTTCAGCCGTTTTCGAGTTTTGCGCTTAGCAGCATATTTAGTGATCCATTTTTATTATATAAATTAGTACTCGTACATACTCGTAAAGGGCACGACATTGCCTGATACATTTTTTTTCTGGAACATTTACACACGGTCACTGTAAATCAATTAACTGATATAATATACATATATAACCTGCGCCAGTAAAGAAACTCATCTAAGATGGCGGCTTATACTTATAATGTCAATTGGGACCGTCAGCAAAACAAAATAATAATAATATTTTCACACACAGCGCCATCTAGTCCCAAAGTAAGCAATTATATTTGCTTATGTTATGGGTACTAACACATATACTACATGATTTTTTTTTTTGTAAATACATACTTAATATAGATAAATTACACCCAGTCACGGAACCAACTCTCGTGCTCATCACACAAGGATTAGTCTTGCTTAGCGGTCAGGGTCACTAACCGCTACGCCACCAGGCCAGTAATATAGTTACATAACCCGCGCCAGTAAATAAACCTAATCCAAAATGGCGGCTTATATTTATAATGACAGTTTGGACCGTCAGCAAAACAAAGTACTCAGATAAATTATATTTTTTTAAATTGTTGTTTTAAATAAAAACATAAGCAAGATATGTACCTATATAAAAAGTAAATCAAGTGCTAATTGGAAGAAATGTAGTTTATGTATAGTATATACCTACCAGTTATCTGGTTTCCATAACACAAGCTCTGTTTAGCTTGGAACCAGATAACCGTGTGTGTTAATGTTCTGGAATATTATTATTATTATAAGTAGTAGATTTTGACTTAAAAAACTCCAGTATGCGACGGCTTAGAAGACCGAAAGACTAGCAACTATGACCGAGCTCGGCTCGAGGCTTTGCAAATAAACCTTGACTAGGGGTACGGTGGGAGCAGTGGTGTCGGCCTCGCCTTAAAATTATAAGGTCGTGGGTTCGATCCCCTGTCGTATCCACATCTTTGTGTTAATTGTAACATCGCCGCTGAAGCTGCATCATGTCGGTAAAGGAAACCAGACACCATGTCTAAGAACTAATCATTCAAGGACATGTGATATCCACCAACCCGCACTTGGCCAGCGTGTGTGGATTAAGGCCTGAACTAACTCATCTCGTAAGATCGTTGAGTGAAGACCAGTGGGACACTAAAAAGGGTTGAAGTGAGGAATATAATGAGGTAGATATAGGAGGCCAGTAATATTCTTTATAACATTAATATACATATTATGATCTCCTGTATAACTAAAAAGTACTGATATATTACAAATTATATTTAGTATAAATTTGACGAAAATACAAGGTGTTAATAAATTAAGTCTTCGAAATTGAAAGGGTTGGTTAAGATAACATTTCCATGAATAATGGGAGATATGCAATCATTTTCATTAATTGTAAATTATTAATTTTGCTGTCCGTACAGTATGACCCTTTCTATGATCCAGACAGCGCGTGCGCCATCGCATCGTATGTTAGGTACTGTAGGCCACAGAATTTTTCATAGATTACCGTTTCTTACTCGAACATTACACTCAATTTTATTACAATGTTTATTTTTCAAAACCAAGTAGCTAGCAAAGTTTGACAGGTTAACTAATTAACACCTGTTATTTATGTGTCAAACTGTAGTATTGTCTTAGATTTACGCGAATATCACACATTGAAATAAAACTACTGTTTAACGGATTTTATCGCGGTTTATTTTAGATTTTAGATCCCGACGTTTCAAAGTCTTTTCAGACTTCATGTTCACGGGTGGACTGAGGTGAACCGCGATAAAATCCGTTAAAATGTAGTTTTATTTCAATGCCAAACCTTATTTATGTTTCGCTATTTTGCGCTAAAAAGGTCGTAATTGCCATTATAGGTACCTATTTTTCAGGAGATCATACAAATCTATATTGATTGCCTTTTTGTGGCGTTTACAACCTTTCTACCGCGAAGTACCGATTATTTATATCACAAATACGTACAAGGGGATAATGGTAACTTATTTTTAATGTGTTGTATTAACTCAATAGTTTTAAGTATTTTTATTCGTTGAAATGTTAAATTAAAATTATATTTAAATGACGCTTCTGTTGGGTACCGTCCACCTTACAGAATACACGCAGTGTAATAACTATTGGTTGTGTTCCTGGGTATTAAGGTACGTAGCGACATCACAAAGGTAGTTCACGCGAGTGATGCTTCTGATTTTGGTATAAAATAACTAGTTAGCAAGCTAAAGTGACAATGGGCTGGCCATATCTGTCGAAGAACCGACAACCGCTGGGGTAAGCGAGTTCAATAAAATCTGACAGTGTATTGAAATAAGTAGCACCATGACGATGATATCGCCGCGATTCTCTCGCTCGTGGAGACGATCTCTTAGTAATAGGGCCCCGTTGGATTCTGCGAAGCCAAATTTGAGCTATTTAACCCTTTGACCGCCAAGGACGCATTAAAGCGTCATTCAATAGCTTGATAGAGACGCCAATGACGTCTTTAAGCGTCCGCCGCACTTTAACTTTCAAAAAAGATTTCACAAATCTGAACGGATGTTTTTGAGATTATACGTACAAACATATACTTCCGCTTTGTTGTATAATAAGGTATAATAACTAATATTGTTTAACATAACTGTTGTTTATTTTTTAAGAAGAGATTAAATGTGTAATTTATCAAATGAGTTTTTTTTAATTAACCTATCACGCGCTATAACCCGAATTTATAAATCATTGGGCTCGTAATATCTTTGTTGTTCTGCAACAGATGATTAAACGGCATTCGGGAATTTGGCTGTTAACTATACATTTTTGATAAACGGTTTAGTAACTGTAGGCTGACCGTTTAACTCGCGCGTATCGCCATTTGAGGTACGAAGTCATAAAACATTAATTAAATCTCATAAAGAACTGTTTAACCACAGATAAAAGTAATGTAAGACTATTCGTCACTAATATCCATATCGCTTGAATCATCATCACTGTCTGTGCAGCTTGAGGAGTCAGAATCTTAGCGATAGGCGATACGCGAGTTAAACGGTCGGCCTATAACCTCTCGTATTCATACACGTCTTATATGCTCATTATAGCTAAAATAGGTTTATAATTCGTTTGTCTTCGTCTGTCATCTTGACACTTATACTAGTAAGAAAGAGAAAGAGTCTATTAAGTCTTATAAGATTTTTATGAATAAGACCGCGAGCGTTTAGGAATGATTTAGGGAACCGTTCCCGCGCTAAAAGAAAGAATCTAATGGCGGCTTGTACTTGTAATGACAGTCTGGACCGTCAGCAAAACAAGGTAGGTAGATAAATGTTATAATTTTTAATAAAGACCTTGGTTGTTTTAAAATTATTAAGCAAGATAGTTATACCTATTTAAAAAGCTAATCAACTTGCTAATTGGACTCGAAAACAGTCGGTTTATTTTTATTATTATTATTATAAAATCCTAGATTTAGTATGTAACCTGACGTGAACCTGATGCCTAACCCCTAGTTTCCACTGCACAAGAAAACATGCTGCAAGCACCATCCATCTCCATCGTTTAGAGATGAGTAGAAAGAGATAAGACTATGCTTGTATCATGTTTTGTTGTGCGGTGCGAATGCCCAGTAATACCTACTGAATACATTGTTAAAAAAGGAATACTTTCTTGTGTGTACTGTACCGACGTGTGTGACTAAAGACAGCAATACCGTGTGAGTAAGAGGGAATGATTAGTGCAGTCATGACTCGTTTCCTTATTGGCGTTGATCATAATATATTCTTTGCCTCCAACACAACAGGACCTATCTTCAGCAGTCGGTCCGTTTAAAAATTATCAATGGAAAACAACTGATTAAGAGAGTTCTATTAATTTAGTGGACTGTATAGGGCAGTGCGGAAGTACCTAAATCTGTACCCACAGGATACACGAGTGAGAGATAGGTCTGGCTGGAAATTACCAAGTAAATAGGTACTTACCAAGTTTTCCCAGTCTTTCCGGCCGTCCTGGGTAGTTCTTCACAGTAGAAATATATCCAAAGCACAGCAGAGCGTAGCGGCGATACTGCTATTAGATGTGCGGAGATACAATGTATGCTGTGCGCGCGGCGAAAAAAATGCAACGCGACACATGCGCTCGCGGCAGCTACCCCTTTCCACGGCGACGTTGCAGATATTCGCATCGTAGAAAGACATAGAAATAGCTTGGGTTTGTTATAATTTACAAGGCAATTCCAGCGTCCCTACCAGGGATGTTGCGGATGCTGATTTTTTCACATCCGCGGACGCTAATGCGGATGCGGAGTTTTGAAAGCTCACATCCGCGGATGCGGATTTTTAAGATATTATGTAAATAATGAAGAATCAAAACAATGATAACTTAATTATTAACATTTTTATTGTAATCAAATCAAACATAAGTAGGTATCTATTTTTATATTAAACACCTACTGGTTCTTAAATTAGTAAGTGAAATTAAAAATAGGAGCATTATAGCAGTCGCCGGGCCCGCCCAATTTCTTTCTTGTCGCTACTTGCATGATATTCGCATCCGCATGAACATTTGCATTGATTAATGCGGATGCGGATGCAGATGCAGATGTCCAAATCTATGCGGAAGTTCCGCATTTGCGGATGCGGATGCGAATGTTCGCAACACCCCTGGTCCCTACTATGCTCTCTTTCTCACGCGAACAACGACCCTAAGAAAATCTACATAATACAATCTTGTCATTAGTAAAGTTCCTTTACTCAAAGCCGACTGAGGAAGGTAATAAAAAACAGAATTAGTCTGTCATAGTTTTATTCAAATATTGAATATAATATCTTCCAATTTTGTTTACATCTTCGTTGGAGTGGTTCATTTTAGCGTATGTTAGAAACTGCCGTCTATATCTCAGTAACTTCTGTGGGTTCACAGACTGCACGTGTCCAGCTTCTAATAAACAGCCAGGGTAGTTGGGAAAACGGACTTCCCCATCCATATTTAGTTGTTTTGCATCTAATATCATTTTAGATATATCTTGAGTAACTTTGTCGATTTCATAGAGGAAATTAGTTGACGTTAGAGGAGCCTGGAATGAAGATATAAATAGTTATTCTACTAATGTCATATAAGTAAAGTATTATAGTCGTAAAAGATAAGCATGTGTGGCTCGTGACTATTTCACACAAAAACTGCTCTGTACAATGTAATCATCTATTTATTTGCCACTTTTCGTTGTAATTTTATAACTCAAAAACGGGCTTACCTATTCAAACCAAATGTTTAGGCATTGTTCGGACTATTTAGTAGATGGTTTATGTGAAGTTTGCACAAAATCGGTTTAGCGGTTCTTTATTTATCATATTTTTTTGTAAATTGTTGAGTGGGCTGAAGCTACCCGGGCGAAGCTGGGGCGGGCCGCTAGTGTAATCATAATTTCTTCATGAAAAACACATGCATACAGCGCCATCTAGTCCCAAATTAAGCAATTATATTTGCATGTGTTATAGGTACTAGAAACTAAACTGATATACCACTTAAATACATAATTTTTTCACTAACTACGTCAACAGGCTAGTCTAAATCAGAAAAATCTAAACTCAATTACCATTAAATTAGTTACAAGATACGAACCGAACTTGAAATTTTCATTATACTTACATTTTGTGTACTCATGTTAGGCGGTGGAGGTTTCTTTTCAAATAACACTTTGTATACATCATCTAAGTTCAATTCATCTGTGGGTTGGACTGTGAAGAGGGGACTGTCCCATCTGTTGTTACAGTTTGGCTCTTCAAACCTGTGCAATGATGTTAAAATTGGGCAAATCTATACTAATACTAGCTGCCCCAGCGAACTTCGTACCGCCAGCGGACAAAATTGTGAATCTAAACCATTCCCAGATCCCCTTGAACACACACAAAAAATTTCATCAAAATCGGTCCAGTCGTTTAGGAGGAGTTCAGTCACATACACACGCACACAAGAAATATATATACATATTAAGATTATTATGCTGAAGAGTTTTGTTTGGTTGAATGTTCCATATTTGAGACTACTGGTATGATTTGAAAAATTCTTGCACTGTTAGATAGCCTGTTAATTGAGGAAGGCTATGCTACTTATTTATCCCACTGCTGGGCATGATATAAAATGTAGGTCACGCAGGCGAAGCCGCCGGCGGAATGTAAGAACATGGCAGAAATATATTTGAGTTGCATCATTTGCCCGAGATACAAATGAACTTTCTAATTGAATGTGTTGTTAACTAGGCATTTTGGATAGCTCAAACAATTAGTTTCACAAGTTTAATAGTTGTATCTGTAAATTAGCTTTCCGTCCGCGCGTATATCGGTTATCGGGCTAAACCATTCTAGGTACTCTTTTTGCGCAGTCAGATAAAAACTATAGAATCCGTCCCCACCAATCCCAACGTGTTACGTTAAAATAATAATAGCTTCATAGTTCAATTATTTTACAGGAAAGCTAATAAAAATAGTGTGAATTACGCCTCTATAAAGCTAATTTAATAGAAAACAGTGAGACGTCAAAAGGTACTTCTTAGATTTGCTAGAATTGTAGAATCATTGTAGCAGTACAAATGATTTCAGGTGTTAAGTACAGTAAGGGCGGCGGATCTCCAGAATTAAGTTAGGTACTCTGTGACAATGCTGTTTTTTACTTAAAGATGATATCTGCGCAGCCATCTGCATGAACATCAATCCGGCCAAGATCCGCCACTCGTACTGTATAGTGGCTTACTGTACCTTAATCTACTCAGAGCATTGAATACTTCTTCAGTGTAAACGTTACTATGTCCACTACGGCCGTCCTTCTCACTCTCATTGGCAGAACTACTGCTCTCTTTGTCTAATCTCTGTTGATTAGATGACCAAGCTTCATCATGACTTCTAATAGTGTAAATAGTGCATTGTGTAGATTTAGATGCTTTTGAAGCACAGTACAGTTCATAGCGGTAGCCTGGAATGTGTGTTTTAAAGGAATTGTATATTTTTTTCATTTTAAAATTATAATACGAATTATGGCCATGGTCGAATTATTAAATTCGACCACAGCTATTAACAATGTCGTAACTACAAAAAACACTACTTTTCAGGTTGACCTTATATTTCTTGCAATGCGACGCTCTTAGAACTTCTGACATTGTTACTCTAGAAATGCTATTTTTAAGTTTGTGTGGTCATAGATATAAGTATTTTAAGATCTTAGCAATATAGTGAATACATTAAAATGTAGTTCCGACTTTGTTAATAGTTACAGTTAATATATAAAATGACCTATGGCAGCCAATTTAAGCTGTCTAACCAGGTATCATCATCATCATCGGCCAATAGCATCGACCTAGCTAGATATGTGTAAGTGTGTGTGTGTAAAAACATAGGTTTATTTTCGGTCTGAAAGATCGTGGGCAGGACCGACGGCTTTAAGTCATGTCCAAGGGAAGGCCATCTTCTGACTTTATACTAATGTTAAGGTAATGTTAATGTTTTTTTTGGTCCAGCACGGGATTTGAATCCACTTAACGGCTAGAGGGGAACATGCTGTACTTTGTGTTACTGAGGCAGTTAAGTTAAAATATCAATAGGTAAAAATTTGTAGAAAATGTTAGAAAAATTGTAAGCTGCATATTTTTTCTACAGATTATGTAACCTAATTAGCAGGAAGAATCTGTATCCGTTCACCGGACTTTTTCGGGGAGCCGTCCGAAGACGGTCGAACTTATCAAGTACTATAACAAATGCCTTGAGGGCTCCTGATGTAGATGAACGTCGGCTCAGGACGTTGCCGGATAACTCTAGTTTTAAGGGATCGGGTTGTTGACCAAGGTCAACATTTATAACGCAATCGAGCAGCCCGGTACTGACCAGTACCGTAATAACCTGGATTACTTTGGTAAATATTAACTAGATAATAGAGTTTTACCTTTTATATAATTACTTCCGTCTAATATAACAACATTGTCTTTACCAATAAGCCTTAAAACTTCTGATTTTAAGTATCCCCTGACTCTCTTTTCTTTCTGCGAGTCTAAATATGTCTCATTTAAACCATAACCTAACTTCGTTATGGCTTCTTCTTCTGAGATGATTTCCACATGTTTTCCGTGTTTATTCACAAAGAAATCTTTTAATTCTTTAGCTCTTGTTGTTTTACCACTTACAGGTGTACCACAAATTATTATTAAAGGCATTTCTTTTACATTAATAAAGTAAGGTTTATTTTGCGATTTTGACACAATTGGTCCATTTACTGTCAAATTTTAAGTCAAATTTATGACATCAGAGACATTGACATTCAACCATTTCCTTATTCTGGTAAATCATAGATTATCTCAGAAAGGGGTCAAATGGAAAAGATTATGGGGTCATTAATAAATCAAGCGGTTTCCCCAGATTCTTAGAAGTGCAACAAATATGGAATACAAATTCAGTCACATAAAATGAAATAATAAAAAAAAACATTTTAAAATAATTGTTTTATTTACGGACGTAATATAATTTCCTACACTTATTGGATTTTATTATTAATTTTTATTAATAAATCACGAAAGAGATCAAATCAGGATAAAATAATTTTACATTAACATGATACAAAAAGATGGCGAATCAACTATTCACAAAGCTTAATAAATTAATTAATTATTTAACAATTTCGTTTTTATCTCAATATTTCCTAGCTTATACCTAATTATGATTTAAAATTTAATAATTCTTACGTTTAAAGACATTAGGACCAACGTTGTACTTAAATTTAAACAATAACAAAAAAAATGTACATAAAATATCTTTATGTACTACCAGAAAATCGAATTTTTCAATTTTCTAGATTCATTAATTTTACCTATTATCTACTCTTAGTGCATAAACTTTACCTAAATTGTACAAATAAATGCCAAATTTTAAATAACTTTTCCATTGAAATTCAAAATGGCGGCTGAATTTAAAAATCAACATAGTTCATTATAGGCGATATAACTCCCCGAATCCAGTTGCTTGTGACTTTCACGTTGTGGTAGATCCCAGGCTGGTGGTCTACACCACAACCAAAGCCTGCAGACGTGATGCCGACCAAGTAGTACCTGCTATTATCCATTACTATTAAGGGGCCCCCGGAATCACCTGTAAAAGAATTTGCTTGTAATTATCTTTATGTTTTAAGTACCATCACATTTACTCTTGTAAGTCAGGACAGTGGGACTACCAGCAGCACCCATGTAGATGTCCAAGGTTCTGAAACTTGACTAAGCCCCCGGACACTTTTTTATTGTTTCTTTTGTTTACCGGGGGGAAAACCTTTAAAGATCTTTATGGTATGTGGGACTCCATACTGGTTAATCGAACTAAAAGCCCCCGGGTGTTCCTTGGCGCATCCTAGCCAGGGTGTCACCGTGTCACGGGAACCACAGGTGACGCAGCCGTGAAGCCCCCGGACTCCTACACTTCTTTGATTTAATCAGAAAGATAGAGGTACTTGTATAGTAATTAATTATCTGTGGTAAGAGGAGATGGTAAGTTTAAAAAAAGTAGCTTATCGCAGGGGGTTCGAGTACATCAGTTATCAATATCATACTCTTACTACTGTCCTCCAGATCTTGCCAGAAATTTGCTGTCTTCTCTACGCCTAATCTATAAATATAATTGAGGAGTTGTCTTTACCCAAACACGCGTCTTGGTGTCCATCCTGATGACCAGCGCAGATCATCTCAGAATGAATTTCAACAGAGATCTGTTTGCTTCTGTGCCAGTTGATACACTGTTCCGTACCTGAAAAATAAAGGTGTTAGTTCTCTTATGAGGACATTTTTTTAACTCAATACTAGACGTGAGCATAGATAATAATATCTTAAACTTAAAAAAAAAACTTTTTTTTTTAAATACGCAGGGTGAGTGAAATACTGTTTCTTTTTACAGAGCTCGACATTAATTAATAGAATTAGATAAATTGAATTCAGCAATTTGAGAATCAGACCGTATTCTTATTTTTTTAAGCCTTTCATTAACCTTTAACTCAAAATCTGAACAGGAAATCTAGATCTAATAAAAAGCAAAAATAAACATCAAGGTTTCGTTTTTTGGGGCTAAATCACTTTCGTCTGTGAGAGTGCAACTTTTATCTAAACTCTACACTTGTTCCTCGGGTGGTGGAAATCAGGTGACAATAAACTGGTTGGAAGCTTCAGCAGTGGATAGTTACCAGCCACAGGCACACCGCCAAGCGGCCTTGCCGTGTTTTGGTGCGATGTCTAGTGACACCATATGGTGTCACCACACCAGTCACCCTTCCATATGGAAGGGTGACTGACCATATGGAGCCTCATTCTACTTCCACCTTCTCACCGAAAATGATTTGTAATCACGAGTGGATCGGCATATTGGGCAGGCATGTTCCATCATATACAACATCGTTGCTTAACATCAGGCAAGTTGTAGCAAGCAAAAAAAAGAGAAAAGAAACCAATAATACTCACTCAAGATAGGCACCGTCGCTGATCTCAACATATTAGTCCCCGTGTGCCCCGTACTTGCATCCGTCTTGCCCCATCCCGCGATGACTCCCGCTTTGCCCCGTAACTCCATATCCCTATCCGGTAAGCAGATGGGCAGGATGTGGTTAGAATATGTGACAGGACGGGATAACTTTAGGAGTGCAATGTCATAACGATCCGGTTGAGTCATACGGAATTGAAATAACGGATGGAGGACTTTTTGAACGATTCTGTAAAAAAATAAATAAACTTGTTTAATGGTGACGATCTCAGTAGATGATCGGTGAGGGACTATAGGTAATGTGTCAGAAAGGTCGCAGATTTGATTCCCTTTTTCGACAATATTTGTGTATTATTGAGGGACTATCCTCCGTGACTCGGAGAGCACCTTAACCCGTCGGTCCTGGTTGTCATTAAAACATCTATGACAATCGTTATAGGTAGTCAGAAGCTTAAACTAATCTGACACCTGGTCTAACCGTTTTGGCTACTAGTTCCCTACGGGTTTCGAGGTCTAATGGCAGTTGCTCGTATAATTCTGGTAGCTAGCCGCTTCAGGTTAGATTGGGAACCGACTCCATCTAATAGATATGGGAAAAAGGCAAGGGAAATCATAAAACTTGTTTAGTGGTGCTTAAAGCTTGATTGGATGATTGACATGTAACTTATATTATTATTGCAAAAAATTAATTAGTCGAAATCAGTAGTTTCATTCTACGTGTGACAGGTCATACGTGATCCATATTGCACACTAAAGTGTTAAAAAACAATCAATACACCAATAACGCACGCACACATTCGCACGCGCACGCACGCATGCACATAAAGTTTTATTTTTATTTTATTTTTATTTTATTTTTATTTTATTTTTATTTTTATTTTTATTTTTATTTTTATTTTTATTTTTATTTTTATTTTTATTTTTATTTTTATTTTTATTTTTATTTTATTTTTATTTTATTTTTATTTTATTTTTATTTTATTTTTATGTTATTTTTATTTTATTTTTATTTTATTTTATTTTTATTTTTATTTTATTTTTAATTTTTAATTTTCCATTAGCATCTGCTACCCGTCTAATTAGCTAAAACTTCCTTGTAAAATCCAACACTGGACGGAAAGAGGGTATCCTAGTATAGGGTCTAGGGATGCTGTGGCTGTGACTGTACTACATTTATTTATGCTAAATAAAGATTTTTTAAATTTTATTTTCATAAGATTGCTTTTACTTACTAAGTTTTGTGGGGATATGGATGGTGATTTTATGTATATTCAATAAACAATCGTGTGTGTGTAAGTTTCATTATTTTGCCTTGCCCTTTTTAATATTAAGTACCAATATTACCAATCATACAAAAAAAAATAGGACTGAAAATCCGCCATCTTGAAATGGAATGCGCAACAATATCACATTTTTTAGTACGGTGGCCAAAAATGTTTGTTTGATATTATAATAATCACATCGGAATGAAAAATAAATGCGTATATCTTATTGCGGTTCGAGTAAGATTGGACAAATTTGGAGTCGAATATTTGGGTACGAACATATTTTATTAACTCTGGACGTAAATCATTAGAACTGACTCAAATAATATTATTGTCTGTGGTTTGATATTTTGTGCTGACGCTACTTTTGCTTGGTTTTTGGCATGAAGTTCGCCGCGCGTCAAGTCCTATTCTTATTTGAAACGCATAGTACTTACTTCATTTACGTCCTCATTACGTAGTTTTGTATTTCAGCACAAACTGTTACGAAGTTCGATTTAATAAAAAAGGTTAGTACCCCAGTTTCCTAGCAGAAGGTGCGCCGGCGCTGGTGTCGAGCGCGCCGAGCCACACGCGCACGTCGCGGGGTCGCGCGCGGGACACGCAGTGCGCCGCTGTCGCTACGTACCAGCGGGATACTAGAAAATATGGTATTAGTTATACCTGCAGTACCCGTATAAATTGTTACAGTACACGTACATATGGTTACAATACTGGTGACGTCACAATGTCAACGATCCCATACGTTTATAAAGGACGGAATTACTTACTAAATTGTAAGCTGTACTTTTATTTATCTTAATCCGATTATATTTTGAAAGTTGAAGTGTTTTTCTTTACTAGTTTTAAACCTTCACACGACCGCATGGTTCACTACCGCTTAGGTAGGCTGTTATATATCTCATAGGTAGGTCCTTCACTTACGTTGCACACTCGTGAAATTTGTAACAAAGTGTAGGTTTAATGGTAGATAGCATTAAGACTTGACTTTTCCAAATAAAACTCGCATCAGTAAAACTAAGACCTCTGATTTTTTTAAATTTTGTTACAGACAGTCGTACAATTTGATACAATTCATATATTCGACGCCTTATAGTACTTATAGTTTACAGTCCATCAAATCTAAGAGGTCTGTACCGTTTGACGTTTCACTGTTTTCTATTAAATTAGCTTAATAGAGGCGTAATTCACACTATTTTTATTAGCTTTTCTGTAAAACAATTGAATTATGAAGCTATTTTTATTTTAACATAACATAAACAATTTTCATACAAAAAAAATGTGCGTGTACTTATGTACGCGCGTGAGAAGTTATACTTCTTTGGCATCATTAAATAAGCAGACAGCTTTATACTGTTAATTTTGTGTCACAGATGCGCGCGCATCTTAAAACAATCTCATAATTTTTTCATAACGCGCCTAAAGAAGTATAATTTAAAAAATAAAATTCTAAATGTACTACGTTTAGAACTGTCAAACGGTACTTCTTAGATTTGATGGACTGTAGTATAGTAAACGATGGTGGCGAAGAGTTCATACAAGCCGATTCCAATCAGCTTCCCTTTAGGAATTTTAATATTGCTTACTTCATTAAAATTAGGTATCGCCTAAGAGTTTTAAATAGCATCTAATCTAAGTACCTATAATACTCGTATGAAGGTGGTGGTCGTTATAGAAACATTGGTGTCGGTATTGAAGAGATATTATTTTCTTAAGTAAGATTTTTTTTGCTCCGACTTCTCTTTTTCAGATTTCGTTAAACGGTAAACCAATTTTTTTGGAGTATTAAAAATAAGTAATTATGAGGAATACATTAGTCTACCTAACACTCCGCCGCACTGGAACTCCGATATCCTGACGTGTGCTTGCCAGGGGAACTCCGCGAACTTCGCTTCTCGACCACCGATAATTCTTTTCTGAAGGATCTTGTTTGATGGAAGACCACAATCCACCTGCAAACAAACAATTTGGACTCAATTATCTTATTATTCTTATATATATTTTTTTTATTCTTCGATTGACGATGGAAAGCGCCAGCCCAGTATACAGATTCACTCGTGATTACGAATGATTATTAGTGAGAAGGTGGCAGTGGAATGTGCCTCTGACTGGTTAGAAACCTTAAAGGAGCAACAATTCCGACCCACCCTCTCTGCATGGTGTCGGCCGAAGCCTACCACCAGTTAATTACCAGTAAGCATAATTACCAGTTGATTGTCACCTGATTTGCACCACCCAGGGCCCACGTGTGGAGATTCAGATAAAAAGTGCACTCCCACAGACGAAGGTGACTCAGTCCCCAAAAATTATTTGGTTCATATTATCTTATTAATTATAAGGGAAGACGACATTATTTTTTTGTATAGGCCGTCAGATAAATAAATTAAAAGTATTTTGACGGGCCGGTGGCGTGGTCGGTAAGATACTTGCTTTTCACGTCGCAGGTCGTGGGTTCATTGTGATGAACATTTGTGTTTGTGTCGAGTCTGGGTGTAAATATCTATTATAAGTATAAAAAAAAAATGTTTTTATTGTGCCTCATACAGTTATCTGGTTACCATAACACAAGCTCTACTTAGCTTGGGACCAGGTGACCGTGTTAATGTCCCAGAATATTTATTTATTTAGTTGTAGGCTGAAATAAATGATTATTATTATGAGTATAATGTACTTGTGCAGCGTCATCATCAGCCCGTCTTCGGAACACGTTCGCTGGCACTCTCTGCGGCACCTGGCGTAACTTCGGCGGCACTACTTTATACTTCCAGTCTGATGACGGGATACTAAAACCAAAAATAATAATAAGTCAATTCAGTTCTATTCATTTACATCACCTAATAATAGGTACCTAGGCATGTCATATCACAATTAATAAAAAATAGATCACAGGTTCGATTCCCAGTTGTGTGATACATCTTTGTGTGAATTGTTACATCACCGCTGCTCAATATCGGTGAAGGAAAACATCGCGAGGAAACCGGTATGTCCAAGAACTAATCATTCGAAGACACGTGACATCCATCGACCCGCACTTGGCCCGCGTGTGTGGATTAATGAGTAAACTCTCTCAACTCTAAAGATGTTTGAGAGAAGACCCGTGCCCAGCAATGGGACTAAAGAGGGTTGAAGTGTTAAACCTGTCACAAATCCATGCATAAAAATTGGTAAAGAAGTTTTCTATTTCTAGCTATTAAATATCTCTCGCGCGCGTCCCTTCGTAGACTACATCATTGCTTCTATATTATTATATGCCTAGTATTGTAGCACAACTACCAAAACACAGCCTTTTAATTTCATTTGCCACCTCAAGAACCTGAAAATAAGAGATATAGACGCAACAGACTTCAAGGTTTTAACTCCAAACCCGCTCACCCGATTTTAATAAAATCTATGTGGAATCACGAAGAAAGTATACCAGACATCGCACCAGAACACGGCAAGGGTGCTTGACGGTGCGCGGCTTTGTCTGGTGGGTGGTCACTTAACGGCCTAAGCCTACCACCAGTTTATTGTCACTTGATTGACCCGAGACCACGTTTTTTTTATTCTGCGATAGGCGGGCGCTTGACTATAACTTACCTAATGTTAAGCAATGATGTAGTCTTCGATGGAACGCGCTAGCCTAGTATACCGAATCACTCGTGATTATGAATAATTATCGGTGAGAAGGTGGCAGTGGAATGAGCCTTTAACGTTAGAAACCATAGAGGAGCAACGATTCAGATCCACCCTCTCTGCATGGTGTCACCAGACATCGCACCGGAACACGGCAAGGCTAAGGTGGGCACTAACCACGGCCGAAGCCTACCACCAGTTGATTGTTACCTGAGTTGCACCACCCGGGGACCACGTGTGGGGATTCAGTTAAAGGTGTACGCCCACTCTACTGTAATCTTTACCTGTTGTCTATTTCCGTCACCGCTGTGCTCGGTTCGTTGCTACAGCACGAGAACAGCCAGCCCCCACATCCCCGGGACCTGGTGCCGCCACGGAGCCAGCAAGTAATGGCCAGAGTGCAGTGCCGCACTTCTGCTCCCACAGTACAAGTGGCTGGGTAGCCGAGGATCGAGGCGAGTACGCGGCTGGTGAGAGCTGGAAATGGAAACATTCCAGTACCCTTAGTACGAGTTGGTCAATACGAAAAAAGATTTCAAATACTATTTTGAACTTGTCAAACTTTGTTTGAATGGTTTCATCAACGCTGCTCAATATCCGTGAAGGAAAACACCGTGTGAAAACAGGATTGTCTTAGAAATAATCATTTGAGGACATGTGACATCCACCAACCCGCACTGGGCCAGCGTGTGTGGATTAAGGCCTAAACTCTCTCAACTCGTGAGATAGTTGAGAGAAGAGGGACACTAAAAAGGGTTGAAGTATTATGTACCACGCGGATAATAATAATAATATAGTGGGACCTTAATCCACACGGTTATCTGATCCCAAACTAAGCAGGGCTTGTACTATGGAAACCAGATAACTGGTAATATACTACATAAAATTTTTATAAACTTACAATCCGCAGCGTTTGCTTGACCAGTTACATTGAGGACTATGAGTGGAATCAGGAAACTGAGCCATTGCACTCTATTGTATGTGAGTGTGGGGTTGCACGTCGCCGGCGCCTTCACCGCTGACATGGCGGTGAGTGGATTGACATAGCGCCGACCACCAGGGACAAGCTAGCTGCAGACGAAAGATAAATCATTTAAACTTAATAATAATAATAATATTTTAATTATTTTTACACACACAACGCCATCTAGGCTCATATTATTTGCTTGTAACGGTACTAGGTACTAGGAACGGATATAATACTTAATTTTTTTTGTAAATAATAATAATAATAATATAGTGGGACATTAACACACGCGGCCATCTGATCCCAAACTAAGCAGAGCTTGTACTATGGAAATCAGATAACTGGTAATATACTACTTAAAATACTTTTTTTTTGTAAATACTTAAACATAGACAATTACACCAGATTCAAGACATATTTAAGCAAATGTTTGTCTCGGGTGGCAATCGAACCCACGACCTACGGCGTGAAAAGCAAGTATCTTACCGACCACGCCACCGGCCCGTCTAAAACATACATATTGTAGATAAATTACACCCAGACATAGAACAAATAATCGTGTTCATCGCACAAAGATTACTTCGCACGACCCGGAATAGCAGTCAGGGAAAAAGATCAAAGTTATCTCAGCAGTCAAAATTAAGCATGTGTCAAGATATATTAATAGAATAGTTACACACAAAAGTTAATACACCCTTCTTTCTCGTTGAATATTAAAACTAAAGAATGCAGTATTTCAATGTAAATAAAACCTACAGTCCATCAAATCTAAGAGGTACCGTTTGACGTTTCCCTGTTTTCTATTAAATTAGCTTAATAGAGGCGTAATTCACACTATTTTTATTAGCTTTCCTGTAAAATAATTGAATTATGAAGCTATTTTTTTTTAACATAACATAAACAATTTTCATACAAAAAATAAAATTCTAAATGTACTACGTTTAGAACTGTCAAACGGTACTTCTTAGATTTGATGGACTGTAGTTGTATGTAAGAAATAGCTTTTCGCCGCGGCTACGCCCGCGTGACCTACATATCATGCCCAGCAGTGGGATAAAATGTAGCCTATGACCTTCCTCAAGAAATGGGCTATCTAACAGTGCAAGACAAACAAACAAACAAACTCTTCAGCTTTATAATATTAGTATAGATTAATCACTCACGGGCGTTGGGTTACAAGATGCGGTCTAAATGCGTTATGTGCCTCGGTCGAGATCTGGTTTCTTAATTTGTAGGTTTTAAGATCTTTTAATTAATAAATAAATAAAGAACGGTGGCGCAGCAGTACGGGCCTCGTCTTAGAAATATAAGGTAGCGGGTTCGATTCCCAGTCATGCCCACACATGGTTGTATGAATTGTTTCATCTTCGTTGCTCAATATCGGAGAGGAAAAACTTCGTTAGGAACTCGAGGACATGTGACATCCACTAACACGCAGTTGGCCAGCGTGTGTGGATTAAGGCTTATACTCTCCCAACTCGTAAGATAGTTGAGAGAAGACCCGTGCCCAGCAGTGGGACGCTAAAAATACCGTTAAAGTGGAGAAGTGTAAGTAATAAATACCACACACCCATATACTGGCTACTGCAGCGGTCAAACTAAGCTGACTATACAGGTACGCAGGAGATATCAGCACAGGCGTATACGCAAAATAGTTCACTCTCTACTCTTTTATCTATTACTAGCTTCCGCCCGCAGCTTCACCCGCAAATTTGATCTCACTAATCTTGTTTCTCCATACAAACTTTGGAACCCTGTTTCACCCCCTTAAAGGGTGAGTTTTGAAAAATCCGTTCTTAGTGCACCCCTAGACCCCAAAAGGAACCTATGTGCCAAATTTGGAGTCTCCAGACCCAGCGGTTTGGGCTTTGCGTTGATATGTCAGTCAGTCAGTTTCTTCTTTTATATATTTAAGATTAGAGTCCAGTGGAATAGATTGACCGACACGAACAGTGAAAGGACGACGCAGGACCGACAGCGTTTTGTACTCTCCAAGGCAAGGGGATATTTAGTGGCGTAGCTAGGTAGCCCAAAGCCCTGGGCCAAAATATAAACTATGTCCCCAACTAAACTATCTAAACTCGTTTTTTTATCTTAAAATAGGCTTGCGCTTGACCACAACTTGCCTGATGTGAAGCAATGATGCAGTCTACGATGGAATGCGCTTACCCAGTAAATACCGATTCACTCGTGATTTGAAGACCGGGAGATTGCAGCTATCGGGAAACATAGATGCCGGCAGCGAGTTCCACAATTTGGCAGTTCGCACAATGAAAGTGGAGCAAAGCGCTTTGTGCGTGCCCGTGGAATTTCCACCATATAACGCGGCGCGCGGTCGCGCGTAGCCGTACCTCTACTTGTCCGTTTTCGTTGTGTTTCGAATTTAACGTAAGTAAAAGAAAAGAAACAAAGGTTCTTGTCAAAGGAAACCGGTTCCTACCAAGAATGATCCGCGAAATATCCTAATTTTAACAGAGAAGATGGTTGGAATATACCACCAGCTTGGGACCCAGTGCTTAATTTACTTGTACCAAAACCCAAGCAAAATCAACTCAGAATTCAAAACACTGTGAGCTCAGTTTGCTTAAATCGGAACACAACTTAAATAATAATGTAAAATGTCAAATACCTCAGTCCACCCGTAAACATGAAGTCTGAAAAGACTTTGAAACGTCGGAATTTAAAATCAATATATACCCCTGTAAAATCCGTTATAAAGTGGTTTTATTTCAATGTGTAATATTCGCGTACAAAATCTAAAAAAATACCATAGGATTTTCATTGTTATAACCAGGAATTGTACTTGTTGCTTGACCTATAGGCCGACCGTTTAACTCGCGTATCGCCTATCACCTATTCTGACTCCTCTAGCTGCACAGACAGTGATGATGATTCAAGCGATATGGATATTAGTGACGAATAGACTTACATTACTTTTATCTGTGGTTAAATAGTTCTTTATGAGATTTAATTAATGTTTTATGACTTTGTACCTCAGATGGCGATACGCGAGTTAAACGGTCGGCATATATGAGTTGAATTTAAGACCTCTCGTCAAGAAGGTAACATATTCAACCAATATACTACTGAGTATATTACTAGATTTGAAAGTAGTTTTCTAATTCTTTGTGTATGGAGTTGATTTCTTGTGTATGTAATATTGGTTAATGATCTTCTATCAATAATGGCGTCAATGAAAGTTGAGATTCATCGTAAATATTATTTATGGTAGAACCTCAACATTTATTTTATTTTATATTTTAATATGCGTCAATGATGCGTAGAGTGCGTGGGAGTGCCAACAGCATCCTGAAGCTTAATAGCTCAAGGCACGACTGTCCTGTCCTGGCACACTGGATGCATATGCATACGTATGTATGTGGTGTGTCCGGAGGACGGTACCTAAATTAATGTTATTGTTATTCCTATTATATTATTTTCATTATTTTATAATTTCAATGATAATTTTACAATTTGTTTTTAATGGCTCTGATGTATTATTTTATTTTTATATTTAAATATTTAGTTATGGCTAATGCGGATTTCTGTTTTTAATCATTTGTAGCTAATTTTTAATATGGGTACAGCCTATCTTTATTTAATATCTTTTATTTTGACAGGTCGGTAGTGGGGTGGGCTGAAATATGCGCGAGTTATATGTACTCCTCAATGGGTGAATATCCCCGCGGCAAATTTTACGTGTCCACGTTGAGAATCGAGGTGTTAAATTATAGGATGTTTTTGATTTTTTTTTGTAGTGAACTACGTAACTTGGTGCAGTTAGGGCCACATATGTTTTTTTTATAAGTGTGTATAAGTAATCAGGAAAAAAAGAATCGCCTGAAAATTCAAGTTTGGTGGCTTGTCCCAGTTCCATTTTTTGATACAATTGCACTCACCTAAGTCACAATTTAAGATACAATACAAAATAAACGATTTCGTTAGTATATGCATAAGACACATTATCGGAAAACAATGAAACCATATTAAAAAATTAAATTTAAAGGCACTGGATACTCAATCAAATTTTGTCCAAGCAAATATCAAAAATTTGGTGGCACTTGTTCAACTTACTTTAACGTGAAGTTACGTACGTATGCGATCAATCGCGTTTTATGATTTAACATCTCTCAGTCGTGCGCCGGCACTTGCGCGTAAAAGTTGTGTGATTAGTGCTGTGATTTCCCGCCAAAAACGTAAATATCATCTTGGGGGGCACGGGGGACAAGAAATGTTCAATTTTGGTGGATCGATTTGCTGTTAATTTAAAAGTATTTTAACAGTAAGCTACACGTTATACGTAGTGATTTGGGTTATGCATTTAATAAGTGATAATATTTTAATTGTTACTTAAATCCCTTATTTTTAAAGTTTTTTTTTATGTCTGGTTCCAATTTTGGTGGCTCAATTTTGGTGGCTTTGGTGGCGTTTTTCCTTTTTGTACAGTAAAAAAGCGAATTATAATAACATTTTTTTACTAAGTAGGACCATTTATTATTTATTAGATCCTAATCTCTCATTACCACCACGAATAGCAAGACCTCTTGAAGCCAAAAATTTCACTAGGTACTTCAACAATCCTCTTAAGCACATTCTTCTAACGGGTAGTTATTTTATGTTCGTCTAGTAGTTTTTATTGCTGCAACATAATTCATCATAAATTCCCTGAGCTGTAATCTGCTCTTATGCTCTATCAATAAGTTACCTACTTATATACTTTCAATCTTTATATCCATTAGGAGAACTTCAATTATGTCCAGAACCAGTAATGGTATTAAATAGACGGCAGCAATAACAGATTTATTTAGTTGTGAATAAAGGAGCCATTTTCTTTCAAAAGACTCCTTATTCGTCAATTAACAAATAAAATATTTTACTCAAGTATTAGTTTTCGTTTTACCATTTGAATCTAGAAAACTTGTAGAAGTTTCGAAGAAGTCACTATTTTTATTTTAGTAAAACTCTGGCCCTTTTCCAATTCAAATATCACGGACTTCTTTCGGTAAAATTTCACCACAGTAAGTATCAGGGTCAGGAGACACATACATTCTCTAAGCTTGCAGTTATTAATTCAAAGTAAGTAGCTTGACCAAATGCCCAATGAAATAGATAAAAGAATTTTGACGGAATGATAAAAGTATTGCGCCTAAAAAAAGAAGTCATGAAAAACAAGGTACTGGGCATAAAGATCAAGAAGAAGATCTTTGATACCTGCATAATACCCTGTATCACTTAAGGATGTGAAACCTGGACTTTGACAAAACACGGTAGGAACAAACTAGCAAGATGCCAGAGAACCATGGAAAGAAGCATGCTGGGTTTAAAACTAATGGACAAAATTATAAGTATCAGGCGCAAAACCAAATTAACAGATATACTGTCACATATTAGCAAACTCAAATGGAGGTGGACGAGACATATGCTCCGCTGCTATAAGGAAGAAAGGAGCAAAGAGGTGACAGTTAGCAAAACAAGAAGATGGGAAGATGACCTTGAATTGACCGTAGGACCTCTTTGGATAAGAGTGACGACAGACAGAAAGCAGTGGCAACGGTTGGAGGAGGCCTTAGCCATAAGGCACACCAAAATCATAGACATTTTGTATATTTAGTGTAGTTTTTAATTTTTAAGTTTTTTAGCTTTATCAGTCACAACTGTTCGGAACAGGCTTTATTATTATTAGTATTAAGTAGCTTGAAGTCGATGGTTCCGCATCTAATGTGTGTTTGTCGTTTTCATCCCACGTAACCTCTTTTTCCTAGTGATATTCAGAGGTACTTTTGTCTTGCGGGGATGAGACTGAATAATCCCTCGGCTTGTTTGTTTCTCTAACTGTAATTTTTTCCCTTATTTCTTTTTGAGCTATTACTGATTTGTGAAAAAAAGTGTAATGTGCCTGACGAAAAAGTTTTCAGAATAAATGTGTGAGAGAAATTGTCAGTCCTTCGGGGCCCCTTGAGAATGGGGGCTCTGGGCACGAGCCTCGTGTGCCCTTATGGTAAAGACCGTATTGCCACCAGTCGTTACATACAAAACTACAAATCTTTTCTCTCTATAATGTTAGTACAGATTAGTAGTTATAGATGAAAGTTGATAATTCCCGAAAACTTGTGAGATTCATTACATGAAGTTTTGTTAGTGAGATTGAAGTTGACAGAAAAATTCAATTTTGGTGCCCTTGATTTTCAATTTTGGTGGGCACTTTCAATTTTGGTGGGCGATTTTCAATTTTGGTGGCCACACTACACTTTAAACTAAAATATCTCAAAAAGTTATCGAGATATTCTTAGACCTCTTGAAGATTATTTTAGCTTTGAATTTCTATTTTTATACCAGGTCCTTACATTTCACGAAAATTGAAGAAAAAGTTTTGCCACCAAAATTGAAAAAAAAAGCACGTTGTTGATATTGACCCCAATATCCCATTGTCAGCACTTCGAGTAATGAACTACGAAAGTATTACATATGTGCGTCATTACTCGAAGTGCAGCATTAATTTAGTTTTATTCAATTATTGTTCAAATTTAAAAAGTACTGTTACCCTGCCAGTTTAAATATAGTTTTTTCTATTAAAATCTTGGTGTGCATCACTTAAATACTACGACTTGCCTGGATGTCAAGCAATGATTTAGTCTACGATGGAATGCGAACTATATATCGATTCGCTCGTGATTACGAATGATTTTCGTGATTTTATATATTCCAACCATTCCTTTAATCTAATTTTAACAGAGAAAATTGTTGGAATATACCACCAGCTTGGGACCCAGTGCTTAATTTACTTGTACCAAAACCCAAGCAAAATCAACTCAGAATATAAGACACTCTGAGCTCAGTTTGCTTAAATCGGAACGCAAATTAAATATTAATTTTTGTAGGTAGTCAGTAATAATTGTGATTAATATTTTTGGACGTCAACTACCTCAGTCCACCTGAGAACATGAAGTCTGAAAAGACTTTTAAAACATCGGCATCTAAAATCTAAAATAAACCGCGATAAAATCCGTTAAAAAGTAGTTTTATTTCAATGTGTGATATTCGCGTAAATCTAAGACAATACTAAATATTATTATAATTATATAAACCGTAAAAGAGAAAATACAGACACATAATTTGTCATAGTAAAATTGAAACGTCGTCTTGCTTGTCAAAATAAAAAATTCAAAGGCTCAGTAGGCTTTACAAATAGATTGATTAATTCAAATGATTTGTAATAAATTCAAATATTCGAATTTCCATAAGCGAGAGTGAATGACTACATATAATTTAATAGCGTACCACTTTCTTTGGTGACCTTACAAGGCCGTTGTTAAGATGATTATACACTGAAGTTACTTTTTGTGGAGAAACGTAAGGTGACACGATAATGTTAGGTAACTTTACTAAGGTACCTACCGGTTATGAACACACGGAGTTGAAACGTGGAAATTCACGGTACTACTAATCCGTTAATTTAGAGTTTTATAGCGCTCACGCCTGTTACCCGTAGGTGTAGCCAAAGGCGAATATCACCCACTTTTTGACGGCTGTTTTTAGGTCCCATACGGGATGGGGAGCCTTTCGCGGTTTATTGGACACAATCGAAACTTGGGGTTGCAACTAAGATAATAATAATTTTTTTTTTATTGCCATTACATTAAAGTAGAGAAGATGACATTAAAAGAACTCTTAAAAACAAATTTCAAGCTACAAAATTAATGTAACCCATACTGGGGATCATATGTTATGAGCACGGATAATGTAATACTATAATGAGGAACATTAAGCCATCCGTTACATACGAAATAGTGTTGTTAAAATGCAAATTCTTAAAGTTACAGACACTTTTGCGAAGCAATTGAAATTAAATAATATCCTAATTTTGACAGAGAAAATGGTTGGAATATACCACCAGCTTGGGACCCAGTGCTTAATTTACTTGTACTAAAACCCAAGCAAAATCTACTCAGGATTCAAGACACTGTGAGCTCAGTTTGCTTAAATCGGACTTAATTAATAGTGTTTGTAGGTAATTACTAGTAATTGTGATTAATATTTTTGGACGTCAAATACCTCAGTCCACCCGTGAACATGAAGTCTGAAAAGACTTTGAAACGTCGGGATCTAAAATCTAAAATAAACCGCGATATAATCCGTTAGAAAGTAGTAGTTTTATTTCAATATTTGTTTTTATTTAGCAAAAATATTTTTTTTTTTTTTTTAGTTTTTTATACTTAGAGAATATCAATATACTCATATTGATATTCTCTAAGTATATAAGAAAAGTCTTTTTGCTCGAGCCCGGGCATCGAACCCGGGACCTCGCATTTACTTTTAGAATTTACTTATACTAATAACAACTAACTTTTGCTCTCAGATATCGCCCACTAACACTTGCAAACGTTCTTTCACAGAAAGTAACTCCAGTGGAAATGCCCCTTTATGTTGATTAATGATAACTTTTACTTCATAATAGATTTCTGAATCTCTATATAACATTGTATGCCCAGTCGTGCCACTGTATCTACGTAATACTATTATTATTATCGATGCGAAAGTTTTTAGGGATTGATAATAATATTAATAATAAAACCCTGTCGGGGGACAGATCTCCCACCTCTTGCTTGCCTTCATCGGCCGGCTTGAGTGGAGTCGTGAGAGCTGAGATGCTCGGAGGAGGAAGTGTCCCGTAAGTGGCTAGTGGGCACGTGAGGCTGGACCCTTAGGGAGCCAATGATCGGGTAGAATGCCGTGGGACACCGCTCCACTCCTCTAGCCCCCTCAGAATATGTTGCCCCTTGTCGTTTCTTTTAGCGGCCATATGGGGGCCCATATATTGAGTGGGCAAGTCACCCCCTGCCTTTTTATCCGTGTTTATTTGCATTGGTCAGGCAGGGGCCATAGTCCGTCCATAGTCCTACTTACCTAATCCATTAGCACCCACCACCATAACCCAGATTTTAGTTCATATATTTTGTAATAGTCCAGCTCTAACCAGAGATTGTCCTAAAAAGGTTAAGAACCACTGATCTAGAACTCCAATGTCTAATTATTATATATGCAAAAGTTGAGTGAATGTTGGTGTTTGTGATCAAACTAAATGGATTTGAGTGTAATATGACACATGGTAGTTAGATGGACGTTGGCAGTTGCCACACATGGCCACTCACACAGAAAATCTACCTATATAATAAATATGAATTACTAAATATCACCAAGCGTAAAACTAAAGGACTTGTGAACCGATTTTGCTAATTATTATTTTTAGAATATTCCTTAAAGTACGAGGATGGTTGTTAAAATTGCTATAGGTAGGCAATTAAACGAAACGAAACGAAAAAAAAATTGCTGTTAGGCGGTACGAAGTTCGCAGAGTCAGCCAGTCTATATGATAAAAATAATCACTAAATGTGTTACTAGGCGCAAAACTCAAGACGATAATTCTTTTTTTTAGAAAATTCCTTTAAGTACGAGGATAGTTCTTACGCTGAGAAAAATTTAAAGAATGGCCTGAAAACTTCTAACAACAAAACTTTTCTATACTCCCATATAAACGATTCGTGATAATTATAACAAAGTCAATTTGAACTTTAAGACCATGACATAAAGTTCAAGTTGTAGTGGAGAAGTTCCGGGAAAGCAAAACTATTGAGTGACGTTAGTATCGTATAGTATTGACACAAAAATTGTTAAATGACAAAATGTATCAGAATAATTAATAAAATAAAATAAAATAAATAAATAAATATTCTGGGACATTAACACACACGGTCATCTGGTCCCAAGCTAAGCCGAGCTTGTGTTAAGGAAACCAGATAACTGGTATATACCTAGTACTATGTCATATAATACTTTTCTTTTGTAAATATATACTTATAATAGATATTTACACCCAGACTCGACACAAACACAAATGTTCATCATTAATGTTTATCTCTGGTGGGAATCGAACCCACGACCTGCGTCGTGAAAAGCAAGCATCTTACCGACCACGCCACCGGCCCGTTAATAACGAATGTTAGGCGGTACGAAGTTCGTAAGGTCAGCAAGTTAGATATAAACTAGTCGTATGCCTGGGAACAATGGAGAGAAGTATGATGGCAGGTTAGCGGACAAATGGAAGGCAATAAAATTTGAACAGATCTCCAAGGTAGCAGATGTTTATTTATTTAGATTAGCCAATAGATATAATAATATAAGAGATTATATTGTCATGTATGGTGTAGACAAGCTACACCATACATGACAATATAATCTCTTAATTCAATACAGATACTAGTATATAGGCCGTTAAACTCGCGTATCGCCTATCGCCAAGATTCTGACTCTTCAAGCTGCACAGACAGTGATGATGATTCAAGCGATATGGATATTAGTGACGAATAGTCTTACATTACTTTTATCTGAGGTGAACAATAACAGAACCCTATACTCAGCCTCTGCAGTAAAAAAAAAACTATTTTGTAACGGAATTTATCGCGGTTTATTTTAGATTTTGTATTTCGACGTTTCAAAGTCTATTTAGACTTCACGGTCCCAGGAGGACTAAGATACTTGACGTCCCAACTTATTAGAATAACCGTATACCATAGACAAACATAAAAGTAACCAGAACCAACCATAATGATTAGCCATATTATTTATTAACCATAGACCGTATTTCTACTGTTGCCGTCTCGTCGCGTCGCATCGCCACAAGTAATAAAATCATACAGAACCCCACGTATATGAGTCTGATTCGCACTTGACCAGTTTTTTACTTTGGTACATAATTAGCAGTTTGATCTAATAGAATCAAATAAAAAAAATGTGAGATAATTTTTAACTGACTTCGGAAGAAAGAGGTTATGTTAATGTTTTCGAACGAAGGCTTCAAATGAAGCATAACTTTAAGCAAGTGGGCCACTGGACACGGTCATACTTTGCTCATTTTTACACCTCTACAACTAACCAGATTAAAACTAAACAAGATTTTGAGGACCATACCATCCAATACTCCTTTCACTTTAGTCTACACTTTCACTTTGAATCTAAAAAAACACTATTTAATCCCAATTAATAACACACACCACCTTCTTCGACAAAATACAATTTAAAAGTGACTAATCAAATTCGATTTTCGAATTTGATTTATTGTTGTTTTTTTCAACCCGTACGTAAGGTACGACTGTTGATCGTGTACTGCCATGTTTTCGAAACTGGTTGTATCGAGTTGCGCTGTCTCGATTATTATAGCTCTAGATAGAGACATTTCACGTTTTCGCGGCGCATCAGAAAGTATGTTGGGGAAAAATTTAATAAATAGTTCGATACGGTGATTATTCGTTCGGGCTGTAATTTGGATTTAATTGGTAGGTTCTTTTGTAGCGTTTTAGTTAATTCACAACCGTGACTGAGTCACCTTCGTCTGTGGGTGTGCACCTTTAATTGAATCCCCACACGTGGTCTCGGGGTAGTGCAAATCAAGCGACAATGAACTGATGGTAGATTTCGGCCGTGGTTAGTGACCACCCACCAAACAAAGCCGCACCGCCAAGCGGCCTTGCGTTGTTCCGATGCGATGTCTGGTGACACCATGCAGAGAAGGTGGGTTGGAATTGTTGCTCCTTTAAGGTTTCCTTGGAGACTCATTCCACTGCTACCTTCTCACCGATAGTCATTCGTAATCACGCGTGAATCTGTATACTAGGCTGGCGGGTTCCATCATAGACTGCATCATTGCTTAACATCAGGCAAGTTGGAGTCAAGCGCCAGCCTATCGCAGAATAAAAAAGAAACATGGGGAGCCCTCATGGCAGCTGCCACAGTATTTGATCGGTTCGACCGTCCTCGGACGGCTCACCGAAAAAGTCCGGTGTACCAATAAAGGCCCTTCCCTCAAATTGGGTTAGGTCATTCGCAAAAACACAGATTAAAGTCTCTCGTGAATATGTATTTTAAATTAGGTATTTATTAATGATAACTGTGCGTAACGTTACTTACCTTAAAAAGATTCCGGTTAATGCTTATATGCCCCTGATAACAAGCGATGTGAAAAATGCAAAAATTTTATCGTTATTACATCTAAAATAAACTTACTACAACCGGGCTGTTCACTGAATGCAAGAGAAAATTCCGCGTCCTGGCACAAAGTGCGACCGCTGGAACACCAGGGGGGTTTTAGTGGGTAAACCGGGCACGGCTGCTTGTAGCTGGAGGCCTTATAGGGTCTCGCTCACCCGGGCCTCCTATATACCCTCGCCATGTGCCCGTTTAGGGGAAGGGGACGCGTTTGGCATTACCCCATGTGAAAAAAACAGAAAAAAAGGTTCTCTAGCCTCGTCTATCGCCCCAAACACCAGGACCCAAGACGCCCCTTTTAGATGGCATAGGGGGAAGCTCCTTCGACGTAAAGAGGCCCACGGAGGTGGGCTATCTCGGGCCAGAGGTTGCGAAAGTATCCCGTGTTCCTGCGATCCATGGGGTAGGTGTGAGATGGGAGACCCGAGGGGGTTTAGTGGGTACCCTTAGGGAGACTCACATACATCTTGTCCTACGTTCACTCAGGATGGGGGATCCATAAAGGATTTCCTATCCAAAAAAAGGTTCTTCAACTGACAAAGCGGCTTAAATTTTTTTCGACGGAAGTTAATAAATGAAAATACTATCTTTGTGAAAGATCAGTTGACTGCATTCTGATTAGCCTAGTAATTTATAACGGAGTCTGTCTGAGTTAATACCGCGGTAATATTTTTGCTTAATTAGTTAATTACCATACCTACACTAACGGTTGCCCTCGCTTCGCTTCGAGCGCAAATAACAGTTACACGTTATCTGACAAGCTGCAGTAAAATAAAAGTAATAGTCCATCAGTGTCCCACAGCTGGGCACAGGTCTTCTCTCAACTAGTATATTACGATTTGAGAGAGTTTAGACAAAGTGCGTGTTGGTGGATGGGGTTTTTTTTGGAGTTCTATGAATATTTCTATACCAAATCAGACAAATAGGTTTCAGGGGTTTTGTGACTTTTAGCACGACTAATATACGTTACTTCATTTATATAATATTAATAATAATTTAGTGTGAAATTAGCGGTCATCTGGTCCCAAGCTAAGCAGAGCTTGTGCTATGGAAACTAGATAACTGGTATATACTATACTTAAACCACTTTTCTTTTGTAAATATAAAACAAAAAAAAAATCAAAATAAACAAATAGATAATTACACCCAGACACGAGACAAACAGACATGTTTAACATAAAAATATCTGTCGAAATGGGAATCGAACCCACAACCTAGTGGCGTGAAAAGCAAGTATCTTACCGACCATGCCACCGGCCCGTCATGTAAGCATGTAATATAAGGATGTTTTCCCGGACCAAACTACTTTAAAATCAACTGCTTTACCCGGTAATCTTTGGTAGTTGACCCGGATTTTCCCGGATTTTGACAGATTTGATGTTATTTTCCTGTAGTTTACACATTTATGTAACAGACAAACACTGGGCTCTGACGTCACCGGCGCCGGCGCAAGCATAAGTGAAACTTCGGAGAAATTATTTATTTATCATTATTTTTATTGGACATCATCTTCTGATGACATGCTAATTGTACTTACATGATTTTATAGAAATTGTTTTTTGAATTCTTTTTAAATTACATATCCGGTAATAATGATGCAATGGTTGAGTGGTTACAAGTCCGATTGGTGTAATACTCTCGAATATAATCTGATTGGTGTGTACTTACTCTCTGTTTTTTAGTTTTTTCTTCTTTTACTGTTTCCATTTATATTTTTTTTCTCTTGAGTTTTGTTGAATTACTAAAACAATTATTAGTAATAGTTAGTGATAGAAGGGTGAAAATTTAGTTTTATGTATTTTTTAATAGCACATTATAATTTTTTTTTAAATAGTGTAAATAAAAAAAAATGTTAGAAGACGCTTGCCCAGCAATGGGACACGAGGGTCGAAGTGAAGTGTGTCGGTGTTTCAACACCATGACTTTACCATTACTGGTCATGGCTTACAGGAGTAACAGTAGCGGGTATGTGATAGTGGTAATGGGTAAGGTACAAAAAAATGAGGGACCAAAAGAGATAAATTACTACGTTCATGTTCATTTTTAGTCAAATTGCCAATGTAAAAGACATCAACGCGTTTACGTGCGCTCGTTGATGTCTTTTTAACTGTAATACGCTTTTGCAAGCAAATTACTCTTATTTGACACTCATTAGGCGAATTTTTTTTGACGTTTCGGGTGTAATATAATCCTTACTAATATTATAAATGCAAAAATAACTCTGTATGTCTGTCTGTCGCGCATTCACGCCAAAACTAATGAACTGATTTGGATGAAATTTAGGTATGGCGATATTTTAGACCCAGATAACAACATAGGATAGTATTTATTTGTCTGTGCAAAAGGTAGATGATGGTATAGCGCAGGTTTTTAAAAAAAAATTACGAACCGACTTCAATGTTTTAACAATAACTCTAAACCCTGTCTAAAATATGGAATAATATGCTTTGAAACAAAAAAAAAATTATATCAAAATCAATCTATAATTGGCGGAATAATCGTGTAATTATACAAAGTACATGACGACGGTGACGGGCCGGAGTGGCGTGGTCGGTAAGATACTTGCTTTTCACACCGCAGGTCGTGGGTTCGATTCCCACCCGAGACAAACATTTGTTTAAATATGTCTGTTTGTCTGGTGTCTGGGTGTAATTATCTATATTTAAGTATATATTTACAAAAGAAAAGTATTATAAGTAGTATATACCAGTTATCTGGTTTCCATAGTACAAATTTTGCTTAGTTTGGGATCAGATGACCGTGTGTGTTAATGTCCCATTATATTATTATTATTATTAAATGGAGAATCTCTCTTCTTAGTCGGTTGAAAAGCTAGCTAGCTTTTTAATTCAGAATCACATAGGCAAATCTATACTTCCAGCTTTAAAATCATTCATCTAGCCTAAAGCATGAGAGCAATCTCTGCCTCACTTCAACCCTTTATTAGTGTCCCACTCGTGCGCACGGGTTTTCTCTAAACTATCTTACATATTTAGGCCTTAATCCCACACGCTGGCCAAGTGTGGGTTGGTGGATGTCTTCTTATACATGTGTTTCCTCACGATGTTTTACTTCATCGATATTGAGCAGCGGCGATGCAACAATTCACACAAAGATATGTAGCGCGACTGGGAATCGAACTCGTGACCTTATATTTCCAAGGCGAGGTTAGCGGTGCGCCGCCGCTGCTTATATGCAAGTAAAAACAAGCGCGATCCTATAATCGTAAACAGAGACATCTAACATAAAAGTTTTGTACTAATTACTACAGTGAAAGCCTTCGTTAGTCTTTGAAAAGTCATAAGTAAAAGTAGTTTTGATTATCGTGTTGTGTTCGCTGCCGATAGATGGCGGTAGTGATTGAAGACTACTAGTTTTTCACTGTGAGCATTTGCCTGTAATATAAGTCGAAAGCTGGTGACCAACGTTACGAGGTGTAACGTAACATGTTACACAGCGAGTAATGATACAGTCAGTTCGTCGTGTTACAGGGGAACCAGCGAGCCGCTCGTTGCTCGCTATGAGTGCTCCATACCGGCGTCATTCGAGGACATGTGACATCCACCAACCCGCAGTTGACCAGCGTGTGTGGGTTAAGGCCTAAACTCTCTCAACTCGTAAGATAGTTCAGGGAAGACCCGTGCCCAGCATTGGGACACTAAAAAAAGTTTGAAGTGTTGCTTACAATATAAGTGTTTTTATGTAGTTTTATGCGTTTTCTCAGTAAGTGAATTTATAATAATAATAATATTTATTTCAGACCATAGATCCATAGTAGGTACACCATTTATTATCTACTATGTAAAAATAAGTCGGGTTTTCCTTCCTGACGCTATAACTCCAGAACGCACGAACCGATTTCCACGGTTTTGCATTCGTTGGAAAGGTCTTGGACTCCGTGAGGTTTATAGCAAAGAAAAATCAGGAAAAAATTCAACAGAAAAGCGGGAAAATGTTACATAATACGAAGCCATCTGGTGGCGAAACGGAGTTCGCCGGGTTTGCTAGTTTAATATAGATAAAGGACGATCTGTGCGATGACATCCATTTATACATTATTTGGCTATCCAGCGTGTTCGCCACAGTACTGACAAGGCTGTTGGAGCTGTCACGCACTCGCCGCATCAGGGAAGCAATTCTGGATAGTATGATTGCATAAAAATCTGGTACACCTGCTTGAGAGAACATACCTGATGCGCTGCATAAGCGCGACAACCCCAATATCACCCTGAAGGCGTTGTTTATGTTCCTAATGCTTATGGGAAATAAAGATATTATAAACCATAAGTAGACTCTCAATATTATATAAGATTTTTATATTTTGACCTAAAATACATACAAGTAAAGTAAACACGAGTAAAACACATATTAATAAAGTTTGTATGGATTCGTTGATAATTGTTACTCATTGACGCAAAAAAATCCTAAAATTAGAATCCTAGATTATAGTCTGGATTAGTATAATCTTTTTATCTTAAAACCACGAGAGCGAAGCCGCGTGTTGAAGCTATTTAACACATCAAAGTAATGTTTGAAAGGAACAGAAAGTGAGCGACGCTTCACTTCCTTACAAACGCATTGTGTAATGTTATGTAGGAATAGCGGTGGGTAGGAGCAGCGGTGGCGCAGTGGTACGGCCCTCGCCTTAGAAGTATAAGGTCGCGGGTTCGAATCCCAGTCGTACCCTCGAGTCGTATCTTTGTGTGAATTGTTTCATCGCCGCTGCTCAATATCTGTGGAGGAAAACATCATGAGGAAACCGGCATGTCTAAGAACCAATTATTCGAGGACATGTGACATCCACCAACCCGCACATGGCCAGCGTGTGTGGATTAAGGCCTAAACTCTCTCAACTCGTAAGATAGTTGAAAGAAGACCCGTGTCCAGCAGTGGGACACTAAAAAGGGTTGAAGTGATGTAGAAATGAAAATAATATTTTACTTAACTGAATATAACGTACATACGACCTCGGTAGTCGAGCGGTGTAAACCATCCGATTGGGTTATAATGTGCCCGGGAGGTCGCGGGTTCGATTCCCGCCCCGGACATTATTTGTGTGACAGCAAAAATTTGTTTCGGTGTCTGGTTGCTTGAGGGAGGACCCTCCGTGCCTCGGAGAGCACGTTAAGCCGTCGGTCCCGGTTGTCATTTAACACATCTATGACAATCGTTACATGTAGTCAGAGGCCAATATAATCCGACACCTGGTCTAACCATCTCGGCTACTGGTTCCCTATGGGTTTCGAGGTCTGATGGCAGTCGCTCGTATAATTCTGGTAGCTAGCCGCATCAGGTTAGACTGGGAGCCGACCCCAATAGAAATGGCAAAAAGGCAAGGGGGAATGATGATGAAAATAACGTATTGAGAAATGGAAAATTACGAACCAGTACGCAATAAAAAGGTAAAAAAAATACTACCTTTTAGTACGCTGATCTCTCGTTGAACGGAAATCCTATACTATGCGAGATCAGCTTATACTGGAAATGTATAGCTTGTGTGTAGCCGTGTATACACCGCTGCTAGGCACGGGTCTTCTCCCAACAGTAGCAAATGTGTCGGTAGAGGTAAACATTATCTTCAGCTCTTATAAATAAATAAGTAATAAATAAATATTCTGGGACATTACCACACACGGTCATCTGGTCCCAAGCTAAGCAGAGCTTGTGTTATGGAAACCAGATAACTAGTATATACTATACATATAATACTTTTTTTTTTGTAAATATATACTTATAATAGATATTTACACCCAGACTCGACACAAACACAAATGTTCATCACAAATGTTTGTCTCGGGTGGGAATCGAACCCACGACCTGCGGCGTGAAAAGCAAGTATCTTACCGACCACGCCACCCGCCCGTTAAAAAATACATACAACGCTAAATTTTCACCCTTCTATCACGAACCTTATACCTAACTGTATTACCGTTAAAGGGGCACATTGCCTAATTTTAGTTTTCTTCGATGGGTTAGCGCTTCACTACAACTTGTTTGATGTTAAGCAATGATGTAGTCTATAATCGAACGCGCTAGCCCATTGTACCGATTCACTCGTAGTTACGAATGATTATCGGTGAGAAGGTGGCAGTGGAATGAGCCTCCATATGGTTGGAAACTTTAAAGGAGCAACAATGCCGACCCACCCCCACTGCATGGTGTCACTAGACATCGTACCGGAACACGGCAAGGTCTCTTGGCGGTGCGGCTTTGTCTGGTGGGTGGTCACTAACCACGGCGGAAGTCTACCACCAGTTGATTGGCACTTGATTTGTACCACCCGGGGACCACGTGTTTTTTATTAAAGGCTACTAAGATATTCTAACGGTGTTATTCATAAGAATGTTATAAGCCTATTTAATTATAATGGATTTTGTCTCTTTCTTACTAGTATAAAATCAAGATGACAGACAAAGACAAACGAATTATAAACCCATTTTAGCTATAATGAGTTTATAAGACGTTTATGATACGGGAGTAAATATATATGAAAGTCTTTTTGGTTGGCCCGGGATTCGAACCTGGGACCTTATTAAGCGAACATGCGTACCACTGGACCACTGAACTATCGAAGCAGTTTCGTCAGAAGTTTCATTTTTAACAATAGTATAATAAGTAAACATCTTTGTGGGAAATTTCTAAAAAAGGTTACGAATTTGAACTTGTGACGAATCTGATTCTACGGATAACGATGGGAAACACGCTCTGATAAGTTTAAGTTTTAACCATAGATAATATTATACTATAGTTTTAACCAAATCGTAATTATGTACCTCATTGGAAAGAGGTAGAACGTTACTGATTATAGGCCGACCGTTTAATTCGTGATGATGATTCAAGCGATATGGATATTAGTGACGAATAGTCTTACATTACTTTTATCTGTGGTTAAATAGTTCTTTATGAGATTTAATTAATGTTTTATGACTTTGTACCTCAGATGGCGATACGCGAGTTAAACGGTCGGCCTATAGCAAAAAGTCTGAATTCTATTCCCGGTCTTATTTTTTTATTCTGCAATAAATGGCTTGTGCTTTACTACAACTTGCATGATGTTTAAGCAATGTTATGTTCACGATGGAACGCGCCTACCCAATATACTAATTCACTTGTATAATAAAGATTTTTGGTGAAAAGGTGGCAGTGGAATGGGGCTCCATATGGTTAGAAGCCATAAAGGACAGACGGACAGTTTAAGTGTGGGAATCCACCACTGTAATCCCGCTACTACTCCTGTAAGCCAGGATTGACAGCGGCGCCGTGAAGAGACTCGGGATTTGAACCTGGCCAAATCCCAGGACACCTAAACTGTTTTGGATCCCACACGAACTTAATCAGAAAGATAATTGAGGAGTTGGAAAGTTACATTGTTCACAGTTTAGGTGATCCGGGACTTGGCCGAGTTCAAATTCCAAGTCTCTTCATGGCATCTGGCTTACAGGAGTGGCAGTGGCGGGATTGCAGCAGTGGGTGAAGTGCCTTCTCACTAAAAATCATTATTAATAACGAGTAAATCGGTATATTGGGCAGGTGCGTTCCATCGTAGACTGCAGCATTGTTTAACATCAGGCAAGTTATAGTTAAACGCAAGCCTATTTCAAAATAAAAAAAATCCTTCGGCCTAAATCCACTCGGGGTAAGGGGAAGCGTAAAGCGTTTTCCAACGTCAAAAGATTATTAAATCTTAACTTAAATAATAATGTTTGTAGGTACTCAATAATAATTGTAATTAATATTTTCGGACGTCAAATACCTAAGTCCACCAGCCACCATGTGAAGTCTGAAAAGACTTTGAAACGCTAGGATTTAAAATCTAAAATATACCGCGATAAAATCCGTTAAAAAGTAGTTTTATTTCAATGTGTGATTTTCATCCTAACATCAAGCGAAATTAAGACACAATTCACCGTAGTACAGTTAAAATATCTAAATTGACATAACAATGTTGACATTTGTAAAAAAATTGGACACAAACGGTAGAAAATGACAAACACTGATTACGACATTGATGATCGCCGAAACGAAACTCGCACATTACTATTGCGCAACTCTACTGTTAACTGTACCCCTATTGTGAGATTTTTAGATGTATTTTATCCGGCCTAGCAGTGTGCCGTTGTGATGTCTAGTGACACTATTTCAGAAGGTCGAAATGGTGGCTCCCCTAAGCACCGTCTTAGATAGTAAAAACAGCGATTAATAATATTATTAATAATATTTTTTATCTATCTATAAATCTATATCTTTATATATATAATTCTTCTGTGAGTGTGTATGTCACTGAACTTCTCTCAAATGACTGGACCGATTTTGATGAATTTTTTTGTGTGTGTTCAAGGGGATCTGGGAATGGTTTAGATTCACAATTTTGCGCGGTACGAAGTTCGCTGGGGCAGCTAGTATATATATATAAATGAAACCCGTTTTCCGTTGTCACAACATCACGCATGAACGGCTGGACCGATTTCGCTAATTCTTTTTTTTAAATATTCCTTTAAGTACGAGGATGGTTCTTACGCAGAGAAAAATTAAAAAATAAGAAAATTTAGAAAGCGAAGAAGTGCCGAAACCGGGTTAGATACCTATTATTTATTATTGGTTGTATTCGGTAGGTCTGAGACCCGGTAGATGGCACTGGTTTACCGGGCAGAACGACGTCTGCCGGGTCCGCTAGTAATATAATATTTTTGTAGACGAAATGTATTAAAATACAATTAATGATGTTTTATACGAAATATAAATTGGTAGGTACGTACAATATAGACCTACTTACTTTCCTACAAGCATTTATTAGTCGATATCTATTCCCATAAAATTTTAGATTTCTACTTCAAAAGTTGTCTATTTATCTACCTATAGATATACATAGTGAGTATCTGAATCTAAATTAGGCTCTTGCCTCCACTTTCATTGTGCGAACTGCCAAGTTGTGGAATTCGCTGCCGGCATCTATGTTTCCCGATAGCTATAATCTGCCGGTCTTCAAGTCACTAGTGAATCGGTTTTTACTGGGTAAGCGCGTTCCATCGTAGACTGCATCATTGCTTCACATTAGGCAAGTTGTGGTCAAGCACAAGGATAAAAATAAATAGCGCACTGATTTCTGCGGTATACCGATTAGCCCGGTATACCGATTCACTCGTGATTACAAATGATTATCGGTGAGAAGGTGGCAGTGGAATGAGCCTCCTTAAGGTTAGAAACCTTAAAGGAGCAACAATACCGACCCACCCTCTCTGCATGGTGTCACCAGACTTCGCACCGGAACACGGCAAGGCCGCTTGGCGGTGCGGCTATGTCTGGTGGGTGGTCACTAACCACGGCCGAAGCCTACCACCAGTTGATCTCAAACATTGCGTTCTACTCATATAGAGGAGATCTCAGTGAGTTTTACTAACTCACTGATACCTTGACATGCTGCTGACCGTACAGTTTGATTACAAGCTTGGATAGAGCGGAGTACCCTACTACAAGCATTAATTGCTTAAAAGGGTGCTCCAATCACTGCCTATGTAAAACTATTTTGTTTGATACTAATAAAAAATTTTGAATTTGAATTTTGAATTTTGAAGTGTTGAGGTTTCCTCGCAACTTCCCTATTTAATCTGACAATGTTACGATTGAACTATACCTTAATTTCACTTAACTTCAACCCTTGTTAGTGTCCCACTGCTGGTCACGGGTCTTCTCTCAACTATCTTACGAGTTGAGAGAGTTTAGGCCTTAATCCAAACCCTCTGGCCAAGTGCGGGTTGGTGGATGTCACATGTCCTCCAATGATTAGTTCTTAGACATTAGTTCTTAGACATTAGACATGCCGGTTTCCTCACGATGTTTTCCTTTACCGATATTAAGCAGCGGTGATGAAACAATTCACACAAAGATGTGTGAGCACGACTAGGATTTGAACCCGCGACCTTATATTTCAAAGGCGAGGCCCATACCGTACCGAGGCTCATAAACGTATTTTGAGCTCATTATAGATAAAATATATTTATAATTCGCTTGTCTTTGTCTGTCATCTTGACATTTATACTAGTAAGAAAGAGACAATGTCCATTTCAACTAAAGTGTCTTATAAGATTTTTATGGATAAGAACTTTTTTAAGTCTTTGTATTTCTTTTTTACTTTTTAACCATTTAGCCCCTCCTTTCTAAATAATTTATCTTTAACACGATCTTATGTAGTTACGTTATTCTATTTAAAATGTAACAATCCAATTTTATAAGTCACTAGCTTTCCAACAGCGGCTTCGCCCGCGTGTACCTATGTCGGTTATCGCGCGAAAACATTACCTTCTTTTTGCGCAGTCGGATAAAAACTATCCTATGTCCTTTTTCGGGTCTCAAACTACCTCCATACCCAATTTCATCGAAATCGGTTCAGTAGTTTAAGCGAGAAAGCGTAACAGACAGACAGAGTTACTTTCGCATTTATAATATTAGTAGGGACTAGTGGCTGGCCCAGGCTTCGCACGGGTACGTATAGGTATTAGACAAAAAATTTAATAACTATAAATTTTATTACTCTCTTGGCAGACTTTCCATGCGTGCTCTAAACACTCGATCAGGCCTGCTTTGTCGAAACAAACAGTGAATATGATTTTTTTTTAAGCTATGACCGCGCAACAACCCACAGATGGGCACCCAGATAAATGTAGCCTACAACATGTTTGTACTGTCGACACCGAAAAAAGTTTCAATTTAACAGCACAATCCCCATGTGAAAAAGTTTAAATTTAACAGCACAATCCCCATTAACAAAATGATTCGCCACATATTGAATTCATTTGTTACAAAAAATGGGTGGTAAATGAAGAACCGCTCAACCGATTTTGTGTAAACTTCGCATAAGTCATCTATTAAATAGTCCGAACAAAGCCTAAACATTTGGTTTGAATAGGTAAGCCCGTTCTTGAGTTATAAAATTACAACGAAAAGTTGCACTAATTTTTATATATCCGCCTATTGCTTCGCCCGTGTGGTATATTTCACTCTATTTGGAAAATCCTTTCTTAGAACACCCCTAGACGTTACACGGAACCTATGTACCACACTACTGGGTCTTGGGACTCCAAATTTGAGTCCTAGACCTAGTGGTGTGGACTGTGCGTTGATATGTCAGTCAGTAAGTCAATTTCTGCTTTTTTATATTTACAATAAAAATTGCCTACTTAAACTTGTATCCACACAATGGTGACAACAATGAGAAATTTTTCAAATTTTGTCGGATTTAGGACCATTAAGGGAATGGTCCTTAATCCGACAAAATTTGAAAAATTCACTCTGTATTATTAAATTGCTTAAAAAGATTAAAAAGATTTATTTATTCATTCTATCCATTATTAATTTATTTATTACCTATAGTAATAAATAAATAAATAAATTTTTAATCTATTATTTTCGGGCGAGGCGATCGGGAAGAAAAATTCCAATCGATGGAGTGGTAAAATAGAGAGAGCCTTAGAGGTAGGCAGCTTAATAATAGGCCTGGTATTGAGTTCTTGCATTTTATATCTAGATTGGTAAGTTTTTTTGTGTCTTTTTGTAGTTTGTTGATAGGAATACTAGTTATATTCCATTTTCTAAACAGTTTATAAGAGTTGGGAGAGTATTAGGTCTCAATAACCGAAACCACCCAATAAGAAACAGAAAGTAACACCTTCAGACGCATTCGTCCCCAAAATGAAGTTGCTAAGCGACCACTATCACTAATCACAGTGTTACATAAACGAAACGTCACTAAACATGCATTTTTATATAACGGCTGGCTCTGGCAAGCGACCGAGCGGTAGTACCCCGCCGTGCCACGACCGCGTCACACGTACCGTCGTTATACCATGAAACACGAACAAAAAAACAAAAATTAAAACAAAACACAAACAAAAAATGTTCTAAATTTAAAAATAAAAATAGTTTAAACAAACAATAAACCGTTAAAATAATATGTAATGAAAGTGAAAACGTTGGATCAGTGACCGATACATGATGTTGAGCGAGAATAGATGGAAAGTTATTTTGCTTGTAGTGGCGTCCGTTGTGGCAGTCGAGCCGAGCCGGGCGCTCAGCATATATCAGAAACCTTACAGAAATGTTATGTTTGTGCCGAAAAACCTTTACAGGAGACCGCGGCCGCGGCAATCGCGAGTGTTATTTTTAGATGAGTCCGAAAACCACCAACCGTTTGGAGAAGGCGAAATTGATCTCACACGAGACAAGAATTACTCCAAAATAAAGTTCGACGAATCCCCTGATTACGAATTTACTTCACCAGACAAAAAAACAGAGGAAATCCCCTCTGGAAACGAGAGGTTTTACGAACCATTCCCGCGGTATAGGCCTCACCAGAATTCTCCCCACTTCTATCAGGGACGTTTCGGGAGGAACTACGCTCCGAATTACGGGTTTAACTACCCTGTAGCACCTTTTGCTCCAGTTGTTAGGAATAGTTTTAATCCAGTGTACCCTGGGTGGAAACCAAGGTCGCCTCGAGTGGTTTTCCCCTACGCAAATGACGCGAACTCGGTGCAAAGTAACTCTCACGCTGGTCCTGGAGGATTTAATGATAATGTGGTGTTTCGTGATCAAAATTTCGGTTCTAATGATATTGATGATGAGCAGCAACTTCAGGATATTGGAACTGGAACTGGTGAAGGGATTTCTGATAAAGGTGAGTCACTTACTTTGTAATAAAGAACTTTAAGACGGGTGATTTTAGAGTTTAATTTTAAATGACATATTTTTACTTTATTTTTATTTTTAAACTCAGTTTTATGCGTTAAAAACTTTTTTATGCGAACTCCTACGGCAAGTACGTAATGGGCAACTAAATTGCTGGTTGCGACGTTCTGCGTAAGAGTATTTATTGTCAGGCAGTTAACTTCTGTTTTGAAATTTCAAATGTCGAATACAAATGCACATGAATTTAAATATTTATGCCATAAATTTTTGTAAACTCATATTATTGGCAACAAACATTTTCGCTTCTAAATATTTGAAATTTTGAATGTAGAACAATAATTTTTTTTTTACATTATCTGTGGAAGTAAACAAATCCACAGATAAATAATTTATTAAAACCGGTCGAAAGAAAATATTTATACTGATTAATACCTACTACTATATATTGATTACATATTGAAGTTTATAAAAAACACGCGAAAAAATAGCCAGTCTTGAAAGTGAATTCAGACGTATCATGTGACTTGCACTTTCTTCAGTTAAGTTCGCAAAAAGTGTAGTGTTAATACACACTTTTAAGTGTTTATTGGTCACGAAGAAGCGAATTTACTTACTTTTCCGGGAAATAATTCGTAAACATAACTTAACTTTAGCTTGTAATAAATTAACACAACACACCTTTATTTAAACATAAAAAGGCAGTATTTAAATTGTTAATTTAAAAAAAAAAATATTCGATGTGTGACCGTTTAAAAGTTGTTATAAATAATTGTGTTTATAAAATTAGTATCTATGTTATGGCATATTTCATATAATTATTTTTCTTTTTAAATTTGTATGGCAAGGCAAAACATATCGAACGTTTTTTATAGATGTACCAACTATGTTTTACAAATAAATTTGATTAATTCATCATTCCCCTTGCCTTTTTACCATTTCTATTGGGATCGGCTCCTTGAATTTGACTTCTTAGGTACTTTGTAACGACTTCAAAATTTTTCAATATGTTCTAAATTTTTATATATTGGAATTAAGAAAACCACGTTCTAATCACCATCTTTTATTTAACCAAAGACAAACAAAAGAACCATAGATTACATAAGGTTGAATGCAGTTTACAAATGTCAAGTATCTCACATAAATGGGATCTTTATACCGAATTGTTAAATTTTTCACGCGTATTTTTTCGTATGTTTGTAAATTTCATAATTATCTCATATCTTTCAAACTGTTTAATCCTGGGCATGGCATCTACAATATACAATAAAATACCAGTAGCAATTAAAAAGGTAGAAAGATCTCCAGACTTTCAAAAATTCATTGTTTAAATTTTTAATAGCTATAAGTGCTATTACTCCATTACAGAATTTATCAATGACAAAGATGACCGAGTTACGACTTATAATATAAACTGTTTTATTTACGGAACACGGCAAGGCCGCTTGGCGGTGCGGCTTTATCTGGTGGGTGGTCACTAACCACGGCCGAAACCTACCACCAGTTGTCACCTGATTTGCACTACCCGGGGACCACATGTGGGGATTCAATTAAAGGTGGACACCCTCGGACGAAGGTGACTCAGCCCCGATGATTGTAGGCTTACCACCTATAGTGTATAAAACCTAAACGGGCCGATATGGCGTGGTCGGCAATATATTTGCTTTTCACGTCGCAGGTCGTGGGTTCGATTCCCATCCAAGTCAAACATTTGTGTGATGAACACGTCCGTTTGTCTTGAGTCTGGGTGTAATTATCTATACTTATGTGTCTATTTACAAAAAAAAGTATTATATGTAGTATATTACCAGTTATCTGGTTTCCATAGTACAAGCTCTGCTTAGTTTGGGATCAGATGGCCGCGTGTGTTAATGTCCTGCTATATTATATTCACTTCAACCCTTTTTAGTGTCCCACTGCTGGGCACGGGTCTTCTCTCAACTATCTTACTAGTTGAGAGAGTTTAGGCCTTAATCCACACACGCTGGCCAAGTGCTAGTCGGTGGATGTCTCATGTCCTCGATTGATTAGTTCTTAGACATGCCGGTTTCCTCACGATGTTTTCCTTCACCGATATTGAGCAGCGGCGATGAAACAATTCACACAAAGATGTGTGGGCTCGACTGGGGTTCGAACCCGCTACCTTATATTTCTAAGGCGAGGCCCGTACCACTGCGCCACCGCTGCTCTGCTCTTTAATATAATTTATATTAATTATATTATTAATATATATTATATTATATTAAACATTGCCAGCGAAGAGTGCGTGATATTTACCTCTGATATTTTTATATTTTTAGTTCCTTTTGTTACCAAGAACATTAGAGCTTCTAATAAAAGTTTTTTTTTACTTTTAACTTGCACGTACAGATTCGTAATTTTCCATTTCTCTATCACTAGTTTATAAGCAGATAAACTTGTTTATAACGTTTCGTTTAACCTTTAACTTTAATAACTAAAGAGGATGTGTGACTAACTTTCAGATAATTACGACTTGTACACTATTTTACACCTTAACAAAATAGGTTTCAAACTATGTGCATATCAAATTATATCGAAATTGGTAGTTCACTTCGTGACAGACAGTCAGACAACTCTGTTTACTGCTAATCTTTACACACGTGCAGTGTATGGGTAAATTATAAGTAATTAAGGTCGCAGGTTCGAATCCCAGTTCAGAACACACATCTTTATTTTATCGTCGCAGCTCAATAACGGTGAAGGAAAACATCGTGAGGAAACCAGCATGTCTAAGAACTAATAATTCTAGGACATGTGACATCCACCAACCCGCACTTAGCGTGTGTGGATTAAGGCGTAAACTCTCTCAACTCATAAGATAGTAGAGAGAAGACCCGTGCCCAGCTGTGAGACACTAAATGGGTTGAAGTGAAGTGATGAGGACTGCATCATTGCTTAACATTAGGCAAGTTGTAGTCAAGCGCAAGTCTATTTGAGTAAATTAAAAAAAATAACGATTCACATCACTACAAAGTGTAGCGACGCAACAGTGCTATGTAATAATTGCACGCATGTCACATTTGTATGGTTGCATGACCATTTTATGGTCATGCAATAGGCTTACTTTTATTACTAACGTCACTTTTACTACTTCGATAACATTTACTTACATTCTGAATTAGCCCATAAGCAAACTAACTGGGCGGTTGTACTGCACAACAGAACATGATACAAGCATAGTCTTATCTCTTTCTACTCATCCCTAACTGGTAGAGACAGACAGTGCAAATGACTTTTTGTGCATGTTTCTCCAGTGAAAATAAAGCGTTAAGCAAATGCATGGGGCACAGACACCTAGTTCATTAAAATGTTATTTTTTTCGGATTTTGCGTGCATTTGCCAGAGGACGCAATTTTATTTAATTTTAGATATTAAAGGGGTCAGTATAGAGTTAAATTCAAGTTTGTGGGATTGCAATCCTTGTTTTGCACCGGCTATCTTGGAAAAAGGTGTTCGAATAGTTTTTATGGTTTTTCTTGCAAACTATTAGGTCTCACAAAAAAAATTTTAACATTTTGTCTCATAACAGAGCAGACTCACAAATTGATAGGTTTGTATTGAAATTAATTAAATCTCACCACACATAAACCTATAATGTATTATTAATATTCTGGGACATTAACACAACGCCATCTGATCCTAAGCTAAGCGGAGCTTGTGTTATGGAAACCAGATAACTGGTAATATACTACTTATAATACTTTTCTTTTGTAAATAAATACTTTAAGTATTTAAATATAGATAATTACACCCAAATACAAGACAAACAGACATGATTATCACACAAATATCTGCTTTGCGTGGAAATCGAACCCATGACTTGCGGCGTGAAGAGTAAGTGCCTTCCCGAACACGCTATCGGCCCGTCAATTACTATAATTACTCGTTTTGAATAGCTACTTCAAAATCAAAGTCAATATAGTTTATTTCCTCAAAATTTTTAATTATATATAAAACTAGCTGCCCCAGCGAACTTCGTACCGCGCAAAATTGTGAATCTAAACCATTCCCAGATCCCATTGAACACACACAAAAAATTTCATCAAAATCGGTCCAGTCGTTTAGGAGGAGTTCAGTCACATACACACGCACACAAGAAATATATATATTAAGATAAGTGTAAAAAGAAAATTAATTTATTATTTTATTGTGTTAGAGTGGCTTGGGTCCATGTTTGTTTGTTTGACTGTTGTCTTATCTGCCAAATAATCTAAAATGTTATAATAACCTTTACTACATCCGAACTGTTGAAGAGAATCCCTTTTCATTCCTTTCACATATTTTATTGGGTCATAGGGAGTTCAGAAAAACAGTGTTAATTATGGTTGCGCAACGCAAAATATTTGCAAAAACTTCAAAATTTTTTATAAAATTTCCTTGCGATTTTATTGCGGTTTAATTCATATTTTTATATCCCGACGTTCCAAAGTCATACATACAAACGTCGAGATATAAAAATCTAAATTAATCAGCGATAAAATCCGTTATAAAGTAGTTTTATTGCAATGTGTGATATTCGCGTAAATCTAAGAATGTACTACATTAAAAATTGTATTAAAATATAATGCAAATTAGTTTCTGACTTGACGTAGTCATCGCCTGAAGAAGATCTGCTTATAGTATAGTATAGTATAGTATTGCCTTTCCAGTTGTATAACCGAGAGACGCGAGAAAGAGGTTCCGAATCTAATGCTATCGAACTTGATACTAGGAGACAGCAGCCGATGCCGTTCCTCATATCCTATCAGGCAATAGCAGTTTATAAGAATGAACAAACAATAATAGGTAATTAACTAAATAATTAACTACCTATACATGACAAACAAAACGACAGACACACACGCAAACACTGGGAAACTTGGGCTGCGCGTGAGTCGCTTTTGAGCTCACTATTATCATACAATCGGTAAAAGTACTGAGTATTCAAGGGAAACCCAGAATTAGTTACTTTTTTACTGGAAGTGTCTAAAGGCAGTAGCGGACAGGATTAATACATTTGTAGCCCATATGCATACTGCCCGCTGCAATTCGATACCTTAGTAGACAAAAATTTGCTATATTTTTGATAAAAAAAATTATATAACACATTTTTTTTATAAAATATTTTATAAAAACGTATAACTAGTACTAAAATATATATACATTTTTTAATAGCCTGTAGTGTCTCACTGCTGGGCAAAAGCCTCCTCCATAGCCTCCCAACTGTCCATATTGCTAGCTTCCTACGTCCAAGTCGCAACAAACGAGCTTATATCATCGCACCATCGTTTCCGTGGTCTTCCTCGGAGACGACGACCGTCTCCAGGAATCCACTGCATCGTGATACGGGCCCATCTATCTACATAATATTATAATTTTAAATAATTCTCGAGTCTCAAGAGTAGACTTTTTTATAGATGTGCCAAATTTACTGTTCCATAAAATCTGTTCATGTTAGTAATTATATTTTGCTTATTAGTAAAAAAAAATGGTATATCCGCCACTGGGCGAAATATGCATATAAATACATCCAACTCATAACATAACACCTTTATTTTTCGTTGGGGGTTAGTACGACTAAATTTTCAAAGGTATTTAATTATATTAACCTAGTGACCCCGACTGCTAAGCCGAAACTATATTATATGCGTATCGCCTTTCGCTAAGATTCTGACTCCTCAAGCTGCACAGACAGTGATGATGATTCAAGCGATATGGATATTAGTGACGAATAGTCTTACATAACTTTTATCTGTGGTTAAATAGTTCTTTGTGAGATTTAATTAATGTTTTATGACTTTGTACCTCAGATGGCGATACGCGAGTTAAACGGTCGGCCTATAAGAGCCGAAGCAAAGAAATATAAGCTGACCTCTCGTTGTACGGAAATCTTATACAATGCGAGATCAGCTTATACTGGAAATGTTTAGCTGGATGTGTAGCCGTGTATACTAGTCTGGATGTAACATATCTTAAATATGTATGTATTTACAAAAAAAACTACATTAGTAGTATATCCATTACTAGTACCCAGAACTACAAGACACTGTGTGGGTAAAATTATTATTATTAACAAAATGAATTTTCTGTAAACCAATGAAATGAAACCAGAGTAGCACAAGCTTTTAGTCACATCTAGTATCTCTAATTCTATTCACGAGCGGTGAGGAAGCCATCGCGTAGTCGACAAAAAATGCGACATCTTTTCTTTAGTTAGTGAAAAGGCTCTTTCGAAATACTGGGCTTGTGTATAATAATTGAACTTGTGTAAGCCGTGATCCAATTTATTAAGATTAAACCACCTTGATGCAACGATGATAACATTTAAAATACCCGGACAAGTGCATGATTCACAAGATTTTTTAAGTTCTCTTATTTTTTGTTATTTGTCTGTTACCTGGGCCTCTAGAAAAATTACAAAGCGAATCGATAACGAAGTATTGAAGACGACAAAATGCACGGGATTGACAGTCATCTTAGAAATGTCACGTAGAGAAATTATAAATACAAAATAATTGATTTGCAGTAACAAGTATTTTTTTAAATATGTTGTGATCGGAGCCTCTTTTTAAGCAAAGGTTATATCTGTGTCAGGGGACTCCGCTCTTCCATACTAAGTAAACTTTGCAAATATTAGTTTACAATCATGAATAATCATAATTAGGTATCAATTTGAGGTTAGTTTGATGTGTATGTGTGCGGTGTGTGACGGTAATGTGTATTTGTCTAAAAGTCTTGTAAATTCTTCACTTCATTCAATTCAATTCTAAAATCTTAAATGAACCGCGATAAAATCCGTTACAAAGTAGTTTTATTTCAATATCAATTGTCATTTATTTTGTGAGTATTAAGTACAATCTGATGTTTATAATCTAATCAAGTTCCTCTATATTCTGCCACTGTTGTAGTAATACGAAATATTGTCATAATGAATAAAATAATGAAGAATTCATTACAAATTAAAAATTTCAAGTCCCTAAATATAATATAGTGTATGTAGTGTATTATAATAATTTTTAGTTAGCAAAAATTTTGTAATTAATAATACCAGTTATGTGTTTACGAATCCACCAACCCGCATTTGGCCAGCGTGTGTGGATTAAGGCCTAAACTCTCTCAACTTATAAGATAGTTGAGAGAAGACCCGTGTCCAGCAGTGGGACACTAAAAATGGTTTGAAGAGAGATACATAGTCTTGTCAGTCTTAATGAAACCCATAATTTATGTGCACTGCCACCTTCTTTCAAAATTGTCATTGAACCAAGAGGGTGGTTTCTCATCTCAATACAATCACCCCTTGAGATATTTTGTGTTTTTTCCTCCTTCTCACCCCTTTTCAAGCATGTGATTATTGCGTGGCCCATAAGTACTTGACAACTACCATTTAGGTTCCCTATAATTTATCCCCTATATGTATAGACGGGCCGGTAGCGTGATCGGTAAGATGCTTGCTGTTCACGCTGCAGGTCGTGGGTTTGATTCCCACCCGAGATAAACATTTGTATAAATATGTCTGTTTGTCTTGTGTCTGGGTCTAATTATCTATATTTAAGTATATATTTACAAAAGAAAAGTATTATATGTAGTATATTACCAGTTATCTGATTTCCATAGTACAAGCTCTGCTTAGTTTGGGATCAGATGACCGTGTATGTAAGATTAAGATTTAATTATGCTCTAATTTATTTAAAAAAAAATAATAATATTCAATAATTTTATTCAAATAATTTCTTAATTTTAAAATTTAAGTAAGCTCTAATTTATTTAAAAAATAAATTATAGTTCCTATCAGGTAATGATTTTAAGATATGACATGAAATAAAATAAAATACACCACACAATTTTAAAAATTTTAATTAATAATAAAGCTCCACAGGCTAGAACTTTCTATTTTTATTATTATGTAAAATCAGAGCTTCCTCTCGTCTAACACTTTTGCTGTGCCCGACAGGGTCCATAATGATTCTATTATAATAAGCACCTACCACCTAAGCATCTACTTACTTATGGTAAAGCAATAAAGTTATTGAGTATTGAGTATGTTAATGTTCCGCTATAAGAACGAACCACCGCTAACCGTTATACAACTAAAAATTTTAAGGATCGGGCTGTTGCTAGAACGATGTGGAAACGATGTTTAAACGATGTAGTTCCTTAGTGAATTGCGTACTATATTCAGACAGTAATGTGTTACATGAATAGAAGTAGAAATTTTGTTTTGACAAAGAAATCCATGTTCTGTGCGTGTTATAATAAAATTCTTTTGTCTGTTAATCTGGGATAAGCCGTATTATGGATGTATTTCTTCATTCTAAAGACCTTTTAATTAGGCTCATTATTTTTAGGTTTAGATGTGAATGTGAATAAGTTTTTATCTGTGACTTCTTCTATCTTAAGTATTCTACGAAGTAACTTAACAGGCAGAAATGAGTATCAAATTTCAACAGCTCCGTAGGTCCTAACCTTTGTCTTTGAAGTTCCTTCTAAATTGCAAAGCCTCGAGCATCGGTTCATAGTTGCTAGACTTTCGGTCTTCTATATACTTCTATATTCAGATACACTTCGAAGAGTGTGCGTTGGAATTATATAATCTTAATCCACCATCCCCGTTCTATCATCAGAGAAGTAGTGGTCCGGCTATGGGCTACTGATTAATGGTGGAGATTCCACAGCGTCATTTTTATTATGCGAACTGCCAAGTTGTGGAATTCCCTGCCGAGATCATTGTTTTTGATAGCTATAATCTGCCTGTTTTCGAGTCACGAGTGAATTGGTATTCACTGGGAAGTGAATTCCATCGTAGAACATATCAATGCTTAGCAAGCGCTATATTAGCCTACTAAAAAGTTAGCACCTATCAGGCAAAGAGGCGTTGCTAAATGACCCAGTACAGAGGTGTTCCCACGTTTTCACTTCAGCCCTTTTTAATGTTCCACTGCTCAGCACGGGTTTTCTCTCAACTGTCTTACTAGTTGAGAGTGTGTAGGTGTTAATCAGCACATGCTGGCCAAGTGCGAATTCGTGGATGTCAAAGCCGCGATCGATTACTTTTTAGACATACCGGTTTTCTCACGATGTTTTCCTTCTCTGATATTGAGCAGCGGCAATGAAACAAACTAAGATGTGTGGCCACGACCTGCGGCCATATATTTCAAAGGCGAGGCCGATATCGCTGCGCCACCGCTGCTGCACTACCATTTTACTACAATATAAAATAAACAAGCTACTGTCGCAATTACTAGGTAATTAAAAATACGCTTTCCGTAGTATTACCAGCCTACAAACTAAATGGAAACTGAGTGTTGCCACTGCAAAAATTTATTGAGGAAATTTTCGCAAAAACTATATGTCAATTCTGTCTGTGAACCAAAGCTTGATTTAGAGATTTTGCACTTTAACAGTAAGCAATAAGGTGTGATTTAGTTTGTGTGTAGTTAAAACTCTCGATTTTTGTTCGCGTGATTAAATGTAGCGTGTATTTGAATAAAGGGAAAGAATTTATTGGCGGTAAAAATTAAATCTGTATTACGAAAGAAGAAATTATGTTGATCATCATCACTCCGTCCTGCTTGCTCTTGTGATATAATACGTAAGCGAGAAAGAGTCGGTTATTTATTTATGTTGATTAAAGCTGCCCAAGTAAGTTGTAATAAGTAGGTTATAAAAATTAATTTCAATGTAGTATTTTCTTAAATTCACGCAAATATCACGCATTGAAATAAAAAACGGATTTAAAATCTAAAGTAAACCGCTATAAAGCAGTTTTATTTCATTGAAATAAAACTACTTTTTAACGGATTTTATCGCGGTTTATTTTAGATTTTAGATCCCGACGTTTCAAAGACACTGTGAGCAAAGTTAATCATAGTTTAATTTTTTTTTTGTCTTTATTATCACTTAAAAATTCTTATAAAACATTGTATGTATGTAACTTAACATAAGAAAGCCACTAAGGTTTATAATTTAATTTAATTATTTTAAATTTAATTTTTAAATCGGAACGCAACTTAATAATAATGTTTGTAGGTAGTTAGTAATAATTGTGATTAATATTTTTGGACGTCAAATACCTCAGTCCACCCGTGAACATGAAGTCTGAAAAGACTTTGAAACGTCGGGATCTAAAATCTAAAATAAACCGCGATAAAATCCGTTAAAAAGTAGTTTTATTTCAATGTGTGATATTTGCGTAAATCTAAGACAATACAGTTTTATTTCAATTAAATATGATGTAGATAGGTATATTTTTATTTAATATACATAGGCCTCTCCCCCTCTTGTCTTCGGCTTGTCACTGTCAGTTACTGACGGCTATCTTTCGTTGATCGTCACTCTACCTTACTTGAGGGCGTCTTACACGCTTGCCAAGACGTGGTCTCCCCTCGAGAACTCGCTTTCCCCAGCGATTATAAGTTCTTCGACAGATATGGCCAGTCCACTGCCACTTCAGCTTGCTAATCTTTTCGCTATATAGATAACTTCATCAATTCATTTATTTCAAAACATGTGACATAAACTTGTATAGCGTTCACCTGTTTACCCAAAGGGGTAGGCAGAGGTGAATATTACCTCATTGACGTACATCTGGCACTATTACCAATTTCGTGTAATTACTAAGATTTTTTTAAGTATCTAAAAGCATCTTGTTTTACTCGATTCAAACCTATGACCTCGCGGTTATTAAATGAACACGCTCATCACTGCACCAAAGCGGCAGTTAATTATCTTTTCTATCATCATCATCATGAATAGCCTATTTTAGTCCAATGCTGGACATAGGACTCCCAAAGCATGCCACTGAGTACTCTTATCCACCTTTCAGATCGTCACTCTACTCTGAGGGCGTCCAACGCCACGTTTGCCAATTAATGGTCTTTACTAAGGAACTCGTTGAGCCCAACGGATATGAGTTCTGCGTCAGATATGATTACCCCACTGCGACTTCAGCTTACTAATCCGGTGGGCTGTCCTTCAGAGAGACTCTGAGCACAGCCCTTTCCTTAGCTCGGTAAGCGACTTTATATTGGCGTGGTCGGTAAGATACTTGCTTTTTACGCCGCAGGTCGTGGGTTCGATTCCCACCCGAGACTAACATTAGTGATGAACATTTGTGTTTGTGTCGAGTCTGGGTGTAAATATTTATTATCAGTATATATTTACAAAAGAAAAGTTTTATATGTATAGTATGTACCAGTTATTTGGTTTCCATAACACAAGCTCTGCTTAGCTTGGGACCAGATGGCCGTGTGTGTTGATGTCCCAGAATATTTATTTATTTATTTATATTTATAAACCAGTCCCATCGATAGTGTCTACGTTTCAGCTCTGAATGTCATAACGGGCCAACATTATTATTGGAAAAATACAGTATTTCTCGTTTTAGTTGCAAATATGATTATTGCAAAAATACAGTAAGTGTTTGTCATATAAAAACCTAACACAATTAACATTTATCTCGCCCCAGCGATGACTCGGAATACTTTCTAGTGGCGCTTTCAAGTTATGCAAACTTCACAACATGATGTAAGAGGTCGTAAAGCGAGGAGGTCACCTTACTCCACTTAATAACATATTGAATAAAAAACTGTGCGTTTGGAGATCCCTGACAGAAAAAAAAATTGACAAGCCTTTAATGTTACTACTGTTAAGAGATCTCTTCTTCTTCTCCAATATTGAACTAAATACTTCACTTTCTCAACTATCTTAACAGTTGAGACAGTTTTATCCTTGATCCACACACGCTAGCTAAGGTTATAGTAATATTAAAAGTAATAATACATTAAATAGGTAATAGTTATTGTTATTAAAATAAGTTAAAAAAAATATTATAAGTAGGTAAAATTCAATACAGGAAATAAGTGTTTATTTTTTAGAAAAATAAATATCTCACGTCACGAAATTAGGGAAGGAAACATCGAGCCCAATCTTACGACATCTTACCGTGGGGAAAGGGGGGGGGGTTCGGTTCGGTTCGACCGTCCTCGGACGGCTCGCCGAAAAAGTCCGGTGAACCAATAGAGGCCCTTCCTCCGGCCGATTGGGTTAGGTCATCAGCAAAAAAAATATAACCATGAATCGGTTCGATCGTCCTCGGACGGCTCACCGAAATAGTCCGGTGAACCAATAGAGGTCCTTCCTCCGGCCGATTGAGTTAGGTCATCAGCAAAAAAAATATAACCATGAATCGGTTCGATCGTCCTCGGACGGCTCACCGAAATAGTCCGGTGAACCAATAGAGGCCCTTCCTCCGGCCGATTGGGTTAGGTCATCAGCAAAAAAAATATAACCATGAATCGGTTCGATCGTCCTAAGACGGCTCACCGAAAAAATCCGGTGAACCAATAGAGGCCCTTCCGGGTGATTGGGTTAGGTCATCAGCAAAAAAAAAATTCATAACCATGTAAAGACTCGCTATAGGAAGATTGTTTTCGGCCAATCGCACTGTAGCTTGCATTTGGATGTGTTAGAAGTTTTTTTTTAATAAGACCTTAAGAATTGAGGCTATAAAATATAAAACTAACACCGATAGAATCATATTTTAAAACAAATAAATATTTTAATCTTAAATCTTAGTGGGTACCCTTTGTTAAAAAAGATAAGGTTTCTGACAGGAACGTGTTACATTTCCATAACGTGACATATTCTGCCAATTCACTTTTTTTCAAGATGGTCCAGAAAATTCATTCCTGGCTAGAATTAATTGCCCTTAATCCATTCACTAGATTAGTTACTAAACATTTTTAACCTAGGTTTCAAATGTGTCATGTTTCTGTTCATTCACCAAAATATTAAAAATTAAATTAAAAATGAAATATTATTATTTAAATTTTAATTAAACAATTTTAAGTAATAGTAAATTCCCAACACACAATTAACTAATGGGAAATTATTTTAAATACAATTCCTAAATGGTAATTTTATCAGAATAAATTAATATTGGTTTGCAATGAAACTAAACACTTTCTAGGGACAATAATGGTTCACAGGCGTTATCAGGTTTTTGTGATGCCATCAGTGAAACTATAAGGTTTTCTCCTGTCTTTACCCACGATTCAGATATAGAAATTACTTATTGTTAACTCAGCTTGATTTTCTCACAATGCGTGGCTTTAGTGCACCGGAAATAGTTAATTTCGATTGATTTTGAACTAATACCGCGTAATACTTAATAATAATAATAATAATAATAATAAGGTGATTGAATTAAAATTTATAGTCTGTCTTGGCGATGATTAAAAAAACATTGGGCACGTGATCTTTTTAGATAATTGAACTAGGTTTGTCGTGGTTGTGTCTCTTGTGGTTCCCATGGCCCCCTGGCCAAGATGCGCGAAGGAACACCAGGATAGAGGGTGTATTTCGTGTAACCATTTGGTGTCTTACATACCCCCCGCCCTGCGCCCATACAGGGCGGTGGAACCCATAAAGAATCCCCCCCCCCCCGTTTGTAAAAAAGTAATCGAACATGCAGCAAAAATGCCACCTATGGACAGTTCTTATAACGTTAAAAAATATAGTTTTACCCACAGTGTTGTACTACACTTTAGTAATTAAGTTGCTTCTATCTTCCATGCTTGTATGAAATTTCGATGATCGATGTAGGTAATTCTTGTGTCATCCATCATTACCCAACAAAATGTTCTCCTTCAAGAGTTTTCGCTATTTTTCGCGATCTTTGGCATCCTTTTCCAAACAACAGGCTTGAAGCTCATTTAAGAACCATCTTCACGAGCGAGAGAATTCCTATTCAATGAGTGTACAGACAATTATCCTCGCGATTTTCTCACTCGTGAAGACGGGCCCTTAGACCTACATCAATTATATTGCTCAAGCAATATCTCAGTAACACCCTAAGAGCCAAAACACATAACGCACCGCAAGAATCGGCAGCGCAACGCTCGTAGTGCTAGTACACTTTGTTCTAAGTAAAGGCGGGCGGCACTGCCGATTCTTGCGGTGCGGCGCCGCAACGCGAGTATGTGTTTTGGCTCTATAGGTCCATATAAGTCGACCAAGATATGCTCTTTCTGCGATCGTCCTCCATTCTTACAACATGAATGGTCGATTCGGTACACACATATTGGTCGAGCGCGTCCTATAGTAGACTACATCATTGCTTAACATCAGGCAAGTTGTAGTCAAGCGCAAACCCATTCCACCTAATTCTATTTAAAAAGGATGTCAATTTGTTTAAGGACCTATTCTTTTTAGTCTATTTATGGAAAAGTATTTTTATGACTTTTTAAAAAGTCAGGGTACTTAGGAATGGTTCATAGAATAGCCTCTCATTATCATTCCCTTTGTTTTTTCCAATTTCTATTAGGATCGTCCCCCAGTCTAACCTGATGCGGCTAGCTACCAGAATTATACGAACGACTGCCATCAGACCTCGAAACCCGTAGGAAACCAGTAGCCGAGATGGTTAGACCAGGTGTCAGATTATATTGGCTTCTGACTACATGTAACGACTGTCTTAGATGTGTTAAATGACAACCGGGACCGACGGCTTTAAGTGCTCTCCGAGGCATGGAGGGTAGTCTCCCAACCAACAAGACACCGAAATAAATTTTTGTTGTTACACAAATATTGTCATCCGGGGCGGGAATCGAACCCGCGATCTCCCGGGCACAGTATAACCCAATCGGACGGCTTACACCGCTCGACTACCGAGATCGTCATTTTTTTTAGATTATACTAGCGGTCCGCCCCAGCTTCGCCCGGGTAGCTTCAGCCCACTCAACAATTTACAAAAAATGTGATAAATAAAGAACCGCTCAACCGATTTTGTGCAAACTTCACATAAACCATTTACTAAATAGTCCGAACAATGCCTAAACATTTGGTTTGAATAGGTAAGCCCGTTTTTGAGTTATAAAATTACAACGATAAGTGGCATTGATATTTATTTATATAGATATATGGAAAAGTCTTTATAGGCTTTTTAAAAAGTCAGGTACTAAGTTGAATGGTTCACAGATGAGCCTCTATGGGAATAAAATGTTCAACAAGATTAGTGGGCGTAAGTGATTGTAGTCTATTAGCTGATTTCGCTTTGTTTTTTTGTAATAGAAAATATTGTGAGAATCTAAAGATATTGCATAACATGTACCAGTGATGAAGAGTCCATACAAGCCCATTCCAATCGGCTTCCCTATAGGAATTGATTAATATCTTTTACCTACTTCATTAAGATTATATATCAAAAATTAATAGCATCCAAAATAAGTACCTATAATATGAAGGTGGTGGTCGCTCTAGAAACATTGGTGACGGTATTGAAGAGATATTATTTTCTTTTGTTAGAACCTTTTTGACGGGCCGGGAGGCGTGGTCGGTAAGATTTCGGTAAGTTAAGATTTGCTTTTCACGCCGCTGGTCGTGGGTTCGATTCCAACCCAAGTCAAACACGTCTGTTTGTCTTGTGTCTGGGTGTAATTATCTATATTTAAGTATGTATTTCCAAAAGAAAAGTATTAGTAATAATATAGTGGGACACTAACACACTCGGTCATCTGATCCCAAACTAAGCAGAGCTTGTACTATGGAAACCAGATAACTGGTAATATACTATGGTGATAATCGTGTCTCCGAGAATGTATTATGTATTATTATTCTGGCACGACGAAAGTATCGCAGCGATTCTTTCGCTCGCGGAGACGGCGCCTCTCCCCTAGTTTCCACTGACGAAATATTCACAAGAAAACATCTTGTAAGCACTATCTATCTCTATCGTTTAGAGATGAGTAGAAAGAGATAAGACTATGCTTGTATCATGTTTTGTTGTGCAGTGCAAATGACCAGTTAGGGATTAAGAAAAAACACGGAACTGGTATTACGCGTCTTCCCCTCTAGCGATATACACGATCAGTTTGTATGCATAAACTGTTTATGTTTCGTGTTTATGTGTAGCTTTTATTTACATGTGTGCTGTACGTGGTTACTTCGTCTTCCCCAAAAACAGGCAAAAACAATTTAGTACTGGAAGTTGATAAAAAAAAAATTAGTATTGTCTTAGATTTACGCGAATATATAAAACTACTTCTGTAACGAATTTTATCCCGGTTAAGATTTTAGATGCTGATGTTTCAAAGTCTTTTCAGACTTCATGTTCACGGGTGGACTAAGGTATTTGACGTCAAAAATATTTATCGCAATTATTACTGAGTACCTTCAAACATTAATATTTAAGTTTCGTTCGTTTAACCGCGATAAAATCCGTTAAAAAGTAGTTTTATTTAAAAAAACAATAATTAATTATTAATTGTTAAATGCTTAGGGATGGAAAAAAAAACGATAGACCATTTTCGTAACTTATAATATGTTTTGAAGTGCATTGTTAACATAATATAGAGGTCAATGAGTATACAGTAGAAGAGAATTTCTTTTTTAACCTACAACAACTATTATTTATCTCATAAGGTCAGATAAAGAAGGTCGGTGACAACTGACAGGTTATTACGCAAAAGTTACACAACCTTTATCCGAGTTAACTAGTAAATGTCAGAAATAACAGTTATATAACTGTTACAGGAAGTTTGTGGAACTTCTGTTGTGTGTTGTTATTTGTTATAGAGATGTTGACCGAGTTTTGTTTTTTAAACTGCGCGATGTGGCTCGCTGTTTGATTCCGGCTTAGACCGTTTAACAACGGAGGTAATAAATGTTAGGTAGTATATGAGGTATTATAAGATTTGGGGGAAGCTACACTTGAACTAGAAACTTGAACAGTTTATGCATACAAACTGTTGAATCCGTCGTCAAGGCAAAATTGCAAAGCACGAGGTTTTTTTTTCATTCTTGATTAGGCTGGCGCTTGACTACAACTTACCTGATGTTAAGCAATGATGTAGTCTACGATGGGACGCGCCAGCCCAATGTACCGATTCACTCGTGATTACGAATGACTTTCGGTGAGAAGGTGGCAGTGAAATGAGGCTCCTTAAGGTTGTAACCATAAAGGAGCAACAATTTCAACCCACCCTCTTAAATGGTGTCACCAGACATCGCACCGGAACACGGCAAGGCCGTTTGGCGGTGCGGCTTTGTCTGATGGGTGGTCACCAACCACGGCCGAAGCCTACCACCAGTTAATTACCAGTAAACATAATTACCAGTTGATTGTCACCTGATTTGCACCACCCGGGGACCACGTGTGGGGATTCAGATAAAAGGTGCACTCCCACGGACGAAGGTGACTAGTCTTTCGGTCTTCTATCGGATACACTTCGGAGAGTGCGTTGAAATTCCATAATCTTATTCCCTCATCCCCGTTCGTTCGGACAAGTAGAGGTACGGCTGTACCACCGGTACCATCTTTATTGAGCGAACTGCCAAGTTGTGGAATTCACTACCGGCATCTAAGTTTCCCGATAGCTATAATCTGCCGGTCTTCAAGTCACCAATCGGTATTTAATAAGACCGTTTTGTGGTCAACAGTACCGTTAGAATAGGAACTCTTCTGTGACCGAAAGGTTCTTACTCGAATTCATAACAGACAAGTTCAATGAGAATTAATGTGGTCAAATATAAAATCAATTATCACTACGTAGTATAAAACAAATTCGCTTTTCTGTCCCTATGTCCTTATGTATGCTTAGATCTTTAAAACTACGCAACGGATTTTGATGCGGTTTTTTTAATAGATAGAGTGATTCCAAAGGAAGGTTTATAAGACATTGCACCCGTGCGAAGCTGGGGCGGGTCGCTAGTATTATTATATTCACTGGGCACTATTCCAAATTCCATGTTGCAACAGATGAATTAAATTAAACAGGTACATACTTAATATTAAAATACCATTTCTCAAATAAATGCTTGGAAAACCCTACGCAAACGAGTCAATGACATAGAAATGCTAGAAAGAGACAGAATAACAATTTGTACTAGAATAAAAGAGATAGGTGTACGTTTGTGTGTTTACTCACATCACATGGCATGCGCTGCAGTGAAATCTTTACTTAAGGCGATGATCTAGATTTTAATAATTAAAATCAGAAGTGTAACAATATTTTTGTTTAAAAACTAGGTTTATTTTGTGCGATTTTTCAAGAATAACAAACACTGATGTTTCTCAATTAAAATATTTAATGAATTTCTTAATTGTAAAACAACTCTTTACATCGTAAATAATAGAGGTAAACAAAGAAATTAAGATTTTAAAAAGTTAATGTTATGTTTGTTTAGTAATGTTCTGCGGTTTTTATTTTACACTTACTTTACATTAGCACTGCATTTAACTTAAGTTTTTTTTATTCTGAAAGAGGCTTGTGCTTGACTAGAACTTGCTTGATGTTAAGCAATGATTTATACCTACTACAGTATACGCTATAACGCGCTAGCACAGTATACAGATTCACTGTAATAACGAATGATTTTCGGTGAGAAGCTGGCAGTGGAATAGCCTCTATATGGTTAGAAACCATAAAAAGCATCAATTCTGAGCCATCCTCTTAAATGGTGTTACCAGACATCGCATCGGAACACGGCAAGGCCGCTTGGCGCGGCGGTGCGGCTTTGTTTGGTGGGTGGTCACTAACCACGGCCGAAGCCTACTACCAATGTCACCTGATTTACACCAACCGGGGACCAAGTGTGGGGATTCAAAACTACTCTACTACTAAAACTACTTCTTTTTTTCATTGATATTTCAAAAATAAATTGACGTTTGTTTTTATAACAAAAACTCAAGACTGACTGAACCAATATGACTGTTTTCTTTAAATATTTATAGAAAAGGAAGGTAAAAAGAAAGGAAGGAGGTTTAAAACTTGATATGTGTATTGAACTGCCAAATTGTGGAATTCGCTGCCGGCATCTATGTTTCCCGATAGCTATAATCTAGTGGTCTTCAAGTCAAGAGTGAATCGGTATTTACTGGGTAAGCGCGTTCCACCGTAGACTGCATCATTGCTTCACATCAGGCAAGTTGTGATCAAGCGCAAGCCTATTTAAGATTAAAAAAAAAATGCGAAAAAGTTCGCCGAGTCAACTAGTCAGAAGTAAAGACGACCCATTTAAAGTTTTCGGAGTTCTAAAGAAACCTCTAATGTTTCGTCATGTCCTTTTGTCTGCGTATATTTCGTTTCGCGTCTGACCGCAGAAACTAGCATTGCTAATAAGATGTAGTTTGAACCCATTAACTATAGGGCAAAAACAAGTACTTGAATCCTACCACGGATTGGCAAACCCGATCAGATTCTTATAGTGGACTCTTCTCCGTGGACGTTCAATTAGTGTCTAAAAATGGCGGTAAACCACCGGAATGATTTTGGAAATATAATTAGAAGTTAAATTCCTTATGAGAAAGGATGTCTGGCTCACCGAAAAAGGGTAGGTAAGTAGATAATATGTGAGTAATCTCGGTAGGATAATTCAACTAAGGGGCGTCACCTTTATCGTTTCTTTCCATCAGTTCGCGAGCGTTTAGCGAGACCGTGGATTGAGGTCGATCGCTGTGGTACCTAATTTCTTACAGGACATGTCAACTTTATGCCAGTGTTCTACTCCTGACAATCAGTATGAACAATCAGCACATCACATCTTGTGGGAGTGTAGGTAGTCTTTGGGAGAATGAACGTAACATAAATTAACATAATGCTTCACAACGTACAAGTATTATCTGGGGTGATATATTATGCTTTATACTTTCTTGATCTTGTTGCAACCGGTGCTAATTACCGTGCATTCATATAATTTTTGCCATAATTATTACTAGAATCAGCTCTGATAGGTCACATTACACCTCTTAGATTACATTAGCCGTGGTGCTTAGTCTATTTTTATGAGTCAATTTGAAACCCCTCTTTTATCTCTATTATATTATTTATGCCTGGAGGGAAGTGGACACTCTAACTTATCAACTCCTCCCATTATCTTTCTGATTAAATTCGTGCGGGATCTAAGACAGTTTAAGTGTCCCGGGACAAATCCCGAGTCTCTTTACGGCGCCGCTGTTGATTCTGGCTTACACGAGAAGCAGTGGCGGAATTGCGGTAGTGGGTTAAGTATCTAAAAAAATATATTATGTGAAGAATTCATGGGTTTGCTTGGCTTCGAAGTCCTAACCCGCCGAGATTGTGTAGGTATGTCTTTGGTGCACCGTCCACTGGCGTCGATTACTTCTTGATACTACACTTGATACACTAATGCACATCAATATTGAAACAGGATCGACCCATCAACACACAGTAATACACTTTTAGATTAATTTTAGTTAGAAATTAGGGGACGCCACAAAAACGTTGCCGTCACTCACGACCGAGGTTTATGAAGAAGTAGTTGTTGTCAACGTCATTCATTGATTGTCTATGGCTGACGCTTAAAGTCTTTTCTGATTGGCCGTTGCTTGACACCAGTCCAAAGACGAAGGAAATGGAAGACAGGGAAAATAAGGAAGGCAAGCCAGAACAGTGTCATAAGATAGAACTTCACCTTAAGTTGCATCGTGCAACTATTAACCAATGCAAACCGTTATATTATGCGCTCGCACACACATACACGCACACACACGTGCACATTACATAATAGTATAGGAAACAGGAAATATCGATATATTAGAATATTCATTAGATTATGTTGATATTTCATAATGTAGGAATTATTGGTTCGTTGCGCGTTGAGTAAACGTTAAATCATTAATTAACAAACACTCTTATTATCTAAAAGTGTTTTACTTTTTAATCGAACTCGGAAATCATTGGAATCTATACACACGAATAAAATTTCATGTCTGTTCAAGATTCCACCTTCTTCCACATGAAGACTCGACCTCTTTTTTACTCTACCTTTTTTTAAATCAAAAATAGAACAATGTTTTCTTAAACAAATGAATGACAATATTATTCTATTCATTACACAGACTACTAAGAGAACCTAGCGGTTCAGACGGTCATGTTTCATTTGCCGTTCATGTACCGTTGCAAAGTTAGAAATTGACAAGTAATTTTTTTAATCAAGGATTTGGGCTCTGGCTACTTTTGTCTTATGAGCCTGAATTAAGTCGGTACAATGTTGCCGGTAAAAAATTAAAATATTAGCTGCGCCCACAATAGTGTTACCAGCATTGAAATTAAAATATTTAGTTTTTTTACCATAGCCTTATTTACTGGAAGTAATAAAAAAAAGAACGGATTATTTACAGAGTTTCTTTTAATTTATTTTTACATTCGCATTATACCCTATTATCAATTAATGCAGTCTTATTAATTTGACTAATCAAGATTCTTCACAGTAAAAATTTTCTTTAAGGAACGCTGATGTCGTACACTTTGATAACGATTTTCTTTTCTCACATGAAATTATTAACGTGTATAATTTTAGCAGAACTGTAAGAGACTAACAAAATAATATCACTATCAAAATTACTTTAGTTTTATTTGCACAATTTATAATTTAAGACAATTTTTATTTTAATGACAGCAATAGAGAGAATCGAATAACAGCACCATGGTAACCAACTTAGTTTTTCAGTAGAAGAAAACTTTTGACAACTAAAGAGGCTGAATACTATTCAACACTCAAAAGAAATCAATGTTATGTAGCGTCCTGTTGCTAGAATACACATTTGAGAACACACAGTTATTTCTTCTTGTTGTATCACACTATTATTAAATGGGTTGATAATAATGTACAGAAATTAATCAACGCAAATACTTCAACACAACATAAACCATAACAATAGGTATCCCAAATCTATGACACAAACAGTAATGGCAGTCATGCATAGCTTAGTAATTAAATGAGGGGTAGTCGGATTTTTACACTTTGGGAATCGGGAACGAACGGCTTTACCTATCACAAACTATTTAAATGTACCCTGCAATAGTGAGATAATACGTAAATAGTACTATAAGGTTTCAGGCGCGCCACCCCCTGACAGCTATCAAGTAGTGACATGAGAGTGACAATCCTCTAGCGGGGGTGAAGAAGGAAGAGGGAGGGGCGTAACTGTCACTTTTTAGCTTTGCATTGACATATCGTACGGTCGTTTTTTTTTTCTAAAGCTTTACCAGGCGTGATTCATTATTATATTCTATTTGCCAAGATAACACGTACATTATTACTCAAACCTCTCCTCATCTAGTTCATAAAGTATACAAATCTTAACAACGTCTATTAGCATCCTACTAATATTATAAACGCGAAAGTTTGTAAGAATGTATGGATGTTTGTTACTCTTTCAAGCAAAAACTACTGGACGGGATTGGATGAAATAATAATAATATAATATAGTGGGATATTAACACACACTGCCATCTGATCCCAAACTAAGCAGAGCTTGTACTATGGAAACCAGATAACTGGTAATATACTAAATATAATACTTTTCTTTTGTAAATACACACTTAAATATAGATAAACAGACGTGTTCATCACACAAATGTTTATTTGAGTGGGAATCGAACCCATGACCTGCGGCGTATAAAGCAAGTATCTTCTTGTCATTTAGCACAGATATAAATTAGGGTTTGGATTAATCATAGGCTACTATTTATCTCAATAAGTATCATGCGGGCAAGTCGTGGACGGAAGCTAGTATTCAACATAACGTCTGAGTCAATTGGGAACATGCATTTCAATTATGTATGAATAGAGAATCAAATAGCTTAAGGAAACAATCCAAAATTTAATCATTTTTGGAGTTTCGCATTTCGCTACCAGGTTGTTCGGGTAATGCGAAAGCGATACCGCGGTCTGGCAAGTGGGTTGGTAGAGGAAAACCGAAGGTTTTGGTGAGTAAACTTCTTCGGAGTCTCACTTACCCACTGTGTCATGCCCTGATGCTGTGGAACCAGGTTTCACTTCGTAAAAAAGGTGCTTCCTAGCTGTCGCCGCGTGGACTGCGAGCAGTTCCCTTAATTTGGGTGATATTGAGTGGTAGTGGCTGGCGCTTGACTACAACTTGCCTGATGTTAAGCGATGACGTAGTCTACGATGGAACGCGCCAGCCCAGTATACCGATTCACTCATTACGAATGATTATATCGGTGAGAACGTGGCAGTGGAATAGAAACATATGGTTAGAAACCTTAAAGGAGCAACATTTCTGACCCACTCTCTGTGCATGGTGTCACCAGACATCGCACCGGAACACGGCAGGACCGCTTGGCGGTGCGGCTTCGTCTGGTGGGTGGTCACTAACCACGGCTGAAGCCTACCACCAGTTTATTGTCACCTGATTTGCACCACCCGGGGACCACGTGTGGGGATTCAATTAAAGGTGTATGCTGTGACCTTCATATTCCAATCCAGGGGTTTCGTAGTTTAAGGTCTCTGGGGTTAAAAGATTTAAATAGCAATCGTCTGACTTGCACATTTAAATGTTAAGTCATAAGTAGTTTTTAGAAATTACCATTTTTTATAGTCATCGTTATAAATTATGGTACATTCTTATAGTGAGCATGTATCGTAAGAGTAAGTAATGTTGATTTGAATAGTCTTATGGGTATAGGCCGACCGTTTCACCCGCGTATCGCCATCTGAGGTACAAAGTCATTAAACATTAATTAAATTTCTTAAAGAACTATTTAACCACAGGTAAGAGTAACGTAAGACTATTCGTCACTATTATCCATATCGCTTGAATCATCATCACTGTCTGTGCAGCTTGAGGAGTCAGAATTTTGGCGATAGGCGATACGCGAGTTAAACGGTTGGCCTAAAAGTACAATTATTATTATTATTGTTGTTGTTTGACCGGCAGTGCAGAGCTGCGGTGGTGGCGCAACTGTACGAGCCTCGCCTTAGATTTATAAGGTTAAATTCCCAGTCGTGCCTACGCGTCTTTGTGTGAATTGTAACATCGCCGCTGCTCAATATCAGTGAAGGAAAACATCGCGAGGAAACCGGCATGTCTAAGAACTAATCATTCGAGGACATGTGATATCCTTCAATCCGCACTTGGCCAGGGTATGTGGATTAATGTCTAAACTTTCTCAACTCGTAAGATAATTGAGAGAAGACCCGTGCCCAGTAGTGGGACAAAAAAAAGGGTTGAAGTGGATCGGCAGTGATAACAAACCACTTCCAAGTCCCACCTAATTATTATGTGTGGACGCTTAACCCCGTAACAGGGTTCTCGTATTGATAAGATTAGGAGTTAGGGATCAGTTAGGCTAGCTATGGAAAGCTCGGAGTCTCTCATAAGGATCGAATTCGTAATAAATTGATCCGACAGAAAACTAATGTAATCGACAAAGCCCACCGGATTAGTAAGCTGAAGTGGCAGTGGGCCGGTCATATCTGCCGCAGAACTGACAACCGCTGGGGTAAATGAGTTCTGGAGTGGAGACCACGAATTGGCAAAAGTAGCGTAGGGCGTCCTCAGACTAGGTGGAGTGACGATCTCAGCAGGGCGCCGGGCGGCCGGCAAGAACTGGATGGGAAAAGCCGCGGATCGTGCTCAGTGGCGTGCTTTAAGAGAGGCCTATTTCCAGCTGTGGATTAGAATAGGTTGATAATGATACTTGCTTTTCATGCCGGTTCGATTCCCACCCAAGTCTGACATTTGTGTGACGAACACGTCTGTTTGTCTTGAGTCTGGGTGCAATTATCTATATTTAAGTATGTATTTACAAAAAAAAGTATTTTATGTAGTATATTACCAGTTATCTGGTTTCGATAGTACAAGCTCTGCTTAGTTTGGGATCAGATGACCGTGTGTGTTAATGTAATAACATTATTATATTATTATTAATGATGGTGATGGTAGACCAATGCACAGTTCTGTGTTACCATGCATGTTTACATGACGGTGTTGATAATATTATAATCTAAACATTTTCTCTACCCATAGTAAAGTTAATTTCACTATAATTATTAACATACTAGGGCTATTCAAATTAATTTTATATGTCGTTTCTCTTAGTAGCTGGCTGTTTAAAGTAAGGCAACAACCTACTTTAGTCACAACGAGAATGGAGAGAATGGAAAGAATGGAATATCCATACCACCCAGGAAATAATTTGTTTTTTTATTTTTCTAACCACAGACATAAACAGTCTTCCTAATTCTTCTTACTCAAAAAATGAATACCGAAAGACTATAGCCCGACCGTTTAACTCGCGTATCGCCTATCGCCGATATTCTGACTCCTCAAGCTGGACAGACAGTGATGATGATTCAAACGATATGGATATTAGTGACGAATAGTCTTGCATTACTTTTATCTGTGGGTAAATAGTTCTCTAAGAGATTTAATTAATGTTTATGACTTTTTACCTCAGATGGCGATACGCGAGTTAAACTTTCGGCCTATAGTAACTCGAGGCTTTGCAATTTAGCCATAACGAGGGATTCATTGCCAATATGCCTCTTGACTCGCCCTTCAATATACTCCAATTATTGGAGCAGATGGGTATTTGATGAACACATCCCAAAGACGCGAGCGGTATCGAATTTGCACTTGATATGGCTCGGGCATTTGGTCTTTTTGAGGGTGTTCACAACTGGATGTAAGCCCCATCACACACACTCGACATTGACAGTACATATATTCAAATAAGTAATTTAATGTTGCTATTTCTTTGGCCGAGATTTAGGCCAACCCTCTGGTCACGAGAAGAGTCTATCAGACGTCTCTAGGATGCTCGGGCCCTACGGTCCAAGGGTTTAACCCCCAAACGCCTATTCTATCATATTTAATTTCTACTCATTAGTATATTTGCGCCGCTGGGCGGTCTCAGCAAATAAGAATTTAATTTTAAATTTAAATTGTTATAATTAAATTTAAATAAACTTTTATCTATACTATAGTGGGACATTGACACACACGGTCATCTGATCTCAAACTAAGCAGAGCTTGTACTATGGCAAACAGATAACTAGTAATATACTACTTAACTATAATACTTTTCTTTTGTAAATATATACTTAAATATAGATAATTACACCAAGCCATTTGTTTAAATATGTCTGTTTGTCTTGCAAACAGACATATTTAAACAAATGTTTGTCTCGGTGGGAATCGAACCCACGACCTGCGGCATGAAAAGCAAGTGTCGTACCGACCACGCCACTGGCCCGTCAAACTTTTATCTATTTTGCTATCATTTTAAGCTTTTTATTATAGTTGTAAGTCAAGAGACGTAAGTTTTAACGGGAATAAATGTCTTGAAACCTTAAAATTTACTATAGAACCCCATACTAAAGAATGTTGAATGTTTTATATCGAAAGTAAGAAACGTACAGTCACAGTTGGCCAGTAGCAGTAAATAAATAGATACTGGTAATTGTCATTGTATAATATTACTGACTGTAACGCACCGCGTGAAAGTGACATTGTACCGTCTGCAGACAAACTTGTTTCATTATTAATCTTTTTTTTAAATTATTCATTAATTCATTAATAAATTATGAATTAAGAAATTTGTGTTCTAATTTTTGTCGTTCTATATTTTAAATGTAATAATTTTTTTTACATTGCGTTTCTTGAACTTGGAAGTTGTTGTTTATTGTTTGAATAAATTAGTTAGTAGGATATAGGTCTTACGTATTACCTACATTCTTCTTAATCATCTATCGCACGGTTGAACTGCCTCTATATACTTTAAAATGTAATATGTGTTGAGTTTATAACCGTTGTTTTGAACTAGAATGAAATACTTAAAGCAATTTTGATGATTATCTCTGAGATATTCGGTACGATTTTCTATTTGACGTAAAATTTGTTATTTTGCGGAAGAGGCATAAAAATCAGTTTCATAAGTTTTATTTCTATCAAGAGTATTTGGTTTTTTTAAATAAATTTATCTATATTTTAAGTTAGTTTAGGTTTTAGTTTATTATTTGTTTCACTATTTATGACAAAAAAAAAATCAAAGCTAAATCAAATAACATAAAATAATGTTTTTTAAATGAATGAGGCTATAACTTGAGATCAAATTACTCATATAACTTTTCGTCATGCTCTAATTACGAAGAACTACAAATTGAGGCACTGCTGGTCTCGTAAATGTAAGACAAAATGAAACTTATTCACTTATATTTAGAGTACATTTTTGTACAATAACATTCAGTTCTAGTTAGCGGAAGGAAAAGTACTAGATATAAGTAAAAATTGAAATTTTAAGGGATTGATTTTTTAAGATAGATTTTTGCTGTGATTCAAAACACGAAACAAACAAAATGGAATAGATATAAGAACTTCATTTAAAAAAGGAAAAAGCCTACTGAGTTTTTTGGCGGTGTTTCTCAGTAGTTGCCAGTCATATACTGCACGGTAGGAAAAGAAATTGGACTATTTTTATGAAATCTCGCGTCTCAAAAAAAAATTAAGCATATTTTGATTTGATTGATTGATTTAAAGAGTGCAGTACGTACATATTTATTCTTTATACAGCGAAATGACAAATTAAAAATACATAAATTTATTATCTATTAAATTTTTCCATGCAACTGTGTAATTGTTGAGTAGCTAATATTAATTATTAAATAAATAAAACAATCGCAAAAAAATAAATAAAGCAAACTTGACCACAGTTATGGTTTTTTTTTAATTTATTAACAGTTTACTGCTGAATCAGGTTGTGATAATTATGAATAAAAATTGATTTAACTCGATAACTTTAGCTTTTCAATAATTTAACGCTCCAATGCAATAAACTTGTACACAGATACACAGAGACTACATTATTATTCGTCGTAGGTTAAAAACAAAAGTTATTCAACCTATTTTGTTGACAACGCTACACTTAGTGTTGTGTAATACCGATAAAAATAAGTATCGATAAATATCAATAAGTTATATCGATCCAAATCGGTATTTATGTCTCTAGTTTAAATGGCCGTGGGTTCGATTCCGTGTTTAAAGCACATTTCAGTTGGTGTCGTGTTGCTTAACGATTTATTGCTTAAAAATGTTGTTGCTTAAGAGATAGGTATATATTTTATATTGAGCTATAAAATTTATAACCTATATAAAGCTTTTTTATGCCTTACTGTAGATAGCTATAAATCTACTCAGGCAATCCAAGCCCATTGTTTAGCTTAGCTAATGTGTAGGTACTTAATTTTCATTTCAAACTATAAAGAAGCAAAAACTCCGATCCACCCTCTTAAATGGTCTCACCAGACATCGCACCGGTACACGGTAAGGCCGTTTGGCGGTGTGACTTTGTCTGGTGGGTGGTCACTAACCACGGCCGAAGCCTACCACCAGTTAATAACCAGTAAACATAATTACCAGTTGATGGATTATCACTGATTGGCACCACCTGAGGACCACAGATAAAAGGTGCACACCCACGGACGAAGGTGACTCAGCCCCCAAGTCCATCAATCCAGTATTCCTCGCACACCCATCTATTATACAACCTCGCCTTGTAGAGCTTGCCACCTAATTTAGTAGTGGTTACATTAGGTACCCTTGAAATGATAGTGACACACTTATGATGATATGATTAATGACCACCTTTCACTAATTAGGTACAGCCTATTATAGGTACATATCAGAAGCAGCGGTAGCGCAGCGGTACGGGCCTCGCTTTAGAAATATTAGGTCGCTAGTTCGATTCCCAGTTGTGCTTACACATTTTTGTGTGAATTGTTCCGATATTGAACATCTCAGCTAATCAATATAGGTAAAGAAAGACATCGTGAGGAAACCGGCGTGTCTAAGAATTAATCATACGAGGACATGTAACATCCATCAACCCGCACTTGGCCAGCGTGTGTGGATTAAGGCCAGCAGTGGGACACTAAAAGGGTCGAAGTGAGGTACCTATCAATTCTTGTGTTTGACATCACACTTACTGTCTTAATTTTAGGGTTCCGTACGTCAAAAGGACAAAAAGAGGAACCCGTATAGGTTCGCTTTGTTATCCGTCTGCCTGTCAGTCAAGACCCTTTTTTTCGGGAATACTATGTGGTATCAAGCTGAAATTTATATCTAATACTCAAGTTTGTTGTCCCTTGAATCTGTATAAAAATTAAAGTTTTAAACCAACGCAATCAAAGATATAGCTGTTTATGCTGCATCCACAAACCTACAGGGTTCCCGTGAACTCAGAATCTTAACATTTGGTACGAAGCAACGTCAAAATATCGCAAAAAAAGAGTATTACAGTCCATCAAATCTAAGAAGTACCGTTTGACAGTTCTAAACGTAGTACATTTAGAATTTTATTTTTTGTATGAAAATTGTTTATGTTATGTTAAAATAAAAATAGCTTCATTATTCAATTATTTTACAGGAAAGCTAATAAAAATAGTGTGAATTACGCCTCTATTAAGCTAATTTAATAGGAAACAGTGAAACGTCAAACGGTACTTCTTAGATTTGATGGACTGTAGTGTGACCTATCAGTGTCAAACATGGACATTGCTCAGTAAACACTGTGAGTACCTCCGAGGAGGCGACTCACAGCACTGATTTTCAGCAATGTCCACATACCCAGTGACAATGGTGACTAGAACTTCAAAATGAGTGGCCTAATTTTTTGATTGGTAAATTATTTTTACGTTTCAGCAGTCATTGTATAAAAATTCCTTTCAAAATGTCAAAAACATTCCTTGCTTGGCAGGGTAAAATTGGGCCTTAGTTTCTTATCTAGAAAGATAAGAAACTAAGGGGTAAAGCTAAGAGTTTGTTTGGTAGAACGCGCTGAGTTTGTTGCGTAGCTCGTTTATTGAAAAATACTTCGCTTTCATTAATTTTTAACTTGTTTATTTCATTTCCAATAAAAAAAATAATGGGACCCTCATCACTTCAGCTTTCTAATCAAAAACGCATAAAAATCAGTCCATATGTTACATCGGGTTACGTTAAATCAACCTTGTACACAGACACACATGTACTCCATGTGTGATACTTATAAAACCCCCCTTTTTGTCGGGGATTAGTAAACATAACTATATAAGTGAATAGAAACAAAATATTTCAACAAGTTTTTTAAAATCGGAAGCAAAGTGTATTTAAATAATAATTTAAATATATATTTAAGTATATATTATAATTAAGTATATTATTATTGCAAGTTGCAGAACATTAAACATTTTTTGCATATTTTTGCAATAGTTACATTAACCGTCGTAATAATAAACAATGATGTAATTTAACCAAAGGAGAGGTCAAAAGTGGGCTAGAATTTTGAACACCAATGTAATATACCTCATTGGAAAGCTTATTTAATAAGCTGTTAGAATTTAACTAAACACGAATTTTAGGAGCAACCATTTTTGTAAAAATCAAAAAAATGTAATAGAAAAACAAAACGCACATTACCTTTAATTATCCGTTTCCTAAGCAGTATAAATATTGCAATCACGTCAACAATTGCATTCTGTTACAGTACTTTTCTCTTGTAATATTATTCTAGCTGCAGCTTAATGTAATTATGACGAAAAATATTTGTTATCTTATTAGTGTAATAACAAAACGCGTGGAAAAAAATATAATTACGGGAAACGTCATGATGTCATTGTCATTGATCAGTTTGATTGACAGCGTCGAAATAATTTTGATTTTTTTGGTTGCTCAATTGACATTTGACCATGGGGTTGCCAATTGCAATAATCATAATATTGCATTAAGGATTCTTATTTTCAATTTCAATTTTAAAAAAAACGGGGGGTTGTAAAATTATTTTAAATACACCAAAAAATTTAATAAATTATGCTCTATTAACCTATGTAACTCAGATTGCTGTTCAAATTTACAATTATTTTAATCCCAGGCTCTATACATTTTTTGAACGTCTCCTTTCAAATGAAGGTTTGCTGTCTATGGTGTCCACGTGTTTTGTCTATGGTAGATATCAAAAGAGACGGTGGCACAGCGGTTTCGGCCTTGACTTTAAAATATCGGTCGCAAGGTTCCAACCCCGGTGCCCACATCTTATGTGAATTGTTTAGACTTAGGAGAATATCACGAGAAAACCGGTATGTACAACTACAATTAAACGACTTGTGATATTCACCAACTCACACTTAACTCACGTGTGTGGATTAAGGCCTAAACCGGCGTGTTTGTCTAAGAACTAATCATTCTGTACTATATTTCATCCAATTCAGTCCAGTAGTTTTTGCGTGAAAGAGTAACTACATCCATACATTCTTATAAACTTTCGCATTTATAATATTCTTTATGGATGGCTCCCTAAGGGTACCTACTAAAACCCCCCGGGTGTCTCACCCCACACTTAAGCCAGGGTTCGCGGGAACACGTGATACTTCCGCAACCTTCAGCTAGTGATAGCCCATATGTAGTATTTCTAGCCTGATTCAATAACATTTACTATTTCCGTAGTATTCCGTAAGCATCGATTTTTTTTTACAAACTACCGGCGGCCAATGCATTTTTATTTGTTTTTAATTTTCGAATAAATCCCTATTTTAAAATCGTTTATGAATTTGGCCATCATTCAGCAAAACATGTTTTCTTTTTAAAAATTATTATTTCGTAAACACATAATATTTTTGAATCATTCTTAAACGCGACACAAAACCTAGTTTAGTTTAATTATTTTGTTAAAAGCGATAAGTAAAGGGATAAGTTTCAACTAATCCAACCTTCATCCTTCCACCTTTCCTCCTTTACCACTCTACTGTTTCTTTTTTTATCAAAATCTTTCTAAATTCAAAATTATTTATTATTATTACAGATATACATTTCTTTTCAAGAGTCTCTTTACAACTCTCGTCGAAACGAGATCTTTTGTTTTTATTATTTTATTTTAAGATTTTAATTTATTATTTCTACTGCAATTGTACCTACTCCCTATCTGCGGGTCTAATATACTACCCTCTACCGTCGCCAGTTTCTAATATCAAAATAGAATTTATATTTGATTTTAGGATTTATTTTCAAATTAATTTAATTTCGTAGAATATTTTATGATTAGCTTTCTGGCCGAGGCTACGCCTGCGTGAACTACTTTTCTATCGTGCCTAGTAGTCGGATTAAAAGTAGCCTATACCCTTCCTCAATATATGGGCTAAATGAGCAAGAATTTTTCAAATCGAACCGCGCTAGCGCTTTAGCGTTTTCAACCAGACAAACTCTTCAGTTTTTTAATGTTGTATAGTTAGACATAAATTTTGGCAGTCTTAGAGCACAATTTCTGTCTTATGTCCTCTTTTCTACTTTTGACTGATAAAAAAATCTATGAATTTTTATATACTCATAATGTACATTCTCAGCATTATCTATGCCTATATTCGTGTGTTATTTTTATCTACATATATTTTATACTTATTTACTATTTTCTCTATTCTTATTTATTTCTTTTTCAATTGCACAGATGCCAACGACCTACATCGAGCTCGATACGAAACCACAGACTATAAAAACAAAAGAAAAAAAGTCGGCTTGGAAAAACCAATGTTCATACAAACAGACACGAATACTGCCTTGAAACGAATAGATTGGTATGGTTTTCCAAATGTCACAAATCGATTGGCAGATTTACCAAAATTCAAACCGATCACTGACGATCAAATGTTAAAAATAAACGAGATTTTAAATAGCATGCCTTATAAACGTCCGAAGCGAAAAGGTAGAGTGATAGAAACTCAGAATAATGATATATTAACTCAGAATGAGATTATAATGCCAGATGACAGACAAGATGGAAAAAGATGCGCTCAAGGAGGGACGTGCGAGTTTTTTTTCTACTGTTGGATGGTTGGCGGCCTTTTAGAAGGTTCTTGTGGCGGTTTACTAAAGGGATGCTGTCATAGAGTGGCGAAAGCTGGTATATTAGGAGTGCACGACTCAAATAGTATTGAATACGGTTCAGAAGGATTCAATTATGGACCAGTAGTAAATGATGAAAGTAAGTGGCGAACGAAGCTCGAAGGAATGCTCTAGATAACTTTGCACGCTTATTTAGCACGTATTACTTACATCTTAAGTGTCATTTTTAATTACCAGACGCTTGTTTGTGTAATAATTAGTGTCTTTGCTTTGCATGATTAAAAAAATAGTAAGTATAGATACTACACTGAGTGTTCTATTTTTGAATTTTAAAAGTAGTTCCTTAAATGTTTTATTTTTTTACTTGAAATTGAGCGGCAAAATTATCTAGGAGTATTAATAAAATGAGGTTTTAGCTTCAAAAACGCCAATAAAAAATAAAAATACTAACAGAGCTCAGATGTGGTCGTTTGGCAAGACATAGCTAGCATTTTTTTTCTTCAAGATCCGGTGACGTCACAGGTATAAACTTGTATATAATCTGTAATATATTATTGTTCTCTTCTATATAATTATATATTTCTAAATTCCGCCTATTTCTAACTATGTCTTGCTTTCTCACATCTAAATATTTTTGTATATATATTTTACTTTTTTATTTTATTTAAACTAACATACTAATCCCTTTGGCTGCATGTAGAAATGGCAGGTAAGTGCTATATTTTTATTGTTACAATATTTTTTTATTACTTAATACCCAATACTCAATATCTTTATGGCTCTTCCATAAGTATTATAAGATGGTAACATTATATATGTGATGTATGTATATAGAGGGTATTTGTATATTTGTTGTTACCATAGTAGTGTCGAAAGAACCAGTTCGGAAATATACGTCGTGTAGCTAAGCCGCTGTTTTATTGCTCATCTGTGTCCGGACTACCCTAAGATTCTTCAGTGGCGACGAGAATAAACGAATTCTACGCAGTTAATCTGGTGCAGTTTAAAAATGTCTATTGGTAAAATAGCAGAATTTAAAGTGCATAGTGACGATTGGAGGTTATATGTTGAACGATTAGAACAATATTTTTTAGTGAACAACATAAAAAGTGAATTGCAAGTGCCGACCTTGATAACAGTTATGGGAGCAGAGGGCTACGAACTGTTAGTTAATTTGTGTACGCCAGACAAACCTAAAAACAAAACGTTTGCACAAATAGTCGACATTATGGAGAAACACTTACAACCCAAACCCAGTGAGTTAGCAGAGCGTTATAAATTCCGACACAGAAAACAAAAGGAGGGTGAAACCATAGCGGAGTACACGGCTATCTTAAAAAAAATGTCTAAGACCTGTGAGTTCGGGGTGTGGTTAGAAGACAGCTTGAGAGATCAATTAGTGTGTGGTATTTTAAATGAGAATATCAGACAACGGTTATTCGCCGAATTTAAGTTGGACTTCGGCAAAGCTTACAAAATGGCGGTAAGCATGGAGGCAGCAGAAAAAGATGCGGCTAATGTTGTTGGTAGCGGAGGGTTGCCTAATGTACCGACGACAACGCCGCCCGTGCCCATAGCGTATCAATCGACGGTAAAAACACCGCGGCGGGGAGGAGCGGCGGCCACCAGCGCTACGCGGGACGCCACTTCGCAATTTTCGTGGAGGCGCGGCTCGCGCGCATTGGCACCGCTCGCGCCGGCCAAGCAGGATGAGCGTGCTCAGCCGCAGTGTCAAGTGTGCGGTGCGCGCCATAACGCTTCCACATGCAAGTTCATACGTTACGTTTGTCGAGTCTGTAATAAGCCGGGCCATCTGCGTCGAATGTGTCCAAACTTGGCAGGAAACTTCAACGTTGACATCGAGCAAATAAGCGAAGACAGTGGAAGTGACGAGGTAATTTTTATAGATGTCTGTAAACTATCAGCCACAGAGTGTAGACCGGTCTATATAACGTTGAATGTAAATAGTAAAGATATTGAAATGGAATGCGACACCGGTAGTGCTATTTCATGTATAAGCAAAGAATGTTATTTAAAATTGTTTAATAATTTATGTCTTAATTCTTGCCAATTGACATTAAGATATTATACAGGAGAGACGATTAAGCCACTAGGAGTTATCTTGCCAGAAGTTAAATACAAAAATATGTGTAAAACATTAGAGTTATTTGTGATAGAAAACGGAAAAACCATCCTATTAGGCCGACAATGGATGGCCGAATTAAAAATTCAATTACCGATTGTTAATTATGAGTGTAATAATATGTTAACGGATAAAAATTGTTTATTTGATATGGCCTCTTTCAGTTCCACATACTGTGATGTGTTTTCTGACGGACTGGGCCGATTCACTGGGGGCAAGGTGAGCGTGCACGTCCGCGAGGGCGCGCGGCCGGTGTTCATGCGCGCGCGGCCGCTGGCGTACGCGCTGCGCGAGCCTGTTGAGCGCGCGCTTTCGCAGCTGCAACTTGATGGCATTCTCTCACCGGTGGAGCGCTCGGATTGGGCGACGCCGATCGTGCCAATCGTCAAAAAGGACGGTAACATTAGGATATGTGCAGACTATAAGTTAACTTTAAATAAGGTTTTAGAGGTTGACCGCTATCCGTTACCGAGGGTTGAGGAACTGCTGCTTCGGTTGAGGGACGGTGAATATTTCAGTAAAATTGATTTGTCGCAAGCCTATGCACAATTTGAACTTGATGAAACAAAAAAATATACGGTAATAAATACTCATAAAGGTTTGTTTATATATAATAGGCTAGTTTATGGTTTATCATCCAGCCCGGGTATTTTTCAGAAAAGATTGGAGCAGTTGTTTGCTGATCTCCCTCAAGTAGGGGTATTTCTTGATGACGTCATAATAACGGGGGCAACAAATGAGGACCATATGCGTAATTTATGTAAGGTATTTGACCGTTTAAAAAAATTCGGCTTAAAAGTAAAAAAGGAAAAGTGTGTGTTCTTTTCGAAGTCAGTTACTTATTTGGGTTACACTATCAGTAAGGAGGGGGTTCATACGTGTCCCGACAAAGTTTATGCCATAAGCAAGACGCCAGCCCCGAGAAATATATCCGAGCTGCGAGCATTCATAGGTATGATCATGTACTACGGCAAATTTGTAAAAAATATTAGTACGGTGTTAGCACCATTGTATAAATTGCTTAAGGCAGGGGTAAAATACATTTGGAATAAAGAATGTCAGGATGCTTTTAGTAAAGTTAAAGAATTATTGTCAAGTAGTGAAATTTTAATGCATTATACGCCCGAACTGCCTTTAATTTTAACTACCGACGCGAGTAGCGTAGGTATAGGCGCAGTTATATCGCATACAACTCCGAGTGGGGAGCGACCGGTGTGGCTTACGCGTCGCGTTCTCTAACGCAGACCGAGCGTGCGTACTCACAGATAGACCGAGAGGCTCTCGCTATTGTTTTTGGAGTGCGGAAATTTCATCAATATTTGTATGGCCGCAAATTCATTCTAAGAACGGATCATAAGCCCTTAACTTATATCTTAGGTAATAAGGTTGGCATTCCGGTTATGGCCGCTTCGAGATTACAACGTTGGGCAGTATTATTAGCTGGTTATACCTACGACATAGAATATGTTTCGTCAAGTAGGAATTGTGCAGATGCTTTGTCGCGACTGCCATGTTCGGAGGGGCATAGCCAAGGAGTAAGCAACGAAAATACTTATGTTAATTTCGTGGAAAATTTTTTGCCAGTTACTAGTAAAGATGTTAAAGAAGCTACAGTACGTGACCAGGTTCTGAGTAGAGTGATAAGGTACATACAATCCGGGTGGCCTGTAGCATGTCCAGACGAATTAATTCAGCCGTACTTCTCCAGACGTCATGAATTATATACGGAATGTGGGTGTATAATGTGGGGGTATCGTATGGTCATACCTACTTCACTACAAAAACAAATATTACAGCAGCTTCATAGTAGTCACATGGGGATAGTAAAAACTAAGAGTCTTGCTCGCAGTTATGTGTGGTGGCCTAATATTGATGCATCGGTAGAGGCTACGTGCAAGCAGTGTGAGACGTGTGCAGTTGAGGCTGACGCACCGCGGAGCGCCCCCGTGCAACCGTGGCCATATCACACTCGTGTTTGGAGTAGACTTCACATCGATTTTCTAGGACCATACAAAGGTTTAACATTTTTTGTGATAGTAGATTCTACTTCTAAGTGGATAGAAGTTTTTGAAATGACACGTACAAACGCGTCTAGTGTTATTAAGATTTTAAGAGCTACGTTTGCAAGGTTCGGTTTGCCAGAAGAAGTAGTTTCCGATCAAGGCCCACCATTTACTAGCTTAGAATTTAAAAGTTTCTTAAAGAATAATGGTATTCAACAATTTTTTTCACCAGTTTATCATCCTTCCTCTAATGGAGCAGCGGAAAACGCAGTAAAATTATGCAAGCGGGCGATTAAGAAAGCATATAGGGACCGAGTAGATATTGATACAGCTTTACAAACATTTTTACTAGCGTACCGCAATACTATTCATAGTACTACCGGTGAAACGCCAGCTATGTTACTACAGAGGCGATCGCTACGATCGAGACTTGATCTACTACGGACAGAGCGCATCGTACAAGACAGAGTACGTGAAGCCCAAAGGCATCAGATCGAGTACGCAGGTGGGACTCCAAGGAGTTTCCAAGAAGGGGATGCAGTTTGGGCTCGCGAGTATGGCTCGCATGATAAGTGGGTGAAGGGTACTGTGCAGGATATAGACAGTTTACGTAGGTATTCGGTAGTAACGGATGGTGGTCAAACCTATAAAAGACATATTGATCAAATTCGTCGACGGTCGCGATTTTCTAATGTTACCTGTCCAGACAGTGACGAGAATGTTGTCAAGCCAGTAAGCCAAGGGGTAGATGGGGTAACATCGACCGGAAATGTAATAGATAACTCCGACAAAGCGGTTGAAATACATGACGATAATAGAGATAGTATTTCGAAAGAAAGTTCGTCACCTGAGGTGCTCACACCCTCTATATCACCAGTGAATCGGTACTCTAGGCGGACGCGGAGACCTGTTGATAGATTTAAGATAGAATAGTTATGTATAAGAATATCTAAATAATAAATAATAGATAGTAGATATAATTCTAGTATAGTGGTGGAGGTGTGATGTATGTATATAGAGGGTATTTGTATATTTGTTGTTACCATAGTAGTGTCGAAAGAACCAGTTCGGAAATATACGTCGTGTAGCTAAGCCGCTGTTTTATTGCTCATCTGTGTCCGGACTACCCTAAGATTCTTCAATATAATATAGTACACCAATATGGACCCTGCAGGGCACAGCAAAAAAAATGTAAAAACGTGTTTTAAAATAATATATTATTATGACTAAAGTTTTTTTTAAATAAAACATACGAAAATATTAACACAATTGAAAAAAAAAAAAATCATGAATTAGGTAGGTATAACTATTAAGTCATTTTAAAAATATAATCTATCTTATCTGTGGCTTCTTGCCGAAAATCTGATTCTGGTTAACAAATTATCATAAACTAGCTTCCGCCCGCGGCTTCGCTCGCGAAATTATTCTCACTACTCTTGTTTCTCCATACAAACTTTGGAACCCCGTTTCACCCGCTTGAAGGGTGAGTTTTGAAAAATACTTTCTTAGTGCACCCCTAGACCCCATAAGAAACCTATGTGCCAAATTTGGAGTCTCCAGACCCAGCGGTTTGGGCTCTGCGTTGATATGTCAGTCAGTCAGTTTCTTCTTTTATATATAGATAGGGGAGAGTGTGTATTAAAGCGCCAGGCTTTTAAAGAGCTAGGCACCGAGATGCTTTAGTTATTTATCTGTAATAGACAAATGTCCTTTGCTACGTTTGCCAATACGTGGTCTCCACTCAAGAACTCGCTTACCCCAACGGCTGTCAGTTCTGCGGCAGATATGACCGGCCCACTGCCACTTCAGCTTGCTAATCCGATGAGCTATGTCGATTACTCCGGTATTCGATCCTTTAGAGAAACTCCGAGCATAGCCCCTTCCATAGCTCGCTGAGCGACTTGGCAAACGTAGCGTAGGACGCCCTCAGACTAGGTGGAATGACGAGCTTTGCAAGGTGGCTGGTAAGAGCTGGATGAGAGTAGCCGCGGATCGTGCTCAGTGGCGTACTTTAGGAGAGGCCTATGTCCAGCAGTGGACTAGGATAGGCTGATGATGATGATGATGATGGGACAAATGTCGAAAAAGAAATTGCAAATGTCATTGGAAGACATAAGAAATCGCTATTTTCGTTACACAGATAGACATTAGAGATAAATCTCTCAAGCCCGAGAATCGGGGTCCTGGTAATTTTTACTCACAAAAATATAACAGTTTGACCAGAACAAATTTTGTTTTCGTAGAACTGTAATATTTTTTTTAGTAAGTTATCCAGTGTTGCTTAGTAAAAAAATAAATTAATCTATGGTAGTATTTAAAGAAGTTTAAGAAAAATCATATCGCCTCATTCAAAGTTTGGCTCTTTCTTTCACACTCTTTTCTATACCAATAAAATTAAATAAAAATAAAATCGAATCACTTGACAACACGACTGTACCGCACAGTTGATTAAATCATCGTTATAAGATGCTTCCGTTCACTATCTGTGTCAAACAAAACTGGTTACACGTTAATTACAATATTTATCATAAAAATACTTTGTTTTTATTTATATTTTGCTCTGTATTATTTTAGTTTTTGTAAAAAACTAAATGTTCTTTGTTCTAAATTCAAAATTTTGTAAAATTTTGAATTTAGAACATTTCTGTAATAAAAATTAAACAGACCCCGCCCTTTCTTGTTTATCTTTAATAGACAAATGTCGAAAAAAATGGCGGATGTCATTGCAAAACAAGAGATCCCGCCATTTTTGTTTGACAAATGTCTTGAGATAAACGTCTAAATTGCGAGAATCGGGGCCCAGATAGTCGTGTGATTATTATTTTCACTGATATTTTTAATGCGAAAGTAACTCTGTCTCTGTCTGTCGCTCTTTCACGCCAAAACTACTGTATCGATTTAGATGAAATTTGGTATGGAGATACTTCGAAACCCGTCCATCAAATCTAAGAAGTACCGTTTGACAGTTCCAAACGTGGTACATTTAGAATTTTATTTTTTGTATGAAAATTGTTTATGTTATATTAAAATAAAAATACGAGTAGCTTCATATTTATTCAATTATTTTACAGGAAAGCTAATAAAAATAGTGTGAATTACGCCTCTATAAAGCTAATTTAATACAAAACAGTGAAACGTCAAAAGGTACTTCTTAGATTTGTTCAATTGTAAAAGGACATGAAATGGTTTTTATCTGACTGCGCAATACCTCTCGTTGTACGGAAATCTTATACAATGCGAGGTCAGCTTATACTGAAAGTGTATAGCTTGATCTGTAGCCGTGTGTAACAGTGGCTAAGGGTGAAAGTCTGAAAAGCCGGAGCAAAAAAGTTCTTTATCTGGTGGTAGGCTTCGGCCATGGTTAGTGACCACCCACCGGACAAAGTCGCACCGCCAAGCGGCTTTCCGTGTTCCGGCGCGATGTCTGGTGACACCATTTATGAAGATGAGTCGGCATAATTGCTCCTTTATGGTTTCTAACCATATAGAGCCTCATTCCACTGCCACCTTCTAACCGGAAACCATTCGTTATTACGAGTGAACCGGTATATTGGGCGAGCGCGTCCCATCGTAGACTACATATTGCTTAACATCAGGAAAGTGTAGTCAAGCGCAAGCCAATTTAAAAAAAAAGGATCTTACTTAAGAAAATAATATCTCTTCACTACCGTCACCGATCGTTCTTTCACTTGATGTTATACTTATTTCTGTTGCTATTTAAAACTTTTAGGCGTTACATAATATATTATTAAGTACATGTGATATTGACCATTTCCTAAAGGGAAGCCGATGGGAATCAGCTTGTATGGACTCTTCGGCACTGGTGTGCACTTAAAAGTAAATCTTATCTATCTTGCAACATTTACATAAATGTTATATTAAATGTAATATAAGATTTTTATGCGATAACACGTATTTTCACGTCTTTTTGTTAATGTACATAAAAATTAACATAACAAAAAGTATCAAAACATCAACACCGTTGTTGTCGAGTGTACCAAAGAAATTTACATTAACATGATTGTACGCGCCTACCTAGCATCTCATTAAAATATTTTTTATTTTTTATTGAATACTAGTTTCCACCAACGGCTTCGCCCGCGTGGTATCAATTGGGATAAAAAGTAGCCTATGTGTTAATCCAGACCATAATCTATGTATGTGCTAAATTTCATCTAATTCCGTCCAGTCATTTTTGCGTGAAAGAGAAATACATCCATACATTCTTACAAATTTTCACATTTTTAATATAAGCAGCGGCGGCGTATCAGTATCGGACTCGCAATTGAAATATAAGGTCACAGTTTCGATTCCTGGTCGTGCCCACACAATTAACTTCCTGACTTCAAACAAGACTTAAAAAAAATAGAAAAGTTTCAACTCGAATTATCCTTCGGGGCGGGACTTGAACCCGCGTCCTCGTGATAAAGGCGAACACGCTAATCCCTACACCACTGCTGACATTAACACCATTGTTACCGGCTGTACTAAAAAAATTTACAATAACACGATTGTACGCAAGTGTACCGACCAGCTGATCATTGCGCAAGAACTTTCACTTCGGCGCCGGCGCAGGTGACGTCATAGCGCAGTAATAGTAAGCCCCGCGGGTTTGTTTAGCAAGGTCGTTGTTTTTCTTCGGCCTTAATAATGTAATGATGAGTACCTATAGGGTTCGATTTCCGGGTCGAGTAAAAACAATACACAAATCATTAGTAAATAGCTAGGTATAAGTCATCTCTTAACTATCCCCATGGCACGGTCGGTAAGATACTTGTTTTTCACGCCGCAGGTAGTGGGTTCGATTTAGGGCTCCATCCCCCAAACTGCGTGACGGGGCTCGCCTGAAAGGGCAAGTCAGCATTCAAGGTGTCACGGTGTCAGGGGGATTCATAAAGGATTTCCCCCGGTAAAAAAAAAGTAGCGGGTTCGATTCCCACCAGACAGACATTTGTGTGATGAACATCTGAGCTCTGCATAGTATAAGATCAGATAGTTGTGTGTGTTAATGTCAGAGAACATTACTATTTTAAGTGGTATCCCTCTAGGTTCCAATAATTTCTACCAACTTGCTGTAGAGAGTATACATAATACATAATGAGGTAGAGATAATTATGACAATAATAATGATATAGTGGGACATTAACACACACGGTCATCTGATCCCAAACTAAGCAGAACTTGTACTATGGAAACCAGATAACTGGTAATATACTACATATAATACTATTCTTTTGTAAATAAATGCTTGAATAATTACACCCAGACTCAAGACAGACGTGTTCATCACACAAATGTCTGTGTGGTGGGAATCGAACCCACGACCTGCGGCGTGGAAAGCAAGTATCTTAGCTATCACGCCAATTATTGACCAATTTTCTAGTGCTATGGCCCCGAAAATGAACAAGTTTTGAGTAAATTGTGTCATATTTTATAATGCGGACATACACGCAAACTGCACATATGTATTGCATAACTTATTGTATTTTAATATGCGTACACGGCTAAAGAAATCGTATATATCCTCACCTGAAAACTCTTGCTGAACCCTATCACTTTCACCATTTTTAGTGTCACATTGATGGGCACGGGTTTATAGTTAAACGTCGTGCAACATCTTTGTGTGAATTGTCTCATCTCCGCTGCTCAATATGGTGGAAGTAAAACAACATGAGGAAACCGGCATTTCTAAGAAATAATCATTCGAGAACATGTGACATCCATCAACCCGCACTTGGCCCGCGTGTGAGGATTAAGGCGTAGCTCTCTCAACTCGTAAAGATGACCCGTGCACAACAGTAGAACACTAAGAAAGGTTGAAGTGTATTGGTAATAACTTGTGGTAGGGTTCGGTTGTGGTTAGTGACCACCCATAAACCTGCACCGCCAAGCGGCTTAGGAGGATGGGTCGGAAATGTCGGAATTGCTCCATGGTTACTAACCTTAAGGAGCCTCATTCCACTGCTACCTCACCAAAAATCATTCGTAATCACATGTGAAACCGTAGTCAGGCGCGTTCCATTGTAGACTACCTAATAACATAACATCAGGCAAGTTGTAGTCAAGCGCCAATTGCAGAATAAAAAAAAAATGATTCATAACTTCGAAACTAATAAATCATGGCCATGATTTGCGTATAATCCTAGAAATATTTCGAAAATGTGACTTGTACGGGCATTAGTCAACATAATGTAACTGTTTCTCAAGATCCTATTCGAAAGGAAAATTTCCCACTATCGTTAAGAAAGAGGTGTTTACGTTTACATAATGTGATTATTAAGTTGTCAAGGACTGTATTTAAATAATGTATTTACAAATAATATGGGTAATGTTTGGGTATTTAACAAAAAAAAAATTATAAACTTGCTTATCATACATGCACGTAAATTAAACTATATGTAGGTATGTAGGTCAGTAGGCATAGCAAATATTGTCAGCTACAAAAACTAGATGGCGCTGCAAAATTAATTGACACTTGCAGTTTTCTATTATCTAAACTACTCTTTGCGTTTAAAATCAAAATTTCTTGTCCAAGATTACGTTTAGCTGTCAGTTGCGTTTTAGGTCACATCCTGCGGGAACGAACAGCATAAAAAGTATTCTATGTCCAGGAGGTTATAAGATTACACCAATTTTCAGCCGAATCATAAAAAATAAATAGTTAAATAGCGTAACTAACACGATTTCTTGATTAAAAAAATTATGTGACTTAATCTTTAAGTATGTATGTAGGTCAATACATAGCAAATGTTGTCAGATACAAGAACTAGATGGCGCTTCAAAATTAATTAACTCTTGCACTTTTCTATTATAGTAAAATACTCTTAATACGAAAAAAGTTTTCGAATACTCTCATAAACCTGTCAATATATTAAGTTAAAATACACATAATTCTACAAATTGTTTTACCTATTCCGTTTTCAATACATTTTATTATATTTCTGGCATTATATTTTTTCTTATAATAGACGTTTTGAACGAAAAAATAATAATATGAAAACTGATTTTAACAAGTTCAAGATAGTATTCGAAAAAAAATTTCATATTGATGAACTGGTACTAAGGGTCCAGGCCCAGACTGGAGTGACTCCTGTACCCTTAGTCCGAGACTTCAACGAAAAGTTAACGTTAGGCAGGTGACATTACAATAGGAACTTTAGAGGGCTGAGTCACCTTCTTCCGTTGGTGTACACCTTTAATTGAATCCCCACACGTGGTCCCCGGGTGGTGCAAATCAGTTGACATTAACTAGTTGTAGGCTTCGGCCGTGGTTAGTGACCACCCACCAGACAAAGCCACACTGCCAAGCGGCCTAGCCGTGTTCCGGTGCGATGTCTGGTGACACCATGCAGAAAGGGTGGGTCGGAATTGTTGCTCCTTTAAGGTTTCTAACCATATGGAGGCTCATTCTACTGCCACCTTCTTACCGATAATCATTCGTAATCACGAGTATACTGAGCTGGCGTGTTCCATTGTAGACTACATAATTGTTTAACATCAGGCAAGTAGTAGTCAAACGCCAGCCTATCGAAAAAAAAAATGAGATAGTATATATTTTGCTATGTCATAAATGATAAATATCAACTTAATGTAAATACAGTGAAAAGTGCAACAGATTGCGGAAACCACGCAACGTTGCGCCTGATTACAAGATCTACGCCGTAAGTTATAAGCGATAGCGACAAATGGTTTGATAGTTATTTGACCGCATAGTTAATTTCGTCGAACAAGGATTTTAAATTTTCTATGGGTACGATTGAATGACAGACCACTAGGACCATAATAATATTAGGTACATAATAACAATAAAATTATTACACACGCACACAGCGCCATCTAGTCCCAAATTTAGTAATTATATTTGCTTGTGTTATGGGTCTAAAGAACTGAAAAACTACTTAAATTTTTTACTTTGTAAAATACATTTATATTTAAGTAAAAAATAGTTATGAAAGTTTAATTCATTTTTATGTAAGTTTTTTTGAAGTAAAAGCAAATATAATAGTTATTCTTTCAATTCGCTTCTGCGTATAACGTGAAGCACATATCAAAGGCGATGCGTGCGGTCAGCTGTATCTTCCGATGTTCACGATGTAATCAAGGACGTACTTCCTGTTTCAAATGACATAACTATTCAGATAAACCAAAATATTTTGCTGGTTTAATAGAACTTAAACATTTCGTAGCTTAAATGGAATAACGTCACTATTCAAAATCTTTATTTTTTTGGTGTAATTTGTTATTTTAAAATGAGTTTTAATATATTAATTTTAAATTTTTTTGAAAGAGTTCATTATTCTATTTGATCGACAATTTTTCATTAATTTGCCTATTATCGCCCAAAATACAACGACTCTAAATGCATACAAGATATAGGAATTAGATTACAACCGTATGTGATTTTACCTTTTACTACAACATTGAATGTTTCCTTTGGAATTTAAGTTGTAGTCAAGTGTCAGCCAATCAAAGTATAAAAAAATAAAAAAGTTGAAGCGAGAGAAAGATGACATTATCTATGTTAAGCAATAATAGAGGATTTAATAGAGAAATTTAATTGTCACGAGAAGTCGTTGGTAGCGTCCTTGCTACTAGGTACAAGGTCTCAGGTTTAGAGTCCAGATTGAGCAAACTTCTGTATAATCGGAAAACTTGACTGATGCCCAAAGAATGGCAATAAGCGTCTCCTCCTTGCAACGTATACAGCATGTCGCCGGCGGCTTCGTCCGTGTGACTTACATTTTATATAACGCCCAGGAGTGAGATAAAAAATCTATCATCATAATTATAATATTGTCTTAGATTTACGCGAATATCACACATTGAAATAAAAAAAAACACAGGTTCTTGTCAAAGAAAACCGGTTCCTACCAAGAATGACCCGCAAAGCTATTGAAATTAAAAAACATCCTAATTTTAACAGAGAAAATGGTTGGAATATACCACCAGCTTGGGACCCAGTGCTTAATTTACTTGTACCAAAACCCAAGCAAAATCAATTCAGAATTCAAGACACTGTGAGCTCAGTTAGCTTAAATTGGAACGCAACTTCAATATTTATGTTTGGAGGTAGTCAGTAATAATTGTGATTAATATTATTGAACGTCAGTCTTCATGTCCACCCGTGAACATGAAGACTGAAAAGACTTTGAAACGCCGGGACCTAAAATCTAAAATAAATCGCGATAAAATCCGTTGAAAAATTGGTTTTATTTCAACCTATCACCATCTTCATCCTTCATACAGGTTATTTTGTAACCTAGCTAGGAGCAAAGAACCTCAATCCTTATAATGTTGTAGTCCTAAGTTCTACTACTGTATTTTTCTACACTGTTTTGTATTGTTAAAACTCTGTACTACAAATCGTTAATGAAATAAATATATTCATTATTATTATTATTATCATCAGCCTATTTTAGTCCACTGCTGGACAAAGGCCTCTCTCAAAGCACGCCACTGAGCATGATCCGTGGATACTCTCATCCAGCTCTAACCAGCCACCTTACAGAGTCACTTCACCTAGTCTGAGAGCGTCCTACGCGACGTTAGCGTTTTTGTTAGCGCATTTTACTTCTTTAAAAGTACCATAGCACAGCTAGACAAGTAAATTATGATTACTGTAGGCAAAATACACTCAAGTTGTGCATAAGACAGCTGAAATTAATCGCTACCGCTTATGTCTTGTGCCAAACACTAAAGATGCGCAAGCGCTCAAGCTTAACTTCCGGTGCAATCAAGGGCAGGCTACTTCCGACTGATTATCTGAAGATAATATAATGTTATGCTAAAATAAACGGTATAGGATAATATATACATGATGCCCCGGTAGTCTAATGGTAAGCGAGGTCTCAAGTTCGATTCCCAGGTCAAGCAAAAAGACTTCTAATTTACTTAATTACAGCTCGAAGTTTGGAATTGTGCCCTATGAACAGTAATAGGCTCGCTTTTTATTACGTATAGGAGTTTAACATAGCCGGCGAAAAGTGGGTGATTTCCACCTCTGCCTACGTTTTTAGGTAATAAAAGCGTGATGCTATATATATTATGATATACATAACCCCGACCTTTATTTTTTTTCCTAAGAACACTCAACTATAGGCCGACCGTTTAACTCGCGTATCGCCTATCGCCAAGATTCTGACTCCTCAAGCTGCACAGACAGTGATGATGATTCAAGCGACATGGATATTAGTGACGAATAGTCTTACATTACTTTTATCTGTGGTTAAATAGTTCTTTAAGAGATTTAATTAATGTTTTATAACTTTGTCCTTCAGACTCGCACATCGCCAATGTGCGAGTTAAACGGTCGGCCTATAATTCACCTTTCAAACCAAATGAACGAAATCAAAATCAGTTGATCCGTTCGGGAGCTATGCTAAGTACATACCAACATACGGACACGTGAAACTTATAACACCCCTTTTGCGTCGGTGGTTAAAAAGAGGATTTTAGAATTTTGTAGAGGATTGTCTGATAATCCTGATTTTTAGTCGAAAGCCTTCACCGCCTACACTGCTGGGCACGGGTTTTTTCTCAACTATCTTATGAGCTGAGAGAGTTTAGGCCTTAATCCACACACGCTGGCCAAGTGCGGGTTGGTGGATGTCACATGTCCTCGAAGGATTAGTTCTTAGACATGCCGGTTTCCTCACGATGTTTTCCTCCACCGATATTGAGCAGCGGAGATGAAACAATTCATACAAAGATGTGTGAACACGACCAGGATTCGCAACTGCGACCTTATTTTTCTAAGCCGAGGCCCGTACCGCTGCGCCACCGCTGCCTTGATAACCAACAATATTTTTCTAAACAATTTCTTTTAACGTTATAAGGATGGCTTTGTAGTGTTAATGTACGATGTATGGAACCCTTCGTGTTCGACACGTACTTGACCAGTTTTTGTACAGTCACCAAATAAATCATAACTAACCACTTTCCATAACAACAATAGCTTGTAACAAAACAATAGTATTTACGAAAGTGCTGTTTGTTACTGTTATTTCAGTCTTGAATATATTAGTGGGAAAGTGTATTAAATGTGTTAAATGGTGTTTTGTTATATAGATGTAACTATCTGCCCCAGCGCGTATTACTAATGTAATACATATGTATTTATTGAAATAAAACTAACTACTTTGTAACGGATTTTATAGCGGTTTATTTTAGATTTTAGATCCCGACGTTTCAAAGTCTTTTCAGACTTCATAATATGTTCACGGGTGGACTGAGATATTTGACGTCCAAAAAATATTAATCACAATTATTACTGAATACCTTCAAACATTTATATTTAAGTTGCGTTACGTTCCGTTTATTTTCAATATGTGATATTCGCGTAAATCTAAGACAATACTTAAGTATTTTTTAATGCCACAGTAAAAAAATAAAAACAAAAAATTTTGTCCAAAAATTAATTAAAAAAATTAAAAGGGTAAACAACCCTTATCAATTAGGGGTATGAAAAATAGATAGTAGCCGATTCTCAGATCTACTAATTTCTGAAAATCGGTCAAGCCGTTTCGGAGGAGTATGGTAAGTAACACTGTGACACGAGAATTTTGTATATAATATAAAAATAATAATAATATAGTGGGACATTAACACACACGGTCATCTGATCCCAAACTAAGCAGAGCTTGTACTATGGAAACCAGATAACTGGTAATATACTACATATAATACTTTTCTTATGCAAATATATACTTAAATATAGATAATTACACCCAGACACAAGACAAACAGACATATTTAAACAAATGTTTGTCTCGGGTGGGAATCGAACCCACGACCTGCGACGTGAAAAGCAAGTATCTTACCGACCACGCCACCGGCCCGTCATCGTCATATTAGAAGATTTTAAATAAAACTACCAACCCTGCCTGTCGGCCATCGCGCTAAACTATTACCTAACCTCTTTTTGCGCAGTCGGATAAAAGCCATCCTATGTCCTTTCCCGGGTCTTAAACTATATCCATACCAAATTTCATCCAAATCGGTAACATATCTGTCGGTTATTACCACAAATAAAAGAAACAACTTTGAACAATCTAAATATATAAAAGAAGAAACTGACTGACTGACTGACTGACATATCAACGCAGAGCCCAAACCGCTGGGTCTGGAGACTTTAAATTTGGCACATAAGTACCTTATGGGGTCTAGGAGTGCACTAAGAAAGGATTTTTCAAAACTGAATCGGGGTTCCAAAGTTTGTATGGAGAAATTTTAAAGGCTTTTTTAAAAGGAGGTGTAAACCAGACCAACCCTTGAAGTAGGTTGGGTGAACGGAAAACTATAGGTGGTGAGTCAGGATGGTCTTTTATATTAACTTAGTACACAGTAGTTACACTGTTACGCCATCGTTTAAACAGTAACGCCCAGAATACCCTACCTACCCCAGTATTAAACTATTAAAGGGTCCTAGGATCAGTAAGTAAAACTAAGATGAGCCGCGCACACGACCGCTCTACTTGGCGTCTCAAGTTGTTCTACTGACTCACCAGCGGACGTCTAATTCGCACGGGGTCCAACGATAAATTAATTCAAATGGTAACAGTTAACACAGACAAAGAACTTAATAACTCTGTGCTTAAACTACTCTTCATTCACTTGAACAGCTCTGCGATGTCACTGTCATATTTGACAGTTGACGTTGACGCAGTCCAAACTTACCTAATATGACCGACAACACTTTTTAAACTCCGCTTTATATACTGTTCCTATCTCAACTCTTAAGAGAAGTCAAGCTAATGGGTTACTTACTAATTGATATACAAACACAGCCTACTTCCCGCAATGTTTACAAACGTGTATCGCCTTCCAATAACTTAAGTAATCTATGGTAACGTATTATATCATGGAGAAAGCTTGACACACTTGCCTTGTGACGTAATCTAGGTGAATTTACCGGTAATCTGACCGTTCCGTGTGAGGTTATGGTAAAATTCGGTTTTTAAAACCAGTTTTTTGTATACGGAAATATGGCAGGCCGAATATATGTGCTGGTTATTAACTGTGCCATTTTTTATTTAACTTCACGTGCTTAAATGTATGTGTATTAGTGGCGAAGGGTGGAAGCCTGATAACGGGAAGCCAGTGCAAAAAAGTTCTTCCTTAGGAAAATAATATTTCACCCACTTCCATTAAAGCTATCGAGCTGATATTTGCTTAAACGTTTAGTTTTGATGACAATACAAGATTGTAGAGATGCCGCCATTTTGAATTCAATATGGACGGTACAAAATGGCGACTTACCGTTTTCATAACAACCCCTAAAATATGGGTATTAGATTAAAGAACTTGAAAAGAGAAATACAATTAGTACAATTTTTTTCATATTTTTTTTTATGTATGTATGTTTGAAGTATGTGTCCGTCTATGTATCTGTGCACAAGTTTGTTGCCACATAACGCTAAATAGGGGGACCGATTTTGGCGCAGTATTTTATTTGAAAGCTGAAGTGATTGAGATTGTTCTAAACCTCAATAAAGAAATTGTTTTTTTCTCTTGAAACAGGTTTTTATTTATTTTTTCCATAACACAACTAAAATTATTTGACTAAACTTAAATAAAATTGGAAAATTTATTTAAGTTTTTTTTTTCCTTTTTTACATTATTATTTTTGTTAGATAAAATAATTATAGCTAAAACAATATTAAGTTAAACGGTATTTTAAGCTTAGGGGCTGAGTTATCTCCGTCAGTGGTTGTGCATTGTGCACCTTTAATTGAATCCCCACACGTGCAAATCAGGTGACAATAAACTGTTGATGATGAACTGAATGAACTGCTTATAATAATATACCTAATTAGATATTGTTTATGTATATAGGACTTAATTTCAAGGCCTTCAAAAGTATGAGCAGAATATGTTATTATTATTGTTACACAATTCGTGTTAAAATGATACTTATTTCTATTTAGTTAAGGTTGAAATTAAATATTATTGTTACTACTTACATGATGTTTGTGTTGTGCTACTTAGAAATAATTACATACAATGTAATGTGTGTTATGTATGTATGTTTGTGATGTAATACTAGTTCTATGATTGGATTTTCTTGTACTTTTACTTTTTAAAAGGAATCTCAAATGGTTTTATATTAAAATTTATTAAGCTTCTTCTTATTTTGATAATGGCTTCTGCGGAAATTATTCTGCACTTTTAGCAATGTCAATTTTAAATAAGAATACAAAGTCTTTAAAAAAGATTAGTAGTAGAAATTTTAATCTAGTTCAGTGACCTTGTACCGTACTCGTATGAATTCAAATAAAACTAACATTAAATAAGTACATAAGCTTTTAAAAGATTATGGTAGGAAAGAAACTAAATAATTCCCACGTTCTAAGGCTTACTTAAGATAATATACCTTCAAAATTTTGCGAGTGCATTTAATTAAACTTCAGAAGTCGGTTCAAAATAATAAATCCATGTGTCAAAATTACATTTATAAAAAGTATAGTTTGTAAGGGAAACTGGAAATAGTATATCAGGTCTTAAATTCTACGTAATTTGAACCTTATGCAATAGTATTATGGCGTTTAATTCAATCAATTAGACAAAAAGAATCACCCCTACAAAATAAAACATTATTTCTCAATATAAGATAAGATAAGATAAGATACGGTAAGATACTTGCTTTTCACGCCGCAGGTCGTGGGTTCGATTCCCACCCGAGACAAATATTAGTGATGAACATTTGTGTTTGTGTCGAGTCTGGGTGTAAATATCTATTATATGTATATATTTACAAAAGAAAAGTATTATATGTATAGTATATGCCAGTTATCTGGTTTCCATAACACAAGCTCTACTTACCTTGGGACCAGGTGACCGTGTGTGTTAATGTCCCAGAATATTTTATTTATTTATATTTTCTTAGACAACCCTAACTTTTAAAGATACTGCCAATTATAATTATATTGTCAAATCTTTTATAATCAAAGAGAGTTCAGAAAAACAGATACTAGGGCTGACGCGAAATTATAGCAAAAAATTATGACATCAAAAATCGTATCAAAATGCAATGCAAATTAATTTCTGACATTAGTAATAATAAGTAAAGGTAGTATGCCGTTCCCGTTCAATTTGCTTAACAAGAATCTGGTCATTTTGATAAATATATAAGTAAAGAACTTCATCAAAAAAATTGTGCGACTCACAATTGTTAGTTTTTTAGTCAACTAGGTAATATCTATGAGCAGCGGTGGCGCATCGGTACGGGGCTCAAAAATAAATGCCAATCTGCAAGACTTGACTAAAAAATTAATTTATGTCATCTCTGCCTACACTTTTTATTCAAGTTGTATTTAACTGGGTTAAAACATAATTGTTTGGGACTCAACCCATCTCCGCAATCTCGCCCGTGCTATTCCTGTGCACCAGGATCGACAGCGGCGCCGTGAAGGCACTCGGGATTTGAACCTGGTCAAGTCCCGGGACACCTAAACTGTCTTGGATCCCGAATGAAGTTAATCAGAGAGATAAAAGGAGGAGTTGGAAAGTTACAATGTCCACTTCCCTCCAGGCAAAACGGAAGACAGCAGAGAGAAAAAAAGAGAGGTTTAAAATTGTCTCTTTTTTTAAGTAAAGTAAAGTTTATTCATATAGTAAGTAGTTACAATTAATATCTTAGAGTACAGGTTTATATCATAATAGGTAGTGTATAATACATTGACCTGAACTAGGTTGCCGTGTGTTTCAGGCTTAATAATAATAATAGTAAATATTCTGGGACATTAACACACATGGTCATCTGGTCCCAAGCTAAGCAGAGCTTAGCTAACTGGTATATACCATACATACATATAATACTTTTCTTTTGTAAATATATACTTATAATAGATATTTACACCCAGACTCGACACAAACACAAATGTTCATCACTAATATTTGTCTCGGGTGGGAATCGAACCCACGACCTGCGGCGTGAAAAGCAAGTATCTTACCATCCACGCCACCGGCCCGGCTTAAAGGGCAAACAATGTTTTATTAATCACTAAAGTGTAAAGTAAAATATAAATAACATATTTTATAACACTTATTCTAATACAAACTAAGTAGTAAATAATTATAATAAAAGAAACTTATTCACTTTAATACTAGTAATGACTTCTCTGTACCATCATGTCGTAAAAAGGAATGAGCACAAATATGTATGTAACAAATTGTGTTTACTAAAAAGGAGGCCTAACATCACAAACACTGTCAAATCTCCATATTGACATTTAAGCACTAATAGTATGTTATATAAAGCTTATATAAGCTCCGCATATTAAGCTTATGACTCATTTATTAACAATAGCTTATTTGGGTTTTGCATAAACATTGTTATTTAACTTTCCAATACATACTATGTACAGTCAGCAAAAAAATTCAATTATAATGACGAGCCGGAGCTTTTCACGCCGCAACTGCGCAGGTCGGGGTTCGATTCCCTACTGAGACAGACATTTGTGTGATGAACATGTTTTTTGTCTTGAGTTTGGGTGTAATTATTGTTTATAAGTAGGTATGTGTTTACAAGTCATGATTGTGACTCACTGGCGAATATGCGGGGGTTTAAAAAATTAAAAGGACTTTGAAACGTCGGGATCTAAACTCTAAAATAAACTGCGATAAAATCTGTTATAAAATAGTTTTATTTCAATTCGTAACGACTGATACTGCTGTGTTATTAACCGACTTTAAAAAGGAAGAGTTTCTCAATTCAACTGTATGTTTTATCATCACCTAGTAGTAGTACGCCACTGAGCACGATCCGCGGTTTTTCTCATCCAGTTCTTGCCAGCCGCCCTGCTGAGATCGTCACTCCACCTAGTCTGAGGGCGTCCTACGCTACGTTTGCCAATCCGTGGTCTCCACTCGAACTCGTTTACCCCAGCGGTTGGCGGTTCTGCTGCAGATACGACTAACCCACTGCCACTTCAGCTTACTAATCCGGTGGACTATACTGACTACATTAGTTCTCTGTCGGATCACTCTTCAGAGATACTCGGAGCCATTTCCATTTATAGATCGATCCTGATATTTTTTTTTTGTTTCAAGATGCACACTTTTCACGTGATCCTTTAAAAGTTTCATAAAAATTAGTTCTTTTTTATCCTATAATAGGTTTGCGCTTGACCACTACTTGCCCGATGTGAAGCAATGTTGCAGTCAACGATGGAACGCGCTTCCCTAATAAATACCGATTCACTCGTGTCTTGAAGATAGGTTGATTATAGTTATCGGGAAACAGAGATGCCGGTAACGAATTCCATAACTTGACAGTTCGCACAATAAAAGTGGAAGGAAAGCGCTTTGTGCGTTTTATTTTTCTTTTTTGGTTCAGTGATTTTTGAATGATTGTTGAAACATTAAAGTCTTCTTGTATTTTATAAAAAGCAAGCGTTCTTTGGGACGCTCTAGAGCCTAAGCAGCTTGTCGCATCTAAGCTTGATTCAATTGGAATTGTTTAAGTCGTGAGAGTAATACTTGGTACATCAATATTATTAAACAAATTTTTTGCGCCAAACAATATTCTTAAAGAAATAAAAAAAAAACGATACTTAAAAGTTATATCATAATCGCCTTTGAAAATCCTATAAATTCCTTTTTATTGTAGTTTTATTTCAATGTGTGATGTTCGCGTAAATCTAAGACAATACTATAAAACACAATACAATATACAAACTTTTTAGAAATCGAATTTAGAACTTCCTTCTTTTCTCAAGAAACATAACACTCTTCTGGTGCAGTCGGTTAAAAATAACCTCAACCATATTGAGCATGTTTGTCATAATCTCGAGTCATCCTCTACGGTTATATGGAGTGAAAGTTCGCAAATGTAGTACATTATTGTGTAACTGATCCTATATGGAGAAATGAGAGGATTATCTTGCTCACTACTGACCCAATCGGGCTTCGCTCTGGTGCTTTAACATGTACTTATACCTGGTTGTATAATAAATCAAGGTTTAATAAATATAGTGGGACAGTGGGACATTAACACACACGGTCATCTGATCCCAAATTAAGCAGAGCTTGTACTATGGAAACTAGATAACTGGTAATATACTACTTAAAATACTTTTCTTTTGTAAATACATACATAAATATAGATAATTACACCCAGACACAAGACAAACAGACAGGGGAATCGAACCCACGACCTGCGGCGTGAAAAGCAAGTATCTTACAGACCACGCCACCGGCCATCATAATAATATTTTCACTTATACGCGCTGCGACATTTAGTCCCAAATTAAACAATTTGGCTGGCCTGATGGTGGTGGTTAGTGACCCTGACTGCTACGCCAGAGGTCGTGGGTTCGATTCCCATCCAGGACAAATCTTCGTGTGATGAACTTGATTGTTTGATCTGTGTCTGGGTGTAAGTTACCATTATATGTATGTATTTATAGAAAAAAACGTTTATAAGTAGTTTACCAGTTCCTAGTACCCATAACACAAGGTAAATCAACTGGTAATTATGTTTACTAATAATTATCTGGTGGTAGGCTTCGGCCGTGGCTAGTGACCACCCACTGAACAAAGTCGCACCGCCAAGCGGCCTTGCCGTGTGCCGGTGCGATGTCTGGTGACACCATTTAAGAGGGTGGGTCAGATGCACCTTTATGGTTTCTAGCCATATAGAGCCTCATTCTACTGCCAACTCACCGAAAATCATTCGTAATCACGAGTGAATCGGTATATTGGGCGGGCGCGTCCCATCGTAGACTTCATCATTGCTTAACATCAGGCAAGTTGTCGACAGGCGCGGGCCTGTTGCAGAATAAAAAACGGCTCTGGATTCGAACTTAGGACCTAATGGGTATTAAGCCAAGGCTTGACTGAATGGTGGAATCAGGCAGCGATATGTCATTATTATGATAAGTAGCTAATGTCATTTGAATGTCACAACTTCCACAAATTACTTGTCTATTAGGATATTGCATGTCCACGGTTCATGAGTATCGGGCACAATGACAAACTGACATGTAACAATCTCAAAAATACTTATTATCACTTAGTATTGAAAGTAATGTTGAAAGTTTTTTTTTATACGGCTGCACCAGCCGTGGAGGCGACAGAAACACTCAAGGGCCTTTATTAGCTCACCGAAAAAGCCAGGTGAACCAATAAAAGCCTTTCCAGATGATTGGATTAGGTCATCCGAAAAAAAAAATCAACTATTAGTCAGTAGGTTTCCAACCGTGACTCCGTTCGTGCGTATGTCGGTTATTGCGCTAAACCATTAACCTCTTTTAGTAAAGTCGGATAACAAGTTATTCTGAATCCTTCCCTAGGTCTCCAACTGTCTCTATACCAAATTTCATCCAAATCTGTTTAGTAGTTTCGGCGTGAAAGCTCAAAAGATAGACAGACAAAGTTAGTTTCGCATCTATAATATTACTAAGGAATTGGTAAACGAAACTTTTCGTAGCCAACTAACGAGGAGTCACATACTTTCACATCTATTATATAAAATTTCCATGTCACAATGTTAGTTACCGTACTCCTCCGAAATGGCTTTACCGATTTTTACCAAATTTTATATGCGTATTCAGCAGGTCTGAGAATCGCCTACTATCTATTTTTCATAACCCTAAGTGATAAGGGTTGTTCCACCTTAAATTTTTTTTTTTATATTTTGACGAACTTTTGTGGTATTAAAAATACATACAACCCTAAATTTTCACCCTTCTATCACCAACCCCTATTTTTTAATAGTGAAATTAGTAATACGCGGTACGAAGTTCGCTGGGGCAGCTAGATTTTTTATAAAAACAATTTTAGATTACGGTTGGTAGAAAATGTTACTGTTCGTTATTAAAACAAATCGTTTTATTGACATAAAAACCGGGTATAACTCTGGTGGTACGCGGTCACTGTAGCCTACTGGACTCTGGGAATACCAGAGGCAGAGGTTATCAAGGTTATTATTCATTTAACCCTGAGAGTAACATTAATAAGTAACAATAGTGTCAGTACAACACGATTCAACTTGAACTTTCTTTTGCGGTTAGCGGTTGAGAGCTAAATAGCTAGCTAGCTATAAATCAAGGAAACCTCGAGAGGTTTTCTTGATTTATGTGTACGTCTGTGATATGAGGTTTATCTATCAATATAATCTACTATATAAAAATAAGTCGGGTTTTCCTTCCTGACGCTATAACTCCGGAACGCACGAACCGATTTCCATGGTTTTGCATTCGTTGGAAAGGTCTCGGACTCCGTGAGGTTTATAGCAAAGAAAATTCAGGAACATTTTCAACAGAAAAGCGGGAAAATGTTAGATAAAACGAAGCCATCTGGTGGCGAAACGGAGTTCGCCGGGTTTGCTAGTAATATATCAAAATCAATGCCACTTTTCGTTGTAATTTTATAACTCAAAAACGGGCTTACCTATCCAAACCAAATGTTAAGGCTTTGTTCGGACTATTTAGTAGATGGTTTATGTGAAGTTTGCACAAAATCGATCGAGCGGTTTTTCATTATCACATTTTTTGTAACAAATGAATTCAATAAATGGCGAGTTTACTGTCAAATTCAAACTTTTTTCAAATGGGGATTGTTCTGTCAAATTCGAACTTTTTTCAGTGTTGTTTTTTTTATTTTCGCAGGGCAGGGGTATGTGGGACTCCCAAAGGGATTCACTTAAACTCACTAAAACCTCCCTGGTGTTTCGTGGCGCATTTATACCAGGGGGCCGCGGAAATTATCCGATATCTACCCGTGCAAAACCGGGGCGAGCCGCTACTCTATCTAATAAAAATGAATCACTAAATATAAGCCCAAATCTTGTCTGTTTGTCTTGTGTCTGGGTGTAATTATCTATATTTAAGTATGTATTTACAAAAGAAAAGTATTATATGTGGTATAATACCGGTTACCTGTTTCCATAGTACAAGCTCTGCTAAGTTTGGGATCAGATTACCGTGTGTGTTAATGTCCCACTATTATTATTATTATATTTGGTAGGTCTGAGAATCGGTCGTTATCTATTTTTTATACGCCTAAATAATAATGCAATTATATAATTATCATTTTAATTCATTGAAATAAAACTACTTTATAACGGATTTTATCGCGGTTTATTTTAGATTTTAGATACCGACATTTCAAAGTTTTGGAAAAAGGACTTAATTTTAGTATAGCACCATGAATAATCCCGTACGAAGCCATTATCAGTGATGTCGAGAGCTGCCTAATTAAAAATAACCTGAAGAGAGATGATATGGAGGCCCTTCGCCAAGATATCTCATCGGTTCTGAGGCGATCTAGGCGATCTTATCATAGCATTAAAAAACTTGCGAACTAGGCCAGAATTAACTGGTCTCCCGATGATAGTGGCCAAGCGCCCTCAAGCGACACCGTTTCATGCATAAATGCATTGATTTATTTTAGCTGCCTTTTAATCAAATAGAAATACAAACATAAGTTCCGGAAATATAGGATTTCTTAAAATCATTTTCATTTTCAGAATCTAGCTCTCAAAGAAATACGGACTGCCTTGGTTCATTTATTGACTTTATCAATTTTCTTACAAACGATCCTTGTAAATTTTAAATGCGTAGACTTGCGTAGAGATGTTTTTTTTATTTCCCGTCTTCATAATGTGTATAATCAGCTTTTGATTCATAACCGCTTTCCTACAATTCCTACATAACCGCCAATTAATTTCCCGGTAAGAAAAGAAACGCACAATGTTATGTAAATAGACTACTAAACACGTTAGTATTCTATTGAATTTACACGTTATAACACGTTAATTTACAAATAATAACTAAAATATAATTAATTAAAAATGAAATTAATTAATTGCAAATAATTAATAAGTATTCTATTGAATTTATACGTTATAACACGTTAATTTACAGTTTTTAATTAAAAAATAATTAAAAACATTTATTAAATTATTTAGTGTAAATAACTATTAATAATTTTAAAATGTATTGTATTGTTATAAAGTGTTGAAACGATTAGTGTTTTAAAATGGACGACGGATATTTGAAAATGGAACGATCTTTTTTAAGAACTGTGTTTTACTTTTTTGAATTATTGTTATTATGGAAATGCATTAAAAATAATTTAGGTTAATTTACGTTAATATTAAAAATAAAAAACGGTAAAAAGTGATAATCAAAGCAAAAACATTTAAAATGATACAAAAAAAGACAATTTTATTGACAATTACTGTGAAATTAATGTATTTTTTTTAAATTATGTGAAGTTTCAAAAATGAAGTGGTTATGGATCATTTTTATTATCTGCTTATTGATAGCACCATCGAGTGAAAAGAAAAAGTCGAGTAAAAATAAGAAAAGTAAAGATAAATACAAAATTAAATCTGACAGTTGGATATATCCAGGTATTGCTTTTTTTCAGATGATCATTGGCCGCCTTAGAAATTTTAACACGGAACTTGTATTGCGTTTCCCTCTGCCGAGGTACATGAACAGTTTGGATACAGTACGTGGTTTCCTTGTTTCCTCAAAAACGAGCGAAAAAGAATAAAAAATACGGCTAAGAGAAGTTCATTCAACGCTATCTATCATTAAAGTACTCAAACGTAATTTGTTTTAAAGTGTTTTGAATTCATCACCGCCATTTTAATCGAAATACTAAGAACTATATTTACATTAAAATACTAGATGTTGCGTCTAAAACAAATTGTTCAAGACAAGTTAATTCACCCTATTTATATTTTTTATCTCTCTCACACTTTACCATTGCAACTGGCCAGAAAGAGACAGAAAATATACGAGTTTTCGTTCAAACTTGTTTTGCTCAAGGTCATATCTCTTGTCATCAACAATTTGTTCTAGACACAGTCTCCAGTGATTTAGATATACCTATTTCTTGCGAAATACTCTACTTAATATTTTGTTTCAACGCTATCTATTATCAAAATAATCAAGTTTACTTTCATTATTCCAGGCTGCGGCATAGCTGGTAAGCAGGCGGCGCAGCGGCGCATAGTGGGCGGCGATGACGCGGGCTTCGGGACCTTCCCGTGGCAGGCCTACATCAGGATCGGATCCTCAAGGTTATACTACGCATATATAATATTATATACTACATTATAGATTAAATACCATACATACGTATATATTTGTCTATACATATGTCATCATGACCTACAAACATCAAAACCAAAATAAACACCCAAAAACATGAAGATATGTATCTATCTCTATTTCACTCTGTAGTCGGTAGCTCTCTTTCATTTTCAGTATGATAAAAAGAGAGCGACAAACCACAGGGATCAAATTGGTATAAAGAACTTCACGATCAAAACTTTTTTTAACCAAAAACTCGACAGATTGAATATCTCTAAACTGCTTTTAAATTTTGCAATTTATCATTAAAGTGGAATTAAATCTACATTTTGTACATTATTTTACAAATATCACTCATGGGAACACAGTGCATAGCAATACATTAGCCGCATTGAAATGATCAACATCATTGAGATGACAAATTGATTATATCAACGCAACTTAAACACTCAAATTCTTTTGTAACAAACTCTTTTACTGTACAATATACTTTTTACGTTACACTTCTACAAGGAATTACAGTAAAATTAACAAATCGGACATCGGAAACTTCGGAACTATCGTAGTTACGAGCTGGGTCACTTCCTTACTAAAAATTTCATATTCAATTGAGTGTACCTACGGATGCGTGAGACTGTACCAAAAGTCTAATGGTAATAACCCTCATAGTGTAATGATAATGAGATCCATGTGCTCATTGTTGTCACAAAAATTTGTTGCACACCTGCTTTGTCATAGTTTTGTTAATTTTTCTGTATTTTTCACTTAACACCCGCACAATAAATACAAGCACACAACACTAAACCTCGCCTCTCAATTCGCAACCTGATTGGTTCTTAAAGTCACGTGATCTCAGCAACCAATCAGGTTGCGAGTTACGAGTCAGTGTTAAATATTACCTTGTACTCGTTCATTTTTATTTCATTATTTAGTTTTAGTATGAAAATAGCAAAATAGTGTTTGGTAAATAAAAAAATCCAAACGTTTAACATAGGAAACAGAGGAAAGGAACTTTTTAGTATATTTACTATCTAAAATCACTTATGTTATTTATTTATTGGCTTATGCAGTCTCGCTTTGCTTCGGGAGCGCTAAATATATTTATGACACTAAAAAAACCGTTTGCTATGCATTTTTAATGTTTCTACAATAGAGTGTTCACAGAACAAAAAATCTCCTTTATTGATACAGATTATTAAAATTTACAAAGTTTAGCTTGTCAAAATCTTGATATATAAACTGTTTATACTTAAATTCCTTTGTTTCCTATTTTTTGTGTACTGTTCACTAATAAACTAAAAATACTAAATTTGTGTTCTTTTTCATAACTTATTTTTTTGACTAATTGATTTGCTTTCCGCCTCATGCTATGTGTAAATAACCCTTTAATGAGTGGAAATAAAATTAAATACATTTTATAATGTCAATTTATCTATCATATTACTAAAGGCGGAAGTTTATGACCGTGTTTACGAAACAAATTTGAAATTCGAATATGTATTTCAAATTCGTACAGTATTTTTTGTGAAAAGGTACGCCTTTTCTTAAAAAAAACTGTACGAATTTGAATCAAAAATTGCTCACAGATAGTTAATTATTGGCATACTTTTTATCCATAAAATGTTAGGTTCCCGTAGGATTGTCAAAAATAAAAACTATTACTTCATTACCTAGGTACCTACTTACCTACGTCAGTAGCTTTTGTATTGAAGACCAAAACGAAAAAAGGAATTTTTTTTTAATTAGTAAAAATAAAAGTAAAAAAAAAAATTTTTAGAATTTATTTCCACTCATGTGTGCCATAACACTAAAAAATAACATAATTAATAATTAATTTTACAGATGCAACATGCTTATGTCGATATTCGAGCTTATTGGCTGGAAGCAGTGTTGGATAGAGAGGTAAATGTGCGAAAGAGATAGCATGATGGTTAGCAGCTTCGTCTTCTTTTGGTGAAGTGTTTAACGAGGGCTGTGACGTCACAGGATATTTAAATACTATTTATTTTCGTTTTAGGAGCGAAGGAGTTTTTAGTCTTTAGGCGTTATGTTTTAAGGGTTTTTTATATTTTCACATAGTTTAGTTATATAATTACTTATCTTTATGTAATTATGTATATTTACAAAAATCTTTTCTTCTTACTTTTACAAAAAGCACTTCCACGTTTGAATATAAAATGTTGCTGACGTCATAATATGGCGTGGCGTAAGATAAAAATGTCTGTAATAATTTCATTATTTAAATTTACAGTCAATAAGTACCTACCTATTTTTTCTTACACCAACCTGCCGAATTTCAAAATAAAATATTGAAGAGAAGTTCAAAATTTTTATATAGGTACATTATTATTCTAAATAATTCAAATGCACCAAAAAAATATGTACATAATGCGTAGAGTAAAATAAAAATTACTTTAGTACAACATATTACACATTTTCATTGTTTCAAAAAGTTATTCTTTTTAAACTTCTAAATTAAAATTTAAAATGGTCGTTCATTTTAAATTCGAATTTAGAACGTCAGACCGTTAATATGAATACATATTTTTACCAAATTCTAAATTGAAATGCACCACGATGGTAGGAACTTGATTACATTTCCTTCTTCGGTACATTAGTACTTCAAATAGTTTAATTTCCTCATTTTATTTATTTCGTATTATACACCAACTTTTTCGCACATTCCTCTTACTTTGGTTTTAGTAAATAATAATTAAATAATTGCATTATAAAAGTAGTAAGTAGTGTGGGACGCCCTCCAGCTAGGTGGAGTGATGATCTGCGAAAGATAGCCGGCAGTTGGATGCGACAAACCGAGAACAGGGTGCGATGGCGCTAATTGGGAGAAGTCTATGTCCAGTTGTGAACTGCCAAGTTGTCGAATTCGCTACCGGCATCGCTATTTACCGAGTTATAATCTGCCTGTCTTCAAGTCACGAGTGAATCGGTATTTACTGGGTCAGCGCGTTTCATCGTAGACTGCATCATTGCTTAACAACAGGCAGGCTTGACCTGCCTGTTGCTAAGCAATGATGCAGCTTAAAACAGAATAAGAAAAATAAAGATCTTTGTTAATTTTTTTAGGTTAAGTATTTATTTTTCAGGCAGTATAGGTACCTTTTGTATAAACATGTTTTATTAGCTTTGCATGAATCTGTTTGTATATATATAGCTATTGTAAATATTTTTTGTGCTTTTTTATAGATATTTATATTTTGATTATGTTTTACAGCGCCTCCTCTTATGTTATTATTTTTTTTAATAGTAGGTAATTTAAGCTTTTTATTTTTATTAACATAGGCACCTTTGTTTATCAATTTTTATTAAAATTTAAATTTCGATCATTTTGACGTGTTCGTGACAGTGGTAAGTACAAAAAAAATTTCATTTTGATTGTTATCTGATTTACTTCGATTGTCATCTTTCGATTGGCTTAGAACGTAGTTTTTTAGGTTTTTTTACTACTAATCTTTAAAACCTTGTATACATTTAAAATGATAGTTTCAATGTAATGACCGTACAAGACCGCTGAAGTTTTATCAGTTTTTTATCACTAATCTTTTAAAAGCTTGTATACTTATTTAAACTTGACATTGGCAAAATTGCGGAATAGTTTCTGCAGAGGCCATAATTAAAAGAAGAAGAAGAAGATCTTTCGATTGTCAATTCTTTAAGATTGTTCTGACCGTAGATGTAGGCTAAGGGTTCTGACTGACACACTGTTTGACAAAAGACTTAGGTACAGATATTTTATATATATTACTAGCGACCCGCCCCGGTTTCGCACGGGTGCAATGCTGATACTAAATATACTTACCTACTACAGAATGTTCTAAACACAGAGCAATATTTATCGCTAACAATTTACTTTCAACTTCAACTTCAACTTTGATGTTTATGGCTCCACCGTGACAACGATGATTCTGCCAATGTCAAGGTTAGAGAACACAGACAATTTACTTTAATTCAATTCAATTTTTAGGAAGGTAGCTAGAGCAATAACCCTTAAGACATACTGCTTGAGAACGATTACGTATATATGAATCCATCCATATGAGTAGGTTGCCATGTATACCAATGTTTCTGAGCTTCACAATTAATAAGTCATGATTTATTTTATCGAAGGCTTTCGAAAAATCGGAATAATACTAGACATACGTTCAAACTTAATCATTAGGACGTAATAAAGAAAGAAAGAAAATCACTTATTTGACAGAGACAGGACACACAGAATCAAATCATAAAAAAGACACGAGAAGAGAAAAAAAAACCTAAATAAAAAGAGATGTGTGATCCATCAGTGTCAAACATGGACATTGCTCAGTAAACGCTGTGAGTGCCTATTAGAGACGACCCACAGCACTGATTTTCAGCAATGTTCATATTCCCACAGTGTAAATAATAATAATCTTTCTTTAGAACACACAACAAAAAAAGAAAATAATAATAATATAGTAGGACATTAACACATACGGCCATGATCCCAAACTAAGCAGAGCTTGTACTATGGAAACCAGATAACTGGTAATATACTACATATAATACTTTTCTTTTGTAAATTCATGAGATAATTACACCCAGACTCGAAACAAACAGACAAATGTTCATCACACAAATGTCTGTTACGGGTGGAAATCGAACCCACGACCACCGGCTCTTCAATACGTGTCCGATATTTTTAATTGATTTATCTGACGGACAACACAAAAATTATGTGTCGTCATCCTTACCGCTTTTAATTAGACACAATTAGAACAATTTAACGAAACCCTTCAAGTGAATTTATATGTGGGTCCGATACGGATTTCACCATTTTGAGAACTGGAAATTATTTAGACCGAATCGAGTTTTGGCGAATCTACGAATCTACGATTAAATCTTTGCTCTTGTTATGGTTCCGTAGATATGCTCTTTATTCTTTCATCATAAGTTTTATTCATTGTGTTGAAAAATCTTTAGTAATTGAGCTAAGAGTAAAGTCGTGTCATATGTAATTGGACTTCAGCCATCACCTTAATCCCGCTATTGCTACTCCTGTACGCGAGGATCGATAGCGGCACCACGAAGAGACTCAGAATTTGAATCCGGCCAAGTCCCAGGACACCTAAATTGTCTTGGATCCCATTGTATTCAACTAGGACTGATCCACAAATTTAAAGTCGTTCAGCGAGCTATAGAAAGTGCTATGCTCGAAGTATCTCTGAAAGATCGAATACCTACGCAAGGAAGTGATCCGACAGAGAACTAAGGTAATCGACATAGTCCACCGGATTAGTAAGCTGAACTGAGAATCGCTGAGGTAAACGAGTTCTTGTATGGAGACTATGAATTGGCAAACGTAGCGTAAGACGCCCTCAGACTAGCTGGAGTGACAATCTCAGCAAGGCTGGCAAGAACTGGATAAGAAAAGCAACGGATCGTGTTCAGGGGCGTACTTTAGGAGAGGCGGTTCCAGCGGTTCGACGGGCCGGTGGCGTGGTCGGTAAGATACTTGCTTTTCACGCCGCAGGTCGTGGGTGCGATTTCCATCCGCGTCAAACATTAGGGATAAACATTTGTGTTTGTGTCAAGTCTGGATGTAAATATCTATTATAAGTATATATTTACAAAAGAAAAGTGTTATATGTTTGTTTAAACCAGATATCTAATTTCCATAACACAAGCTCTGCTTAGCGTGGGACCAGATGACCGTGTGTTAATGTCCCAGAATATTTATTTAGGTATGTATTTATTATAATATTTATCAATAAATATATTTTTTTTCTATGACAATCGTTACATGTAGTCTGTAGCCAATATAATCTGACACCTGGTCATACCATCTCGGCTACCGGTTCCCTATGGGTTTCGAGGTCTGATGGCAGTCGCTCGTATAATTATTCTGGTAGCTAGCCGCATCAGGTTAGACTGGCAAGCCGACCGACCGATAGAAATGGGAAAAAGGCAAGGGATTCCCCCTTGATGATGAAATAATATTTTTTGATAATATTTTTTTTTTATTTGTTTAATTTCGATTTCCTTTATGTGATTTTATGAGAAAGTCAGGCTATATGTCATAATAGAATAAATAGGCTGTATTTCTCATCTTTTGGCAAAGCCTATATTTCACACATTTCCAAATTCTCACTTATTTTAACATTACTATTGTTACGAACTTATGGTGAAAGAATATTTTACGTGAATGTTTTAGATTTTCTCATCGATAGCGGGGTATAAAAGTTTATAAAATAATTGTAAGATAAAAAATAATTTCAATTATGTGTGAATATTTTTATGAGATTTTGTAGATTACAGTAACTTTTTCTTAAATAACAGCATTTAAAAATATACGAACTATGTCCAAACAAAAACCCAAAAATCGCTCTCGAGAGTTGATTCCTGGTCGTGCCTAAACATCTTTGTGTGAATTTTTCACCTCCGCTGCATACCTAAGAACTAATCATTCGAGGACATGTGACATCCACCTACCTACACTTAGCCAGCGTTTGTGGATTACGGCCAAAACTCTCTCTAATTGTAAGATAATTGAGAGAAGACCAGTGCTCAGCAGTGGGACACTAAAAAGGTTGACGTGATCCCTCCTTGTTTGAAGAGAGATGGAAAATCTGATTGTCCAATTTTCTGAATGGATAACAATAGGGATAATGACAAGGTCAGAAAAATCGTATATTAATTAGTCCGTCACTAATATTATAAAAAAATGTTACACTTGTATTTTCTTTCTTTTTCTTTTAATATTTTAGGGCATTAACACACATGGTCATCCGGTCCCAAGCTAAGCAGAGCTTGTGTTATGGAAACCAAATAACTGGTAATATAATACGTATGATACTTTTCTTTTGTAAATATATACTTCTAATAGATATTTACACCCAGCTCGACACACACAAATGTTTATCATTAATGTCTGTCTCGGGTGGGAATCGAACCCACGACCTGCGGCGTGAAAAGCAAGTGTCTTAACGACCACCCCACCGGCCCTTATTTTTTGCTTTATCATTGAAATGAAACAATAAAGATATAACGCATTAAAGGTATGGAGTGGGAGTACCTTTGTATAAACTTACCTAGGTGTGACGTTTTCGAGATTTCGCTTGGACGTGTCACCGTAATCTTTTTACACAAAAAAGGAGAAAAATATGTATCCGACATTTTTAATATATCTTTCTAATTCAACAATATAGTGGAAAAAGTTGAAATGGAATTGGACTGGTCATATTTGTTGTATGCATCGAGACAGATGGGCTCGTATCACGACGCTGTGGATTCCTGGAGACGGTCGTGGTCTCCGAGGAAGACCACGGAACGATGGTGCGATGATATAAGCTCGTTTGTCGCGACTTGGACGGAGGAAGCTATCAATAGGGACAGTTGGAAGGCTAAGGGGAGAGCTTTTGCTCTGGCTTTTTTCTGCTTAGCTTACGACCAGATGACTGTGTGTGTTAACGTCCCAGAATATTAATTTATTTACCTACATAGAACGTAGTCATAACTCGTTTTAGATAGGTATAAACGATATATAAATTAATATTGTAATTAACCAGTGTATATGACCTTTACATTCAATAAACTTTTTTTTAACTAGCTCACTAGCAAATATTGTACTTAATCGGATGTACATCCGATTAAACAGAGTAGTTCAGAGTACCTATGTTAAAACTTGAAACTTTGTACCAACATGCAGGTACTATATACATAAACAAATAAATTATCAGTCATCCGACACCTCCTATTATCTTTCTGAATCAGTTCCTGCGGAATTCAAGATAGTTTAAGCCGGGTTTCTAACTCGAGTCTCCTCACGTGCGCCGATCATGACTTACTGGCTCCAAATTATCACTGGCACCAATCATCAGTGCAGAGTATCAGTGCTAGTCTTGATACCAGCCCCATTTTTGAGATTTCACTTACTAAGGTTTAACCTTCATATCCTCATCGTTAAACACATAGTTATACAAATTCTAACTACCCCCCTAAATCTTCTAGGTGCGGTGGATCTCTCATATCTCGGCGGCATGTCGTCACCGCCGGCCACTGCGTTGCGCGTGCGCAGCCACGTCACGTCCGCGTCACACTTGGTGATTACGTCATCAACTCTGCTGCAGAACCCTTGCCTGCTTACACCTTCGGAGTCAGGACTATTAAAGTGCACCCAATGTTTAAGTTTACACCGCAAGCCGATCGGTTTGATGTAGCGGTGTTGACGTTAGACAGAAATGTGCATTACATGCCACATATTGGTAAGTATTTTTGTATCTTATTATTATCTAGCTTTCCGACAGCCACTTCGCCCGCGTGTATGTCGGTTATCGCGCCAAAACATTACCTTCATTTTGCGCAGTCGGATAAAAACTATCCTATGTCCTTTCTCGGGTCTCAAACTACCTCCATACCCAATTTCATCCAAATCAGTTATGTAGTTTAGGCGTGAAAGCAACACAGACAGACAGAGTTACTTTCGCATTTATAATATTAGTAAGGATAAGGTTAAGGATTCTTTATGGTCTAAACTCTCTCAAATATCTTAGGAGTTGTTGAGCAGCGGTGGCGCAGCGGTATTAGCATCGTTTTTGAAATATAACTGTTCGATCCTCAGTTATGCCCACACATCTTTGTGTGAATTGTTTCATCGCCGTAGGACCTAAATAGGACAACCTATTTAGGTCCTACGATTTTAATAGGTACTAGAGATCTTCAATAAAACGAAAGTGGACTGTATTTAAAGGTGTAATAGTAAAAAAACAATATGAAGACAAAAAGTGTCCCGTGTGGCGCTTCTATGCAGTGTTCTGTGCGCACTGCAGTCCACCCTCTGCGCCCGCGCATCTTGCATGTCGATGCATCGACATCCGCTGCTCAATATCGGTGAAGGAAAACAAATCAAAAACCGGCATTTCCAAGGAGTAATCATTCGAGGAGCTGTGACACTTACCAACCCGCAGTTGGCCAGTGTGTGTGGATTAAGGCCTAAACTCTCTCAACTCGTAATATAGTTGATTGAAAACCAGTGTTCAGGAGTGGGACCCTAAAAAGGGTAAAAGTGAAACCTTGTAATAATAATTGGCTATTCTTAGTTGGCAGAAACAAAATATAATATTTAATAATAATAATAATTAGAGTACGTAACACCGAGCTGCGCTCAAAAACACAAATCGCTGATGTAGCTCGGAAGGCCTCTAAGTTGAAGTGGGATTGGGCTGGCCATGTTTGCCGTATGGCAAGCGAGCTGTGGGCAAAGATAGCCACAGACTGGCATCCAGACCCAAGGAGGAGGCGTCGCGGTAGACCGAGAAGAAGATGGCGGGACGAAATAGATAGATTCTCAGATAATTGGATGGAGGTGGCACAAGACCGCGACGCCTGGAAGGTGTTAGGGGAGGCCTTTGCCCAGCAGTGGGATGATCCGGGCTAATAATAATAATAATAATTGTATTCATTACTACTCAAAAGGAAATTATACAAAATATAAGCTATTTATGGCTGTGTACAAAATTATTAAGTGGCCTAATACAGATGAAAGGGTCACTTTTCTCTGCGTACATCTCTAATTCAATAGTCTCAATAATTCAAAATCAAAGTAATATTCATAATATTCAAAGTATAGTAAAAATCAAAATCAAAGTCAAAGACAAATATTTAATTTTTGAGATGCTGTTAGTCCACATTAAATCATCAATGATTTCGTAGATTCTTTAAACTCTTCACTTAAAGTAAATTATTACATCAAAGTCATTATTGTTAAATTTCAGCCCCTATATGCCTGCCGGAGCGCGGGTCAGACTTCCTCGGTCAGTACGGCTGGGCGGCGGGCTGGGGCGCGCTGTCCCCCGGCTCGCGGCTGCGCCCGCGCACGCTGCAGGCGGTCGATGTGCCGGTGCTCGACAACAGGGTTTGCGAGCGGTGGCATCGAGCCAATGGTTAGTTAATACCTTTTGAGATTTTGGAGTTTTTACCTATTAGCTTTTTGACTTTGCCGTTTTTTGTCAGGAAAACATCGTAAGGAAACCGGCATGGCCAAGAACTAATCATTTGTCGACATGTGAGATCCACCAACCCGCACTTGGCCAGTGTGTGTGGATTTGGCCTAAACTCTCTCAACTCGTAAGATAGTTGAGAGAAGACTGGTACCCAGCAGTGGGACTCTGAAAATGGTTGAAGTGAGGAACTCTCATCCAATTCATGCCAGTTCTGGTCAAAAGCTAAACACACCAATGTTTTCTTTTTAACCCCGAACAGAAATAGGGGTGATATAAGTGTGATGCATCTGTTTTTAGGTTTGTTGCCTGGTAACGTCTAAACGGATAGACCGATTTAGATTTGATTTTTTTGTTAGAAAGCTAAAGTGATCAAAATGGTTTTTAATTTAAAATTAGGCCAGTGGATAATACATTTATAATTTAGAATAACTTTCTTCAATGGAATGTTCGTTATCAAACATTGTTATATTTTGCTCGTCGAAGTGTTACAAAAAGGCGGAATGTTTATTAACTTGTCAAGGAAACAAGTTAAAACCTGTTTAGTATAAGTACAAAACTTATCTGTCTAATCCTTTAAAAATTTGTTGCCCTTACTTTAATTTAGTTATTTTTTACATTCCAGGTATAAATGTAGTAATTTACCCTGAAATGCTCTGCGCTGGGTACCGGGGAGGCGGGAAGGACTCATGCCAGGGGGACTCTGGAGGTCCCCTGATGCTGGAGAGGGCGGGCCGGTGGTTCCTTATAGGCGTCGTTTCCGCAGGGTACTCTTGTGCCAGCCGAGGCCAGCCTGGGATCTACCATAGAGTTGCACATACAGTAGATTGGATCTCGCATGCTACGACTTTATCATAGCAAAGGATGAAGGTTTTCTTAATTTTGTTAAAGGTCGTGGCATACTTAAATTATCGATGGCATCGTTCGATGTTGCCGTTTGTTTTCTGAAGGTGGGTAGTTTGTGACGCTTTTTTTAAAGATTATTCTTGATCTAAAGATTATGTTTTGGTCACAAATGAGATTAGTCAATGAAAAATACAATTCTAAATATTTAATAAGTGGCCACACATTTTTATTAAATAATCAATATGTTGTGCCGAATGTGTGAAAATATCCGATATAGGTCTGAAAGGTCCTCATATATTTATTTCTCATTTTATTCATTTTTTTTATTTAATCGAGTTAAAAAGGACGTATCGGACAACTTTTTTCCTAATTGATAATACACTGTCAGAATAAATATTTTTTTACTGATTTCGCCTATGTTTGTAATACAGTTGCGATAAATAATGTCAGAAACTTACTGCTTTCTTATGACATGCATTATGTCATATTGATTGTCACACAGAAGTTTTCTTCAATTAATAACCTTGAAATACTTTTTGTGCCTGATGATATTTGAATATTGGCAATGCTCGTTATGGTGACCGTTTATACCATTTGGTAAGCTGATTGCGTTTGATTTATTAGTACATAAAAAATCATTACTCGTAAAATTTTTTTTTCACTATTTGTGACAACTTTGAAAAAAGAAAACAGCTATTGTTTCGTTCTGTCAATTACCTGTCATAAAGTGTCCTATACAGTGTGCTACGACCTTATTGTTTCGTTGTTCAGTAAAATGGCAAATTGCTTTGGCTTTGTCTAATCAAAGTCAGAATAATTTGCTAAGTACTATGTTTCGATAACTTAATTTAACTTCTAAATTCAATTAAACTAAGTGTATATTATTCTTGTAAATTGTAAATTATTATGAAGTCTTGCTATTGAAAGAATGTGTGTCTCAAACCCCTTATTTTGCCAGATTATTCTATACACTATTAAAAATATTTTAGATACTTTTTTCAAAATATTCGGATGGAAATGGATGCCTTTTGTAAGATCAAATTTGTTTTGGACACTGCGTGATTACCCAACTGAACGCACAGACATTGTCCCTAGACGTAACAATGACAGTCACAGACAAGCAACCTAAGTGACATTGACGTCTATTGATGCTGAAATGACACGTTGTTTTGCTGTCACAAATGACTGAAGTGACACCCAATCGCCTGTATAGCTAATGTTTGTATAGCTTGCTACGTTTAATGTTACGCGATGCAATAGAGACTAGACTAGAGACTATCAGTGTAAACTTATTTGTGACTAAGTAGATATAGTTGTGACTTAGTACACATATTTATGACTATAAAGACATTATAATTCTTCATTTGATTCACAGATGGCACTGGTTTAAAAAATAAGCAACTCTAGTTGCTTATTTGGTTGTAACACTTTTTTTGCACCAAATTATGGTGTAAGATTTTGGTGCAAAAAAGAGTAAGAGCACGTTAATCTGTTAGTGCCGGTTGTCATAACAGGACAATTAGAAAATTATTACAGAAATCGTTACTGGTAGTCAGAAGCCTAATGTAATCTGATACCTGGTCAAACCATTTCGGCTACTGGTACGTACGGGTTTAGAGGTCTGATGGTAGTTGCTTGTTTAATTCTGATAGCTAGCCGCTACAGGTTAGACTGCAATAGGAAAAAGGTAAGGGAAATGATAAAACTTTAAAGTAAGAAATATGAAAAGAAATTATAAGAAATTGTGGTCCAATTATTCTCGAATGCGGTACAAGAACCTGCACTGGATCTTGGGACGAAACAGCAGACTGAGTCTTGATAATAAACATACCAACAAATACAAAAGTCGCTTGGAGGTGCATCCAAATCTATTGGCTGTCGCTCTCAGAACAAGAAGCTACACTAAAAGGCTGAAATGGAATGATATTCTATAGCGATATTTAAAATAAAATAAAAATATATACATAATACTTATGTATATAACTTGAATATAGGAGTAGATGAATCAATGGATCCACGCTCTTCATGAAAACAACACATACAACACATCTGCTAAAGGTAAAATAGAACTGATTGCAGATTCACTTAGAGGAAAAAAAATATTCTCGAAGAAACGTATGATAATATGTAGGTTCGAGGGCATTCTGAAATCAGTAATTTAATGGCTACAGTAAATAAGTAAAAGAACTGTATCATCATTGTCATCGGTATATAGCAGTCTGCTGTTGGACATAGGCTTCTCCCAATAAGCGACATTTTCACCCTCTCGTCGGCTTGTAGCATCCAGCTACTGCCGACTATCTTTAGCAGATCGTCACTCTACCTAGCTGGAGGGCATCCTACACTATATTGTTGAGATGTGGTCTACACTCGAGAACTCGCTTACTCCATTGGTTATCAGTTCTTCCACAGATATGGCCAGCCCTCTGCCACTTTTTTTGTCCGATAGAACTGTATGTAATGCCCAATATTTATTCATCATTACAAACCAACTCCCTTATTCAAGTAGAGTGTGGTACATGGATACATAGATATTTGGTGGTAGTTTATGAATATTAATGGGTTGATATTGACTTCTGCTTATACCTTCGAGTAATACAGGCTTGGTATTTTATGTTATGAATAAGTTTGTAAATATCCTGTTGTCGATTAACAAACCCAGATCAGGTCTACTCGACGGTCCCGGTGTGTACCAGACCTAAAACGTTGACTCTACTCAACAGCCTGATGCCGAAAACCTGGAGTTGTCCGACAACATTATGAGCTAAGGTTCGTCTCGAAATGGAGAGCCTTCATGGAAGTTGTCGTGTATCAGTTTAGAGCCTTCTAATGGCTTACCGAAAATGTCCGGTGATCTATAGGCCGACCGTTTAACTCGTGTATCGCCTATAGCCAAGAATCTGACTCCTCAAGCTGCACAGACAGTGATGATGATTCAAGCGATATGGATATTAGTGACGAATAGTCTTACATTACTTTTATCTGTGGTTAAATAGTTCTTTAAGTGATTTAATTAATGTTTTATGACTTTACCTCAGATGGCGATACGCGAGTTTAACGGTTGGCCTATAATACCAGCCTTAGGTATGGCTATTTAAAAAGGCTTTTATAGAAAAAAAATCGGTGGACAAATCAAGGAATACATTCTTTCAACAGTAAGACTAATCTATTGAAATATCAGAGACGAAAGGAAGAGTTGACGTTCATTTTAATGAATAGTGTATAGGTAATGTGAATGACATTGTGAGTTTCACTATTCATATTTGTATAAAAAAAGAATTACATTCTTTATTTAACTACTCTATGTCTTCAAAATTGCAAAAGCTTTAAACAAGTTGTGAAAATTGACATTTAATTATTTCGTTTAATGTCTGGCAAATAAAGTGATTAAATGTTTATTTTGACATTTAAAGAACAGAAGTAACAGTTTTCGTATGTCTAATTAACGAACAAAATATTGTATTAATGATCAATTCGATGTGAAACGTGTTTTTTGTCAACTACGCAACGAAGTAACATTAACATTTTAAGTCTTTTCCACCAAATAGTTTATAAAATTTTATAAAAATATCAGATATATTTTACGTAATTATGTATTTTATAACTATCTCAAACAGTTATTTTATTACATTTAATAAAAAAAATACTTCGATCTAGACCACTATATTGCGTTATTTATCTTTGTTAACATGTTGTAAATCACCCACTCCTACTTACTAGCAAAATTCTGTAATAAAATAGGCAAAGAAATCGATGGCTGAACATGAAAAACCGAAGATTTATTTGTAACAATTTGCAAAAGAAAATATATCAACTCATGTTTCACCCGCTGATACTAGCATTAACGTTATAGTATTGTTTACTTGAGAATATATTTTTAATAATTATATACATCATATTTATATATTTAAACATATTTAATATAATATTTATATATTTTTGATATAAGATTTTTATTGTGATAAATTCATATAATCTAAATTATATTATTATAATAATTTGTACTCGCTTTGATTTGCAATATAACAATAATAAATATATAATTGTAATAAGTGCCTGCACATTTTGTAAATACCCATCTAGGATTGTTATTATTAAATGTAAATATTATTAAAGGTCTATTTCTATCTTTTTACCATTTCGAAATGTAAATATTATAATTTAGGTTATTATTAAAATACGCTTGTTGTAAGTTATTATGCTTTTAATTTATTTTTGAATGATTTATTTTCAAATTGAAAAAAATATGTTGTAAGTTTTTTATAACGAGAACAAAATATTTGTTGATGAAGTAACATTTATTATTAAGTAATTTAAATAAATAAATTGTATTTATTGTTAGTAAAATGTTTCTTTTTTGTCTACTGTTATCTATCATTATAAAATCTTATCAACCTGTTACTGGGCGAAGGCCTAACACCTTCCAGATTTTGTAATCCTTAGCCACCTTCATCCACCTGTACAAAAAAAACCGCTAAGCTGAAGTAGAATTATGTGGGCTAGTTTTGGTTGTTAGGCAAACGACCTGTGGGCTAGCAACAGATTGTCGCCCAAACACAGCAGCATACGTCGTGCCAGACCTGGAGATGGCTAGACAAACTTCATATTTATTTGTCTCTCCGAACTTATAGGCTCGACCGTCCTTGGGCGGCTCACCGGTGAACCAATAAAGGCCCTTCCAGCTAATTAGGTTTAGTTACACTCACTTTTTTCACTCTAAGGCGTAGTTATAGAAGAATAATATATAAAATAATATTAGTGTCACCTTACATCGTGATTTTGTAAGTACGCACTTTCAAACAGCATAAATTCAATATTGTTCATTTTTGTATAAAATAAATTTTGTTCACTATCGCTTATCAACCGCGACGCGTGTGTTCTAGATCAATCAAACTATTATCATTTGTTCTATCATTAAGTCAGTTAAATTTCTAAGCCTCTTTCAATCTACCAACTATAGATATCCTACAATTAGAAGCTATAATTAAAATAAATCGGCTACCGTACGAGATTAGACATAAAAAAACATGCACTTTTTCAATGCAATAAATATTTATTAGGCTTAGTGACTAGTACATTTGATGATTACAGAATGTATAATACACATTTATATATTACCAATCTACAGGAACTTGGTATTTAGTTACAAACTCCTGTAATACATTTTCTAGAGGTTTATAATAATTAAGAAGAGCTGTTGCCTTTATTTCTGATTCACCGATAGACGATTGGAGGATTTCAGTCCAATGTTGTGAATGCCCTTTTGACATTAGTTCTCTGAAATTACAAAATGTAAAATAATATAAATAGGTACCTTATATGTGATTTTACAATGTCAAATACAAAACATTACATACATTACATTTAACAAAATTAGTTTTGTATTTTTGATTTTTATTTTGAAAAGCGTGTTTTATTAATATATTTATACTCATTTGATAGAAAGAAAATTAAATTAAATTTTAATTAATTTGCAAACTTTGAAATTTTTATCATTTCATCATTGGACATCTGAGTACATCATTTTGCTTGCGACTATGGTCAAGCCAAATGATGTGAATAAATACGTACTTCAATACTTTCCCAACTGCTTTAGATCCATACAAGTCGCATCTAGTCAACTTGATTGAGTCGGGAATCGAATCTGAAGTCCTCCAGTGCCCGAATACCGACGCTGAACAAAGCCTCTCAAAGAGTTGGTGTTGGAGTAAACTGCTTAGGAAGTACCTGAAAAAAAAATTACACACACTCATGTCTGCATAGGTTACTAGAAGGTGTAACATGGTCAGATTTTCCAGTCTTCAAGTCACAAGTGAATCGGTATTTATTTGCTGGGTAAGCGCGTTGCATCGTAGACTGCATCATTGCTTAACAACAGGCAGGTTGTAGTATAGTGCAAGCCTTTTATAGAATAAAAAATCTTCCGTTCAAATACCTATTGGATTTAGTGAAAAAGTGCTGTTTGACATTTCTTAGTTGAGTTAGGAATTCTGTTCAATGTACGGTAGGTTCGCCATAATTTGAAATGTGGGTAATATTTACCTCTGCCTTCACCTTTGCGTATCAAAGAAGCACATTATGTATCTAATATTAATTAAAAAGTAAACTGCCTTGAACTCCCGTGGGTTCGATTCCCGGGTCGAACATAAAGGCTACCTACTTCCTGGTAATATTATAAATGAGAATTTTTTTATGAAGGTTTCTTACTCTTTCACGCACAAATTACTCGACAAGTTTGTATAAAATTTGGCACAGCCACAGAGATACCACGCGGGCTATACTTAGAAAATATTAGTTGCAGCTCGAAGATTGGAATTGTGCCCGATGAACGGCAATAAGCTCGTCCCCTCTTCTGCCTTACCTTAGGGTAAACAAGCATGGTATTGTTATTTTTATTAAAAAAATAGTTACTCACCTAATGTATGGGGTGTTATCTGGTACATGAAACTTAGCGCCCGCGTCAAAGTATTGCTCTCCTCTCTCACCAGGAGGCGCTATACCTTGTAACTCCAATGCTAAATCCCAAAACTGTCTGTTTGGCTGTTCTAGCCCTGATATGATTTAAAAAAAAAAAAACACAACTTCAATGCACTTAATAATAAGTCATCATCATTCGCCTTGACTTTTTCCGATTTCTATTGTGGTCGGCTCCCAGTCCAACCTGATGCGGCTAGCTACAGAATTATACGAGCGACTGCCATCAGACCTGGAAACTCGTAGCGAACCAGTAGCCGAGATGGTTAGACCAGGTGACAGATTATATTAGGCTTCTGACTACATGTAATGATTGTTATAGATGTGCTAAATGACAACCAGAACCGACGGCTTAACGTGCTCTTCGAGGCACGGAGGGCAGTCCCTCAACCAACCAGACACCGAAACAAATCTTTGTTGTTACACAAATATTGTCCGGGGCGGGAATCGAACCCGCGACCTCCCGGGCACAGTAAAGCCCAGTCTTACCAGCGGCTTACACCGCTCCACTACCGAGGTCGTCCTTGCACATAATAATGTAAACGTTTAAATTTTCGCGTTGCATTATTAATAATTATATTTATCATAACGGGCAATTAATGCGATCACCTTTAATTTGGTTTAACGGTTTGAAAAAAATAGACAACGGTTTGATAAAATGTTGTTCTACGGCCGCAGTCATCAACGGAACTCTTTTGCTGGATCAGTCAACTTGTGACCACGACCAATGCTGACAGTGTCGAAACGTAAAGCCAAATTAAAGGTGAACGCAATAATTGGTCGAAATTGTTGCTCCTATAAGGTTTCTAACCATATGGAGATTCATTCCACTGCCACCTTCCCACCGACAATCATTCGTAATCAAGAGTGAATCGGTATACTAGGCTGGCACGTTCCATTGTAGACTACATCATTGGTTTACATCAGGCAAGTTGTAGTCAAGCGCCAGCCTATCGAAGAATAAAAAGAAAAAACAACATCAAATTTACCTCCTTCAAAATATTTCCATCGGTACTCATCAAGTAACAGCGCAAACGGAATCTGAGGAATTTTATTCAACGCCTGTTTTAATAGCAGTATAAAATCTATAGTTGCACCTCTATCTTCAACCAGTTTCGGAATTTCATCTTTAGGATCATTGTTATAAGAATTGTTATTGTTTATCTCTGTTTTTTCGATGTCTTCATAATTTTCACTGTTATTGGTGTATAGAAGGGAATCGTTAATAAGACCAAGCCTGTTTAGGTGTTGTGGTGTTAGAACGCCGTACATTATTGTGTCTCCTATAGCCTCGTGTAGTGCTGAGTTGGCTTGCTGTAATAAATTAAAACGATTTATGATCAGTATTAATATATTTTGGGTACCTAATGTATGTACCTGTTTTTAGTTCAAAAATGGGTAAACCAGCATTTAAAAATTAAATTTGTGTACTATTGTAAACGTTTGTGAGACTGGACGAACAGGATATTATAATAATGATTATAGTAACGATAACTCCATAACTCAAAATTGGGTTTATTTTGACTGTTCATACTAATGGAGCCTATTCTGTCAAACAAAGCTATTTGAAAATCATAAACATGTTATCCTTTTTTTTTTACCTTAACCGGGACTTGAACTTTTGACATTTTTCGAAACAGCTGCGATTGCTCATATACATACATATATACCGTACATAATAAAAACGTTTGCTCTGTCGTAATAGTACAGGACCCATTAAATTTCCTTGTGGTAACCCAGATTAAACTTCTCTAAAAGTACTTACTCTAAATAATGTAGGTTGCTGCGCATATGCCATGTAATAATGTATATGTCCCAATTCATGGTGTAGGACATAGAAATCTTCTTTTGATGTTTCCGAACAGTAAATCAGTCTGAAATAGTAGGTGAACTCTGTCAAACGTTTGATATAGTTCTTTTTATAATAACTAGGTAAAACTACTAACAATTGTAATTTCATAGCGTGAAACCAACATTATTAAACATTATTTTATTGTTGAGATGACAAAGAAATTGCTGCTTGTTGCTAATTAAATAAAATATGCTGCCTATGAGTCTAAACGTTTAAAAGCGCTGCTTAATAATATTTTTACTATTATTAGATAAGGCGTCAGCATTTAGTATGGCAAAATTGTTTGTAATACTCTAACAATTACCGAAAGTCGCCATCTTGAAACATATCAGCCGCAGTTCCATGGCAGCGTGTGTTTGTATTCTTTTCCCGCGAAAATATGGATTCGCGCCAAAACTTATCTGTCATGGCGGGCAGAAAGAGGGATTGGTAGTAATCATCTGCTCTTTTTACCTGTGGGTAGAGATTAATTAGGTTTTATTTAACTAGATAATAGTTAGTATATTTTTTTAATATACTTTATTAATTTACTGGCAAGCACGATGCTTGTCAAGACAATGTTTGACAAAAAAAAAAGTTTCTATGTTTTAGTTTAAGTCTACCTTTCGTTACCTTCGCTACCTTCGTTTAAAAACTCTTGAAGGCCCCTATTCAACAGGTTAAGGGATGTCGTTTTGCCATATATTAGGTTGAAATTAAGTTAGGGCTTCTAAAAAGATTAGGTTTGGACCCCTCTTCGGAATCTGGGAGAATATTTGAAATTAAATCTGATTACCATATGCATAACAGTCCAATTTAATTTCTTTATACTTTTGTCCAAATCTATTGTTTTTGGTAACATTAGATCAGCAAGGGATTCCCAATTTTGGGACCATAGATTACCTAAAAAAAGATAAGTAAAAATCAGTTGCCTATCATACAAATGTTCATTTTACTTGTTTAATTCTTGCAAATTTCTATTTAAAATTATCTCTTAAAATAAGTTTTACTTCTGGTAAGCTCTAACTCATTTCAAGTACCTTTCAGGATTTCATATTCGTAAAGGTTTGAACTTCTGGTGATTGCACAGATTAAGAAAAAGAATCACGGCCCTAGAGGATACGACCAAGAAGAAGAAGTAGAAGAAGTTAGAGAATACGTACCCAATAGATGCGCAGGTATAGGGCCTTTTTCTGGTACTACAGGTCCATAGAATCTTCTCAAATAGAACCTCACTACTCCATGCAAAAGACTGTACAGAGGTCGAATAGAAGAGTACAGATTACGACAATATTGTTCAAGGTTAGGAATTTCCAGTTCATCACGCCAGGCTGCTCCGATGTTAGAGTATCCTGAATATAGGATGAAATATAAGAAATGTAGTTTAAGCAAACAGTTATTTTGTTTCCAATATACCCTTCCTCATTCCCAGATTTGAAACCAAAAGGCCATGCATGAATGTCATGTCAATGAGAACTATTTTAGAGAAGATAGTTGAACTTAATAAATAAAATTAAGAAAACAAACTACTAAACTAATTAAGAAGTAATTTAGGTAAGTAGCGGTGAGGCAGCGATATTGAAAATAGGCATTGTTTTTGAAATATTAGATCTCAGGTTTAATCTCCGATCGTACCCACATAAGTATATGAATTATTTCAACGCCGCTGCTCAGTATCGATAGAAGATAACAAAATTTGAGCTTGGCCAGCGTATGTGAATTAAGGCCATAACTCTCTTAACTTCTAAAATGGTTGAGAGAAGACCCATACCCAACAGAGCGACACTATTATGAGTTGAAGTGAAATACCTACAACACTAAGATAGTGCAATGCAAGACAGGACAATTCAATGTCTCTGTTTTGGTGACTTGGTGTTATGTTCTAAAATAGTTGAAATGTCATGAAAACTTGATTTAAACACTTATAGCGTTTCAGCGGGTCACTGTCGATCCTATCTTATACAAGGGGATTGTAGTGGTAGATGTAAGTCATGCTTGCAATGCCTCCTGAATCAATAACAATATACGAGGACAAATTTTAAACTATTAGAAAATAAAATAATTACCATTGCGTCTCGCCGCTCTATTTTCCACTTTAACCAGATTTTTATAAGGTTCTATCATTGGTGGACCTATTTTCTCTCTCCAAGCTAACCATAACCATCTCAGAACCTCTTCTTTTCTTGAAAATGTCATCATTTTATTAAAATCATCTTCCCCTTTTAAGCAAACCATTTCTTCTTCATATGTTTTCAATCCAGTAGGGAAGTTGTTGTCATCATCAATTCTTAATAGTTCCGTTTTCTGTCCATCTTGCATTGGTGAAATTTCATTTGTTTCAGTTAAATAATTTAAAATAGTTGCTTCGATATCTTTTGGACTTTCAATAGATGTAGTTTTATCATTTGGTATGCACACATGAGCATTTGCATATACGGTTCGTAATTCTTCATATATATCACTAGTTAATCTATAAAATGTACAAGAATATTATCCAATCTAGCCATGATCACTTATTTCCCTTCATGGGTACACAGAGGTATAATTAATACCGTTACCATGTAAAAAGCTTCATCGAATACATTCGTGGTGGTATTATTTTATTAAGTATTACTCACTATCTAACTCTTCGAAGGGCGTCACAGGTATGATGCCCTACTAGATTTTTCAATACTCAATACTCAATATTTATTGCAAACCATAATGTTAAAAAGGTGTTAATAATTATATAAGAGACAATTATGGACCCTGTTGGGCACAAGCAAAAGTAGGAGATAGGAGGAATAGCGCTAACTTATTTAATATAAATATTTACTTTTTAAAATTGTCATTTAGGTATTCTTCTATTTTGTAATAGCATTTATCAGTAATTTTTTTAATTTTGATATGAATGTATTATATTTTTGATCGTCTTTTATTTCATACGGGAGTTTATTATATATTTTTATGGACATAGCGTAGGTACCATTTGAAAACATTTTTAGTCTGGAAGCTGGATTGTTAAGTCGGTTTTTATGTCTCAGTTGTATTTTAGTTTGGATATCTTCTCTTTTTTTTTGTATAACTCTGGATTTTTACGCACAAATTTACAAATTTCTAATATATAGATACAAGGTACGGTTAAAATGTTCAATTTTTTAAAGTGGGGTTTACATGTATCCGTTTGCTCTATATTTACAAGGATTCTTATTAGCTTTTTTTGCGATGTGAGTAATGAAGGTGCATCAGTGCTGTTGCCCCATAGGATAACTCCATAGTTAAGCCATGAGTATCCATACGCATAATATGTAGCTAATGCAGTTTTCAGGTCTGTAGTTTTTTTGATCTCACGTAGAGCGTACGAAAATGTTTGTCTCCTTTTGATTACGCTCAAATCCTACTTATCCTCTCATACTTTTAATAACTAGTCTATCATTCATATTCATATGTATTAGACTTAGCATTATCCAGAACTAAATAACTAAAACGTCTATCATAATTTTCGAAGCAAAGTGTACCAGGAAACCTACTTTAAAGAAGTAAATATGTTACTAGAGCCTATTTCAATTAATTGCTGGATACAAGCCTCTTCTAAAGTACGCCACGATAAACAACTGTGGTACTCTCTTCCAGCTGTTGCTAGTCACCTTGGAAACTCAGCAATGCCGGATTTATAGGTCTGGAGGTCGCGGTGCAACAAGGGTGTGGAGGTTCCCTGGCCTCTAATCATGTTTAAATTTTTTTTCAACGACTCTAATGTCCCTTGAGTCCTCCTAAATCCGGACCTGTCAGAGACTACTAGTTATTGCATTACTTCTTAGTCCCACGCTAAGTTTAAAATTATAAACTGTATAAAATTTTATACGTACCTCGCTTCATTAAATGTATATTTTGGTCCCCTGCACAATAAATACGACTGTCTCTTTTGAGTGCTGTTAAGCGAATGACTATGAAACAGGGTTGCCAGTTTATCACATATTTGGTGTTGCCATATTATTCGTTCTTTTTGGTATTTCGTTGACTGAAATACTAATTCTGGGTTGCCCGGGTTTACAGAAGCTTCCCATGCTATATTCGCTGCTACAGTATTATATTTTCTCACATCTTTATTAATTTTGTTAAATAATTCATTTACGTTCAAACTTAGGCATGTTTTTATGAGCAGTAAAAGTAAAAATTTGGTGCCGGTCATTTTAGTTCAGGTGGTCATGGTTTTGGAGATTCTTGAATTGAACTGAAATTAAAAATTACTAATTTATTAACTACCTAACTACCTACATGTATGGTCAAGACCACTGAGCAGTCAATCGCAATTTGTGGCGAAAACGAATTCGATTCTACACTAATTATGTAAAGATTTTAGTTAACTCCACAGAAAATTCAACCAGTGGATGATTCAGACTATCTGTAGTTAAATCTGTCACAAATGTCACAATTGGTCTGCTAAGTTAGGAAAGTCAGATAACCAGCGGGGACGCCCTTGTCTCACAGCGTGGTTCCCGTGATCATGCTGAGCGCCATGTGCCATCATCGCAGCCGTCTCATAAAGTGGCTCGCTGTTCCGATGGTCCACGTGTGCTAAGGTGAAAGACGGACTTGAAGACAGGTAGATTATAGCTATCGGGAAACAGAGATGGCAGTTATAGCGCTAAATCATTAACCTTCTTTTGCGCGGTTAGATAAAAACTATCATAAGTCCTTTTCTGGGTCTCAAACTAGCTCCATGCCAAATTGCATCCGAATCTGTTCCGTAGTTTTGACATGAAAGTGCGACAGACAGACAGACAGAGTTATTTTCGCATTTACAATATAAAAGTTAGGATTAACTATAGATACAAGCTTTTTAATAGATACATCAAAGCTCCAATATCAGGACAGTTTATCAGCCACTTGATGTTTATGATTTTAGTTGATATGTAATCAGGATTTTCCATTATACTTAAACTGAATAGATTACGGTTTAAGTGTTCTTTGATGTGATATCGCGAGTGATAACTATTTTCGTAGCTATTTTTGTTTTAGATTCTTTTAACGTATTGTTAGAACTAAACTATAGGCCGACCGTTTAACTCGCGTATCGCCTATCGCCAAGATTCTGACTCCCCAAGCTGCACAGACAGTGATGATGATTCAAGCGATATGGATATTAGTGACGAATAGTCTTACATTACTTTTATCTGTGGTTGAATAGTTCTTTCAGAGATTTAATTAATGTTTTATGACTTTGTACCTCAGATGGAGATACGCGAGTTAAACGGTCGGCCTATAATGCTTAATCTTTTTTTTTGTTTCCGCTGTGGGAATGCGTTTACGCACCGTCCTGCCACTAAGAGGAAGGCGGAGGTGTGTGAGACTCGTGGCTTCTCGGAGCCATCGATTTTTATGACATCGGTATCGGTCATAAAAATCGGTCGTGGGCGGGCAACGTTATTTTGACTGCCACGCTACGTGTCACATTGTCTGAATTAACTGGTGGTAGGCTTCGGCCGTGGTTAGTGACTATGTACCTACAAATTTGCACCGCCCAAGGTGCCCACCATCACCGCGGTCTTGGCGTGGGACGAAATTGATGCTCCTTTATGATTTCCAACCATATGGCCTCTACCACTGCCAACTTCTCACCGAAAATCATTCGTAATCACGAATGAATCGGTATAGTGGGCTGGCGCGTCCCATAGTAAACTACATAATTGCTTAGCATCAGGCAAGTTGTAGACAAGCGCAGGCCTATTTCACAAAAAAGCTACATCTGGTAGTTGCCATCATCATCGGCCTATTGCAGTCCACAGCTAGACATAGGCCTTTTGAGAAAGTGATGTTTTACCCTTCGGTTTTTAGCATCCACCCACTGCCGGCTGTCTTTCGCAGATCGTCACTCCATCTAACTGGGGGGGGCGTCCCACACTACGTTTGCCAAGACGTGGTCTCCACTCGAGAACTCGCTAACCCCAGCGATTATCAGTAGGCTAATTCACGTAATAAAATAAGTTCAGTTGCAGTGCAGTTGCAGTTAAGTTTTGACCAAAACAGCTTTATTCATATTATCGTAATTTTGACAACCGCTGTCAGATGCGCACGCGTCAAGTTCGCGTCGCACGAGCGCTTTAGCGTACGTGTTATTTATATGACCATTACAAGAATGCGATTTTGCACTGAGACGTAAACTTAAATGCAACTGCACCGTAACTTGATCGGTGCGTCAAGAAATGTGAATTAGCCTACTGTTCTTCAGCCTGTTGGCCAGCCTGCCTGTGGTGGATGTGAACGAAGCTTTATAAGCCTTTATTAATAAGGCGGTATTTCGTGGGAAATTACGTTATTTCATTATAAAATACTCGAACACTTTGTCACTTTTAACTTCGCTCATTATTCCATCGTAACTTTTTTGCTATAAACATAATTAAGTTTATTAAGCGTCCCCGTTTTTCTGTAATTTTCTTATTTTGTTACAAGTTTTCTTTGTAACATGATGTGTAAAGGGTTGAAACAAAAATATCTTTCCTACAGAATACCGCTTCGAAGATATATATTTTATAAACTAGCTTTCCACCACGGCTCCGTCTACGTGAACTAGATTTTAAACGACAGTTTTGACGGCCGGTGGCTTGATCGGTAAGATGCTTGCTTTTCACGCCGCAGGTCATGGGTTCCATTCCGGCCCGTCTTAAGTACAACAGTTTTCAGTTATAGCTTTTTTAGATTTTTTCTCATTTTTTTATTGAAGTGAAAACTTCTTTAGCGGCGTTGAGCACTTTTTCTGTAATGGGTATAAAATCTTAAACTCGCGTCAGGACACGTGACCTGATCGAAAAAGCGTAAGACGGATGGAGAGTAGACAGCTATCCCCTCTCTACGGCGCGGCGAAAATGTATGCCTGGGCCTACTGTTTCGTTTAGGCAGCGCAGGGCGCTTGCGCGAATGTTCGTGTATGTTACAGCGTGCCACGCGCATCCATGGATGGTGACAGCTGATGGCTCGACCGTCTGTGTAGTGATCACATTGTTGTGTTAATAATCAAGTTTTCACTTCTGCCGGCACTCCCGGAGTGCAACCCGTCTTTTTTATTTTATTTTTTGGGTGCGAGTCTGTTTTTTTTTATTCTTCGATAAGCTGGCGCTTGACTGTAACTTGCCTGATGTTAAGCAATGATGTAATCTACGATGTAACGCGTCAGCCCAGTATACCGATTCACTCGTGATTACGAATGACTATCGGTGAGAAGGTGGCAGTAAAATGAGCCTCCATATGGTTAAAAAACCTTAAAGGAGCAACAATTCCGACCCACCCTCTCTGCATGTTGTCACCAGACATGGCACCGGCACACGGCAATGCCGCATGGCAGTGTGGCTTTGTCCGGTGGGTGGTCACTAACCACGGCCAAAGCCTACCACCAGTTGATTGTCACCTGATTTGCACCACCCGAGGACCACGTGAGGGGATTCAATTAAAGGTGTACACCCACGGACGAAGGTGACTCAGCCCCCAAAAATCTAGTTTAATTAAAATTTAATTTATTTAAGGGTATGTTGCAAAGATCTGTAGATGGGAATTCGTTACTTTGTCAAGTCAAATGGTTTAACGGATATAAAAAAACATTTGCTGACTTCAACCCTATAGAGTGTCCCACTTCGGGCCTGTTCTCAGCTATGTTAGGAATGGACAGAGTTTACCCCCTCAATCCACACACGCTGGCCAAGTGCGGTTCGGTGGATGTCACATGTCCTCCTATGATTAGTTCTTAGACATGACGGTTTCCTCACTATGTTTTTCTTCACCGTTATTAAGCAGCGGATGAGTGAGCACGACCGGGAATCCAACCTGCGACCTTATATTTCAAAGGCGAGGCCAGTACTTCTACGCCACCGTTATTCACGCAGTGTAAAATATAACTTATATTTCACTTACCTTGTAAACTAATTTGGATTTAATATATAAACAATTAAAGTAGTTATTTCAACAAACAGTCTACTGTAACAGACAGCACCCGGGCACGATATAAAGGCAACTGAAATCACGTCCCGGTATCACCTAGCGCATTTTTACTTTTAAAGATCCGTAGAGAGTAGTACGAAATCCCTATAATTGATGGACCGGTGATGGCGTGGTCAGTAAGATACTTGCTCTTCACGCCGCAGGTCGTGGGTTCGATTCCCACCCAAACCAGACATTTGTGTGATTAACACGTCTGTTTATCTTGAGTCTGGGTGTAATTATCTTTGTTTTCTTTGTTGAAGGCTTTTGACTAAAAATCAGGATTATCAGACAACTTTAGGTAGGCGTGAATTATCGGGATAGAAAACGGTATTCCAATAAAATAACTACGGCAAATATCACTTCACCCCTATCTCTCGATAGCACAATCATTAATTCTACCATTACAGATCGCTAAGATCAGCGAAACGTTCACCGAGCACATAAGCGCACTTCCCGACGACGCAACCGTCCAACACAAAAGTGTCAGTCCTTCTAAGATGGCCGTTTTAGCCGTGCTCGGTGTTCATTCGTTCGTTTCAAAGACGGATGCGAGACAGTATAAAATGACAGCTGATGTATTGAGAAGTAGATGTGCCAACATATTATTGTAGTAGTACAAGCATGTATTTACAAAAGAAAATTATTTTATGTAGTATATTACCAGTTATCTGGTTTGCATAGTACACACGACTACATATTATGCTATGCAAAACCAATATTAGTTGACCTTTTCAGCTTATACTGAAAATGTATACCTTGATGTGAAGCCATGTGTACAAGCTCTGCTAAGTTTGGGATCGGATGACCGTGTGTGTTAATGTCCCACTATTTCTCTTCTCTCTTCATATATAAGAATCAATGCCACTTTTCGTTGTAATTTTATAACTCAAAAACGGGCTTACCTATTCAAACCAAATGTTAGGCATTGTTCGGACTATTTAGTAGATGGTTTATGTGAAGTTTGCACAAAATCGGAGCGTTGGAGCGGTTCTTTATTTAACGCATTTATTTTTTGTAAATTGTTGAATGGGTTGAAGCTACCCGGGCGAAGCTGGGGCGGGCCGCTAGTTATTATTATAATTATGTCAAATTTGTAAAAATTAAAAAAAAATTGTGAAAATATACTTCATTACTTTTTGAATTGTGTTCAAAGCGTAAAGTAAATCTAGTGCCAAAACGACCCGTACCAATTTGTTACTTCGCCAGAAAACTAGTTTATAAGCACTGATTGTATTATATACAGAACCCTCACTATGATACAGAACACGCTTGACACTTTTCACTGAGCCTTTAGATAAAACTCGGAACGCTGTGTGGGCTATACGATGCCATCATTTACTAAGCAAGCCCTTTTATGTAACTGTGAAATAGATTTGCGCTTGACTGCAGCTTGTCTAATTTTAAGTAATGATGTGGTCTAAAATGGAACGCGCTTAGATAGTGTACCGATTCAGTTGTGATTGCATTTAACAACAAAAATATTTATAGTATAGCAGTTCTTTCAGCAGCGGTGGTGCAGCGGTACGGGCCTTGCCTTAGAAATATAAGGTAGCGGGTTCGATTTCAGCTCCGCTGCTAGATAACAGTGAAGGAAAACAGCGTGAGGAAACTGGCATGTCTAAGAACTAATCATTCAAGGACATGTGACGTCCACCGACCCGCACTTAGCCAGCGTGTGTGGATTAAGGCCTAAACTCTCTCAACTCGTAAGATAGTTGAGAGGAGACAGTTCCTAATAACCTTAACACAAGCAAATTAATTGCTTAACTCAGGGAGAGATGGCGCTATGTGGAAGAATTACTATTTTATATAAAGCAAACCGCCTCAGAATTGAAATAGAATAGAATCGAATAGGTCTTTGTTTGCTTTGAATGTACTATCCGTGGGCAATAAGTTGAGACCAGGGGGCAGTGACGTCACAGACCCATGGTTGTACTGTGCACAAAAATTATCACAACAAGTTTCCACCCGCGACTTCATCTCTGCTGTATTCTTACTCCATACAGGTTCTTTTTACTGCCTGATCAACAGATAAATACAACTGTTTGTTCCGTTATACGTTTTCAAAAAAGTCCAACACTTTTAACATTTCTCTCTCCACTATGTAAAGTTTTAACATCTATATATATAAAATAAAAATGAAACCCGTTTTCCGTTGTCACGACATCACGCGTGAACGGCTGGACCGATTTTGCTAATTCTTTTTTTAAAATATTTTTTAAGTACGAGGATGGTTCTTAAGTAGAGAAAAATAAAAAAAAAGAAAATTTAGAAAGCGAAAAAGTGCCGAAAACCGTGTTAGATACCTATTATTTATTATTGGTTATATTCGGTAGGTCTGAGACCCGGTAGATGGCACTGCTTTACCGGGCAGAACGACGTCTGCCGGGTCCGCTAGTTTATTATAACAATGAACTTAACGCAAAAAATAACAATAAAATATACCAGTAACTATATTATCTATTAACGAAACCGCTCGACTACAGAGGTCGAAAAGAAAGCATAAATAAAGAAAAAGCTTGTTCCAATAATACAAAGCTCGTCTTTTATAGGAAAGTTTACCTAAGCAATAAGGATAAGCTCCAATCGCCGCGGGCACCTCTTTATCTTCATTTATTTGTAGGTACAACAAATAGAGCTACCCACTCGATGTTATTCGTATCTAAGTATTAAGGCAATCAACTGCAAAATAAGAAACAGCTTATTTTAACCGACTTGTAAATGTAGGTATGTTGTGAATTGTGTCAAAATAAAATTTAATTAACCTAAAGTACATAAAGGGTTTATTTTAGACTAGCTTTCGCTCGCGGCTTCGCCCGCGTGGTGTTAGGATAAAAATTAGCGACAGTGTGAAGTGACAGATCTATAAGAACCCTTTATTATATTTTTTTTATTTGTTATTGGTCTTAAATCAGATCATGTTTGTAGTTTTTAATGTTTTTAACCACATTTGTTCCCTCTAAGGGTTGAATTTTGAAAAATCCCGAAACACGTATTTACTTATTTTATGCCAGGAGTACTTCTGCTTCTTCTAAGTTTTGAATAAATTGGTCAAAGCAATCTTATATCTCCATACAAACTTTGGAACCTCGTTTCACCCCCTTAGAGGGTGAGTTTTGAAAAACCCTTTCTTAACGCACCCCTAGACTCCATAAGGAACCTATGTGCCAAATTTGGAGTCTCCAGACCCTGCGGTTTGGGCTCTGCGTTGATATGTCCGTCAGTCAGTCAGTTTCTTCTTTTATATATTTAGATTTTAAAGTCTTTCAGACTTCATGGTCACGGGTGGACTAAGGTATTTGACAGCCCGACGACAATTACAATGATTACCTACTGACTATCTCTAAACATTATATTATGCGTTTTAAGCAAACTGAACTCACAATGTCTTTAATTCTGTGTAGATTTTGCTTGGGTTTTGATACAAGTATATTAAGCACTGGGTTCCAAGCAGGCGCTAGACGAGTATAATGATTGGAGAATTGGGAGGGACAAGATGAGGCGCTGTCACGATTGTCATTTCTACTGAGCGTCATATAAAATAGTGATGCAAAAAAAAGTCGTTCCAAAATAAGTTTCTTTGTAAAAGTTGTATATAATCATGAACAATAAAATATATCACGCAAAATAATATGTTGGCATATCCGCTTCTCAATTCATCAGCTGTTAATTTGTTCTGTCACCGCGACAGCCTTTCAAGTCAGCTGTCACTCGAAAATATCAGCATGAACGAACGAACGAACATCGAGCAAGAACGGGTGAAGCGGCCATCTTAGAAGATCTGGCACTTGTGTTGTAACGTTGCGTCATCGGGAAGTGCGGATGCAACCACGTGCTCGGTGGACGTTATGCTTTAATCCTACTTAATCTTAGCGATCTGTAACTATCTAGCTAGTTGTGTTAATGATTGTACTATCGAGAGATCTGGGAGAAGTCATTGTTGCCATAGTTATTTTATTGGTATACCGTCATCTTACCCGATAATCCACGCTTACCTAAAGTTGTCTGCTGAAATTTCGTAAAAACCCTTCAAATATTTTACCTTGCACCTTATACTTATAGGATGACTGATAAATAGTGTACAATAAAGTTGTTTGTAATATTGAGTACTATCGTTTAGAGATGAGTAGAAAGAGATAAGACTATGCTTATGTCATGTTTTGTTGTGGAGTGAAAACGCGTTTACATAACAATTTGGTTTAGCTAATTTCATTATTATACGATACTAACGGTACTCCATTGTTTTACTATCCCGAAACATTTGCACTAACACTTGAACTTTATGGCATGGTATTAAAGTTCAAATTGACTTTAACGTATTATTACGAATCGTTTGTATGTGAGTATAGAAAAGTGTTGTTTTTAGACTTCAACGAGCATTTTTTTTAAATTTAAGCGTAATCAAGAACCATGCTCGAACTTCAAGGAATATTCTAAAATTCTTCAGTCGTTCTCGAGTTTTGCGCTTACCAACACATTTAGTGATTCATTTTTATTATTATACTAGCGGGCCGCCCCAGCTTCGCCCGGGTAGCTTTAGCCCACTCAACAATGTACAAAAAATGTGATAAATAAAGAACCGCTCCACCGATTTTGTGCAAACTTCACAAAAACCATCTACTGAATAGTCCGAACAATGCCTAAACATTTGGTTTAAATAGGTAAGCCCGTTTTTGAGTTATAAAATTACAACGAAAAGTGGCATTGGTTTTTATACATAAAGATGTAGATTACCAGTCACTCTGTATAAAGTAAGGAACATTTTCTTCAAGGAAAAGTAACATAGAAATTCCAATAGTTCTTGGAATTTATAATAAAGATTTCTTCGTATTTCAATCTACTAAGGATTCTTAAAGATTTCTAGAATACTTTCCTCCGCCCACGGTTAGGATGCTCTTAAGACCTTTCGTGATAATAAATTAAACCACAAAAAAATAATATGGCAGGAATGAGAATTAGATTCTTGTTGTTGCTGTACATTAATGATTTTAAATTTGACATGTTAACTAAACCACTAATATATATATTTTTTTATTTATTGTTTCTTAATTTGTTAGACAATTGTAATTGTAATTAATTCTGATTTCTTTTGTTGTATAGATACAAAGAGAATAATCAATTTTTGCATTCTCAAAGAGTAGAGTGTATTTGAACCAAATATTATTTTGCAAATAAATATTATGATTCTGAAAATAAAATTATAATCTAATAATAAATAATGATATATTAACTACACAGATTTACACTATAGATTTGATATTGCTAATGATAGGTACGCGGCGCGGAGTCAACAACTGAGTTATAGGTCGCGGAGAATGCTATGTCGACGAATTTGCTGCAATTACTAACCGATTGTTATTGTGTTTTAATGCGTTTTATAAAGTCGGTCACTGCGCGGCCGCGTCAACATAAAACTAATACTATTGATTTGCACGGGTTTACCCGTACAACGTATACTAGGGTTACCTAGAAATACCAGGACATGTTATCATTAAAGTTATATGCACTTATAACAAGGTCAATAAACAAACGTTCGTAAATCGTTTTCGGTAGTGGCGCGCCAATTTTATAAAATAGGTAAATAACTCTTTAAAAACTCTGGACAATGCTTAGAAACTATCCAGGACAGCCCAGGACACCCTAAAAAACAGGATATCCTGGGAAAACAGGACGGTTGGCAACCCTAGCTTATACTGGAAATGTATTAATTCTTGATGTGTGACCATATGTATTTAATTCAGTTAGTTTTGGTTTAAATACTTTAAGATAATGAAATTGTTATGTTTTACGAAGATAACCTTTATTAGTCTTTTGTTTCCTCAACTGTTTGACATTCAGTAAAGGTAACGGAGAATAGACACCATAAAGGTGAACAACAGAAAAACTACTCTGAATATCTACAGCAATAGTTGATATGTCATTGTAAGAGAGGAAAAAAAAAATACATAGTATTGTCTTAGATTTAAGCGAATATCACACATTGAAATAAAGCTACTTTTCAACGGATTTTATCGCGGTTTATTTTAGATCCCGACGTTTCAGTCTTTTCAGACTTAAAAAAATTTACATGCAAATTTAAACTAAAGACCATTTAACGAAAACCCACAAAAATAGTAACAAAAAAAACATTTATTTCAGGCTACAAGGCTCATATAAAATATAACACTATTAACAAATACAATATTCAATTTCATCTAATCTAAATACAATTTAAAATAAAATAAAAATTATTAGGTGTGTCACCACTGCACAGCTAAATTCTTTGGCCTAAAATGAACTAAATCCTAAATCCATTTGGCAATCGTTAGTAAATTAACTATTTACAACTCAAATGGGACTACTTCTAAATATCTGTTTAGTGGTAATGTGAATGTACGATTTCGCCACATCTTTCATTGTAATTTGTATTCTATTGCTGAAAATTAGAGTTGAAAATAAAATGTTAACATGCTTATGGTATTGCTTTACTCGTTATGTTTAGTGTTGCTACGTAAATAAAATTCCCAAATATTAGGGTAAAAAATATTAAAGATTCCTTAAGTTTAATGCAAAAAAACTATTTCTCTATGTCGGGTCAGTTTTGAAGCATCCCTTTGATCCAAATGAAATTATTGGTGAAATTTTATTAAGTGTTCAATAGGAAAGGTTGTATTTGCGTTGTCATCCACGGGGGTGGATTATTTTGTTGATAATTAATGAGTCTTATAAGTAAACCCTGGAAAAGAGATAACGACATGGTAATAAAAATCGTTTTTTAATTAGTCCGTCAGAGGGATTATAAGAAAATGTTAGACACGTATTTTTTGCCTTCTCATTGAAATGAAACAACAATAACTTAAAAAAACATTCAAGTTATGGAGTCAGAGTGCGCTATGTCATACCTCTGTTTAAAACTTATTTAGGTGTGACGTCATTCGAGATTACGCTTTGACGTACCTATCTCTGTAAACTTTGGGTCACACAAAAAAAAAAGAAAAACATGTGTCCAATATTTTTAATTTTTATCTGACAGCTAAAGCAAAAGATGTCGTCATCAATATTAAATATGTACATGGTATCTGTACTTATACACTATTAATGAAATATAATTTTAATTTTTTTTTATTAAATACTTGGGATAATTGCTATTAAAAACAGGCAACACTAAACCCAGAACGAAACACCACCGCGCATGCGACGCGTACACTTCAAATAATTCGAAAATCGAACCTAAATAAAAACTTTTTGAATTAAAACTTGTGTGAAAAATAAAATATTGAGTGTTGTGTTAATTAAATATTAATTGGTATATACTTTTTGTTATGTTGAAGTGTTTTAAATAACAAAATGAAAGTGCTAACGTTGCTATTTTGTATTATGGTGACTTCGGCGGCCGCGCAAACCTTGGCCGGTAAGTGAAAGGTGTATAAAAATATAAATAAAACTCGCTCGCGGTCGCCATTTGTACATTTTTATACAACAACATAATAGCTTTTAAAAAAATATGAACCGATTTTAATGTTTTATCAATAACTCTAAAACCGATTAACCGATTTTGGTAACATTTTCATGAGATCACCTGGAAAGTATACCCTTTAAAACGAAAAAAGGATTATCATAATCGATCGGATTGGCGGATTTATCGCGTAATATAAATACAAAAAACAACATTCAAATTGAGAATCGAAATTTGTATCGTCAGTTGAACAATGAGGTTGTTTTCAGTTTAAACGTTCGTTTGTAACCGAATTCAAAATGAAGGTTCTCAATTCGACAGAATGTTATTTTTCTATGTAGGTAGGTATATTACCCGATATTTCGCCTATAATAAATCAATTTTGATAATAGTTTGTTTCTAAAGGTAGGTATACCTAGTAATACCTACTTTCCCGGAGGTCCCCTCTAAATTTTATCAATATCGGTAGAGCGGGTCGCGTGAACTACACATCATGCCCAGAAATGGGATAAAAAGTAAAAATGGTTCTTCAGTCAGACCTAGAATGTTAAAACTTTGCATTAAGCAAAGTTTTATAGCACTAAAGGAAAAATTCCGGTAACATTAAATTTTTTGTTACATGACTTAATAAATGAACTTTTACTTAAATACCTACAAGTTTGTATAGAACCTTCGGTGCGAGAGTCCGACTTGCACTTAGCCTTTTGGAACGAAGTTCCTTAACGCGCGTTGTGAAAGGGGGCTAGATGGAAAAAATTCTTACGAAAAGTTGTCACGACACTTTTTGCTATAGTAAGCTGTTGTAAGCTGTGCGGCGTGCGCATGTTTCTCTGTCTGTCTGTCTCTCTCTCTCTTGCTCTGGAGATAAAAAAAAAATTATTACTTAAAAAAATAAAATTTTATTACAATTCCTTCACTAATTAATCGAAAGGAATCCATCCATTCCATCCGGGTGTCCCTTGACACCTCTCAAGTTTTTTTTATTTTATTTTTCTTTTCACACAGATACACGTCAAACTTATTAAGAACACTATTTTTCGTCGATGGTTTAAAGTGCATAAATTACGAAAAAGCGATTTCATTATAAAATTAAGTAAATAATGTTGAAAAATGTTCTAAAAATATTTAAAATCCCACCTGTTATTGACATTTTACTAATTTAGGTAAATTAACCGGTTATAAAAAACTGGTATCTCCGGTTTAGGTTAATGTGTTTGGTGTGTATCATTTATTTTTATCAACTATGCAGAATGTATGGCAAAGATTTCGGTAGTCATTATAATAATAATAATATTGTGGGACATTAACACACACGGTCGTCTGGTCCCAAGCTAAGCAGAGCTTGTGTTATGGAAAACAGATAACTGGTATATACTATACATATAATACTTTTCTTTTGTAAATAAATACTTATAATAGATATTTACACCCAGACTAGACACAAACACAAATGTTCATCACCAATGTTTGTCTCGGGTGGGAATCGAACCCACGACCTGCGGCGTGAAAAGCAAGTATCTTACCGATCACGCCACCGGCCCGTCAAATTATCTGGTAACTATTCAGAGATTCTCTGTACCCATCACTACATAGTATAAAACAAAGTCGCTTTTCCTGTCCCTATGTCCCTATGTATGCTTAGATTTTTAAAACTAAGCAACGGATTTTGATGCGGTTTTTTCTGATACTAAAGGATCAGCAGCAGTGGCGCATAGTACGGGCCTCGCCTTAGAAATATAAGGTCGCGAGTTCGATTCCCGGTCGTGCCCACACATTCCGGCCAGTCTAAGAACTAATCATGTAAGAATATGTTAAACCCTGACACAGAACAAGCAATCGTGGTCATCACACAAAGATTTGTCCTGGGCGGGAATTGAACCTACGACCTTTGGCTTAGCAGTCAGGATTTACGCCAACAGGCCAGTTGTTTACTAGGTTCTAGGTAGGCTGAATTTGATTTTTTTTCATAAGTCTATTAGCGGAGGCCCCGGTGCTGTATCCCTGTTTGCCCTCCTCTATCCAGCCCTGATCAGTTCCCGTCATTGTGTATTCGATCCTTGAGTCACTTCAACCGTTTTTAGCGTTTCACAGCTGAACACGGGTCTTCTCTCAACTATCTAACGAGTTGAGAGACTTTAGGCCTTAATCCAAACACGCTAGCCAAGTGCAGATTGGTGGATGTCACATATCCTCGAATAATTAGTACTTAGACAACTTACACAAAGATGTGTGGACACGACTGGGTATCGACCCCGCAACCTTATATTCCTAAGGCAAGGCTCGTACCGCTGCGCCGGCGCTGCTCCTATATCTTTGGCGATATAGTAAAATTCCACACAACACTGCGCATAACCTGACACGCACTTAGTTTAGGCATGTTATGCATGAGTCATCTAAAAAAAACAACAAGAAACTAGATCTTGAAAAAAAAGCTACTTGATAAATAGTAACTTAATAATTTATAGTGCACAATAATGTGTGTGCAGTAGACTGACATAGCTGGTGAAACATCGGGCACAGGACCAACAGCTTAACGTGTTCTCGAGGCACGGGGGTGACACACTACTAACTTAATGAACAACTGACTGAACTGAATATTTAAAAAGATTGATTGTTTTTGGTCCTGGATCAGATTTGAACACGCAACTTCTGGAAACCTCTAGAAGATAGTGTTACGCTATATCATATTCATCATTATGGTGACCATACTGTACCGCTGTAATGTTTACAAACACTAGCAAATATATTATTCTAACATACATTTCATCACAATATTAGAAAACTTTTTCATGTTAGGTAATGTTAGTCAGTTAACATTTCAAATCAAAATTGTTAGTTAACAAATTGTAACAAATACCACATGTATCCTGGGGAAGGCCGGGCATGTGAAGAGTGGAGCCCGTTTTAGTGTTCCAGTAATAGATATGTCGATGTCATAATGTTTTTAATCCTTACTAATATTATAATTGCGAATGTAACTCTGTCTGTCTGTGTTGCTTTCACACCTAAACTACTGAACCGATTTGGATGAAATTGGGTATGGAGGTAGTTTGAGACCCGAGAAAGGACATAGGATAGTTTTTATCCGACTGCGCAAAAAGAAAGTATCTAATGTTTTGGCGCGATAGCCGACATACACGCGGGCGAAGCCGCTATGGAAAAATAACTGAATGTGGAATGTGTGACTTTCTTGGGATAATTTAAATAAATGCTACATCCTTTATTTAACATATGTTTGAAATTACAACTAAATTAGATAAATGAAGTAACGCAATACATTTCGGTAAGCTCTGCATGCTTGACTTTAAACTAGGAGGTGACCAGCCAACAAAACGTCAGGATGGTCAAAAAAAAAATTATTGCTCAATATATATCATATGTAGCAATTATTTATTATATGAAGCAATTATGTAGCAATTTTCGAATCAACTCTCATAGACCAACGCCACAGACAACCAGCCATTCTGACGCACACTTCAGATGCGGTCTCTCCCGGGTAATCCCCGTTTCACCCCGTTAGGAGGTGAGTTGTGAAAAATTCTTTCTTACTAAAGTTAAATTTATTTTTTAAATAGATATCGCGGGCAAACATAGTATGCTCATGTTTGGCACACTTATAGTTTATATAGAGAAGTGCAGAAAGCAATTTATTGTTATAATATGGTCGAATTTCGAGCACTAGTTTGTATAATATTTAATTGTGTAAATTATGATTATAATATGATAATTTTCATTTGTTACTCTTATGTCATATTTTAGTTCAAATTTAAATATGCAATTTGAATCTGTTGACCTACTCGCAAACGTCCGTGAGTGCACCTTTTCTCTGAATCTCCACACATGGTCGCGGGTGGTGCTAATCAGGTGACAATCAACTGCTAATTAACTGGTGGTTTAAGCCGTGGTTAGTGACCACCCACCACACAAAGTCACTCCGCCAAGCGGCCTTACCGTGTTCCAGTGCGATGTATGGTGACACCATTTGACAGTGGGTCGGAATTGTTGCTCCTTTTTGATTTCTAACCGTATGGAGCCTCATTCCACTGCCATCTTCTTACCGAAAATCATTCTTTATCACGAGTGAATCTGTATTTAGTCAGACGCATCCTCTCGTAAACTGCATCATTGTTTGACATCAGGCAAGTTGTAGTCAAGCGTAGGCATATTTCGGAGTTCGCATGAATCTATTTATTAAAATAGAATCACTGTATGTGTTGCTAAGCGCAAAACTCGAGAACGGCTGAACCGATTTCACTAATTATTTTTTTTAAATATTCCTTGAAATGCAAGAAAGGTTCTTACGCAAATTAAAAAAAAATCGAGAAAAGAAGAGAGGCTTAAACATTATGAAGAGTTCGAGGCTTAAAACCGGGCGAAATATTATAAAAGGAAATCCGAAGGAAAAACATTTAGTACCACCGTGGTTATATTTGAGTGGTTATATCGGTAGGTCTGAGACCCGGTAGATGGCACTGCTTTATCGAGCAGGACGATGTTTGCCGAGTCCGCTATAGATAGACCGTTTAACTCGCGTATTGCCTATTGTCAAGATTCTGACTCCTCAAGCTGCACAGACAGTGATGATGATTCAAGCGATATGGATCAGTGACGAATAGTCTTACATTACTTTTATATGTGGTTAAATAGTTCTTTAAGAGATTTAATTAATGTTTTATGACTTTGTACCTCAGATGGCGATACGCGAGTTAAACGGTCGGCCTATAGTTTATAATAGAAATCTGCGTAATAACGTTAAACCCTAATAAAATTAATAGGTCATTAAATGGCCCGATAAGACATGCGTCGACGTAGTGAATCATGGCTTGAAACAAAACCGCGACCGGCTGACTATTTTGTTCAATAAATTAAATTATTAAGAATCTTACATTAGACAGTAAACACAGACAGATTTCGTGGTTCACCACAAAGGAAGGAAAACCCATAAATAAAACTATAATTCCTGTATTGGACCTATTCTTGCAAACAAGAACTAACCCACAGAAGGTTGGTTTCGAGAAAACAAGACTTTTGTAAAACAGACAAAGTGTCCAAAATGCATCACAGTGCATCCACACCGCAGTTACTTTTTGTTGAGCAACATTTCGAAATGTTACTGAGCAACACCCGATAGCAATAACTTATTCTTTGTTAGTAAATGTTGCCGTGTTAGTCAATGTTGCTATAACAGTTGATAACATTATTAGATAATGTTACCTCAACAATGCCTGTCCGTTGCCTGCAGAAGTTAGAGGACATAATAATATGTCGTGCTCGATTGTTTTTGAAAGTTATTCTTTGTTATATTTTGTTGAGCACTCAACAATTGGTAACAACTAGTCTTAGAAGTTAGAGGTTGTTGTTTAATGTTACTGTGTTGCAAAATGTTGCTCAACAAAAAGTAACTGCGGTGTGAATGCACGGTTAGTAATTGAGTACATAATACATCACTACATAGTATAAAACAAAGTCGCTTTTTCTGTCCCTATGTCCCTATGTATGCTTAGATCTTTAAAACTACGCAACGGATTTTGATGCGGTTTTTTTTTAATAGATAGATGATTCCAGAGGAAGGTTTACAAGTGTAACACATTGCACCCATCCGAAGCTGGGGCGGTTCGCTAGTTTATTAATAAATGAATACTTGTTAACCTTGTATGGATACTGGAACCTATTTTAACAAATCAAGTTTATAGAATTTAAACAGTTATGGTATAAAGTAAATCATTAAAAAGCCGGTTGGTTCTTTCTTTCAAAATGGACGACGTTAAATTTCATTGTAAAAGTTCTAATTGTGGATTGGATTTATTGCATAAATGGGTCCAATTATTAGTTAGGACTCAGAAAAAGTGAACTGGTCATATTTTTTTTTTATTCTGAAATAAACTTGCCCTTAACTATAACTTGCTTGATTTGAAACAATTATTTAGTCTACTATGGAACCCGCCTGCCAAATATGCGGATTCACTCGTGATTACGAATGAATTTCAGTGAGAAGGTGGCAGTAGCATTAGGTTCCAAATGGTTAGAAAGCATAAAGGAGCAACAATTCCAACCAACTCTCAAATGGTGCCATCAGACATCGCACATTTATAGGCCGACCGTTTAACTCACGTATCGCCATCTGAGGTACAAAGTCATAAAACATTAATTAAATCTCTTAAATAACTATTTAACCACAGATAAAAGTAATGTAAGACTATTCGTCACTAATATCCATATCGCTTGAATCATCATCACTGTCTGTGCAGCTTGAGGAGTCAGAATCTTGGCGATAGGCAATACGCGAGTTAAACGGTCTATATAGAGTCGGTCTATGGTTTTGTACTTACCTGGCGACACACTGGGATAGTGGACATTGCTGAAAATCAGTGATGTGGGGCACCTCTAGTAGGTACTCACAGCGTTTACTGAGCAATGTCCATGTTTGACACTGATGGGTCACACTGGTTACTTTTGTATTTTTTTTCTTTATTTATTTACTAGCCTTCCAACAGCGGCTTCGCCCGCGTGTATGTCGGTTATCACGCCAAAACATTACCTTCTTTTTGCGCAGTCGGATAAAAACTATCCTATGTCCTTTCTCGGGTCTCAAACTGCCTCCATACCCAATTTCATCCAAATCGGTTCAGTAGTTTAAGCGGGAAAGCGTAACAGACAGACAGACAGAGTTACTTTCGCATTTATAATATTAGTAGGGATTAGGGTTCTCCAATAATGGTTTGCATTTAGTTTTGTCCCATGAAATCTAGATCTAAAGAATCTTCAAAGGATCTTAATTGAAATTACATTATTTCTGTAGAAATGACATCATAGTACATTGACCCAACCGCAATGCGGAGAGAAAGTAGTATGCAGCGCACGCACAGTATGATGCCACATGGCACACTGTGATCTAGGTTCGATTTCTGGGTCTAGGAAAAATACTAGGCGAGTAGTGGTGTGGTATTGAACTAGATTTTGAAATGTAATATACTCGTAAGTATGTTAGGTTTGGTGCCAAATTGTGCCTGTACATTTTTTTAACTCTAGACAGAAAAAGGGGTATTTTAAGTTCGACGCTTGTATCTGTGTACAAGTTTGTTGCCACGTAGCGTCTATACGGATGTTTTTTTTATTTGAAAGCTAGAGATGGTTTTTAAGGAGTTCATAAATTTTTGATTTAAACTTGTAATGTGAATATTGTTTGTATTCGTGAAGAAAACCATCGTTAAGAAAACGTGATAACTTAGAACATTAGATTTACTAAGTCACTTTCAGATGCTACTAACGACTTACTCGACGAATGGCAATGTCGGTAGGATAATTCAACCTTTATCAGTTCTTTCCATCAGTACGCGAGCGTTCAGCGAGACCGTGGATTCAGGTTGATCACTGTGGTACCCAATTTCTTACAGAACATGGCAACTTTTGAATTGTTCTCTTTTACCTTAGCGATATTATTATCTTCATTACGTCAGTGTTCTACTCCTGACAATCAGTATGAACAATCAGCACATCACATCTTGTGGGAGTGTAGTCTTTGGGAGAATGAACGTTACATTATGCTCGACAATGTACACGCATTATCTGCGGTGGTACCTATAATATACAGATCTTGTTGCGACTGGTGCTAATTTCTGTCCGTTCAAATGATTTTGCCATAATTATTATAAATAAATAAATAAATATTCTGGGACATTAACACACTCGGTCATCTGGTCCCAAGCTAAGCAGAGCTTGTGTTATGGAATCCGGATAACTGGTATATACTATACATAGAATACTTTTCTTTTATAAATATATACTTTTAATAGATATTTACACCCAGACTCGATACAAACAGACATGTTCATCTCACAAATGTTTGTCTCGGGTGGGAATCGAACCCACGACCTGCGGTGTGGAAAGCAAGTATCTTACCGACCACGTCACCGGCCCGTCAACTATTACTGAAACGAGTCTTATAGGTCCCCTTAGATTACATTACCCGTGGTGCTTAGTCCATTTATTTTTTCCTGTCTCCCAATTTGCCGAGAGGGAAGTTGACAATCAACTTTCTAAATCCACCTATTATCTTTCTGATTAAATTCGTGCAAGATCCAAAATAGTTTAGGTATCCGGGGACTTAGTCGGGTTCAAATTCCGAGTCTTTTCACGGCTCTGCTGTTGATCCTGGCTTACACGAGCATCAGTAGCAGGACTGCGGTAGGTTAAGTCTCATTAAAAAAACTTAGAAGGGAGGTAAAACATCTTACGTAATGGACGATGTCTAAGTCACTCTTGTAAAGCAAGCAATTGATAAATCACTCATTGTTTAAGAGAAAACGGTTCTGTCTCACGGTCGAACGTTTTCTACATCACTGGGCATAACAGTAATGTTAATAAGATCGAAAAATAGCACTCAATAATAGTGTACAACAACTTAACCGAAATAATAAAGATAGAAGACAACATTAATAAATTTATATAAAAAGGTAAAAGATTTCCTCATAAACATATATTATCATTCTGTAAATGAATATTTATGTGTTAAATACAAAAAATAAATAATTTAAATTATTACCTAATGTAAATGTTTTTTTAAAGTTCCTGATCCTAACTAATAAATTAATAATTTTATTCAAATAATTTCATAATGTTATAATTGAATTATGTTCTAATTTATTTAAACAATAATCTTTTGCTAGGTAATGATTTAAGTTATGACATTATAAAATAAAATACAACATAAAATTTTAAATTAATGATAAACCTCCACAGGCTAGAATTTTCTATTTTTATTATTATGTAAAATCAGAGCTTCCTCTTGTCTAACACTTTTGCTGTGCCCGACAGGGTCCATAATGATTCTATTATAATAAGCACCTACCACCTAAGTATATACTTACTTATGATAAAGATATAAAGTTATTGAGTATTGAATTCGATTAATAAAATACAACAATCCAACAACTCTTTTTTTATTCTGCGATAGGCTGGCGCTTGACTACAACTTGCCTGATGTTAAGCAATGATGTAGTCCACAATGGGACATGCCAGCCTAGTATACCGATTCACTCGTGATTACGAATGACATGGTTGCTAGTCTTTCAGTCTTCTATCGAATACGCTTTGTAGGGATTGCGATGGAATTACATAATCTTATTCCCCCATCCTCCTATCTTTCATCGGATAAGAAGAAGGTACGGCTATGCGCCTCTGGTTTATTGTGGACATTTCACAGGAACGCGTTTTGCGTCTCCTTTTTATTGTATTTCCGGGGGAAAGAAAAAGAAAGAGCTTGTGCAGGGCAAAAGAGGGAGGTATCCGGCGACTAGGACCGCAATAAACTCGGACCGCGGTCCCAGTTGCCGGATCTATTTATTTTTAGTATTTTGCTTCCGGCGACTGGGACCATAATTATATGTATACAAAAATTCATTGTTCAAGCCAAAAGTAGTACAGGCAAGCAAAAAATTCAGCAAGTGTCTAAGAACCATCTAATTTTACACTGTCAAATGCAGCGTAAAGTGATAACTTTCTTGCTAAATGCCGTTTTACATCTTCTTCTTCTTGAATTCTTTTTTGTTGTATATAGATTTTTATATTCATTTATTTATGGTCCCAGTTGCCGGAAGATAATAATTAAAATTAAATAGATCCGGCAACTGGGACCGCGGTCCGAGTTTATTGCGGTCCTAGTCGCCGGATACCTCAATGAAAGGGCGGTCTTTTCCAGTTTTCCACTCAGTATGATAAAGTAGTCCGTTTTCTTTTGCAGAGGACTTGACAGGACCCAAGCATGGCAAGAAAGTGGTGTGTTATGTAGCATCGTGGGCGGTGTATCGACCTGGCGCTGGGTCTTTCAGTTTAGAAGACCTGAAGCCTTCCTTGTGTACACATATAGTATACTCTTTTGCAGGACTTAATGATGCTACAAACACAATTAAGAGTTTAGGTAAGTTTTTTTTTAACAAGTTATTTTGGAGTGGGTTAATTGTCCGCAACACGACGTCTCATAAATGCGCCTATTTCACGTGATTAGGCTGTAGTCGTTATTGCCAGCCCAGCTCCTAGAGAATCCTTGCAGATCCTTTACTTTTAATATATAACTAGCGGGCATGGAAAATATCGTGAGGAAACCGGCATGTCCAAGAATTAGACCCCGATTTTCACGCTTTAAACACTCGACGTCGAAAAAAAATGGCGATAGTCGATTGAAAACTAATGAAATCGATATATTTATGTCTATACTAGTTTTCCGCCCGCGGATGTCGGTTATCGCGCTAAACCTTTAACCTCTTTTTTCGCAGTCGTATAAAACTATCGTTTCCCGGGTCTCGAACTATTATTATTATACCCTACTCTCTATATACTATATACTATACCTGCATAAGCCGAACTTATTGATGAAGGGAGAGTCTGTTCGATCAGTCACAAATTTTATGTAGATTCGCGTTTCAAAAAAATATAACGTATTAAGTATTTTCATTTCGTTTCCAGATGCATGGCAAGATCTGGAATCGAACTACGGCAAAGCAGGGTACAAGCGTCTGGTAGCCATGAAAGAGAAGTACCCTCATCTTAAAGTCACTCTAGCTATTGGGGGCTGGAACGAAGGTTCAGTCAAGTACTCCAACATGGCCGCTACAGCTGACTCCAGGGCTGTTTTTATCAAAAGTGTGGTGACTATGTTGAAGTGAGTAGAAATAAAGAAGAAAATTTAAAATTGAAAATATATATATCTCAGTCCACCCGTGACCATGAAGTCTCAAAAGACTTTGTAATGTCGGGATTTAAAATCTAAAATGAACCGCGATAAAATCGGTTATAAAATAGTTTTATTTCAAGAAAATTAATTTACCTAAAATATCTAACTTAATAACCGCGTCTCCCTGGGTTAAATTCCGGGGTCGAGCAAAACGGTTTGTTTAATTGGAATTTTTTTGTTGGTGATTGAAGTTGGTGATTGACGGGCCCGTGGCGTGGTCGGTAAGATAAGTATCTTACTTGCTTTTCACGCCGCTGGTCGTGGGTTCGATTCCCACCCGAGACAAACATTTGTTTAAATATGTCTGTTTGTCTTGTGTCTGGGTGTAATTATCTATATTTAAGTATATATTTACAAAAGAAAAGTATTATTAGTAGTATATTACCAGTTATCTGATTTCCATAGTACAAGCTCTGCTTAGTTTGGGATCAGAAGGCCGTGTGTGTTAATGTCCCACTATATAATAAAAAATAAAAAAAAGTTTGGAGTTGTTCCCCATGAACGGCAATAGGTTTGCCTTCAATTACTTATAGAAATTAAACATAGCCGGCAAAAAGTGGGTGGTATTCACCTCTGCCTACACCTGGTAATACAGGCGTGAGCGCTATGTGGATTCATATTATTTAAATAATACTATTAATAAAGTTTATTTCCATTAATGTAAGGTACAGTCTGTTACACAACGAATTTTAATTACTTACTTTTTGAAATAAAACTACTTTTTAACTGATTTTATCGCGGTTTTTTTTTAACGCAACTTAAATATTAACGTTTGAAGGTAGTCAGTAATAATTGTGATTAATATTTTTGGACGTCAAGTATCTCAGTCCACCCGTGAACATGAAGTCTGAAAAGACTTTGAAACGTCGGGATCTAAAATCTAAAATAAACCGCGATAAAATCCGTTAAAAAGTAGTTTTATTTCAATGTGTGATATTCGCGTAAATCTAAGACAATACTACCTACTTACTTTTTAATATGTATTTTTCTTCAAATACATATTAAATGGAGCAGCGATGACGCAGCGGTACGGGCCTCGCCTTAGAACAATAGGGTCGCAGGTTCGAATCCTGGTCGTGCCCACATATCGTTGTGTGTATTGTTTCATCTCCGCTGCTCAACATCGGTGAAGGAAAACATCGTGAGGAAACCGGCATGTCTAAGAAATAATCATCCAAGAACATGTGACATCTAGCCAACGTGTGTGAATTAAGGTTTAAGCTCTCTAAACTCGTAAGGTAGTTGAGAGAAGACCCGTGCTCACGTGACACTAAAAAGGGTTGAAGTAACATTTTAATAATAATAATAATAAAGTTTATTTCCATTAATGTTAGGTACAAGTGTACAACAGTCAGTTACACAACGAATTTTACTTACTTTTTAAATGTCATTGTTTGAAAGGGAATCTTTGTACTTATTCTTTTTTGGTAGTTTATTTTTTTTTCGATCGACTTCAAAAATAAGGAGGTTTACAATTCGACTGATTTTTTTTGTATGTATGTTACGCGATCATACCGTCAATTACAGATCGATATTGATAATTCTATTCGGTTTCAAAGGGTATATTGCCCTGGTGGTCGTATTTAACTTTTATTAAAATCGTATTAGCGAGTTTTGAGATATTTAAAAAATATATATCATTGCGGATCTTATCACGCAAAGAAACTCCTTATATAATAACAGGTAATTTTTATCTATATACATAAAAACCAGTGCCACTTTTCGTTGTAATTTTATAACTCAAAAACGGGCTTACCTATTCAAACCAAATGTTTAGGCATTGTTCGCACTATTTAGTAGATGGTTTATGTGAAGTTTGCACAAAATCGGTTGAGCGGTTCTTTATTTATCACATTTTTTGTAAATTATTGAGTGGGCTAAAGCTGGCGGGCCGCTAGTTGTGTATAAATTAATGTTTGTTTTCTTTTTTTAATGAAACTTACCTATTTTCCAGCAATTACAAATTCGATGGTCTAGATCTAGACTGGGAGTATCCAACCAAGCGAGATGGAAAGCCTCAGGACAGGGAAAATTTTGTCCATTTAGTCAAGGTACAATATTTTTCTTAAACTTGCTAATTCGGCGAACATCGTACCGCCTATTCATTATCCAGGATTTTTTTTTTATTCTGCGATAGGCTGGCGCTTGACTACAACTTGCCTGATTTTAAGCAATGATGTAACCCACGATGGAACGCGCCAGCCTAGTATACCGATTCACTCGTGATTACGAATGATTATCGGTGAGAAGGCGGCAGTGAAATGAGCCTCCGTATGGTTAGAAAACCTACAGGAGCAACAATTCCGACCCACCCTCACTGCATGGTGTCACCAGACATCGCACCGGAACACGGCAAGGCCGCTTGGCGGTGCGGCTTTGTCTGGTGGGTGGTAACCACAGCCGAAGCCTACCCCCAGTTGATTGTCACCTGATGTGCACCACCCGGGGACCACGTACACCCACGGACGAAGGTGACTCAGCCCCCAAGGGAATAAATATTATGCTTTTTTCCAGGAACTAAAAGATGCATTTGAACCATACGGTTACATCCTCACAGCAGCTCTTGGAGCTGGTAAAACAACCATGGAATCAGCATACGATCTAACCAAACTCAGTAGATATTTAGACTTAATACATATGATGTGTTATGATTATCATGGCACTTGGGATGGAGTGGTAGGGGCTAACGCGCCATTGAAGGGGCTAAATGAAACTGACGTGTTAAGTTTGGTAAGAAACTAAAATTAATTTATTTTAAACTAATCTAAATATATAAAAGAAGAAACTGACTGACTGACATATCAACGCAGAGCCCAAACCGCTGGGTCTGGAGACTCCAAATTTGGCACAAAGGTTCCTTATGGAGTCTAGGGGTGCACTAAGAAAGGATTTGTCAAAACTCGGGGGTGAAACGGGGTTCCACCAATAACAAATAGAAAATATGATAAAGGGTTCTTATAGATCTGTCGCTTGGCTAATTTTTATCCTAACACCACGCGGGCGTAGCCGCGGGCGGAAGCTAGTCCATAAAGAAATAATACACTACACAAAACAGCTTTCATCAATTTCACAATAATAATTCAATAATTATCAGTAAGTATGTCAAATTCAAATTAATAATAAATTGCAATTAAAAAATATGTCAGAATAAAAAAATAATGAAAATGATAATAATTAATAGCGAAACAGCGGTGGTCACAGCTGTATCAACCTCGCCTTTGTAATATTGACTGGCCGGTGGCGTGGTCGGTAAGATACTTGCTTTTCACGCCGCAGGTCGTGGGCTCGATTCCCACCCGAGACAGACATTCGTGTTATGAACATGTCTGTTTGTCTTAAGTCTGGGTGTTATTATCTATATCTAAGTAGTATTTACAAAAGAAAAGTATTATTTAAAGTGTATTACCAGTTATCTGGTTTTCATAATACAAACTCTGCTTAGTTTGGGATCAGGATTAGATCAGATGACCGTGTGTGTTAATGTCCCAACCGTGTTATTGTTATTAATATATGCCAGTGAATAACCGCGAGGTCCCGGGTCGAATGTAAAGACTATACTTGAGACCTAGAGAATCGTAGTTACAGTTCGAAGTTTGGAATTATCCCCGATGAATTGCAAAAAGCTCGCTCCTTATTACATAAATATGAACCTAAAAATTGCTGATGTAATTTGAGTGATATTCTCCTCTGCTTACACCTTCGGGTATTACCGTGATTTTATGGACCTACATATGCTAAGAATCATACCTATAACAACGAGCACAGCCTGGGAATCAAACCTTTGCCAAGCCAAGCATAGATAAGCTTACTCAACCAACTAATTTTTTTAACTGACTTCAAAAAGAAGGATGTATGTTACGCGATAAGTCCTTTAATTGTAGACCGATTTTGATAATTCTGTTTTCGTGTCAAAGAGTACACTTTCCTTGTAGTACTATTTAAATTTTATCAAAATCGGTGGAACAGGTTATGTGTTATTGTTTTTTTTTATCCTGAAATAGGCCTGGGCTTGACTACAATTTGCCTGATGTTAAGCAATGATGTAGTCTACGATGGGACGCGCCTGCCGCCTAAAACATTGAAGTAGGTTCGTATTTTTAAAGCTGTTATTTTTTTCAGGAATACACAGTGCAATATATGTTATCTCAAGGAGTTTCTCCATACAAACTGGTATTAGGTCTACCTACTTATGGAAGAACCTTTGTGTTGCGGGATCCAGATGTGAAAACTGTTGAATTTGGAGTCACGCCCGTTGAGGCCGCAGGGTTCAAAGGGCCGTTTACCGGGGAACCTGGCTTCATGGGGTATAATGAGGTAAGTTGAAATTTTTAATTTTTTTTTTGCAAATAAAAGTGTTTTGCCCATTTACTTATGTAATAATTTTTATTTTTTATTAATCATAATTTGCAATATGTATACCTATGATTTTTTTCACAAGGTCAAGGTTGGTAAATATAACAATGAAAAATGCCAATTTATTTTTAAACTTTTATGTAATTAGTAATTATATTTTTAATATATCCTGTTTACAGTAAATTCGTGTAACGGAAAATTCCTTTTGTTACTCTAAAAAATTTGTATTTAAACAAATTAAACTAATTTAATAGGGTAATAAAATTGTAATTAGGCATTTAGTCTAATTATTATTAAGAATGAAAGGTTTAATATGACATTGAACAATAGATAAATTATTGTGAAATCATAATTAAATATGTTGCTAAATTAGCAAGCTATCTAGTAACTGAGCCAATGTTTTTATGACTTGATATTGTATTTTTAATTTTATAATATTTTTAATGATATTTTACGTTATAAGTCTATTTTAATCACTAATTTTATTTATTTGTGTTTTTTCTTTTGTATTTTTATTATTATAATTAGAGATCGCGGTATCTTTTTAACCTTATAAATCTTTCTTGCTAAATTCTTATGACCTAAAGGGTCATAAGAATTTATATTAAATATATTATTATGGAGTTTTGGCAAAATAAAAAGAACGAAATACATTTTAAAACATTATATTTTCATCTCCAAACTTTTTTTGAACATCACAAATTAAATCAAACAAAATTAAATAAATTAATAGGCGAGGGTGTTGTAACCTTTGCCCCAGGCACCATTGCCCCACGCGCCATTGCCCCAGGCACCAGTGCCCCACGCACCATTGCCCCAACCGCCATATCCGTAGCCGCGGTAAGCACCATTGGCAATACCGAGACCGGAGTAGCCAAGACCAGAGTAGCCGAGGCCAGAGTAGCCAAGACCAGAGTAGCCAAGACCAGTGTTGATTCCGCCAAGAGCACCAGCGTATCCTAAACCGTGACCGTTGGTAGTAGAATATCCCCAGTTGTTGTGTCCGGGAACTACTCTGTTCACAGTGGTGTAGGAAGTAGCGGGGCCGTATCCGCCATAACCGCGGGCGTATCCGCCATAGCCGAGGGCGTTGTTGCCATAACCGAGGGCGGTGGTGCCATAGTTAAGGGTGTTGAGGCCAGCCAGGCCGTTGTTGTAGAGGGCTCCGGCGTTGGCCAAGCCGAAGAGGCAGGTAGCGAGGGCGATGATCTATAAAAAAGCATTCTATTAGTGAATAAAAAGGAGAAAAACTCAAAAGTCGTGATATTGGGAAATATTTTAATAGATCGCGTCATATCTATCTATAAGTTTTCAGTTTTTATAAATATTGATTAGTCAAAAGGCGAGTAGTAGGCACTTGAAGAAAAAATAACAGTAACTTTGAACATCGTTAAAAGCTGCTGAATTTAAACTGGCGAATTATGAAATAAACAGTTAGCAAGAGATATTAATAAAACAGATTATATACAGAAAACATGATTAGGTACTTTTGTAACTATAATAAAAATCATTTCAAATTTGGTCGTAAATTAGCTGGTATTTATGATATATAATTTGAAAAACATTAATAAATATAAGAAAAAACAAGAGATTGAATTTTTTAACTTTGGTTAAAAGGTCATTTGGGTATAAACCTCTTTGAAAAAATTAAGAATTTTGCACTTTCGTTCATATTATCATTGAGTGCCAGAACAAACATAATTATTTATGTCAAACAAATAATAGCCTCTTTCATCAAATCAGTTATAAAGTTAATTAAAGATCTTAAATCAAGTTTTGCGTTAACAATTTACCTTTCCGAACATGTTGTAGTATTTGCTTCAAATGTAGTACTTTGAATGATTTCTGTAAATCAGTTTTGCGCTTTTATATCAAAATTGAAGGAAATATAAATCATAGTCAAGGCTCCATTTGTTTTTGAGAAATATCGAGCATGACGGGTTAATTAGAAATACAATTATATTAACTAATTTACAAACGAAAACAAGTAGGTAGTTATGACTTTCATTGGAAGAGGTCAACACATTTAATTTGGTTGATATGTGATAGCGACCTGCCGAATTGTTTTAATTAAGCTGTATAATTAACTAAATAAATAATAATTATAAAATAAATTTTCTTGAAAAATAATGTCACACACAATGGCAGGTAATTACCCAAAGTGACTTATTTCGATAAAATCTCAGGTAATAGTTGGGGCGTTTTTGAGTATGTTCACACACTGCAGACTTTTACGCGGGTGCCTATACTTCTGTTTGTTTGTCCTATAATCTCCTTTTTAATATACTATCTCACGTTTTGCTTGGAGGGAAATGGACATTATAACTTTCCAACTCCTCTTAGATTAGATGTTGAGTTAGGTATTTAACGTCCACCAGCTTGGGACCCAGTGCATAATTTACTTGTGCCAGAACCCAAGCAAAATCAACTCAGAATTCAAGACACTGTGAGCTCAGTTTGCTTATATCGGTACGCAACTAATATTAATGTTTGTAGGTAGTCAGTAATAATTGTGATTAATATTTTTGGACGTCAAATACCTCAGTGCACCCGTGAACATGAAGTCTGAAAAGACTTTGAAACGTCGGGATCTAAAATCTAAAATAAACCGCGATAATATCCGTTAAAAAGTAGTTTTATTTCAATGTGTGATACTCTCGTAAATCTAAGACATTATAAATTTTAATAAAATCCATTTTTTTGGAAGACGATTATTTAGAAATCGATTCTTGTACTTAGGAAAATAATCGATTATCCCTTTACAATGTCACATCCCTCATCACTTCGACCTTTTTTTAGTGTCCGACTGCTGGGCACAGGCCTGCTCTCAACTATCTTACGAGTTGAGAGAGTTTAGGCCTTAATACACTTGCTGCCCAAGGCGCGTTGGTGGATGTCACATGTCCTCGAATAATTAGTTCTTGGACATGTCGGTTTCCTCACGATGTTATTCTTCACAGATATCACACACGTAATTTTTGTTGCAGATCTGTCTAGATAGGTCGAACGAGTCTTCCAATTGGGTGTACAACTGGGATGATCGATCCGCTACACCCTTCATACGAGATGGTAACAGGGTAGTGGCCTTTGACGATGGAAGGTCTATTGCTATTAAAGTTAAGTAAGTGAATCGGTATCTACTGGGTAAGCGCGTTCCATCGTATACTGCATTATTGCTTAACAACAGGCACGTTGTGTTGACCACAGCCAGCTATTATAAAATAAAATGTGATTTTAGTCGCCTTTGAAATATGAGGTGGCGGGTTATTTGATTGTCACCTGAATTGCACCACCCGGGGACTACGTGTGGGGTTTCAATTAAAGGTGTCCACCCACGGACAAAGGTGACTCAGTCCCCTAAATCCAGCGAAAGAGCTCCGTAGAAAACGAAACGTAAAGCCAAATTAAAGGTGAGCGCGTTAATGGCCCGTTATGATAAATATAAATATGATTTTTCTTGTAGAATGGCTATCGACAAAGGTCTTGGAGGGCTAATGGTGTGGAGTATAGATACAGATGACTTCAGAGGCAGCTGTAATAGTGAAGATGATGCGTATGTAGACTTTGTTGAGAGGCACAAGCGGCTGGCCAGCGATCCTCTTGCATTGAAGGCGGCGAAGAACTTGAATGTGCCTGATGGTAAGTATTGTTTTAATCATTTAAAACTCGCCTATGAAAAAAATCAAAATGATTCCTATAAATTATATTTGATTTCTGAATAACGCGACACAGGACGAACGTCAAACTTTTGACATTAAAAACCAAAAATAATAAAAAAAAACTTATTTTATTTTAATTTATTTCTATTTTATTTAATTTATACTTATTTTATTTTATTTCTGAACGATTTTTAAATTTAATTGATTTCTAAACGACGCGGACTTTTGACATTAAAAATCAAAAATAATGAAAAAAAAACAAACTTGTCTTCTTCTTCTTCTTCTTCTTTTAATTATGGCCTCTGCAGAAATTATTCCGCAATTTTGCCAGTGTCAAGTTTAAATAAGTTAAGTTTTTAAAAATTAGTAGAAAAAAACTAAAAAAACTGCGACGTTCTAAGACGCCATTTTTTCAACCTACACACCGATTGGATTCAATTCCTATAAATTATATTTGATTTCTGCATAAAGTGACACAGGACGAACGTCAAACTTTTGACATTAAAAACCAAAAATAATGAAAAAGAAACATAAAGTTATCTTATTTTATTTCTAAACGATTTTTAAATTTAATTGATTTCTAAACGACGCGGGCACCGGTTAGGACCAAAGAGCATATAAACGCTTACGTATTTAAACTTGACATTGGCAAAATTGCGGAGTAACTTCTGCCGAGGCCATAATTAAAAGAAGAAGAAGAAGTAAAAGAAGAAGAAGAAGGACGATCATCAAATTATGTTTGACAGTTAGTAATAGTTTTAAGTACACAATCTGAATAAGACCGATTGTAAGCAGATTTGTAAATTTATTTCTTTCAATAAAGACAATTTAAAATCAAATCAAAATCAATAGTTTCTAAGGGAAAGTGAAATTGTTGTTTTTATTCATAATCTTTATTTTACACAAAACACGTAAATAAACAATTAATAAATAGGAAACAGCACAAAATCAGGGAAGCTTAATTTAAATGTGTAAAGGCTTTTGAAGATTTTAGACGAAAAATATCAGGATTAGCAGACAACTTTAGGTAGGCGTGAATTATCGGGTAAGAAGACGGTATTCCAATAAATTATCTACGGCAAATATAACTTCACCCCAATCTCTCGATAGCACAATCATTAATTCTACCAGTTAATTACAGATCGTAAAGATTACGTTAAGTTAAATAGTAACGTTCACCGAGCACATTATAGCATCTGCACTTCCCGACGACACAACGTTCAAACACAGTGTCAGCCATTCTAAGATTGCCGCTTCACCCGTGCTCGGTGTTCGTTCGTTCGTTCGTTCATATTGACATTTTCGAGTGACAGCTGACTTCAAAGACGTACGCGATGACAGTATAAAATTACAGCTGATGCATTGAGAAGTAGATGTGCCAACATGTGCATTTTGTACCAGCAAACATTGTGGAGTAGGTAGAAGTACATAACAAATAATTTTAAATACATAGGTACATACACCTACATACTAATATTACTTGCGTACCTACTTGTTTGGTTTAACAATATTCCAAGCATTATTTTCATATTTACCCACCTTTTAAACCTTCCCTGGACTTCAACAAATAAGTTGTGGTCAATCGCAAACCTATTATTGGAATTAAGATCTAAATCTAGGACCTTAAGCACTTCTTTCCTTTGTTACAGTATCAACAGTAACCTCCAGAGGCGCTTACTATGTAATTCAAGATAACTCGCTCCAACTACGATTACCCGTACCACGGTACAACAACTACCCGTTAATGCAAACGATAAACAACGCGATCACACTAGCAATGGAAGAGAAACGTATTCTAGATGAAATGGAGCGACTCAGTAAGGAGAATGAAGTGAGAACGGACGATAACAGTGGGAAAGGTTCGAGTACCAACCTTGGTAGTAGCTTAGCTTGTATGTTTGTTTGTTTAATGGTTTTGTTTAAACTGTGACGTGAATTATACTAACGGCCCGTTTCACCAATTGTGGATAGTGTTATATATAAGCTTATTTTCTAAAAAGGGTCAATTTTTGTTTGAGATTTTGTGCCAAATGCTAATTGAACTTTTTTGGAATCGGTGAAATTGGGCCTGATTTTTTTTATTTAGACAGTAATATCACATAAAAATTATGTGGCTAGGTACCTATCTTAATTTTTTTTGTATACAGGGTGATTATTATTATTTCACATAAAATTACACAGAATGAACATAGAATGAACTAACACAAAAGCAATTGAAGTGAGCATGATAACCGAATTAATAGATTAAAACATCTAAAAACATAGAATAAAATCGTCGTATTTATTTTGTTGTCGTGAAAATGACGTGACTTGTAAAAATATTGCCAAAAAATGTGGTAGGATTTATTTTGTTTTAATGTTATATCTAAATAAATAATAAATTAAATTCTGCCAATGATTTAGGAACCTAGTGAATAAAACAATTTCAAAGTAAACAAATGATTTATTTTAAATAAGTATTAGTGCAACTAGTTGATACTTATTTATGGTATTAGTAAAACATTTCAACGTTCGGCTTAACTTTTCTAACACTCGAGTCGGATTTATGTGACAAAATTTTTTAATCACTTCCACCCTTTTTATTATGCGACAAGAAATCGTGTTCTTTTTTTAGTTCATTTCATCCAATGCACCTACCTATTTATTGTAGGTATATTTATCGATTCGTAAATCTTCGCAGCCAGGTGCCTGGAGCACGGCAGTTGATATTTATGAAAGCGGTTAAAAGGTTAAATATATCACCCTGTATGATAAACCATGGAATATTTTTATTGTTGAGCCATTCAACGTCTTATTAATTTTACTAAGATTATACTATTGTGCGGGTTGTCAGTTTAAATTCATGAAATTTGTATTACTCTACCGATATTGGTAGGCCACAATGATGCTCAACAATTAATATATTTTCATGCTCGGATAGGTGCCTTATTCTCAGTTTAGACTGGTCGTAAACATATCATAATAAGAACCTACTTTTGTAAAACTCAAAGGTTTTATAAAAAGAACATCAAGGTTCAAAACGTCTCAAACCTTTACTACTTAAAACATAATATGATACGCTTTGAATTATTACTTAGGGCAATACAGTTTCTATTTTCAAAATCGCTTATAGTGAGAATGCATTGCACTGCAAATCATGTATCATGAGAAAATAGAAGCAAAAGGTCGTATGAAAATCGAAGTAAAGAAAGTATCTTTTAATTCGATTTTTAAAAGTAACCCCCATACGTCATAAATGCATGTTATAGCTATAATAGGTTTATAATTCATTTGTCTCTCTCTGTCATCTTGATATTTATACTAGTAAGAAAAAGACGAAATCCATTTTAACTAAAGAGGTATAAAATTTTTTTATGAATACGGCCTTGTTTCGTAATGACATGTTAATCCATATTAATATACAGGAAATATTTTTTATCAGTGCACAATTTTTTTTTGTTGTTTCCGTATTAGTTAAAGAACACTTTTCATTAATTGTTCAGAAAGGTTTTTGTTTCATTTTATTATTAGACATTAAACCAGCAATTTATTAGACGATCATACGTCATAATATTGGTAGTGAGTGGTGTTAGCGGTCAGTGACCTTACAATTAAAGTTATGGAGTGGGAGTGCGCTACGTCATGCAGAGGTGAAAACTTACCTAAGCATGACGTCATTCGAGATTTCGCTTGCACATGTCGCCGTAATCTTTCAATCACACAAAAAACTTACCTGCGTGTCTAGCATTTTTAATATATCTGACGAATAATCTACGCAGTAGAACAGTGGTTAGGAGTGTGGCTGTAGAACTCATTCGTGTTTGAAGCAATATGTTACGTGCGAGCTATTGTGGATTTATGCGCTTTGAGCAGTAATGTACGGCCCGAGTGCCATTTCGTGGAACTCTTCAGTTGGAAGTGGTATTGCGGCTATGTTCGTTGAGGCTTCGTGCCAAGGTCAGTGCCCTAATTCACGTAATTTCTTGACGCGCTGTTCAAGCTGCAGTGCAGTTGCAATTAAGTTTACGTCTTAGTGTAAAATGGTATTCTTGTAATTGTTTAGCTGTCATACCTATCTAGTCAAGTGTTCGCGTGACGCGAACTTGACGCTAGCGTATCTGACAGCGGTTGTCAAAATTATGAGAATTCGATACGGGCTGTTTTGATCGAAACTTAACTGCAACTGAATTTTTTTAATTACGTGAATAAACCTACTGGTCCTGTGTGACCAGTATCGAGAATTAACCTATTTTGGGTAACAAGAAATGTCATGCATAATAGAAATACTTCTACATAAACTTCGAAAGAGGGAGACAATCTTTTGTGATATTTTAATAGTGTAAGTAATTTTTTTTTGTAAAAAATGCTCTTTAATTAATATGTATTTATATTATTTTTATATTTTCTTTTTACTTTCAATAAAATTATGGATATTTTTTAATTACTGTTTGTTTATTTATTCTTTACAAGTCTTCGTAAGGAGATCCACACCGTACATTGTAAAAATGGTCACATACCTGAAAAACATAACAATATTTAAGTGAGACCGCCTCGGTGGTTCAGTGGTAAGAATATTTGCCTTTTAACGAGGTCTTGGTCAGTCCCCGGTCGAGCAAAAAGTCTTTACTAATACACCGTGTAATTTTCATCGTCTCACAACGACAGCCAATAAGGTGTATACATTTTTAGTGAAGTGGATAGGTACATGAGACGTCGTGAAGAATATTTTTTATTTCTAAGCATTTCAATAAATAAGAATATAAAAATAATAGCTTTCCTACCGTGACTCCGCCTGTGTGTATGTTGGCTATCGCTATCGGGCTAAACCTTAAAACTCTTTGTGCTCAGTCGGATAAAAACTATACTTTATCCTTTCCTGCTTTCCTTCCTTTCCATTCCATCAAAATCAGTTCAGTAATTTCGGCATGAAAGTGCAACGGTCAGATAGAGTTAGTTTCGCATTTATTATATTCGTAAGGACAATCAACAGGGTGTTTGAAAACTATATTATTTTAAAACATGGTTTTAAACTAGGTACGTAAATTTCTTAAAAAAAATATTTTTCTTCTTAAGTGACTACGCACCCTACGAGGGTACGTTTTTACGTTTTATAAGCTAATTATAGCTAAAATTGGTTTATAATTCGTTTGCCATTGTCTATCACCTTGACATTTATACTAGTAAGAAAGAGACAAAGTCCATTTTAACTAAGTAGTTTCATAAGATTATTATGAGTATGGCCCTAAGTAGTCATCGGTATGAAGTGGTTGTTGTAAGAAGATAAAAATTACACCGTGTATAACTAAATGAAAAGTTTATTTCTACTTTATTTTGAATAGAAAAACACATCAAAAGCGGTCTATTCCTGGCGCTACAAGGCAACCAACTAAAACGATATCACTTATTAATACCCCTATTTTTGTCAGTGGTTAAAATGCAACCTCTGCTTACACCTTTGGAAAGTATTTAGAAATGTGAACTTACTTGAAATTGTTCATTAAATAACGTCCCGTTAGAACAAAGGTCTGTGCTGACTAGGTACTGTCGCCAACAGAAGTGATACGCCTGAAAAAATAAATTAGTAAGTATTACAGCGACGAACTATCTCGACTTCTCGTTGTTTTGTGGTAAGCGTGTTTGCTTAAAACCGCGAGGTCCAGATTTCGAATACCGAATTCCGGATTCAAATTAATTAATGTCTGTTAATATTGTCTTAGATTTACGCGAATATCACACATTGAAATAAAACTACTTTTTAACGGATTTTATCGCGGTTTATTTTAGATTTTAGATCCCGACGTTTCAAAGTCTTTTCAGACTTCATGTTCACGGGTGGACTGAGATATTTGACGTCCAAAAATATTAATCATATTAACGCAACTCAAATATTAATGTTTGAAGGTAGTCAGTAATAATTGTGATTAATATTTTGCCGTTGCCGGCATCTATGTTTCCCGATAGCTATAATCTGCCTATTTTCAAATTACAAGTGAATCGGTGTTTACTGGGTAAGCGCGTTCCATCTTAGACTACATCATTGCTTCACATCAGGAAAATTATGGTCAAGCGGAATTATTTATAATAAAGGATAAGAAAAATATTACTCACTTGACAACCCGACTGTACATCAGCATAGTACCCTCTCGGTTTGTTTTCACAGGTGAACCGCGTTCTTGGGGCTACAGCAAACACTGGGTGCAGTGGTGGGTTGTGGGGCAGATGCAGAGCGTGGTAGTAGTCGAACTGGGGCAGACTGAGTGCTGCGGCAGCTGATAACATAAACTTCAACTATTAGTGTTGGGCAGATATTTCTTTTAATTCTTAAATAGGCGCAAACTTGCAAACGCAAGTTTGACTGCAACTTGCCTGGTATTAAGCAGCCATAATCTACGATGAGACACTTCAACTCTTTTAGTGTCCCACGGCTGGGCACTGGTCTTCTCTCAACTATCTTACGAATTAAAAGAGTTTAGGACTAAATCCACACACGCTGGTCAAATGCGTGTTGGTGGATAAAAGTTGGAGTGAATAAAAGTAGCAATGAGTATCTTTTAATTTCAATAAAAGCACGTACCCAAACAAAACACCATCAGTAACTTCAACATGATTACAATTACAATGATAATAAAAATAAATAAAGATTACAGAATTAATAAATAAAATTACGACTAAAATAAATAAATAAAACTAAGCGCCAGGTCGTTGGCCGACCGACAGCGCGCGGATCACAACTAAATCTAATCCGATTTATTACTTTTCTATACACATTGATCCGGGGACGAGTTTATGTGATAATGAGTTATTAATTATAATAATATAATTTTCACCATTCATAAAGCGCTATCTAGTAAAAAATGAAGCAATAATATTTGCATGTATTATATATAGATACTACGAACTTATAAACTACTTTTAGCTGTGGTTACCTATAACTAAATGGACACAGCAGTCCAATCTTTGTGCAAACTACTTATTTAATGTAATTGTGTATCATTTGTTGGTGATCCAGATAAAATAAAATAAAATAAAAAATAAAATTAAATGTATTTTTATACAGCACACAAAGATTTCTCATAGGTGGAATCGAATAAGTAATGGTCAGCCAGGCTTAGTCCTCATTACCTTCACTTAGTCCCCATTACATCTTTTAGCGCACCATAGACCAGAATTTAGTATTCGCCTGCAATAATCCTGCTAACCGAGGATTATCATTGGGTGTACGGTGTGCCTAAAACTCCTAATAACCGTCGTAACAAGTAGGATGGCTTTGTTTTACGTTTGAAAGGGGTATAAGTGAGGGTGTTGTTACGACAAAAGAATCCAACCACTTGCCGTAATGAAAAAATACTTTTTTTATGGCTTTTGTAGCTAGTTGTTGCCACAATTCTGCCAGTGTCCGTCAGTGCGATATAAAATACTTAAACAAAATGTACGAAATTGACTTATGATTGACGTGTGACGTTTTACATGTGAATGTCAGTGAAAAATTCGTCTCTTTAATTCTTTTTGGTCTTTCGTTATCGCACTTTAACGAAAGATCGAAAAGAGCAATATGATTAAAAATCTCGTGACAATCTTAAGTCAATCACATTTATTTTGTTCTATTTAATTTTTGGCTATGTAATTTGTCTTGAGGTCACCGAGGTCACCGGATTATGACTGAAATAAACTTTTTGAACCCTCGTTAAAAGAGGAGTGCTATAACCTAATTAAATTGAATTTATATGGGTATGCTACAGTATCCATAATACATGCAGATGTAATTGTTTAATTGAAATAATAATAATCGACGGGCCGGTGGCGTGATACTTGCTTTTCACGGGTTCTATTCCCGCTCGAGACAAACATTAGACAGTGATGAACATTTGTGTTTGTGTCGAGTCTGGCTGTAAATATATATTAAAAGTATATATTTACAAAAGAAAAGTATTATATGTATAATATTTACCAGTTATCTGGTTTCCATAACACAAGCTCTGCTTAGCTTAGGATCAGATGACCGTGTGTGTTAATGTCCCAGAATATTTATTTATTTAATAATAAGTAATACTAGATGGCGCTGTCTGTGAAAAAAATAAAGCGAAAACTTAACACATCTAACATAACACCGTCCGATCAAGGGTAAATATCACATTTCGCGTTCGCAGTAAGGTCGCTGGCATTGGACATGACATGCTGCATTTACCATAAAAATGTTATAGTACAGATAATATAATACTATATTAGTAAATCAATACTACCGGTCAAAGTTATATTAGTCCAATGTTAAGCTTACTGAGCAGCGGTGGCGCAGCGGTACGGGCCTCACCTTAGATTTATAAGATCACGGGTTCAATTCCCAGTCGTGCCTACACATCTTACTGTGAATTGTAACAGCGCTGCTCAATATCGGTGAAGAAAAACATCGTGAGAAAACTAATCATTCGAGGACATATTGTGACATTCACCAACCCGCAGCCAGCGTGTGTGGATTAAAGCTTAAACACTCTCAATTCATAAGATAGTTGAGAGAAGACCCATGCCCCGTAGTTGGACAGTAAAAAGGGTTGAAGTGATAAGCTTACTAGGTATACATATATACATAGCTCCACGCATTACCCGAAAGTAAACAATTCAAACCTTTTTAGTGTCTCACCGCTGGGCACGGGACTTCTCTCAACGATCTTACGAGTTAAGAGTGTTTAAGCCTTAATCCACACACGCTGGCCAAGTGCGGGTTGGTGGATGTCACATGAATGATTAGTTCTTAGATATGCTGGTTATTTTCCTTTACCGTTATTGAGCAGCGGTGATGACACACAAAGATGTGTGAGCGAGATCGGGGATCGAACCTGCGACCTTATACTTGAATTCGAGGCCGATACCGCTGCGCCACCGCTGCTCTACTTTAGTAACATAGACAGGTGTTGACAGGCATTCAACTGTAGTAGGTATACCTATTACCTCCCGGATCTGTGAGTCGTGACACGACACCGAATTAGGTAGGTACTCGAGAGCACCATGTAGCATGTCAAGGTTAAAGGAAGTTATTATTTTAATGCCAAGGGTAATAATTAAGACTAAATACTTAAATTGTGCGACAGTAAAAGTAAAAAAAAAAATTGGTACCGAGTTCTACTCCTTTTTTAAGCGTTTTCAACCGACTTCTTGAGCAGCGGTGGCGCAGGGTATAAGGTCGCTAGTTCGATCATCACACCTTTGTGTGAATTGTTTCATCGCCGCTCGATATTGGTAAAGGAAAACATTGTGGGAAAATCGGCATGTCTAAGAACTAATTATTAGAACATGTGATATCCACCAACCCGCATTTCGCCAGCGTGTGCGAATCAAGGCAACTCACATCGCATCACTCTCTCAACTCGTAAGATAGTTGACAGAAGACCCGTGCCCAGCAGTGAGATACATATAGGGTTATGATGGTGTGTACCAGTGGCGAAGAGTCCATACAAGCCGATTCCCATCGGCTTCCCTTTATAAAATGATCAATAGGTATCACACGTACTTAATAATATATTATGTAACGCCTAAAAGTTTTAAATAGCAACAAAAATAAGTATAGCATCAAGTGTACGAACGATCGGTGACGGTAGTGAAGAGATATTATTTTCCTAAGTAAGAACTCTTTTGCTTCGGCTTCGCTTTTTCAGACTTCTACTCTTCGCCACTGTGTGTATATAACCGTCTTCTAAAAGGAAAAGGTTCTCAATTCGACTGTACGCTTTTATAAGTTTATTGAAGTGAAAACTTCTTTAGCGGCGTTGAGCACTTTTTCTGTAATGGGTATAAAATCTTAAACTCGCGTCAGGACACGTGACCTGATCGAAAAACGTAAGACGGATGGAGACGCAGGGCGCTTGCGCGAATGTTCGTGTATGTTACAGCGTGCCACGCGCATCCATGGATGGTGACAGAAAACAGTTAAATTTTTAATGTAATATAAATTGTCATGTTTGTGTACGATAGCGCAATAAATGAATATTGTATTCTACCACATAAATGATAATACTTTTATACTGATAAAGCAATTGGTGCAAAATTATTCCCTAACCATTCCAAAATATCAAACATGCTCAACGTTAATAATCAAGTTTTCACTTCTGCCGGCACTCCCGGAGTGCAACCCGTCGTTTTTTACCTAATAACTTTGTTTTAGGCTTGGAAAATTTAACACACACTATCCTCTCTGCCGAGGTACGTGAACAGTTTGTATGTACATATTATAAACTGTTCATGTTATGTGTTTGTGTGTAGCTTTTATTTACGTGTGCATTTGTAAAGACGCTTCAACTTTTACATGTGTGCTGTACGTGTTTACCTCCCCTCCCCCAATAAAAAAAATAGATTTTAGGATTCATATCATGTTAGTAACAATATGCTTAGGACTATGTTAGTAAAACTATGTTAATAACTGGCAGAAACAATTTAGTACTAAGTACATAAATGTTATGAAAATAAAAATATGCTTTTTTTAGAGACCCGAGTCTACATTAAAACAGTCCAATTTCTTTTCCTACCATGCAGTGAATGAATGACTGGCAACTACTGAGAAACACTGCCAAAAAACTCAGTAGGCTTTTTATCTTTTTTAAATGAAGTACATATACCTATTAAATTTTGTTTATTTTGTTTTTTTTTGTTTTGTGACTTAATTCCTAGCGTTTTTATCCGTTACATAGTCTGAAATTTTATAATACGCTTTCTTACATAACGCAGATTTTATAATTATTTTAAATTTGTTAATAGTCATTTTTCATTTTTCTTTTTTAAATAGAGTACTTATATCTATTACATTTTGTTTGTTTAGAGTGTTGAATTAGAACGACTTAAGCGTTTTTATCCGTTAGATAGTCTGAAATTTTATAACACTTTCTTACGTAACGTAGATTTTAATTAACTATATCTAATTATTAATAATTATTTTAAATTTGATATTAGTCATTTCATACGTTACGTTAACACCTTCCTTGTTAAATGCAAGGTTTTATATATATAGTGCTTCTTCTTCTTCTTTTAATTATGGCCTCTGCAGAAATTATTCCGCAATTTTGCCAGTGTCAAGTTTAAAAAAGTATATAAGCTAATAAAGATTAGTTGTTAAAAATCTAAAAAACTGCGACGTTCTAAGACGCCATTTTTTCGCAAGGTTTTACATGAAACAATTTTTATGTTTTTTTTAAAGCTAGTGGTTGTCGTTTGGTTCCATTCAAATTTGATCAAGATTGAAGCGTTAGTGTTTACGTTCATGCGGCCTGTAAAAAATATAAGAGCAATTTTCCTAAAAAGTCCATCAAATCTAAGAAGTACCGTTTGACAGTTCTAAACGTAGTACATTTAGAATTTTATTTTCAAGTCAATTGAAAAAAAAATTTTTTTTTGTATGTAAATTGTTTATGTTATGATAAAATAAAAATAGCTTCATAGTTCAATTATTTTACAGGAAAGCTAATAAAAATAGTGTGAATTACGCCTCTATAAAGCTAATTTAATAGAAAACAGTGAAACATCAAACGGTACCTCTTAGATTTGTTCAATTATACGTTTGAAGTCTGTTTTGTTTTATTGTTGAAAAAATCATTAATAAATGTTAAAACAATTCTATAAGGATTAAAACTCGGAAATAAACCGGGACTTCTTAATAGGGTTCAGATTAAAAATGCACTCATACGGATGAAGGTGACTCAGCCCCCAAATACTTGACTTTACTTCACGTTTTAAGGTTTCTGTGATAGATATTTGATATCACTTCAACCCTTTTTAGTGGCCCACTGCTGGGCATGGGTCTTCTTTGAACTATCTTATCAGTTGAGAGAGTTTAGGCCCTAATTCACACACGCTGGCCAAGTGCGGCTTGGTGGATGTCACATGTCCTCGAATGATTAGTTCTTACACATGCCGGTTTCCTCAGGATGTTTTCCTTCACCGATGATAGTTGATATATATAATATATATTGTACACAGATACATGTTTTGTACTAATGTGGTACGACATTGAAGTGTCTATACAAGGCCGATCTGATCGATTGCATTTGCTCTAAATAATTTGCGCGATTTAGGGTTCCGTACAACAAAACATTTCTATTATTATTTAGGTCATATAAGGGGGCATCCATTAATTACGTGAGGCTTTTTTGAGAATTTTTCGACTCCCCCTCCCCCTTGGTGAGATATCGTAATATTTTCCTCAACTCCCTCTCCCCTCCCCTAATCTCACGCGAGATTCTTCAAAACTTCTATAAGGACTGTAAACGGTCAATCTAAATCTGGTCACGCTGGTGTGGTTACAGCTAAACAATCAAGCGCTACTTCGCTTCTCTGCGAAGTTCCAATGAATACGGCAAATACTTTTGTCTCAGATTTGGACACAGACCCTGTCGGGCACAGCATAGGTGTTAGACGAGAGGAAGCTCTGATTTTTATAAAATTAGAAAGTTTGAGCCTGTGGAGCTTTATCATTAATTTAAAATTTTATTGTGTATTTTATTTTATTATGTTATAACTTAAAATCATTATCTAGCAATTAAACAGCATTGTTAGATTTTTTATTATTATTGTGTATTCATGTAAGTGTCATATTTACTTTATAATAATTTTAATGCAGCTCATAAATATCAGCCGTTCTCGAGTTTCAGCGTTACAAACAACTGTCATACATTTTTTACATAGAAAGCAGCTGCTCCAGTGAACTTGGAACCGCATATTTTTCATCTTCTTAATCTTCCTTGGACTCATACGATCATTTCAAAGCCAAAATCTGCCAAATCCGTCCAGCCGTTTTGAAATTGTAGCGTTACAACATCCGTCAAATCATATTTATACTTAAACTATAACATTCCGCCTGCGCGTATTCCCGTAATCGCGCTAAACCCTTAACGTCTTTGGGCGCAGTCGGATAAAAACTATCCTATGTCCTTCCCCAGGTTTTAAACTATCTCCATAACAAAATTCATGCAAATCAGTTCAGTAATTTTGGCGTGAAAGCGCGACAGACACAGTTACTTTCACATTTATAATATTTGTAAATTAATAAGGAAGTAAGGACAGAGAACATTACAATAGTAATATATTTAATAGTAATACGGAACCCCTACTAAATATCGCAACTCTAATATCATATATGACAGGTATATAACACAGATAATTGATTAGAGCAGTAGTTTTGGCGGGAAAGCTTTATTCGCTGTTGGCTAGGTCGGTCAGTCAATAGGTCATACGTTTTTAGGTCACGTTGTTAGTAATTTTAGGATTATAATCTATTTATAAGCTATTATTAATCCGCCATTGTGTATTAATGGTAATCTTGGATTTATGGTAAGCTTGCGACCCGCCCCGGCTTCGCACGCTGATACTAAATTATAATAAAAATTAATAAATATTTTTTATTAAATTACAAAAATTGCCATCCTGGATTTATTGGGATGTTGTTTGAATTGTACCTACATTTATACTACCTATCGCTCTGTTAGTACTTAAATTCATTAACCCTTTTTTAGTGTCCCACTCTCGGGCACGGGTCTTCTCTCAACTAGGTATCTTATGAGTTGAGAGAGTTTAGGCCTTAATCCACACCACAATCCGCCAAATGAGGGTTGGTGGATGTCTTCCTTTACCGATATTGAGCAGCAGTGATGTAACAATTCACACAAACACATCTTTGGGTGCAACTGGGAATCATACCTGCGGCCTTCAATTTCTAAGACGAAGATATTATAATATCCGATTCCGTATACCAACAAGTACACTAGGCATTTGCCGAGGAAGTACCATAAATGTGGTATTATATTTTATCTGTAGGTTTCTGTTTTTTTAAATGGCTTAAAAGATATTGTGCTAAAAATATTTGAATTTGTCACTCTGACTGACATTTACGCCATCTGAATTTTTTGACATTAATGACATTACACGAAATTTTAATGTTGTGGAGCGGAACGTAAACTACTTTTACGATTTTCATTAATTTCTTGGTAAAATGATTTGAGTTTCCTAATTTAATAAATAGGAACTAAATTATTCTAGGATCTTAAGCAAACATGAGTAATATTTACATACAAGAACCGCCGGCACTAGGCAAAGTAAGTGAGGCTGAAAAACTAACTACTATAAATTGAATATTTATTGAATTTGTATATCATTTATGTTTCCTAATTAAATTTGTGTTGTTTAACTGACGTTTTATATCACTTAAAAGCCCTCTGGTTTCGAAACCAATTCCTTTCAACGTGGTAACGACTAGATATTTCAGGATATACATGCTTGGTTAATTTTTATTACAGGTGTTATTAAAAACTTCAGCAGGAGAGATTGACATAGAGTTATGGACGAAGGAGGCTCCAAAAGCATGTCGGAACTTTATACAGCTTTGTATGGAAGGATATTATAATGGTAGGTAGTTATAATCACTCTGACTGTACTCTTGTTCCCTAAATTGGTTAAATTCTTGACACTGGTCACTAAGGACCTTGGCACAAAGCCTAAATGTACATAGCCGCATTGCCACTTCCAACTGATGGGTTCCATGAAACTGCACTCGGGCCATATATTACCACTTAGCACATTAATCCACAATAGCATATTGCTTAAAAACAGGATTGACTTCAATATAGCCTCACTCCTAACCACTAATTATAGTGAAGGCTTGTAATTGGCTTAATGTTTCATAATGTAATTTCTATTTAAGTTGTTTTTAGCTTTAAGCCTTCCAAACTGTAATAAATAAATAAGTAATGTATGTAATCGTAAAACCCGAGAATATGTGAACCAATTTGGCAGATTTTGGTCTTTTAGTACTCGTACGAGTCTAAAAACAGTTTTAAATGTGAAAAAAACTCAGCACACAGTTGGCTTGGGCAGCTAGTTTATGTATAAAAATGAATTGATAGATGTTTGCATAACTCAAGAATAGCTAAAAGAAGCTGTTTGAAGTTCACCGATGCAGCTAGATAACTATGAAAACTTAAAAAAATTAACAGAAAATATTATTAAGAAAATTGTATTTAAGAAAATAATTAGGAAATATAATTGGGACACACCACTTTGTAGCCACACTGACTTTGAGGCATTTATAATGCTACAGTTACTGACTTTACGAATATCTTTTTTCATTTTTTCAGGAACAATATTTCACAGAGTAGTGCCAGGTTTCATAGTACAGGGTGGTGACCCAAATGGTGATGGTACAGGCGGAGAATCTATATATGGTGCTACATTTAAGGTTCGATCTAATGTGTTAATCAAAATTATTACGTATTATCACAAACCATTAAACAATTATCACACTGCACCATACAGATTTAGCATTGTTGCAAGTATCTCAATTTATATAGAAAACACAACTATGACACTACCGTTAATGAACAGGAAGGTGCACAGTGCATAGTTCTGCCAATCTGCGTATTGTCGCAGCGTACACACTGGCTCCGCTGTCCTGCACGTGATTTTCCATGACAATCAATAGAAAAGTGAACATTTGACTGTATAGCGTGGGATGTCGTACACGATCGCTAAGTGAATCAGCTTTTCCATAGCCGTGCGCGTGATCTGTGGCTTGGCACACCACGGCACTTCACAAATTATGCAGATGTTGGGTGTTTCCCAATGTACACTGATATGATAGGATGCGAAAGGAGATGTTAGTTCCTAAATTACTAGGGTATTGATATGATAAGAGTACAACACTTGCTAAATGATATGAAGGAGACAACCGATTTGTACGAATGCTCTTTATTGTACTAAATATGCAATGCTATGATATATGTAGATTACACAATAATTATAACTAATGCGCGTGTCAAATGATAGGTAATACGTCACAGTTAGGCATGTGTAAGTACTTGGCTAATAATGTACAAGTAGCTTGTACCTAGCCACACAACGAATCTGCTTACAGCTTATGCTGATTGCAGATAAACTTAAATAAAATTTAAAAAAAACATTATTTTTATATTCTCAGGACGAGTTTCATTCCCGTCTCCGATTCAACCGTCGCGGTCTAGTCGCATGCGCAAACGCAGGGAAAGATGATAATGGATCACAGTTCTTCATCACTCTAGCTGCTACACCTGAACTGCAGAATAAACATACTATATTCGGAAAAGTTACTGGTTAGTTGTAAAACATAGAAATAGGTGAACCTGAGTTACTAACTCAAGTTGATTCGAGTTGAGTCGAGTTTCACTTCACTTCACAAATAATATAAGGCTATTTCATGGTGGCGCAGCGATACGGTCCTCGCCTTGGAAATATAAGGTCGCGAGTTTGAATCCCAGTCGTGCCCACACATCTTTGTGTGAATTGTTTCATCCCCGCAGTGTCCCATTACTGGATACGGGTCTTCTCTTAACTATCTTACGAGTTAAGAGAGTTAGTCCACTCCAGTCTGGAGACTCCAAATTTGGCACATAGGTTCCTTATAGAGTCTAGGGGTGCACTAAGAAAGGATTTTTCAAAACTCACCCTTTATGGGGGTAAAACGGGGTTCCAAAGTTTGTATGGGGAAACAAGATTAGTGAGACCAATTTCGCGGGCGAAGCCTCAGGCGGATGCCAGTTAAATAATAATAATGTTTGTAGGTAGTCAGTAATAATTGTGATTATTAAGTATGTACGTCAAATACCTCAGTCCACCGGTGACCATGAAGTCTGAAAAGACTATGAAACGTCGCGATTTAAAATCTAAAATAAACGGCGATAAAATCCATTATAAAATAGTTTTATTTCAATAAATCTTGTTTTTCAGGTGAAACAATATATAATGTACTGAAACTGTCCGAGGGTCTGATAGGTCCTGACGATCGTCCTGAACACCCACACAAGATCACAAATGCTACAGTGTTAATTAACCCGTTTACTGATATCGAACCGAGGGTCCAACCGGCCCTTAAAGAAGAGGCGCCAAAGAAAAAGAAAAAAGAACGGCAAGGAGTTAAGTAAGTACATTTTAAACACCAACGGTCTTATTAAAATAAATCTTTTAAGACTCTTTAGTTAAAATGGACTTTGACTCTTTCTTACTAGTATAATTGTCAAGATGACAGACAAAGACAAACGAATTATAAACCTATTTTAGTTGTAATGAGCTTATAAAACGTTTCTGAATATGGGGGCACATCTTTATTGATATGTTTGACTTTTTGGTGGCGGAGTCACCTTCGTCCGTGGGAGTGCACCTTTTATGTGAATCCTCACACGTGGTCCCCGAGTGGTGCAAATCAGGTGACAATCAACTGGTATTTGCTTTATTACTTATGGTAATCAACTGGTGGTAGGCTTCCGCCGTGGTTAGTGACCACCCACCAGACAAAGCCCCACTGCTAAGTGTTCCGCTGCGATGTTTGTTAACACCATTTAAGAAGGTGGCTCGAAATTGTTGCTTCTTTATAGTTTGTAACGATATGAAGCCTCATTCACTGCAACCTTCTCAACGAAAATCACGAGTGAATCGGTATATTGGGTAGGCGTGTCCCATCGTAGACTACATTATTGATTACCACCCGGCATATTGTAGTGAAGCGCAAGCCTATTTCAGAATAAAAAATAAGTTAAGCCGTTGCTCCTGCTCCCGATATTTCGACGGTCATGTCGGTCAATCCGTCTAACCAGACTCTGCGAGTGAAGAGAATAATGAATCAACCTGTCTTTACTACTCAGCTTAGACTGGCCGTTTAGATGTACCGCGCCCCTTGTGGGTAGTAGTAATAATATGCCAATACGATACTCATGTTGTTGCCGGATTACGGCTTAAAGAGATTTTATTTGCGTAAAAAAGGAATCTATTTCTCTAGAAATTTCGGTCTACTGTCGTTCGGTGAAGAGGCGGAAGAAGACGAAGGTGAAGCACAAGAGTACAGAGGAAAGCCGAAGTCTACTCATGACTTGCTAGAAGATCCTAAGCTGAGCAAGAAGACTGCTGCTGGTATGTAAAACACCATCATTATAATAAGGTATTTTACCATCATTCATCATTATTTTCTATACTTTTTTCCCATTTCTATTGGGGTCTGGTCCTAGTCTAATCTGTTGCGGCTAGCTACCAGAGTACCACCCGGTAGGTGGTATTGTGTTATCGGGCAGGACGACACCTGCGGGGTCCGCTAGTTACTTATATTATTATATTTTTTTGCATTCAGTAGTATAATATAATATTTTGTTTAGAATTAGAATTGGAAGAAGATAAACAAGAAGAAGAACATAATTCAGAACAAGAAGAATTAAAATCAAAAGAAACAGCAGAAGCGGTTAGTAATATAAGAGATAAACTGAAAAAGAGAGGCAAATCTCCTGATAGCAGTAGTAAGAGACAGAGAGTAGAAGAGATAGAGAAAGAGGATGGTGATAGTTCTGATGGAGAGTATTATATTGGGAAAGAAAGAGATATCGCTAGGAAAAAAGAAACGTAAGTTTACATAATTATTACCGAAAACTAGCTTTAATAGGCCCCCTTATAGGTCCCTTATCCCCTTGACGGGCCGATGGCACGGTCGGTAAGATACTTGCTTTTCACGCCGTTCGATTCCCACATAAAGCACACATTTGTCTATTTGTCTCGACTCTGGGTGCTATTATCTATTTTTAAGTATGTATTTACAAAAGAAAAGTATTTTAAGTAGTATGTCAAGGCGAACAAATATATTCCGGCGCCTGCGCAATAAAAATCGCAACAATTCAACCAGTGACATTGACGTGTTCAATGGCCAGTGCGTTTGTGAGCTCCGATGCTGTCATCTCTAATTTTTGTAGAATTTATTTTAAAAAGTAATTAAACCTAATATTGAAGCCGGGAATCTCATTTCTAAGTCCTCGTCAAAGAAGACCAGCGCGTTCATAGTATATTACAAGCTCTGCTTAGTTTGGGATCAGATGGCCGTGTGTGTTAATGTCCCACTATATTATTACTATTATTAGATTACATCACCTGTGGTGCTTAGTCCACTTCGATGAAGAAATGGAACCTCTTTTTTCCCTATGCTGTCTCTCATTTTGCCTGGAGGGGAGGGGATGGTTTAACTGTACAACTCTTATATTTTTCTGATTTAATTCATGCGGGATCCTTGACAGTTTAGGTGTCCAGGGTCTTAGCGGGGTATAAATTCCGGGATTCCACGGCGCTGCTGTTGATCCTGGCTTAGTAGGCACTCACCGCGTTTACTGAGCAATGTCCATGTTTGACACTGATGGGTCACACTTACTCTATGTTTTTATTTTTTCTTCTTTATATCTGTTTTTATTTAATTTTTTTTTCTTTTTTCATGTGTTTTTTATCATTTGATTCTGTGTGTCCTGTCTTTGTCAAATAAATGTTTTTCTTTCTTTCTAATTTAAGAGTTAGCGTATTCGCTAAGTAACCTAGGTTCGAACACTTCTTTAATTTATTTAGTGGAGCAGCGGTGAGGCATCGAAATCGACCTCACCTTTAAAATGTTATACTGTTAAAATATGTAATTTTTTAATTTTAGGGAAAGAATACAAAACGAGATAAAACAGTTAAAAAAAGAAATGAAATCTTCTAAAGAGGAGAAGAGCAAAGAACAGGACGTTCAAGAAGATAAACCAGAGAAGAAATTGGTGGAAGACAATGAAATGTACAAACAATTTGTTGAAGAACAAGAGAAGTATAAGAAAATGAAGGAGAAAATACCAAAGAAAGGTGCTGCCAGGTAAAAAAAAAAAATTTTTTAGTTTTTTTTTGACGCCTATATAGTTTAAACATAAGTGTCAATGTGGTTATTGTCTTTTGGTTACTCAGTCGAAGAAGTTTGCGTAATCATGATTTTGTAGGTAGGAAAACTAAAGCTAAAAAAGCGGTTTATACCCGCGCTCGCCGCGGTGGCGAGCCCAAAGCTTCTGTTGGATGCAAATGTATGTGTATTTTTTTTGGGACTCAACCCACCATCGCAATCCAGCCCCTGTTACTCCTGTACACCAGAATCAACAGCGGCGCTGTGAAGAGACTCGGGATTTGTACTCGTCTAAGTCCCGGGACACCTAAACTGTCTTGGATCCCGAACGAATTCAATCAGAAAGATAGTAAAAGTTGGAAAACTACTTATTCATAGAAATCTTATAAGTCTATTTAGTTAAAATGGACTTTGTCTCTTTCTTACTTGCATAAATGTCAAGATGACAGACAAAAACAAACGAGTCATAAACCTATTTTAGCTATAATGAGCCTATAAGACGTATATGAATACGGGTGATAGATTGTCTATGTATGTGCAATAAATGAAAGCACATTTCCCGCTGCACCGACGTGCAATTAATAGAAACGCGCGGGCCGCGGCCACCTGCAGTCTCAGCGGGTTTCGTCCGGTTACAGAAATTTCCGATTGCCGAAATTTTAATCCCGGTTGTCCCGGGTTATAGAAATTCAACGCCATTTTGTACCAGTGTCTTGTGACATCGTGAGCAACGTCATCCGCGTCACCTATAATGTTCTATGCAAGTTGTCAACAAACTTTGTAAACAGGATATCGAAATCGATCTACAAATTTTCCGTGTTGCGATCATCGACCGCCACTCAGAGTGTTGATTTCATTCAACCGCGATTACTGCCCAATTGAAATCTTATAAGTTTAGAAATTAAACCGCATATCGCTAAATCGCTCCGTCAGTTCTTAGCCTAACATTACGCCCTCTAAACACAATGCTTTAAGTTGCTTTGCGAATGCTACAAAACACCGATCGGCGATGTCAAGTGACAATTCTTAACACGGTTCAATTTTGTATAGATAAACATTTCTATATCTTATATAATAAAAATCAATTGTTGTTTGTAAGTCTCGCTAAAACTCGGGAACGGCTGAACGGATTTATCTTATTTTGGTCTTGAAATGTTGGTCTTGAAGTATAGGGAAGGTTCAAAGGGCGAGAAAAAAAAATTGTACAAAACTTTAGGTCTTTTAATAATCGGTTGAGGCAGTGCGAAGTCTGCCGGGTCAGCTAGTATTGAAATAAAACTACTTTTTAACGGATTTTATCGCGGTTTATTTTAGATTTTAGATCCCAACGTTTCGAAGTCTTTTCAGACTTCATGTTCACGGGTGGACATGAAAACGTCAGGATCTAAAATCTAAAATAAACCGCGATAAAATTCGTTAAAAAGTAGTTTTCTTTCTATGTGTGATATTCGCGTAAATCTAAGACAATACTATTTCTAGATATTTGCAACTTTTGGATATAATGTTAATTTAACGGTCCCGGTTTTAAGGTGTTTTGATAAATTAAAAATTATACAATAAAATTATTTTGTATAATTTCATAGTGTATATTGGTCGAAATCTATTGAGATGTCGAATTCGTATATTTTACGTAAAATAGTTTATGGTTAAAGCAGTGATGACGCAGCAGTGTCGGTCTCGCCTTTGAAATATAAGGTCACGGGTTCGATTCCCGGTCGAGCTCATACATCCTTTTGTAAATTGTTTCATCGCCGTTGCTCAGTATCGATTAAGGAAAACATCGTGAGGCTGAGTCTAATAACTAATCATTCGAGGATACGTGACATCCGCCAACCCGCACTTGGTGAGCGTGTGAGGATTAAGGCCTAAAACTCTTATAACTCGTAAGATAGTTGAGAGAAGACCCGTGCCCCTGCAGTTAAAAAAAAAGAGTTGAAGCGAAGAAGTGAAGTTACTGGTAACATTAACATAATTTGTGTAAGTGGTGATATCTGGCAACCCTAAATCCAAGATTCAAGAAAAAAAACACTAATTCAAGAAATCGTGCGTTTCAGACTTGGACGCATGAAGAATACAAGAAAACGAAGAAAACCCTGGGTGAAGAACTTGTACGAAAACCGGGACTACCCCGACAATTATACAGATGTGAAATTTCTAAAAGAACTACGAAAAAACTTGAACGTACAAAAAGTAACTTTAATTGAAGCTATACAAGGCTCATTTCGCATCGTCCTCCGATTATGCATTTGCATATTATACTCTTTAATATACGTATACATGTATAACAATTATATACAAACGTATACAATTATATACATTTCAATTATAGTCACAATATTTAGTTACATTTTATATATAATGTATGAAGAGACATTCGTTATCCGCCATTTTAAAACTGTTTTAGTTTATATAATAATAGGTTACCTATTATCGCCTATATTACATACTTTAACAGACACAGTGAGTACAGACACAATTTACGCTTGGTCAATATTAATGATGTTAGTTCATTTATTATTTTTTGATTACAATGTACCAGCAGCGATTGTATCAAATTCTTTATCTATAAATGCTGCTATTTTTGCTTCCGTCTGCCTAGTATCAAGACTTTCCAGTCCATTCAATGCGTTTGTATTATTAACAATATCTGTAATTTTATTTGTTTTAAGCCCTCAATTGTTTAAATCCTGTTTAGACTCGAAATTGTTTAATATCTTGTTTTGTTTGATATTACTTTTGACGTTGTTAGGTTTGTATTCGGTTTCTTTTGTTTTGTTTTGTTATTTTGTTGTTTTTGTTTTTGTGTTGAGTTTGTTTTGCCCGTTTTTGTTTGTTAGGTGGCAGAAGTATAAGGATAATATTTATGGGCCGTGGGATGAAGCGGTTATTAATGATTCAGATGATTTAGAGGAATGCTTGTTTGATCTAAGATAATTAGTGGTCACTAAACATCTTCTATCTAAATACGGAAAAGCTATACTATCGACATGCAAGATGCGCGGGCGCTGGGGGAATACGAAATTGATAAAATTCTAAACACATTCCAAAATTCATGACCACAGGTTATGCAAGAACACGGCCTATTTGACATTTTTATGTTTTATTCCAGTGTTTTATTAATGTAAAGCTTCTTGGTTCCGAATAATGTATGATTAGAAATCTATTCAGTCACTCTTTTAACAAATCATTCAATGTATTCAATCATGGTGGCCCCACCCTAAAAATAGTCTCTGGTTACGAGGCGGCCATATTTGTTGACATAATATGCATCCTAAGGAAAAACAAGGTATATGAATTCACATGCTAATGAAATTTGTACGAATTTGCATTAAATACCATCACTACTGTAAATATTAGAAATAAAATACGTTTTTTTAAATTATCCAGGTTTTTATTTAAATTTCCCCGAATCCTAGTAGCAACATATTTGCCTCGAACTTTGAGCTATCGTGTTCTCATTTCGGGTCAAGCAAAAGAGTTATTGTGGAAACAAAGTTCTTTTGCGCAGGTTACAGGGGACAGTCTAACGTTTTAAATCCAATTATCTTTCTGATTGAATTCGTGCGGGAACCAAGATAGTTTAGGTGTCCCGGGACTTGGTCGGGTTCAAATTCCGAGTCTCTTCACGGTGCCGCTGTTGATGGTGCACAGGAGTAACAGAAGCGAGATTGCGGTGTGGGTAACGTCCTAAAATACGAGTATATAAAAAAGCTTACTGTAGAGGATGTAATGTAAATTTATCAAAACACTTACTAATGATTTTCGGTGAGAAGGTGGCATGGCAGTGGAATGAGGCTCCATATGGTTAGAAACCATAAAGGAATAACAACTCCGACCCACCGTCATAAATGGTGTCACTAGACATCGCACCGGAACAAGCAAGGTCGCTTGGCGGTGCAGCTTTGTCTGGTGGGTGGTCACTAACCACGGCCGAAGCCTATCAGTTTCGTTATTGTTTCGAACACCCGAGTACTTTTTAAAACCAGTTGATTTTTTATTTTGATCATTTCGCCGTCGTGTTCGCGGGTTCAAATCCTGCGCAGGACCAAACAGTGTTGGAGACTTTTTAATTTCTTAGCAATCCGTAGACCATCCCTTGACGTCAAGGGTTGGAATCTTAAGGACACACATAAAAAAAGAAAATTCTATCTAATTCTAAAATGCTTTGTATTCTCTTTTTCAAATTTCTGCCCTTCGACAATGCGAAACTGTGTTTTTTTTTATTTCAGAGAAGATTTCACGCTGCAGCTTTTAGCAAAGTTCAAAACTAAGCTGCACGCTATCAAAGAGAAAGCTCAAACTGATGGTGAAGCTGGTCAAGCTGTTGAAACAGCTAAACCTGAGGAAGATGAAAATTTGAATTCTGATGATTGGTAAGTTCATTACATTTACCTAAAACTCACTCCCAACGCTTTTTTAAGTGTATCAGATTGAATGAATGAATTAACGAAATGAATGAATGAAATGAATGAACGAAATGAAATGAATGAAATGAAATGAATGAAACGAATGAAATGAATGAACGAAATGAATGAATGAATCTGATTTGTACGACCCGAGGACCACGTTTGGGGATTCAGATAAAATGCGCACTCCCACGGACGAAGGTCACTCAGCCCCCAAAGAATACATAGAGGTCGGAGTAGGTAGATTGATTTCTCGTCGTTGACGTCAAACGTAGAGACTAATATGGATATGACTCCAAAATACCGGAACTTCATATTTATTGTGACATTTGTACCGGAATTTTGAAATTAGCACGAATTTGAGTTTAAGATGAAAAACCTATTAATAATATCAATCAGTATTTTATTTTATTATTTATTTTATTTTATTTTGTATTAACGTTGAAAGCCAATATATGAAAATTGTATCCGATGAGGATTAAAAGTAATTTATTTATCTTTTTGTGTAATTACAAAGAATTTTTCATTAAATTCAATCAATCATTCATATAATAAACGATTTCATATTAATATTTTTATTTTTATTTTTTATTATATTTTATATAATAAACGGTCTGTATGCTTTCTATTTTATTTTATTCCATGAGTCCAATCCCGAAACTTTTTCCGGTACTTTCCGCACATTATGGATAAAATGACATGTCTATATTATAATATCTTGACGCAAGTATATAAAATCAATCTACCTGCTCCGACCTCACAGAGTGTGGTTGAAAAATCTTAAAAAACGCATTAAAGTTATGGAGTGGGACTGCGAGTGGGAGTGAGAGTGTGTATGACGTATCGTACAGAGGTATAAAACTCACCTGAGTGTGACGTCATTTCAGATCTTGCTTGGACGTATCGCTGTACTTAATTATAATTTTTTTTTATGTAAAGGTTGGGCCACACTCTCCGGTTTGAAGAGAAAGGCGCAGTGCTAGCTAAGGACGCGTCCACGAAAGGCGATGATTGGTTTGACATTTACGACCCTAGGAACCCCATCAACAAGAGGAAAAGAGAGAAGTCTGATAAGAAACAGAAGAAATAAAGATTTTAATGGATTTCGAGTTTCATTTTTAACTAGCTTTTAGACCGCGGCTCTATCGGTTATCGCCAACCATTAAGCCCGTTTTGCGCAGTCTGATAAAAACTATCCTATGTCCTTCTCACCTATAATCATTCGTAATCACGAGTGAATCGGTATACTAGGCTGGTGCGTTCCATCGTAGACTACATTATTGCTTCACATCAGGCAAGTTGTAGTCAAGTGCCAGCCTATCGCAGAATAAATCAAACAAGTCCTCCGGGTCCCAAACTATCTCCATACCAAATTTAATCCAAATTGGTTTAGTAGTTTGACCTGAAAGCGCAACGGACAGTTACTTTCGTATTTATGATATTAGCAATTGCAATGACTACCTTTCGCCCGTGTGGTCCCCGTTTCGCCCCCTTAACACGTTCAGTACCACAGACACGCCTAGCGTCTCCTCACAAATCATCATCGTACATCAACACTACAGGCACGTACACGCTAGGCGTGTTTTCAGTTTTACATTGATATGTTAAATTTTAGGTATATTTTCTCTCTAAATACTCAAAGTTTAAGTATTTATACTGTAGCACCATTGCTAAGAATCCTACTAATATTATAAACGTCACAGTTTGTAAGAATGTATGGATGTTCGTTACTCTTTCATGCAAAAACTACTGCACGGAATTGGATGAAATTAAGCAGGTAGATAGATTATGGTCTGGATTAACACATAGGCTACTTTTATCTCAGTAAGTACCACACGGGCTAAGCCGTGAACTGAGGCTAGCTAACGGGCCTCGCCTTAGAAATATAAGTTCGTAGGTTCGATTCCCGGTCGTGCCACTGTTCAATGTCGGAGAGGGAAAACATCGTGAGGAAGGACGTGTTTGGATTAAGGCCTAAACTCTCAACTCGTAAGACAGTTGAGAGAAGACCCTTAACCCGCTTTGGGACACTAAAAAGGGTCGAGGTGTATTGAAGGCCTTAGGCCGTTTGTCCACCGCCACAGTCGCCGGGACGTCACCGATAATAAGACGACGCGCGACAGCGCCGATTTAGTCATACATTGTATACATTTTTTTTTATGTTTTTTTTTTTTATCATTTAATTTTGTGTGTCCTGTCGTTGTCAAATTAATGTTTTTCTTTCTTTCTTTCTATTTACAATGGCCGTCTGTCCACCGCACGCCCGTCACCCGAGCGTGGTCATCCCGTTCGCTGAAATATCGCTTAGTTCAATGCTTCTCAAGAACTCGGCCTGAGATAGTGGAGGCATCATAGAACGTGTCCACCTACGCCGCCGTTGCCGTGCCAGCGTGAAATCGTCGTCGCACTGCAATAGCTTTTGATTATTAAGTCAACATAATAAAAATAATAAAGTGTGACATTAACATACACGGTCATCTGATCCCAAACTAAGCAGAGCTTGTACTATGGAAACCAGATGACTGGTAATATACTACATAGGTTAATAATACTTTTCTTTTGTAAATTGTTACTTATATAGATAATTACACCCAGACTCAAGACAAACAGGCGTGTTCATAACACAAATATCTGACTTGGGTGGGAATCGAACCCATGACCTGCGGCGTGAAAACAAAGTACCTTACCGACCACTCCTTCGGCCCGTCAAAGTAACATCTGGAAACCTTCCTCAAAGAAGTTTTGGCCGAAGGGTGTTGTCTATCAGAAACATCGCGGTAATGTACGCGGTTCTAAACAGCTCAACACGACGTCTCTTCGTGTTAAATGGTTATTATAATTTATGTTAAAGTTTCACTGGCCCAGCTGCCTGAAACAAACTTCCCGTCACGTCAACTTGATGTCGGCCAGAAATAATGTCGTTCTCGGTGACGTCGCGTCGTGGTGACGCTTGGTGGACAAGCGGCCTTAGAGTGTGATGACCGCCGCGTAGATCGCAAGTCAAGATAGGTTAAGTTAATCTACATTTTGGTAGTCAGTTAAAATTAACGAAGCGTCAAAACTTAACTGTTACACAGCTTTTAGCAGTTACAATTTGTTAACGGAAATAGGAGGTAACGTAACAATGTTATTTGATATCCATAAACAAGGAGTGAATAATTACAGTCATAGAGATTTATTTGTCCCGTCATTGCTTCGTTTTGGTGCAAAATATTAAGACGCAATAGGTTAGATGGCAAAATTTTACTTTTTAGTTAGTCTTGTTCTAAAACACCGGACTCGTCTATGTCTTTATTACCTACCTATTTCTTTCTTTTCGTTTGTAAATAGATACCTACCTACTATCTTCTTCTTCTTTAAATTATGGCCTCTGCAGAAATTATTCCGCAATTTTGCCAGTGTCAAGTTTAAATAAGTATATAAGTTTTTAAAGATTAGTAGTAAAAAACTAAAAAACAGCGACGTTCTAAGACGCCATTTTTTTTCCCCCTACCTACTATGCGTTTCAAATAAGGATAGGACTGGATTCGCGGCTAACTTCATACCCAAAACCAAGCAAAAGAAGCGTCAGCACAAAATATCAAACCACAGACAGTAATATTATTTTAAAATGTATCGAAAAGAAAATGTAGAAAAATTTAATGACGAACAAACTTTTTTAGCCCACTGTACTAAAAAATGTGAAGTTGTTGCGCATTCCGGTCCAAGATGGCGGATTCCCAGTCCTATTCCAATTTGAAACGAATAGTAATTAAAAAATAAAGATGATACATTGAGACAAAAGTGTCGCGTAGTCGCGTTACTTCATGGTTATAGAGTAGGATTCACACAACAACTTGAAAGAACCAATCAATATTAGCTGTCTTTCCCGATGGGCCCGCCAACTTTTGCCAATTCACGATTATTTTCTAACAATATTTGAGCAAACTGATGTCCAGCGGGTATTTAGTCGGTGGAAACATTATAACAGTACCTAGAAATAGGAACTGAAAGTTCTTATTCTAAACTTACGTAAAGTTTCCTACTTTTAAAATCTTTGTGAAAATTATAAAGCTTTTTCATTTAGTTTAGTAAGTTGGATTAACTGAATGAAAGGTCATTCAACCCATAAACAATGAAGGCAGTTGCCATTTGATGCACGTTGTTTCTGTTATAATCTGTGGGATCTGAAAACTGTTAGTGGATGTAACTTCAAAATAGGGAGGGGAGAATAAGTTTAAAATTTTTGTCGATAATAATTTAACGTTTTTCCCACATTTATCCTTTTTAATTTAGATAAGTACTTATTTTATAATTGTGGCCTATGTTAAGCTGTGGACATCCAGCTGAAGATGACTATGGACTTTTTATGACGTGTGAGCAAGTATCTAAACATCGATATTTTTAAATTCTATATTTTTGCAAATAATTTATCACATTTCAGGGCGCTTATTTTAAAACACTATATTACAACTAGCTTTCGCCCGAGGTTTTGCCTGCGTAGTACCCTTTTCACCCCCTTAGAGTTTTGAATAATCCTTTTTTCACATAGAACCTAGTGCCAAATTTGGAGTCTCTAGACCCAGAGTTTCGTGCTGTGCATTAATATGTCAGTCAGTCAATTTCTTTTGATTAACATAATAAGAATACAAGTTGTTTATTTTTCATATTCTGCTGGTATGATTCCCGGGTATGGCAAGCGTCTTTTCATAAATATTTTAATTTAATTTTTATGTTCTTTATAAGTCTAAAATGCGCCGTTATGATTAAGTTAAAAATTAATAACAATGACGCATTTTTTTAGATAGGAACTGTCCCTATCAGTGAACTGATAGGGACAGTTCCTATCTAAATTGCTTTCGAATAAAAAAACAGGTCAAAAGTGGTCCATCTGTTGAATTTCTACGTGGCAACAAATTTGTACACAGATACACGCGTCAACTTATAACACCTCTCTTTATATTTATGGGTAAAAATTCGGGGATTAGAAAAATAAAGAATTAGTTCATTTGATACAAGTTAGTCATGTATACATGGCTACACAGTACACTGATGTGTACTGTGTAGCCAGGTATACATCTATACATATCTATACATTTCCAGTATAAACTGAACTCTGGTTGTACGGAAACCTTATACAATGTGAGATCACATTATACTGGAAATGTATAGCTTGATGTGTACTCGAAATTTACGCACTATCGATATACTACGTCATCTTTCATTCTCGTCACCAGCGCGAGTTAGAAATGCAAAACATTACAGTGATACTAAATGTCAAATTAAACTCGAATATTAATACACTATCGATATCGATGTACTACGATATCCTTCGTTCCCCTCCCTATCACTTCTCGCTAATATTAAATTTAGTAATAAATTGGCGAAGAGCTTGTTGTCTGTAGATCAAAAGATAACACATGGGTAATTATCTTACTCATTGTTGTACCTCTGATGTAAGGGCCTTCGTACACAACACTACAGAGCAGGGACCGTTTAACTCGCGTATCGCCATCTGAGGCACAAAGTCATAAAACATTTATAAAATCTCTTAAAAAAACTATATAACCACAGATAAAAGTAATGTAAGACTATTCGTCACTAATATCCATATCGCTTGAATCATCATCACTGTCTGTGCAGCTTGAGGAGTCAGAATCTTGGCGATAGGCGATACGCGAGTTATCGACGACTCATCGTTCGTATCGTGTACGAAGACCTTTAGATAACGTGCATGTTCTGAGTCATACTCAATTTAATTGCTTTAGTACCCACTCTATTCTACTGCATATTGTTTTAAAAATTAACTGTAAAAATTAAAACTATTATGTTATTTAATTTTATTGGCTATTATGTTAAATTTTATTTAAAAAAAATATTATTGTTTATGGGTAGGTATTGTTAGTTACCGTTAAATTTAAATTAAGAATACAAAAGACAATTGGTAATTTTACCAAAGGTTAAAAGTAAGTACCTACTTAATATAAAATGAGAAAGGTTTTTCAACACATTTGAATATTCCTATTTAAATATAATTAGTATTAATTAAGTACTATTAATATTAGATACTTGACTGGCCTGGTGTTAGTGGTTAGAACCTGACTGCTAAGCCGAAGGTCGTGGGTTCGATTCCCAAAGGACAAATCTTTGTGTGATGAGCTGAGTGTTTGCTCTGTCTCTAGGTATAATTTATCTATAATATGTATGTATTTACAAAAAAAAGTATTATATCCGCTCCTGGTACCCATAACACAAGCAAATATCATTGCTTAATTTGGGACTAGATGGCGCTGTATGTGTGAAAATAATTCACCCTTTTATGGGGTGAGTTTTGAAAAATTCTTTCTTAGTGCAAAATTAGAGTCTTTAGACCCAGCGGTTTGGGTTCTGCGTTGATGTCAGTATTTTTTTATTCTGAAATAGGCTTGCGGTTGACTACGACTTGCCTGATGTTAAGCAACGATGTAGTCTATGATGGAACGCTTCAGCCTAGTATACCCTCGTGATTACGAATGATTTTCAGTGAGAAATGCAGTGGAATGAGCCTGATATAGTTAGAAACCATAAAGGAGCAACAATTTCGACCAACGCTCTCTGCATGGTGTCACCAGACATCGCACCAGAACACGGGCAGTCAGTCTGTTCTCTCATTTATACCTTTATTTAAGAAGATCTTATACTACATCCGTCCTCTTCATTTAAGAGAGTCAAGAAACTAACAAAATTCTCACAAATTTAATGAAACAACGTGCTTCTGTTTAAGATGTAATTAACTATTTGATGCAAGTCAAAGATAAAGAATGGAAAATTAATTAGGTATTACAGCGAATTGTGAATTTATAATATCGGGTTCGGAATGCTTGGGAAAAATATGCTGCTGTCATATGGAAGAAGAGCATATCTGACATTTTTTCATAATTAAGTTATTGATATCATCGGGATAACTTAGTGATTCCGACAATGAAAAATAAAACTAAAAAAATATAAAAAATATATTTTTTTTTCATTACGAAAAAAATGTCAGATGTTCCCTTTATCCCTAAGACGGTAGTATGGGTTTCAACCTGTGTTGTTTTTAACCGGGAGTCAAACCCGCAACGGTTCTATAATAAGCGAACACGTTACCACTAAACCAGCGAGACCATAAAATAATTCATATCCTTTACTCGTTAGGCGTAATCGCTTAATTTCCGGGAAGTCCCAGGTTCGATTCCCGAGTCGAGCAACAATACTTCTAATTTAAGTACTAAGACAATCTTAGTTGCAATGAAATTAATATACTTAGATATTACATGTCCTCGAATGATTAGTTCTTAGATAGGTATGCCGGTTTCCTTACGATGTTTTCCTTCACCGATATTGAGCAGCGGCGATGTTACAATTCACACAAATGTGTATGCGCACGACTGGGAATCGAACCCATGAACTTAGAAATATGAGAGACCTAAGGGAGACTCGTGCCGCTGCGCAACCGCTGCTCTTCTAGAACTTACTGACTCCTAAAACTTTTTGTAGTGGTATGTTAGTTCCAAAATTGTTTACGGCCATCTAACTTATATTTTTTTTGTTTTAATTACTGACAGAAAGATTAAAATTTATACGGATTTTGATTAATGATGTAGGTAAGTGTGTGTTGACCTTAGAGGGTGTCCAATAATTACGTGAGGCGTTTATGAGATTTTTTTTCATTTTTCCATTGAGCAAGGTGATGAAACAGTCTAGGCTGATCCACACACATACATATTGTAACACTTCAACCCTTTTTTACTTTTTTGTGGGACAGCCCACAAAGAGTTTAGGTCTTTTCTAAGGCGAGGCCCGTACCCTTGCGCCACCGCTGCTCTATACTACTACGTTTCACTACATAGTATAAAACAAAGTCGCATTCCTGTCCCTCATAGCCCTATGTGCGCTTAAATCTTTAAAACTACGCAATCGATTTTCATGCAGTTTTTTTTATCTTAAAGAGTGATTCAAGAAGAAGGTTTATGTATATAATACATGCATAATATAGTAGAAAAACACTGATAATTTTAGATGTTTCTGATGCGATGTCATAAATATACATATTTTTTTGCGCTTACATTGCAAGCGCTGGCTTAACCCCACGAGATAAATCAAAATAATGTACTAGTTACAGTATTGTACCTACACCATAAGAAGGTCAACAAAAGAGTCCGCAATGGTATATGTCTATCTCATAAGGATAACCCACAATAACCATTTTTTATCCTTTACATTTCACGGGAAAAAAAGGCTTATTTACGAAGTGATTCAATGCCATACAGCATTAATCCTTATCCAATTAAGTATATCCATGTCAATTTAATGTAGATCAATATGGCCCTTTACTGCATGTAATTTATATTAATATTTCCGAAAATATTACAGATTACGAATCACATTTGAAACTACATTTACATAAGAAAATAAATGAAATTAAATATCATGATTGTTATATAAGTAAGTACAAGTAGTAAGTACCTAACATTTATCTGTGGGTTTTGCAGCATCATAGCTTAAAACGAATCATTTCGATTATTTGTTTTGTCAAAGCAGCCTTGATCGAGAGTTCTAAGCAAGTCTAGTCAAGTTCTAAGGAAAGTCAGCCAAGAGTGTGATACAATTTATAAATTTTCTTTTGTCTAATACCGATATTTACCCGTGCGAAGCAGGGGCGGGACACTAATCTTGTTAGTTAATGTAATGTGTAGGTATCTGAGTAGTCGGTGTCTGTATTATAAGCTCGTTTTATAGTAGATAGTAATGCCTGAAAGAACTTAAGTGAAACGTTGTACGGGTAAACTACCTTTAACAAGAAAAAAGATTGTGGATAAAAAACAAAGCTTCGTAAACAGTTGTAAATACTGTTCTTGTTTGTATGGATGGATCGATTTTATTTGTTGGCACATCTACTTCTCAATGCATCAGCTGTCATTTTATACTGTCATCACGTCCGTCTTTGAAGTCATCTGTCACTCGATAATGTCATTATGAACGAACGAATGAACCCACGGGTGAAGCGGCCATATTAGAATGGCTGTCACTGTGTGTTGAACCGTTGTGGCGTCCGGTAGTGCAGATGCAATAACGTGTTCGGTGAACGTTACTATTAAATCCAACGTAATCCTATCGATCTGTAATTAACTGGTAGAATTCATAATTGTGCTATCGAGAGATTGGGGTGAAGTGATATTTGCCGTAGTTATTTTATTGAAATACAGTCTTCTTACCCGATTATTCACGCCTACCTAGAGATGTCTGCTAAGCCTGATATTTTCTTTAGTCTAAAACCTTCAAAAGCCTTCATATTTTATAATCTTTATTAGCACACAGTGTTTTTCTTTATCCTTTAATAGGCTTGCGCTTAGCCACAACTAGCCTGATGTGAAGCAATGATGTAGTCAACGACGAATCGCGCTAACCCAATAAATATCGATTTACTACTACACGCGTTGCCATTTACGTACAAATCGAAAATTGGTGGTATCGCAATTATAAGCAAAGTCGCAAGTGGATATTAGTTTTACAATCCACCTGTCTGATTAACAAACTTTACATGGACGCTAAGGAAGTGTTTTGTGAGCACCGAACCATAACACAAGGCACACCCAAGTATTTACGGCAGAATATTTGCAAATACTTATCTGTGAAGACGTGTGCTTTTGTTTAAAAAAAAAAGTAATTAAAATTAATATCAAAAACAGTTTTTATAAATAGTTTTTGGTAACTGTGCTAGTAAAATTACGCGGGAAATTTAATTAATTCACTCATTATAATCCATTTTATTCAAATTGGTCTAGACGTGTGTTCTAATTTATAATTAAAGCAGTAGTTATAGTAGGCAATAAAAAAAGTAGTTCTTTTTATAAACGGTCAGTTTAAATTTAGGCGCGTAATTCGGGGACTGAAACTATTTCTCTCTCATTTCTGCAGTATAAGTGAGAGAGAGAGAGGTAGAATTTCTTTAAACCAACAAAGGCGTAACTCACTGCGTTTTTTGTTCTATAATTGCATTATAGCAATATTATAGGACTAATAACGGATTGAGAAAAATTTCTATAAATATTTGAAAATTAGATGAATATTAACGAAACATGAAATAAATTAAGTACGTCAGAGGACTTTCTGAATAGTTTATAATTAAAAGTGTTTAAAGATAGTTTAATAACTGAAAATGAATGTTTGAAGTGGATATGTTACGAAGATCGGCATCAAAAATGCTTTACATACTAGTCTTGTGCCCGGCGTTGCTTGCGGCTGTGCAAACATTAACAATCGACTCGGAACTAGGGACATCTATTGAAGGTAATTTTTTGTTTAATTTTACATTTTCACCCCTGTATATCCATTCTTCCTCTGTGAGACCACCATAAATAAATTATGTTTGAAGTAATAATAATATAGTGGGACATTAACACACATGGACATCTGATCCCAAACTAAGCAGAGCTAATGTAATACTTTTCTTTGTAAATACATACTAGCCATTCAGAGGGATAACGTCCCCAGCTTTCTAGGTACCCTGCCCGAAGAGAATATTAGTTGTAGGTCGAACCTTGGAATTGTGGCCGATGAACGGCGATAGGCTCATCTGCTATTACGGGACCTAAACATAAGTAATATTCACCTCTGCCTACACTTTTGGGTAATATTGGCGATTATGTACAGATATTCTTTGGTATTCAGTTTAAGAGGAAAATTCTGCTCTAAAAATATAACAAAGTTAATGTAAACGGTTTAATGACCTCGTTAATGTATAAAAACGTTTCTAGGTTTTTATTAGGTAAAATTAATAGGTAGCCCACCGGATTAGTACGCTGTTTTGGCAGTGGGCTGGTCATATCTGCCGCAGAACCGACAACCGATGTCTTATGTAAATTGTAACTACTTAACACCTGTTGTAACCTACAGTTTTGACTAATAAAGAAATAAAGGAAAGAAAGAAAGAAACGAAAGAATGAAAAGAAAAGAAAACAAAGAAAGAAAGAAAAGAAAGAAAGAAAAGAAAAAAAGAAAGAAAAGAAAAGAAAAGAAAAGAAAAGAAAAGAAAAGAAAAGAAAAGAAAAGAAAAGAAAAGAAAAGAAAAGAAAAGAAAAGAAAAGAAAAGAAAAGAAAGAAAGAAAAAAAACATTTATTTGACAGTGACGGGACACACAGAATCAAATTATAAAAGAGAAAAAAAAACATAAGTGAAAAAAGTTAAAAAGAAGAAAAACAAAACAAAGAGTAAGTGTGACCCATCAGTGTCAAACATCGACATAAAAAAATCTATCTAACCGTTGCGTTGTTGTAAACGAGTTCTTGAGTGGAGACTACGGATCGACAAACGTAGCGTAGGAGCTTTTGTAGGATAAAAAAGGCAATGCATTGAGTCGGTTTGGGGATTACCTACCAATAATTACGTTAGGCATTTTTAAGAATTTTTCTACCCCCCTCCCCCTTAGGTTATAGGTTTGCTTTTGACCACAATTTGCCTGATGTGAAGCAATGTTGCAGTCTACGATGGAATGCGCTTACCCATTAAATACCAATTCACGAGACAGATTATAGCTATCGGAAAACAGAGAATTCCTCAACTCCCTCTCCCCTCCCCTAATCTCACGCGAGATTCTTCAAAACTTCTATTGGGCTGTAAACGTGTTGGATTGATTAGAAGAAAAAACCAAACTTGTTCATTACTTTTATTGAAGACTAGCAAAGACTAGTATTTGTGAATATTAGTTACCGTAAATTATATTTCACAATAATAATTTTAAATAATAAATATCGAACAAACAAAATTAAGAAAATATTTATTCATTATAGAAATAATTTTTCACGTAATTTTACACCATTTTTCCCGAGAAAAATAATTACGTGATTTTTTCCAGAACTCCCTATTCCTCCCTATTACTCCCTATCCCCCTAAGTGAGATTTGGAAATATTTAGCTTGAGCTCCAACCCCTAGAACTCCTCACGTAATTAATGGACGCCCTCTTACAAAATCTATATATATATATATAAAAATGAAACCCGTTTTCCGTTGTCACGACATCACGCGTGAACGGCTGGACCGATTTCGCTAATTCTTTTTTTAAAATATTCCTCTGAGTACGAGGATGCTTCTTACGCAGAGAAAAATTAAAAACAAAAAGAAAATTTAGAAAGCGACGAAGTGCCGAAAACCGGGTTAGATACCTATTATTTATTATTGGTTAAATTCGGTAGGTCTGAGACCCGGTAGATGGCACTGCTTTACCGGGCAGAACGAAGTTTGCCGGGTCCGCTAGTCATTAATAAAAATCAGCTGTGTTTGCGGTCAACGTTAGGTATACTTATTGCTTTTACTGTTGTAGAATCAATAAAAGAGACAGAACAGTGCATTCATGAAATCTTGAAAAATTTAATTAGGTAATCAAGAGATTTTTTATGTGGGGTGATCGGTAAGATACTTGCTTTTCACGCCACAGGTCGTAGGTTCCATCTCACCCAAGTAAGACATTTGTGTGATGAACACGTCTGTTTGTCTTGAGTCTGGGTGTAATTATCTATATTCAAGCATGTATTTACAAAAGAAAAGTGTTTTAAATAGTATATTACCAGTTATTTGGTTTCTATAGTACAAGCTCTGCTTAGTTTGGGATCAGATGACCGTGTGTGTTAATGTCCCACTATAAAAAAGAGACAACCGACTGTGACTTAACAATAGCATCATTAAATATTTGTTTATTTCTGAATCCTATTGTTTTCGAGTTGCATTTATTATTAACGAGTAATTAAATCGGAAAATTTATTAAAAATAAAAATAAATTAGTTAAAGTTCTGCCGTCCTTTACTAGAAGGTGATGCAAGTATGTGGGCTCTCTCTTTTATTCTGCGATAGGCTGGCGCTTGACTTGCTTGCCTGATGTTTAGCAATAATGTAGTCTACGATGGAACGCGCAAGCCCAGTATACCGATTCAATCGTGATTACGAATGATTATAGGTGAGAAGGTGGCAGTGGAATAAGCCTCTATATGGTCAGAAACCCTAAAGGTGCAACAATTCCAACCCACCCTCTTTCCATGGTCATACTAGACTTGCTTCACGGCAAGGCTGCTTGGTGGTCCGGCTTTGTCTGGTAGGTGGTCACTAACCACGGCCGAAGCCTACCACCAGTTGATTGTCACCTGATTTGCACCACCCGCGGACCACGTGTGGGGATTCAATTAAAGGTGTACCCACGGGCGAAGGTGACTCACCCACACACTTGCATTATTTGCTTATAGGGTGCTCCAATCGCAAACGGCATGTAATTTATCACTGTTTGTAGCTAATTAAATATTATTTTACTATTTATGTAAGTATTTTTATATAATTTTACTTTTTTTTGTAACTTTATTCCGAGAAAAATAGGAAAAACGTGGGAGTCATTGTTTCTTCGGAACTACAATCATTTGATAACATATTTAACATATATAACCAAAACGTCATTGATAATATGACCAACCCGCACTTGGACGGCGTGTGTGGATTAAGGCCTAAACTCTCAACACGTAAGATAGTTGAGAGAAGACCCGTGCCGTGCCGTGTTTAATGGGCTTGCGCATAGCCACAACTGACCTGTCGTTAAGCAATGATGTAGTCTCCAATGGAACACATTGCACTACATAGTATAAAACAAAGTCGCTTTTTCTACCCCTATGTCCCGATGTATGCTTAGATCTTTAAAACAGCGCAACGGATTTTGATGCGGTTTTTTTTAATAGATAGAGTGATTCCAGAGGAAGGTTTATAAGTATAACACATTGCAGCCGTGCGAAGCTGGGGCGGGTCGCTAGTACCCAATAAATACCGATTCACTCGTGTCTTGAAAACATCGTACATCAATCTAACAGATTGAAACTAGTAATGTATATAGAAACTAATCGGCGTGGTAATAACAGAGGAATGTTTTGAGGTCAAGGAACAAGGTTTTCAAATTGTCGTTTCTGACTACTCGCTTTCCGCCGAGCGCGGCAGCTTCGACCGCGGCAATCATTGTGCGGGGATCGTAAATTTTATATCATTCCTAGCAGTGAGGTAAAAAGCCAATAGCCCTCCTCATAAGCCTATATTGCTTAATAAATGGGCTATCTAACTCTCTAATTTTTTTCAAATCAGACCTATAGTCAACAAAATATTAAGCTATAATATACGAATTAGATTATGTTTAGCTCCTGCTTTTATCATCAAAATCCTGTTCTTCTAAACATATTCTATTCTTGACGAGCCGGTGGTGGCGTGGTCGGTAAGATACTTGCTTTTCACGCCGCAGGTCGTAGGTTCGATTTCCACCCGAGACAGACGATAACAGTCACGCGATGGGGTGACGGCCCGGGGCGCCAAATTTGAGGGGCGCTGAGGTCTGTAGCCTCGGCCTCCTGGCTCACCGGCTGTGTACCCTCAATACGTATTACGTTTAAGAATTAAGTATTAGAATTCTTAGATATAAGTCTGTGCTTAAGTCCACGTTTTCATTTACTTATTCTGAATATGAATAAGTCACTGAAAACGTGGACAGATGATGGACCTATGCCTCCCAAATCTGAACATAAATTACGTTCACATTGGGTCAGCAAAAAATTAATACTCGATAATGATTTCCATAAGTGGGCGCCTAAATATTACTGCCCGGGGTGTCAGTGGCCCTAACGCCGCTGCTGATTATACTGTAAACCCCATATATAAACGTTTTTTAAGCTCAATAAAGCTAAAATAGGTTTATAATTCGTTTGTTTTTGTCTGTCATCTTGAGATTTATGCTAGTAAGAAAGAGACAAAGTCCATTTTAACTAAAGAGTCATAAAACTTTTTTATGAATAAAGCCTTAAATGTAAAGCTTGATGTGTAAGCCTTTATACGTGGATTAAATACTAGTATAGTATTTTATTATCTGTGGTAACTTAATGTGCGGGTTGTCAGTTTAATTCCTGCGATCTGTATTACTCTACATAATAATAATATGTTGGAAGGCCACAAAGTGACTCAACAATAAAAACATGTCATCATACACAACACTCCTCTTTATTTGGTTAAAAAGTACAGACTAATTGAGAACCTGCTCCTTTTTATTTTGAAGTCGGTTAAAAATAGGTTTTTTTTTGTAGATTGCTTCGAAAGAATATCGATTGGCGAACAGCTACCACCCGACGCCATCTACCGAAACGTGACGGAACTAACAACGCGTGAATGCGAACAGATCTGCAAACAAGACAAACAATGTCAGAGCTATGATTATGGGTGAGTTTTGTTTGTGAATAACAGATGGCGCTAGTAGTACGTTGTATTCTAATATTTTTAATGCCTTCTAGTAGGGGAGCCGAAGAAGGGATTTTGGGATTTACTTCAGCGCGTCAGATTAAGAGATAGGGGACACCTTGCGCTCTGTTGAATACCTACTCCAAATAATAGCTTCTTATATAGGGCTGCGAGTTTACAGTAGCCAATCAAAATATTTCTAAGACATATTCGTTAGGTAAAAATACTCGAATTCTTCAGATTAATGTATCATGAGTACATTACATGTTGATAAGATCAAGAATCAGGCGATTTAAGCCAGGAGCAAGGAAAAGGGAGAGCTACAAATTGACGATGCTTTCATGTCACCTGGATACACTTCAGTTTGGTTAAGTAATTCTTTTTTTTTTTGTGAAAATAATTTAATGATGCCAGGAGAAGCACACACTGTAATTTTTTTACGCTTTGGAAGTAAAGAAACCTAAAAAAATACTGAAAAGCCGTTTGCCACCGCTGAAGAGGTGGACATGATATAACTTTCTTTTTACTACCACTTAATCGTTAAAGACGGCTAAGTATCGCCGACGCTCGAATAACTACACATTTAGCATCTTCGGCTCCCCTACTATTCAGCATACAGAACGCAGATACGCAAATATACAGGCATTTATGCCGTAGTTCGGAAGTTGGGTGTGTGTGTCGTGGTGTATCAATTGCCTGCTTGTACCGGAGAATTTAGGGCCTACAAATACAACGCGACCCGCTCACGTCTGACGCCCGCGTTCTGTGTTCTGTAATTAATACAAGTTAGTCAGACGAGAGTAGTTGGGAATCCCATCCAAACCAGTAAAAATGATGATGAATAAGAGAAAGAAATAGTATGCGGAATAAAAGTGCGAGAGGAATACAAGAGAAAACTAGAATGAAAGTGAGAAAGCATAGTCTCTGACACCCTCCGAGGTACTAGATAAAAAAAAATTCGAGTTGGTCAGTACGTAAATATTTTTCGAATACTATCTTGAGCCTTTCAAAATGTTATTTGATTTTTTTTTAATAAATACATTCAATAAAAAGGTAGTAAAATATAAGACATAGAAAAAAAATTATTGGGAAGAAACTGGGAAAAATTTGTAGGTATTTCAACTCATCATCTCGACGTGCTATTGGAAATTTTTATTCGTATTGACAACTCATACTAACGGTACTAAAGCCATTTATTTAGGTTCAGAATCACGCAATGGGCTCAAAAAGTTGTACCCTTTAGGTACTATCCTGCCCTTATATGGCAAAAGGCGGCTACGTGCAGAAAGTTGATTTTAAAGTTGATTTTCACCCTAAATAATGTGCATATAGCCGCTAAATAGCTTACGATATTATCTCGGGAACGAATAAACTTACAAACAAAATATAATTCCAAGATGGGTAGATGCGCAATCGTTTACTTAATATGCTGGTTATAATAACTCATTTTCGTAAAAAAGACGTTTAGCCGCCTTCTTCCATATCACGGCAGTATAATTCTGCTGTCCTTCAGCAAGCGGTACTTATTGCATTGGCAGAGTTGAAATTTTTACAGTATTATCACTGTAGCAACTAACTACCTAATTGTAAAATCGTATCTAAAAATTTTGTGCAAGTCCAACTCATGTCCATACTTGACAGATATTTAAGTGTTACAATAAAAAGGAACTAAACAACCTACCTATCTAATAAAATGGGTGTCCATAGGGGGCCTGAAGCTATTAACATTAAGTGTAGCTTCTTTTATGATTTCACCGAACTAACAAGACCTTTAGTGTATCAACAAAGCATCATCAAACATCAGCCTATTTTGGTCCACTGCTTGACACGTTAGTAGTAGTAATTCCTTTAAAATTTTATTTATTTTCCAGTGTTGGAGCAAAAGGCAACGCCACCTGCAACTTTGGCAAAGTCAACGACAAAGAAATAAATGAAAAGAACAAGCTCATACGCAATCCCGATTATGATGTTTACGTCAGAAGATTTCAATGTGAACAGTCACCACCAAGTCCTATTAACCCCCAATTTGATGCACCTGATGATAATCCCAACAAACCAGTCTTTCGGCCTGGAGAAGACCAACACCCCCTCAAAGAAGACTACCTAATTTCCGGTGACGTTAGACCTTACGGCTTCAAAAGACCAGTTTACCAAAATGAAAGACCAGACGATTACACAAACACAAAACCAGATTATGATATGCCACCGAGTTATGGGTCGCACACACCCCAAGATATACCTTACAGGCCTGCTAGGCCTGACAGACCAAGCTACAATAATAGTACTAAACCAGACCCATACGATGTTCTACAGTTCCAAGACCCATATAGACCGGCTAGACCTGGATATCAAAATCATAATAGACCACCCAGACCGTATGTTACTGATAAACCTGAATATATCTACATCGTTAGACCAAACAGACCTAAACCGTCTGACACAGGGTATAATAAACCTACAAATGACTACCCTAGACCAGGCTATGGCCAAGAAGATTTAAATCATAAGCCAGGGCCTTCAAAACCATACCAAGACACATATGGCCCAGAGCCTAGCCCTAGTTATGGTCCAAGACCTCCATACGAAGACAATACAATACAAGTAGAAATTTACAACCCGCCCAGACCGTATGGACCACCTAGACCAACATATGGACAAGGAATATTTGGTTATGGAACATATTCAAGCGAAAATTCTTATTTACATTCTCAATACTATGATGATGTGAACAGCGGTTATAATAGTGACCAGTATGGGCCCCCTAGACCAGACCCACCTTATAACAGACCAGGATACCCTGTTTACGGTAAACCACAGACATCTTATAACGATAAACCACTATATGGTAATAATAAACCAAGTTACGGTAACAATAAACCGATATATGGACAAGGAGGGTATGGAAGTAATCAAGGTAATAATCAAAATGATTACTATAGTAATCATGTTAATAGTAATCAATATTATAATAAGCCTCACGGTAATGATGATTACGGTACAAGACCAACCAATAATAATCAAGGTTACGGAAGTAATCAGAGCTCCTACAATGACCAAACTACTTATGGTAGCACTCAAGTTACTCAAAATACGCAAAGCTCTTATGGTGGGCATCAAGATACTTATCATCAAGAACAAGCATCGTATGGGTCTAGCACAAAGCCGCCTGTTGACAGTCAATCTTCTTATGGCAACCAAGATTCTCAAAATAGTGGATATGGTAGTCAAAATTCTCAATCGAGTGGGTATGGTAGTCAAAGTTCTCAAAACAGTGGATATGGCGATCAAAGTTCTCAAAATAGTGACTACGGAAGTCAGAAGCCTCAAAATAGTGGCTATGGAAGTCTGAGTTCTCAAGAAAGTGGCTACGGAAGTCAAAGTTCTCAAAATAGTGGCTATGGAAGTCAAAGCAATCAAAATAGTGGCTATGGAAGTCTGAGTTCTCAAGAAAGTGGCTACGGAAGTCAAAGTTCTCAAAATAGTGGTTATGGAAGTCAAAGCAATCAAAACAGTGGCTACGGAAGTCAGAGTTCTCAAAATAGTGGGTATGTAAGTCAAAATTCTCAAAATAGTGCCTATGGAAGTCAAAGCATTCAAAACAGTGGCTACGGAAGTCTGAGTTCTCAAAATAGTGGATATGGTAGTCAAAATTCTCAATCGAGTGGGTATGGTAGTCAAAGTTCTCAAAACAGTGGATATGGCGGTCAAAGCTCTCAAAATAGTGGATATGGAAGTCAAAACACTCAAAATAGTGACTACGGGAGCTCTCAAGTTAGTGGGTATGGAAGTCAAAGTTCACAGGACTCTTTAAATTCATACGGAAAACCACCAAAAAAACCAAACTCTAATCAAAATAGCTATGGTGGAAATCGACCTTCCTATGCTTATCAGGATACAAATTACGGAACATACAACAAACCCAGGCCTTATAGGCCTAGTTATGGAAATCGGTACCCTCAAAATGATTACGGAAACCCAGAATACCAAAATAGTTATGGTGGGTATCAAAGTTATGGTAATGAAGGTTATGGATCTAGTCAAAACTACGGGTCAAGCCAAGGGTACGGGTCAACCCAAAGCGAGTTGAGTGGAGGTTATGGTTCAAGCCAAAACTATGGATCCACTCAAGGATACGGCTCAAGCCAAAGCTACGGCGGAAGTCAAGGCTACGGAGGAAGTCACGATCAAGGCTATGGTGGAAGTCAATCTTCTTATGGAACCAGCCAATATGGTTCCAGCCAAACATCACAGAGCCAGTCTTATGGAAGCCAAGGCTCTTATGGAAGTCAAACATCTCATGGTAGCCCGAATTATGGTAGTCAAAACGACAAACCATATAAACCAGAAAAACCACAAAAACCGAAACCAACTTACGGTCAAAACGATGAAAAGCCTAGTTACGGAAATCCTGGTAAACCCGGTATTACGAATAATCCTGGTTATGATGATAACAGGCCTGATTACATAGTTCCTGGTGCAAATACTGACCAAGATGATTCTGGTTACGGTAATGATAAAACTAAAGGTAAGCCAGGCGTGAAACCAGTGTATGAAAATGATAGGGATCGGCCTGGTGGAGCGCCTAGTTATATAGCGAAGCCTGGTGGTGAGGTAGTGACGTCACGACCAGTTGCAATCAGCGAGTTTGATGACCCTGGCAGAAATCCCGAGAGAGACTTTTCTTATAAAGGTAAGTGAATTTACCTTCTAGCTTTCCGCCGCGCGCCGGTCTTCTCTCAACTGTCTTATGTTGTTGAGAGAGTTTAGGCCTTAAACCACACACGCTGACCAAGTTCGGGTTGGTGGATGTCATATGTCCTTAAAGGATTAGTTCTTAGACATGCCGGTTTCCTCACGATGTTTTCCTTCACCGATATTGAGCAGCGGAGATGAAACAATTCACACAAAGATGTGTGGGTTTTGCAGGATTCGAACCCGCGACCTTATTTTTTTAAGGCGAGGCCTATACCGCTGCGCCACCGCTGCTCTATGATGTTAATAATGAAACTAAATCAGTAACAATCTAGTCAGACCATGGGAGCGTGAGGTCATCACACCTTCTCATTATGATGGTAATGACAGTTAATTCATTAATCACAGACAATAAACACTATGGGAATTCGGACCTTGTAAAAAGGTTATTAATACACCTACAGACTGATAAAAAATACCTAAAATAACACAGTCAAAGTCTAACCCATATTAATAAACGTTTTCTAAGCTCATAATAACTGAATTCACTACATAGTATAAAACAAAGTCGCATTCCTGTCCCTTACATCGCTATGTGCGCTTAAATCTTTAAAACTACGCAACCGATTTTCATGCGGTTTTTTTATCGTATAGAGATAGATTCAAGAGGAAGGTTTATGTATATAATACATGCATAATATAGTAGAAAAACACTGATAATTTGAGATATTTCTGATGCGATGTCGTAAATTAACGCATTTTTTGTGCTTACATTGCAAACGCTGGCTAAACTCTACGAGATATATCAAAATAATGTACTACAGTATTACACACCTTAAAAAGGTCAACAAAAAAGTCCGCGATGGTATAATAATATGTCTATCTCTTAGGGATAACCCACAATAACCATTTTTTTTTCTTTTACTTTCAACCAAAAGTAATAGCTTTTTTACGAAGCTATTTTAATCAATTTTGCATTAATCCTTATCTAATTAAGTACCTTAAATATAGATCAAAATATAGAGCAAACGGATACATGTAAACCCCACTTTAAAAAATTGAACATTTTAACCGTACCTTGTATCTATATATTAGAAATTTGTAAATTTGTGCGTAAAAATCCAGAGTTATACAAAAAAAGAGAAGATATCCAAACTAAAATACAACTGAGACATAAAAACCGACTTAACAATCCAGCTTCCAGACTAAAAATGTTTTCAAATGGTACCTACGCTATGTCCATAAAAATATATAATAAACTCCCGAATGAAATAAAAGACGAACAAAAATATAGTACATTCATATCAAAATTAAAAAAATTACTGATAAATAAATGTTATTACAAAATAGAAGAATACCTAAATGACAATTTTAAAAAGTAAATATTTATATTACATAAGTTAGCGCTATTCCTCCTCTCTCCTACTTTTGCTTGTGCCCGACAGGGTCCATAATTGTCTCTTATATAATTATTAACACCTTTTTAACATTATGGTTTGCAATAAATATTGAGTATTGAGTATTGAGTATCAATATGGCCCTTTACAGCACAAATTTAAATGAATATTTCCGAAGATATTAAAGATATAAAATAGCGGTGCGGCGGTACCGGCCCGGCCGCGCGCGGGTCGTGCTGTTTCTTTTCAACCGACTTCAAAAAGAAGGAGGTTCTCAATTCGACTGTATGTTTTTTTATGTTTGTTACCTAATATCTTTGTTATACGTGAACCGATTTCTATGATTCTTTTTTTGTTGGCAAGTAAATGCTTCCGTGTGGTCCCATTTAAATTTGATCAAGATCTGACCAGTAGTTATTGAGCTATGTTGAAAGAAGCGTCGTTGTTTACGCTAAGTGCGCAGCCTTCCAAAATTATTAGTGCAATTACCCTAAACGTATAATTCTAGGTACCTACAATTGAAGTCGGTTTTGTGTTGTTGTTGCAAAAAGAATTATGTCTAATGGCAAAAAAGCTGTTAACGTTGTATAAAAGGATATTTTGTAAATATACCTCAATATATTTAGCATCAGCATTGCATTGGTCGCTAGTAGGTTTATAATTCGTTTGTCTTTGTCTGTCATCTTGACATTTATACTAATAAAAAAGAGACAAAGTCCATTTCAATTAAGAGTCTTATAAGATTTTTATGAATAAGACACCATTTATGGGGGTGACTTGGAATTTTTGCTTCTTTATTTTACTAACCATATGAAGATTCCACTGCCACCTTCCCACTGAAAATCATTCATAATCACGAATGAAGCGGTATGTTTGGCCGGCGGGTTCTATCGTAGAATCGTATTGCAGAGTAAAAAAAATGAAAACTAACAAGCTTACAATTTAACCGAGGACATAATGTGACATCCACCAACCGGGCTTGATCAGCGTGTATAGATTAAGGCCTAAACTCTCAACTCATAAGATAGTTGAGAGAAGACACGTGCCCAGCGATGGTACTTTAAAGGGTTGTCCATACTTTCTTTTACCTTCGACTGACATGACATGACAGGGCCTCTAGACAAATTACATAACGAAGCGATAACGACACATCGAAAAGAACAAAATGTATGTGATTGACATATGATTGTCACGTGACATTTCTAAGATGAATATCGTCCCATATAATATAATAGGCTTGCGCTCGACTACAACTTGGCTATTGTTAAGCAATGAAGCAGTCTGTGATGGGACACGCTTTGCATTTTCCACGGGTACTCACAAAGCGCTTTGCATCCACTTTTACTGTGCGAACTACCAAGTTGTGGAATTCGCTGCCGGCATCGATATTTCCCCCTAGCCTGTCTTCAAGTCACGAGTGAATTGGTATTTTCTGGGTAAGCGCGTTCCATCGTTCACTACATTATTGCTTCACATCAGGCAAGTTGTGGTCAAGCGCAAGCCTGTTATAGGATAAAAAAAAAAAGTTTCCACAATGAAAGTGAATTCCACTTTGCTATTTATTTTGTCTACAATCCATCAAATCTAAGAGGTACCGTTTGACGTTTCACTGTTTTCTATTAAATTACCTTTATAGAGGCGTAATTCACACTATTTTTATTAGCTTTCCTGTAAAATAATTGAATTATGAAGCTATTTTTATTTCAACATAACATAAACAATTTTCATACAAAAAATAAAATTCTAAATGTACTACGTTTAGAACTGTCAAACGGTACTTCTTAGATTTTATGGACTGTAGGGGCCATGTGGTCTTAATTTAACTAATGTACTCAACACACCAGTAGCGAAAAGTCTATACAAGCCGATTCCCATCGGCTTCCCTTTAGGAAGTAGTCAATATCACATGTACTTAATAATATATTATGTAACGCCTAGAAGTTTTAAATAGCAACAAAAATATGTATAGCATCAAGTGTACGAACGATCGGTGACGGTAGTGAAGAGATATTATTTACAGGAAGAACTTTTTTGCTCCGGCTTCCCTTTTTCAGACTTCCACCCTTCGCCACTGCAAAATCAAAATCATAATATGCTTTATTTTTTTTGAGACGCGAGTCTACATAAAAATTGACCAATTTCTTTTCCTACCGTGCAGTGAATGACTGGCACCTACTGAGAAACACTGACAAAAAACTCAGTAGGCTTTTTTTCTTTTTTAAATGAAGTACATATACCTATTACCTTTTGTTTTTTTTTTGTTTTGCGACTCAATTCCAAGCGTTTTTATCCGTTAAATAGTCTGAAATTTTATAATACGCTTTCTTACTTAACGCAGATTTTATAATTATTTTAAATTTGTTAATAGTCATTTCCCTAATATTATTTGGAAGTTTATTGTAGAAACGTATACACTGCCCCATAAAAGAGTTACTGATTTTGTGGAGTCAAGTATGATGTGCTACCAGAACGTTCTTATTTCTAGTATTCAAATTATGTGTATCGCTTATTTTTTTTTATATTTCGTAATATTTTTATGCACTAACTACACACTAACTTGATTACTTTAGTATTCCAAATATGTACAATTATCCTTCAGAGATTAATTAAAGTTTTCAATGACGTCATACATCCTTCGTTTGACCATCACGCCGGTTAAACACCTATGTAGCGTGACATAGTTTTTTATGTCATTCTACTATGTAGAAAATCAAATATAGAAACATAAAATATAGTTCTAAATAGTTTATCCATTACTTCGTTTTTATTTTGTATTAATCTTTATTTTTAAAAGGCCTTTTACGCGCAGGATATGCTAATCACATCGTATCCTTAATAATTATCTATCAACCAAGATGGGCTGTTAATAAAATAAAAATAATAATAATTAATTCATTAGCACCCAACACCAGAACCCAGATTTTAAATCCGATATTCTGCAATAGTCCTGCTCTAACTGGGGATTGTCCTTAGGTGTGTACCTATATGGTGCGAACAGGGATAATCGTCGGTTGGTGCCACATTACATTTAGAGCAAAATTGTCTAACGGGCCTCTACGTGCTCCATAGCTCCGAAATAAAAAAAAGACAAACATATTAAAAAGGTTTATTTAGCAAAAATGTGTACATAAAACATGTTTCATGTAAGTCCTAAAAGTAATTTTACATTAATAAAGTGATTGAAGTTCTGAGTTCCTAGCTAGGCTACAAAATAGCCTATATTAAGGAGCTACAGTCCCTAACCCGTATAAGGTATATCTATTGTTATTTAGGACTATTAGACTGGACTATAAACTATTTAAAGGAATAAAACTACTTTTTAACGGATTCTATCGCGGTTTATTTTAGATTTTAGATCCCGACGTTTCAAAGTCTTTTCAGACTTCATGTTCACGGGTGGACTGAGGTATTTGACGTCCAAAAATATTAATCACAATTATTACTAACTACCTTCAAACATTGTTATTCAAGTTGCGTTCCGATTTAAGCAAACTGAGCTCACAGTGTCTTGAATTCTGAGTTGATTTTGCTTAGGTTTTGGTACAAGTAAATTAAGCACTGGGTCCCAAGTCCCAATATTAATTATTATTAATAATAATGTTTATTTCAATGTGTGCAATATTCGCGTAAATCTAAGACAATACTATATATAGGAATAAAAAATATAAATTTAGTATTTCTTTTTCAGTAAAGGCAGTAAATGTTATCACTTTAGTCAATGGGTGTGAGACGTGTGTGTAATAAAGGACTCAAACTCAAACAAAGTTGATATTATTATAGGCATGTATCATAAAATTTTGTCTCAACTAAACTAGTTGTGATGCTGAAAGATTTTGTTTAAATCTATATATATAAAAATGAAACCCGTTTTCTGTTGTCACGACATCACGCGTGAACGGCTGGACCGATTTCGCTAATTCTTTTTTTAAAATATTCCTTTAAGTACGAGGATGGTTCTTACGCAGAGAAAAAAAATATATAAAAAGCGAAGAAGTGCCGAAAACCGGGTTAGATACCTATTATTAATTATTGGTTATATTCGGTAGGTCTGAGACCCGGTAGATGGCACTTCTTTACCGGGCAGAACGACGTCTGCCGGGTCCGCTAGTATTTTCTATTTTCCAAAAATACATAACCCCCAACGTAAAAACGCCGGGGTGGTACAAGTTTGACATGTCTCTGTGACGTCGTAGCTCCTGAACAGATAAACAGATTTCGATTTACTTACTTTTTTGTTTGAAAAGTGAATAGTGACAAAGGTGGAAAAGTGAATAGTGACAAAGGTGGAAAAGTGAATAGTGACAAAGGTGGAAAAAAGCATGCTTAAGTGGAATTTTCTTAGATTTACGCGAATATCACACATTGAAATAAAACTATTTTAAAACGGATTTTATCGCGGTTTATTTTAGAATTTAATTCCAGACGTTTCAGTCATTTCAGACTTCATGTCTACCCGTGACCATGTAGTCTGAAATGACTTTGAAACGTCGAATAAAAAATCCGTTATAGTTTTATTTCAACATGCTTAGATGGTTTGGTCATGTGGAGAGGATGGATGATAGACGATTGAGGAAAGGTGAGTGGAAACGTTGAGAGAGTACGCCCTAGGAGGACATTCGTTGATTTCATCGGTGATGTCCTTCAAAAGACCTTGTTCCTGCCGTGCATGTATGACCTGCAGGCCAATTCACGTAATTAAATAAGTTCAGTTGCAGTGCAGTTGGAGTTAAGTTTCGATCAAAACAGCCCTTTTCGTATTCTCGTAACTTTGACAACCGCTGTCAGATACGCCTGCGTCAAGTTCGCGTCACGCGAGCGCTTTGACGTTCATGATATAGATATGACAATTACTAGAATACCATTTTAAACCTAGACGTGAACGTAATTGAAACTGCACCGCAACTTGATCGGCGCGTGAAGAAATTACGTGAATTAGCCTACAGGATGTATTAACATTAGTGAGGCTGAGGAAGTATGTTTAGATCGTAGCGAGTGTTTAAAAAAGGAAATCACGACAATGATTAATTTATTTATTTGAACAACCAGTAGATATTAGGTTTTTTTACATCTAAATTAACTAGCACTAACATTATAATTAAATGCATAACATTTTAAGGTACCACAGCATACGTATGGTTAGATATAATGAATGAATTGTTGAATTATTCAATAGCCCTTTAAAGCCTACTTTTTTGTCAATTTTGATGTTTTCTGGTTGTTTAAATGACCTCAATTTACATAATACTATAATTTCCCCATATTCTGAAGGTTTCCCACTGTTACACAGTGTATCACACTGTCCGCCCATCAACCTACCAACTTCATACAAGGTCCAAGCAATTTGCTCTAAGCCTACCGTTTGTGTTGTATGTGTGGTCCAAGTAATAAGCAGTTTCATTCCAACCTTAACATTTTAACCTCTGTGTCATATATTTACGACAAATGTGTTTATTTCTCTAGCCACCAAAATATTACACTTACGTGACAAAAAAAAAAATTTCCATTCCATTTTCATTCATTGCACCTTTTCGCCACACTTTTTTTTTATTCTGCGATAGGCTGGCGCTTGACTACAACTTGCCTGATGTTAAGCAATGATGTAGTCAACGATGGAACGCGCCAGCCTAGTATACCGATTTCGACACTCGTGATTTCGAATGATTTTCGGTGAAAAGGGCAGTGGAATAAAGCTGCGTATATAACCAATATCGACCCACTGAACACGGTAAGGCCGCTTAGTTTTGGCTTTGTCTGTTAGGTGGTCACTACCCACGGCCGAAACCTACAACCAGTTTATTGTCACCTGATTTGCACCAGTTTTTATATACCAGTTATCTTGTTTCCATAACACAAGCTCTGCTTAGCTTGGGACCAGATGACCGTGTGTGTTAATGTCCCAGAATATTTATTACTATTAATTATAAATTTATTTAGATAATAGGTGAAATCCCACGGACGAAGGTGACTCAGCACGCTAAAACTAACAAAATACTCGCTGCATTTCATAACTTGTACCAGCCTCCATCCCGATAGCGATCTGATATCAAGATTCTTTCGAACATTGTGTACAAAGTTATTGTTAAGTCATATCATTCGGCCATAATACAGTGGCCTCCTATTGTCTTTCGTTATTTAAAACTATAAAAATATAAATGTACATTATGGTTAAAGAGGGGGTCCTACTACCTCAATAGAGGATAGCGAGTTGGCTCAGAATTAGAATCCTAACATGCTTAACTATAGCAAGTATTAAGCAGAATTAGATAGATATACACCATCGTCCGTGGGTGTTACCTTTAATTGAATCCCCACACGTGGTCCCCGGGTGGTGCAAATCAGGTGACAATCAACTGGTGGTAGGCTTCGGCCGTGGTTAGTGATCACCCATCAGACAAAGCCTCACCGCCAAGCGGTTCCGGTGCGATGTCTGGTGACACCTTAAGAGGGTGGGACGGAATTGTTGTCCTTTAAGGTTTCTAACCATATGGAGGCTCATTCCACTGCCACCTTCTCACCAATAATCATTCGTAATCACGAGTGAATCGGTATGCTAGGCTGGCGCATTCCATCGTAGACTGCAACATTGCTTCACATCAGGCAAGTTGTGGTCAAGCGCAAAACTATTATAGGATAATAAAAAAAATTCTTCAGGTCATAACTAATGACTTTGTGAAGTCAGAAGTTGATTTATATTAAATTTTGATACGAATTTTGATGTGCTAGGTTTTCTCAAAAAATTCGCGACGCGTATCCCTAATCAGCTGTTCACTCTCTTTGACCTAATAAAATATGTGACAAATGAATGACAGTTGGCGGTCTCCTCAAAAGTCAGAGTTGTGTTTGAAAAGAAATTGAAAAATAATATTTTTTCGTTGTTGAAGTCATTTTTATTCATTAAAATTTAAACATCATACTTTCGCATGTGGCTTGAATAACGTAGCCTGTAGAAAGTAATAGAATTGAATAGAATAGAGTAGAGTAGAGTAGAGTATAGTAGAATAGAGTAGAGTAGAGTATAGTAGAGTAGAGTAGAGTAGAGTAGAGTAGAGTGGAGTAGAGTAGAGTAGAGTAGAGTAGGGTAGAGTAGAATATAATAGAATAGAATAATAATTTATTTGACAAATTTATTTATTAAAGATAGGTAGACAAAGCGGCAATTCTCCGGCCACAGAACCGATAACTATTCTAGACTTTAGTGGAGACCACAAAGCATACGTAGCGTAGGATGCTTTCAGACTAGGTGGAGGGACATTCTCTACAAGATGTCTGGTAAGAGCTGGATGAGAGTAGGAACGTGCACAATGGTGTGCTTTAGGAGATACCCATGTCCAGTAGTAGGCCTTTTATGCTTGACTGAACATGTTTGTAGCCAAAGCCCAACAAGCTTGGTTGATGATGCTAAAACAGGTTGGTGATCATGAAATATGTCTGAGAATATAATGACCTAATACCTAGATAATAATGACTATTTTCCTTATGTTGGTAGTTCCTATTTTATTGTATTGTCAAAACCAAGGTTTTAGCACAATAGTTAGATAAATGATATCAAATAATACACTGGCGTTTACGTCATTTTAGATGTTAATTCTAATCTATCTATTAAATAACAGTCTCGTGTCACAGTGTTAGTTACCATAAACCTCCGAAACGGCTCTACCGATTTTTATGAAATTTTATATGCATATTCAGTAGGTCTAAGAATCGGCTACTATCTATTTTTCAAACCTTGTGATAAGGGGTGTTCACTCCACTTTTTTTTTAATTTTTTTAGTATGTGGCATTAAAAAGTACATACAACCCTAAATTTTCACCCTTTTATCACTAACCCCTATAAGGTGGGAAATACGCGGTACGAAGTTCGCTGGGGCAGCTAGTATATTACAATAGAAGGAACTGACTGACTTCCATATCAACGCACAACCCTAACCGCTGAGTCTAGAGACTTCAAATTTGGCAAACAACAATAGTAGTATTCTGGGACATTACACACAAGGTCATCCAATGTCAAGCTAAAGAGAGATTGTGTTATGGAAACCAGATAACTGATATCACTGCAACCCTTTTTAGTATCCCACGCCTGGCACGGGTCTATTCACAACTATAGGCCGACCGTTTAACTCGCGTATCACCATCTGAGGTTCAAAGTCATAAAACATTAATAAAATCTCATATAGAACTATTTAACCACAGATAAAAGTAATGTAAGACTATTCGTCACTAATATCCATATCGCTTGAATCATCATCACTGTCTGTGCAGCTTGAGGAGTCAGAATCTTGGCAATAGGCGATACGCGAGTTAAACTGTCGACCTATATCTTTACGAGTGGAGGCCTCAATCCACACAAGTTGGCCTTTCTTTCAACGAAGATCCGTGCCCAGCAGTGGGAGACTAAAAGGGTTGACAATGAAAAGGGTAAAGTAAGTACTAAAGTTTTTTTTTGTAGGCTTGTCCTTCCACTGAAAGACAAATAGTTAAACAATTATCTTTTGCGGATACACGAAGGATGAATCACTTAAAACGTTATGTTAAACTTGTCTCATTGTTTAAGAGGAAAATATCTAGCGAATTATTTAAATTATTGTGCGGTTCCGTATGCTAATATTAGAAAAAAAACTATCAAGGAAGTAGGGTTCGCAAAAAACCGATTTCAAATTTCAAGAGACAAATTTCGAATAAATATTTTTCAATGTCAGTCGAACGCTATTAAAAATGTTTACAAATAAATATTTTCAAATATCAATATATTAACTCCACTATTCACAAACGTATTTTAAGCTCATTATAGCTAAAATAGGTTTATAATTCGATTATCTATGTCTTTCATTTTGATTGTTATACTAGTAAGAAAGAGACAAAGCGCATTTTAACTAAAGAGTCATATAACTATTTTATGAATAAGGCCGTTAGTAATGTTAATAATAAGGGTGACGGCAATATCTTTTTGACTTGTCCGTTAGATAGATAAATTCAAAATATTGGAATTTGGACATGTGGTTTTCTTTTTTTTGTGTGACGTAAAGATTACAGAGAAAAATCACAGCGTCATCAAACTTGAATGACATCACAACTAGGTAAGTTTCATACAGAGATATGGCGTGGCGCATTTCTAATACAAAACTTTAATTATAACATTTAAACACATAGGTAGGCGTGAATAATCGGGTAAGAAGACGGTATTTCAATAAAATAACTACGGCAATTATCACTTCACCCCAATCTCTCGATAGCACAATCGTGAATTCTCCCAGTTAATTACAGATCGTTAAGATAACGTTGGATTAAATAGTAACGTTCACCGAGCACGTTATAGCATCTGCACTTCCCGACGACACAACGGTCCAACATACAGTGTCCGCCATTTTAAGATGGCCGCTTCACCCGTGCTCGGTGTTCATTCGTTCGTTCATAGTGACATTTTCGATTGACAGCTGACTTCAAAGACGGACGCGATGACAGTATAAAATGACAGCTGATACATTGAGAAGTAGAACATTACTTAACATGAAAACATTGTTATCAGTTGAAAAAAGAAATGGTGCTTAACTGACGTGATTTGAGTGGCCACCATTTTAGTACAATGGCTGTCGCCTTCTTTTTTATTCTTCGATAGGCTGGCGCTTGACTACAACTTGCCTGATGCAAACATGTAGTCTAGACGATGGAACGTGCCAGCCCAGTGTACCGATTCACTCGTGATCACGAATGATTATCGGTGAGAGGGTGGGAGTGGAATGAGGCTTCTTAAAGTTAAAAACCTTAAAGGAGCAACAATTCCGACCCTCCCTCTCTGCATGGTGTCACCATGGTATCCCACTGGGGCGGAGGGATTACGAAATTTATTCACAGATCTCTGAATAATAAATTACTTTTAAAACGTCTCGTCTCCGCAGTGACGCCGGATAGACACAATTCGATAAATTACGCGGAAGGTGTTGTTGGCTATTGTGTTTTTTTGTTGTTTTATCTTAATGTTACTACCTCATTGATATCGTGGTAACAACGTTGCTGCTGAGTTTGACTCACTTCAACTAAAAAAGTGATTTTATTTTTTATTGATTTTATTTAATGATTGATTTTATTTAAATTTTATTTATTGACTTTATTTATTTATTTAAATTTTATTTATTGATTTTATTTTATTGTACTCTTACATGCCAATTATGAAATGTAATGTTGTGGCGCAATAAATGAATAATGAATTAGTGTCCTACAGCTGGGCACGGGTCTTCTTTCAAGTACCCTACTAGTTGAGAGAGTATAAGCTTTAATCCACACCCACTAGTTAAAGGCGGATTGTTTTGTATGTCCTTGAATGATTAGTTCTTTTACATGCCGGTTTGGTTGGTTGTGTCACTTGTGGTTCCCATGGCTCCCTAGTTAAAATGCGCGAGGGAACACCCAGGGGGTTTTAGTGGATACTCTCCGGGAGCTTCAATTACCCTCCGTCCTGTGCTTAAACGGGGCGGGGAGATTCAAAAAAGATTTCCCCTCGGTATAAAAAAAGGCATGCCGGTTTCTTCACGATATTTTGCTTATCCGATATTGAGACACAAAGATGTGGAGTGACCGGCGTTCGAACCCCTGACCTTAAATTTCAAAGGCGAAGCTGATACCGCTGCGCTACCGTTCAACCTGCTGGATGATAAGCAATGATGGGTTCTAAAATTTGCTGTCAATAAGACTCTTAGCTAGCCTTAAAGACTTCAACGTTTCCAGCTTGCTTTAGGCTTCCCATAGATCTATTTCCTGCATCTCGTCAGTTCAGATTCTATTACTGATAGTAATTAATGCGAATTCACATAAATTTCATAAGCATGTGAATTCTTGTATCTTAAAATGCTAATTGCTAAGCTAATTGCTAATACGACGATAAATAATAATGGCGAAGTACATATATGATTTTTGTTTTTAAACGAATTAAATAGCTAGTAATTTCACTCTCACTCTGTCCATCGCGACCTGTGTAATGTACCTTTTTTTTGACGGGGAGAAATGCGTTACGCATGCCCTCGCCCCGGATGGGCACAGGGCGAGGGGTATGTGGGACTCCCGTTTTCGGCCCAGGCGAGCGAGAGACCCCGCAGGGTCTCCAGCTACAAACGGCCGGGCCCAGTCGACCCACTAAAACCTCCCGGTGTTTCATCGGACACCCTTTTGTGCCGCGCTGCGGGATTCGCTACTGCATTCACCGAACAGCCCGGCGGGTCCGGTCTTATGTGCCTGCAAAAGAAGTGGGTATATAGCGAGTGGTGAATTCACTTTTTAATTCACAGAATTTCGCACCTACTACCGGTGCGCGATAAGTTGAGACTCGCTTGGAATGTAACCCTCCTCCCGCTACCCCTGTAACTTTCCTTTAAGCTCCCGTGTTGTGTAGGCAACGCCATTTTTTTATCATCTAGTGTTACGACACGCAACGATGACGCGCTCTGATTTTGTAATCTTATTTGATAATATTTCGTTAATAGTTATTATAGTTACTGCTATATTTTATTGTTATATTTTGTGTTAAGTTTATTGTTATAATGAAGGGTAAAACTTTACATAGTGGAGAGAGAAATCTCGTATTAAAAGTGTTGGACTTTTTTGAAAACGAAAAACGGAACAAACAGTTGTGTTTATCTGTTGATTAGACAGTAAAAAGAACCTGCATGGAATAAAAAAATAGCAGAGACGAAGTCGCGGTTGAAAACTTGTTGTGATATTTTTTTGTGCACAGTAAAACCATGCGTCTGTGACGTCAGGTCTCAACTTATTGCGCACGGGTACATTTAATTTGTTCAAAGCTAATGAAGCATTCGCATGCTAAAAATTAATGTAAATGCTAATTATCTGTGACTACAGATTAACCAAGCCTTTTATATGAATATATGAAACCATTAATCACCTTAATGTTAACATTTTCATATAACTACAATGGTAGGATATATTAGGCTTTTTGCTTCAAATAAATCCGTTTTTATAAACAATAGGCTGGTAGGGTTATCAGATGTAATGTTTGAGTACGATTTGTATGGATATTACCCAATTTACATGAAACATGCTAAGGTATGAAACATTATATTATGGTATTTAACAGTCTCTGCTTATTCCTCGACAGGTCGGTGGCGTGGTCGGTAAGATACTTGCTTTTCACGCCGCAGGTCCTGGGTTCGATTCCCACCCGAGACAAACATTAATGATAAACATTTGTGTTTGTGTGAAGTCTGGGTGTAAATATCTGTTATAAGTATATATATACAAAAGAAAAGTATTACATGTATAGTATATACCAGTGGTCTGGTTTCCATAACACAAGCTCTGCTTAGCTTGGGACCAGATGACCGTGTGTGTTAATGGTCCAGAATATTATTATTATTATTCCCGCTAAAAAGGCGTTATAGTTTGTATAGCCGCATAATGAATGTAAATAAGTATTCAACCGACTTAATAAAGAAGGAGGTTCTCAATTCAACCGTACGTTTTTTGTATGTATATAAGAGACAAGCGTGATATTACAAAAAGTCATTAAAAGTTCTGCTAATCATCGATAGATGGCAAAACTAAAAAGTATCACCGCTGTGCCGGTCGGAGTGGGGCTGTTAGGTTATTTTCGTTATGGAATTTCTGGATTCGAGCTTAAAAGCTATACTGATAATTTATATTGCTTGCTCAGTATAAGTTATCAATCTGCTAAGCGACCCAGTATAATATATTTCGATACGTGTACTTATAAGATCTATAGTTAGCTAACAAAAATTCAGTAATTTTCACCTCTGCATGAGTGAATGCAGAGGTGAAAAACACTCACTTTAAAGAAAAACACGTATGTTATATGTCTAACTGAGAGTGCTCAGATAAACAGGCATTACATATGTTATTTGTCAAGGTCTTGTCCATACTATTCTTTGCCTAATGTCCTATTCACATATAAGGTTAGTGCAGACAATGCGACTGTTCAGTTGCACTATGCCCCGCGACGCGAACTCGTTGACCTATAAACATACAATTTAAACATAAAAACATAACTAAAAACTAAAATCATGCTAATTATTAAAATAATATTTGATAATGCATTTGAATTGATTTATTAATAAACTGATATTATAATATATTATTCATTTACATTCCAATAATAATTTGAAAATAGAATTCAATTCAGTGGTGAATAATAAGTTTCATTTACAAATACAAAAGAACGACGTTCCAATTTTGAAAATTGAATATTAATTGAGTGTTAACTGATAAATAATAATTTTCATTTAATTAAAAATTATAAAATGATTTGTGTTAAGTAATAAATTTAGTGATTAATTAAAAATGAATTGTTTTATCAAATTAAATGCGTTAATGAAGTGGCTAGTTAAGGTTGTGTGAATGATGCAAATGATTAAGTGGTGTGAAAATGAATTTGTGGACGACAATTGTTTTATTTTGTTTATTTGTGTGTCCTGTGTTTGGGTCAAGGGCGAGGGTGATACTCGTGGAAAATGCACCAAGTACGTATTAATTATCAGCTTTTTTTAATTAAACAAAGTTATGGACTTTGTCTTGTTTTTTTAAGTATTTAAAGACGGATAATTTAAGCAGTGGTGGCGCAGCGATACGGGCCTCGCCTTAGAAATAAAAGGTCGCGGGTTCGAATCCTGATAGTGCTCACACATCTTTGTGTGAACTGTTTCATCTCCGTTGCTCAATATCGGTGAAGGAAAACATCTTGAGGAAACCGGCATGTCTAAGAACTAATCATTCGAGTACATGTGACACCCACCAACCCGCACTTGGCCAACGTGTGTGAATTAAGGCCTAAACTCTCTCAACTCATTTCGTAAAAAGGAAAATAAGTTTGTGACTGAACTTTAATTATTGTGAATTGACTCGTAATTAATATTAAAGTCTTTTACTTTTAATACTGAAATTTGTACACCATTAATGGCAGAATATGAAATTATTAAATTTACATTAAGACCACATTAATATGTATCCAACATATTTTAAAGTACTTATTGTCTTAGATTTACGCGAATATCACACATTGAAATAAAACTACTTGATAACGGATTCTTTTTTTTATTTTTTTTTTATTTCACCATATTCTATGAAATAAATTATTATGATTATGATTATATTAGCTTCCATCGACTTCGCCCGTGTGGTACTTATTGGGATAAAAAGTAGCCTATACAGATAGGCTACTTTTTTACCCTAATTCACGTAATTTCTTGACGCGCCGATCAAGTTGCGGTGCAGTTTCAATTAAGTTTTCGTCTTAGTGCAAAATGGTATTCCTAAAATTGTTTAGCTGTCATATCTAGTTTAAAGCGCTCGCGTGGCGCGAACTTGACGCTAGCGTATCAGACAGCGGTTGTCAAAATTACGAGAATACGAAAAGGGCTGTTTTGATCGAAACTTAACTGCAACTGCACTGCAACTGAACTTATTTAATTACGTGAATTAGCCTATCTGTTAATGTAAACCATAACCTATCTCTATACCAAATTTCGTCCCATTCCGTTCAGTAGTTTTTACGTGAAAGAGTAATTAACATACATTCAGACATACGTACATTCTTACAAACTTTCGCGTTTATAATATTAGTAGGAAGGAAGTAGGGTATACTGCCTCGATGGTCCAGTAGTAAGAGTGTTCGTTTTACAACCGCTAGGTCTCGGGTTCAATCCCCGGGTCGAGCAAAAATACTTTTCTAATATACTACGAGAATCTTAGTTCTAGCTCGACATTTGGAACTGAGCATTGCCCCCTATTACATAGTTAACGTAGCTGGCGAAAACTAGGTGATATTTATTTACCTCTGCTTACACCTTCTGTTAATACAGACGTGATGATATGTATGTTTATATTTCTCTTAAAAAAATTATTCGTGAGGAAACCGGCATGTCAACGAACTAATCATTCGAGGACATGTGACATCCACCAACCCGCACTTGGCCAGCGTGTGTGGATAAAAGCCTAAACTCTCGCAACTCTCTTACGATTTGAGAGAGACTCTCTCAACTCGTAAGATAGTTGAGTGAAGACCCATGCTCAGCAGTGGGACACTAAAATAGGGTTGAGGTGAGGAATTCGATAAGATTAAGATTGATCATCATAAAACATTACTAAATTTGATTCACTTCAACGCTTTTTAGGGCCCCATTCCTAGGCACGGGTCTTCTCTCAACTATCTTACGAGTTGAGAGAGTTTAGGCCATAATCCACACACGCTGACCGAGTGCGGGTTGGTGGATGTTACATATCCTCGAATGATTAGTTCTTAAACATGCCGGTTTCCTCACGATGTTTCCCTTCACCGATACTCACCGGCGATGTAACAATTATTACAAAGATGTGTGTGCGCGACTGGGAATCGAAACCGCGATCTTATATTTGTAAGGCGAGGTTCGTGCCGCTGCGCCACCGCTGCTACTACAACCTTTCAGTAGGTCAAAGTTTTTCTGAATTCAACTCAAGGCTACAAATTATTGTTTTTTTTTTGCTTTTAGTCAGATATAGTAAGTAGGTAATGTAATTTAATTAACATTGTTCTCAGAACATCTATGACATAATCGTTTAGATTATTTTAGGTTAGAGGAGCTTTTTGTGAGCTTATATGAAGTGGCAAAAAATAGCACGTACCTCCATAACCACTTAACCGATTTTAGCAAAATTTTATAATAAAACTAGCTGCCGCAGCGAACTTCGTACCGCGTATTACTAAAATGGCTATAAAAATAGGGGTTGGTGATAAAAAAGTAAAAATTTAGGGTTGTATGTAATTTTTAATGCATCATTATACAAAAATAAAAACAAAAAATGTCGTCCAAGAATTAAAAAAAAATTTAAGGGTGAACGACCCTTATCACTTAGGGGTATGAAAAATAGATAGTAGCCGATTCTCAGACCTACTGAATACGCATATAAAATTTGGTAAAAATCGGTAAAGCCGTTTCGGAGGAGTAGATATGGTAACAAACATTGTGACATGGATATTTCCATGTCACAATTACAATAACATTATATAATAGATAGTGTAAACTCTAGAATAGGACGTAGGCTAGTAATATTTTCAAAATTTATCCCCTAAAAGGGTTAAACAGAGGGATAGAGTTTGAAAGGAACTTTTTATTTCTTGGTATTCTCATTCGGTACACATAAACCTTATGACAAATAATTAAACACGTGCTATTTATTTTTCCAAAAACTACCCCCAGGGTTTAATATTATTAATGTAGACAGTTTGTACGGATGTGTGTAGATGGATGTTTGTTACTCTTTCATGTAAAAACTACAAAAAAATTACAAGTGTGCGTTACAAACGCACACTTGTAATTTTTTATTTTTTACTTACTTTTAATGGTATCAAAGCGTTCTTTTTAATTTCTTTTAAACTATATCAAAATCATTATCTTTCCAGCATGTTTCCGCCGTGTCCTGGCTGGAAAGAGAACACTCCGAAGTCATGTACGAAAGGTAGTCCCTTGTGAGACGTTGGAGGATTGCCGCAGAGAGTGCGCGGAGGAGAGGAGGTTTCCTTGCGAAAGTTTTAACTATAGGTATGTGCCACCATTTTTAGACCTTTTGGGACCTAGTTAAGTATCTCAGTAGATATAAAATCATTTATAATACTAATCTGATATCATTTTCATTCGGTTTTTCAATTGCTTTGTACCTACTATAGATAAGTGAATTTGAAACTCCTATTTCGGTTTCTGATAGAGAATACCTTTGGGTTTTAGGTGCTATTAATCTAAATGTATAAAATTATTAACTAACTGACATTTAGCTACATAATAAATAGCAATAAGTAATTATATGTAACTCAATATTGTAATTAGCCCATGTACATGATTCCTTTAAGTACAATATAAACTTATTTTTTTATTAACTATTCAACCGTTACTCTACCCATGCGTATGTCGATTGCGAACCTCTTTTTGCGCAGTTGGATTAAAAACAGCTATCTTATATCCTTCCCCGGGTCTCAAACTGTTTCTATGCTAAATTTCGTTTAAATCAGTTTAGAAGTTTTGGCGTGAAAGCGCAACGGAGAAACAGACAGGAGATTATTACAGAAGGATATTAGGCTTCTGATATCAAACATTTTGATGTTTTCATGTAGAATCTAATGTTAAAAAACTCAATTAAACTCCCGTGTTCTGGTGCGATGTCTAGTGACACTATGCAGTGAGGGTGGATCGGAATTGTTGCTCCTTTAAGGTTTCTAACCTTAAAGAGGCTGATTCCACTGCCACCTTCTCACCGATAATTATTCGTAATCACGAGTGAATCGGTATACTGGGCTAGCGCGTTCCAGCGTAGACTACATCATTGTCGTAGATTACTTCATAATCGCAGAATAAAAAAAATAAAAAAAATATGATTTTTGGGTTCCCAAAAAGTTCTATACCCTACAAAGTACTAAAGTGTTGTAATAATTACAGTAAACATAAGGTCGTTGTATCAGGAAGCACACAATAGTGCGAACACAGCGTGAGAATTAACATTAATTCATTTTTGTATTGCTATCTCTTGATCTGTAATGTGCATGGTATGGAGTTTTACAACATTGCCAACTAGCTACTATTTTAACTTGAAATTCTTATTAAACAAGGTGTTATTAAATTACTACTACCAAAATATGTCCTTGGCATCTTTATTTTGTTCTGCTATAGGCTTGCGCTTGACTACATTTTGCCTGATGTTAAACAATGATGTAGTCTACGATGGAACGCGACGAAAATTCCGACCCACCTTCTTAAAGGGTGTCACCAAACATCACACCGGAACACGGCACGACACGGTTGCTTGGCGTTGCGGCTTTATCTGGTAGGTGGTCACTAACCACTGCCGAAACCTACCACCAGTTAATTACCAGTATTCTCGCCAATTCCTACCTTAATTAATCCCTTAGGTCTGCCACCACTAGGTACAATATTCCAGCGATACCTCGGTCGACCTACTGGGCGTCACCCATGAGGTCGTTCAAGGTTTGATCTCTTTACGCTGCGATCCTCTCCTATTCTCAAAATATGACCGATCCAACGAAATCTGTGCTTTCGCTTCTCCAATAATGTTTGAAAAGGCTACAAGGTCTTCAATTTTGGCATTTTTTCCGGACTCCCCACCTTTCGACGAAAAAAATTTAAGTCTCTTAATTAATTTACCCCCGTATTCATAAACGTCTTTTAAACTTAATATATCTAAAATAGGTTTATAATTCGTTCGTCTTTGTCTGTCATCTTGACAATTAAACTAGTAGGAAAGAGACAAGTCCATTTTAATTAAAGTGTCTTTTAAGATTTTTATGAATAAGGTTGTGAGTCTTCAAATTGAAACGGTGATTCTCTATATAATAAAAATTAATCACTAAATATATCGCTAAGCACAAAATTTATTATTTTTTGAAGTAGGTACGAGGATTGTTCTTACGCAGAGAAAAATGGAAAAATAGCCTGAAATAGTCTAAAAATAACATCTTTATATATATAATTCTTTTGTGAGTGTGTATGTCACTGAACTTCTCTCAAACGACTGGACCGATTTTGATGAAATTTTTTGTGTGTGTTCAAGGGGATCTGGGAATGGTTTAGATTCACAATTTTGCGCGGTACGAAGTTCGCTGGGGCAGCTAGTTATTTTATTATCCCATACAAACGATTCGTAATAATACTTAAAAGTCAATTTGAACTTTATTACCATACCATAAAGTTCAAGTGTTAGCGGACAAGTTCCAGCAATGCTAAACAATTGAGTCACTTCAACCCTTTTTAGTGTCCCACTGATGCACCGGGCTTCTCTCAACTATATTATGAGTTGAGAGAGTTTAAGACTTAACCCACACACGCTGGCCAAGTGCGGGTTGGTGAATATCACATGTCCTCGAATGATTAGTTCTTGGACATGCCGGTTTCCTCACGATGTTTGCCTTTAGCAGCGGTGGCGTAACAATTGAGTGACGTCGTATAATCGTATAATCGTGTCGGCCATTCAAAATCGAATGCATCCAGATCATCCCGCCATCTTTTTCTCGGTCGGCCTCGGCGACGGCTACCATCTTAAAGCACCCAGTGTGTGGCTATTCGGGCCCATCTCTCTGGCTGCATCCGACACAAATGGCCAGCCCACTCCCACTATAACTTGACCGTCTGGTGGCCCACATCCATTACGACAGTTTTTTGACGAATCTCGACATTGGGGACTCTGTCTTGTCCTTTTATGCTAAGGATACTGCGCTCCATCGCCCTTTGGCAAATCTTGAGTTGGGATTTCTGTGATTTAATAAAAATTACAACATAAAATTGAAATCATAAAAATAAAACATAAATTTAAAGCACAAGAATAAAAGATAAAATATTATAAGTTATCCTTTGTGTATATTTATATATTTAAATAAATAACAAGTTACTTATTAAAAAAATATATAAAAATAATTTTTATAGAATTCTTAATAACAACCGAATTGAGATTCTCGTTTTGAAGTCCCGGCTAAAAGTTGTTCCATAAATCTAGATCTAAATTCCAACAAAAATCGAAACAATTTTATCGCTGTTCAATCGTTTTTATCACTCTTAGAGAATTTAACACGGAACTGGTACGCGCGTTCATCTCTGCCGAGGTACATGCACTGTTTATATTACTTTGTATGCATTAATTATTTGAAGGCTTTTAAAGGCTTTCGACTAAAAATCTTAGGACAACTTTAGGTAGGCGTAGGCGTGAATTGTCGGGTAAGAAGATGGTATTTCAATAAAATAACTACGGCAAATATCACTTCACCCCGATCTCTCGATAGCACAATCATTAAGTCTACTACATAATTACAGATCGTTAAGATTACATTGAATTAAAGCGTAACGTCCACCGAACACGTGTTTGCGTGTGCACTTCCCGACGATGCAACCGTCCATCGCAAACTGTCATCCTTTCTAAGATGGCCGCTGCACCCGTGCTCGGTGTTCATTTGTTCGTTCACATTGTCATTTTCGAGTGACAGCTGACTTCAAAGACGGACGCGATGACAGTATAAAATGACAGCTGATGCATTGAGAAGTAGATGTGTCAACATATTCATGTCTTGCGATTGTGTGTAGCTTTAATTTACATGTGCATTTATAAAAACGCTTCAACTTTTACGTCTGTACTGTACCTTGCCTCTCCCAAAAACTGGCAGAAATAATATTTATTTAATTATTTGGTTCACCAACAACTTAACATTTTTAAAACTAATATGTTGGCGAAGCGGTCATCTTAGAATGGCTGACACTGTGTGTTGGACCGTTGTGTCGTCGGGAAGTGCAGATACAACAACGTGCTTGGTGAACGTTACGATTTAATCCAACGTAATCTTATCGACAGATGAAGTGATATTTGCCGTAGTTATTTTATTGAAATACTTACCGTCTTCTTACCCGATTATTCACGTCTACCTGAAGTTGTCTGCTAATCCTGATATTTTTAGTCTAAAAGCTTTCAAATACATTTAAACAATGGTTTGGCTATATCTTAATGTTGTCTCCTAAAGGTAAACACAACATTCGTAGGTATAATGAGCTAAACTTACATAATAATTTTATTACATACTGAACTTCACACTTTGAATTACACAATATAGTATTAGATGTTGCGTATAACACCTCCCGTGTTAAATTCTCTAAAGCATCGTTATAAGTACATAGAAGCCTACCAAAGCCCTTCTCTCTACGCGTCGTGAACATCTAGGTTGACAGGTACAGGGTTGCCATCAGCATATTCACAAATACTACTATCTAAGGTGACTGTACCATCGCTACTGGTGAGAGGTTCTCTGAGAGGTATTTAAAAAGGTTCAGTCTGATTGTACTCAACCTACACGCATTGCACGGGTAACGATCCCTTACCTAGCTAAATGCCTTTATAATTATTAAATTTTTTTTTTTTTTAATTTACTGAGTGTTTTTTTTAACCGACTTTAAAGAAAAAGGTTTTTAATTCAACTGTATGTTTTTTGTATGTGTTTTACGTTTAAATTTAATTAATGGAATGGGTTGTCTACTAAGCGTCTTGACAACTCCTTGAAAAGACAACCAGAAAAAGAAAAAAAAAGACGGGTTGCACTCCGGGAGTGCCGGCAGAAGTGAAAACTTGATTATTAACATCTTAATCTGCCTAAACGAAACAGTAGGCCCAGGCATACATTTTCGCCGCGCCGTAGAGAGGGGATAGCTGTCTACTCTCCATCCGTCTTACGCTTTTTCGATCAGGTCACGTGTCCTGACGCGAGTTTAAGATTTTATACCCATTACAGAAAAAGTGCTCAACGCCGCTAAAGAAGTTTTCACTTCAAAAATAAAAAAAAGGAAATCGGTAATAATGGAAGATTTTGGAGATATTACCGGCTTAACGTGTTATTCGAGGCACGCAGGATAGTAGTAGTAGTCCCTCAAACAACCAGACACCGTAACAAATTTTTGTTGTTACACAAATTTTGTCCGGGGCGGGAATTGAACCCGCGACCTCCCGGGCACAGTATAGCCCAATCATCCAATAAGCTTATATCGACTACCGAGGTCGGCATTTCCGTCGTGATGACCCTTGAAAAACTTTCTTGAAACCAGTAGGCTAATTCACGTAATTGAATAAGTTTAGTTGCAGTTAAGTTTCGATCAATTTCGTACTCTCGTAATCTTGACAACCACTGTCACGCGTCAAGTTCGCGTCACGCAAGCGCTGTAGACTAGATATGATAGCTAAACGATTACAAGAATACCATTTTGCACTAAGACGTAAACTTAATTGCAACTGCACCGCAACTTGATCGGCGTGTCAAGAAATTACGTGAATTGGCCTACAGATTGTTATTGAACTGTTTAGAGTGAGTTATTTATTTATTACTACAGTATTACAATTCGATGTTACAATTTTCTTTTTTTTTCTATAAATAATAATAATGATAAAGGTACGTATTAATATTGATGTATGTTATAGGGTCTATGTAAGTATTAATTATTTTTAGATCCTAAAACTTCTATGTAATTTGCCACGCTTTTTGTGCACTCCGTCAGGCTACTGTGAAAAATATCAATATTTTGAGACATTGTATTAATCAATGTAATAGCTAGTGCGAGAGGAGCAAATTTCATAAGGTTTGTCCTAGAAACTGGACAGGCTAGTGTGTGAGTTCTTTCATAAGATCCCTATATTTTTATTATACAGTGTGTGGCCTAAAACCGGGGATAGAATTCAAAACTGAGACTCTCTAGAATTTCTATAACGAATATATATACGAACAAAACGCATTGCTCCCACTTTGATTGTGCGAACTGCCAAGTTGTGGAATTCGCTACCGACATCTCTGTTTCCCGATAGCTATAATCTGACCGTATTAAAGTCGCGAGTGAAACGGTATAGTGGGCAGACACGTCCCATCGTAGACTACATCATTGTTTAACATCAGGCAAGTTGTAGTCAAGCGCAGGCTTATTTCAGGATAATAAAAATTGACCTTATTTCAAAGGCGAGCCCCATAACGCGGCGCCGACGTGACCCGACTCTTCTTACTTTAAAGGGTTATTCCCTTCAATCAGTTTTTTATTGTTCCACTGTTGGGCACTGGTCTTCTTTCAACTATCTTGCGAGAGTGTCGTATCTTGAGAGGTTAGGTCTTAATGCATACTTGTGCGGCTTGGCAAGGATAAGCATAAAGGGTTTAAGCTCTGATTAGTTTGGGATCAGATGACCGTGTGTGTGAGACATTAGGCCCACTATATTCAATTAAAGAAAAGGAAAATAGGGTACGCTTTAATAACGCAATCACTAAACCTGGGTCTCTGTGCACAACACATCTGTGATCACAATTAGATATTTACAGTGAACGATAGAAAAGGACAGAGATAGGGCCTTTTTTAATTTATCAAAGGCTTATACTTACTTTATTTAGGCTTTTCGGGGTCAGTCCAATATTTTAAACAGTTTTTTTAATCTTCAAGTATGTTAACGGTTTTCCAGAAATGATGAAATACATGAGTATGAAAACACATTAAACGTCTCTCGACTCATCCCAATTCATTAGCATCTGGATTACTTGATAATGCCAATGTGGTTAAAAGATTGAAAAGAAACCATATAATCTAAGTTGAGGCATTGGCCTGCTACTCAATAAAAGACTGTAGACATTCATCAAAACTGATAAAAGCCTGGCGACTGATTGCAGTTAAAAAACAAAACAAAAAAAATTGGTTGTTTGTAAAGTAGGTTTACGATCGAGATGTTTACGTGATAACGTCTTATTGGTGATTTGTTTCACTGTTAAACATTCAACGAAAACTTAACCGCACGAGAAAATCTCCATTCGTTTGTATGCCGCTAGAGTGAGAGAGACGGAAGATCGGTCCACTCACTCGAACGCTATGCCAGCCTCCGCTCGTGAGGATTCCGCGTGACAAGTTTCACGGAATGACTGGCAGCGCTCGAGATGAGACGGGAGATCGGTCCTTCTCTCTCTCGTTATACCTGCGATCGCGCTCGTGAGGTTTTGGTGTGACACAAGTTTCTGAACATGTCACCCGACTAAAACGATTTTAAAGACGTTATCACGTCAAAAAAGTATGTTAACGCCTTCACTACAAATCCTTTAACAAAGATCTATTCATCATTGCTCGCGTAATTGTTCAGGCGTTTTATTATTCATTTGTAATAAATAGTACGGTCATCTTATTTATAAAAATGAATCCCTATTTCCCTTGGTCACGCCATCAAGCGTGAACGGCTGCAACGATTTCGCTAATTATTTTTTAAAATCAAAATTAAAATCAAAACATGCTTTATTTTTTTTGAGACGCGAGTCTACATAGAAATAGTTAAGAATATTTCTTGAAGTACGAGAGGATTGTTCTTACGCAGAGAAATATAAAAAAAACCATCTACTCCGAAATGTTTTGCCGATTTTTATGGAGTCATATCTATATTCGATAGGTCTCAGAATCCGTCGTAATTTTTTGACCCGGTAGGTGGCACTGCTTTACCGGGCAGGACGATGTCTGCGTGGTCAGCTTACTATATTTTTCACACTTTGTTTCTGTAGATATCTGATCTAGCCAGCGAACCTTGCTCTCAACATTTTACGATTGTAAAACAATTAGAAATTCTAATTATACGATTTTAAACGAATCCGGAGTTTTCACTAAGCACTTGGCTGTAACAAAGTAGGTAACACATCTAAACGAATTTTTTTTAATAGTTTTATCGTCATCAAATAGTATTTTGTAGTAGCATTCTTTGTTTGACCTCGGGTTATCTCTTCATCTCTGCATTGTTTCATGATTACCTTGGTTTGTAGATACAACACAATTTGTACAACTTTGTATCGTTGCTACCTGTTAATTATCATTGAAAACCTTAATTATGAGTCCCCTTTTATTTGTGAGAATTGACAGAGTAATTAGATTTTTTTTAATAGCCTGTAGTGTCCCACTTCTGGGCAAATGTCTCCCCCATAGCCTTCCAACTATCCCTATTGATAGCTTCCTCCGTCCAAGTCGCGACAACCGAGCTTATATCATCGCACCATCGTTTCCGTGGTCTTCCTCGGAGACGACGACCGTCTCCAGGACTCCACTGGGTCGTGATACGGGCCCATCTGTCTTGATGCATGCGATCAAACAAGTAATCAAATAATATAAGCTACTAGGTACCCCAGCGAACTTTGTACCGTGTATTACTAATTACGCTATTAAAAAATAGGGGTTGGTGATAGAAGGGTGTAAATTTAGGGTTGTATGTATTTTTTAATGCCACATTATACAAAAATAAAAACATTTCGTCCAAAGTTTAAAAAAAGTTTAAGTGCGAACAACCCTTATCACTGAGGGGTATGAAAAATAGATATAGCCGATTCTCAAACCTACTGAGTACGCATATAAAGTTTGGTAAAAATCGGTAAAGCCGTTTCGGAGGAGTACGGTAACAAACATTGTGACATGGAAATTTTATATAATAGTTAAACCAAAACGCAAAAAACGAAAGACAAAATTCCACTGCCACCTTCTCATCGAAATTCATTCGTTATTACGAATGAATCGGTATAGTAGGCAGGCGCGTCCCATCGTAGACCACATCATTGTTTCACATCAGGCAAGTTGTAGTCAAGCGCAGGCCTATTTTAGGATAAAAAAAATTATATCAGTTTTTTTATTTAGAAGAATTGGCTGTTGTTGCTGTGAGTAGCGGTGGCGCAGCGGTACGGGCCTCGCCTTAAAAAAATAAAGTCGCGAGTTCGAAACCTGGTCGTGCCCTCACATCTTTGTGTGAATTGTTTCATCTCCGCTGCTCAATATCGGTGAAAGAAAACATCGTGAGGAAACCGGCATGACTAAGAACTAATCTTTCGAGGACATGTGACATCCACCATCTCGCACTTTGTCAGCGTGTGTGGATTAAGGTCTAAACTCTCTCAGCTCATAAGATAGTTGAGACAAGACCCGTGCCAAGCTGTGGGACACTAACAAAAGGGTTGAAGTGAAGCGCATAATTACTGAATATAAATAAATCTTATATAAGTAATATAATACTAAGTATATAGGCCGACCGTTTAACTCGCGTATCGCCTATCGCCAAGATTCTGACTCCTCAAGCTGCACAGACAGTGATGATGATTCAAGCGATATGGATATTAGTGACGAATAGTCTTACATTACTTTTATCTGTGGTTAAATAGTTCTTTACGAGATTTAATTAATGTTTTATGACTTGGTACCTCAGATGGCGATACGCGAGTTAAACGGTCGGCCTATTGGTACTAACTGTACATAATCTTTGGTGGATTGTATTGTTTTGCTCCCCAAGTTCTTTCTTACTTCCGTGGTTGTATGCATCGTATAAAAGTAGCACTAGTTTAAAGTTACTCGCTTACTTCTAGGTTATCTTCTTTCAAAGTTTCATTCTTTCTTATTTTTCAGACAAACCATCAAGGTATATAAAGAAGGAGCAGAAATAAGCTTTAATTTCTTAGGTTCTTATCAAACAATTAAAGATTATTTCAATATAATCATACCCATAGATACTTTAATATTCAAAACTCATGCAGAAGATGTTAAAAATATATTAATATTATTACAAAACTCTTGTTCAAAACATTGCACAGAACATATTCAAGTGTTATTAAATAAACTAGAAGATATTAATAATAAATACAATACTTTGACTAATATTATAACTAAAAATACAAATTCTAATGCTATTTCTAACAATATTTTTAATAATATAGATAACAACATCGAAATTACTACATTTTATGAAGATACAAATGATTTCAAAACGAATGAACCTAACAATGATTCAGGAAAACAAAATAATACTGTCGTGATCAAACCAGTAAAAGATGGCATAGGTTCTGATATAAAAATGATTAAAATAACTCTTAGTAACTTTGTAAAATATAAAAACTATACAAATATTACTAGTTCACAAATATTTTATCAAAGTATGAAATTACAGAACAAAATTTTAGATAAATTATCTTTTAAATTAGAAAATTTACTGCAGTCTGTTGTTTATAATAAACCAAATATATTAAGTTTTATTGAACTCGAAAAACTATTTATAGAAATTGAAGGCATTATAAATAATCCAAGTGATCTAGAGTTTCCTTTAAAATTTGATATAGATAATTTTAAACTAATACTCAATGTAGCAAAGATTACCAATCTATTTATTGATAATAAAATAGTATTTTCCATCTCAGCGCCTCTTGTAAAAGAAAATGATTCTTGTAATCATATTTTTAATTATAGTTATACCAAAAATACAATTGTTTCTAGTAATTTTATTGGTATTAATGAAAACAATAACTTTTGGAAATTTGAAATTCCCAATAATTGTAAACCAATCAAAGATGATTTATATATTTGCGAAGAACTGAATTCTGAATCAGTTAGAATTAATTGTAAATATGAAACGCTGTCGATTGCTGTTGAAATATTTAATAAATCTTGTGACAGTAGTTTTGATACAGATAATCCTGTTGATAATGAATTGGATTTCAATGAAAATCACAATCAATTTAATATCAACAAAGAAACTACCGTAGAAACTATATCACCTACGGTTTCACCAAATCACATAGATGATACAAACGAAATATTAAAGATGGTAATAACAATGTATCAATCAGTAGAAAATTCTTCATTTTTTAAACAGAATGCAGTTTATAGTTTAATTATTATAGTATTAATAGCAATTGTAGTATTAATTGTATTGTTTTACGTATTTAAATGTTTCAAAAGTATTTGTTGTAGTGTTTCTGAAGATCAAAGTGATATATTTACTGTCAATGGTAACAATATACCAATGCTTTTGTCTAGATATAGAGATTTTTCTTGAAACTTTTCTGTATTTACCACGTTATTCACAACACGGTAGTAAATAAAATATACTGGACGATTTTATCAATTGCATGATGAAATCCACTGATTCTGGAAAATTTTGTGTTGTAAATATACATACCAGATGTAAGGGACCGCCCTCCACAAACTGATAGAGTGAAATCCATACATCAGTCTGAGACGATTCGCACATTAAATTAGTTCAGGAGTATTAAGGGTATACAATAATCGTGCTTTGTTTTGCTAACTACTACAGAATGTATGAATGTACTGATGTATATAGGGGAACCCTAATAAATCAATATTTCCAATATTATCCTTGCCATCGAGCGCACTTGTGCCACGTCATTTCACGCATAGTTCTTTAAACCAATGCATGAATGGATGTTTTATTTTAATAGTCTTTCATTTAAATCGAGTTATGCGAACAGAGTAAGTAATTATTGTAAATTGAGATACAACAAAATTAACCAAAAAATAAAAACAAAGATCCAGAAAAAATATATAATTAAAGAGCTGAAGGCATCCTCTTAGATTGTGGAGTACTATCTCTTCTACCCTGTAAGTGGTCCTTGAATAGAAATTATGTTATTAATGTAGAAAGTTTAACGCTAGAAATACCAAAAAAAATTCGCATGTTCATATATTCCTGTGTTCAATAGATTTGAATAGACTACATAATTGTATTTAGTTGGTATTTTAAGTCTTTTCAATATTTATTTTGCATGTTACTCTTTGCTCATCTTGCATGTTTCTTATTTTATGCTTAGGAATTGTAACATCAGCTTTTAATTTTTGCATGGCATTTGTATCAAGAATTTGTATTCTATTGTCATTGTTATTTTGATCTTTTGCATGGCTGTTTTATTGTTTTACAATACTTTGTGAATTAGGTTCTTAGGTTTTGTAAAATGTCATAATAAAGTGAATTTATTTCTACAACCATTCGGTGTATAATTCTATTTCCCTTTTCATTTCTTCCTTTTGCTTTGCATGTTTGTAATTGTGTTTGTTTAAGTTTGCATGCATCACTTAAACAGTATATAGCCTAAAATCTGGAATATTAATAAAAACAGAGCCTCTGTAAGTCACTAGTAATTGAATTAGGTACTAGCTAATTAAAATCAAAACTTCTTGATTTCTTATAACTTACTTAATCGTAAATTCAATGTATTGCAAACAATGCAATAATTCCGCGCAATTGCGGTAAGTTTCTTACTATCCCCTGTACCATGTCATTGACAACGATATCGATAATATCGTTTTGCAATAATACATTGATTATGAATCGTCATTTTAAATCTCATTATGTTTAATGCATGGGTTTTGGTTAACTGGAATCTTATCAGAAAAAAGGCTTATACTCTATAGAATCTCTGTTTTAGGCCACACACTTAATAAGGAAAATATAGGGATCTATGAAAGAACTCACTCTAAACACACACACACACACACACACAGGCGCGCGCGCGCTTACACGCACACAAAAAGTATTTCACCTGTAAACTTCCTCAATATAAATGATAAACTTGTCACCATTAGCTTTGTCTAGTAAGACGTTTTTATGATAGTATGGCTTTAATTATGTCGACCAACCACAGTCTCCTAAGACACAGGTATATACGCCTAGTTTAGGAGTCTGAGTATCTAAATCTCGTGCCCTAGTCAATAAGCCTTGCTTTTACTAAATTATGTTATTGTAAGTTAATGACAGTTTTTGGTGAAAATAAAGAAAAACTTAAATATATTTATTTATTTAAACAGTTCAATGTCAATCTTGCTTCAAGAAAGTTTTTGTAGAATTATCATGATCAAAATGCTTAATGACTATGAAATATAAGGTTGCAGGTTTCATCCCCAGTTGTGCCTACACATCTTTGTGTGAAGGTAAAAATTGTGAGGAAACCGCTATGTTTACGGCTAATCATTCAAAAACATGGGCTTAGCAGTGGACTGCCATAGGTATCGTCATCAGCTTACAGTTGTAGTCACTTCAACACTTTTTAGTGTTCCATTGTAGCACGGGTCTTCTCTCAACTATCTCACGAGAATAGAGAGTTTAGGGCTTAACCCACACTCTCTGGCTAGTGCGGTTTGGTGGATGTCACATGTCCTCGAATGATTAGTTCTTAGACATGTTTTCCTTCTCCAATATTGAGCGGCGATGAAACAATTCACACAATGATGTGTAGGCACGACTGGGAATTGAACTTGCGACCTTATATTTACAAGGCGAGGGCGGTACCGCTGCGCTACCACTGCCTATTTTAGTAATAAATATTTTTTTTATTTATTACTGAAGGTTTGATTTTTATACCAAACTAGCTTCCGCTCGCGGCTTCGCCCGCGAAATTGATTTCACTAATCTTGTTTCTCCATACAAATTTTGGAACCCCGTTTCACCCCCTTTTGAATAATCCTTTCTTAGTGCACCACTAGACCCCATAAGGAACCTATGTGCCAAATTTGGAGTCTCCAGACCCAGCGGTTTGGGCTCTGCGTTGATATGTCAGTCAGTCAGTCAGTCAGTCATTTTCTTCTTTTATATATTTAGATTAAAACCCAAAAACAGGTACGAAATTCAATCCCCTATAATTCTGTGGTTATAATCAGAATTAAAGAAAGCATAGCATTTATAATAGCGCTCATCACCCTGTATTACCCGAAGATGTAAGCAGAGGTGAATACCATCCACTTTTCACCGTAATGGGGGCGAGCCTACTCTCGTACCTAACTAACTGCAGCTAACTAATATGCTAAGCAAGTAATTATTAAAAATTTCTTGCAGGCTAGATCGTGCCTTCCGTGGCAAAGGCCTCTGCGAGCTAATGACAAAGCCAATTGAAGCCTTAGATATACGCCGCGACTTCGTTGAAGACAAAGACTTTGATTTCTACGAGCTCGACCGAAACAGTCTAGAACCAAACTGCCCGGACACACTAAGAGGGCCTGGGTATCTACACTCTGGTTTTCTGTCATCTAAAAACCGTATTCCTGAACAAGGATGGCAGGATAGGAATGATAGATGGGATGGGAGGTTCAGAAATAGGTTTGAGGATAAGAGACGGTATGGGAATAGGTATGAGACCAGGTTTTTCGTGCCGTATCAGATAAACCCAGGTGCGTATATCTGTAATTATACTACTTATTTCATCTCATGGTTCGTTTGAGAAATTTACCGCAAGCACCACAAAAATTTTGAGAGGAGTGAAGCCTTATACTTGGCATCTTCTTTAGCTATCTTCTGGATTTAATTCCTGTGGGACCCAAGACAGGACTAGGCCAGGTTTTAAAACCTTAAACTCCAAATTCGTGTTACTGTCGATTCTATCTTTTAAAAGTAACCCTAGCGGCATGGGATATTGGATTTTGTCTCTTGAATTTTTTTTCTAAGACTTTGTTCTTTGAAAAAAAATATTCGCAGATTTGTGGCTTTCAGACACATGTATGTAGATTAAGACATGTTCTATCCTACTGCTTAAATTGTTGAGATAAACTCGTATCCAGTTGAATGCTTTATAAAATAAGAGTTCAGGTGATTCCAGGTAAAATGCTTCTGGTGAGATAGTCCCTACATTAAATTTACACATATTTAAAGTAATTTAATCAGACAAGCATTTCTTTCCAGGTTTGGCCAGGAATAGTGAAGAGGACCAAGAAAATTGGGGCCAATATGGCGGTCAATATGGCAGTTATGATAACTACTATAAAAACTCCGATGACTTCCACAAATCCATCAATTATTGGCGAACTTATGACCATGAACCGCCAATATATGGCGTTAAACCTTATGCCAATACCAATTTTGATTACCACAATCTAGGGAGAAATGGGTCTTGGAGATATGGGTATGGGTCTTGGAAAAGGGGTCGATGGGCTCCAAGATACAATGGGGGTAATGGGGAGCTAGAAGATAAGTCCTTTGATGAGCCTATTGCTAGAATTGATGAAGGAAGAACGAAGGGTAAGCTTCTAAGTAAACTTAAGAAATGTGATTAGTTGTAGCATTTTTGTAATAAATTATTTTTTAATCAAGTTTTATTTATTTATTTGGCTGATGTTAAGTTTATGGTTTCTTGATCGATTTTAGGCGCTAGTAAAGTGATTGGTTAATATAGGTTAAGATTCCATATAAAAATATAATCTTTCTTCATCAATTTCTTGCAGTTGGTATTGCTTATTAATAACCATAATTTCACTACTTAATGAAACATAATTTATAGATTACTACACCCACAAAATGCAGCGTTGTAACCTCTAGCAATTTTGTAGTCCATTGCGCACTCGCATCTACTTGTTTTATAAACTGATATCTGGGGTCATTAAATCTCAAACTAAGCAAAAGTAATGGAATTTTTCATTTCATTGAATGAATGAATGATACTTAAACAATACTTAAACATTATGTTGGAATTAATAATTTTAAATAATGTATTTAACATTTAAATAAGTATCAATTTATATAGGTAATCCTGATGCATTCACATTTTTATATAAACATATTATGAAAATAAATACAAATTCCAATTTCAGTCATTATGTACGTAACATTTGCAAATAAAAAGAATGAGAATAGTTATAATTAGGGAAACCGTAATGAGAAAGTAATAACGAAACCAGATAACTGATAGTACTTACACATGACATAGTACAGCTGCTGCATGATACAAAGTCGGTAAGCCATTTGAAGCAGCCTGGTTCAATGTATGTTGCTTGCTTAGATTCAATTTTGAGTATTTCACTACCTGTAATGATTGTTATTATGGAATTGAACAATCTTTTAATAGAATATAAATATTATTTTTTAAAGGAAATTGAACAAAGTTGATATAGGTACGTCTCATTGTCCTAACCAATCAGTAAGAATGCCGACAGTGTTAAAATCCGAAGTCATTCTTTGAAGCTTTAGGAAAATTTATTAAAACGGAACCTACTGAAGCATTTCTTTTCTAACGTAATCGTTACCTACAGCATGAAACAAACACCCAGATAAAGTCGTGATGGTTCCAATAACAAATTCTTTATGAACAGATTTGATAAGTAAGATTTCTCCAATCTTTTGATACATACGCATCAGCTGCTTAGCTGCTAGTGTTAAAAAATGGATTGTTAGATATTTTGTAAGCAGTAGGCCTGGCACACGTTGTTTAGTTATATATAAATTAATTGTTTGTTTACCAATATTAGACCTAAAAATCACTTTCTTCCTAATTTATTAAAATTTCTTGCGCATAAGGCGGCACAATTTAGCAGAGAGCGCAAGATGGCCGCCGGAATAGGGATGTACCCTTTTTTTTAATGTTGAATAATAAGCGCTAGGGATTACTACAGATGCACACTCCAACACACGCTGTGCGGAAACATCGCGAACACACGCTTTGCGTAAACATCGCTCAAATTCAACGAATATTATAAATAAATCTCTTTAACGAGTACGCAATGTACTGCAAATTGTTTGTCACGGTTTACAACGCTGTATTTTATAGTATTAACTGTGAGATTAATTTCTTTTTGTTGTAAACTAAAGATTCTATTAACACTTTTTTACAAGATCAAGAAATCAAAATCCCAATAACCTAAACAATTTTCTATAATCTTAATCACGCAGACAATGACACTATGAGCAAGGAAACTAACTAGCAGACTGTGTACGAAATATATTAGGAACTATCTTAATGGTGCAAGTTCGTAGCCAACTGCAGGCAGCAGTATAGATAGACCGTTTAACTCGCGTATCGCCTATCGCCAAGATTCTGACTCTGCACAGACAGTGATGATGATTCAAGCGATATGGATAATAGTGACGAATAGTCTTACATTACTTTTATCTGTGGTTAAATAGTTCTTTATGAGATTTAATCAATGTTTTATGACTTTGTACCTCAGTTAGCGATACGCGAGTTAAACGGTCTATCTACGAGTATATAGACGACGTGTCGCTCCGACATTACTACGGGGTGAAACTGTATGACAATTACTAAAAACGATCGATCGTGTCGCTTTATTTAGCGCGACAGGATAGGCGGAAATTCAACATAATAATATGACGTCTCTCGACCAATTAAAATGAGCCCCAGATCAATCAAAATTAAACGCGTATGCGACCAGTCGTGTCGCTTTTTACTAGGTACCTTGTGCAAGTTTACCCATCAACGATACAGCGTCGAGAGACGCGTCAAGCGATGTTGTCGTTCATAGCGTATTTCGTTTAGTAGTATAAAAAAGCAAGTGAACGCGAGCGGGTAATGAACTGCAAAATTGCTTGACGCGCCTTTTGACGCTAAGTTTCGTGAAGTTACTACCCGTGCGCAATAGGTTGAGACGTGGGGGCGATGATGCTGCACTCATGGTTGTACTGTGCCCAAAAAAATATCACAACAAGTTTCCACCCGCGACTTCATATCTGGTATTTTTTTAATGTAGCGAGTGTTATACTCGGAACAACGGTAGCGGGCGGAGGGTTGCATTCCAGACAAGTCTCAACTTATCGCGCACGGACGCGACTTGTCGCTAGCTGTGAAAGGTAATTTATAACATAGAATCCAGTAGTGTTGCAGCAACATGTCGTCTGCTGATACTGTCTGCAGTCGGATACTAGCCTAAAAATAACAAACATCGGATAGAGACAGGCAAAAGCAATTTTAAAGCAATTTTCTTTCTCATTGCCTAAGCGACCAAGTGGTAAGCGGACTGTGTGGTGAGATACTCGTCAGGCTGCTCCAGGAGGTTCATTTTTGTGTAGAACGTTTATTTAAATGAAGAATGAAATGATTTTAACGAAATTACTATATTCAAGTGTTACAAAGGGTAGCTAGTAGCCGAATGACCGTTGTCATGATGTACGTATAAAAAAATATATGTTTACGCATCGCATAATTTGACAAACATAGATGTAGAATACCAGTGCCCTTAGTACGAGATCATCAATACGAAAAAAATTACGGTGGTGCAGCGGTATGGGCCTTAGAAATGTAAAGTCGCGGGTTCAATTCCCAGTCACGCCCACACATCTTTATGTGAATTCAATATCGGTGAAGGAAAACATCTTGAGGCAATCGGTATGTCTAAGAACTAATCATTCGAGGACATGACATGTGACGTCCACCAACCTGCACTTGGCCAGCGTGTGTGCATTATGGCCTAAACTCTCTGAACTCGTAAGATAGTTGTGAGAAGACCCATAACACCTGACAACTATGATTCTCTAAGTATTCAAAAAAAATTGCTCGACTCGGGAATCGAACCTGGTAGGTACTTCGGTTACTAAGCGAGCACGCTTACCACTGGACGCCTACGTAAAATCGACGCCAGTATTTTTGTTTAAATCTACAAGACGAATCAATACTAAAATTTAGTCATACTGTCGTCACGAAGTTCTTTCTTCGTATTTCAATGACACACAAGTGACAAATATATTTTAAGCAGTTAGTACAAGTGAGTCGAGAGACACTATTAATATAAAATCACTGTACAATATTTGAACAAAGGGGCGTCTAGTAAGTATTTAGTAGATGTTGTTGGTAGGTAAATTAGTTTACTTGCTCATAAATCAACTGATAATAATAAATAAAAAAATAACTTTTTTTCTCAGACTTCTTTGACCCAGTAAGTTAGTACATATGTTAACGGAAATGTATGTAATCCGTCGTTGTATACAATTCCTAGGAAATGTATGTAATTCCTAAAATCGTACGGAAATGTGTGAAATAAATTATATTAGACACATTTCCTAGGAAATCTATACATTTCCTAAATAGCAATCGAAAATGTAAAACATTTAAGATATCAATGGGTGCGCGGGGATACCGGGACGAGGGGAGGGTATTGCTTCGTCAGATCAGGCGATCGTAAGATTGATCGAGTGGCGGGGGAGGGGTCGACATGCGGAGACTTGTAGTTTTTTGTCACTTGTAAGTCCCGAAAACAAACCTACCCACTTCAAAGTGCTGTGGGTTAGGTTAGGTTAGACTTAACAACCACACACGCGAGCAAAGCGAGCGTACCGAGCCGCGGCAGAGGTCGGCGAGTGCCATAACACAACTTAGCATTTCCCTTTATACATTTCCTAATACGATACTGACATTATATACAATTCTTTGGAAATGTACACATTTCCCAGGGTATCTATGTATTAAATAGTTCTTGAAACAATATTTTATACATTTCCTAGGATTTGTAATCAATTCCTAGATTTCATACATTTCCGGTAACAGACACATAAAATTCTTATCAACATGTTAGTATAAACAAAAAATAGATTTTATTTCGAACACAAGGTATATTTCGTACGCCTTCACGGCAAAACATAGCGCCCATTTAAATGTTTACCTAACACCTTTATGTACTCTCACCTATGTTTTACAATAAATATTATGTCTATGTCTATGTCTATGTCTATGTCTATGTCTATGTCTATGTCTATGTCTATGTCTATGTCTATGTCTATGTCTAAGGATTCATATTATTATCATGTTAGTAACAATATGCTTAGGACTATGTTAATAAATAAATTAATGAAGATTTAAACAATAATATTGAAACCAATTGTGCGGCAGACATGCATCTGCACACAAAGGTTCAATGTAAGCGAGTCATGGCAATCATTTGCAATAAAATGTGTAAAAAACATACATACACAAAAAAATTAAAACGAACTATGGAGTACGTAATAACACATAACAGTAAAAGAGGCATAATTAATTCAGAAACAATAACCCAATGTTAATTAGAGTAAGCAAAAAATATGATGATTAAAAAAAGGATTAAACTGAAATTATGCTAATTAAAAGCAGTAGTAAACTGACGTGGAAAAAAGGTCATTGATCTTTTCATTATTAGGGTTAGTACACATTAGTAGCTATACGGTTTTCACTCCGGAGTCCGTAGTAAATTCCGAAATTTCCAACACGTAAGAAGTCACGTTTGAGTTTTATTATTTAAAGAGTTTTTTCATCAAAATACCAACCGAGGTGTTTAACTATTTGTTGAGTTAAATGAAAAGATGACGAGTAAATAGCCTTAAAAAAATTAAGAATATAAAAAGCCAAATCAAAAAATATATGTTAATAATGCAACGCGAAAGTTAAAAAAAATAAAAATAATTGAAAATAGAGTTTTTATTAACTTAACATCAGTCAATGTCCGCAAAAACTATTAGTTAATTCTTTTTTTGTGTGTAGTCTAAATATTAGAAGATGAACCTTCTTTTTTAATGTCTACTACAGTCTTGTAACGATACTTCACAGTGTTTTGACAACGCGTCAAAACATACTGGCTGACTGAAAACATTGTGAACTCCGTTTGATAGTTCCAACTTAGTTCATAGCTTTAGCTGTCTCTTTTTCGCATTGCCTATTAGAAAAAGATGGAATACTTTTTTTTGTACCCGTACTTAATTTTCTTTATATTTCAGATTGCTCTTCCCGTCGAAGTCCAGGCATGTCTTTAGGTACGGGAGCCATACGAAGATCCTTAGTATCGCGTAATGTGGTAGAATGTGAAGCTGCCTGCTTCAGCGAACGAGAATTTAAATGTGTTTCCTACAGTTACAGGTAAGTTGCTTTTTCATCAATGTTTTGTGGGAGACTGGAGAATCAGGTGGTAATGACCCTCCAGTGAAAAAGAATGATCTTCCAGCCAAGTGAAGTGTGATGCACCCCAACATCTCTTGTAGTTATATATATTATGATGACCGTTGGTGAAACTTTGTTTGTGCGATTCGGTAGGCTAATTCTCATAATTTCTTGACGCACCGATCAAAGTTGCGGTGCAGTTGCAATAAAGTTTTCATCTTAGTGCAAAATGGTATTCTTGTAATTGTTTAGCTGTCATATCTAGTGTAAAGCGCTCGCGTGACGCGAGCGTATCTGACAGCGGTTGTCAAAATTACGGGAATAAGAAAAGGGCTACTTTGATCGAAGTTTAAATGCAACTGCACTGCAACTGAACTTATTTAATTACGTGAATTAGCCTACAGGACTATTACATCATTTTCTTCAGTGGCGTCATGTGACGCTACAATCTGAACCACGAAATGGAGGCTATATTTTTTAATTCTGAAATGCGCTTTACATGACATGAAGAGACACGCCTGCCGAATATACTATTAATTTTTCTGATTAAATTCGAGGATCCAAAACAGTTTTAGGAGTGCCATACTTGGCCGGGTTCAAATCCTGAGTCTCTTCACGGCGTCGCTGTCAGTAATAGTGGCGTGATTGCGGTGGAAGGAAAGTTCCCTTAAAAAAAACTAAAATATGATTATTTACTTCATGGTATTTATTGGGTATGTGCGTTTTATTAAAGACCGCTATAATGCAGGTCACGCAGAAAGCCCAGAAATACTCCAAGAGAAGATGATGATAATGGAAGCCTTCCCATCAGAATCAGCTCATTTACTATTATATTTACAGATATTCTAACTCTCGGGAAAGTGATAATTGCTATTTGAGTGAGCGTCCATACAGAGGTTTGGAGTTGTCTGCTGATAGCAGTTCTGATGTCTACGCTATGCCACAGGACCAGGATTGTACCACAATTAATTATAAGCCTTGGGTTGAAAGCGGTGAGTGTACATATTTACCCAACACCAAGGAAGCATGTATTTCGCACGAATCTCAATAAATTTTATATAAAATCATTTATTACCTTGGATTTTTCAAACTGCTAGGATTAAGTTACCATTCAATTCTTCTTATAAACATGGCGGACTTTAACAATCTTCAAGAAATGGTGGGTTTATGGAGTAAAATTTCTTTTATCATATTTTTTCGAAAGATATAGTTTGGCCTTCTCCAGCCCTTTCCGTTTTCTGACATGAGAACGGCAGTTTTCAGCGGCCAATTAAAAAATTGATACTAAAACGCTAAAAGGGTTGGTCTGAACTGCTTAACTGTCTAGATGGCCTCGAAATTTAAGAATTCCTAATTTTTTTTGAGACGTTACTTCATAACATCGGTCGATTTCTCTTCAAACCGTGCAGTGAGTGAGGTTGCAACTACTGAGAAATGCTGCCACAAAATCGTATGCTTTCAGAATGCTTCTGGCACGTGCGTTCTGGTGCTGCAGTGGACTCCAGTGCTGTCCGGGCAGCTCTAACAGTAGCAGGACTGGGGGCGTGTGAGGCGGAGTGTATTCGAGCACAGAACTTCTTCTGTAGAGGGTTCAGTTTCAGGTTAGCACACTTTCTAAGAAGGGGCCTGGAACCGTATTTCAAACTTCCCATAATCCGTTATTGAGGTTAAGATATAGCAGAATACTTTATTTTTTATTTCTGTGATAAAAAATAGGTATTTCAATATGTTTGTATTGTCACAACCATCGAAGAAATACACATTGCAATCTTATGATGACTGGGGCTCAAATCAAGATCCCGTAAGCTATTTTAAATACTTATATTGCTTACAGATTCGACTCTCCAACCATAGGCGATGATCTTGAGAACTGCATCTTAACTTCATCTCCACCTACATCACTGGAGAACGGTCATGGACTCCGTCCAAACAGTGGACATGAGCTGTACGCGAGAGGGAACTACGGAAGAGGCTGTGAGCCCGCGCTTTATGATGATATACAGCATAAAGATGAAGGTGAGGATATTAAAGATAGTAAGAGAACTAGTTTTCCCGACCCTGGCACTGCCCGCGCTTATGTTGGTTATCCTGCTGAACCATTATCTTCTTTATGCGCTGTCCAATAAAATTACCATATATATATATATATATTTTTATTTATTTACCACTAGCTTTCCGACAGCGGCTTGTCGCGTTATGTCGTTATGTTATGTCGGTTATCGCGCCAAAACATTACCTTCTTTTTGCGCAGTCGGAAAAAAACTATCCTATGTCCTTTCTCGGGTTTCAAACTACCTTCATACCCAATTTCATCCAAATCGGTTCAGTAGTGTAAGCGGGAAAGCGTAACAGACAGACAGACAGAGTTAGTTTCGCATTTATAATATTAGTAGGGATAACTTAAATCTATCATTACAGGCTAGCCTAATGCGACAAAGTAGTAAATCTTACTTTTAAAATCATTAAATCTAAATAATAATATAACTAGGTAACAATATACAAAATAGTTACCAAATTCAAGCTTCTAAAATATATTTTTTTAGATAGGCTGGCGCTTGACTACAACTTGCCTGATGTTAAGCAATGATGTAGTCTACAATGGAACGCGCCAGCTCAGTATACCGATTCACTCGTGATTACGAATGATTATCGGTGAGAAGGTGGCAGTTGAGGAGCAACAATTCCGACCCACCCTCACTGCATGGTGTCACCAGACATCGCACCGGAACACGGCAAGGCCGCTTGGCGATGCGGCTTTGTCTGGTGGGTGGTCACTAACCACGGCCGAAGCCTACCACCAGTTGATTGAAAATAATAATAATAATAACATAATAATTTACTTCAAATAAGCAGCCTTTGTGAATACGTTCAGTGTACACGAGAACAGATCTATCTGATCAAACAGTGTGTTAAGCACACGCAGCACGCGCTGCAGAAGGTTGGTGCGCGCTAGGGTTGCCATCTCTAAAATTTGGAAATCAGGACAAGACGCGTGAAAACCCCGGATGTTAGAGTCTGAAAGCCGGACATGTCAACAAGATCTCTTAGACATATTCAATGTAATAAAAAACAGTTGAAAATTTCATAAATCACCTTTTTTATTCATTCATTATTATAACAAAACAGAATCATATTACAATTTGTTACAAATTGTTTATATAAATCAGTTAATTGGTTCGTCGGTTGATCGTGGTGTGCGAGCATAGTGCGTGTCTCGCGGGCGGCTCAAATTTTATTTATATATTTATTTTTTTAAACTCGGTCTACAAATGAAACCTTCCCCGGACGCTCCCCGGATGCCCTCTAAACTTGGACAAATCCGGGGAAACCCGGACGGATGGCAACCCTCGCGCGCCTTATGTTACGTCGTGTCTCAAATTATCTCTATACCAAAGGAGACGTTCAAAAAATGTATAGAGCCTGCGATTAAAATAATTGTAAATTTGAACAGCAATCTGAGTTACATAGGTTAATAGAGCATAATTAATTAAATTTTTTGGTGAATTTAAAATAATTTTATAACACCCCGTTTTTTTAAAAATTGAAATTGAAAATAAGAATCCTTAATGCAATATTATGATTATTGCAATTGGCAACCCCATGGTCAAATGACAATTGAGCAACCAAAAAAAAATCAAAATTATTTCGACGCTGTCAATCAAACTGATCAATGACAATGACATCATGACGTTTCCCGTAATTATATTTTTTTCCACGCGTTTTGTTATTACACTAATAAGATAACAAATATTTTTCGTCATAATTACATTAAACTGCAGCTAGAATAATATTACAAGAGAAAAGTACTGTAACAGAATGCAATTATTGACGTGATTGCAATATTTATACTGCTTAGAAAACGGATAATTAAAGGTAATGTGCGTTTTGTTTTTCTATTACATTTTTTGATTTTTACAAAAATGGTTGCTCCTAAAATTCGTGTTTAGTTAAATTCTAACAGCTTATTAAATAAGCTTTCCAATGAGGTATATCACATTGGTGTTCAAAATTCTAGCCCACTTTTGACCTCTCCTTTTATCCAAATCAAATTAGTAGTATTGGAATTAAAGCGTGACAGACAAAGCATATTTTGATTTTGATTTTGAAATTTTGCTAATTGTTCCCAGAATGTTATTTACAATATGATAAAGCCGCCAAGCTCACGGGTGCTGCGATCCGTGGTCAAGCACGAGTTGCTGATGAACGCGCTTGTGGGATCACCTGCAATGAAGCACCATTCAGATGCCTCAGCTTTTCATTTAAGTAAGTACCACCTTTAGTGTCCCACGGCTAAGTTTCAATGCGCTTAGCACAGCTCAATATTAGTGTAAGAAAACATCGTGAGGAAACCGGCATTTTATAAATTGATAATTAGAGGACATGTGACATCCATCAACCCGCACTTGGCCAGTGTGTGTGGATTAAGGTTTAAATTCTCAACTCGTAACATAGTTGAGAGAAGACCCGTGCCCAGCAGTGTGACACTAACAAGATAATAACACCCAGACACAAGACAAACAGACATGTTCATCACACAAATGTCTGACTTGGATGGGAATTGAACCCACGACTTGTGTAGTGAAAAGCATGTATCTCACAGGCCACGCCACCGGCTAAAAATATTTTAGTTATACTAGCTTTCCGCCGGCTACGCCCGCGTGAACTACATCATGCCCAGCAGTAGAATAAAAAGTAGATTATAGCCTTCCTCAACAAATGGGCTATCTAACAGTGCAAGAATTTTTTAAATCGGACCAGTAGTTTCTGAGCTTAGCGCGTTCAAACAAACAAACTCTCCAGCTTTTTAATATTAGTGTTGGTTGAAATAAATTAATCTATGTGGTTCCTCTAAGCATTACTAATATTTTCAGCAATAACGCCCCTCCAGACAAAGACAATTGCCTCTTATCCGAGATTCGGCTCTTCGACTTGAAGCGAGATGTTGACTACGTGCATTCAGCTGATGACTGGCTCTTTGCCTTCGATTTATTCAACGGACAGTGCTGGAGAAAAGTACATCACAGTCAATACGAGTAAGTTTTACCTGTCCCAAGTTTGTTTCGGTGAAATATTTGGTGACTCCATGTAAAACTTGTGTGGGTCATAATTTTTGCTCCTTTAAGGTTTCTAACCATACGGAGGCTCATTCCATCTTCTCACCGAAAAATAATCTTAATCACGAGTGGATCAATGTATTGGGCTGGCGCGTTCCATCGTAGACATAAAATGTGATTATTCGATCGAACAATCATTTTTGCCCACCGTACTAAAAAATGTGAAGTTGTTGACGATTTTGTCCAAGATGGCGGATTTCCAATCCTATTCTTATTTGAAACGCATAGTATGTTATTTTTAGAACTATTTTGTTACTTATATTTATGTTTATCATAACGGGCAATTAACGCGCTTACCTTAAATTGGGCTTTACGTTTCGACACGGGTTGCACCGGTCGTGGTCGCAAGCAGACTGATCCAGCGAAAGAGCTCCGTTGATGACGGCGGCCGTAGAACAACATTTTCTCGAACTACCGTCTTTTGTAATATAATTTAACTACCTACTTTTAGGGATCCTACATACTACACTCAATAAGTCCGAATTTTCGATCTTCAAATAGCGAGGTCGATTTAACCCTAAAACTGGATTCCACGCCGATTATACTTTTAACCACTTTCCCGATTGAAATTTGCATATTTCTTGATTTCAAACACTCCACGTAGGTACTACTCTTGAATAAAAATGTCGATCTGTGCAAAGGACTCGTGGTTGATGAAATTCAATACAATGGTTATTACCCGATTCGAGGTGTTTCGCAATCGCTTGATCATCTGTTGGTTCCTTAAAATATTAATAACTAGCTGACTCGGCAAACTTCGTACTGCCTCAATCGATTGCTGATTTTAAGAGATTCCCGGCAATTATTCGACTTTTTCTCACCTTTTAAACCTTACTTAGACCTCTACAAACATTTCAAGACTAAGATAAGATAAATTCGTTCAGCCGTTCTCGAGTTTCTCGAGACTAACGAACAGTTATTGATTTTTATATATATAGATGCAACGCGAAAGTTTAAAAGTTTATATTATGTTTCTACCTGAATTTGAAAAATAAAATGATATTCTATATTAAAATTTAAACTATTGGGTTACGTAAATATTTAGTATTAATTGTCTTGTTGCAGTGAGCCGACTCCTGAAATACCAAGACCTATTTCACCTCCACAAGAATATATAGAACCGTCGGGACCTGCAGGGCCATCAGTACACAATTCGGTACCTCCATCAGGGCGCCCAGAACGTCCTTTAGGTCCTCCAGTAGTTTCAAGACCTAGCCAATCTAGACCTTATATTGCTGATCATCACGGTAACTTGGTTTTACTATATTTTTATTATTATCCTATAAATATTTTCTTTACTTCTTATTCTTCTTAACACGTTAAACGTCCCCGTACAAAATGTCTTCATTTCCTTGTGCGACCCACAAGGAAATTTTTTTAAGTGCTGTTAAAAAATAAAAATAATAAATGGGTTTGGAATCCAACGTCAAGTAGAACTAATTTGAAGACGAAGTGAAATCCACCAACCAACATTTGGTCAGCATGTGTTGATTAAAGTCTCCCAACTCTTAAAATACATAGAAGAACCGTGCCAGTGGGATGCCAAATGTTGTTATTTTTGCATTATAATTATATTATGTGTAGAATACCTATCTTACAGATTCACATTACATTCCTGCATCAGGACCAAGTGGACCCGAATACTCAAATTCACCCCCATTCAAACCAAATTACCCTGAACCTCCTCCATACAAACATTTCCGTCCCAGACCAAAACCCACCCCTGACTATGTTCCTAATCGCCCCGATTTTACCCCCTTTTCTGATGAAGACTATAATTCTAGACCAGGTCCCAGTTTTAAACCTATTTATCCATCAGATTCTGGATTTAAACCCGCTTTCCCTCCTCCTGTCAAACCAAAACCAAATTACCCCCCAGGGTCTAGACCTGGATACCTCTCAGACTCAGAATATAAACCATTCAGACCATTTAGACCAGCTGCTGACCGTGGGCCCAACAAACCAGATTATTTACCAGGATATTTTGAAGAAAAGCCAGGGTATTTGGCTAATAAACCAGAATATTTGCCCAATAAGCCAGGATATTTGGTTGATAAGCCAGGCTATTTAGCGGATCTACCGGGATACTTACCTGACAGAACACCAGGGTATCCAAGCAAGAGGCCTTATGATGATCCAAGGCCTGGATCTGAAAGACCTGGATATCCAAGTGGCGGTAATATTGAGCCTAGTAAGTGTATCTTAATTAACTATTCTTCAGATTAAATTCTTTTGATATTCGAGATAGCTTAAGTGTCCTCGAATAAGGTCAGGTTCTAAAACCTTGAGTCTCTTCATGCCAGGTTCTTTTAATCCTGGCGTAGGAGATGCAGTAGCCTAAAAAAGTATATTTAAACATAGAAAATTCTTTTACGTATCTATGTCACTTTCATGTGTAATAGGGGAAGTCTTTAATTTTACACCTTTCCATCTCTTTCTGTGGATACCCGTATCTTTCAATTCCACAAGTATTTTGTGCTGGGTCAGCTGTGTATAGATTAAATATGATTAATGAATTAAAAACTTGCTTATTTTATTGTTTCAATTTACAAAGGACTTGTTTCAATTTTGCCATTTTAAGAACCTCTCTCCCGACGACGTCTTTTAGGGGGTTATTCTAGGAAGTATTTGGACTGATTTTAAAATTCTTGTTTAATAGCGGTCTCCTGGCGTCACTACACTGTATCAGGGTTCCCCTGTCGGTCTGGCTCCACGTGTGCCCAGAACACTGTAGCAGGGCATTGGGCTTGTGAACCGGAGGGTGGAGAAGTTGGTAAGAATCATCATCATCTGCCTTATCTAGGCCAGTACTGGATATTTTAAACCCCAATGAAAAAGATCAGTGTTATCAATAACTCCTGTGTAGTTAGGTTTTGGTGCGGGCTAATTTTTGTCTCGTATGCGCGCGTTCATTGCGTGTTTGGGCTGGCCCAGCTCCAGGAAGAATCCTACCAGACCCTTTATGTTACTGACAGCTACCCAGAGTGACTTTAGCGATCCGAGGTGTTCCGCTCTGTATTTTGCCACCCCTGGACAACAGGTGACCACGTGGGTGGCTGTTTCGACCTCCTCCATATATGCATAGAGGATGTGTGTATCTATGAACAAGTTTTAGGCCTCGTAGCACCTTAACAGATTGACTATGTTTTTCTATATTAAATTTTTATACATACACACAACGCCATCTAATCCTAAATGAAGCAATTATATTTGATTCTGAAATACTATTTATATATATATATATGTTTTTAATACACACATTTGATAAATTACCTCCAGACATAGAACCAACAATCATACTCATTACACAGTCATCAGTCCAACTACGAAATACGTCCTCTTTGGACGTATTTCGTAATTGGACTCACGGCCTCCGGTTTAGCAGTCAAGGTCACTAACCTCTACGACAACAGGAACAAAAGGGTTTTTAAAAAAATTGTGTTAAATTCTTCTAGGTTCCTGGGATTATTGTTGTGCACCTACCCACAGATGTGGTTACAGCGAAGGTTTCCATAAGCCATGGTAAGTTCCTATAATGTATGGTTCTGCTTTTTTTGATATTTATTTTTCTTGTTCACTTCAACCCTTTTTTTAGCGTCGCACTGCTGGGCACGGGTTTTCTCTCAACTATCTTAAAAGTTGATAGAGTTTAGGCCTTAATCCACACACGCTGGCCAAAGTCGGGTTGGTGGATGACACATGTTCTCGAATGATTAGTTCTTAGATAGGCCGGTTTCCTCACGATGTTTTCCTTCACCGATATTGAGCAGCGGAGACTAAACAATTGGCAAAAAGATGTGTGGGCACGACTGGGATTCGAACCCGCGACCTTATTTGTTGTTGTCCACCATCAATTCTATTTCAAACGTTATCTAATATATTTTAATTAATCTTAGCTTAGCATAAATGTAGTCCTTGCTTTATACCCGTCCATGACGTGTAACCACTATGGCACCTCAAGGCAAAAAGCCCACCCCAAGATGGTCGCCAATCTGACGTTCCGCCAGATTGACACTGACAGTACACTCTTCTTATCACTCGTTAACTTGTCTATGCTGCGCCGACAAATAAAAAAAAATATAATAGTAGATATAACGATAACGTCGCCTTTATTAGGTACTCACAGAGTTTTCTGAGCAATGTCCATGTTTGACACTCATGGGTCACACTTACTCTTTGATTTTTTTTCTTCTTTTTAACTGTTTTCATTTAGGTTTTTTTTTCTCTTTTCATGTGTTTTTTTTTAATTTGTTCTGTGTGTCCTGTCTCTTTCAAATTAATATTTTCTACACATTGATCGAGAAACACTTTCCTATAATTCGGAATACGAAAATAAGCGACATTAACACACACTTGGAAACCAGATAAACCATCGAGGCAGTACCCAGTTGATAGTTATTTTTTTATTCTATAATAGGGTTGCGCTTGACTACAACTTCCTTGATGTTAAGCAATGATGTAGTCAACGATGAAACGCGCCTGCTCATACCGATTCACTCGTAATTACTAATGAATTTCCGTGAAAGTTGGCAGTGGAATTATGCTTCATATGGTTAGAAAAATACCTTCTTAAACACACACCAGACATCGCACTGGAACACAGCAAATCCGCTTGGCGGTGCGGCTTCATCTGGTGGGTGTTCACTAACTTCGGTCGAAGCCTACCACTAGTAAAATTAATTTATCTAATGGTTTTATAGGTGCTACGTGGGTCCTAACGAGGACCAATGGCGGCCTTGCAGTGAGAAGTACTACCCATACCATCAACACAAAGAGCCTCACCCTTCACAAGTATATCCAGGAGCTTCTGGACACCAAGGTAACAGAACTTACTACAGAAGATAAGCCAGGTGCTCTAATAGTTCATAAGACATCACATTATCTATTAATTTCTTACCATCCTTACTAATACGGGCCGGGGTGGCGTGGTCGGTAAGATACTTGCTTTTCACGCCGCAGGTCGTGGGTTCGATTCCCACCCGAGACAAACATTAATGATGAAGTATTATATGTACAGTATATACCAGTTATCTGGTTTCCATAACACAAGCTCTGCTTAGCTTGGGACCAGATGACCGTGTGTGTTAATGTCCCAGAATATTTATTTTATTATTATTATTAATTTGTCTTTGATTATCTTAGATTTACGCGAATATCACACATTGAAATAAAACTACTTTTTAACGGATTTTATCGCGGATTATTTTAAATTTGAGGAAACCAGCATGCCCAAAACCTAATCATCTGAGGACATCACAATGTGACATCCATACACCCGCACTTGGCCAGCGTATGTGGATTTAGGCCTAAACTCTCACAACTCGTAAGATATTCAAAAAAGGGTTGATAATTATGATGTGTGATGTGTTATAGGGTGTCTGGTAATTGGTATAAAATATTTGCGCAAATTAGACACAAGGGGTTTTACTAAGGTGTTTCCCGATAGCTATAATCTGCCTGTCTTCAAATCACGAGTGAATTAGCATTTACCTACTGGGTAAGCGCATTCCATCGTAGACCGCATTATTGCACAACAACAGGCAAGTTGTGGTCAAGCGCAAGTATATATATGAGTATGATTAAAATCTTTACTTTTATTTTTTGTAATCTTCAGACCCACCAAGACCATGGCAAGACAAGCCATATTACAAACCAGGTCTCTCTGAAGCGGACCGCAAGTACTGGGACGATTTATACCAAAATGGACCTCAAGCCTATTACGATAAATACGGAAATCCTTTACCAGGTTGAAACTCTTTTTATCTATTAACTAAACAAGCATTTTTTTTCTGCCTCTCGCTTTGCTTGGAAGAATTTTCTTTAGTATTGTCTTAGATATACGCAAATATCACACATTGAAATAAGGTCCCGGGTTCGAATCCTGGTTGTGCCCACACATATTTGCGTGAATTGTAACATCACCGCTACTCAATATCGGTGAAGGAAAACATCGTGAGGAAACCGGCATGTTTAAGAACTAATCATTTGAGGACATTTGACATCCACTATCCTAAACCCTCTCAACTCATAAGATAGTTGAGAGAAGACCCGTGACCAACAGTGGGACGCTAAAAAGGGTTGAAGTGAATCTAAATATTTGGTTCCTTAAATTAGGTTCTTTAATAATTTTCCAGGTTACGCCCGAGTTCCCACAGCTGAAGGTCCCCACATCAAATTTAGTCACAACTACCCTCCACCCAGCACAGGACAATGGTTGGAAGTGCCTCAAACACAGGATGGACCTCCAACTGCGTTGGGAGTACCACGGTCAGTATATTTAGATGTTCTTTACTTTGATTTATAGAGAGCGATACGTTTAGCGTTTCTTTAAGGATTAAATTCGCAATAATGTTATTTGCCCAAGAACCAAAGTTATCATCATAACGCAAAGAATTAGTAAGATGAAGTGACAGTGAGGTGCCTATAGCTGTCAAAGAACAAACCGCTAGAGTAAGCGAGTTTTTGAGTGAAAACGTAGTGTAGGATGCCCTCCAGCTTAGAGAAGACGGTGTGAAAAATAGCCGGCAGTAGCTGGAGGCGACAAGCTGAAGACAGGGTGAAATGGGAGAGGCCTATGTCAAGCAATGGACTGGAATAGGTGGATGATGATGATGATTTACTTCAAAGTGACCTGCCTGTGCCTCCCATGGGGTTTTAGTTGTAACTTTCACGAGTGGTATTTCTATACATTTTATTTTCTAGAAAATTAGCTGCGACTTCCTCTGTATGAAGCATTGAAATCATCTCATGGTGGCATGTTAGCAGGATAAAAGTAGCTTAATTTGTCGCTTTTTTCATCCAGATTCATATAAACGATCTAAGGGCTTAGACATGTACAAATGCTAATCTAATCGAATTCTGAATGTATGGGAAGCGTGATTGTGTATAAGCCGACCGTTTAACTCGCGTATCGCCTATCGCCAAGATTCTGACTCCTCAAGCTGCACAGACAGTGATGATGATTCAAGCGATATGGATATTAGTGACGAATAGTCTTACATTACTTTTATCTGTAGTTAAATAGTTCTTTAAGAGATTTAATATATGTTTTATGACTTTGTACCTCAGATGGCAATACGTGAGTTAAACAGTCGGCCTATAACAAACATAGTAAAAATTAAAAAAGATTTAATAAGCCATTTAATTTTGCAGATACTGGCCGGTAGCATATTTACACAAAGGTCCTCCACCCAACACTACATATTTTACCTATAACGAAACGAAAACCACAACTGAAAAATACCCAACCACAGAAAGACACACAACTACACAACCAACCACAGTACAACCACAAACTGACGACAAACACAGAGATGTAAAACAAAGAAGCAACTTTGATGATGATAAACCAGAAATCACAACTCCTAAAGTTACTACCCCAAAACCAACTTTTACCACTCCTATCACTACAACTACTACTACTACCACGACTACAACAAAAGCGGAAGTCAATGTAGATACTGTTAAAGAAAACACAACTCCAGAAGTAGAATTAGTCAAGCCAGAGACTGTTAAAGTGAAAGAAACTCGAAACATTGACGACAAACTTGGAGATTTAAATACATCTATCGAAGTTTTGGATTTAGATGATGTCAAAGGCGATAAAATCTCTGACGTCAAAACTTTAGAAGCAGAAGAAAGGCAGATAGAAGAAATAGGAAGAATTTTAGCATCAAGAAGAGGTGGAAAGCTGGTTCTTGATACAAAAACTCAGAAGGATCTAGAAGCTAAATCTATAGCTATAGACAAAGACTCCGTAGATTATAATTTTGGTAACAGATTTAATATAGAAAGAAGAGGCATAATACAGAAGGTGACTAAAGAAGAGATTGAAAAAGAAAGAGCTGATAAGAGTTTAGAAGTGAGTGAGACTACTTATGTTCGCCCACCAAGAGTTTTGTCTACAACTGAAAATATAAGAAAAGCGGTTGTCAATGGAAAAGTATTTTATGATGCAACTATAAGGGAACAAAGAGATATCTACAATACAACCAGAAGAAGCAAAAATCTGAGATCCGGAGATGAAACAAAAAGTTTTAATGCAAATATTAATTCTGGATTCCAAAAAAACAAAACCTTAAAAGACGAAAATAGACTTCCAAATTCAAATTTAACTTCTTTTAAATTCAGAAACTTGAGAAATGGAAATGAATCTAGAGTTTTAAATTTGAACGCATCCGCAAATTATTTGAAATTTAAAAACTTAAGATTAGAAGAATCTAGAATTTCAAATGTGAATTCTTCTTTCGGTAAAAAGGTTATAAAACCGAGAAATGTGAATCCTGTAAGAAGAGCAAGAAGAGTTTATAGAAAGAGATACAATCCTGATGAAGTGAGAAGGAGATTGTTAGAAAGAGAAAAGAGTAAACAAGAGAACAGTGCGTCACAAAAGCTATAATTTATCTACTCATGTTTTTACTGCAAGGAATATGTAGGAAATAACATTAATATTTTTTACACTATTTATAATCAAAAAACTAAAGGTTATTCTTGGATTGTCCCATTTAAACTTGAAATGGTTTGTGCTGTTAAAAATCTTTTTTTAGTATATTCATTTTAGTTTTAGAAATATCTGTGTGGTCTTGTTGGCCCTTGTTTCCACTGGCGTAAAATGAACAAGAAAACACGTTGCAAGCACTGTCTATCTCTGTCTGTCTATGTCACTGTTTAGAGATGAGTAGAAAGAAATAAGACTATGCTTGTATCTTGTTTGATTGTGCAGTCCAAACGCTCAGTAAGACCTCACTAACCTTCTAGAAATATACTTTTACTTCTACTCTTACTTACTTCTCTCTTTTGCTGGTCTGTGAAGAAAAGATCAATATGTCACTTTCCTTTTTTGTAATAGGGATGATGATTGGTTTTTTGTTTTGTTTTTTTGAACACGTATTTTTTCCTTTTTGTCTGACCAAGCGTTTATATGCTCTTTGGTCTGACCTAAAGATTACGGCGATACGGCCAAGCAAAATCGTACGTGATACCTAAGTTTTATACAGAAGAGGTATGACGTAGCGCACTCCCATTCCATAACTTTGATGCGGTATATCTTAATATTGTTTCATTTCAATGATAAAGCCAAAAATACGTGTCTAACATTTTTTTATAATCTTACTCTGTTGGTCTCTATAAAATATGATTTTTTAATACTTCTCGTCATTCCTATTGTGTTTATTTACTATGTGTTGGATTTTAAAAATTCTCATTGTAAAGCTTATCGCTTCTAAGAGATTTTAAGCTGTCTAGAATTAAGCTACAATATCGTGATAGGGTAATTATAGCACCTTATGCAAAGCGTGGGTGATAGCTATTTTATATTTATAGTTAATAAGGCTTTTAAACTTGTCAGTTTAACTTTAAATGTTGAATTAAAGTTGAATTGACGATGCATTTTTAGGATGTAAGCTAAATTTAAGAAAATAAGGAGAATGGATAATTGGTTACCATCAACATTAATAAATGATGTAAAAAATGGAAAGAAAATTTCTTATACTCAATTTCATTGTATGATCTAGAATGTAAAACTTATAGGGTTGTCTGTCAAAACAATTTTAGTACCCGTAACACAAGCAACTATAATTTGTTTAATTGGGACTAGATGGCGCTGTATATATGTGTGAAAATATTTATGTATTTAACTTACGTTGTATTTTTTTATTTTAATGACAGAAAAAAAAATTAAATGTTGTAAAGGACATCATTCAAGTCTCGAACATTTTGTACCCAAAAATGAAAGTGCCGGCCAGAAAAAAAAAATACTAGATTCTTAGGCGAAATAATGTCCTGAAGATTTTTTACTATTACAAGAATCGTCTACAATTAACCCCCAGGCTGCTATTTGACTTTGAAAATACAAAAAATAATTCTTTTCCTACAATGTTTGGAGCATCACATCACGCTTAAAAGTTGACAAACAACCTAGCTGAGTAGCTACCCGCTATTGTGTTATCTCGCACGGCCGCACCCCGGCCCCTTCACCACGTACCCCCTCCTCCCCGTGTCCGTACGGCGAACGCAAGCAAGGACAATGCACAAGTTACAAGTTAGTTATCCATGCGCATGCGCATCCATGGTAGGTAGTAAAAAATAACAACAAAAAGATTGGGGGAATCTTTTATAATTATTTAATATACATGTTTTTACATTTCAGTAGACCTTATTATAACACTTTCTAACCCTATTGCGGGTGGACTTAAATGAGGTTCGTGTCTTGCGAAGCTCATATACCATACCAAACACATTGTGTGAGAGCAGCAACCGACGGTTCGCTTGCCTACATTGCAAGTACAATAATAATGTCCTATGGCTTCCCGACCACTTAATCTTGTATTCCAGCCAATGTATACATAATATGTTCTGGCTCTCACATGGCGAGACTGAATTCTTCCCCTTATTATTATTACATTTTCACCCAACTCTCTGGCATGATCAGTGAGAAGTCCGCTTCCGATTTCAATAATAAACTCTCCATTTGGGTTTAAATGTTCGCCGTAGTAGCTCCTCGCTTGTTTTATCTGGTATATGCCAAGACTAAATAGCACCAAGTCTTCTTCCGTTAGCCTCGGGAAGTCATTTAATTCTGGCACATCTGCTGATAGTGAACGAAATTGTACTCGCCTTCTATTATAATTATGTCTTATGACTATATCTGCCAATATGTTTGTAAGAGTCAATCTTTCGTTAATTATATTTAAAAATGTCTGTGCATGAATATTATCATCTATTAACCTGTGATAGGCATTTATTAAAGCGGCAGCTATTTTGAAGAACTCAAACATATAGTATAACGTTCGGTTTATATATATGTTTCTCAGAAGCCGAAAGTCTCGTTTAAAACGTCCGTTCACCACCTCAACAACCCATCGGCAAATAGTGATTAAACGGGATTTGTTTGCCTGGTCTGTAGTGAGTTGTGTTTCATTTGGATGTTTGCTTTCTGGCATATGTACTGAGTAACCATGTTGTTGCATGGGTACAACCGAGTCTCTGAAACCGCGGTCCAAAATAAAAACATCACCATTTCTGTAGAACCAATGAAAAACGCCATCGCCACTGTCTTCTTCATTATCTATAACACTATTCATTACTTGAGCATCTGATGTAGTGGCAGCATGAGGTCCAGACACTTCTATTATATGTCCGTCACAACACACAAATAAGAATGGTTTTAAGAGGTTTCTGTATTTGTGATTACTGTATGATTTTCTTTGGAAGAAGTAATTGGAACTCTTCTGAATGTATATGTATGTGCCATCACAAATCGTTATCGCCTTTCTTTCATTAGATGGACTATCTGGATTGCCAAAGAGATTATCTGGCACTGTGAGGTTTCTGCGAGCTACGTCTTCCCTGCTTAAGTGATCAAAGCCCAAGTGCAGCGGGACAAAATCTTGCATCAGTGCAATGCGACCAGTTTTAAGCATGCGGGCAAAAGAAGATTCACTCGTTCTAAAAATTGTAGCTAATCTCGCATTTGAATCTCCTGTCCGCAGTTTCACAAGTACAGCTGCCAATATTACGTTTTTATTACGTCTATCGTTGAGACTAGGAGTGTTTGACAATAAATCTGTATATTGATCGTGAGTAAGGCCAGTCCAGGTATGAAACTCGTTTGGACTTATTGTCTGGTATTGGGCGAAGTTCAAAACATCAGTAGTTACATGCCTGGTTAATATCGACAAGGCTCGTGCTATATGGGCAGCTGTAAATTCCGAAATGTTGTTTTGTTGTACGGCCAGCACATGCCATAAGTCTTCCTGCAGATGTTCATTACAAACACGACTGTTTTCGGATATAAGAAGATTATAACGGCCTAGCATCCTAAGTACAATATTATTCGGTATTTGGTACCTTGTACTGTTTTCGCAATGTTGGAAAACACACGTGCGCCTAGTGTCCGGAGTCCGCACATAACCAGGCAAAGTCATCTGAACTGGTTCTCCGCTTGCAACTGGCTCCGCAGAATGAACATCAGCGGCGTCGTCTTCTTGACGTGCTTCTCGTATGTTTCGATGGTACGTTCTTTCTGCCCTTTGCCAACAAGGTCGACAAATGTATTCCGTAGGCTGAGCCTGAAAGGTAAAATAAACGTGTGAGACGAATTACATTCAGAATTCGTTCTAAAAACTTGAACAGAGACGAATATGGACTACTTCTACACAATAAACTGAGACTACTGTACATAATTATTATAAGAGAGCGACATACTCTTGTGAAACAGAAACAATAACCCTACAACAAAACGTATGGTACATCATAAATAGGTACATACCTGCTGCTCCAATATTTCTTGAATAACAATCTGCGCTATTTCAATGTGCTGCTCCTCTCGGGAAGCCCAAGTGTATCTCCTTCTATTCACAACAGATTCATGACACCATGTACACAGTAATTCCGCCATAATAATAACAGCAAAATAAAAGCACAAGTAAACTGAATAGTAGCCGTCCGATGTAACATAAGTCGCATGGATAACTAACTTGTCCTTACTTGCGTTCGCCGTGCGGACACGGGGAGGAGGGGATACGCGGTGAAGGGGCCGGGGTACGGCCGTGCGAGATAACACAATAGCAGGTAGCTATTTAGCTAGGTTGTTTGTCAACTTTTAAGCGTAATGTGATGCTCCAAACATTGTAAGAAAAGAATTATTTTTTGTATTTTCAAAGTGAAATAGCAGCCTGGGGGTTAATTGTAGACGATTCTTGTAATAATAAAAAATCTTCAGGACATTATTTCGCCTAAGAATCTAGTATTTTTTTTTTCTGGCCGGCACTTTCATTTTTGGGTACGAAATGAATGATGTCCTTTGATGATATTTAGAACGAATTTCATACATTTTTGTCCATTCTCCTTTTGATTAGTTGTTTTGGAATTTGTGATAAAAATGGATATAAGTTACCGGTTTATAAGCAATATTATATACTCATTTTAGATATTATTTTATATTTCACTTTACATAAGTTTTTCAAATAAATACAGTTTTTTTGCAATGATTTTTATTTTAGTACCAATAGATACTGATCAAAGTATGAAACAATGTATAATACCAACTTTACACCACTATGGATGGAAATGGATCACCCGCACGAATTGAATCAGAAAGTTAATGGGGAATGGATAGTTCGATTATGTCTTACCTCCAGGAAAATGGAGAGAAAGCTTAAGGAGTGTTAAAGATTTATAAGAGAAATCTATTATCTATTTTTTTGGGGGCAGAATCACCTTCATCCGTGGATGTACACCTTTAATTGAATCCCCACACGTGGTCTCCGAGGGGTGCAAATCAAGTGAAACTCAATTGATGGTAGGCTTTGGCCGTGGTTAGTGACCACCCACCAGACAGAGTCACACCGCCAAGCGGCTTTGCGATCCGATGTTATGTCTGGTTACGCCATGCAGAGAGGGTGAGTCAGCATTGCTTTTTTTATGGTTTTTAACCAAATGAAGCCTCATTCTACTGCTTTCTCACCGAAAATCATTTGTAATCACGAGTGAATCAATATACTAGGCTGGCGTGTCCAATTGTGGACACGCCAGCTTAAAATCAGGCAAGTTGTAGTCAAGTGCAAGTCTATTTCAGTGGGCTAATTCACGTAATTAAATAAGTTCTTGCAGTTTCAGTTAAGTTTCGATCAAAACAGCCCTTTTGGTATTCTCCTAATTCTGAAGACCGCTGACAGATACGCTCGCGTCACGTACGCGTCACGCGAGCGCTTTAGCGTGTATGTTACTTGTATGACAATCACAAGAATACCATTTTGCTCTAAGACGTAAACTTAATTGCAACGTGATTGCAACTGCACCGCAACTTGATCGGCGCGTCAAGAAATTACGTGAATTAGCCTAATGATTAATGAAAAAAAAGCATAAGGCCCCGGTCCACATAAAGGAGTCTACACACTGAGGCCGCCGACATGTCGGCAACTTGTAGGGGCGCCCTATATCCTACAAGTTGCCGACATGTCGGTGGCCTCAGTGTGTAGACTCCTTTACGAGTAGGGTCACCCGTACGAATATAATCATATAGATAACAGGAGTTTGAAAGTTAAATTTTCCACTTTCCTCCAGAAACGTGGGAGACAGTATTGAGAAAGGAGAAGTTAACACATTAATTGCCACTAACACGCCTAGCGTGTTCACGCTAATCTACATCTCCAAGATATGAACACGCCAGGCGTGTCCTCGCAAATCTACATTTCCAAGCTATGAACTCGCCAAGCGTGTTCTCGGTTCGGCATGGATATTAAAAAAAATGGTGAAAACACGTTTGTATTACTAGGAATCGAGATCAAAAGTAGTTAAATGTATTAAAATTTATATGGAGAATTTTTCATATCGTCAAAGAAATCTTACGACGAAACCTCTTTTAGGCTCATTATAACTAAAATAGGTTTATAATTAATTTGTCTTTGTCTATCACGTTGACATTTATATTAGTTAGAAATTGACAAAGTCCATTTTAACTAGAGTCATAAGTAATTATCTAGATATTGAACAATCGGTCCAAAGTCAAGCAAGTAAAGCAAATAACGGGATAACCAGCAGTTTGACATTACTAAATAGACAATAAATTAAACAGATTATACTGGTTTTGATTTGATTGCTGTCAAAACTGTCAATGACTTTATAAAACAAACATTATTGAAACAAAGCAAAAATTATTTAATATCAGTTTTAGTTTTTTTGGATGAAGTGCCTAGATGCTCCACGATAGTTCAAATAAAAAATAAACTGATATTTCGAAGTTTATTAAAGTAAGTAATTTTATTGAAATTTTTAATGGTCTAAGTACGATTTTGTTGATACTTGTCAATTAAATTTACAAACATATAGCATATTAATGTTTTACTCTATGTTTTTTACTATCTATCTTTTTCATATAAGGTCAGATAAGTGATCGTCACGTCGTGAGTGTTGTTTGTGTAGTTTGTGGAATATTCTTATTTTAAATTTAAAGAAAAAAGAATTAAAATAAATTGTCAAGGTTTAAAAACGGTAAGCAATTCTAATTTTGAAAAATATTTAGCGTTCTTTATTCAAAAGTATTCTTTATAGCAATATTCTGTAGGTTGTTTATTAAGATAACAGTTATAGCTCTGTCTCGCTTTTTCACTGTAGAAATACTCATGAGAGCGAAAGGGATGTCTAAATAGTAAACATGACGATGACATGCGAGATTGCTTTAAAACTATTGTAATCTACTACACAGCACTCACGCCTGTGTACATATAGGTGTAGGCAGAGGTGAATATCGTCCACTTTATCTATGTTTAAGGCCCTTACGTAATAGGGAGCGAGCCTATTACCATTTATCGGGCACAATTCCAAACTTCGACCTGCAACTAAGATTTAATTTACTAAACATAAGTATATTAGAAAAAGTCGTTAAAGTCGTTTTGCTCGACCCGGGAAACGAACTCGTTAGGGACCTCGTGGCCATGAAGCGGAAACGCTTACCAATGGACCACCGTGGCAAATGTTGGTAATGAATACTCAAAAACCTCTGGACCGATTTCAAAAACTATGTCGTTTAATAATAGACGGGCCGGTGTAGTGTTCGGTAAGATACTTGCTTTTCACGCCGCAAGTCGTGGGTGCGATTCCCACCCAAATCAGACATTTGTGTGATGAACATGTCTGTTTGTCTCGATTTTGGGTGTAATTATCTATAATCTAATATATAAAATTCTCGTGTTTTCGTTGCCATACTCCTCAGAAACGGCTTGACCGATTCTTATGAAATTTTTATGCATATTCAGTAGGTCTGAGAATCGGCCAACATCTATTTTTCATCCCCCTAAGTGAACATTTTTTTTTAATAAATACGCGGTACGAAGTTCGCTGGGGCAGCTAGTAAAGTATATATTTACAACAAAAGAAAAGTATTAAATGCAGTATATTACCAGTTATCTGGTTTCCATAGTTTAAGTTCTGCTTAGTTTTGGATCAGATGACCGTGTGTGTTAATGTCTCTCTATATTATTATTATACATTATCATTTAGTTATATAGGTTACTAGCTTTAGCCCACGGCTTCGCCCGCGTGGTATGTAATGTGGAGTGTATAGATCTAAAGATGTATGTTTGTTACTCTTTCACGCTAAAATTACTAAACGGATTTATATGAAATTTGCCACAGAGATAGATTGTAGTCTGGAATAACACATGGCTACTTTTTATTTAAATACCTACCATATTGGTGAAGCCGCGGGTGAAAGCTAGTTAGTATTTATAAAATTAAATATAATTTACTGAATAAATAAATTAATTGGTATAGAAATCTGTTCCAGTGAAAATGGCGGTGTCACAGACCAACATGCGCATACGCATATGTGTGTATATCCTGAGCATGAGCCTGCATATAGGCAATATAATATTTATAACACGTACAGGAAGACCAAAAGACATCATTAATCCAAATATTTTAGTGTATAAAGATATACGGTTTAGATTCTTCACGTCTTGGACTTTTGTAAGTATACGGCCCATCTAATCTGCTTTTCATGCCGCAGGTCGTGGGTTCGATTCCCACCCGAGACAAATGTGTGTTGAACATGTCTGTTTGTCTCGAGTCTGGGTGTAATTCACTTTACATCACTTCAACCCTTTTTTTTAGTGTCCCAACTGGGCACGGGTTTTCTCTCAACTATCTTAAGAGTTGAGAGAGTTTAAGCCTTAATCCTTACACGCTGGCCAAGTGCGGGTTGGTAGATGTCACATATCCTCGAATGATTAGATAGTATACTGCCTTTCTCAGGCGCTTTTCAACTTACATGCATAGCTGACCAGTGCCTAAGAAAAGGGCCATCAAATCTACTGGCTATAGTAACCAGGATGCTGTTGGTGCTGCCACGTACGCGTCGCCACAGGAACTTACTAAAAAAGATGAATGTAAATAGACTTACACATTTATAAGGTTTTTTTTTATTTCAGATACTACAAACTGTCTACTCCATATTCAGCCTGGCATGTGATGTTATAACGTTGAGAAACTCAAGTAAAAAAGATTTCACTCTGCCACAAACTATAATTGATGTGAGAGAGTTCATATTTGCCAGTTTAGTTTGGCCATCTACTTTGGTAAGTATTCCTCAATCTTAATTGCTAGTTAGAGCCTAAGCTAGCATAGAATAAAGTGTTATATTATCATAGCACACTGTAGCACAACGTAGCAGGGTGTTACAATAGCGTAGCACACTGTAGCACATCGTAGCAGGGTGTTATATTATCGTAGCACACTTTAGCAGGGTGTTATATTAGCGTAGTACACTGTAGCACATCGTAGCAGGGTGTTACAATAGCGCAGCACACTGTAGCACATCGTAGCAAAGTGTAACATTAGCGTACCACATTGTTGCAGGGTGTTATACTAGCGTAAAAGGCGAAAGATTTATTCGTGTTGAAGGGAAACCATGCAGGAAACCACACCGTAGCACATCGTAGCAGATTGTTACATTAGCGTAGCAAACCGCTGCACATCGTAGCAGAGTGTTACATTAGCGTAGCACACCGTAGTACATCGTAGCGTGGTACATTAGCGTAGCTCACCGTAGCACATCGTAGCAGAATGTTACATTAGCGTAGCACACTGTAGCACATCGTAGCAGAGTGTTATATTAGCGTAGCACACTGTAGCACATCTTAGCAGAGTGTTATATTAACGTAGCACTTGTAGCGGGGAGTTATATTAAACTAGAACACTGTAGCACATCGTAGCAGAGTGTTATATTAGCGTAGCACTTGTAGCGGGGAGTTATATTAAACTAGAACACTGTAGCACATCGTAGCAGAGTGTTACATTAGCGTAGCACACTGTAGCGGGGAGTTATATTAAACTAGCACACTGTAGCACATCGTAGCAGAGTGTTACATTAGCGTAGCACATTGTAGCGGGGAGTTATATTAAACTAACACACTGTAGCAGGGCGTTACATTAGAGTAGCACATTGTTATACACCGTAGCAGGATGTTACATTAGCACATCGTAACAGAGTGTTATGAAGACAAGCAACTCAATCCAGATAGGTGACAATCGCCCGTCATCTGTCAGTTGTTACGTCAAACCTAGTGATGTCTATAATCAAATCATTAATCGATTTTTAGTGACAGTATTATGATATTTTTATTTCAGCTGGTCTTCAGTGTATTTTGGAGCCTTTACTTCTATGATAGATCACTAATATTCCCTGAATACCTGGATGACATCATACCCCCTATCAGTAACCATATAATGCATACATTGATCTTACCTATGGTGCTGGTAGAAGTTGTGTTCCGACCAAGAACTGAACCTGCGACCCATGCGAGGAATGTTATGCAGCTGTCTATGCATATGACAGCATATTTGAGTGTGTAAGTACATCTAAAATACTAGCTTCCCGCCCCTGCTTCGCTCGATTGGTGTAAGTACCATTGGTGTTAGCAGTATGACATATAATGTAAAATGTATTCTTAAATCTTTTGAATACACACAAAAATTCCTTAAGAGTTGGTCAAGCCGTCACGGAGGAATTTTGTTACAAGCTCTGTAATACGAACATTATATTATTATTATTATTATCCAGTTTGTGTCTAAACATCCCTACCTCAAATAAAAGAAGACGATTTTGAATGTCTACAGCCACTATCATCAAAATTGCTTTAAAAATTTAAAAAAAAATCCTAATATAAAATAAATAATTATTTAATACTAACGGTCTCATTCATTAAAATCTTATAGGACTCTTTAGTTAAAATGGACTGTCTCTTATTTACTAGTATAAATGCCAGACAAACGAATTATAAACCTATTTTAGCTATAATGAGCTTATAAGACATTTATGAATACGAAGAGATTTACCTCCGTAAACTTAATTGTATTAAAAAAGTGTTGACAAAGTTTTAAGCAAGCCCATTTCCAAACTAGCATGAGTTATGCCGACCATTTAACTCGCGTATCGCCATCTGAGGTTCAAAGTCATAAAACATTAATTAAATCTCTTCAAGAACTATTTAATCACAGATAAAAGTAATGTAAGACTATTCGTCACTAATATCCATATAGCTAGAATCATCGTCACTGTCTGTGCAGCTTGAGGAGTCCGAATCTTGGTGACAGGCGATACGCGAGTTAAACGGTCGGCCTATAGCGGTTAGTGACCCTAGCGAACGCACAGCTGATGTAGCGGCTTGTACTAAAACTTATAAAAAAATTGTGTTTATTAAAATTTGTTTAAGTTCATTCTATCATATAATACATCTACCTAATAGGATAACAAATAGTTTCTTTTTTCAGGTTGATGTTTACCTACAAGGAAAAAGGAGTATGGCTTTACCCAATTTTCAAAAAGCTGTACGGAACAATTTATTTTTGGCTGGTCATGTTACTCATTGCAATAATTATCTTTACATTTTATTACATTCAATGGCCGATTACTAACTTTATTCATGGAAAGAAAAACAAGATGGCGGCCATCGAAAAAATTGACAAAAAGGCGGGAAACAAGAAAAACAAATGAGATGAAAAAGACGGGTTGTTAATAAAAAGCGATAATTTTTTCATTGTTTTATTTCATTTCATAGTTCTAGCTTTCCGACCGACGACCTCGGTAGTCGAACGGTGTAAGCCGTCCGATTGGGCTATACTGTGCCCGGGAGGTCGCGGGTTTCCGCCCAGGACAATCTTTGTATTACAACAAAGATTTGTTTCGGTGTCTGGTTGATTGAGGGACTACACTCCGTGCCTCGGAGTGCACGTTAAGCCGTAGTCCCGGTTGTGATTTAACACATCTATGACAATCGTTACATGTAGTCAGAAGCCAATATAATCTGACACCTGGTCTAACCATCTGGGCTACTGATTCCCTACGGTTTCGAGGTCTGATGGCAGTCGCCAATAGAAATGGGAAAAAGGCAAGGGGAATGATGATGACTAGCCGACTGCAGCTCCGCCCGCGTGTATGTTGTACATTGCGCTAAACCATTGCGCAAAAAGAGGTTTGCGCAATTGGATAAAACTATTCTATGTCCTTCCTCGGGTCTCGAACTATCTCCATACAAAATTTCTTCCAAACCGGTTTAGTAGTTTGAGCGTGAAATGGTTCTGTCAAACGTCCGACAGCAACGCCATGGGGTTTTAATGGAAAAGTTAATGGTAATTAAGTTTTCACAGTATTCAAATTAATAATAATTTAATTAATAATTCACTTTTACAATACACTTTTAGTTAAATAATAATTGAGCGGCGGTTGCGCCGCGGTACGGGCCGCGCCTTAGAAATGTAAAGTCGTGCCTCTACATCTTTGTGTGAATTGTTTCGTCGCCGCTGCTCAAGATAGGCGAAGAAAAACATCGTGAAAATACCGGCATATCTAAGAACTAATGATTCGAATGTGACATCTACCGACCCGGGCCTAAACTCTCTCAACTCGTAAGATTGTTGAGAGAAGTCCCGTGCCTAACAGTGGGACACTAAAAAGGATTGAAGTGACTTTTCTGATGTCTCAGCAGTACCTCCATGCCTCGGAGGGGACGTAAAGCTGTCGATCCTGCGCCTGTGCTTTCACTTGATCTTGGTTAATCCGTCCTACACTATCAGACTATGAGAGTAAAGAGTAGATTAGATTTTGACCTGATAGTACTCACAAACCCAATAATTTTACTCAAAAACCCGTTGAAACCAGTTATAAGGAGAAATTCATTCACTGCTACAAAAAGAATGCAATCAGAACTATAAACCCAATATAACTTGACACCTCCGCTACAACAATACCTTCATGCTAAGAGGTCTACATAAAATGGTTGCATTCATTGCTACAAAGTTATTCAAGAAAGTACTTAAAATACTTATTTCTTTAGTACATTGTAATAGGGTTCAATTTTAAATGAGTTTTGGTTGACAGAACGAATGAATTAAGTTTGTTTTCGTGAGTAGTTCAAGCTACTTTCCACTTCACGGTCAAGAACTCAGTGTTGCCATGTTTTTTAAATATTCTCCCTATATTTATGAGTTTATTTAGTTTGTGTGAGTATGATACAAATCTTGGAAAATAAAATAAAATAATTTCCCTCATTTCGAATTGATGAAAATATGATAAATATTAGTATTTTTGATAATAATGAACCGTTGTTAAAGTCGTATCTAGTTTAGAATTACTTTCAATCGTTTAGGGCCTCGATTCTGGCGCTTTAGATAATTAAGTCTAATAGACATTTGTCTAACAAAATTGGCGATTTATTTTGTTTTTCAATGACATCCGCCATTTTTTTCGACATTTGGTTGCTTTAGACATTTATCTCTAGCAGACAAATGTCGAAAATTACAGGCGGCCCCAGGTGATAGGTATTTATGTATATAGGTTTAGGTTTAAAAAAACTTTATTCTCAATAAAAATGTAATGTCTCTTACTTGAGATTAAGACCAAATAATTGATAGTAACGTTACAAAGTTCAACTTCACCGTCTTCATTAAGGTACATATAACTACATATTTGATAAATCTACTTGCGCAAATAATTTTTTATAAATAAGACTGTTTTATTTATTTATAAATTTCGTTACTTTTTTAAGTAACGTTTTTTTAAATGACAATTTACCAGGTTTTTATTGTTACCTCTTATTACCTTACCTTGTTGCAACTAGTGCGGATTTCTGTTCTTTAAAACGATTTAGCAATTACCTAAGTATTACTAGAACCATCTGGAATAGGTCACCTTAAATTATATTATCCATGGTGTCTGCTTAGTCCACTTTAATGAGGTAATTTAACTTCTCCTTTTTCTCTATGCCCAGAGGGAATTAGACAATCTTACTTTCTAACTCCTATTAACTTTCTGATAAAATTCCAGCGGGATCTAAGACAGTTTGTCTGAGTCCCGGGACTTGGCCGGGTCCGGGTTAGCAGTGGCGGGAATGCGGTTGTGGGTTAAGTCCCCAAAATAGAAGCTTTTGTTAACTTTTGGCAGGGTATGTAGGTAATCTTGGCAGTCATAATATTTGACCAACTTTTGATCAGGTGGCTTCTTAAATTATAATAACAAATGATCTAAACTAACGTCAATTGTGTCATTAAACTAAATTTCTCCCTGAATTATGGGAGATTTTAAATCTTACGCACTTTCCAATTTCTACTCGCTCAGATAATAATATTATTACACTAGCCGCGAGTCTGACCACACGTAGCTTGTGCTTCAAAAAAAAAACAAAACAATCATGGCGGTGTCGTACGCGGTTTCCCGCGTATTAAAACGCGCGTCCCCATTCTTTTATCAAAAAAGATTGGAATCGACTGTGGCCAGTTTTACGAAAGACGAAATATTAATTTTATTAAGACCACCTTTTACTAATTGGAGTAATGTTATAAGAGATGCGGAGAAAGTCGTGGGATATCCAACATCTTTTATGAATTTACGGTGTCTTCTGAGCGATGAGTTCGCTAATATGGCGCTCTATTTGCGGAAATTGGTAAGTGAAAACTTTCTTTTAATTTATTTTTGGCTTAGTTTCTTTAATTATTAATAAATATATTATTATTGTAGTATTAATAATGAATATCTGGATGACCGAGCTTTGCTCGGTATATTTTTTTTTTAAATGACATTTTCTAAAAATGTTTCCTAGCTAGATCGATTTATCGCCCCCGAAACCCCCTATATACTAAATTTTATGAAAATTGTCGGAGCTGATTCCGAGATTCCAATTATATAGAAATTATATACAAGAATTGCTCATCATATATAAGAAGATATAAGATTCATAATTAACTTTCTGCGTTGCTCTAAATTTAAAATTCGATCTAGGAGACCAGCATATCTTCGCCATAATAATAGGGATAAAGTCACTACTTTTGTTTCGTCCGTCAGTTAAATAAATTAAAAATATTGGACAATAATTTTTCTTTTTTCTTGTGTGACCTTATGATTACTGCGACACGTCGAAGCGAAATCTTGAAGTCACACCCAGGTATGTTTTAAACAGAACTATGACGTAGCGCACTCTCACTCCAAAATTTCAATGCGTTACATCTTTATATTGTTTCATTTAAATGATAAAGCAAAATATACGGGCGGTTGGCGTGGTCGGTAAGATACTTGCTTTTCACGCCGCAGGTCGTGGGATCGATTCCCACCCGAGACAAACATTAGTGATGAACATTTGTGTTTGTGTCGAGTCTGGGTGTAAATATCTATTATAAGTATATATTTACAAAAAAAAAGTATTATATGTATAGTATATACCAGTTATCTGGTTTCCATAACACAAGCTCTGCTTAGCTTGGGACCAGTTGACCGTGTGTGTTAATGTCCCAGAATATTTATTTTTCTATTTTATTTATACGTGTCTAACATTTTTTTATAATTACTAATAACTAATTAAAATACGATTTTTCATCCCTGGACACGGGTCTTCTCTCAACTATCTTACGAGTTGAAAGAGTTTAGGCACACGCTGGTCAACTGCGGGTTAGTGGACGTCACATTCTTCGAATGATTACTTCTTAGATATGCCGGTTTCTTTACGATGTTTTCACCGATATTGGGTAGCGGCGTATGAAACAATTCACACAAAGATATGTGGGCATGACTGGGAATCCAACCCGCGACCTTATATTTCTAAGGTAAGTCCTGTACCGCTCCGCCACCGCTGCACATGAATCCTCTTAGGTATTATCATTTAATTAGTTAACTGTATAATAATAATAATATTTTATTTTAAAAAAAAAGTATTTACTATAGAAAGCTTGGTATACATTATGCTAAATTCATGTTTGTTATTTTTTGTTGCAAAAAAAATAAACTTCTGAATTTAGCATCTGTAGCCAAACTAGGTCATGCCTGTATTTCTGTTATCAGCGCCAATCCCCTCCCAAATAATAAGTACTCGACACTCGTTATAACTGCTAAATGAGTAACTAAACAATAATATCCAAAATAACTACTGTCTGAACGTCGGTTTTAGGGTTCCGCGAACTATGCGCGTTTGGAATTCTCACAGAATATAATATAATATAATAATAATATAATATTTTCACACTTATGTACACTGAGCGTCATCTAGTCCCAAATTATGCAATTATATTTGCTTGTGTTATGGGTCACACGTCAACTCTTTTTGTGTCCCACTGCTGGGCACGGGTCTCCTCTCAACTATCTTACGAGTTGAGAGAGTTTAGGCCTTAATCCACATACGCTGGCCAAGTGCGGGTTGGTGGATGTCACATGTCGTCGAAGGATTAGTTCTTAGACATGCCGGTTTCCTCACGATGTTTTCCTTCACCGATATTGAGCAGCGGTGATGAAACAATTCACACAAAGATGGGTGGGCACGACCAGGATTCGAACCCGCGACCTTATATTTCTAAGGCGAGGCCCGTACCGCTGCGCCACCGCTGCTCACACGAGTGTTATGGGTACTAGAAGCGGATATAATACATAAATACATTTTATTTTATAAATACATGCATATTTTACATAAATTACACCCAGACACAGAACAAACACTCGTGCTCTTCACACAATGATTTGTCCTGGGTGGGAATCGAATCTACAACCTTCAGCGTAGCAGTCAGGTTCACTAACCACCAAACCACCAGACCAGTCACGAATGTAATATTTTTTAATTTTTGCTGCAGTACATCATATAAAAAATTATTTCAGAAACTTTTTAGACCGATTTATACTTGACCGGTTGAAATCTTTGTAAATTATTATACAAACCTACAAACGTATTTGGGTATTGACTTATTACTTATTTATTTGAAGGCAGAAGTGAATAACAACATTTCTTGCAAATCATCTATGCCCTTCTTTGGTAACAGAATAAGTTCTCGAAGCAATCGAAATCTCGAAACACTGATTGTTACTCATGATTCGACCCAATCTCAAATAGTATTTTCATAGATTTACGCGAATATCACACATTGAAATAAAAAGTCCACCCGTGACCATGAAGTCTGAAAAGACTTTGAAACGTCGGGATCTCTAATCTAAAATATACCGCGATAAAATCCGTTAAAAAGTAGTTTTATTCCAATTCCAAATTTGAAATACGATCGAGAGTCAACAGTAAGTCAGCTAGAATGATCTCATCTCTCAATCATATATTTTATCTAGTTCAAGGTCTTTCAACATCTCAAGAACTGGTTGAATTGTTAGAAAGTTAACTTTCACCCAATTTACGAGTAACGTCAGCAAAACGAAATATATTTTAGAAAATATTTAAAACCATCGTGCACAAAAATAATCTAATTATGTTTGAATTGGTTCGAATTTTATGTTTAATGATGAAATAACCTGTACCTTAGTTTCGAATTTAAATTAGAGCTTAAACGAAACGTGCTTAGTTAAACTGATTTTTGTTTCCAAAATCAATTCCGTCCTGAAGGTTCAGAGGAGTCATTTTTTATACTGTAGCAGATATCTGACGTTCAACGTGACATTTGTCTACTAAAGGATTCGAGGCAAAATGGTCGCGTCGCGTCCAAATGAATGATCTTTTAGTTTTCAGACTGTTCATTTTCCGTTCATTCGGAGTGCGAATGAATGATGCGGAATGAAAATATCTAACATTTGGATCGACTCATTAATGCATTCATTCAAAATGAAACATGAAAATGAACAAAGAATGACTCGTCTGAAATCACATAGTTGGGTTATGTCATAATAAAACTTCGGTTGTGACAGTTTCAGTTACGATAATTTAAAATATTTTTTTTTTACTTCTAGGTCGGCAGCAACCATCTAGTAATGCAAACAGCGAAAAACGTGCTCTACGGTGATTCCAAAAACCTTCAACCCTGGGGTCTCATCATTCTTTTACTCTCAAAATCCGTCAAAACTCCAACATACACACCTCAAATGAAGAAGAATGAAGAACAAACGAGAGTGCTAGCAGAATTAACTGAAATGATGAGAACAGGCCATTTGATTCACAGAGGAATAGTCAATGTACCATTCGCTAAACGATCAAAAGACACTGAGTCAGCTATATTTGGAAATAAAATTGCTATATTACTTGGAGATTATCTCCTAGTAACAGCAAATGGGATGCTTGCAAATCTACGTAACTCTGATGTGTCCTATATAATTTCTACAGCTCTAAAAGATCTATCTGAAGGTGAGTTCTTTGGTGAAAGAGACGAACAAAATATGCCAATACCTGGCAAACCTAAACCTTCGAGTAAAGATTATGAAATCACTTTTGATACAAACTGTATTGCTGTAGATGATGTTTTAGGAAAACCTAGAAAAGAATGGACAGCAAGAACCGTTTATAATGGTGTCAGTCTTTTAGGTAGAGGTTGTCAGTCTGCTATGGTTCTAGATAAACAGAACAGGGAGACACAAAATCTTGCTTATCAATTTGGTTGTCATGTAGGCTTAGCCTGGCAAGCTGCTACGGAAATTCAGCAGCTAACTTCAGATAGTAAAGAGCAATTTTGCTTGGCAAGTGCACCAGTGTTATTCGCTTTAGACAGCAATCCTAATTTATATAAAATCATAGATCAAGCTAAAAATGATGTTAAAGATGTTGATTATGAAGATCTTAAGTTTAATATTTTGAAGACTGATGCTGTTGATAAAACTAAGGTGTTGTATGAGGAACATGCGAAAAAAGCAACTGCGTATATTGAAGGTATAGGTCAAAATGAATCAGTTGATATGATAAAAAAATTGATCAATACTTTTTAAGTTCTAAATTCTAAATTCTAATAGGTAATTTCTACAATAGAGTATACAAGATAACTGATAATAGGTATGTTCTGTCACAGTCAAGTTATTTTAAAGAATCATCATTTTTCTTGCATTATTCCCATTTCTATTGGCGTCGGCTCCCAGTCTAACCTGATGCGGTTAGCTACTAGAATTATACGAGCGACTGCCATCAGACTTTGAAACCCGTAGGGAACCAGTAGCCGATATGGTTAGACCAGGTGTCGAATTTATATTAGGCTCCTGACTACCTGTAACGATTGTCATAGATGTGTTAATTGACAACCCCTCAACCAACCAGACACCAAAACAAATCTTTGTTGTAAAACCAAGATGGCCGGGGGGGGAATCGAGCCCACGACCTCCCGGGCACAGTATAGCCCAATTGGACGGGTTACACCGCTCGACTACTGTTGTACTGAGCCGTAATATTAGGGGCAAAATGCCGTCTAACAATTTCAAAATTCGTTTCATATGTTGCGTCATTTCGCGAAGTATAATAATATTAATGGACATAATTATTGTGCAGATGCGTATCCGCAATAATTATGACATATTAGTATATTTAGAAATAAAATCAACATTAACTTTATAATTATCTTGCAATGGAAAGTCAGCGGACATTGAGATATACGTCTTTTACAAGGTGATATTATTTGTAGTAATTTATTTTAACGCAGTTACAGTCGGCTGGTTTGTACTAGGGCAAAGGATTGCCCTAATTCACGTAATTTCTTGACGCGCCGATCAAGTGGAGGTGCAGTTGCAATTAAGTTCCATTAAGTTCGTGCAAAATGGTATTCTTGTAATTTTTTAGCTGTGATATCTAGTTTAAAGCGCTCGTGTGACGCGAACTTGACGCGAGCGTATCTGACAGCGGTTGTCAAAATTACGAGAGTACGAATAGGGCTGTTCTGATCGAAACTTAACTGCAACTGACAACTGAACATATTTATCTACGAGAATAGCCTACTGATGAAATTGATCTTCAATAGACATTGACTACACAAAATGGCGATTTCTTTTGTTTTTCAATGAAATCCGCCATTTTTTCGACATTTGGAAAAAGACAAATGGCGGAAGTCATTGAAAAATAAAAGATAAGATAAGATTTTTGTTCGACAAATGACTGAGAGATAAATATCTAAAGCGCGAGAATTGAGGCCTAGTATTGCTTTAGATACTTATTTCGAATTCGACATATTATTATAGCGAATGTTGTTTGAAACCTAATTTTCGTATCTCTTAATGTGACGTTACTCTATTATATACCATAATTTGGTCGATTACATTAGTTATTTTTGACAAGATAATATGTTGAGTTCGAGATAAAGGTCTATGTTGATATTATGAAAATTTTTCAATAAAAACAAACGTTATGGACATTTCAAGTCAACGTAAATTACTAAATTATATAAGACTTTGATTTCATTTAAATGTAATCTTTTTATAAATAAATCTGACGTTTTTGCTGACGGTACCAACTAGATAATGAAATGTAAAATAGGAAAAATATTTTTATAATCATTTACGAGATGCTGTTTAAAATTTAAACTATTTATTTAAATATAAGTATAAATTATTTTATTAAACCTGTATATCAATCTATATTTAATTTTGTCTTTCATTTATACACATTATGATGACAGCATAATATGGAAGTCACAGGTTCGGACCCAAGTCGGGTTTCTTTACCTTTGAATAGTCCCAATATAGACATAGTGTGGAAGCATTTTTAAAATTCTAAAATTGACTTGGGTTTGATGCAACTTTCCTGATGTTAAGCAATGATGTAGTTTACGACGGAACCTATATCTTTAACATATAGGTCCTTGAAGATACCAATTATTAAAAGTTCCGTTTTGTGCTTTTAATACTTACTACTTAAATGTTTATGGTCTTGTTCATAAAAATCTTATAAGACTCTTTACTTAAAATGGATTTTGTCTCTTTCTTACTAGTATAAGTGTCAAGATGACAGACAAAGACAAACGATTTATAAACCTATTTTATCTATAATGAGCTTATAAGACGTTTATGAAAAAGGGGGTTACAATCTATATTTATAAAAATCAATTGCTGTTCGTTAGTCTCGGTAAAACTCGAGAACGGCTGAACGGATTTATCTTATCTTGGTCTTGAAATGTTCGTGGAGGTCTAGGAAAGGTTTAAAAGGTAAGAAAAACAATATTTTATACAAAAGTTTAGGTATTTTATTTATCCGTGGAGAGGCCTATGACCAGCTGTGGACTAAAATAGGCTGATGGTGGTGCACCTCAAGCTTCATTTAATGGCGGCAAGTTGTCATATTTAATCAGAACCAATATATTTTCTTTAAGATCACCTTTGTGTTGATGTCATTTCTATTTTTTGGCCCAACGCGGTTCCAAAAATGCTGCCTTATTTATCTGTTCCTGTTATAACTGTTAAGGCAAATGGCTGGTAAGTCCAACATAGCCCAGTCAACGTTAGTCGGTCAAGGCTTCAGGCCTGTGATAATCATAATTATACTAATTGCAATGTCCATGTTGTCTCTTATTAGTTCCGCTAGGACATTACATTACACAAGTTTGTACCTCAACTGTGTGTTATATATTGTGTGTTGTGGCTTGTGACCTGAAATTGCTATAACCTCACAAAACCTTTAAATCTTTAACGAAAATCTCGCTGGAAGTGAAATAATCCCTCAGTCCACGAATGAACGACATCCCAGTTTCCTCGCGATTTATTCACTGAATTTAAACAGTAGGGATAATAATAATAATATAGTTAGTGGGGCATTAACACACGCGGCCATCTGATCTCAAACTAAGCAGAGCTTGTACTATGGAAACCAGATAGCTGGTAATATACTACTTATGATACTTTTTTTTTGTAAATACACACTTAAATATAGATTATTACACCCAGACACAAGACAAACCGACCAACCGACTTGGGTGGGAATTGAACCCACGACCTGTGACGTTGTTCACGTCACAGGTATGTAAATCGTGTTTTAATTAATCCTTCAGAAAGATTATAAAAAAATGTTAGACGCGTATCATTTGCTTTATGGAAAGACGAGGACCGAGTATCGAACCTACGGTTTATATTTCGAAGGCAATGATTTGGCTACTCAACTGGAAAGTAATCCTGTATTGCTATTGACAAGAAAATTTACCTAAATAACAATTATTTCATTATTTAAATAAAGAACTAAAGCAGCAACAGTGGCGCAGTGTTATCAGCCTCGCCTTCAAATTATAAGACCGCGGGTTAGATTCCCAGTAGTGCGCCGCATCTGAATATCGGTTAAGGAAAACACAAAAACATTGTTTTTGATTTTTTGATTCGTTCTTAGACATCTGCACATTTCCAGTATAAGCTGATCTTGGTTTGTATAGGATTTCCTACAATAATAATAATAATAATAACCATTTATTTCAGGCTACAAGGCCCATATAAAATACTAGCTGCCCCAGCGAACTTCGTACCGCGCAAAATTGTGAATCTAAACCATTCCCAGATCCCCTTGAACACACACAAAAAATTTCATCAAAATCGGTCCAGTCGTTTAGGAGGAGTTCAGTCACATACACACGCACACAAGAAATATATATATTAAGACTAGCGGCCCGTCCCCGCTTCGCCCGGGTAGCTTCAGCCCACTCAACAATTTCCATAAAATGTGATAACCATAGCAGCGCCATCTATTGAGTACTTACTCAACCCAGTCGAAAGGTATCGACATCTGTTAAAATCATTTGGAGTTAACAGATAATTGTGACTGTCAAATAATAACAGACAAATAATTAGCAATAAATTAAAATTGCGACTATAATTTGAGATTTAAACTATCCTATCTCTCAAGTTGGATCGAACTGCACATGGTGTGCGAATTTTATTATAATCGGTTAAGTGGTTTAGGAGTCCATTGAGGACAAACATTGTGACACGAGATTTATATATAGTAAGATAAAGATAACACTATAAACAAATACAATATTAAAATTATCTAATCTTAATACAATAAATACAATATAAAATATTAATGAGAGGTCAGATTTTACTAGAATGTATAGCATTTTGTGTAGCAGTGTTCTGTATTTAAAATTTTAGTTTCATTTTTTAAGACAACGCCATCTGTGTTCTGTAAACAGCACTAAAATTACGTCTGTTCGCCGCAGTTGTAGTCGCTATTCGTAACTAAATAATATTCTTTTGGTCGGTTTGGTGTACAAAACGGCGCGTAATGTGAAATAACATAAAGATGGCGCCACTTAAAGTTGCCAGAAAATACGAAAGATGGCGCTATCTATTTAAATAATAATAAGTTAAAATATTAACAAAAAAAACCGACTTCATGGATGCCATTCTCAGAACACAACCAAACTGATTTGGGACCACACGGGAAGTATCAGCTTTCAATTAAAAAAAAATATCAAAATCGGATCACCCATTCGAAAGTTCTGAGGTAACAAACATAAAAAAACATACAGTCGAATTGATAACCTCCTCCTTTTAGAAGTCGGTTAAAAATTTATGAAATAATGCCTTGATAAGCAGACTCGTCGTTACGTAGCAGAACCGCTAGGGGTTTTTAAGAAGGAATAAGCTGGGCACATAGGTACATCAGTTCGCATTAAAAACTTAGCCAGAGGTTAATTTCTTGGAACAAAACATGGGTAAAGCCAAGCGGCCTTGCCGTGTTCCGGTCGGATGTCTGGTGACACCATGCAGAAAGTGTGGGTCGGAGTTGGTGCTTCTTTATGGTATCTAACCATAAGGAGGCTCATTCCACTGCCACCTTCTCACCGAGGATTATTCATTACGAATGAGTCGGTATAACCAAGTGCGGGTTGGTAGAGGTCTCATGTCCTCGAATGATTAGTTCTTAGACATACCGGTTTCGTATCGATGTTTTCCTTCACCGATATTGAGCAGCGGAGATGAAACAATTCACACAAAGATATGTAGGCACGACTGGAAATCAAACCCTCGAGAAACTTAAATCTCGAAAAATATTTTTTAGGATGTAGGTACCTTCTCTTTTGGGAAGGTATATTTACTTCCTTTGGCTTAGGTTAGCTTAGCTTAGCAAAAAATATTATACTGTATTCAGGGAGCTGAAGCAGGGCAAGCACTGCAGCAGCGCGGCAGCCCCAACAGCGCCCTGGAGGCATTGTTATATTGAGTACGCAGGGCCCTGTATGATCCTACAGTAAGTTGAGTTAAACAGTTTTTTATAGGATAAATGAATTTTACGAATCAAACCGTTTCATTTAAATATTCATATTGAGAGGTATGTATGATGCACAATCGTGTGGCGCCTGCCATCTTGGATTTTCAAAGATTTAAATTACGATATTAATGTATTGTCATGCATCACTATGGGCGTGGTCTGAATTACAAAATTATTCGATCAAACATTTGGCTTAACAACTAAATTTTACGATAATTACCGTGTCTAAAAGTCACGCCCATTTTTAAAACCGGATGAGATCATACGCTAATAAAAAAATAATTTATTTAAATGACTTGTAAAATGATCCAACTTCACGTTGGACTAAGCCATCCCAATTAGCCGAGCAAATAATTAAAGTGAAACCAAATAATAATTAAGAAATAATTAAGTATCTATCTCTAAGTACCTAATCAGATTATGGTAATATTTTCCTGTTTACCCACTTATTACTAGCTTTCAAAGAAGTTTTCTAGTAATAACCACTTATCAAATGTATAAAAAATAAAACCTAAATTATTTTTTTTAACAATCTCCATGTCTCTTTTGTTATGGTTACCTATAGGTTTTTCTAAATGACCCACAATGCAAAGGTATTGCGAAAAAATGTTTTAAATTGATTAAATATTTTTTTATTCTGAGATAGGCTGGCGCTTGACCACAACTTGCCTGATGTTAAGTAATGATGTGTAGTTTACAATGAAACGCGCCAGTCCAGTATACCGATTTACTCGGGACTACGAATGATTTTCGGTAAGAAGGTGGCAGTGGAATGAGCGTCCATATGGTTAGAAACCTTAAAGGAGCAACAATTCCAACCCACCCTCACTGCATGACACTGGTGACACACCAGACATCGCACCGGAACACAGCAAGGCCGCTTGGCGGTGCGGCTTTGTCTGGTGGGTGGTCACAAACCAGTTTTTGTCACCTGATTTACACCACCCGGGGACCACGAAAGATGTGTAAATATTTCTTATTTTATTTAGATATGCTAATAATTACAGAATGAATGAACGAATAAAATGAATGAATGAATGAACGAATAAAATGAATGAATGAATGAAAATCTAGATTGTGGTATTTTTTACATTGTTCATTATCCGGTAGGTTGTAGACGCAAGCTTTTAATAGAATAAAAATTGAGGTAGGTACTTACGGAAGTCTAATATTTGCAACAGTGCTATGCTTTACCAATTAATATGATTGGTGGATATCAAACGCATCCCATAGCATTTTACCATGATAAGGAGGAAGAGCAACATAAAGGTTGTAGCCCACGCCACACCGCTTCTGCACGACAAAATATATTAATAAAATTAAGTCGTACTTAAACGTCGAACGTACGAACATGTATGTTATTTAACACCAAAAAACGTAAACGTTTTCTGCTCACCTATTTTTAGGAAGGAATCTATACCATTAATTTTATATAAGCTAACTAGCTTCCGCCCGCGGCTTCGCAGGCGAAATTGATCTCACTAATCTTGTTTCTCCATACAAACTTTAGAACCCCGTTTCACTCCCTTAAAGGGTGAGTTTTGAAAAATCCTTTCTTAGTGCACCCCTAGATCTCGTAAGGAACCTATGTGCCAAATTTGGAGTCTCCAGACCCAGCGGTTTGGGCTCTGCGTTGATATGTCAGTCAGTCAGTTTCTTCTTTTATATATTTAGAAGATATATAAAATAATAAATTATATGAGTAAACTCCATTAGAGAAATTGGACGGAAGTAATATCGTAGGTATTAGTGAGTTACGACCTTAATGATTTTGCGTGCTAACTCAGATTATGCGCAGACGCCGCAGGCAGAAAGTTACTTCCTAATATTTATGTAAAATAACCCTATCCACTAGACGTCCTAGTAGACTTGTGTCTGGCCTTTTGCATCATATTTGTCAATAAGAAGCAAATTATATTTATACTTTATTATTATGTATGTATTTATCTACGTTGTGTACCTTAATGTTACTGTAAATACATTAAATCAGTCATACGTAGTTTTGACTAGGAGGCTTCTCTTTAGAAATAACAAAACCTCTTTTCAACCCTTTTTAGTGTACCAATACTGGGCACGGGTCTTCTTTCGACTATCGTACGAGTGGAGAAAGTCTAGGTCTTAATGTAATTGTTTTACATTTTGCTTCATTTAAAAAAGAAAAAGCCTACTGTTTTTTGTCAGTGTTTCTCAGTAGTTGCCAGTCATTCACTGCACGGTAGGAAAAGAAATTGGACTATTTTTATGTATATTCGCATCATAAAAAACTTAAGCATTTTTTCATTTCATTTCATTTATAACTACAAGTGAGTCGGTATATTGGGCTAGCGCGTTACATCGTAGACTACAGTGCTTAAAATCATTACCCGTAGTCGAGTTCGTCAGTACGAAAAAAGTTTACGAATTATTATAGTATTCGTAAACTTGTCAAAATGCGATTTCAAATTTATTAATTTGAAATCGCATTTTGACAAAATAATAATAATAATAATAATTTTTTTTGTAGATTTACTACAAAAAATTTAATAAAAAAAATAGTTTATTTTAAGGTTGATTAATATTTTTAGGTTGATTTAGACAAAGTTTTTTAAGTTACATATTAGTTTTTAAATAAATTGACATCTTCTTTTTTAAGAAATATAAACAAATAAAATTTAAATTTCGAATAAATTAATTGGAAATAGAATAGGTAAAATAAAATGCAGAAAATTTGCATAAATGATGAAGTTGACCAACTCTCCCAATTGTGAGCAATGTAACGTGAGCCATGATCTACACCATATAATAATGGACTGTGTCCAGTTTGAAGAAAGTAGAAATAAGTTAATAGGAGACTTAAATTTGAACAGAGTCGATATAGTATTCATATAATATTGTCACAACCAAACTGAATTTGAACAAAGTCTTTGCAAGTTGTGATGCGAAGACTTTGTTCAAATTCATGGCTTACATTTGTAGTCAGTTAATTGTTAAATTAAATAGTTGATGGTGCAATTGTAATTGTTTAAGATGCGATGGGACTGGCATATGCTGCGTATGTAGTCCCATTAATTAAGTAAAAAGAAAAAAATATGTAAGTATTATTTTGTTTTAAATTATTTTTATTCGTGTAATTTTGACAGGTTTATGTCAATTCAGTTCAATTTTTGATTTTTGGCCTGTTGTGGAAGGCTACCACAATTTTGCCAGTGTCAAGTTTGGAGATGTCAGTTAGTTGTCAGATGGGTAGGAAGTAGAAATAAAGAAAAAGCGGTTAAAGACCAAATGTGGGGCATTCTAAAACATTTTTCGTTTTGACAACTCGTACTAAGAGTAGGTACCGACAGGTTGTGGTCAAACACAGAACTACTTTTCAATGGTGTAATGTAAAATTACTGTTGTTTTTGGGCAGTAGCATAAAAAAAAATCAAAAATAACTATGTTGACACTACACTTAATCATAAAAATATTTATATAAATGTTATCTTTAGAATCTAAATTAAATCATGTCTAGGCGGATGTTACGGTACTTATGTATATCAATTAATTAATACATATTTACTGATTTTAAGATAACATACCTATAGTAATTATGTATAAGACCCTGCGCACGCTCCGTCCTTTATAAAACTATTTTTTTCCCATAATAGGGCTGCGCTTGGTCACAACTAGCTTAATCCTAATGTTAAGATTGTGTAGTTCAGGTACAAGATGAGGAGAGATGTGAGAAATAATGCACATGTTCTTGGCAAAAACGAGTATATTAATGAAAAAAATTGACAGCATTTGTTTTTTTAAATTTGTTTTTTTTTAAAAAGCTTCAAAGGTTGTATGTAAAAAAGAGGTCGAATCTTCTATGTGAAAGGAGGTGGAATCTTAAACAATTTTGTGTTTTGTGTTTGTTGTTGTAAAATCTTAAAATTGTAGACAAGCGCCAGCCTATTCAAGAATTAAAAAGAAACTTGGCTGTCACACCGGTTAAGGCCGATGTTCTACGGTCCACTACTATAAATTACCTATCATTAAACCTTTGTTCTCGTTTCAATTTTCTTCGGAAACCTGAGATTGCCTACTTAGCTAGATTTTGGTCTGATGATGTAGTTGGAAGGAGGTGTAATTCGATTAACGCGCAACTTTAACCTTCTTTTTGGGCAGTCGGATTAAAAACTATCCTGTCTTTACCCGGGTCTCAAACTCCGGCCGAGTCCCAGGATTCCTAAACGGTTGTCGGTTCTGCGGCAGATATGACCGGGCCACTGCCACTTTATCCGGTGAAATATGTCGATTACTCTGGTTCTCTGTCGGATCACTTCATTGTGTATTCGATCCTTCAGATTGCTCGTGTTAAGGTATTATTCGTCAGCAAATATTATATCTCATTCACTCACTTTAACCCATTTTAGTGCCCCACTGCTGGGCACGGGTCTTCTCTCAACTATCTTATGAGTTGAGAGAGTTTTTAGGCCTTAATCCACACTCGCTGGCCAAATGCGGGTACCAACCCGCACTTGGCCAGAGTGTGTGGATGTCACATGTCCTCGAATGATTAGTTCTTAGACATGCCGGTTTCCTCACGATGTTTTCCTTCACCGATATTGAGCAGCGGAGATGAAACAATTCACACAAAAATTTGTGGGTACGACCAGGATTCGAACCTGCGACCTTATTTTTTTAAGGTGAGGCCCGTACCGCTGCGCCACCGCTGCTCTAGTTAGCAAATATTATATCAATGTATAATAAGTAATTTTCTCTCAAATTCAACTTCAACCTTTGTCACGGGTTGAAATTGGACCCCTTTTTAGTGTCCCACCGCTAAGTCGCGGAAAAAGTCGCTTCATAGACAGTACGCCAAGCAGAGGTTAAAAAATGTAATGTAATGTACATCTTTTAACCTCTGATGAAAAAGAGGAATGTTTTATGTTTCAACAACAATGAAAACTCTTAACGGTGTGCCTTGAGTACAATGTCTTTTCAGGCTTACGGTTCAGTCACGAAATTCAGCGTTGCGATTTTGCAGTTCATTGCCCGTTTGCATTCACTTGTTTTTCTACACTACTAAACGAAATACGCAATGAACGACTAAACTGTTTGACGCACCTCTCGACCCAGAATTTTTGGATGGGCCATTCATTACACATTATACGTCCGTCGCCGTATTTCACTTTCATTGAGCGAACTGCCAAGTTGTAAAATTCGCTGCCGGTATCTCTGTTTTCCGATAGCTATAATCAGCCTGTCTTCAAGTCACAAGTGAATTAGTATTTACTACTACATTATTGCTTAACAACAGGCAAGTTGTGGTCAAGCGCAAACCCATTATAGGATAACAAAAAGTTAGTTTTATAGTGTTGAAATAGAATAGCGTATTCTCTAGCCGTAGAAGCCGCGGGTTCACTTCCTGTGCCGGACCAATAACTGACGAAGCCTCATGCAATAGCAACAATAAGGATTGGAAACCGTAATGTATGGGATTGACTTCATCAGCGGGTATTGCAGTCCTCAACTGGATATAAGCCTCTTCCAATAAGCGCTATTTCACCCTTCGGCTTATAGCATCTGGCTATCTTTCGCAGATCGTCACTCCACCTAGCTAGAGGGCGTCCTACACTACGTTTGGCAAGACGCTGCTTTCAAGAACTCGCTTATCGGTTACCAGTTCTTCGACAGATACAGCTAGCTCACTGGTACCAAAGCTTGCTAATCCTTTTCGTCACGTCGATAACAGTGCGGATTTTCATCTTTTGAAAAAAATACCATTCATGAATGCACATGCATGCATTCTCCCGTCTTAACCTACGATGCGCAAACTTAGTCATTGACGCAGTTCCAGAAGTGACAGAAACCAGCACGTCTTAGAACTATTCATTCGAAGACATGTGACATCCACCAACCCGCACTTGGCATGTGTGGTTTAAGGCCTAATTCAACTTGTAAGATTCTCGTAAGTTTTTTTTTATTCTTCGATAGACTGGCTAACTTGCCTGATGTTAAATAGTGATGCAGTCCACGATGGAACGCGCCAGCCAAATATAGGTACCGATTCACTCGTGATTACGAATGATTATCGGTGAGATGGTGGCAGTGAAATGAGCCTACTTAAGGTTAGAAACCTTAAAGGGGCAACAATTCCGACCCACCCTCACTGCATGGTGTCACCAGACATCGCACTGGAACACGGCAAGGCTAAGGTGTACGGACGAAGGTGACTCAGTCCCTTAACTTGAAGTGATCTTGAAATCAGATAACAGTGTGTGTTAATCTCCTAGAACAGTATTATTATTATTTATTATTAATAATATTCTTACATGACCTACACTATTATGACAAGTTAAATAAAAGTTATAAATAAAATAATTTTCCAAACATTACGTAAGAATAAGTAAGACATTACGTAACATTTAAACAGGATGTTTGACGTTATAAATAATAAAATCAATAATTCAAGTTATTTGTAATAAAAATATGAATTTATTATTAATTAATAGAGATGTCCTCAGTGATATACATTTTCAAAGGTTCTAGGTTACTTCGTTGTAATAAAATAATTATTATTCACGATATAAGGTTGTTTTACATCAGAACGAGAGGTTCTTGTTATGCTACGACTCGGAGGATGGGAGCTCAAGCGCAAAAGAATTGAATGGGCTCTGATCACTGAATTTTAATGTTAGGCCGTTTTGCTTTTGCAGAATAAAAACAAATGATGGAAAAGTTTAAAAAAAAAACACGATATAATGGGCCAAAATAGTTTTGCGACATCACGTCTATAGGTACCTACAGTTTTTAGAGTTCCGAATCAAACTAAGATCCCTGGATGATTTATATCACTTAGTACTACAGAACAGTAATTTTTTATTGCGGTTTATAAAAAAAACAAAACTGTAGATTTTATTTACATCAAATACCACCCATGAAGTTTGAAAAGACTGAAACGTCGGGATATAAAGTCTAAAATAAACCGCGATAAAATCCGTCAAAAATTAGTTTTATTTCAAGTGTGAAATTCGCGTAAATTTAAGACAATATTATATTGTGAAGGCTATCACGGATAAATTTAACTGTCCAATTCTGCGTCATCTTATTAAGGTACTTGCTACTCATGTGGTGTACCTAATTGTTATTATTATTTATTATTATTATTATTACTATTTTTATTTTATTTTTTATTTAAAATTAATTCTTAATTTAATGTACTTTTATGTTTTCATTAATATTGTAAAATAATATGGATCAAGTGTCCGAAATAAATGATTATTATTATTATTATTATATTATGTTTTCTTCATCTTCATGTGAATCATCATTTCTTGTGAATTATTTCATCACAGCAGCGGTTCATAATAGACCGGTCGGTGGCGTGGTCGGTAATATAAGGCTTTTCACGCCGCAGGTCGTGGGTTCGATTCCCACCCGAGACATAAATTGTTTAAATATATCTGTTTGTCTTGTGTCTGGGTGTAGTTATTTATATTTAAGTATATGTTTACAAAAAAAAGTATTTTACGCAGTATATTACCAGTTATCTGGTTTCCATAATACAAGCTCTGCTTAGTTTAGGATCAGATGACCGTGTGTGTTAATATCCCACTATATTATTATTATTATCTTCTTCTTCTAAATATATAAAAGAAGAAACTGACTGACTGAATGACTGACTGACATATCAACGCAGAGCCCAAACCGCTCGGTCTGGAGACTCCAAATTTGGCACATAGGTTCCTTATGGGGTCTAGGGATGCACTAAGAAAGGATTTTTCAAAAGTCACCCTTTAAGGGGGCGAAACGGGATTCCAAAATTTGTATGGAGAAATCAGATTAGTGAGATCACTTTCGCGGGCGAAGCCGCGGGCGGAAGCTAGTTTATTATATAATATAGAGGGTCACGGGAACGACAAGTGACACAACCGGGACCCTCTCAGAGCGCATTCCATCCTGGCCCATCGCGATCGCTTAAAGTTGCAAGATGTGGTAAAGCTTAACTTAAAATAAATATGATTTATGTATGTTTCATAACATACTAACTACCCCTGCGAACTTCATACCGCGTATTTCCCACTATTTAAACCGTCCTTAGACTTGTTCGAATACTTTAAGACCAAAATTAGTCAAATCAGTCCACCCGTTCTCGAGTTATAGCGAGACTAACGAACAGCAATTAATTTTTATATACACATTATCGGCACCTGATTCTCTAGCTTTAAAAAAAAAGAAAGTAAGTTAATAAAAAGAAAAAATATTACCTCTTGCTTGCCTTCATTGGCCGGCTTGAGTGGAGTCGTGAGAGCAGAGATGCTCAGAGGAGGAAGTGTCCCGTAAGTGGCTAGTGGGCACGTGAGGTTGGACCCTTAGGGAGCCAATGATCGGGTAGAATGCCGTGGGACACCGCTCTACTCCTCTAGCCCTTCAGAATATGTTGTCTCTTGTCGCTCCTTTTAGCGGCCATTCGGGGGCCCATTTATTGAGTGGGCGAGTCACCCCCAGCCATTTTATCCGTGTTAATTTGCATTGGTCAGGCAGGGGCCATAGTCCATCCATAGTCCTAGTTACCTAATCCATTAGCACTCACCACCATAACCTAGATTTTAGTGCCTATATTCTGCAATAGTCCTGCTCTAACCGGGGATTGTCCTTTGTTGTACCTATATGGTGCGAACAGGGATAATCGTCGGTTGGTGCCACATTACATTTAGAGCAAAATTGTCTAACGGGCCTCTACGTGTTGGCTTTGGCCCCACGCACGCCTTTCAAAAGTCCGGAGCTCCATAGCTCCGAGATTAAAAAATATATAATAATAATAAAATTTGCGTAGTTCATAACAGGGTACGATGTGACTGATATGTACAATATACAAAAGTCCCTAAATAAAATAAAGAGAAAAAAAAAACCTATTTTAGTAATAGTATGGTATAACTTTTTGAATTTAACGATTGAAGTTAAAACGGAATAACTGTTAAAATGTGCGAGCAATACTTTTTCTAGTTTAGTTCCTTTTAAAGCTACGAGTTCAGTGATAAGCGGAGCGGGTTATATAATAATAATTAATACCAATATTTCCACACAAACACACAGCGCCATCTAGTCTAAAATTAAGCAATTATATTTGCTTGTGTTATGGGTACTAGGAACGGATATACTACATTAATACATTTTATTTTGTAAATACGTACATATTATAGATAAACCCAGACACAGAACAAACAATCGTGACCATCAAAAATTTTTTCCTGGGTGGAAATCGAATCGAGCTTCGGCTTAGCAGTCAAGGCCACTAACCACTACGCCACCAGCTCTTTCTTACTAGTATAATTGTCAAGATGACAGACAATGACAAAAGAATTATAAACCTATTTTAGCTATAATAAGCTAATAAGATGTCAACGCGGGAGTGAACTATAAAGCTAAAGAGTTTGAAATAAAACTACTTTATCGCGGTTTATTTCAGATTTTTAATTTCTAATTTAAGTATTTTAAAGTAATTTTATTTCAGTGTTCGTCAATTTAAGAAAATGTTAAAGAGTTTGTTTGGTTAAACGCGCTAATCTCAGGAACTAGTTACTGGTCCGATTTGAAAAATTGCACAGTTTTTTATTCCTTACTTGAGATGAGGAAAAAAAACTGTACGACTTTTATTCGCTATATTGCGAAGCCTCGAGCTTCGCAGCATAGTTGCTAGACTTCCGATCTTCTATCGGATACATTTCGGAGAGTGTGCGTTAGAATTACATAATCTTATTCCCTCATTGCCGTTCTATCATAGGTTCGGAGTAGTAGGCACGGCTGTGCGCCATCGATATAAGGTGGATATTCCACGGTTACGCACAGAGCGCTTTGCTTCCACTATTATTGTACGAACTGCCAAGTTGTGGAATTTGCTATCGGCATCTCTGTTTCCCGGTAGCTATTATCTGCTGTCTTCAAGTCACTAGTGAATCGGTATTTACTGGGTGAGTGCGTTTCATAGTAGACTGCATCATTGCTTAACAACAGGCAATTTGCGATCAAGCGCAAGCCTATTACAGAATAAAAAAAAATATTTAACAATATTATAATTTAAATAATTAACAAATTTCTTAAGGGAGAAAAGTTCGTTTGTTTGTTTAGGATGTCTTAATAAATAGGCTATCTAATAGTGCAAATATTTTCCAAATCGGTCCAGTAGTTACTGAAATTTGCGCGATCAAACAAACAAACTCTTCTGCTTTATAAAATTAATATCGATTTTTATTTATTACTAGCGGACCTCGCAGACGTCGTCCTGCCCGGTAAAGAAGTGCCATCTGCCGGGTCCAAAAACAGAATAAGACCTATAAGATTTCATAAAGATCGGTGAAGCTGTTTCTTAGGAGTTTTTTTTTTATTTTTATTTACGTAAAAACCATCCTTGTACTTCAAGGATTATTCTAAAAAAAAATTAGCGAAATCGGTTCAGCCGTTCTCGAGTTATGCGCTTACGATTGCATTTTGCGATTCATTTTCATATTACCTATAGACTAGCTGCCCCAGCGAACTTCGTACCGCGTATTACTAATTTCGTTTTTAGGTAATAAATAGGGGTTGGTGATTGAAAGGTGAAAGTTTAGGGTTGTGTATATTTTTTAATGCCACATAATACAAAAATTAAAAAAAACAACCCTTATTACTTAGGGGTATGAAAAACAGATTGTGACATGGAAATTTTATTTAATGGATTAAGTACATTAAAAGGCCACTGCTAAAGAATGACCTTTATTTTTGTAATAACGTTTAAAAATGATGACGAAAATACTATGAAAACAGAAAGTGGGAATAAAATCTGTTTAGAAATAAAATTGTAAGAATTTAAACCAGGATCGACAGCAGCGCCGTGAAGAGACTCGGGATTTGAACCCGACCATGTCCCGGGACACCTAAACTGTCTTGGATCCCGCACAAATTTAGTCAGAAAGATTATAGGAGGAGTTGGAAAGTTAGATTGTCCACTTCCTATTCCCTCCAGGCAAAACGGGAGATAGCACATTAAAAAAAGAGAGGTTTAAAATTACCTTATCAAAATGGACTAAGCACCATGGATAATGTAATTTAAGGAGACTTAATCGACAGGAAATTAACCAAAGAAACACATCAGATCAGAGTTACTGCAATATTTGAAATGTGGCTAGAGAAGTAGTCCTTGGTCATGAAGTCTGAAAAGGTTTTGAGACGTCGGGATTGAAAATCTAAAATACACCGCGATAAAATCCGTTTTAAGTTTTATTTCAAAGTAGTCTTTACTAATATTTAGATGCGAAAGTAACTGTATGTGTCTGTCTGTACGTCGCGCTTTTACGCCAAAACTACTGTACTGATTTGAATGAAATTTAGTATAGAGGTAGTTTGAGACACGGGGAAGGACATAAGATAGTTTTTATCCGACACATATGCGCACACACACACAGTAACACACACTAGTAATATACTGTTTTTGTTTTTTCTTCATATTCTAATTGTAACAGACATATTATATAACATATAGTTAGGAAGGCACTGGTTCTCAACACACAGCTCTCGCTAGTTTGAGAACCAGGGTTTCTATCTAATTAGTGTACTATCTTTGTTGCAATAAATTATTATTATTATTATTATTATTATTATTAATATACGCGCGGGCGGAGCCTCAGTCGTTAAGCTGGTAATGAGTTATCTGGTTTCCATAGCAAAGCTCTGCCTAGTTTTGAATCTGATGACACACAGTGTTAATAATAATGATAATGTAGTGGAACATTAACTCACACGGCCAACTGATCCCAAACTAAGCGGAGCTTGTACTATGGACCAGATAACTGGTAAATACGACTTAAAATACTTTTCTTTTGTAAATACATACTTAAGTATAGATAATTACACCGAAACTCAAGACCAACAGACGTGTTCATCACACAAATGGCTGACAGCGGTGTGAAAAGCAAGTATCTTACTAACCTCGCCACCGGCCCGTCGATATTATTATATTATTAACTAGCGGACCCGACAGACGTCGTTCTGCCCGGTAAAGCAGTGCCATCTACCGGGTCTCAGACCTACCGAATTATAACCAATAATAAATGATAAGTATCTAACCCGGTTTTCAGCACTTCTTCGCTTTCTAAATTTTCTTTTTTTTTTAATTTTTCTCTGCGTAAGAACCATCCTTGTACTTAAAGGAAAATTAAAAAAAAAGAATTAGCGAAATCGGTCCAGCCGTTTACGCGTGATGTCGTGACAACGGAAAACGGGTTTCATCTTTATATATATATATATAGATGACTAAAACCTAATTCTGACTAAGTTACTGACGACAATCCACCGACCGGGAAATGACAACAACAATAATTATTAACATAATTAAAGCTTAATTAGTTCTCTAACATAAATAAAAAAAATAGTGAAGAATATAATTTAATCACTTACACTATTCAAATTTGCATGTTTTGCATTGTAATGTTTGCTTTTAATTATTGTTATAATACGCAATGTTAGCTTATCCTGGGAATAATGGATTGTTGATATCTTATATGCTACAAAGCTGAACGGTTTTGCACTTCAAAATCTATTTACAAGAGCATATAATCAACCCGGTTACATGTACAGCTAAATTCAGAAAGAGAGACAGAGAAACATTTATTTGACAGAGACAGAACACACAGAAAATCAAATGAAAAAATAACACTTGAAACAAGAATTAAAATCATAAATGAAAACATTGAAATAAAACTACTTTATAACGGATTTTATCGCGGTTTTATTTCAATGTGTAATATTCGCGTAAATCTAAGACAATACTAATGAAATAAAATGAAAACAGTTTAAAAGAAGAAAAAAAACAAAGAGTGAGTGTGACTTATCAGCGTCAAACATGGATATTGCTCAGTAAACGCTCCGAGAGCCTACTAGAGGCGACCCACAGCACTGATTTTCAGCAACGTCCATATACCCACAGTGTGACACCAGGCGCATTTAAAGGTAATATGTGTTTTTATCTTTCATAACTACTAATACTAGGTTGCTAATCCATCCTGTGCTATGTCGAAGAGCCTGTCAAGTCACAACTCCTGCGCCTAATTTCGTGCCAATCGTATGGGCCACTCAGTGGTGCCATTTTGGCGCCTAGCGGATAATCTAGCACTTTTTCCTATGTATCTAAACTGCTAGGTCTTTATTACCTCCCTGACAGGTTCCCCAGACGATTAAGGTCCCGGTCAGTACCGGACCGCGCGATCGCGTATTGTGAACGTTGACCCTAGGTAACAGTTCGATCCCCTAAATCTAGAGTTGTCCGACAACGTCGAGCCGAGGTTCGTCCCCATACTCAAGGTAGTTGTCACAGTACTTGATCGGTTCGACCGTCCTCCAACGGCTCACCGAAAAATCCGGTGAACCAATAAAGGTCCTTCTGGCTAATTGGGTTAGGTCATTCATGGTGGGCGTTAGACTCCAGGAAATGTATAAATAAGTCGTCGATAACGTTAACGTTAAACTGTTCTAATTATACAGACACTTAAATTACTTTAATAAAAAGAGATTACAATAATAATTAGCGATTTAGAGCCAATGGGTTTGCTAATGACCACCACGTGCAACAGCTGTCAATCAGTGAATGAATGCCCGCCATGACAAGTGCAACTTCATTCGGTGTTACCCGCTCTAAATAAAAACTACTGTGAAATCTAATAAAAAATCGATTAATCGATAAAAACAACCAAGTAATTAGCAAACGATTTAAAAAATAACAAAATAAATTATATCTCTCAAAATTAACTGATTCCCATTGCTTAATAATGTCACGCGCGATGTATTTATTACCTAATTACTCAGTTGTGGGAAATACAGCATATTTTAACTTCTGTGTCGAGTTAATTATCTCTATGATTGTTGCCGCAGATGGAACACTGCTAAGAGTTTTTATATTTGTAAGTATTTAAGAAAAAAATATGATCCAATGGGTGGTATATGTAATATATTTTTATTTTTTATTCATCGATAGTCTGGCGCTTGACTACAACTTGCCTGATGTTAAGCAATGAAAAAACGGAACACTATAATGAGTAATGGAACGCGCCAGCCAAGTATACCGATTCACTCGTGATTACGAATGATTATCGGTGAGAAGGTGGCAGTGGAATGAACCTCATTAAGGTTAGAAACCTTAAAAGAGCAACAATTCCGACCCACCCTCTCGACATGGTGTCACCAGACATCGCACCGGAACACGGCAAGGCCGCATGGCGGTGTGGCTTTGTCTGGTAGGTGGTCACTAACCACGGCCGAAGCCTACCGGGGGAACACGTGTGGGGATTCAATTAATTATTAATTCAAGGTGTACACCCACGAACGAAGGTGACTCAGCCCCCATATGATGATATACTTATGTAATGTATTATCATATACCAAATACCACAATAGAAAAGAAAAAAAGATTCGAAAATAAAGAAAAACAATAATTCATAATTAATTTATTGCGCCACAACATTACATTTCGTAATAAGAAAATTATTATCAGATTACAATAAAAATAAAATCAATAAAATAAAATCAAAAATTAAAAACTCAAAAATCACAATTAATTAATAGAATAGAAGAATTTAAATGGATTTATAAAGACGTTTTGTGGTAGGTCATAAGACATCTCAAGCAAAGAATAGAACGATCGGATGGCTAACACCGCTCGACAACAGATGTCGTAGAACAAAAACACAAAAAAAATGCAGATTCATAATAAATCTCCTTTTTTTAAATCGGTCTTTAGTAATGTAAAAATATGAACTTATTTACACAATTAATTTGTTTTATAAAGGGTTCCGTACCTCAAAAGGAAAATACCGGAGCCCTTATAGGATGGTGTAGGCACCGGTGACTCAAGCGCTGCGCGTGCTCAATGCGGTATCTGAAAGGAAATTTAGACCTATTTTCATGTTCACTGACTGAGTTTACAAAGGTCACTTTTAGTATTATAAGTAGTTTTAAGTGAGATATTTAGGATTATCTTCTAATATATAAAATTCTCGTGTCACAATGTTCGTGAACTCCTCCGAAACGGCTTAACCGATTCTTATGATTTTTTTTATGCATATTCAGCAAGTCTGAGAATCGGCTACTATCTATTTTTCAAACCTCTTAGTGATAAGGGGTGTTCACTCCAATTTTTTTTTTTTTTTTTAATATTTTGTGGCATTAAAAAATACATACGACCCTAAATTTTCACCCTTCTATCACCAAGCCCTATTTAATAGTGAAATTAGTAATACGCGGTACGAAGTTCGCTGGGGCAGCTAGTGTAATTTATATATGTTAATAGTTGTAAGTACATTGTCGCATTAGTTTTAAATACCTCTAATGTAAACTGCTAAATAAATAAATAAATAAAATCTCTATGTTGTCTGTATCACTGGCTGCCAAACGTTTTTCTGAGGGGCGTGCGTGGAGGTATCAAATACTCAATTCTACCATCCCTTGGAGCGGTAATAATTCCGAATTCTAAGCCAACGCAATCAAAAGATACAGCCGTTTGTTAGGGAATCTAAACCTATAGGGTACTTCCCGTGAACTCAGAATCTTGAAATTTGGAAAGAAGCAACGTCTTATAGCAGCGGTGGCGCAGCGGTACGGGCCTCGCCTTAAAAAATAAGGTCGTGGTTTCGAATCCTGGTCGTGTCCACACATCTTTGTGTGAGTTGTTTCATCTCCGCTGCTCAAGAACTATACTATACTAACTATACTATTGCTCAATATTGGTGAAGGAAAACATCGTGAGGAAACCGGCATGTCTAAGAACTAATCATTCAAGGACATGTGACATCCACCAACCCGCATTTGGTCAGCGTGTGTGGATTAAACTCATAACTCATAATATAATTGAAAGAAGACCCGTCCCCAGCAGTGGGACACTAAATAATATGAAGTTAAAATATTAACAAAAAATACCGACTTCATGGATGCCATTCTCAGAACTAAACCAAACTGAAATGGGACCACACGGGAGGCATCAGCTTTCAATTAAAAAAAAATTATCAAAATCGGTTCACCCATTCAAAAGTTCTGAGGTAACAAACATAAAAAAACATACAGTCGAATTGATAACCTCCTCCTTTTAGAAGTCGGTTAAAAAAGGGATGAAGCTATAACGTCTTATAGCACCGATAAGAAAATATTACAAAAATCATGTTTTTATTTACATCATAGAATAAAACTGTAAGCTTAATACCCCATTCGTTTTTTTCCCCTTTTCCTTTCCATTTCCTTGCATAACTATCTACACGTGCTGTACGAAGATCTGCTAGTGTACGCTGTAGGCAACAGAGCGTTCTTCTACCGGACAAGCCATGGCGTCTGCTGGGAGTCTGCGTTCTATGCCTTCTCATTATTTGTGGACTTCCATGCCGTTTCGTTTCGTTTCGTGGAATAAACCCCTTTCCTCAACGCGTACCTTGTGGTATAATGTTGAAATTCATATCAAATACTCAGGTCTGTAATACCTTTAAGGGCTGAGTCACTTTCGTCCGTGGGTGTACACCTTTAGTTGAATCCCCACACGTGGTCCCCGGGTGTTGCAAATCAGATGACAATTAACTGGTGGTAAGCTTCGGCCGTGGTTAGTGACCACCCACCAGACAAAGCCACTCCGCCAAGCGGCCTTGCCGTGTTCCGGTGCGATGTCTGGTGACACCATAAAGAGAGGGTGGGTCGGATTGTTATTCTTTAAGGTTTCTAACCATATGGAGGCTCATTCCACTGCCACCTTCTCACCGATAATTATTCTTAATCACGAGTGAATCGGTATACTAGGCTGGCGCGTTCCATCGTAGACTACATCATTGTTTAACATCAAGCAAGTTGTAGTCAAGCGCCAGCCTATCGCAGAATAAAAAAAAAAGCTGTAACAAAATCAAACTTCTATGTCTACGTAATCAGAAGAAACAGATTAGATATTTTGATACTAGCAACGACTCACAGGGAATAAAAACATAGGTAAAGGATACTTCCAAACGACCTAGAATTTTGAAATTTTGCATTAAGCAACGTTTCCTTAAAAGATAAATGTTATAAATCTTAATGTTTTAGATATATCAATAAATTTTTAACTTTTACTTCTATAGCTACACCGGTTCCGGTGACTCTGTTTACGGAACCCTCGGTGTGCGAGTCCGACTCGCACTTGGCCAGTTTTTTTTACTTTTTTGTGATTTTGATGCACGTGGCGGTAAAATTAGTGTGTAGGCACATTATACAAGTGTCAAAAATTAAATTAAGACTAATTAATTAGTGTAAAAACATTAAAGTATTTACAATTAATTTAGATTTTTCACTTTTTTGTGATTTTGATGCACGTGACTCTAAAACAATAAATTAGGGTGTGAACACATTGTACAAGCGTTAAAGCGTATTTAGAAAATTCTAAGACAGTTTTTTCTTTCTAAAACAGTAACTTTTATTAATAAATAATTGCTTAATTTGGGACTAGATATCGCTGCATGTATGGGTAAAAACTTAAGAATATTTATGAGTAGATTATTCCATAAATTAAGTATATTTCTAAGTACGCACTGTGTGTCCTTATCGGTACTATACAAACTATTAATTACCCTAAACCTGTACAGTGTACCCTAAACTAGTACAGTCAGTATCACAGTTACTTACAACCCGTACTATGCGTGTCAAATAAGAATAGGACTGGACTCGCGGCTAACTTCATACCAAAAACCAAGCAAAAGTAGCGCCAGCACAAAATATCAAACCACAGACAGCAATTTTATTTTAATTTAACAAACTGATTTATGTAAAATCTTTACATCTGTATGTATACAATGCAGCTACCTACCTAAGTAAATTTATGCCCTAGGATACCACAAAGTTGTACACAAATTCTTTTACACGCATAAAAACACACGTTTTAACTAATAACACCGCTTTTTGTCGTCGGAAGTTAATAAAATATCTAAACATTCGACTCCAAATGTCCAATTTTACTTAAACGGCAGAAAGATACACGCATTTATATTTTATTTTCTTCTAGATGTGATTATTATATCGAACAACCATTTTTGCCCACTGATGTCCAAGAAGGTGGATTTCCAATCCTATTTATTTAAAACGCATAGTAAGTATACAAACACATATTATAAATGTATTTGTTGGCACATCTACTTCTCAATGCATCAGCTGTTATTTTATACTGTCATCGCGTCCGTCTTTGAAGTCAACTCTCACTCGAAAATGACAATATGAACGAACGAATGAACACCGAGCACGTGTGCAGCGGCCATCTTAGAATGGCTGACACTATGTGTGGGACCGTTGTGTCGTCGGGAAGTGCAGATGCAATAACGTGCTCGGTGAACGTTACTATTTAATTCAACGTAATCTTAACGATCTGTAATTAACTGGTAGAATTCGTGATTGTGCTATCGAGAGGTTGGGGTGAAGTGATATTTGCCGTAGTTATTTTATTGAAATACCGTCTTCTTACCCGATTATTCACGCCTACCTAAAGTTGTCTGCTAATCCTGATATTTTTAGTCTAAAACCTTCAAAAGCCTTCATATTTATTAAAATAGCACGCTCATTGAAACGCTCTCGTCATTAAACCGCTCCGCTCATCATGCACCGGGCGTCCTTAACGTTACCCCTATATAAACGATTGACTACCCTGAATCAGTACAGTGTAACGTCTCAGTGTCACAGTTACTTACGGCCCGTAAGTATAAAAAGACATATTTATTTAATAATATACTAGTTTTATAATGACTAACAAAGAAGTACGAATTTTAAATTAATGATGTGATCTTGATTTGTCAGTTTTCTCAAATATGTGTTTCATGGTGGATCTGTTTCTTTTTCATTTTGAACGCAAAAATTCGAAAAGATAAGATAATAATTTCGAAAAAGTTATTAGTATTTTTGTCAGTTGTAAATCAGAATAATTCTATTTTAAAGGAATTGTTTTTTAATGCCTATTATAATCTTGTAAAGGTAATTTGAATTTAAGTATTTTAAGTGTGGTTAGAGATATTGTGATTCTATTTTTAAATTTGTTTTCGAAAGAGTAATCTATTCTAGAATAAATATCGTTATTTTTTGCAGTGTGCCTAAAATTTAATTTAATTTAGTTAATATCTAAGATAAAAGATTCTTTAATGAAAACTAAAACTAAAAAAATTCAATTACGTTCGAAAAATAGTAACATAAATATTTATATTTATTAACAATAAATTTATAACAACTGAAAAATAAATGAGTTAAATATTAAAAATAACTTTTTTAAATAATAAACTTGATTTAGTTTTGATACTAAAACATTATGAATGTAATATAGATAGTATTGTGTGTTAATTAAAATTTAGGCCTTATAATAATATCTTAAAAACTTAATTTTATCCAATTCCGTCCAGTAGTTTTTGCGTGAAACATCCATTCATTCTTACAAACTTTCACGTTTATCATATTAAGTGGGATTACAATCTAGCTGTCTGCTTCAACTTGGCATGGGTATGCATACCCAATTTTATAAAGTTCCCCGCAATTTGTTTAATTTTCTGTTACAAACCTTGTCTAGAAAATAAGGAACATAACCAAAAAATAATTAGCCATATTGATGTAGTCGTAATATAGATAAGAATTGGATTTTAAGAAGTAAAAATGAATTTGGTTTCTTAATTGACGGGCCGGTGGCGTGGTCGGTAAGATACTTGCTTTTCATGCCGCAGGTCGTGGGTTCGATTCCCACCCGTGACAAACATTAATGATGACCATTTGTGTTTGTGTCGAGTCTGGGTGTAAATATCTAATATAAGTATATATTTACAAAAGAAAAGTATTTTAAGTATAGTATATACCAGTTATCTGGTTTCCATAACACCGCTCTGCTTAGCTTGGGACCAGATGACCGTGTGTGTTAATGTCCCAGAATATTTATTTAATATTTATTTATTTAATTTTTGTTTCCTAAATGTATATCTTTATTTATTTTTTATTTTCTTATTAAAGTTTCATTTTAATAACAACAAATTCATAATAAAAGATTCATGTGTGATTCATAAAAAGAATAAGAGATTTTTTTAGTGCCCCACAGCTGGGCACGGATCTTCTCTAAACATAATGACCTGATCAATAACTTCAAATTAAAATTTTAATAAACCCCGACCTTTAATTTTTTAGCTACAAACACCCCCGATTGATTCACCTTTCAAACAAAAAACAGTAAATCAAACTCTGTTCATCCGACGGAGCTACTATGACGGAGCACATACAGACACACACAGACACGTTGAACTTATAACACCCCGTCGTTTCTGTATCAGGGGTTTAAAAAATGGCAGAGGAGTTCGCCTTCCTACGCCTTTTTTAACGTTGGTGAACATAGCAGATAACAAAAAAATTTAGGTCTTATTCATAAAAATCTTATACTATTTAGTTGAAATGGACTTTGTATCTTTCTTACTAGTATAAATGTCAAGATGACAGACAAAGACAAACGTATTATAAACCTATTTTACCTAGCTTTTAAGACGTTTATGAATATTTAAGGGGGTTAGAGTTTAGGAACTTTAATTTTCTCTCTGTTTCTGCGACAGGTCGCATGCGGTCGAGTTCTGTAGTTCTTGATACTTTTAAAAATAATTCCTAGTTTAATAGTTAGATCTGCTAGGTTCCCGTAGCAGATCATTTTGCTGAAAATCACAGAAAAATTAGAGTTTTTGTCGTATGCAGTTCAGTTTTATAGTTCCTGAGACTTCATAGAAATATTTGTAGGGTTTTTACCCAAAAACAAACATTATTGAATCATGATAGCATGTGGGAAAGCCTTAAGACAAAAGTCTAGCGTTCTCGTTGCATGTGAGTGAGTCTAAACAAGCTAGATTGCTAGAACACGTAACTTTAATCTAATTAAATAAAAGAAGAAACTGACTGACTGACATAATATCAACGCAGAACCTAAACTGCTGGGTCTGGAGTCTCCAAATTTGGCACAAAGGTTCCTTATGACGTCTAGGGGTGCACTAAGAAAGGATTTTTCAAATCTCACCCTTTAAGGGGGTGAAACAGGGTTCCACCAATAACAATTAAAAAAATGTGATAAAGGGTTCTTATAGATCTGTCACTTGCCTAATTTTATCCTAACACCACGCGGGCGAAGCCACGCGCAAGCTAGTCTAATATAATTTTTAATCAGTACTCAAATTAAAAATCACTCGTTCAGTATTTAATTAACTACTGTTATCGGATTAACTGCTTACATTAATGTTTCTGACGGCCATAATAAATGTCAAATTCTTTGTTAAAAATAAATATGAAAATCTGTAAAGTGGCTTAGAAAAAATTAAGCAAAAAACAGAAGAACACAGAAGTTTATTTTGAAGCTATGTTGAAATCAAAGATGGTATAGTTAGAGATAATTTAATTATTTTATTTAATCGGTGGACAGCACTATTTTACCGACTAAAAAAAGGAGGAAGTATTCAATTCGTCGTTCGTTTTTTTTGTTTTTTTTTTATATTACGCGAGCCGATTTCTATGCTTCTTTTTTCGTTTTAAAGTTGGTGCTTCTGGTGCTTGATTATGTATACATTGCTAATCAAATCGTTAAAAGATATTGCCGGGTCCTTTATTAGATGGACGCGAGTCCAGTGCCTCACAACGTCACTGTCCACATCCAATCCCCCCGCTACTGTCTTCAGTAGGCTGTTGAACGCTCCCCGCACCCGCTGCAACAGGGATGCTATAAGCTTTCTGATGATAGCCGAAAAGCTATCAACGTCATCCCTGAGGCACTGCAGTAGCGCGGCAGCCCAAACAGCGCCCTAAAGGCATTGTTATATTGAGTACGCAGGACCCTGTATGCTCCTTGAGTGTAATTCATCCACAGGCTGCACGTGTATAAAGAGTTACAGTAAGCTTTAAAAAGCGTGATTCTAGCTTGGTTAGAACATCTTGCAAACCTGCGAGAAAGCATATTAGCTTGAATGCACGGGGCCCTGCGCTCCCGTTCCATATCCATCTCGTTCTTTAGCGATTCTGTGACCTAGTGACCCAGGTACTTGAAGTTAATTAAAAAGCTACAAAAAAGTTTTCATTGAAAAAACAAAAAAATCTTGTCGCGCTTGAAATAAAACTACTTTTTAACGGATTTTATCGCGGTTTATTTTAGATTTTAGATCCCGACGTTTCAAAGTCTTTTCAGACTTCATGTTCACGGGTGGACTGAGATATTTGACGTCCAAAAATATTAATCACAATTATTACTGACTCTACTACTTTTAACAGAGAAAATGGTTGGAATATACCACCAGCTTGGGACCCAGTGCTTAATTTACTTGTACTAAAACCCAAGCAAAATCAACTCAGAATTCAAGACACCGTGAGCTCAGTTTGCTTAAATCGGAACGCAACTTAAATATTAATGTTTGAAGGTAGTCAGTAATAATTGTGATTAATATTTTTGGACGTCAAATATCTCAGTCCACCCGTGAACATGAAGTCTGAAAAGACTTTGAAACGTCGGGATCTAAAATCTAAAATAAACCGCGATAAAATCCGTTAAAAAGTGGTTTTATTTCAATGTGTAATATTCGCGTAAATCTAAGACAATACTATCTTGTCGCGCTATTTTTTTATTTTGACATTTTTATTTTAATAATTATATTAATGATTTTTAAGGGAGCGCCTTTGTTCACTAAAATACCTACTGTATAGTACCTACCTAAGGTAAAAATATTAAACTAAGTTTAAAATAGGTATTTAGTTAGTTGGAGCGGGCTGTTTTTCGCAACTCGACGTCCTGTAAGTGCGCCTATTTTGCGTGATTGGGCTGACGCCGCTGGCTATTGCCAGCCCAGCTCCAGGAGGAAACCTAGCAGATCAAAAAATGTATTAAAATAGGTATTTGAATATCAGATTTCTAGTTATACAAAAGGTTAAGAATAAATCTTAATTCTTCTGCCTCAAATCAATTTTAGTTAAATTTTATCAATAAAAATATCATTTGTACATATACACGCATAGCATCACGCCTGTGTTACTCGATGGTGTAGGCAGAGGAGAATTTCTTCCATTTTTCACCGGCTATTTAGGAGGCGAGTCTATTACCGAATCAGGCACAAAATCAAACTTTGAGCTGTAACTAAGATTCTCTATAAATTAGAAAAGTATTGTTGCTCGTCCCGGGAATCTCGGTTATTAAGCGAACATGCTTGCCACTGGACCGTTGGCACCTACAAAGCAATTTTAATATAATTTAATTACATAACTAACACACAAACTGTACCAGATCGCAGACTAAGATACTTTTTATATCTGCTAAGTGACCCGTAACCTAAAAGTATTCATTATAACCTTTTCATCAACTAGGGTCGCATTAACTGAGGCCACAGAATAACGCAAAGAGCGGAGCGACAAGCGATTCTATAATTTACAGCACCCACACTTAACACTTTAACACGTTAAACATCCCCAATACAAAATGTTTTAAAAAACCTAAATTTCATTTTGACTTCGACTTGCCTGATGTTACAAATGATTATCGGTGAGAAGGTGGCAGTGGAATGAGCCTCCATATGGTTATAAACCTTAAAGGAGCAACAATTCCAACCCAACCTCTGCGTGGTGTCACCAGACATCGCACCGGAACACGGCAAGGCCGCTTGGCGATGCGGTTTTGTCTAGTCACAACAACAATTTTATTCCCCCATCCCCGTTCTTTCATCGGACAAGTAGAGGTACGGCTATGCGCCACCGTTATATGGTTGAAATTCCACGGACACGCACAAAGCGGTTTGCTTCCACTTTTATAGTGCGAATTGCCAAGTTGTGGAATTCGTTGACGGCATTTCTGTTTCCCGATAGCTATAATCTACTTGTCTTCAAGTCGAGTGACTCGGTATTTAATAGGTAAGCGCGTTCCATCATAGACTGCAACATTGCTTTACATCAGGCAAGTTGTGGTCAAGCGCAAACCTATTATAGGATAAAAAAATGTCGATTCCATTAGTTTAAATTTGCAATTTTTTTCGACATTTGTCTATTAGAGATAAATATCTAAAGCGCATGAATCGGGTCCCATATTACTCTACCAATGTTAGTAGGCAACTAAGTAACTTGTAAAGAAGAAATAAAATCGCTGGTTTCGTGGCCGTCGTTCGCCCGGATTCCTTAACCACCAAGTTAGTCACCAAAACTTGAAGAATTTGTAGCAATTATATTATTTTATAATCAATTGTTCACTGACCTTTTAGATATAAATTTTTAAACTGCGAAAGCGAAAACGTCACATTTACATTATCAAACTAGCTGCCCCAGCGAACTTCGTACCGCGTATTACTAATGCAATCTTAATATATATATTTCTTGTGTGCGTGTGTATGTGACTGAACTCCTCCTAAACGACTGGACCGATTTTGATGAAATTTTTTGTGTGTGTTCAAGGGGATCTGGGAATGGTTTAGATTCACAATTTTGCGCGGTACGAAGTTCGCTGGGGCAGCTAGTACTTATGTATTTTTTAATGTCACATTATATAAAAAACAACCTTTATCACTTAGGGGTATGAAAAATAGATAATAGCCGATTCTCAGACCTACTGAATACGCATATAAAATTTGGTAAAAATTTGTAAAGCAGTTTCGGAGGAGTACGGTAACAAACATTGTGACATGGAAATTTTATATAATAGATGTTAAATAGAAATTAAAAGAAATAAAGTTTAGAAAGATGAGGGGTTAGATTACATTACCCGTGGTTCTTAGTCCGTTTATAAGAGGTGATTTTAAACCTCTCTTTTTTCTCTATGCTGTCTCCCGTTTCCCGGAAGAGTACAATGCAACTTTCCAACTCCTCCTATTATCTTTCTGATTGGCTGACTTGGCCGGGTTCAAATCCCGAGTCTCTTCACGGCGCGAGTGTCTATCCTGGTGCACAGGAACAACAATGGCAGGATTGCGGTGGTGGGTAAAGTCCCATAGAAAATAAAATATATTTCCTAGTAGTAATAGTTTACTACTTTTATGGCATGGTCGGTAAGATACTTGCTTTTCACACCGCATATCGTGCGTTCGATTCCCACCTAAGTCAGACATTTGTGTGATGAACATGTCTGTTTGTCTTGAGTCTGGGTGTCAAGAGAAAAGTATTATATTTAGTATATTACCAGTTATCTGGATTCCATAGTACAAGCTCTGCTTAGTTTGGGATCATGACCGTGTGTGTTAATTACACACTATATTATTATTATACATTTCCTGAATTATGAAACAAATCTATATTATTTCTATATTTTATAATTAACTTGAAGAGAGGTGATTATAATAGATATTTTTTGCTTTCAAACAGTAAAAACACTAATAAACTACAAATCAGGTACACAGACACACAGTATACATACGTCAAAATAATACCCTTGTTTTTATCGTGGGTTAAAAATAGAAATATTAGTTTTGTTACCGAGAGAAATAAGACAAAATGAAATTGTCACAAATGTTTACTTAACACCTCAATATGTCACCATCTATCAACTATGAAACAACTTGAGAAAATCTATATAAAGAGAAATTCTTATTAGTATTTTCTTAAATTTACTCGAATATCACAATTGAAATAAAACTATTTTATAACGGATTTTATCGCGGTTAATTTTGGCTAGTAATTCCCGATGTTTCAAAGTCTTTCCAGACTTCATTGTCACGGGTGGACTGAGGTATTTGACGTTCAAACTTATTCATCACAAATATTACTGACTGCCAACAAACATTAAATTATTTAAGTCGCATTCAAATATAAGCAAACTGTGCTCACGGTGTCTTGAATTCTGTGTGGCTTTCGCTTGGGTTTTGGTACAAGTAAATTAACCATTTAAAAAAAAAGACCATCAAATAGTTTTATTTCGATGTGAAATTATTTTTGTTTTAGGGCTAAAGTAATCATCGTACGAGTAGCGAAGCTAGAATAAAAAAAATGTTCTTCGTCGATTGACCACCTGCTCTACTATAGCTTGTTTAAAAAAGGTCACACGATTTTTCATTGCACTTCAACCCTTTTTAGTGTCCCACAGCCGGGCACGGGTCTCACACTCGCTAGTCAAGTGTGCATCGGTGAATGTCACATGCTCTCGAATGATTAGTTCTCAGCAATGCCGGTTTCCTGATCAGGTTTTCCTTTTCCGATATCGAGCAGCGGCAATGAAACAATGAACACAAAGATGTGTGGGACTGGGGTTTGAACCCGCGACCTTATATTTCAAAGGCGAGGCCTATACCGCTGCACCGCCACCGTTCTTTTTTTTTCATACGTTTAGTTAAAACTGTTTTCATTATTAATGATCAATAAATTAATAATACAATTAATTAGGCTCATTAATTTTTACCTAACTACCTATTGTGCTATTAAACGTGTTATTATTCTTGTTATTTTGACAAAAATTGTTATAATTATAGCACTAATGAAAAATTAATTATCACCAAAATTATGTGTAGGAAAATATAAATAATTATTTATTTATTATCTAACGAATAAAAACGCTTGGAATTAAGTCGCTCTAATTCAACACACTAAACAAACAAAATGTAATAGATATAAGTACTTAATTTAAAAAAGGGAAAAATCCTACTGAGTTTTTTGGCAGTGTTTCTCAGTAGTTGCCAGTCATTCACTGCACGGATTTCGGGTCAAAATAATTCAAATATTTCATTCTCAATATTCAATGAGCTAATACTAGGTTAATATTTCGCTTCGGCTCGCGCGTATGTCGGTTAACTATTGTATATCCTTTTCTGGGGCTCAAACTATTTCCATACCAAATTTTATCCAATTCGGTTGAGTCGTCTTGGCGTAAAACTCGACATACAAACAGAGTTACTTTCGCATCCTACTAATATTACAAACGCGAAAGTTTGTAAGAAGTTTGTAATTTGTAAGAAATGTAACACTGGATGGAATTGGATGATATTTAGCACAGAGATAGATTATGGTCTGCACTAACACTTAGGCTACTATTTACCCCAATAAGTGCCACGTGTAACCGTGGGCGGAAGCTAGTTAATAATATTAGTAGAGTTTTAATGCTTTTTCACTCGTTTCCACATCTAGACCTGTTTGATACTTTATGATTGTTCATTGTTTCTTTCTAGACACGCAATAATAATAATAAAATATAGTGGGACATTAACACACAGGTTATCTGATCCCAAACTAAGCAGAGCTTGTACTATGGAAACCAGATAACTGGTAATCTATATAAAAAATGAATCCCTATTTCCCTTGGTCACGCCATCACGAGTGAACGGCTGGACCGATTTCGCTAATTCTTTTTTTAGAATATTACTTGAAGTACGAGAACCATTCTTACGCAGAGAAAAATAAAAAAAACAGTCGCCTCCGAGAGGGCTTGAAAGATTTTTATGGAATCTTATAAGTATCTATATTCGATAGGTCTGAGAATCGGTCGTAATCTATTTTCGGACCCGGTAGGTGGCACTGCTTTACCGGGCAGGACGACGTCTGCGCCGCTAGTATACTACATATAATACTTTTCTTTTGTAAATGCATATAGATAATTACACCCAGACTCAAGACAATGTGCATCACACAAATGTCTGACTTGTGTGGACCAACCATGCCACCGGCACCAAATGAATTTGAGCGAAAATGCTTTTACGAGATTTACACTCGGCGTCGAACCACGTTAAATGCTACACCCCTCTTTTTTGTCGGAATTCAGAGACAAAGTAAAACGCAGTAGGTATATTAAAACTGCCTTTGGTGATAAAATGTCGACGAGTCCGATATCGACTACAGTTAGAAGGCTTCGTCGCGGCCTGGATTAACTCAATACTGTACGGTTAACTTGCCCGAATTCATATTAACGTTGGTATAGTTTAAAATACCAACCCACTTCATGTCACTAACTTTAAACTCGACGACCTCGGTAGTAATATTTGTGTAACAAAAAAGATTACCGTTGGGGAAAGCGAGTTCTTGAGTAGAGACCAAGTATTGGCAAACGTAGCGTAGGACGCCCTCAGACTAGGTGGAGTGACGATCTTTGCATAGTGGCTGGTAAGAGCTGGATGAGAGTGGCCGCGGATCGTGCTCAGTGGCGTGCTTTAGGAGAGGCCTATGTCCAGCTGTGGACTAGGATAGGCTCATGATGTTGATGATGAACAAAAAAGATTTGTTTCGGTGTCTGGTTGGTCGAGGGACTACCCTCCTTGCCTCGGAGAGCACGATAAGTTGTCGGTCCCAGTTGTTATTTAACACATCTATGACAATTGTTACATGTAGTTAGGAGCCAATATAATCTGACATCTGGTCTAAGCATCTCGGCTACTGGTTCCCTACGGGTTTCGAGGTCTGATGGCAGTCGCTCGTATAATTCTGGTAGCTAGCCGCATCAGGTTAGACTGGGAACCGACCACAAGTCCTAAACCCGCACTTGGCCAGCGTGTGTGATTAAGGTCTAAACTCTCTCAACTTTAATCCCAATCTTAGAGTTGAGAGAGTTTAGAGTTTTGGTGTTTACCCTCTTTCTTACCAATAATAAACTTTTTAATCAGTATGCAATTTATTTTGGTGGTTTCTGTATCAATCATAGAACAAATTTCCATTGATTGTTTTATTTTTTTATTCTTCACTAAATCAGAAAATTATGGACTATCTATTCGCAACATTATTGATGGGAGCGCGATGCGCAAAATTAGCGGTCAATGACAGTACCATCAGTATCTATAATAACCATCTTTAAAAAAATTCGTGTATAAATAGTTTAATTTTTGAAGTTTATTTAAATATTATAATTATGTTACTGAATAATATTTCTGTTTGTTTCAGATTTAATAAATATGGATCACAAGGAGTTTCGAGTAAAAGGTAAGCCATAATTCATAATAATAATAATTCATAATTCATTTATTGTTCATGAACATGGGATTCAATAAGATGGTGACACATAAAATGGACGAGTACGCCATGTTTTACCTTATGGCGTATGAACATTATAGTTAAAATATAGATTTTATAACAATCTTTCAATATCGGGTAAAATGGTCCAACTATGCTCTTGTATTGGTGATGATCTTGCGCCCCTAAATCTCGCAAAAGATGCACCGACCAGATATCAACAGACACCGCATAGCTGTTGCCCTCCACTCGCCAACTTATCGCACCTTTAAAAACAAACCGTTACTAAACGAATTTTTTAGGAAAAGAGTTACTAACGCCATCTTTATTAAAGTAACTTCAAGACTATTTTTTTTATTCTGTAACTAGATCTGCCCGCGGCTTCGCCCGCATAATTGATCTCACTAATCTTATTTCTCCATACAAACTATTGAACCCCGTTTCACCCCCTTAAAGGGTTGGTTTTGAAAAATCCTTTCTTAGTGCACCCTTAGACCCTATAAGGAACCTATGTGCCAAATTTAGAGTCTCCAGACCCAGCGGTTTGGGCTCTGCGTTGATATGTCAGTCAGTCAGTCAGTCAGTTTCTTCTTTTATATATTTGAAGATAGTAGATAGACTTGCGTTTGACCACAACTTGCCTGATGATAAACACGATGTAGTCTACGAAGAAATGTGCTTACCTAGTAAATATGTTTACTCGCGATTTGAAGACAGGCAGATTATAGCTATCGGGAAACAGATGCCGGCAGCGAATTCCACAACTTGGTAGTTCACAATAATGATTTTAAATGATATCTCAGAAATAAAAAAAAATATGGAAAAGAGTTAGGTACTATTTGAATCAAAAAATACTTTTCTCAATTAATATTTTAGTGTAAGCAAATAAATATCCATCAACATGACCCCATACGATGGCTCGAAACACCGTGATCTTAAATTCTATTACGAAAATCCGAGATTTTTTTATATATGCTCCTGTGTTAAATATTATATTTCCGTCTAGAAACAATCAAGCGCAGACCTATTATAGGAAAAAAAATATATTTAAAAGTGCGCTACGTCATTACCACTGTGCGAAACTGCCAAGTTGTGGAATTCGTTGCCGGCATCTATGTTTCCCGATAGCTATAATCTGCCTGTTTTCAAGTCACGAGTGAATCGTTATTTACTGGGTAAGCGCGTTCCATCGTAAACTACATCATTGATTAACAACAAGTTGTGGTCAAGCGCAAACCTATTATAGGTTAAAAACAACAATAATCATCAAATTAGCAATTAGCTTAGCAAAAGCAATTAGCATGCTATAAGGTGAATTCGCATGCTAATGAAATTAATACGATTTCGCATTACTTACCATCATTAAAGACACAATAAATCCTTGCCCTACAGTTCATGATCAATATTTTTCAAATAACTGCAATTATATAATGAAGCCTAGATCTAAGACACAATTATTTGTAATATCAAACTATAATTAATACATAATGAACTACGTATAATTGAAATAATTTTGACGCACGTTGCCACAATATTAATTAAATAGATACCAGGTAGGTTTTGGAGACCGAGTCACCTTAGTCCGTGGGTGTACCTTTAATTGAATGGTGACACCGTGCAGAGAGGGTGGGTCGGAATAACTCCTCCTCTAAGGTATTTAACCATATAAAGTCTAATTGCACTGCCACCTTCTCACCGAAAATTATTCGTAATCACGAGTAAATCGGTATACTGGGCAGGCGCGTTCCATCATAGACTGAACACCAGTAGGTTAATTCACGTAATTAAATAAGTTCTGTTGCAGTTGAGTTGCAGTTAAGTTTCGATCAAAACAGCCCTTTTCGTACTCTCGTACTCAAAGATGTGTGGGCACGACTGGGAATCGAATCTTATATTTCAAAGGCGACGCTGATACCGCTGCACCACAGCTGCTCAAGCAACAAACTAAATCTTTTTAACTTTTAACCAACCAATTTTGATGTCTTTTCTCTTTGGCAACATAGTGGGACATTAACACACACGATCATCTGATCCCAAACTAAACAGAGCTTATACTATGGAAACCATATAACTGGTAATATACTACATATAATACTTTTCTTTTGTAAATACATACTTAAACATAGATAATTACACCCAGACACAAGACAAACAGATATATCCATCACACATTGACTCGGGTGAGAATCGAACCCACAACCTGCGGCCTGAAAAGCAAGCATCTTACCGACCACGCCACTGTCCTGCCAAATTAACTTGTACCTATAAGAAATAACTGTTTTCCTATGGACCTACAGTCTGAAATAAATAAATAAATATTACTCCATTGTTAATTTAGAATATCTAGTACATCTTATTGCATCCCAGCGAACCCGGGGCGGGTATATGAAACTAGATAAACTTGGTACAATAAAATCAAATCAGCGATATCTTGTAGGATTTGTGTTATTGAGTCGTTTGCGCATCATGAACGGGTAAACCCCGTTTTATTGGGTGTTTATTGTTGTTTGTTTGAATCAATTTGTTTATGTAGATAGCCCATATATAATAGTAGGGGAGCCGAAGAGAGGATTTTGGGATTTACTCCAGCACGACAGATTAAGATATGGGAATTGTTGAATACCTAAATTCTTAGCTTCTTGTATAGTGAATTTACAGTAGCCGATCAAAATATTTCTAAGAAATATTTGTTGGGTGAAAATACTCGTCAGAGCACATTATGTTGTGTATTTATCAATTGTCAGGCAAATCGAGCCAGAAGCAAGTAAAAGGGAGCTCTACAAATTCACGATGCTTTATAGTCACCTGGGTCCATTTCAGTTTGGTTAATTCCATTGGCCAAAATATTTTAAGGATGCCAGGAGAACACACTGTACTTTTATTACGCTTTGGAAGTAACGAAATCTTAAAAAACCCTGACAATCCTTTTGCCACCGCTGAAAAGGTAGACATTACGTAATCTATTTTTGCTACCACTTAACCTTTAAAGCCGACTCAGTATCGATGATGCTCGAGTAACTTCACATTTAGCATCTTCGGCTCCCCTAGTAGAACGGTCAGTATGGGAAATTCTCAAACTTTAAAACATAGTAAAAATCTTAAAAATGTTATCAATTTTAGTTAGTTTTGGGGGCTGGGTGACCTTCGTCTTTGGGAGTGCTTTGCCTTTGCCTAACCTTTTATCTGAATCCCCACACGTGGTCCCCGGGTGGTGCAAATCAGGTTACAATCAACTGGTAATTATGTTTACTGGTAATTAACTGGTGGTAAATTTCGGCCGTGGTTAGTGACCACCCACCAGACAAAGTCACACCGCCAAGCGGCCTTGCCGTGTTCCGGTGCGATGTCTGGTGACACCATGGAGAGAGATGCATTCTTTATGGTTTCTAATCATACGGAGCATTCCACTGCCATCTACTGACCGAAAATCATTCTTAAATAATCACGAGTGAATCGGTATATTGGGCAGGCGCATTCCATCGTTGACTACATCATTGCTTAACATCAGGCATGTTGTGGTCATGGGCAGACCTGTTATAGAATTTTTAAACAAGTAACAAGAAAAACTGCATTCATACAGATAAGAAAAACTTGTACGCAGCACGGGAATCGAACGAGTCGTTTATGTAAAATAAAATTAACACTATTGCTTACCAATTATGTCTAAACTTTAGACTAACTTTTATAAAGTTTAGACATAATGATTCATCAAAATTAAAAAAAATATTCCATTCAATGTTGAAGCAGTCGGGTTATTGATTTCTTAAATAATTAATTTTGTTTGTTAGTCATTACAAAAGAAAAAATTCGACAAAATCGTGCTCGAGTCCGACCCGCAGTTTTAAAAAAAAAAGTAGTCAACACAGTTCCTTTCAGCGGATCTTATTTAACTTGTACCCGACAAAGGCGTACAAAGACTAGAAAATAAATTGACTAACATATAGATGTGCTTTCTGTTTGAATCAATTTAGTTGTAAACTAGGGTTAAAGAAAAAGTAACTTTTTTTTGCCCAGTATACCGATTTACCAGTTACGAATGATTATCGGTGAGAAGGTGGCTGTGAAATGATCCTCCATATGATTAGAAACCTTATAGGAGCAACAATTCCGACCCACCCTCTCTGCATGGTGTCACGAGACATCGCACCGGAACACGGCAAGGCCGCTTGGCGGCCGAAGCCTACCACCAGTTGATTGTCATCTGATTTGCACCAGCCGGGGACTACGTGTGGGGATTCAATTATAGGTGTACACCCACGGACAAAGGTGATTTAGCCTCCCAAATTAACTAACTGGCCTTTATATCTGGTCTCTATATTATTAAAACGACTTGTTTTACTAACACTTCAACCCTTTTTAGTGTCCCACAGTGCACGGGTGCAACTATCTCACGAGTTGAGAGAGTTTAGCCCGTGATCCATACACGCTAGCCAAGTGTGGGTTTGTGGATGCCACATGTCCTTTAATTATTAGTTCTTGCACATGCCGGTTTCGTTACAATGGAGTATTAACCACTTATCATAGGCTGTTTAGGTCATATACGTAATAAAGGGTATGCATATTGCTCTTCATCGGGCACCACACCAAAGTTCGAGCTGTAACTAAGTATATTATTATTTCAAACGTCGTTTTGCTTGACTCGGGACTCACTGGACCAAAGAGACTTTTTTGGTAATAATGTTTTTTTTGTTTAGCCAAAGAGATGGTGGACTACATAGCAGATTATTTGGAGAACATACGAGATAGAAGGGTGTACCCTGGGGTTCAACCAGGGTACCTTCACAAGAGGCTGCCGAAGGAGGCGCCCCAGCAGCCTGAACAGTGGGACGACATTTTTAAAGATGTTGATGAACACATCATGCCTGGGGTAAGTAAAACACATTTCTTAGCTTATACAACCTAAAGGCTATATTGAAATAAAATTACTTTATAACGGATTTTACTTCATGGCCATGGTGGAGTCACCACTGTCCACCCGTGACCATGAAGTCTGATAAGACTTTGAAACGTCGGGATCTAAAATCCAAAATATACCGCGATAAAATCCGTTATAAAGTAGTTTTATTTCAATGTGTGATATTCGCGTAAATCTAAGACATTATTAAAGGCAGAAATTAATAAGAAGCTTTTGACTAAAAATCAGGATTATCAGACAATTTTAGGCAGGCGTGAATAATCAGGTAAGAAGACGGTATTCCAATAAAATAACTACGGCAAATATCACTTCACCCCGATCTCTCGATAGCACAATCATTAATTCTACTAGATAATTACAGATCGCTAAGATTACATTGGATTAAAGCGTAACGTAAATGTTCTCCTTCTTTCTCTTTCTTTTTCTTTTCTTTCTTTCTTTAACGTCCGCCACGATACGCAACGACGACAAAAACAAAACCAAACCAACCGTCCAACACAAAGTGTCAGCCCTGCCGTGATGGCCGCTTCACCCGTGCACGATGTTCATTTGTTCGTTCATATTGACATTTTCGAGTGACAGCTGACTTCAAAGACGTACGCGATGACAGTATAAAATGACAGCTGATGATGGTTATTATTATTTTTTCTGGTTAACTTTTGTCATCCGATGTAATTGACACTAATCAATAATTACAATACAATGTTGTGTAACTATGTCCGAGAGTTCTGATACCCATGCCACAAGTTAAATCTTAGTTTTCAATAAAAAAAATATCTTTATCTAAATATCGTCGGTCGGATTCATTACCGGAACATTTCCGAAATCATGTGTTGTGAGATAAGTACGCAGAATGGTAGGGAATTGAATATATTTTCAAAATCACTAACGGTACAACTCAGATTTCAGTTTTAATTGACAGAAAACTATATATTCTGATACAGAAAAATTGATTTTAATAATCTCTTCGTTTTCAATAGCAACTTTAAACCTTAATTACTCAGAACAGTATAATTTTGAAATGTTCCATTATTGTTTCTGACCGACGATATATAAAAGAAGAAACTGACTAATTGACTGACATATCAACGCAGAGCCCAAACCGCTGGGTCGGGAGACTCTAAATTTGGCACATAGGTTCCTTATGGGGTGTAGGGGTGCACAAAGAAAGGATTTTTGAAAACTCACCCTTTAAGGGAATGAAACGGGGTTCCAAAGTTTGTATGGATAAACAAGATTAGTGAGATCAATTTCGCGGGCCAAGCTGCGGGCGGAAGCTAGTAAGAAATAACATTTCGACAGGTTCAAGTTTGAATTCGTAAACTTATTTTCAATTCGTACCTACTTATTAGGAGAAATATAATTTGAATTTTTTGTTCACAGCTGGTTCACTGGCAAAGTCCGCATATGCACGCATACTTTCCAGCACTGACGTCATATCCGTCAATCATGGGTGATATGCTGTCCAGCGCCCTGAACGTGCTGTGTTTTACTTGGGTAAGTTACTAAAAATATCCTCAGTGTCATAGGATATAGCGTATTCAAATCCTCGGCCGGGCCAAAAATGATTTTGAGAGTAATCAATATTGAAATAAAACTATTTTATAACGGACTAGCAAACCCGGCGAACTCCGTTTCGCCACCAGATGGCTTCGTTTTATGTAACATTTTCCCGCTTTTCTGTTGAAATTTTTCCTGAATTTTTTGCTATAAACCTCACGGAGCCCGAGACCTTTCCAACGAATGCAAAACCGTGGAAATCGGTTCGTGCGTTCCGGAGTTATAGCGTCAGGAAGGAAAACCCGACTTATTTTTATATAGTAGATTTAATCGCGGTTTATTTTAGATTTTAAATAGTTCAATTAAAGTAATAATCATTTAATCATACTTTGGTTAATAATCAATTTCTACTTTAATCAATTTCTCAGCACTATTCTCAACTTTCTTACGAGTTGAGAGAGTTTAGGACTTAATCCACACACGCTGTCCAAGTGCGGGTTGGTGGATGTCACATGTTTTCGAGTCATTACCAACATTTTCTTCCCCGATATTGAGCAACGGCGATGAAACAAGTCACACAGAGATGTGTGGGCACGACTGGGAATCGAAGGCAAGGCATTGTATTTCAAAAAGATAATATGAATACGGTGGTAAATAATTAGTAAGAAATTAAATTGTTTCTGGTATTAGATATGTAATGGCAACATAAGTTATTTAATAGGATGACTCCTTGCAAAATACATTCAAATTAGTGTATAATTATTAATTTATTTAAATAAATACAGTTAAATTCAGAATAATAGGAAGCATAACTTCAAGTGCCGTTTTTGTGACACAAAGTATTTTTTTTCGATCTCCAGTTTTTGTTTTCGCTGTTTGTCACCATGTCAGAGTTAAATGTATAATTTGCATGTTGTTACATCATCTAGAATTTACCCACGGGCCAAGGTTAATAATCACAAAATGTTCCACGTTACATTTTGATAATAAAGTATTATTATTATTATTACTAGCCTGGATCATCCCACTGCTAGACAAAGGCCTCCCCTAGCACCTTCCAGGCGTCGCGGTCTTCTGCCACCTCCAATTATGTCACTGTCGCTCCAAATGAGCGACATGCTATCTCCTACACCATTGTGTCACCACCGTCATACATTCAGAATTCCTACACTTTTAAGATTCTCATTAATTGTTAAGAAGTGGTAAATTGGATTAAGACTGTACTAAACTAGATAATCCTATATCTTAGGGGACAGTGTTCGGCAAGAGGATTGGTCCCGCAGACGTCGTCCTGCCCGGTAAAGCAGTGCCACCTACCAGGTCTGAAAAAAGATTACGACCGATTCTCAGACCTATCGAATATAGATATAAGATTCCATAAAAATTGGAAAAGCTGTTTCGGAGCAGATTCGTTGTTTTTTTTTTTAATTTTTCTCTTCGTAAGAACCATCCTCGTACTTCAAGGAATATTCTAAAAAAGAATTAGCCAAATCGGTCCAGCCGTTCACGCGTGATGGCGTGACCAAGGGAACTAGGGATTCATTTTTATATATCACTTCAACCCTTTTTAGTCTTCCACTTCTGGGCACGGGTCTTCTCTCAACTGTCTTACGAGTTGAGAGAGTATAGAAGTAGAAGTTTATATAAGTGTACCATATCCAACATGATTGTGTTGGTTTTAGCCAGAAAGCATTGAAAATCGCCACCTGAGTTCTGCAGACACACCGTTGAAAACACGCTGCAAACAGCTGCCAACAGCATGTGCTGCTGGCGGAAAAAAATTGTTGACTGACACGCAAACTTCAAATTCCATTTTCAAATAATTCGCCGGCTGCACGCGCTGCTAGCAGTTGCAATTGGCACCTCGGTTCAGGATGTATTCCCGAGGATAATCTCAGTTTTTTGTACCCAGGCCTCTTCTCCAGCGGGGACCGAGTTGGAAACTATTGCGATGAACTGGTTGGGCAAGCTGCTGGGACTCCCGGAGTGTTTCCTCAATGAGAAGAACGATAGCCCTGGTGGAGGGGTGATTCAGGTAAGCACCAATATTTTCCTATATTGACCTGGTTACCAATCTTAACCTTATGCCCAATGTGGGGAAGGCCTAAGCCAAAAAAAGAAAAAGAAATCTGGACCACCAGACCACACTTTAATCCTTTTCAGTAGCCCACGGCTGAGCACGGGTCTTGGTCACGATGACCAAGTGCGGGTTGGTGGATGTCTCATATCCTCGAATGATTGTTTCTTAGACATGCCGGTTTTCTCACTATTTTTTTCTTCACCGATATATCACGCAATAATTGGCGGAGGTAGCGCTTGATTGTTTAGCTGTATCGACACCAGCGTGACCAGATTTAGATTGACCGTTTACAGCCCATATAGAAGTTTTAAAGAATCTCGCGTGAGCATTAGAAGGGGAGCGGGAGTTGAGGATAATATTACAATATCTCATCAATGGGGGAAAAACTTACCAATGGAGAGTCGAAAAATTCTCAAAAATGCCTCACCTCACAGCATGAATTTAATCATTATTCAAGTAAATATTACCTGTGGCTGTTTAATCTTATTCTATTTCTGCAGTTCTGATCTAATATTTAATATACACCTATCTTCCATCAGACCACAGCTAGTGAAGCTACCCTAGTGAGCCTTCTAGCAGCTCGTAGCAGAGCGCTCATGCAGCTATCCAAGCTGAACCCTGAGCTGCATTCAGCAGAACTGCTGGGTCATCTGATCTGCTACTGTTCAGATCAAGCGCACTCTTCAGTTGAGAAAGCTGGATTAATTGGTAAGTTTTAGCACCTGTAAATTTATTCGGCCAGTCATATTTACAGCAGAATCGACAATTGCACCGTTGTATACGAGTTCTTGGGAGGAGACCACGGAGCATACGTACTGGAATACGGAGGATGCGCTCAGACTCTCGCGGTTGTGTCACCTATGGTTCCCGTGACACCCTGGCTTAGGATGCGAGAAGGAACACCGGGGGGGTTTTAGTTCAGGCAACCCGTATGGAGTCTCACATGCCCCCCGCCCTGTGTCCATATAAGGCGGGGGGATCCATAAAGATTTCCCCCCGGTAAACAAAAAAAAAGGATCCGCTCAAGACTGATGGCGGCCTTATACACTACGGTCTACTAGAGAAGTTTGCCTGTGAACCTGTCAAAAAGACTTAATGCTAAAATTAAGTAACTAAAATGTTAGTTAACTTGACTGAATGATAACATTGTTACAGGGTTGGTCCGCATGAGGTACGTGGAGTCGGATGAACACCAGAGCATGCGGGGAGACAAACTGGATGAAGCCATTACCAGTGATAAGGAGAAAGGCCTCGTACCGTTCTGGGTAAGTGGAAAATGTATACCAATATCACGAACATTTACTGAAGTTGCAGAGAGAGACATATGAGAAAGGCCATAGAATCTTGGGTGCTTCACCTTCGTCCGTAGGAGTGCACCTTTGATTTGAATCCCCATACGTGGTCCCCGGTTGGTGCCAATCAGATGACAAACTAGTAACAACTGGTAATAATTGGTGGTAGACTTTGACCATGGTTAGTGATCACCCACCAGACAAAACCGACCAAGCGACCTTACCGTGTTCCTCTATAGTTACTAATCATATAGAGCCTCAATCTACCGAGTGAATCTATATATTGGTCAGTTGCGTTCTATAGTAGACGGCATCATTGCTTAAATCTTGAATTTCTTTTGAATCCTGAATCGCACAAGCGAAGTTTCACCGACGAATAGTATATATACAACTTCCTTCAAAAGAAAAGCGGGGGAGTGCCGTGATCGCCGGGCATCACATCTTGCCCGGCTGGACGATCTTCCGTTTAGGTACACTGGACTTCTCCAGTCCCTCCACACACGAACCACGTGCTCGTTCACCCAACGGATCTCATTAATATTATCCCCTGAGGACCATAGACTACTAAGAGAACCTTGCTGAGAACTGACAATCACAGACATGTAACGATATTTGATCATGGCGTCTTAGAACGTCGCAAATTTTTTAGTTTTTTGAAGTGAAAACTTCTTTAGCGGCGTTGAGCACTTTTTCTGTAATGGGTATAAAATCTTAAACTCGCGTCAGGACACGTGACCTGATCGAAAAAGCGTAAGACGGATGGAGAGTAGACAGCTACTGTTTCGTTTAGGCAGCGCAGGGCGCTTGCGCGAATGTTTTCACTACTGCCGGCACTCCCGGAGTGCAACCCGTCTTTTTTTTTTAATACTAATCTTTTAAAACCTTGTATACTTAAATAATGATAGTTTTAATGTAATGACCGTACAAGACCGCTGAAGTTTTATCAGTTTTTTTACTACTAATCTTTTAAAAGCTTGTATGCTTATTTAAACTTAATATTGGCAAAATTGCGGAATAACATAATAACATGTAACCCGCGCGTGACATTGACGTCTTGACAGCTGAATGATGAAATCGGGAATGTCGGTATCTAAAATCTAAAATAAACCGCGATAAAATCCGTTAAAAAGTAGTTTTATTTCAATGACTAATATGTATTTCGTTTTTCTAAATGTCAAACATTTTAATCCTCGGGGAAGAATGAAACATCGAATCAATTTACTGTAAAACATTGTTCCTACAAATCTTTCCTCTCAAGAGACTCAAGAAATATTACAAAATCCTCTCAAATTAATACTGTATTTGTTATTTTAAGATTGTTTTAAACTTCCGCCGCTTGGGGACCAATTTGTTCAGGATTGTGGAAAGCTGCTTATAGTTTAAAATATCAAGATTGTCTGTTCTAGTAATAGAAGGCAAAGAGGATATATCGCAGTTAATACTTGTCATACATTTAGATTGGATTTTAACGACAAATAGAAAGGGGGGTTATAAATTTAATAATATAATAATAATATAGTGGGACATTAACACACACGGTCATTTGATCCCAAACTAAGCAGAGCTTGTACTATGGAAATCAGATAACTGGTAATATACTACATATAATACTTTTCTTTTGTAAATATACCTATACTTAAATATAGGTAATTACACCCAGACACAAGACAAACAGACATATTAAAACAAATGTTTGTCTCGGGTGGGAATCGAACCCACGACCTGCGGCGTGAAAAGCAAGTATCTTACCGACCACGCCACCGGCCCGTCAATTGCCTCGGTGGTACCTAATTGTGTTTGTATAATAACCGCGAGGTCCCGGATTCGATTTCCAGGTTTATACTTAGAGAGTCTTAGTTGAAACACAAAGTTTAGAGTAGTGCCCGATGAAAGGCAATAGGCTCACCCCCTTTTAAGTCTGGGACTTAAACAAAGCCGGCAAAAAGTGGGTGACATTCACCTCTGCCTACGCTTTGAGAGAGTTGAGGCCTTAATCCACACACGCTGACCAAATGCGGGTTGATGGATGTCATTGTCTTCATCCTGAGGAAACTACCGTGTCTGGTTTGATGTTTTTTTGTTGTGATGAAACAATTCATTTAAAAATGTGCACGACCGGGAATCGAACTCGCAACCTTATTATCCATAGGCGAATCCGATACCACTGCGCTACTGCTGCTTTCATCGTTAATTAACCTTAGGTTATGTTTAATAATATATCCGGGAATCGAATCCATAACCTTTAAGCGTTAAGGATGTTATAAATATAACAATTAATTGAAAATTATCGTTTATATCACACTTGTAATTACCTGTATCATAGAACATAGAACAAAGATATAAATCGCGCTAGATACGCTACAAAGTTAACGAAAGAATTGACGCCAAAATATATTCTGAACTAATATTAAAAAAGGTAATGAGTTTGTTTAGTTGAAAGGGCTAGTCTGCTTTTTAACTGACGACTAGAGGGGATTCTCAATTTTATTGGTGCATTATTAAGTTTTTTGTATGTACGTATCTCACAAAACTGATTTCAGTTTGTTTAATTTTTATCCTATAATAGGTTTGCGCTTGACCACAACTTGCCTGATGTGAAGGGATGTTACAGTCTACGATGGAACGCGCTTACCTAATAAATTCACTCGTGATTTGAAGACAGGTATAGCTATCGGGAAACAGACATGCCGGCAACGAATTCCACAACTCGGCAGTTCGCACAATAAAAGTGGATGCAAAGCGCTTTGTGCGTGCCCGTGGAATTTCCACCATATAACAGTAGCGCATAGCCATACCTCTACTTGTCCGATGGAAGAACGGGGATGAGGGATTAAGATTGTGTAATTGTCTGTGGATACACACATTCAGGTTAACAATGGTTATAACACTGCGTGAAAACACGATGAGATTTATAATCCGAGTTACACTATGGCCACGGGACTTGGCGTCGGGCGGCGCGTTTTACAATTTCATCTTTCATTGCGTATTTGTTTTAGAAGTGTCTAAAGACAAGTGAACGCGACTGGGCAATGAACTACAAAATCGCCTGTCGCACCGCTCGACGCAGTGTCCCGTGGCCACGGCGTTAAGTGATTCTTGTTTAATTTGATGCGGAATTCATTTTCTGGAAATTTTTATCTGTATTTTTAAACATAGTCAAAATGTATAGTTCCCCCCAAAAAAGAAAGTGTTTTATAGCAACTTCGATTTGTATTCATTCAATGTTGAAACACAATGTTCAACTTTTAAATAAAAACTATTTTCATTGAAAAAAAAAATACTTAAACGTAATAGGGATGACAAAAAAAATAGTTTTGTCCAATATATAAATTAATTAAAAATATTGGACACGTATTTTTCTTTTTTTACTCGAAAATTCGAATTCGATAATTCGAATTTTTGAATTCTCGAACGACGTTACACCTAGGTAAGTTTTACGTAAGGGTATGACGTAGCGCACTCCCATTCCATAACCTTAATGCGTTATATCTTTGTATTGTTCTATTTTTTCAATAATAAATAAAATAAAAATAATTTATTTCGGACCACAATGATCCATAATGGGTTAGTAGAAACTTAAGAACTATGTTAGTAATTAATTGATTGTTAGTAATCAATGAGAAAATAAAAATACGTGCTATTTTTTTTAAATCTTCGATAGGTTTGCGCTTGACTACAACTTGCCTGATGTTAAGCAGCGATGTAGTATACAATGGAACGCGCCAGCTCAGTATACCGATTCACTCGTGATTACGGATGATTATCGGTGAGAAAGTGGCAGTGGAATGAGCCTACATATGGTTAGAAACCATAAAAAAGCAACAATACTAACCCTTACAATCTTACTGATTAATCAAAGTACGATTTTTCATACTGTCGTCATCATTTTTATCAGTTTTCTAGGCTTTTATAGTACTTACACATGCATAGCGAAACGGTCCGATAAAAAATCTCACATCTAGTAATTTTACATCTATGTAGTCACTGCTGAAATAATGACTGAGACTCTTCATTTGCGATGAGAATTTAATAAACGCGTGAGCGCTTCCAGCTCATTGGTTTATTAATAGCTTTGGATAATTTTGTTTAGTGACTTAGAACATTTAACATGGTAAGTGTTATACGCAACTTGTATTACGAAATTCTTAGAAATTGTAACACGGAACTGTCATTGCACGCGTTCTCCTCTGCCGAGGTACCTGAACAGTTTGTATGCATAAACTGTTTATGTTTTGGGGGCTGAGTCGCCTTCGTCCGTGGGTGTAGACCTTTAATTGAGTCCCCACACGTGGTCCTTTGGTGGTGGGAATCAGGTGACAATCAACTGGTGGTAGGCTTCGGCAGTGGTTAGTGACCACCCACCAGACAAAGCTGCACCGCCAAGCGGCCTTGCCGAGTTACGGTGCGATGTCTTGTGACACCATTTAGTGAGGGTGGGTCGAAATTGTTGCTCCATATAGGTTTTTAACCTTAAAGAGGCTCATTCCACTGCCACCTTCTCACCGATAATCATTCGTAATCACGAGTGAATCGGTATACAGAGCTGGCGCATTCCATCGTACACTACATCATTACTTAACATCAGGTAAGTTGTAGTCAAGCGCCAGCCTATCGAAGAATAAAAAAAAAGTGTTTGTTTTTTTTTTCAACTTCTAAATAAATTCCAGGTGTGCGCAACATTGGGTACCACAGGATCGGTAGCGTTTGACAATTTGCGGGAGATCGGAGCTGTTTGTGAGAAACACAGCGCTTGGCTTCACGTGGACGCGGCTTACGCGGGCAGCGCGTTTGTGTGCCCCGAATATAGGTAAGAGAAATCCCTACTAATATTATAAATGCGAAAGTAACTCTGTCTGTCTGTTTGTTACGCTTTCCCGCTTAAACTACTGAACCGATTTGGATGAAATTGGGTATGGAGGTAGTTTGAGACCCGAGAAAGGACATGGGGTAGTTTTTATGCGACTGCGCATAAAGAAGGTAATGTTTTGGCGCGTTAACCGACATACACGCAGGTAAAGCCGCTGTTGGAAAGCTAGTTAATAATAATAAAATTGCTTTTAGTTGTTAAATAAAGAGCAGCGGTGGCGCAGCGGTATGGGCCTCGCCTTAATAAGGCCGCGGGTTCGATTCCCGGTCGCGTCCACACATCTTTGTGCGAATTGTAACATCGCCGCTGCTCAATACCGGTGAAGGAAAACATCGTGAGTAAACCAGCATGTCTAAGAACTAATCATTCGAGGACATGTGACATCCACCAACCCGCACGTGGCCAGCGTGTGTGGATTAAGGCCTAAACTCTCTCAACTCGTAAGACAGTTGAGAGAAGACCTGTTCCCAGCAGTGGGATACAAAAAAGGGTTGAAGTGAATGCTGGGCGTCAAAAAACTCCTCCGCATTAATGTCGGTTGGTAGCGTACCAAGAAGGCTGGCAGCATTGCCACGGTGAATAGCAAGGCTCCATCTTTGGCCTAAGTCTATCCCAGCCTTCTTGAAATAAATAATTTTATTTCAGACATTGGCTGCAAGGGGTAGAGATGGCAGATTCCTTTGCCTTTAACCCTTCTAAGTGGTTGATGGTCAATTTTGACTGCACGGCTATGTGGTAAGTAGATAACAAATACATGCGTACACGTCAAGAAATACGCAGTCCCGGATTAAGCAAGCGCGGGGCCCGTAGCAAATCATATTGAGAACCCTTTGTTCTGCTATGGGCTTTTCAATAAAAATTTGTTAAATAGATAATTTTTATCTTAGGAATATTACTCATGTTTTAACAATACATACAAAAAAAATCTCTAGAAATATTACTAGATAGTGAGCAATCAGCTCTATGTAATATGGCACATAATAACAGGTGTCACTTCAATATAGTGCTCTGAATGGAACCACTTGCACTAGCCTTAGGAAGTTTTAACGTTTGGAGGTTCATATACGCGGGGCCCTCCTTTGTGCAGGGCCCGTAGCTAATCCGGCACTGGCTTTACGGTCCCAGTATAAGCTGATCTCGCATTGTATAGAATTTCTGTACAACGAGAGGTCAGCATATAATGGATATTTAGAGCTATCACGCCCATATTATCCGAAAGTGTAGGCAGAGGTAAATATCATCCACTTTTCGACGGTTATGTATAGGTCCTCTAAGCAAAAGGAGCAGCGGAGCGCAGTGGTACGGGCCACAACTTAGAAATACAAGGTTGCTGGTTTGATTCTAAGTTGTGCCCACACATCTTTGTGTGAATTGTATAATCTCCGCAGCTCAATATCGGTGAAGGAAAACATCGAGAGGAAACCGGCATGTCTAAAAACTAATAAGGATATGTGACATCCCAGCGTGTGTGGAGTAAAGCCTAAACTCTCTCAACTCGTAAGATAGTTGAGAGAAGACCCGTGCCCAGCAGTGGGACACTAAAAAGTGTTGAATTGCAGTAAAAGGTGGCGAGCTTATTGCCTTTCATCGGGCACGATTCCAAACTTCGAGCTGTAGCTAAGATTCTCTAAGTATATTAGAAAAGTCTTTTAGCTCGACCCAGGAATCCAAACTAGGATCTCATCGCCATTTGATTTTTTTTTAATTAAGTAATTAATTAATTAATTGGCAGTATCACATGTTTGGCGGTTTTTAGAGCATTTACATGTTTATTCGATTTTGCCGATCGGATTTGCCAACTAATGTCAGATTTGGGACCTTGTTTTTTATCAGTCATTCATATAATTCAAATTTGCAATGGGTGTTCCGATTTATGTTATTATAAACGACATAACATTGTAGAATTTGAAATAAAAGCCCCTTTTTTGCGTGAATTAAAATGTGTATTATATAGTGATAGTTACAAATTTAATGCTTCGGCGGGTCCCGTACAATAAGATGGAGTAAAATTGCGATTTTTTTGATCACGAAACGTATCGAATAAACTTGTAAAACACGTCTACGTTTATTCTTTGCTTCTTGCGTTCCGTTCCTCAACAAACATTGTTTTTACTTAACAGGGTAAAGGACAGCACAGCTTTACACAGGACCTTCAATGTGAACCCAATCTATTTGAGACATGAGAACTCAGGTATGTTATAGGTACAACCTTAAAAATATCAAGCCATTTGCATCCCACGTACGGGAAGAGGTATCCTCTATTACGTCCGCGGTTTGATTCCTCTATATATCACGATCATTTTAAATCTTTTCTACGTCCATTTTTAAATCCTAAACTATTTCCATACCAAATTTTATCTAAATCTGTTCGGCGGTACAGACATGAAAAGATACAGATAAACGAGGTTCCATTCGCGTCCACATTTCATCGCCTTAAGGGTGAGTTTATAAAAATCGTTTCTTGGTGTAACATTAAACCTCAAGGAAGCTTTGAATCAAATTTGGAGTCTCTAAACTCAGAGGTTTGAGATATGCCTTTTTTTGTCAGTTACTCGGATTTTTCTTATATATTTAAAGAAGAAGAAAATTAAATTATGGTTAGATTAGATTCCGCACAAGGTTTTATTTCCTTATATGAAATACTGATAGTATCTCAGGTTTATATCACAATGGTAAACACTATTGTAAACAGTATTGTATGTGTCACCACCATCATTATCCTATAGCAGTCTATAGGCTGGCCATAAGCCTAACCTTATAAGCACTATTATACCTTTTATCTTTTCTGATGTAACTCATCACTGATCTGATCACCCAGCTAGAGGTTTTCTAACTAGATGTTTGGCAAGTCTACGTTCAAAAACTTGCTTTGTTCATCCTATTTGGATACATATTTGATTGCTTAGATCATTTGCGTGAACAAGTTACCATCCTCTCAAACTTTTAGAAAAGTAGTAGAAATTGAGAAGGTACGCACAATCTTGAATCAACTTGACTTAATGCTTCTTTAATTTAATTATTATAACTAAAACGTGTTGCTTTGTTTCCAGGGAAAGCTATTGACTATATGGTAAGTTAAAATAACCAACTACATCCATTTCAAAGTTTATATTACTGTCACATTCACGAGTTTTTGCATAATAAAGTACTAGTTTGATAATTTGCACATTTGAACACATTTTATACTTTCTTGTATCTTTGATTTTCCAACTATATTCTTTCTTCTTTTTTACACTTTATTTTAATTGGTAACTTCACTATACTAAATTAGGATGGCGACCAACCCAAGAATATACGAAAACTTGCTCTGCGCAAAATAAACCCTGGATTTTCAGTTCCAAAATCTACCATAAAACACAAGTCACCAAAATCCACCAAAATTACTGACTTTATTACAAAACCTATAGATGGAGATACTAAAACCATTCTAAACGGTAATTTGGATGCGAAAAATGAAGAGGATGATGCTAATAATACTGATGTGAACACTAAAAACCAGATTGTGAAAGATATCAATGGTAATATTAATGGTAAAAATGGTGATATTGAAGGTAAAACTACTGAAATTGAGGGTAATGAGGATTTATATGAAGAAGGTAATCTTCATGGGTATAATACTATTTCCAAAGGCTGTGGTAAGAAGATACAACTAGAAGACCCAAATAAAAAGGAACTACTTGTAAGATATGAAGAAGATCCGCTATCGATTATGCTTGAAGCTGAAATAACAAAAGTTAACACTAACTGCAAGTTAAACTAACTAGTTAAATAACTAACGCTTTTATAAGCAGGTACAAGCAGAGATGAATATAACACGCCTGTAATAGTCATAGTCAACGCTTCTCTGATGCAATAACGGCATAGGTAACAAATCAATTTTTTGAGGCAAATAAAGGATTGCGTCCGTGGCGGGATTTAAACAATGAATTAAATGATAGCGCCGTTTAGTTTTAAAATACAATGCAATCTATCAATTGTTTAGTGAATGAGTTCCAGTTATATTTTTTCAGAAAGATCGAATTTTGAATTAGCCTGAGGTACTTTTACTGGTTCACCGGAATCTCCAATGAATGCATGAAAAAAATATCTGTTTCTGAAATTTATTGATTTCGGGGTAAAAACCACGGAATCGTAAAAACAAGAAGTTAGAAGAAGTACACAACTTCTTAGTTCTATTTCTATTGGTGACTATTTTAAGTCCGTCCTCAGAGTTCCAAAGGTCTTCTTATTTGTAAATTAAATGTATATAGGTTTAGCGGTTCAACCCAACTAACTGACCAAGTTGCTTTCGCATTTATAACATTATCAGGGATGGAAGAACGCATGACTAAAAAATAATACAATTTTATTGAAAATAAAAAGCAAAATGGACCAGCATGATTGCAAATGCAACTACTACCCAACGCATGCCCTGCATTAACTTGCCTGTATAATAAATAATGATGTTTCTATGTAAACTTAGCTAGACGTTTTTACGTTTTCTGATATAGTATCAAACTCCTCATGATTAAACACAGGCTTTATTTTAGCATCTATAGCAGCGAATACTTCTTATTCAATGACATTGTCAATTAGAAATTAGTTTGGTTTTGTAATATTGTTGGTTGTAATTTAGTAAGGTCAATTTTCTTTTCCAAGCAAATTATTATTTTTTAATTTAATAGCCTGAAAGCACATTGTTTTACGAATTTACTAGGCTTAAATTATTCCGTTACGTATAGGTTACTAAATTAGAATGTGATTGAATTCACCACTAAAGAAGTCAAAATTAAGGATTTTTTAGTCATAATTAGTTTGAAATCACCGTAGAAAACGTAAAAATATCTAGCGGAGCTTGCATGAAAGTGTTCTAATTTAGTGCGGTAAAAAAATTTTAGTGAGGCGCAGGTAAGTGAAGGATTCAAAGATTTTGCCGTACTATGTTTACATACATCTTTAGGGTACTTCTCTGCTGGGGAAGTTACGTTACTTATGCGTTTCGTACCTGCCAATCAAAATCATTGCTGCAGCAAAGCACTGTTGCAAACGATTTCAACGAAAATATTGTTTTCTTTTTCTATGAATGGTCGCAAAAGGGAAAATTAATATTCGCAGAGCACCTAATTTTTGGCGGTGCATCTTCATAGCACATTATACTTGATCCGCTAAAAAGTTTAGCATTACCTTTATGGCATATTTTTGATGGAAAGGCACCGTTAGAAATTCCTAGCACTAATATCTTCACCAATCCTAAAACTTAAGACTTTCTCTCTTAAAAAATACAGAAAGTATGCTGGAATCTTTTGTTTTCATTCTGAAAATTATTTCTATCCAAAATCATCCACTTCCTAGTCCCTTAGGGTCTGGAATTTATTGTTCTTTTGTATAGAAAAATAGATAATATTCTTTGAGAATAACTTTGCATAACTCAATCTAGTTGCAACCAAACTAAATTTTGAGAGTTGAAACCATTTTGTGATCATTATCAACCAGCTTGAGGAGGCCTCCTTACATTACATTACTCGTGTGTTTGTTCTGTTTTGTAGGGGCATTATTCCCTCTTCATTTTTATATTATTTTATGGATAGATTATCCAGCTTCTCTGATGTTACTTTGTGATTTTTGTCTCATAGAATACATGGGATGCTGTGTAAATTATACTAGGTGGAAACTTATCTAGAGTATGCAATGAGAATAGCTTTTAAAAAATGAGTCTGGTTGGTTAGAGATTCTTAAGAACCTGCTATAAAAACCATGATTAACATTTCCATTTCGAGCATCTAGTTAATCAGCTGCTCTTTTCTTCAGCATTGGCAAATACCCCTGAGTCGTCGCTTCAGAGCGTTGAAGTTATGGTTCGTGCTTCGAAACTATGGTGTCATTGGAATTCAGAAACATATTCGTGAGGTAAGTTAGAGAGAAAGATGTTTTCAGTCGTACTGTGATATTGTAATGTATTATTATATTTGTACGAAAAAGAAGTTGCTCTACACATTGTATTGTGAATCCTTCTTCCGCAGTTCCAACAATACAGTTTTAAGCTGTTGGTAATTAATTAACAACCAGAAGAGGTGTGGAATAGTTTTCCGACCTCTATTCTCTTACCAAGAACTGCATGAGCGTATGAATTAATTCATTTAATTACTATTTTCAGAGTGTACGTCTGGCACAAAAGTTTGAAGCCCTAGTGCTTGCTGATCAACGTTTTGAAATACCACAACAAAGTAATTTAGGTATGTGATACATATTATTATTTATATGCACCTTGTATATATGTATTCGAATAGTTCGGTGTTCTGGATATATGCAAATTGGCATTAATATCTCTGACAATCGTTGAAAGTCCGACAACATTCATCTATTTAATAATATATTCAATTTTGCCGATCGACTGTGCCGATTAATTCAGGTCAAATTGTAGCGCCAGCCTAGTCAAGCGTCTAAAGCGACCTTATTCTTTAAATATGTTTGAGTGATGATGCCAGCCAGGTGAACCGATTTTTGCCGACCCACTTATAAACCTTAGACGTTATGTTTTGTTTCTAGGTATGGTAGCGTTCCGACTGAAAGGCGATAATGCATTAACAGAACGTCTGCTGAAGAAATTAAATGGTAGAGGATTTATTCACGCGGTGCCAGCGTGTTTCAAGGGCATCTACGTTATAAGATTTACTATTACATCGCAGAGAACTACTAACCAGGATGTATTAGGTACGATATCACTTCAACCCCATAACCCTATCTCCCACCCAGCTAACAAAACATTGAGGATTGTTGCGAAATTTGCCTTTTTTATTCTTCGATAGGCTAGCGCTTGACTACAACTTGCCTGATGTTAAGCGATGATGTAGTCTAGTATGGAACGTGCCAGCCCAGTATACCGATTCACTCGTGATTACGAATGATTATGAGAAGGTGGCAGTGGAATGAGCAACAATTCCGACCCACCCTCTCTGCATAATCATCACTTTAGGCATCGTTTGTGCTACAGTCTAACCCCGCTGGTTTTTAATTCCATTTTTTATTATCTACAATCTTAATCTTTATGGAGTTATTTGGTTTTTATGGATTGTTATTATTTGTCAATTTTGTAGATTATTTTTTTTACGACTCGCCCCTACTCTTGGGGTTAAACCACCGTCTATAAACACCGTATAGCTGGGTCCCAACGCTCGCCTAACTTATGTCGTACCAAAACTTAAAGTTCGATCACAATCTAATATTGATTAGTTCATTCAAGAACTACAACTTTAACGAACCCATCAAAATAACCATCCCCGATAACCCTGCCATCTTTTGACGATCACAATTTTATACAAAAATGCCTTATCTTTAAAGTATTTTTTTTTTTTGGCGGGCTGTTGGTGTGGTCGGTAAGATACTTGCTTTTCACGCCGCAGGTTGTGGGTTCGATTCCCACACAAGTTAGACATTTATGTGATGAACACGTCTGTTTGTCTTGAATCTGGGTGTAGTTAGTATGTATTTACAAAATATAGGTTTTATAATATGTAGTTTAATACCAGTAATCTGGTTTCCATAGTACAAGTCATTGAGTATACTCTTTTAATAATATAATTTAATGTTGTGCTTGGTTGTTAGTATTATATACCTAATATAGTGAAATAATGTATTAAGTATGTGTTGAGTTTGTATTTTGCCAAATAAACAAATAAATATTTGAGAAAACGATGTCTAGTGGGTATCTCGATTAACATATATTGCAGAATGAATAATGAGCTACATGGACATGCTTGCTAAGGCTGGTAGCATTTCCACGTTGTATGGTAATGCCAATTCTTAGACCGTGATAGTCCAGTCCTCTAGACACGTATGGTTCTTTAAATGTGTTATAAGCTGCCCCAGTGAACTTCGTACAGCGTATTTCTCACCTTTAAATTTCTAATATCGCTATTAAAAATATTGGTTGGTAATTTATTTTTAATGCCACATTATAAAAAAAATGTCAAAAAAAAATAAAAAATTATAGGGATGGATAACCCTTGTCATTTAGGGGAATGTAAAATAGATAGTAGCCTATTCTCAGACCTACTAAATCTAAGTATATAAAAGAAGAAACTGACTGACTGACTGACTGACATATCAACGCAGAGCCCAAACCGCTGGGTCTGGAGACTCCAAATTTGGCACATAGGTTCCTTATGGGGTTTAGGGGTGCACTAAGAAAGGATTTGTCAAAACTCACCCTTTAAGGGGGTGAAACGGGGTTCCAAAGTTCAAATTTCGCTTTAGTTTCGGAAGCTAGTATACATATAAAATTTCATGAAAATCGGTCAAGACGTTTCGGAGGAGTATGGTAACTAGGTAACGCTGTGACACGAGAATTTTATTTATTAGAAGGATGTATTACTATATTTCAGATGACTGGAATGAAATTAAAACAGTGGCCAAAGAGATTCTACTGGATGTGTTTGGTACTGAAAATGGCAACATTGTTGTACCTAAGAAACCAAGGATATCTCTCAAAGGTAAGATAAGTACAAATATCTTAATAGCAATAGTAGTTTCATACCTACTTAAATAGACTCGTAGTTGAGCAGTAAATCTAGGGCTATAGGCCGACCGTTTAACTCGCGTATCGCCTATCGCCAAGATTCTGACTCCTCAAGCTGCACAGACAGTGATGATGATTCAAGCGATATGGATATTAGTGACGAATAGTATTACATTACTTTTATCTGTGGTTAAATAGTTCTTTAAGAGATTTAATTAATGTTGTATGACTTTGTACCACAGATGGCGATACGCGAGTTAAACGGTCGGCCTATAGTTTGTCAGTAGCCAGATGTCTTTTTCTTCTTTTGAGGAACCATTTTAACTTTTTATATTTGTTGATCCAAATAATATTGTTCAATATTCATTGGACCAGTACACACGGCTACACCTCAAGTTATACATTTGAAGTTTGCTGATCTCATCTCATCTATTTGACTGGCTTGGCGTAGTGGTTAGTGAACCAGACTGCTAAGCCGAAGGTTGTGGGTTCGATTCCCGCCCAGGACAAATCTTTGTGTGATGAGCACAAGTGTTTGTTCTGTGTCTGGGTGTAACGAATATAATTGCTAAATTTGGGACTAAATGGCGCTGTGTGAAAATATTATTATTATATTATTATCATCTGTGACGGGCAGGTGGCGTGGTAAGATACTTGCTTTTCACGCCGCAGGTCATGGGTTCGATTCCCACCCGAGACAAACATTTGTTTAAATATGTCTGTTTGTCTTCTGCCTGGGTGTAATTATCTAAATTTAAGTATATATTTACAAAAGAAAAGTATTATATGTAGTATATTACCAGTTATCTGGTTTCCATAGTACAAGCTCTGCTTAGTTTGGGATTAGATGATCGTGTGTGTTAATGTCCCACTATATTATTATTATTATTATTATTATTATCTAGCATTGTATAGGATTTCCGTAAAACGAGAAGTCAGTTTAAACTAGAAATGTATAGCTTGGTGTGTGGCCGAGTGTATATCCTTAGGCTGGCTGTACACGGGCCACATTCGACCGTCACAAACGCGCCACTTGAAGTCAGAACGCTTCAACATAATATGCCGTGTGACGACCCAGATTGTACTCTGTGGCCCGTAGTCATCTAGATTTATTATCAGTATTTAGTGATTTTAGTGATAATTTATTCATTTTTCATGTAGCTAGTGATCAGCATAATGTCAGAGTGACTCAAGGAGTGCGTAGACCTCTCACTTGGCTCAAAGACTGCTATATAATGACATCGACAAACATCAACGGCTTGACGTGTCAGAAGCAAACCCGGTATAGTTTAGATGATTTCACGTGTGCCTGCACCCTAATCGAACACTGAACCAACTCACAAAATTTTTTTTTGAAATGAAGTGTAATGAAAATATGCTTTATTTTTTTTGAGACGCGAGTCTACTCAAAAATAGTCCAATTTCTTTTTCTACCGTGCAGTGAATGACTGGCAACTACTGAGAAACACTGCCAAAAAACTCAGTAGGCTTTTCTTTATTCTTAAATGAAATACTTATATCTATTACATTTTGTTTGTTTATTGTGTTGAATTAGAGCGACATAATTCCAAGCGTTTTTATCCGTTAGATAGTCTGAAATTTTATAATACGCTTTCTTACATAATGTAGATTTTATAGTTATTTTAAATTTGTTAATAGTCATTTCCCTAATATTATTTGTAGAGTTGGTAGAGTATTCGATTGGAACACTGTTTTGGACATATTCCACTGGATTATTTAAAAAAAAGTCTATTTCAACACTATGCACATGCACTTCTAAAACTGTATTTTTTTCTATTTTCTACTTTTCTATATCTTTGATGGTGATTTTTTTCTGTTTTCATAATATAGTCTCTAAATTTTCATGGATGGACCCTGAACGCACTAGAGTTTGACGTTACGGTACACCGCTCATACTAAGATATCTGAATTAGTGCGTTTGTCTTTTTTTTTGCGGATGACCTAACCCAATTATTCCGTAGAGCCTCTATTGGTTCACCGGCCTTTCTCGGTGAGCCGTCCGAGGACGGTCGAACCGATGGTGGTTTTTGTCTTTTTTTTTTTGCTGATGACCTAACCCAATTAGCTGGAAGGGCCTCTATTGGTTCACCGGCCTTTTTCGGTGAGCCGACCGAGAACGGTCGAACCGATGGTGCATTTTTTTTTTTTGCTGATGACCTAACCCAATTAGCTGGAAGCGCCTCTATTGGTTCACCGGACTTTTTCGGTGAGCCGTCCGAGGACGGTCGAACCGATGGTGCGTTTGTCGTCGCATTTCGATTTTTATATGAAACTGCATGACCTAACGCACTATTATGTGGCCAACCTACTGTAATGATCTGACTGGCAGCATCCCGTTAATCGGTAGTGCGTTCACGCTCTAACCCCCTTACTAATAATAGATAAGTAAGGTGTGAATAACCATTCTATGTTTTATCTCTGTCTAATGTTTTAAAAGTGGCGTACAGGAGAAAAAGACAAAATTTGGATTAGCTATTCACACTTTAAACTTCGTTTATTAATAAGGGTTTAGAGATTTTTCGCACAAAAAATTGTTTTTGGGATTTTTATGTAAAAAATAGGTTAAATTTTTTAGGATACATATCAGGTAAAATAAAGGTAAAGTAAGTAGATGTGTTTTAACATGTCGTCAAAAGTTTACTAATCATGGATTGCACATGATGTTGTTAGTCATGATCGCCTCGTCTCGAATTATGAGCGTTGACTTTGAAATACATGACAAGAATACGAAATATCGATGGGATAAATGTTACAAAAAAGTTAGACGGTTAGTTTTTTTAATATGAAGGATACAATTTATCATTTCATTAAATAAATGAAATGAACTGCTACCCTTCGTTATTCCGTCAACTATGTTTATGATTAAATTTGTGCGGAATCATTAGGTCCCGCACAAATTAAAGGTCAGGGTTTCCCAGGGTTGAGCCCTGAGCCGATTTATACGTGCCGGTGTTAATCTTGACTTTCCTGGCTAACTGGATGTGCAGTAACAACGTATGAAGTTATGGTGTGTGTAGTTCTACTCCCCAAACAGTGTGAACCTAGAATTTTGCTATTTGAATACGCTACTAATGCAATAACGATGCAGTTCGCCTAAATGTACAAAACAAAGTCACGGTTTGTCTGTAAGTTTCTGTGGTCACACAACAGATGTATTAGTTAACAGAAAGTTTATTGAGAATATAATTTATTCTTGTGCAATGCTGGAATAGTTTGAGAGTATTATAATAAAAATTTTAGAAACCCGCGAGCTCAACGCCACATTCGGAACCAGTCTCCTGCTAGCCAACAGCCCCATGAGCCCAAAGATAGTGAATGGGACTCATGCTGCGATCTGCGACTACGAACAGGTGCTGACTTCCTGCGCACAAACCTTTGCGCAGCTGAAGATGGAACCCAAGGATAGCCCCGGTAAGGACAATCAAATTGATAATTTGGTACAAATACTATCAAAAATATAGCCCTTGTTAATCACATGGGTCACATGACAATCGACATCATCGTGATAGATCAAGGACCAGATGAAATGATCTAAATACATTCGATTTATAGAATAATCAGAGGTCATAGGTGACAGGCGAAAATTAAAGATGTTAAAAGAGGCCTTGTACTTAGCAGTGGGAAAGGCAAACTAAAAAAGCAATATTATGCTTTTGGAAATGCTTCTCCAGTAGCTTGTCAACTTAAGTAGACTTATAGTGATGATAAGAGTGTCTATCTTAAAGCTTAATCTATAAGATGGACGAAAGTTTGCGAATATTTTTTTTATTTGTAATCACTTAATCATTACTTATAATTCAATACCATGAACTGATAACTAACTAACCTTATTTAACAAGGCATTACCATTCATTTTCATTTCATTACTAATTTACTAACAGAAATGCGTCGACGCATCCGCGGTATCAAAATGTGTGGCAAGAAATTTTCCCTTGACTCCTGTATGGATATGGTTCAAGGTATGATGGTGGAACAGTCTCTGCCACAATGCGAGGAAGAGCGAGAGGATATATCGAATGGTGGGTGAATATGCTTTCTTTTTCTTTTATCCAGGAAATATTCTCTAGATTTTGCTACAAAATATTCTCTAATGTCGAAAAGATGCTAAAGAAAAGTGAAAAGACATATTTAAAGGTAAGTGAACTCTCTATCAATGCGATCAGGGAAATTTTCTGACTCATTCTGGCTAGGGGATCCTTTGTACGCTCAGTGACAGGATACTAAGTCTGATGGTGGCATATCTAGCGGTGTTTATAAAATACTCTATCTCTTTCTGGTTTGCAAGAAACTGACTCTAAATTTTATGGTAGATAAGAGCGACATAGAAGGTGAGTACAAAATTCGTGTTATGAAAATCGTTCATATTCATATCATTTCAGATCAGAGGCCATTTTATCATTACGAAATAATTAGGGTCTGTCTTCGAGTTGCAAGTAAATCAACATTAAAAAATAAGCGCGTGAATGAAAAAAAATAATGGCTAGATAATTAGGACTACTTCACTAATTAATATTGTCTTTATAGGACCAAATGGAGAAGCAATTGAAGAAAGTGTTTAAATTAGACAGAGGTAATTTTAATCAATACTAGGTGGTGGACTTAACATTACTCTTAGATATAGTAGTTATCATACTAAAACAAATTTAAAAGCGTTTTAAGCTACTTTTCTATCAGATTTAGGTGCTTTGGGCAAGTTTTACTAACTTAATTTTTAAGAATGCCACGAGTTTGGTTTCCTGAAACTAGTTGAATTAAATGTATCTAATCTAAACATAACATAATTGAAATCAAGACTATATTATACTAGCTTCTTAAACTATTTATTTCTAACTGTATAATAAAACATATTCTCTTTTCTTTACAAAGTTAATTAAACTCCAGGATCCAGTCCGGGAGAAAAGTCCTCATTAACATCTTCACCAGTGAAAATCAACAAACAAGAACCAAATCCTGACTCAAATCAATTGCAAGTGCCACTAACGCCATCTAGACAATACAGATCGAAGTCCGTGGATGTTTCTCTTTCTGGTCTCGCTTTAGACGACGCTAAAATAACTATAGACGTGAAAAACAATGAAATCATTATAACTCCAACTGGATCCAAAGATATTGCTAAAGAAATGTCCACTTCTAAATCTAGTTATAGCGATTTAGAAGAAAAACTGAATATTGGACACAAAATAACTCAGGCGTTCGAAAATTTTCAAGATGGTTTACAAATGTTGAGCGACTACAAGAATAATGTAGGCACAGCTGTCAATACTGAATGTAATACGCAACTTACTATTCGAGGACCTGGTAGTTATATTAGGAAGTTGATTCAACAGTTTAGTGAGGGTCCTTTCGAAGCTGAAGATCCTAAACCAGAATCTGAAAGGGCTATAACGTCACAGACGATTAAAGAAAAGGCTGACGCGATATGCAAAAAATGTCTGCATTACAAAGGCAAAGTAAATAAATAGAGGAAGAGAAAAGTATTTGACGGACAGCAAAATGCAATGGATTTTGTTAGAAATATATTGTAGTAATAGATTGTTATTGTAATCATGCTTATAGCTGTAGGTGTAGACTGTAATATAATGAGTTTATTACAACAGAATTTTAACTGTGATTTAATATAAAATTACAATTATTATTGCTGTATATATTATTTTTAACGAACAAAAGTATAATTATATAGATATATTGCATACATTTTACCAAATGTATACTAATTTTTAATATTTTCGGAAATCAGCATAATTTCGATTTTTTTTTAAGAAATTGTGTGTAATGAAACAAAATTGGGATTAGTTTACAAAAAAAAATACTCAAAACTTAATTTGATCATTAACAATGCAAGCACATTTTGTAGTAGGTATTGATTTATATAGATGATGTTGTTATTTTAAGCCTGCAGAAAAATAACGAGTAAAAATATATTTTACTGTGCTGTTTCTTATAAAGTTGCTTATAAATATGCTTTCTTTTTCTTTTATCCAGGAAATATTCTCTAGATTTTGCTACAAAATATTCTCTAATGTCGAAAAGATGCTAAAGAAAAGTGAAAAGACATATTTAAAGGTAAGTGAACTCTCTATCAATGCGATCAGGGAAATTTTCTGACTCATTCTGGCTAGGGGATCCTTTGTACGCTCAGTGACAGGATACTAAGTCTGATGGTGGCATATCTAGCGGTGTTTATAAAATACTCTATCTCTTTCTGGTTTGCAAGAAACTGACTCTAAATTTTATGGTAGATAAGAGCGACATAGAAGGTGAGTACAAAATTCGTGTTATGAAAATCGTTCATATTCATATCATTTCAGATCAGAGGCCATTTTATCATTACGAAATAATTAGGGTCTGTCTTCGAGTTGCAAGTAAATCAACATTAAAAAATAAGCGCGTGAATGAAAAAAAATAATGGCTAGATAATTAGGACTACTTCACTAATTAATATTGTCTTTATAGGACCAAATGGAGAAGCAATTGAAGAAAGTGTTTAAATTAGACAGAGGTAATTTTAATCAATACTAGGTGGTGGACTTAACATTACTCTTAGATATAGTAGTTATCATACTAAAACAAATTTAAAAGCGTTTTAAGCTACTTTTCTATCAGATTTAGGTGCTTTGGGCAAGTTTTACTAACTTAATTTTTAAGAATGCCACGAGTTTGGTTTCCTGAAACTAGTTGAATTAAATGTATCTAATCTAAACATAACATAATTGAAATCAAGACTATATTATACTAGCTTCTTAAACTATTTATTTCTAACTGTATAATAAAACATATTCTCTTTTCTTTACAAAGTTAATTAAACTCCAGGATCCAGTCCGGGAGAAAAGTCCTCATTAACATCTTCACCAGTGAAAATCAACAAACAAGAACCAAATCCTGACTCAAATCAATTGCAAGTGCCACTAACGCCATCTAGACAATACAGATCGAAGTCCGTGGATGTTTCTCTTTCTGGTCTCGCTTTAGACGACGCTAAAATAACTATAGACGTGAAAAACAATGAAATCATTATAACTCCAACTGGATCCAAAGATATTGCTAAAGAAATGTCCACTTCTAAATCTAGTTATAGCGATTTAGAAGAAAAACTGAATATTGGACACAAAATAACTCAGGCGTTCGAAAATTTTCAAGATGGTTTACAAATGTTGAGCGACTACAAGAATAATGTAGGCACAGCTGTCAATACTGAATGTAATACGCAACTTACTATTCGAGGACCTGGTAGTTATATTAGGAAGTTGATTCAACAGTTTAGTGAGGGTCCTTTCGAAGCTGAAGATCCTAAACCAGAATCTGAAAGGGCTATAACGTCACAGACGATTAAAGAAAAGGCTGACGCGATATGCAAAAAATGTCTGCATTACAAAGGCAAAGTAAATAAATAGAGGAAGAGAAAAGTATTTGACGGACAGCAAAATGCAATGGATTTTGTTAGAAATATATTGTAGTAATAGATTGTTATTGTAATCATGCTTATAGCTGTAGGTGTAGACTGTAATATAATGAGTTTATTACAACAGAATTTTAACTGTGATTTAATATAAAATTACAATTATTATTGCTGTATATATTATTTTTAACGAACAAAAGTATAATTATATAGATATATTGCATACATTTTACCAAATGTATACTAATTTTTAATATTTTCGGAAATCAGCATAATTTCGATTTTTTTTTAAGAAATTGTGTGTAATGAAACAAAATTGGGATTAGTTTACAAAAAAAAATACTCAAAACTTAATTTGATCATTAACAATGCAAGCACATTTTGTAGTAGGTATTGATTTATATAGATGATGTTGTTATTTTAAGCCTGCAGAAAAATAACGAGTAAAAATATATTTTACTGTGCTGTTTCTTATAAAGTGAATGCACAATGTTTTAGTAATTTAATAGAGATAATTATTATTATCTATATTTTATTATTTGCGGAAGAAAATTAGTATTATGTAATATAACAGTTATTGAATTTTCGTAAATAGTAAATACAATAATAAATAAATATTTTGGAATAAAAATGTCTCTGAATAATTGTTATTATTTGCGAGGATTACTATTATATAATCTTTAAAAATTAATAATTCATGGATTTTAGTTAAAGTATATCTATTCAAAAAGTTAAATCTAAAAATATGTTGATATGTAGCTGTTAAAAACAATAAATATTTTTAAGAAAATACTAGCTTTAAGTATGAAAAAAATCACATTATGAAAAAAATATAAAAAATCATATAAAAAATAAAATAATCTACTATCATTAAGTATTGAACAATGAACTGCTGTGCATCATCAATAAAAATGCTTCTTAAATAAATAATAGCAAAATAATTAATGTTATAGTAATAACAATTAGGCGATAAAATTAGACAGTATTTAGATAATTTATTTTATTGGTATTTTAAATAAATTAATATTTCTGGTATAAAAACAAAAAAAAAAACAGTGTAATTTTTTGCATATCTATTATGCTTAATATGTATATGTAAGCTAAAAATTATATAACCAAATGTTAAAATATAAAAAATATGAATAGAAATAAAATTATTTTTAACAGATTTTATCGCTGTTGTTATAAAAACGCGATAAAATGTATTAAAAGTAACTAGTAGTAGGTATAGTTTGAAATGTTACTCGTGTTAATATAGAAAAAAATGTAGCTTTTAATCATTAATTCATGTAGAAATGTTACCTGATTAACCAAGTTATTAAAATTGTATGTTATTATGTGTTATATAATCGATCTATATACGTGGTTATTTAGAGATCTTAAGTGTGTAGTAAATGTATAAATATATATTTCAGCTTTAATGAAACTCAATAATAAATGTTTATGATGCACCTTTGTTATTATATTTTCCTGAAACCCGTCCATGAGATATTAACTACAAAAAAGTGAATTTTAGAGCGAACTGTTTCAACACCGCTGCTCAAAATCGGTGAGAGTAAACTTTGTGAGGGAATCAGAATGTCTAAGAACTATAGGCCGACCGTGTAACTCGCGTATCGCCTATCGCCAAGATTCTGACTCCTCAAGCTGCACAGACAGTGATGATGATTCAAGCGATATGGGTATTAGTGACGAATAGTCTTACATTACTTTTACCTGTGGTTAAATAGTTTTTTGAGAGATTTAATTAATGTTTTATGACTTTGTACCTCAGATGGCGATACGCGAGTTAAACAGTCGGCCCATAATCATTCTAGGATACGTGACATTCACCAACCCGCTCTTGGTCTGAGTGTGTGGATTAAGGCCTAAACTCTCTCAACTCGTAAGATAGTTATTTGAAAGAAAACCCGTGCTCAGCAATGGGACACTTAAAAGCTGGAAGTGTATATTACATTTAAGAGTAAAACTACAGTAAATGACTTATTTTTTTAATAAATGCATAAATAACTGTTTATTACATTTCAATAACTTATTTGAGCCATTTATTATAAATAATTAAACTTATATTTCTCTTCGTATTTGCGAGAAAATTTATTATTTTCTACATTTCAGTCTTAATAACTAAATATTTTAATTTATATCTATACAAAACAATAAATAAGTTTAAATGCGTTTTTATTTTACAATAACAACAAGATACCTATAGATACAAAATTTTAACAAAATATTTTTTGTGACTTTAATTTTTTTATAGTTTATTTTAAATACGATTCTTTTATTTTAAATAAATTTATAAGTCACCGTTTTAATTACATTTCTGATACCTTTTGATATATTCAATTGAAATATAATTTATATATTTGCTCCAAATCCTCCAAATAACGCGAAATTTTATAAAAAATAATCTTAACAATAAAAAAATGTTTCTGTCGGAAATAGATCCAACCTGTATTTGGTGGTAACACTTTTCCACATTTTTGACTATTAAATACATTTATATTTCAACAATAAACGATAATTATTATAATAAAAAAATATTAATTAAATTTATTTAAAAATTCATTCATTATTATTGTGATTATTTACTTATTTTTTTACTAGAGAGCCATAAACAGAAATAAAACTATATTTTATACTAATGTTTAGAATGGTCTCAATAGATGGCGTTAAATTAAATAAATATTATTTATCACTACTAATAATGTTATTTTCATTTTGAAGCAACTCCAAGGAGGTTCCTAATTTGAATAATTTTATTTCTTTAATGTCCGTTCCGGGCATAACTCTGTCAAGCAGACGAATCTGCAAAATTCTTTTCATTGTATTTGGTTTTGTTTATTTCCAAATTATCCCATTTGAGCATATAGTCTGCTTTTTATTTACCTCTTTTTCTTATTTATGTAAAATACAATAGTGCTCGATTTTCTTTTATAGCCACATCATTACTTATTGTATTTACAAAATATTTTTTTTACTTCAATACCCACAAGAATGTAGGTATACATAGCTCACAATTCTGTAGTCACAAAGGACGCCAAAAATCGTTAGAATCGCTTAAATTTGTATTGTTTTGACAGGTTCAACTTACAATGTAGCATGTGTTAACAGAATCGCAAACATTCTATCATTGTGGTCAATGAAAAACCGTGTTCATCTGACAATTAATTTTTTGACAAACATTTCCAAATTTAAATCCCAAATGTCAAACTTTTTTTAATGTACACCGGTAATGCTTTTAAGCCAAGGTTTGTAGAAAGTCGTTCTCATATAAACTCCTGGTAGGAATGGTGCTGCACATTTAATACCATGGGAGACGGTACCTACGAGTTGCCATTTGCCATCATCCCGTTGAAGGACTAGAGGGCCTCCGCTGTCACCCTGGAATTAAAAAAATATATTGTTAATAGTATAGTAACAGATCTTTCGATATACCCCCGTATTTATAAACGTATTTTAAGCTCATTATAGCTAAAATAGGTTTATAATTTGTTTGACTTTGTCGGTCATCTTGAAATTTAAACTAATAAGAAAGAGACAAAGTCCATTTTAACTAAAGACTCTTATAACTTTTTTATGAATAAGGCAGTTAGTGTCACACTACTGGGCTTGAGTCTTCTCTCAACTATCTTAAGAGTTGATAGAATTGGCCTTAATCTAGACACGCTGGATAAATGCGGGTTAGTGGCTGTCAGTGCTGTCATGTCTTAGAATGGTTAGTTCTTAGACATTCCGGGTTCATCACAATGTTTTTCTTCATCGGTATTAAGATGGCACGAACGGGGATCAAACCTGCGTCCTACATTCTAAAGCCGAGGCCGCTATCGCTGCTGCCCTTTTATCTTTTTTGTATTGACTCTAAATTTTTTGTTAACGTACAATAGCGCCTATTAAAATCCTTTAGCAAACTTGTTTTATGCGATTTGCGTAGAATTTAGGTTTTTTACACGTACCTAATACTAGTAAAATTATCAATAAACTTAATATTCCTCTTAACATCATTATCATTTCCCTTGCCGTTTCCCATTTCTATTGGGGTCGACTCCCAGTCTAACCTGATGCGGCTAGCTACCAGAATTATACGAGCGACTGCCATAGGGAAGTCGAAACCCTTAAGGAACCAGTAGCCGAGATGGTTAGACCAAGTGTCAGATTGTATTAGTCTTCTGACTACCTGTTACGATTTTGATAGTGTGCTCTCCAAAGCACCCTAAAAGAGTCGTCCCTCAACCAACCAGACACAGAAACCAATCTTTGTATTACACAAAGATTGAGATACCCGCGACCTTCCAGGCACAATAGCTCAATCCGGTCGACTACAAAAGTCAACCAAAAAGATCTTAACAAATTTGACTCAATTTATAGCTGATTTCGAATACTACCTGGTCGGATTTGTTAAACATTCTAACCCTGAATATCATATTTTTATCGTTAATTACACCTTCTCCATGGTTCACATGGGTATTGTCGTTGATATAGTTCCATGAAGTGAACACGTTCCGCTAAATAGTTCTGCAGTTCCTTTTGCACCGTGAATCAGCTTCAGTAAGGGAAAGTAAACAGTGTAACGAGAATACCACGTAGTAGAAAACGTCGGAGTAGGAGTGTTTGCGAGCGATTTGCGACAGTGCAGTTTAGTGAGTGCGAAACCAAAATACGGCGCAGTATCAATCGAGTTCATTTCGTTCCATGTCGGCGAGTAGTTCCTTGAAACAAATCATTTCGGAGTTACTCAAATCCAGTGTCTACACAGGCTATAGCAAACATTTGACATTGCTGTATTCCTTTTACGTGAGAGATTATTAGAAGGACCAACAGCTTCACCCACTAGTAAAATTTAACGTACGTACCTCACAGGAATCCTTCTGCCCGTTCGCATAGCCGGCACAAATGAAAGAATTTAGGATCTTCTTCGAATGCCCAGCTGTTTGGAACATCTCTTGGCAAGCACTGTTCTCTATTACTGGCACCTGAGAGAGTGAAAATATTTTGTTACTAGCAGCTGGTGACTTAATCCGGGTAGACTACAGAAAACAAACAAAGGGTTTACATTAACATATTATTTACCACGAGATCAATGATACAATTACAGGAAAAATATGAAACATAAGACACTGTAAGTATGTGAAGAAACCCTCGTAGAATTAAAAATAACGAACATGATATCTACATATCAAATCCTGCTAAGAGTTCAATGAATTATAGACCTTCGTTTAGGACTAAGATGTCGCCATAGTCAGTATTGTAAGTTGATTTTTACCTGTACTTCTTGCAGTACTGCGGGCACTCCACCACCGTACTTCAACCGCCCCCATCCTGTCACGGTCGCCATGCGGCCAGTAAAGTCTGATTCATCGGGTGGCATACAGATGGGGACTGAAAAACAAAGAATTTCACTATTATATTTTTTTCAAACGTAACAGTCAAGTTTATCCCCGATTCCTACTACATATTAGCAACTTAAAAAACTAAGTATTTGTAACTTAAAGTAACTTTAAATAGATTTTCTCAAAACATTTCTCGCATAGTTACAATGTTAGATCAATTTTGAGCGCAACATATAGCTTTTAGGTGCAATTAGTTACTAAGAATTCAAACCCGACTCAATTGATTATGGTAGATGTTCTTGTCCATTATCATTAGCCTGAGGATGTCCACTGGACATAACCCTCCCCTTAAGAACGCCACAGCAATCGGTTGCCAAACGTTAACATTCGTCGGCTTCCCGTACTTTTCAGTCCACATTATGGCGGGTTGCCCGACACTGCAGCGTCCATAATGTGGTTTCCACTCGAGAACTTTTATTCCCCAGCTGTTTTTGGTTTTACGAGCGATGAGGGCTGCCAACTGCCACTTCATCTTGCAAACTTTGATCGCTTTATAGGTAATTTTAGTTCTTCTGCGGATTTCCTCATTGCGGATCTTATCGCGAAAATTAATTCCGAGCGTAGCTTTCTCCAGGGCCCGTTGAGAGATTTTAAGCTTATTTATAAGGCCAGCCATGAAAAACCACGTTCGTGTCTGACGGACTACTATTGCTTAGTACAAAATAACGTACCTATATGTGCATCAAATTTGACAGGGGTATCCAGTTCCAAAAGAGCTAAATCATTCTCGAAGGTAGCTGCATCATACTGTCTGTGGACTATCACCTTGCGAACGTTTCTTGAGACTGGTTTCTTCGGTTCGCTGTCACCAGATATATCATTTTCTCCGAATACTGCTACTAACGTTGCTAGGAATCTGAAATGAGGAGAACCAGAGTGACCAGTGGGCCTAGAGAGAGATTTATGAAAATAATAAAATGTACGGGACTGATTGGCCAATGATGATGATGATGGAGTTAATATACACCGAAATGTCACGTGTCTATTGTATGTCAATCTAAAATGACTTTTTTAGGCCCCTAGGTGAAATTTAATTTATTTATTTATAAGGCATGTCAACAGTATAAGGCACCAAAAATAATAGCCTATGTAATATTGTAAGTTGTGTTATCAAACTAGACGTAACACACACGGCCATCTGATCCCAAACAAAGCAGAGCTTGTACTATGGAAACCAGATAATTGTTAATATTATAATACTTTCTCTTGTAAAAACATACTTAAAAGATAATTACACCCAGACTCAAGACAAACAGACATGTACATCACAATAAAGTCCGACTTGAGTAGGAATCAAACCCACGGCCTGCGGCGTGAAAAGCAAGTATCTTATCGACCACGCCACCGGCCCGTCATAAAATATGTTTTCTCACCCACTGGAATTTCAACTCATCGTAATCTTTATCAACCTATTATTTTACTGCTAAACGCTAGTTCTTAATCATAGCAGCATAGTGAGGTGGTAGTAGTTTAGCGACTCAACACAATCCGAGACTATCCTCATCCAGCTATTACCAACTTCCTCACTCTATTTAACTTCCTTAACTATCCTCACTCCATTTGGTCTCAGAGCTTCTAACGCTATAGATATAATAGACCATTTAACTCGCATATCGCCTATCGCCAAGATTCTGACTCCTCAAGCTGCACAGACAGTGATGATGATTCAAGCGATATATGGATATTAGTGACGAATAGTCTTACATTACTTTTATATGTTATTAAATAGTTCTTTAAGAGATTTAATTAATGTTTTATGGCTTAGTACCTCAGATGGCGATACGCGAGTTAAACGGTCTATAATTATAACTTTCCGTGGTCTCCACTCAAGAAGTCAATTACCTTAACGGTTGTCAGTACTGCGGCAAATGCCCTTACCACCGGAGGACTATGTCTATCTATAACTCTAGTTCTCTGTCCGATGAGTAAGATCACTTCATGGAATGGAACTACATATATTACTATAAGAACAAAATTGTTATCTTACCCTGGTTGACAATGAGCTGCTGTGGTGACGAATTTGCTAGTGATGAGCACGCCACCACATTTATTCTTCGTAAAGAGACCAAGCCACGTTGACTCTCTGACCAGGACCTGCCACGGCCATTCACCAAACTTAGCGTTCTTACCGCCTACTATGCGACCAGTCTTGGACATAGGCCTGACACCGCACACTGAAAAATACAGAAAACAGTATGAAAAAGATAGATTTTACAGTGAAATTCTATATTCATGGTTTCTCCTAGCTGTTATTGCGGCTAAACGGACAGTGTGTGTGACAGCCAAGTGTGGAGGAGATATTAGAGGGTACACTTGTAAATGCACTCTCTTCTCCTCCCTCCTCTCCTCCTCAACGTTTTTACTCCACACAAGTGTTGAGAAATTGGAAAAGACTCTTTATAATGAAGTCGCTTCCTCTGTCTGTTATCGATTAACTCATCATCAGCCTATTCTAGTACCACTCCTGGACATAGGGCTCTCCTAAAGCAGGCTTTTCGCGGCTTTTTATACAGTTCATACCAGCCACCCTGCTGCAATCGTCATTCCATCTAGACTGAGGGCGTTCTACGCGATTCTCTCCAATGTACAGTATTCCGTTAGCAAAGGTTATAGGTACATAATTTGTTCCCGTGCAAAGCCGGAGCGGGTCGCTATTTTTTATATTCCTGGCATATTATTTTCATTTTAGCAAACCTTATTATGAACTCATACGGGTAGACTGTTTACCTGCCCATCGACGCATTAAGTTTGAATTTTAGGTTTACTTACAATTTCTGTCACTGTAGTCAATAGGCTGGTCGATGTAGTTCTCTGTGGTCACCTCATCGTTCAGTTCTGTGGTCGTAGTCGGGGCTGGTGTGGTTGTTGTTCGTTTGGCCGGCTTCGTTGGTTTAGTCTTCAGCTGGAAATATGATCAATTAAAAAGGGACGCAGTGTTTTGTTTTTTTTTGTATCCTGGAATATTATTATTATTAAATAGGTTTGCGTGTTTTTCTTTTAAAAGTGTATAGTGTAGTGTAATTAAAAACTGTATTGATTCCCGCAGGGATTATTTTCGTTACTGGGTCCAGGATAGTAAAGTATCAAGGCCACGATCTCGCTCTTTTGACAAAATTTGTGTAACAAAAATGGCGATTTCTATTGTTTTTCAATGATATTCGCAATTTTTTCGTCATATGTCTAGAGGTAAGTGTCTAAAGCGCGCAAAAGTGCCCGCAAGAATTGGGTTCCGAAACCAAGTATCTATACTAGCGGAGCCTGATTGGTTTAACAATTTTTCATAATAGGGATGAAGACAAGGTATCAAAAATCCTATTTTAATTAGTCCATCAGAAAAAATATTTACAAATGTTAGACACGTATTTCTTGCTTTATCATTGAAATGAAACAATTTTATGATATAACGCATAACATTATTGAGTGGGAGTGCGCTACGTCATGCCTGTGTAAAAAACTTACCTAGGTGTGACGATGATGTTCAAGATTTGGCTTGAATGTATCGTCATAATCTTTAAGTGACACAAAAAAGAAAAATCGTGTCTAATATTTTTAATTTAACTGACGGATAAAACAAGAACGAATGTCGTTCTACCTATAATAAAGTAATACAATAATAATATAGTGGGACATCAACACAAACGGCCATCTGATCCCAATCGAAGCAGAGCTTGTACTATGGAAACCAGATAACATATACTACTTTTATTTAGTAAATACATACTTAAATATGGAAAATTACAACCAGACTCAAGACAAACAGACATATTCATCACACAAATGTCTGACTTTAGTGGTCATCAAACCCATGACCTGCGGCGTGAAAAGCAAGTATCTTACCGACCACGCCAACGGTCCATCAATCCTATTGTTGTAGTATAGTAAGATGAATTTCTTTGAAGAAATCTTACCACTTTTTTCGTAGTAGTTGGAGTGGGTGATGTAGTTGTGGTCGGTGGCTGCGTTGTCGTAGTCGGCTTCCTGACAGGAGGAGTGGTCGCTCTGACTGGCTTTTTAGTCGTTTTAACCGTCGGTTTCCTTGCCGGTGTAGTCAACCTTAACGGTTTCTTCGTGGTCGTCAAAAATGGCTTCTTTGTGGTCAGCGACGTCTTTTTTGGTGGTTTCGCGGTGGTCGTCCTAACTAACGTGTCATTTGGCTTTCTACCTAGTATTACTATATCATGTAACTCCTGGAAAGTCCCTTGGAGATTTCCAACAATTTTATTTACAAATACATTCATTTTCTCGCTCAATTTATCGTCTATTTCTAGTACTGGAGTCGTAAATTCCACATCATGGATTACATCCAGTTCATTATCAGCTAAAGCAACATTTGTGTCGTATAAAGCGGGGTTTGAACCAGTGGCATTAAGCATTGGGTTCCTAACTGGTGGGAAGTTTATCAAATCATCTGGTGATGTTTGCATTTCTGGCTTAAAGGTGGTCGGAGGTTCTGTAATATCATATACAATTGAAACAGGTCGCGTTGATGCAGAGGCTTTGATTGGATAAGGTGTAGTCACAAGTCCAGGTTTTGGAGTAATAACTACTGTAGGTGATGAAGCTGATTGCTGAGGTTTTCCCATGTATATGTTATTAGTTGATGTTATATGATTGTTTACTGTTATTTGACTGACTGGCTTTTTGAATGGTTCTTGTGATATTTCTACAAACTGTGGTTCTTCAGGAGGCTTTGTTGTATATAAATCGTGAAGAACAATAACTGTAGGTGTGACACTAGAGAAAGTGTCTGCAGCGTTGTAAGTATCAATAGATGGTGTTACAGGTCTTCTTAATGGAGTCGATCCTGCAATGTAACTGGTTGAAGGTGGTTTTCTAGTGGTAGTTGGTTTTTGAGTTGTGGTTGAACTGACAAAACTGAAGGTAGATAACTCGCCGAATTCCGTTGGATCAGTTGGATATCTGTTAAAGGCGTCGATAGCTTGACTAGTAGAATGACTAGGGCTTGGTGAAGAATAGTATGAAGATGGTTTATCATCCTGTGGCAAGCTATTTGGAGTCGTATATTGATAAGTATATGACGGTTTTTTATTTGTTGTAGGTTTAGTTATGTATGTTGATAGAGACGATGGTTTTAAGGTCACATAATGTCCAGTAGTAACAGAACTAGAGTAATAAGGTGGGGATGGGGATGATTTATTTTCAATAACATCTATTGGAGGTGTTACGTCTTCTTTCATGCTTGGAGTACTTTCATTTAGCATTTGTATAATACTATTTATTGATGAAAGCTCTGGTTTTTGTGATTCTTTAGTCACTGCAGAGATTTTTACGTAATGTTCTGTAGTCGTTTGTGGTTTGGGTTTAAATAGAGGTTTTATAGGCCTGTGTGTGGATATCGTTTTTATAGGTACAGTTGTTGTAGTGCTAGGTGTAACCGTTGGTTTAGTTTGCATTGAAGATAGTTGAATATTGAAATCTGAAGGCCTCACTATATTATCAACTACAGATCCGTTTGCATGTACTAATATTGTGTCTGGTCCACCATGGTCAATTGTACTATGTGTGTAAAAGTCAGGTTTAGGTTGCACATAGAAAATGCTATTATCTTTAGGTGGAGAACTTAATAGAGTATTCGTTATTTGTGTTAGCCCTTCAGAGATTATTTCTTCTCTTTCTGTACTTAAGTTTGTTTCTGGTTTCAGTGTTGTTGAAGATTTGTCGCCAGGCTTATACCCTGGCGTGACTATAGGCTTATAACTATTGTGCAAAGCACTTAATTCTTCAATATCGTAGTCTTCGCCTTCAGTTGCATCTGGATAATCTAAATAACTGGTCATTACAACTCCTGGACCTTTGGGTATATGTGATTGGCTGTCGGATTTCAGTTGACAGCAAGTTCCAAAGAGGAATCCATCCATACATACACCTACTATTTCTCCACCTCGTTGTACACATTCATGGTTGAACATGCAAATGGTGTTTCCCCTGTTGTATTTCGCTGCTCTTGAGGCTTTGCAGTAGGTTGGAGTTATTCGATACCCGCCGAAGATTTTTCTTGATTCTGTGGAAGAAGAAAATAAAACTTGTTATTTAAAAACAGTAATTCACTAAAGTTTTCGGTAAATAAGAGACAAAATTTTGTTAGGTAACTGCACAATCGAATCAAATTTAATCTCTACTTTTTCTATGCTGTCTCTAACTATTCTTAGGGGGAGTGGAAAAATTAAATTTCCGCCCCTTTTTTATCTTTCTGATTGAATTCGTGTGGGATGTAAAACAGGTTAGGTAGCCAGGGACTTGTTCCGGTTTTAATCTACAGTCTCTTCACGTGCCGCTGTCGATCCAATCTTACAGAAGTAGCAAAAGTGGAATTCTAGTGGTGAGTTACGTCCCAAAAAAAGTTGACCTTGTATTCTTTTCTTTATTGAACATTTTTAGTGCATTTGGATTTTCTGTAGTTTCCACACTAGTTACTTCTACTATCTAATCTATTTGAATTAATTATCCATGCTAAAGTCAGCCATTTTGTTTATTAAATATAATATTTACTGCAAGAGGTAAAACGAAACCCGCTTTCCCCTATTTTCTAATAAATATCCCCGTACGTGGACACTTTCTTACCGTTTCTCCAAACGTGTCTTATTACGTGACTTGCGAATGAGTTGGTATAGTATATTACACCTTAACCAATTGTAATAGGAGCTAATTTTGTACTAAACTACTTGTTTAATCTGTGTATGACACTAACTCGGTGGTTTAGTGGTAAATGGCTTCGCTTAATAACCGAATAATATCAGAAAAGTAATTTTGCTCGACCCGGTTTCCGAACCTGGGACAAGCAAAATTTCTTTTGTAATATACTTAGTAAATAAAGAATAAAGAATATGCCAATAAACTACAATAGGTTCGCCCCCTATTACATATGGGACCAAAACATAGCCGGGTAAAGGATGAAATTCACTTCTGCCTACACCTTCGGCTAATACAGGCGTAAGCTGTATATTTCACTATGACTCTGGCAGTTTCAAAAATAGGAAAACTGCAAAATAATTCCAAAAAGAAAATCAATTTTGAATCAGAATTGAGGTTGAAGTGAAAATTTATTAATGACAAAAACTTAAACACTGTATTAAAAATTTTACCAAAATATGGCGTGCTGTGCAACGCTTTACTAAAGTTTACTTACTTTTAATTGAAGTTTACTATTTTTTAACAGAATCGCGTTTGCATCAAAATAGCGACTGTGTAAAATCAAGAATTAAGCAAATTGGAGCTGCTATGGGAATTGCGAATAGGTAGAATTGCGTTTGTGCAAACTGGAGTATATACTGACACTAAATGTTTAATTTCAATATTTATTCAAAAACGAATTTACTGTTATTCGCAACGATAAAATTCGAGAAAAGCTGAACCGATTTGACTGTCTTGAAATGTTCGTACAGGTCAATGCAGTTTTTAAAAGTGAGAAATATGTACAAAGTTCACTAAAGCACTTAGTTCACTATAATAATCTTTGCTTTTTATTTTAAAACTAGCATTCCGCTTCAGCTCTTCTCAGGTGAACAACATTTTATATAGTCTTTCTTAATAAATGCAAGAATTTTTCAAATCGGACTAGTGGTTCTTGAGATTAGCGCATTCAAACAAACTCTTCAGCTCTATAATATTAGAATACAATCAAAATCAAAATCAAAATATGCTTTATTTTTTTTGAGACGCGAGTCTACATAAAAATAGTCCAATTTCTTTTCCTACCGTGCAGTGAATGACTGGCAACTACTGAGAAACACTGCCAAAAAACTCAGTAAGCTTTTTATCTTTTTTAAATGAAGTACTTATATCTATTACATTTTGTTTGTTCAGTGTGTTGAATTAGAGCGACTTAATTCCAAGTGATTTTATCCGTTACATAGTCTGAAATTTTATAATACGTTTTCTTAAATAACGTAGATTTTATAGTTATTTTAAATTTGTTAATAGTCATTTCCCTAATATTATTTGGAAGTTAATTGTAGAAACGTATACACTGCCCCATAAAAGAGTTACTGATTTTGTGGAGACGAGTATGATGTGCTACAAGATTGTTCTTATTTTTTTAAATTTCGTAATATTTTTATGCACATACAATAAATTTTCATAAATATATTGAGAAGCGACAGTCACAATATTAATGTCTCTGAATTTCTCTCTTAGGGAAATACGGCTTCCTAGTTTGTAGATAGCTCTTATAGCTCTTTTTTGTAAAATAAAGATGGTTTCTATATCAGATGGTTTCTATATAATAGAATATATTCTAAGCAGCGGTCTCCTCGCCTTAGAAATATAAGGTCGCGGGTTCGAATTCCAGTCGCGCCACACATATTTGTGTGGTTTGTTTCATCTCCGCTACTCAATATCGATGAAGGAAAACATCGTGAGGAAACCGGCATGTCTAAGAGCTAATCATTCGAGGACATGTGATATCCATCAACCCGCACTTGACCAGCGTGTGTGGATTAAGGCCTAAACTCTCTTAGCTCGTAAGATAGTTGAGAGATGACCCGTGCCCATCTGTGGGACACTAAAAGGGTTGACGTAATTCTAATAATATTTTCGGACATTAACACATGGTCAATTGATCGCAAAAAAGCAAAGCAGTATAGTATAATTATCAATTAGCTTAATGTTCAGAATTCTAAGAATTCACGACTGAGTCATCCTGTAAAAATATATACATACAATTAGCCTTTAAAAACTATTCCTGCATCAGTTTTTAAGTGAAATCAAAACAATTATTATTCTCATCGTTTCCGCATATCTCTCTCGTCGATTTCTCTGCGCACACGCCTAACATGTTAAATTCGCAGGATATAGACCGACCGTTATTTGTGAACAGTTTGCATAAACTTACATATTGGTACGGAATTTGTGAATCAATTTTACTTTCGAAACGGTGAAAGAGTTTACAGAATCTTTATTGTTATATTTATTCTGCGTTTTCTACGAAGTAACTATATGTACTCTGACTGAATTCTAAATTTAGAATTGAAGTATTATTATTTTTTTAATAAAATTATTTTGTAACGGGTTTTTTTTCAATTGTGATATACTATGCGTTTCAAATAAGAATAGGACTGGACTCGCGGCTAACTTCATACCAAAACCATGCAAAAGTAGCGCCAGAACAAAATGTCAAACCACAGACAATAATATTATTTTGAAATGTATGGAAAACTGATTTATGTAAAACCTTTACTTAGGTATGTAGTTACAATGTAGCTACCTAACTAAGTAAATTTACGCTCTAGGATACCACAAACTAGTACACAAATTCTTATACACGCATAAAAACACACGTTTTAACTTATAACAACGCTTTTTGTCGTCGGAAGTTAATAAAATGTGTTCGTACCTAAATATTTTACTCCAAATGTCCAATTTTAGTCGAACGGTAGTAAGATATACGTATTTTTATTTTATTCCATCTAGATGTGATTATTACATCGAAAAAACTTTTTTGGTAACTGTACTAAAAAATGTGAAGTGGTTGCGTATTACGGTCCAAGATGGCGGATTTCCAATCCTATTCTCATTTGAATCGCATAGTACTTACGCGTAAATTTAAGAAGCCAACCAGCGTCTTACGCACCTTTGCACCGGTTTGCACCTTTTTTAGTGTCCCACTGCTGGGCATGGGTATTTTCTCAACTATCTTATGAGTTGAGAGAGTTTAGGCCTTAATCCACACACGCTGGCCAAGTGCGGGCTGGTGGATGTCACATGTCCTCGAATGATTAGTTCTTAGACCTGCAATAAATTTTTATTTCTTTTGCAGTTCAAATTTTTTCATCGATTTAATTTTTTTTTCCCTTTTTCATTGGAAATTATTGTAGATATTATTAGTAGTTGTAGTTACCCTTGAAGACCCGTGTCCAGCAGTGGGACGTTGGGTTGGTCAAAGAAATAGTATCACGTATTACCACCGGATGAATTGTTCAATAGATACTTACATACTTACATAGTATCGATTCGATCGAGTAACGAATACTAATCGATAATGAATGTTCGATTAAATGTTGGTCACTTTCTAATTGTACAATACTTTTTCCAAATTAAATATTGTAAGTCTAGTGGAGTAGCGATGGCGCTACACTAACAGATCCAGACACAAAACACGTATGTATGTTTAAATGTATGAAGGCTTTTAAAGGTATTAGACTAAAAATATTAGAATTATCAGACAACTTTAGGTAGGCGTGAATAATCGGGTAAGAAGACGGTATTTCAATAAAATAACTACGGCAAATATCACTTCACCCCAATCTCTCGATAGCACAATCATGAATTCTACCAGTTAATTACAGATCGTTAAGATTACGTTGGATTAAATCGTAACGTTCACCGAGCACGTTATTGCATCTGCACTTCCCGACGACACAACGGTCCAACACACACAGTGTCAGCCCTTCTAAGATGGCCGCTTCACCCGTCCTCGGTGTTCATTCGTTCGTTTATATTGTCATTTTCGAATGTCAGCTGACTTCAAAGTCAACAGTATAAAATGACAGCTGATGCATTCAGAAGTAGATGTGCCAACATGTATGTATCTTTATTATCAAATTTCACAACATTACAATATTTCATTGCCCCACAAAACTGTTTTCACAGTTTGTCTGTAAGTACACACATTCAGGTTAACAATGGTTATAACAGTGCGTGAAATTTTAACAAACTTTATAATAGGTCGGCATAGGTGTACACTTATACAGTATTCAAACGGCTAAGTTGTAAGATGCGTGGAGTTTGGTGATGAAAACAATCACTTTTAAGCACAATCAAACACTTTAATTTAGTATTTCACAAAAAAGTAGTGTGCCTTGGATGGCTGTTCGTAGGCGAGAGAGTTGATGTTGCCAACACAAGAAAAATATAATTTAACATAAATTGGAGGCATTGTTGCCAACATAAGTAAGAATTGTTTAAGTGAGTTTGCAAACTTATTTTTATCGTCCATATCCCTAATGTCGGCTGGCAAGCTGTTAAGAAGATAAGGTAGTAGTCTGAACACAGCTTGTGTCAGGCACTTTAAAATTCGGCATTCGAGACAACAACCAATTCATTGTTAAACCCGCGAAAAACAAGATTTCCCCTCACTGGGGTAATTACCCTCAGGTTAGGAACCCAAGACATAGATGAAGCCGGCTGCTAATCTATAATATAAAAATGAATCGCAAAATGTGTTGGTAAGCGCATAGCTCGAGAACGGCTGAACCAATTTCGCTAATTCTTTTTTTAGAATATTCCTTGAAGTACGAGGGTGGTTTTTACGCAGAGAAAAATTAAAAAAAGCTTCACCAATGTTTATGAAATCTTATAGGTCGTATTCTATTTTCGGACCCGGCAGGTGACACTGCTTTACCGGGCAGGATGATGTCTGCGGGATCCGCTAGTTACCTATAATAATATGCACTTTAAGCGGAGCGTTCGACTGTTATTTAATAACTTAACAAGAATGACGTCAACGGAGAAAGTTTAAACTACTATTTTGGAATTAGTCACGGCTGGTAGAAATTACGGAATAGATTTATGTAACTCTATTATAGTCATATGTTATTGGATTCGCGTGTAAAAATGGTTTTGGTTGTTAAATGAGTCATCCTATGTATAACAACGTACCCATTGAAATAAAACTACTTGTTCACGCAAAGTGCCTGCTGCAAATAATCTGCAATCTGTAGTCTCGTCATTGCTCGTCAAATTTTAATTTACATCGACCTACCTACATTTTATAATTTATTAATATACTGTCTTACACATTACGGGAAGCAAGACGTTTTATTTTCTGTTCCCCAAATAATACCTGGAGCAATCCGCTTCATGGTCCATCGAGTCTGGATATAGGAGTTTTGAAGAATATTTACTCCAACCAGTTAAAAACAAGGATTGCATGAGCGTTGTTGGTGGATATCAAAAATCAAATTCTACGCTTGGGTGTGGCCGGTCAATTCTACTACGACATTCCGAAGAATTTGGGATATACAGTGGTCTGGATACTTAATAGCTACGACAAGACGTATTAACTTCAAATTAGTTCACCCAGCACTCTTTTAATCAGGTATTATTAGTGTAAGTCAGCCGTATAAAATACCAGGTTAGTACTTATACCTATTGTTAATTTCCTTTGTCTGTGAGTGGTTATAAATTGTTAAAATTATCAACTGATCAGTGATATTACAACTTATTTCATTATATAAACATTGTCAAAGAGTAGTTAATTAAAGTAACTGCGTTATATTTGCCTTGCAATGTGCATATGTAAAATAGGTCACTGAGACAGTTGCGTAATCACATTATGTTAAACACAGAAATACAATAGAAATCTTACAATTTATGTTGTAATCAATAGGTTAATAAATTGGTACAAACAACCGTTAAGCCGTTAACCGTTAATTACTTAATTATTAATTCTAAATTATATCTTTGCACTTAATATTATATTTTGTATTAAAATTAGTGCATTAGAATTATTATACGTAGGTATTATATACAGGCATAATAAGTAGGTACTTAATTGTATTTACACAGTTAGTATAACTTTTTCATTGTATAAATTCCAGGTTGTCTACACCAGTTAACGCAATGCCAGAGGATAAGGAGCTTATTCGGAAACGAGCGAGTTTTAAGGGAAAGGTTACCGTATTCTTGAACTTCTTAAATGCTTTGGACCTTTCTTCCCTAAGCCCTATTGAGGTAAGCGAATTGCAATTTCGTTATAATAAACTCGAAGCATTGTATGCCCAATATGATGAGGTGCAGTTATTATTGGAGTGTAGCACTGACAACTTGGATAGTCAGCTGTTAGAACGCAGCGAGTTTGAATCTCTTTATTACAAAACCCTAGCGCAAGCTAATAAGGTACTCAATGATCATTCTAAGAGAAGAGATTGTAATGATATTGACCAGGTAAGTTCGCGTTCTAACAATCATAATTTTATTAAATTACCGACCATTCAACTACCAAAATTTAGTGGTTCCTATACAAATTGGTTAGAGTTTCACGACACATTTGTTAGTCTCATTCATTCGAATGAAGATATAAACGAAATAAATAAATTTCATTATTTAAGGTCATCGTTAGAAGGGTCTGCTGCTGTGGTAATTCATTCCATTCAGTTTTCAGCTGCCAATTATTCGGTAGCTTGGAACCTTCTCTGCGAGCGGTTTGATAACAAACACCTGCTTACTCAACATCATGTTTCAGCCTTATTTCATATTGACACTCTTCAGAAGGAGTCATCGGTAAATTTAAAGGGTTTACTTGATGTGATTAATAGGAACTTACGTGCCCTTGAATCTCTAGGCGAACCTGTTTCGCACTGGGACACTTTACTTATTTATATTATTACACACAAGTTAGACAGCAAAACTTATCGCGAATGGGAAGAGCACAAAGGTTCACTAACTAAAGATACTAAAATCACATTTTCTTTGTTTATTACTTTTATTAAAAATCGTTCTGAGATATTAGAAACGTTAGAGTTGGTATCCTCTACGTCTACTAAACACTCACAAAATAATAAACAGTTCAAACAGGTTAAAACTATGATGGCACAAGATTCTAATAAAAATAATTGTAGTGATTTGAATAAATTAGATAATATTAATTCTAAAAAACCTAAAAATTGTGTTATGTGCAACGGCGGTCATAAATTAGGTACTTGTCCGCAGTTTTTATATTTAAGCAATGAGAGTCGTTTGCAGATGTTACCTAAATATAAAATTTGTTATAATTGTCTTAATTCAGGACATTTTGCAAACAACTGCAGAAAGTTTGGTTGTAAAATTTGCCACCGTAAACACAACACTTTAGTTCACGTTGATAATATTACTAATTCCCTGAGGTCAGATGCCCCTAGTACATCTTCTAGCAGCGAAGATGCGAAGGGCAGTGCGGATGTCTCCACTCAATCAGCTGCGAGTACCGGTTTGTCACTATCGGCGTGTATCGAACAGGGTGACGTATTATTATCCACAGCGTTAGTAAAAGTCATAGGGATCAATGGTCAGCAACATGTTGCTCGTGCTGTACTCGACAGTGGCAGCACATCATGTCTCATGACTGAACGGCTTTATCACCTACTAGGTTTAAACGCTAAGACTGTGAACAATTCTATTTTAGGTATTAACAACTCGTCATCATTTATTAATAAAATGTGTTCAGTGTCAATAAAATCTTTAGACAACAGTTACAGTTTTAATGTTAATTGTTTTATTCTCCCATCAATTACAGATAAGGTGCCTAGCACACATGTTAACTTATTAAAAATTAAAATTCCTTCTGATATTTGTCTTGCTGATCCTAGCTTTCACTCACCGGCTCATGTTGACATGTTGCTCGGTGCTGACATTTTTTGGGACTTGTTAGAATCACAACGAATGAAACTGGGTGATGGACAACCTATTCTTTGTATGACTAAATTGGGTTGGTTGGTCTCTGGCCCAATTAATAATAGCGTTGCATCCAATAATTTAAAATGTCATTTTATAAAGGTGCGTTCAGACTGCAATGATAAATTAAATTTTAATGTTGATAAAACGCTCACAAAGTTTTGGCAACTTGAAGAAGTATCTACTTCATCACCTTATTCTTCAGAAGAAAGGCTATGTGAAGAACATTTTGTAAAAAATACTACTCGTTTAGAAAACGGCCAATTTTGTGTTAGAATACCTTTAAAGAGTTCTTCTGATCAATTAGGTGAATCTTTAACCAGAGCCAAACATTGTTTTTCTTCTTTAGAACGCAGATTGAAATCTAAAACTCAGTTTAGTAAAATGTATAAAGACTTCATGTTGGAATATGAAACTTTAGGTCACATGTCTAAATGTAAATTTATTGATAATCATGCTTTTTATATTCCGCATCACGGAGTTCTGCGCGAAAGCAGTACCACTACAAAGTTAAGGGTAGTTTTTAATGCGAGTAGCTTAACTGATACTGGTGTTTCAATTAATAATATTCAGATGGTCGGACCCGTGGTGCAGGACGATCTTTTTTCTATCCTGTTGCGTTTTAGACAGCATAAGTACATCCTAGCTGCTGATGTTGAAAAAATGTACCGGCAGGTAGTTGTTCATCCTGATGATAGATATCTTCAGCAAATTATTTGGCGTGATAATCCGTCATCTCCGTTACAAGCTTATCAACTCAACACCGTGACTTATGGCACGGCCAGCGCTCCTTACCTAGCAACTCGGTGTCTTCGACAGTTAGGTTTAGATTTAGAGCTTATTGATAAGACTACCTCTGAAGTCATTTTACACGATTTTTATGTAGATGACCTTTTGACAGGAGGAGATGACCTCGAAAAGGTCAAAGCGTTGCGTCATAAAATCACTTCAACTCTCGCTTCAGCGCAGATGAATTTACGAAAGTGGAAGTCGAATGACGTAGAACTGGTAAATGGTACTGACTTTCCCCAATCTTCACTAGATTTGAATATTGGTGGATTTGAGTCTACCAAAACCTTAGGTCTTGGTTGGCAGCCTATGTCAGACTACCTTTATTTTCCAATTAATGTACCAGTTAATTTTAATAACACAAAACGTAATATGCTTTCGATTGTTTCACAAGTTTTTGACCCGCTTGGATTATTAGCTCCTTGTGTCATTGTTATGAAGATGCTGCTTCAAAAGTTATGGTTACAAAAGCTTTCTTGGGATGAACAGCTATCACCGGACATTAGCAAGCTATGGAATGACATTGTTATCAATTTACCAAAACTTTACGAAATTCATATTCCACGTCGCGTTTTAATTGATTCTCCTGAGTTTTTAGAGTTACATTTTTTCTGTGATTCGTCAGAACGAGCCTATGGTTCGTGTTGCTTTGTTCGCAGTGTAAATCGTCAGGGTCAGGTTTTAGTGCGTTTGTTGTTAGCCAAAAGTCGAGTGGCGCCACTTAAGCCTACGACCATCCCCAGACTTGAGCTGTGCGGTGCTTTAGTGGGTGCTCGAATGTATGAAAAGGTTGTATCTGCGTTACGGGTCAGTGCGCAGCGCACTTACTTTTGGACTGACTCCACTATTGTTTTAGGGTGGCTCAAAATGTTGCCAAATAAACTGCAGCCTTTTGTTCGCAACAGAGTTGCTGAAATTTTAGATAAGACTGGTGGCTGTGAGTGGAGACATGTCCCTACTGACCAAAATCCTGCTGATTATTTATCTCGTGGAGTAGACATCACTGCTTTACATACTTTAGATGATTGGTGGTCAGGTCCTAAATTTTTAGCTAGTGAAATGTCAAGCTGGCCTTCTAAGGTATTAAAATCTAATGAAGTATTACCTGAAATAAAATCTGATATAACCTTAAATGTTTTATTGAAAAATAATGAATTTAATGAATTGATTGATTTGACACGTTTTTCAAACTTTCTAAGACTTCGGCAAACAGTAGGCTATGTTTTACGTTTTATTGACGCTTGTAAAAAGTCACCTGTTTGTGGTCCTCTTAATACAAATGAATTGGATAGGGCTTTAAATTTAATCATACGCATATCTCAGAATCAATCTTTTAAAGATTATAAGTTGTTAGTTTGTAACAAACCATTACCTAAGAAAAGTGAATTAAATAAATTCAATGTTTTTCTTGATGAGAATAAAATAATGCGTATTCGCGGTCGGTTGCAACACTCTAATTTTCCATACAACAAAAAACACCCGATACTAATTCATTCTAATCACCACTTTTCTAAGTTATTGTTTAATTATGAGCATAAGAGATTGTTTCATGCCGGACCACAATTATTGTTGGCGTCTATCAGAGATATGTATTGGCCTATAAGAGGTCGCAATTTAGCGAGAATGTGCTGCCGGCAATGTGTACGATGTTGCCGTTTTAAAGGTGATACAGTAAGCCCAATTATGGGTGATTTACCACAGCACAGACTTCTAGCAGGTTACCCATTTGAAAATATTGGTATGGACTATGCGGGTCCAATTCAGTCAGCTGTTCGCCAAGGTCGTGGCTGTAAATTAGTTAAAGTTTACATTGCTATATTTGTTTGTTTTTCAACAAAATCAATTCATCTAGAATTAGTCGGTGATTTATCGAGCAATACTTTTATCATGGCGTTAAAGAGATTCATCTCACGTAGAGGAAAGCCGAGGAATATTTACTCTGATAATGGCACCTCATTTGTTGGTGCATATAATGATCTCTCTAAATTTCTCAAATCAAATTGCAATTCGGTTGCTGAAGAGATGGCAAGAGAAGGAATTAATTTCCATTTTATACCGGCCTATACTCCTCATTTTGCTGGCCTTGCGGAAGCTGGTGTCAAGTCAACCAAGCATCATTTGACAAGAGTGTTGGGCCTTTGTAATCTTACGTATGAAGAGCTTTATACCATGATGGTTCAGATCGAGGCGATATTGAACTCCAGACCACTGACGCCGTTGTCATCAAACCCCGAGGATCTGACGCCGCTCACACCCGGCCATTTTTTAATTGGACGTCCTATGACTTCATTACCATCTGCAGATTGTCGAGATCAGTCTATCAACTCTTTGACTCGATATCAACGCATCGAGTTTCTCCGACAACATTTTTGGAGCAGATGGAGTAAGGAGTACATATCGGAACTTCAACTTCGAATGAAGTGGCGAGCATGTAAGGGTTCCTTAAAGCTGAACTCCTTAGTCCTAGTGAAGGAAGATAACCTCCCGCCACTCAAGTGGAAAATGGGTCGAATTGTTGCCATATATCCCGGGACAGACGGCGTGGTTCGAGTTGCAGACGTCAAAACATCCAATGGACTGTTACGCAGATCGTTTAATAAAATTTGTCCGTTGCCTGTATAATCGGACCAAGGAAGTGGTTGAAAGGCATGCTTTCAACGTCCGGGGGGATGATCACGCAAAGTGCCTGCTGCAAATAATCTGCAATCTGTAGTCTCGTCATTGCTCGTCAAATTTTAATTTACATCGACCTACCTACATTTTATAATTTATTAATATACTGTCTTACACATTACGGGAAGCAAGACGTTTTATTTTCTGTTCCCCAAATAATACCTGGAGCAATCCGCTTCACTACTTCATAACGGATTTTATCGCGGTTATAAATAAATAATAAATCATAATAAAATTTTATTCAAGAAAAGTAGTCATTGTACATTCGTAAATCAATAAAAATACTTAATTATGCTAATAATTACAATTTAACCCGAACTAGGTAGAACCTGTGTTTCGGGTTGTTACTACTACTTATATAATAATAACTTAAGAAAAATATTAATTACACAAAAAAACCCATTTTAAATATATTTATTGATTTTAGATTTTAGATCCCGACGGTTCAAAGTCTTTTCTGACTTCATGTTCACGGGTGGACTGAGGTATTTGACGTCCAAAAATATTAATCACAATTATTACTGACTACCTACAAACATTATTATTTAAGTTGCGTTCCGATTTAAGCAAACTGAGCTCACAGTGTCTTGAATTCATTGTGTATGTACGTGGAGCAAGAATGTTATCCTCATCCACAAAACCGTCAAGCGGATAGGCAATTCAATACAAAAAGTAATTAAATTTAATGAACTGCACCAGGCAAATCCAATTATATGGAATACACCCGGAAGGAACAAAAAAAAATTCGTTTATTCATTAAATAACCCAACAAAAAATACAACAGCAAGAAGAAAGCCGTCGGTCCCGATTGTCATTTAACCCATCTATGACAATCGTTACATGTAGTCAGAAGCCAATATAATCTGACACCCGGTCTAACCATCTCGGCTACTGGTTCCCTAAGGGTTTCGAGGTCTGATGGCAGTCGCTCGTATCATTCTGGTGGCTAGCCGCATCAGGTCAGACTGGGAGCCGACCTCAATAGAAATGGGAAAAAGGCAAGGGGAATGATGATGATGATAATGGGTCAGATTATGATTGGTAAGGCAACACAAAGTATTAACCTATCAACGTTCACACGAGCGTTGGGACCACCGGGTAGAGCAGGGGTTCCAATTTTAATATTTAAATAATCATAAGGTCCTAATAATATAAATAACAAAAAACAGTAGTAGGTATAACAGGTAATGGATATTATTAACGTGTTACTAATAACTTGTAACTACACGTGATTTGCGAACATGCGTACTCTTTAAGGTAAATGTGGTCATTTATGTCACATGTTTAAACAACATTTGTTTTAACTATAAATATGATTAAAATTAGAAATAGAAGCATATTCTCATAATCGTTTTTATAAAAAAACTGTTATTTCATGGATTTTCTTTTCAAACATACTAAATACCTAGTTATCATAATTTTTGTGTTAACCTTGACTTTGATACATAATTGCCATAAAAACTTTTTATTAAAAAGTATAATGATTTCGTGTTTAAATTACACATATTACGATAATATTATAGTAAATAATAACAGTATTTTAGAATAATAATGAATAAATAAAATTAAGTATTTTTTTAAATAACAGGCTAAGAATAGTCTTTACAACATTAACTGTTTTAAATTACCAATCTACCGATTGGCGAGTGATACCCTTTGATGTCACTCCAAGTTTGGTTAATATTATTGTATACCTCTTGAATGCAAAAATAATCCAGATACCATGCAAAGTTACTAAGTTTTTGTAGAAATGTAGTCTCCGCAGTAAGAATTTCATAAAAAATTAAACTAAATTTTAACACAGTTAAGTATTTAGAATTTAAGTTTTATTAGTTTTTTACTACTAAGTACTAATCTTTTAAAAACTTGTATACTTATTGAAACTTGACATTGGCAAAATTGCGGTATAATTTCTGCGGAGGCCGTAATTAAAAGAAGTAGTCGTTGTATTTAGAACTCAAATGTATACCTAATTAGTTATCATTGCACAGCACAAAACAACGAGACACAATAACTTATTTCAGAATACGCTGTTATTTAAATAACTGTAATAACAGTTGAATAACAACAATTGACAATCTCATCACGTTAATTTATTTTACTCATTAATTTTAATAATACCTAAGTAAATGCAACATGTTTTAGCACATAATTAGTATAGTTCGATTCAAACGTGGTGACATGTGACTACTTAAGACTAAACTATTTTAGATTTTAAATAGAAACTGGACGGACAATTAGATGTATTAGTAAGATACTTCGCACACCAAAGGTTATGAACTAATTATTAGAGGACATGTGACATCCACCAACCCTCACTTGGCCAGCGTGTGTGGATAAAGTCCAAACTTTCTCAACCCGTAAGATAGTAGAGACAAGACCCGCGCCCAGCATTGGGACACTAAAAAGGGTTGAAGTATGTATAAGTAGATATAGAAAATATGAATATTACTAACCTAGCACAAAGAAAACAGATTTTTATCGTCATAACAAACTGTTTCTTTGTGATCGGTTATGAGTTCCTGCCAAACCTGCCTCATTTGACAGATGGTAGCCATTTGCTTTCTAACCGGAATTTTAAGATGGCGGACGCGTGCTTTATTGGTTCAATTCCCACCCAAAACAGACATTTGTGTACACGAACATGTCTGTCTTGAGTTTGAATGTAATTATCTACATATAAATACTTCCGTCTACGGCTTCGCCCGCATAGTATTTATTGGGATAAAAAGTAGCCTATGTTAACACATAACATCCGGACCATGATCTATCTCTGTGCAAAATTTCATCCAATCCCTTCCTGTAGTCTTTGCGTGAATGGGAACTACATATCCATAAATTCTTACGCGTTTTTAATATTAGTAGAATGAATACATAAAAGAAAATTAGTATTATGTAGTAGGTATTAGCTTCCACCCACGGCTTCGCCCGCGTGGTACGGGTCTTCTCTCGACTATCTTACGAGTTCAGAGAGTTTAGGCCTTAACACACACACGCCGGCCAAGTGCGGGTTGGTAGATGTCACATGTCTTCGAATGATTAGTTCTTAGAATTGCCGGTTTCCTCACGATGTTTTCCTTCACCGATATTGAGCAGCGGCGATAAAACAATTCACAAAAAGATGTGTGGGCACAACCGGGATTGGAGCCAGCGACCTTATATTTCTAAGGCGAGACCCTTACTGCTGGGCCAACGCTGCTCCCGTACTGCTGCGTGGTACTTATTGGGGTAAAAAGTAGCCTATGTGTGAATGCAGACCATAATCTATCCCTGTCCTAAATTTCATTCAATCCCATCCAGTGAAAGAGATCCACATATCCATAAATACATACATTCTTACAAACTTTCCCGTTTATAATAGTAGTAGGATTATCAGTCATCTGGTTTCCATAATGCAAGCTTTGCTTGGTAAGAGCGTGTACAATCTCAACAGAACAATAATATGAATACCAAGTTGGATCCTGCCAATCCATTCGAAATGCACTATAACCTATTCCCACAGAAACAATCTCATGATGTAGTTTTGCTTAGTTTTGAAAAAAAAAACTTGTTTTGTTAAGCTCTAGTGTTATAACAATAGTCTATAAAGGTTTTTTGTCCCAAAAAAACAAAAAAAAATGAAAAAAAATCATTAAAAAAATTGGTGTGTGCCTGTGAAGTATTAATTGTTTTTTTTTTTTTTGTTTTCTTTTTTTCTTTTTTTTTAATGCATTAATTAATTATATTAAAAAGTTACATGCTTTGAACTCTTAAAACGAAATAGTTGATAGGTATCAGAATATGATGTCAATATTAAGTGGTATACATGCAAATAAATTAGGCTAAATCTTTCTAAATCTCACTAAGGGGGAGGGAGGGTCTTGGCAAATATTATGTATTGAAATAAAACTACTTTTTAACGGATTTTATCGCGGTTTATTTTAGATTTTAGATCCCAAACTTTTCAAAGTCTTTTCAGACTTCATGTTCGCGGGTGGAAACGTCGGGATCTAAAATTTAAAATAAACCGCGATAAAATCCGTTAAAAAGTAGTTTTATTTCAATGTGTGATATTCGCGTAAATCTAAGACAATATTAAATATTATGTAACTATTTTTCTCACAGAAAACGCTGTAAAATTGCGTGATAAATTATTTGTACAGTAAAATATGGCAAAACCAGAGACAAAAGTATTTGTCGTATTCGTTCGAACTTCGCAGGGCAGCGAGTAGCGCTCAATTGTTTAGCTGTATCGAAATCAGCGTGACCAGATTGAGAATGACCGTTTATAGCCTAAATAGAAGTTTTGAAGAATCTTGCATGAGATTAGGAGAGGGGTGAGGGAGTTGAGGAAAATCTTACGATATCTCACCAAGGAGGGAGGAAGGGTCGAAAAATTCTCAAGAATGCCTCACGCTGTTAATGGACACCCCTTATTATAAAAACACGTACACTATGTTTTGCCATGATAACATAGTACTATCTCATGGTTGGTTGGTTTACAGCTGCCGAGACATTGCCCACGCCGCCGTGGACCGCACCGCGACTTTCCAAGATAGGCCCCCAGATGATTACGGTTCCGGTCAGGGCCGGACAGCGCGATCGCGAAGTATACCCGATCCCCTAAAACTAGAGTGTCCGACAACGTCCTGAGATTCGTCCCCACATGGGGAGCCCTAATGGCAGTTGCCACAGTACTTGATCGGTTCAAACGTCCTAGGACAGCTCACAAAAAAAGTCAGGTGAACGAATAAAGGCCCTTCATCCACAAAAAAAATAGGTTTACAACATAACAGTTTATAAAATTACATAGTTTTTTTGTTAATGAATCATTATTTAATTTATAATCTTTACTTAAATTATGAAACTGAAGACTTAAAAGTTAAAATTAACTTAAATCTCATATAGGTATAGCAATAATCGACGTCGAGTTGCAAAAAAAATTAAGCCCGCTACAATCCACATTATAATTATTTTTTCTACGATTTATAAGGGACTCCTACAGGCACGTTTACCCTACTGTGACAACTCAAGCGGAAGTATGTCTTGATCATAATCAGAGCGTGCTAGAAACGCATACCAGATCATTGGTCTCACGTTATATGTAATTGTGAAGATATGTAGCTGTTTTATTGAGAATCGAGTAGAAGAGAACCCCAGAATCGGTATACAGGGTAAGCGCGTTCCTTCATAGATCACATACTTGCTTAGCATCAGGCAAGTTGTGGTCTCTTTTTTTGCCGGTGGCGTGGTCGCTATAATTATAATATAAAATATACATTATAATTTTATTATTTTAGAGATTTATGAGAGTCATATTGTGTGGCCTCATGGCGCAGTGGTTAGTGACCCTGACTGCTAAGCCGAAAATCGTGGGTTCGATTCCAGAACAAATATTTGTGTTATAAATGATTGTTTGTATCTGGGTGTGATTTATCTAATATTATTGAGTATGTATTTACAAAAAAAAAATGTATTTATGTAGTATAACCGTTTCTAGTACCTAAAAATTGCCTGTTCTTAAGCAATGATGCAGTCTACGATGAAACGCGCTTACCCAGTAAATACGGATAACACAAGCAAATATAGTTGCTTAATTTATGACTAGATGGCGCTGTATGTATTTGTGAAAATAATATCATTTTTTTAATATTATAATAGCTTGTAGGACTTTTGTTAGGACTCTGAAACATTAAACCTCACCTTCGTCCGTCCGTCTTTAATTGAATCCCCACACTTGGTCCCAACCCCTTGGTGGTGCAAATCAGGTGACAATCAACTGGTGGTAGGCTTCGGCCGTGGTTAGTGACCACCCACCAGACATAGCCACACCGCCAAGCGGTCTTGCCGTGTTCCGTTGCGATGTCTGGTGACACCATGCAGGTACGGTGGGTCGGAATTGTTGCCCCTTTAAGGTTTCTAACCTTAAGGAGGCTCAATCAACTGCCACCTTCTCACCGATAATCATTCGTAATAAAATATTGAGTGAATCGGTATACTGGGCTGGCGCGTTCCATCGTAGACTACATCATTGCTTAACATCAGGAAAGTTGTAGTCAAGCGCCAGCTTATCGAAGAATAAAAATAAAAAACCGGTCGTTGACCTGCAGTAAATTTTGCTCATATTTTTGCAGAGTGCAGTTCATTTTGCATCGTTGGTAACTGACTTTTTCGAATACGTAACACGGCCAGGGTCATAATTCACGTAATTTCTCGACTCCCCGATCAAGTCGCGGTGCAGTTGTTTAGCTGTCATATCTAGTGTAAACCGCTCGCGTGACGCGAACTTGACGCTAGCGTATCTGACAGCGGTTGTCAAAATTACGAGAACACGTATAGTAGGGCTGATTTGATCGAAACTTGACTGCAGCTGAACTTATTTAATTACGCGAATTAACCTATTATGTGACTGGCTGACGCTGCGCGCACTTTCCACAAGAAAGTCAACGTCATCATAACGATGACAGCAATTTCGTCAACAAACATGACATACAAGACAAACAGACCAACAAATCGTTTACTCTTCTTAGTTACAGTGAAAGTTCCCTCTTTAAGAGTTTACCATTCAGTTTCTACTGACATTACACAAATTGAATTAGGCATTTATATAATTCAGTGAAAAGTTTTCACTGTTTTTTTATTATACTGAAATGCGCGCTAGACTACAAATTACCTGATATTAAGCAATGATGTTGACGATGGGACGCACCGATGACGCGCAATGAATGACTGACTTCAAACACTGACAAGAAACTTAGTAGGTTATTCTTTTTTAAATGAAGTACTTATATCTTATTACATTTTGTTTGTTTAATGTTCTGTATCAGAGCGACCTAATTCCAAGCGTTTTCATCCGTTAGATAGTCTGAAATTTCATAATACGCTTTCTTACATAACGTAGATTTTATGCTTTTATTGAACAACCCATTAAATTAAATTTTAAAGATAATTAATCCCTACTAATATTATAAATGCGAAAGTAACTCTGTCTGTCTGACTGTTACGCTTTCACGCCTAAACTACTGAACCGATTTGGATGAAATTGGGTATAGAGGTAATTTGAGACCCGAAAAAGGACATAGGATAGTTTTTATCCGACTGCGCAAAAAGAAGGTAATGTTTCGGCGCGATAACGTACATACACGCGGGCGAAGCCGCTGTCCGGAAAGCTAGTTATTAATAACTATCACTTTATTTAAACTCGAGATTAAGCAAAGAAAAGTAAAGTTTAAACCGTGGTTTAAACTTATGCATAACTTTAAACCGCGTTTAGTTATTTACTTGTACCGTAGCTGCTTTGGATTGTTAAGACTCCGAAACTTTAAAACTCACGGCCAATGACCTGCAGTAAATTTTGAGGCATAGGAATGAAGTATATTTTGCATCTTTGTAACAGAATTTTTCGAGTAAGAGACCACTGATTTTCTACAATATTTAGGTACTGAATGTACCTAAGATTATTATTGGTACTAATTACTGTAATAATATTTGTAGGTACAGTAATATCAATAAGCCTCGAGCATCGCCGCACAGTTGCTAGTCTTTCGGTCTTTTATCACATACACTTCGGAGAGTGTGCGTTGGAATTACACAATCTTATTCCCCCATCCCCGTTCTTCCATCGGACAACTAGAGGTACGGCTATGCGCCACCGTTATATGGTGGAAATTCCACGGGCACGCACAAAACGCTTTGTCTCCACTTTTATTGTGCGAACTGCCGAGTTGTGGAATTCGCTGCCGGCATCTATGTTTCCCGATAGCTATAATCTAGCGGTCTTCAAGTCAAGAGTGAATCGGTATGTACTGGGTAAGCGCGTTCCATCGTAGACTGCATCATTGCTTCACATCAGGCAAGTTGTGGTCAAGCGCAAGCCTATTTTAGATTTAAAAATAGGTATAACCTAGTATAGTATACTATACTTAACCACTGCGCCATCAGTTCAGTCAATATGACTCTCACAAATAAATCTTTGTGATCTAAAACTATGCATAAGTATAAATTATACTTTTCTATGCTATACGTGTTTTTTATATTATCTGTGGTACAACAAAGTAATTTTACAAACATAATTTGCTTGACAAATAACAGTGAATTCATAGTGTAATTACAGTAACGGTAACAATCATAGTGTTTACTCAAAATCGACTGAAAATATAGATTACCAATCCAATTATTAAATGCTAGTGACATCACTAGATTTGAAGTAGCAACTGGCAGATGAAGGCCGGCCGTCAATGTCGTCGTCGATGTAATTATAATAATAATAATAATATAGTTGGACATTAACACACACAGTCATCTGATCCCAAACTAACCAGAGCTTGTACTATGGAAACCAGATAACTGGTAATATACTACATATAATACTTTTCTTTTGTAAATATATACTTAAATATAGATAATTACATCCAGACACAAGATAAACAGGCATATTTAAACAAATGTTTGTCTCGGGTGGGAATCGAACCCACGACCTTGCGGCGTGAAAAGCAAGTATCTTACCGACCACGCCACCGGCCCGTCAATTATACCTAAGAACCTTCTAACTTCAGCATCAGCAATACAAAAACCGCATCAGAATCGATTCATCCGTTTGGGCGCTGCAGCGCAACAACAGTTGAAGACTGATAAGTACACGCATCACGCACCTTAGTAGCCTTTGAATGACAAAAACCGCATTAAAATCGATTCATCCGTTTAGGCGCTACGTGGTAACGTGGTACTCCTCTTTTTTGTCAGAGGTTAAAAATAAAAAATAAAATCCACAGAACACCCGCAGCGTTTAATATAAAGTTAGTCACACCTGCGGCCGCGCAGCATAGTTTTCACTTTCCGTGACCTGCGCAGACGCACTTACTTTCTACAAATAACGATGATACGATTATGTGACAACAGTTATTGTCACGTTTTATGTCGTGACAGAGGATTATCATGAGACATATTAACCAACTTTTAAAAATGAGGAGGTTTCCTAGGTACATAATAATTTGTATTTTTGCCGTCTAACTAATTTAGACAGACTAGCTTTCCGCCGGTGGCTTTGCCCGCTTGAAGTCCATTTTATATCGTTCTTAGAAATAGGATGAAAAGTAATTTAAAGCTTTTCTCATTAAATGGGCTGCCTAACAATGAGCCGCGGTGGCGCAGCCTAGCAGCGGTGGCGCAGCGGTACGAGCCTTGCCTTTGAATTATAAGGTCGCGGGTTCGAATCCCAATCGCGCCCACACATCTTTGTGTGAATTGTTTCATCACCGCTGCTCAATATCGGTGAAGGAAAACATCGTGGGGAAACCGGCCTGTCTTTGAACTAATCATTCGAGGACATGTGACATCCACCAACCCGCACTTGGCCAGCGTGTGTGGATTAAGGCCTAAACTCTCTCAACTCGTAAGATAGTTGAGAGAAGACCCGTGCCCAACAGTGGGACACTAAAAAGGGTTGAGGTGGGCTGCCTAACAGTGTAAGAATTTTCAAATCAGACGAGTATAATGAAGAAGGGAATGAAATAAAGAAGAATGATGCAAAAAAAATCCTACCAATAATAATCCGCGAAGCTATTGCAATTAAAAAAACATCCTGATTTTAACAGAGAAAATGGTTGGAATATACCACTAGCTTGGGACCCAGTGCTTAATTTACTCGTACCAAAACCCAAGCAAAATCAACTAAGAATTCAAGACTATACTTATTATATTAATGTTTGGAGGTAGCCAGTAATAATTGTGATTAATATTTTTGGACGTCAAATACCTCAGTCCACCCGTGAACTTGAAGTCTTAAAAGACTTTGAAACGTCGGGATCTATAATCTAATATAAACCGCGATAAAATCCGTTAAAAGTAGTTTTATTTCAATGTGTGATATTCGCGTAAATCTAAGACAATACTACCAGACGTGTAGTTTCTGAGATAACCGCGTTGAACCAAACATATAAAACTCTTTCCCCCGTATTCATAAACGCCTTATAGGCTCATTATAGCTAAAATAGGTTTATAATTCGTTTGTCTTTGTCTGTCACCTAGACATTTATACTAGTAAGACATAGACAAAGTCCATTTTAATTAAAGAGTCTTATAACTTTTTTATGAATGAGGTCGTCAGTTCTCTGTCGGATCACTTCATTGTGTATTCGATCCTATAGAGTCTTCGAGCATCACCCTTTCCTTAGCTCGCTCAAATCTTATAATATAATAAAAATGAATCACTAAATTTGTTCGTAAGCGCAAAACTCGAGAACGGCTGAACCGATTTCGCAAATCTTTTTTTAGAATATTCTTTGAAGTACGAGGATAGTTTTCATACAGAGAAAAATTAAATAAAATCAACTCCTTCTAAACGGCTTGAACGATTTTTATGAAATCTTAAATCTATATTCGGCAGGTCTGAGAATCGGTTGTAATCTATTTTCGGACCCTGTAGGTGGCTGCTTTACCGGGCAGGACGACGTTTGCGGGGTCCGCTAGTTATATATAAAAAGATATTTAATATAAATAGTTACACCCATACTCAAGACAAACAGACATGTTTCTCACACAAATGTCTGTCTTGGAATCGAACTCACGACCTTAGGCGTGAGAAGCAAGTATCTTACCGACCACGCAACGACCCATCAATGGTAAATAGTAGCTAATGACTTTTTATCTAAAATACTTGTTGTATGACTCATAGTAACCACTATGGGAGATAACGATGGTATTTGGTACTTAAGTTATTTTGCTCCAACCATTTTTAGTATCCCACTGCTGGGCACGGGTCTTCTCTCAACTATCTTACGAGTTGAGAGAGTTTAGGTCTTAATCCACACACGCTGGCAAATTGCGGGTCATATATCCTTGAATGATTAGTTCTTAGACACGACGGTTTAATCACGATGTTTTCCTTCACAGATATTGAGCAGCGATACAATTCACACAAAGATGTGTGGACACAACTGGGAATCGAACCCGCGAACGAATCTAAGGCGAGGCTAGTACTACTGCGCCACAGCCGCTCGCTTTAGTTATTTTTTTTAATTCTTATTAGGCTTGCCCTTGACTACAACTTGCCCGATGTTAAGCAATGATGTAATCTACGATACAACGAGCCTGCGCAATACACCGTATCATTCGAGATTACGAATGATTTTCGGTGGGCAAGTGGCAGTGGAATGAGGCTTCATATGGTTAGAAACCATAAAGGAGCAACAATTCCGACCTCTTTAATGGTGTCACCAGACATCGCACCGGGACACGGCAAGGCCGTCAACGGCTTTGTCTGGTGGGTGGTCACTAACCACGGCCGAAGCCTACCACGAGTTTACTTAATACTTTACCTTCAAATTCCTTTAAGCAGCGGTTGCGCAGCGGTATCAGTATTGCCTTTGAAATATAATGCTGCGGGTTCGATCCCCGGTCGCATTCAAGCAATTTTTTGTAAATTGTTTCATCGCCACTGCTCAATTTCGGTGAAGTAAAACATCGTGAGGAAACTAGCATGTATAAGATCAGTAACTAATCATTCGAGGACATGTGACATCCCTCAAGCTGCACTTGGCCAGCGTATGTTGATTCAAGTCTAAATTCTCTCAAGAGAGCGCCAAATGGCTGGGGGCCAAGTCACCTTCGTCCCCGGGTGGTGCAAATCAAGGGACAATCAACTGGTGGTAGGCTTCGGCCGTGGTTAATGACCACCCACCACACAAAGCCGCACAGCCAAGCGGTCTTGCCGTGTTCCGGTGCGATGTCTGGTGATACCTTGCAGAGAGGATGGGTCGGAATTGTGGCTCCTATAAGCTTTCTAACCATATGAAGGCTCATTCCACTGCCACCATCTCACTAATAATCATTCATAATCACGAGTGAATCGGTATACTAGGCTGGCGCGTTCCATCGTAGCCTACATCATTGCTTAACATCAGGTAAGTTGTAGTCAAGCGCCAGCCTATCGCAGAATAAAAAAAAGTACTTTAAAAAATATAGGTAACTGTAAAATGGCGGACGCGAACTTTCCAAAACAAAAGCGATAAAATTGGCAACATGTTCCCGCGTAATGATGTGAATTGTAATAAAGGCTGATTTAGATTATGTCCGTTTTATTTCACACGGAAATTTTCACGGTCCGTCACGGTTTTTGAAGAAAATGTTTATTTTATTTATATTTCATTGCAGTCGATTAATTTCAAATTTCTTCACTTTCGGACAATAGAAATACATTGATCAGTATCATTACTAAAGAACTACGGTTAGTAAAATTATAATTTAATATTTAATTAAATATCCACTTAGTAACCGCCAGGTCGCGGATTCTATTCCCGGATCAAGCAAAAATACTTTTACATATAAGTATGTAAAAAACTAAGTTTAGCTAAAAAACGGCTATAAGCTCGCACCCGTGGGACATAAACACAGGTGGTGAAAACTGGATGATATTCACCTCTGCCTACACATTCCGGTAATAACAACAGCCGTGATACTATGTTATGTAAAAACATAAACATTTAATAAATCATGTACCTGCTAGCAGGAGGAGTTTAGATTTGGGTTTATTTTTAGTGCTAAATAATTGTACTAGAAGTGATAAAGCTTATGTTGCACAGTGCTTATGTAGTATTTTATTATTATTTTTGTCCTCTCAGTAATTTTTACCCTCGACATTTAAATGATTAAAATGGTTATTATTATTATTATTATTATTATTAAATGAAAAATAATTGGTGAGATTAAAAGATTAGAATCCAGGAAAGGACATAAATTTTTATCCGAACGCACTAATGGTAAAATCTAGAAAAAAACATATTAAATTGTATACCTATTTTTTTTTTATTAAAATAATCAATGAAAAAGTCTTTATTTATCATAAACATAAATGTAGTACGGTCACACCATCCCTAGACCCTACTCTAGGATACCCTGTGTAGTAGGGTCTAGCCTCTTTCCGTCCAGTGTTGTATGTTATAACCAATTAGACATGTAACAGATGCTAATGGAAAATTAATAATAAAAAAATAAATAAAAAAATAATTAAAAGTTTTGGCAGATATTTATAAAAACCGACTCATGCAGAAACAAGGCCGGAACTTAAGTTACATGTCAGCCAGTCTATGTAGACCATAGATACATATTATTTTTTCTATGATGTAGACAGACTTTAAATGTACGGCGTATTTTTTCCTGGCATTTTTTATCATGCACCCATCTGAATGGACCTTTACTCGAACGCGCAACCTCTTTTGGGAGCGAAAAAAGTAGCCCCCATTAGTGATGTGACCGGTACCTACCGAATTATACCAGTTTCGGTAAGTAACCCGGTTTCCGGGTACGCGGGCCGAATAGTGATGTTGTATTAAGGAGGCACAGTCTTTTGCATGTTCAGTTTCTCAAGTTTTAAATGTTTTTTTATCTGTTTTAGGCAGGTTTTAAGCATCACGAGCTTATAGAGTCCAAATGTATTAAGATTATCCTAATACTCAAAATAAAATTAAATAAATAATAATCAGTTTCACTTAACTTCAGTCCTTTTTAGTGTCCCACTGCTGGGCACGGGTCTTCTCTCAACTATAATACGAGTTGAGAGAGTAAGAGAGGCAGAATAATTTACTGACAATGTTTTACAAATATTTTTAATCGACTTAAAAAGGGAGAAGGTAATCAATTTGAATGTATTTGGTTTTTTTTTAATGTAACTACAATATTTAAAATCTGAAATTAATTTTAATTCAATGTAGTTTTTTAATGCCAATTCCATCTATGGTTTTCAAACTATCTACATATCAACGCAGAACAAACAAGCAAACAGAGTTCCTTTTGAATTAAAAATAATTTTAATCTATAGCTTTCCACGTAAAACACGTTAAGCCATCGGTCCCGGTTCTCATTTAACACATCTATGACAATCGTTACATGTAGTCAGATCAAGGCAGACAATTCTGGTAGCTAGCCGCATCAAGTTAGATTGGGAGCCGATCCCAATAGAAATGGGAAAAGGCAAGGGGAGTGATGAATAGCTTTCCGTCCGTGTGAACCATTCATGTGAAAAGCATTTTATACCATACCCAGCTAAAATGTGTAACATATAACGTTCCTCAATTAATGGGCTATCTAACAGTGCAATAATAATAATATAATAATATAGTGGGACATTAACACACACGGCCATCTGATCCCAAACTAAGCAGAGCTTGTACTATGGAAACCAGATAACTGGTAATATCTACATATAATACTTGCCTTTTGAAGATAATAATATATAATTAAATATTGATAATTACACCCAGATACAAGACAAACCGACATTTTAAACAAAAGTTTGTCTCGGGTGGGAATCGATCGTAAGACAGTTGAGAGTAGACCCGTGTCCAGCTCTAAAAAGGACTGTAATGAACACATATTTTACAGTCATAAATAAAAAAAAACTGGCATAAAAATATCTTTAAATTTAAATTATTTTAAGAATTAGCAATAATAAAATAATTACTAAATTTAATTCAAAACTCTTCCTAACCCTGTTATTATTATTCCTATAAAAAAACAAAGAAATAAATAAATAAATCTCTCTGTAGCATAAATTTAAGTCTGAAGGTCATAATAGTAAATAGGGATCATTGCATACAACACACTGATTGACCATAAACCACGTGGATGTTATAAAACCGGTTTGTACTAAAGAGAAAGTTCTTGCTCATAAATCTATGGTCAGTAATTTAATAAGTGTTTTACATTAGAGACGTACGACTATTACTCATATTGTCTATTCTATCGGTCTATATTAACGTTATCTGAAAACATTAATTACAATAATATACCTGTATTACCCGAAGGTGATCAGTAATCACCCATTAATGACATAAAATAAATAATTTAATAACATAAAATAAAAACGATAGCATAAGTGCAACATAAAATCACTAAAATCCCTGTGATGAAAAGTTTCTCACGAGACTACTAAATTGTCATAATACTTTTGTAATAAATGTTACCTAAATGTTTTATTTTTATTAACTAGGCATTATTTAAAATTTTTATGTTATTTTATTTTTTGTTTTACATTTTGTTTTTTTTATTGAAATTTGTAACTTATCCTAAATATTTAATGGTTTTAATTCTTATTTTTATGCTCAAGTATCAATAATAATAATAATGTAAGAATATGGACTAAAATAATTTGAATTTATTGCAAGTTTATTTTAATATAAAAAAAATGTGTTTCACAACGAGAATATCAATTCACTATAATTCTTAAGCTGCTTATTTCTGTTTTCTCAAGGCCTAATAATTAAGATGTTAATTATGCCAAATTATTACAAAAATGGTAATTTTAAAAAGTTTTTAATAAATCATAAATTTTTCGTAATAATTAAAAAATATATTTATTTTCTTCTCACGATAAATAAGATTATTATTATTGAGTAAATAATTACCAAATCATAATTACTTGTATTATTCTGTATAATATAATCTGTGTCTATCTGATGCAATAAGTGTGGTAGAATATTTTAAATAATTCTAAGGTAAATTAAGTAACTGGGTTATTAAGTTATTAACTTTATTATACAAGGTGCCCGGTAAAACGGTTCAAAATAATGCAAAAAAAAATACATTAAACAACCTTAAAATTTAAATTAGAACAACAAAAACATTGCCTGAAGTTATGTCTAGTAAATAAATGGGTAATAATGGATAATTATAATTTGATCTCACAAAAAGGAATCTACTTCCATCCAAACATTTTGTGAATGTTTGTGATAAGGGAGGTGCTGTAATCATTAGAATTCTGTTGTGTTATTTTGTGTTCCTTTTGGATGCATGGGTAAAAGGGTGTATCTGGTGATCTCAAACCTTATAGGTCCGCTGATATAATAATATGTAATACCCAAATGTTTAAATAGAATTTACCTTATACTTTAGACAAATTATGTTAACCAATTATCACTAAAACCTTAATGTTACCCTTCTATATTAATGTATCGCGCCAAAACATTACCTTCTTTTTGCGCAGTCGGATAAAAACTATCCTATGTCCTTTCTCGGGTCTCAAACTACCTCCATACCCAATTTCATCCAAATCAGTTCAGTAGTTTAAGCGGGAAAGCGTAACAAACAGACAGACAGAGTTACTTTCGCATTTATAATATTAGTAGGGATTTTTTGTGCTCCGTGTCTCTGGACCTTGAATGACCACTGGTGTGCCTGTCTTTCGTCACTATTATTTTTCCGACACTACTGTTTTGTAGCAAGATTATATAGATAGATCGTTTTATCGCTATCTGAGGTACAAAGTCATAGAACATTAAATAAATCTCTTAAAGAACTACTTAACCACAGATACAAGTAATGTAAGATTATTCGTCACTAATATCCATATCGCTTGAATCATCATCACTGTCTGTGCAGCTTGAGGAGTCAGAATCTTGGCGATAGGCGATACGCGAGTTAAACAGTCTATCTATATGTAGATAAAAATGAACTTTAAGAAAGGGGGCACTTTAAGATAGGCCTCTCTTGAAGTACGACAATGAGGACGACCCGCGGCTTTTCTCATCCAGTTCTTGCCGGCTACAGAGTTCGTCACTCCACCTAGTCTGAGGGCGTCCTACGCTACGTTTGCCAATTCGTGGTCTCCACTCGTTTACGCCAGCGGTTGTCAGTTCTGCGGCAGTAATGACCGGCCCACTGCCACTTCAGCTTACTAATCCGGTGAGCTACGTCGATTACCTTAGTTCTCTGTCGGAACACTTCATTTCGTATTCTATCCTTCAGAGATACTCCGAGCATAGCAGAGAAAAGAATGCATGAATAAAATATAATGTCCTCGACAAGACATACAAAACATACAAAATCCCACTGGAACCGAATGCTTCAGGCTCACCAACAATCTAAATGTATAAAAGAAGAAACTGACTGACTGCCTGACTGACTGACCGACATATCAACGCAGAGCCCAAACCGCTGGCTCTGGAGACTCCAAATTAGGCACACAGGTTCCTTATGGGGTCTAGGGGTGCACTAACAAAGGATTTTTCAACACTCACCCTTTAAGGGGGTTCTCTGTCGGATCACTTCATTACGTATTCGATCTTTCAGAGATACGAATAGATATAAGAATGTTCAATGCTGCTATATTGTTAATGTCTCTCGATCACACTTACACTCGAATATGCTATCTATTCCTTACTCGTGTGTCATAGAAATACGAACTTTGTTCAGAGACATTATCAAAACAGAAGCGCTGTAGAACTAAAATTTTTATCAACTCAAGCAAATGCGCGCAAATTAGCCCAAACATCATAATTTATTTGTAAAATAAGAAGTCCCTGTTGCTACATTGCAACTCCATCATTGGACCGACTCCCTGATGGCATTTCATTGCATTATCATCACCGAAGATGCGCATGTAAGTATGCCAAATATGAGTATACTTAGTGGGAGGTGTCAATGTGAAATAAGTTTTCAATACTATCATGAACCTGGCAAGATAATAAAATAAAATTAAAAAAAAACTACAAATTATTTTATCTCAATATATTATTCTAGTTTCAATTTATTTTGTTTATATATCGGTCAAATTAAACATATTACAATAAATTTAGTGTACGTTAACAGCCGCATTAGTACGGACTACCGTGTCGCGGCCTTTAGCGCCTACCTCTAACAGGAGAGACACGACACACAACGTTCCGGTACAAGAAAAAAAATCTATTTCTAGTATATTATTAATTTTTTATCGAACGTTTTAAATAAATTAATAAATAGTGTGGGAATTGTAAAACTTATTTAGTATCAACGAACTTGTAGCAGGGTAAACGAAACGTAATAAGTGATTCCATTTCAGCTTCTGAGATTTGACCCATACAGCAAGTATAATAAAATCTTTTGAAATAACACAACACCTTAAAATCCAAATTAAAAAATGTTTGTCTAATATTCAACAAATTGACTTAGCTGCTAAAATAACATTTCGTCGCGTAGGAAGTGCGAAAAGTGAAACGAAACCGTGGGACAGTTTAAAATGCATCTTCAATACGATTATAAATGCGAAAGTTTGTGAAGACAGATGGATTTCGGAGGCATATCGTGCAAGAATAGTTTATTATCTCCTCCTAGCCTTGATTTCAGTCTGAGCTGTTTACCTAGGCACTTAGAACCAGATTCCGTAAAAACGGATATATCGCCGGTGATAAATTAGCCGCAGGACTGACTTAATGTGCTCTTAAAAGGCCACACATTCTCCTAAAAATCGAATTATTTGTTTTCCACTAAGTCTCTCACCCAAAAATCTCGTTCTATTGCTATAATAAAGCTACGACTTTTTTTTAATAATGCCAAAGCACTTTTTTCGAAAGGCCAATAAACTTTTTAGGCCATATTTTACTTCCACTAGGCCCCACAGTCAGGAACTTTATCTTACGGACAATACTTTTTTGATAAGACCAAAACATTTTTTTAAATAGGCCAAGCAACTTTTTGTAGGCCATAAACCTGTTTCAATCTTTTTTTAAACAGGTCAACACCTGACATTCTTCCAAATACTTTTACTTGATAAGCATTTCCTGCTTAACTGTAAAGTTATCGATACAACCGGCACAATTAATAACTGGCTACGGTCCGAAATTGAGAGCAACCATATTAAGAGCAAGGCTAAAGAAATTCATTATGGCTTTAAACGTACTACATTTTTTGCGCAATAATCTTCTATTCATATAAAATATAGTTAATGTGCGCAGTTCGATGTATGGACCGATTTTTATTATACTTACTAGCGGACCCGGCAGACGTCGTTCTGCCCGGTAAAGCAGTGCCGTCTACCGGGTCTCAGACCTACCGAATATAACCAATAATAAATAATAGGTATCTAACCCGGTATTCTGCACTTCTTCGCTTCCTAAATTTTTTTTTTTTATTTTTTCTCTGAGTAAGAACCATCCTCGTACTTAAAGGAATATTTAAAAAAAAGAATTAGCGAAATCGGTCCAGCCGTTCACGCGTGATGCTGTGACAACGGAAAACGGGTTTCATTTTTATATATATAGATTTCGCTGGTTAGTCTCCATCCCTAGCAGAATCGTTATTAATACAAAATAATTTGATGCTAAGGAAATATCGGGTACCATCGTTGCATACGCTAGTTTCATTAAGATTCTCTAAGTTATCTGTGGCTAGTATTTACGCGAATATCACACATTGAATTAAAACTACTTTACAACGAATTTTATCGCGGTATATTTTAAATTTTAGATTCAGTCTTTTCAGACATGTCCGTAATCATGAAGCCTGAAAAGACTTTGAAACGTTGGCATCTAAAATATACTGCAATAAAATCCGTTATAAAGTAGTTTTATTTCAATCTGTGGCTAGTTTTATATAAATAAAAATTAATTTCCAAAATGTAAGTGCGTAACTTCCAAAATTACACCTAAATGGGTTTTTTTGTTGTGTTATTGTACAAACAGGGTTTGGGTAAGTGAAAATAAAAAATGTAAGTAGAGTTTTAAAATTGGATACCTGTGTACAATCTGGGCTGGGCATAAAAAAACAAAATCACATTTTATGCGTAAAAAGTTTTACATGACAACCCTCAAGACCGAAGGATGTATTTTACATTTGTGTACACCCGGACTGTCCACTATAGTCATAAATACCTATTGTGACTGGTTTTTATAACTTCTTTTTTTAGATGACATCAATCTTTAATGAAGGTAAAAGTTGAAACAAAACCGTGTTTTATATTTTTTACGACTAAGGTATAGTATTTTTTTTATATTCACGCGAATTGCAGCGGTTGATTTTCATTTTATATCAAATCATTTCGGATGTACAACTCCCATGGTCACACACTACACTAAATACCTCAGTTACTTGACGTCCTATTCTAACCTACAGTAATTATTTAGGTTGTATTTGCACTTAAACTACGTATTTTGTAATAGGTATTTTACTCGGTGAGCCAGGGAAGTAATTTCACTTTTTGCGCATAATATACATTATTCAAATAATATGCGCAAAAAGTGAAATTAAATTTCCATTTTTTTAAATTATGCTCTAATATTTTTAATGCGTGTTTTTTTAACTTACCTCTGTCTTGATTTTCGGCCTGGCATCTCGGCAAACTGTCCGACACCAAAAGTGTCACTAGAATTATAAAAATAATTTTCACATCACTATGGTACATGCGTTTTCCAAATTCAAACCACTTTCGAACTGTCATCGTGACGGCGATTTGCGCGGGAAATTAAAAAATAAACTTTTTTGTTTGTTTATTAGTCACATTCACATTTTTATTTGATTTTTATCGATGTTTATTATGTTTAATCGACATTTTTATCGATTTATTTCTTTTATTTTATGCGTTAGGGCCAAGAGGCGTCTACGCGTTAGTGCGTCTGCGAACCTACTAGCCAACTGACCAACTTTACTGTGTAAAATAAGAAACATACTTAATACTAACATTACCACATTCGAAGAAAGTCGAAACTAACTTTCTCTTGTTATTCAAAATCCAACTCTAAATTAAAAGTTATAAGGAATAAAATAGCTTAGTATTTTACTGTCTGTAACTACATGATTCATATTTAGAACCGACTCGCTAAACAAGTGAACGGTGAAATGAGAAATTGTGAGATAGACGTATGTTAGAAAGAGATGGTAGAGCATTTCTTTTTACGGTGACTGGTGGTACTTTTGACTTGAGAAATTAAGATGTACCTAATGTTGAGATGTAATAAATATTTATGTAATAGACTTCCATTTTATAGTTAGTGCAATATCCGACTTCAATGTTATAACATCGTAAACTGCTCAACCGATTTAAAAAAATACTTAAATAGAAAGTATGCTTTTAAAAAAAAAAAGGAATTATCAGTCTATTGACATACAAAAACCATTCAGTCGACTGTAGAGCTTCCTCCTTTTTGAAGTCGGTTAAAAAGATAACCAACCGATTTTAAAAAGTAACGGTTCTCCTTTAGATTTTCTATCTCTTTTATGAAATGTGACTTCGTGAAATTTTTGTAAAATTCTTTTTATAACAAACTGTGGTCGCATTTAATTGAAAGTCTATTTTTGGTAAAAAAAATCGTTATGCATTGTTATTTTTTTAAATAGTTATTGTACATAACGTGCATTTTGCGTTTGTAAATTTAAATTTCAAATTTGTTTGAAAACGCAGAAGCTTTCATTTTGCACATTTGCTAAATAAATGGCACTCTCATATCAAATACTCTTACTTAAATATTCTTTGTTTATTGTTATTTTTCTAAAAAACACAGATTTTCCCTTCTTATTTAACAAAAACCTAAAATTTCCTTTGTTATTTTTTTAATTCGCAGGGTGAATTCGCCCTCGTGGCCCCGTTTCTACCCTTCAGGGGCTGAGTTTTTAAAAATCCTTTCATAGGGCACACCTAGACATCACACGGACCCTATGCGCTAAATTTGGAATCTCTAGCTAGATCCAGCTGTTTGGATTGTGTTTTGCTATGTCAGTCAGTCAGTTTCTTCATTTATTTAAATCCTATTTTTGACAGGCCCCGTGCTGAGCCGTGGTCGGTAAGATACTTGCTTTTCACGCCGCAGATCGTGGGATCGATTCCCATCTATGTCAGACATTTGTGTGATGAACGTCTGTTTGTCTTGAGTCTTTGTGTTATTAATAATAATGTTAATATTTAAGTATGTAGTTACAAAAAAAAAAAAGTAGTATATTACCAGTTATCTGGTTTCCATATTACAAGCTCTGCTTAGTATGGGATCAGATGGCCGTGTGTGTTAACGTCCCATGATAGTTATTATTATTATTAATTTCTTGTAAAATATAAACTTTTTTTTAGATTAATTTCTTGAAGTCCATAGTTTCGATATGTAGCTAATCTCAAATTGCTTGAGAGGTATTCATATTACTTTTTTACTCAAATTGAGATGACATAACCAAAAAAACGTTTGTGACAGTTCCCATCACATTATGATGAGTTTTTTGTCAATAAGTAGGACAATGGTATTTAGGTGCCTACTAGCATTTTTATGTAATTTTCTTTCGAAAATTGGATGTGGTTGTCAATTTAGTTAAAGATTTGCTTTAAAAAGTAAAAATTTGCTCTATAGGCTCTACCTAACCCCATCGGAAAATGGCTTGATGGTAATAAGCAAAAAGAGTTTTCAAAATTCGAAAAATAATTTCAGAAAATAAAATGTCTTAAAGTGTTGAATAAAATTTGGCAGGTATAATATAAATATAGATTATCTTTTAATCCGTTTTAAAGCAGTTTTATTTCAAGACATGATAATATGGATATCTACAACATTTTTGTTAGAAATGAAATAAAATGAAATGAAACGAAATGAAATAAAATGAAACGAAACGAAACGAAACGAAATGAAACGAAACGAAACGTAACGAAATGAAATTAAATGAGTCCATCAGATTTTATTTTTATTTTTTTGTGTGTGTGATTATACAATATGGCGATACATATTATAGGGTTAGGTTAGCATGTAGCCTACTTTTAACTATGTATGTGAGTGAAGCCACAGGAGGAATCTACTTAAATACAAAGGACAGTAAAAATAGGTATGGGAGAGTGTGTATGAAAGAGTGAATATGAATTTTTCTAACTTACCTATATTCTACTATAGTTATTTGGGACAAAAAGTAGCCTATGTGTTAATCCAGACCATAATCTATCTCTGTGCTAAATTTCATCGAATTCCGTGTAGTAGTTTTTGCGTGAAAGAGTAACAAACATCCAGACATTCATACAAATTTTCGCTTTTATAATAGTTTAGGATAGTTAAATTTATGTTTTTGTTAAGCAACACTGGATAACTGTTACTCACAGAAATATGACAGTAATAATAATAATAATAATATAGTTGGACATTAACACACACAGTCATCTGATCCCAAACTAAGCAGAGCTTGTACTATGGAAACCAGATAACTGGTAATATACTACATATAATACTTTTTTTTTGTAAATATATACTTAAATATAGATAATTACACTCACAAGACAAACAGACATATTTAAACGAATGTTTGTCTCTGGTGGGAATCGAACCCACTACCTGCGGCGTGAAAAGCAAGTATCTTACCGACCACGCCACCGGCCCGTCACAGTTCTATGAAAACAAATATTGTTTTCATAGAAACGTAATATTTTTATGAGTTAAAATCATATGGGCCCAAATTCACGTAATTTCTTGACGCGCCGATCAAGTTGCGGTGCAGTTGCAGTTATGTTGACGTGTTAGTGCAAAATGGTATTCTTGTAATTGTTTAGCTGTCGTATCTAGTCCAAACCGCTCGCGTGACGCGAACTTGACGCGTGCGTATCTGTCAGCGGTTGTCAAAATTACGTGAGTTAGCCTACATGTCGTTTCTTTCAAAGCCTAAATAAATATAATTTCATATTTATTCTAATAAATGTTCTACTAACCCTTGTCCTGTCCTTACAGGGTACTAACATTTACCTCAAAGTGTAAAACATCAAGGTCGGCCTGCACCAACACCGCTCCGGCCACCTCAAACTCGACACGGGCAGAATAGTCGAAAACGACTCAATTGCCGAAAAGGAAAAAAATAATAATAATTTAATATAGTTAATCATTTACGCGGAACGCACAGCTTTCCTTCACTCATTAAATATTCGCAATTAACTGAGAAACGGGATAGAAACAATGAATAACAGTACGAGTGAGAAAGACAACACTATATTTAAAGTTACAGCTATGCTTGATCAACTCACACGCAGACAAAGTGATGAGAATTAAGCTAATTTGATGCAAACGGTAAAATTAATTATGTACGGAACGATTTTCCGCAAATTCACGCTTTTTTTAACTAGAGGTGTAGGCAGAGGCAATTGTTATAAGTATTTCTATATTGTTATATATTTAGAGAGAATTTTGTTTGTTTTATTGGCAGCTCAACTGAGGAATACCTCCATACACACACAGTATTATAACTTTTGGGTGAGCAGCGGTGGCGCAGCGGTACGGCCCTCGCCTTAGAAATATAAGGTCTCGGGTTCGATTCCCGGTCGTGCCCACACATCTTTGTGTGAATTGTTCCATCAATGCTGCTTTACCTCGGTAAAGGAAAACATCGTGAGGAAACCAGCATGTCTAAGAACTAACAATTCGAGTACATGTGATATCCGTCAACCCGCACTTGGCCAGCGTGTGTTGATTAAGACCTAAACTCTCTCAACTCATAAGATAGTTGAGAGAAAACCCGTGCCCAGCAGCGGGACACTAAAAAGGGTTGAAGTGAATATAGATTTTCTTTTTGCTGATGTCCTAAACCCAATTAGCCGGAAGGGCCTTTATGATTCACAGGGCTTTTTCGGTGAGCCGTCCGAGGACGGTCGAACCGATGTGAATATAGTGGGACATTAACACACACGGCCAACTGAGGGGATCACCTAAGCAGAGCTTGTGTGTAAGGAAATCGGATAACTGATAATATACTACATACTCTTTTATTTTGTAAATACATACTTAGTATGGATAATACACCCAGACTTGAGACAGACACGTGTTCATCACACAGATGTCTGACCACGACCAGCGGCTTGAAGAGCGATTATAATAACGACCGCGCCGCTAGCCCATCAATGCTATGTTCAGCATTGATGGGCCGGATGGTCATCGGTGGTGATGGCTAGAACGGTTAGAAACGAACACGCTATCGTACCCAAACCAACGAATGACCTTTACCTTCGATTAAGTGTGCGATAACCTTTATGCATAATAATATTTGTCCAATTAAACTTTCACAGGTATTTTATTAATCAGGAAGCAAATACTTTCGTTGTTCTTTACATTGTGTGTCGATTTACGTTTTACAATGTACATCGCAAATCGTGACGATGAGGCGATTCTACCGATAAAGCGCATCACTAGTGTTCTTGACAGCCTTTGACTTTCGCTAGCTGGAATTAGGGATGTATTTAAACATAAAAAAATAAAATTTTATCGATATGATTAATACACCTCTTACTTATTTACAAGTGTAACTTGTAGGTTGTATATAAATAAAAACTAAAATAAAATAAAAAATAAAAAGTCTTTATTTTACTGACATTTTTTTAACAAATATCTTATCAACTACGTGTTAAAATACCTAAATTAACTACATTTATATTTTGTCTAAAGGCCTTGTTTCTTAAAATTAATTAATAACTAAATTTTAAAAAGTAGAGGTCGTAAAAATATAGTTTACCTACTTATTAATATTAAAATTAAATGCTTGTTAATGAAATTTATTTTTGATCTTACATAATCCATAATTTAAAGGGCAAATAAAATAAAAATATAAAATAAATAAATTCCTTTCACGAACCTATTCATTCAAGAAATGTAAACATTTGCTTAAAAAAATGATCGAATGACTTTTATAAAAATATCGATATAAATTTATCGAGTGAGCTCCTGTACTAATTATTATCGATAAAGTATTCGACACGGCCTGCCACAATAGAAAGTTTATTTGTTTTCGGAGGGTCAGCAAAAAAAACTAACAAAGCATTTTTATTCTATGTCGGTTTATCTAAAGAGGATTTTTTATTGTTTTAACCTTTTACACTTTTAAAAGCTTTAGATAAATGAATTAAAATTAATATTTGATGACTCAAGCTACACGTTGGTAAAGTGGTGAGCGTGTTCGCTAAGTCGCGAGGTCGCGGGTACTAATCCCAGGCCGAGCCAGCAGAAGTTTCTAATGAGTACATAAAAAAAAATAGATATTTAAAAAATTTATTACGCTTAGAAAAACCTTAGTAACAGAACAGCACGAAGTTGGAAATAGACATAATTCTAGAATCTCGAGTATAAAAATCAAAATTCTATGTAGTTTCTTCAACTTGTAGATTATTAATAAAATAAGGGAACATTTTTTTATTGTACATTGCGAATTAATAAAAACTATCTCGAGCACGAGCGAATACGAGCAGCGGTGGTGCAGCGGTACAGGCCTCGCCTTAGAAATATAAGGTCGGGGGTTCGATTGCCCGTCGTGCCCGCACATCTTTGTGTGAATTGTTACATCGCCGCTGCTCAATATCGGTGAAGGAAAACATCGGGAGGAAACCGGTAGGTATGTCTAAGAACTAATCATTTGAGGACATGTGACATCCACCAACGCGCACTTGGCCAGCGCGTGTGGATTAAGGCCTAAACTGTCTCAACTCGTAAGATAGCTGAGAGAAGAGCCATGCCTAGTTGTGGGACAAAAATACTCAAACATATCGCGTTAGAGTTAGACGACCTCGATAGTCGAGCGGTGTAAGCCGTCCGATTGGGTTATACTGTACCCGGGAGGTCGCGGGTTCGATTCCCGCCCCGGACAATATTTGTGTGACAACAAAAAATTGTTTCAGTGTCTGGTTGGTTGAGGGACTACCCTCCGTGTCTCGGTGAGCACGTTAAGCCGTCGGTCCCGGTTGTCATTTAACCCATCTGTGACAATCGTTACATGTAGTCAGAAGCTTATATAATCTGACACCTGGTCTAACCATGTCGGCTACTGGTTCCCTATGGGTTTCGAGGTCTGATGGCAGTCGCACGTATAATTCTGGTAGCTAGCCGCATCAGGTTAGACTGGGAGCCGACCCCAATAGAAATGGGAAAAAGGCGAGGGGAGTAATAATAATATCGCGTTATAGTTAAGAAATGGGAGTTTTTTTAACTCTTAAACACTAAAAACTAACATGACGTCATCACGCGACAATTTAGCTAGATTTATCGCGTTTATTACTGTCGTGTACCTAACTCGGTTCAAACTCAAACAATTTTTTTCTTTGTAACGTCAAATATTTATTTTCTTTGAGTTAAATCTATTTATTTTTTATTGTCACGGCCATCTCTGCTGACCGTATAACCACGGACATTCTGAGTACCCGAACAGTATTTTTTTGCCGACGCTACCATTGTTACACGACAATAGCTGGCAGGTTCGAGGCTACGGATGCTATATTAAGAATGTTGTCCACTAATAATTAAAACGGTGAAGCTATACTGCTCTTCCACAACTAAGTACACTTTTAAAATCATCATCAAATCAAATCAAATCAAATCAAAATATGCTTTATTTTTTTTTGAGACGCGAGTCTACTTAAAAATAGTCCAATTTCTTTTCCTACCGTGCAGTGAATGACTGGCAACTACTGAGAAACACTGACAAAAAACTCAGTAAGTAGGCTCTTTTTCTTTTTTAAATGAATTACTTATATCTATTACATTTTGTTTGTTCAGTGTGTTGAATTAGAGCTACATAATTCCAAGCGTTTTTATCCGTTAGATAGTCTGAAATTTTATAATACGCTTTCTTACATAACGTAGATTTAATAATTATTTTAAATTTGTTAATAGTCATTTCCTTAATATTATTTGGAAGTTTATTGTAGAAACGTATACACTGCCCCATAAAAGAGTTACTGATCATTATCATCATCTGCCTATAGCAGTCCACTGCTGGACTTAGGACTCTCCCAATAAGCGCCATATCACCCTATCCTCGGTTTGTCGCATCCAGCTACTGCCGGCTATCTTTCACAGATCGTCAGTCCATTTAGCTGGAGAGCGTCCCACACTACGTTTGCCAAGACGTGGTCTCTACTCGAGAACTTGCTTACCCCAGCGATTATCAGTTCTTCGACAGATATGGCTTACCCACTGCCACTTCAGCTTGCTAATAATTTGCGCATTTTTGTGTGAATTGGTTGATCACCGCTGCTTAATATCGGTGAAGGAAAACATTGTGAGGAAACCGGCATGTTTACATGTCATGGCATGTGACATGGACTAATCATTTGAAGACATGTGACATCCACCAACCCGCCCTTGGCCAGCGTGTGTGGATTAAGGCCTAAACTCGCTCAACTCGTAATAATTATTTTGTTCTAAATATCGCAAGGTATAGGCAAATATAAGTGCTATAGTAGCGCGATAGATCTCTAAAGCTTAGCATGTATTGACAAACTGCCTTAACAACTTGTAGAGTCGCATGCAGTAGCATGTCATTGACTGAGTATAATAGTAAAATTACTTGTGACTCCTCTGTAGTTTATTTATGTTATATCCCTCTAACACTTAGCATGTATTGACAAACTGCCTTAACAACTTGTAGAGTCGCATGCAGTAGCATGTCATTGACCGAGTATAATAGTAAAATTACTTGTGACTCCTCTGTAGTTTATTTTTATTATATCCCCCTAAAACTTAGCATTTATTGACAAACTGCCTTAACAACTTGTAGAGACGCATGCAGTGGCATGTCATTGACTGAGCACAATAGAAAGATTACTTGTAACTCCTCTGTAATTTATTTAGTATATCCCTTTAAAACTTAGCATGTATTGACTAACTGTTTTAACAACTTGTAGAGTCGCATGCAGTGGCATGTCATTGACTGAGTACAATAGTAAGATTACTTGTGACTCCTCTGTAATAATAATTTATTTATGTTTATCCCTCTAAAACTTAGCATGTACTGACAAACTGCCTTAACAACTTGTAGAGTAGCATGCAGTAGCATGTCATTGACTGAGTATAATAGTAAAATTACTTGTGACTCCTCTGTAATTTGTTTATGTATATCCGTCTAAAACTTGGCATGTATTGACTAACTGCCTTAACAACTTGTAGAGTCGCATGCAGCGGCATGTCACTGTCTGAGTACAATAGTAAGGTTACTTGTAACTTGTTTATAGATTATTTACAGCATCAACAATATTATCATCAGAATTTTTTATTTTACTGCTGGACATATTCCTCACTACACAACTGGGCACAGGGCTGAGTCACCTTCGTCTGTGAAAGTGTACACGTGGGCTTTTAATCTGACTTCGGTTCCTGGGTAGTGTAAATCAGCTGACGATACCAAACATAATTTAAATGCTAGTATTTTTTTGAACGAAGTTCCTTATCGCGCGTTGTGAAAGGGGGCTAGACGGAAAAAATTCTTACGAAAAGTTGTCATGACACTTTTTGCTATAGTAAGCTATTGTAAGCAGTGCGGCGTGCGCATGATTCTTTGTCTGTCTGTCTGTCTCTCTCTCCCTCTCTCTCTCTCTAGAGATAGAAAAAAAAATATTATAACTTAAATAAATAAAATTTTATTACAATTCCTTCACTAATTAATCGAAAGGAACTTCGTTCCATCCGGGTGTCCCTTGACACCTCTCAAGTTTTATTTGCATTTAAGATTTAAGAAAACTAATTCAGCTTTGGCTTATCTTTGCTTAACTTTGGTTCATCCACATTCATATGCTTTTACGAGGCACAAGCTTTACGAAAGCTAGTCTTAAATAAGGTAAAGCACTAAAAGCTGCCAAGACTTTCTTTGACACTTTTATAGCAAATGTGAGCTGGTTGCTAATCAGCTATTGTTTGGGTGAAACCCACAGCCTTAAGGCAGTTCTATACTGCGCGGTTTAAACGCGATGACTTGCGGTTGCGTCAAAGGTCTTACGCCGCTAGACGCGCCGCTCCTGGCAGCGCGCTCTTATGAATCGTTTTATTTACAAAACGCTGCGCTGCGCAAACGCACGAATTTGAAACGCCAATACTAACTCTATACATCTCGAAACGTGAGCACTCTAACGGCGCTGTTGAAATGCTTATCAATAAATTCATTTTTAAATTATGAAGAGTGCGTTGGAATTACACAATCTTATTTCCCGTTGTATACTCAACTGTGAATGTAACTGGCTTCGGCCGTGGTTAGTGACCATCCACCAGACAAACCGCATCGCCAAGCGGCCTTGCCATTTTCCGGTGCGATGTATGGTATACCATGATATACCATCCACCCTGGGTTCATATGAAGGCTCATTTTACTGCCGAAAATTATTCGTTATCATGAATAAACCGGAATACCGGACCGGCGCGTATCATCGTAGATTACATCATTGTTTAACATCAAGCAAGTTGTAGTGAAGCGCAAGCCTATTTATGAATTAAAAAAAAATAGATTATGCGCGTTTTACTGCAAACTACTATTCGTCAATCCACCCACAGCACGCACGCCGCCGCGGCCGATTAACAACCGCTACATCTAAGTACGCCCTAAGTTATTCAGCGCGTGCGCAACTAACGGATGTACATTGAAGTAGGTAAAGGTTACGGTCGCACCCAAAAAGGGTCAAGAACAATGTGTGCTTGCCTTGACAATGAAACTAGATTTAGTACCAAATATTGGCAACTAAGTGTTAGTTAGTAAGATTACAACTTAATTTTTATAAAGGGTCATTTTTATTTAGGTAAAGTTAAATAATTCAACAGGTACCTAACTACAGTATATTTCAATGTTTCATGTTTCAAAATGCAACTTTAAAAGAAAACAGGTAACTTAAAAAATCTTTAAAAAAAATTATATCATTTTGTTAGAAAATATTGCATGATTTCTTATTCTCGAATGAAAACGGACCGGTGGCGTGGTCGGTAAGGTATTTGCTGTTTACGCCACAGGTCGTGACAACACACAACTTGCCTGATGTGAAGCAATGTTGCAGTCTACGATGGAACGCGCTTACCCAGAAAATACCGATTCACTCGTGACTTGAAGACGGGCAGATTATAGCTGTCGGGAAACAGAGATGCCGGCAACGAATTCCACAACTTGGCTGTTTGTACAATACAAGTTGAAGCAAAGCGCTTTGTGCTTGCCCGTGGAATTTCCACCATATAACGGTGGCGCATAGCCACTTCTTGTCCGATGGAAGAACGGGGATGTGGGAATAAGATTGTGTAATTCCAACGCGCACTCTCCGAAGTGTATGTGATAAAAGACCGAAAGACTAGCAACTATGCGGCAATGCTCGAGGTTTTGCAATTTAGCTTTAACGAGGGATTCGTTGCCAATAAACCTCGTGGCTCGCCTCTCAATAGACTTCAACTTCACCTTGCTAATCGTTTACGCTACGAACGCGTGTTGTGAATTAGTTTAAAGTGTGGCGTCACTTAGTACCTAACGCCACTCAAGAGTCATGACGTCACAGCAATCCTGAATCGCACAAGCAAAGTTTCACCGATGATTACCATAGACAACTTCCCGACAAGAACAGTTGGATCGGTTTACCGTCCTTATCGGTTCGACCGTCCTTAGACGGCTCCTCGAAAAGGACCGGTGAACCAATATAGGCCCTTCCGGCTAATTGGGTTAGGTCATCCGCAAAAAAAAGAACAGTTGGAGGGAACCGCGGTCGCCAGACATCACACTTTACTCGACTGTAAGATCTTACACTGGAGAGTCACTACCACCCGATCCCACCCAATCCAGACCTCCATGCCTGTCTGTGTGCCTTCCCTGCTCCAATGATGAACATAATTGATGATTGGAAAGGTGTAGGGCCTTTCCAAACATCAATGTCTTCGTTTTCGGAATTTTGTCAACACCAAAAAGCTCAAATAGATCCTCCACAATTTTTACATCATGGTTAGGACTTTTAAGATGGTTAAGTCTGAGTGCTTTCCCTTCTCCGATGATGTTTTGAAGGGGCCAAGGTCTTCGTTTTCGGCTTTTACCTGAACTCTCCTTGTTCCATTAAGTCTCAATTGTTTTGTTTTTGGGGGCTGAGTCACCTTCATCCGTGGGAGTGCACCTTTTATCTGAATCCCCACACGTGCCCCCGGGTGGTGCAAATCAGGTGACAATCAACTGGTAATTAAGATTACTTGTAATTAACTGGTGGTAGGCTTCGGCCGTGGTTAGTGACTACCCACCAGACCAAGCCGCACCGCCAAGCGGCCTTGGCGTGTTCCTGTGCGATGTCTGGTGACAAAATTGTTGCTCCTTTATGGTTTCTAACCATAAGCAGCATCATTCCAATGCTACCTTCTCACCGAACTTTATTCGTAACTACGAATGAATCGGTATAGTGGGCAGGCGCGTCCCATCGTAGACATCATTGCTTAATATCAGGCAAGTTGTAGTTCAGCGCAGGCCTATTTCAGGATAACAAAAAATTGGCGAGAGGTTGCCAAGGATGGTAAAATCTCTGACAAGACACATTCTGGTCTTTGGTGCGTTGAGCCGACGGAGTAAGTAAAGGTCATTACTCCTTGATACAGCCACTCTTAGTTATCGCCATAGTGAAAGTCACTTTCCCTACTTCGCGCTAATCTGATATGGAAGTTGGATTTATACTGACATTGTAGCCGTGAAAACAGAAAAGCGTGTAATTTTATATGCGTAATCGAAAGCATAACAATATCTAGTTATTCAAATAACTGGTGGCGGTGGTGGTGGTGGTGATGATGATGATAATTATGATAACCTCACAAAAGATATTAAACACAGGTATAACACAGGTTCTTGTCAAAGAAAACAAGTTCCTACCAAGAATGATCCTCGAAGCTATTGAAATTAAAAAACATCCTAATTTTAACAGAGAAAATGGTTGAAATATACCACCAGCTTGGGACCTTAATTAATTTACTTGTACCAAAACCCAATAAAAATCAACTCAGAATTCAAGACACTGTGAGCTCAGTTTTCAATCGGAACGAAACATAAATAATATTGTTTGTAGGTTTTCAGTAATAATTGTGATTAATATTTTTGGAACGTCGGGATCTAAAATCTAAAATATACCGCGATAAAATCCGTTATAGTTTTATTTCAATGTGTGATATTCGCGTAAATCTAAGACATTACTATGTTAACCTCACAAAAATTTGCAAGAGCCTTTGGTCTTGTACAATAATGGTTTCAGTGCTGTTGAGACTGCCTCGCTTCTGCAGCGCGTCACGTATGTCTAAAACCAACAAAGACTGTTTTAGGACTTTAATAAAATAAAGAGTGGCGTCCTGCGAAACAGTACCAACAGCCTTCTGAACACCATATTAGATAGATTAGAATGCCTGTAGTCAAGAAAAATAAAGCAAAACAGTTCCTAGACTGATGTTGATCACACGGATGTCTGTAGAGAACTGAGAACAATTCGTGTAACGACGGTCGCCACCTGTCGCCTGCGCGAACCTCAGGCTAGACTCTGTCAAATTCTCTCCCGTACTAATGACTTCTCCGACTTACATTTATTTCAAACATAACATTCGGCAGGAAAAATAATGTAATAACAAATTAAGTGACGAAAGTTTGCTAAAACTTGAGAAATGTTGATCCGAATTAACTAATTTTGGTTTTGAAATGTTTTTACATGGTTCAAAGAAGGTATAGAAGGTGAGTAAGACGTGTTTCAAAGTTTTCTGGTCCAGCGAGTCTTTAAACTCAGAATTGATCACTAAATGTGTTCCTAAGCGCAAAACTTGAGAACGGCTGAACTGATTTCGCTAATTCTTTTTTTAGAGTTTTCCTTGAAATATTAAAAAAAAGCTCCTCCGAAACGACTTCACCCATTTTCATTAAATGTTATATCTATATTCGGTAGGTCTGAGAACCGGTTGTCGCGGTTGTGTCACCTATGGTTCCCATGACACCCTGGTTAGGATGCTAGAAGGAACACCCGGGGGGTTTTAGTTCGGGTAACCAGTATGGAGTCACACATACCCCCCGCCCTGCGCCCATACAGGACGGGGGGATCCACAAAGATTTCCCCCCGGTAAACAAAAAAAAGGTCTGAGAACTGGTTGTAATCTATTATCGGACCCGGTAGGTGGCACTACTTTACCAGGCAAACGTTTGCGGAGTCCGCTAGTGATAAATAATTTAAAGTTCTAAACATATTTTGTAATAATCATTCATGTTTGTGGTACAATTTCTTTTCAAATCGTCACAAATTGTACAAATTGCTTTAGTTTAAACTTTCGCTATTTACTTAAAACCGCGAACGTGAACTGTTGTTTTGTAAAACGACTAACTGTTTGCCCGCGGTTTCACTCACGAGTAAGTCAGTTATTACCTAAAATAATGACTATTCAAACACAGTAGAACAAAAAATATCATATTTTTAAACGATTTTTATCCTATAATAGGCTTGCGCTTGACCACAACTTGCCTGATGTAAAGCAATGATGAAGTCTACGATGGAACGCGATTACCCAGTAATCACTGATATTTATGTCTTTAATAGGCTTAACCACAAATGTTTTCAGGAAATGTTAATTTTAAGCAATAAACATTTTTATACTTTTTCTTTATACTTTATACAAACTTGCCTGTTTTTAGTCTAATTCACTTAATTAAATAAGTTAAGTTGCAGTGCAGTTGCAGTAAAGTTTCGATCAAAACAACCTTTTTCGTGGTCTCGTAATTTTGACAACTGCTGTCAGATACGCTCGAGTCAAGTTCGCGTCACGCGATCGCTTTAACGTACGTATGTTGTTGTATGACAATTACAAGAATACCATTTTGCACTGAGAACACCGCAACTTGATCGACGCGTCGAAAAAATTACATGAATAATTGACTTAGGACTAAAATTTACAGTTCATCAAATCTAAGAAGTACCGTTTGACAGTTCTAAACGTAGTACATTTAGAATTTTATTTGTTGAATGAAAATTGTTTATATTATGTTAAAATAAAATAGCTTCATAATTCAATTATTTTACAGGAAAGCTAATAAAGATAGTGTGAATTACGTCTCTATAAAGCTAATTTAATAGAAAACAGTGAAACGTCAAACGGTACCTCTTAGATTTGATGGACTGTAGTCGTTAATTACCAACAGACAGACAAAGTTACTTGCATCATTATATTAGTATGGTAAGTACAAAGGGATAATGTCACGGTTTGAATTTCGCTCATTAAATATACATTTTAAATAGTGACAAAAAAATAGAGTTTAAATTCAACGGTGGCGCAACGGTATTAGCTTAGCCTTTGAAATACAAAGTCACAGGTTCGATCCTCGGTTGTGCCTGTGACCTTGTATCTAGAGAGTTTAGATTAGACCTTAATCCACACACGCTAGCCAAGTACGGGTTGGTGGATGTCACATATCCTGGAATAATTAGTTCTTAGACGTGCCGGTTTCCTCACGATGTTTTCCTCCACCGATATTGAGCAGCGGCGATGAAACAATTCACACAATCATATGTGGGCACGACTGGGATTCGAACCCGCGACCCTATATTTCTAAGGCGAGGCCCGTACCACTGCGCCACCGCTATGCAACAAAAAAATACTGTAAAGATAAATTATAGAAATGGCAGACGGCATCCTTATCTTCAAGTCACGAGTGCATCGGTATTTATTGGGTAAGCGCGTTCCATCGTAAACTAAACCACTGCTTAGCTACAGCTACAGGCAAGTTGTGGTCAAGCGCAAGCCTGTTATAGAATTAAAAAATGTTAAGTGTCTGGTAATAAATTACGTGAAACTTTCAGCATAAAATGACGAAGGTCTGGCGTTCACAGTCTCGTAGGTTATGAAATAAGTACCTAAGTAAGCAAATTAAGAAAAACACATTTCTCCATTTAAGTTAATAGAAAGTATTAAGTTGGTTACTTAATATTAACATAATGTAATGTAAAAGTGTTTAAAAATCAACATAGTGTTTTAACTTTTTAAACAATTTCATTTTACTTTCATTTTTGTGGCATCATAATGCATGTAACCGCCTACTCGTGTTAAGTTTAAATAATATTCTACGACATTAACACACACGGTCATCTGATCCCTTACCAATATTAATAATATAGTGAGACATTAACACACACGGTCATCATCCCAAACTAAGCAGAGCTTGTAGGATGCAAACCAGATAACTGGTAATATACTACATATAATACTTTTCTTTTGTAAATACATACTTAAATATAGATAATTACACCCAGACTCAAGACGGACATGTTCATCACACAAATGTCCGTCTTGGAAGGGAATGAAACCCACGACCTGCGGCGTGAAAAGTGTCTTACCGACCACGCCACCGCACCGGCCCGTCAAATAATAAAAAAATTGCAAGTTAATTGAGAAAATCCCGTACTCATTAGTGGGACACTAAGAAAGGATAAATAAATAAACATATATTCTGGGACATTAACACACACGGTCATCTGGTCCCAAGCTAAGCAGAGCTTGTGTTATGGAAACCAGATAACTGGTATTTACTATATACATATAATACATTTCTTTTGTAAATATATACATAAAATAGATATTTACCCCCGGACTCGACACAAATAAACATGTTTATCGCACAAATGTTTGTCTCGGGTGGGAATCGATCACACAACCTGCGGCGTGAAAAGCAAGTATCTTACCGACCACGCCACGACCTGTCTTCAGATTCGTCGCCGGATTCAAGCACGTTTCGATATTATATAGGAAACTGCAAATCTAATTAAAAATTAAAATTCACCTCTGTCTTCCTCTTGATAAAGACATGTATAAATCTATCAATTTCCCTTTCATAGCGAAAGCTACGTACAGGTGCTTTTGACCCCTGAAGCTTAACCCGAGCTTTCAAAGGTCAGTAGTGAATCAGTTATATGCAAGGAGAGCTTTTGTGAAAATACTTATGTTAGTAGGTCGAACGAATAATATTAAGTAGGTACCTAGGTGACCAACCTTTGCGTGGTATTTTTAGTTTGAAAATTCCAGTAAACTCAACTCCCAAATGGTATAGTATATTTCCCCATTGCAAATGAAAATGATTACGTTTCCAGAATTAATGAACTAAAATAAATAATAGAAAGTGAAGCAGCCCTGTTTGCATATAATTTTAGCGCGCTGCAGTTTCACAGCGAAAGTGTATGTACTTAGGGTTGTCGCTTCGGAAAACTTAAAGCACGCACAAAGCGCTTTGTGGAATTCGCTGCCGCCATCTATGTTTCCCGATAGCTATAATCTAGAGGTCTTCAAGTCAAGAGTGAATCGGTATTTACTGGGTAAGCGCGTTGCATCGTAGACTGCATCATTGCCATTAAGATATGTTTTTAAGATATGCTATGCAGCATGGTTTCCTACGTTTTACCACTGAACAGCCAACCACCACGATGGCGATTTTCCACATATGCTAGGTTTGGCGAGCTAAAGTCGTAAAAAAAAACTATAGGCCAGTTTATGTAACTTACAAAATAAAAAAATAAAATAGTAATTACATAAAATGTTTTAAAAGATAATATCATATTTTTTTTGGCGTGTGGCGTAGTGTTATATAATAAACTAGCGGCCCGTCCCAGCTTCGCCCGGGTAGCTTCAGCCCACTCAACAATTTCAATAAAAAGTGATAACCATAGCAGCGCCATCTATTGATTACTTACTCAACCCAGTCGAAAGGTATCGACATCTGTTAGAATCATTTGGAGTTAACAGATAATTGTGACTGTCAAATAATAACAGACAAATAATTAGCAATAAATTAAAATTGCGACTATAATTTGAGATTTAAACTATCCTATCTCTCAAGTTGGATCGAACTGCACATGGTGTGAGAATTTTATTATAATCGGTTAAGTGGTTTAGGAGTCCATTGAGGACAAACATTGTGACACGAGATTTATATATATTAAGATATTGTGCATATTCTTTTCGCGGCTGTTACTTTGTAATTGTATCACAGATAAATAATACTATACTAATACAGATACACCATCCGATACAAAGAAACGGGTCGGCCCTAACTCGGGCTATTCTGAGGGCTATTTTCTTTCACCTACATGCTCACTAGATGGCGATAAAAAATACTATACCTACCTATCATGTACCAGTAGAGTTCACAAATTAAAAAAAGATTTTCGACTAAGTACAACCTCGAACTTGTAGAATTTCGTTTTCAACACAGATAATATCAAACTATACTAGATACATTATATCATCTGTGCTTTGTAGTAGCATACATAGAATTGTTGCAACGACATTTAACAAAATGGGCCTATCTGTTATATGTTGTGTTCGATTCCCACACAAGTCAAACATTTGTGTGATGAACATGTCTGCTGTCTTGAGTATGGGTGTAATTATCTTTTAAATATGTATTTTCAAGAATATTTAAATTAGTATTTTAAGTAGTGTAATAACAGCTACCTGGTTTCCATTGTATTTACATGCTCTGCTTAGTTAGAGATTAGACAGCCGTGTGCCATGATTTTTTTTACGTCTAGTAAGTTTTTTTGCTGTGATACATTTTAGTTCAACAAAATCACCAATTTAATGCACTTTTAATTTTTTTAAACTGAAGGACTCGGGGTGTGCTTAGCAAGGCCGGAGGATAAAATATTAGGAGTTATTACCAAAAATTATTATCAATATAATATGTATACAAAAATGACAAGACAATACTATAATATTTATTTTTAGTTTTTGACAACCCTACATATTGTAAGTAATAGTTGTCCCTTGGCCCAAGTTCAATATTTATATGTAATGCAAATAGCATTTAATTAATATAACAATCTTTAGGAAAGTCCTAACTAATTTTATAATCCAAGATTTTCTATGGATTTTCAAGATTTTCTACCTAACTCTGCAATCCCGACAACTCTTGAAAGCCAGGATTGACAGCGGCGCCGTGAAGAAACTTGGAATTTGAACCCGGCCCAGTCCCGAGACACCTAAATTGTCTTGGATCCCAGACGAATTTAATCAGAAAGGTAATAGAAGGAGATTTGAGCATGATTTATGAAAAAGGTTAAGTAAACTAAATGAGCAACAGTTCGCGGGTTCGGTCCTCGGTCGTACCAACACATCTTTGTGTGAGTTGTCACATCGCCGCTGCTTAATATCGAGGACTCGGGATTTGAACCCGGCCAAGTCCCAGTACTCCTAAACTAACTTGGATCCGGCACGAATTTAATCGAAAAAATAAATCTATTATTTTTCTGATTAAAGTTGAAAAGTTAAAAATTAGTTTGGAGTTGGAAAGTTAGATTGTCCATTTCCCTCTAGGCAAAACGAAAGGTGGCATAGAGAAAAAGAGAGGTTTAAAATTGCCTCATGAAAATAGACTAAGCACCAAAAATTATGTAATCTAAGAGTACCTATCAGCGCTAATTTCAGTAATAATTATGACAAAATCGTTTGAACGCATGGAAATTAGCACCGGTGGCAACAAATTCGATAGCAAGAAGGCGTGCCCAAAAGTGGTGAGACTTCTAATTTATCAGCAGCAGTCCAGAGTCAAAAAGTTGGGGGTGTGATACCCTCATACTTTACAGAGCACGTAAACGCATCGGATATGTGCTGAAACAACAGCCCGGAGAAATTTCCATCATCATCATCTTCAGCCTATTCTAGTGCGCTGAACATAGGCTTCTCCTAAAGTACGCCAATGAGCACGATCCGCAGCTTTTCTCATCCAGTTCTTGCCGGTGGCCCTGCTGAGATCGTCACTCCACCTAATCTGAGGGCGCCAAAAAAAATATTTAAAAAAATTTAGTTAATAATTTTGGAGGCTTAAAAAAATCAATTTTGTGTAATTAAAGTGATGTCATAATTTTAAATTTAAATAATGAAATCCAGTTATTGCGTATGTATTCTAAATAAAACCACAATAATCAATGAGACAACTTATAGGGAAAATCCCATACCTAAGACAAGGAAAACACAAAACAGGTAAAACTTGGTTGGTGTATTGGCACCAACCAGTTTAGAGTTTGCATAATGATATTTTGTCCGAATATTTAGGGCCGAATGGCCGAATATTTTTTTTCTTTTCAGTCGTATCGTTACATCAAGGGACATGATTTAGTTGTAATCTGTACTCTTATCCAGCTTGTTTTATCTTGCGACATTTGTATCGATATTAATATTATTTTCAGGCATACACACAGCATCTTGACCCAAATTTAATTTTTTTTTTGCTTGGGTAGATACTATAAATTTCTTATCTTTATTATTACAACTTTTTTTATTAACTGTAATATTTTTTACCAACCGTAAGCTAAAACTGTTGTTAAAAAAACTTGTGGTATGAAAGGTATGAAACGAATGATGAATTCGCTTTATACTTCACAGAATTTCGCAACTAAATGTTAAATGCTAATTAATCCATTAATAGTAGGTCACATTAATACCGAACGAATACTGCCGAATACACAAATTCTACTCAACCTAATATTCGGCCTAACTATACGTTGTCTCATCTCTAGTTCCTTCAAAACGCATCTACATTACAAACATGGCATCTGTACTCCCTTTAAATTTACTTAGAACTTTAATCTATGTACCAGTGTTTGTAATTATGAAAATAACATTCGTGTTTGTGTTATTAACATCTATTATTTATAATCTGTGTGCAGAAGTATTCGCCTATAAAGGATTTATTGGTAAGTGCAGTGTTTATTTATTCTTATTATACCGGGTGAAAGGGTCTGCCCTCTACACACTAAGAGGGTGCATTACTTCAACCCTTTTTAGTGTCCCACTGCTGGGCACGGGTCTTCTCTCAACTGTCTTACAAGTTGAGAGAGTTTAAACCTTAATCCACACACGCTGGCCAAGTGAGGGTTGGTGGATGTCACATGTCTTCGAATGATTAGTTCTTAGACATGCCGGTTTCGTCACGATGTTTTCCTTCATCGATATTGAGAAGCGGCGATGAAACAATTCACACAAAGATGCGTGGGCATGACTGGGATTCGGACCCGCGACCTTATATTTCTAAGGCGAGGCCCGTACCACTGCGCCACCGTTGCTCAAGAGGGTGCATACATCTACTTAATTAGAATCATTTTCCACCAGAATTTTATTCTCTTTATTTGTAATTTCTTTGTTAATATTTTTGATTTATTTTAATATACAATAACTATAATTCTGTATGTAGAACTCTAATTGAATGACAGACGGGTAAGATTAAAATCCATCAATGCATTAGTTTACGGAATGATGCGTGAAATGACGTGCCGCGAGTAGGTTTGGTGGTAAGAAATGACTTACCCCATAGTGGAAAGGTTTATTCCGTATAAGTTATCAAAACAAACTACTAATTTCATCTACTTACCGATCATCTCAGTATGAGATACGGATTTCACCCTATCAGTTGGTGGAGGATGGTCCCTTCTACTCGGTATCATACCTAAGTGTCGTTGGAATATTAGAGCATTTAAAATGGGAGGTGTTATAAACAACTTCTTGTACTAAATTGTTTCTGTCAGTTTTTGGGAAGGCGATGTAACTACGTACAATCTATATAATAAAAATTAATCACTAAATGTGTTGGTAAGCGCAAATCTCGAGAAAGGCTGAACCGATTTTGCTTTTTTTAGAATATTCCTTGAAGTATGAAGTTGGTTCTTAGGCAGAAAAAATTAAAAAAATACTATTGCGAAACGGGTTTATATATTTAATAGGTCTGAGAATCGGTCGTAATCTATTTTCGGGCCCGGTAGGTGGCACTGCTTTAACGGGCAGTACGACGTCTGCGGGGTCCGCTAGTACTAAAACAAAGGTTGAAGAGTCTTCACAAATGCACACGTAAATAAAAGCTACACACAAACATGAAACATGAACAGTTTATGTATACAAGCTGTCCATGTACCTCAGTAGTGTTAAATTATCTGAGGTAAACGAACTCTTGAGTTGAGACCACAGATTGGCAAGGTAATGTGTAAAACGCGCTCACACCAAGCAGGGCCCCGATTCTCGCGTTTTATCTCTATCATACAAATTCCGATAAAATGGCGATTTCATTAGCACTTCCACTAAAGCTATCGAGCTGAAATTTTGCATACAAGTTTATTTTGATAAAAATACAAGATTTTATAAATGCCGCCATTTTGAATCCAATACGGGTATCAAATGAAAAAACTTGAAAAGAGAAATACAAATAATACAAGATTTTTTCAGTAAAAGCTTTATTTAATAATATTTTATTTGTTTTCTTTGCTTTTCGTATCAAAAAACAAAATATGGAGTACTAGTAACCAAATTCTGATAATATTTTGATTTTATAAAAAATATTGTGATGACGACCTCTGAATTGAGCGCTGTAAGCCGACTGATCGGGCTATAGGTTCGATTCCCGCCCCGGATAATCTTTGTGTAACAACAAATTTGTTTCGGTATCTGGTTGGTGGAAGGACTACCCTCCGGCCGCGGAGAGCACGTTCAGCTGTCTGTCCTAGTTCTATTAAAATGGCAACGGGTCTTCTCTCAACTGTTGCACGAGTTGAGAAAATTTAGGCGCTAATCCAGACACGCTGACTTAGTGCGGGTTGGTGGATGTCAATAGTTTTTAGACATGTCAGTTTCCTTCACCGATATTGAGCAACGATGATAATATGAATTGTATCAAAAGCATGTTCAATGATATTTGGTACTACCGGGTCTTTAACCCGCGACCTTATATTTCAAAAGCGAGGCCGATACTTATACGCCGCTCCTGCTTTCTACCCACAGTAATGAGGCTTTTTTATTTTTCAGATAATTCGAATCCGCCTAGTCTACTCTCAAGAGAGCGTCGAAGCCCTAAATATGATAAGAACAACAAGTTCCCACTACCAAACATGCACATTGGTCTACTATCATCTCCAAGACTACAGAAAATATATTCGTATAAGAGTTGAATAGAATAATGTTAATATTTTCAGACACACACAGCGCCATCTAGTCGCAAATTAAGCAATTATATTTGCTTATTATGGGTACTACAGTCCATCAAATCTAAGAAGTACCGTTTGACGTTTCACTGTTTTCTATTAAATTAGCTATATAGATGCGTAATTCACACTATTTTATTAGCTTTCCTGTAAAATAATTGAGTTATGAAGCTATTTTTATTTTAACATAACATAAACAATTTTCATACAAAAAATAAAATTCTAAATGTACTACGTTTAGAACTGTCACACGGTACTTCTTAGATTTGATAGACTGTAACATGCTACAAGACATTTTCTTGTAAATAGATACTTACCCCCGTATTCAAAAACGTCTTATAAGCTCATTATAGCTAAAATAGGTTTGTAATTCGTTTGTCTTTGATTCTCATCTTGAAATTTAAAGTAGTAAGAAAGTGACAAAGTCTTTTTTAACTAAAGAGTCCTATAAGATTTTTATGAATAAGGCCGTACGTATAAATAAAATCATGGACATTACGTAAGGATTTGTTCTGGGAGGAAATCGCCAACAGGATGACGAAATTATTTTCGTTAAGTCCGTCAGTTAGATAAATTAAAAATGTTGGATTAGTTTTCTTTTTTTGAGTGATGATAACTGACGAGATTGAATGACGTTACAGTCTTTATTTAAATTAGTCATTAAAGTTGTTAAATGTCATCTAGGTTTAATTTTATATGTGAAAATAAATTATAAGTTGTCCAATAAATAAATAAAAAACAGTTTTCATTAAAAATTATAGTATCTATGTCATTGAAATAAAACTACTTTTTAACGGATTTTATCGGTGTTTATTTTAGATTTTAGATCCCGACGTTTCAAAGTCTTTTCAGACTTCATGTTCACGGGTGGACTGAGATATTTGACGTCCAAAAAATATTAATCACAATTACTACTGACTACCTTCAAACATTAATATTTAAATTGCGTTCCGATTTAAGCAAAATGTTGTTGTTGTTTTAATGTTTGAAGGTAGTCAGTAGTAATTGTGATTAATATTTTTTGGACGTCAAATATCTCAGTCCACCCGTGAACATGAAGTCTGAAAAGACTTTGAAACGTCGGGATCTAAAATCTAAAATAAACCGCGATAAAATCCGTTAAAAAGTAGTTTTATTTCAATGTGTGATATTCGCGTAAATCTAAGACAATACTAGTATCTATGTCATCTAAATAAAAAATATAAATCATTAAAATTTAAATTATTATAATGTCATTAAAAAAAATTATAAGTTGTCAGTAAAATAAAAGAAAGTCAAAATATAGAATGCCGCTTAGTAAAATTATAAAACATTAAATTTAGAATTGTAAAAATAAAAACATAAAAAAGTCACTAAAATTTTTCATTTAGAATTAAGAGTTGATACATTATCAAACTTTTGCACTGTATCAAATCATTTTATTTTTTAAATAAATTATTGTATCAATATCAAATATGTTTTAATTGCTCCCGGCGAAAACGAGAATTGCTTTGTTTGACGTGTATGCTATTGTTATATAAATTTTTCGGCGCTGTTAATCTACCACGCCAAATGACAGCTCTATAGTACACGGCCACATATCTTAAATAGCTATACATTTCCAGTATAAGTTGATCTCGCATTGTATAGGATTTCCGTACAACGAGAGCTCAGGTTATACTGGACTTGTTTGGCTTGATGTGTAGCCGTATCTACCAATCGTCTAAGCTACATACGAACCCGTGGACATACGAACGAACAGGCGGACGTGGCGACACATTAAAATGGGGGCATTTTTACATAAACAGAAATATTCAACAACGTGTTGAACTATTGAAAAAACTCGTTTCCCAAAAATAATTAATTCAACCGTATGTAAGGACATAGTACAAAACGATTTCAATTAATAAAACGACGTAACCTTTATACAACGCTAACACATCTTTAAACGTATCCGTTCGCCCTTTGTCTTTTTAAGCTCTAACAAAAAGAGATGTTATACATAATAATATATTTGACGCAAATATTTTTATGTTTGTGTGTATCTGTGTACAACTTTGAACTGATTTTGATGCTGTATGTATTATTTGAATGCTGTTGCAATTGAAATGGTTTATGTTAGGTTTTAAAATACGTGTCGTTTTTTGGAACGAAGTTCCTTACGGCAGGCTTGGAGGGGATAGGGATTTTGCTGCGCGACCGAACTGAAAAAAATGTGATAGTAAAACCGTAAAAAAAATCCGTGGAAAAAGTGCGTGGAATAAAACCGTTAAATGAGACGTGCGCAGGCGCGACAGTCGCATACACAAGCGAGTAGTGTATAATACCTTTCTCTTTCTCCCTCTTTCTTTATTAGCCGAAGGAACTTCGTTCCTACCTGGTGTCCCACGACACCACATCATTTTTTTTTTTATTTTGAAATAGGCCTGCGCTTGACTACAACATGCCTGATGTTAAGCAATGATGTAATCTACTATGGGACGCGCCTGCTCTCTCTACGTATGACTTTCGGTGAGAAGGTGGCAGTGGAATGAGGCTTCTTAAGGTTAGAAAATACACACCTACACACTTATTTAGTTTGTTGGCACATCTACTTCTCAATGCATCAGCTGTCATTTTATACTGTCATCACGTACGTCTTTGAAGTCAGCTGTCACTCGAAAATGACAATATGAACGAATGAATGAACACTGAGCGCGGGTGAAGCGGCCATCTTAGAAGGACTGACACTTTGTGTTGGACGGCTGCATCGTCGGGAAGTGCTTACGCAATCACGTGCTCGGTGGACGTTACGCTTTAATCCAATGTAATATTAGCGATCTGTAACTATCTAGTAGAATTAATGATTGTGCTATCGAGAGATCGGGGTGAAGTGATACTTGCCGTAGTTATTTTATTGGAATACCGTCTTCTTACCCGATTATTCACGCCTACCTAAAGTTGTCTGCTAATCATGATTTTTAGTCTAAAGCCTTCTTCTTGAATTAAATTTTGTTTTTTTTTATTCTACGATAGGCAGGCGCTTGACTACAACTTGCCTGATGTTAAGCAATGATATAGTCCACGATGGAACGCGCCAGCCTAGTATACCGATTTACTCGTGATTACGAATGATTATTGGTGAGAAGGTGGCAGTGGCATGATCCTCCATATGGTTAGAAACTTTAAAGGACAACAATTCCGACCCACCCTCCTTTATGGTGCCACACTGTGGGCTGGATTTCGACTTTCATAGACACCCGATTAGTAATCTCGAAAGTGGCGATTTATATGCCTGCATATGTTTTGGGATATCATATACATACCTAAAAAAGGTATCATTATAGTACAGACTTATAAATGGCTCGCTGAGAATTTTTTAATGAAAAATTTGTATGGAGCTAACAGAAAAAAATGATATTTCTCCGGTCTTATACATTTGGCCCTAATTATTTTTTAGGGAGTCAATCTATGAATTATTTGAAATTTTTTTATATATTAAACAACACGACCAGAGGTGCGAAACCTAGATTTTTTTTTTTATTTTGAATTTTATTTATTCTACTCAAAACTTTAATATTATTCAATTTTGCTGTCTACAAATAGCATTATACAATTATTATAAACACGTAATTATATCAGGCTATAATAAAAAAACATATTTTGGTGACAATTATTTATCTTTATTCTTAATATTTATAATAATATTATGGCTTCAAAAAACATTTTCAACATTAAATATCAATGGTTTTTATGTGTTCTAACAAATTTCCAAATAATTAAGTAATATATGTAATACTTTTATCAATAATGACAGTGCCTCATAAAAATAATTACCAAATACAAACAAATTAAATAAAAACCTTTAAAAACTAATTTAAAAACTTAATCTGAAATTATTCAGAGTCCGAATCAGAATCCATTTCAGAGTCAGATGTTAACTGAGAAACGTCACTGAATTCAAACTCGGGTTCTTGAAGCTTGAGTAGACCAAGAGTGTCACTGAAGAAAGTTTTTTTCTTCTTTGCATCAAAAGTGGGTCTCAGTGAAGAAATGAGTGGATCAGAAGAAAGAAGAAGAAAATTTAAAATATCTTCATTGGAACTCACTCTACTCTTCTTGCGGGAGTTATGCTCTCTAAATCTTCGGAAGTCTTTGTTGCGGGCTTCAGAGGCTTCTTCAGAAAGGTTCCCAATTGGTACTATCGCATTACAAGCAATGATATCAGCTCCATGAAGTAACAGTTTGTGCACAGTTGCAGACATGTAGTACCAATTGTATAAAGAAACGTACCTCTCAGCAGTTTTGTGGGCATATTCTTTGAATTTCAAGATATCCACATGCTCACCGGAAGTTACCGCTTGTAGAATAACAGCAAACCTGTGAATCAGCTCCGCATCGAGTCCTGTTATATCAGCAGTTTTCACTGGATCTTCAAAAAACCTTCTTGCTGTGTTACCGTCATTGGTGGTACCATAGCCTTGCTTCACTATATCGATAAGTAAGCCGAGTTCATTTTTAAAACGATCTTGTATCATCTTCTTTCTTGCATCTCTTATAGTTTGATCTTCTGTTCCTCTTACAGACCATTTTTTGATGTCAAGTCTGTATGAAATATGCAATAAACATTCCATTACATTTATGCGTGCATGCAGTGAAGATAATCCGAACTTCAACATCTCAGGTGAAGTTACTTTTTCTACGACTGCTTCCAAGTTGTTCATCTCGGTCGGTTTCGCTAAACAAATATAGCATGCTGCATTAGACTTCGCTTCTGAAAGATAAGAGCAAATCTTGGCATCAACCATTGTCATCACAAGCTCGTGGTTTATGTTATTGCTTTCGCATTTGGTTGGTCGAAGAGCTGATATTTCTTCATTTATTTTAGTTATTTCGGCCTTCACCACTGCCTCACTTTCTTTTACAAATTGAAAACTCACAGGACGACAAAATACTGGTGAACAAGGTTTTGGATTTTCCCAAACAGTCTCTTCCTCACACATAATTTTCATGGGCACTAAAGACGTCATAAAAATGGTAGAATCATCGTTTGCAGAATCTAACTTTTGTTTGTATCTGCTTTGGCTTGATGCACCATCACAACCCCATTTCGAAAACAGAATCATATTTTTTCCTTGTAAATCTTCTGGTAGAGATTTTAATACTCTTTTGGAAGTAACGTCAAGTAAACTTTGAAGACTAATTCTAGCCGAAGACTCAGTAACTGTCATAGAGTTCTGCGGTGGATAACACTCTTTCTTCTCTTTCTGTAGTTGGTAGTATGATGGGTATAAATCATGAATACCTTCACGTATCGCTGCCTCTCTCAATGTTATGTATTGCCATTTTGACAACTTCAAAGATAGAAATAAACCAAGAGCCTTCAAAGGTGTAAATTTTTTTTTGGTGACTGCTTGTTTCATCATTACGTCTTTTTGGAATTTGCTAATTGACTCTGGATTTTTCAACATGTAGTCAATAACAGCTGCCATATTTTCCTTTCCGTTTGCCTTCAATTTTGATACTGCTGCGAACACAAATTCACTGCATTCCCCGTCTAATTCACCACTTCTTCTTTTTTTCTGCTTTGTTCCTAAATCCTCGAAAGGCTTCCGAGGTTGCTTCCTTTTGGTCATAGTGCCAACTGAAGATGTTGATGCAGATGGTTCGGCTTCATAAACTGAAGCTTCTGAAGGTCCTTGCACTTGGCTTAGCATGCACCTAGGCCAGTCAACATTCGTTTGCAGCCAACTTTCATACTTCTTACGAAATATGTCCACATTCCGACCTGCTGAACACCAGCGTTTGTTGACTGCTCTAACAAATTTTCGGCAAAATTCCCGAAAAGTCACACTATCTTCATCAGATAAACTACAGTCCAGTCGTGATAAAACTGACTCAAACAAAAACTGATAGTCAGTAATTTTGTTCGCACCTTTTAATAGCACAAATAAATCTAAGTTTGTAACAATACTCTCCATTTTATATTGATAAATGTATTCCCTTGTAATTGTCTAAGCAGACTGAGCGAAAATATTGTGGTATAGGAATATATATATATATATATCCATTTCAATTGTAAGTAGTATTCTAATTACCTCATTTTCATTAGTCATTAAATTAATGAAAAAAGAACAACTTAAAATTATTTTGTAATTAGTAAATTAGCTGCAATTTTCACAAAATAGATTTAAGCTGTTAATTATTAGAGTTACTATGAGACACGGTTATTATTGTTAAAAATATTTGTAATTAGTAAATAGTCTGTAAATTTCTCAGAATAGATTTAAACCGTTAATTAATATAGTTACACTGTTATTATTGATAAAATGCAAATTCCTCAGAATAGATTTAAGCCGTTAATTATTATAGTTACTATGAGACACGATTATTATTGCTAGAAATTAATCATTAGTTGGTTAATTAGTTGCAAATTTGTTAGAATACATAAAAACCATTAATATTTAATGTTGAAAATGTTTTTGAAGCCATAATATTATTTTAAATAATGAGAATAAAGATAAAAATTGTCACCAAAATATGTTTTTTTTACTATAGCCTGATATAATTACGTGTTTATAATAATTGTATAATGCTATTTGTAGACAGCAAAATTGAATAATATTAAAGTTTTGAGTAGAATAAATAAAATTCAAAATTAAAAAAAAAATCTAGGTTTCGCACCTCTGGTCGTGTTGTTTAATATATCAAAAAATTTCAAATAATTCATAGATTGACCCCCTAAAAAATAATTAGGGCCAAATGTATAAGACCAGAGAAATATCATTTTTTTCTGTTAGCTCCATACAAATTTTTCATTAAAAAATTCTCAGCGAGCCGTTTATAAGTCTGTACTATAATGATACCATTTTTAGGTATGTATATGATATCCCAAAACATATGCAGGCATAAAAATCGCCACTTTCGAGATTACTGATCGGGTGTCTATGAAAGTCGAAATCCAGCCCACAGTGTGCCACCAGACATCGCACCGGAACAACATAGAATAACAACAACAACGATAGAACAACGTTGTGATAACAAAATAAATTGCGTACCAACCGGTTTCTACCAATGGTTAGGCTCGCTCGATAGTTACATCGTGTTAACCGACGTCAAGGTACGTACGTCGAGTCTGTGTTTATTACTTTCAATAATAATATTAAAAGTAATAATGTTTGCAGCTTCAATAAGTGTGAAATTCTTGTTTTAAAAGATCCTAATTTTGTGAACTATTATCTAACTCAAAAGGAACTATTTATTTCAGTTTAAAGAGGTTTTTCTACTTTGGTAAGTAGTTAAAGTTGATTATAAGAACAACTCTCACACGGGTAGACTTGCACTTGTGTCTGGATTAACGCCTAAACTCACTCAACTATCTTAAGAGTTGACTCTTAAAAATTTAACACGGTACTATAGATAGACCGTTTAACTCGCGTATCGCTTATCGCCAAGATTCTGACTCCTCAAGCTGCACAGACAGTGATGATGATTCAAGCGATATGGATATTAGTGACGAATTGTCTTACATTACTTTTATCTGTGGTTAAATAGTTCTATAAGGGATTTAATTAATGTTTTCTGACTTTGTACCTCAGATGGCGATACGCGAGTTAAAGGTCTATCTCTAATATTGCTCGCGAGAGCAAACTGTTCATGTATCTCTGCCGAGATACATGAACAGTTTGTATGAATAAAATGTTCATGTGCATTTGTAAAGACCCTTCAACTTGGTTCCCTCGCCTCCCCCAAAAGCTGGTAGACACAATTTAGTACTAGAAGTTGCGTATAACACCTTGACGACCTCGGTTGTCGAGCGGTGTAAGCCGTCCGATTGGTCTATACCATTGTATAGCCCAATCGGACGGGAGATCGCGGGTTCGATTCCCGTCCCAGACAAAATTTGTGTAACAACAAAGATTTGTTTCGGTGTCTGGTTGGTTGAGGGACTACCCTCCGTGCTTCGGAGAGCACGTTAAGCCGTCGGTCCCGGTGTTATATAACAAATCTATGACAATCGTTACATGTAGTCAGAAGCTAATATCATCAGACACCTGGTCTAACCATCTCGGCTACTGGTTCCCTACGGGTTTCGAGGTCTGATGGCAGTCGCTCGTATAATTCTGGTAGCTAGCCGTATCAGGTAAGACTGGGAGCCGACCCCAATAGAAATGGGAAAAAGGCAAAGGGACATGATGTAGTTTCGTATAACACCTCCCGTGTTAAATGCTCAGGGGAATCTCCCGGGAGAAGGCCCAGCGGTGGGACACAAGCTAAAACACAAATTAAACCTGTGTGAAGCCGGGTCGGGTCAATAGCGAATAGATTAAGATCATTAATTTAATTATCTGTGAATTATGTTTATAATAACATTTTATCAGGTAATTGATTGTTTCAAAGTAATCATTAACTCTTACTATGAATTTTCTACGCTTGCTATCTAGTGTGCTAGTAATGTTGACGTGCGGGTTGGCGTGATCGGTAAGATGCTTGCTTTTCACGCTGCAGGTCGTTTGTTCGATTCCCACCTGAGAGAAACATTTGTTTAAATATGTCTGTTTGTCTTGTGTCTGGGTGAATGCAACGCGAGTATGTGTTTTGGCTCTAAAAGTGTTCATATAGAAACTGTGCTGGATAGCGAATATAGTAAACATCATAATAAGGGTACATGTCTATCTATAAATATAATTAACACTATTGGAAATTTGGGTGTTAAACTATCTAAAGACATTTTATCTAAGGTTGAACCAAGGTGACTAAAGATTATTAATATAATTAATAATTAAGTACTTAATAATAATATAGTGGGACATACACACGGCCATCTGATCCCAAACTAAGCAGAGCTTGTACTATTGAAACCATATAACTGGTAAAAACTTGCGGTTATAAAGCAAACACGGCCATTCATGCACGAATTTTAATCTAGTCTCAAAGTATTAAGTTAATTACTTAAATATGTCGCAGTATACCTATAAACGTAGCAAACTGTTGCCTAAACAGACGGTTAGGTGTCACTTTAGTCACTTATCAGCATAAGGCCTGTCAGTTGTCAAACTTGCAAGACGTCAACGTCAGTCAGGTCGCTTGTCTGTGATTGTCATAGTTGATGAGGTTTGTAATTCTCTAAATTACAGTCCTATCAATAATATGCACAGATTGAACACATTAATATTTATTTGAGCATTGAAGCATGAGCATTGAGAACAGGATGATTATAAAAAATGGCGTCTTAGAACGTCGCAATTTTTTAGTTTTTTCCTACTAATCTTTAAAAACTTATATACTTATTTAAACTTGACACTGGCAAAATTGCGGAATAATTTCTGCAGAGGCCATAATTAAAAGAAGAAGAAGAAGAGAACAGGATTGACATAAAATAATTCTCGATTATTTTATACATACTACAATTGACGTTCTAAACTCAAAAACTGCTAAGTATTTCATATCAGCCAGTCTGGTCTCTGTACGAACAATTGTAACCTCCTTTAACAATTGTTACATCAGGGGACAATGTCTACGAGGTCGGTTGGGTGAGCACGTGGTGTGTGCAAACCGAATTTGTCCGCACAAAAAAGAAATCTATTTCCATCCAAACATTTTGTGAATATTTGTGATTAGGGAGGTGTTGTAATCATTGGCAGAGATATTGATTAGCTTTCTGTGGTGTTATTTTGTGTCACATCGAGATGCATGGCTAATGAGGTGTATCTGGTATAGTCTAGTCAACAAGTTCAAAAACGTGTTAAATAGAAATAAAGCTCCTAAAAATATGTGTCATACCTCATTCGATTCGGAATGACGTCTAGAAAAACATTTTTTAAGGGTAAATTAGCACATAAAAAATTACAATTGTTATTAACAAAATAAGATTTAAAAAAAAAAGGTCTTTAGGTTTTCGTTAATAACTTTTAAAATAATGATATTTAAGGAATTTCGAAAAAAGATCCTGAAAGAGGAGGAAATTTCCAATAAAAAAGACTCCCGGAACTCTATCTATATTATTTATATTGTTTTTTTAACGCTGAAAATAGGACTCCGCGAAGGGGTTACGGCATAGGCGCGCCGTCTAAAAAACCGGTATATCACCTAAAAATATATTTTTTTAATATTAAATAACAATTTAAAAATTTGAATAAATTATAGTGTAATCTAGACACTTTAACGCAAAAAAAACCTCGGTGAAAAACGATTTTTCAAAAAGTTACACCATTATTAATTAACGATTTTTTTTCCAATCTCTGTTTTTATAAATTACAGCATAAAAGTATAAATAATTAGTCTATAAATTTTTCGACAACAACAAATAGACTATTTTTGGATTGAAAGAATTTTTTTAATTTATAATATCTTATTGCATACCTAGGTAAAATGATGATATTTAAAAAAAAAATCTTAAATATTTGTTTTTATTGTTTATAATCGTTTTTTTATATTTCAATTGATTAAATAATTAGTTAAGAAATCATTTTATTCTTAAAAATCATCATTAACCTTTTTCAATGGAATAACAGAGAAATATTTTTTTTTTATAAATAATTTAATTGTTTATTAACTTAACAATTTGTTATAAACAAATAATATTAACCGTTATATTTTTTTTCGAAAACTTCAAAAAATTACAAAAACAACCATATATACCTAACAAAGTTAAGATTTTTTTTTTATTACACATTTTTATTTTTTTATTTTTTAAGTATGAATTAATAATAATTATTATTTATTAATAATTATTATTAATTAATTTCAAATTACTTTAAAGACAGTTGTTAATTTGAAGTTAATTATTAATTCTATGATTATTAAACCGATTAAGCAATGATGTTTTACTATTAATAGGTAAGGTGTTTTCTATGGGTATATATGCAATAAACTAATTTCTTTTCTTTACAGACAATGGCGGTGGTCTACGCCAGATTGGTTGGCCAGTTAGCGACTGTGCTTACCCACTCCGCTAACTCAGTCGTGATGTTTCTGGCGATGCAGGACAAAGAATTGATGAAGGATCCGAAGATTAATACCATGACCTCCATGCAAGGATTATATTTAACTGTTTGGAACATAGTAAGCAATTTTTAACCGTCTGTTAACCTTTACGAAAAAGTTTGTTATATAATCGACTAGCTAACCCGGCGAACTCCGTTTCGCCACCAGGCTTCGTTTTATGTAACATTTATCCGCTTTTCTGTTGAAATTTTTCCTGAATTTTCTTTGCTATAAACCTCACGGAGCCCGAGACCTTTCCAACGATTGCAAAACCGTGGAAATCGGTTCGTGCGTTCTAGAGTTATAACGTCAGGAAGGCAAACCCGACTTATTTTTATATAGTAGATAAAAGCAACTGTGGCGCAGTGGTAACAGTCTCGCCTTTGTAATATAAGGTCGCGGGTTCGATCCCCGGTCGTTCGAACACATCTTTGTGTAAATTGTTTCATCGCCGCAGCTTTATCGGTGAAGGGAAACATCTAAGAACTAATCATTCGAGGACATGTGACATCCATCAACCCGCACTTAACCAGTGTATGTGGATTAAGGCCTAAACTCTCAACTGTAAGATTATTGAGAAAAGACTCGTGCCCAACAGAGAAACACTAAAAAGGGGTTCGAGTAAGTACTTCCAGTAAAGTAAACGATGAAATCTGAAGATACCTCTTTTAGCTAACTTGTTTGGGAGTTAGGAACGTGAAATCTTATTTAGAATCCGTGAACTATAATTAAAATTAAACCACAACTTATATTCTGAAAGAATTCACTCCTATAAGTACTTAAATAACATTTCTCCATTGATATCGTCGATGGCTGTGGCAATAATAATGAAAATTGGTTCTTAAAACTGTTGCTAAATAGCATATTTAAATTTCGAATCCTACGCACTAACTTAGACTAAAAAAAAGGAGCCTAAAAAAATTGAACTTATAAAACATATCTAAAGCTGGGCGTCAAAAAACTCCTCCGCATCAATGTCGGTTGGTAGCGTACCAAGAAGGCTACCAACATTTGGTGGATAGAACACGCGACAAGAAGGCTGGCCTACACTTAGGCCAAAGATCGAGCGTTGCCATTCAACGTGGCAATGCTGCCAGCCTTTTTGGTACGCTACCAACCGATATCGATGCGGAGGAGTTTTTTGACGCTCAGCTTTAGATATGTTTTATAAGTTCTATTTTGTATTTACTTTTTTTTTAGGTTAAATTAGTGCGTAAGTTTTTTTTTCTGGTACTTAATATCTTCTTTTATGTTGTAAACTCCCAAATTGTTAATGACTGACTAAAAAAAAATCGAAACTAGTTTTTATATGGAGTAAGGTGTAGCATTTGAACATACTAAGCCACATTATGTATTTCTTATTGAATAAAAGTGTATCTCATTGACTATTAACCTAATTAGCAGTTAATTATAAGTAATTTGTGTTCATAATTACTTTTATTTAATTTAAACTTGACAAAGACTTCATTATTTCTTTCAGGGATTTCAGCTGGCGTATTTTTCACTTGCATTCACATGCGATTTTCTGAGTGTAATCGGAAAAGATGACTTACTGCCAAACAGCTTGAAGAAATCTAGATATTATTTCTTTTCAAATATCGTTTACCCTACTACTACGGTAAGAAATTAATAATAATTATTTAGAACATTAACATACACGACCAGAGGCCCTAATTCACGTAATTTCTTGACGCACCGATCAAATCGCGGTGCAGTTGCAATTAAGTTTACGTGTTAGTGCAACATGGTATTCTTGTAATTGTTTAGCTGTCATATCTATTCTAAAGCGCTCGCGTGACGCGAACTTGACGCGAGCGTATCTGACAGCGGTTGTCAAAACTACGAGAGTACGAAAAGGGCTGTCTTGATCGTAACTTAACTGCAACTGTACTGCAACTGAACTTATTTAATTACGTGAATTAGCCTACTGATCCAATACTAACCAGAACTGGTACCTATACACGGCTACACATCAAGCTATATATTTCCAGTATAAGCTGATCTCGCATTGTATAAGATTTCCGTACAACGAGAGGTCAGCTTATACTGGAATTGTATAGTTTGATGTGTACTATGAAAACCAGCTAACTGATTATACTAAATTACTAATTTTTTCTTGTAAATAATTAATTAAACTGAACGATAATTAAAATAAAATAGGTACCTACTGCTCATGATTACAAACAACTTTTCCAAAAAATATTTTTTAGAATAAATTTTGTTTAATATGAACTACTATTGGGGGGCTGAGTCACCTTCGTCCGTGGGAGTGCACCTTTTATCTGAATCCCCACACGTGGTCCCCGGGTGGTGCAATTCAGGTTACAATCAACTGGTAATTATGTTTACTGGTAGTTAACTGGCGGTAGGCTTCGGCCGTGGTTAGTGACCACCCATCAGACAAAGTCGCACCGCCGAGCGGTCTTGCCGTGTTGCGGTGTGATGTCTGGTGACACCATTTAAGAGGGTGGGTCGAATTGTTGCTCCTTTATGGTTTCAACCTTAAGCCATTTCACTGCCACCTTCTCACCGAAAGTCATTCTCACGAGTGATTTTACTTTATTGCTTCACATCAGGCAAGTTGTGGTCAAGCGCAAACCTATTATAGGATAAAAAAAAGTATATTTATCTGTTTCAGCTAATCTTTGTGATATTCTGGCCGTTTTTTATCATTCAAAGAGAATTAATATTCCCGGCGTTCATAGACAAAATATTTAGTTTCAATTGCAACTTGGTAATGCATTTGTTCATATTACCTGCTGTGTTATGGGAGCTCGCATTTCTGCCACGACCAGTACCAAAATCACATAAGAAAAATATATTTGTTACTCTACTACTGGCCCTTATCTACAATTTGGTGTAAGTATGAAAAACATGTCAGTAATAATTGTGATTAATATGTTTGTACGTCAGATACCTACCTCAGTCCACCCGTGGCCTCCCGTGACTATAAAATCTGAAAAGACTTTGAAACGTCGGAATTTTAAATCCAAAAAAGATAGAAAATGTATAACCTATTTTTGTTTTCTTTTTTTTTCAGAATATACTCCGCTTATTCCAAAATTGGGACGTTCCCATACCCCATACTGAACATACTATATGGTACTATATATTTCCCAATTCTTGTGGCACTAGCTGTAATGTTGGCAATAGCTCTTTATTACTCACAATGGACTTTAACTGCGCTTGTATGGAAAGATTACGACAGAAAAGAAAAACAGCGAAAAGATAGAAAAAGAAGAAAGGCGAAATAGGTTTTAAGTATCTATAGTTAATTAGTTTTTTATTGATTTAGGGTGAAATTTTGTTTTAATTTGGAATTGGTCGGGATTTGTATTTTACTTTTACGGAAAGATTACGGCAAAAAGAAAAACAGTGAAAAGATAGGAAAAGTAGAAAGACGATTTCTCCTTTCTTTGTTTCCTTCGTTCTTTTCTGTTTTTTAAATAACTTAGTTTGTAGAGGTTATTAATTTATGTTGAGTTTATGGAGAAATGTATTTATTTGTAATTTTTAAATACACTTTCATGAAAAGGTTACAGCAAAAAAAGAAAAATAATGAAAAGATAGCACAATGAGGAGGTGGTTTTTAGTTGGTGGGTTTTATGATAGCGTTTACTTATAAAACTTATAACATTATAGGAAAACAGTGATTTTCGATTACACAATAAATAAGCTCATCAGGTGAATAAATGTGAATGCTCTCTCTGGATTAACACATCTACTTTTTATCCCAATGAGTACACACGGCTAAAGCTAATCTGTAAGCTAAATTCTTGTTGTAAGGAAATGAACAATGTGTGATCAGCGTGTACTGTATAGCTTGATGCGTATACGCCGACCGTTCAACTCGCGTATCGCCATCTGAGGTACTAAGTCATGAAACATTATTTAAATCTCATATAGAACTATTTAACAACAGATAAAAGTAATGCAAGACTATTCGTCACTAATATCCATATCGCTTGAATCATCATCACTGTCTGTGCAGCGTGAGGAGTCAGAATCTTGGTGATAGGCGATACGCGAGTTAAACGGTCGGCCTATAGCCGTCTGTACAAAGCGGACGAAGCTGTTTTTTTTAACCGCACCGCCACACGGCAAGGCCGCTTGGCGGTGCGGCTCTGTCTGGTGGGTGGTCACTAACCACGGCCGAAGCCTACCACCAGTTGATTGTCACCTGATTTGCACCACCCGCCGACCATTGTGGGGAGTCAATTAAAGGTGTACACTGGTGGACAAAGGTGACTCAGCCCCTAAAAGTTGGCGGAAAGTTAGTGATTAAATAAAACACTGCGTTGCAAGTGATTCGAGAGTATTAATAAAAAAACAATAACATTTATTCACTATTGGTTCTCATTCACCATAACTAATTAGGTACATAGTACATGTTTGTATTGATCAAAACCAACAAAGCTATACAAAATCATCGAAAATGGTACCGCCCATAGTTTTTAAACAAAAACCCGAAGATAATGGGACATATAGAGACTTTCAAAAATATTTTTTAGCATTTTTCGATAATTTTGTATTTTTAAAATATTTGTATTTTTAATATAATATTCTGTTTTTACATAGATATTTTATTATTATTATTATTATGTTTTATATTATGTAACTCTCCATATTTATGTTAATGTAATGTGTAAAAATACTTAATTTTTAACAACTTAATATTTTAATAATATAAATAATTTCATAGAAAACAAGGGAATACAAAAAATTTCTATATTTTTTTTTGTTTTTTGTTTTATTAATATACCTCAGATACCAGTAAAGCTTTAGGTACCGTTCACATAATAAGAATTTTAGAAAAAAAATATTAGAAATAAAAAAATCGAAATATGTAAAAAATACACATCACTTCACAGATTATTCCATCAAACATAGTGCTTGCTTTTCCAAAATACGTAAATACTCTATGCATTACGTGTTCAAATCTAGATTTAATTTTATGTGAAAATTTAGCAAAACATAGTACAAAAGTTTTAGACATACCTACTAAACTACCAGCAAGTACGTTTACCCTATATCTATCACTATCGCACTTACATCCGTTGCTGATGTGCGAGAGAGACGCAAGATCTCTGCTGACCCTACATGCACCAATCAAGTTTAAGGTAAGCAGTTGCAATCACGGTATGACTTTACAACATGTAAAAAAAAATACCGACTTCTAAAAAGAGGAGAAATTTAATTAAGTTGTTAATACATATTTTTTATTTCTTTCTTATTTGAAACCAAGAAAACATTGTACTTAAATCAATTATTCCGAAATTGTCACGTGAAAGAAGTCAGTACTTAATTATTTTTATTTTGTTAAATTATATTGGGGCATTTACTTCTAATTAGTGTCAAATTCTTAAATAAAACTTTATTTTTTTTAATTACAAATACACATTCAAAGTCTCGAAACTAAGACTAAGCCTCAAGTGCAGGTAATACTAAAAAGTTTTTAACAACTTTTATTATTTCTCATACTAAATTCGTAATAATGGCCATTAAAAAAAAACAATGACACATTCTAATTTTAAAATTCAAAAGGTACGAGTAGGTATGATGTTTTCTGATTGCGAAGGTAGAATTCAGCCAATTTTCAGTCTTAGTGCTTTTGAAACGTTTTTTTTTTTTCAGTATTTCGTTCGCTAATTTTTATTTTGTAAAATTATATTGGAAAATGTCCAATTCTTAATACATGAACATTTATAATGAATTCTAAAAACAGAAAAATTATACAAAATAATATTAATCATTATTATTATATTATTTATAATACAAATTCAAACAATATATAACGGTTGGTGATATAAATCATAATTATTATAACTTCAAGTGTTATTTATTCAAATTGGACATACTCCATTCAAAGCTAAACATATATACTAAATAATCTAAACATGTGCGCCTAGATTATAATATACTTTAATTATTTTTGCAAAAAAGAGTAAACACTCTTCGGGAGAACTGTATTGATTATACTAAATTGTGGAAATACAAGGAAGTATAATAAATTATTATTTCTACAAATATATATATATATATCAAGAGTTCTGGAAACTAAAATATATTATATCTCAAAAATCAACTTTGAACCACCCGTATATTTTATTATATGATCTCACTATATGATTAACCCTATTATATTATTGATTAAAATAAAGGAAATCAGGAAAAGAACAAAAAATAAAACCAAACTAGACAATAACATTTGCTTTATTTAACAAAAAATATATAATATATAGAAAGGAAAAAAAAACAATATTTTTCACATGATCTATTGATAAAAACCATATTGAAAAATTTGTTTCGTTATATAATATTTTAATAGAATGTAAAATTAAAAATAACCCATCGAACCTTAAGACATTTAATATAAAATACATATAATATGATTAAGAACTATTTACATATACAATGTTACTTTTATTATTATTAAATATCCAGTCTATAGTAAAGGCTATTCGAACTTAGCGTAATGTTAGAAAATTGATGGTTATTTAATAATTCTAAATAATTAGTAGCAGGCAATTTATTAAAACAAAATAAAAATTATACGTATAAACGCGTCAAGCAAAAAAAAGAAATACAAAACATGTATTACGTATTTATAGAATACAAAAGTTTATTATGCACAATTGTGTTTTAATTTAATCTTAGATTTTTATTTTATTTAATGTACTTTGTTTATTATGCAAATTGTGAAAAAACTCCGAAATGGCACCAAAGCTAAGATGAAAAATAAAAATGAGATCAAATTTATTCTACATGAAAAATGAAAATAATAAAAATTGCCTGCTATTATGTTATAAAAATGATTTTGTCCGTGAATTGATTTTAACTCGATCGTTGGTTATTTGTTCAACGCACGATATCCTTACAATTAAATATTTAATTATGATTTTTTGCATTTTTTCCATCGCTTACAACATATGTACTTTATTAAACAACGAAAAAAAATACAATTAAAGGGCAGTATCGTGTATCTTATATTACAACTTAAAAAATCTACAGAAGAGAAAAAAAAAAACATCAATAATAATAATCATTTGAAATAAATAACAAGTTATTTTAAAAAACTGTTAAAATTAATAAAAAAGAGTCCTATTTAATAAGTTCCGTTAAATTGAAACTTGTGTGATCTTTAACTTGCTAAACATTATAACTTTTTTATTTATTTCTTAATAAAAACTCTATTCCTATTTATATTTTTATATAATAATAATTATTATTATTATTTCATCATTCAGAGTTAATACATACACTTTACGATAGTAATATTAAGATAATCCATTATATACAATACACAATCAAACACAAATCGTTTAATTATGTATTACATAGACCAACCACAATGTTTACATGTAAAACACTACATAATATATGTATTTCTCGTTACGAAAAATGTAAATCATAACAGAATTAAATGAAACAACACCATTATTCTGGAAACAAATGTAAAAATAAACGCATTTAAATGTAACTAGAATCGAGAATTAAATAAATCATTTTTATTATTATTATTAATTAAATTTAAATTATTGTACGTACGTACTTATAAGTAAATATTATAACAGTCTCTTAGTACATACATACAATTATAAATATATTTTAATATTAATATAACAATAATTTAGATGCATTTATTTTTACTTGGAGGGGGGAGTTTTCTTTTTAATAAAAAAATAGCTGTCAAAACTATGAAGTCTTGGGGTCTCAAAATGCCAACTTTATGTACGTTTAGGCAAAAATGAGATCTATAATAATGTAATGGGATTGTTTGTGTGTTTGTTTTATCCGTGGTAGTCAACGCTGTCTAGAGAGAAGAGCTCCTTGTATAAAGCTGGGAACACGTGGTGCGGGTGCGCAGCTTTGAAGCGACACAACGCTTCCAGATGCATTAGCGACAGTTCTCTGTAAATAGTAATATAAATTATTAACTATTAATTAGACATAGTAAATCCGCTTTTGCTAATCTATTGTTATACTACAGTCCTATTTCCTACTAACATTATAGCGCAAAAGTTTGTAAGAATGTACTGATGTATGGATTGGATGGAATTGGTGGAATGGATGATAGAATTATATAGGTATTGTAATAGATTATGGTCTGGATTGACACATAGGCCACTTTTTATTAATAATAAAAAGTATAATATTAATATTTATATAATTTAATAAATAATTAATTTAAATGTTTTGATTTTAATGTAATTTTTTGATCTGAAATAAATGAATTTTATTTATATATTACCTGAAGGTGGGTAATTTAGCGAGCAGCGTGTCGAGGACTGTGACGTCACCTTTGAGTGGAGCGTGGTTGGCGTCTATCTCATGTTTCATGGCCATCATTGACATGTTGTATAAGCATTGAATCTCATGATTACCACGCACGCCATGTCGCTCTGTAAATAAACCATCAATCAATAATTATTTAGCTTCTTCTTCTTGCAACAGCCTCGGTGATTCGATTCCCGGGTCGAGCAAAATTATTTTTATTATACTTAGAGAATTTTAGTTGCAGTTCCAAGTCTGGAATTGTGTCTGATTAGCGGCAATAGGCTCGCTCCCTATTACGTATAGGACCTAATATATAGGGTGATATTCACCTCTGCCTACACTTTCTGGTAATACAGACGTGGCTCTGTGTTCTTCTTCTTCCGCTATCATGACCTAAGCCAAGAGCACCTTTACAAAGTCCTTCCTATCTTTGGCCAGTCTGAGTGTCACCGCGTCTTTGATCTTTGTCCATTTCTTTATATTCTATCGGTCTTATTCATAAAAAACTTCTAAGACTCTTTAGTTAAAATGGACTTTGTCTCTTTCTTACTAGTATAAATATCAAGATGACAGACAAAGACAAACGAATTATAAACCTATTTTAGCTATAATGAGCTTAAAAGACGTTTATGAAAATGGGGGTAATTATTGAGTTTTATTTGGCTTTTAAATTATTTAACTTAAACTCCAAAATTAAAATTTCTACCATTGATTAATCTTAGTCATTTCAACTTTCTTTTTACAAGTACCATGGCCTAACAACTGATTTCTAGTTACAGCTGGACTGACAGCTTACCGTGTCTTTGTAAATGGTAACTTGAATCAAATTAGCGATTCCATCTGGCTATGGGCGATTTAAAGTGATCCCAACGGATTAGTAAGCTGAAGTGCCAGTGGGCCAGTGGTAGAGCCAACAACCGCTGGGGTAAAAGAGTTATTGAGTAGAGACCACGAATTGGCAAACGTAGCATAGGACGCCCCCAGACTAGGTGGAGTGACGAACTCAGCATGATGGCTGTTGAGAGCTGGATGAGAGTAGCCGCAGATCGTGATGAGTGGCGGAAGCCTATGTCCAGCTGTGGACTGAGATAAGCTGAGGATTCAAGTATTTTCCTGTTTAAATTTAATTTAACTAAAGTTTTTATTATTAGACAAACATCACCCTTGCCTTATAGGTGCTAATAGCCCGCCAGATTTTCGTATGGTCGAATAAGTAGCCTACTCAGTGACGATGTCACCTAGTTATTATTTAAAAAAATATTTACTCTTTATAATATTAGGGTGGTTAACGATAATATACTTACCGGGATACAGCAGCACTAAGCTCTGGTAGAGCGCCAGTTCAGTCTCAGTGAGCTTGAGTCGCGCGATTGTCTTTGCTGCGTCGAATATACCCACCACCAACGCCATATCACGTGGGTCACTGGAAAAAATTATATAATATAAATAAGTTTAACAATTTGTCAATTCATCTTTGTGACAGAAGCAATGAAGACATTGGCAGTTGGTTTGGGTGCTAAGTCACCTTCGTCCGTGGGAGTACACGTTTACCCAGAATCCCGACAAATCAGGTAACAATAAACTGGTGCACCAGACAAATTTGCACCACCAACCAGACTTGTCGTGTTTGTACGATATCTGGTAACACCATGCAGAGAGAGTAAGTCGGAATTGTTACCCCTATATGGTAATGGTTCTCCAAGGTTCACCGTTTCTGGTGCGGTTTAGGAAATAATAAAAAACTTAAAAAATTTAGGTACATACCGTGCATGCACGCACTCTCTAATAGGCAGCACGACATCTCCATACAACACTTGGTCGCGGTTGACGTCAATAAGTCGTGACAGCCGCACTATTGCCAGCTCAAACGATCCTATAACAAAAATAGTACATTAATAATCTCTTTTTTGAAGTGTACGATATTATTACGAACGCAAATAAGCCGTACCTCCTATAGGAATTAAAGTAGATTAAATTAGTAACATACTGACTTCTATTTTGCGCTATATTACGTTTCTAATAAAGAAATGAGAAACTTTTGACGTGGTAGTACAAAATTTCAAAAGGCGTTTCTTGAGCCTAATTGACCACCATAATAATGAAATCACAAGACAACAAGATAATTCAGCAAAATGGACAATGACTCACACATAACTGATTATAGGCTCCCAACAACACCATGGAGCCCAGTAATAGTAATTAGTAATTATTAAAAAGGACAATAAATAATCTAAGATTAAAAATTTACACGGAGGCGTCCGTGGCGTGTGCGTGTTGTAAAAAAAGAACTAGAACTTTTTCGTACGCTTATAACTCCTGTCTTATTTCTAGCTTTAAATATTTAAGACCAAAATAACCTTTATAATTAATACGTTACTATTAAAGTTAGAAAATTTTGTAAACCACTTCGCTATGAGCAAAGGGTGCAACACAAAGTAACAAAGAGTCGAAAATGCGAGTAGGTATATGAGTATTCAATCAAAATGTAAACTTACCAGATTTCAGCAGCAGTATCTGGTCATCTTGAGTGAGTTTCATAAAGCCAGGAATGAGTTTAGCAAACTCAATGATGTTCTGTATCATGCCGGTCAGCTTGTGGGCGCAGTCCAACCACATCTCCTCATACGTCATCGAGCTGTAGCACAGCAGCCTAAAATGTAATGATATAAACGTAAATAAATGTAATAATTATATAAATGATAATAAATGTAAATGACTTTATAATTTAGTATTCTTATTAATAAGATTTATAAATGAACTTTATTATTTATTAATAATTTATATTAATATGTTTATTGCATTAACAAATTATTATGTTATTATTATGTTTATTCCTTTTAAAAATATTGAATATAAATAAATATTGATTATAATTCATTACTGGGTCACTCTTCTCTTAACTATCTTAAGAGTTGAGACTTAGAATAAGATAAACTAAATAATAAAAGTAATTATGAATGAAGTGTGAACGATTCAGATGATTACATGGTGGTTTGAGTTTTCCCAGCAGATCTGAGAATGAAAGAAAAACGTGGTCATAGGCAACTTATGAATGAAAATGGTAATGTATGTAGTGTTTGCCGCGCTTTTGAAATATAAGATTCGTTTCATCACCGCTGCTCAATATCGTTAAAAGAAAACATCGTGAGGAAACTGGAATGTCTAAAAACTTTTCATTCAAGGATATTTGACATCCAACCAACCCGCACTTGGCCAGCGTGTGTGGACCAAGTCCTAAACTGTCTCAACTCGTATGATAGTTGAGAGAAGACCTGTGCCCAGCTAATACAGGTTGTATTTAATAATTATGTTAATAGAGTTACAGAAAATTTTGACGATTCAAATTTTCGCAAAATCTAATTATAAAAACACCAATTTTGGCAAATCATGGATATTTAGACAAAAGTGAACGAATGCATTTCTCAGTTCTACTGGAAAAAAATGGAATTTTTATAAAAACAAAATTAATTTAACGCAAAGAATCCAGTTTTATTAGTCCCAAGATCTCTTCTCTCCCTGATTTTCAATTCAATTTATTTATTAATAAATAATTAAGAAATTGTTTTTTATTATTGTATTATTAAAATTTAAAAAAATAAGTACACAATTAATTTTCATTTTGTTTACGCGAATATCACACATTGAAATAATTAATTTTCTTTTTTTTTTCATTTATTTTATAAATTACCTGTTAAATGTTTAATAATGGTACTAAATGTAATAACGATCATTTAAATTCAAAGTCATTTATCACTTTGATAATATATCACTTTGAATTTGATACTGAATTTTATAGTTTTGATTTTATTCTACTTACTTAGATACTTCTTGTGGTTTTCTGAACATCTCATGAATATCTTCAAGTTTGGGATTGGTGTTTGCGTGTGCCTCAGCTAGACTCTTCACCAGCACCTTGCTGATGTCGCCCTCCGCTGTAACAAACAAGTTTATTTTAAATTATACATTCACTTCAACCCTTTTCAGTGTCCCTCTGCTGGCCACATATCTTTTCTCAACTATCTTACGAGTTGGAAAGATTTAATAATCCACACACGCTGGCCAAGTGCGGTTTAATGAACAACACAGTCCTCGAATTATCAGTTCTTAGACATGCATGGTTCCATGACATGGTTTCCTAACGATATTTTCCTTCACCGATACTAGCAGCGACCATGAAACAATTTACACAAAGATGGGCACGACCGCTCTATTAATAAATTACACATACTTAAAACTAATATTATATACACTAATAAAAGAAATAACTTTTAAATGTAAATAAATAACATTATTATTAAAAAATAAAACCATTTTATAAGATAGATCCACACACCAATAGCGATGGCTGTTGCTGTGTCCGTCATATTTGTAAACAAAATTTTATATAAAATAATTATATTTAAAAAAATGTTTCAAACGTAAATAAGTAGTAAATTTTAATGCATTTCTAGTCCAAATATCATGTAACTTGATGTGTGGAGCCTCCGCAAAGAAAAATAAATTCATAATGGTTTTAATACAAAATAAATTAAACATAAAACATAATAAAACTACGAAAAATCCAAATTCTAAAAATAATCAAAAGATTTCGCAAAATATTTTAAAAAAATTGTAAATTTAGTAACTAAAATTATTTATTAATTACATTTAATTGTAATTAACTACAATATATACGGCATCATTTTAATTAATTAACAATAATAGTTATAATATCATTTGATAATACTCTATATCAGCTATTTAAACTACTTAAAAACTTAAATAAAATTACAAAAACAAGCAAAAATATTTTAACAAAAATATAACAAATTAACGACTTACTATTAAAATGGCAACATTCATATTTATCATAACGGTTGCACCGGTTGTGGTCGCAAGCAGTCTTGCTAGATCAGTCTGCTTGCGACCACCACCGGTGCAACCCGTGTCGAAACGTTAAGCCAAATTAAAGGTGAGCGCGTTAATTGCCCGTTATGATAAATATAAATATTAATAATGCAACGCGACAGTTTAAAAGTAATATCTGGATGACCTAGCTTTGCTCGGTATTTTTTTTTTAAATGACATTTTCTAAAAATGATTCCTAGCTAGATCGATTTATCGCCCCCGAAACCCCCTATATACTAAATTTTATGAAAATCCTTGGAGCCGATTCCGAGTTTCCAATTATATATATATAAACAAGAATTGCTCATTTAAAGATATAAGATATAAAGTGGCAACATTTCGAAATAAACCACTTTTAAACAAAAATAATTAAGGAAATAATAAAATTCGCGTTTTTTTATTTTTTCAAAACTCAGGGGAGTGTAAGATCAGTTTATATTATGAATGTGAAAGTTTGTACGAATGAGTGTAATTTGTTAATTTTTATGATTGTTACTCTTTCACGCAAAAACTGTTGGACGGATTTGGATGAAATTTGGCACAGAGATAGATTGTAGTCTTAAACAGCTGATAGACTATTTTTCATCCTAATACTACGCGGGCAAAGCCGCGGCCGGAAGCTAGTATTCTACAATAAAAACTTGCGAATCATGAACGTCCCCTTTTTACAGACATTTAAAACAAACATAGTTAAATTCAACGTAGTATAGAAATTAATCTATTTTATAACGGATTTTATTGCGGTTTATTTTAGATTTTAAATCCCGACTTTTCAAAGTCTTTTCTTTCAGACGTCGAAATTTAAAATCTAAAAATAAACCGCGATAAAATCCGTTATAAAATATTTTTATTTCAATGTGTGATATTCGCGTAAATCTAAGAAAATAATATAAAATTCAACCTATTTTTTACTAAACTCAGAATAAGAAGAAAACTAGCTAAGACTTTAATATTGGTCTATGTACATTCTATTGACGTTTCGAAATTGTCAGAAAAGCGTAATAACCTATAATATTACTAACAATAAATTAAATTAATATAATGTAATTTGGAGTAATATGGATCCTTATTCAGCGATATTATTGGCTTGTTGTTTATCAATGTGTTGGCGTAAGTATAGATTATAACTAACTTGTAATATAACTTGCTTTTAATCGCGACTTGATCCGAGTGATATACGGAAAGCATCCTAAGACCATTCGTCCACCACTTCTACTGGAACGTCAACGGGAAAGAAATAACGTCGCTGAAATTGTGAGACATTTTTTTTACTATATCCATCACATCATCTTAATAATCTTATGCAGTTTTGTGGTGGACAAACGGCTTAAGAATACGGTAAATTAAAAAAACTGAATTTAGATTGTAGTAATTAGTGAGCAAGGAAATTGATATCTGTATAAATTTAGTCAGATTCTGGTAATATCCGACCTACATTAAGAAATTGTTCACAAACACTTGGCTATGGATTAGCGCCATAACTCATTTAATTCTTAAGATATTTGAGAGAAGACCTGTTCCCAGTAGAGAGATACAAAAGGGTTAATTGTTACTTAAGTTACGTAATTTTCATTACAGCATGTCTACTTCCACTTTGTTTGTGCCAACCATTTATTCCGATTCCAATAATAATAGTAGCTAAGGATCAACACGGTCATGGTGACCAGAAATCTGTAAGTACCTTAAGAGGAGATAAAACTTTTAAGTCTTTGTATATTATTTAGTTCTAAGACATGTAAATTTTTATACGACATTGATTTGTAAAGATGAGATAAATTCACGTCAAGAATTGTACTCTCAGTATCAAATTTAGTACTAGTATTTTAAAGTATGGTACTGTTACACGGCTGTTCTGTCAAACTGCAGAAAAACGGGGCTAAAAACGTTTTCAAGAATCAACTTAATAAAGAAATAAATTATTTTGACATTCAATTTTTTTTCAGGAATCCGCATTCCGCACTGCCACAATGGGTTTCTTCGACTTTAACGATAACTTATACAAATTCATAAATAAAAACAAATCATGGTATAAAATATTACCTAAATCTGAATAATTTTGATTTAGGATAGCATTTTTTAATAAATTATTTTTTTAACTGAGCTTCATTCTAAAATAGTAATAGTCTGAAATCTGTTGTTAAAACTGGATACTGTAATTCCCATACCAATTAATTATTACAAGATTCTGAATTCTAAACGATAAATACTTATAATCCAGAACATTAAATCAATTAAACGGCAATAAATGAGCCCTGAGCGTATGGGACCAAAACATAGTTAGCGAAATATGGGTACTTCTGCCTCTGGTAGGTGATGCAGTCGTCAGCGCTATCTTTATAAAAATGAATGTATTTTGTCTCGCTAAAACTCGAGAACCACTCAACCGATTTGGCTGATTTTTGTTTTAATATACATATTGATCCTCTACAAATGTGTATGTTCTAATGAAGAAAATACGCAGAACAACGTTTGCTGGGCTATGCATAATAATATTTATATTTAACATTTTGCATGACAGAGTTTTCCGCGAGACATCTAAAATTTATAAAACAACTAGAATAATAACAAAAAATACGAAATAAAAATCTAAATAGCATTCAAACAAAATTATTTATCTCCACTTACACGGTAATTCGTCAGAACTATGACTTGTCCCTTGACGTCTGTTCGATACAGCATTCGGATTCACCATCCCCATCCCCGACATATTCATATTTAGGGGGTCCAATAACCGTCCATGCCCACTGCTGGACGTCAGATCATCCGGACTCAAATCGTCGCTAGTCAACGAGACCGAGCTCTGTCCACTGACTAACACAGAATTCTGTATATCCATTGAACTGTGTTGCATATTATTCGGACTATGCAAGAAGGTTGTTGAATCCACATAACTTGCAACTAAATTATCCACTCCGATCGATGTTTCTGGTTTGATTTCTTGTTTTATATTAATAACACTGGATATTGGTGGTGGGGATTGAATTCGGTCGTCGTATCTGTCGAATTCTTGTAATCTTGTGCATCGTTCGATTGTTCGCATCGATGTGGTAGGTGTGGTCGATGTTGTGGTGGAAGTGGAGCCGGTCGCACGGACTATAGTTGGTGTTTTTTGTTGTTCATCTAGAGGATTATTGTTAGTAATTAAATGTTCAACTTAGGCTTATGTTAGTAAAGAAAATTACTCACTAGATAAATTCAGAAATTCGTAATTTTCTGGATTCTGAGTACTGTGTAAAATTTAGTAGTATAAATTAACTGGGTGCAAGAAATAAATTAAATAATGCATAATTTATTTTTGCACGATTCTGAAGACCGAAAAATTACAGATATCTGAAAAATACAATTAAAAGCCTATGGAGCAGTCTACACGAGCGATATAATTGCGGCGATATTATTGTCGTACCACGTATCTCTATACACTCTCAAAGGCCTTCTCCACAAGTGAGAGGATCCCTATTTATAAAATGTATTACGGACTATAGTATGGAGGGCTGTCACTTCCACCCTGTACAGTTGTCGCTAGAGGCTGTACTTGTTAAATAAAAACAGTTGACAAAAGTCGATAGTACGCATCGTATACTCTTAATAACACTGGTACAGTCAGCGACAAAAGTCGATGACCAAAATCGGAAATACAAAATTGACTTTATGACGTACATTTTACAATTTATACGTATTTAATAATCTGGGCCGATATGGAAACTGATAACTAATTATACACATACTATCTTTTATAAAAACATACTTAAAGTAGAATACGGGTCGGTAAGATACATGCTTTTCACGCATCAGGTCGTGGGTTTGATTCCCACCCGAGACAAACATTTGTTTAAATATGTCTGTTTGTCTTGTGTCTGGGTGTAATTATCTATATTTAAGTATATATTTACAAAAGAAAAGTATTATATGTAGTATATTACCAGTTATGTGGTTTCCATAGTACAAGCTCTGCTTAGTTTGGGATCGGATGACCGTGTGCGTTAATGTCCCACTATATTATTATTATTATAATATAATTACACCCAGACTCAAGACAAAGGGAGATGTACATGCACACAAATGTCTGTCTTGGTTGGGAATCGAACCCAAGGCCCGCGGCGTGAAAAGCAAGCATCTAACCAACCACGCCACCTGCCCGTCAAATTTCCGATATTGATCATTTGCTTTTGGCATCGACTGTACCTAAAATGTAGTTTTTTTACTATAACAATATTGCAAGATTGAAATTTTAAAAAAAGCATAAAGGTAACTACTCACCATGACCACCGATAAATGAATCCGGATCAAGAAACCCGGTCTGTTTCGGTTCATATGTTGTGGTGGAGTCAACGTAATCAGCTGGTACATCATATGAGGGCTGCGGCTGAGGTTGTATGCCCTGCATGTTTGTTGTAAGCGCGGCGCCTGCGCTGTACCCGTACGATGAAATAGGCGATGGGTACCCGTAACTAGAACAAGAAAAATCTATTTAAAAAAAATTCCATGTCACAATGTTTGTTACCGTACTCCTCCGAAACGGCTTTACCGATTTTTACTAAATTTTATATGCGTATTCAGTAAGTCTGAGAATCGGCTACTATCTATTTTTCATACCCCTAAGCTAGTAGTATAATACTATACTAGTAGCATACTAGTATAGTATTATATTATCTGTGCCCCTAAGTGATAAGGGATGTCCACCTTTAATTTTTTTTTTTTTAATTTTGGGCTAATATTTTTGTTTTTATTTTTTTATTATGTGGCACTAAAAATACATACGCATTACATTAGTAATACGCGGTACAAAGTTCGCTGGGGCAGCTAGTAGCTAGTTTTGTGTGTAAAAAAGTATAAAATTTATTGTTATGTTAAAGAAAGTTCTTTTATATCAAAGTTTGTTTAACCAAACACCGACTCATCATTTACTTATATTATTTTAATACTTAAATAACATTAAACAAAACTGATAAAAAATTTAAACTTCAGATGTTAATGGTAAATGGAAATTGCTGCTATAAAAATTCCTAACTACTGTGTAAGTAAAATGCATTTTTAAACGCCTCGCTGGGAATTCTTTTAACGGAGCAATGCTTGCATTCAAGTCAGACGCGTTCCGTAATTATTTCTCCTAATTGAACTATCTAAGAACTCAGAATCTTCACATACCAGGCAAGTTACTGTAAAATACGCAGAAAAACAAATCGTAAATCTGTTAACTCCGCCAGAAATAATGAAAACAGCACCATCTATCATCCGTAATAAGAAATTGTAGTACCGCTACTTGATACTAGGTGGCGGTGTTTACATTTACCGTTAAGCGCCATTCAGGTTCGTCACGACAAGGTACCGTTGTCCGCTTACTATAATGACAACGTCTGATGCGTCGCTGACATAAATCGATGTCAGCAGTAATGAATTACAACGGTTATAGTACCATCAGCAAAGAAAATATATGTACAAAGTATTAGTTTAATCACAATTTCAAGTAAGTTTTATATTATGTTACATAATTATGAAAGATATCAGTTTTCTCACAGGAAAGGAGACAGCATATTGCCGTCATCATACACAAATCTTAACTCCACACCTCTACTAAATTTTTCTATCAAATACTTAATAACACTCATATAACTCAAAAATATTGATATCAATTATTGTATCATACCAATAGTTACTTAGATATTTCCTATGCTGACTGTACACTTTGTATTAGGATAGAAAGCTTTAAGTCGACGCATAAACACAAGACATTTGTTACCCACTTATGTAGTTTGTTAATTTACTGCCCAGACTAAGCCCAAAAGAACGTACATTTTGAAGCAACCTCATATACATGGGCACTGGGAATATTTTTTTTTAAACAGTTAAGTCTAATTCAATAATAAAAAAATAAAAGATTTCTCAAACTTGAGAAATTTAGTACGGATATTCAATAACAGATGGCGGTACTTACCCGTTGTAATGTCCGTGGAATTGATCGCTCGAGCTTGGTGTCTGTTGCTGGGTGTCATACACCGAATCTGGCGCCGTGTCTGTCTGAGCCCGTGTCATCTGGGCACGATGGTACCGGACCTCGTCCTCCACTTTCTCACGCTGTTTCTTCGACATGCGACCGAATTTCACAGCTGTAACAGAATTACTGCTATTTAGTTCTGCTACTCACCGCTGCAAGCGCTATTGTGAATTTATGATGACACAAATGATGTAATAAGGGAATCCGATATCAGCTTGTTTCTCATACAATATATAACAAAAAACGCAGCTAAAATCGGTAAGCCTAACAATACAATGCAATTATGTTCCCAATGACACTTAGCTCCATCGGTCGGTTACTCAATACCCGCACACATAGAGTTTATATGTGTGCGAAACGCGTTTGTTTGTATGTACTGGTGTAAAGTGTGTGGTGTGTACGTGTGAGTTAGGACACATCGGCCGTTGGCACACTGCCTAGTAGACCAACGAACTCGCGAACTGTGATATTATTATACGTATGTATACTTGTGACGTATAGCTTACGTAGGTAAGCTAAAGCGATACCGTTCAGCATAACGCGACCGATTTAAAACGCATCGCATTTCAAACAAACGTTTGAATACAACGACAGTTTAATTTAACCAGCTGAAGTAGTAGTACAGTGTACTATTCGACTACGAATTCTTTGTTAAAAAGTTCGATGACTTTACACGACCAATATAAGTTGACCTCTCTTTATAAACAATTTGTTAGGTCTTCAGTTTCGTATTTTTGGTTGTTTTTAATTATAATAGTTTATCGTCCTAGATTATTTGGGAAAACAATTGGTATTTGTAACAATAGATGTATTGTCCACGGATACAACGGGGTTGGTGTCTCTGAACTGTAAGGATGTCGGAAAAACACTGTGTACAATAAATCAATACTTCAAGCGTATTGTGAACACAGGAGTTATTTATACAATTTTTTATTGCTTGGGTTATTTTAGTAATAAAATTGAGCTACTGTTTCTTGTATTTATGAATAACGACACCTTTTGTAGTTATTACTATTAGGGAATAAGATTAAATTGGTTCATAAAACGTAAAAAATTGTAGCCGTTTTCAATATAAAAAATAAAAAAATGTTATTAAAATGTTTCGGCACTATATTATTTTATTTACATGTCTTCTTCTCCATATATCTACTGGTCTTTTTGTAGTATAGTAAGTTAGTTTAATATATATTTTGTTAAAGTATTTCATAACAAAAACCTTTTTACTTAAGAAACTCATCGATTCTTTGTCTTACTTAAAAACTGAATAACACAACAGGTAAAAATACATTGAAATTGAAAAAAATTAGGTCATCATTCTTGTTTAGATTAACACTTGTTACATAAACACGACCTGTACATTAGTGTGTGTGTTACATTAAGAGTTTACAGTGTGTATGTGTGTGTTGGTGTAAAAACTTGGATGTGTTTATGTTACGCTGCACGAGTAATATTGCACAATAAGTAAGGATGTGAAACACCAGGATTTTATCGAGATAATTATTTAAAAATACTGTTACAAAGGCGAAACTACGGATGTATCTTATAAAAAATAGTATAAAATATGTTGGGATATTATAATACACGGCTATCTTATTCCCAAACCTACTAAACAGAGCTTGTTGTACTATGGAAGCCAGATAACTGATGTAGGTACTAAATATAACTAAAAGCAACGGTCACTGCTTACAAAAATAAACGTGAGGTGTTAACAAAAATAGATATCATGCATAAAAATTATTTTTTATATTGCTCATATGGGACAGATTTTTCATTCTATTATTATTATTTATATTACTTTTTTATTATTATTTATTTCTATTACTTGCATTGTTTAAATCTGGGTTATGTTAAACCACCATGGAACACGCTTATCAAGAATATTGCATTTTCATACAATAAATCGGTAAAAAGTATTATCTTGAAGGTGTGGGTTTTGTGAGAAGACTGTTTAAAAGGACATTTGGCTCTTTACCGTAATTATTGTAAATAAATTAATTCACTTCAACCCTTTTTAACCCTCTGAGCACGGGTCTTTCCTCAACTATCTTACGTGTCGAGAAAGTTTAGACCTTAATCCACACACGCTGACCTAGTGCGGGTAGGTAGATGTCACATGTCCTCGAATGATTAGTTCTTACTCGTACATGCCGGTCTCCTCACGATGTTTTCCTTCACCGATCTTGAGCAGCGATGATGAAACAATTCACACAAAGATGTGTGAGCACGACCCGGATTCGAACCCGCGACCTTATATATCTAAGGCCAGGAATAATTATTGTTAATAAATTAATTTCTCTGTGATTATTATCATCTGGTTTCTATTTATCGGATATCGATACCGATACTTTTCTCATCACTAAACAGTTACGTGTATTGCACAACTGCGCACGCGTCACCGACGTCGCGCTATGTGCACGCGATTCTTGTCGTGTGTTATGTCTTCTGAGATCACGATAACCCACGGTTCTTACATGGGGTAGGCAGAGGTAGTTATGACGGAAGAGATTAAGCGATTTTGTTTCTATATCTTACAAAATACACGCTGTGATGCGTCGCTTATTTTTAGGTAGGGCATATGCTTTTCTTCACCTCAACCTTTTTTAGTGTCCCACAGACGGGCACGGGTCTTTTCTCAACTATCTTACGAGTTGAGAGATTAGGCCTTAATCCACACTCATTGGCCAAGTGCGGGTTGGTGGATATCACATGTCCTCGAATGATAAGTTCTTAGACATGCCGCTTTCCTTACGATGTTCCACTTCACCGATTCTAAGCAATCGATGAAACAATTCACACAAAGATGTGTAGGCAGGACTGGGAATCAAACCCGCGACCTTATATTTCTAAGGCGAGGCCTGTACTGCGCTACCGCTGCAACAACACAGTCTTCTAACATAGTGATGTAAAAAGTAATGATATCCGAACGCAACTTAAAAAATAATGTGTGGAGGTAGTCAGTAATAATTGTGATTAATATTTTTTCGGAACCACCCGTAAACATGAAGTCTGAAAAGATTTTGAAACGTCGGGATCTAAAATCTAAAATAAACCGCGATAAAATCCGTTAAAAGGATTGTTCAGACCTAACGGATTGTTGGCCGCTCACTGTGAACGCGTTTTACGCAGTTTATCGGTTTTCCGTATAATTAACTTCTCGTTCAAATATTTACGCAGTGCATCCTGGTCGTGCCCACACATCTTTGTGTGAATTGTTTCACCTCAACTACTCAAGATCGGTGAAGGAAAACATAGTGAGGAAACCGGCATGTCTCAGAACTAACTATTCGAGGACATGTGACATCCACCAACCCGCATTTGGCCAGCGTGTGTGGATTAAGGCCTAAACTCTCTCAACTTAATATTTATATTTATCATAACGGGCAATTAACGTGCTCGCCTTAAATTTGGCTGTACGTTTCGACACGGGTTGCACCGTGATCTCTCAACTTATAAGATAGTTGAGAGAAGACCCGTGGCCAGCAGTGGGACACTAAAATGGGTTGGAGTGAATGTACAGCTTGACGTGTAGCCGTGTGTACATAAAATTATTTTAATTGCATTTCATAATTGAGATTATGATTAAATAATTAGGTATATGACCTTAGGGACGCTACGCGTATCATTTTATTAAGCGGAGGAAGTCGCAGCCGCAGCTAGTGGATAATAAAGTTGTAAATCGCGTAATCAAATTATCACCACACCTTCGTGATTGCACAACTTCGATAACGCTGTGACACGCCATTTTGCACGTGCGATATAAGTGTGCGGTAACTTAGTTTGCGGATAAGAATAATAGATGGCGGTAGGTATATGTTACTATATTATTTATATTAAGTGTCCTGGGTAACCTTTGGAGCAATGGAATTTAATCCTAATAATTAAATTGCGTGTTCAGTCTTAACACGTGTATCTATAGGCCTACCGTTTAACTCGCGTATCGCCTATCGCCAAGATTCTGACTCCACAAGCTGCACAGACAGTGATGATGATTCAAGCGATATGGATATTAGTGACGAATAGTCTTACATTACTTTTATCTGTGGTTTAATAGTTCTTTAAGAGATTTAATTAATGTTTTATGACTTTGTACCTCAGATGGCGATACGCGAGTTAAACGGTCGGCCTATAAACTTTTTTAGATGAAATTTAGCATAGAGATAGTTTGAGAGTAGGGAAAGGACATAGTATAGTTCTTACCCGACTGTGCGAAAATAGGTTGATGGTTTACCGCGATAACAAACACGCGGCGGAGGCAAAGTCGAAAATCTAGTTATTTTTGAATAATTCAAAGAAGCTGTGTTGTGGTATCGGACTTTTATTTGAAATATAGGTTGCGGGTTTATCTATGTGTGAGTTGTCTCATCGCCACGACTTAATATCGAATGAAAACATGATGAAGAAATGGCATATTTTATCATCACAATTTCCTTGCCTTTTTGGCATTTCTATTGAGGTCACTCTTAATCTGAAGCGGCTAGCTACCAGAATTAATCGACTGCCATCAGACCTCTCAACCCGTAGGGAACCAATAGTCGAGATGGTTATACCAGGTGTCAGATTATATTAGGCTTCTTTACGATTGTTATAGATGTTATAAATGACAATGTGACGGTCCCGGTTAACGCGCTTTCCGAGGCACGAAATGGCATGTTCTATGTTAAAAACAAAATATTCGTGGAGACATGACATACTTGGTCAGCGTGTCTGGTGAAAGACTCTCTCTTAAGTCTTAAGATAGATGAGAGAAGTAAAGCTTAGCAGCGCGTCAAGAAAAAGGATTTCAACTTAACTTAAACCCGTGCCCAGCAGTGTCCCACTGCTAGGCACGAGTCTTCTCTCAACTATCGTACGAGTTGAGAGAGTTTAGACCTTAATCCACACGCTGGCTGAGTGCGGATTGGTGAACGTCACGTCTCCTCGAATAATTAGTTGTCAGACATGTTTCCTCACGATATTTTCTTATACTGATATTTAGCAGCGGCGAGGAAGCAATCCACACAAAGATGTGTGAGCACGACTGAGAATCGAACCCGCGACCTTATATCGCGCTGCTCCACCACTGTTTCAACTTAATACTTTTTTATTAATTTTAATTATCTATCATACTAAAACTATTGTAATTCAGTGTTAAAACTAATAATTTTTTAATAAATTTACATTTTCTGAGTTAATTTTGAGTAAACCGTAAAAAATGGTTAGGATTTTTTTTTAAATTAGTAAGTATACTTTTATTCATGTAACATTAACAATTTGGGAGTATACAAAAAAATAGGAAAATTTAATTTAAGGAAATTGCTACTAGATGGCGTTAGATGTCACATTTATTTGAGTAATAACACATTTTAAATAATCAATAATTCAACAAGTCGTTATCAGTTATTTGTTATTAATTAGTCAATATTATATTTAATTAGTTATTGCTACACAAAGTATTGTTGTATTGTAAATACATATCTAGTTTGTTTAGTCGGTAACATAATTAATATTGTTTTTATTATCTTTATTTACATTTTGTTAATTCTAAAATATTTTTATTGTGATGTTTAGTTTGGTATTCTCATACACAGTTTTGTTGGTCCAATAGTAAGAGTGATCGATCGATTCGAACCCCGGGCCGAGCAAATAGGTGGAAGTCGGGAAGTGTGTCTGATTTACGATATAGGCTCGTCCCCTTTTACCTATGGGGGCGAAATGTGAAGTACATTCACCTCTGCCTACCTTCTCAAACAATACAGACGTGAGCGCTGTATGTTATAACATTTTTAGAACCGTCGCGTGCGTCTGCTTATATTTTGTTAGTGGAAAATACATAAAGATCAAATTTTACCTACTTTTCACCTCTGCCTATACTATTGATTAACAAGCATGTGTATACAATTGTAGTTCTCTATTCTTAACTTGCACCCACTCTGTTATATAAACAACAGTTATCAGTAACTGATAAGAGGCCGTTGACCCTACATTCGCTTCCTTATTACTGTGTAACACGTGGTTAGGTAATACAAAACTTTGTTTAATTATTTAACCGACTGTGTTAATGTTAGTTATGTTTAAAGGGTTCTAAGGCCTTCCCCACACTTGTGACAAAATAGTCAAATGTCAAGACAGTTTTTAACCTAAGATGAGTAAGAGGTGTTATAAGTTTGATATGTGTGTATGTCTGTGTTTCTGTGTATGTATGTACATATTTGTGGTATCGTAGCGCTTAAGCAAATTGATTGATTTCGATGAGATTTTCTATATTAAAATGCTGAACTGCACCAGATAATTCATAACCCAAACATTTCAATCAGTTCTTTTTTTACATTTATGTATAACTAGTTAAGAAAATTTTGTTGTTATTCAAAAATCCTAGTATCTTGTTCAATTTCAAAGAAGTTATTCTACTTTTTATGATCTTTACGAATAAGTTAACTATTGAAACAAAATAAATAAACTGGAAAAGTTTGACGTAGCGCACTTCTACACAATAACTTGAATACGTTATATCTTAATATTATTATACATGTCTAACTTATTTTTATAATCTATTTATGGGGACTGAGTCACCTTCGTCCGTGGGAGTGCACCTTTTATCTGAATCCCCACACGTGATCCCCGGGTGGTGCAAATCAGGTGACAATCGACTGGTAATTATGTTTACTAGAAATTAACTGGTGGTAGGCTTCGGCCGTGGTTAGTGACCAGTCATCAGACAAAGCCGCACCACCAAGCGGGCTTACCGTGTTCCGGTGCGATGTCGGGTGACACCATTTAAGAGGGTGGGTCGAATTGTTGCTTCTTTATGGTTTCAAACTTAAGTAGCCTTATTTCAGTGTCACCTTCTCACCGAAAGTCATTCTCACGAGTGAATCGGTACTTTGGGCTGGCGCGTCCCATCGTAGACTACATCATTGTTTAACATCAGGTAAGTTGTAGTAAAGCGCCAGCCTATACAAGAATAAAAAAAACATCTTCCTGGCGGATTAATTAAATTTGTCGTCATTCCTATTGAATTAAATTTAGCACAGAATAGATTATAGTGTTAAACAGGACATCACTTCTTTTTAACCTGATAAAACGCAGGAGTTGTTATAATAAAAGTAAAACTTACCATCACGACTCATCCCAAGTTTGAGGCATTTTTGCAAGCGGCAATACTGACATCTGTTTCTATTCACCCGGTCGACAACACACGCCTTGTTGCGGGGACACTGGTAGTTCACCACTGGAAACGGGGAACGCGTTAATATAAGCTGGCAACACCAAATATTGCCACGTTAAAAAAGATAAACAAAAAATAACAAAAAAGTTGTTGTTGATGTTATTGACTAAAATAACAAGTTGTTTGACGTTATTGGCTAAAATAACAAGTTGTTCGACGTTATTGGCTAAAATAACAGGTTGTCTAAATGATGTTATCAAATAATTATTTCTAAATGAATATATATTTTTTAATATAGTAAAATGTAAAAAAAGACAATTCTTCAACAATATTGAATTACTGTAAAAATTTATACAAATTCGTTACTTACCAATGAAAAAAGTCTGCTTAATATTTAGATCAGGTGTAATACATAAAATATCATAGCAATAATGTAAATATTTTACATATTTAACACTAATCCTGCCTACTTTTTTATACTTAACCTAGATAATCGTTATTTCAATTAACTTAATTTTTTTTAAATAACATAGTTCAAAACTATACAAGACAATGCTAGTTATAGTCATGCTGGTCAGTCATAGTCATGATAATCTGCCATAACAATGATGCCATAGACAAAAATCACGAAATGTCACACATTATATAACCTGCAACCTTTCTGTCTACACATTTTTATCATGGTCTTTAATTTCAGAATAAAATAAGATTATACTTTATACCTGTATTTAAGATAATGTTCTATTAGGATACTAAAAAAAAATATTTTTTTTGTAGATACTAAAAATACACGTGATGTTGGGTAGTGGGTGGGGGGAAGTCTTAAACCTCACCATGTATCACCAAGGGGGAGGCAGGGCTAAATTTTTTTTAAAAAAAGATCACGTGATTAATGGGCAGCCCCCAAGCCATGACATCCTAGTTATGATTTGTCACCTGTCATAGTTGTCAACCGCACTAGATACTTGTTATTATATAAGACTGCTTTTGTAAAGTCATCCACATCTGTATCTGTCTGAGACGATAAATTATCATTATTATTTATTAAATTTGGGATTGAACCCCACTGCAGCTTCTGTAAGCCAGAATTTACAATCACGCACGTAAAGAGGCTCAGGGTTTTGAAACCCAGCCAAGTCCCGGAATACTTGAACTGTCTTGAATCTCGCAAGAATTTAATTAGAAAGATAATAGCAGCCGTTGAAAAGACCACGTCTTGGCAAGAGTACGATGCCATTCAGCTAGCTGGAGTGATGTTGTGGGAATGGTAGTGGCAGTAGTTGGGTGGGAAAAGCCAAAGATGGTGTAAAATGGTGATTATTGAGAGGTAATAGGTCTATGTCTAACGTTGAACTGTGCATAACGAGTCATGTTAGTCAATCTAAGATCATGATAGTCAGTGTTAGATATAGTCATGCTAGCCATAGTCAAGAATATGTGAATTCGTCTTAGAATAGAATAAAGTAATAATGAATTCTTAAAAATATATTATGCTAAAGTTAAACTAAATAATTACGGGTTGAGATGGAAGGCCTCTTAATTTTTGTCATTAACATATCATAACAGAAAAACGTTTGTAGAACTACGAAAACAATAAGTTAGCATTAAGAAAATTATAGGCCTTTAGAATTAGAAACATTATAATTATATTTCTTTATATATATAATTCTTCTGTGAGTGTGTATGTCACTGAACTTCTCTCAAACGACTGGACCGATTTTCATGAAATTTTTTGTGTGTGTTCAAGGGGATCTGGGAATGGTTTAAATTCACAATTTTGTCCGCTGGCGGTACGAAGTTCGCTGGGGCAGCTAGTATATATATATAAATCAATTGCTGTTCGTTAGTCTCGCTAAAACTCGAGAACGGCTGAACGGATATATCTTATCTTGGTCTTGAAATGTTTGTGGAGGTCTAAGGAAGGTTTAAAAGGTGAGGAAACTTCAAATAATTTTCGTGAAAACCCTAAAAACAGCAGTTGATTGAGGCAGTACGAAGTCTGCTGGGTTAGCTAGTATTTAATATAATATGTAGGTACTGGGGTTCCACAAGGCTCTATTAGGGCCCGTTCTGTTTATTCATTTCATTTCCTCGTACAAACATACAGAGCAGTGGAGTTACGTCCATGGGAAGATAAACATCCGCTCTCATGTTAAATAATTAATATAAATATTATTTAAAATTTACAATTTATATTATCTACAATTTATCTATGTAACGTCGCTGACGGAACTTTACATAATGTGGCTTAGCATTGCATAGTCTCAGTCTATTTGCTCTTTTAATCATAGTTATAGTTATGATTGATAGTCATATAAGTCATGGTCATCATACACATAGTCATGATAGTCATAGTAACGATAGTTATAGTCATGATAGTCATAGTCATGTAAATACAAGTAACATCGAAAATGAAGCCGACCTGTGCTCTGTGACCTCCGGAAGAATCCCTTGCACCCCTCGCACGTGATGACCCCGTAATGCACCCCAGATGACTTGTCGCCGCATACTTTGCATGGTATTATCTCAATTTGAGCTGTAACAAAAGAAAAATAACTATTAATAATAATTCTAGTATTTAATTATTAAAAAACTTATCTTCATGTAAATACACTTTCCAGTAATAAATATTTATGCAACCCAAATTTGATCTCCAAAAAAAACAAACATTTGTGAATATTTGTGATATTGATTACCTAGCTTTCTGTAATGTTATTTTGAGTAATCGCGACCCTATGCGCAAATTATTAATGTTTTCTAATATTTTGATACATGAGTACAAAAGTCCGATAAATTAGGCGTGCACCACAAAAAAATTAGAAAAAAATTAAAAATGGAACCGACTTTCAAAACAATTAAAGTGGAAAATAATAATTTATTCATTTTAATTTACATCTGCTAATTAAAGACAGTGCCAAATCCCAGTACCGGTATGCAGATAAGATAGAACTCTAGAACTTAAAACAAAAAGATTAGATACAGTCGAATTGAGAACCCCCTCCCTATTTAGAAATTGGTTTATGAAATTTTTAATTTTTTTAGGTGTACTAAAAGTAAGTCCATAATTAAATGCTGGCACCAAAAAGGTTTTAGCTGTGGAAACGACTTTTTTAGGAAGTTAATTAAGTTATCGATTTATTGTCTATGTTTTTTCGGACATGTGATTTCCGTCACAAAATGGATTGCACGATAATATTACTGCTAAAGTAAGTCTGTCTTTCCGCTTCCATTCCACTTTCACGCCTAAAGTACCGATCCGATTTAGAGGAAATTTGGTATGCAGACAGTTTGAAACCCAGGGTAGGGCAACACTTTAACCCTTTTCTTAGTGTCCCACTGCTGGGCACGGTTTTCTCACCACGTTTTTCTTATCTATGTTTCTCCCGAAATTAATAATAAGAATTTAAAATTAGAAGTCGTTATGTAACTATTTTTTTGCAATTCTCAGATTGGATAATAATTTATTATTTTATAATCGTGGAATTCTGGCTGAAAATGTCGCAAAAAATTCACAAAAACAAAACGACATTCTAAAAAAATAATTTATTTACATAATTATTTATAACGCAACGGAAAATAAAGAAGCATTTTTATTTATACACCACCGTAGAGATCTTTTTGAACACGCAAAGATACTATGGTGTAGCCGCCATTTTCGGTCTGAGTTCATTCACCTCGGCAAGGTCGGTCCGCGGGCAACGACTCCAGGTTTGTATGTGTGTGTAGCCCTTTGATAGTACAGTCTGTCAATGTGGTATTTCTACATACCGTTACTCGCACACTTAATATAACATTCATAATAATAAATTTTGGAAAAAAAAATGGCGTCTTATGACGTCGATGTGTGAGAAAAAGTGTTTTAAAAGCTTGGTATTTAAACTTGACACTAGCAGAATTCGGGTACTATTCCTGCAGAAGTCATAATTCAAATGTAATAATATATTTTTTAACCATAAATTCAAAGTCGCGTAGCGAGCTATGGAAAGGGCTATGGTAAAATGCTGAAACTAATGTAATCGACATACCTACATAGCTCACCGGATTAATAAGCTGAAGTGGCAATGGGCCGGTCATATCTGCCGCGAACCAACAGCCACTGAGGTAAACAACTCTTTGATATTCTAGGTCTATGGTAAGGTACTAGTAATACTAGTATCAACATAATAAAATATTTTTCTATTAACACTTCCAAGTTGGTACTTCCGGTGTCGCACCTGTAGATTGTTTAAAATAACGTTCCAAATTCCGAATTTAAAATGTTGACTTTTAATTAATACAAATTATCTGATAGTGAAACGATGATAATAATTAAAATAATAATTATGTTAGTCATTTCAATAATTTACATTTATTATGTAAATAATTTAGTTTTACTACACATTTAGATAACGCTATTCCAATTTTAAACTTAACTGCCATTTATAAAAATTTAAACAAGATTAGAATACAGAAAAATGTTCTTCAATTTGTCGATTCGATATTTAAATTTTAAAATAAGAACACGGTATTATAGGATAAGTGATTGTGACTCTACCCGATTATTTTACAAGACAGCTTAGTTTAATGTGTTTTAAATCGGTTACACTATTAACTATTTAATTATCTTGACACGTGTAATGATTTTATTAAAGTAATTTCTCTATTCAGATTAGAAAACAATATTATTGTTAACTCCATCATCATTATTTCCCTTGCCTTTTCCCATTTCTATTGGGGTCAGTACCCAGTCTAACCTGATGCAGCTAGCTACCAGAATTATACAGCGACTGCCATCAGACCTCGAAACCTGTAGGGAACCAGTAGCCGAGACGGTTAGACCAGGTGTGAGATTACATTAGGCTTCTGATAATCGGTAACGATTGTCATAGATGTTTTAAATGACAATCGGGACTGACGGCTTAACGTGCTCTCCGTGGCACAGAGGGTAGTTCTTCAACTAACCAGACACCGAAACAAATGTTTAATGTTACATAAAGATTTTCCAGGGTGGGAACCGAATCCGCGATCCCCTGAGCACAATATGGGCTATATTGTGCTCAGGGAATCGCGGGTAAATAAATAAAACGGTGTAAAAATTTAAAAATACTTTATAACGCATTTTGTCGCGGTTTACTTTAGATTTTACATCGTGTCGTGTCGTTTTTTCTAACTTCATTCATTCTAAATCCGTTTTAAAGTAGTTTTATTTCAATGAGTGATATTCGAGTAAATTTAAAAAAAATACTATGTTTTTAAAAATGGATAATGTGGATTCATTTTTAGTGAATAAGTACTAGTACTGTTGAATTTAGAACATAAATAAAAACATTATGAATTATATTAAAGGACGATTTTATATATTTTTTTAAATTTTTAACACATAAATAAACCGTTAAAAAGGTTGACTCAAATCTCAATTCATAAAAATCTAATGAAACTCTTTGGTTAAAATGGACTTTGTCTCTTTCTTACTAATACACATGTCAAGGTGATAAAGACAAACAAATTATAGAACTATTCTAGTTTTAAATTTGAAAAAAAAATGATTTACAGAACGTTTTTTTTAACTACTTATCTATAGTTTTTCATTTATTCTTCTGTTTAACGACCAACAGAGAAAAGTGTTTACAGTCACTGTAAAATGAATTAATGGTACATAATGCCGGTCTGTACGGTAATTAAAATAATGGTAAAACTTTTGCAACCTACCAAACAATAAATAAACTTTACAATTGCGTGCAACGAAATGCAAAACAATACTATAAAGATCCGTTTTATGCAATCCGTTGACAACAATTCACAAAATTGCAACGCGGAAATGCAATATCCTTTTTCTATTGAACTTTGTCACAATAATTAACTTAATTAATTTGTATAGACTTTGACAATTGTGTACTAAAGTATAGACAAAAGCTTTTTTTTTTTCAATCATGTTGGGCAATACATGTAGTAATACTGGCCTTCAAAGTTTTTTAAATTGCGAATGTCAATTTTTAAGAATAATTCCTTTCTAAATTTAAATATTCATTTTTAATCGTTTTCGTATTCGTTTTCAATCGTTGCAAGGTAGTATTCCATTTATAAATTTGAATTTACGAATCAAATAGAATTGAAAACCTCCCTCTGAAGTTAGTTAAAAATTTAGAACAGTTTAAACAAACATAACTTTTCAAAGTAAAGTCCTTGAAATTTTGTTAGAGGAACATGAGTTTGAGGGAATTTTTAAAACCACTGTAATATAGCAATCTTAGCATTTTATGGCTTAGATTAAATAAAATCCATGTCTTGTTTTCTCTGTAGCACTGGCTGTTTTTATGAATAATATAAGCTCAAAACGTCGAAGCAGGCAGAACTAAATTTAAAAAATATATAAGAAAAAGACGACGTCATTTGGTGGAAAGAGGTTATATTTAAAAATAGTATTCAAATTAATAACTGAATGAATGAAGATCCCGTTTAACTTTGAACGATCGGATGAGGATATCCTAATGAGGATTGCCGTTAAATTGTTTGATGTGCAAAAACGATATCCGCCATTATTAATTAAATACCTTATTCTATAAATTACTTCACACTATTATCTAGTACATATCATACTAATTATATTAAATGAATCCTTGGTCACCATTTTGAACCAAATAATGCAAAAAAAATGTACTGGAAGCTACCCGGAGCACTAATATTACAAAGATAAAAAGGGACAGTTGTTCTAAATATTTACCTATGTTTATAGGCCTTAAAATCTGTAATTGTTTTTTAACTAAGTAAGAAACATTCAAATAAACTTTAAAATTTTAGTTCATATTATTAGGATTAAGCTTATCAGGATTGGTACGACCGTTTGCTAAATAAAAACAAACATGCATGTTGCATCTCTTTCTAATTCACAGCTGATTGTGACGTCACCGGTCGTCGACCGCCGATGAACATGTTCAGAATTGTATCACGCCCCGTTACGTCACGCGAGAGCAGTTAGCTTTTTGAATTTAGAACGTTTAGAAATAAAAGTTGTTACTGTTACGTCAAACTTTGTAAAATGATATCGAATTACGAAATTTAAATTTTAAATATTTCTTTCTCTTGTTTTTTTTTAAATTACGTATAACATTTTAATCTACAAGTAAAAGATTGTCATTTAGGATGTTTATATAATTTTTTTTTGTTGCACAACTCCGATAAATTTATCTGGGTTTGCCAAATTATTTTTCATTTAGAAGTGGTTTACTTTGAAATGATCCCATTTTTTTAAGAAATTTTAATTGGTTTTCATTATTTAAAAAACTGATAAAATTGTTTTAACACTGGTTTTATCTGGTACTTTCTCAAATAGACAATCAGGTCGCTAACTATTTAGAACAAAATCGATCATGGTATTCAAATAGATGACGCAAAAAGGTCACCTACCGACCTGACACACAGGCGTGCCAACCACGTTACAATTTGAATATTAATACTAGTTGATACCAACACACCCACATCACACGTCATTTTGGGTTAACGCCCTGACTTATAAGCGTTATGTTACATATTACAAGTATTTTGAAGACTTCCTCAGAATACTGAAGAAATTCATTAAATTTTCTAAGCATACTGTAATCTATACATACTAATATTTAAAATGCGAAAGGAACTCTATCATTCTGTCGCTCTTTCACGCTTTAACTACTGAACCGATTTGGATGAAATTTGTTATGGAGATTGTATGCGACCCGGGGAATGACATAGGATATAGGTTACCTCAATTACCGACATACGCGCGGGCGCAAAGCCTGTAATATGTATTTTAATACACTACGGTACTTTCAGTTTTATTAAGTCTGTCAAGGCTAAATATATTTTAAAATTGAAAATTTTGAAGAATTTGTATTTATAGCGCGGTTGTAATCCTACTAATATTATAAACGCGAAAATTTGTAAGAATGTATGGATGTTTGTTACTCTTTCACGCAAACACTACAGGACGGAATTGGATGAAATTTAGGGGTCCGGCCGTTATGCCCCCATTCCGGGTTGCCCCCGGCCGGTATGCCCCCACATTGAAAAATTTGTTATTCCGGTTTGCCCCCGGCCGCGTTGCCCCCTTAGTTTCTCTTTTTGTCATGATATTCGATTCAGTACGGTTGAGTAGACAATTGTTAAAATAATAAATTGAAATTAAGAGTATAATCATCATGACTGATGTGCGCAGCCAGTGTAAATAACAATAGATTAGGTAGATGCAGTGATGACGGGTTGTCTACATCCGTCTACAATGTTTTAGGTGGTTTTTTAAACTTCTTACTAGTGAGTAAAAGGCACTTTCTTGTTCGTATCATCTCATTAATTTACAGTAATGCGGTAACCTTACCAATCAAACAAAATATAGGAAATTATCATACAATGACACATAAAATAAAATAAATTAAATTGAAAAACTCTTTTGTTTTCAACAGTATTTGCTTAAGCGTCTTGTTAAAAATAAAATGGAGGCAAGACGGCCGGGGGCAAACCGGAATAACAAATTTTTCAATGTGGGGGCATACCGGCCGGGGGCAACCCGGAATGGGGGCATAACGGCCGGACCCAAATTTAGTACACAGATAGATTATGGTCTGGATTAACACTTATCCCACTAAGTGCCTAGTGGACGAAGCTTGGGCGGAAGATAATTCTTGTGTGCGAGTCCGTAGAATTAGGCACTATTCACACGCAGATATTCAAACTCAAATAAAATTAAACAATCAATACATGTCAAAAAGGTAATAATGAACTTATACAAAATTATACCATGTTTATAAATTGTCAGTAATAACAACATTGGTTAAAAATTATTTTAATAATTAACTCTTACAGAGTTTGCTTTGCCATTAATGAACTCTGTAATTTAGATAGCACTTCTCTGTATAAAAATTAAAAATGTCTTTTTAAAAATCTGTAGAATTTAAAGAATGAACATTAACATGTAAGATGAGGAAAATGTTGAGTCGTCTCTAAATATGGTGTAATATAAAAAAATTACGATTTGAAAATGGAATGGTCATAGTGGTTTCTATTTTCAAAATGATTCATTCGATTTGTTACATATTAAATTAGTCATCATCCCACAAGTGCTAAATCAATGTCAATAACCTTTATGCTGTGCCGAATTAAAACTACTTGATGCTCAAAGCAATTCTTTTTGATTGCTGTTTCTGGTGTCCACCAAGAAGTGATTTACACCAAGCAGTTGCCTAATTTGACTATGGACTAATAATCTGGAACTATAAAAGTACGCTGCTTTTCGCTTCTTGAGCCTTTGCTTAATTTTTTTATGTAATGACAATTCTAAAAATGTTCGCATAATTAAACAAAGTATAATTAATGCCTAGGATTTAAAAATGAAATTTAGATAAGAAATACATGTGTTTATGATGTTAAACAATTGATTAGGGATTGGTGAAGTTCAGATTCAAAAATATCTGAGTTCTTATTTTAAAATTTAAAAACTCCTTGTTCTTAATTTAAATTTCAAATAATAGCCATTCATAAAGGTACAATCACATTTATTAATACTTAGTCATAAGTACATTTGTTTAGTTTGTGGTTTAGAAAGATCAGCTGGCGCATGGCGGGTCAATTACCTTTATAACAATTGTTTTAGTAATGCATTGTAATGAATACTTTGTTGCACAACTTTTGACCACTATTGTTTAATTAGAAGTTTTATTTTGTTAAACAAAATACAGCAGAAATTACTTTTTTTAAGATATATTTTTTTTAATATATTTTCCATCTACATTGATCAAATTTTATTCGAATTTCGAAATTCTATTTAGTTGTTCGGATTATGAAAAAATAGGACATATATTTTTTCTATTTTTATATTAATAAAAATATAGGTACCCAGTCAAATCGCGATTGTAGTTTGGGAAACAGAAAATGTCATCTTGCTCATTTATAATTTGAATTGACTTAATAAAAAATAAAATCGCCGAAGTTAAGTTCTAGTCTTACCTGACTATTTTATTACGAAACAAATCTTGAAAATAGATTTATAAACTGATAACTAATATTTAATCTATAAAATACCATTAAAGCAAAAACAAACTCGTGCTGTGTATGTTTACGTGTTCACGTTTTAATTATCCTTAAATAAAATGTGTGTTAGTTTAGTTAATCGACCCCAATCACATGTAAGTATTTTATAATATTCAATACTCAAAAAGGCAATATATAATAATTGATTAAATAAATTTGAATTAAATAAAAACTTTTATAACTAGAACATTCACGAATAAATATCTAAAAAAGTTTATTCAACACAATATTTATGACATAAATTAAGTATCAATCTCTTTTAAAAATGGAACACTTTTTTAAGTCAAGGCAATGACCGAATATCGGTCAAACGCAAACCGCACTAGATATCGTATCGCTAAATCATACACGTAACGCGGACGTCTACGTTACGGTTTGTAATGTCAGTAATGTGACATCATGGATCTTGGGCGAATGACCTCGAATACCGCGTGCTTTTCTTCTCATATTTAAAAATGGAAACCATTTTATTGTGACCTTTTTAAAGATGATAAATGTTTTAGTTGATAGGTCATTGTTTACTGGCTGTTTTTTGTTTGGGTTCACCGTGCCGTTACGACTAGCATATTTGGGTCTTCCGCGAAGATGTAATACGTAAATAATGTGGGTCTGTAATTCTTTCATTAAATTATTCAAGTTTAGAAAACACTATTTAGTTATGCATTTAAATTTATAAAAACACGTATTCGAACTTTAGTCCAAAATAATCAAGACCTATTCACACAAGATGAGTGCGAAAAACTACTTGCCAGTGTTACACCAAGACTATATGGCCCACCAAAAATAAATAAATCAAACGTGCCTATGGGGCCCATCATAAGTCAAATCTCATGGCTGACCTACGACCTTGCGAAGCACGTTGCATTAGTATTGCAGCCATTTAGTGGGTAAAACATAGTATTTTGTGAAAGATTCGCGACATTTATCCAAATTATAAAGACTATAAAGTTCCTGTTCACCAATGTTCCAACGCAGTGTTTGGATGTCGTGAATTCGATGACAGACTAAGTAACAGTGAAATGCTTTTTAAGTATATCGATCTGCTAAAGAACAGGAAAATGGTTACAAGCTATATTCGGCGTGGTCCAATATTGTAGTAAACTCGACCGCGCTATTTGAAGATCGAATACTCGGACATTATGAGTGTAGTGGGTGGGGTCTCTAACAATAGATAAATAATATGACAAAAGACGGTAGTTCGAGAAAATATTGTTCTACGGCCACCGTCACTAACGGAGCTCTTTCGATGGATCAGTCCACTTGCTACCGCGACCCAGGTCAAAACGAAAAGTTTACCACCAAATTAAAGGTGAGCGTGTTAATTTCCCGTTACAATAAATATTAATAATACATTAAGAAAGTTTAAAAGTTTATAAAAATAATTTGTGTCCTCACATAATTTAAAAAATATTTAATTTTAGTATTTGTGTATTTTGGAGTAATTTATTTTCGTTATTTGAAAAAGATGTGTTCTAAAATTTAAAATAATAAACGGAAAGCGGGAAATTTTCTTAATAGGTATTAAAGTATGATGACACGTCATTTTCACGTCATAAAGGTTATTGACATTATGTACTTGTAAGTAGATGATCAATTAATTTTTCCAATACTTAGACAAAGAAATTATTTCCTTTGGAATAATAATTTTTATTTTTAATCGTATTTCGTGCCTAGTTATTTTTATATAGCAACCTATGTATGAACCTACATCTAATTGAAACTGAATTTAGGCCACTGAGCAAATAATCACTAGGTTAATCTGAACATGTGAAACTGAAAAGCACAGATTAAATTTACCAAAATTTCTTTCATTGCCTCGATCCATAAAAATAAATAAAGGCATTTTTTCCCAACAACTGTTCTATAGAAGTTGCTATCAAATATCATAATAGAAACCCTTTGTTAATCTGTGGTTAATGAGATAGGTCGGTATAATATATTTAATGAAATAATTTATTTAATTGGAGCGAATCTCCACATTCGTCTGTTAACAAAATCGTTGAAGCGTGCGCTAAAATAAAAGTGACAGCATACGTCACCTGACGCCACAGGTCAATGACACGGACGAGTATGTTCTATTTTCAAATGTTTTGACATTACTTTTGAAATAGGTTTTATTTTTAATTTTTTTCACTGTTTACTTTAATTTAAAATAAGAAATATTAATACAGAACAGGAGCTTTTTATAGTCTTTAAAAAAATATTTATTTATAAAACTATTACATGAAATTAAATGTTATTCAATGAAATTAAAGTTTAACATAATGGTTTAATTATTGTTTATTACTCACACATTATCATTTTTTTAATTGAAATCAGCTGGACTTCTATTATAATTACTACTATTTTTTTTTTAATTTTTATCCAAGCTAAGACGTTGCTGTTGACGTTGTCCGTTCCGCCGCCGCTGACAAAATACCGCTAAACTGAAATAATTTCATGACTCAAGTCAGAATCCCATTCACGTGAGGTGAACGTATCCTCAAATTAACTGGCACGGCCTTGAACCCGCTCTGAGGCCAATTCAACGGATGACAACCCCGAAATTGTTCTATTACGTTATGAAGGTAATGCTAATGAAATGACATTGAGTTAAAGTTTTCAGATTATCATGAATGTGAATGTTTAAATTATATGCTGATAATTTAGTTTTCCTTGTTCCGAATTTGAATTTGTTTTTGACATTTACATTAAGACCTAGGCTAAGGAACTTTAGATTATAGTTGACTAGTTGAGCGTTACGTAAGGTCGGAAAAACAAAAATAGAAAAGGAAATATGCCACGACACTTTTAATTTTATTTCGCAATTATTCAACTTCGTCATTTTTAAATTTGGAGTTTTGTTATAAAACTCGAATTTTACTCGGTAATTATCTGTGGTTACGTGCATACCGTCATGCAGCATGCAGCTGCACTTACGACGTTTAGCAGTTGGGATATCATCCACGTGTCAGTTTTCGGCCGGGGTGAATGACACTGGCCTGCACTTTGACTCGCCTAGTAATTGAATGTTTTTATTTTTCCATCGCTTTAGAGGTTAATTAATTGTTTAGTCAACTTTAAATAGATATCAATACTTTTTGGTATGTAGGTACCCTTTTCGAATTTCAAATACGGATCAATCAGTTCTAATTTAGAAAAACAAATTCCTAATTTAAAAATTTTAGAGTCGAACGCTGGTTTAAATTTGAATGGAATTATGTACTTTTTTCTTTTGTATTTTTTTTATTGTATTGAATCTTGCGATCTGCCAAGTGGCAGTTGTGTTGTTTGTTGTCTATGAAATGGAAAATATCGACGACAATGACGTATTTCGCGGTATGTTTGCATGTACTTTAAACGTTTAACCTAGATTTAATACCAATTAACACAGATACAAGACAAAGAAAAACCCTAATTATGTAAAACTAAAATTTGGGACACAAACATTTAAATGCAATTTGGAACAATAGATAAATGCGAGGACTTGTAAATAAGTGTCAAACGCACGCACTTAGCTTAATACCATAATCTTAATTGGAGTTTACTGTATTGCATCACTAGCTAACGCCTGTGATTCTATTTGTCTTTGTAGATATTGGAATCCACATAAAAAATAGCCTGTAGGAACCTAGCCTCGAAATTCTGTCTATCGCTTTCGTTCGTCGCAGGTGATGCTGTCTATAAACTTATTTCATCAATAATCTCTTTACAATAATGTATCAAATGTGTCTGGCAGTTTAAAAATTTACCTCTTATACACATAAAACCAACTAAAAGTCCTTCAGATTTACAATATGCTTCTACCATATATTTTTTTAATATTTACAATCAAGAGGCTTGGTTTAGGGAATAAAATGAGTTCTAATACAACGAGGTAACGAGGTGTGTCATTATTAGGCCAAGAATATTGTGTTTTTATATTTTCCCTAATTTAAATCTATTTTTATGTGATTTAAGTCGATAAACCTTTCATAGGTTTATCAACTGAAATTCCTTATTCAAAATAAATAAAAAAAAACAATAAAACTATATTTTCTTATTCTAATTTAAATAGTGCCACTAAACTTGATTAATACCTATGCACTTTGTTCCTAGAACTACTGATATAAATGTACTTATTTGATAAATTAACATGATTGCCTTTAAACTAATGTATGTTTATTTTACGTATCGGAAAGTAACCAATACCTTAACATATTAGTAAACCGATATTCCGAATACTACTAGTCGGGAAGTCTGTATTATTTCTGATTTGATGTTAATACTAATAGGTGTCACTTTGCGGAAATCCATTGGAGAAAATAGTTCAATCCAGTTCGAAATGTAATAAATAAATTCGAAAAAGGAACGTCATTATCCAATTTTCTGAATGAATGTTCAAAAATTGTGTCTGTATTTTTTAAATTGAATTCCAATTTCAAACGAAATGTTTTGATGCCAGGTATATCAAAATGTAACATTTTTTAAATAAAGAACGATTTTGTCTGGCACGTCGCTTGACCTCTTTTAGCGAGTTCATCCATAGACTAGACTCAGACAGACATTAGCCAGCGGCATGACGAATGACGTCACTTTTCCGCAAAATAGGCCAGATTTGATAAACTCTATAGCAATAATAGTTACACTATAGAGGTTAGTAATGTGGTCTTCTTTTTTAAATTGGGTAGACATTTTCAGTTTGACTCTGGTTTGCTGACCGCATGGTCTGGTTAAAAAGTCAAATATGTAGAGCCTCCTTGCGCATGGCAAGTGACGAACTGGATATTGATGTGTGAAGGAATAAAACCTCTTTTATATAGCACGTGGCATCTAAATATCCGTCTCCTGATTCTAGATGCTCGATTTCTTTTTAAGGTTTTGAATTTAGAAAATAAGATTGGAAAGCAGGTGTTGACGATTCATTGACTCGATTTTTTTTTTAATAATGGTTTTGTTCCATAGAAAACGAATTAAAAATTATGAAGATTTACCCTTTCTCAAGTGAAGGGTTGTGCTAATTTAATTAAAGATTTAAAAAAAGAGTTGTAATTTGTGACAAAATATAGATACCTCTTATGGAATTGGCAGCTTTCTTATCCAAATTGTACCCATGCATCCCGGACATTGAGGATCCAAACATCCCGTCACTGCTCCCTGGTGGAGGGGAGGTGCTATCCGCCACGGATGCTGATGATATATCCATGGGCATCTGGTTGTGCATCACTGGCTGGCCGTCAGGGTGGGGCTCCCTCTTCAACTGCATGCCCAAGCCCTGGGTCTGGTGCAGCATGGTGGAAGCCGACGAATGGCCCCCATGTTGGTCCGGAGGCCACTGGGACCCGAACAAATCATGAAACTGGCTGCTATTCATGATTTCAAATATCTTCGAATTCCGTTCCGTTATTTTTTCTGGTGGTTGGTTTAAAAAGTTTTTAAGTTATTTTCGGCCAATGATTTTGTGAACGCGCGAATCGAATTCGCATTGCGGTTATCACTAATATCACTGCGTTTTGGTGTTTGGAAGGTGTTTTGATTTAAAATTGTTTTTTTTTCGACTTTGTCGGTAAGGCAACTGTTTTTTGTTTTGTCACACCATTAGAATTTTTCTTCGAAAAAACTATGGCACTCCCAGCTTCGTGATTTTCAACTTTGTTGATTTTAAGCACCAGGGTTTCTTGTTTTAACTGATAAATATATTTCGACCAAGGGGTGAAGTGAGATTTCTTTTTGCGAAGTTTAATTCGGGTATTAACTTTTTGAAGAGCAACAAATGTTTTGGCATTTTGTCTCCGTAGTTGTGTTTTGGTTGCTTGCTTCCGTCTTAAATAAACATACTATATAAGGCACTATTAAATTTATTGTATCTGTTCACTTTGTTCCCTTATTCTATTGGTTGTCGTAACTCTTAATAAAAATTTGCAAATTCAAAAAAAAAATCTGTAAAAAGAAAACCGAAGCAGAAAAGAGAATTTATTTGAATTTTAAATCAAGAAATCCAATTCGATTTTAGATAATCGAACTATTAGCTCAATTATCTAAAATCCGTTATTCGAGTTTACATCGAACGCTATTTTTAAATTTCAAATTTAGAAGTTAGGCGCCACTAGGTTCACTCCATTTTCCGATAGGAAAACCATCGGTCACTGTTGCACTTTAATACACTGTCACTGGTTTTTTTTTTAATTTTATCGTATAACAATACGTGTTCACCTCACTGCTGGTAAAAATTTGTACGTTTATATTTGTACTATAGGTTGTTCACAACTCGGCTTCGCGACGGCGACTGGCAAGTCCCAAGATGTTGACGCCAGAGCGGCCCGAACGTGACTGACGCATTGACGAATCTTCGGCCAGGCTCACGAAAAATTATATTTTTTCACTCCGACCGAATAATCAACTTAGCTCATAGCGATAGTTCAGTCGCCTCGGCGCGGTGTCTATGAGAAAATTCTTCAATATTCACCTTTAAGGGGAAATTCCTTTTGGTGCGTTAATTAGAGGTTCGATACCTTAGAGATCGCTTACAATATGTGCGGAAACATTCGTAATTGCGGTGTAATTAAGAGACAAAATTGCTCATCAGTGAACGCGCGGATCACAAGGCGTTTTCGTTTGTGTGCGTATGTCGGTGGTGTAGGTACAGTGGCGCGCGCACACAGGCGCACAGGCGTCACAGCGGTTCATTGACCCCGGGACCCAAACAAAGTAGATTTCGGTGAAATGCTGTTGAACTCTAGTTTTGAATGTGGAATCACTGAGCGATGTTACGTCGTCACCTGAGCTAGCGATTTTTTTGCGATCGAATACCAATTTGATATTTGATTTTTTTTGTCGAAATTTCTTTAGATTATTTCCTTTTTAAATTAATGTTTAGATTTTTACTACGTATATAGAGATTTTTTTTTGCATTTATTTCAGTAAGTATTCATATATTTTCTTAAAACACTATAATAATAATAAATGAAATTATAAATTTTCCATGTAGGTAAATAAATAAGAATATAAAGTTGTTTGAATTACACATAGATAAATGAAATCTAAAATGGTTATATGGCACATGGTAACAATATAATTGAATATAATAATTTACTAATAGATATACCAACTGTTATTATTAATAACGTTGGTCAAAATCACTAATTAAACTACATGAATAGCGCATTTACAATAGCTACAAAGCCAAATAAAGTCACAGATTGTCCCATTTCCAAACAATAGCTACAAATTAAAACTAGGCCTATGGTTTGACATTTCATTTTGCATTAATCACAGTTAGTCAAAACAATGCTTGTATCCAAGTTCACTGACCCAGGAAAACGCGTTGACATGTTGACAACCGCAGTACCCACCGACTTAATTATTTTCCTCTTTTAAATTTTTAATAAATTCTTTTTTTATAATCTTTACTCACTTCTTCATTTGAAATACGAAATTTAAAAAAAAAAAAAAAGAGGTTTTGTTGTTTTTTTTTTATTAATTTTATACTAACTATGGTCGACGGATAAAATAGTATTCTTAATTTATAATTCGAATTAAAATTGCTTAATGTTTTTTTAATATAGAAGAGGTTTTATTGTTTTTATGACTTGCCACTTTTTATGGCGTAACTATTTAAAAAAAGTATAATGAAGCCTTTATTTTCAAATAGTTTACATTTGTGACTGAATTTAAACAGTTAAAACACATGAAAATATAAAACTACACTCAATATAACAAAATGTCTCCTTTTCCGGTGTGGAATGTAAATTATTATTATTATTTAAAACTGAATATGTATGTAATTTTAATTTTAAAGGTCGACAGATAAAAGGGTACCTACATAACTACACATACCTACACATTTGTAGCTGCGTACGTAGAGCAAAGTACCTAACTTACGAAAATAGTGAATGGATCTAGTTTCAAGTGTTTTTAGAGTATAAGGTTCCTGTATTTGTATAACAAACATAGATCTGTAATAGTCTAAGGGGATAGGCAGAGACTAACGACATAGACATATATTATACATTAGATTGTGACCTCAGAATCACAATCGCAGCTATAATACTCAAAATAACCATAGATTCATTAATCTTGAAACCACAGATAACAAAATCATACATCTTATCTCAGAAATATTCAAAAAAAATCAAAAGTAAATAACCCCTAGAAGACACCGACCTTGTACGAGACAGAAAATGTGACGTCACGTAACGCTGTCTCACTCGCTCCTAGAGCTAACGACCTATCGATTTGGAACCACGTGTTGCAAGTAATGGAATCCCACTGTTGGACTTCAATAAACCAGTTGCCTGGAGATAACTTCCTCTATGATATACCTACTTATAAAAATCATTCTAGCGCCCACGCGTAGTCTGTATTGCCCGAAGATGTGCAGAAGTGAACATCAGCCACATTTTGCCATGCCTAGGTCTTATACGTAATAGAAGGTAAGCCTATTACCATTCATCGGGCATAATTCCCTACTTCATGCTGCTAGGAAAACTTTTCTAAGCACATTAGAAAACTGTTGGTCATAGGTCATAGGCCATCAGCGTATAAAAAATTTTAGGCTTTTATCGTGCCATTTTATCGTACGATGAAAATTGACAGCCCATAATGATAGGCTCTTGGCTCATGACCGACCATTTTCTTAAATACAAGCCTAATAAATATTTTAATTGGCTAATATCACGATAATAAGATTATAAGACCATCTAATTACAAAAAGACTGTATCATATGTTCCTTCTTTCATAAGCTCTTATGTATGTAGTGGTGGAAATAAACGTTATTATTATATGTTTATTACCTAAACTTAGAACTGCAAAATAAGTTACGCTTTTACATAAAAAAGGCATTCTAAAATGGGATCAACTATTACATATTCTTATTTTAAACAACGGAAATAAAATAAAACATTCAAATCAACATTCGAAACAAAAGAAAAAAACAGCACGGAAGGAATTACGATTCCAAATTCGAATTTCAAATTAATCGCTGAATCACAAATTTCGAATACGTTTAGCTGCGTGCGATGACCTATGAACCGCGAGGAGTTGACAGATGACCCTTTTGTGACGTTGCGTTTCGTATGTTTGTCACACTAGAAATTGCGTTGTGCAATTTAGCGTTATGTTATGTGGGGTATCTACTTTGAACTGGTATACAGATTCATTTGGTTTCAGAAAACAAAATGTTTCTTGATAATAAGTATCTGTGTCTAATAAAATACTATTGGAAGAGAATTATAGTATTGTGTCATGTGTCAGATTTTTTTTATTTTAAAAAATTGGTGATAGGTTTTTCCTATGATTGAAAACGACATATTATTATACTCATATTTTTGGAGTCATTTTTAATGTCATTTTTCCTTTATTTATTCAGCAAATTTTGTTTTCTTCGGTGTATTTTTACCTGAATCTGAAAATGACTTGAAATAAAATATATTTAAAAGCGGTTCCATAACTGTGTGGAGTCAATAAACATAGTCGATAAAATTATACAGAGTTTAGCTTGTTTACGAATTTCTAGTATACATGTAACCACAGATAATATAATACTATACTAGTAACGCACTAGCGCGGTGTAGGTACGGAACCAAGGGCTGGTTTTGGGGTTAAAAAAATCTGCAAAATTTGTGTTTTTTTTTGCTAGCATGTAAATAGAATTTAATTCTTGTGTATTTGTTATTCTATTAAACTTTAATCTAAGAACACATGCAAGGTGTCTGGTAAGAGCTGGATAAGGGTAACAATCACGTCCTCAGTAACGTCCTTTAGGGGAGACCTATGTAGGCTGTAATATATTATCAGCCAACATATTTTAAGTACAGCCTTTACCTAAAATAGGCTGATGTTGTTGATTTATATGATTTTTATACTGTTGTAATGTTTTGGTAAGGTCATACATAGTCATAAGTTCAAATTCGTTAGACGACGACGTCAGCACTGCGGAAAACAATCTACGGCCTAAATCTTAAACAAATATTAACCTTTCAACACAATTACCAATGTAATTAGAACTCTCATTATTTAGTTAAATTATTAAACGGTCATTGTGTTAATTAACCTTTTTGTGCTTCAGTGGCGCAGTGGCTGAAACCGTGATCAGACAAGTTCCCGGTTTCAGTAATAAAATTTGTGTTTAAAAACTTACACACATCAGGCGTTATTACTATAGTAAAAGGTAAAGACTGTAGAGAGCTACCTCATTATTATCATCAATAGCCTGCGGTCTTCCACTGCTCGATAGAGGCCTTTAGAGCGCCACAGCGATCGGTTGCCGGCTGTTAGCTTCGTAGAGAACGCATTTCCTTTATTTTCCTTTCATATTGAATTCTTATTAGATTAGAAATTCCTGAAGTCATCGCTTACTGATTTTCTCTTTGGATATATTGCGGTTTATTTTAGTTATTTTTTATTCATCACAATCATAACATCTTTCAGACCACTGTGTTCTCTTGTTACTTCATTTCTCAATCTATCTTTCAGAGCAACTCCATACATTTTTCGTAAAGAACGAGTTTCCACAGCATTTATTTTCCTTTTATATTGGACTCTTGCTAGATAAGAAATTCATGAAATTCTCGCTTACTGATTTTCCCTTTTCATATAATATCATAAACATTTTATAATAAACTTTATTGCGTTTTATTTTTGTTTTTTATATTTTGATTCGGCCGCAGGCTTTATAGCCTTTAGAGCCTATACAATTATATAGACTCTATAGAATTTCGTTTGGTAAAAACTATTTTTTTTTACGATTTTATTGGTTTATTTTAGGTTTAAATCCCGACTTTTTTCTTTCAGACTTCAAGGTCACGGCTGGTCTGAGGTATTTGACGTCCAAACTTATCATCACAATTATTACTGACTTCCTGCAAACATTATTATTTAAGTTGCGTTCCGATCTAAGTAAACTGAGCTCACAGTGTCTTGTATTCTGAGTGGATTTTGCATGGGTGTTGGACTTTGGTACAAATAAATTAAGCACTGGGTCCCAAGCAGGTGGTATATTCCAACTATTTGCTCTGTTGAAATTAGGATGTTTTTTAATTTCAATTCGCTCAATTTTTTGTCCTTGTACGAATTCATCAAAATTAGCTTGTGGTCGGATGATATGCGTGGTACGATATACGTTAGGCGAGCGTGGGGGCCCATCTATGTAGTGTCTAGTAGGTATAGGTGTTTAAAGCCCTACAAAAGCCGTTATAAGCCGTTAATGCTAATCTATCTTTCTAAGTTGTCAAAATTTGTTAAGTTTGCCAAGATTTCATGACGAATGAGTTGTAAGAAATCACTTGGTTGAGGTGTGAACGTTGTTTAAGGATAAATGAGTTAATTACATGACCTACATTCGGTTAAGGAAGTTCATGGTTACATTAACATTGCCCGTCAAAAGAACCACCGTGGAGGAAAACATTCAATACTACTATGTAATATAACTGTGAAAATTTGTAACGATAATGGGATGGATTGTAACTTTGAAAAGTTTAAATCTGTAAATAAGTTTAAAACCTTCAAATGAAATACGTACGGGATCCAAGACAGGTTAAATGTCTAAAGATTTTATTCAATAAAATAAAATAGATAATCTAATTTATAAATTTCTCGCGTCGCGGTGTTCGTAACCAAACTCCTCCAAAACGGCTAGGCGGCTTGACCCATTTTTATGACAATAGTATTGATATTTGGTAGGTTTTAAAATGGTGGGTGGTGCACCACAAAAATTATATTTTTATGTTTCGTCTATTATTTTAATTTTTTTATGATGTGATATTAAAAATATATACAATCCTAAATTATCACTACCACCACCCACCCCTATTTTTTAATAGCGATATTAGTAATTTAACAATTTTAAGGGAGGTTTTAAGTTGAGCGAAGTTATAAAAAGCGCGGCACGAAGTCCGCTGGGATAGCTACTTATTAATAATTATAATATCCTACAACATCAACACACAAGCAGAGCTTGTACTATGGAACCAGATACCTGATCATATATCTACTACTTTTCTTTTCTAAATACATACTTAATATAAATAATTACACCCAGGCTTAAGAAAAACAGACATTATATCACGCAAATGTCTGTCTTGGTTGGGAATCAAACCCACGACCTGTGACGTAAAAAGCAAGCATTTTACGGCCACGCCTGTATTAAATCCGAGCGTGTCGCTGTTGATATGTCGATGACTGAATTAGGTTGTGGAGACGGATTCGGATGAAATTAGTCATCTGGATTATAATTTAGACTACTTTTTATTCCTGAAATCTGTTCTCTTGAGATGATTTCGGAATATCATGTGGATAAAGCCCACAAGCGGAATGTATTATTAGACAGTATCTTTCGCATTGCCTACAATTTTTCAGATCACTACAATCATTATTAGTTATGATTTTATTTATTTAATTTTATTCCGGTCTTTTGACTTATATTATACGGCGGCTGGCGCTAAGAATTTATCAGCTGCATAAACTAAACCTACACAAAATCCAATTACATCCTTGACAAACGGACATCCGCCAATCCAATCAATTGCTTAATAAATCGCCGATCGATATCGCTCCTTATCGCGCGATACCCCGGTTCGTCGCTCGAACGGGCGACGACCCTCAAAATCGCGAGGTCATCGACCATTTGTCTAGCCGACGCGTTGGTGATGCATCCGCAAAAACACTGGCCACCTATTGCGATGGTCATTTGAATTTTATTCTTTTTTTTAACGTAATTAATGAATGCTAACATTCAAATTTCGAATTTGAATGTTTGTATTTCGAATGTTTATAGAACACATATTTTATGTTGAATTCCTTATTTTAATGTTGGAATAGGTACCTACGGTTATAAAATATATTGCTACTGAATGATAAATTACTTTTAAATAACGTTTAATTATTAATTATTGAATCTTTCGACCGAGCTAAGACCCTTCACGATCACTTCAACTTTAATAAAAACCACATCAAATCTGTTCAACGGTTTAGGCGCTACGAGGGAACAAAATTTGTACACAAAACTTACCACCGTTGTACTCCACTTGTAGTGGAGACAAACCTAAGGCAGCTTCAAACCAACAATTGGTAAAAATATGACAAGCATCGCGGAAAATGGCGAAATCTCTTATCGGAAGCCAAGAGACATTTTGGGTCGTTGAGCTAACGGAGTAAGTAGTATATTAAGAAGAAATATTTCAATAAGTACATTATTAAAGAGTACACACTCATAAGTACCTTATCTAGGGCACGGCACGGGTCACTCAAAAGAGTCCATTACCAATAATTCGACCATGACATCATAATTCAACCGGGTTATTTTATTACTTATTGTCACTTTCTGTATTGGAAAAACCGTAGAATTACGAGTTGGACTCATACGCGATGGGTTCCTTCGGTTAAGTGGCATTTTTCAATTTTTTTTTGGACCATATCCCAATGACAATGTTAGGGAAACTTATTAAAATTTAAAACAATTTATTGAATTAAAACTACTGTTAAACGGATTTTATCGCGGTTTATTTTAGACAGCTATTTGACGTTACTGACTACCTACAAACAATAATATTTAATTAGCGTTCCGATTTAAGCAAACTGAGCTCACAGTGTCTTGAATTCTGAGTTGATTTTGCTTGGGTTTTGGTACAAGTAAATTAAGCACTGGGTCACTTTTGGTCTAACCTTAAGGAGGCTCATTCCACTGCCACCTTCACACCAATAATCATTCGTAATCACGAGTGAATCGGTATACTGGCGCGTTCCATCGTAGACTACATCATTGCTTAACGTCAGGCAAGTTGTAGTCAAGCGCCAGCCTATCGAAGAATAAAAAGAAAACATAAATTCAAGTCGCAAAAATAGGTCGTACGTTCTAAATTCAAAACAAAAGATTCAGCTACTTTAGTTCAATATATTCCATTTTTAAATTTAAATTCGAATATACCCAATCGGATGACAGCTGTACAGATTACAATACAAAATAAAAGTTCAACAAACCAGATCAAAATTTTGCTGAGTGCTGTGTCAGAAAACATCAGCTTTTGTTATGAGTAATATGACTCGCCGTTTCATTTACCTACATTTTCCTATGAAATTCCTATCGTGTATCATTAAGTTATCAGGATTCTTTCAGTATTTCATGCTTAATTGCAGACGGAAGAAAAGATTGATAAAATACGACATTATTTTTTTCTAGTTTTTGTATGTATGTAAATAAATACAGGCGCTCAAAAGTTAATAATAATTATTTTAATTACCCCTTCTTTACATATTTATTTCGTTACATGGAAAATAGAACCACCGCCGCCCGCGAAATCTCAAGATTACTTTGAACCATAGATACATCTTGAACATAACAAAAATCAATAGGATCAAGAGAACCAATCTCACTAAGAGATTCAGAAATTCTTTATTTAAATGTAACTATTAATAATGATAATGAATTTTATTTTTTAAGAATGCCCGTTCTGATTTATAATTCACATATTTAAAAAAAAAAATTGTTTATATTTTATTTTGAGTATCATCATTGTTTAGTTTTTATTTTAATTACCAACCTTGAATAAACGAACTATTTGTGCATTTTTTTTTAATTTAATATTTTTATAAAAATAGATTAGAATAAATATTCTCGTTTTAAATTAATTTTAATTTTTTTTTGTTGATTAAAACATTAACCTTAGCAACGTACTATGAAACAAAAATGCGACCGGGAAGCGAATACAACACGATAACGCAGGCCGGTCCAACCCACGTGGTGGGTCAATGATTGCTCCACTGCGGTTGGGTCACTAACCTCACACACACACGTACCTGAAGACGCGACGCGCTGTTTCTTACACACACATGTAAACTCATGCCCATGCGCATAAGTGAAACAGGTGACTAATTTCTGAGGATTTTTTTACGCTAGAGTAATGTTTGACGTTGTGGTGATTGTTATCTAAATGGGAACCAAGTAGGAAGTAGGTAACATAGGTAGTTGAATGGGGTAAACCCATAATTATAATAGGGAATTCCTGGCATTATTTATAATAACGCAAGTTAGTGAAGAAGAATGAATGTGTGTCACGCGAAAGTAGACCTTACTTAGGTAGATATATGAATTATATCACAATTATAGCTTAATCTGCTGTAATAAATAATATCGGTTTTAAAAAAATACGAACAGACTTCACTGTTTTAACAATTACTCAAAACTGGCTCAACCGATTTTGATAAAATTAAAATAGTCCCACCAGGAAAGTATACCCTATAAATGTGTAATGTTCAAATGGTATAATGAAGTTGATTAAAAGTTTATTCAATCATGGATTTAAAGAAAGAAAATGAAACATTTATTTTACACAACCAGAATGCACACAATAAAAAAAATAGTAAAAAAAATCAAACTGTACTTAATGTAAAAAATAGTAAATAAAATCAAACGGTACTTAATGTACCCAAACAATCTGATGATGGGTCAAACATGAACATTGTGGAGGCGACCTACAGTACGCTTTTTCATAACGACATTCTGTTTTTAAATTAAACTAACTATATTAAAAAAAAACTACAATAAACCTATCAAAAGAGTTTTCATTACAAATTCAATTAGTAGGTCTAATCTGTTAGTAGGTGTTCTTCAGAAAAAAAAAATTGATCCCAAAAGAATTTTTATCCCGATCATGTATTTTCAGCATTTTTTTGTTTAATTTCATAACATTTCATCATTATGACTAATGTGTAAAGACATTGAACCAGAGTAACTTTACGTAAGTACAGTCAGCTACAAAAGTTTATTTATTTACGCAATTTTACAATATTTACATGTTAACACTAAAAGATTCCATAGTGTAGCGACGAGAGGACAAAATAAGGTTGTTGCGTTCGTCATCGCATTCGGCCTCGCTTTTTAAATATAAGGTCGCAAATTCGGTCCCCGGTCGTGCCCTCATCTTTGTGAGAATAGTTTAATCACCGCTGCTCAATATCGGTGAAGGAAATCATCGTGAGAAAACCGGTATGTCTTAGAACTTATCACCCGAGGATATGTGACATCCACCAATCCGTGTCTTAATTAAAGACTAAAGTCCAGCAGTGGGTCACTAAAAAAGGTTGATGTGAAGTGAATGAACAGTCATCTGACACTTATTCATGGAATCTTTTCGTGTTTATATGTTTTGTTATATTAATTGCTTAGCTACTTTTGTTGCTGACTGTATCTACTTACTTTAAGTTCAGCAACATTAAAATCTTAGGTTACGTAAACATTATAAATATGAAGTAAATAAGCATTTAATACGTACTCCGCCTATTTTCACTGTTTTCGGTATTGCTTGATGTTTTGTTATATTGAATCTGTTAATACACTTTTGTTAGTGACTGTACCTATGATTGATCATTTGTCAATTGGTTGATTGTATCTTCAAATTATTGATCGAGATAAGAGATTGTTGATTTTCTATTTAACTTATTCTCTTTATAACATCTACACCTACTTATAATAATATTAATATATTATTATTCATCTAAAAATACAATTCTGTTCACTTCCTTATTGTTATGACAAAAAATAGAATTATAAAAAAAAATACTTTTTATTTACTTCTAACTCCCGTGCGTATGTGTGTCTATGGCCTCATAACTCCCGAACGGATGAACCGATTTTGATTTAGTTTGAAAGGTGAATTAGTCGGGAGTGTTCTTCGCTAAAAGAGGTCGGGGGTTGTTTAATTTTTAATTTAGTTATATTTCAAAAATATACATACTAGACTCCGCCCCTTCGCCCGCGTGGGTAATCCAGACCATAATCTTTATCTGTGCTAAATTTCATCCAATCTCATCCAGTAGTTTTTGCGTGAAAGAATAACAAACATCCATACATTCTTACAAACTTTCGCGTTATATTAGTAGGATTTAGTTACAGAATTCGTTTGGACTCATTTGTGATGCAAATTCGTGCTTAGCCTTCCCTATCTTCAACCTAGACTATAGGTCAGTGAGAACCGAGTTCATCGACTGGCCGATGACCGCCGAATCCACCCGAATTGTGCCGAATCTATGTCAATTTTAAATACATAGTTTGTTAGGCCAAACGCGGCCATTAACTTTGTTGTTTTCCGTCTAAGAAAATAGGTTTAGATTTGTTTGTTAGTTAAACTAACTCAACGGGAATTAAGGGTGTCATAAAGACGTGTATCTGTGGACAAGTTTGTAGACATGTAGCGCATAACGGCGTGGACCGATTTTAATGTTTTTTTTTTATTCCAAAACTGAATTTAAATGATCAACATGATTGAAATAAAACTACTTTTTTACGGATTTTATCGCGGTTTATTTTAGATTTTAGATCCCGACGTTTCAAAGTCATTTCAGACTTCATGTTCGCGGGTGGACTGAGGTATTTCACGTCCAAAAATATTAATCACAATTATTACTGACTACCTTCAAACATTAATATTTATGTTGCGTTCCGATTTAAACAAACTGAGCTCAACACGAAGTCTGAGAAGACTTTGAAACGTCGGGATCTAAAATCTAAAATAAACCGCGATAAAATCCGTTAAAAAGTAGTTTTATTACAATGTGTGATATTCGCGTAAATCTAAGACAATACTATGATCAACATGATTGTTAGCTGAGTTTCAAGAAAATTAGGCGTCGTCGGGGGGTCCTTAAACTTTCTTTTAAAGTTATTGTGTGTTTGAAAAAAGAATATCTGTATTTTATTTGTAGAAATACTTTGTTCTTATTTTAATATTCAATGTATCTGTTTTGTTTTAAATCTTTCGTTTTGTTTATGTTCGAAAAGAGAATAGATAAAAAGATAATAGATATTAAAATCCGTTCCCTATTCACACATTTAAAAAACGAATAAAGCTAAACGTAAACACATTTTCTTGAACGTTGTATTTTGTTCTTTATTTGAATTTAAATATTTTTTGTAGCGTTTTTGTCGATCGTCAATTGTTTTTTTCTTAATAAAAACTAACCCCCGTATATAAACGTGTTAGAAGCTCATTATAGCTAAAATAGTTTTATAATTCGTTCGTCATTGTCTGTCATCTTGACATTTATGCTAGTAAGAAAGAGACAGAGTCCGTTTTAACTGAAGAGTTTTTTATGATTCTTATGAATAAGGCCATAGAACTAAACAATTTAGAAGAATACCATTTTGTTTGACCCGGGAAAGACTTTGACGACCTAGCTACAGGATAATTATAAGTTTAACCAAGATAACTAAACTCTGGGAGTGATAATAATTTCTATGGCAAACTAATCCTTTAACATAATATTTTACCATAAAAGAACGATCCTTCTTTAAGTAGTATGGGACATTTACCTTAAGGGTAGTAAGACATTAACCCTTAACGACCAACGTGACACATAGTAAAGTTTAGGGGTTCATTACACTGGGCCGATGAACTAAGGGCATTCCCTTAAGGGTGAAACGCCTTTAACAATAATAAAAGGTGGGAAATATGATGATTGATACGTTACGACCAAATTTTCTTTTATTCACAACTAGCTTACGCCCGCGGCTTCGAACGCTTGGTATTAGGATAAAAAGGCAAATTATAATAATCTATAATATAAAAATGAATCGCAAAATGTGTTGATAAGCGCATAACTCGAGAACTGCTTAACCGATTTCGATAATTCTTTTTTAGAATATTCCTTGAAGTACGAGGATGGTTTTTACGCAGAGAAAAATTAAAAAAGCTCCTCCGAAACAGCTTCACCAATTTTACTTCACGTATTCTGTTTTCGGATCCGACAAGTGGCACTGCTTTACCGAGCAGGACGACGTCTGCAGGCTCCGCTAGTAAATAATAAATATTCTGGGACATTAACACACATGTGGTCATCTGGTCCCAAGCTAAGCTGAGCTTGTACTATGGAAACTAGATAACTAGTATATAGTATATACTATACATATAATACTTTTCTTTTGTAAATATATACTTATAATAGATATTTACACCCAGACTCGACACAAACACAAATGTTCATCACTAATGTTTGTCTCGGATGGGAATCGAACCCACGACCTGCGGCGTGAAAAGCAAGTATCTCACCGACCACGCCACCGGCCCGCTAATTATAAAAGGCAATTCTTCAATGCGATGGCGCATTATTATCGGTGTCGCCTTTAAATATAGCAAAACGTCTAGTTGATAACACCGTGACCAGAAGGCTGGTTTGTATCTCGGGCAAAGGATCAGTATTGGCATCCAATGCGGCTGTAGGTACCTACTGATAGTGGGTACGTTCCCGGAAAATAAAATGCGGAAGAATTTTTTGACACATTAGTTTAGATTAGACATTAGTCAGTTTAGTTCTTAATTTAGATTAGTGTTGAGATTGTTATTCAGTTAAGACCTTTTTTGTCCTATTATAGTTTTGATATAGTATTGTCTTAGATTTACGCTAATATCACACATTAAAATAAAACTACTTTATAAAGGATTTTATCGCGGTTTATTGTAGATTTTAGATCCCGACGTTTCAAAGTCCACCCGTGAACATGAAGTCTGAAAAGACTTTGAAACGTCGGGGTCTAAAATAAAAAATAAACCATGATAAAATCCTTTACAAAGTAGTTTTATTTCATTATATCGTTTTTTTGTAAATAAACTTATTTACTATTATATAAGTTCTAGATTGAAATTATTTTACACTGAAATACAATTAAATATTTACCTAAATTCCTTTTATTATTATTCATTGTAATAATTCCAAATTCAAATCACTTAAAATACACACGAATTTAAACGTTCTTATTTTAAACTATTTTGGTTGGCTAGCAACTGGCTAAAAATTTTGAATTTAGAACGCCTAAAACCAACATGGCAACAGAGCGGGAGATAAGTTTATTACAAAAATTATTCTGAGAATTATTAATTATTTGCTTCTTCGTCTGTAATTTAGTAGCTTATTAATAACACTAGCAATAATATAATTGCTTATTTTAGGACTATAAGACGATGTGTGTATTTGTGAAAATATATTTTTTTAAATTTTTGACAGTCAATGCAAGATCTGTCAAACATAACCACCGCTTGAAATGTTTAGAAACATTCTACAATCAGCTGTCAAAAACGGAACGCCCACAGAAACACGTCCAAAAACATTGTTACCGGGTTCAACCACCTAAGTTCACCCCTCCTGACGTCACCGGGAGTCAAACTCGCACCAAGGCCATTACAGAAGGTCGTATGTTGTATGTTGACCCTAGGTCTACTAAACAGATCGCTCATTGACCCCATAGTTACTGTTTTAGACGCATTTTTGTGGTAATTCCTCAGAGAATTCAACACGGGAGGTGTTATACGCAATTTCTAGTAATAAATTGTTTCTGTCAGTTTTTGGGGGAGGCAAGGTAACCACTAACTAGGTTACGGGCCTTGCTTTAGAAATATAAGGTCGCGGGTTCGAATCCCAGTCGTGCCCACACATCTTTGTGTGAATTTTTTCATTGCCGCTGCTCAGTATCGGCGAAGGAAAACATCGTGAGGAAACCGGCATGTCTAAGAACTAATCATTCGAGGACATGTGACATTCACCAACCCGCACTTGACCAGCGTGTGTGGATTAAAGCCTAAACACTTTTAACTAGTAAGATAGTTGAGAGAACACCCGTGCCCAGCAGTGGGACACTAAAAAGGGTTGAAGTGAGGTAACCAGTTACAGCACACATATAAAAGTTGAAGCGCAAAACAAGCTATATTTAAGCGCTTTATAGCCTGATACAAAGGCACAGTCCCACCCTGAATCTAGAGTTGTAAGGCAACGTCCTGAGCCGAGGTTCGTCCCCGCATGGGGAGCGCTCAAAACAATTGTCATAGTACTTGATCGGTTCGACCGTCCTCTGACAGCTCACCGAAACAATCCGGTGAACTAATAAGTCCACGGGTGGACTGATGTATTTGACGTCCAGAAATATTAATCACAATTATTACTGACTACCTTCAAACATTATTATTTAAGTTGCGTTCCGATTTAAGCAAACTGAGCACACAGTGTCTTGAATTCTGAGTTGTTATAGTTGTTATTTCAATGTGTGATATTCGCGTAAATCTAAGACAATACTATGGGCCCAATCGCTTACAGCTTACCCTGTGGGGTGTCGTTCACCTGGGCCAAGAAAGAAACTTCCACATACCTCTCGCCCTGTGCCTATTTGGGTCGCGGGGACGAAAAAACCATTTCCTCCGGTAATAAAGGGCTACAGACTTAAATAACTTTACCCTCTTTTTGTGTGGTAGGTTAAAATATCCATTACCACCGAATATGCAGGTCATAATATACTATATCAGCGAAATATGATAAGTATTCACTAAATGTGAGGGCAATCACCCAACCGCGGACGTTGACATCACAATATGATGAAGCAATAGGTTATATTCACACTTATTGACACGAATAGGGTAAGCAGAGCACTACCTGTATTACCCAAAGGGGTAGGCAGAGGTAAATGTCATCTTTATTTCTCTGGCCATGTTTAATTCCCATTAATAAGCGGCGCCATCCACTAAACCGCATTAGGCCAGTGTGTGCATTAAGGCCTAACCTCTCTTGACTTGCCAGATAGTTGAAAGAAGACCCGTGCCCAGCCGTGGGACTCTAAAGTGTTGAAATGAATAAGGAACGAGGTATTGTCGTTAAAAGCTCTGCAACTTTCTTGAAAACTTTGACCTGAAACTTTCTGTATATTGGGAAAGTCTTTTGATTTACCAGAGAAGCGAACCCGGGACTTCACTTATTAAGTAAACAAATACCACTGGACCACTAAAGTAGTTAGCTGAGGGTAAGCAGAGGTGTAATATAGAATATTTTGGGGGCTGAGTCACTTTCATCCGTGGGAGTGCACCTTTTATTTGAATCCCACACGTTTTTCCCGGATGGTGCAAATCAGGTGACAATCAACAAGTAATTAAGTTGACTTGTAATTAACTGGTGGTAGACTTGGTGGTCGTGGTTAGTGACCACCCACCAGACAAAGCCGCACTGCCAAGCGGCCTTGCTATGTTCCGCTGCGAGGTCTGGTGACACCATTTAAGAGGGTGGGTCGAAGTTTTTGCTCCTTTATGGTTTCTAAACATAAGGAGCATCACTCCACTGCCACCTTCTCACCGAAATTCATTCGTAACTACGAATGAATCGGTATAGTGGGCAGGCGCGTCCCATCTTAGACTACATCATTGCAACATCAGGCAAGTTGTAGTCAAGCGCAGGCCTATTCCAGGATAAAAAAATAGAAAAGTAACAAGCTAGTTGCTATCTAAAGGGTACTGCTGGAAGTAAACATGGACGACTTTTCATGGACGTTTTGTAAACTTACTGGCTCGCTTGGTTTAAGTTTATAAAATCCTTTCTTAGTGCAACCATATACATTATTATTATTATTATTATTATTAATTTCTAATTTGACGGGCCGGTGTGGAGTGGTCAGTAAGATGCTTGCTTTTCATGCCGTTGGTCGTGGCTTCGATTCCCACCCAAGTCAAACGTTTGTGTGATGAACATGTCTGTTTGTTTTGAGTCTGGGTGTAATTATCTATATTTAAGTATGTATTTACAAAAGATAAGTATTATATGTAGTGTATTACCAGTTATCTGGTTTCCATAGTACAAGCTCTGCTTAGTTTGGGATCAGATGACCGTGTGTGTTAAATAGTAAATTTGGAGTCTCTAGACCCAGCGATTTGGGCTGTGCGATATGTCAGTCAATCAGTTTCTTCATAGGTATATATATTTAGGAGAAGATAAAAAATAATATACGTGTATAATCCGTTTGTCTTTGTCTATCATCCTTAAATTTACACTAATAAGAAAGAGACAAAATCCATTTTAACTGCAGAGGCTTATAGCATTTTTATGAATAAGACTGTCTGTGTCTCACAGTTGGGCACGAGTCTTCTCTCAACTATTTTAAGAGCTGAAATAGTTTAGGCCTTAATACACACACTATCGTGCAGGTTGGTTGGTGGATGTCACATATCCTCAAATGTTTAGTTCTGAACCACCTATAACATCATCAGCATACGTCCACCTGATGGTAACCAGTCACTATTGGTAATGGAGGCTTGCAACACCAGAGACATCACTTCCACATTACCGACCCTTTAGATTTTAACAGTCACTGTCTACCTCACTCACACCCAGGAAACAAACAGTTATTACACTGCGTGTATTCTGTAAGTGAATTTAGAATCCTAGATTTACAAGTCATTGACTTTGTTTTTAAACTAAGTTTAATAAACTTTTAATAAATAGTTAAATAAATAATAAATTTAGTTAAATTATTATTAAAACTGTAATAATAAATTTTAATAATTTATTGTAATACTTTACATTAACTCATAAATGTTTTCGTTGGAAAATATTTGCTAACATTTTCAATGAAAAATTAATTTTAATATTTTTTTCGGTAGACTGGCGCTTGACTACAATTGCCTGATGTTAAGCAATAATGTAGTAGCATAGTCTACGATGGAACGCGCCAGCCCAGTATACCGGTATTTATTCGTATATAAATGCGAAGGTTTGTTGGGAATGATGGAAATTAATTGTTACTCTTTTCAACCGACTTCAAATTGAAGGAGGTTTTCAATTTAATTGTATATTTTTTGTATGTATATTACGCAATAATTCCATCAATTTTTTTTTCAAAGTGTGGCTATCAATACTTTTATGATCTTCTGTGTCGTTCTGTTCTTGTCAGAGTGGTCGTGGTCACATTGAGTCATCCACATTGGTTATAAAGGTGGACCCAGATCTTCGCACGATCTCCTGCCACGGTCTACACGATCTATCGTAATATTGGCACCTCTGTATTAGCATGTTAAACACTTTTGTGAGAAAAACATCGTGAGCAAACTGTCATGTCTAAGGACTAATCATTCGAAGACATGTGACATCCACCAACCCGCACTTTGCCAACGTGTAAGGATTGAAGCTTTACTCTCTCAACTCATAAGACAGTTGTGAGAAGATCCGTGCCCAGCAGTGGAACACTACAAAGGGTTGAAGTGTATTATCTTTAAGTTGTAAATAAATGTTTTAGTTCAAATGCACTTATTTTATTTATATTTTAGTATAACACACACGGTCATCTGATCCCAAACTAAGCAGAGCTTGTACTATGGAAACTAGATAACTGGTAATATACTACTTAAAATACTTTTCTCTTGTAAATACATACTTAAATATAGATAATTACACCCAGACTCAAGACAAACAGACATGTTCATCACACAAATGTATCTCGGGTGAGAATCGAATCCACGACCTGCGGCGTGAAAAGCAAGTATCTTACCAACCACGCCACCGGCTCGTCACTTATATTAACCACCTCTGCCTACACATTCAAATTACGTATATTTTTATATATATCTTAAATGCAGTTTATTTTTAAACTTGATATACAGATTTAGAAGACGTTTGCTTTAAAATACGCACTCATACCTATTATTAACCTTCTTTAAGGGAAGCTCTCAATACGTCGGTTTACTCAAAGCCTGAACTGATTTAAAAAAACATTTGTTTGTTCCAAAATGTTTACTTTTTAGGTAGTACCTACCTTTAAAATTTCATCGAAATCGGTCGAGCGGTTTCTGTGTCATCGTTAGTACATTAAAGTCGTTTCGTAATTCAAAAAATAATAATAAATTAGGTTTAATAAGTGGAGATACTTTCAATAATTTCAAATTGGAATTATATTTAAAAATGAATAAAATTTATAACAATAGGTAAGTTTAGTGACTAATAATTTAATGAGAAGTCGATATTTAAATTTAAAATAAAATAATTCAGTAATTCCTGCAATAAATATTAGGTTTTAAAAAAATAAAAACCAACTTCATTGCGCTAACCATAACTCGAAAACTATTTGACCAATTTTTATAAAATTTAAATTGGAGGACCAGGAAAGTATTTCCTTTAAAACAAAAAAGGTATTATCCATATCGGTTCAGGAATTATCGAGTAATCGTTAAACATATTTCTTGTATAACGTAGGTAGGTTTAAGTGATCATTTCCGAAGTAGTTAATATATAAAAAAAACAGTTTTATTTCCAAAAAAAATATATTACATTATTTGAAATTTCTATTTTCAACCTACTAATATATTACAGGGTAGCAATACAGTGGAAATTACGTAAAAAATAGCGAAAATTTGATTTGACTTCGACCGTTCAACTCTCTGCGGTCGTTCGTTCACCCCGAAATTTTGGCAGGCCATTGACTCGGGCAGTGCCCGGTAGAAAGAGACGGAAGATGTGACGTCACTAATGATTTAAGTGACGTCAGGTGTTGATGTTGTGTATTTGTTTTGATTTTGTTTTCAACCGACTTCATTATGAAGGTTCTAAATTCGAATAGTTTTTTTTTTATTTTTTTTTGTATATATGTAACGCGATCGAGGATTTCTCTCAATATAGATGGATTTTGATTTTTTTTATAGGGTAGGTATATTTTTTTTGGCTCATTTAAATTTTATCAAAATCGGTTGAGCTGGTTTTAAGTTATTGTTAAATCATCAGTCGGTTGATATTCTTTTAAAACTGTTATTATTCAGTTAGTAGGAGTTACTACTGTCGGGAAGTGGCACGAAGTTCGAATCCCGGGTCAAACAAAATTGTGTTAGGTCGCATTTGTTAGATTTACTCACGTAATCATACACGTGATGTCTGGCTGTCAGAAACGTGACCTCATGAATAAAATAAAAAAAAAAACATTTTTTTTTCTGAAAACTTTTTTACAATAATTAATTTTTATCGAAAATCGAAACATACATACACGTACATACATATTTTGTCACCCTGGGTCATCATTATTGTGATTAAAAAATAGTTTTTATTTATTTACTATTAATCGATGAACCAACAATCGACATTTTCCAAATTAAAAGTCTCTTAATTAAATCGGTTTTTTTTTAATAATTCTTTTTTGTTACATTCGATTTTTTTTCACATCCCTACTGCCAGCTAAATGAGCTGTACTTACTGGTGGTAGGCTTCGACCATAGCTAGTTACCACATTATCAAAGACATGTCATCAAATGACATGTTTAGACGACATGTTATTTTCTTTAGCTATAAATGGGAATGAGTTAAACCATGCTCGATGTGCCTCGACCCACAGCCATCGGTGACGTGGTCGGTGAGATAATTGCTTTTCACGCTGCAGGTCTTGGGTTCAATTCCCACCCGAGACAAATATTAGTGATGAAAATTTGTGTTTGTGTCGAGTCTGGGTGTAAATATCTATTAAAAGTATATATTTACAAAAGAAAAGTATTATATGTATAGTATATACTAGTTATCTGGTTTCCATAACACAACCTCTGCTTAGCTTGGGACCAGATGACCGTGTGTGTTAATGTCCCAGAATATTTATTTATTTTTTCTTTATTCCCATTCAGACCACCCGTTTCTTTGAAATCGTGATTTAGCACCATGAGAAACGTCCTATCAGTTACGTATAGCAATAGGGGGCGAGCTGTTCATTGGGTGCAATCCCAAATATCGAGCCGCACGAGCTCCCAACAACACCAAAAATTACAGCAAAATGGAAAAAGACACGAACTTAACTGAATAAGGGCTCCCATCAACATTAGGGGGCCCGCTAACATAGTTACACTTCAACCCTTTTTAGTGTCCCACCGCTGGGCACGGGTCCGTTCTCAACTATCTTACGAGTTGAGAGAGTTTAGGCCATAATCAACACACGCTAGCCGAATGCGGGTTGGTGGATGTGACATGCCCTCGAATGATTAATTCTTAGATATGCCGGTTTCCCCACGATGTTTTTCTTCAATTCACACAAAGATATTTTTTCATAATATTACTGACGGATTTATTAAAATACGATTTTTTATATCTTGCTGTCATCATTATTGAACAAAATTTTATACAGATGTATAGAGACTGTATAACAACCATCTTTTTCATCAGCGGTTATAATAAAATAATAATATAGTGGGACATGAACACACACGGTCATCTGATCCCAAACTAAGCTGAGCTTGTACTATGGAAACCAGATAACTGGTAATATACTACATTATAATACTTTTCTTTTGTAAATATATACTTGTATATAGATAATTACATCCAGACACAAGACAAACAGACATATTTAAACAAATGTTTGTCTCGGGTGGGAACCGAACCCACGACCTGCGGCGTGAAAAGCAAGTATCTTACCTTACCACGCCACCGGCCTGACAAAAGGTTGAAAGGTGATTAGGGAAAAGTTTGAACTGAGAAATGTATAGTAAAGTTTTGCCATATTTTCCTGTTAGATTCTGCCATGCTGTTCTAAGTAATATAGGATTTTGTACAGGAATTGTAATATTTATTTGGGTCATTAGCACATGAATGAATAATACGTGTTACAGGGTGTAGGCAGAGGTAAATATTTTATCACACAAATCCTTACAGGCTGGCGCTTGACTACAACTTGCCTGATGTTAAGCAAAGATGGAACGCGCCAGCCCAGGATACCGATTCACTCGTGATTACAAATGATTATCGGTGAGAAGGTGGCAGTGGAATAAGCCTTCATATGGTTAGAAACCTAAGGTGCAACAATTTCGACCCACCCTCTCTGCATGGTGTCACCACACATTGCACCGGAACACGGCAAGACGGCTTGGCGGTGTGACTTTAAATTGTCTGGTGGTTAGTCACTAACCATGTCCGAAGCCTACCAGTTGATTGTCACCTGATTTGCACCACCCGGGGACTACGTGTGGGGATTCAATTAAAGGTACCCACGGATATATTAATACTTAGATTTTTATTCTAAAACCACGTGAGCGAAACCGCAGGTGGATATTAGTATGACCATTCTCTACACATATTATGAACTCTCTTGGTGATCCTTATTGGTTAGTGTCCGCTTAATAACCGCGAAGTACCAGGTTCCATTACTGGGTCAAAAAGAAATACATATGTAATATAGGTACTATTGTCTCAGATTTACGCGAATATCATACATAAAAATAATTTTAACAGAGAAAATGGTTGGAATACACCACCAACTTGGGACCCAGTGCTTAATTTACTTGTACCAAAACCCAAGCAAAATCAACTCAGAATTCAAGACACTGTCAGCTCAGTTTGCTTAAATCGGAACGCAACTTAAATAATAATGTTTGTAGGTAGTCAGTAATAATTGTGATTAATATTTTTGGACGTCAAATATCTCAGTCCACCCGTGAACATGAAGTCTGAAAAGGCTTTGAAACCTCGAGATCTAAAATTTAAAATAAACCGCGATAACATCACTTAAAAAAAATGCAGCAGCTCGATATATTTTTTTTATCTAAACGCACACACCACAGACCTTTCGTCCGTGCTGTTGTTAAACGTTTTTCTCATAATGACCTTATTTTATATCTAATATATAAAATTCTCGTGTCACAGTTTTCGTTGGCATACTCCTCCGAAACGGCTTGACCGATTCTTATGAAATTTTTTATACATATTCAGTAGGTCTAAGAATCGGCCAACATCTATTTTTCATCCCCCTAAGTGAACATTTTTTTTAATGAATACGCGGTACGAAGTTGTACGGTTGTTTCATCGCCGTTACTGAATATCAGTGAAGGAAACATCATGAGGAAACCGGCATATCTAATAACACTTAGGCGGTGTGTGGATTAAGATCTGAATCCTCGTAACTCGTAAAATAGTTGATAGAAGACAGTGCCCAGCAGTGGGACACTAAAAAGGGTTTCAAGGAACACATAGGCTTCGCTCGCGTGGTAGCTTTATCAGGGCCCCGATTCTGGCGCTTTCAACACTTATCTGTAATAGATACATGTCGAAAAAATGGCGATATCATTGAAAAACACAAGAAATCGCCATTTTTGTGAGACAAAGGTCTATCAGAGATAAATGTCTTAAGCGCCAGAATTGGCGCTCAGGTGATTTCACTAAAAGCGATATACCCCCGCGCGTTAATTTGTTGCTATCTGGCATTCAACCTAGCACCAGTCTTTAGCACAGACGAATATGACTCATAACACAATCAATATTAATATAAAGACAATAAGATAAACTGATAAACACAATAGAAGTGATTTCGTCCGTTTTTTTTCATCAAAACATTTTTGTTTGGGTACAACAACCCGTACGGAGAGCAACGCACTGAAATAGGAAATACTTTTAGTCAGCGCCATCTATTATCGAATAGATGTATCAAAGTTCAAATTGAAGGTTGATGAACCATGAACTGCCCTATTACTATGAATTAATACTATTTTTGGGAAGGGATATCATGTTCTGTAATATTAGAAGTAATCAAAGTAGGTAGTGACCTTTTATACCGAACTAAGACGTTTAAAACCTAAATATGTAGAGGAGATAAGTATTTATTTAAATAATAATGCTAATATTAAAAAAGCTATGTTGCAGGTATTAATTGATTTCCAAATCGTACCTTATATTCCTAATTCAGTGTTAAATTAATGTGTTGCGTGAAGATTGAAGGGACATACAAATTTTATCTGTTATGTTTTACTTATGAGTCAATATTTTAGTTTTTAAATTTATTCGGGTTTCCGGGGTGACCAATCCTACAAAACAATGATCATATAATCGATCCACTTATTCTAGAGCTTTATAAGTTATGCAACAACATATTTTTATACGTATTATATTATAAGACATGTTATTATTAATTTATACGACCTACAAAAACAATGCATGGAAAATATATTTACAAAAAAAAATCAAAACAGTGCCATCTGTTGGTGAGAAGTAGTATCAAAGTTCAAACAACTGCCAAACTGAGGTGAATGACCCTGAACGCGGGCTTATCTTGTATTATGAAGCTTGTAATGACGTTCAGTTGATTTATTTTTTCCATTATATTTCCTTTGTTAATAAAATTGTTTTTCCTTAAACAATGCCGGTGTTGTCAAGTGCAAATTTTAATTGAACATGCATAAGATTAAAAGTCCACGAAGTAAGTAATAGGGGTGACGACATTTATTTTATCGGTCAGATAAATTAAAAATATTAAATAGGTATTCATTTTTTTGTGTGACCTAAAGATTTTAGCGATATGTACAAACGAAATTCCGAATGACGTCACAATTAAGTAAGTTTTATACCTCTGTATTACGTAGCGCACTCCCATTACATAACTTAAGTGAGTTTTAACTTGATTTTGTTTCATTAAAATACTAATTATACAATTTTTGATACCTTGTCGTCAACCTTACTGTCGGAAATTCCAAATTTAAATGACAAGCGGATATCAATTGCTTTACGCATTTCATAATCATTCGACATGCATTTGGTTATGTGTTGTAATTTGATCAAAGAATAACTTATAATTAATACAAAGTGTACCACAGTTACAACTCCGGCTTCATAAAAAAGTTATAAGATTCTTTAGTTAAAATGGACTTTGTCTCTTTCTTACTAGTATAAATGTCAAGATGACAGACAAAGACAAACGAATTATAAACCTATTTTAACTATAATGAGCTTATAAGACGTTTATGAATGCGGGAGTAATTGTTTTTGTTCTATTTATACTTACAGGATGCTTCTGCGGCCGGTGCTATATTGTAACGCATCAAATATGTTTACCGAAGCAATCACAGATGGCTTTTATGGTATCATGCTTAAAAAAATCTATTTTTTTTTTCTACAGAGATCGCGCAATATTCGCAATAGTATCCTGAAAATGATTGTTGGTGGAACTGTCCCATCACACACATGGTGAAAGTAGCTATGGGGTTAATAATTTTATCATTATAATAGATCATTAATTTAAGTTTCAATACTAACACATTTACTAATAACAGCAAGAAAACAATATTGTTACTATAGACCGACCGTTTAACTCGCGTATCGCCTATCGCCAAGATTCTGACTCCTCAAGCTGCACAGACAGTGATGATGATTCAAGCGATATGGATATCAGTGACGAATAGTCTTACATTACTTTTATCTGTGGTTAAATAGTTCTTTAAGAGATTTAATTAATGTTTTATGACTTTGTACCTCAGATGGCGATACGCGAGTTAAACGGTCGGCCTTTAATATAACTAAAAGTTAATATGGATTCCATTTATCTGAAATAAATTTTATTATTATTTAACTAAGCTAAGTAATTCTTTTTGAGAAGCGGTGGCGCACCGGTAACAGCCTCGGCTTTGAAATATAAGGTCGCAGGTACTCAGTGGGGCCAACACATTTTTGTTCTCGTGTCAATCCGACTCACACTTGACAAGTTTTCTCCACCCTCGAGTATTTCGGTAATCGCACTAAACTTTATGTGCAGTCGGATAAATATTATTCTTTTATCCCGGTTCTCAAGATATATCAATACCAAAATTCATCCATATCAGTAGAGTGGTTTTGGCGTGGTGAACCGCGACAGACAAACAGACAGTTATTTTCTCATTTATAATATTAGTGTTGATTGAAATTCGAAATTATTCAGTTCGCGATTTCCATTTCATGCAAAGGAGTTAATAAACTATGGATTTAAACAATTCCATCTAAATCTGCTTAGACGTTATAAGTATTCATAATATCCGGGATAAAAATGTTATGACGTGCGTTGGCGTGGTCGGTAAGATACTCGCTTTTCACGCCGCAGGTCGTGGATTCCATTCCCACCCAAGTCAGACATTAATTGTTTGATAAATTGATGTGTAATTATTATTGAAGTATGTATTTACAAAAGAAAAGTATTATATGTAGTATATTACCAGTTATCTGGTTTCCATAGTACAAGTTCTGGTTAGTTTGGGATCAGATGACTGTGTGTGTTAATGTCCCACTATATTATTTTTATTATCCTTAAAAACGATTGCATTATAACTGAATGTGTTCTCCTCTGCCGAGGTATATGAACAGTTTGTACGCATAAACTGTTCACTTTTTGTGTTTGTCTAGCTTTTTTAACGTGAGCATTTGTAAAGACGCTTCAACTTTTGCATGTGTGCTGTACGTGGTTACCTCGCCTCCCCCAACAACAGACAGAAACAATTTAGTACTAGAAAATGGAAATGGAAATTCCACGGGTACGCACAAAACGCTTTGCTTCCACTTTCAATGTGCGAACTGCCAAATTGTGGGATTCGCTGCCGGCATCTATGTTTCCCGATAGCTACAATCTGCCGGTCTTCAAGTCACAAGTGAATCGGTATTTACTGGGTTATCGCATCGTAGACTACATCATTGCTTCACATCAGGCAAGTTGTGGTCAAGCACAAGCCTATTAAAAGATTTTAAAAAAAGTTACCTATGTTGATATATTTGCATGCTCGAAAAATAAATTTAAATCTGATAATATAAAAGTTTTATCATAATTGTTGTCTTGCTGTAGTTACTTGTTTACTATACTATGCAAGTAATTGCAGTTGGATTACCATTGTGATAAAATCATATAAATTATGTACTTGATTTAGTTATTAATGAAGATATAATTTGATTTGGTTAAATGACTATAGCTAGCTCTATAGTATTTTTTTTTTAATTTTAGTAATGCTTTTCTTTTGGCAACCTATGATAAATATCTACATAATAATATGTCTATTTGAGGATTTTTTTAAAATCTAAAATAGGCTTTCGCTTGACCACAACTTGCCTGATGTGAAGCAATGATGCAGTCTACGATAGAACGCGCTTGCCCAGTAAATACCGATTCACTCTTGACTTGAAGACCGGCAGATTATAGCTATCGGGAAACATAGATGCCGGCAGCGAATTCCACAATTTGGCAGTTCGCACAATAAAAGTCGAAACAAAGCGCTTTGTGCGTACCCGTGGAATTTCCACCATATAAAAGTGTCGCATAGCCGTACCTCTACTTGTCCGATGGAAGAACGGGGATGGGGGAATAAGATTGTGTAATTCCAACGCACACTGTCCGAAGTGTATCCGATAAAAGACCGAAAGACCGAACTATGCGGCGAGTAATATTGTACTCCACTGCGGATAATGCAGTGGAGTACAATATTACTACTTAATTTTGTAAAGCTTTGGCTAGTGTAGTTGTTTGTTATCCCATAATAAATAAATAAAACACCTCCCGTGTTAAATGCTATAAGACAGGATGTATGGAAAATATCTTAACGCCTTTTAAACATTACGGTTTGCGATTAAGCATGCCATTATGATTCTTAGTTCAACAGGAAAATAAAAAGCAATAATTTGCAATCGGTCGTTGCACGATTATTGAAGTGCTATGCAACGACGATAAAAAATGTTATGACATAACATAGGCGGTCGCTGACCCGTGGTGTGTAGCAAAATATGCACAGCGCCATCTGTTATTCAATTAACGTAACTATCGTTGCGTGTGGTTAGTTCCAGCATCCAAAATTAATTTAATTACTTACCTTTAATGCATACAATAACTTGAAAGTAAAGTTATTACAATATTTTATCAAATAAGAAAGTATGTCTCATGAATGTGAGGCCATTTTTGAGATTCCTTAGTCACCTGCCGAATAATAAACATAGTTCCGCTACTTGACGCTAGATGGCGCTAAATCGTAAATTTGATAATTTCATGAAAACCTACTCCTTGATTCGGTCTAATTAATCCTATAATGTTTTAGTTAATATTACAGATCAAAACACGTTCGTTAGTGTTATGCATTAGCTGTTACGATACGAAACAAGCAAGTTGATTACCTCATAACCGCTTAGCTTAGGTATAAAGCCCTCTACACACCAAGCTCAACATGTCAACATTTATTAATAAGTCAATTTTTCTTTAGTGGCGGCAAAAATCGTGATGAATATTTATTATAATAAAATCATATGACAATAATAAAAAAGTTATTTGTTAAATAATTATAAATCAATGTATTGCACTATAACAATGACAAACACATTTATTTTCAACAAAATTAATAATAATAATAATACAGAACACAGTTGACAAGAGAATTTACCCAACCAAATAATAATCTAAAATTTTACTTGCTTAAAGTAAATACCTATTTTAAAGTCATGCGTCGACAAAATTTTAAGGGAATGTACCCAGAAATGGTACTAGCTAGAAAAAGCTAGAATATACTTTAAAAATCAATCAAATAATTTTTTCCAAGTAAGAATTACTGACCAAATAATTGTTGAGTATTGTGTACAGAGGGCCATACAATCGTAAGGCCCCCACTTAGAAATCTGAGACTCAAGGTCATTTAGATGAAAAGGGCCCTTTCTTGACTCCCTCAGAATTATTACATAATGACCTCATAGCGCATAATACCTGAACAGACAAAGATTGTTTGAACCACTTTGTAAGTACTTGAGATTGAAAAACCTGTTAAGTGCGAGTCAAAAAAAAAATCGTATGTACAAACAGTTAATCTCCGAAACTGGAACTCGTAATATTGCATTTATCAATCAAATTCTGGATTTTGCGGCTGTCTAAAGCTACAACACATATGACATTTCCATACTTAAACAGCCTAAGTGAAATTGAGAACAAACTATTAAGGTCTTATTCATAAAAATCATATTGGACTCTATGGTTTAATGGACTTTGTCTCTTTCTTACTAGCATAAAATCGCGATGACAGACAAAGACAATCGAATTATAAACCTATTTTAACTATAATAAGCTTATAAGACGTTTATTGAATACGGGGGTAAGTTTTTACTGTATTACTTTTTATAGAGCGTATTATCAAGTGTGATAATATTAAATCTAATTTCTATCGAATCGAATCCATTGGTAATATTCTTTGCTTAGTAACTGCGAAGCCGCTGGTTCGAGTTTCTAATCATAACATTTTAATCCATCACTTGACATAGGCTTCTCTTACTAAATAATCCGCCACCACTCACGATTTTTCTAATTCAGAATAATCTCAAAATATTAATATCAGGAAGTCGCGAATTGTGTCTGGCCCTCTTTTTGAAGAATAGTCACAAAATACGTAGGTTATTCACCTCTGCCTGTTATCTTTTTTTAAATAAATAAATGACCTAAATTCTATCTCTCAACTAGGTTAGGAGTTACTTTGACCTCAGAGCCGACCTGGCTCAAGGTTGTTGAGGTCAGATTAGGGCCGAGAGTTGGTCCAAAACACCGGTATTTGACCTACATGTCAAGTTTGAGGTCAAATGTTTGTTTTGAGCACAGATAATACATATAATACTATACTAGTTTTGAGGTAATGAGTGAAACGATCTTGATATTCATTGATAAATTTGTTAAACCTTTTTGTGTGTATGCATCTTGCTAGGCACGGGTCTTTTCTCAATCTCTCAACTAGCTTAAGAATGGACAGCAGAGCAGAGAGAGCAGTTTTGTAATCAAGTAAGTATAATAATGTAGTCGAGAATTTCTTTTACTTTGATAGATTCGTGGTTTGGTCGAATTCCTTTATTTTACTTCTTTTCAAAGAATTTCCTTTATTTTTTTATTTGGGATGTGCCTTTTCTACTTAAGCCTCTGCCAAATTTTATCATCCCATTCTACGCAGTTTCTGAGATTTTTGCTTTGGATTATGTAACATTAATTATTACCTATTGTAAAAACATTGTTTAGATACATGCCTACGACATAAAATATATCCTATTTGTAGGATTCGGCGCAGACATCATTTATTAACAATTATAATTATGTAATTTTTTTATTTATTAATTTCGTAGACAGTAATTTTTTTAATTGTTCTTTTTAGTTACATATATTGTCGCTAAATGCGCTGTACAAAATTTAATACAATTTTCATAGTGGGCAACACTCTTTAGTACAGAACATTTATAACAGTTGTTCTGTTAGCAACAAAGAAATAAATAGGTTAAACAGTGCGTGCGCGGTTACGTGGCCCGTAATCTTCTACAAGTTACGGTACGTTCCAACTTCTCACAGGTATAAAACATGTACCGTAAGCGACATAACAAGACAAACAATAGGTTTTCATTACTGTAAATGTTAATAATAGGATTTAACAGTAAAGGAACAGTGTTTCCATTCATTAAATGTACTCTGGAAAATTTCGTAGTGGTGGGCAAATTATGAGCAAAGTGGAAAAATACCCAATAAATGTTCAAACAAGTCCCTGAGAAATGCTCTTTCGATCAAAATTTATAGACGCTTATTAGGATTTTTCTAAAAGCAGCAGTGGCGCAGTCATTAAAATTATTATCTAATGAAAAACGTGGGAATGGTCGCTATCTAAGCCCTTTTTAAACACCCCCTTTAGTATCTGACCCTTCGTTCCTTTTTCAAAAAACACTAGAACGCTTTCGTTGCCACGTGGCCTGAAAATAGGTCAGCCATTATCTTCCGTCTATTAAACGCAGCTATCCCTTTCTAACTGTAACGAGTAACAGAGAGGTTATTCCCCTATGTAGTGGGGAATAGAAATTTTAGTTTTTTGTTAATATGTCCAGATGTCTCCAGTTGTTATATTATCGGGAGATATTAAGTGACAATTTATCTGTCATATCTATCTGTATATCTATGAATGCAAAAGATTGTAAGGATGTAGTAATAGATGTCAGTTGCTTTTTTTACGAAAAACGGCAAAACGAATATAGATGACATTTTATACACGTGTAGCTGTTGTTAATGTATGTACGTACCTATAGGGTACTTTTATTCCTGTAATAGGTATGTAAAGAGGAAAAAGTTGAAGTGGTTCCCCTAGTACTAGTTAACGAAAAAAGTTTTTGAATACTAACTTGAACCTACTAAAATGTATTTTCAATTTTGTTTTTCGTTCATAACCTTAAAATTGATTGAGAATAGAATAGATAACATTATTTGTACATTTGTTTGCGTTTTAAATTATATTGACGGGTGTTTGATGGTATTCTAAAACTCTTTTCCTATTGAAAACTACTAAAGATACTAACCGATAACTATCAAGATATAGTCAGAACTACTGAAGTTATAATGCGTCAAATTGGACTTACTTTTATAGCTTAAGTAGACTAAAATACTAGTGGCCCGCCCCGGCTTCGCACGGGTAGACATCGGTAATTAGACAAAAATTGTACCCATATATTTCATCACACTCTTGGCTTACTCTCCATGCTCTTAGAACACGCGATCAAGTCTGCCATGGCAAAACAAATAATCGAAATCATTAGTTTAATAGCTATGGTGTTACAATAACCCATAGAAAGACATACAAATAAATGTTAAGTATCTACTTAAGTAAGAAACAAACAATAAAATCTTTCCTCTTTATAATATTAGTATAGATTATCGGTAGTAAAATCAATAAAAATCTATACCTACTATAATATTATAAATGCGAATGTAAGTTTGTTTGTTACGCTTTCACGCAAAAACTACTGAACCGATTTGGATGAAATTGGGTATGGAGGTAGTTTGAGACCCGAGAAAGGACATAGGATAGTTTTTATCCGAATGCGCAAAAAGAAGGTAATGTTTTGGCGCGATAACCGACATACACGCGGGCGAAGCCGCGGCCGGGAAGCTATCTAATATATTTTTTTAAATTAACCACGCTTTGATGCAATTGCAATATTATAACATCGCCTTGTCGTATCGTCAAATAAAAAGTTTAAAGAAATAAGCAGAAAATCTATTATATAAAATTTCCATGTCACAATGTTTGTTACCGTACTCCTCCGAAACGGCTTTACCGATTTTTACCAAATTCTATATGCGTATTCAGTAGGTCTGAGGATCGGCTACTAATTTTTTTTCATACCCCTAAGTGATAAGGGTTGTTCACCCTTACATTTTTTTTTTAATTTTTTGATGTATTACATTAGTGATACGCGGTACAAAGTTCGTTCAAATCTGTAATACTGATTAGCTCGAAAAGACAGTTTAAACTGATATAACTAAACGCTATTAAGTAACACGTTCCACGCAGCGCATGCTCTTTTGATGCAATGTTTGCATTATGATAAAGTTAAAAACAATTTTATAATATGAGGCAAAAGAACGGTTAACAGTGGAAAATAAATTTCACACGCAACAAAATGTTATTAAATTTTCAGTGAACTTAGTATATATAGTTTGTAAATGTAAGAAAACTTTAAATAAATTATTCCTAAAATACTTTCAAGAAAATATAAGACTTTACATTCAGTGGAAGCTCTCAGGAAGCTCAAGACCGCGCCAACACAAGTATCTTGAATTAATAGGGTTGTCTTAATTTTGAGTATTATGTATGTCTTGTATGAGGCACAATAAAACATTTAATTTTATTTATTTATTTTTTATTTAGTAAGGGATGAGAGATTTGAGGGACTACCCTCCGTGCCTCGGAGAGCACGTAAAGCCGTCGGTCCCAGTTGTCATTTAACACATCTATGACAATCGTTAAATGTAGTCAGAAGCCAATATAATCTGATACCTGGTCTAAACATCTCGGCTACTGGTTCCCTACGGATTTCGAGGTCTGATAGTCGCTGGTATTATTCTGGTAGCTAGCCGCATATTGTTAGACTGGGAGCCGACCCAAATAGAAATGGGAAAAAGCAAGGGGAATGATAATTTTGAAGTGAAAATATTGGAAAAACTGCATGAAATCTTAATAACTGTAAGTAATATCCAGCGTCCTTTCCCAATACGACTTTTAAATGTCCAACTTTGTTTCTAAGTGAAAACAAACATGTAGGTTTGTAGTTAGAAGGTACTTATTTTTAAACTTATGTTACTAATTTTGTATGAGATCGTCATTTGAGATCCGTTATACCCCAAATAACAATTAGTTTCAAGAATTAAACTAGATATATTATCATTTCTACGAAATCAAGGTACAAATAGAATATTGGGTATTATCGATACACTGTGTAAATATTTAACAATCACAGCTTTGCGGTTGCATTCTATAATAATGTACGTTATTTATGTAAAAATTACTCATTTGGAAGGTAAAACTATTACAATATATTATATTATCCTTCTCAACGAAAATAGATGAATTTTATAAATAAATTAAAATAAAATTACTATGGTATTGATAAATCAAATAGAATTATCTAAATGCAATGGAATAATCTAAATGAAATTACGTATATCGGCTGTAAAAAAAAAAAAAATGTCAGTTTATAACTTAAGTTCAGTTAAACTGTAGTTTTCCTTTTCAAAACTTATTAAAAGTTCAGTCACTTTTAAAAATGTCGGATTCTCAAATGATAACGTAACAATGCGGGCCTCGACTAAAACTTTAGTCATGTGACTACAAATTAAGTTATTTAATAGCTATCTATTGTTATTATTTAATGATACCTACCTCAAAAATTCTTTTAGAAATTTCTAATTGCATAATCAAATTATTTACGTAATAAAATTAACGATAGAAACAAAAATAATTGCCGCCAAAAGTTGAGCCGAGTTGTGAACAACGTTTAAAAATTCAAACCTCGAATATCCATATCCATTAATCACTTTTTTTCACTGCACAGACCACAGACAACACAAACACTTCACTGAAAAAAAATCAAATGGAATTTCGTTTACGAATTTGTAAAGACCCGCTCACACCGAGATGTTGCAAGCGGGCCATCGAGGGAGCAACTAGGAAATGAATACAAGCGCGGCAACACCGCACACATAACCTCCTTACACGGTTGTGTGAGTGAGTGCATATTGACATGTGAAGTTTATTTATAAGCCTATACCATCTTATAAACAGAAAAAAACTTATTAATAATTTTTACTACAAACATACATTACTTCAAAATTGTTACTTTAGAGTTTTCTCAAATCAAATAAGAGTCTTATAAGAATTTATATGAATAAAAGTGTTACCTGATACAAAATAATTTGTTAAAATCTTAAATTGTACAAGTCTGAAATTGCAATTAAAATTTTAGCATAGCGCTTTCAAAGAAAAATGTATAGCGGCTGAATCACAACAACCGTTATTACATAACAGTAAGCTAGAGAGAGATAGCAACAGTATTTGTGCACGGTAAAAAGAGATAGAAGTACCATGTTGTGTAATTGTACACAGGGAAAGCTCACACGTACTTTCTTTATGACTTACGTTGTGCGTGTTTGTTGCTATGTACAGATGCGAGTGTGTGCGACTCTTTACATTTTTGAATTTCGAACGAAAGAGCATAAGTACTAGGATAGAGTTTTTAAAACCAGACTCTCTTTGAAAAGCATGAAGTGCGATTTTCAACGTTAATGGAAAGTATTAAAGTAGATTTTTGCTATGTAAGCACCTAGTAGCTTTTAAAGGAGGTTCAATGACACAGGTTTGGCACGTTCCTTGGTCTACGATTTTTTTAATAGCAAAGTAGGCCTGAAACACTACAAAGGAGTCCATATTTTCACAGAACTAGAAGTAGGGCGCCTCTTTATCGATTTTTCTGGAAACCGTTTGGCGTTTAAACAAAAGTGTTCCGTGTATAATGATTCAATAATTTTATTAGAGGAAATTGCCGAAAAAGAGGACGCAGTCACCAATAATAAGTTTTCGCTACCTGATACTAGATGGCGCTTTATGAAAGTTTTTTTAATTAATACGAAGAAAATAGCTTTATAAATTACTTATTTCGTTTAACGATTTAAAAAAATATTATTTTAATGGCAATCGGAAATATTAACACAATAATAATTATGAATAATCAGGAAAACCTTTTGAGAGCTATAAAATCAATTAAACTCCCAGTAAATATTTAAAAAAATGCTTCGAAAGTTATAAATTTAAAATAAGATTAACAAATTCTTTGGCGCTTTGTTATAATATGTCTCATTAAAAAAATATTTATAATTTTATTCCTTTATAGATCGATTAATGAAAGTGCCTGAACGTAATTAGGAAATCAAATCCTAAAAATAAATTAATCTTTGTCTCAAAATAGATGCTTTACAGTAAAATTACTATTGCATCACAGCGGAGGAAGTGAAATAACAGCCATAATATTTATATACCTATCTCTTTCTCACGGCATAGATTTATCTTCTTCGCACACTTTGAGTTCGCCGTATGAAACGTGTAGTTGATAGTAGTATAGCCGACTCTTTTCCACTACAGCGGTATCGTATAAGTCGCTGCTGCTCGTGCAAGGCAACGGAGTGCATTGACCTGTCCTTGCTGCGTATGTGTGCAGCCTTGCTTTACAGTTATACCACTTGTTTCTATGTATTGAACGTGCATCGTAAGGGTCGTTACACACTGCGTTATATTTATTTATTATTTATTTTTTATAAGTTTTTATTTTATGTGTTGGTCTTGGTTACTTAAATTATTCAACTTACAGATCATGTTCGTCGATTTTTGTGAGTGGGTTTCCGGTAACATACCTGCAAGAATAAAAAAAATATGCTATAGTACTTAAATAGAGATAGAGACCAATTCATGGGAGACAAACAGTACAGTTATTTTAGGTTGTTAAATTATGTTTTTTAAATTAAAATTACACTCTCTGTCTGCACATTTATTTTTTATTTTGATAAATAATATTTTTATTTTTTTAATGGCCACGTTGTATGGGCATCACGTATTTTTATTGCAACACATTTTTATATCTGTCTAAATAATATCCATTCTTAAAATATAATTAATCTAATCGCTATATTTATCGGGGAAATCCTTACTGAAAATCTGAAAACACCCTAATGATAACGTAACGCGCTTATAAAAAAAAAGTTGCGTCAGCGGCCATAAAAAATGTCTACCAGGCGTCAACGTTGCATTACATCACTACTGTATACGTGTGTGTGTGGTACGTCACACATACGTAACACGCAATACACACACACATCTATGTTAGTGTGAGTCTAATCTTTGAAGGAATGCGGGTTCCATTTTTAAAAATGCTGAAAAAGGAAACGCTTTGAGCGAAAGAAGCCATTTTGTTTTTATGTACTTTTTTTTAATAGAAATGATGCGGATTTTTTTAAAGTTTTTAATTAGTTTAATTAAGGTTGATTAATTAAAAGTTTAATGTTTTTAAGGTTGAAAACCATTAAATTCGTGACTAACTATATTAATCTTGTAGGAAAATGTTGTAGATCGTACCATTAAATAGATTTATGAGTGTTTATATCAATAAAAGATTTAAAAAAAGTAGCTAGTGAGTCTGAATAAGAACTTTTATAGCACAAGCGTAAAAATTTATAAGTGATTTATAGGTGCTGATTTTCTGATGAGGTTTTCCTTAGCCAATAGAAGTGATGACTAAATAATGTGTGGCACAAGCCGAGTTCGATACCGTTGATTCAAGTATACAATAAAATTAAAAAATATATAAAACCTACTTCTAAAAATGAGACCACTTCGAGATAAACCACCGACCGAACAAAAAAACATTAGCTAATCATAACTTATGACGAAGATATGCATCGTTTTTGAAGTAGGTTCAAAATACCGAAGTTCAGCATTTGGCATTTATATTACAAAATGGACATAACTCATTGTCTATGGCAGTTATGTAATAGACAACGTTATGTCTTAAAGGTAATTCATTTAGGTATACTCTATGGTTGATCTAAGCCTTGTCTTGTCGTGTAGGCAGAGGTAAAAAAGGTTTATAATACGTTTGTCTTTGTCTATCACCTTGATATTTGTATTAGTAAGAAAGAGACAAAATCCATTTTCACTAAAGAGTCTTATAAGATTTTTTTAAAGACTCTTTAGTCTAAAATCTCTTTATGAGAGGACTCCTTAATTAGACCTGTGACGTAGTTTATGGCCTAATGGGTCATTTACTCAACTTAAGTATAACTTGACCTTGCCAAATGTTACTGATTCAATAACAAGAATTACAATCTTATTGCTAACCACAGGACTTCTCTGACCCATTGACACGATAACAATGACCGGGACAGGAGAGCAGGACAGCAAGCCACTTATAATACACTGCATCGGATGGTCCTTCAGACTGTTGCCTCTATTTACACGATACTTTTTAGCAAGTTGCTGTCCTGTCTTACTCTCCTGTCGAGGCTATTGTTATCGTGTCAATGGTTCAGAGACGTCCTGTGCTTAGCAATAATAATAATAATAAATAAATATTCTGTGACATTAACACACACGGTCATCTGGTCCCAAGCTAAGCAGAGCTTGTGTTATGGAAACCAGGTAACTGGTATATACTATACATATAATACTTTTCTTTTGTAAATATATACATAAAATAGATATTTACACCCAGACTCGATACAAACAGACATGTTCATCACACAAATGTTTGTCTCGGGTGGGAATCGAACCCACGACCTGCGGCGTGAAAAGCAAGTATCTTACCGACCACGCCACCGGCCTGACAAAAGATAGGATAATAAGATTGTAGTTGTTGTTATTGAATAAGTAACATCTGGCAAGCTAAAGTTATACCTAAGTTGGGCTTGGCCGATGAGTCATAGTTACATAAGTTAACGGTAAGTTAGTGTGCAGTTAAGTTAATTTCTGTTTAGTTATATTTTATTAGGTAAGGGCCATCTTCATCACCAATATTGGACCGTCATCTGAGCTTCTAGACAACAAACGTCACTTATAAGGCTGTTGGTCCACCGCCTCTGCCACTGGGACGTCACCGTGAACGTAATAATTTCTGTATTTTTTATTCGTGTTTTCAGGCAGTGAAAAATGCTACTATATCATAGAATATGAAGGCAAATTTCAGGTAGATACTGCACAAAAAATCTTGCAGCTCGGAAGTTCGGGATTGTGCCCGATGGATGGCAATAGGGTCGCCTCCTATAACGTATGGGACCTAAACATAGCCGGCCTCTGCCTACACCTCTGCCTACACCTTCGAGTTAAACAGGCATGATACTATGTTGATGATATCAATAGGCTAATTCAGGTATTCTTGATGCACCGATCAAGTTGCAGTGCAGTTGCAATTAAGTTTACGTCTTAGTGCAAAACGGTATTCTTGTAATTGTTATATATATAACACTAGCTGACCCGGCAAACTTCGTACTGCCTCAATCGACTGCTGTTTTTAGGGTGTACCCGGCAATTATTTGAATTTTTCTCACCTTTTAAACCTTCTCTAGACCTCCACGAACATTTCCAAGACCAAGATAAGATAAATCCGTTCAGCTTTTCTCTAGTTTTAGCGAGACTAACGAACAACAATTGATTTTTATATATATAGATATACGCTAGAGCGCTTTCGTGTCGCAAACTTGAGGCGGGATCTGACAGCGTTTGTCAAGATTACGAGAATACGAAAAGGGCTGTTTTGATCGAAACTTAACTGCAACTGCACTGCAACAGAAGTTATTACGTCAGTTAGCCTGCGAGTTACAATTCGATGTCCCGGTGTAGGTGGCAGTGGACAAAACGGCCATAGTATATGTATTTATCGCTAAATCGGCACCAGCATCTCATTATCGGTGGCGTCCCAGTGACGATGGCGGTTGATAAAGAGCGTAACTCTTTATTCCTGACAGAATTTAAAACATATCTATCTATCTATCTATCTATCTATCTATATAAAAATGAATGCCACTTTTCGTTGTAACTGTATAACTCAAAAACGGGCTTACCTATTCAAACCAAATGTTTAGGCATTGTTCGGACTATTTAATAGATGGTTTATGTGAAGTTTGCACAAAATCGGTGGAGCGGTTCTTTATTTATCACATTTTTAAGCATATTTTTTTAGCTAAGAACCATCTCATATTCTTCAGTACGTGTATAATAAATCGCATCAAAATCAGTCCATCAGTTTAGACTTGTAGCAACAAACTAGTACACAGATACTCGTGTCATTAGTAGCTCGTAGATCTATTCAGGGTCGGTCAGTGATATCGTCGCCTTCACAGATCGCATTCATTTTCCGGCTTAACTTATAATTTGTCTGTCGGTAAATCTATAAGCTTTCCATCATTATTCATCAGAAAATGGGTGTATCTGGTGATGGAAACCTTCGTCACACGTCTCGATCGGACAAAAAAAATACCACATCGGTTCGATTGTCTTCGAACTGCTCATCGAAAATGTCCGGTGAACCAATAAAATCTCTTCCAGCTGATTGGTAGGCCACCCGAAAAAAAATACCACCACAGAATTCTTATCAATATCTTTGTTAATTATTCTAGAATCAAGCACCTACCTAATCACAAATATTCGCTAAATGTTTGGATGGAAACGGATGCCTTTTTGTGAGATCTTTTTTGTCCTATAATAGGCTTGCACTTGACCACGATTTGCCTGTTATTAAGCAACGATGCAGTCTACGATGAAATGCGCGTACCTATTAAACACCGATTCACTTGTGACATGAGGACAAGCAGACTATAGCTATCGGGAAACAGATGCCGGTAGCGAATTCCATAACTTGGCAGTTCACACAATAAACTTAAATATAAATATAAATATAAATATTTTTGGGACATTACCACACACGGTCATCTGGTCCCAAGCTAAGCAGAGCTTGTGTTATGGAAACCAGATAACTGGTATATACTATACATATAATACTTTTCTTTTGTAAATATATACTTATAATAGATATTTACACCCAGACTCGACACAAACACAAATGTTCATCATCAATGTTTGTCTCGGGTGGGAATCGAACCCACGACCTGCGGCGTGAAAAGCAAGTATCTTACCGACCACGCTACCGGCCCGTCAAAACCGTTACTTGTAGGTAACACCCGTGACCATGAAGTCTGAAAAGACTTTGAAACGTCGGGATCTAAAATCTTAAGTATACCGCTATAAAATCCGTTATAAAGCAGTTTTATTTCAATGTGTGATATTCCAGTAAATCTAAGACTACTCTGTGTAGTGTATTCACTGTTAAAAGTTTACTGCAACCCAACCTCTGTATTCGTCAATCTTGTAAGCTCAATATAGCTAAAATAGGTTTATAATTCGTTTGTCTTTGTCTGTCATCTTGACATTTATACTAGTTAGAAAGAGACACAGTACATTTTTACAAAAGAGTCTTATAAGATTTTTATGAATGAGACCGCAAGATTGTAAAAGCCCTATAAAAATCAATTTCTCAAAATCGGGGGTTAAAAATCCCCCTATAAGTTCCCACGTGACTTACATACACGTAATTCGTTGTCAATTTCACGCAAATTTCAACCTTATTACAATGTACTAACGGTCATAGTTTACATTGTAAATACAGTTAGGTGTGCTATTGTAATAGGTCAGGTTTTGCAACGGGTAATATTGACGTAATTTTTATGCAAATTATGTATTAAGACTTGTTTGTGTTACAGAAATCGAACCCACGGCCTGCGGCGTGAAAAGCAAGTATCTTACCCCCAGACACAGAACAAATAATCATGCTTATCCCACAAGATTTGTCCTGGGTGGGAATCGAACCCACGACCCTCGGCAATCAGCGTCACTAGTCACTACCACCAGGCCAGTCAATATTATAGATGCGAAAGTTTCTTTGGATCACGTCAACCCTTTTAAGTGTCCCACTGCTGGGCACGGGTCTTCTCTCAACTATCTTACGAGTTGAAAAAGTTTAGACCTTAATCCACACACGCTGGCCTAGTGCGGGTTGGTGGATGTCACATGTCCTCGAATGATTAGTTTTTAGATATTCCGGTTCCGTCATGATGTTTTCCTTCACCGATATTGAGCAGCGGTGATGAAACGACTCACACAAATATAAACATCGGTACGACTGGGAATTGAACCCGCGATGTTATTCAAAGGCGAGACCAATACAACTGCGCCACCGTTCCTCTAATTTGCTGCTCAATTTATTTATTCGACATAAAATTAGCAAATCATGGACCATTTATAATATAAGCGCGCGGCGCGGCGTAAAATTAGCGGTTAGTGACCCTAGCGAGCGCACAGCTGACTGTACAAATTATTTTTTTTGTACTAAGACATATAAAATACGTGTTTTTTGTAATCTATTTTCTCTGTGTGCGACATATACCTATATATAATAATAAGCTGCAATATAGTATTGACCTAGATTTACGCGAATATCACACATTGAAACAAAAAACTACTTTTTAACGGATTCTATCGCGGTTTATTTTAGATTTTAGATCCCGACGACGTTTCAAAGTCTTTTCAGACTTCATGTTCACGGGTGGACTGTCCACCTGTCTGAAAATACAAAGCTCCAATATTTTGAAGTTGGTTAACAAAGTAAATATCTAAACCGTTAAGTTTCAACTAAGACGCCATAAGCACTGGGTTTTTCTGAGAACAACAATAATTAGTGATTATCATGCAATGATTTAATCAGCAATTATAATTCCTGATCAGTCAGCCGTGGTGATTGCAATATCCTTTGCAATGACGAACGTCAAACACGAAACTCTGACAGGCTGGTGGCGTAGCGGTAAGGTTCGGCAGAACGGTCCACTGACCACAGCCAATGGTGGTCAACTACAGCGACATCACACCTTTCCATATATTTCGTTTTAAGGGACCCTACAGACAGCAGTGCCACCTACCGGGTTCGTAAATTGATTAGGACCGATTCTCAGACCTATCGAGTATAAGACTCCATAAATCGGTCAAGCCGTTTCGGAGGAAATTGGTTTTTTTTATTTTTCTCTGTGTAAGAACCATCCTCGTACTTCAGGGGATATTTAAAAAAAAGAACTAGCGAAATCTGTCCAGCCGTTCATGGGTGATGGCGTGACCTTCGTCCGTGGGTGTACACCTTTAATTAAATCCCCACACGTGGTCCCCGGGTGGTACAAATCAAGTGACAATTAACTGATGGTAGGCTTCGGCCGTGGTTAGTGACCACCCACCAGAAGAAGCCACACCGTCAAGCGGTTTTGCCGTGTTCCGGTACGATGTCTGGTGACATCATGCTGAGAGGGTGGGTCGGAATTGGTTTCTAACCATATGGAGGCTCATTCCACTGCCACCTTCTCGCCGATAATCATTCGTAATCACGACTGAATGATACTAGGCTGGCCCGTTCCATCATAGACTACATCATTGCTTAACATCAGGCAAGTTGTAGTCAAGCGCCAGCCTATCGCAGAATAAAAAGTAAAATAAAAGTACCAGGGTAACATAAGAAGCAAGGTGTAAGTTTCGTAAAAACCCGATGTATCAGACTTTTACCCTTGACTAGATAAGTACATAACTTGTGTTGTTGCATTTGAGGTTAATTCATGAATATTTTACATCCTTAAAACATTGGTGATACATCCTTTTGAAGCGTGCGTCGTATCGTAATATAAAACCTAGTCATCCACCGCGTCTGTTTGTTCGCGATAAATTTAAATATCGAATTTCACCAATATACAGTGATTCAAAAAGAAGATATAGGCATATCTATATAATCACTACATAGTATATAGCAAAGTCGCTTTTTCTGTCCCTATGTCCCTATGTATGCTTAGATCTTTAAAACTACGCAACGGATTTTGATGCGGGTTTTTTAATAGATAGAGTGATAGACCTCCAGAGGAAGGTTTATAAGTATAACATATTGCACCCGTGCGAAGCTGGGGAGGGTCGCTAGTAATATATAAAAGAAAGTCGTGTTAGTTACACTATTTATAACTCAAGAACGGCAGAACCGATTTCGCTGAAAATTGGTGAGGAGGTAGAATAGAACCAGGAGAAGAACATAGGATAGATTTTATCCCGTTGCGTTTTCGTGGGACGTCACATGAAACGTGGTATAATAAAACGCAATTGACACGAAATAACAAAACGCAACTGACAAAACGAAACCATGTTTCAAACGGATGATTTCGATTGTTTGTTTTGTCAAAGCAGACTGGATTGAGTGATTGACTTGATATCTACCCGAGCGAAGCTGGGGCGGGCCGCTAGTTTATTATATTTCAATACTCAATATCTTTACTGCTTTTCCATAAGTATTCTTATGGCCTTAATCATAAAAAAGTAATAAGACTTTAGTTAAAATGGACTTTGTCTCTTTCTTACTAGTATAAATATTAAGATGACAGACAAAGACAAACGAATTATAAACCTATTTTAGCTATAATGAGCTTAAAATACGTTTATGAATAGGGGGTTAGATGCTAATATAACACTTCGATAATATTTCCATTAAAAAAATAAAATAAAAATAAAAATATTCTTGGACATTAACACACACGGTCATCTGGTCCCAAGCTAAGCAGAGCTTGTGTTATGGAAACCAGATAACTGGTATATACTATACATATAATACTTTTCTTTTGTAAATATATACTTATAATAGATATTTACACCCAGACTCGACACAAACAGAAATGTTCATCACTAATGTTTGTCTCGGGTGGGAATCGAACCCACGACCTGCGGCGTGAAAAGCAAGTATCTTACCGACCACGCCACCGGCCCGTCATTAATTTTCGTTACACCTTGACAAGTTGTAGGTTTATTTTATTCTGCGATAGGTTGGCGCTTGACTACAACTTTCTGATGTTAAGCAATTATGCAGACTACGATGGAACGCGCCAGCCCAGTATACCGATTCACTCGTGATAACGAATTTTATCGGTGAGAAGGTGGCAGTGGAATGAGGTTCCTTAAAGTTAGAAACCATAAAGAAGCAATGCCGACCCACCCTCTCTGCATGCTAAACTAGGTTGGTGTTTGACCTGTGTTTCAGGCTAAAAAGTTCGATGTTACCAACGATGTGTTACAGAATTACATGCTTCATGCGTAAGTCGGTAACTGATGCAAATTGAACATTGCGTATGTATGTATTGTGAATGGAATTGTTATTGCTTTAATTAGTATATACGTATTTCAGTTTTAGATTACATTGCAGAGGTACATATGTTAGAATCTTATCAATAATAACATTTTTTCTACATACACAGCGCCATCTAGTCTTTAGTTAAGCAATTATATTTGGATAAGTTACCCATTATTAGGAATTGATATACCTACTACTTCTCTTCTTTACTACTTAGATTTCTCCGGGGTGGGAATCGAACCCTCTGTCTTAGTAGTCAGGGTCACTGACCACTACGCCAACAGATAATCTAGCTAATCTAACTAATTAAAGAATTATTATACTACTAAAATCGGTCCATTTGTTAAAGCGCTACGATGCTACTAATTTGTACACAGACTACCCCTTTTTCGTGCGTATCTATATTTTTCACATTCTTTTTGAAAATGGAACCCAAAATGACGGCGCAAAAAACAAAAAAGAATCACTTTTAAATCAATGTTTACATTGTGTGGCACACTAGGTGATTTATTGAACTCACTTTTTATAAAAGATAAAAGTCAAAAGATAAAATCTTTTTACAACTTATCTTTATGTAACTGCGATGTTTTATAAAAAATATGTTCAAATGTCTTATTAAAATCTTAGAGCATTTAACAGCGGAAGTGTTATAAGCAACTTCTAGTACTAAATGGTTTCTGTCAGTTTTTGGGGGAGCGAGGTAACCACGCACAGCTCACATGAACATGAACCGTTGATGTACGTATCTAAATTTTCTAAGGTTTCATAGGATTTTTCTGAAAATAGATAAGTATTTATATTACAGAATATAATAAAGTTATTAAAATTATAATAATCTTCTACAGTTAATAATATTCTACCGTGGCCGGCGTACAAATGTTAAGTACAATAATGTAATATGTAGTAACACATTACTAGTGCCCTTCAATAGCTATTGCCAGTTGCTCCCTGTCACATGTTGACCAAATGTTTTACAATGCCCAATGTTTTACACAGAACCTACTGAAGCCATCAAATTTAATTAGCTTTTTAAACTGATTGATCTTCTATCAAAAACCAGCAAGCCATCAAAACCCTTCAGCTGTAATATACTTATGACTAGCGACACACTTTAGTCTCGCAAGGGTGCAAAATGGTGTACTATAGATATATGTATATCTTAATTAAAAATATCTAACTGGTATTGAAAATTATCAATATCCGTTGCATGGTTTAGGAGGAGCCAACGAATATACAGACAAACGCGAGAACCGTCTTGTATTATTATTAAATGTAAATAATTTGACATGAACATTTTAATGATATATATACCCATAGATAACCTATAGATTTAGCTACACAGTTATACAAGTAGGTGCTAAGCACACGTGCTTACATGCGCAGCTTGAATGCATGCAGGCCTTGGACGTTCGGCCAAACTAGTGTCAGGCAATTACCCATTCCACTGTACTATGTAGCTGCAAGCCAGTCTGCATAAATTATGGCGGGAACGAAGTGAACTGAGGATAATTTTGCTACTGATAAATAAATTGACTTCAAACCTACCAAAATACTTAATAAATACTCCTTAAATAACTCATGCCTGCTATATAAAAATGGACAATAATAATACTAATAACGTATCCTGGCTTGGTACCTATAAGTCAATATATCCTCTTTGAATTACTACTTTGAATATGTTATTTTTACTGTGGTAATATAATGAAAATAATTTCGATGTTTTTCGAAATCGAATAACTAAATTCAGTGTTAAATTAGTTTATTTTTATTGAAATCGAAATAAAAAATCTGACAACTAGTTTCAAAGCTCTAATTTTGTTCTTTATTTTTTATTATAAATACGCAGGTAACTATTTATGGTTCTTATGTTTACATCAAAGATAAGCAGTCTCGCAGTTAATTCCCTTGCGATTAGGTAGGTAAATTACTAAAATTGGTCAATGCCGACGAACTACTGAGTAAATAATTATTATTCACGCATACATCTTGCTCCTTACAGGTTTTACGACTATTTTATTGATTACCTACTGTTATTTTGTTTACATTATCTCAAGATAATCTGTATTGGGTAATTGGGTACACAGATATATACATATTCATATATGTAATAAGTATTTGCTCCTTTATGGTTTCTAACCATATGGAGACTCATTTCACTGCCACCTCCCCACCGAAAATCATTCGTAATCACGAGTGAATCGGCATATTGAACGGGCGCGTTCCACCGTAGACACAATTATTACTTAACATCACACAAGTTGTAATCAAGCGCAAGCCTATGCAGAAAAAAAGTAGATATCTCTATTCATTGCTTTGTGAAAAAACCCAATGATGAATTAATAAATTGCGTAAAAATTTAGTTCAGGAGTAAAAGACAAAACGAGCTGTCGAGGGGAGTAAAAATAATGGAAAAGAAAGGGAAAAGTGGTTTCGATGTTTTTTCGTAAGATAATGATTCGTACCAGTTTGCTATAGGTAGAATTAAATCGCGTTCGAGAACTTCATTCTAGTTATGTAACAAACTGCATATAAGCGAGCAAAAAAATTCGTAAAACTACAAAAACATAGTTTTGCTAGCAAAACTAGGCCTACAAAAAAATACTCGCGAAAATTCGCATAGTGTGTCAACACAAAAACGCTTTTTTGCCCAGCCGTAATCACGAGCGATGAGTTGTGTACTATCTATGTGTGTATCCGTGTGACCCACTTACGAACGCGTTCGGGCCGCTTCGGGCGTATCCGTCGCCCGAACGTATGTCCCGCCATCTTTACTTATTGACTGGTGACCAAATTAACTTGACCTATCTCCGCGGGTAATTGTTATGCAGTTAGTAACAGGGAAACACGTGTACGGGGGTCAATGAAATTTGGTGGTGTGTTACATAAAAAAAATTAACAGAATGTTTACACTGTTTTCGCGCCTTTATCATTTTGTCTATAGCTTGGTCATAGATAATATAAATTTAGATAACACTTCCGAACATTTTAGTTTGTATGATACCTATTTATGATTCTTATTAAGACTTTAATTACAGTCTAACATGACCTAGCCAACTGTTAAAGATAACGTTGCTAATTGCTGCCAACTAGCAACATTAAAATTAATAAGTAACAAGTTATTTTAAACGTAATATTATTCTCGCCAATTATAACTAGCATTTAATTTTCGAATGTTTAAGAATAACTGTTATTAAGTTATATAATACTTAGATTAGCATATCGTAATATGACATAACAGAAAGCTCGCGTGCACATTTAAATACAACTTCCGTGTTCGAAATTTGATTTTCCCCCCTTTTAACTTTCACTTTGAAAGTGATATGACGAGAGTGCGTATTTTTGTTTTAGAGGCGTTCCCAAGAAGCTTTGTAAATAACTGTTATAATAATAACTAGCGGGATTGTGTATTTAATAATACCTTTTGTGTTTGTTGAGAAAATCTAACTGTAGTTATCATAACAGCATTAATGTAATAGGTTCTCAAAGGCAAGATGTTCTGTAAGCTGCGTTAAAGAATATTATGTTTCAAAAAACTTTACTTCTTGCAAACGTGTGAATAAATCTAAATTGAAAATTCTATGATTACCTCGACCTAGCATAAATACCCTCTTTTTTTGTATAGCCCTGATATTCTATTTTCTATGGCAGGTGACCCATAGACAACAGGTAAAAGGCAAATATCGGGTGCAAGAATCGAATAATTGATTACATTCAAAATCATTCGATATTCAAATAAGTCACGGTGACAGCCGTGTGCTATACGGCCTCGGTGATTATTCTGAGCCTGTAGGATAACGTGACTCAATGCATCTAGCATCTTTGACGTAAAAAGACAAAGGTAAAAAAATACATAGAGTCAAATAGAGAATCTTCTATTTTTCGAATTTAGAATCAAAATTGCCAATGTAAAAATAACTTAAAAGTTGTTCGTAATATAAAAAAGAATTCAAAACCGGCTAAGCTGATTTAGATTTTTTTATGGGACCACTAGGAAAGTATACTCTTTAAAACAAAAAAAAAAGAAAATTGATCCATAATTGGCTTAATTATCACTTAAAATACATACAAAAAATACAGTCAGATTGAGAATAAAAAATAAGTTTTAAGTTAGTTGAAAGCACAAACAGACTTCAATGTACTAAAAATAACTTAAACACCGCTCGACCGACTTTCGTTAAAATTAAATGGAAAGTATACCGAATCAGTTCAGGCGTTTTTGGGGAATCACTAAACGTATAACAAAAATACTCCTCCTAACTTACAAACTACTAAAGTTTACAAGGGTTTTTTGTAGTTTTTACTATTCTAAGTATATTTTTATAATCAATTATTCCTAGTTCGCGTGATGAACATGAAATAATGTGAAGGCCTATCTTTTGTGTGCGTACAGTACATTGATTATAGTACAAAGTAATTATACAAGATAATAATCTTTGTAATTTTTGTATGAGATTTGCTTTAAGATAGTTGGGGTTTTGAAATTAAGCATTTTATCATCATCATTTTCCTTGCATTTTTCCCATTTCTATTGAAGTCGGCTCCCAGTCTAACCTGATGTAGAATGAATGAATGTCTGCCACTAGACCTCGAAACTCGTAGGAAACCAGTAGACGATATGATTAGACCAGGTGTCATTAAATAAGCTTCTGTTTACCTGTATCGATTGTCATAGATGATTTATGGCTTAATATTTATATTTATCATAAGGGGCAATTAACGCGCTCCCCTTTAATTTGGCTTTACGTTTCGACACGGGTTGCATCGGTCGTGGTGGTTTGTGTTGCTTATCGTGCTCTCTGAAGCACGGAGGGTAGTCCCTCAACTAACCAGACACCGAAACAAATCTTTTTTGTTATATAAAAATTGTCCGGGGCGGGAATTGTGAGCTCTCGGAGTATATCCCTCACAGTATATCCCAATCGGACGGCTTACACCGCTCGACTACAAAGGTTGTCGAAATTAGTTAGGTCCATAGAGTACAAAAAATAAATTAACTTCAACGGAAATTCTCATCGTTTTTATCTTAACGAAATTGCATATTTTTATTTTTAAATTCATCTATGAGTCTACTGCATCATTGGAATTTAAAACATCAGCTGATACCCAAAAACTCGCAGTTGGTCAGCATGTAGTTGAACGCCTAATTTTAACTTTTAAGACAGTTTAGAGAAGTCTCAAGCCATGCAATGGGATTCTAAAGTATTGCTACTGTTTAATTTTTTAATATTTTGTGGTGTAGCAACCCTAAGCAATGTTGCCAACGTTGCACAATAGCTGGTTTTGTTTACCTTAACAATTCAGCAGACCTTACTGTTATCTGTGGTAGAGGAAAATCATTGAAATACCTTATCCGCTATTTTGTTTATTTGTTGAAGTATAAACACCGAAATTGTTGTAGTTATAATAAAACATTTTACTAGCTATCTCTTTCTACTCATCCCTGTACGATAGGGATGTGATGAATTTTATACAAATCTAGTTTCGGGTACACCCGCTCGGTGCCCGTTTCACCAGGGGGTGTTTTGAAACATCCTTTCTTAGTGCACACCTAGACATCACATGGATCCTATGTGCTAAATTTAGAGTCAAGACCCAGCGGTTTGGACTGTGTGTTGATATGTCAGTCAGTCAGTTTCTTCTTTAATGTAATAATTTAGATAAAGTGCTTCTTAACGACTTATAAAAGGAGGTGGTTATTAATAATGATAACAATAAAATTGTTTATTACCTGTTTAAAAATATTAGAACAAAATTTAAACTAAAAACAGAATTATGAGTTTTGAGGTACAGACCATATATCTTTTCGTCTCTTGTTAATTAATTTGGAAGTTCATATTTTTATACTGGAAGTTCATGTCCGTCATACATAACATAAGTGGATAGTTTTCAAAAAATATTTTCTTAATATTTAGACTAAACAAGGTATAATCAGTAAATATGGCATTTAGTTTTTTTTTTTTTTACTATACGTCTAACGTCTAATACATTTTAGCGTGCATAGACAACTCACAAAAATGGTAGAGACTTATAGAATCTTCTATACACAATCGGTTTGGTGTGCGTTGTGACGTAACACGCGTGTAGCGTAGCAAACAAGATGCGCTTGCGCAATATTCATATATTCATAGCGCGCGAGTAGTGACGAAGATTTTTATCGTTTACCTGTATAGTTAGATTCTATAAACCTTAAAAAAAATTCAATGCTAATGTACAATTTTTCTTTCTTCATTCCTTCGCTAAATCAGTCGATTTGTGATGAATGATCACAAACAATGAAACCCGTCTCAAAATGACGAGACAAACAGTGAATGCGATATATAACCGTAACAAAAATTATTACATAAGTAATAAAAATACATTTTACTAATAATTTATTTAATTGCAATAAACTATTGAGTATTGAGTAAATAAATAAAATGTATTTATTTTTATTTTTGGACATTTTACACACAAGGAAAAATACTATTTTGTACTCTATAGTATGTATAAATAACTTATAAGCATGTAACTCTATAGTATGTAAAGGCATAGGCCTTTACATACTATAGAGGTAAGGGTTGAAGTGATAGCACTTCAACCCTTTTTAGTGTCCCACTGCCGGGCACTGGTCTTCTCTCAACCGAGTTGAGAGAGTTTAGGCTTTAATCCACACACATTGAACAAGAGCAGGTTAGTGAATATCACATTTCCTTGAATTACTAGTTCCTCACAATGTTCTCCTTCACCGATATTGAGTAGCGGCGAAGAAACAACTCACACAAAGGCCTATAAAATCTTCGAACTTATACAGAAGCAGTTTGGTGTGTGTTGTGATGTAACATGCGTTTGCGCAATGTCAATAGAGCGCGTGTAGTGACAGCGACTGGTGACTACCTTGTATCGATTACTTGTATGGTATCTATGTAGTATTGAACAAACGATATTGTTTGAACGAATACAGAGAGAGTACTCCGAACTAATTAAATACTAACAGCCTCACAAATCCATAGACGCTGGCCAAGTGTGGGTTGGTGGATGTCACATGTCTTTTAGTGGTTAGTTTTTAGATATGCTGGTTTCTTTACAATGTTTTTCTTGACTGATATTGAGCAGCAGCAAGGCCAATACCGTAGCACCATTACTGCTCTTCTTTTCTCTGCTTACTCTCCGTTTATTAGTAAGGTGGGTATTTGTCTATGGTATATTAATTTAATTAAAAAAATAATTAAAAAATATTACTGAGCTATATACTGGGTTTGTTTTATTTCATTTATAATTAATGTTGTTTATGGCTAAATAATTTCAAGCTGGGTGGCCCCGTTTCATGTCCTTTGGAGGTGAGTTTGAAACATCCTTTTTAGTGCACCCCTAGACCTCATCCGGAATTGATGTGTCAAATTTGGAGTCTCTAGACCCAGCGGTTTGGACTGTGCGTTGTTATCTCAGTCAGTCAGTTTCTTCTTTTTAACCGACTTCTAAAAGGAGGAGGTTATCAATTCGACTGTATGTTTTTTTATGTTTGTTACCTTTGAACTTTCGAATGGGTGATCCGATTTTGATATTTTTTTTTTAATTGAAAGCTGATGCTTCCCGTGTGGTCCCAATTCAGTTTGGTTTAGTTCTCAGAATGGCATCTATGAAGTCGGTTTTTTTTGTTAATATTTTAACTTATTTATATATATTTAGAAGATAGAAGAATATTGAACCGGACCTTACTTTAGTGCTAATATTATTATCAATATAATTAAGTATGAAATAATACGGAACATTACAATGTGTTAGAGACCAAAATATAACCGTCATATTACAAATTTTACAACATGCAAATACACCGAGTGTTTATAATTCTGTAACAAGTCGTTAGAATTCATTAATAAAGTAGTCAGTTCATTTCGACATTTCCTTTAATTTAGTTTTTGCGAAACCCACAGGCCAAAAGACTCATGTTCAAAATCAAAATACTCGCACCTGCTCAGCCGTTTAAAATTCGAACAATTTCTTTTTCAGTACCATAACCTAACGCACCACACTTTTTATAGACTAAAAACTATTGCTAAGAGGTACTAAAGGTACATTAAAATATACATAGAATCATAAACAAAAAGTTGAACTATTTTTGGTGTAATTTTTTTTTTAATTCTTGAAATAAAACTACTTTTTAACGGATTTTATCGCAGTTTATTTTAGATTTTAGATCCCGACGTTTAAAAGTCGTTTCAGACTTCATGTTCACGGGTGGACTAAAGTATTTGACGTCCAAAAATATTAATCACAATTATTACTGAGACTACCTTCAAACATTAATATTTAAGTTGCGTTCCGATTTAAGCAAACTGAGCTCACAGTGTCTTGAATTCTGAGTTGATTTTGCTTGGGTTTTGGTACAAGTAAATTAAGCATTGGGTCCCAAGCTGGTGGTAAATTAATCAATTATCAATTACCATTATTTGAATTCTTCTCAATCATCTTTTTTTTTATTTTATTAAAATCTAACCTTCCGCCAGCGGCTTTTTCTGCGTGATTTATATTTTGTAGCATGCCCAGCAGTGGGATAAAAAGCCCATAGCCTTCCTCAATAAATGGGCTATCTAACACTGCTTCTTGCCGTTTAGGCTCTAACCTAACTATGAATTATTATGTTTTTTTGGCTCGATTTAGGTTTCCAACTTAGTATAAAAATCACCAGTGGACCGTTGAGGTATTAAACAACAGAACTACTACTGTACAACAAGCTATAATAAATGTTACCACTTTCTAAAACCTTCGAGACTACCACTACGAAACACACATTTTTCCTCGTTGCAACACAAACGAAAGTGATGACTAATTGAACTTCGAACAATTTAAATTATCAGTGGCCAGTTGCTTTGCTTAAAATAAGTTTCAGGTTTCATTATCTGCACTGCAGTTCATGTAGCGTTCTATTTTTAAAATATACTTCAAGAGTTAAATTTCAAAAAAAGGTATTACACAACGCTAAACGAAAGTGATGACTAGTTAATTTGAATTTCGAACGATTGAAATCAACTTGCAAGTCGCTTTGCTTCAAATAAGTTTGAGTTCATCATCTGTATTTGTGTGATTCCTGTAACGTTCCATTTTTAAAATAATTATCAAGGATAAGTTTGAATTTATTTTTTATTAATTTTTGGTCTTGATCGTAAATAACGGGTGTTATGTATTAAGAATATTTTCCAAAATTGTATTATTCGATTACAGAAAGTGAACGCGCTTTTGAAATATATTTTTAAATAAACATTCAACAAACTATTAATGTTTATTAAATTAAATTTACCGTTTTTATAAATAAATTGTATTTTAGTATATATTTATTTAACTAGGCTATTTATTTTTAAGTTAGTCATAGTTTTGGCTAGCTCATAATATTATTGTCTATAATATTCTTCCATTCTATTGTCATTAAGTTATATAAACCTTTTAATGTACAACTGCAAAGACATTTGTATGTCAACCGTTGGCTTGGCAGTCATTCTAACAAATTCCGAATAGATGTTAGTGACGTCACCACATGCGTGAGCGCAGCCTTGGCGATACGTAGCTACTTGTAGCTAACGCAGTACACCTTAAATGGATACAAATTGAACTAAATGTAATTTACCTGAGTTTATTACGATAAATTTTGATATTGATGCAACATAAAAATCGGGCATTGGATGGCAATGCGGGCAGCTTAACAACTACAGTAATCGGGATAAGTAGTTTATTTTCACATTGTTTTTTAATTAATATTTTTCTCAAACATAACATAGCCTGTATTAGGTACTTGATGATGTAGGCAGAGGTGAATACCCACTCTTCGCCTGCTATGATAATCCATACGTAACACGGAGCGAGTCTATTGCCGTTCATCGGCCACAATTCCAAATTCGCTTAGTATATTAGAAAAGTCTTTTTACCGACCCGGGATCTCGCAGTTACTAAGTGAACACCAATGGACCGTCGAGGCAATTTTTCTCAAAATGCCTAGTAAGTAACTAAAAACGTATAAGTCTCAAAATGACTGAATCAAAAAGTCTAGTGTCGAAATGCTAAATTTAAGTATTGTCAGGACAAAAACGACACACACATTACGCAACGCAGTTATCACTTAGACCGGTGTATTATCTAACTAACAGTGAAAGTGCAGTCCTCGGCTCTCGCTAAATATATACACAATTGTACTTCTGATTTCACTAAGTATATTTTTTTTTTATCCTGAAATAAGCCTGCGCTTGACTACAACTTGCCTGATGTTAAGCAATGATGTAGTCTACGATGGGATGCGCCTGCCCACCATACCGATTCATTCGTGGGTACTAATGAATTTCGGTGAGAAGGTGGCAGTGGAATGATGAGCCACAATTTCGGCGGTGCGGCTTTGTCTGGTGGGTGGTCACTAACCACGGCCGAAGCCTACTACCAGTTAATTACAAGTAAATTTAATTACCAGTTGATTGTCACCTGATTTGCACCACCCGGGGGCCAAGTGTGGGGATTGAGATAAAAGGTGCACTCCCACAGACGAAGGTGACTCAGCCCCCAAAATATTTCAATATTTTAATGTACTAATAAATTATTTAGGCAGGCACCATATACTTTTGTGGGGATAACCTACTCCGCCGCTCATGATTGACAGCAGCAAAAAGCGCTTTGCTCCCATTTTTATTATGCAAACTGCCAAGTTGTATAGAACTGTATTCGCTGCTGGCATCTATGTTTCCCGATAGCTAAATTCTGTGACTTCAAGTCACGAGTGAATTTTGAAGTTTGAGTGACATTCTGAGAAAGGGACATTTTGCTACCTGTAGTCATTTTGAGAAGTGGTCATTTTGCGACAGAGCCATCGGTATTTACTGGGTTAACGCATGATTATTTAAAAGAGGGAAGTGGTCAAGCGCAAGTCTATTAAAGGATAAATAAAACGTTAGATTCCAGCAATCTAACATACCTAAACTAATCTACTTTATTTCTATTATTTATTTTTATTTAAATAATTTATTTAAACTGTAGAGGCATTAATAATGTAGCTGACTGTACTAAAACATTTTCACAGCGAATAAACAAAACGTTAACCTTCATACAAACAAGCATATAATTAAATTAATATGCTTTACCTCCATTGATTTTGTATATCAAAAACAACTTTATTCAACTCTAGTTGAAAACGGCTGCAACTTGTAATCATAGTCATAACATCTATACTAATATTATAAATGCGAATGTAAGTTTGTTAGTTACGCTTTCACGCAAAAACTACTGAACCGATTTGGATGAAATTGGGTATGGAGGTAGTTTGAGACCCGAGAAAGGACATAGGATAGTTTTTATCCGACTGCGCAAAAAGAAGGTAATGTTTTGGCGCGATAACCGACATACACGCGGGCGAAGCCGCGGGCGGAAAGCTAGTGAAATTATATCTTTATATATAGATATATCTAAAACTTTTTATAAAAATACGAACCGACTTCAATGTTTCAACAATAAATCCAAACCAGCTACACGGATTTTGATAAAATTTTAATGGGACCTCCTAGAAAGTATACTCTTTGCAACAGAATTTTTTTATCAAAATCGATCTATGATCGGCGGAATCATGGCGTAACATACATTAAAAAAATATTTAAAATATACAGTCGAATTTAGAACCGAACTTATTTTTGAAGTCGGTTGATAATATGTATGAATCTATGGCCTCTGTAGAATGATTTCCATAGTCAGTTTTGAGCTATTATTGTAAATATTTTCTTATTTACGCAAATATCAAACATTGAAATAAAACTATTTCTTATAACAGATTTATCGCGATTAATTTCAGTTATTTAGTTGCAAGGAAAATAAATTAAACATCGAAAACCAAATATAATATTTAATTATTTTATGAAAATAATTATGAGATGTTATCGAATTAAACAGATTCAAATTTTACACTTTTATTATATGAATCATCTAATAATTATGACTCTCTGGAGTAAATACTATAACCTACGTGGTTATTTAATTATTTTTTGACGTGACAACGTCTTAAATTAGGTTGCGGCTGGGAGGCACTTATGAAAAAGTGTAACGCTCGGTAACGTTACGATGAGTCACCGAACGAGAGAGAGGCCCGCCGAATGCCTTGCGTCTCTCTCCCACTCAACTATGTTTCATCCTTCTTCCTACTATACGAATGAATATTCACATTAAAATTATTTTACCACTCAAAGTCGTTGTCACGTAAAACTTTCGCCCGTATACCGAATTTACAGGCAACCAATTTTTTTATTAAGAATCATAGACAAGGGAGGAGTTTTTATAATTACCTATACTTTTTTTTAAATGAAACTCTTGACAAGCGTGTAGCAAATTTTGTAATCATTTTGATCACATACTTTTGATAAATCTTGTTCTGCTCTCCCTTATTTTGTTGCATTATTAAGATTCACATCACCCTTTCAACTTGGTTTCTGGTTGTCATTCAAAACATGTTGTCCAAGGGAATAGTTTAGATGGGCGGCCATTTTGCGCAGCTGGCACACGTGGCTTTTAGTTTAATTATTAATTACTTAGGTACTAAAAGCTTCGCTTTAGGTGCTATATAAAAAAACTACAGAACATGACTGTCAACAGTTTTTTTGGGGGGAAATCCTTTATGGATCCACGGGAACACACGATACTTTAGCAACCACCAGTTGGTGATGGCTCGGCCGTGCGCAGCTGCGAGTCTCTTCAAGTCAGGGGGAAGTTCTCCTTGCGGCATCTAAGGACGAGCGTGGAACATTTGGCGCCGCCGCCTTGGGTCCTGATGTATGAGGGTGATGGACCCGATGGCGATACCCCTGGACCCGTGACCTTGGTTACCTAACCCATCCTACTGCTCATTATCGTAAAAGGTGACTATCAGTTGTCCGTAGACAAAAAAGCCAAACGAATCACAATTCAAACAGATAACTACGAAGTTTCTCGAAGTACGTAAAAAAATAGAAGCATTACAGGACTTTCGTCTATAAGTTTGTCTATTTATGCGTAAATACAATGATGATTTCTAACGTAGATAGAACATCCGTGGTTTTAAACGCGCATTCATAGATAGATCGGCCTTGCGCGTGGCTATTCAACTCGGTGACACACTTTTCAGTTGGCTCCTAGCCGTGTGACAATACAAAAGAAAATGCACTTTATTGTCAACGAATAAAACACATTATTCAATACGCTATTATAACGTCAAGTTTTAATTGAGACAACGCACCGTCCTATCGCGAATTTCGAAATTTGAATTTCGAATTTGGTGTGTTTTTTTTTGTTTTCTTTGTTTATTCTGTGTGTTTCATTTAGATTCATTTGATATTTAAATTTGAATTCAAATCTTTTAATCGTATTTTTTTTAGTTGTTGCTGTTTGTTTTTTTATTCATAGACCATGGCGTATCTAGACAAACCTACGGTTCATAAAAAAAACTTTATTATCTCTTAAAGCTCATTATTTTTTATGAAGTACCTACATCTATCACAATCACAATAATTCACATCACATCTTGCAGAACAAAGTTCACATTTTAGTCGCTATATAACAATTATCAGTAATTTGACCTAACCTCGTTGATAAAATTAATATTATGTTAATATTTAAGTTCTAATGCACTGACAGCCAGTAACTACTTCTACTTTCATACTGATGTTATATAAGTAAAAAAAATGTCCTTGTATTATTTTTACATTGCTGAGCTTCTTTGAGCTGATTTCGGTTAAATATCGTATGGAGATAGTTTGTACTCTGGACTACTTTTAACTAACTTTTCGAGGGCTGAGTCACCTTCGTCCGTGGGTGTAAACCTTTAATTGAATCCCCACACGTGGTCCCCGGGTGGTGCAAATTAGGTGACAATTAACTGGTGGTAGATTTCGGCCGTGGTTAGTGACCACCCACCAGACAAAGCCGCACCGACAAGCAGCCTTGCCGTGTTCCCGTGCGATGTCTGGTGACAACATGCAGAGAGGGTGGGTCGGAATTGTTGCTCCCTTTAAGGTTTTAGGTTTGAGTCTCATTCCACTTCCACCTTCTCACCGATAATCATTCGTAATCACGAGTGAATCGGTACACTGGTCTGGCGCGTTCCATTGTAGACTACATCATTGCTTAACATCATGCAAGTTGTAGTCAAGCGCCAGCCTATCGAAGAATAAAAAAGGAACTACTTTACTTTAACTTTACTGCAAAGAACAATATAAGTGCCGGGAAATAACTTCGTGTATGGATTAAGGCCTAAACTCTCTCAACTCGTAAGACAGTTGAGAGGGTTTAGGCCTTAATCCACACACGCTAGCCAAGTGCGGGTTGGTGGATGTCATATTATGTCCTCAAATTATTAGTTCAATAGCTAGACACCTACACCACCGCTCAAGACTAACCAACGTCTATTAATATTTATATATTCATTTATTTTATAAAATTAATTTTCCACAAGATTTTCGCCCTCCAAGGATCTAGTGACACCGTTACGGGTATACAAAAACTTAATAATCACCTTGAAGGGATATTGCTAAATGTAAAAGCGTTTATTGTAATAATGTCGCAACTGAAGGTTAAATTTCTTTTCTAATTGTATAAATAAAATATTGACACAGAATTGTATTGTGAATTGATTTTTTTTTATATCTAAATTTGAGATTGGATGGTTGGTTATAGCCCTTTGCCTAAGCGTATCTATGGTTACTATTTATACATCTAATACGAGTAAGTACCTACGTTCGATATTTGAAATCGCTATTATTAAGCTAAATGAAATTGAGTCACACATCTACACAATTCTGCATGTTCGATTTTTGAAATAATTACGTTAACATTAATAGGACATTTATTATTTAATATGACATTAAAGCAAGTTTAATTTTAAAAATAATTGAGCACTTGTGCAAATTTAAAAATATAATAATATTGATGCTACAATTCAAACATTCGAATCTCTGGTTTCCCTTCATCACGCAAAAATCGTTCGCCATTTTTTTCAAACCTTCGATTTTTAAAATCAGTTACCTTACTTTATACTTACTACAAACCTACTACCTGAAGGTATGTTCGATTTATATTTTAATATTTAAACTTAGTTATTTTTGAAGTTTAATAAAATACATTTTTTACATAAACTTAATTATGCACTTATAATTTTTAAAATCATTAATTTTATTGAAATAAAACTACATTTTAACGGATTTTATCGCGGTTAGAAAGTAGTTTTATTTCAATGTGTGATATTCGCGAAAATCTAAGACAATAGGTACTATCATTCATTTTACTTTATAATATGCGTTTTTTATTGTGTTAAATTAGGCTAGTTATAGACCGGGAATCAAACTTAGAAACTTTTCTAATACAATGTAAATTAACCGCGCCGTTCACTTCGTCACGGCTAACAATAGGAAGGTTAATATTTTGCAATATATTATTATTGTCACATTGTCCGTTTGTCTACCATTTAATACGAAGTAAATGATCGCCCGAGCTTGATTATTTTTTTCTTCAAAAAAGAAGGGTGTTGTGGGATTGGCGAGTTAAACGTGTATAGTTGTGCACAAGTTTGTGGCATCGTAGCTCTTAAAGGGATAGACCGATTTTGATGCGGCTTTTTATTTGAAAGCTGAAGTGATCGAGGGGGTTACGGTTCTTAACTAGACTAAAAAACACAATATATGGTGTCATTAAAATTTTAATGTTAAGTTATTTATACTACTAAGTTGGCACTGGTAGTTTATGGCCGCTTGCAACACCAAAGGTATCAGTCGCGTGTTGTCTATTATGATGTCAAAGGGCACTGTCTACCTTACTCACATCCAGGAACACAAACAGTTTATACAGTGTATATTCTGTAAGGTAACAAACATGCCACACATAATATTATGTAATAAATAGCACTCCGTCGTTTTCGAATCAGATTAAAAAACAAAATAGAAATTCAGAAATTCGATTCCAAAAACAAAAGTGCTACGAAAATGGCGTAGCACTACGAATCTCTTCCGTAGTACTACGAACTTCCGTAGTACTACGACATATAGTTCAGATGCTTCTAGAACATTTAAGCAATAATAATAGTCTGGGACATTGACACACGGTCATCAGGACCCAAACTACAGTCCATCAAATCTAAGAAGTACCGTTTGACGTTTCACTGTTTTCTATTAAATTAGCTTTATATAGACGTAATTCACACTATTTTTATTAGCTTTCCTGTAAAATAATTGAATTATGAAGCTATTTTTATTTTAACATAACATAAACAATTTTCATACAACAAATAAAATTCTAAATGTACTACGTTTAGAACTGTCAAACGGTACTTCTTAGATTTGATGGACTGTAAGTAGAGCTTATGTTATGGAAACCAGATAACCCATAACATATACTTTTCTTTTGTAAGAACATACATATAATTACACCCAAACTCAAGACAAACAGACATGTTTAGTCATACAAACTTTGATGTCTATCTTGGGTGGGAACTTTTTCAACCGGTGGTAGGCTTCGGCTGTAGTTAGTGACCACCCACCAGACAAAGCCGCACCGCCAAGCCTTGCCGTGTTCCAGTGCGATGTCTGGTGACACCATGCAGAGAGGGTGAGTCGGAATTATTGCTCCTACATTGTTACTAACTCATTCCACTGCCACCTTCTCACCGATAATCATTCGTAATCACGAGTGAATCGGTATACTAGGCTGGCGCGTTCCATCATAGACAACATTGCTTAACATCAGGCAATTGTAGTCAAGCGCCAGCTTATCGAGGAATAAAAAAAAATTAAACTCACGACCTGCGTTAAAAATCAAGTTTCTTACAGACCACGCCATAACCCCGTCCTACACCTACCTATCACACTTCTCTATGCAGACTTGTTCCAAAGACACCATAGATGTATATACTAAATCGATGACAGACACTGTGATCACTGTGACATTAAAAAGACATTGACATGTTTTTAATCCAAAAATTAATTAACTGTCAACATTTCATAATTTATATTCACTTCAACCCTTTTTAGTGTCCCACTGCTGGGCACGGGTCTTCTCTCAACTATCTTATGAGTTGAGAGAGTTTAGGCCTTAACCCACGCACGCTGGCCAAGTGCGGATTGATGGATGTCACATGTCCTTCAATGATTAGTTCTTAGACATGCCGGTTTCCTCACGATGTTTTCCTTCACCGATATCGAGCAGCGGAGATGAAACAATTCACACAAAGATGTGTGGGCACAACCAGGATTCGAACCCACGACCTTATTCTTACTACCTTATTAATTTATATTACCATAACAAAACTACCATTTCTGTATCAGACATTCTGAGTACATTTTTCTTTTTTTTTATAATTCAGTGCATGTTATAAGTTTGAAATGTTGTCAATTTTGTCCATCAAACAGTTATGAGACCGGTGTATGGATCGAGGCTTATAAATGGTAGTGTAAGTATTTCACTGCCTTAAAGCAAGTACAACCAAACAATAATGTATACCTAATACCCATTCAAAACAGTACCGTCGCATATGTGACGTCATAAGGTCCGGTATGGGATGGAGAAATCTCTATTGACACTTCTTACGTAATAATAATCGTAGAACGGAACTCAAATAGTACCTATATGCCATTTGTCTACTACCGCCGCTAGCTTCCATCCGCGGCTTCGCAAAAAAATTGGTCTCACTAATCTTGTTTCTCCATACAAACTTTGGAACCCCGTTTCACCCCCTTAAAGGGTGAGTTTTGAAAAATCCTTTCTTAGTGCACCCCTAGACCTCATAAGGAACCTTTGTGCCAAATTCGGAGTCTCCAGACCCAGCGGTTTGGGCTCTGCGTTGATATGTCAGTCAGTCAGTCAGTCAGTTTCTTCTTTTATATATTTAGAAGAAGAAGAAGAGAAGATAGCGTAGCCAACTTGGATTTTCAAAATTATTTTGCCTCTTGTCCTGTTTTTTGCTGTTATATCAATGTTGACTAACCTGAAAGCCGAGTGTGGACACCATTTATCACACCTTTTAACTTACCTGTTAGAGGGAGAGGGTAATATGTGTTTTTCTTCTTTAAGACGTCTCTGTAACAGCGGCTAGATAAAGCCATAAGCTACAAAAATGCAAAAGGATTTTATCTTCCTATTTTCTCACCGACAATCACATAGGAGTGACTACTAGGTAAGTGAGTTTCATCGTAGCCTACGTAATTGCTTAGTAATAGTCAAGTTTTGTTCTATTTTAGAAAAAAACACAAGTGCAGTAGTATGTCAGTAGTAAACAGACATACAAGTATGCTACCAAGTACTAGGCGCACATAAGTAGTTAGAAGCACGTTCTTTAATACTATCATATCAGTCGCGAGTCGCAAGTACCTGAGTGCAACACGCATGCGCATACGTAAGTGTGTGCACTGCGACTGGATCCACTTGATACTTAAATATTTTTTCTATTGTTTCTTTGCTAGACATTAAAAATTAAATTAGTTTAATCTATTTATTAATGTTGCAGTTTTATTTTGAAGTATTATTATAGCTTTTTATATTATAATATAAACAACTAATAGTGTAGCTTGACAGCTTACAAACCCTTTAGTGTTGGGCACACTTGAGAAGCTACAAGATTTGTGAACACAATTTTTCTTTTGCTATACATTTTTCTTTGTCAAATTAACCTACAAATGCCTATTTATTGAAAAATGTAAAATAATTCTTAACAGTAGGCTAATTAACGGTTATATACCGGAAGTTAGCATCAATTATCATTTAAAAGTTATTTTTAGATTGACAATAATTCTTAAATCAATAGTAGCACAAACTGTAAACCAGTATGCTTTTTTCCTTCTATAAAATACTGAACAGGTTTTTAAATAAAAAGAGAAAAAATGAACAAGAAATAGACGATATTGTGAAATTTATGAGTTTAATAGAAGTTTATAAGTTTCTATAAAACCAGAGTTTAATATTTTATAAATATATTAAAGAAAGTTCGCAAGTAGTTTATGTTTAGCAAATTTTCTATTGCATTTACAATTTTTTAAGCAGAATACTTTTATTCCGTTTAACTTTTTGCCATTTACCCAATACTGTCAGTAATTGTGCCGACAAATTATGTCTAGACAGTAGATTCACAAATATGAAATTCATACATAAAATATATAACGGACAAAAAATATGTACCTAATCATAAAATTGACTCAAAGTTTAATGTAAAAATCGAAGTTATTAAGTAAAAAGTACTACTCACAATAAATTATTAATACTATTTTACTAAATAATTTTATATAATAACACGCACTCATTATATCTGCATGTTTCTCTCAATGTTTGTTTTTCTGTAACTTTTTATGTGTTGTTCGTTTTCGGCTCAGCGCATTATTACATTTTTTAATTTGCCTACAGTTTTCTCTGTAAGCTGTGAAGTATTTATTAAATAAATAAATATCTAGTAAATTTAATAAAGGACCAAAACTATCCGGTCGGAGTACACCGCACACGGTATATGGGTCTTGGCCAGGCAACTTTTTCTTGCGTACGGCTAACCTGTCACATGCTATGCTATCCTAGTACTTCTAGCTAGTGTAGGTAAGCTTTATTTGATTCAGCTTTGAATTTTAAGCTTACTGTCTATATAACCTCCCATCTTGAAGGTAAGCAGAGGTAAATGTTGGAATATCCATGTATCCATCCATAATGCATGTATGGAGTATTATTTCGCGCCGAAACGAATAGATACTAATATACTAATATGGGTCACACTTACTCTTGTTTTTAATTTTTTTTTCTTTTAAAGTTTATATTAATGTTTTTTTTTTCTATGTGTTTTTGGAACGAAGTTCCTTATCGCGCGTTGTGAAAGGGGACTACACGGAAAAAATTCTTACGAAAAGTTGTCACGACACTTTTCGCTATAGTAAGCCATTGTAAGCTGTGCGGCGTGCGCATGTTTCTCTGTCTGTCTCTCTCTCTCTCTCTAGAGATAGAAAATAATAATAATGAAATAAATATTATTATAAAAAAAAAAATTATTACAATTCCTTCACTAATTAATCGAAAGGAACTTCCTTCCATCCGGGTGTCCCTTGACACCTCTCAAGTTTTTTTTTTATAATTTGATTTTGTGTGTCCTGTGTTTTTCAAATAAATGTTTTTCTTTCTTTCTTTCTTTAATATAGGAGCAGGTGGAAAGTTTACAGTTGACAGGGTTATTTAAACACTCGCAGACGTAGATAGTTGACAACATAAGCAACCACGTTTGTTCTACGAGTTTTCATAACTCAATACATTACAAGTTACGCGACTCTACCGCGTGCTAACGCTCCATACAAAAATTTCAGCAACTTACAGATAACCATCTGGTTTATGTGGTCGCAAAGAGTGAAGCAGTATGTATTCACAGTCTCATTATTTAGGATAAAGATTGAGGCTGGAAATCGAACTGATATTAGCTGTGTATGAAAAATATTGCGAAATTATCAAAAGTCGTAGAACAAAAGTTGTTGCAAATGATATCGGGTATTTACTCTCTTTTTAAAATAACCATGTATTAAGTAAACATATATTTGGCACTGTAAACAGTAAAAATTTGTTTATCGGACATTGTTCTACTTTTCGCCGTCTCTAGATAACTTACTTTCATGAACATATAAATAGAGTAATAAATGGCAGCAAAAGTAATTTTAAGTATTCTTTCCTTGTATTTTTTGTACTAGCTTCCGTCCACGGCCTCGCCCGCGTGGTACTTATTGGGATGAGAAGTAGCCTATATGTTAATTTAGACTATAATATACCTCTATAATAGACGACCTCGGTAGTCGAGCGGTGTAAGCCGTCTGATTGGGCTATACTGCGCCCGGGAGGTCGCGGGTTCGATTCCCGCCCCGGACAATATTTGTGTAACAACAAATATTTGGATAGTATTGTCTTAGATTTACGCGAATATCACACATTGAAATATAACTTGAGCTCAGTTTGCTTAAATCGGAACGCAACTTAAATATTAATGTTTGAAGGTAGTCAGTAATAATTGTGATTAATATTTTTGGACGTCAAATATCTCAGTCCACCCGTGAACATGAAGTCTGAAAAGACTTTGAAACGTCGGGATCTAAAATCTAAAATAAACCGCGATAAAATCCGTTAAAAAGTAGTTTTATTTCAACAAATATTTGTTTCGGTGTCTGGTTGGTTGTGGGACTACCCTCCGTGCCTCGGAGAGCACGTTAAGCCGTCGGTCCTGGTTGTCATTAAAACATCTATGACAATCGTTACATGTAGTCAGAAGCCAATATAATCTGACACCTGGTCTAACCATCTCGGCTACTGGTTGCCTACGGGTTTCGAGGTCTGATGGCAGTCGCTCGTATAATTCTGGTAGCTAGCCGCATCAAGTTAGACTGGGAGCCGACCCCAATAGAAATGGGAAAAAGGCATGGGGAATGATGATGATGAATATACCTCTATAGTAAATTTCATCATTCTTAAAAACTTTCGCGTTTATAATATTAGTAGGAATTTCGCATCCGAGATTTCGCTTGGACGTATAGCCTTAATCTTTGACCACATAAAAAAATACGCGACCAGTATTTTTAACTTTTATCTATCGGACGGACAAAACAAAAAAAATTTCGTCATCCTATTATACAATGCAGCCGAGCGAATCAGGGGCGGGTCACTGTTATTAAGTACCTATTGATTAGAGCAATATTGAAAAAAAATGCATACGTCTACAAAATTGATGCTTGCTAACAAAAACATATTAAAAAGTATCAAGATTTATAAATATCGCAGTGTAGTGTAATTTGATATTTTAAACAATCGCTGATTTCGTTATTTGGCTACGACTCAGCAAGTTATTAATTACTGTTTATAAGTCTTGGGTAATTTCTTAGAGCATTCAACACGGGAGGTGTTATACGCAACATCTAGAACTAAATTGTTTCTGACAGTGACACTGACGGGCCGGTGGTGTGGTCGGTAAGACATTTGCTTTTCACGCCGCAGGTCGTGGGTTCGATTACCATCCAAAACAGATTTCTAATGAACTGTTTGTTTTGAGTCTGGCTGTAATTATTTACGATAAACTTTAATAAACAAATTAATGGATATGAAAACAATGTGTTTTATTAATTTAAAACACAATAACCAAATATAAACAGTGTTAGTTTTATTTTTCAAAACGTCCGGGTTCGATTCCCGAGCTGAGCACAAGTTATTTTATTAATGCAGTTTTTAACATCTAAATTCAATGACATTTACTAAGAACAGATTTTCTTCTCTATATATTATCATATAAAAATGAATCCCCATTTCCCTTGGTCACGCCATCACGAGTGAACGGCTGGACCGATTTCTATGGAATCTTGTAAGTATCTATATTCGATAGGTCTGAGAATCGGTCGTAATCTATTTTCGGACCCGGTAGGTGGCACTGCTTTACCGGGCAGGACGACGTCTGCGGGGTCCGCGAATGCCTTATAATTTTCAGACTTTCCCATATTGACCGTTCTAAATGTTACATCTTGTATATTAATATTATAATGCACCCGTTCGAAGCTAGGACAGGTGGTTAGTTAAGTATGCATATAGCATTAAATTATGTTATGCATTTTGTGATTCAAGATGGCGTAACAGAAACCAGTCAATGTACAAAGTTGGCTGTTTAAACGTGTATATTAAGTTATTTAACATCTTTTATACTAATGTTTATGTAATAGATAAATTGTATCCCCGTTATATAAACATACTTTCCGCCCGCGGCTTCGCCCGCGTGTATGTCGGTTATCGCGCCAAAACATTACCTTCTTTTTGCGCAGTCGGATAAAAACTGTCCTATGTCCTTTCTCGGGTCTCAAACTACCTCCATACCCAATTTCATCCTAATCGGTTCAGTAGTTTTTGCGTGAAAGCGAAGAGATAACCGACATACACGCGGGCGAAGCCGCTGTCGGGAAGCTAGTATGTTTATAATTCGTTTGTCTTTTTCTGTCATTTTGACACTTATACTAGTAAGAAAGAGACAAAGTCCATTTTAATCAAAGAGTCTTAAAACTATTTTATGAATAAGGTCGCTAATGTTACTTTAGTTAAGTTTAGTGTTTTAGGAGATCAACAGTGACAGGTGAATTTACATATCTAACTCGTCGATATTATTTATCCTAAAATAGGTTTGCGCTTGACGACAACTCGATAGTTGTTAAGCCATGATGCAGTCTACAATGGAACGCGCTTGCCCAGTGAATACCGATTCAAATCAATTATTTTCATTTTTGACGTCTTACTTTTTAATTTCAACAATGGAATGTCATGTGTTCGATTTTTGAATAAGTAGGTGCATTTTTTGTTATTTGGTGTAAAGGTCCTAATAGACTTGTTACACAATTTATTTATTTATTTTGAAACAGCTGTCATAATTATGTAGATTTTTTTTAAATGTTTATATTATATAGTAGGTAGGCATATCTTATCGCACCCGTGCGGAGTTAGGACGGGTCACTGGTAAGATATAATAACGAAATATGAATAAAAATCGCAAGTTGCGTTTCTCTTTTTGTAAAGCGGAGGGGCGTTCATAAGTATACTAAATGAAACTGGTTAGTATAAACGTTACGCAAGCGAGTTTAAAAAAAGAAACCAGATTGTTCGGCTTAGGGTTTTCACTTATAATATTCAATATAATTATGTTGTATTATATATTGTGTGTGGAGCAGCGCTGGCGCAGCGGTATGACCCTCGCCTTAGAATATAAGGTCACTGGTTCGATTCCCGGTCATGCCCACACATCTTTGTGTGAATTATTTTATCAGTGCTGCTCAATATCGGTGAAGGAAAACATCAGGAAAACCGGCATATCTAAGAACTAGTCATTCGAGGACATGTGACATCCACCAACCTGCACTTGGCCAGCGTGTGTGGATTAAGGTCTAAACTCTCTCAACTCGTAAGATAGTTGAGAGAAGACCCGTGCCCAGCTGTGGGAGCTTTAGATATATTTTGTGAGTTCTATTTTATTTTAACTATTTATATAGGCTTTTTGTTCTTGTAATATCTTTTAAATTTTTGTGTACTAAATGTTAATAATTTTTTGCGACTAATTTAAATTTAAATAACAAAAATGAAAACAAAACAAATTACTGAATATAAAATATATATAAATAAAAATATATAAATATATATTTGTTTTTAATAATTAATTTCGCATGATAAACAAACAATAACATCGGTGAACAAAACACCGTGAAGAAACCATCAACATGGAATTTCAACCTCCACTTTTATTGTGCGAACTGCCAAGTTATGTTATCGCCGGTATCTCTGTTTCCCGATAGCTATAATCTACCTGTCTTCGAGTCCCGAGTGAATCAGTATTTACTGGGTAATCGCGTTCCATCGTAGACTACATCACTGCTTAACAACAAGCAAGTTGTTGTCAAGCGCAAGCCTGTTATAGGATACAAAAAACCATTTGACCGACATATTATTATAACACCTAATCTCTTGAAAGTTGAGACCTGTGCCCAACAGTAAAAATCCAAGGGTTGACACACTTTTTTTTCTAGTTTTTCTTAACTAGACTGAACCCTAGACTTCTAGCTACTAAGTAATTAAGTGATGTAATAAATTAAGAATACTTATTATAATATGTAATGCAATTATTGTTTTAAAACTCTTGAGAAAGAACAGGACAATGGAGACAAGATTATAGTTGGCTTTCACTTTATATTCAAAATTAAAGAGCTAGATTTGACGATAGCGAATGTTTAGGTTCTTTTTACTGCCACTGTACTCCAGTCACGGTGTAAGGAAACTTACAGTGGTCCAATATGACGTCATACCCCAGGGTTGTCATTTACTTTTTAACTTCTGACGAAAAAAGGGATGTTATAAGTTGAACGCAACAGCAATGAGTTAAGTCTGAATAGCGTCCCGAGTATAATGTATGGCTACTTGGGCTCAAACCCATCCCGTTGGGTGGTTGTAAGAAAGAGTTCTAAAGAATAATTAAATATATTATTAATATGACTATTTTGTATAAGATATATTCTATAGACTTATATACATAATTACGAAAGTTTGTGAGCATAAATTATAAAACAATAGCTTCTAAGTACCTATTTTTAAATGGTTCTAACACTTTATGGGCTTGAGAAATAAAAATTTAAGGTCTTTTTATTTTTTATTTTAATAAATTACAGATTGACACTCGTTGTTAGCAAGTAGGTAAGTACGTGTGTATCGTTAAATTAATAATCAAATTCCTAATTTAAATTTCAAATTTGATTTTAGAACATCAAGTGTGCAATACATTTAATATAATTTTAAAATATTCATCATAAAAATATCTACGAGTCAAAAACAATACCTACCGCATCAAATTCCTAATTCAAAATTAGATTTATTCAGAATAACTAATTACAACGGACCCCAGTAGGTACAACCAACAACAACAGAGTAAATCTGAAACATCGATGTTGTTGTTGTTAATATTGTTCGCCAATAGGCAGGCAAAGGTTTTGACCATACAGCCTTGTCTTATTCTGAAACATCGAGATGCCTACAATATTCAATAACTGTTGGGCTTTTTTATCCTGTAATAGGATTGCGCTTAACCACAACTTGCCTGATGTGAAGCAATTATGTAATTTACGATGGAACGCGCTTACCCAGTAAATACAGATTCACTCGTGACTTGAAGACAGGCAGATTATAGCTATCGGGAAACAGATGCCGGCAGCGAATTCCACAACTTGGCAGTCGCATATTTAAAGTGGCAGCAAAGCGCTTTGTGCGTACCCGTGGAATTTTCACCATATAACGGTGGCGCATAGCCGCGAGTAAGCACGTCTGGAACACACGAGTCATACCTCTGGTGTTGGAAGAGTCAGATTACAGGGACCAATCACTAAGTGAGCCGTATACATTTTGACTATTGATAACTACTTTCGCGCGCGTCCCCGTCTAACCCCTTTGGGGGTTGAGTTTTGTTTGCTGTTTTAGGGCACCCCTGGCCCTAGACCTCATACGGATACTAAATACCTAATGTTGAGACTTAAGACCCAGCAGATTGGGCTGTGCGCTGATATGTCAGTCAGTCAGTTTCATCTTTTATATTATTTATATTAAAAAAATTAATGGAGTAGGTATTCGGAGAATTTTAAAACACAAAACCCTAAAATCCACTAACTGTAACCCACTTTCTCAACAAAAGAGTGAATGCGAAACATTCGATATGTCCTTTATTAAAATTTTCTGTGCAATAAAACGGACTGGTCGCGTGAAAGTACCGCGCGAAATGCCAATTACGTTTTAAACCACTTTTTAAGCTGGCTGAATGGTATTTGGGCTGCTTTGATATAAAAAAAAAATTTTGTATTAAAATGTTATAGTTTTTTAACTTCTTGTAATAAAAAAAAATAAAAAACAGTTATTTAAATTCCAAAACAGTTTTGAAATGAAGTAATTTTATTAGAAATAAAATATGTATAATAATATGTTATTTTTTTTATAATTAAAGAATTATAAAAAAAAGTGGAGGCTTCTTATTTTTCAAGTCTTTGAAATCACACTGCCAGCTCGTTCGTTTTTTGAATGTAAAAAATGCATAATAAAATCAAAATTCAATTTTGAATTGAGCACCAGTGTCAAACAGAGCGGTGATTTAAAAAGAAATATTTATGTAAAGTAAAAAAAACTTTTAATTACATTTAAGTTAAGTAAAAAGGTAAAAATAATGTAAATGCTTATAAGGAAAAGTGTACACTATTTTTCTAGAGCATCTGTGATATAATACTACCTTGAAGTTAGTCACATAATGAATAACATTCCCGATTACTTAGTCATTGAAAAATAGTCATTTTTGTTCTAATAGACATGATTGTGTCAACATCTGAAAATTCTATTTAGTCCGTCAGTTAATATTAAATAAAAAAAAAACATTTTTTTTTTCTTTTGTAAACAAAAATACTCATTAAAATAAAACTACTTTTTAACGGATTTTATCGCGGTTTATTTTACATTTTAGATCCCGACGTTTCGTTTCGTTTTTCGTTTGTGTGATATTCGCGTAAATCTAAGACAATGCTATAAAAAAAACTCATATTAATCGCAGATTTTTTTTATCGATCTTCGTGTGTGCAAAACTTCATATAAATCTTTCCCGCCGACTTGCCGTTAAAGACTTACAAACACCATCCAACAAAGCTTAAAATGTTCTCGTTTAAAAATAAATTACTAATTTAGCAAAAGATTTTTTTCTGTTTACATTTTATAAAAATAATATTTAATAAAAACAACTTTAAATATAAATAGGACCGTTTTGGTTTACATTTCTTTCAAATTAAACATTTTTTGCAACTTCGTCTACCTATAGTCTATGACGGAGTTTAAATACCGTCACAAACGGAGAATCATAAAAAAACACGCAAAAATTGAGAACCTCCTCCTTTCTGAAGTCTGTTATAAAATGATGCAAGATGTTGCTGAAACAGTTATTCGTGGGACGGTTAGACGAAATTATATTGTTTCAACCAAACATAAGAAATATAAATGCAATTTGTCAAATGATGTGAATATTTTTAATGTGATTAACACAATAGTTGTTAAGGCTATTAATAAATTGTCTTAAATAACATATTTTTATAAAGTAGTTATAAATATTGTCATACGTACTCACTACAACCCTTTTTAGTGTACCTGCGCTGGGCACGGGTCTTCTCACGAGTATCTCACGAGTTGAGAGAGTTTAGGCCTTAATCCACACAGGCTGGCCAAGTTCGGATTGGTGGATGTCACATGTTCTCATGTGATTGGTTTATAGACGTGTCATGACAACTAAAGATAGTACCTACATACAATAATGACTGTTTTTATTTTAAAATCCTAGGTTCAATTCCCAGGTATATTTTTCTTAAATGTTTCCTGCCTAATTTATGTATTATTGACGGGCCGGTGGCGTGGTCGCTTTTCACGCCGCAGGTCGTGGGTTCGATTCCCACCCGAGACAAACATTTGTTTAAATATGTCTGTTTGTCTTGTGTCTGGGTGTAATTATCTATATTTAAGTATATATTTACAAAAGAAAATTATTATATGTAGTATATTACCAGTTATCTGGTTTCCATAGTACAAGCTCTGCTTAGTTTGGGATCAGATGACCGTGTGTGTTAATGTCCCACTATGGTATAGTATTGTATCTCATAATTTTAATCAAAGTTCCTAATAAAAATAACGATTACATTAAAAATCAATTCAGCGGTTGTCCCGTGAATAATCTTCCACTATGACCGTGTTCGAAATATAAATTTAAATTCATAAAAAAATTATGTTCCGCAACACGCAGAAATATTAAAAAAATAAAATATATTTTTTCACAAAAGTCTATTAAATAATTACGAAATAACACGACAGAGCGACGTAAAGACTCGAATTTTAATTGGACACTTTCAAAGATTGCGTAAGTGTATGAAACAATTAAACGTATAAAATATACCGGAAAAGTTTCGGGTCTCGCTTTCTATTATTATTTTTTTTATTACGTTTTGTTTCACGCAACCATCGCTTTTTTTTAATTTGCACATCTCTCGCTAATTTATAGAAAGGTGCTAAAAGTTTTTTGTGATTCATTCATAACTGATGGATGCAACGGAGAGCTTCAATTGACTATAAATTTTATTAGAATTTGATTTAAATGCCTTTTAAAATATTACTATCAACGTGCTTATAAGAAGTATTTATTTTTATATTGTTAGGTACATCATGGCATATATTTCTTTTGTCTTGTATTAATGTCATCTGCATTTTCTTCCTTATAATTTCATGGCGTTACAAAGTGACGGCCATTAGTGACGGGTCTACGAATTGTCTATACCGCACTCTGGCAACATTAACTACTAACAAAAGACAATCAATATCCGAATTTCGAACATTCCTTTTTTTAATACAATGTTTTATTGCTTTAAACGGGTTTTGCGTTTACTTTCGCAATTCCAAATGCATGCTGGGAGTGCAAAAACAGTCTTACCAACATTTTTATAATCAATACACTTAACTGCCTGTTTCTGCTTAGTGACATTTTTAAACTACAATAGGCAAACGTCAGGGGTGAATTTTGAATAATTAGTCAAGTACAAACTACACTAGGCAATTTTTTTTATAATTCGTGCTATATTTGGGCAGCAACAGAAGTACGTTTTGGTCTTTTAAAATACAATTGGGTAGGACGGCGATATTTCACTTCAAACGTTTTTAGTGTCCCAATGTTGGGCATGGGTTTTCTCTCAACTATCTAAAGAGTTAAGAGTATAGGCCTTAATCCACAAATGTGTCACATCTTCGAAATAGTTCTTAGATATGCCGGTTTCTTCACGATGTTTTTCTTCACTGATATTGAGCATCGGCGATGAAACAATTCGCACAGACATGTATGGTCTTCGAGGGCATGTGACATCCTCAAACCCGCACGTGGCCAGTGTGTGTGGATATGGCCTCTCTTAAAATTGTACAGAGAAAACTCGTGTCCAATAGTGGAACACTGAAAAAGGGATGAAGTGAATCTATCATACCATTGTACTACATAGCACTTGCGACTTTTATCAAATGAAATCAAATTTCTATAATACGAATATAGGTTAGGTTGTTACATACATAATATAAAAAGTATTTATTTGCAAAAGATCTTGGGTTCGTATGCCTGTGCCAAAAAAATCAAATACATAGGTTTTCAGACTTTTCTAGCTGATTTTTTTGCTTTAATTTGAACGAATTTACTTGCGAAATACTAATAATTCTTACTTATAAAAGTGTTATATAAAAAATATATAAAAAAACTAATTTAAGTATATAAAAAAGTATAAAACCACATGCAACCCATAACCTTTAGGAATCTACTAGGGTCACCTTTAACTGCAACAGAACAAAAATACTTGGATTTCGCTATTTGATACTTTCCAATAATAATATAAGGAATTGAATATTAATTTATTTTGGGGTAAACTTATATTAAAATGTATTTACAAAACATGCAAAGAACGTGCTTTTAAAAAGTATCATTATTAAAATAAAAACAATTAAATATTCTATAGGTATTGAAATAAATATTTTTATAAAATATGCAATAAACCAAAAATTAAGGCATTTTTTTTATTACTTTTAAAATCAATTCTTGCTGTTATGAATGCGAAAGTAACTACGTCTGCCTGTTTTTTTGGCTTTCATGACAAAGTCTCACAACGAATTTGGTTGAAGTTGTAATATGGATATAGTCTGAGTCCCAGGAAATGTCATAGGATATTTATTGGCCAACTGTGCCGAAGGAAGATTATGGTTTTGTGGCAAAAAAGTGAAATTAAACAGACTGTTAATTTCGCATTTATATTAGTACGGATGAACTCAAAGCGATGCAAATGAAACTGCAGTTTTTTTTTAATACGGAGTAATTTTTTTGTTTTTTTTTTAAGTTTACCCCAAAATACATAGGGACCCGTTAATAACTGGAAATTACCTTTAATGCTCCCACCTGAGGTGTGCGGTTGTTGTGTTTGTTGTACATTCGACTGCTCCAGCTTTGTCGTCACCGAGTTCCACATATCAAACATGTTCAACATATTGGCCCAAATGGACCAGCACTAGCACAAATGTACCATTACACACACACCACTAAAACTCATCCATTTTTATACACTGAAAATACAAGTCTCAAAATGGTTCGGGCGTCGTACAAAATACTTAAGGCTATTTCACTGATCCCCGGATTGAATTTTGTATTGCGTTATATATATTTTTATATATTTATATGAATTATTATATTTTATTTATATTTTTCTACGTATATAAACTTTCTCAAATTTTCAACTAATGTAAATACTATATTTTTATATTTAAATCTACTTATATGGATTTATATATCAGTCTAAAATTTCGATCGTAAGGTTGGGTTTATTTGCTGGGATTTGGTTTAAACTAATTTGTGTTTAATTAATTATTTCTAACGGTTCGTGATTATATATTGCGTATAAATTTTATTAAATTGTGAGTTAAATGCCTTCGGAAATATTTTATATTGTCAACGTACTTATAAGAAGTATTTATTTATTATATTATAATATATATTTCTTTTATCTTGAATTAATTGCATCCGTTTTTTCTTCTTCATAATTTAATGGCGTTACAAAGCCCCCCACTGGTGACGGGTCTACGAATTGTCTGTACCACACACTGGCAACATTTCAAACTAAAGACAAATCAGTATTCGAATTTCAAATAATCTTTTTTTTAATATAACTTTTTATTGCTTTTAAGTGGTTTTTGCTTTTTTGCTTGTTCTCTCGCGGTTCCACATGCACTAAAGTGCAGTTGCAGCATGGTACATTGTCAGGGGGGTAGAAGAGAGGGGGGGCTGTTTGCTGCGCATGCCCGGAATCGATCCCGCGTGGTTGAGGTATACCAACTAAAACACTACTTTTCTTATATATGTACTGTGGAACTGTACCTATGTATTTGCGCCATTCACTTTGATGTTGCTGGGTGGACCGTAGGCTGTCTATTGTCAGTTTTGTATGAGTGTGGCAACACTGGGAGAGAAACTACCATAGACATTTTGTTTTATACGCCATCTTACTTGATGGGTACCAAACCAGTATATACTGACCTTTCATTGTACGAAAAACCTATACAATACGAGATCAGCTTCTCCTGGAAATGTATAGCTTGACAGCCGTATCTACAATTATAAGCGAGTTTATATGTGAATGTTTCTTAGGAATTTTCATCATTAATTACTGATGGAATTATGCACGGTGATAGATTATTCTGGTGACACCATGCAGAGAGTGTGGATCGGAATTGTTGCTTCTATATGGTATCTAACCTTAAGGAGGCTCATTTCACTGCCACCTTTTCACCGAAAATCATTCGTAATTACGAGTGAATCGGTATACTAGGCTGCCGCGTCCCATAGTAGACTACATTATTGCTTAACATTAGGCATGTTGTAGTAGAAAAAAAGTTCCTTAGTACGATGGTGCAGCGATATCGTCCTCGCCTTTGAAATATAAGGTCGTGGCTTTGATCCCCGGTCGTGCCTACACATCTTTGTGTGAATTGTTTAATCGTCGCTGCTCGATATCGGTGAAGGAAAACATCGTCAGGAAACCGGCATGATTAAGAACGAATGACTCCAGAACATGTGGGATTCACCAACCCACTTTTGCCAGCGTGTGTGAATTAATGCTAAACTCTCTCAACTCGTAAGATAGTTGAGAGAAGACCAGCTGTGGGACTCTAAAAACAGGGGTTGAAATGTCCTTATTAATTATTATTTTGAGATATGTTTGAATTTATAAACGCCAGTTAGTTTAGGCTAAATGGGGTCAGTCCACCAGACTGTTAGTGTCTGAGGATATATGCGTATTATTTTAAATTAGCTAAGGATCGCAGCTAAATCTGTTTATCCATTTAGGCGCTACGTGGCAACTTGTAAACTCGCGTCAAACTTAAAACACCTTTTTACTTGGTTAGAGTAAAAAGTTGTGCTGTTAGATTTAATAGAATTGACATTCCCGGGAATCGAACCCAGGATATTGGAAGTAGAGGCAAAGATCTGTAAATGTTAATCTGAGTGCGTGACAACACATTGCGCAACGTGGTTACGTGTGTGAATGAAAGTCGTTTTCGGGGGGGATGGCGGAAGTGATGAGCGACAGCGATTGTATTAGCGGAAGCGGGAAATGTACGGTTAATTAGAGAGATAATTGTGTCTCGTATATTATATTAATATTTACTATGTAATATTATTTGTTTTTATTATAATAAAATGTTTTTACATATTTTAGATTAATATAAAGCAAAATAACTTTGAATTAATAAAGCTTATGAATTTCATTTAATAACTTGTAATTAATAAACTTAAGACCAATATAATAATACCTACCCCCAATAGATATAATAATAATAATAAAAATAATAAGAAATATATTGTATATTGACTGGCCGGTGGCGTTATTCGCAGGTCGTGGATTCGATACCCACCCAAGACAGACATTTGTGTGATGAACTGTTTGTCTTGAGCCTGCGTATAATTATTTATTAGAAGTATGTATTTACAAAAAGAAAGTGTATCCATATTATATCAGTTATCTGATCTCCATAGTATAAGCTGTGCTTAGTTTAACATCATATGACCCTGTGTGTTTATGTACTAGAATACTATGATTATATACTACCACCTACAAAATACAAACCTGTATTAATATTTAAAGAGTGAATGTAACGCAAAATTGTCATAAATTTTATGTAACTTGTCTTCATTATATTTATTTATTTCAGGCAACAAGTCCATTTAACTCACCGCATTTCTATGGCTTCCCAACGAAGACTGTGTGCGGTTGTAACAGGATTATGCATTTTAATCGATGTTTAAACTAATACATAGTATAAATAATAATATGATTAATTACTCACACCCAGTTACATAACACAATTAATATAGTTAATAAAGTAGTTTTACGTTTAATATGAAAGACTTATATAAAATTAATTATATTCGGTATTATTCATAAAAATCTTATAAAATCTTATAAACCTACTAGCGGCCCGTCCCAGCTTCGCCCGGGTTGCTTCAGCCCACTCAACAATTTCCATAAAATGTGATAACCACAGCAGCGCCATCTATTGATTATATACTCAACCCAGTCCAAAGGTATCGACATCTGTTAGAATCATTTGGAGATAACAGATAATTGTGACTGTCAAATAATAACAGACAAATAATTAGCAATAAATTAAAATTGCGACTATAATTTGAGATTTAAACTATCCTATCTCTCAAGTTGGATCGAACTCACATGGTGTGCGAATTTTATTATAATCGGTTAAGTGGTTTAGGAGTCCATTGAGGACAAACATTGTGACACGAGATTTATATATATTAAGATTTGGTTATTATAGATTTTATCTCTTTCTTACTTTTAATGGCAAGATGTCAGACAAAGACAAGTAAATTATAAACCTATTTTAACTATTATAAGCTTATAAGACGTTAATGAATAAGGTTATTTATAGTTTCAGTTTCTTAAGAGCGGTATGTGAGAATGATATTTGCTACTCTTTCAAGCATTTACTGAACTAATTTTAATTAAATTATGCACTTAGATTAAAAATCTTTTCCTCTAATAATTTCTGTTAAGTTTATAATAAAATGTCGCTTTATTGTACATGTTTATAATAAGTTTATGACCGATACTAGTATCTAGCGGATTTTATGTAAATGAAGTTGTTTCTTTAACCTATGATAGGCTTGTTTTTGACGAAAACTTGTCTGTTGCTAAACGATGAGGTTATAGACGCTGAAACGCAAGATTAAGCTAAAAGTGCAGTCATAACGTGTGCAGTTATATTATAACTAACACCGACCGTACAGTTTCACTAAACTTTTTAAGAAAGTTTGACTTTAAAATAGACCTTTAAGCAATGAATTTCACAAAATTGGTTCAATATTCTATGCACCTAAATATATAGATACGGTTATAAACATTAATTACCAGAAAAAAACACAAACGAAACGTAATAAATCATCATTATAATATGTTTCTTAAGTTTTGCCGCCAAAACTCCAAATTTACTTTCAGTAACTCATACGAACGGCCGGAAGGTACTTTATAATGCAAATTATGTATTAAATAATAAAGAAATTTCTAAATAACTATTATATCATACTAATTTATATTGCATAAGAGTAAATAACGCCTTTCTTTAAATGTCGGATATTTATTTGTGGCTAATTATGCAAATTAATTGATAAATGTTCTCTCAAATGTTACGGAAGTTTTTTAAATAATTAGCTTGGCGGGGAAATAATAATTTGTAGTGGTAACACTGACTTCCGTCCGCAAATATGTCTACATTATTGGATATTAACTCCAACTAACATATTCCAGGGATAACAAATGTAATTTACGTTGATTTAGGTATTTTTTATTTATTTAAGGAAACTCCACAGCTTTACAACATTTCACAGGTGCCGTATGATAACGTGTAAAGAGATTGTGATGCTATTGTAAGAAAGGGATGCAAATATACACACTATATAATCGCATCCCTTTCATTCACCGAAATTAAATCGCTTCAAAAACTCAATAAACACTAGCAGGATTTTTTAAATTAGATGACACAATCATGTCTATTGAAGAGTTCCATGCATGTGCATATTATTAGACTTGCTCACCCGTTTTCTCGTAAAAGAGGAAAACATCTTTAATTTTTTTCCCTTTAATGTAATTCGTAATCTAATTCTGATATCCCTTTGACTACTAAGGGGAAGAAGTTATGTAATTGTAACTTAAGATTTTTAAACTTGTTAATGTTCAGTGGTGAGCGTCTTCGTTTAATTACCTTGAAGTCCCATGTTCAGAACCTGGGCCGAGTAAAAACAATATCTTACACACTTAAAACTCGAAGTAACATAACGAAGTTAGGAACTGTGGCCGATGATCAGCAATAGATCTATTGAACATAAACATCACGCGTGATACGAGTATTCACCTCTGCCTACACTATCGGGTAGCTTTGCCGGGTTCATATCCCGAGCCTTTTTTTTTTCAAACTTTATTAGACTTGGGCTTGACCACAACTTGCCTGTCATGCTCATCTCTTCACGGCGCTGCTGTCGATCCTGGCTGACAGGAGTAGCCGTAGTGGGATTGTGGTAGTAGGTTAAGTCCAAAAAAACGCCTTTAGGTAATACTGAGTAGGTTTACTTTAACCCTTTTAGTGTCCTACTGATGATTCTCTCATCTATGTTACGAGTTAGAGAGTTTAGGTCTTAATCCACAAATGCTGGCCAAGTACGGGTTAGTGGATGTCACATATCCTCAAGTGATTAGTTCTTAGAGCTGGTTTCCTTTCTTTCATCGATATTGAACCACGGGCCATGAAACCATTCACACAAAGATGTTTGGGCACGATCGGAGATCTAACCCGCGACCTCATATTTCAAAGGCGAGGCCGATACCGTTGCACCACCGCTTCTCTGCTGCTGATGGTGGGCTAAGTCAAAAATACCTACAGATAATATTGACGTGAGTAGGTATTATGTTTAAATTAAATAAATCGCTCTCCGCTTAATAATTGTACCACAGACAAGTGAAAGTAGCAACTGCCAAAATCTTGTGTGAAAGTCGAGAGTTGATCGATGCCATAATTATTATTACCAAAAGATATGCTAAACCGAGCCGGATGTAGGAATCGAATAATCGGTAATCGAAAAAAGTCTAGGTATCTCGATCATAATCGATATATAGTATGTAGATATAGGTAACTTTTAGTGAGAGGCTCACGTTTCGAAAGCTGTAAAGTTTTTTTTTAATTTGTGAATTTTGTTTTTTTTTATAAATGAGGATTACGTATTTATATATTTTTGTGTTTTGTCTCTAAATAAAAAAAATATGACATTAATTTTTTTTTAAATTTTTATATAGGACATGTTTTCATGACACTGGCAAAATTGAAGTAGCCCTCCACAACAGGCTTAAAATAAAAATAAAATTGAATTGTACATTTTTCGAGTTCTTTTTTTTTATCTTAAAATAGGCTTGCGCACAACTTGCCTGATGTGAAGCAATGATGCAGTCTACGATGAAATTCTTTTATAATTTTTTATTTACTTATTAAGTATTTTTAAATTGTTGACTTTAGCTTCTAAAAAAAATATGGTTGCATTACGTATATTCGTAAAATGAACTCGTTTCACTAACCGAATCTATCGCTTCAACTTTCGAATGGAAAAATTACATCTAAATCGGTCCATCCGCTTAGGCGCTACGTGGCGATAACCCAGATAGACGCATCATACATATAGAAATACTGAATAAGTACAATACTAATTGGTGACAGTCAAATGTTCATGATGAGCTCTATAATTACTACACTCCATGTGGTTTCCATTTTCTGCATCTTACTGCACCCGTGCGAAGCGGGGGTGGGTCGTTAGTATGAGATAAAGCACAAAAAAATAGGTAGTTATTGGTTTATTAATATTAATGAGCAATTATTGTAGGAGATCTATGTAACCTCGGCGCACGCAAGCCACAAATCCTTAGTTATATATGTACTTGTAAGTAAACGACCTAGTCAAGGAGGAAGGATTCAAATCTTAACTTTAATTTGATTCTATAAAAATCGGTGAGAAAATAATAAAAATGATGCATGTCTTTTAAGTTCGACGTGTCTGTATGTCTGCGTACAAGTTTGTGGCATCGAATTGACTATAGTAATAAACCGTTTTTAATGCTGTTTTTAATTCCTTAATTTAAAAGCTGAAAGGATCCAGATGGTTCAATATTTTTTTATCTTTTTTTTATTCTTGAATAGGCTGACGCTACACTACAACTTAACTGATGTTAAGCAATGATGAAGTCTACGAAGAGACGCGCCAGCTCAATGTACCGATTCACTCGTGATTACGAATGACTTTCGGTGAGGTGGCAGTGGAATGAGGCTCCATATGGTTGTGGTTTTTTATATAGAAGGTTTATTAATATAATAATTTACAGCAAGTAGTTGTAAAATTAGGGCACCTGCTCGCAAATGGCACGCGGAGTGGTTTAAAGCCTAAATTTTCTTAACTCTTAAGATGGTTGAGAGAAGACCCGTGCTCTGCAGTTTCTACCTCTGTCTTTGTAGACGTTAGTTTAAGGATTCGGTCTTAGTACATTTTCAGATAAATACAAGTAAGTATCTCTCAAGAACGTATGATTTTTCTGATATATATAATATGTACATCATAATTCTATTAACATAAGTCATTAGTTTTTTTACATAAAAGTGCAATTATACATTCATTTCTCGTGAATTATCACATTTAGTACTAAAGTAAAGGCTCGCTGCCTATGATACTTAACGCGCGACCCAATAAAGAGCTAAACATTTCGCAGTACTCAACGAGATGTGAGATGTCTCCCAAAGATGTTTAAAAGTGCTCGAGTAAATCCTGAAAACGGCTTAATGACTCCTTTACTACGTACCTAGAAGGGCTTAAAATCTATTTTTCTCTATACATTACGCTAGTAACCTGTGACAAATAGATAAGGTATATTTAATAATTACTGTGACCCCAATTTCATGCAAATAAAATTATAACGCAGATAAAAATTATCTCTAAACAACATAAAAAGTGCCCTTCAGCCCCCGAAAGAGAAAAATGATATTTCCCAACAGTTTCCCAATATCTTTTGTCTCTTTCTAACACAAGGTCGATGTGTTTGTATCTCGCTCGCACAGTATGCAAGATCTCATGCAATTGAGACCTTGATAAATTGCAAGTTTCGTGATAGATAATTGTTATACGGGTGTTTATTATGCGGGCCTGTGCCGTAAAAAAAAAACTAAAAAAAATCGAACTGTCAGTTGACCTTAAAATAATTTTGCGTGCAATTTAGCAATTTTTAAATTTGGAAATTGTCACTCAGTCCGTTAACTAGCTGTCATACTATTTAATTAATTTAATTAGTATGCATTGTAATTAATATCGTGATATTTCGCACCTCAGTGAAGCAGGTAAGTATTAAAATAATTTTAATATCAGTTGTTACAATAAAATCTATTTAAACCTTAATTAACGGCGACGCTCGAACTATTTTGTATGTACTTATGTTTAAATTTTACTCACATCCAACGTAATGCATTTGTCAACAATCCAAAAAGTTCACAACACGGTTAAACTTTAAAATCCAGCAAGCACTGGCAGTCAAGAGTTCATAAAAAATAAAAAGCACAATTTAAAAAATAAATATAAAGCGCGGCAATTTTGACGTTTGTTTTTTTTTCAAGATGGTAGGCCGCGGTGCCAAAAAGTTTGGACGCGTAGAGCGGCCGCGCGCGCGCGGTTTGCAACTCAAACTAAATTTTGTATGCGAATGGCGCAGGATTGTGAAGGTGTCGGCCTAAGCGTTTAATTTGAAGACTTAACAGCCTGCCTTGGGTAGCCTGGGTTTCGGTATAATTACTAAAAGGAACTCTAAAAGTGAATGGGACATGATTTTGAGAGATCGAAATATATTTTAGCGGGAAAGTAACTTTAAAAAAATAATTGACAGAATGAAGAACACGCCTTGCAATGTAAGTTTGGTAAAATAAGTTCGTTTACAAACGTTTTAGTACGTACACACATACATATTTGTTGTTTTCCTTTAAGAAAGTGAAATTAATATACCTAGAAAAAAGAAACCTGAACTTTAAATTCTAAATTCATTCTTTGTGTCTCACATTGTATTTTTTCTCAAAACTACACAAAACTAAACTGAAATTTTGACAAAACCAACGCCAAGGTGTCACAATATTAACAATGACATTGGAACCTTATTTCACAACAAACTAATATAGTTGCCAGTGCTATTGTTTTTTATTATTTAAACTTCACAATTTGACAGTTAACAACTAAACGCAACGAAAAGATAAACTCGGGAATATAAATTTTTAACGTGTAGTTAGAAAACTATCGTGCTAATCGCGTGTTGTTGGAGAAACATGTTGCCTATGTCCAGCGCTGGACTAATAGACATTGTGATAATGATAACGATTTAATAGAGTTTTCGGCTGCATCTTAAGCAACCCATTTTAATAGGATAAATGTAAAAATAAAGAGTTGTAAAGTTACAACTCTATTTAAATTACTTAAAAAAGTAGGTTCTACATTCGATTTTTTTTTTGTATGTATGTAACGCGATAATTCCGCCAACTAAAGATCGATTTTGATATTTTTTTTTTTCAAAGGGCTACTATTGAAATAGTTATAAATTTTGTGAAAATATGTAGAGCGAGTTTTCATTTATTGTTAAAACATTGAAGTGTGTTCGTATTCTTTTAAAAAGCTTTTTTGTTAGTGTTGTAATTTAATTTATTTAACTCACTTAGAAAGTCGAATTTTGGCGGGTACGACATTTTATATACTGTTGACAAAAACTTTTTTTTTAATTCTGTACGCACACACCACAGACCTTTCGTCTGAGCCGTTTTTAAACTTTTTTTATGTCTTAATGTCCTTTTCTTATATTAGACGAAAGCTACTAATGACGTAAACGACGTAAGGTAATTGAGAGAAGACCCGTGCCCAGCAGTGGGACACTAAAAGGGTTGAAGTGAGTACTTAAGTACCTACTAGAAATTGAGTTTTCTATACAAGTATTATGAAACTGAAGAGTTTGTTTGATTGAACGCGCTAATCTCAGGAACTACTGGACCGATTTGAAAGATTCTTGCACTGTTAGATAGCCTATTTATTGAGGAAGGATATAGGCTACTTTTAATCACACTGAGCATTACAAAACTCAGGTCACGCGATCGAAGCCGCCGTTGGAAATTTGGTGAATAATGATGCCGCGATATTGCACCCACAGCGAACTTCGAGTGGTCAAAACTTGCATAATCGCGAAAAAAAAATAATGAAACAAATTTGTAATATTAGAATACAATATTGTAAACAAATTGAGCAGATATTTAGATATTTATACTTTGACCTGTTTGGTCAAAGTGCAAATATCTAGAAATACTTACAAAAATAACTAAAATGTAATTTAATAGTGTATTTTGCTGATATTCATTTTAACTAATACCTCACTGGTACAGTGGTATACGTTTCCGCAATAACCGCAGGACGGGTTCGATTCCCGGGCCGTGCTAAAAGACTCCTTTATATACCTCCCCGTACCTATTCATAAACGTCTTATAAGCTCATTATAGTTAAAATAGGTTTATAATTCGTTTGTCTTTGTCTGTGATCTTGACATTTATACTAGTAAGAAAGAGACAAAGTCCATTTTAACTAAAGAGTCTTATAAGAATATTATGAACAACACCGTTAAAGTATGGGGTTAGTCCTTACCACCAAATGCGCTCGCGCCATGTCATTTCACGCAAATTTCCATAAACTAATGCATTGATATTTTATTTCAGCTGTATTTCATTCAAATCGAGTTCAGTCTAAAAGTTGTATGAATTGTTTCACCGCCGCTGCCCAGTATCAGTGAAGGAAAACAACGTGAGGAAACCGGCATGTCTAAAACCCAAACTAAGAACTAATCCTTCGAGGACATGTGACCCGCACTTGGCCAGCGTATGTAGAGAAACTCTATCAACTCGTAAGATAGTTGAGTGAAGACCAGTGCCCAGCAGTGGGACGTCACGTGTTGAAGTTATAGAATGTGATACCATACAGTACAGACATAAATATATAAATACATTCACACCCCTCATTTTGATCTGGGGTTAAAAAGTAGCCCGTTCTAACATCACAATACACGTTTTAGCTAAATTTTTAACCCTTCATGTCGGATTGACTGACAAAACATGCAAAGTCCATTGAACGGAAGATGAAGAGAGGGTTCGGTCATTGTAGGGGAAATACAAAAAGGGGTTGAAGACTTGAGATTATCCTATAACATTTTTTTATACTACCTAGGATGGAAGGATGGAAGTCTGAAAAAGAGAAGCCGGAGCAAAAAAGTTTTTACTTAGGAAAATAATATCTCTTCACTACCGTCACCGATCGTTCTTACACTTCATGCTATATTTATTTTTGCTGCTATTTATAACTTTTAGGCGTTACATAATATATTAATGGATGGCGGATTTCCAGTCCTATTCCTACCACCAGCTTGGGACCCAGTGCTTAATTTACTTATACCAAAACCCAAGTAAAATCAACTCAGAATTCAAGACACTGTGAGCTCAGTTTGCTTAAATCGAAACGCAACTTAAATATTAATGTTTGGAGGTAGTTAGTAACAATTGTGATTAATATTTTTGGACGTCAAATACCTCAGTCCACCCGTGAACATAAAGTCTGAAAAGACTTTGAAACGTCGGGATCTATAATCTAATATAAACCGCGATAAAATCCGTTAAAAAGTAGTTTTATTTCAATGTGTGATATTCGCGTAAATCTAAGACAATACTAGGCATAGTATTGCTAACAGTTCAAACTGACGAACATAAGCGGCCATTTTGAATTTATTTATTTTTTTATTTGCGCGGGTAAATATTTTCATCCGGTGTAGTTTTCAAATGGTGTCAAATTGAACGATTAATGAATATCGATACGTAACTCGATACATCGATTCCACGTGTTAGATATCGAATTATGCAAAACTATTTAAAGCATCGATTGTGCAAGCTTGTTATTTAGCAAGTGCATTACCATTAACTAAACTAGTGCGAGCTGGTTACTATTAAAAGTGAAAATGATAATTATATTCTAGCCCCCGTATTTTTTTTTTATAAGTGGGACATTAACACACACGGACATCTGATCCCAAACTAAGCAGAGCTTGTAGGTACTATGGAAACCAGATAACTGATAATATCACTACATAGTATATAACAAAGTCGCATTTCTTTCCCTTATATCTCTATGTGCGCTTAAATCTTTAAAACTACGCAACCGATTTTGATGCGGTTTTTTTTAATAGATAGAGTGATTCCAGAGGAAGGTTTATAAGTATTACACATTGCACCCGTGCGAAGCTAGGGTGGGTCGTAGTACTACATATAACACTTTTCTTTTGTAAATACTTAAATATAGATAATTACACCCAAACTCAAGACAAACAGACGTGTTCATCAGTCAAATGTCTGACTTGTGTGGGAATCAAACCCACGACCTGCGGCGTGAAAAGCAAGTATCTTACCGACGACGCCACCGTACTTCAGTCAATATTATGCAACGCCAAAGTTTTAGATATCATAAAAAATAAGTACCTATAATATGGAGGAGGTGGTCGCCATAGAGACATCGGTGACAGTGTTGAAGAGATATTATTTTCTTAGGTAAGAACATTTTGCTATCTGATTTCTATCCTTGCCCACACATACTAACTACCTACTTTCTTTTGAAAATACTTATTATAATAGTCATTTCTTAGACTTAAAAAATTAATAAATATATTCAAAGGAGTAACCAGAGATAAATATTACCCAGTATTCCCCGGCTATGGTTAAGTCCCATACGTAGTAGGCTTCAAGCCTATTATCATGGGGCAGAATTCCAAACTTCCAGCTGCAACTAAGATTCTCAAGAATTCTTCTTTAGAAATATCTTTTTGCTCGACCCGAGAATCGAACCCGGGATCTCGCTGTTAATAAGCGGACTCGTTTACCACTGATCCGAGGCAATAATGACAAAACAATATTTTTTAAAACGTAAAAAAATAAATATTGTACAAAAAATATTATTAATATTAAAAATTGAATTATTAAATTTAACTAAATTACATTATTAAATTGTATTTAAAAATAACCTAAAATAATTTAAAAATATAATTAAGATATAATTGTAAGTGACTATAAATTGAAATGATTAATTTTTCACCAAATTGTTTGTAATTAAAAAAAAAATTGGTACTTAAGTTTACAAATTTTTGGACACGGGATTCGACCCCACGGCCTCATTGAAACTACTAAACAAACGTCACACTAAGTACTAGTAATACAGTAACCTAATTTCGCTTTATCGTGCGATAAGACAATCTCGGTCAATGCCCGATACAAATAGATAACGCGATGTGTTTCGGCGCGAATCAACAAACGAAAATGACAACCGACTTAGAAAAAGAAGGTATACCGCGAGGTCTAAGCTGAGCTTTGCATTTGTATGAGTTATGTCTTGCAATGGAATCACCTCACCGCTGGCACGGGTCTTCTCTCAACTATCTTACGAGTTGAGAGAGTTGCGGATTGGTGGATATCACGACATGTCCTTGAATGATTACTGCTTAGACACGCCGGTTTCCTCACGATGTTTTCCTTCGCCGATATAGAGCAGCGGCGATGACAACTTACACAAAGATGTGTGGGCACGACTGCGATTCGAACCCGCGACCTTATATTTCTAAGGCGAGGCCCGTACCGCGGCGCCACCGCTTTTAATAATGATATTTGAAATGTTGGACAATGTAGTTCTATTATACTTATTTACTAGCTGCCCCAGCGAACTTCGTACCGCCAGCGGACAAAATTGTGAATCTAAACCATTCCCAGATCCCCTTGAACACACACAAAAAATTTCATCAAAATCGGTCCAGTCGTTTAGGAGGAGTTCAGTCACATACACACGCACACAAGAAATATATATATTAAGATGTCTCTGTGTAACTCTGCAAGATTATTGTACAAATTAGTCGAAGATAGACTAAGAATGTGACAAGTTTTTGTGAACATAGGTAGTCGCTGAGCTACCGAAAGTTATTCGTGATCACGATTGAATTGGTACATTGGGCTGGCGCGTCCCATCGTAGACGACATCATTGCTTAACATCAGGCAAGTTGTAGTCAAGGGCCAGCCTATCTAAATATATAAAAGAAGAAACTGACTGACTGACCTATCAACGCAGAGCCCAAACCGCTGGGTCTGGAGACTCCAAATTTGGCACATAGGTTCCTTATGGTGTCTAGGGATGCACTGAAATAGGATTTTTCAAAACTCACCCTTTAAGGGGGTAAAACGGGGTTCCAAAGTTTGTATGAAGAAACAAGATTAGTGAGATCAATTTCGCGGACGAAGCCGCGGGCGGAAGCTAGTTCAAGAACCCTTCTTTTTTATATAGATATAAAAAAGTCATGTCCATTGAAATAAAACTACTTTATAACGGTTTTTATGGCGCTATATATTAGATTTTAGATTCCGACGTTACAAAGTCTGTCCAGACTTCATGGTCACGGGTGGACTAAAACATTACCAAAACATTACGTAAATCTAGGACATTACTATGTAAGTCCAGGTCCAGGTAATCTCTAAGTTTCAATAGACTTCAAAAAGAATATTCTCTATTCAACTGAATTTTTTTTGTTTGTATGTTACGCGACTATTCCGCTATTTCTCTTTTTTTTTCAAACGGTATACTTTCTAGGACGTTCCGCTCAAGTTTTATCAAAATTCGTTGAGCAAATTTTTAGTTATTATTCACAATTTCATACAATATTTGACTAAAGTGGCGTCGTACGTAGGTTTTCTAACTTTTTTTTTTACAAAAAATAAAGTATATTCAGGTGTATGAGGAACATAAAAAAGTGTTTTAGAAAATAAACAGATTTTTTTTTAATTTACAAACTTTTTTTTTAAATCTCTCACCCTATCACAATTATAACTGAAATTAAAATAAGTGAAGAACTTATTTTTTAATTATTAATGTGTGGCGTCACATACCTAACGCCACTCAAGAGACATGACGTCATAGCAATCCTGAATCGCACAAGCAGGGTTTCACCGACGATTAGTATATATACAACTTCCCGACAAGAACTGTCGGAGGGAGTGCCGCGGTCGCCGGGCATTACACCTCGCTCGGCTGGAAGATCTTCCCTTTACACTGGAGGGTCACTACCACCCGATCCTCCAGTCCCCTCCACAAATGTGTTTGCATTTAGATGCTACAAACAGTAGTATTTCTTAAAAGTACTTTACTTTTTTTTTACAGAAAAAAGTATAATTTAGTGAAAACCAGTATAATGCTGTTTAAAACAGTACCTTTAATTGGCAACCCTAGTCTCACGTACTGTATCCAGACGTTGGTCTTATATAATATACATACTATTACATACCTCAAGCTCTTAGAAAGATCTCAAAGTCATTTGAGAACCAACGTTATCCTCAAAAACTTTAATGTCTCCTTGCTTACCTGAAAAGAAAAAATAATTTATTAAAATTATAACAATTGACACTTCTCTTCATTTCAACCCTTATTAGTGTCCCACTGCTGGGCACGGGTCTCCTCTCAGCTATCTTACGAGTTAAGAGAGTTTAGGCCTTAATCCACACACGCTGCCGAGTGCGAGTTAATGGATGTTGTATTTCCTCAAAGGATTAGTCCTTAGACATGCCGATTTCTTCACGATGCTTTCCTTCACCGGTATTGAGCAGCGGACATGAAACCATTCACACAATGACCGTCACGACCAGGAATCGAACGGCGACCTTATATTTCTAAGGAGAGGCAAGTACCGCTTTGCCACCGTTGTTCAAAATCACAACAAAAAGTAATACTAATTCCCTCATAGCCGTTATTTTGGTTACGGCGGTCAATCTAAGCTAACTATCCAAGTACGCAAGATTCATTCTCACTCTCTATTCCCTTTACTCTCGGAGTAAGTCCCACCGCAACTGGAGAACAATCGAGCGCAGGACCGACGGCTTTATTGATTTTTTATATTATGATGAGTACAAAAATGAGACGAGAAATACGAAACAGTACAATGACATTTTTTATTTTTTTTATTTTCAAGTCATTTTAAATAATAATATTTTTTTTTCTAACATTTTTCTTCTTTTTTAATAATTAATATTTTCAATTAAATAGTCTATCGGACGGGCCGTACCGCGGTGGCTTGGTCGGTAAGATACTTGCTTTTTACGCCGCAGGTCGTCGGTTCGATTCCCACTCAAGTCAGACATATTAGGTATAACATATCTGTTTGTCTTGAGTCTGGGTGTAATTATCTATATTTAAGTATGTATTTACAAAAGAAAAGTAGGTATTTGTAGTATATTACCAGTTATCTGGTTTCCATAGTACAAGCTCTGCTTAGTTTGGGAATGTTAATGTCCGTGTGTTAATGTCCCACTATATTATTATTATTATGTATTATCGAGTAAGCATTTGTAAGATTTACTAAAATTTTGAGACCCATTTCACGTTTATAACTATTTCATTCAACAAAATAAAGAAGTATCATCGAAAATTCGTATGTACCTGCAAAAGTAGTAAACATTCCGGTCATTATACATTACGCGAACATAACAGAACAGTCAAAGACCTAACATAAAAGACATAAACACGCGAACTAAACCAGTTCTAAAGATCCCGTAATGCGCATCCCGGATTCAGCACACACAGACATCGAACGTCATACATGCGACAACAGCTGAGTCGAAAGTGTGTCACTAAGTAGCTGTGAACCGAACGGTACTACACAAAAAACTTGATGTCGCTATTTGATAACAGATGGCGCTGATCTAAACATATTTGTAACTTGAAGATTTTTTTTACACTTTGTATGCTAAATCTCTACTTCATTGTAACGGTTTTGTATGTGCATACTATGTAATCAATGTAATTTGCGACTATTTGCACTCTAGTTAGTGATTACTCATATTATTATATAATTTAGGTCAGACTGATAATAGCAAACACTTACGCTGTCCACTTTATAGAGGGAGTAATATATGTTTTATATCATTGTTTACTGTAAAACTACTATCTACATAATAAATTAATAATTTTAAGCATGTTTTAATAGATTTTATTACAGTGTTATCACATTTCGCATGCCATTTAAATAACAGTTACTATCTTTACCGCTAGATGTCATTAAAGTCAACGACCCCACAGCTGGCGGCTTAATTATAAAATAAATGGTTTTAATTGAAATAATTAAACAACTCTGATGCACTGTCCTATCTCTATACAGTTATTATGATGGGAAAAGGTTTGTGTAGAAGTACCGTAACAACTGGTTCTAATATGTGTCAGATTAGTACAGCTACTTATCAATAGATGTCGTTGACTACACTTTTGCAGCGAACTCACTGAAGTGTAATTTAATATTTTGCAATTTCGATTTGTTTAATTAATTATGAATTTTTGTAATTTATAAATATTTTTTGGGTTCATTGACAAAAATAACATTTCTCAGAAATATCTAATCTCAGTAAGTAGGTTTGTTTAAAGTAACTTATTGTGCACTTTAGCTAATCCGTAATCTCTCTCTGCTTAAGGTTTACAAGTAAATATATTTGAGTTAAGCTCACCTGTCTGTGTTGTTTCCTATTTATACCTACTCAAAAATGACAGTTTTTTTTATTCTATAATAGGTTTGCGCTTGACCACAACATGCCTGATGTGAAGTAATGTTGCAGTCTAATAAATACCGATTCACTCGACTTGAAGACAGGTAGATTACTGCTATCGGGAAACAGTAATGCCGGCAACGAATTCCACAACTTGGCAGTTCACACAATAACACAGTGGAAGCAAAGCGCTTTGTGCGTACCCGTGGAATTTCCACCATATAACGGTGGCGCATAGCCGTACCTCTACTTGTCCGATGGAAGAACGGGGATGGGGGAATAAGATTGTGTAATTCCATTCTAGTGCATGTCACATGTCCTCTAATGATTAGTTCTTACACATTCCGGTTTTCTTACGATGTTTTCCTGTGTCGATTTATTGAACCATCATAATAATGAATGCTGGTTAATAAGAGATGTAATCGTAACAAAATACTTATAAACATGGCGATTCATACATTTTTCACAACAAATGTAATAATTCCGTTGTGAAACTTCTCACAAACATACGTAATAATAACTTAGGTATTCCCCGCGGCTTTGTCTGCACTTTTGAGAGTAGTGTTCTGTACTTAAGTAATTTATATTACCTACCTACCTAATTAATCTAAGTTTTCAACTCCTCCTATTATCTTTCTGATTAAATTCGTGCGGGATCGAAGGCAGTTTAGGTGTCCCGGGACTTGGCCGGGTTCAGATCCCAAGTCTCCTCACGGCGGCTGTTGATCCTGGTGCACAGGAGTAGCAGTGTGGGATTGCGGTGCTGGGTTAGCCGTGTCAAATCTAGCACGCACTAAATTCTATTGGTGAATGTCCGAAAAAATCGTCCCGTTTTACATATCCTTGCTATCCTTACTCAATATTATAAATACGAAAGTAACTCTGTCTGTCTGTCTGTTACGTTTTCCCGCTTAAACTACTGAACCGATTTGGATTATATTGGGTATGGAGGTAGTTTGAGACCCGAGAAAGAACATAAGATAGTTTTTATCGGACTGCGCAAAAAGAAGGTAACGTTTTGGCGCGATAACCGACATACACGCGGGCGAAGCCGATGTCGGAAAGCTAGTTATTTAAAAATCTTTACATTTACGAATTCATGCCGGTATATCCTAAGATTGACTGGAAAAACCTAAGATTATTGGTCAATCTTAGGTTTTGCGTATTCCGATCCAAGATGGCGGATTTCCAGTCCTATTCTTATTTGAAACGCATTTGACGTAGGTACAAATCCGAAAATGTAAAGTAGATTTATTGATTGACTGAAAACTTCAATTACAAGATTGTGTTCTTGTGGCTTAAACATTTCTGCACCACACGGTCCAATTATTATCTATACTTAATAATATGAAAGTAAATAATATAAAAAAATAAAAAAATATATGAAAGGTTGTTTGGTTGACTGCACTAATCTCAAGAACTACTGGTCCGATTTGAAAGATTCTTGCGCTATTAGATAGCCTATTTATTGAGGAAGGATATAGGCTACTTTTTATCCCATTGCTGGGCATGATATAAACTTTAGGTCATGCAATTCCGTGGGCGAAAAGGTAACACCATAATAAGATACAGGTAGAAAGACCTCTAAATAAAGAAAGGAAAAAGAAAGGTGTGTAGGAAGAAAACTGCCTTAGAGGTAAAGTAGTAAGCGTGTTCGCTTAATAACCGCGAGGTTCCGGGTTCGATTCCCGGGTCTAGCAAACAGACTTTTCTAATTTACTTAGACAATTTTTTGTTGCAGCTTGTAGTTTGGAATCGTGCACAATGAATTGAAATTGACGTGAATTGAAAATTGAAGTTCGTATTTATTTCAAAAAGCTATTATATTTTGCAGTTATGATGTCTTTCAATGCATTATAATTCGTGTGTACCTATCACCTAACTTCTAAACGGCTGGGCCGATTTAAATGTTTGTTTTTAATACAGTTGGACATGATAAGTCGTGTAGTGATCATCTTTATGAAAAAAATAGATTAATCATCCGAAGATACTTTGAAAATCTATATTACCTGATGCAGTAGTGGTGGCCGCTGTGGTAACCGAATTCGACGTCGATGTCGATTCCCCTGACGTTGAATTACTCATCTCCACAATTCTGTCCACCGCGATCCGATTCCCTGGCAGAATCCCCGAATTCTCCCCCGGCTCTGGTGCAGGGGGATCCTCATCAATAACTTGGGGACTTAAAGCTGCTTGACTCAAATCATTCGCTACAATCACATTTACTGTAGTCAACGATTCCAAATCTGAATTTTCATTCGTTCCTTGTGAATGATCGATATAAACAGCCGCTGATCGTGCTCCCAACGTTTCCATAACACTCTCAGCCAATGATCGAGTCGATAGTTCATTTATATCGATATCTTGCTTAATATCGATTATAATTTGATGCCGTTTTGTACCACTACCAGACGGACTTTGCACTTGATGGACACTGACTTGTGCGTCCGCGTTATTCGAAATATGCTGTTGAATAACATTTGTCAACTGTCCTTCCAAAGTGTTGTCTCTACCCGCCATTTTGTATAATTCGATTTCAGAACACACTCAAGATATTCCACTTCATCGATAAAGCTTACACATCACTATTAGAAGAATTTTGTCAGACTTATAATTTTCAGTCGAGAAATTATTATTTAGAAATTATTGAAGAAGCTAATATTTAGAGGGCTACGCTAATGAACACAGGTATCACTATAAAGTCCTTGAACACACGGCTGGCGGAGGCCGTTTGTCGTTTGTTGTGGCCTACTGCGGCGATGCAGAGCGCAGATGCATTAAAAGTGGGTCAGGGGTGAACGTCCTACCGAAAAATGGTTATTGAATTGTGCGTATTTGTATGGTATTTGTATGGCAGTGTATGAGGCACAATGGTTACATGATGCAGGTAAGGTAAACTTTAGATGTCCTAGATCACGACGCGCTTCGGAGCGCGGTGGCTCTGTCCTCACTGCGGCCTACTACAACGGTGGCGTAGGCTTGCGGCACATTGACTTCCGAGAACACGTCTTGAGACGTGTCTTAAGATTTTTATTGTTTATGTTATTTTTGAAAATAAATAATGCTTCAAACAAAAGTCGAAGTCTAAGCGAGATTTAAAATCAGTTAATTTCTAAAAATAATTTAAATTAAAAAAATCGAAAACGTGTTAAGAAAATTTCAGCTCAATTTGAGACGCGGAATTGTGTCAAATATGAAACAGAAAATTCCATTCCATTTAAGCACAGATTGAGTAGTCAATAAATGTCAAAAACTATGTAATATTACTTAAAAAAGAAGGTTCTCGATTCAACTGTATGTTTTTTTGTATGTATCACTTCAACCCTTTTTAGTGGCCCACTGCTGGGCACGGTTCTGTAGGTTAAGGCCTAAACTCTCTCAACTCGTAAGATAGTTAAGAGAGTTTAGGCCTTAATCCACCAACACTGGCCAATTGCGGGTTAGTAGATGTCACATATCCTCGAATAATTAGTTCTAAGAGCGGCATGCCGGTTTCCTCACGATGTTTTCCTTCACTGATATTGCGCTCAGGTTTCAAAGGCGAGGCTCGTACAGGAATCGATTTTGATTATTCTTTTTTTTTCAAAAGCTCTACTTTCTTGGTCATCCCATTAAAGTTTTATCAAAATCGTATAAGCGGGTTTTGAGTTACATGTTTTGCTTTCAATGCATTTTTTTCTACACTTTACATTATCAAACTATACAAAACTCACTTTTATTTTATATCTTCAGATAAATTTCCCAATCGCATCTCGTGTGAACCGCACCCTATTTTCCTACACGTGCCTACGCCTGCGCTCTTCCACCCTCATTCTATCTCTGTCTAACTCTCTATGTCTATCTCCCTCGATCCTTCGATCGCGCAGGATGACGAAAAATATGTAATCGCGTGGTACAGTTAGCAGCCCAGACGGCCTTGAACTGGACTAGATTTGGGCTAAATAGGTCTCAAGAGTACTAGGGAATAGGGACAACATAGTTTATTAGGTTCTAAAGGGTGCCTATATATATTTTCAATTCATTTAACAATATTATCAGCCTTATAACCATAACACAAACATTTTACTACAGTCCATCAAATCTAAGAAGTACCGTTTGACAGTTCTAAACGTAGTACATTTAGAATTTTATTTTTTGTATGAAAATTGTTTATGTTATGTTAAAATAAAAATAGCTTCATAATTCAATTATTTTACAGGAAAGCTAATAAAAATAGTGTGAATTACGCCTCTATAAAGCTAATTTAATAGAAAACAGTGAAACGTCAAACGGTACTTCTTAGATTTGATGGACTGTAAGTAATCTATATGAAAATAACAATTTTTGTTTGAAGAAATACTTTCAGCGTTTTTACAGTCAAATATCTGTCAACACATCAAAAATTTCATACAATAGGTTGTTTTACTATTTAACAATCAACAGCTGGTTCGACTCCCAGTCGCGCCGATGCGGCGATGTAAAAATTCACACATCTTTGCGTGAATTGTTACATCGCCGCTTCTTAATATCGGTGGAGGAAAACATTGTTAGGAAACCGGCATGTCTAAAAACTGATCATTTAAGGACATGTGACATCCACCAACCCGCAATTGGCCAGCAAGTGTGGATTATTGCCTAAACTCTCTCAACCCGTAAGATAGTTGAGAGAATACCTATGCTCAGAAGTGGGACACTTAAAAGGGTTGAAGTGAATTAGGTAGCCTCTAAAGAAAAATAAAAGTCAATAGTCAATATCTGAAAAGTTCTATTTATTTTGCTGTCGGTACTACGGTTACATCAGTTTCCACGAAATGGCCGAAGTCAACATTACAAAATATTTATTTTCGTCTGAGTGTTAGGTCACTGTATTACTGGGTCTTAAAAACAAAGTTAATTTCCTTATAGAGATGGTGAGTTTGGATTTTTTATGCTGCGTACCTTAGTCTTAGTCTTAAACTAGGACTTATTAAGACCTGGTTTTATTTATAGTAAACCAGCTTTCGCTCGCAGTTTCGCTCGTGCGGTAGGGATGTGAAAATAAAATCGATTGTTAAAAAAGCGATATTGATTGTTAGTTCATCGATTTTCCTTTTTACAGACCTATCTCCAGCAGCGCACATCCTAAAGCTGATGATGAACAGCATTTCTCTTGTATGTATTTATCTGGAACATTGGTTTTATTCATAAGTTCAAGGTACATCTGGGCCCCGATTTATCTCGAAGTCGAAGTAAATTGAAAACTAATAGTATTGTCTTAGATTTACGCGAATATCACACATTGAAATAAAACTACTATTTTATTTTTTATTTTATTTTATCGCGGTTTATTAAAGATTTTAGAACCCGACGTTTTAAAGTCTTTTCAGACTTCATGTTCACGGGTGGACTGAGGTATTTGACGTCCAAAAATATTAATCACAATTATTACTGACTAGGTACCTAGAAACATTATTATTTAAGTTGCGTTCCGATATACCTCAGTCCACCCGTGAACATGAAGATTCACGTTGAAAGAGATAAGTCCGTAAATCCGTTATAAAATAGTTTTATTTCAATTTAGTGTAAATCTAAGAAAATACTTGAGATATTAAGTCAATCACTCAACGCACGACATACAACAAGTAGTAATATGTCGACATAATAATATGTCGATTTCATTGGTTTTTAATCGACATTCACTATTTTTTATGTCGAGTTCGAGATAAATGTGTATCACGAATTAAGGTCTTCAGGGCCTTTATTGCTTCACCGAACTTTTTCGCTGAGCTGTCTCAGGACGGTCGAACCGATTATGTATTTAAAAAAAATGTATTTAATTAGTTTATTCGTTCCTATAGATTGACCGTTTAACTCGCGTATCGCCATCTCAGGTACAAAGTCATAAAACATTAATTAAATCTCATAAAGAACTATTTAACCACAGATAAAAGTAATGTAAGACTATTCGTCACTAATATCCATATCGCTTGAATCATAATCACTGTTTGTGCAGCTTGAGGAGTCAGAATCTTGGCGATAGGCGATACGCGAATTAAACGGTGTATCTATAGTACAAATAACACAAGAAAATATAATTGCTTAGTTTGGGACTAGATGGCGCTGTATGTATATGTAAAAATGTTAAAAAAAACTAGTTAATATTAGTTATAATTTAATCAAATATGATAACAACAGTGCGGCACGTGTTATATCACGCTTAGATAAATATACAGTCGCGTTAACAATTCAGAATAATTATTTATTTATATTTTCAATATACATGTCAAGGTTTAATAGTCCCGAGTAGACTCACGTGAGTGGTCAATCCACGTCCGTGGATCCTGGCTTACAGGAAACTAGCTTACAACCGACGTTTAGCACGAGTGGTCCCTACTTCACCCACTTGGAGGGTGAGTTTTGATTTTTTTTTATTCTGTGTGAGGCTGGCGCTTGACTACAACTTGCCTGATGTTAAGCAATGATGTAGTCTACGTTGGAACGCGCCAGCCTAGTATATATTAACTCATGATTACGAATGATTATCAGTGAGAAGGTAGCAGTGGAATGAGCCTCCATATGGTTAGAAACCTTAAAGGAGCAACAATTCCGACCCTCTCTGCATGGTGTCACCAGATATCGCACCGGAACACGGCAAGGCCGCTTGGCGGTGCGGGTTTGGCTAGTGGGCGGTCACTAACCACGGCCGAAGCCTAGCACCAGTTGATTGTCACCTGATTTATACCACCCGGGGACCACGTGTGGGGATTCAATTAAAGGTGTACACCCACGGACGAAGGTGACTCAGCCCCCAAAAATACTTTCTTTGTTTATACATCTAGACGTCATGCGGAACCTATTCGCCAATCAGTGCACTCTTCATTCCCTTCACTTTGAGGGTTCCGGTGGGACGGAGTGACCGGAATCACCGGTAAAAGATCGAGCAAAGGACCGACGGCTTTACGTTCTCTCCGAGGCACAGGAGTTTCACACAACGAACATCCTGATTTCGAACTCATCATCATCATCAGCCTATTCTAGTCCACAGCTGGACCACTGAGCATGATCTTCAGCAGCAGAAAATCGAACCTGCGAACCCGGGACTAGAGAGAAGACTTCTATAAGATACCAGGACACTTATACAAGACCTATAGGCTATACCTATGTGACTCTGCAGCTGTTCCAAGGACGGCACACCCACTGCGGACTGACTGTCTGATATAGCAAAAATGTGTCTTATTTTTATTAAGTTAGAGTGTTTTTTGGGTTGTAAGGGAGTTTTATTTTGACTGGAGCTAATTAATGTCGATTTACGGCGTCGAGTAATAGCAATATTACCTCCCGACGAAAATAAGGGGTGTTATACGTTTGATGTTGACCGGTCTGTTAGCGTAGTGGTCAGTGGCCCTGACTGCTAAGCCGGAGGTCGTTGGTTCGATTCCCACCCAGGAGAAATATTTGTGTGATCAGGATGATTGTTTCTTCCGTGTCTGGGTGTAATTTTTCTGTAATATGTTTGTATGTATCAACTAGCTTTCCGACACCGACTTCGCTTCGTAATTCGGTTATCGCGCCAAACCGATAACCTCTTTTATGGCAGTCGGATAAAAACTATCCTGTAGCCTTCCTCGGGTCTCACACTATCTCCATGCCAAATTTCATCCTAATCGGTTAAGTAGTTTCGGCATGAAAGCACGACAGACAAGTTATATTTGCGTTTATTAAGGACTAGCTTTCCGACAGCGGCTTCGCCCGCGTGTATGTTGGTTATCGCGACAAAACACTTTACCTTCTTTTTGCGCACTCGGATAAAATTATACTATGTCCTTTCTCGGGTCTCAAACTACCTCCATACCCAATTTCATCGAAATGGGTTCAGTAGTTTAGGCGTGAAAGCAACACAGACAGACAGACAGAGTTACTTTCGCATTTATAATATTAGTAAGGATGATATAACACAGCAAATGTAATTGCTTAATTTAAAAAACTGATAATTTCACACGTACATAATATTATACATATATTATGTAACGCCTAAAAGTTATAAATAGCAACAAAAATAAGTATAGCATCAAGTGTAAGAACGATCGGTGACGGTAGTGAAGAGATATTATTTTCCTATAAAAGTACTTTTTTGCTCCGGCTTCCCTTTTCCAGACTTCCACCCTTCGCCACCGTTGCTTAGACACCTCTCCGTGAATAAGCACAGTCACTATCTATAAGTTTACGAGCAGCGGTGGCGCAGCCTTTGAAATATTAGGTCACAGGTTCTATTCCCAGTCGTGCCTTCGCAACTTTGTGTTAAATTTCATCGCCGCTACTCGATATCGGTGAAGGAAAACATCGTGAAGGCAACGGGATGTCTAAGAACTAAACATTCGAGCACCGACCCGCTATTAGCCAGCGTGTGTGGAGGCCTAAACTGTCTCAAGTCTATGCGTCAACTGTCAACACGCCGACAGTTCACGTGCCTGCGCGCGCGCACCTCTACACGTGATGCAATAAAAAACATACACACACAAACATGTATATGTATGTATGTAAACAAATATGTAAATACATTTATTCATAAAAGAAATTTTGAATGAATAAAATAGGTTAGTATTCATTTACATAATTAGTTTTTGAATCGGTTTCATACACTTCGACCTTTTTTAGTGTCGACACTGGTAGACTCGGTTATTCTGTCAACTGTCTTACAAGTTGAGAGAATTTAGGCCTTAACCTTAATCCACAAACGCTGGTTCAGTGCGGGTTGGTGTTCCTTCACCCTTTTTAGTGTCCCACTGCTGGGCACGGGTCTTCTCTCAACTATCTTACTAGTTGAGAGAGTTTAGGCGTTAATCCACACACGCTGTCCAAGTGCGGGTTGGTGGATGTCACATGACCTCGAATGATTAGTTCTTAGACATGCCGGTTTCCTCACGATGTTTTCCTTCACCGATATTGAGCAGCGGCGATGAAACAACTCACACTGAGATGTGTCACACTATGATGACACACTTTGATTTTATAATCTTATTTGATATAGTTTCGTTAGAGTTACTGCTACATTTTATTATTATTATTATTTGTGTTAAGTTTATTGTTATAATGAAGGGTAAAGCTTTACATAGTGGAGAAAGAAATCTCGTGTTAAAGGTGTTGGACTTTTTTGAAAACGAATAAAACTTGAGAGGTGTCAAGGGACACCCGGATGGAACGAACTTAAAAAAAAACAAAAAACCTGTATACACTCAACAAAAATAATCGTCGCGACACCACACTGTTCAATGCGAAATAGTAATGAAAATATCTGGATTGCTTTCTATAAGAGAGAGAGAGAGAGAGAGAAAGAGAGAGAGAGAGAGAAACATGCGCACGCCGCACAGCTTACAACAGCTTACTATAGCAAAAGTGTCGTGACAACTTTTCGTAAGAATTTTTTGCGTCTAGCCCCCTTTCACAACGCGCGATAAGGAACTTCGTTCCAAAAACGGAACAAACAGCTGTGTTTACCTGTTGATCAGGCAGTAAAAATACCTGAAGGCTTTTAAAAATTTCAGGATTAGTAGACAATTATTATTTCATTAAAATAACTACGGCAAATATTACTTCACCCCGATCTCTCGACAGCACAATCATTAATTCTACGAGATAATTACAGATCGCTAAGATTACATTGGATTAAAACGAGCACGTGTTTGTGTGCGCACTTCCTGACGATGCAACCGTCCATCACAAAGTGTCAGCCCTTCTAAGACGGCCGCTTCACCCGTGCTCGGTGTTCATTCGTTCGTTCATATTGTTATTTTCGAGTGACAGCTGACTTCAAAGACGAACGCGATGACAGCTGATGCATTGAGAAGTAGATGTGCCCACATACCTGTATGGAATAAAAAAAATAGCAGAGACGTAGTCGCGAGTGGAAACTTGTTGTGATATTTTTTTGTTCACAGTACAACTTTCTGTGACGCACCGCTAGTACCTACTTTACGCATCGTCACACGACACTGTGATGCGTAGTAAAATCACTTAATAACAAAATCAATACTACTAACCGTGCATCCACACCGCAGTTACTTTTTATTGAGCAACATTTTCAAATGTTACTGAGCAACACTCGATAGCAATAAGTTATTCTTTGTTAGTAAATGTTGCCGTGTTAGTCAATGTTGCTCTAACAATCGATAACATTGTTAGATTATGTTACCTCAACAATGCGTCGATATCGTCGACGGGCTGGTGCGGTGGCGTGGTCGGTAAGATACTTGCTTTTCACGTAGCAGGTCGTGGGTTCGATTCCCACCCGAGACAAACATTAGTGATGAACATTTGTGTTTGTGTCGAGTCTAGGTGTAAATATCTATTATATGTATATATTTACAAAAGAAAAGTATTATATGTTTAGTATATACCAGTTATCTGGTTTCCATAACACAAGCTCAGCTTAGTTTGGGACCAGATGACCGTGTGTGTTAATGTCCCAGAATATTATTATTATTATTATATATGTGTTCGATTGTTGTCGAAAGTTATTTTTTGTTATCTTTTGTTGAGCACTCAACAATTAGTAACAACTAGTCTCAAAAGTAATGCCAGGCCAGGGGTTATTGAATGTTACCTTGTTGCAAAATGTTGCTCAACAAAAAGTAACTGCGGTGTGGATGCACCGTAAGGTGGTCAATTCGTAGCGCTCCGTAGTACCTACTACGATAAATACGCAACGCAACGAAACAAGAAAGTCATGATAGTACATAATAATTTATTTACAACAATCATTTTTCGTCGAGCTAGGTGGAGTGAGGCCTATGTCCAGTTGTAGATAGCAATAAGCTGATGATGATTTATTTACAAACGTACGTGTTTTGTAGCGATCAAAGGGTATTCTTCGAGTTAAAAAGTTAGGTTAGAACCCGCACGAATTTAATCAGAGAGGCTTCCTCCCGTGCCTTGAAGAGCACGTTAAGCTGTATGAATCATTACAGATAGTCAGAAGCCTAATATGGTCACCTAATATGACACCTGGTCTAACTATCTCGACTACTGGTTCCCTACGGGTCGAGGTCTGATGGCAATCGCTCGTTTAATACTGATAGCTAGCATCAGGTTAGACTGGTAGCTGATCCTAGTAGAAATGGGAAAAGGGCAAGGGAAATAATACTGATATGTTTAGTAAAATCTTAGAACAACCTACAAAAATACGCTTTAGTTAACTTTTACTATAACCTTCACACGTGGGAAGTCTTGAACGCGAATTCATAGTCTGATTTTAGGTAATCGTTTTTAAAAAAATGCTCTAACGGTTTATCATAGAGATACAGCAGACAGAAAGATCTGACATGACACTTTCCCATATAATACCTATACCAGAAGTATATAGATTTACTGGCGTAATATTTACAAGAATGTTTAGCCATTCTCAGTACCTATTCTCAGAAATATCGGCAATACAATCACAATTTATAACTATAATATTCGACGGTATTTAACATTCGATTCTTATTCATGCATTTACCATAACTTTGTATTGTAAAAACGACTTAGTACGTTTTGCATAAAAACCATATTAGCATACTATTATATTGTTACTTACGTACATATAATTACTTTCAGTAAGTACAAAGTAAAAACCAGTCAGCGCACTCTATTATCCAATAGCGGTACTAAATTGCGAATTTAAAAGTAAAACTATTTCAAGTCACGTGCGCCAGCTAACGGGAGATAGCCGAACTGCGTTCATTGAACTCCCGCCATTCGTTGCGCAACTTTCGAAATGTCACGTAGGGTTCGTGGCGCGAATTTTTAAATAGGTGTGTTCGAATTTGAAATATTTTATAGGTCGCCATTTATATGAATGTCCTGTAGTCGTTGTTACGGTGTTTTTTTTTTACTGTATTTTTTGGCGGTTACTGTTTAGTAGACAATAATTTTTTGTACAAGAATTTGGTATGCAGTGTCCTAGTTCTGGTTTTGATATTTACAAACATTACCAGATTAGAAAAGAACGATAGGGCCTTTTGTTGTATTGTCATACATAAAATATTTTCATAGAAATATGCATAATTTTGGCAATTTTTCCTTACCAAACACTTACCTACTTTAGCTTTCTTATGTGGGTTGAGTGAGTTCAGCATAACTGTCACCTATACCTACCACAGATAATATAATACTTGCTTATACTGACTTTTGTTTAGACTTTGATATTAACTGTCATTAAGTTATCTGTATAAATATATACTTATTTAAACTTGACACTGGCAAAATTGCGGAATAATTTCTGCAGAGGCCATAATTAAAAGAAGAAGAAGAAAAAAACCTTTTTAACAGTCAGCCCAGTCAATAGTCAGATTTTAAAAATGGAAGTAGGTACCAATTTGTCGGCTCCCTTAAACCACTCAACTCTGGGTACGCAACTGTTCTTTCTCAAAGGTAAATGACCAACTGAATACACAAAATATAAATTAAAAACCAGCTTTTATATTTAATAATCAATAGAATAACACGACAAATATAACGGTGTTGTAGTAAATACTAAAGATTTTAACAAGACGATTGGGCGGACCGGTCGGGGTGAATGACCGCATTCGGCACCGTTCTAGTAAATGAACGAATGAATGATAGTCGTGGGTATGGCAAATTTTTGTATCTGTTTACATTTTTTACAATTTCCTAGCAATATTTTTTTATTCTATGATTTAGCTGTTGGGGATAAATTCCCTTTTGTATAGTTTTTTAAGTGTATGTTACGTTTGGATATTAGGTATGTATGTTTCTCTAATTTCTAAAGGACAAAATGTGCTGAAATTTCATCCATATGGATGTTACCTTAATCATGAAATACGCAACTCCCAAAATTAAATTTTCGAGTTTTGAACTTCAATTAGTGTCCATTTTGTAAACGCTACACTGGCATAATAATTTCTTTGTTTACATATTCGTAACTTCCGCAATGGTATGAAAAAGGGATGTAGTTACAAAAGCCAAACAAAAGTTCGTAAAAAATATATATTATTGAGCTGTTGTGTCAATTGTGGTTCCCGTGACCTACTGGTAAAAAATTAATAATTACAATATTTTCACACATACACAGCACCATCTAGTCCCAAATTAAACTACATATTATATTTGCCTGTGTTAAGGGTATAAGGAATGGACATAATATTTTTTTTTTTTATAAATATATATGTACGTATTATACATAAATTACACCCAGACACAGAACAAATAATCGTGCTCATCACACCAAGATTTGTCCTGGTTGGGAATCGAACCCACGACCATCAGCGTAGCAGTCAGGGTCACTACCCACTATGCCACCAGGCCAGTCAAATTTGCTGGGACAGTCAGGGGGTTTAGTAGGTACCCTTCGGAAGTCCCACATACCCCCTGCCCTGCGCCCACTCGGGACGGGGATAACTCTAGATTTCCCCGGGAAAAAATAATACATAATTATGTGTGCTACTGTTAATCCTGGCTTACAGGAGTGACAGTGGTGAGATTGTGGTGGAAAAAAATATTTGCTGTTCTTGTAGGAGGCTTTACCTTACCTTTTTTACACAAACAACTTTTTTTTTCCTATAATAGGTTTGCACTTAACCACAACTTGCCTGATGTGAAGCATGTTGCAGTCTACGATGGAACGCGCTAACCTAATAAATACCGATTCACTCGAGACTTGAAGACAGGTAGATTATAGCTATCGGGAAACAGAGATGCCAGCAACGAATTCCACAACTTGGCAACATATAACAATAATTCACACGATAATTTACTTAGTATCAGGATCAAATCAATGACCTATTGGCATTACAATCGATTATTTGGAACTAACAATTAAAATCAAAAGGTCATCACAATGTACTTTCACCAATTAATTATGTTTATAGAAAAGTTTGTAAAGATTTGGTACTTGATAAGTCTATTTCGAAAGTATTCTTTTCTACCCGACTGCACCAGGAGGGCTATGTTATTCGAGTGTATGTATAATAATAATAATCATTTATTTGCCTAATAATAATAACGTATATACACTATGTATATTTCTTTGGCGTGCTCTAGTAGAGCTTGTCGCCTCTGAGCTTGAGAGATATCATTAGATTTATCTTAGTCGTCAGAGTGACCCTGGTTACATCAAAATTATGAAAAAATGTATATCTATTTAGAATTTTTCGTGCCAAATCAGTTTTCCATTCAATTAAGTCGGCAGTGGGGTTTTATATTTTCCAGATAATTTGCTTGTTTGCTAATTGGGTTGTTTAAGGGTGGAATAAGTTTAACGTGTGTGTCCATGTATCTCTGTACCTTCGTAGCGCCTAAACAGAAAGAGATTTTGCGGTTTTTTTATGCTAGCTGGTGGCCAAGTTTACTACCTAAACTATCTTTTATCAACCCCCGACACACGAGGGGTGTTATAAATTTGACGCGTGTCTGTGTAGAACTTTATTGTCTTGTCCAGGTCTTGTAAAGGGATAGGTCAATTTTGATGCGTTAATTTTCACAATTGCGCAGAAAAGTTTTATTTCAAAATTTTCAAATTCAAGTTTTTTTTCATTCAGTTAACAATGATCCATGGGTTAGTAACATTAACTTACAAAACTATTGTTAGTAATTATAAAAATAAACAAAAGATGTGATTTAAAAATTAAAAGCAAATTTGTAAGCCACAAGAACACAATATTTTAATTGGAGTCTTTAATCAATCAATCAATCAAATACTTTACATTTTCGAATTTGTGTATGTAATACGTTGTGGGAATTTGTCAGTATAATATAATATCCAATTTGTGGGTTGCATAACACGATTTTTTTATGCTGCAATAGGCTTGGGCATGATGTCTGATGTCCAGCAATGATGTAAATATACCGATTCACTCGTGATTCCGAATGATTATCGGTGGGAAAGTGGCAGTGGAATGAGGCTCCATATGGTAGGAAACCATAAAGTAGCAACAATTTCGACACACCCTCTTAAATGGCATCACCAGACATAGCACCGGAACACCGCAAGCAGCTTGCCGGCTTTGACGAAGGACGAAGCTTACCACCAATTAATTACCAGTAAACATAATTTTACCAGTTGATTGGTTGTCACCTGATTTGTACTACCCGGGGACCACGTGTGGGGATAAAAGGTGCACTCCCACTGACGAAGGTGACGCAGTCCCCAACGGTCCAATCTTCATAGAAATGGTTCTTAGCTTAAAATATATAGGTCAAGGTTTATTAAATCTTTTAATAGGAGTTATTTTATTAGGGTTCCGTACCTCAAAAGGAAAAAACGGAACCCTTATAGGATCACTTTGTTGTCCGTCTGTCCGTCCGTCTGTCAAGACCCTTTTTCTCAGGAACGCGTGGAGGTATGAAGCTGAAATTTATATCAATTACTCAGGTCTACTGTCCCTTGAAGCTGTGAAAAAATCAAACTTCTAAGCCAACGCAATCAAAAGATACAGCCGTTTATGCCGCAAATTTTCGACACTTGCAAGGGAATCAAAACCTACAGGGTGCTTCCCGTGAACTCAGAATCTTGAAATTTGGTACGAAGCAACGTCTTATAGCATAGATAAAGGAAAAATTACGAAAATCATAAATTTTTAGTTACATCACATAATATATTTTTTTTTAATAATTTAAAACTTACTACCCATTTCCTCATAAACGCGTAGAGGTATTAAATTGAAATTCATACCAAATACTCAGGTCTATAATACCTTTGAGCTGTAACAAAATCAAACTTCTATGTCAACGCAATCAAAAGAAACAGCAATTTAAGCTGCATATTTTGAAACTCGCAAGTACTCGCAAGGGAATCAAAACCTAAAGGGTACTTCCAGTCGACCTAGAATCTTGAAATTTGGCATGAAGCAACGTTTTATAGCACACATAAAGGAAAAATTCCGAAAACCTTAAATTTTGTAGTTACATTACAATTATAATTACATTTATTACATTTATAATATAATATACAAAATATAATAAAAATACCATAGTTATGACTCGATTGTCATAATGAACGAACTTAGTAAACCTTGCAGGTTTGTACGGAACCCTCGGTGCGCGAGTCCGACTCGCACTTGACCGGTTTTTTTTACATAGTAGGTACAGCTGACACCGTACATTCTTGATTTCCTATGCCTACTCCAAAGTGTAGTAACTTAAGCAGCTGGAAACAGTGGCAGCGGTAACGCAGTGGTATCAGCCTCGCCTATATAAGGCCGCGGATTCGATCCCGAGTCGTGCTCACACATGTTTGCGTGAATTGTTTCATCGCCGCTGCATATCACTGAAGGTAAACATCACAAAAAAATTGTCATATCTTAGAACTAATCATTCGAGGACATGTCACGTTCGCCAACCTGCACTGGGCCAGCGTGTGTGAATTAAGGCCTAAGCTCTCTCAATTCGTAAGATAGTTAAGAGAGACATGGGCCCCAATCAACGCACTTTAGACGTTTATATCTAATAGACAAATGTCGAAAAAAATGGCGATTTCGTTAGTTTTCAATTAATATTCGCTTTTTTGGCAAATTTATATTTAAGACTAATGTCTACAGAGCGGATCTCAGGGCCCTGTGGCGTAAAAAGGGTTAAAGTGACTCTTAATAAGGGCGCAGACATAAGAAATATTATTTTCAATTAAAAATTCCATAATTGAGTGTTGTGTTATATGTGTTCGTTAATTAGGATTAGAAAAACTGAAAAAATATAAAGATGTCTAGACGCGATGTAGACCAATGAATATTTCGTGGGTTCAACGAACCGCTTTCTTAAGTTTTTGTGCTTGTATCGAAACTGACACTTAGTTTATTAGAATATGAAACTTGCTTTCGCCTGTTACTTCGTCTGCATGAAATTCTGAAAATATCCCAAGAGAAAATTGTCATTACTGGATAAGAATGGCCGTCTGAAGTGCAATAAGCCAGTGATTTCATATGCTATGGTGTACGACTGCGATCAGACTTCGAAACCTTAGGGAATCAGTAGCCGAGATGGTTAGACCAGTCCATTCTGATGAGGCCATTTAAACCTCTCGTTTTGTCTTTTTTTTATCCTGAAATAAGCCTGCGCTTGACTGCAACTTGTGTGCATGTTAAGCAATGATGTAGTCTACGATGGGACGCGCCTGTCCACTATACCGATTCATTCGTGGTTACGAATGAATTTCGGTGAGAAGGTGGCAGTGGAATCATGCTCCTTATGGTCAGAAACCGTAAAGGAGCAACAATTTCGATCCACCCTCTTAAATGGTGTAACCAGACATCGCATCGAAACACGGCAAGGCCGCTTGGCGGTGCGGCTTTGTCTGGTGGGTGGTCACTAACCACGGCCGAAGTCTACCACCAGTTAATTACTGGCAAACTTAATTACCAGTTGATTGTCACCTGACTTGCACTACTCGGGGGCCACGTGTGGGGATTCAGATAAAAGGTGCACTCCCACGGACGAAGGTGACTCAGTCCCCGAATCTTCTAACTTTTCAACTCCTCCTTTTATCTTTCTGATTATATTTGACGGGATCTAAAGCAGTTTATGTATCCCGGGACTAAGCCGGATTTAAATCCCAAGTCCCTACACGGGGCCGCTGTTGGTCCTGGCTTATAGGAGTAGGTTGTAGGTTGCGATGGGGGGTTAAGTGTGTGAGTAAACCGGGTGCCTGATTAAATTAGGCTTCTGACAATATGTAACAATTGTCATAGATATTTTAACGTGCTCTCCGAGGGGCAGAGGATAGTCCCTCAACCAACCAGACACTGTAACAAATGTTTGTTGATACAGAACGGATTTTCATGCAGTTTCATCTATCATTAAAAAAAGAAAAATGACAAATGATTTATTGTATCTCACACATTGTTTACTTAAACCTAGATGAGTCGCCTCCAGTAAGTATGGTCATACTTGTGTTGGAGTTGACTCGCTTCTTCCATCATTCTATCCGTTTTTACGTGATTTGCTGTTTCAATTATACCTAGTACATGTCAAGTTGTCGTTATTTAATATAATTTAAACAGCAAATCACGTGATTCTTTTTTTTTTTCGAGCAATGGCGTTCCACAGCCGCCGCGCCGCCGGTCCCACGGCGTCGCATGCACGGAACGCGTCCGTATAACGGGTGCATACAGTTACCAGTATGTGGGTGAGGCTAACTGCGTTCACCGTTAGCTACGTCATAGGGGGGATAGTGTCAAGTGCAAAACCTTTATGCAATACTATAATTAAACCTCTTTGCGAAAAAATGTATGTAATCTAACCTCTTTGGTAACAGCGCGATGCTACAAAAAAAATGAGTGTTCGGTTTTTAAATTTTCATTACAATTTTTAATTAAATGGCTTTTTTAGTTAGCAGTATGTGTGAAGCTAACAGATTATTGCGTTCATCGTTGCCTACGTCATAGGGCATTCGACTTCTATGTCAAAAAATTTAATTATTCTACCTCTTTGATAAATGCTGCTAGAATAGAAAAAAAATGGTGTTCAGCTTTTCAATTTAGTTAGCAGTATGTGGTTGAGGCATTGCATTCACCATTACCTACAACATAGGAGCAGTGTTAAAAGCAAATTATGTAGACACTCTTTGGTAACAGTTTTCAAATTTGGTGACGGATGTTATTACGTGCTATAAAAAAATTCGGTTGAAAAATTTGTCCGGCTTTTACCTTTTAGCGGCGGTATTACCTCAATGTAAGTGAGGTAGAGGAGTTTAAAAATACGTGTCTTGGGCTAATTGAGTTCACTGTTAGCTACGTCATACGAATGGATAGTAAATGCAAGTTTTTATGAAATTCTACCTTTTTCCGAAAATAATGTATGTAACCTCTGTGGTGATTGCCGCTTCGTCTGTGGGTTGTACACATTTAATTGAATCCCCACACGTGGTCTCCGGGTGGTGCAAATCAGGTGACAATTAACTGATGTAGGCTTCGGCCATGGTTAGTGACCACCCACGAGCTGCACCACCATGCGGCCTTGGTATGTTCAGATGCGTTGTCTGATGACACCATGCAGAGAGCGTGGGTCGGAATCGTTGCTCTTTTAAGGTTTCTTTCCATGTGGAGGCTCATTCTACTGCCACCTTCATCGAAAATCATTCTTAATCTGAGATAATCGGTATACTGGGCTGGCGCGTTCCATCGTAGACTAAATCATTGCTTGACAGGCAAGTTGTAATCAAGCGCAAGCCCATTTCAGAATAAAAAAAGAATGGGATTTAAATTTTTTAATTTGGTGTTTTGTATTTGTTTATTATAGAGTCAACTGTTTATTTTTAGAACTTGACCTTGTACCTACTAAACTAGACTGATATTATTATTTTTTAGTTAGGTTTTCTTTCGTATGGTAAAGTTTAAGACATTAATTAGATAGAGCACCCTAAACGAGAGTAACTATTTCTTTTTCAAAATTCCCTTTGATTAAAAATTTTATTTTAAAAATCTGTGTAAAATATGTTTTCAGTTAAAAGCAAAGTATACACATTTCAGATGTCAACGAAATATCGATAACAACGAACTATCGATATGTGTCCCATCACTAGCCGAGTACCGTTCGCTACGTCACAAAGAAAGGGATTGTACAACGGTACTCAGGGCTCGCCCTACTGTCGCTTTTCTATTAACTGTAAACTGCGTGCATTTTCTTGTTGCGCTCATATTTGTTACTCTGTCTACCCCGGTAAAATAATAAATAAGGCTTAGGTTATAGTTTTGTAAATTGTAATTTATAATTTAGTAAAAATCTTTTTGTAGAAGTTTTCATAATCGAATAGGTAAATACAAGTAGGTACATAAATATCTAATATCTAATAAGTATTACTGTAATATTACTTTTTATTAAATTGTTATTTCTGTAAACGCAATTATTGGAAATTGTAACTGCAATTATAGTAAACTTTAAATTGATTGACAATATAATGATGTTCTACAGTGCACGTAAAAACACCAACAAAAAGAAATTATTCGAAAGTCAGAATTTCAAATATAGAACACATCCTTGCAACCATAGACGAAAGTTCTAGACTTCCATACGCGGTGACTAGGTCATCGTTGCTTTTGAGAGATTTGGTCGGTGTTACGTCATTAAAGGCCTACTATTTTAATCAAATGTTACAAATGTTACAATCGAAAATTCAGGTGCGTATTTAAATATTGTGAAATAATTATTTTATGAATATAAATATACGAAATATTATATATGTTAAGATTTTGTTATATGAAATCGCTAAATTAGATAATATATTACTAGTAGAAAAAAAAATTCGGATAAATAAGAAAGTTAATTCGTATGCTTAATTAATTTAGAAAAAATCTATAGTAACAATATTATTTAAAGGTATGATAAAATAGTTACAGAAATGGCTCATTGAAAATTTACAAGGTTTTCAGAATTCCGCCATTCCTGGCGGAAAAAATACTCTTGAGTAATAAGAGTATATCTAAATATTTTAGTTAAACTTTATCCTTTATTTACATGCCAAAAATAGACACTTGCAACACCAGAAGCACCAATTACGAGTGATTCAATTTCAACATGTCAACGCGCGCTGGCTACCTCACTCACAGTCAGAAAATCAACAAAAATATTACACTGTGTATTCTGTAAGTTTGAGGTACTTATGTATATTTTGCATCCAATCTTTAACATTATGGGCACATATTACCTAATAGATGAAACCTACAGGTTCGTTTCCTAAAAATGTCTAGTCATTTTAAATATCGAATCATATTAAACATCTGTCATGACGTCATACAAAAAAATCAAAGAAAAGCTGAAGCATATTTCGTAATTTAAAAGTCAAAAATGGCTTTTTAAAGATGCAAATGTAAAAGAAAGTGACAGATTATATCAAATTTGAAATTATAAAAACCGAGTTTTCGTATGAAATTCAAATATTATCTTTGTTTCGACGTTTTGTGTTTCCGTCAACAGATCCTAAAGTGCATTCACCTTTTAAAGTAATGGTCGCCCTCACTTTGCTTTGATTGTAATATAATCGTGCCACAACGTCTTACCCCCCAATATAAACTAGTTAAAACCTTTCCAAAGAAACGTGCTATCAAATGGAAAAATAATTTTCCTAATCCTCTTAGTAGTTACAGAGAAGAAGGCGTATAAATAAACAAAACCCTTAGCTTTATTAGGATTAAATTACATTTTCAATCAAGAGAGAGACAGAGAGAGATTTGAATAATTTAATAATCTTAGTTTCAACACTTTAAAGTCCTCACTGATGATCTTTAATTTCCAAATGTTGAAAACCATTAAAATTCCCTTAGAATTTATTGTCTCATTTAAACTTCTTAATCATTCTATTAATAGACACACCATATTAGTTGCCTTTGCCTCCTTTTATTTTAAAACTATATTTAATCTGTATCTTACCTCTTATTGTGCTGGGCATTGTGTCAAAAATCCTTTGCGAATTTCACCAACAATAAATCCATGTAACGTCACTAATCAAATACAATTATTATCCATTCTCAGCCATTTTCACTAGTTAATACACAATTAACACCAGTTCACCGCACTTCACAATTTGAAAACTTCAGTTTGGCGCCAACAGAACTGTCAATGTCAGATTTCCCGCGTTTTCATTCGAATACGTCCTAGAGACGTGGTGTGGCGGTGGGTTGTGCTTTTTTCGATGCGGCGCGCGCCCGAGACTCGGGCTAACTGTATTTTTTTTCGTGCGAACACTAACGGTGTTAAGGCCGGTTCTTCCACTCATCTTCTACCAGCGGACCGTGATTTGGAAGCGTGGATAATTCGATTTACTCGATAGCTGTCAATGATTCGAGTTTTCCGGTTTTTTGGCGAAGGTTGTTGCCATCGTTATGAGCTTGCAGTTATTTTGCATAGCTCAATAGAAGTCGGAATATTTCGAAATTTTTAAATAAAACGAGAATTTTGAGTTAAGTTTATTGACCTTTGTGATTCAGCAGTTTTGAATAGTTTAAAGCAATTTCTTTCAACTGTACTTGCTTTCAACATAATAATGTACATACTTTAGTACTATTGTCTGATTCTTATTGCTTGAAGAAAGATTTTCAGACATCACAACCATTTTTACTGATATTTCCTCTTTATTTTAGTCTATAATTCAGCCATTATTTTCTTAAGTCAGCATTATCATCCTGAGCAGATAGATACACATCTCAAGTATTTATCTCTCCGATTCACTGGTAACGCCTTCCTGGGTCTAAATCCGGTGGAGTAAAAGCAGCATGAAAACAGCTACAACCTAAACATAGCTTGGCGTGGCACTGCGCCTTCAAACAATAAGTGCCTTTACTGGTTCATTATGTTGATCAGTAATTCTTTGCGGGTAGACTTTTTTTGGATTAAATCTTCACCATCTCTAATACCTCCCCTGTAAGATTAACAGGGCACGCATGAAGAGGCTGGGCTTATAGCCTAAAGCCTGCTTAAGCTATAAGCTTAGTATAAAACCCAAAATGCTATTCACAATTGACGGACTGGTCGCGTGATCAGTAGATACTTGCTTTTCAAGCCACTGGTCGTGGGCTCGAACCCCACATGAGACAACATCTGTTAGATGAACATGTCTGTTTGTCTTGAGCCTGTGAGCAATTATTTATTATAGGTATTATAGGTATATATTTACAATAGAAAACTAGTATATGTATAGTGTATACCAGTTGTCTAGTTTCCATAACACAAGCTCTTCTTAGCTTGGGACCAGATGACCGTGTGTGTTAATGTCGAAGCATGTACTATTATTATATTATCACAATTCCGATAGAGAACCAAACTGATCGAAATATCATACAGGATTAGGCAACTGAGGTGGCAGTGGGCTGGCCATATCTATCGAAGAACAGATAACTGCTGGGATAAGCGAGTTCTTCAGTATAGAACAGCAATCGTAATATAGGATGCCATCCAGATAGTTGGATTGAGTGGTCATTCACAAATGATATTAAAGAGGTAGTCCATTAATTGATGCTGGTTTATAATGCGTAGGCTGGACATTACCTGATGTTAAGTTCTAATTTACTTTATCAGCTGTTTACATTGACCTGCTGGTAGTTCAAATGTTGTTTTTATACTAGAAATCACCAACGCTTTGCTTTGGGGGTAAAATAATTCCATAGAACAGGAATAATAATAATAATAATATTTCTAGGCGGTTAATAGACTCTTCGTGTGACCAGAGGGCTGGCCTTCATCTTGGTCAAAGAATTATCATTGCCATACAACGTGGCAATGCTGCCAGCCTTCTGGGCACATTCCCCCAAGGCCTCGATTCGGAGGAATTTTATGACGCCTTATCTAGTTTTTAAGATAGAATTTTAGAATTAGTCTATTTATTTTCTTATATTTTATGTAAATACTGTGTTAATGTTATAAAATAAATATTAGTATTCTTATCGAAAATTGTTATTCTAGGAATTAAAAAAAATCACAATTCCATAGAACCATATTATAGTCAAATATATTTCCAATACCACTCGGAAATAATATTTAAATATCTGTTTAGTAACTTTAGAGATTATTCATTACAAAGTTAAGTAAAAAACACAAATCTGGGTATAACACCCTTAAAAAGGCGTTTGAGATTTTCAGAGGGGCATAGGTAAACCCAGAGAGGAGACATGAGAAGCTGCAGATGGGTTGCAGCTGCAAATGGGTTAAAATTGAGATAGGCTCTAGAAAAAAAGCCAATTCTACCAATGGCATAATGCAAGATAGAGAATCTATGGATGAGAAGGTTCAAGTTTTGAGGGGCTATATTGCGCTTTTCATAGCCAAGACGGGTCACTAGTCTAAATTATGATGTAACTATAAAGATAAAACTACCAACGGATTTCCTTCTGTTAAGTAGATAATTTAAAAGTTAATAAGTAGTTATATTATTTTAACTGAGTATATTTGTGTATCAAGAATGTTTGCAGGTGTATTAGCGACAGGTGTTTGGTATAAACTATAGATAACCATTAATAGCTTAAATTTTTTTGTAAATTAAATAACTGCATGTAATGTTAATATGAGGAAATCATAAAAAAAATCACCTAATTGTATGAAATCATGTTATTATAACTTCTGAATAAATAAATCTTATTAAGCTAATATAAATGTACTGGATATAATAATCAAATATTTAACACCACACTTAGGATATGGGATAGTTAAATATAAATATGCCATTTAAAAAACTTACTAGTACAAATTTCGACAAATATCATTTTGCAAAATTTTATTATTTTATTTTCGACAAATACCATTTTTGCAAAATGTAATCATTTTATTTCATCGTATTTATTTATTTCCTTGGAAAACAAACAGTAGTAACAACATAAGTACAGAAACACATGATCAATTAAATGTTTTCGCATAAAAATAATAATGTTAAAATAATTTTACTACATTAATTCTGTGTTTATTATTTCATGACATAAATGTATATTACAATGTAACCTACCTAACTATTTATTGTTTTAAATTGACATCAAAATTATTATTTTTGCTACATTTTGAGTTTACTAGCTTGGTGGACTTTTTTTTAAATAGTATAATTAATATGTTTTTATATGTATGTAATACCTACCTACTAAATATTTAGCATGCGCATGTGACGGCAAAATATGGAGAACTGTGTGCCTTTTTTTATAACATACATATATGTATACATCGTCCATGTTTGCAAAGAAATTAATAATTTTAATTTGAATGATTTAGAAATAAAATAACACGAGTTAAAACGACGGAGCGTTTACGATAATTTTACCAACGTCCCATCTCTACTATTACCTTAAGGGTGTGACGTCTATACATTCCTGAAAGTATAAAGTGCGAATGGAATAGTTTTGAGTTGACGTGCCGGTGGCGTGGTCGGTAAGATACTTGCTTTTCACGCCGCAGGTCGTGGGTTCGATTCCCACCCGAGACAAACATTAGTGATGAACATTTGTGTTTGTGTCGAGTCTGGGTGTAAATATCTATTATAAGTATATATTTACAAAAGAAAAGTATTTAAGTATAATATATACCAGTTATCTGGTTTCCATAACACAAGCTCTGCTTAGCTCGGGACCAGAATCAGATGACCGTGTGTTAATATCCCAAAATATTTATTTATTTAATAGTTAGCTGTACAATTGTCTTACGGAATAGAATGGTTGTATTCTCGTATAATTTTCATTTGTTCACTACATACATCTAGACACTGTTATTACGGATAGAATTAGGATATTACCATTATTTTATTTTTCTGTGTTCGTTATCGACCATCGTATAGTAGCTATCTCGTTTTTATCTAAATAAACTTTTTTAGTTGCATGTAGTTGCTGATAGAGGCGCTGTACTTGATTTCATACAAAGAACATAGTTAAATACTACATAAAAGGGGCCTAACCTTTTAATTTTATTAAGGGTTAACTTCCCTCCCCTCGTTGACAGTCAAAGAAGTCCTTTAAAAAGCAATAGGTAAGACGCTAAAATGAAATTATTTTTATAAGAGATTAAAAACTAAATTAGAGACAACCCTCACAGATTTTGCTAAGAATTTAAATTCAAAAGGTTTTTTTTTATTAAAAATTTACGTCTATTTTAGTTCACTGCTAAACTCAAGCCTCTCCTAAAGCCCGCAACTGACTACGATCCGTCTGAGATCGTCATTCCTCCTAGTCTGAGTGCTTCCTACGTAACGTTTGCTAATTCGTGGTCTCCAAGAATTCGTTTCCCAAATACAAATATTTGACATGAGCTCCGCGATAGTATTATAATAGGACAATCGGCGATTTGTGAATACGGGCGTGACTTAAATATATAGAATGTAATTGGTACGCGAATAAAAAACAAAGACGGGCCTCCGTTAGACGCCACGACCTACGATAGCCGAGGACATTGCCACCGCCACTCCTCGAAAACAATTTGTTTTAAATTTATCTATTTCGCCAATGATAACAGTATTTTGGACTTTAATGACTCAAAAGTGGTTTTATTTAGCTACTAGTTGCCCACCCGGCTTTACACGGATGTAATTAAATTCCGTCCAGGTGTTTTTTTTTTTATTAATTTGTATAGACCTCGTCTTTCCAGTTAAATAACGCGGTTTTGCAGTTAGCAACACCTTTAGCAATTATATTTTAACCACTAATCAAAAAGAATGTTGTTATGAACTTGACGAGTGTAAGTACCTCATCCGTAAGACTGTCTATAAAGTCTTTACAAGTCTAAGGCATTGTAGCACTTTAATTATTGGACTGATTTTGATGCAGTTTTCATTTAAAAGCTAAAGCAATCGAGATGGTTAAATTTAAAGCTAGGGCGAGAGTATCTAAAAATTTGTACCTATAGTTAGGTTTTTCTTAGACAGCTGTCATTGGTTAGACTCTATATTGTGTCTGCACAATTACAGATCCGCCCGCCACTTCAGGATTTGCTTTGAACAGAATGAAATATTTTTGTCTTTGATTGCAATCACATAAATTTACATATTATTGTGACATTTATGAGTAATTAATTATATTATTTCCTAACTTTAATAAGACGAATGATAATTATAATAATTATTATTCCTATTTATCCACTTGTTACAAAATCATTCTAAAATCATCCGTAACTTTGATTTTAAGTAGTAGACCCTAGCTTTAATGGGTACCTAAATCTATATAAAAACAATTCTATGCTTCTGTTAGTAGAAATCAGAATAAAATTTTTATGACGATAATTTGTTATATAAATTTATTCACACAATTTTATTTATAATTTTACTTCACAACATAGTATATCTTTGACATTACCTAACAAAGTTTACATAAAACTCCGTTACGACAAGTTTTTTGAACCCAAGCCAACTCAAAGCGAACCTTTCACAGGTAATTTTTATTTTTACAGAAGTTCCAAAACTGCGTGTGAATTCAAAAAATCTCACAAATTCACAGATCTTCCGGGTTTGATTGGCGCGTAAACGTAACGCGTGGTAAGGTCGTTGAACCCAACGGTACCGCGCAACTTGTTCGAGCGAACCAGTTGGCCATTTGTGACGTCATTTTAATTACACTATTCGCTCATAGATGGCGTTACTAATTTTCGCACACAAAAGGTGAGTAAAAGCATGTTTTGAGTAATTTTCCTTCATTTCTTAGGAAAGCTGACCAAACTGAACTAACAAGAGATAATCTAACGTTACATTAAACAATGTCGCGTAATGAATGAGCTACAAACATCTAAATCGACACTAATGTACATATTCATATTCTACCTGTTTACTATTTGCTCTATAATTATGTTAAAATATAACAGCAACCAACATAATAATATCTCGTTAACACGGACTGTCTCATTTATAATTTTATAAATCATTCATTACTTTTAAAAGGTAAGTAAAATTTTTCGCAAGAAGAAATATTAGTACACATTCTTTAGTATATATAACAGATTAACAGATGCATGACTTATTGTAAAACTAAAAAGGTTTCATTAATCATGTGTTTTATACCTCCTGAATAAATATTGTTAGTTTTGGACAGTTAGAGCCATCTAGTATTGAATAGATTAACTTAACGTATTGCCATCTATTAAAACAATCTCGTACTATGCCGCCTTGCTTTACAAATAATTCAAGAGATGGCGTTACTCATACTGAAAAGTGCGCATAATACTTAAAAATATTTTAAAGAGATTATTTAATTACTTGGATCTTTACCATAACATGCATGACATTCAAAAAAAGAATTTTAATAAAAAAGTGAATTTGTCGAGTTGAAGAAACAAGTGTTAGAAGAAATTGAAGTTTGCTTTTGTGTTACTAGATGGCGCTACATGGGTTTGAGTGACTTCGACTCTTTGTTTTCATATATATAATTAATTAAGAGTTAAATCTTTTTGGTGCGTATTAAGTATCTAATTAAGTGCCTCATTATTTCATTTTTAGTTTGGTAAACCTTTTAAGTGTATTCTTAAAACTGCTTAGGTATAATTCATAATAATGGATTACTTAGATATATGTAAATTGTTAATAAAACAGTTTTTTTAAGTAATTTGCGGGAACAATAATGATATATTGTTGATTTATTCACTTTTTACATCTGTTTACTTATTCAATATCATATAGGAGGCTAAGATTAACGCATTGCAGATAAATAGCAAATCTCAAATTTTAATCCATTATCCAGCGCGCGGTAGTCGGCCATACTTGAGCAGGACCCTAGCAGCCTATATCATTCCTTAATAAATGGGCTATCTAACAGTGCAAGAATATTTAAAATCGGTAGTCTCTTAAATAAGCGGGTTCAAACAAACAAAATTTTCAGCTTTTTAATATTATTACCTAAATTACAATTCCTTGTAAAACAATCTGACAGCGCCTATTCTAAATAAAGAAACAACCAATTAATAATAATTGATGGGGGTAAACTAGATACATCCATCTCTTTCTGTATTACCAGGAAACTATACCCATCCCATTCTCTCATTTAGCTGCCCTCAGATGTGACATCCCCGGACTGTGGTCTAGGGTTGTCATAATCGATAAAATTAATTATTTATTGTTATTTTAATTTTGTTGTGTTGTGAGGGGTGAATAACAATGGGGCGAATGACGATTTGTATCCGTCACAGTTGCACTAAGCGTGCCGAATTAAATTATAGATCGAATGATGATCGACGTCATTCTCTTGTGGTCCCTGCCTTATGCTAGCTCTTCACTCTCGCCAAAGTTAGACGAAGGAGCGCGAGCGCAAAAGTGTAGTCGGGGCCCTCGCATCACATCACTGCGTCTCGCCTCCTCTCGCTTGTACTCCGGCTGGAATCGGTTTTTTGGGCTAGGGTCAAAGTGTGCGAGTTGCAAGGAGAGATGAGATGAAGCGCGGCTTCCACATTCTCGCGTTCATTCATTCAATCAGTATGCCACCGAACTTGCCACTTCAAGCACGTCCTTTATGCTGGCGAATTTAATATAGGAGAGAGTGAATATGGATACTTCCTCGCGTTACCTAGTGTTTTCTCTCCTAGATTACATTCATCGAACCTCGCTCTCGCCTAACTTCTACGAGTCTGAGCAAGCTTGGAGTAGGATGCCCTCCAGCTAGCTGGCAGCTGAGGTACTCGACGAAGAGTAATCAGGTCGGGGCGATGGAGTGCCAGTAATGGGGCTCCATCGTCCCGGTCCTTCCACCACCCGTGCATGAGGTGCGGCGGGTAACCACACAGGCACTTGAAGGAGGCGCGCGCGTGTGTTCCGCGTGTGCCCCATTAGACTCAGGCTCGCCTGAAAGGGTGAGCCAGCATTCAAGGGGTTCCCATGCTTCCCCTGGCCAAGATGCGCGGAGGAACATCCGGGAAGTTTATTTCGGGTAACCATCTGGAGTCCCAAATACCCCCGCTCTGCGCCCATCTAGGATTTTCCCCCGGTTAACAAAAAAATGACACCCTCCACCTTGGTGGGTGATGATTTGCGAAAGGTCAGCAGTATCTGGATTCAAAAAGCTAAAGACAGGACGGACATGAATACCCAGGGGCGTAGCTACCGCCGTATCTGACGTATCAATTATACGGGGCCCCCAAGCTACGGGGGCCCCCGACGTGCGTAAGCAATAGTTAATAAAATCTCAATTTTTATTATTCCAGAAACGACTTAGTAAATTTAATAAAAAAAGAGTCATCATCATAAATGATTTTATAAATCAGTTTGACGAAATATGGGCAAGAGTGTAGGTATATTTTTAAAATAATTTTTCTACGGATTTTATCGCGGCTTATCTTTTCAGACTTCATTGTCACAGGGGGAACTTCACCGGTCATGGTTTTTTTTTATTTCCCTATTTTATTTTTTTTGGATATATTTTGGATAAAGTGACGGATAATCATGATGAATAAATACTTATTATAATTTTATGTAAACATTTTTTTATGCATTTAAACATTTTTATTATTGGAAATCTTTACCATTCATAAGGGCCCCAAACAAATTTTTATACGGGGCCCCGCCATAGCACGCTACGGCACTGTGAATACCGTTTATTGGGAGAGGCCTATCTAGCAGTGGATGTAGTCCAGGACAATATCCATATATTATGTAGTTATGTTATTTATTAGTCATACAGTCATTATCATCGGCCTATTGCAGTCCAGTGGACATATGCCCAATAAGCACCATTTCACCCTGTCTTCGGCTTGTCGCATCCAGCCACGCCGGCTATCGTTCGCAGATCGTCACTCCACCTAGCTGGAGGGCGTCCTATACTTCGTTTGCCAAGATGTGTCTCCACTCAAGAACTCACTTACTTAAGCGGTTATCAATTCTTGGATAGATATGGCCAGCCTACAGCCACTTCAGCTTGCTAATCCTTTGTGCTATATCGATAACTTTAGCGCACGCTGAGCGACTTTAAATTGGTGTACCAGCTGCAACATGAGTGTCCACGTTTCAGCGCTGTAGTTCATAACTGGTAGAATGCACTGGTTAAAGACTAGTCTTCAAGCATTGTGGTAGGGGTGATGTAAAGATGCGTTCTATTCTATGTGAATGCTAATGAATCTGTATCTAAATATGATACGACCCTACTAAACTATTCGCAATATATAAGTTACCGGTAAGTGACAACCCTACCGCTCTCGCATAAAATCAATATTTATGGGAACTCTCCGGCCTCAACTCAAATACTAAATGATGTTAGATTATATTTATTTCTTATTGCTTGTTTCATTCTCAAACCGAGTATGAAAAAGAGGGGTATTACAATTTTGACGTAGCAGTCATATCTATGCATCTATATGAAAGATTTTTTTCAGGCTTTCGCTTGTCCACAACTTACCTGTTGTTAAGCAACGATGTAGTCTACGATAGAACACGCTTACCCAGTATATGCCTATTCACTCGTGACTTGAAGACAGGCAGATTCTATAATCTATCTATCGGGAAACATAGATGCCGGCAGCGAATTCCAAAATTGGCAGTTTGCATAATAAAAGTAATTAATTTGATTTTTAATTACACAGTTGTTACGCGAAGTGTAATACTGTTGGTTGTGTTCCTGGGTAAGGTAGGCAGTACCCGCCATCTAATGGGTCGGCAACGAGTAGTACCTCTGGTGTTGCGAGCGTCCATAACCTACGGTGACCGCTTACCGTCTGTATACTAGTTTTTCAACCTCTAAAACTATTACCCCCTTATTTAAAAACGTATCATAAGCTCATTATAGCTATAATTGTTTTGTCTTTGTCTGTCATCTTGACATTTATACTAATAAGAAAGAGACAAAGTCCATTTTAACTAAAGAGTCTTTCCTATAAGATTTTTATAAATAACACCGCAAATATTTATCATAACGTACGTTCACGTTTAATTTGGCTCTTGGCTCTACAAAGCTTCAGACCACGGCCGGTGAAACCCGTGTCGAAACGTTAAGCGAAATAAAAGGTAAGTGTTAATTGCATGTTATGATATATAATAATAATTCAACGCGTAAGTTTCAAAGTTTAAACTTGAAATAAAACTACTTTTAAACGGATTTTGTCGCGGTTTATTTTAGATTTTAGATCCCGACGTTTCAAAGTCTTTTCAGACTTCATGTTCACGGGTGGACAAACGTCGGGATCTAAAATCTAAAATAAACCGCGATAAAATACCGTTAAAAAGTAGTTTTATTTCAATGTGTGATATAAGACAATACTAAGTTTAAACTTCTAAAATTGTCTAAACATACGTTGAACAAATCTAGTTTTTTGAAAATCCTCTCTTTGTTTGTTCACAAACGGTATTCGTGATTCCACATCGACTGTCACAAGGTAGTGTAACCACATTCCTACGACTGTTTAGGGATATTTCTAGAATTATTTTTTTTTTAACGGAGAATTTTCCACGTTTACTTTTTGTTTTTATTTTTTTCTCTTTTAGTGGTTTTATTTCGTTTTCATTTTTTTTTTGGATGCGTTATTTGACTGTTTGTGTCCTGTTTGTGTCAAATAAATGCCTTTTCTTTCTTAGACAATCTTAGTTTTTATTTATTTTATTTATTTATTATTTTTATTTATTTGTTTGGTTCACCGACAACTTAAGATTCTTAAAACTAATACATTTCAACAATGGTTTGGCTATATCTTAATGTTAAGTCTCATATAGGTAAACACAACATTCGTAGGGTATAATATACTAAACTTACATATTTATTTATTTTTTACTTATTGAAATAAAACTACTTTTTAACGGATTTTATCGCGGTTTATTTTAGATTTTTTTTTAAAAAAGTAGTTTTATTTCAATGTGTGATATTCGCGTAAATCTAAGACAATACTATTTAAAAGTAAGTTACATTAGTGATGTTTTTCCGAAACGATCCTAATGTATCGGAGTATATATCAGCCTTATTAGTTAGTGCAGAAGGTTGAAATTGTGTACGATAAACGACAATAAGCTCGCCCCGTATTACGTATGGGACCTAGCCGGCGAAAAGTGGGTGATATTAACCTCTGCCTACACCTTCGGGTAATACAGGCGTGACGCTATGCTATCTAATTTTAATAGTTTTTACGTTGGGTACATCTTGTTTTAAACAAAAACCTGTATTTTTTGGTACACGCAGTTTTGTAATAAAATAATTATTTATTACTAGCTATCATGTCCAGCAGTGGGATAAAAAGTAGCCTATAGCCTTCCTCGACAAATGGGCTATCTAACAGTGCAAGAATTTTCCAAATCGGACTAGTAGTTTCTGAGATTAGCGCGTTCAAACAAACAAATAGCTTCAGCTTTCTAATATTAGTAAGTATAGATAGTCTGCACGCAAGTACCTACTATAGTCATCATTTTGACTTAAGTACAGCTGCAGGAGGACGAGGAGGTAGACATACAACATAATTCTGTCCTAGACACCTGTATCATTGAAATAAAACTACTTTTTAACGGATTTTATCGCGGTTTATTTTAGATTTTAGATCCCGACGTTTCAAAGTCTTTTCAGACTTCATGTTTACGGGTGGACTGAGGTATTTGACGTCCAAAAATATTAATCACAATTATTACTGACTACCTTCAAACAATTAATATTTTAGTATTTTTTTATTTTCGTTTTTACCGTTTATTTCAATGTGTGATATTCGCGTAAATCTAAGACAATACCACCTGTATCATGTTTTTGTTTGCCTATCAATGTCACTTTTTGTTATTAATGAAAAATTGTTAAAAATTATTTTAAAAAATTACATTGATCATGTCGTAATAAAGTCTAACTCAAACTAATGCGCCGTCGAAGATTAATTCACAATGTCACGCATTTTTCAACAATTGATCATATTTACCCTACACCAGATGACAGCTGCATTGTAATATCCTATTACAGGAACAAAAAAACAGTCACCCTACTGTTACTAGTATAACTGTTGCTTATTATTGTAGAAGCGGTGGCGCAGCGGTACAGGCTTAGCCTTAGGAATATATGCACACGGGTTCGATTCCCAGTCGTGCCCACACATATTTGTGTCAATTGTTTTATAATCGCTGGTCATAAATCGGTAATGAAAACCATCGTGAGGTAACCAGTCTAAGAACTAATCATTCTAGGACATCTACCAACCCGCACTTGGCCAGCGTGTGTGGATTAAGGCCTAAACTTTCTGAACTTGTAAGTTAAGTAGTTGAGTAAAGATCCGTGCCCAGCTGTGGGACACTTTTATGGTCTTGAAGTGAAGTGCTACTATTGTAACGTTGTGCCTGTATTTACGCAATGGTATAGGCAGAGGTGATTTTTTTAGGACCGCAATCCCGCCACTGCGACTCCTGTGCACCAGGATCGACAGCCGACGTTAGGAGACTCGGGATTTGAACCCGGCCAAGGCCCAGGACACCTAAACTGTCTTGGATCCCGCATGAATTTAATCTGACAGATAATAGGAGGAGTTGGAAAGTTACACTGTCCACTTCCCTCCAGGCAATACGGGAGACAGCATAGAGAAAAGAGAGAGGTTTAAATCTGTACTAATATACCTCCATAACTCTAATGCGCTAATATTTATATCTTAACTAGCGGCCCGTCCCAGCTTCGCCCGGGTAGCTTCAGCCCACTCAACAACTTCCATAAAATGTGATAACCATAGCAGCGCCATCTATTGATTACTTACTCAACCCAGTCGAAAGGTATCGACATCTGTTAGAATCATTTGGAGTTAACAGATAATTGTGACTGTCAAATAATAACAGACAAATAATTAGCAATAAATTAAAATTGCGACTATAATTTGAGATTTAAACTATCCTATCTCTCAAGTTGGATCGAACTGCACATGGTGTGCGAATTTTATTATAATCGGTTAAGTGGTTTAGGAGTCCATTGAGGACAAACATTGTGACACGAGATTTATATATATTAAGATATTGATTGACGGGCCGGTGGCGTGGTCGGTAAGATACTTGCTTTTCACGCCGCAGGTCGTGGGTTCGATTCCCACCCGAGACAAACATTACTGATAAACATTTGTGTTTGTGTCGAGTCTGGGTGTAAATATCTATTATAAGTATATATTTACAAAAGAAAAGTATTATATGTATAGTATATATACCAGTTATCTGGTTTCCATAACACAAGCTCTGCTTAGCTTGGGACCAGATGACCGTGTGTGTTAATGTCCCAAACTATTTACATAAATTATTTATTGTTATTTTTATTTATCTATACTAATATTATATAGCTGAAGATTTTGTTTGTTTGAACGCGCTTATCTCGGACTCTTCTGGTCCGATTTTAAAAATTCTTGCAGCTCATTTGTTGAGGAAGGCTATAGGCTACTTTTTATCCCTCTGCTGGGGATGATATGCAGTTCACGAGGGCGTAGCCGCGGCGGAAAACTATTTACCTCATGAAATGGACTAAACGCTACGGGTAGCGTAATCTAAGGGGACTAGGCAGAGGTACTACAGATATAACTAAAATACTGAATTATATCGAATCTCGCTGCTTATCTTCTGATGCCTGATGCTTATATGTTCTAGTTGATAGGTACCTACTTAATCTTAATGAATTTTACCAACTTCCGTGATCGTCCAGTTTTGATAGAGCTCTGACTATGAGGTAACTCATCCTAATACTACAAGTAAATTGAGGTACTGAGGCCCTACTTCGATACGTTTCTTCGTTCGGAGGTAACATATTCGGGTATCTTTTCTTCTGTTTTACGTTTTCCATTCGCAGTTTCATTATTTTTTTTACCATGAGTAGAAAAAAATATCATATAGCCTTACTAAGTAAATGAGTTATCTACAGTGCAAGAATTTTCACCCAAAGGAATATATTATAACTTTAGGACTGAGCTTATTCTGAATTCTGAATAACATAACAGCCTTCCTTAATATATATTTTTTTCAATTTAAATCAGCAATCAGTCGCAAGACTATAAAAGCCAATACGTTGAGTTATATTATGTTTTTTGAAGGCAATGAGGCCAGCGCCTTATCTACCGTTAATATTGACGCTTTTCTTTTAAGCCTTTTCCTGGTTGGAGATGGGTTTAGAAGCCCAGACGCTAGTTAAGTCCTTAATAAATGGCCCAGTAATTGAGTTAATTATTGACTGATTTATAAAAATGTTCTTATCATTTTTAACATTTTCTTTTATTTTTTTTTTTAATATTTTAATTCGTTATAAGAAATAAACAATGTAAACGACTAGGAATCGTACGAAAAAATAAATCGGTCCGTTCGAATGAAAAGTTTATGAGAGTAGTCTATGGGGGTCTTGTAAACTGGTATGTGATCTTAACGGGGGCGATGAACCCACACATGCGTTCACTGTCAAGTCATCGAGTCGGTTTTTGATTAATATTGATACTTTTATAACTCCTTTATATGATTTCTATAATAATATAAGTACTTATAATACCCTGATTATTATTTTCCTAAAATTACGCGAATACCACTCTAAATAAAGCTACTTTATAAAAGATTAGCTTTCCGTTAATGCTGCTATGCCGTAATTTGATTATCACGCTAAACCATTATCCTCTTTTTGCTCAGTTGGATAAAAACTATCCTATGTCCTTCCCCGGGTCTCCAACTATGTCAATACCAAATTTCATCCAAATTAGTTCAGTAGTTTTTGCGTAAAGCGCTGCAGACTGATAAACTGTTACTTTTGCATTTATAATTTAGTAAGGATTTTGTCGCGGTATACGTACAGTATGTCAAATGTTTGACGGTGGTATATTAATGGTTGTAATAGAGTGAATTTAAATGCTTAAATGAAGCTGAATAATGGTGACACCTAGATAAAACTGTAACATCTTGTAACTATATACCCACTTTTTCGCAAATAAATTAAATTGAATTGATTTGAATAAACATTTTATGCACATAAATTGTTCATGTACCTCGGCAGATAAGAACGCGCGCTACTAGTTCCGTGTTAAATTATCTAAGTATACGTCAGTCGTTTTCGATTTTTTTTAACATTTTACACAATCTAAGCCATTATTATAAATATTATGTAACAACACAGCAACGATTTTTTTTACAGACATTAAAATGATGATGATATTTGACAATTAGGGTAACTAATTCTGTTCGCGACAGACTTAGTGTTTGCGATAGACTTAGACTGTGCCAGACATTATTATCAGAAAGTTAATTGTTATCAGTTATCAGTAGGTTTACTGTAATCAGTAAGTTTATTGTTATCAGTAGTTTTCGGTGTTATCAGTAAATTCAGTATTGAAAAATGTGATAATGCATATCGTAGAACATTTTAACAGTTTTCTTAGAAATATTTTTGTTGTTAAAAATGTTAAAAAATGTAGGTACTTATATAAAATAAGTACCTTCATCTCGCTAATGTTAATAATAGATTTTGTATTTTCCAAAATCATTAAATATAGTAAAAACAAGTTATAATTAAACAGTATAAGCAGTATGTAATGTATTTTCAGGTAATTTTATAGTAAAATTGTAAAATGATAAAATTTGTAAGAAAGTTGTATGACGTTGTTAGAAAGTCCGCTATAACTTTGTAAGTTTTAATAAATGAATTATAGTTTTGTGTTTAATTTGTACCTAGATAGGCTATCTATCAATAGGTAGGAGATAGTGAACCTAGGTCTTAGGGTTTGGCAAGTATAACGAGTGAAAGTACTAACTGCACCTAAAGTGCCTAGATTTTGCAGACATTTCTCGTTATACTTGCGAAGCCTAGGAACTTAGGTTCAAAACTTTAGGCTTCCTAGATAGAGGGTTAGGTAGGCTTGCTAATAGTGTTTACCGTATAGATCTAGCCCTAATAGTTTAATAGCTAGGAACCAAAATGTATAGTTTTTAAAATGAAATTAAAGTTAACACAGGAGAGGTTACTGCGGTCGTCGTTACGGTAAAGTTTCGAGGTAGCTAAGCGTACCGCACTATTCGGCGGGCGTAGCACGGCGTAATTGCGATCTACCACTGCGCAAAAGTAATGATCAAGCAGTAATCTCAAGTGTGTGCGTATGTTGTCAAGTCGGTGTTTCATTTAGTGTCCCGGTGGCTTTCCCGTAGCGGATAGGAGAACAAGGCAGTAGTGGGCAGTATTCCAGGGAGTATAAATCGACGACGCGAGGTCTATGAACACGTAGGTGTTCAGGGCGTAAGCTAGATTTTCATATATTGAATTTTTCCAGCCCGTCCGGAACATTTGCTGGTCCTCACCGAGCCGGATCAAGACTTCGTGGACGTCACTAGTGGAAGAAAACCTGGAATTTTTCTGTCCTATTTCATTAAGCTTTGTCAATTTGTTATACAAGAAGATTCAAGATGCCGATAACAAGATCCAAAGGGAAGGCACCCGAAGCGTGGACGGTAGAGGTACGGGAAGGCCCGTCAAGCGCAGCCGCGCTACGTCACGAGGCCCCTCCACGCTCGCCGTCGGTGGCAGAAGACGCGGTCAGTACCCAGCCGGCTCCGCCCACACAGCCACGCTTATCGGCGGTCCGTGAACACGAAGACAGACAAAGCACAGATTGCGGTTCGGAACAGATAGTGCGACCCGCCACCGACACACACGCGCATACTGAGACAGGACAGGAAAATAGAAAACGTAGACCAGACGCTTCAGTGACGTCGACGCGATCCAATAGAAAAGTTTTGAAGGCTCGTGAAGACTTACTGAGGATCCAGCTACAGTTAGCACAGATAGCTTTACAGAAGGCTGAGGAGGAAGCTGACTCTGATTACGATGAGGACGGACATTCGAAAGCTGACTACGTCCGCTCATGGTTGGAAGAGGCACCGGAACCACAGCCCGACCCCACAGAAGCCACCGGGAGGAACACCGACTTGGCCGCGCACCCCCAGGGGGGGGTCACAGGGGGACCACAGATGGCAGATGTACCTGCCAGGGTTTTAATAGGAGATGCACCTTTGAAGAAGGGACCGTCTCAACAGGGAGGAAGTTCACTGACGCCGTTCATCACCGAACTCACCTCCGCCATCGCCGCGCTCGCTGAAAAGAAGCCGTCTGATGTGACAGTGCTGCCTCACCCAGCGGTTTCAAAAGTCGTGATGACTTTACCGACGTTCGACGGGGCGCACACAGAGTGGTTATCGTTCAGAGCGATATACGACACCACAAGAAAATATTTCAACGACGTGGAGAATACAGCGAGACTTAGAAAAAGTCTCAAAGGAAGAGCGCTAGAAACAGTTAATTCGGAGCTGATCGGGAACGCGCAGCCTGATGAAATCATGAAGGAACTGGAACTTCAGTTTGGAAGACCGGACTCAATCGCTCAAGCAGAAACAGACAAGTTGCGAAGCATGCCGCGCTGCGGCGAAGCGCCGAAGGACATTTGTTCGTTCGCTAGCAAGGTAAGAAGCAGTGTTGTTACCTTACGTGCTTTGAAGAAAGAACATTACCTGATTAACGCCGAGCTGCTGCGTATCCTGACTGAGAAGCTACCGAACTCGCTACGCGTTCAGTGGTACCGAGAATACATAGAAAAGTATCAAGCGAAACCGGACCTCGGCTGTTTCAGTGAGTTTATCAGTGAGCAAGCGCGCTACTGCAGTGCTTTTGCCCCGGCCGAACAGACAGCTCAGACAGCTCGGCCAGCACGCCGCGTGGTACAAAGGACGCACGCCGCAACTGAAAAACACACTGCGATATGGGAAACAGTTCCAGCCTCAAGCATGAAGTGCCGCATTTGTTCACAAGACGGACATTATGCTTCAGAATGCGCAACTTTCAGGAAGGGAAGCTCTGACAAACGGTGGGAGCTTGCGAAGAAACACGGCCTTTGTTTTCGGTGTCTACGCGCGCGCCGCCAGGGACATACGTGCAAGCCCAAGAAGTGTGGTATAGAAGGTTGCACGGCCACGCATAACACCTTGTTGCACTACGAGAGGAAGGCAGAGGCATCGAAAACAGAGACGCAAGAAACAGTGGCTAGTTCCAGTTTACAAGCTAACTCGCAAGCTTACCTCAAGATCGTTCCTGTACGATTGATCGGACCGGCGGGAGAAGTACCTACTTTTGCGCTGTTGGACGATGGATCAACCGTCTCCCTCATAGACGAAGATATAGCCAACCAGGTCGGAGCAGAGGGGCAGATAGATCCGTTCACCATTCGAGCCATCGGTGATACCACAATAGAGATGCCCACATCACGCAGAATTGAGCTCCAGTTGGCGAGTACCACAGGGAGAGAGTCCATCTTATGCGCGCGCACAGTACCAGCTTTGAACTTAACACCGCAACGCGTCAGCGCAAAGGATATCTCTGACTGCAAGCACTTAGAAGATATCAAGACCGATCTTATCTATGACGTTGGCATCCCGAAGATACTTATAGGACAGGATAACTGGCACCTTCTGGTTGCGAGCGTCATACGAAGAGGACCGAGACATCAGCCTATAGCATCGCTCACCACTTTAGGATGGACTCTGCACGGTGCGCACGCAAGAAACACAGTTCGTACAGTACATTTTGTTCACCAGATGTCTGCACCACAGAGCATAGAAAATATAGACAAGCAACTGAAGGAATATTTCGCTTTGGAATCGCTTGTAATAAACCCACGTCGTCCGAACTCAGATCCGGAGCAGCAAGCCGAGGATATTTTACAGAAAAATACAGTACAGTTAGAAGACGGACAGATCGAAACCGCTCTTCTATACAAGACAGAAGACTTTGTTATGCCTGACAGTTATGAAAACGCATTGGAAAGGCCCAGCACAATCGAACAGAAGTCTACAAAACAGAAGAACCTCTTAATAGAACCGGATTATAGAAAAGAGGTTCCGTTTGAGGCCACACCGAGAATAGCGGCCATCAAAGACAACAGTACAGTACAGGATTGGAGGCTGGCGCCTACCAATTTGACCATAGCAAACGTTGCTACACGCGAAGTACCGAGCAACTTCGACTCAATACATGAGTCGTCTTGGCCTACAGAAAAAATAGTAATCTCTACACACACTGGAGAGAAACGTACCACTACAGTGACAGAAGACAGAGAGGTACAGAAAGTGTCAGAATCGATTCCTGACCCAGACAAATTTTCAAAATGGGAACGATTACTCCGCACAACCGCCCGAGTATTGCAGTTCATTACTCTGTGCAAAAATAGAAAATTTCAACAGCAAGTTTTGTACAAACGTACTAAGAAAAACTTGGAAAATGATCCAGATTGGCGTCGTGACAAGAAAAACACGAAAACACAGAACCAGCCTACGGGAGGTGCTAAGCTCCGCCCCGCGCCGGTGTCCCGACGATGCTTCGTGTTTCTCCCCGCAGAGCACCTTCACGACGCTGAGGACTTGCTTGTGAAGGCGGTACAAGCGACCTCCTTCGGCGCCGAACTCCGGGATCTCCGGCGCGGGAAGGAACTTGCCCGAGACAGCCGCTTGTACAAGTTGCCTATAGAATATAGTAACGGGATCATCACCCTGAGAAGTCGCATAGCAGCCACAGAAAACATAACAGAGAAAACAAAGAGACCACCTGTTTTGGACGGCGATCATAGAATAACACAGCTATACATAGATTGGACTCATAGAAGCTTGCATCACAGCGGGACAGAGCTTGTGATAAATGAAATGGTATTACGCCTACGACCGATTACAAAAACAGTAATCAATAGTTGTTTGCCGTGTCGTATACGCAAGGCGCAGCCACCTGTACCGGCCACTGGGAACCATCCAAAGGCACGATTAGCCCACCATCAGCGACCTTTTACCTTTACAGGCTTAGATTACTTTGGTCCGTTGTCTGTTACAGTGGGAAGAACGCACCAGAAGCGGTATGTGGCCCTATTCACATGCCTCACCTCCAGAGCCATTCACCTAGAGGTGGCCGCCAGCCTGAGCGCCGACTCCGCAATACTGGCGCTGCGGAGGTTCGCTGCGCGCCGCGGGTGCCCCTCCGAGATCTACTCGGACAACGGCACGAACATGCACGGCGCCGACAAAGAAATGCGCGACGCCGTGGCCGACGAGGCGAGCCGCAGGGGGATCCGCTGGCGATTCATAACGCCGGCGGCGCCTTTCATGGGAGGCGCATGGGAGCGCTTAGTAAGGAGTGTAAAAAATACTCTGTTCACAGTACTTCACGACAAGCACCCGCACGAAGAGGTCCTGACAACTCTGCTGTGCGAGGCAGAGTATATAGTTAATAGTCGCCCACTTACACACGTCTCTGTTGACAGTGAGGAGGCGGAGGCGATCACCCCGAACCACATCCTGCTCGGGGGCACGGCACGCTTGCCGTCCCTGGGCCAGTTTGACGAGTCCGACTACGACAGCCGAAAGCACTGGCGGCGGGCCCAGATCCTCGCAGAGGTGTTCTGGCGCCGCTGGGTGCGCGAGTACCTGCCCGAGCTACAGTACCGGCGGGAGCCCCACGGGCGCGGTAACGCGCTCGCGGTGGGCGACCCGGTGCTCATCGCCGACGGCAATCTGCCCCGCAACACATGGCCGCGGGGGCGGATTGTCGCCGTCTACCCTGGCCCTGACGGCCAGGTACGCACCGCAGAGGTGCGCACACCGGCGGGAGTCCTCAAACGCCCCGCCAAGAAGCTGGTACCGCTACCCAAGTGACGAGGGTGGCGCTCACCGACGTCTGCAGCACCGCCTGGGCAACGACGGGTCGACGCGCTGCTGCACGGCGGGAGAAATGTTCGCGACAGACTTAGTGTTTGCGATAGACTTAGACTGTGCCAGACATTATTATCAGAAAGTTAATTGTTATCAGTTATCAGTAGGTTTACTGTAATCAGTAAGTTTATTGTTATCAGTAGTTTTCGGTGTTATCAGTAAATTCAGTATTGAAAAATGTGATAATGCATATCGTAGAACATTTTAACAGTTTTCTTAGAAATATTTTTGTTGTTAAAAATGTTAAAAAATGTAGGTACTTATATAAAATAAGTACCTTCATCTCGCTAATGTTAATAATAGATTTTGTATTTTCCAAAATCATTAAATATAGTAAAAACAAGTTATAATTAAACAGTATAAGCAGTATGTAATGTATTTTCAGGTAATTTTATAGTAAAATTGTAAAATGATAAAATTTGTAAGAAAGTTGTATGACGTTGTTAGAAAGTCCGCTATAACTTTGTAAGTTTTAATAAATGAATTATAGTTTTGTGTTTAATTTGTACCTAGATAGGCTATCTATCAATAGGTAGGAGATAGTGAACCTAGGTCTTAGGGTTTGGCAAGTATAACGAGTGAAAGTACTAACTGCACCTAAAGTGCCTAGATTTTGCAGACATTTCTCGTTATACTTGCGAAGCCTAGGAACTTAGGTTCAAAACTTTAGGCTTCCTAGATAGAGGGTTAGGTAGGCTTGCTAATAGTGTTTACCGTATAGATCTAGCCCTAATAGTTTAATAGCTAGGAACCAAAATGTATAGTTTTTAAAATGAAATTAAAGTTAACACAGGAGAGGTTACTGCGGTCGTCGTTACGGTAAAGTTTCGAGGTAGCTAAGCGTACCGCACTATTCGGCGGGCGTAGCACGGCGTAATTGCGATCTACCACTGCGCAAAAGTAATGATCAAGCAGTAATCTCAAGTGTGTGCGTATGTTGTCAAGTCGGTGTTTCATTTAGTGTCCCGGTGGCTTTCCCGTAGCGGATAGGAGAACAAGGCAGTAGTGGGCAGTATTCCAGGGAGTATAAATCGACGACGCGAGGTCTATGAACACGTAGGTGTTCAGGGCGTAAGCTAGATTTTCATATATTGAATTTTTCCAGCCCGTCCGGAACAAATTCGAAATTTAAAATAAATTATGTGAAACAGAAAAAATAGAGTGTGCAACATTTTTGATACTTTGTCATAACACGATTTTTTATTGTCTTGCAAGTCATTAATTTTACTAGTTAATAAATATAAGTTACAAAATCTTCAACTGACTTCATAAAAGATAAGCTGTTTATGATAATTATTATATTTTATTCTTATTTCGGTACCTAACAGCATTTAGTCAGCCGTCCTCCGACGCAAAAATCTTATTCAACAGTTTAGCATGTTCAAACATAACTTCCGTTATATCGCTCAGTATTTGCTGTTAAACGTGAATAATATCGAAAACAAGGCAACTACGACTCAGTCCGTGTGAACTGTTGGGTTTTTGAATAGTTAATCGTGCTTATCTGCATTTCATTGTGTGACGTACGTTTCGCACAAAGAGGGTCTATTATAAGCCCCATGCCCGCGCCCAGGTAGACACAGCTCTACAGTGAAAGAGACGAAACCATTACCTATACAAATCGCTACATTTCAACTCTGCAGTGTAGCCAGTGTACAACTCTACTTTCTTTTATAAACCAATCGATATTTTACTAATCAAACACGCTTACATCGTGTTATACACACATATTAGACGTTTAATAACCCCACCGTCGTATTCTACGCTAAAAAATAGCCTAAAAACATGTGCAATAAGTCTATATAGCGAGTTTAAACTACAGGACGCTACATCGGTTAGGCTTTGAGCGCACGGGGGACGCGTCGCGTTGTAATCTGCGATCAAAATGGAAGCCGTCGGCCATCTTAGGTCTGCCGCGAGCGAGAGAGCGGTCCGCTTCGGGAATTTGGGAAATTGGTGTTTTTTTCTGTTGTAAAGAGAGCAGTATATAAGAGGTCGTAGGCAGAGGACAGGGCGGGTGTACGGGGGGAGGACTCGGCACGGGCAAAGCGGTGTGAAGGGAAAGAACTGCGTCTGACGCACAGTTAGCGCAACATCCTGAGATAGATCTCGAGATATTTTGCTCGTAAATCATTGTCAGTCATGTGAATGTAGTCAGTTTTACGTGTTTATTAAATAAGTTTATTTGTTCAAATGCATTTCTTACTAGTATAAAATTAAGTAATCATAAAATAAATAACATTGTCGTAGAATACTATTGCCGTGAAATAATAGTCCAATTGTATTATCATCATAGCGAGAGAGAGAGAGAGACAGAGAGAGAGAGAGAAAGAGAGAGGACTTAACGTCGTCATTATAGTTTAAATAGTTGCGTATAGGTGGCGCTAGACGTATGCAAATTAGACGTGTCGTATAAGCTTAAACAGAACCAGAGAGTAACGTCCAGCATAGCACTCCCGTCTGCATTAGCCGAAGATGTAGCTATAAGCATCTATAAGTATTTAGGTCCTTATACTTGGGTATAAGACCTAGATACTTATAGCTACATCTTATATGTATGTATGTATTTCAAGGGGTTGGAAATTACGATTTTCAAACCCCCCTTAGGCCTCAACGCCTATCTTACTAACCATACCAGCCCCCGATACTATGCCGTCCTTTCTTACTAGGAAAATATGCAGCAGAATGGAAAAATTAATTTACATATCTGGAACTCAACATAGTAAACGTATTCTTTGATTTATCAAACACCTGTATCGGGGTCTCCTCGTAAGGTTCCGATATTTATTAATTGGTAGGTATCTGATGTCTGTTATATTACTTATAATATTCATTTTGTAGTAAAAAAATTGTTATTTGTAACGAAAAATTTCGCGTTCAATGCGCTCGCGTTTTCATTTTGTCTATGACCCATCCCCTCGTTTGTTTTTCTATAGATACGGGCCTGCATATACCTGATAAAGTTACTATGTTTAAATTAAATTAAGTCATACATATTAATCCTGTACCGTTTCTATGTAACGGTAGATATTTATTATTTAAGCTAACCTAAATAATAGGCCCAATAATTTGATGCCCTAAAATTTCAACAAAAACATTGCTAAGCTCCCGAAGGCGTTAAGGCTCTATTATGATTTTTGGTGGATTCTGTCACGCAAGAATTATCTCCGGACGAGCGGTAGTTCTCGTCGCGTGGTGTGTAGCAGCCACCTATCTTTCATTGCACGTACGCGCGACGCGAGGGGGGAGCGCTCGCCGCGCGGCACACGCGGGGCCATCTTGCTAGCGATCGTCGAATTGCTCGCGTCTCCGATATACAAATCGGTTTTAATTCCTCCTAATTAACAGTTGAACCCATTAAAAACAATATTAACAAGTGCTTGAACATATCAAATCAGTGTGCAGGACATTGTGATATAAAACATTGTTGATATAAATTGTGTGTTGTTGTTTTATCTGTGTGTGCATTCCGCCGCCTGTCTAGGTGAGTAGTCTTTGTGCGCGACAATTATCATTCTGTTCTGATCGATTCGGCTGGCGCGGGGGTGTGCACCCAGCCCGTTTTATATCTTTTGTTGTTTTGTAAATCAATAATTTAGTGGCGGCTAGCTTGTCCCTAGCGTTCTTAACACAGTATTCGTGTTTGCGGCGAGGTGTCGCGAGTTTTGCAACAGTACAATATTAATCGTTTTCTATCGTGATTCGTGCCTCGATTGTTGAATGTTAACTGTGCGAAAGTTAGTTCAATGCTAATAATCCGAGCGGTTTGAGTGTGCCTGCTGAACAGGTAGGTCTTATACAAATAAATGATGTTTCACTTTGCATGAATTAACAATAATTTCCGTGGTCTCACAGTTTTCTATAAATAGTGTTGCCAGGTGTGCTTGAGTACCATAACAGATGGTAAATCTCAACGTAATTACGATGTATCTATTGATTGATACTAAGAGGAAAACGTTACTAGGACCAAGAATAGTACAGTAGACCAATCTAGCTGTGTGGTCTTCTACTTTTGTCTAACGGTTATGACATTGACATTATTTATATGACATTATTAATAAGTACTATGAACTCCTTATAAAGTAAAAAAAAACATTGAAAGTATCAATGAAATTGTTATAAAATTTAATTACAAAATCTAAGTAGGTTTAAGGTTTCGTGGTATTGTTAATGTTAACTGATTCTTATCGGCACTCTTACATAAGTAATGTAGGAATGTAAAATATTACATACCACTAGTCCAATAAATACAACAAATATAAAAAAAGTAATTTATGAGGTTGTAATTATGTTCTATATAGCTTTTTAGTGTTGCTATGAAAAAACTACTCCCATTTTACTGTATATTCTGTACAATTACTGACAGATTATACAAAAAACAAACAGCAATGAGAATCACACACTTATTCGTCCATTAACACGAAAATTACATGAAAATATACTTTAATCTATCTCAAATTAAAAAAATTAATACGTACCTATCTAACTTCGTTATCTTATATTTTACTTTATTAAATATGATATTACGAAATGAGATTATTATGCATTGTTATTAAATGACTGATAATAGAGAAACAGGGTCAATAACATTATCTTTTCATTCATATTTAGTTCGTGTGCTACTAACATAACATTACATTGTATGTAGATATTGTATACTTAATTTATAAACACAATTTCCTCCTATTTCGTGGTTTTGTATATATTTCTTTATGTTTAACTCTAAGTAAATTCTTTAACAACATTACAATGATTTCAAATTAGGCGTTATTGGTTCAAAATTCTTCCAAAAACCTCGTAAAAAGGAATGCGTTTAAGTTTAAACTAATCTAAATTCGAACACGCCAGAAAACCTTCATCAATGTTCCTACATCAATGTTCATATTCAAAATTCGAACGCGTCCACCGTAATGGCGGATACAAGCACATCGTGCATCGAGCATGAAATAATTGCATTCGTTCACGACCGCGCCTTGTGAACGGCCTCACATTAGATAGATATACATACTTACAAAGTACTTGAGTTATAGTGGTTATAAAGACTGCCTATAGTTATTACCCGATTACGTGAAACTGTGTGAATGCGACCTCCTTAGCCGTGGAGTTCGCGCTCATCTCGAATTTGTCGCATTGCATTCCTCAGACAAGACAAGTCATCGTTATGTTTTTTTTTCTGACATCGGCTCGAGGTGCTCTCAGCCACTTATTATGCGGCCGACAGAAAGCGTCAGTTTTTAACGTGAGCGATGTAATTATGTATGTCGCTCATAAATTGTGTGGATTGCCATTTAAATGCTGATTCATCCGTCGTTATGGTTCGAGAGCCATAGCTTAGTAACGTTTTTTAGAGTAAATGATCTTTTGTTCACGTGCAAGTATAAAAAGATATTATACTTTGAATTTACATTAGTTGTATTATTGAAGATTACTTCTGTTTCTAAATTATAATTAAAACATTAAACTGCCCTAACGGTCCTTTCATGAAAATAACTCACGATAAATACCTACTTGAACAAAAAATCAAGGATCTTACAAGAAATTTGCTCAGATCTGGTACAACCAGCTACATCATTTCAGCTTTTTATAAAAAAAACTGCAATAAACTTGGTTCATTTGGAAACGCTTCAAAAACTTAACCATAGATACACACGCCAACCCCCCCCCCCCCCCTCCCTTTCTTGTTCGGGGTTAATAAGAGAATGGTTCTTGTTTTTTAAATCGAAAACCATCGAGTTAAGCCTATCACAAATATGGCGCTTCAACTGGGACAAGGCCACCATTTTCCAATACCGATCACTGAGTACTTTTCATTTGTATAAATCAGTATTTCGTTAATATCTACCATCGATCAGATATCTATGGACACCGCATAGCTAGGCCCATGCACTCGCCTAAATTATGTCGTACAACTACATATCTTTCGTCCACAAGCTAATATGAATGGTTCGTTAAAAGAAAAACACTTGACGCCAACTTTTGCGATATCAATTAAGTATGTTGCTTTGAAAAATTCTTTCATAGTTCCCACCAGGCTATACACAGAACCTTGTATAGCCTGGTGGGAACTATGGTTTGAGCGTTGCGTTGATATGTCAAAGTCAGTTTCATGATTTATATATCTAGATTTTAGCTTTTAAAAATTAATGCGACCAAACTTAATCCATTAAGACAAAAGTCTAATCAGTGCGTCCTACCCGTTATGATATACGGATCTGAAACGTTGACACTCACGGTAGGACGTAAGACTGATCCATAAATTTAAAAGTCGCTCAGCGAGCTATTGAAAAGGCTATGGTCGGAATCTCTCTGAAGGATCGAATACACAATGAAGTGATCCGACAGAGAACCAGAGTAATCGACAAAGCTCACCGAATTAATAAGCTGAAGTGGCCGTGGGCCGGTCAAATCTGCCGCAGAACTGGCAACTGTTGGGGTAAACAAGTTCTTCAGCGGAGACCACGAATTGGCAAACGTAGCGTAGGAATCCCTCCGACTAGGTGGAGTGACGATCTCTGCGGCAGTAAGAGCTGTATGAGAGTAGCCGCAGATCTTGCTCAGTCCTATATCCAGCAATGTACTAAAATAGACTGACGATGAAGCTTATAAGTCGTTTAGGAATAAAAGGGTTAGATCACCTTACTTTCAATACTATCAATAATATAGTTTACCAGTAAAACAATAAACACAACAGTTTAGCAGTTTCGATCATAAAATGCTGACGTATTGTGTACACAGATGGACAAATACTAGATTTCTGAATGTGCATTGTTGAACGCTGAATGCTGATGACCTCTGTAGTCAAACGGTTGAATCCGTCCAGTTGGGCTATACTCTGCCCGGGTGGTCGCGATTACCACGGTTTCCCCGCGTTACCACCCGAACAAACTGATTAAAACAGACGAAGAAGGTTACGTTTAACAGCAGATAGAGGAGCACACAGGTGAGCTGTGAGATAGTTTTGTTTATGTAACTGGTAGATAGTCTCTCCCACAGAGCAGCCAACTGCCCGCCTCTAAGGTGGAGGATTTTGATCATCTGTTGGTCTCTCCCGTGTCTGATCTGAGTGAAATTCAGACAGCGGAATGTTTCTAAATGGGTTCCGTTTTTGTGATTTGCTGTTTAAGACATATAAATCTGTCTGTGGTGTCTGTGCCGAATTTCATACAATTCTATCCAATAGTTGTTGTCGTGAGAAGTAACAAATATCTACAGATAATCTCTATACTATTTTTTATGTTTATTATGTTTGTGGGATGGGATTGAATAATACGACACACAAACACTTGTAAGACTGTCAAATAAGCAAAATGGCGTACACTTCCGCATGTGTAAGTATGTGCCTACTTAGAAGTTAAATTAATTACTAATTACTTGAGTGCCTACGTGTTTTTATCTGTGTCAAGGATTTTAGTTGTAAGATATTTAACGCTTAACTTTAAAATATATAACTTCCGACTTGGCTAGTTTGTGTTAATTAAGGCCTAACTCTCTTTACTCTTAAAATCAGAAAATCCAAGAGGGGATATTGTAACAATTCTTCGTAAACGGGACTAAAAGGGAGTCCCATTAACGAAGAATTGCTATCTACTCACTCATCACTCCCATAGTTCATTATTGACGAACTTGTAATAGTTCAGGTTGAACTCAAAAAAGACTAAATATCTCAAATATTATATTGAAGCTATCAAAATGCTATTAAGAATTATTAACATTCATAAAAAAGGAAGTAAAATGTAAAATGACTTGGAAATAAACTGGGTAAAATAATTTGTAAATAGTTTTGTACTTCAACTCATCATCTTAACGTATTTGAAAACTTCGACGATAGTACATAATCGAAAACTTTTTCCCTATTGACAACTCGTCTAAGGGTTACAGACCATGTCAGATCTTATCAAGTAAAATGAGCTAAGATAGCCAAGCTTATATCAATACCGAAACAGTGTCTGAGTAGACCTGTGCCATGCAGAAGGGACACTAAAATTAATGTTACTTTTAATAGCTTTTCCTAAAAGGCATCAGCTCTCCCTGTATTTCCCTTGTCATATTGTCGACAACTGTTGGGCTATACGAGTTTTTGAGTGAAGACCACGTATCAGGTGGAGTGACAAGCTGAGCAGGCAAGAGCTGGATGAGTAAAGCCGCGGATCATGCTCAGTTGCGTGCTTTAGGAAAGACCTATGTCTAGAAGTGGACTAGAATGGGCTGATAATGATTGTTGCATTTCACCAGGGACCTTTACCAAATCATCACACTTAGATGGAGGGCATTCTACCCTAAACTTTCCTTGCAATTTATCTGTAACAGCAATGGTAGGAAAACCGCAGTCGCCAGGCATCACACCGCGCCCGGCCGGAAGATCTTCCCTTTACACTGCAGGGTAACTACCACCCGATTCTCCAGTCTCTGTAATGTTGTACATGCTATCTAATCTTATCAATGGGGTTAGCAGACCCTGAGCACCTCGACAGTCACCATGATTATGGAGCCTCAAGTATTCTCTCTCCGCACAGCTTGTACTAGTAACTACTATACTTATATAAGACTTTCCGCTTTCCGACAGCGGCTTCGCCCGCGTGTATGTCTGTTATCGCGCCAAAACATTACCTTCTTTTTAGGCAGTCGGATAAAAACTATCCTATGTCCTTTATCGGGTCTCAAACTACCTCCATACCCAATTTCATCCAAATCGGTTCAGTAGTTTAGTAGTTTGGCGAAAGCGTAACAGACAGACAGAGTTACTTTCGCATTTATAATATTAGTAGGGATAGCATCACGCTTGTATTACCCGAAGGTGTAAGCAGAGGTGAATATCACCTAGTTTTCGCCGGCTATGATTAGGTCCAATACATAATTGGCCATTTACACGGGGAAAATAGCCGGAACAGGACAGCAAGCCACTAAGAATTCACTGCATTGAGTTGTCCTTATGACAGTTGACCCTATACATATACACGGTGCTTTCTTAGTGACTCAATGTCTTGACCCGGGCATTGTTCTAGTGTAAATTACCCGTTTATAGGAGGCAAGAATCTAATTCCAAACTTCGATCTGCAACTAAGATTCTGTAAGTATATTAGAAAGGACGTACTTACAAACAATACCATAAAGTAATGAGTAGAATATTTAATTTTATTCTATGACAATACTCATCTAAATACAACTTGTTTTCTCAAAAGTGAAACGTATCTGTCATTATAGTAGTAAGTAGGTCACGAGTGGGCTGAACTCTTGCATTGTACACTATTAAGCAACATTTACTGCAGCGTATGGGTTTTTAATGCTTATAGTTATCAGTCATTAATTTCTATACTATTAAACATAGGTTGACTTTCAAGTACCTCAAAATTTGATAAATGTGGAGTTAATAGCACTAAAAATATCCTATATTGTGTTCTGTGTGGAGATGGCCACAAAATAGGTGAATTGGAAAAGTTTACTATAAATAACGCCCAAATTATACCTGACAAATGTCCCGCAATCAATACCGTAATGACAAACGTAGCCAAAACGTGGACTCTCACAAAAGGACTGGTAAATAATTAAATTTAAAGGACCTTAAATTTAAAGTCGAACAGCGAGCTATGAAAAGGCTATGCTTGGAGTTTCTCTGAAGGATCGAACACGCAATAAAGTGATCCGAAAGAGAACCAGAGCAATCGACATAGCTCACCGGATTAGTAAGCTGAAATGGCAATGGGCGGGTCATATTTTCCACACGGACAACCGATGGGGTAAACAAGTTCTTGAGTGGACACCACGATTTGATAAACGTAGCGCAGGACGCCCTCAGACTAGGTGGATTGACGATCTCTGCGAGGTGGCTGGCTGGTGAGAGCTGAACGAGAGTGGCCACGGATCGTGCTCAGTGGCGTGCTTTTGGAGAGGCCTATGTCCTGCTGGGGACTAAAATAGGCTAATAAATATGATGAAATGCCCCGTGGACGGAAATTTTAATAATTGCTCGGCATTTTGCCCATTACTAGGTATGATAGAACATTAGGATGCTTTTCCACCAGAAAGAATAAATAGCGCGTATCGTAAAACATATCTTATTAGTCGAACCCGCTATGCTATGTGGACGAGTGAATATGATTGGTGAATATCAATATCATTTAACATCAAAAACTTATTTAAATACAATGCAATAAATTATTGAAATGAATAATTTAGAAAAGAAAACACCTCATAAAGTTACATACACGTAGATTACTCTATGAGTGTAACTCTTAACTCTATCCACGGATAACAGTGTAGCTCTTAAATAAATAAAAACTCTGTATGTAGGCTTGGAAGGTATGGCTACCTTCCAAGCCTACATACAGACAGTGACCGCGATGTTTTCGAGTTCAGTTGTCTGTAGGTAACATGTTTAAAAGAAGCTTTACTAGACAAGTCTGGAAGAGTAGCTGTATATGCTCCAGAGCACAGCGCGCTATTTAGTGGATACCCAGCTTTACATTTGACCCACTTCATGATTTTCTAGCTGAAGTTTTGATCCATGTTAACTTATACAGCGTTATATTTTTAAGTATAATAATTATTTTAACATTAGTCAACGGCTTGGTATCATAAAACCATGTCACGATTATCGCCGTCGATCTAGCGAGGTGAGACCAAGGTCGGTTTACCTGTGATATGAAGCCAAGTCCCACCGCGAGCGAAGCGGTCCCATTTAGAAGAATTGCGAGCAGAGATTTGCAAAGAACCTAAATAAAGAGTTCTAATTTGATGTTTAATTCGCAATAGTCTTTAGCTCACACTGTTCAACTTGCAAGAGTAAACTGCATACATTGTCTTTGAATCAGGTCTGTGTCAGGTTTCCGCTAACAATTAAATAAGTAAAAGAAGTTTTTTTTTGAGGATTTTTTTAACGTTTGACAGTCAATGTCTGAAAAACTTGTCAGAATGTCAGGAATATTGGATTGAATCGATATTTACTGGGTAAACTAGTTCCATCGTAAATTGCATAATTTTTTAATAACAGACAAAAAACATCCTCTTAAGAAAATTATTTGGCTATCAAATATTTGTTAGTGAAAATATGAAACTAAACGAAGTACGCTCCGCTTGGTCATCTCTCTTTAGCGGTGGAAACCGAACTTAAGGATTATTTACTGCCAATTTAGTTGTCAGACTTGAGAAAAGCTAACTATACTCATTGTCTATCACTTTTTAGGGTCTCATTTAGACTAACAAGTTCCTAATTCATTTTACTATTGTTAACTATAGGCCGACCGTTTAACTCACGTATCGCCATCTGAGGTACAAAGTCATAAAACATTAATTAAATCTCTTAAAGAACTATTTAACCACAGATAAAAGTAATGTAAGACTATTCGTCACTAATATTTTTATCCATATCGCTTGAATCATCATCACTGTCTGTGCAGCTGGAGGAGTCAGAATCTTGACAATAGGCGATACGCGAGTTAAACGGTCGGCCTATAGCTAGGGACCTCCTCCAGCTTTAAAAACGTGCAAATATACAAACCTTCCTTGTTAGGAGACTTTCCTTTGTGGTATAAATATACTACTTACTTGTATAGATACACTCTTACTATTATCTTGTAAGGAAACATTTGATGTCATTGTGATGTTTACCTATCGGTACCATGGTTATCGAGTCTTTGATAGTTTAGGGTATTCATCTGTAGGAGAGCCGACTGCAAATCCTGATGTAAGCGACCGTGGTTTACGTTGAAACGCGCTTACTCAGTAGATTCCGATTCACTCATGACTTAGTGAAATGGCTGGGAAACAGAGATGAAGGTAGGGAGTTCTACAACTTGGCAGTTCGCACAAAAGTGAGCTTCAAGTATAGGCGCTGGTTCTTGAAAGTTATGAGTCTGAGAGCGATTTCTAGCTGTATACATGGTGCTCTCATCTTGGAAAGGCTACGAAACAGAGCGCCGAGCGTCGCGACTAGCAGTGTTGAAGTTCATAGTACAGTTTTCGTTTGTACTGTAACCTGCTATGAACAGCTTCGTGTGAGCTTGGCATTGGGTCGACTGCCCCAAGGGGGTGCCTTTTGCTGACGGCATAACAACCCTAATCCCAATCAATCAACACAGTTTGTCTATTTGCGGCCAGTGCAAGACATACACCTCATCTAAAGCACGACTGAGCACTTGACAGACTGACTAGACAAACACTTGGCAGAACATTTTTTATAAATTCCATCAAAAGGAAATTAGTGCAAAATCTTGCCACGGATGCATATGGTTACAGCTACGATGCTGGCAATAAATAATATAATTCCTGATTTAACGAATACAAAAGATGCTATAAACTTGTACACAGATACACATAATACAGATACATAGGTACTTCAAACTTATCACACTCCTTTTTGGTCAGAGGTTAAAAATTGCTAGTCGGTCTTCCCTCTGTTTCATGGCCCGGTAGTGAGTTGGCGCTGTGTACCTGGATGTCAGCCAACCCGTTTGAAAATTGATTTCATAATTTTTCATTTTACTGCGACATTTTCTGTTTACACTTCTGCAGATGTATGATTTTAAGAGACTGCATAAATTTGAGTGTTTTGTACTATGAAATGAGAAGGAAAGGTTTTGATCAAATTTTAACACAATTTTTTTATGATTATTATTCAATAGGCTAAGATAAGTTTCAAATAAGTTTGAAACCCAATTTCTGAAGTTTGATTGATTTGAAATTTACTTGACACCCATGTAGATATCCTAGTTTACTTGATACCCATGTAGATATCCTAGGAACCGGATAGGATATCCAGAAGACCTCCATCGTGTACGGCATCTATTGTTTTTGGACTTATAATATTGGATTTGGTGAGATCTAGCTATTACACACTTAGAGGTTTCCATGTTACTTTTCCCTTTAATATATTGGTCACACTATAGGTAAGAGGGGGTGCAAATGAGAGGCACCCCCAATCAGAAGTAGGTTCGGTGAACCTAACATCCATCGTTTAATTAAATGGTAACTCCCAGGGTACCCTACCTACCCCAGTGTTAAATACCATAAAATGATGACCATTATTCGTGGTTACACCTTACTTAATATAATGATCATAATTTTAGGTCATATTTTATACCTATACAGATCTACCGAAATTGTAAATCTATGTACCGATCGATAGACTTGTGATGCTAGGCAAATGTCTAGGTAAATTCTTTAGCCACACGATAATTTAGACAGTAATTTAATGACAACAATCAAAAACACTTTTCTAATACACTTAGAGAAACTTAGTTGCAGTTTGAAGTTTAGAATTGTGCCCGATGACCGGCGAAAAGTGGCTATATTCACTTCTGCCTGTACCTTTGGGCAATACAAGCGGGAGGGCAAGTACTAAGATATTTCAACGCACCAGTTCTTGGTACTAACTCCATTGTGCTGGTATTTCCGATGACATGCTTTACGCAGAATTGAAGACTTGATTACCAGTTGTGACTGTATTACAATGTTGTATTTAAGATGTTAATCCTATTTTTATCACGCCAGTTACGGTGTAAGGCTTAAATATTCAATATCAGTGAAGGAAAACATCGTGAGGCATGTCTAAGAACTAGTCATTCGTGGACATGTGACACTCACCAACCCGCACTTGGCCAGCATGTTTGAATTACAAAAAAAAAAACAAAATAGATTATTTGCAGTAACATTAGTTTTACAAAGATGGGATTGGAGTCTCCTTTTAAGCAAATGTATGCCTGTCAGGGGACTCCGCTCTTCCATACCTAGTAATCTTTGCAAATCACTACATAGTATTAAACAAAGTCGCTTTTTCTGTCCCTATGTCCCCATGTATGCTTAGATCTTTGAAACTACGCAACGGATTTTGATGCGGTTTTTTTTTAGGTTGAGTGATTCCAGAAGAAGGTTTATAAGTATAACACATTGCACCCGTGCGAAGCTGGGGCGGGTCGCTAGTAACAGTATAATTAAGGCTTAAACTATCTAAACTAGTAAGTAGTAGTTGAGAGAAGGCCCGTGCGCAGCTGTGCGACTCTAAAAAAATATTATTTTTGCAACAGACACACAATACTGACTCTAAGCGTATTTAGGGCAATAGTTCTTATAATTTTGGCAGACCGCAGGCGCTTAACGTCAACAATGACGCTTGACATAGCTCAAAAACTAATAGTCAGATCTTGATCAAATTTAAATGGGACCTCACGAAAAACACCAGCTTTCAAACAAAATAAGAATCATAAAAATCGGTTCACGATTAACAGAGATATTAGGTAAAAACATTTGAAAACAGTCAAACTGAAAGCCTCATGCTTTTTGAAGCCGTTTAAAAGGGCTGAAGTGAAACATGTTTACCTTTAAATCCAACTTATACGAGTCGTAATACATTGAAACGATTACAAAATAATTTCGATCATGTTCTCAGCGTTATTGTTCAAGATTTAATACAAATTATGCATAATGGAGGTAGGAAACAGTAATTATGATATCAAGGCTAAAACAATCTGCGTTCTGTTTATTGTTTTCATTTATATTTTTATATTAAATTACTCTTTGTTTGTTGTACAACTTTCTAGAATTCAATCGATTACATGTGTGAATGTGTGGACTACTATTATGATGTTAGTAGATATAATCCACACAATTATAGGAGTTTGTATGGTATGTATTCACCATATTAATTATCATACCTTTTGCCTTTTTCCCCATTTCTATTAGGGTCAGCTCTCGGTCTAACCTGATGCAGCCGACTGCCAGCAGACTTCGAAACCAGTAGGGAACCAGTAGCCGATATGGTTACACTAGGTATCAGATTATATTAGGCATCTAACTACATGTAACGATTGTCATAGATGTTTTATATGATAACTGAGACCGATGGCTTCATCAACCTCGTAGACCTGTAACCAACCAGACACCGAAACAAAATCTTTGTTGTTTCACAATGATTGTCCGGGGCCGATATCCAACCAGTGATATCCCGGGCACAGTAAAGCCCGATCGGCTTCGACTTCAACAACGCTCGACTACAGAGGTCGTTTAAATGGTACTGTCTTTTAATTGTTTATATAAATCAGTTACTTGGTTCGTCGGTTGATCTTTGTGTGCGAGCATAGTGCGTGGCTCGCGGCGGCCCATATTTTTTTTTTTACAACTCGATCTACAAATAAAACTTTACCCGGACGCTCCCCGGATGCCCTCTAAACTAGGACAAATCCGGGGAAACCCGGACGGATGGCAACCCTATAACTTATAATCATAACGATTTACATTTCAAGAACATCTACAAAATGCGAAGGCGCATTGTTTTTATAATTTTCCGTGAATTTGAGTATAATTCAATTAAATAACAATAAGTAGATGTGTATAGTAAGTGATTCGTTGTGAAAGTGAGGTACCTCGTGCAACAAGCCAACCATTAACATAGAACTGCGACATTTTCTCTTCCTACTAATATAACTGTTCATTGTGTTCATACTATTGTGTCTTATACTTTACTCACTTGTTATACTCAATAGCGTAAAAATAGCTTAGACTTCACATCAACCCCTTTTAGTGTCCTATTGCTGGGCGAGAGGGTCTTCTATCAACTATTTTACCTGTTGAGAGAATTTAGCAATGTCCTCGAATGATGATTGGTTCTTAGACATGCCGGTTTCACGATGTTTTCCTTCACCGATATTGCTTAGACTTAGTTTGGGTAGCATAATGTGTACTGAGTGGAAGAAGACAGCCCTCCATAAACTGAGCTTTCAACTATCAATAAGAATAATTTTCCATTAAAAAAAACAAGTTTCAATGCGAGATCAGTTTATACTGGCCATGTATAGCTTAATATGTAGCCGTAAAACGATTTTTATACTAACCCCCTATGCTAAGCTCTGTGTACATTAAAAATTGCGAGAGATTCAATAAATATTATTATTATGTCTGTTCGTCTTGAGTCTGGGTGTAATTAATCTATTACAAGCTGCCCCAGCGATCTTCGTACCGCGTATATCTCACCTTTCTTATAATTATTTAATTACACAAACAACTATGACTCTATGGGACATCGGACCTGCGGACCTGAACCCGCTTACCATTAGACTAACAAGGCCTGGTTAAATAAATGTGGAGTACATAGTAAGTTCAGCTGATTAACAAAAATATACATTCTCACAAACTTTCGCATTCATATTACGTATAGTAGGATTTGCTATTTATTATTTAATTCGGATTCAATCACAACGTCCTGTGCGACGACGCTCGTGCGCACGTCATATTTTTTTATCACTAATCCCTACTTCTTTCTCTCTCTAACAACTGTTGTTGAAAGAGACAAACACTGCAACACAGGATATTGTCTGTCGATTGCATTTGTGACTTTATTAGTAATGCGTAAAGTTTAATTTAGCGTAACCGATTGGTATGCAGATGTAATTTTTTGTAAATCTCTTACCAGGTGCTACGGGTGTATTGTTGCTGGGGGCAACATTATGATGTTTAGGGACAATGAATAGATTAATTATTGAATTTTGAATAGATTCTACTCTCCAATACTTAGCTTGCTTTTCTTTGTTCGGACTCTGTGACAATTTGGAGGGAAATTGATATCACATTCAAATTGGAATTCAAATTCGTATTCTAAATTTAAAATACATGCTTCTCTTCTATACAGATTTTTTTTTTCAGACTTTAGGGAAATTTATATTACAATTCGAAATTTGAATACTTATTAAATAATAAATAATTTAAAATATACTCAATTCATTTTAATTCTGCTGTCCTTTATGTAACTTTCTTTTGTTAAAAACTGGACTGTGATGATTTGGAGGGAAATTGATATTAGGTGGAATCTAATTTCAAATTAGGCATTCTTGAACTAAATTATTAGAATTCAGAACAGTTAATATTTCGAGAATATATCCCAATTTTCTTATTACTTAGAATCAATACATTATGATTCCGTAACTAGATTTTAGCATAATATTTTACTTGTAGCCTTTTTTAAAGCAGCCTGTCATGTAGTCTTATACATCCAGGCAAAAGGCCTCTATGCAACGTTCTAATATACCATGTAGTATGGTAAAATTAACTGAGTAACGGAGCAATAAAAAGTTTACTATGCAAGCGCTGTTCACAAAAATTAAAACAACGTTAAGAATTCAAACATAGTATTGTATGACAAAAGATGGTCAAAATGTCCAGGCAGTTATCGCAAGTTGCTAAAATTCCCGTTAAGAGCCCATAAATTAAGTCTACTGAGAGTTTTTCGAATTTGCAAAACATTTGCCCATGTTTGAAAGACACAACCGGTGTTTTGTAGTTAAACAACTGATTTAAAGTAGTTGTGGAACTAAGCCATATTATGCAATTGTTTCATAAAACCGTTACTTCTCTTTGCTAGCTGTGAGAATGCAAATTATGTCTATAAATGGTAAGTATGGTGTGAACTACTTAGTATTAAATATTAAGTACTAGTAACCCGCCCCGACTTTGTACAAGTGCTGTGTTGTTTTGATTGTACTCGTCAACAATTAAAAAAAAAACATTTTCCCTCCAATTTGTCACACAGTCCGAAAACAAAAGAACGCTACCTATATGACAGCAAAATTAAAAATAAATTATAAATATTTAAATTTAGAATTGTAACATATAGTTCCCTCCAAATAGTCCGAACATGAATCTCATTTTTTTCACTTCAACTTCACATCAACCCTTTTTAATGTTCCACCGCTGGGTCTTCTCTCAACTATCTTACAAGTTGAAAGAGTTTAGACCTTAATCCATACACACTGACTTAGTGAGGTTTGGTGAATGTCACATGTCCTCGAATGATTACTTAGATATGCCGGTTTCCTCACGATGTTTTTCTTCACCGACATTGAGCAGCGACGATGAAACAATACACACAAAGACGCGAGGACTTGCTATGGGATTGAACCTTCGACCTTATATTTTAAAGGCGAAGACGATACCGTCAGTTAAATTATATGATTAATTGAAATATTAACCATCGACAAAAAAGATGGGTTTTATAGTCTGTACAAGTTAACGAAAACTGTTATCGGAGGCTTAGATACATTTTGGGTCGTCGAGTCAACGGGAGTAAGTATAGCCAACATTTAACAGAAAGAGAGGTCAATAATCAATAAATTGCCATATTTAAACTCCGAACAATTCCATGAAACGATCATACCACACTAAACCGATACAGAATAACCGGGCAGGGCGTTACCCGGTATTAATTCACACAAGTAAACATTACAAGCATCTCAAGCCAAGAAGAAATGTACACCTGTCCTTTTCGCACTTAACCAAATGACCGGTGCGCGAAAAGGATAGCATTCAAAGGGTCGGAATCAATACCACATGACAGCGGCCGGTGTTTTATTTTGTTGGAGACATCTTTGTGAGTGTGTGTTTATTATTATGTTGGTGTGAGTTGTTGATCATACGGGTACAGTCGGATACAAAAGTTGCTAAACTAAATAATCTTTTAAATATCCTACATTTGACGATAACTGCGTCTGTATATAGGATATATTATGAAAACTTAAAAACAATTAACTGTCGCGATAAAATTGGTAATAGCTTAACCTTTTCACCACCTCAAGTAGCCAACAAAATTTGCTATGGGACGCCAGAGCATATTAGATGACCATGAATAATTCCATTTACTAGTGTTGTGACATGTTATGAAAAACTAAGTGCATTTTCAACTGATCAGTCCCTTTGTTGACATAGTAGGTATCCATTGTTAATTATACATTATGCCTCTACAAATATTGTATTTGTAACAATAAACAATTAACTTAATAACCATATTTTCCTGTAACTAGTTGACACTTCAAAATTGTAATTAGCGATTATTATTGTATGTACTTAACATTTGTACTCCGGCAACGGCAGAATATATTGGACTATAATATTTTTCACCAACTTTGTAACTGCATTCTGACGAATAAATAAAATCTTATCTTATCTTATCTTATCTTATCTTATCTTATCTTATCTTATCTTATCAAAGCGTGAATGGAAGACGAGAAGAGTAGTTTTTGTAATTAAAACGTCAAATTGGTAGTGATTTTGATAGATTTATTAATAGTTGTCGATATCTTTATTATTACAATGAAAATATGAAATTTTCAGTGTTAGTGCAATGTTAAATCTTTTTTTTTCGTAGAACAATGTAGACATGAGTATTAGTGAGAGCATTTAAATTGTAATTTGAGAATCTCACTTTCTTTGTTAAAGATCGTTTCACTGTAATTATCATCGCTATCTCATAACTAATACATAATCATTGTTAAAAAATACAAAAAAATCCTTCTTGATATTATTAACGCGAAATTTTGAAAGAATGTATGTATGTTTGTCACTTTTTCACGCAAAAAATAGAGGACGGAATTGGATGAAATTTAGCACAGAGATAGATTATGGTCTGGATTAACACATAGGCTACTTTTTATCCCAATAAGTACCTCGCTGGCGAAGCCGTTGGCGGAAGCTTGACTAGCTAAATTAATTATTAAAATAAAATTTGGAATTACTTTAAAATATACGTGTGTGTTAAACAGTCTTAACTATGCAGTTAAAGAGTGTTTAAAATGGTTAAGTTTAGTTAATCGTTTTTCAAACAATCTTTACTTGGCATTTTTGTTTCCTATGCATAATTAAACATAGCCATAATTTTGGCCTTTATAGCCGAGAGTTCAATACTATTCCAATTTATTTAATAGCCTGGAATTACGAGTATATTATTGTAGCCTACTCATGTTACGTTTACGGATTTAATAGGCTGAAACCACCGACTAGGTACTAGATATCGCTTTATTCGAATATTGTATGAAATTGTAATCTTCAAAAGTTAGCGGGGTATCGGGAATATATTTTTGATTGGTTCGTTCAAATCTTGTTCTTCAACGAACAATATATGAGTGAGAAATGAGTAATATTCACCTCTACCTACGTACTACTTCAACCTTTTTTAGTGTCCCACAGCTGGGCACGGGTCTTCTCTCAGCTATCTTACAAGTTGAGAGTTTAGCCTTAATCTACACACGCGGGCCAAGTGTTGGTGGATGTCACATGTCCTCGAATGGTTACTTCTTAGACATGCCGGTTTCCTCAAGATGTAAATCTACACCTTCGGGTAATTCAGACGTGATGTTATGTTATAAACCACAAATTTCTTTAAAAGAAAGAAAAAAAGGAAGAAAAACATTTATTTGACAAAGACAGGACACACAAAATCGAATGTAAAAAAAACACATAGAAAGAGAGAAAAAACAAATAGAAACTGTAAAAGAAAAATAAAAGGGTTTACTCTAGTATTACTCTATACCACGTTTATATTGCTCTCAACAAGTTTTGGTGCTGACTGTACATGGTTTACCTCAGTTGCCTTCCCATCCTCTAGCGAATACTAGGCATACATTCATGTTTAGAATTTATTTCGCTATAGTATATTGTACATGTCTCGATTTAAAACGGGCTCTTCAACAACAATGTTCCAATTTGATTCAGGACTAGTAAGTAAGTAAGTACATATTATTTAGATTAGAACTAGAGTAAAATTAACCCTTACTAATATTATTAAAGAGCAGCGGTGGCGCAGCGGTACGGGTTTCGCTTTAAAAAAATAAGGTCGTGGGTTCGAATCCTGATGGTGCACACACATCTTTGTGTGAATTGTTTCATCTCCGCTGCTCAATATCGGTGAAGGAAAACATCGTGAGGAAACCGGCATGTCCAAGATCTAATCATTCAAGGACATGTGACATCCACCAACCCGCACTTGGCCAGCGTGTGTGGATTAAGGCCTAAACTCTCAACTCATAAGATAGTTGACAGAAGACCCGTGCAGTGGGACACTAAAAAGAGTTGAAGTGAATATTATTAAAACGAAAATGACTCTGTTTGTTGCGCTTTCACGCTAAAACTACTTAATCGGTTTGGATGACTTTTGGTATGGAGATAGTTTGAGACCTGAGGAAGGACATAGGATAGTTGTTATCCGACTGCACTAAAAGAGGTTAGTTTAACGAAATAGGTTAGCAATAACCGAAATTCGCGCGAGCGGAGCAGCTGGCGGAAAGCTAGTCCTTAATGATAGTGTTCGCTTAATAACCGCAGGGTACGGAGTCCGATTCCCGGGTCAAGCAAAAACATAAGATAATATATGAGATTGAACTAGCGTCCTCGAATTTTTTTTTTCAAATTAAATCTTTGCGATTTTTAAAGTGAGATGTAATTTCAAACGAAATCGCATCATAGGGTACAAAATATAATTATGTAAGATTTCGCAAAAGATTCATTTTCGCAGTACGAGGATTTGTTGTTAGCACACCTATTATACGTATATAAATAAAGACGTATTTTTCGCAACGATTTTTAATCGTAGTATCGCATAACCTTACTTCAAATGATAAAATTACTTACCCTCTACAATATTAATCCTGCCCGAAAATGAGTACAAAAAATGAGTGCAAAATTTTATTTTTATCAAACTTTCGCATTTACAACACTTTAAATATGACCCCCATGAAATTTATATTTGGCATAATTTTGGCAAGTTCGCTGCGTAGGGTGGCGAGAACACCCTTCTTATTACACCATGAAGTTACCCCATTGTGTTCTAGCTTATGTTTGAACGACAAATCATTTTGTGGTCAAATACATAACTCACGCCTGTAGTTACAATATACACGGGATAAGCAGAGGTGAATGTCAACTAATTTGGCTAGATAACGTCCCTATGGTCTTCTGTCATAATAGAGTAAGATCCCAGAGCGATCAGACATAACTTATTTTCACACGAAAGAAACCTTATGTTTTCAGTAGCGTCTCGTGTGCCTTGAATATCTATAGATGCGCTTGTGAAAACGAGTGACACCTGGGCAGGTACCAGGTGAGAAAGGTAACTAAAAATAAGAGTTACTTTACTTATTTTCACATGGCTGATTTTTGAATATGTTATTGAAGTATGTATTTAAAAGTTATATTCAATCAGTCAGACAAATTTTAAGTTCATTTGTTTTTTGGGTAGCTTAAAAGCGTCTGACAAAAGCTCTGGTCCATCAAAAGTGTCTGACACTTATGAAATTACCTACTTTAAAATTATATTCTACCTACATGATATATATAAAAATCAGCCATGTGAAAATAAGTGCGGCTTTGTCTGGTAGGTGGTGACTAACCACGGCCGAAGCCTACCACCAGTTGATTGTCACTAGATTTGCACCACCCAGGGACCACGTGTGGGGATTCAATTAAAGGTTTACACCCACGGTCGATGGTGACTCAGCCCCCGAACGTATGCATAAACTGTTCATGTTTCGTGTTTGTGTGTAGCTTTTGCTTTGACGCTTGCACTTTTACGCTGTAAGTGGTTACCTCCCCTCCGAAAACTGACAGATAATTATCCAAGGGTTAAGTATGCTAACTTCTCAACGAAAATCATTCGTAATCACGAGTAAATCTGTAAATTTAGCAGACGCGTTCCATCCTAGACTACATCATTGCTAAACATAAGGCAAATTATTGGCTATCTTGGGTATTGGGACCTTGATATCGTCACTAGATCTTGGCCCATTAGCGTTTTTTAACCGGTCAACGAGGCATTTACGGTTAATTTAACCATAAAAACGTTTCAGAGCCAGCCTATTATATATTTTTTTCTTTGACATCAACTTCTATTTAATCTGAGTCATGTACATTTTTTTTAAAACGATTACGAAATTAACGTTGTTCAGCAAAATAATTTTCGGTCATAGATACTCAACATTATTTTGCCCACCACCTACTTTGACAATCTTTTTTTTAAAGACCCCTTTTTTTATTCAACTTCTAGCCATCTTTTCGCAAATATAAAGCAGCTATTCCTACTATTATTATTTCAACCTGTTTTGCCGTGTCTTCTTAACTCGAATTAGTCTTTAAAATAAATGCTAAACGGATTTTACTATCAACTGGCCTGCTGGTGTAGAATATAGTGACCCTGACTGCTAAGTAAGAGGTCGTGGGTTTGATCCCCGCCCAGGACAAATCTTTCTGTGATTAGCATGATTGTTTTGCATATATGTATAGTTGGCCTTTGAAATTTATGTATTTCCTAAAAAATGTATATAAGCAGTATATCAGTTCCCAATACTCATAACACAGCAAATATAATTGCTTAATTTGGGACTAGATGGCGCTGTTTGTTTGTGTGAAAATATTATTATTATTTTAATACGGTTTTCATCAACAGATAGATAGATTCAAAAGGAAGATATGGATGGGTCGTTATTTTACCCCATTCGTTATACTACATATAGTTAAATGTTGCACATTTTGCATGAAACCCCACAAATGCCTCTTCTAAAGCAAATAATACATTGTTGGAACATAACAGGCTATAACTACTCGGATTTAACATCAAAATAATTGACGTTACCGAGGTCCGGTGAACAAAGAGAACGATACTCAAATATGTAGGTGCGAGGGAGATAGAGCAAAGGGGTGGAAAGCCCCAATAAGGGTGAATGTGGACGATAATTTCGCTGAATGCGAAGGTAATAATATTAGGGTGTTTGGTTTGTGTGTTATTTAATTTTGTGAACGTTATTTAGTACCGTTTGTTGGGTATTTGGTTTAATTTTTGACGAGTTAGTTATTACTATACTTATTGTTTTTACGAAGTTTTAATACTTTACTCTCATAGAAACCTGTGATATTTATACGTTTCAACCTAAGTACAAGTTAGTCAATACGAAAAAAGTTTTCTAATAGTATCTCAAACTTGTCAAAATGCTTTCAATTTTTTTTTATTTAAAACCTTCAAAAAAAAAATGGTTGATAATATAATGAAATTAATTGGGAATGGAAAAGATAAAACAATTTGTAGATTTTATTGCATTTTAATTTATTATTTTGACAGGTTCATGATGGATTCGATTTTTTTTTTCGTATAGACAACTTGTACTAAGGGTAAAAAGTCATAGTTACTAAACACTAAACATAGACAATATTGGGGGCTGAGTCACCTTCGTCCGTGGGAGGGCACCTTTTAAATCCCCACACGTGGTCCCCGGGTGGTGCAAATCAGGTGACAACTAACTGGTGGTAGGCTTCGGCCGTGGTTAGTGACCACCCACCAGACAAAGCCACGTCGCCAAGCGGCCTTGCCGTGTTCCGGTGTGATGTCTGGTGACACCATAATGTGAGAGTGGGTCGGAACAGTTGCTTTTTTATGGCCTCACCGATCTAGACCCATACTTCTGCAGTAGCATCGGGTAACTGGTATTGGAGGGTAGCGGGATCCGAGGCACGGTGCACCGCTGGCCGACCGCAGGTAGTAGGGGACCCAAGTAACGAGTTAGCCACTCGTAAAAGGCTGTCCCGCCAACTCGCGAAAAATCCCGGGATGCGCCATCGTGCCGGTTGGCGACCGGATGAAAGGGCCCGATGGACATCCCCGGGGGGGCTCGGGCGTCCCCGCAGTCTCCATACCAGTTCCCCACTGATGTTGCCGTGGAGGGTGTGTCTGGTGGTGAACCATATGAAGCCTCATTCCACTTCCACCCTCAACCGATAATCACTCCACAATGGCAAAGAACAAGAGGAATGTAGGTAAACAGCGGCTGCACTCCCTTTCCTTAAAAGTGCACCTCAGTAACATACGAGGGTTGCACTCCAATCTCGTGCCGGTTCACTATCACCTGGAAACCGATAAGCCGTCACTCTTGTTCTTGACGGAGACGCAGATAGGTAGCCCGTCTGACGTGGGATACTTGTCGTACCCGGGATACACACTTGAGCATAATTTTAAACCTCATGCAGGAGTGTGTGTGTACGCTCGGGACGACATATGCTGTCGGCGTCTTCGGAACCTTGAAGACCGCAAATACTCTACGCTTTGGGTGCTGGTGGACACAGGCATAGAGAAAATTCTTTATGCGTGTGTCTACCGCTCGCACACCGGAGATCAGGAGACAACTAGGCTCACCGAATACCTCAGTGAGGCGGCTGAAGCGGCTCAACAGAGGTACCCGTCGCACAGTGGTCTGAAAATCGAGCTCCCCTTTCGTAGAAAGTCAATGTGGGATATTCATAAAACTAAAATATGGAACGTCTCAGGTATACATTCCTTTAATGCATATTTTAGTATGAATGATTTTAGTTACTCCGCGCCTGAGAAAAAAAATATTTAGTATTTTTTTGTATGGGAGAAATTACATAAAGTACATTTTCTTGCGACTGAATGAAACTGAAAGGCTGGTACTCATACGAGCTATTGCCGCTCTTAAGGCGATTACGTTGACATACCACTCGTGTACCTTTAGGTGCCGCTTCACACGTAGGATTTTTTTGAAATTTCGAATTTTCGGTATTGAATATTTTATGTTATGCCTTTGGGGTTGTTGTTTTCCTGCGAATTCCTTATGAAAACAACAATTTTTTTTATGGAAACAATCTCTAAATCGCGTAAAAATGTCTGCTGTTTCAAACTAAAGTTCGATACCTACTTGGCCGTAATGTATGAAACAGTTGTTTTCTTTTCCGTCATTTCAAGGTGGTTTCCATAAAAAAAGTTGTTTGTTTTTATGAGTAGAATCACCTCATAACAGGAAAGCAACGACCATAAAGTCACGCTATTTAAAGAAGGAATAAAACACTTATTTAACATTTTTTTCATATTTGAAAATTTAATACGATTAAAAACTGTACAATCAATTGTAAAACAAGTGTTTAAATATTATAACAGTTAAACAGCTAAAACTAATTTATTTATTTTTAAATTTAATCGAATAATTTAGAAAACTTCATTTGGCTAGTATGTACATTCCTCAAAATACTTACGTCTAAACCCTAGCCTTTGTTTGTTTAGTACTGAAAATCGTTATTTCTCTAGTATTAGAACATAAAATAATAATAACATCTATAACTAGAAAAAAACTGAATCAAAGAATACAAAAAGCTTCATTTGGTTAGTATTTACTTACATTCTTCAAAATACGTCTATATTCTCTTTGCTTGTTTAATACCAAAAATTCTTATTTATCTAGTCATTAAAATAAATAAAAATAATAATAACGTCGATATGTATAAAATACGCATTAACAATTATCATCAAAATCTTCTAATTCTGAATCCAGCATTGCGACACTAACATCAACAAACTCAATATTTTCTTTGTCCACACTTGTATTGTCTTCATTAATGAGAAGTGTTTTCATGTCATCAGAGACAGCTGTTCTGATTGACTTTCTGTGTACAGGTCTTATGCTGGATAGGTACGGATCTGACGATACAAGGAGTCCATTAAAAATATCTTCATTTGTTGCTCTACGACAAAACTTCCGCGAATGATGTTCTCGGATTTTTTTGAAGTCTGTATTCCTGGCTTCCGATGCCTCTTCTGATAATTTGCCAATGGGGGTAATGTTGAAATGCCTGATAATTTCAGCACCATGCAGTAAAAGTTTGTGAACACTTGACGGCATATAATACCAACCATAGTGTTCCACATATCTTTCTGCAGTAAGGCGCGCAAAATTTGCAAACGCTTCAACATTAACGGGCTCCCCACATGCTATCACACCAAGAATTGTGGCAAATCTATGGATTATAGTGGAATCTAATCCAGTGATGGCTGCCGTTTTTACAGGATCACTAAAAAATTTTCGGGCTGTATTGCCATCATTTGTAGTGCCTGCACCTGAAACAAAAACCAAAAACTTCACCATTTTGAGCAGAAACAACGTATTTGGTAAGTAACGTTCTCAAAATCATTCAAATCAACTCGTTGCACTTCAAGAGTCACCTTGTTTGACGATATCTACTAAGAGGCCCATTTCATCACGAAACTTCTGCTGGATGATTTGCTTTCTTGCCTTCAATAACTCTTTGCTGTCTGCATCCCTAGCTTGCCATGTTTTGAAATCAAGTCTGTAGGAAATGTGAAGCAAACATTCCATACACCTAATCCAAGCATGGAGAGTAGACAAACCATATTGGTATATTTCCGTTGACACTGGTTTTCTGGAAAACAAATAAATAATATATTTAAAAATAGGTATTCATGATTATCAGCCAAGAAAATTATAAAAGTATTCAAAACTTACTCTGAGATCACATGTAATTTATTCATTTCAGATGGGGTTGCTTTACATATGTCACAAGTTTGGGTTGATGTTTCTGATAATTTAAAAACTATTTTACCATCTATCATAGTCATGAGCATTTTAACTTTGACTGCATGATTTCCCATTATAGAAGGCACCAGTGTAGCAATTTCAGCTTCAATCGTGGCTTGTTCTCTCTTGATGTCTAATTTGTTTTCACTTGCAAACTTGAAAAAAAGAGGCCTGCAAAACATTGTCGAAGACGGTTTTGGATTCTCCCATACATTTTCTTCATCACAATCTAATCTTATAGGTACAAAAGAACACATGAAGACGCTGGAATCATCTTCCTCCACCATGCTTTGCTTATACAAACTCTGCCCTGAAGAACCATCAAAGCCCCACTTACACAGAAGTGTTAACTCCTTGCCATCTAAAGTAGAGGGCAAACGTAGATATTTTCCAAGTCTTGACACAGTTTTATCCAAAATTGCTTGAAGTTTAACTCGTGCCCCATTTTCAGAAATGTCTATGCTATCCTTAGGTGGGTAACAGTCCTTTTTCGCTTCTAGGACAGTTGTGTATGAAGGATATAGTGGGATTCCTTCTTCCTTTGCACAAGCTCTCAAAGTAGTATACTGCCACTTCGACAGCTTCAACGAAGTCAAAATACCTAAAGCTTTATCAGCAGAATATATGGGCACATTTTTTTTAGTTTTAAGTATATCTTTTATCTTTGTAGCCTCTTCGGGATTCTCTGTGACTAATTTTATTATGTCTGCTACATCTTTATTTTGCGCCTTCAAGCCAGTTGCATAAGCAAGACTTTCCGATGGATGATTTAAAAGCTCTTCTACTCTCCTTTTCTTCTGTAACGGGCTTAACACCGAAAACTCCTTTCTTTGGTTTCCAAGAGATGTTGAGGTTCCAACACTACAAGTCTGTGGTTGTGCGGATGTTGATGCACCTTCGTTTACGGGAAATTCTGAACTGGAACACTGTGACTGATCTATCGTTACTGAGGAAGTCATCTTTTCCTTGATGACTTCAGGCCATTTGATGTCTTCTTGGAGCCATGCTTCGTACTTTTTAATGAAAGTATGTCGTGTACGATTACATGAGATCCATTTCCTTTTCAATGCACACACATAAGTTTGGCAGAATTGTTTCAAGTCTCTCTTTTCATTTTCTGACAAATCAATACTATTCACAAACACATCAAACAACACATTGGGATCTGAGAAAGAAGTGTTGTTGGCCACAAACATGAAAATATCAAGATTGGTACCAAAACCTTCCATTGCAATAGAAAAATTGAAAGAACAGAAAAATTAAAGTTTACGCGCACAAGTGCTAAACGTTACTGACAGAGTCCATGCCAAACATTCTATTTATGTATAACTCTCTCACCGACCCTCATTAAGGGTCGGTACAAATTAACACGTAATAAAACTGAACTATTAGTAAAGTAATAAGTGATTCCCGTAATTGATAATGATAACGAACCTCTGTTATCATTAGGTATAGTAAAAATCATTAACACCCTCTTAGCTAATGAGGTTACTATTGTAAAAAGTTATTTGTTAAAATAAGGCAGATATTAGTTGCAGTGCCCTAATTAGTATTCGCAAAAAACGAATTTCTAAAGTTAACTTATATTTTGAGTTAAAGTAATTGAATCTATTATAACAATTATTATAATATTAGGTGCGTATTTATTATAAATATTTAATTCCAAATTCCTTACCAACCTAATTTAAATGCGTCACATACTTAAAATATTCAATGCCGAAAATTCGAAATTTCAAAAAAATCCTACGTGTGAAGCGGCACCTAAAGGTACACGAGTGGTATGTCAACGTAATCGCCTTAAGAGCGGCAATAGCTCGTATGAGTACCAGCCTTTCAGTTTCATTCAGTCGCAAGAAAATGTACTTTAGGTAATTTCTCCCATACAAAAAAATACTAAATATTTTTTTTCTCAGGCGCGGAGTAACTAAAATCATTCATACTAAAATATGCATTAAAGGAATGTATACCTGAGACGTTCCATATTTTAGTTTTATGAATATCCCACATTGACTTTCTATGAAAGGGGAGCTCGATTTTCAGACCACTGTGCGTCGGCCCAATTGGTGCTGCTGGGAGACTTCAATGCTCACCATCAAGAGTGGCTCTTCCCCAACCTGGATACTGACCATGCCGGGCGAGAAACGAGGAAGCTGGCCTTAGCATTGAATCTCACCCAGTTGGTGCGGGGTGCCACGCGGGTGCCAGATGTTGACTCGCACACACCCTACTGCTTGGACCTTCTGCTGACGACTGATCCAGACCGTTACTCAGTGTCGGTTTCTTCACCTCTGGGTAAATCAGACCACTGTCTGGTGAAATCTGTATCCGTCTACTCCCCGCCCGATTCCAGCCCTAGGGGCTACCGGCGAATGTGGCGGTACAAGTCAGCAGACTGGGATGAGATGCGGTCCTTCTTTGCATCTTATCCATGGCAGCCCTTATGCTTCTCTTCTGGAGATCCCTCTACCTGTGCGGAAGCCGTGACCGATGCGCTGCGTCAGGCTATGGAGTATTTCATCCCATACTCTGACGTGCCGCAGTCCGGCAAAGCTCGCCCATGGTTTGGGCCACAATGTAGACGCGCGGAGACGCAGAAACATATGGCCTATCTAGCCTGGGTTGATGCTCGACAACGCAAGGCCAGGGATATAAGCCAAAAGAAGAGAGCCTTTAACAGGGCTGCCAAGTCCTGCAAGAAAGTGATGCAGAGGGCTCGCTTTGACCATATTAGCCGTATAGGGAACAAACTGGCTTCGTATCCAGCGGGTAGTAAAGCGTTTTGGTCCCTAGCTAAATCGGTCGAGGCGAACTTCTGCCGCCCCTCACTGCCTCCACTACAGAAACCTGACGGAACACTGGCTCACACTGCTGAGGATAAAGCAAATTTGTTTGCTTCTCTGTTTGCAGAGTCTTCACGTCTTGATGCTGGTGGCGCAATACCTCCTGTGTCGCCTGGCAGTCCGACTCACATGTCGGAAATTCGTATACGCCAAACTGAGGTTCGTAATGCGCTACTTAATCTTGACGTGAACAAAGCCAGTGGACCTGATGGTATTCCAGCCATAGTGTTGAAAACATGTGCGCCGGAGTTGTCTCCTGTACTGACACGCCTATTTAGGCTATCTCTAAGGACAGGTCAAGTGCCGAGATCATGGAAGCTTGCTAACGTGCAGCCCGTGCCCAAAAAAGGCAGTCGTGCCGATCCTGCTAACTATAGACCTATATCTGTTACCTCCATACTCTGTAAGAGCATGGAGCGTGTTCTAAATCGCAGGCTCCTGGCGTACCTAGAAGCCAATGATCTCCTCAGCGACCGACAGTATGGATTCCGAAGGAATCGGTCGACTGGGGATCTTTTAGCGTACGCCACATACATTTGGAATGAGGCCTTGGAGAGGTACGGTGAAGCGCTAGCAGTTTCACTTGATGTCTCCAAGGCCTTCGACAGGGTTTGGCATGACGGCCTTATTAGTAAGCTTCCATCTTACGGCTTGCCCACTGGATTCTGTGATTGGATATCTGATTTCCTGAGGAACAGATCAATCCGAGTGGTCATTGATGGCTGCTCTTCCGATCAAATGGATATTAATGCCGGTGTTCCTCAGGGTTCGGTACTCTCTGCAACACTCTTTCTGCTGCACATTAATGATCTGCTTAAGCCCGGGACCTTTGGGTATGCAGATGACAGCACAGTTGTAGAGAGCTATATGTCTAGTCCACGTGCCAGTGCGGCTGAGATCCAGTCCCTTAGGGAGGCCATGGTTGAGCGCTTAAACTTGTCTCTCAAAGCTGTTTCCGACTGGGGTGACGCCAATCTAGTCAAGTTTAATGCTGCTAAAACTCAGGCGTGTCTATTCTCTGCTAAAAAAAGGCCATTCCAATTGGCTCTTACGTTTCAAGGTGTATCCGTGCCTATTACAGACCACCTTGAGCTTCTTGGCGTCAATATGACTTCAACCCTCAATTTTGGCCCGTACATTGAGTCTAAGGCTCAACTAGCCGCCAAAAAGCTAGGTGTCCTCGCGAAGGTGCGTCAGTACTTCACGCCAAAACAGATGCTTCAGCTATACCAAGCTCAAGTTCGCTCATGCATGGAGTACTGCTCGCATCTTTGGGATGGGTCGGCTAAATACCAACTCGAGGCGCTGGAGTCTATTGAAAGGCGAGCCAAGAGGCTTATTAGCAACGAATCCCTCGTCAAGGCTAAGTTGCAAAGCCTCGAGCATCGCCGCATAGTTGCTAGTCTTTCGGTCTTTTACCGGATACACTTCGGAGAGTGTGCGTTGGATTTACACAATCTTATTCCCCCATCCCCGTTCTTCCATCGGACAAGTAGAGGTACGGCTATGCGACACCGTTATATGGTGGAAATTCCACGGGTACGCACAAAGCGCTTTGCTTCGACTTTTATTGTGCGAACTGCCAAATTGTGGAATTCGCTGCCGGCATCTGTGTTTCCCGATAGCTATAATCTAGTGGTCTTCAAGTCAAGAGTGAATCGGTATATACTGGGTAAGCGCGTTCCATCGTAGACTGCATCATTGCTTCACATCAGGCAAGTTGTGGTCAAGTGCAAGCCTATTTTAGATTAAAAAAAAAAAAAAAAAAAAAAAAAAATATTATCACTAAACATAGCCCAAACTTAGGCGTTCTATAGCAGCAAATTTAATAATCCATTGAAAGTACATTGTTGTAGATGTTTTCTGAACTGTTTTAGGGGTCGAAAGAGTTTTTAACCTGCATCAATGCATACTGAGCAGATATAGTTTTGCAGATCTTCTGCCTAATCTCATGTAGACTTGCCGGCTTCTTCGTTCTAAGTCTTTAAAATAAAGTCGTGTTGTTTTATACAAAACTAATCTCTATGTCTCTCTTGTTACAGATCAATATTGGATGTCCGTGATGTGTTAGTGTGAGTGTAGTGCTGTGACAGTGACAGTGACATGTGTCAGTGGATAACTCGTATCATGGAGTGACAGTGTAGTGTGGACATCATGTGGCTCTGAATGAAAACTACCGCTGAAGGTGAGTTTCCTATTCGGTTTACAATTACTACTAAAATTATCCTATTAAAATATGTTACCGCCATAAAAATATATGTTTTCCAGATAATTACCTATTCAAAATTCAAAATTTCAAAATCATTATGAACTCCGATAGATATCTGTCGCGTGAAGAATAAAACAAACATTACATCCATTGTAATTGTCGTAATATATTTAGTGAAGATGGATTGGTGGATGGAGGCTTTGTGCTAGTCCAGAGAATAATCTATCTCTGTGCCAAATTTCATCCAAATCCGTCAAATAGTTTTTGCGTGAAAGAGTTACGTTAAACACCTACATACATCTCTTTCGCATTTATCATTTATACGAAAAAAATAAGATAAGATTTAACTGGCATCTAGTTTACGTGTGTTAATACCTTTTATCCCAGTTATACGCGGGCAAAGTCATCGGCGGAAGTTAGTTTTACATTTCAAAGTATTTTCGTATGATGTCAAAAGCATTTTCATCATTAGTACCAACTTCGCACGATTTATTGTACACGAGGAATGCTTTGATTCCTACTTGAAAGTGTAGTAGAAATAACCCACAATATGTATGTTTAACAATATAATATAACATTTTCACACATACAAGCAGCGCCATCTAGTTTCAAATAAAGCAATTATATTTGCTTGTGTTATGGGTACTAAGAACGGATATACTAGTTAACTACATTTATTTTTTTGTAAGTACTTAATTATTATGGATAAATTACACCCAAACAATCATGATCATCACCCAAAGATCTATCCCGGGTGGGAATCGAACCCACGACCTTCGGTTTAGCAGTCAGGGTTACTAACCACTACGCCACTAGGCTAGTCAATATAACATTAACATAGTGCTCACTCCTGTATTACCCGAAGGTGTTAGCAGAGGTGAACATCACCCACTTTTCGCCGGCTTGGTTACGTCCCAAACTTAATAGCCTATTACGGGTTACTAATAGAGGGCAAGCCTATGTCGTTCTTTCGGTGCATCCACACCGTAGTTACTTTTTGTTGAGCAACATTTCCAAATGTTACTGAGCAACACCCCAACACCCGATAGCAATATGTTATTCATTGTTAGTAAATGTTGCTGTGTTAGTCAATGTTGCTCTAACAATCTATAACATTGTTAGATAATGTTACCTCAACAATGCGTCGATAATGTCGTACTCGATTGCTGTGGAAAGTTATTCTTTGTTATCTTTTGTTGAGCACTCGAAAATTAGTAACAACTAGTCTCAGAAGTTAGAGATTGTTATTTAATGTTACTTTTTTGCAAAATGTTGCTCAATAAAAAGTAACTGCGGTGTGGATGCACGATACATTTCCAAACAACTGTGCCATCGGGGTAGTTTCCGTTCAGTATAACTACCTATCTCTTAGGAATTTTAATATTAAAGAAAGTGGTAGCAATAGCAATAATCCTTGAATGGGACCTGCTGGGCCCAGGACCCCGATTATCGCGATTTAGTAATTTATCACGATCGCGACATAATATGTAGAATAAAAGGGCGAATGTTGAAAAAAAATCTCATTTTCGTATTCTCAGAATGTCACGTTAAACATAAGTCTACCACTTAACGCACGACATGCAATATATATATAGTCTATAGCAATCATCATCATAATATGATTTCATTAGTTTTCAATCGACATTCGCCATTATTTTCGACATATGTCAAGTTGGAGATAATATCTACAGCGCGAGAATCGGGGTCCTGATCTTCTCTCAACTGTCTTAAAAGGTAAGAGTTTATGCCTTATTTCACACACGCTGTCCAAATTCGGGTTTGCGGATATCACAAACCTGTAATATTATATGATATGTCGGTTTCCTCCACCGATATTAAGCAGCGGCAATGAAAGAATTTACACAAGTATATATGGCCACGGCCGAGAATCAATCTCCAACCTATATAATACAAAAAATTATCCTGCTATATTAACATACACGATCATCTCATCCTAAACCAATCAGAGCTTGTACTATGGAAAACTGATAACTGTTAATCTACAACGTAGTACTTAAAATAATAATTATAATATTTTCACACTTACAAACAGCGCCATCTAGTCCCAAATTAAGCAATTATATTTGTTTGTGTTAAAGAAACAGATATAATACATAAATACATATACATAAACCTTTAACGAATTATGTAAGCAGCACGATATTGATCCGTTTCTTACAACTACATCGGCGGCGAGACGATGCATAAGTCATAAATTCTTTATTTAGTAATGTCTTAATCATATTGCTTTTTCTTTATATTTTCACTATACCTAATTGTAAATTCAGTGCTATATTGCTCACATTACATGGATTTATAAGCAATTTCTTAAACGTGAAGGCTTGTAATTGGCTTAATGTTTCATATTGTGATTTCTATTCAAGTTGTTTTTAGCTGTAAGCCTTCCAGACTGTAATAAATAAATAAATAAATAAACAGTTATTTTGTAAAGACATACTTCATTAATATAGACAGGCTCAAGACAAACAGACATGTTACTCTTACAAACGATTTGTGACGTGAAAAGCAAGTATCTTAGCTCCACTTACCACCGGCCTGCCATATCTATATTTCTTACGCAACTTCTAGTACTAAATTGTTAAATACCACGTACAGCACACATGTAAAAGTTGAAGAGTCTTTATATATTCACACGGAAAGAAAAGCTACACACAAACATAAGGCATGAACGTTTACGCAGATAAACTTTTCATTACCTCGGCAGAGGGGAATGCGCGCAAAATCATTTCCATGTTAAATATTCTAAGCTATTTTTTAACAAATTCCATATTTCATACCATAAATTCGTTCGAACGATTCGTTTGTTGATTATTTATTTTTCAATAAATTTGTGCATTGTAGGGTGCCGCAATTTTTAGTTTGAGAAACACTGTCATGTTTCTTATTTAATTATTTGTTGATAAAGATATTGGTGAGTGCAATGACCAGGGTTTTCCTAATCATTTACGCGTGGACGCATCACCAGTGACGTGCTTTGTATTGAAAATCTATACTAATGTTCACTAACTTCACTTCACTTCAACCCTTTTTGGTGTCCCACTGCTGGGCATGGGTCTTCTCTCAACTATATTACGAGTTGAGAGAGTTTAGGCCTTAATCCACACACGCTGGCCAAGTACGGGTTGGTTAATGTCACATGTCCTCGAATGATTAGTTCTTAGACATGCCGGTTTCCTCACGATGTTTTCCTCCACCGTTATTGAGCAGCGGAGATGAAACAATTCACACAAAGATGTGTGGGCACGAACCAGGATACGAACCCGCGGCCTTATTTTTCTAAGGCGAGGCCCGTACCGCTGCGCCACCGCTGCTCATACTAATGTTACTATATAATGTTACGTACTACTAATTGTAATAAATATTTTCAAAATCATCGTTGATCATTAGACATGATTCCACGAAAATCAAAATTCAATTTAGTTAGTCTTGTAAATTATTAAAACTATTAAACACGTGATTTTTGCTTTTGCGAATTAATAAAAAAATACTCTGATAAATCGCATTGAAGTTAAGCGTCATCTTCTCCACTATATAAAACTAAGTCGGGTTTTCCTTCCTGACGCTATAACTCCAGAACGCACGAACCAATTTCCACGGTTTTGCATTCGTTGGAAAGGTCTCGGGCTCCGTGAGGTTTATAGCAAAGAAAATTCAGGAAAAATTTCAGCAGAAAATCGGGAAAATGTTAGATAAAACGAAGCCATCTGGTGGCGAAACGGAGTTCGCCGGGTTTGCTAGTAATCACTAAAAGACTGCTCCGTGAAAGTGACGTCATGCAAACGTTGACTCATCGCAAATTTTTCGATTAATTACAAAAAAATACGTGTCCCATATTTTTTACAAGACGGGCTAAAAAATCAAATTTTGTCATCTTGCCTTTTCTAACAAACTACAAAAAGGAAAAGGTTAATTTGAAAGTATTTTTTCTTTGGTGCGACATTTTTATTATAACCTTACAAAATACCTACTCTTGTTGCATTAACACGCTGTCTCACCGTGATAACTCGTATATTATTAAGTGTTATGTTATATGTATACGTATATTATGCTCATATTTAGTATAATAATTTGTTATAGGCCTTGTCGCCTCAAATAAATTAAACACGTACTCTGTATAGTTGCGGTTATAGTAGAAAACGTTGCTGAATTTTATTAAAAAATAACTGTCTCGATAACGATTTAGAAGACTCAATAACTTAAACAAGGGTATAAGTAGGCTTGGGTTGCAATCCGTGCTGTTTTACCAGGACATGTCCTGCTTTTAAGGGTATCCTGGACTGTCCTGGATAGTTTCCTGAGTTTTTAAAAAAAAATATTATAGACCTGTTTTAAAATTGGCGCTCCACTACTGAAAATGATTTCCAATCGTTTCACTGGACCCTGGTTTTATTATTACATTATTATAGTACTGGCTTTAAACTGGAATATCCTGGTATTTCTACCTTCAAATCCTGGATTTCAAAATTTGGAGATGGTAACTCTAAAGTAGGGTAAAAAAAACAGCACCAAAAAACACACGCAGATGGCGCTGTACAAAAAAACGATCTTAGAATGGTAAATATAATAATCAAAAAGAAATCAAAATATGCTTTATTTTTTTGAGACGCGAGTCTACATAAAAATAGTCCAATTTCTTTTCCTACCGTGCAGTGAATGACTGGCAACTACTGAGAAACACTGCCAAAAAACTCAGTAGGCTTTTTTCATTTTTAAATGAAGTACTTATATCATTCTATTACATTTTGTTTGATTATTGTGTTGAATTAGAACGACTTAATTCCAAGCGTTTTTATCCGTTAGATAGTCTTAAATTTTATAATACGCTTTTTTACATAACTTAGATTTTATAATAATTTTTAATTTGATATTTATGTTCCTAATATTATTTGGAAGTTTATTGTAGAAACGTATACACTGCCCCCATAAAAGAGTTACTTATTTTGTGAAGACGAGTATGATGTGCTACAAGATCGTTCTTATTTCTAGTATTCTAATTATGTGTAGAGGCATGGGTACCCAGTGTGTGGTAATTTAAAGGTATAGAATCAACTGCCTATTTGGCTCCGTACTCTTTAAATATTGACCCACGATAAACAAAGCCTTTCTTCAATACAAACGGAGTCTCACTAAACCACTTAATATCAGCTAAACAGAATTCTATTGAGCGAGTTGTTACACGAACACGACTGATCTGAGGTAAACCGAGACAATGGGGGGTCAATGTACCCAGACCGGCCACTACTTACGGTTACAGAAGTGGGTAATGTACTCAAAATTTGTTTGGCTGTCTGTTTTGCCCTTATTATTTAACCAACCCGAAAAACAAGGTGTTATAAGTTGGTAACAACGTAGCCTCTAAGAGGTTATCCCAAAGCTGACGTTTAAAAAAATGTATGCTCGACTCGAGATTGAACCGGTGACATACCTATCTGTGACCTAAATTTTAGAGCTGAAGCCGATTCAGCTGCGCACACTTACGGTGTGACACTGACATCACTTCAACCCTTGTTAGTGTCCCACAGTTGGGCACGGGTCTTCTCTCAACTATACATATTATGAGTTGAGAGAGTTTAGGCCATAATCCACACACGCTGGCCAAATGTGGGTTGGTGAATGTCACATGTCCTCGAATGATTAGTTCCTAGACATCCTGGTTTTCTCTCGATGTTTTCCTTCACCGATATTGAGCAGCGGCGATGTAACAATTCACACAAAGATGCGTGGGCACGGCCGGAAATCGCACCCGTGACCTTATATTTATAAGGCGAGGGTCGTTTCTGCTTTCTTTTGTTAATATATACAGAGACTCGAGCCAAACAGACATGTTCATCACACAAATGTCTGTCCATCATAGAACGAAGAAAATCGCTTTGCCTCTGAAAATAGTGTGGAATTTCTAAATTAAAGTCGATGACTGTGCAGAGCATATTATTTAGATAACTGATAATAGCTATTGTCTATTTTGGCTAACAATCATTTTAATTCATGGATTTGTAAGCATAATGATGACTGAGATCATTAAAACATACTATTTGACAAGATGTGAGTCACATAAGTAAGTAAGTAGTAAGTGACACACATAATTTAAATACTAGAAATAAGAACGATCTTGTAGCACATCATACTCGACTCCACAAAATCAGTAACTCTTTTATGGGGCAGTGTATACGTTTCTACAATAAACTTCCAAATAATATTAGGGAAATGACTATTAACAAATTTAAAATAACTATAAAATCTTTATGTAAGAAAGCGTATTATAAAATATCAGACTATGTAACGGATAAAAACGCTTGGAATTAAGTCGCTCTAATTCAACACAATAAACAAACAAAATGTAATAGATATAAGTACTTCATTTAAAAAAGAAAAAAAGCCTACTGAGTTTTTTGGCGGTGTTTCTCAGTAGTTGCCAGTCATTCACTGCACGGTAGGAAAAGAAATTGGACTATTTTTAAATAGACTCGCGTCTCAAAAAAAATAAAGCATATTTTCATTTCATTTCATTTCAGTCCAATTCACGTAATTAAATAGGTTCTGTTGCAGTGCAGTTAAGTTTCGATCTAAACCGCCTTTTCGTACTGTTGTAATTTTGACAACCACTGTCAGATACGCTCGCGTCTAGTTAGCGTCACGCGAGCGCTTTAAACTATACATGACAACTAAACAATTACAAGAATACCATTTTGCACTAAGACGTAAACTTAATTGCAACTGCACCGCAACTCGATCGGCGCTTTAAGAAACTGTTATCGTCAAAGTTAACAGAAACATTAACATTAACAAACATTACCAGTGGCGAAGAGTCCCACCGGCTTCCCTTTAGGAATAGCAATCCACCCTTAATAATACACGATTATGCATCGCGGGTTATAGTTTTTTAAATTAGGCTTATGTTTTTATATTTATATTAGAGAGATCTATATTATAAAGGGGGGCTGGGGGGCGAATGGGCTCAAAAACTACTGGACCGATTTCTAAAATTCTTTCTAAACCATTGTAGCTACATCTTTATTGAGTAACATAGGCAATATTATATGTTAAATAATTAGGGATCCGTATGAAAACAAAGAGCAAAATGATGTACTACAGTTTTATAGAAGCCATAAATATCTTCAAAAAAATCCATGGTACTTATACATCTAAATATTTTAGTTACGTCACAATAACTAATTTTTCATCTTTCATCGACGGGCCGGAGGCGTGGTCGGTAAGATACTTGCTTTTCACGCCGCAGGTCGTGGGTTCGATTCCCACCCGAGACAAACATTAGTGGTGAACATTTCTGTTTGTGTCGAGTCTGGGTGTAAATATCTATTAAATGTATATATTTACAAAAGAAAAGTATTATATGTATAGTATATACCAGTTATCTGGTTTCCATAACACAAGCTCCAGTTCAAGTCCAAGAATATTTATTTATTTTATTTATTTATTTATCTTAAAATATGCAATTGTAACGCCGCGCCGCCGGTACAAATTAGACTCAATTATTCGTACCTAGGTATTAATCCTTACCTAAATAAATCACTTAGTATTCAAGTGTATATCAGTACCTGTAAATTACTTTAAATCGGACATACCATTCAAAAGTTATCATGAGTATGATTAAGATTAATCAAAATTGAAATTTAAGAAGCAGAACGCTTATGTCTGTGACTCTAATGGATTTTAACACCTACAAAAAAGAGAGGTGTTTTAAGGTTGAGACGTGTATCTATGTATTTGTATTTTGTGTATTTGTGTACAAGATTGTTGTGTGCTCTGGGTATGGGTGTTCCGTGGCGCATTTGTGCCAGGGGGTTACGGGAACCATTGCGACACAACCGGGACCGTTACATAAGTAGATACCTAACATTTATCTGGGTGTCTGTTTTGCCATAGCAGACTTGATCGAGTGTTCTAAGCATTGAAAGTAAGCCAAGAGTGTGATAAAATGTATCATGATTAAAATTTTTGTCTAAATACCGATATCTACCCGTGCGAAGCCGGGGCGGGCCACTAGTTACTTATACTACGGACGTATACTATTATGCGGTCATCATAGCTTATGGACCCTTTTAACACCAGAGTCATCTCTTGCGGATTTAGATGAGTATGTTCTACTTTTAGTGTCATCAATTTGCGTCGCTTATCAGTCAGATAAATGTGTAAGTAAATAACGAAACCTTAGCAAATATTTAATCATGTTGTCATACAATACTGGCAACAAAACGTTCCCACAGTAAGTTACATACAAAACTAGGTCATATTACCAAAGTAGGAGGTTCTATATTCGACTGCATATTTAGCGAATATTTTAATTTACATTTATTGATTTGACACACATTGACAAATGACATGTAAGTAAGCTGTATGTCACTTTTTGCAAATAAATATTTTGTGTATTAGAGTATAAATCAACGGTGGCGCAGCGGTATCGGCCTCGGCTTTTAAATATGTCTAATATGGTCGCAAGTTCGAAACCCAGTCGTGGTGTGCTCTCAGGCGCTCACATCTGTGTGCTCAAAACGATTAAGGAAAACATCGTGATGAAATCGGTGTGTCTGTGTATGTGCATAAAAATATTACTAAATTTAAAAAAATAAGCGACACTCATAGTTAGAAACAGATAGTAGTACTCACTAGAAATAAGAATTATCTTGTAGAAACGTATAGGTACACTGTCACATAAAAGTGTGGGGCAGTGTATATTAGTGGCGAAGGGTGGAAGACTGACAAAGGGAAGCCGAAGCAAAAAAGTTCATATACTTATAGGAAAATAATATCTCTTCACTACCGTCACCGATCGTTCGTGACCAAAAAGTAACAAAAATTTTTACAACATGCCATTTTCCCATTTTTATTGGGGTCGGCTCCCAGCCTAACCTGATGCGGCTAGCTACCAGAATTATACGAGCGACTGCCAACAGACCTCGAAACCTATAGGGAAGTAGCCGAGATGGTTAAACCAGGTGTCCGATTATATTGGCATCTGACTACATGTAATGATTGTCATAGATGTGTTAAATAACAACCGTGACCGACGGCTTAACGTGCTCTCCGAGGCACGGAGGGTAGTCCCTCAACCAACCAGACACCAAAACAAATCTTTGTTATTACACAAATACTGTCCGGGACGGGAATCGAACCCGCGACCTCCCGGGCACCGCTCGAATACCGAGGTCGTTAAATTAGTAATATGAAAATGAAAATAAATGAATAAATAATAATATAGTGCGACATTAACACACACGGTCATCTGCTACCAAACTAAGCAGAGCTTGTACTGTGGAGACCAGATAACTGGTAATATACTACATGAAATACTTTTCTTTTGTAAATATATACTTAAATATCGATAATTACACCCAGACACAAGACAAACAGACATATTTTTAAACAAATGTTTGTCTCGGGTGGGAATCGAACCCACGATCTGCAGCGTGAAAAGCAAGCATCTTACCGATCACGCCACCATTTCATTTCATCAAACATTTTCAATAAACATTACTTGCAATAATTAGATTTGTAGTGGTCCTCACAGTAGGCAAGCCTGTATCGTTAGGAGCCAACCTTAAAATGAGTAGTGTTGATAACAATAAAATAAATATTTATGACTTATTTCTTAATTTATGAATGAATGAATTAGAAACAATTGAATTAGACAACATTACAATTCAACCACAACCTTATAACATGATCTGAACTCGATTTTCTGTCTTATCGTAATTAAGCGTAGAAAAAGTATTTTCATTTTACGTCAGAACTTGACCTAGGTCACACTGACACACATACCTATCTATATATCTATATTATGTTACGTAGTCCCCCACTCCCCTATAGGGGTGGTAACAAAATACCCCCCTATCAGCTGTTAAGGGGTGGTATGAATCGCGGGTGGCTTCCTTATTGCATTATCCTTAACCTTGGACACAATGAATGAATTATAGTAAAAAAAAAGTTGTAGTTGTCTGAAAAGACTTTAAAACGTTGGGATTTAATCTTCTAATATATAAAATTCCCGTGGTTAGTTACCAGACTCCTCTGAAACGGCTTGACCGATAATTATGAAATTTTATATGCATGTTGAGTAGGTCTGAGAATCGGCTACTATCTAGTTTTCAGACCCCTAAGTTACAAGGGTATCCACCCCTAACATTTTTTTTACAATTTTTTTTTTATTTTATCATGTGGCATTATAAAATACATACAACCCTAAATTTTCACCTTTCTGTCACCAACCCCAATTTTTTAATAGCGAAATTAGTAATACGCGGTACGAAGTTCGCTGGGGCACCTAGTAATATCTACAACAAACCGTGATTTTGTTAACATGAAGTTTGTTATCATCATAGTGTGTTAAAATGATCTCTTTTGTTTTAGATTTTACAAGAAATAGCATTTAAACATGGAGATAGAGGCCGACCGTTTAACTCGCGTATCGTCTATCGCCAAGATTCTGACTCCTCAAGCTGCACAGACAGTGATGATGATTCAAGCGATATGGATATTAGTGACGAATAGTCTTACATTACTTTTATCTGTGATTAAATAGTTCTTTAAGAGATTTAATTAATGTTTTATGACTTTGTACTTCAGATACGATATACGCTAGTTAAACGGTCGGCCTATAGTTTAAGCGTTACGCTGATATCAATTTGTACAGAGAAAAGCAAATGTGTGCCACCGGTGCGCAATACTTTGAGGAGCTGGGGGCGGTGACGTCACAGAAGCATAGTTGTACCATAGATAATATAATTCTATACTAGGTTATACTGTGCACAAAAAAATATCACAACAAATTTCTACCCGCGACTTACTTTCTGCAATTTTTTTTATTACATACAGGGTCTTTTTAATATCTAATCAACAGGTAAACACAACTGTTTCCGTTTTTCGTTTTCAAAAAAGTCCAACGGTCGAACAGATTCCAAACGTGGAAGATCAGATTTTTTTCTTCTGAAAAAGGCTTGCTTGCCTTATGTTACGCAATGATATAGTCTACGATAGAACGCGCCCAATATACAGATTCACTCGTGATTACAAATGATTACCGGAACACGACAAGGCCGCTTGACGGTGCGGCTGGTGGTCATTAACCAAGATCGAAGCCTACTACTAGTTTATTGTCACCTGATTTGCACCACCCGGGGGTCACGTGTGGGGATTCAGATAAAAGGACTTAAAAGGCTCTCCCACGGACTTAACTAAGGTGAATCGGTTCTACCGTCTTGAGACGGCTCACCGAATAAGTCCGGTGAACTAATAAATGCCCTTCCGGCTGATTGGGTTAGGTCATCCGCAAAAAAAAAGAACGAATGTGACTCTCTTTTGTATTACTTTATGATTAACAGCAACAGTAATTAAATAGTGCTTAGCATTTATGTTTAATACTAGCTTCCGCCCGCGGCTTCGCCCGCGAAATTGATCTCACAAATCTTGTTTCTCCATACAAACTTTGGAATCCCGTTTCACCCCCTTAAAGGGTGAGTTTTGCAAAATCCTTTCTTAGTGCACCCCTAGACCCCGTAAGGAACCTATATGCCAAATGTGGAGTCTCCAGACCCAGCGGTTTGGGCTCTGCATTGATATGTCAATCAGTCAGTCAGTTTCTTCTTTTATATATTTAGATTTTGCATGCTATCAGTATCAGGCAGAATGTATACGGGTCATATATTACTTGTTTACTACTCAATGAATTACCTGCATTCAAAGGAAATAAATTTTTCTATTTCTATTTCTGCCCCCAGATTTCTGTCGAATAGACATAGTAATCAGGTTGTGTTGAAATTGTTTCAGGCGTGTTATGGACAAGGAAGGCGCGGAGGGCGGCGACGCGTCGGGGAAGGCGCCGGACGGATTGCTCGACGCTGCTGGGTTATTCGGTGGTGAGTGGCATAAGTTTTTTAACCAACTAGTCATAAAAATGTAATATGCCCGTTTAGATAATTGTCATTGCGACAATACTATGCATGATACTACAATACATAGTAACCGCAAAGAGAATACTCGCAATATGTTTTTATATTTTTTACGCGCCAGAAAAAGTATATCGGCGAGCTTATAGGGCCGCGATCACCAGATACACCTAATTACCCATGGATCTCGATGGGACACAAAATAACACCATAGAAAGCTAATCAATATCTCTGCCAATGATTACAGCACCTCCCTAATCACAAATATTCACAAAATGTTTGGATGGAAATAGATTTCTTTTTTGTGCGGACAAATTCGGTTTGCACACACCACATGCTCACCCAACCGACCTCATAGACATTGTGCCCTGACGTAACAATGACAATCGCAGACAAGCAATCTGAGTGACGTTGACGTCTTGTAAGTTTGACAACTCACAGGCTTTATGCTATCACAAGTGACTGAAGTGACACCTGACCGTCTGTTTAGGCAACAGCTTGCTACGTTTATAGGTTACACGCTGCCGCGCTGCGACATGTATATATTTTTTAAAAACACTATGTACACTATGTATTTTTTATTGCTTTGTTGTTTAGCCGTGTGTACTTTATTAATTATTCTTTGTTTTATTATAACTTAAAAAAAAACCAAAGGTGTCTCGATCATATCACCTTTAAAAAAATCGCAACAAAATTGGTCCATTCGAAGCACTATGAAGCAACTAACTTGTGTACACAAATACATGCATCCTTTAGCTTTGCTTATTTACCTTCAATCCTTACTATCCTTACTAATATTTGACGGTCGGTAACAGACATTAGTAATGAACATTTGTGTTTGTGTCGAGTCTGGGTGTAAATATCTATTATAAGTATATATTTACAAAAGAAAAGTATTATATGTATAGTATATATACCAGTTATCTGGTTTTCATAAGACAAGCTCTGCTTAGCTTGGGACCGGATGACCGTGTGTGTTAATGTCCCAGAATATTTATTTATTTTTTAATTTAATATTATAAATGCGAAAGTAACTCAAAAAAAAACCATGAAAATAATTTTTTTTATACAGATTAGCGTCTCAATATGTCATTTTTGCAAAAAAGTGAAAATCTCAAAAAATGTCGATTACTGCAAGTACAATTACCAGGACAGAGTTGTTATCTGACTGCGCAAAAAGAGGTTAATGGTTTAACGCGATAACTGACATACGCGCGGTCGAAACGCTAATAAATACACAGTTTTCATTATAATCTCCATACATTTATTTGTACATACAGTTTAGTATTATATTATCTGTGTTTGTACTAAACATCGGTTCTTCAAATCCTTTCATAATACGGAAACCAACCTTCAAATCATAGTCATTTGAGCGATTATAGTCTTTAAGTACATGTAGCAAGGTTTATAATAACAGCAATGTTATGTTGCAGTTAGCTAGCGCTGGGGTGTAATGACCTTTGTTTATGGTTTTATATCACGTGACTTAGGGCTATCATGCTTTGATGTTTTTGTAAAATGGTGGTTTAGTCGCTGTTTAGTTGTTTTCAGTTAAAATGAAGTAGGTATTCGTAACAACATAGCGCTCATGAGTGTATTATCACAAAGTGTTTTCATCATCAATAACGGGCCGGTGGCGTGGTGGGTAAGGTACTTGCTTTTCACGCCGCAGGTCGTGGGTTCGATTCCCACCCGAGACAGACATTAATGATGAACATTTGTGTTTGTGTCGAGTCTGGGTGTAAATAACTAATAAAAGTATATTTAAGCAAAAGAAAAGTATTATATGTATAGTATATACCAGTCTGGTTTCCATAACACAAGCTCTGCTTAGCTTGGGACCAGATGACCGTGTGTGGTAATGTCCCAGAATATTTATTTATATATTTATCATCATCATCGGCGTGTAGCAGTCTACTCCTGGACATAAGCCTTTCCCAATAAGCGCCATTGCACTCTGTCCTCGTCTCCAGCTGGAGGGCGTCCTACTCGTACACCTCGTTTGCCAAGACGTGGTCTCCACGTGATCACAAGGTGTCATAGAAGTGAATATCAACCATCCACACAAAGACTAAAGTCACCAGTCCGTTCTGCCATTTATGACCATGAAATAAATAATAAATAAAATAAATATAGTGGGACATTAACACACAAGGCCATCTGATCACAAACTAATCAGAGCTTGTACTATGGAAACCAAATAACTGGTAATATACTACATTAAAACTTTTGTGTAAATACATACTTAAATATAGATAGTAAACCCAGACTCAAGACAAACGACGTATTCATCACACAAATCTCTGACTTGGGCGGGAATCGAACTCAACGAAAAGCAAGTATCTTAGCGACTACGCCATCGCGGCACCGGCCCGGCTATAGTGTTGAAATGCTGTTATGACTCACACACAATGCTGCTGGTACACCAGTTTAAAGTCGCTCAGTGAGCTATGGAGCACACCCTGCTTTGCGTTACTTTGAAGGATAAAATCTGCAATCAGGTTATACGACAAAAAACTAAAGTTGTCGACATAGCACAATGGATTACTAAGCTGAAGTGGCAGTGAGCTGACCATAGACACATCGAAGAACATATAATCGCTGGGTTAAGCGAGCTCTCTAGTGGAGACAAGTGGCAGTTGATATTTACCTCAGCCTACACTTGAACCCAGAAACTCGTGTTATTAAGCGAGCGCTGGACCACAAGATCAATATATTTAGTTAATTGATTAACATACTTAGTTAATGATCTTGTTGTAGATAAACAGTTCATTATGAGAAGGTTGTTGATGCCTTTGAGCTGTAAAATGGAGCCCTTTTAGGATCACTGCGGTGTCCGTGTCTACCACAGCCACAGATCAGATACTTATAGACACCGTATAGCTGGACCACGCGCTCGCCTAACTTATGTCATACCACTAGATATCATCCGACCACGAGCTAATTTGAATTGGTTTATTCAACGACAAGAACTCTGAAAAAACAATCCATATTAGCTATCTCCTCCGATACCCCGACATCTTTTGACGATTAGATGGCTGCTTCACCCGTGCTCGGTGATCATTCGTTCATATTGACATTTTCGTGTAACAACTTCAAAGCCGGACGCAATGACAGTATAAAATGACAGCTGATGTATTGAAAAGCGGATGTGCTAACATATATAAATAAATAAATATTCTGGGACATTAACACACACGGTCATCTGGTCCCAAGCTAAGCAGAGTTTGTGTTATGGAAACCAGATAACTGGTATATACTATACATATAATACTTTTTTTTTGTAAATATATACTTATAATAGATATTTACACCCAGACTCGACACAAACACAAATGTTCATCACAAATGTTTGTCTCGGGTGGAAATCGAACCCACGACCTGCGGCGTGAAAAGCAAGTATCTTACCGACCACGCCACCGGCCCGTCATATGAAACTTAAGTTTGTAAACACAGTTTATTTTCATTTCCAGCATACTGGGGTCGCGATGGCGGCGGCGGTGGTGGCGCGGCATCAGCAGCCGCGGCACAGGCACAGGCGGCGCTGTTCGGCTTCGGGTCGAGGTACCCGCCGCCCACCACGCTGGGGGTGGCCGCCAACCAGGCCGCCTCTCTCGGCCTTCATCCAGCTGCTAGTAACTATCAATTTTATTAATCATTATCATAATGTTCCTTGTCTTTTCCCCATTTATATTGGGGTCGGCTTTCGGTCTAACTTTGAGCGGCTAGGTACCAGAATTAAACGAGCCATCTGACCTCGAACCAGTAAACGGTATGGTTAGACCAGGTGTCAGATTATATTAGGTTTATGACTACTGGTTATAAAATTATATTTTACAATCTCCCTCAACCAACCAGACAAAGAAAATAATCTTTGTTGTTACACAAAGATTATCCGGGGATCCCATAATAAGTCGCTTGACCACAACTTGTCTGTTTACTCGGTAAATACCCATTCACTCGTGACTTCAAGATAGGCAGTTATAGCTATCGGTAAACAGGCTGGCAGCGAATTCCACAACTTGACAATTCGTACAGTAAAAGTGGTGTTATCTGACAAAGAACTAAAATTATCGACAGCGCAAAACATTAGCATGCTGAACTGGCAGTGGGCTGGCCATATCTGCTGAAGAACTGAAAAGCGCTGGGGTACCTAAGCGACTTCTTGAGAGGAGACCACGTTATGGAAAACATAGTACCTAAGCGACTTCTTGAGTGGAGACCACGTTATAGAAAACATAGTGTAGGATGCCCTCCAGCTCCAGCAGTTATATTTGACTACGTCTTGGTATTCGGATAAGCCGAGTCTGAGCGCTACTTTTGCCTGGGACTCGTTTACCTAGCGATATCCGTTCTATGACAAAAAAACTTATTTCGGTCAAGTTACATCCATAAAGTGTTAGCAGGTTAAAAAATATTCTTACTTCTATTTTAGTAAAGTAAAACAAGTAAAAAAATATTTATTTTATTAATAGGTTATTTATAATATCACCCGTGACCACCTGAAAAGATTGAGACATCGGGGTATAAAAATCTAAATACCGCATTAAAATCCGTTATAAAGTAGTTTTATTTCAATACCAGGTTATTTTTCGAGATGCATCTAGGAATAATTCTTAGAAACAATGGAGAGTCGAATCTCCATGCTATAGTGTTCAGGATGGAGTTGGAGCTGGCTCGCAGTGATCAGAGCGAGGCAGACTTTTCTCTAGTGAAGGCGTGACAGCTATCATAGCTTGCGTGAGCGAAAATACCAGATGCTCTGCAGAACCGAGGCAGCCCCATCACCATCCTGAATCCATTGTTGTATCCACCCGTAAAGCGCTGACAAACAGTCCGCTTGATAGTTTACTTGTACGCTAATTAATATCCTGTACATACAGGTAGTAAAATGGCCCTGGTTTCCCTCTGTTGCAGGTGCAGCGTGGTGGTCCATGGCCTCCCACCTAGCGGCGCAGGACTACCTGGCGCGGCTCCAAGCGTCAGGCCTGAACTTCCCTCCCATGGCCGACCCGTACGCGGCGCTCTCCGCGCTGTCCGGGGCTGGGCTGAAGCAACCGCCTAAGCCTGGGAAATTGTCTTCTAGTCGAAATGACAGGTAATATGATTGTTCTTTTAAATCCTATATTTATTGATATTTTCCGATATTGAGCAGCGGTGATGAAACAATTCACGCAATGGTCTGTAGCACGTGCGGGGATCAAACCCGCGACCTTATATAAATCATCTTTTGCAATGAAATGTAGGCTGGTGAGAAATAAACTATTTTTATTTTTATTTAAATCAAATCAAATCAAAATATGCTTTATTTTTTTTGAGACGCGAGTCTACATAAAAATAGTCCAATTTCTTTTCCTACCGTGCAGTGAATGACTGGCAACTACTGAGAAACACTGCCAAAAAACTCAGTAGGCTTTTTTTCTTTTTTAAATGAAGTACTTATATCTATTACATTTTGTTTGTTTAGTGTGTTGAATTAGAGCGACTTAATTCCAAGCGTTTTTATCCGTTACATAGTCTGAAATTTTATTTATTATTTATACATCAAAGGCGAGGCCGATACCGGTGCGAGGCTCGATTGTGACTTGAAGACAAGTAGAATATAGATATCGAGAAACAGATGCCGGCAGCGAATTCTACAACTTAGCTTTACACACTTTGGCACAATGAAATTGAAAGCGAAACGCTTTGTGCGTACCTGTGGAATTTCCACCACATGTCGGTGGCCTATAGTAAAGTATATCTTTATAATTATATATATAATTCTACTGTACGTGTGTATGTATATGCAGCGGTATCCAGGTTGATGATATTTCAAGCGATTAGGATTGAAATATCATGCAGGACAACGTCTTTTCGGCTATTTTCCGCTAGTCTTCTACTATATAAAAATAAGTAAGGTTTTCCTTCCTGTCACTATAACTCCAGAACGCACGAACCAATTTCCACGGTTTTGCATTCGTTGGAAAGGTCTCGGGCTCCGTCAGGTTTATAGCAAAGAAAATTTAGGAAAATTTTCAACAGAAAAGCGGGATGCTACATAAAAAATGTTACATAAAACGAAGCCATCTAGTGGCGAAACGGAGTTCGCCGGGTTTGCTAGTAATAATATAATTATCTGTGCTAAAATACAACCTGCATTAAAGTAGATTATCTTTACGTTAAATAAGATGTACTGTACATATAATAGGACGTTTGTATAAAAAACTTTAATTAATGTAAAATTATTCATAACTCCATCATTGTTCTTATCTATGAATACATTTGCAAATAATTGTATACATATAGTAGTTTCATTCATAACAAACCGTAGCGTACTATGATGGGCGAGAAAGTTTCGATTAATGCGTATTTCTTACTCATTTCTTCCTTCCTCATTCATAAATATAATTTTTATCATTTTTATTATAAAATAAATAAATAAAAATCATTTATTTCGGACCAGAATCCATAGTGACAATAGTGTAACAATCTAAATATATAAAAGAAGAAACTGACCGACTGACTGACTGACATATCAACGCAGAGCCCAAACCGCTGGGTCTGGAGACTCCAAATTTGGCACATAGGCTCCTTATGGGGTCTGGGGGGGCACTAAGAATGGATTTTTCAAAACTCACCCTTTAAGGGGGTGAAACGGGGTTCCAAAGTTTGTATGGAGAAACAAGATTAGTGAGATCAATTTCGCGGGCGAAGCCTCGGGCGGAAGCTAGTAATCCCTTATGGGGTCTGTTGGAGGCGCCCCGCACCCGCTGCAATAGGAATGCTGTACGCTTTCTGATGATAGCCGATAAACTATCAACGTCAGCCGAGGCACTGCAGTAGCGCGGTAGCCCCAACAGCGGTCTGAAGGCAGCAATAAACTCTTTGCAATGAATTTTAACATTTTGTATTCGTAATAATTTTCATGATTTTATTAGTAACATAGTTTACGATTTGAGTCTGAACCTGCATGTTGTTTACAACTTCGCTTCGTTGCAATCTGGGTACTGCTCTTGCTTAAAATAAGCTTCCCCACTTAGTATTGATGTATTTTTACGCGGGTGGTTTTGTACTCGTTAAGGGAAGACACTGGTCTCCACGACACAGGGAATCCTAGTGTGGAGGGTAGTGCACTAAAATATATAGTTGTCTTTTGTTTTGTAATAAATTTGTCTTTTTTTATACTCAACACCTACGAATCAGTGAGGTGAAGTTATGGCCCATAACCGGGACAGGACAATAAGAAAGGACAGCAAGCAAAAACAAAAAAGCTGTGTAAATGTCTTGAGGATAATCCTGAGACGGTAATATAGAAATAAGATAATAGAGAGAATACCTGTGCCCAGCAGTGGGACGCTAAAAAATGGGTTGAAGTGAATACACATTGTGTAGCTATGTGTTGGATAAAGGCACATAGATTTCCACCGAACGGCCGGTGGACACTATGCCTTTTGCTTTTGGTTATTATTTATTAGCCACTTGTTATTTGTTCCAGGTCAGGTCGTAGTAGTACGTCCTCCAGTCAGTCAACGAAGGAGAAGAGTCCTTCGACCAGCACCAGCTCGCAGAGCATGAGTGAGTGGGGCATATTTGTTTATCTAAATATATAAAAGAAGAAACTGACTGACTGATTGACTGACTGACATATCAACGCAGAGCCCAAACCGCTGGGTCTGGAGACTCTAAATTTGGCACATAGGTTCCTTATGGGGTCTAGGGGAGCACTAAGAAAGGATTTTTCAAAACTCACCCTCTAAGGGGGTGAAACGGGGTTCCACCAATAAAAAATAAAAAAAATATGATAAAGGGTTCATATAGATCTGTCACTGCTATTTTTTATCCTAACACTATGCGGGCGAAGTCGCGGGCGGAAGCTAGTTTAAGTATATATTTACAAAAGAAAAGTATTTTAAGTAGTATACTACTAGTTATCTGGTTTCCTTAACACAAGCTCTGCTTAGTTTGGGATCAGATGACCGTGTGTGTTAATGTCCCACTATATTATTATTAATAATGATGTCCAGCATTAAGCTGGACATCATCTCACAGAACAGTAAGTGAGTAGAACCGCATTAGTTGATGTTAGCCTGTTAACGTACTTATAGCAATCACCAGGTAATAACTTACTTATCATCAACATACAGATGAACTATAGATGGACAGTGTTGGATCCCCTGATGATAATCACGATGATTTCCTTCACCGATATTGGTAAACTCACGATCAGTAGGCTAATTCACGTAATTTCTTGACGCGCCGATCAAGTTGCGGTGCAGTTGCAATTAAAATGACGTCTTAGTGCAGAATGCTATTCTTTTGTAATTGTTCAGCTGTCATATCTAGTCTAAAGCGCGCGCGTGACGTGAACTTGACGCGAGCGTATCTGACAGCGGTTGTCAAAATTAAGAGAATGTGAAAAGGGCTGTTTTGATCGAAACTTAACTGCAACCTGAACTAATTTAATTACGAGAATTGGCCTACAGATTCATAGTCGAGGTCGATACCACACTGACACCGCTCTTGCATCTTTACTACCGAATATTAATACTACCTTCCGCCTGCGGCTTCATCCACGTGGTATTAACATAATAAGTAGCCACTATCTCTGTGCCAAATTTCATTCAAATCTGTCCAATAGTTTTTGCCTGGAAGAGTAACAAATATCTATCCACCATACCACCACGTTATTAATTTACATTAGGATAATATTATTAAATTTTATTAATTTCTCTACCTTCCAGGATCTCAATACGGTCTTCCGAAGACGTCGTCTCCGTCCGCGATGCACTCACACTCGCAGTCACTCTCGAGCCTCGCGTCTCTCAACAACCTGGTCGCGCACCAGCCCAAACCTAGCAGTAAACCTTCGCCGATACCGCCTCCATCCAGTGAGTAATTTACTTTGAACCAGCAACCAGATACCGCTAGATATGGCATACCGCACCCCACGCACGCTAACCTATGTTGTACCTTTAGAAGAAGCTTCTTTCTCCCATGGTCTTGGTTCCATGGTACCACTGTATATTATCCGACCACAAGCTAATAAGGATGACAACCAAGTATAAAATATCGTATTGTTATTAGTCCGTCAGCCTCTGCTGTAACTCTCTGTTACAACAGAGGCTGACGGACTACCCAAGAGCTGGCTACCCAATACTAATTCAAAAGACCAAGGTGATTCATTCTCTAGTCGGTTAAAATAGCTGGTACTCTGTCTGACTCAACTTCAACCCTTTTTAGTGTCCCACTGCTGGACACGGGTCTTCTCTCAACTATCTTACTAGTTGAGAGAGTTTAGGCCTTAATCCACACACGCTGGCCAAATGCTGGTTGGTGGATGTCACATGTCCTCGAATGATTAGCTCTGAGATATGCCTGTTTCCTCACGATGTTTTCCTTCACCGATATTGAGCAGCGGCGATGAAACAATTCACACAAAGATGTGTGGGCACGACTGGGATTCGAACCCGCGACCTTATATTTCTAAGGTGCTGCTGCTGTCTGACTCAATGTATTGTTACAGAGAAATCATCATCCAGTATGAAAAGTGTGAGCAGTGATCGTGACTCGTCCCTACGTAGCGAGCTGATGTTAGCGCAGGCCGCTGCACATGGAGCGTACCATGCAGCTGTCGCTGCCGCTGCCAAGGGGAAGGTATAGGATCATTATTTTACCCTAGAAAGGCACAACGATTTTCTCCTCTATAAAAGCAAACCGACTGTGGAGGTACCTACCTCCATTTTAGCCAATACACGCAGTGAATCTATATATATAAAAATTAATGCTACTATTCGTTGTAATTATATAACTCAAAAAAGGGCTTTCCTATTCAAACCAAAATGTTTAGATAATGTTCGGACTATTTAGTAGATGGTTTATGTGAAGTTTGCACAAAATCTGTTGAGCGGTTCTTTGTTTATCACATTAAAAGGACAATATTTTATTATCAACCTGTGACTATGTAAAGCTGACACGAGGCATGCGCGCGCGACTCTTTGACAAAGGCGAGTGAGTAAACTTCTATCTTAAAGGATCTGACGTAAAGGTTTTATTTGAGACTAGCTTCCGTCTACTTATTGGGATAAAAAGTAGCCTATATGGTAAATCCGGACCATAATCTATCTCTGTGCTAAATTTTATCCAATTCCGTCCAGTAGTTTTTGCGTGAAAGAGTAACAAATATTTTTTCAAACTTTCGCGTTTTTAATATTAGTAGAATAATTTGTACTTCGATTTTATTTTATTGAAATAAATTTTGTTTTTATTTTATTACTATTATAGTAATTATTACTGGGCGTTTTCATTGCACTGCGAAACATGATACAAGCATAGTCGTATCTCTTTCTACTCATCTCTAAACAATAGAGATAGATAGTGCTTGCAACATGTTTTCTTGTGTATATTTCGCTAGTGGAAACTAAGGGTTAGAAGCTACTGTGTGAGTTATTATTTTTTATCTTAAAATAGGCTTGCGCTTGACCACAACTTGCCTGATGTTAAGCAATGATGCAGTCTACGATGGAACGCGCTTACCCAGTAAATACCGATTCAGTGGTAACTTGAAGACCGGCAGATTATAGCTACCGGAAAACATAGATGCCGGCAGCGAATTCCACAACTTGGCATTTCGCACATTGAAAGTGGTAGCAATGCGCTTTGAAAAGCTTTTTTTAAGTGATTAAGTCGTCGGGAAATCGTAGAAGAAGAAGGTAGAACTGCAGTTAAAATTGTTTGTTTAAGTTAATTTTGTTTGTTATGTTACAGAACATGTCATCACTATACCCGTTTGGTATGACTGGCTCAGAGAAGGATGGTAGACACTCCGGGATAGACTCCCTCACCGGCCTGCCCCACACTATACTTAGGTGAGTTACCATGAACCAGAAAAGGTATGCGGTTACCATGGTAAATTCTACGTTATTCGAGATATATGCAACAGTTATGTGACGTTTAAATTTTAATATATCAATTAGAAAAAGATAAAGGACTCGCTTCAACCCTTTTTAGTGTCCTACTGCTGGGCACTGGTCTTCTCTCAACTATATTATGAGTTGAGAGAGTTTAGGCCGTAATCCACACACGCTGGTCAAGTGCGGGTTGGTGGATGTCACATGTCCTCGAATGATTAGTTCTTTGACTCGTGGGATCGATTCCCATCCAAGGCAGATGATTGTGTGATAAACACGTCTGTTTGTCTTGTGTCTGGGTGTAATTATCTATATTTAAGTATGTGTTTACAAAAGAAAAGTATTATATGTAGTATATTACCAGTTATCTGGTTTCCATAGTACAAGCTCTGCTTAGTTTGAGATCAGATGACCGTGTGTTAATGTCCCACTGTACTATATGTCGCGCTATACAAAATCAGCACAATATCACTCAAGATAGGTTTCTAAGCTGCTATAAATAAACTTTTTCTTTTCCTAGTGCTGCTTTGGAAGGAGGGTAAGTTTCTATAAGTTTCTATATCTTCCGTTGAAAGAAAGAGATGCGAATATACATCCCTGTCTTTCACTGGAATCTGAATCGTTTTAAACACTCAATACGGCAGCAGGGCCTGTAAACAAAGTTACGTTGTGCAGCGATAACAATTCAATTCAATTTTTCATTTTTGGCCTGTTGTGGAAGGCTACCACAATTTTGCCAGTGTCAAGTTTGGAGTTGTCAGTTAGTTGTCAGATAGGGGGTAGAAAGAAATAGAGAAAAAGCGGATATTATAGACTAAATGTGGGTAGTTATAGTTTAATTTTGTTTATTCTAATAAATTTACCCAATATATTTACAAAAGGAGAAAAGACAAGTGAAAGAAGAAGTAAGCGATAACGAAAGAACATTACGTAGATAACGTATAACGTAACGTGAAATTTCGTAGATGAACGTCAAACCTGTACGTTTCGTTCTTTTAAATTTTTCCTTATCGATAACCACGATTCTCGCGCTTTAGACATTTATGTCAAACTCGGAATAATGTTCAAACAAATGGCGAATGTCGATTGAAAACTAATGAAATCGTTATATGATATCGATTGCTATATGGACTACTCGTTGAATGTCGTGCGTTGAGTGGTAGACTTATCTATATATATAAAAATCAATTGCTGTTCGTTAGTCTCGCTTAAACTCGAGAACGGCTGAACGGATTTATCTTATTTTGGTCTTAAAATGTTCGTGGAGGTCTAGGGAAGGTTTAAAAGGTAAAAAAAAATTGAATAATTGCCGGGAAAACCTTAAAAAACAGCAGTCGATTGAGGCAGTACGAAGTCTGCCGGGTCAGCTAGTCTAATATAACATTCTGAGAATAGGTACTAAAAATAATTATCAGTCGATATTCGCCACTTTTTTTTCGATATAATATGTCGAGTTCGAGATAAACGTACAAAGTGTGAAAACCAGGGTCCAATGTTGTTTTCATGTCGAATCACTTTCTTCAACAAAATTCTTACACACATTAAAAAATACTTCTACTAGGCTATGGTCTGTTGTATAGAGACACTCCTAGATTCAAAGGATAACTTATATTAACTTGCTTAAAGACATTATATGTGACAATTCTTTTTTTTTTCTCCAGTGATCCTTCATCAGTCCTTGGCGGGGTGCGTTTGCCTCCTGACACTGAGATTATCAAGTATACCTCCTCGTTAGCAGGAGGACCTAAGGTAAACCTTTTCCAATAAAAACTTATTAAACCTTTTTAGTAATAAAATACTAAAAATCAATGGGATTAATTCACAATTAACCTCTGAATGGTACAGTTTTGCCTAAACAAACAGAAATATATTGAAATGTCGCCGAACCCATAAGATTGCGATCATATACACCAACGAAATGTTTGGATGGAAATGGATGCCTTTTGTAAGATCAAATTAGGTTTGCACTCGCCACTTGCTCACCCAACCGAAATTATAGGCATTGTCCCCTGACGTAACAATGACAATCACAGACAATCAGTTGAGCTACCTGCAGTGATGATGACGTCTTATCATGAGCATGTCGGTGACGCAAATCCATAAGATTTTCCCTTACCAAAAAGCACCAAACGCTGCTAAAGAAATTTTCACTTCAAAAAGTAGTGTCATCTGTACATGGATACTAAACTATCCACAGCGCCAAGTTGTGGTTTACACCATCTAGTTTAAAAATGCGGTACTATTTGATTAGCCAGATTGGTTATATTATTCGTATTCGTATAAGTTGTTAACTATGCAATTATTTACAGGCGGGTACCGGTACAACCCGAGGACGTAAGAAGACCATCTCGTTGGACCCGCCACACGTGTCTGTACATCCAGCAGACAGGTCTACTCCATTACCTAGTAAACGGCCTAAGTTGGTAAGTTTACAATGATCTGGCGCTATAGCTAGAGAAAACAACACTTTATCAGCAACTAGAGAACCGGTCCAATAAAAATCAACTGGAAGGCTTTTGACTAAACCTGGATTATCAGACATCTTTAGGTAGGCGTGAATTATCGGATAAGTAGACGGTATTCCAATAAAATAACTACGTCAACAATCACTTCACCTATAACATTACTTAATACAATCAATAATTCTACCAAATAATTACAGATCGCTAAGATTACATTGGATTAAAGCGTAACGTCCACTGAACACGTGGTTGCATGTGCTCGGTGTTCATTCGTTCGTTCGTATTGTTATTTTTAAGTGACAGCTGACTCGAAAGACGGTCGTGATGACAGTATAAAATGACAGCTGATGTATCAAAAGGCAAATGTGCCAAAAAGTTTATTTAACTTAAAGGAATATAAATTGAGTTATATAAAAGTACTTATTTCTATTTATCCTCTAATAACTAGATTAACATGTAACCTGTGTCAGGCCAGCTCTCTAACTACTCTAAATTAAGTCATGTTATAAAATAATATATATACAACAGTATATAAGAATGCCTATCTATCAATATTATAAAATAATCTTTTGAGTAGATACTCGTACAGTATAATTACAAATAATAAGCTCCATAAATCAATGCTAGCAGATGACCTCATCAAAACTACTTGATATGTCATACAGTGCATTTACTTGATGTTAACCCGTAAATCTTGACATTGGCAAAATTGCGGAATTATTTCTGCGGAAGTCATAATTTAAATATAATAATACCTACTGGTAATAAGCTACGGAAATAAAACAAATAATAATATGCTTCATTACACCATGTGACATAGCTAAACAATGGAATTGACATTCACCTTCGAAATGTCACGGGACAGTCTTAGATTTTAACACGACATCTCTTGACCTATGAAAATTAATGATGCGACTCGTCGTGTCGTCAGCCTAACCCCCTGTAAGCATGTTTAAAAGATGTTAATTTGTTCCCAGGATGAATACAACTCCCGGTCTTCAGTGGAAGTGATCCGACTGCCTAATAAGCCGGACGGTCGGCCCGGACAGAACTCGCATCCTTCTAGTACACCACCGCCCAATTTGTCAGATTATGCAGGTTATTATTCTATTATTACCACATTATTGAGTACCTCAGTAGCGTAGATGATACTATGATTGCTTCTGACCGTCGAGATCGCGGGCACATGAATAGACAATATAATTGTACAGAAGTAAAGCTTCATACAGACGCTATGCAAGATTTAACTACCACGCGTGTATGTGTGCGTGAGATGTCAGTAAGCGCGGCGTGGGGAGCGTACACTGACGTCCGTTGGAGGATAAACCGGTTTGATCTAGTTCAGTGCGGACCTAAGTATAGAGTTGATTAGCTTACAGCGATACGAGCGTTGTAGTTGTTGTAGGATAAAAAAGAGAGGTTAACAGATAACATGGCTGGAATACACTTAAAAGAGTGGGAGAGGGGAGTAAGTTAGGATAAAGAATTATGAATAATGAATAAATGTTGTTACATTTGGTTACAGGTATATCTCGGGAGTTATTACAAACAATAGCCAGTCAAAGTGGTGTCAGTTTAGCAGCGTTAGAGCGACAACTCGCTGGCTCCACAACTGCCAACACAGGTAACAATAAATATTATTTGAAATTATTACATCGTCATCAACACTAAAAATATAAGATCTATCCTTCCAAAATTCTTTGTCGTTTCTACATTAATTTTTTTGACTTATTCGAGATGATATTTGCTTTTTTTCTTTATCTGTTCTGTCTTGTTATTTTAGTCATCTGGTCCTTTATTTAAAAGAGACGAACTCAAAACCCGACCACCAGACGCTATAAATTATTATTATTAGGCGGTGTACATAAGCACGGGTCCCTTGTGCGGGTGGGTCTTCAATAAAAAGGTCAGTTCATCAGTCACGCGAAAGTACACCGTCAAAATAGATGTTAAAAAGGTCGCCTTAACAGCACAAACTTGCAAATAACATATAATTCGTAAAAAAGGATATTACAATGGCGATGGTTCGAGCCAAGAGACATGAGAATAAAATATTATAACTAAACTCGAATACGCCTTCATAAACTTATTAGCAATGATTCATTCTGCACGATTTTTAAATTTTATAAAAGGCGCTAAGCCTGAACACTACCGTCTTCTACAACTATGTTATCTACTTGTCCCCAGATTCAGGGTTAAACTTAAGCACTAAATCTACAGAGAATTCTCCTTTGGACTTAGGTGTGAAGTCTGGTTCAATGGATGACGACGCGCCTCTCAACCTCTCGTTGAAGCCTACGCCTGGTGAGTGAAGTGCATTTTATCTGTGGTCCGAGCTAATAAAAGGCTGTGGCGATGTATATAGGAAGGATATAGCTAACATTAAGACTATGGATAATGAGATCGGGTAATGATAGTGTTTGATGTGAATAGTAAAGCTATTCACATCAAACACTTTCATTACCGAGTGAATGAAATGAAAATACTTTTGATTTAAATAATTTTTTTTGATGTAATATTGTTCACAGCGAGTTCGCAAGCGTCGGACGCGTTATCGCGATTAACATCGTTAAGTAGTTCACTCAACGCCTCATCTAGCCATGACAGAATATGTAAGTATTTATTATTAACTAAACTTATTATTTCTGTCCAGTCTTTTGTCCTAAATCATTATATTCATTATTATCTGCCCTGCACCTACTAATCTAAACATCTATTAGGTATTTATAATTTAGGGTTTTAAGATTAGGGGGCGTTCATTAATTACTTGAAGTATATAGATGTTTTCCATGAAAGAGTAACAAATATCCATACATTTGTTATCAATTCATCGTCACATATTTTCATTATTTACTATTATAGGAGGTTCCGGTGACTGTAGTAGCATCTGTGCATACTTTCTATCATACCATTTTAGTCAGGATGTTTACCGGTGTCTATACAGCGTGGAATCTTTTAGTAGGTTTTAGAGTAATAAATCAATAAAATGCAATACTTTTTTACTTAATGTAAACATCCATCCTTTATTGTTAAATATGTTTTTAAATGTATAAGTCAGCCATTGTTTCGGTGGCATCATTAAAATATATGGTGTTCATTTTGGGGTAAATGCAGCGTATTTTTTAAAATCAGTAAATGCAGTTTTTCTTTTTTTTAACCCTCTGCAGAAACGGGAGTTTTAAAAGTCTGACGAATCTGTGTGTCTGCGTATCGTAGAGCCCATTAAACTTTTCACGCTGTATAGTATGTAGAATATATATAATGTATACGGTGTTTTGTGGGTGAAGTGTAATAAAGTGTGTGTGTGTGTGTGTGCCAGCGCGGCGCAAGCCGGGCGCGCGGCCGCGGCGCGTGCCGCAGGACGACGCGCGCCCGCGCTCCTCCGGCAGCGAGGACAGTGAATGTACGTCACCCTACACATACTACTTACTCTATACGTCTCTTCACATACACGTTACACGCATTACTCTTGCATGTGCGATCAGATTGGTAATTGTGACGCTTTGCAGCACTTTTTTCATACAATTATTCATTTTGTTCAGAGTTAGAGTTAGAGAAAATATTATTTATAAAGAGCCTCTACTTAAAATCGCCTTATTTCTTTTCCTATCGTGCTGTGACTGACGTGATAACCACTGAGAAATCCTGCTAAAAACTCTGTAGGCCTTTCAATTGAAGTACTTGTATAGGTGACGCAGCGGTACGGGCATCGCCTTAAAAATATAAAGTCGCGAGTTCGATTCCCAGTCATACCCATACATCTTTGTGTGAATTGTTACATCACCGCTATCTAAGAACTAATTATTCAAGGACATGTGACATTCACCAGCATACTTAGCCAGCGTGTGTGGATTAAGGCCTAAAATTCAACTTGTAAAGTGAGACGAATTGATACTTACATTTTATTTAATGCGTAAAATTAAAGCAATCTAATTCCATGCCTTTTTATCATTAAGATACATTCTTACATTTTATAATAGATTAATTAACCAGTAAGACTTCCGTATCTGCTTAAGACTGAGTGAGCAACCAGCATTTTACCATTTTCTGACATTGAAATATCGATTTATTGTTTTGAATTGTTTATTAACTGCATTATATATATGGCTCAACAATTACCGACTGATCGTACACAATTACACATACACACATTTTATAGTGCATTTTGTATTTCAAGGTCAACGCTCATAAACCGTGAGGCTAACCACGTCACGATTTTTGAGTGTTACCTAATTACGCAATCAATAAAGTTCTAATCCAGGCTGTTTGAAACTGAATAATTTGAGTAAATAATCGATGTTTTTTGAAAATAGATAGTAAAGTATAGACATACTTTACAGTAAGCGGCCATGATAGCATTAGCACGACAAAGGGTCATATTCGCTTGCATTGTACTACGTATCAACATAAATGTTTGTTATACAGGGTGAACCGGAAAGGATATATCTTAAGGGTGATTCGAGGCTTATACTATAGTATTGTGACGTTTAAATGTTGATAAATCAATTTGAAACAAGAAGAATAACCCTACAAAAATATAAAGAATATTTTAATTTTTTTTTTCTAAAACAGCCTTAACTTTTGAAGAGCCAATTGACATTTATTTATCGCATATTTTATTAGTATAAAGAGATTTCAGAAAACAGGTATAAGGGTAGGGCGACGCCAATTTTTTGCAAAAATTGAGCAATCAAAAATCGTATCAAAATATAATGCAAATTAATTTCTGACTTCACAACTAGTCTAATGATGTTAAGAATGTCTGGTTTGAATTATAGTATAGCCTTTCCGGTTTAGTGTATAGAAAAAGGTCGTAAGTGCGACTGGATTTAATGCGATAGATTTATAATTTTGTTACTGCACTTATGACACTCACCGTATACACTCCTTACACTTACATTTTCCTATTATTTACAATTTCATTTAGAAATGAAACATAATTGTTTCTAAATTAGCACATCATTTTTCATTTTACCATTGAATGTTTTGTTATTTTATACCAATTTTATTATATTTTTTATTTAAAATATTAGTTAAATTCCAATATTTGTGTTGACGATATTGCATCGAATTAAATAAAAACGTCTATTCACTGTCCTCACTGACTATGAATATCGATTAAGCCCTAGTTGCACCAATCATTTATAGTATAACCAATGCTTAATACCATTTTTAGGGTTCCATACAAAGGAGTGCCAACGCAAGGAAAAGTAATGACGTTTTGATGTTGAATCTCATTTCCAAAGATAATAATAAGTTTGCATTTGACTTCTACCTATTGGTAATGTACCTGTCAGTTCGACTGTCTGTCGAAAAAAAAGTAATAATTAAACAAATTTACTGTCCCACTGCTTGGCATAGACCTTATTCTAACTGTCTAAACAGTTTTCGTTGCTGATTTAACAACGAAATAATTAAAGTACGGAACCAGAATTTGATTCGCACTTGACCATGAGACAGAACGTTAAGCGTTGGTTAAAGTTATAATTCGTTGGTGCAACATTTCCTTATTTGCATTATTAAGTCATACTAACCCATTTATTTCGATGCATATCGCTTGCACTAATATTATTTTGCTATTTTTACGCTTAAACTTACTGTCTTATTCATAAATCTTACAAGCATTGTAGTTAAAAATTTTTTCACTCTTTCTTACTAGTATAAATGGCAATATGTCAGACAAAGACAAATGAATTATAAGCCTAATTTCGCTGTTATAAGTTTATAAGATGTTTATAAATAAGGGGCTTAGTATTAGTAAAAAAAATAATGCTAACGATCTTTTATACTGTAAATTATTTTAACTAATTTTAGCTGAAATGTTTGTTTGAATCATGGGTATTAAGTATATTGAGTAGCAGGTTGGGCGGGTCGAGAGGGTCGGCCCCGCAACCTGGGCCGCGGGGTCAGCAAGCCCAAGAAGAACACTGTCGCCTCCCTACTCGCGCAGTCACGGGCCCTTGGACTTAGACCGGCGCTTGCGCACCAGCTGCTCGCTGAGACTGACCTGGTAACTATACTTCCGCGGCCAGTTAACTGACTAAAGCACTTGTTACATAAGTCGATTTCTAGACAGTCTTATCAAGTCTGTCTTACTGGCTAACTAGGCAATCTTGCTGCTAATATACTTTGCTAAATATGCTAACTCGTTTGCAAGACGAACGTCGTCGTCGACGATTGTCGTGAATGTCTTGGGAAAACTTTCAAGGACTATCAATTGGCATTGCACTTACCACGACTATTAGTTTGAATAGGTACATTAATTGAAATAAAAATAATTCATAACGGATTTTATCGCGGTCTACTCTATAAAAATCTAAAATAATCTGCGATGAAATACATTATTAATTTTCACAGGAGAAACTAAAAGCTTTACTAGGTGAAACAGCGAGTACGGACTCCGAATGTCCGTCCGATAGCTGTCCGTCAGACTCGGACACAAGTGACACTAGTAGACGACCGAATGACGCACAGTTACGACTGCCACTAGCACTGGGTGAGTTTTATAGCTATTTTAACCGATTATATTACAGTGTTAACTCTATATAACGACACTCAAGGATCTGTGGATATATTGACGTTAAAAAGAGTTGTAGTCAAAAGGAGAGAAGAAAAACTATAAAGTGTGTATCATTGTTTGGAAGACAAGCTAAACCAACCAAAGCCAAGTGACGTTTTAGGCAGTTTGTCGTTAAATCAAGTGTTATATACAGTTTACACTGTAATAATAATATTTTCATACATTCACCGAATGTCCGTCCGATAGTTGTCCGTCAGAGTCGGACAATCCATCTAATCCCAATTACGATTGCTTGTGTTGTGTTATTACCACAACGTCAACAGGCCAGTAAAAAGAAACTAATTTTTTCTTTTAAATAAAGAGGAAAACTTTGTATTTTTTTAAAGAATAAACTCAAAAACAATTTTACTGATAGCCTTTCCAGTTACCCCTGTATATAATCTTGTAATTATTTTAGAAAAAAAAAGTCTTTACAGTTTTGTATTTTTTAATTTTTATATATTCTTGTTATTAGAATTGTGTATAAATGTGTATGTTTGTGTCTCAGGTTGGAAGCGTGTGACAGTGATCAAGGGTCTGTCCCGCAACTGCAGCATCAAGGGTGATGTCACCTACTCTCCACCGGAACCACACGCAGCACTGGCTTTAAGAACATTACACGACTTGCAAAATGTTAGTATTCCTTTGGTTACATATCTATCATACATATTTATTTATAATATTGTATATTTACAGACAAAATTAAGGTTGTTCCCACATCTACCTTTAGTACAAATTAGTCAGTACAAAAAAAGTTTTCGAATATCTCTTGAACTTGTCAAAATCAGCTTTCGCAATAATTTTCTTTGTTCAAAATGTTTATTAAAAGAGAAAATGTAATGCTAAAAGGGAATAAAACGGATAAGAAAAATAATAGGTAATAGAAGATTTCTGTGCATTTTTAACTAATAATTTTATGGACTTGAACTTAAAGGGTTACATATTATTATTGTACGTGTGAGGTTGATCCACGCGATTTGAGAGGCGACGCTTCTATAGATTTTTGGTGTTTGACGTTCGCATAATAAATACCCAATAATCAATAGCATGTACATTTTGCACAGTTCCTAGAATCGAACCCGTGTCCGCCGCTGTCAGTGGACAACTTCAGCTTCAGCGCTCGTACAGTACTGGGCGAGTATGTACAACCAGCGGGAGAGGTCGGCGAACCACTTGTGTATAACGAAAATGAGATTAATAAGAGGTAAGTAAAGTTATATTTTTTATTCTGTAATAGGCTACGAGGCTATGATGTAGTCTATGATGGGACACACCCGCCTAAAATACCGATTCACTCGTGATCACGAATGATTTTCAGTGGGAAGGTGGCAGTGGAATGAGGCTCCATACGGTTAGAAACCATAACAGAGCAACAATTCCGACTCACCTCTCTGCACGGTGTCACTAGACATCGCACTGGAATACGGCAAGGTCGCTTGGTGGTACAGCTTTGTCGTCTGGGTGGTCACTAACTACGGCCGAAGCCTACCACCAGTTAATTACCACTAAACCTACTGGGCACGGGTTTTCTTTTAACTGTTTTACTTGTTGAGAGAGTTTAGGCTTTAATTCACACGCATTGGTCAAGTGTGGATTGGTAGATATCATGTTCTCAAACGATTAGTTCTCAAACGTGACGGTTTCCTTTAACGATACTGAGCAGCGATGGGATCGAACCTGCAACCTTATATTTCAAAGACGAGGTCGATACCGCTGCGCCACCGTTGCTTCAAAATTGCTACAAATATCCCTACTAATCCCTGCTAATATTATAAATGCGAAAGTAACTTTGTCTGTCTGTCTGTTACGCTTTCCCGCTTAAACCACTGAACCGATTCGGATGAAATTGGGTATGGAAGTAGTCTGAGACCCGAGAAAGGACATAGGATAGTTTTTATCCGATTGCGCAAAAAGAAGGTCACGTTTTGGCGCGATAACCGACATACACGCGGGCGAAGCCGCTTTCGGAAGGCTAGTTATTTTATATTTGTAATCATCATGTACCACGGCAGTATACACGTGTGTGTGCCCCCCAGGCTGGAGGAGGCCCGCGGCGCCCGGCCCACGCCCCCCCCGCTGGACCGGCGCATGGAGCTGGCGCGGCTGCAGCAGGCCGCCAGGGACGCCCGGAGGGACGCCTCGCACAGGGCGAGGGACATGGTCGGTCCTGCTCTTTGTTCTTAACAGAATAGCCAAATCTGTAGTTCCAAGCGTAAATATATTCAAAAAGCTCTATTGCTTTTTTAGTTTCAAATATTTTTTCTTTCCCACTCTAATATAAAGAGAAAAGATTCGATTGTTCCAATTTAACTAAAATCTACTGGACCGATTTTAACAATTATTTTACTATTAGAACGCTACATTTTAACTACGTGACTTGGGCTGTATCATTTAGTTTTTGAATTATTCAAATGGAATTATTATTCGACTATTCGAGGGTTAAGTAAGTTATACTCATGATATCTTGACATTAACCTAAGTAAATCACGGAAAAATACCAAAAAAAACCCCTGCATCTAATTGGCCACCCCTTAAAATCTACCGCCCTAGTCTTCAGCCTTCTCGACCAAATGCAACAGACACATAGAAGTAAAACCTATGATAAAATAAAAACCTAATATTAATTTGTTGTTTCCACCAGTCTCGACTGGACAGATCTGAGAAGGCAGAGCTAGTGAAGAGAGAGAAAGAGGCGAGGAGCCAGCAACTTCTAGAGGTAACCACTATTTGTTCAGATGTTCAATACTGCATCATTCTAGCTAGAAGTTTGTAAATCATTGCCATTGTGCTTGTGAAAGAGTTAGTTTTAAATGGTTAAGTAGTTCGTATTGCAAATTTTTCAAAGTATTTAGGTACATTAAAGTCAGCACTTTGCAGGCATGATGTCTATAATTATTCATCATTTTGCAAATGGATAAACTTATTTCAGATCTGTTTTTCTCTGTTTTTTGTAGATAATTGCCATGATAAATCACCACTTTACTACATAGGTTTCGTCTATTTCGTGAAAAAGTGGTTTTAAATTGTATTTTAGATATTTATGAACACACAGCTACACGTAAAGCTATATATTTCCAGTTTAAGCTGATCTCGCATTGTATAGAATTTCTGTAGAATGAGAGGTCAGCTTATACTAGAAATTACCTTGATGTGTAGCCGTGTGTACATTATACAATTATTTGTACTTCTTTTAATTATGACCTCTACAGAAATTAATCCACAATTTGTGTTAATGTCAAGTTTAAATAAAAGGGGGTTATATGTCACATTATAGAATAAAAAATAATAACAATATAAAAACATAAAAGATTCCTATTAATAATGGTAAAGAAACAAATAAAGTATAAAATAATAAATAAATTCCAGCTTGAATACGTTCAGGTTGATATCCCCAACCAATAAATATATTTAAAGAAGACTTATTAAATGTACCTATCTATCGCTAAAGCGGCGCCGTCATCTTGGTATAGGTGACATCCCGGTGTCAGAGGCGGTGGACAATGCTCTAAGAAGGAGAATTCACAATTCTATGTTTTCTGTAGTGAAATGACATATTAAAAAGCAGTCTAGAATTAAAATCGAATTCAATTCAATCCATAGATTCCGAATGAATGAATGAATGAATGATGAAAACACGAATGAAGTGGCAATGATTTACAAGCTACTCATTGAGTTTGCTTGTGTCCGTCCACTAGTTAGTTGGGATATGTTTAACTTTGTGTTTTAGAAGATTCTCATGTTAGTATTCATGTATTAGGGTGTGTTTCCATCGAAGAGGTGACGAGTGGAGTGGATATAAGAGTACAGGGCCTTTAAGTCTTTTTAGCACTATTGAAAAGTGCTAAAATTGTATTAAAATTAAAATTAAAAAAATATAATATTTTTTTTACACATTTTCGGTGAGCCATTCGAAGGCAGTCGAACCGATTATAATAATAGATTACAGAATGCGACGTTTATGTCGTGGCCAAAATGTGGCGTAGTGGAGGATGCTGGCGGACGAATATTTTTTTTAATGAAATTTGGCTACTTCTCAGTTGAAGTCGATGGCCGAGTTATTTGTCGCCCATTTAACTTTTCAACACGACCGCAATAACAGGTTCCGTCTCTACTCCATTTGTCTATTCATCAAGGGATACTCACACTAATTACTTTTTGCGTCTTTAAAAGTTGTTAATCTAGATTAGACTGAAAGTTTTGATTGAAATAGAATATAATTTTAGATTTTTAATAAATGTGTTTTTTTTTTCTTATTATTAATATGAGAATTTATTATCTACATTTGATCGTTTAATTGTGCTTGTGTTTGTTTATTTTATTATCAATTTGATGCTTGGCAACATTGTGCTCACATCAGTATCGTAGTTTCTCTAAAAAAGCAAAAAGGGCCTTTTGGGGTTGCCAACATTAGAAAAAATTGGTTACTTTTTGCTTTTCCTAAAGTAGAGCGATGAAATTCTTAGCTTTTAGTCATTAGCTGTGTGTTTGTCTGGTATATAATTATTATATACTTCTCTCTATACATATTTATGTAAAATTCTTTCTATATGGGTTTGTATAACACTAAAATAATCGCCAAAAGGGACTTCGACAATGTTGTCACTCCAAATTGATAATAAATGCAAGAAAATCGAATAATAAAATAACGAAGAACACTCTAAAACAGCATATCAACAAGAATCGAACACAACTGACAATCGAGCCGCTGCCATCGGCATCTAAAATCGATGAATGGAAAACTCCAGAAATAGTGATGGGACCAGCTACTAAACCTAACAAAGATCGGACTATGCCTCCTATAAGTCTATCTTTAATACCCGTCCCTACCCCGAAAGATTCTTCTCCTATTAAAACATTAAAATTCGACCAATCAGGATGGAAAGAGGAAGTAGAAGAATACAACGCTTTAGATAAAATGAAGGATTTCGCCGAAAAAGCCGCATTCGATCTACCGAAACGAAAAGAACAAAAATTCGACTTTTCTCTCATAAAACCAACTGAAAAACGATTGAATCAAGAAAACAATCTCGAAAAACTGATAGAATCGTATTCGAGAATTTCGGAGTTCATGAACGGCTGTGATTGGTCAATGTTAAAAGGCGAGAAAAGGACGGAAGATCCTAAATGTTTAGAACAGAAATATTTGGATGCTAAAAATGAATTTATGTCCCAAAATTTAATGTTAATGCCTAATGAAAACGTAAAATCTGTTCTTAAGGAAGTTATTGAACTTAGTGAGGATGATGACAGTATTTTATCCGATATAATGGCTAAAAAGATTGGTAAAGAGACATTTAGTGTGGGTAAAGATGGAGCTTTATCAATATCAGTACATCCCATTGGCAAGGAAGTCGGGCTGGTATGTTCATACCTTCATTAATAAATACTAATTTTCGGTATTTCACTAACGTTTCTCACCTATGGGATATACACTTACTAATTGCTTTAAATTTTCCTTTATAAATTCGTTTAACCTGTAAAAACTGCAATGTATATACTTCAGACACTGACAACTGTTTCCGCTAAGTTATGTTGGCTAACCTAAAAGCTATGTTGTATGTAATACTGGGCTCGCAGGTTAGCCAACATATCAGCTAACAGTGTTTCTAAAGCACAGGCCTAAGGGATCGAAAGGCAAAATAAGAAGGTACAGAGTGTGTAATTTTGACAGCAAACTGAATTAGACAGAAAGAAGTAAGTAGTGCGTATTCTGTTAGAGTTCAGGGAAATTGTGGTCTAGCGCAAACCTATTTCAGAATAGAAACAAATATTTACACTTCTAACGTTTCGGGACGCTTATATATAGTAGCTAGGTTGCTGTGTATATGATAGTAGATTTGCGTGCACGCTTTTAGTAAGACATTAATGGAGAGCCCTTCTTAAGTGTTTAAGTGGTGTTTGGGTAGATAATTCGTGTTTGGAATTCGTAATTTTAGGTGTGGTTTGCAAACTCATTAGTAATGTGCTGACACTTGTAAGCTTAGCAAGTAACGCGACATTACTTACTAAGCTTCCAAGTTTGATTAATCCTATAACACAAGCTTCAAAATTGAAAGGCGCAATTATCTTATCTTAGTCTTTAAGGTGCGTTCCCACTATATCGTAACGATTAATTTATCGTCTGACGACTATCGTTTCTAGCTGTTTCCATTTTAACGACGGGTGTATTTTTTTTTCGTTTAGCGACTATCGTATCTAGCTGTCCTCATTGAATCGTATGACATTTTATCGTTTCGCGGTAGTCACTTTGTCGTTTGCACTTATTGTAGCAATCTACATCTCTACAGTCGCCACGATGGATAGTCGCAAGTCTGAAACATTATTTCACAATTTAACCGTGACGAATTAGTATTGTTTCATGACAATTGTGTTAGCCGTTCCCACTGTCATGTAGCTGACGTAGTTAATCGTGACGTCCTATATTTGAATACCTCGATTTAAATATAATATAAGCTACGGCATTTAAAACTACAAGATTATCTGTTGTCACGACATAGTGGGAACGCGACATAAAACTGTATTCCGGTGCACGAACTTTTTATCGGTTACTCAAATTCGACCATCGAGAGGCATAAGCTATCCCACCATAATAAATTTGGTTGTAAAACTAAATTTATACATATTATCTGTGGTGGTACTAAATTGTTCAATGACTGGCGTACTCGACTCCCATTATTTACACTTAGTTCAATATTAATGTGGTAAACGAGTCCGAAATAACGACCAACTGTAATTGCGCCAAATCAAGTGCTGTATAGAATATCTAAAAATGAAATCCAGGATTTTTCTCTCTCTCTAATTATAACAGTTTAGTCTAGTTGAAAGGTTAACTGACGCAGTTTTTTGTGACAATTATGAAACGTCTGTAACTCATCTTCTGCGTTTTATTAGAATGTCATTGCATCTATTTATTGTTTAACCTTTTGCATTGCGTATCTTATTTCTTGTCTAGACAATTCACAGATGCCTGTGGTTTCATATATACATATCTTCGATTCTGTTGTATACAAACCTAAACAAAATTAGAGAATCTCTATTCTTGAGACAGTCAGCGCGAGAAAATGGGGCTACAATGGGCTACAAAAAGCCAACTGAGTTTTTGAAAATGGGGGCTACAAAAAAGCCAACTGAGTTTTTGAAAATGGGGGCTACAAAAAAGCCAACTGAGTTTTTGAAAATGGGGGCTACAAAAAAGCCAACTGAGTTTTTGGACAGTGTTTCTCAGTAGTTGCCAATTAATTACTGCACGGTAGAAAAAAAAGACTACTTAAGCATCTTAAAAAATGAAAAGTATTTTCATTTTACAGCAATTATTAGATTAATATTATTTTCTAATGGAATAAAACAATGAATGAATTGTAATCAGTTTATATATTGCACTTCACCGTGCTTTTAGTCGACATGAAAATGAATTTTTATTTTTATTTTTGAGACGCGACTTGACATAAAAGCAGTAAATTATTTTTCTATCGTGCAGTGAATAAGTGCAACTACTGAGAAACAACCAAAAAATCTTTTTGATATTAAACTAAACCTCCAACTTATTTAATAGTCTATCTATAGCTATCAGTGGCGAAGAGTGTCAGATGCATATAACACGGTTCCCATCGGCTTCCCTTTAGGAATTGTTCAGTAAACATCAGTCATTATTTTGATTTTGATTTTGATTTTGTCACGTGTGAAGAGTTCTCTTTTAGGTAAAATCTTTTTTGATGTCTTCCTCTCTGAGCTCTCCTTGTCTATTCTCGATGCCTGTTAGTAAAAGTAGCGATTCTCTTACCTCGGCATCAGAATCGAAACCATAGTCTATATAGACCGCAATAAAATGTATATTTTTTAATTTATTTCTTTAATTGAAACTTCAGAGATAATTGTATGAAACTAGAGGGCTGTTAACCTCATCGCACATGCTATACAATATTTTTCAACTATAGTTTGAAGTGAGAAGTTGTAGTAACATTATAAATACTTACTTGAAAGAAAAACCGTGCTATTTTTTGCAACATTTACTTTTTGTAGTACTAAAAAGTTTTTATTTTTTCTAATTTTTTTTAATTTATTGTTCCATGTTGCTGTAATGATTATAATTTGCTGTATCGCTTTCGATGTTGTGTGCATAAAGGCTAAACGAAGGAAACATGAGGAAGGAGAGAAATTGAGGGTTGAGGAGCAGGCTAAGAAGCAGCAGGTTGGTATAAGAACCCATAGAGTCCCTCTGCTGGGCACGGGTGTTCTTTTAACTACAAAGAGTTAAGAGGATAAGGTCGATTAAGTTTTATTTTTTAATCTGTGTTGTAGATTGTTCAAAAATACTGGACACGTTTTTATTTTATTTTATACTAATACTAGTTTTCAGACCGTAGAGCTACGGTCTGAAAACTAGTATAAAATAGGTTAATCGTTTAGCCCGATAACCTATATACGCGCTATGTCGGTTATAGAGCTAAACCATTAACCTCTTCTTGCGCAGCTGGATAATAACTATCCTATGTCCTTTGCCGGTCTCAAACTATCTTCTATTAACTTCCATTTATCTATATTCCTGATAAATTCCCTATGTCGTGGAGGTTATGATTATTTTTTATTAATTCATCAGAGCAAAAAATATTTGTTATTTTTTTTTAATAATGTACAAGATGGACATGAAAATCAAAATTCTATTTAGAATTTCACGCTGAATTTCGTGGGTTCGATTCCCATCCAAGACAGACATTCGTGTGCATAAACTTGTTTTGATTCTGGGTGCAATAATAATTATCTATTGCAAATATGTATTTACCAAACAAAAGTAAATATGTACGGTATATGGTTTCCATAATACAAGCTCTGCTTAGTATAGGATCAGATGACCGTGTGTGTTAATCCCCTAGAATATTATTATTATTAATTAAACGTTAACACGTCATTAAAAACTTTCGTATTGTTACAGGAAAGAGAAATAAAACGCCAACAAGCGATGCTTCTCAAAGAACAGGTAACATTGATAACATTAAAATGTTCTTAGTTATGTGTGAAGATGTTTGTTGAGACCGCTGTGATCCTTTTCAAAAACTATATGTTAGAAAGAGATGAGATCATTCTATCTCATTCTATTAAGTAGAGAGACAGAGAAAGAGGAAAAGAGAAGTGCAAAATCGCTTGTTTTTGGAGTAAAATGTTTTTGAATTAAACACTGTGAGCTCAATTTGCTTAAATCGGAAAGCAACTTAAATAATATAATGTTTGTACATCAAATACCTCAGTCAACCCGTGACCATGAAGTCTGAGAAGACTTTGAAACATTGGGATATAAAAATCTAAATAAAAACCGCGATAATCTACCTAGTTTTATTTCAATTAAATGTTTTTTTAAAACACAATACAGAAGGGAGTGTAATAAAGTAAACACATACGGTACTGAAAGCTGTCAAACGTGACATAATTTTTGTGTCACAAATGTCAAACCCGATGTTGCCAATGCGGCAAAGTGAAATACTTCAGTTTTTACTTTCTGTGCCCTTAGTACGAGTTGTTAATACGAAAAAAGTTTTTGTATACTGTCATGAACTTGTTAACATAACAAATTATAATGCAAACAATTTACAATTTTACTTACTTTATTTCCAATCCAATTTATTCTAACCCCTGTATTCATAAACGTCTTATAAGCTCATTATAGCTAAAATAGGTTCATAAATAATAATAAATAAATAAATATTCTGAGACATTAACACACACTGTCATCTGGTCCCAAGCTAAGCAGAGCTTGTGTTATGGAAACCAGATAACTTGTAATACTATACATATAATACTTTTCTTTTGTAAATATATACTTATAATAGATATTTACACCCAGACTCGACACAAACACAAATGTTCATCATTAATGTTTGTCTCGGGTGGGAATCGAACCCACGACCTGCGGCGTGAAAAGCAAGTATCTTACCGACCACGCCACCGGCCCGTCAAATCCGTCTTTGTCTGTCATATTGACATTTATACTTGTAAGAAAGAGAGAGAGTCCACTAAAGAATCTTATAAAATTTTTATGAATAAGATTGAATGCATTTAATTTTTTTTGATCGACAGAAAATATCAGAAAAAAGCGTTTCGACAAATTTAAGACTGTATGAACTTAAAATGAATGAACTTAATAAATTGTAAGATAGTACCTATTCAAAAACATTTTACTTATTGATGAATTCTAATGTACCAATGGTTCTGCTTGTGGGTTCCGCTGGCTCCAATTTTGGTTATCGCGAAATGTCATTACTGTTCTCTGGCGCAGTTACAAACTATCTTATGTCTTTCTCTGGGCCTCAAACTCTTACTTAACCGAAATAGCATAATAATTGAACATAGAACCTTTTATTTTATTGAGTTGGTTAACAAATAAAACTAAATTTTACAGATATTAAAAATACATATTTATCATAACGGACAATTAACGCGCAATTAACCGTTGCACCGGTCATGGTCGCAAGCATACCCATCCAGCGAAACACAGATATTCTTATGACAATTTTTCATTTTGGTTTATTATACAAACATCTACACACTTAATTAAGAGTAACATTTAAATGTGTGTGTTAACATTGTGTTTGTTGATCTGTATGTTTGTTTTTTTACAATTTCTCGGAAATCTCGCGGTGTGCAGCAAAAGTATATAACCGAGGTAATCCATGAAACATGTAGTAAATGATGCATCATTCGCTTTTGGTTTAGTTAAAAATAACCTATTTCAAAGTCAGTTATAATGGCGTAAGGTTACCTATTGCTGTAGATATTTCTAAAAACTAAAATATTTCTACTTACCTACACGTTAACTTTGTGTAGCGCTTTTTTTTAACCTAGTCTGAGAGTATTAATTACTACTATAATTAGATATAGTATTTATATACTTTAACGGTGAATCATAAAAATCTTATAAGACTCTAGTTAAAGTGGACTTTGTTTCTTTCTTACTCTTACTCTCTCTTTCTTTCTATTTTAGCTATAATGAGCTTATAAGACGTTTATGGATACGGGTGTAAAATTTTAATACCTACACCGCCGACCAGATACCTGTACCCTTACTACTAATTCGTCATTACGAAAAAAATTTTCGAATACTATCTTGAATATGTCAAAATTCGTTTTCATATATATTTTTTTGATCAAAACGTTTATTAAAAAATTGGTTGCCTGTAAAGTCGGTATACGGGCGAAAGTTTTACGTGACAACGACTTTGAGTGGTAAAATAATTTTAATGTGAATATTCATTCGTATAGTAGGAAGAAGGCGCGTGCCTTTCACTTTTTATGTCTGTCTCTCTCGCTCTTAGGCGGGCTAACCATGCCCGAGTGGAAGGGACGCGTGCCTCTCACTCGCTCTCATTGTGAGCGCATAACGTGAGCGGAGCGTAACGCAGTTTCTTGAAGTGTCACCCGGCAAACCAATTTATAAGACGTTGTCACGTCAAAAGATAATGTAAGACTAGAATTAGAAAAAGATGGATTAGAAATGGAACAGGTTATATAGTTTATAGATTTATGTGCATTTTAACTTATTAACTTGACACGTTCAGAATAGTATTGGAAAACACAGAAGCGAAACTGGAGACAACGCAGAGCTGGTCTGGCTTTCAAATTACCGCTTAATAATTATGATTTAATTAATAAAAAAGTAATTATTAATTAATTAAATTTATCATTTCTTTTTTTTTACAAAATGAAAAAATATGGTTACAAAATAAAAGTAAATCAAGTAAAATTTAGGCATCATTCCTATTACTACCCTTGCTGCTTTGAAGATCTGTACATTGTGCTAGTCACTTGTGGGTTTGGTCTGCCATTCCCTAACACAATATCTTCTACTTCTTCTTCTTCTACTTCTTCTTCTTCTTCTACTTCTACTACTTCTTCTTCTTCTACTTCTTATACTTCTTTTTCTTCATCTTCTTCTACTTCTTCTACTACTTCTTCTTCTTCTTCTACTAATCTTTACTTTTTACACTTTCTCTCATCTCTCTTACTACATGGTCAAGGGTGACTGCATTATTTTTTTAGTACATCTAACCTAGCATCTTGTCTATATTGTTAATCAGGAGCGTGAAAGAAGACGTCAGCACACGACGTTTATCAGACAATTAGACTCCCGGAGAAGATGGGAAGAAAGAGAGAGAAGAAAGCACCAGAATTTGCTGGACAGGCTTCTGGCTAAAGAGAAGAAGCTGCAGCAGAGAAGACGGGAGATGGAATTACTGTCTGAACTCAGGTAGGAGACCAACTATTTAGAATATTTATTTTCCTTTATTTTTGTCATATTATAGAAACGCCCGTTATTAAAAGGACATATTTCTAAAACGTCTATTATCATTTCATATTCCAAAAATACCCGTTATTAACGTCAGATTCCATAAATACCTAATAAAAATGTCATATATATTCCTAAAATACCCATTATAAATTTCATATTTTAAAAATACCTAATTTATATTATACGTATAAATAATAATAATTTATATTTTTATATATTTTTTATACGCCATGTACCTAAAATTCATTGTAAATCTCATAGTCCTAAAATAGTCATTATAAATGTCATATTCTTAAAATACCCATTTTATCCACAGACGGCCACAAGAAGACTCTTCGTTATCAGATCAGAAACCATTGCCTACCTTGAACAGGATCCCTGGGTTAAAGTTACCCGGACAAGCAATGGCAGATTTACTACAAGTATACGAGTTTATCCACAACTTCGGACAAACATTAGGATTTGGTAAGTACTGCAGCATTAATTGGAAGGAAGTGGACTCTAACCTTCCCAATACCTCCAATAGAAAAGTCAGGTTCCCTGGAAAGTAGGCAAATGGTTAAAATTTAGTCGATCTGTTAAATATCAGCAATCGTGATGCTGTCGCTTGGCGGAGCGGCTTTGTCTGATTGGTGACCACTAACCACTTCCGAAGCCGGGGACCTGTGTGTGGATTTAGATTAAAGGCGCACTCCCACGTACGAACTGTGACTCAGATCCTAAAGGCTTTATATGAAACTATTTTGTGTAGACATGGAATCGATCCCGACCCTGAACACTTTACAAATGGCGCTGCTGCCAGACTGCAGTCCTGATGCTGAAGAGGAATTGATACAAGTCCTGACACAGCTGTTGATTACTGCTATAGGTAAGTATATTTACATTACACACACACAGGTAAATATTTTTCCCTTACAATGATAATTATCAATACACCGTGATTTTTAAATGGTTGCTTTCCCGCGACAGAATGATATCCGCGCGCCGCACGCACACACATGTTACATAGCTTGAGTCTGTGGGCGACTGCGGTAAGCGGGGTACCAGAGGGGTGCAACGCACACTAACATAGATTTTTATCGGCAGCAGTGAGTGGCGGCATACAATTAACTTATTTATTTATTTATTTATTGCACATATACACGTGTATATGTGCAATAAATTAAGATAAGTGAACGCGCACGCTATTTTAAGCGTTAAGTTTTATGTGCGATAAATTATTTGCCACGGGTAAGCAACAATTTTAAAGTCACGGTGTATACACAATCTTAAAAACTCAGCAGTTCGCATTCATTCATAAATGATAATTAGTTACGTGATAGTGAAATTTTCATTTAAAGAAAATTTTTCTTCTTCTCCTTCTTCTTCTACTTCTTCTTTTTCTTCTTCTTCGTCTTCGTCTTCGTATTCTTCTTCTTCGTCTTCGTCTTCTTCTTCTTCTTGTTCTTCTTCTTGCCTGTATTACCCGTAGCTATAAGTTTTCGCCGGCTATGTTTAGGTCCCATACGTAATTACGGGTGAGCTTATTGCCGTTCATGGGACGCTATTCGGAACTTCGTACTGCAACTACGGTACTCTAAGTATATTAGAAAAGTCTTCGCTTGATCTGGGAGTCGAATACCTAGGATTACTGAGGCAATCTAAGTAATCGGCGTCAAGTGAGTGACTGATAAATTAATCAAATAATTGTTTATTTCCATCAGAGGACCCAGGAATCCCCCACCCAGGACGTCACACAACCCTCTTGGGTCACGCCATCCGTATGGGTGACATCACTCCACACAACCTGAGCGAAGTGCTGCGGATATATCTCTATGCTAACGCTACTGGAGAAGTCAAGGCTATCACAGGTATGCTAGAGATCATGAAGGTCTCGATTCAAATCCACAATCGCTGGATAAAAAAGAAACATATTTTTTTATAATCCTCGACAGTAAATAAATGAATTATGGCAACACTAATCATTCCCTCTTTCTGTCTTTAGTCACACACGTCGGTACAGTACACAAAAAAAAACTATTTTAATAAGTATCCAGTATTAAGCGTAGAGTTTTATACGTTCTAGGGAAGTACGGAACCCGCTGCTGTCCAAATAATACTTGGTCGGCTTTGTAAACTCAAAGGGGAGGTCATAAGTGGGATAGTATTTTGAACACCAATGTGATCCGTCACCATGAAGTCTGAAAAGACTTTGAAACGGGATTTAAAATCTAAAATAAACCGCAATAAAATCCGTTATAAAGTAGTTTTATTTCAATATGGTATACTTTCAGGTCGAGGACGACCTCGGTAGTCGAGCGGTGTAAGCCGTCCGATTGGGCTATACTGTGCCCGGAAGGTGGCGGGTTCGATTCCCGCCCCGGACAATATTTGTGTTACAACAAAAATTTGTTTCGGTGTCTGGTTGGTTGAGGGGCTACTCTCCGTGCCTCGGAGAGCACGTTAAGCTGTCGGTCCCGGTTGTCATTTAACATATCTATGACAATCGTTAAATGTAGTCAGAAGCCAATACAATCTGACACCTAGTCTAACCATCTCGGCTACTGGTTCCGTACGGGTTTCGAGGTCTGATGACAGTCGCTCGTGTAATTCTGGTAGCTAGCCACATCAGGTTAGACTGGGAGCCGACCCCAATAGAAATGGGAAAAAGGTAAGGGGAATGATGATGATGATGATGGTATACTTTCAGGTCTAACAGCAGAACGTGAGCGCGAGAGGCGTGTGGCAGATCATCATCAGAGCTCTTCGGAACTGTTACACACAAGTGTTAGCTCGAAGAACGCTCCGTACTACGAACATCTACATAACAACGCTACCTACAAATTATCTGGTATGTTCTATATTTTGATTCAGATTAAGTAATCTTGTTCTTCGTATCGTTCGTATCCGTATCAGTTCTTTCTACTAGGGGGTTCCCCTGTGAAGACTAGATACATGTTTTTGATTAATTCTTGGTTGGTTTTATTGTACACTCCTTAACGGGGTAGAACCCTATAAAATTTTCCTTTTCATATTTGTCTTTTGCCCATCATCTTTTGTTCAATCCACAGAGTAGCTAACCGCAGGTGGTGGATTTTGATGACCTGTGGTGGCAGCGGTGGCGCAATATAAGGTCGCGGGTTCGATTCCCAGTCGTGCCCACACATCTTTCTGTGAATTGTTTCATCACCGCTTTTCAATATTGGCGAAAGAACCCGGCATGTCTAACAACTAATCATTGGAAAACATGTGATATCCACCAACCCGCAATTGGCCAGCGTGTGTGGATTAAGGTCTAAACTCTCTCAACTCATAAGATTGTTGACAGAAGACCCGTGCCCAGCAGTGGGACACTGACAAGGGTTTCAGCGAGTGATGGTGATGTGGTTCATTGTCGTTCCCACTTCACCCTTCCGTTCATGACGAGGCGCTCCATGGAAAGGCTATCTCGTCGGGAAATGTATCTGTAGAAATTTAACGTTAAAGTTAATCAATAATTATTTTCCAACAGAATCTCTCCACGACAAACCATTCTTAGCACTGAATTCAACAACAAAGGCCCGTATCCTCGCCTTCATCTGTGACGAACTGCTGCAGAACAAAACTGTACTCCGACAGATAGACGCCTCGCTTGATCACCTCAACCAGCTGAAGAAGGAGAGATATTTGATGGATATGAAGATCAGAAAGTAAGTGTGGTCTTATGTTGGCTGTTGATTAATAAGGATATTGTATTGGGGGAAGACCCATAATGATGAACTTATTATTTTGTATGCATTCCTACAACATGAGTATCTAATGAAAGGAATTTTTGAGCTTGTTGAAGAGAAAACTCCTTGAGTCGCGTTAGGCACTTTTGTTCGGGAAAAGTCATAATTATAGGCTCACTTCACCGACATTCTCATTACTGGCGCATGCGCAGCGGCCGTGTGCTGTGCAGGTTTGACTGCTATCGACAGGTCCTATAACGTTCATACTTATTTTTACCCGACTGCACCAGAAGGAGGGTTACGTTTTTCGAGTGTATGTAATGTACTAGCGGACCCCGCAGACGTCGTCCTGCCCGGTAAAGCAGTGTCACCTACCGGGTCAAAAAATAGATTACGACCGATTCTCAGACCTATCGAATATAGATATGACTCCATAAAAATCGGTCAAGCCATTCCGGAGATTTTTTTTATTTTTTCTCTGCGTAAGAATAATCCTTGTACTTCAAGGAATATTCTAAAAAAAGAATTAGCGAAATCGGTCCAACCAGCCAGTTCACGCGTGATGGAGTGACCAAGGGAAATAGGGATTCATTTTTATAAAGGTGTATATTTCTTTGGCGCGCTATAGACCCTTATGGGCTTGTCGCATCTGAGCTTGAGAGGTATCATTAGGTTCATCTTAGTCGTTAGTGACACTGGGTACATCAATATTATGAAAAGAAGATAATATATCAAGGATTTTTCGCGCCAAATCAATTCTCCATTCAAAATGGCAGATGTTGACGTAGTCGGGTGTTTGATTTTTTTATATAATTATTACATTTATTTTCGATAGAGTGAGAGTTCTCCATCAGCGTAAAGTTCGCTCAGAACAGACGGAGAAGCAACAAGCGCTCGCACTAGAACGTATGCAGAGACTTGTCGAGGAGAGTGCTGCTAACTTACGACCTGATACGAGGGATGATGGTATGTTTAATTAACTTATATCTGATCGATGATAGTTAATATTAAGGTTTTGACGATCAAAATTTCATACAATGTTACAATAAAATGGCTCATTCCACTGCCACCTTCTCACCTATAATCATTCGTAATCACGAGTGAATCGGTATACTGGGCTGGCGTGTTCCATCGTAGACTACATCGTTGCTTAACATCAGGCAAGTTGTAGTCAAGCGCCAGCCTATCGAAGAATCAAAAAAACATGGCGTTTTATCCCTCCACCTCAATCTCAATGCTACTTCCGTGCACCAGAATCAACAGCGGCGCAGTGTAGAGACTCGGGATTTGAACCCGGCCAAGTCGCGGGACACATAAACTGTCTTGGATTCCGCATGAATTTAAATAAAGATAATAAGGGGAGTTGGAAAATTACATTGTCCACTTCCCTCCGGGCAAAACGGGAGACAGTACAGATGCCACATAAAAAAAAAATATAAATAAACATTGGGGTGAACACCCCTTATCACTTAGAGGTTTGAAAAATGGATAGTAGCCGATTCTCAGACTTACTGAACATCCATAAAAAAATTCATAAGAATCGGTCAAGCCGTTTCGGAGGAGTATGGGAACGAACATTGTGTCACGAGAATTTTATATAATAGATACCGCCCCAGTTAATGTTTGTGCATTGTAAAATGGTGTAGATTATTATCTCTAATTGAGTGTAAATATTTTTTAAACTAAAACCTTCCACAGAAAATCAGCAAACCCCAGAAAAACCCACCACCCCTAAAAAGGACGAACCCGAACACGACGACAAACAATCAGACGTATCTCCATACAAAGAGCCAACTGAAGAAAGTGATAAAGAATTATCGCCTTTAAAAGATCTATCGAATAATATGAAGAACAAAGAGATGTTGAATAATAAGGACGAATGTTCTCCACCAGATAATAAGATTGATAAGGATAGTGTTATGGGTGATTGTGATGCGATTTTAAGTGATTTGGAAAGTGAAGGAACACAGCCAGAAGAGGTAAGCAAATTTTTGCCTGTTTAAAGTCTTAGAACATTAAACACAGGAACTGTTATGAGCACGCATTCCCTTCTGCCAAGGTGCATGAACTGTTGTAGACGTACCCTAATCCGACGCCCCTGGGTGGTTACCTCGCCTTCCCCAACTGGCAGAAACAATTCAGTACTAGAAGTTGCGTATAACAGCTCCCGTTTTAAATGTTCTAAGGTTTTAACTATACATTTGACAGGTCGGTAGCGTGGCGGTATGATACCCAAAACTGACATTTGTGTGATGAACATGTCGGTTTGTCTCGGGTCTGGGTGTAATTATCTATATTAAGAATGTATTTACAAAAAAAAAGTATATGTATTAGATTATCTGTTATTTGGTTTCCATAACACAAGCTCTGCTTAGTACGGGATGATGATCTTAAATTGTGTGCTAATGTACCAAAATATTACTAATAATAATATAGTGGGACATTTACACACACGGTCATCTGATCCCAAACTAAGCAGAACTTGTACCATGGAAACCAGATAACTGGTAATACACTACATATAATACTTTTTTTTTGTAAAAACATACTTAAATATAGGTAATTACACCCAGACTTAAGACAAACTGCCTACACATTCGGGTAATACAGGCGCAGCTTCAGCAACAAATCAGCTATTTATCGGTAAAATTTAATAGGAAGACAAACTTAAAAACTAAATTGTGTAAATAATTCACAGGATGAAGACAAGAACTTATCATCAGAAGAATTAAGTCGTAAGCTGGAGAAGCTGTTGAAGCAATCTGAACAGCAGCTGTTACAGCTGACAGCGGGGTCGCACGCGCTCCGTGCCACTTGCTATGGACAAGACAGGTACCTATTATGTTAGGGCTGTTTTCACCGCAACATAAAGACGCCTTTTCTTTTTTACTTTGACAGAAAGATAAATTAAAAATATTGGACTGTACTGGTCAAAGATATAGTGAACGATGGATGAAAATGGATGCCTTCTTGTGAGATCCAATTGCCGTCTTCTGAAGTAAAAATGACTATCACAGACAGTTAGACAAGTGAACGGCAGTGATATTGACGTCTTGTCAGTTTGATAACTGACAGACTGAAGGTTATCATAAGTGACACCTAACCGTCAGTTAGGCAACACCTTGCTATGTTTAAAGGTTATGCGGTGCGACAAGTATTATGTTGGTTTTCATAGTACAAGCTCTGTTTAGTATGGGATCACATGACCGTGTGTTTTAATGTCCTAGAATTATTACTTTATGAATATTATTTATGGTATTATTATCTTTGTGTAGGTACTGGCGTCGGTACTGGTCTCTTGGCAAGTGTGGCGGTATCTTCGTGGAAGCGATGGAGTCTGCGCAACCAGAGATCATGAACTACCACCAGCTGCTTGAGAATAACGCTACTTGTAAAGAAAACGATTTTAAGAAAAGTAAGTATGACCCAAAGGGCCAAGGATTTATCTGACGGAATAAAGTTTAGTCAGTCAGATAAATTAAAATTTTTGGACAGGTATTTTTTCTTTTTTTTTAATCATCATCATTTCCCTTGCCTTTATTCCATTTTTTTTGTTTTTTTTTTATTCTATAATAGGTTTGCGCTTGACCACAACTTGCCTGATGTGAAATAATGTTGCAGTCTACGATGGAACGCGCTTACCTTCGCCATTTCTATTGGGGTCGGCTCGCTGTCTAACCTAATGCGGCTAGCTACTAGAATTATACGAGCGACTGCCATCAGACCTCGAAACCCGTAGGGAACCAGTAGCCGAGATGGTTAGACCAGGTGTCAGATTGTATTCGGCATCAGACGTTTTTTTTTTAATGAATCAAGAAATTTTTTTGTCTTTCCTAATAATCTACCTTCTGTTGTCAGATATAAAAGAAAAAAGAGAACCATCACCTTCGGAATCTGAGCAGCAGGAACCGGAATCAGAAGCGCAGAAGAAAGAAGAAGCTTTGAAGAGCGAGCTTGAGCTTAAGAACATTAAGTCTGAACTTAATTTGAGTGACCATACTCAAATTATTAAATACGAGCCAAATGTCAAACATAGCGCTTGTAAAGAGAAAGGTAAAATGTGTTTTAATAAATATTAGTAAAGCAACATGGTTTACGCCAGTATTATCCGAAGATGTAGGCAGAGGTGAATATAACTAAAGATTTGCCGACTATTCCAAACTTCGAGTAGCTACTAAAATCTAAGTAAATTTAGAATGTCTTTTACATGCATCTGAATTCGAATCCAGAATCTTGTATTAGTTACACGAACTTGCTTATCACTTGACCAACAAGGCAGTTACAGTATGTAAAAGAGTGATTCTAGAGTATATTCTATATTGTTATTATTCAACAGGATCCTCAATCAAAATGGAAGAAAAATACATACAGCAAAAGCAAAACAACGAACAACAAGATATGCTTGATATAGAAGATTCTATCCCCACCGCGTTTTTAGTCCAAAAACCCACACACACCCCCCTATTTGCTACCCAGGCCGAACCAATGGATAAACCCCAAGAAATAGTTAAAGTCGAAAACGTAGTTAAACCTGAACCTGAAAACGAAAATCCGGAAGAAACTAAAGATGATTTAGTTAATAATTTAGAAGAATTACGCAAAATGGCTGAAGCTGTATCTTCGCAACTAGATGCCGCGAAAAAAGCTGAAGCAGAGATCAAAGAAGAAAAAGAAATACCAAAAATCGAGCCCACAGATAATACTATCGCCCATCAGCAGCTATACGCAAAGATATTGGAAGGAAAATGGTTCTCAATTCTAAGACATGAAAGTTCATTTTTGAATAGCATTAATGATGTTAAGCCGGAATTCCCCGAGTTTTGTGATAATGAACAAACTTGTACTGAAGTAGTTTTATGTCAGGGACATAAATGGGATGTGTCGAACAATTTACATTTGTTAAATGATCCTAGTTTGTTTACATTAAATAGTATGGTGACAAGTGTTCAAGTGCCAGCGAATAACGTGTATGCGGATTCGAGTCTCACTATGTCAGGATTAGACCAGGATATGATAGACGCCAGTTTTAAAGATGGCGGCGAACAGGAAACGGAAGTTGAGGAGAACAAAGAACAGGTGAGTTTTAAAAATTAGTTTACTTGTGTTTTAAATATAAGAAAAAGACTTTCCAAAGGGACCATATTACATACTTAAATTTGCCAAGCCAAGTCAATGTACTTTCAGGTCATTAAGTTATTATATTATTGATTCAAGACTGTAGGAAATTTAATAAAAACATACAGTTTAAAATTACTACCTCAAAAGGTCCCAACATAGGTTGTTTGAACCTTAATCCATAAATCACGATTAAGCGAGTTTGTGTAATTTCATTTTTTCAATCATTCAATAGTCCCAGGGCCCTTAGACAAATTCCATGGCGAAGCGATAATTCATCTTTGAAACGTCATGTGACAATTTTATGTCAGTTCGACACATTTTGTTCTTTTGCTTCTTTTCGATCTTTCGTTATTGTTTCGTTATGTAATTTGTTTAGAGGCTCTGAATCAGCCTCAGGTTCAAATCCTGCGTCTCTTCATGGCTCCACTGTTGATTCTGCTGCTCAGCAGTGCTGGGATTGCGGTGGTAGGTTAAGTAAAGAAGGCCCTGAATCAACGGCTTTACTAATATTCTAAAAAATATTGTTATTATTACTAGTCCTGATCATCTCACTGCTGAGCAAAGGCCTCCTGTAACACCTTCCAGACATTACGATCTTAGCGTCTTCCATTCACTTGCTTAAAAACCCATCTAGTTCAAAAAATATATCCTTTTAATTATTACTTACTCATTTCCTTTCTAGGACAACGATCTAGAAAAAGAACTCCGAGCAGACGCACTAAAACACGATTTAGCTACACAAAAAGCTAAAGCCAACAGCTTAACCAGCTTAGGTCTGTTGAACTTCAACGCGCTGTCAACGTATGTGACGTGTGACAGTCCGCCACCGATACAGATGTCAGCTGATGAGCTTGACCAGCTCGAACACTGCAAGCTGCATGGTCTACCGAAGAAAGTGGAGGGGAATTATGTTCCTAAAGAGCTGAGGTAAGTGCTGATTTAATTACCTACCTTTGAAATCGAGCGATGTAAGCCGATCGGGCTACACTGCCCGGGAGGTCGCGGGTTCGATTCCCGCCGCCGAATCTTTGTGTACAAAGATTTCTTCCAGAGTCTGGTTGGTTGGTACCATTCTCGCCTCTGAGAGTACGATTAGCCATCGGCCCTGGTTATTTTTAAAAACAGTACCATCGTTATAGGTAGTCAGAAACCTTATATAATCTGACCCCTGGTCTAATCATCTCGGCAGCTTATGAGTCATGAGTTTCGAGGTCTGATGGCAGTCACTCGTTTTATTCTAGAAACTAGCCGCAACAGGTTAGACTGGATGCCGACCTCAATAGTTATGGGGAAAAGGCAAGGGAAGTATAAGACAAATAGTAAAGGTTATTAGCCGACTGCCAAGAAAGGGTTATGTTTTCGCGAGTGTTATGTATGTTTTCCGTATTATCTCGAATCGTTCCACCACGTAATGGAAACGAATGAAAGAACGAATTGAAATGAATGAACGACTTGAAATGAATGAATGAACGAATGGAAATGAATGAATGAACGAATTGAAATGAATGAATGAACGAATGGAAATGAATGAATGATTGGAAAAGAAAGAATGACAGTAAAATCTATAAACATTCGTGTTTTTGGATATTTCATTCGAGACAACTAACTTTTTTGCGGTTTAAATATTTTCTAGATTATTTAAATATTTTAAATTTGTCTTTAATATTTACTTAATGGTTTCTTGTTAGCTGAAAGCGATGTATTTAGTTTTAATTCGGAACAATATCGCCACGAGTAGAAGATCTAAAGACTAGCAATGATAATGCGGTTAGCCTTGACAAGGTAATCTGGGAAAATGAACTTAATTTATTGTTATGTAAAATTTATTTTACCAGTTCACTAACTTAGAAGGTTGATAAGCTGCCTTTAAAACTGGTTTCTTATTTACCAGAATAACAATAACATACAAGTTTTCAACCGTAACCTTTTGTTACAGGCACGGTTGGTGGCGCATTACGGAGAGTGAGCAGGTCAAAGCATTGTTAGAAACGTTACACCCGAGAGGAGTGAGGGAGAGAGAACTACTTGCTTCAATGACAACGCATCTGCCTACACTTAATAATAAGGTAATTAATATCTACATTTTTACTATGCTCTCTACTTACCAGCTCTAATAGGTCTCCTTAGATTACATTATCCGTGGTGCTAAGGGTAAGTCCATTTATGTGATTAGTAATTTAAACCTCTCAGAATCTTATTGCCTGGAGGGAAATGAACCATCTAATTTTCTAAATCCTTCTATTATCTTTCTGATTAAATTCGTGCGGGATCCCATAGAATTTAGGTGACCCGCGACTGGACTGGGTTCACATCCCGAGTCTCTTGACGGCGCCGCTGTTAATTTTGGTGCACAGAAGCAGGGTGAGATTGCGGTGGTGGGTTCAGTCCCATTAAAATAATGCTCTTTACTCATAAGCTCTTTGTGTTTATTTTTAATGTTTTTTTAATAATTTTTAAGTTGTTTTCGTAGTTTATCTAGGTGATAGGAATACTATATCCTGAAATGCCAATTTTTTTCTACAGCTTTACATAGAAAAAGGTGATATGCTGTCAACAGAACTGTCAGTGACCCACGTTGACAGAGTGATCGCTCAAAATGGCGGCTTCGTGCCACCAGACGTACCTGACTCCTACTCCGTACATACTGCCAAGAGATTGGATACACAGCTGTTACAAATGGTAAGTTAAATCTAATAATATTAGCTGTTTCTATAATAGTCCTATAATAGTTCTAACTCACTAAGGAAACCAAGTTTGTTTCAAACCATCCGAGCAGCGGTGGCGCAGTGGTACGGGCCTCGCCTTGAAATAAGGTCGCGGGTTCGAATCCTGGTCGTGCCCACAAATCTTTTTGTGAATTGTTTCATCGCCGTTGCTCAATATCGGCGAAGGAAAACATCGTGAGGAAACCGGCATGTCTAAGAACTAATCATTCAAGGACATGTGACATCCACCAACCCGCACATGGCCAGCGTGTGTGGATTAAGGCCTTATCTCTCTCAACTCGTAAGATAGTTTAGAGGAGACCCGTGCCCAGCAGTGGGACACTAAAAAGGTTGACGTGGTAAAGGACCCGTGCTAGAGGATAAAAAAACCTTGAAACAGTGCTGAAATTCCAAAGACCATAATTTTCTACCTCGTTTTGGTGTCCGATTTTCATTGTCACTTAGCTATTTTATTTCATAACTCTCTTTTCTCTCTCTTTACTCTCTCTTTACTCTTTCACTCGTCATCAGGTGGAACAACTAGAAGAACGAATAGCCGCGGCATCAATGCAAGTAAAAGGCTGGCGTCCGAACCGCAGTACTGCAGACACGCCAACATCTCCAGTCGCACGCGCACGACACAAACTACAAGCACTGGAGGCGCACATTGAGAGACGATACCTTAAGCCGCCGCTAGCGCAAAGGTACGCTAGGTAATGTACACACTTGATACGTACGTGTGGTAGACATAGCTGGGCATCGTTAATCTAATAGTTAACTTCGTTAATCCGTTACTGAAAAAGTTAACTGCTCGCGGCCCGGTACCTACGTGTGGTATCTATGCTGGATTAACGATTAACGGACATTTAACGAAAGTTAACGAGTCCGTTAACGTATTTTTAAGTTAACTTAAAAGTTAATCCGTTAGTCGAAATGTTAACTTCGTTAATTAACGTTTAACGAATTAACGAAGTTAATTCGCAGCTATGGTGGTAGACTAGTGACAGGTGAGTGTGGGTACTGGCCGACGTAGGTGTGGTACAAAAACTCGAGAGGCCCTATCTTTATTCATCTGCTGCTTCTTGTAGTGTTTAGATAAGTGTGAACTTTATGCAATGTAAGCGGGATATTCTAAAGCGTAAATACCAACTTATATAGGTAAGTCAATATGTGTGTGTGAGTGTTGTGGAGTACAATACATTTTGTTGGTGAAGGTATTTTAAGTAAGCTTTTTAATATTGTGATGTAAGTCGATAATTGTGACGAATTGAAATTGTAAAAATGCTTGGGTTTTGGAATATACCACCAGCTTGGGACCCAATGCTTAATTTACTTGTACCAAAATCTAAGCAAAATCAACTCAGAATTCAAGACACTGTGAGCTCAGTTTGTTTAAATCGGAACGCAACTTAAATATTAATGTTTGGAGGTAGTTAGTAACAATTGTGATTAATATTTTTGGACGTCAAATGCCTCAGTGCACCCGTGAACATGAAGTCTGAAAAGACTGTCGGGATCTAAAATCTAAAATAAACCGCGATAAAATCCGTTAAAAAGTAGTTCTATTTCAATCCATTGCTAGGATTTAGGTATCGAAATAAAAACAAAACATATTTAAACTTATACGTCATTACCCAAACCACAGAGTATGTAATCTCCCGCCCAGTGAGGGGTTAAGATTTATATTTTATCATAATGTTTAATGTATGCAGCAATTCGGAGGTGACACTCGGAGCAGTGCTACAAGCTGAACATGGGAACTCTTCGGCTCCCTCGCCGCAGAACTCTGATAATGCTAACGAAACTAAAGGTCAGTCTATAATTGTTAAAATCTAAATAGTTATGTTTATTGATGTGCTCGTATGATATCTTCAATGAAACGAAAGTTGCCTGTAGAAATAGGTGTACTTGTGGAAAATAAAATATAAAAACAACAAGTGTCGCGGGCGCTTCTACGCAGAGTGAGGTGAGGGGCAGCGGCGCACCGCCGTCCTCCCCCTGCGCACGCGCATCTTGCATGTCAATGCATCGACATACTGCCCGGGACTTAATAATAATCTTCTAATTTCAATTATAAGTACACTCTTTATACCAATAAGTACCACGCGGGTGAAGCCGTGGATGGAGGCTAGTAGGTATATAAATTATCCAAACATAGCTAAGCTCCCTGTCGTATGATCTTCTTACTGATGTCATTACGAGTGATTACGAGGGAGGAAATGGAATCAGGCTCCATATTATTGGAAAACATAAAGGGGCAGCTCCGCCACCCTCTGATGGTGTGAGCAAAAATTGCATATAGGTCCCCTTAGATTACATTACCCGTGGTGCTTAGTGGTAGACATCTCTAACGTGACATTCTGAGAATACGACAATTAGTTTTCAATTGACATTCGCCATTTTTTTGAGATTGTCGTGTTCGAGATAAATGTCTACATTGCGAGGTCTTGTAGTCTACACGGCTACAAATTTCCAGTATAAGCTCACCTCTCATTGTGATGTGTAGCCGTGTGTAGCTAATGAGTTTGAAGAGTTTGAAGTTTTTAAGTAGTATATATTTCGTAGCGGAGAACAAAGGCATAGCCCGTGGCCTATCGACGTGGCGCGAGGCAGTCTCCCGCTGCAGTACATCAGCGCAGCTGGCGATGGTGCTGCACGCGCTGGAGGCTTCCGTCGCGTGGGACAAGAGCATCATGAAGGCGGTACGTACCTGCCATGTACGTGTAACTCTTACTAAATTCTTTTTGTCGGGGTGAATTGGATGTTAAGGGGTGAATTGGATGTAGAGGGGGGAATTTCGGTTTTGGGTGTGCTGGGAATTTTGAATTTCGGCATTATTTATGAATTTAGGTTTGAATTTTGAAATTGTGAGCTGTCATGTATATTTGGGGTAAATTGAAAATCATGGGGGGAATTTGAAATTTGAGTTAATGGTTTTTAAAAACTCAGAATTGTTTTAGTACATAATTATAAATTTTCGCGGGGCTTTATGGGGTGAACTAAGCACCTACATCAAATTAAACGATAAGAATTTTTTAGTATTCGGAAATTATTTGGGATGTTTTAATCAAGGGTGGAGTAATTTTAAAATGTTTTTAAATTGATTAATATTTTATTGACCCTATTTGTTCTAAATTTTTTGATATACTTAGGGGGAGTAAGTTATTAAGGATTATTAATTTGTACCTACTAATATTCTAAGCTTTATTTTAATCATGACAAATCCGTTTTTACTACTTAAGCTTTGTGTTGCATGTTACTTACACGTTGCCAACATAAGACTCCATAAATATTAGTCATTAGCAGTTTACCATGAACAGTCACACACCACTTATACACTAATAGACCATAAGTCTAATTTTAATTTGTTATTCAACTTTTGTAACTAACTGTACCTACCCAATCCGACTTCCTAGTGTCTATACATGTAAATGTTTTTAAAAAGTGCGCAAATTTTCTTTGGTGGTTGGTTGTTATGTAACACAATTCTATTAATTGTACAATTATGCGACATTACATCACCAAATTATGGAGGATCTATTTGTAATACTAAATCGTAAATATGTATAAACATAGATATTAAGTAGTTATATTACGTCGATGAATAAACTATTATCTAAATATTTAAAAGAAGAAACTGACTGACTGACATATCAACGCAGAGCCCGAACCGCTTGGTCTGCAGACTCCAAATTTGGCACATAGGTTTCTTATGGGGTCTAGGGGTGCACTAAGAAAGGATTTTTCAAAACTCACCCTTTAAGGGGGTGAAACGGGGTTGTTCCAAAGTTTGTATGGAGAAACAAGATTAGTGAGATCAATTTCGCGGGCGAAGCCGCGGGTGGAAGCTAGTTCAAAAAAAACTTTTACTAAACTAGCTTCCTATAAAATGTTATGTGTCTGTTAGCCCTCCTAATACAGCTACTGATGCACGGTAAAACTCGAATGAGTTTGTGGCATCTTAAAGATTAAGAACTGTAATATCTTTTTTTGTAAATAAATAAATAATATTGATGAAAGCGCATGGCGTGAAATTATCGGTCAGTGGCCCTAGCGAGCGCACAGCTGATACGGCAGCGCGCGGTGATAGTACAATCAGTATCAATAGTAAACATCTTTCTTTAGCGATTTCTATATATATTTTTACTAAAATATATCAAAATAAAAATACGTGTTTCTTTAAAATTTGTTTATGTTAATTTTCTCAAAGTTTGCGCACTGATTAAACATATTTCCAGTAGGCTAATTCACGTAATTTCTTGGTGTGCCGATCAAGTTGCGGTGCAGTTGCAATTAAGTTTACGTCTTAATGCAAATTGGTATTCTTGTAATTGATATATAATTTTTAACAAAACCGACTTCAAAAAGTAAACTAGAAAGTAAAAAATAAATTTACTTAGCACAAAGTAATTCTTATTTTTGAGCGCCCGTGCACTTTTTAAAGAAATTTCTAGGCGCTTAATACTCTTCACGTGACCAGAGGGCTGGCTTACGTCTTGGTCAAAGAATTAGCATTGTCATACAACGTGGCAATGCTGCCAGCCTTCTGGGCACATTCCCTCAAGGCCTCGATTCGGAGGAATTTTATGACGCCTTACCTATTTAGCGTCTTTGAGTACTCGGTGAACATACATAAAAAAATATATTCCGATGATTTGAGAACCTCCTCCTTTTTTGAAGTCGGTTAAAATACGCTAAAGCGCTCGCGTGACGCGAACTTGCCGCGAGCGTATCTCTCTGCGGGTGTCAAAATTACGAGAGTATTTGATCCAAACTTAACTGCAACTGCACTGCAATTGAACTTATTTAAATACCTGAATTAGCCTACTGGATACTTTACTAATGATTGTGTGTCATTCATTGCAGAACTGTCAATTCTGCTTGAGCGGTGACAATGAGGATCAGTTGTTACTCTGTGACGGTTGTGACAAGGGTTACCACACGTACTGCTTCAAGCCACGGATGGACAAAATACCTGACGGCGATTGGTATGTTATATATTTACTGTTTACTTTAACCCCTATTTTAGTGTCCCACCGCTGGGCACCGGTCTTCTCTCAACTATCTTACGAGTTGAGAGATTTTAGGCCTTAATTCCACACGCGTTGGCCAAGTACGGGTTGATGGATGTGACATGTCCTCGAATGATTAGTTCTTAGTCATACCGGTTTCCTCACGATGTTTTTCTTCACCTATATTGAGCAGCGGAGATGAAACAACAGGATAGGTATCCGTATATACACAGGCAGTCAGGTGGGAGGTCTGGTTAATATCTCCTGTGCAATAATAGCTACACCTTATTTGAGACTGAAAGTCACATTAAGGATTGCCTGCTGTATGATGTTGTTAAACTACGAGCAATGGCCAAACAAACTTTCTTGGGTAGTGACTGTTATAAATTTCGCTAGTTAATATAGGTGAAGTTACAAACATGCCTGCTTTTTTTGACAGTCGTTACACACATTTAAAATTAAAAAGAAAACATTTATAATAAATTAATTAATTTAGTTTCATTATTGGTCATATATGTCATAATAATTCCAATAAAAGCTCCTTCTGGTAAAGTTTTATGCATATAATTAAGTAAGTCATTTGTGAAAATTATATAAAGGATGGGGCACAGTATTGATCCTTAAGGTACTCCTCGCCTTAGAGTTACGGTTTTGGACTTAAATGTGTTTTCAGGATTCTTAGTGTCAATATTTTTTTTATTTCAACATACATTCTTCTGTTTTGAAGGTATTATTGAAGGAGTTGGCTTTTGCCTCTAATACTATAATACTCCAGTTTGATCAAGAGTAGCTCATAATCAATTGTGTCAAATGCAGAACTTAGGTCAATAAATAGAGCCGCTAGGCTCCACGAGCGGCAACCTGACACAAGTATTATACACACGGCTGTAGCCGAAGGGAGCCGGCCAAACGGCGTAGCGCCTATGTAATAAGCGGATTCACCGGGTGCGAGCTCGTCTCCTCTATCCTGGACTCTGACGACTTCTCGACTAGGACTTGCGTTACCTAGACCTCAAACACGCGGTCGCGATTTTCCGACAGCGATACTCATAACGTACAGACGGTTGTAAGTTCGGAAAACGATTGGGCCGAAGCTAAAATATCACTTTATTCTAACTTTCAACTCGATACAACCAAAAAACGGATAGAAAATTAAAAATCTAAAAAATTCTAAATCCGCTTCAAATTTTATCATAACATATTTAAATATAAAAACAAAAAAAAATAATATGCGTTAGAGTATATAATTCTAAATTTAAATCTAGGGAATATGTTCACGGAATGGACACTGACGCGACGCAATAATGAGAAAGTATAACGGTGCCTTGCTGTGGTCGGATGTTTGACATTTCGCGTGGCGGATATGACGTCATCGTGGTTAAATTATACCATTGATTCATCTGTATACATGGTTTTTCACCAGGGGAAATGCTTTATGCATCTCGTGGCTCTAAATGGCACTGCAAGGGGTATATGGGACTCCCGTTAACCCCGGCGAGAGCGATTGGTCCCGGTATACCCACTAAACCCCACGGTGTTTCGTCAGAAACACCCTTTGTGCCGGATTCGGCAATGTGGTGAGCCTCATCCGGTACGGGGTCCTCGTCCCTGTTGCTCGGGAGCCCCTCCTCCCTCTCCTCTGGAGGCAGGCACGCACGGAACACGTTGTGCCACCTTCTTTGGACTCTGCGTTTATATTGGGTCAGTCAGGTTCTTATTTTATATTATTTTAGTAATGTGAAGGGTGTTTTCAGGTACTGCTGGGAATGCGTCAACAAGGCACGCGGTGAGCGCGTGTGCATCGTGTGCGGCGGCGCACGCGCATGCTCGCGCACCATCCCCTGTGCGCTCTGTGCGCGAGCGTACCATCAGGACTGTCACTACCCGCCGCTACTCAAGGTAACTACTGTACAGTAATGTGTCAGGTACTGCTGGGAGTGCGTGAACAAGGTGGGGCGGCGCGTGCGCACCATCCCCTGTGCGCTCTGTGCGCGAGCGTACCATCAGGACTGTCACTACCCGCCGCTACTCAAGGTAACTACTGTACAGTAATGTGTCAGGTACTGCTGGGAGTGCGTGAACAAGGTGGGGCGGCGCGTGCGCACCATCCCCTGTGCGCTCTGTGCGCGAGCGTACCATCAGGACTGTCACTACCCGCCGCTACTCAAGGTAACTACTGTACAGTAATGTGTCAGGTACTGCTGGGAGTGCGTGAACAAGGTGGGGCGGCGCGTGCGCACCATCCCCTGTGCGCTCTGTGCGCGAGCGTACCATCAGGACTGTCACTACCCGCCGCTACTCAAGGTAACTACTGTACAGTAATGTGTCAGGTACTGCTGGGAGTGCGTGAACAAGGTGGGGCGGCGCGTGCGCACCATCCCCTGTGCGCTCTGTGCGCGAGCGTACCATCAGGACTGTCACTACCCGCCGCTACTCAAGGTAACTACTGTACAGTAATGTGTCAGGTACTGCTGGGAGTGCGTGAACAAGGTGGGGCGGCGCGTGCGCACCATCCCCTGTGCGCTCTGTGCGCGAGCGTACCATCAGGACTGTCACTACCCGCCGCTACTCAAGGTAACTACTGTACAGTAATGTGTCAGGTACTGCTGGGAGTGCGTGAACAAGGTGGGGCGGCGCGTGCGCACCATCCCCTGTGCGCTCTGTGCGCGAGCGTACCATCAGGACTGTCACTACCCGCCGCTACTCAAGGTAACTACTGTACAGTAATGTGTCAGGTACTGCTGGGAGTGCGTGAACAAGGTGGGGCGGCGCGTGCGCACCATCCCCTGTGCGCTCTGTGCGCGAGCGTACCATCAGGACTGTCACTACCCGCCGCTACTCAAGGTAACTACTGTACAGTAATGTGTCAGGTACTGCTGGGAGTGCGTGAACAAGGTGGGGCGGCGCGTGCGCACCATCCCCTGTGCGCTCTGTGCGCGAGCGTACCATCAGGACTGTCACTACCCGCCGCTACTCAAGGTAACTACTGTACAGTAATGTGTCAGGTACTGCTGGGAGTGCGTGAACAAGGTGGGGCGGCGCGTGCGCACCATCCCCTGTGCGCTCTGTGCGCGAGCGTACCATCAGGACTGTCACTACCCGCCGCTACTCAAGGTAACTACTGTACAGTAATGTGTCAGGTACTGCTGGGAGTGCGTGAACAAGGTGGGGCGGCGCGTGCGCACCATCCCCTGTGCGCTCTGTGCGCGAGCGTACCATCAGGACTGTCACTACCCGCCGCTACTCAAGGTAACTACTGTACAGTAATGTGTCAGGTACTGCTGGGAGTGCGTGAACAAGGTGGGGCGGCGCGTGCGCACCATCCCCTGTGCGCTCTGTGCGCGAGCGTACCATCAGGACTGTCACTACCCGCCGCTACTCAAGGTAACTACTGTACAGTAATGTGTCAGGTACTGCTGGGAGTGCGTGAACAAGGTGGGGCGGCGCGTGCGCACCATCCCCTGTGCGCTCTGTGCGCGAGCGTACCATCAGGACTGTCACTACCCGCCGCTACTCAAGGTAACTACTGTACAGTAATGTGTCAGGTACTGCTGGGAGTGCGTGAACAAGGTGGGGCGGCGCGTGCGCACCATCCCCTGTGCGCTCTGTGCGCGAGCGTACCATCAGGACTGTCACTACCCGCCGCTACTCAAGGTAACTACTGTACAGTAATGTGTCAGGTACTGCTGGGAGTGCGTGAACAAGGTGGGGCGGCGCGTGCGCACCATCCCCTGTGCGCTCTGTGCGCGAGCGTACCATCAGGACTGTCACTACCCGCCGCTACTCAAGGTAACTACTGTACAGTAATGTGTCAGGTACTGCTGGGAGTGCGTGAACAAGGTGGGGCGGCGCGTGCGCACCATCCCCTGTGCGCTCTGTGCGCGAGCGTACCATCAGGACTGTCACTACCCGCCGCTACTCAAGGTAACTACTGTACAGTAATGTGTCAGGTACTGCTGGGAGTGCGTGAACAAGGTGGGGCGGCGCGTGCGCACCATCCCCTGTGCGCTCTGTGCGCGAGCGTACCATCAGGACTGTCACTACCCGCCGCTACTCAAGGTAACTACTGTACAGTAATGTGTCAGGTACTGCTGGGAGTGCGTGAACAAGGTGGGGCGGCGCGTGCGCACCATCCCCTGTGCGCTCTGTGCGCGAGCGTACCATCAGGACTGTCACTACCCGCCGCTACTCAAGGTAACTACTGTACAGTAATGTGTCAGGTACTGCTGGGAGTGCGTGAACAAGGTGGGACTTATGAATACGCAAGCTTAAACAATTTATGCGAAATAGCATTGATTACTATCACCACTAGTGATGGGTAACCTTAACGTTCCTTTGCGTTCGTCAACAGGTTAACATGTTACTAATAGCAGTTGATAGCAACTTGTAACGTAAACCGTCCAATTATTAAACGTTTTTTATTCAACGCAGAAAGTCGTAAATGTTCAACGAGTATCTGCATCGGCTGACCAGATATTTTATTGTTACGTTTCTTACGGCCATATTCATAAAAAAGTTATGACTCTTTAGTTAAAATGGACTGCCTCTTTCATACTAGTATAACTATCAAGATAACAGACAAAGACAAACGAAATATTAACCTATTTTAGCTGTAAGCTTAAAATACGTTTATGAATATGGCGGTTGAACTTTAAATTTGCCCGTCACTCTCAGTCAATGACAATCAATGTAATGTCAATGTAAGTTTGGAATTAAATTCATTAACATAGAATTCAAACTACCTGATTCAATCTGGGAATCAGCGGCTGATTAATAGAGCGGTTACTAGGCTTCGGCCGTGGTTAGTGACCACCCACCAGACAAAGCCGCACCGCTAAGCGGCCTTGCCGTATTTCAGTGCGATGTCTGGTGACACCATACAGAGAGGGTGGGTCGGAATTGTTGCTCTTTTAAGGTTTCTAACCTTACGGAGGCTCATTCCACTGTCACCTTCTCACCGATAATCATTCGTAATCACGAGTGAATCGGTACACTGGGCTGGCGCGTTCTATCGTAGACTCCATCATTGTTTAACATCAGGAAAGTTGTAGTGAAGCGCCAGCCTACCGAAGAATAAAAAAAAATCTTTTGTAATCCTGTACCATAGTACACACGGATACACATCAAGCCGTAAATTTCCAGTAAAAGCTGCGATTCACGGAAATCCTATACAATGCGAGAAAGCGTATACTGGAAAGATCTGGACTTTTTAACGTTGTTTTTTTTAACTTTTTTAACTGTAAAAAGTACTTTCCTGTCAGTGTATTTTAGAGGTGGTATTATCTACTCTATGTTACGTACATTCTCAAAGTTTAGGTGCATATGCAATCTCTGGTAATAAGTAAAATAAGTAGGTATTTACAAATTAGTTAGATAACAAAGTTATTTATGTTCTAGAACCCTCGCGGCAAGTGGTACTGTGCGCAGTGCATTTCCCGCGCTCCTCCAAAAAAGCCGCGGAACACAAAGAAACGTGACACCAAACATCGAGACATCAACACAAGCGTTGATGACAATATGGTGCCTAGGTATGTATTGTTAAACTACCCTTCATATGGTAGGTATCCTAAGAAAGTAAAGAAAAAAATATTTATTTGACTCAAACAGGATACACATTCAATTAATTTTGTGGGTAAAGAGTACTAAACTATGATGAGCTGATACACTGGACATCACTAGTGGAACTGATAGTTAAGTATACCGTGACCACAGATAATATAATACTATACTAGCCCTGACATAGTTTATTAAAAGACCGCTACATTCTATAAAAGGGGTCCCGGTGTGCGACGTTGCCAGACTTAGGTCGACAAGTCTGGCAACAACGCACGACAATTTTGTGTTACTATGCGCGATTTCGTCGACACATGTCGTAGGACATAGTATCCCCGGCTTGAGAAGCGGTGGCGCAGCGGTATCAACCTGACCTTTAAAATACAGGGTCGATCTCCAGTCGTGCCAATGCATCTTTGTGGGAATTGCTTCATCGCCGCTTCTAATTATCGTTTGTTTTCGAGGTCACCTACAATTGGCCAGCGTGTGTGGGTCAACTCGTATGCCCAGCAGTGGGACACTAAAAAGGTTAAAGTGATCACTGGCTTTATAATGACTATGCGTATCTCTTTTTTTATTGTGAAATAGCTTGCGCTTGACTACGTCTTGCCTGATGTTAAGCAATGACGTAGTCGACGATGAAACGCGCCTGCCCAATACCGGTGAGAAGGTGGCAGTGGAATAGGCTACATATGAGAAGCCATAAAGGAGCAACAATTCCGACTCACCCTTTGCCAGACATTGCATCGGCACACGGCAAGGCCGTTTGGCGTTGCGGCTTTGTCTGGTGGGTGGTCACTAACCACTCTTACATAAATTCTATTACAGTCCCGCAGCATCGCTCGCGTCTACCTCCACTACAGCGGAGGATTCGAGCGTGCTGCACACACCTGAGAAACATGACGATAAGACTGAAGACAGCTTGCACGATGAAAATGGACTCAACCATACACGTATGTTAATTTACTAGCTTTCTATCTCTTTCTACGCCTCTTGTTGTGTATATACAATATAATATGTATATTGTAATATTTAATATTGTATTTGTTTATAGTGTTATATTTTAAATGGGCCTTGTAGCCTGAAATAAATGGTTATTATTATTATTATTATTACCCTTTGTTATTGTTTCGTTTTGTCCGTCAGATACATAACATAATTATTCAAAAAATCTAAAATCCGACTACGTCAACATCTGACAACTTAATTGAAAGGAGAACTTTTATGGCGCGAAAAATCCATTTTTTTTTATAATTCTTCTGTACTCTCACGACTAATTCGAATCTAATGATACCTGAATGAATGAATGAAAACATACATACGTACACTCGAAAAATATAACACTCCTTTTGATGCAGTCGATTAAAAATGTTGGACACGAATTTTTATTTTGTGAAACCTCAAGATTACAGCGACATGTTTAAGGGAAATCTCGAATGTTGTCACACCTAGGTAACTTTTATACAGAGGTATGACGTAGCGCAGTCCCGCTCCATAACTTTAATCCATAATCTTAATGTTGTTTCATTTTAATGATCAAGTAAAAAATACGTGTCTGACATATTTTTATAATCTTAGTGACGGGCTAATTAATTTTTTTTTCAAGTATTTCTAACTAAAATCATAATTTATACACCCAATTTCGTATATATGTATGTCGTATGTTTGTCATTTTAAATCTCAAAAACTATTAGTGTCATTACAATGATTCTTATTTTTTTATATTAAGTATTTTCTAATTTGGGTTCCTAGACAAATTCCATAGCGAAGCGATAGCGAAAGATCGAAATGAACGAAATGTATGAGATTGACATTGACCTTCAAAATGTCACGTGACTATGATATGTCATTCCCATACATTTCGTTCTTTTCGAACTTTCGTAACCGCTTCACTATGTAATTAATTGAATCAACAGTTTGATGGTAAGCAATTACCGTACGTTATGGACGCTTGCAACACTAGAAGTTTCACTTTTCTGACTGATTCTGGATAAGTTTTAATGTTATGAATATTGTTACCAGCGTGTGAGTTGGGTGGTGAAGAAGGACCTCCGGAAAAACGTCGCGCGCTACACTTCGTTGGTGGAAACGGCGCTATACAACATGATGATACAGACCAACATATCGATGGTAATATGTATTACTTACTAGCTTTCCAACCGCGGCTCCGCCCGTGTCGTTATGTCGGTTATCGCCCTTAACCATTAACCTCTTCTTACGCAGTCGGATAAAAACTATCCTATGTCCCCAAGTCTCAAACTATCTGCATACCAAATATCATCCAAATCGGTTCAGTAGTTTTGGCGTGAAAGCGCGACGGACAGACAGAGTTACTTTCGAATTTATAATATCATTAAGGATGATACTCGCCCTGGCTTTCACCTAACCCTCCTTTCCGGCTATGGCGGCAAGTTTAAGCTGACCAACCAAGTACACAGGAGAAATTTTAGTTCACAAGTGTGTCTGACCTAAACTACCGTTAAAACACCGGGCGCAGGACCGACGATATTACGTGCTTTCGGAAGCTCTGGGGAATTTAAAATACTCGGTGTGACCTGGTATTTGAGACTTGGTTATGCTTGAACTTTTCTACTGGATCATCAAGACAGTCATAAGTAGTGATCACCCAAAGGTGTAAGCAGAGGTGATAGTCACTCAATTTCGCTTGCTATGTTTAGGGGGCGAGCCTATTCTCGTTCAAGCTTCTACTTTATTCTTCGATAGGCTGGTGCTTGACTACAACTTACCTGATGTTATGCAATGATGTAGTCTACGACGAAACGCGCCAACCTAGTATACAGATTCACTCGTGATTACGAATGATTATCGGTGAGAAGGTGGCAGTGGAATGAGCCTCCTTAAGGTTATAAACTTTAAAGGAGCAACAATTCCGACCCACCTCTGCATGATGTCACACACATCGGAAAACGGCAAGGCCGCCTGGTGGTGCGGCTTTGTCTGGTGGGTGGTCACTGACCACGGCCGAAGCCTACCACCAGTTGATTGTCACACGGACGAAAGTGCCTCAGCCCCAATCCACTCAGATTTTTGTAGATTTAAAACGCGCTTTTACTCGACGTGGGTACCACAAATATCAATGATCGACAGGCAGCCAATTGGGTTTTCGAATATTTTTTTTTGTGAAAAATGGAAAGATCATCCTATCCTATCCTATCCTACTATCCTACTAATATTATAAATGCGAAAGTAAGTGTGTGTGTGTGTGTGTGTGAAGGTTTGTTACCACGTATCTCCATAACCGCTCAACCAATGTTAATGAAGTTTGAAAAGTAGGTAGTGTATACCCTAGAATAGGACATAGGCTAATAATATTTCTAAAAATCATCCCCTAAGAGGATTAAATAGAGGGGTGAAGTTTGTATGCAACTTTTTATTCCTTGGTCCTATTCATTTAAAATTCGGTACACATAAACTTTAAGACAAATAATGAGATACGGGTTTTTTATTTTTCCATAATTACCCCCATGGGGTGTGGAAAATGAGTTTTATTGGTAAAAATTAAAGTTTCTCTGGATCTGTTTAGTCTCAAGTCCGATTCACTCCAAATTTGGCACACATATACGTTAAAAGAAATCATTAAACATGTGTTTTTTATTTTTTCAAAACTACCCCCGGTGGGGGTGTTAAATAAGTTTATTTGGAAAAATTAAATATTCCATAACTGTTTCGTCCTTGGTCCGATTCACTTCAAATCTGGTATAAATAAAGCTTAAAATAAATAAAGAAACACGTGTTTTTTATTTTTTCATTTTTTTTATTTCCATCCCAATACTAAGCGGGCAAAACCTGCGAAATTATTCTGAGGGTGTTTTTTTTCAAAGTTGATATCAGTACTCCTTCGTCATTTTGATCTAAATTACTTTTTATTGTGACACAATGACATGTTTGATAACTCAATGCTACGAATAGAATTCGAAATTTAAACTTTATTTATTCTTGGTTATTTGAATGAAGAACTTACATTATGGTCTAAGAGCCGTAGAAAATCAATCTTCACCTGTGTGACAACCAAGTTAGACATATTTTTGTATGAAACCCATATATATTTATAAACATGCATGGGAGCTTGCCGATTTCAAAATGTTGCTTACACTCCTACTACCTAATTTTGTATGGAGATAGTTTGAGACCCGGTAGAGGATAGTTTTATCCGACTGCGAAAAAAGAGGTTAATGGTTTAGTGCTATAACCGACATACGCGCGGGCGAAGCCGCGGGCGGTCAACTAGTATTCTTATATAAGTTGATATCAAAACACTTTTTTTTTTCGTTTTTTTCGCAACAGTTCAAAAGTTATTAAAAATTAATTTTTGAATCCAGTACCGAAGACACACCGACCGCTCCCGAACTAACCCGAGCGCGTGTGACGTCATAATGTTAGCTTTCACTCATTGCAGTTGGTTTCCCAGGTTGTAACTGGAGACCACAAAGTGCGGCGCAGTTCAAGACCGCTTATACTGTTATTAAATGGCTATAACATTATAACGTCACAACAATGGTGACCAATTATGGCGTGTTTATTATATTTCATCAATTTTTAATTGTACATAATTACTTGAAAAAAATTTTTTTCGACATTTTTTGCATTAAATATCAATGTTATTAATAATATAGTTTTAAAATATATAAGAAAAATCTTTTTTTTTCAACAACCCAATTGCTCGTATCCAGGCGAAGCAGATACGGAGAATGTGCCATTAGTATCGAGAACTAAGAAGGAGAAGAATTCTACCAAGAAACTCGCCAAGGAGCTGCTGTTCTGCAAGTGAGTAACATTTCATCATCATCATCAGACTATTTTAGTCCACAGTTAGACATAGCACCGCGTGCTCACGGAACCGATCTCACAGACAAGTGAGTGACATTTACGTATTGTTAGTTTAACAACTGACAGGCTGAATGCTGTCATAAGTGACTGAAGTGACACCTAACCATTTATTTAGGCAACAGCTTGCTACGTTTATATGTAACTCATTGCGACGTATATAGGCTTATCGTCAGTGAAACTTTGATTGTGCGATTCAGAATAACTATGATATCACTTCAACCCTTTTTAGTGTCCCACTGCTGAGCACGGGTCTTCTCTCAACTATCTAACGAATTAAGAGAGTTTAGGCCTTAACACACACGCTGGTCAAGTGCTGGTTGGTGGATGTCACGTGTACTCGAATGATCAATTCTTAGACATGCCGGTTTCCTCACGATGTTTTCCTTCACCGATATTGAGCAGCGGCGATGAAGCAATTCACACAAAGATGTGTGGGCATCGCCGGAAATTGAATCCGCGACCTTATCTTTCAAAGGCCAGGCTATATGACTCTACCTGGACCCTGCAACACAGGGTATCCTAGTTCGGGGCCCAGTGTCATTAACTATCTACTGGACTCTTATTATGAAACAAATAAATTTTGTATTTTTTTGTATTTGCATTTGCCCCCCGATCCCCTAAAACTAGAGTGTCCGGCAACGTCCTGAGCCGAGGTTCGTCCCCACACGGGGAGCCCTCATGGCAGTTGCCACAGTACTTGATCATTTCGACTGTCCTGGGACGGCTCACCGAAACAGTCCGGTGAATCAATAGAGACCCTTCCGGCTGATAGGGTTAGGTCATCCGCAAAAAAAATGTATGTGATGTCACAACCATTCGTTCACCCAACACAATCATTGTTATAGGAACCTGTTATGCGAGATGGAGTGTCACGAACACGCGTGGCCGTTCCTCCTGCCGGTGAACACGAAGCAGTTCCCACAGTACAAGAAGGTGATAAAGTGTCCCATGGACCTTTCCACCATCAAGAGGAAACTTCAAGACACCACGTAAGTCACTCAAATCTTGTATTTATTAATTGGAAATTAAATTATTCACCTGATTTATACCACACGCGATCCCCGGGTGGTGTAAATCCGGTGACAATAAACTGGTAGTAGACTTTGGCCGTGGTTAGTGACCATACCTCGGACAAAGCCGCACTGTCGATCAGCCTTTCCGTATTAATATTTTCACACATACACAGCGCCATCTAGTTCCAAATTAAGCAATTATATTTGCTTGTGTTATACTTAAATATATATTTTTTGTAAATATATACATATTATAGATAAATTACACCCAATCGTTCTCGTCACACAAAAAATTGTTCAGTAGGCTAATTCACATAATTTCTTGACGCGCCGATCAAGTTGCGGTGCAGTTGCAATTAGGTTTACGTTTTACTGCAAAATGGTATTCTTGTAGCTGTTATTCATAACCTAAAAGCTAAAGCGCTTGCGTGACGCGAACTTGACGCTAGCGTATCTGACAGCGGCTGTCAAAACTACGAGAGTAGGAAAAGGGCTGTTTTGATGGAAACTTAATTGCAACTGCACCGCAACTGAACTTATTTATTTACCTGAATTGGCCTAGTGATTGAGAATCGAACCCACGATCTCCGGCTTAGCAGTCAGGGCCACTAACCACTACTCCACCAGGCCAGACAATATTCCGGAAGGATGGGTCAAAACTGTTGCTCCTTTATGGTTTCCAGCTACATATATGTTTTTTTTTCCCACAGATATAAATGCAAGGAAGAGTTCGCATCAGACGTCCGTCTAATATTTACAAACTGCGAAGTATTTAACGAAGACGACAGCCCAGTCGGACGGGCTGGACACAACATGCGACAGTTCTTCGAAGATCGGTGGACGCAGATATGACACGAGATGTACTCGGATGAGTAACTCTTGATACTTGGTACAACTTAATGTTGTGAAAACAATATCTATTGGTTAACAATTATATTGAAGTTAATGTTGATATTTGTTCAAAATAATGAATATAAAATATATTTGACATTTGAGAATGCTTGTGTACTAACTTGGAAGATCTTGATACTGATACTACTATTTATTGCTTCAAGAAACGAGATCTGAAAGAACATAAATACTGAATCGTAATCTTGATTATGACTAACAAAGTATTTACACATTCAAATAATTGATAAAATTATTTGAAAACGTAAATAATTTAATATGATGTGTGTGGAATTAAATGTGTTAAAAATACATATTAGCAATTAATAAAACGACTATAAAAAGCATTAAAAATAATTATATCACCACCAAAAAGCAAAATTTGATCGTCGAAGGGAGTTCTATATGAGATTCGAAGATTTGACCAATATATACTGCAAGTTTATAAAAGCATGTAAAATTGTTGATTATTTGATCTCGAAATCAACTTTACATCTTTCTACTGAGTGCTGTTTGTTTTGTCGTAAATGTTACGCGTTTACCCGCGAGTGCGTAAGTTTTATTTGAATGAAGAAAATGTACAACGTACAAAGGAGCGAGTTTTTGATACATTTCTTTACATAAATGACGTGAGACGAGAGGTGCACAGCGATTTTATTTGCCCTATAGGCAGCCCGGCTGGGGAGGTACAATCTGCAGCTGCACTGTACTGCGCGTCTTCATTTTAGAGAATCTTAGTTGCAGCACGAAGTTTGGAATTGTGCCCGATGAACGTATAGGCTCGCCCCCTATTACGTATGGGGCCTAAACATAGCCAGCGAAAAGTGATTGATATTCACCTCTGCTTACACCTTCGGGTAATACAGGCGTGAGCACTATGTGTATGTAAATGACGTGCTTACGCACTCGCGGTAAACTACGTTATGTTTATAACAAAACTGATCGCAGACTGTAATTCCATAGACACAAATGTGATACTTTAGGAAAATACATTCCAAAACGACAACCCGGACTTGACTTAACATTTTGAATCTCAATTAAAATGTGTAAAAAATCGCGGGCAAAACGCACACGTAATCCGTGTAATGTATATAATAGGTGTAATAATAATAAAAAGTATTAAACAAGATATATTTTAAGTATAGTTGTTAGAATTTCGAATATTATTTTTGTAATAATTTGAGCTTGCAACGAAGCCGTGTTTTTAATACTTCCCATTTTTCTTTTTAAATCTTTTCAACTTGTATATTGTTATTTTTTTTACGACAGTCATCATGACTTATTACTTCCTTAATTATGTGATTTTTCTTTATCTTTTTAACCGCAGATTGAAATACACTTAATTATTATCTGACGGAAACGGAGTCTATAATATTTAGCAGTCTGTAGAATAAATTTCTAGAAAAAACAGTATTTTTTTTAATTTAGAAAGCAAAGGCGTCTTATGATAAATGGTTTTACGAAAGTTTTTGTTTTTATTTATAAAGCAATGGATGAAAGATTTAGTGAAAATGATTATTTTTTATGTAACAATATACAAGTAATTATATCTAAACTGTTTCAATTGGTGGCCAGTTTGTAGCGACTTCGATGTGTGTAAAAATTAGTCTCTGTCTGAATTTAGACAGAAATGTAGGCGTAGTGTAGGCCTAAAGTGGAAAGCTGTAAGCAAGTAAAATTACTTTTATAGAACACATATACAAATAGTTACTTACAACAAGAAGTACTTAAGCTGAGATTAGCCATTCTGTTTTGTCACTGTCAAAAAGTGTAATAAAGTAGAAGAAGTCAAAATACAGATTTACTCCCTTGTTCATTTGTGTGGCAGTTAATGTTCACTAAATTGATTTACAGGCAATACTTAAATTTACTATTTATAAATCGCTTTTTTAAAAGTTAAAATTTGATTTTATTAAAAATTGTGTTACTTAAGTCAAACTTTGGTTACTTAAATCGCTACTTAGTAATTAAATAAGAAAATATCAAGGAACAACTTAAGTAAACATTTAACTTATCTAAAACAGTGCAGTGTCTATGCTCGCTATGAAGTGAAGGTTTTATTATATAAACGCAGATATTACTTTGGTCTCGCCAAGATTGACATCACATAAACTGGCTCTGACTTATGTGAAACTTAAATAAGTCCTGACGAATAAACTGTCCTAGTTATCGTAAGAATTAAATTTATAAACCGGTGCAACAAACAATTATAGGTAAATACTCGTACAACATACGCAAGGCTCCGTCTGGGCGTATGTCGGTTTTCGCGCTAAACCATTAACCTATATTTGCGCAGTCGGATAAAAACTATCCTATGTCTTTCCACAGGTCTCAAACTGTCTTATTCCAAATTTCATCCAAATCGATTCCGTAGTTTAGGCGTGCAAGCGTGACAGACAGACAGAGTTACTTTCGCATTTATGATATTTGTAAGGATAATAAGGGTAATATTTAATTAATATTTTTTATTTAAAGAGCGAATATAGAAAACGACAAACAATAAGGACACTATTATAGAAATATCAATGACATTAAATCAGGATATTATGTTAAAAAGTCGCAGTTTCATAATTTGCTGATAAATTTTGAATAACTCATTCACAAGCTTTGTCTCTTTCTTCATGTCAAGTGACAAACTCAAAACTTGTGAATAAGCTTATCACGAAACTGACTCCAAGTGTATCTATAAAAGTAATTTTACTTATCCAAAAAATTCGTAAAAAGTTTAGGAGGCGGCTTTATTTGATAATAACATTTTACTAATCTGTGTAGATATACCCTTATGAGGGATAAGTAATTTAAGTGTGATGAGAGTAATTGTAAAGTGTGCCAATATAATAAACACGCGGTGTAGGTAATCAATATTGCTGGACAACTTAGAATATAATATTTAATACGTTTGTTTTGGTATATGATTTGTACATCATATGTGAAACAGCAGCTGTTTTGTCTATTAATATTTGGTCTGTAAATATATTATATTTAGTAATAAACCCCTTCGTATTATTTTAATTGAATATTTTATTTATTATTAGCTAAAATAGCTGAAATTAACGTAATTTTAAATGTACCCAGTGTCATTTATTTTTTTTAAATAAAGTCGTCTCCATCTAATTTTATAGGAAACGAAATTTACGAATCGTTGTAAGTAAATGTTCAGTGTGAGGTCGTAATTTTTTTATTTAAAAATAAAACCTATTATAATCTGTGTAAGTTTAGTTTTTTTTTCTAACAGCACAGACAATAAAAGTATTGGTTGATGTTTGATTTGAAAGGACCTATGTTTATTTTTTTTTATTTTTTGTTATAAACTTGTTTACTGAAAGTTAAAACTAATAAAATACCTACTTTTGAACGATAGGCAATAGGAGTGTTGGAATCTGAATTATTAATTTGGAAAATAAAAAAATACGTGTCTAGTACCTATTTATTATTAAAATGATAGACTAAATAGAATCTGTATGTAATGAAAATTATTCTTCGAATATTATTTTTTTTGATTTTCAGTGCTACAAGTTTTTTTTATATAGTGACAGTCATTCTTTTTTTATTTATTTCTGTATTGCGTTAATTTGTAGTAGGTACTTATTTATTCAATACTTTTCCAAAAATACTTTTTTTTGGTTTGTGGAAATTAAATGTCAAATAATTCCTTACTAATAGACGAAATGTAAACTGAAAATAGTTCATCTGTATTTAATGAATATTAATTATTGATACTCGACACGGGCAGAATAGTCGAAAACGGCTTGGTTGCCGTTGATGTAAAAAAAAAATAGTGAGAGATGATGACATGCGTTTTAGAACAGCGCAGTTGTTTTCGGTTTCTTTTTCTACTAATCTTTGAAAAGATTTAATGTTACTTAATGAAACTTAACATTGGCAAAATTTCGTAGTAAATTTGGCCATAATAGAAATAAGAAGTCGTAGATTTTAAATGTATTGTGAGAAAAATAAGCAAAAAAAATCTAACTGATTTGGCGCGAAATATCCTAATTTTTTTTTTCATAATATTGATGTAATGATGGCTTACAAGCTCATTTGACAAGCACTTTAGGCTCTAGAGCGTGCTAAAGAAATATACATACATACACTAGCAGTCCGGTAAAAATAGGATGAACTATTCTCAGCTTATTCATTGTTATTGTGAGGAAGTTATAATATATTTTTTTATTTACTTGACTTTAATTGCAGAAAAGTTGTACAATTTCCGGTATAAGAACGTCACAAGTCATAAAATATTTTTTTATGTTTTTTTTCTTCTATAGCGTCAATTATAATCTAGCTTAGTATCTGATTTTGAAGTTACGAGTACTAAGTTTTTTTTTTACCTAATGCAAACATGTTTCAAAAATAAAAGTTACACAAATTATTATTAATAACTAGATTTCCGCCGTGGCTTTGCCTGGTGTTCTACATTTTTATCATGCATTCATAAATATTTTTCAATTCGAACAAGCAGTCCTTGAGACTAGAGTTCAAACAAAGAACCCTTCAGCTTTATAATAATAGTACTTATAGATTTTGTAAATTTTTGCATTTGTGACGTTTTTGCACTGGAGGTCTTGTTTTTTGTACTATGAAGTATTCTAGCAAAGTATTAAGTTAGATATTAATAATTTCTGCTTTTTATAAATATATTTGAATATGTTCCAAGCGAACATAAAGAACAGATCTTAAATTATTGTGTATTACAAAGGTTCAACAACGGCTTATTTCAGTAAAAGTAGTAGCCACTCGCATAATTTACTTGTAATTTACACTACCACGTAGTGAATGTAGCTAAAATTGTTACTGAAGTAAGCTATCCCGTTGAAATATCGACTTTATGTAATGTGTATAAGATCGGTATTATCTTAAACGTGGTTTGTGATAGGTATCGTCCGAAGTGAGAGGTCGAATGTTTTGTTGTGTGCAACGGTTGATTTTAATCATAAAATGGATATATAAATATATATACGAATAAATAAATAATTTTTGAAGCACTCCTTTCTTGTATTATTTATTTTATGTTGGTGTAGTGTAGAGTACACACGAGAGTTGTTATACGCAACTTCTATAGGCCGACCGTCGTGTATCGCCTAATGGCAAGATTTTGGCTCCGACCGTTTAACTCGCGTATCGCCTATCGCCAAGATTCTTCCTCAAGCTGCACAGACAGTGATGATGATTCAAGCGATATGGATATTAGTGATGAATAGTCTTACATTGCTTTTATCTGTGTTTAAATAGTTCTTTATGAGATTTAATTAATGTTTTATGACTTTGTACCTTAGATGTCGATACGCGAGTTAAACGGTCGGCCTATAGTACTAAATTGTTTCTGCCAGTTTTTGTGGGAGGCGAGGTATCCACGTACAGTACACATATAAAACTTTAAGTGGGGCCTAGTTTCATACAGTCCAGTTACTTCATAGTAGAGGGACGAGATGACGGATGAGTGCGCTGGGGCACCGTGGAAATGATCGAACGTACCTACTGCGCGGCTCACTAAACAGCAAATCAAGCCCAAATAATGCTACCATGTGGTAGTCACGTGGTTTTAAGCATTATCGCTAATTACTAGTAAAGGTTTTTCGGTAAAGTAAAGGTTTCACCTTTTAAAGGTTACTCGAATTAGGTGCCTACTTGATAGCAGTTGGGTAGGTTGGGTAGGAACCTATTTCCATAATAAAACACAATGTATAACTGTTTTGCTTTAATAAATTCATTAACCAAAACTCAAATATTTCCAGTAATTATGGCTAGTATTAAATAATAATAATAAATGCATTTTGAATAAAGAAATTGTATTTACAATGATAAAATTAACTAACCTAATAATAATTTATGGACGGATATGCTACTTACTATATTTATTTTAATTAAATTTAAATAATAAATTATTTATGTAAACCAAAATATAAATTTCAGTTTATAATTGGAACATTTTTATTAAATCTTGGCAACGTTTTTAAATTATTTTTACAATATAGTAGGTATTACGTATCGTTTTTATACTTATAAAATAAATTCGTTTATTTTCTTAAATATAAATTATTCTTGTTAAATAATCATGATGAGTAGGAGAACATAAACTATAATTGACCAAATATAACATGCTAAATGCTATATTTAATACAAAAAAATATCTGCGTACTGCTAGACACTGAGAATGCTATCAGTTATTAGCATGCTAATAGCACTAATATATAGTTTATCAACATCTCCATACATTTTAAAATTGGAAAAAAATTTCATATTTATAATAATTTAAATTATAATAATAATTTAACAATACTTTTGGATAAAGAGCACCAATTTTTTGTCTAATTTTAAAAATAAATTTTATGATATAATTCAAATCGATTTTAAAATGATTTTTATTGAATATGACACTACTTCTTGAGCAATATATCAAAATTAGTCAAGATGTACTACAGTTTTAATATGATCAAAATTAGTCAAATTCTAAACAAATAAATTAAAGGAAAATGGGCAAAAATATTATCAATTTTTTAGTGTGTTACAAACATCACCTATGTTTACATGTGGAAACATGTGTAATTCTAAATTTTGGTTTTGACGTTGCCGAATCCCCAAGACTAAATTAATTGTAGGCACCGACCTAAAATCTACTGCAGAAGGATCAAAATGTCAAGTAAAGTTTGTATGGAAAACTATTGACCTTAAACTTTTAGAAAATCTTATATTTTCCATACTCTGACAGGGTCATGTACTGTGATTATGTACACGTATGTAATAAATAAGTTTAGTATGTACTTAGTCCAAGTTGCCCATCCTCATTTGTTACTTCATCATGAATAGGAATGATGACAATTTTTTTGTTTCGTCCGTCAAATAGATAAATTTAAAATATTGGACGGGTTTTTCTTTTTATTGCATAACTTATGGATTATGGCGATACGTCCTAGCGACATCTCGAATGACGTCATACCTAGGTAAGTTTATACATTCCATATCTTCAATGTGTTATATCTTAATATTGTATCATTTCAATAATGAAGCAGTAAATATGTGTAATTTTTTTCATAATCTTACTGACGGACTTATTAAGATACGATTTTTTATACTTTATCGACATCTATAATATCTAAACTGTTCATACTATTTCTTCTATAGTCCAAGAGTCTCCTAAAATAGTAGTATCTGGTTGATCCAGTCCCGGAACTCGGATATCCGGGTATATACTCCGGGCTGGTTGGGTTCCGCACAGCCAATGCCCCAGGATATGATACCGCCGAGTACGAATCTGTTGTCTCTTTCCCGACGAACTACCATTGGACCTCCACTGTCACCTGTGGTAAAAGTTTGTGGTTATTTATAAGCAAGAGTTAATTTATTAGATAAAATAATTTATAGGTGCTACAAATTTGTGTTTAAAATTAATGTACTGGTGACGTCATATTAGCAATTACCATTGCTATGCTAATTGTTAATATGACGATTAATGCTAATGATGAAGTATATGATTTTTGTTAATATGCGTGGACGGTATAATGTACATCATAAAGAAGTAGATATAAAGTCACCATTCACTTCATACTTTACAGAATTTCGCAAATACATTTAGTTTGTTAAATCCTAATAAAGCATTCGCATGCTAATAATTAATGCGAATGCTAATTAATCTATTAGTGTACAGTCGAATGCAAAAAAGATTAACAGATTCAATATAATATTTAATAACTAAATTAAAAGTAAGTATAATAACCCCCATATTATTTTTTTTAGCTAAAAACACGCGACTAATTCACCTTTCAAACACAAAAAGTAAATCAAAATCTATTCATCTGTTCTGAAGCTACGATGCCACAGACAGACACACAAACATAGATACGTCAAACTTATAAAACCCTGTCGTTTCTGCGTCGGGGCTTAAAAATATTTTAAAACAAAGATTCCAGCAATATGTGTCCTGCAGTGACGAAGGGAAGTTTGAAAAAGGGAAGCCAGAGCAAAAACGTTCTTATTCAGGAAAATAATATCTCGTCACTACCGTCACCGATCGTTCGTACACTTGATGCTATACTTATTTTTGTTGCTATTTAAAACTTTTAGGCGTTACATAATATATTATTAAGTGCGTGTAATATTGACCAATCCTTAAAGGGAAGCCGATGGGAATCGACTTTACGGACTTGTGGCGTCACATACCTAACGCCACTCAAGAAACATGACGTCATAGCAATCCTGAATCGCACAAGCAAAGTTTCACCGACGATTAGCATATATGCATACAACTTCCCGACAAGAACTGTCGCATCGGTTCGACCGTCCTATCGGTTCGACCATCCTCGGACGGCTCACAGAAAAAGTCCGGTGAACCAATAGAGGCCTTTCCAGCCGATTGGGTTAGGACATCAGCGAAAAAAAGTACAGTCGCCGGGCGTCACATCTCGCCAGGCTGGAAGATCTTCCCGTTCCACTGGAGGGTCACTACCACCCGATCCTCCAGTCTCCTCCACAGACTCTTCGCCACTGGTGTCCTGTGAGGCACTTCCTGTGTGGATTCTCACAGAGCCAAGGATATCGCTGTGTTTACCTTCACAACTGTCAGCGCCGCCCTTGCTCCGTCCAGCACAGATGAATATATTCGGTATGTGCTCGTTGTATCCAGCAGCTTGGTACATCGCTTCACACAGCGTGTTGTTGATCACTGGCACTTCTACTTCTTGTAGCACACTGGGTAGTGGACCCTCTGAAATTAAAAAAAAATCTGAATAACTAATACAAAATAATAATACTAATTGTCAACTGGTGGTAGGCTTCGGCCGTGGTTAGTGACCACCCACCACACAAAGCCAAGCGGCCTTGCCGTGTTCCGGTGTGATGTCTGGTGACACCATGCAGAGAGGATGGGTCGGAATTGTTGCTCCTTTAAGGTTTCTAACCTTATGGAGATTCATTCCACTGCCACCTTCTCGCCGATAATAATTTGTAATCACGAGTGAATCGGTATACTGGGCTGGCGCGTTCCAATGTATACTACATCATTGCTTAACATCAGGCAAGTTGTAGTCAAGCGCCAGCCTATCGAAGAATAAAAAAGAACTCTCTGCTAATAACTTATATAAGGTTGCGGGTTCGATTCCCAGTCGTGCCCACCGTGCGTGCACCTTTGTGTGAATTGTTTCATCGCCGCTGCTCAATAGTATCGGTGAAGGAAAACATCGTGAGGAAACCGGCATGTCTAAGAACTACGTACACTTACCGTCAAAAAGCCGTCCCCATCCAGTAACATATGCAGTCTTCCCGACGTAATCTTCATCTGTGTCTGGTACACACACTGGTAAGATGTTTGGCTGGAATGTGACCGGCTCGTAGAACCTACAACATGATGATCAAAATCATTAGATACATAGAACTAGCTGCCCCAGCGCACTTCGTACCGCATATTTCTCACCTTTAAATTACTAATGTCGCTGTTGAAAATAGGGGTTCGTGATAAAGGGGTGAAAATTAAGGGTTGTATGTATTTTTAATGCCACATTATAGAAAAAAAAATGTTAGGGGTGGATAACCCTTGCCACTTAGAGGTATGAAAAATAGATAGTAGCCGATTCTCAGACCTACTGAATATGCGTATATAATTTCATAAAAATCGGTCAAGCACTTTCGGAGGAGTACGGTAACTAACACTGTGACACGAGAATTTTATATTGTCATGTTAGCCAAGTATCATTTGATATACTTACCTAAGCAACGCCAGGTCGTACTCAAATGTCGCGGGGTCGAAGTGTGGATGGCTCGCGACGATCTGCACCCGCCGCTCTACGAACCCGTACGGCTCATCGCTCTGAGCCAAGTCATGTTCACCGAGTCTCACTAAAAGCTCTGAGGGAGGTACACTGCAAAAAGTTAGAGTAAGTTGTATTAAACATTGACACTTGCTGTTCATGTCGCAGGTCGTGGGTTCATTTCCCATTCATGACAAAAATTTGTAGGATGAACGACTGTATGTCTTGAGTCTGGGTGTAATTATCTATTATATGTATATATTTACAAAGGAAATGTACATCCGTTATCTGGTTTCCATAACACAAGCTCTGCTTAGTTTGGGATCAGATGACTGTGTCTGTTAATGCCCTACTACTACGTCCTTTTCCATATGACACCAGATTTCCTTACTACTTACTATAAAAACACTTATTTCTAACTAATAAACTTACCTTCCGCCCCTGTGGTCCCTGTTTCACCCCGTTAGGGGATGAGTTTTTAAAAATCCTTTCTTAGTGTACCCTCACACGGATCCGATGTACCAAATTAACTATTATTATTTATTATTATTATTATTGTTTGGGCTGTGTGTTGATATAAATGTCAGTCAGTTTTTTCTTTTATAAAGGGCTTACTGTTGTTTTTTAGCTACTTTTTCAGTTTGTTATATAGCTGTTGGTTTTCCTTATCAAATAAATAAATAAATAAATAAATAAATAATGCTATATATTCGATATTTGAGATATACGCGATACTATAATTGATCCATTTTATATAGTATTGTGACGTTTAAATATTTTAATAAATCAATTTCAAAAATATAGAATAACCCCTACAAAATAAAAATATGTTTCAATATAATTTCTAAGACAACTCTAACTTTTGATGAGACCGCCATTTGTCATTAAATTGTCACTCCTTTATAAGGTTAAAGAGAGTTCAGGAAAACAGAACAGAAAAACTCAGCACATCAAATATTATATCAAAATATAATGCTAATTAATTACTGACTGAATGTCTGATTTCATATTTAGTATAGTTTTTCCCACACAATTCTACATGTATTTTCTGTAATAATCGTAATAAGGAAATCCAAATGTTCTCAACTGACATTGACTGTAATCAATCAAGTAGGTCATCTTGAGGAAAATATCATTCTACATGATGCAGAACGAAACAAGAATGAACCATATAATTATGCTCATTACAGAAGCAGATGAATAGATAAATTATGGGTTTGGGCTTCAGTTATGTTCGCAACACCGACTAGAAACGTACCATACGCCACATTCTTCAAATATTGTATGAAATATCCTTAAAGACACTGCATAGCTGGGCCCCCCGCTCGTCTAAGTTAGGTACATGTTTATTACTACTAGGTAGGTACCAGTAGCGAAGGGTAGCAATTTATAAAGAAAGAAAAACACTTATTTGACAAGGACAGGACACACAAAATGAAATGATAAAAAATACATAGAAAGAGAAAGAAAAAAAAACATAAATGGGAACTGTAAAAGAAGAAAAAAAAACAAAGAGTAAGTGTGACCCATCAGTGTCAAACATGGACATTGCTCAGTAAAAAAAAAGTATTATTTATTGATATTTTATTATTATTATTTGAAAAAGGGAATACGGAGAAAATTTAATGACAATATTTTTTGGTTACGGACTATCAAACTTAGTAAGAGTAAGTACTGCATTTTTGATGCTAATTGAAACTTTTAGGCGTTACATAATATTTAATGAAGTACGTTATATTGGCATATTCCTAAAGGGAAGCCGGTAGGAATCGTGTTATATGGACTCTTCGCCACTGGTACTTGTCCGACCACAAGTTAATTTTAATTGGTTCGCTCAACGACAACAACTTGAACGAACCAACTTTTGACGATTACAATTTCATACAATATTTGATCAAGTGGCGTCTCGAGTAAAATTAAAATATTAGGTGTCGAAAACACGTTGGCGCGATATAAAAAAAAACATTCTTAAAACAAACTATAAAAAAAACAAAAAAAAGACTTACTGTTCCACACAATGGGCTGCAGTTATAGCCCAGTTTTCATTCAGTAGAGCTGCCCCACACTTGTGTAAGTACGTAGAGGTTCTATATTGCCGCAGTGAGATCTGCCATGGCCACTGTCCGAAGCCACTCTTCGTCCCACCCACGATCCTGCCCTCCGGCTCTTGCCAGAGACGACGGCCACACACTGCCAGCACCAGAAGCGTTGAGTTTAAAATCATTGCAAACACTCGGCTTTTGAGACAGGTTTATAAAGTTATTATTTACAAAATGAAAATATTTTGTTGTCTATCAATGTGATTTAATTGTAAATCTTGTACCTAGCTTAGTAATTTATAATGTTTTTTTTGCTAAGTAGCATTTGTTTCAGAAAAAAGTTATGAAACTTTATTTTTTACTTGTTCGATTTTTAATTCTAAAATCTTTTTTATCCTTAATTCGAATTATTTAAAAAAAAAAAAGTTCTTTTTGATTTTAAATTAAGATCACTGCCCTCAATGAATCAGTTTACATTTCGCACTTACTAAAGCAGTTTTTTTATAAACACAGGTCGATGCACTTGTTTCTTACTGATCGTAATCTATTTGCGTGTACCGTTGATCTTGAAGGTTTTATTATTTGCAATAACGTTTAGGATGTTTTAAACATCATTTAACTTATATTAGATATAAAATATGTACAATCTTTGGCCATAGACTAACTTTTTATTTGGCACAACGTTTTTCACATAACAGTTGCTCAAGGTTAGGTTAGGTATTAACTTTTTCCCATGATTTTACTTCCCTATTTAAGAAAAACCTGATGCTATAAATTATAAATTATATGTAATTAAGTCACGTTATTAACTACGTATGTTAATGTTGGTAGAGTTAAATAAAGTTTTATATTTTTTTTTCAGCGGGCAATTTTCAGGAACTAGCACTCTTAAGTACTTATGATAAATTTGGTTACAAATCACAATTTCAAGTCACAAGCCATGGGTCTTTACAAACCACAGATCTTCAAATTCCCATGACATTTTGTTGGCTGTGCATGACATTTTCAGGCTCATTAATAAACCTTTTAGCACAAAGCCTTGGTCTTCAGCAACTGAATTTCACATAAAAAAGTTTCGTTAGTTATTTTCTTTTCTATCACCACAAAGTTCCAAGCCTGTTCGATTTTCAAATAACACTTGTCACAATATCATAACTTTTTAATTGAACAATGCGAAGCCACAAGATGATTCGTCCTTGCGTTTTGCCTTGGCCGTGGCGTGCGGTCGCGTCGCGAGCTAAAACCTCTTTGTTAAGACTGCAAGTATTTTTTATTTTTTTGTTATTGTTTTTATCCGGCTCTACAATTTGTTGGTACAGGTCTTTAACCTCCTTGCTATTTTTATGTTTTATTTAAAAATAAAACTAATAATCGAAGGATACGGAGGGTTACTGTCATAATGACGTTAAATATCGCAATAAATTCGGGATAATTGAGTGCGAAGTCATTTGAAATCATGTAAATTGAACTTCAACGCATGGATGTCATTATGCGCCATGATTGTTTTAATTTATTAGATCTAAATGACATGCTAACGTTGTATAGGTTTGACAAAGGAGCGTAAAATCTAAAACTCACAAGAAAATGGATTTTTATTTGCTATAATAATGGACATTTTACTGTCATCTTATTTTTTAGCAATAATTTAAAACTGAATGTAGGTTTTCTGTTAACATAGCGTCACGCCTGTATTACCCAAAAGTGTAGGCAGAGTTGAATATCACCCACTTTGCGTCAGCTATGTTTAGGTCTTATGCCCATTGTCGTACATCGGGCACAATTCCAAATTTCGAGCTGCAACTAAGATTCTTTAAGTACCTATGTTATATATTAAGTAGAATTCAAATCATTTTGCTCGACCCGGGGATCGAACCCGCGCCTACGCGGTTACTAAGCGAACACCCTTACCACTGACTACCGAGACAGTTTAGTTAGTCAGTTTGCAAGTGAATTTAAAAAACTCAAATCAAATTTGGTCTCGCGGCATTACGCTGTCAGATTGTCTTTACAAAGTATTAACTCTATTGCAACTTCATTGTTACTCTTAGAAAATTTAAAACAGGATTAACAGTATGCCGAGATATATAAACAATTTGTATTCACAAACTGTTCATGTTTCGTGTTTGTGGGTAGCTTTTATTTACGTGTGCATTTGTAAAGACGCTTCAACTTTTTGTAAGTGTGCTTGAGCGAATTTTTACATAAAAGTATGCTGTTCGTGGTTACCTCGCCTCCCATAAACTGGCAGAAACAAAGTACTAGAATCAGCGTGTACTTCCCGTGTTAAATATTCTAAGTTGTAACTACATGAAGATTGATTAGCAATTAATAACCAATTTGTTGATGGAGACATGTTTTTGTAATACTTCTAATAACACGCAATCTGCGATATCTAATATACCTATTTCTTTTTAATTATTATTAAAACAGATACAATACAGGACTTTACAAGGTAGGTGTTATGTTGTTGTTGTTGGTGTTATGTTGTTGTTGTTGTTGTTGTTGTTGTTGTTGGTATTGGTGTTAAGTTGTTGTTGTTGTGTTGTGTTGGTGTTTCATTCGAGTTTTAACCATACACCGGATTCGTCACTATGAGTAAATTACATAAATCCGAGCGTATAGCGCTGCTATAAGCTAACATTCAAGAAACTCACCCATAACAACTTCCCATAATTAAACTATAGAAACTGCCTCGGTGGTCCAGAGTTAAGCGGGTTCGTTGAATAACCGCGAGGTCCCGGGTCGAGCAACATACTTTTCTAATGTATTTTGAGAATCTTAGTATCCCTTGCCTTTTTCCCATTTCTATTGGGGTGGGCTCCCAGTCTAACCTGATGCGGATAGCTACTAGAGTTATACGAGCGACTGCAATCAGACCTCTAAACCCGTTGGGAACCAGTAGCCGAGATGGTTAGACCAGGTGTCAGATTATATTGGCTTCTGACTACATGTAACGATTGTCATAGATGTGTTAAATGACAACCAGGACCGACGGCTTGACGTGCTCTCCGAGGCACGGAGGGTAGTCCCTCAACCAACCAGACACCGAAACAAATTTTTGCTGTTACACAAATATTATCCGGGGCGGGAGTCGAACCCGCGACCTCCCGGGCACAGTATAACCCAATCGGACAGCTTACACCGACTCGACTACCGAGGTCGTCATCTATCAACTTACATACAAAAGTTAATGTTAAACAGGTAGTTGTTGTTATTTGAACTAAAAGAGTCCACATTTATGATATAATTTATGTTTCTGATGCGTACTTATATTGATGTTGTCACATATATCCGGGGCCAACTGAAAATCAGTGCTGGGCGCTAGTACAGCAATTACTGAGCCGGAGCCCCGTGTTGCTCGCAAAACTTGTGATCAATATTTTATTTCGTGTCAGATTATACTATAGTATATAAATGGTTTAAATAGTTTTATAAATGGTTATATTCAGGTACTTTAGATAGACCGTTTAACTCGCTATCGCCTATCGCCAAGATTCTGACTCCTCAAGCTGCTCAGACAGTGATGATGTATCAAGCGATATGGATATTAGTGACGAATAGTCTTACATTACTTTTATCTGTGGTTACTTAGTTCTTTAGGAGATTTAATTTACGTTTTATGACTTTGTACCTCAGATGGCGATACGCGAGTTAAACGTCGGCCTATAGGTAACGTAATGAAGGGCTATTATGTAAGAAACATAGCCAGTGAAAAGTGTGTGATATTTACCTCTTTGAGTGATACAGCCGTAAGCAGTATAGCTGCTCTATAAGACAGAATTCTACCCAAATTAACAGGCTACACAATGACTCAACAATTAAAGCAATCCAATCATACCGACATGTCGCAGGCATTTTGTAAGATTCCGTCTATTTATATACGGCGTTGTCGTCAGTTTGCTAGAACTGAATCTAGTTACTAGAAGTCAGTAGAAGAAAGGGTACAATAAGACGAATAGTCAATTGCTCTTCTAACAATAATAAATTACTTCACTAAAACACTGTAATTCTCTTTTTTTCTATTTTTTTATTTATTTATTATTTTATTTATTTATTTTTTTAGGTTTAGGCTTAGAAAAGGGAACTAACAATGTGGCCGTGGTTTTGGTTAATTGTATCTCTTATGCAATCACTAATTAATTAATGTTTTTTTCCTGTGTGTACTGATTATTGTTTTATTTGTGTGAGTTTGGAGACATTGGTCCCTGTATCTATATGATTACATGCCACTTCTATCTTGTGTAACAAGTTGCTTCTTTCTTCCATAGGTTATGGGTTCCATATTAATGATGTCGGATCTACAAAACGCTACTTATCAGTACGGCCTATTAAAGTATGCTCTTAGAACATCTGACTTTATTACTCATGACAAACTAAAATGGCGATTGTTTTGAAATTTTAACTTCACGAGGTAATAGATATAGGTAGGTATTTTAAGACATTAGGTGCAACAAAATGAAAGTAGCCAAAATGTAGTTCTGACTTTGTTAATAGCTATGGTCGATTATATAAACCACAGATAATTTAATACTTTAGTATAAATTCAAATGGCAATATACATATTGCCTTCGACATATTACATAACAGGTCGCGTTTGTAAACTAACGACCGCCTGTATGTAAAACGGCGGAACGTTCAAAATGCCTGCGACATAGATATTATCCCATGATCACACCATCAAAACATACTATACAACAATAGCAACTCAATTAATGCAAAATAATTACAAACAATTAATTTGTACGTCGCGTCGTGCCTACAGTACTTCCTATGTTTGATGTTATAATTGATATTTTTTATCAGATCTGTATTATTCACATAATAAGCACCTACTTCTATTTTAATGTAGGGATTTAGTAAAAACTCAACCACCCGCCTCGTAACTGCGTCGGTGGGCCGTATACGTTTAATAACCGCGAGGTCGATTCCATTCCCGGGTTAAAATAACTACGAATTTATTATACTTATTTTACTTCAGTATAGGTACCGAATATTATATGAAAAGGAAAAGGAAATGTAAAATTTTAAGAAATAAATATTTTTATACTTTTTATACTGTTTTATATTAGCTGTGTTCGAATCTAATTTATTTTAGCATGACGTTTTCTTTAAAAATGAAAAATAAAATATGCTTTATTTTTTTTGAGACGCGAGTCTACATAAAAATAGTCCAATTTCTTTTCCTACCGTGCAGTGAATGACTGGCAACTACTGAGAAACTCTGCCAAAAAAACTCAGTACGGCATTTTTCTTTTTTAAATGAAGTACTTATATCTATTACATTTTGTTTGTTCAGTGTGTTGAATTAGAACGACTTAACTCCAAGCGTTTTTATCCGTTAGATAGTCTAAAATTTTATAGTACGCTTTCTTACTTATCGTAGATTTTATAAATTATTTTAAACTTGCTAATAGTCGTTTCCCTAATATTATTTGAAAGTTTATTGTAGAAACGTATATTTTTTTATGATGTTTGAAACGAGAAACATGAATTTGAAAACACATTTTGAAACGTTCAAAATAGTAAGTACTTATTCGAAAACTTTTGTCGTATTAACGAACTCGAACTAAGGAAAAAGTCAAGCCGTTAATAAACTCACCGTTTTTATAATCAGACATGTTGACAGCTTCCGTGGTTGTCACCGGCGCAAGTGTAGTGGTAGTTATGTTAAGATTATCTGAAATTATATTTGACATCACTGAGTAATTGTCATTAAATCATAAAGAAAGGAAATAATTCTTTAGTATCCCACAGCGAGGCAAGGGCTTTCTCTCAACTATCTTAATATTAGAGAGATAGAGAGTTTAGGTCTTAATTCTCACACGCTGGGCAAATACGGGTAGGTAAGGTTGTCAAATATCCCCAGTCTTATATACAGATTTCCTCACGATGTTTTCATTTACAAATATAGAGCAGCGGTGATGATAAATTTCACACAAATTGATGTAGGCACGACCAGAGATCGAACCTCGTACCTCGATCGATCTATATTTCACGCCATCGCTGCTCTAAAATTTAACATAAAATAATATGGTAAGGTATCTAACTAAAATTTATCTTACCGCCAACTTTAGTTGCTTCCGTTGTTGTTCCATTCTGATCAACTTTATCCCCACTTATAACAACACTTTCAGTTGATACAGATACGTTGTTGGTGCTAGTTGTTGTTGTTGGGATAGTTGGGGACAACGTCACGTTGATAGTAAACTCAACGGTTGATTGAGTAGTTGGGGCTTCGGTTGATGAGATTACTGTTGCTGGGGCTTCTGAAGTTGTTGTTGAACTCAGTTGTGTAGTTGAAGATTGTTGAATAGTTGTTGAAGTTGTAGTTGAAGTTGGTTCGGTTGTAGTGATGGTAGCTGCTGTGGTTGTTGTTGGGGTAGTAGTTGTTGTTGTTGTTGTTGTAGGAGATGGTTCAGGTTTAGGTGGTATTGTTATTAGTACCCAACTTTCTGTTGGTGAGGTTTCTGATTCTGCAAAAAAATGGATTTTACATTTGCTACTTTCAGAATTCAATGCGATTTATTTTTGTTTATGGATCTGAATCTTGTTAAGTTGTCAAAGGCCAACTCTTGCCTACACCTTCGGCTAAGACAAGTGTGATGTTATATCTCACTACATGCTAGGAAAGGAACAATTTGTCAGAATAAAAGCAATTTTTTGTTTATCAAAGTAATTTGCGTTTAACATCCCCTGTGTTAAATGAAAGGTAAAATTTGATTTCACTCCCCCGCTTCTGTTCTAGACAAAGTTTATTACAAAAAGATTGCCCCAAAGTGTATAGAACAGTGCGAAACAGGCTGCGCGTGAGTCTCACGTCTTAGTTCTTAAGTAGAACGGTCACGATGATTTGCCGTGACTGTGATTTATGCCAACACTGGCTGTTAGACGAGAATCAGGAATTGGGGTTAGCTCTGAATACCTATTTTGGACCAATATAACACGACATTTACTTTAGCTGACACGTAACCGGTACTATGCGTTTCAAATAAGAATAGGACTGGACTCGCGGCTAACTCCACACCTAAAACCAAGCAAAAGTAGCGCCAGCACAAAATGTCAAACCACATACAATCTTAATATATATATTTCTTGTGTGCGTGTGTATGTGACTGAACTCCTCCTAAACGACTGGACCGATTTTGATGAAATTTTTTGTGTGTGTTCAATGGGATCTGGGAATGGTTTAGATTCACAATTTTGCGCGGTACGAAGTTCGCTGGGGCAGCTAGTAATATTATGTATTTTGAAATGTATGGAAAACTGATTTATGTAAAAAGTTTACACGTATATAGTTACAATTTAGCTACGTACATAAATACGCCGTAAGATACCACAAACTTGTATACTAATTCTTTTACACGAATAAAAACACGTTTTAACTTATAGCACCGCTTTTTGTCGTCGGAAGTTAATAAAATACATAATATGTTCGTAACTAAATATTCTACTTCAAATGTCCAATTTTAGTTGAACGGCAGACCATTATATCGAAAAAACATTTTTGCTCACTTTACAAAAAAATGTGAAGTTGTTGCGCATTCCAGTCCAAGATGGCGGATTTCCAATCCTATTCTCATTTGAAACGTATAGTAAAAATGTTCCTTACTCCTGACATCAGTGCCCTAATTCACGTAATTTTTTTACGCGCCGATCAAGTTGCGGTGCAGTTGCAATTAATGGTATTCATATAATTGTTTAAGCTGTCTAATCTAAAGCGCTCGCGTGACGCGAACTTGACGCGAGCGTATCTGACAGCGATTGTCAAAATTACGAGAATACGACGGGCTGTTTTGTTCGAAACTTAACTGTAACTGCACTCCAACTGAACTTATTAACTTATTAACTTATTTAAATACGTGAATTAGCCTTCTGGGAACTTGTACATAGATTTAGAACGAACGCTTTTAGCTTTTGACCAGAATGCGGCGTACCGCATGCAGCTGGCCGCACTTCAATTTAGAAACACTTGCGATACATAAACTGGCCGACTAGCAGAGAGGAGAGGGACTGTGAGACTAGCGCGTACAGACTCTAACAGATGCTAGGTACCCTTCTTTTTTCGCAAGGGTTAAAAAGTAGCCTTTTGCCATTTATTGGGTGCATTAAACGTGTTATTTGGAATTTAAAAGAGAAAGCTTGCAATTTCACTGAGACTACCTTGACATACGTGTGCCTATGTCCTAGTTACGTGAGGTGGGTGCAATGCACAGGTGAATGACCTTTAAAACTCGCTATCATTTTTATTAGAAAATTCTATACAGTCAATCTGTTCTACTGCTCGGATCGGGTCTTCTCTCAACTACCTCAAGAGTTTTAAGCCTTAAGCTCTGAGAATAGGTGGAGTGATGATCATTGCAAGGTGACTGCTATGAGCTGGATGAGATTAGCCGTGGAAAGTGCTCCGTGGCGTGCTCTAGGAGAGAGGCCTTTTGGGGGCTGAGTCACCTTCATCCGTGAGTGTGAGACCTTTAATTGAATCCCACACGTGGTGCAAATCAGGTGACAATCAACTGGTGGTTGACTTCGGTCGTGGTTGGTGACCACCCACTAGACAAAGCCGCACCGCCAAGCGGCTTTGCCGTGTTCCGGTGCGATGTCTGGTGACACCGTGCAGAGAGGGTGGGTCGGAATTGTTGCTCCTTTAATGAAAAAAAAATGAAAAAATGCGCACTATGCGCTTAGCGCCAAGGATCTCTGTCATAAAGGATTTCCCCCCGGTCAGAAAAAAAAAAAAAAAAAAAGGCAAGTTATAGTCAAGCGCCAGCCTATCGAAGAATAAAAAAATGGCCTATGTCCAGCTGTGGACTAGGAGAGGCTGATGATGATGATGATGATGGAGCCTTAATCTATACAGTAGTATCCAATCCAGTCATGCTAGTTGTAATTCCGGTTAAAAAAATACATTCCATTATATTGTGTCCCGTGCGTGTCTCAACTGCGTGGCTCCATTTAGAATAGCGAATTTAATAATAAAGATTTTTTTTGGGAAAGTTATTTCAATTTGTAATCATAAGTACTACCACGTGATAAAGTATTTTACACTAAATATCAGTCACCCTACATATCAAAAGGATTTTCAACCGAATTAAAAAAAACTCTTTGCCAGCGTGTGTGGATTCAGGCCTAAAACTCTCTCAATTCGTATGATAGTTGAGAGAAGACCCGCGCCCAGCAGTGGGGCACTAAAAAGGGTTGAAGTGACATTATCTGCAACATTACCAAGATGATATTAATATTTTAAGATGCCCCTCTCGATAGGTCGGTCACTCACTTGTATTATTGTATCTAATGTTATTAAACCTGTATTATTGTATCTTATTATTTACAAACTAAATATTGATTGCTTCTATCAAGTGTTTGGGATTGTGATTGATAACCTTAGATATACACATGTAGGCTGTATATTAGTTTAAAAAAACACTCTTATGTATAATTTACAACTGTAATCCATGACTAAGTTCGTTCATTACTTCTATACAAACTACCACCTAACGAAGTATAATGTGTGGCGTAGTGACGTAGTGGTTAGTGACCCTAACTGCTATGCCGAATTTCGTGGGTTCGATTCCCACCCAAGACTAATCTTTGTGTGATGTACAAGATTGTTTGATGAACAAGGTTATTTGCAAAATAAATGTATTTAATTAGTTTATCTGTTCCTAGTACCCTTAACACAAACAAATAGAATTGCTTTATTTGGGACTAGATGGCGCTGTGAGAATGTGTGAAAAAAATATTAAGTATACCTATTATAAAAATATTATGTCTAATATTATTATAACACTTTTAGGCATGTATCCCTAAGTAGTTCAAAACGAAAAAGGTTGCGAATTTTGTTTTGAACCTGTCAAAGTACATTTTCAAATTGATTTAAAATGTTTATTAAAATGAAAATGTAAAGCTAGAAACAGACTAAAGTAGATTGAAAGTAGAACAGCTAAAATAATTTGTAGATTGATATGATTTCTAACATATTGTTATGACAGGTTCATGATAGTAATTAAAAACTATTTTCGTATTGAAAACTAGTACTAAAGACTAATGTAATCGACATAGCCCACCGGATTAGTTAGCTGAAGAGGGAGTGGGCCGGTCATATCTGCCGCAGAACCAACAACAGTTGGGGAAAACGACTTCTAGAGTGAAGACTACGAATTGGCAAATATAGTGTAGGACGCCCTCAGACTAGGTGGAGTAACGATCTCAGCAGAGCGGCTAGCAAGAACTGGATGTGAAAAGCCGCGGATCGTGCTCAGTGGCGTACTTTAGGAGATGCCTATGTCTAGAATAGGCTGGTGATGATGATTATGATGATGATGGTGGCTGAGGATACTACTATACAGTGTCCAAACACGGTCATTGGTATATCTCCTGATGTTTTGCGTTACTGGGCGTTGGGCGTTTTCACTGCACAACAAAACATGATACAAGCATAGTCTTATCTCTTTCTTCTCATCTCTAATCGAATGAGATAGATAATGCTTGCAACATGTTTTCTGATGCAGTGGAAACTAGGGTTTATATTTGTATAACTATTTTGAATTCTATAAAAGAATATCAAGCGGTGTTCAGTCACCCAGTACCTTTATAGGGGTTGTCAAGATTTAAAAAGTTTTCTAATCTATCATGAACCTGTCAAGAAAATTAGTTAAAATGTGCATAAAACTAAAAATTATTTCACCTGTTTTCCATCCATTTTATTCCATTTCTAGCATTAATTTCTACATTTCCTTTTTTTATAAATGTTTTATACGAAAGAAATATAATATATAAAAAGTGATTTTGGACAATGTTCAGGATAGTATTCGAAATGTTTTTTCATATTGATGAACTCGTACTAAGGGTACAAGGGTATACAACCAAAAAGGATAACGGACATTCATCCGTGGGTATACACTTTTAATTGAATCCCCACACGTGGTCCCCGGGTAGTGCAATCAACAGGCTTCGGCCGTGGTTAGTGACCACCCACCAGACAAAGCCGCACCGACAAGCAGCCTTGCCGTGTTCCCGTTGGGTCGGAATTGTTGCTCCTTTAAGGTTTCTAACCATATGTAGGCTCATTCCACTGCCACCTTCTCACCGATAATCATTCGTACTCACAAGTGAATCGGTATACTAGGCTGGCGCGTTCCATCATAGACTACATCATTGCTTAACATCAGGCAAGTTATAGTCAAGCGCAAGCCTATTTTAGAATAAAAAATAAAATCTAAAGTCAATGATTGGCAACTGATTGTTAAAAAAGTGAAAACCGCAAAATAAACTTAGTTGAACTTAGTTCAAACACTTAAAGTTGATTCATAAGAGAAACGGCATCTGTATGTCAACGAACTAAGCGTGGGAGGGTAACAATATTTATTGATGTCTGATATCCACAAATCAAGATTATACTCAAAGGTGTAGGCAGAGGTGAATTTTGTCTAGTTCAGTTCGGTTCTATATGTTCGTTTCCTACTGTCATATCAAACTTATCATGACTGTTAACTTCTTTAGCGGCAAATTTGTTTAATTAAGTAGTTAGGATCTGCTGAACTAAATGGAATTCGTTTTTATCTTATGCTTCGATAGGGATCTACGAAATCAATCACTACAACCCTTTTCAGTGTCCTACTGCTGGGCACGGGTCCTATCTCCACTATCTTACGAGTTGAGAGATTTAAGGCCTTAATCCACACATATTGGCAAAAGGCGGGTTGGTGGATGTCACAAGTCCTTGATTAGTTCTTAGACATGCCGGTTTTCTCATGATGTTTTTCTTCACCGGTATTGAGCAGCAGTAATGAAAAAAATTGCACACATTTATAAAAATGTGTCGGAAGACCGGGGATCGAACTCGCAACCTTATATTTCAAAAACGGGGCTGATACTACTGCACCACTGCTAATCAATCAATCAGCAACTTTTTAATCTATGAAATAATAACTAAATTGAACTCACCATCAGATTCAGTTACACGTGTAGGCTCCTTGGCTACTTCCTCTGTAGTTGCAAGTTCAACTTTAGTTGATTCAACTCCTGTAGTAGTTGTCGCAGCGGTTGATGCCGGAACAGTTGTTGGTGCTGCAGTTGTTGGTGCTGCAGTAGTTGCCGCTGCAGTTGTTGTTGCCGCAGTTGTTGCCGCTGTACTTGTAACCTCTTCAGTTGTCAACTCAGCTTCGGTTGTTGAGACAACATCATTTTCAGTAATGTCATTTATTTGTTGTGTAGTTTCTTTAATTTGTTCCGTAATTGTCGTATCAACAGTAGTAATTGTTGTTCTGTCAGTTGATTTTTCAACTTCAGTAGTTGCTTCTGTACCAACCTGAGTTGGATCTGCGAGTTTTTCAGTGATTGGAGCTTCTGTGGTTGTAGTTGGAGCTGGAGTTGTTGTTGTAGTAGTTGTTGATTGTGTTGTTGGGATGGTCGTGTTGATATAAGTTATTACGACAGAAGATGGCCTAGTAAAGGCTGGTTTTGAACTTGTTGACTGAGGTAAAATAGTGATATTTAATCTAGGTGGTATTGGTAATGGTTTTTTGGTTGCTGGTTTTTTGTATGGAGGTTTTCTGGTTGCGTTGTAAACCGCGATAGGTTTGACTGGTCTTGGTTTATATGTTGGAGTATATTGTGGTCGTGTTGTATTATAAGGCTTGACAGAAGGCCTGAAAGTAGGTCTTGGAGGTCTTCTCGTTGGTTTGGGTTTAGCTGTAGTTGAAATCTTTTCATCTGTTTCAACTGGCTTCGGTGTTACATCCTTACTTGTATCACTGGAGACCGTTTGAAACGTTGACAGTTTCATAGGCATCTCTGTGACTGGTTGTGGTTCAACTTTAGTGGTTTTAGTTGTTGTTTCAACTATAGTTGTTGTTGGTTTATCATTTATGATTTTATTATCAATAGTTGTTAAATCATCTGATTTAGTTTCTAATGTAGCTTCAGTTTTATCTAAAACTTCAGATTTTTCTGTTACTGTAGGTTCAACTTTTTCAGTAGTTTTAGTGGGTAATGCTTCTGGTTTATTTATAGGTTTATCTTCAATATTTGGATGGATAAATTGGTTGTCTATGGAGTTATCATCTATATGGTTGCCTAAGATTTGAGGGATGATAGTTTTGTCAGAAATTTGGCAGCAGGACCCGAAGTAGAACCTGTCGATGCATGTGCCTAAATGTGTACCGTTGGCTTTAAGACAGTCTATAGCGAACATACAGAGACCTTCCTCAGCAGTCCTTCTTGATATGCAGGGCAAGTGTCTTATATTCCTAGCTAGCGGTACGGGACCTGGAAAAAAGAGAAAATTGGTTAATTATTTTGTTTTTTAATGATTTCCAATTCGGATAGCTCTCGATTACCTAACTCTGATATTTTTATATGAGATGCAGAAGTTTTCCACAATTTTTTGGGCCTATAAATGTAATTTTGGTCCCATCAAAATACATACATATATGTTTATTTAAAATTTTACAATTGTGAACTTACAGATACAACGCTCAAAAGGATAGACTTAAGACATTATTTACGTACATAGTATGTAGGTAATATTAGTATGATGGTGTATGTATATATTTTAAATTATTCGTTGTGGACTTCTATCGATTCCACAATATTTCTTTACCCAGGGTTTGCTGGTAGAAAATTCACATTTGAATTAAGCTCACCTGTACACGTGCTGTTTCCTATTTATTAACTGTTTACATATGTAAGTGTTTTTTGTACAATAAAGAATAAGAATAATAATTACTTAAACAAAATGGAGTCAAAATGAATGTCGGTACCTTGCTTAGCTTTTTTGTTGCTTTATAATGGGAACTAACCATAGTTTATGCAGTTTTTGAACCGGTCAAACACAAATGGACTGATGGACAGCAGAGGCTTAGTAATAGAGTCTTTAATCTGTTTGACGTCTGGTTAAGTACAAATCCCTTAGCACAAGGTTATTTCTAACCCCGTAACGCGTAGTACAGAGGAATTAGGTGCAATTACTAAAAAACATACGAGAATAGAGTAGAACAAGCTACACATCAATATTTCAAATCTTCTTTTTCTGAATAAGACTTTTGGCTGACGGCGTCGCGGTTTGCAGGTACCGGTAATCTACGCGACAACACGCAATGCAACAAGACGCTGTAATTACTTATGTTTATTAATTAAATTAAGGATTTTGTTAAGCAGTGTGCATTCTATGTATATATTATGTTGTAGAACAAAAATAACAAAAGATGTTTACTAATGATACTAACATTTCTAGGGTGTCTGACCGCTAATTGTACGCCGCGCGCTTTCATCGATATTATTTGATCGTCCATAATTTGCTGAATTAATTTCGCTTTTTAAAAAATAATAAAATTAATGGTAATGTGTTCCATTACTGATACAGAAAATAAAAAACAATTGCGAACTGTTTAAAAAAATCACTGACACACGGTCTGATCTGATCGCGAACTAAGCAGAGCTTGTAATATGTAAACCAGATAATACTACATATAATACTTTTCTTTTGTAAATACATATTTAAAAATAAAGTTAATTACACCCAGACTCAAAACAAACAGACGTTTTCATCACACAAATGTTTGACTTGGGTGGGAATCGAACCCACGATCTGCGGCGTGAAAAGCAAGTATCTTACCGACCACGCCACCGTCCCGTCATAAGTAAAAATGTATATTTGTAGTTCTGAATTAGAATACACAGCAATTATTCTACACAATGTGCTAATCGGGGTATTAAAATGACAATTAGGTATAATGAAGGTCACACTTCGCTGCGATGGAACAATGATTTCTAAAAATATTAAAACTATAGATAATATCTACAGACATAAAATTTTACTAAGTGTTAAATTATGCAGATGGCAAAATATTTAGTAGCTTACTGTATAAACTTCCGCCCGCGACTTCATTCTCATAATGTCCAACACAATGACAATCTTAGAAAACTTAGATCACACCGAAGAGACAGAGCTTGTGTTAAGGAAACCAGATAACCGATATACTATTACTTTTATTTTGTAACTAAATACATATCTATAACAGACTAAATATCCGCCCAAGGTATAGCCAGCTTGACCTACATTTATATCAAGGCCAAACGTGGTATAAAAAGTAAAACCCCTCCTTAATAAATGGGCTATCAAACAGTGCAAGAATTTTTAAAATTGGAGCCGTAGTCCCTGAAATTAGCGCGTTTAACCAAACGAAAAAACTCGTCAACTTTAAAATATTTGTATAGATAGTTACACCCAGACTCAAAACAAACAGACATGTTCAAACTACATATTGTTATGTCTATCTCGGGTGGGAATCGAACCCACGAGCCGAAATCATGGACAAATATTACCACAATTTCATTTGTTATATTTGTCAGTGACAGGACAAGGTAGCTATGCGTTTGCATGGCACGACAAAACATGATGCGAGTACCTGCAGTCCATGTTTTTCTACTAATCATATAATATCATATCATTTATATCATAAACTAAAATACATTTGTGTTGAAAATATTACTTAATTAAGCATGCAGATAACACCACAATACATAGTATAAAATTAAAAAAAAACCTACAACAATTTAATTATCTATACTAATATTATAAAGCTGAAGAGTTTGTTTGTTTGTTTGTTTGAACGCGCTAATCTCAAAAACTACTCGTCCGATTTGAAAAATTCTTGCACTGTTAGATAGCCCATTTGTTGAGGAAGGCTATAGGCTACTTTTTATCCCACTGCTGGGCATGATATGTAGTACACGCGGGCGTAGCCGCGGCGGATGGCTAGTATCAATATAAATTACAATTACAATATGTCAAAATATGTTAAATTACAATTTAAATCCTATTAAATTTAATTTAATAATGTCAATAATAATTTTACCTTTTCCCTATTACCTAATCCCTAAAGAATAAAGACAGACGGGTTTGCAGCATGTTTTACCTTGCAGTAGAAGCCTTGGAGTAGAAGCAGGCATCTTGTTTAAATCGAACACTGTTCAGCGACATTATTTGAAGTAAAAACAAGAAAAGTAAAAAAACAAAGAAGCATTAAAATTAATAGGAAAAATATGTACGTATTCAAATTACTTCTTTTTGCTTAAACAAACGACGTCAACGCATTACATTTAAATATTTTGCAGTTTTACAATCTAACGCCATCTATAATTGGTTGAAGTAAATTATCAACGCCATCTAGTGAACAGGTAACGTATTAAGTAAGGAAATACTTGTAATTACCGTCATCTATTGTTATCTATGGTAAAACGTTTCTTTAAGTAGTAAAAGGAGGTTTCCTATTATTTTCCGGAATGACGTTTTGATGAACTATGCTTTATTTTATATTCCATCTTAATATATATATTTCTTGTGTGCGTGTGTATGTGACTGAACTCCTCCTAAACGACTGGACCGATTTTGATGAAATTTTTTGTGTGTGTTCAAGGGGATCTGGGAATGGTTTAGATTCACAATTTTGCGCGGTACGAAGTTCGCTGGGGCAGCTAGTAGATACATAAATATGTATATTTTTTATAAAAAAAATTATCACGGTTTATTTGTCAGCTTCATAGTGGATGTGACATGTCATCGAATGATTAGTTCTTAGACTTGTCGGTTTCCTCACGATATTTTCCTTCACCGATATTGAGCAGCGGAGGTGAAACAAACAATTCACACAAAGATGTGCAGGCGTGATTGAGAAACGAACCCGCGACCTTATATTTCTAAGGCGAAACCCGTACCGCTGATTTTTATCTCTTTTTAAATGTCTTTTTTTGTATTACATTGTCTTTATCGTGTTGGCGTTTTTATTATCCACATAGTCTGAAATTGTATAATAGACCTTTGTTTGCGCCTGCGCATTTATATTAGCAATATTACTATTCACAATTTGTGAAATTTTGCTATGTTTGATATTAAAGGCACTTTTATTATTTCTCACTACTCGTTATCAGTTACAATGTGTAACAAACCCCATTCTATTTTTATTCATCGCAGTGGTAGATAAATTTTTATAACATCTTTTTTTAGTACCTACAGCTGGAACCTCAAAACGTTCTTGAGACACAACAGCCTTCTTACTTAACTTTTGACGGGCTGGTGGCGTGGTCGGTAAGATACTTGCTTTTCACGCCGCAGGTCGTGGGTTCGATTCCCACCCGAGACAAACATTAGTGATGAACATTTGTGTTTGTGTCGAGTCTGGGTGTAAATATCTATTATAAGTATATATTTACAAAAGAAAAGTATTATATGTATAGTATAGACCAGTTATCTGGTTTCCATAACACAAGCTCTGCTTAGCTTGGGACCAGATGACCGTGTGTGTTGATGTCCCAAAAAAAAAAAACTTGTATTTTATTTTTATTTAAAATTTATCAATAGTAATTTCTCTAATATGTAAAGAAAGAATAACTGATTTTGTTGAGACGCGCATGATGATTATTCATACGTCAAAGTAGTATGTGAACTACGCGAGTCGCTTGTTTTTTTTTTTCATTTTAAAATGGCATTGGTTTCAAAATTCGCTATCATTAATCTGTTTCTCATGTCTACGTTTCTTCTTACTCGCACGATTTGATGGTAATAATTATTTACGAAGTACCTAATAAATCTAACCCCATTGAAATAAAACTTTAACGGATTTTATCGCGGTTTTAACTCAGAATTTAAGACACTGTGAGCCCAGTTTGCTTATATCAGAACGCAATTCAAATAATAATGTTTGTAGGTAGTCAGTAATAATTGTGATTAATATTTTTGGAAATAATACCTCAGTCCACCCGTGAACATGAAGTCTGAAAAGACTTTGAAACGTCGGGATCTAAAATCTAAAATAAACCGCGATAAAATCCGTCAAAAATCGTCCGTTTTATTTCAATGTGTGATATTCGCGTAAATCTAAGACAATACCAAGTCTAACTCCATATTCATAACTCCGTCTATGCACAATATAGCTAAAATAAGTTAATAATTCGTTTGTTATCTGTTTACTAGTAAGAAAGAGACAAAGTCCATTTTAATTAAAGAGTCCTTTATGATATTTACAAATAAAACCGGGTCTGTCACCGACTAGATACCTAAGACATCACTTTATTAAAATATTGTCTGAAATTGTTTTCGTCAAAATTTCGCGGGGTATGGGGGAAGATAATTTTGATTGGTTCGCTAAAGTTCTAAGTTTAGAGAGCAGCGGTGGCGCAGTGGTATCGGCCTCGCCTTTGAAATATAAGGTCGCGGTTAGATCCCTTGTCGAGCCCACAGATCTTTGTGTGAATTGATTAACCGCCACTGGTCAATATTAATGAAGGAAAACTTCGTGAGGAAGCTGTTATGTCTAAGAACTAATCATTCGAGGACATGTGACATCCACCAACCCGCATTTGGCCAGCGTGTGTGGATGAAAGCCTAAATTCTTGCAACTCGTAATATAGGTAGTTGAGAGAAGACCCGTGCCCAGCTGAGGGACTCTAAAAAAGTATTAAAATGAAGTTATATTTTCTTGTCGTTATACGAACTATTTAAGAGGGTGGAACACGATTAAAGAGGGTAGGTAGGAATTATTGCTCCTTCATGGTTTCTAACTATATGAAGGCTCATTCCACTGCCACCTCACCGAAAATCATTCGTTATGACGAAAGAATCGGTATACTAGGCAGACGCGTCCTATCGTAGACTACATCATTGCATAACATCAGGCAGGTTGGAGTCAAGCGCAGGCCTATTTTAAAATAATAAAAAATATACATGAAAATGAGCTTAAGGTCGGATGATGTATGGTGGAAGTACGACATAAGTAAGTGCCGCCAGGGTCCAGCGGTAGCAATGCGGTGTCTACATGTATCTTGTAGATGGAGTCTGTATACACATTACTGACCACAGAACATTATAACGGATGTGTATGAAGTTCATGTTATATCCGCCCAAACAAGTTTTATGAATCTGTCAATGTGCAGGTCGATAACAGAAGGTTTAGTGCGATCAACTTCGAGTTGAAATGGTATTTTACCACAATAAACTACAATTTGCCTGATGTAAAGCTATGATTTAGACTGCGCTGCCGTGTCAGGCGTATGTCCGTTATCTTAAGATACATGAGTTACGTGCAATAAGTGTAATTAGTTTTTATTTTACGTCCTTTAAGTACAGAGCTCAAAATTTTAAAAATATATAGTACCAATCATTAATAAGACACTATTGCGTAATTCACGTAACTATGATTTTACCTCATATAGTAATGGTTAATTGCTGTAAATTAAGATACAGTGCAGTGCGTGACAGGTTACGATTTTATAACTCCGTTAGCTATTACATACATGAATTTGCCGTGACAGGTTCGTCAATCGAGCCGCCGCCGCCCGCCGCCCGCGCCCTCTATCCCTTTCGGATTGTTTATTTGAAATTTATTGACGGTCACGGTCATTACGCGCTCCGTAAAAATAATACTTATAGTGCATTATCACTTCAATTAAAGGATATTGTGGATTATACTTACGTAAATTGATTATTATACTTATAAAATGACTGATCCGAGACGTTTATTAATGCTAAACATGGCAAAAAGACGTAAAATTATAGAAAACAGAGGAAATGTTATTAATTTTCAAGAACTAAATTTAGAAATAAGAACTGCTGATTGTTCATTGACATCGGGATTTGAAGAGTCAGTTATGAGCCCATTATCGGGCAGCATTCAAATTAATTGCGATCAGTCAATACCATTGTCACCTAAGGAATATGCAGAACTTCAGCCTGTCTTATCAAGACCTAATTTCGATCAGTCAATACCGTTGTCACCTAAGGAATATGCAGAACTTCAGCCTGTATTACCAAGACCTTATTGCAAGCAGTCAATACCACTGTCACCTAAGCAATATGCAGAACTTCAGCCTGTCTTACCAAGACCTACTTTGCCAGAGCTGAACAAAGATGATTTAGCTGAACTGAACGAAGATGTGCCTTTTTCTGACAGCATCAGCTTACACACTATCGATTTGCCGACTTTTGATTCATCAATACCTTCTGAAATTAGTTTTGTTAATACATCAGGGCAAACATATAATCAAGAACATTTTATTATGAAACATACCTCCACTCCAGAACAATCTAATAATATTGATTCAGATCAACCATGCCATAGTGACGACTGCTTCAACAATCCAGAAAACCCAAATCTAATGCCACAGACAAATCCCGCAACAAATAGTGAAGACGACATAAATAATCCTTTTGAAAAAAGCGCCGAAGAGTTAATACAACAACTTAGTAGCGAAGACGTGGCAAAAACATCTGATAATCAACGTCCTAAAAAAAGAGAACGAAATCCAGTTAAAAGACTTGAAATAGAGAAAAATATATATATCTTAAAACCACCATGCAAGAATGAGTGTCGTAAAAAATGTTATGAAAAATTTAATGAAGAAGAAAGAAAGGAACTTTGGTCTAATTTTAGAGCACTTGATAAGCAAGAACAAAGAAATTTTATATCTAGACATATAATAAAATCGAAGAAGTCGATAATAACGAAAGAAAATTCCAGGCGACATAACACCCTTACTTGGAAGCTCCGGAATACTACAGTTTGCAAAACTTTTTTTTTAAATACACTTGGGTTTAAAAATGATCAAACTGTAGTAACTGTATTAAAAGCTAATTTTAAGCACAATATTAAAAATGTCAATGAAGTACCAGCAGCACCAGAGCAGCGTGGTCGAACTAGGCCATGGAACTCGTTTCCAGGACAATATAAACAGGACATCAAACAATATATAGAGAAGATTCGCCCAACTGTTTCGCACTATAACGTGGCTCATGCTCCAAACAGACGTTATTTGCCATGCGGAGTATCTTTCATGGATTTATATAGATCATACATAGTTTTCTGCGATCAAACTCAACAAAGAAAATGCTCCTGGGCATATTTTCATGGCATCATCAAAAAAATGAATTTGTCCACGTCTCTTCCTAAACAGGATATTTGTACTTTGCGCCAAAATCATAAAGAGAAGAGAAGCAGAGCACCAATGTGAGCAATGTGATTGCCAGTACTGCAATATTTATCCGACACACTTAAAAAATCGTAATTTATCACGACAATGTTTAGAAGAAGACATTAAGAACACTGATAACACAAAAAAAGTTTTTACAGCAGATATGCAAAAAGCAATATGCGTGCCGAAATTGGTAACTAAGGACTATTATTTTTCACGTAAGTTAGTATTGTTTAATGAGACTTTTGTATCTCCTGGAAAGAATGAGCCAGCTTTTTGTATAGTATGGCATGAAGGAAAAAGCGGCCGAAAAGCGTTTAACATCGCCTCAGCTTCACTTTATCATAAATTATGCTAAGCATATTGAAGAAATTACAATTTATTGTGATAATTGCACAGCTCAAAATAAAAACAAGATACTATTTACTACAATGATTCGCCTGATAAACTCAAAGGTTTTGATTACCACCAAGAAACTAAGATTTGTTTATCTGGAGCCTGGTCATACTTATATGGCAGCTGACGCTGTGCATGCGTCTATTACCAACAAGTTTGAAAAACAAAAAAATATGTATGATCTTAATGATTATATTAACACTATGAGAGCTTCCCGTAATAACATGGTTATCAAATTAATTAATCATGATGATATGATTATATTTAGTGATGAGTTGAGAAAGAATGCGTTCCCAAAAAATTACAATATTCAATCTCTAAAAGTGGTGGAGTTTCGACGAGATTCAACGCACATATTTGTGAAGAATGCATATGATGAGAAGGAGTTCAAAGATTTGGATGTGTTTCGCAAAAATGTTTTGAATATGGACCAGTCAGATTTCTTGAGTGAAGTACCGCGTGAGGTAAAAAGTAGGGGAATAAGCAAGACAAACAAAGATGATTTGTTGAAATTGTGTGATTCCCTGCCCTATAACTTCCGGAAGTTTTTTGAAGATTTGGAAGTAAGTGACGTTTTGGATTTAGACGGTGACATTGACATTTGAGAAAATAAGAAAATTTTCATGTTAGATTTTTTTTAATTTTAGTTTTTTCTTTTAAATAAGACAGACAATTTTGTTTTTAGTTTTCTGTATTTAAATTTAAAGAGCCTAATTTTGTTTTTAAATTTTTTTAAATTAGAAAGTCTAAATTTGTTTTTTCATGAAGACTGATTATGTTTTAATAAAAATATTTAACATTTTAGCCAATTGTTTGCTTTTGCTAATACACCTGTTTGTAGTCAGGCCAATTTCAGTTAACTTATATATAACCTAGATTGGCCGAATATGCATTAAAGGACTTGTCACAGGTAAGTCGTGTATCATAACATACAAGGCGTTGCGTAACAAGTAATGTATGGTAGGCTTGTCATGCCTATCTTTGTTGTCAAGATTATTATAGTAAATATGGATATTTATACTAAAAAAACTGTATCCCGATATCTTTTACCCTTAAATATGTTATATTATTGAAATATATGATAGTTATTTGCGTACAATTTCTAGAAAAGAGCACATATCTGAAAAAATCTTTAGAAGGCGTTTGCTCAAAACTATGTTTTTCAAGATAACAGACATACGCCTGACACGGCAGTGCGATTGAACGCGCTTGCCCAATATACCGATTCGCTAGTGATTATTAATGATTTTCTGTGGCAAGAATATGATATTCTTTTATTTGTCAAGGATTGAAAATGTCACTTGACGTTAGACCTTTGTATTATTACTTAGTTTACATAACGAATCCCGAACTCTAAGCTACAATGCCATTTATCGGAGTATATTGTTATTAATTTGCAATTTAATACAAAAAATACACGGCCTTTATATTTTGTTATCTAAAGACTCTATACTAGTATAAATGTCAAGATGACAGACAAAGACAAACGAATCATAGACCTATTTTAGATATAATGAGCTAATAAGACTTTTTGAATACGCGGGTTAGATTTTAGAAAGAATTTAGTTTTGACGTGACAACGTCTTATAAATTGGTTTGCCGGGTGACACTTCAAGAAACTGCGTTACGCTCCGCTCACGTTATGCGCTCACAATGAGAGCGAGTGAGAGGCACGCGTCCCTTCCACTCGGGCATGGTTAGCCCGCCTAAGAGCGAGAGAGACAGACATAAAAAGTGAAAGGCACGCGTCCCTTCCACTCGAGCACAGTTAGCCCGCCTAAGAGCGAGATTCTTTGTATAAATTAATGTTTTAAATATAATTCTTTGTATAAATAAATGTTTTAAATTGTTACTATTATTTCATCCTTCTTCCTACTATACGAATGAATATTCACATTAAAATTATTTTACCACTCAAAATCGTTGTCACGTAAAACTTTCGCCCGTATACCGACTTTACAGGCAACTAATTTTTTTGTACATTATTCGAACACATTTCCATCAAATGTTCATAACGTTCTTTTATTTTTTTTATCAACACAAAATCAGTAAATTATTTACGATCTCTTTTAACGGGCCGGTGGTGGCGTGGTTGGTAAGATACTTGCTTTTCACGCCGCAGGTCGTGGGTTCGATTCCCACCCGAGACAAAAATTTGTTTAAATATGTCTGTTTGTCTTATGTCTGGGTGTAAGTAGTATATTACCAGTTATCTGGTTTCCATAGTACAAGCTCTGCTTAGTTTGGTATCAGATGGCCGTGTGTGTTAATGTCCCACTATATTATTATTAATAATAATAATACCGATAAAAGTGACAGGGACCTTAGTGAGCGCACAGCTAGTACGACAGCGCAGAGTCTATTGTCGCAGGTTGTATTAATTGTGCCAAATTCCAAGCCATCAGTGGCATCACACTTTAAACCTTTTCAGTGTCCCATTGTTGGGCACCGATTTTCTCTCAACTATATTACAAGTTGAGAGAGTTAAGACCTTAGTCCACACGCTGGACAAGTGCGAGTTAGTGGGTATCACATGTTCTCAAATGATAAGTCTTTAGACATGCCAGTTTCTACACTATGTTTTCCTTCGCCGAAATTGAGCAGCGGCTATGAAACAATTCGCACAAAGATGTGTGGGCACAACCGAGGATCAAACCCGCGACCTTATATTTCAAAGGCGAGGCCTATCGGCCACCGCTACACTGATGCATAATAAATATTAAATTGGACTTATCAGATTGTCAGACAGTTTTGTATTGGGACGGTGACCATGCTGAGACAATCCAGTTGAACTTCTGCGCTTCATCTGTATAGTATCATAATTTAGTTTCACGTCATAACTTTACCGTTTTCAAAAACCTGTCGGGTTTGTACTTCTGACACACTTATTAATTAATTTCAATAATACTGTCAAGGTTTTAACTTTCGATACAATTTATTATAAACTTCCACCCGTAGCTTTGCCCCCGTGGTACTAGTTCCCTGTTACACCCCTCAAGGGGTGAGTTTGAAAAAAAAAAATTGGTTGCCTGTAAATTCGGTATACGGGCGAAAGTTTTACGTGACAACGACTTTGAGTGGTAAAATAATTTTAATGTGAATATTCATTCGTATAGTAGGAAGAAGGATGAAACATAGTTGAGTGGGAGAGAGACGCAAGGCATTCGGCGGGCCTCTCTCTCGTTCGGTGACTCATCGTAACGTTACCGAGCGTTACACTTTTTCATAAGTGCCTCCCAGCCGCAACCTAATTTAAGACGTTGTCACGTCAAAATCCTATTATATTACACACCTAGACCTCATAGACGGGCCGGTGGTGTGTGGTCGGTAAGATACTTGCTTTTCTCGCCGCAGGTCGTGGGTTCGATTCCTACCCGAGACAAACCTTAGTGATAAACATTTGTGTTTGTGTCGAGTCTGGGTGTAAATATCTATTATAAGTATATATTTACAAAAGAAAAGTATTATAATAATATGTATAGTATTTACCAATTATTTGGTTTCCATAACACAAGCTCTGTTTAGCTTGGGAACAGATGACCGTGTGTGTTAATGTCCCAAATATTAAGACATTATGAAAGAGCCGCGGTGGCGCAGCGGTACGGGCCTCGCTTTAGAAACATAGCTTCGCAGGTTCGATTCCCAATAGTGCCTACACATCTTTGTGTGAATTGTTATATCGCCGCTGCTCAATATCGGTAAAGGCAAACATCGTGAGGAAACCAGCATGTCTTAGAACTGATCATTCGAGGACATGTGACATCCCCAAACCGCACTTAGCCAACGGGATGAAGGCATACACTCTCTCAACTCGTGAGATAGTTGAGACAAAACCCGTGCCCAGCAATGAGACACTAAAAAGGGTTGAAGTGACTAGCTAATAACCTGGGTTTTCCTCTAGAAAGCAATGACTCAAGAATGTTGTGAGTCTAAGATCTATCATTAAAAACACATCGATGTTAAGCCGCGTTCACAGTTCTGAGAAATTATCATTTCTGTGAAGATGAGTCAGATTTGTTACATTTGGAATATGAGTCACTAGGACCCGCCCCGACTTTGCACAGGTAGCAGAGACGAATTAATGATAATAATAATAATATTTTCATACAGACACACAGCGCCATCTAGTCCCGAATTAAGGAATTATATAGGCTTATGTAATGGGTACTAGGAACAGATATAATTCTTTAGTAGGTATTGAAATAAAACTACTTTTTAACAGATTTTATCGCGGTTTATTTTAGATTTTAGATCCCGACGTTTCAAAGTCTTTTCAGACTTCATGTTCATGGGTGGACTGAGGTATTTGACGTCCAAAAATATTAATCACAATTATTACGTGTATAGTCTATGATTATTACTGACTACCTTCAAACATTAATATTTAAGTTGCGTTCCGATTTAAGCAAACTGAGCTCACAGTGTCTTGAATTCTGAGTTGATTTTGCTTGGGTTTTGGTACAAGTAAACCATTTTCTCTGTTAAAATTAGGATGTTTTTTTAATTTCAATAGCTTCGCGGATCATTCTTGGTAGGAACCGGTTTTCTTTGACAAGGACCTGTGTTTTATCAAATCTCAGGATGGTTGGGGCCTTTTTGAGCATATCGGAACGCAACTTAAATACCTATTAATGTTTGAAGGTAGTCAGTAATAATTGTGATTAATATTTTTGGACGTCAAATACCTCAGTCCACCCGTGAACATGAAGTCTGAAAAGACTTTGAAACGTCGGGATCTAAAATCTAAAATAAACCGCGATAAAATCCGTTAAAAAGTAGTTTTATTTCAATGTGTGATATTCGCGTAAATCTAAGACAATACTATCTTAAGTAGGTACTTTTTTTTTGTAAAAAATAAAGCTCATCATTTGGCTCATCACACAAAGATATGTCCTGGGTGTGAATCGACCCACACACATAAAAAACAGGTAGATTTTTCTAATAAATATATCTGTTCTTAAGTTTGGGCGCTCACACATCATTCGCTGTTCTCGTGTGATCAGATTAAAGATCTACAGAGTTCCACTTGCATTTACAAAAGAACATAAAGAAAATTGGACATCTTACTTAAATCTATAAAAAAAATGAATCCATATTTCCCTTGGTCACGCCATCACGAGTGAACGTCTGGACCGATTTCGCTAATTCTTTTTTTAGAATATTCCTTGAAGCATGAGGATAAATAAAAAAAATAATAAGTAAATAAATAAATATTCTGGAGCAATAACACACACGGTCATCTGGTCCCAAGCTAAGCAGAGCTTGTGTTATGGAAACAAAATAACTGGTATGTACTATACATATAATACTTTTCTTTTGTAAATATATACTTATAATAGATATTTACACCCAGACTCGACACAAACACAAATGTTCATCACTAATGTTTGTCTCGGGTGAGAATCGAACCCACGAGATGTGGCTTGAAATGCAAGTGTCTTATCTATCGGCCATGGGTCCGTCAAATTTGTATTTGATCGAAATGTAGTTTAGTTATATTCACGTTACACTTTATTCTAATACCACTCGGGATAAGCCGCAAGAGTAAGGAAGTGTTCAACAATGGGATATTTTTTAAAACGTATAAGACAGTAAAAATTTGTCAAAAAAGAATCTGAGGTTTTATTTTGTAAGCGACGACCTGAATTTAAAACTACATTTTAAAATTAAAACTAATTTGAAACGATAATAAATTAAAATTTATTCATGCAGTGTAAAATCAACTTTACATTAAATTGACAGTTGGGTGTAAAAAAAAAACTGAGTCACACACAGCTGAGCACAGGTCGTTGGCACACATTCACAGACCATAGACTATATACATAGACAATGTTTACTTTTTTAATTCTACCAAATTATTATACAGCCAAAATTATATTACGAAATATAGGTCAAACAGTTTCGCGTGGCTTTAGAGTTCTGTAGCGAGCTTGATTTGCACAATTAGGTTATTATTTAGGGTGCTGCTGTATGCGAAGGGTGTCAGTAACACTATTGCTAAGCGTCCTTTTCGTCTGTCTGTCTCATAATCCGTAACCATCTCTTAGTAGTCTGTGTCCGTAACGTAGTAATCGAACTGAAACCTCCCTAATAAAATTTTAAATTCCAATTTCAAAAAAGGTCGAAACACGAAATAAAATAATATGCATAGTAAAAAAAATATACTTCACATTTAGAACTGGCAATTTAAAAATATAAAATTTATTTTAAAATTAGAATGATCTAAGGTCCGTTCAGAGTTTTCTTGCCTTTAGCCACTTTGTTCTTTGCTCTAGAAATACCTTTAACTGATACATTGGTAAACCTGAAAACTAGGTACGACACCATGGCTTTTAGGTTAGCCAACATAACATAGCAGAAACAGCTAAAACATTCTTAACGGACGAATTAAGCAAACGTTATTTTACTATCGAATTAGCAATCGGTACCAATCGGTATCGATTTAAAATCGATTTGTGCTACTCGGATGATTCGCAAGTGCCTTCGACACACATAGATGACCTAGTCGGTCCTCCGCAGGAAGTGAAAGTTTGTGCGCCATCAAAATGAGGATGTGTGTCTCATTCTTAGTTGTTTTACTCCGATTTTACCAAAGATGGCTATTCATGAAGTAAAATCGATACTAATATTATACATATGAAAGTAATTTCAACATAGTGAACTATTGCTATAAAAAAAAACTTTAAAAAACTCAATAAAACTTTTTGAATTTTGAATTTTGACGGGCGTCGGTGCGGTGGCATGATCGGTAATATAATTGGTTATAATGACGCAGGTCGTGGGTTCGATTCCCACCCTAGACAAACATTTGTGTGCAAGAACACGTTTGTCTGTCTTAAGTCTGGGTGTAATTATCTATATTTAAGTATGTATTTACAATAGAATGAGTTTTGGCATATTAGATCGTACCAAAAACTGCTTCAAATTGACTGTCCTAACGTAATAATTTTCATAAAATCAAAATATTATTATATTATTTTAATTACCAGTAGATACTAATAATAGTTAACAACGGTACAGTACGCCATCTTTCTAAGTACCACTCGGGCGAAGCCTTATAAATAAATGTTTTGTATTCCCACTGAAAATAATTCGCAATCACGAGTGAATCAGTATATTGGGCGAGCGCGTTCTATCGTAGTCTACATCATTGCTTAACATAAAGAATAAAAAATTAATAAAAAAGTGGTCCTATCATAAAAACATTTTTTTATTCTGCAACAGGCTTGCGCTTGACTACAACTTGCCTGATGTAGTCTACGATGGAACGCGCTTACCTAATATACCGATTCACTCTTGATTACCAATGAGAAGGTGGCAGTGGAATGTGGCTCCATAAAACAAAAATTGAGTATTATCTCTATTTACCAACTTATCTAGATGTAAGTAATTTGTAGGTACATTGATTCGTCACATACCTACGTAAACTGCAAAAGTTTTTATTCGTCACATACGTAAACTCAAAAAGTTAATATTCGTTACATACGTAAACTCAAAAAGTTAATATTCGTCACATACGTAAACTCAAAAAGTTAATGTTCGTCACATACGTAAACTCAAAAAGTTAATATTCGTCACATATGTAAACTCAAAAAGTTAATTTCCACTCAAGATGTTGTGTTGTAGCACTTTCTTACTATTGTTGCTGCAAACGTTTGTGTTAAGAAAACGAAAGTGTTTCTACAGTGAAACGATATTATGTCTGTTATCCTGAGTTTACTATTAAGTAGGTACTTACTTAACTAAAGATACCTCTTGTACCTACAAAGAAAGCTATAAAGTTTAAAGCAACGACGGATCGGTGGTGTGGTCGGTAAGATACTTGCTTTTCACGCCACAGGTCATGGGCTCGATTCCCACCCGAGACAAACATTAGTAATGAACATTTGTGTTTGTGCCGAGTCTGGGTGTAAATATCTATTATAAGTATTTATTTACGAAAAAAAAGTATTATATGTATAGTATTTACCAGTTATCTGGTTTTTATTTATTTAAAGGGAGTACCTATCTAATATGTATCTACTAATTCAGTTATCGAATTATAGAAGATTTTAATTGCCTTCAAACACGAATAAAGCCACGTTTTCTAAAAATGAAACCTAGTTAGATCGATTAATCACCCCCAAAACTAATTGCAAACTAAATTTCATGATAATCGTTTCAGCTACTACCGAGATTCAGATTGTATGTCACTTTTTTCACTATTTAGTGTCCCACTGCTGGGCACGGGTCTTCTCTCAACTATCTTACCAGTCCTTAATCCACACACGCTGGCCAAGTGTGAGTTGGTGGATGTCACATGTCCTAAAATGATTAATTCTTAGATATACCGGCTTCCTCACGATGTTTTTCTTTACCGATATTGAGCAGCGGCGATGAAACAAAGATGTGTGGACACGATCAGGATTCGAACCCGCGACCTTATATTTCTAAAGCGAGGCCCGTACCGCTGCGCTACCTCTGCTCTGATTGTATATATAGATACTAGCTTCCGCCCGCGGCTTCGCCCGCGGAATTGATCTCACTTATCTTGTTTCTCCATACAAATTTTAGAACCCCATTTCACCCCCTTAAAGGGTGAGTTTTGAAAAATCCTTTCTTAGTGCACCCCTAGACCTCATAAGGAACCTATGTACCAAATTTGGAGTCTCCAGACCCAGCGGTTTGGGCTCTGCGTTGATATGTCAGTCAGTCAGTGAGTTTCTTCTTTTATATATTTAGATTTATTTATATCAGGAATTGCTTTGTAAACAGGTATTAGATTGATTTAGGGTTCCGTACTTAAATAGTGCAGACCTTTTATCTGTCAAAAACAGATAGAAAAAAAAGAAAGAAAGAAAATGATTTTTCTTTACAAAAGTTTTCAAAATTCATTATATTTTTTTAAATGTTAGTAAAATATGTATATCAATAATTTTCGTTCTTCATTACTCTAGCTCTCAACTTCGTAAGTAATGGTCTTATATAACAATATCAGACATATTTTTTAAATACTTCTGTTGCGTATTATTTGACGCACACAGTATTTTAATTATTTTATTATTAAAAATAAGGTTCCTATAGGCCGACCGTTTAACTCGCGTATCGCCATCTAAGGTACAAAGTCGTAAAACATTAATTAAACCTCATAAAGAACTATTTAACCACAGATAAAAGTAATGTAAGACTATTCGTCACTAATATTCGTTTGAATCATCATCACTGTCTGTGCAGCTTGAGGAATCAGAATCTTGGCGATAGGCGATACGCGAGTTAAACGATCGGCCTATAATTGTAACAGTTGTTGGTACAATATAGTGGCTTAATTAAAAAAATAACTTACCTTGAGAATAATCCATATTAAGTATAACAGGGCCGGCTCTCACAGTACTCCAACAAAAAACTTGAAATATTAATAAAGCTAAAGTAAAATTTAAACATATCACTCTGAAATTGTCGATAAAATTAAATAAAATACACTTTTTGTGGACATCGTTCACTTTGTCACTATCCTCACTTATGCCTGTTTGGATTTGGTGGCTGTACGGCCATGTGCTAAGAGGTGGACCCATTTTGTGTGTGTTCGTTTGTCGCTATGATTGTTGCATTGTTTGTTGTATTGTAATTATCCTGAAACAAAAGAAAAATACATTAATTTTTGGTTAATACATTTTTTTAAAACATTTTTTTTGCTAATATATTTATTTACCATATAAAATGTATAATTGACAAGAAAAATGATCTAATTAACAATCTCTACACTAACTTGTATAGAATTAAACTAATGCCTAACCTAAACTAATGGGTCAAAAAATTCTTCCGCATCGTTATCTTCTGGAAACGTACCCAGAAGACTAGCAGCATTGCCACGCCTTCATGACTATACGGGTGAATATCCCCGCGGCAAATTTTACGTGTCCACGTTGAGAATCGAGGTGTTAAATTATAGGATGTTTTTGATTTTTTTTTGTAGTGAACTTCGTAACTTGGTGCAGTTAGGGCCACATATGTTTTTTTTTATAAGTGTGTATAAGTAATCAGGAAAAAAAGAATCGCCTGAAAATTCAAGTTTGGTGGCCTGTCCCAGTTCCATTTTTTGATACAATTGCACTCACCTAAGTCACAATCTAAGATACAATACAAAATAAACGATTTTGTTATTATATGCATAAGACACATTATCTGAAAACAATGAAACCATATTAGAAAATTAAATTTAAAGGCACTGGATACTCAATCAAATTTTGTCCAAGCAAATATCAAAAATTTGGTGACATTTGTTCAACTTACTTTAACGTGAAGTTACGTACGTATGCGATCAATCGCGTTTTATGATTTAACATCTCTCAGTCGTGCGCCGGCACTTGCGCGTAAAAGGTGTGTGATTAGTGCTGTGATTTCCCGCCAAAAACGTAAATATCATCTTGGGTGGCACGGGGGACAAGAAATGTTCAATTTTGGTGGATCGATTTGCTGTTAATTTAAAAGTATTTTAACAGTAAGCTACACGTTATACGTAGTGACTTGGGTTATGCATTTAATCAGTGATAATAATTTAATTGTTACTTAAATCCCTTATTTTTAAAGCTTTTTTTTATGTCTGGTTCCAATTTTGGTGGCTCAATTTTGGTGGCTTTGGTGGCGTTTTTCCCTTTTGGACAGTAAAAAAGCGAATTATAATAACATTTTTTTACTAAGTAAGACCATTTATTATTTATTAGATCCTAATCTCTCATTACCACCACGAATAGCAAGACCTCTTGAAGCCAAAAATTTCACTAGGTACTTCAACAATCCTCTTAAGCACATTCTTCCAACGGGTAGTTATTTTCTGTTCGTCTAGTAGTTTTTATTGCTGCAACATAATTCATCATAAATTCCCTGAGCTGTAATCTGCTCTTATGCTCTATCAATAAGTTACCTACTTATATGCTTCCAATCTTTATATCCATTAGGAGAACTTCAATTATGTCCAGAACCAGTAACGGTATTAAATAGGCGGCAGCAATAACAGTATACAGATTTATTTAGTGGTGAATAAAGGAGCCATTTTCTTTCTAAAGACTCCTTATTCGTCAATTAACAAATAAAATAGTTTACTCAAGTATTAGTTTTCGTTTTACCATTTGAATCTAGAAAACTTGTAGAAGTTTAAAAGAAGTCACTATTTTTATTTTAGTAAAACTCTGGCCCTTTTTGAATTCAAATATCATGGACTTCTTCCGGTAAAATGTCACCACAGTAAGTACCAGGGTCAGGAGACACATACATTCTCTAAGCTTGCAGTTGTTAGTTCAAAGTAAGTAGCTTGACCAAATGCCCAAAGAAATAGATAAAAGAATTGTGACGGAATGATAAAAGTATTGCGCCTTAAAAGAAGTCATGAAAAACAAGGTACTGGGCATAAAGATCAAGAAAAAGATCTTTGATACCTGCATAATACCCTGTATCACTTAAGGATGTGAAACCTGGGCTTTGACAAAACACGATAAGAACAAACTAGCAAGATGCCAGAGACAGACCAAATTAACAGACATACTGTCACATATTAGCAAACTCAAATGGAGGTGGACGAGACATATGCTCCGCTGCTATAAGGAAGAAAGAAGCAAAGAGGTGACAGTTAGCAAAACAAGAAGATGGGAAGATGACCTTGAATTGACCGTAGGACCTCTTTGGATAAGAGTGACGACAGACAGGAAGCAGTGGCAACGGTTGGAGGAGGCCTTAGCCATAAGGCACACCGAAATCATAGACATTTAGTGTAGTTTTTAATTTTTATGTTTTTTAGTTTTATCAGTCACAACTGTTCGGAACAGGCTTTATTATTATTAGTATTAAGTAGCTTGAAGTCGATGGTTGCGCATCTAGGTAATGTGTGTTTGTCGTTTTCCTAATACGTAACCTCTTTTTCCTAGTGATATTCAGAGGTACTTTTGTCTTGCGGGGATGAGACTGAATAATCCCTCGGCTTATTTGTTTCTCTAACTGTAATTTTTGCCCTTATTTCTTTTTGAGCTATTACTGATTTGCAAAAAAAAGTGTTATGTGCCTGACGAAAAAGTTTTCAGAATAAATGTGTGAGAGAAATTGTTAGTCCTTCGGGGCCCCTTGAGAATGGGGGCCCTGAGCACGAGCCTCGTGTGCCCTTATGGTAAAGACCGTATTGCCACCAGACGTTATATACAAAAATACAAATCTTTTCTCTCTACAATGTTAGTACAGATTAGTAGTTATAGATGAAAGTTGATAATTCCCGAAAACTTGTGAGATTCATTACATGAAAATTCATTGACAGAAAAATTCAATTTTGGTGCCATTGATTTTCAATTTTGGTGGGCACTTTCAATTTTGGTGGGCGATTTTCAATTTTGGTGGCCACACTACACTTTAAACTAAAATATCTCAAAAAGTTATCGAGATATTCTTAGACCTCTTGAAGATTATTTTAGCTTTGAATTTCTATTTTTATACTAGGTCCTTACATTTCACGAAAATTGAAGAAAAAGTTTTGCCACCAAAATTGAAAAAAAAAGCACATTGTTGATATTGACCCATACGGATCCCTTGCTGATTATTCATGGAATATTATTTTAAATAACCCCATTATGTCGAAGTCTAACCCGTGGTCATAAACGTCTTTTAACTAAAATAGGTTTATAATTCGTTTGTCTTTGTCTGTCATCTTAACATTTATACCAGTAAGAAAGAGATAAAATCCAGTTTAACTAAAGACGCTTAAAGATTTTTATGAACCCCCGTATAAGTCAAATAAGAAATAAGTCAAATAAGTCCTAAAAGCTCATTATAGCTAAAATAGGTTTATAATTCGTTTGTCTTTGTCTGACATCTTGACATTTAATACTAGTAAGAAAAAGACAAAGTCCATTTTAACTAAAGAGGCATATAAGATTTTTATAAATAAGACTGTTAAACTTTTACCCCCGTATTCATAAAAGTCTTATAAAGTTATTATAGTTTATTATACTTATTAATTCGTTTGTCTATGTCTGCCATCTTGACATAAAACTATTAAGAAAGAGACAAGTCCATTTTAACTAAAGAGGCTTATAAGATCATGATAAGTCAAACTATAACTCTTTTTTTTGTAGTTTTTTAAAATCTAATTTTATTAACACCTTGTATAACCTAAGTGTTTTCTCGTTAGTGATGGCTAGTGATAATGAGGGAAGTGATTCAGAATGTATCGAGATTGGCTTGTAACTGGACTTGAGAGCTGCTATACAGGAAGTGTGGAGTACAGTTAGGTACCCGGTCACACAGCCTTCTTATAGATAGGTAGTAGGTAAGTATCTTAGAGCATTTGACATGAGAACTGTATCCGCAACTTCTAGTACTAAATTGTTTCTTCCAGTTTTTGGGGGACTCGAGGTAACCACGTACAGTTCACATGTAAAAGTTATTTTTATGTTGTTATACTAAATCTAAATATATAAAAGAAGAAACTGACTGACTGACTGACCTATCAACGCAGAACCCAAACCGCTGGGTCTGGAGACTCTAAATTTGGCAAATAGGTTCCTTATGAGGTCGAGGGGTGCACTAAGTAAGGATTTTTCAAAACTCACCCTTTAAGGAGGTGAAACGGGGTTTCAAAGTTTGTATGGAGAAACAAGATTAGTGAGATCAATTTCGCGGGCGAAGCCGCGGGCGGACGCTACTATGTAAGAACATATTTCCATGAAATAAAAAATAAATTTAGCAAATTAAGGCCTATTTAACAATAATGTAGATGAAAACGCACGTTGTAAAATTAGCGGCCAGTGACCCTATCGAGCGCACAGCTGATTCAGCGGCCCACGGGTGATAGAAATTTCAGTATCAATAATAAACATCATCCATTAGCGATTACATACTTCATTTTTTTGTGCTAAGACATCATTTGATCATCATCCGCATAAAGCAGTCTACTGCTGGACAAAGGCCTCTCCCAATAAGCGTCATTGTATGTATTTTTTTTATAATTACTAAGACATAGTTATAAAAAATAAAAAATACGTATGAAGAATTATTTTTTTAAGTTTAGATCCTCGAAGTTTGTACACTGGTTAAAAAGTTTTGCCGTTTGCCCACGAGGTAGTCAGCATCATAAATAGTTAATACGGGAATCACAAGAACAGTTACACTATACATAATCCTGCGTCTGCGCAAAACATGTATCCTTGACATAGATCTAAACACATTATAGAGAAGATTCTATACATTTTTCACACTTAGATAATTGTAAAGTGTAATCCCAGCAGAAACAAAGAATGTAAAAATAACGCCAAGTCAATCATAATCTTTATTTGCATAGAATCCTGGTAAATATTAAAAAAGATGTAAATGATTAGTGCATTCAAGTACATTCAATTTTGTAAGAATTTCACAGTCATCTTTAAATAGTCATTGAAAAGAAATGTCTCGCTTGTAAGTAGTTCTAAAGATATCAAAACTCCTTTAATCATTTGATCTAACACGACAACACTAATTATATTCTTAAGTGCACTGTTTAGGGCAATTTCTTAATTCAGAAAACATAGAAACTAGTAGTAGTTTTATTCTTAAGTGACAGTGCACTTAAAAATAAAATGTTCTAACTAGCTACTCTACTAATTTAATGAAATAGTATGTAACTAGTTATATTTATCTTTTAATATCCACGACGTCGCGCGTACGTTAAGTTATTACAGGAAATATGACAGTTAATAGGCAATATATCATAACCGACGAAGAGTGGGTGATATTTACTTCTGCATACACCTCTAAAGTGTATTCTTCAACTTGATAATTACCAAAAACGGTAATAATAATCATATAGTGGGACATTAACACACACGGCCATCTGATCCCAAACTAAGCAAAGCTTGTGTTATGGAAACCATATAACTGGTAATATACTACATAATAATATTATACTTTTCTTTTATAAATATATACTTAAATATAGATAATTACACCCAGACACAAGACAAACAGCCATATTTAAACAAATGTTCATCTGTCTTTTTTCTCGGGACAGGTCTTATCCGTCGCTATTTGTTAAAATTAGTAAATAATTTTTATGAAGTAACTGGGTATTTCAATTTTAAAAAAATCGGAATTTCCAGTGGTTCCATGGTATACGGCTAGTCTAAAATCTAATTAAATTTAATGTTTGATTTTATTTTATTCTGCAATGTTAAGTAATGATGTACTCTACGAAGGAACGCGCCAGCTCAGTATACCGATTCATTCATGATTACGAAAGATTTTTCGTGAGGTGGCAGACGAATGAGCCTTTTTAACTTTTTATATTTAGTTACAGTATAACTATTACCTAAAATTAAAACTTTTAAAACTTTCTCCGTCCAGAACAAAGTTTCTCAAAATTCCAGAGTCGCTTTGAGCAACAAATCGTACGATTGAGCTGCAACTTGGTGCGGGCACTTCCATACTCCCCGATATAGTTAAAATAGACCTCATTTTATGTTGTGATGTTTTGAATCACTATTTTATTTAACAAAGAGTCGTTTATGTAGGCCTATTATTGTATATGACTTTATACATATAAATATTAATATATAATATTTTTATTCACATAAGTCAGCGTAACAAACTTTATTACTTCTATTAATCATAATAATCGTAATTAACATCCCTAACTCAGCCTCGCGACTCTCGCGACTTAGTCCAAATGAATTACTAAGAGCACTAAAAATTATCGCATTATTATCGGATTTTTCAGGGATGAGTCATCTTCCTTCCGATGAGTGAGAATGCACAGTCAATTTTCGTCACACGTGGTTTCCGGATGGTCCTGATCAGGTGACAATAAGCTTGGGGTAGATTTTTTGTGGTGGCATAATTTAAGACGGGGGTTGTAAAATGTTGTTCCGCTAGTTGTCCAGCGCAAGCCTATTTTAGAAAATTAATATACCTACCTTTATTTTTAAGAATCAATTAACAAAAGTATGTCCTAAGTTATTGTGAGAAGGAGTAAAAAAATATCTTTTTATTCCACTCTAAGAAAACATGCCTTGTACGTAGCTAGTAGAAATATTGAATCAAAATTTTTGCTTTTCATATGTAAACTCGTTGATGTCTTTTGTTAGAATAAAACGGATCCACCAGAATGGAACCAACCAGGTATGACCAACCAATATTATGTCTGTACAGTACTGGATTTAGCTTATTGGAATCGGTTCGCGTATCTTTAAGTCACACAAAAATAGATAAATATGTAGCCAATATTTTAAGTTAAATCTTTCTAAAAGACCAAAAAATTACGTCATCCCAATAACCAAGACAAATGACTTAACTGAATAACAATTCCAACACTAACCTATATAAAGAACTAAACTAACTAATACCCTAAAATAAACTAATGCTTCAAAAAATTCTTCCGCATCGTTATCTTCCGGGATCGTACCCAGAAGGCTTGCAGCATTGACGTGTTGGATGGCATTATCAGTAATTCACGTAATTTCTTGACGCGCCGGTCAAGTTGCGGTGCAGTTGCAACTAAGTTTACGTCTTAGTGCAAGATGGTATTTTTGTAATTCTTTAGCTGTCATACCTAATGTAAAGCGCTCGCATGACGCGAATTTGACGCGAGCGTATCTGACAGCGGTTGTCAAAATTACGAGACTACTAAAAGGGTTGTTTTCATCAAAACTTAACTGCAACTGCACTGCAACTGAACTTAAATACGTGAAGCATCCTTTGCAAAATATAAGCCTGCTTGTCACGTGTGTTGTTCAACTAGGTGTATTGACAACTCCTTAAAAACTAAACGTGGTTCTATGTCACTTTTAAATTGTTTCGCAAATACCTGAAGTGGTTCTTAATGTTCTTAGGACAATGGGGAAAGTCTGACTTGACATAAAAGTATTTACAAACACATCTAAAATCTAAATTTACAAGACCCTAATTTTGCTAACTGGACCCAATAATAGGTTTATTGGGTCCAGCTAGGGGAGAGGAGGACCCATCGGCACTGTGAAAGCAGAATATATTTTTTTTTTAAATTTAATTTCCCACTGGTGAGCTGGCAATTTATTATAATTAACAGCGGTAGAGCCACTGATATTTATCCAGGCTTTGTATATAAGGTTGTAAGTTCGATCCCCGGTTGAGTCGAGCGTCTTTGCATTTTATATTTGTGATGAAAAATAATTGTCGATATTGAGCAGGGTTTCGTAGCGAGTAGAGTGCTTCGAAGTCGGCAGGAGAATTTTCTGTAGTATTTACTACTGAAAGCGGGTCCACATGTAGAGCGACTCTACCTATCTGAAGCAGTTAACGACGATTCTGTAGTGTAGTGCCCTCTCAAGAAAATAGTAAATATTTTAATTTCATTAAAATCTAACTCCACTAGGGAAGTTGCAAAAATATTATTAACTCATTTTATTTTACAACTTTTTCAGCGCTACTGATATTTACTACCACGCGAAAATTATAGCTCTGTCGTACAAGCGTCTAAGCTGACCCGCGGGCAGACAGACGGACAGGCAGACGGACATGGCGACACGGGTTCCTAGTTTACTACAGAACCCTTCAAAGGATTTTAGTATATTTCTCAGTTAAGTTGCAAAACGAGGGCGAAACTGTGAACGTTAAGTACAGATAGCATAACAAGAGCGAATCTAGTAACAGTTATTTGAGTTAATAACTGTCACCTGCTTCCTGCCAACGGTACATCAACGAGAAACTTGACTTAGTTTGACTCTACTGGACCCCGATTCGCGCGCTTCAGACATTTATCTCGAAGGCGAATGTCGATTGAAAACAATTTTTGTATTCTCAGAGATAAGTCTATCACTTAACGCACGACATGCAACGAGTAGTTTATTTCAATCGACATCATATGTCGATTTCATTCGTTTTCAATCGACATTCGCCATATTTTTCGACATATGTTGAGTTCCAGATAAATGTCTACAACGCGAGGATCCGGGCCCGGGGCCCTGATTCTTGCTTTATCGACATTTATCTCTAATAGATATTAGACGAAAAAAAATGGCGAATGTTAATTAAAAAGTAATTAAATCTTTTTTCACACTTCAATTCCACCCTTCTTTTAGTGTCCCACTGCTGGGCACGGGTCTTCTCTCAACTATCTTACTAAGTTGAGAGGGTTTAGGCCTTAATCCACACACGTTGGCCAAGTGCGGGTTGGTGGATGTCACATGTCCTCGAATGATTAGGCGATGAAACAATTCACACAAAGATGTGTGGGCACGACTGGGATTCTAATCCGCGACCTTATATTTCTAAGGCGAGGCCCGTACCACTGCGCCACCGCTGCTAATCCTATACAATACGAGATAACTCTTTTATGGGTATACGTTTCTACAACAAACTTCCAAATAATATTAGGTAAATGACTATTAACAAATTTCAAATAATTAAAAAATCTACGTTATGTAAGAAAGCGTATTATAAAATGTCAGACTATCTAACGGATAAAAACGCTTGGAATTAAGTCGCTCTAATTCAACACAATAAACAAACAAAATGTGATAGATGGCAGTGTTTCTCAGTAGTTGCCTGTCATTCACTGCACGCACGGTAGGAAAAGAAATTTGAGTATTTTTATTTTTTAAACGCTCAATCTCAAAAAAAATAAAGCATATTTTCATTTCATTTAATTCCATTTCGATCAGTTTATAATGGAAATGTAACTATAGCTTAATGTGTAGCCGTGTGTACGCAGTAATTACGTTCATGGAAATTAATTTTAGCAATAATTGAGTCACAAAAAAATAATTTACTAACACAAAGATATCCGCTTCGGTAGTTTTTTAACAAAAACTTTAATAAGAACTACCTAACCTCTAAATTTAAATACGAAGATCAAAAAATCTCGAGTTGAGTCAAATAATAGTGTACTTAGAGAATCTTAGTTGCAGTTCAAAGTTTGGAATTGTGGCCGATGAACCGCATCACGCTGTCCCCCTGTTACGTATGGGACCTAAACAGAGCGGGACGGGTGGGACGAAAAGCGAGTGAAATTCACCTCTGCCTACCTTTAGATAATAAATAACTACATGTAGGAAACTTAAGAAGACCTCTCCTCATTGAAGGCAAGCAAGAGGCGGGAGATCTGTCCCCCGTCAGGGTTTACTCCAGCCAGCCAGTAAAGGCAAGCCGGAGGTGAGGGACAGGACCTTCTCCCTGGAGCACTCGGGTCCGTATGGTCGCTACGCCATAACAGCTCGCCACAAGCTGCCCTATGAGCTTATTATTATTATTATGTTTGTCTTTTTTTATCACGGAGCATGGAGCTCCGGACTTTTGAAAGACGTGCGTGGGGCCGAAGCCAACACGTAGAGGCCCGTTAGACAAATGTAATCTGAATGTAATGTGGCACCAACCGCCGATTATCCCTGTTCGCAATATAAGGTAGTCCAAGGACAATGCCCGGTTAGAGCAGGACTTTATTATTATTATTATTATTATTATTAAAAGAGTTGACAACATAAAAGAGTTGATAATTACAAAATTTACTTATATGTTTTAATTTTAATTTATAAATACCTACTGCAATTCTCATAATTATTATATTTTAATTTCAATCTGCAAATGTTTGTACGCGTGAAACTGTAGTAATAGAGTCCATATTTGACTTGTAAATTATTGTAATAAATAATGTGTAATAGGTTGGATGTCAATGTATCTTAAAGTTGTAATCTATACTCCTGTCATCTTCTTCTTCTAGTGCCTCTCCACTACTGGAGGTTGGCCATCAGCTCTTGGAAACTCTTCCTCTTCTGTGCACAGCGCAATGTTTGTTCTACTCCTGTCATCTTCTTCTTCTAGTGCATCTCCACTACTGGAGGTTGGCCATCAGCTCTTGGAAACTCTTCTTATTCTGTACACAACGATTTAGTTGTTTCTGTCTTGTTCTTCTTCTAGTTGCTCTTCATAGATTGACCATTTGTTGAGTCTCTGGGTCCGTGGGGCCCAGAAGCACGGTTATTTTTCAACCTCCAGTAGTGGAGAGGCACTAGAAGATGATGACAGGAGTAGAACAACTATTCCTCTGTGCACAGGAGAGATAGAGCTTCCAAGAGCTGATGGCTAACCTGGAGTAAAGGAGTACTACACCTGCGCTGTAGCAAATGATAATACAGTCATAGGTTCTAAGCTTAGTTACATTATCATAAGTAATAATTTGTAATTGCAGATACAATTTCAAATGTCACAGATTAAATTCGTATTTAAGTGAGATTGGAATCGAGAATCAAGAGTATGCAACCATAGAACTTTAAAATGGCTTAGGGGCACCTGTGCGAACCCAAGACAGGTCCCGAGTCCTATACAGAATACACCTATGCTCAAAGACAAGACAATCCCACCCAACCAACTTTCACACTAACGGTAAAACGGTCAACTGACATAGATACAAAAGACATATAATATCACTCTTATTCTTATACAAATAAGGGTCATATTATAAATCTGTAATATGATATGTGTAAGCAAATATCATTTTTGTATTTATTAGATATAAGGTTGGTTTTCTTTTGAAATATATTGAAACAGTTTTTGAGATCATTTAGCTAAGGATGTTATTAAGATTATTATAGACTAATAATTATTTTGATATTAGTATATTTATATTTTTACCTCGGTGGCGTAGTGGTATCGGTGTGGCTTTGAATATAGGTCGCGGGTTTGATCCTGCTCTATATATATTTTTTGACTTGCGATTGATTAAAACTTGCCTGATGTTGAGCAATGATGCAGTTAACGACGAGACACGCCCGCCGATATACCGATTCACTCGTGATTACGAATGATTTTCGGCGGAATTTTTGCTCCTTTATGGTTAAAAACTAAAGGAGCCAAAATTCCGAACCGCTCTCTTATATGGTGCCACAAAACACCGCACCGGAACATGGCAAGGTCGCTTGGAGGTGTGCTGGGTGGTCACTAACCACGACCGAAGCCTATCACCAGTTAATTACCATTTAACATAATTAGGTACCGGTTGATTGTCATCTGATTTGCACCACCCGGGGACCACGTGTGGGAATGCAAGTAGTACCAGGGGTGGTTCTTACGCAGAGAAAATCTAAATATATATTTTTTTAATCTGCGATAGGCTGGCGCTTCACCACAACTAAAAAAACAAAAAATATTAAATAAAACCAAACTCCTCTGAAACGGCTTGACCGATTTTTATGAAATCTTATATCTTTATTCTGTAGATCTGAGAATCGATCGTAATCTATTTTCGATAGGCCGCGCTTGCCCTAGATACCGATTACTCGAGATTACGAATGTCTGTTTTAATTAACTTATTCTTAAATTATTTTTTGTTTTTTTTTGCATTTGATGAAAATGCGACTATTTCGGAACGAACTTCTTTCAAACAAAAAAACATTATGCATAACGTTTCATGTATGACGGATGTCCGAACAAAACATGTCAAAACAAAAATTTAGATTTTTAGTTTTTTAGTTTTTTTAATATCTACTAATCTACATAATTATTACAAGTTTATAAGCCTAATATTAAAATAAAACTACTTTTTAACGGATTCTATCGCGGTTTATTTTAGTTTTTAGATCCCGACGTTTCAAAGTCTTTTCAGACTTCATGTTCACGGGTGGACTGAGGTATTTGACGTCCAAAAACATTAATCACAATTATTACTGACTACCTTCAAACATTAATATTTAAGTTGCGTTCCGATTTGAGCAAACTGAACTCACAGTGTCTTGAATTCTGTGTTGATTTTGCTTGGGTTTTGGTACAAGTAAATTAAGCACTGGGTCCCAAGCTGGTGGTATATTCGAAACGTTGGGATCTAAAATCTAAAATAAACCGCGATAAAATGCGTTAAAAAGTAGTTTTATTTCAATGTGTGATATTCGCGTTAATCTAAGACAATACTAGCCTAATATTGGTCAAAACTGTGGTATCTATTATTTAATAATTAATAAATAATAATAAAATAATTAAATAAAAATAAAAATAATAATAAAAATAAAATAATTAATTAAATAATAATAATAATTTCTATTAATTTTTATTAATTATTATCTAATAATATAACACAAAAAATAATGACCTTCGCTTTTTCGAAGTCAGCTGGAAACTTTGACACCTCGATGTTAGTTCGTTGACCGATCAATCATAATGCGGGCCGGTGGCGTGGTCGGTAAGATACTTGCTTTTCACGCCGCAGGTCGTGGGTTCGATTCCCACCCGAGACAAACATTAATGATGAACATTTGTGTTTGTGTCGAGTCTGGGTGTAAATATCTATTATAAGTATATATTTACAAAAGAAAAGTATTATATGTATAGTATATACCAGTTATCTGGTTTCCATAACACAAGCTCTGCTTAGCTTGGGACCAGATGACCGTGTGTGTTAATGTCCCAAAAATATTTATTATTTATTTATTATTTATTAATGATTGATAGATGTAATGAAGCAACGATTCGCCATTACAATTAGATCGTAAAGATTTTAGATTAATCTAAATGTCTTACAATTAATACTGTTTACACGCTCTAGTTTACAATATTATGAGGACATTTTGATAACAATCATTACGGTTTTTAACCGACTTCAAGAGGAGGTTGGGTGTATTTTTTACTATTTTTATTTAGTTGTCTGTACCCTTACCCCTATATTCATAAACTTCGTTTAAGCTCATTAAAGCTTAAATAGGTTCATAATTCGTTTGTATTTGTCTGTCATCTTGACATTTATACTAATAAGAAAGAGACAAAGTCCATTTTAACTAAAGAGTCTTTTAACTTTTTTAAGAATAAGGCCGTTAATGTTTAACATTACGAAAAAAGTATTCGAATAATATCTTTACTTTATCAAAATGCGTTTTCAAATTAATTTCTTTTGTTCAAAACATTAGTTAAAAAGAAAATAGAATTGCAAGAAATATAATAAAATGGATTGGCAACAGAATAGGTAAAATAGTTTGTAGATTTAAGTGCATTTTAAATGTTATTATCTTGACATGTTAAATAGTCCAAACGTCCATCAATGAGGCAGTTAATAGTCCAAAATATAAATAAATATTGTAAATCTCAGTTGGTATAAATATGCTATACTTACTATGATATTCTTGTTTTGTAACACAATATAATAATATGTACTTGGATAGCCGTAAATAATAATTTATTAATTTTATGTAAGTGCAACATAAAACCGTTTATCCACCGTCACCGTCACAGGGCCGTCGTTCGTCACCGACAACGAGATAAGAACGACGATTTAGCGATAGCTACACACTTACAATGGTGGTGTGTCTACCGTCACCGCCGTCATTCCGTTCGCTGGAATATCACTTAGTACGCCGCTACTGTTGCCCGACCCTCCAAGATAGGCCCCCATTCGATTACGGTTCCGGTCAAGATCAGACCGCGAGAACGCGAAATGCCCTCCGATCCCCTAAAAAACTAGAGTGTCCGACAACGTCCTGAGCCGAGGTTCATCCCCACATGGGGAGCCCTCATGGCAGTTGCCACAGTACTTGATCGGTTCGACCGTCCTCGGGCGGCTCACCGAAAAAGTCCCTTTCGGCCGATTGGGTTAGGTCATCAGCAAAAAAAATACTGCTGCCCGAGATTTTGATGGGCTGAAGTGGCGGCAATACGTGTCCATCTACGCCGCGTAGGCGCGGCACCATGCGCCGCGACCGCGACGTTGCCTTAATTGCACGCAATGTTTTACTATACCTGTCTGACAGTACTTGGCTGAGCCATCGAGATCGTCGCAGTGGAAAAACGGTGACGTCCCAGTGACGGTAGCGGTGGACAAACGGCCTAACTGTAACATACTTACATACTTAAGTAAATAAAAAATGCTTACTAAGTATTTACAAGAATATGTATTGTGTAGATTGGCAAACACAGTAACCTAAATTAATTATGTAAATTGCATAATGCAAAAGGATTTTTTTTATCAGCTCTAATCGATTTCAAGACGGACTTACTACGTGGTCATCTCACACCCCCTCATGGTAGTGGAGGAATCGGTTTCGGGGCAGTTTTGCCTCCTTGTCAAGTTGTTCAAATCGCTGACCGTTAACACGGGCAGGCCCTTCGTAGAGGGCTGCTTCAGCAGCCCGTGACTGCTTCCTTTAGGGGAGGGACGGGTCGGAAGCTGCGCAGGAGGCGATCTGACTTGGTGGAGGGCGTTAGTGCATTGCCAAAAAGTACTTCTACAACAAATCGCCATGTGTACGCGTCGTAACTTAAAACATTTTTGTTATCATCTACGGCTGGACATAGTCCTCTCCCAAGGAGCGCACTTTCGCCCTGTCTTTGACTCGACGCAGATCGTCACTTCACCTAGCGCTACTTAATGATTTTTGTTTGAAAGAAGTTTCTTTTTATTCTTACACAGGCATGCATCATCACCATCATTATCAGCATGGAGACATCCACGGCTGAACATAGAGCTCCCCTTTAGAACGCCACAGCAATCGGTTATTGGCCGATGACATCCGACGGCTTCTACTTACTTACAGTACTTCTGCAGATTTCCTCATTGCGAATCATATCTCGCAAAGAAACTCCGAGCATAGTTGTCTACTTGGCCAGTTATGCGACCTTGAGCTGATTAATTAAGCTGGAACATGCGTACAACGTGCCTGAAGTTAATCAATGATATGGTTTACGATGGAATGCGCCTGCCCAATATACCGATTCACTCGTGTATGTGGCAGTGGAATGAGGCTCTTTATGATAAAGTAGATCCAATAGATCTACCCTCTCAAATGATGTCACCAGACATTGCAAGGCCGGTTAGCGGTGCGGCTTTGACTAGTGGGTGGTCACTAACCATGACTGAAGCCTACCACCAGTTTATTGTCACCAGATTTGCACCACCCGGGGACCACGTGTTGTCTGTTAGGCAATCCTGTTGTCTGTTATAGTGAGTTTGGACCGGATCAACGTCAGCTGTCAAGTATGACAGGTGACATCGCAGAGCTGTCCGACTGAATGAATGTTGCCAATATATAGCTTTATGATTATGTATCTTCTTTGTCTGTATTTACTGTAACCATTTAAATAAATATATCTCTGGAACCCGTGCGAGTTAGACGTCCGCTGGCGAATCAGTAGATTAAATTACGAGAGCCAAGTAGAGCGGTCGTGTGCGGGGCTAATCCAGATTTTAACATAGTTTTACTTACTGAATCCCCTAGGAACCCATAATAGTTTAATATTGGGTAGTGCTCACCTCCTCCTCTTGCAAACCGGTGACGGGCCCGTGGCGTGGTCGGTAAGATACTTGCTTTTCACGCCGCATGTTGTGGGTTCGATTCCCACCCGAGACAAACATTAGTGATGAACATTTGTGTTTGTGGAGTCTGGGTGTAAATATCTATTATAAAATATAAATTTACGAAAAAAAAGTATTATATGTATAGTATATACCAGTTATCTGGTTTCCATAACACAAGCTTTGCTTAGCTTGAGACCAGTTAACCGTGTGTGTTGATGTCCCAGAATATTAAAAAAAACCTTTAAAATAATATCTAGTTATGATCTTACCATCATTTTATATTACACTATTATAGATACACATAATTTTCGGTACTTCAGACAGGAAATAACAGCCTCGTATGAATATAAATAAGTAATATTTGCACACAATACGCCCCAAAGTGTTGTTATTATTTAGTTACTAATAACGCATACTGTAAAAGAATAACTGTTATTCATTGTTGATTGTACCTCACTGCTAATTATTTGTTATCTATTGCCAGATCTTTTATATTTGATTTGAAATAGATTTCAGGAAATGGAGCGAAGAAAATTGTATTGCTAAAAAACGACTTCATAGAGAAGCCTGGAATCCGTTGCCGGCATCTATGTTTCCCGATCGCTATAATCTACCTATCTTCAAGTCACGAGTGAATCTGTATTTATTAGGTAAGCGCGTTCCATCGTAGACTGCAACATTGCTTCACATCAGACATTCTGGGCACATTCCCCCAAGGCCTCGATTCGGAGGAATTTTATGAAACCTAATCTAGATTCTAAGATAGAATTTAGTTTTTTTTTATTTTATTATATTTTCAGTATCCTTTGTTTTTAATATTTTAAACTAGCTTTCTGACAGCAGCTTCGCTCGCGTGTATATAGGTTATCGCGTCAAAATATTACCTTCTTTTTGCGCAGTCGGATAAAAACTATCCTATGTCCTTTCTCGGGTCTCAAACTACCTCCATACCCATTTTCATCCAAATCGGTTCAGAAGTTTAGGCGTGAAAGCAACACAGACAGACAGATAGAGTTACTTTCGCATTTATAATATTAAGTAAGGATGTAATGATGTGGTCTACGATGAAACGCACTTGCGTGTGTGCGTTGAAATTACACAATCTTATTCCCCCATCTCGGTTCCATCATCGGACAAGTAGAGGCTATGCACAAAGTTCGCACAAAGCAGTGACATGTGTTAGTACATACATATTATATACTAATCATTCGAGGACATGTGACATCTACCAACCCGCACTTGACCATCGTGTGTGAATTTAGGTCTAAACTCTCTCAACTCGTAAGATAGTTGAAAGAAGACACGTGTCCAGCGCTTTACTTCTGTATCTCCGTTTCCCGATAGATATAATCTGCCTGTCTTCAAGTCAAGAGTGAATCGGAATTTAATGGGTAAGCGCGTTTCATCGTACACTGCAACATGCAAGTTTTGGTCCAGCGCAAGTCTATTATGTTAAAAATCATGCTATAAAAAATTTGTTTTTGCAAGTACCTTTATCTGTTTTTCAAAAAAATTTTGAATTATTTTTTTTATTAATTTTTAATTTAAAAAGAAATTTTTTTTTATTAATTTAATATATTTAATTGTATTGTCTTTATTAAAAATTCGAAATCATGAATAGGTACCTATTGTTATTACGATAGGTACCTATTCACGATTTAGAATTTTATTAGATTTTATTACTATTGTATTAGATGCTATAATAATTACGTAAAAAGGTATACATAGATACTTCTCTTGCTTTCGCCCATAAAATGTGTTTTCTATGCGGGTAAATGAATTTTAGCAATTGTGCAATGAAAGTCAAACTATAGTAGGTACTTATTATGCAAACTCATCTAATACCGAAAAGTGTAGGCAGAGGTGAATATCATTCACTTTTCGTCAGCTATTAATAATAATATAACAATAATAATATAGTGGGACATTAACACACACGGCCATCTGATCCCAAACTAAGCAGAGCTTGTACTATGGAAACCAGATAACTGGTAATATACTACATAAAATACTTTTCTTTTGTAAATTTAAACTTAAATATAGATCAACTTAAATAGAGACTCAATTCAAACAGACATGTTTATCACACAAATGTCTGACTTGAGTGGAATTCGAACGCAGGACCTGCGTCGGGAAAAGCAACTATGTTGCCGATCACGTCATCACCCGGCCCGTAACAGGTGAAGAATACTCAATGCCCGCACTTGGCCAGCGTGTGTGGATTAAGGCCTAAACTCTCTCAACTCGTAAGATAGAGAGAATACCCGTGCCCAGCAGTGGGGTACTAAAAATGCTTAAAGTGAAATGTAGGTAGCGAGCCTTCGGCTTGCCGTTCATCGGGCACCTACTTCACAAGGTTTAAGCTAGGTAATTGTAATATTTACCGACCCGGGATCTGAGCTCAGGACCTCGCTCAGTTTCTTACGAATAGTCTGATTGCCTACGAGTTAGTTTTAAACATGTCAATAGTTCGCTGCCGACGTCTCTGTTTCCTGATAGCTACAATCTGCATGCCTTCAAATTTGAATTAGTATTTACTAGGCAAGCGCGTTACATCGTAGACCACATCATTGCTTAACAACAGGTATGTTGTGGTCATAAGCTGTAGCCATATTCCTAACTCAGAATAAATACCCATAACCAGCCATGTTGTTCAGTTTTAAATTAAATATTATTATTTTAAATGCACATAAAAAATTATTATCTTACTAGCTGCCCCAGCGAACTTCGTACCGCATATTTCTCACCTTATAGGGGTTAGTGATAGAAGGGTGAAAATTTAGGGTTGTATGTATTTTTAATGCTACATAATAAAAAAGAAATTAGGGGAACACCCCCTATCACTTAAAGGTTTGAAAAATAGATTGTAGTCGATTCTCAGACCTACTGAATATGCATATAAAATTTCATAAAAATCGGTCAAGCCGTTTCGGAGGAGTATGGTAACTAACACTGTGACACGAGAATTTTATATATTAGATTAACATTAACCGTAAGAAAGAATAGTCTAACTAAATTAGCACTATACCCTCGCCGCAAGGAAAACAAGGACACGGTCTCCCTAAATTTCGGGAAAATCAACCTTAACTGGCTACACCGAAGATCCTTTATCCCGAGAATGCACTGTAGCCGGTGTTAACGACCTTAAAACCTGCTATCTGATTATCTTGAGAAAGTCAATTGAATTCTCGCAAATAAAGCCTTCGTTATTACTGGCGGTGTAATTAAAGATCTTGGCCTCTGTGATGATAATTAAAAAAAACAAAGCTTTTTGACAAATTAAATAATATGGCGGGAATGTAACAAAGTTAGGATCAGTATTGTTTAATTGTATTAAGCAACATATAAACATTAATTCGTTTGTCGCAACTAATTATAATAATAGTTAATTAAAAAAATACAATTAATATTGCAGCGTATGTATACAACATACAATTTTTTTATCAAGATCATAAATAAGGCCAAGGTAACCCACGAATAAAAAAAATCAAGATTCATGGTGAATGGATCCGATACGAAATTTAAAAATAAAGGTAAGTTTGTAGCCATTGATCAAACCCCAGATCAAAAAGAAAGTCCTCATTAAGTTAGTACCTACTGCTAATAAAAAAGAATGTCATAGTCTCAAACAACGAAATCGGTCGTCGCGGCTCGGATTCCGTACGGGACCGTGTTTCGTTCATTTCACTGACCTACATTCAACACAACGGAACGTGCTAAGACGTCAGTCAAACGATAACACATTCTTAATTAAACATTCTTAGTCCTTGAAAAAAAGACAATTAATAATTAAAAAAAAAAACAAAAAAAAATGAAACGTAATGCAAAAGAAATGAAACTTTATATTATATGAATTTCGGAGTCTTAACATAATAATTAAAAAATGTTCGGAAGATTTTGTAATGACGGTAAGATTGTAAGTAACAAAACATGAAGTTATTTAATACTATCCATTTCTAATCCTCAAAAAGGGGCTCACAAATGGAGTTTACATTCGCATTCCTCAAAGATAAAACCCATTTGTGCAGTATCTAATCAAGTAAAATGTAGCTTTGCCATAGAAATGGTGAGATAAAAAGTGATTTATAGTTTTAAACGCGTTTCCTTGATACTTTAGCTACGGTCAAGCTTTTCTGTAAACGAGTTGATTTTATTTCTCGAGTACGGACCGCAGTAGGAAGAGCAACAACCTATGATTGCAGGGCCGTTATTCCCGATCGTCTTGACCGAGCACTGATAAATAAAAAAAACGGCAAATCTTTCAACCATAACTTACTTTATAAACGAACTGATTAAAAAAAAACAAAATAGCCAGGATAACTGTTCTTAATTGGTATTGTTTCGAATGATAAAATTCTAAATTTAAAAAATATATATTTTTAAATAATTAATGGTCATAGATTATTAGGGTCATCAGACGCAACGGTGCAAAGAAATCAATTTAATCACCTGTTTTAACGGGCACCAAGACGATTCTCACAATCACCACGAACTCATTATCCACCGCACTGAGGATTAACAGTTATTCGTATTAAAGATTAACTCACCGATGGACTCGGAATAAAAGTAAAAAAATTATAAAACCTATGTGTGTAAAAAGAAAACTTTTGACAGTTCACGTGCGCGCGCTTTTTATTGTAACTTTTTTTGAGGCACTAGCGTTCGCCTTGACCGCCACACGACTGCGGTCTTACTGAACGAAATGTCTTGGTGCAGCGGTTGTTCTCCAGCTAAGTAAACAGCGTTGCCATAGAAACACTTACCCAAATACATTGGAGATTTCTAGGTTACCAAACTCGTATAATAATATAATAAATTATGTTTCTTTTAAGCTAATCTTCAAATAACGTTATAGACCACGCAGTATAAAAACCTCTTTTATCATTTAAAAAAAAATATTTTTTTCTCAAACCAAAGAGGTTGAACAATATACTTATTTTTTTAATTTTCAGGGTAATCTCTATTCAGGATATGGCAACACTAAGGAAATTACTTTCCAACAGTTAGTTTTCGCTTCGTTGCACCGATTCCGGTTAGCTTTTGTGACTTAAAGAAAGCCTTCTTGAGCTTAATCCGTTATAACGATTATTAGCAATGCAAGAATTTTTTAACCCTCGACCAAAAAGATAGATCGTGTCCTATGCTTGACGTAAATATAAATAGGGTGACCGGTGATTGGTGTAAAATACTTAACACGTAATCACAGCTGGGCACGGGTCTTGTCGCAACTATATTACGAGTTGAGAGAGTTTAGGCCTTAATCCACACACGCTGGCCACGGGTTGGTGGTTTGTCATACGTCCTCGAATGATTAGTTCTTAGACATGCCGGTTTCCTCACGATGTTTACCTTCACCAAAATTGAGCAGCGGCGATGTAACAAATCACACAAAGATGTGTGGGCACGACTCAGAATCGAACCCGCGACCTTATATTTCTAAGCTGAGGTCTGTACCGCTCCGCCACCACTGAAAAAGATCAAATGGCAAATAATTATAATGTGAAATGAAATGAAAATATGCTTTATTTCTTTTGAGATGCGAGTATACATAAAAATAGTCCAATTTCTTTTCCTACCGTGCAGTGAATGACTGGCAACTACTGAGAAACACTGCCAAAAAACTCAGTAGGCTTTTTTCTTTTTTAAATGAAGTACTTATATCTAAATATTACATTTTGTTTGTTTATTGTGTTGAATTAGAGCGACTTAATTCCAAGCGTTTTTATCCGTTAGATAGTCTGAAATTTTATAATACGCTTTCTTACATAACATAGATTTTATAATTATTTTAAATAGTCATTTCCCTAATATTATTTGGAAGTTTATTGTAGAAACGTATACACTGCCCCATAAAAGAGTTACTGATTTTGTGGAGTCGAGTATGATGTGCTATTTCTAGTATTCAAATTAGGTATGCGTGTCGCTCATTTTTTTTATTGTAGCTTATTCTTTACGTGCAGGTGAAATACCATTTTAGACACATCACCGATCAAATGTTTTTGGTACTACATAGCATTATAGCGTCACGCCTCTATTATCCGAAAGTGTAGACAGAGGTGAAAAACACTTTTCGCCGGCTATGTTATAGGTCCCATACGTATAGGGGGTGAGTCTATTGCCGTTCAGTGGGCATAATTAAAAACTTCGAGCTGCTACTAAAATTTTCTAAGGTTAAAAAAAATTGTAAACAGAATCGAACCCGGGACACTTCGCGGCTATTAATTAAACAAGCTTAATATTAAACCACTGAGGTATGTGTATATATTAGATATTTTGTTTATAGATAGACCGTTTAATCGTATCGCCTACCGCCAAGATTCTGACTCCTCAAGCTGCACAGACAGTGATGATGATTCAAGCGTAATGGATATTAGTGACGAATAGTCTTACATTACTTTTATCTGTAGTTAAATAGTTCTTTAAGATATTTTATTAATTAAGAGACTTTGTACCACAGATGTCGATACGCGAGTTAAACGGTCGGCCATACCTATGGCCATACATTACAATATGAAAGTTCTTTGCCTTACAAGTTGATATGCCCCGTGACCTAGATTTACAAACGATTACGAATATTTACTTTTAAGGAAACAAGAAGCTACTTTTACCGTCGTTCTATACAAAAACATACTTTTACTTGCGTTCGTATTCTACTGTCCGTACAGGGTGACTGGTAGAATTTAAATTTGTACTAAAAGAGTCTACATTTATGGTGTAACAATTTTTTTTTGCGGATCACCTAACCTACTTAGCCGGGAGGACCTCCTGGTTGATGGGTTCACCGGACTTTTTCGGTAAGCAGTCCGAGGACGGTCGAACCGATTGTGTAAGTATAAGTTTCTGGTATATTATCTGTGGTTTCTGGTGCGTACTTATATTGATGTTCTCACATATATCTCCGTGCTGGGTGCTAGTACAGCAATTACTGAGCTGGATCCCGTGTTGCACGGTAAAACTTGTGATCAACATTTTATTTCGTATTAGACTATACCTATAGTGTGTAACAAAATAAATGGTTTTAGAATATTGTACCACGTGGTAGTGCTATATCACAAACAACTTTCCCAAAGAAGCTTTTTGAAGTAACTTTTTGGTTTTTTTTTGCGGATGACCTGACCCAACCGGCAGGAAGGGCCTTTATTCCCATCGGCTTTACTGTAGGAACTGGTCAATATCACATGTACTTAATAATATATTATGGAACGCCTAAAAGTTTTAAATAGCAAAACAAAAATAAGTATAGCATATATTTTCCTGTGTAAGAACTTTTTTGCTCCGGCTTCCCTTTTTCAGACTTCCACTCTTCGCCACTGTAACCTATTAGAGTTCAAATTGACTTTTAAGTTTTATTATTGTAGTATTTTATGCACTGCGTGTATTCTGTAAAGTGGGTGGTACCGAACCAGGCAGGAACGCTGATCAGCCTCTTAATATCATATTGAAAATGTCTCAATTTTAATTCAATCCACAAATTGTACAGAAGCTAGTGATATTTTTTCTGGCGAAACAGACTTGCTGCAGAGGCTGATTTGACTTAGTCCCCAAAATACAGGATCCAATCTCATAACTTCACACAGACAAACGCCTGTAATGTATAAATTGCAAATAATTTGTGCAGATGACGTAAGTAGTGATGATAATTTAAGCAGGCGCTTTTAGAAGTTTATAGGTTGTAGGAGAGCTTAGGTATATAACAAAATATTACTACTCCTAGCAGTATTTCAGCTACGGCGGTCAGTCTAAGCCGACTAGGACGCTGGTGATCATAAACCGCACAAGTGTACGTGAAAACAAAAAGCAAAACAAGTGCACTCTCTATTCCCTTTGAAAGATGACCGACAGGACCGACGACTTCACGTGTTCTCCTAGGCACGTGGGTATCACATCACCAACTTCCTGACTGGATAAAAGAACATATAAACACTTACGCTGAGACTGGATTAATCCTAAGAAATTAGAAAAGTTTCAACTATTTTTTTTAATGTTATTTTTTTGGAGGCTTTTATTACAAAGTAATATGGCAGCCCCATCGTAAGTTAATCTATTACAAACAATACTATAATACTAAGTAATAGAGGTATGAGATTTTTGATGAACAAATATGTTAAATAAGTCTAAAGCCATATGTGACGTAGGGCTAGATAAAATATTAATAAATACTCCAACATTATATAAATTGAGTCTGTATTTGTTCATCAAAGGTCTTCTCCCTTCATTATATTTAATACAATCCATCAGTAGGTGGTAGACATCATCAAGAGTTCCACATGAGTCGCACTCTGGCGAACTCACTTTTTTCATTAGATATCCGAATTTTCTAGAAGGGTCGTGACCTGAAAAGTTTCAACTATATTTTTTGGTCTTGAGTGGGATTTGAACCTGCAACCGCAGAGGCTAAAGGCGATAAAATAACAAAATATACTTGAACAACTTTAAATCACCCATTTGACTGGTCTGTTAGCGTAGTCGGTAATGACCCCGACCGCTAAGCCGGAGATCATAGGTTCGATTCCCACCCAGGAGAAATCAAGAAGAGAAGTATGATGAGCATGATTTCTTATTCTGTCCAATATGCAACGAAGTGATCCGACAGAGACCTAATGTAATCGACATAGCCCACCGGATTTGTAAGCTGAAGTGGCAGTGGGCTGGTCATATCTGCAGAACTGACAACCGCTAGGGTAAACGAGTTCTTGAGTGGAGACCACGAATCAGCAAACGTAGCGTAGGACGCTCTCATACTAGGTGAAGTGACCATCACATCGGCAAGAACTGGATGTGAAAAACTGCGGATCGTGCTGAGTGACGTGCTTTAGGAGAGGCTTATGTCCAGCAATGGTCTACAATAGGATGATGACGATGACGATGATGAAATATGATTGGTAAAATGCCGTTGACCCTGACCTCCATTTGAATTAGTCATTTTTTTTTAAATATTTTTATTTTTCATTTTTTTTATACAATCCAAATACTTAATTACTCTTAAATATCTTTCTCCCTTATTAATACATTACTCTAACTGAGAATAGCTAAATAATTTCGTCAAAACAATATAAAATCACTAGGTACGTCCTATTTCGTCCTTTTCTTCCTATGATACTTTGAAATTACACTTACTTAAACTTTTAATTAAATAATATTTTTTTTTTTTTAAACGTCAGACGTTTAGATTCGCTTGGACGTATCGCCATAATCTTTAATCACATAAAAAAAGAAAAATACGTGTCCAATATTTTTAATTTATCTATAGTCTATCTGACAGACAAAACAATAAAAAAAAACATGTCGTCATCCCTGGTTGAGTTCATTCTCTTAGTAGTCTGTGGTTTAGTTTTAGTTATATCTTTAAACTACCTACATAAATTGGAACAAAAAATGGCCTCTTAGAACGTCGCATTTTTTAGTTTTTTACTACTAATTTTTAAAAACGTTAACTTATTTAAACTTCAGACTGGCAAAATTGCGGAATAATTTTTGCAGAGGTCATAATTAAAAGAAGAAGAACTAAATAAATTGTATTTAAAGCTAAAGAGTTTGTTTGCTTAGTTGAACGAGCTTATCTCAGGGACTACAGCATGAACTTTTTCTACTCTCGTTTTTCGATATCGTCGTAATATTTACTCGTATTTTTGTATAAAAAATAAACAGATGGCGCTGTTCTTTTCCATACAAAATACGCTTTGACATTACGAGGATATCGAATGACGAGTAAAACAAGTTCATACTTCATACTGACTGGTACGATTATTATTATTTTTTTAATTTATTGAGGAAGGCTATAGGTTTTTTATCTCACTGCTGAGATACAAAATGTAGTTTACGCGGGCGAAGACGCCGACGTAAATGTAGTTGCTAATAAAAAAATGCGTGTAAAAATCTTTAATTGGTTTTTTAGGCTATTATTAAGCAGGACCCTGATCATTCTTAAGATTTTGCGGAGTGTTATTACAGTAAGTGATTAGGTAATATCCTCTGGCGATGAAGAAGCACAAAATGAGGAACACTGAAAAGAAAAAGAAGACATAATTTGAAAAAACGAAATATACAACATTATTTTAACCTCCGTATTCATAAACGTCTTATAAGCTCAATATAGCTAAAATAGGTCTATAATTTATTTCTCTTTGTCTGCCATCTTGACATTTATACTAGTCAGAAAGAGACAAAGTCCATTTTAACTAAAGAGTCTTGTAAGATTTTAATGAATAAGAGCTTTAGTCTATATGTTTTAAGTAATGAAGCAAATGCGCTTACCCAGCTAATACCTAATCACTCGTGACTTGAAAACAGGCAGATTATAGCTATCAGGAAACGAGAGATTAGTGTAGCGGATTCCACAACTTGGCAGTTCGCGCAATAAAAGTAATAGGAAAGCGTTTTATGCGTACCCGTGGAATGTCCACCATATATCGGTGGCGCATAGCCGTATTTCTACTTGATTATGTGATTCCAACGTATACTCCGAATAGCTTGCATAGATATGTTTAGCTTTTATTTATGTGTGCATTCGTACAGACACTTTTACATGTGTGCTGGACGTGGTTATCTTGCCTCCCCCAAAAACTGACAGAAACAATTTACTAGTACTAGAAGTTGCATATAACACCTCCCGTGTTAAATGCCAGTAGTAATTTTCCTACTGCAGGTAGGACGCTTACAGTACAGTATAGACTTCAAATTTGAAACTTACCGATGTTAAATACAAGACTGAAGACGTATTTGAAGTCTATAGACCTCGGCTTCATGCACAGATTGATGAAAAACGATACAATTATCAACACGAGGAACGTCACCACGTAGAAACAGTATATTTTTACAAATATCCGCCGATCCTAGAAATAAAAATGAGAGTCAAATTAAATTTTGATTAAAAAAATAAGCATTGATTTAAATGCGGTAAAAATTTGCGTTATTTTTAGCAAACCCTTTCATTTGATACCCATATTTTGTGTGTGTATTAAAAATAATAGTCCACCATCTTGTTTATTCCGCCATTTTAGATTTGGAATGATGTCACATAGTTATCATGCATTGTCATCCAAACAGTAAAAAGTAGCTCATATGCTATTCCAGACTATAATCTATCTCTATGCTAAATGTCATCAAATCCGTCCAGTATTTTTTGCGTGAAACAGTTATAAACATCCACACCTACACACATCCACCCATTCATGCAAACAGCATTTAAGTTATTATTATGTGAACTAGCCCCATCAGTGGAAGACATCTGCTTCAAAATTAAGTTGCAAGATTCCGCCCAAACTAATATACATTGCAAATTGCTTAAAAATATATTGGGAGTGTATTACCTTATGAACTCCAAAAACGAACATAAGTGAGAAGGCTATACAAGCGAGGCCCACGAAGATGCTGATAATATGCTGCGTGGTGTTCATCTCCGCGGCCAAGGTGCTTACAGAGGACGGGCTGAAGATTAAGGTGACGGTCCCGATGGTCCATATAACCTGGAAAATTACCACACTGTTGAGAATCTAATTTTATATATATTCTTAAAGGGTAAGATCCCATAATTATTAATAAAACCAGCTCTAATACGCCCCTTTAGATTACATTACGCGTGGTGCTTAGTCCATTTTGATGAGGCAATGTAAACTTATTTTTTTCTCTATAATGTCTACCGTCTATAACGACTCCTATTACTTTCTGATTAAATTCGTGTAGGATCTAAGACAGTTTAGTTCAAATCCAGTCTCTTTATCGCGTCGTTGTTGATCCTGACTGGAGTAGCATAGTCCCAAAATAGTAGTCCCAACACATGTGCCTTAATTTTCCACAGCAAGTATAGAGAGTGGTTACTTATCTATTATTTTTGCATGGGAGTGTACCAACTCTAACAGCAACTATATGTTACTAAAGGATATTTTAAAAATCAATACTTATTTCGGTGTACAAATATAACGTGTAGTGGTTGACCAGTTTGACCACGAAAACCGTTGGGTAAGAAATAAAATAAGGTTAAGACTCGTGACACCATCTAGTAAAGCCGAGAAGAAACTATAGCCCTTACTAACAAGTAGATGGAACCAGCGACATCTATTTTTGAGCAGGGTAAACTATGTCACGTAGATTCGTCATACAGGAACGAGAGAAGATCTGTAGGGGGAAGATCTGTTTTTTTTTTATATTTTTGGATATGGCATGGCTGCTTGGACCTATGCTCCCAGAAGTGGGACACTTAAAGGGTTGTTGGTACCTACTAGTTTAATAAATTGTGTAGAATCACAGAAAAGAAACTACCTTTTTAAAAATAAATCAAACCCACGTACCACTTGTAACCATCCTACAACTATGCACACCACTCTATTTGACAAACATTTTATACAACTTCCGCCCGTCCTAGGATCCGGTAGCGCCATATTTGATCTGGAAAATAAAAAAATATTTTTTTTATAATCTATTCCTGGCATTGTCAACAGGGCCTTTAGCCGAAAGATTTAAAAACAAAGGTTTACACAGATAATATAGTATGCCATAATTAATTAATTAATTAATTATTGACTTGATAGATTTTTGTTTATTGGTTTGTTTATAAACCAAGTAAATGCATGAAGGCTTTTGAAAGGTTTTAAACTAAAAAGATTTTTTTTCAAGAAAATTTGGCGTTGTTTTTGTCATAATACTAATAAATGTTGCGACAAAAGTTATTTTAAACGATAGCTTAAGACAGACGTATAATGAGTCTTTAAAGTAATTGCGAGACCGTTCAAGAAAGGGATGTGGACATAAGTATGCATTGTATAGTCGCATCCCTTTCTTTTAACGGAGTCACAATCATTTCAAACACTCATTATACGTCTGTCTTAAGCTATCGTTGAAATAACTTTTGTCGCAACATTTGTTAGTATTATGACAACAACGACGCCAAATTTTCTTGAAGCCTAACTAAAAACCATCTCAATAGCTATTTATTAGCTTTCGACTAAATAAAAAAGCACCTAGAATAGCCTACACTACAAGCTTGTTAGATTACACAATGCAGATACAAGTGATGTAAAATTTAACATATCGGGGGCTAAATATAGATAAATCGTAATAGGGTAAATAATCCCACTGATAAGCTGACTATGGAATGTTGCGAGATCTGTCATTTTCTTTTCCTTCAGCTTTGAACTTAAATACTAAAGCTATAAAATTCATTTTAGGCAAACACGTCTATATTATATTCTCTGTGAACACTTATGAAACTTGTTTGATTCTTGTTACTAACCATAACCAAAATCTGACATAATGCAAAGCTAACCAATGAACACACTTTTTAACCCTCGGCGATGAATGAGGCAATGCTATGTATATTTTAATAGAATCGTGCAAGCTTTCAGTTTATTGTTCTATATATTAGCATTACAATAAAACTAATTTGTAAAATTACTTCGACTTCAAAAAGGTCGAAATAAAGAAAATAATGAAATAATAATTTATTCAATTAATAAATTCAATTCTAAACGTAAATGTATCTTTCATATATAGATTCATACCAAATATTAAATCCTTTTTTTTATGGTCGGTGTAGCTAGTTTTCAAGATATCGCGAGACGAACAAACATACATACAATACATAAATACATTTAAGAAACTTGGCATAATGTGTTTAGAATCACATAGACTCTCTGCAAATTTGGCGCGGTATACAGGTTGAATTGATAACCTCTGTTTTTTTAAGTCTGTAAAAATAATGCAGTACGCATGATAATATATATTTTCATTGGTAATTGAGTTAACGTGCTTTTTTAATCAACTGTGTGTGATCGGTAAACATTTCAGAAGCAATTGGGAATTTCAGAACGAAACACACACGTCATTTGTTACCTTAGAAAATTTAACACTGAACTGATATTGCGCGCTTTCCCCTCTGCCAAGATACATGAACAGTTTGTATGCATAAACTGTTCATGTTTTGTGTTTGTGTGTAGCTTTTATTTATGTGAGCATTCGCCTCGCCTCCCCCAAAAACAAGCAGAAACAATTTAGTAGGTATTAGAAATTGCGTATAACACCTCCTGCTTTAAATTTTCTAAGTATTGCTCACACGTCAAGGCAAGCTTGTCCTCGCGTGGATAACCGGTTTGTCCGTCTTCCAAACAGCTCACCGAAAAAGTCCCTGGTGAAACAATTATTTCCGGCAGATTGGATAAGACGCCCGTAAAAAAACACGCGTAGGCACTTTACATTACAGCCGAAGTTAATACATAACCGTAACATAACTTAACAAAGCTACAATACTAACAGGAAAATGTTAACAAAAATTGTTTAAATGTAAAAAGACTGGTTTATCCTACTTATAATCGGCAAAACCACATACGAGTACGTTCCACGATTTATGATGGTCTCCGGCAAGTTTTGTGTCATAATAACAATCTTATACGAAATAGAACCATAAAAATCCTTTCTTTCTCTTCCCTCTATCATTCGGATAGAAATAGCCCAACTCCCCTTTTGTGTGTTTGATAGCGATGTTAAAACTTAAAAATTACGAAATGGTTCGTAAAGTTTTCATAGAAATTGACCAAATTATGTGGACTAGTTAGGGAGGTACCTATGCCATATTCGGCCACTACGCAGTCAAGACCAAGTTATTTGCCGGCGAATAATAACAAATGAACTCCCTCATTTGCTTCACTTTCACATAAAAATACCAGCTTGAACTTTCAGTCTTATTATTTACACAACAAAATTATTATTTATACAAACCTATTTAATTATAATTATTTATTAGTTAAAAATCACAACACCCAACAATCGCCTCACACAACCTCGCACTCACAGACACAAATACGAACAACGGAACAAATACGAACTATGACGCGCGCGCGGTTTGGCGGTTTCGATAACGGTGAAATGTGAATAACATTTTAGGCAAGGAAGTTTCAAAGGGTACTTTAAAATGAACTCTACGTGTAATATAATACGAGTTACTTTTGCATACATTCATTAAACAATCTGGCCTACTGAGGCTGGTGATACACTGACAGACTAATGTGAAGTAAACACACAGCATGCTTAATTAACTTAAGTTGCGGTGCGACATAAAAGAGTAGAAAAAGAAAATGAGGAGGGAGGGTGCCATGTGCCAGACAGAATTTTAAAAAAAGTACAACACCAAGTAGGTACTAGTTTGTGTTGTTTTGTCTTGTTGCAATTAATCAGCGTAAGCGTTTATATGCTCTTTCTTTGGTTAACAGATTTTTAATTTAAAGCTTAAAAATGCTTACGTTTCAGGTTGGAGTCAAAAACCCACAGATTACTAATTTCGAATTGCTACAGTAGCGACAAAATGCATAAAATCGAATTAAAGCTGTCAGGGCCCTGATATCTCGGCAGCGAGGAGGAACGCGCGCAGCGCAATAAACCAGTTCCGTGATCCGTTAATAAATCCACAGGCTACTAAGAGAAATAAATCTAAGATCATAACCTTAAATCTTTTGACGAAAATTGAATTCTTCTTCTTTTTCTTCTTTTAATTATGGCCTCTGCAGAAATTATTCCGCAATTCAAAAAACGAATGTCGTAGCTGAGGTCTGCCACTGTCAACTGTGACGTCAGCGTGTCACAAAATTGTGACAGGTGTCATTTACGTCAGGCAGAGCGCTGACTCTCAACTGGTCAGCCGTTGCCGAAAATTTTCCAAAATAAAAATTATTATTCACTATCTAGATAGTGAATAATGCAATAAAATAGCGCCTGTTTGCTGTGGGTAATTTAACAATAAAAAAACCAAGGTAAAACATTGATTTCAAAACTATTTTTCGAAACACGTGTTTTGAAGTATTCATTTAGTTTGACGCTCATTTTAGCATAAAAAATCCATTTTTACAAGCTTATCATTCGATTCCCGCCAGGTTTGATATATTTGCATTACAGCTAGTGGTAAATAATAGCTTGACAAGTAGATCTTCCCAACGCAGGCAATATACCTATGCGAGGGAGGCTCCAATTCCTAGTTAATCCATACTAATATTATAAATGCCATTGTAACTGTTTGTCTGTCGCGCTTTCACGCCAAAACTACTGCACTGATTTGGTTATTAAATAAAAATTGGCTACTGCACAGTCAAGGCCGACTTACAAGTTTCTTGCTAAGCCTAAAAAAATTTAATGTAATTTTAATTTATTATTGACCTCTGATTGTATTGTATTACTTAGTGTATGCAATTGTTGTCTGGTCTTCACTTGCATTTTTTATAATGACTAATTAAGTAATTTAAGTTAGTTTCACTTGTTATGTCATAAAATTAGAATAGTTTTGACTATGAGTACCAATGTAAAAAATTGTTCATGAATAAATTTGATTTGAAATACTGGCAGGTCCAGGTTTACTAAAAAAAGACCTATCTACATTGATTAATTTTGTTCAAAACTACCCACTAAATTCCATTCATTTTTGAGATTGGTGAATATAAATAAAGAGAAAATAAAATTAACAGTACTAAAAAAACAAGTAATATTAATAATAACATAGTGAGACATTAACATACGGTCATCTGATCCCAAACTAAGCAGAGCTTGTACTATGGAAACCAGATATCTGGTAATGGACCACATATATTACTTTTCTTCTGTAAATACATCCTTAAATATAGATAATTACACCCAGACACAAGACTAACAGACATGTTCATGCAAACGTTTGACTTGGGTGGGAATCGAACCCACGACCTGCGGCATGAAAAGAAAGTATCTTACTGACCATGCCACCAGCCCGTCAGATAGAGATATATGTTAATAGAGAGATTACCCTTCCGTGTCCCTACAATTTGTCGCATATATGCATATGCGACAAATTGTAGGTTTCCCAGCACCCATGTAGCATTAATGATTTTCATCAATTTCATTTACCATTTATTTTATAAGCTCATTATAGCTAAAATAGGTTTATAATTAATTTGTCTTTGTCTATTATCTTGACATATAAACTAGTTGAGAGAGACGAAAGTCCATTTTAACTAGTCTTATAAGATTTTTATGAATAAGACTATTGGTGTAAGTATATTTTGTTGATTTGAAAAGTTTTGGTTTTTTAAAGTGTTGTTTAAGAATTTTATGTATTTTTATATTTATAGAATGATTGAAAAACCAATAAAAACTGCTTCGGCAGTGCCAGGCAGAAAGCGTAAGCTATCTACAAATTCATTGTTCAGTGGCATTGAAACTAAGACCATGAAAACTGGACCAATGAAACCAACACTAGTAAGTTTATTATTAATCTTAATTTATTTATAAGCTCACCATTACTGCCCACCAGACACTAAAGTGCAGTAACCGCAAAATAACGATTGCAAGCCAATACCATTTAAAGTTAAGAATTTGAAATAAAAGAGTAAAACTGTAAATAAATACCACCTAAATTGTCAGCGACAAAAATTAGTAAATTCAGCAGAAACCTTATAAAACTCTCTTTCAGAATCACTAATAAAACGAAAAATCATCTAAGGGCTATTACTGCACTTCAGTGTCTGGTGGGCAGAATAGCAATGAGCGTATCCAATACAACAACGCCTTCAGGGTGTTGTTGAGGCTGCCACGCTTTTGCAACGCATCAGGGATGTTCGCTCAATCAGGCGTACCAGATCCAGAATTGCTTCCCTGATGCGACGAGTGCGTGACAGCTCCAACAGCCTTGACAGTACTGTGGCGAACAGGCTGGATAGGCAAATAATGTATAAATGTATGTCATCTCACAGATCATCCTTTATCTATATTAAATAGTAACTTGTGTACCTTGTGGATCTATGATCTGAAATAAATATTATTATTATTTGCCTGTGTGGCACTTATCAGAATAAAAAGCGGCCTGTGATAATCCAGAGCATACTGTCGCTCTAGGATTGTCTTGCGTAAGTATCTAAAAGATATATCAAAATCCACATAGGTGTTTTCGATCCTGGGTCATGTTCAACCTTGCGGTATGGTATATCTTATATCTTTAAATGAGCAATTCTTGGTATATATCTATATATATAATTGGAGTCTCGGAATCTCGGCTCCAACGATTTTAATAAAATTTAGTATATACAGGGTTTCGGGGGCGATAAATCGATCTAGCTAGGAATCATTTTTAGAAAATGTCATTTAAAAATAATAAAATACCAAGCAGAGCTCGGTTATCCAGATATTACTTTAATTATATGAAGAAACTTGTAGAACATTAGAAGGTTGAGTAAAAAGGTTTTAATTCACTTAACTCAATTCATTTATTTCAGGCTCTTTGTCCATACTGCTGGGCATGGTTCAGGCCCTAATCCACACATGCTGGCTAAGTGTAGGTTGGTGGATGTCAAATGTCCGCGAATGTTTAGTTCTTAGACATGCCGGTTTCCTCACAATGTATTCCTTCAACGGTATTGAGCAGCAGAGATAAAACAATTCACACAAAGATGTGTGGGCACGACTGGGATTCAAACCCGCGACCTTATTTTTCTAAGGCAAGACCCGTACCGCAGCGGCACCGCTGCTCACACATTAACTCGTTAACGAATTTGTCTGGTTAAAAAGAGCCACCACATATGGAGTCTGATTCAGACAGATGAGGAATAAGAGGGATATATCTTCATTGGAAGATAAACCTCACACGACCATCACCAACAAAACGTCTGCTAATGGTTTGGGAAACCGATTACAAGACTCGACACGAAAACAAAAATTACTACAAATATTATCTTTACAGCCCCAGATACCAGAAAAGCCCGTAAAATTACCCTCAGCACCTGTGAAAAAGTCCAAACCGATATCAAAAGCAAAAACCAGTGCATCGGAGCCCAAAATCACAGAGGCCTCACAGCCAGTCCCTGAGAAGCCTAAATCACCTCGCAAGAAGAATAGGAACAAGAAAAAAAAGGATACCAGTGATAATTTAGAACAGAAAGAGCCATATGTGGATATGTATGATAAATACCCTGTACTCAAAGACCAGCTGTTAATTGAAAGGTTTTTGAAAGTTGAATTGTCTAATAACCAAAAAGGTATCTATAACTAATAATAATAATATAGTGTGTCATTAACACACACGGTCATCCTGATCCCAAACTAAGCAGAGCTTGTACTATGGTAACCAGATAACTGGTAATATACTACATAAAATACTTTTCTTTTGTAATTATATATATCAAAGCTATTTATTTATTCCACTCCGCTCCAATTGACAGATAATTTAAAAGAGGAAAGGACATAGGATAGTTTTTATCCAACTGTGCAAAAAGAGAGCTTGGTTTAGGATCAGATGGCCGTCTGAATATTATTATGTAACTACTCACTTCAACCCTTTTATGTGGCGCATGGGTCTTCTATCTTACGAGTAGTGGCAAAGTGCAAGTTGGTGGATGTTACATGTCCTCGAATGATTAGTTGAGACATGCCGGTAGCCTCACGATGTTTTACTTCGCCAATATTGAGCAGCGGTGATGAAACAATTCACACAAAGATGTGTGGACACGACCGCGAATCGAACCTGCGACCTTATATTTCAAAGGCGAACTGATACCCCTGCGCCCAAACTGCTCTATTTGACTTTGGTAAAAAGTTAAAATGTTTTAAAATTTTCTTTTCAGGACGCATTCGTCAAGCGATAAAAGAATCACTGAAAGGCACTTCTAATTCGGTAGCACCAGACATAATTCACAATAAAATTCAATCAATATTAAAAAAATCAACAGATTTAACTGACTCAGATTTACGGCGGGTTAGAATACTATACAATCTCTTGAAAACAGCACTGCTCACGGAAAACGTTTCTGGTGACACAGTAAAGAAGGTAGAAAAGATTAAAAAAGATAAGGGAAAAGATCAAGAAAAAGATAGAAAGAATGAGACACCGAAAAAAGTTCGAGGTCCTAAAAGATATGTAGTGTTTTTAGGAAATCTACCATTAAATATAAATAAGGAGAAGGTATGATATTTTCTTTTACGCATTTTTTTTACTATCTTTGCAAACAAGCCTAACTTAAGTAGTCCAAGAATGCTTGCAACGCCAGAGGTTTAAATGTGCGCACTTACTTACACCCAGGAACACAGCGAAAAGTTATATTTACCTAAACTTCGAGGAACATACAGAGAGTGAATAACACCACCTCCAAAATATAATAATTCTTAATACCGGGATTCAAATTGATTTGAAGTATATTTTTAATTTTTTTAGAATTCTGTACTATAACTTTCATATTAAAATGTCCTGTTTCAATTGTGTAAAAAATTAAAAGAGACTAAAACAAAGTCCCAGTTCTAAAAATAATAGTTAAGTTTCTCTCAGAAAAGGTACAGTTTGGCAATATGACAAAATTTAGGTAGATTCATGTATACTTCTATGAGAGCTGGAGTCTATACTGGGTGCGGGACCTGTGTGGCAGATCTCCAGGCTCTCACCCTAACGTTACAGTGTAGGTTGCGCTTACGTATTAACAATTATTATATAAACTTCAAACTATTGACAGGGGAAGTGTTAAAAAAGTGTTCCTGTATATTTTACAAGTGGTAATATTCACTCTTATGTTACTTACTTCCTCGACATTTAGTTAAATGTGCATAGGAACATCTGATCTCTGTAGGTAAGTTCCTCAATCGAGCTGCCAGATCCATGAATGTTTTTTTATTTTTCAGATAATGAGCCATTTCTCAGAAATGAATGAGCACATCAAAGACATACGGTTTCCAAAGAAGGACCCAAACAAGAAGAGTGCTATGGCATATTTAGAACTTACTAATGAACCCAGTTTTGAGGTAATTATTTGACAATTAACAAACCTATTTTGCTTGACGTTTCAACTGTGCTCATTCACTGCGAGCATTCGCCTGTAATGTAACATGTCATTGTATAATAATTTGTAATGTAAAATTGAATCTGAAATGTTGTATTAGTTTATTTCACAATGTCAGATGAAGTGGTCGTTACAAGTTGTATCAAAGGCATCGTTCACACACAACGAACGCCATTTTCACAGTTGGCAACATACTACGTTATTAAATAAATATATGTGTCAGCACTCACAGCTCACAGCACCTTTAAACCTAGCAAGCTGTTGCCTAAACAGACGGTTAGGTGTCACTTCAGTCACTTGTGATAGCTTATGGCCCGTCAGTTGTCAAACTTACAAGTTAATGTCACTCAGGTTGCTTGTCTGTGATTGTGATTGTTACGTTAGCGGACAATGTCTATGAGGTCGGTTGGGTGAGCACGTGGTGTGTGCAAACCGAATTTCCCCACACAAAAAAGAAATCTATTTCCATCCAAACATTTTGTGAATATTTGTGATTAGGGAGGTGCTGTAATCATTGGCAGAGATATTAATAAGCTTTCTGTTGTGTTATTTTGTGTTCCATCGAGATGCATAGATGTGTCTGGTGATCAAGGCACTATGAGCACTCCGACATATGGAAAACCGGTAAACTGCGTTACGCGCGCTTACAGTTAGCAGCCGACAATGCGTATGGTCTGAACAATCCCATGCTACAAATTGCACACTGTTCTCCACCCTTACTCATGTAAATCTCGAATCAGTAACGTTATGAAAGAGCACCATATGATTACATAATAATTAACAGATTTAATGCCACTGACACGCCCAGCGTGTCTTCGCGAATACCTGTCGCGATTCCGTGAACGCGCGAGGCGTGATCTCAGTTGTACACAAATATGATGAGGCCGGCGTCACTTGAAAATAGTGATGGGTAATAGGTATTATGTCAGTTTTGACGGGCTCTTATGACCGTGTGTGTTAATGTCCCAGATTTTATAAATATTAATAATAATTTTATTGCAGTTTGCACTCTCAAAGCACCACTCGATGCTCGGCAATAGAAGAATAAATGTATTATACTCAGCGCCGAAGAACGGAAAGTTATCTAAATCAGCCGCTAAGGTATAATAATTTCAATTTATACTATAGGCCGACCGTTTAACTCGCGTATCGCCTATCGCTCCTCAAGCTGCACAGACAGTGATGATGATTCAAGCGATATGAATATTAGTGGCGAATAGTCTTACATTACTTTTATCTGTGGGTAAATAGTTCTTTATGAGATTTAATTAATGTTTTATGACTGTTTATCTCAGGTGGCGATACGCGAGTTAAACGGTCGGTCTATAATAATTAATAAATATTACTCACTCACTTCAACCCTTTTTTTAGTGTCCCATTGCTGGGCACGGATCTTCTCTCAATTATCTCACGAAATGATAGAGTTTTGGCCTTAATCCACACACCCTGGCAAAGTGCGGGTTGGTGGATGTTGCATGTCCTCGAATGATTAGTTTTTAGACATGCCGGTTCCCTCACGATGTTTTCCTTCACAGATATTGTGCAGCGGATGTGAAACAATTCACGCAGAGATGTGTGGGAGCGACCGGGAATCGAAACCGCGACCTTTTATTTCTAAGGCCCTTACCACTGCGCCACCGCTGCTCCAGAGATTGAGATCGAACTAAATGTGCATAATCACTCGCAATAGTATGGATATGACTACAAACATTAATTATTTACATCACATCATGTCCATATTATTCCGAGTAGTGGCGCCCATTTGTCCGATCTGTGGTTATGACAATAATTTCTTAGTCATGACCTAGATGGTCACCATTTTGGCACATTAATTGCAAAAAAAATAAAACCAACTTGTTTGATTTCTTATAGGTAATTAGATTACAAAAAATTCTTCGCTCTACGGGCAACCGGTTTAGGGAGGTACTTCTACCTTACAGAATACACGCCGTGTAACAAGGCACACAGTGCCATTTACATCTAAAAGTTCGATACCCTGCGAGTGTTGCTCTAGGTGTTCCAAGCGTCCTTGCGGCCATAGTCTTGTTTGTCGACTGGTAGTGCAATAAAAATCATTTAGTCATAGTATTTTTTTTTCTTTTACAGAGTAAGTCTGCAAAAATGTTGGCGTTACAACGGTCAGGTAAGCTCGTAGGTAGTTTGCCGTTGAACAAGAAGAGAAGTCAGAGGCGGCTCAAAGCTAAGCAAGCGCAAGCGAAGGAGAACCAAGAGGGCTGACTGTACTATAGTTTAAACTTACGCTTTTTGCAATAAAGTTATTGTTAATACAAAGTTGTTTGTTATTTTATTGTAGTAAGGTAGTTTAGATAATAATTGTAGTTTAGAAGTAATGCTTGAATAAAAGCGGTGAAAGATAAATTTGTATGTAGTTGCAAGCAAGGTCAAGAGTTGGAAACTTAAGATAGTAGTTAAATACAGCTTAGAAAAATATAATAGAACCCATGAGTACATAATTACCATTGTCAGGCTAGTGTGGCACCAAGTAGTTAGACGTTGTGCCACTAGATGGCGCTGTCATGAACTGTCATACATTGGCTAGAAAAATGTACAGAGTCTGCATCGCGATATTAGAGTTTTCATGCTCCGTAAGTATATATACAATTTTGTTGGAATGCTAAGTGTACTTGCTTCGGCAGTACATATACTAAAATTGGAACGATACAGAGAAGATTAGCATGGCCCCTGCGCAAGGATGACACGCAAAATCGTGAAGCGTTCCACATTTTTTGATCATATTAATTCTCTTTTTAGTGTATATCATATTTCTATTATTGTAACTCTGTATTCTTTGTGTTTATAAACTTACTGTTATATCTCCAGCCTTACATACTTAGTGACCATAAAAATTTTCACCTATCATCGTCAAATCTTCTGAAACTCTTATAAAAATTATACACCCAGGCATAACTACCGGCCAGTATTTAGTGTAACCATTAAGGTACTTAAGTTGGATAGATTTCTCATGCTCGTTGGACTGAATAACGCCTTGAAGAGGTAACAATAATCAATGAATTCAGATCTGCCACAGCTATTCAACATCCACACCACCCGGTACCTGTTTACACCCTTTTAACCTGTTATCGACTTAATGTCCATGTAATAAGTACACTAATTTTGCATATACATAAATCCTATGGTGAGGGGTTTAACCACGGTGAAGGTTTTCCGTAGGTTAAAGTCCCTGGTTACACCTATAAACTACACATGCAGAGTTGCACGGTGTCCTCTAAATAAGAGTAGGTAACTACTTATAATCATAAATTATCGCATTGCATGACTGACTCCACTGCATAATAAACTAATCATAACATTTTTATATTCAGGATCTCCAACTTAAGTGCTCATTAAAAACCCTTAAAAATAGAACCTGTATATCCATAATTTATGTGTCCCCCTGCTAGACGCGGGTGTATCACGAATTGAGTGAGTTTAGGTTTTAATCCACACACCCTAGCCAAGTGCGGGTTACTGGATGTCCTAGAATGATTAGTTCTTGAATATTCTGGTTTCCTCCTGATATTGAACAGCGGCGATGAAATAATTCACACAAAATGTCTGGGCTTGACCTCTAATCGAACCCGTGACCTTATAACATACTAGCTTCCGCCCACGAATCCCTTTGTTGTATGTAACCTAGAGCCCTAGTATTACAGCCACTTTCAATTATATACCACGGAATGCCCTAGATTCTTAGGTTACCAGAGAAATAAGGATTACTACATGTGCTACACAACTCTCACTGTGCCTAGATAAGATCCTAGGCAAAAGAAGTATAAAGGTCTATTGGGCAAACGTAGGCCCTAGAACTTCAAAGCTTGTATATTCATTAATCATAATTCCTTCTGCCTTTTTTTCCACTACTATTGTTGTCGGTTCCCAGTCTAACCTGGTGCGACAATTAAACGGGCGACTGCGACTGCCATCGAACCTTGAAACCCTTAAGTAGCTGAGATAGACTGGGTGACAGGTATAAGAAGTCTACTTCGATGTTTAATTTTTTACTGAAACCAGACTCTGAAACAAATCTTCGTTGTTTTGTTACACAAACATGGCCCGGGGCGGGAATCGCACCAGAGTCCTGTCAGGCGCTGTACATACGACGACTTTTCCCAATAACAACAATCGAGATTACTACATATTTTAATTTTATTGTTTTGGACAAAATAAAGGTAAGTAAACTTAATTAAAACACATAATTGATCTTAACCACATATATTTTAGGCTATAGAGCTAGCGTTTGACGCGATACGGGGCCACAGATCCGCGCACTCCTTAGCTACGGGGCCGGTGATGGCAGATCCCTTCATTTCTCCCTTGTTGTTCACTATCACGCCTGCGTTATCTTCGAAGTATATAAACACCCCGTCCCGCCTTCTGAACGGTTTGCGTTGTCTGATGACTACTGCTGGCATTACCTGTAAAATTGTGGCAATATTAGTTACAGTTTGTTGCATAATTTTGTTAATCGGATTGTCAATTCTGAGAGAGGTGAGGATTTTATAATTAGAGAAAAAAATAATGATACAGGTTTGTTCTCCATTCCATCTAGTGGTAATAAAAAAAGGTCTCCATCTTTTGCAGTCAATGGGAAGAAAGTTGGACAACTATTAATTCATCAAATCCATTTTTGACTTCACCAGGCTTCACAACCAAACAAGACCTAAGTACTTGTTAGTATGGAAACAGTTTTGAATACCAAACATAAGTTGTAATGCAAAAAAATATCTACAAATTATTAAACATAGTCTGTTTCCAACTAATTTAATTTAATTTCTAGCATTAAATTTTCGTTTTAATAAACGTTTTAAATAAAAAAGAATTAGACATTTTAACAAATTCAAGATTTTTTCAAAATCATATTAGAAGTATTTAAAGTGAGTATGTTACTCTGTTGAAAGAAAAGGGATGCAGTGACACAATGCTTATATCTGCTTCCCTTTCTTGCAACAGAATTATAATCGCTTTATACACTTACGGTCTTATTCACAAAAATCTTATAAGACTCTTAAGTTAAAATAGACTTAGTCTCTTTCTTACTAGTATAAATGTCAAGATGACAGACAAAGACAAACAAATTATAAGCCTATTTTAGCTATAATGTGCTTCTAAGACATCTATAAATACGGGGGTTATAATACAGAAGCTCGAGAGTAAAGATAAATTGTATGGTGCCAAATCAAACAAAAAGTGTCAAGGGTGGCCTCTCTGCATACATTTTATCTAACATTGACTTGAGTGCAAGCCATTATCTCTTTGGATATCAATGCAGTATATTTTTTTGTGACAAAATCACTCAGTCAGCCAAGGTGTATCCACAGACTGTGAACAGTTCAGAGGAAAATATTAGCGAAACCTTTTGGCATATCATCATTGTGATTTTGCATCTAATTAAATGATATTTAGTCAATCATGGATCCTAATACATATACAAGAGAACAGTTTAATCAGTGTGCCAATTTTTTATTTATTTAATTGAACACATTTCTGTAGTTCAATGTTTTTTTTTATTCGACAATAAATCAGTAACTTGTGGACGATCTATTCATAATAATGTCGATGAATGCGCGTGGCGTTACATTTGCGGTCAGTGACCTTAGCGAGCGAACAGCTGATACGACGGCACAGTACACTCAGTATTATTTGTAAACATCTTTCATTAGAAATAACTATTTTTTTTGTATTAAGACATATCAAAACAAAATAAATGTTTATTAAAATTTGTTTTAAATTAATTTTCTTTAATTTTGCACACTGGTTAAATTGTTTTCCTGTTTAAAAGAATAAGTTTCAAAGTTCATAATTTTTTTACTTCTAATTAAATAAAATTAACAACGAAATTAGGGTATAGCCAGTGGCATTTTATCAACATACCACTCCAGGATATACTCCTTATCTTATAATAATAATATACTGGGACATTTAACACACACGACCATCTGATCCCAAAGAAAGCAAGAGTATTTTAAGTACTATACTACTTAAAATACTTTTCTTTTGTAAATAATCATTTTGTAATATAGATCTTTTCTTTTTTATTCTTCGATAGGCTGGTGCTTGACTACAACTTTCCTGATGTTAAGCAATGATGTAGTCTATGATGGAAAGCACCTGCCCAGTATACTTATTCACACACCCATGACAAACAGACATGTTCATGTCTGACTTGGGTGGGAATTGACCACACAACCTGTGGCATAAAAAGCAAGTATCTTAACAACCACACCACTGCCCCTTCAATATATTGCAAGCATGGTAAATTATAACTGTCGACTCCATACCTATAGTCACTTATCTTAGTAAGAGCTCGCTGCAATCTCAATAAAAGAACCTCATCTATACATGAATAATTGGAGGCATTCTTGATTATCGTCAATAAAATTTTACCTTTTTCCTTAGTTCAGGTTTTCCTTTCTTGACAGTAGCCACAATCATGTCTCCAGAACCAGCAGCGGGAAGCCTATTTAGACGACCCTTGATACCTTGCACGGCAATCACATACAGGTTTTTAGCTCCTGAAAAACATAATTATTAGAACTGTAGCAAGCTTGAAATGTCTTAAATCTTAACCTGTAGATTTATTTGAACTATATTGATAGATAAAAATAATAACTAGAACCTCTGTTATTTTAAAGTACATAGTGTGTATATTGTGTTTGTATTTTACCTGAAAACTAAGTAGTGTCTAGGTAAAATATAGTTTGTAACTCCTCAAGTAATGGTAACCTTCAAAAACAATTAAATTGTATGTTTTGTAAGTAATGGTGGAAGTCATAAAAACCTGCTCTAATTCGAGTAAATGTTGGTCCAGTTGAACAATTTCAGACACAGCCAAGGAAGAAATCATCATAAATCAATGCATTTAACTAATGCGTCCAAGAATATCATCATTTATTGTTCAACAAACGTGCAGAAAGAGGTTATGTGATATCCATAACAAAACATGATTAACACACCTGTGTTGTCTGCGCAGTTGATCACGGCACCCACTGGCAGACCCAGTGAGATGCGGAACTTCGCTCCCGCGGAACCACCACGTCCTGAGACAGAAAAAACACAGTTCGTACATTTTTCAACACAACACTTAGTGCCCAAATATACAGTTAATACAGAAAATACACAATGCGCTTCAATAAGTATGGCGGTATTAACGATACACACATGTCTCCTTATTAATTTTAACACGAATTAATGCGATTAAAATGGATATTTAAGAAATTCACAGACCTCTTTTAGACATTTTGTTGTGTCAATTTTTTGAGAGGAATTCAAAAGAACATGAAGTTAGCAACACATCCGGTCAGAGATTAAAGAAACTTTTCGTTTAGAAAAACTAGACGGTATAACCTCAATAGCTAACTTCAGTTTGCTAGGTTTCTGTTGTTTATTTCTTTTTCTTTGGGACAGAATCATGAGATTATAGATTTTAGCATCGTTTTAAAAAAATATAGTAATTTATACTGCTGGTTGCCGCATGGCATCGCACTAAAAATTATTAAATTAATACAACTGTTTTTATTGCTAACTAAAAAAATGTTTCAAAATTTCTGAACGTTACGACAGATCCACTTCTTTTCACTTAAATAGTTAGGTAGTGCGAAACTGCGAAATACTTATTATTGATGCATGCATAGTAAAAACTACATTTTAATGACATAACAATCATACATGTAAAATTTCATATTTATTATTAACTATTAAACCTTCCTATGAATTTAAAGTGGGTTAAAAAAACTCTTAAATATTTGTTACTCAAAAGAGAAATATAATAAGCGCTGCGTGTAAAGAAATAACTAAAAAATTGTTTGTCATTATCTGTCAAAATCGTAGCCGCTTGTCATTGTGTGTGAGGTTGTATTTTTTTTAGAAAAAAAATAAATTAAAGGCTTAACAATGGCTTTCATGGGAGATATGATGAATCCAGCACCTTTTTGGCAAAATGGACCCGCTCCGGGCGCTTTCTACCACTTCCCCGGTAATTCGTCGACTGTAGGCTTAAGAAATCATACACAGGATTTTACAGCACAGTAAGTATCGACTTCCTTGTTATATATCGCGAAAAAATATTAAAAAACATCATTTTAATACACTTAATAAGAAACAATAACGTAGCTAGTATAAGTTAAATTTCACACTACCTACCTGTCATTTGTCATGTTGAGATGAGAAAGCAGAATTTATCCTGCCATCCTAGCCTCACTAACTCCATTTGTATTGACTTTATACCTACTTATATCTTACAGTTCTGCTGCTCCAATCACAACTACAACTACAGTCATCGGTGTCCGCTTCGACAAAGGCTGTGTAATCGCCGCCGACACTCTCGGCTCGTATGGCTCCCTGGCAAGGTTCAGAGACTGCCCCCGTGTGTTGAGAGTCAACGATCTGATCTTACTAGGCTCGGGTGGCGATTATGCTGATTATCAGTACTTAAAGGATATTATTGAGCAGAAAATGTAAGACTTTTTGTGTATTTAGTATATTGTTGTTGTAAAATTATTTTAACTACCTTAAGTCAAGAGGAGGGAAACATTGTGGGAACTGGGAACCCTTCATGTTATTTGACAATATGTAACATCAACCTGTTGTCACATATGCATTACAGTAATCCTTAAATAGTTAAAGCAAGACTAGTGTCCAGTTTGGGGCATAATATTACTTTTACTTTAATTAAGATTTTTCTTAGTATATTAGCAATTTTGCTTGACCAGGGACTTAAGTGAATAAGCCATGCTTTCTATTTATAGACCAAGGTAAGTATAGCCTTCGAGACATAGAAGGTCTCGACATGAGCATTTGAGGTGGTTTTCCTCTTCTGATCTTTAAATGGTGGTATCTATTAAATTCCAGTATTGATGAGCAATGTATTGGTGATGGGCTGCTGTTAAAGCCACGCTCGTTACACTGCTGGCTAACACGAGTGTTGTACAACAAGCGCAGTAAGATGGATCCCTTGTGGAGCAACTATGTTGTCGCTGGGATTCAGGTAAGACATGTTTAAAAGTACTGCTTAAGATTTCACACAGGTTTATGTTTTTTTGGCAGTAGACTAGATTCCAATGGCAATAACATAATTTGTTAGATTATTAAGGTAATCGCCAAGTCCTTGCATTATTAGTGTAAAATTTTGTGGTCCTATAACGAAAAGCCCACTCACTTATTTTCGAGAAACTGGGAAAAAACGTGGGAATCCTTGTTTACTTTATTAATACTTTTGGACACAACTTTTGATATTTTTTTCTGCTATTCAAGTATTTTAACTTACTTATGTGTAGGTCTAGTGATGGAATCATCATAAATTCTGTCAGTTAACAGCCTACAAGGTTTCTATATCTCTGGACCTATTTATATTACAAAAATGTTTCTTAGACATAACTTCAAATTGTATACCTTTTTATTAAAAAGTAAAAATTAGAGTTTTGAAAGTGAGTCAAAGGATTGGACTGCAGAATTCCAGTTTCCTCATGATATTTATATAAATGGTGGCAATAAAAAAGTTAACACTATGTAGTCGCTACCTAGATTTGAACCTGTGACCTATCCAGTTTTATTTAAAACCAAACTGCTGAATCGCTTCACCGTCGCTGCTCTGATGCAGTTTGTGGTATGTAATCATAGTCGCCATATGGAAAATTGTCTCCAAGACAAATTATTAAAATAGGAGATCTCAGGTCCCAATATCTAAGGGAACCTTGCATTTTTAAGACAGCGTAAACCACTTGGAATATGTGTTCCTGGTAGTAATGGATTAATTCGTAATAACATTTGTTAGCATGCGAATGCTTAAATAGCATTTAATAAATCAAATATACCTAGTTGCGAAATTCTGTTATGTATGAAGTGAATTCGCCACTCGCTTCATACCTACTTCTTTAGCATATCCACACACACCACACAGCACCAGCCGGCAGCGTGCTTTCTCTGTCTCGTGCCATATCTCTCTATTTCATTTGACCTTGGTTGACATAGTTCGCGAGTCAGATAATTATATAACAAATATCATATACTTCATTATGACCTTGGTTAACATAGTTCGCGAGTCAGATAATTATATAACAAATATCATATACTTCATTATGAGCTTGGTTGACATAGTTCGCGAGTCAGATAATTATATAACAAATGTCATATACTTCATTATGACCTTGGTTGACATAGTTCGCGAGTCAGATAATTATATAACAAATGTCATATACTTCATTATGACCTTGGTTGACATAGTTCGCGAGTCAGATAAATGAGCTTGGTTGACATAGTTCGCGAGTCAGATAATTATATAACAGATATCATATACTTCATTATGACCTTGGTTGACATAGTTCGTGAGTCAGATAATTATATAACAAATATCATATACTTCATTATTATCAATTATCGTCATAATAACAATTACCTTAGCAATAGCAATAAGCATGCTAAGACTCCTGGATTCACATGCTTATGAAATTTATGTGAATTCACATCACAGGAGAGCGGGGTGTGCATCTAATGCACCTCACCCTAAGGTTTATCTCCTCATATAGCTACTATGTCGTGTTTGGTATCTTTTTCTTTTAATTTTAAGATGAGAAATTCATTTCTGCAGCTAAATTTTTCTAATCAAGTTCTAGAATGAAAGGTGTCAGACTTAAGATCTTCTATCATTAACGCAGCTCACAAAATCATCCTAAAAAGTATATTTTGCAGCACTTCATGTATCCAGTCAACCAGATCATAGATAAATACTTGGTAAAATAGTATATTTGTCACTCTCTCTTGTATTTTGTTCCTTCTATTGAAAATTAGCTGCTATTTTAGATTAAATAAAGCACTTTTAGCTGCTACATTATAATTTTTAGTAACTCCTAAATTACTGCTAGTTATTTCTTCGCAAACAAAATATAAAGCAGCTCGCTTAAGTATTTGAATATATCTTTAACAGTCTCTGATTATTTTTAAATTAAGTCAACTAATTCAATCTCAGCTGTAAGTAGATTATATAGTAGATCTCATATGCCTAACCTCTGGGTTAAACAAGAAATGACATTCACATTTTCTAAAAATCTCAATAAAACCTTCAGGTTTCATATAAATAGATAATTATATTTTTAAATGTAATTCATGGGTGTCTGTGGTTGGAATTATGGATCAGCAAATTGAATGATCTGCCTCATTATGATGATTTCTATCAAACGCTATCACCATCAGTATCGGATCAGAACGAATTTTACGATCTTTAAAAAATATTACAGTATTTCATTCTAAAGTTGTATATTAACAAATCGCGTACAGCAGTTAGTCCGCGGGTATCTTCCGCGACGGGTCATAGCCAAAAGTATGCTAACGAGCAGTCGTTTCATTTCGACTATCATGTCGTCGCCGTTTGATTATTATCGTCGCAATTGGATTATCAGATATGTTCCCAAACGATGGTCCGGATCGTAATGGAATGCGTCAATGTCTATAAATTCGGAGGTATGCGTATCCTTTCCGTGATAGGAGCCGTTTGGTGAGATCATCCTCTCTACATTGATGATTTGCACTTGTTTATAAAAGAAATGTTTTCTAGGATGGCGAGCCCTTCTTAGGTGCGGTAGACAAGCTGGGCACAGCATACGAAGACTCGGCGATTGCTACAGGTCTCGGTGCGTACATGGCGACACCTCTGCTCAGAGAAGCCGTGGACAAAGGGAATTTGGATGAGGAGTCTGCTAAGTAAGTATTTGAGGCTATATTAGAAAAAAACCGCTGCTTCAGGATCTAGCAATAACAACAAGATACCGGGTCGAGCAAGATATTTCTTAAATACTTGCTCAATCTATGGTAATATCAGCTTAATGTTGGACATTGTGCCCGATGAACGGTGCACATGAATAGATAACTACAGAATGAAAGCTTCATACAAACTCTGTGTGAGAATTCACTACTTACACACGCGTGTATGTGTGCCTGAGATATCAGTAAGCGCGGCGTGGGGAGGGTACACCAACGCGAGGACAAACCGGTTTGATCTAGTTCGGCGAGCGACCTAAGTAAAGGGTTGTGCTAGCCCACAGCGATACGAGCGAAGCGAATTTTTAGATTTTAACTGTTGTGGGGTAAAAAAAATCCGTGTCAAGGAAATACTATACGCCTTCTAAGAAGTAGAAAATAATTTTTAAATCTGTTAATTGAAATCGGTGTTGAATGTTACATTAGACAGCATATTTGGGACGAACACAATGGTTTGTGGGACTTGGATTTACTTATTTTCAACAAGCAATTGACAACCCTATTTGAATTTTTGATTTTACACTCAATCTGCAAAAGTTATTAATTAAAACTACACTGCGTGTATTCTGTATAGTAGAGAGAAATACCCTACTCCTGCCCAGTTTATGCCGAATATCTGAAGTAAAACTTTCTGTTTCTAGAGCCCTAGTCCGCAAATGTATGGAGGTGCTATTCTACCGTGATGCTCGCGCGTTCCAACGCTACCAGCTGGGAGTGGTGACCTCTGCTGGTGTGAAGATAGAGCCGATCACAGAACTCAAGACAAACTGGTCGCTAGCTCACATGATACACATGAAATGAACTGTCAAATTAAATGTACTTCTTGTTTTGTATGTTGGTTGTTTTATTTGGGGGTATTCTGAAGTGTTATACGCAACTTTCAGTGCTAAATTGTTTTTGGGGGAGGTGAGTTAACCTCGCACAGCACACTTATGTTGCAAGCACTGTCTATCTCAATCACCTAGAGATAAGTAGAAAGAGACACACACACTGCGCTTGTATTATATTTGTTGTGCAGTGCAAACGCACAGTAAGTAATTTCGAGTTAAATTTGCTAAGGGGTAGAGGGACCTGTCACCGGACTTTTTCGGTGAGCCGTCCGAGGACGGTCGAACCGATAGGGCAAAGACTAGTATGCGTTGAGCTTAAATATTCAAGCATAGTCATCTCTTTCTACTCATCTCTAAACAACAGAGATAGACAGTGCTTGCAACATTTTTTCTTGTGCAGTGGAAATTAGGGGTTACAGCCTGCCTTGTTAATTGTATCCCAAAACGTAAAACATTTTTGATGAATAAGTAATGCTATTGATTTAGAGTGAACGTCAAGATGGCGGGACCAAGTCCCCGATTATAAATGTTTTACATTATAATGTTTGTACCATATATGTGCTAATGGTAGCAAAGTATTATATTTTCTTTAGTAGCATATACTAGTATAGTTTTATATTATCTTTGGTAGCAGTTTCCAGTAGTATGAAAACTACCTATTTATTGGTCCAGTGGTTAGTAGGTATGTTCGCTTTATAACCGCGAGTTCGAATCTCGGGTCGAGTAAAATTTCTAATTTTCTTTAACAACCTTGATAACTGCGTAGTTGAGAATTAGAACTAGCTAGACTTAGAACATTTAACACAGGAACTGCTATGCACGCGCGGCCCCCTCTGCCAAGGTACATGAACAGTTTATATGCATAAACTGGTTATGTTTCGTGTAGTTTTTGTTTACTCGTGCATTTGTAAAGACGCTTTAACTTTTGTGTATGTGCTGCACGTGGTTACCCCGTCTCCCTCCAAAAAAAACTGGTAGGAAGAATTTAGTATGACACCGAAACAAATCTTTGCAGTTACACTATTGTCCGGGGCGGGAATCGAACCCGCGACCTCTCAGGTACAGTATAGCCCAATCGGACGGCTTACACCGCTCGGTTGCCTATTAAGCTTGCCTTGCATATCAGACTTCATCAATAGCTAGCGATATATATTCACTTCTACTTACTGTAAGTAACCTTTGTAGATCGTGGCGCTGGACACATCGCGTATAAAACATGTCGCATCAAGTCAATCAATCAATCATTTGCTCCATTTTCAGCAACCATTGCAATTACCTGTTCATTCATTGTAAGTATATTTTATCGATTCATAAAATTTTGTGGTATGAGAGCCAGGGCTCCAAAGGCGGTGTACACTTGTTGATAAATTCAGCATGTAATTATTAACATACAATAAAAATTGTAATGCTTTATGGTAGTTACACAATTTATATTCTACCCTGTATTCATTAACGTCTTAGACTCATTATCGCTAAAATAGGTTTATAATTCGTTAGTCTTTGTCCGTTATTTTGACATTTATACTAGTAAGAAAGAGACAAAGTCCATTTTAACTTAAGTCTTATAAGATTTTTATGAATAAGACCTTAAACGTTTACTAGGTAATTATAACTACTGTGTAGTGAAAACGGAATGACCAGGGATATCATAGACAATCTGGTTCGTTCGTAAACTCAAACCATAAAGTGGCAACATTCTGTTCGCCACAGAGTCAAGCAATTGCTATCATTTTGAGCGGGGTATTTAAATAAGTATTAAGAATAAAACTCATTATGCAAAGATATATCTTTTATCATAATCCTATACTATCGCCTTTTCTTGTGGACTTTGGAAGGTCCTTTGACGAAGCACCAGTCTACTGATATTGCTTGACCAAGGATGTCTGCACCGTCTAGGGCTTCGCGGGCACTCTGGGGAAAAAAATCTATGTTAGCAACTTACCTACCTGATATAATATATTAGCTTAAGCGACTTTCATACTAATATTAGAAATGTGAGTCTCTTTTTACCTGTTCACGGCTAAACCAGTTAACTGATTTTGATGAAATCTGTTTGATGAAGTCTAAAATACCTTATACATAATTGCAACAATACAGCAGTATAAACTTCAGAGTTTTAAGTCCAGACGTAAATTACTTGTGGCTATGTACAATTTTGGTATGTAAAAACAGATTTGGCTGTACCTATCTAACAATAGTTTATGCTATGCTGTCCCTAGAACTGGTGGTGGAACAAGGTGTGCGGAAAATGCCGATGAGCGAGAGCCTCTGCGGCGCATTGTAGACACGTATTATATATGTATTATTATTTGCGCTTACTCTATCTCAATTTTAAATACAGGCGGTAGATAGTCTGTAGCATTGGTTTTGGTGCTTTATAATTTGAAAATAACTATATTACAATATTTAATTATATTATAAATAAACTTACAGCGGCCTGTTTGTAAGTTTCGTACTCGACTAGAGCGTATCCCTTGAGGAACCCGGTGCGGCGATCCAAGTTCAAGTGAATGTTTTTGATCTCACCAAACTCTGAGAACTGATTCTGTAAGTGGGAATTCAGGTTTTAAATGTACATTGATATGAATGATACAAATTAGGTATTTTTTAAACATTACTAAGAAAGAAAATGCAAAGGTATTAGGTAACTGAATTGAGGTAGTAGATAGATTTCCTTAGCTGGAAATCTACAATATGCTTGTTGAGGATATGATCTCCACTAAAGAACTTACTTTCCCCAGTGATTATTGATTCTTGTAGAGATATGGTCAGTACAGTAGCTTTAGTAATCAGATTACATTATTCTTAATTTTATTCCACCAAGAAATACCAAAGACAGGTGCTAAGTAAAAACTGCAGGGAAACAGCCGCAGCCTACGCAGTTAACGTCGCGCGCCATTTGCCCTTCCAACACTATTTATTTTAGAACTATTCTAACTATTTATTGTGATAAAACGGGTATGTACAAAAGATGTTACAGTTTTAGCTAGGTGTCACCATTATTCAGCTTCATTTAAACATGCAAATTCATTCTAATACAGTAATTTTATCAGCAATTTACATAATTATGTCCAACATTAGTTTACTAAAAATAATACACATATGTCATACATTTACGGCACAATAAAAAAAATAATGTCAAAAAAGATACATAATAAATAATATACACAAGACCAACACTTTGCTTGCATACATCAACAATATTCTTGAATAATCAAGTAAATTCTATTATATTAATGTCATTTGTTGAAATTTCTTATTTAAAATAGTGAATTATAAAAGAAGGATATCCCTTTTAGTTCTAATAAGACCTGTAGGACATAACATAACATATTTTATATTGTATTTATAGTATTTAGATTAGATAATATTTAATATTGTATTTGTTTATAGTGTTATATTTTATATGGGCCTACAAGGCCTGAAATAAATGGTTAATATTATTATTATTATTATAACAAGTCATTAACACATCCAAATATAGCGTACCTGAATATCTTCTTCCTGTGCCTCCTCATGAACATTGCTTACAAATAAGATCCAGCCTTCCACCGACCTCTGAGGCCCTGGTGTGTTGCCGTCACCCTCTGGGGCAAGACTGTCGTATCTAAAATCCAATATCATTGCATTATTATTTTATGCTTCTTAGATAACTTTATGACATATGTTGACAAAATACATATATTACAAATATATTTGAATGATCCATGAGGTAACACACACAATGCATAACTGGGGCCCCGTCTAACTTATGTTGTACTGCTACAAGCAAATTTTGAACCAATGAGTATTGATTTAATTACCTGCCCCTGTTACCTCTCTCTGAAGCGCCTACACTACCAGCTTCGCCACCAAAGCCTCTTCCTTTGCGTTTTCGCGCCTTCTCCTTGAGGCGGGCGATTCCCTCTAAAAAAACGAAATTCACATTTGAGTTACACGTCGTTAGTAAGTGCTAACAATCCAAGTTTATAACATTTATTAACAATAACGCAAATGTAAAGAAGGCTGAAAACGGTTCACTGAACCGAAAATATAACCTTAATGAATTTAGCTTTATTAGACATTAAATCCTCATATATCGTTTCATTTTAGCAATTAATTGGCTCTTAATGACAGGAGAAATTTTAAACGCACTAATTAGTACAGTTATTAATGCAATCTTTACGAAATTAATAAATGTTTGGGTCGTCATCACGTCACTTACGTTCACCGTCTTCGTCGACTTCGAATTCTTCAGAGTTCTCAATATCTAACACGTCTGCCATGTTGACTTGTATTTTATAACTGGTATTAGAATTTCCGAGCCTGAAAATTAGTATTTGTCTAAAATTTTAGGTTGCCCACCTTCCTCTCATCACCCAAACAAGCCAAGCATAAATCATAAATGTCTGTCAAATTAGCTAGCATTGACAAAGAAATAATTTTCAGTGACAAATTTGACTTTGGCATAAATAATAAGTATTCTGAGAAAAATTCGGTTTACGAAACGAAGACTCTTTAAGCTTTGGTTCTTTTAAAAAAGTGGAAATTTTGGTAAAAAAAATAACACCTATCTAAGCTTGAAGCTTGACCATGAAATTATAAGATTTTTAAGTATCTAGGTTCTTAAATGACTGCAACCTAGTGTTGTGTTGTACCATGGATGGCTATACCCTTCGCTGCACAGACTACTAAGAGAACTGCTTCGCTGTACCCTGACCCTTAGTTGTACCCACAGATATTATAACTTTAAGCGGAGCCGTAAGCAAACGCGGGACCCTCTTGCGTGGGGCCTTTAACAAATGCTACTATTGTTATGTGGCCAATCCGGCACTGCCCCTAAGGCCGAAACACATAAAAGGAACCCCGTTGTTGCGTGGCACCACACGGCAACGCAACGAGAGTACTGCTTATTACATTTGGTTTTCAGTAGAGGGAGAGGCGAACTGCAATTACAATTTTTGCAGTGCCGGTGCCCCACCACGGGGATATTGTGTTCAGCCTTTAGAGTTGTAGTATACCTCCCATTACGTTTTTGGGCTAGAAAAACTAAATTGACCACTGCCAAAAAGTGAAACATGACAACTCTTTGACATAATTTTTCAAATTATTTTGGTTTAGACTATTTTGGCTTAATTTATAAATTAAGATGAGTGTTTATAATAATTCTTCAGATAAAACCATCAAAGACCCACTTTCACAAGATACATTTTCGGAATGGACGAAATCTGATATTAAATCCTCGGTTAAATCCGATGGTTCAAGTGTACGGTCTTCACCCACGAGAGGAGAATCGATTTGCAATAAATACATTGATTTGATTCACTCCCCTTCGAATATTTCAGTAACAAAAGAAGTGGAACATCCAGACCGACCTTTTGATTTTTTTGATGATGAAGAGTTTGCTTTTGGCATTAATTTATTGAACAATAATGTGGCGTGCGTTGGAGATAACATTACAAAACTTATACAAATGGGTAATAAATTAGCACTTTTAAGCATTCGTTGAAAAGTAAAAAAAAACCGGCAAGTGCGAGTCAAGTTCACGCGCCGAGAGGGTTTCGCACAATCCTGTAGGTAAATTTTTATGTACAAGTGATGTAACTACTCGTAAAAATTTAAGGTATTCGAAATGTTTTCTTTATTATACATATATGCGCTATGAAACGTTGCGCCAAGCCAACTTTTAAGATTCTTGGTCGACTGAAAGCATTCTTTAAGTTACGATTCTCTTGCGAGTAGGTGCGATTTAAAAATTTGTGGCTAAAATGGCTGTTTCTTTTTTTGCGTAGACATAGAAGTTTGATTTTGTCACAGCTTAAAGGTATTATTGACTCTAATATACATTTAAATAAAATACAACTATGTGTTTATGAGGAAAGGTGTAGTAAGTATAAAATTAATAAAAATATAATTATTATTATAATGCGACTAAAAATAATATGTTTTTCGCAACTTTCCCTTTTTTATGTGCTTTATTACGTTGCTTCGTAACAAATTTCAAAATTCGGAGTTCACGGGAAGTACGCTGTAGGTTTTGATTCCCTTGCGAGTGTCGAAAGTTTGTGGCATAAACGTCTGTATCTTTTTATTGCGTTGGCTTAGAAATCTGATTTTTCATAGCTCAGACAGACAGCACACTTGAGTATTTGGTATGAATTTCAAAAAATCATCATTATCAGAAAAAGGTTAGTGACAGACAGACGGACAACAAAATGATCTCATGATGGGTTCGTTTTTTCCTTTTGACGTACGGACTCCTAAAAATGAATTAAGGTTTGTTTCTCCTCGACACAAACACAAATGTTCATCACTAATGTTTATCTCGGGTGGGATTCGAACCCACGACCTGCGGCGTGAAAGATCTTACTAAAGTCTTTTTGTAGATTTTACAGATTTTGGTACTTTGCGGTAGAACGGTAAGTGAATGTGTGCCTGACAGGCACTAATTTTGTGGTGGGATAAATTTCCATTGCCGCGTCCGAGAAAATAACGAAAAAATAGGTTTGACAACGTCAAATCAAACTCGATATTGACATTTCATGGAAAAATAAAGACAGCTGTCTTAACAACGTGAATTTCAGGATTCGGGGATATATATAATTTCATCTGTTTTTTAAACAATATTGTATGATAAAAACAATTCCTTAAATTTTAGAAGTTATTCATAATGCCGGAATTCCAAATAACAGATTCCATTATCACTCAGCTCAACGGTTGGTATTTTATTGCGATATTATAAGGACACATTTTAATGTTACATAATTTTGTTTTCAAATCGTTTTGGTCGACAGGAATATATTAATTTTAGCCGCAGGGTGTCCTAAATAGTGTTAGTAATTGTGGTGTTGCGTCATTATTCTTGTTCGGGTCCAGTATAGTTGCTATTTATTGAAGATGCCATTGGAAGAGCCTTTTATTTTTGGTATAACTATTTCGTGTTTATGAGTTTTGTTGTTTCGGAGTGATAAACAAGTACTGCAAAATCTTTTTTGCAGTGTCTTTTAACATAAATCCTTAGTAACAAGGTGTGTTTAAAGTTATACTTCTTTATTTATGACTGCTTTTACAAAATTGTCATCTACTGTCTTTCTGAGACAAAAAGCTATTATTATTAGGCGTGGTCTTTGCATGCAATTAAAAACTATTTTTAACTATGCTAAAGAAGTATAACTTCTCATTTGCGTACATAAGTGCATGCACCCACATTGTTTTTATTGTTAATGGTTAGCTGAGAATCCTGCCTATTTATGCAGCAATAAACGTGCCTTCTTTTGCATATACACCTTTAATATAAATGGTGAGAAGTGGGTGATTATCACTGCCTACACTTTCGGGTAAAACAGGCGTGAGCTCTATGTTGCCTTTATCGACTACATACTTGTATAGTATAGTATAGTATAGTATACTTGTATAGTATATCGTTTTTTGGCGGTGTGTTTTGATCTAATAAATGTGTGAAAGACTCATAATATTTTAACATTGTACTGTTTTTATTTGAATTTGCCTTTTCAAAACCATTCTATGACTGGGCAGTTTTAGTAGTACTTGACATATATTAGTTCTAAGTATTTAACTATATTTAATAGGTCCTCTTGTCACACATACAAATATTAAGAAATATTAATAATTGAAATACTACTACTTTATACTGGATTTTATTCTCAATCATTTGAGTTCCTTTCATTATTATTAAGTACCTTTCTTTTGTAAATACATAAATGCAAATAATTACACCCAGACTCAAGATTAACAGACATGTTAATCACACGAACGTCTGACTTGTGTGGGAATCGAGCCCGCGACCTGTGGCGTGAAAAGCAAGTATCTTACAGACTATGCCACCGGCCCGTCAAATCAAATCAAAATCAAATCCTGTCTTTATTTGGTATAAGCACAAGCCTTTGTATTTATTTATTGCAATGTTTGTGCTTATACTGTTGGCATGCTTGTATAAAAAAAGAACCTTTGCTGTTGTAACTTGTAACATGTTGGGATTTAGTTAGTCAGCATATGTATAAAAAAAGTAATTGACTGACTGATATAACAATGCACAGCCCAAACCGCTGGGTCCATGAGAGATCAAATTTGGCTAAGAAAGGATTTTTTTAATCTCACCCTTTATGCTATGGGGTGAAACGTGGACAGCGTGAGCGAAGCCGCTGGCGGCGGCAAGTGCATGATATATTGATTTTGTTAAACTATGTTTTAGCCCAAGAGCCGTGGCCAGACAATGTCAAACTATTCCAACCGTATGAAGTGGAGCAGATTCTGCTCCCGGACAATGCTAGTTGTTTGGCAGTGCAAGCCTTCTTGAAGGTATGTAATTTTAACACTACCGTTCTAAGAACCGCCTTCGTCACTCATACTTTAAAAGAAAAAAACACTTTTTGTTGGGGGATTAAAAATGTTGAGAGTGGTGGCCCATAATTGGCAATAGCTTGTCCCTATTCTAATGAACATTACTGGCAAAATGTGGGTGACGGATCACCTTATTTCCTTATTATCATAATCATGTTCTAGTTTTCCATAACTAAACAAAGGCCACTCTAAAGCACGCCATTAAGAATGCTCCTGCTACTCTCAATTAGCTCTTAAATAAATAATCTATAAAGAATTACTTACTTACTTACTCTCCCCAGACACTTCACCTGGTCTGAGGGCATCCAACACTACGTTTGCCAATCTGTTATTTCAACCTCCTACTTGTGCATTTGCACTGCACAACATAATAAGTTACAATCACAATATCTCTATTCAACGCTTCTGAAATGATCGATAGGGTTCTTTGGGTTATTGTTAATATTTTACATGTTATTTAAAAAAAAGTTAGCTTCGGCGACATTTTCGATTTAAAGTTACTTTTTCTTAGTATACATTGCTATATTTGTTTTAGATGTGTAACCTTCCATTTGAAGTAGAGATGCGTTGGAACGCAGAATTCATGTCACCATCAGGCCGAGTGCCCTTCATAAAGTGTGGTGCATTTGTGGTGTCAGAGTTGGAGCCTATAGTACAGTTCGCAGCAAACAAGGGTATTACGTTATGTGCGAAGCTCAGTACTGAGGAGAAAGCAGAGATGAGAGCGTATATGAGTTTGATAACTAATGTGCTGGTTAACGCTGAGGTATGTTATATTTTATGCACATTATAACTAAAATAGTTTTATAATTTGTTTGTCTTTGTTTGTCATATTGACATTTACACTAGTAAGAAAGATACAATAAGAGTTTTATGAATAAGACCGTAAGGATTTTATCAGCTGCTGTTTATTCTGCTCAGGGAAAATTATCAGAATTGCACATTAGGGGACTATGGTGCCAGTTTTTGTTATTCAGTTGGCTAATGTGCTTTTGAATGTTACGGAAATGGGTAAGGGAATTAGAAGGAAACAACGTAAACATAGCGAGAGTCTTTATTTGGTAATCACAGAGTCAGAGTTCACAAGCACACAGATCCAAATCATAGTACTAGCTCTGTACACCACTTCGCACAGAGTCCCAAGTCGCGGCACTAGAACTGTACACCAGTTTACTTCACTTCAATTGTTCCTCCTTAGCCAGAACTAATTAAACTGCCTGTAGGCGCGAACAGCAGCTACTTTTTATTAATTTTGCTAAGTTAATTGGTAGAATGAAGCTCCAGCTCTTTGTTATAGTCTTATATTGTTCAGCAGCTGATATATTAGCATTGTAGTGGATTAGCAGACTCGAGCCACAGTTTTGCTATACAGTCTGCTAATATGCCGCTCCGCTATATTACATTCACATGCAAATTAGTGTTAGCAGAATAACAAATTAGCAGACACATTTTCCATGCTATATGAAGTAATTTTAGAAGAATTTTGCATTAACAAAGGCTCTTTTCTATAAACGATATATATTTATCTATTAGCCATTTTCACAATGTTGATGTGGAAGACTAATGAATATCCATTTGTCTATCCTAGGGCACTTAGTGACAGTTATTTATTATGTCAAAAAAATCTACGATGAGATCTCAAAAATAACATGCGAGTTATCATTCAGTATTTTGATTGGTTTGTTTTAATTACAAGACCTTGAACGAACCAATCAAAACTGCCTTTATTCCCCGATACCCCCCTAACTTTTGATAATGACAATTTCATACAATATTTGAATAAGTAATCTCTAGTATCTAGTCGGTGGGTTTTAGGGAATTTTAGCTACCTTGTTTATGCATAATGTCATTGCACATTGGTTGGTGTAAAAGAAAATCCAGGTCAAAATTTTTACATTCCAGTTATACATATCATGGGTAGATAATGACACATTCAACGCAGTGACAAAACTACGGAACTCCTCAGTCTACCCCTGGCCGTTGGGCTGGCTGCAGACTAGGGCGAAGCGGAACTCAGTCATCAAGCGGCTTAAAGCGCTGCATTGGTATGACAAGACCTTGGACCAAGTGTTAGCTGATGTAAGTATAGCTTCGTATTATTAGATTTACCAAGTCTTTTTCTGATGTAATTAATGATTTACTCGACGGATCGCAATGTCGGTGGGATAACTCAACAGGGCGTCACCTTTACCAGTTCTTTCCATAAGTTCGTGAGCGCTAAGCGAAACCGTGGATCGAGATCGAGTCGACCACACTATGTCGGCCATTTTCTCACAGGACATGGTTATTTTCGCCGGTTATATTCAAATCACGTACGTATTCAGGGGTGAGCCAACAGCATAATTCCAAATTTAGAGCTGCAACTAAGATAGTTGGCGCTTGACTTTAACCCCTTTTTTGTGTCCTACTGCTGGGCATGAGTCTTCTCTCACACATACACACATGTCACATGTCACATGTCCTCAAATGATTAGTTCTTTGAAATGACAGTTTCGTCACGACGTGTGCGCAAGACTGGGGACGGTTCAAAGGCGAGGCCCATACTGTTGCGCCAACGCAACGCTGCTACAAATACAAAATTTATGTATTCCATATTAAGGTCCAGTAGATAGTTAATGACACTGACAGTGACAATGACACTGCTCTACTTATTAAATATATATTTATTTTTCTTTCAGGTGGAACAGTGTTGCAACTCGCTGAGTCAACGTTTGGGCGAGAGAGATTACTTCTTTGGCACAACGTAAGTGGAATGTTTATTTACTACTAGCAACACTGAAACTGTCATTTCTCCCCAGTACCTTTACTACGACTCAATACGAAAAAAGTTTCCGAATACCAGGCACGTAGCTTCAGTCATATGGTCATAACATAGCCTCCGACCAATCCCATACGTAATAGGGAGCGAGACTGGCCGTTCATCGGGTACAATTTCAATCTTCGGGCTACAACTGAAATTCTCGAAAGTATTAGAAAAGTCTGCTCGACCCGGCATCGTATATAGAAAAGTTACTTCAGTATGTCTCCTCCGAACTGTATTAGCATTTTCAAATACGTCTCTGAGGGTATCCAATTTAATCTAAACTCTATAGAAAGTAGGTTAAGGTGCATACTATGCGTTTCAAATAAGAATAAGACTGGACCCGCGGCTAACTTCATACCAAAAACAAATCAAAAGTAGCGCCAGCACAAAACATCAAACCACAGACAATAATATTATTTTGAAATGTATGGAAAAGTGATTTATGTCAAAACTTTACTTATTTATCCAATTGCAATGCGTATTATATCGAACAAATATTTTTGCTCATTGTACTAGAAAATGTGAAGTTGTTGCATATTCCAGTCCAAGATGGCGGATTTCCAATCCTATTCTTATTTGAAATGCACAGTAAGTCGCAAACATGATTTGCAACATAGGGACTACAATCTAGATACTACACTGTGACGTTAGGTACGTTACGATGCGGCGGGGTGTACAATTTAAAATCCTACTGTAGTACATCACCCTCTGAGACGTTGGAGCAACATTTACGTGTATTTATCGTTAGAAAATGCTTTTTTAATGCAGTGGCGACATACTGAAGTTGCTTTTCTATATACGCGACTCGGCAATCGAACCCGGGACCGCTTGAATCTTAAATTCATTATTTTATTCTGTCTAGTTTAATTTCTGTAAAGAATGTCTTCATTCTTTTTTTTCACAAGCTTTGGGTGTCTTTAGTCTTTACATAGTAAAATTATAACCCCTGTCATTCGGAAACTTCTTATAAGCTTAAAGCTAAACTAGGTTTATAATTCGTTTGTCTTTGTCTGTCATCTTGACATTTATGCTGGTAAGAAAGAGACAACATCCATTTTAACTCTAGAAGCTTGTAAGATTTTTTATGAATAAGAAGGCCATAGCCACAAAATTTGTTAGGTACTTGTAGATTTTAAGGAATTTTATTTCACCAAATCATTTAGTTTAAATAGTGCCATTTTGCATAAGTAAATTTGATGATTTAAATTATGTAATAATTTTAAAAATGTATTGTAAAATAATGGGGATGACGACAAGGTTTAAAATTCATTTCATTCTTTATAATATAAATATTGCAGTGGAAGTCCGCTACGTCATACTACATACGTCATGCTATAAAATGTATCTAGGTGTGACGTTATTCGAGATTTCGGTTGAACGTATCGCTGTAATCTTTGGATCACACAAAAAAGAAGAATACTTGTTCAATATTTTCAATTTATTTATCTGATGGACCAAACAAAAAATACCGTCATCCCTATTATATATCAAATCTATAATTAAGTAGTTACTAACTATATGTACCCTGTTACCATTATTGTGTCACAAAACAAACGAAATTACGTGCTCTGTACGCTACGGAACAAAGGGGTCTAATATAAAAAGGGACTTTAATTCCATCGCCGAAAGTTTTATTTTGAGTTGAATGTTGGTGACGTATAAGACCGTGGCGTGTGAGGCATTCTATTTGCTGTCACCACTAGAAGACTGGTGAAGAGGACAGATTATCTACTCCTAGCCTTATAAATCTGGGATGTTATGGTGCTTTAAAACTGAAATTGACTTTGATATATAGGATTCGAAGTTGAATGGTGATGGAATTTTGAACAAAACTATTAGTTATTAGTTATTCTTTCTAATCGACCTCAAAGAAGGAGGTGTGTAGGTACTTTTTATGTTTGTTGCCGAATCAAGCCGTCACACGAGTCGCGTACGTCGCATCTAACTATAATTTCAAATATAAAACCGGCATAATTTCATATCTTAAACCGGTATCATTTCATATTATACCGGTTTCACCGGTTCCATATTATATTGAGGGCTGAGTTTCCTTCGTCCGTGGGTATACACCTTTAATTGAATCACCACACAAGGTCCCCGGGTGGTGCAAATCAGGTGACAATCAACTGGTGGTAGGCTTCGGCCGTGGTTAGTGACCACCCACCAGACAAAGCTGCACCGCCAAGCGGCCTTGCCGTGTTCCGGTGCAATGTCTGGTGTCACCATGCAGAGAGTGTGGGTCGGAATGTTGCTCCTTTAAGGTTTCTAACAATATGGAGGCTCGTTCCACTGCCACCTTCTCACCGATATAATCATTCGTAATCACGTGTGAATCGGTATACTAGGCTGGCGCGTTCCATCGTGGACTACATCATTATTTAATATCAGGCAAGTTGTAGTCAAGCGCCAACCTATCACAGAGTAAAAAAATATATGTATAGGTATTTGAAACCTTTATAATATTATTCCTGTCAGATCCGAAATTTTATATCTATAACATCCTTAATTAAAAACTTCTAATACTCTTTCACGTTAGAGATATACAGGAACCATCCAGCTTCTAATACCCTAATTCTAAAATCCTATCTCCTAAAGTACAGTGCGACAAGAAAGAGTAGAACTCGGGAATCATCATTTTTCATTACGTGTGGCGCCCTCATTGATTTTATACTCTTTTGGATTAAACCACACTGAGAAGGCAGCGAAGCAGCCAGCAGTTTAACTGATACTGATACAGTATCGCTTGGGAAACTTGATATCTCGTTCAGTCGTGAGCGGCCTCAAGCAGTCGCGGGCAGCCGTGCGTGTTTTAGTTTCTGAAGCGACTTTTTGTACTATAGTAATGAAAACAAAGTTTTAAATCATATTACTGTCAAACTGCTGGCCGCTTCGCTGCCAGTTCGGTGTAGCTTGACTCTTTATATCGCACTGTACCCTCCTAATCCTCTCCTAGCCCCACTCCGCTGGATACGTTGCTCTTCGGTCACATCCGCGCTATCCTCTCCGCGTCTGGTCCTAAAGCTGCGCTCATGATCAAGCCTATCACTACCAGCTTGTTGCGACATATGTTAAGAATGATCAACGCTACGGATATGAAGATGACGGTAAAATATCGTTATTGTTATATTATTAAAATTTATTAGGATTACGTTGTAAATACCGGTTTGAAGAGCGTTTGTGGACGATCATTTTATTAGGATTACTTTTTAAATAACGGTTTTACGATACCGTTCTTTAAAGCCGAGCTTATTCCGGGTTTTACAACGCTAGAACCTCATTTTAAGTGTCAGTTATAATGTACCGCGAGCGCGAAATTATATCTTTTGTCGCTAAAATAGCGAAAGATCATTTATTAAAATGTTTTTTTTTTTCAAAACATCATTCTTGACAAACTTATTAGCTTTCAAACTCGCTATAGATGACGTCTAGTTTACTACAAAACATTGCAACATAAAAAACTAAACAAGACATTGTGTTGCTAGCAATATATTTATAGAACCATATTCAAAATACCGCTCTAAGGTCACCAATGGAATCTTATTTATTATGCCTCTACTCTCTGTGCATTTTCCCAGCCTCAAGAAGAGTACCTTATAGCCCAAGCGTTCCAAGTATCAACCAAGCGTCGAACCTCACCTGATCGCATGTTATCCGGACGCAGTTCACACACTAAGAAATCTCGCATGTGTATACGAAATACTAGTAGAGATACTGTCGCTTATAATAAGGATGTTTTTGGTTAGTTTTGAGTTTTATGTTTTTGTGGTAATTAAATAATGGCGTAAAAGTTACAATTCAAGTTATTATATTGAAAAGAAATTAACATTACAAGAGTACGTGGCGCTAGCATAAAACTAGATGTGAAATGTCTAGGCTAGTTGTATCCGATTGAACTAGCTAGTATTAAATGTTTTGGTATCAAAATAGCTGGCTGGTATAATACCAGGTTTGAAAGTTGAATTAATCATGATTATTTTTAACCTTTGACCAAAAAGTATTATAAGTTAATCGAACGTACCGGTACTGATGCAGTTTTTGATTAAAAACTAGCTTCCGTCTGCCTCAAAATATGATAAAAAGTATCCTATGTGCTATACCAGACTATAAGCTATCTCTGTGCAAAATATTTTTCATCAAAATCTGTCCAGTTGTTTTGCGTGAAACAGTAACAAACTCCCACACATCCATACAAACTATTGCAATTATAGTACTAGGTTCTGACTTCGACCGCTGGTATTAGAATAAAAAGTACCTTAATTACTGTCTAAGACTATAATCTCTCCGAGATAATTTTAACCAAAATCTGTTGAGTAATTTTTGCGTGGAAGAGTAACAAACATCTACACCTCCATACAGTCAGTCTTAAAGTTTTACATTTATAATATTAGTAAGAAGTAGTACAAAAATATCGTTTCGTTTCATAAAAATTGTAATTATAAAAATAATAAGTTATTGTGAATATTTATTTTTATTGAATACGCATAATGTGAAATTCAGTGTTTAACGCAGGTTTTAAGCCGTTTGCGTCGAAGCAAATAATAATAATGACGACAAAGGATGGCGGAATAACTTGTTCTTACAACGAAACCCGAGAGAAACCGGTATTGGATGAATACCGGTATAATTATGTAAACGGTTTACTTGAAGAGATCTTGACAAAGGTTAGATGTTTACATAAAGCATAATTCAACGGTCTATGTCCCTTTATGAGATTACTATAATCATTGAAATAAAACTACTTTTTAACGGATTCTATCGCGGTTTATTTTAGATTTTAGATCCCGCCGTTTCAAAGTCTTTTCAGACTTCATGTTCACGGGTGGACTGAGATATTTGACGTCCAAAAATATTAATCACAATTATTACCGACTACCTTCAAACATTAATATTTAAGTTGCGTTCCGATTTAAGCAAACTGAGCTCACAGTGTCTTGAATTCTGAGTTGATTTTGCTTGGTAGTAAAAGTAGTTTTATTTCAGTGTGTGATATTCGCGTAAATCTAAGACAATACTATATTCCTATACTCGTTAAAGATTAGAACATACCAACCGAACGATTAGGATGACTTCGGTAGTCGAGCGGTGTAAACCGTCCGATTGGTTTACACTGTGCCCGGAAGGTCGCGGGTTCGATTCCCACCCGGGACATTATTTCTGTAACAACAAAAATTTGTTTCGGTGTCTGGTTGGTTGAGGGACTACCCTCCGTGCCTTGGAGAGCACGTTAAGCCGTCGGTCCCGGTTGTCATTTAACACATCTAAAACAATCGTTACATGTAGTCAGAAGCCAATATAATCTGACGCCTGGTCTAACCATCTCGGCTACTGGTTCCCTACGGGTTTCGAGGTCTGATAGCAGTCGCTCGTATAATTCTGGTAGCTAGCCGCATCAGGTTAGCCGGGCAGCCGACCCCAATAGAAATGGGAAAAAGGCAAGGAGAATGATGATGATGTTTAACGATTAGAACATAGAATCATGTCTGTATTACCCGCAGGTGTAGGCAGAGGTGAAAGTCGCCCACTTTGCGCTGGCTATGTTAATATCCCATGTGTTATAGAGGACGAGTCAGGCATTTTACAATTATTCTGCATTAGAGATCTCTTTATGCTTGAGCAAGTACCTTGCGGTTATTATGAAAACACGTTAATTAATAAACCATTGTGATAGTTGCTAGAACAATATGTACAGTCAACTACAAAAATTGGTTGACAGATTCATTATGTATTATGTACACACACACAAACACAGCGCCATCTAGTCCCAAACTAAGCAATAATATTTGCTTGTGTTATGGGTACTAGGAAAAAATATAATACTTAAATACTTTCTTTAATTAAACATAAATTACACCCAGACACAGAACAAATAATCGTGTTCATCAACAAAGATTTGTCCTAGATGGGATCGAACCCACGACCTTCGGCATAGCAGTCAGAGTCACTAACTCCTACGCCACCAGACCAGTTAAATCTTCTTCTTGTTCATAGTAAACTACAAATGAAAAGCCTTTTTCCTCTCGTCGCGACACTTATTGAAGGAATCTCTTAAGCTGCGGCCACACTATCGCGATAACGGGAATGTTCGCCTACAAGTGTGGTCGTTGCATTAGTGTTAATATTTGTAATATTGAATTTATTATACAACTTTTGTAGCGGACTGTACACTAGGCATCAAGCTACACAGTTCCTGTATAAGCTGACCTCTCAAACTTCCAAATAATATTAGGGAAATGACTATTAACAAATTTAAAATAACTATAAAATCTACGTTATGTAAGAAAGCGTATTATAAAATTTCAGACTATCTAACAGATAAAAACGCTTGGAATTAAGTCGCTCTAATTCAACACAATAAATAAACAAAATGTAATAGATATACTTCATTTCAAAAGAAAAATAGCCTACTGAGTTTTTTGGCAGTGTTTCTCAGTAGTTGCCAGTCATTCACTGCACGGTAGGAAAAGAAATTGGACTATTTTTAAGTAGACTCGCGTCTCAAAAAAACAAAGCATATTTTCATTTCATTTCATCACGCTGTACGAAACTCCTATAAGATAAGCTAGAGAGATAGTTTATACTGGAAATGTTGTGTAGCCGTGTGTACCAATTTGTAAATTAATCTCGATATTAAAAGGTTGAAGAACTAACCGAAACATATGACGAAAAGCTCGACTCCGACACCGAAAAGCTCGATTTTGAAATTATATCGGTACCGAATTCGATGATCGAATCGAAATATGAGACTATCGAGAAAGTTAACGAATATCTGGCTACGATTGAAGAGAACGACGTTACTGATACTACAGAGTCCGGGTGTGATGATGTGGTGCAGGTTAATGATGCTTTTGAAAACGATTGTACTGAGAATCGACTGGCTGATATTGAAGAGATAGACATTACGAATTCTGTGACTACGGATTCCAGGTATTTGAATGTTCTATAGTTATTTATTTAGCACACAAAACAGATATAGTTGAATTAAACCTACACATCAGGTACAGAAAGCAGACTAACCTTCCAACTCCTGTTCTGTTACCTCGTTTACTTTAGCTCACTTCATTTCAACCCTTCTTTTTTAGTGTTTCACTGCTGGGCACCGGTCTTCTCTCAACTATCTTATGAGTTGAGAGAGTTTAGGCCCCAATCCACACACGCTGGCCAAGTGCGGGTTGGTGGATGTCACATGTCCTCGAATGATTAGTTCTTAGACATGCCGGTTTCCTCACGATATTTTCCTTCACCGATATTGAGCAGCGGAGATGAAACAATTCACACAAAGATGTGTGTGCGCCGCCAGGATTCGAACCCGCGACCTTATTTTTCTAAGGCGAGGCCCGTACCGCTGCGCCACCACTGCTCACCTTTTTTTTTTCACTTCAGTGAACAAGAATGTAGGGAAGGAAGTGGGCAGGACGAGCATGTAAATTGTTCGCCATCTTTAATTATCTTTCAAACTAAAGCCGACTATGTGGTCGACAGTATGCATAGTATGCTGACTGTCGGCGATGCGTTTGGTGTGAACGATGCCTAAGGATGCAAACAGTCGAGTCGTTCTTAACCGGTTTTAAAATGAATTAGATTATCAAAGTGGTCCTATTTAAAATAATAATTTTCGTAATTTTTTTAGGCTGTATACAGTTAGCAATGGGAGGGTTTATAATTATACAGGGTGATACGGAAAAAATCTACATTATTTGAGCCATATGCAATAATTTTCTGACGTTTCATTTTTATTACAAAAATAAAAGAACACATTAAAAATTGTATTAAAATAAAATGCAAATTAAATAAATATTCTGGGACATTAACACACACGGTCATCTGGTCCCAAGCTAAGCATAGCTTGTGTTATGGAAACCAGATAACTGGTATATACTATACATATAATACTTTTCTTTTGTAAATATATACTTATAATAGATATTTACACCCAGACTCGACACAAACAGAAATGTTCATCACTAATGTTTGTCTCGGGTGGGAATTAATTTCTGAATTTACAAAGTCATTAGTTATTATGACATAGAATGTGTGGTTTGAAGTATATAGAATACCCGTTCCGGTTTAGGTTGTAGAAGTATTATTTTTATATTTTTTTCTTCACCCCTCCCCCCCTCAGTCATAAAGATGTTCTAGCCGAGTTAGAAGTTCCCAGCGAGTACAAGATATCAATCAGCTGTGATTCTGAAATGTCGCACGGCAGTCACCATTCGTCTTCTTCAGGTTTTATTTATTATTTTTTTCTTAATGAACGACTTCCAAATGGAGGACCAATTTTTTAGGAGTAATGTTTTTTTTTCAAATTTAGTTTTTTTGTTGCAAAATTTTTGTTTTTCGTATACTCAGGTATTTTTTTCTTTTTAGTTTGTATTTGCCAACAATTTAGGTGCAGTCTATAGTAGTTTTAAGCTATTTATTACAAAGATTCATCTAATAAAAATACGCACAAACTTATTTAAATTTGTGTCAGTTTATTTTCACTGCTATAACGGATTTAATAGTATTTAAGCTGTAAGGCAGTATCATGTAATAGGCTTAAATAATAAATAATATCAACACTGTTTATGCTGCCCGGACCCGACCTATTTTACCGCCGATTTTTATGGCTGATTGTGATTTTGTGCAACTCAATACAAACCGCGTTGAGTCTGTCATAAAAATCGGTCGTGGGCGTGCAGTCTTAAGCAGTGTTGACAGTTCACGCATGTAGTTCGTATTTCCTATTTATACGCAGGATTAATTGCCCTGTTTGAACCAACATTTCTGCTGACTACTATTTATTGCCACAGGTTCAAAGAATACTCTTAAGTTTCCAAGCGACGAAGAGATTAGTGTTGAAAGTCTGCTCAAATACCTGCGCCAACGCAACGCCGTGTATAACACGTCTATTGTAGCTGATGTTGATTAACATGAAATTGATGTCAGTCTGTTTTACTGTGGAATATTAATCTACATAAAAAAAAATCCCAGTATTTCCTTTAGGACTAAATCGTGTGAACTGCGGACTGTTATAATGTCTCTCGGCTGACTATCGCTGTCGCACTTACACTCGTTGCTAATAGTATATTTGTCACTCGTGCGTCATAGAAATACGAAGTTTACCGAGAGACACTAAAAAACAGACGCATAGTAATTAACATACGGTTCTGTAAGGCGTTGTGCAGACCGCACGTATTGTCGGCCTCTGACTGTAAGCGCGCGTTACGCAATTTATCGCTTTTTCATATATATTTATTATTTATTTTATTTTTTATTTATTTGGTTTCCATAACACAAGCTCTGCTTAGCTTGGGACCTGATGACCGTGTGTGTTAATGTCCCAGAATATTTATTTATTTTATTTAACTTCTCTTACACCGCACCTACTATACTCGTACGCTATTACATACTGCGTTGTCACTGACTCTCTGTTGCTGATTATTGTTAGTCGGCGTCAATACGTGATTGTAATTGGTGTGAACGATGCCTAAACCTTTTATTACTTTAAGATTTTTATTTTAAAATTAAAGAAGAAAATAAAAAAAGTGTATGACAGGTTTTCTCCAAATTGATGTTTATTTACAAGAAATTATTATGCCATGTCCGTGTCGTTACCGAGTATAACTATACTCTTTGTGTGGATTTTTTTAGTTATATATACTTGCCACTAGAGGGCGGTGTACTCGATTTCGAACAAGAAGCATACCTAGTTTACTATACCCTGTATAAAGGGTAGTAAAATCGTAATACAGACACTGTTTAACTGTTCTATTCGTGCTCCATCATGTAACATCTTCATTGTTTTATTGTACTCATGATAGATAGATGAATAATAGTACACAAAGTGAAATTAAATTTATAGAATGTAATTGGAAAACATGATGAGCTACAAATTTCATTTTGCATCTACATTCAAATTATAATGATTGTCTTGATAGAACCTTACACTTGTAATTAGTAGTTGAGTACAACCAGAAGATAGCCAAAGTCAACGTATATTTAAATCAAAGTTATAAATAGTAAGTTAGGTGGCAATCTTTTCCTTGATAACTTTCGGTGTGGTATTAATGTAGTGTTAAAACACAGTAGTGCGGTCAAAGAGTTTTACCGCACCAGCAAAATAAAGTTTATGTTATGTACAACGGTGAGATCGTACAATGAACTTGGCTCGAGGTATGGGCGCACAAGCGTTCTAACAAATATTTTTTTGTACAAATTGAAATGTGAGATGATTTCAGACTGTTATAATAAAGTATGTAGGTTTCTATTCAAATTATTTTTTTGTAAATTTTATTTCAATAAAATGTATTGTTATAAATATTATATTTTGTAAATTTGCTTTTTGATTTTATGCAGAATGGCAACCGATATGTAAGTTATACTAATTTTTAATAAGTTTATGTAATGTTTTTATATTAGTTTTTAATTATGTACCTACTTTAAGTAGATGTCTTAATATTAAAGTAAGGTAGACAATAGACATATTAGAATTATAAATTAAGTTATTATAGGTATATTGAAGTAGATAATAATATTATGTACGGCACTGGTTCGGATTAAGATGGCGTGACGGGCAAGTGGTGTTAGTAGATGCCATCTCTTTCTCACTCTCGCTCTATATTATGATTATACGATATTTATACCTATTTGCATTGTACAATAAAATATGTAGTCCATTTTAACCCCAAGTTCATGTACAATGTTTATCCGGTGCGAATCTGGGGTGAAAATGTAATGTAATCCAAATAGTTACAATGTAAGTAGGTACATACTGCTTTAAGTAGAAGATAAATTTAGTTAGGTATTTAATTTTTATAACCTCGTTAAATTTGTTGTTAATTTACTAAAAATAACAAATGTTTTCCTCTTTCCAGCCCATCAGAACTGGATGCCCTAGTCTTCGGCCACGTGTTCACTATTATAACCACTCGGCTGCCGTGTCGGAAACTCGCGGAGACTGTCCGAAAGTTTGAGTCGCTAGTAGCTCTCGCCAAGCGAGTGGACGAACATTACTTCAAACGACCATAGCGCCACGTTTTCAAGGACATATCAGATGTATTTCCGAGTCCTTGAATCCAACTGTAGTTTAACATACTGTTCAGTTTTCGAATAGTTTTCGGTAGGGGTTTGTAAGTTTTCGGATTTGTGCCACTAGCGCCACCTACAGTTATTTTGCGGCCGTCCGTCCGCCGTCCGGTGGCGTGGTCGGTAAGATACTTGCTTTTCACGTCGCAGGTCATGGCTTCAATTCCCACCCGAGACAGATATTTGTGTGTGTCTCGGTGTAATTATCTATACCTAAGTAGGTATGTATTTACAATAGAATAGTAGTATATGCATAGTATACCAGTTATCTGGTTACCAAAACGCAAGCTTTGCTAACTATGGGATCCGATGACCGTGTGTGCTAATATTCTAAAATATTATTATTCTTTTGAAGAACTAAAGTATTCAGTAATGCATAATAATTAATAACTTATTGAAACTAATTTAGCTTAAGAAAACTTGTAGACAAACTAAAGTTGTTAAGAATTAGTTTTAATCATATACACTAACTAAAATGTAAATGTAAGTAAGCAAACTTGTTTGTAATGTTAGAGCTAAGAGTTTTCTAAACTATTGACGTAAACGTCAATTTGTAGGACGAATCTGTTTCTCTTAGTTTCTCACTAGATGGCGCTGCTAAAATTCCATACAATAGGAATGACGACAAAATTTGAAAAAACGCATTTATAACAAAAATTTTGTCACGTATTGTTTGCTTTATCATTGAAATGAAATAATATTAAGATATTATTATAACCAATTAAAGTTAAGGAGTAGGTGTGCCCTACTTCATACAGAGGTTTAAAACTTGCCTAAGCATGAAGTCATTGGAAATTTCGCTAGAATGTATCGCCGTAATCTTTAATCAAACAAAAAACGCAAAATACGTGTCCAAATTTTTTTATCTGACGGACAAAACAAAAATAATTGTCGTCATCCTTATTAGCGTTGATGCCAACTTCTTCGGCTTTGTTAAATACTCACACTGGGTAGAAAGTTCGCCTATTATAAGTCGTCTATTCTCGATAACGAGCATAGCAATTTATGTATGGATGTGACCACGTCAAAACAATCGATATTTTAATTCGTTAATTTTGTAAAATAGATTTATTATAACACTACTAACGCCATCTTGTGGTGCATAAATGAAACCTATAGCTAATTACTATTAATTAGTTACAGACATGTCCAAATCTAAATAACTTATTAATTGCATTTTTTATATGTATGTGTAACATCTTTGGGTATTATGTGTTACTCAGTAAACTTTATAATGAGAGCGAAATTGAGGTGGTTATAAATACATTGTGCCCTTAGGTTCGTGCGTTTTGCTTAGTAAAGTTAAAACTAGCCGCGTTGGGCGATTTTTTGTTGTGGAAAATCTTATGAGTTCGCGTCACCGACATGTTTGTAACTTGCCCATACCTATTGGCCGACCGTTTAACTCGCGTATCGCCTATCGCCAAGATTCTGACTCCTCAAGCTACACAGACAGTGATGATGATTCAAGCGATATGGATATTAGTGACGAATAGTCTTACATTACTTTTATCTGTGGCTAAATAGTTCTTTATGAGATTTAATTAACGTTTTATGACTTTGTACCTCAGATGGCGATACGCGAGTTAAACGGTCGGCCTATAGCGGCCACGTGCTTTGCGCGTTTGACGCTTTTTAGCTGAAATCTCGTGAGTTCAGTTTTTACTTACATGGGCAGTCCTATAATTGTCAATATTTCTTTCCTATCATTAAAAAATGGCCCACGATTTGTAATTTTTAATGAAGTTTTATATAATATCTAGGTATATTTTAGGTAAGTTGGTGTGTGGTTGGCATACTACTGCCTTTCGTAGGTTTGATTGCCACTTGGCGCAGACATTTGTGCCCTTGAACATGTCCGTTTGTCTTGTGTCTTAAGTTGTATAATGTACTTACTAAAGATGAGTAGTACACGTAGTATATCACTGCCCGTATTACGAGTTTACTATCCTTGCTAGCGAGTATAGTAAAGTACATGTATTTTTTGAATGGATTATTTTAGTTACATAAGTTGCTGCTATAGGCGCTATAACTTGATTTCACACAAAAAGTATAGGGGAATAGCAAACTCGTAATACAGGTACAGTTTACTGGCTTCTATAGTAGCTCTGCTTAGTTCGGGATCTGAAGGCTAATTCAGGTATTTTCTTGACGCGCCGATCAAGTTGCGGTGCAGTTGCAAATACATTCACGTCTTATTCTTCTTCTTTTAATTATGGCCTCTGCAGAAATTATTCCGCAATTTTGCCAATGTCAAGTTTAAATAAGTATACAAGCTTTTATAGTATTCTTGCAATTGTCATAAGTATATCATGAATGCCAAAGCGCTCGCATGACGTGAACTTGACGCGAGCGTATCTGACAGCGGCTGTCAAATTACTAGAGTACGAAAAGGTCTGATTTGATCAGTACTTAACTGCAACTGCACTGTAACTGAACTTATTTAAATACCTACGTGAATTGGCTTACAGATGACATTGTTTTTGTTGTATCAACATATTATGTGTGATACTTGTAAACCAAAAAGCACAAAATGTAATTTAATGTAAAATAAGTGTTTTCTCTTTCTTTTAGGTGTATAGTAGGAAACTAAGTATAAGGTATAGGTTCATCGGAAAACTTCGGTATGATAATCGGGATTATTACGAATCTGAGTACGATGACATTAGCACCCACTCGCTCTCGTAGTGTGAATGTTACCGAAGTTTACCAAGGACAATGACATGGATTCTGTAGAGACTTCTAGATTAACTTCTTCTATGAAATAATTATCTCAATAATTTAGTTAAAAACGTGCTTTTATTTACATTATTACTTGCATTTTTCTTGTTATGTACAGAGCGTTTCTTGTCAAATATGACGCATTCTACTGCCGGCGCTTTAGCAGGTATTATTTAGGTAGATGTTTAAAAAACGCCCTGTAAGGGGCGCTGTACATTTTTTCATACAAATGACATGCTACCACGGATGTCAAGGGAAGGCATTTATAGCGGAATATCCCTCAGTGTCTCTATTACTACTTATCTATTCTCGTTGCCAAATAAACTATTATTTTTGTTTAAAATCAAGTGTAACGCCTATAGCGGCAACTATGTGAACTAAAATATATGACACAAAAAGGTAAATTTATTAACACGTGGCAGCGAGTAAAGTATCCTGTTTTGACTCTTAATATTGGAAGGATTATTTCTGGAGCTGGGCAGGCAATAGCGGCTAGTCCAATCAGGCAAATGGTTAAAAAAAGAACGTGGTTTATACTATTTTTTGCCTAGCTACTTACTATTCATAAGCACTCCAGTAGGCTAATTCACATAATTTCTTGACGCGCCGATCAAGTTGCGGTGTAGTTTCAATTACGTTCACGTCTTAGTGTAAAATGGTATTCTAGTAATTGTCATATTTATATCATGAACGTCAAAGCGCTCGCGTGACGCGAACTTGACGCAGGCGTATCTGACAGCGGTTGTCAAAGTTACGAGAATACTAAAAGGGCTGTTTTGATCGAAACTTAACTCCAACTGCACTGCAACTGAACTTATTTAATTACGTGAATTGGCCTACAGGTAGAATGCGACATAACTTATAATCAGAGTTCGGAGTAGGTAGATGGATTTTATATACTTGCGTCAAGATATTATACGTACGATATATATGGACGTCATTTTATCTATAATGTGCGGAAAGTACCGGAAAAAGTTCCGGGATTGGAATTATGGAATAAAATAAAATAAAAAGCATACAACTAAATCAGCTAACAAAATCGTTTATTATATAAATGATTGCTTGAATTCAATGAACAATTATTTTTAACTAAACAAAAAGATAAATAAATTATTTTTAATCCTCATCAGATACAATTTCTATATTCTTTCAACGTTGTACAATTAAAATAAATAATCATATTTTTTTCAATATTTTCTAATTTTAAAGTATTCCTTTTGACGTCTTTTGAATTGTGTCTAAATTGTGGTATTTTGGAGTCAATATCCACATTATTCTCTATGTTTGACGTCAACGACGAGAAATCAATCTATCTACTCCGACCTCTGCTTATAATCTGCATTATTTAGCTACAATACTAACAACAGCATTAAGTACTTTTTAAGCATTTAATTAAATATGTGTTGTTTCGTGCATAATTTTATTTTGAATTATAATTGTTGGATAATTACCTGTATAGCTTATATGGTGTCAATAAAACAAGAAATTATATTTTTAAAACCTATTTTTATTTGGTTTAATTAAATCACAATTATTCTATAGTCATTTGCGATTATTTCCTCACAATCATTCCACCACAATCTGCCCAACTTAACTTACGTCCTATTTCTAATGTACTACTATAGCCGTAAAGAAACAAACAAAAAAGCAATACAATAAATTACTGTTTTTTAAACAATCATTTACAATTTTTTTTTGGCCATATCCCGTTTGGAATTTGAACGCGTTCACACTTATTTTTAAATCTGGCTATTTTAGTGTAGAACTCCGTCCATAGACATGATAGGATTTTACAATACGTCAGTGTCAATCTGTCATGTCAATTGACGGGCAGGCTAAAGTATAAGTTGCATTGGGTCCGTAATTGTCTAAATTCGCCTTGACTGGTGGAGGATCATCTGACGAACGCTGAAAGTGGATAAGCCCAAGCCGACGGCAGCGAGGACCACCGCTGACCGAGACATCATCTTCTCACGATTCGCGGGCTGGAAAGAAAGAAAACAAAATAACTATCTAAAAGGATTTTAAGTATAATCATAAAGTTCTAGACAAAAATGGAGGTCTCCAAATTTGGAACGAACTTATTGGACAGGTTCTTATTTCTATCTCCATTCATAAAGGGATATTAAGCAAGTAACACGTAGGTATTTGCTAAAGGTCAATCAATAGTTCTCAATTTTACCAACAACTTTATGGATTTCAACGATATGGTTTTACATGAAGCGTAAACGTCGACACACAGACTGGATATTCGAGAAATTTTATGGTTTTTATGGTTATAATTTTATATTTTATACCAATAATAAACAATAAGAAATATCTAACGATGTAAAAGCATGGGTATAACCATTAAACTATTTATTACAGTTTTTGAGAGAGATCATTAACAACATTATTTGCTGAGGCATCAACACAAAACTTGGAAGCTTAAATGAATTTTCAATATTTTTTAGGAAAGGGGACTTCCATTAATTACGTGAGGCGTTTTTAGCGATTTTCTGTCTATGTTCTAAAACAATCTAAACATTTTTTTTATTCTGCAGTTGGCTTGCGCTTGACTACAACCTGCCTGATATGAAGCAATGATGTAGTCTAGGATCGAAGTTCCATCATAGCATATTAGGTTGACGCGAACATACAATCGTGTTTACGAAGGATTTTCCATCCTTATGGTACCATAAAGGAGCAACAATCCGACCAACCCTTATGAATAGTTTCACCAGACATGGCAAGGCGGCTTGGCGGTGCGGCTTTGTCTGGTGGGTGATCCCTAACCACAGATAAAAGTAATGTAAGACTATTCGTCACTACCTAATATCCATATCGCTTGAATCATCATCACTGTCTGTGCAGCTTGAGGAGTCAGAATCTTGGCGATAGGCGATACGCGAGTTAAACGGTCGGCCTATAGTAATTTGATTATTTTCTTTTACTCATAAATTATTTTTTTTCCAAGACATACTATGTAATAGTATGTATGACGAGTGCTACTAGTCAACAAACTCTCATGATGCGCGACGTACAATCTACACGATACATTATTAAAGTTTTATTGCCGGCGTAGGTCGTAGTCATATGACTTCCTCGCTATTTAAAACTAAATGTTTGTGCCAAATGGCGCCAAAGTGCTTAAGTTTTTGTTCATAATTAGTAAGCATTGTAATAGGTACCTATATATCAATAATTGTGTAACAAACTAACCAATTTCAAGATGAACAATGGTTAGCTATGTAGCAAGGCCTTGAAACTGACATCTTGCATGATGCAGTTCGCAAGTAACTAGAATTTACATTATGACGAAAATAATAGTGAAATGTAGTATGTCAATATTCAATAGTTTCCGTAAAGGTCAAACTTGTATCACAACTATGAACTTTTATTAGGCTTGTGCTTGACCACAACTTGCTTGATGTTAAGCAGAGATGTAGTCTAAGATGGAACTCGCTTACCCAGTAAATACAGATTCACTCGTGACTTGAGTCTACGATGGAACGCGCCCAGTAAAAATCGATTCACTTGTGACTTGAAGACAGGCAGCTATCGGGGAACATAGATGCCGGCAGCGAATTCCACAACATGGCAGGTCGCACCCATGGAATTTCTACCATAATAATATAAGCTAATGTATCTAATTAATGTGGGACCATTTCGGAATAACAACCAAAACCAATTGATACTAGACTATTAAAAATACATATTACTCAGTAAATAGTCCAAAACTGAGCTATAAATATTTTAAATACATACTAATTTAAAGTATATTTAATTACCGTGTACTTTTACAATGAAACTACGCAGTTCAGAACCAGAAGTAGGTGATGTACCTACCTATACTTAGCTAGGTTAAAAAATATAACTCATAAATGTGTGTTACGTCAAAATCGTCGCCGGAACAATTAGAACAAACGGTAATTTAGGCAATGTCAGTTGTAAATGTATAAAGTATTCCCAGAGACAGTATTAAACCACCCAGTTTAGTTTTCAACAACTTTCAGTGCATAACGAAAGAATGAGTTTTATTTATAAAGTCCCAAAAAATTATTGGTGAAGTCATAAATAGGAACGGGTCAGCAGCTTCAAATAGAATGCTTTTCAAATAAGAATAAGACTGGAAATCCGCCATCTTGGACCGGAATGCGCAATAACTTCACATTATTTAGTACAGTGGGCAAAATGTTAGTTCTATACATATAATAATCACATTTAGATGAAAAATTAATAAAAATGCGTATATCTTATTGCCGTTCGAGTAAGATTGGATAATTTGAGTCAAATATTTAGGTACGAACATATTGTATTAACTCTCGACGTATAAAAGCGATGTTATAAGTTAATACGTGTGTTTATATCCCTTTATTTGTGTTTGTGTACAAGTTTGTGGCATACAAGCGCGTAAATTTACTTATGTATGGAACTACAAACCTAAGTAAAGTTTTCCACATAAACCACTTTTACATACATTTTAAAATAATATTATTGTCTGTGATTTGATATTCCGTGCTGCCACTACTTTTGCTTGGTTTTTGGTATGAAGTTAGCCGCAAGTCCAGTCTTATTCTTATTTGAAACGCATAGTACGGACGGTCTCGGTTTACCCACAAAAACACTCCGGCAGAGAACATCTAACAAATTAACTACTGCCCAGGATACAAAGAGACGACTATATAATAATGAACTCAAAGCGCATCGAAGACAGCTTTTTAATATGTAGAACAAATCAACATTGACCCATTATAATGAGTTAATGAGGCTATCAAGAAAGATTATTACTTATTAATAACATTCAGAATTGCATTAATATTTATTTTATAAAAGATCCGTATTGTTTACTTAGTCTTAAAATAGGTAATTCTATGACATTTTTGGTATATTCATGGTAGGTACGTTTGATTTGAATGTTTGCTTTTTTTTTTCTAGCAACTCGCCCGACTACAAAAGCAAAATTAATTATTAATTTAACCCCCGACGCAAAAACGACAGGGTTCTCTAAGTTTGACACGTCTGTGTGTGTCTGTCTGTAGCATCATACCGAACGGATGAACCGATTTTGATTTCCTTTTTTGTTTGAAAGGTGAATTAGTCGGCAGTGTTCTTAGCTAAAAAGACGACGGGCTTATTAAATTTTTAATTTAGAGATAATTATTTTTGTTTCTAAAAGTGATAAGTGCAGAAATATAAATATACGGGTCGCACGGACTTAACCTGCTTACTTCGAAGTCGGTTAAACAGAACCTTTGCTACATAACCTACGATTTAAAAGGGTTAGGTAGACTGAAGTTTAAAAATTCACGGCTGAGACCAAATCTTGTAACACGTCTATCAAAACGATAATATTACATGTTGTTTAATCTTAAAATAAATATGTATCCGCTGATTCGCAGTTGAAATTGTTAGATTTGAAATGGAACAAGACAAACAATGGCAAGTTCATATCATGTAACAAAGATTTTAGTAAGAATTAATTAATTCAACTGCATTTTGTAGCAATTTAAATAAATTTTACCCATTTCTAGGACATATTTCATAAATAGAGATAACTAGAACCCATACTTATAAAATGAAATGTTGAATGTATTGCCCCAAAGATTTTCTTATGCCCCATTTACCCCAAGCTGGGATGAAAAGGAACATAAGAGTAGGTACCTAGTAAAATATAATAAGATTTTTGTACTATGCGTTTTAAATAAGAATAGGGCTGGTAATCCGCCAATTTTTAGTACAGTGGGCAAAAATATTTGTTCGAAATAATATAACTAGACGTTTTGCTACATAGATGTTTCAAAAGTTAGACGTTTTGCTACAAAAACGATTTGCGAATTGGACGTATTGCTAATTAGACGTTGAGGATTAGACATTTTGCATCTTAGACATATTGATCGTAAAGCATAATCACATCTCAAGAAAAAAAATAAAAAATGCGTAAGTATATATTATTATTATTATTATTAGTCTTATTGCCGTTCGAGTAAGAATGGACATAATATGGAGTCGAATATTTAGATTCGACGATTTTATTGACGAAAAAAAGCAAAAGTTAAAGTAAGTTAAAAAAAAGTTAAGAGCGTTTACGCCGTCCGGCTCGAAAAGTGTACTTTTCAAACCTACTAAACACTGCAACCGCTTCTCGTAAAAATATGAAAATTACCAATAAACATGGGGAATTTCTTCATCATTTAATATAATTGAGAAAATATTTAGATTAATGTAGTATTAGTACACTATATTAAGATAACCTAACAGAGGTTTTCATAATTTTGCTGTAGACATCAGTTTCGAAGCTACTCATCTACAAAACCATTTACAGAACTAGTTGGAAAAAATTTTTGACCAATTGCAAAGATCCTTAAGCATTTAAATAATTGAGAACATTTATAGATTTTGGTATCCTACAACAAGAAATAAAATTACAAAGAATATGAAAAATTAAGAAATTGAAATGTCTTTTTTAACGACTTAACTTACTCAATTTGATGTAAAAGTAGCTTAACACATTAGAAAAACATCTGCTTCAAAATATACACTTTAAAATTTTAACAAATTTGTAATAGTTATTTTTTTATAAATATTTGAAAATGACTATAAAACCGCGTCGGCCAGTCGTGTCAAATTAGTCCGCCGTCTGGCGTTTCAGCGAGAGGACGTATCGCTCGGCGCTCTGATTTGACCTTTGACCTTTGTTGTGCGTACAATAATATTGTACGTATAAAGTACGCTCGAAAACTCTTGGTACTTTGGTAAGTTAAATATTTTATTACTGTTTTTTAATAATTAACTATATTTTGGAATTGACAATTAATTATAATTTCAGTTATAATGGAAAATAAAACGAAGTCGTTTGTATCAAAGAAACGAAAATTCAAAAATTTGGAAAATATAGAGAAAGCAAGAGCTAAAAGGATGGTAATCCAGATCTTAACCTCACTTTGGACTAACCCTCTGACTAATAAAATATGTATGATAATAATAATAACAAATTTATTTAAGTGAATAGTTATTTTATGTTTTTCCCTTTTCTCCCGTATGGCAATTTTAAATTATGTGACAGAGACAAAACATACAAAAGATATTCACAACTTGTACATCGTTTATTAGTGAGTACACACATGAAAACACACATAATCCTAATCACTATCACAACATAGTATAAAACAAAGCCGCATTCCTGTCCCTTATATCCCTATGTGCGTTTAAATCTTTAAAACTACGCAACCGATTTTCATGCGGTTTTTTTTATCTTAAAGAGTGATTCAAGAGGAAGGTTTATCTTTAATACATGCATAATATAGCAGAAAAACACTGATAATTTTAGATGTTTCTGTTGCGATGTCGTAAATTAACACATTTTTTTGTGCTGTTTCTTTTGTCTTCTTCTTCTCTTCTCTAACTAGACCTTATCCCACTGGGGTCGGCCTTCCTTGTCCTCATCCTCCATTTAGCACGATCTTGTGCTTCGTCTTTATTTAATTGAGCATCTATCAGGTCTTTTTGGATAGTTGTCTGGCATGTGGCGGGTGGTCTTCCACGCATGCGTTTCGTCGTAGGCAAATTTAGGGCAAGCTTCACCATGTGATCTTCCTGGCGTCTTTGAATGTGACCGTACCACCGTAATCGCTTTTCTAGGATCTTATCGGTTATGGGGGTGACTTTGAAACTACCTCTCATATAGTCATTTCGGATTTTATCCAGAAGTGTGACACCTGCAGACCAGCGTAACATGCGCATTTCTGTGGCGTGTAGTTTATTTAGATGTTTTTTATTTGTCGCCCAACATTCAGAGCCATATTATAGGACAGCGGGTCTAATAGCTGTCTTGTATAAATGACCTTTTATCTTAAGGGGCATTTTTCTATCACACATTACGCCTGTCAGCTGCCTCGACTTTAACCATCCTGTTGTTGTCCTATGAGTAAAATCTTTTTCAATCTTACCGTCATTGCTGATTATAGATCCAAGGTATTTAAATTGTGTTACCGTAGGTAGCAGAGTACTTCCTATTGAGATCTATATGTTGTCCGGGTTAGTGACGTTATCGAAAATGCAAGACATGTGTTCAGTCTTGCTTCTACTGATTTTCAGGCCATTTGTCTCTAGTGACTCCGTCCAACAGTTTAAATATAACTGAACTTCTTCTTTGCTATCAAATATCAGAACAACAACTGTTTCTGTTGTCTATTGGCAAAAATAAAAAGACATTTTGTAAATATACCTCAATATATTTAGTATCAGCATCGCACCCGTTCGAAGCCGGGGCGTGTCGCTAGTATTATATAAATGCAAAAGTAACCCTCTCTGTCGGTTACTTTTTCACGACTGCGCTATTGAACCAATTTACATTAGTTCAAATATAGTCGGCAATTTTAAAACTACACTTTTAAAGCTTATTTTTGATCTTTTTATTTATGTAATTTTAAGGCCTCATATAAATATGGGATACAGGTTTTTTATTATTACATATTCTAATGTTGAACAAAATATATTTTGATAACAATGGTGGTTTTATATAAATATGCCCATCAGCGTTGCCAGACGTCCCGATTTTATGTGTCAGGCGGGATGTCCCGCGTAGATCAGGCGGGACACTGCCGCTGAGACTACTACTGAGACTGCACGACCGTGGGTTGTGGCGTAAGTATAAGGTAGCAAAACTGGCAACATTCCGCGGGCCCGAGGAGCTTAAAATAACCAAACTGCTTTAATAATATAAAGTAAAAAATAAAAAATTTGCCCGTTCGTGCCCGTTATCTGTGTGCGAGTTGTTTCGTTGCCGCTGCTCAGTGTCGGTGGAGGAGAGCATCGTGGGGCAGCCGGCCTGTCCGGGAGCTGGTCATTCTGGAGCATGTGGCGTCCGCCTGCCGGTCCACGCTGGGCGACGCGTTTGGGTTGAGGGCCTGGATTCTCTCAGCTCTTGGGATGGATGGGACACTTGTGTCCAGCAGTGGGACGCTGGTATCCAGCAGTGGGACACATGTGTCCAGCAGTAGTGACTGGGACACCTGTGTCCAGGAGTAGGACACTTGTGTCTAGCAGTGGGACACCTGTGCCCAGCAGTAGGACTCTTAAGGATGGTGGAATGATTGTTTAATCTGAACTTTAGCACAGCTTTGCCACACCTTGCGTACCTATAGATGACAGTTAATCCTGACATATTACCTTCACGAGCCTTCATATTGTTTAGTTTATTTATTTACTTTATATATTGTTTACTTTATTTTTGTTGTAAATAAATGTGGAAAAAATTGGAACTTTAACTATACGATTTTAATTTGTGACTTATTACGTTTGTAAGTATACCTGTTAGTACCAACTACCGACGAAGGTAAGGTATGAATGGACAAAAATATTCATATTAGTTACATTGTCTGAAAATTAGATATTGCAAACTAGCAATAAACAAATTTCCGGTAACAACAATATTGAAAATAAAAGCTTTTAAAAAGATTAATGTATCAAAATTATTATAACTTTAAATCATTTATAATTTTCATCAGTACTTTTTTCGAACACTAGCAATTACACTCGAACGGATCAAAATGGGTTAGTTGACTATAACGCATCGTGCTAGCACCGTGCACACAGCTGCGTGCTTTAGTGTGCGTAATATTTTCCATTGAATTACCTACACTTGATGTCTCGCGCTACGCGTAAACGCTCTTAAGTAAGTTTAAGTTAAAACGTATGTTTACCTATATCCATGTTTAAGTATGTATTTGTGTAAGTACCTACAAGTTTGTGGCATCCTAGCGCGTAAATGTTAGGTAGGTAGCTGTATGTAACTACATACATAAATAAAGTTTTCTACATAAATCACTACCACACATTTTAAAATAATATTATTGGTTGTGGTCTGATATTTTGTGCTGACGCTACTTATGCATGGTTTTTGGAACACATAGTATGTCAAAATCGGTTTTGAAGTTTATATATATGTGATAAAAAACAAACTACCTTGTACATTAAAATTTATAATTAAAGTAGGAATCCTTTGTCAAATCATACATTAGCGAGTCTTAGATGTGTTATAATAGGTTTTATGATTAAGGCCGTAAGGTTTTAATTTCTGGCTGAAATATTACATAAATATATGTATCAGTTAGAGTATCAATCAATATTTTGGCAGCGCCACAAACATCTAATCTCGCTTGCCTACAATGTGATAACGAGTTGATTGCGCAATCTATGACAGATTTTGTATTATCACATAAAGGAATGTGTAACGATGAGGCAGTTCAAGGTGGTTGACATTTCGGTCTTAGACCTTCAATCTGGGATATGAGGTAAAAGTAGTAAACGAATTCTTGAGTGGAGACCATGATTGCTGGCGAGAGCTGGATAAGAGGTCTGTGTCTTGCAGTGGAGGGAAATGGGCTGGTGATGATGAAGTAGAATTTTGGTTGCTTCTAGTTTCAAATTTTAGTCAAGTTTCTGCATCATTTACATTTTTTTTAGCTTTGTTTCCGCCTGAAAAATTAACGAAAGCATTCTAAGTAGCAGTAGCTCGATGCAACAAGCCGGAGACAGGATGGAATGAGGCTTATTAGGAGAGGCCTATGTCTAGCAGACGACTGCAATAATGATGATGATTCCAAGAGAGCATATTTTTAACCTGTATTAGGCTTTCGCTTGACCACAACTTGCCTGTTGTTAAGCAATGATGCAGTCTACGATGAAACGCGCTTACCCAGTAAATACCGATTCTCTCGTGACTTGAAGATTACTGCTAATTAAACTGCCAGATTATAGCTATCGAGAAACAGAGATGCCGGTAGCGAATTCCACGACTTGGCAGTTCGCACAATAAAAGTAGAAGCAAAGCGTTTTGTGCATAGGTACCTACCCTTGGGATTTCCACCATATATCGATGGCGCACAGCCGTATATCAGGATAAAATGATTAGTAAGCTTCTTCCTTACAAACGTTTGCCTGCACCAATATTATAAACACAAAATATTTGTTTTTGTTTTTGATGAATTAAATCAGAATAGGTATAATCCGATTTTAAAGACTTTCCCTACTTAACTTACTTAAGTAACTTGTAGGAGAACAGGACGTGTTTTATTGCACCTGCAGCATTATCTATTATATAAAATTTCCATGTCACAATGTTTGTTAGTACCGTACTCCTCCGAAACGGCTTGACCGATTCTTATGAAATTTTTTATGCGTATTCAGTAGGTCTGAGAATCGGCTACTATCTATTATTCATACCCCTAAGTGAGAAGGGTTGTTCACGCTTAATTTTTTTTTGAATTTTTATACGTATTACATTAGTAATACGCGGTACGAAGTTCGCTGGGGTAGCTAGTATTTTTAAATAGTAATTAGGTTGGTAAACAAGCATGGGGCCCTGTACATACATACATATATACTACCTATGCGTTTGCCCTGGGCTAGTAATAATATAACTTTCAGATTGATGAGAAGATAATTAGTGACATTATAACAAGGAAATTAGTTGTCTATTTTTGTTTCAAAATTATTTCAAGATTCGGGATAGCCTTAAATTGTTGCAACTATTAATATATTTTTACGTTTTAGTGCGTAAACAGTTTGGTATTTTGGCTTCTATCCATCACAATGACCTTCGTATTGGACAACACAAACATTTTGTTTGTGACTGTAGTTAAAACAATTGGAATTGCATTGAAATTTTCTTGTTTTTATCTAATACTAGCGGACCCCACAGACGCCGTCCTGCCTGGTAAAGCAGTGCCACCTACCGGGTCCGACAATAGATTACGACCGATTTTCAGACCTACTGAATCGGTCAAGCCGTTTCTGAGGAGGTTGTTATTTTTTCTTTGCGTAAGAACAATCCTCGTACTTCAAGGAACATTCTAAAAAATGAATTATCGAAATCGGTTCAGCCGTTCTCGAGTTATGCGCTTACCAACACATATTGCGATTCATTCTGATATTATATTATGATATAAAATTTCCATGTCACAGTGTTAGTTACCATACTCCTCGGAAACGGCTTGACCGACTTTTATGAAATTTTATACGCATATTCAGTAGGTCTGAGAATTGGCTACTATCTATTTTTCAAACCTTTAGCGAACAATCGCATGCGACTACAATTCGATCACCAAAAAATAAGCAAATCATTAAAAAAAAGTATGACTTTTAATCGCAGTAGATAAAGCGGTTCAAACAGGTTCACGTAGCAAATGAGTCGCGAAACACGCGCAATAGCTATCAATCAGTTTACTGCGACAAAGCTAAAGATAGCTCGAGTCAATGTTACTGCTCTCTGCGTTGATAAACCTATCGCAGGCGGGCTGGTATTGATTAGGAACAATATACAGTGGATTAGATGTCTAAGGTACCTACGGCTGGCAACAAAGGCCATAAAATTAAGCTAAATTATCAGAAAACTGTCAATACTCAATAACTTTATTGCTTTACCATAAGTATAGATAGACCGTTTACCTCGCGTATCGCCTATCGCCAAGATTCTGACTCCTCAAGCTGCACAGACAGTGATGATGATTCAAGCGATATGGATATTAGTGACGAATAGTGTTACATTACTTTTATCTGTGGTTAAATAGTTCTTTATGAGATTTAATTAATGGTTTCTGACTTTGTACATCAGATGGGGATACGCGAGTTAAACGGTATATCTAAAGATGCTTAGGTGGTAGGTTCCTAATATAATAGGTACTATCAATAGCGACCCTGTAGGGCACAGGAAAAGTGTTAGACGAGAGGAAGCTCTGATTTTCCATAATAATAAAAATCGAAAGTTCTAGTTAGTGGAGCTTATTAATTTTAAATTTTATGGTGTATTTTATTTTATTTTCGCATTTTTTAACTTAGTCGTTTAGTGGCAAAAAATTACTATATACATAAACTAGCTTCCGCCCGCAGCTTCGCCCGCGAAATTGATCTCACTAATCTTGTTTCTCCATACAAACTTTGGAACCCCGTTTCACCCCCTTAAAGGGTGAGTTTTGAAAAATCCTTTCTTAGTGTACCCCTAGACCCCATAAGTAACCTATGTGCCAAATTTGGAGTCTCCAGACCCAGCGGTTTGGGCTCTGCGTTGATATGTCAGTCAGTCAGTTTCTTCTTATATAAATTTAGATTAAAAATATAATAATTTTAACATTACGAAATTATTTGAATAAAATTAGGTATTAAATTATTGTCTTAAATTATTAAATTTTGTATTAAACTATTGTCCTACTAACGTTTTAACAAACTTTGTGGGGATAAACCGATGGAAGAATTAGCACTAGGATTCGTGAAATCGTGACTGGCGCTTATGTCTTCTTTGCTTATTGGTTACTCAGTTTATGCAGACCGTACAAAGAAAACTTACACGAGAGTAGAATGAATTTCAAAATAAAAGTAGGGATAATAATATCAGCAGTAATAATATTTGAAGAGAAAATGAAACATAAAATAATAGAATCCCTACTAATATTATAAATGCGAAAGTAACTCTGTCTGTCTTTCGCTTTCCCGCTTAATCCTCTGAATCGATTTTGCTGAAACTTGGCACAGACAATCTTTATACCCTGAGAAAGAACATAGGCTACCTTTTATTGCGAAAAGAACCGAAATCCACGCGGACGGAGTCGCGGGCGGCCGCTAGTATTCCATAATTAACATTTATATGGCACAAATGTTCCATCGTGGGCATAATATATGCCTACCCAAGCTGATACTGAAATTAATACACGCTAATATTACACTTGATGTCATAAATTAACATATCACGTTGAAACTCACGTTGTTTTATACTTTCAGGAGATCATGTACTCTTATAGTCACATGTGTGTCGAACGTAATGGCTTAGGCCTATTAATTTTGGCAGGGTTATATTTACTACATTATTCATTAAAAAATTTATAATCCTACCAATATTTATAGGCTATTGAGGGCAATTAGTGCAGTAGCAATGGGACTGTCATTTTTTTTTTGTTTTGTCCATCAGTTAAGTAAATTATAAATATAAGAAACGTGTTTTTCTTTTTTGGGTTCTATCGTGATTTTATGATCTTCCTGACGGACTAATTAAAATACGATATTTCATATCTTGTTATCATCCTCATTAGTGCAGTTGTAATTAAACAATCTCATCGTGCCATGTAAAAAGTTTCCTAAATAATTTGAGAATTGATGTTGTGGTATAGTCACCTCGGATTTTTTTGCCCGATTATTTTTTTTGCCAATTATTTAGCACCTGTTTTCATTACTTTGGGGTGAATGAAGCACTGCCTTTTGACACTTTTTAATATTTTATGTCGAAATATTTGTTAGGAGAACATCTTTAACTATTGCCCCCCAATGTCGTATAGAAAAGATTGTGTATACTTTTATCTATTTCTACACTTTGTGTATTTAAGTCTAAGTTTTTTATCGTAATAAATATTCATCGTTGCTATCTTAGTACATTTTTTACAAAAACGTAAAGCTGTATTTTTCGATGGATTGGGGTCACCAAAACCTACAGCAGTATACGCCAATGAACAGCCCCAGAATTTAATAGGTAAAGGTACTCAATTAAAAAGTATTGTTGTATGTATAACAATTGTTCTAAGTTATTTGTAATAACTACGTCATCAAGCTATAAAGAGGCTTGTAAGTAAACATATTTTTCAGTTTCAGAGTTAGTATACTTTGTAAAGGTTACTGTGGTATTTTCAGTTGACAGCCTTTATACGTAAAATTACAAACGAGAATGAATTACAATGATGGCTTATTTTTAATGGATGATTGCATAAAAAAGGGCATAATTATATCTCCATAATCATTATAGTCGAATTTACAAAATCCTTTTTTACTTTAAAAGAGGTTTCTTATGGGACTAAACACACTACCGCAATCCCGCTACTGCTACTCCTGTAAACCAGGATCAACAGTGACGCCGCACCGTGAAGACTTGGGATTTGAACCCGGCCAAGTCCCGGGACACCTAAACTGTCTTGGATCCCGCACGAATTTAATCGGAAAGATAATAGGAGTTAGATAATGAGATTCTTCAATTCCTTCTCAAGTAAAAATAAATATATACAAAAAAGTTGAAAGAGGTTATTCATTTACTTTATACTTTTCCACTATCATTAGTTTAGCACTATGGCACCAATCTCAACTCTTCGTAACATCCTAGTTAGGTAGTTATATTAAACGGCATGCGGCAGTGCATTTGTCAGGGTGCCTCGTTGTAAAGAACGTGATTTGCCACGCGGCAGACAATTGCATTAGGCGCTGGGTTCAAACACATGGCACGTGCTCAGTTTGCTTGAATCGGAACGTAAATTAATTAATATTAATGTTTGTAGGTAATCAGTAATAATTGTGATTGATAATTTTGGACGTCAAATACCTCAGTGAACCAGAGACCAAGAAGTCTGAAAAGACTGTGAAACGTCGGGATCTAAAATCTAAAAATAATCCGCAATAAAACCCGTTAAAAAATAGTTTTATTTCAATGTGTGATATTCACTTAGGTACATCTAAGAAAATACTACGTGGCACATCATGAAATTGTAACAAGGGCATTGGGAAACAAAATGAAATACTTTTGTTGCTTATCATCTGGTTAATAACAAAGAAAATTAACAAACATTATAATAATAATAATAAGATTTTGAAAATTATAGTAGATACGAATTGTAGAAATAAAAACAATGAGAGGAAAACATATTTATGATACTTTGCAAAATTTTAATTAATTTATATTTCGTTAAGGTTTTCCACAGTACCTATTCATAAACATAAGCTCATTATAACTAAAATAGGTTTATAATTCGTTTGTCTTTGTCATTTATAATAGTAAGCAAGAGACAAAGTCAATTTTAACTACAGAGTCTTTTTTAGTCAGAAGATTTTTATAAATAACGATTTTTTATTAATAACTAGCGGCCGCCCGCGACTTCGACCGCGTGGATTTCGGTTTTTTTCGCAATAAAAGGTAGCCTATGTTCTTTCTCAGGGTCTAAAGATTGTCTGTGCCAAGTTTCATCAAAATCGGTTGAGAGGTTTAAGCGGGAAAGCGTAACAGACAGACAGACAGAGTAACTTTCGCATTTATAATATTAGTAGGGATAACCTTTGTATGTATACTTATATCATGAATCTAAAAAACAAACCGCGTTCTCAGTGTTTCTTTAAGAAATAAACAAATATCTACCAGCTGTGCCACCGTCTCTACGCCAGTTAAACTCGAACTTGGCCGGTTCTTAAATTCTAGGTATAATAGTTGGACTAATAATTATCCTCAACTATTTCAGAAACAATGTTTTGAAACACATCTTTTCTTTATGACATTTTAACGCACAGTCCAAACGACTGGGTCTAGACTCCAAATTTGGCACATAGGTTCCGTATGGGCTATGGGTGCACTAAGAAAGGATATTTCAAACCCGCCCTCTATGGGAATATAATGGGGTCCTCGTACGCTTTCCACCATTTGGCCCGCCAAATGGTGGAAAAACTGCGGGAAACCGGAATGCTAATGACCGGCGAACGATTGCTGTGGCGTTAAAAAGGGGACTTATTTTCAGCATATTTCTAGCAGTGGACAACACCAGACTGATGATAATATTGGTATTGTGTGCATTAGGAATAATAAATAATAATAATATACTAGGGGTGCACTGAAAAAGGATTTTACGAAACTTACCGAGACGGCGCGGTTTGCGATTTCATCGTTCATTGCGTATTTGCTTAAGCAGTGTCTAAAGACAAGTGAACGCGAGTGCGCAATGAACTGCATAATCGTCAGCCGCGCCGCCCGACGCCGTGTTTCGTGGCCAGGGTGGTAAGAGAGTGAAACGGGGACCACGTGAACCAAAACACAGGCCGAAGCTAGTATACCTTATGTATTCAATTCTACAATAATGATATCAGTAGAAAAATAACATTCAATATCCGTTTGCCATGTTTGTGTTTAAAAAGCATTCGAATAGTTTTTAAACATTGGGAATCGAACATACTACAGACACACTTAACATTTAACACTTTTCTTAGTAAACAGACGATCAGTAATATTATAAGAATACTAGCTGCCCCAGCGAACTTCGTAATATTAACGACCCGCGTATTACTAATGTAATACTTACGTATTTTTTAATGCCACATTATACAAAAATAAAAACGAAAAAGGAGAGGTCAAAAGTGGGCTAGAATTTTGAACACCAATGTGATATACCTCATTGGAAAGCTTATTTAATAAGCTGTTAGAATTTAACTAAACACGAATTTTAGGAGCAACCATTTTTGTAAAAATCAAATAAATGTAATAGAAAAACAAAACGCACATTACCTTTAATTATCCGTTTCCTAAGCAGTATAAATATTGCAATCACGTCAACAATTGCATTCTGTTACAGTACTTTTCTCTTGTAATATTATTCTAGCTGCAGCTTAATGTAATTATGACGAAAAATATTTGCTATCTTATTAGTGTAATAACAAAACGCATGGAAAAAAATATAATTACGGGAAACGTCATGATGTCATTGTCATTGATCAGTTTGATTGACAGCGTCGAAATAATTTTGATTTTTTTGGTTGCTCAATTGACATTTGACCATGGGGTTGCCAATTGCAATAATCATAATATTGCATTAAGGATTCTTATTTTCAATTTCAATTATTAAAAAAACGGGGGGGTGTAAAATTATTTTAAATACACCAAAAAATTTGATTAATTATGCTCTATTAACCTATGTAACTCAGATTGCTGTTCAAATTTACAATTATTTTAATCCCAGGCTCTAAACATTTTTTGAACGTCTCCTTTCATCCTCTAATTAAAAAACATGTAAGGGTGAACAACCCTTATCACTTAGGGGTATGAAAAATAGATAGTAGCCGATTCTCAGACCTACTGAATACGCATATAAAATATGGTAAAAATCGGTAAAGCCGTTTCGGAGGAGTACGGTACGGTAACAAACATTGTGTCATGGAAATTTTATATAATAGGTGAAGAAAATAATTATTATGGCTATTTGACCTGAGATAATTCGACACTGATTTATTTCAGTAAAAATAAAAATAAGACGTGTTTATCACTTGTATAAACAATGATTTTTATAATCTAAAAATGGAGCGATTTTTATAGTTTTCTTTATCTGTAAGCTGAAATGATCGTTCTTATTTTTAGGTAGGTTGGAAGTTACATAATTATTTTTTAATTATAATTATATCTTAAACTAGCAAACCCGGCGAACTCCGTTTCACCACCTTCGTTTTATGTAACATTTTTCCGCTTTTCTATTGAAAATTTTCCTTAATTTTCTTAACTATAAACCTCACAGAGCCCGAGACCTTTCCAACGGATACCAAAGCGTGGAAATCGGTTCGTGCGTTCTGGAGTTTATAGCGTCAGGAAGGAAAACCCGACTTATTTTTATATAGTAGACTAGCTGCCCCAGCGAACTTCGTACCGCGCAAAATTGTAAATCTAAACCATTCCCAGATCCCCTTGAACACACACAAAAAATTTCATCAAAATCGGTCCAGTCGTTTGAGAGAAGTTTGAGAGATGACGACATTTTGTATTGGTTTGTCCGTCGATAGATAAATGAAATGAACACGTAGGTACATATTCTTGATTTTTTGTGACCTGACGATTACGGCGATGCGTCATGCGTCCAAGCGAAATATCTAAAGACGTCACACCTAGGCAAGTTCAGTAGTAGTACAGATAATATAATACTAGTAGTAGTAAGTATATAACGTAGCGCACCCCCACTCCATAATTTCAATGCGTAATATTGTTTCATTTCAATGATAAACACAAAAATACGTATCTTAACATTTTTTTTTATTAATCTGACGGAATAATTTTTCTATTACTACTTTTGATATTGTCGCCTTGTCGACATCCTTACTTCCTTATTTACTTTTTTACAGTTATGGTGCGTTTGTAAGTTAAATTTCTAAAAATAAAGGTTCTGGGAATTCCACAAAAAGGTTATCGGTGTAATTGGAAGAAAAAGTTATAGTTTGTTTCATACTAATGGTACTAGTATGGTATTATATTATCTGTGTTAATGGATGACAGCACCATGAATTATATTCTATTCTTAATACAACACTGCCGTGATATGGAAAAATTCGGTTAAACGTTATTTTTACGAAAATGAGTTATTATAACCAGCATACTAAGTAAACGATTGCGAATCTACCCATCTTGGAACTATATTTCTAAGTTTATTCGTTACCGAGATATCGTAAGCTATTTAGCGGCTAAACGCACATTTTTTGCAAAAAGGTGAGTTTCTCACCCACCCACCTTTTTGCATTTTTCTCGAAATCAACTTTCTGCACGTAGCCCCCTTTTGCCATATCAGGGTAGAACAATGAACTGTTTACGTTAAATTCATTATTTTTAATTATGTAATAGGCTTGCGCTTAACCACATCTTGCCTGATGTGAAGCAATAATGTAGTCTACAATGGAACGAGCTTACCCAGTAAATACCGATTTACTCGTGATTTGAAGACATGCAGATTATAGCTATCGGGAAACAGAGATGCCGGTAGCGAATTCCACAACTTGGCAGTTCGCACAATAAAAAGCGTTTTGCGCGAATAAACGACGTTTAATATTTTATGCCTTTCCGTAGATAGTTTTTGGCACAGTGCCATATTATTTTTAGATATAAAACATAACTAAATTAGCTCCTAGTTTTTTTTCAACCGCCTTGTTGATCCAATTTAATGTGTGTTTGCTGAATAACCGCAATACCTCCGGTTCATTCCGCAAGGTCAACTACAGACTTTTCTAACATACTTACTGGGAGTTTTCACTGCACAACAAAACATGATACAAGCATAGCCTTATCTCTTTCTACTCATCTCTAAACGATAGAGATAGATAGTGCTCACAACAAGTTTTCTTGTGCATGTTTCGCTAGTGGAAACTAGGGGTTAGAAAAAGCTTGTGCAATAATAATCACTTCAAAGAGAGTTTAGGTTATTTATAGTGCGGGTTGGTGGATGTCACATGTCCTCGAATAATTAGTTCTTAGACATGCCGGTTTCCTCACGATGTTTTCCTTCACCGATATTGAGCAGCTGAGATGCAACAATTCACACAAAGATGTGTGGGCACGACCAGGATTCGAACCCGCGACCTTATTTTTCTAAGGCGACGACGCCCGTACCGCTGCGCCACCGCTGCTCAATAAGAGCAGCAATAAGTTGGGACTTAATCGCGCTCTGTGTGATACTTAAACGAAGCCTGGGAAATTTGGGAGTGTACAGAATGTATTTTTTAAATATTACAAAACATAACCACTACATAGTACAAACAAAGTCGCTTTTTCTGTCCCTATGTCCCTATGTATGCTTAGATCTTTAAAACTACGCAACGGATTTTGATGCGGTTTTTTTAATAGATAGAATGACTACAGAGGAAGGTTTATAAGTATACCTAACACATTGCACCCGTGCAAAGCTGGGGAGGGTCGCTAGTAATAATATGCACGAGGTTAAGACTTAAATTGAAGACTTTTATGTAAATAAATGACTAGTCTGTTGACAATATGTATATCAGTACTTTTGGCATCCATTCTACGTCATTGAAGGTCGACTTCTGACATTCAACATGTTGTTACCACACTATGCAAAGTGAGAGGATTTCGACAATAGCAAAAAATATATAAAATGTTTAGATTTTAAATGCACGAAATACTTAAATACTTTTCAAAGAAATCAAACAAACGGGGTGAATAAAAATTCTGGGGTGAATAGAGATTTTATGTACTGGATTTTGACAATAGCAAAACATATATAAATGTCTCGATTTTAAATGTTCGAGATATTAACTTGATACTTGACACAATACAAAAAAAAAATAACAAACAGGGTGAATAAATATTCTGGGGTGAATAGAGATTTATGTACTGATAACAAAAAAAAAAACAAAAAATTGTATTTTTGATTCACTTTCAACTCTTTTTAGTGTCCCACAGCTGGGTCTTGTCTCAACTATCTTACAAGTTGAATAATCAAATTGGCCTTGCTCCGAGTGCAGGTTGGTGGATGTAACATATTTTCCAATGATTAGTTATTAGATAAGCCAGTTTCCTCACGATGTTTTCCTTCACCGATTTTGAGCAACGGAGATATTCACATAAGATGTGTGGGCACGACTCGGAATAAAACCTGTTACGTTATATTTTTAAACCGAGGTCTGTACCACTGCACACCGTAGCAGTGGCACAATTTTTAGTGTGCTAAACTCAAAAAGTACTAGATTGATTATAAAATTTATTTTGATTAGAATAATAAATTATTTAAAGTAATATAGGTAATATATAACTTGGAATTATGTGATGGGATAATATTGTATCTGATCACAATTAATTCAATATTTACTGGGCACGCATGTTTCATTGTAGACCACAACATTGCTTAACAACAGGCAAGTTGTAGTCAAGCACAAGCACAAAAAATACAGAGATAACTGTCTGTCTATAGTGATATTTTTTATTATGATATCAATTTAATTCAAATTCATTACCATAAACTACACATTGTACTAAGGAGATTTCCTGTTCAAACATAACTGTTATTATAGCTAAAATAGGTTTATAATTTGTTTGTCTTTGTCCGTCATCTTGAAATTTATACTAGTAAGAAAGAGACAAAGTCCATTTTAACTAGTCTTTTTTATGAATAAGGCCGTTAGTATATTGTCTATGACTTCCTTACTCTTATAATACTTTCAATATGCATTGCATTGTATAGTATGCCATTGCCATGATTAAAGAAATATTTTTACCAACATTTTATGTTCAAAAAGTCACATGTAGGGGCTGGAGACCCCATAGTTAAAGGAATATTAACTTTTATAAAATTACAGTCACTACAGTAGTTATTTTACCATTTATATGTGAATGAGCCTAAAAATAGACCTAATAAATACTACAATGAGCAATTTGAGATACTTATGTAAGAATTCCCTAATAACCTAGAACAAATTGGAGCATAAATTAAAATGTGCTTACCTGCGAATATGTGAGTCTAAGGGCGTACTGGGTAATTTGTGTCGTTCGCATTATGTCCAAAGATGTGAACTGCAAACGAAAAACTTAATAAATATACAGGAAAACAACTAATTTTAATAACTAAAACTGCACTGGTACGAAGCATTTTACATAACCTACATCAAAGTTTATTTAAATAACACCCACAATTTTTGTATAAAAATTATGAGGTAGTATGTATTGAGACACGAACAAATAACTAATTAAAACGCTTTGCCACTAAAAAGCAATAAATCTTATAATTTCTCAAAATTACATACTTGCACTCGCTGATCGAGGCGACTGAAAGAAAAATCTAGATGACACTTTAGTTGACAAGTTTTGGTGTGACATTTTGTTCAGTGACGGCAGACATCGCTGACATTACCGTGACAGTGACAATAAAATGTTGCCACACACGTTTTTGAATCCTACTGAATGTTACCAGAACTAATTTTAATTAACTATTTTTAGTGGCGGAAAATTTGAATCTTAGAAACATGAAATTTTCAGGTTAATTCGATCTGTTACAAATTGCAAATACCTATGTAGGAACTATGACAAAACAACATCAGCAGAGAAACCAAATTATGTTTCATTTTATTAAAATTATAAGATAATTAGGTATCACAAAATATACTCACCTTGCCTGCATTTTACTTGACATGTATTGCTTCAGCCAGTCATCGCATAAAGTTGTAAATAGTTCATCAAACTAGATCAGACATAATTTTAACTGTATTAGCAGGTCATAAAGTTCAAAATTGAAAGACTCGTATTAAGTAAGGGACCTACATATCTCAGCTCCTCAAACATTAGACAGTTTACATTATGATATCACATGAGATAACTGATAACGAATAAGGACATTGATACAGATGCTGTAGCTGAGAATGAAATACCCTTTAACATTACTATCCAACTAAAAAAATGTACAATTAATTCAATGACTTGATGACGATGTAGGTACATAAGTATTCTGGTAAATCTAATTCCATAAATAAAACACTTAAAAAACATATTTTCAAGTTGGTTAGTCACCTTGAAAGAACTACGCCCATAGACTACAATAATAATAATATTTTCACACAATAGGTGAGTGAAACCGCCACTAGAAGCGCCAAAAGGTGCACTCTGACGGACGAAGGTGACTCGGCCCCCAAAGTTGGGGTCCTAGTTTATTTTTGCCCCAGGGCCTTTGGTTACCTACCTATGCCACTGGACAGCTTATTGACGCGAGAGCAAATTTGAGCCGTTCAGTGAGTTTCCAATCAATTTCAAAAAGAAGGTTCATTATTCGATTGTTTGATTTTTTTAATTTTTTGTGTGTATTTTACGCGATAGGTAATTCCGCCAGTTAATTATTATAGATCGACTTTGAATTTTTTTTCTTGAATATTTTAGCTGTATTGAGCTTATATAGAGCTTATGAGCTTATATAGGCTGGCGCTTGACTACAACTTGCCTGATGTTAAGCAATGATGTAGTCTACGATGGAACGCGCCAGCCCAGTATACCGATTCACTGGAACGATTATCGGTGAGAAGGTGGCAGTGGAATGAGCCCCCATATGGTAAAAAACCTTAAAGGAGCAACAATTCCGCCCCACTCTCTCTACATGGTGGCATGTCACCATCGCATCGGAACACGGTAAGACCGCTTGGCAGTGTGGCTTTGTCTGGTGGGTGGTCGCTAACCACGGCCGAAGCCTACCACCAGTTAATTGTCACCTGATTTGCACCACCCGGGGACCACGTCTGGGGATTCAATTAAAGGTACATCCCCTCGGATGAAGGTGACTCAGCCCCCTAAAATTAAATATTTACAACTAAAAGATACAATTGTACAAAAAAGTACCTAACCGAATAACAATCTCAACACAAACCTAAATTAAGAACTAACTAACTAATGCCCTAATGCCTTACCTAAATTAATGTGTCAAAAAATTCTTCCGCATCGTTATCTTCAGGGAACGTATCCAGAAGGCTAGCAGCATTGACGTTGGTTGGCAATACTCAAAATATTAATTTGTCTTAAAATAAGTTTTTATAGGAGGAGCAATAGAAATAAAAAGTCAATGGTTTAAATTACGTACTAGTAACTACTGAGTTAAATGTTAAGTTCTATTTCAACTTGTTAACTTACATAACAACCTATGTATTGTTTAAGTAATAACTAAGCAGAAGTTAAGCTCAAAACTTGATAACAATGGCTTAAAAATCGAAAGTCACTTGGTGCGTTTCCTATATGTGTTGTATGTACCCGTTTTTCCATACGATAAGAAAATAAGGTAAAGGCGCATTTACATGACCAGTTACTTGACTCCTTAGAGCATTCTACAAGGGAGGTGTCAACGCAACTTCTGGTACTATAGGCCGACCGTTTAACTCGCGTATCGCCATCTGAGGTACAAAGTAAATAAAAATAAAATAAATAAATAAATATTCTGAGACATTAACACACACGGTCATCTGGTCCCAAGCTAAGCAGAGCTTGTGTTATGGATCCAGATAACTGGTAATACTATACATATAATACTTTTCTTTTGTAAATATATACTTATAATAGATATTTACACCCAGACTCGACACAAATACAAATGTTCATCATTAATGTTTGTTTCGGGTGGGAATCGAACCCACGACCTGCGGCGTGAAAAGCAAGTATCTTACCGACCACGCCACCGGCCCGTCTAAAAAAGTCATAAAACATTAATTAAATCTCTTAAAGAACTATTTAACCACAGATAAAAGTAATGTAAGACTATTCGTCACTAATATCCATATCACTGCCTGTGCAGCTTGAGGAGTCAGAATCTTGGCGATAGGCCATACGCGAGTTAAACGGTTGGCCTATAAATTGTTGCTGCCAGTTTTTAGGGGAGGAGATGTAACCACGTACAGCACACATGTAAAAGTTGAAGCGTCTTTACAAATGCACACGTAAATAAAAGCTACACAAACACAAGACATGAACAGTTTATGGATAGCATTTGTTCATGTTACCTCGGCAGAGAGGAACGCGCGCAATACCAGTTGCGTATTAAATTTTCTAAGCTATACTCCTTACTAAACGAAGTTAATACTGAAAATAATTAAAATGTGCTTTGTCCTTATTTTTTTCTTTATGACACTTTGAAATCGCACAACAGTGACAATCTTGGAAGAAAGGAGCAACTTGGTGAAAAAATATACCTAATTTATATACTGAACCGACTTCCAAAAAAGAAGGAATAAGGTTCGACTGTATGTATATCTAGGTACATGCATATTATATTATACCTCGTATGGGATATATACCTGTTCGCTTAATAACCGTGAGATTCCGAGTTCCATTCCCGGGTCGAGCAAAGACTTTTCTAATATACGTAGAGAATCTTAGTTACAGCTCCAAGTTTGGAATTGTGCGCCCGATAAAAGGCAATACGCTCGCGTATATGACTTAAAACATACGGCAGCGGAAAGTGGGTGATATTCACCTCTGCCCACCCTCGTGTTATACAGGCGTGATGCTTTGTATGTTGTACAAAAGCATATCAAGCCTATTTGGTTCAAAGGCCCCTTCAAAAGCACGTCTTTTTTTTGACGGTTTAGAAACTGGTGATGAAACGGATATCCGGTAACTATCCTGTATCCGGCCTATCCGGCCTTGGTTTCACTATCCGGCCAGATACCGGATAGTAATACAGTATTTGGCCGGATACCGGATAATTTTAAAAAATCTCATTATTTTACACAAGGCAAATCTATCATACTCCAATACGTTATGGACACAGTTTATTTTTAATTTTTATAATCGCACATCAAAAATGTTTGTTTTATTAATTATTAGTTTAATACTGAATAATAATAAATACTACACTGTCAGAAGAAGATTCCTCGTAAGAGTTTTTTATATACTCTATCATGATTTTCGGTAGGGCTTTTTCTGTTTCAAGAACTCCTAATAGTCCTGGAGCCTTGGGTCTAAAAAGATAGCAATTACGTTGTTTGGATTATCTTCTAAGGATTTAAAATGACTATCCAATATAGATTTTTATGAAGCTCTCATACGAGCTAAGTCTGGTGTTCTTTGTGCAGTCTCGTTTTTATCTAAATACTTTTTTAATGTAGAAATATTAATATAAATGCCGAATATCCGGCAGCCGGATATCCGGCGCTCCGGCCTAGTAGCTTGCCGAATATCCGGTATCCGGTATCCGGCTAAACTACTATCCGTTTCATCTCAGAAACCTTTTGCCAATGTCAAGTTAGGAAGCAAGTCATTTCGAACTTTTTTCGTCCGAAGTTAATAATATACCTATGTATGTTCGTACCTAAATATTCGTTTTCAAATGCTCAATCTAAGTAAATAAATGCATTTTTTTAGGAAGTACTGCGTACTTAAAAATATAGTACAAGTACTGCTATAAAGTAAATGCATTTTTCTCATTTTCATTTAGATGTGATTATTTTTCCAACAAGCCTTTTGTGCTCACCGTACTAAAAATGAAGTGCGCATTCCAGTCCAAGATAGCGGATTTAAAATAAGAATTATTTGAAACGCATAGTATGTATTTCTACCTACTGACTTGGTACCTAATTTCTGACCTAGGTAGGTGTGTACCTAGGTAGGTACCTATTTAAGTACCTACATATCGGATCGTGTCGTAAGTATAACTGGACCGATTTAAGCAAAAATGATTCAGTCCACACTAACCTCATTTCGAGATAATAGAGTTTAAAGTTTATTTCGGTATTTCTCTGGCTTTGTAGTTCTAAATGTTATGTTTTTAATTTTATGTTATTCTAAGTGTTCTAAACTAATTTACATGCATGTATTTAGTAAATAAATTTTAATAGTTTCGTAGATATTCAAGAAAACTTGCGCGTGGATCATTATTACATAATACATTTTGTATGGAATTAGCTGTGTAGGCTGCGGAAAGAAAAATGCAAAAATGTTCCAAACTATGACAAAAATAAAAGCTTAAAAATGTTTATTATTTTTATTTTATTTAAAAAACACAAATGTTACCCTACTCCTCATCCAAATCAAAGTCGGGTTCATCACAATAACCATCTATATCGTCTATTATTGCATCGACTCCCTTCAGTTTTTTATAATAACCAATGCAATCATTTGGTATGAGATGGAATAACGATTTCAAATCGTTTAACTTCTTTTTGTTAATCAGTTTTCCTGAAGGCCATAATTCTTGCAAATCTTCTTCTATGACACCCAAATCAACACCTTTTAATTTCTTTTTAATATTCAGTTCTTTGTAGTCCTCATTAAAGGAAGTTCTCATGAACAAAGAATGTTGAGTCCTTTTTGTGATTAAAATTTCTTTTGTTTTGAGCCAGTTTACTTTGCTCTTATCATTAAATATTTTTCTATTAACTATTTTCTTTTCTAGAATTTGAGATCCAACAAAATCACAACTTTCCATTTTATGGACCTGTAAAGGATTTTTGTTTTTGCATTGTTTCATAATGGCAATATAATCATCCACGGAGTATATCCTTTCATATTGCTTGAGTCGAGTCTCAATTTTAGCGAAGTCGTTGTCATTTGGTAGGAAAGTGTGTCCTGATTCTAGGTAACGGAAGCTGATTGTCTCGAGAGTGGGGTGTCTATTTAATAAAGCCTTTAAAATCAAAACGATTTTGATATTCCTGTTTTGCCCTCCGCAACAGTCACTCCACAAAATCATTTTTTTTACTGTAGGAGGTAGCACGCACTTAATATATTTCCTCAAACATGAACCCACTTCTTGGGCCCCTCTGCCTGCCTCGCCTTCAGCCCAAACAAAACAATTCCCAACACCGTTGGAAGCCGAGTGTATACCGCAGTTGTATACCCATAACTGCCTTTTGTAGAAAACTATATTGGTCGGTATTCTAGGTAAAGGCAAGGTTTTCTCCAAATCGTAAGTCAGACATTCAGTTTCTTCACAAGTTTTAGCCTGTTCAAAATCGGTATAATTAAAGATTTCGGTATAAAAATAATATTTTGTTTACTTTTTAGCCGAGATATTAATGATAATTTTATATTTAACCGTGAATTGTTTTTTAAGAATTGAATTTTTCGTTTTTCTTTAATTAAATAGAATAGTCATGTGGTCTGAATCAGTATACTTCTGTAGTCGAATGTTATTTGGAATTGAGTTAAAATGATTCAAGGTTATTGGAACATTTAAGCAGAATGATTTTTATAATATTTTCCATATTGTATAAAAAGCATTATTGTTCCAAGTAGTTTGAATCATTATAGCAAAAAACAAAAAACCTATATCAGGGCAACCAAGAAAATGCAAAAATGATTCTAATAGCTTGAAACATTTATGCATTATGAAAAAATGATGTTCGCTATGACAGTTGTGGTTTGGACCATACGGATTTTCGTCAATTATTAACATAGAGTTCCGAGTCTTTGATATGTTAAAATATACCTTATTTAGAGTACATAAGTCACAAAAACTCGAAATTGTCGAGATTGTGGGTTGGATCATTTTTGCTTAAATCGGTCCAACTATTGGGGCATGGGACACTTGAGTATCATGTCTTATCACTTTATCGTGAAATATCTAAACGCCAAGTGATCACAAAAGTGTAGCGACATGTGAACACACCTTTTCTATGTCCTAGCCACAGGTGTGACGTAACAGGTACACTTGTATAAAACACTCGACGAGTAACACCAGCCGCCATTTTATTTTAGATGCGCATCACGCAAGTTTCCGAAAATAATTGACGAACTATTTTTAGTTAATCATCTTAAAATTGACTCTGCTTTTGACTAGTTAAACTGTAAATTATTTAATTAAATAATTACATAATTATTTGAAGAAGAGTAATTATTTAAACGTGTAATTTTATTAATGGAAATTCAGTTGAGTGGACTGTTGGTAGTGATGGTCTTTTAGCGGGAATTTTGGATGTAGTTTCCTATTTTTTCACGATTACTGATAGCGTTTTACTATTGGATTGTTTTATTGTTACGAAGATAACAATTAGTATAATTCTAGTCTGTGATTGGTCACAACTTGGTCGGGCGTCATTACGATGGACCACTAATGAGATTAGCATGTGATTCAAGATGGCGGGCATTTCAGGAGAACATTTGACATTGAACAGTTACAAAATTGGTAAGAGACGTTTTCCTACTTTTATTATTTATCTCAGTAATAACTTGAGAATATTATTCCTATGTGTGTGATATATTCTAGCTAATAATATTTTATTATTCATAGATTTAAGAGGTTCCTACGATTATTTCTAAATGACCTATTGTGTTTCCATGATTTAAGGCACGATAAGCGAGATTTTATGATAAATTATATTCCTTTTCAGAATTTAACTTATACAAACAATACTTACTTACTTACCTAATAGTAATTTTGAGTTGAAAAGAATGAAGTTTTGCTTTCATAACGCCATGACTATTTAAATAAAACTGAAATCTTATTTACCGACCTCTTTTGAACCCCAATTAATTTAAAAACAAACATTTACTTTAACGTTCCTATCGGAGCTATACAGGCTAGAGCAAATAAAAACGCTATCAAGATTAAGAGTGGTAAACTCTTTGATAACTGTTATCAATTTTAACAGAACATACTGTTTAGTTAACTTAACTGGCTTATTTTACGGCGACACAGCTATTTCATTTGAATTACGTAATAAAATATTTTGTTTCATAAAACTACTGAGCTTAGGTTTCTTTAGGATAATTTATCATATAAGGTCTATTATTCACCAACCCGCACTTGAATTGAAGTAGATACCTAACTTACCTACAACACGTGAGTTCATGATTTTACCTGGTAGTACCTAAATCACATTGAAGACGAGGATGATATAGGGGCAGACAGTAAGTGCCTAACCCAAATAGTGACACCCTCCCACGAGGTCCCACCTAGGTATGGTTACAGAAATAATAAAAGAGTCCAGGCTTAGGTGGTACGGTCATGTACTTTGACGGACAGATGACCATGTCGTGAAAAAGTGCCTTTCAACAAAGAGGAGAGATAGAGGCACGTGGATGACGATGGTCCGAAAAGACCTGAGGGGCTTAGGGATTATAGAAAGTGATGCACAAGATGGTAGGAAATGGCGCCCCATGATTAAGAACGCCAACTCCACCTGTTGGGAAGAGGCGAGGTCAAAGAAAATATCCTACCCTTTTTAAAAAAAAAAAAAAAAAAAACAACATGAGTCAATATGGGAAAGGCAGAGAGCATTTTCTCAGTAACTTTGGCCTCGAACCCCTTCCCCTCCACTAATCTCACGTGAGATTTATATTTTTATGACTATTTTTTCTACCAATTTTTTTGTAACTGTAACACTGTTTTTATTCGGGATACAAAAAGCAGACCCCCCCCCACTTTCCACTCCGCAAGCATTTGTTCAATTAAAATAAGAATTTGTTCTATTTAAATTGAAAAAAAAAATCTTTACACATGTTAGGTATTGTTTAGGAACAAGTTGGCGCAGCACCGTTACAAAATATCGTACAAATAACAATTCGCAACATTTTATGTAACAAACATGGCGTCTCAATTTGTGTAACAATATGGTATTCTGTAATACTGCGGTTTACTAATAAATGGTAATTGTTTGAGCATACTTTGACATCGATATTAAGAATCTGGGTTCTGCTTTACTGCTAAAACTATTTGTCCACCGCCGCTATCACTGAGACAGATGGTAGTAGAGTCAAAATTGAAAAGTAAAAATTTATATTTTGTGAGTCTAATAATATAGTGGGACATTAACACACACGGCCATCTTATACCAAACAAAGCAGAGCTTGTAGTAGTATGGAAACGAGATAACTGATGATTATAGAGTACTACGTAGAATATTTTTCTTTTGTAAATACATACTTTAAATAGATAACACCCAGACTCAAGACAAGCAGACATGTTCATCACACAAATGTCTGACTTGGGTGGAAAGCGAACCCATGACCTGCGGCGTGAAAAGCAAGTATCTTACCGACCACGCCACCGGCCCGTCTAAACAACAAATTTGTCATAGTTTTTTTCCCTACATTAAATGAGGTTATAACTATTGAGTAACTGTCCAAACTAACTTAGTAATCATCATTTTTACGATTTTTCTTTACTGTCATTGAGGGCCTCCAAAGTAGGTGATATTCACCTCTGCCTACTCCTTCGGGTAGGTAATACAGGCGTATGGCGCTTTGAACAATCGACCCTTATTTAGAATGAACCTACAAGTATATTGCGATTGTCTCTCGGTTTTTACAAATTTTAACTCGAAACTGTTTAGATAAGTGTCAGGTCTGTGACTCGTCTGCTTTCATTGAAACGAATATTTAAACAGCTGATTCTTACTTATAACCAAAAACACACTCTATATCAACTACTAAAGATAGAAATTTGATAAGCATACTATAAAATAATATAAGCAGCATTTAGTCTAACTATTAAACAAATATGTCTACCGTTTTAAGGAATTTTAGTGGTTAGAAAATTAAACATTCAAGTACGACATTCATGTCAGCGAATGTAGATTAGAGCTTAAACTCTCTTAACTCATAAGATTGAGAGAGTTGAAAGAATACCCGTGCGGCGTGCAGCTATGGGACACAAAATGATTACAAAATGACTACATAATCTGTGGCACAGATTATCAAAATCCTCCTGGTGGTTGCTACTTTTTAGCTGAGTAGCTTTAATTAAAAAAAATTACCGACGTCACTATATTGTTGGAATTGTTTTCAGCTAGCTCTTTCATTTGATACTTACCATTGTGAAGTGCATTGAAAGTAACAAGTCCGGCATCTTATGTGTTCCGCCATGTTGGATTTAGAATGACACACAGCTTGCACTGCTATCCAAGCTAAACGTGTAGGTATACAAAATTTTTGGCTAAAATGGTTGAACATATCAACTTCAAAATTGAGATGCAAGATTTCACGCAAACTAACACTAGTAGGGGAGCCGAAGAGGGGATTTTTGGATTTACTCCAGCGCGTCAGATTAAGAGATAGGGGACACCTTGCGCTCTGTTGAATACCTACACCAAATCTTAGCTTCGTGTATAGAGCTGGGAGTTTACAGTAGCCAATCAAAATATTTCTAAGACATATTTGTTTGGTGAAAATACTCGAATTCGTCAGAATAATGTATTGAAATAAAACTACTTTTTAACGGATTTTATCGCGGTTTATTTTAGATTTTAGATCCCGACGTTTCAAAGTCTTTTCAGACTTCATGTTCACGGGTGGACTGAGGGATTTGACGTCCAAAAATATTAATCACAATTATTACTGGCTACCTTCAAACAATTAATATTTAAGTTGCGTTCCGATTTAAACAAACTGAGCTCACTGTGTCTTGAATTCTGAGTTGATTTTGTTTGGGTTTTGGTATCCCGGAGAAGCATACACTGACATTTTTTTCTCGCTTTGGAATTAACAAAATCTTAAAAAAAAAACTGGAAAACCTTTTACCACCGCTGAAGAGGTGCACATGATGTAACCTTTTTTTTACTTCCACTTAATCTATAAAGCCGACTAAGTATCAACGACACATTTAGCATCTTCGGCTCCCCTACTACATACTATACCTACTTGCAAGTTGATTAAAAGTTTGTAAAACTCGTAGTTAACATCCGTTACGTCCAAGGTTAAACTATTAAAATCTAGGTCGTATTTTTATCAATACACCTAAATTGTTTCTACTAACATACCAGTTGAAAGAAGTCACGAATTTTGCGACATAAACTTAAATACATATTACTTGCTAATGAAAAAGGCATTTTAACTTCGTGATCTTCGAATATATAGAACCCAGTTCACGTATGTACTTACGCAGTTAGTTAAGTAGATACTCGTGTTGTATTACCTGTATTATCTGAAGGATAGGCTTAGGAAAGGAATAGGCTTTGCCTATTCCTCTGAATATTATTCTCATTTGCGCCGGCTAGGCTTTGTTTAGGTTTTACACGCAATTAACCTTCTCCAAGCGTCTTCCATCTACTCATATCTCAAATCAATGTGTCGATCCCTGTCGTCTTCGACTTCAGGTCAATCTTTTTTCACACACAAAGTCCACTACTTTCTTGAAGCACCTAAAGGTGCAAGCTCGTATACTGCAAACAGCACCAGAATACGACGTGTTGTTGCGACTTACTGGTTTCAATGTATTTCTATGAAATATAGTGACTTACGTTTCTCTAGATGCAGAAGGTACATCATCATAACAGTTTTTTTTTGCCGGGGTGAAATGCTTTATACCTTACCCCCTTCCCCCCTGGTGTTTTTCGCACATGTGAGCTGCAGGGGGTAACGGGAATCACTAGTGACACAACCGCGACCCCCTGACTCATGCTGGTCCGCCCAGAGGCAAGCCCTGTCCTTTAGTTTGGGAGGGGGAGATCTTCACGCTCCCGACATCATCATAGCCTAGAAACCAGTAGTCACAGTGACACATCATCTGCTGCTGATGTCTGCAGTCTGCTACCAACTGGTACCTTAATAGGCAGGTATCTGGTCATCTTTTAACTGTATTATACATTTTTTAATTTATTTATCTTGTTGTTTGCAGCAGCTTATGCCAGGTTCTTTGGCAAAACTTAACAGACAATGCCTTGTGCAAAATGAAACGTTCTGAAAAACTAGCTTTAATAATAATGTAGTAGAAAAATGCAGTAATTTAAAATGTGGTGTCTCGTTTTAGTAAATTGTTATGTTAAATAGTAAAGTATAGGTGATTTAAATTAGGTAGGTAACCATCGCGTCGTACATTATTAGTTGTGGACCAATGAAAATGATGAGGTTGAGGTTCCATTAGCGATATGAAGCCAGAGTTTATTTTGTAGTCGTAAATGCTTGTCATACAATTTTATAAATTCTAACTTCAGTGCGAGATCATCTCATCATCGTTATCAACCCATTTCAGTCTACTACTAGACAGAATTCTAAAGCACACTACTAAGTACGCTCCTTCTACTCTCATCCAGCTGTAACTAGTCACCTTGCAGCGATCCTTACTTCACTAATCTGCAACTATCCCTTGCTACGTTTACATGTGGTTCGGCGGCTAATATTGCACTGATTGCCACAGCCGGTGGGTTTTGTCCTGCTTATCTACCTCAATTCTCAATTTAAGCAACTAATTTTGGTTTTGAAGGCACTCACGACAGTGGTTATGCTTAAGTAGTAGAAATTAATCATTGCGGGTGATTAACGCTCTCTCATTTTGATTGACGTCTGAAAATGGGTTTAACCGTTCGTGTTCACCATAGAGGAATTTATATATCAAGAAATGATGATGAAGCGGAAATTTAAAATTTTGCAAAATTTATTTTTATTTATAAATTAGTATGATAACTTTTTCAGCTAAAAAACAACTAACACCATCTAGCGGAAATGTACTTAACTTTTAAGTACTCGTTTAAGTTAGAAGAAATGTTGAAAGCATTGACTGTCAAGACCCTGATGATTCATATATAAACGTCATTGCCCTGGTGGTAACATTTTACTAATGATTAACTAATAGGGACTAGGGATGGCAAAATGAAAAAAAAAAGAAAGAAAAAAATTTATTCGACACAGACAGGACACACAGAATTAAATGATAAAAAAGAAACACATAGAAAGAGAAAAAAAATACATAGATGTAAAAGAAGAAGAAAAAAAATTAAAAACAACAGTAAGAAAAAGAAATTGAAATGAAATAAAATTAAAGTTATGGAGTGGAACTGCGGTACGTCATACCTATTTAAAAAACTTCCCAAAATGTGACGTCCGCGTCATTCGAGTTTTCGCATAGACATATCGTTTTTAAATAACACAGAAAAAGGAAAATAATAATAATAATAATAATAACTACTTGTCCATATTTTTATTTTTTCAGTCTGATGGACAACACAAATAACAATGGGATAATATGTAAAAACAATCCTAGTAGACACTTCATAAATAACAGAGTCCAAGATTTTTTTGTTTCCCTGAGCAAGTTGTGGCAGCAGAAACTACCAACCAGTTTAAGAACCGACCTGACTTACAATAAAAAACAGTCTAACATAGTACACAGAACAAGGAAAGACACCAGACACATGCGAATATCTGTTGTATACAACTGCTTGTCTGTTCAATAGTAATAATAATAAGTGTTGTCATCCCTATTTTCATTGTCCTTTTTTATAATTAGCTGTTAGGCACCAAACTTAGTACTTTGTGCTATAGTAGCTCCGTCCAATGTTAGAAGGAATACGTGAAATATAACGGTTCGCTATACTTAACCGTGAGAATCAGCTGACAATCAAATTAGTTCGCACCGTGAGCTACCACTTTGGCTAGTTAGAATCGCCCCGATAATTGCCAATACCCGCTTCTATTTGTTTTAAAACTGTCTTTTATACTGACCCGCCCTATATTTGCTTCGGTGCAAACTAGATATGGAATCTTTCTCGTTTAACCATCTTTCTCGATTCTATTTTTAACCTCCTACAAAATTTGCCTATGAAGTGATCTGACAGAAAACTAATGACGGGTGGGTGGCGTGGTCGGTAAGATACCTACTTGCTTTTCACGCCGCAGGTCGTGGGTTCGATTCCCACCAGAGACAAACATTAATGATGAACATTTGTGTTTGTGTCGAGTCTAGCTGTAAATATCTATAATAAGTATATTTTTACAAAAGAAAAGTATTACATATATGTATAGTATACACCAGTTATCTGGTTTCCATAACACAAGCTCTGCTTAGCTTGGGACCAGATGACCGTGTGTGTTAATGTCCCAGAATATTTATTAATGTAATCGACATAACCCACCGGATTAATAAACTGAAGTGGCAGTGGACCCGTCATGTCTGCCACAGAACCGCTAACTGTTGGGGTAAACGAGTTCTTGAGTGGAGACCACGAATTGGCAAATGTAGCGCAGGACGCCCTCAGACTAGGTGGAGTGACGATTTCAGCAGGGCGGTCGGCAAGAACTGGATGAGTGAAGCCGCAGATTGTGCGTAGTACAGTAGCGTACTTTAGGAGAGGCTTATGTCTAGAAGAATAGGCTGATGATGATGATGAAGTTTGTCTGTATATTTATGATAGGTGAAGGAAAACATCGTGAGGAAACCGGCATGTCTAAGAGGAAATGTGACATCCACCAACCCGCAATTGGTCAGCGTGTGTGGATTAAGGCCTAAACTCTCTCAACTCGTAAGATAGTTGAGAGAAGACCCGTGCCCAGCAGTGGGACACTATAAAGGGTTGAAGTGATGTGTTAGTGATATCTTAGCACTTATATTAACTCACGTAGAGCTAATATCACCGGCTTTTATGTCGGGGTTAAAATAGGTAACCTAAAAATAAACATAGAAATTGCAGGAACTCATAATCAAGAAAAGCAATCGCATCTATTCATAAAGTTTTAAAATAAGCACAAGGTATAACACCTAAGTTATCCACACCTAAACGGTAGTTCAACTTAAAAGCATATTTTACTTATTGTTATACAAATAACTAAGAAACCGCCATTTTGTTCTAAATACATTTGCATATCTTTTGTTATTTACATTGTCAAAGACGAGCGTTCATTTGTCTCATTTCAAAAGGAATATGTTACTGTAAGTTATGTAAGTGACCCATTTTGAGATGCAACGTCACTTAACGTCACTCATACCTGTAATAGTTACCTACTAGCTTTCCGCCGCAGCTACACCCGCGTGAACTACATATCATGCCCAGCGGTGGGATAAAGAGTAGCCTATAGCCTTCCTCAACAAATAGGTTATCTAACAGTGCAAGAATTTTTCAAATCGGACCAGTAGTTTCTGAGATAAGCGCGATCAAACAAACAAACTCTTCAGCTTTATAGTATGTAGGTAGAGTCTTTACAGTGGCGTAATTAGGTGACAAGGGCCCCATTGCAAAGAAGAAAAAAAGTCGTGCGGGTGTCTCTATTCTAGTGTAACTAGGTGAAAAGAGGCCCAGTGCAGGGAAATCATGCGAGCCCTTGTTCAAAAGTTGTTTGTGAAAAAACTTTGCCAAGAGTCATTTGATATTTCAAAAACCTGCGCAGGTTTAGAAATGTGTATCGTCTATTGTAGGTTTCGCGGAAAAGTCCACGTAATGGAATCAAGTCAAAATTTAAAATACGTAATTGCATTTTTGAGCAGCGGTGGCGCAGCGGTACAGGCCTCGCCTTAGAAATATAAGGTCGCGGGTTCGAATCCTGGTCGTGCCCACATATTTTGTGTGAATTGTTTCATCACCGCTGCTCAATATCAGTGAAGGAAAACATAGTGAGGAAACCGGCATCTCTAAGAACTAATTAATCATTCGACGACATGTGACATCCACCAACGCGCACTTGGCCAGCGTGTGTGGATTAAGGCCTAAACTCCATCAACTCGTAAGATAGTTGAGAGGAGACCCGTGCCCAGAGTGGGACACTAAAAAGGGTTGAAGTAAGTCGTCAGACAGGGGGAGGTAGACAAGGTTCAAGTTGATTCAATCTGGCTTTGACCTGCAACATGTTGTCCTTAGATCTCTCTTCCATCTTTGCTCTAAACATTGCACTCATTACTCGTTACTCGCACCCTGTACATTTCTCACATGAGGTGACTACCACTTACGTACAGGCTACCCTCCGATTTAAGCTTTCACGTTTCACCAAATTCGTTTGTCTCCAAGAGGATTTTGTCGCCTTCAAGCGATTTCCTCGGATCCTCTCGTCAAGCTTGATCTTGAAGCTGATTATTATGTGTCACCAATAATTTTCTCATTCTGATTCAGTTTTTGCTGTTTTATGATGCCGTTTCCGGAATCCTGAATACAAATCCATAACATTTTGTATATTTTTTAAGTACAAAGAGGTTTTTTACATATTAACATAATATCTAAATATGTAAATTGAAGTGAATAGCTCGTTAGTAATAAGTATGTACATAATTATATGTGTCGAAATAGTATCTATAACATTTCAAACAATTGAAAATAAATCTACCTATAAACAATGTGCAAGGATAGCTGTAAAAATTGTACTATTGAGATAAATAACTCAATTTTAATTGTTTTCTTATTAAGTTTGTTTGCGATCTGTTTTTAACCCCTGACGATAAAGAAGGGTGATGCTAAAGCAAGCCCGTGCATGTGTATAAGTTCGTGGCAAACGCTTGAAATGATGATTTAAAGTTAGATGATCTAGTTAGAGTCACTTCACTTCAACCCTTCTTAGTGTCCGACTGCTGGGCACGGGTCTTCTCTCAGCTATCTTACTAGTTGAGAGAGTTTAGGCCTTAATCCACACACGCTGGCCAAGTGCGGGTTGGTGGATGTCACATGTCCTCGAATGATTAGTTCTTACACATGCCGGTTTACTCACGATGTTTTCCTTCACCGATATTGTGCAGCGGCAATGAAACAATTCACACAAAGATGTGTGGGCACGAGTGGGATTCGAACGCACGACCTTATATTTCTAAGGCGAGGTCCGTACCACTGCGCCACCGCTGCTCTAGTTAGATTAGGTTTCAGTAAATTTCTAATTACATTTTGTGGAGTATACACATGGCCATCTGATCCCAAATTAAACAGAGCTTGTACACACGGCTACACATCAAGCTATATAAATCCAGTATAAGGTGACCTCTCGTTGTACCTAAATCCTATACAATGCGAGATCAGCTTATACGGGAAATGTATAATTTGTTGATTAATCTATCTTAAATATATAAAAGAAGAAACTGACTGACTGACATATCAACGCAGAGCCCAAACCGCTGGGTCTGGAGACTCCAAATTTGGCACATAGGATCCTTATGGGGTCTAGGGGTGCACTAAGAAAGGATTTTTCAAAACTCACCCTTTAGAGGGGTGAAACGGGGTTCCAAAGTTTGTATGGAGAAACAAGATTAGTGAGACCAATTTCGCGGGCGAAACCGCAAGCGGAACCTAGTTGAGAATATACCTACGTACTACATATACTATTTTTCTTTTAGACTCAAGACAAAGAGACATGTTCATTACACAATGTCTGACTTGGGTGGGAATTGAACCTACGACCTGCGGCGTGAAAAACAAGCCACCTGTCGTAGTTTTATTAGTTGTATTTTTGGAAGCTTGTCGTTGGTTGTCTTTCAGAAGTTGGTGTTTGATTTCGTGATATATCAGCATTTAAGTTTTTCTAAGATGACATCGGAATATTTCAAAGGGAACTCAATAAGTGTAACTTAAACGGTAACAGGACGAATGCCCCAGTCTGGCGAGGAACTAAATGTTTTTCCAAATATTAACCAAACTACTATAATTAAGACCGACTATTTCTGTTCAGGGTTGACAAAAGTTAGGTTAAGTTAAGTTAAGTTAGGTATAGAATCTATTTCATAGGTACATTTTCCTAAAAAAAAAGTTGCAAGCCCCTGTCGCACTGAAGAAACGTGAAGCCTATGAAGAAAGGTATCGAAAAATTAAATGGCGGTTTTAATTCTTGTAACGACAGTTTGTACCGATAGCAAAACAAATTAGTCAGAGAGATTATATTTTGAAATTGATATGTATCCAAAAACACAGCGCGTTTCTATTCTAGAACACATAAGACTTTATGCCTACTAAATACATAGCTAAAATATAATGTTATTTTTTTATGTTCGTACCGATGTGTGGGTCTAAAGACAGCAATAACGTGCGAGTAAGAGGGAATGATTAGTGCGGCCATAAAATATAAATTTAATAAAGGTTGAGGTGGTAACCCTTGAGTCCCGTTAAGATGGCAGCAATGTAAAGCAAATAGAACGGGCGTGGTGTTCCACTTAGTACGTGTTACCGTATGTCACTGGTGCAAATCTATTGGTGCAACACAGCGTTTAGTGGCGGTTGCTTTCAAGTGTTAAGTGTGTGCCTAGAACCGGGTTTAATACTGAAAACAGATCTAGAGTATTAGAGTATAATAAATAAATAAAATTAATTGTAATAATAAAATTATTCCACAATTTTGCCAATGTCAAGTTTGAATAAGTCTACAAGCTTTTAAAAGATTAGTAGTAAAAAAAAAACTAAAAAACTGCGACTTTCTAAACCGTCATGTTTTTTTCTCCAAGCTCATTATAGCTAAAATAGGTTTATAATTAGTTTCTCTTTGACTGTCATCTAGACATTTATACTAGTAAGGAACAGACAAACTTCATTTTAATAAAGAGTCTTATAATTTTTATGAAGACCGTATGAATTTATAGTTACGAGTAAAGATTTGATTTGATTTGATTTTTTTTGTGATTTTTAGTTTAGAGTTAGTTTTTTAGTTTACGTTAGTTAGTTATTGTATTATTGCAAAACGATGTTATCGCTAACGTTGTCAATGTCGTGTTACAGGGGATAATAAACGAATAAACTCAATCGATCAAGATGACTGGAATTGGCATTGTTTGAATTACATTGAATTTACGCTTGTTTTTTTAGAAAAACTCAAAATAGGTTTGATTTTTATTAGTTGGGACTATAATGATTTAATTACTAGTGACCTATAGAGTTTCAGTTTTCATTATTATCCCCGATTCCAAGCCACACACTGTATTTTGAGATTTTAGTAGAATTTAAAAATGCCTTTTTTTGTTTTTATTTTTAACAAAAAACCGACTGGTTTACCGCTAAAATACCGGTTCTTTTAACAAATAGACACTATTTGCAACATGTTTTCATGTACATGTTTCGTCATATAACTAAATTTGTTTTTTGGTTTTCTTTCAGGAACCTGTCTGAGGCAGTTCATGAAGACCGCACACCTTTGACTGAATTGACAAAACAAGGGCCTGTCCTCGGCGAATTTACGTAGTGAATCGCTCAAAAATTTGATACCTAGATAACAGTGGCGAAGGGTGGAAATTTGAAAAAGGGAAGACTGAGATAATTATATAACGTGTATTTCTTGGTTACCTAGGCCGACTTTCAAACTTACTAAGAAATATGTACTGCTTTTTGATGCTATTTGAAACTTTTAAGCGTTACATTATACATACAATTGAACAGATCTAAGAGGTACCTTTTGACGTTTTCTATTAAATTAGCTTTATAGAGGCGTATTCACACTATTTTTATTAGCTTTCCTATAAAATAATTGAATTATGAAGTTATTTTTATTTTAACATAACATAAACTATTTTGATACAAAAAAAAATATCTAAATGTACTACGTTTAGAACTGTCAAACGGTACTTCTTAGATTTGATGGACTTTAATATTTAATTAAGTACGTTATATTGGCACATTCCTAAAGGGAAGCCGATGGTAATCGTGTTCTATGGACCCTTCGCCACTACTAGGTATCTACATAAATACAGCAAAACTGTTTAAGGATATACCAACCGACATTACTATGTGTTTCAAATAAGAATAGGATTGGTAATCCGCCATCTTGGACTGGAATGCGCAACAACTTCACATTTTTTAGTACAGTGAGCAAAAATGTTTGTTTGATATAATAATCAGATCTAAATGAAAAATAAATAAAAATTATTGTATCTTATTGCCGTTCGAGTAAGAATGGACAGTTGGAGTCGAATATTTAGGTACGAACATATTTTAGTAACTTCCGACGGCAAAAAGCAGTGTTATAAGTTAAAACGTGTGTTTTTATGCGTGTATATGACTTTGTGTACTATTTTGTGGTATCCAACTACGTAAATTGACTTAGGTAGGTAGCTGCATTGTTACTATATACCTTTGTAAAGTTATGAAATAAATCACTTTTCCATACATTTCTAGGTAGTATTATTGACTGTGATTTGATATTTTGTGCTGACGCTCCTTTTGCTTGGTTTTTAGTTTGAAATTAGCCGCGAGTCCAGTCCTATTCTTATTTGAAACAAATAGTAATGCGATGGAGTTTTTTGACGTCCAGCAGTTTAAATCTTATGAGTTTTATTTTATAGTCAGTACTTACGTGGGCTTTTCTTTTAATATCTTTTCAATTGTATAAATGATTTAGTTGTTGCAAAAAATGTACCTAATAATTTAAGAATAATATTAGACCTAAACCTATTTCTGTAGTATGTAAGTGATCATTAGGTAAGTAAATAGTTAAAAAGAACGAGAAAGAAGATCAAATAGAAGAAAGAAGACGCCAAATAATCTGTTAATGAAGAGAGCTATCCGTCGACAGTATTGCGAGTAAACACTGTCATGGAGTTGCTCTCTTTATGAACGGATCACGGCTCTACAATGACAGAACAGAAGACAAGTAGAAGTTATGAATTTATAACGAACTTTTTAACATTACTTTTGGAACGAAGTTCCTTATCGCGCGTTGTGAAAGGGGGCTAGACGGAAAAAATTCTTACGAAAAGTTGTCACGACACTTTTTACTATAGTAAGCTATTGTAAGCTGTGCGGCGTGTGCTTATGAAAATTGGGCCTACTGATTAAGTTTATATTACATTATATTTGTTAATAATAAAAAAAATATTATTATAACAAAAAAAATAAAATTTTATTACAATTCCTCCACTAATTAATCGAAAGGAACTTCGTTCCAGCCGGGTGTCCCTTGACACCTCTCAAGTTTTTTTTTAAACTGGTGCATGCCATTTTCGACCTTATTGTAAGGAATCTTTTATAATGCCATTTTCGGGTAACATACGAGACACAGGTCATGTATTACAAAAAATAGCAAAATTAAAAATTGTCGATGAGGTCGAAAATTATTTGCACCTCTATGTTTTTAGTACTTTTAGGTTCTATTGACTATTAGCAATTATCACGAAAAACGCTTACAGACAATAATTACGAGTATATTTGTTTTTATTACCGAAGTTCATTTGTTTTTACCGAAGCTCATTTGATTTTTTAAGAATGTTTATTTGGTTTTACCAGCATTCATTTGTTTTTGACAATGTTCATTTGTTTTAAACATTTTGTTTCATTAGCAATGTCTAGTAACCGTCTACAACCGAGCCATTTAAAAAAAAAAAAAAAAAAAAATGTCTAGTAACCTCTAGTGCAAAACAGTGAAGAAAAATTCTTTTAAGTAGTTAGTAATGAGTTGGAGGAGGATGGAGAAGATCAGATGGACAGATATGAAAACAAATGACTGCGTATTGGATAGTTTTTTTTTTTTTGAAAAAGAAGGTTAATATAAACTACAAAACCAGAGAGGATGATGGACCATGTCATATGACGTAACAATCTTAGAGGGGAAGATAGCAGGCAAGCGTGGAAGAGACTTTCTCTTTCAAGGATAAGCACTTGAACCAAATAAAGAAAAAGGTTGGTCATGTCGTAGAGGAAGGTGAAAGAAGCTGCTCTAGATCGAGCCAAATCGAAAGAGATTCATCAGACAACTTTAAATTTAAAAAAGAGCTGGCTATGAAGCAGTTTACAAAAATGGCTGTCAGGTGTGTAAGAGGCTCAGCATTCTTACCACACCATCAGAAGACTCAGTATTTAACCATTAAGTTAATGATTTAATACAAAAGAGAAGGCTTAGGTTTCTGTCAAGCAAGTAGGGAACAAATATGTAATTGTGTTAGGTTTATTTGTTGTTTGATAGTGTCTCAAACGTGTCTTATCATAATTGTAGGAGATTCAGTCATTAAAAGCAAGGCTATGTTGTGAAATCTTTGATAACAGTGATGCTGCGATGTGCTAATATTTGAGTAAGTATTTTCGTAAGTGGAACAATACTGAGCAAATGAATTATCAATTGTAAGGTTTCGTATCTACGCCATACACCTACAATAGTATAATATGTAGTATACTAGCTTCCGCCCGTGGCTTCAGCTCATTAATCTTGTTTCTCCATACAAACTTTGGAAACCTGTTTCACCCCCTTAAAGGGTGAGTTTTGAAAAATCCTTTCTTAGTGCACCCCTAGACTCCATAAGGAACATTTTGTACTATGTGCCAAATTTGAAGTCTCCAGACGCATCGGTTTGGGCTCTGCGTTGATAGGTCAGTCAGTCAGTTTCTTCTTTTATACTTATATTTAGATTATCAAGTAGTTATCTGGTTTCTATAACACAAGCTCGATGACCGTGCGTGTTAATGTCCTAGAATATTGTTATTATATAACTTGCTACTATAATTAAAGATATGAGAATATCGTCATCATTATCATCAGTCTATTTTAGTCCACAGCTGGACATGGGCCTCTGCTAAAGCACGCCTACTCTCATCTTACTAGCCACCTTGCAGAGATCGTCATTCCACCTAGTCTGAGGGCGGTTTACGTTACATTTGCCAATCCGTGGTCTCCGCTCAAGAACTCGTTTACCCCAACGGTTGTTGGTTCTGTGGCTGATAAGACCACTTCAGCTTACCAATCTGTTGTGTGTATGAGTAGATAGTGTGCACTTTATATGTAGTTACTTTTTAGATATATTAAATTAGAATAAAATTAATTAAAACATAAATTGAATTATCTATTAATATATTAACCAATTTTATATTGCATGTCTAGATGAATTTATTAAATTATGTATTATTATATTAGACAGCGACGCGGAGGAGTTTTTGACGCGGATTTTTAAACTTTTAGATATACCTAGGTTTTAGTTTTAGACATAATTATTTACGTAAATATATTTTTAGGTTAATTTAGAAATCGTTAGGCATTGACATATTTTTTTAAGTTTAGTATTTTACTGATCATTTTTTAAATCTAAATAAGTTTTTTTTACCCATTGTTTTATACGTTATTTACCAACGTTTCTAAAGTAAATAGCCTTTCTTACCAAAATCAAAGTCGTATTGATTTGATTTTGATTTTGACATGATTATTAGATATGTAAGTTGCAGCGTTAGTGCGAGCACATTTTCAAATTTTAATCATGGGGTTTCTTTGCCAACACTGATTCACATTTTATCCACCATAAGTTATAAAAGTATAAAAATCCTATATTTGACCTGAAACCTTATCATTTCCCATAATAAGATCTGCCAACATCTTGTACGTGTGTGCTCATGACATTCTTGTGCTTATCACTGATAACATCATCCTACTGATAATGATAACACGAATAAATATGGAGTCAGGTGCAGGTGAAACTATTTTACATTTTCCACTTAAAATGAGGCCAACAACATAATATCTATCGGATACACTTCGGAGAGTGTCCGTTGGAAATGTTGGTATCACCACAGATAATATAATACTATACAGTATTACATAAACTTATACCCCATCTCTGTTCTTTCATCAGACAAGTACTATCCACCAGACACTAAAATAACGATTGCGAGCAAACGCCATTTAAAGTTTAGAATTTGATATAAAAAATAAAAATATGTATTAACAAAAAAAAATAATGCAGAAATGTTCTTTAAGCGTAGGTTCACACGTCTTAACAGTAAAAAGAATATATCCTTTTATAACGACGGGCCGGTGGCGTGGTCGGTAAGATACTTGCTTTTCACGCCGAAGATCGTGGGTTCGATTCCCACCCGAGACAAACATTAGTGATGAACATTTGTGTTTGTGTCGAGTCTGGGTGTAAATATCTATTATAAGTATATATATACAAAAAAAAGAAAAGTAGCATATGTATAGTATATACCAGTTATCTGGTTTCCATAACACAAGCTCTGCTTAGCTTGGGGCCAGATGACCGTGTGTGTTAATGTCCCAGAATATTTATTTATTTATTTTATTTTATATGAATTTATTATTGACCATTTACTATTTTGGCGCGAATTACTGCACTGTCTCACCTTCCTATTACTGCGCTTTAGTGTCTGGTGGGTAGAGTAGAGGTACGGTTACGCGTCACCGACATACTCGTATTGTGGGAATTCCACTTACAAAACGCTTTGCTTCCACTTTTATTGTGCGAACTGCCAAGTTGCGGAATTCGCTGCTGGCATCTCTGTTTCCCGATAGCTACCTACTTATGATCTGTCTGGCGTCAAGCCATGAGTGAATCGGTATTTCTTTAAACCTATAATGGGCTTGCGCTTGACTTGCCTGTTGCTAAGCAATGATGCATTCTACGATGAAAAGCGTTTACTCAGTAAATACCGATTCACTCATGATTTATTTACTGGCTAAGCGCTTTTCATCGCAGACTGTATTATTATTTGACAACAGGCAAGAAGTAAGCAAGCGCAAACTTAAAAAAAACTAGCAAACTTGGCTAAAATATAATTTTTCTTTTTCTTTTTTTAGGCAAACTTGAGTACATATTTTAACAAGACTAGTTGTGTTATTATAAGTTATCACTTCATCATCACATCAACCCTTTTTAGTGTCCCATTGCTGGACACGGGTCTTCTCTCAACAATCTTCCTAATTGAGAAAAAGACCTTAATCCACACACACTGGCCAAGTGCGTGTTCGTGAATCTCTGATGATTAATTCTAAGATATTGAACAGCAGCGATGTAGCGATTCACACAAAGATGTGTGGGCACGACCGGGAATCAAACTAGCGACCTTATAATTCTGGGGGCTGAGTCACCTTAGTCCGTGGGTGTACCTTTCTTACCGTGTCGGGACACGTGGTCCCCGGGTGGTGCAAATCAGGTGACAATCAACTGGTGGTAGGCTTCGGCCGTGGTTAGTGACCACCCACCAGACAAAGGCGCTCCGCCAAGCGGCCTTGCCGTGTTTGTCGGAATTGTTGTGCTTTAACCATATGGAGGCTCATTCTACTGTCACCTTCTCACCGATAATCATTCGTAATCATGAGTGAGTTGGTACACTGGGCTGGCCCGTTCCATCGTAGACTACATTATTGTTTAACATCAGGCAAGTTGTAGTCAAGCGCCAGCCTATCGCAGAATAAAAAATAAAATAAAAAGAAAGGCGAGGCACGCTGCGCAAACTAATAAGTTTATAAGCAACTAGCAACCCGCTCCAGCTTCGCACGGGTGTGCGAATGTGTTATACTTATAAACCTTCCTCTGAATCACTCTATTTATTAAAAAAAACTGCATCAAAATCCGTTGCGTAGTTTTAAATATCTAAGCATACTTAGGGACATAGAGACAAAAAAAGTGACTTTGTTTTATGCTATGTAGTGATGTGTTATAAGTAAGTACTTATAACTTTTTATTTAAAATGTTAATGTTTAATTTCTTAATTATCAAAGTACATACTAATCATAATTATTCATTCTGTGTTTTTATCGATCCGAATCAATAAGTGTTCGATTGATTATGAATGATTATCTTTTAGATAATGACAATAATACAGAAATGATAGCAGTGTTCCTTTGTATAATAATCAAGTAAGACAATGACTTTATAATGTTGTATTTTATTTTTCCTCTACTGTTATTCTTGGAAGTGAAAAGTGACGGAATTTTATGTGAATCTGGGTATTGTACGGTAAGGTATCAATTAAACTAATAAATTAATATCCTACTGCTACTTAGCACAGATAAAACCTTCTTTGTTTAATGCTCTATCTATTAGTAAAAATAAAACTAAGTATGTACTTAAAAAAAAAATCGAACTCCAAAAAGGTTGATGTGAAATAGGGTGAAATAATAATCCAATTTTAAGCATTACCCCTTACTCATAGATAACGTCTTAAAAGCTCAATATAGCTAATATAGGTTTATAATTCGTTTGTTTTTGTCTTTCATCTTGACATTTATACTGGTAAGAAAGAGACAACATCCATTTTAACTAAAGAGTCCTCTATGGGTTTGTTAATAAGACCGTTAGTGTATAATCTTTCCTACATACACCAAAAATTTTTTTTTATATCGGGCAAGCCCTTGAAGAAATATATTTTCATTAAGGGACAATAATTGATAGTATTTTTCAAGTTAAAGTAGCCTGTACTTTTCATAATACATAGGTACCTAATGTATAAAATTCTCGAGTCACGTTGTTTGCCACTCCTCTTACAGGCCGAGAGCAAACTGCTTCAAACAAACGTTGTGAAGTAAACGTCCGAGGAAGCTCGCTCAGTCAATGCACGGTTATTGGGCTGTTTAAGACAGTTAGATCAGAAGAAAGAGTATGATTAATATTTTCAGGATTATCTGTTCGATGTCGGCTGTATAGCGACTGCAGTCCACTGCAGCATTAACAATGCTACACACACCGGCCTGTCAATGCTGTCCCCGACTATCTGCAACTGCTGCGACTATTGTCTACCATTTTATGGTAATTTTATCCATCACAGTTTTTTTAGAAAGATCACCATAAACTTATGAATGACGAAGGGCCAAAAGAAATGAGAGAGAAAGGAAGTCAAGATAAATTTGTCCCATGATTGACTCGTAATGGGAAAAGGTGAATCGAAAGAAGAATAAAAGATAGATTTATTCTTAAAGTTGATGACAGTAGTTAAACATTAACTGTCTGTAAGTGTTGACCATGATGACGGCTTGAAATTTTAAGTTCATAAAGAGGTTGATGAAGCAGGTACAATGATGATAACCAAGTAAATTATATTAGATACTTAGGTAATAATAGTGACAAATAAGAACGAAGCTGAGTATGGTAACGTTGCCAAAACAAATACCAAAAGCTAGCCTTCTGTGTCGGTGACGAAGCAATGCTGAAGGTAACCGACGCGAACTCCGAAAAATAATGAAATTTAACTAAATAAGTTTCCACGATTTCTCAGAAATGCAATTTATTTAGAAACTTCGATAGTTTTATCTTTAATGTATGTTGAGAAAATGATTTGGATTTTCCAGGGGAAGGTGAATACTGCAGTACCGGGGGACCTGGTGCTGGGACCACAGTAGGGCGGTGTGGCGATGGCCTCACTTGCACTCCAAACGAGGATGGACACAGCACTTGTCAGCGAAGTAAGTAGCTTAAACCATCTAGCATACTGCGATTTGTTTCGCAAGAAATTTCGTCTATATGCTTTAATATTTAAACAACAGATAGATGTCTCAAATCTTCTGTTTTTGTCTAGAAAACCACAATGGTATATTTTGCTAGACCAAAATTCTGAGGTCAATGTCCTATTAGGTCACGCTTACTACCATCAGGCCACAAGAGTACCTACTTAATATTGACTGCTGGTTTTCAGTGTCTTCCGATTGTCACAGCGCACAAGATGACTATGACGCGAAAGAAGCTCTGGGCGAGATTGGCGCATTGGAGCACAGACCACAATGTGATGGGAAAGGAAAATGTGCTGCTCAGTACTGCATCCCTACGTTAACGTAAGTTGTATTAACATCTCTAGAATAAATCTTTATAAACACCTCCAGGGACTACATAATTAGATAAAGCTTTTTGGTTTTCGGAGGAGTACTTAATCAATTTCACTTGAAAACTTACATGGAATAATTTTTCTATTTCATCGTCGATGGGCATGACTTTGTTTTCTGGACAACTAAAACGATTTTCAGCATATTATGTAACTTAGGAACTTCGTGTGAAATCGAATTTAAATACTTATTTCAACTTTCTAGATGTTTCTGTCAGTCAGAGGAGGGTGAAAGGCTGTTTGGTGAGGTCTTAAATCTTGGTGCTGCTACATCTCAAAATATGCAATGTGGTTTGTAAAGTTAACTATATAATTCACAGATAGGTAGGTACTTATATCACGTAAGAATTATTGTCCTATGTACCTATCTTATTGGAACATTATTAACACAGAAAGTGGAAATTCCTTCACCCAGGCGCGGCGCGGACTGTGGCAAAGGTATGGCTACTGGGAAGAATGTCAAACCCTTCGAATTTAAATTGGATTATTGGTGATAAATGTGATGGTCACAAAATTTTTTTTGGTGGCTATAAAAATCAAAGTGGTTATAAATTAGGACAAGCCTTTGCTAAATGGTGTGTGATTTTACGCCATGGAGTAAGTAACTATTATACCAATGATCCCTACTTAAGCCAATGATTTTATGCCATAGGATAATAATTCAAAATCTTAGGGAATAACTACATTATTTTATACAAACACCTGTTCGGCTATCTTCAGAAGTCCATAGATGATTGGTGCCGCGTTCGGCATAAATATGATCCGCTAAGATTACCTTAGGCCAAGATGTATCTTCGGAAATAAAGTCTATTACAACTACCTATATTTCCAGGCTGTTCCCGGTTCCACGAACGCATCAAGAAAAACATTTCCCCTGGCGTTCAGCGTCCAGTCATAGGCCCTCGATGCTCTGCAGATGGGAACTTCAATCCTATCCAGTGTATTGACAGAATATGTTACTGCGTGGATGAAGTTACTGGAATAGTGATAAAGGGGTTGGAATCTGTGGATTTAGATGAAGAGCCGATCACAGAGCTGGCTTGTTGTAAGTATCTCCTTTATTCCTATGACAGATGTAAGATAGAAAACCCTTAAGATTTTGTAGTCGTGCCCAGATTGATACAGCGTCAGAAAACACAAGAAGAACTTCTAGGAAGTACACTTATAAAGAAAGAATTATTGCTTCTATAACTATATTATTTTTTAAATTGAAAATAAAGGTAACGGTTTCCTAGTTGCACAATTGGTACACAAATTCTGAGCTGTCTTCCACGAAGGAATGTCAAGTACCTACTTAATTTTGAAACTCCCAATAATCTGCTAATAAACATTTTCCCCAAGATTTTATCAGGCTTTTCTTGTCACTCGATTTCTGGAATGGAATTCCGTTGACAAAATTGTGGTCCCTATCAAAATTAATACCTATTCTTTCCAGATAGCTCCGACCTAGATCTCTACCCTGAATACTCTGAAGGCTCGCCGCCATATAACTACACAACGCCCTGCTTAGAAGACGCGAAACAGAAGATAGAGCTGATCCTGAAGAGTGAAGAGGACGGATATAATATTGACTACTTTAGCACACTGCCAGAATGCTTGCCGGATGGCAGTTTTGGCGGGATTGCTTATACTAGAACTGGATCGTAAGTATACCAAAAAAAAGGCAAAAAGACATGTGTGGTGGCACATACCTAAAGAACAAATGAAATCGGTTCGACCTTCCTTGGACGGCTCGCCGAAAAAGTCTATTGAACCAATAAAGGCCCTTCCGGCTGATTGGGTTAGGTCAACAGCAAAAAAAAAGAACAAATGAGGGGCCGCGGTCACCGGGTATCACACACACCCCGTCCGGCCCGAGGGTCTTCCCTTTACACTAGAGGGCCACTACCACCCGATCCTCCAGTACCCACAACGGATTGTCCAGTTTTAGAGTCTGAAGCGTTTTTTTGTACTACGGTAGGTCCGGTTTTCTTTTGTAAGGCATTTCTTGGAATGATTATCCTATACCCATGGCGACGCACGGGGATAGCTTATACGTATGATGCGACAGTTTTCTACTTATTTCGGGATGATATCTTTCGTAGCTGCTCTGATGGAATTTAAGCTTTCGGAATACCCAGGTCCGAAATAGAGAAACAGAAACAAGTGGATTCCGGGTAAAATTCGGGATCGGAAGACCCTTTGTAGTCGACGTTATCAGTGATCTTCATCACCCATTAATTAGCATTGAGCACCGTAAAGTGCCTTTCTCCGAACAAGCGAGAACCGAAATTATGGTCACCAAGGGGATTCGTGCATCACAATTTTATTCTTAGTAATATTATAAATGCGAAAGTAAATATGTCACGTTTTCACGCCCAATCTACTGAGTCGATTTGGATAAAATTTAGAATGGAGATAGTTTGAGACACGCGGAAGGACATAGTAAAGTTTTTAGCTGATTGCGCAAAAAGAGGTTTATGTCTTAGGAGGTAATGCGGAGCCGCGAGCCGAGTTAATGTACCTACTTGATGATATAATTTTAATAAAGTTCGTTCAAAAGACGAAATTAGGTATGTAAAGCTCAATTGTCGTAGTGAGTTACTGTAGATAAGTAGGTAACTACTTATTGTTAAAATGACGGTATTTAGCTTGACCCATGAAACATTCCAAATATTTCCTAAACATTAATGAAGGACTAAGAAAGAATGGAATACGGCTGTAGTAAAAATTTAGATTTTTATACTAAGTAATGTGACTGTTTTTTGTAACTAGGAAAATATGCGTCGATGATCGTGGTCTTCGGATTGGAGATTATGAAGCTGCTTCCAGCGAGGACGGGTTTCACTCCATGGACTGTAGTAAGTTAAAAAAAAGTATTAAGTTACTTTTATCATGGGTACCTACTTTATGTACCTAATTGGTAAATTTCCCGCCCTCTTCAAGCAATTCCAATTCAATTTCGTGGTTTTGCTATTCTGTAGTAAAACACTAGCCCCGTATTCCTAAACGTCTTATAAGCTCATTAAAGCTAAAATAGATTTGTAATTCGTTTGTCTTTGTCTATCATCAAGACATTTATACTAGTAAGAAAGAGACAAAGTCCATTTTAACTAAAGAGTATATTAAGATTTTTATGAATAAGACCGTGGAAGTAGAGTAGACCCTCCCGATGGATTGATAGGCTCAGCGACCGAAGCGCTCAGTCATTCGCTTGTGTATTGATTAGTATGGTCTGCCGATTTTGGGGAAGTAGATAATACCGTGTAGGAGGACAGCTAACACGCATTTTAAATATCTATAATTTTTTTTACACAGGAGTGGAATATGGCTCTCTGTATAGACCATTTAGCTCAGTTGTACATATGTATTACTTTTTATCTCTTGTTTCCAGAATGTGCTAAAACAGCGCATATAATGGGCACGGCACTAGAGAAGCCCGTTTGTTGCAAGAACGGTAACTTTAGAAGAATACAGTGCCGTCGCGGGTTATGCCGATGCGTCGATGTTGATGGCAGGCAGACTGAAAGAGAGACGGAAGATATAACCAAGTTGTCATGTTATACTGCAAGTTGGAAGACGTGTTAATTGTTTTTGTTAAAATAAATTAAAACAAATATTTGTGGTATTTTTTAAGAATTTCTAAACGATTTGATTATGTTTTGAGATTATCTGTGGATTGTTTCTAAATTGTATAATTTGGAACAGGAGTTTTGGATTTATCTGACAATAAATTGACATCTTAAATGACATTATTTTATTATTGCCAAACTCCAGAAATTTCTGTTGAATTGTAAGTTTTTAGTAAAGGTTGGGATCACTTGCTGTTTCTTCATAAAAATGGTACTATTTTTATGAAGAAACAGCAAGTGATCCCAAACAACCCAAAATTTGCATTCAACCCAAAATCACTATAATAATTTGTTATAAAAAGTAAAATCTAATTAATTTAAACAAGTATATAATAAGTGGCAGATTTAATAAAAGGCTATGATGGCAGATTTTAGGGGTAGGCAATTGGATAGAGGCTTCCCTGTTTGTTATCTTTGGACAGATTGGACTTTTCACTGCCAAAAGATGGCAATTTTTTTTAAAACGTATTGAATTTTGTTGTTAAAAATTTAAGATCTAATTATGTTGAAAACTACTACATATCGAATTGCAAAAGTAGGTAAGGCGGCAAAATTTGAAGAGCCTATGAACGGCAAATAGGAAAATCTACCTCTGTATGAATGCAATGTTTTTATTTGCTATGTGGTGCGCGTGCGTTGCGTTCTTGAACAAAATAATTATATGATAAAGTATCAAAATGTACGAAATTAGAAAACGTACTATATTGTGATGTGGTGACCCAGGAGTGAAATAATACGCGTGAATGTTGGATAAACACTGACTATATTAAATCAATACATGCCTTTAAATACATAGAGTTACGTACTAAGTCCCTACATCTCATCTCCTTCCCTTAAAGAAAATAAAATAAATGGAATACATTTTATTTTATTTTAGTGATTATAACATTATGCTAACATACGTATCCACAATGATAAGGTACTCACATCAATAATATATTTATAAAATACAATTTTAGTCTTACATATTATGTCTATCATTAAACACTTGGAAAGTAACGTTTCGTCCTATTTTTATGAACAAGATAACTTTTATTGTCTTTAACAATTTCAACATTAGGTGGACATTCATTTAACACCTTATATGGACCTGAATATAGACTTTGAAACTTATTTCCCGTTTCATTTTTTAATAAAATCAAATCACCTGGTTTATATGTCACAGGATTAATATTACGATCATACCTGGACTTTCTATTTATTTTACTTGCAATTAAATTATCGTGTGCTTCTTTTTGTGACGTCTGAATTCTAAACTTTAATTCTAAGGGGTAGTTATCGAAACTGTACAAAGGAGCGATGTATCCTGAATTTAAATTAGATGGTAATGTACATTTTTTTTCCAAATATTAACTCAAAGGGAGTAAACTTGGTCTCCGAATGCACAGCAGTGTTATACGAAAAACACCAAAAGGGAAGCCATGTGCTCCATGCTTCTGGGTGATTTTCGGTTTGTATACGTAAATAGTTACCCATGTGTTTGTGTGAGTTCTCCAAGGCACCTATACTTTCATGGTGGTAAGCCGTAGACTGTAATTGATTAATATGTAAAAGCTTACAAACCTCCTTCAGTGTAGTGGACAGAAACTCTGTCCCCCTGTCTGTAGCTATCTCCTTTGGGACACCATATCTGAGAATCCAATTATTTACAAAATTCTTAGCTACGTCGTTTGAACTTTTTGACTCTAATGGATAAGCCTCGATGTACTTACTCAGCTCACATTGTATAGTTAGAATATATTTATAATTATAACAATCCCTGTCCAAAGGTCCTACTATGTCTAAGTATATTTTTTCACATGCCGAATTCGCAGTAGAACTAATCGTCATTGGCTCTTTAGTATGATGTGATGAGTGCTTTTGTTTTTGGCATTTATCACATCTTTTCACAAATTCAATTACATCAACTTCAAGGTTCGGCCAAAAATAATATTTCTTAATATTATTAACCATCCGTCTTATGCCCGCGTGGCCACTTGTGGGCAAAAGATGGAAGTCATTTAAGATTACTCGTTGCTCGTCTTTATCTACAATTCTTTTCGTATCATTTAAAATACATACTCGTGGTCCGGACCAATCACCTATATTTTTTATCTCATTGACTAATTTTCCAACGAAAATATTATTATTATCATTTTTTATGAAGTATACTTCTTTTAAATCGATTTCTTTACAAAATATATTTAGCTCTCTCACAAATTCGCCTGGCGTAAATTGTGATCGAGAAGCCAAATTTATAAAAATCGTATTTATTGAGGGTATATAACTCAAACATCTACTTTCATGTTTAATTTCATTTAAGTTACGATATCGATTTAATTCATAAGCGCTTATAAAACGTAATTCAGTGAAATTTCTCGGTTTGCTATGTATTTCTACAACTTTTGGGTGATCAAGCCAATCGTCATTAGAAATAATAGCCTGCCGTTCTTGTCTAGCTTTTTGTCCTCGCGTCATTACATTAACTATAGTTTGATTAATTTCCTTTAACTCTTCTGACGTAACGTGTAATCGCGAAAGTGCGTCTGCAGCACCATTATTTTTACCTTTTAAGTATTCTAATATAAAGTTATACTCCTCTAATATAATTCTGAATTTCATCAACCTACTAGACGGATCCTTCATTCCAAATAAATAAATAAGTGGTTTATGGTCAGTTTGAATTTTGAACGTTCTGCCATATAAATAAGGCCGAAAATGTTTGACAGCCCACACAATCGCAAGCAACTCTTTCTCGATAGTTGGGTACCGTTTTTCTGCTTTATTAAGACTTCGACTGGCATATGCTACTGGCCTTCCATCACCATTGCACAGCACTGCTCCTACACCATAACCCGATGCATCTGTTTGTAAAATAAATCGATTTTGCTCTGAGAAGTCTGGGTATTGTAATACAGGGTGAGAAATTATATTTTGTTTCAATAACTCAAAAGATTTTTGACAGTCTTCATCCCATTTAAAAACTACATTTTTTCTGCATAAATTATTTAAAGCATGAGCTTTCGTAGCAAAATTTGGAATAAATTTTCGGTAGTAATTCACAAAAGCTACAAACCGTTTCACTTCATCTACTTTTGTAGGAACCGGGTAATTCTGAACAACTTTTATTTTGTCAGTATCGGGTATGACACCTTCAGCTGATACAATGTGACCCAAATAGAGTAGTTCTTTCTGTAAAAAATTACATTTTTGAGGATTTAATTTTAAATTAACTTTACGTAATCGCTCAAATATACTTTGCAAATTCCTAATATGACTCGATAAATCTCTACTAAAACAGACCAAATCATCTTGGTACACTAGGCATTTTTCATAAGTTAATCCAGTCATTGCCATCGTCATCATGCGAGAAAATGAACTTGGGCTAGTTTTAAGACCCATGGGCATTCGCGTCATTTGGAACTGTCCCGAACAAAAAGCAGTGTACTTGCGACTGTCTGGATCTAAATTGACATTATAATACCCTTGATGTAAGTCTAAATGAGAAAAATACATACAACCCGACAACGAGTCTAATATTTCCGTAATATTTGGAAGTGGAAATTTATCGTCCATAATGTTATTATTAAGTTTTCTGTAGTCAATGACCAAACGCCACTTTTTGTTTCCGTTTTGGTCACTTTTCTTTGGTACTAGCAAGATAGGGCTAGACCACTCACTTTGACAAGGTTCAATAATATTTTCTTTAAGCATATGGTCAATCTGATTCTTAATTTCATTTTTTAAAGCATGTGGTAATCTATACGGTTTCGAAAAAATTGGCTGTGTATTAGATTTTAATCTAATTGTATGCTGATAAATATCCGTAGTTGACAACTTGTCCCCTTCCAAATAAAAAATATCTGAGTATTTCGCACACAAACTTTCAATACTAATCTTTTCTTCCTTATTTAAATTAATTAAATTTAATTTTGAAAACAACCTTTTAACTCGCGATGCATTTTTCTCACTTTTATCAAAATTACAAATATAATATTCCCTAGAACTTTGAATATCGAGCTTTAGTTCTGATAAAGTTAACTCTTTTGATGTTGTGTTCAAAATTCGCACTGGTATTTTACCATTAATCGGATTAACTAACGTACTGGCAACGAAAACTCCCTCACATATTTCTTTTGTACAAACTATGCATTCTTCTGTAAGGTTAGTGTAAACATAATGCATAGATTCAGACCTAGCTGGTAAAGAAATTAAATTATTGGATGAACTCATTAACTTTAAAACGACTTGTTTACTTTCGTTAGGCCAAAAAGATAACGTGTTATGTTTCAGATCGATAACCGATCCGTACTTTCCTAAGAAATCCTGCCCAAGAATGCCATGCGACTTACAAGGCAACGTCTCAAATACATATAACTTATGATTAATACTCTGACCATGTACTGACAACGGTAAATATACATATCCAATTGCCTGTACTTTTCCACCGATACCGTTTATAATTATATTTCCTCCGTAAATAGGAATGTTAAATTCTAGAACATTTTTATATTTTATAGCCGAAATTGAAGCTCCCGTATCTATAAGCCAACTAAACGGATGAATATTATCGAAAAATAATTCTACACAAAAACAACTATCACTAGCTAAAATACTATAACTTTTAGACACGAAAAAACTCACTTTCTGACTCTCTATTATTTTGCGCTGATGTACTGGGCATAGGCTGTGAGTTGTTATCCGTGACAACCCTTACGTGCTTTTCAGCCTGTCTTTGACCCCTATAATAATTATTAAAACCGTTACCTCGATATGAATTTTTGCCCCGGGGTGTACGTCCCCGTGACTGCGACGGCTGGCCTTGCCTGGCACCCCCTCGAGGTGGTCGCCAACTGCTGGAACCACGGCTGCGACCGATGTTGTACGTACCTCGACCTCTTTGGTAGTTCTGGTAGTGAGGCAGCCTGGAATTGTTTTTAAAACTTTTATTATTGTTATACCTCATTGTCATGACCTCAGCCATTGAGTCTGAACCCGAAACATCCTCTTCTACCGCGGCCTGAATCGCATCTTTTAAATTGTCAAAATTTTGCGCGGTGATTATTGTGCTAATTCTGCGATTTCTCAGTCCGTCGCTAAACTGCCTTATTGCCTGCTTCTCATTAAGCGACTTCAACATTTTAAATTTTTCACTATCCCCGTCGGACTGAGAAATTGTCAGATCGACAAACATCTCGGACAACATTTTACCGAAAGAATCAATAGATAAATTATTTTGTTTACAATTTAATAGTTGCTTTTGTAACGCACTAGCGGACTTTTTAGGTAACAATAATTTTTTCATATCATTTACGAGATTGGAAACAGTATCATAACTTGTTCCTAACTTCAACTTGGCAGACTGTGATAACCTACTCTTTAGAATAAAAGAAATCAATTTTGACTGAGATTCCGCATTAATGACTGAACTGTAATATTCTATACCGTCAATTAGTTGTTTTGTATTTGAAATTTCGTCATTCATTACCGGCAATAAGTTCAAAGCTACTTTCAGGTCAAATTTATCCATTTTTGTACAATTCGATAATTCAGAACTTTTACATAAGCTAATAATTTCCTTATATAAGTTATTAAAATCTATACAATACTTTTTTACTAAAATATCTTCGTCTTCGTCTAATTGTTCCACCTCAACAATATTTTCTAAATAAGTGTTATATTGGTCACCAATTAACTTTGCTTCAACAAGTTTTTTCTGTAAAATATTACCCTGTCGTCTAGAAGGGCCTATCTTAATTAAATACTGTCTTATTACTAACAACTCTTCATATAATTCTTTTATATATGTAGCCATAAAATTACTAAAAATATCTTCTATTTACCTTAGAAATCAGAAAGTTAAACAAAACTAAATCAACTTGATAACATTATAATCGTTACTATTTAGTACCTAATAGTCAAAAGAATGTCTTACCTTTATCATTGCAAACTCGTGAAACTTCTCCAATAATAAAAAATATAGCTGTAAGTAATATGCATAACATTAGTAGGTATTCATTACAATATTAATCATTCCTATAAATATAAGTAGGTAAATACTTAAAGTCCATTAAATAGAACCGACGCGGACGCAACGCAACTCTTATTTTCCGTATGATCATAAAATATAATAATATAGCCGTACCGTATAATAACCGCACTGCACTTTACGCACTACACATTTTTACGTAATACGCACACTGTTCCACTAAACTTTGCAGTCGTCGAGCTTCATTTCCGGATACATTTGGCGTCGTCGAAAAGATAGCCGCTGTCCTCTATTGCCTCTCTGATCGACCTCCTGTCGAATCCAACGCAAGTGGCATTTCCGATAAATACGGAAAATCAAATACAGCATTCCAAGGAGCACGCAGAACACGATGATCAGCATCAATAAATTGGTCGTGGATAAGTGGAAACGAAGTTCTTCAATTGGCGCACTATTCTGACCTCCAGCTGCATTTTGAGCAATCACAATGCTCTCCTCTTTGGATTGTTGTTTTCCCATTTTTCTTACGATTTTGGTACGATACACAACTGTCACACACAACACTCTTTGAATAATTTATTCTAGCCATGATTAAAACACTCCGAGATCACGATGTTTACAGAATCCATTCCTTATACAGCGCTACTTAGAATTTCGTTCGGCGGCCGGTGTCGGATACGCGCGCGCGACTGGCAGGGTCGCCATGTGATGTGGTGACCCAGGAGTGAAATAATACGCGTGAATGTTGGATAAACACTGACTATATTAAATCAATACATGCCTTTAAATACATAGAGTTACGTACTAAGTCCCTACATCTCAATATTTATTATTAACAATGGCAACATTACATATTTACAATGACAATTGACAGCTTGTAATTTTTTTACCTGTGGTTGTTCGTTGAAAGTAAATGTTTTTTCTTGATTTTTCTTGTTCTGATGTGTTTTTAGTGAATTTCACGAATGAAAATTAGTCAAGAACTCATTAAATGTGTGATTTAATGTCGCAAAAGGCGACCAAGTATAATAATATCCTTGTTATGCAAATAAAGCGGCGTTGTAGGTTATAATACCGTCGTCACTCGTCATCAACAATCTGGTTATGCCAAATTTATTTTTAGCATCTAAAAACGCTAATACGAGGCTGTGCTAAGTGATTAAAGTGTTCAGTAATAAATTCCCTAGATATTTTAATTAAATAAGTCAAGAAAATGGGTCTAATTATATCAAGATTTCGCGTAAGTATATTACTGTTGTATCATTTACATATGTTTTGAATTGAAGCGAAAACTATTTCGATATAGTTAGAATATTAATTTGGCGGCAATTCAAATGTATGTCCGTGACCCGCGGGCATTATATACCTGTCCAATGAGACCTAATTACTTGTAGGACATACATACTAGTGTTATTATAATTAAATTGTATAATAATACTTTACTTTCACTTTTCTAACTGGGTCTTCATAGTTTTATTGTTAAATATCTCTAATGTACCTCTTTGTAGTATTTTCAGACCGAAAATGTAGCATATTGATTGATATTTAATTAAAACGAACCAATTTTACTATAACAAGTTTAGTGCACTCAACATGTGTGTTGAAAAACTCTTTCTTAATGCCAGAAATGTGTATGAGTAAAAGACTGATTATTGCATGATAACCATATAAGCCTTTGTACTTGATAAAATAATAATGATAATATAAGTAGAGGCAAGATTCTTAAATGTTGAAGCACTCCCAGCTACATATGCGGGCCAAATGTGGGATGTCACACGTCTTTAAATGTAAAATTCTAAGGCATTCCTCATAATGTTTTCAGTCAGTGAATTGATATTGAGCAGTGATGTAAGCAAAATAAAAAAATATATATGTGCTCAACCTAGGATGGAACCCATACTCTTATTTTTTGCTAGCCTATGCTGCCCCACTGCTGAGCAGAAGGCTTCCCAAAATCTTCCATCTTGTCCGGTCTCCCGTGACCAATGGCCATTCAATATTGAATGCATCCAGATTGTCCTGCCATATTTTTCTTGGTCTGCTTAACCACCTCCTATAGTTTTGTGGCACTCAGTGAGATGCTCTGGGGCCCATCTTTCTGGTTACTTTCAACCCACACTCTAAACATTGAAGTACCTTTGAAATACCTTGTTTGCCCAGGTATTTAAAAGATTAACAAAGAAAATAGTTGCAAAAATATAAAGAAAAAAATTTAAAGTTAAGTCAGACTCAGAATAAGCCTGTATTAAACTAAAAACAATTTTGGAAATTGTCTCCATATGATCGAGCTCGAACAAAATAAAAATATAGTGTAATTATGAGTCTTAAAATATTTTAATTCTTATCATCATAGATATAAGTGATGTAATATCATAATAATGACTGCATTGCAATCTGAAAGTTTTTTATACAGAACAATATGCCACAATAATATTTCATTTGTGGATTCTTCCACCCGGGCTAGTCACCACCCTCCAGCCAAAGGCACATCACCAACTAACCCAGTTGTGTACTGATGTGAAGCCTGGTAAAGGCATCAAGAATAGATCTTGTACATTCTCCAAGTAAACACACAACCAACTTTTGTATCCATTTGCTGATTACGTCTGTATCATCTATTTTTCTATTGGGGTCGGCTCCCAGTTTGACCTAGCAGATAGCTATTAGAATTAAATGAGCTGCTGCCATCAGACCCGTCGGAAACCAGAAACTGAGGTGGTACGATCGGTTGTCATATTATATTATAAGCTTCTGACTATCTTTAACAATTGTGATAGATGTTTAAAATGACAACTGGGACAGACGTCTTAACATGCTCTCTGAGGCACTGAGGGTAGTCCTCAACCAACTAGAATGAGCTCGCCTTCTGTAAATGCCTATAATCTAACCTTAACATAACTATCGAAATACATATCATATTCACCAATGCTTACACCTTGGAATAATACAGATGTTAGTACTATGTTGTGTAGATAGATATTGATATAGAGACTAGCTTCTGCTTGAGACTTCGCCTGCATTGTCATAGGATAAAAAGTAGCCTATGTGCTATTCCAGACTATAATCTGACCTAAATTTCATCCAGTGCCGTCCAGTCTTTCACATTTATAAATTAGTAAGATAATGTTGTTTCAGTTGTTTAAAGAGTTCATTAACAGATATTGAAAACAATGCATTGCAATTGTTTTGCATTAACAATGCAATCAGCTCATATTTATTTATCAATCGTCATTGATAAACATTGCATACATAGACAAATAAATGACAAAGTTTAAAGTATTATAGCTATCTTCTACCTTATCCATGATTGGATACCTGTAGACACCGAATATCTACTCCCAACCAACCTATAGATAGAGTGTTTAACTCGCGTATCGCCATCTGAGGTAAAGTCATAAAACATTAAATAAATCTCTTAAAGAACTATTTAACCACAGATAAAGTAATGTAAGACTATTCGTCACTAATATCCATATCACTTGAATCATCATCACTGTCTGTGCAACTTGAGGAGTCAGAATCTTGGTGATAGGCGACATGCGAGTTAAACGGTCTATCTATAATTTATGTCCTTACCACTACATATCACTGTATCCGGCCAGAAGTTAATTTTGATTGGTTTCTTCAGATACTAGAACTTTAACAAACTAATCAGAATTAGCTAGCAATTTCATATAGTACGAGTATTTTAACAAAGTGTCCAAATACAATTTGTAGCAGCAGTGGGATGAGTGAGAAAAATTAAATTTATTTAGTCTGATTAAATCCAGGCTAGTCCGAGGTTGCTTTTTTTTAGTTATATTTTAGCGAGCTTCTAGATGCGTTAGTATAAGTATATAAATATGGCTGTAATAGTATATGTAAGAAGTATTATTTCTGCTCTGCTAAAACCGTTCATAGATCAAATAAATCATAGAGATACTGATCAAAAGTTTAGTTAGTTCATTATAACAACTGTGTCTACCTATTTGGTCACCAGCCAGATCTAGTACAAAAAGACTAGCTAAATAATGGGCGAAGGAAAACATTGGAGCTATTGTATAACATCATCATTAGCGTAGTTTTAACCTCCGACGAAAAGAGGGCTGTTATACTCGTATGTATGAAGTGTGTAGATCAGGGTACCTGTGTACAATTTTGTTACCTTTAAACGAATCGACGTTTAAACTTCAAACGAATCGACGCCTCGGAGTGAAAGCCTCGTAAATGCATTTTCCCACAAAATATAAATCATCGTCGCAGACTTCAACCCACTGTGCGTCGCACAGGCGGCGGCCACCTCAAACTCGACACGGGCAGAATAGTCGAAAACGACTCAGAAAAAAAAACCCATAAATTTATTGTATTGAGTTTCTAGTAAGAAACAATGTACATTAATAAAGTATCAGACAGTTCGGGCTATAAAGACGGGTTAAATTCCTATTAAATAATAAAAAAAAACGATAAACGCCGCGAAAAAAAACTACGGCTCGCGTTTTTCTTCTTCCTGAAAAGTTACTTCTTTCACACTTACGAGGTGCTCACTCTATGGCGACGCGTCGGAATGGACCAATTTTGATGAGAGTTTATTTATTTAATAAATTAGAGCATGAGTTGATTTTGAGCTAGGTTTTAAGAAAATTAGGCATCAAGGTTGTTATTATATTTTTTATAGTATAGAGTTACATATAGTCCACATGATTAGGACTCTGAGCACACTCCTACTCATCCAGATCTCAGCAAAGTGACTACTTTGCTGAAATCGTCACTCCTCCTAGTCTAAGCGTGTCCTACGTGGTCTCTCTACTCAACAACTCGTTATACCACCGGTTATAGGTTCTACAGCTTTATTTTTATCCTATAACAGATTTGCGCTTGACCACAACTTGCCTGTTGTTAAGCAATGATATAGTACTTTTTAAACCCCGACAAAAAAGAGGTGTTGGAAGTTTGGAGTGTTATAAGTTTGACTCGTGTTATCTAATATCTTTAAATGAGCAATTCTTGTATAGGAGCCGACCCCAATAGAAATGGGGAATAAAAGACAAGGGGAATGATGATGATGACTGTGTGTGTCCCGTTTGTGGCAAATAAATTGTTTTTCTTTCTTTCAATGCTGTCGCTGCGCTGCACAGTATGAAAAGCAATTGCACGATTTTATGTAAACTCACATCAAATTTGTTTGTTTGTTTGTTTGAAATACCAGCAAATTCCGATCTCTGCATATTCAAGTAACGAATCTTTCACTTTAATAATGTCTTAATATTTTAGAGTGGCATGAAGTCGCCATTAAAAATAATCGTTATTTGTTATAATAATAAATACCATTTTTCTATAACGCAAAATAATTGACTCAAGTACCGTGAAATATGCATCTCGCACCTATATTGAACCTTAGTTAATTGAATTTAAAATTCAAATTAGATAGTTAATTAAAAGTGCTCGCGGAGTACTAAATTGTTTATGTATATTATACTGTACGGTCAGCGTCATAAGTGCAGTAGCAAAATACAAATTACTTGCATCAAAACAAGCAGCACATACGACCTTTTTCTTTAACAAATATTTTGTAGATGCGTAGTATGACGCAGTGCAATGCAAGCGAATATGATCCTTGTCGTGCTAATGCTGTTATGGACTCTTACTGTACTGTGAATATACGTACAACAAAGACAAGAGTACAAGAGGTACCTCTTGTACTCTTGTCTTTGTTGTACGTATATTTTGGAATCACGAGTTTTCGCGCGATCGCAATGCACTCAGCATTTAAAGCGTAGTTTTAACAGTAAAGAGTTTTAAGAAAATACCCAAAATGATAACCTATATCGGTTTGACTAGGAGGTACCTATTAAATACCTAGAAATAACAGTACGATTGACATTCTAAATTAGACTTGAGTTTTTGTTCTTAGTGTAGCCTCCATTTGAACTAGAACCTAATGTACTCAACTCAAACAATACTGGTTTCGATTTGTGACTTGGTTGAACTACTTGTGCCTTTACTTGAGTATGAATTTCATAGTGACACCTCAAACACACCTACACAACACACTGACACATACATATATACACACACAAACATATTACACCTAAGAAAATAAGTAGGTATATATAGGTAGGTGTATATTTTATTCTTTGTATGAAAATTATTTGTTATGTTAAAATAAAAATAGCTTCATAATTCAATTATTTTACAGGAAAGCTAATAAAAATAGTGTAAATTACGCCTCTATAAAGCTAATTTAATAGAAAACAGTGAAACGTCAAACGGTACCTCTTAGATTTGATGGACTGTAATGAATGTTCGCTTTGGATTATTTGTGTATTTTATTATTGGCATAATGATCAACATAAATGTACCACATGTATGTATCAACCACAAGCTGTGAAGTTACCATAATAAATAAATGAATTTGCAATTGTCAAAAGTCGGCGAGGTATCGGGGAAGATATTTAATACTGATTGGTTTGTTAAAGTTCTTGTTCTAGAATGAACCAATCAAAAGTAGCTTGTGGTTGGACAATATTTCGTGGTAAGACATAAGAAGATGAGTGCGGTGTATATAGGTGTGAGTGGCTTGTGGGCACAAGTGGCTCAATACCTATAGTTGTTATTATTCGACTCGATAATTGCGTAGGATGCAAATTGATCAACGTACATCAGTTGCATGATCACATATCTATTCGTTTGCTATCTGACTCATTTGTGATCTCATTGTGATTATATCACAAATAACAATGTTATTGAATAGAAAACTTGACGGATTCGATACGCTCTAGTTCATGTCATCGAAAAATTGGAGAAAGTAAATGGTTTTGGATATTCAATCATGTTTAGATAGCACGTTGCGCTTCAGACACTCGGCGCAAAGAAACTAGGTGTGATAAGCCATTTACTTTGCGTTTTAAATGAGAATAGCACTGGACTCGCAGCTAACTTCATTTCATACCAAAAACCGTGCAAAAGTAGCGTCAGCACAAAATATCAATCCACAGACAATAATATTATTTTAAAATGTATGGAAAAGTGATTTATGTAGACATTTTTATTTATGTATGTAGTTACTTAAAGCTACCTACCTAAGTAAATTTACGTGCTATGAAGGCACAAACTTATGCACATATACATATACAATAACATAAATATAGGTACGTTTAAAATTATCACCGCTTTTTTCGTCGAAAGTTAATAAAATATCTTCGTACCTAAATATTTGATTTCAAATGTTCAATCTTACTCAAACGGCAATACGCATTTTTTTTTCATCTACAAACATTTTTGCCCACTGTATTAAAAAATATAAAGTTGTTGCGCATTCCGGTCCATGATGGCGGATTTTCAGTCCTATTCTTATTTGAAACGGTCTTGACGCAGAACGTCACTTTCGCAAAATGTCATCGGGAAAAATTTGGTCACTTTAGCACAATGTCACTTTCTTAGACTGTCACTTTCGCAAAAATGTCACTTTCGCAAAAATGTGACTTACATAAAATGTAATTTTCTCAAAATTATCACTTCTTTAGAATGTCACTTTCGCAAAAATGTTATTTTTTCAAAATTATCACTTTCTTAGAATGTCACTTTCGCAAAAATGTCATTCAAAAAAAATATGTGAGGATACCCCTTACAAAATCTGGCCTCTGGTAAGTAGCATAGTAAACGACCGTAGCCAATATAATAATAGGGACAGGAAAATAAGGCAGGACAGCAAGCCACTAAAAAGCATTGTGTAAATAGGGACAACTGTTTGAGAACAATCCAATGCAGTGTATTTTTAGTGGCATGCTGTCCTGTCTTATTGTCCTGTCCCGGCTATTGTCCTCATGTAAATTTCGCATAAAATGGGTCAGCAATTAAAGTTGTTTTTTACTCCAGCGCTATCTTTGTCAACTTTGTCATAAATACGTCCGTGTCAGGCATTATTGGTTCGATGGCATTTGGTGGTCTGGTGTCATCTTATATTTCTTCGTACAAAATTTTTATATTTTTTTATAATTATATTTTGAAACTCTGCCTAATGGATGCGAGTTGAATGTTATTATGAACTGCGTAACGCATTATATGAATATTTTCATGCCGCTAGTCTGAACTGAATTTATTTATGAACTGATGTAATACCTAGATAAATTATTCTATATTTAACCGACTTTCAACTTGAGTTTTTATATATTTAAATGTGACCCACCAAGCTGGGTTAGAGTATGCAAGCGACACGACTGATCGTGTCATTTTAGGTTGATTCGTTCAATGGCGATGTTTTTTTATCACGCGATAATACGGTAATCCTCTCGCCTGAAATATATATGATGTCGCGATTATGTCATTTTAGTAGAAACTTGCGGAAAAAGACTTGCACTAATGAAAGCCGCCTTCACAAATGTTCGATTTACGGCAATTTAAATGGGGTAATATCAACTAAACCCTCATCGCTCCGTCTCTCACTCGTTTACACATTATCCCGGCCCTAGAGAAAATTGTGTGTCAGATTCTGGCACCAAAAAGCGGTGCCCCACACAGTGTTGCTTGTAATCCGACGTCATAGGCGGGGTAATATCAACTAAACCCACATCACTCCATCTCTCACTCAGCAAACACGAAATTTAGAGACAATCCCCCACTGAGACGTCTGTAAAAACGGCGTATGTACTCCAAAAATGACACAACTACGATAACATTATCGAACCTGCATTACTGCACGATCTCAACTTTTAATATTGATAAGAGAATACATTACCCATCAATGAGATCCTAGGCTAGAAATTTCTATTTTTATATTATGTAAAATCAGAGCTTCCTCTCGTCTAACACTTTTGCTGTGCCCAACAGGGTCCATAATGATTATATTATAATATAAGCACCTACCACCTAAACAACTGCTTACTTATGATAAAGCAATAAAGTTATTGAGTATTGAGATGCTAAATTGTTACTCTACTTTTATTTTTTCTATGTTTCAGCGTAAGAAAACAACGACAGATATACTCGAACGACTCGAAACTGATATAAAGAGTATTGAAAAAGATGGACAGTACAAAGAACAAACGCACAAGCGTGTTATTGGTTACGTAATGGCGTACTCAGTAGGGTTGTACGTTCTATTCGCTGTATTGTACTACTATATGTACGTGGGTAGGAGTCAGCACTGGCTGCACTCTCTATTGTACGCATCACCCCTACTGGTATTGCCTATACTGTAAGTACACCACAATTTAATGATAATATGCAACCTTATTTATAGAGCAGCGATGGTCCCGGGCTGGATCCCCAGTCATGCCCTGACAACTTTGCATGAACTGATACATGGACGCTGCTCATTATCGGTGAATGAAAAGGTTGTGAGGAAACCAGCATGTCTGAAAACTAATCATTCGAGGATATGTAACATGCACTAAGCCACACTTAGCCAGCGTGTGTGAATTAAGGCATAAATTCTCTCAAGTACACTGATATTCATTATATTAGGTAGAAATAACTGCTGCTAGGCCGTTAGATACTTGTGGGAGTGACGTCTACAACAAAATCAAATCAAAAGAAGGGTTAGGTAATTATAAAAACGAGATAATTCGCTCTGTCGCACAGCGTGTCGGCAAGACAGTCGCGTCGGTCGAGTGGGTTGGACTTATCTACTAGACCAACTATCATGAGGCGCCATCCGTCGCGACGTCTGATTGATATTATCTGTGATTTATTTACAACAAATCATTCAATATAGCTCTTAAAACGACACATTGAAGTGTATTTTATTGTAGCTTTGATTTTAATATAACGCCATCTATTAATGAGGGAAGAAACTTAGGGAAGAACTATATTAAAAGTCACTGAGATTAAAATAAACTCTATATTCTGTGGGTTTTAGGGTTATATTCCTCCGCTCGGCAATATCGTGGTACTACAATTGGACACTAAGCAAGAACAGAATTAAGTTGAACAAAATGAAAGAGGAAAAGAAAAAGATTTTAGAAGAAGTTATGAATACTGAGACTTATAAGGTACTTGTAATCACGTCATAAATAAAGATGCCGCGAATAGTTATCATACCGATTAATTTCCGTTCGTTATGACGAATATTCACATAACTCGCCATTATTATCCAACATAAAAGAGGAAATTAAATGTATAATTTTAACTTTTATACCTTCGCGTTCCATTATTAATATTTCTTTTTATCATAATATACAGTTAACGCGGTCACCTTTAATTTGGCTTTACCTTTCGACGCGGGTTTCACTGGTCGTGGTCGCAAGCAACCTGATCCAGGGAAAGAGCTCCGTTATTGACAGTGGCTGTAGAATAACATTTTTGGAACTACCGCCTTATGTGAGCGCGTTAATTGCCCGTCATGATAAAGTTTAAGTGTAATTTACTTATTTGCCATAATATATTAGTTAGAAATCATAACTGTAATGTAATGATTTCCAGGGTTATGAGAAAACAATGTAGTTAAAGAATTGACTCGCATCTTCTATTTATCGCATTTTATATTTTAGTAATGCTAAATAACAATTAATGGCGGGTACTCGCGGTATCTCTTTTCATAAAGTTTATGTGTATCTATATGTGTTTACTTTTATACATCGTTTGGTTTTCATTGCAGGTTGCAAAAGAGATCTTAGACAAATACGGGAGTCCTGAGGAGCAATCTAAAGCATTGAAACCGTTTGTGCCTACTAACAACGTTCCCGGTAATGCCCCTAGCACACCAACCCCAGGTAGAATCCTTTGTAAATAAAATGCCTTAGTTTTAATAACTACATTTAGAATTAAATTGATATGTCGAGTTCTGCCGAATAACTTAAACAAACTGGAACACTGGATGCTTTGGAAATTGGGCCTTAGATTCCTGCACTACCCTTGAGCTACGAATGTTAGCAATAATTAGCATGTAAATAAATTACTAACGTTTAAGTTTATACTTTACATATTACAAAATTTGTTTAAAAATTTATTATCGATTCAAGAAAATTCAATTATGAGGTGCAAGTCTCCTCACAATTTTAATTATTTTATAAAGATTTATTACAGCGCCATCTGTTGGGACAATTTGGTACATATAAAGTTCTACCCTCAATAATAGATGTCGCTACTAGTAGTTTAGATAGACAACTATTTTCAGCCACTCCAGGCCAGCTGCGTCAAAGACAACTAGCATTGACATCTACTCCTATTTCCAACAATAGAAGTCTGGTGCCATTCTCCATTACTTCCCCTAACGCTGTTTACAAAGGACCAAGACTGAGGGTAAGCAGAGATTAATTCCAAATTTAAAAAAGTAAATAATCATTTAAATGTTATAGGTCATTAGTCATACACTACCGATATTTTTGAGTGAATTGTATATATTCTTGTATTCAATTTCAGTCTGACCAGCTACCCCGCCCACTGCCGGACGCGAATCGTTCTGCCCTGGACAAAGTAGTCGACTATTTGTTGAAGGACGGTCCTAATCATCGGATGGCTCTCATTTGCTCTGAATGTCACTCACACAACGGTAAGTCTAGCGGGTAGTCATTTATTGACAATAATAACAATTTATTTCAGGGTACAAGGCCCCTATAAAAAATGTAACAATAATAATAATGAAAAATATAAAAATAAACAAATATAGTGGTAAATTTCATCAAATCTAAATAATATAAATACAATATAAAATATATTACTTTTTCCACGCTGCATCGTGAGTGTTGCGTGGTGTCAGCAATTACTAGCATCCGCCTGTGACTTCGATCGCAGCTCAAGAGAACATACTGCCTACGATAAATATAATAATCTATCCTTACTTAATATTATAAATGCAAAAGTAACTCTGTCTGTCTGTCGCGCTTTCACGCCAAAACTACTGAAACTAGATGAAATTTGTTATGGAGATAGTTTGAAACCCGGGAAATGACATACCTAGAACAGTTTTTATCCGTTTGCGCAAAATGAGGTTAATTGTTTAGTGCGATAACCGACATAGTACGGAAAGCTAGCTACTCGCGGGCGCATGCACGTTATCGATAAAAAGGATGACTACGAGAGCGCCTGGTGGTTGCACTAATTTCAATGTGTGATATTCGCGTAAATCTAAGACAATACTAATGTATATTTCTTAACGCTTCGCGATTAGAGTGTCTTATTCCAGAAAAAAATTGACAGTATTTTGTATTAGGTACTTTTTTATTAAACATCATAACTTACATCCCCAATTTTTCACCCTCTTAATAGTTATTAATCATAATCACTGTGTATACATATATTACCAACTTTAACATAGCCTTCAGGACACTTACCATCGTTAATAATATCTTTTAAATCAAAGTTACCATTATGTATATCTAATCTGGTCCTTTTATCTAAGCTGCCCAAGGGTGTTTTATTTACAAGCAGCTTACTTAGAGCGTCTTGATTTAAATCAGCTTTGGGTTTCCAATCTGTCTCTGTTTTTATTTTGTTTGGTTATATTAGCATTGGTAAAATGGTAAGTATCAGTGGTAACATTGTTTCTTGGCCTGATGAAACTATTAATTATTGTTTGAAATAATTGAAGTTGCGCATAGCAAATTTCTGGATTGCTTCTATCAATAAATTGTCACCTGAAAGAAATATTTAATTTTTAATCACTATACTGGTAGCCTTATGGGTACTTTTCCGGAAGTAACGTGTGGATGAATTCGTCGGTAAGATACTTTCTGTTTATGCCGCTGGGTTGGTATAGTATATATCAGTTTTCTGGTTTCCATAACACAAGCTTTGCTTAACTTGGGATCAGATGATCGTGTTTGTTAATTTCCCAGAATACAAAAAAAACCGCATTAGTTTTTTTATTCAGATAGGTCGTTTTTCTTGTCAACTGTATTATTTTTTTGTAATTAACAACCGGGTTTTTCTTTTTAATTTTTTTAGTTCTTAATAGGTTTTTTTACTTACACGTAAAAAGTTAGCTACCTTTGTAGTATAAAATTAATTAAATATTATTATGACATTGACCAGTGACTGTTCAGAACTAGATCAGTAATGAATCTAGTATTTATATTATAGCACTATCTTACTGTGTTATCTTGTTGATACTTTGATCTGTAGAGGTTTTCTAATCAGTATTAATAGTTTAATACTAAATTAAAGTTCAGTTGGTACGTTTGTTTGACAATCAGCACGAGTCTAGAGTTTAGACCACGTCCATCAACAGGCTACTTGTGGTCAAGCACAGGTATTATACAAAATGTAAATGAAATTATGTACGCCCGTATATCCGGCGTAGTGTAAGAATGTTTTGGTTGTGTTCCTGGGTGCGAGTAAGCCAAGCCAGTGTCCGTCGTCATCTGAAGGGTCTCAGATTACGGCTTGTTTTGAATCAAATTTAACGTAATAAGTACAACTTTTATAGTAAATAGTGTATATACCGAAAACAATATTTTTATTGGTTCGTTGCACATCGCGCATCGGTACAAATGCCAAGAACATTTTCTTTTTATTTTTTCATGTAGGCCAGACCAATCCTTTCTTCATGCATCTTAATGGGACTCAAAATACAAACAGTTGATTGATATATTTATCATGATTCTCTGCATAAATATTCCAGCACAATTATTAGTTTGTAAACGGATGCCTTTTTGTGAGATCAAATTTATACTGCACACGCCACGTCTTCCACCCATCCAACCTCATAGACATTACTTTACCTTAGACTTAACAATGACAAACACAGACAAGCAACCTGAGTGTCACTGATGGCTTGTAAATTGGACAACTGACAAGTTGAATGCTATAACAAGTGACATCTAACTGTCAGTTTAGGTAACAGCTCGCTTCCTAATAACGTGCTGAGACACACAAAGTACTCGTCGGACCCTACTTTAAAGATCTGTTCGGAGATCTGTTATTTGAATCATCCTGTTTTAAATCATTCTTGAAGTAGTGGTAAGTTATCTAACGTTCGTACACAGGCATGGCGATGGTAGAAGAGTTCGAGTACGTGTCGTACGTGTGCGCGTACTGCGGGCGTATGAACCCGGCGCGCAAGCAGCGCCCCGCCGCGCCGCTGCTCGCCGCCCGCCCCCTGCCCGCGCTGCATAACTCTGTGTCAGGTCAGTACGTGTGGAGTATATATTACAGGGTCAGGTCAATACGTGTACAGTACGTGTCGTATTGTGTCAGGTCAGTATACGTAGAGTATGTATTACTTTGTCAGGTCAATACGTGTATAGTACGTGTCGTATTGTGTTAGGTTAGTATGTGTGGAGTATGTATTACTGCGTCAGGTCAATACGTGTACAACGTGTCGTATTGATTCAGGTCAGAATGTGTGGAGTATGTGTTACTCTGTCAGGTCAATACGTGTAGTATACGTGTCGTATTGTCAGGTCAGTATGTGTAGAGTATGTCTTACTGTCAATACAAGATAGTACGTGTCGTATTGAGTCAGGGCACCATGTGTGGAGTATGTATTACTGTATCAGGTCAATACGTGTACAGTACGTGTCGTATTGTGTCAAGTCAGTATGTGTTCAGTATGCATCATGCTGAGTCAGGTCAGTACGTGTACAGTACCGTTACGTACGTAACGTCCAAACAACAGCGTCCGCGAACAACGGGATCAAAGGTGTACCACCTTTGATCCCGTTGTTCGCTGCCTGCCTGTTGGGCGTATTAATAATGACGACGTTTTAATTGTAATAACGACTATTTTAGACAATCCTTCATACCATCCAAACTTTTAAAGTGAATTGTTTTTTATATCATGGTAAAAAATATCTCCGCTCGAATATTTTGCCTTTTCTATGCTACCGCCATCTAGTTCAATGACAATGTTCATTTTCTTAATTTATAGCAGGCAGCGGTGATGAATCTTCCATAGCTAGTTCAGCGAGCGATAGCGAAGACGATAAGAATGCTAGCGATGCGTCCCGGCTCAGAGGTCAGTGAAAATGAACTTTTAACTTTATACATATAGGGTATGTTATAGATTGCTTAAGATAAAAGGGGCGAGCCAATTGCCGTTTCAACGAAGATTCTCTGAGTATCTTAGAAAAGTCTGAACCGGGTATTGAATCCGGGACCTCTTCATTATTAAGTGAACACGCTTACCACTGGAACATTATTTGGCGATCGTAAAATTATTCCCAAGATTATTTTATTTAAAGAAATATTTCCTTTATTTTTAAAAAGATATAAATTCGTATTTAGAAATTTTTAAATATCACAAAATCTGATTTTTATTAGGTACTGCTATGGAAACGCCCTCAATATAAAAAAGTCTATTATAAAATTGTACGCCCTACGTACGGGTCCGACTCACTCTTGACCGATTTTTTTAAATTTAGGCTCTGAAGGTGATTCTGACCATCCACCATCAACCGACCAAGAACCAAAATCTGAAGAAGAGAAAAAAGAAGACTGAGTCAACTTAACAACCTTACTAGCACCCAGTACCGCGCTAATACTTCCATAGTTTGACAGGCCAATATAAACCTTATGGTAAGTGGATAAGGTTCAAGAATTACAGATGCCTCTATTATTATAAAAAAAAAACAAAAAGTTTAGTAACCAAACATTTTTTTAAATTTCGTTAAAAAATTACATCGAACGTCAAAGATTTTTCAAATTTAGAACATTATTTGATTTTTAATCTATATTTGTAAGTATGAAACGGATGTTGAGATTTTAGATTTGGAATGACATTTTTGAGTATTCTTTTGTAACCAATTAAATTGTGCCGTAGAAACAATAGACAAAAATTAGAGCTTTTCTTCTTTGTATTAGAGTTTATATTAGCCTGTTAAATTGAAAATTATCTTTCAATGTATAGGATTGGTATTTAAATTAATTTATATGTTTTGTTTGATCTAGTTCGGTAAATTAGGTAATTATTTTGAAATAAGTCATCAAAACTAACATCTTCTTTCCCCCGTCTAAATATAAACAACATTTAAGCTAAGAATATCATGTTTTGTCTCTTTCATGTGAATTCAGTGTCATAAGGGAGAAAGGGACAAAACATGTTCCAGCTATTTTCAGCTTAAGGTTCGTTTATGTAACGGGGTTTATATTTAATGGTCTATTTACTAATTGTTTAAAAATATACCTTTTGCTTTTTGCTAACCCATATCCAATGCTGGGTGTGGGCTTCTTCCATAAACTGTGGACACATTTTACTTGATTTTACTTCAATTATTGTTTTTTTTTATATCAAAAAACTAACATATCAATTATACCCAGTCACAGAGGAACTAAAAGTACCTACACTACGAATAATATTTTAACGTGCTGTCAAATTTATACCGTATGGGTATTGAAATAAAGCTCATTTTATAACTAAATAGTACTTGCTTGTCGTAGAAAATTATAAGGCTTTTAAAACAATATTAAGGTACTTAACAATAAAATTTGTGCCTTGCTAAATTAAAAATAAAATAAAAAAATCTTTTTTCTATCATTTAATTAATTTTAATCCATCGTAGAATGTTTAGATTCCATACCCATACTTAAAAAAAAAATAAGAACGAAAATTTTCTTAAGAATTGTATAAATAAGTCTGAAAACAGTGTGTCCAAAAATATTATCCTCTACGTCATTTTGATATAACCTGTGGCAATAAAAAAACGAAGCTAAAATGGTGGCACGAATCATCATTAATCATCATCAATCATCATTCCCTCTTACACGCATGTTATTGCTGTCTTCAGTCACACACCCGAAGTGTGTGACTAAAGACAGCAATAACATACACACATACAATACAGTACACAAAAAAAATAATATTCTATTTTAACTATGTATTTAAAATTAGGTTGTATACGTTCTAGGAAGGTACAGAATCTGCAGTTTTCGAGTAAATTTAGCCCTTAGTTGGCTTCTTAAATAGGTGCATAGCTTCATTATTTATTTTAAAATAACCAAGGTCTGTATTAAATATTATCTTAGTTACCTTGTTTTGCTGACGGTCCAAACTGTCATTACAAGTATAAGGCGCCATTTTGGATTCTTTTCTTTATTGGCGCGGGTTGTAGTAATAGTTATAAGTTAGGAATTTTAAAAAACAACAGGATATTCTGCAGAGCCACCCCTATTACGAGTTTACTAAGCTCGCTATCTAGAATAGGAGCTATCCTTTTTGTATGAATTATTTTAGTTACAATATAATAATAATCTACTAGTTGTATACCGGCTGCGACGGCCAGTCAAAGTTAAGTTCAGACTCCGGTCGGATGGATTTACTGATATGACCGGGAAGAGATCGAGCGCAGAATCGATGGTTTTTCGTGCTCTCCGAGGCACGGGTGCATCACACCAGCTACTCTCAACACTTTTATTTATCATAAAAAATACTAGCGTTTGACCCACAACTTGTTAGATGTTAAGCAGTGATGGAGTTTACAATAAACCGCACTTACCCAGTAAATACCGATTCACTCGTGACTTGAAGACAGGCACATTATAGGTATGGGGAAACAAGATGCCGGCAACGAATTTCACAAGTTTTTGGGCCGGCGCGGGGTTTGAATCCGCGACCCCAGAGGCTATGGCATATAGTTACGGTGTGAGGCGATGTACTTGATTCCGTACAAAAATAATAGTTAAGTATACTCGATAGTACGCATAGTAAACTCATAATAGGGGTCTCATAACTGAAGGAAATCCAACTTGCAATACATAATGATGGCTTGTTTGTAAGTCCAATATTGTTCAATATATGTATTACCTAAAGATATTTTAAGTCTCGAATTGAAATAACTGTAGGCATGTACTTAATTTAAGTAGCCTAGTTAATTTATTATAACTAACCTCTAAATAATAACTAATATCAGGAGAATAATATATATAATATACATTTATATTACTTTGAAAAGACAACCGACGGCTTTCACAAGAGACTACAGTATTCAGCCCTTTAAAAAGAAGGCTACGCAGCACATGAATAGATTACTGTGCAGAATGAAAACTTCGTACAAACGCTGTGCGATATGTCACTACTACACGCGCAGCTATGTGTGCGTGAGATGTCACTTATAAGGCGCCGACTCGAGGACAAAACCGGTATGATCTAACTCAGCGCGCGATCTAAGTTAAGGGTTGTGCTAACCGATAGTGATACGAGAAAAATGAATATTTAGATTTTAGTTTTTGTGGGGTGAAAAAGAGAGGTGTTATACGTTTTACGCGTGTATCTGTAAGTAATTTTTTATTTAATTAAAAAGAATATCGCCCTCTAAAAAGTTTTCAATGTATTAATTAAAGTCTGTGCTAATTCGTTAGACTAGGGAGTATGTTTAATGAAGGAAAACAATGGTTTGTGCAATATGGGCACTTGAGTTTACTTATATTCAACGACCGAGTGACAACCCTATTTGAAATTTTGATTTAAAAGCTTTCATTCTGTACTGATATGTTCTTGTGTGAGTTTTGAGACATCATATTATAGCACACTTGCAAAAAAATCTTTAAGACCGAATGGATCTGTCGCAGATTTGTGATGACCTGTCACTAAAAAAAAGGTACATCACCGTCAGATTTGCTCCTGTTGTTTAGGTACTTTCACTCTTACTTGCTCTCTTAGGTCGTCTTTACGGAGTAATCTATAATAAGTCAGCGTAAGAGTTCGTAAAAACAGCCCGACTCTTAACTCAGAAACTGATTGGTCTGATAAATATAAACTTCGATCTCGAACGCTGAATAATTTGTAAGAGTGGTCGAGTACGATTAAACCAATCAGCCTAAGAGTTAAAAGGCAAGGTGACAATAATTTTTGCGGGACTTTTTAGCGTACCTACGTTACTTTTTTTAAATATCTTCTAGTTTATGAGCATATTCTTGGCACACAAAAGTCCTTCAGCCTCGGGTGATTTTTTAAAAGAAAATTATCCTGGTAGGCAATTTTTTTTCATCTAAGTAATTTTTGGTCTTTTGAGCCTTTGCTTTGTTGTTGCCAACAATATGCAGTGTGTAAGAAAATATAAACATATCTATTATTTGCTACCTATATCAATGTAATTTTATTTTTTCTTTAAGTTTTTAATGTAATCTGTTCATTTATTACAGTTAGGTTTTATTTAATGTTTAATTCATGTTTATTTTTCTTATAAATTAATTATTTATGCCCACTATTACTAACAATTTAAATATTAAACCTTGCTTTAGTCAAAGCTTTAAATCGTTGCCGAATTTAAATTATGCCTGACATTTCTAAATATAGTTGCAATTTGGCTCAAAGGGAGTTCAAAAGCATTTCGGACTCGCGCTTGGGTCTGTAAGATACTTTTTACGGTGAAACACCGTGCGCCCGAGACGCTTTCGTTAAATTGTTTGATGGCGCTATACATTATACTTTACAGCGATCCAGGTGCGTGCCCGGGCGCTTTGAATATCAACTTCCATATTCCTAGTATTAAAAAGTATTCTACATAATTTACAATATGATTTTCTCAATAAATTCTTAGCTAAATGATCGTGCTCCATTGACAAACACGCATAAATGAATCGACATTTAAAATAAAATGATTTAACAATTTTCAATAGTATGTTTCAGATTAATCAGCAATAACTAGTTATTTTTACCTTTAACTAGTTTTTATACCTGTTTAAGGTTCCCGGGTGGTACAAATCAAATGACAATATACTGGTTGTAGGCTTCCGACACATTTAAAGTTTTGATCTTATAAAGTGTATACTCAATGCTTGTTTTCTAGTCAAAATAACAAATTGCGTTTCAAAATCAAAGATTTTGTTTGCATTTATCTTCCGAAAGTAATTACCGGAGTTTTCTTTGCCAAATTATGACGTTAGAACTTCTCTGACATGAAAGAGACAAAATATGTATCATAAATATAATTAGATCATTTAGAAAAAGACAAAACTCCTAATTTCTATTAGATTGCATTTCCTAATAGCTATTTAAAAGGTTTAGCTGCTATCCTGCTAATATATATCTTATTTTTAAGCAAATATAAGTTTGATCCTATTTTGTGAAAGATTATGAAGTAAAGAAAGCGCTATCGCGCTCGGTTACTCTATTAGCCGAATAGCAAAATCGCAGGATAGCGGGATAAATTGATTTTAATTAGTTACATTAAAATAACGCGTTATTTTAACCGTTACTGTATAACAACAACTACACTGGCCCGCAAAACTAAGTTTTTAATTTTATTCTAAATTATAGAAGTAAGAGATTAAAAAAAAGTTTTATAGCCAATTTTATCAGCTTTCTTTTCAACTATTGTAAACTATACAATAACATTTTCAATAAAAAAAAAACATTAAAACAAAAAGTAATTGCAATTTAAAAAGTGTGATACTTAGATTTGAGGGCTAGTATAATTACAATGTTTAATGTTTGTATGACAGCGAAGCATAAATAAGCTTCGCACCTAACTTAGAAATCCTATACCTACTGATTGCAATATGATTTAGTTCCTAAGGCTTGAAAGTGTAAGAACGAGCCCATACTTTAGTCAAAACAGACTAACGCCGCGCCAGTCTTGTTTAAAGACAGGTTTTGAGGCATCCGTTACAACTCTTTAGTTCTACTGTGCGTTTGCACCGTACAAAAAGAAATTTTGCGAGCACTACCCATCTCTTTCTACTCATACTTGAGCGATAGAGAAGGGTAGTGTTTGCAACATGTTTTCTTGAGCAAGTTATAAAGGTTTTCAACAGCAAGCCCAGACTTTAAAACAGTCAGCCTTGTCTCAAGATCAGTTTTTCAGCATTTGGCATTAACCGAGTCTTTTAGACGTCTTGTCTATGGTGTGTGCTCCCGTAGGATTTGTGTTAAACCTGTTAGACATTCCTTAATTAACAATAAGGTTAAAGGCGGTATCCTGTAAACTGTATAAAAAATGCAAATAGGTAAAAGAACATCGACTTTGATAATCGAACTTGATTAATTTTTTTTTAAATTAACATACCTTAGCGGATACTAGGCCTTTGACTTATATTTTAGGTTAAATAGTTTTCCATTTTATATTCAACTAAAAAAAGTAACAAATCTTATGAAAAAAATTTACAAATGCACCCGTAGTCTTAGTTTACCATACAAAAGGTGTAGTTATGTCAATGAGTTATAATTTTCAATTATTTTAATTTGGCTAATAACTGTGGTTCTTGAGCAAAAACATCAGAATACCTAATCTTAAAGCATAAAAAAAGAAAATTGTTATATTTAAATATAGAATTCTTGCTAACCAGGATAATAAAGAAACCTCTTTGGTAAATGCATTCGATGTAAAAGTATGGCTAGGCTACCCATCGTTCAGACATTTTGCGATAGCTTTATAAAAAAGTTGTTTAAGATATATTATAACTGTACACTGCACATTGCACTGCAAAACAAAACATATTGCCAGCCAAGCATTGTCTGTCTCTTTCTACTCATCCCTGCGTGATAGAGATGGATGAAGCTTGCATGTTTCGTTAATGGGAACCAAGGGAAATATTAACACGTTCCCTGTGCCCACAATGGTGAGTGACGCAACTATTTACCCAAAGACCGCTACTGTTTGTAGCGCCATCCTTTTATCATTTAACATCATGGACGGGAAGCACCATGCCTCCATAAAGTTTTATGCTCATAAGGCCGAAGCGGACAGAGACAAAAATTAAAAAAAATAGTAAAGTATGGGAAATGTCTGAAATGTGGTGTAGGTGTGTAAACATGTAAAGAATTCTCATGATATTTGTAAATAATGTGAGTCAAGTGAATAGTGTTGTTGAATTTGTTATTTATTGCTTGTATCGTTGATTAGCTGTTTTATAATGGAACTAATATACAAGTACCTAGTTATTAGTTGTTTTATTCAAATTTTTCTTATTTTAATTACACAAGAAAATTACTACGTTTTTACCCCTCCCTCCCCATACCCTCAGCGGAAATTTTGTTTTCTCTGTAGCCTCTCATGGCTACTATTAACTTCTGTAAAGGCCTCGCCTAAGAAAAATAAGCGTCGTACCCACACATCTTTGTTTGAATTGTTTCATCTCCGCTGCTCAATAACAGTGAAGGAAAACGTCGTGAGGAAACCGGCATGTCTAAGAACATTCGAGGACGTGACATCTACCAACCAGCACTTGGCCAGCGTGTGTGATTTAAGGCCTAAACTCTTTCAACTTATAAAATAGTTATGGGAATACCAATGCCCAGCAGTAGGACACTAAAAAGGGTTGATGTGAGTGAACACCGAATTAAAGTTTGAAAGTCAAATGCACTTAAAGGGGGTTGTGGAATAGTATCGCTGGTGCTATATTGAGAGCCTGGGTATTAGAACGGATAAACCCATCTGAAAAAGCAAAGTAAGGTAAGGTACATAAAGTTTATTGAATCTAATACTTGTCTTACATGAAAACGTTAGTGTACACAAATACTAAAGTTGTTTATAACAGTTTAGCAATTTTTTCTAAATATTGTGCTGAGACGCGCTCAGAACAATTACGAGCCATTTCTGAACGAAAAAGTAACTGTCACAGTGACTGACGTTCCTCCGGCTCCATGACAGCTGACATTATATGTCATTGTCCTCTCACTTGCAGAGTTCGTGCGAATTTTGCTTGCATTCTTCGCGATTATTTCCAATTAAACTTCAGTCTCGGAATGCTTATTATAAATAGTGTTTCATTAACAAGCTGATAACTTATCATTTCAACGTTGATATAGAAGCTAAAGTCTCCGCACATCTTGTATAATCAATCAGTGTTCTATAAACGATTACGGTATCAGTACGTGAGATTAAACTTTCGTAATTATAACATTTAATTACGAATTTGTGATATCAGGTTAAGTAAAAGTAGCTTTGACCAGATTTGTTGTTAAATATTTTATAAACAGTAATATAAATACTCTAGAGTAAGTGAATTTAGTGTAACGAATATTTCGTGTAAGGAGTAAAAGATGTCTGTTTTGAATAACTTTACCGTGTCCGTGGCTAAAGGATTGAGACGTAAGTAACCTTTTCCCGGTATTTTATTTATTTAGCTAACTTTTTGTCATATATTATTATGTTCGATGAAATTTCTCACGAGGTAAACATTGTTGAAAATCACTCAGTTTTATGTAAAGAAAACGTAATTTAACTAAATTTTATTAATGCGATTATTAACTCTAGTTATTCCACTGCTAAGCAAAGGCCTCCTTCATCAACCTTCCCTCGGATCGTCATTTATTTTTCCTGATCTTCGTTATATTAGTCAAAAAGTAAAATGAGTAAAATAATTTAATGTATTATAACAAAAAAAATTATAGAGAGTTCTAGAACATTGTAGTTTTTTAATCCTATAATAGGCTTGCGCTTGACCACAATTTGCCTGATGTTAAGCAATGAGGCTTACGCAGTAAATACCGATTTACTTGTGACTTGAAGACAGTTTGAAAAATAATACATCTATGATGTTTGCATTTACTTTGTTTTAGTTAAGTTAGTTGTGCATATAGTGAGAAAAATAATTTAATTTCAGACTAGGTACCTATATACTTTTTTGTGTAATTCAGCTATGTAAATACTTATTGTTGTATAATGTTCTCACAGCTGTAATATTGATCACCAGGTGATTGTAATAATAGATAAGTAATCTACAGTTAATATTAAAAACTAGCTTGTCGCATGTGGCTCTGCCTGCACTTTTGTCAAATAATCACTTTTTGTGCAGTCAGATAAAAACTCCTGTGTCCTTCCCTGGGACTTAAACTAACTAAGGTTCAGTAGTTTTGGTGCAGAGTTATTTTCGCATTTATAGTATTAGAAAGCATGTAAAAGAAACTCATGTCTGTCTGTCTGTTATTTTGTAAATATACCTAATTTATCAAATAAATTTATTTAAAACTTAAACTATTTAAAGTCAGTAATCCACTATGTAATATTACAAAATATAAATTCCCAGGAGTGAGTAATAATATACCTCTCCTGACCATATTCTGGATATAGCAGCCAGGCAAAGCTGGCTTGCCAGGTGTGCAGGAGATATGATAGGGCACAAGAGTGTGTACAAACATAAGTGCATACTATTCCTTCGACTCAGAGATTGCTGGGTCTCACTGACAGACAAATGACTGGTGAAAGACCGGGCGCAGGCTTTACATCCTCTCCAAGGATGGGAATATCACACCACGAACTTTCTGACTTCCAGACTAGTAATAAGAAATTAGAAAAGTTTCAATAGCCTTTTTTCATCCAGAATGGGATTTGAACCCGCAAACTCCAGCTTAGAGATGAACAGGCTATAAAGTCAGTTGGCTGTGGCCCATCAAGATCTAGGGGAATAACACCAAGCAGATGTCAAAAAAACAAAATGACAGATTTTGTATGCCTACTTGTAAGTTAATCCTAAAGCTAGAACCCACTGGGTCTTGCTATAGGTATAATCTGCCTGACAACTGAAGCTAAAATTGCTATGTTAATATAGTTATTATTAACTGAAAAAGCCAAAGGCCACACCCACTTGATATCAAGAAAGATGTAATGCTTATCTAATATAAACAGTTACCATAAATATTTTTACAAGCCTTTTCTTGATAATAGTCAACACTAGCTGGTATCTGTGAATTCATCTACGTAACATAATAAGGTCAGTGGTCCATGGTAAGCATGTTCGTTTAAGCAAAAAGATCTAAAGAAAGATGACCTCTGTAGTCAAGTGGTGTAGGCGGTCCAATTGGGCTGATGCAGATGGCTGTCGCTCGTTTGATTCTGGTAGCTACCCACTTCAGGTCAGGCTGGAATCTAGTACCCAATTTTTCAAAGTTTTTTTCATCCACCTGCAGTGTTTGCCCAATGTATGTATATTCTGAAAAAACTTCGAGAATACAGTTCTTTACTGCTATTGGTCCTAGGGACACATGGTCATCCGTGAGGAGTCAGCCAGGTCATTCAGCATATTCTGTAGGTCTTGGAGCGATTCAGCCATAATGACGATGTCATCCACAAATTACAAGAGTGAGATGTGCTTGCCATTGATGTTGATGTCCCGTCCATTCCAACATCTTAAACATGGGCCTGTTTAAAACGCTGAACTGGAAAGCATTTGTGAACAATTTGTGGATATCAAATCCCCTTGTCTCACACCCTGATGCAAGGGGATAGGCTTAGTCTATTATGTATGGTACCAGTTATTGAGGTATATTAGAAATTTATTTTACTAAACCCCAGATTTGAATGTCACCTGTGTATAAATATTTCATCTAGAATATTCTACAAAAATTATTCACACAAACTTCCGAACCACTTTAATTGATAACCACATAATTATAAGATAACATTTATAAAATTTATCACCACACCACATCATACTTCTACGTCGTGAAGGCTCGTCATGATTGTATTGTTTACGATTTATAAGTGTGTGAAAAACATACTTATAAATACATACTTTTGGGAAAAACCTTTAACAATTATTATAGAAATAAAATTGGTCAAGAGTCAACAGCGAGTGAGACTCAGTGTGGGTTCGTTTAATACCAGGGTTTAATAACTTTGAGTACCTGGTAGATAAGTAGTCTCCTCCGTGAGTGACCATCTGTCCATCTGCCACAGCCGATTTACTTGGAAGCTACTGGACTGATACCTTGAGCCCAACAATAGCCTTACATCCTTCGCCTTTGCGATATCGTAAAGCATTGTTGCAGCTGCGGAAGAGGGATGCCGCTATACAATGTGTAGAGCAGCGTCTCTTTCGTACAACTGTAATAATTATACTTTAAGGTGTCATAGTACAGTTGCAGTTCACATTAAGCTAAATTTTCTACCACATACGCTGATGTTGTGGAATGAATCTTGCTGCTGTTTCCCAAAAGATTTCAGCCCATCTCACTTCAACTCTTTTTAGTAAATACGTCATTAAAAAAAAGAAAAAAGCCTACTTAGTTTTTTTGGCAGTGTTTCTCAGTAGTTGCCATTCACTGCACAGTAGGAAAAGAAATTGGACTATTTTTATGTAGACTCGCGTCTCAAAACTATAAAGCATATTATTTTCATTTCATTTTAGTGTTCTCTGCTGGGCACGGATCTTCTCTCAACTATATTACGAGAGATTATTTTTGAGAGACCTTAATCCACACACGCTCGCCAAGTGCGGGTTTGTAGATGACATATGTCCTGGAATGATTAGTTCTTAGGCATGCCGATATTGAGAAGCGATAAAACAATTCACATAAAGACATATGGTTACGACCGGGAATCGAACCTGCGACCTTATATTACAAATGCGAGGCCGATGCCGCTGAGCCACCATTGTAAATGGGGACTTTAAAATGGAGTAGGTAATACCGTTTGTAGCGTCGGCAAAGCTAATGGTTTTACTTCTCGTAATATTTTTGAGTACATCTACAGCTTATGATTTCTAATCTAGTTGTATTACAAGGTTCGTTAGCCGTTAATTAGTGAAATGGTCAATGACCGTGTGTCATTGTGACCCTTTTGGGGCATTGCCAAAGTGTTAAGGCCGGTTACCCACTGCCGTGAACTTTGCCCCCGATTGCCCCCAATTTTAGCACCCAAACACTCGTGTTACTTAATTTGTAAGTACCTTATTTTTTTTTAAGTGCTTTATGGTGTTGCTTAAAGGTGTAGGTAGAGGTTAATATACGGTTCTAAAATATTTTAAGGTATATTACAAACGTTTTTTTGACCCGAGGTTGAAAGCCGGGATCTTGTGGATGCAATTACGCTTAATATTGGTTACATCGAGGCAGTCTGTCCTATTTGTAACCTCCGACAAAAAGACGGATGTTATAGATTGTTGTCTTATTCGAAATTATTGTTTTTTTATTCGAAAGCTGAAGTGGTAGAGATGATTCTTAGATTTGGAGGTCATATGATTTTGTCATATGTTTAAAACAACCAAAACAATAACAAAAAAAATAGAAGTAACCCAACGAGCTTTTTGGTAGGCTTAGTGTTATTAAGCAATAATGACTTAACAGAATTGTATGGCATCTGTGCGATGTGTTTATAGGTTAATTAGAACAATTTATCATTTGTATCATTTATCGCATCATACGTATTGTGAAATGCAATCTCACGATAATTTTATAGATTAGCAAAGATAAAAAAATAAATTGTTTTGCTATCGGTCGTAAGGTTTTTTCAAACAATCGTCATGGAGTGTATCGATATATAATCGCAATTCTCTTTTTCTAAGGCGTGTTTTACACGTGTGTTTGTCATACCTACTACATGTTTATTATGATCAAATGTTCTACTCCTGGCCATAGGATTCCTCTATGTAAATAGAAAAATATAGTAACTGGTAATCGAATTAAAGAGATTAATCCTACCACCACGATTTACCCCACACCGGGGCAAATTGGGGTTAATTTACTTAACTTAACCCCAGCCAAATCTCGTGACCTTTATTATTAACTATATTGAACCCTACTTTTTTTATCAAATTTTAATCTTTTACTACATAAAAGATGATAAATTGAATGTATTAAAGAGAATAGTTATTTATTTCGCTTAGAAAATAAAAATGAACCCTGAATCATCACAATTACAACACTCCGACCGCATTTATCGCGAACTTTGATCGAATGCTACAATACATGTACAGGAGTGATCGCGAAATTTTAGCTCCAGACATCGCGTTATCACGAATATAGTATAATTTGCTTCACGTGTTAGAAATATGTAATCATCTTCACCCTGTTCACGTATTATCAACTCGGAAATTATACTGATTATTAAGTAAATTATTATAATACTCGTCAACCTTCAGGCGTGACCTTCGCGAATTTATATTTTTATCTAACTGTATGTTTTGTTTATTGCGTTTGCTAAATTCTATGCTGCAAAATAATCAAACACTGATACTGCATAGTTCCGCTATTGTATCTATATCTTCAAGGGCAAACGAAATTCTTTCCTGAAAACTGGTTGTACTTACTTACTTACTTCACAAATAACCGGTCCTTCACAATAGCGATTTTGTCGTGATTTCATATTGTACCTACTGCTCTTTTCCTCTGGGAAGTAGGGAAAATAATACTGTTAGAAACTTTTTTTTATATCTATCTATACTAATATTAAAACAAGAAAATATTTGTGTTTTTATTTGTATTTAATTAACTCAAAAACTAACAGGCTAATTTAAATAAAATCATAGTTTGATAGTACATTAACTTAATGGGTTATTATAGCACCCAAAGTTGCGATGCTTACTAAAAGTAATGTTTACTAATCATCCCGTTATATTGCAACAGATGTATTGTTATTTATAAATAAAATATTTGTCAACAAAATATAACTTTATTCAGTATAACTGTAATTAATTGGACTTATAAATTACATAATAACATGAGTAATGTGACACAAACATAACACTCAACATTTATCATTAGCTTATTGCTTAAAATAACATAATTTAGTAAACATGTTTATGGGTGTTATCAATGCAATAGATTAAATTTTAATTACGCATATACTGGGATCTATCTAAGCTTTATGTTTAACTATACTTTTGTTATAATTGTAACTTATAACATATCTCCTAGTATCGTTGTGTTACAAACACAGTAATCTTCGTTTTTGTTTCCTGATACCTTTCTGTATTCAAATCATGATTAATGAATCAGTATTGACTAGGTAAGTTTCATAGTAGATTATCGCTTGACATCAGACCATGTGTCGCTAAGTGCACTCCATTTTAGATAAAAAATCTGACTAGTCTGACTTTGAATTCAATATCCATAGTATGCACTACTGCCTACAGTTGAGACTCACTATTGGGGCCCGGACCGGGAACGTGTTAAATTGAAGCGTTTCCAACCGGGGCATTTTAGACATTTAACTGTAATAGACAAATGTCGCAAAAATGTCAGAAAACGAATTAAATCCTTATTTTATCTTCGACATATGTCTATTAGAGATATGTAAATGTCTGAAGTGCAAGATACGGGGCCCTGAGCTATTGGTTTTGTAATATTTGCGTTAAAATAATAAAATGTAGGTCTTGTAAATCAATGGTACGCAAATTGCTACCTTGATAAAGTACTTACGTTAGTGCAAGGTGCACGATCTATCTACATTGTTTTAAATTATCGATTAGCCCCAAGCCCCCAAGCCCACAATAATGTGTAGCCGCCCTAAGCCGCCGCTAGTTGATGGTCGCTAAAAATACAAATATTATGTAATTAAAGGCATTCATACAGAAAGAAAGCATGTAGTCTGCGCCGACTGCCAGCGCAGGTTATTTCATTCATATCAGTAATACGCCTACAAAGGACTATTATGTAAGTACTTACTTATGTCAGACTTACGAGATGCGGCGTGTATTTTAACCCCCGACGAAATAACCCCTATTTCGTCTGGGGCAGAAATGCACGCCACCTAAATATTTTATTTTACTTTGACAACTTAAGTGTGTCATAACCTTTACGGAAATTTTTCCACCGAAACTAGGGTAATGTGTGACGTACATATTTTAATTAAATGTTATTTTCGCGTGGCATATTGATAAGCGGATTGAATGACATAAATATATTAAGGACAAGGTTGTTATTTTTTGTTTTCGGAAGCTCCTTATCGCATGTGATGCTTCAAACGCACGGTGGATCGGCAATATCGCTCGACTAAAAACAGTAAAGTGTACGAATAATGCTTTGCTTTACAGGCTATTCGATTTCTCTGACTACCTGTGTCTCTCTTTTTGTAAAACCAAAAGCCTCCTAAAGTTAATTACTTTTTTTAAAAATTATTTGTTGGTGGAATGACGAAACGCTTCGAAAAATCGTAGGTAGTGCCCTGCGCTTTCGTTGCCTCTTATTGGCGAGATGGCGAGATGAAAAGAGAGAGATCGGAGACTCACGGCGCGTCATTTTGAGCCATAAGGAACTCGATTCTTTTGTCAATGAAGTCAAGAACTTTTTTTTTATTCTGGATAGGCTGGAGCTTGACTGCAACTTGCCTGATGTTAAGCAATGATGTAGTCTACGATGGAACGCATCAGCCTAGTATACCGATTCACTCGTGATTACGAATGATTATCGGTGAGAAGGTGGCAGTGGAATGGAATTGGTGCAACAATTCTGACCCACCCTCTCTTTATGGTGTCACCAGACATCGCACTGGAACACGGCAAAGCCGCTTGGTGGTGCGGCTTTGTCTGGTGGGTGGTCACTAACCACGGCCGAAGCCTACCACCAGTTGATTGTCATTTGATTTGCACCACCCGGGGACCACGTGTGAGGATTCAATTAAAGGTGTCACGGACGAAGGTGAAGTCGAGAACGAAGCATTATTAAATATTGAACTCAGCTCTTATTTCACATTAATTTTTTGATGAGATAAATGCAATGACATTCTTTTAAGAATGTAATTAAATAAATATACTAACAATAAGTAATTTCAGATTGCAGATGTTGTTCAGTAATCCCTGGGTACTGGTGAATAAATTTGAGTAACTGTGAAGTGATTCGTTCCGAGGAACTGCTCACTGACATAGAACGCAAAGAACTCGATCACTACCCTGCAGCTGAACTTCACTCGCAAATCTGTTTCATTCACTACTATTCCGACTGTTGTTTATACAGCGTGGTATTTTCGTTCACTCACTGAACCTGATTCACAGAGCCAAAGAAAGCAGAACGATTTAGCGGAACGAGTTCGTAGAATGAGATTTGATCAAGCCAAGTCAATTCCATCTATTCACAAGAAAACGTTTTGCAAACACTGTTTGTCTCTGTCGATCAGGAATGAGTAGAAAGAGAACACAGAGATACGTGCAAACGTTGTTCTAAAATAACTGCGGTGTGGAGACACCTTTAATACATAACGCCCTTGGCAATGATAAATAGCAAATAACTTATCTAGAACATTCCATTCAGTCCCTTTATCGGGGCTATCGAAAGGTCGCCTATAATCACTTTATTTAACCTAGCAATTAAACGATTATTATTTGTATAATCTGAATATAAATAAATAAGGTGACTGACTCATCTATCAACGTAGAGTTGGAACTACTTACTGAACAGATTTCACTGAAATTTTGTAGGGAGGCAGAATGAAAGATAGGATATGAAGGGGTCTTTAGTAATTCCACTGTGGGACAGAGTCCGCACCCTCCCCCTTTACCTCAAATCACAGGATTACAGACTACAGGTCTACGCACTAAAGGTGCTAGAAAAAAAGTAGTTATAAAATGAATATGAAGTGCCATCATCGATCTCAATTAGTATTTGCCTTGCCTTTTTCCCATTTCTATGGGAATCGGCTCCCAGTTTAACCTTATGCGTCTAGTTACCAGAATTATACGAGCGACTGCCATCAGACCCGTAGGGAATCAGTAACCGAGACAGTTACACCAGGTATCAGATAATAATAGAATTCCGACTACCTTTAACGATTGTCATAGATGTTTTAAATGACGAACGGGAACGACGGCTTAACGTGCTCTCCGAGGAACGGCTGAGCCGATTTGGCGGAAAATTGGTGAGGCTCAGAATAGCTCAGAATCTGGATAAGGACATACGATAGAAAGAAAGAAAGAAAAAAAACATTTATTTGACACAGACAGGACACATAAAATCAAAATGATAAAAAAAAAACACATAGAAAGAGAAGAAAAAAAACACAAATGGAAAAATATAATAAAAAAACAAAGAGTAGGTAGGTAGGTTATGTGATAATGAGAAATCTACCTTGGTCTATTACTGAAGTACTTTTTTTGCCCGGAGGAAATCCTTTATGGATCTCCCGGCCCGTGTGGGTGCAGGGCATGGGTATGTTAGACTCCCAAAGGGTACCCACTAATATCCCGATGTTTCGTAGCGCACTTATACGAGGTGATCACGGGAACTACGTGTGACACAACCGCGACATATTTTTTTTTCATTTTTTTTTACCGTATCTGTGGGTTGTTTGGTATCGTAGCTTTCAAACTGATGGTTTTGATTGTTTGTTTTGCCTAAGCAGACTTGATTGAGCGTTCTTTCTAAGCATACAAAGTTTGCCAAAAAGTGTGTTAATTTTTGTCGTTTTTGACAAAAATTTATATCCACCCATGCAAAGCAAGAGTCATAAGCATCGGAGAAATAATAGAATTATGCTTTTTCCAGGACTACGTCAGAAGCAGGAGCTTCGAGAGCTGGTGCCTGGGTCTTCACGGAAGCGAGGGAATACGTCCAATGAGGCACTGAAAATGGAGAAATGTCTTATTGTGTCCAAAGTTACACGATACGAGTATGAAAAGTAAGTCACTCTCTTACCCCTTTTTTGTGGGTGCCTACAGGACCTATAAACGGTTTTTTATAGGTCCTGTAGGCTAATTCACGTAATTAAATAAGTTCAGTTGCAGTGCAGTTGCAGTTAAGTTACGATCAAAACAGTCCTTTTCGTATTCTCGTAATCCTGACAACCGCTGTCAGATACGCTCGCGTCAAGTTCGGGTCACGTGAGCGCTTTAGCACTAAAATGTAAACTTGATAGCATCTGCAACGCAACTTGATCGGAACTGCACTGCAACTTGATCAGAACTGCACTGCAACTTGATCGGTGCGTCAAGAAATTACGTGAATTAGCCTACTGAATGTAGGGATTTAGAAGTTTGTAGGGCGAGTTCCACCCCACTCAGCCATTGAGTCATTGGGATACTCCCTCAAGATGGCAGAGTAGCAGTGGCGAAGAGTGTCAAGAGTCCCATCAGCTTCCCTTTAGGAATTGGTCAATATAACGTATACTTATTTAAATATTATGTAACGCCTAAAGGTTTCAAATAGCATCACAAGATGCAGTACATATTTTGTAGTAAGTTTGAAAGTCGGCGTACCTAGGTAACCAAGAAATACTTGTCATTTGTTTGCTCCGTCTCTTTTTTTATTATTTTTATTCTGTAATAGGCTTGCGCTTAGCTACAACTTGCCTGAAGTTAAGCAACGATGTAGTCTACGATGGGACTTGCCTGCCCAATCTACCGATTCACTCGTGATTACGAATGATTTTCGGTGGGAAGGTGATAGTGAAATGAGGCTCCATACGGTTAGAAAACATAAAAAAACAAAAATTTCGACCCATCCTCTTAAATGGTGTCACCAGACATCGCAGCAGAACACGGCAAGGCCGCTTGGCGGTGCGGCTGTCTGGTGGGTGGTCACTAACCACAGCAGAAGCAGAGTATGAAGCGTGATAGTTTATATCAAGCGAATACACGGAAATTGGGTCAACAGTTGTATAACTATTATGATAACTCGATACTTATCTCAACTATGTGCGCGTCTCACCAATTATTACCAGTTACTGTCGAGTACAGTGACTTGATTTGATAAACCTAAAGGTGGAGCCACACTCTTGGAACATTCCGAATTGTATTGTATTTTACGAGGGAAAAATTGCCCGAATACCTATAAAAATGACGCGCCCACACTGAGGATTAAACCCAACGATTTTGAGATATTGTTTGTAAAACATGCAAATTGTTAACTTTGAAAAACTATAACAAGCTTAAGAAGTAAGGTACTTGATTTTCACGCCGCAGTGCAGGTTCGATTCCCAACCGAGACAAACATTTGTGTGACGAACATGTCTGTTTGCCTTGTGTCTGGGTGTAATTATCTATTATCTATTCTTTATTTAATGACAATATTTTGTATTGCTACAACAGTGGCAGAATATAGCTGAACTTGATTAGTTTGTTAACATCACATTGTACCTATTATTCACAAAATAAATGAATAATAATAATTATTATTATTATTATATTGAAGTATGTATTTACAAAAGAAAAGTATTATAGGTATGTAGTATATTACCAGTTATCTGGTTACCATAGTACATGCTGTGCTTAGTTTGGGATCAGATGGCCGTGTCTGTTAATGTCCCACTATATTATTATTATTATCTATATAATAAAAATAAATCACTAAATGTGTTTTTAAGCGCAAAACTCGAGAACGGCTGAACCGAATTCGCTAATGCTTTTTTTAGATTATTCCTTGAAGTACGAGGATGGTTCTTACGAAGAGAGAAATTTTAAAAATAGCCGGAAAAAGTGTAGGTACAACACTTTTCTCAAGTCCCATACAAACGATTCGTAATAATACATAAGTCAATTTGAACTTTATAGGCTTAATAAGCCGGCGCATATAAGAACAATCATTCGAGGACATGCCTCAAATGATTAGTTCTTTAAGTAACGGTTACCTCCCGACGTTTTCCTTCACCGATGTTGAGCAGCAGCGAAAAACAATTTACACGTAGATGTGTGGGCACGACCGGGATCGAACCCGCGGCATTGTATTTCAATGGTGAGACCGACACCACTGGGCCGCTGCTCCACATGGTCAAAGTAAGAATCAAAAATCAAAATCAAAAATGAAAATCAAAAATCAAAATCAAAAATCAAAATCAAAATCATTCGCATGGAAAACAGGTCAAATAAAGGTGACAAATGTATATAGTACAGCCATATTCCGCCATTCATAGGCATGCAAATATAAAACAAAATTAAATTATAAAAACAGCTGTGTATCAGCCATTTCTTCAACTCTGTTTTGAACCTATGCAATGGAAACTCTCTTATATTTTTTGGTACTTTGTTATAAATTGTAATACACATGTGATAAACATTATTTTTACAGAGGCTAGTTCTACAATAAGATATCACTACTTTGGTTGGATCTCTAGATTTACTATTGTTTTTTTGTGTTTTAAATAGGTTAGGATGTTTTCTTACAAATAATGCTATTTCTAGTATATACAGAGAAAGCAAAATTTAAGAAAATACTATGCGTAGAATACGGTTTGTATTCTACGCATAGTATTTTCTTAGATTTACGCAATCATCACACATTGAAATAAAACTATTAGTCCATCCGTGACCATGAAGTCTGAAAAGACTTTGAGACGTCGGTATCTAAAATCTAAAATAAACCGCGATACAATCCAATTTTTTTTTATTCTTCGATAGGCTGACGCTTGACTACAACTTGCCTGATGTTAAGCAATTATGTAGTCTACGATGGAACGCGCCAGTCCAGTGTACCGATTCACTCGTGATTACGAATGATTATAATTATCGGTGAGATGGTGGCAGTGGAATGAGCCTCTTTAAGGTTAGAAACCTTAAAGCTGCCACAAACCGTTAAGCGTCCCATAAAAAATAGTTTTATTCTACGCATTAAACGTCAGTTTGTTATAAATAAACGAAATAACAAGGGAAAGGCCAATGTTTGTGCATCCTTCCGTAAATATTGAATTTATATTAATACTGTTTGTATCCGGATTTGTTAGAATAACACTGATAACGTTCAGTTTACATTTATAACTTCGCAGTTAAGGTTAAATAACAACTTTATTTATAAACTAAACTCTGTCAGTTTAGATAAGGAGTAAGCTTTCAGCAAAATTTCCTCCAACGCGAACGTACACTGAGGCTGTATAGGCCGACCGTTTAACTCGCGTATCGCCATCTGAAGTACAAAGTCATACATAAAATATAAATTAAATCTCATAAAGAACTATCTAACCACAGATAAAAGTAATGTAAGACTATTCGTCACTAATATCCATGTCGCTTGAATCATCATCACTGTCTGTGCAGCTTGAGGAGTCAGAATCTTGGCGATAGGCGATACGTGAGTTAAACGGTCGGCCTATATAAAGAGCTTCATGTCACACTTTTTCTTAAGAGATTGCACTACTAGTATTGGACCCTTAAAAAGGACTAATAAATATCCTGGGCGGCCAACTGATCCCAAACTAAGCAGAGCATGTATATGGAAACCAGATTACTGTTAGATAATATCAATCGGATTCAGTCTATCGGCCCAAGTTGTAATGGTGACGATCCCTTTCAGGAGTTGATATGTCTGCTACAACCTTTGAACAGCATAATAAGCCAATTTTATTAAGCAAAGAGCATTCAACACAGGAACTGTTATGTACACGCGTTACCTAGAGGTGAAAACTTCGTAAAGTTTCCATAAAATTTGAATATTTCAGGAATACTGTACGGAAATATTCCGAATAACTTCTAAATGTACTGTAATTTCGGAAGTGTTCAAAATAGATTTATCGACGCGCCGGTGTTGACTGACCGATTTTGTCAACACCGGCGCGGTGTAGGATACGAGGGGCAACCCACCCAGCCAGCCGCGCGAACTGCGGCAATCCTTTGATATAAAGTCGCCAAACAATAGCCGCTTCGCGAACTTTTAATACTTATCTTCATATAAATCGTCATGTTTTCAAATGCCTACTTTATATACCTATAACAATCTGATTATTTATCTCAATGTAACTAAATTATTGTATCTAAATGTCAGTAGAAAAATATTATAAACTTCCAATACTTAATACTTAATAATGGAATCTTTCCTGGAAGTGTTATTTCTACCGTTACCCTCTGCCGACGACGTACGTGAACGTGAAGTGTATGCACAAAAGTAGTTGGCGGATGAGAGCAAATATTTTTTGACAGAAAATAAATGGACGCTCTGAAAATTTGCTAAATAGCTTTTAACTAGCTCAGTCCGCGGGTGTGCCGTTTATTGTACACAATGTACACGGACGCAAGATCTATTTTGGTTAGGCGAAAAAACGAGTAACAGCTTTTTGACATTATGCCTTTCGATTTAAAGACTAATAATTATTAGACATTTAAATAAAATGCTATACAACTTTATACCAGTTAAAGTTATGGTAAAACTCATTAGCCTAATTGTTATTATACCAAAAATAATTATGCGTAACTCATTATGCCAAGTTAAAATAGTCAAAAAAATTATGCAGAAAAAGGATGCCTCCCCGATGCCACGCCAACTTTTGACGATTACAATGTCATACAATATTTGAATAAAGTGGTGTCTACTGAGTACTTAGTAGAGGCCACAAATTATTAAACTCAAATTTACTCATCCTTATCGCTCTTTTTTAAAATAATTCTATCCCTTTCAGACATTGCCACGACAATATATCGGACAACGAGTTAGAAAAGGTCCTACGTACACGAGGCTCGGATTACGAGAGTATGATGCAGACGCATAGAACGCAGAAGGCCTTTGAGGAGAATGTGGCGAGGAGCTTGAAGAATATGGGGCTGCAAGTTGAAATGGCTAGCAGGTACTTTTTTCATTGGGATTTAACCTACCACCGCAATGCCGCCACTCCTACTCATGTAAGCCAACATCGACAGCGACGCCGCGTTTTATGAGACTCGGGATTTGAACCCGGCCAAGTCCCGGGACACCTAAAACTGTCGTTGGATCCCGCAAGCATTTAATCAGAAAGATAATAGTAGGAGTTGGAAAGTGCGGTTAGCAGGTTTACTGCATATGATTTTAAACTTTATTTTCATGAATGTAATACATAGTATCGCTTGGGAATCTTGACTGCTCGCTCAGTCGCGAGCGGCTTCGAGCAGTCGCGGTCAGTCGCACGACATTTCATTTCACAAGAGACACTGTATAACTTAGTAATGAAAATAAAGTCGTAAGTCATATAACACAGAACCTGCTGGCCGCTTCGCTGCCATCTCGGTTTGTCAAATAAATAAACCGCCTCTTACCTCCTTACCTTCCTGCTCTGCGACTTACACTAAGCTTGTTTGTATAGGGAGTGATCGTGCGCAGACATTTAGCTTATTTCTCGGTATATTCCTAGATTAGTTCACCTAGTTTAGTTTTTACTTAGCTTAGCTGGCGGTGGACGATTGGCTTTATACTATTGTGGAGTTTGTTACCTTTTTACGCAAATGACGGGCTGTATGTCTGTGGCATCGTAGCTCCCAAACGGATTCGAGTTTGAGGACACGTAACATTCCCACTTGGCTAGCGTGTGTGGATTAACGCTTAAATTCTCTCAATTCATAAGGTAGTTGAGCGAAGACATGTGCCTACACTCAAAACGGATGAACCGATTTTGAATTTGTTTTTTTTTGAATAAGTGTTTTATTTGATATGTGAATAAGTCAGGAGTGTTCTTAGAAAGAAAAGAAGAAAGAAAAATATTTATTTGACAAAGACAGGACACACAAAATCAAATGATAAAAAAACACATAGAAAGATAAAAAAAAAAACCTTAATAGAAACTGTAAAAGAAGAAAAAAAAATTAAAAACTAGAGTTATGCTTAGCTTATAAAATTAAAGGTCTGTTATAAAAAATAAAGGTAACAAAAAGGTAATAGGAATTTTATTATTTTCATTAAACTAAAATGTTTTTTCAGATTAACGTACAACGAGGAGTTGATAAAGTGGTGCGATGTGGTAGTGCCGTGTGGTGGTGATGGCACCTTCCTGTTAGCTGCCTCCAGGGTCAGAGACGCTAAGTAAGTTTAACAACCAACTACCAAGACACCTCGGGTCCAAATCTATATAGGGTGACTGGTAACTGGTGTAAAATACTTAACCACGTGGTAGTTCATTATTACAAACACCTTTTTTTATGAATGTAGTAACTATAGGCCGACCGTTTAACTCCCGTATCGCCATCTGAGGTACAAAGTCATAAAACATTAATTAAATCTCATAAAGAACTCTTTAACCACAGATAATTAATGATTTATGATTAATGATTTATGACTTTGTACCTCAGATGGTGATACGCGAGTTAAACGATCGGCCTATAGTACTTCTCAGTAAGTTACACAAATCTTTTTAGTATATTTTGTCCTTTATAGTAAAATAAAATGTTTTTTTTTTCAGTAAGCCAGTGATAGGGTTCAACAGTTCCCCTCACAAATCAGTTGGTAGACTCTGCCTACCCACCTGGTGTTCGAATGATGTTAAGGGTGCGTTCGAGGCACTAAAAGAGGTACGTTTACCTACAGAAGATTAAATGAATTCTCAGATTCTATTTGACCTAGGAAGATGAAATAACAATGACCATTATGGACCTGTCAGATTGTTACAAATCCTAATTTGAAAAAAAAGTTAATTTTACAGTCCATCAAATCTAAGAAGTACCGTTTGACAGTTCTAAACGTAGTACATTTAGAATTTTGTTTTTTGTATGAAATTTGTTTATGTTATGATAAAATAAAAATAGCTTCATAATTCAATAATTTTACAGGAAAGCTACTAAAAATAGTGTGAATTACGCCTCTATAAAGCTAATTTAATAGAAAATAGTGAAACCTCAAACGGCACTTCTTAGATTTGTTCAATTTGTAAGATGTTTTGTGACAATCAAATAGTTAAACAAGCGATGAATTCGCTGCTTGGTTATATTTTTTATTCTGTGATAGGCTGGCGCTTGACTACAACTTGCCTGGTGTTAAGCATTGATGTAGTCTACGATGGACGCCAGCCTAGTATCACCGATTCACTCGTGATTACGAATGATTATCGGTGAGAAGGTGGCAGTGGAATGAGCCTCCATATATTATGGTTAGAAACCTTGAAGGAGCAACAATTCCGACTCACCCTATTTGCATGGTGTCACCATTGCATCGGAACACGGCTAGGCCGCTTGGCGGTGTTTAATTTTTTTTTTTTCAATAAATACTACTAAAAATTCGCATTCTTAAACGATTTGAAAAATCAAAAATGGTCATTGTTCTTTCATCTACCCAGTAACCACTTATCTAGCTATACCTTATTTCATAATTAACCTCAAAAACTGTATTTTCTGGGCTTCCATCAAAATAAAAACAAGATTACTCTATAAAGTATTTGATATTAATATTTCATTTAGCAGTCAGTCATTCTCGTTACTCACCCGCAATATAAAAGTGGCCAAAATAGAAAATAAAAAAAAATTGATTTGGCCAAATCTAAAAAAAAATTGTTTAAAAATTATAATTGATCAGAAATTAATTTTAAATAAAAGAGGTCGATTTATTTATTCTATATTTATTAATAAGGGAATAAGGGCTGACGGACCTTAACACAGGTTGCTCTGTAACCTAGCTAGGACGTCAGAATCTTTTCGTTGTTACGTTATTGGAAATAAACTTTATTATTATTAATTCCAGGGTAGGTTCAGATGGATGCGTCGGTCCAGGATACGCACCACCATCAAAACAGAGCCTAAACTATTGGACACAATTACTCCAGTCGATCTACATACACTACAGATTTGTAGGTAAGTACATTTATAGATTCAACAAGGAATAGATAGACCGTTTAACTCGCGTATCCTATCGCCAAGATTCTGACTCCTCAAGCTCCACAGACAGTGATGATGATTCAAGCGATATGGATATTAGTGACGAATAGTCTTACATTTCTTTTATCTGTGGTTAAATAGTTCTATTATGAGATTTAATTAATGTTTTATGACTTTGTACCTCACATGGCGATACGCGAGTTAACGGTTGGCCGATTAATACGCGCCATACACTTAAAAATAACATTTTTAACATAGCCCTGGTTTTATTGGGCTTAATTAGTAGTAATAATAATATTTTCTCTCTCTTAACACATGGTCATCTGATCCCAAACTAAGCAGAGTTTGTACTATGGAAACCAGATAACAGGTAATAATAATTTAATACTTTATATGTAGTATATTACCAGTTATCTGGTTACCATAGTACAAGCTCTGTTTTTCCTTTGGGATCAGGATCTGTTATAGGATAAAGTATTATATGTATATTACCAGTTATCTGGTTACCATAGTACAAGCTCTGCTTAGTTTAGGATCAGATTAGTGTGTGTTAATGTCCTAGAATATTAATGTTTTTTTGTTTTTTCAGGTATCCTCCAATGCAGAATGCATTAGACATCGACACAGAAGTATTAAGGCCTCAAAACGGAAATGTAAATACCAATGAATCTAAACCACAGCTCGCTACAAAAGTGTTGCCGTTCTTAGCTTTAAATGAAGTAAGACCATTTGACTTATTATTTTTTTATTATTATTATTTATTCATTCACAACATAACTAACATTACGGGTTGCCCCAAATCGTTAGCGTGGCCATATATTTTAACAATAGGTACTTATTTTACTATTTATAACACAACTCATGCAAAGTAACTTTTGTGAACTCAGAGAACAGGAAAATAAATCTACCCTCTCCGCGACCGTGTTAAGTATATGTAAGGCACGCGTTATCGGTGCTTTACGCAGAAGGTTCGTCCGGCCGTTCGGCACGGCCAATAACTGTGGTCTTCGCCGTCGCCGTCGACTTAAATAATTTAGGTTTTCAACTAATTATGTCGACCGCAGCTGTACGGTGAAACTGTACAGCAGCACTTTACGCTACTTGCTTAGTAATATATCAATAGTTATTATTTTATAATTATTTGTGTTGGTCATAGAAATAAACTATGTTTTCTATTTAACCTAATTCGTCCGTATCATTTAACTAGCTCCGAACCGATACCCTTTACATACATAGTATTAATTGTGATTAATATTTTTGGACATCAAATACCTTAGTCCACCCGTGAAATGAAGTCTTAAAAGACTTTGAAACGTCGGGATAAAGTAGTTTTATTTCGATGTGTGATATTTGCGTAAATCTAAGACAATACTATGTTAAACTTTGTGTTTTTTTTTGTACCCGCAAATATTATATTGATCTTGGTAACTAATGTTGTTGTGTAATTGGTTGGGTCTCATACCCAATAGGTTTAAATAGATATATGTTATGTGTATTGCTAGCCTCTTTTTAAAATTATTTTAAGGACTTAAGTACGTATTGTTCCCAGGTATTTATAGGTGAAAGTGTAACATCCCGAGTGTCTCTGCTCCGGCTAAAGATCGACAACGGCGAGTGGACACACACCAAGAGCTCCGGACTCTGTGTCACCACAGGGACTGGCAGTACCTCCTGGCACTTTAGGTAATTTAATTAAACCACCAGCGAGCAGCGCTGGCGTAGCGGTACGCGCCTCGCTTTAGAAATATAAGGTCGCGGGTTCGATTCCTAGTCGCGCCCACACATCGTTGTGTGAATTGTTACATCGCCGCTGCTCAATATCGGTGAAGGAAAACATCGTGAGGACACCGGCATGTCTATGAACTAATAATTCGATTGGGATTCGAACCCGCGACCTTATATTTCTAAGGCGAGACGCGTACCGGTAATACCTAACTGATTGGTGGTGACACTAATTAATTTTTTTATTCAAATCAGAACATTGGTTTATTTAGATCAATCAACTGTTAGTCAATGAAAAAAAACGTTTTTTAAGTTATTTATGTTAAAAAAGTTAAGTACAGTCCGCGAGGTCTAAGCTGAGCTTTGCATTTGTATAAGTTGCGTTGCGTTAGGAACGCACCTTGCTTCGGACCAGTTGGTAAATTACACCCAGACACAGAGCTATCATGCTCATCACACAAAGATTTGTACTGTGTGGGAATCGAATCCACGACCCCCGGCTTAGCAGACAGAATCACCACTACACCAACAAAGGGTCAAGGTAAGTCCATTTAATTAACTTATTATAACTTTGTTCCCAGTATAAATTGTCTACGAACGCATTCAGTGCAAGAGCTGATGAAGATTCTGAAAGAAGACTACGGAGTCAAGTTGGACACGACCTTGGAAAAGGCAAGAGAGGTCACTGAAAGATATAACGAGAAGCTTATGTTTGCGCCAGGTAAGATATCACCGCATCAAAACCGATTGGACCGGTTTCGATTCGATTTAAGTTGAACTTTTTGGGGGCTTAGTCGCCTTCGTCCGTGGGAGTGCACCTTTTATCTGAAAACAGGTGACACTCAATCAACTGGTTTACTAGTAATTAACAGTTAGCTTCAACCGTGGTTAGTGACCACCCACTAGACAAGGGGTCGGAATTTTAGCTTCCTTATAGTTTCTAACCATATGGAGCCTCATTACACTGCCACCTTCCGACCGAAAATCATTCGTAATCACGAGTGAATCGGTATATTGGGCTGGCGCGTTCCATCGTGGACTACATCATTGCTTGACATCAGGCAAATTGTAGTGCAAGCCTATTGTAGAATAAAAAAAGAAATACTCCAAATAGTTCTTAGGCACTGGTCCCACCGCCAGCGACGAGCGATAAACGAGTAAAATAAATAAATAATAATTTTTGGACATCAGCACACACGGTCATCTGGTCCCAAGACAAGCAGAGCTTATGGAAACCAGATAAATGGTATATACTACTTTTGTAAATATATACATATTATAATAGATTATTATACCCAGACTCGAGTATCGGGTGGAAATCGCACCCACGACCTGTGGTGTGAAAAGCAAGTACTTTACCGACTAGGTCATTAGGTCCGAACTAGAAACAAGTATGCGAGCGGGGAGAAGCGAGTATGTGAAAACGGGCACTGGCTTGTGTTTTAAATTCATAGTAAACTCAAATAGTGCACTGAAATTCACATTGGATATATGATCGCTCTTATCTGCAAGCGTTCATCACCGAGTACCGCTGAGTAAATTTTATCGTTGACAGCTTTTATTGCTGTGATCACATGCGCGGGCGCAGGGGGACGACCGGCCTCACCTCACTCTGCATAGAAGCGCCCGCGACATTTGTTGTTTTTATATTTTATTCAATTTAACATTATACCTTTATATATACAGTCCACACTCATTTTATTGAAGATCCAAAGTAGTAAAATCGTAAGACCTACATAGGGCAAAGAGAGCTTCAACCTACGGGTAATACGAAGGTTAGCGCTAAGCATGTATGTAAATTAGGCAAATACGTTTCCATAAATTCCAACTCCTGTTATCCCAGGTGTCCCAGGACTTGGCTGCATTCAAATCCTGATTTTCTTCATGACGGCGTCGATACTGGTGCACAAGAGTACCAATGTTGGGTTAAGTTTTATTAGAATAAAAAAAAAAGGTGTTAAAATACTTTTTGTTTCAGATTCAGACCAGCTAGCGTATTCGGTGAGAGAGTACATAACATTTGAGGAATGGCCCACACCGCGTGGGTTGCGGGTTCGTGACCGAGCGAGTACTGTTAAAGTTAACTCACATTGCACTGATGCTGGTTGGTATTTAACTCTTGAATAGTTAGTTCAATGTATTTTTCTACCGTACTTTATATGATGTGGTTGCTATTGAAACACTATTAAAATCTGGTATCCTTTTTAGAGCTCCGTAAAATTGGTACATAATAGTGATGCCACGCCTCTATAAGGCACTGGTTCCACCGTTAGCGAGGAAGCGTAAGCTACCGGCGATTTTCTCGCCCAAGAAAGGAACACAATCGCTCTCGTATAAATAAAAAAATTAATATACATTTATAGTTCATCGCTGGCTCTCTTCCCAAGTTGATCGCAGCGATAAAAGTTTTCAACTATAAAACTCGCTGAGCGGTACTCGGCGATAAACATTTCCACCCAAGTCAGACGTTTGTGTGATGAACATGTCTTTTTGTCTGGGTGTAATTATCTATATTGACTATGTATGTACAAAACAATAGATAGATGTATATCAGTTATCTGGTTTCCATAGTAAAAGTTCTGGTTAGTTTGGAATCAGATAACCATGTGTGTTAAGGTCCCGTCGAAGCTGAGAGCAGAAGCTATTAATGTTTAAAACTATACATTAAAGTCATCTTACCTATTAGATCGATGTACGCCACCTATCGGATTATGTATAAGAAGTAGAGGGAAGGTGTTACAAGTGCAATCCTTCTGCGTGGACGCCGGTAAACTTACTGTCCGTATATCGGTAGAAATTGAAATCATTCATATAATATTTTGTAAGATAAACACAATGCCGGATTTAGAGTTCTACAGGCCCCGGGGCAACAAATATTTTTTATAAATAAAATGCTTATCAGCAGTGGCGTAGCGTACCTTGACGGGGCCCCGCATAAAAATTTGTTTGGTTGCCCTTTCTCACACTGCTCTCCGTGGTTTATCATCGTATGTACATTATTATTGATTATTGTGGGATTCCCCCGTTGAAGTAAATAACTTAAACGGGGAAATCCCGCAGTCCGCGTTAATCGATTTTAGGTGTTGCCAACTTCTGAACGCACACTTTACTCGGGAAAAATATTTCTTTATTGACGTCATTATTGAAATAAAAACAATTGGGTAGTGTTTATGCTGCTCATCAGGATCATTTGAGATTTTGATATTTTAATGATTGCCTGATGGGTCTGTTAATATTTAAATGGTATCATGTTTGTACAAAGTACTATGGGTAAAAGGTTAAACACGAAAAAAAAAATACTTGTCTGAATTAGATTGCTTTTCCAAGGCCCTCTTTTGTAAAGGCCTCGGGGCTGTAGTCCTCCCCTACATTCGACCCTGGTTATATATGTAATCAAGGTTCGAAACTTCGTGTTGATAATTAAGAATCTGTAATGTAGTTCCATTGTAGACTTTATTAAGTATTTAAAGATGGCATTAGTAGGTTGTAAACATAGATAGTATTTTTAGGTAGACACATTTTAAAGAGCATTGTCTATCTCTTTCTCCTCATCTCTTAGCGATTGAGATGGACATGGTTTGCAACAGGTTTCGGTGTTCGCCAGTGCGAATTAGTAGTTATATTAGTGGCAGACACGATGAACAATATAGATTAGGTAATAAAACTAATTAAAAAAATTATCTGACTTCAAAAAAGTCAGAGTTAAGAAAAGAGTGGAAATTTGAACACAAAGTGCCTTGTTTGATTTTATTATTATTATATTTTTAGTAAGAGGGCGAGCCGAGTAAAAGTGCGAGTGTAGGTGCGAGTAGAAATGCGAGTAAAAGTGCTAGTACTAGTGCGAGTACTGGTGCGAGTAAAAGTGCGATTACTGGTGCGAGTACTGGTGCAAGTAAAAGTGCGAGTACTGGTACGAGTAGTGGTGCGAGTAGTGGTGCGAGTACTGGTGCGAGTACTGGTGCGAGTAAAAGTGCGAGTACTGGTACGAGTAGTGGTGCGAGTACTGGTGCGAGTGCTGGTGCGAGTACTGGTGCGAGTTAAAGTGCAAGTACTGGTACGAGTACTGGTGCGAGTAAAAGTGCGAGTACTGGTACGAGTACTGGTGCGAGTGCTCGTGCGAGTAAAAGTGCGAGTACTGGTGCGAGCAATGGTACGAGTACTGGTGCGAGTACTGGTGCGAGTAAAAGTGCGAGTACTAGCGCGAGGATTGGTGCGAGTTAAAGTGCGAGTACTGGTACGAGAACTGGTGCGAGTAAAAGTGTGAGTACTAATGCGAGTCAAAGTGCGAGTATCGGTGCGAGTGTAGATGCGAGTATGTCTAGTCGTAAAAATACCCCTAAGACAATCGAAGACTGGGTGAAGGATAGCAGCCGTTTACCAACTGGTAAGGGGACCGCTTTTTAAGGGTCTCTAAGGACTTTTGAAAAATATGCACACTGCCTTAAAATCCTATGCTTAATGTTTCCCCAGCTCTCGGACTGTAACTTCTGTAGGTATTTTCTTATTTACATTATATATTTATTAATATTTATTACAGGTTTAGTTGTGGATGGAAGTGTTTCTTTTCCTTTCAACGATGGCACGGAGGCCATGTTGGAGATACATCCAGAGGATTCACTTATGACGGTACATATGGACAACTCGCTGCCATACTGAAATACCTCACGCGTGTTCACCTAAAGGTGTAAACAGGAGGTGAATTCAACGTTTCCCTAGTGTTATTTTATCCTTTTGACACACGAAGTCCACTTCGACAAATTATCTTATATTTCAATAGGGTAAAAATCACAAGGTATAAAAATCTGACTTGAAATAGTCCATCAGCAAGATTGTAAAAAAATGTTAGACACGTATTTTCAGCTTTGTTATTGAAATGATATAACTATAACTAACATTTAAGGTTATGAAGTCAGAGTGCGCGACGTCATACCTCTGTACCTATAAAACTTATCTAGGACTGACATAATTCGAGATTACGCCGGGCGTAGCCGTACGGTCTTATTCATAAAAATCTTCGAAGACTCTTTAGTTAAAATGGACTTTGTCTCTTTCTTACCATCATAAATGTCAACATGACAACAAAGACAAACGAATTATAAACCTATTTTAGCTATAATGAGCTATAAGAGGTTCATGAATACGAGGGTTAATCTTAAGGTTACACAAAAAAAAGAAAAATGCGTGTTCAATATTTTTAATTTCGGGGGGAGTGTGATGAAAGAGCGAGGCTTTGAAAGATATGATTTTTATTTACAAAAATAAATCAAGTTCTACCGAAACAAATTTTGTTTTCGTAGAACTCTCATATATTTTTTGTTTTATTATTTTCTATCCAGTGTTGCTAAGTAAAAAAAATAAACTAAACTATGGTAGTATATAGTTAGAAAAATTATATCGGCTCTTTCAAAGCTTGGCTCTTTTATACACACTCTCCCTATCTGACGGACAAAACAAAGAAAAACACTATTAACCTGAAGCTTTTATTGTTCACCGGACTTTCTCCGCGAGCCATTTATAAACGGATCGAACCGGTGCACAGAAGCTTTATTGAAATTTACTTAATACCTGTTGATACGTGCAATGTGTGTTTTAGGGCATTTGTTAAGTTAAGCGTGCGCACGCGACGGGTACAAAGTAGGCAGATTTAACTAGGTACGCGTCCGTGATATTAACGGGCCATTTACATAAGGACAACAGCCGGGACAGGACAGTAAGACAGGACAGCAAGCCACTACAAATACGCTGCATTTGATTGTCCTCAAGACAGTTGTCCCCATTTACACGATGCTCTTTAGTGGCCTGCTGTCCTGTCTGTTATTATCATTGTGTAAATGACCCATTAGGGTTGCTTATCGCTGCTCATACAATCAATTAAATATAGATACGCAAGGCAACGACGCGTGCGCACGTTTAACTTAGCAAACGCCCTTAAAAATTGGTTTTGACAAGCTTTAAACGAAAATTACTGTCTCCAAGTCATCTTTGATAGAGCACAGACGTCAATTTTGTGCTTTGGTTGATCATTACCACAGTCAGAGTAGGACAAAATTTTTGTTTCAAATCCTTGGAGCATGTGAACGAATGACTTGGGAGTTATGCCCGAGCAAATGAAAAAAATATATAACTATGTACTTCCGAATTGAGTAATTTCTTATTTTGAAGACGGTTATAAGTGTTGTAAAGTCTTAATATAACAGTCTTATTTATAAAACTTATAACGCATCTAAGGGCTCACTATTAAATATTTTTTGATAGAATAAAACTGACAATAGATAAACCGTTTAACTCGCGTATCGCCTATCGCCAAGATTCTGACTCCTTAAGCTGCACAGACAGTGATGATGATTCAAGCGATATGGATATTAGTGACGAATAGTCTTACATTACTTTAATCTGTGGTTAAATAGTTCTTTATGAGATTTAATTAATGTTTTATGACTTTGTACCTCAGATGGCGATACGCGAGTTAAGTAAAAAGCTAAATGTACTTAGTATAAAGTAATTCGTATTTTGAGTTAGTTAATCAGAAACGATAAAATAAGTATCTATTTTATATGATTTTAAAGTCGGTGCCAAGTAAAATGATATCTTAACTTTCTAACAACGCTTGTTGTAGTACCTATGTACTCAAATAAAAAAATAATTTTGAGAATCGATCCACAAAATATGGGAGAAGTCGGTGAACACACTTAAAAAAATCATATATGTAGTTTTAAAAATAGAACCTCTTTTTTTGAAGTCGTTTAAAATGACGATTAGACACAGGGAATTTACTATAGCGAGACTTTTAGATGTGTTAAAAGTTTTTATGATAGTGGGGTAAGTGTTTATGATGCCCTCTTAAATATTTAATTAAAAGTAAAAGTGTGATAGTTTTGGTTAAAAAAACTATAAATGTGTTATTCCTGTATCATTCCTGATAGTATTTAGTTCCTGTAGATTTCTAACTGGTAAAGGCTTGATCAATCAAGAAGCGTATTTAGCGCGTCAATACCCTAAAAAATCCTGTTCCGGTATTACTAGTTCATTATCCTCGGTACCGAGTATTTATTTAATTTTATTTTGGGAAACAAACAGATACAAAATTCTTTATTACTATTAAATTACTCACAATACATTATCAACATAAAATAATCCCTTCGCTACCGTACCGATCGTTCTTACCCTTGATGCTAGACTTATTTTTGATGCTATTTGAAACTTACAGGTGTTACATAATATATAATTAAGTACGTGTGATATTGACCATTTCCTAAAGGGAAGCCGATGGGAATCGGCTTGTATGGACACTTCGGCACTGATAGCTACTTGATACCGCACCCAACTCATTGGATGATTGTAAGAAAGCGTTACATAGACTGACTATCCACAGCTAGAAAATACATATTTTTGCATCACTAGCGATGGTGAAATGAAATGAAATGAAATGAAAATATGCTTTATTTTTTTCGAGACGCGAGTCTACTTAGAAATAGTTCAATTTCTTTTCCTACCGTGCAGTGAATGACTGGCAACTACTGAGAAAAACTGCCAAAAAAACTCAGTAGGCTTTTTTCTTTTTTAAATGAAGTACTTATATCTATTAAATTTTTTTTTGTTTATTGTGTTGAATTAGATAGATTAGGTATTCAGTGATTCTTAACACGTGCTAAATACGCTTTCTGTTTCAAGTAACCTTACGCTAAATCGTTTGGTTTAAGTAATAAGTCCCTATATAGATATGCTTGTAGCCTGTAGCGGTCACCCGCTTCGGTTTTGGTGCAATATGATTCTGTCGCAGCGTATACTGTTTTGCAATAATTATCTATCAAAATGCTAAGATGCAAATGTAAAATGTAAGTTTTATTAACACAAATGCTCCTTTCATAGATTTGTGCATAAAAATCTTTTGCTTTGACGCGTTGACTTAGTAGAAAGAGGGGTTGGGAGAGGGTTAAATTTTTGTCAATAGTTCTAATTAAGCATAAGAGTTAAGATTCTGAAATTGATTGAAAAGTATTGAAAATAAAACTTGCTGCCTGAATTTTACTGTGATTAATGTAACGTGCACTTAATTTTTTAACTAGTAATTAAAATATTGCGTTGACCAGAATCTTATGACAACATCTGATGGACTTCAAGTACATTTCTGTGTTTTTGTAGTGTTACATAAGTATAACTCACGCCAATAGAGAAACTTATCAAAAATGGCGGCCCTCTTACTCGCACTTTATTGCTGTCTTTAGTCACACTCGTCGGTACAGTACACAAAAAAATCTATTTTATTTAACTATGAGCAGCGGTGGCGCAGCGGTACGCGCTTCGCCTTAGAAATATTTTGTCGTGGGTTCGATTCCCGGTCGTGCTCACACTTTGTTGTGTGAATTGTTTTGTCTCCGCTGCTCAATATCGGACATGTGACATCCACCTACCCGCGCTCGGCCAGCGTGTGTGGATTAAGGCCTAAACTCTATTAACTCGTAAGACAGTTGAGAGAAGACCCGTGCCCAGTAGTGGGACACTAAAAAGGGTCGAAGGTATGTATTCAATGTTAGGCATTAGGATTTGTAGGATCTAAGAAAATAGGTAATCCGCTGTTACTTGCTTATTTTTTTTAAAACAACCAAGGTCTATATTAAAAAAATTCTTTTATCAGACTAACTTGTTTTGCTGACGGTCCAAACTGTCATTACAAGCCGCCATTTTAATATATTAAAAAATATATATATATTGAAAAGGTTCATAAAGCACATTGTTACTGCAACACTCGGCGAATGTGAGTGCGAGCAAGACGGAAAGAAGAGTAACCAACAAAAATGTATATTGCAATGTTGTTTATTACAAATTTCAAGTGACATACGATTCGGGAGATACTGGTCAACATTAACTATGTTTAATTTTAAATATAAGCATAATAAGTTAAGACTGAAATTATTTAGATATAAATCGGAAAGCCCTGTGTTTGGCACTGCAATTGTGCCAGATTGCTATTAATTTCAATAACAAATAGCAGCATCAGATAGCATGCTATTGCTAATTATTAATAGCTAGTTATTAGCAATTCACTATTTTCGTTTTAGCATAATGCGATTGACAAGTGAGACGTTGACGTTGCTATAAAAGATATAGAACTAGTATTTTCTTAAATTTACGCGAATATCACACATTGAAATAAGCTATTGTATAACGGCTATGAAGTCTGAAAAGACTTTGAAACGTCGGGATTTAAAATCTAAAATAAACCGCGATAAAATTCGTTATAAAATCGTATTATTTAGATGTAAAACTAATTTACTAAACAAATAAAAAGCTACAACGAACGTAGTGCAATTCTTATCAGTTAACAATAATAAATCAGATGTCAGATGGTTGACGTTGAAAATCACTGTCAATAATATATATTGGTATGCTAGCACTATTGCAATGTCAGAATTTAGACTAACTCAAAATTTTCTGTACTTGTGGTGCGTTTTTTCTAATACAGGATACAGGTGTAACAAAATCGATGGCCGCTTCTAAGGGTGGTTAAGGTTTTCTCTATTTTAAAGTAAAATTAACACAACAGCATATTAAATTATGTGTCGTACAATGAATTATCTTGTTGGTTTTTGTTGCTTCTTCTTTATATCAGTATTTATTGAACTATTGTGAGATTTCCATATTTGCTTTTCAGTCCATCACAGTGGTTAGTGGCAATTATGTGTGTGTTCTAAATACCAAAAAAGAAATGGTTTACTTGATGGCCAGAAACTCGTAGTAAGATCACTGTCATTTAATTACTCTTGTTGATTTCAGATTGACATTAAAATCGTTCATTTATATAATTAAATCACGAAATTCTATGTAACATATATTTTGCACCTAGAACAAATGATTGAAGACAAAAAAATTGACCTTCAATGAGACGAGCATTTTAACGACAATTCTTTATATTTTCTTTCTCTTTCTGGCCTCTTACAATGGTCAAGTGTGAGTGGAAAAAAAATCATCTTTCTAAATTTATCTTCTTTCTAGACGCAAACTCCAGTGATTTATAGAACTTTATGCATAAGAAATGAAATGCACTTAAAGACCGGTGTCAATGTCAATATGGCACCTGTCATGCTTTTATATTAAATGTCAAAATTGTTATTGAAGTTGCTTTTTTAATTATTCTAAAATGTAATCCAAAAGCACGCGCAATATTTTATTGGTTGTTTAGTTGTAAGATTATTGTTTCTCGTGTTTTATACTTTTACAAATATTATATACAAATACATATATTGGTGAATATATATTCAGTTATCGAATTGAAACTTTTATTTACTTTTGCGTCGCTCTTGCACCCTGTTATAAAGGCTTCTTCAAAGAGAAAACGTATTTAACGCCAGTTAAGGCGTAAAAGCCTGTGCCGAACAAGTTCTGGCACCTCATCTAAGCGTCAAATTCAAATTCAAATTCAAATTATTTATTTTGTGAATAATAGGTACATTTAAGGTGGTACAAATTATATTAAGTGCCTCTATATTCTGCCACTTATGTAGCGTCGTGTCGCGTACTTCTGGCGCGTTCTGATACGTCCCTATGTGACGAAGCCTTTTGTCTTATTAGACAGACTCTTAAAGGGCCTTGATTTTGCTATTGCAATAGTGTTGTACAGTAAAAGAACTATGCTCTAATGGTATTTCACTATCTTTAATGTCATCCGTGAAATTTTTTTTGAGGAACTTAATTATGGGACTTTAATAATAAATATTAGACCATACCATTAGCGCATCATTAGACTGCGATTAAAATTATTATAATAGCAAAATTAATGGCCTTGACATGTACAAAAAGTGCATCTGGAATTTTTAGTTACAAGTTAAGCGCTTTCATCAATCTTAGAAAAAAAGAATTTCGTAAGAAAGCGCTCTCATATAATTTATATGACGGGCCGCTGGCGTGGTCGGTATGGTGCTTGCTTTTCCCGCCGCAGCTTCGCAGGTCGTCGATTCGATTCCCACACAAACCAGACATTTGTGATGAACTTGTCTCTTTGTCTTGATTCTGGGTGTAATTATCTGTATAAGTATGTACTTAGAAAAGAAAAGTATTATATTATGTAGTATATTATTGAGATCAGATGACCGTGTGTGTTAATGTCCCACTATATTACTATTTTTCAGATTGGTGTAAGGTTCTAAATAGATTAATAATAACGAAAATAAAACAAAAAGTCATATCAAGTCAGTATATATTGTTAAAAAATTCGTACACAGCTCACCGTTGATATAGTTCCAGAACCCCATTGTATTAAATCAGTTAAAATTAATAATAGTTAGAACAAAAAAACAATGGAGTAGTATGAAACTTATATCAAAATGCTTCGTTGTTACTTTATACAGATTAAAGTAAAACGCATTGTCCAATGGAATTTAAAAAAATATAAATAGTACTTTCCGAAAATGTAGGCAGCAAATTCATAATGATGACAATGCATGCATAATTTGATGCATTACAAAAATAAACAAATGTATAAAAAGAATAACTTTTTTTCTATAAATTCTCAAAGGACAATGTTACAAGCAAAATAAAAAAAAGCAATTTAAAAACCCTAAAATAGCACCGTTTGGACGGACTGGCAGACAGAACAACTTAAAAATTAACTTAAAAAATATGGCATCCTTTCGTCCAATGATAGTTTAGCGCAATTTTAGTTTTGTAAACTAAAATTTTAACTCCTTGTGTACTTATTGAAGAATTGTTCCCGCCACCTTTCAGGAATAAAGGCCTATTTACACTGGTATAATACGCTTCTACATCACCTCTTATAAATGAAGGAATTGTAAAAATATGTCAAACCAGTTTTTTTTAGTTTATAAATAAAAAAGAGTAACTTAAATAGGTTATAAAATCACTTTTATAAATATTTCGATAATTTTTACTGTATAGGTCTTTATTGTTCTGTAATCTAGATTCACAGGCCTTTAAACCGAGTAATCTTGACTAAAATTCAGTCATAATCTACACATTACGTAATGCAAGGCAACCAGTATCAAAGTTATTAAATACTAAAATAATATTGCATATTATTAAATACGAACTAAAGCAAACACAGACATGCTATTGTATAGCATGCTATTGCATAGCATGCTATCGCATACCATACTATTGCATAGCCTGCTATAGCATGTCTATAAATGCCTTTACGATGCATACAAATCAATATTATCACAAAATATTGCTATACAACATATCTATGGTTTATAAACAACATTTATAAACCATAAAGTAATTTCTAAAGTATTTGGAGTGAATAAATGCTTTAAAAATAATTATTTAATATATTTTTGACATCGATGCACTCCGATTATTATGGTAAAATTAATATTATAATAATATGGTAGTTTACTAAAATACCTTACAACTAATATAATATGACTGATTCGTTGTGAAAAATTGAACACAACTGTTTTTATTTATACAAAGAACACCGTTGTTTGTTCTAATTATTTAAGTCCATAAAAATGGCGAATTTTTAAGTTACGTAAATACCACTAAAGTAGTTTTAAAATTCGATGATAATGATACCGATGGTTTATTAAATATGTCCAAAATTAAATGGCACTAAGCACAATGATACACACTCATCATAGTCTAAGAGCCAGACGCTACATTTATAATTTTAAATGAAAAAATGCGTTATACGAGCACTGCGGTAAAAGCATTTGGAATGGCATTTTTTTCAATGTGTGTATAACACACCTAGCTTGTGTGTGAATACCCAGTGTTCGTGTAAGGCCCGCTGTAAAGTGAGCTGCCGGTCCTGGAGTAAGTCTTGGGATTTCGTCTTCTAGCGAGGATGCAAGCGATTGCAGTAATCACACATATCATCAGGATAACGCCAGCGATACAAATACCAATTGCGAAGTTACGCTGGGATATGCAGATTTCATCTTCTTTCTGAAAATTTATAATATAAATATTTAGTATTTTATGTATCTCCTCATCACTCATACATAGATGGTGTCCTCACATGCAGCATTTGTCAAAGGAATTTGTCAGCTAATATTGGGTACACTTACCAGCCATGTGAGGACACATCTTTAACCATACAGAAGAAGGTCACCGTTGCCGAAATCTGCATGAAATGATCCATTCATTCATCACTCAGTCATTACTTCAATCCTATTTAATGTCCAACTACTGTGCACGGGTCTTCTCTCAACAAGTTGAGAGAGTTTAGGTCTTAATTCACGCTTGTGAAGTGCGGGTTGGTGGATGTCACATATCCTCAAATGATTACAGTTCTTAGACATTCCAGTTTCTTCACAACAATTAACACAAAGGTGTGTGCGTGACCGCGGCTTTATATTTCAAAGGCGAGGCCGATATCGCTACGCCACCGATGCTCATAAATAGGCATATTACGCTATATGAAATTTACAATAAAATGTGTGAAATACCTTTTCACTAGTGACTTCATCGTTATCAAGCGAATCAGCCTCGTTCACGTAGAGCCCCTTGAACACTTCGACAGTGGCGGGAGAGCCCTCATCATCGCGGCGAACACGTCGTTTGTGTGAACATGGCTCCTGGACCATAAATAAAGAAATATTAAAAAAAACTTGCAAACAAACCGCATTTTATAGTCTTTAACGAAATTAGGTAAAAAATATTACCCAAATTCGGGTTTATCCTGAATTTAGGCTACTGTAGCATTTCTATGCATGTCACGACTTTGTGGGTTGAAACCTGCGCTAGACCAAACAATTTTTGGAATAATTCCAATTTCTCTGCACTAGTTAGTCAGGAAAATGGTGGTAGTAAAGCCTGGAGTGTTTAGCCATTGGTCCTGCACCCTATTTCTTACCGGCTATGTCAGCCTATCCGTTCCACCGGAATCTAAGAGTGCAGGAATTGAGAGGGCACAAATATTTGGCTTCACTTAGGCATGCGCTATAATTATTTCCTGCGAACTTGGCTAGTCAGTTAAGGGTTACCACCGTAGCTAAATACAAAATGAATCATCATTTAATGATGATTCACTTGAACCCTTTATTAGTGTCCCATTGCTGGGCGCGGGCCTTTTTTCAACGGCGTTTGCGGCGGCGTTGAGAGAGTTTAGGCTTTAATCCACACACGCTAGCCAAGTGCAGGTTGGTGGATGTCACATGTCTTCGAATGATTAGTACTTAGACATGCCGGTTTCCTCACGATGTTTTCTTTTACCGATATTGAGCAACAGCTATGTAGCAATTCACGCAAGAATGTGTGGGCACGGCTGGGAATCGACCCCACGACGTTGTATTTCTAAGGCGAGGCCCTTGCGCCACTGCTGCTCATTAGTGAGATGATGATTAGCGTTTAAAATTAGTACAAAATTCATCCATTCTCCATATCCTTCAAACGGACAGCATCGCATCGGACAGAAACGAATGCAGTCGCATGCGGGTCACGTGAGTTTGCGTTTGGCAGGATGTCGACGCATGCCTACGGCCGGTTCCATACTATCGGTGCACAAGCGGTCTGCAGAGCGTGCTCTACGAGAATAAATTTAATATTGACCACGCCTTCAAGCGCACGTGGCGTTATCCGAACGGATTCGATAACATGCGGACGGAGCCTAACGCGCGTCGCAGAACACCACCGGCTGCATGCGTCACATGAAAATAGACGTGAAACACTATTTTAAAGATATAATTTCGTTTAAAAATTTTATAATTCGTTCCTTTCCGACGTGATGCTGTCAGTTTGATGGAGATAGACCCTTACGGATTATTCATAAAAATCTTAAAATACGTTTTAGTTAAAAATGACTTTGTCTCTTTCTTACTAGTATAAAGGTCAAAATTACAGACGAAGACAAACGAATTATAAACCTATTTTAGCTATAATGAGCTTATAAGACCATTATGAATACGGACAGAGGTTATTCTTGAAGGAAGAAGGCTATGTACTCACACAGTCAGTAGGGTGGTTCAGATCACATAGCTTGACCTCACAAGTGTAGTACACACTGGCGGTGTAGGGAAACTTGTGTGCTGGGAACGAGACACGCGCCAACTGTCGCTCGCTGGAGTATTGGAACATGCCCATTATCTCGCCGTCCAACGGGCAGCTGTAAACACGGAAATTGGTTTAAGAATATTTAGCTTCATGGGAATAAGTGTCGGTGATCGTTAAGTATTCATTTCTTTGGCTTGGCTGGAAATACGATCTTATGTGATGTCAGGTCAGTCGTGCTGATTAAAATTATGCAAATAGGTACTTTTGCATCTTATATTTTGTGATATATCATCATTATGTGATGGACATAGATCTCCGTAATTAGTGCCAATTCATCTGAATGATCAAAATGATGCGATCGGGCAATGATCAGTTTGCCCCCTATAGTTGGTAGCGAATTATCGTTGCCCCATAGCAGTCCACTGGACATATCTAACTACACCTCCCGAAATACGCCATTTTCATCCTGTCTTCAGCTTGTCGCATCAAAAAAATCAAATCAAAATCATTTATTCACATGAAGTACAGGTAAAAAAAAGGTGACAAATGTAAGTACAGCCATATTACGCCATTTAAAGGCATGCAAAAATCAAACAAACATACTACGTTAATTTTAAAATTCATTTCAACTATAAAACCAGCTGTGTATCCATCCAATTTCCAACGCTATTTCCCAAATGGCCATAACACCTAATACACCTAATTAGAAGGACAATTCTATTCTCTATTTCTCTGTGTGTAGGTACTCTTTCCGAGATGGTTGTCTATGGCACAATAAGGTAAGCACTGGTGATCCAATTGACAACTAGCTTTGTTCCCTTGCTGGTGTCGGACTGGCAATAGGAACTACTGACTTTAAGCTGGCTGTCACTTACCCATCATCAGCGATAAGACTCTGTTCTGCCCACCCGAGACCGTCCCGCACGGAGCACTCGGACACGAGCAGACCAAACTGACGCTGCTTCTCCAGAGACACCACGAGCGTCAGAGTATCGCCGATTTTTACGTTTGACGCCACCTGCAAGCATTATGAACAACATTAACGCTGTATAAACTTCGGTGAATGCAGCGCTTGCCTCTGTCGTTGACACCAACAGACGAAGCCGAAATGGAATCCATTTCAACTCAGGCAGCGAAGTACACCAATATCGGTGATTATACCGTTGATAATGCCTGCCCTATTGTTCATTTCATATGTAAATTAAAGGGGACAAAGGAGTATTAATTTCAGGTAGCTACCAATCTTTATTTACTGTACTAACTTGTTTATCTTCGGGGTCTCCCTTGTAAATTTTCATTGATACTGAGGGAAGCAGCCCTGAGTCCTCGTCAAATTCGTCTTCGCCACTGAAATTTTAAAGTGGAGCATTTATTATTTTTTTTAGAAAGGTATCTACAAATTAAAGTTTCAACGTCTTATGTTTTAATCAATTTTGCGCCTGATCATGCTATTTCTCATCACAGGTTTGGTGTCAGAAAACTAGTGATGTGGCATCTTATGCTCGATACAAGCATCGCCACACAGCATGTTATATCGCCGATCCAGCATCTGTTTAAGTTTATTTTCTAAAAGTTTGCGCACCGCACGTTTTCATGTACTAAAACTAAAAAATTGAGGACATTTGACATCTGTGTATGCGTGGATTGTCTAAATACTCAAGACTCGTAAAGATCAATGCCCATGAGTATATCACAAAAAGGTCTGTTCTCTCAAAGATTTCTTGCAATAGGTTACTTACTTGTTACTAAAATCATCCGATAAAGAGTTAGTAAGTCGATCAGCTCGGGGCCTGTACAGGTGGAACTGCGTCAGGTCCCGCCGCTTGTACCGGCAGCGGACATGGTACCCTCGCCCCTGGCCGGTCACCAGCCGCAGATGTGGCTGGACTATCACGTTGTTGAAGTATTCAACTGTGCCATCGTCCTGAAATAATATTTACCACTGTTAGTCAGACTGCTTAAATGTCATCGATCTAATACAATGGGGGCAAGCACAAAGTAGTCGATCGCCCTAGGGTCGAGAGTTATAATTTTAACATACATCATAGAGTCACGCCTGTTACCCGAAGGTATAGGTAGAGGTGAATATCACCCACTTTTCGCCGGCTATGTTTAGGTCCCACGTATGGGGGGGGGAGTCAATTCCAAACTACGAGCTGCAACTAAGCTTCTCTAAACATATTAGAAAAGTCGTTTTTGCGCGACCCGAGAATCAAAAGATCTCGCGGTTTTTAAACAAACACGCTTATCAATAGACCTCCGAGGCAGTTTAGTTGGGTTCGGAGAATAAGGTATATTAAATTTACTTAAAATCGTTCCAGACGGTTTCCTCTGAAAATCGTGCGTAGGCGCACTACCTCGGCAATGACGTCACGTCCCCCTATTGTTTATAAATCATTGACCCAACCCTAACGTCTGCTATGGTATAATTTACCGTGAATTTGAAATTGGGACTTATTAAATTAGGAACTTTATGCAACAATAAAGCAAGGCCGTCTACGGAACTCGAGATATTCATTACAGTTTTTCAACCGTGTGTATACCTGTGTATACCTATAAACAGCTCAAATACATTACCCTATTTTGCAACAGTCGGGTGAAATGTAGATGAAATATAAAAGGAAAAAATAGGCCAAGTGCGGATCGAACTCGCGCACTGAGGGTTACTTACAATCTTTTAGGTATTAAGACTTGATACTTCTACGCCTTCATGAGAAAAGGGGTAAAAGTTTGTAATTATTAAAAAATGTGATGATATTCAAAACGTAAGGTTTTCGGAATTTTTCCTTTAGGTGTGCTACTAAACAATCTTTTATGCCAAATTTCAAGATTCTAGGTCGACTGGAAGTTTGTCACGGTTTTGTCACCTGTGGTTACCGTGACACCCTGGCCAGGATGCGCGAAAGAACACCCGGGGGATTTTAGTTCGGGGAACCAGTATGAAGTCCCACATACCCTGCGCCGAGAAATAGACAAATGTTATTATACAATTGACGAGTTTTTTAATGACAATTCACTAATATGACTGAGTTTATCTATCTCTTCAAATTTTCTGTTGACTAAATTATTGTATCTTTTATTTTGTTTTATTATTATTGTTATTGTTTTTTCCAATTTTAATTTAATTGTATTATAAATTGAATTAAATTGTAGGAAATGTATGCACCTACTAAACATAAATATTTGTATGCCAGTGCGGCAAAACATAGAGTTCAGTGTTAGTCTTAAGAGCTTGAAATATATTAACCACGTATGTTTGACAAATAAAAATTATTCTATTCTATTCCGACACAGGGCGGGGGAATCCATAAAAGAGGTAAACAATAAAAAAACGACTTGAAATATTCTTTAGGTTTTTATTCCCTTGCGACTCGTAACTGAGTTTCAAAATATGCGGCTTATATTACTATTTCTTTTGATAGCGTTGAGATAGCAGTTTAATTTTGTAACAGATTTAGACCTCAGTATTTGATATAAATTTCAATATAATGACTGTACGCGTTCATAGCATAAGTAAGTATGGTAATTTCATACTTACAACCCAAAAGGGGTTGAAATTATTAAAAAAGTTTATATTATTTAATGTAACTGATAAATTATGCGTTTCACAATTTCCCCTCTATCTGTTCTCCTCTATCTGTTCTATTAAACGTTGCTTCGGATCAAATTTCAAGTTTCTGAGTTTACGGGAAGTACTCTGTAGGTATTGATTCCCTTGCGAGTGTCGAAAAGAAGCGGCATAAACGGCTGTATCTTTTGATTGCGTTTGTTTTGAAAAAATGTTTTTAATAGCTCCAAGGGAGAGTAGACCTGAGTATTTGATATGAATTTCAGCTTTAGAAAAAGTGACAGACAGACAGACGGACCACGAAGTGATCCTACAAGGATTTCATATTTTCCTATTGGTCGGAACCCTAAGGTATGGAACCTTAAAAAATGAAAAATGTTTATTGTCAACATTAATTCAAATTACACCGATTTAGATATACATAGATAGATGATTAGTGGTGGAGCAGCGGTATACAGGCCTCGCCTTAGATTTATAAGGTCGCGGGTTCGATTCAAATCTTTGTGTGACTTTTAACATCGCCGGTGCTCAATATCGGTAAAATAAAACAACGTGAGGAAACCGGTATGTCTAAGCACTAATCATTCGAGGACATCCCGCACTTGGCCAGCGTGTGTGGATTATGGCCTAAACTCTCACAATTCGTAAGATAGTTGAGAGAAGACCCGTGCCCAGCTTGTTGAAGTCAACTTGTCCAATTTGATCGCTATGTCGTCGGTGACTTTAGCTTTTCTGCGGGTCTCATCACGCTAAGAAACTCCGAGCATAGCTCTCTCCATATCCCGCTGAGCGACCTTGAGTTTATTTATAATGCCAGCTGTGGAAGACCACGTTTTGGTTCCAAATAACATCACTGGCAACACACACTGGTTAAAGGCTTTTGTCTTAAGGCTTCGGAGAAGTCTTTTATCGGATACACTTCGGAGAGTGTGCGTTGGAATTACACAATCTTATTCCCCCATTCCCGTTCTTCCATCGGATAAGTAGACGTAGTAGTACGGCTATGCGCCACCGTTATATGGTACGGGTACACAAAAAGCGCTTTGCTTCCACTATCATTGTGCGAATTGTCAAATTGTGGAATTCTTTGGCGGCATCTATGTTTCCCGATAGCTATAATCTGGTGGTCTTCAAGTCACGAGTGAATCGGTATTTACTGGGTAAGCGCGTTACATCGTAGACTGCATCATTGCTTCACATCAGGCAAGTTGTGGTCAAGCGCAAGCCTATTTTAGATTTAAAAAAAAATACTGATATCATAACATACCTACGTACAAATGATTAAATAAATAAAAACAGTCGATTTGAGAAGATTTTTGAGGTCAGTTGAAAATCATCAACATTTTCCCTTTCTCACACAACTTAGTTGATATAATCCTGGCCATATGAGTGTCCACGCCTCCGACTCAAGGTTGTTTGAAAGGCCACTTGTGTTTCACCAAATCGGTCACTTACAAAAACAGGTTGTTTATATTACCTGCCTACCTTCTCCTAAATGTTGAAACTATACAGATCTACAAGTTCTGTTACCTATTTATAAAATCCTGTCGTGAAAAATCTAACTTGTTAGCGAGTTTGCTTAGTAATGCGAGGTCTGTTTAAATCTCGGATAGAGAAAAATTTTGTTATTCTTATACTAAGCGACGCAGGCGGAAGTTAGTAATCTTCTAAATATATAAAAGAACAAACTGTCTGGAGACTCAAAATTTGGCACATAGGTTCCTTATGGGGTCTAGGGGTGCACTAAGAAAGAATTTTTCAAAACTCTCCATTTAAGGGGGTGAAACGGGGTTCCAAAGTTTGTATGGAGTAACAAGATTAGTGAGACCAATTTCGCGGGCGAAGCCGCTGGCGGAAGCTAGTAAACAATATTTCTACTCTCGCAAGGAAACCTAACTACTAACAATTTTACTAACTACCAGAACAATTTAAACAACAACTGGTTACTTTATCAAAAGTTATTTATAAGATCTCATAGTTATGTAAGTAGTAATTGTGGTCATTTATTACCTATTATCTGGTCGATGGGTTCGACCTTCCACATCCTGTAGGTAAGTACTAAATAATGAAACTTGACTTAGGTATAATTAAGGAATTATTCCAGTAAAATCTATACATAATTCCATTATTTATGACGGGCCGGTGGCGTGGTCGGTAAGATAATTGCTTTTCACGCCGCAGGTCGTGGGTTCGATTCCCACCCGAGACAAACATTAGTGATGAACATTTGTGTTTGTGTCGAGTCTGGGTGTAAATATCTATTATAAGTATATTTATTTACAAAAGAAAAGTATTATATGTATAGTATATACCTACCAGTTATCTGGTTTCCATAACACAAGCTCTGCTTAGCTTGGGACCAGATGACCGTGTGTGTTAATGTCCCATAATATTATTATTATTATTATATTATATTTATTTCTTTATTCTATTAATGCATGGAATCAATTAATTAAAACGCTTGGAATTATGTCGCTCTAATTCAACACACTAAACAAACAGAATGTAATAGATATAAGTACTTCATTTAAAAAAGATAAAAAGCCTACTGAGTTTTTTGGCAGTGTTTCTCAGTAGTTGCCAGTCATTCACTGCACGGCAGAAAAAGAAATTGGACTATATTTATGTAGACACGCGTCTCAAAAAAAATAAACCATATATTCAGTCATTTTCATTTTCAATAAGTATATATAATATATTTTGTGACTCTGAAGACGGTTGAGATACAAATATTTCCAGGTGATAACTAAAACGGATTGCAAGTTGGAGCAACAAAAAAATAAGAAAAGGAATAGGTAGGTACCTATTTATGTCTAATATCTACTTTCAAACATTGTTACATAAAGTTACTTTAAGAATTGAGGCCAACTGACAGAATCGAGACATGCTAATACACTCAGATTGCTATGAGAACTTACTTTACTCACTGCCTAATTAGGTGATGTTACATTACTTTTGTGTGCGAAATATCAAATACTGGCTTTAAGCAAGGCCCAGCTTATATTTAAAGACTACTTAAGACTGGCGTAGGGAGACTAGGTACATTACCTGACTAGGTTAGTGACTCGTAGTCTTATTGACAAAAGGGCTAAAATGTTTTAATCGTCGACAGGGCTATGTTTGTTTTTACCTTTCTTTAAAATACCGGTGCGGCGTTTATTTTACAGACTAGCCCACAAATGAAACACAAATTTTACTAAATGACTATAACGTACCATAAAATTCCTTTTATCAAACAATTATGTAAAAGATGTAAAATAATTGACACTTCGCATAAGGTGTATAAATTGCACAATTTCTAAAATCGTTATGCAAATGTTTTATTAGTCACACCTACGTTTAGATCTTCAATAACCATCACCCACGATTATTTTAAAAGAAAACAAGCAATTTTAACATCTTATACGTTTACAAACTTAACGTCTTATTTAACCGCATAAAGGTAAATTAACGTTTCCAGGCCTTTATTAATCATTTTAAGAATCTTTGTACCGAATATTGTCGAAAATTTTAATTTCAAAAAATGAATTATCCTAGTTTAACTTAAGAAACGTGGTCACCCTTAATAGCGAATTCGTAAGGAATATTCAGAAGTATTTGTTTTCAGATACAGAACATATACAATGTTGATCTGTGCTTATGTATTCAGTAGACATTTCTACTAAATGTTAGTGTCTCTGGTATTTTCTTCCGTTTTGATCTCAGGTAGGTACAGTCAATTATTTATTATACAGTCGTCAGGATTGAGGAGACAAATGAAATGCGTTTATTTATTAAATTCACTCAGTTCTACTACTTTGTCCATATGCTACAAATTCGAACACAGTTACTACTAAATGTCTTTAGAGTGGAATATAAATTGACCAATAACTTTCATGGCAATTCACGCTCTTGTGTATAGATTGAGGAGCCACATTAAAAGTATTGTATATTCTAGAATATAAACAGTATGGGGCTCAGATTTTTTGTAGACACTATACACACTTGCTACTAAATGATACAAAATTTTCAAAATGATACATGAAATACTTTCCGTGTTTCAGGTGGCTCCTCAATTCAAATGTTTGGTTTGAGGAGCCACATTCACATTGATATAACTTTAGACATATTTTACTACAAATTTCAGCATTCGGCCTACAAAATTATTTACTTCCCTACTAAATAAGGGTGCGAGCTTCCTTCTTAAATCTGAAGTGGCTCCTCAATCCTTACGGACATCATTATTCGATCAAGTTCCTTGTCCAGTTCGAAGCTTATGTGTCGAGTTATTCTCTTTGCTGACTCTAACAGACCCAGAAGCATAAGGAACTAATGTTTTCTTTTATTTTGTTCACCGAAACAGGAAGCGGACTTAAGTGAAGGTAATTTTTGTGCATTTTATTGTATTTATTGATATGTTTTATTGAGAATCAAGGACAATGACATCATCGTTCAATCACCAGTATTATACAAAATCACGACATTCATGACATACCAACATTAAAATAAATACGTAGGAAAATTTAATAAGTATGTAGAGGAGGTACCTACATTTTGTTTTTATACAAAGTAGAAAAATGCACTTAACTACCCTGCAGTTTCCCACAGCTGGGCATGAATGTTCTCTCAACTATCATAACAGTTGAGAGAATGATAGGAATCCTGGTGGTGATCTCAAAAACTACTGAAACCATTGTAATGCTGTTTTCACTATTAGTACGACAATAATTGTTCAAGAATAGTTTATACAGTATTATAATTTTCAAGATTAGCACATCTTATTGCACCCATACGAAGCAGGGGGAGGTTGTTATTACCGTACCCACTTAGCGGTCACAAGGAAATGACTTCCGTCAATGTTAGCGTCAGATTACGGAATAAATAAATAATAATTAATTGTCATTAGTGAACACATCTCGAAATAATGGATTTATTACGTAAATTAATGTACATACATACATCTTCAATCACTCTTTTTTTCAATGGGGGTAGGCAGAAACTATAGAGCGCCACTTGCTACGATCTAAATATACTTTCTTAGCCTCATTAATGTTCATAAAGATAAAAAAGATTTTAGATTAAAAACAAATTCAAATTAATTTTTATCTAGTGCCTAATAGGGTGATGTTTTGTAATTAGATAAAATCTGACTAATATTCTAGATATTCTGCAACGTCACAGTTTTTTTACTTGTTTTTATTACTAATCTTTTAAAAGTTTGTATACCTACTTACTTAACGATAGTTTAATGTAATTTTTACAACACCGTACAAGACCACTGAAGTTTTAATAATAATAATAATAATAATATAGTGGGACATTAACACACACGGTCATCTGATTCCAAACTAAGCAGAGCTTGTACTATGGAAACCAGATAACTAGTATTATACTACTTATAATACTTTTCTTTTGTAAATAGGTATATACTTAAATATAGATAATTACCTACATCCAGACACAAGACAAACAGACATATTTAAACAAATGTTTGTCTCGGGTGGTGCCCTTTTTTACTATTATTCTTTTAAAAGTTTGTAGACCTTCTTATTTAAAGTTGACATTGGAAAATTTGAGGAATAATTTCTGTAGAGTCCATCATTAAAAGAACAAGTTTTTAGTCTGTTAAAACTAATTAATAGCCATAAGTGGACTACGCACTAACACAAAACTCAAATATTTATCATTCACTCGTTCTCGGTCATTCACGAATGATAAATTAACACGTTTTACTCAATATCCGTGCGTCTGTTGCCTTTAGTCACACATTACGTAACTAGTATCAGGAAATGTGCTTGGAATATACAATTTTCGCATATTTATGCTTTGCGCTTCGATGGGTACTTTAGTACGCATATTTATGTCAATGGTACCTACATAAATGCACCTTAATGACACCTAGTTGCTTTGAATACGTCCTCCTCTAGATTTTTTGCAAATGTATTTTTTCTAATAAATACCGATTCAATCGTGAGTTGAAGACTAGCAGATTATTGTTGTCGGAAAACAGAGATGCCGATAACTTAGCAGTTCACGCAATAAAAGTGCAAAGCGCTTTGTGCGTAGGTATAGGCACCCGTTTAATTGTACGATGTAAATATTATATGGTGTGAAAGACGAGACTTGACTCCGTGGTCGAGCTGGGGTGGGGCCACCGGACTGTTTGACGTATGCGACATCGATTTCCACAGCCAGCCGTCATGACCAAACGAAGGAACACACTTGTGGTTTCCGCCCTTCCCATTCTTCAGGAGACCCACTTACCCTCTACCTTCACACACTCGGGACGGGGATCCATAAAGGATTTGCCCCTCAGGTTAAACACTCGGGGGTGCCGTGTTCCGGTGCGATGATCTAGTGACAGCATGCAGAGATGGTGAGTCTGAATTGTTGCTCCTTTAAGGTTTCTAACCATATGTAAGCTCATTCCACTGCCACCTTCTCACCGATAAAATCATTCGTAATCACGAGTGAATCGGTATACTGGGCTGGCGCGTTCCATCGTAGACTACAGCATTGCTTAACATCATCGCCAGACTATCGAAGAATCAAAAAACAAATATTATACTTACATTATCATTGGACATAGTGTTACATCCTCGTAGTGGTAGTGTGTACTGCAGGTCGCCGACCTCGTTAACATACTCCCGGAGACAGGAGGAGTTGCTGCCCAACCCTGCTGGATACACTATCCCATTGAAACTGTCGTAGACACTGCGGAAGAAATATGGAAAATTAGTCTATTTCCATCATCATCCTCATTTTCAGCTTATTCTAGACGAATGCTGGACACATGCCTCTCCTAAAGCACGCCCACTGAGCGCGACCGGCCGCCCTGCTGAGATTGTCTTTCTACTTAGTCCGAGGGCGTCCTACGCTACGTTTGTCAATCCGTGGTCTCCATTCAATAACTCGCTTACACTAACGGATATCGGCTACTTTAGTTTACTAATCCGGTGAGCTATGTCGATTCCTCTAATTCTTTGCGTATTCGATCATTCAGAAAGACTCCGAGCATAGCCCTTTACATAGCTCGCTGAGCGATTTTGAATTTCCTTTGGCCAGTACCTACTACCGCTTCGCTTAATAATCCGGGTTATAGGTATGTCCATACATACCATAAAATAAGATAGGTACGTGCAAAAAACATAGAAAAAGGGGTGAAATAGGCTCGATAAGGGTCTGAATATTGGACCTACAATATATTAGCCACGAGTGGGCAGTCCTTTGCAGTGATGTGAATGACCGGACAAGTGTGGTTATAACACGCACAGCAAGGGTTCGGTATGTACGGTCAGCGTCGTAAGTGCAGTAGCAAAATTACAAATCTATCGCATCAAAACGAGTCACACTAACGTTTTTCTGTAACAAATCTTAATATATATATTTCTTGTGTGCGTGTGTATGTGACTGAACTCCTCCTAAACGACTGGACCGATTTTGATGAAATTTTTTGTGTGTGTTCAAGGGGATCTGGGAATGGTTTAGATTCACAATTTTGTCCGCTGGCGGTACGAAGTTCGCTGGGGCAGCTAGTATTTATATAGACGCGCAGTATAGCGCAGTACAATGCAAGCGAATATGATCCTTGTCGTACTACTAATGCAGTTATATTACGGCCGCTTACTGTAACTACATGAAATTTTTGAATATTTTATTAACTACGTACCCAGAGAAAATCCCATTTGTTTATTTAGTACGTTATTTATTAAATTGACTCTAAAAGAGGCAATTGCGCTGATGCGAATTCAAATTCTTAGATGTTTTTAAGTTACCTAATAAGGAGTTATTTTTTATGTTTGTTACATAGATCTTATTTATAAGTGAACCTATTCGATGGTTTTGTTTGAAAGCTGGTGGTTCTTTTATGGTCCCATTTATTGATCATAGATAATTTGATCAGTAGTTTTTAAGGTATTTCGAGAGAAGCGTCATTGTTTACGCTAAGCCTTCCAAAATTGTAAGAGCAATAATTGTCCTAAACGCACCTACGTTTGAAGATGGTTTAGTTTTTGTTGCAAAAATAATTATTTATTTACAAAGATTTCTGTATAATGAAATAAAAACATCCGGATACAAACCATGTAATAATTAACAATTAGCTGTTAAAACAATGTTAATTATAACTTTATAAATATTCATAGGCAATTTGACATGCTATGTAATGTTAAAAATAATTAATTACAATTCTACATAGTTTTCGAAGCGACGTATTACTTACTGATTATGTAAGAACGAATTTCAAACAAAGAAAAAATAACTAAGGCCCCCGTATTCATAAACGTCATATACATAATATTGTCTTAGATTTACGCGAATATCACACATTGAAATAAACTACTTTTTAACGGAACGCAACTTAAATAATAATGTTTGTAGGTAGTCAGTAATAATTTTTACTAATATTTTCGGACGTCAAATACCTCAGTCCACCCGTGAACATGAAGTATTATGTATAACGTTCGCTCCTAGTAGCCATAACACAAGCAAATATAATTGCTTCATTTGGGACTAGATGGCGCTGTTTGTATGTGAGAAAATATTTAAACTAGCTGCCCCAGCGAACTTCGTACCGCGTATTTTTCACCTTTAAATTACTAATATCGCTTTGGGGTTAGTGATAGAAGGGTGAAAATTTAGGGTTGTATGTATTTTTTAATGCCACATTATAAAAAAAGATAAAAAAAATCAAAAAATGTTAGGGGTCAGAACCCTAACATTGACAGAACCCTAATTGTCTTAACCCTTGTCACTTAGGAGTATGGCAAATACATAATAACCGATTCTTAGGGGGATTCGAGGAGAATGGTAACTAACTCAGTGACACGAGAATTTTATATATTAGAAGATTAAAAAATAACTGTGATATTTTGATGCAACTTATAACGACCGCTTGATATTTTATTGTTAAATCTGTACTAACCCATACTAATATTAAAAAGCTAAAAAATTTGCTTGTTCGGTTAAACGCATTAATCTCAGGGACTACTATTCCGATTTGAAAAATTCTTGCACTGTTAGAAAGCCTATATATTGAAGTTGAAAACATTAGGCTACTTTTTGCGACTGAAACCATCGGCGGAAAACTAGTCGAAAAATAAAAAAATATACTTATGATCGAATTCGAAATTTACATTACAGGCAAATGCTCAAAATACCGTAGGTTATTATTCTTATTAGTCCTTACCACAGATAATATAATACTATACTTACTAATCCTTACTAATATTATAAATGCGAAAGTAACTCTGTCTGTCTGTCTGTCTGTTACGCTTTCCCGCTTAAACTACTAAACCGATTTGGATGAAATTGGGTATGGAGGTAGTTTGAGACCCGAGAAAGGACATAGGATAGTTTTTATCCGACTGCGCAAAAAGAAGGCAATGTTTTGGCGCGATAACCGACATACACACGGGCGAAGCCGCTGTCGCAAAGCTAGTGTCAAATATTTAGACAGTATTGATTGATTTTTACTTCTAGAAGGAAACGTACCTATTCCTTCCGCCCGCGAGAGTGACAGTGACATGCATGCTCTCCTTCTCGCACGCCACGGTGATGGTGTCCAGCGGCGCCACAGAACTCGGCCATGCTGTGGTGTCTGCTTCTGTCGCTGTGCCCACTGTTGTAGATAGTTCTAGAAAAAACAAATTGAAACTTAATTTAGAGTGTGTGTGTCCTACTGAGGCGCTGTTTCTCTCAACTATTTTAATAATTAAGGGAGAGGAGAAAATTAAAATATTAGGTCGCAGGTTCGATCCTCTGTCATTTTTATTCTGTTACAGGCTTGCGCTTGACCACAACTTGCCTGTTGTTAAGTAATGATGCAGTCTACGATGAAACGCGCTTACCCAGTAAATACCGATTCACTCGTGACTAGAAGACAGGCAGATTATAGCTATCGGGAAACAGAGATGCCGACAGCGAATTCTACAACTTGGCAGTTCGCACAATAAAAGTGGAAGGCAAGCGTTGCTACTCAAACTTTCAAAACTACCGCCCAAATCGTATCTACATATAATTTTCATGTCTTTTATGTTGTTTGTATCAATTATGTGCTATAGATAACAACCACGGAAGCAGAAAGCTTCACTAATTGTATGTTAGCCATTTATGATGTTAGGAGAAAGGCTGGTTATTCTATCTATCGAAAATTATTTCGTAACAGATTTAATAGCGGTTTATTTGTATTTTCAAATCCCGACGTTTTGAATGCGTTAGAGCTTCCATGGTCACGAAAATAATTGTTAACCCATGACAAAAGAGACGAGTGTTGTAAGTTTGACGACGTGTGTATCTGTGTACAATTTTGTTGTTTCGTAGACTTAAACGTATGAACTGATTTTGATATTTAAAAAAGAAAAAGCCAACTGAGTTTTTTGGCAGTGTTTCTCAGTAGTTGCCAGTCATTCACTGCACGGTAGGAAAAGAAATTGGACTATTTTTAGTAGACTATAAAATTTATTTTCATTTCATTTTTAAGTTGAAGTAATCGCATTTCGACTATTGGCCGACCGTTTAACTCGCGTGTCGCCTATCGCCAAGATTCTGACTCCTCAAGCTGCACAGACAGTGATGATGATTCAAGCGATATGGATATTAGTGACGAATAGTCTTACATTACTTATATCTGTGGTTTAATAGTTCTATAAGAGATTTAATCAATGTTATATGACTTTGTACCTCAGATGGCGATACGCGAGTGAAACGGTCGGCCGAAGCTAGTTTAAAAAATATATCTTGGACTGGATCGTAATTTAATTATTTTAGAGTTAGGTATATTAAATTAAATATTAATGATTAATTATAGTTATAGTTTACAAACTATGGTTGGAGTTAAAACCCAACGCAAATTTTACAAGATCGGTAATATAATTTAGTGATCATACTCAAATAATATCATGAATTATTATTGTTATTTATATTATAAATTATTTAAGTGAAAAAACAAACAAATAAAAGCAAATGAAAGGCCTATACTTAAGAATAATAATGTGTTGCAATCTAAAACGACTCAGTTGGATGCGTCTGCGCAGACGCCCGGTGTCATCGACCGGACAGCTTATTCAATAGGCACTGTTGCTTACTTTTTATGCTACAGGCATAGGACCTTGTACCTATGAAAAGGCTCTTCTATAATTTGGATAGTTTATAAAATAAAAATTATAGATTTTTATACATATTTGACATTTGAGATTTGCGTGGACAGTACCTACACGCAAAATGATAATAATATGAAAGAAAGAAAAATCATATATTTGACAAAGACAGGACACAGAAAATCAAATGATAAAAAAAACACACAAAAAGACAAAAAAAACAAAGAGTAAGTGTGACCCATCAGTGTCAAACATGGACATTGCTCAGTAAACACTGTGAGTGTCTACTAGAGGCGACCCACAGCACTGGTAGAAAAAGAAGAACACACTGATGAAGATAGAGTAGATTATTTCTTTGAAATGAAATGAAAATGAAATGATAATATCCTTTATTTTTTTTGAGACGCGAGTCTACTTAAAAATAGTGCAATTTCTTTTCTTACCGTGCCGTGAATGACTGGCAACTACTGAGAAACACTGACAAAAAACTCAGAAGGCTTTTTTTTTAAATGAAGTACTTGTATCTATTACATTTTGTTTGTTTATTGTGTTGAATTGAAACTTTATATCCTTACTGATATTCACTTCACTTTTATAGTGTCCCATAGCTGGGCACGGGTCTTTTCTCAACTGTATTACGAGTTTAGAGAGTTTAGGCCTTAATCCACACACGCTGGCCATGTGCGGGTTGGTGGATGTTACAAGTCCTCGAAAGATGAGTTCTTAGGTATGCCGGTTTCCTCACGATGTTTTCCTTCAACGATATTGAGCAGCGGAGATGAAACAATTTACACAAAGATTTGTGGGCATGACCGGGAATCTGAACTTGTAAGATAGTTTAGAGAAGACCCGTGCCTAGCAGTGGGACACTAAAAAGGATTGAAATGTTTTCAAATGAAAATGAAACGAAAATATTCTTAATTTTTTTTAGTGAGGGGATCTACATAATAATCGTCCAATTTATTTTCCTCTCGTAACGTGACGTGACGTGACGTGACGTAGCAACTACTGAGAAACACTGCTGAAACTCAGTAGGCTTTTATCTCTTTTATATTGTAGTACTTATATCTATTACATTTTATTTAGTATGTTGCATTAGAGCGATATATAGGCCGACCGTTTAACTCGCGTATCGCCTATCGCCAAGATTCTAGCTCCTCAAGCTACACAGACAGTGATGATGATTCAAGCGATATATGGATATTAGTGACGAATAGTCTTACATTACTTTTATCTGTGGTTAAATAGTTCTTAAGAGATTTAATTTATGTTTTATGACTTCGTACCTCAGATGGCGATACGCGAGTTAAACGGTCGGCCTATAATTCAATGCCTAGTCTAAAATTTTGTAATAATCTTTCTTACATAACATGGACTTAATATATATCTATTTAATAATTTTTTTAGTAATAATTTCTCTTTTAAGATTAGGTACCTAGTTTAATAATAATAATAATATAGTGCGACATTAACACACATGGCTATCTGATTCCAAACTAAGCAGTATACTTTTCTTTTGTAAATACATACTTAATTATAGATAATTACGCCCAGACTCAAGACAAACAGACGTGTTAATCACACAAATCTCTGACTTGAAACCTGCGGCGGCGTGGAAATCAAATATCTTACCGACCACACCACCGGCTTGTCAAGAAAGTTTGTTGCAGGAACGTATACATTGTCCTGTTAAATACTCGTAGTTCATTTCATGACAACATTACGCCGGAAAATGCAATAAAAAAAATATTTAAAAAAAATATTTAATAAGATACATACCTGTGGATGAAGGTACTTGTTTGGAACGCGCGGTCGCAAGCAGCACTGCTAACACTAGCCGCCACATTTTTTAATCTGTAACAAAAATAAGCTTTATAAAATACATAACTCTTTCTTGACAGTCGGGTAAAATTACGTTTCAATAAAACAAATATTATACAAGCTAAAGTTTGTAGATCAATCTTACTAATATTATTCAAGCTAAAGTTTGTAAGAATATAACGATGTCTGAATGTACGGTTGTTAGTCTTTCACACAAAAACTTCACGTATGTATCTGTTTAACTGTTTCATTTGGGGTATAATAAACGAATGAACAAATTTTGATACTGTTTTCTTATCTATCTTACTTATGCTGACGATGATAATTGAAGGTAATTTTAAGTATATCACATCTAAAATATTAAAATATAAAAAGTTAAAATAATTATACATTGAAATTAATTTTAGTATTAAAATATTTATTTACAAAGTTATTATAGTATTTTTTTAAATTTATGCTAATATCACACATTGAAATAAAACTATTTTATAACGGATTTTATCGCGGTTTTTTAGATTTCAAATGAGTTTTTTTATCATAGTTTCTAAGTCTTTACAGGCTTCATGGTCACGGATGGACTGAGGTATTTGACGTCCAAAAGTACCTATTAATCACATTTATTACTGACTGCCTACAAACATTATTATTTAAGTTGCGGTCCGATTTAAACACAGTGTCTTGAATTCTGAATTGATTTTGCTTGGGTTTTGGTAAAAGTAAATTAAGCACTGGGTCCCAAGCAGGTGGTATATTCCAACCAATTTATTTATCATATTATTTGCTTGGGACCCAGTGCTTAATTCATAGATTCATCTATCATTGAGAACCTTAGTATTTTTTTTTAAATCGCAAGTGTGATCGCAATCAATGATTTCTATTAACCCTCTCGCCTTCTCGGTTCTGTCAAACTTCAGAGCTAACGAAATAGATCAGTAAACCTATCTGTAATCTGAGTTTTATTTGTACCACCTTTAGAGTTCAATATTGTAGGCTACCCAGTTCACGGCTCTTTATTAGTTACATTACCTGTACATCGAGGCAATAAATATATTTAGAACGTATCGAAATCAGTAAGACATTCAATTGAAAAAGATTGCTTAAAACTCTCTTCCGCTGAGATTTAATTTACCAACGTATATCATTTACACAATTATAACCTTGATGACAAGTAATATTATTAACTACTTATATTTCAATTGTGTCTCCATTGTGTCCGGTTAATTTGTGCACATAGACCAGATACCAATAGACACCGCATAAGTAAACACTCGCGCTGCGTTACCTTATGTCTTACAACCACACAATTGTCCGAGCACAAGCTTATTTTGTTTATTTTAAGAGCAGCGGTGGCGTAGTTGTATCAGCCTCGCCTTTGAAATATAAGGTCGCGGGTCCAATCCCCGGTCATACCCAAACATCTTTTTGTGAATTGTTTTATCTCCATTGCTTAATATCGGTGAAGGAAAATATTATGAAACCGGTATGTCTAAGAACTAAACATTCGAGGACATATGACATCCAACAACCCGCACTTGGCCGGCGTGTGGATTATGGTCTAAACTTTTTCAACACTTATAGTAGGTAGTTGGCAGAAGACCCATGCCATAGGTCACTAAAAAGGGTTGAAATGAAAGTGAAGTGCAAGTGAATTGATTCGTATAAGGCCAAAAACTCGAACAATCGAATAAAAAATTGCTATTGGTATTCCCCGATACCCTGATACTACTGTTGTTGACTACAATTTCATACAATATTTGAAAAAGTGGTGTCTACTAAGGTATCTGGTCGTTGTTTGCGCCCAATACTCAACACTACCAGCCCAGAAGGCTAGGCCTTTCACTGCGAGATAATACACGATATTAGGGCCTCTGACCTTTGCAAATATGGTGCAGTTCTAAATTATATAACTTTGAAGTATAGAACTTAGATTAACAACATAACATATCGTCCGCCACGTAACTCTATTTTTAATTATTATGATATTTATAAATAAATTTTATAACGGATTTTGGATTTTAGATCCCGTTTCAAAGTCTTTTCAGACTTCATGGCCACGGATGGACTAAGGTATATGACGTCCAAAATTAATAATAATAATAATAATAATATTGTGGGACATTAACACACACGGTCATCCGGTCCCAAGCTAAGCAGAGCTTGTGTTATGGACACCAGATAACTGGTATATACTATACATATAATACTTTTCTTTTGTAAATAAATACTTATAATAGATATTTAGGTACACCCAGACTCGACACAAACACAAATGTTCATCACTAATGTTTGTCTCGGGCGGGAATCGAACCCATGACCTGCGGCGTGAAAAGCAAGTATCTTATCTTACCACCACTTTATGTTTTTGCGTTAAATATTTTATTGAACTTCACGTGTAGGTATGTATTATCCTATCCTATCCTATCCTACTATCCTACTAATATTATAAATGCGAAAGTAAGTGTGTGTGTGTGTGTGTGTGAAGGTTTGTTACCACGTACCTCCATAACCGCTCAACCAATGTTAATGAACTTTGAAACGTAGGTAGTATATACCCTAGAATAGGACATAGGCTAATAATATTTCCGAAAATCATCCCCTAAGAGGGTTAAATAGAGGGGTGAAGTTTGTATGCAACTTTTTACTCCTTGGTCCTATTAATTTAAAATTCGGTACACATAAACCTTAAGACAAATAATGAGATACGGGTTTTTTATTTTTCCATAATTACCCCCATGGGGTGTGGAAAATGAGTTTTAATGGTAAAAATTTAAGTTTTTCTGGATCTGCATAGTCTCAAGTCCGATTCACTCCAAATTCGGCACACATAAACCCTAAAAGAAATCATGAAACACGTATTTTTTATTTTTCCAAAACTACCCCCAGGAAGTGTGTAAAATGAGTTTTTTTGGAAATACTAAATATTGCAGAACTGTTTAGTCCTTAGTCCGATTCACTTCAAATTGGGTATACATAAAGCTTAAAACAAATAATGAGACACGTGTTTTTTATTTTTCCATTTTTTTTTATTTTTACCCTAATACTACGCGGGAGAAGCCTGCGAAATTATTCTGAGTGCGATTTTCTTCGAAGTTGATATCAATACTCTTTCGTGATTTTGATTTAAATTACTCTTTATTTTGACACAATGACAAGTTTGAATGCGATGATTAGAATTCGAAATTTAAATTTTATTTCTTCTTATAGGTATGGTCTAAGAGCCGTAGTATTTTTTCAGAAACACCAATTGATTTATGGATATACCTATGGGGGCTTGCCGATTTCAAAATGTTGCTTACACTCCTACACTACTGAACTAATTTTGTATGGAGATAGTTAAGTATAGTTTTATCCGACTGTGAAAAAAGGGATTAATGGTCTAGCGCGATAACCGACATCCGCGGGCGAAGCCGCGGGCGGAAAACTAGTAATATTATAAATGCGAAAGTAAGTGTGTGTGTGTGTGTGAAGGTTTGTTACCGCGTATCTCCATAACCGCTCAACCGATTTTATTGAAATTTGAAATGTAGGTAGTGTATACCCTAGAATCGGACATAAGCTAACAATATTTTCAAAAATCATCCCCTAAGAGGGTTAAATTAAGGGGTGGAGTTTGTATGCAACTTTTTATTCCTCGGTCCTATTCATTTAAAATTCGGTACACATAAACCTTGAGAAGAGAGAAATAATGAGATACGGGTTTTTTATTTTTCCATAATTACCCCTATGAGGTGTGGATAATGAGTTTTATTGGTAAAAATTAAAGTTTCTCTGCATCTGTATAGTCTCAAGTCCGATTCACTCCAAATTTAGCACACATATACCTTAAAAGAAATCATGAAACACGTATTTTTTATTTTTCGAAAATTACCCCTGGTGGGGGTGTTAAATGAGTTTATTTGGAAAAATTAAATATTCCATAACTGTTTAGTCCTTCGTCCGATTTCCTTCAAATTTGGTATAAATAAAGCTCAAAACAAATAATGAAACACGTGTTTTTTATTTTTTTTATTTTCATCCTAATACTAAGCGGGCAAAGCCTGAGAAATTATTCTGAGGGTGATTTACTTCAAAGTTGATATCATAACTCCTTCGTAATTTTGATCTAAATTACTTTTTATTTTGACACAATGACATGTTTGATAACTCAGTGCTACGAATAGAATTCGAAATTTAAATTTCATTTCTTATAAGTATGGTCTAAGAGCCGTAGTATTTTTAAGAAACGCTTATTGATTTATGGATATACCTATGGGCGCTTGACGATTTAAAAATGTTGCTTACACTCCTACACTACTGAACTAATTTTGTATGGAGATTGTTCGAGACCCGGGAAAGGATAGTTTTATCCGACTGCGAAAAAAGGGATTAATGGTCTAGCGCGATAACCAACATCCGCGGGCGAAGCCGCGGGCGGAAAACTAGTTATGTTATATGTTTATCATTCTATAAGAGTCGTATAAAAAGAATTTTGCAAGCCCGTCAAATGGCGGAGTAACCTATGTATGAACAAACGATAAATAATAATTTAAAGGATGTACCATCAAAATGTCTGTCAGCACAAAGCAAATGAGTCCTCATCATCATCATCATCATCATCATTAGCCTATTCTAGTCCACTGCTGGACGTAGGCCTCTCCTAAAGTACGTCACTGAGTTTTTCTCATCCATTTCTTACCGGTCGCCCTGCTGAGATCGTCACTCCGCCTAGTCTGAGGACGTCCTACGTTTGCCAATTCGTGGTCTCCACTTAGGAACCCGTTTACAGCAGTTGTCAGTTCTGCGGCTGATATGACCGGCCCACTGCCACTGTCAGCTTACTAATCCGGTGGGTGTCGATTATATTAGTTCTCTGTCGGATCATTTCGTTGCGTATTCGACAGAGTTATTTTTAGACCCCATTTTGGAATGAGCCTATCGCTATGCACAATAGCCTGTGTATCTCGTTAAAAGCCGTATTCCGTAATTTACTTTAGTTGCACTTGTGCAAACATTGCGCAAGTGAGTAAAAGTTTTATTATACTCAATACATCGAGGGATCGGCAATGAACTACATTTATCTACAGTAACATTCTCGCCTTTGTTTACTTACATAGGCAGAGATAAAGATCAGTTAAAATAGCAAAAATATTGGATAATCTAAAGTTAAATTGGGCCTAAAGCTTATTGAAACACAACTTCAACAGACAAAGTTTTATTAAATTAAAGTAGAATTAATAATGATAATAATATTAAAATAAAACTCCTCCTAGCCGCAGACGGCTTAAGATGCTCTCCGACGCACAGGGGTTTAACACCAACTTCCTGATTTCGGACTATTGAAAATAGAAAATTACAAAACAGTAAAAAATTAACACTTATTTTGGCTAGGTGCGAGATTCAAACCCGCGTTCTACGCGCGGACCGCTACGGATCGGTATAATGCTAATTATGAGCAACCAAAAGTTTGTAACTTATTGTTGTAAATAATTGCGGTTTTCAAACTGTTTTTTTTTAGTATTAAAACAGTAATTTGTGTATCAAGTATCAAATCAACGTGTTGATAGTATTTTGGCGACCTAAAATGTCTGTTATAATTTTCTTTAATTATTATAAAACTTGAGCCGTTAATTAGGATTAATTTCCATAACAATGAAACACAATTTTTATATATTTACCTGTACAAACCTATAGCACGTCTCAGACGAGGTATATATTTATCTATTTGGACTAGTACTCAAATATATTTGTTCAATCAACATGTATGGTCACTATAAACTGGGTCACACTTGTGGCTATATCCGATATTGCACCATTTGTTCTGTAGAATTTATCACCGCTTAGCGTCTCAAGTGTCGTCGCATACGAGCTCCCAACCACACCCACAAACGGCACCACCGGGATCCTGTAGTTATGCATTTCATATGGACACTCCACATACGGTCGACGTCGCGGTGGTCGCCACACTGCACAACACATCCTAGCGTTCTAAGGTGGAGAGCCGCATACGGTTGACGTATCTATGGTCGCCACATGGCACGAAATATTATAGAGTTCTAAGGTAGAGACTGCAGACTAGACTTTATAGGTATGGGTAAAAACAATTTCGAGAGCTAATAGAAGAATACAGCTGGGTTGAGCAGCATATGCGAATTACGACGATTCTTCACGTCATCCACTTCACAGAGTTTACAGATGAAAGTCTTCAATCAGTGCGTTCTCCCCGTTACCGTACGAAGCCGAAAAGTGGACACTCATGGTAGGATTGGCCTATAAATTCAAAGTCGCTCAGCGAGCAATGGAATGGGCTATGCTCAGAGTCTCTTTGATGGATTGAATCGCAACGAAGTGATCCGACAAAGAACTATACATTACTTTTTCGACATTGCCCACCAGATTAATAAGCTGAAGTGGCTGACAACGGTTGGGGTTAACGAGTTCTTGAGCGTAGATCTCGAATAGGTCGCTTTGGCCGCTTACCATCAGATGGACGGTATGTTTGTTTGTAATTTTAATAAAATAAAAAAACTACGAAACAAATCAATACCTCCCGTTTAGGCTTTCGTAGTCTTAAGGAACCTTTGCATTCGTCATATTTATCTATTAATCAATATTTTTACTTACAAAATCAAAAGTCTTCACGTCAGTCTGTTGACTATTCAGGGGACTACTAATCTAATAGCATGTGACCCGATACAAATTTGACCGGTTCTTTAATAGAAATGGTATCAAAGATTTATTGAACTACTATAACTCAGGGTGACTCTTGTATATCTAGGGACTTTCCATTAATCACGTGATCTTTTTTAACCATTTTTAAACCCCCCTCCCCCTTGGTGATACATGGTGAGGTTTAAGATCCCCCCCACCCCTACCCAACATCACGTGCATTATTAGTATCTATATAAAATCTTAATTTTCTTTCTGAAATTAAGGACCATGATAAAAATGTGTAGACACAAAGGTTGCAGGTTGTTTCGCGCGTTTGAAAAAAAAATTGATAAAATAAATACACGTGATATCTTACTACACCCCTCCCCCCTTGTGACATTTCGTGATTCTTGTCAAACCCCTCTCCCCCCTTTCAAGCTTCACGTGATTAATGGACGGCCCCATAGGCTAACGATCAAAATCATGATAGACTAAGACGCCGTTAAAATTATACACTAATCTTTCAACGAATAACTGCGAAACTTAACGATCATTAACTGCGAACGCCATGTTTTGAAAATCAAATTATACTTATAGTCGCTTGCTGAACCCGGAAACATGCGTCAGAGTCGACAGACCGCGACGGAGCACTTAGATTGAAGACTTCTTTTAGTACTTAATTATAAATGATCCCCTATTTAGGGTCGCAGCACACATATCAACTCGGAAACGAATCGCAACTAAGAAGCTAAAATAATCTATTTAAATAAAAATGAATCCCTATTTCCCTTGATCACGCCATCACGAGTGAAGTACGAGGATGGTTCTTACGCAGAAAAAAAAAACAATCTCCTCGTAGACGGCTTGACCGATTTTTATGGGATCTTATAAGAATATCTATATTCGATAGGTCTGAGAATCGGTAGTAATTTATTTTCGGACCCGGTAGGTGGCACTGCTTTACCGGGCAGGACGACGTCTGCGGGGTCCGCTAGTACGCAATAAAACATGCAGCGGTGGCATAGTGGTACCACTATGCCACCTGCCAGTGTTGCCAGATCTCCTGATTTATCAGGAGATTTCCTGATTTGTGTGAGATTCTCCTGATCTACTGATTTTACTGTAAAATCTCCTGATATTTGTGTCATAAAATAAAAACATAGGTACGTCTATAGAGTAAATAACAAAAATAACGTATGAGATCTACCTACTAATTTTCAATAGAATAAATTTTGTTTACGGAGTAAACACTAAATGAAATTCTCTAACCGAATTCAGGTAAGTGTAGGTAATTGAAAAAAAGCGTGTTATTGCAATGCATACTGTATCTATCTATCTAAGGCCTAAACTCTTTTAAGTCGTAAGATAGTTGAGAGAAGACCCGTGTCCAGCTGTGGGACACTAAAAAAGGGTTGAAGTGATATTAAAGTAAAATCTATTTCTTGGACATCACGATTAAAAAAATACACAAAGAAATAAATCATTTAACTTGATACGAATTACTAAAAAATATGAAAAAAAATACTAATTTAACTATTTAAAGCACTTGATTCCTTTTGCGGTACTATTTGATATGTTATAATAGACATTTAAACGTTGTATGTAATAGATGTCGTTTAGTTTTTTGTTTGCAGCAACTGGAGACAAAAGACGTTTTACTATTAGCTAGATTTATATAGAGTACTGCAGTGGCAAGATTATTTTCACAAATTAATTTAATAAAGGCCACATTGAGAAATAAATTGAACACCAGTTATTGCAGAAATTTGCAAGGGCGTCGCCAAGGAGGGGCTGCTGCCCCCTTTCCTATAGATTTTAAAAAAGTTGCCAAATATTGCAACCATGTCTTTGAGTTGATTTGCTTGAACAATCAGTCCCGTACGTCGAAACTGGTCGAGAAGTTTACCATGAATCCCCGAAAATTATGTTTTGATTAACTTAATATAAACAAACAACGACCACTTTAATATTAAAATCTGGTAATTAAAGTAAAAATACGCTGTACGCTTATTCAAATTCAAACTCCTTTTTATTCTATTTTTCTATTCTGCCCCATTCTATTTTATATTTACTTTTTTTAGGCTAAGTTAGTGCGTAGGATTTGTTTTTATGGTATTGTAATTGTTGATTCGAAATACATTATGTACCTACCATAAAAAAAAAAAATCTATTTAATTTCCTGATTTTTCAGGTCAGTCTCCTGATTTTTTTTCTATTATTTCCTGGATTTTGAAATTTTGATCTGGCCTCGCCTTAGAAATATGAGGGTACGATTCCCGGTCGTGGCCACACAACTTTGTGTGAATTGTTTTATCTCCGCTGCTCAATATCGGTGAAAGAAAACAATATGAGGAAAGGAAATGTCTATCTATTCATCCTTAAGCGACAGATATATCAGCGTTTGCAATAGTTTATTTAAATCGTAACTTCTATACCTACATTCACACGTTATTAAAATCTTATGATTTGTACTTCATAATATTGACGGTTATAACCTTGAACCATCTTGAAATAGTTAAAATAACCATGACAGAGATGTGTACAAAATAATGGACATACATAACGAATAGATAATTGGACGGAAGCCCGATCGAAGGTTTCCAGTTTTTGTGTATGAAGTAAGGTGAAGGTCAAACAGACAATTATCTTGCAAAGATGCAGGAAATAAGTTATTACCTAAATTATCTAAAGGAGTCATTAAATCTAATGAATATTTTATTTTAATTACAAACGGAAAAGTTTTTGACATAACTGTACCTACATTTACAAAACAAAACACTAACCGACCAGACCTGTTCCTCTGTTTATTTTTCTGCATTAGTCTTGCGCTTGACTACAACTTGCCTGATGTTAAGCAATGGCCTAGTCTACGATGGAACGCGCGTGCCTAACATACCGATTCACTCGTGATTATGAATGATTTTCGAGTGAGAAGGTGGCAGTAGAATGAGACTACTTATCGTTAGTAACCATAAAGGAGCAACAATTCCGACCCACCCTCTTAAATGGTGTTAACAGACATCGCACCGGAACACGACAAAGCCGCTATGTGGTGCGGTTTCTCTGGTGAATGGTCACTAACCATGACCGAAGCCTACCACTAGTTATTACCAGTTTATTGTACTTTGGATAGACTGTGTTTGCAACACGTTTTTAGGTTTCCGTAGTAAACTAGAAAGCGATGGGTAGCTTAGAGACGCTTGGTAACACGGCTACGCATCAAGCTATTCTAAGCTTCCAATCGCGCAATGGTGGCAACAGTTTTGTTGTAATTTAAGAGGATCTCTCAACTCGTAGGATAGTTGAGAGAAGGCTGTCCAGCTGTGGGACACTAAAAGGGTCGACGTGAATCTTACCTCCAGAGATTATTTATCTACTTTCCGATCCCGATGATGTGATCATTTTGGCGATCGCTCGCAATAATACTAGAGTAGGTAGAGACCAAAATAGTAGTTGCAGCAACACATCCAGAGATATCGCCCACGCCACGCCCCTCCCAGACAGGTCCCCAGACAATTACGACTCCGGTCAGTACCGGACTGCACGATCGCGTAATAAGCGTTGACAGCCCTAGTCAACAGCCCAACACCCTAATTCTAGAATCATCCGGCAACGTTCTAAGCCACGCTGCATCTCCACATGGGAGCCCTCAAGACCCTTGGGCGATTACCATCCAAGTTAGACATAAGGCGTCACATACCTAACGCCACTAAAGAGATATGACGTCATAGCAATCCTGAATCGCACAAGCAAAGTTTCACCAACGATTAGCATATGTACAACTTCCCGACAAGAACAGTTGGAGAGAGTACCGCGGTCGCCGGGCATTACACCTCGCCCGGCTGGAAAATCTTCCCGTTTCACTGGAGGGTCACTACCACCCGATCCTCCAGTCACCTCCACAGACATTTATGTGATGAACAGATGAACATGTCTGTTTGTCTTGAGTCTGGGTTTTACTATCTATATTTAAGTATGTATTTACAAAAGGAAGTAGAAGAAGTATTAATGTAGTATATTACCAGGTATCCGGTTTCCATAGTACAAGCTCTACTCTGTGTGTGTTAATGTCCCACTATATATAAAAAAGTTGTCATTGCATAGTACTCGATCGGTTCGACCGTCGGCTCATCGAAGAAAAAGTTTAGTGAGCCAATAAAGGCCCTTTCGGCTAATTGGGTTAGGTGATCCGCACAAAAATCCAGGATTATCTCCTATTATTACCTTTGTGTATTCTACAGTCTACTCTACTGGCACAAATAGATAGATACAGCTGGTCCGTGCAACTCTTGGTTATGTAGTATAATAGAACAAAAACTGAAAGTGCTCAGTTACCCAACTCCGCTGGGAGTTCTAACGGGAACTATTACATTTCCAATCACGTTATATTTCACTTCGCAGACAGTTCGTTCCTATTTCCGGTCAATGTCTGATTCATTCGGACCTGTTTCCTGTTGGAGGTATCTGTTGAATCTAACATTAAGTACCATGAAAATGTTTTTAGTTCGAGTAAAAACGTAAATATTAGCTCAATTTAACTATTTTTTTTTAGATTATGTAACTGTAAGTACTGAGCGTTACTTCAACCCTTTTTAGTGTCCCACAACTGGGCACGGGTCTTCTCTCGACTACCTTACGAGTTGAGAGTTTAGGCCTTAATACACACACGCTGGTCAAGTGCGAATTGGTGGATGTTACATGTTCTTAAATGATTAGTTCTTAAACATGCCGGTTTCCTCACTATGTTTTCGACCTTATATTTCTAAGGCGAGGCCCGTACCACTGCGTCACCGCTGCTAGATACATACATATTACTTATTAGTTATTACACATAGTTATGAAATCAATTTTGTTCCAGTAAATATGATTCTTTGAGATGTGCCTACAGAACAACCTGCGGCCGGGTACTGGGTCCTAATTAGTAATCATTCTTAAGCAATGAATGATTGAACAAGTTTAACTGGTGTTAAGTAACTTTACGTTAACTGTGTCATAGTAAACCGTATGTAGGTCTTATCAGTACATATACTACAGAGCCCCTAGATATAGTGACATATAAAAGCGACATAGAAAGACCGAGAAGAACAAAAAGTATGGCATTCCCATGAGATTGTCACGTGACTTTTAACCCCCTACAAATTTTATCGTTTTCTAAAATCAATAAAAGCTTGTTTCTATTTTTCTATTTGTGACCCTGTGGTCTATTGGGAAACTTGTCAAATTAGTTGTTGGAAATAATATAATGTACCATTTCCTTAACCTTGGAAAATAATTTGTGGGATACCCTTTATAAACACCCCATTACGCCCCGTTCGGCTTTTTTTATTCTGCAATAGACTTGCGCTTGACTACAACTTGCCTGATGTTAAGCAATGATGTAATCTAGGATGAGACGCGCCAGCCTAGTATACCGATTCACTCGTGATTACGAATGATTATCGGTGAGAAGGTGGCAGTGGAATGAGCCTCCATATGTTTAGATACCATAAAGAAGAACCAATTCCGAACGACCCTCTCTGCATGGTGTCACCAAACACGACAAGGCCGTGCGGCTTTGTCTGGTGGGTGGTCACTAACCATGGTCAAAGCCTACCACCAGTTTTTTGTCACCTGATTCACTCCACCCGGGGACCACGAGTGGGATTCAATTAAAAAAAAATTGGCTAAATTATTCGCTGCTTGTTATGCATTTATAACTTTGTAATTTTTGTTAACTTTGTGTCAAATTGTACACAAAGTTATTGATGACATCATACAAAATATGGAAACTACAAATGGTTGACAAAGCCTCCCGCGTGACCACAAGGCCAGACTGATACAATAATTATAATACCACAATGTAATATACTGCCTCACTGAGGTCGGACTACAATTGTATGTTACGTTAAGCATTTGAAAATTGAAACATAGTTGGAAACTTCTCATAGTTGCTGCCAGCTAACATATAATAGCGGTCATTGACCTAACCTTTTGTTTTTGGGGGGAAATCCTTTATGGCAGGGGGTATGTGGGACTCCCTAAGGGTACCAACTAAAACCCCTCGAGTGTTCCACCCCACACTTAAGCCAGGGGTCGCGGGAACATGTGATACTTCCGCAAACTTTGGCTAGTGATGACCATAAGTCGGTGTAGGTAGATTGATTTCTCGTCGTTGACGTCAAACGTAGAGAAGAATATGGATATGACTCCAAAATACCACAATTTAGACACAATTCAAAAGACGTCAAAAGGAATACCTTAAAATTAGAAAATATTGAAAAATTATGATTATTTATTTTAATTTTATTAACGTTGAAAGCCAAAATATGGAAATTGTATCCGATGAGGATTAAAAATAATTTATTTATCTTTTTGTTTAATTAAAAATAATTGTTCAATGAATTCAATTAATCATTTATATAATAAACGATTTTGTTAGCCGATTTTGTTGTATGCTTTTTATTTTATTTTATTCCATAATTCCAATCCCGGAACTTTTTCCGGTACTTTCCGCACATTATAAATAAAATGCATGTCCATATTATAATTTCTTGGCGCTAGTATATAACATCAATCTACCTACTCCGACCTCTGGTGATGACCTAACCTAACTACCAAGCTTTTCATCCCCTTTTTAGTGTCCCACACCCGGATGTTCTGTGCAAATAAAATCGCTTAATTTGGGACTAGATGGCGTTGTATGTATGTGTACATAATTATATGATTACTAGCGGACCCCGCAGACGTCGTCCTGCCCGGTAAAGCAGTACCACCTACTGGGTCCGAAAACAGATTAAGACTGATTCTCAGACCTACCGAATATGTATAGGTATAACTTCATAAAAATCGGTGAAGTCAGTTTATTTTTCAAAAAAATTCTCAGCGTAGAACCATCCTCGTACCTACTTCAAGGAATATTCTAAAAAAAATGTGAAATCGGTTCAGCCGGTCTCGAGTTTTGCGTTTAGCAACACATTTAGTAATTAATTTTTAATATATCATTAAATAGTATAAAACTAAGTCGCTTTCTTCTGTCTGTCCCTATGTAATGTATGCTTAAATCTTTAAAACTACGCAACCGATTTTCATGCGGTTTTGTTTATCAGGTAGAGTGATTCAAGAGGAAGGTTTACCTATGTGTGTTAGTAGAGAAACACTGATAATTTTAGAGGTTTCTGATAACATGATTATATTGTCTAATGACAAAAAAGCTGTAGATGTAGTTTATAAAGACATTCTTCAGTATACTTAATACCAGCATTGCACCCGTGTGAAGCCGGGACGGGTCGCTAGTAGACTATAAAACATAATAGTGACATAGTTGTGTTTTATATGAGGATAGATAATCTGTAAAAAAATGTACATTTTGTCACATTGCTACAAACCGTTTGTCAAGACGTGCAACTATGTATTTAGTTTTAACCATAAGTGTGTGACGGTTAAATTTTAATGGCGGTCAGTTTAGCTATGGGTTATCTATTTTGTAGTTTGTATTCAAGGTTTAACTATAGCTGATTGGTTATCAGCGTTACAGCATACAAATATGTTTTGGGTTCGATTAAGGCAGTATATTAGTGCCCAAGCTTTTATTGGGTTCTATCTGTTCTAAATGGTTTGCAATGGAGCTGTAATCTTGTATAGCTAATTTAATTTGTAGGTAAACGGACTGAGGACACTATGAGTTATTGGGAAAGGCCAAAGGCTTGATTTGGGAGATGACGCCGCTTACGGGAGAAGAAAAGCGACTCCCACTCCGGCTCGTACCTAGTGCAAAGGTTAGCTGTAGCTATTCAACACTACTATGCAGACAGCGTCTTCGGCACCTTAATTAGGTACGTTAAGTGTCATTTTTATCAACCAAATGTGTTTTAGTAAATTTATTTATTTATTTATTTGTAAGTTAGTTTTAGTTAGCTTCACTCAAATCGTTTAAAAATACTTCTACTAAATAAATAATAATAATAATAATATTCTCACTTAAACACACTATCTTGTCCTTAATGAAGCAATTATTTTGCATGTGTTATGGGTACTAGGAACGGATATAAATACGTTTTTTGTAAATACATACATATTATAGATAAATTACACCCAGACACAGAACAAAATAATTATGCTTATCACCCAAAGCTTTGTCCTGGGTGGGAACCGAACCCACGACCTTTAGCTTAGCAGTCAGAGTCACAAACTACTACGCCACCAGGTCTCATATAATTAATTCGTCGTCTTATATAATTAATTACACTGAAAATAATTACATTTCACGCCGGTTAATGTCCGATTTTAGTGACTTTTAAACTCTAGCCGCTTTGTCTCCACAATTATTGTGCGAACAGCCAGGTTGTGGAATTCGCTACCAGCATCTTTGTTTCCCGATAGCTTCAATCTGCTAGTCTTTAGGACGAGTGAATCGGATTTTTCTGGGTAAGCGTGTTCCATCATAGACCACATAATTGCCCAACAAAAGGTCTGTTGTGGTCCAGCGCAAGCCTAAAAAGACGCCTTTTACCCGGGGTGACCATGCTCTGTAGACTACTAACTCTAAATAATAACGAATTAAAGGTAATATTTACCTCTACCTATCCCTTTCAGTAAACGTGGAGCGTAATTTAACCTTAACCTATGCAGACATACCTGAGGTCATTATGAAGTGGCAATAAAGGTGAGCACACACACGAAACTATAGAGCAAGTCCAAAAACATTAAAATCAATTTTACTATTCCTTCATAGAATCTGAAAATGGTCGAAACCACTAAAATTCGACTTGAATTTATTTTCAACTTAGAACTTTTTATTTCACAAAACTAAAATATACACAAACACAATTGATATTATAAAATCACGTAAAATTATAATCACATTTTTTATGACTTTTCTCACCCATTGTACTGTGTAATGCTTTAAAAACTAATACAAACTAAAATTACAATAAAACAATGTATGAAACACGCAACTTTGCCAATGTCGTTCGTAAAAAAGTATACCAAAAGCTGCGCGCACGCTGCTCGCTTTGCGCGGGTACTGTCCACTAGAAAAGTGATAGGATTATTTTAAGGTTTGTAGACAAAAGACAAAGTTGTACTTAATATGAGAAACAAATGATTTCTGAAATAATTAATTAAAGATGTGAATATATTAGATTTTAACAACTTATTTTTAACCATTCGACATTCACATTTTTTACAATACTCTTTTATCGCGAGCAATTCTTTGGTTTCAATGTTTCAAACGTCATTTTGACTTCTGTCAACGAACCATGCCATCAAATAGCTTAAATCACAAATCAGAGAGCTATGCTATTATTGGATGTTATATTATATTGATAAGATTTAAGATCGGCAGAGTGGCGCTTTTGGTTGTGATTAAAATGCGTATAGGTAAAAGTTTAAAAGCTTCAAAACAGACAAAAAACCATAAACCACTTTTGTACGCGAGTATACCAGTCGGGTAGCTATCGCTGTTGCACAAGGTCTGGTCTGGTTACGTCACGGCGCCCATTTTCGACAAACAACCATGGACCGATCTTATGGTATAGTCCGATTCATTTTTATTGGCGTCTCACTGCCGATAAAGGACCGCGAGAGTACAATTAACTGTAAAATTGTTATATGCTTGATACAGTATCATGATGATCGTGTCTAGAGTGTATACGTAATCGGCCTGCCACTGATTACGAGATGGTTACAACTATAGGCCGACCGTTTAACTCGCGTATCGCCTATCGCCAAGATTTTGACTCCTCAAGCTGCACAGACAGTGATGATGATTCAAGCGATATGGATATTAGTGACGAATAGTCTTACATTACTTTCATCTGTGGTTAAATAGTTCTTTAAGAGATTTAATTAATGTTATATGACATTGTACCTCAGATGGCGATACGCGAGTTAAACGGTCGGCCTATAGTTAACTCATGTTTTGTGTTTTTAATTTTATCCTTTGTCATTTTGACAGTGACAAAAATATTATTAACAAATATACCAATGTTGTCGGTAAATAAAGAATTTTGAATTTGAATTTGAAAAATATTTAATAGTAATTTATTGTTATCTCTTTAATAAAAAGCGAGTCTGTTACCGTTCTTTGGAAACACCTTCTAACTTAAAGATGCCGTTAAGATTTTTTTATTCTAGAATTCTAATAATGCATGTCACGAGCTGATTGAAGTTTTTTTTAAATAAAAAAAAAACAAATCGCACTCACACAGCGCCATCTAGTCCTAAAAAATATAAGCATTTATATTTGCTTGTGTTACATGTAGTTACTAGAAAGTGATGTAGGTACTAATTTTTTTTTTGCAAATATATAGTTTAATCGTTCTTAACACACAAAGATTTGTGCTGGGAATCGAACTCTCGATATCCGGTCAGACAACATTTGCAAAGGTGGCGTTACTAAAGTATAGCTAAAAAAGTAGGTGAATTTTAGATGTATAGCATAATTTAAAATGACACGGAGGCTGAGTCACCTTTAATTAAATCCCCACACGTGGTTCCCGGGTGGTGCAAATCAGGTGACAATCAACTGGTGGTAGGCTTCGGCTGTGGTTAGTGACCACCCACCGGTCAAAGCCGCACCGCCAATGTTTTGGTTTGTTCCGGTGCGATGTCTGGTGACACCGTGTAGAGAGGGTGGGTCTGAATTGTAGCTCCTCTAAGGTTTCTAACCATAGGAGTCTCATTCCACTGCCACCTTCTCACCGATAATCATTCGTAATCACGAGTGAATCGGTATACTAGGTTGGCGCGTCCCATCGTAGACGACAACATTGCTTAACATCAGGCAAGTTGTAGTCAAGCGCCAGCCTATCGAAGAATAAAAAAAAACATAATGAACAGTCGCCAACACTATTAAAGTGTACTATACCTATTTATGTTGTAAGTTATAATAACTGCTTTATATTTTGTTCCCGTTACTTATTAGTCAGGTGATGTGAAGACGACATTGTTTGAATATTATGTAGTTGATTGACCAGACCAGTTAAGAATGTTCTGTTAACGGTACTGTTTAGTCCTAGTCTTATTAAGGCCTAAATATATCTATGACGACTAACATAGTCCTATTTGCCGGTTTCCTTTAGGATGTCTTCTTGGATGAATGTTCGATGTTTTCCTTTAAAATTGTAATGAAATTCTGCAAGGATTGAACTTCGCCACTAAAAATCTTAAATAAAGTTATATTACATTATACCTATAGGAGAAGCAATAATTCTAAATTGCTAATTCGTTTTTTTGTATACTTTCCTAATTTATGTTTTAAAAATTATATGTTTTATTGAAATAAAACTGCTTTATGACGGATTTTATCGCGTGTTTTAATATTTTTTGGCGGAGATACCTAATAATTGTACTTAATTAATAATTTGGGACCTCCCTTCCTTCCATAACCATTAAGTTTGAAATTCGTGTCATAACTGTACATTTTTGGAACAATGAATATATTATTATTATTATTAAGTCTGAAAAATCTTTGAAACGTCGAGTTACAAAATCTATCTACCTAGTTTTATTTAAATGTGTGAAATTTGCGTAAATTTAAGAAATTACTCTAAGTAGGTACAATTTTATTTTATTAATTATCTATAGACCTTTTCGCCTGAAAGAAATGAAATGAATAAATAAGGAATCCACTGTCCACAAGCGCGTCTACCTTACTCACACCCAGGAACACAACCAACACTTATTAAACTGCGTGTATTCTATCAGGTGGACGGTACCTACACAGTCACTGTCTACCTTACTCACACCCAGGAACACAACCAACAGTTATTACACTGCGTGTATTCTGTAAGGTGGACGGTACCTACACAGTCACTGTCTACCTTTCTCACACCCAGGAACACAACCAACAGTTATTACACTGCGTGTATTCTGTAAAGTGGACGGTACCTACACAGTCACTGTCTACCTTACTCACACCCAGGAACACAACCATCATCAGTACGACCAACATGAACCTCGTAACCTCTGCCTACTTTCCGGGTAAATAAAATTCCAGTTTTTCAAGATAATGATCAACATAGCCAAATATGATGTAAAGTAGACGAAGTTTACAGTTAAAAACCAATAAAACATACATACAGGTTCTATTTACATTATGGTTTAGTGAGTTTTTGAAGAACCATTGACCCTGAGGTGTCTTAGATTTTTTACTCCTTACCTTTGTAATAACGTTATACTCTTTTAATAATTTCTCCGGTCATAGCGGCCAGTCTAAGCTGACTAACCAGGTTCACTTCAACCCTTTTTAGTGTCCCACACCTGAACACGGGTCTTCTCTCAACTATCTTACTAGTTGAGAGAGTTTAGGCCTCAATCCCCACACACTGGTCAAGTGCGGGTTGGTAGATGTCACATGCCCTCGAAGGATTAGTTCTTAGACATGCCGGTTTCCTCACGATGTTTACCTTCGCCGATATTGAGCAGCGGCGATGAAACAATTCAAACAAAGATGTGTGGGCACGACTAACCAGGTACGCAGGAGATATTATAAATATTATAATGCACAAGTGTCAACGCGAACATTATTGCGCTCAATTTCCTTCACTCTCTTAGTCTAGTAGGACGAATTAACTGACATGATTGGTGAAATTTCTGGCTCAGGACCGACGGCTTTACGTGCTCTCGGACAGTGGTATCACTTCATTCACTTCCTGACTCCCGATTAGTACTAAGGAATTAAAAGTCTCAATAACTTTGGTCCTGCGTGGGATGTGATCCTGCGACCTAAGAGGCTACAGCCGAACACACTAAACACACTGCCGATTTTAACCTCCAACGAAAAAAGAAGTTAGTTACTTATTTTTGAGGCAACCTCGTGTGGAACGCCGGCATCTCTGTTTCCCGATAGCTATAACCTGCCTGTCTGCAAGTCACGAGTGAATCGGTATTTACTGGGTAAGCGCGTTTTGTAGACTGCATCATTGCTTAATAACAGGCCAGTTGTGGCCAAACCCAAGCCTATTATAGGATCAAAAAACTATTATTTAGAGGATTAGAAGGTCCCGGGCTAAAGGGCGTTATAAAATATGTAAGTACTTCAAAAAATCTTAACAGAAAAATATTTAGTATTCTAAGAGTTTGATGTTTGGAATTGCGTCAAATGAATAGTATTAATAAGCTCGTCCCCTTTTACGTATGGGAAATATTTGTGTGAAATTCGTCTCTGCCTACACCTTCGGCTCCGTAAAGTTTAAGCGTTATGTTATTTATTATTGCACCATCTATCTGTAATACAAAGTTACATCAATTCTTGTGAAGTGACCTCATCGGTTCCGCATAACCTCTTCTGTTACATTACAGATAATAATAAAGTAATTCTAACTGAAATAGCATTTAATTAAGTAATTTTTAGTTGTATTGGTGGACCTATTCTTTATCTAGGAAACAACTTTTAGGGGACCGACTGAGTCACCTTCGTCCGTGGTAGTGCACCTTTTATCTGAATCCCCACACGTGGTCCCTGGGTGGTGCAAATCAGGTCACAATCAACTAGTAATTGGCGGCCTTGCCGTGTTCCGTTCCGATGTCTGGTGACACCATTTAAGAGGGTGGGTCGAAATTGTTGCTCCTTTATCGTTTTAACCTTATGGAGCCTCATTTCACTGTCACCTTCTCACCGAACGTCATTCGTAATTACGAACGAATCGGTACATTGGGCTGGCGCGTCCAATCGTAGACTACATCATTGCTTAACATCAAGTAAGTTGTAGTCAAGCGCCAGCCTATTCAAGAATAAAAAAAACTGTAATACCAAAAATGACTTTGAAATCATTTGTTATAGTATTTTTCACTCATTGAAATTACTCTACTTTATAATGGATTTCATCACAGTTTATTTTAAATTTTATATCCTGACGTTTCAGTCTTTTCAGACTGCATGATCACGGGTGCACTGAGGTATTTGACCTCCCAACTTATAATTACAATCATTACTGTACACAATTTACGCAAACTGAGCTTACAGTGTCAAGAACACTCAATGAATTTCTGTGAGATTTGGGTAAAGGAAGAGAGCCCCCATTAACAGACTGCGCTAGCCGGAAAATAGCTAGGGGATTCGGTTATATAATTTAACCCAACTAAATAGGTAACACCCAAAATCTAACACAACTTAAATTAATTTCAAAACACTTGTTTCTTAATATTCCCATAACACAATAGAACCCGTCGGTGTGAAACCACTACCAAACAAATTTATATTTCTAAACACTTTACATTCAAAATTAAACCTTAGTACATATAAAATAAAAGCCAGTGAAAAGTTTTATAAGTGTAGAGATACGTTGGTTTAATGGTATGTGAAAATGAACTCTTACCCGACCTTGTACACAAAAATGTATGTTATTATTAGAGGTTGTTCCGTGACGGCATGGAGTAGATGTTATTTAGATGTGTAGTTATAAAAGTTAGTTTATTAAGAATTATAGTTTACTAATGTTCAGCCCGCGGTTCCGTCCCCACTATGTCAGACATCGCGCTAAACTTAACCACTTTTTTCCTATGTCCTTCCCCGGGTGTCGAACTATCTTTAAACCAAATTTCGATTTAGCTTCGATTCTGACCTTACAAGCTATTGAGACAGACATAGTCCTTCAATGGATCCCATCTCATATCGGAATTATAGAAAATGATACGGTTGACATGCTAGCCAAACAAGCATGTGCAGATGGTACACCGTTTCGTGTTCTACCCCTATATACTGACCACTTAAGACAACTAAAAGAAAATTGCTTTAAATATTGGCAAGAGTACTTTGATGAAAAGTCGCTTGAGAAAGGAATCTGGTATCGAACTATCATGCCAAATATTATTAAATTTCCTTGGATAGAGAACGTTCCCCTTAACAGAAAAACACTAGTAACCGCTCTTAGACTACGCTCGGGACATATAACTTCTAATAAGTTCGAATTTTTAATGAAAAGGTTGCCTTCCCCTAACTGCGAAAACTGTAAAGTGATTGAGGACGTTCTCCATATCCTATTAGAATGTGTCCGAAATAGAGATTTCAGACGTACCCACTTTGGGGCAACAAGGGGTATGGATATTGGCCTTTGTAACAGCATATTAGCTGAACCAACGTCTAGGAAAGCCTTAATTTTATATAAATTGGCAGACTTAGGTTTATGTAAGGAGTAAGTTTTATGTTCTTTTTGTTGTTGTGTTATATGTATTCTCCATGCTTTGTAAAAATAATAGAGCGACGTGGTCGCTGTGCGACAAAGCTCTTTAAATAAAGAAAAAAAAAAAAAAAAAAAACAAATTTCATCCAATCCGTAGTAGTGGTAGGTATTGGCGTAAAAACGCGACAGACAGACAGAGTTACTATCGCATTAATAATAGTAGTAAAGAGTTAACAGTTGCCTCGGTGGTTTAGAAGTAAGCATGTTCTTAGTAATCGCAAGGCCCCGGGTTTTGAATCCCGGGTTGACTAAAAAGATATTTCTGTTAAAGATACTGAGTACTAGTTGCAGTTCGAAGTTTGGAATTGTGCCCGATGAATGGCAATAGGCTCGCCCCTTATTACGTAAGGAGCCTAAACATATTGGCGAATATTGGGTAAAATTTACCTCTGCCTACGCTTTCCGGTAATAGCGTGACGCTATGCTATAGTTTCCAATCGCGACTTTTTGGAATTAAAATCATTGATTAACTTACTTATTTTACAAATAATCTAACGGTCTTATTCATAAAAATCTTAGAATCTTTAGTTAAAATGGATTTCGTCTCTTTCTTACCTCTATAAATGTCAAGATGACAGACAAAGACAAACGAATTATAAACCTATTATAGCTATAATAAGCTTATACGATGCTTATGAATACGGCAGCTAACATATAAGATATCTTTTTAAACAGTGTGCAAACTTTGAGAAATTATATTAATTATTATAAATGTCTAATTTGTGTCGGATGCAGCTAGAGAGATGGGCCCGAATAGCCACACACTGGGTGCCGCAAGACGGTAGCCGTCGCCGAGGCCGACCGAGAAAAAGATGGCGGGATGATCTGGATGCATTCGATATTGGATGGCCAGAGATCGTGGGAGACCGGACAAAATGGAAGAATTTGGGGGAGGCCTTTGCTCAGCAGTGGGACAATATAGGCTAAAGAAAAATAAATTTAAAATGTGAAAATTATAGCAATATGGCGTTAGTGACGCCACGGACCCGGAACGCAAAATACACAACACAATCATTCGCCCACAAGGAAGAGTCAGCAAGGCCCTGTAGCACAGAATAGATAATAGCCTGTAGTTCAATTAACACGTGGGAGAGACATTTACACAACACCCTATTACTATTAGAAACATGCTGATAATGAATAATAATAATGAATCTCTTAATAGTCCCTTAATTCGAATGTGTAGACAATATTAATAACACGCACATTACATAATTTATATTTTTTTTGTGTATGTAATATTTTATGTATAGACGTTGATATCTTTCATCAAAATTTAACGTAATTTTTAAAAAATACTAGCTGCCCCTGCAATCTTCATACCGCGTATTTCTCACCTTTCAAACCTTCCCTAGACCTCCACGAACATTTCAAGACCAAGATAAGATAAATCCGTTCAGCCGTTCTCGAGTTTTAGCGAGACTAACGAACAGCAATTGATTTTTTTTATATAAAGATTAGATGTTCAAATAATGTTAGTCTGCTTTTGTCTCTAAAGTAAATTTATATGTTGTCAATTTTCGTTGAGTATACCTACCATATAATTATTCTTTTTTTTAAATAATATGATTATTTGAATGTTGTGCAAGGTTATTATTGAAATACAAATTTAGTATTATTGGTTATTGTAAAATAATTTAGAATCTGTAAGTTTGTATTTTGTTACCGTGCCAAATAAATAAATAAATGGAAAATATTGTGAAGAAACCAGCGTTAGGTTGGTAATCCTGTGTGCTATGTCAATGAATTTGGTGGAGTCTCTGTGGGGTAACTGTTAAAACTTTATTTTACTTTACAGTACACTTTTCATTTTCTTGTTGAAGTGTTATGGGGACTTTTAGGCCGAAAGCGATTTTGAATTTAATTTTAATCAGACTTCAAAAAAGAGAGGTTGACAATTCGAATTGATATATAGTTAGAATCGCACCAAAATCACAGTAGACAGTCTATGTGGGTTTCTAAACATGTTCCATGTACCAAGTTTTGTAAGTGTATGTGTGTATGTTTGTATGTATATGTCTAGCAATTTCTCAAAAACTACCCATTGGAATGCAGTGATTTTTTTGTGTTTTACTGTGAAAACTTAAACTTAAATTTAGCCAATAATTATTCATATGTTAACAAATCAATAGGTATACAAAAATATAGTCAGCTAAAGGTCCTGAGAAAGGCGGTGGGTTCAGGGTGTCACAAACCGGTCACTTGGTTGTTACGATAACTTTAACATGCCACTCCCTCGTTTATAGGACGTTCAACTCTGTGTAACTGATCTTTTAGGCCCTTTTCTACACAAGTACGACTTTATACACTGGACCGCAAAGAATAAATAATAGTATAATATAAAGGGACATTAACACACACGGCCATCTGATCCCAAACTAAGCAGAGCTTGTACTATGGAAACCAGATAGCTGGTAATATACTAAATATAATACTTTTCTTTTGTAAATACATACTAATTATAGATAATTACACCCAGACTCAAGACAAACAGACGTGTTCATTACACAAATGTCTGACTTGTGTGAGAATCGAACCCATGAAAAGCGTGAAAAGTAAGTATCTTACCGACCACGCCACCGGCCCGTTGAAAAGAAGATTCGGTTAGAAAATCTTCAATATATCTTCAAAAGTACTTGGGCGTATTTATTCGTTCATCCATATGCATCAGAGGTTATTAATTTTTTTATTTAGAACTAGCGGATCCCGCAGACGTCGTTCTGCCCGGTAAATCAGTGCCACCTGCCGGGTCCGAAACCAGAATGTGACCTATAACATTTCATAAAAATCGGTCAAGCTGTTTCGGAGGAGTTTTTTTAATTTTTCTCTGCTTAAAAATCATCGCCGTACTTCAAGGAATATTCTAAAAAAAGAATCAGCGAAATCGGTTCAGCCGGTCTCAAGTTATGCGCTTACCAACACATTTTGCGATTCATTTCTAAATTATAGATTATTACCTCTTTGAATAAAATCGTCGCTGACTATTCTTTTCTTGATACATAAGGAAATTATTGAAATGTTGGTCACCATGGTTATGGAAATATGTGTATGAGTAATACTGGAAAACCAGTGTATTAACCTTGATTATAGTAGGTCTTTGGATTTAGATGAGTAACTACAGCTAATTATTACAAACTGTAGTCGTAATAGATGGTAATTAAGTACTTATGAGAAGAAAACACCATCAGTGCTAGAGGTCAAAACGGCCAGAAGTAAACACGGGACCTACTCTGGTAGAATTATCGGGTGGTCAATCGATTTAGCATGAAAGATGTTTATTTTGCTTGATTAGTAATCAATACCTACTTATTTTATAGAAAAAAATTGCATTGCCATACAATCTTGAAGGCAACACTCTCGACTCTCAAGACGTTTTGGGATTGTTTGCCCGAACGAAACTACGAAATAGTAGGCAGCTAGTAGGGCTTTAACCGTACAGTCGACCTTAAAATGGCCTCAAGATGTGTCAATTGTTACCTTTGCTTATGTAATGTTTAGAGGATTGTTATTGTATGTTGTTTGTATAAGTAATGCATTTATTTGGAAGTCAATATCACAAGGTCTTGAGTTTCCTTAAAAATACGACAAACAGGTCTGAAATAATATAAATAATAATATAGTGGGACATTAACACACACGGCCATCTGTTACCAAACTAAGCAGAGTTTGTACTATGGAAACCAGATAACTGGTACGATACTACATATAATACTATTTTCTTTTTTAAATACATACTTAAATATAGATAATTATACCATTTAAATAGTAGTGTCTCTATTTCTACCCTCTCCATTACAGTCCATTGCTACTTCTGTAAGCTAGGATCAACAGCGACGTGAAGAGGCTCAGGGCCACGATTCTGGCGCTTTAGACATTTATTTCTAACTAGCGGCCGCCCGCGACTTCCTCCGCGTGGATTTCGGTTTTTTTCGGAATAAAAGGTAGCCTATGTTCTTTCTCAGGGTCTAAAGATTGTCTGTGCCAAGTTTCATCAAAATCGGCTGAGAGGTTTTAGCGGGAAAGCGTAACAGACAGTCAGACAGAGTTACATGGCGATTTCTTTTGTTTTCCTTTGACATCCATCATATTTCATCAGTTGTCTGCTAGACCCAAATGTATAAAGCGCGCAAATGTCAGGAAATGGCGGATGACATTCACCATTATTTTTCGATATTTATCTATTAGATATAAATGTCGAAAATAAATAAGGATTACATTAGTTTTCTGAAATTGAAATAAAACTATGTTATAACAGATTTTATAGCGGTTTATTTTAGATATAACTATTTATTTATTTCCAATGTGTAATATTTATTTCTAATTTGCGTTAATTTAAGAAAATTCTATTTTTTCGGTATTAGTCTAAGTATTAGGGATAAATATCTAAAGCGCGAGAATTAGGGCTCAGGTTTCGAAACTCAACTAAGTCTAGGGACACCTAAACTGTCTTGGATCCCTCAAGAATAAATAGGTTTGTGAATCTAGTATTACTATTAATTATAATTGACGGGCCGGTGGCGTGGTCGGTAAGATACTTGCTTTTCACGCCGCAGGTCGTGGGTTCGATTCCCACCCGAGACAAACTTTTTTTTAAACTGTCTGTTTGTCTTGTGTCTGGGTGTAATTATCTATATTTAAGTATATATTTACAAAAGAAAAGTATTGTATGTAGTATATTACCAGTTATCAGGTTTCCATAGTACAAGCTCTGCTTAGTTTGGGATCAGACACCGTGTGTAAAAAAAAAATAATAATATGAAATTAATTCTGAATTTACTTATATTGTTATTTAAATATAAAGATAATAATCAATTTTGCATGCTTAAAGAGTAGAGTGTACTTATTTGAACGAAATATAATTTTAAGATCTTAAACTATGTACATTCATTGCAAATTAAGAATTTGATTTGATTTTGTATACATATATACTGCGCGAAGTTTGTTTGTTATGACAAGTGTTTAGTGACACCTAACATGATGATAAAGCCTTCGCCGAGAGCAGCTAGTGGCGTGTATCGAAGCGGCAAGGCTGCGCGCACGCCTACTGAACTGACTGCCCCCGCGCGATGACGTCACTAGCCGTACATATACAGCCGGAACTGTCTCTATTTTATGACGAATGTATAAAATATCTAGGTATCATAAGCTACTGTAAAATACTAGCTTCGCTTGTTATTTAGCCCGCGGCTTTGCCTACGTGTATTAGGAGAGCAATTTATGCTATGTTAAGCTTATATGCTGTTCCAGACTATAATTAATTTTAGTGCCAAATTTCATCCAAATAATTATGTCTGGTAGGCTTTACATGAAAGAGTAACAAACACCCGCACAGACACACCGCCACAGCTTTTCTACTCAGAAAAGCTTTTTAGCACTGGTTCTGACTTTGAGTCTTCTTCATTTTTTCTTCTCCACCAGTGTGACACTATCCTTGTCCTTCTTCGTTTTATCTGCAACTTGCTGTATCCAATCTCTGGTGTTCGACTTACAGAGACTCTACTTAGGAGCATCCATGAATTACGTAAGGCATTTTTGAGAAGTTCCCCCCTTCCCCCTTAGTGAGATAATAAGATTTACCTCAACCACCTCTCTCCTCTCCTAATCTCAGGCAAGATTCTTCGAAACTTATATTTGTTAAATTCTAGTTTGTTAATTTTTTTACGGTTTGCCATAATTCCCCCCCCCCCCCTCCTAGAACACCTCACGTAAGTAATGGACGCCCTCTTACCCCCTTTTGGTAGTATAACTGCATTTTTTAATTCTTCCAAAGGCTGGCGCTTGACTACAACTTGCCTGATTTTAAGCAATGATGTAGTCTACGATGGAACGCGCCAGCCCAGTATACCGGTTCACTCGTGATTACGAATGATTACCGGTGAGAAGGTGTTATGTATAGCGACATTAGCTGATTATGGATTAGGGATAGACTGGGATTAGGGATGATTATTGACTCCTAAGCTAGTCAATAACCTACTTGCATCACTGGTTCAACCGTTTTAAAACCGTTTTAAACTTTTTACCTTCTAGTTGTCTAAAACATTATCATTTTTGTAACTTAACGGTAATAAATTATGTACGAATATATAACTACAAATCATTTACTTATATTGCTATAACCAAATAGATATAATTCTTGACATTTTAATAGCCCCTGATTAGACTTTACAGATTACAATTAATTTCAAAATAACCTAAAAATGGTAACGGACCTTATTAGAATTGTGAATCATTTTCATTAATTCAGTTTTATTAACGTGTGGACCAAATTTTTAAATATAATGAACTTACAGTTCATGCAATACGTTCTTATTTTCTTACTAAAATATTTATTATAAATGCGAAAGTTTGTATGGATGTCTGTAGGTGTCAATGTTTTGGTATTACTTTTTGACGCAAAATTTACTCGACAAATTTGGATGAAATTTGGCACAGAGATAGATTACAGTTTTAAATATCACAAAGTCACAATGACAATGATTATTTCTTGGACATGCCGGTTTCCTCATGATGTTATCCTTTACCAATATTGTGCTTCCTAATTCTTGAAAAATTATAAAGATTATAAAGTAAACTAACCGACTTCAATGTTCCAACAATAACACAAAAACAACGCAACCAATTTTGATAAAATTTTAGTTAGACTACCTAGAAAGTATGGGTATATATATACCCGTAGAAACAATAAAGAATTATCAAAATCGATCCATTAATTGAAGGTAGTATCGCGTAACATACACTCGAGTTGAGAACCTCCTAATTTTTGAAGTTGGTTAAAAGGTAGTAAAACGAGGAGTCAGTCGATATGAATGAACCTCTAGGTACTTTTTAATAATACAAAGTGGATTGGATAAAGTACCTGTCTTCAAGGATACATGCAAATCTGTGCGTAGGTAGAATCTCAGGCCCACGTTCTTTACTCGCTTATTGACAATCATTCATTGTACATATAAGGTTAAAATTTAAACTCCTGACAAAAACGACACAAATAATAAGCTTGAGCAAGTAATTCTATTGCAGTCCACTGCTGGACATAGGCCTCTCGCAATAAGCGCCATTTCACCCTGACTTCACCAGACAAAGCCGCGCCGCCAAGCGGCCTTGCCGTGTTCCGGTGCGATGTCTGGTGACACCGTGGAGAGAGGGTGGGTTGGAATTGTTGCTCCTTGGTTTCTAACCATACAGAGGCTCATTCCACTGCCACCTTCTCACCGATAATCATTCGTAATCACGAGTGAATCGGTATACTGGGCTGGCGCGTTCTATCGTAGAATACGTCATTGCTTAACATCAGGCAAGTTGTAGTCAAGCGCCAGCCTATCGAAGAATAAAAAAACAAAAGAATTTTCCTACCCAAGTTGCTTTAAGTTCTTTGACAGATATGGCCAGCCCACTGCCACTTCAGCTTGCTAATCCTTTGCGCTATGTCCATAACTTTAGTTCTTTGTCGGATAACCTCATTGCGGATTTTATCCTTCAAAGAAACGCTAACCACATTGAGCGAGGTAGTCAGTAATAATTGTGATTTTATTTTTGGACGTCAAATACCTCAGTCCACCCGTGAACATTAAGTCTGAAAAGACTGAAATGTCGGGATCTAAAATCTAAAATAAACCGCGATAAAATCCGTTAAAAAGTAGTTTTATTTCAACAAATTGAGCGACGTTTCAGCACCGGTTAAAAACTGTCTTGAAGCATTGTGACAGGGATACTGCAATTGCTGCTTAGCTGAATCCTCTTCTTGGCTTCCTTCTTAGTTATTTCTACCTAATTGCATAATCTGTCTGTCTAATCATATTCGGAAACAACTTCCATGTGGTCGTCAGTGACAACGATGAGTCTCCCATCAAGGTGTTCATTGTTCATCACCTCATTTTTTCCAGATTTATTTTTAGATCCATTCGTTGCGAGAAGTTAGCTAGGCTGTTTCACATCTGTAATACCTCTTTCTTAGAGCAGCAAGGCGCAGCGGTACGGGCCTTGCCTTAGAAAAATGAGGTACTAGTCGTATCCTAATCTTTGTGTGAATTGTTTCATCTCCGCTGCTCAATATCGGTGAAGGAAAACACCGTGAGGAAACCGGCATGTCTAAGAACTAATTATTAGAGGACATGTGACATACACCAAGCCGCACTTGGCCAGCGTGTGTGGATTAAGGCCTAAACTTTCTCAACTCGTAAGATAGTAAAAAGGAGACCCGTGCCCCGCAGTGGGACACTAAAAAGGGTTGAAGTGATACATCACACGCTCACGCATATATTACTCGAAGGTGCAGACAGAGTTATGGTTAGATTTCGTTAGGTGTAGTCGGTCGGTAAGGTAGCTATGAATATTATTAAAACCAGTCACAAGAACAACACAATTATATTTAATTAATATTCCATTAATATTCTTGATATTTATTCTTAAAATGGCGAACTTAGCCAATCACTTGAAGTGAACGCCGACTATTTATAGGCCGACCGTTTAACTCGCGTATCGCCATCTGAGGTACAAAATCATAAAACTTTAATTAAATCTCATAAAGAACTATTTAACCACAGATAAAAGTAATGTAAGACTATTCATCACTAATATCCATATCGCTTGAATCATCATCACTGTCTGTGCAGCTTGAGGAGTCAGAATCTTGGCGATAGGCGATACGCGAGTTAAACGGTCGGCCTATAGGTACATAGGTAACTTAAAGTCAGGCGGAAGCTTATTTATGAATAGATAAAAAGGGAGGTATAAAGTAACAACATCCTGGCTACTTTAGTCAATAGATTTGATGGACAGCTAGGCATGTAAGTTGAAGAGTGCCTGAGAAAGGCAGTACACTTTTATATGTTACTAGCTGCCCTAGCGAACTTCGTACTGCGTATTACTAATGTAATACGTATGTATTTTTCAATGCCACATAATAAAAAAATAAAAAGAAATAAATTAAGGATGAACAACCCTTATCACTTAGGGGTATGAAAAATAGATAGTAGCCGATTCTCAGACCTACTGAATACGCATATAAAATTTGGTAAAAATTGGTAAACCCGTTTCGGAGGAGTACGGTAACAAACATTGTGATATGGAAATTTTATATAATAGATTATGTACCTACTAACACTAGTTTTTAAGAAAATTGTTACTTGCTGAAATTCCGAAATAAGCGAATTATTATTATTATTAGAGTCACTTGCCATTTTTAACGAAGCAGGTCAGACAAGATTACCACAGATTAATAAACAATTGCTCAACTTTACAAGATGCCCCTGGTTCTCCTGCTACGGAAGAACAAGGCTGCGCGTGAGTTGCGTAAATCGCCTACACATATTAATGATTTACATCACCATTGATAAATTGGTACAATTTTTTACATGCATTCGAAACCTCTTTCGTTTCATCTGACTTAAAAATGGAATTGATTATCTTTTCGAAATTAACTATATAATATCTGGATGACCAAGCTTTGCTCGGTATTTTTTTTTTAAATGACATTTTCTAAAAATGATTCCTAGCTAGATCGATTTATCGCCCCCGAAACCCCCTATATACTAAATTTTATGAAAATCGTTGGAGCCGATTCCGAGATTCCAATTATATATATACAAGAATTGCTCATGTAAAGATATAAGATATCTGGATGACCGAGCTTCGCTCGGTTTTTTTTTTAAATGTCATTTTCTAAAAATGATTCCTAGCTAGATCGATTTATTGCCCCCGAAACCCTCTTTAAACTAAATTTTATGAAAATCGTTGGAGCCGATTCCGAGATTCCAATTATATATAATATATACAAATTGCTCATTTAAAGATATAAGATGTTATTTGTTTATTTGTTCGGTTATAATTCCGTCATTTAAGGGTCGTTTTGCAAAACACTGTTTTTGTTTTATTTCGAAAAGGTTCTATTTTAATTTGAAATCGTTTTATTTATTAATAACTTATACAGTAATCTAAAAACGAGTGAATTTAAAAATAATAAACTAAATAATACGAGGGACTGTGTATAAACCCCTCGCAATGACCTTTGTTGGAACTTGTGAACGACAATGTTTTTCTTGCTGCGTGTTACGTCTTTATATTAGGAAGATCACGATTTTTCAACTTATTATTTACCAAAAGTGGTAGTAAAGTCATAGAAATTCCTTTGCGATTCTAATATTTAACAAAACAAGCAAAAAACCTACTTAAACACAATGACGTAAGATTTGCAGAACCTGATTTTGAACCTATACTTAATCAGTACTTTGTCAAGCAAATATGGACTGAATTGATATTTTGTTAAGGTTGATTATAAGCGTACAATATAGTGTAGAGTCGTCCTCGCGCCGAGGTTGTATGTAATCACAGATGCGTTCTGCAAACCTATTAATATAAGGGTCAACGTATATTCGACATTAAATAAAATACATTATTTTTCCTTAACAAAGCCGTACACACAGTTACACATAAAGCTATACATTTTCAGTATAAACTGATCTCGCATTACATATGATTTCCGTAAAACGAGACGTTAGTTTATACTGAAAATGTATAGCTTAATATGTATCCGTGTGTACCAACTAACTTTTAAGACGAAGGTAAACGTATAGCCCGTTTATAGATGAGCGCATTCACCATCAGCCTATTTTAATCCAGGCCTCTCCTAAAACACGCCACTGAGCACGATCCACCAGCCATTTGAATGCGTCCTACGTTAAGTTTGCTAATTCGTGGTTTCTCCTTAAGAACTCGTTTACCACAACGGTTGTCGGTTCTACGGTATGTATGACCGGCCCACTGCCACTTCAGGTTACTAATCCAGTAGGCTATGTCGATTACTCCAATTCTCTATCGAGTAATCGACCCTTCAGAGACACTCCAAGCGCCCGTAATGATAAATATTTATACATTAATCGCTAAAAACAAATTGATTTCAGAATTTGTGGAGTGAGCAGAGAGTAGATTGGAGCGTCTTTAGACAAATTGAAGTGAAGATTAATGTAAGTTGGCAAGAACTGGATGAGACTAGAAGAGACGATTTAAGAGATGTCTATTTCTAGATAAAAATATACCAATTGAATTGAAAACCTCCTGAAGTCGGTTAAAAATAGGCTCATGATGATGATAATTTTTGATGAATCGTATCAGATGGTCAACAAAGTGGGAGATTATTCTTCGAAGTTATGTTGGTAGTATCCACCAGCTATTATATAAAGAGGCACCAACATTAGAAACAAAGAGATTCCGCAAATGACACAGTAGAATCAAGTTCTAGTGTCAGCTGTTCCTACACGAAATGATGTCACAGTATGGCGTCATCCGTAGGTACGTGTGTGAGGTGTATGTGGGTGCTACACACACATTAGTTAAAGATATGGATCCTCTTTCAACTGTATTAGAATTGAAACAGTAAATAGTTGGATGTTTGTATTTATCCACGCGTTTTAATGCTACATTAGGACAAATAAGTAGTAGTATAATAGATAATATGAAATTTTGGAGTATTTAATTGTGGCCAGGAACGTAGAAGATGTAAAGAAGAATCAACTTTTATCTGAATGTGGTTCCCAGATGGTGCAAATCGGGTGACAATCAATCAACTGGTACTTTTGTTTACTGGTAATTAAATGGTAACAACAGACAAAGCCGCACCGCCAAGCGGCCTTGCCGTGCTCCGGTGAGATGTCTGATGACGCCTTTAAGAGGATGGGTCAGAATTTTTGCTCGTTTATGGTTTCTAACCGTATGGAGCCTCATTCCACTGCCACCTTCCCACCGGACATTATTTGTAATCACGAGTGAATCGGTATATTGGGCGGGTGCGTCTCATCGTACATTACATCATTGCTTAACGATAGGCAAGTTTTATTCAAGAGCAAGCCTATTGCAATACAAAAAAATGCGGTAATGCATGGTGGTAATATAAATCATCTAAGATTAATAATCTCTCTTAGATGTGTGCCTCACCTAAAGCACGCCAATGAGTACGCTCCAGCAGAAATCGTCTAGGTTCTCTATTTCTCTATACGATCGTCACTCCATCTAGTCTGAGGACGTCCCACGCTTGCCATTGTCACTTAAAAACTCGTGTCGGTTCAGCAACTAATATGACCGACTCTTTGCTACTTCAGAGACTCTAGATAAATTACATGCTGAAGCCATAATGGAAGTTTGAAAAGAACAAAATGTACTGGAATGACATTCATCTTCTTTCATTCACATTTCTTTCATTTGTAATCCAGTGAATTAATCCATTTATTGGGACGGGTCGTCCCATTACACTAATATTTATCAGGAAATAAATATTTAAGACAAATTATTCAATTATCTATGAAATGTCATTTTTCAAAGGTCAGTAAAAGGCAAAATGATTCACCACGTGACCTCCTCTCAGTAACTTCTAGCTTTACATAACACTTATCGGTTAGTTCTCATATTGTGTTATATTACAAGTTGTCAATTGTTATGTAATTGTGAATGTAGGCTATTTATTTCCTATATAACATTAGAAAAACAAAGCAATACTTGTAAAATAGGTTTAAAGTAATTTTGGATATAATAATATGTTTATGTAGTTTAGCAGTTTAGCCAACAGTAATAATAATAATATTTTAGGGCATTGACACTCACGGTCATTTGGTCCCAAGATAATCAGAGCTTGTGTTATAGAAACCAGAAGGAACTGGTCTGGTATCTTCCCAATCAATACGTAAATTCCTTTTAATCCCAATAACCTAATGCTTTTCTTGGGTTGCTTTGGGTACGCTTAAACAGCTAGTTAGTAAACTGAAGTGTTGTTAATTGTGCTGTTAGTGGACCGTTTATATCTGACGCAGAACCGACAACCATTGGGGTAAACGAGTTCTTGAGTGGAGACCACGAATTAGCAAACGTAGCGTAGGACGTCCTCAGATTAGGTGGAGTGACGATCTCAGCAGGACGTCCGGCAAGAACTGGATGACAGAAGCCGCTGTTCGTGCTCAGTGGCGTGCTTTAGAAGAAGCCTATGTCCAGTAGTGAACTAGAATAGGCTGGCGATGAAACAGCTAGTCTGTTACAAAATAATTCAACAAAAATACTCTCTACTAACACTCCATAATATTGTTTTCAGAAACGCTTTGTGCATTAAATAGCGCGGTTTAAAAATAAGTTTTATACAAAAAGATAAGTGCCAGCCACAGCTCGAGCTCGTGTCCTTGGGCAAGAAAGGCCCACCGCGGCGTGTGTTGTTTTTATTTTATTACATTCACACTGACTGGTTCCATTCGTTATATACATTTAAGGCTTGCTGATTTGCCAAGTTAAAATGATATAAGGCTGGTCACACTTATCATCAGTATAGATAAAGCCGGTTTATGGTTTTAACCTTAAGGAGCCTCATTTCACTGCCACCTTCTCACCGAAAGTCATTCCTAATCACGAGTTTATCGATATATTGGGCTGGTGCGTCCCATCGTAGACTACATCCTTGCTTAAAATCAGGAAAGTAGTAGACAAGCGACAGCCTATTCTAGAATAGAAAAAAAGTCAGGTTTCATCCCCACAACCCCATTTGGGGACGCACACGAGCTGTCATAGCAGTTGTAAAATATTTGATTGGCTCTACCAATTTCACATAACTCGCAGAAAAATGGACAGTGTTCAGGTTTTTTTGGCAATATTTAGAGATCATATTTAACCTTTCAATCGACTTCAAAAGGAAGGAGGTTCTCAATTCATCTGTATGGTTTTTTTATGTTGGTATTGATATGATACGCGATAATTCCGCCAATCTTTTTGATAATTTTGATAATGCTTTTTTGTTTCAAAGGGTGTAGGTAATTTCCAAATATTACCCTTTAAATTTTATCAAAATTGAATGGACTGGTTTTGAGTTATTGTCAAAACATTAAAGTAGGTTCGTATTTTTTTTAAATCTACTATTTCGAACACGAAAGACGGTTTAAAGATTATTTATCTTAGAGCCATCATCATGGCATTAAATAGTAAATAGGTTTTTACGTACTATACTATTACAAGGCGAAAAAAAGTAACAATGAATTTGTATAATTTGTATACCTTTGCGAATCACCATTTATAATTGTATTTGACACGACACTGTTCTCAATTGAGTTACTATTTGACTTCAATTATTACTTAACTAAGTTAACCTTTTTAATTTATTTAATTAGAGAGCAATTTAAGCCATCGGTCCTGCACCCGGTCTTTTATTAATCGTGCCCCGAACTCTGGAAGAGAAGGCGGAAGGCACGTACGTACTGCACTAGTCAGCTAGTGATTGGCTTTTCTAGTCAAACCTGGGACCTAGAACAATTTTTTACTTACTCTAAAATAGGATTGCACTTGGCAATAAAATACCTGATATTAAGCAGTAATTTGGTCTACGATGCAACTCATTCGTGAGAAAGTGGAAGTAAGATGACGCTCCATATGGATTGAAACCAATAATGTTCAGCTAAATCCAAAAGAATGGGCAATTATCCTAAACCTAGGACCTTTCTAACCACTACACCATCGTGTATAAAACTGTCGTTACTTGTTATTTGTCAAAGAATGTATCCTTTAAACCAGTTTCGGACCGGTTGTATCAACCTTCAACTTCACCAGCCCTTGAAGTGTTGATGACCATCATCATTCCATCCCGTACTCACCTACGACAAATATTTAAGCGAGAAAGAGATGCCAAGTGTCATTAAAGTAGTGATAAATTGACCAGGAATAGATATTTAAATATATCTATTGACAGATTTCTGAGACAGTAAATATTTCATGTGAGTAATATAATAATAATAATTAAGCAAATTACATTCGTAAATACCACAATACAAATTTACTATTACAAAATTATCAATTTGATTAAAACAAATACTTAAATTAAGAAACTACAATGGTTTTTGCCTAAAAAAGGTTTAATTACATTCATTGATGGGAAAAAATTAAGCAAAAACTAGTCACGCCATATTCGTTTCGACCTTTAGGACCCGAAGGTAACAATCAATGAACAGATGTTGCAAGTTTAAATAATTAGTAATCCCTTACCTTTTTTATCACTCGTATTCCGAAAACGTCAAGGCTGGTCACCTCATTAAAAAAAACAATAAAAAACACACAACACACGTTCTTTTGTGCTCACTAACACATAACTAAAAAATATATTGGTATATTTTTTTAAAACTATTCACATAATTTAAAATTTGAAATTGGAAAACACGTTTGTATCACATGAAATATGTTAGGTTTTTAATTTGTAAATAGAATTTCGTGTTCGTTTTTTGGATTGTTCGTTTTTAGTCGCATCGCGGCCGCGCGTTCTGAGTCGTGAGGTGTACTGAGTACTGGCTGGACGTGCGCGGGCGCAAGCGGTTGGCCTTAGCAAAAAGGTCTTGTGTTCAGCGTGGGCGACTATAGACTTAATCATAAAAGATTTTAAGGACTTTTTTAATGGCCAGTGTCTGAATACGTTGGTTGAATATAAATGGACTTACAAAATAAGTTTCAAAAGAGTTTTAAGAATCGAAATAACATCACAGAAACAGACTATGTAATAAATCAGTCAGTATAATAAGTTAAATTAGTTTCATTTACTTGGTATATTCAATAATTTATGCAAGAAGTGGACGTGAAATGACAGATTTATATATTTTTTATATAATTTTTTTTAAAGTTATTGAAAATTACAAAACGCGTTTTACTATAGGTTTCCCAATCCCCTTTAAAATTTAAAGACACCTCATATGCTCAATCAAAAACCTCTGTTAGCCTCTTAAATCTCTTATAAGCCATTTAGGCCCAAAGGACTAAGGTGTAAAATGTATAACACAGACAAACAAAGAACATAACCCTCTTTCTGGCGTAGTTAGGTAAAAAATGACGATAGATTTTGATAGCAGTTATAGGCATGCACGACTTTGCCTATCCCTATTGGAATTACAACAGCTGCATGAATGAGGCAAAAAAAATCAACAGGTGTGCGGTAAAAAATGCACTCTTACTGCCCTTTTTATGCACTCAAATTCATAAAGGATATTCAGAGGATTAAAAATATTTTCCTGTCCAAAACTACTAAGTTAATAACCGTAGATCTGTTGTAGTTAGTTTTGAAAAAGAATACATTTTATTTATTTTGGAATAAGCTTGCGCTTTAATGCAATAATCCACAATGGAACGCGTCAGCCCAATATACCCATTCACTCGTGTTTACGAATGATTTTCGGTGAGAAGGAGGCAGTGGAATGAGGCTCCATATGGACCTTACTTAGAAACCAAGGCAAAAATTCCGACCCACCTTCATCAGACAGCCTACCGTCAGTTTATTGTCACCTGATTTGCACCACCCGGAGACCACATGTGGGATTCAGATAAAAAATTGCACTCTAACGGACTCAGCTCTACACCTAGCAGTTTTTGAGACACGAACATACCAACAGATACGGTAGGGAACTTGGTTATATAACAAGTTGTAAACAGTAATGTAAATCGGATTATACTTAGATTACATCATACAGGAAATTATTATTCCGTCATGATGTCAGGTGTAACCTCATTGCTTTTCATCTTTCATTGTTATCACAAAAAATTAGATCAAAAAGATCGCGTTTCTGTCACAAAAACACACTCAAACATAGCGCTGCTATCTATGGTTTGAATGTTTGATACCTACCTAAACTTACATAAATAAATTCACAGAAAAAAAGTATAAATAACTAGCTTCTGCCCATAGATTTGCCCGCGTATTACTTATTGGGGTAAAAAGTATATGCATATGTTACCAAACCATGGTGCAGACCATATTTTATTTCTGTGCTTTCATATAATTCCGTCCAAAAATTTTCATAAATGCCAGACATCTTGCCCATCTTGTGAAACGGCTATGTTAAAGTGGGGGTTAGCTAAACTGGTCGTTTGAGTCGAATTCAGTCAGAGAGAGTGATGCTGAATACTCCGAATAGCCATAAACTGGGTACTGAAATACAGTAAACGTCTCAGCAAAGCTAAGAAAATATGGAGAGACCTCTGAATGCATTTGATAAAGAGTGATTGAAGGTTGCATGCCGGTGACAAGAGAAAATGTAGGTATGATACATATGGTGAGGCCTTTACTATCTAAACAGACACCTAAACTGTCTTGGATACGGTATTTCAATTTAGTTAGAAAGGAGTTGAAAAGTTTGTTTTAAGTGCTAGAGTTATCTATCATTTTATTAAAAGCAGAAAATGTTGATTTTATTATTTTATCTTCTTAACTCTGAATAAAAGACATCAACGAGTGAGAAACACAAAAAACGTTTCTTAACAAACTGTGCCAAACAAAAAAATATAATGCCAAGTGTGAATTCCTTTTTCACATAATAACAAAGCAAATAAAGGCCTTGTTTGTGTATTTGTACATACTGATCTCCAAAACTAACACTGACACTAAACAAACCTTGGGATTAGTAGAACTAACATTTTTTAGTAAGAATTCTCGATAAAAATTGTTTTATTTGGAGATTGGAATATTTAAGTCGTTGTGTGTGACAGATTTTCAATACATTTACTGTCAATATTTTAATTTTTTTATTGGACTTAACCAACCACTCCAATGCCGGCACTGTTACTCCTGTAAGCCAGGATCATCAGCGGCGCAGTTAAGAGACTCGGCATTTGAACCCGACTGAATACAAAATAGTTAGATCTCTTAAAAAAGTTATTTGTTACAACAACCGTCCCTTACGATGAATTTATTTCTGGTATGAAATTAGCTTGTGTAAAATATATGTCCCAAAACTTAAGTAAGTAGGTACTTACTGTATTTTGTAAAGTTCAAACAAAAATCTATTCAAATCAGACAGATATCTTTACAATTAGTAGCAGATATTAAAGAATAAATAAAGAATTAAAGACTAAAGACTCCTGCAATGCCTTAAAACATAACCAACATTCTCTAACAGCGCCATCTAGTATCGTATGTTGTGTTTTACAAGTCTCCATCTTTACTTGTGGAATTGAAATTATCGAATACTTCTACGAAATACTAAAACTTAAGTATAGATGGCGCTAATAGATACAAATTTGACAGATGCCATTCGTGTCGTTTTATTACTAGTTTATAATGTAATTAGTATAAAATGTAACAAATTGTTGTTCCGTCCAACACGGCAGTGCCAATTTCGTACTGCAACAAAATCATGCATATTTTTTTATTCCATTAGCATCTATTGCTCCTAACCCGTTCATTGTACATAAGTACATAAGTTTATTTTATCGATTCGTTATATTTTCATCACAGGCACAGTATTTGACTTTTGATAGGACGGCTAAAAGGTTAAAGACGTAAGGATAACTATCTTCTTCTTTACTTACTTGTTTTTACTTACTTCTTTATTTTAAGTTTATTTTATCTTATTCCCCATCTCCGTTCTATCACCAGACAAGTAGAGGTACGCCTGTGCGCCATCGATATATGGTGGAAATTCCACGGGTACGCACAAGACGCTTAGCTTCCACTTTAATAGTGAGAACTGCCAAGTTGTAGAATTCGCTACGTTAGAACTCGGCATCTTTGTTTCCTGATAGCTATAATCTGCCTGTCTTCAAGTCACGAGTGAATCGGTATTTACTGGATCTGCGCGTTTAATCGTAGACTACATCATAACAACAGGCAAGGTGTGGTCAAGCGCCAGCCACAAAATAAAGTTTAACTTATGGTTGTTTTCTAATCCGGATTAGATTTAAGATTTGATTGATTTATTGATCGATATATCAGTAATTTGAGAACTAGGATAAGTATCTGATTATAACTATTCTTTCTGCCGCGGTTCCGCCCACGTTTTAGTATTGTGCCTAGCTGGTAAAAATAAGCCTTTTTCAATAACAGTGGAAAAAATTTCAAATCGAATCAATAGTTCTAAGATCAACCAAACAAACTCTACAATTTTATATTTTACCGTCTATGTAATAATAATCCCAAATTATGCCCCTCTAGCCGTATTCTGACTTCAGTGAAATGTGAGTATGTGCAAACTCTAGAAAATTTATCACGAAACTGGGCGCGCGTTCTCCTCTGCTGAGGTACATGAACTGTTTGTATGCATAAACTATTCATGTTTTGTGTTTGTGTGTAGCTTTCATTTAGGTGTGCATTTGTAATTTTTTTTTAAGCATAAGTACTGGTTACCTCTGTACGCGGTTACCTCTTCTTCCTCAAAAACTTGCAGAAACAATTTAGTAATAGAAGTTTGGTGTTACACCTTTCGTGTTAAATACAAATAGGGGCAAACACAGATGCACATCTCGGGTGAGAAAACTTTACTCACACAACTGGTAAGAGATCGGAAGTAACGAGGTTTTCACCTTCAGAAGGATTATGTAGATAAATTAGAAAATGGTGAACACTCTTTTTGCTCGGGTGTAGGTTCGAACCCGCTACCTTGTTGGCTAGAGACGAACAAGCTTTCCTCTGTGCAGAAGAAGTCATGTCAGTCGATCTAACTGAGCGTTTTCACTGTACAACAAAACATGATACAAGCATAGTCTTATCTCTTTCTACTCATCTATAAACGATAGAGATAGATAGTGCTTGCAACATGTTTTCTTGTGCAATGGTAACAAGGGGTAATAAATAGGTATAACACGCAGCACTAAAGAAATGAATCTTAAATGGCAGCACCAATTAATTATTAACTCTCATTCGCACTTTATTGCTATCTTTACTCACACTCGTTGGTACCGTCCACAAAAAAAATAGTATTCTATTTGGACCATGTATTCAGTATTAGGCATTAGGTTTTAAATGTTCTAGGAAACTACGGTACTCGCTGTTTGGGTCTAATTAGCACGTGGTTGGCTTTTAAATAGGTGCCACTAATCTTGCTTAGATATTAATTTTAAAACAACCAACGCCTATATTAAAAAATATCATCTATCCGACTACTTTTGCTGACACTACAAACTATCATTACAAGTACAAGCCGCTATTCACTGGTGCAGGTTATGGCGCAGGTTATGCAGCTGCAAAAATTGAATACTGGGTAAAAAAAATACAAGATAAAATTCAAAATATTTAATTACACAACGTACAAAAATAATTATTAAATAATGTCAATAATTCTAACAATAAATTAAGATCTCGTGGTCGTATGACTAATAACATGTACAGTCGCAACCGTTAATAAATGATCATCTTATATTTTACTTAAAATAATTAATCTGACTGTACAACGTTACACTAACGACATCTATTATTTGTGCTGTATAAATTTTTAATGAAGTGCGTTGACTTTTGAATGCATCGGTTCAATTGGAATCTGACTTATAAAATGATGAGCTTTTCAATAAACGGATTTCCAATTTCGTTTCATTCATTTAATCATTTCATTTCTTAATAAGTCAGTTTTTTAAAAATATTTTACTCAGTTATTTAGACTTATAAAGCTGTAGTTGTTTGCTTGTTTGTATATGGGACTATAGGTCCAAATTGAAAAATGTTTGCAACTTCAGATTGGCCATTATTTGAAGAAGGCAAGATTTATAATATTTGAAGACTTTTTAACCCATTGCTTGGCATGATATTAAATGTAGGTGACGCAAGCGAAACCATCGTCGAATGAAAAGCTAGTGTTGCAATTCAATTTTTTGCTTGTAGCGACTAACGAAGAGTCAATGCACTTTATTGCAAATTTACATGATACAAATAATAAAAGTTTTCACACTCGTGTGATAAGTCCCTTAGTATTTTTTTAATTATTAAAATAAATATCGATTTTTATTGATAACAGGGGATAATAGAAGTTATTAGAACTAATGAAATAAGGAAGTGATAATCATACTAATATAATATCACTACATGGCAGAAAAAAGAGTAGATTTGATGTAAATTCAGTTTCTCAAAAAAAAAAAAAAAATTATTTTGATTTTGACTAAAATTTACAGTTTAGTCAAAGTCAAAGTTATAGCTACTTATTTTATGAGACCTAAACTGGTCGAGGAATATGAATGGTAAATGAATATTTCAGTTAAAGAGAATATGAGATTCAAGAAGAGTGAGAATGAGTTTGACAAGAAACATTGTGTGAAATGATAAAATATTGTCTTATGCAATAAGAAATGTGATAAATTTTGATATGATGGTGATGAATTAAATAATAATTTACTTGATGAACAACATGGAATAGATTTTTTAGTTAATAGAGAATGTGAGGATGAACTAAAAAAGGGATGGGGAAGGGAATGAATTGGAAATTTGTTTAATGTTCATCTTTATTTCGAAATAAACGCAAGCTTGACTACAACTTGCTTGATTTTTAGCAATGATGTAGTCTACGATGGAATCACCTGCTCTGATTCACTCGTGATTACAAATGATTTTTGGTGAGAAGCTGACAGTTGAATGAGGTTTTATATGGTTAGAAACCATAGAAGAGCAATAATTCCGACCCAACCTTTTTTAGGACTTAATCCACTACCGCGCCGTGAAGAGACTCGTGATTTGAACCCGATCAAGTCCTGGGACACCTAAATTGTCTAGGATCTCGCATGATTTTAATCAGAAAAATAATAGGAGGAGTTCGAAAGTTACATTGTTCACTTCCCTCCAAGCAAAACGGGAGACAGCTTAGAGAAAAAAGATGGTTTAAATTTTCCTCATAAAAATGGACTAAGCACCACGGGTAATGTAATCTATCTAATCTAACCTAGCCACTAATGTTTGTGGTTGGTCGGTGTTCAATGATGACGAATGTTTTTAGATGATTTCCGTTACAAAACTTTTCATTTATTTTGAAGTTCACCTTTTTTTCCTTAATCGTTATTCAAATAGGTACTTACTACTTATTTGATGTTTTGTGGTTGCGTTTGATAAGTCTTATTTTATATTAAAATTTGTATTTACTTAACAAGATCAAACACCTTTTGTTGTTTTTCTTTTGACTGACTTTCAAACGAGAAACTTCTAAATTCGGACGTACCTCCATTATTATAGTTAGAAAATTTTATAAAAATTAAATTGTTATTTTTTTATTTGAAGGAGATTTATTCTAAACTGGCCTCGTATAAACTTAGCCAGGTCTTTTTATTGAAAAAAATTAGTCAATTCTAGCTTCTGGAATTGACTGGATATGAACTAGCTTATGCGCCATTCCAGACTGTACTTTATCTCTGTACTAAATTTGATTTAAATCCTTGCAGTACTTTTTGCGTTAAAGAGCCACAAACTTATGTTAGACTTTATTGTATGTAAATTTTTTAGTTATTGTTTAAGGATTGACAAGTTTATCAATCCAAGGCACAAACTTTTGTATATTAGTGTATACTCCGGGGAGATGTTCACGTCCACAGCCGATGCCCCAAGACACGAGGCCTATGAGGGTGCTTCGCCCTTCTAATTTCATTGTCAGTGGGCCTCCGCTGTCACCTTGACAGGAATCACGACCACCCTAAATTAAAAAATATACATGTTAATCATATTTTGATTTTATTTAACAGCTGATTCAAAAGTATTTAAGATCTTCTCAAGAGCTTACTATGAGATCAAGTCTCATCAAATTTGGTTTAGCAGTGCAGCAGAGTTAACGTCGGCTTAAGTCGTAAACCATGTAACTCCATCTTTTTCCTAACATTTTGAGTCAATAGATTGATAATTTCTGAACGCAATGAAACTACTCGTATAGATTATTATTATTATTATATTATTAATATGTTTAGAGAATCTTAGTTGCAGTTTGAAGTTGGGAATTGTGCCCATTAAATGGCATTAGGCTCGCCCCCTATAGGACCTAACGATAGCCAGCTACTAGTGGGTGATATTCACCTTTGCCTACCCCTTCGGGTAAAACGGATGTGAACAGGATGCATGAATTTATTTTCTGTCTTTCTCTAACATACGTTCTATAGCTTATATTGATTGGTTCCTTTCTTATCTATTTCTTCGTTTAGGTATACTTTCATTCTCATAATATTATATTTTCACTAGTCTCCGCCCCCGATTTCTCCGTATTGTACTTATTAGGATGAAAAAGAGCCTATGTGTTAATCCAAACCTTAAACTATCTCTGTGCGAAATTTCATCCAATTCCGTCAAGTAGTTCTTGCGTGAAAGAATAACAAACATCAATATATTTATTATTATATAATTCACTATATGATGCTTTGTACTTGATCTTTGCTAAGCTTGTGAGGAATAAAATTCTATTTATTTTATTTATCCAGTCATTCATAAATTCTTACAAACTTTCGCGTTTATAATATTAGTATGATATCTTTATTAAGGTTTCTTTACTTAAATGTATATATTATTGAATAAAAAGTTAGTTACCTCTTTATATCCAGCACAGAGAAAGACGTCATGGATAGTCTCCCGTCTCCCAGCTGCTCGGAACCATCGCTGGCATCTCTCATTAGGTATCACTTCTACATCCACTTCCTAAAATATTATATTAAATATAAATAAATAATTAAAATAAATAAATAATTAATATTTTTGGGACATTAACACACACGATCATCTGGTCCCAAGCTAAGCAGAGCTTGTGTTATGGAAACCAGATAACTGGTATATACTATACATATAATACTTTTCTTTTGTAAATATATACTTATAATAGATATTTACACCCAGACTCGACACAAACACAAATGTTCATCATTAATGTTTGTCTCGGGTGGGAATCGAACCCACGACCTGCGGCGTGAAAAGCAAGTATCTTACCGACCACGCCACAATAATAATAATAATAATAATAATATAATAATATTTTCACACAATATATGCACAGCGCCATCTAGTACCAAATTTAAGCAATTATATTTGCTTTTGTTATTACTAGGATTACTATACTATAGTATATACTATAGTATATTACTATACTAAATAATTTATTACCTTAAATTTTTTTTAATTTATTGTAGGTACGAATATTGGTAGAACTTGCCAAACTATTGAAATAAAACTGTTTTATAACGGATTTTATCGCGGTTTATTTTAGATTTTAAATCCCGACGTTTCAAAGTCTTTTCAGACTTCATGGTTACGGGTGGACTGTTACAAACTAGTTACAATACAGTTTATTTGTTATAATGATATAATAATATTAAGGTGCTGGGTTGAACTATATAGAACAAATCAAATTTCCACTAAAAAGATCCCAAATTTTTTTTAACGTATAATATAGTCTGTTACTCAGTAAAGATTTAACAGTTAAGCACCGAATAAACACGGGATGGATGAAATGGCGACAGGTCACGGGGACCACATGTGACCCGCGACTGCCCTTAACCTTAAAGGGTAAAATTTATAAGACCTTAATTCGACCTGCCGTCATGTATGGATCTGAGTGTTGGGCTACAAAAGGACTGAATGAAAGACAATTGCATGCAGCCGAAATGAGAATGTTGAGAGGTATGTGTGGTGTGACTAAAATGGATAAGATTAGGAATGAGTATATAAGAGGGAGTCTGAAAGTGGCACCGGTTACTGAAAAATTAAAAAGCAACCGGTTGTCTTGGTATGGCCATGTAATGAGAAGAGAGGAAGGTAATGTTGTACGAAAAGTATTAAGTATGAATGTAGATGGATACAAGAAAAGAGGCAGACCTAGAAAGAGATGGATGGAATGTGTGAAAGATGATATGGCAAAAAAGGGAGTGACAACTGAGATGACGAGTGATCGAGATGTATGGAAAAAGAAAACCTACTACGCCGACCCCAAATAAATAAATTGGGAAAAGGGCAGGGAGATGACTCAGTAAAGATTTAGCTTTCCAATGGTGAAAGAATTTTTGAAATCGGTCCAGTAGTTTTTGAACCTATTCATTACAAACAAACAAACAATCAAATCTTTCCTCTTTATAATATTAGTATAGATTTTTATATTCCGACATTTTGAAGAAAAAAAGTCATAAAGTAGTTTTACTTCAATGATTTTATTTACCTGTAACACTGATGGTACAGAACTCTGTCCGTGTCTAGTTCGCCCCCACCCGGCTACCGTCGCCATTTTACCTGCTAATTTCATTTGCTTCTGTGGTAGACACACCTGGAATCACAAACGTAAGGTTTTAAACTTGCCATTTTATCATAATCACCCTATTTGCTACACTTAACCCATTTCTAACACTGGCCCTGTTTATTCATCCTGCCTCACTGATCGTTGACATTGTTTACACCGTACACGTCAACTCTTATAGTGTCTCATTGCCAAGGGTCTTCTCTCAATTATCTTACGAGTTGAGAGAGTTTAGGCCTTAATCAACACACGCTGACCAAGTGCGGGTTAGTGGATGTCATATGTCCTCGAATGATAAGTTCTTAGACATTCCCAGTTTTTTTTACGATGTTTTCCTTCAGCGATATTGAGCAGCGGCGATGAAACAATTCACACGAAGATGTGTGGGCACGACTGGGTATCGAATCCGCGACCTTATGTGTCTAAGGCGAGGCCCGTACCGCTGCGCCACCGCTGTTGACATTGTTTGTGACGAACCAATTGTCAACACAATTCCCAGGTCAAACATCGTCGTCACACTTGCCCCATCAGTCACACTTATTACACTCACCCCATGTATTTAAACTCACCAGCTGTACATGCTGTTTAAACAGAACTCCTATTTTAATTTGAGAAGTAAAGAAAAAAGATTACGATTCAAAATTATACAACATCATCCCTCTCATGTGCCATGGTTTGTAATTAGTTATGTTAAAAAAATATAATTGTTATAACGCATAGACCGCGGGTTACTACCCATCTAGAAAATTTGGATATCTGATGAAAAAAGTTAGTTCCCTAGAGTCACTTTTGTGACTCATGTGGAAATCTTGATGATGTTTACTACCTACTGATGGATTATATTCAATATGATGCAGGGAGGAGGTCATACAATGTTGGAGTATTTATTAATACCTTAGCTAGCCCCATGTTACAGATGGCTTTAGAGTTATAAAATATATTTTTTACATCAAATATCTCATACCTCTGTTACATCGTAGTTTTGTTTGTAATAGGTTAAGTTACGATGGGGCTGTCATGTTACTTTGCTTTAATAGCCTCTAAATAAATAAAGATTAAAAACACCAGAACCCCATATATCAAGTCTGCACTTCTTTCGTAACCCGCGTCATTACATGGAATTCTACTTAGCCTAATAGTGTCCTTGTCGTTTGTCACACTCGCCCCATTTGTCACACTCACCCCACTAATAAAAAAATTACCTGTTGTCAATATTTTTTACACGGCCAATTTAATTTTATCCTACTCACCGGCAGTATATGTTGTTTGAACACAACTCCTCGGTCGAGTTGCACCAACGCTACATCGTTTCTGAAGTCAGCTGGCTCGTACGAGGGGTGTACTTCTTTCCGTTGTACCGCGAACTCTTCGTGTGAGTAGCGCTCACCCGCGTCACGTACATCCCACTCACCCAGGCGGACGCGGAGCTGATTGTTAGGAGTGCTGAAAAATATGAGAAAATAGTATTTTCTTATATTTACGCAAATATCATACATTAAAATAAAACTCCACGACTTCATAGCCACGGGTGGACCATGAAATCCATCCGTGACCATGTAGTCTGAAAAGACTTTGAAATGTCGGAATTTAGAATCCAAAATAAACCGCGATAAAATCCGTTATAAAATAATTTTATTTCAATGTGAGAAGAATAATATATTTTGTGATATTTAAATGAAACAAATTATGAAAGACGAGAGAAAGATGGCGACCTAGTGCTATGAATAGCCTATTCATGTTCCGTCTCTGTCATGTAATTTCAAAGTGTCATAAAGAAGAATAGGACAAAATACGTTTTGGCTGTTTTCAGCTTCAGATTTGGTAAATAATAATAATATTCTAGAACATTAACACACACGGTCATCTGGTCCCAAGCTAAGCAGAGCTTGTGTTATGGAAACCAGATAACTGGTAATATACTATACTCATATACTACTTTTCTTTTGTCAATATATAGTAGATAGGTAATTACAACCAGACTGGAGTTAAACAGACATGTTCATCACAAAAATGTCTGTCTCGGATGGGAATCGAACCCACGACCTGCGGCGTGAAAAGCAAGTAACTTACCGACTAAAAGTTAAATACACTGCCTGAATCTTTTTTGTGTGTCTTAACAGATAGTTTTTTTTTAAATATCTGTGCTTATCAGCTATAAACCACTAAATCAGTGTTGGTGAAATTTAGTACCCAGATAGGTACCTTTAGATAATAAAATCGATTGATTTTAATCTAACTGATAAAGAAACGGTAAACACGACGGATTTGCGATTTGTTTAATTAAAACAAGTACACCAGTGTCACACAAAGCGGAAATAGACTCTAACGTCTGTAATATAGAATGCAAAATTGCATAACAGTATGACATAACTGTTATATCTAGGATTTGTTCTAAGAAACTAGATGTCATCGGATTATGACCCAGTTTAGTGTGAAAGTAAGTAATTAAGATATAAACGGATTTTACAACTGGGTTAATACACAAGCGATTATGCTATGCGCTTGCGCTGCCTAAGAAAACATGTGACGTGCACTATCTATTTATTTCTACTCATCCCTGAGGTATAGAGATGGACAGTGTTTATAATATTTTTTATTCTGAAATAGGCTTCAACTTGCCTGATAGCAATGCAACGCGCCTACCTAGTATATTGATTTACTTGTGATAACAAATGTTTTTCGGTAAGATGGTGGCAGTGGAATGATTCTCCATATGATTAGAAACCATAAAGGGCTAACAATTCCAATCTATTTCTGCATGGTGCCACTAGACATCGCACCGGAACACGGCAGGGAGGTTCCCCCCTAACGTGAAGAGGCCCACAGAGGCAGGCTATCCCTAGCTGGGGGTTGCGGAAGTATTGCGTGTTGCCGCGACACCTGGCATATGTATGTAATGGTACACTTAGGGGGTTTGATTGGGTACCCTTAGGGAGTCCCACACATCCCCCTGATTTCCCCAGAAAATAATGGTTCTAAGTTTATATATATGCAATTAAAATTTGTATTACTCTACCAATATTGATAGGAAACAAAGTGGCTTAATAATTAAAATATGCCATTGTTTAAAACAACAGTTTTATTATTTATTATTTATTTTAAGTTGTTTGAGTCATTTTTAGTTACATTTTATAATTTAATTATCGCACAAGAGATATACGACGTACTTAGTTCTCAACCCATCAAGCTATACATTTCCAATAAAAGCTGATTTCACATTCTATAGGATTTCTGTACATCGAGAGATCAGCATATACACAGCCGAAGGGTTAACGGACTTTATTATTAAATTATAAAAATACAGATTATAGTTATTATTAAACTTACGTAGCGACACAATGAGCGGCGGTGACCACCCATCTGTCAGATATTAAGGCGCCTCCACACGCCAGCTTCTTACTCAGAAAACCGGATTTTATCAGCGCAGCTTGCCATGGATGAGATCCGAAACCAGTTGAATGACCACCCACAATCCGGTTCGATCTGGTAAAATGTTCACCACAGCCTGGAATGTAAGAATTCTGGATTTAGCCAAGTCTTTTTAGCTCATTTTATATATTTAGATAACAAGAGACAAAATATAATATTATAAGTAAGTTATATTTACTTTCTTTGTAAAATTGTGACTGAAAAATTAAACCATTGCAAATGTAATAATATAAAAAAATACACAAATAAATACATAAAATACAATTTAAACATAGAAATACACATAAAACAACAAATATACATACATACAAATATTTATATTACGTACATTAACCGAACATAAAAGCGTGCTATACAGTGTGTAATCATTTTGCTTTGCATGCGATTTCACTTTGACTTTACTTTTGATGCAAAGTGAAATGACTTTGACAAACATAAACTCAGTGTTTATGCATTCAGTGCGTGATGATTATGAAATAGCGGTGCGGGCAAAAGCAGAACATAGACAAAATAACGATGAAACTCAAAGGGTAAAAAAGGGTTTCAGTAAAAAGATATTTTTTCGCTGTTGGTACCACTGAAATACATTTAACAAAAATAAAAAAAGACACTGAATTATAAAAGTTTAAACATAAATCATGCCAATGTTACCATCATTATTTAAAAATGTGTTGCCAAAAGAAACGTGCTACAATTTTTAAGTACGCGTTTTGGATGGGTTTATGAAAACGGTTGAAAAAAAAATTGTTTAATGATTCAATTTTTTTTTAACAAGATCCACAATACTATGGTTTTGAAATGTTAAGGTAAACTTTTCAAAATCTTATAAACTAATTTAAATTGAAAAAACAAAGACAGATTTCTTTTAATTATTTTTTTAACGTTTGACTTTGAGTTTCATTGTATAATTTTGGGAAATAATCCAAAGAACCCTAATGTACAAAATCTCACCCGGAAAACTAGGTCGCGACGGCTTATGGCTCGTATGAACAGGCACATAATCATCACCACCTTGTGCATTCCCATCAAAATCCGGTTTATTTATACCCGGTTTGTTATAATCCGGTTTATAAAAATCATCTGGTTTTTGTGTGGTTTCATGGTACGACGGTTTAACGTGGTAAAAATTGTTCTGATTCCAACTCGGTCGGTTAGTTCCGGTTTCATCCGGATCTGGTTGGTTGAAATCCGGTTTTTGGTATGGCTTGGTGTCGGTGTATATGATGATCGGGTCTTCGAATTGGTTTGTGTTTTGGTAATCGTAATTTTCGTGTGGAAACGAACCAATCAGTTCTATCAAATCACCTGTTCAGAATTTGTACTGTGGTTAATAGACCCGAAATAAATTAACTATCTAAGACTAGCTTACGCCCACTGCTTCTCCCGCGTGGTACTTATTGGTATAAAAAGTAGCTTACATGTCAATCCAGATCATAATCTATCTCTGTGCCAAATTTAATTTAATTCTGTTTAGTAGTTTAGTAGTTACTCTTCGAGAGTAACAAACATACATCCATTCTTACAAACTTTCGCGTTTATAGTATTAGTAAGGTTAGACCTATCCTTGATAATCAAGTTCAATGTTTATCTATTTATATAAAAATCAATTGCTGTTCGTTAGTCTCGCTAAAACTCAAAAACGGCTGAACGAATTTATCTTATCTTAAAACGGTGAGAAAAATTCGAATAATTGCCGGGAAAACCCTAAAAACTGCCCTTTTCTTTTTCACATATAAACGTTTTCTAAATAAAATGTAAAGTCAATTTTGAACTTTATCGCTATTCAATAAAGTTCATATTATATTATTAAAAAAAAAAATCTTTTTTGTTTATTTACGCACCATAAAACAAAACAAAATATATAGTTCATGAGAAAGCTTTAAATTGATTAACAGTCATAAATGTGTGTCTCTCTCAATACCAAATTCATTTTACATTTACTTTTTTTACTTCAACCCTTTTTAGTGTCCCACTGTTAGGCACGGGTCTTCTATCAACTATCTTATGAGTTGAGAGAGTTTTAGGCCTTAATCCACACACGCTGGCCAAGTGCGGGTTGGTATATGTCACATGTCCTCGAATGATTAGTTCTTAGACATGCCGGTTTCCTCACGATGTTTTCCTTCACCGAGGTTGAGCAGCGGAAATAAAACAATTCACACAAAGATGCGTGGGCGCGACCAGGATTCGAACCCGCGACCTTATTTTTCTAAGGCGAGGCCCGTACCACTGCGCTACCGCTGCTCTGCTAATTTTACATGATTTATTAAAATTATTATTTTAAGAATTTCTAACTTATTTTTCTTAGAGGTCCAGTGTTACTCTTTCTATTTTCTCAACTCTTAAGATAGTTGAGGGAAGACCGGTGCCCACTACGTAAAACTAGGGTCGTTACCTTACTTTTGCAGTATTGTAAAAATAAAAAACCACCTAATCACTTCATTTCAACCATTTTTTTGTCAACTATCTTACGTGTTAAGAGAGTTTAGGCCTTAATCCACAAGCTGGCCAAGTGCTGTAACAGTTGACACAAATATGTGTAGCCACGACTGGGAATTGAACCCGCGACCTTATATTTCGACAACTAATACCTATTTCAAATTATAGCAATCCTCCTCCAATTTCACAATTACATTAAAACATTGCCAATATATATTAATATTGCAACATAACATACTCATATATTGAATATGCACTCAGAATAAATTAGAACCAATCTAAGATCGTGAAAGTGTAAAGTATTACGGCATAACAATGTGTGAAGGTACAGCTCGGAAATAAATTGCTTTCAATTATCTTGCGCTGTCGAGTAAACAGTGCGGAACTTTTCGGATGGGGGTACAAGACATGAGATAGGGAGATACCCATGGAACATCACACGATGGGTTGAACATAACACACGCGGCATAACATCTGGCCTTCTGGAAGGCTGAAACATTGACGGGCCGGTGGCGTGGTCGGTAAGATACTTGCTTTTCACGTCGCAAGTCGTGGGTTCTATTTTCACCCACGACATACATTTGTGTGATGAACACGTCTGTTTGTCTTGAGTCTGGATGTAATTATCTATATTTAAGTATGTATTTACAAAAGAAAAGTATTAGTAGTATATTATAAGTTATCTGGTTTCCGTAGTACAAGCTCTGCTCAGTTTGGGATCCGATGATCGAGAATAGTTTCTATGCGAAGCACAGTTAAATTGTGTGGTAGTGTCGATGTCAAGCTGTTAGATTGACGTTAAATCGAATCAAGCTCGTTTGACCCTGAACTCGATGCTGTCAGTAGTAAAGCACATTGTATCCAGCATTGGGACAAGAAAGAACTACAGTACCAAATCTAAAGTAGTCGTGGTTGTTACAAACCCTTAGAGTCTCATTGGTGGACAGGGGTCTTATTTCATTTTAGGCAGAGGTAAATATCAGCCATCGCTGCCAATTTAGAGCAGCGGTGGCGCAGCGGTACGGGCCTCGTCTTAAATTTATAAGGTCGCGGGTTCGATTCCCAGTCGTGCCCACTTGTGTGAATTCTAACATGAGGAAACCGGCATGTCTAAGAACTAATCATTCGAGGATATGTAACATTCACCAACCCGCACTTGGCCAGCGTGTGTGGATTAAGGCCTAAACTCTCTCAACTCGTAAGATAGTTGAGAGAAGACCCGTGGCCAGCAGTGGGACACTAAAAAGGGTTGAATTGAAATATCAGCCACCTTTATTTAACCTGCCCACTATACCGATTCATTCGTAGTTACGAATAAATTTCGGTGAGTGTAATGATGCTCCATACGGTTAGAAAACATAAAGGAGCAACAATTTCGACCCACCCTCTTAAATGGTGTCACCAGACATCACACCGGAACACGGCAAGGCCGCTTGGTGGTGCAGCTTTGTCTGGTGGGTGGTCACTAACCACGGTCGAAGCCTACTACCAGTTAATTACAAGTAAACTGAAATACCAGTTGATTGTCACCAGATGTGCACCACCTGGGGGCCACGATAAGATAAAAGGTGCACTCCCATGGACGAAGGTGACTCAGCCCCAAAGATTCGCGGGCTATGTTTAGGTCTTATATGTAAAAGGGGGGATCCTATTGCCGCTTACCTAAGCTGCAACTAATATTCCTTAAATAAATTACAAAAGTATTTTTGATCGAGGCAGGAATCGAATAAATCTCGCGATCACCGTGGCAGTTGCTGTGTATTCTTTCTGTAATCTTGTAATATGGACACTGGGCGACGAAAGGGTCTCTTACAACTTGTACCACAATAGAGAGTTGGTTATTTAATAATTATTAAATGTTATAGTGTTATCTCATCTTTTCACGACATTTTCATAGTTATTAAATACCTTACTGGGCAACAGTAAAGCTTTGATATAGCTTCAATATAGCTTTGAAATAAAACTACTTCATAACGGATTTTATCGCGGTTTATTTCAGGTTTTTAGGTAGATCCCGACGTCTCAAAGTCTATTCAGACTTCATGTTAACGGGTGGACTGAGGTAGGTATTTGACGTCCAAAGGTTCCTTTCAGGTTTCAACCTTAGATAGCCTCATAACACTGCTATCTTCTCACCGAAGGTCAGTCGTGGTCACGAGTGAAACGGTTCATTGGGTTGGCGCGCCCCATCCTAGACTACATCATTGCTTAACATAAGGTAAGTTGTAGTGAAGCGCTAGCCTATTAAAAAACAACAAAAAGTTTGACTAAACAAACAAAAACGTAAAAGTATCAATTGGTTTGATATAATTTCGGTAAATTTTCCCAATATTGCGATTCCCAATAAGCACACCTATAAGTACCCTTATTCATATAAAATTACTAGTTATCCCCCGCGGCTACGCTCACGTCAACTGCATTTAATCGTGCCTGGCAACGGGATAAAAAGTAGCCTATAGCCTTCTTCATTATAGGACTATTTATCAGTGCAAAAATTTCACACCGGTATGGAGGGATTATTGAAAAATCCTTTCTTAGTACGTAAATTTCGAGTCGCCAGACGCCATTTTTTTCTTTTATTGATTTGGAAGAAGAATATTTAAAGATTCAACTAAAGTAAATGACTTATAGCTGCTCTTGTATACAAGTCCTAAGCTTTTTAAGCTCTGAAATCAGCAAGCTTCTTAAGCACTGGCTTAGCATAATTTATAATAGATTTTTCAGCAGAAAGTTTAACATAATATTTTCAGTTTTTACATAAAATACAAGAAAAAGAAACAATAGACTAATTATAAATTTCTATCTTAAAAACTAGATAAGGCGTCATATTTTCAGTTATTTACGAGTATTTAAGCTTATACAGTGTATCCTTTGATAGAGTGTAATCTCAAAAGGAAGTAGAATTTTACACAAAAAAAATCTTTGAATATGTTAAAAAAAATATTTTAAGACAATTTTTTTAGCTTTGTTAGTTATAATATTTATTCAATATTTTTAATATTTCGAAATCGTAAAAATTAAATTTTCGCTCGTTTCGTTCGAATCTCATAAATGTTGTGAATGATTTCACTTTCGTTTTGAATTACACTTTATCAAGAGTACCCCTTGTGTATATAGTATTTAGAACAAACACGTATAATTAGACACATTTTAGCACAAAATTAACACTTTGAATAACACGTTAGACACAGTATGTTTAATTAACTACTATAATTACAAAACCGAATAAAATGAGAAGACAACTTTTTCCATGTACTTAAATCTGTTAAATCTACATTATTTCATGCTCACATTTCACACTCTAATCTATTTTAATACACTAGAAAAGTATAGATACTGAAGTAGACTTCATCCAAAACTAGTACCCCAATTATCAAGTAATGAACTCATTTATTCATAAAAACTAATCCAAAACACATTTATAGGCTCGCTATAGTAAGACTGTCGTTAGAAAATCATACTTTAACAAACCTTTAGCGTCTGTTTAAGTTTTCTGAATAAGGTGGTAATATTTAATAATGGCCCATTAACTACTTAATCATGAGTCTCAACTCTGCTTTATATTGACTTTGTTGGAATTATATAGACTATGTACAGTGCCATTCAAACGTTAAAGACTTTTTGATTCAATTACATTAATCAAGATTTTAGATTCAAAGATAACCTTTTCTAGAGATCGTATCTTTAGCTGCACTGAACATAGTTTTTTAATATTCAACTGTATTGAGTTAACAAAATTCGGTCCAAAGTGGCGAACGCTACCTTTTATACATCCATTTATATTTATATTCTGTAACTATATTAGCCACACTGTATACGATTTAAAATAAAAATATTAGATTCACTTACTGGCGTTATGCACTATGGGGGCTATCTCTGTGGGTCTCTCAGTAGTGGCTCTATCCACACAGCAGGCCCATATCATGCCCCCAGAGCATAAGTCCAGCGGTTTGCCCCCGCCCATCACGCATGATATGCTGAGCCCGCATGCAAACCGTGCGCCCCGGTACCGGCATGTTTGTGGGATCACTGTGAACAAAAAATAACATTATTTAGTGGATAAATTCTCTCAACACGTAAGATAGTTGAGAGAAGATCAGTGCCCAGCAGTGGAACACTAAAAAGAGTTGAAGTGATTCAGATTGTTCTTTCTTGGCTCCTGTATCTATTGTAGTTTCAGAAGGAAGCATTGTTAACTTCTAAAAATCTCTTTTCTATTGATTTTATGTATATTTTGTTTCATTTCATTTTATATATTTATTGTATGTGTAAGTGTAAATGCACTGCATGCAACTGGTAATTTTTCGACGGTGAGTAATCCTACTAATATTATTAAGGCGAAAGTTTGTAATAAAGTATGGATGTTTGTTAGGCCTCCGTCACTACTAGACGGAATTGGATGAAATTTAGCACAAATATAGATTATGATCTGGATTAATACATAGACTATTTTTATCCGAATAAGTACCCGCGGGCGAAGCCGTGGGCGAAAGCAACTTACATAGCTAAAGAGTTTGTTTGTTTGAATGCGCTTATCTCAGGGATTACTGGTCTGATTTGAAAAAAATCTTGCACTGTGAGATTACCCATTTACTGAGGAAGGTTTTAGGCTACTTTTTGTCTGACTTGGGTGTGACCTACGACCTGCGGCATGAAAAGCAAGTATCTTATATTATTATAATTATTATCAAATGCCACTTTTAGGAACTTGTCAGAACAGCTATCAAGATTTATTTATTTATTTATTAGGAACAAAAACAGTTACATGTTAAAGTCTTAGCTAACACAGTAGGTATAATTTAAAACTAGTAAACACATAACCCATAATATTGTTCACAGATTAGCAAATGAATGATGAATTTCATAAAAAAGATCAGATATAAAAAAATCTAATGTCATCTCTGGATAGGAAGGAAGGAAGTTATATTAAGGGGTTCCTCGTAATACTTTTACTTACAAAAAGAAGGGATATAATAAAAGAATATTTATCAGGATTCAAACAATGACGGGCCAATTTTCCACCTGAGCTATCATAACTTAATGGCGAAATTAGCTTTCGTATTTTAATCATATTATAGCCGTTTTTAATTTCCGGTCACCCTGCTGAGATCGTCACTCCACCCTGTCTGAGGGCGTCCTACACTACGTTTGCCAATTCGAGGTTTCCAAGAACTCGTTTACCCCAGCGGTTGTCAGTTCTGTGGCAGATATGACCGGCCCACTGCCACTTCAGCTTACTAATTCGGTGATCTATGTCGATTACCTTACTTTGTAGATTATCACTTTATTGTGTATTCGATCCTTCAAAGATACTCCGAGCATAGCCCTTTCCATAGCTCGCTGAGCGACTTTGAATCGCGACCAGAGCTACCGTGACTGTCCACGTTTCGGGTATATAGGTAAATACTTACAATAATAGCTCGTTTAAAGGTCTTATATACTGAAATAAAACTAGATTTTATCGGATTTTATCGCGGTTCATTTTAGATCCAGACGTCTCAAAGTATTTTCAGACTTCATGTTCACGGATTGAACCAAAACCCAAGCAAAATCAACTCAGAATTCAAGACACTGTGAGCTCAGTTTGCTTAAATCGGAACGCAACTTAAATATTAATGTTTGGAGGTAGTCAGTAATTATTGTGATTAATATTTTTGGACGTCAAATACCTCAGTCCACCCGTGAACATGAAGTCAGAAAAGACTTTGAAATGCCGGGATCTAAAATCTAAAATAAACCGCGATAAAATCCGTTAAAAAGTAGTTTTATTTCAATGTGTGATATTCGCGTAAATCTAAGACAATACTACGTATTATATAGTTAAATAGATTGTTATACACCACTTGTACTGAACTTAAGCGAAACGATTACACAACCGCGAATACCACGCGATGTATTAACATCAGATGAACGACCGATTTTCACTTCACTTTTACTATTTCTTGATATTGCGTGTGTTATGATTATTTATGATTTATGGACCATTCACACGAGGCCAATAGCCACGACGATCTATAAAACCAATATTGAGTCTACACGCGGATCTATTAGCCCCAAGGCCCCAATACTTGATGTATTGGGGCCTGAGTCACCTTCGTCCGTGGGTGTACACCTATAATTGAATCCCCACACGTGGTCCCCGGTTGGTGCTAATTAGGTGACAATCAACTGGTGGTAGGCTTCAGCCGTGATTAGTGACCACCCACTAGGCAAAGCCGCACCGCCAAGCGGATTTGCCGTGTTCCGGTGCGATGTCTGGTGACACCATGTAGAGAGGGTGGGTCGGAATTGTTGCTCCTTTAAGGTTTCTAACCATATAGGGGCTCAATCCACTGCCAACTTCTCACCGATAATCATTCGAGTGAATCGGTATGCGGCTGGTGCGTTTCATCGTAAACTACATCATTGCTTAACATCAGGCAAGTTGTAGTCAAGCGCCAGCCTATCAAAGAATAAAAACAAAGTATATGAGAATAAATTTTAAGAAAGCTAGGCTACAGTTTTAGAGGAGCGGCAGCTTAGCGTTACGAGCCCTGCCTTAGAAAAGGTCGCGGGATTCCCAGTCGTGCCCACACATCTTTGTGTGAATTGTTACATCGCCGCTGCTCAATATCGGCGAAGAAAAACATCGTGAGGAAACCGGCTTGTTAAAAAAATAATCATTCGAGGATATTTAACATCGATCAATCCGCACTTGGCCAGCGTGTGTGGATTAAGGCCTAAACTCTCTCAACTTGTAAAATAGTTGAAGGAAGACCCGTGCCCAGCAGTGGGACACTAAAAAGAAATTAAGTAAGCCTACAGTTTACTATATTCACAGGCCAATGAATGTATTGGTCGCTGGGTCACTCGCGCGCGCCCATAACTATACTTGTGCAGGTTAATCTATATGCAACCTCACCCAATTTATAAAATAACTATTTTAAACATGATAGATTATATGAAAAGAACTTACATGCTACTTTAAGTATAGAAAGACTATCATTAATGACCACGGCCATCTATCTCAAACTAAGCAGAGTTTGTACTACGGAAACAGATAACTGGTAATATACAACATAAAATACTTTTCTTTTATAAATACATACTTAAATACATATAATTACACCCAGACTTAAGACAAACAGACGTGTTCATCACACAAATATATGACTTGGGTGGAATCGAACTCACAACGTGCGGCGTGAAAAGCAAGTACATATTTTACCGACCACACAATGAAAATGTATTTGCCACCGGCCTCAAAAAACTATTTGGTGTATGAATAAATCTATTATGCTTCCATAACAGATTTATTCATACACCAAATAGTTTTTTTACATGCACTAATGCTTACAATTGGATTTATTAACTGTACACATTATTATTTCATTATTTTCTTCAAGTCAACCTTTTTTTAAATTAGTTTTATTTAAAATAAAAAACTACTAGCGACTCCAGTGAACTTCGTGCCGAATATTTCTCACCTTTCAACCTACCTCAATATAGTTAAATACTAATACCGCTGGTAGTGAGGGTAGCTAGGGTGAGTGGTAAAGAGGTGAAAATTTAGGGTTGGGTTAGGGTAAAACATCCGAAAAAAAAAATTAAAAAAAAAATTGGGTTGCACTACCCTTATTACATAGTCGTATGAAAAGTAGATTACAACCGATTTCAGACCTACTAAATGTAATGAAATTTCAGAAAAATCGGTCTAGCCGTTTCGAAGGAGTATGTTTACAAACGTCGCGACATTGAATTAGGAACTAGTGGGCATACACTATTAGTTTCTATAATAGTTTTACTGTATATGTTATTGTGATCAGGTCGTGATCGGAACAGTGTATATTGCTAAACGCATTTCCTCAATCTTTGCAGACGACACGGTGTTGTGTAACATTTATATGTAAAGTAGGTCAAACATCAAAATGACTATGTGAACTAGCATCAAACCGAAACGAAAGATGTCTCCTGCCATGTCAAAGTTACGACAGATTACTAAGGAACTAAAGGATAATCACTGAAATTAACTGCGATGAAATCTTGTATTGTCTTAGATTTACGCGAATATCACACACATTGCAATAAAACTACTTTTTAGCGCATTAATAACGACTACAAGTAACTAAACCAACTAACTACTTTTTATCGGTGGGATCTGAAATGTAGAACCGCGATAAAATCCGTTAAAAAGTAGTTTTTGAAGTGAAAACTTCTTTAGCGGCGTTGAGCACTTTTTCTGTAATGGATATAAAATCTTAAACTCGCGTCAGGACACGTGACCCTGATCGAAAAGTCGGAAAAAGCGTAAGACGGACGCAGGGCGCTTGCGCGAATGTTCGTGTATGTTACAGCGTGCCACGCGCATCCATGGATGGTGACAGCTGATGGCTCGACCGTCTGTGTAGTGATCACATTGTTGTGTATTCGTAAAGTTGATTTTTCGGAGAGATAAACTTTTTAATGTAAAATAATTGTAATAGTTTTAAAGTGTTAAATTTTTAATGTAATATAAATTGTCATGTTTGTGTACGATAGCGCAATAAATGAATATTGTATTCTACCACATAAATGATAGTACTTTTATACTGATAAAGCAATTGGTGCAAAATTATTCCCTAACCATTCCAAAATATCAAACATGCTCAACGTTAATAATCAAGTTTTCACTTCTGCCGGCACTCCCGGAGTGCAACCCGTCGTTTTTTTTTTTCAATGCGATGAAATGCCGTAAAATAGTTTTCAATCGACTTCATTAAAAAGAGGTTATTAATTCATGTTTTTCAGACACTAAACAAACCAATTTACGGATTTACAGAAATATTTTTGACAGGCCAGTGGCGTGGTCGGTAAGACACTTTTCACGCTGCAGGTTACGGGTTCGATTCCCACCCGAAACAGACATTTGTGTGATGAACATGTCTGTTTGTCTTAAGTCTGGGTGTAATAATTTATATTTAAGTATGTATTTACAAAAAATAATTATTATTATCTGGTTTCCATGGAACAAGCTCTGCTAAGTTTGGTATCAGATGGCCGTGTTGGTCCTTTTCTTATTTTTTTTCTTGTTGACCGATCGATGACTATGGTAATTCTCGAGATACACGAGGCTAGTTTTTCAAGCCGGAATAGCAAGCAATTATTACGCCAGCCAGCTAGTGACTCTGGCTTTATGTATATAGATTTATTTTTCGGAAAGAAATCCTTTATAGAACTCCCGGCCCCGAGTGGGCGCAGGGCAGGGGGTTTGTGGGACTCCCTAAGGGTACCCACTAAAACCCTCCGGGTGTTCCATCCCACACTTATGCCAGGGTCACGGGATCTCGTGATACATCCGCAACCCCCAGCTAGTGATGTCCTTCATGTTTTTTCTAATTATCGAGGTGGCATACGTTCGTTTAGAATTTGATTTCGTCCATTATCCTTGTACACAGGACTACACATCAAGCTATACAAGTCCAGTAAAACCTGACCTCTCGTTGTAATTGTACTGACGCTAAATATTTCTGTTATTTTATTAACTAACCTTTCGCCCGCGCTTTGTTGGTTATCACAGTAAACCATCAACTTCTTTTTGCGCAGTCGGATAAAAACTATTCTATGTCCTTTCCTGAGACCTCTCAAACTATGTCCATTCCAATTTTTTTAGAAATCGGTTCAGTAGTTTTAACGTAAAAGCGCGAAAGACAGCGTTACTTTCGTATTTATAATATTAATAAAATACTAAGGATTAATTAATTAATGCCTACGTAGGTACCTACGTACCTACTCAATACTTAAAAAAAATGGTAGGTGGTTAAAAATAAAAAAAAATATTATTATTAAAAATAAAAATATTATTATTAACCACTCAAAACTTTAATGGGAGTGATTCGGAACTTTAACCTCTTCCAAAAACAAAAAACAGTTAATCGTTCAATAATCAGAATTAATTATACTCAAACAAACTTAAAAATAATGAACATCCTAATTGATAACCCCCTTTCAATGAAACCTGTTATAAAAACGTATACGTGGAAAGATAAATACTTACTTTTCCCCAACAAATCCATAATAGAATCATCTTCTTGCGATGAGGTATAAGAATTATGGTAAGACCCCTTTCTTCTCCCTAATGCTCCTAATAATAAAATGTCTTTTTCTTGTTCATTCGCGGGCCGCCTTCGATCCGATGGCAAATCTATTTCTGTATCATCCAAACTATCTTGTAAAGTTAAAACATCATTTTCGTTACACAGAACACTATCAAAACAAAACCAAAATCCAAAAAAGAAGAAAAAAGTACTTAAACAAAACATATTTCTATTTTTAAAAACACTTTCCCGCGTTCTTCGGCGGGTTTTGTGATTTTTCTTTTTAATTTTTCCCGCCGATCCATCGAGTTCGTTTTTGTTTACACTGTTGCACATTTCACTTTTTATTTGGACCACATTTTGACACTTCACTTTTTTTTTGCTGTTTTTTTCTATTTATTCTTTAATCGTTGATATACGTCTTAGCGCGGGAAGTTTTGTATCGGAAGTAAGCTGTGAATGGCGCGCGCTTAGTTTCTTTTCACTTTTCGTTTGGGTTCCTCATGAGTTCACATTTTGTTAACACAAGTAGGTAACAAGATTATGCAAAACCTCATTCGTATTCATTACAGTCTATTGTTTTTTTATCTGTGATGAAATTGCTTTTTTTTGTTTTTTATTTATAGTGTTGGGGGTACGGAACTCGTTAAATAAAAAAAGTTACGAAATAATTATATTGTTTTGTCCGTTGTTTTAATGTTTTAGATGCGCGTGACATATAAATATTATCTGTAAAAAAATTATAGTATAATTTTGTCTAAATTACTAAATGAAACAATGTTATTTAGTAATAACAGTTACCTACTTAGTTATTAAGTATTGTGTGAATTTCTCAAAATAATTTGATAATGATGTGAAATACTAACTTAGAAAGTATTTTTATTGATGATAAATGGTTTAATGGGGGTCAAAATCTAAATAAAACCACTAAAACTACGCATTCTACTTTTTAAAACATAAAAAATATAATTATGAATGCGACAGGTAATAAAACTAACAAACAACACAATATTTGGCAAAAACTTGCAAATTTTTGCTAATTTATAATAATTTATAATTTAATTTTCATTAATAGTTTATAATTCAAATTATAAAAAATGCAATTTTTATCTTGGTAGTCTTCTACACCGTGCAGCTGTTTTCGTGTACTCAGCGTATTAACATGACCCCTCATTAAAACGATTCGTTTTAGTAACGAGCATTTTGTACCAACCGTAAGTTTTGTTCGACAAATATTAGTCCATTGAAATGTTACATTTTTTAGGCCTAACCTTGCATTTTTTAGAGGACGCAATTTTATTTTTTTGATGTGTAGGGGGGGTCAGTGTAAGGCTAAAACCAAGTTTGTGGGGTCGCCACCCTTGTCCCACGGCCGCCATCTTGAAAATAGGGGTTGAAATGGTTTTTACGAGATATCTCGTAAACTATTTATTTAATAAAAAAAAATTGTTAACATTTTTTATTGCAAATTAAATTCTCTACAACTTTGGTCCAGTAACTTTTTGTCGTAAAATTATAAATAAAAAAGTTATAAGCGAAAATATTCAGAAATTTGAGAAAAAAAAATATATTTTTCGAAATAACTTTTTTTTTATCATTTTACGAAAAAATAACATCAGATCATTTTTGTAGATCGTTTTTTAAGGAACAACTTTTATATAGAACATTTTTTCATTAAGTCAATAGCTAAGGTTTTACAGCGCCCCGAAGTGAGTACTATTTGTCAGTATTCTTAACTATACCTATAGTATACATGTATACTAATAATGTGTCATCAGTTATTATTTTTTTTTTCTTTTTTATTCTGTTATTGTAATTTTTTTAATTATAAATTTTGCAATATTATTAAGAATTAAGTAATGACTCTTTTCCACGCCAATACAGGATTTTACAATTATTGATTTTTAAAATAATTTAGAATCTGATGGCCGTTAACAGGAATGCTGTTCAGGTAGAAAAAACTCATGTTACCGTGGGGGAATAAAAGAACAGCTGCCTGCTATTATAATATTGCAAAATTTATAATTAAAAAAATTACAATAACAGAATAAAAAAGAAAAAAAAAATAATAACTGATGACACATTATTAGTATACATGTATACTATAGGTATAGTTAAGAATACTGACAAATAGTACTCACTTCGGGGCGCTGTAAAACCTTAGCTATTGACTTAATGAAAAAATGTTCTATATAAAAGTTGTTCCTTAAAAAACGATCTACAAAAATGGTCTGATGTTATTTTTTCGTAAAATGATAAAAAAAAAGTTATTTCGAAAAATATATTTTTTTTTCTCAAATTTCTGAATATTTTCGCTTATAACTTTTTTATTTATAGTTTTACGACAAAAAGTTACTGGACCAAAGTTGTAGAGAATTTAATTTGCAATAAAAAATGTTAACAAATTTTTTTTATTAAATAAATAGTTTACGAGATATCTCGTAAAAACCATTTCAACCCCTATTTTCAAGATGGCGGCCGTGGGACAAGGGTGGCGACCCCACAAACTTGGTTTTAGCCTTACACTAACCCCCCCTACACATCAAAAAAATAAAATTGCGTCCTCTAAAAAATGCAACCCCAAATGTAACTTTTCAATGGACTATATATCTTTATTAGAGACTAGCTTCCGCCCGCGGCTTCGCCCGCGAAATTGATCTCACTAATCTTGTTTCTCCATACAAACTTTGGAACCCCGTTTCACCCCCTTAAAGGGTGAGTTTTGAAAAATCCTTTTTTAGTGCACCCCTAAGGAACCCATGTGCCAAATTTTGAGTCTCCAGACCCAGCGTTTTGGGTTCTGCGTTGATATGTCAGTGAGTCAGTCAGTTTCTTCTTTTATATATTTAAAGATATAAGTCTAAAGCTCGAGAATGGGCCCCGGTTGTTTTTAGTGAGTATTTTAGAAACATCTCTATCTATATTCTTTAGCGAACTGATTATTTTTCTCTCCCATTGAAAATAAAGACATCCTCCTCTCTCCTAAAATTTTAATGAAATTATTTTAGCATGCTATTATGATAAACTTCTTGTAATTAGCTGCTGTGCTCAACAAAGTCCATAATTGTGTCAAAATTGTTTTACTTACCACCTATCTGTAACATTATGAATGCAATAAAGACATTGAGCATTGAGAAATAAGTTAAATTGGTGCCAGATTTAAAAAAACTATTATCTTTTCTTTCACTTCCACGCTATTGTCGTCTTTTTCTTGTTTTTGTTAGAACTACTTAATTGATATTTCCCTAAAATAAATATATCACATCTTTATCCTATCCTGTGTTCAATTATATTTGACGGCTCGTGGCGTGGTTGGTGAGATACTTGCTTTTCACGCCGCAGTTCGTGGGTTATATTCCCACCTAAGTCAGACATTTGTGTGATGAACATGTTTGTTTGTCTTGTGTCTGGGTGTAATTATCTATAATAATCTATATTTAAGTATGTGTTTACAAAAGAAAAGTGTTATAAGTAGTATATTATCAGTTATCTGGTTTCCATAGTACAAGCTCTGGTTAGTTTGGGATCAGATGGCCGTGTGTGTTAATGTTCGACTATATTGTTATTATTAATATTGTTTTTAAATTTCTGCATCACTTCGTTAAGGAGAAAATAAATTAAAACGAAAAAAACATGATGACGTCACTTACACGGCCAATAGGTACTTTGCCTAAGTGTTATAATTTTTTTATGATGATTATTGATTATATGTTACTATCTACAAACTAACACTGGTTTTTAAGAAAAATGTTACCTACAAGTTTATGGATGAAAAAAAGCGGCCAAGCGGCCTTGCCGTGTTCCGGTGCGATGTATGGTGACACCATGCAGAGAGGGTGGGTTGGAATTGTTGCTCCTTTAAGGTTTGCAACCATATGGAGGCTCACTCCACTGTCACCTTCTCACTGATAATCATTCGTAATCACAAGTGAATCGGTATACTAGGCTGACGCGTTCCATCATAGACTACATCATTGCTTAACATCAAGCAAGTTGTAGTCAAGCGCCAGCCTATCGCAGACTACAGATAAAAACAGAAACTCCGAAATAAACGAATTATTATTATTATTAATTATGAATAGAAACGAATGTAACTATAAATATTATGTAATTTTCAAATAACACAGTATTACCTTTTGTTTAGCATTTTTTTTCAGATTAGAAATATATTAAATTCAAATAAAAAATAAAAAATTCTGTTTAGAAATTTATTAAATTCAAAGTTAAAATTACAAATGAAAACTATAATATTAAAATTACAAGAAAAGATAAAATATTGGAGAACATATTTTCAATTTATTTTCATTATAAATAATTAAAAAATTTGAAGTGGTGTCACGCGGCATGCTAATTTCAAATGTGTTTGGGTACAGAATTTAGAAATGATTAGACCTTACATCTTAGGGCAGATCTAACTTTCTTAATCCTCGTAATATTACCATATAAAGTGGTTGATAAGATTAAACAACTTCACGCATTCAAGTATCAAGATTGAGTGGTCACTCATAAGACTTTCGCTGTAACTTTCCAAAACATGACCACGAATAAATCAAAAACGTCCTAACTCACTCTGTATCAAAGGAAAATAGATTTTATGACTAATACTTTAACGTTTGATCTCCTTTGACAGTGTGATCGGTGACAAATCCATACTATTGATTTGAAATGATTCACTCAATACGAAATTATGCTTTATTTAAAGGGTATAAAGTTGTAATTTGTATAAAAAAAAACTGTTTTAACATAATTTGCGGATAGACAAGACTGCTTTCTTTGCTAATGACATCAGTTAGGGTAATTTGGTGTTGCAATTATATTGCTAATTCGTTTTTGATAGGGCTATTGGATGACGGAAGTTCACGGGAACTGGGTTAATTACACAAACTGTGCGTAAATGCAATGTTTTAGGTGTTACTGTATTTTACGTGCGCGGCTTTCGTTACGGTAACTTAAATATTTACCTTCTTACTGAGGGATGAAATTTTTATGAATAATTTACGGTTTTGCCTTTATCTAGATTTTTTAGTTATTTTGGCTAAATGAACGATTAAGCATGATTGAGTACCTATGTACCTAGAATTTATTTATAATTACATGGATGTAGAGCAGCGGTACCGGCCTCGCCATAGAAATATGAAGTCATGGGTTTAATTCCCGGTGTCAAGAATCAGTGAAACTTGTGATAAAGAAAATCGTTTATAAAACGAACAACTGATGTAAGTACTTGCTTTTCGCTTACTTTCTTTAAATAATCTCACATTTTCTAACGTAGGTATAAAAAATATAAAACTTTACCGGAAAATGTGAACGAAATCGAGAGTGTAATGGAACGCACGTACAGTTTGACAGTTCATCCCGCCATTTTCACTTTCGCTTAGATTGGCGCGAAACTGCGTGAAATTAGATCGCTATTATTGCCTACTTAGACATTGAACGCTTATGGTATTTTAGTAAACCACTGTACAAAAGGCTTTCCTAATAATTATAGGCCTACCTACCTACTCATGTTACACAAAGAAAATTATATTATAACTAGATATCCGCCCGCGGCTTCGCCCGCGGATGTCGGTTATCGCGCCAAAACATTACCTTCTTTTTGCGCAGTCTGATAAAAACTATCCTATGTCCTTTCTTGGGTCTCAAACTACCTCCATACCTAATTTCATCCAAATCGGTTCTGTAGTTTTTGCGTGAAACTGCCGCTCCTCTAAAACTGTAGCCTAGCTATCCTAAAATTTACTCTCATATACTTTTTTTTATTCTTCGATAGGCTAGCGCTTGACTACAACTTGCCTGATGTTAAGCAATGATGTAGTCTACGATGGAACGCGCCAGCCCAATATACCGATTCACTCGAATGACCAGGATTCGAACCCGCAACCTTATATTTCTAAGGCGAGGCCCGTACTGCTGTTGAATCTGGGTGTAATTATCTAGTTTAAGTATAGATAGTAATCACCTGGTTTCGTTGATACAAGCACTCCTTAGTATGAGATCAGATGATAGTATGATCTTGTCCCAATATTATTATATTTATTATAATATCGTTGCTGACGACCTCGGTAGTCGAGCGGTGTAAGCCGTCCGATTGGGCTATACTGTGCCCGAGATGTTCGGTCGCGGGTTCGATTCCCGCCCCGGACAATATTTGTGTAACAACAAAAAATTGTCAAAAAACGTGCCCTCCGTGCCTCGGAGAGCACGTTAAGCCGTAGGTCCCGGTTGTCATTTAACACATCTATGACAATCGTTACATGTAGTCAGAAGCCAATGTAATCTGACACCTGGTCTAACCATCTCGGCTACTGGTTCCCTACGGGTTTCGAGGTCTGATGGCACTCGTTCATATAATTCTGGTAGCTAGCCGCATCAGGTTAGACTGGGAGCCGACCCCAATAGAAATGGAAAGAAGGCAAGGGGAATGATGATGATGTTATAATATCGTAGCTCTCAACAGTGTTTACCCATCAGGTGCTTATTTTGAGTGTTTAAATCGCTTTTGATTCCGTTGAAAGAAAGGAATGCGGATATATGCATTGTGTAGCCGCATCCCTTTCTTACAACGGAATCATAATCACTGTAAACACTCATAATACGGCAGCAGGTAAAGGCTTATAGCTTCAGTATGTTACGTGCAAATGACTAATACATTACACAAAGATTGTACAAGAGGAAATGCTTAACAAACATTTTGAATTATGTATTACTCAACTGGTTACATAAATAAATGCATGAATTAGTAAAAGGTTTAAACAAAACTAGCTAATACCCGCGTCTTAAAAAATATTCCAGGTGCATCCACGCCGCAGTTACTTTTTGTTGAGCAACATTTTGCAACAAGGTAACATTAAATAACAATCTCTTACTTTTGAGTCTAGTTGTTACTAATTGTTGAGTGCTCAACAAAAGATAACAAAGAATAACTTTTGACAACAATCGAGCACATATTACTATATCGACGCATTGTTGAGGTAACATTATCTAACAATGTTATCGATTGTTAGAGCAACATTGACTAACACGGCAACATTTACTAACAATGAATAACTTATTGCTTCGAGTGTTGCTCAGTAACATTTGAAAATGTTGCTCAACAAAAAGTAACTGCGGTGTGGATGCACGGTTAGACTCTAAAAATATTACAATTTTAACTCAATAATTTAACAAATGAATATAAAAAAATAATATCTAAACTGTACATCTATTTAATATCTATATTTTAGTCTGACAAGTAAGCTAATCATTCGAGGATATGTGACATCCACCAACCTGCACTTGGCCAGCGTGTATAGATTAAGGTCTAAACTCTTTCAACTCGTAAGACATTTGAGAGAAGACCGGTACCCAGCAGTGGGACACTAAAAAGGGTTGAAGTGAAGAGAGTTTAGGGCGTAGGTAATCCATACACGCTGGCCAAGGGTGGCTAGATGGATGTCACATGTCACAAACTCTCTTAACTCGTAGCATAGTTGAGAGAAGACCCGTGCCCAGCTGTGGGACTCTAAAATGGGATGAAGCCTCATCGGCAAGCCCTGATACCAGATGTATCACTAGCGCGTGGAAGACCTTTTAGTTTCCCTTAGACTCAGGGACATAGCACCTAATTACTGAAAGGTGTAAGCAAAAGTCAATATCATCCACTTTTCGCCAGCAACTTTAAGGTCCCATAGGTTCTAGGGCCAAGCCGCCACATAGAGCCGAGAAGATTAATGCGCCCGCGCATCCTAGTGGTCACTAACTACGGAAGAAACATATCACAAGTGAATTATGATTCATTATCGTATCACCTAGATAAAATATACTTGAACTGTAAGTTTAGATAATAATCTAAGTTTGAATGAAAGAGTAAAAATATATATCCATTTATCTTCACAAACATTCGTATGTATAATGTTAGTAGTAATTAATTTTACGTATTCGTTTTAAGTACTTCCGTAAGTTAGTGTTTTAATTTCTATTTAACGAGGTAATTAAAATTACGTATGTTTATGTAAATAGTGATAAAACTCCAATTCTATCTATTTTTAATCAATTATAAACTAGGTAAACGCAATCTTCAAATTTCAGAATATTAAAAAAATCGTTACGTATCGCGCGTTGATGTCTTTTGTATGAGAATTTTTTTTTTGGATACATTATACTTGCACGGCGCCTGTATTACCCGGGGGTGTCGGCAGAGGTCACTATCATTAACATTTCACCGGCTATGTGTAGGTTGTATTATGTGTGTAATAGAAGGCGAGTCTATAGCAATTCACTGCATACGATTCCCAAAGTCGAGCTACCACTGAATTTTTTTTGAGTATATTAGAAACTGCTTTTTGCCCGACCCGAAATTCGAATATCTGGTAACCTATTTATGAAATTTGTGTATCCTAATATGAATATATTCCTTACACCCTTGGCGAATAGTCTATCATATCTATAGTGTACCAAAATTACAACATAACCCTGTCTCTATATTGCTACATGCGCGCGCATCAAAACGAGTCATTTAAATTTGCAAAATCTTGGAAGGTTTATTTTTTTTGTTACGAAACGCACAATGCATACGTAATGTAACGAAGTTCCGTTCTGATTCACGCAACCATAGACAAGAGATGTGGTGACAATGTGATGGGAATCCATGGTTTCTATTGAAATTTCTATGGGCTTGACATCTTCATTATCACTTCAAGAGTCATGTAACAAAGTCACTTCACTTCAACCCTTTTAGTGTCCCACTGCTGGGTACGTGTCTTCTCACAACTATCTTTTGAGTTGAGAGAGTACAGGCCTTAATCCATACATGCTGGCCTAGTGCGGGTTGATGGATGTCACATGTCTTGGAATGATTATTTTTTAGACATACCAGTTTTCTCACGATGTTTTTCTTTACCGATATTGAGCAGCGGCGATGAAACAATTCACACAAAGATGTGTGGACATGACCGGGAATCGAACCCGTGATCTTATATTTCCAAAGCCACCGCTGCTCATTTAACAAAAAAATAATGAATAATGAAATAAATTATGTATGGAATTTGACACACACCTAAAAAATGTCACTAGTCAGTAGACACTCACATAAATTTTATTATTTTCGATCATCGTTATCACTTCGAATTAATTCAGAAATCTCTAGCATTTTTTTATATTAGTTAGTTGTTTAAAAAAAGCACTTGTAATCCATAACGTTGAAGATTTTTCTGAAAAGTAACATCACGTTATATTTGAAAAGAAAAAAAAATTTATGCTACAGGACTTTTATTCTTGTGCTTTAGATATATATCTCGAACTCGATATTTGTAAAAATATAGTGAATGTGGATTATAATAATAATAAGTGTAGGCTGGCCTACACTTAGGCCACAGATTGAGCGTTGCCATTCAACGTGGCAATGCTGCCAGCCTTCTTGGTACGCTACCAACCGACATTGATGCAGAGGAGTTTTTTGACGCTCAGCTTTAGATATGTTTTATAAGTTCTATTTTATATTTACTATTTTTTTTTAGGCTAAGTTGGTGCGTTATATTATTGTATTCAATTAGGTCATTTTTCTTGCGCAATCGTATCTCTGTTGTAAATAACTGTGTATATAACTTATAATAATAATAATTTATCTATTTATTCCACTAACACAAAGGATGGTAAGTAATTGTGAGAAATACAATTTTGCAATATCTTTCTTTGTGTGAGGCTGGCGTCCGTGTTAGGAAAACCTTGTTACAGATCACCAGGCACTCATCCCAGGACGATCTTGCGAGAGTGGATTGAAATCAACATACGATGTCGTTGTATGACGTGCTTTGAGTGGTAGATATATCTCTAACTAGACATTCTGAGAATACAAAAATAACTTTTAAATCAATATTTGCCGAGATCAATTTCTAAAGCGCGAGAATCTATTTGCGTGAGTCCTGTCACGGTCGCCAAAATATCACGACATTTGTTGTATAATGTAACAGTTAAAACTATAAAAATCGAACGTAGCTTGTTTGGCATCGGTCAATTTTACTGGTAAAGTCTAGCTTACTGCAGTCGCGGGTTCGAAGCCCGCGCCGACCCAAAAAGTATAGAGTAATGTTGGAATTTTATAGCATTAGTCCGGAGTTAGGAATTTTGTGGTGTATCTTACAAGTTAAGAGAGTTTAGGCCTTAATCCACACACACTGGCCAAATGCGAGTTGGTGAATTGTGCGCAATGAACAGCAATAGGCTCGACGGCGAAAAGTGGGTGATATTCCCCTCTGCCTACGCCTTCGGGTAGTACAGGCGTGATGCTATGTCATATCTCCTGCGTCTAGTCAGCTAATGACTGGCCACCACATTGTAGCTGATATACAAACATTTGACGCTAACATCCATACAAGTGTAAAGCGCCTTAACAAAATATGAGTTCTACTTTCTTCAGTTAAAATTTGAATCGATTTGAGAATAGAGTTAACTTAGATAAAGTTAACCGCAAAGTATCGATTTCTAGTGCAAACCTACTAACCAAGTAAACCTCTTTGGGTTAGTGTTGCTAGATGAAATAATTACAATATAATAATATTAATAGAGGGACATTAACACACACGGTCATTTGATCCCAAACTAAGCAGAGCTTGTACTATGGAAACCAGATAACTGGTAATATACTACATACAATACTTTTCTTTTGTAAATATATACTTAAATATAGATAATTACACCCAGACAAGACAAATAGACATGTTCATCACACAAATGTTTGACTTGAGTGCGAATCGAACCCACGACCCGCGGCGTGAAAAGCAAGCATCTAACTGACCATTCCACCGGCCCGTCAAATAACCAGCATTTATACAACACCGCGCGTATGTCTTTTAACGCGCTAAACCATTAACCTCTTTTTGCGCGGTCGGACAAAAAATATTCTATGTCCTTTCTCGGGCCTAAAACTATTTCTATCACTTCAACCCTTTTTAGTGTCCCACTGTTGGGCACCGGTCTTCTCTCAACTATCTTACGAGTTGAGAGAGTTTAGGCCTTAATCCACACACGCTGGCCAAGTGCGGGTTGGTGGATGTCAAATGTCCTCGAATAATTAGTTTTTAGACATGCCAGTTTCCTCACGATGTTTTCCTTCACCGATATTGAGCAGCGGCAATGAAACAATTCACACAAAGATGTGTGGGCACTTCTGGGAATCGTACCCGAGACCTTATATTTCTAAGGCGAGGCACGTACCGCTGCGTCACCGCTGCTCTGCTGCATTCATAAACACATGTATGTGTACATATTTATTAAAATATTTTTGTTCCAGTGAACCGTCCCGATTATTTCTTACTTTGGCCTTTTTTGGATTTCTACGAGTTTGTGAATTTTGCGACAAAAAAACATCAATTCATTTTGTATGTAAAAGATTGCTACACATCCGTATTTCTGGTAATATTATATGTAAAGCACGCCATATTAGTTATTACATAACATTAATTCTATGTATATAAAAATGAATCCCCATTTCCCATTTATTATTAAAAAATAATGTTATGTATATGGCACCTCTCATATATAATAAACTAACTCAAACTATTAAAGAGCAGCCTTTAAGAATTTTCAAAACTAACCTTAAGAGAATGCTATTTCAAAACTGTTATTAAAGTGTTTCTGAATATCTCCATGACAATTCTTTTTAAGATTTTATTATATTAGTTACTGTTTTTATATATTTTTTGCATAGTTTCTGTATAGTTTTTTTTATTGTAATTATTTTAAATATTTATAGTTTAAGCGTCTTTTGATATATTTTAATTAATTTCGTTTTATGTTTTTACTTAGATTTTTTTTTTCTTATAATCAAATTATAAAACCTTTAGGGTAATAATAGTGTTATAAATGTATAATATTTTGCATGCCATTTTGGTAGAATGTTTATGGAACCAATCTTTGTTACACCTGTATTATTTACCTACATTCAAGCAAATAAAATTTATATTCTATTCTATTCCCTTGGTCACGCCATCACGAGTGTACGGCTGGACCAATTTCGCTAATTATTTTTTTAGAATATTCCTTGAAGTACAGGGATGGTTCTTACGCAGAGAAAAATAAAAAAAAGCTATCTCCTCCAACACAGTTTGACCGATTTTTATTTAACAAATTATGCAGGTTTGATCTTTTGACAACCTTGGCGCCTGGCGTCACACTATGGGAATATAGACATTGCTGAAAATCAGTGCTGTGGGTCGCCTCTAGTAGGCACTCACAGCGTTTACTGAGCAATGTCCATGTTTGACACTGATAGGTCACACTTACTCTTGTTTTTAATTGTTGTTATGTTGGTTTTTTTCTTCTTTCTCTATCTATGTGTTTCTTTCTTTTTTATCTAATTTTGTGTGTCCTGTCGTTGTCAAATAAATGTTTTTCTTTCTTTCTTTCTTTCATATGTATCTATATTGGATAGGTCTGAGAATCGGTCGTAATTTATTTCGGACCCGGTAGGTAGCACTGCTTTACCGGGCAGGACAACGACTGCGGGGTCCGCTATTTTAAATTAGATTGTTTATTAAATAAGCTTTGATGAGAATTCTTGTTTTATTAAGTTACGATGTAAACTATATAAACAAACTCATTTGTTTATTAATTAATCTAGTCAAAAAAATTGGTTGCCTGTAAATTCGGTATACGGGCGAAAGTTTTACGTGACAACGACTTTGAGTGGTAAAATAATTTTAATGTGAATATTCATTCGTATAGTAGGAAGAAGGATGAAACATAGTTGAGTGGGAGAGAGACGCAAGGCATTCGGCGGGCCTCTCTCTCGTTCGGTGACTCATCGTAACGTTACCGAGCGTTACACTTTTTCATAAGTGCCTCCCAGCCGCAACCTAATTTAAGACGTTGTCACGTCAAAAACTTCATCAATTATAAATTTTATGATTAAATTAATACTTTTTAGTTTTTTTCACACTATTTGATACACTTACCAAAATCAAGTTTTTAAATGATAAATAAAAAAGAAAACTTGCTCTTAAAAAAACGCACAAAACAAGTTTTAGTTATCTAACAAATTTGAATATCGAACACCGAAGAATAATTTTATAAAAACATTTTTATTTTATTTATTTTTTATTTCAAAGAGGTTTGAAATAAACAGACAAACTTCTTTTTAGTCACAGATAATATAAAATACTTTGTTTAAGTTGTAATTTTTAACGCGTGCTTTAGTTTTTAGCAACTCCGCGGCACTAGTTCTCACGATAACACAGCGGACGCAGTGAGGGGTGATAAACATTCTGCTTTCATTTAAATCTCGCTAATATTTACATTCTTAACTGAAAACATAGATGTTGAATATTAAACTTACCTTATAGGCCATTCTCGCTACAAGTGCAAAATACTCAAAAGTCAATACTTTATTTGCATTATTCACAATGTTTTTTGAATGGTAGTTTATTTAATACATAAGTATATATTTTAATGTTACAATTACGCACCTTTTAGGGCACAGCAAGTTAAGAAAAACGAAAATACTTTCCCTAAAAATAGAATTGAAAATAAAATTAATAAAACAATAATATAATTATTAGATAATATGCATCCTCATTTCTAAAGAACATTTACGTGGAAAGGAAATCTCTTCCTTAATTATGTAGCTTCTAAAATCTTAAATAAACCGCGATAAAATCCGTTGTAAAATAGTTTTATTTCAATATGTTCACAATATTTAAAAAACTACTAAAAAAATCGTACCTATAATCAACCATTATCCCTACTAATATTATAAATGCGAAAGTACCTAACTCTGTCTGTCTGTCTGTTACGCTTTCACGCCTAAACTACTGAACCGATTTGGATGAAATTGGGTATGGAGGTAGTTTGAGACCCGAGAAAGTATATACATAGTTTTTATCCGACTGCGCAAAAGAAGGTAATGTTTTAGCGCGATAACCGACATACACGCAGGCGAAGCCGCTGTCGGAAAGCTAGTATTAAATATTTTGTTTGCAAAAATGATCTGTTTGTCACGACTCAAGTATTAATTGGGTAAGCGTGTTTCATAATAGAACACACCATCGCAACAACATCTACAAAAATTTCTCAAATTTTTAGTATTAGCACAGATAATATAATACTATGTTTTAGTAATGTATTCTATGATTCATTTATTCTAACGACATTTTTTTTTAATATTATACCATTGGGGCTATAAAGTCTTTTAAAATATTTCTTACATACAAATTCCATAATATCAACATGAAAACATGAGTAATTCTACCCAAAATCAAGATTTCAACATCATCTGTAATTGTAATCAATTCAATCAATACATTATAACAGACTCATAAAAACGAAATGATTACACAATCATAAACAACCAAACGAGCCATAAAATCCGAATTTAAAAAGTAAAATTATAAAACAAAATTAAAAAAAATGTTTCCCGCCTCTTACGAGAAAGGCGTTCGAGAGTTGAAAGTGGGCAAGTTTTACTTTTTCATTTTTATATTTAGCGCCTGACATGTCCGACACAACTAGATTTGTGTACTAGGTCGTATTTTGCATTCATTTAGACAATGTAGGTAGCATAGAAACATTATCATCACCTTAACCCTTTTTTTAGTATCCCACTGAAGGCACGGGTCTTCTCTCAACTATCTTACGAAGTGGATATCACATCCTCGAATGATTAGTTCTTAGACATGCCGGTTTTCTCACGATATTTTCCTTACCGATACTGAGCAGCGGCGATATAAAAAATCACACAAAGATGTGTGGGCACGAATGGGATTCGAAACCGCGACCTTATATTTCTAAGGCGAGGCACGTACCGCTGCGTCACCGCTGCTCACCCTGGTCCCTTATAATTGTGTCTATTCAGTCACTGCGGAGAAAACAAAAGTCTATTATCCATTAAACGACAATCTATAATTTAGGCCTCAAGTACCGTGCACTATAATTTGAGAAACGAGATAATAACGGTATTACATCGATAAAACAACGTTACGTAACACAACGTGAGGTTACAGAGAAAGCAAGCGTTTGTTTTGACTTCGATACAGCAAGCTGTATTCATAGTACTTACCTAATAAAAGATTTAACACAGAAACTATGAATATACCTATTTATCAATTTATATCAATATTAGGATGCTAGCCCACTGGTATTTTAACCGACTTCAGAAAAAAGCAAGACAACGTATGAATAAAAGATATGACAGATTACAAAAAAAATTAGATACGTATTTTTTGCTTTTATCATTGAAATGAAACAACAATAAGATATAGATATTTAGATATTATAATATGGAGAGGGAATTCGTTACGTTATATCTCTCTAAAAATCTTACCGTATTATGTATTTCCAAAAGAAAAGTATTGTATGTTGTATATTACCAGTTATCTGGTTTCCATAGTACAAGCTCTGCTTAGTTTGGGATCAGATTGCCGTGTGTTAATGTCCCACTATATTATTATTATATTAATATTAAACGCGATGTGCATGGCTATTCCTAAAGTCAATGCAGCGTAAGTTACTTTTGATGAATTTAATATTGAAAAGAAGTAAACTTCATATAAACTCACTGCAATAAACGTCACAGATATTTTAATTATTTTTTCTATTCTGCTGTAATTTAAAAAAAAGGCATACAAGGCATACCTGGTATGCCTTTCTTAAGAACTATACTAGCCGAAGCTTGTATGGTTCGTAAGATAGGTGTCGATGCCTAAAGGGAGTTACTACTCCCACTAAACTCAGTCTCGAAAGTCAAGACAGGAGCAGTTAGAGCTGATACAGCATCAGTTAAAAAATCGTATAAAATTGACGACAGGCAGTGTCCTCCACAGATCGCCAACCTGTAAATTGGAAAGTTGGGGGGAGGGGGGGGGGCTCTCATGATGCCCAATAGAGAGAGCTATTAAATAGTTACTACTGTAACTCCCTCTTCCTCATATACGTGTTCGGCAGTGGCGAAAGGTGAAGTGTGAAAAAGGGAAGCCGGTACAATAACGTTCTTACTTAGGAAAATAATATCTCTTCACTACCATCACCGATCGTTCGTACACTTGATGCTATATTTATTTTTTGTTGCTAGTTAAAACTTTTAGGCGTTACATAATATATTATTAAGTACATGTGATATTGATCATTTCCCAAAGAAAAGCCGATGGTCTCTTCGCCACTGGTGTTTGGCTACACTGATCCTAATACAAATATAGCGAGGGCCATCCCGAACTTATCAATAATGTACTAACTATCTAAAAATTAATCTGAATAATAGACCTAACCTAACCATAAGTTTTAGGCGAGTTAAAAAATCTAATGCACATCCGTCCTTATACTCAAACTTATGTTTTATAATTTTGGTAATCGCTTTAAGGGTAGCCCTACTGGGAAGGTGCCATTTACCTTACAGAATACACGCAGTGTAATAACTGTTGGTTGTGTTCCCGGGTGTGAGTAAGGTAGACAGTGACTGTGTAGGTACCGTCCACCTTAAAGAATACACGTAGTGTAATTACTGTTGGTTGTGTGCCTGGGTGTGAGTAAGGTAGAGAGTGACTGTGTCGGTACCGTCCGCCTTACAGAATACACGCAGCATAATAACTATTGGTTGTGTTCCTAGATGTGAATAAGGTTTCCCGTTGACATCAAAATAGTAGGCAGAATGTAAGTGTAGCATTGACTACTTTTACCATTCGGCGGGCACAATCATTACACAATATAAAACAAAGTTACTTTCTTCTGTCTGTCCTTAAGTATGCTTAAATCTTTAAAACTACGTAACCGATTTTCATGCGGTTTGTTTTATCAGATAGAGTGATTCAAGTGGAAGGTGTATGTTTTATACATTCATAATGTAGTAGATAAACACTGATAATTTTAGATGTTTTTGATGCGATGTCGTATACTAACGCATATTTTGCGCTTAAATTGCAAACGCTGGCTAAACCCTAATGACAAAGAAGATGTAAAGACATTATTTAGTATACTTTAATACCAGCTTTGCGCCCGTCCGAAGCCGGAGCGGTTCGCTAGTGCTGTATAAACAACATAACAGTTTCAAGATCCTCGTTATGCCTACAGCCTAACTCGCAACCGGATTCGACTTTCTCTGTGTCGTAACATTACAATGTAACACATTACCAACGAAAATGTTATACTTATTACGTTCGCTGTGACGTTTGTGACACAAGGTTAAGCGGTGTTACCCTCGGTCATTAAAGAGATGGGTGAGGCGGGATTTTACGGTATGATACATTTTGAACATTTACTGCCTTATTCATAAAAAAGTTATAAAACTCTTAGTTAAAATGGTCTTTGTCTCTTTCTTACTAGTATAATTGTCAAGATGACAGACAAAGACAAAACAATTATAAACCTATAAAATAATTTAATATAATATACCGGGACATTAACACACACGGTCATATGATCCCAAACTAAGCAGAGCTTGTGCTTGTACTATGGAAACCAGATAACTGGTAATATACTACATATAATACTTTTCTTTTGTAAATACATACTTAAATATTGATAATTACACCCAGACACAAGACAAACAGACATATTTAAACAAATGTTTGTCTCGGGTGGGAATCGAACCCACGACCTGCGGCGTGGAAAGCAAGTATCTTACCGACCACGCCACCGGCCCGTCTATATTAGCTATAATGAGCTTAAAATACGTTTATTAATACGGGGGTAATATATAATGGTTTCTATAAAAAATACGAACTTACTTTAACTCTTAACCAGCTCAACCGGTTTTGATAAAATTTGAATGGGACTACCTAGAAAGTATAACCTTTGAAACAAGAAAAGAATTATCAACATTGATTTATAATTGGCGGAATAAAACTATTACCTATTGGGATACTGAGCAGCGGTGGCGGAGTGGTATCAGCCTCGCCTTTGAAAAATAAGGTCGCGGGTTCGATTTCAGTCGAGCCTACACATCTTTGTGTTAATTCTTTCGGCGCTGCTCAATATCGGTGTTGGAAAACATCGTGAGGAAATCGGTCTGTCTAAGAACTAATCATTCGAGGAAATGTGACATCTATCATGTCTGGTTTCAAGTATAGTATAGCCTTTGAGATTGTATAATAGATACATTGTGCTTATATTTATTATTTATTCTTGAATAGGCTGGCGCTTGACTTCAACTTACCTGATGTTAAGCAATGATGTAGTCTACGATGAGACGCGCCAGCCCAATGTACCGATTCACTCGTTAGAATGACTTTCGGTGAGAAGGTGGCAGTGAAATGAGGCTTCATAAGGTTGAAACCATAAAGGAGCAATAATTCGAACCACCCCCTTAAATGGTGTCACCAGACATCGCACCGGAACACGGCGAGGCTGCTTGGCGGTGCGGCTTTGTCTGACTAACCACAGCCGAAGCCTACCACCAGTTAATTACCAGTAAACATAATTACCAGTTGATTGTCATCTGATTTGCACCACCCGGGGACCACGTGTGGGGATGCAGATAAAAGGTGCACTCCCACGGAAGAAGGTGACTCAGCCCCCAAATAGCACTATAGTGCTTATAGCACTTGTGTTTACACAAAAATGTACAAATTATCACAAATTAATATGTAATTAGGTGTCTGAATTGTACCGCAGACATTTTGCATTTGGACCGTAAAATTAAATAAACTAATATTACTATTATTATTAATTTTGGTTCGATTCCCACCAGAGACAAACATTTATTTATATATGTCTGTTGCCTTGCGTCTGGGTGTCTTATCTATTATTAATTATTAAATATTAATTATCTATATATTTACACTAGAAAAATATTAGTAGTATATTACCAGTTATTTTCCAAGTACAAGCTCTGATCAGTTTGGGATCAGATGGCCGTGTGTGTTAATGTCCCAACTATATTAATATTATACAAATAACGCAGTTATTATAATCCTGTATGTATAACACATGTAAAATTGAAATGTGAAATTGTAAAAAAAAATGGAAGTAGTAGGTACTATCTAACAAAAATACATTAAACTCGTCACTTCACTTGAACCTTAAGCGTCATACTGCTGGGCACGGGTCTTCTCTCAACTATCTTATGAGTTGAGAGAGTTCAGGCCTTAATCCACATACGCTGGCCAAGTGCGGGTTAGTGGATGTCACATGTCCTCGAACGATTAGTTCTTAGATGTGACGGTTTCCTCACGATGTTTTCCTTCATTAAACTCATAATAAACGTGATTGACCCCTTGTGCTACTGTCCGCCATTAACATTTAAAATGACACTAAAACATATAACTATACTATATCTACTATACTATCTATACTTTAATATTATAAATGCGAATGTAAGTTTGTTTGTTACGCTTTCACGCAAAAACTACTGAACCGATTTGGATGAAATTGGGTATGGAGGTAGTTTGAGACCCGAGAAAGGACATAGGATAGTTTTTATCTGACTGCGCAAAAAGAAGGTAATGTTTTGGCGCGATAAACGACATACACGCGAAGCCGCGGGCGGAAAGCTAGTATAGTATATTTAACTTAACAATTAAACATTCAACATTTAACATGTTGCTGGAATTATATCACTATTTTTGTTTTGTAAAACCTTAAAAAAATATACCAAAAATAAAAAGTTTAATCACTTCATACATTTAAACCGGAGACTGTTGGATGTACAGACAGCCACACATTAAACTATAAAAACAACCAGCTTATAAAAAATATAAGCTGACCTCTCGTTGTACGGAAATCCTATACAATGCGAGACCAGCTTATACTGGACAAAATAGCTTGATGTGTATCCATGGTGTGTACATGTGAAACCAGGTTCCCTGTAGATAATACGCTAGATAGATTTGGCTATAACTCCTAACCTACTCGTTCATTCAAAGTTTATTGAATAAAACTTTGAGTTGACGCAATCCGAACACTTGAATCAAGTTACAATGAAAACTCCTAAATGCTCTGTGTCTTATTCATAAAAATCATTTATGACTCTAGTTAAAATCTTTCTTACTAGTATAAATGTCTAGATCACAGACAAAGACAAACGAAATATAAACCTATTTTAGCTTTAATGAGCTCATAAAACGTTTTTAATTACGGGGGTTTAAATAATACTTACGTCCTATTTCATCGAAGAATTTAGGCTTCTGGCCCAAATTAATATTCACTTTGTCATTGTCAGATGTTGTCACAGGTACTTTTTGAGTCACTTTGTCAATCACTTTCCGCACATCACTATTAACTAAACTCGCTAATTGTGTTCTCGGCACGTTCGCTGACTTATATTTCAAGTTTTTCAATTGCCCATCATCACCTAATATAGTTATATCCTCATAATTATTAACTACATCACTATTTTTACCAACACTTTTGATTATGTCAGCGTCAAATTGACTTTCACGCAAAAGTTTTGTTAGAACTACTTTACTTTTATCATTGATTATATTTTTTGAGTCATATAAATTGTCATTAACTATGTCAGCATCTAAATCTATATCACATATTAATTTTCCGAATAAATGCATAAATATTAACACTTTGGCATATTGTAAAACCATTGTAAGTTATGCAACACTGACTGAATAAAAAAAAAACAAAAATTAAAAATACTTTTTTTTCAAAATTTTTTCATCGAGATGTTTGTAATCGATCGAAACTTCGTATTTGGTACGCTCACGTCGGCCCGAGGGGAGTGAATGACGGATATAGCCAAATAAGAAGTTTAAGTGAAAAGTTTACGTAACTTACAAGTAATAGGAAATAGTCGGTCAGCGGGGACCGTTAAATTGATGTCAAGAGGATGTCACTGCAGCAGCGGTGGCGCAGCAGTACGGACCCCGCCTTAGAAATATATGATCGCAAGTTCGATTCCCAGTCGTGCCCATACATCTTTGTATGAATTATTTCATCGCCGCTGCTCAATATCTGTGAAGGAAAACATCGGGAAGAAACCGGCATGTCTAAGAACTAATCATTCGAGGACATGTGACATCCACCAACCCGCACTTGGCCAGCGTGTGTGGATTAAGGTCTAAACTCTCTCAACTATTCACACAAGGATGTGTGGGCATGACCAGAATTCGAACCCGCGATCTTTTTTCTCTAAGGCGAGGCCCGTACCACTGCGCCACCATAGATAAATAGGTATATTATTCTTCTATGGCCACTGCTTACTCAGACATGTTGGTCATATATCTCATGTAGAATACTTAACTTTAAGATAACCAAAATAACACAAAAGTAATTATAAACTTCAATTATTTATTTAAAATAATAATTATAACAAACAAAACAGTCTTCGCATTTCTATTTATAATATAGGCAATATTCTGCACTCTTAAAGTAAGTTTTATTAAGTCTTTAACAAGTAACGGTTCTTTCGTAAAATCATCGCCTTTAGAGGAAGCTGCAGGAAACGTAATTTATAGAGGCAGGGTGAGACATTAACACACATGGTCATCTGATCCCATACTAAGCAGAGCTTGTACTATGGAAACCAGATAACTGGTAATATACTATCTAAATATATAAAAGAAGAAACTGACTGACTGACTGACATACCAACGCCAATAACAAATAAAAAAATATGACAAAGGGTTCTTATAGATCTGTCACTTGGCTAAATTTATCCTAACACTGAGCGGGCGAAGCCGCGGGCGGAAGCTAGTATACTACATATAACACTTTTTTTTGTAAATACATACATAACTATAGATAATTATACAAAGCAATAGTTTACTACTTTTTTAATTAATAACAAATATAAAAACACAGGATTTGGGCACACAGATACCCTAAATCTAGACTTGTAGGCAACGTCCTGAGCCAAGATTCGTCCCTACATGGGAATCCCTCAAGGCAGTTGTCACAGTACTTGATCGGTTCAACCGTCCTCGGACAGCTCACTGAAAAAGTCCTGTGAACCAATAAAGGCCCTTCCAGCTAATTGGGTTAGGTCATCCGCAAAAAAGTAACAGGTTTGGTGCTACTCGTGATTACAGTGTCATCACGCATAAAATTACCCCAGACCTTTAGAAAACACAACCCTCTCGCCTGTATTAACGGGCTGTCCATTAATCACGTGATCTTTTAAAAAAAAAAATCCCTCTCCCCTCCACCTTGGTGATACATGGTTAGGTATAAGACTACCAGCCCCCACCCTCTACCCAACATCACGTGTATTTTTAGTATCTACAAAAAAATCTTAATTTTTTTACAATATCTATATATATAAAAATGAAACCCGTTTTCCGTTGTCACGACATCACGCGTGAACGGCTGGACCGATTTCGCTAATTATTTTTTTTACCGGGCAGAACGACGTCTGCCGGGTCCGCTAGTTTTAGAATATTATCTTAAATACAGGTATAAAGTATAATGTTATTTTATTCTGAAATTAAGGACCATGATAAAAATGTGTAGACATAAAAGGATGCAGGTTATTTCGCGCATTTAAAAAAATAATAAAATAAATAAATACACGTGATATTTTACTACACCCCCCTCCCCCCTTGTGACATTTAATGATTTTTGTAGAACCCCTCCCCCCTTTTCAAGCTTCACGTGCTTATTGGACGGCTCCTGACGTACGGTGCAGGCAAAGGTAGTATAACTTTAGAGGTAAATTTATATAAACAGAACCTAGATAATTATGGAGATAATGAGCGTCACTAACAGGACAAGTATAAAAAAAATACTATGATTTTCAACAATACTCCAGAGTATGGTTTCGGAAAGTTTTAAGACAGAACAACTTGCCTCTTGGTTGGCAGTAAATTTATTCTACAATTTACTTTTACTTTTCTTCACCATTTTTCTCAACTCTTTTCGCAATAGTTTCCCAGCCGCTGACTTGGGTATCTCATTGACAAAACGAACACCACCTCGCAAGTGTTTTGGGTTCGACAACTGTAAGAAAGACACAAATTTACGATGAAGTTCTGTTTGAAAAAATAGTAAAAAATAATATAAACATCCAAATATAATGTCCTCCTTCTTGAAGTCAGTTAAAAAAGTAAACGGCTAAAAAATTATACATAGGAACCTTTATTGTCCCACTATAACTGTTATAATTACGCCTAAATGGTAAAAACAGTGTGTATCTGTGTATGTATGTATATCGGTGTATCCACACCGCGGTTACTTTTTATTGAGCAACATTTTGCAACGAGGTAACATTAAATAACAATCTCTAACTTTTGAGACTAGTTGTTAATAATTGTTGAGTGCTCAACAAAAGATAACAAAGAACAACTTTCGACAACAATCGAGCACGACATATATCGACGCATTGTTGAGGTAACATTATCTAACAATGCTATCGATTATTAGAGCAACATTGACTAACACGGCAATATTTACTAACATTGAATAATTTATTGCTATCGAGTATTGCTCAGTAACATTTGAAAATGTTGCTCAATAAAAAGTAACTGCGGTGTGGATGCACCGTTAGGCATCATTATAAAGAAGTTTGTGCTAACAACATGCTGGAAAACCCCCAACCCCCAACTCTTAGGTACCTGTGTACATGTACAAAATTCGTATGTTGTTAGTAACAAACTTAACCTAAACATCAGTGTAGTATTTTCTTAGATTTACGCGAATATCACACATTGAAATATTTTAAAACGTATTTTATCGCGGTTATTATTAGGACAATTCCACCTATCACACAACGATGCTACGAGAGCTACAATTAATAGGTACCCATAGCATCTTTACTGGCTGATTTTGGTAGTGGCGTCTCAAATGAAAGGAAAAAATGCTTTATTTTTTTTTGAGACACGAGTCTACATAAAAATAGTCCAATTTATTTTAGTACCGTGTAGCGAATTACTGGTAACTGCTGCGAAACGCATTGTCTATTACAAATTGTTTAGTGTGTTGTATTAGAGCGATTTAATTCCAAGAGATTTTATACGATTTTTTTTCTAAAGTTTAGCCAAATTATGGTAATGGGTATAGTCACAAAAAACCAACGTACCTCTAATAGGTACGTATCCAACACCTCTACACTATCCATCCTGACTAACAAGAATTGCAATGACGAAATGCAGGTCATTGTAAATGCAAAAAGACTGCCTTTTGCAAATACTCACTCTTTCAGCAACGAACTGCTTAACTTCATCTTCTGTCAACTTTTTCCCTGGTTGTACCACCACAAACGCGAGTGGAACTTCTCCTACCGCTCTGTCCTCGACTCCCACTACCGCTGCATCTTTGATAGCCTCATGCTGCAGTAGTACTGCCTCTAGTTCTGCTGGAGGAACCTAAACAGAAGAATTTTGTAAATAACTCATTGAAATTGCGTAAGACTCCACTCAACTGTTTCGTTCATCGTGTCACCTACTTACAGTCCATCAAATCTGAGAAGTACCGTTTGACAGTTCTAAACGTAGTACATTTAAAATTTTATTTTTTGTATGAATATTGTTAATGTTAAGTTAAAATACAAATAGCTGCTTAATTCAATTATTTTACAGGAAAGCTAATAAAAATAGTGTGAATTAGGCCGCTATAAAGCTAATTTAATACAAAACAGTGAAACGTCAAAAGGTACTTCTTAGATTTGTTCAATTGTAGTTCTTAATGTGTACCAAAACGTTTTATTCTGATTTTGCAATTATGAACACCTCAAAAGGTATACCTACCTGTGACTTCGTTTTCATGTACCACCATAGCGTAGCATAGCATTATAGAAACAAGCCTATATTATCCGAAAGAGTAGGGAGAGGTCAATATCACACACTTTTCGCCGGCTACATTCAAGTCTCATACATAATTGGGGCAAACCCATTGCCATTCATCGGGCACAATTTCAGGTGCTTCGAGGTGCAGTTAAGGTCCGTTAAGTATATTATAAGTCGTTTTGCACGACTCGGGACCTCACGGTTAATAAGCGAACGCGTTTACTACTGGACCTCCGAGGTAGTATCAACATAACCATCTCAAAAGAGTTGTGGAGGTGAATGAAGGATCGGGTGGTAGTGACCCTCCAGTGTAAAGAGAATATCTTCCGGCCGAGGTTTCTCCCTCCGACTGTTCTTGTCGGGAAGTTGTATTAAAGTTAATCGTCAGTGAATCTTTGCTTGTGCGATTCAGGATTGCTGTGACGTCATGTGTCTCTTGATTGGCGTTAGTATGTGGCGCCACAGAGTTAACAGTTAATCCAAGTAAATAACGTGCTCCTAACACCATGCCCCGTGTTTTTGAATACCCGTGTCCATGTAGAAGGACTCCCTGATTAATAAGTTGTAGACAAATACATTAAATTTGTTTTAGCTAAGTACCTGGTAGCCTTTATACTTGATTAACTCCTTAATCCGATCCACAATGAAGAAGTAGCCATCGTCATCATAATACCCAATATCTCCAGTTTTATAAAACCCTTCATCATCAAAGTCTTCGCTCCTATCCTTGCCAATGTAACCTTTCATCACCTGTGCACCTTTGGCACATAATTCTCCAGGTTCGTTTGGACCTAGAGGTTCTCGTGTGTTTATATCTACTACCTGAAAGAATAGGCTAACTTTAATCCATGGCAAAAAGGAACATCTCAGCCATAAATAGCTAAGGAGTGGACATAAGAAGACATGGCTAAGAACATCCGGGAATGTACAGGAGTAGCCAGCACAAAACAGCTATTCCGGTGCGCACAAGAGAGAAAGAGTTTCCAAGAGCTGATGGTCAACCTCCAGTAATGGAGAGGCACTAGAAGAAGAAGTATTCTATCGTAAGCATTATAGTCACATATACGGCCAAAAAATTTATTAATGACATAGCTTTAGGGGGTTGAGTCACCTCCGTATGTGGGAGTGCACCTTTTATCTGAATCCCCACACGTGGTCCCCGGGTGGTGCAAATCAGGTGACAATCAACTGGTGGTAGGCTTCAGCTAGATTAGTCACCACTCACCAGACAAAGCAGCACTGCCTAGCGGCCTAGCCGTATCCAGGTGCGATGTCTGGTAACACCATTTAAGAAGGTGGGTCGGAATTGTTGTTCCTTTATGGTTTCTAAGCATATGGAGGCATTCCACTGCCACCTTCTCACCGAAAATCATTCGTTATCACGAGTGAATCGGTATATTGGGCAGGCGCGTCACATCATAGACTACATCATTGCTGTACATCAGGCAAGTTGTATTCAAGTGCAAGCCTATTTCAGCTTTGTGTCGTTATGAATTGAAGGTGTAGGTAGAGGTACAACTTCTCAGTTATGTTCTTTGGGTTTAATTCAAAGTGGATACGAAAAAAGAAAGCAATCTGCTTTCAGTCGCCCTGTGGAGCAGTTTTACTGAGTGCCACAAATCATACCTTAATAATAGCGTCCGGAGTAACTCTTCCAACGCTGCCTACCTTATGGATGTTAGGGTCGTTATAGATAAATCTAATCACTGCTAGAGTTACCTCAGTAGACCCATACCCTTGGAACACTGCTATAAGATTTGGAAATCTGAAAGATCAATGAACATTTTTGACTTTTCTTTTCCAATCAATGAAAATCAAATAAATAGAAAATCAATAAAAAAATACCAAAAATCATTACTTCATTATTAGCAATTATTGCCTTAATAACTTAGCAATAGCAGTTAGCTTGCTAAAACTCATAAATTCGCATGCTCATCTATAATATAAAGATGAAACGATTTCGCTAATTTTTTTTAGAATGTTCCTTGAAGTACGATGATGGTTCTTACGCAAAGAAAAATTGAAAACAAACAACCTCCACAGAAACGGCTTGACCGATTCGGTAGGTCTGAGAATTGGTTGTAATCTATTTTCGAACTCTGTAGGTGGCACTGCTTTACCGGGCAGGACGACGTCTGCGGGGTCCGCTAGTAGAATAATAAATTCGCATGCTTATATAATAATTAATTCGCACGCTTACGTGAATTATCATTAATTATATTTTTTAATTAATATATTTACGTTTTATGCACCGAGGTGATGGTGTCCCTGTGTAGTGGGGCGGCGCCAGAGTACACCATCCTCACTGAGCTGAGGTCGTATTTAGATTGAACCTTGGACACTGCGACTAGGACTGGTGGAACTACAGTTAACTGGGTTATCTGGAACAACAAGGAGTAGGAAATAATTTACCTCATTTTTACTGCACAACCATCGACTGGGAATCGAACCCGCGACCATAAATTTCTAAGGCGAGGCCTGTACCACTGCGCCACCGCTGTTACATTCTTCTTTCATTCTTCATTTTAGTTAACTGTCGTTAATTTAACTTAACGAAGTTAAGTTTAAAAAAGACAAAGTTCAAGTTAAACGGTCGGATTCTGAACTTAGAAAAATAAGGTCGCGGGTTCGAATCCTGGTCGTGCCACACATCTTTGTGTGATTTGTTTCATCTCCGCTGCTCAATATCGGTAAAGGAAAACATCGTGAGGTGAACATGTGACATCTACCAACCCGCACTTGGCCAGCGTGTGTGGATTAAGGCCTAAACTCTCTCAACTCTTAAGACAGTTGAGAGAAGACCCGTGCCCAGCTGTGGGACACTATAAAGGGTTGAAGTGAGTGAGTGGTCTGATTCATAAAAGTCTTATAAGACTCTTTAGTTAAAATGGACTCTGTCTCTCTCTCTCACTAGTATAAATGTCAAGATGACAGACAAAGGCAAACGTAATATAAACATACTTTAGCTATATTGAGCTTAGAAGACGGGGGTTAATCTACTCTTTTTTCATTATTTTACGTCATCGTTAAGAAGTGTAAAATCTGCCACATATAAATACTTGCACATTTTACTAGTCAAACTTAAAACTTTGTGAAATCTAACCCCACTGCTGGGCAACTTGGCCCGCTGATGGACACCGTAAGGGTTTAGTGGGTAGCCCCGGCCCATTCTATTTATCTCGAGGGCTCGCTGGCAGTTGGCCGCAATTATAGATAGACCGTTTAACTCGCGTATCGCCTATCGCCAAGATTCTGACTCCTCAAGCTGGACAGTCAGTGATGATGACTCAAGCGATATGGATATTAGTGACGAATAGTCTTACATTACTTTTATCTGTGGTTAAATAGTTCTTTAAGAGATTTAATTAATGTTTTATGACTTTGTACCTCAGATACGCGAGTTAAACGGTCTATCTATAGGAGTCCCATCGAATTCCTCGCAGAGTATTCAATACATTACATACGCATTTTCCCTCGTAAAATGATGGACCCGATTCTGTTACACTGGAAAATGGCTGAACAGATTTTAAATTAAATTTTGCACTAATGTAATTTGCTACTCTCTCAATGGTCCAATGGCAAGCGTGTAACCGCGAGGTCCCAAGTTCGATGTTCGAGCAAAAAACTACTTTTCTAATATACTTAGAAGATCTCGGTTGCAACTCAAAGTTGAAAACGTGCCCGATGAACGCTTTAGGCTCGCCCCTATTATCGTCCGTGTGGGACCTAAACATAGCTAGCAAAAAGAGGATAATATTCACCTCTGCCTACACCTTCGGGTAATACAAGTGTGATGCTATGCTTTGTTTAAGTAATTTGTTACTATGCGCGGGCGAAATGGAATTTTAAAATAAGTCATTACACCTCTGTCTACACCTTCTGTTTACCTTGTACTTCTCAATAGTTCTCAAATATGTGTCCACAGTGAACTTCGGTAGATAGATTCCAGTTCTGCCTTGCGAGAGCGCAGCTAGAGACCCAATTAGTCCCATCACGTGGTACCAGGGAGATATTGCCATTGTCAGTTCGTTGGGGTTTTGAATTGGAGGCCTGGAAACAAGTTTTGGTCATAATCGATAATAACTATAAATTAACGGACTTTTTCATAAAAATCTTATAAGACTCTTTAGTTAATATGGACTTTGTCTCTTTCTTACTAGTATAAATGTCAAGATGACAGAAAATACTGACGAATTATGAACCTATCTTAGCTATAAAGAGCTTAAAAGGCATGCATTTGGCATTGGCACCCATTAAGTACGCAAAAAATTATAATTATCTATGTATTAATTACTAGCTTTCCGCCGCGGCTACGCCCGCGTGAACTACATATCATGCTCAGCAGTGAGATAAAAAGTAGCCTATAGCCTTTCTCATTAAATGGGCTATCTAACAGTGCAAGAATTATGGCGTTCAAACAAACTCTTCAGCTTTATAATATTAAGTGTAGATTAGTATAGATTATTATATCAACCGACTTTAAAAATATCTATATAATAACCTTGTCGATTCGACTGTACGTTTTGTTATACATATAGTTACGCGATATTTCCGACAGTTATCTACAGATGGATTTCGATATAATTTTTTATTTAGTTTTAGAATGTATACTTTCCAGGTAGTCCCATTTAAATTTAATCAAAACCGGTTGAGCGGGCTATAAGTTATTGTTAAAACATTGAAGTACATTCGTATTATTTTAGAAAAGTTTTTTTTATATTCAAGAATACTGAAAGTGGTACTTACATAGAGCAAGCCGCTACAACATTCAAATGAGTCACCATAACCCCTTTAGGTAATCCCGTAGTTCCAGAAGAGTACAATATAAACAGTGTATCAGTCTGTCCTCTCACAGTTACGGACCGAAACTCGTCATAAACCACATTTGTAACTGCTCCCCTTTCAGGAAAAGTTAAATCATTATACTTTAGTGTTCCAGGGAAGTTTTCGTCATCAAAAACTATGATTTTCTTGACGTATTTTAAAGATTTGATGGTTTTTAAATGAGTTTTATACATTGTGGGAGAGAAAATTATGTATTTTGGCTTTGATATGTTGAGAACGTGAGTCAGTTCGCCTGTAACAATAAAATTAGTACTTAATAATAAACTGTCTTTCAAATCGCGGCTCCGTCCGTGCGTATGTCGGTTATCGCGCTAAACCATTAACCTCTTTTAGCGCAGTCGGATAAAAAGTATCCTTTAACTTTTGCCGTATCTCAAACTACCTCCATACCAAATTTCATGGAAATCGTTTCAGCAGTTTTGGCGTGAAAGCCTTAGAATACAAGTTATCTAAAAATGCACTTAGAATACAAACCTGCCACATATCCAGTACTAATGGTAGTTAGGACTGCGCCTGCGCATGCCGCTCCTATAACCGCACCAAAATACTCCATTCTATTTTCTGAAAATATTCCTATCGTCTCTCCTTTTTTAATCCCCATGCGAGTGAGTGAGACAGCGAAATTCATTGATTGTTGAACTAATTCAGCGTAAGTCAGATTTTCGTCTGTTGATGCATCTATCTGTGAATAGAAAGTGATTTACTACTGTTTTGCATGTTGGTATTTTGCAATTTAAATAGATATGGCGTTCTCGTGATCTGCAGACGTACTCGTATTATTTTATTTATTTGGACAATCAATAGTTGTTTCATTAAATTAGGTTAAAATTATGTCATGCTAACCATCACTAAATAGTATAAATCAAAGTCACTGTCGCTGTCTGTTTGTCTCTATGTATACTTAAATCTTTAAAACTACGCAACGGATTTTGAAGCAGTTTTTTTTAGTAGATAGAGTGATTCAAGAGAAAGGTTTCTAGAAGGTTTTTTATTTTTCTTTAAGGTTATGCTTAAATCTTTAAAACTACGCAACCGATTATCATGCGGTTTTTTTTATCAGATAGAGTGATTCAAGAGGAAGGTTTACGTAGATAATACATGCAATACTGTTGAGGAACACTGATAAATTTAGAGGTTTCTGATGTGATGTCGTAAATTAACGCATTTTTTGCGCTTACATTACAAACGCTGGCAGAACCCCACGAGATAAATCAATATAAATACATAAATAAAAGACATTCTGTAAATATACCTTATTGTATTTAGTGTCAGTATTGCACCCGTACGTAGCCGGGGCGGGTTGCTAGTTGGTAATAAACTAAACAGGTGATACTTATTAGTTCGATTGTTATCATAAAAACAAACAATAATGATATTTCTTATCCTAATCATTGTATAATAAATGTATTTTAAATATCTACTTATACATACGTTATAAATTTATTATATACCAAGGTGATAATGTTTGGAAGGTGGGGGGTATGTACCTATAGTTATGATGAAGACGGTGTCATGTCGGCGTATCTGGCTATCACAAGTTTCACCCGTATCAACATTATCAGCCTGAGTATATCCACAGCTGAACGTAGGCCTCCTCTATATCAATCAATCATTTATTCATAAAAATATAAGTTAACAGTATACACCAAGGCACTTATATTTTGAACTAATAACTATTTACTAAGTAATCATAAACTACACAACATAATAATATTATAATATAATTAAAATTAACAATTTTCTAAGCTTAAGTTACATTTATTTAGCCAACTATAAACATTTATTTTCATCACACCAGGCGGATCAAAAAATATGTCCACATTTGTGTTATTTTGTAGGAGTAAATTTATAAGGGAAATGGCTCTGACAGTGGGACTCTTATACGTTTGAGGAGAGAGCCATGTAGATGGGTAAGCAAGTAGTTTATGTTAGCGCCGATCACTGCCTCGCATATATTGGTCAGGAACAAAGAAATGGATGCATTCTCGCACACTCGGATTGTCTAACCTATCCACCAGCAGCAAATAATAATGTATTATGTGTGTAAAATTACGTCTTAGTTGGAGAGTATCTAATCCTAACATTCCCGACACGAACAATGAAGGATATAAAAAACAGAACAACTAGATAGAACACTACAGCGGGTGGGCCGATCCTGCCACTCGAGAACCTTTAAAACCCAGCGGTTTTTAGTTCCACAGTATTCTGAGGTATTACTCAGGGCGTTTGCACTGCACAACAAAACATGATACATGCACTTATCTCTTTCTACTCATCCCTAATCGATAGAGATAGACAGAGCTTGCAACATGTCCTCTTGTGAATGTTACGCTAGTAGAATCTAGGGGTTATATTATGAGCAGCGTTGGCGCAGCGGTCCGGGCCTCGCCTTAGAAATATCAGGTCGCGGGTTCCTAATCGAGCGCACACATCTTTTTGTGTAAACTGTTTCATCACCACTGCTCAATACCAGTGAAGAAAAACATCGTGAGGAAACCGGCATGTCTAAGAACTAATCATTCGAGGACATGTGACATCCACCAACCCGCACTTGGCCAGCGTGTGTTGATTAAGGCCTAAACCCTCTCAACTAGTAATATAGTTGGAAGAACACCGGTGCCCAGCGGTGGGACACTAAAAAAATGGGTTGAAGTGGCTGAATGCACAGCGGTATCAGTTTCGGTTTTAAAATTAGGTCGCAGGTTCAATCCCTAGTCGTGCCAACACATCTTCAAGTGAGTCGTCGACCCTGCTCAGAAAAAAATCGCCAAAACTCTTAACTAAAGATTAGAGGACATGACGTGAAATCCAGCCCAGCATTTGGCCAGCGTGAGTGTATTAAGACCTAAACTCTCTTATGATTGTTGTTGACGGGCCGGTGGCGTGGTCGGTAAGATACTTGCTTTTCACGCCGCAGGTCGTGGGTTCAATTCCCACCCGAGACAAACATTAGTTGTGAAAATTTGTGTTTGTGTCGAGTCTGTGTGTAAATATTTAATATAAGTATTATATGTATAGTATATACCAGTTATCTGGTTTCCATAACACAAGCTCTCTTAGCTTGGGACCAGATGGCCGTGTGTGTTGATGTCCCAGAATATTTATTTAATTTATTAGTGTGTATTATGATCTAAAAGGGTCGAAATAATTATGTTATCTGTAGTTTCTACACAATCACTTACCAATGCCACTTTGTCTTTTAACTGCCACATATTATTCAAAATAAAGTCACCAAAGTTCAAATCCACTGGCACCGTTACACTCCGGGGTCCGTACATGTATTTAGGGTTCCGTAACATTTTTTTCTATTTTAAAATATTATTAATGAGTTAAATAACACGGTTGTGTTCCTTACGTGCTAGCGTAATACTGTTTGATAAGACAACGCGTAGGGTTGGCGAATCTATGGATGTAATAATATATAGGCCGACCGTTTGACTCGCGTATCGCCATATGAGGTACAAAGTCATAAAACATTAATTAAATCTCTTAAAGAACTATTTTACTCCAGACAAAAGTAATGCAAGACTATTCGTCACTAATATCCATATCGCTTGAATCATCATCACTGTCTGTGCAGCTTGAGTAGTTAGAATCTTGGCGATAGGCGATACGCGAGTTAAACGGTCGGCCTATAGTGTTTTCATTGGTTTTTTACCTTATGATGCTTGACTGCATCAATAGCGCAGCGGTATCAGCCTGGCCTTTGAAATATAAGGTCGCGGGTCCGAGTCCCAGTTGTGCCTACACATCTATGTATGGATAGCAAAATCACCGCTGCTCAATATAAGTAAAAGAAAACACTGTGAGGAAACCGTCTAAGAATGTCATGCATGTCTAAGAACTAATCAGAGGCCATGTGACATCCACTGGCAAGCACTTGGTCAGCGTGTGTGGATTAAGGCCCAAAACTCTCTCAACTCGTAAGATAGTTGTGAGAAGACCCGTGCCCAGCAGTGTGATACAAAAAAGGGTTTAAGTAAGGCTTGACTTGCGCTTGACCACAACTTGCCTGTTGTTAAGCAATCTACCATGGAACAGCCTTACCTACCCAGTAAATACCGATTCACTCGTAACTTGAAGACAGGCAGATTATAGCAGGCGCGAAATAGAGATGCCGACAGCGAATTTCATAACTTGGCAATAGGTAGGTACGCAAAAGAAAAGTGTAGGGAAACCGGTTTGTGCGTATCTACCCACGGAGTTTCCAGATTTTCAGTAGTGCATAGCCATGCCTCTACTTATCCTATGAAAGAACGGGGATGGGGGAATAAGAATACATACTTACCTACAAGTAATTCCAATGCAGAGTGCATATCTCCGTAGAAGTATATCCGATAGAAAACCTAAACCGAAAGACGGGCAACCCTTCAGCGACGTGTAATTTGTAGTGATTGTACATAGGGGAAGGCCGGGCAAAGTGGACACCTTAAGGTATTTAAGGTTATAGCAGAAAAGGTTTACAATACAGAAACAAAATAATTATCACAAACCAGTAATTATCGTGACAACCCTAAATAATGAATTATGTAACTGTTTACCAGTAATATTACATACATTAAGTACGATATCTTTTATAGACTTTGTTCGGTATGCACTCGTAAGTGATAATTGGTCTTCTGTGATTAGCTATCGCTTTGGTGTAACAAACCCTACTAATATTATGCGATTAAATGTGAAAGTAACTCTGTCTGTCTGTTTGTTACGCTTTTCCGCTTAAACCTCTCAACCGATTTTGATGAAACTTGGCACAGACAATCTTTAGACCCTGAGAAAGAACATAGGCTACTTTTTATTGCGAAAAAAACCGAAATCCACGCGGACGAAGTCGCGGTCGGCCGCTAGTTTTTTATATTTGTGCGTGTGACCACAGAAAACTTTTATCTAGATGTACAATTATTTACTCTTAAGTTAAATCCTTAATCATAAAGTATTGTCTAGATTTACGCGATTATCACACATTGCAATAAAACTACTTTTTTTACGGATTTTATTGCGGTTTATTTTGGACTAGCTTTCTGACAGCGGCTTCGCCCGCGTGTATGTCGGTTATCGCGCCAAAACATTCTTATTGCGCAGTCGGATAAAAACTATCCTATGTCCTTTCTCGGGTCTCAAACTACCTCCATACCCAATTTCATCCAAATCGATTCAGTAGTTTAAGCGGGAAAGCGTAACAGACAGACAGACAGAGTTACTTTCGCATTTATAATATTAGTAGGGATAGTAGGGATTTTAGATCCCGACGTTTCAGTCTTTTCAGACTTCCTGATCGCTATAACCATGAGGGCCTTGAGCAAAAAATAGTACTTATAAAACAAGTGGCGAAGTGTTTGATATTCACCTCTGCCTATACCTTCGGGTAATACAGGCGTTAGCGCTATGTATAGTTAACTTTTCCTAAATTATATTACCAAGTGGTCATAGTGTCTAATTCCCCCTTCAGCGATGTGTAATTTGACGAGCCGGCTGCGTGGTCGGTAAGATACTTGCTTTTCACGCCGCAGGTCGTGGGTTCGATTCCCCCTTTCTATTTTAGACCAATGCAGATACTTATTATTTACTTGCAATTTCATCGCTTCACGCAAGTCGCTGTTGAGTGTGAGCCGTGCATCTGTAGTAGTAAGATAATACCAAAATTGAAACGCGGCTATTCGTAAATACGTCCATATAGTCCATCAAATCTAAGAAGTACCGTTTGACGTTTCAGTTTTCTATTAAATTAGCTTTATAGAGGCGTAATTCACACTATTTTTATTAGCTTTCCTGTAAAATAAATGAATTATGAAGCTATTTTTATTTTAACATAACATAAACAAATTTCATAGAAAAATTAAAATTCTAAATGTACTACGTTTAGAACTGTCAAACGGTACTTCTTAGATTTGATGGACTGTAAGCGCTGTGTCTAGACAATAAAGTTAACTTTTACCAAATAATTATTATATCAAGAGGTCATAGTGACCGGCTAATTCCCTGTCGAGTTGTTTCAGATCAAAGCAGATATGATGACTACTTGAAAATCCAGCACTTGTCAGTTACGGACAGACCTTGGACTCGCCAAAAAAAAAGACGGGTTGCACTCCGGGAGTGCCGGCAGAAGTGAAAACATTCGCGCAATCGCCCTGCGCTGCCTAAACGAAACAGTAGGCCCAGGCATACATTTTCGCCGCGCCGTAGAGAGGGGAAAGCTGTCTACTCTCCATCCGTCTTACGCTTTTTCGATCAGGTCACGTGTCCTGACGCGAGTTTAAGATTTTATACCCATTACAGAAAAAGTTCTCAACGCCGCTAAAGAAGTTTTCACTTCAAAAACCACGAAGTTTTAAGTTGCAATAAAATTTATAAATAAAAGTGTAACATCCGACGGACTACTTTGTGCAAAATATCTAGTAATAGCTGCTAATTGGAAAAGTTATTCTGGAATTCTCCTTTTTGGAAGTCTTTTCCCTCATGTGAAAGTTTAACATTTTTCCTCTCAAACCTTAAATATCTCAGCAGTACTGAAAAATATGAAATGGTCGTCACACAGACACGCGCATATTTTTAATCTAGGGACCGCACGGATATTTTATTAAAAGACGATTTAGAGGATATCATTGCGAAAGCGGGACAGGTTGCTAATCTTCCTGAAAGTAAAAACCACAGATCATCAAAATACTACCTAGAAGGGGAGGTTTTATTCAATTTAGTACAAACCACAAGATCATCAAAACGCGGTTGACTGCTCTGTGGTACATACAAACATAGTGAGACTACACCATTAATTTCAATATTTTTACTGAGTATTGTAGGCTAGATAAGCTGAATATATTGCTTCTGAAGCGGATCCTTAGCAGGTAAATAAATAAAACTCAACACAATTACATAATATTGTTTATATATCATTTATTACATGTACGCAATCACGCGAGATAGCTGTACGTGTCCTTCTCGCCTTCCGTGCGCTCTAGGTACTCCTTCTCGATCAGAATATCGATACATTTCTGAAACAACACAAAATATTTAGTGCTTAGCGTTGATACCAACTAGACACCTATAGGCCGACCGTTTAACTCGCGTATCGCCATCTAAGGTACAAACTCATAAAACATTAATTAAATCTCCATAAAGAACTATTTAACCACAAATAAAAGTAATGTAAGACTATTCGTCACTAATATCCATATCGCTTGAATCATCATCACTGTCTGTACAGTTTGGCGATAGGCGATACGCGAGTTAAACGGTCTATCTATAAAAGACGCCACTTTATTTTAGTATAATAATAATAATATCGTGGTACGGGCCTCGCCTTAGAAATATAAGGCCGCGGGTTTGATTCCCGGTCGTGCCCACACATTGTACCCATTTGTATGAATCCATTGCAAGGGGACCGCTCTACTCCTTATGAGTACAGCTTTACATGTCCCCCATAAGTAGCAAAGGTCACGGACAAGCTATACAAAGGGAGAATACTCGAGGGGAAGTACTTAAGATCGAATTGAGTCGAAGCGCAATTTCGCGGGCGAAGCCGCGGGCGGAAGCTAGTACTTGATATAATAAACTAATTTTACCTTGATGACCGGCACTCTCGGCTTGAACCGCGACGAGAGCTGGTTGAGAACTTCCACCACCAGGTGCTGGTGCTTCAGGGTCTTCCGTGTTTTCATTATCCTTACTATCGCCGCCTACAAATATAAAAATATGTTTCCAGTGTCAAAAAACTTCCATATAATATTAGTAATGTCTCATAACGTAGTTCTAAGTCGAGGCAGATTCCGGTTTGCCTTAAGCTGAGCCTTAAGAATCCATAAAACATATAGCACATAACACTACTTTTTATAAATAAATACATATATATACTAATATTATAAACCATAAAGGTGTCTTTAGTTAAAATTGACTTTGTCTCTTTCTTACTAGTATTAATGTCAAGATGACAGGCAAAGACAAACAAGCTGTCACGACTGTCTGTATAACCGCCAGCCGTGTCGCAGCGGTACGGGCCTCGCCTTAGATTTATAAGGTCGCGGGTTCGATTCCCAGTCGTGCCCTATCTTTATGTGAATTGTAACATCGCCGCAGCTCAATATCGTTGAAGGAAAACATCGTGACCGTTCTTAGACAGAACTAATCACTCGAGGACATGACATTCATCAACCAGCACTTGGCCAGCGTGTGTGGATTAAGGCCTAAACTCTCTCAATTCGTGAGATTGTTGAGAGAAGAGCCATGCCCAGCGATGGAACACTAAAAAGGGTTACAGTAAAAAGTAAGACCTGTATAAGCATCTTCCTGTCCTCTTCAATGTGTTTGTGTGTGGCCTCCTGTTCCACCTTCAGCTCCGTCTTTAGCGGGATGTTTATATTCACACGCAGTTTTTTGCTAGAATATAAAATATTATTTGTATCGACTGAAGTTATAAATAAACTGACGTCAAACATAAAGGTAAAGTCCATGTAACTATTTTTAACAGACTTCAAGAGATCTTAATTTATACTGCAACCCGGTTCTTCCAGAAATAGCGTCTTGTCACGGTCGCCAATTTTGTCCTAACATTCATTTTGTCCCCAACATGTCATATTTTTCGCCAAACATTACCAACAAGATAATCTGGGATCTAAATAGAAAGTATCCTTCCCAGGTCCTATTTGAAATTTATCTTTTAGCTTATTTTTTTAACTTATTTTTAAGCGGAGAAATGGAGAGTAGATTCTGAACTTACTTCTTATATCCTATGTACAGTTCAACAACAGAGGACTCTGACAGCTCAGTTTCGTCTTCTTGACACACAAGTAACTTCGCCTTCAGAAGAATTTGTAACACCTGCAACACAAATAATTATTGTAATTACTAGAAAAGATAAGTAAAGGTGATTTTGCCTGTGTGGCCTAAAATCCATATTCCCTCGTTGATGTAGTGGACTGTATTTTAGGTGATATTGGAGCTTAAATAAACACAAAATAGATGCACTGCACATAGGTTTATTGGCACGGACGGAACATGAGAGAGAAAAATTGCAACTAAACAGTATTACCAATACAATATATTTTTTTTATTTATAAAAAAAAATATTTTTTTATGTTGGTAACAATAAACAACATTTTTATTTTTAAATAGGATTCAAGCCTGTATTAGGTATGGAAAGAATATCCTCCGCAGTTCACTTGCTATCTTTAGATGCCATACGTAAAAGGGGGAATATACGTTTAAGTGTGGCAGGCACAATTCAGAACTTAGAACTAACTTTTTTATTTTATTTTTCCTTACTTACTAAGATTTTAGAACATCGTGAGGAAATCGTTGTATCAAAGAACTAATCATTCGAGGACATGCGCCAGACATCCAGCGCCTGTGGATCAAGGCCTAAACTCTTTCAACTTCTTACGAGTTGAGAGAGTTTAGGCCAAGATCCCTGCCCTGCAGTGTGACACTTAAAAGGGTTGAGTGATTAAAACTATCTATCTTTTTAATCGATCCGGGTCTTCGTGATTCACAAGTGAGCATGATTACAGCTGGACTATCGAGACAGTTGCTAGTATTATATGTATGAAATAGTAAGTACCTGAATAAGGAAGTCCCCCTTGATGCCGGTGTGCTGTTCTAGCTGCCGTACTGTCCACGATGTGTTGTCGTTGTACTGCAGCAGCACCGCCATTTGGAACGTGCTCGCTTGTAGCGTGTATCTGTTTAAAATTTGTTACGAATATTTAATAAATGAAAACAATTACGGGGTTTGTATGAGCGAGTTTATATTGTCGGCAGCGGTGGCGAAAAATATGAAATGTGAGGGACAAAATTAGAGATAGGACATAAGGACAATATTGGCGACCGTGACAGGACACTATTTCTGAAAGAACGCATCGCATTAAAATTATCTTTAGATCTTTATGTCAAATTAAATACGACCTAGCACTGCGGTATTTTAAATGGATTTGTTACAATTTTAACAGACAAAAATAGTGATAGGCAAATAGTGCCTTTAACTTAAAATACAGCAAAGTTCCTAATATGAAATTTATATTTGCTAATACAAACGCGCAGGCGTAAACATTGCTCAAAATAAACATCACGTATGATACTGCAGGACAGGATTTCAATGAAATATAGCACGGAGATAGCTTACAGCTTGAGAAAGGACATGGGTTACTTTTTAGTGCGAAAAAAGGGGAAAAAAGGGTTGTAAGGGGACTAAATAGGGGATGAAAGTTAGTATGGAAATATACGATATAACATAAAGATCACACAGGCGAAAAAATCTAGTAAAACAACAGTGGTTTTACAGCTTAAGCTAGAATTTGCATAGGAAAAGATAATAACCTGTTTTTAAAGCAGTTGGTAACGAGCTCTCCCTTGCTCATGTTGTACAGCCAGTTCAGTTTGCGACCAGAGTGTTGTGACGAGTAGAACGTTGTGAATCTATGCACTGAACGCTCCAACTACGAAACATAAGTCATTGTTATTATCAGTACTATTCACTCAAAATAGACATAAATAAATAAATAAATATTCTGGGATATTAACACACATGGTCATCTGGTCCCAAGCTAAACAGAGCTTGTGTTCAGGAAACCAGATAACTAGTATATAATACATATAATACTTTTCATTTGTAAATATACATATACTTGTAATAGATATTTACACGCAGACTCGAGACTCGTTGTCTCGGGTGGGAATCGAACCCACGACCAGCTGCGTGAAATTTAAGTAACTTACCGACCACGCCAAGTTTGTTTTTTGTAAATACTACAGATAAAATACACCTAGACCAAACAATCATGTTCATCAAACAAAGATATGTCCTGAGTGGGAATCGAACCCACGACCTTCGGCTTAGCAGTCAGGGTCACTAACCACTACCTCAAAAGGGCAGTAGTTTATTATCATCATCAAAAAAACATTTCACGGAAAACGATGTAGTAGTTTAGTTGTAATGTGGAGCATACTCACTTCAGTGGGCAGCTGGAAGCAGCTGGACTGCTGGAAGGGCCAGGAGCCGGAAGACAACACCTGGATGCTGAAGTCAATGTGCAATGGTTGTTCGGAGCTCTTAGCCATGTGCTTACGGAAGTTCTCGTTCAGGTCTTTAGATACACCGATATCCTGACAAATAAATTAAATTTACTTCACTTCAACCCTTTCTAGTGTCCCACTACTGGGCACGGGTCTTTTTTCAACTATCTCACAAATTGACATAGTTTAGGCCGTAATACACTCAAGTTTGCAAAGTGCGAGTTCGTGGATGTCACTTGGCCTCGAAAGATCACTTGTTAGACTGGTTTCCTCACAATGTTTTCATTCACCGATATTGAGCAGCGGCGATGTTATAATTCACACAAAGATCTATGGGCACGACTGGGAATCGAACCCGTGATCTTATAAATCCAAAGCGAGGCCCGTACCGCTGCTCATATTAAAAAAAAATGATTATCATTATTAGCAAGTAGGAATGACACAGGGATAGTTTTTATCTAACTCCGCGTGTAAACTACTGGCATCGGAACTTGAAAGAAAGTCCAAAATACTAGTTTCACTGACTGAGTGGTATATTAGAGAACTTCACTAATTTACTTCCCTTCTAGATTAACAAATAAGTAGAATTTCACATTGAAGTCCTAATTGCTTAAAAACCAAACACTCGCGACTTTTAATTCGATGACAACGCCATCTCTTGTTCTAAACATTGAACAGCGCGATAATCGATAAAGCACGGATAGCAAGTAGTAGGATAGCAGTAAAATAAATTAAGAAGAATGAGATTTTCAACCTACAAAACGGCTGAACACATTTGGATGATATTTGGCACACGTGGATTATTTGTTTATTACTGAAATTGTAGGGCACTCATATATGGGGCCTTTTTACGCTTTCTACTGCTTTTACGTGTATTTAACTTCATGTGTACGTATGTATGTATGTCTTGGAATCTTGAATTATTTCACCCTTTTATACACGTTTAGTTTGGATGACAATACAAGATTTTATAAATGCCGCCATTTTGAATACAATATGGCGGACAGTACAAAATGGCGGCTTATCGTTTTTATAACAACTGCTACAATATGGGTAGCTTGATAATAGAAATACAATTAATACAGTATTTTTTTATATTTTTATTTACTTTTTTAAATTATTGTTTGATATTATTATGCTGGTAATCAAAATCAAAATATGCTTTATTTTTTTTGAGACGCGTGTCTACATAAAAATAGTCCAATTTCTTTTCCTACCGTTCAGTGAATGACTGGCAACTACTGAGAAACACTGCCAAAAAAACTCAGTAGGCTTTTTTTCTTTTTTAAATGAAGTACTTATATCTATTACATTTGGACGTAGTCTATCTATATACTTATCTAGTAATAAATACGTACCTGGAACATTCTCTGCAACTTGCTCGTGTACTCGAATCCACATGCTTGCTTCAGTTTTGAGATCATTGATGCCTGCAAATATAACACATATATTAACTTTGTAAATACGTCTTCTATTTGACACCTCACTACACCACTGAATAGATTAATAAAAAATAAATATTCTTAATTTTTTGGAGAAGGGATCTACACAAAATCGACTATTATATTTGTAACTACTGAGAAACATTGCTCGTAGCCTTCATCTGTATGAAAACCCTGAAGTGTCTCAGAATTAAATATTCTAGGGCATCTGACATCTACAAACGGGCATTTGGAATAAGGCTTAATTTCTCTCAACTCTTAAGATAGTTGAGGAAAGACTCGTGTCCAGTAGTAAGACACAAAAGGGTTTCTACTAAATTAAGTAACCTTACCGGCCAAGATCAATAAAATATAGCTAATTTAACAGACAAAATTTGCATCTTTTAAATCAATCAAATAGATAAGAAAAATTAAGGGGTTTAGAACGGAAATACACCGTTAATCTGAATTTGTGATGCAAATCAGGTGCTTAGACTGTGGTTAGTAACTACCAACCAGACAGGCACCTACCATGATTTGGTGCGATGTCTGGTGACACCATTTTAAAAGGGTGGTGTTATCAACTGGGGTTCAATAAATAGTAATGAAAGTACAAGGAGTCTCAAATGAGGTAGATTGTTCTGAATCTTTGTCTCCCTTACTAAAATGACATATGAAGGCGAAGTCAAGGGTGGAACTCAGTGGGAATGAGTGTTATGGTAATTAATGCGAATTCGTATAAATTTCACAAGCATAAAAATTCGTTAATCTTAGCACGCTAATTGCTAAGATAATTGCTAATAATAATTTTTAAATTTTTGTTAATATGTGAATCAAAGAGATAATAATTTCACTCGCGAACGATGCCAATCAAGGTCACGTGAAACAGAGATATATAGCACGTGGTTGCGTGCGACAGAGAGCGCACGCTGCCGGTCGCGGCCGGTGTAATGTGCATGCTAAAGAAGTAGATACGAAGCGAGTGGTGAATTCGCTTAATACTTCACAGAATTTCGCAACTACATTCAATTTGTGACATTCTAATGAAGCATTCGCATGCTAATTTATGTTAATGCTAATTAATACTAGTAAGTTACCTCCGCGTCGTCACTAGCCGACATATGCTGGACCAATCGTTTGGCCAACATCTTGCTGTAGAACTTCTGGAACACGTCCTTATCTTCGATGTATTTGAACACAACCATCTGCAAACAAACGACCATATTTAATAATACGTCCTTTATTGAATTACATGTATTAATACCAAGGACCCGTTTATATTTTCAACACTTGTATCAAGTTTCTTTATATGCGTTAAAAATATATAAAAAAAAATTGCGCCCGTTGTGTAGCTACACTATCGTAATGTGCTTAGAGCCTAAGAAAGACATCTGTTGGTACATCATAATAAGTGTGCATATAGGTGAACTAGCTTCAGTCCACAGCTTCGCTCGCGTTGTACTTCTAATATATAAAATTTCCATGTCACAATGTTAGTTACCGTACTCCTCCGAAACGGCTTTAACGATTTTTACCAAATTTTATAAGCGTATTCAGTAGGTCTGAGAATCGGCTACTATCTGTTTTTCATACCCTAAGTGATAAGGGTTGTTCACCCTTATTTTTTTAACATTTGGACGAAATTAATTGTTTTTATTTTTGTATAATGTGGCATTAAAAATACATACAACCCTAAATTTTCACCCTTCTATCACCAACCGATATTTTTTAATAGCAAAATTAGTAATACGCGGTACGAAGTTCGCTGGGGCAGCTAGTATAAATATAAAAAGTAGCCCATTAGTATGTGTTAATCCAGTTCATACTATAGAATCTATGAGCCAAAGGAGAGGTCAAAAGTGGGCTAGAATTTTGAACACCAATGTGATATACCTCATTGGAAAGCTTATTTAATAAGCTGTTAGAATTTAACTAAACACGAATTTTAGGAGCAACCATTTTTGTAAAAATTAAAAAAAAATTAATAGAAAAACAAAACGCACATTACCTTTAATTATCCGTTTCCTAAGCAGTATAAATATTGCAATCACGTCAACATTTGCATTCTGTTACAGTACTTTTCTCTTGTAATATTATTCTAGCTGCAGCTTAATGTAATTATGACGAAAAATATTTGTTATCTTATTAGTGTAATAACAAAACGCGTGGAAAAAAATATAATTACGGGAAACGTCATGATGTCATTGTCATTGATCAGTTTGATTGACAGCGTCGAAATAATTTTGATTTTTTTGGTTGCTCAATTGACATTTGACCATGGGGTTGCCACTTGCAATAATCATAATATTGCATTAAGGATTCTTATTTTCAATTTCAATTTTTAAAAAAACGGGGGGGTGTAAAATTATTTTAAATACACCAAAAAATTTAATTAATTATGCTCTATTAACCTATGTTACTCAGATTGCTGTTCAAATTTACAATTATTTTAATCCCAGGCTCTATACATTTTTTGAACGTCTCCTTTCACCCAATTCCGTCTAGTAACTTTTAAGTGAAAGAGCATACTGAAACTAACATACAAAAAGAATAATGTATGGATACATTCTTACAAACTTTCGCGTTTATAATATTAGTAGAATTGTCAACTCACGACTTGATTGAGCGTGTCTTCGAGCTCTGCTTCCTCTGGGTTCTTGCTGGACTTCTTCAGCAACAGGTCACAGTACTTAGCGAGCAGCTCGGGGCTCTTGGACGAGGAGTTAGCTGCCTTTGTCACTGCGTTACCTGGTAACAAATTGGGTACAAATCACTTAAGAAAGAACTTGTTACAGGAGATGGGAGTGGCTCGTAACCATCAGTGGCGAAGGGAAAAAACTTTTACTTATGAAAATAATACCTCTTTAGTACCGTCACCGATCGTTCTTACACTCGATGCTATACTTATTTTGTTGCTAATTGAAACTTTTAGGCGTTGCATAATATATTATTAAGTACGTGTGATATTGGCCATTTTCTAAAGGGAAGCCGATGGGAATCCATTTGTATGGACTCTTCGCCACTGGTAACTATATTAGTATGAGGTTTGATTCTCGACATATGAGTACAAGGGATTATCACCATTATCACTTGCAATATAGTTTAATTAATGAAAGATTAATTATTTTGAACCTATTTTATGTATTTTAGTGCTTAAATAGATTATATAAAAATAAATCGCAAAATGTGTTGGTAAGCGCATAACTCGAGATCGGCTGAATTCTTTTTTTAGAATATTCCTTGTAGTACGAGGATGGTTCTTACGCAGAGAAAAATAAAAAACCTCCCCCGGAACGGCTTGACCGATTTTTATAAATTCTTATAAACTTAACTATGTTCGGTAGGTCTGAGTGTCGGTCGTAATCTATTTTCGGACCCGGTAGATGGCACTGTTTTACCGGGCGGAACGATGTCTGCGGGGTCCGCTAGTACATTATATTTTTTAGGTATCATGAAAAGTGGAAATATAACACAACTCTTACTGTTAATAAACCTGCCGCACGCCTTATCCAACGCCGCTACGAAGCCAGAGTCGTTGTTGAACGCGACTAGTACCAGCGCGTTGTACTTCTTGTGCACCTCCAGTATTGTTGACACGTATACTTTGGGATCCTATAATAAAATACTATTTGTTAGTTACCTTGTTTAAAACTAATGATCCGATTTAAATGTAGTATATAGTTTACTTTTTCTGTATAATTGTATTTAAGAAAATGGTGAGTGAAAGTTGATCAAAAGCAAATGAAATCCCTACTAATATTATGAATGCGAAAGTAACTCTGTCTGTCTGTCTGTTACGCTTTCACGCCTAAACTAATGAACCGATTTGGATGAAATTGGGTATGGAGGTAGTTTGAGACCCGAGAAAGGACATAGGATAGTTTTTATCCGACTGCGCAAAAAGAAGGTAATGTTTTGGCGTGATAACCGACATACACGCGGGCGAAGCAGCTGTCGGAAAGCTAGTTAGAAATAAACTAGGTAAAATAATTTGTAGATAGTTTTGTATTTCAACTTATCATCCTCACAAGTTACTGATGGTATTCATAAACTTTTTTCGTATTGACAACTCGTACAAGTACGAGCGAAATGGCGGGATGATCGAGAGAAAACAAGTTCAACATTAAATCTGAATCCCCACACGTGGTCTCCGGTTGAAGCAAATCAGGTGGCAATGTCTGGTGGCAACATTTAGGGTGTGGGTCGGAATTTTTGTTTCTATAAAGTTTCGAACCATATAGAGCCTCATTCCACTGCCAACTCACCAAAACTCATTCGAAAGCACGAGTGATTCGGTATGTTGATTAAATTATTGACCAATTTAGCAATAACTTTTAGCTTTAACAGCAACAGACCGGGATGCGAACCAACAGCGTGTACCTAAATACAGCCCATGTGTCGCTGTTGGGTATACATTGTCTAGTCTGCGAATTTAGCACCAGCTTCCACCCAGCAGCCGGCGCAGCTCGTACATACGGCACGGCCCAGGTGTTGCCTGTTGGGTATACATACAGAGTGCGCGGCGTCTCCACACTTGTCGATGGCCTGCAGCCCCTGCGCGTGTATGTGGTGCTCCAGCAGCCGGCGCAGCTCGCACAGTCCGTCCGGGATGCGAGCCACCAGCGCGTACATACGGCCCAGGTCGCTGTTCTTGTCGCCGTCCAGAAGTTTCTGTTGGGTATACGAATACATATCATTATAATAATATTCTGGGAACCCACGGTCATCCGATCCAACGCTTAGCAGAGCTTGTGTTATGGAGACCAAAGAACTGATAATGTCGTAGAGGGAGAGAGTTGTATCAAAACAAAAAATACGTTATTACGCACCTGGAACTCAGCGTGGAAGATCTCGAGATGTTTTTCAATGAGCACTCTATCGCAGGTCTTAGCGAGACGTTCCATGGTCGTCTCGTGTAAATACACCTGCACACGACGCTGCTCTTCTTGGAGACGCTGTTCCGCCTGGAAACAAAAAGAAAAAATTAGAACTGTCATTAAAACTCACTTATTTTACCTGTGCCAAACTGCATAGCAATATGTGGGTAGATGAATGAGCCATTGAAATAAACTATTTGATTTTTCTTATGTTGGTAACTAGGCAAATATATGATTGTATATGATTTTCTTTAAACTTTTGAAGGACTGTAGGGCAGAGTCCGCGATAGCAGCAATAGCATTGTGAAGACTGTATGTGGTAAATTTCAAAGTCAAATATACTCGCTCTGGGTAAAGCTCATAGTGAGAGTAGAAAAATAAAATAATAACTTTAATAATTCTTAATGCGTATAATACGTTCTATAAAATAATTTGTACTCACTAACATGTAAATAAATAAAATAATTTAATTTAATTTAAATATGGTCCGCCATTTGTTTATTTATTTGAAATATTTTATAATTTTTTTTAAGAAGTTGTTCTTTTATTAAATGCATTTTTTCTTCTTAACTTCTAAAATAAGTGACCACCCCCATTAGAGTAATACTCATAATTTCTCTGGCCTTTTTCCCAATTCTGTTTTGGTCGGTTCCCACTCTAACCTGATGCGGCTAGCTACCAGAACAAAACAAGTGACTGCTATCAGACCTCGAAACCCGTAGGGAACCAGTATATATATTATTCAGATAGATGTTATAAACGACAGCTGGACTGACGGCTTAACGTTTTCTTCGATGCACGTTGGATAGTCAGTCCTTAAACCAACCAGACACCGAAACAAATCTTTGACACAAAGACTGTCCGGAGCGAGAATCGAACCCGCAACCTCCCGAACACCGTATAGTTCAACGGCTTACACCTATCGACTACAAAGGTTTGTCCATTATTGTAATAATGATGCAGAATTTATAAAAGCTTATAGGTAACAACAAGATAGTGCACAGGACTGACAGCTTACCTTCATCATATACTCAGTAACTGGGTTATTCCTTAAGAAGTCGGTGCTCTCCCGTGTGTAGAACCGCTCCGTGTCTTCTAAGAACACAGCTTCAAACGTCTCCTTGTATACAATCAAGTTCTGTCCACGGGCACTCGAGTCATCTTCGTTTAAACCGAGTGCCACGTAACAGTTGATCACCTGAAATGTACAAGAATCTAATGATATCTTACTGTCCTAGTAATATATAAATATTTTTTTCTTTAATACCAAGCGCTAGTTTGTATACTGCATTGCATTTCTTAATGTACATGTCGCAGTAATATAGATCTAGCCGTAATATAGTTATATCCCTAGGGATATAATTATATACCGGAATATTATATTTTATAGTTATAAAACGGTCCAAGTTTAGTGATATACTTATATTACTAGATTAAGTTTAGTGAAATAACTTTCGGAGTGTGTTGTTCGGAGACTTGTAGTTTTTTATCACTTATAAGTCCCGAAAACAAACCCACCCACTCCAAAGTGCTGTGGGTTGGGTAAGGTTAGACTTTTAATAACCACATACGCGAACGAAGCGGTCGGCGAGTGCCATAACACAACTTAGCACTGCTACATAGGTGGTAGGTTTATAAACAAGATCATTGTAAACCCTGTCGGACACAGCATTCCATTTCATTTCAATTTATTCATAAGAACAATTTTTACTGTGTTTAAAATTACAGATTGGGTTATAATGAATTACACATACTAAACATTAAATTAAAATTAAATTTATAAATTACATTTAATTAATAAATAATTATGAATAAGACTGTTAATCTTCAGCTGTGTTCCGACCCTTTCTAATGTAGTACGACGTATAGAACGACTCACCCCAGAAACAAGCCTCGTGTTGATAGTCTCCCCGTTCCTCTCACGTTCAATCAGTTTCAGCACAGCATTTGTGACTTGTTTGTTGAGCCGTTGGAATAGATTATCACGCCACGTCACTAACGCTAGCTGGTAGATCTCGTAGATGCCCTGGGAATTAATAATTATGACGTCAATTTCACATGTACACATCAAGCTTTGCATTTCCATCTTCTCAAGACCGCCTCAACACAAGTATCTTGTATTACTTAATTTGGTTGACACAGTATTGTCTTAGATTTACGCGAATATCACACATTGAAATAAAACTACTTTTTAACGGATTTTATCGCGGTTTATTTTAGATTTTAGATCCCGACGTTTCAAAGTCTTTTCAGACTTCATTTAAAAAATAAAAAATTAAATTAAATTATTTTATTTAATCAGATAACATGATCCATAATGGTTAGTAACAATTGATACTTACAAACTATGTTAGTGAGTACAAATTATGTTATAGGACGTATTAAAAATTATTAAAGTTATTATTTTATTTTTCTACTCCAACTATGAGCTTTACCCAGGGCGAGTATATTGGACTTTAAAATTTAAATAAAAAAAATAAAAAATACGATAAAATCTGTTAAAAAGTAGTTTTATTTCAATTAATGGGGTTGTCTTAATTTTGTGTATTGTTTGACTTGTATGAGGAACAATAAAACGTTTTTTTTTTCATTTCCAGTATAAGCTGATCTCGCATTGTACCTATAGGATGGTTTTGTTTAGCTTGTTGTGTAGCCGTGTGTACAAGAATTTCAAGAGATTACCGCGTCCAACCCAACAAATTATTTAGTTCATAATATTAGCTTTCCACTGAGGCTCCGCCCGTGTGACCATCATATTATGTCATAATCAGCAGTAGGATAAAAATTGGGCTATCTAACAGCGCAAGATTTTTTTAAAATCGGCTCCGTAGTTGAGAACAGTGTGTAAATCAACCAAACAAACAAACTCTTCAGCTTGAACGTATTATAGAACTTGGCTCATCTGCGCGTGTCTTTTTCACAGTTGGGTATAAAAATTCAAATTTTATCTAAAATTCATTATCACCAATATTAAGCCATAACAAGGAAACATACACACAGAGTTACTAGCATCGTTACTCACCTTTCGCCCTTCCTCGCACTCGCGTTTGACCCAATGTCGGTTCAGATATGCGCAGACGCCGTTCAGCACTCGCGACGAAAACTGATACTCCTCCCATTGTTTTGTGTAGAAGGCTAACACATCTTCACCCATTAGTTCTGCGCCATTCTACAAGTATATTAATAACAATTAGTAAATCGAAATCAAAATTCATTTTCGTCGAATAAAATTTCTGACTATTTAGTGGATAAACCGACCAAGTCGTTCTAACACAACACGATCTAAGATGTCATAATAAAATTGTTGAGCCACTTTGTGGGCTACCATCAGCAGTAGAGCAATATAAGTCGCATGAATTTAAACGAACAACCCGCACAATAACGTGTAATCTTACCAAAATTATCGACACTAAGTAGCTCAACACTTAGAGTACATCACAATTAAAATTCGCAAAGAAAAATATATTGACTTTCACACACGCTTAGTTTAAACAGGGGTTTCTTTTTAGGTATTACTTTATGGTTAATAGACAGAGCCTTTTATTAACAAAGATGAGGGTACCTGTAGTAAGTTGATGAGGTAGATCCTGAGGAACTCCTTCAGTCTCTTGTACAGTTCGAGGCCCACAAGCTGCGCGCCGCCTTGCGGCTGACCACTCTAAAATGACACATAAAAATTACAGATAATGTACAGTGACAAAGTATTGGCTTAAGAGCTGACTGAGCTGGGCTGACCTGAGATGAGATGCTTATTTTTTGGGGACAGTTATAATGACACACTGCCGCAGACTAAATGTATGTTTTTTGATATCGAACAAACCTGTTTCTTCCCACCGAAGGTATTCCTCGCGATGCTGGTGGTGGAGGAGCGACCGCTGGAGACACTGCTCGGGCTCTGGTGGTGCACCGACGTGCAGTAGTTATACACGTGACTGTGTTCGCTCAGGTTATTATTTAGTTTAATCAGAAAAGTAATAGAAGTTGGAAAGTAGAGTTTGTCCAACCCTCCAGGCAAAGCGGGAGACAACAGCTTATATACAACTAATTGATTGATTGAAAATCTATAAGATTTTCAATCAATAAATCATGAGTTATATTGTGTAAGACAAAAAAGACAGGTTAAAATTGCCTCATCAAAATGAAAAATGTTCCATGAGTTATGTAATCAAGAGGCTTTTGAGATGGTTCAAATAAATGAGCACCGGCTGTAACAGGACGGTACAATATAGAAACCATAGGCCATAAAGAAACAGTCATATTTATAAAAATCTTATAAAAGGGAAGCCTGAACAACGCGATGCACAGGTGTGCCTCTATCGAAGTCGTCCCACATAACTCCGGGACGGCCACTCCACCAACATAAGTCACTTTAGGAGATATGGAGTAGCTCGCCAGTAGATGAGCCGTCACCGGGGGTGTCGTAATTGCGTCATGTTTGGTTTCCGTGTCGTGCTAAACGCACATACGTGGCAGACTGATTCGACAGTGCCCTATGTGCTTATGTAAAAGACAGACCGCTGTGGTTTAGTGGGTGTTACCCCGCCCGAGGTGTCGTGTATAAAGCGCCACCGCGTTTGGGTGGCAACGCCTCTCGGTGCCACGAGTCCTACAAACCCCCCCCCCCCATCGTCCCTTATGGGCGGTATTGTGCATTCCCACAGCGGAAACTACAAAAAAGGGGGTTAGTGTGTATGTAAAGGATACGTATACAAGTCCATATATCTCTTCTTTTCCATGTGTTGCCGCTTGTACACCTGTTCTATACCCTCCTGGAGGTCCCCCCATATCTGGAACAATTGTTACAAAATATTGTTATTATAAAGTCTACATACAAAAGGAAAACATGACGACGACATCCTGAACATCTGTAGTTATACCTTAAGAGCTCTGCCTCACTAGTGCGCCATGGCGACATCGCTAGCTAGGTACGAATCCAAGCAGTTAATATTGAAATGTATGGTACATCGTCACTTGACGACGGTTTGGCAAAGTCGCCAACTTGGAAGCGGGGCCAGGATCCATAAACGTGTCCCTACGTGTTTTCTGGATACACTGACGGCCTGGAGACGTTGCTACTATAATACACGTGACTGCACCTCGCTCACTCAATCGCCAATCAACCGCCATTTTGGAGACAAATTAGTGCAGTTTCTTCTACATACATTCCTGACGACAACGTACCGCCACTCGACGTGGTGAATTTTGGAGGCCAGAAGTAGCTATGCCTGCTCCGCTGGCAACGTGTACCCATGGCTTCTTAATGAGGAAGAGCTCTAGGAACCAGCGCAGACAGAAAAGCGCTCAGCGTTCACCTATCGTTCGTCTATTCCGAGTTGCACGCGAGTTCAAACACACTTTTGGGGTTTGGGGACTGAGTCACCTTCGTCCGTGGAAATGCACCTTTTATCTTAAACCCCACACGTGGTCCCCGAGTGGTACAATTCTAGTGACAATAAACTGGTGGTAGGCTTCGGCCGTGGTTACTGACCACCTACCCAAAGCCGCACAGCCAAGAGACCTTGTCATGTTCCGGTAATACAATGTTGTCTGGTGACACAATTTAAGACGGTGGGTCCTTCATAGTTTCTAACCTTATGGAACTTAATCCCAATGCTACCTTCTCACCGACTCGATCGCAATCATGAGTGAATGATTGTATTGTGAAGGCACATTCTATTTTATGCTATATTATTGCTTAATATCAGGCAAGTTTTACAACTTCTATAGACATCATTACGCGCTTTTTTTTAATTCTTCGATAGACTGGCGCTTGTCTGCAACTTGCCTGATGTTAAGCAATGATGTAGTCTACGACGGAACGCAGTATACCAATTCACTCGTGATTAGGAATGATTATCGGTGAGAAGGAGTCTCCATATGGTTAGAAACCTTAAAGGAGCAACAATTCCGACCCACCCTCTCTGTATGGTGTCACCAGACATCGCACCGGAAGACAGCAAGGCCGCTTGGTGATGAGGCTTTGTCTGGTGGGTGCTCACTAACCACGGCCGAGGCCTACCACCAGTTGATTGTCACCTGATTTGCACCCCCCCGGGACCACGTGTGGGGATTCAATTAATGGTGACTCAACCCCCAAATTTGCTTGACAACTTGCGTGCGCGCCTGTCACAGATTAAAAAAAATAGCACGGTCAAGAATACTGCGTACCATTTTCCAAACGAGACTTATAAGTACTTAAACACATATTTTGATACTTCGTCTTCTGAAGACGAAGCATTACCTACTTTGGTGGAGTTTTCAAGAGTATAAGAAAGTAAAAAGATACTTGTTCAATACATTTAACATTCAGCGAGAAGAAATTGTAGACTCCAGTATCGCTCTAAACACTCAAGAAATAATAATCGAAACATAAACACATACAAAATATCTTATAGGATCAAGTACATACTACATAGAAGAGACGGCTAGACACAGAGACGTCAAATAACTTTAATATAGGCTCACCCCCTGTTACGTACAAGACCAATTATACAAAGCTGGCATAATGTGGGTGATATTCGTCTGCAGGCAACACATGCATGAGTGAAATTAAGCTATTTACAAAGAAACCGATTATATTGATAAAATATTCCTTTGTTAACACCAAGCTAACTACTGAAACTAGCAACATGTTTACAACACAGTTTTGCAACGTAATCATAACAGCTTTTTGATTTCTAAATTCAACCCTACAAATTTATATACAAGGAATAAGCTTAAACTAGGTAATCGATGAAAGAAAGGCAGGGGAAGATCTCTTTTTTTTTAAAAAATGGGATGTTGAGTAATGATGTGGTCTATGTTGTAACGCGCCTGCTCGATATACCTGCTCAATTTTGATCACGAACGACTTTCGGTACGAAGATGATAAGGTGGAAAAGCGTCTTGTCACGGTCGCCAACTTGCAAATATTAGTTTTAACGACTCAAGACAGAGAGAGAGAGAGAGAGAGTTGGAGAAAAGGATGCGGCCGATAATTTGTTTTTTTTCTCTCCTTTATGAAACTACTAAATGAACAGTAACAACACAGGGATTGATAAATTTTCAAGTTATTCTTCTTTAATTAGGCTGCAATGTGGGTTGAATTTGGAAATAGGTTTTGTTTTGTAGTTATCACAACGAGCAATTTACACGCTCACCTTTAATTTTGCTCTACGGTTCGACATGGGTCGTGTCACTGGTCGTGGTCTGCAGCAGACTGATCCAGCGCAAGAGCTCCGTAGATGACGGTGGCCCTAGAACAATATTTTCTCGAACTACCGTCGTTTGTCATATTAACTAACTATTGTAAGGGACCTTACACACTACACTCACAATGTCCGAATTTTCGATCTTCAACTTAACTCCAATGCTGGATCCAAATAGTGGATTTGCCTGCGACCAAGACCGGTGAAACCCGCGTCGAAACGTAAAGTTAAATTAAATGTGAGCACGTTAATTGCCCGTCATGATAAATATTAATAATGAAACGAAAAAGTTTAAAAGAAACATATATGGGTTCGTTTAAAAAATATGGATATTTTCATCAGAACAAGCAAAAATCTTTAAATAATAAAAATCCTCATAGCATGGCACAAAGCCAGTTCTAAAATAAAACTCACGGTAAACTTATTCCGTTGTAATAAAGTTCAGATTCGCGCACAAAAGTGAAAGTTGATCGATAACAGGAAATAACAACGTTGAGATAAGCGTGTAGACGGCGTTAATGATTTGAGATTGACAGTTTGATTGCGATTGGCTATGACGACGTCATAATGGTAATTAGAATATTAATTGTCTAAAAATCAAAATTTTAAATGCAACAAACCCCCGACACATTTTTAGCTGAGATTATGAACCATCTCTGTCATTTAAGACACGACTTATGACACTAGGCTTTTTTGTCGGGGGTTAGAAATAGGCTTGCTGTCCACCACTTTTCTGAAACAATGTGGTCTACGATGTAACGGGCTTACCCAGTAAATAGGCTAGGATTTGGAAACCCAGCCAAGTCCAGGGACACACAAACTGTCTTAGTTATGTACTAGGTACCTACAAAAAAATAGGTTACATTTATTTTGACTGGCCTGGGGGCGTAGTGGTCGGTGAACATTACTGAAACCGAAAGTCGTGGGTTCGTGGTCACACGTGACGCGTGACCATAAAGTCTGAAAAAACTTTGATACCTCGAGATTTAAAATCTAAAATAAACCCGAGACCATGAAGTCTGAAAAGACTTTGAAACGTCGTGATTTACAATCTAAAATAAATCGTGATAAAATCCGTCATAAAATAGTTTAATTTCAAATTTAATTGCTTAATTTCAGAACTACATTGCGCTGTGTGTATTAAATATTAATAAACAATTGAATGTTTTATAATACGCGCCAATAGAAGAAACTAAAATGGCGGCTTATACCAACTTGAAATGACAGCTTGGACCGTCAGCAAAACAAGGTAATCAGATAGATATATTTTAATATTCCTATACCTTGTTTTTTTTAAATAAATAATCAAGATATGTACTATGTATTTAACAAGCCATTTCATCATTGTAGTTTTTTATCTCCTAGAACGCATAAAACCTAATGACTAATGAAATACTGAATATATAGTTAAAATAAGACATAGGATATTTTTTTGTGTGACTAAAGACAGTAATAACGTGCGAGTAAGTGAGAATGATTAGCGACGCCATTTTATTTTTAAACAAGATTTTTAGTATCATAGTAATCAGTAAGTTAAGAATAGAAATACCATAAGTGTTATTATATTATTTAAAGCGTGAAATTTATCCTGAAATATGTAAATACATTTTATTGTTTAACAACTATTGCGTAAATCTAGAAAACATACAGTAAACGGTATGTGATGTTAAGACATGATATAATACATATTTCTCAGTATTTATTATTACCTAATACCTTTTAGACTATAAGCTAATAGGACAAGAACTAACAGCCTTTAAGCCTTAAGGTCTAAACCCACTCACACAACTCCGCTACCACCCAGCAAAAATAATATTATTTAAAATGGTATTACTCTTTATATTGGCAACATAAATTATAGGCCGACCGTTTAACTCGCGTATCGCCATCGGAGGTACAAAGTCATAAAACATTAATTAAATCTCTTAAAGAACTACTTAACCACAGATAAAAGTAATGTAAGACTATTCGTTACTAATATCCATATCGCTTGAATCATCATCACTGTCTGTGCAGCTTGAGGAGTCAGAATCTTGTCGATAGGCGATACGTGAGTTAAACGGTCGGCCTATAGGAGACAGCTCGCTGTCATAGAGGTTCCTGTAGGCTAATTCACGTAATTTCTTGACGCACCGATAAAGTTGCGGTGCAGTTGCAGTCACGTTGCAATTAAGTTTACGTCTTGGTGCAAAATGGTATTCTTGTGATTGTCATTTAAATAACATAGGTACACACTGAAGCGCTCGCGTGACGCGAACTTGACGCCAGCGTATCTGACAGTGTTTGTCAGAATTACGAGAATACCAAAAGGGCTGTTTTGATCGAAACTTTACGTCAACTGCACTGCAACTGAACTAATATAGTTACGTGAATTAGCCCCCTGGCCGTCAAGATGCCCTTCACCGCGCTTTGCAAGCAAGCAGTAACTTTGCCTATTTACTGAGCTTCGTCTCTCAGGCTTGTGTTGGAGTTTATATCTGTTTATATACTAACCCCCGTATTTACAAACGTCTTATAAGCTCATTCTATCTAAAATAGATTTATAATTCGTTAGTCTTTGTCTGATGTCTTGATATTTATACTATTAAGAAAGAGATAAAGTCCATTTTCACTAATGAGTCTTATAAGATTTTTATGTATGAGACCGTAAGACTTTCATGAACTGCCTTGGTGGTTCAGTGATAAGCGTGTACATTGAATGACCGCGAGATTCATGGAGACATACCGGCGAAAAGTGGGTGACACACCGGTATTCACGTCTGCCTACACCTTTGGGTAATACAAGCGTGATGCTATGTTATGTTATAGTCATGTGCAAGATGGATAAAAACGATTGACGAAACGTTGTAAGGTGAGTAGAAACGCTGGAAAGGCTCTGGAAGTGCATTGTCTGAATACAGGTGATGTCCACTAAAATGGAATGGTGCATAGCACTCTAAACCGTCGTGCATGTATGTCCAGGGCCCCTAATCAAAGTGACATAGCGAAACGATAGCTAAAGATCGAAAAAACAAAATGTGTAGATTGATTCAGCATCGCAAAGTCCCGGGACAGCCTTATGTCAATCCCATACGTTTTGTTATTTTCGATAGTTCCCTATAGTATCGCTATGTCATTTTGTATTGATGCCAACAATGTTTTAATTAAGAAAAAAAATGTGATGCAGAGATGCATCCTGTGTCCTTTTGAGTCCCACGGGAAAATTATATTGCCGTTTGTCAGACACTGTGCTTCTGACTTCTAACCCACCCGACTAAATCGTTACTTTACTTAAATATTGTAATAGATTGGATTTTGTCCTTGAACGAACCAATCATAATTATCTTGTGGTCGGATGATATATGGGGCGCGGTTGCCCCGCTATACGGTGTGTATATGTCTCAATACCATGGACATTTTGCTGAAAACGGGTCGAAAACAAATCTATTTCACTTTTAGCTCAAATTTCAATAAACTATAAAAGGTAGACGAGCTTTGAATGTCGTACATTGTGTTAGAGAATACAAAATTAGGTGATTTGGTTATATCTGACGCAATAGACGGCGGAGTACGGCGATAATAGAATCGATACCCTACTTAACATCAGTAAAAGTACTGTTACCCGTAAAGTTAACAATTCGATGTTACAAAAACGTCGTTTCGGTAGCAAAAACAGATAATTGTTTGTGACTGTTAGAAATAGTATCGATTGAACGGAATTTAATTGGTTGTAAGCAGTTAGTCGAAGGTACTGCTAGTAAAGAGCTGTATTTGAGTTTTTTATACGCCCAACCGTCACTTCGTACCGAGATGGCAGCGAAGCGGCAAGCAGTTTCAGTGTCTTATGATTTTTGTTTATTTTCATTAATATAGTTTCCCAAGCAATGCTATCGCTTTGCTTAAGAAACTTGACTGCTCGGTCAGTCGCGAGCAGATTCGAGCAGTCGCGAGGCCGCACGACCTTTAGTGGTATCCTAGTGCGTAACTAGTAGGTATCTACATACTTTTCTACAGAAATCTTTTTTTCATACAATTTATTAAGTGTGGTTCGATATTTTGTGCTGACGCTACTTTTGCTTGGTTTTTCATATTGGTACGAAGTTAGTCGCGGGTCCTGTCTTATTATTACTTATTATTATTATTATTATTACTATAGTAAACAGTCACAGTAGTCCCGCTTACAACATCAGAAGCATCACTCGTTGCCTACATTTTTCTTAGTTTGAACTCAACCTTATGGTGTAAGTTCGTAGCAGACTGCACACAGCAGTAGCAGACGCGTAGACGACATGTCGCTGCGACTGCGTTTCTATTCTTTTATCAACCGACTTTAAAAAGAAGGAGATTCTCAAATCTGTATTTTTTATGTATGTTACGCGATACTTTAGCCAACCATGGATCGATTTCGAATTTTTTTAAATTTTGATTTTGTTTCAAAGGGCATACTTTTTTGGTGTTTTCATGGAGATTTAGCTAGGTTTATAAAAATATGCGCATGAGTTTATTACAATTAAGAGTTATTTAGATTCATTCATTTATTTCATTCAGATTTAGGGAGCGAAGTAAGATTACACATTTAAATTAAATGCCTTGTTTAAGAAGACACAAACATATTGTTATTCATAAAAATCTTTTAAGCGTGTTAGTTAGAATGAATTTGGCCTCTTTCTTACTAGTGCAAACGTCAATATTACAGACAGAGAACAACGAACTATCCTCATAACCGTCGAGACCTTTGTCAGGGCAGATGATGAATTTGTTTTCACTTGGCTCGATCTAGAGCGGCTTCTTTCACCTCCCTATACGACGTGATACCAACCTTTTCCTTTATTTGATTCATGTTCAACCTTGGCTCTACTCTTCCACGCATTCCTTCTATCATCCCCTCTAAGATAGTCATAGCCACACAGTGTTTTTTTAAATTTAATTTTAATATAGTGAGACATTAACACACACGGTCATTTGGTCCCAAGATCTTAAGTTAAGGAAACCAGATAATTTGGTATATACTATACATATAAAACTACTACATTTCTTCGTCACCACGACCACGTGTTATAATTTATATTCATATGGATAGCAGAACAATAATTTTATTCCCAATGGAAATTCGTAACTTTAGACATTCGATTTCGTTAATACTTAAAAGTTTAGCAATGTAGCGCTTTTTATTTCTATTGAGGTCGGCTCCCAGTCTAACCTGATGCGGCTAGCTACTAGAATTATACGACCGACTGCCATCAGACCTCGCAACCCGTAGGGAACCAGTAGCAGAGATAGTTAGTCCAGGTGTCAGATTATATTGGCTTCTGACTACATGTAAAGATTCTCATAGATGAGTTAAATAAAACCGGGATCGATGGCTTAACGTGCTCTTCGAGGCACGGAAGGTAATCTCTCAACCAACCAGACACCGAAACAAATTTTTGTTGTTACACACATATTGTCCGGGGCGGGGGGTACAGTGTAGCCAAATCGGACGGCTTACACCGCTCGACTACCGAGGTCGTCGCTTTTTTAATTAATAAACCACGGATTATTTTCTGCTCTTAAAAATTAATCTCGGGATTTGAGTCATTTCCACTTTTTTATTTCTATTTATATAGCGTTAGGGTAAGTACACACTGTTAAACATCAAGCTAAGCAATCTAGTATAAGCTGACCTCTCGTTGTACGGAAATGTTAAAATATACATACATACATATAATAATAATATACTTAATAATAATAATAATATAGTGGGACATTAACACACACGGTCATCTGATCCCAAACTAACCAGAGCTTGTACTATGGAAACCAGATAACTGGTAATATACTACATACAATAGTTTTCTTTTGTAAATATATACTTATATATACCCAGATAATTACATCCAGACACAAGACAAACAGACGTATGTAAACAAATGTTTATCTCGGGTGGGAATCGAACCCACGACCTGCGGCGTTAAAAGCAAGTATCTTACAGACCACGCCACCGGCCTGTCAAAATAATATGCATCATACACTCGAAAAACATAACCCTCCTGGCGCAGTCGGGTAAAAATATACATAACTACGTGCCAGCCCGCCACGCATCGAAGAACAAGACCGGTTGTTTGTGGGACGTTTATAATGTGCAACATTTTACTTATCCTGAATCTTAACCGGTTGGTAACTTGCATACAAACATAGGTTACTTGATAGCCCAGCTAAGAATATTGTATGTTCAATCTGATGATGTTCGATGAGTTATTCGATGGCCGATCCAGTTGCGGTGCAGTTGCAATCGCGTTGCAGTTAAGTTTACGTCTTAGTGCAAAATGGTATTCTTGTAATTGTCATATAAATAACATATACGCTAAAACGCTCGCGTGACGCGAACTTGACGCAAGCGTATCTGACAGTGTTTGTCAAAATTACGTGAATACAAAAAGGGCTATTTTGATCGAAACTTAACTGCTATTGCACTGCAAATGAACTTATTTAATTACGTGAATTAACCTACTGCTTTCGAACAAAAAACGTATCAAAATGGGTGCTTCCGTCGAGGCGGTAGGTGGCAACAAAACTTATAACACCCCTTATTTGTCAGTGGTTAAGAAGTGACCTCTAACGACTGACAACACTGATTTTAATCCCCGACGTATAATAGGGGTTTATTATAAGTTTCACTGTGTTTGTAGCCCCGTAGCGACTGAACTGATGAATACATTTTGATGCGTTTTCTTTTATTTTAAAAACAAAGTGACCGAAATAGTTCTAAGCTAGAATTTAAGCAAATCTGAGAAACAACAAAAGCAATGACTATTTCAAAAATTCTAAAAGAACTTTACTTTATAACGTTGACATACTTAGAAGAAATATCTCTTAGATTACAATAATTAATCCATTGTTCCAAGTTACGTTGAATTACGACTATTAGCTAGTAACTAAGCGAAGTTATTGTCAAAATAAGTGGGCCAAGATTCGTAGGCGGTATACAGTTCACTTGGCTAATGACTAATTACATCTGTTAGAAATCAAACAAAAATGAACTCTATCACCCAGGGTAATGAATTAAAATAGATAAATCAGATCTGTTTTGTATGGTAACTACTTTGAGTAAAGATTAATACAAGGTTTGCAGTTAATTTACTGAGAATCTTTACCTTTGTTTATGATAATCATAATGCGGCTGGTCTACCAAATTAAAGTGACTACAACTGCTAAAGAACATTTGTAAGTACTGGCTGGGACCCCTAGAGAAATTACATATCGAAGCGATGATGAAGCGAAATGACATTCGCCTTCGAAATGTGATGTCACGTCACATTTCGAAGGTGAATGTCATTTCGTCTTTAAGCTACAGTAACCGTTTTCCATCAGACTGGTCATATGTTACTTACATCTTTGCCAAAAAAATGTGATTAAATATTTTTAACCTTATAATCGCCCCGACAAAAATCAATTGCAGTGCCTGTGCGCTTGACCACGAAATTTTTCGAATCGACAAAATACACATAGGTGAAATGGATGAAAAAGGAACAAAAGAAGTGCATATTTTGTCGCATAAATGCCACACGGGCGGTTAAAGGGTTAAGTCATTGAAAAAACCAAGTCTAACCTATTGTAAGACAGAGTTTAGTAGATTAAATAATACAATAGAATTAAAATGTGTCAACTGCGGTCAAGGTAACGTTTACGTAAAGTATAATCTTATTCCTAGCTACTTAGCACGCACGGCGAGTTATTTTATCCATTTTCAAAAGAAGTTTTAAGAGGATCATAAAATATTCTAAAATCCTTACTATTATTATAAATGCAAAAGTATGAGTCTGCCTGTCGCTTTCACGCGAAAATTACTAAACCAATTTGTATAAAATTTGGTATAGAGAATGTTCGAGACCCGGGAAAGGACATACGACAGTTTTTACCCGACTACGCTAAATCAGGTTATCTGCAATTGAAAATCATGCGAGTATTGCATAGCATCAAACCTATATTACCCGAATGTGTACTGGTAGAGGAATATCACCCACTTTTCGCTGACTGTGTTTAGGTCACATGTGTAATAGGGGCTATTGCCGTACATCGGGCACAATTCTAAACTCCGACCTGCTTAAGCTCCTCTAAGTATATTAGAACTCTGCACGGACTTCGCGGTTATAGAAGAAATTGAATTAATTAAATGAACAAATCTAAGAAGTAGGTACCTTTTGACGTTTCACTGTTTTCTATTAAATTAGCATTATAGAGGCGTAATTCATACTATTTTTATTAGCTTTTATGTAAAATAATTGAATTATGAAGCTATTTTTATTTTAACATAACATAAACAATTTTCATACAAAAAATAAAATTCTAAATGTACTACGTTTAGAACCGTCAAACGGTACTTCTTAGATTTGACAGGCTGTAATAAGCGAATACCCTACCACTGAAATACCAAGGCAGTTAACAATTTGTATAACCCTTCTAAATTTGATAAGCAATTCGGTATAGGTAACTATTTAAATCCTTACCTGATCGAAGTCTTTCTGCCGGAGCGGCATTTGAGGCCGCACACTCGTCGAGCTAAGAGAACTCATAGTATTCAATATCCGAACATATATACTATTTGCAACTGGCAACACTAATATATTGCAATAAAAAAAATTATACTAATCACGTAGAGATCACAGTGTTGCTGCTGATAGTATTTATTTACATAATTTTTTGTTAATATTTATTTCTAGTTTGTTGGGACTTGATTGTTGTCCTGTGTTTCTTAGTTCTGAAACAAAAAAAAAATACTGCGATTAATTGTTAGCAATAAAATAATGCGAAATCAAAAATAATTTTTAGAAAAGCACATATCATTTGTCTGTTACGATTCCACGCCTAAACTACATAACCAATTTGGATGAAATTTAGTATGGAGATTGTTTGAGGCCTGGGAAGGGACATAGGCCAGTTTTAATCTGAATGCGCAAAGAGGTTAATAGTTTTTTTTTTGTAAATAACATGACAAGCCTATAATCTTAAATCAATTGCAGAGCCTGTGGCACTTGCTATCAATTTTTTTCGTATAGACAAAATATACGTACACACGGCTACACAGCTATACATTTCCAGTATAAGTTGATCTCGCATCACAACGAGAGATCAGCTTATAATGGCTCAGCTTGATGTGTAGCTGTCTGTACAATGAATAGGTAAATGAAATGGATGAAAATGAAACTAAAGACACGGGCAGTTAAAGTGTTATTAAAATAGACCTTATTTATATTCAATTATCCCAGTTATTAGACCTTGCAGTAATATTTCCAATGGTGATCTAATACTTTCTATTGGATTACATAATCTTACTATAGAACATTATGGTTTATTCAATTCACAGCTGTTTATAATGGCAAAGTTTGAGGCCAAATGTATAGATTCTTTTATTTTTCAAAGAAAACACAAAAGATGTGTTTTAGTTTTTGATTGATATAGATGAAAATATGTGTAATAATGTACTCAACTTTAGTAAAATAATTGATCTATCAAGGGTTTTTAGAACATTAATTACAAATCCATAATATAAAAGGAGAGGTCAAAAGTGGGCTAGAATTTTGAACAGCAATGTGATATACCTCATTGGAAAGCTTATTTAATAAGCCGTTAGAATTTAACTAAACACGAATTTTAGGAGCAACCATTTTTGTAAAAATCAAAAAAATGTAATAGAAAAACAAAACGCACATTACCTTTAATTATCCGTTTCCTAAGCAGTATAAATATTGCAATCACGTCAATAATTGCATTCTATTACAGTACTTTTCTCTTGTAATATTATTCTAGCTGCAGTTTAATGTAATTATGACGAAAAATATTTGTTATCTTATTAGTGTAATAACAAAACGCGTGGAAAAAAATATAATTACGGGAAACGTCATGATGTCATTGTCATTGATCAGTTTGATTGACAGCGTCGAAATAATTTTGATTTTTTTGGTTGCTCAGTTGTCATTTGACCATGGGGTTGCCAATTGTAATAATCATAATATTGCATTAAGGATTCTTATTTTCAATTTCAATTTTTTAAAATACGGGGGGGTGTAAAATTATTTTAAATACACCAAAAAATTTAATTAATTATGCTCTATTAACCTATGTAACTCAGATTGCTGTTCAAATTTACAATTATTTTAATCCCAGGCTCTATACATTTTTTGAACGTCTCCTTTTCATTGAATATGTATTTCTAATAGTGTGTAGCCAGCTTGTGAGATTAAACCGCCTCACGAAATCGCATAACCCACATTTTCTACGTTGAACGATCTTAATTAGTAGATAATTCAGTAATTACTAATAAATTAGTAAGGAGTATATGTAGGTAATTAGTTTTATGTAACAAAGCGTGCTTAGTTGAATAATTTCTGCTTATTGTTAGCTGTTGTGGTGCAGTGGTAGGACTCTGGTTTGATATAATAGAACATAGATCAGTAGATCAATCCAGAATGGTGCACTTCTTTGTGTAAATTGTTTTATAGTGGTGTAGTGGTAGGATCCTTAAAGAATCAAACAATCTTTATAAGACAAATAGAATAATTAGAAGTGTCTTCATAATTCCTTCCCATAGATTATGATGACACTGAAAGCTAGTGCTTCCTAGTGTGAGCCCTGATGTGGCTTGCTAAGCCGAACTAGGTTTCAAATAACCGAGCACAGGTGTTACAGTAGAGTTGCCCTTGAGAGTTACATGTGTAAATGTATGAGGGTTTGGGTACCTCCTAGCAGGCTTGGCACTTAACATCAATTAATTTCAAATTACTTTCTTTAAAAGCTTTAGTTTTACTATGGATAGTGAAGCACCAAGTAGAACATTTCGAAGCTTGCTCTGTTCATTTTGTTGGACTTCATTATAATGTAACCTCAGACCCAGCTTCAGGTTTTGAATTAAGAAAATATGACAGAATCCTTAGTTTATGCATTATTGCAAATGCTCGAAACATAAACATGATACAAAAACATACAGGGCTTATCAGTGGGTCCATGGGTAGAGTCCTTACATTACAATTGGAATACTATGCACCTATCTCATCCAACAAATCAGTTGGGATAGTAAGATACAGGCTTTTATGCATTGTTGTGGGTTAGATTCCTATCCAGGACAGACTTGAAAATGTCTGTTTGTTTAGTATGGGTGTATTATTTAATAAGTATGTATTTAGGGAAGTATTTATTATTATGTATATCAGCTATTTGGCTCACAACCTCTTGCCTAGTTTGGGATCAAATGGCTGTATGTGAATAATGACCCAGTATAATATCAAAATAGTCAGTAGTTTTAGTAATATAGAGGTACCAACATCCAACAGGGGACTACTGGACATTAGTACCTCTATATTAGTAGGGATACTGACAAACTCACTTTTATTTAGTAGGGTGAACATGATATACAAACATTTTAATGCCTATCTTAAGAAAAGAATCTCAAGATTTCCATCCTTTGCACAATAAGGTAAAGTAACAAAGCATGTAAGATTGAAAAATTACCTACATGTAAAATAGGAATGCAAACAAAACCTACCTACCAACTATTATATTATCCAACATAGTTATACTAGAAAAAATGATGTCAAGAGGATTACAATCCAGTTTAACTGCATTATTATACAAAACTTACTTGAATAGCATCATTCATGTGTAACTACATTATCATTTTAAAACATACCATATGATACCCAAGTACCCACTTTCTACAGACAAATACATGCACAAAATAGCGGGAAATGATCAAATTTCCGTTAATCTCGTAAAACGCAGCACGTAAAAAGTAAAAGTGCCGTTCTTATGACAAAGGAATCGAGATTTTGCAACCTAAACAAGGGCAGATTGAAACATGATTTTTTTTTCAATACACCAATGCTTACACGATTCGTACCTTCACAGTTTCACAAACACATTTCATGGCACTGTTTTTAACACTAAATAATCATAAAATAAACAATTTATAGAAACAAAATTGTTCAATTACGACTGATTTCCTTGGTTGACAAAACACAGGTAGATACATCTGTACCTGACAATCGACTGACAGGTATTTTGATTATCCTGCAATATATTTTTAGAGCCTAGCCAATGAAATTAATAAAATATTCACGTAGTTTACAACTTGATCGGATTATACTTACGTAGCTATCGTTTTCACGCTGTCATTGACCACATTTTCACTTGAAATTATAACAAACACTACACACTGAAACGTAACTCACTTTATTAATCAAAACTTGATTTATAAAATTTAGAATAAGAATTAAAAGACCCTACTTAAATTAAACATTTCTTTCATGCAACAATGAAATGAAACAACAAGGAGGAAGAGAGAACGAAACCGTATTTTTTTTCTTGTTTTTTTTTCTACTGGTGTTGGTTATTTAGTTAAGCGGCTTTGTTGGCAGATGGCGCAACTTGGAGGTATAGAGTACAGATAATCTATGAATGCGTTTTTTAGAATTTGTCATGATTTGTTCATTAGAAATGGAAACACTTTAAATCATTCGTCTTTTTTTTTCTCTTTTTTTCTAGTTCGTTCATTTATGTCAATCCAAGTTCGGTCGGGCTGTCTGTCCTGTCAGTCAAGTGCCAATTATCAAATGTCGTGTTGTTTGAGTTATTTATATTTTATTTATTTACACATGAATTATACTATTTCTTGCAGAATTTAAGCTTTCCAACAACACTGTTAAGTCATTAATATCTGCGTTACTATATAAAATTCAGTTCTAAACAATGTGTTATGTTATTATAACCGGGCGGAGTCTTATGTGGCTCTTGCTAAGTTTGGTAGCGTTTATGTTAATATTAACCGGGATTATGACTCCCAAATGGCTTATGGGACAGCCAGTAGTGCTTAACGAACATAATATTACTAGTTTTTATGTTCCTAGCGTCGGTATATATAATAGGTAAGTTCGTATTTCTGAGACACTATTATTTCAATATTTATAACTATTTAAGTGTGTTCTAGACTCCTGTTGTGTATAAGACAGAAAAATTACTACTGATGTCGAAAATTGCATGGAAGTGATTTTGAGATTATTAGGAACACACATACAGACGAATGCGAGGGCTTTTCTTTTATGACTTGTAAATAGTAAACTTGACTATGGTCACGTTATTATTTTTACAGTTCTAACTTATTTTTATTACTACATATTTAACATTACACCTGTATTGCCCACAGTTGTAGGCAGAGTTAATATCACCCACTTCGTATTCGCCACAGGACAGTCAAGGTAGTTAATTTTCTATAATACTTTTCAGGTGTATTCGTATGAGAGACGACCCCAATAACTGTGCTTCATTCTCATTCTATGGGTTGGCTACAGACTCCTCTGTCTACCCTACACCATGGAAAGCTGCTATGTTCTTCCTATCACTATGTAAGTCACATGTTTTTTGTTAACCCGTTGACTGTCTGGAATTGAATATATATTCACAGCAGTAGTGAATAGTCCATATAAGCCGATTCCAATCGGTTTCCCTTTAATTAATTATGTAATGTCTAAGAGTATTGAATAGCATCAAAAAAATGTTCCTATAACACAAAGGTGGTGGTTGCCATAGAAAGATTTCCACCCTTCGCCACTTATATGCAGTCAGTTTCTTTTTATGTATAAATCATGAAACATTCAACTTATTATCAGTCACCTAAATCTCATTTTGACTTACAATTTCCCTTTCACACATTGCATTTGTTTATGCTTGAAATATAAAATATTGTCATGAAAATGAAATGAACCTCTCAATAATCTTGTGAACCTTTGAGATCCAATAAGATGTTTGTGAAGTTAACTGGGGTCTAGGGTAGGCCCTTGATGACTATAGCCTCTTGTGTCCCTGTTATATACAGTGAACATAGAAATGTTGCTTGGAAAGAGAGTACTTACACTTCCTTCTAGGAACCACAAAATGTCGTACTGGGTTAAAGTGCTCTGGGTTTATATTGATACGCCTAGATACACCTTTACCCTTGTAGTCTGGGGTTAAAAATAAGACTGGTTACTCCTGCCTGTCATAAGAGGTGACTAAACTAAGGCTTTAGCAGAGAAAGCAACCTGCAACAGATATGCAATAGGTGTCGGTGGACCTGACTATACGCAAGGCCTAGATGAAGATAAGGTCAATCATCATGATAAGATAAATTCATAATTTCATTAGATAATGATAAGACCAATTAATAAATATACTTAGAAAGTGCAGTTCAGGGTTCTCCAAAAGACCACTGAATCCATCCTGTCCGCTATCCCCTTAAGAATATTGTTGCTGCTCTATTTCACCCTACGCACAATCGAGGTAGGCTTCTTGCACATGATGGCAAAGTCATCTACATTAGCATCTGCAAGTATACTCTATGCGCGACAGAAGCGAGGAAGCCTCAACAAGGCTCTGAAGGTGTTGTTATATTGAACTTGTAAGGCACCTAGTTCCGAATGTGAAGTTCTTACATATGCTAATATGCCTTAAAAACAAGCAGGAATCTGTGTACCAACATATTGCCTGGAACTGACAGCACTCCATGTTCCCTTTCTATATCCTTGTCATTTTTAAGGTCTTCTGTCACAATATGACTTAAGTATTTAAATTGTGCGAAACGCCCTAGATATGTTCCATTAAGATGGAGTGGCAGTATGAAGGCTCTATGTTTTTGCCTTTGAATAAAAGAAGGAAGGATAAATAAATTCACACAAATTTCTGTCCTAGTTAAAAATTGAACCCACAACCTGCAGCATGAAATGCAAGTATCATTCTAAACATATACCAACCTGTAAATAATATAATGGCGGTTGTACACACTCGTCGAGATACCCCGAGACAGGCTGAACGCGTGTGTGTACAGGGCACAAAGACAAATAGCGGCAGCTATTTCTACGTCCATGCTCGTGTAAGTCATCAGTTCAAATGTTAGAACGAGTGTGTACAGGCATGCTCTCGACGAGAGTCTTTTCGGCCGAGGCTCTCTGCGAGAGGTTCTCGTCGAGTGTGTACAACCGCCGTAATATTTGTAATGAAAACGTATTTAACTTCCAGGTGCTGCAATACAGTTTGCGACAGTACTCGCTGGTGTAATGGCGTGCTGCATACAATCTGTATTTAAGAAAAGTGTCATATCTTTAGCTGGAGCCACACAGGCTTTGGGAGGTTAGTTAACTTATCCTCAAGGTGCAGGTTCGTAGCCGACAGCAGCACCTTGACCCCTGCGGGACTAGGCAAGTGGGAATTTCAGCCTTTATTTTAATGGTGTCTCTGTCACTAAAAGCGTTGTACAACTGTCGTTGAACAACTGAAGTTAGGGTTAACTTCAGTTGTTCAACGGCAGTTTTTACTGCCTAAGAGGTAAACATAGCAGTTTGTTCCGTTTTTCGTTTAACTCTTTCAAAACGAGATATCTCTCTCCACTATGTACAATTTTACCCTCCATTATAACAATAAACTTAACACAAAAAATAACAATAAAATAAAGCACTCAGCAGTAACTCTAATAATTATTAACGAAACAGTATCAAATAAGATTATAAAATCACAGCGCGTCGTCGTTGCGTGACGTAAGCCAGTATGAGACTAAGATGTAAAAAAATGGCGTTGCCTACAGTACAACACGGGAGCTTGAGGGGAAGTTGCAGGGGCAGCGGGCGAAAGGTTGCATTCCAGACGAGTCTCAACTTATCGCGCACGGGTAGTACACAAAGATTGTCTGACTTGCGACCACACGGGCATAGTATAGCTCAATCGGACGGTTACGGTAACAACGATCGACTACAGAGGTCGTGAATCCACACAATAACTTTAGAAAATGGTATTTGGTTGCAGGTTTATTTGGTGTGCTGGGGTTACTTCTGTACCCATGGGGCTGGGGAGCTACCAGGGTGAAGCGACTGTGCGGGGAAAACTCCGAGCCTTATTTACCTGGTGACTGTTCGATAGGTAGGTTATCTCATAGTTCCTTCGAGTGACTACTTCCAAAAATATTAATAACAATAATAATGTCATAGGACATTAACACACACGGTTATCTGATCCCTTAATAGTATAGCTTGTAACATGGAAATCAGATAACTGGTAATATACTACACTAGTTGCCGCCCATGGCCACGTCCCACGTGGTACTTATTGGGATAAAAAGTAGCCTATGTGCTAATCCAGAGGTTATTCTATTTCTGTGCTAAATTTCATCCAATTCCGTCCAGTAGTTTTTGCGTGAAAGAGTAACAAACATCTTCTTACAAACTTCCGCGTTTATAATGTTATTAAGATAAGATATACTACTTTACTTTTGTAAATACTTGATAGTAATAATAACACCCAGATATAAGATAAATAGACATTTAATCACACAAATATCTGCCACGCCACTGGGCACTGGCCCGTCAGAAAATAAATGGCCGCGTTAAGCGTCATTCCAGACCAATTGAAGTAATATGAATAAATAAATATTCTGGGACATTAACACACACGGTCATCTAGTCCCAAGCTAAGCAGAGCTTGTGTTATGGAAGCCAGATAACTGGTATATACTATACATATAATACTTTTCTTTTGTAAATATATACTTATAATAGATATTTACACCCAGACTTGACACAAACACAAATGTTCATCATTAATGTTTGTCTCGGGTGGGAATCGAACCCACGACCTGCGGCGTGAAAAGCAAGTATCTTACCGACCACGCCACCGGCCCGTCGCCCGTTCCACTCTCCATTTTTAAATTATATCAACAGTGGCAGGAGGGCTACTATAGGTTAGCTTTGAGATTTATTATTCTAAATATATAGAAATAATGAATAACTTTTACACTTCTATTGACGGGTCGGTGGCGTGGTCGGTAAGATACTTGCTTTTCACGCCGCAGATCGTGGGTTCGATTCCCACCCGAGACAAACATTTGTTTAAATATGTCTGTTTGTCTTGTATCTGGTTGTAATTATCTATATTTAAGTATATATTTACAAAAGAAAACCATTAGATATATGTGGTATATTACCAGTTATCTGGTTTCCATAGTACAAGCTCTGCTTAGTTTGGGATCAGTACGGCGGATTCTGATGTCTGGTGCCTTGACTGGATTAGCCGTTTTGTTTACATTTTATTTTGTTTTTTTTTATCTTTTCGTTTTTTTAAGCAGGTATTGGTTTTTACTGTAACAATTGTTTTGTATACAGGGTGGGCGCTATTCGTTACTGCAACTGGGGTTGCTCAAGTGTTCCTAGCCAGTGCGCTCTCAAAAACAGCTGACAAAGCCGCCAACTCCGACAAAGTGCAGTTCCAAATGGACGAAGGGAAGCAATTGATATGTTTAGCTTGAGATTTTCAAACACCCTGTAGAGTTTTCGCAACTGTCAGAAAACTGGATACGTAAATATTTATAGTTAGGTTAATTAATAGAGCATCGGTGGACCTCGACCTCATTTTAGAAATATAAGGTCGCAAGTTCGATTCCCAGTTTCACACAAAGGTGTGTTGGCACGACATCTTTGTGTGAATTGTTTCAAACCGGTATGTCTAAGAACTAATGACATGTGACATCCACCAACCCACACTTGGCCAGCGTGTGTGAATTAAGGCCTAAACTCTTTTAACTCGTAAGATAGTTGAGAGAAGATTTGAGCCCAGCAGTGGGACACTAAAAAGGGTCGAAGTGAGAATTAATAGTCAGGATGACTAAATTTTAATTTTTTTTGTCCATCTTGTAGATGTTATAAAATATTGGAAATGTATTTTTCTTTTTCATATATTGAAGTAATAATGGCGCGTGAGTCAAACCTGTGTACATTTTTACTTACGTGTAACGTAAAAACCTCTCACACCTAGAGATGGGCAAAATGCCGGTAATTTGTAATAATTCCCAATATGCACCCATAATTTCCCATCTGTGGGTCATTTATTGGGAATTTTTCCAGTTTACCCATAATTTGCCCCTCTCTATCCACACCTAAATCTTGGTGCGATTTATCTGAGTATTTTTTATTAACATGAAAAAATACGTATTCAAGATATTTTATAATCTAACAAACGGACTTAATGGAATTTTTTATTTTCGTATCCAGAAATTATGCTTACAAATGGTTGCGAAATTAATTTTTGGCGCGAAAAAATCTATTATAAATATAAAATATTTTATAGGAAGAGATAGATACTCAATCGATATTATACATTCTCGAATATGATCCCGCCTGATTCTACATATACATTGGGATATAATGTATAGGATGCAATATATAATTATGTCCCTTTGATAACTAGCATGATTTTGATTTATATGTTAATAATCTGTAATTAACATAAATCTAGAATAGTCCAGATACTATATCCGAAATTGGAAATATAATATGTATATTTAACACAATCAAACAATATACGGCAGACAGCTTTTTCGAATTCTTACTTTGGAATCAACCTGTATCTGCGTAAAGCCGACACGATGCGCACGCGCACACATTGATACGATACCCCTCACTTTATTTGAGGTAATTTTTTAAGCTATAGTATTTTGTTCGGACAATGCTCTTGTTATTTTTATTACAATCAAAAGTTTGGCGTATTTAAACCATATTTTTATACTAATGTTTTTTTATAATTTCCCATTTCGGATATAAAATTATGGATGCTTTAAAAACCAATGTTCTGTTTAATTCCACACACAAAATTAAGACTGAATGTGACTGACATTTTGAATCCATCCATTTATTGATCTTAAACACATCACAACATATTTCCTATCGCACCTAAATAATATATTTTTATACGTTTTCATATAAATAATGTATATTATTATAAAGCTTTTATACTATATCTAAATGGCTTGTTGCTATATTAATTCTAAGTCTATATTTATATTTAGTCACAAATGAAATCAAAGATATTTTTGTAGAATACTCATCTATAAATGTAAGAGTGAACTCAGACTGACAAATAAGTCGACAAAATACTATATAAGCATAATCCGCGCCAATATAGAACAGAATTTAAAAAGCCGGCACATCACACGTCGGTACAGCTCACATAAAAATAATATTCTATTTTAACTATGCAATCAGTATAAGGCCTTAGGTTTTAAACGTTTTAGGAAAATACAGAATACGCTGTTTTCAAGTACATTTTACCACTTGGTTGGCTTTTTAAATACGTACATATCTTGCTTATTTTAAAACAGAAAATGTCTAAATAAAAAAAAAATCAATTTAACCTTACCTTGTTTTGCTGACGGTCCAAATTGTCATTATAGAGACTATGCTGTCTCTTCGTCGTCACTTCACCAGAGTGCGCTTTAGTTATAGACATATGTCATTTTTGACGAGCCGGCAGGTGGCGTGGTCGGTTAGATACTTGCTTTCCACGCCGCAGGTCGTGGGTTCGATTCCCACCCGAGACAAACATTAGTGATGAACATTCTGTTTGTGTCGAGTCTGGGTGTAAATATCTATTATAAGTATATATTTACAAATGAAAAGTATTATATGTAAGGGGGCGTCCATAAATTACGTGAGGTGTTTGAGGGGGGGAGATCTAATCTTACGTTGGAGAGAGAGGGGGGGGGGGGGTCTCGGCAAATATCACGCATTTTTTTTAGGGTTCCGTACCTCAAAAGGAAAAAACGGAACCCTTATAGGTTGTCCGTCTGTCAAGACCCTTTTTCTCAGGAACGCGTGGAGGTATGAAGCTGAAATTTATATCAATTACTCAGGTCTACTGTCCCTTGAAACTGTGAAAAAATCAAATTTCTAAGCCAACGCAATCAAAAGATACAGCCGTTTATGCCGCAAATTTTCGACACTTGCAAGGGAATCAAAACCTACAGGGTGCTTCCCGTGAACTCAGAATCTTGAAATTTGGTACGAAGCAACGTCTTATAGCATAGATAAAGGAAAAATTACGAAAACCATAAATTTTAAGTTACATCACATAATATATATTTTTTTTAATAATTTTAAACTTACTACCCATTTCCTCATAAACGCGTAGAGGTATTAAATTGAAATTCATACCAAATACTCAGGTCTATAATACCTTTAAGCTGTAACAAAATCAAACTTCTATGTCAACGCAATCAAAAGAAACAGCAATTTAAGCTGCATATTTTGAAACTCGCAAGTACTCGCAAGGGAATCAAAACCTAAAGGGTACTTCCAGTCGACCTAGAATCTTGAAATTTGGCATGAAGCATCGTTTTATAGCACACATAAAGGAAAAATTCCGAAAACCTTAAATTTTTAGTTACATTACAAAATATATATTTATAATATAATATACAAAATATAATAAACATACCATAGTTATGACTCGATTGTCGTAATGAACGAACTTTGTAAACCTTGCAGGTTTGTACGGAACCCTCGGTGCGCGAGTCCGACTCGCACTTGACCGGTTTTTTCTGATTGAAACAAAAAAACAATACTATTTTGGTCTATTTAATCCAGATTGTAAATGCTTCCCCATGCGTTAGTTTTTGGCGCGGCCTCTCGCGTCAAAAACTATTTTTTTTTTAAAACTAGTCGTAAATAAAAGCACGAAGCAAATTTGATTTTTTTTTACAATAACAATCCAACGCGTTTACGTAAGAAACTCATATTTTGAAAAATCTCACGTGAGATTGGGGGATGGGGGAGGGGGTTGAATAAAATCTCACGACATCTCACCAGGAGGTAGGGAGGGGCAGAAAATTTAAAAAAACACCTCATGTAATTTATGGACGCCCCCTATAGTATATACCAGTTATCTGGTTTCCATAACACAAGCTCTGCTTAGCTTGGGACCAGATGACCGTGTGTGTTAATGTCCCAGAATATTTATTTATTATATTTTTTTCTATTTATTTATTTCATTTTTTATTGTTAGGTACTGTTACATATTTTTTATTTCTTTACAATTTGCGACATACAAGAGTAGAACTCTGAAACTAATATTTTTCATTGCGTGTGGAGCCTTAAATGATTTTGTACTCATTTATGTCGCATTGCACTTGTCCTATCATACAAACAAATTATGGGGTACTTGCAACCAAATTCCAGACCATAAATAGATCAAGTATATAAAATATATATAGAAAAATTAATTATAAATATTTCTTGTGTGTTGTGTGTTATCAGGGACGTATCCAGAAGGAAAATCAGGGGGCTAATTCACGTAATTATATAAGTTCAGCTGCAGTGCAGTTGCAGTTAAGTTTCGATCGAATCAGCCCTTTTAGTATTCTCTTTAATTTTAACAACCGCTGTCAGAGACGCTCGCGTCAAGTTCGCGTCACGCGAGCGCTTAAGACTAAATATGAGAGCTAAACAATTAACAGAATACCATTTTTGCACTAAAACGTAAACTTAATTGCACCGCAACTTGATCGGCGCGTCAAGAAATTACGTGAATTAGTCCACAGATCCCATAAGGCGATTTCTTCTGACTGTACGTCTTTTGACTCGTCGTATTCCAGAATCCGTACTATGACACTGTATAGTATTGTTATTCCAGTGGTTCGAAAGAGAAGTTGCTCTACACATTGTATAGCGGCATCCCTCTTCCGCAGCTCCAACAATACTGCTTTAAGCTGTTGTGGTGTGTCGCCTGATTTAACGGTTTCCAGATTCGGCGTACAGTCAACGCCAAATTAGAATTCATATGAAATCAATGTGCGTATTGATGTTGAAAACCAAACGATTTCAATAATAATTGTAATTCAAGCCTCCCATGACAGAGTGTGTACGTGATCCCCGACTCAAGACCTGGGTCCGTCCCTGTGTGTTTTATAATAAAATATAATAATATATAGTATGTTTATTAGAATTGGCATCATAATAAACATCACAATTTTTGTTAAATAAAACTACTATCTACTACTATGACATCCACCAACCCGCACTTGGCCGGCGTGTGTGGATTAAGGCCTAAACTCTCTCAACTCATAAGATAGTTGAGAGAAGACCCGTGCCCAGCACAGGGACACTAAAAAAAGGGTTGAAGTGAAGTGAAACTACTTTATTGAGGTTTATTCCAGTTTTTATATCCCAACGTTTTGGATGCTTTACAGCATGGTCGTTTGTTATAAATAAGTTTTATTTTAGTGTATATTTAAATATTATCACAAAAGTGTGTTCATATATTAGGCATCTCTTTTAATTTTGTTATGTAATAGTGCCATAAATTGACTTATACCCATAATTCGTGATGGAGATTCATTAAGGGAAGTCCATTAATTATGTGAAGTGTTCAGAATTAGGACCCCGATTTTCGCGCTTTAATAATATATCTCGAACGCGACACATGTAAAAAAAATTGCGAGTGTCGATTGAAAACTAATTTTCGTATTCTCAGAATGTCACGTTAGCCAACTCTCAACGCACGATATCCTATGGGTAGTCTATACTCTATAGCAATAGACATCGTATGTCGGTTTAATTAGTATTCAATGACATTTGCCATTTTTTTCGACATATGTCGAGTTCGAGATAAATGTCTAAAAAACTGGTGATTTCATTAGTTTTCATTTAACATTCGCCATTTTTTTCGACATAAATGTCCAATGCGTGAGAATCGGGACTCAGGGGGTCTACTCAATTTTCACACTATCTCAAGTAGATAAGTGGGTTTCTGCCACCGATTAAAAATCTACTAAATATCACCTTATTCAAATATTGTATGAAAGTGTCAAATACAAAGAATTTGTTTTTCTACAAAAATAATGAAATTGTTATTGAGAACTAGTCTTAAAATTAAATATAGGTAAGTAAGTTAATAATAAAATATTAATTCTAATAAATAGAAATCTCACGTGAGGGAATGAGGGAGGGAGTAGACTCAAATCTTACTAATGAGATTTAGCGCGAGTTGCTATCAGTAAAATCGTTGACGCTTCACGTAAATAATGGACAGTTCTGCCTCTCGAATACTCGATAAACTAAATTCTACAGTTTAAAAATACTGGCCCAAGGTAGCTTGCTATTATCATTTTTTACTATTTAACAGTGGCGAAGGGTTGAAGTCTGAAAAAGAGAAACCGGAGCAAAAGTTATTACTTAGGAAAATAAATATCTCTTCACTACTGTCACCGATCGTTCTTACACTTGATGCTATGCTTAGTTTTGTTGCTATTTAAAACTTAGGCGTTAGACAATATATTAATAAGTACATGTGATATTGACCAATCCCTAAAGGGAAGCCGATGGGGCTTGTATGGACTCTTCGCCACTGGTTAATTTACAAAATAAGTTAAATTAATTAACAAAATATTATAATTTACATGGTAAATAAATGAAAGCAAAATGTTTGGAAATGTGTACAAAAAATATTATTAAAATTAAAACAGTATTATTATTAAGAATTTATGTCGTGATTATATTTTTGTATCTTTTTAAATGAGTCTGTGTTTGTATACTATTAGTTTTAAGTGTCATAATATAAATGTGCTGATGTATTTTTGATTGTGACTGTACCTGATATAGGTATGTTAGGTAGGCAAAATACGTTATTGGTCGAGTGGTAAGCATGTTCGTTTAATACCCGCGAGATCATGGGTTTGAATTCCGGGTCGAGCAAGATGACATTTACAATATACTTGCAAAATCTTTGTACTTAGGTACTTAGTAGTAATTTAGAGCAGCGGTTGCGGAGGGGTATCAGCCTCGCCTTTGTAATATAGGGTCGCGATTTCGATTCCCAGTCGCGCCCACACACTGGGAAACTTAATGGCTGGCATTCTTTGTGTGAATTGTCTCATGGCCGTTGCTCAATATCAGCAAAGGATAACATCGTGAGGAAACCGGTATGTCTAAGAACTAATCATTCGAGTACATGTTACATCCACCAACCCGCACTTGGTCAGCGTGTGTGGATTAAGGCCTAAACTCAGCTCTTAAGAAAGTTAAGAAAAAACCCGACCCAGCGGTGGGACACTAAAAAATAGGTTGTAGTGAGTTAGAATTGGGATTTGTATCCGATGAACGGCAAAAGGCTCCCTTTTACGTATGGAACCTAAGTATGGCCGGCGACATTTAGGTGATATTCACCCGAGGGTGTAGGCAGAGGTTCACCACCATGCGTGAGTTTGTTAACCTTTTGAACGCCAATGACGGCTATACCCGACAAGGGCACTCGTGCCCTGTGCGCCAATGACATCTATATCCGTCAAGAAACGGCATAGAAAAATACAAAATAAAAAAATTATATAATTACTTTTACGTGTTTCATTGGTACATGTTACAACCGACTTTTTTCTGGCTTGGTGTACAGAGCACGAAGATGCCGTTATGGCGTGGCGGTCAATAGGTTAAGGTACAGTCACAATGAAATGTGTAAGTAACTAAGTAATATGTTGTATACAATATTCATAGTACGTGTAAGTATTGATATTTTGTACCAATTTACTCAAATATATACAAGTTTTAAATTAAACTTGTGTTTTAATTGGCGAGTCGGTGGCGTGATACTTGGAAACCGGGATTAGTTCTGAGAAATGCTGGGAAACCGGCTAAGAACTAATCATTCGAGGACGTGACATCCACCAACCCGCACTTGGCCAGCGTGTGTGGATTAAGGCTTAAACTCTCAACTCGTAAGATAGTTGAGAGAAGATTTGAGTCCAGCTGTGGGACATTAAAAAGAGTTGAAGTGTTTCACGCTTTTTCCCACAAGGGTAGGTAGAGATTATAAAGCGCTACTGGTTGCGATCTTCATTTATCTGGAGTGATGTGTGTTAAATAAAAGAGGTCCGTTCGGTTGTATAATTAGTGTATTAATGATAAACGCTGTGTGCAGTTACATATAAGGTAAGGCGATCTGCACACTACATTTTGTTTAGAAAATGTCGATTTTGAAATTTACCATCTACTTATTATCTAATAAAAATTAATCGCTAAATGTGTTGCTAAGCGCATAACTTGAGAACGGCTGAACCGATTCCGCTAATTCTTTTTTATAATACCTATTCCTTAAAGTACGAGGAGAAGCACGTGCTTACTAAGGGAAAACATAAAAAAATTGTCTGAAAAAGTCTAAAAACAACACTTTTCTATACTCCTATACACGTTTGTATAGGAGTATAGAAAAGTGTTGTGTATTCGTTATCGTACTAATATAATAAACGCGAAAGGTTAATAATATGGATGTTTGTGACACTTTCACGCAGAAACTACTGGACGGGATTAGATGAAAATTAGCATAGAGATAGATTATGGTCTGGATTAACACACAGGCTACTTTTTATCCCAATAAGTATCACGCGGGCGAAGCCGTGAAAGCTAGTAATGTTTAGAAGTCAATTTGAACTTTATTATGCTGAGGCAGTACGCAGTTTACAGGGTCAACTAGTTGCTTTTAATTTTCGGTGGACAAATACGTTTTTATGAGAATAAATTTTAATAATGATAATAATATTTTTCACACGTACACACAGCGCCATCTAGTCCCAAGTTAAGCAATTATATTTGCTTGTGTTATGAGAAAGGGTATTACTTATAATAGGTACTTAAATACATTTTATTTTTTGTAAATACATACTTAAATTAGATAAACAAACACTCGTGCTCATCACACAAAGATTTGTCCTGTCTGGGAATCGAACCCACAACCTTCGTCTTAGCAATCAGGGTCACTAACCACTACGCCACCAGGCCAGTCATAAAATAAAAATAAAATGTTTTGTTTTTGTTATTTTTCGTTCGAGAAAATTTAATTTCTTACAATCATATCCCTTTTTTATCTAGTCTAATAAGTATGTCTGTTCCTTAGTTTATAACTAAAGCCATAACACGCGCAAAAACAATGATTCGTAAATCACTCTAATAAAAATAGAAGTATTTTGATTGATGCCCGCTCGGGATCGAAGCCGGTACCCTCGGGGTGCTGTCTTGCTCTAATCACTGCGCGTGAGCATATTGATTCATGGGTTCGTATATAAACGATTAAAGAAGATTGATCTTTACAAGGTTATGATTAAGGTTGGTTTTTACTCTAAAGTAACAAAATAGTAGGTTATGGGTACGGTTTCAGTGCAAGCGATTTGATTTCTCGAGAATTTAATTTTGAAGTTTTGGTTACGTCTGATTTTTGGGTCACATTTAACGTATTAAATTATGTAGCGTTGAGACGCCAGAATCAAAATCTTGACTTACCTGTTCCTTTTCAATAGGTCTTAACGAATAATATTATTAAATTTATTGTTTGAAAAAGGTACAGTTTTGACAGGAAATTAATAGTTTTTATACTTCTAATCTGTACTCAGTGTAAGCTTATATATGCTCTTTGATCTGTACAATAAAAGTTAGTGACCATACCTCTCAACCTAGGGTGACTTGTTTCTTGAGAGACAGTGTTCAGCCCTAAAATGTAATACAATAAACACAGAAGATAGTGTCGATCAATTGAACATGAAATACTGATCCTCAAGTTTAGGAACGACGCAAGAATGCCGCGATGACACAGTCGCTACTCCGCCACGTGTACTCAGCGATGAATTCGTTCATACGCTCAAGGATCACTTCAAACCATTTTAGTGTCCCACAGTTGGGCACGGGTTTTCTCTCAATTATCTTACGAGTTGAGAGAGTTTCGGCCGTAATCCATACACGCTGGCCGCTGCGCCACCGTCACTCAAGGAACGCCTAAACCCAATGTGTGTACCTACCTAAGTATACAATTAAGTGTCTCCCATTTCCCGCTCGCAGTAACACCACAACCTTACATCGATAACTATTCAAGAGAATTCGAAAATTGTTCACAAAAATGTTAAAATTTTTGATTGATTGACTCAATCCGACTTTTTTGTTTGATTCAATGCTAAATGTGGGCAAGTTAATTGTAATATATGTTGCTTGATAAACGATTTCATTTTTAATCGCTTTAAACTGTAGCTTATGTGAGTTAGAAAAAATACAAAATTGGTTACTTCCAAAACATTTTTAAAAAATATATTAAATTGCCTCGATAGTCCAGTGGCAGTACAGAAGAGCAGCGGTGGCGCAGCGGTACTCGATTCGATTCTCGGTCGTGCTCATACATCTTTGTGTGAATTTATTGTTTCATCGCCGCTGCTCAATATCGGTGAAGGAAAACAACGTGAGGAAACCGGCATATCTAAGAACTAATTATTCTGGGACATGTGACCTCCACCAGCCCGCACTTGGCCACCGTGTGTTGATTAAGGCCAAAACTATTAGCTAAGGCCGATTGCCAATCAAATGAATCCTGCATCGGCCGAATCTCGGCCGATTACCAGCTGAGTAGGTACCAAAATCCAAGTAAAATCCATTTTTCCCAGTTTTTAAAACTCACTGAGGTTTCCTCTTTACGAGTAAAATGCAATGTTTAAGAGGTCAATATTTTTTTTTTTAATTTAGCATTCGAGACACTGTGAGCTCATCATCACCATCAGCATATTCTAGTCCGCTGCTGCACATAGGCCTCTGCTAAAGTAGGTACGCCACTGAGCATCCGCGGCTTTTCTCATCCAGTTCTTGCCGGCCGCCGTGCTGAGATAGTCTCTCCATCTAGTCTGAGGAATCATAGGATAAAAAAAAATGTTCTACGCTACGTTTGCCAACTCGGTGTCTCCACTCAAGAACTCGTTTACTCCATCGTTTGTCAGTTCTGACAGCAAGTATGACCGGCCCACTGCCACTTCAGCTTACTAATACGGTGAGCTATTTCGATTACATTAAGCCTCTGTCGGATCACTTCGTTCTTCAGAGAGACTCCGAGCATAGCTCTTTCTATATCTCGCTGATGGACTTGTGGACTTGAGATGAAACAAATCACAAAAAGATGTGTGGGCACGAAAAATCCGTTAAAAAGGTGTTTTATTATTGGTTTAGGTTAGTTTAATAAACTTTTGTTGCCTTCTACTTAGAGAATAGAGTTGCGGTTACTGACTTTGTAATACAAGCCTCAAAATTGATCCTACGTCACTACTTTGCGTGTTATTTACCTCTGCTTACACCTGTGGGTACGCGTGATGTAAATATTAACGTCTGCTTTACCTTTACATAAATACAGTCGTGAGTTATGTATCAAAACAAAACGAACAAAATGCATTGTGAATATGGCGTCGAATCGTGACAGGCCCGCGGCGCGCGCGCATCTTATTGGCTCGATGAGCTACGTGTAAATGTATGCATGTATGTGTCATGGATTCTAAGAAACGTGATAAACAATATGTAGGAAAATACCTACGTATTGATTTATACACATCTATAGAAATATGTAGATATGTTCATTAAAATTGTAAATGAACCATGTACATATCTACATAATGCAACAACGGTAAAGGAAGTTATAGTGAACTAGCAGCCCCAGCGAACTTCGTACCGCGTATTACTAATGTAATACGTAGATATGTATTTTTTAATGCCACATAATAAGCGCGAATACCGCGAATATAACCTTCAAGAAAATTTAGTAATCACCTCTGCCTTTTTCAGGTAAATCCATATTTCCATGAGTTAGGTATGTTTCAATATCTCAAAAACCATCATTTTAGTTTGAGAAATGGTCTAAAAATCTAAATTTATACAAAGCTGGTTATTACAGTGTTTTGTGGTTTTTTCATTGAATCCCAAAAATAACTGGGCAATTATTACTTTCGTTTGGTGGAGAATTCCGCGTGCATAGAGTAGGGTGACCAAGTTTTTGATGTAAGTAGGTACTAGAATGAAACCGGCATGCGGCATGTCAGAGAATAGTCATTCGAACGACCAACACGCACTTTTCCAGACCGCGGTCGCCGGGCATCTCGCCTCACCCAAAGACCTTTTCTTTACACTGGGGATTCACTACCCTGACGCCATTTGAACATGCAACCTTCTGATCATCTGATGCCACTAGTAAATTTTGAGTGGAGAATTTAAAAAATATTGTGTAAGACGCCCTCAGACTGAATGGAGTGTCAATTACTGTGCCTGTGTAATCAATGCGCCTGGTAAGAGCTGGAGAGTAGCAAGAGCATGCCAGTAGCGAGCTTTAAGAAAGTTATATGAACGCCTCTGCCCTGTATGTCGATTCACCTGTGAATACAAATGATTTTCGGTGAGAAGGCAGTGGAATGAGTGAGAATGAGTTAGAAACCATAGAGAAGCAACAATTCCGAGGCACCCTCTTTTAAGGTGACGTAACTAGACTAGTGATATAAAATAACTAAATTAACATACCTAAATAGAATTCAGTAACTTTAAAACTAAATAAAGTATTTCCTTAATTTCAATATGTTTTTATGTAGTTGTTTATTCTATGTATTTTCTGTTTGTTGTTAAATTCTGTCCCAATATTAATTTTCTGATTAACCTCTTCATGAAATACCTACCTACTTTATTGAGTCAGCGCAGCGTTCGGCCCGCCGTACAACTCATTTTTTTATTGCACTGTCTCTTTCAACTTGACGTTGGCAGAATCATTGTGTGGACGCCAAATGTTTTTAAAAAGTGAAGTAAAGTGAAGGTGTTGCCTACTATCTCTTTTCTATTAGGTATATTAGCGGCAAGATCAGGCTTCACACGGGTAGATAATGATATTAAATAAAAAATATTTATTCGGTAAGGAAAACCAGCAGCTATGTTACAAATTGAAAAAAAATATTTAGATAAACAATGGCCAGCTAATTTTTTCACGAACAACAGATAAGTAAGATTTCTTTGGAAGACTCGACAGTAAGCAAATACGAGGGTCAAAAATTATTTTTTTTTTTTTATAAAATCAAGCTTTATTTAGCTTGTTTCTTGCAGTACTGCTTATGGCGACATGGATCAAATAGAAATTCTATACAAATTATGTTGAAATCCTTGCTCGCTCGGATAAGGTATACCTAATTTCTGCCTGTAGTTAGATGACGAAGAGGTTGGTAAAAATTGAAAATTTTTAAACATCAAGTCTTCTTGGCAAAGTAATTAATCAAGATCATCCGTTTGGAAACCAAGATAGAAGAACCCACAGATAAACACGTCAGATATAGATGACTTTTTCCTTAGAAAAATAATAGTTTCTTTCTTCCATGACTTTTTCAATGTTCAAAATGTACGGTCACCCTACAATATCACGCGTGAGAACGGCCGGGAATCGAAGTCCCTATAATCAACCAATCGGAGCACCGCAATTAGCAACAGACAGACAGACGTACAGAACTTCAGTAAGTAATTAATATAGATTGCGACTGTGTGTTTTAACAGAAATTGTATAAATTTCAACCGACTTTCAAACAAATAAGTGTTTTTTCACCTAAATCACTGTTTTTACCTACCTGTGTCATGTTCATCAGAGTTCTAATTAATCCAGTCATGAGCAAAACTAGCTTACCGTCGGCTTCGCCTGCATGACCCACATTTTGTATCATGTCCAGCAGTGGAATAAAAAATAGTAGCCTATAGCCTTCTGCAATAAATAAGCTATCTAACAGTGCAAGATTTTTTCTAATCGAACCTGTAGTTCCTGAGATTAGCGCGTTCAATCCAACAAACTCCAGCTTTATAATTTTACTAGATATCCGCCCGCGGCTTCGCCCGCGGATGTCGGTTATCGCGCCAAAACATTACCTTCTTTTTGCGCAGTCGGATAAAAACTATCCTATGTCCTTTCTCGGGTCTCAAACTACCTCCATACCTAATTTCATCCAAATCGGTTCTGTAGTTTTTGCGTGAAAGCGTAACAAACAAACTTACATTCGCATTTATAATATTAGTATAGATTATAGTATTTTTTATTTACATTGAATTTTAATTTTTTTTTTCTTTTAATTTTTTTTTACCACCCGTGGCCCGTGACCATGAAGTCTAAAATAAACTGCGATAAAATCCGTTGTAAAATAGTATTATTTAATTTTTAGATGAAGGTTTAGGTAACTGAAACGGTTTTCAAGCTTTTTATTATAAGTAGGTAGGAGTGAGATTAAAAATTTGCTTTGTTTAACAAAATTACTATTCAACGATGCGATGTTGTAATTATTGTTAAGTAGCTGTCCCACCGGACCTTGTACCGCGTATTTCTCACCTTTTAAACCTACCTTAGACTTATATGAGTATACTTCAAGACAAAAATCAGCAAAATTGGTTGTCCTTCTCGAGTTTTAGCAGAACAAACATTCAAATCAAAATTATTTATTGCGAACATAGGTGTTACAGATATTACAATGTTACGGAGTAACGCCGCATTCTGCCGTAGGGCATGCAATTTATGATTATACCTAATCAGTCAATAGATAAACGAAATTAAAATTGTATGAAACAATTCAATAAGTAATAATTTACAACATTATAACAACATTAATTATCAATTCATTTAATACAGAATATAATACAGATTAATAATAAACTAAATTATATTAGTGCTTGTTTACTGGCTACTTAGTTTAAAACCAAAAATATTTATGCTTCCAACAATCTATGGGATGGGAATGAACATCTGAAAATTTTCTTTTACTTATTAAGCAAAAATACTATACAAAATTGTACGTCACTGCTCCTTACTTACTCATTAGGTAGAAATAGACTTTATTTAACTCAAAAACTGAAGCCCTACTCAGATATCAGTTCGGCTTACGATAGGTATAGGTACTCATGATTTTTCGGATAAAAGGAAATACCTATCTAAAAAAATGTCACTAATTCTCGTTAAATAAATAACTATAGCACAAGTAACAAACTTTTAATAACTGTTATTATTTAAAGTCTTTAAATTACTCTACTACTAGTTTTTACATATTTTAATAATACATGGTCATGCACTACAGAACTACATACTGTGACATGTAGGTATACATGTAGGTATATGTGCAATAAATAAAAATAAATAATAAAGCAAGTAGGTATTTATTATTTGTACGTGAAATTACAACGAGTTTGTACAATACAGTTTTTTGGGAGGGAAGAAGTGACAACCAAAAAGTAACAGCACCTGTTAAAAATTGCATAGACAAGACACTAATGTTGCGTTCCATTCTTAACTGTATTTCTCACCTTCTAAACCTACTTTAAATCTATACAAGCATTTTGAAATCAAAATCAGTCAAACGAGTTTAGCCGATCTCGAGTTTTAGCTATCTTGGTATACAAAGCTTCGTCAGTCAAAATAAAAAGAAATCTCTATAAGTACATAAAAGGAATTATTTTTGTCTACAGATTTTTTTACTTTAAGTGAGACGATGGTGGCATTTGAATGCAATGTTAAAAAGGAGAAGAACAACTAATAGAAGGCTATTTGATGACGAAAACTCGGCGACAGTCAAGTTAGCTGCAAAGTTTTCTGAAGTACACGTGTGTAGTTATCTATTTCGGAATCTTCGTAGTACGAGTTTATCGGTCTTATTCATAAAAATCTTAGACTCTAGTTAAAATGGACTTTGGCTCTTTCTTCAGGTATAAATGTCAAGATGGCAGACAAAGACAAACGAATTATAAACCTATTTTAACTGTGATGAGCTTATAAGACGTTTATGAATACGGGTGTTAGAAATACAATTCTTCCGAAATATTACTATAATCGATCGAATCGGATCAGAGTAGAGCTTTTGACTTTAAAACTATTGAAAGAATGTAGAATTATGACATATTTTATTCAATAGAACTGCGATAGGGGTAGTTCGCTTCTGTGGTTGGTAATTTTAAAAGATTTTTCATATCATGGGGCAGGTTTTAGTTATTTTATTATTTAAAGGGGTTTGGTAGGTACATAACATCTGTAGGTACAGTTTTTTGATTGGGTGAAATAGTAGACAGTTAATAGGTAAATTAGTATTCTGTACCTGCTCCATGTTAGGTACGGAAATCAAGTAGGTATAATAAAGTTAAGTTTTCTTTTTTTTAGTCTGCTATAGATTTCACTCACTTTAACCCTTTTTAGTGTCCCACAGCAGGGCACGGGTCTTCTCTCAACTATCTTATGAGTTGTGAGAGTTTAGGCCTTAATCCACACACGCTGGCCAAGTTGGTGGATGTCACATGTCCTCGAATGATTAGTTTTTAGATATGCCGGTTTCCTCACGATGTTTTCCTTCACCGATATTGAGCAGCGGAGATGAAACAATTCACACAAAGATGTGTGGGTACGACCAGAATTCGAACCCGCGACATGACTTTTCTAAGGCGAGGCCCGTACCGCTGCGCCACCGCTGCTTCAATGAACATTAACTGTAAATTGCTTGATGTTAGGTAATGATGTAGTCTCCGATGAAACGCGCTTTTCCAATATTCGTGATTACGAATGAATAGGTGAGAACGTGGCAGTAGAATGAGTCTACATATGGTTAGTAACCATAAAGGAGCAACAATTACGACCCACCCTCTTAAATGGTGTCACCAGACGTCGCACCGGAACATGGCTAGGCCGCTTGGTACGCTTTGTCTGGTGGGTGATCACTAACCATGGACGAAGCCTACTAGCAGTTATACTTTATTGTCACCTGATTTTTACCACCCGGGGACCACGTGTGGGGTTTCAGATAAAAGGTGCACTCCCACGGACGAAGGTGCCTCAGCCCCCAAATTGATGTTAAAAAATGAAAATGGCAGAATTATGTCACTAAATAAAGTTTTTGCAATTGGTTTTTTAATTTATTTTAAATTTTAAAATACTTTTATTTAAATTTGATAATCTTTCAAATAAAACTACTTTATAACGGATTTTATCGCGGTATATTTTGGATTTTAGATCCCGACGTTTCAACGTTTTTTCAGGCTTTATGGTCACGGGTGGACTTAGGTATTCAATGTCCAAAAAATGTTTGCTAATCTTTGTTTAAGTATTTTGTGCCTATGACGCTATAATAATGAGTCGCACAGTAGATACGACGAGAGGCGGCGAGTCACCTCGTCCCTTCCTACTCTATTATCGGTGTCTCTACTACACGGCTCAATATAAAATAGCGAATTTAATTTAAAAAAAAGTTACTTTCAATAAGTTTCTTTGGGAAAGTTGTTTATAAACATCATCACCCCGTATTTTCACTAAATACCAGTCACCCTATCTTAAAACCCTACCTTATAACCCTGACGGGCAGGTGGCGTGGTCGGTAAGATCTTGTTTTTCACGTAAGGATTCGATTCCCACCCAAGACAGACATTTGTGTGATGAACACGTCTGTTTGTCTTGAGTCTGGGTGTAAATATCTATATTTATGTATGTATTTACAAAAGAAAAGTATTATATGTAGTATATTACCAGTTATCTGGTTTCCATAGTACAAGCTCTGCTTAGTTTGGGATCAGATAGCCGTGTGTGTTAATGTCCCACTATATTATTATTATTATCTATACCACCTCTTTGAATGTCGGTTAAAAATAAAAACAAAACTTAAAGGATCCTAATTTTCAAACGTAGAAATAAATGGTTCCCCAAAAATATTTAGGGCATCATCGGAACAAAAGCGAAGTTTGTTGAAATCTGCTTAATTGGGGCTAATTCTAAGCCCGAGGGTGTGATTACGACCGGGAATCAAACCCGCACTCTTATTATAAGGTTTCTTCATTCACTATTGAGAGAAGACTTATTTTTGTATGAACATTTTAGTTAGATATATTGCGACTAGAGGCGATGTAGTAGGATTAATGGAATAGAAACTCGATAACGAACGCTGAAATCTCGTAATAGGGGTAGTGGACATCACGAAATGATAAAATAGTCTCCCGTGATGGCATTGAAAGTATCAAATGGTCGCGCACGATGAAAGCAACATTTTTGCAGTTTTTATAGTGACGCGAACGGTTCGGTGGGGTGGTCGGTAAGACAGTTGCTTTCCACGCTGCAGGTCCTGGATTCGATTCCAACCTAAGACAAACAGAGTGATGAACATGTTTGTTTGTCTGTGTCTGGGGGTAATTCTCTATATTTAAGTATGTATTTACACAAGAAAAGTATTATATGTAGTATATTACCAGTTATCTGGTTCCCATAGTACAAGCTCTGCTTAGTTTGGGATCAGATGACCTTGTGTGTTAATGTCTCATTATATTGCCTATATTATTATTATACTGCATTGACCAAAAATTGAATTAAACATTTCTGTGCCTCCTGTGATAAGTGATATATATTGAGAAGTACCCTTTTTTGTGTTTTTTGTCATGGGCATTGTCAGAAAATTAACAATATTTTAGGTCTAACTCACTTTTTTTTATCTGGTATAATTTCGGAGATAATTTTGTGAAAAGTGATGTACTGTCTGGGTTTTTAGGCAAAACTTCGTGAATAGCGATATTTGTCTATGTGTAACCCCCATAAGTAACTACTAAACAAAATAATTTTCGTGCTCCGTGATATAAATGCGTTAATTAATTAAAAGTGAATTCTAATACGTCTAGAGTTATATCTATAATATTTTTCAATTGTATTACTTATCACAGGAGGCATAGATTTCATTCGATTGCAGTGAACTCGTAACTCGTTACGAGTATCTCTGCTACCCAAGCGAAGTAAGGACGGGTTGTTCGTGAATTATAACTCATGGGCAAGAGTGTATCAGATTTATTAGAATCGTGGTAGACTTTGATGTATGCTGCACCCATAATTCTTTGACGTTGTTGTAGGGATCAAGCCTGTATTTATGTAGAGTACTTATACGCGAGCGGTAACGGCCTCGGTTTTTAAATATCAGGGCGCAGGTTTGAACCCCGGTCATGCCCATAAATCGTTGAAGTATTTTTTATCGCTGATGTTCAATATCGGTAGAGAAAAACATCGTGATCAAACCGGCAGTGACATCCACCAAGCCGCCCTCGGCCGGCGTGTATGAATAACCTAAGCCCTAAACACTCCTCACTTGAACCCCTTTTAGTGTCCCACTGCTGGGTACCTACAGATCTTCTTTCAAATATCATACGAGTTGAAAGAGTTTAGGCCTTAATCTACACATGCTGACCAAGTGCGGTTTGGTGGATGTTACATGTCCTCGAATGATTAGTTGTTAGACATGCCGGTTTACTTACGATGTTTTCGTTCACTGATATAGAACTGACTTGATCATATAAAGAAATGGACAAATATTAAAGACGCGGCCACATTTTCTAGACTGAGTCACCTTCGTCCGTGGGTGTACACCTTTCATTGAATCCCCACACGTGGTCCCCGCGTGGTGCAAATCAGGTGACAATCAACTGGTGGTAGGCTTTGGCCGTGGTAAGTGACCATCCACCAGACAAAGCCACACCGCCAAGCGGCCTTGTCGTGTTCCGGTACGATGTCTGGTGACACCATGCAGAAAGGGTGGGTCGGTTGTTGCTCCTATAAGTTCTAAACATATGGAGGTTCATTCTACTGCCACCTTTTCACCGATAATAATCATTCGTAATCACGAGTGAATCGATATACTGAGCTGGTGCGTTTCATCGTAGACTACATCATTGCTTAACATCAGGGAAGTTGTAGTCAAACGCCAGCCTATCGAAGAAAAATTAAAAGCAAATTGAAAGGACATATAGTAGTTACATAGTTGCTAGTCTTTCGGTCTTTTATCGGATACACTTCGAAGAGTGTGCGTTGAAATTACACAATCTTACTCCCCCATCCCTGTTCTTCCATCGGACACGGCTATGCGCCACCGTTATATGGTGGAAATTCAACAGGCACGCACAAAGCACTCTGCTTGCACTTTTATTGTGCGAACTGCCAAGTTGTGGAATTCGTCGCTGGCATCTGTTTCCCGATAACTATTATTTACCTGTCTTCAAGTCACGAGTGAATCTGTATTTATTGGGTAAGCGCGTTCCATCGTAGACTGCAGCATTGCTTCCCATCAGGCAAGTTGTAGTCAAGCGCAAACCTATTACAGGATAAAAAAGTGGCATCAGCAAAATAAGACCACTAGTATAGTATTACTAGTTTGCACCCGGGGCTTCGCCCGCGAAATTGATCTCACTAATCTTGATTGTCCATACAAACTTTGGAACCCCGTTTCACCGCCTTAAAGGGTGAGTTTTGAAAAATCCTTTCTTAGTGCACCCCTAGACCCCATAAGGAACCTATGTGCCAAATTTGGAGTCTCCAGACCCAGCGGTTTGGGCTCTGCGTTGCAATGTCAGTCAGTCAGTCAGTCAGTCAGTTTCTTCTTTTATATATATATAAGAAGAAGATTATCTGTGATAATAACTAAGTGTGTTGTGTATGTACATTACATGAAAAAATACAATATTTCGCAATAAAAGGTTACAAAGAGTAAGTAAAAACAATGAGTTAAGATGGTTCCTGAGATAGCAGCGCACAGACATACCAACACACAGTTATTATTGTAATACTGATGTCAGATAACAATGAGACTTGCACTTTTGAATCACAATGGCTTAGTTGCAACTGATAATTTTAACCCCCAAGAAGATAGAGGGGTGCTATACCTTATATGAAAGTCTGTAAGACATTTGCTTTTCATGCCTCAGGTTGTGGGTTCGATTTCCACCTAACACAGACATTTGTGAGTTGAACATGACTATTTGTCTCGAGTCTGGGTGTAATTATCTATTTTGACTATGCATTTACTAAAGAAAAGTATTATAAGTCGGCGTAAGTCAGTAAGTCGGCGTAGGTAACCAAGAAATATTTATCAATTAATGTGCTCAGTCTTCCCTTTTTCAAATTTCCATTCTTCGTCACTGATGTATACCTAGTTTAAACCAGTTATCTGGTTTCCTTAACCCCTAGTTTTCACCAAGAAACATTAAACATGCAATGTATCGAAACTTGTAATAAGAAATAAATCGCATAACTTGTTTTGTAGAGTTTACGTTCACACTCAAGAAAACAATGTAAAAACTTTGACAGATTTTAGGATGTGTCGTGGTCTGTGTTCTCACTGACCAAAAATAAACTGTTGAAAAATATGCCTCGCAACTAGTATGACAACCGGTTTATTATTGTTTGGCTGGAAAACATTTTATCTGGAAAATATCATGTCCCAGAATATTATTATTATGTTTGACTTTTCTTTATCTCGGAGCTATGGAGCTCCGGCTATGGATGGTGTGCGTGGGGCCGAAGCCAACCGTACAAACCCGTTAGACAATAATGTGACAAATATTATTATTACTAGCTGACCCGGCTGACTTCGTACTGCCTCAATCGACCGCTGTTTTTAGGGGTTTCCCGGCAATTATTCGAATATTTCTCACCTTTTAAACCATCCCTAGGCTTCCACGAACATTTCAAGACCAAGATAAGATAAATCCGTTAAGCCGTTTTCGAGGTTTAGCGAGACTAACGAACAGCAATTGATTTTTATTATTTATTATTATTTATTTATTTATTAGGAAACTCAACGGCTTTTTTGTATGAGTACATGTGTAGTATGGCTATTACATATGAATCTTAAGCTAATTACAGAGTTTCACGACATTCATCTAGACAAAATAAAACTAAATTAAATATAATAAAAAAGAAGAAAAGAAATAAAAAAAAAAATAAAAAAAAATATTTAAAGATAGATTATGGTTATTATATGTTTGAGGTACATACGAGTATGTCCGTGTTACGGTATACAAATTTTTGATATTGTATCGTTTAAACAAATGTATCGATTTTGATGCGGTTTTCTTTATTAGAAAGCTAAAAGTGATAGGAGATTTTGAATTCGGAGTTCGCTTAATATTATTTTTAATAATAATTTTTATCACCCTTGCCTATCTCCTATTTCTATTGGGGTTATCTCCCAGTTTAACCTTTTGCGGCTAGTTACTAGACTGAAACGAGCGACTGCCAGCAGACCTCGAAACCCATAGAATACCAGTAGGTGAGATGGTTAAACCAGGTGTCAGATTATATTAGGTTTATAACTACCTGTAACAATTGTCATAGATGTTTTAAATGAGAACCGGGGCCGACGGCTAAACGTGCTCTCAACCAATCAGACACTGAAACAATTTTTTTTTGCTACAAAACGATTGCCTGGGGTGGGAATCGAACCCGCAAATTCCCAGGCATACCTATAGCCTATAGCCCGATCGGTCGGTTTACTCCACTCGTCTGATTTTTTTTAATAAGTGAAAAATTACTTGTCATGTGTAACGATCCATGGGGGCGCCAAGATGGAATAAAACTTCACTGTAGGTAGTACTTCACGGTATATTATTTCACTTAAAAAGGTTACAGCACAACTGAACTAAAAATTATGAGCACAACGGTTTTATTAACGTAGGTTTTCCCGCCGATACAACTGTCATAGAATTTGACAACTGTCATATAATTTGTTTAACGGTTTTCATTACTATTTCACAAAAATCACAGATAATATAAAAGTATAGATAATAGTTTTGAAACAAGTACAAAAATACATTCGATAACAACCATAAAATAATTAACTAACAAATGTAATAAATAAATATTTGTAAACTAAATATGTATAATTAACAATTTAAAACAATTAAATAAGTAACTCATGAAGTCAATACAACTACTTTTTATTATCAAATCATTAGTATATTTTGTAACAGCTAACATTCGCCCATCCTGACAATACCATCGCGTCCTCGCGATTACTCTATTCTATGTGCAATATCAGTACAATATCCAAATAGGAAATACATACAACTTTACTATACTAAAATAAACTAAATAATTTATGTTGCTGCTTTACTACACCTTGCTAATCAAAATAATTGTAATTTAAGCTAACGATTTACTAAACTAATAACTCTAGAGAAAGAAAAATAATCAATATAATAGTAAGCTATTATGCAGTCGCCAGTATTTGATCAATCGTCTTCACTTTCAACTGAAGATGATTCGGACTCTATGTTTTGGTATACTAGCCAAGGGTAAATCTTATCTACCGGATGTACCCCTTTGTACCCAATTTTACCTTTCTTTCTGGTAATTGGTGTATCTGCAACTTCATACCTGTCGTTTGGCAATATCTTACTGACTCTATATGGGCCAAAACATTTCGGAACTAGTTTCTTGCTTCCTTTTTGAGCAACATCTCTTTCTACCCTAACTAACTGTCCTAGAGTAAATTGTCGTGGTGGACTACGCTTACTATCGAACCTTTCCTTTTGACATTTTTGATATTTATTTATTTTTTTAGAGACTTCTGATCTCAACTGTTCTAACTCTACAGATACGTCATTTGAACTAATTTGTGAAACACTTGCATCTGAGTCAACGGATTCTGCAATATTTTGTGAAATACTTGCATCAGAGTCAACGGATTTGTCAGAATTTATTAACGGCGTATTTCCGTCAGAAACGCCAACTTTTGCTTCACTCGTTTCAGTAACATCACTAACCTCTTTTGTTGATAACTTAAGACTACTTTCAGCTGGACCAGTGAGTCTAATACCAAATAATAACTCTGCCGGGGTTTTACCAGTAGCTTTATTGACAGTGTTATTTAGCCCCCATTGTACATTTGTAAGTGCTCCATCCCACAATTTTTCATCTTTCCCATGTATGGTGGCTGTTAATGCGTCGAGAATTGTACGATTGTATCGCTCGACTTGTCCGTTGGCTCTTGGTGTCGCCACGGCGTTCAAGACATGTCGGACACCTTTTCCTGCCAAGAATTCTTTGAAGTTTGAGCTTGTAAACGTACTACCCCTGTCTGTAATTAGTCTATCAGGAACACCAAATAGCGCAAAATAATCCGTGAATACTGATATCGTAGTGCTGCTTTTTGTATTTTTAACCGGCTTTAACACGATAAATTTTGTAAACGCGTCAATAATTGCTAAAACATACTTATTTTTCTTTTTACTTTCATTGAAAGGCCCCAGATGATCAGCATGCAAGGTATGAAATGGCTTTGGTACCTTTTCTATTGGGTGTAAAAACCCAGACCTTTTGCCACTAGGCACTTTTCCGTGTGCACACTGTATACACGATTGGCAATATTTTTTCACAAATTTGTTAATTTTCGGAAACCAATAGTCGGCTTTAACTTTATCTAGAGTTTTTTCAAAGGAAAAATGACCAATTTGGTCATGACAAGCTTGTAGAATTTGCCATCTAACACCTCGCGGAACCAACCACCTGAGTCCCTCATTAGTTTTTTTATAAATTAAACCACGTTTAAGGCAATAGTTTTCCTTAATTTGTACGACTTCATCAGACTCTTTATCTTCTAAAACTCTTTTGATTCTTTGAGCTTCATCGTCGCTCATTTGAACGGTCATGAGCCAGTCCGTTGTAATATGCATTACTGATGCGACACCCATTTCGTCGCTACAAAGTTCCATGTTGATTGGGTTCCGGCTTAGTGCATCAACGTGGCTCATGGCCGTTCCTGGTTTGTATTTCATGTCAAAATCGAACTCTTGAATGAGACTCCACCATCGAGCAACACGTGGTATCATATCTCTTTTTGTTAATGTCGCACGCAACGAGTTACAATCGGTGATTATTGTAAATTTAATGCCGATTAAGTACGGCCTAAATTTAATTAAAGAGTTAACTACAGCCAGAGTTTCTAGCTCATAAGATGAAAAGTGTTGCTCGTCTGGAGAAGTCTGTTTACTATAGTAAGCTACGGGTTTCATATTACCATCGCTTTGTTTTTGCAATAATATACCACCTACTCCTAATTTACTAGCGTCCGTGTGGAGTTCTGTGTTGGCTTTAGGGTCATACAGTGCTAAGATGGGGCGTGAAGTAAGCATGTTCTTAAGGCTGCAGAAAGCTTGTTCTTGCTCTACCCCCCAAGACCATGTAGAGTTATTTTTTAATAGCTTTGATAATGGTTTGGACAATGATGCAAAATTTTTAATAAAACGTCTGAAAAAGCTTGCCAATCCTAGAAATTGACGAATATTGTGAACATTTTTCGGTTTTGGAAAATTAGCAACAGCATCTATTTTGGTCTTACCTGGTCTAATACCTTCGGCAGAGACCTCAAAACCCAAAAAATCTATGTTATTACAGAAAAAAGCACATTTAGATAATTTCAAAGTTAATCCAGCCGCAGCTATTCTATCTAAAACCCCTTTTAATTTTTGCAAGCCGTCTTCAAAAGAGATTGAGGGTAGTAGTACGTCATCCATATAAATAACTACTTGGTCGAATCGAAACTTATCTAAGACTTTATTAATCGTTCGCTGAAAGACAGCCGGAGCATTAGTTAACCCAAATGGCAACCTGTTAAACTCAAACTGTCCATCAGGCGTCACAAAAGCAGTTTTTTCTTTAGCGTCTTCTTCTAATTCAATTTGGTAATATCCTGAAGCTAAATCTAACGTAGTGTACAATTTGTACCCACCCAACCTATCCATTTGATCCTCTATTCGTGGAAGTGGGTAGTGTTGTCTAAGGGTTTTTCTATTCAATGCTCTGTAATCAACACATAAGCGATGTTCTCCAGACTTTTTCCGTACTAATATTATTGGACTGGCAAATGGCGAACATGACTCTCTAACAATGCCATATTCTAAAAGTTCACCTACCATTTTCCTAACCTCCTCTCGTTCAGTATGTGATAACCTATAAGGTCTATACACCACTGGTTGAGGATCTATCAGATCGATTTTCATTCTCTCTACTGTGGTATGCCCTATTTCTTTCAAGCCTACAGCAAAACAATGCCTATATTCATTGAGAAGTTTGAGTAGTTTTAACTTCTGTTGTTCGGAAATGCTATCACCAACGTTAACATCACTTAAGGAAAACGGTGTAAATTTATCATTCGCGAGACTAATACTATTCACTTCTTTTGATGTTGCCGTAAATATTTTAATCTTTTGGACTCTAGTCAACAGTTGGTCTTTTTGAAACTTAACATACTGTTCCCCTAAATTATTTAAGATCAAAATTCCTTTGCCTATCTTAAGCTCATACACTCCCTCTTCGAAGCTGTATTCACTAGGTTTACTTCTAAAATTTTCACTTACTATTATAGGACCAGTGTACTCAACGTCGGAATACACTTCCACAACACTACATCCAGTTTTGATGGAGCAATCCTTTAAAGCAAATAATTTCAGTTTATTTTGTTCATTTATATTCTCAGTTATTAATAATGAATCATCAGTTTTCAATACATTTACGTTAGGTAATTCTGTGAATGATTGCCCTATCAAAACGGGATATTTTAAATAAACATCGGGTACGACCTGGATATCAACCTTGGCCTTAACACCCTGAATTTCAAGTTCAACCTTTGAATGCCCTAGTGATTTAACAATTGCGCCACCGAAACCAGCCAGCGTAATTATCTTATCAACGTCCCATTTTCCGATCACTTTAAGAGCATCGGTTTCCCTGATCAGTGAGCAATCGCTACCTAAATCTATAAAGCTATAACTTTGAAAACCATTAACTTTAACCTTTTGTATATATTTACTTTCTTGACTAGCATCTACGCCCACGATATTCATGACAGTTTTAGACTCATTTTTATTTTTACGATAGCATTCACTGACGTCATGGCCTACAATAGAGCAATTAGAACACTTCCTTAACGGCTTAGTACACTTAGCTATTATATGTCCCTCTTCTTTGCAATTAAAGCACCTGATAGAACCCTTTTGACTATTAATATTAGCGTTTGTGGTAGCCGAAGTCCTATCCCTGCCCAGCGCAGTCTTTCTATTAATTACAGGTTTATTTAAATCAGTTTTCCTACTTCTAACATTTCGCAAATACGCAAGCAGTTTGTCAGGCTGATCAAATTGAGCTGCTTCTGCTCCCAGTCTTACCGCCCTATCTTCTATCCCAAAAATTAAGCACTCTACCGCCCTTTTCCCTTTAATTTCACACCTATTGAGTAAAGCAGTTTTTTCATAAAAATAGTCCTCTAAGGACTCTCCGAACCTAGCCCTTTTCTCTAACATTTCTGTTAACATTTGTCCATAATTTTCGTCAGCTGGAAATGCAGACCGTAACTTTTGCTGCCATTCCACCCAGGAAAAGTTTACCGTGGTTAAACCTTCGTACCAACGTTTAGAGTTTCCTACTAGTTTGGGTATAGCGTAATGCACTGTTTGTTTGTCTGACCAATGATATATACTAGAAATTTCGTTAACCTTGGACAACCATGTATTAATATTTTGACTTTTTGACGATGGGTCAAATTCTGGCACTACATTTACATTACTGTAACGTTCTCTACCACTATTGCAAAACTTTTTAACAAATTTTAATAGCAACTTACTAGAATTATCTCTATTGCCAACGTATTTATTCCTGCGGTTATTACAAACAATTCTATCCTTACTACTATCACTGCTATCCTTACTACCATCTCTGCTATCTTTACTACCACCTCTGCTATCCTTACTACTATCTCTGCTATCCTTACTACTGTCGCTACTATCTTTACTACTATCACTTCTTCTACTTGAGTTATGCCTTTTATTACGGCTTAGATTTGATGTCTGTCTCCGTTTAAAGTAACTACGAGACTTACTTCTACTTCTCCTGTCCCGTCTATTGGGGCTGGCCGGCAATACTCTACGTCTCTTTCGGCGCCTCTCGCGCCTGTCCACGCTGCTCTGTCTCTGCCGCCGACGGTGTCTAGACGGCGTTTCACCCTCTACACTTCGCACAGTGGGCGACAAGTGACTTTGATGTCGGCTGGCCCTCTTATGACCAGCAGGAGTCTCACCATGCTGAACAGATGCTCTAAGGTCATTTTCCTCCAACAATGGAGGGGTTTGATAACCCACTTCTGAAATGTAACGATCCATGGGGGCGCCAAGATGGAATAAAACTTCACTGTAGGTAGTACTTCACGGTATATTATTTCACTTAAAAAGGTTACAGCACAACTGAACTAAAAATTATGAGCACAACGGTTTTATTAACGTAGGTTTTCCCGCCGATACAACTGTCATAGAATTTGACAACTGTCATATAATTTGTTTAACGGTTTTCATTACTATTTCACAAAAATCACAGATAATATAAAAGTATAGATAATAGTTTTGAAACAAGTACAAAAATACATTCGATAACAACCATAAAATAATTAACTAACAAATGTAATAAATAAATATTTGTAAACTAAATATGTATAATTAACAATTTAAAACAATTAAATAAGTAACCCATGAAGTCAATACAACTACTTTTTATTATCAAATCATTAGTATATTTTGTAACAGCTAACACATGCTATTACCACTAACCCCTGTATTCACGGACGTCGTATAAGCTTGTTATAGCTAAAATAGGTTTATAATTCGTTTGTCTTTGTCTGTCACCTTGACATATATACTAGTAAGAAAGAGACAAAGTCCTTTTTAACTAAACTCATTAGATTTCGCTGAACAAATCTTATTTATTTCTTGGAGACCCGTTTTAGCGTGAAAGTGAAATAAAAATCCTATAATTACGCATTTAGTAGTAGTATTAATGAACCTCTTTTTCATTTATCGATTTTTTTTTGTTTATATAAGTAATGTCTAAGTAATGTGTAATGTATATTATAAAACTATCGAAGTATAAGTTTACAGGTGACATAGTTACCGCTATTCGATAAGAGATGGCGTTAGCAGTAGCTTGACCACAGTTCATGAAATCCTCCACCTGAGTTCGCTGCTCTGTAACCTAAATATAATCTGACGGGCCGGTCGCGTGGTCGGTAAGATACTTGCTTTTCATGCCGCAGGTCGTGGGTTATATTCCCACACAAGTCAGACATTAGTGTGATTATCTATATTTATGTATGTTTTTACAAAAGAAAAGTATTACGTCTAGTATATTACCAGTTATCTGGTTTCCATAGTACAAGCTCTGCTTAGTTTGGGATCAGATGGCCGTGTGTATTAATGTCCCTCTATAATATAATATTATATATATTAATTTTAGTTTTTATTCAAATTTATTGTACTTAAACAAGAATAATTTATGATTTAGCTCACTTTTAATAGATGCCGAAAGGTCGAAGGACTATTTTTATTACAAGTATGTTTTGATCAGTTGTCAATGTCTTAAGATGAAATTAAACAATGTTTTAACAGATTTTATGGCGGTTCATTTCAGATTTTAAAAGTTATTTTAGAATTTAGACTTTATGTCAGTCCGGACTCGTAAGATAGTTGAGAGAAGACCCGTGCCCAGCTGTGGGACAAAAAAAAGACTTGAAGTGAAAGTCTTTTCAGACTTCATGCTCACGGGTGGACTGAGGTATTTGACATTTGACGTCCAAAATTATTAATCACATTATTACCGACTACAAACATTATTATTTAAGTTGCGTTCCAATTTAAGCGAACCGAGCTCACAGTGTCTTGAATTCTGAGTTGATTTCGCTTGGGTTTGAAATTACAATCCGTTATAAAATAGTTTTATTTCAATGAGGTAAAAGTGTCCAAGTATAACGAAAGCCTCCAGACTCACAAATAAAACCATCAGTAGCCAAAATTAATTACTGTAATAATGCATTAAAACCTCTAGTTAATTTCTCAGTGGCGAAGATTCCACACAAACCGATTCCAATCAGCTTCCCTTTCACTTCAACCCTTTTTAGTGTCCCACTGTTGGGCTCGGGTCTTCTCTCAACTATCTTATGAGTTGAGAGAGTTTAGGCCTTAATCCACACACGCTGGCCAAGTGAGAAAGTTTAGACTATTCACACAAGCTGGCCAAGTGCGAGTTGGTGGATGTCACATGTGCTCGAATGATTAGTTCTTAGACATGCCGGTTTCCTCACGATGTTTTCCTTCACCGATATGGAGCAGCGGTGATGTTACAATTCACACAAAGATGTGTGGGCACGACGAGAATTAGAAACCGCGACCTAATTTTTCTAAGGCGAGGCCCTTACCGCTGCGCCACCGATGCTCCTAACTCCGGCTTCCCTTTAGGAATTGATTAATATCGTTTACTTCTATAAAGTAACGCCAAGAGTTATATATATCATCAAAAATAAGTACATGTAATATGAAGGTGGTGGTCGCCATAGGGACATCGGTGACGGTATTGAAGAGATATTATTTTCATTAGTAAGAACTTTTTTGCTCCGGCTTCCCTTATTCAGATTTCCACCCTTCACAACTGCTACCTAATACAATTGTTCACAAAATAATGTAGGTACTTCACAATAATTATAACTTTGTGACAGTATTTGGGCAGAGAAACGGCCTTGTCTAAATCTGACTGAGAATGCATTGCAATTTTTTTTTGCGGATGACGTAACCCAATCGGCCAGAAGGGCCTTTATTGGTTCACCGGAATTTTTCGGTGAACCGAGGACGATCGAACCAATACTGTTACAATTGAGTTACTCGACATAAAGAGGGTCGTGTTTATATCTACTTATTTAGAAAAGGCATTCACTCTCCAATGTTGCCAGCACAAATCAGTTATGGTGACGCTGCCTAAAATAAGTGAATGAATGAAGTAAATGAATGAATGAAGTGACTGAATGAATTAGATTATAGGCGTTAAGCGTTACATATACTTGTCATAGATTTTGAAGACATAAATTCGCGCGTTTTTTGACAATACCTCAAAATCGACTAGCTGGATTTTACATTCAGCTTTAGTTCAGCAGAACTTAACGGTACCTCGACTTGACAAGACTCATGATTATTTACCTATCATTATTATTCGGGATTATACACTCGAAGCCAAGCGAGGTCTTATATAATTTCCATACATACTTGTATGTACGCCTACATCCAGTGCGTGAGTGAATCGCGTGACTAACCACAATTACAGACAGACCGACATCCCTGGCTTTCTTTTATTTATATTGTAAGAAGGTTTTTAAAATGTTTCTTTATTTTGTTTTTTAAACAAAGAATTGTGCGCCATTTTGATTGCATTGACGACAAATTCTGTTTCAATAATGCAGTGGTCGAGTACAAGCAAAATCCTGGATTTGAATCCACAGAACTCACGTCTGTATTTTCTGAAGGTGTAGGCAGAGGTGAAATCACACACAATTCATTAGCTATGTTTTGGTTCGATCACTGGTGATTGTACCTACTATGCGTTTCAAACAAGACTAGGACTGGAAATCCGCCATCTTGGACCGGAATGTGCAACCACTTCACATTTTTTAGTACGGTGGGCAAAAATGTTTGTTTGATATAATAATCGCAATCTAGATGAAAAATCTAGATCTGGTATATCTATCCCAATGAAATTTGGAGTCGAATTTTTCGGTACGAATATATTTAATTAACTTTGGACGAAAACAAGTGTTGCTATAGGTAATTTTAAACGTGTGTTTATATATTTGTGCACAAGTTTGTGGCATCATAGCACGTAAATTTACTGAGGTAGGAAGCTGTATGTAGCTACATACCTAAGTAATTTTTTCTATATAAATCACTTTTCCATACATTTTAAAATGTTATTATTGACTGTGGTTTGACATTTTGTGCTGGCGCTACTTTTGCTTGGTTTTTGGTATGAAGTTAGCCGCGAGTCCAGTCCTAATCTTATTTGAAACGCATGGTACCTATAGGTACATCTTTGTGTTAATCGTCTCATCGCCGCTATTTAGATCGGTGAAGGAAAACATCGTGACAAAACCGGCCTGTCTGAGAACTAATCATTCGAGCACATGTGACATCCACCAACCCGCACTTGACCAGCGTGTGTGAATGGTCTAAACTCTCTCAATTTGTAAGATAATCGAGAGACCTGTGCCCAGCTGTGGTATATTAGAAAGAGTTGAAGAATACAGGTATGCCATCATCATCACCATCACTTGCTTATCATCAGGGACAATCGAAGAAGGAATCTTGCAAACATTTTTTTAATTAAAAATAGTCTTACGCTTGACTACAACTTGCCTGATGTTAAACAATGATATGGCCTACGATGGAAAATTTGCTTAATATGTGGACTGGAGGATCGGGTGGTAGAGACTCTCAGATGATCAGACGAGGTGGCAGATTAAACTTCTGACTACCTGTAACAATGGTCATAGATGTTTTAGATGGAGAGTACATTAGACCGTGACCGACGGCTTAATGTACTCTCCGAAGCAGCTGTAGTCCCCCGGCCAACTTAGAAACACCGAAACAAATGTTTGTTGTAATAAAACTATTTAAAACGGATTTTATCGCGGTTTATTTTAGATTTTAGTTACCCACGTTTCAAAATTAAAATCTAAATATATAAAAGAAGAAACTTACTGACTGACTGACTGACTGACTGACATATCAACGCAGAACCCAAACCGCTGTGTCTAGAGACTCCAAATTTGGCACATAGGTTCCTTATGGGGTCTAAGGGTGCACTAAGAAAGGATTTTTCAAAACTCACCATTTAAGGGGGTGAAACGGGGTTCCACCAATAACAAATAAAAAATATGATAAAGGGTTCTTATAGATCTGTCACTTGGCAAATTTTTATCCTAACACCACGCGGGCGTAGCCGCGGGCGGAAGCTAGTCTAAAATTGATTTTAATGATTTTAATAGTGATATTCGCGTAAATCTAAGAAAATACTATAGGTAAATCTCTTTTGTGACAAAGATTGTCTGGGGTGGTAATCGAACACGCGAACTCCCGGGCACTGTATAGCCCGATCGAACGGCATACACCGCTCGACTACAGAGATTATCCGGTTATGTACCTAATATGACTCACAAAATTCTTAGCTACCATAACTCAAAAACGTTATTTCTAATGTTAAAAAAAACACCATGAAAGTATGAAGTGAATAAAATCATAATTACAGGGTATAACCGTATCTTTATCACATTTATCTATCGCTTATATAAAATTGGGCAGTTCGGCTTCCGACGGCTTTTTTTAAAGATTTTTTTTAGTTTTTTTTTAGTTTGAGATTCTGTAAGATTGATATGAAGGAGTGAACGAAAATTTTGTTAAAGATTTATATTTTAAAAGCCTCAATAGCTGAGTGGTTGTATGGGATATCGTTGTGAGAATACGGGTTGGGTTCACAGAATAGTAAAAAAATTCTGGTATGTGTAACAATTTTACCATGAATAATGGTAATAATTATTGTTGGTAATTTATTTAATTGTGAAACATGTAACATCAATGACAAACTAAGCCTTGCCTTAGAAATATAAGGTCGCGGGTTCGATTTCCAGTCGTGCCCATACATCTTTGTGTGAATTGTTACATCGCCGCTGCTCAATATCAGTGAAGGAAAACATCGTGAGGAAACCGGCATGTCTACGAACTAATCTTTCTAGGACATGTTTGTGATATCCACGGGCCCGCACTTGGCCATCGTGTGGGGATTAATTGTGTCCCACCGCTGGGTACTGGTTTTTTATCAACTACCTATCTTACGAGTTGAGGGAGTTTAGACCTTAATACACACACGCTGGCCAAGTGCATCGGCACTGGTGCTTACAGCTAGATGGATGTCACATGTCCTCGAATGATTAGTTCTTACACATGCTGGATTTAATTCACCCTGAGCACTGACGATAAAACAAGTGTGTGGACACGACCAAGGAACAAACCTGTGACCTCATAATTCAAAGGTGAGGCCGATACCGCTGCGCCACCGCTGTTAAAACTAATAAAGAAATTTAAACAATCATTTTGTCTTCACTTTATTTAATAGGTACTATAATGAGTGCAATATTAATTTATATAACTAAGAACTGGTATCTGGGCTCACTGAGTACTTGTAAATAAAATCACTAAATTGTATTATTACTTATTTATAACAGTAGCGGGGTCGTAATTACTATTTACGTAAATTATTATAATCTTCCGTTAAAGAAAATGACGCATACCATACAAAAGTACAGACAGAAAAAAATATTCAACAAAAATACCTACTTCAAGTTCCAATGGAACGATTTCCAAGTAAACTTTGTAACAAAAATTATTTCATGGTATTTTTATTAGATTTACGCGAATAAATAAAATTAAAATAGACCGCGATAAAATCTGTTATAAAGTAGTTTTATTTCAAAAATTATTTCGCTTCATTATGCTGAACAAACACAATTAGCACCGGAATTGAGAACATTATCCATTTTGTAGTCAGCTTAAGATAATCAAAAATTAGGTCTTATTGCCTAAGTAATTAATTTTATTCTAGTTTTATTGCGAAATGGTTTAACGAAGACGTTACGTTAATAAGTAACAGTTGTATTAATGGTATTAAGAAAAGCGTAACTTATTTTAGCAAATATGAAGCAAAAGAAAATGAATAAAAATATCGGGACCGATATGTCATAGACAATGTGACATTTAAAGGCTAAACTCTCTCAACTTATAAGATAGTTGACAAAGATTCAAGCCCAAAGGACAGATGTTTATGACTGGCATAGCGCAAGCGCAGCGGCCGTGTCTGTGGATGCATAAAACGTCGCGTGTTCGCGTCACCAACGTCCTTACTTAATAGCAGTTGGTATATTTGTAGCTATTCAGCAGACGTATTTTGCAGCATTAGCGCTAAAAGTTCTAAGTTTTGACTTTAATACAGTCCCTATAATTGTCAGTTTTATTTAAATTATGAAAATGTTCATTAATATTCTTTTGCTATCCCTACTCACTAAAACCCCGCGGCCATTTTGTGTACATTATTTTTTTGAGAAAAAACATCTCGGTCGGTCTGCTTAGTGTTATTTTTTATAGCGACTTCAATTTTTTGTACAAAATCTTTAGAATAAAATAACATTTTTATATTATACTAGTCTTCCTGCAATTTGTAGCGTTTAGCTATATCCTGTTTGAAGGATAACTTGTTAGTTTTGAATAAATTTGCATTAATACTTACCTGTACAGTAGATATCTAAATATAACTTATTGAATGACAGGTAAACATAATAGGTTAAAGTCAGGCAAATATAGGCTTTATTGGAAGGTACATTACCACCTACCTACACATAGACTTATAGGTAGGTAACAGGTAATTATTTATTTAATGGTTTCAGCGAACTTGGCGCATAGAAAATATAAAAACTTAAATCTTCTCTAATCTCTAAACTATTTAAAATTCTCGTGTCGCGGTGTTTGTAACCGTTCCATACTCCTCTGAACCGGCTAGACCGATCTATATCAATACAAGTAGGCCTGTGAATCAGTCGTAATCTATGTTTCATACGGCTAAGTTTAAAATAAGAAAATACGATTTATTTTAGATTTTATATCGCGACGATTCAATGTCTTTTCCTACTTCACGGTCACGGGGGACTGAGGTATTTGACGTCCCAAATTATTAATTACAATTATTACAGATTATACAAACATTACATTATACGATTATATATATACATTATATAATACTACGATTAGTTCCGCTATTCAGCTATTTATGATTTTTTTTGGCGTGGGTTATAATATTATTTTCACTTTAACTCTTTTTAGTATCCCAGTGCTGGGCACGGCTCTTCCCTCGACTATCTTACGAGTTGTGAGAGTTTAGGCCTTAATCCACACACGCTGGCTAAGTGCGGGTTGGTGGATGTCACATATCCTCGAATGATTACTTGTGAATGATGTGAATGTCCTGTCTGTGTCACACAAATGTATTTTCTGACCCCTTATCAAGGGTAACTTACACCCACATTTATAATCCTTACCTGGGGTTATATTTTATAATAAATCATACCTATGTACGTCCCAACTGCATTTATATGGAAAACAAAACTTTTGGAAACGGTGCACCAATTAAAATATTCATTGGGAAAACTGTGGAGTCGTTTGTGATAAAAAAAAATAGTGAGCTAGTGTTTGGTATTATAATTCGTGGCTGTATTGAAATCTTTCAATGTAACCTCACTGTTGGAAAAGCTAACTTCTACAAGGTACTTAACTGTCTTAAGAATTTAACACCGACTAGAGGTCAAGATACCTACTCGCGTTTAACTCGCGTATCGCCATCTGAGGTACAAAGTCATAAAACATTAATTAAAACTCTTAAAGAACTATTTAACCACAGATAAAAGTAATGTAAGACTATTCGTCACTAATATCTATATCGCTTGAATCATCATCACTGTCTGTGCAGCTTGAGGAGTCTTGGCGATAGGCGATACGCGAGTTAAACGGTCGGCCCTATAGACATTAATTTGTTCAAATATTGTATGAAATTGTAATTTTGATAGGTAATTTTGATTGGTTCGTTTAAGTTCTTGTTCTTGAACTAACCAGTCAGATCAGATCAGAATTAGATCGTGGTCGGATGATATGTTGTACGATATAATAATAATAATAATAGAGCAGCGGCGGCGCAGCGGTACGGGCGTCGCCTTAGAAATATAAGGTTGCAGTTTCGATTCCCAATCGTGCCCACACATCTTTATGTGAAATGTTACATCGCCGCTGCTCAAAATCAGTGAAGAAAAACATCGTGAGGAAACCGGCATGTCTATGAGCTAATCAGTCGAGGACAAGTGACATCCAATAATCCCGACCTTGGCCAGCGTGTGTGGATTAAGGCCTAAACTCTTTCAACTCGTAAGATAATTGAGAGAAGACCCGTGCACAGCAGTGGAACACTAAAAAGGGTTAAAGTGAATAATAACTATTTATTTCAGGCTACAAGGCCCATGTACAATATAACTCTATAAACAAATACCTACAATATTAAATTACATCAAAATATATTATTCTTTTCACGCTGTCAGGTATCTGAGTTCGGAAGCGCCGGAACAGGACACTTTTCGGCCAAAATTCTTCTACTAAGTTAGGCGAGAACGGATGTTCAGCTAAAGTAGTGTATTTGATAGGTACCTATCTGGTATGTGAAATTCACTTAGCGTAAATAAAATGGAGGTACGTTCATTTAGTAAGATTATTTCTATTGTCTTAGATTTACGCGAGTATCACACATTGAAATAAAACTACTTTTTAACGAATTTTACGTTTCAAAGTCTTTTCAGACTTCACCCGTGAACATGAAGTTTGAAAAGACTTTGAAACGTCGAGATCTAAATTCTAGAATAAATCGCGATAAAATCCGTTAATAAGTAGTTTTATTTCAAGATTATTTCTAACATGTTCTTTTTATAAAATATAGTTACTGGATAATGTTTTAACCAAAGCCCCATTTAAAAGTAAACATGATTTAGGATTCACTGTTCATAAAAGTGACTCCATTTTGTTACCTTCAAAAACTATTTTAGTCTAATACGACTCCACGCCACTTCATTCCTAATCGATCACCAATCAATCAAGAGCTCAATAAATTTGCCTCACACAGTACCTACCCAGTGATTATACACAATAATGGGAGGACCTTGTAATTAAAAGAACTATAAAACTATTGATCCATCGATCGATATGAACAGTTTTTTGTTAGATTTTTGTACTAGGTCAATGTGTCAGATTTAAATATTACTTATAATATATTATGCATCACTAATGCAACTATACAGGGTTATTTAAAAACACCAACAACCTCGCAATGGTAGATAAGCAACATACGCAACCATTTTTGTTCTACGAGTTTTGACATAACTCAATACATGAGAACAAAATTAAATGTATTACGTGTTTATTACAGTTAATGATTTAAAAAAAATGTAGTTGTTTATTCTATGTATTTTCTGTTCGTTGTTAAATTCTGTCCCAATATTAATCACCTGTTTAACCTCTTCATGAAATACCTACTTCATTGAGTCAGCGTTCGGCTCACCGTAAGTACAGCTCATTCTTTTATTTCCACTTCCACAAGCCTCCTCCTCCACTCTTAGATAAACGTTGTCCAGAGTACCTGCACCCTCGAATCTATTACTTAGCCAATAAGCATTGTAATCTTAAGGACCTGACCTTAGCATGTTGTGAGCGAATCTTAAAAAATGGTTGATATCATTAAGTTATGACGAGACAAAAGAGCTTATGACTTAACACACATTCAGACTCATACTCGAACACATACACACGGACACAGACGCACACTCACCTACAATTATACACAGTAACATACGCTGCTGCGCAAGCCGGTGCCCAAGATACAGGCATGTGCCTAGTTTGGGTACCAAAGTCAAAACATCAAACGTACCAACGTAATACCCTTTTTATGTATACGTAGGACTTCTTTATATTGTTGTAATAGATGCATTTATGTTGGAACGAAGTTCCTTATCGCGCGTTGTGAAAGGGGGCGAGACGGAAAAAATTCTTACGAAAAGTTGTCACGACACTTTTTGCTATAGTAAGCTATTGTAAGCTGTGCTCTCTCTTTCTATCTCTCTCTCTCTCTCTCTCTCTTTACATAATATTTGTTAATAATAAAAAAAAATATTATTATAACTTAAAAAAAATATTACAATTCCTTCACTAATTAATCTGAAGGAACTTCGATCCACCGGGTGTCCCTTGACACCTCTAATTTTTTTTTAATTATTTAAGTCTAAGTAGTAGAAGCAACTAAGTTCATAGTACCTACCACTAAAAGATTAATAAATTATTATTACTATTATTACTATTATTGCACTGTCTCTTTCAACTTGGCGTTGGCAGAATCACTGTCAAAGACGGTGGACGCTAAATAATTTTTAAAAAGTGCAGTGTGAATACATAATGACAAGTTAAGCGACTATTTACCGCGTGCTTTCGCTCCATACAAAAGTTTCTCCAACTTCTCCAGTTAACCATCTATAATCGCGAGGCTTTTATGCAGTATGTATTCAATCTTTATCTAAACTACCCCTTCATAGTTAATGGGGCCGTCCATTTATCACGTCAAATTTAAAAGGGGGGGAGGGGTTCGACAAAAATCACGAAATGTCATAAGGGGGGAGGGGGGCGTAGTAAGATATCACGTGTATTTATTTTTCATTATTTTTTCAAACGATAGCAGCTGGTAGTTTTAAACCTCACCGTGTATCCAAGGGGGAGGGGGGTTAAAAATGTTTAACAAAGATCACGTGATTAATTCAAATTTCAAATTCAAATTATTTTTTTTCAACCGGTAATGGTCATTTCAATAATTTCTATTTAATAATAAAAACTAAACATAAAACATTTAAAAAATAACGATCTTATTAATTAATAAAATACGTATTACACAAAAATAATAAAAACATGCAATACATTTAATTTTTGAAATTATTTAGATATAATTAATAAAATAATTTAATAATGAATAAAATTATAATAAACTAAAATAATAAAAACATGCAATTCATTTAATGGACAGCCCCTTTAGATAAAGATTTTAGCGGGAAATCTAACTAGTACAAGTAGGTAGTATAAAAAAACTGATAAAGAAGTCAAATGAAAAATTAACTGCCAAATAACAAAAGGTTGCTTATAATATCAGCTATATACTCCTAAGAGGTTGCTGATGGTTTTAAAAACCCATTATTACATTAACCCTTTTTAATGTCCAACTCCTGGGCACGGGTCTTCTCCAACTATCTTACGAGTTGAGAGAGTTTAGGCAATAATCAACACACACTAGCCAAGTGCGGGTTGCTGGATGTCACATGTTCTATTAGTTCTTAGACATGCCTGGCGATATAACAATTCATACAAAGATGTGCGGACGCTATAGGGAATCGAACCCACGACCTACGGCGTGAATAGCAAGTATCTTACCGATCACGCCACAGGTCTGTCAAAGAACGCCACAGCGGTCGGTTGCTGGCTGTTAACATGCATCGGCTTCCCGCAATTTTAATAATGTCATCAGTCAGTCGTGGACTTCCTCAATAACCTTTATACCCCAGCGGTTATCAGTGCTACGAGCGATGTGGCCTGCCCATTGCCATCTGATCTTTTAACGAGTTATCAAAACGCCTAGTTTAATAATATAAGGATGGCTGACTTGTATCTGACTCCTCCTAAATCATATTATTGTCGGTTTTAACTGTAGGTACATATTTATTATAAGCTTGAAGACAAAATGTTTTTTTGTTTTAGTTCCCAAACTTATCTTCGGAACATCTAATCACGGTAGCAGGAATAATAAAATGCTGCCTTCCTCGAACTCCACCATAATTGCTATGGTACGAAGCCGCGGGCGAAAACGCGATGTGTTTTCCATATGTGATCGAGTTCCGACACAGGTTGGTCGACACTTTTGCACTATAGACACACTTCAAGTTAAGTAATTTTGAAAAGTAGTACAAGTGATAAAAATTACTATTAAAAGTAGTAGTAATTTTAACAGAGAAATAAGTTGGAATATACCACCAGCTTGGGATCTAGTGCTTAATTTACTTGTACCAAAACCGAAGCAAAATCAACTCTCAGCTCAGTTTGCTTAAATCGGAACGCAACTTAAATAATAATGATTGTAGGTAGTCAGTAATAATTGTGATTAATATTTTTGTACGTCAAATACCTCAGTCCACCCGTGAACATGAAGTCTGAAAGACTTTGTAACGTCGGGATCTGAAATCTAAAATAAAAGGCGATAATATCCGTTACAAAGTAGTTATATTTCAAGTATTACACTAACAACCTTTAGCTCAAGTGTGTGTCGGTTATCGTTTAACCATAATGATTTTCGATTGGAAGGTGAAGTTGGAAAGGGTCCATGGGGAGCAAATATTTTTAAACATTTTCTGAAATGTTGACAGCACAGGAACATGGCAATTCCACTTGAAGGTGCGGTTTTGTCTGATAAGTTGTAACATCAACAAGTATCTAACAGTTTATGGCCCGCTGTTTTGCTCGACGCGCCGCAAGGACTCTGTTTCAGGAATGTGCACTCCCGTTGATGAAAGTGACAGTGACATTAAAAGTTTACTTACTATATAAATAAACTTTACTTTACTAATATGCAATTAGGATCTTATCTCTGTTAAAGACGACACTGAGACGAAGTCGACAACCTAACTTTCGAACTCCTATTATCTTTCGCGCAGGATCCAAGAAAGTTTACGTGTCGGGATGTGGCCGTGTTCAAAAAACGACTCTTTTTCAGGCACGCTGCTGTCGTCACTGGCTTACAATAATAAATAAAACTACTTTTTAGCGGATTTTATCGCTGTTTATTTTAGATTTTAGATCCCGACGTTTCAAAGTTTTTCAGACTTAAAAAGACTTGTCTTTTCTTTGTCCACCCGTGAAAATGAAGTCTGTAAAGACTTTGAAACGTAGGGACCTAAAATCTAAAATAAACCGCGATAAAATCCGTTAAAAAGTAGTTTTATTTCAAGGTTAGGTCTAATTTAAAAGACACGAGCCACGATTGAGCCGACACAGAGAGTTACAATTTTGTGTCGGCTCAATTGGGAAATGCGTGTATCTCAAACTCCCGGGTTTACATAGATCGCCGCCAGCAGGTCACTTCTCACTAAATATATACTGTAATCATAATACTTTTGTTTACAATTATTATTACTTTTTACAATACTCGCTGTTCATTTGAAGACAGCTAACTAAATTCTTATTGTACCTACCTAATCACTAGGTGTAAGGTAACTGTATTATTTTACTGCCGCCACTCGATATCGGTGAAGGAACATTGTACGGATACTGCTAATCTTAGAATCTACCATCATCCGGCCTAAACTATCTCTCTTATAGTAATAGGTGACAGTTAAATATCAAATTATTACTTTTTACTTAGGCTGTTCACGAAACACTTAAAGCAGCGGTGGCACAGCGGCATTGGCATCGCTTTTGAAATATGTATGAAATATTCGATCCCCGGTCGGTCCCACACATCTTTGTGAGAATTATTTCATCGCCGCCGTGCAATACCCGTGAAGGAAAATAGTTACAATACTAGCTTAACTAAGAACTAATCATTCGAGAACATGTGACATCCGGCAACCCACTCTTGGCCATCGTGAATGATTAAGGCCTCACGATGTCCAACTCTCTAAAATCTTAAGATACTTGAGAGAGGATCTGTGCCCATCCGTGCCTGTTTCTCCACTCTCGTTGCCTCTTGCACCATCAGCCCGTGTTAAAAGACTGAAAGCACCTAAAGTATTAATGCACCTGGGTGTAGGTACAGACTTATAGTCAGTTCCGACAGGTCGACTACCCAGAACTTAGTTAAATGAATTAGGTACTTAATTTTTAAATATGGCGACCACCGCACCTAGCCTTGGGGACAGTAATTATAGGTTACTCGCTGTCATAGCCCCTTTGTACATTATAAATTACTGTGGGGTTGCGTAAAACCTCCCTCAGTACATACTACAACCCCTGTCTTCGTATATAGATGGTATATTATATGCAACATAACTAAATAATTACTATTAAATCTCAGAATCACAAAAAATATGGAAACTTACGTCGAGTCTTCACGTCACTAATTCCACGAAGTCTTAAAACGATAGTCTTGAATCAGTGCGTCCTACCTATTATTAACACACGGAGCCGAAACGTGGACACTCCCGATAGGACTGGTCCTTAAATTTAAAGTCGCTCAGCTGGCTATAGAAAGGGCTACGCTCGGAGTTTATCTGAAGGATCGAATGCGTAATTAAGAGATACGACAGAGAACTTGAGTAATCGAAATAGGTCACTGGATTAGTAAGCTGAAGTGGCAGTGGGCCGGTCATATCTGCCGCAGAACTGACAACTGCTGGGGTAAACGAGTTCTTGAGTGGAGGCCACGGAGCAAACGTAGCGTAGGACGCCCTTAACTAGTTGGAGTGACGATCTCTGCAAGGTGGCTAGTCAGAGCTGGATAAGAATAGCAAGAGTGTGCTCAGTGGCGTGCTAAAAAGAGAGCTATGTCCAGCTGTGGACTAAAATAGGTTGATAATGATGACAATGAAAAAAAATACGCCTTCAAAAATTGGATTATTTTGGAATAAAATTATTTCAAACAAAAAGAGAATTTAGCAAGTCCGACGAGAAGTTATACCCATAAACACAAATGCAGAAAATCATTTGAATTGATAACCTCCAACAATTTTAAGGTCGGTTAATCATTACCATTAAATCTGAGATCCTTTATTAAAAGTGTGACTCATCGTCAGCGTATTTTAGTCCACTGCTGGACATAGGCTTCTCCTGAAGCCAGTCACTGAGTACAATCTTGCTACTCTCATCCAGCTCACCCCCTTGCAGAGATCCTCACTTCACCTAGTCTGAAGGCGTCCTACGCTACGTTTGCTCCGTGGTCTCGACTCAACAACTCGTCTACCACAACGGTTGTCAATTCTGCAGTAAATATAGTCACATATTAAAGACATGAAAATTCACTTAAAGGCAAGGTCTACCTTGACTAATTATTACGGCATAAATTAACAAACAGAAATTTTGTGTAGTGTTGCTACTCTCTGGTAGATGGCGTTACTTGTACCTTAGAAGTTTGAAGTAACAACTGACGGTAAATTATTTTAATTGACCTACAATTATATATAAATATCGTTCTTATAATCACTCTAATACCTGTCCCTTTATTTGTATTACGTAATATTAACTTGTCATTCTTCCTGGTTTTGTTGTATTTATTTAGGTACAATTAGATAAAAACCTGCTTAATTATTCGTGGAATGTTGATTTATTTACAGCCATTTTGTTTAAATATAATTGTTTTCACGTATAAACAATAGATTTAATGATATTTTTAGGTATTCAATGAGTTTCAGCTACTTGCGAATTAAAAAAATACAGTACCTAACACTTACCTTTATTTAAAAAAAATATTTTGAAATAAAACTAGACCGTACTTTTTAACGGATTTTATCGCGGTTTAAAATCTGTTAAAAAGTAGTTTTATTTCAATGTGTGATATTCGCGTAAATCTAAGACAATACTATAAAAAAAAACATTTTATATATTTTATAGTAGCTTATGTAGTCGAGCGATGTAAACCGTCCGATTGGGCTATACTGTGCCCGGGAGGTCGCGGGTTTGATTCCCGCTCGGACAATCTTTGTGTAACAACAAAGATTAGTTTCGGTGTCTGGTTGGTTGAGGGACTACCCTCCGTGCCTCGGAGAGCACGTTAAGGCTACGGTCCCGTTGTCATTTAACACATCTATGACAATCGTTACATGTAGTCAGAAGCCAATATTCTCTGACACCTGGTCTACCTAACCATCTCTGCTACTGGTTCCCTACGGGTTTCGAGGTCAGATGGCAGTCGCTCGTATAATTCTGGTAGCTAGCCGCATCAGGTTAGACTGGGAGCCGACTCCCATAGAAATGGGAAAAAAGGCAAGGGGAATGATGATGATCAGATCACGTTAAAAACTTCTTCAAATCTACTGTTCTAACACAACAATTTTCATCACATTTCAACCCTTTTGTCCCACTTCTGGGACTTCTTCTCTGAACTATCTTACGAGTTGAGTTTAGGCCTTAATCCACACACGCTGGTAAAAAAAACATAAAAGTGAAGCCACGACCGGGGATCAAACCCGCGACCTTATATCAAAGGCGAGGCAGAAACCGCTGCGCCTCGCTGATCTCCTGCACCGCTGCAGATAAATAAATAAATAATAATAAATAAATATTCTGGGACATTAACACACACGGTCATCTGGTCCCAAGCTAAGCAGAGCTTGTGTTATGGAAACCAGATAACTGGTACATTATATACTATACATATAATACTTTTCTTTTGTAAATATATACTTAAAATACCTAGATATTTACACCCAGACTCGACACAAACACTAATGTTTATCTCGGGTAGGAATCGAACCCACGACCTGCGGCGTGAAAAGCAATTATCTTAACGATTACGCCACCACCGGCCTGTCATACGATTTTTATCAACAGTATTTGGTGTATAATAATAATAATAATATAATACAGTGGGACATTAACACACACGGCCATCTGATCCCAAACTAAGCAGAGCTTGTACTATGGAAACCAGATATCTAGTAATATACTATACATAATACTTATTCTTTTGTAAATACATACTTAAATATAGATAATTACACCCAGACACAAGACAAACAGACATATTTAAACAAATGTTTGTCTCGGGTGGGAATCGAACTCACGACCTGCGGCGTGAAAAGCAAGTATCTTACCCAAAAAAAATGTATAAAAAGCGAATAAAAATATAAAAATTGTGTTTACAAACTGTGGTCTATTTTAGTATTTCTCCTTACGTGCTAACTAAATGAAGTAGTTATTAGAAATTGGTCTATTAGCAGAGATTAGCCTGTCCATACTAACAAGTGTTTGCGGTTGATTATGACTCTATCAGCCGTCTTTAAAGACTTACGGTCTTATTCATAAAAATCTTTTAAGACTCGTAACCTAAAATGGACTTTGTCTCTTTCTTACTAGCATAAATGTCAAGATAACAAAGACAAACGAATTATAAACCTATTTGACGAGTAGCTATAATTATAAGACGTTTATGGGGTTTTATACAGCTAGCTTCACCTCGGGCTTTGCCCACACTTCAACCCTTTTTATTCTCCTCTCAACCATCTTACGGGTCGAGAGAGTTTAGTACTTAATCCACACACGCTGGCCAAGTGCGGGTTAGTGGATGCCACATGTCCTCGAATGATTAGTTCTTAGACATGCCGGTTTCCTCACGATGTTTTCCTTCATCAATTTTGAGCAGCGGCGATGAAAAAATTCACACATAGATGTGTGGGCAGAACCGGGAATCGAACATGCAACATTTTATTTGTAGGGCGAGGCCCGTAGCCCTGTGCCACCGTTGCTCACGGGTTTTGCCCGCGTGGTATTATAATAATGTATCTATCTCTGTGACTTTCGTCCAAATAATAATTTTAATAATATAGAGGGACATTAACACACACGGTCATCTGATCATCTGATCCCAAACTAAGCAGAGCTTGTATCTACTATGGAAACCAGATAACTGGTATATACATAAAATACATTTCTTTTGTAAATACATACTTAAATGTAGGTAATTACACCCAGACTCAAGTTAATCACACAAATGTCTGACTTGGCTGGGAATCGAACCTACGACCTGCGGCGTGAAAAGCAAGTATCTTACCGACCACGCCACCACCCCGTCAATCCGTCCATTGCAGTGGTTTTTGCTTGAAAGAGTAACAAACACCCATACCTACACACATTAAGAATAAGAATAAGATATTTATTTTGTAAAGACACGAGTGTACATAATACAAAGCCAAGCCTGCAATGAAGGTGTTGTAAAAATAGTTACTAGTGTCTACATGTCTTATTATTACATCGACTTTATTACATCCACACAATCTTTCGCATCTATAATATTAGTCAGAAGAAGTAACTTAAGATATAAAGTACCTCCCTCCTCAGCTGTAAATTCTTGAGTCAAGGAAAAAAAGAGATGATCAAATGTTTAGCAAATTGGAAAAATTCTCAAAAAGCGCCCAATAGTTCTCTGAGAAATGCCCGCGGATGGGAATTTATGGCGCTCATTGGGAATTTTCCCAGTATATGTACTTATAGATATTTATTTGACTATATTTTTGACCTATCGTGTTAATAAATGAAGAGTTTTCGCTGGCAATGGCATGTATTAACAAGCCGTACGATGCGGCTCCAATTGTTGCTGTCTCTAGCGTTTCAAGAAAACCACTGGAAGACGAGGATTTCATTTTCAACTTTTCGACGTTCAAGTCCATGTACCATAACCCCCAGGACCGTGAAGTCTGAAAAGTCTTCGACACGGATATAAAATTTAAAATGAACCGCAATAAATCCGTTGTAAAGTAGTTTTATTTCAATGTTTGTAATTCGTTTCACATTCACTTCACATCAACCCTTTTAATTATCCCACAGCTGGGTTTCTTCTTCTCTAAACTATCTTACAATTTGAGAAATTCGCGTGAATTTAAGAAAATAATAAGCAAGTATCTTATCGGCTACGCCACCGGCCCGTCAGATACATGATAATACCTATATACCTAACTAAATCATGAGTAATTTTCATTTCCTATGCCTATATAAACAGTTGTGTTGTATGGTGAAAACAAAATGTCAATTAATCAACAGATCTAGGTCTTGAATGGACTAGGCTAGGCACTGGTTTTTGTGATGAACTTCAAAGGCTAATGCGTGCGGCGGTCGAACTGCTTGATTCCACTGCATAGAATAAATTACCAACAGACGGGGTAATTGGAAAACCAGGTTCTTTGATACCTACGGCCTTATTCATAAAAATCTTATAGACCGTAGTCAAGATAACAGACAAAATTAAACGAATTATAAACCAATTTAAGCTCATAATTATGACGTTTATGAATAAAGGGGCTGCAGTTGGTATATCAAGGAATTTAAAAAAAAATACTTTTCTACTCCTACAATTATTATTCTAATTAAATAAGTAAGTATGCATTAAGATTCGAGCAGCAAACATTCTGTGTGATCGTCTGTATAAACTCATTTGTAAACACACTAGCTTTCCAACTGCGGTTCCATTAAACTCTTTTTTCACAGTCGGATAAAAACTATCTTTTGTCTTTTCCCAGGTCTCAAACTATCTCTATAGGTACCAAAATTCATCCAAATCGGTTCAGTATTTTTGGCGTGAAAATGTGACAGACAGACAGAGGTACGTATGCATTTATAAACTTTCACTTTCGCTTTTTTCGTATTATTTAAACTTATTCATTGTCATTAAATGTCAGTCAGTACTGAAATTTAAAGACTTACTTAAAGTTCTTAGTATCTTTTAAAAGTGTTTTAATTCGTAAGGTCTGGCTGTTCAAATTTGTTTTTAAGTAATAAACTAGAACTAACTAAATAGGTGTCCTTAAATGGACAATCAATAAAAAACTTATAAAACTGCTAACAATTTTATTTTAATCGAGTAACCCATCTCACTTTTATAATCTGTGTCCTCACTTCCCAGATATGCAAGCACGGTTGCGGCCGCGCAGGTTTTTCTTTCACCTCTCCCTCCAACATACGTCCATCTCGCTCGCTCCAGAAGAGCCGCGCGCCGAGGTTTTTGCCCCAAGCACCGCAGTTTTTCACGTTCACTGCTTTGAAGTTTTAAAATCATTGGGAGACTGGAAACGTGTGGATTGTATTTTTTTTACATTTTTCTGTTTTCTCTTGTTGGCTTTGACGTCATTATTTCTGTAAAAAAATATTACACGGTCAGAAAAAAGTTCATATATTAATTACTAGCCATTTGAATTTTTACTAATATTATAAATGCGAAAGAAACTGTCTGTCGCGCTTTCACACTAAACTACTGAACCGATTTGAATCAAATTTGGTATGGAGATAGTTTGATACCCGGGGAAGGACATAAGATTGTTTTTTTCTGACTGCGCAAAAAGAGCGATACGCGATAACCGACGAACGCGCGGGTGGAGACGCGATCGGAAAGCTTACTGTTTAAGTGTATCTACCTATAGTTTGCACTGTTACGACACTTACAACCATTGAAATGCAATGATAACAGTTTGCATTTTTTAGACGCGAGTCTACATACAAATAGTCTAATTTCTTTTTCTACCGTGCAGTGAATGACTGGCAACTAGTACTGAGAAACACTGCCAAAAAACTCAGTAGGTTTCTTTCTTTTTTAAATGAAGTACTTATATCTATTACATTTTTTTTAGTGTGTTGCATTTGAGCGACTTAACTCGAAGCGTTTGTATGCGTTATATAGTATGAAATTTTATAATACGCTTTCTTACTTAACGTAGATTTAATAATTATTTTAAATCTGTTATTTTAATAGTCATTTCCTTATTATTGTAAACTTAAATGTCGGTACTCCCCACAGACAAACAGTGAAAACAGTTTTGAAGGGTGATGCAATATTGTAATGTTGTGAAATAGGACCTAGAGAAAATAGTAGAGTCCAGGAACAGCGGTGGCGCAGCGGTACCGGCCTCGCCTTTGAAATTTAAGGTCTCGGGTTCGATCTCCAGTCTCGCTCGCACATTTTTGTGTGAATTATTTCATCACCGCTGCTCAACACCAGCGGAGGACAAAATCGTGAGGAAACCCGACGTATCTAAGAACTAAATCATTCGAGGACTTGTGACATCTACTAACCCGCAGTTAGCCATCGTGTGTATTACGGCGTTGACTATCTCAACTCGTAAGATAGTTGAGAGAAGACCCGTTCCCAGCTGTGGGACACTAAAAAGGGTCTTCTAGCCGTAATCTGGCCACGGCGGCGGACAGTTTAAGCCTTAGAAAAAGGAACTGCATAAGTAGCTTCATTCTTGAATAAAACTACTTTATAACGGATTTTATTGCTGTATATTTTAGATTCTAGATTTGAAAATTCTGGACGTCAAATACCTCAGTCCACCCGTGACCATGAAGTCTGAAAAGACTTAGAAATGTCGGGATCTAAAATCTAAAATATACCGCGATAAAATCCGGTATTAGTTATATTTCAATGTGTGATATTCGCTCTAGCTAAAATACTATTAAAATTAGACTTACTAATTAAATTATAATTCATGGTCACGAATGGACTAAGGACTTCTCTTAATTTAAAATAAACTGCTATAAAATCCGTGCTAAATAAATTTTATTTCAATACTAACGGACCCCGCAGACGTCGCCGTCGTCGTCCTGCCCGGTAAAGCAGTGCCACCTGCTGGGTTCGAAAATTAGATTAAAGAATACGACCTATAAGATTTCATAAAAATCGGTCAAGCTGTTTCGGAGGAGTTTTTTTTTAATTTTTCTTTGCGTAAAAATCATCCTCGTACTTCAAGGAATATTCTAAAAAAATAATTAGCGAATTCTTGAGTTATGCGCTTACCAACACATTGATGGCAAGCGCATAACTCAAGATGCGCTTGATTTGTCAGTAGCCATAGATTTCCCATGAAAATGTAACGCAACCAAAACAAGAATCCAAAGATCCCTAATACAAAGGGGTCTTCTCGGTTTATTCGTTATAACATTCTCACCCATCGAAATGGAATGAGCCTATAGACGCCTGTATAGCGGCGCACGCGCGCGCGGTCGGGGGTGAGCAGGGTTTGTAAGGGATTAATTCGTTAATATTGTCAATGAGAAAGTAATCATTGTTTATTTTAGAATAATTCGTGTTAATGTGTGATTTAACGAGGGAACTTTTTATTCCTAACCACTGACAAAAAATGGTGTTATTATTTATTTATTTATTTATTTATTTATTATGGGATAACAAACAACTACAACTTAAATAACACTAGTAAAAGCTTAACAAAATTAAGTAGTAATGTTGTAGTCCACAGCATTATCCTCAAATCTTAATATATATATTTCTTGTGTGCGTGTGTATGTGACTGAACTCCTCCTAAACGACTGGACCGATTTTGATGAAATTTTTTGTGTGTGTTCAAGGGGATCTGGGAATGGTTTAGATTCACAATTTTGCGCGGTACGAAGTTCGCTGGGGCAGCTAGTAGACATATGTAGATATTTATCATAGGTTGCCAAAAGAAAAGCATTACTAAAATTAACAATTTTTTAAATTACTATAGAACTAGCTATAGCTATTTAACCAAATCAAATTATATCCAAATTAATAACCAAATCAAACACGTAATTTATATGGTTTTATCACAATGGCAAACCAACTGCAATTATTATTTGACGCGTGATACAATCTTAATATATATATTTCTTGTGTGCGTGTGTATGTGACTGAACTCCTCCTAAACGACTGGACCGATTTTGATGAAATTTTTTGTGTGTGTTCAAGGGGATCTGGGAATGGTTTAGATTTACAATTTTGCGCGGTACGAAGTTCGCTGGGGCAGCTAGTCTAAATATATAAAAGAAGAACTGACTGACTTATCAACGCAGAGCCCAAACCGCTGGGTCTGGAGACTCCAAATTTGGCGCATAGGTTCCTTATGGGGTCTAGGGGTGCACTAAGAAAGGATTTTTCAAAACTCACCCTTTAAGGGGGTGAAACGGGGTTCCAAAGTTTGTATGGAGAAACAAGGTTAGTGAGATCAATTTCGCGGGCGAAGCCGCGGCCGGAAGCTAGTACTCAATAGTTATAATGTTTATTGTTAGTGATTTTAGTAATAGCGAAGCAGCGGTGGCGCAGTGGTACGGATCTCGCCTTAGAAAAATAAGGTCGCGTGTTCGATTCCCAGTCGTGCTCACAAATCTTTGTGTGAATTGTTACATCGCTTCTGCTGAATATCAGTGAAAGGAAATATCATAAGGAAACCGGCAGTCCGAAAACTAATTATTCGAGGACTTGTGACATCCACTAACCCGCACTTGGCCAGCGTGTGTAGTTTAAGGCCTAAACGCTCTCGACAAGTAAGATAGTTGAGAAAAGACCTGTGCCCAGCTGTGGGACTAAAAAGGTTTGAAGTGACACAGCGCCATGTAATATTTGTGTTAAGTGAACTAAATAATAATAATAAATAAATAATATAGAGGGACATTAATACACACGGCCATCTGATCCCAAACTAAGCAGAGCTTGTACTATGTAAATCAGATAACTAGTATAATAGGTATGGTGGTTCATATAGCTTATCCTTGGCCTTCCTCTTCCACGCTTTCCTTCTATCTTCCCCTCTAAGATGGTTTTTATGAAGGTGTCATGACGTTTAAGACGGCCCATCATCCTTTCTCTCCGGTTTTGAATGAATTCTATTCATTATCATCATTATTATCTTTTTTCCTTTACCTATTATCTATCTAGTTAGATTTAGATCACAGCTATTGCACTTTGCGAAGCTTAAGCAAGTCACCGTATATAAAATATCACAATATAAGTATTCCCCGTAACAATGCTACAATTTAACTAAATACTTATAAACTGACATAATGACACGAATAAGTATCATATACATAAGTAACAGGCAAATTACTCTCTTATTAAATTACTGACAATTTAACTACACATATACAATACAGTTTTATGGTGTGTTTGTATGTTTGAATTCGCTTATATTATTTTTATTTTTTATTTTATATAATACTTTTCTTTTGTAAATATATAAACAAATGTTTGTCACGGGTGGGAATCGAACCCACGACCTGCGGCGTGAAAAGCAAGTATCTTACCGACCACGCCACCGGCCCGTCTGACTGACGGGCCGGTGTCTATTTGATATGACTGTATGTAGTATATCACCAGTTATCTGGTTTCCATAGTACAAGCTCTGCTTAGTTTGGTGTCAGATGTTCGTGTGTGTTAATGTCCCACTATATATTATTATTATTAAATGCTCATCAGAAAAATCCCGTCTGGAACCGTACCCGGTGCGAAAGTGCCCATCACACACTCGCATTCCCTCTTCGTGGTGATGGCTAGCCTTAGCACAAGGTACGAACACCGCAGGAGTAACCTGACTTTTCCCTCATCCTAAACCCTACCTCCCCAATAAAGCGTTTTGCTTCCACTCCAACGACCCATTGTCTACCGCGAAACGAACAAACAGATACTCGGCGTCTAACGATGCGTACCTGAGTAGCTTCCCAGGTCGCCGCTTCGAATTTAATTAAAACATACAGTTAGAAACACCCCCTATATGTCTTTTAAGCTCATTATAGCTAAACTAGGTTTATAATTCGTTTGTCTTTGTCTGCCACCTTGATATTTATACTAGTCAGAAAGAGACAAAGTCCATTTTAACTAAAGAGTTTTATAAGGTTTTTATGAATACGGGGATAACAGTCAGCATTAGTTTTTCTGTGCTTTTCTCATAATTTTTAATTCGTTAACTATTCAAGCGCTTTGCTTCCACTTTTATTATACGTACTATCCAGTTGTGGAATTCACTGCCGGCATTTATGTTCCAGATAGCTTTAATCTGGCTATCTTCAAGTTACAAGTGAATCGGTATTTACTGGGTAAGCGCGTTCCATCGTAGACTACATCATTGCTACACATCAGGCAAGTTGTGGTCAAGCGCAAGCCTATTACAGGATAATAAAAGGTTTGCCTAAAAGAAAATTGAATGCAAATGTTCGACAAAACGCAAGAGCAGCGCTGGCGCAGCGGCACGTGACTCGCCTTTGAAATATAGGGTCGCGGGTTCGATTCTCAGACATGCCACAATTCACACATCTTTGTGTGAATTGTTACATTGCTGCTGCTCAAATCTGTAAAGGAAAACATCGTGAGGAAACCGGCATGTCTAAGAAATAATCATTCGAGGACACGTAACATCCGCCAGCCCGCACTTAGCCAGTGTGTAGGTTAAGGCCTTAACTCTCTCAACTCGTAAGACAGTTGAGAGAATACCCGTGCCCAGCAGTGGGACACTAAAAAGGGTCGAAGTGAAATATCGTATGGAGTAAGTAATTCAACGGTAGGGCGGGCGGCTAGTGTTAGTTCAATAAGTAGGATTATATAACGGACACGTGCAACCAATCAGGGCCCTCTTTAGAATTCTTAATTTGAATGAACCAATTAGATACCGTAATTGTTGTATTTAGGCCTTTTACAATGGCGTAATTAGGGCTATTTCTAACGATTTTGATTGTCACAACGCATGTTATCTAACTTGTAATTGATAGTTTAGAAGACTTTTTTATTGAATTCGACAATTTTAGGTAGGTATAGATATATGCTTTTAATATCGGTGTTTGGGTGGTAAGGTTCACTTTCGCTTGACAGGAGTTTAACTAGCAGTGGGACACTAAAAAGGGTTGAAGTGAAGTGATAAGTAAAAATTATTATTAACTAGCGGCCCGCCACAGCTTCGCCCGGGTAGCTTCAGCCCACTCAACAATTTACAAAAAATGTGATAAATAAAGAACCGCTCAACCGATTTTGTGCAAACTTCACATAAACTATCTACTAAATAGTCCGAACAATGCCTGAACATTTGGTTTGAATAGGTAAGCCCGTTTTTGAGTTATAAAATTACAACGAAAAGTGGCATTTTATATGTACACTAGCTGCCCCAGCGAACTTCGTACCGCGCAAAATTGTGAATCTAAACCATTCCCAGATGCCCTTGAACACACACAAAAAATTTCATCAAAATCGGTCCAGTCGTTTAGGAGGAGTTCAGTCACATACACATGCACACAAGAAATATATATATTAAGATATAGATAACTCAACAATGTTTGTTACTGTTTCATACAAAAACCGCCGCGTCTACGCTCGCGTGAACTACATATCATGCCCAGCAGTGAGATAAAAAGTAGCCTAAAAGTAAAGGATATCTTACAGTGCAAGAATTTTCAAATCGGACCCGTAGTTTCTGAAATTAGCGCTTTCAAACAAACAAACAAACTCTTCAGCTTTATAATATTAGTATAGACTAGCTTTCGCCCGCGGCTTCGCCCGCGAAATTGATCTCACTAATCTTGTTTCTCTATACAAACTTTGGAACCCCGTTTCGCCCCCTTAAAGGGTGAGTTTTGAAAAATCCTTTCTTAGTGCACCCCTAGACCCCTTAAGGAACATATATGTTAAATTTGGAGTCTCCAGACCCAGCGGTTTGGGCTCTGCGTTGATATGTCAGTGAGTCAGTCAGTTTCTTCTTTTATATATTTAAATATTTCGTGTTGTATGTTTCTCAAGGTTTGAGGATCAGGCTGTTGCCTAACAGAACCCAAATCATTTGATAATTTATACCCAATATTCTTGACAGGTATGTAAAACTGATACCAATTTGCATATATAAAGACTTCGTGCTATAATGGGCGCTAATATGACCAATCAGTCATTCGCGTGCTATACTAAATGAAGAAGGGTCTATTGACGACAGTTTTCAGGGTTCCGTTCTACACAAATACCGACAAAAGCGGGTAGACCGTACTAGCTCGAAGAGGGTTCCATTTCGGGTCATTTCCATTAATTTCATGACGGGCCGGTGGCGTAGTCGGTAAGATATGTACTTGCTTTTCACGTCGCAGATCGTGGGTTAAATTCCAATTCGAGACAGATATTTGCGTAATGAACATGTGTTTGTCTTGTGTTTGGGTGTAATTCTCTATATTTAAGTATGTATTTACAAAATAAATGTGTTATATGTAGCATATTATAAGTTATCTGGTTTCCATAGCACAAGCTCTGCTTATTTTGGGATCAGATCTGATAGCCGTGTGTTAATATCCCATGATAGAAAGAAGAAGAAAGAAAGAAACAACATTTATTTGACATGGGCAAGACAAACAAAATCAAATGATAAAAAAAACACATAGAAAGAGAGAAAAAATCACAAATAGAAAAAAAAGGAGTAAGTGTGACCCATCAGTGTCAAACATGGACATTGCTCAGTAAACGCTGTGAGTACCAACTAGAGGCGACCCACAACACTTATTTTCAGCAATGTCCATATTCCCACAGTGTGACGCCAGGCGCCAAGGTTGCCAAAAGATCAAACCTGCTTAATTTGTTTGTATGTACTAAGAAAAAAAAATATTATCTATCACCAACTATTAATTTAAATTCACTACAAAACTACAAAATTGAGTTATTTATTTAGAACAGATTTGATTGTGAAATTGATAGATAAGTACATTAAAACATCAATACATAATATAATAAACATGATAGTATATTAAAAATAAATAAATAAATAAATATTCTGGGACATCAACACTCACGGTCAACTGGTCCCAAGCTAAGCAGAGCTTGTGTTATGGAAACCAGATAACTGGTATATACTATACTGGTATATTATTATTATTATTGTTTTATTATTCAATAGCAGGGCAGCTGGTAGATAGTTTTGAATAATTGGTAGATAGTCTACCCTTAACTACCTTAACTGCTTGTTTGTATCGATGTGTTTGTTACTATTTCACGTAAAAACTACTGGAAGGAATTGGATGAAATTTGGCACAGAGTGAGATTTTAGTTTGAATTAACACATAAGTTTTTATCCCAATAGGTAAGTATTACGCATGCGAAGCCGTAGGCGGAAGCTTATTACTTTACATAAATTTTTGTGACTTCAAAATTGCAACAGAGATATTGGAAACAGTTTCTAAAAGTTCTCGTAAAGTAAAAAGAAATAAAACTCGTCAATTTCTAGGAAAAATTCAATTTGTTTAATTAAATATTTATGTAACCGTAGGCATAAACAAGGTTTGAGTTCAGTAATTACTGAGAATGAAATGGAATGACAAACCTACTCGTAAAACACAATTGGCTGGTATAAATATAGTATTTTTTATGTTTATACGTTTCAAAATTCAAAATACGTATGAGTAGAAATATTTTATTATATTTGTGTTGTTAACTAGATCCGATGCAAGTTGATTTTCATTATTCAAACCGGTCAATTGTGTGTCCGGCTACGCGGTTTCCTGTCAGCCAAAATCAACAACGTCGCGCCGCGGCCGCGAAGAGACTAAGGATTTGAACCCGGCCAAGTCCCAGCTCGAAGAACCTATAATACGCGGTTTCATATTACATTTCTTTTTTAATGAAAATATTCTTTGTTTTCTGGAGAGGGGCTCTAAATAAAATTATTCAATTTCTATTAACTAACTAGTGGTAGGCTTTGGCCGTGGTTAGTGACCAACTACCAGACAAAGCCGCAACGCCAAGCGGCCTTCCCGTGTTCCGGGGCGATGTCTGGTGACACCATTTATGAGACAATGCTCCTTGAGGGTAACCGTAACCTCAAGGAGCCTCATTTGACTGCCGCCTTATCAACGAAAATCATTCGTTATCACGAGTGAATCGGTATATTGGGTGGGCGCGTCCCATCGTAAACTACATCATTGCTTTATAACAGGCAAGTTGTAGTCAAGCGCAAGGCTATTGTAGAATAAAAAAATACAGATGCTCCTCTACCCAGTCGCAGAATCAATGACTAATTTCGTAACGTCCAACCAACATGAGGATCTTGAGCAATTAGGTATCTATAGGTGCCAATCAAATTATGAACAAAAAACACCAAGTTTTTCGTTTCACAAAATGACAAAAGTCGCCGAAAGGTCGCGTTCCACCAAATTATACTTCCAAAATACACATACCATATAATTTGACCCTATAATTCGTTGGGACATGATTTTTTTGTTTACACCATAATTGCGGTCCTGGATTCGATGCTCGTTTGTGCATCTTTCCGGTTTTTTATGAGAGGTTTTTGAATCGCGCAATAAGCGGATTCGGTGTCTGGGTCGTGCAATTTTTTTTTTTGAGTTTGTGGTATTAGTGGTAGTAAAAGGAGTTATAAGAAGTTCCGAACTTTTAAACTTTCGCGTTGCATTATTAATATTTATATTTATCATAAAGGGCAATTAATGTGCATTAATTAATAAAAATTAATCGGGAACAACAAAAAAATTTAGTTCCCGAGGTTCCCGAGGTTCCCAAGTTCCCACTCCACTCTGTCACACTGTAAAAAAATTTTTATAATAGAAAATAGACGTGATTGTACTATAACCGCAAACATTTTGCATATTCAAGTTAAATATGTTTTTCCCCTCATAGGTAACTATAATTAATAGCCTTCAACTCAATAGCCCATGTCCACTGCTGGACCGCTTTACAATCGAAGCACTAATTATATTGAATTTCTGTCACGAGGGCATTCCAACTGTCAGAACAGACGTGAGTACAGGTAATGACAAAAGTGCTAATCAAAATATTGGTCTCTTTACACATTCCTCCAGCAATGTGGATTGCGAAAGATTTTGTAGGTATACCTAATCCTTTAGTTGGCTTGCGCTTGACCACAACTTGCCTGTTATTAAGTGGTTTATAATGGAACGCGCTTACCCAGTAAATACCAAAGATTGCCATGTCGCAGTCGATGTATGTATTTAGTATTATAGATGTAATAAGAGAGAAAGTTTATATATATTTTGCATTAAATGTCATGAACGTATTACAAGAAATTCAAACTTTCCACGACTCCAAATTAAAAGAAAATTTTCGTATGAAATTTAAAAAAATACGATCCGACTTTAATATTTCAATAATAACTCAAAACCCGCTTAACCCACTTTGATAAAATTTAAACATAGGAAAAATAGGTTTCTTGGAAATTATCGTTCCCGAAATGACTAAAAAAAACCGGTCAAGTGCGAGTCGGACTCGCGCACCGAGGGTTCCGTACAAACCTGCAAGGTTTACAAAGTTCGTTCATTACGACAATCGAGTCATAACTATGGTATTTTTATTGCAAAATGAAATTCATAACATTACAATGGGGAAAGATGGAGGAGCATAAATTTAAGACAAAGATCTCTTTATCGTTTAAGTAATCCTTTATTTTATATTAACACATCATTTATCTATAATATAACTGAAACACTTATACTAGCCTTGCAGCAGACTTGCGAAAGTTCTTTTATTAAAGTTATTTATTTACAAAGTTTTTTAGTCACTATATATTTAATTCTTTAAATAATGTTGACTTAGAATTTTTTTTTCACGGGTTAAAGGCAATTAGATCTAAGTATTTGATATGAATTTCAACTTGATAGCTCTACGCGTTCATGAGGAAAAAAGTAATAAGTTTATATTTATTAAAAAATATATATTTTGTAATGTAACTAAAAATTTAAGGTTTTCGGAATTTTTCCTTTATGTGTGCTATAAAACGTTGCTTCATGCCAAATTTCAAGATTCTAGGTCGACTGGAAGTACCCTTTAGGTTTTGATTCCCTTGCGAGTTCTTGCGAGTTTCAAAATATGCAGCTTAAATTGCTGTTTCTTTTGATTGCGTTGACATAGAAGTTTGATTTTGTTACAGCTTAAAGGTATTATAGACCTGAGTATTTGGTATGAATTTCAATTTAATACCTCTACGCGTTTATGAGGAAATGGGTAGTAAGTTTAAAATTATTAAAAAAATATATATTATGTGATGTAACTAAAAATTTATGGTTTTCGTAATTTTTCCTTTATCTATGCTATAAGACGTTGCTTCGTACCAAATTTCAAGATTCTGAGTTCACGGGAAGCACCCTGTAGGTTTTGATTCCCTTGCAAGTGTCGAAAATTTGCGGCATAAACGGCTGTATCTTTTGATTGCGTTGGCTTAGAAGTTTGATTTTTTCACAGCTTCAAGGGACAGTAGACCTGAGTAATTGATATAAATTTCAGCTTCATACCTCCACGCGTTCCTGAGAAAAAGGGTCTTGACAGACGGACGGACAGACGGACAACAAAGTGATCCTATAAGGGTTCCGTTTTTTACTTTTGAGGTACGGAACCCTAAAAATTATCAACTTTGTAACGGAGCCTATTCTGAGATACTGTATAGGTAATACGTAGATTATACATAGATGTAGGCCGTAGCTACGTAGATTATATTTTTTATAATAAACTAGCGGACCCTGTAGACGTCGTTCTGCCCGGTAAAACATACCAACCCGGTATGATACTTAGACCTACCTAATATAGATTAGGTTTCATAAAAATCTGTCAAACCGATTCGGAGAAGTGTTTTTTTTCCTTTTTTCTCTGCGCAAGAACCATCCGACATCGCACGTTCTAAAAAAAAAAGACGGGTTGCACTCCGGGAGTGCCGGCAGAAGTGAAAACTTGATTATTAACATCTTAATCTGCCTAAACGAAACAGTAGGCCCAGGCATACATTTTCGCCGCGCCGTAGAGAGGGGATAGCTGTCTACTCTCCATCCGTCTTACGCTTTTTCGATCAGGTCACGTGTCCTGACGCGAGTTTAAGATTTTATACCCATTACAGAAAAAGTGCTCAACGCCGCTAAAGAAGTTTTCACTTCAAAAATTGCGAAGTCGGTTCAGCCGATCTCGAGGTTTGCGATTAGGACATTAGTCATTTTTATTATATAGATAGCACTTTTGTGTGTGTCTGTCCACGAGATGTCACTGAACACAAAATTACTAGACCACAGTGCTTACCGACCTAGACAGATGGACAAATTATATGGTTCGTTGTTACATAGCAGATAGAGATGGGTATATTTATAGATATAAGTGGGAGAGAGATGAAAATACATTGAAAGTACGAAATGTTAGTTTATTTAGCGAAGTAAAGTTAGTTTTTGAATTAGACAAGTTTTATTTTAATCAACAGATTTTAATAGAATTTGGCACAAGGATAGTTTATTAGCGAATATTTTGATTTTGTTTGCAATATTTCGCAATTTAGGTAATATAACTTTTGCGATAATCATAATAGTTATTTGCCATCCATTCCTATTTAGACAAAGACAATTTTAACAAATTACCTATGTAAGACTAAACCTTGATAAAAACAAATATGAAATTTTGAAAAAAGATTTAAAGAATGTATTAATGCTATGAAAAACCAATTTATAATGTATCAATTATAAGTTAATTAAATTTAATTAATTTATAAATTATAATGTACAATTTATAATTTATAATGTACACTCTCTATGTACCTACAGAGTTTAAAATATCTGTGATTAGAATTTCAACGAAATCAGCTTAGCACTTAAACTAATCATTCGAGGATATATGACATCCAGCGTGTGTATTAAGGTCTGAACTCTCTTAACTCGTAAGATAGTTGAGAAAAGACCCATGCCCAGATTGGAGACTAAAAAGGGTCGAAGTGTATACTTCAACGCACTCTAATGGGAATAGTGATCGAGCCGTAGCTCAGCCGAGTTGGTTACGTGCTTACTATGCGTTTCAAATAAGAATAGGAATGGACTCGCGGCTAACTTCATACCAAAATCTTGACGGGCTGGTGGTGTGGTCGGTAAGATACATGCTTTTCACGCCGCAGGTCGTCGGTTCGATTCCCACCCGAGACAAACATTAGTGATGAACATTTGTGTTTGTGTCGAGTCTGGGTGTAAATATCTATTATAATATATATTATATCTATTATATTTACAAAAGAAAAGTATTATATGTATAGTATATTACCAGTTATCTGGTTTCCATAACACAAGCTCTGCTTAGCTTGGGACCAGATGACCGTGTGTGTTAATGTCCCAGAATATTTATTTATTTAAATCAAAGCAAAAGTTGCGCCAGCACAAAATATCATATCACAGACAATAACATTATTTTGAATGATTGGAAAAGTGATTTATGTAAAAACGTTACATATGTATGTAGTTACAATACAGCTACCTCCCTAAGTAAATTTACGCGCTAGGATACCACAAACTTGTACACAAATTCATATACTTACACGGTTAAAAACACAAGTCTTAACTTATAACTCCGATTTTTGTAGTCGGAAGTTAATAAAATATGTTCGTACCTAAATTTTCGACTCCAAATGTCCAATTTTACTCGAACGGCAATAAGATATACGTATTTTTAATTTATTTTTGTCTAGATGTGATTATTATATTGAACAAACATTTTTGCTCACTGTACTAAAAATGTGAAGTTGTTGCGCATGTCTTATCCAATGCGCAAGATGGCGGATTTTCCAATCCTATTCTTATTTGAAACGCATGGGACGTAATGATGACACCAATCGGTGGTGAGGTGAAAAGCGGTTACGATCCGTTTTCGAGTTGATATGTGTGCTACGACCCTAATCTGTGAAAAAATGGCAGATGGAAACAAACGGAGTTTCCTTCACATAAAAAATTGTAGCATGTAGTAATATGGATATAGATGTAATATAAGTCTGTATAGGTACCTATAGTAACTTTTCATTCATTCAGGACCTTTTCATTATGAAGTGTTGCAGAAATAATTGAGACACGACAGTTGGCGTAATTAACTGTTGCTTAAAATACAATGAAGTAGGGTGGGGTCTCATTGAGAGAGTTTATTTTTAAGTTACCAGTCATTTTTGCTATCGTACTTTTTCTGTCAGCTTTCTTCAATCAAAAATATTCAATCGCAACTCAATGTATGTATAATAATATAGTGAGACATTAACACACACGGCCATCTGATCCCAAACTAAGCAGAGCTTGTACTATGGACACCAGATAACTGGTAGTATACTACTTATAACACCTTTCTTTTATAAATGCATACTTAAATATAGATAATTACACCCAGACTCAAGACAAACAGACATGTATCGACAGATATGTATCTTTATTAACAAATTTCACAAGATTACAATATTTCATTGCCCCACAAAACTGTTTCCACAGTTTGTCTGTAGGTACACATATTCAGGTTAACAATAATTATAACAGTGCGTGAAATTTTAACACACTATATAATAGGTCAATATAGGTGTTCACTTATACAGTATTCAAATGGCTAAGTAAGAATTGTTTGAGTGATTTTACTAACAAATTTTTATCGTCCATATCCCTAATGTTGGCTAGCAAGCTGTTAAGAAGATAAGGTATTCTTGTGTTATGTATGGTTACAACTTTTGTTTGATGCGAATGCTATATTAGTAATAAAAGTTGTTAATTGTCCTATTTAGGTCCTACGATTGTAATAGGTACTAGAGATCTTAAATTAAACTAAAGTGGACTGTATAAATAGGTGTATTGGTGCAAAATAAAATATTGAAACAACAAGTGTCGCGGGTGGCGCTTCTACGCAGAGTGTTTTTGAGGCGCAGCGTCGAACCTCGGCCGCGCACCGCGGTTTTCCCCCTTCGCCCGCGCATCTTGCATGTTGATGCATCGACAAAAGTAATGTAAGATCAAATGTAGATCCATGTAAAATTTTTGATAACTTAAACGCTATACATATAGGAGTTTACACAATAATTCATGATCGAATACAGATATCTGATAACATAACCGCTGTAAATAACGCCATACATCACAGTAAAACAGTAAAATAAAAAGCTTTACAAAACAAAAGGCTGAGTAACGAAGCCGTGCACACTGCTATACAGCCACAATGCAGCTTCAAGTGCACTCGAAAGCTCGAAAGCTCTAGTACAATTTGTAACGAACAAGTGCGCTATCGATAAATACAAGTGATGAAGGGAATGTTTGACATTATTTTTTATTCTTCGTTAGCCTGGCGCTTGACTACAACATGCTTGATATTAAGCAATGATGTAGTCTACAATGGAAGGCGCTAGCCCAGTTTACAGATTCACTCGTGATTACGAATGTTTACCGGTGAGAAGGTGGCAGTGGAATGAGGCTCAATATAGTTAGAAATTATAAAGGGGCAACAATTCGACGAGAAGACCGCTATGCGGCGCGGCTTGGTCTGGTGGTCACGGCTGAAGCCTACCCCCAGTTAATTATCAATTGATTGTCACCTGATTTGCACCACCCGGGGACCACGTGTGGGGATACAGATAAAAGGTGCACTTCCACGGACGGACGGACTAGCCTCGGCAGAAACTACCTACCAGTACCTAAAGCAATACACAGAAATCATGTGTAGGTGGCAGTGGCGAAGAGTCCTTATAACACAATTCCCACTGGCTTCCCTTTAAGAATTGGTCAATATAACATACATAAATTACATAATTAAATAATATGTGACGCCTGAAAGTTTTGAGTATCATCAAAAATGTGTATGTTTCCTTAATAAGTATAAGTCTGCGTAGGTAACCAAGAAATACACACACACACACACACACACACTTCAACCCTTTTTAGTGTCCCATAGCTGGGCACGGGTCTTCTCTCAACTATCTTATGAGTCGAGAGAGTTTAGGCCTTAATCCACACACCCTGGCCAAGTGCGGGTTGGGAGATGTCACATGTCCTTGAATGATTAGTTCTTGGACATGCCGGTTTCCTCACGATGTTTTCCTTCGCCGTTAATGAGCAGCGGAGATGACACAATTCACACAAAGATGTGTGGGCGCGGCCAGGATTCGAACCCACGACCTTATTTTTCTAAGGCGAGGCCCGTACCGCTACGCCACCGCTGCTCTAACCAAGAAATACTTGTCATATAATTTGCTCCGTCTTCCCTTTTCTAAATTTCCACCCTCCGCCACTGGTAGGTAGGTTATGTTGGGTGTAATACCTACAGACGTAAACTGTGTTCCTTGATGCTTAGTAAATTTTATACGTCGAAAGTTTGAAAGCCTAGAGACATTCAATTTCACAAACAAAACATTTCGCTTTACGTTTCTAGAGCACTCTGTGACGTTTTAAGACAATGTATTTTGTTTAAATTTCTTTTTTTTACACGTCACGACACGATTCTTGATCGTAAACACAACAACCGTTTCATAAAACCTTAGTCAAAATATTTAGAGGTTCGCTTTAGATGTGTTTATAAGATTTATGTATAAGGCCGTATATCTCTCTGGATTTATCTAAAATCGATCTATCTAGATCGATTTATCGCCCCCGAAACCCCCTATATACTAAATTTTATGAAAATCGTTGGAGCCGATTCCGAGATTCCAATTATATACAAGAATTGCTCATTTAAAGATATAAGATAAGAAAGAGTCGTGACATCTAAATGGATTGATTGATTTTCCGCAGCGCTCTTGAAGCGAAAGCTTTTACAGCTTTCAGTTATATTACATTTGTTACTGAATTGACAATATATTTTGATAGTGTATTCCAGAAAGTACATGTTTACTTGACAGTGTAGGCAGAATTAAACTTATTCCACACATTACCTAATTTTGTATATTCTTTTTTATCTATAAAGAGTTGATTGTATGTCTCTCTATATCTAGAGAACGGCTGAATCGATCGATTTTGGAATATTTGTAGATGTCAAAGGAAGGTTTATACGCGGTACGAAGTTCGCAGGGGCAGATATTTTCCATAAAAATAAATTTAAAAAAACATAAAAAGCATTTAAGACATTTTGTGAATATTTGTGTCAAGGGAGGTACTATAATTATCAACAAAGGTATTGATTAGCTTTCTATGGTGTTATTTGGTGTATTTGATGATCGCAACCCCATGGGTTCGCCGACTAATATTTATTTTCAAGGTTACGAATTATTTTTTCTAAGCTAGACGCCAAGAAATTTAAATTCGTTACAAACTTTTCCGGAATTTCCTAATCAATTTTTTTTCTTACGAAAGAACGAACGTGTTAGTTTCTCCCTACTCGCTTACGGAAGCTTTTCATTATCAAAATACTGTTAAAGCTTATTCAAACCTATTTCTCTAATAAAAAATAAAAATAAAAATAAAAATCATTTGTTTCGGACCGGAATCCATAGTGTTAGTAACAATGATCTTACAAACTATGTTAGTAATAAGTAGGTACACACATTGCTATACAAATCGATTTACTGATAATGCCGTGTCCTTTATTAGATGGATGCGGATGATGATGATGATGGATGTTTATCCTAATAAACGTGACTAAGAAAATTTCCGAAAAAATCCTTTAAAAGGGAAATTGTAAATGTAAAATACTTCTGATACAAAATTGACTAGATAGGGCATGTAGAGGGGTCGCGTTGCTATGGCAACCGACGGGGCGGCGCTTTACCTAAATGAGGGGTGGGAAGGGAATATTTGGAGGGTGTTAGGTATTTTAGTTAGAAACTTCTATCTTCATATATCTATTAGTATTCCGACTGCGGCTCCACCCGCGAATGTCGGCTATTGTGTTAAACCAATAACCTCTTTTTGCGTAGTCGGATAAAAACTATCCTATGTTCTTCCCCGGGTCTCGAATTATCTCCACACCAAATTTTATCCAAATCGGTTGAGTAGTTTTGGCGTGAAATCGCAGAGTTAATTTCGCATTACAATATTAGTAGGTAAGGATTTACTAGGGGTAGAGTATCGTCTCAACGGTCGTTCGGGTAATGCGAAAGCGATACCGCGGCCTGGCAAGTGGGTTGGTAGAGCAACACCGGGGAGTTTTGGTGAGTAAACTTCTTCGAAGTCCCACTTAACCACTGTGTCACGCCCTGATGCAGTGGAATCTATAAAAGGTTTCCTCTCTAAAAAGGGGTAAAGTATCGTGGAGGGCACGAATTGGCTAACAAAGAGTAGGTAATATTCTTCTAGACCTACTCTAAACTACTATACATATGACAGTGCAGCTATAACCCCCTTCCTCCTCTCTCCTACAAAGTTAAAAATAACTTGTATACAACTCTAAGAACTAATTATTCGAGGACATGTGACATCCATCAACCCGCACTTGGCCAGCGTGTATATTAAGGTCTAAACTCTCTCAATTCGTAAGATAGTTGAAAGAAGATCTGTGCCCAGCAGTGGGACACTAAAAAGGGTTGAAGTGAAGTGCCTTACAAGGTCCATGATTGTTACTGTAATTTACCATTGTTTACCATTGTTTTCACCACCTATACAACACTATGGATTCAATAAAGATTTTCCCCCGTATTCATAAACGTCATAAATGCTCATTATAACTTAAATAGGTTTATAATTCGTTTGTCTTTGTCTGTCATCCTAACATTTATACTAGTAAGAAAGAGACAAAGTCCATTTTAACTAAGTCTTTTATGATTTATATGAATATAATCGTAATATTATAAAGCTGAAGAGTTTGGTTAAATGCGCTAATCTTAGAAACGACTAGTCCGATTTGAAAAATTCTTGCACTGTTAGATAGCCCATTTATTGAGGAAGGTTATAGGCTACTTTTCATCCCATTACTGGGCATGATATAAAGCTAGTCTTATTATATAATAGTTTCATGACAAAACCTGTTCAAAAAAATCATATGAAAAATATACTCAATTCCGTAATTGACTTCTCTATTTTGTATGTCGGTTAATCAGAATCGTTTTAACTCTTGACACTGTGAACTCTACTTGACATTAAGGAGTCACTACTGTTTATTAGATGGTAGTCTTCGTTTTACCGACTTAAAGGAGGGGAAGTATTCAATTCAACTGTATGTTTTAATCTATGTATAAATAATATTAACGTAAATATTGCAAGAACTCGAGAACGGCTGAACCGATTTGCCTGGTTGATTTTGAAATGTACTACATTAGGTACTGGTCCAAGAAAGGTTTAAAAGGTGGATACCCGCTACAAAGTGCGCGGGGGCAGGCAGTAGCTTAGTACCTAGATAATAATAATAATAGATACCCACTGTTTTACAATGTCATACATAAAATATTTTCTTAATTTTATACGAATTTCACACATACCTACCTACAAATAATTGAAAAATCTTATTCATAACGGATTTTATCGCGGTTGATTTTAGATTTTCGTTTCAGTTTTTTCAGACGTCATGGTAACAGGAGGACCATCTGTCTGAAAAGACTTTGAAACTTCGGAATTTTTTTTTAGACAAACCACTACAGCAAACTCTCAATTGCTACTCCAGTTCAGCCAGGATCGATAACGGCGCCTTGAAGAGACTCGGGATTTGAACCCGGCCAAGTCCCGGGACACCTAAACTGTCTTGGATCCCGCATTAATTTATTCAGAAAGATAATAGAAGGAGTTGGAGAGTTACATTGTCCACTCGAACAGAAACGTCGGGTTACAAAATCTAAAATAAACTTCAATAATAACGGTTTTAAAGTACCTATATTTCAATGTCATCCTAATAAATATATTTAGGTTTGGTTAGGTTAGGTTTAATGTCAAAATTTTCCTTAAAATGCTCGAAAATTGCAAAAATCGGTTGAATTTGTATCAATTTGACAGGTCAAATCTAAATATTCGCGTCTCTTGTGTCAACACTATTGCTAGCATTATCATTCCATTTTTAAAAATGGTTCACTTGCCAAGCTCGTCATAATATTATTAAGTTAAAACAAAAAAACACTATACAATCGATGTATCATATTTCATTGCACCATCTCCTTCCTCCCTATATCAATATCATTAGTTAGAGCGAGACAACCATCCTTCTTTAGCTACTACTAGAAACAACTTTTAATGATATGCAATACGACCCTTCTTTATTCTTCTATCCTTGTCACTTATACGTAAACTGTATTAGAGTAAAAGAAATAGTTATAAGCAATGGTGCTCTATTTCAAAATTACATTACGAAGTAGATCACGCGACCAAGTAAGAAAGACCCTTTGGTTCGAATTAACCGAGTTTTAATCAGGTGTTTAACTGATAAACTTAAGGTTTGTATTACAAAATTCTGTTTTTAATTTATTATTATAGGTTAAGCAGTCGGTGGAGATGGGTTGTTCAGTATTTTTAGTAAAAATCAAGGGGAGGTTATAGCTATGGTTATTTTTCATGGTTTTCTTTTGATAAATGGTGAGGGAATAAATTTTATTTATAGTTTTAGTTGACAGCTTGTTGTAAATGACGTTTTAATGGTGTTTGTATTTATTGTGGAAGTGGGTTGTGATTTGTTTGTAAAGAAATAGGCAGGCTATTCTACGTAAACCCATTTATAGGTATATCTTTTCATGTATATAAGACTAGTTTCCGCCCACGACTTCACCTGCGTGGTAGGTATTTATAGGAATAAAAAGTAGCCTATGTGTTAATCTAGATCATAAACTATCTCTGTGCCAAATTTCATCCAATTCCGAACAGTAGTTTTTGCGTGAAAGAGTAACAAACACACCTATATCCATACACCCAGGAAATTTTACATCCATTACAAAGTTTCGCCTTTTTATTATTATAAGAATAGTAGGAAGTAAAATCTTATTCCCCCATCCCCGTTCTTTCATCGGACAAGTAGAGGTACGGCTATGCGCCACCGTTGCATGGTGGAAGTTCCACGGGTACGCACAAAACGCTTTCCTTCGACTTTTATTGTGCGAACTACTAAGTTGTGGAATTCGCTACCGGCATCTCTCCCGATAGCTATAATCTGCCTGTCTTCGAGTCACGAGTGTATTGGTATTTACTGGAGCTTTACTGGTACTTTAAGCGCATTCCATCGTAGACTGCATCATTGCTTCACATCAGGCAAGTTGTGGTCAAGCGCAAGCTAATTATAGGATATAAAAAGTAAATAGGAAGTAGGACCACCTTCTCACCGATAATAATCATTTGTAATCACGAGTGAATCGGTATACTGAGCTGACGCGTTCCATCGTAGACTACATCATTGCTTAACATCAGGCAAGTTGTAGTCAAGCGCCAGCCTATCGAAGAATAAAAATACCCTGACTTACCTGATTAACTGACATACGAGTATTAACACACAGGGTCAAACTGCTGGGTCTGGAGACTCCAAATTTGGCACATAGATTCTGTATAAGGTCTAGGGGTGCATTAAGAAGGGATGTTGATACTTGGCCTGTTGTGGAAGGGTACCCTTAATAAAAATAAATATTGAATTGAAGGAAGGACGTTTCAAAACACACCCTAACCAGTTCTTTTATCCACAATAGACTTGCGCTTGACCACAACTTGCCTGATGTGAAGCAACGATGCAGTCTACGATGGAACGCGCTTACCCAGTAAATACCGATTCACTTGTGACTTGAAGATAGGCAGGTTGTAGCTATCAATAAACAGAGATGCCGGTAGCAAATTCCGTAACTTGGCAGGTCGCTCGATAAAAGTGGAAGCAAAGCGCTTTGTGCGTGCCCGGCGGATTTCCATCCTCGTTAAACCCTGATAGAGCAGCGGTGGTATCTACCTCGTTTTTGAAATATATTTTGCAGGTTTCATCCCCGGTAGTGCCCACACATCTTTGTGTGAATAGCTTCAGCGCCGCTGTTTAATATTACTAAAGGAAAACATCGTGAGAAAACCGTTATGTCTAAGAACTATGCATTTACGGACATGTGACATCTATTAATCCGCACTAGACCAGCGGCAGCAGGTAAAATTCATTTTACACAAACTTTTCGCGCTAATTTCAGCTTTCGCGATAAGCCATTAACCTCTTTTTGCACTCAGTTATAAACTATCTAGATAATGCTCATCCCCGGGTCTAAAACTATCTCCTTACCAAATTAATTACAAATCGGTTCAGTAGTTTCTGCATATTGTCCTGGCCTATAACTCTCTTACTCATATCTAAACGTCTTTAAGCTTACCTATATTCTATCTTATCTATATCGGTGAAGGAAAATATCGTGAGAAAACTGGCGTGTCTTATCATTCGATGACATGTGACATCCACCAACTCGCACTTGGCCAGCGAGACTCGGGTTGTGAACCCGGCCAAGGTCCGGGACACCTAAACTGTCTTGGATCCCGCACGAATTTAATCAGAAAGATTATAGGAGGAGTTGGAAAGTTACATTGTTATAAATGTACACATTGTACACACTATATACATCAGGTTATACATTACCAGTATAAGCTGATCTCGCACTATATAGGGTTTCCGTACAACGAGAGGTCAACTTATATTGGAAATGTATAGCTTCATGTATAGTCGATCGATGCAATTGTTAAAATTACGGAAAGCTGATAGAGCAGCGGTGACGCAGCGGTACGGGCCTCGCCTTAGGAAAATAAGGTCGCAGGTTCGAATCCTGGTCGTGCCCACACATCTTTATGTGAATTGTTTCATCTCCGCTGCTCAACACCGGTGAAGGAAAACATCGTGAGGAAACCGGCATGTCTAAGAACTAATATCATTCGAGGACATGCGACATCCACCAATCCGCACTTTACCAGCGTGTGTGGATTAAGGCCTAAACTCTCTCAACTCATAAGATAGTTGAGAGAAGACCCGTGTCCAACAGTGGGACACTAAAAAGGGTTATAGTGAAGTAAAGTGATGGATGCTAACGGCCAGCGACCGATTGCCATGGCGTTCTAAAGGGGAAGCCTATGGACAGCTGTGGACATCTCCAGGCTTATTATGATGTAGGTACATATTATGTATGTTCATCTATACCTATAGTGTCTTATAGCACCATTGCGAAGCGAGATCGGGTCACAAGTATCTAAGTAACATTTTCGCCACCCCACAGTTTACCCCAGCTTCACAACCGAATAACCACACACAATACTATTTGATTTAACATCCCTTCTTTCAAGCAATTACACTTAACAATAACCAAATTGGTCCTTTTGTAGAAAATTCTAGATAATTTTCTAGTTCAAACTACTGGAAGTATCTTCTGTTAGCGCTTTTGTTGTCTAACTAGCTTTTTGTGTTCGCACGCTTTTATATATCTTAATAAAACTAAACTGACTGAATACATCAGAATCAAAGGAACTATATTCAAACATAGCGATCAAAGTGAGCAAGTTGAAGTGGCAATGGGAAGCCACATCGCTCATAGAACTGATCACCGCTGGGTAATAAAACTGGAGACCAGGTAACAGACGGTGAACTTGTAGTGACTGTTAAAATCACGGGAAAATGACATCGACGCAGACTAAGAAAATATTATTAATATTTTGGAACGAAGTTCCTTATCGCGCGTTGTGAAAGGGGGTTAGACGGAAAAATTTTCTTACGAAAAGTTGTCACTACACTTTTTGCTATAGTAAGCTATTGTAAACTGTGCGGCGTGCGCCAAGCCAATTATTACGAAAATTGAGCCTACTGATTACATTGTATTTGTTAATAATAAAAAAAATATTATTATAACTTAAAAAAAATATATTACAATTCCTTCACTAATTAATCGAAAGGAACTTCGTTCCACCGGGGCGGGGGTCCCTTGACACCTCTCAAGTTTTTTTTGGTCAAGCGCAAGCCTATAGCAGAATAAAAAAAAACTTTTGACATTCATCACGAGCTCGATATTTGTCGAAAAAAATGGCGCATGTCGATTGAATGTCACATTAGAGACAGTATCACTCACGCATGACGCAGCGAGTGATCTATAGCAGTCGACATCATATTATGTTGATTTTATTAGTTTTCAATCGACATTCGCCTTTTTTGAAATAATAATATATTCAAGACCTAATCAATTCTTGCTAAGTAGGTATATAAATAATCTGATTCTCGGAAACGACTGCAATATTTTTCATGAAATTTAGTATTCAATCGGTTTGGGGGCGATTAATTTAATAAAACTATCTAGACATACAAGAAAAAATGGGTTTATATATTAATAGATAATTTAATTTACGATTTAATTATTTTTATTCTATTTATTTATTTGGCACACAAAACAGAATACAGTCCAAATTACAAATACAAAAGAGCGTGTTACAAAGGTTTAGTCCAAAACGGTATTCCAAAGCATGTGTACACAGCATGACACAAGACAACGTAAGTACATAGACACTGTGTTTAACAAACTGTGTTTTTTGTAGTAATAAAAAAAAGAAACACTAAAACTAAAGTGAAATTAGTTTAAACTTAATTAGAGAGAAAGAAAAATAAAAAGTAGTTTTAACAAAATACAGTATTAGAATCAGGTAGCTAAATTTATAGTGATTTTTGACATTATGTGTCTAACTTTACGCCTGAAAGTGAGCAATCTGAGGTCGAAATTAAAAAAAAAAATTAATTATTTCTAATTTATTATATCCAAAAAGTAGCTACATATAAAGTACACACGATCTACTCATACACACAATCTTGCTTATGGAAATTAATTAGAGAACTATTATTTTATGCGACCTTCCTCCTCTCTCCTACATATTGCTGTGCTCGACATGGTCCACTATTGATACCTAAAATTGTTATACTGAACACCTTATTTAATTAATATTGTGGAACGCTATACAGTATTGAATTGAATTAATCGATCTAGTTACGTATTGAGGCAATGAAAAACTGCTATATATGCAATACATTCAACTCTATGTATGTAACTTCTGCAAAAATTTTAAGTGCTGATTTTGTTAAATCCAACGAAAAAAACAGTTTGACCACAAAACCATTACCAGTATTTAAATCAGTTTTATAAACATATTATTTAATTTTATACAAAATCATTCGGTTTAAAATCGATTTCATACACCAATCATTAAATTTGACAAGCGTAGGTCCACCCCTAAGCACACCCCTATTTACAATTCCGGAAACTGAAATGACTATATTTTTTTTAAACCGCAGTCGCGACAGACGCTTGGCGCCTACGCAGGCGGCTTCGAAATTTGAATTTGAAATTGGAACGTAATGGCGACCCTGGCGGCCATCATTAAAAATAGATCATAGACGCGGATCAAATGATTTTGTGTAATTTTGTATCGTTTAATGCTTGATCTCTTTGTAATACTAGGTTTTTGGGGGTTAAGTTCTTTAAGACTGAGAATTAATTGTCTGAGAATGTCAGGTCCCGGCTTGCGTCTTTAAGAGGTACCCTTAAGTTTAGATAACACTGAACCGGTATTGCGCGCGTTCCCCTCTGCAGAGGTACATGAACAGTTTATATGCATTAAAATTTTCCATTTTTGTGTGTAGCTTACGTGCGTGTGCTGTACGTTCCTTCGCCTCCCCAAAAACTCACAGATATAATTTAGTATACTTATACTAGAAGATCCCATACTCATTGGAATATGGTGGCGTGGTCGGTAAGATACTTGCTTTTCACGCCACAGGTCGTGGGTTCGATTCCCACCCGAGACAAACATTAGTGACGAACATTTGTGTTTGTATCGAGTCTGGGTGTATCTATTATAAGTGTATATATTTACAAAAGAAAAGTATTATATGTATAGTATATACCAGTTATCTGGTTTCCATAACACAAGCTCTGCTTAGCTTGGGACCAGATGACCGTGTGTGTTAATGTCCCAGAATATTTATTATTTATTTAACATAATTAATACCTTTTAATGAAGGATAACTACAAATAAATCACCTTCGTCCGTAGGTGCACACCTTTAATCCGAATCCCCACACCTGGTGCAAATCAGGCTGTAATAAACTGGTGGTAGGCTTCGACCGTGGTTCTTCAATGAGGTTTTCCGACAAAGAACTAAAGTTATCAACACAGCGCAAAGGATTGAAAGCTGAAATGGCAGAGGGGTGGCCACATAATGTTGAAGAACTGATAACTGCTGGGGTAACCGAGTTTTTGAATAGACCTCGTCTTGGCAAACGTAGTGTAGGCCGCCCTCTAACTAGGTGGAGTGACGATCTGCGAAAGATGACAGGAAGAAGACAGGGTGAAATGGGTGAGGCCTATGTTCAGCTGTCGACAGCTATAGGCTACTGATGGTAATGAATCTACAAGCTGCAACTTACTGAATTATTTCTAAGTCATTTCCAATTTCACTTTACTTGACACGAGATAAGAATTCGGGATAGGAATAGGGTAAACAAGCTAGTTAAATAACGTGATTTAAAAGAGTTAGGTAGATCTGTAAAATGTCAAAAATATTTAAAGACTAGCGGACCCCGCAGACGTCGTCCTGCCCGGTAAAGCAGTGCCAACTACCGGGTCCGAAAATAGATTACGACCGATTCTCGGACCTACCGAATATGGGTAAATTGGATTTCATAAAAATCGGTCAAGCCGTTTCGAAGGAGGTTTTCAATTTTTCTCTGTGTAAGAACCATCCTCGTACTTCAAAGAATATTCTAAAAAAAGAATTAGCAAAATCGGTCCAGCCGTTCTCGAGTTTTGCGCTTACCAACACAATTGGTGATTCACTTTTACTATACGAAAGATATTAAGATTAAAAAATAAACGCAAGAGTGGCCAGGATCAGGAAAAAGCGGAAAAGATGAAGGTTGGATTTCTTACAGTACATAACATTATAGCTTCTGTCTACGGTTTAATCTGGCGCTTAATGGGATGAAAAGTAGCCTATGTTTTTGGGGGCTGACTTACCTTCGTCCGTGGGTGCACACCTTTAATTAAATCCCCACACGTGGTCCCCGGGTGGTGCAAATCAGGTGACGATTAACTGGTGGTAGGCTTCGGCCGTGGTTAGTGACCACCTACCAGACAAAGCCGCACCGCCAAGCGGTCTTACCCTGTTCCGGTGTGATGTCTGGTGACACCATGCAGAGAGGGTAGGTCGGAATTGTTGCTCCTTTAAGGTTTCTAACCATATGGAGGCTCATTCTATGCCACCTTCTTACCGATAATTATTCATAATCACGAGTGAATCGGTATACTGGGCTGGCGCGTTCCATCGTAGACTATGTCATTGCTTAACATCACGCAAGTTGTAATCAAGCGCCAGCCTATCGAAGAATAAAAAAAAGTGTTAATCCAGACCATAATCTATCTCTGTGTCAAATTTTATCCGTTTCCGTCTTGTACTTTTTGCTTGAAAGAGTAACAAACATACATATAAACATATAAAATTCTCGTGTCACAGTTTTCGTTGCCATGCTCCTCCGAAACGGCTCGACCGATTCTTATGAATTTTTTTATGCATATTCAGTAGGTCTGAGAATCGGCTACTATCTATTTTTCATACCCCTAAGTGAATTTTTTTTTTAATAAATCGCGGTACGAAGTTCGCTGGGGCAGCTAGTACATTTATACAAACATTAGCATTTTTAATATATTCAATTCATCTTTACATAGATTATCATGTAAGTAGATTCTTTTTTAACTTATTTTTTCCCAACATACGTACCTACTAGTTCCTCATACGTTTTTTTATTTTCTTTTTTTAATCTGTTGTTACAACACAGATAATGACAGGAAACATTTAACCTCATGAATATTAAGTTTTAGGTACATACATAATCTGTGGCGCCTCAGCTAATTATGTTAATATCGTCTAGACGTGGTATCAACTCTATGGTCGGTGGGAATTCAGGGAATGGCTCGGCTTTGAAATATAGGTCGCGGGTTCGATCCCCGGTCTTGCTTGAGCTGATTACCATCGAAAACAAAATTTGAGGTAATTCCATGTCTAAGGACTACACATTCGTGGATATGAACATCCAACAACCTCCACTTAGCCAGCGTCTGTGGATTAAGGACAAAACTCTCAACTCCTAAGATAGTTGAGAGACGACCCGTGCCAGGACACTAGAGGGTTAAAATTACATTTCAAATCTAGAAATCGAATCTGTGACTCCAGTTTCTGCTGTTAACAGGTTACCATAAATTGGTGGTAGGCTTCAGCCGTGGTTAATGACCACCCACCAGAAAAAGCCGCACTGTCTTGCCGTGCTCCTGTGTGATGTCTGGTGACACCATTTAAGAAGGTGTGTCGGAATTGTGTTCCTGTGTGGTTTCTTACTAAATGGAGCCTCATTCCACTGCCACCTCCTCACCGAAAATCATTCGTAATCACGAGTTAATCGGTATACTGGGCGCGGTCTATTAAAGACTACATCATTGCTTAAAATCATAAAACCTCATACCTGCTTCACGCCTACCTAGATCATGATCTTCATAAATAAATAAATAAATATTCTGGGACATTAACACACATGGTCATCTGGTCCCAAGTTAAACAGAGCTTGTGTTATGGAAACCAGATAACTGGTTTATACTATACATATAGTATATAGGGGGTTTCGGGGGCGATAAATCGATCTAGCTAGGAATCATTTTTAGAAAATGTCATTTAAAAAAATAATACCGAGCAAAGCTCGGTCATCCAGATATTATACTTAAAATAGATATTTACACCCAGACTCGACACAAACACAAATGTTCATTACTAATGTTTTTCTCGGGGGGAATCAAAAAAAGCAAGTATCTTAGGTACCGACCACGCCACCGACCCGTTTTAATATAATCAGCCTATTCTAGTCCCCGGCGGGACATAGGCCTCTTTAAAGCATACTGAGCGTAATCCCCGGCTTTTCTCAACCAGGGTCGCGATTCTCACGCGTTCGACATTTATCTTAGACATTTGTCAAACAAAAATGGCGATTTCTTTTGTTTTTCATTGACATCCTCCATTATTTCGACATTCGCGCGCTTTAGACATTAATCTCTAGTAGACAAATGTCGACAAAATGGCGGATATCATTGAAAAACAACAGAAATCCCAAAAGCGTCTAAGTCGTCGAAAGTGACAGAAACGAGGCCCGGTTCTTACCGGCCACCGCGCCCCACCCTGCTGAAATCGTCACTACTCTATTCCGTCCGCGTTATTTTCGTAAAAATGGGTACTTACAAAGTATTATCTTCAGAAATTCACTATTAATATCAATTTTCTTGTCACTACTACACTTTATATTTCAAATAACATGATTATATTTTGAAAATATGCATTTGCTTCCAACAAAACACTTTTAGGTACGATTTAATTTCACCACTGACACAATTGATATATTAATTATTTTTAACAAAATTTTACTAACTTCACTTGTATCTTTGCAAAGGAATCTACGAACGCGATTTTGACCCACTTCAAAACGTCAGATTCATTTGAAATTCTTCACACTTGTCAAGGATGACAATACAATAGTTTAATAGTTAATTTTATTTGAAAATCGAATTATAAAAACTTTTTATTTGCATCACTGAATAGTATTTTTTTTAATTTACGCGAATATCACACGGAATATCATTTTATCGCGGTTTATTTTAGATTTTAAATCCCGACGTATCAGTCTTTTCAGTTTTCATGGTCACAGGTAGACCATGGACGTCGGGATTTAAAATCTTAAATAAACCGCGATTGAAACTATTATAAAATAGTTTATATCAAAGCTTTACTTAATGTGGGCAACGGAATTTTCGAACGCAATTTTTGCCTTCTTGACAACGTTAGATTCATTTGAAATTTTGCACACTTGCCAAGGCCCGTTGACAAAAATTTACTATATTATTATTAATAGTTTTTCCCACTTTTACATGTCTGTCTGTCTTGCTTGCACGTTTGCGGTGTAATGCTGTCTCGATATGCGGTTTTCAACCCAATTATATTGGTGTACAATTTGTCTGGGCAAAGAGCATTAATTTGAGGTCAATAATAATTTTGTGACGCGCAGCTATAATATCTTATTAGATTTAAGTATTAGGTTTGAAATTTAAAAATTATGTTTTGAAAATATAATTTTGTAGCAGGATTGGTTTTGAAATAACATTCTATTTTTAACCACTGACGAAAAGTTTAGTGTAGATGGCCTTTAAATAAAATTAAGGTCGCGGGTTCGATTCCTGGTTGTGCCCACACAGCTTTGTGTGTATTATTTCATCTATGCTCAATATCGGTGAACGAAATCATCGTGAGGAAACCGGTGTGTATAAGAACTTAATCATTCGAGGGGTGTCATCCACTAACTCGCAGTCTATCACAAAGCTGATGTGTGTGGAATAAGGTCTAAAGTGTAACCCCGTATTCTTAAACGTCTTAAAAGCTCATTATAACTAAAATAGGTATATAATATCCATTTTAACTACAAGACTGTATTATATGTATAGTATATACCAGTTATCTGGTTTCCATAACACAAGCTCTGCTTAGCTTGGGACCAGATGACCGTGTGTGTTGATGTCCCACTATATTAAAATGGTTGGAATATACCACCAGCTTGGGACCCAGTGCTTAATTTACTTGTACCAAAACCCAAGCAAAATCCACTCAGAATTCAAGACACTGTGAGCTCAGTTTGCTTAAATCAGAACGCAACTTAAATAATAATGTTTGTAGGTAGTCAGTAATAATTGTGATTAATATTTTTTGACGTCAAATACGTCAGTCCAACTGTTACCATGAAGACTGAAAAAACTGAAACGTTGGGATACAGCCATAAAATATTTTTGTTTCAATTTTTAAGATTCTTATAGGACCCGAGCCCAGCAATGGGACACAGAGACTAGGTTAATTTACTTACTTAAAAAGAGATATTGGTTGAATAATATTGTTGACAGGTATGTCCATTTAAAAAGCATAATTGAATTATTATTTAACTGAAATAAATATCCTCTGTAACACTTAGTAACAAATTGCTTCACAAATGAGATGTTCATTACAGTTTACAACCACCTTGACCTTGCGCTTGCGCGGTTTGCCTCATGACGTCACTGATCAGGCAATCCAAGATGGCCGACTTCGTTTTCTACTGAAACCACAGACAAGATGCTTACTAGATACCACTTTGTTTAAATACTAGCGGCCCGCCTCGGTTTCGCACGGGTAAATATCGGTATTTATCAAAAAAAATATAAATTACAAATTTTTACACACTTTTTTGACAGACTTTCCATGCTTAGAAAGAATACTCAATTACGTCTGCTTTGGCAAAACAAACAACCAAAAGCATCTGTTTGAAAGCTCTCAGATACTCAGATATATGTAGGAGTTTGTAATGGTCGCGGTTGTGTCACATGTAGTTCCCGTGTCGTCCTGGTATATGTACTACGAAATTTTGTCTTGTGTCTGGGTGTGATTATTTATTTAAAAGTATGTATTTACAAAAGAAAAGTATTAAAATAAATGTAGTATATTACCAGTTATCTGGTTTCCATAGTACAAGCTTTGCTTAGTTTGGGATCAGATGACCGTGTGTGTTAATGTCCCATTATATTAATAAAAACACGCGGAGGGTTTTAGCGGGTGGAAACGTATCCTTTGGGAGTCTCTGATTTCTCATCATCACACATACACCGAAACAAAAACATCAACGGGACAGCTTCAAAATTTCTAATTGTCAAATTTTCGCATAGTGTCTTTTCTCTTGCCTTTTTGCCATTTTTATTGGGGTCGGCCAGTCTAACCTGATGCGGCTAGCTACCAGAATTATACGAGCGACTGCCATCAGACCTCGAAACCCTAAGGGAACCAGTAGCCGAAATAGTTAAGACCAGGTGTCAGATTATATTAGGCTTCTGACTACCTGTAACAATTGTCATAGATGTTTTAAATGATCACTGGGACCGATGGCTTAACGTTCTCTACGAGGTACGGAGGATAGTCCCTCAACCAGACACCGAAACAAATCTTTGTTGTTACAAGATTGTCCGGGGCGAGAATCGATCCCGCGATCTCCCGGGCACAGTATAGTCCAATCGGACGGCTTACACCGCTCCACTGCTGAAGTCGTCTTGGCATCTACCGCATCGAAATCGTTCATGTGCTATAATGACACAAACTTGTATACATAAACACACTTTGATTCTTATAACACTCCCCATTTTTGTCGAGGGTTCACTTCAACCCTATTGTCCTACTGCTGGGCACGGGTCTTCTCTCAACTGTATTACGGATTGTCAGAGTTCACACACGCTGGTCAAATGCGGGTTGGTGGATGTCACATATCCTCGAATGATTCGTTCTTAGACAGACCGTTTTCTTACGGTTTTCCTTCACCGACATTGAGCAGCCGTGGTGAAACAATTCACACAAAGATGTGTGGGCATGTACGAGAATCGAACCCACGCGGTACGGGTCTCGCCTTGGAAACATAAGGTATGTTTCCAAGGCGAGGCCCGTACCGCTGCGCCACCGCTGCTAATAAGCTATAACCGATACTAAATTAAAATAAAAAATCCATTTTTAAATTAGGATTTTAAATTTTATACCTACCTACCTAACCATCTCATTCTTGTACTAATCCTGTTCCCAATCTAATTATGTACTACATGTAATATAATATAATATGTTATCCACAAAATTATGAATATTAAACACGGTTTGTTGGTCTGACCATGTTTAACATTAGTCTCAAATTATAATTTAGATTTTGTTCATAAACCTTGAGACACACTGGCATATTTTATTATAGTAAAACAAAGTCTTATACATAGGTACTTTTTTCCAAAGATGTACAGTCCATAAAATCTAAGAAGTACCGTTTGACAGTTCTAATCGTAGTACATTTAGAATTTTATTTTTTGTATGAAAATTGTATATTATGTTATGTTAAAATATAATATCTTCGTAATTCAATTATTTTACAGGAAAGCTAACAAAAATAGTGTGAATTATGCCTCTATAAAGCTAATTTAATAGAAAACAGTGAAACGTCAAACGGTACTTCTTAGATTTGATGGATTGTAAGTTACGAAATAAAAAACAAAAAAATATACTTAAAAAAATATATATAACTATAATTTTAGATGATTTAAAACAAATTACGTTTATAAATTACGTAAAAAAACCTGCGTCTGAACAGTAATTATTATAGGTGATTGTAACAAAACTCCTCAGAAACAGTTCTACCGATTCTTATAAAACTTTTAGTGCATATTCAGTAAGTCTGAGAATAGGTCGTAATGTACATTTCTAGCCGATAACTGATAACTAGTATCTGTAACATAATAATTCTTCAAAGTAACAAACGAACTGCAAAAGTGATGTTTGTCTAATGTGGAAAATGTCACGAAGTAGCCATGCGTTTACTAGCTCGTAGATATAGTTAAAACAAATAACTTAAAATTATAATATAACTAGCTGCCCCAGCGAACTTCGTACCGCGTATTACTAATGTAATACGTGTGTATTTTTTAATGCCACATAATAAAAAATAAAAACAAAAATTTCATCCAAAATTAAAAAAAAAATGTAAGGGTGAACAACCCTTATCACTTAGGTATGTAAAAATAGATAGTAGACGATTCTCAGACCTACTGAATACGCATATAAAATTTGGTGAGAATCGGTAAAGCCGTTTCATTGTGACATGGAAATTTTATTTAATAGATAATATTTGCACACATATACACAGTGCCAAAATAAACAATTATATTTGCTTAAGTTATAGAAACTAAGAACGGATATACTACTTAGTGCATTTTTTTAGATACCTACAAACATAAAATAGATAATTACACCTAGAAACGGAACTAACAATTCTGCTCATCACACAAAGATTTGTCCTGGGCGGAAATCGAATCGACGACCTTTGGCTTAGCAGTCACGGTTAACTACGCCACCGGGCCAGATATCTTAGCTTAGCTTTGGGTATGTCACAAACCTTATTATACATCGGTATTAATAATTTTTTAAATTATTAGTGTTATCGCAGTTTTGGGAAAATATGGATCATTTTAATATATGGTATTACTAAGTGATTTTTGTTTGATTTTATATATAGATTACTATACTATCAATGTTATTAAATTTATGTTTAGGTCAATAATGTGTAATATTATTTTTTATTCATATTTTATCATAGCAAACTGGCCAAAATCAAAATCAAAATCAAAATCAAAATATGATTTATTTTTTTTGAGACGCGAGTCTACATAAAAATAGTCCAATTTCTTTTCCTACCGTGCAGTGAATGACTGGCAACTACTGAGAAACACTGACAAAAAACTCAGTAGGCTTTTTTCTTTTTTGAATGAAGTACTTTTTTAAAAGAAGTACTTATATCTATTACATTTTGTTTGTTTAGTGTGTTGAATTAGAGCGACTTAATTCCAAGCGTATAGTGGACTTTTACCGTCAGGTGACAATACAAGATTACATAAATATTAAATAATAATCTCTTATAATAAAAATAAATCCCTATTTCCCTTGGTCACACCATCACGTAGTCCTTGAAGTACAAGGATGGTTCTTACGCAGAGAAAAATTAGAAAAATTACTAATCATAATAATATTTTCACTACAAGTAAGTAAAAATATTTGCAAAATCTCTGCGTAAACTCCAAAATCATTTTTCGTACAAACCAAAAATCATTGATCGAACAGCTCCATCTATTATCGAATAGCGGTAAACAGCTAGCGCCACACACTTCACGCGCGGTAGTTTTGCGAACTACAAACGCCGTACATCAACACGACTTGACCGTAATTGGTTCAATTTGCTTATTAAAATAGATTTATTTTGTGTTTACATTGGTTTTAATAATGCTATTATCACAACTCTGTTATATAACACCCAATTATTGTGTTATAATAACTAAACGGTGTGTTTAAAGCAAATTATTATTTGTGATGTGTTAGTAAATCATTGTTAATTTATAAATTGTTATTAGTTAGCTTGTTAGCAATGTTAATTAGTGATTGCATGTGTAGGTAATATGTATCTAATGAGTTCTAACAGTATTCATAATAATCTTATAAGACTTTAGTTGAAATGGACTTTGTCTCTTTCTTACTAGTATAATGTCAATATGATAGACAAAGTCAAACGAATTATGAACCTATTTTAGCTATAATGAGCTTATAAGTTATTGAAGTTTTGCAAAGGATTAGCAAGCTGAAGTGGCAGTGGGCTGGCCGTATCTGTAGAAGAACTGATAACCGCTGGGGAAAGCGAGTTCTTGAGTGGAGACCACGTCTTGTCAAACGTAGTGTAGGACGCCCTCCAGCTAGGTGGAGTGATGATCTGCGAAAGATAGCCGGCAGTAGCTGGATGTTACAATCCGAAGACAGGGTGAAATGCCGCTTATTGGGAGAGGCCTATGTCCAGCAGTGGACTACTATAGGCTGATGATGACGATGAGGGATGATTATGATGAACACGTTTATGGGGCTAGTTAATACGTTTAATAGAATATTTATTCTATTTTTCCGACGGCGATTGACCGCGCGTATGTCGGTTATCATGTTAAACCATTAACCTCTTTTTGCGCAGTCAGATTAAAACTATCCTGTGTGCCCCGCGTCTCAAACTATCTCCATACCAAATTTCATCCAAATTGGTTCAGAAGTTTACATAAATAATAATGTTAATCGTTTTTTAGATTTTAAATTTTTCTAAATCTTCTCAGAATTCATGGTCACGGGTGGACTGAGGTATTTGACGTACAAACTTATTAATCACAACTATTACTGACTACCTACAAACATTATTATTTAAGTTGCGTTCCGATTTAAGCAAACTGAGCTCACAGTGTCTTGAATTTTGGATGGATTTTTTTTATAGTTTATTTCAATGTGTGATATTCGCGTGAGTTTAAGAAAATATTGTGCAGTCGTATGTTAACGGGAACTACATCAACTGCCGTCGGTCATTGAGGTACCACAATCACAGTTCACCAAACGTTCTTATTGTAACTTCACAAGGTTTCTCGTCGATGCATCACTTGATTTTGTGGCGATCTGTATACACCATTAATTCGGGCCGATGGCATGGTCGGTATTTTTAACCAACTTAAAAAAAGGAGTAGGTTCTCGATTGACAGGATTTTTTTATTCTGCAATATCATTTTATTCTGCAATAGGCTTGCGCTTGACTACAACATGCAATGATGAATCTACGATGGAATGCGCGTCCCGAGTATCGATAGACTACATCATTGCTTAACATCAGGCTAATTGTAGTCAAGCGCAAGCCTATTTCACAATAAAAAAAGGTCTAAGAAATATTTTTGCAATTCTCCTCTAAGAGGGTCAGCGTTATTGGCCTCGCTTTTCGCAGTTTCGATCCCTGTTCACGCCCACACATCTTTGTATGAACTATTTCAACACCGCTGCTCAATATCAGTGAAGGAAAACATCTTGAGGAAATCGGCATATCTAAAGAAGTAATCATTCGAGGATATGTGACATCCACCAACACGCACAGCGTGAGTAGATTAAGGTCTTGACTCTCTTAATTCGTAATATAGTCGAGAGAAGACCTGTGCCCGTTGATCTACATTTTTCTTCCCGATCGCCTCGAGCTCAATAATAGAAAAGTACCTATAAATTAATTAATTTATTTATTTCTTACTTGTAGAAAGATTAATGAATTAATTTATAGGTACTTTTCTATTATTGAGGTCGAGGCGATTACAATCGAAAGTCGATTATAGGTAAGTTAGTTTGATCATCATCATTCCCCTTGCCTTTTTCCCATTTCTAATGGGGGTCGGCTCCAAGTCTAACCTGATGTGGCTAGCTACTAGAATTATTATACGAGCGACTGCCATCAGACCTCGAAACCCGTAGGGAACCAGTAGCCGAGATGGTTACACCAGGTGTCAGATTATATTGGCTTATGACTACATGTAACGATTGTCATAGATGTGTTAAATAACGACCCTAGTAGTGGTGGACCTTGGTAGTCCCTCAACCAACCAGACACCGAAACAAATTTTTGCGACCTTCCGGGCACAGTATAGCCCAATCGGACGGCTTACACCGCTCGACTACCGAGGTCGTATTAGTAGTAGGTAGTAACTAGTTTAGTTTAAGCTAGTTTTATTACAGGTAAGCTAGTTTGATATTTAAATAATATCTGGCACGTTAGATTTGCCTAAGTAATTGACTGAATCTATATAAAATTGTCCATTTCTTTTCCTACGATGCAATGAAACATGTAGCAACTGCTGTAAATCGTAGAAAACTTAATTATAAGACCACTTCTAGGAAATCGGTAGGTACCACAGAACAGCAAACTACTTGACCATTTTTAACTTCATTTTCTGAATTCACAGTATAAGAAAAGTATGCAAATTTACTGCCGCTGAGTTAATTGTTTCAAATAATAGATAATTAATTATTAAGTACAATGTTGATCGGTACGTAATGAATTGCTTATTTGCATACTAAAGTTTTTAAGGTAAAGACATGTCAACATGTGGTACATGCTGGAACAACGTTTTTCTTGTAATTCAAGTTTAAAATTGATGCATATGCTTAAACATTCTAGAGGTTTATGATGAAAAAGCCGAATATTCAAATTGGTAGGTAACAATATGCTTACAATAACTAAAAAATTAATGCAATCATTCAATTTATTTACAACCTAAAGATATACGGGAGTTGACAGGCCGGTCGCGTGGTCGGTACGATGTTTGCTTTTCACGCCGCAGGTCGTGGGTTCGATTTCCACCCAAATCAGACATTTGTGTGATGAACACGTCTGTTTGTCTTGTGTCTGGGTGTAATTTATCTATATTTAAGTATGTATTTACAAAAGAAAATGTGTTTGTAGTAGGTATATTACCAGTTATCTGGTTTCCATAGTACAAGCTCTGCTTAGTTTGGGATCAGATGGCCGGATTTATAATGTCCCACTATATGATATTATAATTAGACAAGAAAAAGACCTTGAATAACAATCTCAGCATTAACCTAAATAAAGTTCTAAACAACTAATGCCTAACCTAACAGTCTATTAGCGCGAGATTCTCAAGTGAATAGCTTTAGGAGAGGCCTATGTCCAGCAGTGGACTCAGTAGTACCTATAGGCTGACGATGATGATGATAATAAACAATAAATATTCTGGGACATTAACACACACGGTCATCTGGTCCCAAACTAAGCAGAGCTTGTGTTATGGAGACCAGATAACTGGTATATACTAGGTATACATACCTAATAATATAATACTTTTCTTTTGTAAATATATACTTATAATAGATATTAACACCCGGACTCGACACAGACACAAAGGTTTGTCTCGGGTGGGAATAGAACCCACGACCTGCGGCGTGAAAAGAAAATATCTTACCGACTACGCCACCGGCCCGTCATCATCGTCATGATGATGATGATGAAACCGTGGTAAGTTGCCTGTACTTAATTAAACGACATTTTTGGAACCTATTCTACTGCTCGCCTTGACAGCACCTCTAGAGTTAGAATTAAAACTAAAATTTTACATCATTAATAACGTTTAAGTTAGAACAACCCTTTTTTAAACATTGACCAAAAAAATAGCATTATAATTAAAAAAGTATTGTACCAGAATAACATTTTTAAAATAATTAAAAATTCAAATTACTTAATAAAATGTTTCAGCTACTACAACATAGATGGCGCTAGTAGTCAGATGTAGTGTGGTGTAAAAAGATCTAACAAAATTTCTAGTTAGACTATACGTGGTATTCTAATTGGTAATTTAAAATACTCCACTTAAAATACTTACACCTTTCTTTACCTTTAGTAAAATCCATACGTGTTTTTCAACCGACTTAAAGAGGTCTCAATTCGACTGTTTTTTTTTTGCAAGAGGCAAGCTGTGGTCAAGCGTGGCCTATTTTAGGACAAAAAAACTGTGGATTGAGGATACCTACGTCATCAAAGTGGGTAATGTCCATATTCTTACGTTGTTATTTATAAACATCTTATAGTAACTCTTTAGTTAAATGGACTTTGTCTCTTTCCTACAAGTTTAAATGTCAAGATGACAGATATAATGAGCTTATAAGACGTTTATAAATATGGGGGTTATTTTTTGCCGTGATAATGTCTTTAAAATCGTTTTAGTCGGGTGACATGTTCAGAAACTTGTGTCACACCAAAACCTCACGAGCGCGATCGCAGGTATAACGAGAGAGAGACGGACCGATCTCCCGTCTCATCTCGAGCGCTGCCAGTCATTCCGTGAAACTTGTCACGCGGAATCCTCACGAGCGGAGGCTGGCATAGCGTTCGAGTGAGTAGACCGATCTTCCGTCTCTCTCACTCTAGCGGCATACAAACGAATGGAGATTTTCTCGTGCGGTTAAGTTTTCGAATAAGACGTTATCACGTAAACATCTCGATCGTAAACCTACTTTACAAACAACCAATTTTTTTATTTTACACAAAACACTTAAGTACATAGACAATTTATAAATAGGAATAGACGATGTACCTACACAGGCGAGCTTAATTATAATTAGAATTTTGTACTAGCAAACCATAAGTAGAGCAGCGGTCGCGCAGCGGTACGAGCGTCGCCTTTGAAAAATAAGGTCGCGGGTTCGAATCCTAGTCGTGCCTACACATCTTTGTGTGAAATGTTTTATCTCCGCTGCTCAATGCTGCTGAGGAAATCGGCTAAAAACAAAAAAAAAACTAATCATTCGAGGACATGTGACACCCACCAACTCGCACTTGGCCAACGTGTGTGGATTAAGGCCTAAACTCTCTCAACTCGTAATATAGTTGAGAGAAGACCCGTGCCCAGCAGTGGGACACTAAAAAGGGTTGAAGTGAAGCTCTAAGTAGAGAAACATTGTGGAATGGGTAGAAGGGCACAACAAAAAGTCAAAATCAATACAAATAAGAATAAAACAAAGTTAGAACTATTAGAAGGTTATGCACAATGCATATCTACCTATTGCTTACTTGCTGACCACACTTACATTTTCCAACACATTACGAAGTAAACAAAAAAAAGAAAAAAAAAGTTTTTTGCAACGACAATTTTGTTAGTTCGCTTAAGCCTTAACTCACACTACCGCATAGTCGAAGCGTCGCGACATGCCGTAATAATGCGTTTATAGCACCAATATCTATTTGTTTTTAGTTTTATTAAATAAGTCTGAAAAGACTGAAACGTCTGGATATAAAATCTAAAATATCTAAACCGCGATAAAATCCGTTATAAAATAGTTTTATTTAAAGTTTTATAGCATTAATTTGTTATCCCATCGTATACAAATATGGAATCACGCGTGAACTCGCGTCTCATGCGCTGTGTGTGACAGTGTGACACATCATTCGCTGACCTGCAACCAATGCTATGACACGGTATATTTTTATTACAGTTGTACGAAAGAGACGCTGCTCTACACATTGTATAGCGGCATCCCTCTTCCGCAGCTGCAACAGTGCTGCTTTAAACTGCTGTGATAAAACAAACGTTGATCTGTGATGTTATGAGGCAGTATTAAACCTCTCTTTTTTTTGTGCTGTCTCCCGTTTTGCTTGGAGGGACGTGTACTATCTAACTTTCCAACTCCTCCTATTATCTTTCTGATTAAATTCATGCGGGATCCAAAACAATTTTGGTGTCTCGGGACTTGGCCGGGTTCAAATCCTGAGTCTCTTCACGACGCCGCTGTAAACCTGGTGCACAGGAGTAGCCGTGGCCGGATTGCGGTGGTGGGTTAAATACAAAAAAGTCGAACTGTGACCGTGTCGTCTAGAAGCGTCGTCATTGTTGAATAAATGCGTCATGACGCGACGCTTCGGCACTGCGGTAGTGTGGGTTGAGCCCTACTGTGAACTGTAAGCCGGGGAAAAAATGTTCATTCTAAAATACTTGCGGAAGACTATTACCAACATAGCAAAAAAATATATTGTTGTAAAAAAAAACAAATATTTTAAGGAAACTGGCAAGTACCAACGCAATGTCGCGACGTATAAGTGTGAAGTTGTAAATTTAATACAATGCTATGCAACTTTGTAACTGGTTACATAGCGGTTACAATGATTTTCATTTTTAACCACTGACAAAAAGGGGAGTGTTATAAGCTTAGCGTGTGTATTGGTGTATCAACAAGATCGTTGTAAGTTGCACTTCAACAAATGGGTCGATTTTGATCGAGATAACTTCTTTAGGCTGTTAAGTTGTTAGGTTGCTTTTTTGTTGGCGTTTGAACACAACTTGGCTGTTGTTAACCAACAATGCAGTCTACGATGAAATGCGCTTACCAAGTGAATACTTATTGTATATATACTTGTGACTTATAGACAGGCAGATTATAGCTATCGGAAAACAAAGATGCCGACAGCGAATTCCACAACTTGGCAGTTCGCACAAAGCACTTTGTGCTTAGATGCCCGAGGGATTTCCACCTTATATCGATAGCGTACAGCTGTACCTCTACTTGTCCGATAAAAGCACGGAGATTGGGGAATAAGGTTATCATATCCAAACGCACACTCTCCGAAGTGTATTTTTGATAAAAAAACCTGGTCTTCTAGCGAATACACTTCCTCAGACTGGAGCACCTCCCTGGTCTGGATGCACATAGCGAGAGAAAATTCGCTGTGCCCTCTCTAAAATTACCTACATTAAATTTTTAAATTGTAAACTTAATGAAATAAACCTATACTCTTCCAAGCGTATCCCATAGAAGACCAGGTTTTCCTTCACTTCGAAAGTGTGCGGATGGTATCTGGTACCTACTACTTGGTACTTACAGAATACCTGCAGGATGATAACTGTCGGTTGTGTTCCTGCGTATGAGTAAAGTAGCCAACGACCTGTAAAAATTAGGCAAAGCGCAAGTGATATCTCTGGTGTTGCAAGCGTCCCAAGGCTATGGGTCAAGTTGGCTGTAGATACTTATTTTTGGAATCTTTTAGGGTTAAGATGTTTTGCACTATTCAATTTGGTAATCAACTTTAGCAGATGATTTTATTACCGGATATCCAGTTAAAATCTACTAGGCAAATCACCTCTGCCTACCCTAAAAGGTATACCGTCGTAAACACATGACCTGGCCATTCACATCTACCAAAATCCTTGTCTAATCCATCTGAATTGACTGTAATTGGCTTTTCCGTTCAAATTGAGTGCACTTCAAATTTAAACAAAAACCAACACTCAGAAATCAACTTTATCTCTACAAAATAAAATACAAAATCATTTATCCAAATTGGCTTCACTTAAGTCCATTTTTTGGCAGTGTATTTGAGAAAATTGTATGGGAAATTTGGACTTTATTGTAATGTGATAGAGTTGATTTTGGAGTGTGTGTTACAAATGACCTTAAAGCAGGAAAAAGGGTGCAAGTGAGGCAAATCAAATCATAAGATTTGATTCAAGATCTGTTTAACCTCCGACGAAAAACAGGAGTACTGTAAGTTTATTGTGTGTATTTGTGTACAAGTTTGTATCTTCATGCGATGTCTGGTGACACCATATAAGAGGGTGGGACGAAATTGTTGCTCCTTTATAGTTTCAACCATTGGAGCCTCATTTCACTGCCACCATCTCACCGAAAGTCATTCGTGAATCGTGAATCAGTACATTAGGCTGGCGCGTCCCATCGTGGACAACATCATTGTTTGACATGGGGTAACTTGGGGTCAAGCGCTAGCCTATTTAAGAACAAAAAAAAGTAAATAACGGATGGACCGATTTTAATGCATTCTTTTAAGCAAGTTAAAGCGAGTAGGCGAGGGTCATATAATTTTTGGGGAATTATAATTTACACACATTTTAAGGTCCTTTACATAATAGGAGGCAAGCATATTCCTGTTTAGTGAATAAGTAAGCTAAAACACAGCTGAAGTAGGAATAAGTGCTATTGGGGGTTGAGTCACCTTCGTCCGTGGTCCCCGGGTGGTGCCAATCAGGTGACAATCAATTGGTGGTAGGCTTCGGCTGTGGTTAGTAACCACCCACCGGACAAAACCGCACCGCCAAGCGGCCTTGCCGTGTTCCGGTGTGATGTCTGGTGACACCATACAAATAGGGTAGGTCGGAATTGTTGCTCCTTTAAGGTTTCGAAACGTATGGAGGTTCATTCCACTGTTACCATCTCACCAATAATCATTCGTAATCACGAGTGAATCGGTATATCTACTGGGCTGGCGCGTTTCATCATAGACTACATTATTACTTAATGTCAGGCAAGTTGTAGTCAAGCGCCAGCCTATCGCAGAGTAAAAAACCTGTGCTTGAGCAAACCACGGAGCAAACGTAGCGTAGGACGTCCCCAGAATAGGTGGAATGACAATCTCTGCAAGGTGGCTGGTAAGAGCTGGATGAGAGTAGCCGCGGATCGTGCTCAGAGGCGTGCTTTGGGGGAAGCCTATGTCCAGCAGTGGACTAAAATATGATGATGAAATTGCTGTTTATTGGGCAGAATACCTATCTCCGACATGCTACTAAAATTTAACTCTGCTAACTTCAAACCTTTTTAGTGTCCTATTGCTGGGCACGGGTCTTCTCTCAACTATGAAGTGCCGGATCGTGGCGTGGTCAGTAAGATACTTGCTTTTCACGCCGCAGGTCGTGGGTTCGATTCCCACCCGAGACAAACATTTGTTTAAATATGTATATTTGTCTTGTGTCTGGGTGTGAAAAGAAAGGTATTATTTATATGTAGTATATTACCAGTTATATGGTTACCATAGTACAAGCTCTGCTTAGTTTGAGCATTGTGATCACATGGCCGTGTGTTATAAAAAAAAAAATCTTACGAGTTGAGAGAGTTCAGGCCTTAATCCACATACACTGGCTAAGTGCGGGTTGGTGGATGTCACATGTCCGCGAATGATTATTTTATTTTATTTATTGACATGCTGGTTTCCTGACGATGTTTTCCTTCACCGATATTGGGTAATTACGAGTGAATGGGTATATAAGTTAGGCGCGTTCCTTCGTAGATCACCTACATCATTTGGAAACCTATTTCAGAATTAAAAAAATACAGTCTTAAACTAGTATAGTATTATATTATCTGTGTCTTACCACAGATTACAACTAGATACCCTTAAACATGTCAATTCGAAATCAATCTTGCTTAAGGACCTACTATTAACAACTATTCTGTAATATCAAGCACTTTTAACTCAACACTCAAGTGTACTTGAGTACACTCCACATTGGTATCGCATACAGATTTACTCAAACAGTTATAACAAACAAAATTGAACCTTATGTTATGGAAATAAGGTGGTCCAGAAAGGAGTATTAATTTGGTTTTCATTGTTATGTATCAAGTAGTTTCGAGTTTATTACTGTATAATAGTATTTAATGCATCTGTTGCGAGTTTTATTGAAGTTATACCTCTTGTGTTTAGTTGGTTAAGTGATTTGAATTTAGAATTAGTAGAATTAACACTAATAATTTATTTCTGAATCCCATATTTCCCCTTTATATCCCCTGAAACGGGTAGGTGCGCAGGAGTTGATATAGTGCACAAGTGTATGCAAACCAGGTTACAGTTTGTATGCATAAACTGTTTAGTATTAATTGATTTTTTATCCTATAATAGGCTTGCGCTTGACCACAACCTGCCCGATGTGAAGCAATGATGCAGTCTACGATGGAACGCGCTTACCCAGTAAACCGATTAAATCGTGACTTGAAGACCGGCTGATTATAGCTATCAGGAAACATAGTTGCCGGCAGCGAATTCCACAACTTGGCAGTTCGTACAATGAAAGTGGAAACAAATCGCTTTCTCCTCCTTTTTTCAGAAGTCGGTTAAAAATTGGCATAAACAAATTTTTAATATTCTCTTTTTTTAAGTCGGATAAAAACTCCAATAATAAGCACTATTCGGTCAGATTGTGAAGGGTTAACATAAAAATATAAATATTGTACTTACAATGGAAGGGATAAATCCATTGTATTTAAACTGGATGCTGCCCATAATGTTTACGCCCTTCAGATTATATTTGACAAATTTTTATATAATGCTACTTATTATGGGGTTGGATAAGCAGTAACTATGAGATGAATGTTATGAGTTTTGGCAAGAGACATTCTAAACAGAGACAGCGTTAGGAATGACGTTCTTTTTGTTTGGTCGGTTAAATAAATAAATTAAAAATAGTATTGCCTTAGATTTACGCGAATATCACACATTGAAATAAAACTACTTTTTAACGGATTCCATCGCGGTGTATTTTAGATTTTAGATCCCGACGTTTCAAAGTCTTTTCAGACTACATGTTCACGGGTGGAACTGAAGTCTGGAAAGACTGAAACTGAAAAGACTGAAGATAAACTAAACATAGAACCTATAATTTCAAAAGTCAGTTAAAAAATTAATCAAACATACGCTATCAATCATAATTAAATGAAAACGTAAACAAAAAAGTACTGACACAAGAATCGAATCAACTACCGGAATCACACATGCTCAACTGATTTTGATGCAACAAAATGACATTGCTTTTGTTTTAGTCGAATTTGTGAATATTGAATTTTGATAAAAACACGTCAAAAATCGTCCTTGATTTGGTGTGTTCTGTTTAGAACCAAAATGTTCAACTTTCTATAGGATGGTCCTTCATTCACTTCTAAAACCTTATTAAATTTGCTCCTCTCGCACGAGCTACATTGATTAATATAATGTCTAAAAATATTGATATTTTTCACAGTAGCCTGACGGAGTGCACAAAAAGCGTGGCAAATTACATTGAAGTTTTAGGATTTAAAAATAATTAATACTTACCTACGTACCCTTATTATTATTAGTATTTATGAAAAAAAAAGAAAATTGTAACATCGAATTGGTTAGCTGTAAGGATGTTATAATACTGTAATAATAAACAAATAAAAGATTAATAGAATTACATACACAGTATTTTACGCGAATATCACGCATTAAAATAAAAATAAACCGCAAAAATAATTAAAAATAAAAAAAAAATTATAAACCGCGATAAAATCCGTTATAAAATAGTTTTACAATTAAATACACTTTTGAATGAGCTGCTATAGCCACTGCTTGGATGGGCTTCGTGATAGTCTCTTGGGTTTAACCATCATGGGGCCCACACGACATCATTTTTTGATACAGAAATAGGCTTGTGCTTGACTACAACTTGGCTGATGTTAGGCAATGATGTAGTTTACGATGGAACGTGCCGCCGATATACCGATTCACTTGTGATAACGAATGATTTTCGCTGAGAAAGTGGCAGTGGAATGAGACTCCAACATGATTAGTATTAGAATTAGATTCCAACCATACAGGCCAACAATTAAATTCACCCATCCTCTTAAATGGTGTCATCTGACATCGCTCGAGAACACGGCAATGGAGGATGGTCACGGCCGAAACCTACAACCAGTTATTACCAGTTGATTGTCACCTAATTTGCATCACCCGGGGACCACGTGTAGGGATTTAGATCAAATGTGCACTCCCACGGATGGCGGTGATTCAGCCTTAAGACGGCTTACCACAGTAAAGTCTTACCATTAGTTGGACAACATGCTCGCTTGACAAGTTAGTTTTATAAAAACGTAAGTACCTATAGCGCTCATGCCATTATAAAATAAAAGTTCAGCGGCATATATTCGCGAAAAAAAATGCCGTATTAAGTAAAATAAGAGCAGCGGTGACTTTAAAATAAAAGGATCGAACCCCTGTCATGCCCACATAATATGTCAAATTGTTTTATTGCTGGTGAAGGAAAACATCGTGAGGAAATTCGAGGACACGTGACATCTACCAACCCGCACTTAGCTAGCGTGTGTAAACTCTCTCATCTCATAAGATAGTTGAGAGAAGACTCGTGCCCAGCTGTGGGACATCAAAAAGGGTTGAAGTGACTCACCAGTTCAAAGTGGAACATATCAACACATCTACTTTATCTGAAAACAGATTCGTTTGGACACGGTGTGTCTCAGAAAAAAGACATTCTGAGTCGGCATCATCAGAGGTAAATTAATGCTACTGTATGGTGTTTTGTATTTTGTGTTTTAACATTTTAGGGTTCTTTATGGGGAAAAAGGTTTGGGGCAGTAGTAGCCAGCGAAATCTTTAAAATCTAACAAATAAAATTCTCGTGTCACAATGTTCTTGATTCTTATGAATTTTTTTATGGATATTCAATAAGTCTGAGACCGATTCTTATAAGTACTATCTAATTTTCAAACCTCGAAGTGATAAGGGGTGTTCACCCCAAATTATTATTTTTATTTTTTTGATATTTTTTTTTATATGATGTGGCATTAAAAATACATTACTTACTACCCTAAATTTGAACATTTCTATCACCAACCCCTATTTTTTAATAGTGATATTAGTAATTTTAAGAACGAGCGGTACGAAGTTATAAATGCGAAAGTGTCGCTTTCACGCCAAATACTTAACCGATTTGAATAAAATTTGGTAGAGAGATAGTTTGAGACCCGGTAAAGGATAAAGGAAGGTTTTTATCCAACCTTACTTAAAGAGGTTCATAGTTTAGCGACCTGCAGCGTCCACAGCAAGTATCTTACCAACCACGGCTCTTCACCGAACCTTGCTTTAGATTCGAACCCTGGGTCGTGTTGAAATCTTTTTGAGAACTGTTTCATCATCGCTCGACATCAGTGTGGTCAAAACAACAACGTTTTTACATAAAAAAAATGTTTGAGGATATGTGACACCAACCCACGCTTGGTCAGCGTCTGTGGATTAAAACCTTAACTCTCTCAACTCTTAAATTAGTTGAGAGATGACTAATTAGAAGTTAAGTTTAGGCCTTAATCCACACACCTAGTCCTCGAATGATTTGTTCTTAGATATGCCGGTTTCCTTCATCGATATTGAGCAGCGGCAGTGAAACAATTCACATTAAGATGAAACCGCGGCTTTATATTTAAAGGCGAGGCCGATACCGCTGCGCCACCGCTGCGCCACCGCTGCTCCAAATCAAAATACTTAATATACAGAACCAGGTAAGGGCGTGATCACAGTGTGTCCCGATTAGGTCGGTGGCACAATGAGACAGCGGGGCGCCGGCTTATCTGACAATGCTAATGCGCTCAGCGGGTGACGTGTGAACACAGATTTTGTGTATGGTACAATTTACAAGCGACAAACTTCCGCTTGTATACCATACTTGTAAAATAATAAAAATAAATAAAAAAAACTAACTTTCGATTAGACTCTAAGTGTTATACCAGACTATGATCCGTAATATTTGATAATTCCATCTACCATACAGTAGATTTTGCGTAAAAGAGTAATAAACAATTGAAGCAAAAGATAGTAAAATTAAATTAAATATTAAATTAAAATTTATTTATTTTACGTACCAATGAAATAGACTTCTATTACAATCATAGATTTTAGGGAGCTAAAAGTCCAAAAGGTCAGCAATGTTGCCAGGACAGCGTTAGAGCAGTAAATGGATGAACCATTTACCTCCTTTTTACAGTACGAAATAAAGCAAAAGGTATTTGGACAGTGCTGCGGTGGTGAAAAAAAACTATAAAAATAAAATTTTAAGTCGAAAGAGTTGCCATTTTGAACCGATTTTTTATTACGCCTCTGCTTATCAAATGTACCACAAGCAAAAAGGACAAAAGTTGTCCTTTTTATGTTTTAATATAGTGGCACTAATATACTTGAATCCTACTGTGCGTTGTTATTGTTATTCTTTATAACATAAAACTAATAACAAAACTGTTTCGGCACTAATTCATAATTATGAGCACGCGTGGATTTTTATACAAAAAACAATAAGATTAAAAATGCTCCCGTTGTGTTTGGGGCTTGATGGAATTTAAAAAATGGAACGGTTTTTTGTTTTTTTTAAATGTCAATGTAGACTGCAGTCCATAATTAAAAAATACTATTAAATACCAGTATTTTAAATACTATTTACTTGAAGGTAATGTGTGCTCGACAGCTTTTCACCTTGTGTGCACAGCTCTCCATGCTTACAATATTAACAAGAGACGGAATATTATAGTATGTAAAAAAAAAAATGTTTTCTCTCTTAAATATTATTACCACTAAGCTCAATCCTAGCTACTTTCATCTTACCAGCCACCTTGCAGAGATCGTCACTCCACCTAGTCTGAGGGTGTCCTACGCTACGTTTGCCAATTCGTGGTCTCCATTCAAAAACTCGTTTAACCCAACGGTTGTCAGTTCTGCGGCAGATATGACCGGCCCACTGCCACTTCAGTTTATTAATCCAGAGGGCTATGTCGATTACTCTAGCTCTATCGAATTATTTCATTGCGTATCTCATCCTTCAAAACGAATTGAATAGTTCAGACAATTTGCGCCATTCCACCTACCCATACGTCCTCTCAAACCATTTTTCATATAATAGTTTAGTAAAATCAATTTTTTCTTCAGTTATTTGCAAATAGAAAAGAAATTTAAGTTTTTTTATTTTTTAATAGCTTCCCGACATCGGCTTCGCCCGCGTGCATGTCGGTTATCGCGCCAAAACATTATCTTCTTTTTGCACAGTCGGATAAAAACTATCCTATGTCCTTTCTCGGGTCTCAAACTACCTCCATTCCCAATTTCATCCAAATCGGTTCTGTAGTTGAGGCGTGAAAGCGTAACAGACAGACAGAGTTACTTTCGCATTTATAATATTAGTAGGGATAATAAAAAGGGCATCCCTATTTCATAACCACATTTTTGAACTTTTTTTTAACACGCCTACTTTATAACAATTGTTGTATTCTGAGTGATGCCCCTATTCGGAAGCAAGGTGTTGGATGCCTCTTGTTATGTCAAATTGAAGACACTTTCGTGGAATAGAAAACATTTGGATTTTTTAATAAAACAAAGTAAGTATCTACATAAAAGTTAGGGTCAGTTACATCACATTAGGATTAATAACTCGAAAACACTTGTAAGTACCGATATATACTCGAATAAAATAAAAATCAAATGAAAAGTAAAAAACCAAACGAATTTTACTTCACTTTTTCTTTGGAACTTTTTAATAGTTTAATTTGGCTCCACGCAATTTTACTTACTTTACTGGAAAATTCTCCCACACTACTACGGGACAATTCAACCCGTACGGAATAGAACAATCTGTACTTTATTTTTCTGCCTATCTAATTAATCTCTCTGTCAATGTTCATCTCTCTTGATCTAGTAGTTTCAAAGATTTGAATACACGTAAATGCGTGACGAACCTTTTGTATTTTTAAGTTAACAGTTTTATGTTTGATAAAACAAATTTAAATAGACATATTTTAGTATTGTCTTATATTGTCTTATTTTATTTTGTATTGACATATTTTAGACATATTTTGGTTATATGTAGTTGATTACAAAGGTAACCAATATTGGCTTCTTACTTCCACCAATATTGAAATTGGCCAAAACATTTGATCAAACCTCAATACTTTAACTACCAAACGTATATTAGTCCATTTGACCAAACTTTTGATCAAATATTGTAAAGATTTTGTAACGGGACACCCTTGTTCCTTCTCAATTGTTATATTTAGGGGTGTGGTCACGCAAAAAGGTTTTTATTAACTATAGGCCCTTTGACTATTGTGATATTTCAATGGTAGTGTGTTTGGGATTTGGATTAAAATATTTGGACGATATTATACAGTTAGGTAGAAACAGTAGGTATAGGCCGACCGTTTAACTCGCGTATCGCCTATCGCCAAGATTCTGACTCCTCAAGCTGTACAGACATTGATGATGATTCAAGCTATATGGATATTAGTGACAAATAGTCTTTAAGAGATTTAATTAATGTTTTATGACTTTGTACCTCAGATAGCGATACGCGAGTTAAACGGTCGGCCTATAGTAATATTTCTTCCTAGTTGAATTTCGGCTATTTGGATAATCTGAGCTGACTAACAGAGGTTGGGTACAGGTTATTTTTTGCTCTATATGTGCGTCATATTGTTGGTCATAGAGTTTTGATATATCTGCTATGGTTTGGACCATAGATTTAGGATCTACTATTTCTGTGGTTTAGACCGAATCAACGACAGCTGTCAAGACAGACAGTTGACTCCACAGATCTGTTCGAGTGAATGTAGATTATGCATCGTGCCAGTTAGACGTCCGTTGGCGAATCAGGAGAGACCAACTTGAGAAGCAAAGTAGAGCAGTCGCGTGCGCGGTTAACCTACTTCTCTATTGAAATAAAATTATTTTATAATGGATTTTATTGGTCTATTTTAGATTGAAATTAAAAAACATTCTTATTGTGATAGAGAAAATTGTTGGAATATACCACCAGCTTGGGACCCAGTGCTTAATTTACTTGTACCAAAACTCAAGCAAAATCAACTCAGAATTCAAGACACTGTGAGCTCAGTTTGCTTAAATCGGAACGCAACTTAAATATTATAATGTTTGTAGGTATGTAGTCAGTAAAAATTGTGATTAATAAGTTTTGACGTCAAATACCACAGTCCACCCGTGACCATGAAATCTGAAAACACTTTGAAACGTCGGGATAAATTATTTCACTTCAACCCTTTTTAGTGTCTGACTGCTGGGCACGGGTCTTCTCTCAACTATTACGAGTTGAGAGAGTTTAGGCCTTAATCCACACACGCTGGCCAAGTGTGGGTTGGTAGATGTCACATGTCCTTATATGGTTATTTCTTAGACATGCCGGTTTCCTCACGATGTTTTCCTTCACCGATGTTGAGCATTCGATGTTACAATTTATACAAAGATGTGGGGGCTCGAATGGGAATCGAACCCGCGACCTTATAAATCTAATGTGAGGCCCGTACTGCTGCGGCACCGCTGCTCAAAAGAAAATTACAAGATATTAAAAAGCTTGTCAAAGTCATAAAACTAAACAGTGTTTAATAAATAATCAAATAGTTATAAAATTAATATAATTTATAAATTTTCACAGCGGGAACACTAAGTGACGCGTGGCAGCTATTATAGCAGAAATCCCCCTCTATGGGGTATAAATTATACCCCCTGGGCAATATATAATAATTGCTTTATTTAATATGTAGGTACTACCAACATACGCATATGTAGGTATTCGAAAACGTCTTTTAAGCTCATTATAGCTAAAATAGGCTTTTAATTCGTTTGTCTTTGTCTGTCATTTTGACATTTGTTTAGTAAGAAAGAGACGAGGTCCCTTTTAACTAAAGAGTCATAAGATTTTTATGAATAAGACAGCAAGTTTTGTTTTACTTATAGGGGCATTAACACACACGGTCATCTGATCCCAAACTAAGCAGAGCTTGTATTATGGAAACCAGATAACTGGTAATATATTACATATAATACTTTTCTTTTGTAAGTACATATTTAAATATAATAACACCCAGACTCAAGACAAATAGACGTGTTCTTCTCACAAATTAGATTTTACATTAAGGTTACTAGCCGCCCGCCTCAGCTACGCCTAGGTGGTATATTTTTTTAACTTAAAATAGACTTGCGTTTGACTACAACTTGCCTGATGTTAAGCGATAATGCAGTCCACGATAGAACGCGCCAGCCCAGTATACCGATTCACTCGTGATTACGAATGATTTTTGGTAAGGTAAGGACAGTAGAATGAGACTCTCTATGGTTATAAATAAGTACCCGATTTCAAATATCTCTCCGTTTTTTTTTTGTTTTTATTTGACACAAACCTTGTCCTGATCATAAAAAATAAAACTAAAAAAAATATTTATTGCGGCGCAGTTTACATTTTCGTCCATTGTTATATTTATAATTCAAAATTTTTATCATAGGTATTTTTCCGTAAGTAAAATATTTTTGTTTTTATCATTTCGATATTCAAATACTATTTATGGTAGGTATATACATGAATAATCAAAAAAAAAATTGCGCGTTTTTATCTGTCAATGAAACGTCAAAACGTACTGGCATTAAAAAATAACGTCCCAATAATTAAGGTATCAAATTCAGACGCGTGCCATTCGTGAATAGTTGTACAGTTTTGGTGGCGATCTTAATTTGATGGTGTTATGTTACCAGTAATGGCGGGTTGCGTTCAACTGTGATTTGATTCAAGATAGTCGTGTGTGTTGATAAAGAACAATTTTATTATTTTTTGACTCAAGGCCCTTTACAGTGAATAAAATCAAACATATTATAATATATTAGCGACCCGTAACGGCTTCGCACGGGTACAATTATACACATAAACCTTCCTCTTGGATCATTTTGTCTATTGGTGAAAACCGTACGAAAATTCGTCCAGTAGTTTTTGGGTTTATCGCTAATAAACAGCGGTAGCGACTTCATTTTATAGGAAACTGAGCTGAGGCTAAGGCTGAGGCTGGGGGCTGAGTCACCTTCGTCCGTGGGTTTTACACCTTTAATTGAATCCCCATACGTGATCCCCGGGGGGTGCTAATCAGGTGACAATCATTTTGTGGTAGGCTTCGCCCGTGGTTAGTGACCACCCAACAGACAAAGCCACACCGCCAAGCGGCCTTGCCGTGTTTCGGTGCGATGTCTGGTGACAGCATGCAGAGAGGGTAGGTACGAATTGTTGCTTCTTTATGGTTTCTATCAAATCATAGACTACGTTGCAAAATAACTAGTCAGAACTGATGTAGTGCAAATGGAATCTGAAATGTAACATTACGTACCGGTGAACGCTCTGAAAGCAGTAAGTATATCGGTTCGACCGTCATCTGACGGCTCACCGAAAAAGTCCGGTGAACCAATAGAGGCCCTTCCGGCTAATTGGGTTAGGTCATCAGCAAAAATAAGGAAAGCAGTTAGTTCAAAATAATATTACTATTACTATTAAATGACTGTTATAGTTAAATTCTTGCGGTAAGGGTACACTTTTAGATCTCAAAGATCAAAATAAATTCGTTTAGGTCGAAAAGAATACCACGTCTACAGCTCAAAGTCAGAAAACCGTAAATAAATGCCTCTTTTCACAATAATTTTTATAGTTTTTAAAACTAAAGTAACTTCTAATAAAACCCGACTGGCGGCTCGCGTTTATACAAAAGTGTTTCTTACGAGATGGGCACTAAAATGTTCATGAAAATGTTCTTTCATTTATCTTAAACACAGTTTAGTTTACCGACATTGCTCATCTTACCCAACTGTAAAAAGGTACTATTCTGAAATGTGATAGGTTTCAGTCCAATAACTATAGGCCGACCGTTAAACTCGCGTATCGCCATCTAAGGTACTAATTCATAAAACATTAATTAAATCTCTTGAAAAACTATTTAACCACAGATAAAAGTAATGTAAGACTATTCGTCACTAATATCCATATCGCTCGAATCATCATCACTGTCTGTGCAGCTTGAGGAGTCAGAATCATGGCTATAGGCGATACGAGAGTTAAACGGTCGGCCTATAGGTACCTTTTACGAGTTGACAATATAGTGGGACATTAGACATTGGGAGCTTGTACTATGGAAACCAGATAACTGATAATATACTACTTAAAACACTTTTCTTTTGTAAATACATAAAACTGTATAAACGCACTGGAAATTCGCTAGGTAATGTTACATTAAATTATTTATTTTCAGATATTTGTAACGTACCAACTCCCGGGAACTGAACCTAAATCCTTTGTACTTATAAATCCTTGACAAGACTAACATACGAGCACGTTACACCCAGTTATTCAAGATGAAGGTACCTAACTGTTTGATCTTGCCGCCGGCTGCATCTCGGTTGTTTTTTTGCAAGAATAACTTCTTTCTTACGAGACACCGCAGCGGCTAAGGGACAAATATGCCCGTAGTTTTTGCCTTGTAGCTAGGGCTGGCACGTGTTAACCGACTGCTGAAAAGTGAGTTCTGCGTTCAATTAGGTAGTTGTAGTAATACTTTGTGTTGTGCCGGACTAATTCTCCTAGCTATTTTATTTGAGTGAGTTCATTTCAAATATACAGATCACATTTAATACAAATCGGTTAAGCTGTTTAAGAAGAGTTAACACCCGAACTGAATTATTACAAACACTTCAAACCTTTAGTGACCTATTCCTTAACACAAAGATAGAAAGCTATTAAATTTAATTCCTTGAATAACAACAGTAAAACTGATTGTAACGTTTAAAAGTATCTCAGTATACATTGGTAGCCTTTCTATAGTAGGTACATGCTTTTAATGATGCAAGAAAACGGTAAAGATGACAATGTAAAGTGTAGCTGTGCTAGGAATCAAATGAACAAATAAATAATAATAAAAATAATATAGTAGGACATTAACACACACGGCCATCTGATCCCAAACTACCAGAGCTTGTACTATGGAAACCAGATAACTGGTAATATACTACATATAATACTTTTCTTTTGTAAATACATACAATATAGATAATTACACCCAGACTCAAAACAAACAGACATGTTCATCACACAAATTTTAATGTCTGACTTGGGAGGAAATCGAACCCATGACTTGTGGCGTGAAAAGCGAGTATCTTCCACCGACCACCCGTCAAAAACAATAATAACATTTAAATAATACAATGTATGTTTAAAAAAAGACAAATTAAATATAGCAAACTTGCATACTTAGCAAATAACAATTTTTGTAGCAGTTCTAAGTTTTACAAACGTTTCAAATAAAACGTGCAAAATGAAGTAACTATTTCGTTCATTACTAAATTAAAATTGCAATGAAAATAATTAGGTACTTACTGTGTATTTACAATGAAATTTAGAATCCATTTGAAATGAAAATTAGAATGTTTTTTTTTTAATTAAATCTAACGGCCTTATTCATAGAAAAGTTTAAAGACTCTAGTTAAAATGGAGTTTGTCTCTTTCTTACTAGTAGAAATATCAAGATGACAGACAAAGACAAACGAATTATGAACCTATTTTAGCTATATTAAGCTTAAAATATGTTTATGAATACGGGGGTTAGATTTTTAGTAGTGACAACCCTGTCCATGAGAATTCCAGCATTGCTATTGTTTTTGATGTACCAGAGGTTTGACGCGTGGTCTGTCCAAAGCGGTGTTTGGGGATCCGTGCCGTGCTGAGTAGTTTTTGTTAAACACATTTTTGAATTGTAGTTTTTTAGATTTGTAATGTTTGAATTTTTTAAATTGTATTCTCAAATTGTTAAATAAAATGAAGCCAGATACTCAAATTTTTACACAGATACTACCTAATATTGGCCTCGCCTCGAAGGGCACATAAAGCCGTCGGTCCTGCACCCGATGTTTCCGTGTCGATCAATCTGTCACACCGGACTCTGAGAGTGTGTGGAACAGAGAGAGTGCTTCTGTGCCCGCTGATTTGAACCCGCCACCCCAGAGGCTAGAGATGAACACGCTACTCTAAGCCACCGAAGCAGAATGAAATGACTAAATTTTGTCATAATAACATCATAGTTGTCCGACAGGGGTTCTCTCAAATATCTTAAGAGTTTAGAGAGTAAGTACCTATTATTTCTTATTATACCCAAGTTGGACACGTGTGGGTTGGATTCTATCCAAAAAACGGCAGTAAATTCGTAGATTTGTGGCGTCACACACCTAACGCCACTTATGAGACATGACGTCATAGCAATCCTGAATCACACAAGCAAAGTTTCACCGATGATAAGCATTTATACGGCTTCCCGACAAGAACAGTCGGGCCTCCCGATCCCCTAAAAAACTAGAGTGTCCGGCAACGTCCTGAGCCGAGGTTCGTCCCCACATGGGGAGCCCTCATGGCAATTGCCACAGTACTTGTTCGGTTCACCGAAAAAGTCCGGTGAACCAATAGAGGCCCTTCCGGACGATTGAGTTAGGTCATCAGCAAAAAAAAAGAACAGTCGGCTGATAGGTTCGGCTGTCTTTGGACGGTTCAGCGAAAAAGTCCGGTGAACCAATAGAGGCCCTTCCGGCTGATTGGGTTAGGTCATCAGCAAAAAAAAAGAACCGTGAAGGAGTACCGAGGTCGCCAGGCATCACACCTCGGCCGGCTAGAAGATTGTCCCTTTACACTGGAGGGTCACTAACACTCGATCCTACAGTCATGTCTACCTAGAGGCTATTTATGACAAAAATGTCTCACATAACATAGTCTTTTACAAAAAAATTAACAGTCTTATTCATAAAACTCAAGACTCTTTAGTTAAAATGGACTTTGTCTCTTTCTTACTAGTATTAATGTCAAGATGACGGACAAAGACAATCGAATTTTTAACCTACTAGCTTTCCGACAGCGGCTTCGCCCGCGTGTATGTCGGTTATCGCGCCAAAACATTACCTTCTTTTTGCGCAGTCTGATAAAAACTATCCTATGTCTTCTCGGGTCTCAAACTACCTTCAAACCCAATTTCATCCAAATTGGTTCAGTAGTTTAAGCGGGAAAGCGTAACAGACAGACAGTTAGAGTTACTTTCGCATTTATAATATTAAATAAGTGGGGATTTTAGCTAAAATGAGCTTAAAAGACGTTTAAAACAGAAGAAAGCATATTGAGTTTTTTGGCAGTGTTTCTCAGTAGTTGCCAGTCATTCACTGCACGGTAGGAAAAGATATCGGACTATTTTTATGTAGACTCGCGTCTCAAAACAAATAATGCATATTTTCATTTTCATTTATGAATACAGGAGCTGTCTATAAATTTTACATCATGTTTTGTCAAAATATACTCAAAAAATCGTGTTGTATTTTATTCTGAGCGCTCTATTCATTTATTTTAGACCAGATGTGTACAAAATGGTATTTAAAAAATACCTTTTGTATCACAGTCTCGATAAAAGCTGTTTTATTATTTTTTAAAAGGGTTCCGTAGGCGGGGCTCTTCCGTTCGCGTATTAATAGTTTTTGGGGCTGGCAATACTGTGTTTTTTTTTCTTTTTAACATGACACTTAACGACGTTACGTAACTTTTTAGGAAGTATTTTGAATAAAGAATGGATGTAAGAAAAGGTGTGAATAAAACAATAATGGCGTCTTAGAACGTCGCAGTTTTTTAGTTTTTTACTTCCAATCTTTAAAAACTTATATACTTACTAGCGGCCCGTCCCAGCTTCGCCCGGGTAGCTTCAGCCCACTCAACAATTTCCATAAAATGTGATAACCATAGCAACGCCATCTATTGATTACTTACTGAACCCAGTCGAAAGGTATCGACATCTGTTAGAATCATTTGGAGTTAACAGATAATTGTGACTGTCAAATAATAACAGACAAATAATTAGCAATCAATTAAAATTGCGACTATAATTTGAGATTTAAACTATCCTATCTCTCAAGTTGGATCGAACTGCACATGGTGTGCGAATTTTATTATAATCGGTTAAGTGGTTTAGGAGTCCATTGAGGACAAACATTGTGACACGAGATTTATATATATTAAGATTTAAACTTGACACTGGCAAAATTGCGGAATAATTTCTGCAGAGGCCATAATTAAAAGAAGAAGAAGAAGGAGAAGAAAAGGTGCGCAAAATCATTATTAACGTGATATAGAATAGGCTGGCGCTTGACTATAACTTACCTGATGTTAAGCAATTATGTAGCACGATAGGACGCGCCAGCCCAATGTACCGATTCACTCGTGATTACGAATGACTTTCGGTGTGAAGGTGGCAGGGAAATGAGGCTCCTTAAAATTGAAACCATAAAGGAGCAACAATTTCGACCCACCCTCTTAATAGTAGGGGAGCCGAAGAAGGGATTTTTGGATTTACTCCAGCGCGTCAGATTAAGAGATAGGGGACACCTTGCGCTCTGTTGAATACCTACACCAAATCTTAGCTTCGTGTATAGAGCCGAGAGTTTACAGTAGTCAATCAAAATATTTCTAAGACATATTTGTTTGGTGAAAATACTCGAATTCGTCAGAATAATGTATGATATGTACATTAGATGTTAATAAGTGTGAATATCAACAATCAGGCCGTTTGAACCAAGAGCAAGGAAAAGGGAGAGCTACAAATTCAGGATGCTTTCAAGTCACCTGGATCCACTTTAGTTTAGTTAATTCTTTTTTTTTCGTGAAAATAATTTAAAGATCCCGTAGAAGATACACTGTCATTTTTTTCTCGCTTTGGAATTAACAAAATCTTAAAAAAAACTGCAAAACCTTTTACCACCGCTGAAGAGGTGCACATGATGTAACCTTTTTTTTACTGCCACTTAATCTATAAAGCCGACTAAGTATCAACGACGCTCGAGTAACTACACATTTAGCATCTTCGGCTCCCCTACTATAAATGGTGTCACCAGACATCGCTCCGGAAAACGGCAAGGCCGCTTGGCGGTGCGGCTTTGTCTGGTGGGTGGTCACTAACCACGGCTAAAGCCTACCACCAGTTGATTGTTAATTGATTTGCACCACCCGAGGACCACGTGTGGGGATTCAATTAAAGGTGTACACTGTACACCCACTGACAAAGGTGACTCAGCAGCACCGATACGAGCGGGCGGAGCCACGGTCGGAAAGCTAGTTCTTACATAATTCTATCAAATTATATGTTCGATACGGTTGTCTTCTCTAATTTTGATGTCAACTTGGAAACTTTTTACAAGTTTTTTTGACAGAGACAACATTTTTTACGAGTTGTAGACAGAATGCAGATGTCAACCTTTATTGAACACTCGCTGTAATTGGATTTGTCTATGGTATACTGTGACTGTGGACTTAAGACATTTTGTGGAAGAATGGAAAATTAATTAAAATTAAAATTCTTTTCGATTAGTGTTTAAGGAAAATTTATTATGTAGAGACTTTAGATGTTATACGTTTTTATGGATAAGGTAGTAAGTTTAAAAAGATACTTAAATGTTTTAGTAATATATTTATTAACAACTATTCATTCCGGAGAAGGATAAATGAATATATATCTGACTCCAACCTGATTTAATGGAATTGCTTGTGCAATTTTATAATTCAACTAGCAATCCCGGCGAACTCCGTTTCGCCACCAGATGGCTTCGTTTTAGGTAACATTTTCATCATTTGAAATTTTTCCTGTATTTTCTATAAACCTCACGGAGCCCGAGACCTTTCCAACGAATGCAAAACCGTGGAAATCGGTTCTTGCGTTCTGGAGTTATAGCGTCAGGAAGGAAAACCCAACTTATTTTTATATAGTAGACAATGTGACAAAATGGATACCGTGGCCAATAAAAACCTCAAACGAACGTTATTTATATGCTTGCAAATGTGGCGGCAGTACTGTCACCTCGCACACCTCGCCCGAGGCACTAGTAATGTACAGCAACAACAACAAAACTAAGTCTAATTGATAATAATAATTAGGTAACATTATTAAATTACTTAACTAAAATACCATGAAATAAATAACTATGTGACTAAAATTTAAACTTAAGCGTCGAAAGCCAAGGTTAAGGTTATATTTCATTATCTATCATTCCGGATTTACCAGAAAGATAGTGGGTGTTGGAATTCTAGCTCCTCGTGGTGAAAATAATAGGCAGTGAACTGCATAACTGGTTATAATCTAAGACCACGTTAAATACAATTGCCAATTAAGTAAGTCGCAATAATAATTGTGTGCTTGCGTGATGGTGCGCAAGTAAAAAGTGAGGTGGACTTCGAAGAGGTGAAGGGGCGGGCGTCGTTGCCCCGCCGCCGCCGTCACCGCAGCGCCACCGCCGCCGTGTATGTTTGCGGTTTGCGCGTGAACAATGGGTATAACCTAAATAAAACAAAGATAAGCATAAGCATACGCAGCATCATAATGCTGTTGATATAACACTCAGCCTAAACGTCACACTGATGCTAGGAGGTAAGTACTTAAGTTATAATATGTTCCTAACTCCACAGTCCGTCAAGTCAAACACACAAATACTTTCGCAAAACAGCTAACTATATACAAAAACGCAAATATCCTTTGTGAGTCGCCGCTGCGACAAAAAGTCGCAACTATGAGAGCAGCTGAACGTTTCAATAAGACGCAACAGATAATTGGTCGCCGATCGCCATTTTAATTACGTTCATTGTTTTTCGTGTTTATCCTCAAAAACTTGCTTTAGACAGACAAAGTCGACACATCCAACGATAACCATGGTTCCATGGGTACAAAAAACTATTAGCTGACTTTATTGGGGCTGAGCCGCCTTCGTTCGTCGGTGTACACCTTTAATTTAATCCCCACACGTGGTCCCCGGGTGGTGCAAATTATGTGACAATCAACTGGTGGTAGGCTTCGGCCGTGGTTAGTGACCACACTCCACATAAAGCCGCACCACCAAGCGGCCTTGCCGTGTTCCGGTGTGATGTCTGGTGACACCGTGCAGAGTGGGTGGGTCGGAATTGTTGCTCCTTTAAGGTTTCTAACCATAAAGAGGCTCATTTCACTGCCGCCTTTTCACCGATAATCATTCGTAATCACGAGTGAATCGGTATACTAGGCTGACACGTTCCATCGTAGACTACATCATTGCTTATCATCAGGAAAGTTGTAGTCAAGCGCCATCCTATCGAAGAATAAAAAAAATAATTTGCAGTGTAAATTATTAATTGGTTTACTAAAACTTCTTCAACTCCTTTTAGTGTACCACTGCCGGGCACGGGCCTTATTTCAACTATCTTATGAGTTGAGAGAGTTTAGGCCTTAATCCATACACGCTGGTCAAGTGCGACTTGGTGGATGTCAACTATCTTCGAACGATTAATTCTTAAATGCAGATTTCCTTACGATGTTTTCCTTCATCGATCAGACCAGCGACCTTATATTTCAAAGGCTAAGCCAATACCGTTGTTACTCTATAACATGTTAAGCTTCAATTCATTTACACTCTACATCCTTGCTTTAACACATCGACAACACATCGATACCTCATCGATAGAGATACTTACTGATATACAAACCTTCGCGGTAACCTTCTACTTATCCCACCTGCTTACAATTAAATGTTTGATGATGATCAAATTATTTTAGGGTTCCGTAAACCAAAAGTGCAAAAGAGCCCTTTTGCTAACCCTATGCAGAGGTGAATATCACATACATTTCGCTAGCTACGTTTAGTTCTATACGTAATAGGGGATGAAACAATTGCCGTTTATCAGGCATAATTCCGAACTTCAAGCTGTAACTAAGTTTTTCTAAAAAAAAAAGAATTTTTTTACTCGTACTGGGAATCGAACCCGGGTACTCATAGTTACGAAGTAAACACACTAACCATTGGACTACCGAAGCACTGATAAAGTAATTTAGCCAAAAAGCTTTTAATAATTCCATTGGCCTTCCAAAATCTGTATTTTTTTGACTCGGTCACCTTCGTCCGTAGGTTTGCAACATTTAATTGGACCCGTGGTCCCCGGGTGGTGCAAATCAGGTGACAACAAACTGGAGATAGGCTTCGGCCGTAGTTAGTGACCATCCACCAGACTGTCTCATCGCCAATTGGCCTAGCCGTGTTCCAGTGTGATTTCTGGCGATACCATGCAGAGAGCGAGGGTCGGAATTATTACTTCGTTATAGTATCTAAAAGGTCGGCTCATTCCACTGCCACCTTTTCACCGAAAATCATTCACAATCCCAAGTGAATCGGTATACAAGGATGGCGAGTTCCATCGTAGGCTACATCATTACTTAATATCAGGCAAGTTGGAGTCAAGCGCAGGCCTATTTCAGAATTTAACAAAAATCTGTTGCTGCAACAACAAATAAAATGGTACGGAACCCTTTACGTATGAGATCTTCTTACTCTTGACCAGTTTTTACTTACTTAGTGCAAAAATCTTTATGTATCCTTCAAACATTATTTAATTAATAAGATATTTTGAAGACTTTAAATGTTTTTAGTCTTAATACATTGTAAAATGGATAAGTAGGATTTTGAACCATAATACCTTTACTTTAAAGTGAAAAAGCAATGTTTTATTAATTTTAATAAATGTTGTAATGCATATTGAACCTTACTTCAATGTTTAAAAGGTCTAAAATGTTAAATTGATGAAAATAAAAATAGCTAGACCTAATTTATGGGATCGTAAAATAATTAAACATTATCTTTATACATAAGTTTTAAGGTTTTTTCAAGGATGATAGATTATTTAGAATTCCAATAGTGACAGCTGACAGATTAAGGCCTATTCAAACCTGAGCGATATTCGCTGCCGCTGTAGGTAGAGGTAATACCGCGCGGAACCAGCGGCATGCATCCCGTAGCGAATACCGCTTAGGTCTGTGCCTTAATTCACGTAAGTATTAATTTCTTGCCGCGCCGCCGATCGAAGTGCGGTGCAGTTGCGATCAAGGTGTTCGTCTTAGTGCAAAATGGTACCTATTCTTCTAATTGTTTTGCTGTCATATCTAGTCTAAAGCGCTCGTGTGACGCGAGCGTATCTGACAGCGGTTGTCAAAGTGACGAGAGTACGAAAAGAGCGGTTTTGTTGAAATTTATTTACGTGAATTAGCCTACAGAACAGTAATGTTACCGCATACCCACTGGGTTTTCTCTGCCGCAGACGGTAACGAATACCGCTTAGGTCTGAACAGGCCTTTAAGTGGCGAATAACGGGTCCAGTCAACCTGTTTTAGTGTCCCAAAGCTGGACACGGGTCTTCTCTTAACTATCATACAAGAAGACTTTAGGCCTTAAACCAGACACGCTTGTCAAGTGCAGTTTGGTAGATGTCACATGTCCTCAAATGATTAGTTCTTAGATATACCGGTTTTATCACGATGTTTTCCTTCACCGATATTAACCAACGGCATTGAAAATGAGCAGCGGTGGCGCAGTGGTACCGGCGTCACCCTTAGATTTATAAGGTCGCGGGTTCATATCTCAGTCGTGCCCACATATCTTTGTGTGAATTGTTTCATCGCCGCGCCGCTTGAGAGGCCGCATTCAAGTTGAGAGAGCCTAGGCAATCCACACACGCTGACCAAGTGCTGGTTGGTGGATGTCGCATGTCCTCGAATGGTTAGTTCTTGGACATGCCAGTTTCCTCACGATGTTTTCATTCACCGATATTGAGCAGCGGCAATCTTACGATTCACAAAAAGGTTGGCACGACTGGGAATCAAAACCGCGACCTTATATTTCTAAGGCGAGGGCATTACCACTGCGCCACCGCTGCTCTTATTAGCATTAGCATTTAACAAATCTATAATATAAAATTTCCATGTAACACAATGTTTGTTACCGTACTCCTCCGAAACGGCTTTACCGATTTTTATTAAATTTTATATGCGTATTCAGTAGGTCTGAGAATCGGCTACTATCTATTTTTCATACCCCTAAGTGATAAGGGTTGTTCACCCTTAATATTTTTTTTAATTTTTGGACGAAATTTCTTGTTTTTATTTTTGTATAATGTGGCATTAAAATACATACGTATTACATTAGTAATACGCGGTACGAAGTTCGCTGGGGCAGCTAGTAAGATATAGGTAGTTTTGCGAAATTCTGTGAAGTATGAAACGAGGTCGCCACTCGCTAGATACCTACTTCTTTAACATACATCTCGGATAGGCAACGAGGTAACAACCGGCGCTGTGGGTTCTCTGTCGCACCCACGGGAAGTCGGTAATACTTTATATCTCTGCTTTCACTTGATTTTGATTGACAACATTCGCTAGTGAAAATATTAGCAGTTTCACATTCACAAGAAGCAATATTAGCAATTAGCGTAGCATTAGCGATTAGCGTCATGATTCAAGAATTCGCATCGAATGCTTAAAGTATTTTTCTTTATATTCTACTTTTAGAAATATTAGACGGGCCGGTGGCGTAATCGGTAAGATGCTTGCTTTTCACCCGTCGTGGGTTTGTCTTGAGTCTGGGTGTAATTATCTATATTTATGTATGTATTTACAAAAGAAAAGTATTATATGTAGTATATTACCAGTTTCAATAGTACAAGCTCTGCTTAGATTGGGATCAGATGGCCGTGTGTGTTAAATCCCACTATATTATTATTATTATTCAGTACTATGTTTTTAAATTATTGTTGAAATGGAAATGTCACTGAAGGTTATTATTAAAAACAAACAAATATATAAATTTTACTCTTTTTATTTGACAAAAGAAATTAATTCATTTTTGCTTCTTATTTCCACTTTCCTTATAATACAATGAAGTTAGAAAGTAATTAAGCTACCTATTTATATATACGTATATTTATTTGTCTATATATTACAAAAAAGTATTTACAATTTTATTCATCCCGTAAAGACCCATTTTAGAAACTATAATAATTATTATGTAATCTCTTAATACGAATATCAATAATAAAAATCATAAAAAAATAAAAAACAAAATGAAATTTTGAACAAAAAATAAAAAATCACATTACATTGAATAGATTACATAATTACAGAAATTGCGAAATTATTAATATTATATTAAAGATTAAAATTGTTTGCATCTAGAACACAATATTTTTGCACAAAATGAAAATAAATACACTTTTTATTCAAAAATTGTTCTAAAACTTAAATTTATTTATCACAACAGACTGGTTTTATGTTCCCGTTTGATATTCATTTTAATTCTAAATAAATAAAATGGATTAAAGCTTACGAATACAGTTTTCAAATTATTATAATATTAATTACACATAGTGATCTCACAAATAAACATAAAAAAATATTGCAACCTATTTTCTTAACCAATAAATTTGTCAAAAAACAAAGTGTTTTTACTTTTTAATGTTTTTTTTTTCAAAACGCTTAATAATTTATTATGCAGGTAAATAATACGGGAATGTAAAAGATACAAGATACATATCTGTCAATGTCAATCTTTTTGCCAGATTTAATTTAAATAAATCGTGATCAAGAACTGGCTAAAAATGATATTTAGACAGTTGTTTACATTTTTTAATAATACAATACAATTGATGAGTTAAATAATTAATTATTTATTGTTCTTTATTAATAATTGTGTTTTTTCTTATATCTAAATTCCTAAATAAAATGTACAATTACAATTATTACGAAATCATAACAGATTTTGGTAACAATTATTGTTTGTAAGTTTTATTTTATTTTGCTGTTTATTATTGTAAAGTTTTTAATAAATTATTTAACTCATCAATACATCAAGCTTAACAGCATAATATTAAATTTACAGTAACCATCATAAACAATTATTTCCTATTTATAATTAATTATAAAAATTTACAATGTATTTTTTATTATAATTATTAAATAATTTTGCTTATAATAAAAGTTGGTTGTGCCGATGCGTTTCGCATTTACGCCATTGTGATGTCACCCACTTATTGAGTGATCCGCCATCTTGCGGTACACGATTGTGTGTTTCGCCATTGCGCCATTTAGTGAATACACTTACATTGTTATAGTTTTTTTAACCGTGCGATGTGTGTTAAACCGCTGGCCATACCCTGTTGATAAAAAGATGTATTAAAAAAAGAAAAGGTAGTTAATTTTTTTTATCTAGATCGTATGTCTGGAGTAAAAATGTATTGAAACTATATATTTTTACTAACAATGTACTAATGAGTAGGTACTTTAAATATTAAAGAAAATGAACAAAAATCAATACAACTTTAGATTTAAATAAGGCCATTTCAGAATAAACTTCTTTTAAACTAAATAAAATTACTAACCCGCCAATACAAAGTGAACCAGAAAAGGTTAAATCTTAAATTACACGTTATTTAAACTTTATGCAACAGTATTGTGACGTTTAAACTTTAATAAATCAATTTGAAAAAATTATAGCCCCTGAAAAATAAAAATACTATTTTTCAATTAATTTTTTTAAACAACACTTATTATATTAGATCAAAGAGAGTTCAGAAAAACAGGTATTAAAGTTGCGCTATGCGAAATATTCGCAAACAGCACATGAAAAATCGTATCAATATTCAATTCAACCCTTTTTAGTGTCCCACTGCTGGGCACCTGTCTTCTCTCAACTATCTTATGAGTTGAGAGAGGTTAGGCCTTAATCCACATGCGCTGGCCAAGTGCGGGTTGGTGGATGTCACATGTCCTCGTATGATTAATTCTTAGACATGCCGGTTTCCTCGCGATGTTTTCCTTCGCCGATATTGAGCAGCAGAGATGAAACAATTCACACAAATATGTGTGGGCACGACCAGGATTCAAAACCGCGACCTTATTTTTCTATGGCGAGGCCCGTACCGCTGCGCCACCGCTGCTCAGTATAAATAATATGTATTAATATTAATACAAATTAATTTCTGACTTCAGTTATAGTCATTATTAATGACCTAAAAATGTCTGGTTACGAGTATAATATCCTTTCTGGTCCAGTTTATATATATAAAATATATAAAAGATTAAAAATTTTGGTCCCAAGTTTAACTATTTTATGTCGCACTGTATGAAGGAAACAACTCCGTCAGATAAACAAAATTTTAAATGTCGTAAAAAAGCTACAAATTCCACAAAATATTATTTTGTTTAAGTATACTTACGTGAGTAATCCAGGGTTGGCGTCAGTCTGGTACCAGGGGTACTGCGGCACGTAGGCCGGGTGCGGCTGCGGCGCGCCCTGGTGGTGCAGCGCGTGCGCAGCGTGCGCGCTCTTCATGTCCCACGGCCCGGGCGGCGCACCCTACCGACAACAGACAACAACTATTAATTATGTGATTCAAATTTATTAGACTTACAATAAAACTAGACTTAGGACAAAATATAGCATACGTTCTGTTATCTATCTCGATGTCATATTTCATTTAATTTCGTCCAGTAGTTTTTGCGTGGCAAACAACAACAACGTGAACAAACATTCAACCATTCATCCATACAAAATTGTAAATTTAATAACATTAGTAAGAAAAATTTTAAAAGCTAAAAATTCTTATGGTCATTTCAGAGGGTGGGTCGGAAGTTGCTCTTTTATGATTTCTAACTATAAGGAGTCTTATTCCACTGCCACCATCTCACCGATAATTATTCGCAATAAGGAGTGAATCGGTATATTTGGCGGGCGTGTCCCATTGTAGACTACATCTTTGCTTAACATCAGGTAATTTGTAGTCAAGCGCAAGCCTATTGCAGAATAGGTAATAAAAAACATACAAAATTCTAAAACTTGGCAGTTCGCACTATAAGATTCCTCTATAAACTATGTACTAGGAATTTGTTAAACACATTCAAACTGAATTTTTTCTTGTTTTCTTTCTGTCACAAGAAAATTGTTGTTGTAATAAGTGACTGGATTAATATTTACAAAAATACTCAAAACCAAATGAACTTAATCAACTCGAGTAAAGATAACAAAAACATCTTGAACAAACTAATTAAGTACAGTTGTAGCCAGAGTTTCTAAAACTTTTTAAGAGCGGGGTTAAATATAAGTGTATGTTAAAATTAGCTTAAAATTCAGGAAGAGATTTGATTGTTTCGTAAGAGACAGTCAAGTCCTACGACCTGCGTCGTACCAACATAATAGCGGATTGCTTCTAATTTGATATTTAGGTGTAAGTACCGTACACATCTAAACATCTAATTTGTTTTGTTTTGATTTCACCCAAAGGCGGTAATGTATTATTTTATTTATGTATTAGTATAAGTAGTCTTACGAGGACGACATGGTAGCTTCCTTACTTTGGGCCAAGTCCTTTTAATAAAGATAAAAAAGTGACTGTTGCCAGTGTATAAAGTGACTTTGATTCCTTTAAACAAAAGGGACGCGGTTATTCAATGCGTAGGCATAATCCCTCTCTTTCAATGGAATCACAATCAAGCAATGGATTTAAGCAATCAAAATACAGCATGTTCTTCTCTAATAACAGCAGTAGTAAGAAAATGAAAACAAATTATTTAACAGAAGGAATCTAATAAGCAACCATAGAAAAGGAATAAATAATGTATGTGTCTGTGTGACATTGTAACTTCGGATGAACAATGGAGCGAGAAGTCTGAAAAGACTGTAACGTCGGGATATAAAATAATAATAATATCATTATTTTCTCTCACACTTATTAAAAAAGTAAAAAAAAATAGAAATTTGTATGGTACAATATTAATAAAAAGTAGGGGACTGGTCTAAAATAAATTGTGATAAAATTCGTATTATAGTAGTTTTTTTTTTCAATGCGGTTGTTACTGTTTCTGAGCTGGTGTAATTAAGATAAATGAACGCTTTAGAGAGTTTTTCAATTAGTTTTCTTTCAAGTGATATTCGTTGACCTTTTGACCCTTTTGGGAGCAAGTTTGAGAACCACAGCTCAAATAAAAGTTGAAACTAATCATCGAAACGTTAGGTGCGGTCACCACACCTACACTCGTCCATTAACTAATCGTTTTTATATAGTGTTTATAATTTGTGTACACGCAATAAACCTGTTCCATAGCTTTCTTCGTAAACATATGCATGTTTGAAGAAAATTAAATAAATATTTGAATATGGAAAGTATATAATTCTATAAATATTTAGTTGAAAGTGTGTCCATATTTATTATTTGTTTTTAAAGATCCTATTTTAGCAGTTTTTAGAAATCTTTCGTTTTTAACCAACTTCAATCTTTTTTTATCCTACTGCTGGTGATGTCGTCATGGACATGCCAGTTTTGTCAAAATGCTTTCCTTTACCGATAGTAAGCAGCAGCGAAGAAACAATTTACAAAATGATGTGAACATGTCAGAAGATCAAACATTTCAAAGGCTGATACAATCCTAAGGTGTGTGGATTAAGACTAAACTCTTGCTACTTTTTAGATACTTGGGAAAAGACCTGTGCACAGCAATGGGACACTACAGAATAGTACTAACAAATTCTTCAATTCTTAAATCTTGTCTTAGTAGTTTAAATCAAATGGGGCTGACATGTACAATGTACAAGAGTCCCTAAATAAAAAAAAGTAAAAAAAAGTTAAATCTGTCTTAAAGTATTACGCGTGGTTGTTATCTTTGAAAACTCATATCAAAAGATTCTTTTGAAATAACATTATATCCTAGGCCACACACACTGCCATCTCAACCATACTAAGCAGAGCTTGTGCTATGTCAACCAGATTAAAATTAAAAAGTATGTTATATACATTTATTACATATATGACAAGCTATATTGATATGAAAAAAGGAAGCCATCTGTATAGGACACGTGGTGATGTGGTCCTTACCTTCAGCATCCAAGGCATAGGGCGGCCTCTGACTCCTTCGCTCGGCGAACCCTCTAAGTCATCGGATTGGGGCGCGAAATACCCTTCCTATTGAAAAAGAGCCCCTCAGAAATATGTCTAACATATAAATATAAAAATCTTTATCAATAAATGAAACAAAATTAATAAATACATATTATGATTTAGTTACTCAGCATTTAAGCATTTTTTAAATTATAAGTAGCTATGTTATGCATAAATATAATATAAAATAATAATAAATGTATTAATAATATCCCAGTTTGCTTGAAATTAATAAATGTTCAATAAAATAGTGAAAAAATTGTGTAAGTATTATTTTCAATAATACATAGTATATTTTTAATAATACATTAAATAAATAGGTGTGTATAAACTTAGCAATTAGAATAATTTATGCTTTAGATTTGCCAACCATAGAACTATATTTTTTATATTATTTACAAGTTTTACTCAGTAAATAATACGTGATATGATTAAAAAAATATTGTTTTACTATATTTTATTTTAAAATAAAACCAGTAATTTGGTATTTTCTTAAATTTACGCGAATATCACATATTGAAATAAATTTTAAAAAAACCGCTATAAAATCCCTAACAAAACAGTATTTCAACCAGTAATATAATTGGCAAATCTATGTTATTTGAAGTGACACTTACATATCCAACTCGGGGGTCCCACGACTGTTGGTGAGGGGGCTTCACATCACACGAACTGCCATCTGGTGACCGTCCTGCAGTTGGCTGCAGAAGAAATAAATTATTTAATTGATGTCGTGATTATTGAATACTCTCCGTGCCTCGGAGAGCACGTTAAGCCGTCGGTCCCGGTTGTCATTTAACACATCTATGACAATCGTTACATGTAGTCGTAAGCCAATATAATCTGACACCTGGTCTAACCATCTCGGCTGGTTTCCTATGGGTTTCGAGGTCTGATGGCAGTCGTTCGTATAATTCTGGTAGCTAGCCGCATCAGGTTAGACTGGGAGCCGATCCCAATAGAAATGGAAAAAAGGCAAGGGGAATGAATGATGTCGTGATTATTAAAGGATCTTTATTTTTAAAATGGACTTTTGCGCGCGCGTATGCCATCCCATTGTATATTAAACAAATATTTTTTAACAAATATGGCCAAGTATTTGAACAAGTCCTTGCATCACAACTGGTTAGTTGATACAACATTTTATGATACATACCTATATCAACTTTGTTTAAATTCAAGTTCTTTATAAAAACCAGTCTTAAAGGTAAAATATTACAAATATTGTAAAATAAAATGTTTAAGGTAATATAGCGCTCACGCTTGTATTATCCGAAGGTGGGAAGGTAGACAGTGGTGAATATTACCCACATTTCGCCAACTATGTAACGGTCACATACGTAATATAGACCACCTTGCTGTTTATCGAAAACAATTCTTAACTCTGGACTACTACTAAGATCCTATTTGCTCGACCCAGGATTCGAACCTGGATCCTCGTTTTTTTTAAACAAACACCTTCTTTATTCATCTGAGTATCTTTAATTATTGTTTTTGTATTCCATTATCACTCAAAATGTAATACAAATCTTCTTAAAATTATGATTAATAGTTACAAATTATTAATAAAATTAGGATGTATAAAATTTCTTACATATCCGACCTTAACATCCCAGGAAGGTTGTGGGGGCTGTTTGACATCCCAATGCGCCCCGGTGGGGGACAAGCCAGGGGACAGCTCGGACACCGGCGTGGAGCTCGGCGTGGGGGAGTGCGCTTGCGCTGGACCCCCGCTTTGGTACGCTGACGGTGAATGTTGAGAACCGCTGGAACTTCCTCCGCCGCCACCTATGATAGAACGAACATTTTTATTTATCTTTCACTGAGTTGAAAAAATGAATTTTGACCTAAACAATTTTTGGTCAAAATCAAATAATTAATTGTAAATAGTAAGACGGGCCGGTGGCGTGGTCGGTAAGTTACTTGCTTTTCACGCCGCAGGTCGTGGGTTCGATTCCCACCCGAGACAAACATTAGTGATAAACATTTCTGTTTGTGTCGAGTCTGGGTGTAAATATCTATTATATGTATATATTTACAAAAGAAAAGTATTATATGTATAGTATATACCAGTTATCTGGGTTCCATAACACAAGCTCTGCTTAGCTTGGGACCAGATGACCGTGTGTGTTAATGTCCCAAAAATATTTATTTATAACGGACTGTAGGGATTACCCCCTGTAAATGCCACATTATAAAAAATAATAAAAAATAATAAAAAAAAATCCATAAACCTAAAAAATAACCTTGTCATTAAGGGTGTGAAGAATAGATAGTAGCCGATTCTCTAACCTACTGAATATGCATATAAAATTTCATAAAAATCGGTCAAGTCGTTTCGGAGGAGTATTGTAACTAACACTGTGACACGAAAATTTTATATATTAGAATACTTTTAGGGTAAAATTCTTACCATGTAATAACTGGTTGTTATTCGGTGGACTTGACGGCGCCAGTCCTAAACTCGGTGGAGGTGCTCCCACTTGTGCTGCCTTCATCATCTTCTTGTACTTGCTGCGACGGTTCTGGAACCAGATCTTCACCTACGAAAGAAGAAAGTTTACGTTAGAAAGGTGACACAAATAGTTCAATAAGTCTAAAATCCTTTAGGCTGTGATCTAGCACTCATAAAATTACAGACTATCAAACGAATGAAAACGCTTGAAAGGTCGCTCTACATCAACACACTAAACAAACAAAATGTAATAGATATAAGCCCTTCGTATATAAAAGAAAAAAGTCTACTGAGTTTTTTGGCAGTGTTTCTCAGTAGTTGCCAGTCATTCACTGCACGGTGGGAAAATAAATTTGACTATTTTTATATAGACTCGCGTCTCAAAAAAGAAAATAAAGCATATTTTCATTTCATTTCATATGTTTCACTAATATTATATTTGCTTTTCATGCCGCAGGTTGTGGGTTCGATTCCCACCCAAGACAAATATTTGTTGAGATATGTCTGTTTGTCTTGTGTCTGGGTGTAATTATCTAAATTTAAATATTTATTTACAAGAGAAAAGTATTTTATGTAGTGAATTACCAGTTACCTGGTTTCCATAGTACAAGCTCTGCTTAGTTTGGGATCAGATGGCCGTGTGTGTTAATGTCCCACTATATTATCATAATTATTATTATAAAGCTGGAGAGTTTGTTAATGAAAACCATAGGTACCATAGACCTTTAAAAATCATTCGTTTTTCACAATACAGTCAGTTACATCCTTTTGTACCTATAACCAAAAGCATTTCCACATAGGGTAGCGTGGGGGCGGAGCTTAGGGTTGCCAGCCGTTTCTCACCGTTATTAATAGTGAGGGGCAGATATAACGGTAAAGTTATCGATATTCTTGCCTAAATATATTATAATATCCATTTATTTTCTTTTTACGCAGAATGTATAAAAACAAGTGTTAAATTACAATACTAGCTTTAGCTCAGTATGTTTAATTTAATTCAGGTAGATGTATACTCTTTTTAATTTAGAAAGGGTTATAGGAGATAAAGTTAAAGTAAGTCGCTCTTTAATTTTATTTTATTTGGGTCATTAATTATACATTATTTTGTACAAAGGATGGACAGTTGTGTTTATTCAGTTATAAGTAACCACAGCTGAGACTAGTAATAACTTGCTTCAATTGACAGAAAATTATTTAATTTCATTTAACTGTAAAGATAATAAATTTAAATAAAAACAATAATTTTATTCATAAGTTAGCTATAGATATAACATTTTTAACTTATAACAATTTAGCAAATGCCTGAACTTGGTTGATATCAACTTAAATATCTATTGTGTAAATATCTATTATAAGTATATATTTACAAAAGAAAAGTATTATATGTATAGTATATACCAGTTATCTGGTTTCCATAACACAAGCTCTGCTTAGCTTGGGACCAGATGACCGTGTGTGTTAATGTCCCAGAATATTATATTATTATTATATTATACTTGTGTTTTAGGCGTTAAAATCATATGTGCTGACACTATAATTACTTGATTAACATTATACATAAGATAATTGACAGAAAATGACCCAACAGTACACTCATGGGCTTGTTAATCTATATTAGGCTTTGCCAGTGTACTATTTCCACGAGTTTAGCTAATTCTTCGTACTCTTACGGAGTAGGTATTTTAGGACAATCTATTGTAAACAGAAAAATGCCCTAAAATATTAGAGTAGGCCTTTCCTTCTTGGAATGTATATTGGAATGAGTGGTGGATTAATTTGTTACACATTACAGAATCTTTCATTAGCATATAAAAAATAAAATGTATTTGCGAAATTTTGTAAATTATGAAAGGAATACACCACTCGTTTCATACCTACATCTTCAGCATGCACATTGCATCGGCAGTGTCCGTTCTCTGTCACAACCACGTATAATTGGTAATACTATTATCTTTCTGTTTCATTGACATCGTTTACGAGTGAAATTGTTATCAATTTCGCATATTAACAAAAAATCCTACAGTTCATTATTATCAATTATCGTCATATTAGCATTAGGATAGCAATCGCAATTAAAATGCTAAGAGTCACGAATACGCGTGCTTACGAAATTAATCGAAGTCGCATTAATACCATCACTACAATGATCTTCTCTTCCAAATTTCGTCATCCATCAAGTATTTTCATAGATTTCTTGATAAATGACCTTGCGATGTTTACTTATATGGTAGAAGTATGCGAAAACAAGGTATGTAGGTAAGGTAGTACAAAATAATAATAATTGTCACAGTGTTGCCCGTAAGTTTATCAATATAATGTCATGTCAGTCAGTCGTTGCATGCCGACATCTTGTATTAATTATCATGCTATAATGAACCACGATCAACGTTTATATAACTTGATTGCTTTATCTTGAGGAAAATTGAAGGATTGACATAAATGTGTCATTTATTATATTTAAAGCTTATTAAAACGCGATTGGTGACATAAAATTACTATTAAACAAGGTAGTTAATATCAAATAACTTGGTCTTTCGCATCAAGTTATTAAAGCGGCTTGTATTCGTAATGTCTTTATTGTAGTTATTTTTGAGATAGTTAAACAAGAGTTATGAGAGTTTTTATCAAGTAGGTATTTCCCATAGCGGCGGTGTAGCGGTGGTGTCACTTTTGGTTCCCGTGACACCATGGCAAAGATGCGAAAAGGAACACTCGGGGAGTTTTAGTTTGGGTAACCGGTTGGAGCCCCACATACCCCCCCTTTATGGATGCCCTGCGCCCATACAGGGCGGGGGATCCATAAAGGATTTCTCCCTGGTCAAAAAAACAGCGTTTAGTTAAATTTCGTCTTTTAGATTTAACTAACAACAAATTTGAACTTTATTTGACATGATGGTAACGTCATAATAAAAATGAGGGTGATACATATGCAATCAGTCAGTAGAATTGAAGGCCTCATGAATACATTTGTCAGGAAAAATAGATGACGGAAGACAATTCCATGAAGAAAACTGGAAAAAAAGCGTCCGTGCGGATATAGAATAGTTTTGTAGATTTCAAACAGCAAATATAGTTCACTGTATTTTATAGCAAGCCTAAAATTATTATTATATAAGTTACACTAGCAGCTAGCTCAGAGATATAGTAGTCCAATGTGTTCTTATACAAGTTTATGATTAGAGCCAACATATAAAATGCAACACCGAACATAGAAAAGAGTCCATCAACCTTGACCAGCGCATGTGAATTAAAGCCTAAACTTCTAAAATAGCTAAGAAAAGATCTGTTCATTGCAGTGGGATACTAAAAATAGACTTTTTCAAAACAATAGAATGTATTTTAATAATTATAATTATATGGACATATTATTTAAGTTAAACTAAGGGTCATTGTTCAAGAGACTGAAAAAATAAATCTAACTGACGACGTGTCGACATAATTTCGTGTGTGTTGAATGTCAAATTTTTTTTTCTTATATAAAAATTGTTAGAATATTGCAAATCTTGCCCTGAGTGTTTTAATTGATATGTTTTATGGTGTAACTATGATTGAATTAAAACTATTGAAATTCGTATGTATCGCAAATAAAATGGAATGTGCATGCCAAGAATGCGTAAAAGCGATATTTACGTGTATAAGCAGTTATAAGAGCTATATTTTATAGATATTTCATTAGAAACTACCGTTATTTACGATATAGATCATAATCTTAAGTAAAAATACGTTATTTCACTTATTATAGAATTTAATTTAATTACTGAAAAAACAAATAAATTTGATTAGCTTAAGCTTATCTATGGAGTTTGTCTCTGTAATATATTTAAAATCATCCCATAGTTCAATCTGTTTTTAATGGCTCGAGCCAAAACTCAAGCGCATCAATAAAAAAAAGTAAGAAACGTTGTAACTGTGATTATTGTTATTATTTAGTTCTCAGACAAAAAAAAATAGAACATCGATATCGATAGATTGAATCGGCTTCCCATCGCTACCCCTCAATTAGCCCGGTCGCACGATATAACTTAACCTTCCTTATTGTATTGGCATTCAGCATTGAATTTCACTTAGCCTCCGTTTACAGAACTACGCTCTTTATACAAGGTTTTGTTAAACTGTATACGTTATCTTAATATATATATTTCTTGTGTGCGTGTGTATGTGACTGAACTCCTCCTAAACGACTGGACCGATTTTGATGAAATTTTTTGTGTGTGTTCAAGGGGATCTGGGAATGGTTTAGATTCACAATTTTGCGCGGTACGAAGTTCGCTGGGGCAGCTAGTTTTACTATAAATTTTACTTTATATAAGTTTTGGTTTGTAACTGTAAAGGTTCAAACTTTGGGTCGAACTAAAAGTAGTACTCGACTTTTTAACGTAAGAAAATTTTAATAGTAGCGCAAAGTTGGGTGTTGGTGATGAGTGTCAGCCTGGCCCTCCACATTGGTTATGGGACTAAAAATAGCTGGCTAGATTTAGGTGATATTTACGTTTCCCTATAGGTACCTTCTGATAATACCGGCGTAAATTTTACTTAATTGTAACACGTATCATCACCAAAAAATAAAAATAAAATTGCTTAACTGAGTGTAAAACATGGCTATAAAATGAGTTTTGATATTTTTTAAATAGGTACGAACTAAATCACGAAAAACAGCACCGTAAATTGAAAATATTAATTTCGTTTACTTACAGATAAGTTGCTCCTTAATAACACAAGGATATAATTTACTCCTGTATTTTGCTTATCATTAATAAGTATCTATATTGATATTTTCAATATTTTACGCAGTTAAAGTCATGGTTGGGCTAGTGCTTCATATTTTTAACGCCATTTTTACTGTCATTGTCAAAATGCACACAAAATTGTCGCAGCTCAAGGTTCCTATCAAAAAACTGTTTAATGTTAGAATGTATGAAACAAATCATTTGAACCATCGAAGCATAAACTATTGTGTTTATAACAAAAGGTTGCGTATATTTTGTCAAATAAATATTGTATTTCCGTAGTACAAGTTATTATTTGAAAAAGTTGTGTAACTTTTGTTGTACATTTGATACTAGGACCGAAATTCTTTATGTCGCGATACACTAATGTTTGGCACATGAGAGCTAGAGGAATAAAATTTAGCCTAATGAAAAGGGGCTCTTTTTATTCTGACATAAATACTTTACTAATTAAATTAAGCTCTGATTCCCAAACTAGCATGAGCGATATGTTGAGAACCAGTATCTTCTCAAATATAAGTTACTTATTAAGGTTTGATTTAAATAAAATAATATTTAAAAAAAGAGAGCTGTATTGTACTTAGGACTGTTATATGAGCAAGATATATGTGTGAGCATGTATACGTATGTGTGTCATCATTTCTCTTGCCTGTTTTCCCATTTCTATTGGGGTCAACTCCCAGTCCAACCTGATGCGGCTAGCTACCAGAATTATACGAGCGATTGCCATCAGACCTAGAAACTAGTAGCCCAGATGGTTAGACCAGGTGTCAGATTATATTAGGCTTCTGACTACATTTAACGATTGTCATAGATGTTTTAAATGACAACCGGGACCGACGGCTTAACATGCTCTCCGAGGCACGGGCGTAGGTATACGTACGTGTGTATGGAATGTTTATTTATTATTTACCATGCTTTATTTGCTCATTTATCTGTAATATTGATGGCAACACTATTTTAGTCAAATAATAATTAATAATTATAAATATAATTGTAATTATTATTATTAAATTAATAATTTATAAAGATAATGATAATAAGTTATTCCTACAACTTCGATACAATCGGGTGTCTTAAAGACACCTTAGGTGATTTTTAATCTTTTCTAGATGGTATCAATATCAGAAAAAATATTAATTCTGCACGGTATTAGATTAAATTACTAAACATCATCATCATCAGCGTATTCTAGTCCACTGCTGGACATAGGCCTCTCCTAAAGTACGGCACTGAGCACGATCCGCGGCCTTTGTCAATCAGTTCTTGCCCGCGGCCCTGCTGAGATCGCCACTCCACTTAGTCTGAGGGCGTTCTTAGGCCTATATATACCCATACATATTTTTTTAAGCAGGTAAGTTTTTGGGTCTAAATCCACCACCACAATCGCGTTATAGCTACCCCTAGGCCAACAGCTGGGCTGCGAGAAAAGGCTAAGTTTCGAAACAGCAACAAAGCAACATTGGGTAGCCTAGAATAGGATCATGATAGGATAAATTAAATATTAAGCAACAAAATGATCTTAATATTTTAAAAAATATTATAATATCATATACTATCGATAGTATTATCGATAAAAAAAACACAATATTCCCATCTCTACTTCCGTCATCTGTCATACGTCATTGTTATTGAAAAGAAAAAGCGCCAATATTCACAAAATGGCCGCCATCTGTGACCGCAATGCAATATGTTTGTGTTGCGTCACGCACACTGCTTATTGTATTCGAATATTCGAAAAATATTAACTGACTAGCTTCCGCCCTCGGCTTCGCCCGCGAAATTGATCTCACTAATCTTGTTTTTCCATACAAACTTTGGAACCCCGTTTCACCCCCTTAAAGGGTGATTTTTGAAAAATCCTTTCTTAGTGCACTCCTAAACCCGATACCTATGTGCCAAATTTGGAGTCTCCAGACCCAGCAGTTTGGGCGTTAATATGTCAGTCAGTCAGTTTCTTCTTTTATATATTTAGATATGTACTCTGAAGGATATGCAATATAATGATTTGATAGAGAACTAGAGTAATCGACATTATTTCACATCACTTCAACCCTAGTGTCCCACTGCTGGGCACGGGTCTTCTCTCAACTATCTTACGAGTTGAGAGAGTTTTGGCCTTAATCCACTTAGTTCTGAGACATGCCGGTTTCCTCAAACCAGGATGAATCTTCGTGTGATGATTCTTCGTTCTGTTTCTGGGTGCCATTTATCTGTAAATGTCATCATCGTCATCATCATAAGCCTATTCTGGTCCACTGCTGGACATAGGCCTCGATTAACGCCATTGAGCACAATCCGTAGATTTTCTCATCTAGTTCTTGCCGGCTTGCTGAGATCGTTAGGCTAGATTAGGTGGAGTGCAATCTCTGCAAGGTGGCTGGTGAGAGCTGGATGAGAGTAGCCGCGGATCGTGCTCAGTGGCATGCTTTGGGAGAGGCCTATGTCCATCAGTAGATTAAACAGGCGAATGATGGTGAAACTTGAGCAAATTAAGTTTAGTGAGTCGGAACTTGGAACTGCTGAACGAAAATACCTCACCGTAGAACATGTCGGATTGGATTCGGAGTCATTGCATTCCGTAGTTCCTAGTTCCATGGAAGTTGAGTGAGTTGGAACTGCGGAACGATTTTTATCGGACTTAACCCACCACCGCAATCCCGCTATTACTACTCATAAAAGCCAGGATTGACAACGTTGCCGTGAAGACACATAAGCAGTCTTGGATCAAGTATGAAATGAACGCGGAACGATTTAGCGGAATGAGTTCACTTTATGGGACGACGTTAGATGAGTCAGTTCTTTAAAGTGAATGACTATGAAAAATTTTACTTTTAAAATCATATCACGTGTTATGTAGTTGTCAGAATTTATAACAAACTGCAGAATAATGGCGAAAAAACATTCGATAGCTAGCAAAATTCCCTGTCACTCAATAAAATCTAGTAAAACCGAGAAATGGCAGAAATATAAGTTTAAAAAAAATAAGAAACAGTCGTTCCCATCGGTTGGACGGCGGTATGCAACGGTCGGCGTGGACAAAGCGCGTCGCACATTCATCGCATAACACCGAGAAACACAAGTACTGGTAACTTGGGGACAGGTTTATGTTGTACGTAACCTACGCTTTTTTGTACCCCTACTAGTGGCTTACGTCTTACGTTTGTGGTTTCATTCGTTCGGGTGATTTACGGAATGAATTTTGGTTCAGTCTGTATGGGGGTCATACACAGCAAGTGTCAGTATAAAACTGCGATAGCACACATTCAACGTTAGCTTCACACAAATGAAGTCAAAACTTTTAATATATTTTTATTTAGTGATCCCACAGATAAAAAGGTGCAATCCTTAGGTACTTCCCTTACTGTCTGCGTCTGTCGCGCAGTCACGCCAAAATTACAAAATCGATTTGGATGAAATTGTGTATGGAGATAGTCTGAGACTCGGGGAAAGACATAAGATAGTTTTTATCTAACTACGCAAAAAAAAGGTTAGCACGTTAAACTATTTAACTATATTAACATTGTTTTTATAATATGTCACTGATAACGATTTACGTTATCTGTGTTCATTATTAGTAAGAATGGAGATAATTACGCCAAGGAATGTGGACTTTTGTTACAGATACCCATTGCTAAGAGCTTGAGAAAAAAAAACAGATAAATACATACTTAGGACAAGATTTTTTTTTAATAATTTCTGCTATGACAATTATCTTTTCATTGAATTAATTAGATGAGCTGGCTAAAGCGATTAATTAAGCGCGATACTTGTTTCAGCAACATTATAAAATTCGTTTGTTATTTGGTTTCACAGGTTTCAGCATTTTTTAGGAAATTTATGAGGCCTACAGTAACATAATTAAAAGCTGAGCTACCTAATGTTCTTATCCAAAGTACTTAGTAACGAACGAAATTGGCTCGAACTAAAATTGAGATTAATAGTAGCACTCTTTCCTCAATTGGGCTTAGTATCATTATAAGATGAATTGAAACTTGATTTCACTTGGACTCTTTTTAGTGTCCCACTGCTGGGCACGGGTCTTCTCTCAACTGTCTCACGAGTTTAGGTAGTTTAGGTCTTAATCCACACACAATGGCCATTTGGTTCACTGGCTGGTTTATTAAATAGTACAGGGACTCTAAATATATAAATACATCGTAATCAAGTTTACGAATAAAGTTTAATCAAGTACGGGTCTTGCCTTAGCAATATACGGTCGCAAGTTTGATTCCCGGGTGTGCCCACATCTTTGAATGAATATTTCATTTCCGCTGCTCAATATCGGTGAAGGAAAACACTGTGAGGAAACCGGCATGTCCAAAAATTTATCATTGGAGGACATGTGACATCCAGCAACCCGCACTTGGCCAGCGTGTGGGGATTATGACCTACTCTCTCAACTCGTAAGATAGTTAAGAGAGAACCAGTGCCCAGAAGCGGGACAGTAAAAAGGGTGGAAGAGAACTACTTGACGGAATATACCACGCAAACAAAGCCGTGGGCGGAAGCCAGTTATTTATAAATTCACTGATAAGCTTAACCTCTGCTTACCCTAATTTTTAGTGTTAGTATGAAAGTCAGTAAGTCATGAGCAGCGGTGGCGCAGCGGTATTGGCCTCTCCTTTGAAACATAAAGCCGCGGGTTCGATTCCCGGTCGTGCTTACATATCAATGTGGAAATTGTTTCATCACAACTTCTCAATATCGGTGAATCATTAATCATTCAAGGATGTGACATCCACCAATCCGCATCTGACCAACGTGTGGATTAAGGCCTAAACTCTTTCAACTCGTAATATATTGAAGAGAAGACCCGTGCTAATTAGTGGGAACTCGAAAAACTGAGGAACTCTAAAATGATGAAAAGTGATGAAAGTGATGAATGTCATAAAAAGGGCTAAATAAATAAATCCATTTCAATACAACCTGACAGAGTAAAAATCAATCAGTGAACGACTCAATCACAGATCTAAATGAGATTTATAAATAATTAATGAACAATATATTAATGTTAATGTTCTTTACTGCATAAAGCGGTCCGCGATGTTTAAAAAAAAAAACGGTAGCTATTGCGTTCTTTAGAAGGACAGCGAATGGCGTGGAGTAGTGTTGTTTTTTTATTATTATTTTCGTTTTGCATTTTTGTGATAAATGTAGTTTTATTTTTGTTTATTGTTAACATAATTCTCTGTTGTATCTCAAGGTGTAAGTAGAGGTAATTAATGCAAGTTATTAGCAAAAACGTATAAGAGGCTGGCGCTGGACCACAACTTGCATGTTGTTAAGCAATGTTGCAGTCTACGATGAAATGCGTTTACTGAGACCATTGCTTAGACATGTCTTAGAACTAAAAGATGGATGTGACACCAACAACCCACACTACCTAATTTCTCTAATCTCTTAAGATAGTTGAGAGAAGACCCGTGTCCAGCGGTGGGACACTAAAGGGTTATTACTATATTTACCCTAACGACCTCTGCAATGGGGCTGACAATCCTTAGATACTAATTTTATATACATATGTGAAAGTAACTGTCTGTCTGTCTGTTTGTCGCGCTTTCACACCGAAACTACTGTACCGATTTGCATGAAATTTAGTATCGAGATAGTTTAAGACCCATGAAAGGACATAGGATAGTTTTTATCCAAGTGTGCAAAAAGAGGTTAATGGTTTAGCGCAATAACCGACATACGCACGGGCGGAGCCGCGGTCGGAAAGCTTGTATGTTATAAAAATATTAGTTTTAAAGAAACGCTGCTCGCATGATTAAAAAAAAACAAAGATCAGTCATAGGAATATCAACTTTAATTGTGTAGAATTAAGGTTTAAATTATTTTAACAAGCCCAACAGGTGCTAAATGTCGACACCCTTATCATAATCCAATAAATTAGTGATGCGAAAACTTGTTTAACATGTCGATATGTTAGTGTTGTGACATCGCGTTAGGGGGTCGATAATTCAAAAAAAAACTACGAACATAGGTTCGCAATAAACCTTTTTTAATATGAGGGTATTTAGCATTAATTTTATTACTAAACGTTGCATTTAAAATACCTAGTCAAAGAGTGTAAAATAGTTTGTTTGTTTCAAAAGGAAATTTGGTAAAAAAAATATTACTAGCAGTCCAAACCGACGTTGTCCTGAATGATTTTGTTTTGCTATCTTCCGGGCCGATTTTTAAATTTGAACTATTCAGGGCGCCACTCAAATGCATACAAAAAAATCATTTAAATCATACACACGTACCGTCGAATTATATATATTACATAAGACACACAAAAACAGAGGTTAATAGGTTACTTAAATAACACCTTTAATAAGATTTCAAGATCTGTAGTCCGAGTTCAGACTCCTGGCTCACAAGGAGCACTTTATAATATTTTACTCAACCTGTAACCATCATCATCATAGCATTACACCAGTACCCAAAGGTGTAGGCAGAGGTGAAAATCACCCACTTTTCGTCAGCTGTATTTAGGTCCCTTATGTACCTAATGGGGGGCCAGTTTATCTGCGTTCTGCACAATTCCAAATTTCAAACTGAACTAAGATTCTCTTAGTATATTAGGAGTCTTTTCGCTTCACTACAACTTGAATGATGTAATGATGTAGACTACGATGGAACGCGCCTGCTCAATATACCTATTTCTTTTATTTGTGAGAAGTGAATAAATTTTAACATAGATCTCTACTAAAGCAAGTTACTGAGCATTTAAGGTACACTACATCTTTTGTTTCTACTCAAGAACTCGTTTACCTAAACGGTTGTCAATTCTATGGTAAGTATGACAATTAATTATTTGTTACAAACAAACCAACAGTTTAACTAAGCTGATCTCGAATTGTATAGGAGTGATGTACAACGAGAGGCCAGCTTATACTGGAAATATATAGCTTCTAGTGTAACCGTGTGTAACACCTGTACGGGGATGTCCGTACTAAATAGGACTGATAATAGGATAGACTGATATTAAACACTGATAGTTGCTAATAAAACTATATTGTAAAACTGATAATGTAATAAATGGGTATAAATTTAGTAATGTGAGAACGTCTGGTGTACTGGATTACCGATGACAAACTGTTTTTTCATTTGGATTTGCGGATGACCTAACTCAATCGGCCGGAAAGGGCTTTGTTGGTTCACCGGATTTTTTCGGTGAGCCATCCGAGAACGGTCGAAACGATCAAGTACTGTATTATACATAGGAAAAGCATATCAGCTAAATAACTTCACAAACGCGGCTCCACCCGCGCGTCTGTCGATTTTCGCGCTAAATCACAAAACGCTTTTTGCGTAGTCGGATACAAATCTAAAGAAGGACATAGGATGTCCTTCTTTAGGTCTCAAACTATCTCCATACCCAATATAATCGAAATCAGTTCAGCGTTTTTGGCGCGAAAGCGCGATAGACAGATCGAGTTACTTTCGCATTTGTTATAACAATAGGAAAAGAGGATTATCCAAGTATTAATCTTCACACAACCGAAGACGTGTACAAGAGCCAGTATAGACTAAATCTAATGTATTCCCTTTTAAAGTTAAATATAACTTGAGTTAGTGGTTACATGGTGTTGACATTTAGTTAAACTATTTTTATGAATTGTAAATTAATTGTGAACAACTTGACAGTCTTTATTCTCAGTGGGGTGTCGTTTTATTGACAGAATACCTGTTAAGTAGTCACTAGTCATTAGCAACAATACATATTCATATATTAAAAAAAAAAACTAAATACTTTTAATTAATGAAAATTGAAGGCACAGTTAGGTAGATATACACATGTAGTGGGTACTAGAGCAGCGGTGGCACAGCGGTATCGGCCTCGCCTTAGAAATATGTATAATAATATTAATAATAATCACTTTATTACTAACAAGGTCTATACAAAATTTAAATCTAAAATATTATCTTAGAGGTATAGCTGTTGATTGCATAAACTAGGTTATGCTAACCTGTGCTACAGGCGGTAGTAGAACAGTAGATATTTATTATGATTATATAATACAAGGTCGCGGCTTCGATTTCCAGTCGTATCGGTTCGACCGTCCTCGGACGGCTCACCGAAAAAGTCCGGTGAATCAATAAAGGCCCTTCCGGCTGATTGGGGTAGGTCATCCGCAAAAAAATATTTAAAAAAAAATCCAGTCATGCCCACACATATTTTTTTCAATTGTTTATCTCTGCCAATAATTGACCAATAGCATTACGATTTATAATAAGCCTCAAAAAAACTATATTAGGTTGTTGTAGACTTTTTAATAAGGTACATAAATAATTTTAAATCAATTCTCTCTACAGATTTCTCTAGCCGGGATATTGTCTCGGGTCCATAAGCTTTGTTGATACAGCAAAATCTAAAGCATTTGTGTTTAGTAAAAAATATATATAAATTAAACCAATCGCTTAGTTGTCACTCAATTTTGTTGAATTGATTGATATTATATAATAATATAGTGGGACATTAACACACACGGTCATCTGATCCCAAACTAAGCAGAGCTTGTACTATGGAAACCAGATAACTGGTAATATACTACATATAATACTTTCCTTTTGTAAATATATACATAAATATTGATAATTACACACAGACACAAGACAAAGAGACATATTTAAATAAATGTTTGTTTCGGGTGGGAATTGAACCCACGACCTGCGTGAAAAGCAAGAATCTTACCGACGACGCCACCGGCCCGTCAATATATTATTGAGGTACTTTTCTTTATTACAGCAGCGGTATCGTCCTTGACTGAATAAAGTCGCGGGTTTGATTCCCTGTTGTGCCCACACATCTTTGCATAAGGTTGACGAGAAGGTATATGAAAAATAGTATTTTTATTAGTCCGTCATTAAGATTATACAAAAAAAATGTACTTACGACGCATATTTACGCTGGCGCTTGACTACAACTTGCCTGATGTTAAGCAATGATGTAGTCTACAATGGAACGCGCCAGCCCAGCATACCGATTCACTCGTGATTACGAATGATTATCGTTGAGAAGGTGGCAGTGGAATGAGCCCCCATATGATTAGAAACCATATAGGAGCGACAATGCCGACCCACCCTCTCAGCATGGTGTCACCTGACATCGCACTGGAACACGGCAAGGGCGCTTGGCGGTGCGACTTTGTCTGGTGGATGGTCACCATGGCCAAAGCCTGATTTGCACTACCCGGGGACCACGTGTGGGGATTCAATTAAAGGTGTGCACCCACAGACGAAGGTGACTCAGCCCCCAAAATGCTATATCATTGAAATGGTCGCAGTATCTTAAACATAAAACTTAGGGATCGAGTCGGCAACACAGTCATACTCTCCATAGGGCATAGTGAACGTGGGCTACAAGTCCGCAAAGCATCCGTATGCATCGAGACAGATGGGTCTGTATCACGACGCAGTGGATTCTTGGAGACGGTCTTCGTCTCCGAGAAAGACCACGGAAGCGATAGTGTGATGATCTAAGCTCGTTTGACGTCACTTGGACGAAGGAGCTAGCAATAGAGACGGTATTGGACATTAGAGGCTAGTAAAAAAAATTGTAATGAAACAATATTAAGATATAACGCACTGAAGTTAAAGAGTAGAAGTGCGCTACGTCATAAAGAGATAAAATCCGTTATAATGTAGTTTTAATACACATCATCATCATTCCCCTTGCCTTTTCCAGTTTCTATTGGGGTCGGCTCCCAGTCTAACCTGATGCGGCTAGCTACCAGAATTATACGAGCGACTGCCATCAGACCTCGAAACCCGTAGGGAACTAGTAGCCGAGATGGTCAGACCAGGTGTCAGATTATATTGGCTTCTGACTACATGTAACGATTATCATAGATGTGTTAAATGTCAAGCGGGATCGAAGGCCGTGCTCTCCGAGGCAAGGAGGGTAGTCCCTCAACCAACCAGACACCGAAACAAATTTTTGCTGTTACACAAATATTGTCCGGGGTGGGAATCGAACCCGCGACCTCCCGGGCACAGTATAGCCAAGGTAGTTTTATTACACAATCTTTCACAATGTTAGTTGTTGGATTAGAAATAAAAATCAATATTTCTATTCCTTTAATACTATTTCTAAGTAAATGCGTTTCTTGTGCGACTGTATCATTGCTTAGCAAAGCAAGTTGTGGTCACGCGCATGCCTATTATAGAATAAAAAAATCCTTAGGTTACCATAACTTATAGAGTAATAACCATAATTAACATTATCAACTACTAAATCTTCCTTAGAAGTGATACACCGATTCATTACTATTCTATCGATATCGATTGACTTTTTATCGACATGCGCACATCACTATGCGTACTAGTAATGAATTAATGTGATTTGTAAAGTGATTTATTAGGTTTAGTAACGGCTGAATAGATTTCAATGAATTTTGGCGCATAGGTAGTCTAGTTTTAGTCCACATTACCTGTTGTGATATTTTGTTTTTGTAAGTAGTGCATGTAGCCTGTATTACTCGAGGGTATAGGCAGAGGTGAATATTACATACATTTCGCCGGTTATGGTAGAAAGAAATGGACAGATACAGAACACATAGAATCAAATGATAAAAACACACACGAAAAGAGAGAGAAAAAACATAGATGAAAACAGATATAAAGAAAAGAAAACCAAAGAGTAAGTGTGACCAATCAGTGTCAAACATGGACATTGCTGAGTAAATGGTATGGAGGTAGTTTGAGACCCGTGAAAGGACATAGGATAGTTTTTATCCGACTGCGCAAAAAGAAGGTAATGTTTTGGCGCGATAACCGACATGCACGAGGGCGAAGCCGCTATCGGAAAGCTAGTTCAAAATATTTACTTGCTTTGCAACAAAAATTCTGATTTCTGTAGCTTAAGTTGCATTTTTTTGCGTGAAGAAAGCTTGTTAGGCGCAAAATGTCTTTACATTTGCCGACGGGTAACGGGTTCTAATCCAGTTAAACTAAGTAACAATCCTTGTCCCCCAGTTAACCATGGGTTTTAAGTCTTAACTCTCAACTACCCGAAGAGTTGAGAGAGTTTACCAATGGATGTCACATATTCAGAAACGTTTAGTGCTAAAATTAAGTCGGTTTCTTTACGATAATTTCCTTCAATGTATCAAGCAAACTTCCAAGTTTGATATTTGAAAATGATTATTTAATAACCAGTTGTATAGTACTTTTTGTTTGACCGAGGATTACAACCCATAACCTCGATGAAAAAGAATGAAGATGAAAAGCAATGAAAAAGAGTTAAACATAATTATTAACTTAACTAAAAATCGTATCAAAAATTCACGGGTGGCCAAATTATCTAATTCATCCCAAAATTACAGACATATGGGGCGAATCTGATCCCCCGTTGCTTAGCAACGCCCTAGGGTTGTCATCTCGCCAATTACAATTAGATCTCCTATTATATTTGTGCTAACCCTTGAATTAATAAACTGTTTTCATTGATTAGATATTTATTGTGTTAGATTTTGATTTCATTTTGACAAGTATGTTTGGGGTTGCCATTAAAAAAAGTGCATTAGGTAAACTAAAATAATTAAGTATTGGCAACACTATTTAAGACTTTTTTTCAGATTTTATTACGGTAATCGAAGGTATCTCTGTCTTTTTTCTCTGTAGCGTTTTCACGCCAAAACTGCTGAATCGATTTGGAAGAAATTGGGTAAGGAGATAGTTTGAGACCCGGGGAAGGACATAAGATACTTAGTTTTAATCTATGTACGCAAAAAGAGAGATAACCGACCGGCGGAAAGCTAGTAGGTACTTAGTTATAATGGGCTAAATAATTAACATTTTCAATATTTCTTACAAGCAAAGCAAGGCACAAAGGGTTGTGAGTAATAAAATTGTTGTTTACTCAAATTAACAATATAATATTGTGAGGTTCAGATATCAAGTTGATTTCCTTGTTCATTATTTTGTAAACCGACTCTAGGGGTTAAATGCGATGGGGCGAAGTGTACCAAATGAAGGGGCAAAAGGGGAAACATAAATGGACATTATTGTCTTTGTGGCTTCCTTAACATGAGTCTTCCCTCAACTATCTTAAAAGTGATGGTTTAATCCTCTAACTTCCCTGCGTTTATACGATTTTTCCATGTTTATTACTGGAACCAGCTCTAAAAGCTCATTTAGATTACATTACTCGTGGTGTTAAGTCTATTTGGATGAGTTAATAAACCTGTCTTTTTTCTCTAATTCTAATTTAAATCTGTCTCCCGTTTTGCCTGGAGGGAAGTGGACAATGTAACTTTCCAACTCCTCCTATTATCTTTCTGATTAAATCAGTGCGAGATCTAAGACAGTTTAGGTGTCCCGGGACTTGACTGGGTTCAATTACAGAGTCTCTTCATGGCGCCGCTGTAGATCCTAACTTATAGGAGTGGTAGGTTAAATACCAAGAAAATCTTATATCCACACATGCTGAAGTTTAGCTTTATTTTTTAATCAAAAATGGGCTTGCGTTTCACCAAAACTTGTCTGTTGTGAAGCAATGATGCAGTCTACGATGGAACGCGCTTACCCTGTAAATACCGATTCAATCTTGACTTGAAGACCACTAGATTAAAGCTATCGGCAAACATAGATGCCGGCAGCGAATTCTACAATTCGGCAGTTCGCACAATGAAAGTCGCAGCAAAGCGCTTTGTGCGTACCCGTGGAATTTCCACCATATAACGCATAGCCGTAGGTTCCTCTACTTACTTTAATGCAATGCCAGTTTAATTGTGATATTTTTCACGCAGGAATAAAACGCTGGATAAGTGTGGGTTAGTGGATGTGTCTTGGAATGTTTAATGTTTTAGACATGTCGGTATGCTGCAGTGATGAATCAATTCACACAAAGGCACAAGAGGGCTCCACTCAGGATCGAATTCGTGACTTATATTTCAATACCATCACTAGCGTTGCATTAAGATAAAAACATAACCACTAATTTTAGAAAACACGCAATGATTTTTCTCAAAAAGGTACTTATTAAATCCACGACAGCATTTCAAAACCTAAAACAGATTCTTTGTCTCACAATATAAGATGCATTTTTGAATAAAAACAGTCCATCCGTGAGAAAAAGTTACCTACACATATTCTACAATTTTTTTCCTTCTTGTATTTTTTCCTGCATTGTTTTCTAAGAACACGCGAGGTAACAATAAAATTGTTCTTAGACGGAAGTTGGTGCAATTATTTTTATATTAGTGACATATTTTGATTTCGGACCGCGTCCGTGAGAATTTAGGCGACATTTATGTCAAAATCTTCAAGTGATTTGGTGTTGCCATTGAAAAAAATCTATGGGAAATTTTGGGAACAATAAAATTTGGTTTTTGCAATGTCACTAGTTTAACCTGTCATAATCACATTTATAGGCACTTCACGGTAAAGTAGGTACCTAATCTAAATTATTAACTCCTGTTATCATTCTGATTAAATTCGTGCGGGATCCAAGATAGTTTAGGTGTCCCGGGACTTGGTTGAGTTTCAATGCCCTTCTTACGTGTCGCTGTCGATCCTGGCTTATAGCAGTAGTGATTGTGGTGGTGGGTTAAATTGCAGTAAAAAATAATTCATGTAGTAGGATAGGATTATCTGATCGATGACATAATATTTTCCCGATGGAGTAAGGTTGTGAATATGACGCTACGATGCCATACATGATCTAGAGACACACTTCAACATTATAAAACCCCCCTTTTTCATCTGTGGTTAAAAACTCTGTGCTCAATACCCACGCAGAATTCTTACAAGTACTAGGTATGTAGATAATGTAAAGAGGTTGATATTACAGTACACGTAGAAGTATCAGTAAGATGTGAACGTTGCAATAGAATCTTCTTAAGGATCTGTGCGCCTAGTACATGAATGATTGATGCACTAAGATTTAACCGGAAAATCTTAATACAAAATAATGATACTAGAATATCTGTAGTACCTAATCGTACTATGTTTCAAAATTACCAGTGTGAGTGACAAAATTTCGCCATTAAAGCCTAATATTGCAGCTCGATGTTAGAATTTGTGCCCTATAATTAGCAATAGGCTCGCACCCTATAGGACGTTTATGACTTTATTCAAAAAATATAATCCTCTGCCTACACCTTCTGCGTATTATTAAAATTTAATAATAAGTTGTTTAAAATGAAGTAGGTAAAAATAATAATTTATTAATTTTATTTAGAATGAGAATCAAACTACAATTCCAAAATCAAAAATCGATTTCCCGCCATCATTTAGTCACGTTGTAACCTCAATGTTATATACTTAAAAAATCAACTTTATCACAAACAAAGTAAGGTTGTATTTTGTTTGTGTTGTAATAATTGTCATTGAAAAGTACAGCTTGCGGTATTTTTGCCGCACGTAGCGTTGTCCGTGGTCTCGACTTGAGATCTGTCATTACTGTGATCACACTGCACTGTCTACGTGCAGGGAACTGGCTGGTGAAATAGAGATGGGATAATGTTGCTGTCGATGGTAAAGTATCGATAGATTTTCAGAAAATTTGTGATTTGTTTTAACTCATTCAATTCGCTTATGATGTTTTCCTTTACCGATATGAAGGAAAACATCGTGAAAAACCGGCATGTATAAGAACTAATCATTCGAGGACAAGGAAATCCACTAATCCGCACCTGGCCATTCTCTGTGGAATATGGCTACAACTCTCTAAACTCGGTAAGACAGTTGAGAGGAGACCCACACCCAGCTGTGGGATACTAAAAAGAGTAAAAATAATTGCCCTTAAAGAAAACTTTGATATCAAATTACCGGTCTGTAGGCATAAGTTATTGAGGCAACTGCTAGTGTCGTTTTTAACAATTTTTAATACAAGACTTTTAAGAGGATTACATTTTAAACTACAAAGTTTTTGTTTTACTCTGAACTTTAGCAAAACTTATAAAAAAAACGCAACAGACATAACACTAACATTACTTATACAGTTGATGTTATAATATCTCGCACTTTAAACCGTATTCTAACGTAATAAAGTTCAAAATTGTATACATATTTTTGAACGAGACTATACATATTTATCGATAAGATATTTTTATCGATGTTTGTTGTGTGTCACATCACTAATCTACATAGACATAACTACGGTTGATTGTAAACTTATAATTAGTTGGTAGGACGATGCATATCATTATATCTTGGTGTGAGAGCGCACACACATACAAACAGCACCTAGTTACTGCCTGCGACTTTTCTCGGGTGTTTAACTGTACCTATAATTCATTGAATTTTCATTACATTTGATTCAGTAGTTTAGCAGTAACGAGGTGATCAAGTTACTATGATACTGTATTATAGTAATAATAGTGGGACATTAACACACACGGTCATCTGATCCCAAACTAAGCAGAGCTTGTACTATGGAAACCAGATAACTGGTAATATACTACATATAATACTTTTGTTTTGTAAATAAATACATAAATATAGATAATTACATCCAGACTCAAGACAAACAGACGTGTTCATCACACAAATGTCTGACTTGGGTAGCAATCGAACCTACGACCTGCGGCGTGAAAAGCAAGTATCTTACCGACCAAGCCACCGGTCCGTCAAATAAAAAAAAAAAACCATATTACACATGGGACCTAAACAAAGCTGGCGAAAAGTGTGTGACATTCAATATTCGCCTCTGCTTACACCTTCAAGTAATACAAGCGTGATGTTATGTTATGTTACTAAAAAGAACTCTAAATCTTTGCCTGAATTTTCTAACAAAAAGTCTACAATTCTCAAAAAATCAATCTTTACAGAAATCACGTTATCAAAATGATTTACAAAAATGGTGCTGCATGTGAGAAAATATTACAATAAAAAAATCACTTCAAAGCCTTTGGCTTTTCAGCCAAAAAAGGATATAACTTTCTTCTAAAACTTCGAAAAATCGATCTAGCTATTATAACAAACACTTGTTTAGTTTTTTATATAAGTACAGGTGTGTATGTGTCCATGAGAACTAGTTCTGAGTCAATTCTGAGTTGATTCTGAGTAAAGATTATGAGTGATTATAGAGGTACACAGAATCAATCTTTATTTATTAATCTATTTATAGTTTTTTTTATTTATTTTGACGAGCCGGTAAGATACTTGCTTTTCACGCCGCAGGTCGTGGGTTCGATTCCCAACCGAGACAAACATTAGTGATGAACATTTGTGTTTGTATCGAGTCTAAGTGTAAATATCTATTATAAGTATATACTATATATTTACAAAAGAAAAGTATTATACGTAAGTACTTAAAGTATATACCAGTTATCTGGTTTCCATAAAACAAGCTCTGCTTAGGTACTTGGGACCAGATGACCGTGTGTGTTGACGTCCTAGAATATTAAATTAATTAAATTTAATTTAAGTCCCTAGATATTGCACGCCTCTTTAACTCGAAGATGTAAGCAGTTAAATTTAACCTATAATAATAATAATTTATTGCAACAAAGATACTACACTAATTAGATATAAGCTCTGATTCTCAAACTAGCGTGAGCTGTGTGTTGAGAACCAGTGCCTTCCAAACTATATGTTATACTTGCGGCCCGTCCCAGCTTCGCCCGGGTAGCTTCAGCCCACTAAACAATTTCCATAAAATGTGATAACCATAGCAGCGCCATCTATTGATTACTTACTCAACCCAGTCGAAAGGTATCGACATCTGTTAGAATCATTTGGAGTTAACAGATAATTGTGACTGTCAAATAATAACAGACAAATAATTAGCAATAAATTAAAATTGCGACTATAATTTGAGATTTAAACTATCCTATCTCTCAAGTTGGATCGAACTGCACATGGTGTGCGAATTTTATTATAATCGGTTAAGTGGTTTAGGAGTCCATTGAGGACAAACATTGTGACACGAGATTTATATATATTAAGATAATATATTGTTGTTAAATAATATATGTTATATATTATGTCTGTTACAATTAGAATATGTTTAGATCCCACACGTAATATTGGGAGACTCCCCCTATTACTCCCTATTCTATAACTCATCATCATTCCTTTGCCTTTTTCCCATTTTTATTGGGGTCAGCACCCAGTCTAACTAAATGCGGCTAGCTACCAGAATTATACGAGCGACTGCCATAAGACCTCGAAACCCGTAGGGAACCAGTAGACGAGATTGTTAACTCTGTCTGCCGCGCTTTTACGCCAAAACGACTGAACCGATGTTGATGAAATTTGGTATAGAGATAGTTTAAGACCCAGGTAAGAACATAGGATGGTTTTTATCCGTTTGCGCAAAAAGAGGTGAATAGTTTAGCGCGATAACCAACATACACGCGGGCAGAGTAAGTAATTAATAAAATTAACGCAGTTTAATTAAATTATACCTATTATGTTACAAGATCTGTATCAACTGTTATCTGAAAGTTAATTGTTAAATTTTATAGTACTTTAATTAATACACATTTTACATAATTAACTATCTGTGTAATGGGTTGTGGAGATATTGAATCCAAAATTGCATATATGACATTGCTCCGATTCGAGCGCTTTAAACATTTGTCGCACAAAAATTTTAAGGCGATTCCTTTTGTTTTTCAATGACATCGGCCATTTTTTCCGACATTTGCGCTCTTCAGACATTTATCTTTAATAGACAGATGTCAAAATAACTACTCTGTATCCAGTATTCGATTTGAATATAATATCATGAATATATTAACAAAAAAAACCGACTTCATGGATGCCATTCTCAGAACTAAACCAAACTGAAATGGGACCACACGGGAGGCATCAGCTTTCAATTAAAAAAAAATATATCAAAATCGGTTCACCCATTCGAAAGTTCTGAGGTAACAAACATAAAAAAAACATACAGTCGAATTGATAACCTCCTCCTTTTAGAAGTCGGTTAAAAAGAAATCGCCACTTTTGTTAGACATATGTCTATTAGACATAAATGTCTAAAGCACCAGAATCGGGGCCAATGAAGCAAACTTCTACTTGTTAGATAATCCTTCAATCCTTGCGAAATATTTAGATACCTAGTACAACCTTCTATTTATGTTTGTATTTTGGGCAGGCGCGTCACATCGTAGACTACATCATTGCTTCATTTGAACACTTTTTAGTGTCCCACTGCTGGGCACACACGCTGGCCAAGTGCGGGTTGGTGGATATCACATGTTTTTAGACATGCCGGTTTCCTCACGATGTTTCCCTTCACGGATACTGAGCAACGGCGATGAAACAATTCAATCATTGCTTAACATCAGGCAATTGTATTCAAGCGCAGGCCTATTTCAAAGTAAAATAAAAATGTAATTTTGCTTGTTTGTCCAGCGATTTCCCAAAAACTAACCATGAAAAATGTTTTCGATTACTATCAGGAACTTAACAAGATGATGATATGAAATACAAAACTATCTACAAATTATTTTACCTAGTATTACATTTCCAATCTATTTTATTCTGTTTCTAGCATTGAACTTTCCTTCCAATAATTGTTTGTTGCCTGTTTAATATAATTCGCCAAAAGGCAGGCAATGATTTGGGCCATACAGCCTTCGCCTATATTTATTTTGTCTTGAAAAAAAAAACTTTTTTTTTCTTCCGGCAACTGAAAAAAAACTTGAAATAGCGTTTTGACAGGTTCCAAAAAGGTTTTAGCTAGCTTCGAAAACTTTTTGTCGTATTGACGAACTCTTATCGTGTCAGCGTTCGGCCGACCGTACAATTTTTTTTATTGCACTGTCTTTTTTATCTTGACGTTGGCAGAATCACTGTCAAAGACGGTGGACGAACTCGTATTAAGGCAAGGTTACAATGAATCTTTTAACTATGCTATTCAAGGAATAGGACTGGAAATCCGCCATCTTGGACCGGAATGCGCAACGTCACATTTTTAGTACGGTGGGCAAAAATGTTTGATCAATATAGTAACCACATGAAAAATATTGAAAAGTATCTACCTAGTTATTTGAATGCGTATAGATTGGACTTTTGAAGTGGTATATTTAGGCACGAACATTTTTTATTAACTTTTGACCAAATAAAAGCAGTGTTTTAAGTTATTACGTGTGTATATGTCTGTGTATCTGTGTATTCATGTGATATCCTAGCGCGTAACTTAATTATGTAGCTACATACTTTTCTACTTAAAAAAACACTTTTCTGTATATTTTATCATAATATTATTATCTGTGTTTTAAATAAATATTTAGTGCTGACGCTAATTTTGCTTGGCTTTTGGTATGAAGTTGATCGCAAGTCCAGTCCTATTCTTATTTCAAACGCATCTCGTATCGCATCGAGTTTAAAGTAAAACCTATTTGCTCATTATTGTAATTTATGAGTGTAGCAAAGAGGTTATAAAACACGGTACTCATGCGTCATGATGACCTCCGAATGTTGGTCCGTTCCGGACGCTGAGTTTGTAATTGATGTGCATAAACATACTATCTACAGGCTGTGCGCTTTATTATGTCTCTATTTGAGATATAATTGAGTTTTGTATTTATAATAAGGAATAAGGATACGTACAGTTTCATGTTTTTTTTACTAAAAAAACATCGAACTCTGTTCTAAATTTAAACATCATATAATTAAAAAATTACATTACGTAATTTAAGAAAATGCACGTTATTGTCTAAATTTAGAATACAATTTAATAAAGAATTATTACTAATTAATTAATTGAAATATCAAAATATAATAATGAATTAATAAAATCATCAAACTGGTAAAATTATCAAATATTTATACCAAAATATTTTTCTAACATTTTCATCAGTAGAGTTATTTTTAAATTAGTAAAATTCTAATTTGGAATGCAGTTTGATGTGTTTTTGTTTTGTAAATTTTTTAAATATAATTTTAATGATATTTTTTTATAAACAGCTATATAGTTTTCGGTTACAATTTAGTATCTAAAAATATTTAGCTATAGTCTAGCAATAATGAAAAAGAAAATGAGAAAATTCCACAATATAACTGCTAGTTGTTTTCGATTACAACAATTATGACGAACTGTTATAACTCCTTAGAACTACATTATGCCACATCACAAATTCAACCTCCTCTAAATAAATAACATTTAGAAAGCTCACAAAACGTAATTAATCAATCATCAACGGACTTCATGAACATCCTATATTCTTACACACACGCAAAGCGACACACAGACACATACACACACATGCAAACACCGACTGTTGCTCACCCGCGCGTAAATATATTTTGTATGAACAAAACTGTTATTTTAGAAATAATAATTGATGTGCATTCACATACTCCATAGCAATTGTCAATGGTGTATTTTTTTTCTTTTGTGGTACGCTGTCATTATGTTTTTACCTAGTATTTTTAATGTAGGGATAGAATTAACTTTTCCGCTTTAAGGTTTGCCAAGGACTTTCTGTTGTATGGGAATATTACGTAAACGTAAACCCCCTGTATTACTTATTTCACAAAATAGTACCAAATTCAAATTAAAACTTTTGGATTCCGAATTCTTTTTTGTTTTTTAATTTGTTTTTCTGGACAGATATACCTATGTCAATGTTCCAAATTCAAATATAAAATTTTTGATTTCTTCTCGATGTTGTTTATATTACAATCAAAAATTTTGATACATTTTTTTACAGAAAAATTTGAAGAATGTTAACGTCATTTTTAATCGCACGTGGCTTGAGGTTCAACTTAAAGTATACATATATTTTTAATTTAATATTAGATACATACTTTATATGAATTTTCAGAAGACAATAAGTTATCTTTAGTAGGTAGATAACGAAATTAAGTAGGCATCTAAATATTAGATTTGTTTACGTAGGTAACTTCATTGTTTATTTTTAATATCGCAAGTAATAGAGTAGGCTTTAAGTATGAAAATAACCTTTAGATATTAAAAGATAATACAAAAAGGTCACGAAAGCTATAAAACCTCTTTAAATGTTGTAACATAGGATTGCTCCCGCTTAATGCTATGACGCAAAACGTATCACAGATACAATCAAAAGTATTGTTCATTTATTTCTAGGACACCTTTATTTTATTATTTTCCCAACCCGAAACTAAAATAGATAATCTCATAATAAAAAAAATACAAATGACGTCAAAGAAACGTCACACCACAATATTTATTTGTGGAAAATTATAAATATGCTTTGCGAATTGCCACATACCCTAAACTGTGTCATCATGTGAATAAGAAATAGGAAATTTGTATGAAAATAAAATGTATGTAGATAAAATTTATATTCTCTTCGAAATTAAAAAATAAATTGCGCGCCATTTTTAATACTTCTCAAAAATTATAAAAAAACATTATGGTAACTAGATGTTCTTTGTTCTATGCAAACTTCATGCTGAAAATACCTACCTATGCAAAAAAAAATAACGCGTTTAGTTTAAACTAGTCTTTCATTTAGATTCAGCCTCAAAATATCAAATAGGTATTATTAGATGCCAATTCTACCACCCTTATTTCCACTTACCTTCCTTGCCAGTAAAAAAAACTTAAAAAAATACGCAACCAAATCGTTGAAGCAAGACTTCCGTAGCACGGGGCTGGTCATTAAATTCCCATAAATAAAAGGTCCAATCGACATATGGCCGACATCGACAGCTTGCTCTCTTGTCAAAATACGCGCCTTTTTGTGGTTGTGTCACTGTTAGTTTTTAATTATTAAATATCGAATGCAAAACATTTGAAGGAACGTTCCATTTTTAAAAGTGGCATAAGATCGCGATGCCTGGAAGATGTTAGGGGAGGCCTTTGTCCAATAGTTTGATGATCCGGTATTATGTGTTTGTAACAGATTACCTACCAACATAATAAATTAGATTTAGGTACCTATGTTGAAGACTGAAACGAGATCGAAAGCCATTAAATTTTACTTTTCATAACACACTATTCTCACACTTTGTATGTTAATTAGTAGAATAAATTATATCCTTTGAATTGTTTTATGTGAGAAAATTATTAAAAATAAATAAAAAAGTCAACTGTTATTATATTAAATCTATATTATCTGCTAAAAATCTGGTGTTTTTGTTCAAAGGAGGTTACTTTAGGTCATATTTTTTTGAGACTGCTGAAGGTAACCTTTTAAACCAACTTCAAACAAAGTGTAGTCATCAATTTAACCTGTATGTAAATAATATTGAAATTAAATTGTGCCATATTTGTAGATGACAAGGTAATTTTTTTACTGGGGATGACACAGAGATAAAAAAGCACATACCTAATGCCTATTTAGGGTCACACGCTTTGAATTTTGGATTTCATTGACGTTTGGTCTCCGTTTTACCCCGTTAGTGGTAGATTTGAAAATTCCTTTCTTAGTGCAGCTCCAGACCTAAGAAACCTTTGTGCCGGAGTCTCTAGACCGAGCGGTTTGGGCTGCGCGTTGACATGTCAGTCAGTTAGTTTCTTCCATTTTTTTAAATTTAGAACATAGAAGATAGTTTCACTTTTTCCTTTTTAAAGTCAGTAATTTTGTAATTGAATTAATTTGTAGCAGTTTATATTTGAATAAAATATACAAAATAATACATTAAAATGTTTATTTCAAGCTATAAAAAGGTGATGCAAATGTGTATAAGTTTTGTTTACCAAAGACAAGTGTGAATTAATGGTCTATTGTGAAATAGTTTAATTACCATAATTATTACTCTATGAATTGTTCATTGTATACATATAAAACTCTTTACTACCACTTGTCGCATAGTTCTGCATGAAAAGAAACGTCTAGATTCTTTGTGGTATGTTAACACACTACAAAGAATTTAAACGTTTCTTAGACATATATTTTTAAATTCTTTTAAACGATTGTATAATGCCAACATTATGAAATGCATGCTACATATATTTATATAATTTAATATATTCTCATAGAATTTAATTAAAAATAATAATCGAAAAGTATAAAATAGTTAACCAACCTCCTTTCTAAATTTTCTGTAGCAAATATAAAATAAAAAAAAAAACGAAGAGTGTCTTTATAGGTAGTCAACCTCTTTACTTAAGTAAAAAAAAAAGTTTTTCTTGTAAAATACCAGCAACAATGGTATTTAAAACACGTAAGTATATAACCCTACTTTTTTAATCTACTTCCATACAAACGAGCATTCCTAACTTTTTGACTTAAAATTGTAATTAAATGAGTGTAAAACTTAATAAAAACGTTAAGTTTAAATGAAATCGATACGGTACTACGTTAAGTGTGGTAAAACATGGTCATAAGGCCTTTTACAGAATATCTCCAATGAATAAATAATTAATTAAACATCTTTTTTTTAATTGCCAGCCGACAACTTACGAATTACTAATGTTAATTATATGCAGTGTTTTTATGTTAAATGAAGAAGGTTCAAACACTTAAAAGGTAGGCAGAGGTGAATTTAAGTTGCTTGTCACTAATATTTTGATGGTTATGCTTTGGGGACGAGCCTATTTTCGTTTATAGGCTACAAATCGAAGCACTATAATAATATTCAGTTTATAAAGTGGTGGTACAAGGTGGTAATAAATTAAGTCTTCAAGAATTACATGTTTTTTTTAAAAGCAGCGGTGGCGCAGCGGTACAGGTCTTAGAAAAATAAGATCGCGTGTTCGAACCCAGTCGTACCCACCCATGTTTGTGTGAATTGTTTCATCTCCGCCGCTCAATATCGGTGACAGAAAACATCGTGAGAAAACTAGCATGTCTAGGAACTAATCATTCTAGGACATGTGACATCCACCAACTCGCACTTGGCCAGTGTGTAAAGACCTAAACTCTCTCAACTCGTACGACAGTTGAGATAAAACTCGTGCCCAGTAGTTGGACACTAAAAGGGTTGACGTGAGGTACCTAAGTATAAACTACCAAAGGAACACATAATTCTTCGTCATAAAAATAAAGTTCGAAATATGATTTTCATTTTCTATTCTGACAAACAAAGATGGCGACGTCATGGGCGACAATCGCGATAATGGTCGTTATCTTTACATCGGCCTTACACGCATCCGTAGAACCTTTGAAATTGTTTTATTTATTTTTAATCACATGCCTTCTTGTTTTTCGTTCTAAGTTTATCTGATTTAATGAAGGATTGTTGCTATTTCAACTAAATAACTTCTATACGCACCTACTTTGAAATAATACTATTCTATTAAAATAAGCCTTAGTTGTAGATATAAGCCCATTTGAACTTAATATTAATATTAACATTTAAGCACATGCAATCATATCAAATACCTTTAATTTTCTTCTAAATTTCATGAGAATAGTTGGCACCACTACAGCCTGCTTACCTGAAAAAAAAAAACTTAACGTTAGAAAAAATAGCGTTTGAGGTTGTAAGTTTTTGTTAAAATAATAGCCACCGATTCAATTTTTTTATTCACAAAATTAGCAAATTAATTCCCAAATAACTTAATAACCATTCATTTAGAAGTACCTACTTAATCAATAGAAAAAGATTTGGCGCCAAAACAAATACCTACTGTCAGTCATAAATTCAAGTCCACTAAAAAAGCAATTTAGAATACATTCAAATTTCAAAAAGAGAATGCAGCCAATCTACAAGACCTCTGTGTTGTTCAAATTGAGTGTGTACTTGACTAGTTCATTCTTTCGACTTGAGCTGTATTTGTCAGTTCTAGTCTATGCTTACCGCTGAACACTGATTTTAGCTATATCAATTATCTGGTTTCCTAGTACATGTTCTGCTTAGTTTGGGATAAGATGGCCGTGTGTGATGATATCCTATTTTATTATATTATTATTATTATATTCAGGCGGGTAAAGCTATAGGCAACAATATGTATAAGTATAGGTTAAAGTAAAATGGTGGTTCAGTGTGTCTTGGTCGGTTCCCGTGCAAGGCACGCAACCGTGACGTCATCGTCCGGTGGCCACGCTTGCTGCTACAACTTCACTATCATCAGATTATCTGGTCTACTGTTAGGTACTCCACTTTTGCACAGATAAATTTTATTAAATAACTCTAAAAATTAAAAAGATGAGAATTAAAATGTATGTAAGAAAGGTGTTCTATGTTCAAAGACCGAGACTCTATGGGATTAAGACTTAGCCGCCCGCAAAAAGTTCAAAAATAAATCAAAACAAAGGTCATATAAATATTATTATATTCACCAGAGATACCTACAGTCATACATAATACTTGCTCTGAGCTTTTTAACTGTAGCCTACAAAAACCAATAAAAAGAAACATTTAGCCGCACACCGTAGAACCTCGTTTTGAAATTTAGGAAATAAAAATATTATACAGTATCTCGTCAGCCAGCACTAGCCTTTAAAAAATCGATATAAAAAAAAAAAAGAGTGACCCCACGTTCTTTATTCAAATTCAAATTACGAAGATTCGCCTCAGTTAGTACAGTGGGCTGTCCGATGAGAGGCTTGTTGAGAAATATGAATAATATTATACCTCACTAATAATATAAATGCTAAAGTTTTGTATGTAGGTATGTGTTGATTTTGTGCTCTTTCACGCAAAAATTTCTCGACGGAATGAGATGAAACTTGGCATAGAGCTTAGAAAATTTAACACGGAACTAATACTGCGCGCGTTCCCTTCTGCCGAGAACAGTTTGTATGCGTAAACTGTTCATGTTTTGTGTTTGTCTGTAGCTTTTATTTAAATGTGCATTTGTAAAGACTCTCCAACTTTTACATGTGTGCTGTACGTGGTTACCTCCCCCAAAAACTGGCAGCAACAATTTAGTACTAAAAGTTGCGTATAACACCTGCCATGCTAGTTCCTATAAGGCACAGATTTTGATTACAGTGTATAGGCCGACCATTTAACTCGGGTATCGCCATCTAAGGTACAAAGTCATAAAACATTAATTAAGAACTATTTAACCACAGATAAAAGTAATGTAAGACTATTCGTCACTAATATCCATATCGCTTGAATCATCATCACTGTCTGTACAGCTTGAGGAGTCAGAATCTTGGCGATAGGCGATACGCGAGTTAAACGGTCGGCCGATACATTTAACAAGCTACATTTTATCCCAATCTTCTGACTAATATTATGAATGCGAAAGGTTGTATGGATATGTTAATTTTTGGTACTACTTTACGTTTTGCGTGGAGGGAAGTGGACAGTGTAACTTTCCATCACTTCCTACTATCAGATGTGGGAACCAAAACACTAGCTATCCCGGTACTTAACTGAGTTTCAAAACTCCAGCCCCTTTACGTGTCGCTGTTGATCCTGGCTTTACAGGAGCATCAGGCGGTACTATGCGATTTAAATAAGAATAGGATTGGAAATCCGCCATCTTGGACTGGAATACGCAACAACTTCACATTTTTTAGTACAGTGAGCAAAAATGTTTGTTTGATAATCACATCTAGATGAAAAAAAAAATGCGTATTTCTTATTGCCTTGTGAGTAAGATTGGACATTTGGAGTCGAATATTTAGATACGAACATATTTTATTAACTTCCGAAGACAAAAATTGAAGTTATAAGTTAAAACGTGTGTTTTTATCCGTGTATATGAATTTGTGTACAAGTTTGTGGTATCCTAGCGCGTAAATTTACTTAGGTACGTAGCTGCATTGTAACTACATACTTGTTTAAAGTTTTTACATAAATCACTTTTCAATACATTTCAAAATAATGTTATTGTCTGTGGTTTGACATTTTGTGCTGGCGCTACTTTTGCTTTGATTTTGGTATGAAGCTAGCCGCGAGTCCAGTCCTATTCTTATTTGAAACGCATAGTACCTAGGTATACGTCCTATAGACTCTTTCACGGAAAAATCTACTCGACAGATTTTGTTGAAATATAGCACAAAAATAGATTGTAGTCTTGAATAGCACTTGAGCTACTTTTTATCCTGTTACTATGCGGGCGAAGCCGCAGGCGGAAGCTAATCTGAATAATAATTATTTGATATCCAGAGTGATTTTGTAACGGCAGTCATTTTTACCGTTGCGTTTATGTTAAGGTACTACCCGTGCTACCCATTACCATAAAATATAACCTCTTTTAGTTTTTTATCTATAATTCCCTGCCCAGCAGTATTTCAGTTTTAACAGCCAGTCTAAGCTAGCCATGTACGCAGGAGATAATTATGATAGTGCCATAAAAGTGCGGTGGCGCAGCGGTACGGGCCTCGTCTTAGAAATTTATGGTCGCGGGTTCGATTCCCGGTCGTGCCCATACATCTTTGTGTGAATTGTTACATCGCCGCTGATCAATATCGGTAGGGTAAACGGTATGTCTAAGATATTATTATGTGATATCCACCAACCCGCACTTGGCCAGCGTGTTTAGATTAAGGCCTAAACCCTCTCAACTCGTAAGAAAGTTGAGAGATAGTTGACCCGGACGTGTGCCCAGGAGTGGGACACTGAAAAGGGTTGAAGTTGTGCGCAACACCCAACCCCAATAGAAATGAGAAAAAGGCCACGGGAAATGATGATTATCAAACAAATTACCATTTATTTTAACAAAGATAGCTGTTTCTAATTGTATATTGATGGTAAAATTAATAAATTTAGTGATTTCAAGTAGAGAACATAGCTATTGGTCGTCTTTAAACCGCACATTGACTTGTTGCATCGGTTTTACATTTTGAAAAGGATAAACACACAAGATTAGCTGACAGACACTGGTTACCTTAAATCAGTAAATCCACCACGCGATATTTCATACTAAGCCTATTTTTCTGGCTAACTAGACCAACCAACTAAGAAAGTCCTAATATTGTTGGTGTACCAAATAGCTGCTTCTACTCAGGAATTGTGTGTATTATTTATGGTCGAGATCTGTCCATAGAGCAAAGAAAATTGCGGTGTACTGAGCAGTACTTTTTTAATTTTAGGTCAATGATTCCATAGATTACCGTTCTATTCGTAATTCAAACGGCTCATCATAAAAGAACATTATTCATATCATTCGTTCTCGAATTTTTTCAAATAGAGAATGATTGATAGTGCGAGTGATGTCTTTTTTGCCTGTTACGTCATTAGTAGGTAATTAGTTGTGAACTTGTTCATTTGTTCGTTCTATTGGGTGTGGATGTTAGAATAATTGATGTGGTAACTTGAAAATTTTGTATTTATTTAGGAATACTTTTCACATTGCTCATTGTGTAAAAGCTAAGATATACTATGACGTTTTGACAGATTTTTTTTAAATAAAATTCCAAAAATTATACATTGTGTCTTAGATAAGAGTTCTCATTTTAGCTATTCAACAATCAGCCCTAGATAATAACTAGATTTTCTTAAAAATACATATTTTGTTGTAAAATTCTGATCTACAATTGATTTATATTTTACTTTTAAGTGTCTACCTTTGCTGATGATGACTATTAATTACGATTAGATTGGCTATGAATGCTGCTCCACCTCTTTAGTCTTCTAAAGACTTATAATTTGAAACACGAAATTTCGTCAGAGTGAATTTGTTTAATACCAAAAAACCGCTGCGCCGTAATATAAAAACTATAATATAGCACCAATAAAATCTTGGAACAATACCTATTTAAGTTAAAATAAAGTTAGTATTGTCTTAGATTTACGCGAATATCAAACATTGAAATAAAACTACTACTACTTTTTTTTTACTTTTTAAAAGTTTACCTTTTAAAAGTAAAAAAAAAGTAGTAGTCATAAGTAGTAGTCGAAAACATCGAAACTAGTCTAGATACTAATCATTCAAGGACATGTGACATCCACCTACCAGTACTTGGCCAACGTGTGTGGATTAACGCCTAAACTCTCTCAACTCGTAAGATAGTTGAGAGAAGATCCGTAAGACACTAAAAAAAGGGTTGAAGTGAAAGGTTTAATGTAACGTGTTAACCACTGTAGGTAAGTATTAAATAAGCAATTTATTACACAATACGCTGCCATGACACTTGAGTTCAAGATTTTTGTAAGTATAACAGTACAGGAAATGTCACAATATAATCACGCTTGCTTGCAGCAAACTTAACGACCAGAACTACTAACTAAAAATTCATTTTTCGCCGTAAAAAATGCAATAAACGTCTTTTTGGGCAGTTAAAATTATTCGTCAACTACCACAGTGTTGCTATTAGGTTGTAAAGCTAAATATCATGGAGGCAACTTATCAACGTCATATCATACCTATGTTAACATCATTTATATTATATATGCTATCGCTATCGTCATCATAGCTATTGGTTAAATAAAAAAAATCACGTATACAATATCATTAGTTTGAGTCGAAGTGAAATATTTTTCTGCCATTCATGCTGACATTAAAACCACTTCACTTTACTTCAACCATTTTTAGTGTCCCATTGGTGGGCAAGGGTCTTCTATCAACTATACGAGTTGAGAGTTTGGGCCTTAATCCACCTTCGCTGGCTAAGTGCGGTTTGGTGGATACCACATGTCCTAGATCGATTAGTTCTTAATCATATTCATCCCCTCCCGATGTTTCACCGATGAAAAATTGTGAAAATGATTCACACAAAGATGTGTGGGTATTACCGAGAATCGAACCTGCGATCTTGCATTACAATGGTGAGACTGAAATCGCTGCGCAACCGCTAATAAACTATAGAAATTTTGCAGTCACAAAAACTAAAATATCATACCATACCGCTCACCTAAACCTACTTGAAGAAGGTAGACTTCAATATCACCCACACAACTCTGACTCTGTTATGAAGTACAGTTAAATATCACGACCGCTTTCAATTAATAAGTCTTTCACTAAAACACAATCCTGTTTTACTGCCTGTCAAAATAATTGACAAAACGTCATAACTGCAGCAACAAAGTAGGTCATTACTGCATTGATGTCGTGAGAGGTGAGTCAAGCCACGTAATTGCAGGCCAGACACCTGTTACTTAATAACATAATATTATAAATTCCACTTAGAATTTTGCTACCGTTCGTGTATAATGATACGTATAACATTATTAACGTGGTACTCGATTTCCGGTTGCAACTTTGTCCTTGTACTACCAAAAGCATCCTAAAGGCACAAAAAATTATTCAAATTAAACATTTGTAACAAATTCATAATACAATTGACAAAATATTCAAAGAAAAACATAAGTCTAAGAGAATCAATCAATATAAATTAGAACTTGTAACTAAAATGTATTTGAAGATGGCGTTAAAAAACTTCTCCGCATCAATGTCGGTTGGTTACTAAGGAAGCTCAGCGGTGCCACGTTTAATAGCAACGCTTAATCTATTGCTAACCTTCTTGTCGTGTGTATATCTGCATGCATATATGAAATACAAAAGATCTTACATATAAAGATAATACGTAGTGCAATTTAATACAAAAATAGTTTGAACTCCAGAGATATAGGTTATTTTCACTTGACTATGCAAAAGTTATGATGTTCTTGTGTAATAAATAATAAATTACAAACGTCATGGCAAAGCCGCCAACTAGCTAAATAAACGAGAGCATTTTCGAAATATAAATCTTACACATTTAAAAAATCTGTTGATTATTACCTATAATGATTTTAAAATATCTACCCTTCGATTAAAATACCTCATCCAAAATAAACTTAAAATGGAATGAATCCATGTTTTTAATCTAGCAGGTGGCTACTACAAAAATGATGATTTATAACAGCACACCAAAACAAATCGATCTCAATTCTCACTAATTGGATCGAGTAATACTTGACTGAACCGAGTATTGCACATCACTAGTCGGGTAGGTAATTGTGACTTATATTAGATATTCAATGTGATTCACTTAACTTCAACCCTTTTAATGTCCTACTGTTGGGTACAGGTCTTCTCTCAGCAATTTTACGAGTTGAGAGAGTTTAGGCCTTAATCCACACAAGCTAGCCAAATGCGAGTTGGTGGATGTCACATGACCTCGAATGATTAGTTTGAATGTTTTCCTTCACCGATGTTGAGCAGTAGCGATGAAACAACTTACACAAAGATGTGGTCACGACCGGGAATCGAATCCACGACCTAACATTTCTAAGGCGAGGACCGTACCGCTGCACTACCGCTGCTCTAGCGATTATTATGGACTGGTAATAGAACTACCAAAGATTTGTCTGATCTATTTTCATTCATCTGTTCATTCATTCATTCTTTTCACAATAACGAGTGACACTGACACATTACAAATGTAATCCTAACTATAATGACATTAAATGCTACATTTTATTTATTTTATTAATTTTATTAACTCGAGACTTTAAATGTCATGTTTTTAAATGTCAGATAGCTGTGACCTTAATTTGAACTAAGTACTTTGCAATAAAACAGTAAAAAATAAGTTGAATCAGCTACTTTAATAAAAAAGTAGAAATAGGTACCTATCTATTTTTTTTATAACTGCATCAGGTCCTGAGTTACGTTCTTAGGTCATTTAACCTATTTCATATGATTTGATTTGATTTAACCTTTGAATAATCAAAAATTAGGCAAAATTAAAAAAATCAGGAAAATTAATCTGCATGTCTTTAAGTCACGAGTGAATCGGTATTTACTGGATGAGCGCGTCCCATCGTAGACCAAATCATTGTTTAAATACAAAAATTGGGTTTTTAATAAGGTTTTGTAATAGTCCTTTCACAGTGCGCGAGGCTTTTCTCAACAGTTTTAAGACTGAGTCACTTTGAGCGACTTTAGTTCTTATTCCACAAACGTGTGCACACAAAAATCATATATGCTCAGTTCTAAAACATGTCCGGTTTCCTCACGATGATTTTCTTCGACGTTATTCTCGCGAATCGAACTTAGCACTGCGTCTAAAATTCTTCAATAGCTTTGCGCTTGACCACAACTTGCCCGCTGTTAAGCGGTTATGTTGTTTACGATGAAACACGCTTACCCAGTTAATACTACTTACACTTACAACTATCGAGCTACACAGTACTTTACAAACCAAACAAAGGTACCGACAAAAATATAGTACAAAGCCACTAGCTAGATCACCGTCTTGAGCAAGCATCCGGTGACCAATAGAACCAATATACTGTCCATTTAACTTGAACCCCTACTCGCGAATACCATCTCTTGCCACCTCCAATAATATTCGTAGATCGCGGGACGAGGAAGATCGAACAACACTGGCCGGTTTAAACAGGCAACGTCACTTGAGCGAATTAACTCGTAATAGGAACTTCCTACTTAGTGCTCTCAGTACTGTGATTTTGTAACTGTTTTCAAATTTCGAGTTTGGAATTCTTTAAAGTTTGCCATGATCTAATCGACTGATTAAAGCACAATGACCCTGTTTATTAGTACAGTCCTTGTCTAATTAACTCATCAATTTCAGTTATAACTATTGGGAAACTGATTTTGTAAATTAATTCGAATTTGGAATCATTTGAAAAGTACGCCAAAATGTAATCGACTGATTAAAGCATAATAACAATAAAGTCTCACACTATCCTTGTTCAGTTACCTTATTATAAACGTCAAATATAAGTTGGTAAAATTGTTTTGTACCATTATTTCCAAATTTCAAATATGGAATTACGTGTTCGATTTTAGAAGTTCGCCAACCTCAAATCGACTGATTATGTTATAATAACCCTGTTATCTCATGCTTTCATTAGTTAATTAACTCATAAACGCCAGCTATTAAAGTTGAGGCACTGATAAGGATTGGAATTTGAATCAGGAACTGATGATTCAATTTAGATCTTTTTATTAAAGATGAAGTACTAATGTAAAAATCATATAAATATCCAATATAAATAATACTATTGATACGAATGTAAGTAACAGATAATAAATGCAATATTATTTTTACCTTTATATCTTTAAATCTCAGAATTTATCTCTCCTTTGCAATCAATGTCATGACCTACCTATCCGAATTGACCAAAACCTGACATGTAACAAAAAAAGCAGTTCTCAATACGCCTCACACGGCGTTGATTAAAAAGCAATAATGTCATTATGTCGTATAAAAAACTCATTACCTTCGCCTTATGGTGAATGTCGCTAGTATACACCGTTTCATTAAGATAGGCATCTAGAGACTGACTAGAGACATATTGCATAAAATCATTGAACTAGGCGCAATGTTCAGATATGTTAGTTTTTTTTTAATTTTATTCCACACTGCGTAAACCAAAGTTTTGTTTATTTATTAAAAAAAAATGTTTTTTTTTTAATACGTTGAATGAATATATAAAAAAAATTGAGGTAACGTTGACCAATTAATGTCAGTCTATATTTTAATATTAAAATTAATTAAAAAAATAAAGGTATAGAAATACAGAAACTTTTATTTTCTGAGATAATTGATTTGAAATTAGGTCATCGGTAAGATGCTTGCTTTTCACACCGCAGGCCGTGAGTTCGATTCCAAACCAAATCAAACATTTGTGTGATGAACATGTCTGTTGGTCTTATGTCTGGGTGGAATTATCTATATTTAAGTATGTATTAACAAAAGAAAAGTATTATATGTAGTATATTACCAGTTATCAGGTTTCCATAGTACAAGCTCAGCTTAGTTTGGTATCAGATGACCGTGTGTGTTAATGTCCCACTAGATATTATTATTATAATAATTCTAAGGTTTATTTCCGTAACTAGACCTTTGCCTTCAAACGTGCATTAAAACAGTCCCCTATAACTTTACATAATAAATAAAAAGTCTTCCTTAAGCAGAAAAACCACCAACATACGATAAAACAGCATAAATTAATCTCTTTTTTCCTCGCAAGCAATCATTATTGTAATTTAAAAACATGTTGCCAACACTGTCCATCTTTATCGCTTAGAGATTAGTAGAAAGAGACAAACTGTACTCATAACATGTTTTATTGTACAGTTCAGTTTGAGTTGTACTCAAAAAGACGTTTTATAATCAATAAAATTAGGAATGTCTACGTATTAACAGTCCACAAGGCCTAAGATAGTGAAGGTGTGTGACCCTAGCGCGACGCATCCTTTCCTTGGTTCAAACCGGTTTATACTGCTTTTTGACAATCAGCCTGAGGCGTGGTGCGTCCCTTACAGACGCAACATAAACAGATTAACATCACTGATCACTCACACACCCGAGTCTCTTCACGGCGCCGTTGTCGATCCTGGCTTACTGGTATGGCAATGGCGGGATGGCGGTGGTGGTTTAAGTCCCAAAAAAGGGATCACTCACACAAATGCAAAGCTCAGCTTAGACCTCGCGGACTGCACCGGTGTGAAACTAATTTGTACTTAAAAAACATTGTTTAGTAGTTTTGAGAAAATCACAAACAACATGCCGAATATGTAATTTGTGTTCTCTTTATTTTAAATTAGTTAAAAAGTAGCCTTAATTATCGGAAGTCAAGCTTTTGTCTACACTAAAGTTTTATTAAAATAAGTTTAGCGGTTTACATGTAAAAAGTGACTTAGTAGCAAGCATAGAGTTTTGTATCGTATTAATGTGATATCTTTGTGAATTGGAATACACATTCATACATGACGTGTGTATGTACATATGTATATGTATGTATGTATATTTATTTTAGTTCGTTGTACGTTTCTATTGATATACAATTTATTGTTGTTTTTTAACATTGACGTGTGGTGTGAATTTATGTGTCAGTTTTCAATTTTTTTATTTCAATAATATATTTTCTAATGATATCAGAAAATAGTATCTGTAATATTGAAAAAATGCAACACCTCACAAATTAGTACATAGTTTAAACTAAATAACATCAGGATTAAAATAAAATAAATAAAAAATTTAATAAAAGTCTGATCTATTTACTAAACCTGTAGGTTCAAAGTACAACTGTTAAATAAAGAAATTGCATCAAAAGCGGTCTTAGAAAAAAAACTTTATAACACTTTTTTTGCGTATGAGGTTAAAAATACAATAAAAATAAATAATATCTATCGACTTCGTAGGTACATATTGATCTAAATAGCATTAAGTAAGGTAACTGCGTCAGTTATCGGCCCACGGCGTACAAGTAATGCGGGTTTCCTAGTACCCGACATATTTACCTATGGAAGTATGTCGCAACATTTCTATTATGTGTACCTATATAAATGTTGTTAACTATATAACCTCACCTACTCTATGTAATATAATCCCTTCACGTGGTTCGGCCTAAAATAAGTTTATACACTTTTAAAAATGTTCTCTATGGTTTAAAAAATGCAGTCTAAGAAACTTTAGATAAACATAATATATAGAATTGAAGCTATACAGCTGATCAAACACAATGCTTACTGCTTGAATCGCAATACCTACACGCGCACTTACAGGAAGAAGGACAACAATGACGTTGGATGCTTTTTAACCGACTTCTTAAAGGAGGAGGTTATCAATTCGACTGCATGTTTTTTTATGTTTGTTACCTCAGAACTTTTGAATGGGTGAACCGATTTTGATAATTTTTTTTAATTGAAAGCTGATGCCTCCCGTGTGGTCCCATTTCAGTTTGGTTTAATTCTGAGAATGGTATCCATGAAGTCGGTTTTTTTTGTTAATATTTTAACTTAATTCCTGAAATGAAATACGTTTAGAACGACAGATCACGTTATTTTCGAATTTAACTGCAAACAAACGAACAGACTGTAAAGTTTTATTATAATAGTATTTTTATAAGTATGCAAGTATCTATTGTTTCGATATAAACGTGTTTGCAGGAGAACGTAATAGTTTTTGCTGTGTTAGTCATAGAAGAAGTAGGTGCATACTGCATATTGATGTTGTTATACATAAAAAGAATTACACCTGCTTAGTGTAGGTACTATGTATATGATGCACTGGACTGATTAAATAAAAACTGTTGTAAAAACAGACTTAGGCTTATAAATAAAGTCAACACGTTCGCTATTTCAGAGAGTCTAAGGACAAAAGTCTTTAATCAGTGCGTCCTACTTATCATGACATACTAAGTCAAAAGGAGTTCACTGACGGTAAGAATAGCTCATATGTTTAAAATCATTCAGCAAGCGGTAAGGGTTATGCTCGAAGTTTCTCTTAAGAATCAAATACGCAATGAAGTGATCCGATAGAGAACTAGATTAATCAACACAGCCCAACGGATTAGTAAGCTGATGTGGCAATGGGCAACATATTTACTGAATAACTTACAACCGTTAGGGTAGAAGAGTAAAAGAGACAACGGAGCAAAGTTAGTTGAGGATGAACTTATACTGCAAGGTGTGTGGTGAGAGCTGGATGAGAATATCCGTAGATTGTGATGAAGATAAATGTTTTAGATACTTTTGCAATAAGCCCTTGATAGTTATATCTAGTTTACTGCATCATAAAACTATGTAAATTTGTACCTTATTAAACTATATCCTTGAATATCGATAGTTGTAACTATAAATATATTATGCTGTTTGTTTATAAACGTATTAATAAATTCATCAAAACAACAAATCTGATCTGGTCTGTAGTAAGCGTATTCGTTCAATAATCGCGTGGTCTCGGAAGGGAGTTAAAAGACGTTTCTGATTCAGAATAACATTAGAAGCAGCTCAAATTTTTAACAACAGTCTAGTCAACAGCCTGTGAGCTAGCAACAGATTTCCCTGACCAGTCTCAAGCGAAAACTTGTGAAATGTTTAAGATAGTAGTATCATACAGCAAGGTGCCGCTCCGTAGGTGATTGCGGCAGCGGCAGCCTCTCAAACACTGCTGAACTGAATTTGAACTTTGTTTCGTTACCGTTAGAGTCACTTTTGAATTAAATATTTTTTTACAGTGATCCTTCTGTACGTATTACTTTTAACTATTCTGTGCAGGTACAGCATCACGCCTGGCTCCCATGCTGCAGCTGTAAGTGAAAGGCAGAGCATGGTAGCCAGCTGCCGCACCCACCCATACTGCACAATTCTACCATCCAAGCGTTTCACGTGTTATCGCTTGAGAGGAAATGACTGACAAAATATACTTCTGCTCACAGGCTATATGTAGCCGCTGATCGTGTTTAGTGGCATGCCTCAGGAGAGGCCTGTGTCCAGCAAGGAACTAAAATATTAGGATGACAGTAGTAAAATAATTTCAAGCCAAATCTTCACTTTTATGATGACCAAGAGAAATCCCGCATTCCGACAGTTTATTATCTATGTATGCACTCACGGCAACATATCAAACTATACAAAACCATTTTAAGCTGATCTCGTATTGTATAGAATTTTTGTACAATGGGAGATCAGCTTATACTGGAAATGCATAGGTTGATGTGAAGCCGTGTGTACGTATTTTCAGATTCAAAATGTGTTTCAAAATGACCTCTTATGAATTAAACACAGTTTTTTTAGCATATTAAAATAATTTAATTTTTTCCCACAGCTTATCATAAACATGATTAATTGTTCAGTTTTTGTTGTAATTTAATCAAAATTCAACATAAATAACTGAGTTTGTTGTTATTTTTTTAGCTTTTTATTTGATGACGAGTCAAGGTTGTTTCATGCTAATTACGATTATGTTAGTACAAATTAAATGATGTACTTTTAATACTACGTGATACGTGGAGTCTCCATTTATTTATTTTTTAATTTTTAGTAAGCACCATGAAATAAAAAAAAAATATTAAATTGTAGTAGTATTTTTTTGCATTGTAATTCGAACACATTTATAAAACGCTACTGGACCTGGACCAACGAGGCAAAAATTATAGAAAAAAGAAAAATTGAGGTACTAAATAACTACTTATTGAAATTATTTTTTAATGTTTCTAGAGATTAACCCCCTTATTCATAATCATCTTATACGCTTATATAGCTAAAATAAGCTTATGATTACTTTGTCTTATTCTATCATCTTGCATTTTCTTTTATTACTAGTAAGAAAGAGACAAAATCCATTTTAAATTCCGACTGTTGAAGTATATTTTAGACAACTACAAATAAAGTTGGTTAAAAGTGATATTCAAACGCTTTTGATGTGTATTTAACACGTTTTAATTGTTAGATTCCTTATTAAAAATGATTTATAGAAGATATACATAAAAACCTCGCGTACCTTCGCTACACCTTGTATCGGGGCCACAGAGACCGCCCCCTTCATTCATTCACACTCCGTGAACTTTTGCTTCAATCTATATTACTGTACATACTATGTGGAGTTATTATCAAATAAAAACGACTGTTTTTCAAACCTGTTTTACCAGGTTTTCTTAAAAAAAACCTCAACTGCCTCGTCGGTTCTGTAGTTAGTTTGCTTAGCAACCGTCAGGTCCCAGCATGAGCAATATGAAATGGTACGTATGGATGGGAGGATGAAATTTGGCACAGAGATAAATTATATTCTGGAATGTGTTATATGTTACTATTGATTGATTGCTATTGCTGGCGAAGAAACCGTGAGCAGAAAATAGTTTCTAAAATACTTACTTTAAAGAAACGTAGTAGCAGATGGAAGTTGGAAATTGTGCCCGATGAAGGGCAATCAAGACTGATTTCTAATACGTAGGTCCTATATACCATACCCGAAAAAATGTGGAGGATCTCCTCTGCCTACATTTGGGTAGTAAAACCGTGAAGGCTATACTACGTTAGTTAAAACATGGCATGTTGTAGCAGTATAAGGCCAGAAGACAATATGTTATTTGTTTCTACAAATGACATATGTTCTGGTCCTAAACCGCTGCAACCGACCGTAGAGAGGGTACGAATAACATTCTGATAGTCTCTCTAAAAGGGTGTAAAAATAAATACACTTATAAAAGGTTTGAAACCTAAAGGTACTTACCTGCCACCGAACTTGTAAATAAACAAATATATTGATGTTATGATTAAATAAAATGTTTGCCTCCATTAATCTTAAGCAAATGCAAAAACTGCCGATGACAGGAAATAAAAACTTAATCAATTGAACACCAAAGTTATTTGGTAAATCATTTAACATGAGTCAAATTTAGCGTGAATCTTAATATGATCATGGTAGATTTAATATTTTTTAGGGTTTTGTATACGAAAGGTGTCAAGAGGACATTTAAGTCTCATTTGGCTGAACTTCTGGCGGTCAACAGGTTGGATCAACCGACCGCTACTAACGTGTTATACTCGTAGTTTAAACAGTCTCTTGCGCATTGGTAATGATGATCTGACTGTTTCCTCCTTACACAAATGAACTTACTTTTTGTTAATCTGTGAACATAGTGCGGGTTATGTGTTTATTACATAAAAAATTTTCTTGAACTGTATTTAGTTAAGACTTTAACATGTATCTGTTTTCGTTCAAAAAAAAAAAATAATAATATAGTCATTAAAACTATTTTTTAACGTCTCGCTAAGCCAGTTACAGCTATAGTGATTCCAACAAGGCACCAACAATTTGTAATATTTATATGCTGTACATTATAAACACACGGCCATCGGATCTCAAACTACGTATAGCTTGTATTATGACATCTAGATACCTGTTAAACTACATAATACTTGTAGCTTATTTATGTTAACGTTTTTTAAGATAAAATTTAATTAAAAACATAAACAAAACTTATCACTCCACTTAAACATATCACAATATTATCAAAATAAACACTTCAACTCAATGAAAGTAATAAACGATTAAACAAAAATGCGCTGTTTACAATATATTCACAAAAATCTTGTCTGACAAGCCTTCGGCCCCATTTGGTACGCTTTACCGTACAACTTTTTATCAATGTCAATTAAAAAGTCAGTGCCGGTATGGACAGGGTTACCCTGCCCTGTATTGATAAGTTACTACTTTCTCTTGTATGCAAAATCGTTTGCTCTTTTGAACACGTTTAATTGGAAATTACTATGCGACATTAAAGAAAAAAAAGTAAAAATCAAGGAGAGCGCCACCCGTATCTAATGAAAAATTCTGATTCCCGAAGTTCCAGGTGTCCGTATATACTCAGGCTGCTGGGAGATCTGGTTAATATCTCCTGTACGATAATACTTAGACCTTTTTAGAGTCATTTAAATGTAATTTCATACAAAGAACATTGATTTCTTAACCTAACTTCAGCTGTACGAAAGTCGGAAAATGTTTATATGTGTTGCCAGAGTTCTACTTTTTTTTTACTAAGTCACATTGCACTGCTCCCAAAACAAGAGATCTTTGACTAGATGTAAAAAGTTGTAGGTAGTAGATGATAGAAAGAAGCATACGCTTAAATTTGTTAGCATAAGGTCCAATTTTCTATGCTAAGCTAACCTCAATCTCTTTAAAGAGATTGCTAGAGAGTGACAAGGACATGTAAGAATTAGTATTGACCTTTTTTTTATGAGATTTAACCGACCACCGCAATCCCGCCTCTGCTATAGGCCGACCGTTTAACTCGCGTATCGCCTATCGCCAAGATTCTGACTCCTCAAGCTGCACAGACATTGATGATGATTCAAGCGATATGGATATTAGTGACGAATAGTCTTACATTACTTTTATCTGTGGTTAAATAGTTCTCTATGAGATTTAATTAATGTTTTATGACTTTGTACCTCAGATAGCGTTACGCGAGTTAAACGGTCTATCTATAGTCCTAAGCCAATGATAAACAGCGTCGCCGTGAGGAGACTCTGGATTTGAACCCGGCCAAGTCCCGGAACAACTAAACTGTCGAAGTAGTATAGACTAGCTTTCCGACCACAGCTCTGCTAGCGCGTATGTTGGCCATTAAACATTTTATGCGCCGTTGGATAAAAACTATCCCATGTCCTTCCCCGGGTCTCAAAATATCTTCTTACTAAATTTCATCCAAATCAGTTCAGTAGTTATGACAGACAGAAAGACTTACATTCGCATTATAATATTAGTAATAATAATAATAATATTTTCACACATACACACAGTGTCATCTAACCCTAAATTAAGCAAATAGGTATATTTGCTTGTGTTATGGGTACACAGTTTTTTTTTTGTAAATATAATATACATAATTTTCAGAAAAATTACACCCAGACATAGAACAAACAATCGTGCACATCTCACAAAGATTTGTCCTGGGTGGAAATTGAACGACCTCCTGCTAAGTAAGGATAAGTAGTAGGTATAATAGGTATGAGTAGTTAAATAACAATAATATTACGTAATATTCATCATAATCAGTCAGCTAACATTAATTAACACACAAAATTAATCGAAAATGAAGTGATTAATAAAATTTCGCTGAGTAATATAAAGAAAAAAACACGCTCGCCACGGTCGCCGAGCGCGGTTGCGAGTTTGGCGGCAAAAAATACATGATTCTCTGATAAAGAGGAAAAATTTACTGTAATACTATATACCAAGTATAAATATTGTTTGTATGTACGAAAAAAATAGTTAATTTTGTATGAAAATTATGGAAAACATTATTTTATTTTTTGTGATTGTTTTTTTTCTACGGATTTGACTGTTTTGATCATTTGAGTCTGACGGCGGCGCCGTCAAACAAAGTCACGCCGTCAGACAAAATATTAGACACATCAACATGGCGCCGTCACGGCGCCATGTTGATGTGTCTAATATTTTGTCTCTGATTGCTGTTTCTGCTATATTATGTTGGCTAACCTAAAAGTCATGTTGTCATATTCAACTTACAGGTTAACCAACTTAACAGAATTATTATTAGAGCGAATAACAAAGGACCTAGAGGCGAAATAACTCTCAAAGGACTGTTCCTCAATCTCCTACTTCTCAATCACTTAATCTTGATAGGTTGTGGCGGTCTTAGTATAATGAAGCTCTTTTCAGCTATTGTCCGATGTTTCTGAGATGTCTAATACGGAGAGTTTTACCAATTTCTATTACTTATATTCTTCTTTATTGTTCAGGCTAGATAAGAATAAAGTAGTAGATTGTAGGAATTGTCTCAGGTGTAATAGATCTTAACTATAATAAGCGTTTCCGACTGAATTTCATTTTTTTAAGTGTACCAATGTATTAATGAAGAAACAATGTGCAAACTTTTTACCTACTACCAACATAACCCCTAGAAAGTTTTGAATAAATTCTCTTTTCTACTGTAACAAAACCTTTTCATGAATTCTATTTAATCTGTGGAACTAGAACCGCGGGAAAAGTCCGTACACACAGATAATATCAAGTGTTGCAATAAGGTCGCACGATGCAATACACTTTCACGCTCGACTGTAGGAGGGTAGGTAGGGGTAAATACCACTTACATTTACATTATTCTTATATGATATGTGACGAGAATCCCATAGATTTTTCCATTAGGCATGACTTGATGGCTGTAACTACAATGCTATTACTATGCTTGACTACAACCGGGACTGACAGCTTAACGTGTCACTAGGAACATAAATGTGAAGTGTTTAGAAAGAAATGTCAGCATTGACCCATTCAAAATTTGGCCTTGGTAAGTGTCACTTGACCTTGATGAATAATTAAGAATCAGCGAAAGTATGGGTAAACTATTCTTTTTAATATAATTATTAAATAAATATTATTATTTTATTGTTATTATTAAAATAATAGTAAGTGTTTTAATAACAAAATAATTAATAAAACATGCACTTTGTACTCATAAGATAACAGAACAGTTTTTTGTTCAATGAAGAGATTTTAATAAATTTACTGACCACACCCAATGTTGTTGCGACTGGCCTTCTGTCACACCGAATTGTAACTAAACCCTTACGGCCGTATTCATAAAAAAGTTACAAGATTATTTAGTTAAAATGGACTTTGTCTCTTTCTTACTAGTAGAAATGTCAAGATGGCAGACAAAGACAAACGAATTATAAACCTATTTGAGCTATAATGAGCTTCAAATACGTTTTTGAATACGGGAGTTAGCCTTCAACCTTCACTTCCACTCAACTAGCCACTTCAACCCTTTTTAGTTTCTCACTACAGGGCACGGGTCGTCTGTTAATCGCACGAGATGAGAAAGTGCGGTTTGGTGGATGTCACATGTCTTCTAATGATTAGTTCTTAGACATGCCTTTTTTCCTCACGATGTTTTCCTTCACCGATATTGAGCAGCGGCGACACGACGGGCACGACCGGGAATCGAACGTGAAACGTAAACGATGTGAATTTAGCTATTCAATGTCTTGTCTGTTTCTTATGTAGGTATACTTTTAAGAAATATGACAGAGACAAAACACAGGATATCTATTTACACCTTATACATCGTTTATGAGTAAAGGAGTAATGGTGGCTGAGCGGTATCGGCCTGGTCTTTGAACTATAAGGTCACAGGTTCGATTCCCAGTCATGCCCACACATCTTTTTGTTAATTGTATGATCACCGCTGCGCAATATCGGTGAAGGAAACTGCCATGTCTCAGAACTAATTATTCGAGGACATGTGACATCCACCAACCCGCACTTGGTCAGCGTGTGTGGATTTAGGCCTAAACTCTCTCAACTCATAAGATAGTTGAGAGAAGACCCGTGCCTAGCAGATGGACACTAAAAAGTGTTGGAGTAATTGTACACTAAACACTTAACACACATTAAACACGGTTATCGAACCCTGCTTAGCAGTCAGGATCACTAACCACTATGCCAATACGCCAGTTATGATGATGAAGTTACACTTCGGTGTAACAGCATCCCTTTATGGGTGTGAATACCACTGTAAGCATCAGCATGGGATGCGAAAATTAATAAATAATAACAGGACCGCCTTCACGTGTACACAATTGTTATTAATAAAGTACAGGCCGGTTTCACCACTAACAGATCTCACTACTATAATAACTGTGTGAGTGAATCAGTATTTCCTGGGTAAGCGAGTTCCATCGTAGACGTAGAGCAAATTGTGGTCTACCGCCTACAAGGTAAAAACACCACCGCAATCCCACCACTACTATCTACTCCTGTGCACCAGGATCGACAGCGGCGTCGTGAAGAGACTTGGGATTTGAACTCGGCCAAGTTCCGGGACACCTAAACTGTCTTGGATCCTGCATGAATTTAATCAGAAAGATAATAGGAGGGGTTGAAGAGTTATATTGTCCACTTCCCTCCAGGCCAAACGGACTAAACACCACGGGTAATATAATCTAAGCTATGAGCTGGTAATAAACAAGGCGAAATTGTATGAACGTGCGGAAATTAGCACCGCTACCTTACATTTTAAGACATTACAACTCTTAAGATAGATAAGGGGAGACCCGCACCCAGCTGTGGGACATTTTTAGTATTAATTTCTAAGAAAATATAAGTTTTTTAGTATAAAAACTAAACATACTCTTCATAGTAAAAACAAATTCGCTTAGAAAACCAACCATCATCGTACCGACATTCTTTAAAAACGTTTTGCGTAATCGGAGAAAGAGATAGCTAAACACAACACTATAGGCGTGAGTGAGATAGATACACCGGCGATACTTCAAGGCAATCAACGTTTACTTCCAATCCGCTTTCCAACTACAGACACAGTGACTTTATAACAAATCCACCATTTTCTAACCAAACGTTTAATAGCTTAACTTGCTATTTCCTATGACAAAATTCTGTGTTTAACTAATAGCATCTGTTTTAGATTGTGGTGGAGTTGATTCGAACACAATATTTGAATTCGGAATTTTGTTTTGTTGCCGTTTTCTTGATTTCCAAGTATTTGTTAGAGCTCCTTTTCCTTTATGAGCGCCTGGTACTCGATGTGTAGAAATATCCTTTGTCCTTTTAAACGAATAGGTAAATATAGTTTTTTTATTATTGTATAGGTATCTAAGGACTTAAAATCATGATGATATTGCAATATAACTAATTCAGTAAAACTAAAAAACCATTCAAATCGGTCGTGCCGTTCTCAAGGTTGTCCGAGATAACAACCAACAACAACGAACTGCTAATCTCATTTACTAATTAAATGAGATTGGACAGATTGGATAGGATAGTGCCTGACTCGGACGGCTCACCGAAAAATCCCAGTGAACTAAAAGAGGCCCTTCCGGTTGATTGGGTTAGGTCATCAGCAAAAAATTCCTATGATAATAGGTACATTACCTACAAAAATATTCCACTCACAACTTTTTATTTTTTTACATTTTTATGTTATTTTCATAAATAAAATAAAATTCTATTCAACCAGTTTATGATAAATGTATAGAATTCTGCATCATAAATATCTTGTTCGCATAAATCATGCGTAATAAAATCTAGCTAGGTTACCACGAGAATTAATAAGCGTTAATAATAAATTTTAACATTAATGTATTCAATAGTTAATGCAAGTTATATGACCTAAATTACGAATATTACTCAAGATGCTTGAAAATAATAATAGTCAGGCTAGTCTAAGCTGACTAACGAGGTGTGAGCGCAAACAATTGCAATCTCAATTCCCTTCACTCTCAAAGATTGACCGACACGACCGGTGAAAGATAGGGCGCAGGACCGACGGTTTTACCTGCTCTCTGATGCAGGGGGGTAGGAAATCAGAAATGTCTCAACATTCACATCCGGCGTAGCGAGTGTGATGCCCAGAGACCGCGACCTATGTCCAGCAGTGGACTAAAATAGGCTAACGATGATTTTATTCATACATAAAGTGAGCTATACCTATGTATTTCCATCCGAATAATCCCCATATATTTTGGCTTTTTTATAGAAGACTTTTTTAGAATGTAGTACTGAAGCACCAGTTTAAAACTAGGGCGGGTATGTAAACAATTGTTTCCTAACACGTACAGCGTTACGAATTATTTATGCTTCTGTTTGTCTGTTTTGTCCGATCATTATCAAAAACATTTATATCAAAATGATTTATTATGTATACAGTGTAATTAATTTTGTTACATACCTACTTATTACCATAAGCTGTGGATTTAAAAAGATTTATTTAAAATGAAAATAGTTGAGTAAATTGTAAATTAAAGGTGGCGCAGGCGCAGCGGTACCGGCTCACCGTTGAAATATAAGGTTGTGAGAGCAAAATATTGTGAGGAAATCAGCCTGTCTGAGAACTAATCATTCGCACTTGGCCAGTGTGTGTGGATTGAGGCCCAAACTCTCTATACTTGTAAGATAGTAGAGAAGACCCGTGCCCAGCAGTGGGACATTAAAGGGTTGGAGCAAGAAAAGTCTATGCGCGTGAATCGAGGCCCAGAGTTCACGGTCGTCAGCGATCGCCAAAGTGACCGCATCGGTATAGTGACGTGCTCTTAGATTATCTATACAAGATATAGGTAGGTACGTAGTTAGATATAATTACGGGAAATGCACATACTATGATATTTCATAAATAATTATAATTACAAAGTACACTCACACAACCATGATAAGTCACCAAGTCAAGTACGGTTACTAAAAAAACTGTAAATGCTTAAATAAAAAAATCTATTAATTAACTTCCCCGCGTTTTATTAAGATAAAAAGTAGTTTAAGTGCTATTCCCGACTTTATTTTAATATAGTGAGACATTTACACACACGGTCATCTGATCCCAAACTAAGCAGAGCTTGTACTATGGTAACCAGATAACTGGTAATATACTACATACAATACTTTTCTTTTGTAAATATATACTTAAATATAGATAATTACACCCAAACAAAAGACAAACAGACATATTGAAACAAATGTTTGTCTCGGGTGGGAATCGAACCCACGACCTGCGTCGTGAAAAGTAAGTATCTCACCGACCGCGCCACCGGCCAGTCAGACTATAACCTCTATGCCAAAACCGTTACTTAACTTTTGCGTCGAAGAGTAAGAAAGTAGATTTACAAACTTTTTTCTATCTCACTGTCCGTTGGTGAAATGCTTAGAGCATGTAACACAGGAGGTGTTATACGCAACTTCTAGAACTAAATGCCAGTTTTTGGGGGAGGCGAGGTAACCACTTACAGCACACATGTAAAAGTTGAAGCGTTTTTATAGGGCCTAATTCTCTCGGACGCGGTCGGTAAGATACTTACTTGTCACGCCGCGCGCCGCAAGTCGTGGATCCGATTCCCATCCAAGTCAGACATTTGTGTGATGAACATGTCTGGTTGTCTTGAGTCTGGCTGTAATTATGTATACTTAAGTATGAATTTACAAAAGAAAAGTAGGTACTAATGTAGTTACCAATTATTTATCTGGCTACCTGGCTATTTATAGTACAAGCTCTGCCTAGTTTGGGATCGGATGTCCGTGTGTGTTAATGTCCCACTATATTAATATTATTATAATTTATAATATTAAAATACATAAAGTAGACATTTTTATGCTACCATTACTTGACATTTTCCTTGTATAACGAATGCATCTAGATCTCCGATCGCCGCGAGATGACTTACTCAACAGTATGATTTATTAATAAAATATTACACGTTATAAATCTGTGAAGGAAATCATTGTGAGGAAACCAGCATGTTTTACGAACTAATCATTCTGGACATAATGTGACATCCAACAATCCACACTTGGCCAGCGTGTGTGGATTAAGGCCTAAACTCTCTTAACTCGTAAGATAGTTAATAGAAGACCCGTGCCCAGCAGTGGGAGACGAAAAAAGGGTAGATGTGATGATAACAGCTCACTTTAAACTAAACCACTTTTAACTACTTTAGTTCTACTTCTGTTTAGGTTCAGGGTTTCCAGAAGCTTAGATATAGGTCCATAGACGGAACGCACCTGGAAATCTATTAGAAGGGGCGGGAATAATTGTCAGTTACGAAGGATATTTAGCAAGTAAACAAGAAAATCAGGTCATATTTATTGCAGCTCGAAGTGTTGCGCCATTTCCTAATATTAATGTTATATTTAGTCTTGTAAGCGGAAACGACACGGACAAGAACTGTTCCGCTCTGCCGATCACCCGTCATAACAACGGATTGAAGATATAACGGTCTTTGTTTTCAAAATTTTCTTTGTCAAAATTCTTGTATACCTAAGTATAGGCCGACCGTTCAACTCGCGTATCGTCTATCGCCAAGATTCTGACTCCTCAAGCTGCACAGACAGTGATGATGATTCAAGCGATACGGATATTAGTGACGAATAGTCTTACATTACTTTTATCTGTGGTTAAATAGTTCTTTATGAGATTTAATTAATGTTTTATGACTTTGTACCTCAGATGGCTATACGCGAGTTAAACGGTCGGCCTATAAGTGCCTATTTCTTTTAGATATGACATTTTTATGATACTTATTACCGGAAAGTGTAGACAGAGGAAAAACAATAAATAAATAAATAATAATAATAAAACTTTATACTACATAACGGATAGCTTTCCGCCGCGGCTACGCCCGCGTGCACTTCATATCATACCCAGCAGTGGGATAAAAAGTAACCTATAGCCTTCCTCAACAAATGGGCTATCTAACAGTGCAAGAATTAATTAAATCGGACCAGCAGTTACTGAGATTAGCGCGTTCATACAAACAAACTCTTCAGCTTTATAGATTTTATCCGGTGTATATTAGATTTTATATACTGAAGTTTCGAAGTGTACACCTCTGCCTACACTTTTTTTTTTATTCTGCGATAGGCTGGCGCTTGACTACAACTTGCCTGATTAATATCAATGATGAAGTCTACGATGGAACGCGCCAGCCTAGTATACCGATTCACTCGTGATTACGAATGATTATCGGTGAGAAGGTGGCAGTGGAATGAGCAACAATTCCGACCCACCCTCTCTGCATGGTGTCACCAGACATCGCACCAGAACACGGCAAGGCCGCTTGGTGGTGCGGCTTTATGTGGAGTGTGGTCACTAATCACGGCCGAAGCCTACCACCAGTTTATTGTCACCTGATTTGCACCACCCAGGGACCACGTGTGGGGATTCAATTAAAGGTGTACTCGGACGAAGGTGACTCAGCCCCCAAATTTATATATTATATTTTGACATTAGATTTTATATACCGAAGTTTCGATGTGTACACCTCTGCCTATACCTTCGGGTAACACAGACGATTATGTATGTATGTATGAATTCTGTAGGACATAGTTGACATTAAAGCGATAACAGAAACATGACATAGTCATGTCACATTGATGGATGCCAAATAAATGTGGGTTGTATGTAACTGCATTACTGAGAAATGCCTCTGTGGTCCATGGTAAGCGTGTTCGGTTTCGGTTCCCGGGCAGAGTAGAAAGACTTTTCTAATATACGAGGCTTGCGCTTGACCACAACTTGCCTGATGTGAAGCAATGATGCAGTCTACGATGGAACGCGCTTACCCAGTAAATACCGATTCACTCGTGACTTGAAGACCGGCAGATTATAGCTATCGGGAAACATAGATGCCGGCAGCGAATTCCACAATTTGGCAGTTCGCACAATGAAAGTGGGCGAGTTGCAGCTTGAAGTTTTTATTTTTATTTTTCGATAGGCTGGCGCTTGATTACAACTTGCCTGATGTTAAGCAATGATATAGTCTACGATGGGACGCGCCAGCCTAGTATACCGATTCACTCATGATTACGAATGATTATCGATGAGAAGGTGGCAGTGGAATGAGCAACAATTCCGACCCACCCTCTCTGCATGGTGTCACCAGCCATCGCACCGGAACCCGGCAAGGCCGCCGCTTGGCGGTGCGGCTTTGTCTGGTGAGTGGTCACTAACCACGGCCGAAGCCTACCACCAGTTGATTGTCACCTGATTTGCACCACCCGGGGACCACGTGTGGGGATTCAATTAAAGGTGTACACCCACGGACGAAGGTGACTCAGCCCCCTAGTGTTCAATGGGTGTAATAGGCTCGTCCCCTATTACGTATGGGGCCTAAACATAGCCGGCGGAAAGTGGGTTATATTCACCTCTGCCTACCTTCGGGTAACGCAGTCGTGATGTTATTTAACAGAATGCACTCTGTTGTGTGTTTTGACGAGTGAAGACAGCTTGTAATGCTAGTATAACCTATGCATAATAAATGAAGACGAACCCATCAAATAAATTTAAAACTTAACGCTATTGAAATAAAGTCTAATCTTATCTAACAATATGTGAAGATCATTGATAAAATAGTTTTTTTTTTTTTGCTGTACAGTTCCGACATCAGGTTTTCCAATAAAAATGTTAATAACTCGAACTTTTTGCGTGCAAACTTGTGTTTTAAGTACGAAAGGAAAATTTATTGCAAATTTTAATGTAGGTAAGGTTAGTTTTGAATGATAGGTCGCGGGTTCGATCCCCGGTGACATTTTTGATATTATATCGACGTGTGAATTGTTTCGTCACTGCTTAATATCAGCAACGAAAAACATCGTGAGGAAACTGGCATGTCTTAAGAGTAAACCTTGATGTGTGTGACTTCCACCAACCCGGATTTGACCCAATATGTGGTTTAGGGCCTAAAGAACTATGACCAGGCGTAGGACATTAATTCTACTTAATATTAACGTAAAGTTTGTATGTCTGGACGTATCTATGTTTGTCACTTTTTCACGCAAAAACTACTGGACGGAATTTGATGAAATTTAGCACAGAGATAGATTATGGTCTGGATTAACACATAGGCTACATTTTATCCGTTTTTATTTAAAATATATGTTTAAATCTATATGTTACCTTTCCATGGCTATACTGCTGAGCCGATTTTGATGAAATATGGCTCAAGATATAAGTCCATAAGCCTAATACATGTCTTTATAGGAGATGTAGTTACATCCACCGAGACGCACTTGCCCAGCGTGTGTAGGTTAAGATCTAAAATCTGTCATCTCTAAAAAACCCTTAAGCACACAGAGCGCTTTGTCTCCACTTTTATTGTGAGAACCGCAAAGTTGTGGAATCTGCCATTCAAGTCGTGTATGAGTGTTTACTGGGTAAGCACGTTCTATTGTAGACCACATTATTGCCAACAGACAAGTTATAGTCAAGAGAGATTCGATGGTTATGAGAACTGCGCTGTTTAATGAAGCCAAGCATTACTTTTATAATTTATACAAGTTTTACAACTCTGCTTACCCTACGATTTAACAAAAAGCGTGAAAGTCAGTTCACAGTTTTCCCTTGGCACCGGCACAGCAAGTTTTTATCTGTCTTTCCTGTAGCCACCTACTAAACCATGCTGCGAAACGACAAGGGTGACCATCACTTTAGTATAATTAAGACTTTTCTTAATAAAAAGGCGCTGTTGAGGCTGCCCCGTTTCTGTAGCGCATCAGAGTCCTAATTCTTGCGCTATATACATTTAACAAGACAAGAAATTCATATTATATCTTCGACATAATATGTCTATTTCCTTGCCGGCCTCGTCTTAGAAATATGAGGTCGCGGGTTCGAATCCCAGTCGTGCCCACACGTTTTTGTATGAATTCTTTCATCGCTGCTGCTCAATATCGTTGAAGGAAAACATCGTGAGGAAAGTGGCATGTCTAAGAACTAATCCTTCAAGTACATGTGACATCCACCAACCCGCATAACTAGTAAAATAGTTGAGAGAAGACCCGTGCCCAGCAGTGGGACACCAAAAAGGGTTGAAGTGATGACTACTTGAGATAAATGTCTAAAACGCGAGAATTGGGGCCCAGCGATGTTTGTTTTGGCAGACGTGAATAGTTTCCAAACTATCTTACGCAAGAAGAGCGCCGCGTGTCATTGCTAAACAGAATGCGCAGCAGCACCCACAGCGTTTTCAACGAGGTGGCTGACAGTGTCAATTGTCCACTTAGAGCACTGATTGTAAAAACAAATTCTTTTATAAAATATAACATATTTTCTTAGGTTTCTACTAATCTATTATGGATCATTGTTGTCCGAAATATTAAATTTTAATATTTGTTTTTATAATTAGGTACTTTAAAATAAAAATATTCTGGGACATCATAAATGGCCATCTGATCCTATACTAAGCAGAGCTTGTACTATGGAAACCAGATAACTGGTAATACTCGTATTATACAACTTTTTAACCGACTTCAGGAGGAGGTTCTCAATTTTTTGTAAATACTTACTTATTATTGATAATCATACCCAGACTTAAGACAATGATAAATCTAAGCGCGAGAATAGGGCCCCAGGGCCTCTAGACAAATAACTTAGAAGATCGCAAGGTTGAAAAAAAAACAAAATGTCCGGGAATGAGTTAGGATTGTCAATCCTATACATTTTGTTCTTTTCTATCTTTCGTTATAGTTTCGCTATGCCACTTTATCCTGGGGGCCCTAATGGACCGATTCTGATGCAATTTTTTAAGGATACTTAGCTAAATTTCAAAAAAGTTTAGTGACACTAAACTTTGTCATTTAAGGATGTGAAGGATGTCTTTTAATTTTAAATTCATTTTTACATTTATTTTATGTTTGTCGACAAGTTATGGTCACCACCCGCCCTATATCCGTACATTGCCCGTACATTAGGTTAACTATGATCAAAAAATTAATATTTCTATCTAAAAGAGATATATATGCATGATATTTTAACCATCAATTCCAAAACACACGGGGGATTATTAGTACCTTTTTAAAATGTTTTTATCTTTTATTTTTCATATAATATGTTACTTAAGTGTCCTATATTATGTATGTAAGTTATAGTTAATACCTCATACGTCCTTGTAACATAGTACCTTCCATATTATCAAGTTTTATTTTACCTACTCTTAGGGTAACTGTGGTCAAATGAATAATATTTCTATCATAAGTAGATATCACGTGTGATAATTTAACCGAGAACTACAAAAAACACTACTTAGTGATTTTTAATATGTTTAATCGGAACGCAACTTAAATATTAATGTTTGGAGGTAGTCAGTAATAATTGTGATTAATATTTTTGGACGTCAAATACCTCAGTCCACCCGTAAACATGAAGTCTGAAAAGACTTTGAACCGTCTGGATCTAAAATCAAAAATAAACCGCGATAAAATCCGTTAAAAACTAGTTTTATTTCAATGTGTGATATTCGCGTAAATCTATGACAATACTAAGTTTAATATGTTTTTTATATTTTACTTTTCCTATATTTGTTACTTATCCTATATTCGTACGTACGTTGTGGTCACCACACGATATTACCATACAATGGTAGACACCTCACACGTCCTTGTAACGCAGTACCTTCCTCATTATCGTGTTTTATTTACTCTAAGGTTAACTTAACTATGATCGAACGATCTTATCAGTAACTATTGACTATTATGAAGTTATAATGCGTGACATTTTAACCGACCATTTTAACCAATGAAGAAAAAGATGGGTCTCACTTTGCACCTGTCGTCACACTGTGGGAATATGGACATTGCTGAAAATCAGTGCTGTGGGTCGCCTCTAGTAGGTACTCACAGCGTTTACTGAGCAATGTCCATGTTTGACACTGATGGGTCACACTGTTTACTGTTTTTATTATTTTAAATGTATTCCAGGCATCTTTATTCCGTTATTACAAGACTAGACGCCCTATTCTAGGTCAAGAACCAGCCTAGATATAAAGTCATGATAGATAGCTCGTTTTAATCGTGTCGCCGCGTTGTCGCCCAAATCATAGACTACGAGTTTCACAGGATATTACTTGTCTATCGCCAGTGATCTGTGGTGTGTTCCTATTACAACCCGAGTTATTTGCTACATATAATTTAATTAAAAAGAGTTTTTTTGTAAATGTTTTTATACTAATAAACCAAATTTATGTGTTCATATGTGTGATGGATAAAATTTATTAAAGTAAAACTTTTATTACATCGTCTCAAACTTTTTCGTCTGTGTGTTGCATGTCGCGTGACGGTCAGCCGCGAAGTAGGGATAAAGCGAAAGCCGCTCGTCAGAGCAGCCAAGGCCAATATGGCGTCGCCTATAGTTCGCAGCAGCTGAAGATAAAGCGATTTTAATACCCATAATGGAATATTATTCCAAAAAATTTTAGTTTGATGTCTATAATGTGAAAAATAGTTTCACTTTTACCGTGGTTTCATAAAACCACACAATCCTTATTATATTTATTTATTTTACTTACTTTCTTATTCACAACAAACTTTTTTATCTAAAATTGAAATAGTTTGTTATATCGTGTCACCTCGTTGTCGCCCAAATCATAGACTTCGTAGTCTTTGTTTCACAGACACTTGTCTACATAATGATCTGTGGCAATTCGAGTTGTGTACAACTCGAGTTATTTACAATTTTTACCTTAAAAGGAAGTATTTTTTGTAATATTTTAAATATTTTAATAGGCATTTTGTATGTTCAGTGATAGATAAAGTAGTTTATATATTGTATCACAGTGTTGTCGCCCAAATCACTACACTACTACTACTGTTGCCAGTGATTTGTGGTACGTTATTATTACAATCCGTTATTTTCTATCTATACAGATAATCTAACTATAAAAAGAGGACACTCTGTTTATTTCATTTGTATTCTATAATGTTTTAATACTAGTTAAATGTACCTAAATTTAAAATTTAGTGATAGATTTTTTACATGATTTTTATTTGTATTCTTTTTAGTTTTTAGATAAATAGTTCGTTATATCGTAACACAGTGTTGTCACCAAAATCATAGACTACGAGTTTCACAGGATATTTACTTGTCTATGAAGTGATCTGTGATGTGTTCTTCTTATAACCTGAGTTGTTTGCTACCTTTTTCATTTATCTTTAAAAACAGTACTACCTATATTTTTTGTGGGGTTTTTAATTTTTAATATTAATTTAATGTCAATTACACATGATTCAATAGTTGATAGTTAATTTTAATCGTATGGCCTAGTTGTCGCCCATCATGTGCTATGAGTCAATTGTCGACGAAGTAGATTTATGACAAAATTCTTGTTACTTTTTTCAGATAGATAACCTACATTTTGAGAAATTTACGATCTGTAAGAAACAAAAAGTGAAGATGTACTCATCAAATTGATCTATATCACAATTTAGAAAGTATTGTTTTATATGTGAATAAATTGGATTGGTATTACCATACTTTTGACAGTGTTGCCATAAGAAATAAATAAACTCACATTTAATTAGAAAACAACACTCGCATAAAACATATTTTAATGTTTTTTAATATCGTATCTATGATCTCAACTTTGTGATATGTTATTTTTAATTTATTTCACAGTAAATAATTTACTAATAGTTAACTTATTTGATAGAAATAAACGATCATGGCGTCATCAGGGATGGTACAACCAGTTTTTAAATGTAAAATCATAAAGCACATTGTATCAAAAATACGAGGCATACAAAATTGATTGCAAATACCGAATTAATAACTCCAATATTTCTAATAACGGCAGAATATCTTTTTGGCCATAGACTTGACTCGACCATAGATTAGACAATAGACATAACCATAAACTTATAATATTATTCCAACAAACGATCAAATCGTGCGTATGAGACGTCTTACAGCAATTCAACGAGACAGAAAGAGAGGCAGCGAATTTCGCGTTAATACAATCTGTGTTTGAATTTTGACAGCAGCAGTCACATTCAGAGCCCTTATTACGAGTTGTCAATATGAAAAAAGTTTAAGTAACATGTCACGACATTAAGTTGAAATGCAATAATTTATAAATTATTTTACCTTATTATTTTTTTATTTTTCGAATTTCTTAAATAAAAAAAGAAAAGAATTTACTAACGCAATTTGACAGGTTCAAGAAATTAATAATAATAATAATATAGTGGGTCATTAACACACACGGTCATCTGATCCCGAACTAAGCAGAGCTTGTACTATGGAAACCAGATAACTGGTAATATACTACATATAATACTTTTCTTTTGTAAATACATACAATTACACCCAGACACAAGACAAACAGATATATTTAAACAAATGTTTGTCTCGGGTGGGAATTCAACCCACGACCTGCGGCGTGAAAAGCAAGTATCTTACCGACCACGCCACCACCCCGGTCCGTCGATTATTGATAAAGTCGTACTTGGGGTAGCTAATACTGAAGAAAATTGTTTGCAAGAGTCATATCAATACTCAAAACTCACACAAACAAAAATCTAATTTGGTATCACGTTTCTATGAAATCATCTGTATAAAGTTATATTATTATAGTCTTAATATAGGTATGTTATCAATTTTGTGCTATAAAAAAATAAAGGAACAACGTTAATTGGTTAAAAAAAATATAACGGAAAATGGCGTGACCAATCGGGAGTGACCTTAAATTAAAGTTAAAACAAGTTTTGACTACGATTAATCGTTTTCACGCTAATATATCGGAATAATCGATGTTATGATCGATCCTGAGTTTTACTAGATTTACAATCTGTGGTTTTAAATAACAATTTATAGAATCAAGATATTTTTGGTATTTCTTTTTTCTTTTTAATATTCAGAATCTTTATTCAAATATTTAATAAATAAATAAACTAAAACTTAACTAAAATTTAAAAATAAATTCCATAAATACATTTTTATACTTTATTTTTATTTAAAATGTAATGTGAACGAAATGTTCCCTAGATTTAAAAAAATAGTGGTTTTTAAAAATAGAAAAAATGGATTTTATTTTTTAAATAAATAATTTTATATTTAACACATGGACATAGAAGGAATGGAGCTGGCCTGACATCCTGTCCGACCCGTTCTTATGACTCAGTACAACATTTACGTCCACTTTATAATAATCTGCGTTATTTTCATAACAGATTATAGTTTAGAATAAATAAATAAACTAATAAAAGACATCCTTTTAACTCACGAAAAAACTCACGCCTCACGCCTGTATTATCCGAAGACAAGCAGAGGTGAATATTTCAATGGCGGTTTGGGTCCTTTAAACAAAATTATAAAGGCGATGAAAACTTTATATTTACGAATAATATCTGTAAATTTAGCTATTTCTTTTTTTGTTGTGTTTTTATAATCAGAATAAGGTTATTTTGTTATATCAGAAGTTTATTTTGCCTGAAACAGCATTAGGTACCTAGTTCAGGCACATATTTTGTTATGCAGATATTTTTGTATAAAATTGTCCCATATTTATCTGTTCTATAAGTTTTTTGAATTAATTATTGTTATTTCAAAAGAAAAAAAATAAGAAAAATCTAAAAAAATATTTAAGAAAACGTTGCGGCCATGTTGATTTTTTTAATGTACTATCTTATAAAATTAGTGTTTTATGAATTTTTTTCTGTGTCCTGTCTCTGTCAAATAAATGTTTTTCTTTCTTTCTTTTTTTCTTTATGTTAATGTCCCAGAATATTATTATATAGGTTAAGACTGTACAAGGTCTGTGGGGTTAGTTAGTTTCTAAATATAAATATCTTCAAAACTTAAGGACTGTAATTATAAAGTTATTGAAGTTTATAGAACTAAAATTAATGAAAAGTAATTAAGTAAACTTTAAGTTTAGAAGTTTAAGTAACTTATTTCAAAACTAACCTAACAAAGTAAAATTTATATGACACACAGTAGTTTTCAATCAACTACAATGAATTAAAAATTTATTTCCCCAAACGAAATATCTTTCAGTGAAGATACAGGAAACTTTAGAGAAACTCGGAGTTCCTTTGAAGGATTGAATACATAATGAAGTGATCTGACAAAGAACCAGTAGGCTAATTCTTGTAATTTTTTGAATTTTTCAAGTTGCGGTGCAGTTGCAATTAAGTTTACGTCTCAGTGCAAAATGGTATTCTTGTGATTGTTTAGCTGTCACATCTAGTATAAAGCGCTCGCGTGACGCGAACTTGACGCGAGCGTATCTGACAGCGGTTGTCAAAATTACGAGAGTACGAAAAGGGCTGTGAATATAACGAAAAAAATGGCGTCTTAGAACGTCGCAGTTTTTTAGTTTTTTACTACTAATCTTTAAAAACTTATATACTTATTTAAACTTGACACTGGCAAAATTGCGGAATAATTTCTGCAGAGGCCATAATTAAAAGAAGAAGAAGAAGAAAAGGGCTGTTTTCATCAAAACTTAACTGTACTTGAATGGAGACCACGGATTGGCAAACGTAGCGTAGGACGCCCTCTGACTAGGTGGAATGACGATCTGTTCAAGGTGGCTGGTAAGAGCTGGATGAGAGTAGCCGCGGATCGTGCTCAGTGGCGTGCTTTGGGAGAGGCCTATGTTCAGCAGTGACTAAAATAAGCTGATGATGATGATGAAGAACCATTTCTGTCTCATTTTTGGAATTGTATTGTAATTGTACACGCGCCAAGCTTAAAAAATTCCGCTTTTTGTCGAGGGTTAAGGAGGAGGTTATCAATTCTACCTTCCTATCTATTTTTTTGTTCGTTAGTCATACTATTTATTTAGATAAAAATAAATCCCTATTTCCCTTAGTCACGCCATAACGCGTGAACGGCTGGATCGATTTCGCTAATTCTTTTTTCAGAATATTCCTTCAAGTACGAGGATGGTTCTTACGCAGAGAAAAATAAAGAACCAATCTCCTCCGAAACGGCTTGACCGATTTTTATGAAATCTTACATGATTATCGGTGAGAAGGTGGCAGTAGAATGAGCCTACTTAAGGTTAGAAACAATTCCGACCCACAATAATAGCCCTTTATCCCATTAGCCCTATCAATAAGCATAAATTTCGTGTTTCTTTTCAATTCTTCTGATAGAAAACTCTGAGGTTGGTACTACTGATTTAAAGTATAAGTTTACTCAAAATCTCTTATAATTTTACATGTATAAAAGTAACGATGCCATAGAGAAAAGTTATTTTTAAAATTAGCACAGTAAAGACGTTCGTTTAGTACCATAGATAAAGAGACCGCTAATTAAAACCATCGCGTTATCTATGGTTAAGGATATGACGTCATAACTGTCGATCGTTATAAAGATCACAGGTAGCCGCCTCGTAACTACATTTAAATATAGAATACTCTATGTCTATGAGCATTCGAATTTTGAAATAGGAAATCTTGTGGAATTGTGGATAGAGTTAGGTATGTTCAAATGATAATAAAAACGGCTGGAACGTTTTTGAATGAAATTTAAACATACCTATAGGTACTTGTCAGGAAACTCCGATTCCTACCAAAGATGATCCGCCAGGTTACTAAAATTAAAAAAACACAGTAAATGGTTGGAATATACCACCCACTTGGGACCCAGTGCTTAATTTACTTGTACTAAAACCCAAGCAAAATTCACTCAAATGTATGACACTGTGAGCTCAGTTTGCTTAAATCGGAACGCAAATTTTAAGAAACATCACAAGAACCGGACAGTCAGCCAATGTGTGTAGATTAAGACATATCTAAAAGTAAGATGGTTGAGAGAAGACCCGTGCCCAGCAGAGGGACACATAATAACTTGAACGAAAGGATTATTCAAATATTTAAAAAAAAACTAGGTATCCGCCAGCGGCTTTGCCCGCGCGTATATTGTTTATTATATTTTAAGAATAACAAGTAATTAAACATCTCCTAGGTTCAGTGGGCTAATTCGCGTAATTAAATAAGTTCAATTGCAGTGCTGTTGCTGTTAAGTTTCGATCATTTTCGCATTCTCGTACCTAATTTTGACAACCGCTGTCAAACACGCTAGATATGACAGCTAAATAATTGACGGGCCGGTGGCGTGGTCGGTTAGATACTTGCTTTTCACGCTGCAGGTCGTGGGTTCGATTCCCACCCGAGACAAACATTAGTGATGAACATTTGTGTTTGTGTCGAGTCTGGGTGTAAATATCTATTTTATGTATATATTTACAAAAGAAAAGTATTATATGTATAGTACATACCAGTTATCTGGTTTCCATAACACAAGCTTTGCTTAGCTTGGAACCAGATGACTGTGTGTGTTAATGTCTCAGAATATTTATTATTATTATTTATTTATTAATTACAAGAATACCATTTTGCACTAAGACGTAAACATAACTGCAATTGTGCCGGAACTTGATCGGCGTATCAAGAAATTACGTGAATTAGGGTCCTGATCTATCTCTAAAACAGATATCAAGAAATTAATCCTTCCCACTAATATTATTAACGGGTAAGTTTGTATGAATCTATGGATGTTTGTTACTCTTTAACGCAAACACTATTGGACGGATTGAACGAAATTTAGCACCGAGATAGGTTAGTGTCTGAATTAATACAAGCTACTTTTTATCGCAATAAGTACCATGGAGGCGAACCCGTGGGCGGAAGCTAGAATTTATTATAGAAAGTGAAACCAAACACCCCGTTATAATTGCGTGGTAACATATAGATAGATTACTATAAAATCATGCAACCTATGGATTATGATTTAATCCACGAGAAACTTGCAGAGTCTTAGTGGGAATCTAGACTAAATAGGTAGTAACAACCTATTTAGCACAGCTTTTGAAGTTCAACTGCTGGATGAAGTCCTGAACTAATTTAATTAATTAATTTAATAAGTAAATTAATTAAAACAGTTAATTAACTAATTCAATAAGTTAATTAATTAATTAAATTGATTAACTAGGTAAACTACCTAATTTACCTACCTACCTCATTCTAATATGTGACTATAACTTAGCCCTTGCTCAGCCCCCGAAACTTTGAACATAACCAGACCAAAACCATAAATATTAGACGGGCCGGTGGCGTGGTCGGTAAGATACTTGCTTTTCACGCCGCAGATCGTGGGTTCGATTCCCACACAAGTCAGACATTTGTTTAAATATGTCTGTTTGTCTTGAGTCTGGGTGTAATTATCTATATTTAAGTATGTATTTACAAAAGAAAAGTATTATATGTAGTATACTACCAGTTATCTGGTTTCCACAGTACAAGCTCTGCTTAGTTTGGGATCAGATGACCGTGTGTGTTAATGTCCCTTTGTATTGTTATTATTAAATAGTCCAATTTTTTTTTGTAGACTACTAGTGAGCATAAATAAAATTTAGATGCTTGCGTTGTTTCCCTTCAGCTATCCACAATGTTTATTTAAAACAATTAAAACACATTGCTTCCATTACTATCAATTGTCAACAATTGGATAATAAGTTTTCAATTAATTTAAGTACCTAAGCGTTTCTTTTTTATAGTCGCCATATTGTGCAACCCGGAAGTTCTAAATGGAGGTTTGATAGAGTTTTTAATAAGTCTACTTTTGTCTATGGTTTAAAAAAAAGATCTATGATACGTAGTTTTTTTTTTATTAGACTTCTCGTTTTTCATATTATAGCTAAGTAACAACCCTTCCTACGTCCCATTTGGCCAAGTTACAAGTTCCCACTTCATCGAAGCGCTCTGGGTCTACCTGCCCCATTTTACCCAAGGGAAACTGCTTCTGAACTTTCTGTTTCAGTGTTTTTCTCGAAAATTCCAGGATTCTATCTACACAATTGAGTTAAATCTTCTTCCAAGCGAGTGACTATCATATTGAATATTTATCTTGTTTAAAGAATATGTCAAAAGATGGCGCCAATTCAATTAAATCTGGCTACTCTTTTTTTCTGTCTTTTCAGTGTTCTATTTACAAAAATATGTACCTACCAAATCTGTCAAGTCACTATCTCAAACGTTAAGAACGATGACTTATGACAAACGTTAGAAACGCCTCTGATTGGCTGTCAAAGTCGACCCGCCGACCAATGGCCGCTCGTCAAATATCATGACTTGTGGTTTTGAAACAATTGTTCGAAAAAGGAACGTGCTTCCGTTAAAGTGGCAAGAGTGAGGCTTCTGTGGTCTTTTTTTAACGTTGTCTATGGTAGCTTTTGTCTGAGCCGATGTTCTTTTGTCTTGGTAATATTAAAAAAGTACCGCTGTATGGAGTTTGTCGTAAAAAGTTTTGATATTACTTTCCGTTATTGTATTAAAACCTCGATGGTGAAGTAGCATGCTAGTTACCAGCTGCGAAAGCTCTGAGTCGAATTTTAGACCAAACAAAAACCTTAGCAACCTTACTCTTAGGTCGTATCTTAAATGCTTTTCGCTCAATAAGATAGTAGAGTTAAGTAAAAAATTAACGCTAAGTACAGTATACAGTACCTAAGTATTGTAATTCAATTTCTTTATTAGTATTTGAAGTCTCAACTTATTAATAACAATTACAATTATTACCGAATAATCGTACAAATTTTAATGCGTTCAAATTTAAACAATCTGAGCTCACTGTCTTATATTCTGAGTGGTTTCTGCTTAGATTTTGATACAATACAAGCAGATTTAGCGTTATGCATTGAAATTAATAGATAGTAGATTATCAACATAGCGACACCGTATTACACAAGATATAGGCAGAGATGAATATCACCAACATTTCGCCGGCTATGATTATTATACGTAATAGAGCGAGCCTCCCGTAATGAGGCTCAATTCCAAACTTCAAGCTTCAACTAATATTCTAATATATTAGAAGTATTTTTACTCGACCCGGGAATTCGCGTTTATTAAGTACTCACCATGAAGCAGCTGAAATCCGTTATAAAGTAGTTTTATTTCAATGGTTTGGTAATGGTTTTAAAGTTTACGAAACCCCACAAAGAACTAACACTGTACAGTAATACAGTATGTGAATTCGTCACAGTAACACAAAATTATCAAACACATCCATCATCATTCCGCTTGACGTTATGATCAAGTTTTTACGTCAGTCGGCTTGTCAGTACGAATGTCATGTTTTTTTTATTTCCGCGTCTGATTTTATGGTTCTTCTGTAAATTATCTGTGGTATATGGTTGAGTGGGAAAATTCTTAGTCTATGATGCTACGTGGTTCTAAATTCAAAAAGGCACTTCGGTTTCTAATTAGGTTTTATTTAACTTTGGCGCCAAAATTACTACCACTTACATTAAACATTAACTCCCGTATTCATAAACGTCTTTTTAGCTCATTATAGCTAAAATAGGTTTAGGTAAAATTCGCTTGACTTTGTCTGTTATCTTGACATTTATACTAGTAAGAAAGAGACAAAGTTCATTTTAACTAAAGAGTCTTACAAGATTTTTATGCATATGACCGTAAAACTATAATTTACGAAACATTTTATCATGGTTGTTTCTCTCTGACAAATTAAAGGGTGGTATAAATTTACGCTTAAATCTGTTTGTCTATGTGACTGTGTACCTAAGTATAAGTTTGTAGTATGGAGCTTAAAATAATGGCCAATTTCGATGCGATTATCTATATTCAAAATCTATAGCGATTTCTTAATGGCTCTTAATTCTTATTATGGTACTAGTTAGGTCGGAAATGTCACTATTTTTTATCGATAGTTTTTACTATCTAATTATTTTTATCGTTCTGATCATGTTGAATCTCATTTTAATTTTCGTGTTTATGAAAAAGGATCTTCTGACTCCAAAAAATATTTAGATATCAGATTTAATCCAGTTTTTTTATAAAGGCTCTTGCTGCTTGGACTTTATGAGCCTTTTAGTCCAAGTTTTAACCCTAATTAACACATTTATCGATAAATTTTAATCACAACACATAAAATAGGGCAAAAATCATAAAACCTACTTATCTAATCAAGTAACATTGTAGTTTTTATTCGATACATCGTTACACATTGTGGATAATCGATAAAAACTTCTGACCTTTAAAACTTAATCCTATTGCGTAAGTGCAATTAAAAACATCGGTTGTTATTAAGAAGCTCAAGAAGGGTCGATTTGTATCGAATAGCTGACTAAACGAGTTACATTATGTTACATGACATATCGATAACGATTACATCGATTATTACAACTGTCATTACGCACGCTTATTGTAAAAACGTGACTTGATACTTCGGATGTTTTCCAGCTTCAATGGTCACGGAAAGATTGAGGTAGGTATTTTTATTGAAAACGGTTAAAACTTTTAATAGGTATACCTATTGCTTGGAGAAATACCTGAGTACCTCCGAATCTGTAAAGCATCTGAAATGACACGTAAATTAACTAGATATTTTGTGATAGTTTTTTACTCTTGTAAGCTAGAATCAACAGCAGCGCTGTGGAGGAACTCGGGATTTGAACCCAGCCTAGTCCTGACATCTAAACTACCTTGGATCTCGCATGAATTTAATCAGAAAGATAATAGGAGTATTGCCCACTTCGTCACTTCATTGTCCTTGTTCATTGTCATTTACAGGCTGAGTAAAAAAATATAAAGTGCTCCTTGTGAGAGTCTGTTGTCTGAACTGGTTTGCAACTTGGGGTCGATTCCCACCCAGACCAAATATTTGTGTTGAACATGATTGTTTTGTTCTGTGTCTGGATGCCATTTACCTATCATATGTATGTATGTATTCACAAAATATTGTATTTAAGTAGTTCATAATACCTACCCATAACACAAGCAAATATATCTGCTTAATTTGGGACTCGATAGCGCTGTGTGCATTTGTGAAAATACATATTATTATTATAATTCATACGGGACTCTGCGCTAGGATGAGTGATTTGTAAGGGCTTGTAAAGCTTGGCTCTACAGGGCACGACAGTCGTGGCGGTAAGACCATTCTCTCAGAGTGGTTGAAAAGGCCTCACGGTGGCCTCGGCTTTCGAGTGACAAGGGTGTTTTGATAAGTACCTGTGTCGCATTGGACGGGAGCCGACTCCCGAGTGCCACCACTGTGGGGCCCCAGAGGCTACAGTGCTGCACACGCTGGCCTAGTCCCCGGTGTGGTCGTCGCAGTTCCGGAATCTTGACTGGTGCAGACTGGTAAAGTATTTCCCCTCGAAAGTTAAGGAGCTTAGCTCTATGTGATCTGATAACTTTTTACCCCACAAAAAAGGATGTTATAAGTTTGATGCTCTCTTTTGCACACTCTTAAACGGATAAAACAATTTTGATGCAGAATTTTTTGTTCAAAACTAAAATGATGAAAACGGTTTATAGATTCAAAAATGGTCATAATTTTTTTGATCTAGAGTTATTTCCGGTGCAAACTACATGTATTTATCTACTTAAATAAATAATATGCTTTTTAAGGTTGAATTTTGACGCGAAAAGTCGCGGGCGGAAGCTAGTAACACTTGAAGATGTCAAATATTATGATTTATTACTAATCAGAACATCACACGACTCTATACAATGTAACTTGATCTCTATTGCCAAGTAAATAGAGTGTGTTTTTGTGTATGTTATAGCTGTTAAACTTAATTATGTTCTAAGTAATACAAGATTAGATTGTTTCGTTTTTATTAGAAACGGAATCGTAGTGTTCGATTCCGATGTTTTTTAATCGAATCGAAATAGGGATGGGATTAATCAATTATTCAAGTAATAAATGCATCGATAATCGTGACACTGGTTATGCACGGTTCACAATAAAAAATAATTTGTTTTCTGAGTAGCTGGTTTAACAATTGATCTTTTGTATTAGATAAAATAAATAATTAAGGATATTCTATGTATCTTTTAACTAAGGAATATTTTTTTGTTATGAAAGTAATTTGGCTATTGAGATGCCGGACCGTACAGTAACAAAACTCAGAAATCAATTAGACATCAACATTGCACTACATCTTTTATTAAACTTACGATTTTTGGACTAATTTATTGTTTATTTTTTTATTCTACCTGTTTTACATAACAAATGTTTTTTTTTAAATAATATTGAATAATCGTAACTACTTATTTATCGATATCGACAAATTGTAGCAGAATGTCCCCTTCCTATATCATCGCGGGTTCATCAAAGTGCGGCGCACAGACAATAACTGAGAAATATTAAATTATAATAAAATTAACTTTGCTCTAACTTTTTTTAACGTCTACTAACAAAACTATGGAGAGGGTTGTCTTAGAAAGTTTTGTAAGTTCTTATATAGATGTAGATATGTATGTTGAGAGACCTGAACCGACTCCGTAGGGGTGCAATAAGATGTACTAAATATATAAATCTTTCTTTAAAAAATTGGTTGCCTGTAAAGTCGGTATACGGGCGAAAGTTTTACGTGACAACGACTTTGAGTGGTAAAATAATTTTAATGTGAATATTCATTCGTATAGTAGGAAGAAGGATGAAATAATAGTAACAATTTAAAACATTTATTTATACAAAGAATTATATTTAAAACATTAATTTATACAAAGAATCTCGCTCTTAGGCGGGCTAACTGTGCTCGAGTGGAAGGGACGCGTGCCTTTCACTTTTTATGTCTGTCTCTCTCGCTCTTAGGCGGGCTAACCATGCCCGAGTGGAAGGGACGCGTGCCTCTCACTCGCTCTCATTGTGAGCGCATAACGTGAGCGGAGCGTAACGCAGTTTCTTGAAGTGTCACCCGGCAAACCAATTTATAAGACGTTGTCACGTCAAAATGAATTTACCTGATGGTTAAAACCACATCAAAATCCGTTCTAGCGCGTAAATTTACTTAGGTAAGTAGCTGTATGTAGCTATATATCTATGTAAATTTTTCTACATCAATCACTTTTCTATACATTTTAAAATAAAATCATTGTCTGTGGTTTGATATTTTCTGCTGGCGCTACTTTTGCATGATTTTTGGTATGAAGTTAGCCGCGAGTCCAGTCCTATTCTTATTTGAAACGCGTAGTACATCCACCTGATAGTAAGCGGTCACTGTTGCCCATAAACGCTTTCAACAAGAGAGGCCTCATTGTTCGCTATCAACCTTTTAGATATCGACCAAGTCTCTCTACCTATCTCACACCCAGAAACACAACCATAGAGTTATTACACTACGTGTATTCTGTGAGGTGGATGGTACCTACACAGTCACTGTCTACCTTACTCACACACAAGAACACAACCAACAGTTATTACTCTGTGTATCTATAGGTGATTTCTAGTGTGAATAAAATCAGTCTACTCGATACATTTACTGTGCTGCACTATTATTCATTCCGTACGGTGACACATGACGAATCAATTTCCGAACGAAGCCAATCGGAATATAGTTTTCGAACGCTTGTCTATGCTTTAATGTACTGTCTATGGTGTTTTTTTTAATAATCATACTTTTGATTGCAGTACCAATAATAATGATTTTTATTGGATAGTAATATTTTGGTGATTATCAAGTATAACGGTATAATCTATGGTCATATACTCGTAAAATACAAATAGCCACCAAAGTACACCTGCTCATATACTCAAATATAAAAAATGACACTGTTAACGTAATTAAATACAAAAGAAAAAAAAAATTAATTATAAGTAGCTACCTGCGTAAAAAACAAGAATATTGACACTTAATTTAAAATTGCGGCTTGTGCTTTCGTTTAAAAAAAAATACGTTGTTTAAGTCACAATAAAATTTAACAACTACTTAAAAGCCAGTGTGCTATCTGTAGCAGATATTAAAAAACTTCTTGTCTTTTAATTATACGTTCCAGAGTTAGAATATTCGCTTCTAAAGTCATTTCAAATTTTATTTTGATGAGTTTAGAGTCTATTTTTATCTGTGTGGTGATTTGTAGATAAAAAGTAATATAGTGAATGTGTACCGTAGCTAATTACTAGTTGTGTGACATAATTGCTGTACGATATAGTGTTTTTTTTTTAATTTTCGGTAAAAAAAATATGTATTGTCTATGGATTATTGATGATTTCAATGGACTACAAAAAAGTAGCTTTGTTTTGGCATAGAAAGCTTTTTGTGTTAATTATTAGATATTTAGTTGCTAAAGAACATTTTCAATTCATTCTCATGATTCATTTTTTATTCAAGTTAGTTTTTTATCAATGAAATTTATAATTTTATCTATAAATTAAGCATTGTTTCAGTGCTATTTCTAAATTTATACACCTTTAAATCCTGTTGCCTAAAAACTAGTACAAAAATAAATAATTTTGTACTTAATTTGTTCATCTCAATATTATTTTCTATAAATTTATTGCAGAAAATTTCTAACAAATACCTTTTCTTAAACAAAAATGCAAAGCAAGTACATGTATATACATAGCTATAAATTAGTACCAAATTAGTACTATTTAGCATACCATTCTAAAAAATAGTACATAATTTGTACCTACCTGTGTCTGTGTTAAACCCAAACTCGCAGCTAGTTCAGCTCTCTCAGGTAATGCGAGGTACTGCGTCCGTTGAAACCTCCTGTTCAGTTGCTGTAGTTGTAGGCTCGAGTATATTGTTCGAGGTTTGCGCATCTTCTTGCCTTTACCGTTTACTCTTAGACCTGGGTCATCTGAGAGGCCGCATTTTTCTGGTGACAAAAAAACCCAGCATGTAAAATGTTATCTCCAGATATATTGGATTCTAGAAGACGGTTGTCGTCGCCGATGAAGGCCACGAAAACGATGGAGCGACGATTAGGATTTGTTTATCACAACTACGTACGATTAAGAAAATTGGAGAGGCCTTGTTTAATTGGTATGGGGAGGCCTTTTGCCAGCTGAGAGACAGTTTAAGATATTTAAAAAAAATATATAATTATCAATTTTGAATCATAATTTTAGAGTGGTGGTGGCGCAGTGGTATCGGAGCTTTAAAATATAGGTTATAGGCTTTGAAATATAGGCTTAGAAATATAAGTAGGTTTGAACGGTGCTTATGTGAAGATAAACTGTCTAATACTCAAATTCGGGTGTTCTCTTAACTGTTTCTTAAGATAATTGAGAGCAGACCCATGTCAAGGAGTTGGAGTCTAAAGCAGATTTCAATTGGTATTATTTTTATCATCAAATAATTTAGTTAATTGTATCTGCTGTAATTCCATTATACTCTATTCTAATTCGTTATTTTATCGATAAACACAAAAGAATATAGGTGTAATTTAATTGGAAACTCAAGGTTTGAAATTAAAGACTCAAATAAACTATCGCCCTTTAAATAAGCCGATTTTTACGACTTTGGCATAATTTTTTCAACTGTCAGCTGTTTTATATAGTTGGTTGTTACAATTTTAGTACATATTTACATTGCTTCATTATAATTTCTTGGTAGTAGCGACATTATTACCATTAAAAGAATACGTCAGTTTTTTTATATGTTAAGTTAATAATAATATCCTGAGACATTAAACGACAGAGTGATACCCGAACAGACAAAAAAAAATCTACATTGATAATTTCCAACTTTTTGAAGTCGATTATTAATAAAAAGTACATAATAAAAATTTGTAAAAAAAAAATGCGGCACTTTTTTACTTTTTAAAACGGAAAAGCACATTAATCAAGATATAATTTCCCAATCACAAGTATCTATGGGCGCAATAAAAATCAATCAACGACTTTAAGCGATGGCGCCGAAATTGCTTTAAATTAATCGTGTATGTCCGTTGTGTAATAGTTTTTTTTTTGTAGTTTATCGCTTGATTATTTATGTTTGAGTACCTAGAGAACAAAAAAATTCAATATTGGATGTATTTTTTCTAGTTTATATAATACTAGCTTTCCGCCCGCGTGTATGTCGGTTATCGCGCCAAAACATTACCTTATTTTTGCGCAGTCGGATAAAAACTATCATATGTCCTTTCTCGGGTCTCAAACTACCTCCATACCCAATTTCATCCAAATCGGTTCAGTAGTTTTTGCGTGAAAGCGTAACAAACAAACTTACATTCGCATTTATAATATTAAGTAAAAGTATAGATTTACATGCTTCTTTAAATAAGTGTATTAAAATCCGACAAAATTTGAGTTAGCTGCATATTAGTTTCTTTTATTACCTCAACAACTACTTTAATACATACTGAAGGCTGTAAACCACTAAACAATCAGTTTTAAAAAGAGGGGGCACAGTTATTAAGACTTGTAAATTTTGAACTACCTGTGTTTGGATTCTGAAGCTATTTGATAAAATAGTTTTCATTTAGATCAGTAGAGAGCACTGTTAGCAGTAAATTTGTAATTGCCTAAGTGTTAATATTACTACCATTTTCGTAGTTATATGTAATTGCAGAGCTACCAACATGATGGTGATTATGCATTCATGCAATTGATGTATTGTAATTATTTTAAGACCAACAATGTTGGTCCCTAAAATTAAATTATTTTTGTAGATTCTAAATTACTACTGGCAACACAAAATTTTGTATGAATCTTAAAAAAGTTGCCGTTGATTCTACTTTGTATTTATCCCTTCTTTTTCGTTTCATCTTTAATTTAGTAAAGAAGTCGTATTCATAAAAGTCAAGCTCCTAAAAAAGGTTTATAATTTGTTTGTGCTTGTCTGTCAACTTGACATTAATACTTGTAAGAAAGAGACAGTCTATTCTAACTAAAGAGGTTTAAAAGATTTTTTTTAAATAAAACTGTTAGATGTTATCACTTAGTCCTCTGGAATGATTCAGAAAATGTTCGAGTAAATAAATTTAGGTATTTGATAATATTTTTTTCTGTAAGTTTGTGTTACTTGTAGGTAATGCCTATTTATGTTTTGATTTCTAAAAGGTAGAGGTAGGTATATATTTCCAAATAAGTACAGCTAATAAAAAAACAAAAATGCAAACTAAATATGTATGTTATGTCAGTGGGTATAGCAAACGTTGTCAGATTCAAAAACCAGATGGCGTTTCAAAATTAATTGGCAGTCAAAGCCGCGAGAGGACTCCCTTTTTCTATTAAATTATACTACTCTTTGGTTTTAAAGTAGTTTTATTTTAATCTGTAAGCTACATTCATAATAATACATTCCAATAAGTAATACTAATTCTTTAGAAACAATTGTTTTCTATGTTATTTTGAAGACTAATAAGTAACTAAGTATATTGTCTATGGAAAATTAAGTCTCAAAAGCCAATGACTTGTCGCTTACTATGAAATACAAAACAAAATTCAAATCAGGAATAATGGAATATCATCATATCACACATACTCGTAATTTAAACCCGCGAAACTAAACCGCCAAAACTGCGCTCCATAAATAAACACACACGCCGCGCAATAAATCTACAATATAAATATTCAACGCTTTAAACATGGCCATCCATTTTGTAAAATATATGAAAGCGAGTTGCTACTTGATAATAGTCAGTGGTAAGTTGTAATTACTGGCTTCATATCTTTACATCGGATCGAGACACCAACCATTTTGGTTTGTGGGCTAGTGGTGCGAATAAGTATATCGAGTTGGGTTACGAATACGATTAAATTGATGTTATTAACTAAAAGTGTTTTTTTTTTCTAAATATTATTATGTGATATATTAAAATAAACTAGTACCTAGGTAACTAATTTATACATCATAATTATTAAGAGTAATTATGTATTATTTTAATTGAGAAAATTAAATATCTTAATAGGCACCAGTCATACTTTTTTTTCAGTAGTATGAATTTATCCAATATATAAGTAATTTATTTCAAATTCATATTCATTTTTGTAATTTATTATTATTACAAGGACGATATTAGTACATATCTATAAATAATATATGTATCTTTCATTACAATTTTTCTAATCAAGTAGATAACTTAATTAACCGATTTTTGGTCGATTTTCATGTAAGCAAATTGACTTCAATCAACCATCGATCACGTTAAGTCTTTGTGTTTCCCTTCACTACATTCTAAAATCAAACTTGCTTTTTTTGTTATATCGAATGCGTACAAAATTTTTGAATTTAGAATATGTCCGCGGCTTTTTATATTACGCTCTGACTGAGGCTGTCGAGACTTTTTGCTTAAAGATGGCTGTTTTGATTAATAATGTAATAAAATTCCAGAATACATTAAGGAGAAAAATATTCCAAAATTGAAACTTTATTGACCAAGCAAGGTCTTAAAAACTCAATTAAAACATAAACTGCATTATTTTTATTCTATGTAAGTTCTTTTTTCAAAATTTAAATTTAATTCTAGTATTTTATAAATCTTCAGTTTTAAATCAGGAAGTTTTATGTTGGTACATATTCGAAATTTGAATATTTGAATCTGGCAGAATGCCTCGATCAGATATAATGCAAAACTTCGCGCGCCTTGTTTTAATATCAATGGCGTGATATTAATACTACACTTTACTACGTTTTGTTACGAGAAATGTTTGCTAACAAACATTATAGGTTATATCCAATGTATTTTCTTCACAAAACGAGTAAAAAGCGAATAATTTGTGTCTTATTTTTACAAACCCCTGCAAATAAAAGAGGTGTGTTGCGGTTTTTTTTTTCAATTTAAAAAGCTAAATTAATCAATATAGTTCTTAGCTAGCTCGATAACTTCATCATTTTTTTTATTTCATGTTATTTAGATACTATTTGTTCAATAATAATATACCTATTCTTAGTAAGTTAATTATTAGTTTATCAGACATCTCAGAATTCAGAATATCTCAGAATAGTTGTAAATTCTGAGTCTAAAATGCGTCGTCAATCAAATCATACATTACGAACTGCTCTGTTCCCATGCAAGTTGTACGTATTCATACATGTATATCGGCGTCATACAAAACAATATCAGCCTCGGGCTTGACACACCCTCTGGATAGTGATGTGACTATAAACTGTCGATAACATATGACATTAAAAACAAAAAATAAAATGGCTGCCACTGGAGACCTCAATTTTGCCGCTAAAATGCTATATGCGTATAGGTAAGCTAAAAGTTATGTTGTTAGTATTTTAACCCGTAACGAAAAAATAGGGGTGTTATAAGTTTGGCTTGTTCAGTTTGTTTAAGGAACTGTGTATAAGTCCTGGCGCTTAAACCAATGGACCGATTTGAATGCGGTTTTTTATGAAAAGTTTAGATAATATTTTTATTATTAGCCAATATTATAACAAAAGTCTAATAAAAACACGTATCTAAAATAGTATATTCTAATAAATTCTAAATAGAGCCACACACGTTCCGTTCCACAGTTCCCCGCCCATAGCCCGCCTACCGAAAACGGAACGTAAATGTACCCGCCAAAAAACAATAAAACCCCTTTGCCTCGAGAAAAAAGAAAAATTAAAAAAGCAGACAGCCAAAGCTGGATAACGGTCGACACATTACATGTTTAGTTTTTAGTATGTTGGTACCTATTTCAGCTTTATTAAATCATAAACTTATAATGGGTATTAACTTACTACATATCTTATATCAAACTCAATGTCTTTGAGTGTCATTTTAGATTCACTTGCAAACTATCATCAGAATAATGTAGACTTGTGCCGGTATGTCATCCAACACGGGCTCAATTATTATTATATTATGGGTTTAATATCTATAGACACTTCCAGGAACCATGTTCTGTTATACGGGAGGTATTTGACACCCATAGTCAAGTTTACTTTAAACATAGCATGTGTATAGTTTGTTATTTTGTTTCTGACAGTTGTTTTTGCTGATATTTTGGTTAACTTAAAAGCTAAGGTGCGCTTCTTCACTTTCAGGTTAACCAATGTAATATCATCTGAAGTTATGTCTGGAGTAAATAACAAAGAGCTAGACGAAAAACAACTCTAAAGGTACGGAATTTTACTAATCTATCTATTAATAGGTAGGTAAGTATCTAATGAATAGAGACCCAGTTCCGAAGGTTTTAGAAAGCTAAACTCATTTCTTAAAACCTCCTTAACAAGTTGAATAAGTCACGTACTTTTTTCAAAGAAAGGCCTTAAAACCTCTTACGTTTAAAAAAAGAAAAATTAAAAAATTAACTGGCCGTCAGTCGTTTGCCGCGCTTTTATGATAGCACTATGGGAACTCAGAATTGAATTATAAATTTTTAATAACTTTTATGTCTCGTTTTAAAGATTATTATTAATTAATAAAGAAACGTTGGTTTGTTAATTAACCTGTTTGAATGTTGTTTACAAGCGAAGAGTTTAATATTTAGGAATTATTGCTGGTACGTTGGTACTTCCGCTTTCTCACTCTATACTTTGAGATTAGGTATGGTATAAATAAGTCTATAGGTTCTGTTTTCTTTTTTTTTACCATTCTCTATGTCTTTGAGTATATTCAGTACATTTGATGACAAAAGTTATTTAAAAAATAATTAAATAATATAGGTACGAAAAATTATGTAAGTAAAAATTATAAGTAAAATATTTTCGGACTAATGAATACAACTTAGCTATCTCTTTTGTTTCAAGGGGTGTGTCCACATTTAGCCGTAGGACCTTTCCTAATCTTGTTTTGATCTTAGTTTTGGGAACTATTGAAAACATTAATTTTTATTATCACTTTTTTAATACTTATCTATGTTGCTGGGTTTAAATTCAATAAAAAAAATACATTTTAAACAAAAAAATATTTCTCAACTGATAAATACATACATTTTTATAATTTTGAGCCTAAAAAGACGGACTCAATAAGATTTCAATGTTAATAAGTATTTTTTTGAGAATTGTAACTCTATTATTTATTTCGTATTTTATTAAATTTTGGTAAATATTGCTTATTAAAAAAACCGCAATAACATTTTGGTTGTAAAATAGTTGTTTTCCTTTTAATTATATAGTTTTAAATATATTATGGTCTTATCTCTAATCATAAAAAAGGTAAGTCGACATTTCTTATCTATGGTTTAAAAATAATAAAAAAAAAACTAAAAAGCGTTACTCTCCCCTTTGTGGTCGTTTGTACGACACGTGCTAGCTTCAGGCAAGGTATTCTAAGTAAAACTCGATAAAAATAACGCAAACGTATAATTAAAACTAGCTGATATGTTATTATATGTATATCACTTGAGGCGAACCAGTTGGACAGAAGGTTCCGGGTTTGAACCCAACACAACAAAAAAATTAAAAACTTTTTTTAGAAATGTCAATGGTGTTTAACCTTATGTAGGTATTAAATTATTTTCTTCATGATGCTCTCACTGTTTTGTAACTTTATGGTCGTGATTAACAGTATCGAATTAGCCACTGACCGCTGTAGCATCCCTTTAATAGTCCTCTGCCAGGCAGTGGTTGTCTCTATAATATCTTAAGAGTTGAGAGAGTTTAATCCATTTTAGTATATATCACATGTCTTTGAATTTGTTCAGACATTCCGCTTTCTTCACTAAATTTAAATATGTCTATTTAGGTTTACACGGATAAAACAAAGGTGTAGAATCATACTGCATATTTCAAAGCTGAGGCAAGTCAAACCGCTATTATGAAAATAAAAACCTTGAGGAAGATTTTTTTTAATCTCCGTTTAAACTAACTAGATGCAGTAGTTGACGTGTAAACACGTAATAAACTATACAATTATATCATAATCAAGTAATAAAAATGATAACTTGTATGAAATATAATTAATTAACGAAATAGAGCATATTTCATTGCGTTGCGGTGGGTGTGTCTCGGTTTTGACGTGAATGTACTTCAAGATTGTTTCTTTTTTTTAAGTTTTGTAAAGACTAAAGATTATTTTAGAAAGAATTAATGGAATAGAATATAACGCTTTTTTTGTTTATTATCTGATCATCCCGCAGCTGGAAGAAGGCCTTTTCGAAAACCTTCCAGACCACTAGATCTTGGAGCGTTTCCATTCGAAAGGTCTAAGAATTTTTACCTTAGAATCCCATTCTATATTAATTTCTCATGTAACCGACATCAAGTTTTATAATAGTCTGGTCAACTGTAGTCTAAACCGTGGTCTAAAAGCAAACTTATATAACTTTCTTGGCAGAGTAACAAATATCATTCACATATTAAAATACCAAGAAAAATGTTTGTATTTTATAAAATAGAGCATTTCACCCTTTGTAACAGTGGGTGTGTCTGTTCGAACGTTATGTTAAGCGCTTTTTAACATGACTGTACCTTTTCTTTTACTTTCTTTTTACTTAAATTTCGAACGTTTTAACGTTGCCTGATATTTTTACTAAAAAGGTCAGTTACTCGGCCCGTTCTACAAACTATAGACAATAGTTACCCATAGGCTTCATAAGCCTGCTTAAACAGATTTTAAGCGTGTTTGATTAAAATAGTGAAGTCCCGTGTCAAGTAAAAACATAAATAGAAGTAGGCAATAGACTCGGCTCCTATTACGTATGGAACCCATAGGTGACTAAAAGTGTGAACAGCTTGTCAGTTAGCCAACATAACAGCTAGAAGTAAAAATTTATTGAGTTAGAACGAAATTATACTGGAGGTCCTGGGAGAGCTGGATGAAAGTAACAGGAGTACCTACTCGTACTCAGTGGGGGGCTTTAGGAGAAGATTACGTCCAGCAGTGGACTATAATACGCTAATATTTATAGTTCTAGCTCCTACAGATGTATTTCAACTGTCGTCATTAATTATACAATTATGTTAATAAAACAAATGTTCCTATTAAAATTATCACTCTTGTTCATTGTGAGATTTATGACTGAATCTTGTCATAGGAAGATGAGCTCTATCTTGAGGGATAAAGGTTGGAAATTGAATGTTCTGGTATTTTTAATGTTTGACTGCTAAGTGGTTTTGTATGTCACTTAACTGTGTTAATAATAAAAACAATAGTTTGTTTAGAAAATGATGAAAAGAGACGAAAATAAACTTCTTTTAAAGAAATGCACTGACAAAAATCATTATTTTATTTTTTATTCGATGCCTTTCAATTTCAAATAAGTTAGCATATCAAGAAGGTTTTACTGAAACATTTTTTTTTACTTCAACAACTTTTATTGAGAAGTATGATTTAAAAATCGAACTCTATTTCCAAATAAACTGAGATATAAAAAAACAAATAATTACACAATGATATTTTAAAATACGAACGAACATAAATGTCATTTCTATTAATACTTAATATAAATGAAAACAACAATCCTTTTTACACACAACGAAATTTTAAAATTCGAACCAACTCGAAACAAACATAGATTCCACAGGTCTATCTAAACCGGTCATATTCTGAGAGAGATGAAAATTAATGGCGCCCAAACACAATTTGTCACAATTTGTTAATTACATGTTACTGTAGTTTAATTGTCGGTTTGTTTTACATGTAAATGAATTATCACAAAGCGTTTAATTGGCTTTATGTAAACATATTCGTTGGTCCAATGTGCGTAATCGAGTTTGAATCCCGGGTAAAAGAAAAATACTTTTTAACAAAATAGAAAAATTAACAACTGGGAATAGGGTCCGATGGCAATTAGACCAAAACTTAGCCAGCGAATTAAAGATGACATTCACATCTGTATACAGTTTTAGGTAATTACAGGAGCGCGAGGTGAGCGCTATTTTGTTAATACTATGCGTTTCATATAAGATTAGGATTGGAAATCCGCCATCTTGGACCGGAATGCGCGACAATTTCACATCTTTTAGTACTGTGGGCAAAAACGTTTGTCCGAAAAATTGATCACAACATCTAAATTATGATTTCAAAAACTGCAGTTTGAACAGGATTGGGCATTTGGAGTCAAATTTAGGTGCCAACATATTTTATTGACTTCGAACGAAAAAAGCGGAGTTATAAGTTAAAATTTGTGTTTATGTAAGTTTGTGTATCAAGTTTCTGGTATTCTAGCGCGTAACTTTACTTACGTAGGTAGTAACACACTTTTGTACATAAATCCCTTTTCCATATATTTAACATAATTTACTAAGTGTAGTTAGATATTTTGGGCTAACGTTACTTATGCGTAGTGCTTGGTATGAAGTTTAACGCAATTCCAGTCCTATTCTTATTTGAAACGCATATTCTTAATTTTGGAACGTGTGGGAATTACCAATGGCAGCCATTTTGTTTTCAAATCAAGCACAATCAATACAAATTTTGTACCTAAACAAATTAGTGTATTAAAGTCAAATTTTTTGCGCCTAAATTGACATTCACATTTCCAGTAGGTAAATCTATTTTAGTAAAATGTCTAAAAAACATTAATGTTTAACTAACAACGTAGGAAAATATGTTCCGCTTTGACTGAGTCAGACAGAAGGCCTTGATACAAGGAAGGGTTTAGAAATCTCCGAGTTTAATACTGAGTGTGAAACCTGACCTTGTATAGGGTTGTCAGTGATAAAAAATATACTTAAATATATTTTTAGTCTGCGTTAATAAATAATTATTCATACCATTTACTCGGGTTTATCATCCCTTTGAGTTAAAAAAAGATACATTTTCTAAGTGTTTTTTATCTAATAATAGGCTTGCAGACAATTGTTATAATATGTATTGCGCCTATTGTTAAGCAATGATGTAATCTACGATGGAACGCGCTTACCCAGTAAATACTGTAAGTCGACCTAATATAAATATAGGTATAACCGTCATGAAATTAAGCGTAAGTGATTATTCATAAAAAAAGATATAAGACTTTTTAGTTACAATGGACTTTGTCTCTTTCTTACTAGTATTAATATCAAGATGACAGACAAAGACATACGAATTATAAACCGTTTATAAATACGGGGGTAAGTTAGGCGCATGTATATTTTAGGTGAAAAATTAGTGTGCGATTAAAAAAATAAAATATTAGTTAACAGCCAACCATAGACAGTTAGACCAGCGAGGAAGACGAGTGTCGGAACTCATCAATTTTATCACGATTTCCTTTGCACGAAATTTTTGACGCCTAAAAATGTTATCTAATTTTTTATGCGTTGTCTACGGTTTGCGTGTTGTTATTTTCGCGGTTAGCGCATTCTCGAAAGCGAAATTGATATGGATATTCCTCTTTAGAATCTTTATAGATCAAACATTGTTGTGGATGGAAAATCAGTGCTGTGAGTCGCCTCTTGTAGATACTCACAGCGTTTACTGAGCAATGTCCAATTGTCCATGTTTGATACTGATGGGTCACACTTACTCTTTGTTTTTTTCTTTTTTTTCTTTTTAACTGTTTCTATTTATGCTTTTTTTCTCTATTCCTGTTTTTTTTTTAATTTGATTCTGTGTGTCCTGTCTCTGTCATATGAATGTTTTTCTTTCTTTCTTTCTTTGTGGAAAAGGTTATCGACAGTTATATATCTTGCATTACATACCTACCTAGAGCAGTGGTGACGCAGCGATACGGGCCTTAGAAATATAAGGTTTCGCGTTCGATTCCCAGTCGTGCCCATTCATGTTTGTGTGAATTGTTTCATCGCTGCTCAATATCGGCGAAGGAAAACATCGTGAGGAAACCGGCATGTCTTAGATTTTCTTATTTATATGGTGTTACGCGATTTCAGCCAATAACCTATACCTACATCTATTTTGATATTTTTTTTGTTTCTAAGGGTAAGTAGCTATACTTTCGTAATCGTAATCGTCCGTTATGAAAATCGGTTGAGCGTGTTCCGAGTTATTGCTAGAACAAAGAAGTCGGTATGTTTATTTTAAAGCAACTATGTTTGTTCATCTGTAAAATACAATGCAATATGTTCATTGAGATGTCGTGTCGTAACCAAAATCCGTGATGAAAGTCAAATTAGAGACTAATAAGTTATTTGCTTACAAATCTATTGTGTTAACACGCACGCAACTAATTATTAATGACACTAAATACATTGTTTTGTGCGAAAATCTACAAAACAACCGTTGAAACGGCAACCACGTCTTACTTTTACTATACAGTGGCGAGGAGTCCATACAAGCCTCTTTTTGGAACGAAGTTCCTTATCGCGCGTTGTGAAAGGGGGCTAGACGGAAAAAATTCTTACTAAAAGTTGTCACGACACTTTTTGCTATAGTAAGCTATTGTAAGCTGTGCGGCGTGCGCATGTTTCTCTGTCTGTATGTCTCTCTCTCTCTCTCTCTCTCTAGATATTGAAAAAAATTATTAAAAAAAATATTATTATAACTTAAAAAAAAAATATTACGATTCCTTCACTAATTAATCGAAAGGAACTTCATTCCATCCGGGTGTCCCTTGACACCTCCCAAGTTTTTTTTATTTGAAAGAAGTTTATTTTACCGATAATCATTCGTAATCACGAGTGAATCGGTATACTAGGCTAGCGTGTTCCATCGTAGACTACAGCATTGCTTAACATCAGGCAAGTTGTAGTCAAGCGCAGCCTATTGCAAAATAAATAAAATAATTCCATTGAAAATTAAAATCACTTTTTCTGTTATTTAATACTGTTTTTAACAGATGTACAAATTAATTATCAGTAAAGGAAAACATCGTGCGGAAACCACCAAGAACTGATGATTCGAGGATATGTGACATCCGCCAACCCGCACTTGACCAGCGTGCGTGGATTAAGGCCTAAACTGTCTCAACTCGTAAAGGTAGTTGAGAGAAGACCCTCGCCCAGCAGTGGGACGCTTCAGTCCTTAAATAAGTACCTAGTGATAAAAGAGTAATATTAATTAGGTAAAGTAGATTCTCTAACAACTAGGTGAGTATGTTTATTTTCAGAGTGTAGGTATAAATGAATGAATGAGTGTACAAAATACATAAATACAATGACACGGTGTCCGATTGAAAGTAATCGATTCATTAAAGAATTGTTTTTTAATAATATTTAACGCTTCATGCTTATAAGTTTCATGTTAGGATGTCACGAATACCGTTAAATAAATAAACATGAAATTAAAAAAAAAACTTGACAGTACACACCTAACACACCTACACGTTAAACCTTCATGGTGATTTGAGTTAAAACTTTTTGCAAGGTTTCGAATTTCAAACGTCAAGTTTTTTATTTTTAATAATAGAATGCTAGTTGTTAATGCAATGAAAAATTGTTCTATTTTTGAATTTAGCACAAAGAACGAATGCTTGTATAATCGGAATCCGTTCACGGTTATTTTGTCCCTGACAGCTATTTTATTTCTTCCAAGTTATGTTGGCTAACCTAAATGCCAGTATTATATACAGATTTCAAGTTATGTAACATAATTATCATAGAGGTAATGTAGAGCAACGAACAAAATTTAGAGGCGAAATAACTTTACTTAAAAGTACTGAATGTTTTCAGGTACCTACTTATATTTCCAAAAAAATATGAATTCCCAAGCACTCCACTCAAGCTAGTATTAAATTGTTCAAAGTATATTAAACAATTTATTACTAGCTTTGAAAAATATATCTATCTAGACTTTTATGAATAAGCCATCCAAATGTCAAACGTTATAAATACGTTTTAAAAAACGAATACAATAAGAATATTCGATTAAAATAAGTGATATTCGTTATTCAAACGAGTAGAGGGCGCATGGAGACATTAAATATTACTGATAGTCGGATCTATACCACAATTACGATTGTTTTGACGTAGAACAAAAAGCTTATTTAATTAGCACGATTTGTTGACACTTGATTCAGGGAAATATTTTATTTCGACTATTTTCAATGCCAATTGCCAAATAACAATTAAAATTACAGATAATAATAATAATATTTTCACACACACACATCGCCATTTAGTCCCTAACTAAGTAAATATATTTCCTTGTCATGGGTGCTAGAAACAGATAGATTACATAAATACATTTTTTTAAATACATACATACATATATTAGATAAATTACACCTAGACGCAGAACAAACAATCATGTTCATCACACAAAGGTTTGTCCTGGGTGGGAATCGAACCCACGACCTTTGGTTTAGCAGTGAGGGCCACTAACCACTACTCCACGAGGCCATTCAACAAAAACAGATTTATCGACTACATAGAACGTAAGCACCACTTGAGTAACGTCGGTAATTTAAGTACCTGCCTAACATTTTAAGGTTATTTTATTATCTAAAGGGCTTTTTCCTACTACCTATAACTATTAATTTTTTAATTTCAATAATATTCGCTTTCTTCTACAAGTAAAAATAACCGAACATAAAGTAAAAACCCAGTAGTATTTGAGGGTCAGGGGTAAGGGGTTAAAAAGTCGCTAAAATATTATATTATCGTAAAATACGATTCGTAATCGTATCGTCGACTATAAAGAACCTTGTATAACGAAGTCTTTATAAATAAAACATGAAACAAAAGACAGTTCTTTTGAATTCTTTTTTCAAATTCATATATTTTTTTCTAGTATACCGACACCTTTGATATAACACACTGGCCGTAATACGATCAGTGGGGTGCCATAATTGGGGGTTATTTCCCTAAAAACGGGGTATTTCGTAAGTAAATTGTAACTATAGGTAATGTAAGTAATTTTAACAAAAAAAATTGGGTAGTAGTAAGTTATTTTTTTTCTACTTAGTTAGAGTGAAGGTGTTAAAATTGGTTTAGAATTGTTTGGGATAGGCTGTAATTTAAAATAGTTACAGTGAATTAATTTCATTACTACTGAGAATAATGTAGAAGGTCACCTACCTTCTACATTATTTATACCTTTTCTTTCTCTGACAGTGATATTTTATGCCAATTAACATGTCACAAATAAAAAAAACTTTTTTAAATTTATTGCTACCCCTGTATTTGTTCGAAAAGTACTTTTATTAAAATCTGTTTAGAATAGTACTAATTTATAAACCTAAATCTATATATTTAACTAGGTACCTATTTACGATTTACAAATTGAAAACAGTCTTAAAAACTTACCATCTTTAGGCGGACTGGAACACTGCGGCGCATACGACCCTAAATGGTACCCATACGTGTTTTGGTGCATAGGGGGAAAGGGATACCCTAATGACCTTGGGCTCGGAAACCCTGAAGCCTCGTGAGGGTTCTGCTGACCACCAGGACTCCCAAAATGGTGAGGATGTTGATAACCCCCTTTAAACCCGTACCCATGCTGTTGTAATTCTATAAAAGCTGATTTTGATACATTTGTGGGGGTTGAGTTTGCGGAGTTGGGGTCATGTGGGGTTTGTGAGCCCCCTAAATGGTGATGGTGGTCGATGGGGTCTTGGGTGAGGGCGGGTTGGGGGGTGGATGGGCCCCCCCCGTCCGAGGACTGGGGAGGCCCGAATGGATCTGTGAAACTCAGGGTGGATGGTTTGCTGCTGGGGGATTGAATTCGAGTAATTTTGAGGGATTATAGTTTGCTTCGGGGTAGTAAACCGCTGGATTAGCCTGTAACAAAGAAAAATATAATATATTAGGTAATTTGAACTACTTATTATACTATAACACATTTTATTTCTATTCTAGGGTTGTAATATTTGGCCTAAATGATAATATAAAATATAGATATCTATCTAAATGCACACAAAAAGTTTCATCAAAATTGTTTAAGGGTACCTTGTCTTCAAAAATATTTATTTGAATAATAACATTATTTATGTTGGCAACTTTAGCACCAGTTATTTTTTTTAAATACCGCATTTGGCGTGTTAAAGATTCTAAAATTCCAAATTCAAAACCATTTCTAACTCGAAAGTTAATACCTACAAAGCTGGTACAACAAACCTTGTAAAAAAAAACTTTAAAAATAAAATCTCCCGCCCACTGAAGAGGTCAGAAGAGGTCAAATTTGTAGGTTTTCTTTAAAACAATTTAACCGACACGGTCAATTGGCTCCTAAGTGGATCCCATGAGGGGACAATGCTATTAATTTGAGATTGTTACTTGTGAACTTTATATCGGTTTGATACAATAAAGTTATTTAGACTTAAATAGAGTTTTACGATTTGTATTCGCAATAGTTCAAATTTTGAAATAATGGAATATTTTAAATATAACCTGCCTTTCCTTTAACCTGGGAGCTGAGTCACCTTCGTCCGTGGGTGTACAGCTTTTATTGAATCCCCAAACTTGGTCCCCGGGTGGTGCAAATCAGGTGACAATCAACTGGTGGTAGGTTTCGGCCGTGGTTAGTGACCACCCAACAGACAAAGCCGCACTGCCAAACGGCCTTGCCGTGTTCCGGTGCGATGTCTGGTGACACCATGTAAAGAGGGTGGGTCGGTATTGTTGCTTCTTTACGGTTTCTAACCATATGGAGGCTTATTCCACTGCCGCCTTCTCACCGATAATCATTCGTAATAACGAGTGAATCGGTATACTAGGCTGGCGCGTTCCATCGTAGACTACATCAATGCTTAACATCAGGCAAGCGCCAGCCTATCGCAGAATAAAAAAATTAAAAAAATCGCCGTAATGTGAGAAATACTCACTCATAAACAGCTCTCATCACTTTATAGTGATGGGTTCCCTTATAGTGTCCAACAGCTGGGCACGAGTCTTCTCTCAACTATCTTATAAGTTGAAAGTGTTAATGGCCAAGTGCGGGTTGGTGGATGTCAAATGTCCTCAAATGATTAGTTCTTATACCGTTTTCCTCATGATGTTTTCCTTCACCAATATTGAGCAGCGGCGATGAAACAATTCATACAAACATGTGTGGGCACGACCGAGGTTCGAACCTGCGACCTTATTTTAAAGGCGAGGCTGATACCGCTGCGCCACCGCTGCTCTCAGCATTATATTCTTTTTTATATTATTTAGATAATTTCTATTGTCTTTATAAAATAATAATAATAATTCCTAATTCAAAACAATTAATTTATGTGCGACTCTACCTTGAGCGTAACCAATGTTTCAATTGTTTTAATATTTTTGAATTTAGAATAGTTCTAAAAATAGAATAGCTATTTTGTTCAAAGATGATAAAATTTATATAAAAACGTAGATATGTCACAACTAAAATCGTAACTAATATATTTATTACCCCTCGATCAAAAAGTTTGGTGTTATAATGTGACGTGTGTATATCTGTGTTTGTGTATCTGTGTACAAGTTTGTGGCAATCCTAAAACGCTTAAACGAATGACTAATTTGTATGTAGTTTTTACTCGTGTGTGATGAAGTGATCAAAATGGATCTCAGCTGGTATACGTATTTAATTTATTTATATATATAGTTATAACTATAACAAAGTAATGATTAACAGACAAACAATCACACAATTTAACACTTAACCAACAACATTAGCGCCATCTACACCTTTAAGTCTATTCTCATTAATTTTTATTATTAATGTAACAAAAAATCAAAATGGAGTTTACAACAAAATTTCTCACAAACCATAACGCTTGTAAAACAAATGGGCGACGAATTGAGATGAAAAAAATAACCCTTTTCGGCGAGATCTTTGTTTTAATTACTTGTAGGGCTGCCACATATCACAAATGGATATATTCCACTGGCAAAGAGTTCATCTAACACGATTCCCACTGGCTTCTATTTAGGAATTGGTCAATATAACGTACTTAATTAAATATTATGTAACGCCTAAAAATTTTGAATATCATAAAAATGCAGTACATACTTTTTAGTAAGTTTGAAAGTTAGCGGCGATAACCAAGAAATATTTGTCATTTAATATGCTCCGTCTTCCCTTTTTCAAATTTCTACCCTTCGCCATGGGTACATACATCATAAATATGAAAGAAAACCTGCCTATCTATCTTTCATTTTCAGGTTTAAACCCCTGATTCTGAAGAAATTTAGATGATCTTTAGTATGGTGACAGTTTAAGTCTCAAGCAAAGTCATAGGACAGATTTTTTTGACTTTTTTTTTAATAACACGAATGGTTTTGCTTGCTAATTGATAGAATGATATGCTTGAAAAAGATTGCGTTGTATGTATTATAAATGTTAAAATAACTGTGTTTTATCTTATTAAAGCTTAACCACAATAATAATAAAATAAGTTATAATAAATATTCTGGGACATCAACACACACGGTCATCTGGTCCCAAGCTAAGCAGAGCTTGTGTTATGGAAACCAGATAACTGGTATTACTATACCTACATAACACTTTTTTTTGTAAATATATACCTAAAATAGATATTTACAGCCAGACTCGACACAAACAGACATGTTCATCACACAAATGTTGGTCTCGGGTGGGAATCAAACCCACGACCTGCAGCGTGAAAAGCAAGTATCTTACCGACCCCGCCACTGGCCCGTCAATCTAACCGATTTGATGAAATTTAATTTATGATAACAGCGGACTACTTTTTACTCAACTACAAAAAAGGAAAACTTAATCATTTATTACTATTAAGGTATAAGCCTAAACAGCTAGAAAGACTTGAAAAATCAAGCCTTCAAGTAACACACACGTCATGCAGTTAGTCTTTTATAAATTTAATATTAATTTCAATTATAATTTCATTTATGCCCAACCCTATTCGTGAAGCATTTGTCCCTTTCACACCTTCACAATAATCTATTTCTATCTCTCTCATTAACCCGGCGCCGCAAAAGGTCGGGTCATACAGTTTTGTATTTTTTGTATGTCGGTTTGTTTGTTAGTCAGTTGATTACATACGTAATAATAATGTTTAGTTCGGTTAATTGATGGAAATTGTATTAATAGAGTATTACGTTCAGTATAGCATATTTTAAACCCCTGAAGAGTGTATGTGCATCTAGTACATATGTGTATCTCAGTTGCTGAAGAACACTCTGCCTGTGTAGCCTGTATTCCTTTTCCTGTATTTAGGTATATTGGAGCTGAAGTAAACACGAAATAGATGCACTGCACATTCATTTATTGGCACGGACGGAACGCGAGAGAGAGTAATATTGCAACAGCACAGTGTTGCAAATTCAATTTTTTTTAGATATTAAAAAATATTTTTTTATGTTGGTAACAGTTTCTCGTAGCGCATGAAGTGATGGACTAATTTTGAGCCTATTTTTCGGATTTTTCCTATTGAGGAATCTCGTTTCACTCCCTTAGGGGTGAGTTTTGAAAAATCTTTTCTTAGTGCATCTCTATACATCACACGGACTTATGTGATCTTTATAGGATTTTCTTACTGAAAAAAGATACCAACAGCTTCCAACCGACAGCTTAGCGTTCAGGACCAATTGAATTTTGATACAGTTAAACATCAATCTGTCATCAGCACCAAAGCACAAATATTGTAATCAATCAATAACAACTTGCAGATAACCAACCAGATTCACATAATGACACTGATAACAATTAGAACGTACCGACGATCTCGTTTTATAGTTCGATTGGTTCGGGAGTACGCATTTCGGTAATGATCGAACAGAGAAACAAATTCAAACTTGAATTTTTGGTTGTCTGTAACCCCTGATTTTATTTATACAATCTGATGAACTTGTAACACTGCAACATTACTATGGAAGCCTCCTTTTGGAGTTACTTTATAAATATTTCAAATTAGGTAAAATAATTTACATTATGAGTTAACTTACGAGCGAAAAAGAGACTAGACATTAAAAGTTTATTCATTCTATGCCTCGGAGAGCACATTAAACCGTCGGTCCCGGTTGTCATTAAAACATCTAAGACAATCGTTACAGTAGTCAGAAGCATAATCTGACACCTGGTCTAACCATCTCGGCTATACTGGTTCTCTACGGGTTTGGATAGCAGTCGCTCTTGTAATTCTGGTAGCTAGCCGCATCAGGTTAGACTGGAAGCCAACCGCAATAGAAGTGGGAAAAAGGCATGGCAAATGATGACATTAAAACTTTACTCATATTTTTTTTATGTTCAACATTAACATAGTTACTTTAAATATAATCACATAATAAATTAAACTATGAATAAAATAATAATTGTTTTATACTGTTTTTATCTTTTGAATAATATTAGATACCTCATTTAAATATAATACTATGTTGTAAACAAAATAGCCATTTACATTATATCTCTATTTATATATAAAATAAAGTGACGAATGCTTTTGGATTTTGGTTTTAAAATGCTCGTGCAGTTAGAAGGAAGGTTTAAAAGGTGAGGAATACGTGATACGATGTTCCCCAGGGTAGTTAGTTATTAGGTCTCATAACCTATTTATTTAAAAATCTAGCAACATATACATAAATACGTTTGTAAGTATGGGTGGATGATCTATTTAGAAGTTGTGTTATCAAAAATTCTGAACACGAAAAGCATTGTTATTAAATAAACGGCATGCTTAATATTTCTTTTAATTAAACAATCTGTCAAATGGTATTTTCTTACATTTACGCGAATATCACACATTGAAATAAAACTATTTTGTAACGGATTTTATCGTGGTTTATTTTAGATTTTAGATCCCGACGTTTCAAAGTCTTTTCAGACTTCATAGTCACGGGTGGACTGAGGTGTTTGACGTCCAAAATTAAGAATCACAATTATTACTGACTACCTTTAAACATTATTATTTAAGCTGCGTTCCGATTTAAGCAAACTGAGCTCACAGTGTCTTGAATTCTGAGTTGACTTTGCTTAAGTTTTGGTACAAGTAAATTGAGCACAGGCTGGTGGTATATTCCAACCATTTTCTGTCAAATCTGTCAAATGGTTTTCCTCCAGGATACATTAATCTTTCTAATAAGTTTTAAGCTGAGAATATCGAAAACACTTGACAACACTTATCTAAACTCTTCATTTAATTTAATTTTTATTTTTGATCTGTTCTGAACAACTTCCAAAATTTTTCCAGTCTCAAGTTTCGAGTTGTCAGTTAGAATAAAGAAGTCAGAAAGATAGAGGGTAGAAAGTAGAAACTAGTGTAATAAGCTGGTCTTATTACGTAGTTTATGTTAAGGGTATACTGTTAGACTAACAGTAAACCGCTGAGAGTCGAACTGAGTACGAAATTTTTCGAAGTACATTTAAAACAAAACATAGAACGAATTTTAAAAATTATGAATATATTAGCACTGTTTTGACCAACAACCAACATTGGACATTGATTCCACGTTGGATCAAACAATGGCCGTCCAATGCCAATCAAAGTCACATTGAGTTTCCTACGCCACTGATCCATGACACAGTTCATGAGAACGAGCGTAAAAACATAAATTATACTCGGTGCAATAAATTGTGAGCATTAATTGTAATAACTCTAGCGTTGTAGGTGCTTTGTAAGTTTTGGGTTCGTGGCGGGAAAATGGTATGCGCCATTTTGAAAAAAAGTCGAAAAATGGCGCATGATAATTTCCCGCCTTGGTATGAACTGAATCTTCAGTTTTTAGAGTACCTAACCATCCTAACTAGAAGGTGCTACTATAGCTAAAGGTGCCGACGCCGCTCTTACTAAACTTACGTTGTCAGTCCATCTGTGTTTGTTAAATTTAAAATTTGAAATAATTCCTTGAGCCAATTTATTACAAAAAAATCTTTATTGCCTAATTGATTAGTTGCAATCTGTCAAAGATTTAATCTTTGTTATTTTCTATCTCTCTGTAATATGAACTTTTAGCGAGGACACAATATGTCTGACATCCCCTTAACAGAAGGAAGTGCATTTGAATTTAGAATACCATTTAATCAAGTGAAACAATTTGAATCGCAAATGTATCTTAGTAATTTACAAAGACATCTAAACCATTAGAAAATCAACTTAACGTCAACGACATAAAGCTTAGAATAGTCTTCATAAAAAAATTATGTATTTCTTTTAAGTGTCGTCGAAGTATGAAAGGAGTTTGAAAAAATTGGCGCCATCAGACATAGACTAAGTAATTAATAGGAATAGACAATTGAGTTGGAATTATTAACTCAGTGATCCGTTTTCATTTCTTTTTTATTGATTTAGTTACCTACTAAGTTACTAAGTCCTAGGTATCAATATCAAAAAGGTACCTAGAAGCTAAAATATAAAATATTTTCCTAATTTTTGAATTCTATTGTTTAATTTTTGAAGAAATATTTTTTTTCATTTATATTTCTAGGATACCTACATCATTTGCGAAACTGTTTAGTTTCGGAGTTTTCATTTAATTCGTAAGTAGGTAGGTACCAAGTATGCAAACTCTTTAATTAATACTAAGGTTTTCTTGAAAATAGTTTTTATTCTAACTTTATCGAACCTAAACCATGTTATTTAATACTAACAGCATATTGTAGCTGTCAAAGCTGTCATGTTTCCCGCGTAATTGAAAACGTTACACAAAACAATGCGTATTAAGGAACGTCTTGAGCCCTTTGTTCCGCCATTTTACCTTTTTTCATTCAACATTGCTTGTAATTTTTCCTGCCTTATTACAAGTTTTTAATTAATAGCATTCTTGATTATAGACTTATATTTATGACTATATTGGAACTACTTGTACAACAAGGTGTTGGCAGAGGTGAATACCACACACATTTTATGAGGCACATTCAACGATTAGCTACTAAGAATTTTCCCAATGAAATAATTTATACGGGGTAAATACCTACTCTGTTTGACCCGGGGATAGAACCTGTATCAAGTACGTAGATGCCACACACTTGATCAGCAGGCTGGCTTTTAATTCGGACTAGGAATCACCTATTCACCATTGACATCATCCTTCTTAGTTATAAATAAATGTATATATAATTTATGAAGATGTCATTTTTTAAATGTTTTTTTTTTGTAATAATATAATTGTATAGCTAACTTTAGTTACTGTCATGTGATTTCAAAGTGTCATAAAAAAGCAAGGGACAAAATTAAACATATTTTATCTATGCTCAGTTTAATTTTTTTTATAACTATGAGAGCTAATCCAACGTATCAATACTCGGCAGCATTGACATCTTGTCATTGTGCGAGTTAAAACAGAAAAAAAATCAATGAAGGCGCCAAATGAAATGAAAAATTTTAATTCTCGAAGTTCCCGAGTTTACTTTTTATGTTACACTGTAACGTTCCTGAAAAATGTAAATTTGTAAAAAATATATTTTTTTAACAATTAATTTAGTAACTTTTTTAAAATCAGAAATATTTTTGTAATCTAGCAACATCTATTTTGCTATACTTATCTCATCACTATGTTTTATATCTATTTATGTACATTCGGATAAATAAATGCAACTTTTAACAAAAAATTACAACATATTCTAACTTAACATTAGCGTGATAGGTTATTTGTTGAATTTTAAAGAAATATCTTGGCAAAAAGCAGTCGTGTTGCATTCGACTTTGAATAAGCCTTGAACTGATTTACCAGTCACCTCACACTCTGTCTCTTTCTAACTTACTGAATTGGAATAGGAAAAGAATATTTTTTTAATTTTCCATAGACACTAAAAGTTAACGGTTAAATTTTGTATGTAGAATGTACTTATCTCCGTAGATTTGGCGGGAAATAGTAGTCATTAGCTGTAGATACCTACTATGATTAGGCTTGGTCTTGCTGTCAAAAAATATTATGGAAATATTTTTTCTCTAGTGCGAAATATTTTTTTAGTACAGAGTACAGTTTTTATATCTGTGGTAGGTATGTCTAGTTTAGGATGTAAAATTTTGTTGTCAGCAAATTTTGAATAATAATTTAATTAAGTAACATTTTACTCTATTTCGTAAGTAGTTAAATATTGAGCTTTTCTGTGGTTAAAAATAAACCTTAATTATTGAATCATAATAAGTAGGTGCTGTTAACATTCGGGATAAGAACTTTTATAGTATTGTCTTAGATTTAAGCGAATATCGCACATAGAAATAAAACTACTTTTTAACGAATTTTACGCGTTTTTTTTAGATTTTAGATCCCGACGTTTCAAAGTCTTTTCAGACTTCATGTTCACGGGTGGACTAAAATAAAAATCTAAAATAAGACGCGATGAAATCCGATAAACGTAGTTTTAAGAACTTTTATTTTTATTTTTACAAACTCCGCAGAAAAATTGTAGATAGTGTTTTGACAGTTCTAAACAGTTATGTTGGTAATACATAGTTAGGTTATCAATAATAGCCAACATTGAAAACCTAACTTTGTTACCAACCTTACGTTTTTTTTATCCGTCTTATACAAAGTAATAAAACGTAGAAACATGTTATCCGTTTAATTAATTACAAAATCTTAGCTATCGCGTGCTAGTTTACGATGGTTTAGATTCGTTTCGGTAACTAACCTTTACTATGATATTTACAACAAAATTCTTTACGTGTGAGCGAGATAGACTACACTAGCTGTGTTTTAATTTTTTTTTTAATTTTTCGTTTTGGCTGCTTTGACCCTATGAGCCGAAATCTAGCTGGAAACTTAAACGAAAATACTGATTTTAATGTGTTTTTTTTTGTTTCAAAAGCTGAAGTAATTGAAGAGTTTTTAGTTATTTTTAATGTTTTGATAAAGAAAGTGTCGGCTAACTACGATTAACACAAGCTTCTTATTTATAAACGACGTTAGCAAAGAATGCTTACCTACTTATGTTTGCGTATTTATGTTTTGTCTCTATTTTTTAATCTTCGATAGGCTGGCGCTTGACTACAACTTGCCTGATGTTAAGCAATGATGTAGTCTACGATGGGACGCGCAAGCCCAGTATACCGATTCACTCGTGATTACGAATATCGGCGAGAAGGTGCCAGTGGAATGAGCCTAGTTAACGGTAGTAACCTTAAAGGAGCAACCATTCCGACCCACCCTCACTGCATGATGTCACCAGATATCTGTTCTAGATTTTCTCAGCTTTAGCGACGTTTATGAAGTAACTAGCTTCCGCCCGCAGCTTCGCCTGCGTGGTTTTATGACTCCCTTAAGGGTGAGATTTGTAAAATCCTTTCTTAGTCCACTTCTAGACCTCGTAGTTGTACACAAAGATATAGATTTGAAACTAAGATGGGAATTAGTTGAATACTACGTCTTGTCTAGGTATATCTACTCTACTACTGTGTTGAGACATGGACTTTTAATAAAATGTGTTTTTCGTGTACATAAAGATACTTAGAGTTCCTAGTTTAAGATTTGATTTAGTTTTTCTTTATGTTTTAAAATCTACAGTAATATTTGTACGCCTTCACGGCAAAACATAGCGCCCAATGTACTTGTAATGTTTAACACCTTCCATACCTATGTCTCACAAATAAACATTCTGATGCTGATTCTGAATAAAACAGACAAGGAATCTTCGGAATATGGCTAAATAACGCATGCTAAGAGCAGCGGTGGAGCAGCGGTATGGCCCTCGCCTTAGAAAAATAAGGTCATCTGTTCAAATCCTGGACGTGCCCACACATCTTTGTGTGAATTGTTTCATCTCCGCTGCTCAACATCGGTGAAGGAAAACATCATGAGGAAACCGTCATGGCTAAGTACAAATCATTCGAGAACATGTGCCATCCACCAACCCGCACTTAAATTCTCTCAACTCGTAAGATAGTTGAGAAAAGACCCGTGCCCTAGATGTAGATGTAGAGTTCGTCTAATAAACATATGTGTAACAAAAACGGCGATTTTTTTGTTTTTCAGTGGCATCCGCCATTTTCTCCGACATTTGCGCGATTTAGACATTTATATCTAATAGACACATGACGAAAACATGGCGGATATCATTGAAAAACAAAAGAAATCGCCACTTTTGTTCGACAAATGTTTATTAGAGATAAATGTCTAAAGCGCGAGAACCGTGGTCCTGGGCTATAGAATATCCGGTTCTACTTTTTTGTTTACCACTACGTCTTAGTAATGGTAATTTTAATTTACCGTAACTTTAGTAATATTGTAAAATGGAATTGTTCGGTCCAATCAATGCAATGGCGTGGTTTTCCTTTTTCGGTATTATAACGGGTTTATTTTATTAAAACTTAGAAATAAATGTGTTTTACAGTGTTTGGTTCGACCATAGAACGTTTAACAGGGAAGTGTTCTGCAATTTCTAGTACTAAATTGTTTCACGTACAGCACACTATTACATGGTCACGCACACTTACAAAAAGTTTTAATTTTTTTTTATCTTAAAATAGGCTTGCGCTTGACCACAACATGCCTGATGTGAAGCAATGATGCAGTCTACGATGGAACACGCTTACCCAGTAAATACCGATTCACTCGTGACTTGAAGACCAACAGCTTATAGCTAGCGGGAAACAGATGCCGGCAGCGAATTCCACAATTTGGCAGTTTGTTTACATAATATGCACACATAGGTAGGTAAATAAAAGCTACACACAAACACAAAACATGAACAGTTTATGCATACAAACTGTTCATGTGCCTACTTACCTCGGCAGATAGGAACGCGTGCGCATGACAGTGTCTGTGTTAAATGTTCCAAGGGTTTAATGATACAGTTTTGTATATTAGACTTAGGGGATAGTGTGTTTGTTTCTAAAATCGGGGTCACAAGTTCGAATTCCGTGCTGGACTAAAAAGTGTCAGTCAATCCGTCCGACCAGACTATGAGATGAGAGTGAAGGCAATAGACAGTGCACCTGTGCTTGCGCACACACATGTGCACTATAATATCTACGTACCTGGCTAGTCAGCTTAGACTGACTGCCGTACCCGGAATATGGCTAGAAGTGGTATTATTATTATTAAAAATTCCCACCGACGGCTCCGCCCACGCACAATGTCGGTTATCGCTATCCTATGTCCTTCTTCGGGTCCCAAACTATCTCTATATCAAATTTCGTCCAAATCAGTTCAATGGTTTTGGCGTAAAAGCGTGACAGACAGGTTACTTTCGCATTTTCAATATTAATTAAGATTGCTTTGGGTCCCAAGCAGGTGGTATATTCCAACCACTTTCTCTATTGAAATTAGGATGCTTTTTAAACTCCACAACCTCATGGATCATCTATAAGAATTGTGTAAAAAAATCCTATCAAATAGATTAGTTTGAAATTCCCCTAATTTTGATAGATATTTACAAAACCCTACAAAGCACTTACATAATAACTTCACAATATAATATTACGCCATGGTAAATCAGTAAACACGGTCGCGTGTCACAACCGCCATTTTGGATTTAACCTCATTGACAGGTAACGTAATGGCCGCCACAGAAAGGGCGCGAATAATAGCTATTGTTGTTAATCTATAGACGTCAAGGGACAAAAAATATGTCTGATTAACATTTTTATAGCAGTTTGTGATTAAAGAGTTTGGTTAGTAACTATTTAAATCGATTTGTCTATGATAAGTAGCCATTTTTCCTTTCTTATATCTATGAATGCGAAAACTATCTTCTTGCTTCATTTACTTCGCTATTTAAAATACTTACCCCCCGTATTCATAAACGTATTTAATCTTTAGATTTTTTCTGTTTTTAAATTTACCTTATTAATGTGATTAGGTAGTCGCCGCAATTTTAAACTTTCGCGGTACATCTATACTATACTATACTATCTTAATATATATAAATCTCGTGTCACAATGTTTGTCCTCAATAGACTCCTAAACCACTTAACCGATTATAATAAAATTCGCACACCATGTGCAGTTCGATCCAACTTGAGAGATAGGATAGTTAAAATCTCAAATTATAGTCGCAATTTTAATTTATTGCTAATTATTTGTCTGTTATTATTTGACAGTCACAATTATCTGTTAACTCCAAATGATTCTAACAGATGTCAATACCTTTCGACTGGGTTGAGTAAGTAATCAATAGATGGCGCTGCTATGGTTATCACATTTTATGGAAATTGTTGAGTGGGCTGAAGCTACCCGGGCGAAGCTGGGACGGGCCGCTAGTAATATTATAAATGCGAATGTAAGTTTGTTTGTTACGCTTTCACGCAAAAACTACTGAACCGATTTGGATGAAATTGGGTATAGAGGTAGTTTGAGACCAGAGAAAGGACATAGGATAGTTTTTATCCGACTGCGCAAAAAGAAGGTAATGTTTTGGCGCGATAACCGACATACACGCGGGCGGAAAGCTAGTTATTAATATTTATCATTATAATTATTTTATTATTCGCCTTTTTTACATAGTTTAAACCCTGGCGACGTACATAACATCATACTGGCGAAAATAATTACTTATAATTATTTACCTACCCAATATTTGTCGCTTAAAACTACCTACACAAATCTTACCTAGTTCGAATAGTTATCTTATCGAACTATTAATTAAACGTATCTTCTATTAAGTTACGTAATTCTAACTATTTATTATTTAATTAGAATGAAGTAGACTTCTAACTTAGTGTTTGAAGAGTAAACGGTAATAAACTTAAACACAGACGGCCTTATTCATAAAAATCTTATAGAACTCTATACCTAGTTAAAATGGACTTTGTCTCTTTCTTACTAGTATAAAAGTCAAGATGTAAGACAAAGAGGTAAAGAGCGTAAAAGACGTTTGTTAATACAGGGGATAATAATTTATAACGGACGTACCTAAACACAAAAGTGGATTACCTTCATACGCTCACTATAACATCATTTGCATCTCAAAACACGCTGTTTTATTGCCATCTACAGAAAAACTACGTTAATACCTAACTAGATATACCTACCAAGACTTATTATTACTTCGTAAAATCAATCAGACAATGTATAGGCCGACCGTTTAACTCGCGTATCGCCATCTGAGATACAAAGTCATAAAACATTAGTTAAATCTCATAAAGAACTATTTAATCACAGATAAAAGTAATGTAAGACTATTCGTCACTAATATCCATATAGCTTGAATCATCATCACTGTCTGTGCAGCTTGAGGAGTCAGAATCTTGGCGATAAGCGATACGCGAGTTAAACGGTCGGCCTATAGTGACGCGAGACCGTTCGTGATCTAGACCTTTGTATCGAATGCGACATATATCGAAATTAATGTCGTATGTCAATAGTTCACTTCAACCCTTTTTAGTGTCCCACTACTGTGCACGGGTCTACTCTCAACTATCTTACGAGATGAGAGTTTAGGCCTTAATCCACACACGCTGGCCAAGTGCAGGTTTCCCCGCAATATTTTCCTTCACCGATATTGAGCAGTCGATGAAACAATTCGCACAAAGATGTATAGGCATGTCTGGGAATCGAACCCCCATAACGCTGCGCCACCGCTGCTCTAAGGTTGGTAAAACTGGATAATACTGAACCCAAAGCACGACGAGTCTTCAATGGAAGCCATCATCATCATCATTCCTCCTTGCCTTTTTGTCAATTCTATTGGGGTCGGCTCCCAGTCTAAACTGATACGGCTAGCTATCAGAATTATACGAGCGACTGCCATCAGACCTCGAAACCCGTAGGGAACTAATAGCCGAGATGGTTAGACCAGGTGTCAGATTATATTGGCTTCTGACTACATGTAACGATTATCATAGATGTGTTAAAGGACAACCGGGACCGACGGCTTAACGTGCTCTCCGAGGCACGGAGGGTAGTACCTCAACCAACTAGACACCGAAACATTTTTTTAATTGTTACACAAATATTGTCCGGGGCGGAAATCGAACCCGCTACCTCCCGGGCACAGTATACCTAGCCCAATCGGCTGGCTTACACCGCTCGACTACAAAGGTCGTGCTTCAATGGAAGCCATAATTTTATTAATTTGTCTCTATCGATTAAGTCAAATTATTTAATTCCTGTCTATAATTAAAGTCCTATAGATACAAATTTAGTGACATTTCGCATGGAATGGCAGGTGACAACACACAAATTAAACGACAATTCTATTAAATGGTTACAATGTATGATGGTTTAAATGTTAACCGGCATCTCGGAAACTGCTTGACCTATTTTTTATACTATTAACTATAATAGGCACCTACTTACTTTGTTATTTGTTGATAGAGGGGTGTTACAAGTTACACATCAGAGCAGCGGTGGCGCAGCGGTCCTCCCCTGTGAAAATAATGTCTCAGGTTCGATCCCGGACGTGCCCATATATCTTTGTATGAACTGTTTCATCGCCGCTGCCCAGGGGAAAGAAGACATCGTCAGGAAATCGGCATGTTAAGGACTTAGCGTAGGGCGACCTTAGACTAGGTGGAGTGACGATCTCAGCAGGACAGCCGGCAAGAACTGGATGAGAAAAGCCGCGAATCGTGCTTTAGGAGAGGCCTATGTTCAGCAGTGGACTAGAATAGACATGATGAAGAACTAATCATTCGAGAATATGTGACATCCACCAACCCGCACTTGGTCATCGTTTGTGGATTTAAGGAATAAACTCTCTCAACTCGTAAGATAGTAGAGAGAAGACCCGTGCCCAGCTATGGAACACTAATAAGGGTTGAAGTGAACTAATGGATTCGCTAGGTAATGATGACGGGCCGGTGGCGTGGTCGGTAAGATACTTGCTTTTCACGCCGCAGGTCGTGGGTTTGATTCCCACACAAGTCAGACATTTATATGATGAACACGTCTGTTTGTCTTGTGTCTGGGTGTAATTATCTATACTTAAGTATGTATTTACAAAAGAAAAGTACTATATGTAGTATAATATCAGTTATCTGGTTTCCATAGTACAAGCTCTGCTTAGTTTGGGATCAGATGACAGTGTGTGTTGATGTCCCACTATATTATCTTAATATATATATCTTAATATATATATTTCTTGTGTGCGTGTGTATGTGACTGAACTCCTCCTAAACGACTGGACCGATTTTGATGAAATTTTTTGTGTGTGTTCAAGGGGATCTGGGAATGGTTTAGATTCACAATTTTGCGCGGTACGAAGTTCGGTGGGGCAGCTAGTTATTATTATAAATAATGATGGATGATGTCTGGCCCGGGCATAACCTAGCCTTTTAATTCTTTCTAAGATACTTCCCAACACCAAATTCTTGGAAACTATCAATCCACTCGACCTGGAAGACCAGAGTAACGAGACTATCATTCCCATCGATCCGAAATGTGACTGTAGTTTTTCTATAATCCGATTGAAAGAAATTGGCGCCTGAAATATTGCTCTAGCTGCCGTTAATGTTAAGAAAACTAGGGTATACTGATTTTCAACTGAGGAGAACTAACTATGAGCACCTCTAATTTGACGTTTTATCTACACAAAATCCTCTCATTCTTTAACCTATTTTGCAAAAAAAAAGCGTTATTTCATATAAATTGTCTTTTATTTTTCCTATGTGCAACGAAATTATAACGTATGATCTGAATCTGATCTCAGCTTCGTGCATGTCATAATTGTTCTCAAATATGAAGTCCTAAAACGAGCTAGCCCCCGATACTCGCGCTTTAAACATTTAACTCGAACATGATATTGTCGAAAAAAATTCGATTGTTGATTGATAGGTAACTAATGAACACGAAAGACATATTTTTGTGATATCGATTGCTATAGACTACTCGTTACATGTCGTGCGTTGATTGGTAGACGGTAAACTTATCTCTTGTGAAAATTAGTTTTCAATCGACATTCCCCATTTTTTTGACAGATGTCGCGTTCGTGATAAATATCTAAAGCGTTAAAATTGGAGTCCAGGTTTTTAAATTCTCGTTTCTAACATCAAAGGGTATAAAAGGGAGCAAATGAGTTGACGCCAACTTGATTGAAACGGACTACACTCCGCTAGGTGGCGTGTAAGATTTGCGTGAGATACAATGTGGACACGATTTCTTTATTCTTTACTTTTGTTCAGATATTTTATGTTTGTAAGACCTAGTTTAGTATACATTAACCTCTTTTGTAACCAACGACCCGTCCTAGCTCCGCACGGGTGAAGAGAAGCGGTAAGACTTATTTTTCACGTTGTGGGTTCAATTTCAATCAGACAGGTTCAATTTCCACCCACAATTTCAAACATTAGTGTGTATAGACATGTGGTATTACATACCTAACGCCACTCAAGAGACATGACGTCATAGCAATCCTGAATCGCACAAGCAAAGTTTCATCGACGATTAGCATATATACAACTCCCGACAAGAAGAGTTGGCCCCCCGATCGCCTAAAACTAGTGTCCGGCAACGTCGTCCGTCCGTGAGCTGAGGTTCGTCCCCCATGGGTAGCCCTCACTTGGTTAGACCGTCCTCGGACTGCTCACCGAAAAAGTCCGGTGAACCAATAAAGGCTCTTCAGGCTAAAGAACAGTTGAGGGAAAACTACGATCGCCGGGCATCACACCTCGCCCGGCCTGAAGATCTTCCCTTTAGACTGGAGGATCAGTACTAGGTACCACCGGATCCTCCAGTCACCATAAACATATGTTTGTCTGGAGTCTGTGTGTAATATTGTAGTTTAATATATTTTTTTCACACCTTGGGTTACATTTTTGTGGTTTTCATACGGATCTCAAATGTTTTTAACATATACCTAATATAGCCTATGTTACTCAGTAAAGATGTAGCTTTCCAATAATGAAAGAATTTTTGAAATCGGTCCAATAGTTTTTAAGCTTATTCGTTACAAACAAACCAACAATCAAATCTTTCCTTTTTATAATATTAGTTTATATAAACATGTAAATACAAGGAAAGGTAGTATGTTATAGTACCTACCTATTTATGGTTTCTAGAGTCGGGCTCTAACTAGCTTGAGATCATAATGTCCCAGAATATTATCAATCTATCCCGGCTTTGCCATGGAGTGAGACACTACAAGGTATGCATTATACATTTCATTTAGTTACAACATTATAATACAATTGCACAACAAGAGGAAAATTACGTCGAGTCTTTACGTCGCCAGTCCCACAAATTCTGAAGACAAAAGTCTATAATCTTTGCGTCCTACCCATTATGACATACGGAGCCGAAACGTGGACACTCACGATAGGACTGGTCCATAAATTTAAAGTCGCTCAGCGAGCTATGGAAAGGGCTATGATCCGTGATCCGACAGAGAACCAGAGTAATCGACATAGCTCATCCGATTAGTAAGCTGAAAAGGCAGTGGGCCGGTCACATCTGCCGCAGAACCGACAGCCGTTGGGGTAAACGAGTTCTTGAGTGGAGACCACGAATTGGAAAACGTAGCGTAGGACGCCCTCAGACTAGGTGGAGTGATGATCTCTGCAAGTGGCTGGTAAGAGGTGGTAATTGCCGCGGCTCGCGGTGAGTGGCGTGCTTTAGGAGAGGCCTATGTCCAGCAGTGGACTAAAATAGGCTGATGATGATGATGGACAAGAATAAAAGCGTGTTAAAAAGGACTTAACTGAATAATAATCTGAACACTAACCTAAATTAAGAACTAAACTAAAAGTTTGTACCTAGCTTTGTATTTATTTGAAATAATGCGTGCGACCAGTTTAATAATGGTCTATCTAGATCTATAAGGTTATTTAACTTATAACAATTTACACCCTATTCGCTAACTTATAAATAAAATTAATATTATAAAATTTATAATAAAAACTTCACAATATGCAGTAGTGGTTAACATTTGCTCCTGGGGTGTTAATAAATCATATGTCAAGTCGCCATTTTGTATGATTAGCCTTAAAAGGAAAGCGCGGTAATTATGTAAGGTTGATGAGCTCCCGCGCAAATAGGGATGGGACACTGCAGTTTAGATTTGCAGTAGTCGATTTAAAAATACTAATTTAAGTAGAATAATAACTCGTTATGGTTCTATTGCTAGACACGGCTCTCAACTATCTTAAGAAATGAGAGAGTTTAGCCCGTTATCCACACACAATAACCTAGTTCAGGATGGTGAATGTCAGATGCTCATGCATTTTACAAGCTTTTTGAAGTGAAAACTTCTTTAGCGGCGTTGAGCACTTTTTCTGTAATGGGTATAAAATCTTAAACTCGCGTCAGGACACGTGACCTGATCGAAAAAGCGTAAGACGGATGGAGACGCAGGGCGCTTGCGCGAATGTTCGTGTATGTTACAGCGTGCCACGCGCATCCATGGATGGTGACAGAAAAAAGTTAAATTTTTAATGTAATATAAATTGTCATGTTTGTGTACGATAGCGCAATAAATGAATATTGTATTCTACCACATAAATGATAGTACTTTTATACTGATAAAGCAATTGGTGCAAAATTATTCCCTAACCATTCCAAAATATCAAACATGCTCAACGTTAATAATCAAGTTTTCACTTCTGCCGGCACTCCCGGAGTGCAACCCGTCGTTTTTTTAGTGTAAGACATGGTATCTTTGAAATAATAGTTATAAATTATGATGTGATCAAAACTACAAACTATTCTTCAATTTTAAGCCATGGTTTGATTAAACACAGGGTACAACAGTAACTCTTAAAAAAATTAATATATCTTTTATCAGGTTTTCATATATATTTAGCGTAAAGGAATATAGTTTTCATAATCGATTGAAAATATCGATTATCCTACTAATAGCTACATTTTCCTATCAGGTACATCACTATCATATCGATTGATACATCTCGATCTAATAATACAAAATGAGCTACCGTCGCGTCGCGTCGGGGCGTCGATTAATTTCTCTAATTCAATACTATTGCTGGCAGGTCATTATTTTTTAATGAATCTTTTTGTGTGTTTCTTGAATTGACATGAAAGCCATTCATTGTAGGACAGTTAGACATTTTTATTTCTCGATGGTGATATTTCAATGATATTTTAAATAACATATAAATATCTAGGTATTACGTTTTAAATATCAAATGAAAAAATTTAATGTAGGTAAGTACCTTGTGGAGAACCTTTACATAAGTAAGTACTTGTCGCAGCACGCAACCATAAACGTAGCAATCTGTGTGTGCAAACCAAATGTGATCTCACAAAAAAGTATCCATTTCCATCCAAACATTTTGTAAATATTTGTGATTAGGGAGGTGCTAAAATAATTAAATAAGGTATTGATTAACTTTCTGTGGTGTTATTATGTGTCCCATCGAGATGCATGAAGAAGAAAGGGTGTACCTGATGATTGCATAACCCCATGGGTTCACCAAAATACATAATTAGACTTCTAACAACTATTTACAAGTGTGTATATTTATGTACTTACTATTAAACTGTGTACACGGTTTATTAAAGATTAATAAGAAAGTTTTAAAGCATACGAAATGTCAGGAAACAACGATAAAATTTAGATAATTTAAAAATACTTATTGTTCAAAAAATAAAACATGTAGATTACTAACCAATATGACGTCAAAAACCTCAGTCCACCCGTGACCACGAAGTCTGAACAGACTGAAACGTCGGGATCTAAAATCTTAAATATACCGCGATAAAATCCGTTAAAAAGTAGTTTTATTTCAATGCGTGATATTCGCGTTAATCTAAGAAAATACTAGGTATTTTAACTTAATCTGAAATGCAGATTCTGCACATCCAACAATTATATATCAACAGACAAAGGACCTTTTTGTTTTAAAACAAAAAAACCAATGGCAATAGGTTCATTATTTTGAAGTCGGATGCCACACAAGTTTTCTCACATGCCTACTTAAAACTCGCTTCCTTTCGAGTTAAATAAATAGCGTTAATACCCTTTCTTCAGTTAAAAAAACATCTAAAGACAAGTGTTACCACACACTTGACACAAATCGGACACCTACTAAAGTAGTCGACAAACTATTTGTCATGTTATCGACTAATGAGACACTTCACTTTTTCGTTTATTGACTTGTCAATGTCAAACTACCCGAATTATTTAAGATTAGCTCACATGGTCCTTTTTGTTTCACCACAAAACATGTATTACTAATGTTTTTAATTTTCAACGCACTAGTTTTCCGACTATGGCTCCGCCCGAGTGTAAATAAATAAATAAATAAATATTCTGGGACATTAACACACACGGTCATCTGGTCCCAAGCTAAGCAGAGTTTGTGTTATGGAAACCAGATAACTTTTTTTAAATCTTAAAATAGGCTTGCGCTTGACCACAACTTGTCTGATGCAAAGCAATGATGCAGTCTACGATGGAACGCGCTTACCCAGTAAATACCAATTCACTCGTGACTTGAAGACCGGCAGATTATAGCTATCGGAAAACATAGATGCCGGCAGCGAATTCCACAATTTGGCAGTTCGCACAATGAAAGTGGAAGCAAAGCGCTTTTTGCGTACCCGTGGAATTTCCACCATATAACGGTGGCGCACAGCCGTACCTATAACTGGTTTAAACTATACATATAATACTTTTCTTTTGTAAATATAAACTTCCAATAGATATTTAAGTGTATGTCGGTTACCGCGCTAAACCATTTAGCTCTTTTTGCGCAGTCGGATAAAAACTGTCCTATATCCTTCCCCAGGTCTTTAAGTATCTCCATACCAAATTTCATCCAAATCGGTTCAGTAGTTTTGACGTGAAAGCGCGACAGACCGAGTTACTTTCGCATTTATAATTATCAGGATTTTATAAACCGACTTCAAAGCGAAATTCCGTTTTCAATCAACATTCGCTATTTGTTTCGATACCGATTTCTACATAAATGTGTAGAGCGCCGTGACCAGGGTCCTGGCTAGGCCGCTGAAGTCGAATAAAACACCTAGAAAGGATTATTGTTAAACCTGTATTTAAACTGAAGCTTAAACCAAATTATATAATAAACTAATAACTGACAATACTTAAACTAAACACGATTATTAACAAGTTGAAATACCTATAAATAACTTATAGAAATAGTCAACTGCCTGTTAGAGTTAACCTACACTAAAATCCATCGTCCACCACTGAAACTATGAATTTTGTAGTGAAAATCGACTGTTTAACGGTCAAATGTTCGGATAGTTAGTGTATTTGAACCTGGAATATTGATTTTGTATGGCTGCTACTAATCTTTAAATAGATTTGAAAGTGGCGTCTTGCATTGTCGTTATGTGTGGCTGTACGAGTTTTGAATATGGTTATGGGAACTCAACCTTCGGGAAACAAAAAAGGGGTAGGTGTTTATAAGGTTAATGTATCTATGTGTGTAATAATAATTATGTAGCATTAACACACACAGTCATCTGATTCCAAGCTAAGCAGAGCTTGTGTTATGGATATAAGTACAATAGGTCTCAGTGACAAAGGATCCCATCGGAATGTTTTGAAATTCATCAATTTCACTAACTTAATCAAACATTAAGTATGTAACGCCTAAAAGTTTTAAATAGCATCAAGAATAAGTACATTTGCCTTAATCCACACAAGCTGGCCAAGAGCGGATTGATGAATGTAACACTATGTTTTCCATCACCGATATTGAGCAGCGGCGATGTAAACTATGTATTTACACAAAGATGTGTGCACGACTGGGAATCGAACCCTCACCTTATATTTCTAAGGCGGGGCCCGTACAGCTGCGCCACCGCTGCTCACATACCTAATAAGAATAAGTTTATTATAAAAATGAATCGCAAAATGTGTTGGTAACCGCATAACTCGAGAACGGCTGAACCGATTTCGCTAATTCTTTTTTTAGAATATTCCTTAAAGTACGAGGATGGTTCTTACGCAGAGAAAAATAGTAAAAAGCTCCTTCGAAACGGCTTGACCGATTTTTATGAATTCTTATAATATGTTCGGTAGGTCTGAGTGTCAGTATCATAATCTATTTTCGGACCCGGTAGATGGCACTGTTTTACCGGGCAGGACGACGTCTGCGAGCTCCGCTAGTCATTAATAATATACATATTATGAATTTGAAGGTGGTGGTTGTTATAGAAACATCGGTTACAGTCGTGGAGATTTTCAGATTTCCACCCTTCGTCACTAAATATATAAAATAGTTTATTTCTTACCAGCTAGCTACATTTCATTACAAAAGATAATTGTACATTTATATAAACAGCATCCTAACATGGTGGTTAAAAAAAGGGGTCTACCTTCGATTATGACTCTATCTTCTGAACTAGGCTAGGCCTGCATCTCGGAAGATAGCACTCAGCTGACAGTAGACAAGGATAAAAATCAAGGAACATTGTGTGACACTGTTAATTTAAAAGTTTTAACAAGGTGGTGTTAAATCGTTTAATGTAGATAGGTGGTGTGCGTGTGCGTGTGCGTGTGTCCATCCATCCAGCTACAGCCAGTTATCTTTCGCAGATACTTACTCCATCTAGCTGGAGGGCATCCTACGCTACGTTTGCCAAGATGTGGTCTCCACTTGAACTATTAAGGTCTTATTGGGTTGCAGTGGCAAAGGGTTGAAAGTCTGTATAAGGGAAGCTGGAGCAAAAAAGTTCTTACATAGGAAAATAATTGACGGGCCGCCGGTGGCGTGGTCGGTAAGATACTTGCTTTTCACGCCGCAGGTCGTGGGTTCGATTCGCACCCGAGACAAACATTTGTTTAAATAGGTCTGTTTGTCTTGTGTCTGGGTGTAATGATCTATATCTTAATATATATATTTCTTGTGTGCGTGTGTATGTGACTGAACTCCTCCTAAACGACTGGACCGATTTTGATGAAATTTTCTGTGTGTGTTCAAGGGGATCTGGGAATGGTTTAGATTCACAATTTTGCGCGGTACGAAGTTCGCTGGGGCAGCTAGTTGAAGTATATATTTACAAAAGAAAAGTATTTGTAGTATATTACTAGTTATCTGGTTTCCATAGTACAAGCTCTGCTTAGTTTGGTATCAGATGACCGTGTGTGTTAATGTCCCACTGTATTATTATTATATTACATATTATTATTATATTAATATCTCTTCACTACCTTCACTGATCGTTCTTACACTTGATGCTATACTTATTTTTGTTGTTATTAAAAACTTTTAAGCTTTACATAATTATATTATTAGGTAGGTACGTGGTATTGTAAATTTTCCAAAGGGAAGCCGATGGGCTTTTCGTCACTGTTAGGTACGTGCATAGTCTTTTATTAACTCTACTTATCTTATTTTATTTATCAAGATAGTTAGTTATATTACTAGGTTCCAATATGGCCGTGGATATATTCATAAACTCCATAAAAGTAACCTACGCTTCAAGATATAATTTAATGTCAAGATATAATAACTGTCAACTTTGTGTCAATAAAGTATTATTATTATTATTATTATTATTATTATAATGTAGATTGACTTTGCTATAACATTCAAATCTGCAGTCTCTTACTAACTTTTCACGCCGCAGGTCGATTTATATAAATAGACATAATTATATCGAAGATAAAACAAGGTTTTCATCAGTTTTCTGACATATTTTCGAAATTTGTCTATTAGAGATTGTCATTTGTCTAGTGACACCATACAGAGAGGGTGGGTCGGAATTGTTGCTCTTTTAAGGTTTCTAACCTTGTGGAGGCTCATTCCACTGCCACCTTTTCGTCGATAATCATTCGAAATCACGAGTGACATTAACACACACGGTCATCTGGTCCCAAGCTAAGCAGAGCTTGTGTTATGGAAACCAGATAACTGGTATATACTATACATATAATACTTTTATTTTGTAAATAAATACTTATAATAGATATTTACGCCCAGATTAGACAAAAACACAAATGTTCATCACTAATGTTTGTCTGAAAAGCAAGTATCTTACTGACCACGCCACTGGCTCGTCGTATCTAGTTTAAATAAGCATACAAGCTTTATAAAGATTAGTACCTAGTTAAAAAAACTGCGATGTTCTAGGATGCCATTTTGTAACAAAAAAAATTTTCATTGTAACCGGCGTTTAAATGTTCTTTCGTTGTAACACACAGGCTAAGGGTATATCCTAACCGTCGTATCATAAAAATCTTATAAGACTCTAGTTAAAATAGACATTGTCTCTTTCTTACTAGTATATATGTCAAGATAACAGACAAAGACAAACGAATTATAAACCTATTTTAGCTATAGTGAGCATTAAGACGTTTATGAATACGGGGGTAAATCTATGGCCTAAAGTATGATTTGACATTTGACTAAGACAGAATCGAATTGAAGTTTTTAAGAATAAGGCTGTTCGTATTTTAGTCTATGGTAAAAACCATAGAGACATTGAAAATTGTGTAGATACTGTACGTAGTTACTATGAGGGTAATAATTAATCTCATCGTACATCAGAATAATTAGATTACACAAACAAGGTTGGTTGTTAATCAACGGAGCAGATGATTACAATCATATTTCATTATTAATTATTTTATCAATAATACAAGGATAATTTTGTTTTGTTTTTCCTTCATCTTACATAAATGTAATACTTGTTGCAGTATAGAATCATATCTGTCAAGATTTATACGAAAAATGACAGATCTTAAAATGTAAAATGTACTAATATCATATTTAAATTATAACCTCTGCAGAAATAATGCGGCAATTATGCCAGTGTCATGTTTAAATAATTATGCACAAGCTTTTAAAAATTTAGTAGGTGTTGAAATAAATATTTTTATAATTAAGGATTTTATTGCAGTTTATTTTAGATTTAAAGTCGTCCTTTACCACCAGTCTACCCGTGAAGTCTGAAAAGACTTTGAAACATTTGAAATTAAAATGTAAAATAAACCGCGATAAAATCAGCTATAAATCAGTTTAAATTCTATGTGTGATATTCGCGTAAATTTAAGAAAATACAATTAAGTAGGTATATATACCTAACTATTAAAATAAAATAAAACTTCAACGGTCCTGTGTTGCCTTATATAAATTTCATTAAAAACTACCATTAACTATAATAATTTAATATAATTTTATTATAATATCTTTATTTAACACAAAAGAGCACAGATGGTCACAAATATTTGCGGTTTTCTTACATAGATGGTTTATACTAGGAGTGGGTACATACCTACATCTTTTTTAGACTGAGTGGAGTAATGTCCTCCTAGCTAGACTAAGTATAGCCTGTGTTAAGGTGGAATTGTGCTGTATACAAGCTTTCAAAATATGTAATCTATTGTTTTTTTTTTTCATCTTCGCTATAGATTAGGAGTACGTACAACGTGAATTTATCTATGCTTCTAAGTAGATCTATGTTCAAACGATGAGGCAATTCTAACCTCTTCTATTTCTATGCTGTCTTTGCTTGGAGGTAACTGGATAATCTAGGTAACTTTCCAACTCCTCCTATTGTCTTTTTTATTAAATTCGTGCGGGATAAAAGTTAGTTTACGTGTTGAACTTGGCCGGGTTCAAATCCTGAGTTTCTTTACGTGTCGTTGTCGATCTTAGCTTACAGGGGTACCTAGCAGTGATGGGATTGTAATGGTGGGTTAAGTGCCACAAAAAAGGTTCCCAGCTCCATCCTATTTCAGCTTTCTCCTATGGCTGTTTCATCGCCGTCACGTTTAAGAACTAATCATTCGAGGAATGTGACATCTACCAACCCGCAATTGGCCAGCGTGTGTGGATTAAAACCTAAATTCTCTCAATTGATAAGATAGTTGAGAGAAGATCCGTGTCTAGCTGTGGGACACTAGAAAAGGTTGGTGACTGTGTTAAAATGCGGTTTTTATGTTTTATATAGGTATCTACTTATTTACTACTAGTTTTCCGCCCGCGGCTTCGCCCGCGGATGTCAGTTATCGCGCTAAACCTTTAACCTCTTTTTTCGCAGTCAGATAAGCTATCCTTTCCCGGGTCTCGAACTATCTCCATACAAAATTAGTTCAGTAGTGTAGGCGTGTAAGCAATATTTTGAAATCGGCAAGCCCCCATAGGCATGTCCATAAATCTATAAGAGTTTCATAAAAAATATGTCTCACTTTATTGTCACACCGGTGAAAGTCGTTTTTCTACGGCTCTTAGACCATAATGTAAGTTTTTCATTTAATATCCAAGAACAAATAAAATTTAAATTTCGAATTCTATTAATCGGATTGAGTTATCAAACATGTCATTGTGTCAAAATAAAAAGTAATTTAGCTAAAAAGCACGAAGGAGTTTGATATCGACTTCAAAGAAAATCTCCCTCAGAATAATTTCTCAGGCTTCGCCCTCGTAGTATTAGGATAAAGATAAAAAAAATTGGAAAAACAAAAAACACGTGTTTCATTATTTATTTTAAGCTATATTTATACCGAATTTGAAGTGAATCGGACCAAGGACTAAACAGTTCTGCAATATTTAATTTTTCCAAAAAAGCTCATTTTACACTCCCCCTGGGGGTAGTTTTGGAAAAATAAAAAACACGTGTTTCATGATTTCTTTTAAGGTATATGTGTGCCAAATTTGGAGTGAATCGGACTTGAGAGTATACAGATCCAGAGAAACTTTAATTTTCACCAATAAAACTTATTTTCCGCACCTCATGGGGGTAATTACGGAAAAATAAAAAACCCGTATCTCATTATTTGTATTAAGGTTTATGTGTACCGAATTTTAAATAAATAGGACCAAGGAATAAAAAGTTGCATACAAATTTCACCCCTCTATTTAACCCTCTTAGGGGAGGATTTTTGAAAATATTATTAGCCTATGTCCGATTCTAGGGTATACACTACCTACATTTCACATTTCAATAAAATCGGTTGAGCGGTTATGGAGATACGCGGTAACAAACCTTCACACACACACACACACTTACTTTCGCATTTATAATATTAGTAGGATAGGATAGGATAGGATTTACTATGCTTTATCGCTCTTTGACAAACTTTAAACTCTAAGCCTCTGTCGGAGAAGATGGTTAGGTAAGTTAGGTTAATTGTAACACCAGTAGGTAATATAGGTAAGGATAACACCTATAATATAGCTTTCTGGTCGACATTTTTATCGTGCCCAGCAGTGAGATAAAAATTAGCCTACCTATAGGTAGCCTTCCATAATAAATGGGCTATCTAACAGCGCAAGAATTTTTCAAATGGGATGTCTGTGTTGAACCTGTTCAAACAGACTCTTCAGCTTTATAATACCTAAGTATGTATTTATTAAGAGCAGCAGTGGCGCAGCGGTACGGGCCTCGCCTTAGAAAAATAAGGTCGCGGGTTCGAATCCTGGTCGTGCCCACACATCTTTGTGTGAATGGTTTCATCTCCGGCGCTCAATATCGGTGAAGGAAAACTAATCATTCGAGGACATGTGACATCCACCAACCCGCACTTGGCCAGCGTGTGTGGATTAAGGCCTAAACTCTCTCAACTCATATGATAATTGAGAGAAGATCCGTGCCCAGCAGTGGGACACTAATAGGGGTTGAAGTGAGGTATTTATTAGGTTTTTTTAGGCATTAAGTAGTTCATTTATCTAGATACATATTTATTTATAAACTAACGAGAAATCATTTAAAATGAATATTTTCATTAAGTTCGTTGTCACAATGACATATGGCGGGAAAGAAACACAAAAACGGCGCGAACTGAATAATTTTGACAGATCTGACATTAAATCTTGTCTTAATGTGAGAAGGTGAGATATTATCTGTATTTAAAAAGGTAGAAAAGATTGTAGATGAAAAGATAAAATAAGATTTCTATGTTGTACATGTCAACGTTTCTTAAATTATGATTAAATTGATTTGATGGATTGTTTTTTGCTAACATTATTCGAAAACAAACCGGTGTAGATTAAAAAGAATAGAGGGTTGGTAGGTACTAACCTACTAAACAGCAAAAAAATTACGTTTTCCTAAGTAAGTAATGTCTTCTCATTGAATTGTGCATAACTAGCTTTGGCCTCCGGCTTTATCCGATTGGTATTAAGTTTCAAAGTAGCCTATTTACTATTCCAGACTATAATCTATCTCTGTGCCAAATTTCGTCCAATTCCATCACGTAGTTTTAGTGTGAATTAGTAGGTACCTAACAAACATTCACACATCCAGATATCTACTTTCGTGTTAGTTTAGCCTACCTTTTCTATGTCTTTTTTTTAACCGGGGCGGGGTGATCTATAAAGGATTTCGCCTGTTCCAAATTGACTCCAAATGGTTACCCGAATTAAAATCCCCGGATGTTCCATCCCGCATCTTGGCAAGGGTGTCACGGGAACCACAAGCGACACAAACGCAACGGGTAGGTACCCTACCTGCTAATTTTAGGAAGATTTTAGATTTATCGAAATTTTTAATTGTGCTGTCGCAAAAATGGAGATTGCAGATGAAACCTCAATTCTGAATGTAGAGATTAAAATGAGAAAATTGGGCATAGAAAAAATAACAGCAACGATTTTGGTGGCCCAAGGAATCGTTTTTTGAGTGTCAAATTTCGGGATGCCGACAGTCTAATTGTTTTAATTTTTTGGGCTCTGGCTGATTTAGACTTTTGAACTAAAAGATTCGAAATAGAGTTAGTTTCTATTGCCATCATCATGGAAACGGCTTTTTAATAGGTACTTGAAGAACACTTGGGCATAAGATTTTTAAAAGAACTCTGTCAAAAAGAATTGTTTTCTTTAAAAGAAAAGTTATTATTCTGTTTTCTCTGAAAAGTTTTATCTAACTGAGTAGGTAGGTATTTCACAAAATGAAAACCGGTTTTAATTGGAAATAACGCTCACACTGAAAATGTTTCCAATAAGTGTCTTATTAGGCCTAAATAGAATTTCAATAAATAAGTTCTTATTTCAAAATTCTTGCTGATAGTTTTATCTATGGCAATATTTTCAAACTATTTTGGATTCCGAAGAGGTTTGGATGCGTTCCCAACTTTTTTAAATTTCTAGATGTCACTTTTTCTTTTATAACGATGGATGGATTAGGCTTTTGGCTTGTTATACGTTGTAATAAAGGGTTTTAAAAGTAAAATGTTTGTTAAAAGTACTTACGGGATGGCGGGTATATCAAGCGATTTCACACAGCATCACTTTTCACAATTTTTTTTATAAACACCACATAAATGTCACACGAATATATATTTTTTTTTTATTCAGTTTTATTCCAAACACTTTGTCTTTTTATTTATGATCACTTGTTCTTTGTATAAAAACTTTTTCAAAATCAAACGGTTATTTTTTTTTAAATTAGAATGTTTAACGATGTTTTAATAAAGAATGAATAGATTAGGTACACACAAGGGTAGTGATGCGAAGCAATCAAATTTATTACTGCTAGCAATTAGAAAGAACAGGACAGAATGATAATTGCCTATCAATTAACGATCCGTGCATTACGATTCAGCAATTATGGAGCACGTGGCATCATTTTCCAATTTTACCGTGTCAACGTTGATTTCGAGTTTCGCCGAACAAATTACGTCACCGAAGTCATTTTTAATCACAACACTAAGTTTTAATCGAGTTATTAGCACGTATCGAGAACCACACCGATCAGAGCGCACTAAACACTATAATAGTCATCGAGTTACGAAAAAACCAAATCGTCACTGGTTTAAAAAAAAAGTAAACGCACACATGCACAAAATTCTGTCCAATTAAAGATAATGTTTGTGGATATTTTAATAGCGTACCCCTCCGAGAAACCCGACACAACCAACTCCTGTTGGACTTAAGCACTTAATGACTGGTTGGGGGAAATTGTGCGAGAAACGAACTGCCCAGCGTGATGCTGTCTCTTTCTAATTAGTTCTAAAAATCGCCACATGTATGGGGAGTGTGGCGCTAGTGTAGGAACAAAGGCGTGGCTTATTTTGAGGCGGCGATTTACAAAGGTGGAGTTTTGTTCTGATTGGTTGGTTGTTAGTGTGGTTTTTTTTTAGTTTGTACGTGCGTTCGGCGCGGGTTGGCATTGTGAGATCGATTGTGGCGCCAGGTTGCTATTATATGTTTTTTATGGGTATTTTTTGGCGGTACGGTGTTCTTTGGTAACCTGTTTAGCCACGCCCAGCGAGCTGGGTGCTACGTGCGAGTTGCGCGGCTAACATCGGTGCCGTAGGGTTTTTTAAGTGCGGTTTTTTTTTAATTTTTCGTGAGTGTTGTGTTTAAGGTTGTATACCAATGTGATATGTAAACTCTTTTGTAGATTTGTATGTTATTGTGTTTTAATAACAGAGTTTTATTAAAGAGAGGTTTTTTAAGGACATTAAGGTTAATTAAATTATACCTACAGAACATTTTAATCAAAACATTTCAAAAAGCTTTCTATTAGAAGATTAGTAGTAATTCTGTTAGGTAGGTAGGTAGGTAAGTACAGGCACCTTATCGTTGTTTTGTGAACCACGCCTACATTTATTTGAAAAGTGTAGGCAGAGGTAAATATTGCATGTTCCAAATCGAGTTTTATAGAATCTTGGATTCACATACTTTAGACTGTAAAGGCTTAGGCACCTACTACCTAAATAATTACTTACGATACGAGATACGACTCGATCGTTCTTTTGTGTTTGGATGAGCGATGTTATGTGATCGGTTGGTGACGATCCTGTCACGGAACCAAAATGACACGAACCGAATGAACGTACTTACCTACATAGCTGCAGTCTAAACCTAGTGTTTAGTCTTGGATTCACCTAATTTGGATTGTAAAGGCAACTACCTACCTAAATAGGTAGGTAAGTAGGTACCTACCCACTTACGACACGACAGATTCCATCTTTCTATTATCTTCAGATCAATGATGTTAGGTCCTATAGGTAGGTATGATCGGTTGGTGACGATCCTGTCACAGAACCAAAATATCACGACCCTTTTTCACTGTAGAGTACCTACCTAGGTACATAGGTAACTACCTACATAGCTACAGTCTAACTGCGTCGTGATACGGGCCCATCTGTCTCGATGCATGCGACAAATATGACCAGCCCAATCCCATTTCAATCTTGCGGACATGTAGCCAACGTCCACTATGCCCGTTTTGGAACATATGACTGAGTTACGGACTCGATTCTGATGTGTTGTTAACTACAATACCTATAAAAAAGAGACAAAAAAACATTTAGGTATTTGACCTACCTATACAACAAACATGAAGTCAAATAGCAATTAAAAACACAGCTTGGGACCCAGTGCTTAATTTACCTACTTGTAGATAGGTAGGTACCATAAACCCAAGCAAAATCAACTCAGCATATAAGAGCTTAAGACACTGTGAGCTCGGTTCGCTTAAATCGGAACGCAACTTAAATAATAATGTTTGTAGGTAGTCAGTAATAATTATGATTAATTAATTTTGGACGTCAACTCAGTTAACCCTTGACTATGAAGTCTGAAAAGACTGAAACGTCCGGATCTAAAATCTAAAATAAACCACGATAAAATCCAGTATAAAATAGTTTTATTTTGAATGTGTGATATTCGCGTACCTACCTAAATCTAAGAAAATACTAGGTATGAAAACTAAAATAACTAGAAACAAAAAAAGATAAGTACAAAAATCAGAATGTGACTTAGGCATCAGTGTCAAACATGGACATTTCTCAGTAATGATATCTATAGGCCGACCGTTTACCTAACTTGCGTATCGCCATCTGAGGTACAAAGTCATAAAACATTAATTAAATCTCCTAAGAACTATATAACCACAGATAAAAGTAATGTAAGACTATTCGTCACTAATATCCATAGGTATCGCTTGAATCATCATCACTGTCTGTGCAGCTTGAGGAGTCAGAATCTTGGCGATAGGCGATACGCGAGTTAAACCCACAGCACACATTTTCAGCAGTGTACCTATATACCAGTAGTGAAAAGTCCACACAGACCGATTCCAATCGGCTTCCCTTTAGGAATTGATTAATATTGTTTAGGTAGGTACCTACCTACTTCATTAAAACTGTGTAACGTGTAAAAGTTTTAAATAACATCAAAAATAAGTAGGTAGGTAGGTCTCTATATTATGAAGGTGGTGTTCGCCATAGAAATATTATTTTTTTAAGTAAGAACTTTCTTTGAACCGGCTTTCTTTTTCATATTTCCACCCTTCGCTACTGGTAGGTACCTATACATTCCCAGTGTGACGTTAGGAGTCAATTAAGGTTGCTAAAAGGACCAAACCTGCCCATATCTGTTTCATATAAAATGCGAGATATAACCAAATACTATGTATTTAAAAAAAATACACGTTGCAAACTAGATTTCTAACGTTAGAAACGTAATAGGTATCTATATAGTACCTAATTATGATATTTTCTAAAACAATTATCTATATTAACGGCTTGTCACGTCATTCAACGGTTTCCTTAATTATATGAAACTTGAGGCGTACATCCGTTTGTTTGTGTGGCTGCTTCCTTTGCTAATGTTCTTGAACAAGCACCTACCTAGGTATTACTATAGGTATTTGAGTATCTATAGTAATAATGATAATAATATATTTTCACACATACACACAGCGCCATTTAGTCCCAAATTAAGCAATTATAAGTATTTAGGTAGGTATAATATGTACATATTATATGTACATATTATATGTGTTATTGGGTACTAGGAACGAATATTATACTAAATTTTTTGACGTGACAACGTCTTAAATTAGGTTGCGGCTGGGAGGCACTTATGAAAAAGTGTAACGCTCGGTAACGTTACGATGAGTCACCGAACGAGAGAGAGGCCCGCCGAATGCCTTGCGTCTCTCTCCCACTCAACTATGTTTCATCCTTCTTCCTACTATACGAATGAATATTCACATTAAAATTATTTTACCACTCAAAGTCGTTGTCACGTAAAACTTTCGCCCGTATACCGAATTTACAGGCAACCAATTTTTTTTGTATTACTTGTATTACTTACTATATTTTTTTTGTAAATACATAGGTACATCATTTCCACCCCTTTTAGTGTCTTCTCTCAACTACCTAACGAGTTGAGAGAGTACCTATACCTTAATCCACTCACGTTGGCTAAGTGTGGGTTGGTGGATGTCACACGTCCTCGAATAATTAGTTCTTAGATAGGTAGGTGTGCCGGTTTCCTCGCGATATTTTCATTCACCGATATTGAGCAGCGGCGATGAAACAATTCACACAAAGATGTATGTGCACGACCAGGATTCGAACCCGCGACCTTATTTTATTAAGGCAAGGCCCGTACCATTTAAATTAATATATTATCGTTGGACCTCGTGCGAGTCAGATATCTGCTGGCGAATCAGTTGACCAACTTACGAGACGCCAAGTAGAGCGGTCGTGTGCGCGGCTAATCCACCTTTTATCTTAGTTTTACTTACTGAATCCCCTAGGACCCGATAATAGTTTGACGGGTTGGTGGCGTGGTCGGTAAGATACTTGCTTTTCACGCCGCAGGTCGTGGGTTCGATTCCCACCCGAGACAAACATTAGTGATGAACATTTGTGTTTGTGTCGAGTCTGTGTGTATCTATTATAATTATATATTTACAAAAGGAAAGTATTATATGTAGGTATAGTAGGTAGGTATATACCAGTTATCTGGTTTCCATAGTACAAGCTCTGCTTAGCTTGGGACCAGATGACCGTGTGTGTTAATGTCCCAGAATATTTATATTTCGGTGCAGGGGGCCGATCAGAGGGATAGTCATCGCCAGAAAACTTATTGAGTGGGTGTGGTTACGAGCAGCAAAGTTATCTTAATCACACTATTAATTTGTTACGAAATGTAAAACTAATACATCGAGTGGTAAGACAGTTCCTAGACCGATGTTGGTCGCACGGACGTCTCTAGAGAACTGGGGCACACAGTTCGTGTAGTGACAATCCCCACTCGTCGCCCGTGCGGACCTCAGGCTAGACTCTGTCGAGCGTGTCGACCCGACGCGCTGCCGCCTCGCTGTCAAGTATGCTACCGTACTAATGACTTCTCCGACACGGCCATCCTGCGAGACACACGTCTCTGTGTGTTATTCTGAAACAATATTCAACACACAGTATCACATAGTTCAGTCACGCCTGGCCTGCTAAACTAGAAGGAACAAGTTCCTGGCTTTAGACAAAGATAAAGATAAAGATTTCCAGAAATCCCCAAATTTAACAGAACTCTAAACTTTTTTTTTTTTTATTAAATTAAAACCTGTTTACTAAAAATCAATGAACAATCAATATCACTTATTCAGTTAAATCGCTTCAATATCAAAATCAGAAACTCAAAGCACAACTGACTACTAAAACTTACACTCTCACACAAGAGACAATCACTTACAATAAGTAAACTAATTTAAGCTCTGCATATGACCATTGGCTACACATAGCCCAGTAACCTCCAGTTACTCAACTTTATGCGAACCCCCACGGGAACGCCGAGTCTCCCCTGGACTCACGGTTTCCCAAGAAACCCGACCTCTGCCGGAGTTGACTGCACTACCGCGTACTCACGGACTACTACAATGTAGTAGATGCCGATTTCTACTGAGCTACGGCTACACGACAACCTCCGGTACGGTCCAATCATTATGCAAGCTTAAACAATCTTGTCGTCATCATCACGACTACTTTACTCTACCTCAATTTCGTCAGTTATACTTTGATTCACCGGATTTCATTTTTTTGCAAGCTTTCATGTGCGTATTTGTAGGTACGGTTACAATGTAGTGCTTTTAAATTATAACGGTCACTGTCAAGAACTTCTATGACCTCGGACGGTCCTTTAAATTTGGGATTCAACTTTATATGATTACACTACTTGTTCATAATCAAAACGAACTCTCCCACCGAAAAATTATTTACCTTTGCCTTTATCTTGTCGAATTTACTTTTTTTTTTCATAGAATGCGGCCCTATCTATATTGCGTAAATCGTCATAAATTACTTCTTTCCTAATGTACTCGTGGCGCTGTTGGTCCAAAATTAGGCACTTACTTTTTTTTTTATTATCTTAAAATAGGCCCGCGCTTGACCACAACTTGCCTGATGTGAAGCAATGTTGCAGTCTACGATGGAACGCACTCACCCAGTAAATACCGATTCACTCGCGACTTGAAGACCGGCAGATTATAGCTATCGAGAAACATAGATGCCGGCAGCGAACCCCACAACCCGGCAGTTCGCACAGTGAAAGTGGAAACAAAGCGCCCTGTGCGCACCCCCGGAATTTCCACCATATAACGGCGGCGCACGGCCACACCTCCAATTGTCCAGTGGAAGAACGGGGATGGGGGAATAAGCTTGTTTAATCCTAACGTACACTTTCTGAAGTGTGTCCGGTAAAAAACCGAAAGACCAGCGACCATGCGGCGACGCTCGAGGCTCCGCAACCCAGCCCCGACGAGGGATTCGTCGCCAATAAGCCTCTTGGCTCGCCTTTCTATAGACTCCAATGCCTTGAGTTGGTATTAAGCTGACCCATCCTAAAGATGCGAGCAGTACTCTATGCATGAGCGAACTTGTGCTTGATATAGCTTGAGCATCTGTTTTGGCGTGAAGTACTGACGTATCCGCGAGGACACCTAGCTTTTTGGCAGCAAGTTGAGCCATGGGCTCAATGTACGGGCCAATTAAAGATCGAAGTCATATTAACGCCAAGAAGCTCAAGGTGGACTGTTATAGGCACGGATACACCTTGAAAAGTAAGAGCCAATTGAAATGGCATTATTTTTTTAGCAGATAATAGACACGCCTGGGTTTTAGCAGCACTACACTTGACTAGATTGGCGTCACCCCAGTCGGAAACAGCTTTGAGAGATAAGTTGAAGCGCTCAACCATAGCCTCCCTAAGAGACTGGATCTCAGCAGTCTAACTGTCTGAAGTATGCGACTAAGCCTATAAACTGTCTTAGCTTAGCTATAGCGAAAAGTTAAATTACCCAGTGAAATAATATTTGCACGCAATAACTTATCTACACGCTCACGATCGTTTTTCTTTACGATACGGTCATTTTTGAGCAACCAAATAAGGTTCAACTAAGCGAAAAAAACAAGCTCACCTGTAGTTATGCATGTTAGCGACATACCAGTTATTAAATAATCTAAATAACGAGACAACACATAGACAATAGCCAATTTATGTTCTCGCGAAACGTGATTGTCAACAACGGTAAAACAATTTATCGAGGGTAAATCATTATTATTAAACAGTTCGGTGGTACTCACTGATAATTGTAAATTACAATCGTTATATCGAGAACTTTTCAAATTTTAAAATGAGTCGCGGTTATACTATCAATAAAACCTTACAACAATACTTCGCGGCCTAATATCATATCACTTCGTAAATAAAATCACTGCATCAGGCATAACGTACAATAAAATCTCGATTAAATTATCGATTTCAACAAAACAAATAATTTAAACAATGCCAAGTATGCTTGACTGACCCTTTAAGGTTACAATATTTGTACTCTTTTACCACTACGTTTACTCTCTTTAACGAGTGAACACTCGGCACCGGAATCTTAATAGAAAAAGAACGACTGACCTTGATGTTTAAAAGTTCGTCCCGGTGGATCAACCACGCACACGTCGCCCCTCACGTGTCGCTTGCAGCGTGAAACCTCGACACCTCCACTTCCATTAGGGCACCGGGTACAGATGTGTCCTTTTGTTCACGTCGCCAGCTGTCACCACTCCCGTCATTTTATTTTTCACGGCGTTGCGTAGTTTCAGTTAGGTGATGGTTTGTCTGCTCCTTTATCCCGCTTCTGATTTCGGTGCAGGGGGCCGATCAGAGGGATAGTCATCGCCAGAAAACTTATTGAGTGGGTGTGGTTACGAGCAGCAAAGTTATCTTAATCACACTATTAATTTGTTACGAAATGTAAAACTAATACATCGAGTGGTAAGACAGTTCCTAGACCGATGTTGGTCGCACGGACGTCTCTAGAGAACTGGGGCACACAGTTCGTGTAGTGACAATCCCCACTCGTCGCCCGTGCGGACCTCAGGCTAGACTCTGTCGAGCGTGTCGACCCGACGCGCTGCCGCCTCGCTGTCAAGTATGCTACCGTACTAATGACTTCTCCGACATATATTTATTTATTTATTTATAGGTAGTTTAATACAGAGGTAGGTAGGGTAATCTAGGCGTTGCTGTTTATACGATGGCTTACCTAATAGTGTAACTACTTACCGATTTGCATAACTAAGTTAATATAAAAGACCATCCTGACACTTTACCTACATTTCTCCGTTCACCGAACCTACTTCTGGTTGAGGGTTGGTCTGGTTTACACCCTCTTATATAATAAATATCTGGATGACCGAGCTTTGCTCGGTATTTTTTTTTAAATGACATTTTCTGAAAATGATTCCTAGCTAGATCGATTTATCGCCCCGGAAACGGAAACCCCCTATACATCTACTAAATTTTATGAAAATCGTTGGAGCCGATTCCGAGATTCCAATTATATATTTACACAAGAATATATAAGATAAGATACTAGCTGCCCCAGCGAACTTCGTACCGCGTATTACTAATGCAATACGTAAGTATGTATTTTTAATGCCACATTATACAAAAATAAAAATGAATTTCGTCCAAAAATTAAAAAACAATATTTAAGGGTGAACAACCCTTACTAGCATACCACGAGCAGCGGTGGCGCAGCGGTACGGGCCTCGCCTTAGAAAAATAAGGTCGCTGTTTCGAATTTTGGTCGTGCCCCCACTTTGTGTGAATTGTTTCATCTCCACTGCTCAATATCGGTGAAGGAAAACATCGTGAGGAAACTGACATGTCTGAGAACTAATCATTCGAGGACATGTGACATCCACCAACCTGCACTTGGCCAGCGTGTGTGGATTAAGGCCTAAAACTCTCTCAACTCATAAGATAATTGAGAGAAGACCAGTGCCCAGCAGTGGGACACTAAAAAGGGTTGAAGTGAACCCTTATCACTTAGGGGTATGAAAAATAGATAGTAGCCGATTCTCAGACCTACTGAATATGCATAAAACATTTGCTAAGAATCGGTCAAGCCGTTTCGGAGGAGTAAGTACCTACGGTAACTAACATTGTGACATGGAAATTTTATTTAATAGATTTAGGAGAATATTTTAACACACCTGTCATAGAATTTTATTATTTTATTACCATTAAACACTTAACATAATAAGCGTTTAATTAACTTTATCTACACTCATTAGGTATTAAATTAGTGTTTGTAATAGATAACTGTAATTCTGTTAGTTAAGTCATAAATATTTTACAAGCTAAAACAATAGGGATGCCACAAGGTATCACTTTTACCATTTTTAGTGTCCCTCTGCTGGGCACGGGTCTTCTCTCAACTATCTTATGAGTTGAGAGAGTTTATGCCTTAATCAACACCCGCTGGCCAAGGGCGGGTTGGTGGATGTCACATATCTTCGAATGATTAGTTCTTAGACATGCCGGTTTCCTCGCGATGTTTTCCTTAACCGATATTGAGCAGCGGAGATGAATTCACACAAAGATGTGTGGGCACGACCAGGATTCTAACCCGCGACCTTATTTTTTTTAAGGCGAGGCCCGTACCGCTGCGCCACCGCTGCTCATTATAGTTAAAATAGGTTTATAATTCGTTTGTCTTTGTGTAAGAAAGAGACAAAGTCCATTTCACTAAAGAATTTCATAAGATTTTTATGAATAAGGCCATTTACTATAATATATACCTACTACCTACTTTTCTTTAATTTATAAAAACGTAAGTACATATAATAATTAATTATCTAAACCTGTTCATCACACAAATGTTAATGTCTGTCTCGGGTGGGAATTGAATTAACTTTTCCTTCTATCTGAATCCCCTCACGTGGTCCCCGGGTGGTGCAAACCAGGTGGCAATCAACTGGTAATTAACTGGTGTAGGCTTCGGCCTAGTGACCACCCATCAGACAAAGCCGCACCGCCAAGCGTCCTTGCCGTGTTCCGGTGCGATGTCTGGTGACACCATTTAAGAGGTGGGTTGAAATTGTTGCTCCTTTACGGTTTCGACCTTAAGGAGTCTCATTTCACTGCCACCTTCTCACCAAAAGTCATTCGTAATACGAGTGAATCTGTGTATTGGGCTGGCGCGTCCCATCGTAGACTACATCATTGTTTAACATCAGGTAAGTTGTAGTCAAGCGCAGGCCTATTCAAAAATAAAAAAATAAAAACAAGTAACATGGCAAATTTGATAGTACTCTCCTAAGTCAATTACAGTTCAGGGTTCCTACTCGATCTGTGCGTACTCCGCAGCTGTTTCAAATACCGGCAAGTAATAATAATGTGTCTCAGAATAATCCATTGTTTCGAATGTGTAGACAATACAATGATATTTGTTCTCAGGTTGAAATATTTGAAATAAGTCACAGTAAATTTATCGCATCTTTGCACAAATTAAATACACCTGCCTAATCAAGTCCTTGCTAAATAGGTACTAATATCTTAATATTGAATTATTGTCATATTTACCATATATTTTTCCTTACCTTCACTTACACTCTCAAACTGTATAAATATTGGAAGCTGTGTACAGCTGTAATTGGAGTGCAGATTTGGAAATGTTACTATGTAAAAAGCTTTTTTTATAATGACTAATTGATCTGTGTTCTGTAACTGTACCATTTGATAAATAAATAAATAAATCTTACCGACCACGCAACCGGCCAGTGGATACAATTTTTGAAGAAAGTGGCGTCTAAGACGTGTCTAGTCGTTATTTGAATATAATGAGATGCAAAGGTAACCTATAACTTAATAATCTGTAATGGCGGCCTTTATAGTCCAATAAAAAGCTGTTCAACATTCAAATTTTTGCTTCGTAGAACAGTTAATAGGGCAACAACTGAGTTACATTTATAGTTTATTTATTTTACTTGGAAAGGGGTTCAGTTCGTAGTGTTTAGGTATTAATTCAGTCCAAAATCATCATAATTAAGTTAATTATGATGATTTTGGACTTGTGCGTGTTAAGTGTAATAATAATATAGTGGGACATTAACACACACGGTCATCTGATCCCAAATTAAGCAGAGCTTGTACTATGGAAACCAGATAACTGGTAATATACTACATATAATACTTTTCTTTTTTAAATATATACCTATAGATAATTACACCCAGACTCAAGACAAACAGACACCATCATACAAATATCTGACTTGAGTGGGAATCGAACCCACGACCTGCGGCGTGAAAAGCAAGTATCTTACCGACCACGCTGGCCTGCCCGTCATTGAGTGTCACTAACACTAAAATTTTTGGTTATGCAAATGCAGAGACCGCCAAGCTGTGCAAATTTAATTATGTCAGATATGGCGCTAAACCATTAATTTTTTTTGCACAGTCGGATAAAAACTATCCCAGGTCCTTTCCCGGGTTTTAAACTATATTCATACCAAATTTCATCCAAATCGGTTCAATAGTTTTGGCGTGAGTTACTTTCCCATCTATAACTAGCGTTCCGATAGCGGTCCCACCCGCGCGTTTGTCGGTTATAACGCTAAACTATTAACCTTTTTTTGCGCACTCGGATGAAGAATCGGGTGACAATAAACTGGTAAAGTTCAAAGTGGTTGAAATGGTAAGTACTTATTGGGGAGATCTATGTCCAACTGTGGACTGCCATAGAAATTGATATCACTTCAACCCTTTTTTGTGTTCAACTGCTGAGCACGGATTTTCTCTCAATAATTGTTTCACCTCCGCTGCTCAATATCGGAGAAGGAAAACATCGTGAGGAAACCGGCATGTCTAAGAACTAATCATTCGAGGACATGTGACATCCACCAACCCGCACTTGGCCAGCGTGTGTAGATTAAGACCTCTCTCAACTCATAAGATACTCGTAGTTGAGAGAAGACCCGTGCCCAGCAGTGGGACACTAATAAGGTTTGAAGTGAATTGATACTTAATTAGATTAATTGAAAAATAATTAGATTTACTGACTTTATATTACAGTTAATTTGTGTGTTAAATTTGGAATGACATTATCTTAAGTGTTTATTAATTGTTTATGGACATTATAAATTATATATTTTTTTTTTTACGTCAATTGAGTCGTTCGTTTTCGATTATTCTGCCGGTGTCGAGTTTCAGGTAACATTAATAAAGATTAACTTTCATAATTTTGAATAATATGCATTAGATATTATTTTTAGCAAAAATATTGTACTAGGTATAGATGTGTGCTTTAGGTAAAATAAATAGATAGATAGAATAAAGTAGACCCTAGATAAAATAGGCTGAAGAATTAGCACTTAAGACCTTAATGTACTCAGTTATAGTGTAAAAGTAGCTCACCCGGCAGACTTCGTACCGCCTCAATCGATAAATAAAAGACCTAAACTTTTGTACAATTTTTATTTCTCACCTTTCAAACCTTCCCTAGACCTCCACGAACATTTCAAGACCAAGATAAGATAAATCCGTTCAGCCGTTCTCGAGTTTTAGCGAGACTAACGAACAGCAATTGATTGTTATATACCTATTACTAGCGACCCACCCCAGCTTCGCACGTGTGCAATGTGTTGTAATTATAAACTTTCCTCTGAAATCACTCTATCTATTAAAAAAACCGCATCAAAATCCGTTGCGTAGTTTTAAAGATCTAAGCATACACCTAAGACGACCTCGGTAGTCGAGCGGTGTAAGCCGTCCGATTGGGCTATACAATGCACGGAAGGTCGCAGGTTCGATTCCCGTCCCGGACAATATTTGTGTAACAACAAAAATTTGTTTCGGTGTCTGGTTCGTTGAGGGACTACCCTTCGTGCCTCGGAGAGCACGTTAAGCCGTCGGTCCCGGTTGTCATTTAACACATCTATGACAATCGTCAAATATAGTCGGAAGCCAATATAATCTGACACCTAGTCTAACCATCTCAGCTACTGGATCCCTACGGGTTTCGAGGTCTGATGGCAGTCGCTCGTATAATTCTGGTAGCTAGCCGCATCAGGTTAGACTGGGAGCCGACCCCAATAGAAATGGGGAAAAGGCAAGGGGAATGATGATGATGATGAGTGATAGATTTGTTTTGTCCGTCAGTTAAATAAATTAAAAATATTAGACACGTATTCTATTTCTTTTTTTTTTATAAAATAAAATTAATGCAACACGCTCAAGGGAAATCTCGAATACCTAACGTCAAACTTAAGTTAGTTTTCTTTAAGTAAAAAAATAAATAAATAAATATTCTGGGACATTAACACACACGGTCATCTGGTCCCAAGCTAAGCAGAGCTTGTACCTACTATGGAAACCAGATAACTGGTATATACTATACATATAATACTAATCTTTTGTAAATATATACTTAAATATAGATAAGTACACCCAGACACAAGACAAACAGACAAATTTAAAGAAATGTTTGTCTCGGGTGGGAAGTAAGTGGGAAGTACCTCTGCATGACCTTGCACCCTTTGACGCCATAACACATTTAAATGATAAAGCAATACCTAAATACGTGTTTAAATTTTTTTTAATAATCTTACTGACGGACTTACCTATTAAAATACGATTTTTCATACCTAATAATAATAACCTAACTTTTGTTTTCACCATAAAGAGAGGGTGGGTCGGAATTGTTGCTCCTCTAAGGTTTCTAACCACATGGAGGCACCTTTACCTTCACCTTCACCTGTCACCTTCTCACCGATAATCATTCGTAATTACGAGTGAATCAACATACTAGGCTTGCGCGTTCCATCGTAGACTACCTACATCACTGCTTAACATCATGCAAGTTGTAACCAGGCGCAAGCCTATCGCAGAATATAAATAAAAATCGTAATAATCTAAGTAGGTTTTAATACTTAACATCTTTGGTATCTAAACGTCTGTTTACATATTAAATCTATGACAGGTTTCATTTAAGTACGTAGGTACAATATATAAGTTTATAATGCAGCTAAAATGAGGACAATAAATTACATAAAAATCTCCATTTTGTTTTTTTTAATTTATTCAACAATAAAACACCTGTTAATACCTGTTCAACATCAATAAACATAAATTATTATCTAAACATTATTAACAAAACACTACAAACAATTCTAATTAATTCATTTACATAAATAAACCTTTTTATAATCTGCCCTAACACTTTTAATTCTGAAAAAAATAGGCAACATTTTTTTTATTATGTCTAACCAAAACCATAAACCACCGCAAGGATCCTTCACGGCCATAAAATTTGAGAAAAAAGGTTGTACTTAAGTCGTAACAAACAATAAATGTCACAGATTATAAATAACAATCAAAAATGACCATAAAGTATAAATTAAAACTGTATTAACTACTGTGTGAAGGACGAAATTGTTAATTACTTTTTATAATAACAAATATGAAGGGTCTATTGAAGTGTCACTATAAAGGCGGGAACATATTTTTTTTAATTATGTGATAGGTAGTTTAACTAATAATTCCTAGAAATGGTCTATTAACTACTAAGTAAGTTAGGTACTTAATTTATTATAGGCCTTGATCATGCCTTTGCTGGGAAAAGCACTTTCCTATCACCATCCAGATGTCCAAATGTTAAAGAATTTATCTAGTTCGTCATCTCCGGCTGGGACTGCCGCGATGTCTTCTTAATGGATCTGGTGCCGTACCACAACAACTGGAGCTGCGGAAGAAGAATGCCGTGAAAAAATGTTTAGAGAAATTTATCTTTATTTCAACTTTAATAATAATAATGGTGCAGTACGGCTGCAGGGCGCCAGTCTAGGTAGGTAAAAGGTAAAATACCAACTTAAAAACCATGTCTCACAGCTGGGTGTGTATATTCAACTATCTTAAAAATTAGCAGGTCTAGGCCAAAGCTAAAGTTTTAAAGTTTTAACTGCTCGGTAGTATTTGCTTAATATCCATGGGATTCGATTCCCGGGTAGAGCAAAAAGATTTTTCTAATACCTATAGGCACTTAGAGAATCTTAAAAGTAGGTGATATTCACCTCTGCCTACTCCTTCGGGAAATACAGGCGTGATGCCATATTATGTAAAGTTAAGGCCTTAATCCACACACGCTGGCCAAGTCCGTGTTGGTGGATATCACAACATGCCGAAATGGCATAATATAAATGATTATACCTAATGTCTTTCATTCAATGTTTTTTTTTAATGGGACAACCCACCACCGCAATCGCGCCATTGCTGATCCTGTAAGCCAGGATCGACAACGACTCTCGAGACTCGAGATTTGAACCCGGCCAAGTCCCGGAACTTAAACTGTCTTGGATCCCGCGTGAATTAAATCAGAAAGATAGGTAATAGGAGGAGTTGGAAAGTTACATTGTCCACACATTGTTCCAGGCAAAACGGGAGACAGCATAGAGAAAAAAAGAGAGGAGAGTTTATCGATGTTTATGCAGAATTTAATTTTCCGTCAAACTTCCAAGGCTATGCGAAAAATACATACTACGAAATAGGCGCCATGCGCTAGCGATGACACCCGATCTATTCCGAACACTCCCGAACGTTGAGTCGGTCCTTTTGTCCATATTTAGGCTATTCCATCATTTTTAACAATCAAAATGACAGTCAGAACGAGTCGGCCCTTTGCTATTTTTTTTCAACAGGCACCCAAAAAAAATTCTATTCATCCATTGTTGGGAGGTCTAATAGATGCTTGCGAATTTTTTGCACTTGCAACACAGGTGAAATGCACAAAGGGGTTGGCAATGTTACCATTATTTCATTATTCTCGAGTTAATATTGTTATTTTAAGATGGCGAATTCTTTTGTGTGGTAATGATTACAAGTTTAACTATTTATTTGTTGATCATCGTTAGATAAGTATGATTAATTATAGGTTACGATATTATGACGTTCACGTTTGTATTCCCGAAGGTGTAGACAGCGGTGTATATCACCCACATTTTCATACGTAGAAAATTATTTATATAATCAATAACCCGACTACGTCAACATCGGCAGACTTGATTGAACTGAGAACTGATTTGGCGCGAAAAATACTTAATATTTTTTATGTTTTTTCACAATTTTGATGTACCCAGTGTCACTCTCGTGACTAAGATGAATCTTATGATACCTCTCAAGCTCAGATGTGACAAGCCGTTTAGGCTCTAGAGCGTGCCAAAGAAGAAACTCGAAAAACCTTCCTTCTTTCTTTCTTCTGGCGCAGTTGAGTAATAACTAAGAATGTCGTGTTTGTTGCCGTTCATGGGATTCAGTGCCTCCAAAAAATCGAAAAGAACATAATGTATGAGATTTATATAAGACTGTCAATGACATTTCCGTGACATGTCCATCCCATACATTTTGTTAGTTTCGAATTTCGATCTTTCGTTATCTCTTCGCTGTGTAATTTGTCTAGAGGCCCAGTTTCAAATTTGAAGCTTGCATTAGTTAGCATTCACAATAATTTTTAGCATGCGAATACCTCACTAGAATGTCACAAATAAAATGGAGTTGCGAAATTCTGTGGAGTATGAAGCGAATTCACCACTTCTTTCATACCTAGGTACTTCTTTAACATACACACTGCACTGGGCAGCGAAAAGCCACGTGTGCTCTCTATTGCGCCAATGGGAAGTCGAGAACACTAAATTTTTCTGTTTCACATGAACGTGATTGACATCATTCGCAAAATGAAAGCATTAGCAATTTTGCATGTTAACAGAAATTGGCATATTATCAATTGCTAGCGACCTCCCCAGCTTTGCACGGGTGCAATGTGTTTATAAAAGAAGAAACTGACTGACTGACATATCAACGCAGAGGCCAAACCGCTGGGTCTGGAGACTCCAAATTTGGCACATTGGTTCCTTATGGGGTCTAGGGGTGCACTAAGAAAGGATTTTTCAAAACTCACCGTTTAAGGGGGTGAAACGGGGTTCCAAAGTTTGTATGGAGAAACAAGATTAATGAGATCAATTTCACGGGCGAAACCGCAGGGCGGAAGCTGGTGTGTTATACTTATAAACCTTCCTCTCGAATCACTCTATCTATTAAAAAAACCGCATCAAAATCCGTTGCGTAGTTTTAAAGATCTAAGCATACAGAACATAGGACAGAAAAAGCGACTTTGTTTTATACTATGTAGTGATCATGATATTAGTAATTAGAAACTACCGAAGAATAGGTAGGTATACTTCTCAGGTAGTTCCATTTAAATTTAGTCGAAATTAATCAGTTTTAGTCATTGTTAGTACATTGAAGTTAGTTTGTATGTCTAAAAGCCATTATTTATTCTAGCAACCACTTCCACTGTACTACGAGGTCTAAATCATTATCCATTTAGTTTCACTGACATGATTATCATTATGCGACCGCCATTTGCAATGTTTACAATGATAATTTTACAAATTGGACGCATCATGCACCATTCAATTATGGGAGACTATCTCCCTCCCGACTTCCTCCGTGATATCCACAAAAAGCAAACTTTAAGAGAATATCATTCGAATAAAATTACTCCGGGGAATAACCTATCAGTCCCAAAATATCATCCAAATCCGGCTGTTTTACTGATTAATGGTGACAAAAGGCAAGACTGGGGAGGTACCGCCCTCCCTACAGAATACATGCAGTGTAATAACTGTTGGTTGTGTTTCTGCATGTGAGTAAGGTAGACAGTGATTGGGAGGTGCTTCTTTAGTTGGGCTACTTATGGCTCTTTTTAAAGGATTTGCACAACTGGAGAGGGTGATTATTTTTATTAAGATATTGAGTTTATTGGCATTGTCTATGGGTGGCCAAAAACAAGCGGAAACACACAATTTAATGTCGATCATTTAAAAAAGATCAACTCAACTAAAATGGCGCTAACATGCCATTTTACAGATTATACAAACGAAAAAAAAAAACAAAGCAGACGCCGCGCAAAGGCACCGCGCCGCGTTCTGCCGAAAAAACTAAATTAACACGAAATTTTAAATAATTAAAACTCACCTTGTTAGTAGGTTCGATGTTTTTATAACTCTACAGGTTTATATAATTATAGCTCTTAATGAAATCATATAAAGTTTAAAATTCAGTGTAAAAATATTATAAACGAAAGTCATATTTGTTGTTCTTTGTAGCGAAATGTGCTGAGTTGATTGCGTTTCAGATTTTATTGTTTATTTGATTGTCCTGTTTCAAAATATGTTTGCTACTAGCTTGGTTGGCCGATAATCATAAAATTAAAAATTAACACGTTAGCTGCGGCACCAATTTTTGCATACTTTCCGTTCCTGCGGCACGAGGTATAATCGGCCCGTACCGTGACCAGACGTTAGGGCGACACGCGGTCTATTAGACCCCACCTCCTTTTACAGACTAAAATCCATTTTCTGGCGCGAAATCAAAGATAAATGAGAATTTTGGTCCTTATTGATATAGATAGTGAATTGATGAACCCTAATCCACCGTCGCCCCGGGATCTGATGGCTAGTTTAGGAATTATTAGCAAAACAAAATATGGGATCTTATACACCTCGTAACGCACTGAAATAGGGCAAATTTTCGCTGCGATTAGTGATGGGAAAAATAATATCGACGTTTTTAAACTGTCTTAACTACGCAACGACTTGACCGATTTTGATCAATTATATCTCATTAGATCGTTTAAGGGCAAAACCTGGCAAAACAACACAAAGCTATCAAAGGATACATTTTTTTTAAATAATCTAAATTGTGCTTGAAGGCGCCATAAAGAAAAAAAACCCGGCCAAGTGCGAGTCGGACTCCCGCACGAAGCGTTCCATTCTATACCATTAAGAGGCACCTATTACAGACTTATTATTGGAAAATATATATATATTTTTTTTTTATTCTATAATAGGTTTGCGCTTGACCACAACTTGCCTGATCTGAAGCAATGTTGCAGTCTACGATGGAACGCGCCTACCCAATAAATACCGATTCACTCGTGACTTGAAGACAGGTAGATTATAGCTATCGGGAAACAGAGATGCCGGCAACGAATTCCACAACTTGGCGGTTCGCACAATACAAGTGGAAGCAAAGCGCTTTGTGCGTGCCCGTGGAATTTCCACCATATAACGGTGGCGCATAGCCGTACCTCTACTTGTACGATGGAAGAATGGGGATGGGGGAATAAGATTGTGTAATTCCAACGCACACTCTCCGAAGTGTATCCGATAAAAGACCGAAAGACTAGCAACTATGCGGCGATGCTCGAGGCTCTGCAACTTAGCCTTGATGAGGGACTCGTTGCCAATAAGCCTCTTAGCTCGCCTTTCAATAGACTCCAACGCCTCGAGTTGGTATTTAGCTGACCCATCCCAAAGATGCGAGCAGTACTCCATGCAGGAACGAACTTGTGCTTGATATAGTTCGAGCATTTGTTTCGGTGTGAAGTACTGACGCACCTTCGCGAGGACACCTAGCTTTTTGGCAGCTAGTTGAGCCTTGGACTCAATATACGGGCCAAAATTGAGGGTCGAAGTCATATTGACGCCAAGAAGCTCCAGGTGGTCTGTAATTGGCACGGACACACCTCGAAAAGTGGGAGCCAATAGAAATGGCCTTTTTTTGGCGGAAAATAGGCACGCGTGGGTTTTAGCAGCGTTGAACTTGACTAGATTGGCGTCGCCTCAGTCGGAGACAGCCTTGAGAGACAAGTTCAAGCGCTCAACCATGGCTACTCTATGGGACTGAATCTCAGCCGCACTGGCACGGGGACTGGACATATAACTCTCTACAACTGTGCTGTCGTCTGCATACCCAAAGGTACCGGGTTTAAGCAGATCGTTAATATGCAGCAGAAAAAGAGTCGCAGAGAGCACTGAACCCTGAGGAACACCGGCATTAATATCCATTTGATCGGAAGAGCAGCCATCAATGACCACTCGGATTGATCTATTCCTCAAGAAGTCCGATATCCAATCGCAGAAACCAGTGGGCAAGCCGTAAGAAGGAAACTTACTAATAAGACCATCATGCCAAACCCTGTCAAAGGCCTTGGAGATATCAAGAGAAACAGCAAGTGCTTCTCCGTACCTCTCCAAGGCCTCATTCCAGATGTATGTGGCGTACGCTAAAAGATCCCCAGTCGACCGATTCTGGCGGAATCCATACTGTCGGTCGCTGAGGAGATCATTGGCATCTAGGTACGCCAGGAGCCTGCGATTAACAACACGCTCCATGCTCTTACAGAGTATGGAGGTGACCGAAATAGGCCTATAGTTGGCAGGATCGGCACGACTGCCTTTTTTGGGCACGGGCTGCACGTTAGCAAGCTTCCAAGATGTCGGCACTTGACAAGTCCTTAGAGATAGCCTAAAGAGGCGTGTCAATACAGGAGACAACTCAGGCGCACAAGTCCTCAACACTATGGCTGGAATACTATCAGGCCCACTGGCTTTGTTCACGTCAAGATTGCGTAGCGTATTGCGAACCTCCGTTTGGCGTATGCGAATTTCCGACATATGAGTCGTACTGCCAAGTTTAGCAGGAGGTACCGCGCTACCAGCATCTAGACGTGAAGCCTCTGCAAATAAAGAAGCAAACAAATTTGCTTTATCCTCAGCAGTGTGAGCCAGTGTTCCATCAGGTTTCTGTAGTGGAGGCAGTGAGGGATCTTGCTTACTTACTGAAGATTTTTTCATTAAAAACTTACCTGTTTTGGCTCTGTTTCTAGGTTTTTTAAAATTAACTTCTTCCGACATCGTTTAGACATGTTCGGCGCTGTAAAAGGACGTGCTCTCCAATCGACGTGATGCACAACACTGGTCGCGGGAAGCTCGCGTTGAGTGCGGTACGAGGTCAGGGGGGATATGGGACGTTTTAACCTCGTTCCGCACTGCATTAAAATTATATTAATTCAGTGCGGCACGAGGCCTAAGACATCCGGTACCAAGGTAGGTACACCACCGAGTCCGGAACCATTAGTGATCTCAAATATATATTTATCTCTTTCCTACACTGGACCAAACCAAAGCTATGCCATTCGCACGACAGAGAAATTCACTTTTTTGCTTGCCGCACCACAGGGAAGTTGCATCAGGGGTGATTTAGGCCTCGCTTCGCACTTAACGTGTTAAACATTGATTCGATTCGATTCGATTTATTTTCATTGACGATATTCCTTAAATAGGAACCTATCTATTATTATAGATCTCACAAACATAGATATGTACCTACATGGATACACGTGAAAAACATAACATTCTTTGTCACTTACTCTAGTAAAATTACCTTAAAATCCACTACCCTAAATACTTTAGTCACTCTTTTAAAACTTCACGCCTTCGTTATTAAGTTACCCAAATGCAAAATTCATTAATCATAACCTAAATACACTTGTTACATAAAATAATAATAAATCTCACTTCACAAATCAATATTTTGACAGAAAATTAACAAAGACACAACTACGGATTGAGGATGACGCGACATTTTCCAGATTTTTTATTAAAACGCATTAGTGACATGCACTTTTGCCGACGACATATTGCTACTTGTAACTTTTTAATTTTAGAACACTTTAGCACACCATACTCGGCTGCTGTGACTAAGCAAAAAGTTTTTATTCCATCCTTTTTTGTCTAAGGAGGTCAGATTGTAGGTCAAAATCAACGTAATATTTGGTTTTCGTGATCATTTTAATTATATCCTACTTAAACTGAGATTAATGTCGGCAAAGTTTGTTGTATCTAGAACAAAAAAATCGTACACGTCGTTAGAGCTGGTTTTATACTAAAGACTAACTGATTACTTACCTACAACTAAGGTCAAATAGAATTAAGATATTTATAAACTTCTTGTATTTCCTAACGGACAGCAATGTAGAACCTTTTGAATCAGTGAATTAAAAAAACATTAATTTTGTTGTTAATTTTCCCAATGGCTGAAATGATTAAATTTTTTTTTTAAGGAAGCCGGAGCCTTTAACTTAAAAAAAATGTTTTAGTCCGTGTTTATGGTTTATTTTTTTTACGTACCTAATTGATAAATAAGTATGCGACACAGAGCCAAAGTGTCACGTAGCGAGACGTTTACATCTTTAATGCGATTAATCTGAGTATTTTTTTATTGATTCTTTTAAGTAAAAAATACGTGTCCTATATTTTTTTATAATCATTAAAAAAAGAATACCTTTGATTTTCTTACACTGAAATCATGCCTATTAAGGATTCGTGGATGTGACATATTCCTCAATGTTAAGTTCTAAGAATTGCCTGTTTTCTAACAATGTTTTACCTCAACGATACTGAGCAGAGGCGATGAAACAATTCACACAAAGATATTATGTGAGCACGCCCTAAGATCGAACCCATTGATGCTAGTACTAGGTCGGTTCGCTAAATAATCAGGAGGTCCAGTGTCGGGCAAAAAAAAATCTCATACCTATACTTCTCGAAAATCTTAGAATCCGGATGAATGGCAACCAGCTCTCCCCCTATTACGTATCCACGACGTCCTAAACATATCCAGCGAGAACTCCAAAATTCCAAAACCTCACGCAGTTTACAATCCCCAAAATATCTACAAATTCTATGCTTATTATAAAACTCTTCTTGTCAAATTGTCATTGCGAATTTTTTTTTTTTTTTTTTTGTGACAAAAGGCAACTTTCTTTTACCTGTATCCCGACAAAGGTATAAAGGAATAATAGATGTGCCAATTTTATTTAAATGAACCGTTAATTAAGCGTACATTAATGGTTTATGATTTACGAGACATTTTGTAGTATTTACGCGATTTTTTTTTTAATTAAATATAGAAGGCGTGGTAGAACATATAGGTACATACTCTATGGTTTGTACAAAGCAATGAAGTCATATCATAATACTTAGATATAATGTATTTGAACTCTAACATTAACTAGCAGCCGTGGCGCAGCGGTACGGACCTCGCCTTAGAATACTAAGGTCGCGGGTTCGAATCCTGGTCGTGCTCACACATATTTGTGTGAATTGTTTCATCTTTGCTGCATTATCGGTGAAGGAAAACATCGTGAGGAAACCGGCATGTCTAACAACTAATCATTGAAGGACATGTGAAATCCACCAACCCCGCATGGCCAGCGTGTGTAGATTAAGGCCTAAACTCTCTCAACTCGTAAGATAGTTAGGAGAAGACCCGTTCCCAGCAATGCGACTCAAAAAAGGGTTAAGTGATTACCTAGAGCATTTAACACAGGAGATGTTATACGCACCTTCTAGTACTAAATCGTTTCTGCCAATTTTTAGGGGAGGCGAGGTAACCACATACAGCACACATGTAAAAGTTGAACCGTCTTTACAAACGCACACGTAAATAAAAGCTACACACAAACACAAAACATGAACAGTTTATGCATAGAAATTGTTCATGTACCTCGGCAGAGGGTAACGCGCGCAATACCAGTTCCGTGCTAAATTTTTTAAGGTGGAACTAGCTATAAGTAAGCCTGTATTTTTATTCATAGCACACGAAGGACTGAGTCACCTTCATCCGTGGGATTGCACCTTTTATCTGAATCCCCACACGTGGTCCCTGGGTGGTGCAAATTAGGTGACAATCAACTGGTAATTAACTGGTGGTAGGCTTCGGCCGTGGTTAGTGACCACCCATCAGACAAAGCCGCACCGCCAAGCGGTCTTGCATTTAAGAGGGTGGGTCGAAAATGTTGCTCCTTTATGGTTTTAACCTTAAGGAGCCTCATTTCACTGCCACCTTCTCACCGAAAGTCATTTTTAATCACGAGTGAATCGGTACATTGGGCTGGCGCGTCCCATCGTAGACTACATCATTGCTCAACATCAGGTAAGTTGTAGTCAAGCGCCAGCCTATTCCAGAAAAAAATATATGGACGCTTGCAACACCAAACATTACTCGCACGTTGGATCTTTTAGATGTCACCGGTCACTGTCTCTACTTTGCGAACGCAACTCAAATAGAAAAAATTAAAAATAAAATCAAAAACATAAACATTTTATCTTTACAATGGTGAAATTGTACCCAAATCTGTTAACTCAAGTGTAAATGTTTTGAAACGGATGCTAACACGATCATAAGTTTCATTGGTTCATTGTGTTTTATGGGGTTGAATGGTTATGTATGGCGTTGTATGGGTATTATACGCTACTGTACGTTTTATGGGCTTAATAGATATACCTGTGTTTTGGTGTAGGCATAGGCGAACATCATTTACTATCTTTGTTTGATAAGGTCTTGTACGTGCGCCTATTTCGCAACTTCTAACAGGAATTCTAGCAGACCCTTGATGTTGCCGACGGCTTCCTGGAGTGTCCTTGGCGATCCTAGAAGTTCCGCTCTGTGTGTGTGACTGTTTCTTCCTCTTCCATACATGCTGGACACAGAGGGCTGTCTGTTACACCTGGTGAAGAGATGCTTGTTTAGTAAGGTATGTATTGTCTTAGATTAACGCGAATATCACACATTGAAATAAAACTACTTTTTAACAGATTTTATCGCGGTTTATTTTAGATTTTAGATCCGTTATAAAATAGTTTTATTTTAATGTGTGATATTCGGGCCGGTGGCGTGGTCGGTAAGATACTTGCTTTTCACGCCGCAGGTCGTGGGTTCGATTCCCACACAAGACAAAAATTTGTTTAAATATGTCTGTTTGTCTTGTGTCTGGGTGTAATTATCTATATATAAGTATACTAGCTGCCCCAGCGAACTTCGTACCGCGCAAAATTGTGAATCTAAACCATTCCGAGATCCCCTTGAACACACACAAAATTTTTTATCAAAATTGGTCCAGTCGTTTGAGAGAAGTTCAGTGACATACACACTCACAGAAGAATTATATATTTATAGATATTATATATAAAAAGAAAAGTATTATATGTAGTATATTACCAGTTATCTGGTTTCCATAGTACAAGCTCTGCTTAGTTTGGTATCAGATGACCGTGTGTGTTAATGTCCCACTATATTATTATTATTATTATGTTTGTCTTTTTTTTATCTCGGAGCTATGGAGCTCCGGACTTTTAAAAGGCGTGCGTGGGGCCGTAGTCAACACGTAGAGGCCCCTTAGACAATTTTGCTCTAAATGTAATGTGGCACCAACCGACGATTATCCCTGTTCGCACCATATAGATACACCCAAGGACAATTCCCGGTTAGTGCAGGACTATTGCAGAATATAGGAACTAAAATCTAGGTTATGGTGATGGGTGCTAATGGATTAGGGAACTAGGACTATGGATGGACTATGGCCCCTGCCTGACCAATGCATATTATTATTATTATTAATCGCGTACCTAAATCTAAGAAAATACTAAAATAAATAAATTTTCAATATAGATTAATTTTGCATATATTTATTTTGCCCTTACAGCATGTAATTTAAAGTAATACTTTTTAAGATTTGCAGATTTAATATACCTACAGGGACATAGTAATTACGGCGGTACCCGTGCGAAGCCGGGGCAGGTCGCTACTGATTCAAACGTTTGATGTGTGTAATATGTACACAACAAATGTTTAGGAATCTATTGAGGAACGTTCGTGTGTATAATTCCGCCGCCACCCATGCGAAGCTAAGACGGGTCGCTATACATATATAAGAATAGTCGAAGATCCCAAGCACAATACTTAAGATCGCGTGTGTCTCCGGGACTATAATTGCATGTAATCTGACGTATCGGGTATAATATGATTTGCGTCCGTGCCGCTGTAATGACAGGCCGCGGTAGCACGCATGCGTGTACACACGGACGCCATTTTGAAAACATTTATTCATTTATGTATGTACTTACATAGTTTTTCAAAATGTCCGCAGTTAACTTCATGGAAGTAAAATCACATTCTTAAATCAAATTAATCTTACTAATAATATAATTACGAAAGTTTGTATGGATGTGTGAAGGTGTGTATGTGTGGATATTTGTTACTCGTTCACGTCAAAACTACTAAACAGATTTGAATGAATTTTGGCAAAGAGATAGATTATACTCTGTTATAGCACATAGGCTAATGTTTATCCTAATACCACGAGGGTGAAGCCGTGGGCGGAAGGAATTGTATGTGGTACCACTTTTCATTAATAACCATAATTTTATTTGAAACCTAAGAACCATATTATCTATAAATAAAAAAAACCCGCATCAAAATCAATTTAGGCGCTACATGGCAACAAACTTGTACCTACATAGATACACACACTCATATTTACTCATCAAACCTAACATCATTTCCCTTTTTATGGGGTTTGACATAAAATACCTACATACCTCAACAAAAAAACATTGACAACTTCATCTAAGCCGGGAGCACCTTTGCGGCAACGATATCAGCCTCGCCTTTGAAATTTATGGTTGCAGGTTTGATTCCCGGTCGTGCGCACACATCTTTGTGTGAATTTTTTCATCGCGGCTGCTCAATACCGGTGAAGGAAAACATCGTGAGGAAACCGGCATGACTAAGAGCTAATCATTCGAAGACATGTGACATCCGAACAACCCGCGTGGCCAGCGTGAGTGAATTAAGGCCTAAACTCTGTGAACTCATAAAATTGTTGAGAGAAGACAAGTCCCCGGCCGCGGCAGAGGGATACTAATAGGGTTGACGTGAAACTATTTTTTTTAATTGATTTCGAATTGATAAACAACTAATTTCCAAAGTAAGTTAAATCTTCACGAATGGAATATGATATACTTAGATACCTACAATGAATTGGTAGGTGCTACAGATAAATAATTCGTTGACTCTTCACGTGACCAGAGAGCTGGCTTACATCTTGGTCAAAGAAATAGCATTGCCATACAACGTGGCAATGCTGCCAGCCTTCTGGGCACATTCCCCCAAGGCCTCGATTCGGAGGAATTTTTTGACGCCTTATCTAGTTTTTAAGATAGAATTTTAGAATTAGTCTTTTTATTTTCATTTATTTTAATTAAATACTGTGTTAATGTCATAAAATAAATGTTTTTTCCCTTTATTGTACCAGTTAAATCTTAAAGAGTATTATACATTTCCTCCCGTGTGTTCAAACAAGAGTCAAAGACGTAAAAACAATTGCGTTTCCTCCCCAGACGTGATTGAAGCTGTCTATTTGTGTACCGACAGCAAAACAACACTGTTTGTAAATTATTTTGATTTGATTAGTTGTTGTTACATTTTAATCCCCCGTATCGCATTTATGTGACAAATGTGTATGATTCGTATTCATGTGACAAATAAATGTGTTTGTGCTTCTCAGCGCCCGATTCGTGTTCATGCGACAAATTGTCGTATATACCTATGCGACAAATGTTTTTGTTTACCCTGTGGAGGGGACTGGAGGATCGGGTGGTAGTGACCCTCCAGTGTAAAGGGAAGATCTTCCAACCGGGCGAGGTGTGATGCCCGGCGACCGAAACTCCCTCCGACTGTTCTTGTCGGGAAGTTGTATATATGCTAATCGTTGGTGAAACTTTGCTTGTGCGATTCAGAATTGCTATGACGTCATGTCTCTTGAGTGGCGTGAGGTATGTGACGCCACAACCCTAGCATCCGATATGCATTTATTTTTGAAATAAAGCTATGTACTTTATAAAATCCAAAATAAACCAAGATAAAATTCGTTACAAAGTAGTTTTATTTCAATGTGTACCAGCGTGAATTTTCTTTTTGCTATTTTCGTCTGTTTCACCTACCAATTCATTGTAGGTAGGTATTATCATATTCCTTTCGTATAACTTTGTGGTCAAGCGCCACAGGTGTCGCAATTGATTTTTGACGAGGCGGTTGAAAGGTTAATCTAACAACCACTTACACGAATCATAGTTGACTGACCTTCTGGCGTAGATTTAGTGGCCCTGACTGCTATGCCGGAGATCCTAGGTTCGACTGGTGGGACCCAAGACAATTCTCCGTGTGATGAGTTTATGGAACAACAACTAACAAGTTTATGGAAGAAATTCCGAAATAAATGAATTATTATTATTATTATTATTATTATTATAAAACATTAATATTATTATTTGAATGTGTGAAATATTAAAACAATATTTTATTAATAGTTTACGTTTATTTTGCTGACGGTACCTTTAAAGGCGCCGCTTCTTGACGTGTATTCTATCTCTTTCACACATCATCTGACTCTGTCTAACGCAATGACAACTCTCGATTTTAAGACCAGTCTAACCTTGTGCATTGAAGTTAGCAACGTAGTCATAAAAATTTCACTACGTTAACGACCCAAGTGTGAGTCAGTATGTTTGAATTGGACGTGTTGACTAGGTGGAGTGAGGTTTGCTAGATGACCGGGAAATCCGGGACTGTCCCGGAATTTTGCTGGTCTGCCAAGACTTCGTAGTTTAGTACCCTACATCATATAGATTTACGCGAATATTTGAAATATAACTATTTTATAACGGATTTTATTGCGGTTTATTTAGATTTTAAATCCCGACGTATCATTCTTTTCAGACTTCATGGTTCATTCACTCCACGCTTTATGATTTCAGCCCACCTGTCATCATGAATTCTGCAAAGACTGAAAACGTCGGGATTTAAAATCTAAAATAACCGCGACAAAATCCGTTTTAAAATAGTTTTATTTCAAAATAATATTTTATATGCGAAAGTCTGTAAGAATGTATGGATGTTTGTTACTCTTTCACTCAAAAACTACTGGATAGAATTAGATGAAACTTGGCACGGATATGGATTATGGTATGGACTTACTACTCTTTATCCAAACAAGTACCACACGGGAGAAGCCGTGGCAGGAGCTAGTTTGAAAATACATGGCTTTTCCTTTTAAATAATTAAAAAGATAAAAACTTAACCCTGTATTCATGTAAAGCTGAAATAGGTTTATAATTAGTTTGTTTATAAATATCATCTTGACATTTATACTGGTAAGAAAGAGATAAAGTCCATTTTTACTAAAGAGTCTTATAAGATTTTTATGAATAAGACGGTTAGTATATACCCTTGTGACCACCCGAGAATGCGGCGTGGTCGCAACTCGCCGGTCGTTCGGGTAATGCGGCAGCCAAACCGCGGCCTGGCAAGTAGGGGATTTTGGTGTAGGAAATTCCCTAAAACTAGAGTGTCCGACCGCGTCCTGAGCCGAGGTTCGTTCCCACAAGGTTTGACCGTCCTTGGACGGTTCACCGAAAAAGTCTGCTAAACCAATAGAGGACCTTCCGACTGATAGGGTTAGGTCACCGCAAAAAAAAAAGGTGAAGTGATGACCTGGGCAAGGTGGCTGGTGAGAGTGTAAGTGTTAGTTCTTTACGTCATAATCTCATAGTCTGTGAACGTAACGTCACAAGACACGATTGAAAGTATTGTTACCATAGCGTGTCACTAAATTAAATCAAATAAATAGGTACCCCTATAATGAAGGCGGTGAAACAACAAAATAATTGTATTACTACTCAAATGATACCGCAGCAGTTCCGAGTACCGCTTTATGACTCCGCGTTCGATTCCCGGAAGATGCAGTTAATCGGAATAAAAACTTGAGTTTATTTAGCGGCGATAGCTTTGTGGTTTGTACGGGTATATTGAGGTCTAACAGACTAACTTTAGTCCTCGACTTTGATCGTGTTTTAGACAAAAATTTGATATAAGTTTGACACGTGTATCTGTGTACCTATGTGTACAAGTTTATTAAGTAGAGCCTAAACGGATGTATCGATTTTGCTGTGGATTTCTTTACTCAAAAGCTAAAGTGAGAGAAGTACCTAAAGATGGTTCTAGGCCCAAAAGATTTAAAAAATTCGTAAGTTATTTAGCTAATTACTTCAGCTTTTAAATATAGTAAATCGTATCAAAAATGGTTCATTCGTTTAAGCACTATGATGCCAGACATGCAGTTAATAACGCTGAATTAATAATTTAGTACCCCTTGATGCATATTTTTTTTAGCTAAGAACTATATATCAATTCAGTTTCCGAATAAAAGACCTGCATCAAAATCGGTCCATCCGTTTAAGCACTACGTGCGTCGCAACAAAATTGTACACAGATACACGAATCAAACTTCTAACATTTTTCTTTTTTGTAAAAAGAACCAATCACTGTTAATGTTTTTAATCTGTGAAAGTGAACGAATGACTCACATTTCGTTCATTCATTAGCGTGCTACAATTAACTCGGTTGGAATGAAGCGATTAACCTTTAACCGTAGTTCAAGTGGGGCAGAAAACAAGTTCTGGGTTTTAATTATTAGTACAAAGTTCATATAGACGCACGAGCTAGCAGAAATATGGAACCAAAAAGGATCCAGGCAAACTTTTTCTAATAAATTTTCGCATTAGTACCACCGACACCGGTTGGACAACAACCGGTGAAACCCGTGTCGAAACGTAACGCCAATACGTAAAGCCTGGTATAGTATTAAATTATCTGTGGCCAAATTAAAGGTGAGCACGTTAATTACCCGTTATGATAAATATGAAACTTTTTTTTCTTACATTATCTTATTTTAAGATTCGATCAGCATTATCAACAAAAAAACTCACTGAAAAAACTGTTATCCTAAAACTAAAACATTCGAGGACTTGTGACTACCACATTTGGCCAAAGCGTGTGGATTAAGGCCCAAACTTTCTCATAGATAGCTGAGAGAAGTCAAAAAACCGGTGCCCAGAGCAAAGAACTTATTAGGGCCTGTCCACATCACCACGGCACGACGTCGTCGCCGTGGAACGGTGCGGTGCCGTGGCGCGGCACGTTGCCATAACGTGGGAATTTACGTTGCCGTACCATAAAAATGTACGTCACGACACCGCAAAGTTACACGTTGCCGTGCCGTGTAAACTTTCGCTACATTCTTCACCAAATAAATAACAGTCTCGTTGTAGATATGGACCGCACAAAACGTATTCTGCTTCTGTTGTTATTAAAAAGACGAAGAGATAAGATGGAGAAAAAAAAATTAAAAAGACAGTACTGGGTGCATCCATATCTTTCAATTATGAATAGTGATGGGAATCATTTCACTAGAAAATATGAAGCGTTGAAAACCTGTGACCATAAATTTTACAGTTATTTTAGAATGTCTGTATCAAGTTTTGAAGAATTACTAACAAGAGTTGCACCGCGTATACAAAAACAATTTGTATTTAGAAAACCTGTTGGGCCTTTGGAGAAGTTAGGATTAACTATAAGGTAAGTAATGAAAACAATTTATATGTATGTAATATTTTTTGATGTGCTTTATTTTTGATAATAATAGCAAGTTTAATATTTACTAAATCTAGAGTATAAAAATCACAGTTTTCGAATGAACGATTTGCTTTTCAGTAACAATAAACATTAGAAAAACAATTAGGTAAATCACAATCAAACCTCTTTTATATTCATAATGATGTAGGTACATACGAGTATGTACGAGTACAATTATTAATATTTTAATTTAAAATATTAAGAACAGCAGATATTGGCTGCAAAAATGCCTACATCTATTTAAACACATAATAATAACTTAATATCTACTTATAAATCACAGTTTTCAATCGGCTGATTTGCCTGTTTAACCTAACAACTAATTATAATCACAGATTTTGCGAGGTTACTGGCTTGTATGCCCGTAAGATTACAGTTATAACTAAGAAAAACAATTACAGTCTTTAATAACCTAGATAAAATCACAGATTTTGAGTGGCTGATCTACCAACGTTTCAATTATAAGATAAATAATTCAACAAATTTACTACGTAGTTATCATTATGATAAAAAATATAATATTTCTTTTAATCTTAATTTTCAAGAAAAATCATATGTTGATTCCAATGCACTTGCTTCATCTTCGCAATCATTCGATAGTTCTTCGAAAGTTGAGTTTGGTGGTTTGGAATTTGATGAAGTCGATGGTTGATATATAGTGCGTGTACTTGGTGCTGGTGTTTTAGAAACGTTTGATGACATTGTTGATTGGTATGTAAATGTTTGTGTTGGTTGATAATTAGTAGTATATGATGATTGTGATCTTTGGTACCTATCCTGAGAAGCTGTATGATAACCAGTTGATGTTTCATACTGATATGAGATCTGATGTAAATCAGTTAGGATTTGTAAAACACGACTTTGAAACATTAGAGTTTGATGTTCATTCAATGTGTTCAATGATGGTAATATGGCCTTAAAAAATGACAGATGTCTATTTTCTGTTTCCTTTAGGGTTTGGAGAATCTCATAATCGATTTCATCATTGTTTTTTTTTTTCGTGGATTTGGTTGGTAACGTGATCTTTTATAATCATTTTTTTCATATGGTATATCGTCTTCTTCATCTTCTTAAATTTGCAGCGGTTTTTTTTAGAAACAGAAGTTGCTTATACAAATGATACTCCTTAATTTTGCTTGCACCAGATCCCGATTTATTTAAAGTTTCAAGTTTTTTCAGGTATTTTGTAAAATTATCTTTTATATGAGTCCATTTCTTTACCACAGCATTACCTGCAAAATATTTAAAACGTGTATTATTAGCAAAAATTGGATCAGTAGTTTTTAAGTGAAAGACAAACATACGTATTATAAATACAGCAATACTTACATCCTCACAAACTTTCGCATTTATAATAAAATTTAAAGTGTATGACGGAAAGGGGCTGAGTATCAAACTGAAATACAGAGATAGTACTCATGTAGGTATACCAGCGGCTTTTATACCACAAATTAATTATAATTCCTATTTTTAAAAATTACTTAGGTACGCTAAATGAGTATTTACTAGGTTGATACCCCTTTGTTATGGAAAAAAAATCAGTTAATTTTGTCATTCTACTTCCTACTAATATTATCTATAAACGTAAAAGTTTATGAGTATGGATGTTTGAATGTTTTTGATGTTATACCCGGATTTTTGTTTCAAATTTTTGGCAACAGGAAGTAGTTTTAGAGATTTAGGATTAACGGATTATCGTGGAAAGAGTACAATCGCAAAAATAGTAAGAGAAGTATGTCAAGCTTTATGGAAAATCATGTTAAGTGAATGTATTCCGAAAATAACAGAGGAGTTATTAAAACAAACAGCTGAAGATTTTGACAAGAAAGCCAATTTTCCTAATTGTATAGGGGCGTTGGACGGGAAACACATTCGGATCTGGAGTCCTGCCCATAGTGGGTCTCTTTTTTTAACTATAAGAGTTATAATTCTATAATTTTGCTCGCAATTGTTGATTCCAAATATAGATTTGTGTATGTTGATATAGGAGCATTTGGTAAGGAATGCGACTCGACTGTTTTTCACAATACGAAACTGTACGAATTATTACTACAAGGCCATCTGCCTTTACCAGAGCCAAAATGTTTACCAGGTCTACAGACACCAGTTCCCCATGTTTTTGTAGCAGATGAAGGCTTACCACTCACAAATAATGTATTGCGCCCATACCCAGGGAAATATTTGACTGTACAACAAAGAGTATTTAACTATCGCTTGAGTCGTGCGAGAAGATACGTTGAATTACTTTTGGTATTCTGGCAAATAAATGGCGTGTATTTCACCGACCACTGAATGTTCAATATGATTTTGCTACAGATATTATCAAAGCATGTTGTGTCTTGCATAACTTTGTTATTAATAGAGATGGAATTACCACAACTGAGGAACTAATGATAGAAGAAAATTTTGTAAACTTGCAACAGTCAGAGGATGACGAATTTCCAAACAACACAAACCCAGTCAACATAAGGAATGAATTCTGTAAATATTTTAATAGCGATATTGGAGCACTTAGTTGGCAATTAACTAAAATATAATAATCGACTATAGTACGATTATTAATTCGAGTCAGTAAATTGACATTTCCAGTGGTACAGGATTTTAGTCGCAAATAAATAGTAATGTAGTAGAATCTACTTTTTACAATCAAAAGGTTAGTCGAGATTACATTTTTTTTATTCAATATCAAATTCCCTTTATATAAATAAAAATATTAAAATTAATATTTAATATTTACTGTGAGCTCAACCCAATTTCAACCCCTTTGCTTTGCTCAAGCAAAGGGGTACGTCGACAGGAACATAAAATCTTTTAAAATAAAATATGTAAAAAAGTTATAATAATATGAAGAAGGCCTAAAGGACGCCTGAAAACTGGAAACAGTGCATCAACCATGCCATAAAAGTCGAAGACAAAATGTGTCCATATTTCTAAAATCGTATTATTGAATACGGTATGTATTAAATATTTTCAATAAAAAACGCTATGATACCTAATAAAATAAAGTATGACTAAATGTCGTCGTCGTAGTGAGATTGCCGAACATCACTATTGTAGCGGGTCACCCTTTTTTGTATCAGTGACAGTTGCACTTGTCATTTTTATTGACTCGATTTATTAATCGTACTTTAGTAGTATTTTTTATAGTACTCACCTATTAAAACTATCCACAAAAGAATCTAAAACATGAGAAAAGGTCGAAAATATATCATATAGAAAATAAATATATTATATTATTAGTAAATATAATTTACTGCAAATCAATGTTATGTACCTATGTATTTAGTTGGTAAGCCTTAATTTAATTAATAAATAAATAAACTAATACTTATTATAATATACTTATAACTTAATGTAACTAATAAATATGAGCTTACCTAGTCTTTTTTCTTTATCGTTTTTGTCGTCAAAGTCATGAAAAATGTTTCGACAAACATCCTTCCAGCCTTCTGTTTTTAAGTTTTTGTTCTTGAAATCATCTATTGTCTTATCCCATAATACTGGACGTTCTTCAACAAGTGAAATCAATAAATCACAATCTATGTTTTCCGACATCTTTTATTCACACGTACAACTAATCGCTAAGACAATAACACATCAACTGATCGGGCGCATCGTATCACGTCACCGGCTTACGACGACGCCGTCCTATGCACCGTTCGACGGCGGCGTTGCCGTACCGTGCTAGTGCACGGCGCGGCAACGCGTCGCGCCCCGACACCGCACCGTTCTACGGTGACGATGTCGTGCCGTGGTGATGTGGACAGGCCCTTACTCTCTACCCAGAGGCCGAGAGCTACCCATTATTGTCCCAAAGGGTAGTTACATTACTTTTTTACTATACTTATAGATAAAATAACATTTATATGCATAAAAAAATAACAAAATGATTAATTAATCATATTATCTTATGTAAGTAAACTTACATTCACACGGAATAAAACAAAAAGAGCTCAGAACGGAAAGAAGCAAGATTAATTACTTTTTAATTCGCCATTTTTGTTACGTCATCGTTCATTCTTTGCGCGGGAATGTTTTTTTAATAATGTGAGTTGTTAGGGCGAAGGTCATGACTATCTATGCATACTGCCATCGCATAACCTATTGTAATAAGTATTAATACTAATTTGTGGTGTGGTTGCTATGCCAGTAATTGTTATATTATTATAGGTTTAGCAAACTATCGTGAATTCGATTCGATTTTATAAATTGTGGGTACTACTCAGTACTAAAAAATATGTAAATAATTATTATTGATATTTATTTTTTACTTTCAATATACTTATAAAATCTTCACTTACTATTTCTAAACTAAAACACACGGCGCCGAAGGCGTGTCAGTTCAGTTCTTAAAGGCGAAGTGTCAGTGGCGCCAAACCTTTCCGCTTTAGTTTTTTTTTATTACTTTTTTTAGAGACGCCCCGCGGCAAAGGCGTTGGCGCGGTAAAAGTAAAGTTCTAATTTAATTAGGTGTCTGAGTGAACTAATTTAGGGATAATTTTAGCGTAATTGTGTAGTTTTCAGCATTTTATAACGCGATTGAATTTAATTTGTAACTTATAATATCAAAGTAAATGATATTTCTATGAACCCTTAATATGTACGCTTTTCTGTATAAATTAAGATGGTAATGTGTAACTAGATACCTAATTAAATTTTAATTCCTTTAATAAAAAGTTTGTGCATAATCAATATTTTTTTATCAATCGACATGTTTTTTTAATATTGGACACGTATTTTTCTTTTTAGCATTACGCTGTTTTAGCAAATAGACTTTACTTACCTACTTATGCTCCTTAAAGCACCCACACCAAGCCGCAGCAGGTTTCTAGTGTAAGTAGTTACACAGAAATCTAAGATAAACAATTCTAATCTACAACAATCGAATCAATTCGAGTGCTACAATAAGAATCGAACAAATAAAACTAATTTGTTCATTTTTTATCTGTCATTCATTGTCCATTGTTTGGCGCGAACCGCCATCTTTTTTTCTACTATAATTATGAGAGCAATTAAAAGCAGGAAATGTTTGATTTTACTTCATTTTGACGACGGTAAGAGCTTTTCTTTTTTATTCGTTCCAAGGTTAAATAGCTAAACAGAAGTAGGTATTGAAATCTACTGTAGTTTCATTATTTTGAAGGTTACCAATGTAGATAATTCCTAGTACCTACCTACCTATGTGAATACCTTGCCTAGTGTGAGAACCACCATAAAATAATAAATCCAATTATTATATGTTTATTGTTGACAATAGACATTTTTTCATTTTTATTTTCCATTCATACCTCATGACTTTAACCCTATTTAGTGTCACACTAAACGAGTCTTCTCTCAAATATCTTACGAGTTGAAAGAGTTTAAGCCTTAATCCAAACACGCTTGCCAATTGGGAGTTGGTAGAAGTCACATGTTGTCGAATGATTAGTTCTTAGTCCTACTTATCTAAAAAAATTAGGAAAGTTACACAGTACCTACTAGTAATTTGAGTAAGCATAATTATTATTATTATTCTATCGGAGATACAACAGGCAAGTTGTGGTAAAGTCCGAGCCTAATTTATTTATTTAATAAAAAAAAGGAATATCGAGCTAGCTAGAGTTGCTAGCTAGGTTTTTTCAACATTTTTCCATGAACACCCGGGTTACATGACTTAATGATAAATAATATCTTTAAGGAAAAAAAGACTTTTTATTGGTACTCTGTGATCATTACCAATAAACTAAATTAACAATACCTACACAATAAACAGGCTACAGTGGCGCCCCCAATTAATGTTAGCACTAAAAACCCCGCGGCACCGGCGCGTGCTTTGAACCAAACATTTTTTTACTTTTTTAAAGAACAGATTATAATTACAGGCATTAGGAAGTTTTACGTATTCCAGAGGTTGTTCAAATCAGGTTTTATTCTGAAATAGAGAGACCGTCCTCGGCTCCGCACGGGTGCCATAAAAACTCTTCGTATCATCGTTACTACGTGCCTCACAATAATTACTTAAGGGCATTAATACTTTTTTTAGAACTTTATACCTAACACAGAACAGCAAAACCGCGCCACAGAGCAGAACTTCTGACAGATTTTTTTTTTCTTTGGAATGAAGTTCCTTGTCGCGTGTTATTTTGATTTTCGGCGCATGGGAGCTAAACGGAAAAAAGTTCAACCGCAACGGAATCCCTAAATTTGTTTATTATGTAGGTATCTAACCAGAATCTGTAAATCTCATGAACTAATTAAGTACCTGCTGTAAACCTTTAACAGGACCAGTCAAAATTATTTGTAATCTGGACCAACATCCTAAGAAAAACCAGAACTTCCTTTCTAAGCCATATCTGAACTTCAACATCTTCAAATAGTATCTATAAAATTAAGTGGCTTCCCCTGTGTCTGTCAGAGATAAACTCAAAACATACTAAAATACAAAAATTTAGTTTCAGTGAGTGGATAAGGCGTTAGTAATTAGAATCTCGCTTGATTATGAAAGACCTGAGCTACTAAGCTCGATGATAAATTAGATATCTGCCTCTATAACTCGGCAGCAAGGCTGTACCTATTTAATTGTCGACCCAAAACCATTGTACCTACCTATAAACCTGCATAATCGCGGATAAAAAAATAACCGCGTAATCTGCCAACAACGTCCAGACGTATCATTACCAAAAGTCGAGCACGCAATTTCTTAAAAAACTATTTCTCTCAAATCTCTAATTTACCGAAAAAACTATATCATTCAAGACCCTTTTCTATTTTTTTTATGAACGCGTGACTTTTGAGTGACTGTTTTTGGCCCGCGGCAATGTATCCGAACGCAACTGTGGTTTTAAAAAAAATAAAAATAAAGATGGCGCCGACGATCGCGTGCGCGCCTTTTCGGCTTTTAGAAAAAATATTATGGTCTCGGGTAGGTACTTTTACCTGACCTATAATGTCGGTAACTCAAAGGAAAATAAAATAGATGTAGGTAAGTACCTACTTACGCATGCAAGCTAAAAGAAAATGAAAAAGGTTGGTAAAACCTGTCTTTAAGTAGGTATTAAGTATGTACTATCTACAGCTACCACAGACTAGGTAAGTAGGCTACATATATACTTACTAAACAGATTATCTAATAGGTATAATACTTTGAATAGACAATCTAACTTTCCAACTCCACCCACCTTTCTGATTGTTAGAGATCCAAAACAGTTTAGGTGTCCCGGGACTGCAGTAGGCCAATTCACGTAATTCTTGACGCGCCGATCAAGTTGCGGTGTCCTTGCAATTAGGTTTATTTCTTCGTGCAAAATAGTATTGTTGTAATTGTTTAGGTGTCATATTTGTTCTAAAGCGCTCACGTGACGCAAATTTGACGCGGGCGTATCTGACAGCGATTGTCAAGATTACGAAAAGGCCTGTTTTGATCGAAACTTAACTGCAACTGAACTTATTTAATTACTAGCTGTAATACCCGGCTTCGCTCGGGAGTTGATATGAGGTTACGTGGTAGTTGAAATAAAAAAATAAACTATGACGTAAAAAGTAAAAAATATATATATATTGAAAACATATATATTTACATGTATTTACATTATCATGGATATATATATTTACATGTATATTTAAACATATATATTTACATGTATTTACATTTTCTCATTATTTATACTACTTGTTTATAAACAACATTTTTCATTTTATTGTCCGGGGTATATATATATAAATTTTTCGAATTTCCTACTCTTGAGCAAGCTACATAAAGCTGACCGTGAGAGAAGCAGGATTCTTTGAGGTTGATGCCACAATATTTTAAAGTTTGCCCTTGCGCTTTGTTAATTGTAAAACTAAAGGCTAATTTAATTGGAAACTGCAATCTTTTAAATTGAAATGGCAATTCAGAAGAGATCAGTGGTATTCTAGGTATAAATACTGTGTGTCCTTTGTTCTTTCCAGAAATAAGTTCAGCTTCAATGATATTATTCGATAGCTGTTTTACGATCATCCTCGTTCCATTACATAGTTTTGGGGAGTTGAGATTTCTAAGTAGTATGATTGGAGATCCAATTTTCAGACGAAGGCAGTGTAATGGCATTCCTGGTACTTGTAAAGAGTTTAGAAATTCAGTAGGGAAGTTGACACTTTCTTCAATGGTTACCATCGTGTCGATCGATTTATATACTTTCTCTTCACCAGGTATTTTCTTTAGAATATTAAAATTGATATCGTCAACAATATTATTTTTAGTGGCCAAAATTGCTCTTTGAAATAACCACTCTACGTTGGTATAGTTCTGAATAATATTTGGATAAATTTTGTCGATTAGTTCGTTTTCAGTAGTGGCTATGTTACAGAAATCACTATTGAGTTCAATGAGACCGGTCGTTTGGTCAGTAGGATATGTACCTTCGCCTATTTGTAAAAGCATTTTAGCAAAATGTGCTGTTGTTTCATCTTTTGATAATTCAACCCTCATGTTTTTTGTTAATTGCAGTATTTGTACTTCTGGCCAGAGATGTGACTTTTTTAAGCATGCATTGATCTCGTCTGCTGGTGTTGACTTGGGAATAACTGGAAGTGTTTGTCGAAAATCTCCTGAGAGTATGAGTAGAGCTCCTCCCATTATTTCAGAGTTTTTTCGCAATTCTTGTAATGTTCTGTCCATGGCTTCTAGTGATTTTTTATGGGCCATGGTGCATTCATCCCAGCAGATAATTTTAGCTTGTTTTAGAAGTTGACCCCGTCCAGATGCTCCTGAGACTTTACATACCGGGAATTGTTGTTCGGCTATATTCAACGGTAGTTGTAAGGCAGAATGAGCAGTTCGTCCTCCTTCCATAAGTGTGGCTGCAATGCCGGATGATGCTAGTGCCAGTGCGATGTGTTTTTTAGCACGTATTTCCGCCAGTATTAGATTTATTAGAAACGTTTTACCGGTGCCTCCTGGTGCGTCCAAGTAAATAATTCCACCAGTGTTGTTATTTATTCGGTTCATTATAACGTTGTAAATTGTTTTTTGATTGTCATTGAGGAGTGGTTTATTGTGAGCAATGTATTCAAGTAGTTCATTGACGTTGTAGCTTTTTTCCTTTGTAATTTCGTAGTTTAGCATACTGAAAGCATTTCTTTGTGGTGCTGGCATTCCAAGTTCTACTAAGGTCCGGTTATTTATTGCTAAGCATTTATCTTCTAAGCGAATGAGTGTTTCATTGAAGATGTTGTCACTGAATTCTATAGTCAGTTCTGGATTAGCTTGTCGGATTTGGTACAATATATCATCACTCATACTCCTTTTGAAAGAGTCCCATAGCTGTTTTGGGTTTGATGGGTTACATGTTGTTAGAATTATGGCGAATAACTCTCGAATTTGTTCAGCTGAAGCTGTGAGTGTGGCTTCTTGTAGTGTTAATTCCCAGTGGTTATCGTTTTCCAATAATCCTAAGCGTTGACATGCTTCTCTGTACGTCTGGCATAGGTAGCCGTCAATAGTCCTGAGATCTGTGAAACTTGTTGGTCCTCGTATTTCGTGTAACAACATCCGGAGATAGAAACATTCGGCATTGTTTGGATGTACAGTGTATACTCGACCTATTGTGTTAGTTTTCATTATTTCTGGATGACCCTCTTCTGGCATTCCTTGTTTTCGTCGTTGAAAAATTTTTCTTGTTTTGTCCCACGTATAATAAATAGGGACGTCGACATACAGTAACGTCTTTGCGAATGGATCCGTTTGGCAAAGTTGGAAAAAAGCTGTTAATGTTGTGTTCTGAGGTGGTTCGCTTGCAATTTTTCTAGCCGAGTCTTTTGTGAAGTAAACTCTCTGTCCATTCTCCAAATGTACTGCTAGATGTTGCACAGCTGGTTCGCGTTCGTGTATGGGAAAACTAAAAATCCTCCACGCTGCTTCGTTACTGTTGATGTATCTTCCCATTTGGTACATGAGTATCTCATCATTTCTGTTATTTTGTTCGCTATTTTGGACTATTTGAAATACTGCCATATCACTACCTTTGTTTACGTACTTACATATATATTTAATAGATTTTACTGAATTGCAATATTCAACGTTTATGTGTGCTTGGAACATTTTAGAAAGTAGTGGGTTATATGGTACTACCCATTGATTATCTATTTCCAGTTCATCTCTGCCTTGTATTCGTATTTTTGCTGTGAAACCACCGTTTTTCGGTGATCGTCTTCTATATTTGGGATAGCCGTCATCTTCAGTTTTTGTATCGTCTACGTATGGTTTTGGATATTTTTTTGTACATTTTCCATCACGCATGCATGGCGCATTAAAGTTTAATGGTCCACATGGTCCGTGAATCATGTTTTTCACTACTATGCTGTATAGTTCCGGATCTTTTTGTGGATTGGGAAATTCAGCTTGGATGATTTTGTCGATATCCGTGAGATAAATTTTATCGTGTAGCCATATGAGATTGTGTGAGTGAGGTAATCCTCGTTTTTGCCACTCGATTGTATACATCCAGCATCTAACGGTTCCAAAGATGTGGTATTTTGTGATGACTTCAATAAATCTTATTTGTTTTTGTCGAAAAACTCGGGCTATTATGTCGTGTCGATCCATGGAGGTTTGTCCATATTTTAGTTGTTCTTTGATTTCTGGCCATGATGAGTTGCATGTAAATGTTATGAAGAGATCAGGTCGTCCATATTTTCTTACGTAGGTCATGGCATCTTGAGTATATTCGTGCATATGTCTTGGACTTCCTATGTATGATGAGGGTAAGATTACCATTGTTCCAATATCGTCAATATTGCCGTCATTTATGATCGCATCTCGAAGGTGGATGTATTCTTCTGTGCGTAGTTTCTTCTGATTCAGTCTTATGTAAAGCATCCGTTCTGCTTCTATTTTTGCGTACATATCTACCAGAAATTGTTGGAATAAACGGCGAGTGTTGAGAATGTGATTGTATATTTCATTGTCTCTGATCATTAAGCGGTAAGCATAGAACTCCTTGGAAGTGACTTTTTTGTTTGTTTCTATGCCTGTTTCAGGATGAATTTGTTTTATATTGAAATGATAACCGTCCTCTCCGTGCAGAAATATTAAAGGATATTGAAGAGAATCATATGAACGGTGTGTCTCTGCAATGCGTTGTAGTCCTTTTCTTCTTCGTTGTAAAATTATGTCACGGCTTGTATTTTCATTGTCCACAATTACGATGGCGACTTCATCTATCTGAGGTGCATTAAATCTACGTTCGTGTTCTCCACGTGGTCTTTTATCGGCTCGAATCACAATTTTATAGTCATCAGAAATCATGCGATCTAGTGTTGTTTTGAATATGTAAATCAGTTGATTGTATTTGTGTAAGATCCTCTGTACATCTTGGATTATTTCGCGTTTCAATCCATTAAAATGTGTACTTCGTTGATCAATTTCTTGTTCTTCATTTCCAATGAAATATACTTGCAGAAATTTATAGTCATCGTTAGGCATTGGTAGTAACGATCCTATTTTGTGATAAATTTGCCCTTGAATTGAAAATACATATTCAAATTCATCTCTATTAGTGTTAGTCGAAGTAACACCGAAAGAAGTCATTTGAAAGCAGGAGTTGTATGATCTTATATTTTGAAGAAAGTGTTTTGATTCTGGTGTTTCCCCGGTCATGTAATGTAGAAATTCCTGCGGAGGTGCTTCCAGTGGTGGTAATCGAATTTTTCCATTCATGCAACAGAGACCTGGTGTTTCTTTACTGAATTTTTTCGCGTGGCAAAATTGGCAAATGTTATTCATTTTTCCGATCACAACATATTTATGATTGTAATATTTCTTCGTCGATTCGTAGTGGAATGCTTCCTTTGTTAGATTATCTTTTAAAATTCTCGATTCTTCAATAGTTTTATTTTCGCTTCTTTCTTCGCTTTTTCCGCTTCTCAGGGTGCTCATTCTGGTTCGTTGATTTTGTAAACGTGCTTCGCGCTGTTCTTCCGTTTCATTTCTTCGATATTCTTTTTGTTTCCGCCGTTTCGCTGCAGAACTGGCAAGATCTCCACCTCTTTTACGTCTAGGCATTATATTCTGTAAAATATAAATTAAATGAACATTTTATAGACAAATATATTATTACGTAAACGTGGGGCACGTTGAGACAAAGAAAACAAAATTATTTAATCTTCAAGCGGTCGCGCGATATTTTGTTTACGGCCAAAGTATATCGATTCAACGCCGCGCGACTACTTGAAAGTTAAGGAAATTACAATTAAAAGAAAAGAAAAAAAAACCATTAGAATTAATTAAATACATTATTAAAAATACTCACATTTAATATTTCACAATAAAGGCTCACAGATAACTTTTTTTTTTCTTCACTTCAAGATCATGAATTAATTAAACACACTATTAAAAATACTCACACGTGATACTTCAAAATAAAGGCTCACACAGGTAACTTCTTTCTTTTTCGTTTCGAAGTGGCTTGTTCCGCTGTTCAAATCGAATTAATTCTGGCGGGCGACACCGGGCTCTTATATATTCAGAAAGCTAGGCTCTAGGGTATTCCAGAAAGTTGGCTTTATGGAGACTATACACATGAAGTGTATAGTTGGCTCTAAGATATTCGAGAAAGATGGCTCTAGGATATTCAAGAAAGTTTGGGAATATTTACTTTCTCACACCTTCTAGGTATAGAATGTTCTCGACGTTATCGTTCGCCGTAACAATAGGTTTTGCAGCTGTAGCATACGCAGTAAAGGCGCGAAATTTAAAAACTTAAATTTTAAAATGTTTTCAGAAGTAATTTGAATAACTAAAATGATATCGCTTTAACTCCAACATATAAGTTAGCTACTGCTGTATAAATACACAAAATTTAATAACTTTATTATGGTAACAAATGTAATTTAAGACTTTATTGAAATGAGAATTTTAAATTTCGCGCCCCAAATAATCGTTCTTTTAAGTCCATATTGTGTACAATGAATGAAGTTCAACTATTTGACAACAGATGGCGCGACTACACTTACTTTCCAAGTTGAAGGGTTGGAAAAGCCCTTATATCTTTAAAAACACACCCTTTAGGTTAAAACGGGAACTTTCTTGTTCGAGGGGGGATAAAGGGCTATCACACTATATAAGTCCCTTTATCGTGATGGGACTCCTTTTTAAGTTTTATCGGCACGCACATTTTATCAACTTAGTTTTATTGATTACCATTGTTCCAATATCGTCAATATTGCCGTCATTTATGATCGCATCTCGAAGGTGGATGTATTCTTCTGTGCGTAGTTTCTTCTGATTCAGTCTTATGTAAAGCATCCGTTCTGCTTCTATTTTTGCGTACATATCTACCAGAAATTGTTGGAATAAACGGCGAGTGTTGAGAATGTGATTGTATATTTCATTGTCTCTGATCATTAAGCGGTAAGCATAGAACTCCTTGGAAGTGACTTTTTTGTTTGTTTCTATGCCTGTTTCAGGATGAATTTGTTTTATATTGAAATGATAACCGTCCTCTCCGTGCAGAAATATTAAAGGATATTGAAGAGAATCATATGAACGGTGTGTCTCTGCAATGCGTTGTAGTCCTTTTCTTCTTCGTTGTAAAATTATGTCACGGCTTGTATTTTCATTGTCCACAATTACGATGGCGACTTCATCTATCTGAGGTGCATTAAATCTACGTTCGTGTTCTCCACGTGGTCTTTTATCGGCTCGAATCACAATTTTATAGTCATCAGAAATCATGCGATCTAGTGTTGTTTTGAATATGTAAATCAGTTGATTGTATTTGTGTAAGATCCTCTGTACATCTTGGATTATTTCGCGTTTCAATCCATTAAAATGTGTACTTCGTTGATCAATTTCTTGTTCTTCATTTCCAATGAAATATACTTGCAGAAATTTATAGTCATCGTTAGGCATTGGTAGTAACGATCCTATTTTGTGATAAATTTGCCCTTGAATTGAAAATACATATTCAAATTCATCTCTATTAGTGTTAGTCGAAGTAACACCGAAAGAAGTCATTTGAAAGCAGGAGTTGTATGATCTTATATTTTGAAGAAAGTGTTTTGATTCTGGTGTTTCCCCGGTCATGTAATGTAGAAATTCCTGCGGAGGTGCTTCCAGTGGTGGTAATCGAATTTTTCCATTCATGCAACAGAGACCTGGTGTTTCTTTACTGAATTTTTTCGCGTGGCAAAATTGGCAAATGTTATTCATTTTTCCGATCACAACATATTTATGATTGTAATATTTCTTCGTCGATTCGTAGTGGAATGCTTCCTTTGTTAGATTATCTTTTAAAATTCTCGATTCTTCAATAGTTTTATTTTCGCTTCTTTCTTCGCTTTTTCCGCTTCTCAGGGTGCTCATTCTGGTTCGTTGATTTTGTAAACGTGCTTCGCGCTGTTCTTCCGTTTCATTTCTTCGATATTCTTTTTGTTTCCGCCGTTTCGCTGCAGAACTGGCAAGATCTCCACCTCTTTTACGTCTAGGCATTATATTCTGTAAAATATAAATTAAATGAACATTTTATAGACAAATATATTATTACGTAAACGTGGGGCACGTTGAGACAAAGAAAACAAAATTATTTAATCTTCAAGCGGTCGCGCGATATTTTGTTTACGGCCAAAGTATATCGATTCAACGCCGCGCGACTACTTGAAAGTTAAGGAAATTACAATTAAAAGAAAAGAAAAAAAAACCATTAGAATTAATTAAATACATTATTAAAAATACTCACATTTAATATTTCACAATAAAGGCTCACAGATAACTTTTTTTTTTCTTCACTTCAAGATCATGAATTAATTAAACACACTATTAAAAATACTCACACGTGATACTTCAAAATAAAGGCTCACACAGGTAACTTCTTTCTTTTTCGTTTCGAAGTGGCTTGTTCCGCTGTTCAAATCGAATTAATTCTGGCGGGCGACACCGGGCTCTTATATATTCAGAAAGCTAGGCTCTAGGGTATTCCAGAAAGTTGGCTTTATGGAGACTATACACATGAAGTGTATAGTTGGCTCTAAGATATTCGAGAAAGATGGCTCTAGGATATTCAAGAAAGTTTGGGAATATTTACTTTCTCACACCTTCTAGGTATAGAATGTTCTCGACGTTATCGTTCGCCGTAACAATAGGTTTTGCAGCTGTAGCATACGCAGTAAAGGCGCGAAATTTAAAAACTTAAATTTTAAAATGTTTTCAGAAGTAATTTGAATAACTAAAATGATATCGCTTTAACTCCAACATATAAGTTAGCTACTGCTGTATAAATACACAAAATTTAATAACTTTATTATGGTAACAAATGTAATTTAAGACTTTATTGAAATGAGAATTTTAAATTTCGCGCCCCAAATAATCGTTCTTTTAAGTCCATATTGTGTACAATGAATGAAGTTCAACTATTTGACAACAGATGGCGCGACTACACTTACTTTCCAAGTTGAAGGGTTGGAAAAGCCCTTATATCTTTAAAAACACACCCTTTAGGTTAAAACGGGAACTTTCTTGTTCGAGGGGGGATAAAGGGCTATCACACTATATAAGTCCCTTTATCGTGATGGGACTCCTTTTTAAGTTTTATCGGCACGCACATTTTATCAACTTAGTTTTATTATATATAATGATAATGATGTGAATTAGCCTACTGATCCAAATCCCAAGTCTCTTCACGGCGCTGTTGATCCTGGTGTAGAGGAGTAGCAGAGGCGGGATTGCTGTGGTGAGGTTAAGTTTTAATTAAAAATACTTAAAAATAGATAGTCCACACTTTCAGAATCATCAAGTAGGTAAATGATAAACACCCAGATTAAAAAAATATCGAATGAAGAAGGCTAGCAACATTACTGTGTTTGAAGGCAATGAATACTGTTCCTTTGCCCGAGATACAAACCAGCGTTAACCTCGGGTGTGTCAACTACATGTTTTGACAACTTATGAAGAGAACTACCCGCCCGGACCCAAAGTATCAACACTAAACGTCTCAAACACGTATCTAATTACCTACAAGGTTTGCCATTAGCAATGTATTTGTGCCATTCAGCGCTCTCAGACGATGAGGCAGCAGCACTTACTTGACCCGCGGTGTGTGAAAAGTGGAATTGCGTGAAGGTGACAACGCATGTTGCATCTCACACTAACAACCTTCCCATCTTCCAAGGCAGCAATGACATAGGTAAGTACTTACTATTGGGTCTCTTGTTGTCGTCGACTCGTGCAAAACAAGTTAATGGAGCACGCAAGTTTCAGAAAAAACATCCCGATCGATTATATCATTAGGCTGATATGACTAGCTCTCCTGCCGCAATTAAGACTTTAAATAAATCCAAGCTGGTTTCACCACCCAAAACACCGATGTGTGAAACACATGTAGGTAAGGCCGAAACGATGGATTGCAGCCACACGAAAAGTGCTATTGATTAACATAGTGTCCTTGCATGGAGAGGATAGTGATAATGTACCTACCTATACCTTTTTTAATTTTTTTATAGCATGCCCATGACAAAAACAAGCAGCAATACACGACTACGTTAAAAAAAACTACATACACAGTGCCTGTGATATCAAGGAATCGTTATTTGCAGCCTTAAAGAGATTTGCCTACTACAATAATTCAGGCGCAAGGTAAAATTAAACCTAAAGTTTATTTAAAAACGCGATATAATTGAATTTTAGAATAATATGCTGTGCATTGTGCAATAAAAATGAACTTAAATAAAGTTTTACTAATTGCATTTATTTTGTCTATGAACCCAGTGACATTATTTACTTGACAGTGAGATAAGCATCATTAGTCACTGTCAGTCATCATATGCGCTTGTCAATCTATCCGTCAAATTGAACAACAAAATTAGGTACTTAGTTGAAGTTCACGTCGGTTCTGTTTTTATTATTTAATTTGTAATAAATCCTAAAAAATAATGGCAGCGCGTAAAATGTTAAATTTGGGTGCTCTAGAGGCCTCTAAAACTGTGTTTTTGCTGTGCGACATTCAGGAAACTTTTCGACCTCATGTAAAACATTTTGAAGAAATCGTCAAAGTAGCCAATAAAATGGTATGTTTAATCAAGATTATTACGTAATATTTTGTTACTATCGGATTATAATCTATTCATATGACTTGCAAGTGGTTCTAAATTCATCTTGAATAACAATTATATAGAACGCCGGTCAAACCCGTTACCTTTCTCATGACTTAAAAAAACAAATATTTAAAATATCAGAATAACTTTTAGAGGACTTTGGCCGCTACCAATAATCTCTTACTAAGTATTATGATATTCTAGAAAAGCTTTTTACTTACTTTGTTGTGATTAAAATAACTTTAAGAAACTTTTAGATTTAAGTTTTAGTAAACTTCCTGTCGTGTCACCTTAGACACGAAAAGAAGTGATGATGTTCCCTAGTCGCTGCCACCATTCTTTATTCTTCCACTCTTTCTGTATCTTGCAGATATTCTATTGATGCTTGTAAAGTAGCAATAGAAAACGAATACTCCCATTTCCTTTAGCACAGCCAGTGATAATCAGGCTCTTGAGACTGTTTAAGTCTTGCTTGACTGTCTCCTCAAAGAACTTAAAGACTGCCTTCAAGCAAGCCTTAGAAACATTTTGAAGATTCATTTTGACATACATAGGTACTAGCTTTTCACCAGCTACACCACCGCTCATAATAATATTTGTCGCACAAAACCTCTTTATGGGCAATCATATAATACATATCCTATGGCCTTCCCCAGATCTCAAACTATCTCCATACCAAAATTCATCCCAATCGGTTTATTATTGTAGGCATAAAAGAGGAACAGACAGATGGAGTTACTTTAGCATTTACAATATTAGTGAAAATTTGATATAATTTAGTTTTGTGAGAAAAGTGCCCGGCCTTTGAACAACATTTTCCAAGACATGTGACATCAACGAAGGTAATTTAGGATAGATGAAGGCTTAATGACAAAACTGAACTTAAGATAGTTTACAAAAGACCTGGGCCCTGTTTCTAACGCTTTAGACATTTAACTAATAGACAAATGTCGATAAAATGTCAAGAATCTCATGAAATCCTTAATTATTTTTAATATAAGTCTATTAGAGGCCCTGTGTCCAAACATGGGACTCTACTCAACTTTTTTTCTTAGGATCTATTATTGGCTATGACATGAAATGCCCAAATTTTTTTACTGAAGTAAACTTGAATCCAAAATAATTACCCTATTTGTTAAAATGTTTTCAGATGGAAGCAGCCAAACACTTCAACATCCCAGTTTACGTCTCCGAACAGTACCCCAAAGGTAGGTTACAAAGTAAATAGGAGACCTCATCATAGAAAGCACATGAAAGATGCTTCAGCAAGGTAGAGAGATAATTTATGAAAGATTGGTGGCTGTTACTTGATGTGATAAGCCAAAGACAGGGTGTTTTCAATTATTATTCAAGAGGATATTTAGTACTAGCTGCCTCGATCTTCACACAGAATATTTCTGACCTTTCAAACCTTCCTTTCCTTTCCTAAAGCAGCGTTGGCGCAGGGGTAGGGGCCTCGCCTTAGAAAAATAAGGTTGCGGATCGAATCCTGGTCTTGCCGACACAATGCTCAATATCGGTGAAAGAAAACATCGTGAGAAAACTGGCATGTCTAAGAACTAATCATTTGAGGACTTATGTCATCCACCAACCCACACTTGGCCAGCATGTGTGAATTAAGGCCTAAACTCGAAGACCCATGCCCAGCAGTGAGACACTAAAAAGGGTTGAAGTGATGTGAAGTGAAACCTTCCTTGGACCTGAACAAGCATTTCTAAACCAAAATCAGGCAAATTGGTTTAGCCGTTATCAAGTTATTGCCTGTCTGTGTTTGGATAACGCCTTTACAGACCAATCTTGAAGCAGATATCTTTATTTAATAGTTAAAATTATTCTCAGCTAAAATGGTGATGTCAATTTTTAGTTTAAAGTTTTTACTTAAGTATGTGTCAAGTAGTGACCGAGCGAGCTACGGAAAGGGTTATGCTCGGAGTCTGTTTGAAGTATTCAATATGCAATGAAGTGATCTGATTTCTAATGTAATCGACATAGCCCATCGGATTAGTTAGCTTATGTGGCAGTGGACCGGTCATATCTGCGGCAGAACTGATAACCACTGCGGTAAATGTGTTCATGAGTCAAGACCATAGAGCAAACATAGCATAGGACGCGGTCAGACCGGTGGAGTGACGACCTCTGCATGGCAGCTGGCAAGAACTGGATTAGAAGAGCCGTGGATTGTTCTTAGTGGTTTAGAGAGGCCTATGTCCAGCAATACTGACTGATGATAATGTGTCAATTATTCTCAACATATTTCTCTATGTTTCAGGTCTGGGTCACACAACCAATGACATCAAGGTCTCTGACGCTGCGATGGTGTATGAGAAGACCAAGTTTTCCATGTATACTCCTGAGCTGCAGGAGCGGTTGAAGTGTGACGTGCCGAGCTTGGCTTCTGTCGTTCTATTTGGACTTGAGGTATGTTTTACTGTTATTTTTTAATTTTTTAAATAGGCACAACTTACCTAGGTACTTGTTAATAAGAAATGAATTGCCCTTGTTTTATCTATTTTATTTCAACCCTCTTTAGTGTCCCACCGCTGCGCACGAGTCTTCTCTCAACTATCTTATGAGTTGATAGAATTTAGGACATAATCCACATACGTTGGCCAAGTGCGGGTTGGTGGATGTCACATGTCCTCGTGACTGAATGATTAGTTCTTAAGACATGCTGGTTTTCTCACGATATTTTCCTTTACCAATATTGAGCAGCGGCGATGGAACAATTTACACAAACATGTGTGAGAATTTATATTTCTTCGCGACCTTAAATTTCTAAGGAGATGCCCGTACCGCTGCGCCAGCGCTGCTTTATTAAAATAATGTTTCCTCAATTCCAGACGCATGTGTGCATAGAACAGACTGTGATTGACCTGCTAAGCAATGATATCAATGTGCATGTGCTAGCGGATGGTGTTTCATCCAGATCTCTGATGGACAGGAGTTTAGCACTACAGGTGTGTATACGCATCGCTACATTGATTAACATACAGACATATTTAGCTTAAATTGAACAAGACGTCTATCAATCAATCAAAAGACCAACCACCAGACAAAGCCGCAATGCCATGCGTACTGCAGGACGCCTCTAAAATGATGTCAACATACTATACGTTTCAAATAAGAATAGGACTGGACTTGCGGCTATATAAGTAGTAGATATTTTATTATGTATGTCAAGACAAACAGACGTGTTCATCACACAAATATCTGACTTGGGTGGGAATCGAACCCACGACCTGCGGCGTAAAAGACAAGTATCTTAACGACCACGACTGTCGATTACAGTCCATCAAATCTAAGAAGTACCGTTTGACAGTTCTAAACGTAGTACATTTAGAATTTTATTTTTGTATGAAAATTGTTTATGTTATGTTAAATTAATTTAGCTTCCTAATTCAATTACATATTTTACAGGAAAGCTAATAAAAATAGTATGAATTACGCCTCTATAAAGCTAATTTAATAGAGAACAGTGAAACGTCAAACGGTACCTCTTAGATTTGTTCAATTGACGGGCCGGTGGCGTGGTCGGTAAGATACTTGCTTTTCACGCCGCAGGTCGTGGGTTCGATTCCCACCCGAGACAAACATTAGTGATGAACATTTGTGTTTGTGTCGAGTCTGGGTGTAAATATCTATTTTAAGTATTTATTTACAAAAGAAAAGTATTTTAAGTATAGTATATACCATTTATCTGGTTTCCATAACACAAGCTCTGCTTAGCTTGGGACCAGATGACCGTGTGTGTTGATGTCCCAAAATATTAAAAAATTAAAAATATTAAATTGTAAATACTCGCATTTTTTTTAAATATTTCTGGGTAGATACTTGCATGAATCCTGCATGTTTACTGCTTACAAATGTCTTGTTTCCTTCCAGCGCATGCAATCCTTAGGCTGCTTTATAACTACTTCGGAGAATGTGCTGTTCAAGCTTATGAAGGATAAACAGCATCCGCAATTCAAACACATCTCAAAACTCAGTAGAGAACCTACCAGCGATACATTTGTACAGAGTGCGTCTGATCTCAGATCCAAATTGTAACAACATGAAATATGAGATTTTAATCAACAAATAATAACCCGTCATTCATAAACGTCTTTTATGCTCATTATAACTAAAATAGGTTTATAATTCGGTTATCTTTGTCTGTCATCTTGACATTTATACTAGTAAGAAAGAGACAAAGTCCAATTTAACTCAACAGTCTTATGAGATTTTTATGAATAAGGCCGTTGTTCTTTCTTAATACGGTGTAAGATCTAGTAAGATCGTCCTTCCCCCATTTTTCTTGCTGCCATGTCGATGTTTCTTGGGATCGTCTACTAAAAGCTTTTGTAGACGATCCTTTTGGTGTTAACTTAAGGCCACGGTACACTAGGGGACAGATAATAATTATAGTTGCGCAACATGGCGTTAAACTACTATATGAAATGTATTTTTATAAGTATTTTATTAATATTACACTTCAACCCTTTTTAGTGTCCCACAGCTGGGCACGGGTCTTCTCTCAACTATCTTACTAGTTGAGAGAGTTTAGGCCTTAATCCAAACACCCCGGCCAAGTGCGGGTTGGTGGATGTCACATGTCCTCGAATGATTAGTTCTGAGACATGCCGGTTTCCGCACGATGTTTTCCTTCACCGATATTGAGCAGCGGCGATGAAACAATTCACACAAAGATGTGTGGGTCCTGCTGGGATATTGTCCGTCACACATTGTCTGTCGTTAACTATTCATGCAGTTTATTGGGGACAAAAGACAAAACAACCGGATTTATGTCATATATGTTGTGGGGTATGTCACAAGACACTTAGCAACGTTTCAGCGTCACGTAGATTTGGTACTGCAGGTCATCTTAGCAAAATGTCCCCAAGTATGGTTAGTAGTGGGTTTTAAGTATACTCTTGAGGATGAAAGGAGCCACATTTGATGATAATGTTGACGTAAGAATCAGGACATTGGTTATGTTGCGTGATACTATAGACCGACCGTTTAACTCGCGTATCGCCTATCGCCAAGATTCTGACTCCTCAAGCTGCACAGACAGTGATGATGATTCAAGCGATATGAATATTAGTGACGAATAGTCTTACATTACTTTTATTTGTGGTTAAATAGTTCTATATGAGATTTAATTAATGTTTTATGACTTTGTACCTCAGATGGCGATACGCGAGTTAAACGGTCTATCTATAAATAAAGTTGCATGTTGCAGTGACTAATAGATTTAGTGTTACGCGTCATGTTGCAAAGTATAACTTCCCCTACTGTATCCTGTTTCATAGATAAAAATCTTTTGTGCTGTCGCGTAGTTAGGTGCTTGATCCTCTTGGTTTTTGTACTTTCGTAATAAAAATAACTTTTCTTGTATATTTGTTTTACTGCATGCTTCTTGCGGCACCTTACGTCGCTTTAGTCTGCCAACGGAACTCTAACCGGACCGTAACATCTACCGATTACATAAGTCTCTAAAGCGTGTACGCAATAAAGAATAAAATCGTTAGTCGCATCTCACGACTCTATATCCTAGTCAGTGTGAGTATTGTCGCGTATTTGTATGGGAGTTAAGAGCGCCGCCACGTGCCGTTGCTTACCTAGTTAAATTAAAAATAATAATATTCTGGGACACACCCGGTCATCTGGTCCCAAGCTAAGCAGAGCTTGTGTTATGGAAACCAGATAACTGGTATAAACTATACATGTAATACTTTTATTTTGTAAATATATACTTATAATAGATATTTACACCCAGTCTCGACACAAACACAAATGTTTGTCACTAATGTTTGTCGCGGTGGGAATCGAACCCACGATCTGCGGCGTGAAAATCAAGTATCTTACCGACCACTCCACCGGCCCGTCCAAACAAATTGTCTCGAAACACTACAACATTATTGCGTTACATAGATTGAGCATGCACGTCAGTAAGTACCCTTAGTATCTACGAGTTGTCAGTACAAAAAAAGTTTCCGAATACAATCAGCAACATGCCAAGATAAGTTGTAATAAAAAATATCTACAAATTATTTAACCTATTTTGCTTTTATTCAAAGTATTTTACTTCCTTTCAATGAATGTTTTCAGTGAAAATATTGAATTTGAAATGGAATTTTGACAGGTTCAAGATAGTATTGGCAAAATTTTTTTCGTAAATACCTACTAGGAGACGAAAAACGCTCCCTAGTGTATCCATGGCCTAAAGGAAACAAATACCATACATACAAATTGACGTTTAGACGCGATAATAGTTTAGAGTGTCTTGAAGATAAATGACATATTTAAATCATTATTCGTCAGGGACATATATTTTCTCTTTTTTTTCTTACGAATAATGAATATCTACTAAAAAAGAGTAAGCAGTGCGACCCATCAGTGTCAAACATGGACATTGCTCAGTAAACGCTGTGAGTACCTACCGGAGGCTACCCACACTATTGATTATCAGCCATGTCCACATTCCCATCTGTATGCCCATTGGTGACCAAATATTGTTGCAAGCAAATAAAAAAGTATTGTAAAGGACACTTCAGGCAGTAGCTCTTTAGTCTAGCGCTCTATGACAATAGGCTCGCTTCTTACGTATGACATTTAAATACAACTATATCTGGGTAATATTTACCTCTGCCTACCCTCTCGGGTAATACTGTGAGCGTTGTTGCTATACTTACACGATTAAGTATTTATTGTTTCCAGCGTCTCCAAACAATCGGCTGCTTCGTGGGAACTTCAGAGAACGTGCTATTCAAGCTGCTAGGTGACAAAACCCATCCATCGTTCAAGCAGATCTCTAAACTAAACATACAACCTACTCCTGATGAGTTCGGAGCTACATTGAAAAGTAACAAATTATAAAAAAAAAACAAGAATAGACAAGATGACTTCAATTTTTTTTAGGTTATTTAGTTCTGTCCTTGGGTCTCAAACTGTCTCCATACCGAATTTCATCCAAATTGGTATAGTAGTATTGGCGTGAAAGCGCGACAGACAGTTAATTTCGCATTTCTAATATTAGTAAGGAGTCGATACCATAGAATACCTTTTTTCAATATTTTTTTCTAATTTGACCAAATAAATAGTATGTTTTGTGGCGAGTGTCATGAATACGATTATTACCCCTAGTTTCCACTAGCGAAACATTCACAAGAAAACATATTGCTTGCTCTGTCTATCTCTATCAGTTAGGGATGAGTAGAAAGAGATAAAACTGAGCTTGTATCATGTTTTGTTGTGAAATGCAAATACCCAGCTAGAATAATATTGGCACTAAGGAAAATATGTAAATACTTTAATCTTTATTCTTGGATTAAAAATAAAACATAGGTTTACACAAACAATATAATAGTACCCTACAGCAATAACGTCATAATTCAAACATCGAGATTTGTTAAAAACGTTTAAAGTTTAAAGTTTTTTTTAAGAATGCTGTTAACATTACTTTTTTTGTTATTGGTGCTGTCACACGGCTGTTCAAAAATGTTTACAATGTAAAACGTTTTCATCTTCAGTAATGTTAGTAAACATTTCTAAACAAAATAGTTAACAAATTGTATCAAATAGAACATTTATAATTTGCGGCGACAGCAGGGTATGCGGAGAGTGCTGAGACCGGTCTAAAGTTCCACTAACTTATGTTGATTTCATATTTGCAAATGTTATTAATATTTGTAAACACTTTCCATCATACACTGATGAAAAATGTTTACAAATATTGCGGAGCACTCAAAAAACAGATTGTAACAAATCCTAACATTTGAAAATGCTTGGAAATATTTTTAAGCAGCATTGTGATGAATTATCTAATTATTTTCAAATTAGTTTTTGTCCTGATTGGTATTATTCAATATTTTGCAATTTAATATAAAAACTATTTTTTAACATTTAGCATTTATTGCGTTGTACCTACTCAAAACTAAAAATAAAAACAATTTCATCTTTAAACAACTGATTTAAAATAAAAACTAATGTTTTTCCTATCGCACAGTGAACGACGTGTCACCTACTAAAAGAATAAGGAAATATAATTTATGTGTAAACCTAACTTTAAGAGTTAATTAAAACAATTGTACATAATAATTGGAATTATATAATATATATTATTAATTTAATTGTTTTTATTTCAACAGCGACCATTTCAGCTGCTCCTTCGCCGATTGTAATACCTGAAAATGTAAAAATACTAACATATAGAATGTATTGTATTACACAATAATACATAGGTAAATTTACCTTAAATTTTATTATTTTTAAAGAAAGTATTTTCGTCTCTCAAAATTTGCTGTGCCCTAATTATTGTGACATTACATAACAAAGGTCTTAAGAATTGTGACGTTTTATTTTTTGTGACATAATTATATATTATTTTAACTGTCACCCATAAACATTGTGGAATATGCAAATATAGTATTGAGTATAATGTATACAGGGTGACTTCTATGTCATGACCTTGGATCATATTTTAGTGACAACTATAAATTGTTAAATTTTCACTAAATATCATCCGACCCCCAATGTTTTTTTAGCTAAGAGCACTCCCGACTAATTCACTTTGCAAACAAAAAAATCAAAATCAGTTCATCCGTTCTGGAGCTACGATGCCACAGACAGACACACACAGACACTTCAAACTTATAACACGACGTGTCGTTATGAGTTGGAGGTTAAAAACAGCCTTTAAAAAATGTTACAACTTTAATATTTCAACAAAATCTGAAAACCTGGTCCACCAGAAAAGTATACCCTTTGAAACAATTATCAAAATCGATCTACCTATAGATCAAACTTACAATTTATTTACGCGATAACATTATTATCGCGTTACATAGGTACATTGAAAAAAGTCTAATTGAGAAGTCGGTTGAAATAACATAAATCGGTGATATCAACAGTAGAAAGTTGATAAAAATCTACATAAGGCTTCTATACTAGAAGCTACCTTTCTGCCACTCTCTGTGACACACACACAACAACGGTCTGCGACACACACTACACCGCAGAAACTGTTATGCGCACGCGTTCCCCCCTGCCGAATTCTCTGTACCTGAACAGTTTGTATGCATAAACTGTTCATGTTTTGTGTTTGTGTGTAGCCTTTAGTTACGTGTGCATTTGTAAAGACGCTTCAACTTTTTTTAAGTGTACGTGACCATGTAATAGTGTGCTGTACGTAGTTACCTCGCTTTCTCCAAACAATTTAGTACTAGAAGTTGCATATAACACTTCCCTGTTAAATGTTCAAAGGTTCTACTCATCAAAGGACAAAGGACTGGTTAGAACTTAGTCAGTACATTTTACAAATTTAATACATGTATAACAACAATTATACGATACTTAAATGTTAAACTTAAAGTCACTTCTTTCAACTTTTCCTACATTTTTTTTCAGTCATGAACTTGTCACGGTCTCCATACCTGTTATTCTGATAGATAACCTAGAGAAACTAGATATTACCATAAGCTTGATATTAATAATAATAATAACCATTTATTTCAGGCTACAAGGCCCTTAAAATATAACACTATGAAAAAATACAATATTAAATTTCATCAAATCTACTATAAATACAATATATATTTTTTTAATATTACTCCTTAACCTCTCGAATGCCTTATGTACCGATGGGGTGTCTAAGACATTTAAAACACTTTGTTTTATATTATACAAGTGACAAGAAATTGCAAGTGAAAACGAGATTTGGGCATTTGACTCATTACAAGATGAAATTTTCGTGCTTTAAACGTTAAAAAAAATACAGTGAAGTTCCAAACATTCCACAGGATGATATACTGTCATTGACTCGGTTGTGACATTTTTCGTACATCTTGGCGAAAAGATGTGACTAACCTCTCTTGAAATCGGCTTAGCTTAGATGAACCTTTACGACTTCCCCGAATATGGAATTTACGAATTTGCGATCATTGTTAGTATTTCACGAATTTATTAACGCTACTTGTATCATTAAATACTGTCAAAAACCACCACACATATACTGGGCTTGTATATACAAGCCCAATTATATTTTTAAGATTCCACACTACATAAAATATTATGTAGTTAGTACAAACAAGCCTCAAAAACAATTAGAAAAACTACATCCAATTAAGGTAGGTCGAAAAATCAATGCAGCAATAGAGGGTATGTGAAATACAGAGAAAAAATAAATAAAAAATAAAATGTTAGTAAATAAAATTTAATAAGCAATAATAATATCTACAATAATAACAATAGTACTGTATGGCAATTATCTATGTCCCCTGGTTTCTTACATATTCATAATGTTCTGTAGGATCTGAAATTTTGAATAAAACAAATTCAATAGGAAAATTTTAGTAAATCTTTGATGTGGCCCAAATTTAAAAAAATATGAATACTTAAATAATTATTTTACTTTTAAGCCAATCCGTTTTTGAGTTATGTTAACACAAACACTTGAAACCTTGTTCATTTAATAATAAAATCATTGCAATAACTTTCTAATTATTTTGTACGAAATAAACTTAACATTTTTTTTATTACCCATTAATTATTATTATTTTGTTTCCAATAGGTACAATATTACGAAAAAATTAAAAATTAAAAAAAAAATTAAAATTATTCTTACTTTTTCATGTAAATACTTTTCAACATACACCCTGTACCGTTATTATGCATAACAAAGAAATAAATTCAATCAATATGAACATAGCCTAAATTCTAAGGCGAGATCTAACCAAACGCATTGTCAGTCCTCACTGTAAACGCGCGTTATGCAGTTATTTAGTTTTATTTAAGATCTCGTTTACACCGAAACACGCTATACTCTGCGTAATGCTTTGTCGAAGTTAGCATAATACTATGCGTTTCATATGAGAATAGGATTGGAAATCCGCCATCTTGGACCGGAACGCGCAACAACCTCACATTTGTTTAGTACAGTTAGCAAAAATATTTCTTCAATATAATAATCACATCTAGATGAAAATAAAATAAAAATGCGTATATCTTACTGCCGTTCGACTAAAATTGGACATTTGGAGTAGAATATTTAGGTACCAACACATTTTATTAACTTCCGACGGCAAAATGCGGTGTTATAAGTTGAAACGTGTGTTTTATGCGCGTAAAAGAATTTGTGTAAATTTACTTAAGTAGTATACACATATAGTACATTGTAACTACATACATATGTAAAGTTTTTACATAAATCAGTTTTCCGTAGACTTCAAAATAATATTATTGTCTGTGGTTTGACATTTTGTGCTGGCGCTACTTCTGCTTGGTTGTTTGTATGAAGTTAGCCGCGAGTCCAGTCCTATACTTATTTGAAACGCATAGTAATATGCGTTATAAGTTTACGAGCAAACGTTTGGTGTGAACGATGCGTAAGAGTTAGTATTTAGTATAAAACTTCAAACATTACCAAACCAAACTTAACAAACAAACACACACACACACATAACAAAAACAAATTAATATACTAGAGATAGTAACTCTTAGTTCACATAGACAAGAAATGCACAAGAAAAAAAGGTTTCAAATACTGTGTCTCTTTCGCTCAGGAATCTGTTTGACAGTACTCATTACATATTTTGTTGTGCAGTCCAATTGTACTTATTTAAACGCTAATCGCACAGATATGGAGTAAAACGGACATATAAAACCGTAGAACGATGGAACCGCACATGCGAACATGCGCTACATTTTGAAATAGTATAACCCGCGCCGATGAAGACACACATCTTAAATGTCGGCACTAATCATTCTCTCTCACTCGCACGTTATTGCTGTCTTTAGTCGCACACGTCGGTACAGTACGCAAAAAATATATATTTTAACTATGTGTTCATTATTGGGCATTAGGCTTTATATGTTCTAGAAAATTACAGAATCCGCTGTTTTTGAGTACATTTAGCATTTGGTTGACTTATTTAATAGGTACATACCAGTGGCGAAGGGTGGAAGTGTGAAAAAGGGAAGCCGGAGCAAAAACGTTCTTACATAGGAAAACTAGCTGCCACAGCGAACTTTGTACCACGTATTACTAATGTAATACGTACGTATTTTTTAATGCCACATTATACAAAAATAAAAACGAAAAATATCGTCCAAAAAAAAAAAAAATTAAGGGTGAACAACCCTTATCACTTAGGGGTATGAAAAATAGATAGTAGCCGATTCTCAGACCTACTGAATACGCATATAAAATTTGGTAAAAATCGGTAAAGTCGTTTCGGTGGTGTACGGTAACAAACATTGTGACATGGAAATTTTATATAATAGATAATATCTCTTCACTACCGTCACCGATAATTCTTGCATTTGATGCTATACTTATTTTTGTTGCTATTTAAAACTTTAAGGCGTTACATAATATATTATTAGGTACATGTAATATTGACAATTTCCTAAAGGGAAGCCAGTGGGAATCGCCTTGCATGGACTATTTACCACTGCTACATACTTAACTTGCTTATTTATTTTAAAACAACGAAAGTCTATATTAAAAATATCATTTTCCCGGAGTACCTTGTTTTGCTGACGGTCCAAACTGTCATTACAAGTATAGGCCGCCATTACAGATTCTTTTCTTTAATGGCGCGGGTTTTACTCAAATTAAAAAACAAAAAATCTAGAGGTGGCAAAAGTATCGTGCGTTAACCATTATATACTCAATAGATTATGGACCAGCTTATATGATACTTAATCGGTATCGGTTTTGAAAACAAACAGCTTTTTATTTGTATTATCGTCTTTAGAATTTAACTTTTGTGCAGTTAGCTAAGGAGCGTAAAACAGACTCAAAATCGAGCGAACTTAAAGACGGTGAATTTAATAAACCTTTGAGTCTATGACATCCTTGCCAGCCTTACCGCTAGTTTCCACTAGCGAAACATGCACAAGAAAGCATGTTGCAAGCACTATCTGTCTCTATCGTTTAGAGATGAGTAGAAAGAGATAAGACTATGCTTGTATCATGTTTTGTTGTGCAGGCAAACGCACATTTAAAATGGAGGTTTTTACAAAACCAGTCAACGAGTAAAAATCACCAATACATTTATATACAGCGTGCTAAAACATTACAGCGTGCTACCAGAACATTCTATTAATATGTTCCATTACCTGAGCGACGGTTTGTTCCCCGAGCGGCACATCCTCTGTACGGAGCGCGGCGCGACCCACGATGGACGTGGGATCCGAATCTAATATCACACTGGAAATGAAAAGAATTTATATTAATACACAGTAGAATACCTTTGCACCTATATAATAGTGAACAGCGGTGCAGCAGTACGGGCCTCGCCTTAGAAATATAAGGTCGCGTGTTCGATTCCCAGTCGGGCCCATACATATTTGTGTGAATTGTTTCATCACCGCTGCTCGGTATTGGTGAACGAAAACATCGCGAGGAAACCTGCATATCTATGAACTAATCATTAATAATAATAATAATAATATAGTGGGACATTAACACACACGGCCATCTGATCCCAAACTAAGCAGAGCTTGTACTATGGAAACAGATAACTGGTAATATACTACATATTATTATAATACTTTTCTTTTGTAAATATATATTTAAATATAGATAATTACACCCAGACGCAAGACAAACAGACATATTTAAACAAATGTTTGTCTCGGGTGGGAATTGAACCCACGACCTGCGGCCTGAAAAGCAAGTATCTTACCGACCACGCCACCGGCCCGTCAAAAAGCATTCAGGGACATGCGACATCCACCAACCAATTCCTAAAGGGAAGCCGGTTGGAATTGTGTTATACTCTTTGTCACTGCCAGATATGTATATAATAATATTTTTTTTATTATAATAATAACATAGTGGAAATACATAAAGGCCGACCGTTCAACTCGCGTATCGCCTATCGCCAAGATTCTGACTCCTCAAGCTGCACAGACGGTGATGATGATTCAAGCGATATGAATATTAGTGACGAATAGTCTTACATTACTTTTATCTGTGGTTAAATAGTTCTTTATGAGATTTAATTAATGTTTTATGACTTTGTACCTCAGATGGCGATACGCGAGTTAAACGGTCGGCCTATAAATAAATAAACTAATACATACATAGATTACACCCAGACACAGAACAATCATGCTCGTCACACAAAGATTTGTCCAGAATAAGAATCGAACCCACGACCTTCGACTTAGCAGTCCGGGTCACTAACCACTACGCCACCAGGCCAGTCATAATATAAAAAAAAAATAAAGTTATCTATGTTTCGGTACAGGGGGCCGATCAGAGGGATAGTCATCGCCAGAAAACTTATTGAGTGGGTGTGGTTACGAGCAGCAAAGCTATCTTAATCACACCATCAATTTGTTACGAAATGTAAAACCAACACAACGAGTGGTAAGACAGTTCCTAGACCGATGTTGGTCGCCTGGTCGTTGGGACGTCTGTAGAGAACTGAGGTCAGTTCGTGTAGCGACAGTCCCCACTGTATGCCCGTGCGGACCTCAGGCTACACTCTGTCGAAACGTGACGTCACGACGCGCTGCCGCCTCGCTGTCATGTATGCTACCGTACTAATGACTTCTCCGACATACGTTATAATAAAGTTATCTCCACTTACCCTCCATCACAGATTTCATCAAACGCCAACATTACAGCATCCAAGTTTTCTAAAAGCACTCGCCTCTCAACGTTCCTCCGCAGCAAGATACTCACAGACTCATACAGCGCATTCAACACTGACTGCAGAATCAACTGAAATACATTGAACATGACATACAATGAACAGTTTTACTAGCATTTACTATGGAGCACGTACTGTAAAACGCATAGATGCATTAGAAATGGACTGCATCACACTTCAACCCTTTTTAGTGTCCCACTGCTGGGCACCGGTCTTTTCTCAACTATATTATGAGTTGAGAGAGTTTAGCCTTAATCCACACACGCTGGCCAAGTGCAGGTTGGTGGATGTCACATGTCTTCGAATTATTAGTTTTTAGACATGTCGGTTTCCTCATGATATTTTCCTTCACCGATATTGAGCGGCAAAGATTCCAGATATCGATTCGAACCCGCGACCTTATTTTTCTAAGGCGAGGCCCCTGCCGCTGCACCACCGCTACTCCTCCTGACTGGACTGCATACTCCTGATGGAATACGGCCTCATGTGTCCCCGACAACTAGCAGTTGTTATGGACAACATGTGCAGAGGGAGAATACCTGAGGCTTCATAGTATCAAGGAGATGCACAAAAGATACAACCGAGTCGAAGTGCTCTGGGTCTACCAGCCCCATTTATAAGACACTAGCATTTAACTTGTGGTGTTTCTGACATTCACTCACTCAGTTAGCACTCCTTCTGGGACCGGTTGTCTATTCCTACATTGCAAAAAAACCTATGTAGTAAATAATCTACATATCATATTCTCTACTTCGCATTATGACTAAACCGCATAATGACATGGTAGCAAAATTCCTACTTTTTCAAAGGTACAGCCGAGACAAAAAACACTAGGAGATCTTTCCCACAGCTGGGCACGGGTCTTCTGTCAACTATCTTAGGAGTTAAAAGAGTTCAGGCCTTAATCCCCAAACTCTGGCCAAGTGCAGGTTGGTGGATGTCACATGTTCTTTGAATCATTCAAAGTTCTTTACGATGTTTTTCTTCACCGATATTGAGCAGTGGTGATGATACAATTCACATTCAATTGAATTAAGGTAAAACAAATTAAAATTATCTATTTTAAAAATAAACTTGATTTTAATTTTTTTTAGTCTACCAGCATCAGTATTTGGATATTATAACTATGGACAGTAAAAGATGTAATTTGAGAAGTGTAAGATAATGGTTACCTCATTTTCGTGTGAGCTGCCCATTACGTAGAAAAACAAATCAACATTGCTTTTGTAGACACAGGTCAAACCTTCCAGCATTATGATCTCAGCGTTTGCTCTGAAATATTGATACAGAAAATTTGAAATTTAAAATTACACTTTGATCTCAATTTTCGTATTTTTATAAAGGGTGCTTATTGCCTCTAGAGTTTATAATATATTATTAAAAAAAATATTATTATTAACTAGCTGACCCGGCAGACTTCGTACTGCCTCGTTCAACTGCTGTTTTTAGGGTTTTCCCGGCAATTATTCGAATTATTCTCACCTTTTAAACCTTCCCTAGAACACTCACGAACATTTCAAGACCAAAATAAGATAAATCTGTTTAGCCGTTCTCGAGTTTTAGCGAGACTAACGAACAGCAATTGATTTTTATCTATAAAGATATTTGATAAAAAGTAGTTTTATTTCAAATTATTTTAGGTTGTAGAAACGTAACTATTTTGTATATTGTTAGTATTAGAACTAATTAATTATAGGTATTAAAAAGCAGGGGTAGTACGGTATTTTTTTAAAACGTTGACTTGACAGTTCTTATCTATTAACTATCTGTTAATATGGCCAGAATGTTTTTCCGCTTCAGCTTTTTCCTGTTGCTACTCGTTGTTAGCTGATTTGATAATTTATTGGTATGCCTCTGCCGTTTTCCTTAAGCAGTCTCTATGATCTATGATTGCATTGCTTAAACTTCATCTTTGTGTGAATCTAGGCAGTCATACACTTTAATCAGAGGAGTAGTAAGTAGTGATAGTAATTAAGGCGAATTTCGTATAAATTTGCATGCGAATTTGAGTCTTAGTATGCTAATTACTACTGATAAGCTAATTGCTAATAATTAAGTACATGGATTTTGTTAATATGTTAATTAAAGGCCGACCGTTTAACTCGCGTATCGCCTATCGCCAAGATTCTGACTCCTCAAGCTGCACAGACAGTGATGATGATTCAAGCGATATGGATATTAGTGATGAATAGTCTTACATTACATCTATGGTTAAATAGTTCTTTATGAGATTTAATTCATGTTTTATGACTTTGTACCTCAGATGGCGTTAAATAATTTCACTTATGAACATGTCAATCAAGGTTATGTGAAATTGATATATAGGAAATGGTTGCGTGCGATAGAGTGTACTCTGCCCTTTTGTAATGTGTATACTAAAGAAGTAGGTATGAAGCAAGTTGTGAAATGAAGTAATTTCACAACTTGCTTCATACCTACTTCTTCTACTTCACATAAATTCACAAGTACATCTAATTTGTGAAATGCTAATGAATGTATTTCATTAGTATTTAAGACAATAAATGCATTACTACTAGCAGTTGGAGGCCGCAAAGCAAGAAGATGGGAAGATGATCTAAAATTGATTGTAGGACCCCTTTGAATGAGTGACGGCAGACAGGAAGCAGTGGCAACGGTCGTAAGATGCCTTTGCAGTAACGCATCCAGAAAAGAGACATTTTGTGATATTGAGTGTAGTTTTAATTTTAAGTTTTAGTTTTTTTTTTACTGTGTTTAAAATTACCAGTCATAAATGTAAACTGTTATGAAATAACATAGCCTTTATTATAGCAGAAGTGTGACATACCTATGTGTTTTATTGAACAAGTTCTTCTCAAAGGCCTTCTGTTCCTTGGTAGTTGGCAGCACATCTTTATCATAGTACTTAGCGAGGATCCTGTTGCCATCATTGTCCAGAATGCACATACCCTTCACTATGTATAGGGTCGGCTCCTGGAATGGACAAGTGTTTAGGTGTTATGAAACATGTTTCACAAGTTCTCGAATGTTTAGTATAAAAAGCCTTAAGCATCTCTGAAATTTATTTACAAGTCTGTCGGTCTTTTATTGGACGCACTTCACAAAGTTTTCCCCCATCCCCATTAGTTCATCGGACAAGTAGAGGTATAGCTATAGCTATGGTGGAAATTCCACAGGTACCCACAAACCACACTGTTCCTATTTTTATTGTGCAAACTGCAAAGTCGTGGAATTCGCTGCCAGCATCTCTGTGTTCCGGTAGCTATAATCTGCCCATCTTCAAGTCAACAGTAAACTAGTATTTGCTCGATAACCGTGTTCCATTGTAGACTGCATAATTGTTTAGCATCAGGTAAGTTGTGGTCAAACGCAAGCCTATTAAAGGATAAAAAAACATGTTGGTTTTCTCATAATGCGGGGCACGAAGAGATCTTACACGATGCCTATGTTTTTTTAAAGAATACGATTCTGTTGCACCATAGCTGTTTTATTTTATGTATGATAGAGAGATATTGTTAAATAGAGGTAGAACCTAGTACTGCATATGTAATACTAGTAAATACAAGTATATAACAGAGCAAAATAGTAAAAATTTAGCTGATGAAATTACACGTACAACACAGAAAAGTGTTAGACGCAATAGTGTTAGAATTAAACAATACTATGAATTGAATCTTACAAAAAGCGCTCCATCTATTGTCGTGTGAACCATTTTAACGATAATTTATTAGATATTTATAGGAATTATCAGTTAAAATCAGGTGAAAATAATATTCACAACGCAGCACATACACACAGTTGACGTGTTTTGTTTTGACAGCTCAAATGAGTGACACTAGACAGTGACAGTGACATCTGATGGACTGCCATGTTGATGACTTTGGCGTTTAAAGACAGCTGTAAGATTGTTTTATTTTATTCTGAGATCTCTTGCATAAAAATAATTATTATCACTTCTGAAATTGAAAAGGCGTACTGAGGCGTACCTAGTTACGGCACGACACGATGCTTAGCTAGCTCGTCCGATAAACTGTCGGGTATTTTGGTTCATCTAATTATCTGGGTAGGGTCTCCACTTCTTATTAAGTTCTTAAAGTAACTACATAATTACCTCATAGGTGTCTGGAAAATATTAAGTTAGTCGGTCTAATGCAAAATTAACAACTCTAGTTTTTCCCCACTCGAAGTAACTAGGTAAAGAGGCTACAGTGAGTATGTACCTACATAAGTAAGTATAGTCCGGTCAATTTAGACTAAAAAATGAGAGTGAAGTTACATATAGTTCCAACAAGCTGTATTTCAGTGAAATTGTTCGAAACATAATTATAAACAATGTCTAGAAGTTCCCTATCATTCCCGTGTATGGATAAAAAATTATTCAAGGTGTTATGTAGTCGTATATTGTCAAGGCCGGTCGTGCTCTAATATTGAATCACAAAATAATGGAGGATTCGTTTGACTCCGACGAAGTATCATGCGATACATCGCTATTGACGCAATTTACTTGCATCCAAAATGAAGATGAAGAAGAAGCAGGAGAAGAAGCACAAGAAGAAGAACAAGAATTTGAAACTTACGAATAAGACGAATGAACTTCAACATTTTTTTTTATTTACATCGCTTTTATCTTTTCCAATCTTTGAAAAATTTCCGTTATTTTGGAATAGTTTTACATTAAACAGGATCACAACTGACCCGTGGGGTAGGCATAGGAAACCACGTTAAAAAAACGCGCTAAGTACACTACCTCATAGATGGCGTGGAAACGTGTGCATATTATGACGATAACAACTTTTATAACTTTTTGAATCGTTATATCACAGAAACGGTGGCTCGTAAGAAAAAAAATATTGATACATTTTTATAGATAATTTTATGATTTACAATTTTTGTGTGAGGTACTTTTATGATAAAACTTACCGTTTTGCTGAAAATCGTGAAAAACTCATTTTTTTGACATTGAATATTTTTTTTTTCCATACACGGGAATGATGGGGAACTTCTAGATATTGTTTAAGAAATGAAAATAAAATGAAAATGAAATGAAAAATATGCTTTATTTTTTTTGAGACGCGAGTCTACTTAAAAATAGTCCAATTGCTTTATAATTATGTTTTGATCAATTTCACTGAAATTCAGCTTGTTGGGACTTCATGTAACTTCGAATGTCTAAATTGACCGGACTAGTATTACACATCAAACGAGAAAAAAAAATGCACTAGCAAGAATATTACTATCTATTAGCTACTGTGTACACTACTTTACTTCCTTTTTCAAATTTTTGACTTTGGCTGGCTACTTGAACCCACTCACTCACTCTCTATTCTAAGAGGACTGACTGACTGACTGACTGACTGACGACCGTGAGAGATCGGACCATATAACATTAAAATTTAAAACATCGGACGCAAGAACAACAACTTACTAAGATTTTGACTCCTGACTAGAATTAAAAAATGACAAAAATCCCACATTTTTAGTGGACATGAGGGATATTAGTTTCTAGGGAACTAGACTAAACGGTCGGTTAATATAACCCTAACAAGTTATATTATAAATTGGCATGACCGATCAACACAATGGTACAATACAGATAATTGTGTATGTCGGTCGATTTCACAGCCACAACTATTAATGTTGGGCAGCGCTTGATTGGAAGTACAGGTAGGTACAAAAGTGATTTACTCACAATATGCTACACTAGCTTTTTCAAATCGGACCAGTTGCCCTAAGAAAAGCGCGTTCAAGCAAACAAATTTTATAATATTAGTATATAATAATAAGACAAAATAAACAAAAAAATCCCACAAGGCTCTTACTAACCACATTCATAATATAAGATAGTAATATTAGGCTACATCTAGGTATATTTCGTATTTTCAAAGTAACACACTATTTTAATTTACGTATTTCCTTAGTCGTGCTCAAATCTTTTAATTATTTTATCGCCGCATCGTGTGAAAACCGTTATGTCTGTTATTTCTTTATTAGGGGGTTTTTATATTAGATTAAAATGTTTTTGTCAAGGTGATATTAAGTCTTTAATTGCTTATTCTTCTGTAGCTCATATAAGAATTGTTATTAGAGGATTAATAGTAATAAATTATTGAGGATTAATTTGGTTCTTATTTATTAATAATTGGACATGGATTATGTTCTTCTGGTATTAAAACTAAACGTACGCGAATATTATTAAAAATAAGACCTAAACTCTGAACCCTTACGGTAACTAAGTTATAAGGCCCAGCAGTGGGACATTATAGAGTTGTTGCTGTTGCTCTTTTTTGCATTTAATGTTATTATCCGTTGATAAAAATTACGTTACGGGATTATTTGAGTTATTTTATTATTTTCATAGCTCCGTTCCGATCAGATAGCCTCTGAGGGATTTATTTTTCCAAACACTTTTGTCTCCGATTATATGAAGGGCTACGCAAAACATCGCATCTTCGTGATTGGCCGTACAGTTACGTTTGTTAACTAAATGATAGGCTAATTTCGTACACCTTTGATTTTTATCGTGAAAAAAATTGTTTTCAACTTTTCCCATCCTAATTGTTTAATGTTTTTTTTTATTCGCATGGAACGTAAACTCATTCAGCCACGGTTTGGCGGCAAAACTGCAATAAAAAAAAAGTTTATCGAATCAACTAAAAGTAGACCAGAAAATCGATTTTGTTTGCAAAATTTTGTTTTTAACGACTTATAATGTAGGATGTTTTGTTTATGTGTGTACATGTAGGTATGTCTGTGTATCTGTGTATATTATTGCTGCGTGGTTGTAGCTCTAAAACGTTGTTTTTTTTAATTAAAATTCAAGATGGTATCTAACGCGGTCTGAAGTTCATGAAATTTGTGATATAGGTAGGTACATACCTGTATTTACTATCAAGATACCTAGATAATTTGTACCTCTGCCTACCTTCGCATAACAGGTTTCATTAACAAATGTTCGTATTGTATGAATTAATAAAACATAATTACTCACATTACCGATACAATGTCGATTGATTGGTTGCCCGTGTGAATGTAGAGGTTGGGCAGTTTACAGCTGACCATACAACCCGCGATTTATTCAACCGACTGGCTGACGATCGGCTTTTGTCGGGTTACTATAGGCCGACCGTTTAATTCGTTCGTGTATCGCCTATCGCCAAGATTCTGACACCTTAAGCTGCAAGATAAGCTGCTGCAAGATAAGCTGCTGCTGCTGATTCGAGTGATATGGATATTAGCTATGATATTAGTGACGAATAGTCTGACATTACTTTTATCTGTGGTTGAATAGTTCTTTGTGAACTTAACTTTTAACTTCGTACCTCAGATGGCGATACGCGAGTTAAACGTTCGGCCTGTAGCAAGGCGCAAGCATGCAAGTAGTTTTGCTTGCTAATTGGCTAACAAGCAACTGTTTGACATGTTCTTCAACGGCAACAACGGAAAATTTTTTAACATACCTACTATTTATCTAACTAATAGGTACTAACTGACGGGCCGGTGGCGTGGTCGGTAAGATACTTGCTTTTCACGCCGCAGGTCGTGGGTTCGATTCCCACCCGAGACAAACATTTGTTTAAATATGTCTGTTTGTCTTGTGTCTGGGTGTAATTATCTATATTTAAGTATATATTTACAAAAGAAAAGTATTATATGTAGTATATTACCAGTTATCTGGTTTCCATAGTACAATCTCTGCTTAGTTTGGGATCAGATGACCGTGTGTGTTAATGTCCCACTATATTATTATATTATTATTATTATTACTTTTGCACAACGAAGGAGGAGAGAGATAAAATTATAACCCTTTCATACGACCTGAGTGGTGGCCGAAATGGTTACCACATCACATCATAATACATTAAAATAATAGCCCAACTAATAATTTTTCACTAGTCCACAGTCTGAAATAGGTGTTGTGACATCTCGTGCTTCAGAGCACAAGTTAATCCGTAGGTCTTCAGCCTGATGTCTTTGACGGCTTGTGTTTTCTGTACCTGTACTGCGGTGAGGTCACTTAATATGAGTTGACGACAAAGCGAGGTGAAGCACTCGCTATTACCGAAATCGATCGGATATTATCATCAAATCATTAAAAAAAACAAAGCTAAAGCTAAACAAATAATAAATGGACTGTTAGGAAATTTATAATTTTTAGCTCCTCAAAACTTATCAATAATTTTTAATTCTAGATTTTTTGCAGTTCTGCATGGAGTAATAATAATCGCATTAAAATTATTGCGAACCATCGTACTATGAATGGTCCGCTTTATTTAATAGGACGCACAAAGGATGGTAGTGTACAAAGAGCAGAAGTGTTAAAAGATGGACGGCATTATGCTATGAAAGAGACGACTGATTGCGTGTTTTGATCGCTTACACTTCGGGGATGGTGTTATGCTAAATGAACTAAATAAGGTTGACCCAAGGCCTTGATCTGCTATAACATAACACAGCGCACGCTATTATACGAATGTAGGTAGAAGTGAAAATCGCTGACATCTCTCGCCTCGATGAGTCATTTTAGAGCGGGTTGATAAGTTATAATTTCAAATATAAGCACTAAAACCGTGCATATAACATGGATAGTAACCAAAAATAATAAATGTATTTAAGATTATTATATTGATACACATTAAAAAATTAAAAATAAAATTAAAAAAAAAATTTACATATTTTTTTAAATTCAACAAAGATAGCACAGTGAAAGTGACCATCAAATTCACTTAGTAATTTAATTTGGTACAAAGACCATTTAGGGCTGATTCACCTTCGTCCATGCACCTTATATCTGAACCCAGACACGTGGTCCCGGGTGGTGCAAATCAGTTGGCAATTAAGTGGTAATTAATTAATTATTAGTAGTAATTAACTGGTGGTAGGCTTCTGCCGTGGTTAATGACCACGCACCAGACGAAGCTACACTGCCAGGCAGCCTTGCCGTGTTCCGGTGAGATGTCTAGTGACTATAAGATGGATCAGAATTCTTGCTCCTCTAAGATTTCTAACCTCATTCCACTGCCACCTTCTCACCGAAAATTATTCATAACTACGAGTGAATCGATATATTGGGCAGGCGCGTCCCATCGTAGACTACATGATTGCTTAGCATCAGACAAATTGTAGTCAAGTGCAAGCCTATTTTTAGATTTAAAAAATATCTAATGCCTATCCAACAAGACCCAATGTTGCTTGGCTCAATTGCTTTATAAATTAAATTAACTAACATTCTCAACCTACTTACCTGGTTTAAAAATATGTTCGAATTTTAAATAATTAATAAAAAATATCGAATATGGCTTGACTGCATTATTCTCACATAAACGCGTCCAAAGGTACAGACAACAAAACAAGGTGTGGATGACGTAATTTCCGCTGTAGTTAACCTTTTGTGCGTACCCTCAGTTTTAGTAACGGCTGTCGGAATTCCTTTATTCTATTGAACACTTCTTTGTCCGAATGTACTTCATGATGTATGAAACTTGTACAGTCAACGTCATAATTCATTGATATGTAAAAAACATTTTAAAGATGGTTTTTAAACATTTTATCATCATCATCAGTCTATTCTAGTCTATAGCTGGAGAGGCTTACCTCTCCTAAAACACACCACTGAGCAGGATCCGCGGTTTTTCTCATCCAGCTCTTGCCGCCCTGTTGAGATCGTCACTCCACCTAGTATGAGGGCGTACTACGCTACTTTTACCAATTCGTGGTCTTCACTCAAAAACTCGTTTACCCCGCGAGTGTCAGTTCTGCGGCAGATATGGCCCTCTGTCACTTCAACTTATTAATCCGGTTATTAAAAATAAAAATAAAATAATATAAAAAAATAAAAATAAATGTTAAATGTTAAATGTTAATGTTAATGTTGCTTAGGTATTTTAATCATTAAAATACCTACACAACAGCATTTTTTCTTCGTATTTTCAATCTCATTTAATGTATTTAATAGTTACACTGCAAAACAAACTTTTACTAAACCGTGTCCTCCATTAAAGAGTTTATTACATTTATTTAATAGCTTTTGTCGGTGACTGTACTTAATGAATCGTTTTATTGCTTAATGGAGGTGGTTTTGCTGTCTGTACAGATAATATGTTATAATTAGTAATGGTTCTTTTCATTTACGATTATAATAGAGATTTAAATATTATCACTATCTATAGATTTGATCAAAGGTCTATGAAAGGTCAATGACATTATTTGGAAATTTTACAATAAATAGGTACTTTACAATTTTTCTCAGAATATCTGTTTAAATAAAAATCAATGCCACTTTTCGTTGTAATTTTATAACTCAAAAACGGGCTTACCTATTCAAACCAAATGTTTAGGCGTTGTTCGGACTATTTAGTAGATGGTTTATGTGAAGTTTGCACAAAATCGGTTGAGCGGTTCTTCATTTATCACATTTTTTGTAAATTGTTGAGTGGGCTGAAGCTACCCGGGCGAAGCTGGGGCGGGCCGCTAGTCTAATATATTCTTTAAATAGCGCTCTCGCTTATAAATAATGAAGTTATTATGTAGCGGTGGCGGTACAGGTCTCGCCTTAGAAGGTCGCCGGTTCGATTCCCGGTCGTGCCCACACATCTTTGTGTGAATTGTTTCTTGACTCAATATCGGTGAAGCCCAGGACTAGGGACAGCCGCAATAAAATCCGTTATAAAATAGGGCAAAGTTGGGTCTTCAAATATAGCTAAGTAACTTTCCATCCGCGATAAACCATTAACCTCTTTTTGTGCAGTCGGATACTAACTATCCTATATTCTTTCCCAGTTCTCTAACTATCTTTGTACCAAATTGCATCCAAATCGACTCTGTACTTTTGGCGTGAAAGCGCGACAGGCAGGCAGAGTTATTTTCGAATTTTATATTTATATTAGTACTTACCAGTGGCCAAGGGTGGCAATCTGAAAAAGGAAAGTCGGGGCAAAAAGATATCTCTTGTTGCTGATATTGTCTGTTTGTCTTGTGTCTAGGTGTAATAATCTTTATTTAAGTATGTATTTACAAAAGAAAAGTATTATATGTAGTATATTACCAGTTATCTGGTTTCCATACAAGCTCTGCTCATCAATTTACGCGCCGTAATGCGACCAACTTATGCACAAATATAAACTCACGTTTTAACTTATAACACCGCTTTTTTTCGTCCGAAGTTAACAAATTATGTTCGTTCCTAAATATTCGACTCCAAATTTCCAATTTCAATGGAACGTCACTAAGTTATACGCATTTTAATCTTTTATTCATCTAGATGTGATTATTATATAAAACAAACATTTTTGCTCACCGTACTGAAAAATGTGAAGTGTTGCGCATTCCGGTCCAAGATGGCGGATTCCCAATCCTATTCTTATTTGAAACACATAGTACATAAATTTATTGAAGTAAACGATATCAATTACTAAAGGGAAGCCAATTAGAATCGGTTTGTATGGACTTTTCGCCATTGATACTTAAATAGCAAGGATGACTTTGCCATACGTAACAGGAACTTAAATATTATTTTATTCCCCAATCACTAGAATCTTACTCATTATTATAAAAATAAACTAACCATAATAATTCTCAGAATACGCAGAAAATTGGGTAAAACAAATAAACCAGTTTTTCTTACAAATAATCATTTAAAACAACGATGAAACATCAAACAGTTTAGAAGTTTCACGTTGACCGGAATCGCGGCCATCTTGCCTCGCGCCGGAAGCAGCCATTTCGGAGCGATTGATTGTAGACCTTTTCACTAATAGACAGAGACAGACGCTTTTAAAAAACAATTGTAAGTAAGGTATTATTATTATGATGGTTGAAAGTACTATTTAAAGTTTCTGAAAGAATAAAACTTTTGATGTTAGGATTTGTGTACCTAATGCATGGGCTCGCGTGTTTCTGATATTATGTAGGTACTATAGGAGTGTATGGGTAACGTAAATACTTCCCAGCCATACTTCGGATACAGCGGCCATTTTGAGGTAACCAGCCGAGTACTCAGGAGAATTGATAGTGCACACACACACACTGCATGCACTTCCTATTCCCTCGTCGTAAAGGTCATAACCCACTTACGCGACTGCTCCAACACTTCTCCCACTCAACAAAGCCCTCAAAAAAGGCGACTGGTCGCAGTCCACGCGGCGATAGCTAGCTGGCACCCAGCTGACCACGCACTGACTGCTCGCTTGTCGCGATAGACACAGTTTCCATTGAAGCAACTCGTATACCTACTTACGTATGTACTTGTATATGTATCGATCGAGTATCAAGCACGCGGACATCTCACAGATTGCTAACTTGCAACGCGCGGTATGAGAGGCATCCACTACCGAGCAGTATAAGGACGGTAAGCTCGCTGACAGCTGTCTGCTAATCAGAGCAATACTTATAGCCTATGTTTAAATAATACAGGGTTATTTAAAAAATAAGCAGCAACCTCGTACTAGTATACCTGACATCTTAAGCAACTTTTGTTCTACGAGTTTTGACATAATTCAATACATGACAAGTTACGTCACCCTAAAGAGTGCTTGCGCTCCATACAAAATTTTTACCAACTTCTCATTATAACCATCTGGTTATTAACCACTTGAAGGCAGTATGTAGTCACATATCTTCCATAGTTTAGACAAAGATTCAAGCGAGAAATCAAAGCGCATGAAAAAAAAATACTGTCAAAATTGGATAATTTTGACAGTATTTTTTTTAAAGTCGTAGAACAAAAGTTGTTACATTATATAACCTATCTCCTCCTAAGTAACTGGTGTTTTTAAAATAACCCTAGTATAACCCTAGCATGACCCTAGTATACCTGCAGTCCAATGCGACAACGCGACGGGTCGTATGACATGGCTGATGAGAGATCAAGCACAAGACCGACTGCTTAACGTGCTCTCCAAGACACAAGGTTGTCACATCACTAAATTTCTGAGTACAGAATGTTGTAAAATTAGAAACGTCCCAACACTTCTTCGCACCTAGAAAAACTTAATGCCTCTTCTAAACAATTTGTAGCTCTACAATCTCTGTCCATCGGAAACAGGCGTGGCTCGTTTTACAATATTGCACACAGTTTGTACGTTTTTCAGCGCACATCTACGTAACATGATCATCAAAGACAAAGTAGTGTGCAGCTAATCGATTTTATGCAACCATTTTACGCGAAGTTTCACCAATTAAATTATTGAGGTATCCGGCGACTAGGACCGCAATAAACTCTGACCGCGGTCACAGTTGCCAGATCTATATAATTTTAATATTTTTCTTCCGGCAACTGGGATCATAAATAAATTAATATAAAAATCTAGACATAATATTATTTAGCTATTATCTACATTACCGAAGAAGAAGAAGAAGAAGAAGACCTCTAGAATAATCTAGAATAACTCTAGAATAAACAAGGTAAAATAAAGGTTAAACAGGCCCTTTTGTTGTAAGACGGGTTGTCACTCGTGACTTGAAGGCAGGTAGATTATAGCTATCGGGAAACAGAGCTGTTGGCAACGAATTCCACAATTTGGCAGTTCGCACAATAAATATGGAAGCAAAGCGCTTTGAGCGAGCCCGTGGAATTTTAACTATATAACGGTGGCGCATATAGGGGTTGAGCGTGTTGCCTTTTATAGAGCACAGTTCCAAACTTCAAGCTAGAAGTATGATTTTTAGTATTTTTGCTCGACGAGGGAATCGGACCCAGTCCGGATCCAATCGGAATCAGAACCTCGCGGTATCATTAAATTAATGTCTCAAATCGGTCATAAAATACTACCATTCATTTGATTCGATTTAATGTCCGATGCGTCAACCATTTTGGTGTTTTTCTTTGAAAATAAATAGCTCTATTTATTAAATTAATGTAATTAAGACTATTTCGTTAATTAATAATATGTAATTAATAATATGTAAGGATGACGACCCCGGTAGTCGAGCGGTGTAAGCCGTCCGATTGGGTTATACTGTGCCAGGGAGGTCGCGGACAATATTTGTGTAACAACAAAAAATTGTTTCGGTGTCTGGTTGGTTGAGGGACTACCCTCCGTGCCTCGGAGAGCACGTTAAGCCGTCGGTCCCGGTTGTCATTTAACACATCTATGACAATCGTTACATATAGTCAGAAGCCAATATATGCTGACACCTTGTCTAACCATCTCGGCTACTGGTTCCCTGTGAGTTTTGAGGTCTGATAGCAGTCGCTCGAATAATTCTGGTAGCTAGCCGCATCAGGTAGACTGGGAGCCAACCCCAACAGAAATGGGAAAAAGGCGAGGGGAATGATGATGAATATTTTGTAAGGTACTTATTTGAGGTCATGAACCTGACCAAAGTGGACTTTAATACTCCTTCAAGCCCTTTTTTTGGCTACAGTGGCCTGTATACCAGTAGCGAAGGGTGGACATTTGGGACAGACATTTGACAAAAAGGGAAGACGGAACAAATTTAACTAAATGTATATATTGGTTACCTACGCCGACTTTCAAATTTTTGTGACCGCCCACCAGAGAAACCGCACCGCCAAGCGGCCTTGCCGTGTTCCGGTGCGATGTCTGGTGACACCATGCAGTGAGGGTGGGTCGGAAATGTTGTTGGAAAGGACTAGTATAGTGCTGACATAAAACAGTCTGAACACTTTATGGTCTGACGCGGGATTCAAACCCGCATCCCCAGAGGCTTGAGGCAAACACGCTAGTCTCTTATCCAGACAGGCAGTGAACGAGACTACAACTCCGCGTATATTCTGTTAGATGGATTATAAGTTTACCCCACCTGTCGCGCTGTACTTAAGGAATTTTTTGGGGACTTAATCCTCGACGACTGCTACTCCTGTGCACCAGGATCAACAGCTGCGCCAGGAAGAGACTAGGGATTTGAACCCGGCCAAGTCCCAGGACTACAACTGTCTTTGAATCCCGCACGAATTTAATCAAAAGGATAATAGGAGGAGTTGGAAAGTTACATTTACATAGACGGGCCAGTGGCGTGGTCGGTAAGATACTTGCTTTTCACGCCGCAGGTCGTGGGTTCGATTCCCACCCGAGACAAACATTTGTTTAAATATGTCTGGTTGTCTTGTGTCTGGGTGTGATTATCTATATTTAAAAGTATTATATATGTAGTATATTACCAGTTATCTGGTTTCCATAGTACAAGCTCTGCTTAGTTTGGGATGAGATGACCGTGTGTGTTAATGTCCCACTATATTATTATTATTATTACATTATCCACTTCTCTCTAGGCAAAACGGGAGACAGCATAGAGGAAGGTAGAAGAAATATTTTAATGTTTATAAAAATTTTAGTATTACCTAAATCTGCATCTATACGTGTATTTACAAAATATGTGGATGATTAAGAAGATTAATCTGATTGTGAGAACACTTGGGAAGTCAGTGTGTGCATTAAATAATGTCATCACTGTTGACAGGTGGAAATATTGTATAGTGCGCACCTTAAGTATGGAGTGCGTTTCCATTGCTCTACGTGTAGGTGTGACGAGATTGTGGTGAGTTTAGTGACGAAAAAACGTGTATTGTTTATTTTTTCATTTGTCCTTTATTATAAACTAATTATGGCTAACTAGTTAATTATATTCTGGTAACATTCTCATATCACAAAAATGTTGTGCTTTGAAACAGTTTTTGGGGGATCTAATATACCAAAATTTATAATTTTTGTTCCCAGTGTTCTTTCACTTCAACCCTTTTATTTAGTGTCCTACCCCCTTTAAGTTTAGAAAACTGTGTACATGCATGACGTCTCAAAATAAGTTGCCTCAATTCATCGCTATAATTTATTTATTAGGTACGTTAAAAATAAAAAAATACATGTCAAAAATTTGTGAATCATCTACAAGAAAAATAGTGACCAATTTAAACGTTATTTTTTGTACTAATAACATTCCCGGCCATTTGACCTTTCAAACAAAAAGATCAAATTCAGTTCATCTATTAAGGAGGTACGACACCACAGACAGACACATACACAGAGTAGAGACACGTCACACTTAAAGCACTCGTTATTTTATTACGTTGGGGGTTAAAATTCACTGATGCCTATTCCTAAAACTAGTGAGGTAATGGAAACGCACAATCAACTAGTTTCCTACATAATCGGTGGTAGATCTATTAACGTGATATATTGGACACATTAGCTATACTTATACGCCCGTCTTCCCTCACATGACATCTCTATCTTAATACAGTTTAAAATAATGGGTGTCATCAAATAAGTTTGTAATTTGGTAGAATTTATTCCAATAGTTTGTAAGGCACTGACTTGGTGGCCGAGAAAAAAAAGGCCGGTTATCACCGCGTGCGAGGCAACTCCATTAGGTTTGGAGTCCACTAGTGTGCCCATAGTTACGTAATTTCTTGACGACCAAGTTGTCATCATAGTGCATAATGGTATTCATTTAATTGTTTAAATGTCATATAATCTAATAAGCTCGCGTGACGCGAACTTGACGCGAGCGTATCTGACAGCGGTTGTCAAAATTACGAGACTACGAAAAGGGCTGTTTTGATCGAAACTTAACTGCAATTGCAAAAGCTACAAATCTTTTGCGTAGTTATGTCCAAATCAAATCAATTGTGCCCTTCTTCCTTATGACGGCAGAATAGTTCTGTTTTAACCGGGGATTGTCTATATGGTGCGAACAGGGATAATTTTCGGTTGATGCTACATTACATTTACAGCAAAATTGTCTAACGGGCCTCTACGTGTTGGCTTCGGCACGCACGCCTTCCAAAAGTCCGGAGCTCCATAGCTCCGAGATAAAAAAACAAATAATAATAATAATATAGTTTAAAAGGATTTAAGAACGCATTACAAGGTAGTCTGTGTGCTTGTTTGCTGGTATATATATAAAAAAATTAACTATTTCTGTGGAATGACAAGCGAAATATAAAACAAAATCTCTATAACTACACACAAAAACATCTATTAGTTAAAATTGAACAATAGGGAGTGCCCGTCATCGAATCGATATGGATATCGATACATCTCGATAGTATATCGATTATACATCGATTATATCGATACAAGAGATAGTATGCTACAATAATTGCTATTGTTCGATTTGGATTGGACTGTTTTTGTGTAGAGTTAATAATGAATAGACAATGCTACCGTCGCTTTAGTAAAGTTGGTAATTTATTTATTTGTTAGTATCTCCAACAGAGAATATTCTTATTCTTAATTTAATATTTAATTCAAATATGAATTTTCTACCAGCAAACCTTAAGTAGAGAAAACTTTTGGAATGGGTGCACAGCAAATAACTTTAAATACATACATATTAACATTACATACTATATACTTAAATATATCATATAATATATATTATATACTAATAGTTACATTAAAAAAAATCTGTTTAAAACACTTCTCACTATGCTCCTCCCATTAAAGGAATCACAAGATGCAAATAAAAAAACTAGGCCTCAATCCAACATGACATTAAACATAATATACGTGGAGGTGACTGGAGGATCGGGTGGTAGTGACCCTCCAGTGTAAAGGGAAGATCTTCCAGCCGGGCGAGTTGTAATGCCCGGCTACCGCGGTATTCCCTCCGACAGTTCTTGTCGGGAAGTTGTATATATGCTAATCGTCGGTGAAACTTTGCTTGTGCGATTCAGGATTGCTATGACGTCAAGTCTCTTTGAGTGGCGTTAGGTATGTGACGCCACATATATAATTTCACCTATATTACAATAAATATAAGAATAATAAAGTTACAGCTCAAAAGGTAAAGTGTTTTAAATAAATAAAATAGTACATTTATTTATTTATTTTTTTACATACGCAACATACGCAACCTATTTTGAAGCGGATTTTTTTTATTGATAGACTGATTCAAGAGGAAGGTTTTTATGGATAATACATGCATTATATTGTAGAGAAACACTGATTAATTTAGAGATTTTTAATGTGATGTCGAAAATAAACACATTTTTTTGCGCTTACATTGCAAACGCTGGCTGAACCTTATATGAGTTAAATCAAAATGATGTACTACAGTATTGTACACCTTAAAAAATTCAATAAAAAAGTCTGCGATGGCATATTTTTGTCTCTTAAGGTTAATCAGCAATAATCATTTTTTATTCTTTACATTTCACGGGAAGAAATAGCTAATTTAAGAAGTGATTTTAAGCAATACAGCATTATTCCTTATCGTAAGATATTAAATTATCCTCGTCTATTGATTCATAGTTCTACACAAAACTGACCGGTGACGCAGCATCAATGATGAGGCTATTCGCAACTCCCATGATTCATACAACATGGATTAATATGCTACGTGAAAAAAATGTGTTTTAAAATCTAATTGATCTGACTTTTCTACATAATTACAAACTTACTAAATAGTTAACCCCGTATAGATAAACGTCTGGATGAAGATACTCGTATAGATAAAGGACTGGTCCATAAATTCAAAGTCGCTCAACGAGGCATGGAAAGGGCTATGCTGGGTGCGCATGCGCCGTCGTCGTCGCAGCCGTCACAAAACCGTCACCGCTTCTCGGTGCCACGAGTCTCACATACTCCCGCCTTCCCCCAGGGGCGAGGAAGTGCGTAAACGCAGCAGAAACAAAAAAAAGGGTGCCTCCAACTCGTACACAAATACCTACACAAAAACACATACACACGTTTTTACTTATAACATGGCGTTAATTCCTTGGAAGTTAATAAAATATTTATAAATGTTAGAACCCAAATATTCGACCCGAATGCCCAATCTTACTCAAAATGCAATTAGATACAAAAAAATTTAGGCTCTCAACTAGATGTTAATTTTATTTCAATCAAATGTTTTTGCTTACCGTACTAAAAATGTGAAGTTATTATGCATTCCGGTCTAAGATGGCGGCTTTCTAGTCATATTCTTGAAACGCATAGTAAATAAAATGTCGTGTCCATAGTTATTAAATCCTTGTACACAAATCGAAGTCATCATCGGCGTGTAACAGACAAAGAAATGTAATGTTCTGTCAAACTGTCAACGATTAGGACAGCTGTAGTGAACAAGCACCTTAAATTAACTTTTTATTATTTGAGAATTTTTTCATTTCTTTAAGGCGCCTCGCCTTAGAATATAAGATCGCGGGTTTGATTTCCGGTCGTGCCCACACATGTGTGTTTCATCGCCGCTGATCAATATCTGTGAAGGAAAACATCGTGAGGAAACCGGCATGTCTAAGAACTAATCATTCGAGGAGATGTGACATTAACCAACCCGCACTTGGCAAGCGTGTGCGGATTAAGGCCTAAACTCTCTAAACTAGTAAGATAGTTGAGAGAAGACCTGTGCCCAGCAGTGGGACACTAAATAAGGTTGAAGCGAAGCGAATGTTAGTGATTCAAGAGAAGCTTACTAATATTATAAATGCGAAAGTAACTCTGTCTGTCTGTCGCGGTTTCACGTAAAAACTACTAAACCTCTTTGAATGAAATTTGATATGAAGATAGTTATCTATATAGTATTCGACTGCGCAAAAAGAGGTTAATGGTTTGAAATGAAATGAAATAAATGAAAATATGCTTTATTTTTTTTAAGACGCGAGTCTACTTAAAAATAGTCCAATTTCTTTTCCTACCGTGCAGTGAATGACTGGCAACTACTGAGAAACACTGCCAAAAAACTCAGTAGGCTTTTTTCTTTTTTAAATGAAGTAGGTACTTATATCTATTACATTTTGTTTGTCTATTGTGCCGAATTAGAGATAGGTACTTAATTCCAAGCGTTTTTATCCGTTACATAGTTTAGCGTGAGAACAGACATACGCGCGGGTGGAAAGCCTGTAGGCTCGTTTCCAGGTCCAACTAAAACAAGCAACAAAATATTAGTAGCAGCTCGAATTAGATTAGATTATATAATAAAAATAGTTATAATATTTTACCGCACAAACACAGCGCCATCTAGTACCAAATTAAGCAACTATGTTTTGTTTGTGTTATGGGTACTTACTTGAACGAGGGGTGTGGGTACTTGAGGATCGGATATAATACTAATATACATATGTATTTGTAAATACTTACCTAATATAATAAAGATAAATTACACCCAGACACAGAACAAACACAAGATTTGTCCTAGGTGGGAATCGAACCCACGACCTTTTGCTTAGCAGTCAGTGTCACTAATCACTACGCCACTAGGCTTGTCAAATACTATTATTTGCTATTTAAGTTTTTTATGTATATTATCAATAGGCCTAATTGTCTGAATTAAATAAATGAATAAAGGAGCAACAGTTCCGACCAACTCAAATGGTGTCACCAGACATCGTACCGGAACACGGCAAGGTAGATTGGCGGGGCGCCTTTGTTTTTTAGGTGGCCACTAACCACGGCTAAAGCCTTGGTAGGCTTGGCATTGCAAATCAGGTGACAATAAACTAGTGATCCAGTTTATTGTCACCTGATTTGCACCACCCAGGGACCCTGCACTTTCTACTCGAAGTTGTGCAAAAAATCTTTATGAAGTCGTTATATAATGCGTGTATAAAAAGGGTTGATATTATTGCAACATTGCCATCGTAAAAGAGGATATTAAAAACTTTAATTAACAATGTTTTTTACAAGTCTAGACTTTTTAATTATCTATATTTCAAATTGATTCTTGATCTAAAAAGTATATAAAACCTACGTGATATAATGCATTGAAAATTCAATAAAGTACAGCTTTAAAAGTAGTCGAATTGGGGCGCTGAGTCGCGGTGAGTGAGTTGATATTTACTGGGTAAGCGCGTTCCATCGTGGACTGTACTGTCATTACTTAACAAGTAATGATGCAGTTGGCAAGTTGTGGTCAAGCGCAAACCTATTATAGGATAAAAAAAAATCCCTGTCTGAATAAACTGGTGGTAGTCTTCGGCCGTGGTTGGTGACCACCCATCAGACAAAGCTGCACCGCAAAACGGTCGTACCGCGTTCCGGTACATTGTCATAATTATTAATTGCATGTCTCTACCTACTATCTATAATAGTTTAGTAATAAGTAATTTATTTGTATTCACTTTAACCCCTTTTGTGTCCCACTGCTGGGCACGGGTCTTCTCTCAACTATCTTACGAGTTGAGAGAGCTGGCCAAGTGCGGGTTGGTAGATGTCACATGTCCTCGAATGATTAGTTCTTAAACATGTTCCCCTACGATGTTTTCACTTACATTAAACAGCGGCGGTGAAACAATACATAAAGTCATATGGGCACGACTGGGAATCGACCGAATCTTATTTGTAAAGCGAGGCCCATACCGCTGCGCCACCGGTGCTCGGATGTTTTGTATTGTGATGTCAAGATTATTGTACCTCAGTTAATCTAATATATAAAATTTCCATGTCACAATGTTTGTTACCGTACTCCTCCGAAACGGCTGTACCGATTTTTACCAAATTTTATATGCGTATTCAGTAGGTCTGAGAATCGGCTACTATCTATTTTTCATACCCCTAAGTGATAAGGGTTGTATGATATTATTAATACGCGGTACGAAGTTCGCTGGGGCAGCTAGTCCTATTATAATATTACCTAATTGAGAACATAGGTAATAACATTATAATGCAGCTAAAGTCCCCAGCCAGGTAAATCTGCAAAATAAATCAAACGTATCACAAAGACTGAATGCGAGCCGACATGGGCGCGTCGTCTGTAGCCCTGGTAACCATATTGATCTGCTGATTAGTGATGGGATAGGCTACGCTATCGAGGAAATTAAAGCTCACGATATACAATTACTTTTAAGGCCAACCCCTACTTGAAATAAAACTAATTTTTAACGGATTCTATCGCGGTTTATTTTAGATTTTAGAGACGTTTCAAAGTCTTTTCAGACTTCATGTTCACGGGTGGACTGAGATATTTGACGTCCAAAACTATTAATCACAATTATTACTGACTACCTTCAAACCCAAGCAAAATCAACTCAGAATTCAAGACACTGTGAGCTCAGTTTGCTTAAATCGGAACGCAACTTAATAATTGTGATTAATATTTTTGGACGTCAAATACCTCAGTTGATCTCTCGAAGACCGATTTCGCTAATTCTTTTTTTTTTAATATTCCTTTAAGTACAAGGATGGTTCTTGCGCAGAGAAAATTAAAAAAAAAGAAAATTTAGAAAGCGAAGAAGTGCCGAAAACCGGGTTAGATACCTATTATTTATTATTGGTTATATTCGGTAGGTCTGAGACCCGGTAGATGGCACTGCTTTACCGGGCAGAACGACTTCAGCCGGGTCCGCTAGTATAATAATAAAATTGAATTACAAAAAATTCACATTGGTACGCAATTACCATATCGAAATGACCAATGACAAAATTTATTAACATTAAAGTAGTTTTTACTGCAATTTTATCGATACAACGCTCCTGTGCCCATCACTAGCGGCTCAATGCTATATTTTGATAATTAAACGTACAAATTGGCGAATGTCAGCTTTCTGTGTCCGTTGAAAGGTTTCACGAATACATAAAATTTATCTAATTGGCATAAAATAGGCAGTCAAAACAGCGGTATATAAGGTCGTAGGATCGGTTCCCGGTGGTACCCATCAGCTGTTATAGTCCCGCTGCTCAATATTGGAGATGAAATTTGGTATGGAGATAGTTTGAGACCCAGGGAAGGACATAGGATAGATTTAGCCGACTGCGCTAAAAGGTTTATGGTTTAGCGCGATAACCGACATATACGCGGGCGGAGTCACCACGGTCGGAAAACTGGAGTAATATTTTGAAAGTTTGCACTTTTACAGGTTTGTCTCAAACATTCAACTTCCCTAAAAATAAGTAGTTGCTACCTTTAAAGTAAGAATGAATATCTAAATGTGGTGCTAAGCGCAAATCTCGAGAACGACTGAACCGTTTTCAGTAATTCTTTTTTTAGAATATTCCTTGAAGTACGATGTGGTTCTTACGCGGAGTAAAATAAAAAAAACCCCAAACCCCCAAGAACTGCTTGACCGATTTTTATGAAATATATTAAATATATATTCGATACGTCTGAGCTTAGATATATAATTATGTATTAAAAGAAAAAATTGAGGTATAATATTATTATGAGATATATTCGGTCGTAATCTATTTTCGGACCCGGTAGGTGGCACTGCTTTACCGGGCAGGACAACTTCTGCGTGGTCTGCTAGTTGTTATTTCATTCTTTAATTACTTTAATAAAACAATTAAGCCTTCAGTGTTACTAGCTAATAATATTTACCCAAATTTAGGGTAATATTAACTTTAATAACTTTTCAACTCAACTTTTTGTTTGTCTTATTGAGTTTATAAGACTAGTAACCAACCAGCGATCCTTGAAAATTACGATAGGTATATTTTTATTAAGCGAGCAGCGGTGGCGAAAAGTAAGGTCGCGGGTTCGAATCCTGGTTGTGCCCACACATCTTTGTGTGAATTGTTTCATCTCCGCTGCTCAATATCGGTGAACGAAAACATCGTGAGGAAACCGGCATGTCTAAGAACTAATCATTCGGGGACATGTGACATCCACCAATCCGCACTTGGCCAGCGTGTGTGGATTAAGGCCTAAACTCTCTCAACTCATAAGATAGTTGAGAGAAGACCCGTGCTCAGCAGTGGGACACTATTAAGGGTTGAAGTGATATTTTTATGGTTTTACTAGCCTCCTATCACGTATGGAATCTAAATATCACCCATAGATGTTATGTAGGTAATAATGATTTATATGGTCAGTTATTTCACCTCTGCCTACAACTTCATCACCCAAAGGATATTTTGATAGGTAACATAATATGTAACTTACCAAAATATCCGTTGGTGATGACAGTCAGAAAAAAATATCATAAGAGTTAAGAGAGTTTAAATATTAGTTATTTACTAATAATTTTAGCTATGGTTACCTGTACCTAAGTGAACAAAGCCGTCAAATCTTTTAACAAACTGTTTATTTAATGTAATTGTGTATAATTTGTTGGTTATCCAAATAAAATAAAATTAATAAAAATAAAATAAATCCACAAGTATTACACACAGTCACAAGTGAATTGGTATTTACTGGGTAAGCGCATTCCATCGTAGACCACATCATTGCTTAACAATAGGCAAGTTGTTACCAAGCGCAAGTCTATTAAAGGATAAAAAAGTTCTAAGGGCGATACCTTTAAGGTGTTTGGCTTTACATGTCACACAAAGACTAATAAACACGATTCTGATTCGAACCCGCAACCTATATATTAAAGGCAAGTTTAAAACCGCTGCGCTACCGGTCAAACAATATTAAATGTTATTAAGAATCTTAAACTTGTCGCTGTATTTTAAACGTAATAATAATGCAATCAACAATAAATGCCTTTAAAATCACATAGCACTTGGCTAACCTTATTAAAATTCGATGAACAAAATTGCCAGTGTAAAAAATTCAACTTGCCACCCCGTTAAAAGCTGCCAAACGTTGCAAAGTGCAATAAAAGCAGTGGGGGAGGGTGGCAACCCCACTTAGTTATAATAATATTGGGGAAGCGTATAAAACACGATGATATGAGTATTTGATAATGTGTTTGGGAAACGATGAGTGTTGCTATTGTTAAATAAAATTTTCCCCCGGATCGTTATTTCAATTGTATACGAGTGGTTGAGTGAAGACTTTTACTCAATGGTACTATTTTCTTATAAACAACTTAAACCGGAAAGACTACACCATAGGTCCTTGACACTAGACATTCTTCGAGAATTACTAATGACATTGTGAAGTTAGAAATTATTGTTATTAATTTTTCGTAAGAAAGACTTTCAGTGAGAAGGTGGCAGTGAAATAAGGTTCCTTCAGGTTGAAACTATAGAGGAGCAACAATTCAACCCACCCTCATAAATGGTGTCACCAGACATCGCACCGGAACACGGCAAGGCCGCTTGGCGGTGCGGCTTTGTCTGATGGGTGGTCAATAACCACGGCCGAAGCCTACTACCAGTTAATTACCAGTAAACATAATTACCTGTTGATTGTCATCTGATTTGCACCACCCTGGGGATTCAGATAAAAGGTGCACTCCCACGGATGAAAGTGACTCAGTCCCCAAATGTCAATTTTTATTGTGCTAAATTTTTGAAAAAAATTCGCATCGTACAACCCTAATAGCTGTTTTTCTGAACTTTCTTTGACCTAATATGTGATTTGACAAATTAATAACAATTTGCAATCTCTACAAAAGTTAGGGTTGTCTGAGAAAATAAATTGAAAAATAATATTTTTGTTTTGTATGCAGTTATCCTATTTTTTTCCTATAATTAATTGATTTATTAAAATAGTATTTTCTTAGATTTACCACCAGCTTGGGACCCAGTACTAAATTTACTTGTACTAAAATCCAAGCTAAATCAACTCAGAATGTAAGACACTGTGAAGCTCAGTTTGCTTAAATCGGAACGCAACTTTATATAATGTTTGTAGGTACTCAGTAATAATTGTAATAAGTTTGGACGTCAAATACCTCAGCCCACCCGTGACCATGAAGTTTGAAAAGACTTTGAAACGTCGGGATCTAAAATCTAAAATATATATCCCAGTCATGCTCACATTTCATTCTGTGAATTGTCTCATCTCCGCTGCTCAATATCGGTGAAGGAAAATATCGCGAGGACATGACTAGAACCAGTATGTCTAAGAATTGATCATTCGAGGACATGTGACATCCACCAACCCGCACTTAGCCAGAGTGTGTGGATTAAAGCCTAAACTCTCTCAACTCGTAACATAGTTGAGAGACGTCCTGTTCTCAGCAGTAGTACACTAAAAAGTGAGTTATGTAGGTGTTCAATGTCCTTTAGCTAGATACTTTGTGGTTAAAGTGTTGCGAGCATTTAAATTCGACGCATACCCCTCGATTGGCGACATTTCTGTAGGTCACGAACCTCCCCATATAAAGTCTGTCAGTACTAAAATGGTAAAACGACATCGTTAGCCGCAAAACGCAAGTTTTATTCAAACAAATAAATAAAAAAATTAAAGATAAATGTAAGGATTTAACATACAAAACGTGTATGTAAATGACGTGTGCACTCGACGAAAGACGGACGTAGACTGATTTGAATTTTTGAATTTCGAACGCTCTGTGAGACGCATGCGCATTCAATGGTGAATACTTAGGGTGGCCATGTTTCTCAGTCTCATATAAAATGTGCATTATTAAAAATAAATAAGAATTGAGAGATTTATTGAGCATTTCTGTATTCGGTAAATAGAAAACATGTTATTTATGTAGTTTTCAATGAATATAGATTTAGGATTGTTGTTCCAATGAGTATTTCCCACGAAGAAAATTCCAGAATAAAATCCTGGATCTAGCAAAAAAGTTCAATCGAGTTTTAAAAGAGCTTGAGAGAGTTGACAATAACCCACTACTAACCATTTTTCGGCTATGGCGGTCAGATATTTTTGCCCACAAGGGTATGCGCAAACGCAAGTGCACTTCCCTTACTCATAGTCCGGTGGGATAATTAAACTGACATGAACAGTGACCCGTTATGACATACGGAGCCGAAATGTGGACACTCACGGTAGGACTAGTTCACAAATTCAAAGTCGCTTAGCGAGCTATGGAGAGGGCTCGTAGTCTCTAGGAGTCTCTCTCGAATACGCAATGAAGTAATAATCTAACTAATGTAATTGTCATTAGTAAGTTGAAATGGCAGTGGGCCGGTCATATCTGCAGCAAAACCGACAACCGTTGGGGTAAACGAAATCATAGGTGGAGACCATAAATTGGCAAACGTAGCGTAGGACGCCCTCAGACTGAAGGTGTGACGATTTTAGCAGGGTACCGGAAGGAACTGTATGAGAAAAGCTGTGAATCGTGCTCAGTGCTGTGCTTTAACAGAGGCCTATGTCCAGAAGTTGACTAGAATAAGCTGATAATGATGATCACAAGTGAGAAATGGTGAGCAACATTTATTTTTATTTATTTATTTATTTAATAAGGATAACCAACAATTGTTTACATTTAGTTTTTTTTAAATATAACAATAAGAGCTAGTAACAATGCAACAGTTACTTATAGGTAAACACCGCTCGCACTAATAATGTAAGTTCACAATTTAACTTAAACTAGTAAATTAAAACTATTCACACGCGTTCTCTGTGGATCATCGACTTATTATCTGAAGACTTATTTTGTTGGAGACAAAAATGTAAAAGTTTTGGAAACATCGACAGCTTATAATGATATCTATTTCATCTTCTTTAAAATATACTTCCTGTATACCTAAACAAGTCTACTGCCCATTTTATTGTCACACGATTAGAGGGATCAAAAGGATCTACGTGTGAGGATTCATATTAAAGGTGACTCAGCCCCGAAAACAGTCTCACACGCGGTGTTTTGTTTTGTGTATACCAGTGGCGAATCCCATCATCTTTCCTTTTGGAACTGGTCAATCACTTCAACTCTTTTTGTGTCCCACCGCTGGGCGCGAGTCTTTTCTCAATTATCTTACTAGTTAAGAGAGTTTAGGCCTTAATCCACACACGCTGGCCTAGTGCGGGTTGGTGGATAAATTGGTCAATATCACGTAGTTAATTAAATTTTATGTAACGCCTAAAAGTTTTAAATAGCAACAAAAATAAGTATAGCATCAAAAGTAAGACTAAGACCGATCGGTAATGTTAGTGAACAGATTTATTTTCCTAAGTAAGAACCTTTTTGCTCCGGCTTCCCTTTTTCAGACTTCCACCCTTCGCTACTGGTGTGTATACCAGAGTATATTTTTAAGGTTTTGTACTTAATGATGGTTGGTCACCCTAGTGCGCAGTAGATCTGCGCAGTAACTATCTGAGAATCATGTCGTATTAGTTCACATTTTGCTAGATATTGACTTGGTTAGCTCGTTTTCTAAAACTCTAGTTACGCACGCTGCTCCGTCTATATGTATAACCATGAAATAAAGAAACAAAACGAAACACCCGTTTTTTTTCTGATTTTTATGACAGATTTTGTGCAACTCAATACAAAACTCAAGGCCACGTGTAGAGTCGGTTACAAAATCGGTCATATAAATCGGACATGCCCCCCCCCAACGAGCCCTATTTTCAAGTCTAAAACTATTACCCTGAAGTTTTTCAAAAGCTATTAACATTGCTTGCGTCTGTAGGCCTTAAGGGGCCGTCCAGCGTCTCTATGACCGAGAGAATCGCGGCGATTCTTTTCTTGTCGTTGCGTCAATACACTCTCTGAAAAGCGATTCTCTCGCTCGTGGAGACAGCTCCTCAGAGTGTCATAGAAATACGTGGCACGAAGATTATATCGCAGCGATTCTATCGCTCCTGGACACGGCCCCTTTATACGTTGTTCCTGGCTGGCACTAAATAAGGGGGCTGTCTCCACAAACTAGAACATCGCGGTTCAGACTCTGAACCGCGATGCTCTAGCTTGTGGACTTCAGAGAATGTATGGCACGACAATAGTATAGCCGCGATTGTCACGCTCGTGGATAAGGCCCCTTAGATGTAGGTAAAATTTATAATAACGGTATTTACCTAAATCAAATTATACAGACCTTTGAGTGAGTGACTGTGCCTGTTTGTGACCACGTACAGTGAAACTCGTTTCGAAACGTAGAGCCAAATTAAAGATGAGTGCGTTACTCTTACACTTCAAACCTTTTTTGTATCCCACTGCTGGGTAGGTACGGGTCTTCTCTCAACTATCTTAAGAGTTGAGAAATTAGTAGCTAGAGTTACTTATGACAATTATAATTTTGATTCTTACAAGCAAAATAGTAACAAAAAAATATATATTACGTACATTCGTTTTAGTCGTTTCGCACTTAATACCTCTCAAACAGACAGACAGATTACTTGTATATATATAATATTAAATGCAATATGTTTACCAAGTCGGTTCTAATGCCTATCTACGATCAGTTCATACAAACAGATCAACATAATGAGACATACATAACTCAACGATTTTACCATTTTCTATAATAATATGCTTAGTTTCTTGTGTTTACGAGAGTTGACATAAAAAACTTAAAATTTAATATTTTTTAACCCCAATGACATTTTCAGTTAAGAATACTTACTTCAGCTTTCGAATAAATAAAATCGCATCAAAATCGGTACATCTGTTCAGGCGCTACGCAACAGACTTGTACACAGATAATAGTGTCAATTAATGTATGTGATACTCGCTTTACACGCTGCAGGTCGTGGGTTCGAACTTCCCGACGACGCAACGGTCCAACACAAAGTGTCAGCTTTTCTAAGATGACCGCTTAACCCATCCGTGCTCGGTGTTTGGGCATTCATTCGTTCATGCTGATATTTTCGATTGACAGCTGACTTGAAAGGCGGTCGCGATGACAGTACAAAATGACAACTGATATATTGAACAGTGGATGTGCCAACAAATATTTTTAATCTTTATAATTAATATTTGTCCAGAGGGTGAGGACCGGTGTATATTATTATCAATGAATTCCAAAAATACAGTTCGTTAGTGAACGTGAGATGCGCCGGAGTTGATTGAAGTGTTCACACACGACACGCTAAAGAGGTGTCGACAGACATATCGATGTTTTTGTTAATAATAACCGAAAACCGTTTATAAATATAAACACTATTTTGGCTTCTCCACTACGACCCTTTTTAGTGTCCCACTGCTGGGCACGGGTCTTCTCTCCTCTATCTTATGAGTTGAGAGAGTTTAGGCCTTGATCCACACACGCTGGCCAAGTGCGGGTTAGTGGATGTCACATGTCCTCAAATGATTAGTTCTTAGACATGCCGGTTTTCTCACGATGTTCTTCTTTACCGATATTGAGCAGCCGCAATAAAATTATTCACACAAATGTGGGTGCATGACTGATAGAACCCGTGACCTTAGATTTGAAAGGCGAGTCCGATACCGTTGTGCTCCAGAATATTATTTATGATGAATTTAAAAGTAAAACTGTCACGACTAAGTTGGCTTTAGAAGTTAACTAGTAAAAGTCGTCCGAGTAAATGTACGGAACCCTTTATGTCCGGGTCCGAATCGCACTTAGCCTGTTTTTTCTATAATAGACTTCCTCTCAACCACACATTTCTTGTTGTAATACGAGGGTATACGATGAAAGGCGCTTACCCGGTAATACCGGTTCCCAAAAAGGTTAGTTTAGACTTTAGACCGTTTCGCTATGATACTGTGGGACCCTAAAACGTTGAATAAAGTACTTAGGAAGTGATGACTTGAAATTAGAGTTTTCACAAATTCACTTTAATTATAAGATCATACACACGATGCATTACTACTACGAAATATAGCCATTATTCTGTCTCCACTTTGTACCTTTTTCTAGTCAAGATCTATGCAAAAAAGTATTACATTAATAAACCTAGTAGATACAATTTTACACAAACCTTAAATCCAATTACAAACAACTACGTCAATATTACTACGGTAACTTTTTTAATCCTACCGACTTCTCTATTACTGTTTCGTAAACAGATAGTAACAATACCGGCAATACCTGACTATAGTTTTAACCTTTATAATGCAAGCACAATTTATAAATACCCACTTTTTATTTTTATTTATGTCATTACAGTTTCTATAAATAAAATTCAATTCAATAAGTAATTTAATAATTACCGATGTTAATAATGATAGCATCGAGTGTAAACGAGTCAGTGATCCTATAGATTATACGCAATCAACCTGTAGTTCAAGCGGTACTTCTTTCCTAACACTGTCAGTTAATATACGAAGTTTAAACGCTAACTTTGATATGTTTACTTTGTTTCTTGCGAAGTTTAATAAATTAATTGACGTTATAGTGTTGACGGAATGCTGGACTAACGAAAATTCCCTATTACCAACACTAAGTAACTATAATATGTTTAGAACAAATATATCGTTAAATAAAAATGATGGAGTTGTCGTATACGTGCGGGACGTATTTGCGGTGACTTCGTTCGAACCAAATTGTTTAGAAGGAAACTGTATTGTGGTTAATATCAAGGATGACATTTGTATCGTATGTACTTATCGTTCGCCTAGTTTTAGGAATCCAATCAACTACATAAACTCTCTAGATAATATTTTAAGTACCTGCAATAAATACAAAGTATTGATATTGACAGGCGATTTGAATTTGGATATTATGCCTGATAATCTTAACAGTAATTCTTCAACGTATCTCAACTTAATGGCTAGCTATGGTCTAAAGCAAGGAATTAATTGTCCTACTAGACAAAGTACATTACTGGACCATTTTATGGTAAAATCAAGTTTTAAGACACAAACATTTGTATTTGATGAACTGACTGATCATTCGCCCATCCTTTTGCACATTGACTATACTTGTACACAAAATAAAGTCCTGTCTTTTACTAAAACTGACATAAATATAGATGGTATAAAACAATGCTTGGAGAATGTGAACTGGAACGATCTATACTTAGCTACAGATGCGAACGAAGCCGCTAAAATATTTATAACTAAATTAGAAAACTTCATAAATATTAATACAACTGTTAGGAAAATACCTAAGCGTATAAGACCGCTTAAACCGTGGATCACAGTAGGGGTAGTAAAATCTATAAAAAAACGAGATAAGATGCATAAAAACTTAAAGAAAAATTTAGAAAATCTTGAGCTTAAGAATAAGTATCTAGACTATCGAAATACTTTGAAAAAAATAATTAAAACACTAAAAAAAGACTACTACATCGACAAACTCAATAAAAATAAAGGTAATGTAAAAGAAACTTGGAACACGATCAAAGAAATATGTAATATGAATAAATCAAATGCAGTAGCATCTACAGAATTACTTAACCTAAAAGACACAGCCACTGAATCACTTGACGAAGTTAATAATTTCTTTACATCGGTCGGCTCAAATCTTGCCAATCAAACACTGCAAAAGCTGAATACAAATGAGGTTGCACTAGCCAAAAGAGCTATAAGTAAAGATGTACCCTTAGACTCTATGTCCCTCTATTTGACGGATCCTATAGAGGTTATTAATGTTATAAACAGCCTTAAATCGCATAGTGCTCCAGGAATAGATAAAATAACAACATCCACCTTAAAAACGTTCTGTTGCTATCTTGCTGAACCTATTGCGCACCTGATTAATCTTAGCTTTGAATACGGCACTTTCCCTAAAGTATTTAAATACGCTATTGTTTGTCCCATCTATAAATCAGGTGACAAATCTTTCGCAACAAATTATAGGCCAATTTCTCTATTAAGCACACTCTCAAAAGTCATCGAAAAAATTATGAACAAACGTTTAATGAACTACTTAGAGGGCAATAAACTTCTTAGCCCGAACCAACACGGGTTTCGTGCAAACCACTCCACTGATGAGGCTGTTCTACAACTTACCAGTAAAATCACAGAACACCTTGATAAAGGAGACAAGTGCGTAGGGGTATTTCTGGATCTACAAAAGGCGTTCGATACTGTATCAATACCGATACTTTTAACCCGCCTAGAGAACTTAGGAATTAGGGGGAACGCTCTTTCGTGGCTAAAGGACTATCTATCAGACAGGCAGCAATGTGTAAGAGTCGAGAATCATGTCAGTAACTTCAAATTGTGTACTTATGGGGTGCCTCAGGGCAGTACGTTAGCCCCCACCCTGTTTTTGGCGTACATTAACGACCTATGTAAGTACAAAATAAATGGTGCTAACATACAAATGTTCGCCGATGACACAGCTATTCTTTTTTATAGCAATACGTGGGAGAACGTACGAAAATTAGCTGAAGAAGGCATGTCGTTGGTTACTGCCTGGCTCGAAGATAGTCTACTATCTTTAAATGTCAGTAAAACTAAATACCTTTGCTTTAGCAAAACCACTGTCACCAGTCCAAATAATTTTCAGCTTCGCACGCATTGTTACCCTTGTAATCGAACTGAAAATGTGCTCCTCTCTTGCTGTAATTGCCCTACCTTAACTAGAACTTCAGATATCAAATATTTGGGTGTCAATATAGATGACAAACGAAACTGGAAAAAACATATAACTAACGTTAGCAACCGATTAAGGAAACTTATTTCTATTTTTAAAGAATTACGGATCATACAAGACACTACTCTGCTTATACAGATATACAAAGCTCTAGCTGAATGTGTTATTACTTACTGCATCTGCTCATGGGGCTCATCAGGTAAGACACACTTACTTGAGCTAGAAAGAGCTCAGAGAGCGGTGCTTAAAGTACTACTACATTTACGGTTCCGGCATCCAACATATTTAGTTTATAAAAAAGCAGACGTTTTATCAGTGCGAAAATTATTTATCTATCAGTGTATTCGTAAGTATCACAAAAAGACTGTACCTTTTCTAGACAACCCATGTAAAAGAATAGACAAGTGTCCAGTACCAAGAGTACGTAGCAAATTTGCCCAACAACATTATAATAATATTGCACCTAGACTGTACAACAAACTTAATTTGGTATTTAAAACAAAAAAGTTATCAAACTATCAAATTAAAAACACAGTTAAACTATGGCTTAATGATTTGGACTACAATGAGGTGGAGAATTTGTTAGCAATCGTAAAATGAACACACACACACACACACACACACACACACACACACACACACACACACACATGCGCAAGCACGTACACACATATGCACACACAGTAACACACACTAGTAATATACTGTTTTTGTTTTTGTATTATATAACATATAGTTGGGAAGGCACTGGTTCTCAACACACAGCTCCAGCTAGTTTGAGAATCAGGGTTTCTATCTAGTTTATGTACTATCTTTGTTGCAATAAATTATTATTATTATTATCAGTTGGGTTTCTTTTTCTTGGCTTTTTGCCAGTTATAATGCATTTACGGGCTTGCGCCAAGTAAATGCACTCTCAGGTTTGTGGTGTAGGGAATTGTTTTGGTGAGGGGTCATGTTAGGGGATATTGTCATCTGCTTGCATAAATTTTCGGACTATTCTACATGTGTTTAATAAAGCTGCTTTTTGTAGGGTTATGTAAAGGGAATCTTTAAGGCCTATTAATTTTATGCTTTGGAGGAGACATTTCGGAATAACACCTGTTGTGGAAAGAACTAAAGGTACCACATAAACCTTTTCCTGCTTCCATATACTTGATACTTCTTCTTTTAGTTCGGCATACTTATTAATTTTTTCATTAACTGTTTTTTGTAGGTTGTGTGTGTTAGGCACTGCTATGTCAATTAAATATGTGATGTTGTTTAGTTTATCTTGTAGAGTTATATCTGGTCTGTTGTAGTGAATGGTTCTGTCTGTAAGGATGGCTCGGTCGTAGTATAGTTTATGAGTGGTGTTTTCTAAGATGACTTGTGGTGTGTATTTGTAGTACGGAGTGTTAGTGTTTTGAATGAGATTATGCTTGAGTGCTAGGTTTTGGTGAATTATGTTTACCACTTGGTTGTGTCGGTGTGTGTAATCTGTCTGTGTAAGGGTTGTGCAAGCACCTGTTATATGTTGTATAGTTTCTGATTGGGAATGGCATCGGCGACATTTATCATTTGTAACTGTAGGATCTTTGATAATATATTTTTTGTAGTTTTTTGTACTAATAATTTGATCTTGAATGGCTATTATGAATCCTTCTGTTTCCGGAAATAAGTTTCCTGTATGAAGCCATTTATTTGTTGCTATTGTATCTATATGAGGCTGTTCTAAATCATGAGGATGTCGGCCGTGCAGAACTTTCTTCTTCCAGGTTTCTATTTTTCGTTTTTGTGAGTCAGTGTTGTCATTGGTATGTAAGTCTGTCTGTACTTTTAGGTTTAGTGGGGTGTAGTTGAAATCATTTGTTACTATGGTTCTATGTATATTACTAGTGTTGGATTTGGTATGGAAAAATGTTACAAGTTTATTGATTTGGTTCTGCCATAATTGACAAATATCAATTAAACCTCTTCCTCCATTCTGTCTTTTAATCGTTAGTCTTTCTGTAGCTGATTTAGGGTGATGGTTATTGTGTTTTGTAAGTGTAGTACGTGTGGTCCGTTCTATGTGTTCTATGTCTGTTTTTGTCCATTTAATGACGCCAAATGAGTAAGTTAATATTGGGATTGCGTATGTGTTAATAGCTTTAAACAAATTTCTACCGGATAACTGGGCTTTGCAGACTGCGTTTAATCTTCTTTTATATTCTGTGTTCAAATTATTTTTTAAGGTTGTGTGGTCGAGTCCTCTTAGCTGATTATACCCTAAATATTTATAAAACTCAGAAGCTTCTAAAGCTAATATTGTGTCAGTTGTGTTAATTGCATAATCTCCGGGTTTAATTTTTCCTTTAACAATGTGTAGTGTTTTGCATTTATCTAATCCAAACTGCATATTTATGTCCTGACTGAATTTTGTTGTAGTTTCTATTAAAGTCTTCATTTGGTTTTCGGTTTTTGCATATAATTTAATGTCATCCATATATATTAGATGAGATATGGTAGTTTCTTCTGTATTATTATTAAAACGGTATCCGGCTTGAGAATTATGAAGAAGACTTGAAAGAGGATTTAAAGCAAGACAAAACCATAGGGGGCTGAGAGAGTCTCCTTGGTATATACCCTTTTTTATAGATATCTGTCGCGTTATTACAGCATTACTTTTATTACCTAATTGAAGCGATGTTTTCCAACAGGGCATTATATTGCGCAAAAAGTTTATTATAGTAGGATTAATTTTGTAAATTTCTAAAATTTGAATCAGCCAAGAGTGCGGAATACTATCGAAAGCCTTTTTATAATCTATATAGGTACAATGTAGATTTCTATTTTTAGTGGTAGTATGTTTATGGATAGCAGAGTCTATAATTAATTGCTCTTTACATCCCATATGACCCCGTCTGCAACCCTTTTGTTCCTCAGCTATAATTTTGTGGCGTTCAACGTGAGAGTTAATTTTAATGGTTATTGCTGAGGTTAGAATTTTATATATTGTTGAGAGACATGTGATTGGTCTATATTGAGAAGGCTGCGGTGTGTGATGTGATTTAGGTAACATGTAGGTAATTCCTGTAGTGATAAAGTCTGGTATGTTTTGTCGTCCCAATATAATGTCTGTTAAGTTTTTTGCAAGAATTTTGTGTAATGAAGTGAATTTTTTGTACCAGTAATTGTGCAATTTATCTATTCCAGGTGATTTCCAGTTATGTAATCTCGAAGTTATATTTCTTATATCCAACTCTGTTATTTCTACGAATTCCATTTCGTCTATTGTGCTCCATTTTAATTTTTCTTCACAAATCCAAGAGGCTTTATCGTTATGTTCTGCTTGCTCTTCCCATATCCCGGACCAAAAAGATTCAAGTTGTTCTTTGGTTGGTAAATTTACACTGTTATTTTCTAAAGTGTCGTTATTAGGTGCTTTCTGCAGATTTCTGTAAAATAATTTTTCATTTGTTAGAAATGTGATATTATTGTTTTTACGTTCTTGTGCTTTCTTGTATCTCTTGAGTCTATGTACTTTAAGAGCGAGTTTTTGTTTCAATGTGTCTAAAAATTCTTCAGGTTTCTTATTATTGTCTTCATGTCTAGTGTGTGTTTTTCGATTTCTAAATATCTCTTCAACTTTTTTCACAATCTTTTTGGATCTATTGTTGTTAATATATTGGGTAAGTCGGCCGCAGTCTGCTCTTATCTTTTCTATATCTTTCTCAAGTCTGTATTCCCATGGTGGTTTCTTATTATTTTTATTATATATAAATCTTTGGTATTCAACTTGGTCTTCTACTTTATAATTAAGTTCCTCGCATATTACTAACACTGAACAATATATGAGTGTATGTAGATCAATAAACTGTGTATTTTCAGTAATAAACAGGTTAAATATATTCTGATTAAATATGTTTACGAGTTGAGTGAGCTGAGGGCTATATTTTAATCTAGGTACATTTTTTGCTAAGAATGATCTCTAACACTTCAGCTTTTTATCAAAACCGCTTTAAAATCGGCCCATCTGCGCTAAATGGCAACAAACTTGTACACAGATACACAAAATACATATACACAGATACACGTTTCAACCTAACACCCCTCTTTTTTGTCGGGGTTTAAATACATTAGAATCACAGACATAACCGCTGTGTTTCTTAAATTTCAATTTTGCTAAATCTTATACTCGTGATAACTTTTGAATGGTAGGTCCGTTTTAAATAATTTAAAAATTTATTTACAGGTACTTATCTACCCTTGAATATTTAGGGATTTATTTAGATCAGGATTTATACCAAGGTACGAATAATTGAGTCTAATTTGTACCGGCGTTACAATTTCATATCTTAAGATGAAAAAGTAGTTATTGTGACGTAAATAATATATTTGGATGTATGGTATCCAGGACTTTTTTGTAGACATTTATGGCTTCTACAAAAGTGTAGTACATCACTTTGCTCTAATGTCAATAGTTTCCGAAGCGTCCGCGATATAATGTTCGTTTTCGTTATTTTTTTCACACCTTGGGTTACATTATCGAAGTTTTCATACGGATCCCTATTTTTTTTAATATATAATATAGCCCATGTTACTCAGTAAATATGTAGCTTTCCAATGGTGAAAGAATTTTTGAAATCGGTTCATTAGTTATTACTATTCGTTACAAACAAACAAACAAATCTTTCCTCTTTATTATATTAGTATAGATAAATGTATTACTTCCCAAATCAAAATCAAAGTGTAAAAATTATATATTACACTTTTGAATTTGATTTTAGAATACGGCTTTTCTTTGATTTTTTTGATGTTTTATTCCAACGTACGTAGCGTTAGATATTACTGCATATACTGCTCCACTGACTATCCCATCAAAAATCGACTCGCGATTCTAAATTACGCTTAAGTGACGTCATGAACGTAATTATTATTATATTATCATTAAATTTATAACATAATGGAGCTTCTTAAACACTAATTCCCGACTTTCCGACGGCGGCTCTGACAGCGCGTATATCGGTTATCAGTTATCACGCTAAACCATTAACCTCTCCTTGTGCAGTCGGATAATAATAATACATATAATAATATAGTGGGACATTAACACACACGGCCTTCTGATCCCAAACTAAGCGGAGCTTGTACTATGGAAACCAGATGACTGGTAATATACTACATATAATATTTTTACTGGCCAGGTACGCAGGAGACATGATAGTCCTCAAGTGTATGTGCAAACACAAAAGCACTCTATTCCCTTTACTCTTACAGCCCGATGGGATAGATTGACCGACACGCCCGGAGAAAATGCAGCCGCAGGACCGACGGCTTTACGTGACTCCGGATTAGTGTCAATCAGAAAAGTCTTAACTTGGTCCGCTATCCTCAACGCCAATCTGGCAGTCTTCGAACTGTAGAAAAACTATAATAGGGGTCGTACCTATCAATAGAACCATTAACCCCCTATATATTATGCCCCTAATAAAATAAAACCCTGATCACTTAATTTGTAGCCAGATTCTTGTTGGAATACAAAAGGGTGGGTATTTTATTATAATTTGAACCTTATTTTATCTTTGATAAGATTCACAATAGATCTGTTTATCGGTAAGAAAATAATGCAATCTATTTTGGTTTCACAGCAAAACATTACGCTTATTTTGATGAAATTTGGTGCCCACCAGTGGCGAAGAGTCCATACAAGTGGATTCCCATAAGCTTCCCTTTAGGGAATGGTTAGTATCACATGTACTCAATAATATACAGGCAGGCGCGTCCCATCGTAGACTACATCATTGTTGAAGTTGTAGTCAAGCGCAAGCCTATTTCTGATAAAAAAAAAACATCAGCCTAATTTACCTATTCCACTGCTGGACATAGGCCTCTCCTAAAGCACGCCACTGAGCACGATCCGCGGCTACTCTCATCCAGCTCTTACCAGCTACCTTGCTGAGATCGTCACTCCACCTAGTCTGAGGGCGTCCTACGCTACGTTTGCTCAGTGGTCTCTACTCAAGAACTCATTTACCCCAGCGGTCAGTTCTGCGGCAGATATAACCGGCCCACTGCCACTTCAGCTTACTAATCCGGTGAGCTATGTTTGTATGGAGAAGCTGTTTATGTTTCGGGTTTGTACCGTGCATCCACATCGCAGTTACTTTTTGTTGAGCAACATTACCAAATGTTACTGAGCAACACCTGATAGCAATAAGTTATTCACTGTTAGTAAATGTTGCCGTGTTAGTCAATGTTTCTGTAACAATCGATAGCATTGTTAGATAATGTTACCTCGACAATGCGTCAAAATGAAAAAATATGCTGTTGCTATAGTCAGTTCATCTTCCCTAGCGACACGTCGTTGCCTGTTGCCTACAGAAGTTAGAGGATATATGTCGTGCTCGATTGCTGTCGAAAGTTATTCTTTGTTATCTTTTATTGAGCACTCAACAATTAGTAACAACTAGTCTCAAAAGTTAGAGATTGTTATTTAATGTTACGTTATTGCAAAATGTTGCTCAACAAAAAGTAACTGCAGTGTAGATGCACGGTTTGTTAAGACGCTTCAACGTTTACATGTGTGCTGTACGTGTTTACCTCGCCTCCCCCAAAAACTGACAGAAACAATTTAGTACTAGAAAAGGGTGAGAACAGCATTAAAATCCGTTCAGTATTTTTGAGTTTATTGCTGTCATGTTCAATGATATTATTGGAGATTATTATTGATTATATTCAATTGGTTATAAGACGGATATTATCAATTGAGAAGACAAAAAGGGATATTTATAATAAGCTCTACTTATTGAGTATAGGGGTACTTTTAGTTTAATAAAGTACCTAAAATAAAATCTAATAAAAACATGAGGAGCGGTGGCGCAGCGGTATCGACCTCGTCTTTGAAATATAAGGTGAGACTTTTTATTACACTACAAACATTATGTGGACGGTCGCGTCGGTCCTGTGCCCGATATGTCACCAGTTGTGTCATCTGTCCCACCGGACACAGAGTGAAATGAAAAGAGAATGCGCCTGTGTATGCGCAACACTCGTGCACTATCAGTCTCTCCTAGCTAGTCAGCCTAGACCATGCCGGATAATATGGTTAGGAGAGGATTATTCTAACTTAAAACACCTGTCGATTATAAATGCGAATGTATCGCTGTCTGTCGCGCTTTCATGCTAATCCTACTGAACCGATTCTGATGAAATTTGGTATTAAGATAGTTTGAGACCTGGGGAAGGATATAGGATATTTACCCGACTGCGCTAACAGAAGTTATTGGTTTAGCGTCATACCCAACCAACCAACATACGCGCGAGCCGAGCCGCGGTGCGAAAGCAAGTGACTTATATTATAAAGCCTAACTAAATATTGTAAGTACTTAGTTATAATGAAATAATCTCTTAAAATCCTATCAAAAATTTACCATCCAAAGTATAGAAACCATTTTGCTAAGATCATTTTCCCTATCTAGACGTACGGTACCTTTTAGGGGACGATATAAAGATATTAATATATAATAATATGCTTGTCTGTACGTAAGTAGGCTTAATGAGGACAGGTAAATGACACGGGGCGTCGTAGATGCAGGGTTTGTTGCGCTTCAGACCGGAATATACAACTTAACGCTTCAACTACTAGTAAACTATTTCACCATAGCCAGGAAGCTTACGACCTTACGGGCTGTGCAAAAATGCTAATTAATATTCTTAATATATATATTTCTTGTGTGCGTGTGTATGTGACTGAACTCCTCCTAAACGACTGGACCGATTTTGATGAAATTTTTTGTGTGTGTTCAAGGGGATCTGGGAATGGTTTAGATTCACAATTTTGTCCGCTGGCGGTACGAAGTTCGCTGGGGCAGCTAGTAATATAATAATAATTTAATAACATGAAATTGGGTTGCATTTTACTCTAAGTTTGAATTACAATTGAATATTAAAACAAATAAAAATAGTATTCATAAACACACGTAGATGTCACCAAGGCAGACCGAGAGAAATATAATATATTTCTCATGCAATAATACAAATAATGCAATAAAGGAAAGGAAAAAAAAGAAAGGCCAGAGGTTGTGAGAGACAAAAGAAGACGGAAGATGTTGGTGGGAGGCATGTGTCCCAGCAGTAGAACAGCATAGGCTATATAAAAAATGATAATATGAATACATTATACATTATTACATTTGTATATTGAATAAAACTACTTTACAACGGATTTGGTTATAGAGTAGTTTTATTTCAATGTGTGATATTCGCGTAAATTTAAGAAAATACTATACATTTGTATAATAAAATAAACGAATGTAAAAAATAATAGAAGAGATATATTAAAAGAGGACCTTAATAATAAAAACACAAATGTTTACTTTTAAAATCCGTGGTTGCGTGTATACCTGGTTGATTACAAAATAAACCTCCAACCTCGCTAACCATCTCGATGACTTTAGCTTTGAAAAAAAAGAAAACAGCATCGAAATCGACCCATTCGCAATTTAACCGCCGTTTACTCGCTATGAGCCCACAAATTTGTACAGATTACAAGTCAAACTTTATTAGTTTCACTCTTTTTATCAGGGGTTAAATATTGAAATTAAACTACTTTTTAAAGGATTTTATCGCGGTTCATTTTAGAAACGTCGGGATCTAAAATCTAAAATAAACCGCGATAAAATCCGTTAAAAAGTAGTTTTATTTCAATGTGTGATATTCGCGTAAATCTAATACAATACTATAGGGGTTAAATAGGTTAGTAAAATATTAAAGCAAGAGGTGTTAATCACCGGTACCGTAAAGAACACTCCATTTCATCCCTATTTCCCCTCGCGTCTCCAACGTATTGATTTTGGTAGTTAGATATTTATTTATGACTGCCAGGTAGGTCGGAGTTCGGTGCTGTGCTGTTCATTTATAACTTTGATTTCGTACTTGAAGGCTTTGATTTTGAGAGTAAAAAGTCAAAGATTTTATAAGAATAATATATTTATTTTCAGCTTCTATTTAAGATAAGTATTAGTAGTAGAAGCTTAAGAAGGATTAAGTAAGCTGAAGTGGCAGTGGGCCGGTCATATCTGCCGCAGAACTGACCGCTGGGGTAAACGAGTTCTTAAGTGGGGATCACAGAGCAAATGTAGCGTAGGACGTCCCCAGACTAGGTGGAGCGACGATCTCAGCAGAACTGGATGAGAAAACCCACGGATCGTAATCAGAGGCGTAATTTAAGAGAAGCCTATGTCCAGCGGTGGACTAGAATAGGTTGATGATGATTTAAAACAACCATATTTGTTAATATGTTGTTTATAGGACTGAGACACCTTCGTCCGTGGGAGTGCACCTTTTATCTGAATCCCCACACGTGGTCCGGGGACCACGATTTTGATTTGCACCACCCGGGGGTGGTGCAAATCAGGTGACAATCAACTGGTGGTAGAGCAGCGGTATCCGCCTTCCCTTTGAAATCCCTTTGAAGTCAAAGTGAAACTGGTGGTCGATGCAGCCGTGGTCAGTGACCACTTCTTATCTCACGATCGTAATTCAGACGCATAACGTCGATTTTTCAACTATTTATGTACGTTTTAGTATCCCACTACTAGGCACGGGTTTTCTCTTAAAATTAAATATCTTAAGAGTTGAAGCGGTTTAGGCCTTAATCCACACACGCTGGCTAAGTGCGGGTTGGTGGATGTCACAGGTCCTCGAACGATTAGTTCTTACACATGCTGGTTCCTCAAAATAAAACAACCTACACCGATATTGATCAGCAAAAAGATGTGTAGGCACGACTGGGAATCGAACCCGTGACCTTATATTTCTAAGGCGATGTTTGTAGCTAACTATTAGCATTTCCGAGTTGGGTCAGTATGTATAAACAAATTCATTTCAATTTTAGCTTAAATCCAATTTCTTTGTATTTTTTATGTAGACACCGGTTGTCATGGCAACGGTATCGTGCCTTTCTTCCTGACTGAGCTGCAAACGAGGGCCTATCCGCTATTTAACTAGGTAAATATATTGAAATAAAACTACTTTTCAACGGATTTTATCGCGATTTATTTTAGATTTTAGATTTAATGTTTGGAGGTAGTCGGTAATAATTATGATTAATATTTTTGGACGTCAAATACCTCAGTCCACCCGTGAACATGAAATCTGAAAAGAAACGAAAACGAAACAAAAACGAAAAAAACGTCGGGATCTAAATTCTAAAATAAACCGCGATAAAATCCGGTAAAAAGTAGTTTTATTTCAACATATTATTTTTATCTATACTTAATATTAAAAATGCGAATGTATGTTTGTTTGTTACGCTTTCACGCAAAAACTACTGAACCGATTTGGATCAAATTGGGTATGGAGGTAGTTTGAGACCCGAGAAAGGACATAGAATAGTTTTTATCCGACTGCGCAAAAAGAAGGTAATGTTTTGGCGCGATAACCGACATCCGCGGGCGAAGCCGCGGGTGGATATCTAGTACTTATATAAACTTGACATTAGCAAAATTGCGGAATAATTTCTACAGAGGCCATTATTAAAAGAAGAAGATAAAGAAGGATCATATCGGTTCTTTCAAAGCCGATCTTTCATACACACTCTCCCATAAGGACCACAGACAAACATGTTTATGTACTCAAAATATCCTAGACGAGAACCGAACTCACCTGCGCCGAGAAGAGTAATACCTTGCCAACCAACTATCCGACCTGTGTGTAACCGTTTAGTGAACCGTTCCCGGTCTGTTCCTAAAATAACCAGTCTAGACCGTTCTGCTATGAATCTATAAATATTACATTAGAAGCAACTAGCTGACAATTTTAACTTGATAACTGAATAGCAGTTACCTGATTTAACTAAAAGTTATTAAAATATTCATTTTTTTTTTTCAAAAACAAAGCTAAAATCAAGCGCCTTCCTGTCAAAGTTGTTACGTCAAAATTAGTGATGTACCTATCACCCCAAACAGATTCACTTCAACCCTTTTTAGTGTCCTACTCCTGAGCACATGTGTCTTCTCTCAACCATCTTAAGAGTTGATAGAGTTTAGGTCTTAATCCACATATGCTGCCCAAGTGCTGGTTGGTGGATATCTTAGACATGCCGGTTTCCTCACGATGTTTTCCTTCGCCGATGTTGAGCAGCGGAGATGAAACAAATCACACAAAGATGTGTGGGCACGACCAGGATTCGAACCCGCAACCTTATTTTCCTAAGGCGAGGCCCGTAAATCTGCGCCACCGCCGCTCTATTGCTGAAACTGATATATTACTGAAATATCTACTCTTTTTTGTTATTACATACTTACATCTATAAATTAATGATACCAAAACGAAGAACCAACAACCATGCTCTACACATAAAGATCTACCCTGAGTGGGAATTGAACTCACGACCTCCGGCCTAGCAGTAAGAAAATGAGGGGGTATATTTCTTGCACAATTGCTACAGAAAATGTGTTCGGTCCAAGCCACCGAACACCCTGCTTATGCCGCAATTCCGTAATAACTTTAATGCATAAACGGGCATCATTCAGACCGGATGAATTCACACATTTATAAAACACTAGAGGACCCGGCAGACGTCGTTCTGCCTGGTAAAGCAGTGCCATCTACCGGGTCTCACACCTACCGAATATAACCAATAATAAATAATAGGTATCTAACCCGGTTTTCGGCACTACTTCGCTTTCTAATTTTTTTTTTTATTTTTCTCTGCGTAAGAACCATCCTCGTACTTAAAGGAATATTTAAAAAAAAGAATCAGCGAAATCGGTCCAGCCGTTCACGCGTGATGTCGTGACAACGGAAAACGGGTTTCATTTTTATATATATACTAGTTTTCCGCCCGCGGCTTCGCCCGCGGATGTCAGTTATCGCGCTAAACCTTTAACCTCTTTTTTCGCAGTCGGATAAGCTATTCTTTCCCGGGTCTCGAACTATCTCCATACAAAATTAGTTCAGTAGTCGTAGGCGTGTAAGCAATATTTTAAAATCGGCAAGCCCCCACAGGCATGTCCATAAATCTATAGGAGTTTCATAAAAAATATGTCTCAATTTATTGTCACACCGGTGAAGGTCGTTTTTCTACGGCTCTTAGACCATAATGTAAGTTTTTCATTTAATATCCAAGAACAAATAAAATTTAAATTTCGAATTCTATTAATCGGATTGAGGTATCAAACATGTCATTGTGTCAAAATAAAAAGTAATTTAGCTAAAAAGCACGAAGGAGTATTGATATCAACTTCAAAAAAATCGTCCTCAGAATAATTTCTCAGGCTTCACCCGCGTAGTATTAGGATAAAGATAAAAAAAATAGAAAAATAAAAAACACGTGTTTCATTATTTATTTTAAGTTATATTTATACCGAATTTGAAGTGAATCGGACCAAGGACTAAACAGTTGTGCAATATTTAATTTTTCCAAAAAAGCTCATTTTACACTCCCCCTGGGGGTAATTTTGGAAAAATAAAAAACACGTGTTTCATGATTTCTTTTAAGGTATATATGTGTGCCAAATTTGGAGAGAATCGGACTTGAGACTATACAGATCTAGAGAAACTTTAATTTTTACCAATAAAACTCATTTTCCGCACCTCATGGGGGTAATTATGGAAAAATAAAAAACCCGTATCTCATTATTTGTTTTAAGGTTCATGTGTACCATATATTAAATAAATAGGACCAAGGAATAAAAAGTTGCATACAAACTTCACCCCTCTATTTAACCCTCTTAGGGGATGATTTTCGAAAATATTATTAGCCTATGTCCGATTCTAGGGTATACACTACCTACATTTCAAATTTCAATAAAATCGGTTGAGCGGTTATGGATATACGCGGTAACAAACCTTCACACACACACACACACTTACTTTCGCATTTATAATATTAGTAGGATTTAACATTTTAACATATAAGATACTAGTATTGTCTTAGATTTACGCGTATATCACACATTGAAATAAAAAAGAAAGTTTGCTTAAATCGGAACGCAACTTAAATATTAATGTTTGAAGGTAGTCAGTAATAATTGTGATTAATGTTTTTGGACGTCAAATATCTCAGTCCACCCGTGAACATGAAGTCTGAAAAGACTTTGAAACGTCGGTATCTAAAATCTAAAATAAACCGCGATATAATCCGTTAAAAAGTAGTTTTATTTCAATATAACATTTTAGTGATACTTTATCTTCACAATAAACAATATTAACAATTCATTATTTTTATAACTACAACACTTGCAACTCGCACAAAATGAGTAAGGTCCCGCGTTCCTTATAACTTATAACATACATACACCCACCTCAAGCTGACACATCGCTAATTAGGAGCACCTGCCATCTGCTAATCCTCGGTATTCGAGGCGGGGTGGACAGATTGATAAAATTAAACAAGTAACTGATCAGTACTCTTTGGGGGCTGAGTCACCTTCGTCCGTGGGAGTGCACCTTTAATCTGAATCCCCACACGTAGTCCTCGGGTGGTACAAATCAGGTGACAATCAACTGGTAATTAAGTTTACTTGTAATTAACTGGTGGTAGCCTTCGGCCGTGGTTAGTGTCCACCCACCAGACAAAGCCACACCGCCAAGCGGCCTTGCCGTGTTCCGGTGAGGTGTTCGGTGGCACGATTTGAGGGTGGGTCGAAATTGTTGCTCCTTTATAGTTTCTTACCATAAGGAGCATCATTCCACTGCCAGCTTCCTGAAATTCATTCGTAACCACGAATGAATCAATATAGTGGGCAGGCGCGTGCCATCGTAGACTACATCATTACTTAACATCAGGCAAGTTGTCAAGCGCAGGCCTATTTTTGAATTTAAAAAAAAAGTTAACGAAGTATTAGTAAAATGAGGAAGATGTTGAAATAAAGTTTTATTTCAACTTTTTAACGGATTTTATCGCGGTTTATTTTAGATTTTAGATCCCGACGTTTCAAAGTCTTTTCAGACTTCGTGTTCACGGGTGGACTGAGGTATTTGACGTCCAAAAATATTAATCACAATATTATTACTGACTCCCTACAAACATTATTATTTAAGTTGCGTTCCTATTATATTATTATTTTATATTCGCGTAAATCTAAAACAATACTATGAAGAAGATGTTCTATACAAATCAGACTCGGAAACATTAGACTTAACTTAACTTCATTATTTTAACAATAACTCAAAACCTAGTTAACCGATTTAATAAAATTTGCACTTCTGCACTCATATAATAGTGAACTGGAGAGGTGGCGTAGCGGTACGAGCCACGCCTTAGAAAAATAAGGTTCGAATCCTGGTCGTGCTCACACATCTTTGTGTGAATTGTTTCATCGCCGATGTTCATTATTAGTGAAGGAAAACATCGTGAGGAAACCGGCATGTCTAAGGATTAATCATTCGAGGACATGTGACATCCACTAACCCGCATTTGGCCAGCGTGTGAGGATTAAGGCCTAAACTCTCAACTCATAAGATAGTTGAGAGAAGACCCGTGCCCCGCAGTGGGACACTAAAAAGGTTAAAGTGATACATACAAAAAACATTAGGTTGAATTGAGAACCTCTTCTCTTTGAAGTAAGTTGAAAATCATATATTACCCAAAGGATAATTATTACAAATGCGAAAGTAAATCCATCTGTCTGTTTGATAACATTTTACGCCTAAATTACTTAACGAATTTGGATCAAATTTGGTTTGGAGTTAGTCTAAGACCCGAAGAAGGGTGTAGAATAGATTTTATCCAACTGCGCAAACGAGGTTAATGGTTTTGCGAGATAGGCGACACATACGATGCAGCCATGGATAGAAAGCTAGTAAAAAAATATGAAACCTCTTGTACCTAAATACTGATTCTATCACTTCAGCTGACGGGCCGGTGGCGTGGTCGGTAAGATACTTGCTTTTCACGCCGCAGGGTTCGATTCCCACCAGAGACAAACATTTGTTTAAATATGTCTGCTTGTCTTGTGTCTGGGTGTAATTATCTATATTTAAGAGTATTGTATGTAGTATATTACCAGTTATCTGGTTTCCATAGTACAAGCTCTGCTTAGTTTGGGATTAGATGACCGTGTGTGTTAATGTCCCACTATATTTTATTATATTATATTATATTATTATAGCTTTTAAAAAAACCGCATGAGAATCGGTCCATCTGTTTTTTAGCAATAAACTTGTCCACTCCACACACACATGCGTCAAACATAACAGCCCCTCTTTTTCGTGTGGATAAAAAGCAACTGTTTTATTTCCAGTAGGTAGAGCTTTTCAGTGTAAAATAAGCTTTTGTATATATATTGTGAAGCTCGAAAGCTTCTGGAGCTGTTTTCATTGAATTTGGGTTAAGCTCGGATAGTGTCGCTGCTATAATAAGCAGAATATGCATTGAATTATTTTATAAACAAACTAGGTAACAGTTGCGTTATAATTTTCTTCAACCGATACTATTTTCTATAATTTACGCGAATATCACATCCCTACTGATATTATAAATGCGAAAGTAACTCTGTCTGTCTGTCTGTTCCGCTTTCCCGCTTTCCCCGGATATGCGCCACCGATATATGGTGGAAATTCCACGGGCACGCACAAAGCGCTTTGCCTCCACTTTTATTGTGCAAACTGATAAGTTGTGGAATTCGTTACCGGCATCTCTGTTTCCCGATAACTATAATCTACCTGTCTTCAAGTCACGAGTGAATCGGTATTTATTAGGTAAGCGTGTTCCATCGTAGACTGCAACATTGCTTCACATCAGGCAAGTTGTGGTCAAGCGCAAACCTATTATAGGACAAAAAAAAACCTCTCAACCGATTTTGATGAAACGTAGCACAGACAATCTTTATACCCTGAGAAAGAACAGAGGCTACCTTTTATTGCGAAAAAAAAACGAAATCCACGCGGACGAAGTCGCGGGCGGTCGCTAGTATTAAATAAATATAAATCTCGCTTTGTTATTTCTGTAAATATCCTAATTTCAAGAGAGAAAATGGTTGGAATATACCACCTGCTCAGGACACTTGTATCAAAACCCAAGCAAAATAAAAAAAAAACATATTTTGGACTTCAAATACCTCAGTCCTCCCGTGATCATGAAGTCTAAAAAGACTTTGAAATGCCAGGATTTAAAATTTAAAATAAACCGTCACCAATTCCGTTATAAAATAGTTTTGTTTCAATCTTTTTAACCCGTTTTAGTGTCCCACTGCTGGGCAAGGGTCGTCTCTGAACTATCTTACGAGTTGAGAGAGTTTAGGTCGTAATCCGCATACGCCAAATTCGGGTTCCTGAATGATTAGTACGAAATTAAGCACCAACGATGAAAGAATCTACACAACGATGTGTCGACACGACCGTGGATCGAACCCGCGACCTTATATTTCAAAGTCGTGGCTGATACTGCCGCGCCACAGCTGCTTACCACCAACCATATTCCTCATTCCACTTCCATCTTCTCACCAAAATCATTTGTAATCACGAGTGAATCGGTATATGAGACAAGCGAGTTTCATCGTAGACCACGTCATTGCTTAGCATCAGGCAAGTTGTGGTCAAGCGCAAGTCAATTAAAGAATAAATAAAAAACCGACATACACTTGACCGTTTTATTGGTTTAACTAAAAAAGCAATAAACAACTACCAATACTAGATATAAGAACCGTAATAATCACCGTATAAAGCTGGGTTCACACTTAACCGTTGATAAGACTAACCATAGACTTATTAATATTTTAAAATAATAATATATAATAATTTTTTTTCAAAACAACTTATAAAAACAGATAGGTAAACATGAGACAATTTTTTTTTGCAAAAAAATACAATTTAGCAAAATATGTGCCTGAACTAGGTAATCCTGTGTTTCAGGCAAAATAAATATATAATTAATAGGTACCTCGTAGGTATTAGACTCAACATATTTAAAATAAAATATAGTTTATTGTACTTATACTTTTTATTCTGGGTGTAATTATCTATAATTAAGTATGTATTTACAAAAGAAAAGTATTATATGTAGTAATTATCAGTTTGCTGGTTTCCATAGTACAAGCTCTGCTTAGTTTGGGATCAGATGGCCGTGTGTGTTAATGTCCCACTATATTATTATTTTAATACCACGCGAGCAACGCGAGCAAAGCCGCGGGCGGAAGTTTGTAGTATCATATTTATAAGTCTGTGACCACAATCATCAATGACGCCTTTTATCTATTCCTAAAGTAATTTTGTGAAATAGCATAATTTATGGTTGTTCTGTGTGGTCAAGAGATAAATTTTATATTGATGAAAAACTATAAATTTTGTTCAAAATTGTTTAGAAACTCTTTGTTTTAACCTACATTTTATAAATAAGTGATTTTTCTAATAATTATTATAGGCTGACCGTTTAACTCGCGTATCGCCATCTGAGGTACAAAGACATAAAACATTAATTAAATCTCTTAAAGAACTATTTAACCATAGATAAAAGTAATGTAAGACTATTCGTCACTAATATCCATATCGCTTGAATCATCATCACTGTCTGTGCAGCTTGAGGAGTGAGAATCTTGGCGATGGGCGATACGCGAGTTAAACGGTCGGCCATTAAAATATTTAAGTTGCAGCTGGAAGTTCAGAATTGTACCCGATGAACGGCAATAGGCTCGCCCCCTATAACGTATGGGACTTAAATATAGCGTCATACATTGCATCACGCCTGTTTTACTCGAAAGTGTAGGCAGAGGTGAATATAACCCACGTTTTACTTATACTTATTCCGCAATAGTACGAGAGCCTGTTACCGTTTATCGGGCAGATTTCTAAACTTTGAGCCGCAATTAATATTATCCAAGTAAGTGTATTAAAGGCTGGCGCTTGACTACAACTTGCCTGATGTTAAGCAATGATATAGTCTACGATGGGACGCGCCAGCCCAATGTACCGATTCACTCGTGATTACGAATGATTATCGGTGAGAAGGTGGCAGTGGAATTAGGCTCCTTATGGTTGAAACCATAAAGGAGCAACAATTCGACCCACCCATGGTGTCACCATCGCACCGGAACACGGCAATGCCGCTTGGCGGTGCGGCTTTGTCTGATGGGTGGTCAGTAACCACAGCCGAACCCTACCACCAGTTAATTACCAGTAAACATAATTACCAATTGATTGTCACCTGATTTGCACCACCCGGGGACCACGTGTGGGGATCAGACTATTACCGTTTATCGGGCAGATTTCCAAACTTTGAGCTGCAATTAATATTATCCAAGCAAGTGTATTAATAAAGTATTTTCGCTCGACCCTGTAGGCCTTAATCCATACACGCTATTTTTACATTTTCATGCTATTTTATAAAAATCAAATTCAGTTAAAATCGTCAAATAATTTACGTATTAACATCGATTCATTACAGAAATAATATTGAATTACATACTCATTAACAATTTAACAAAATGGCCGCCATTTTAAACGTAATGTAATACTTTTTAAATCGACCACAATTTTGCAAATTTGAACAAACTAAGTAATTGATATATCATGTTGCTGTAGAGTAGGTTGAATACAGAGGAGTTCATTTCTCTTAATAGAGACTTGAATTCTTGAGCAGCGGTGGCGCAGCGGTTCGGGCTTCGCCTTACAAAAATAAGGTCGCGGTTCGATAATCCTGGCCGTGCCCACACATATTTGTGTGAATTGTTTCATCTCCGCTGCTTAATCGGTGAAGTAAAACATCGTGAGGAAACCGGCATGTCTAAGAACTAATAATTCGAGGACATGTGACATCCACCAACCCGCATTTGGCCAGCGTGTGTGGATTATTTGGTGGTGAAATTATTTAACAGGTTGGGTCTGAATTATTGTTCCTTTGTTACTTCATTTAACTGCCAAATTTTCATCGAAAATCATTCGTAATCACGAGTAAATCGGTGTGTTGGGTAGGCGCGTTCAATCGTGGACTACATCATTGGCTAACATCAGGCAAGTCTGAAGCGCAGACCTATTTCACAAAAAAAACCTAGTCAAACAATAAATCTTTTGTTTAAGTACTATTTTGCATAATTATTAATAGTTAAAATAGTTGTTTAGACTATCTCTATAACATTTATGATCTATATTATAATAGTATTTTTTGTTTATAAATAATCATAGGTTTCAGTTGAGTTGCACTGATTGTACTTAAGAATAATGGCCAGGTGCATAAACTTTGTTTTGAGCAAGTACTCTTTCTTTTCAACCCCCGAAAAAAAAGAGGTTGTCAGTTTGACGAGTGTATTGTGTGTCTGGATATTTATTTACATGTTAGTTGCCTCGTAGCGCCTAATAGGATTGCTCGATATTATAGGTAACTATATTTTTTTAATTAATAAAAATAAAAATTGGTTGCCTGTAAATTCGGTATACGGGCGAAAGTTTTACGTGACAACGACTTTGAGTGGTAAAATAATTTTAATGTGAATATTCATTCGTATAGTAGGAAGAAGGATGAAACATAGTTGAGTGGGAGAGAGACGCAAGGCATTCGGCGGGCCTCTCTCTCGTTCGGTGACTCATCGTAACGTTACCGAGCGTTACACTTTTTCATAAGTGCCTCCCAGCCGCAACCTAATTTAAGACGTTGTCACGTCAAAAGTTAAACTTTGTATTTTCTTTGGTTGACTCCATTTGCTGGGCACGGATCTTCTCTCAACTATCTTACGAGTTGAGAGAGTTAAGGTCTTTTCACACAATATGTTGGCCAAGTACGGGTTGGTACGTTTTACATGTCCTCGTAGGTTTAGTTCTTAGACATGTCAGTTTCCTGAAGATGTTTTTCTTTATCAATCAAGTACTTGATGCCACAAACGGACAATTTTATATTTTAACTCCTATTATCTTTTTAATTAAATTCATTCGTTTCCCCAGACAGTTTTAGGTGTCCCGGGACTTGGCCGGGTTCAAACCCCTAGTCTCTTCACGGCGTCGTTGATCCTGGCTTACAGGAGCAGCAATGGGCGGTATTGCGGTGGTGGGTTAAGTCCCAAATAGCAGCCAACCGCCCGAGTCGGAGGATTTTGATGATCTGTGGTTTAGTCCCAATAAAAAGTACCTACGTCATATTGCACAGCGGTGGCGCAGCGGTACGGGCCTCGCCTTAGAAAAATAAGGTCGCGGGTTCGAATCCTGGTCGTGCCCACACATCTTTGTGTGTATTGTTCCATCTCCGCTGCTCGATATCGGTGAAGGAAAACATCGTGAGGAAACCGGCATGTCTAAGAATTAATCATTCGAGGACATGTGACATCCACCAACCCGCACTTGGCCAGCGTGTGTGGATTAAGGCCTAAACTCTCTCAACTCTTAAGATAGTTGTGAGAAGACCCGTGCCCAGCAGTGGGACACTAAAAATGGTTGAAGCAGACGTCATATTGAATTAAAAAAAAAAGAAAAATGCAATATCCTTTCTTAAAAAAGTATGATTCATAACTCTGTAAAAGATAAATCGATAACATCTTCATATTTTAATATCGGATATAATATCGAATACAAACACATCGAATATAAACTTCGGTACAATGTTAATAATTTAACACTTATTCTGTCATTCGAGTTTGTGTAATGAAAACCGATACATATGTCAGAAACATCTTGCCATTGCCTTTTTTGTAAAAAAAAAAACATTAAACACTGGTTATGGTTCTGTACAGATATTCAAAGTTATTGTAGAAAATTTTATATAAATTAACTAGCTGCCCCAGCGAACTTCGTACCGCGCAAAATTGTGAATCTAAACCATTCCCAGATCCCCTTGAACACACACAAAAAATTTCATCAAAATCGGTCCAGTCGTTTAGGAGGAGTTCAGTCACATACACACGCACACAAGAAATATATATAGTAAGATAATGTAATCTGACGTCTGGTCTAACCATCTCTGCTACTGGTTCTCTGCATGTTTCGAGATCTGGCAGTATCTTATTTAACTGGTAGCTATCCGCATGAGGTTAGACTGGTAGCCAACAACAGGAGATATGGGAAAAAGGCATGGGATGTGATGAGTGATGATTGTTGACAATTTTATAATAACTAACAGCTTTTCAGCATTTTATTTTACCCCAGTAAAGACAAAAGTGGTCTCTATCTATATGTGGGTGGCGACATATAACTTGCAAACGGGGGACTTTGATTGTTTTACCAAAACAGATTTGATCGATCGCATTTATTACGGGGGTGTTATACGCACCTTCTCGTACTAAAATGATTCTGACAGCTTTTGAGGGAAGGCGAAGTAACCACGCACAGCACACATGTAAAAGTTAAAGCGTCGAAACTGTTCATGTATCTCAGCAAAGAGGTAGTTGAAGGAGAAGTTCCGTGTTAAATTTTCTTTGGTTTTAACCGTTGAAAATCTACCAAAATCAGTGTTAATTTTTTTTAAATACCCTTAGTAAATTTACGCGTGCAAAGCCGGGGTAGATCCCTAGTTATTATTATTATTAGCCCTGATCATCCCACAGCTGGGCAAAGGCCCCCCTTAACACCTTCCAGAGATCACGATCTTGAGCCTCTTCCTTCCACCTGCTTAAGAATCCATCCAGTTCATCCCGCTATCTCCGTCTGGATCCCTAGTATGATAAATTAATAATAATAAATATGATTGAAAGATATCAAGCGAATTCGTCGCCACGTAGTTTAAAACATTCTTCAATGGTAATGATGTCTGTTAAAGACATGTTGATTTCTTGTTGTATTAATCATAAAGTAACAATTCACTTATTGCATGTCATTTCTGGCAGTTCATAGAGAACATTTTATTCAATTCAATTAAATGTTTATTTTTGGCCTGTTGTGGAAGGCTACAACAATTTTGCCAGTGACAAGTTTGATGTTGTCAGTTAGCTGTCAGATAGGTAGGAAGTAGAAATAGAGACAAAGCGGATACAGATTAAATGTGAGTAGTTACAGTTTAATTTTGTTTATTCTATTAAGAGAACATTTATGTATCTATTTGATAACTTTGTATACTTATGTAACACTAATAAAAAAATATGATAATGTTTTGATGGTTTTATTTCCTTCCACACGGAACCCTAAATAAGTCACCACAGTTGGGACACTTCATTTAATCTCAATTATACTATCCCACTCGACTTTGCTTACAAAGGTACATGCATCTGCTATTTTTTGCTACGCACAATGCATTTTTAAACATTTCATTGATTCCTTGAGGCGTAAAATTTTGTTCTTGGGTCCGTCCTCAGAATACAATAGTGTGTAACAATAATTCTGAGAGTGCATTGTCGGTTGACTGTTGGCTGTTCTCAATTTGAAATAAAATGTCATTTAATTTGTTTTAATGATTGATTCTCCAGAAATTGTGAAACGGTATTAACACCCGATGTAAAAGAAGGGTGTTCTTTATTTAACTTGCAATAGCTTGACCTTGATAACAACTTGTCTGATGTTAAGCAGTGATGTAGTCTACGATGGAATGCGCCTATCCAATCTACTGGTTCACTCGTGATTACGAATGATTTTGGTTAGAAATCATAAGGGGAGCAATAATTCCGACCCACCCTCATTGCACTGAAACACGGCAAGGTGGTGCGGTTGTCTGATGGGTGGTCACTAACCACGGCCGAACCTGCCACTAGCCACTGTGACCTGGTAAGTAGGTACCGATAGGAGATTAGGACAGTAAGGTTCGGCAGGTAAATTAATTATCTACTTCAACTACCGCACTCGATTGCTTACAAGCAAATAGTGAGCAATAAGGGCGCTGGCCTGACAAAGGCTTCATCTTCCGTGCGTTCTGCTGCCAAGAATCAGACGCCTTGCTCAACAGCAAAAAATCAATTTGTAAACGTTGACTTCCACCAGTGCCGGCGTTAGGGGGGGCGCGATGGGGTGACGGCCCGGGGTTGACCAGCGTGTGTGGATTAAGGCCTAAACTCTATTAACTCGTAAGACAGTTGAGAAAGGACCCGTGCCCAGCAGTGGTACACTAAAAAAGGTTGAAGTGTGGCCTTAATACCCACACGCTGGCTCACTTGTCCTCGGTAAGAAACTTGCTTTTCTTGCCGCGGGTTGTGGGTTCGATTCCCACCTAAGTCTAACATTTGTGTGATGAACACGTCTGTTTGTCTTGTGTCTGGGTGTAATTATCTATATTTAAGTATATTTTTACAAAAGAAAAGTATCTTAAGTAGTAATTATCAGTTATCTGGTTTCCATAGTACAAGCTCTGCTTAGTTTGGGATCAGATGACGCGTGTGTGTTAATGTCCCAGAATATTATTATTAGTTCTTAGACATGCCGGTTTCTTCACGATGATTTCTTACACCGATATTGAAAAGCAGCAATGAAATTCGCACAAAGATGGACACGACCTGGAATTGAACCCGCGACCTTATATTTCAAAGGCGAGTGATGGTCTCACAATACGTAATAAATCACTTTCCGAATTATAGTCTTTTATTAAAAGGATTTCGGTTAAATAAACAAGTTATGTTTGATAACATCTCCCTTTTGGCAAAAGGGTAAGCGGTACTTTATTTTTTAATATTTTTGCATGTTCAAACAGTTTTTTTTGGTTACTATCTCTGTGATCTTTGTAGGGTGACCATGGATTTATGTTTTTCTTGAGACTTTTGGTTTTGAAACTGTACTGGTTCGATCCTGGGTCATGCACACCCATCTTTAAGTTAACTGTTTCATCGCTACTGATTAATACCGGCGAGGGAAAACTTGACGAGGAAACCGGCATGTTTTAGAAATTAATCTTTGGATATGTTAAACTTTTGTTGCTTAATACCGAGGAAACATTTTCAAGAGACCAGCATTTCTTAGAATCAAATATTTGAAATTCTTGGTCATGTACACACACACACACGCACGCACGCACGCACACTTAAAACTGAGGCGATTCCTCTCTTTAATGTTACTCGCGTCGCGGTTTAATACAGTAGGCCTTAATCTACACACGCTGGTCGAGTACGGGTTGGTGGATGTCACATGACATGCAGGTTTCCTCACGATGTTATCCTTCACCGATATTGAGCAGCGGTGATGAAACAACTCACACCAAGATATGGGCACGACCAGAATTCGAACCAGCGACCTTATTTTTCAATGGCGAGGTCCGTACCGCTTCGCCACCACTGATTCTTTTCACACTAAATTAATCTAAACATATATATAGAAATCAATTACTGTTCGATAGTCTCGCTAAAACTCGAGAACGGTTGAACAGTTTTATCTTATCATGGTCTTGCAATGTTTGTGGAGGTCTAGGGAAGGTTTAAACGGTGAGAAAAAATATATTTTATACAAAAGTTTAGGTCTTTTATATATCGATTGAGGCAGTACGAAGTCTGCCGGGTCAGCTAGTAAAATTATAAAACTATTATAACGACGCGTGTCTGGAGTAGGCAACAGTGTCAGCAAAACATGTACTAGTTCAAATAAATAAATAAAATAAATAATCTGAGACATTAACACACACGGTCATCTGGTCCCAAGCTAAGCAGAGCTTGTGTTATGGAAACCAGATAACTGGTATATACTATACATATAATACTTTTCTTTTGTAAATATATACTCATAATAGATATTTACACCCAGACTCGACATAAACACAAAATGTTCATCACTAATGTTTGTCTCGGGTGGGAATCGAACCCACGATCTGCGGCGTGAAAAGCAATTATCTTACCGACCACGCCGAATACTGTACACAAACTTAAATAAACAATTACGGTGTTATTCATAATAATCATAGGAATTTTTAGTTAAAATGTTTTGTCTCTTTCTTACTAGTATAAATGTGAAAATGATAGACAAAGACAAACGAATTATAAACATATTTTAGGTATAATAATCAGCTTATAAGACGTTAATGAATACGGGGGTTTGACTTATCCACACTTTTACTAAAACTATGCTCACTTTAAAAATTGAATTATTTTATGGAAAACTTTACGTTGGATTAATCAAAAAGCTTCGTAAGTTTGTAAATATTCTCTGTGAGGGCTTTTGTTAATTTTGAGATTATTGATAGATTTGTTTATGGTTTATTTAAATTAATTTCCCCCGGTGGCTGAGTGGTCCTTAGTGTGAAATTCTTCTTCTTCTTAGTTTACAAATTTAAAATAACTATAAAATCTACGTTATGTAAGAAAGCATATTATAAAATTTCAGACTATGTAACGGATAAAAACGCTTGGAATTAAGTCGCTCTAATTCAACACAATAAACAAACAAAATGTAATAGATATAAGTACTTCATTTAAAAAAGAAAAAAAGCCTACTGAGTTGTTTTGTCAGTGTTTCTCAGTAGTTGCCAGTCATTCACTGCACAATAGGAAAAGAAATTGGACTATTTTTAAGTAGACTTGCGTCTCAAAAAAAATAAAGCATATTTTCATTTCATTTCATTTCATAGAAAACAGAGTTAATGTAACGAATCCCTTGTAAAGGTTAAATAGCAAAGCTAGTGAGCATCGCCGCATAGTTGCTAGTCTTTCGGTCTTCTATCGAATACACTTTGGAGACTGTGCATTAATATTACACAATCATATTCCCCATATCCGTTCTATCATCAGACAAGTAGAAGTACGTTTATTTTTTGCGAATGACCTAACCCAATCAGCCGGAAGGGCCTTTATTGGTTCACCAGACATTTTCGGTGAGCCGTCCGAGGACGGTCGAAGCGACGCTATTGCCAACCCATCTCCAGTAGGAATCCTAGCAGTCCCTTGATGTTGCCAACAGCTTCCTGGAGTGTCCTTGGCGATCCTAGAAGTTTCGCTCTGTAGCTCGCCACCCCTGAGCAGCAGACGACTACGTGTGTGGCTGTTTCTTCCTCTTCCATACATGCTCTGCACAGAAGGCTGTCTGTTACATCTGGTGAATAGATGCTTGTTTAGTAAGGTATAACCAATTTTTATCCCACCCGTTTTTTTTTTTTTTATTCTGTTACAGGCTTGCGCTTGACCGCAACTTGTCTGTTGTTAAGCAATGATGCAGTCTACGACGAAACGCGCTTACCCAATAAATACCGATTCACTCGTGACTAGAAGACAGGCAGATTATAGCTATCGGGAAACAGAGATGCCGGTAGCGGATTCCACAACTTGGCAGTTCGCACAATAAAAGTTGAAACAAAGTGTTTTGTGCGTACCCGTGGAATTTCCATCATATCGATGGCGTACAGCAGGTAAAGGTAAAGGTATTACATAGATAGGTGATATTCACCTCTGCCTACTCTATCTGGTGATACAGATGAGTGATTTCGTATGTTTTTCGATACACAAATACACGAAGCACGTCTAATGACATTTGACAGCGGCGGACGCCATTTTGTAAGTCAGACAAAAACATACCCGCTTCACTGGCTCGCGTTGACATGAATATCGGTTACAGGTTCGATTCTCGGTTGAGTGAATTTTAACGGGAGTAGGTTTCTATCTAAATTTTATTTTATATTAGTTTAGTTTTTTTATTGCTACCGTTTTGAATCCACATTAAAATACTTACATATCGTTAGCTAAGGTATAAGCAGAGGTTAATAATAATATATTAACTACTTTTCACCGGCTATGTTAAGTCCCATACTTAATAGGGGCAAGCCTTTTGCCATTCATCGGGCACAATGCCAAGCATCGAGCTGCAACAAAATTTATTAGAAGTTTTTTTGCGCGACACGGGAATCGAACCCGGTACCTAACGAATGCTCTCATCGCTGGAAAGAACTTTAAAAACCGTACCATTAAAATGCCTTATAAAATCAATACTAATATTAAATTAAAGCAGAAGAGTTTGTTTGGTTGAAAGCGCTAATCTCAGAAACTACTGGTCCAATTTTGAAAATTTTTTACACTGTTAGAAAGTCCATTTATTGTGAAAGACTAAAGGTACCTGGACTGCAGCAGCGGTGGCGCAGCGGTACGGGCTTGCCTTAGAAAAATAAGGTCGCGGATTCGAATCCTGGTCGTACCCACACATATTTGTGTGAATTGTTTCATCTCCGCTGCTCAATATCGGTGAAGGAAAATATCGTGAGGAAACCGGCATGTCCAAGAATTAATAATTCGAGGACATGTGACATCCACCAACCCGCACTAGGCCAACGTGTGTGGATTAAGGCCTAAACTCTCTCAACTCGCGTGCTGGGCACGGGTCTTCTCTCAACTATCTTACTACTTATCCAGATGATAAAGGAGCTTAGCATATTTAATTACTAGCTGCCCCAGCGAACTTCGTATCGCGTATTACTAATACATCTTAATATATATATTTCTTGTGTGCGTGTGTATGTGACTGAACTCCTCCTAAACGACTGGACCGATTTTGATGAAATTTTTTGTGTGTGTTCAAGGGGATCTGGGAATGGTTTAGATTCACAATTTTGCGCGGTACGAAGTTCGCTGGGGCAGCTAGTCTTAATATATATATTTCTTGTGTGCGTGTGTATGTGACTGAACTCCTCCTAAACGACTGGACCGATTTTGATGAAATTTTTTGTGCGTGTTCAAGGGGATCTGGGAATGGTTTAGATTCACAATTTTGCGCGGTACGAAGTTCGCTGGGGCAGCTAGTATTATGTAATTTTTAATGCCACATTATACAAAAATTAAAAAAAAAATTAAGGGTGAACAACCCTTATCACTTAGGGGTATGAAAAATAGATAGAAGCCGATTTTCAGACCTACTGAATACGCATATAAAATTAGGTAAAATCCGTTTCGGAGGAGTACGGTAACTAACATTGTGACATGGTAATTTTATATATTAGAAGATTTTAGCTAAAATAGGTTTATAATTCGTTTGTCTTAGTCTGTCATCTTAATATTTATACTAGTAAGAAAGAGACAGTCTTAAAACTTTTTATGTATAAGTCTTCTAAGTATTCTAAAATATTTAAATTAAATGATCTTTAAATAAAATCTCGTGTATTTAGTGTAATAACGTCAGTTTGACAGCTATTTTGTAAACAATCATGGCAGGAACATTGACAGTTGACATTACCTTAGCCATTCGATGTTGCCTCAAGTGGTATCCGTGACTTTTGGTTAACGATTAAAGATCAGTTTAAAGTTAAATGAATGGCATACAGTAGGGGTAACACGACATATGCCTGCACGATGCTTCCCGATACGGTAGCGTCAGCAAACAAAATCTATTAAAAAAACATGTAGATAAAAAGTAAAATTACTAGATACTCGATTCTGCCGTAGATAGGCTAAATTAAAAATATAAGAACCGACATCAATGTTTTAACAATAAATCAAAACCCGACCTACCGATTTTGATAAAATTTCAATGCCAAAAGGGGGAGACCCCTTTAAAAGAAAAAATAATTATCAAAATCGATTTATAATTGATGGAATTATCCCGTAAGCACAAAAAATTAAATTAAAATCTTGAACGTACAGTCGAATTTAGAACCGTCTCCTGTTTGAAGTCGGGTAAAAAGGGTTAACCCTTATTTATACTTTAACAAAGCTAAAAATTATTTACATTTTTCCTAAGAACCATACTTGTATCATTATTTATTACAGATATACGAATTTTTGTTACAAAGTGTCACTTACCTGTTATGTGACACTTTTCTTTGGTTTACTTAACTAGTTTTCGAGATATCATTTCGAGATATATTCAAAGTGTTTCTATGTATGTATGTTTGATACATACATACCATAGAAGCCTACTTAGACTATCCTTTATTTTTTACATACAGGTGGAATTATAAACTTTTTTTTAAGTCGGTTAAACCCGCTAAACCTTGAGGTTTAAGACATTTATTCTCACATATATTTTTTTTATTTAAGGATCGCCAACAAAGATAAATTATTATTATAGTACTTAAGAACATAATAAATAACATAACCAAATATCGTAAACGCATCTTCAATTATAGGCAACCACAGCTTACACATTTAGATCGAGTTAAGAAATTAATGCAAAAACCAAAATAAATAAATAATAACAATTTCAATAATTATCTTTTAAAAATTAAAATTAATAATTATTTAAAATGAATATTACTCTTCTATTACGTGGTCAGTTATGATGTATCTAACTTTTTTAGTTACCTCGAACGTAAGTTACCCCGATAAGAACTAACTTAACTTTTTAATGTTTTTATTTTCATTTCCTAAGCTTTTCTAGGTTGTTTAAAGACATCAATTCACACGTTTTAACGTTATCTCAAAATCAAGCTAGGTGTTACTATTTTCTAGCATAAATACTAATACATTTTGTTATGAAAATAAATGAATTGATACCTACCTAATATTACCTAATACGCCAAACCTCAGATAGAACAAAATGGTGACATAGAAGAGTTTGACGTAGATCTGTGATAATCGATTCATAATTTTCGCAGTTATCTCGTAATACCTATACATACAAAAAAAATCACAGTGAAATTGAGAACCTCCTCCTTTTTTAAAGTCGGTTGTAAACTAAAATATAACGCTATACAATCAATGATCAAATAGTTTAATTTCAAGGTGTAGTTAATATTCGCGTAGGTAAATAATTTATTTAAAAAAGTGTTATCATTTCAATTTTTTTTAGCCCAAGTTGTCATAGAAATATGTGACAAAGCTGAGGTAAAATTAAAACTTTAGTACTGATTAAAAAAAAATTGCTTTTTTAGTTTTTTTTTTGTCAACAGTACTTCCCACAACTAGTTATCCCTCAAACACAAGCTGTTTTACAGACACTTGAGAATTTGTCACATTTTTTGTCTGTTTATATTTTTTGTTATTTTGATAGTCACGGGAGAAATGAAACCCCTTTCATCTGTTAAAATATCTATGGGTTTTTATGACACCAGGTTTAAATGACTGCCATCCTTTACTTTAGACCTTTTTTAGTGTCCCACTGCTGGGCACGGGTCTGCGTGTTTGTCTGCCTAAACCTAAACTCTCTCAACAAGTAAAATGGTTGGGAGAGCTTAGGACCAAATCCACGCAAGTGTGGCCACGATAGCATCACAATACTAATAATAATAATAATATAGTGGGACATTAACACACAAAGTATGATATGTAGTATATTAATAATAATAATATGGGACATTAACACACACAGTCATCTGATCCCAAACTAAGCAGAGCTTGTACTATGGAAACCAGATAACTGGTAATATTAATTAAATTTAATTTGGCGTGGTCGGTAAGATACTTGCTTTTCACGTCGCAGGTCGTGGGTTCGATTCCCAGCCAACATTTGTTTAAATATGTCTGTTTGTCTTGTGTCTGGGTGTAATTATCTATATTTAAGTATATATTTACAAAAGAAAATTATTATAATATTATGTAGTATATTAGCAGTTATCTGGTTTTCATAGTACAAGCTCTGCTTAGTTTGGGATCAGATGACTGTGTGTGTTAATGTCCCATATTATTATTATTATTAATATACTACATATCATACTTTTCGTAAATAGATGCTTAAATATAGATAATTACACCAAGACTGAAGCACACAGACATGTTCTTCACACAAATGTCTGACTTGGGTGGGAGTCTAACCTGCGGCGTGAAAAGCAATACCTTACTGCCCACGCTACCGCCAATATCTAGTTAAACTGATATTATAAAGGTGAAGAGTTTGTTCAGTTGAACAAGCTGATCTCATCTACTATCTGATTAGAAAAAACCTTGCACTGTTAGTTAACCCATTACCCAAGACTATACAGTACCTACTTTTCAACGTACTGCATTCATTTCCCTTGCTTTTATCCCATTTCTATTGGGGTCGGCTCCTTTTTGTTTTCGTGGGGAAATGCTTTAAGCATCCCCTCACCCCAAATGGGTACAGTACGAGAGGTACGTGAAACCCCATAGGGTCTCCAGCTACAAGAGGCCGGGCCTGGTATACCCACTAAAACCCCCGGTCTTCCGTCGAACACCCTTTGTGCCGGGCTGCGGGATTCGCTATTTGGGTCGGCTCCTAGTCTGACCTAATGTAGCTAGCTAACAGAATTAAAAGAGCAACTCCTATCAGACCTCGAAACCCGTAGGGAACTTGTAACCGAGCTGATTAAATCGGGTTTCAGATATTAGGCCTCTGGCTTCCTGTAACGATTGTCATGTATGTTTAAAATGCCAACTGGGACCGACAGCTTAACGTGCTCTCCGAGGCAGGGAGGGTGGTTTATTTTTTATCCTACTTGGCACGATAAAAATGTAGTACTCGCAGGCAGAGCCACGGTAGGGAAGCTAAAGCTAATAAAAGTTCGTCCAGACATTCTGTGCAATAAAGATAATAGATACGACCCGTATGTGGTGATTACTCACTGGTGGGGGTAGACGGCACTTATCTCAGTTAGGGGTGCTACACCAGTATCCAAAGCAGTTACAGTCCGCGAGGTCTAAACTGTGATTTGAATTGTTGTGAATAATCAGCAAAGGTCGGAATTAGTTGGACTATTTATGTAATTGCATCGAAATGTTGATATTAATGTGGATCTTACCGGGATAGTGGCCCGTATTTCCGGTATTGTTTTCTTTTGTTATCACAAGCAAGTTACCAAGATAGAAACCAGAACCAGAAACCAGTTAGAAACTGGTAATATACTACTATATAAAATAAATAAAATAAATAAATATTCTGGGACATCAACACACACGGTCATCCGGTCCCAAGCTATGTTATGAAAACCAGATAACTGGTATATACTATACATATAATACACTATACTACTACAAACTATATATACTACTTAAAATACTTTTTTTTTGTATATACATACCTAAATATAGATAATTACTTCCAGACTTAAGACCAACAGACATGTTCATCACACAAATGTCTGACTTGGGTGGCAATCGAACTCACGATCTGCGGCGTGAAAATCAAGTATATTACCGACCACGCTACCGGCCAGTAAAATAATGAAGTAAATTTTACTTTAAAACTTTATCTAAGGACGAATAAAAGTATACAGGTGTTTACATTTTTTGAGCTAGAGGCTTAAGTAGGTAGGATTCATACCTTTGCTCAAAAAAAATGTTGAAATTATTTAATTCATTAAAAAAATCTGAAACTTTAACCAGCATTGGTAAATCCTTATTAATCCCTCCTAACTCATATTATAAATGCGAAAGCAAATCTTGTCTGTCACACTGAAATTTGGTATGGAGATATTTGGAAACTCGGGGAAGAACATAGGATAGTTTTTATCCAACTGCGCAAAAAACAGGTTAATGGTTTAGCGCGATAACCAACATACACGCGGGTGGTGCCGCTTTTGGAAAGGTAAGTCCACCCTACTATTTCATAGATAAAAACATTAAAAAAAAATCCCCTGTTGTCTTTTATTATAAAAAAAATTTCTACACCATTGATTCTAAAAATAATAAATACGTTCTCATAAAGTTTATTGTATTACATATTTAGCCCTCATTATAATAAAATACTACCTTTTAATAGTTGTCAACTACCATATTGCGTTCACGAGCCAACTATAAACAAAAAAAAACAAAAAAAACCACTACACAAAGGAATATAAAAAAGTAAAACAAAAAACTCTATGGTCAAAAAAATGAGCGGTAAGGGATCATAGATAATGAAAAGTTACCGCGCTTGAGCGAATGACGTTCCTTAAAAAGTGTTTGACGTTCAAATTATAGGCTGGGGGTCTGTGGGCCGCAACGATATAGTCCAAGATCCAGTCGACAACGATATGAATAGATTATTTAAAAAAAATCGTATTCGAACTTCGAACGCCTTGCTACACTTTGGCTCAATATTCAGCACCTTTATTTTTTGACTAGCTTCCGCCTACAGCTTCGCTCGCGTGGTACTTATTGGATGAAAAGTATCCTCTGTTAATCATGATTATAATTTACCTTTGTGCCAAATTCTATCCAACTCCGTCCAGTAGTTTTTGCATGAAAGAAAGAAGAAAAAAGGACAGAATAACATTTATTTGACAACGACAGCACACACAGAATAAAAAAAACTAATGAAAAGAAAACAAAAAACAAATGAAAACAGCTGAAAAGAAAAAAACAAATATTAAGAACAAAGAGTAAGTATGTATATATCGATTTTAAAAAAAAAAATTATTGACAACAATTAGCTGCCTCAGCAAATTTCGTACCGCGTATTCCTCACCCCTTTCTCCTTAAACTGCTATAAATAATTCAAATCCAAAATCAGCCAAATTGTTTAGGCCGTTCTTGAGTTATAGCCTAAACAACAAACGCGACGTGAATTCATTTTTTGTATTCAGTTTGGTATTCATTTTAACCCTTTTTAGTGTCCCACTACTGGGCACGGGTCTTCTCTCAACTATCCTACGAGCTGAGAAAGTTTAGGCCTTAATCCACACACGCTGGCCAAGTAAGTGTTGGTGAGTGTCACAAGTCCTCAAATGATTAATTCTTAGACATGCCGGTTTCCTCACAATGTTTTCATTCACCGATATTGAGCAGCTGAGATGAAACAATTCACACAAAGATGTGTGGGCACGACCGGGAATCGAACTCGCGACCTTATATTATATCTAAAGTGAGGCCCGTACCGCTGCGCCACCGCTGCGCTGCTGATTTAGTATTGTCATCTAGTATTGCATTGCAATGTTACCTCTGTCTCTTGGACTATAAAAGTCAAAAAAAGAATCAACACACCTCAAGCGCCTGCTCTCCCTTTCTTTAAAGTTATTTTTACAAAGGGTTAAACACACGTTCCTCTAACATATTTATATCAATGTTAAATTTTAATTGTATGTTCTGTTAACTTTTATTAACAGTTAATTGTTGTGGTTGAACTGTGGAATTTTATTTATAATCACCTACAAAAATTCAAATATTGTATGAAATTGTAATTATCAAAAATTTTCGTTTTTTTTTATTTTTTTTTAATAAATAGGCTTGCGCTGAACTACAAATTGCCTCATGTTAGGCAATGTTGTAGTCTACTATGGAATGCACCCGCCCACAATACCGATTCGGTGAGAAGGTGACAGTAGAGTGAGTCTCCTTTTTTTTGCGGATGACCTAACCCAAACGGCCGGAAGGGCCTTTACTGGTTCACCGGACTTTTTCAGTGAGCCGTCCGAGGATGGTCGAACCGATGTGAGTCTCCTTAAGATTAAAAACGATTTTATTGTTGTTATTGTTCCATCGTACGCTACATCATTGCTTAACATCAGGCAAGTCAAGCACAAGCCTAATGCAGAATAAAAAATAATATGAGTACGGTAAATGACAAAACTTTTAATAAAAAAAATGAATCCTCCTGTCACCAACCGTTCGAAGCTGGATCGGGATGCTGGTATTTTAATATGTAAAATCTTTCGTCCAATTTTTACGGCTTAAAAGGCACATTCTTTTCAACACAAATAAAAAAAAACAAACATTTATTTTTCAAATTCGAGTTATGCCGCGAATTTGGCGCCATGTTGAAATCAAATGACAGTTGAAAATGGCGCGACGAAGGACGGGTGCGGTGGTTAAAATTTTTAAATAAATTTATCGGCTATTACGCCTGAATGTGAATAAGTTTGCTTTAATTATCCTTAATTGGTAGGTAATTTGTGTGGGATTTTCGGAATAACTGGAATTATAGAGCTCATAACTAAAAGTGAAATTGGTATTAAACCGGATTAAATCTCTACAAATTTTTGAAATTGAAGTTCATGTCACTTCACTTTTTAAAATTTTAAATGTTCATCGTCTTTGACAGTGTTCTACCAACGTAAAGTTGAAAGAGGCAGTGCTTTAAAAAATATATTTTTTTACGGTCGGCCGAAACGTTGTTTATTTATCATCATCATCATCTTCATCATCAAGTATTTCATGAACGCGATAGACATAGGAGATTGATATTGAAATAAAACTACTTTATAACAAATTTCATCGTGGTTTATTTTAGGGGGTTTTCTGTGTGACATTCGCGTAAATTTAAGAAAATACTATGAAATTAATATTTTAATACTATTAACACCTAGTACTTACTGGTACCTAATATTTTTTGTACTAATAAACACCTAGGGTCACCTTTTTTAAAATTTATTCGTGGCATTGGCAACAGGGCCTTCAGCCGAAATAATAAAGGTCTATTGTCAACGTAATCACCTTTTTGCCAGATTAATAGACAATGTGTAGAGGAACTTCTCTTTGGTACAATTGCAATTTCTAATACTTTAGGGTGTCATTGTACGGCTGCAGGAGTTAAGGGCGGGATTGTGGATTTAAGCGAAAATTTTTAATCACTCAAAGAAAACCAACTCAATATGTGCGAGGCCACATTTTCGCCATAAAAATGGATGTTTACGCTGGCGCAATCGGATTTTTTATTCTAAATATTCTAAAAGGGGCTTGCGTTTGACTACAACTTGCCTGATGATACGAAATAATATAATAGACCACGATGAAACGCGATTGCCCAATATATTGATTAACTCGTGATTACGAATGATTTTCGGTAAATTTGCCACCTTCTGGCAATGGAATGAGGCTCCATAAGGTTAGAAACCATTAAGGAGCATTGAGCAGCGGTGGCGCAGCGGTACGGGCCTCGCCTTAGAAAAATAAGGTCGCGGGTTTGAATCCTGGTCGTGCCCACACATCTTTGTGTGAATCGTTCCATATCCGCTGCTCCATATCGGTGAAGGAAAACATCGTGAGGAAACCGGCATGTCTAAGAACTAATCATCCGAGGACATGTGACATCCACCAACCCGTATTTGGCCAGCGTGTGTGGATTAAGGCCTAAACTCTCTCAACTCATAAGATAGTTGAGAGAAGACCCGTGCCCAGCAGTGGGACATTAAAAAGGGTTGAAGCTAAGGAGCAAAAATTCCGACCCACCCTCTTAAATGGTGTCACTAGACATCGTACCAGAACATAGCAAGGCCGCTTGGCGGTTTTTTGGTGGGTGGTCAAGTCTGTTGAAGCCTAGTAAGTTAGAAAATTCACACTAGTACCTTGGTAGTATGCTCGATAGTTCCACGATTTATAAACCTATGTTAATGTCACAAAATATAAATAATAAACGTACAATTATTGTTTGAAAATTACTTATAATCGGTAAAAAATGCCAGGTTAACCCGTCAGACGCCAGTGACGCCACAGATAGACATTGTTACGTGGGCGACTGTAATATATATTTAATTGTAACGCCCAGCAACGCCCACTGAGTATTTGGTGCAGTTGGTGGACAGAGACATGAATAGAGTAGGTAGTCATTTTTAATATGCTTAAAGCAGGAGGCATAGAGTCTCGAAATTATTGTAAAAATAAAATTTGCCAGCTGTTACGATGCTAAGCATCAATACAAAAGTAAATTAATGTATCTCATTTTCTTTGAGTAAATAAGTGGCCGTCTTGAAAATATTTGAACACACCTTTTTGTCTTTTTTACTTTTTTTTCAGTTAGTATCATGGCACCATGCCATGATTTCCTACTTCAAAATATTCGTCATTTGTCCGAATAGTTAAAAAAAGTATTAATTAATTTAAAAATGTAAAAAATACAGCACGTATTTTTTATCTAATATTTTTTTGCTATTATACTGATGGACTTCGTTAAAATAAATTTGTTATATGGTTATAAACTGTTTAAATACAAAACAGCTACAAGAAAAAAAAATAACCCACAAATCAATACAATTTTAGCTACTTTCCTATGTTTTCAAGTGCGTTGTCTTTCAAACAGCACAAAAACCTCAAGTACTAACATATGCTCCATTCATTCCTTTATCATCAGTATGCAGTGTCCATTCCCACGATTTCTGTGCCAGCGTTGGCCAAGTAGTTTAGGGTTAACTAATTATTGAAATATTTTTTCTTTAATTCAATGAATTTGTGTTAATTACTGATTTATTTAAAGAAATACTTTCAAGGATACCTAGGCATGCTTAAGTACTTACTGGTACCGATCACTATGTAACCTGGCGTCATCCCTAAGTAAAGTTTTTACTAAGGTATGACTATAACGAATCTGCGAAGCATTAGTGTAATTTGTCTGAGTACTAGCATATTTCCAACCGCGGCTGCGCCTACGCATACGTCGGTTATCGCGCTAAACAATTAACCTCTTTTTGCGCTGTAAAATAAAAACTATCCTATATTCGATACTCGAGGAAGGCCTCGGGTCTCGAACTTCCACGCCAAATTTTACCAGATAGGTTCAGGACTATCGCATTTATAATTTTAGTAAAGATTTATTGTTATTTTTCAATCCATTGTTTTATTTATTTGAATTCGCAAATTTTTTTGTGAACAGTCTGACGCAATGACTTGCTAAATGAGATTTTGACATGATTTTAATTTTGTGATGATATTTTAATATTCGCTCTACATTTTTTGAAACACAAACAATGTTTGTGATTGATTTATTTGTCAATTTCATCTGTTGTAAATAAATGTATAAACTCATATTGCTTAGAGTTCACTTTATCTTTGTTATTTGTATTTTTAAAGTTAAATGAAAATGTTACCTGACCACAAGATATTTAACTTAAAAAATTAATATCTATCTCACATTTCTTTTCTATTATAATTAAATATAATTATATGTGGCAGCCATGTTAATCAACATAACACTGCTCCCGCCAAAACCGACGCCATAACAAAAACTCAAGACTCAGAATAGCAAAGAAAACAGAATTTTAAATGCACCTAATTGGTTACAACGATTTGTGTAGTGACAAAAATGACGTGCCGCCACGACTTTATATGAAAACACACGGATTAAAAACAGCTATATAGATCCCCTTTTTCCCAGAAATACGTGTTCTGAAAAATAATATTAATCCTTCACTCTTAACTATGTTGTGTCCTTATTTAATATTATAAATGCGAAAGTAACTCTGTCTGTGTGTTAGTCGCGCTTTTACGCCTTAACTACTGAACCAATTTGGATAAAATTTGGTATGAAGATAATTTAAGACCCGGGAAAGGACATAAATAATTTTTGTTAGGTTGTGCAAAAAGAGGTTAATGGTTCAGCGCGATAACTAACATACGCGCGGGCGCAGCCGCAGGTGGAATGCTAGTAAATTATAAACAATATCGTGAATAGCGGATCATGCACAGTGCCGTGCTTTGGGAGAGGCCTATGTCCAACAGTGGTCTAAAATAGGCTGATGATTACAATAAAAAACTATGATATTAATTAAACAATGCGATCATGGGTTTGGTTCGGGGTCAGTAAACTAATTCACGTACCTAATCTTTTGACGCGCTGATCAAGTTACGGTGCAGTTACTTTGCAATTGAGTTTACATCTCAGTGCAAAATGGTATTCTTGTAATAGTCATTTAAATAACACGTCATACGCTAAAGCGTTCCCGTGACGCGAACTTGACGAGTGCGTATCTGACAGCGGTTGTCAAAATTTCGAAAGTAAGAAAAGGGCTGTTTTGATCGAAACTTAACTGCAACTGCACTGTAACTGAACTTATTAAATGACGTGAATTAGCCTACTCTTGGTGTAAATTTTAATTTTATAACCATGAGTATATCTTAAAACATGTGTAATCCACCTACTTAACTCTCTCAACTCTTAATAGAGTTAGAGAATACCAATTCTAAATTAAATTAAAATAATTTGAACCTAACGGTTGTTGCTTTAATGTTCTCAACAATTACGATTCAAAAAACGCCTCAAATTTTCTTCCGTATATTTCATAATGTTTAAAAATGTCGCCTCTGTTGATACGATCTGATAACGCGAGCGAGGTATCGGCGTCTCATTATGGTTTACAAAGACTGCATGTCTCTACCTTGTTCCCTTTTTTGTTGGCGTGAAGTTTAGGTTACGAGTGGATATTTTCGGTATGTTTTGACAAGATTTTTTATGTGGCATTGAAGGGGTTAAATTTTTGAGAATTAATTTTGAATGTTTTTAGAAATAACACGATTGTAGGTGTTGGCAGAGGTAAAGACAAAGAAAGTATTGTGAGTAATTGAATAAAAAATACACCCGTCTCTATTATTTTTAAGCTAGTAATATATAAAATTCTCGTGTCACAGAGTTAGTTACCATACTCCTCCGAAAAATAAAATAAATAAAAATAAAAAAAAAACATAAAAATTGGTCTAGCCCATTTTTATGAAATTTTATATGCTTATGCAGTAGGTCTGAGAATCGGCTACTATCTATTTCTTATACCCCTAAATGACAAGGGTTGTCCACCCCTAACATTTTTTTAATTATTTTGGTCTTTGTTTTTTTAATTTGTCTCTTTTTTTATCTTATTTTTTTGTCGTGGGTTCGATTTCCACCCATTTCAGACATTTGTGTGATGAACACGTCTGTTTGTCTCGTGTCTGGGTGTAATTATTTATATTTAAGTATATATTTACTAAAGAAAAGTATTATGTAGTATAAGTAGGTACTTACTACCAGTTATCTGGTTTCCATAGTACAAGCTCTGCTTAGGTTGGGATCAGTAACCGTGTGTGTTAATGTCCCACTATTATTATTTTTAATATCTCACCCGTGACCATGAAGTCTGAACAGACTTTAAAACGTCGGGATTTAAAATTTAATTTTTTAAATCTCGACGTTTTAAAGTCTTTTATAAACCGCGATAAAATCCGTTATAAAATAGTTTTATTTCAATGTGTGATATTCGCGTAAATTTAAGAAAATACTACCTATAAGTACCACTAAGTTCTTTTTAAATAGTAAAATGACTTTTTGGACAACCCGGGACTGCGCTGTTTACGAACACCCATACCACTGGTCCAAAAATGCAGTAGACTTAAATAGAATAAAAATTAAATACCTAGTTTATGTCTTATTTTTACTATTATAGAATAATATAAGGCAAAGAAAAACATATTTCATTGTGTCAACCCGACCCTTGTTCAAATTTGTAATGTCATAATGCATAAAATGTGTCAAACTTGTCAAAGCTGTGAGTGAGAGATCATTTTTGTATATTTTTTTGTTTACGCCATTCAACATAACACACGGTCTAATAAATCTAATACCTTTAAACGAGCAATTCTTGTATATAATGCCTTCAGGGCGCTGTTGGGGCTGCCGCGCTACTGCAGTGCCTCAGGGATGTTAGCTTCGTCGGATGTTGATAGCTTATCGGCTATCATCAGAAAACGTACAGCATCCCTGTTGCAGCGGGTGCGGGGCGCCTCCAACAGCCTCCTGAAGACAGTAGCGGGGAGATTAGATGTGGACAGTGCCATTATGAGGCACTGGACCCGCATCCATCTAATAAAGGACACGGCATTATCGGTAAATCGATTTGTATAGCAATGTATGTACCTACTTATTACTAACATAGTTTATAAGATCATTGTTACTAACACTATGGATTCCGGTCCGAAATAAATGATTTTTATTTATTTTTATTTATAATTGGAATCTCGGAATCGGCTCCAACGATTTTCATAAAATTTAGTATATAGGGAGTTTCGGGGGCGATAAATCGATATAGTTGAGAATTATTTTTAGTAAATGTCATTTAAAAAAAAATACCGAGCAAACCTCTGTCATCCGGATATTATTATATTAAAGTTATAAAAATAATAAAAACAAATTTATTTTTTTCTTGTTAAACTTTAATTTAAATTTTTATTAACATTTTTTTATCCTTTAATAGGCTTGCACTTGACTACAACTAGCCTGATGTGAAGCAATGATGTAGTCTACGATGGAGCGCGCTTACTAAGTAAGTACCGATTCACTCCTGACTTGAAGACAGACAGATTATAGCTATCGGAAAACATAGATGCCGGCAACAAATTCCACAACTTAGCATTTCGCACAATAAAAGTGGAAGCAAAGCGCTTTGTGCGTGCTATTGGAATTTCCACCATATAACGGTGGCGCTTAGCCGTACTAAATTGTTATTAACCAATGGATTATTGCCCCAAAATAAAGAAAACGAACATTTTTATATCTAACCCCTGACGAAAAAGGAGTGTTATAGGTTTAACCTGTGTATCAGTCTGTACCTAAAAGTCTGTGACATCGTAACACTTAAAAGAATAGACCAATGTTGAATGAGCAGCGGTGGCGCAGCGGTGCGGACCTCACCTTAGAAAAATAAGGTCGCGGGTTCGAATCCTCGTCGTGCCCACACATCTTTGTGTGAATTGTTTCATCTCCGCTGCTCAATATCGGTGAAGGAAATCATCGTGAGGAAACCGGCATGTCTAAGAACTAATCATTCGACGACATGTGACATCCACCAACCCGCCCTTGGTCAGCGTGTGTGGATTAAGGTCTAAACTCTCTCAACTCTTAAGATAGTTGAGAGAAGACTCGTGCCCAGCAGTGGGACACTAAAAAGGATCGAATTGAATGAATGAAATGAATCCCTTTATCACAATTGATCTGCTCCGAACTTACTCTGATTAAGTTGTAATCTGATACACATATAATACATAAATTGGTGACCCAAAGGCTGACGTATGCCAACCATTTTAACATGGAGGCCGAAATAATACATTGGGACGAAGTTCCTTATCGCGCGTTGTGAAAGGGGGCTAAACGGAAAAAATTCTTACGAAAAGTTGTCACTACACTTTTTGCTATAGTAAGCTATTGTAAGCTGTGCGGCGTGCGCATGTTTCCCTGTCTGTCTCTCTCTCTCTCTCTAGAGATAGAAAAAAAAAATATTATAACTTAAAAAACATAAAATTTTATTACAATTCCTTCACTAATTAATTGAAAGGAACTTCGTTCCATCCGGGTGTCCCTTGACACCTCTCAAGATTTTTTTTGTCTTAAAAAAATTAAGTCGATGTGTCTATGTTTCATGTGTTCAAGGTATCTTTACACGTAACAGGTAAGAGTGACCTGTCAAACACATTTGACGTGCGATATGAGATAAGTTGACCGTTGTCAAACGTTGTATGTTGCAGACGAGCGGCTTAAGAAGTGAAGTATTTAATAAATAAATAAATAAATATTCTGGGACGCCCCCCGATCCCCTAAAAAACTAGAGTGTCCGGCAACATCCTGAGCCGAGGTTCGTCCCCACATGGGGAGCCCTCATGGCAGCTGCCACAGTACTTGATCGGTTCGAGTCCTGAGATCCTGTCACTCGAGAATGTCATTATGAACGAACGAATGAACACCGAGCGCGGGTGAAGCGGACATCTTAGAATGGCTGACACTGCGCGTTGAACCGTTGTGGCGTCCGGTAGTGCAGATGCAATAACGTGCTCGGTGAACGTTACTATTTAATCCAACGTAATCGTAACGATCTGTAATTAACTGGTAGAATTCATGATTGTGCTATCGAGAGATGGGGGTGAAGTGATATTTGCTGTAGTTATTTAATTGAAATACCGTCTTCTTACCCGATTATTCACGCCTACCTAAAGTTGTCTGCTAATCCTGATAATTTTTAGTCTAAAAAAATCTTCGAAAGCCTTCAGATATTTACACCCAGACTCGACACAAACACAAATGTTCATCACTAATGTTTGTCTCGGGTGGGAATCGAACCTACGACCTGCGGCGTGAAAAGCAAGTATCATATCGACCGTTTATATGAATGTTAAGAAAGATAATTTGATTTGATGACGTGATTATTGGGGATAATGTGGTCTACAGCAATAATTTAAATATAACACCAGTGTATGTGAAATAACAGCCAGTAGCAGCAAGAACTAGAGCGGCCGGCGTCCTACATGTTATTACATACGGAGCCGAAACGTGGACACTCACGGTAGGACTGGTCCATAAATTCAAAATCGAGCGATTTTTTTTTAGCTATTAAAGAACAATGTTTGGAGTCTATCTCTTAAGCAATGAAGTGATCCGACAGAGAACTATGTAATCGACACAGCCCACAGGATTAGTAAGGTGAAGTGGCATTAGGCCGGTTAACCGCTGGTGAAAACAAGTTTTGAGTGAAGACCACGAATTGGCAAACGTAGAGTAGGACGCCTTCAGCCTAGGTGGAGTGACGATCTTAACGAGGCAGCTGGCAAGAGTGAAACAGGAAAGCTGCAGATCGTGTTCAGTGGCGTGCTATAGGAGAGACTTAGATCCCGTAGGTAGTGGACTGGAATTTGACGCGGTTGTGTCACCTATGGTTCCCGTGACATCCTGGCTAGGATGCGAGAAGGAACACCCGGGGGGTTTTAGTTCGGGTTACCAGTATAGAGTCCCACATACCCCCCGCCCTGCGCCCATACAGGGCGCCCAAACAAAAAAAGAAGGTAGTGGACTGGAATAGGCTAACGATGATGATGATGGGAAATAAGGCTTTAAGATATTTAAGATAGTTGATAGAAGTCTGGCTACTGAAATGAGATGTAACTTACCTTGTCTGGTGATTACAAAAGAAACTAGATTTTTACTAAATCTCAAAAAGGCGTTTAAAAAAACGACTATTAAACGCCCGTCTGCAACCAATCATTTAGTAACACAGAGGCTGTTTAAATTGTAGTAGTTAGTAACATATAGTCGCTGTCACTTCGTCTCGTAAATGCTTATTAATCAGTTACGCCTTTTTTGTTTCGTACCCATTACTGTGACATTGAAGTTATCTGATTTCGTTTGACAGCTGTCTAATGTTGGTCACTTTTCGGGTTTGTTCCAAATTCAAAATTATGTTTTTTTTCGGTGTTATACATAGACATAGTGGGGTCTTTAGTAACCCGCTGCTGAGGACGGATCTTCTCTCAACTATCTTAAGAGTTGAAAGAGTTTAGGCTTTAATCCACACACGCTAGCCAAGAGCGGGCTGGTGTTATACGTCCTATGTTCTCAAATGTTTAGTTTTTGGTGAGGTATGCCGCATTTTTCACGATGTTTTCTTTCATCGATATTGACGTGTGGTGATAAAAAATCTCACACAATGATGTGTGAGTACGGCTCTATCCAACCATGTTTTTAGTTTTTCTTAAAACTATTTCTTTGACTGACTTTAAAAAATGTCGATGTCCTCAATTGATTGCAATGGATTTGCATTTTTTTATACAAGATAAAAAATAATATCCTATTAAAATGATCCTAATTCAATTTAAAGTCGATAATTTTTGTAAAACATTTTCTTTTACTGAAACTTCTTTAATGACGAATTTTATAAGATGCCAAATATACAAGTTGTCGCTTTCAAATAACAATAGTACCACAGACAAGATCTAAGATTAAATCGAAACTCCTTTAGAACAGAAAAAAAACATCTTAATTTAAAATTCGAACCAGCCAACAATCGGCGCGGCTAGTGTCAAACATTTGCACGGATTACAAAAAAAGGCTGACCCGTGTCGCGAAATCAAAACTACAAAACGGAAAATAAAAAAATATGCTCTATTGTCTTTGGTAGGTTCAAAAACAAGATTTTGGGGATACAGTAATAAAAAGTATAGAATACGGTTTATTTTTCAAGTGTTAGTAAAATAAAAGTGAGTTATTTGAGCATTTCAGGAGAAGAAATTTTGGGTAATTTTTTTTTTTGGCGGGAAACGCGGAAAACACATATTACATGTGTGTACACATATATACACGGTAACACACGCAAGAGAAAAACGAAATTCTGTACATATTATGGCATGTTTGTGGAGAATAGAGTAGACGACATTTTTGCTCAAGGCAATGCGGCGTGTACTTAAAATTATCATTCTTTGTAACTATAATGTTCTCAATATTCCTGCTAATAATTATCTGTTAACTAGCGGACCCCGCAGACGTCGTCCTGCCCGGTAAAGCAGTGCCACCTGCCGGGTCTGTAAACAGATTACGACCTATAAGATTTCATAAAAATTGGTCAAGCTGTTTCGGAGGAGTTTTTTTTTATTTTTCTCTGCGTAAAAACCATCCTCGTACTTCAAGGAATATTATAAAAAAATAATTAGCGAAATCGGTTCAACAGTTCTCGAGTTATGCGCTTACCAACACATTTTGGGATTCATTTTTATATTAAAGATGAATCTAAACTTTTGAGTTTCTTTCAGAAAATTATGCAACGGTCATGGGGTTCTTATGGTTCTTTAAACTTTGAATGATTTTCTGAATTTTTAATGTTATAATTGTAATATAATAATAATAATAAATATTCTGGGACATTAACACACACGGACATCTGGTCCCAAGCTAAGCAGAGCTTGTGTTATGGAAACCAGATAACTGGTATATACTATATATATTACTTTTCTTTTGTAAATATATACATAAAATAGATATTTACACCCAGACTTGATACAAACACAAATGTTTATCACTAATGTTTGTCTCGGGTGGGAATCGAACCCACGAGTGCCACGAATAAATTAATAAAAAAAAGTCTTTATCGTCAGCCTATTCTAGTCCACTGCTGGACATAGGCCTCTCCTAAAGTACGCCACTGAGCACGACACGCTGAGATCGTTACTCCACCTAGTCTTAGGGCGTCCTACGCTACGTTTGCCAATGCGTGGTCTCCACTTAAGAACTCGTTTACCCCAACGGTTGTCAGTTCTGCGGCAGATATGACCGGCCCACTGCCACTTCAGCTTACTAATGAAGTGAGCTATGTCGATTACATTAATTCTCTGTCGGATCACATCATTACCTACGTATTCGATCGTTCAGAGATACTCCGAGCATAGCCCTTTCCATAACTCGCTGAGCGACTTTCAATTTGTGGACCAGTCCTACCGCGAGTCCTACGTTTCGGATATATAGATATACTAGCTGCGCCAGCGAACTTCGTACCGCGCAAAATTGTGAATCTAAACCATTCCCAGATCCCCTTGAACACACACAAAAAATTTCATCAAAATCGGTCCAGTCGTTTAGGAGGAGTTCAGTCACATACACACGCACACAAGAAATATATATATTAAGATAGGTACGTACAATAATTGTTCGTCTCGTTTAAAGGTATTTTAAATATAGATACCTAGGTTGGTATAGCTAAAAAGGGAAGCCGGAGCAAAAAGGTTCTTACATAATAAAATAATATCTCTTCAATACCGTCACCAATGTTTCTATGGCGAACACCACCTTCATATTACAGGTATTTATTTTTGATGCTATAAAAAAGCTAGCGTAATTCCTAAAGGGAATCCGTTTGGAATCGGCTTCTATGGACTCTACTGGTATACATTAAAAAAAAGTGAGTATTTAGGTACATTCACCATTTTCTCGAGTCCAATTTTAGTTTAGAACTACCATTAATCATATAAAATGTATTAGCGTATAACTAAAGTAATTTGGGACGCGACACCGCGCATCCGACATGCAGTTATTAATAATTGCTTCAAGAATATCTTAAACATCTCACAGAATTTTGATACTATAAATACTAAAAGCTCTAAATCAAAACTTTAACGACACCTCCAACGCCTAATTTCCTTGAAATCTACCTTAACACCGCGTCAAAATCACCATGGATTCAGGCAGTGTAAAATTGCCTCTTAACTACATACATAGACAACTTTTTTATGTGTTAACATGCTTATAATAGATAATAACATCCAGACTCAAGGCAAACAGACATGTTAATCACACAAATGTCTATTTTGAGTGGGAATCAAACCCACGACCTTGCGTTCAAGGCAAGTATCACCGACCACGCCACCACCAGCCACCAAAAATCATCCGTAATCATATTTATTATTTTATTTCAATGAATACAGGTATTTAAAAACTTCTATAAGCTGTTTAAGGCACTGTCTAGTCGACCACATACCTGCGCACACGCATCTAGGCTCCTGACCATAAATATGGAATATTTCCGTGTAATTTACTTAATTTATGCAAGCTATGTATGCAAATTATTCAGCAGTTCTTATTTTATAGAAAATGACCCCGGTGTTGCTAGCTGTAAAAATAAATAATTGCTACTGAACAATGTTGCCACATAGCTTTGTTTTTTTTTACATTTAAATGTTAAATTGCTCAGATCATTTACAGATAATTGACAGACAGGTTAACCAACCTACACAAAAAGCGTTAGTATCTTTATGACACCATAAATATACCATAGAGTTGCCTATATTGTTACCATTATTTGTCATATTATTATATAATACTAGCTGCCCCAGGGAACTTCGTAAATTGTGAATCTAAACCATTCCCAGATCCCCTTGAACACACACAAAAAATTTCATCAAAATCGGTCCAGTCGTTTAGGAGGAGTTCAGTCACATACACACGCACACAAGAAATATATATATTAAGATTACTAGCCACTCGCCCCAACTTCGCACAGGTGCAATATGTTATACTTTAAACCTTCCTCTGGAATCACTCTATATATTAAAAAAACCGCATCAAAATCGGTTGCGTTGAGTTTTAAAGATCTAAGCATACATAGGGACATCGGAACAGAAAAGGCGACTTTGTTTTATACTATGTAGCGATAGCAGCCGTGGCGCTGCGGTACGGTCTTCGCCTTAGAAAAATAAGGTAGCGGGTTCGAATCTTGGTCGTGCTCACTGCTCACACATTGTGAATTGTTTCATCCCCGCTGCTCAATATCGGTGAAGGAAAACATTGTGAGGAAACCGGCTATCAAAAGTGACTGAAGTGACACCTAACCGTCTGTTTAGGCAACAGCTTGCTACGTTTAAACGTTTGTAGGTTACGCGCTGCGACATGTGTAATATTCTGGGACATCAACACACACGGCCATCTGATCCCAAACTAAGCAGAGCTTGTACTATGGAAACCAGATAATTGATATAGGTACCTATACTTAACGGTTTCAGCCTCGCCTTTGGTTCGATTCCTAGTCGTGCCCACACATCTTGGTGTGAATTGTTTCATCATAGCTGCTCAATATCGGTGAAGGAAAACATGGTGAGGACACCGACATATCTAAGAACTAATCCACCAAACCGCCTTTGGCCAGCGTATATGGATTAACGCCTAAACTCTCTCAACTCGTAAGATAGTTGAGAGAAGACCCGTGCCCAGCTGTGGGACACTAAAATGGCTTGAAGTGGTACTAGGTACCTATTTAATTAAATATCTATATTTGGGTGGCTACAAATAGACCGGATATGACGCGACAGACAGTGTAGCACATCTGTTCGTGTTATAAATAATTTGTGATGGACTAATCTATACTGTAGGTATACTGTAGTAACCCGCCCTAGCTTCGTACGGGTGCAAATTCAGAAAGCTTTTCGATTTTTTCAAATCTAACTTAGCAAAAAATCCAATGGCGCGACGTAGTTTTAGACAACTTTTTTAATTTCTTAATAAATCCGTTTTCCGTACATTTTCACATAATATTATTATCTGTGGTTTGATAATTTGTGCTGACGCTACTTCTGCTTGATTATTTTGTCAAGCAAGTCCAGGTGTATTCTTATTTCCAACATAGTAAGTACCTACTGAATACGGCCCATTAAAGAAGCGGTATTGCAAGTATTAAGAATTCGTTAGTAAAACGTTAATCTTTTTATCGCATATTCTTTAAAAGGGCAATGATCGACACTTATTTTACCCGCTTCTTATAAAACTTATATTTCACTCAAGCAGAATTCTTAAATAAATTAACACTGGATAAAAATCTGTGTTCTACCGTATGTATCCAATAATCACCAATTAAACTTAAACGAGTGATATCTTAAGATCCTTGTGATTAATAAGATATTTTGAATAATTTATCATGTGGTGATTAAAATCGGTGTTTCTAAACGAAGCGACAAGATGGCCGCGCATTTTTAAAATGGCCGCACAGAATTGTTGTAGAGTAAGCTAAACTATAGAGAAGTTTTGCACTTTATTAATTACTTTAACTTAATACCTACACAAATTTAAAAACAAAATACTGTGTGAAGGATCCTCTTACAAACAAGGTTGTATGGATGCTTGTAGCACCAGAGGCATTACGCTCGTAGCTGACCTTAGAAGACAACGGTCACGGGCTATTAGGGACGTAACCCACCACCGCAATCCCGCACTAATTTCATCAAGAAGTTAATAAGAGGAGTTAGACAGTTGAATCGTCCATTTCCTTCCAGGCAAAGCGGGAGACAGAAAAGAAAAAAAGAGAGGTTTAAGTTGCCTCGTGAAAATGGAGTAGGGGTACTATAATCTAAGAGGACCTCTATTAGAGCTGGTTACAGTAATAATTACGGTAAATTTGTTTGAACGCACGGGATAAAGCAACAGTTGCAACAAGATCGGTATAATATACCGTTCCGGGCCTGATAGTTTACCTTACTCACACCCAGGAACACTGCGTGTATTCTGTAACGTGGAGGTACCTCCCCAGTCGGGTTTTTTCCTACTTCTCTTTATTTCATAAAGTAGATAACATAGTTAACGAAATATTTGATGATATACGGCAATGGGCTCGCCCCCTATTACATATGGGACCTAAATATAACCAGCAAAAAGTGAATGATTTTCACCTCTGCCTTTATGGATCTTCCCGTCCTGAGCCCATTCAGGGCGGATCCAGAGGAAAGGATGTATGTGGGACTCCATACTGGTTAACCGAACTAAAACCGCTTTGGTGTTCCTTCGTGCATCTTGGTCAACGTGTCACGGGGACCGCAAGTGACACAACCGTGACCCCTGTGATTTCTGGCTCACTCTTTCAGACGAGTCCCTTCACCATGTTTGGGAGGGGCAGATCTAAATACTGGTCTGGCGCTGCTCCCTCATGTGCCTGTTAAACGTTGGGCCAATATACACCTCTGCCTATACCTTCTGGTAATACAGCGTGATGCATGTTATGTTATTGATAATAATATAAAACATCCTAAAATTAAATGCTCAGTACTAACAAAACAATGTGGATTGACTAGTACATAAAAAAATTGTAATATTGATCATTGCCATCCATGGACAATAATTGGTTTTAAGACCTCTGTGTAAATACTACTCTATGGTTATCAAAAAATTAATTGGCGCTGAAATCGGGATAGCGTTTCGAAACAATGTCAAAATCTTTTTACGTTAACAGTTGCCAGTGCAAAAAAAGAATCACACCACAGATAAAGCAAAAACGTCCGGGGGACAAATTTCTTACGCTTTTCTGCACCAAACGTTTGCAACACTAAATAAAATCCCGCTAAAATCTGAATTAGTTATTGCAACCTCTATCACAAAGGTATAAAGTCGAATTCAGCAGGTTTTTGGAGATTTTTAGTTTTATAAATGAACATTTAATTTGGCAGTGTTACCAGTTTTTGTTCTTGATTTAATTGTGCGAAATTGCATGCGTGTTTTTGATGAGGTAAAGTATTTTCTTGTTTAAAAATTTATATTAACCTGCCACAGACTCATGAAATGATAAACTTCAAAAATCGATAGCAAGGTTCCCTATGCGTTAGTAGGTATGTACTCATACAACCAAAAAAAAATATTTACTAGATTTTTCCTTACCAAAATTCATTATTTTTAAACTTCAGGGGAATTCTTAATATTTTTTTTTGATAAAATAACGATGAATTTTATAATTCCTGGCTACAAAATTAACTTACTCTTAACTGCCTGCAACAGCTAACCCTTGCACTAGGTACGAGTCGGAGTGGGAATCGCCTGTCTTCTCCCTTAAACGGCGTCCTATCTGCTTAATCAAGCCTTTGGTCCCCGTTACCCAACAACCCATAGTTTCTACTGCGATGGGTACAACTAAGTATCCATCTATCTTTTTTAATTATAATACCTAAATATGTTTGAAATTCGAATCCAAGAATAATTCGGAAAAGATAATAATGTAAACTAAGAAAATTTAACTCCGAACTGGTATTGCATGCCCTCTGACGGTACATGAACAGTTTGTTTGCATTAACTGTTCATGTCTTGTGTTTGTGTGTGTATTTGTAAAGACGCTTCAACTTTTACATGTGTGCGGTACGTGATTACCCCCTCTCTAATAAAAACTGTCAGAAACAATTTAGTACTACTAGATGCGTATAACACCTCCCGTGTTATATGCTCTATGTATCTAACGCACTTTCCTGATTTTATAACAAAATTCTTTTCCCAGATTTCGGCAGCGCCATCTTGATTATTTTCCCGCCATTTTACCGTCATGGTGTCGTGATTATCGTTCAATAGTAACGATAAGGTTTCATGCTCCCAGTAAACGACTGTCAAAACATACCAGTAATATGACGCGTATATACAGGGCGTTTAAAACTTGACGTTTCTAACATGTCCCAAAATATATTTTTTTTTTAGGTATTACTAAGTTGGCAACCCAGAATAAGTATTTTTTTTCGAAAATCGTGTTTCTTTATGAAGGTTTCCTAATGCATAGAAACCAATTGTGAAAAAAATTTCGCCCTGAACGGTGATTGTGCTACGGAGTGATAGTTTTTTGTCGCTAAACTTCACGCCTACACTTAGTTGCAGCTCGAAGTTTGGAACTATGCCCGATGAACAGTAATAGGCTCGCCCCCTATTACGTACAGCACCTAAACATAGTCTCCAAAAAGTGGGTGATATTCACGCCTGCCTTTACCTTCGAGCAATACAGGCTAGATGCCATGCAAAATTATTGTATAGATTTTCTTTATATTAAGTTATATTTTATACGTAATGATTATATTTTTTATAATAAATTACACAAATTCGTAACACCCTGTACCAAAAGAATGTGCCGGTTACACGGTGTATCCTGTGGGTTGAATAAGACGCCACCGCTAACAAAACATAGAGAACGCTTTGTCAAATTATTAACTCACGAACCATCGTCATTTTCCTTACATTTTCCTCATTTCTATTGTGGTCGCTTCCAGGTCAATCAAACGAGGTACTGCAATCAGACCTAAAACCCGTAGGAAACCAATAGCCGAGACGGTTAGACTAGGTGTCAGATTATATTAGGCTTCTGACAACCTGTAACGATTGTTAGAGACGTTTTAAATGACAAACGGGACCAAAGGCTTATCATGCCCTCTGAGATACGGAAACTTATATCTTACCAACCAAACATTCAATTCGAATTATAATAAAGTGATGATATCACTTTGTTATAATTCGAATTGAATGTTCGGTGACTTTGATGAATGATTGAATGATTCAAATCAAATCAAATCATTTATTTGTTAATGTAGGTAAGGTTTACAATAGGTGTTATATTACATAAGTTAGGTCGCTACATTATACTCATAAAGTGTACAAATCATTATTATAATTATTTATTAACTATTAAACTAACTATTAAAAAAAATAATTTAACTATTTATATTTTTGTTTAATTAAAAATAATTGTTCATTGAATTCTATCAATCATTTATTTATATAATAAACGATTTTGTTATCCGATTTTGTTGTATGCTTTTAATTTTATTTTATTCCATAATTCCAATCCCGGAACTTTTTCCGCTACTTTCCGCACATTATGGATAAATGACATGTCCATATTATAATATCTTGACGCAAGTATATAAAATCAATCTACCTACTCCGACCTCTGTTAATAGCCTACTTATAGAGGAGAGCTTTAAACTACTTTTTATCTTATAGCTTGGCATGATATAACATGTTGTTCACGCGGGAAGCTAGTAATTAATTAAAAAAGCTGTTTCTACATAATACAAGCTAAAAATATCGCGTGTACATCGTTATGGCTTCTCACTAAGTATGCTGTTAGAATAAGTCCCGTATAATAATAGTCGAGACTTAACTGACGGATAAGACGATCTTTATCTATTTGTGTCATAATCACTTTGTTATTATTGTAACACCCTGTATTACACGAATTAATTATAATTAATTAATTAATAAATTACTGTGATTATGAAAAAATAAGTTTCTTGAATTTAATGGCATATTTAAATGAAATAGTTACAATGTTAAGCTAAATATAATTACTTATTAGTTATTTATTATGTTTAAAATCTAGGTATAATCTATAATCTACATCTATTTGACTATGTTCTATGTATATTAGACAATTAGCTTTCCGCCGCGGCTACGCCCACGTGAACTACATATATTGTAATTATAGTATTTAGATTAGATGAAATTTGCGGGCGATGAAATGACGGGCCGGTGGCGTGGTCGGTAAGATACTTGCTTTTCACGCCGCAGGTCGTGTGTTTGATTCCCACCCGAGTCAAACAATTGTTTAAATATGTCTGTTTGTCTTGTGTCTGGGTGTTACGCGAGTTAAACGGTCGGCCTATAGGGGTAACAATACAGATTTGTACTTACATTTCGGACAAGACACAAGACAAGGTTATTGACACAAGCTCAGCTTAGTATGGAATCAGATGACCGTGTGTGGTAATCCCGGAATATTATTATTAATGTGATCAGCGCTGGCGCAGCGTTATCGGCCTTGCTCGTGAAATATAATATCGCAGCTGCTAAATATCGGTGAAGGAAAATATCGTGAGGAAACCGGAATGTCTAAGAACTGATCATACGTGGACATGTGACATCCACCAACCCGCACTTGGCCAGCGTGTGTGGATTAAGGCTAAATCTCCATCACCTCGTAAAATAGTTGAGAGAAGACCCGTGCTCACAAGTGGGACACTAAAAAGGGTTGTAATGAATAAATTCATGTAATAGATCAATACATCGTAGACTACATCATTGCTTATCATCAGGCAAGTTATAGTCAAGTGCAAGTCTATTTGGTTTACGCAAACACTTTTACACTATACTCAATATCTCCTGCTTATCTGGTTAGTCAGCTTAAACTAGCCGCCGTAGCTGGAACACCGGCCAGCAGATTGGTCATTCATAACTGGTTACCCGTTACAGTTAACAAGCGTGAACCTTTACATTGTTAAGCAATAAGAACAAAACTCTTAAACAAGACGCTAACAGCGCTAACTTAGACAAACATCTCTACCTGATTCTGCGCCGTGATGGAAAATTAGTGACAATACAGGGCTGTCAGAGACAAACTACGCGCGAAATGTTATCAAAATTTGTCATAGTTAAAAAGAAAATAAAAAAAAACATCAAGAAAATAATTAATAAATCAAGATTTATCTTATTTAAGATAAGAAATGCGGAAAATAGTAGAGCGGAGAGGATACATATTGTTAGGTTTTCCGCTTTACTATTTTCCGCACTGTTCTTCTTGCTATGGCATATTGTAAGACCAGCGGTGGCGCAGCGGTACGGGCCTCGCCTTAGAAAAATAAGGTCGAGGGTTCGAATCCTGATCGTGCCCACACATTTTTTTGTGGATTCCATCTCCGATGTTCAATATAGGTGAAGGGAAACATCGTGAGGAAACCGGCATGTCTAAGAACTAATCATTCGAGGACATGTGATATCCACCACTCTGCACTTGGCCAGCGTGTGTGGATGAAGGCCTAAAGTATTTTAACTCGTAAAATAGTTGAGAGAAGACCCCCTGCGCAGTACTAGGATACTAAAAAAGTTTGATTTAAATCAAACAAATTGTTAAGCTTTATTATTAGTTTAAATAGATTAAATTACGGCAAGCGCACAACCCTACACAAGAAAAGTGGATGGGTCAACATAGAGCACTTTTGTCGCAGACCACCTTAGAGGCGGCGTGAAAATATAGATGTATAAATACATTTACTTATTTATATTGTACAGTAGTGCGTGCGATGTAGAGTTGTCAAGGTATAGATAGAGCAATTTTAAACTGAAACTTTTCTATGAAATCAAGCACACTCAAGTGGCAGCTATAAGTAACTAAAATAGTTTATAGAGGATACCTAGGTTACAACTAGTATAGTATTATTTACCACCAATCTTAGTAAATTAGCGTTTAAAATTAACTTTAAAATATAAATTTTTAACTCATTTTTTAATCATTTGTGGGTTAAAATGAAACTATTTTATAACGGATTTTATCGCAGTTAATTTCAGATTTTAAATCCTGACGACGTTTCGAAGTCTAACCTCCGTATTTATATCGTATATATGTATTTTAAGCTCATTATAGCTAAAATAGGTTTATAATTCGTTTGTCTTTGTCTATCATCTTGAAATTTATGCTAATAAGAAAGAGATAAAGTCCATTTTAACTAAAGAGCCGTAAATATATTCGCGTAAATTTAAGGAAATACCATTTTGGCATAACTAGGTCCATGGCAGTGGCAAGGGCGGTGGTAGGCTGTCGCGTGTGGTCATTATGACCAGTCGAGACAACTCTATTAGAGTCACAACTCTACATAGTCACTGAGCTTGTTGACAATACAGTAATGTACTGCTCTATCTACGTTGTATTTGTTGTCCACTACGATCACTTGACACCTATCCCTCCTCTATCACCTAGAGGGGTAGGCAGAGGTAATTCAATCGCAATTTAGTTATAATAATAATAATAAATAAATAAATATTCTGGGACATTAACACACACGGTCATCTAGTCCCAAGCTAAGCAGAGCTTGTGTTATGGAAACCAGATAACTGGTATATATGTACAATACTTATAATACTTTTCTTTTGTAAATATATACTTATAATAGATATTTACACCCAGACTTGATACAAACAGACATGTTCATGACATGTTTGTCTCGGGTGGGAATCGAACCCACGACCTGCAGCGTGAAAAGCAAGTATCTTACCGACCACACCACCAGCCCGTCCTATTATGTTCCAATAATTATCTTTATTGGAACATAAAAGTTATAAATAATATAATGTTTACGAAAATGTCTACATTATCATAGACTTTGTCGTAGTAATCTTTTTTTATTCTTGAATAGGCTGGCGCTTGACTACAACTTACCTGATGTTAAGCAATGATGTAGTCTACGATGGGACGCGCAAGCCCAATGTATCGATTCACTCGTGATTACGAATGACTTAAAACTACCACAGTGGGAGTAGACTGGGAGCTGACACCATTAGAAATGGGAAAAAGCAAGGGAAATGATGTTAAACCTTGGATATGAAATGGATGTGTCAGAGCGGTATGGGCCTCGCCTTAGAAACATAAGATCGCGGGTTAGGTTCCCACTCGTGCTACATCTCTGTGTGAATGGTTTCATCTCGGCTGCTCAATATCGGTGAAGGAAAACATCGTGAGGGAACCGGCATGTCTAAGAACTAATCATTCGAGGACATGTGACATCCACAACCCTACTTGGCCAGCGTTTATATTAAGGTCTACACTCTCTCAACTCGTAAGGTAGTTGAGAGAAGACCCGTTCCCAGCAGTGGGACACTAAAAGGGCTGAAGTGTGAATCTAAACTTCAAGCATATTAAAATTTTAATCTCTCATACAAACATACAAACAATATTAAAAAATAATAGTAGGAAACGGTGACGTCATAAATTGGAGCGAACAGCGACATCTGACGGTGCTAAGTGAAAACTCGCATAACGCCTGTGATACTGATGGTAAAAGCTGTGATTTTATTTACAATGATCTACAATTGTACACTAGAAGTGACAAAAATGAGCACAGCTCATGCAAGAGAAAAAAAATAGCAAATCAGTGCTGTTGGTCGCCTCTGGCGTAGTGACAACAGCGTTTACTGAGTAATGTCGAATGTTTGACACTGATGGGTCACAGAGAGAACACCCGGAGGGTTTAAGTGGGTGCCCTCCGGGAATTCTATATACCCCCGGGCCTTCGCCCACATGGGGATGGGGAATCGTAAAGAATGTCTAAGGATAACGCTCAACTGTTGGAATAATTTTCTTACTATCACACTCAAGGGACAGCAGAAGACCCTACTCCAGCTGCCAGTGACTCTGAGGACCATTTAGACCTCATACGGAAACTATGTGACAAATTTAGAATCTAGATCCAGCGGTTTGGGCTATGCGTTGACATGTTAGTCAGTTAGATTCTTCTTCAATATATTACCTTATTTATTTTACCTTCGTCCGTGAGTTCACCTTTAATTGAATCCCCACACGTGGTCCCCGAGTGGTGCCAATCAGGTGACAGTCAACTGGTGGTAGACTTCGGACGTGGTTAGTGACCACCCACCAGACAACGCCGCACCGCCAAGCGGCCTTGCTGTGTTCCGGTGCGATGTCTGGTGACACCATGCAGAGGGGTGGGTCGGAATTGTTGGTCCTTTTAGGTTTCTAACCATGTAGAAGCTCATTCCACTGCCACCTTCTCACCGATAATCATTCGTAATCACGAGTGAATCGGTATACTGGGCTGGCTCGTTCCATGATGGAACGTGCTAGCATCATTGCTTAACATCAGGCAAGTTGTAGTTAAGCGCCAGCCTTTCGAAGAATAAAAAATAAAAAAAATAGATGAAAATAATAAAAAAAAACACAAATTTTGTTAATATAAATGACTAGCTTCCGCCCACGGCTTCGCTCGAGTGGCACTTGTCGGGATAAAAAGTAGCGTGTATTTGTGTTAATCCAGACCATAATCTATCTCTGTGCAAAGTTTCATCTTATTCTATTCATTAGTTTTTGCGTGAAAGAATAACAAACATCCATACATTCTTACAAACTTTCGCATTTATATTAAGACTAGCTTTTCGCCCGCGGCTTCGCCCTCGTGTATGTCGGTTATCGCGCCAAAACATTACTTTCTTTTTGCGCAGTCGGATAAAAACTATCCTATGTCCTTTCTCGGGTCTCAAACTACCTCCATACCCAATTTCATTCAAATCCGTTCAGTAGTTTTTGCGTGAAAGCGTAACAAACAAACTTACATTCGCATTTATAATATTATTATAGATATAGACGTATAGATATTACCAAATACTTATTATTTTTAAGTTTACGTGAATAGGGGTATAAATTTCATGACGAATATACAACGGTAACGAGTCGCGCGTACTTGTAACTGGTGTAGTCACATCTAGTGTTTGTACATCACTGTCCTATATACAGCAAATGGGACAGAACTCGTTGTACGCAACGAGCATACTCTTCCAGTGCATAATTATACACATATGGTAGCTGCGTTTACGTCTTTAGGAATAATTATTGAAAGACGACCTCAGTAGTCGAGCGGTGTAAGCCGTCCGATTGGGCAATACTGTGCCCGGGAGGTCGCGGGTTCGATTCCCGTCCCGGACAATATTTGTGTAACAACAAAGATATGTTTCGGTGACTGGTTGGTTGAGGGCCTACCCTCCGTGCCTCGGAGAGCACTTTAAGCCGTCGGTCCCGGTTGTTATTTAACACATCTATGACAATCGTTAGTTACATGTAGTCAGAAGCAAATATTATCTTTCTATTATTCTTTTTTAAGATTTTTTACAAAGTAGGACTTCTTGTAAGAACTACTATTGCTGGAAGCCATTTATATTCTTCTTCTTCAGACACGTTAATTAATTCACTGTATCGGACTCCGTGCACTGGAATATTTCACTTAGTTAGCTTAGACTATCTGCCGGAGTCATGGTGCTCTTGGTCCGCAGTAATATTCGAACCTGAGACCTCACTTGCAATCAACGCTTTAGCTGAATGAGGCAGTCAAAACTGTATTACCAAACTTCTAGTAGGAAACCGCGCAGTTTGTATGCTAAATTTATCTATAACCGCTCTCTGGCTGTATATAGTGCGTTTAAAACGAATGGGCACCACACAATTATACTTTGTTTTTATTAAGGGACTTTACCAACCACCGCAATCCCGCTATTTCTACTCCTGTAAGCCAGGATCGACAACGGCGCTGTGAATAGACTCGGGATTTGAACCCAGCCAGGTCCCAGGACACCTAAACTGTCTTGGATCCCGCACGAATTTAACGCTTATCCAAAAAGTGCTAGATAATTACCTACCTACTTCTACCGAAGCAATCCGCACTTTTCTTCTTGCCATGACATATTGAGTGACATTGGCAGAATCATCGTTGTCACGATGGAACCATAACCATCAAAGTTGAAGTTGAACCCTAGAGTCCATCAAATCTAAGAAGTACCGTTTGACAGTTCTAAACATAGTACAATTAGAATTTTATTTTTTGTATGAAAATTATTGTTTATGTTATGTTAAAATAAAAAAAGGTTCATAATTCAATTATTTTACAGGAAAGCTAATAAAAATAGTGTGAACTACGCCTCTATAAAGCTAATTTAATAGAAAACAGTGAAACGTCAAACGGTACTTTTTAGATTTGATGGACTGTAATCAACATTCCCAGCTAAATTAAAGAAGCAATCGCTTTCCGACGGCCAAATCTCCTGATGCTTACTATACCACTAAATATGGACCGATGAGCCCTCTCAAATTCAGCTCAGCTAATGTTTTATAGTTTCCTTTTGATGACGTCATCTTCTCTTCCTCCCTCCTCCCTCCCTCTTCCCTCCCTCTTTAGGCTTCGATATTATATGCAAATTGATATGTAGTGGCTATTTGAAGTAGGTTAAGTTGGTTTTTAAGACAATTTGGCACGATCTACCTATTATATCTCTATTTACTGTTATTAGGTAGTCGTTTGTTTGAGCAGCAGTGGCGCAGCGGTACTGGCCTTGCCTTAATAAGGTCGCGGATTCGAATCCTGATCCTGGTGAATTGTTGCTCCTTTAAGGTTTTTAACCTTAAGGAGGCTCATGCCACTCCTTCTCACCGATAATGATTCGTAATCACAAGTGAATCGGTGTACTGGGTTGGCGCGTTCCATCATGCACAGCATCATTGCTTAACATCAGGCATGTTGTACTGAAGCGATAGCCTATCGAAGAATAAAAAAAAGATCATCACATCAAAGATCGCAACTTAAATAATAATGTTTGTAGGTAGTCAGTAATAATTGTGATTAATATTTTTGGACGTCAAATACCTCAGTCCACCTGTGAACATGAAGTCTGAAAAGACTGAAACGTCGGGATCTAAATTCTAAAATAAACCGCGATAAAAACCGTTAAAAAGTAGTATTTCAATGTGTGATATTCGCGTAAAACTAGTTTACTTATTAATTTTGTTTTGTATTTATTTCATTTTGTAATCAATCATAGGGGTCACATCTTCAATACTGAAGACTCCCCTTAAATAAATAAAGATTAAAAAAAAAAGTTATTAATAACCTTTACTCAAAGTCGGTTAAAAATCAATAACCATAAATAAAATTAATATTTCATAACAGCTTATCCAAGGGTCCGATAGTTTTAAGATCACATTTATTATTCATACTAAAATCACACGAAAACCGGAGAAGCCGATTATTATTTCTATCTAAACAGACTTCTAAATGTAGTTGTATTCAAACTTTTTGGCGTCTGACCCAAAAAAGACCGAATGAATTAAATATGTTGAAAAAATGAAAATATCTTCCATTTCATTCCACATGACTGTTGATTATTTTGCACTAGATATTTGTCCGAAACAAACTGCAGCGGTGGTACAGCGGTACGGGCCTCGGCTTTGAAAAATAAGGTCGCGGGTTTGAATCCTGGTCGTGCATATATTTGTGTGAATTGATTCATGTCCGCTGCTACATATCGGTGAATGAAAAGATCTAAGAACTAATAATTCGAGGACATGTGACATCTACCAACCCGCACTTGGCCAGCGTGTGTGGATTAAGGCCTAAACTCTCTTCTCTCAAAAAAAGGTAAAAAGGATAGAAGTGGTTTAATAAATTCATTCAAAAATGTATTTTACACAATTACTTACCTTGTTCCTTTGTGTTTGTGAAATAAATGAAATATTATTATTATTAGACTAATGAACCCGCCCTAGCTTTGCATGTGACACTACTTTTACTAGTTTTTTACCCCCTTTCTCATTATTAATATTTATTACGTAAGAATCTAAAGGAAAATATTAATACTCGTTTGGCGGGGAGTTCCCGGGATGCGCAGTGCGGGTAGCGCGGTCCGAATGGAACTCGTTTACCTTTATCTTACCCGAGCGGTAGTAGTGACATTTCAGTGAAAAGGGTAAATCTTCCAACTGGGTTCCGGTGATGCCAAGCGACACTGGCCCCTAGTTCTTATTTAAAACTTGTTTAAATGTTTATCGTCAGTGAAACTTTGCTTGTGCGATTCAGGATTGTTAGAAAGAGAAGAAAGAAAGAAAGAAAAACATTTATTTGACAGAGACAGGACACACAGAATAAAAAAAGAACACATAGAACGAAAAAAAACCATAAATGGAAACAGTAAAAGAAGAAAAAAGTAAAAAAAAACAAAGAGTAAGTGAGACTCATCAGTGTCAAACATGGACATTGCTCAGTAGGTAAACGCTGTGAGTGCCTTCTAGAGGCGACCCACAACACTGATTTTCAAAAATGTCTATATTCCCACAGTGTGACGTTACGTGCCAAGGTTACGTTATTCTTCCAGTGACGTTGGGTATGTGACGCCAAATTTTCATAACAAACGCCAAAACATTTGATACAGACTATAAATAAAAGGATTTTAGGTATTATAGGGCAGGCAATGTACATAAATTATTAATATAGTCCCCGTTTTATTTTATCTAAATCAATTTACAGGCCATTAAGCAAATTTTAATCTTTATTGTGTGGGTTTATTTATGTTTAGACATAAACTATAAGTGTATTATCCAAAGGTGTAGCAGAGGTAAATATCACACATTATTTTTTATACTAAGTAGGCATTTTATTAACTGAAAATTGTAACATCGAATTGGTTAGCTGTAAGGATGTTATAATACTGTAATAATAAATAAATAATAAATAATAATAAACTATAGGTTTTTTATTTTTTACTTTTACTTTTTACGACACCGACACCGACACCGACACCGACACCGACACCGAACCTACGACCTCCGGCTTAGCAGTCAGGGTCACTAACCACTACGCCAACAGGCAGTCAATCGCTGAAAAGTTGTACTCAAGCGCATAAAGATTTCTATTTTCGAATAATTAAAAAAAATAATAGTGTTGTCGACGACTATGCTTATCTGACATCCCACTCACTCGTGCGCAGGCTATTCAATCAACTGATATCACTTGTAAGCATTATAATTAAATACATATCTACACATACTAACAATGTTCAACGTTCTTTCTACTGAAAAGAGTTGTTTGTTTGTTTGAACGTGCTAAACTATAAAACAGTTAAAAATAATTGCTCCAAAATAACATATTCTATTTCTACTAACTAACATCTCACATCAACCTTTTTTACTGTCCCACAGCTGGGGATGGGTCTCCTCTCATCTATCTTATGAGTTAATCCACACTCCTTGGCCAAGTGCAGGTTGGTGGATGTCACATGTCCTAGAATGGTTCTTAAATATGCCGGTTTCCTCACGAAGCAGTAATGGTAGTTCCATTACTGCTCACACAAAGATATGTGGACACGACCGAGGAACGAACCTGGGACCTTATATTTCAAAGGCAAGGCCGATACCGCTAAGAAATCGCTGCTAGTTACATGTTGTCACTTAATTAATTTTATGCTTCATAAATTAAATTATATTCCAGGGCGACCATTTACCAAAAAGGAAGTCAGTATCGAAACTTAGTTAATAAAATTAATATGTGGGCTTGTGAGAAACAACAAATATCAGATAAGTACACCAAATAAGGTTTCCGTGCTTAGAATATTTAATGTGGAACTGGTATCGCGAGCGTTCCCCTCTACCGAGGTATAATAGTATGCATAAACTGTTCATGTCTTTTTTTGACGTGATAACGTCTTTAAAATCGTTTTAGTCGGGTGACATGTTCAGAAACTTGTGTCACACCAAAACCTCACGAGCGCGATCGCAGGTATAACGAGAGAGAGACGGACCGATCTCCCGTCTCATCTCGAGCGCTGCCAGTCATTCCGTGAAACTTGTCACGCGGAATCCTCACGAGCGGAGGCTGGCATAGCGTTCGAGTGAGTGGACCGATCTTCCGTCTCTCTCACTCTAGCGGCAACAATATTAATTCCTTACTTCCCAAAAACTTATATCACCAATAAGACGTTATCACGTAAACATCTCGATCGTAAACCTACTTTACAAACAACCAATTTTTTTTTTGCTGACGACCTAGCCCAATTAGCCGGAAGGGCCTCTATTGGTTCACCGGATTTTAATTCATGTTCTGTGTTTGGGTGTAGCTTTAATTTTCGTGTGCATTTGTAAAGACGCTTCAACTTTTAAATGTGTGCTGAACCTGGTTACCTCGCCTCCCCCAAACACTGGCGAAAACAATTTAGTACTGGAAAAAAAAAATGAAAATGAAAATGAAAATATGCTTTATTTTTTTTGAGACGCGAGTCTACTTAAAAATAGTTCAATTTCTTTTCCTACCGTGCAGTGAATGACTGGCAACTACTGAGAAACACTGACAAAAAACTCAGTAGGCTTTTTTTCTTTTTTAAATGAAGTACTTATATCTATTACATTTTGTTTGTTTATTGTGTTGAATTAGAGCGACTTAATTCCAAGCGTTTTTATCCGTTACATAGTCTGAAATTTTATAATATGCTTTCTTACGGAAGTTACGTATAACACCTCCTGTGATAAATACACTAAGTTTGTGTCTTTAAATTCTTTCTGCGATAGGTTGGTGCTTGATTACAACTTGCCTGATGTAGCCTACGATCGAACGAGCCAGCCTAGTATACCGATTCACTCGTGATTACGAATGATTTTCAGTGGAATGAGCCTCCTTAAGGTTAGAAATACACCCCTCTACATGGTGTCACCAGACATCGCACCGGAAAACGGCAAGGCCGCTTGGCGGTGCGGATTTGTTAGTGGGTGGTCACTAACCACGGCCGAAGCCTACCACCAGTTTATTGTCACCTGATTTATATTACCCAGAGACCTTGTGTGGGAACTAAAATTGTGTGGGAAGGTATCTTGGCCCCGACAAAAAGGTCCAACTTGATGGTAAGTAGTAACTATTCACTCTTGCAACACCAGAGGCATTTCACGTTTTATATTAGGTTTAAAGTGAAAAATAGTGATACAACGGAAGTGTCTTAGCGGAACCAGAAATGGAAACAGATATCAAAAGTAAATTTTAGCAGAAACGGAAACGGATACAGAAATGGAAGAGTAAATAATATAAAAAAAATTACAAATATATTTCTTTATCAAATACACCAAATCTATACTAAAAATAGATATATTAGAAATCTATTAAAGATAACAATATGGCTGGCTCGCTCGCTGGCTGACCCCTCCCTCGCGCACTCAACCGTCCAGCGACTCGCCTGATACTTCCGATTGTATTTCTGTTATAAAAGTAGCGGAAACAGAAGCAGAAACAAATGGTATTGTCTTAGATTTACGCGAATATCACACATTTAGATAAAACTGACACCCGTGAACATGAAGTCTGAAAAGACTTTGAAACGTCGTGATCTAAAATCTAAAATAGACCGCGATAAAATCCGTTAAAAAGTAATTTTATTTCAACATATTATTTTTATACTTATATAAACTTGACATTAGCAAAATTGCGGAATAATTTAATTTAATTTCTAGAGAGGCCATTATTAAAAGAAGAAGATAAAGAAGGATCATATCGGTTCTATCAAAGCCGATCTTTCATACACCCTCTCCCTTAAGGACCAAAGACAAACATGTTTATGTACACAAAATGTAATAGACGAGAACCGAACTCACCTGCGGCAAGAAGAGTAATACCTTGCCAACCAACTATCCGACCCTTTCAACAAATGTTGAAAAGCGCGCGGAACTTCCGCATTTGCGGAAATAAAAACAGTGATCCGATGCATCACTAGTGTAATGCATTATCATAGTCTCAAATAAAAAAACAATCTTCTTAGGCTCCATCCATCACGCTATGACACAAGGGGATCGGCAGGATGTGATAACACTATCGTAGATAAAGGGGAACTATAACTCTTTGTGGTACCGATGATTTTAGATAAAACATATTGTGTGGGACAGTCTTGAAAAAATTAAAAAGCCAAATTATTTTTACAATTTCACTAGGTTTGGCAGAACGAACGTAACATTATGCTCGACAATGTACTTAATGTCGAACGTAATGTTGCGTTTGTTCTGCCAAGGTTTATTCTGGGTCCCAGTTTTGCTTGGGACCCAGTGCTTAATTTATTTGTACCAAAACCCAAGCAAAATCCACTCAGAATTGAAAACATTGTGAGCTCAGTTTGCTTCAATCAGAACGATTAGTAAGTTCGGACGTCTAATACCTCAGTCCACCCGTGTTTAAAAAATCTGAAAAGACTCAAATGTCGCGATTTAAAATCTAAAATAAACTGATAAAATCCATCATAAAATAGTTTTATTTCAATATGTGATTTTCGGGTAAATTTAAGAATATCCCACACATTTTTTTTTTATTTTTTTATTTGACGGATACAGCAAAAATAATGTCCTTCCAATCCTATAGTTCTATAGAATTAATATAACGGTTACGATTCACGTCAAAATTAGATTTCATTTTATTACGTTTGCAATACAATGAATCAAGCTATACTCAATATTAGACCTATTCCATCAAACACCATTAATGTTCCATTTACAATACACCATAGACTAATATACTAGTAGACTCCACTATTAGTCAACCACAGAACATTTAACACGGGAAGTGTCATACGCAACTTAGTACTAAATTGTTTCTGCCAGTTTTTGGGGTAGGCGAGGTAACCATGTACAGCACAATTTTACATGCTCACGCAAAAACTACTCACAAACACTAAACATAGCCGGCGGCCGGAAAATTACCTCTGCCTACACCTTCGGGTAATACAGGCGTAGGAGCTATATTATGTTATGTATAATCATGACTAAAAGCTAGTTTCTGAGCTTAAGATTTATAAATCAAACTGTAAACACGTTTAAGCCACATCCATCAGTTTTTAACTCTGAACTTTTTGCGAATGTAGGGTTGACGAGTCAAAACCCTGGGTTTTAGAGAAATAAATTAAGAAAAAGAAAGAAGTTAAAAATAAGAAAAAAATATTAAACAAAAATCTATTATATAAAAATAAGTCGGTATTTCCTTCCTGACGCTATAACTCCAGAACGCACGAACCGATTTCCACGGTTTTGCATTCGTTGGAAAGGTCTCGGGCTCCGTGAGGTTTATAGCATAGAAAATTCAGGATGTTCATAGAAAAATGTTACATAAAACGAAGCAATCTGGTGGCGAAACGGAGTTCGCCGAGTTTGCTTGTTAATTAATACAAATTAGTACTCTACCCTGTTATAAAAGCAAATTCGGACTACAATCGAGTCCCGGAGTCCCAGATCATCCGGGCCGGGCTTCATTTGTTTTTTTTTGCGGATGACCTAACCCAATTAGCCGGAAGGGCCTCTATTGGTTCACCGGACTTTTTCATTGAGCCGTCCGAGGACGGTCGAATCGATCAAGTACCTACTGTGGCAACTGCCATGAGGGCTTCCCATGTGGGGACGATCTCGGCTCAGGACGTTGCCGGACACTCTAGTCTTAGGGGATCAGGGCGGGGCTTCATTTGTAGTCCAAGTATGTTTTGATACCTTCTAACTTTGATAGATCCGGGAAAACCCGGAGGTTGGCAACCCTATACGAATGTAAAGTTATAAAATCGAGTTCCCGCATAAAATCCTTCGATAAATCGAACTCAATAGCTACGTCAGTCCGATTTTAATGATTTTTTTACAGTGACGTAATAATTGTTCAATGGAATTGGGTTTTTTAATGTCCGAAATTTCGGACATCCGAATTTTAGTGTACCGGAAGCTTTATTAAATTTTCTGTATGTACCAACAAACAGATTTTTATCTGCGTTTTAAATTTTCAAGAGATCAGTTGGTACTGTGGACATCACAAACTACTAGTGATTCGGTTTGATTCCCGGGTCGAGGTAAAAATGATATATACAGGGTTTTTTTTCATGTAACAGCTCGAAGCACCAAGCGTTCAATTTCTGGGTCGAGCAAAAATATCTATAAGTTTGTAATTGTGCCAGAACTGCCCGATGAACGGTAATAGGCTCTAAACATAGCCCACGAAAATTGGGTGATATTCATCTCTGTTTACATCATCATCATCGTTAGCCTATTCTAATCCACTGGACATAAGTCTCTTCTAAAGTACGCCCGTGAGCAGTATCCGCGACTTTTCTCATCCAGTTTTGCCAGCCGCTCTGCTGAGATCGTCACTCCACCTAGTCTGAGGGCGTCCTACGCTACGTTTGCCAATTCATGGTTTCCACTTAAGAACTCGTTTACCCCAGCGGTTGTCAGTTCTGCGGCAGATATGACCGGCCCACTGCCACTTCAGCTTACTAATGCTATGCTATGTCGATTACCTTAGTTCTCTGTCGGATCACTTCATACACCTCTGCCTACAGCTACAGTTTATACAGGCGTGAGTGCCAAGTTATGTTAGAGTGGGATATTTATTTCTGTTTTTATTTATTTCGAATAAATTTGAAAACACAATTTGACGAACTTTTTCATATTGATGTACTCGTAGATAGTTATCAAGGGTACCTAACACAGCTGTGCATGGGTCTTCTCTCAATTATCTTACGAGTTGAGAGAGTTTAGGCCTTCATCACACACGCTGGCCAAGTCCAGGTCAGTAATGCCACATGTCCTCTAATGATTAGTTTTTAGGAATGCCAGATTCCTCACGATGTGTTTTTCACCGACATTGAGCAGCGGTGATGAAATAATTCACACAAAGATGTGTTGGCACTAGTGGCGGGTTGCTAGTGTACAATAAAACATTACAGTTCACGAGGCCTAAGCTGAGGTTTGCATATGTGTGAGGGCTAATAGATAGTGTAGGTAAAGCCTAGGGCGCGATGCGTACTCGGATAAAACCGGTTTAAACTGCTATTTGACAATTCGGCCTGAAGCGGTCCATTGCGCAATACACTCTAACTTAAGATCACTCATCACTCTGCTGCAAAATTCAACTCAGACCATAAAATTATGAATATCATAATATTATGAATCTCTTGAGTCTAATTAGGGTGCGGGTAATGTCGTGCTCAATAACGAATTAGCGTGTATTACCGTTGTACTGTCAGCCAATTTAGGAACTGACCACATTTGATCACCTTTCTGACTGTCAAAGAATTAACCAGCATCAAGTACCTGTTTTCTTATGTTGTGAGTCATATAAACTGATTTTAAAAACAAAAAATATATAATTTTGCATAAAATTACCGGGGTTTTGTAGGTATCTATTTGGTGTTTATGAGTTAAATGGTAAAATACATTTTGTAGACTGTCAAACTGAATGAAGAGTGAAACAGGTGTTGTTTTGGTCGATTGTACTTACGGGTCGACGAAGGATAATTTTAGTACAATCGGGCGCATAATTATCTGACTTAATTAGCATTTGTTTTGTCATAATAAATGTCTAATGAACCTCGTACTTAGTGATGAGCGAAGCGGATTTATATTAGGTATAAGATATTGCCCAGAATAATAAAAAAAAACACCAATAATCCGAAAACAATTGTCATTTAGTGATATTATATACCTACCCATTTTTTTTTAAATATGGAGAACTATGTATTTATCTACAATTATACCACCCGTATTTGTAATGAAATCGACGATTATTATTATTATTATGAATGAAAATTATTTAAAATGCATGATTTTTATTTGAACATCGTTGTTTTTATTATTGAAACGTATTTCTCCTCGAGTCGGGATTCTTCCCCATAATTTGACCCACACTAACATAGCAAGTTAAATCTTAATATATATATTTCTTGTGTGCGTGTGTATGTGACTGAACTCCTCCTAAACGACTGGACCGATTTTAATGAAATTTTTTGTGTGTGTTCTAGGGGATCTGGGAATGGTTTAGATTCACAATTTTGCGTGGTACGAAGTTCGCTGGGGCAGCTAGTAAAAGCTAAAATTTTAAAAACAATCTGTAAATCCGAACATTTTTAAATCTAAAATAGGTTTGCACTTTATCTCATCTGGCCTGATGTTAAGCAATGACGTAGTCTAAGACGACACTTTCTTGCAAAAATACTGATTCACTCGTGATTACTAATGATTTTTATTACAACATTGGTCCAAGAACACTTGTGGGTTTATGAATTAATCTAAACATATCATAGCTATCATAATTCCAGTTTTTTTAAGAAATTTGAAGTAATATAGAAGAATATGCTCATACATACAAAATACTCACGAAAAACATAACTCGATTCTCGATATAAATAATAATAGGTAATTAATCATTTTAGAGCAGCGGTGGCGCAGCGGTACGTGCCTCGCCTTGGAAAAATAAGGTCGCGGGTTCGAATCCTGGTCGTGCCCACACATATTTGTGTGAATTGTTTCATCTCCGCTGCTCAATATCGGTGAAGGAAAACGTCGAGAGGAAACTGGCATATCTAAGAACTAATCATTCAAGGACATGTGACATCCACCAACCCGCACTTGGTCAGCGTGTGTGGATTAAGGTTTAAACTCTCTCAACTCATAAGATAGTTCAGAGAAGACTCGTGCCCAGCAGTGGGACACTATAAAGGGTTGAAGTGAATCATTTTATTTCATTTCGTTTCATAATTGCATTATCGCTTTGGGTGTAAACCTGTAATAATAGTGAAGATTGTATTAAATAAATAAACACTTCCTTTTCAGTCAGAACAAAACCACATTTCCCGCTACCTCTTATAACTGTGCACAGTCTTATTCTTATTACCATACTTGCAACATTAAGACACGCATATTCATGTCTGGGCCACCGTTTGGACCGGGTTCGACTCCCGACTGAGCCATAATGACTTCATATTGCTGTTATGACAATATTCATACATATTTATATATTTGATTTAATAAACCGGATAGGATCATATTACATACATGATTAGCGACCGGCTTCGTCCGACTTCGCCCGGGTACCGGTTGTTATGCAGGTATGTGAACATTACACGGTTTAGATATCTAATTGTGTTTTTTTCGCCTAAATACATCTTTATATACAAAAATGAAACCCGTTTTCCGTTGTCACGACATCACGCGTGAACGGCTGGACCGATTTCGCTAATTCTTTTTTTAAAATATTCCTTTAAGTACGAGGATGGTTCTTACGCAGAGAAAAATTAAAAAAAAAAGAAAAGTTAGAAAGCGAAGAAGTGCCGAAAACCGGGTTAGATACCTATTATTTATTATTGGATAGATTCGGTAGGTCTGAGACCCGGTAGATGGCATTGCTTTACCGGGCTGAACGACGTCTGCCGGGTCCGCTAGTAATAAATAAATAAAGTACAATTTTAACCATTCACACGTCTAGGGATAAAAGGGTGTTGTACGTCCAAGGATATTTTTATATCCGTAGCGACTTATAATATCAACCCTTTTTAGCGTCCCACAGCTGGGCACGGGTCTTCTCTCAATTTTCTTATGAGTTGAGAGAGTTTAGGCCTTAATCTACACACGCTGGCCAAGTGCGGGTTCGTGGATGTCACATGTCCTTGAATGATTAGTTCTTAGACATGCCGGTTTCCTCACGATGTTTTCCTTCACCGATTCGACCGAGGTCGGGACGTGTGATTGGTTAATTGACATGGGCAGGTTTGGTCTTTTGGCAACCTTGGCACCTGGCGTCACACTGTGGGAATATGGACATTGCTGAAAATCAGTGTTGTGGGTCGCCTCTAGTAGGTACTCACAGCGTTTACTGAGCAATGTCCATGTTTGACACTGATGGGTCACACTTACTCTTTGTTTTTCTTATCTTCTTTTTAACTGTTTTCATCTATGTTTTTTGTCTCTTTTCATGTGTTTTTTTTTATTTTATTTGATTCTATATGTCCTGTCTCTATCAAATAAATGTTTTTCTTTCTTTCTTTCATTACATAGGGCATAACATACCAGCCGTTGGGCATAATACCAAACTTCGAGCTGTACCTAACTGATTTTTTTACTGGACATGTCTTCTTTCTCGAATTGAATGAAACCTCGCGAATCTTCGGTATAAGTTAGTAGCAACTAAAACTGTCGGTCCGGCTGTCAATTCATGTCTGTGGGCTTTTGGGCTGTGTCACCTACATCCTTGTGAATGCACCAATTTATTTAAATCCACACGTGGTCTCCGAGTGGTGCAAATTAGGTGACAATAAACTGGTGGCAGGCTTCTACCGTGATTAGTGACCACCTACCAGACCAAGTCGCACTGCAAAGCAGCCTTACCATGATCCAGTGAGATATCTGGTGACACTGTTTATGTGGGTGGGTCGGAATTGTTGGTCCTTTATGTTTTCGAATCATATGCAGCCTCATTCTACTGCCACCTTCTCACTGAAAATCCCTCGTAATCACGAGTGAATCGCTATATTGGGTAAGTGCGTTACATTGTAGACTACATCATTGCTTGAAATCAGACAAGTCGTAGCTCAAGCCTAGGTATTTAGAAAGTGATAAAGGCTTAAAAAAGTGTCAACAACAAACAACTCTAACATACAATATCGGTATTTTTCGTGTGTTTTTTCTAATCTATTGGCATGCTATCACAACCTATACTTTGGAACTCTCAAAATAATGGTAACTACCTATATTAGAAAAGGAACACATTAATTAATATTTAGGGGTAACTAAAAAGGTTAATAAAAAACTAAAGCTGCACAGCAATAATCATAATTCAAAAATCAAAATTTAAAAAAAGAACTACGACGCCATTTTGAGAACCCAAGTCGACACCTACAATTATATTTTCAAGATATTTTATACCTTCCGTCATAAATTATTGAGAACACTGTCCCTACTATTGTTCTGAATGTCATTTCATTCTCACTTTATTGCTTTCGAGTTATTTTTTAGTAGTTTGGAGGTGAGTCACACGTGGTCCATTGCTGGTGCTAATCGGGTGTCAATAGATTGACTATAGACTGGTGGTAGGCTTCGGCCGTGGTTAGTGACCACCCATCAGACAAAGCCGGACCGCCAAGCGGCGTTGCTGTGTTCCAGTGCGATGTCTGGTGACACCATTGAAGAGCATGGGTCGAAATTGTTGCTCTTTTATGGTTTCTAACCATAAGGAGTTTCATTCCAATGCCACCATCAATGCGAAAATCCTTATGGTTTCTAACCATAAGGAGTGTCATTCCAATGCAGCAATCAATGCGAAAATCAATTGTAATCACGAATGAATCGGTATATTGGTCTGGCGCATTCTATCTTCGACTACATTAAGACCTTCAAAAAAGACTTTCAAACGTTGGGATATAAAAATCTAAATTAAACTGTGATGAAATCCATCATAATGTAGTTTTATTTCAATGTGTGGTATTCGCGTAAATCTAAGAAAATACTATTACTTAAGACATGTCGCGTTTCCAGAGACTTTCGACTGCGAGTTATAAGTGACTTCTGTTACGATAGTAGCGTCCAAAATGGCCCTTTTGTTCGTCAAACGACTGACATTTCATTTAACAGTGAATGTGCGAAATAATATATGTCTTTTAATATATCAGGAAAGCATTAATGCTGTAACTTTTGTGAAAACACTTAATTATAAAATTATATTACTTGTGGGAATGTAAAGCCCAGTCTGTTATTGCTATGGTGTTAATATTGCAAAAGAATGGTGAAGTACCTAATAGTTTTGCACAGTACCCTTATAGGCCGACCGTTTAACTCGCGTATCGCCATCTGAGGTACAAAGTCATAAAACTATTTAACCACAGATAAAAGACTAAGTAATGTAAGACTATTCGTCACTAATATCCATATCGCTTGAATCATCTTCACTGTCTGTGCAGCTTGAGGAGTTAGAATCTTGGCAATAGGCGATACACGAGTTAAACGGTCGGCCTATAGTAAGACTTCGTCAATAGGAAAAAAGTTTTGTTGAATTTGACAAAATGTGTGTTTAAATTATTTCTTTTTATTCAAATCATTTGATAATAAGTATATAAAATACCAGAAATTGAATAAAGTCAATTGAAATAGAATTGGTGAATTACTAAACATGATTTTTTGCATTATACCTTATTATCTTGATGGGTTTATGAATAAATGCACTTAAATCTACAAACTATTTTACCTATTCTGTTGCGAATCCATTTTATTCTATTTCTAGTAATTCTATTTTCTTTTCAACTAATTTTAATTACAAAAGAAATGAATTTGAAAACGCATTTTGACTAGTTCAAAATATTATTCGAATACATTTTTTTTGTAATTTTGAACTCGTACTAAGGCAAACAAGGAACTAGTTTAGTTTGCACTTAAAAGACGGTTTCTATTTTAAAAATCGCTTGATAACTAACCGATAGGTCCCGATATAGAGAATTTAACACGTGAGATGGTATACGCACATTCTTGTACTTGTTTCTGACAGTTTTTGGGGGAGGCGAGGTAACCACATACAGCACACATGTAAAAGTTGAAGCGTCTTTACAAACGCACACGTAAATAAAAGCTACACACAAACACGAAACATGAACAGTTTATGCATACAAACTGGTCATGTACCGCGGCAGAGAGGAACGCGCGCTTTTCAAGGCTAAATTGCAAAACCTCGAGCTTCGCCGCATAGTCACCAGTCTTACGGTCTTCTATCGGATACGTTTCGGAGAGAGTGCGTTGGAATTACGTAATCTTATTCCCCATCTCCGTTCTATCATCTCACAAGTAGAGGTACGGCTGTACGCCATCGATATATGGTGGAAATTCCACGGGTACGCACAAAACGCTTTGCATAAACTTATATTGTGCGAACTACCAAATTGAGGAATTCGCTGCCGGCTTCTCTGTTTCCCGATAGCCATAATCTTCCTGATTTCAAGTCACGAGTGAATCTGTATTTACTGGGTAAGCGCGTTACATCGTTGACTGCACCATTACTTAAAAACAGGCAAGTTGAGGTCAAACGCAAGCCTATTAAAGAGTAATAAAAAAAATTACCGCATCCGAATCCTGGGACGGGATACGAAATAATAAATTCCACAGTAAAAGAAGATTAAATTAATTATATTCTAAGATACGGCAACACAGCCAAACACGCTGCAGTCCAAAAAAACATTCTGTTAAAACATGGGGCGTTACTTTTTAATTTATCACTTTGTTATACATCTGGTTATTTTCGGACCGCATCTGATTGGTATTTATTTTAAGCGGAATTGTACATTGTACCAATTTGCGAAATACAAGGGGTCGACAGAGGTGAAAATGTGTCACCTGTCATCTGTTACAACCGGTCCTAATTTTCGTATGTTACGAGCAGCGGTGGCGCAGCGGGACGAGTCTCGCCTTAGAAATATAAAGTCGCGGGTCCGATTCCTAATCGTTCCCACACTTTTGTTGTCTGAGTCACCTTCGTCCGTGGGAGTGCATCTTTTATCTTAATCCCCACGCGTGGTTCCCGGGTGGTGCAAATCAGGCGACAATCAACTGGTAATTATGTTTACTGGTAATTAACTGGTGGTAGGCTTCGGCCGTGGTTAGTGACTAACCATCAGACAAAGCCATACCAACCACCTCAAGAATAAAAAAAAAACAACTTCTTTGTGTGAATTGATTCATCTCCGCTGCCCAATGAAGGGAGGAAAACATCGTGAGAAAACCGACATGTCTAAGAACTAATCATTCGAGAACATATGACATTCATCCGCCCGTACTTAACCAACTTTTACGGAAATAGTATGTCTCACTGCTGGACACAGATCTTCTCTCAACTATATTACGAGTTGAGAGTTTAGGCCTTAATCCGCACACGCTGGCCAAGTGCGGATTAGTGGATGTCCCATTTCCTCGAATGATCAGTTCTTAGACATGACGGTTTCCTCACGATGCTTTCCTTCACCGAATACTAGTAATAATAATAAGTAACACCATTAGTAACTAGTGTAGGCTACAGGCATTTTTGTATCTTGTTGTAAACACTAGCAATTAAGTTGTGTTTATTATCATTTTGGCTTAATTTAAAATAGTTAGAGAGCTGGCCTGAAACACAGGTTATTTAATAATCTAGTTCAGGCTAGCCGACACCTCTTCTGTAGAAGTAAGTAGTTATTAGTCTTATATATGTATATAGAACATAGTCCTATACTCGTTGATTATAGTTAATAAATAGCAATAAGTAATTATATTTAGCTTAATATTGTATCTAGAATAGAATAGAATAGAATAGAATAGAATAGAATAGAATCTCATTATTTGTTCAACATAATACATATTGTGGTCATGAAAATAATAAAACTAGAAACACTATGTTTTATCGTTTAGACGTACAAATAAATATTAATTAGTATAATGAAAATAAAAGAACGCTAAATAGATTCAAACATTACAGATGTCAACATTAAAATTAAAATTAAATAAAATCAATCAAATCTAGCTTATGTATATGCCATGAAATTCAATAAACTTATTTTATTATTTATTTTACTTTATAACAGACACACTAAAACAAGTTTATCTACATTGTTATGATATCTTAAACCAATTTACTTACAATTTACGCTAAGTCCAAGCACTGGGTGTATTGGTCTCAGAAAACATAAAGTATTGAGTGTTCGAAGTATTTGGGTTTTACGAACTTAAGATAGTACCTAACTAACAATTGACCGAATATTTGACGTTTGGTCCAAGTTATAAGAAGACAGAGATAAATATCAAAGATTTTCTACAGTTTTACAGGTTTTTCCAGTTTTTTATTGGAATTTACGTGTAGTTTTTTTTGGATGGGGTATTTTGCGTCTTCTTACTTTGGAAACATCACCCAGGGCCTAGATTCTGGTATTTTAGACATTTATCTTTAATAGACAATTCTCTAAAAAATTGCAATTTCTTTTGTGTTTCAATAGCAAACGCAATTTTTTCGACATTCGACTACTAGAGTCAAAAGCACGCAAATCTCGAAAAAAATTGTGTGTGTCATTGAAAAACAAAATAAATCGCCATTTTTATCGACAAATGTCTATTAGAGATTAATGTCTAAAGCGCCAGAATCGGGGCCATGGAACCTGACTCTTGCGCTTTAAGATATTTATCTCGAAGTCAACATTATGTAGAAAAAAATAGCGAATGTCAATTGACAACTAAATTTAGAGTTCTCAAATAGAGATAAGTCACTCAACGCACGACTTGTAATGAGTAGTTTATAGCAATCGACATCATATTATTATAAACTAGCGATCCGTTCCAGCTTCGCACGGGTGCAATGTGTTATACTTATAAACCTTCCTCTGGAATCACTCTATCTATTAAAAAAAAACGCATCAAAATCCTTTGCGTAGTTTTAAATATCTAATCATCTTAAGGACATAGGGACGGAAAAAGCGACTTTGTTTTATACTATGTAGTGATAATGGGAGTGGAACATTACCACACACAGCCATCATCCCAAACTAAGCAGAGCTTGTACTATGATAATCAGATGAAAATGTTTTTGTGTACAAGAGAGAATTAAGGAATTACATAAGCAATTTAGAGTTTTGACGCGATTTGATTGGTACGTATTGGGCACGGCAAAAAAAATCTGCTGTTATTAAGCGATAAATAAATCGCTTCCGCTTGTAATTTGTACCAGTCGCTCTGGTTTACAATGTGGCGTAGGCGTCACTCATTATACAATGCTATTGTGCGTTTATGATTATGTAAACGTTGATATGTTTGTGGATTTCAACTAAAAACTACTAAAAGTTTTTACTAAAGGTAAACTTGGCCTTTCCAATAGTTATTTGGCCCACCGACTAGATACTATGCTTGCAACGTCCTGAGCCGAGGTTCGTCCACACATGGGGAGCCCTCATGGCAGTTGCCACAGTACTTGATCGGTTCGACCGTCCTCGGACGGCTCACCGAAAAAGTCCGGTGAACCAATAGAGGCCCTTCCGGCCGATTGGGTTAGGTTATCAGCAAAAAAAAATAGATACTATGCGTTTCAAATAAGAATAGGACTGGAAATCCGCCATCTTGGACCGGAATGCGCAACAACTTCACATTTTTCAGTACGGTGGGCAAAAATGTTTGTTCGATAAAAAATAAAAAGAAAAATAAAATAAAATGCGAATATCTTAATGTCTTTTCAGTGAGATTGGAAATTTGAATATTTAGGTACAAACATATTTTATTAACTTCGGACGAAAAAAGCGGTGTGAAAAGTTAAAACGTGTCTTTATATCCGTGTTTATGTATTTGTGTTCAAGTTTGTGGCATCGTAGCTCGTAAATGTACGCTGGATGACAATGCTTATCTTTTGCCCGAGATAGACGCTGGCCTAACCATAAAGCCAGCGTCTATCTCGGGCAAAAGATGTCAAAAGATGTCATGTCGAGTCAAAAACGCTGCCTGTGTTTGTTTAGTGCACAGTTCGCATACTGCAGGTTCGAATCCTGAGTCACGAAATACAAGGTACTCTAGGTTCATTTTTATGAGGCAATTTTGAACCTCTCTTTTTTCTCTATGCTGTCTTCCGTTTAGCCTGGAGGGAAGTGGACAACGTAACTTACAAACTCCTATTATCTTTCTGATTAAATTCGTGCGGGATCCAAGACAGTTTACGTGTCCTGGGACTTGGCCGGGTTCAAATCCCTAGTCTCTTCACAGCGCCATTGTCTATGCCGTCTTACACGAGTAGCAACGGCGGGATTGCGTTGGTGGGTTAAGCCCTAAAAAATGACTAAAGTACCACTGCAGTTAACTCTCAGTAATGTCCATAGAATTCTATACCATAAATAATACACAGAAGTATTATGGTAATAACAAGCTTCCGCTGCACCACCCCCTTTCTATTGATGGTGTAGTATTTATTTAATAACCGTTTTTAAAAACCATGGGGATGCAAATTAGGTAGATATATAAAAAGTAACCACTTTTTGATTTTTGTATTCTTTCAAATATCGTAAGAGTTTAGGTCCTATTCTCCTTAGGTTCGTAGGTCTTGTTTAGTTCTTGAACATGCCGGTTTCCTCACGATGTTTTCTTTCACTGATATTGATCAGTTGTGATAAAACAGTTCACACAAAATTGGGCGTCACCGGGGATCATACCAGCGACTTTATATTTCAAAGGCGAGGTCTGTAGCGCTGCGCCACCGCTGCTCCTGGTAAAAATTTAATCAGGATTGTTAGTTATGAAGAGTTTAACATTACTTACAGTATAAAAATTTAAGAATACGAAAGATATTGACGGGCCGGTGGCGTGGTCGGTAAGATACTTGCTTTTCACGCCGCAGGTCATGGGTTCGATCCCACCCGAGACAAACATTTATTTAAATATGTCTGTTTGTCTTGTGTCTGGGTGTAATTATCTATATTTAAGTATATATTTACAAAAGAAAAGTATTATATGTAGTATATTACCAGTTATCTGGTTTCCATAGTACAAGCTCTGCTTAGTTTGGGATTAGATGACCGTGTGTGTTAATGTCCCACTATATTATTATTATTATTATATTATGCAAAAAATTTACAGAAGGTTAGGAATTTATTTAACCTAAAGGATGCAAACTAAAAGGTTTTCAAAACTTAATTACGATAGCTTGGGAAGGTAGGCTGTACAAAAAGGCCGTTGTCAAATATTTACGGAACCCTAACCCAAAAATACCCGAATAAACATGACGCGAAACCAATTAAGTGGCAGTCGCCACCGTGCAGAACCATCAATACAAATCAACTCGTTGAATTAACTGGCCAAAATAGTCTAAGAGTTATATATGGTAAAGTATTTTCATTTGAGTACGTATTATCCACCTTATGTTTCTTTACTTATTCTATCATATAAACAAATATGGCGGACTGGTAACCAAACGCTGATATCCCTTATTCGAATCCCAGATGAAGTAAAAATGCGTTTCTCTCAGTAGCAGCTTATTATCATTGCGGATGAAAAATGGGTTAACCGGGAGACTTTAAATTATGCACACATAACAACACAGACTATACAAAATTCAGTAAAAACTGACCTCTCCTAGTACGTAAATCCTATACAGATCAGTCTATATGGATCAGTTTATACTGGAAATGTATAGCTTAATGTGTAGTCATTTGGACTTAAAAATGTGACTCCGATCATAAGTAGGAGTTTATAAAATAAAAAGATAAATATAAACTCAATAAGTAATGTACAAATAATTAAAATTTAATTAAAAATATGTCATCACGAAACCGCACCCTGGTTCTTAAACTAACTCCATGATCACCAGTTAAGTTTCAGCGGCAGGCACGCCCAAAAATTAGATTGGATTCATCACTAGCCTTTGCTTAATACAAAGCGGTAAGATTGAAAATCGCATACAAAATCATTCGCAAATATTACACAAATGAAATATATTCCTCTCGATACCTTTTATCTTTTAAACGTCAAAATGAATTTTGTTAATCAGTTTCGAGTAACAAGTGTAAATAATTCGATGTAACCTTTCATCGATTTAATAATTTAGTACCTACAGCTAAAAACAAATAAAATCAACAATTTGAGGGCGAAGAAACCTTCGTCCGTGAGAGTGTGCACCTTTTATCTGAATCACTTCACCAGGGTGGTGCAAATTATATGACAATAAACTGGTGTTGTTCGGCCATGGTTAGAGATCACCCACCAGACAAATCCGTACTGCCAAGCGGCCTTACCGTGTTCCAATGTGATGTCTGGTGACACCATGCAGAGAGGGTGGGTCGGAATTGTCGCTCGTTTATGGTTACTAACCATGTGGAACGTCATTCTACTGCCGAATTCGTAATCACGAGTGAATCGGTATCGTTCCATCGCAGACTACATCATTGCTTAACATCAGGCCGTGTTATAAAATAAAATTCATAATTATCACTACTATTTCATAACTTTTTTTCCATTGTAATTATGATTATTGTTATTATTTTTTACATTTATTTTTATTTGAGCAGTGCAAGTGCAAGATCGGTAAAATATAAAAGGTTTTTTATTTTATTTTAGAAGTTAAATTATTTTTGCAACAAATCACAAAACCGACTTCAAACTTAACTAAATAAGAATTATTATTACGCGTTCAGGACAATCGTTTTTGTAATTTTGTCAGGCCGCAGGCGCATAACGTAAACAATCACACTTCTATCGATAAGCTCAAAAACTACTGATCAGATTTTGATCAAATTTAAATTTGACCACACGAGAAGCAACAGATGAAAATACGAAAATGAAATTATAGAAATCGGTTCACGTATTACAAAGATAATATGTAACAAACATAATAAAACATACAGAAATGAATACCTCCTCCTTCTTTGAAGTCGGTAGAAGTTTTTAATAATAGTGCAAAGGAGACGTTCAAAAAATGTATAGAGCCTGGGATTAAAATAATTGTAAATTTGAACAGCAATCTAAGTTACATAGGTTAATAGAGCATAATTAATTAAATTTTTTGGTGTATTTAAAATAATTTTACACCCCCTTCTTCTTTTTAAAATTCTTTTTAAAATTGAAATTGAAAATAAGAATCCTTAATGCAATATTATGATTATTGCAATTGGCAACCCCATGGTCAAATGTCAATTGAGCAACCAAAAAAATCAAAATTATTTCGACGCTGTCAATCAAACTGATCAATGACAATGACATCATGACGTTTCCCAAAATTATATTTTTTTCCACGCGTTTTGTTATTACACTAATAAGATAACAAATATTTTTCGTCATAATTACATTAAGCTGCAGCTAGAATAATATTACAAGAGAAAAGTACTGTAACAGAATGCAATTGTTGACGTGATTGCAATATTTATACTGCTTAGGAAACGGATAATTAAAGGTAATGTGCGTTTTGTTTTTCTATTACATTTTTTTGATTTTTACAAAAATGGTTGCTCCTAAAATTCGTGTTTAGTTAAATTCTAACAGCTTATTAAATAAGCTTTCCAATGAGGTATATCACATTGGTGTTCAAAATTCTAGCCCACTTTTGACCTCTCCTTTTAATAAAACCAAATTTTCTTTTAAATGAACATAAAATTGACATCAATTGACTTTTTGACAAAAGACTGAATAATTTATACGACTGCGACGCGACAGATTGAAATTCGTTCGCGCGCTGCAGTTTCATTTTAGTTTCGGTATTTCCTCGATATGACTATTTGAGAGAATTCTCTTTTTATATTTTTTTATCGTGTTTGCTGTCATAACACGCGTTGATTGGTTTTTATAGACTATTTATTTGTTATTAATAGTTTATTTTGTGTTTTATGTTGAAATATTCAAAAGATGAAAGGTATTGGATGGAAAATAAATTTTCAAATATGAATTGAGTTCACTACAGTTGTTTTAAGTTAAATTTCAACCATTTTTTAGTGTCCTGCTGCTCACGGAGTTTGGCGGCAAACCGCTGGAATGATTTTGGGAATTATAATTCGAAGGTGGAAATCAGATTCTTTATCAGGATGGATAATAATAATAATATAATAATAATATAGTGGGACATTAACACACACGGTCATCTGATCCCAAACTAAGCAGAGCTTGTACTATGGCAACCAGATAACTGGTAATATACTAATTACATAATTGTAATACTTTTCTTTTTACTGTATTTTTTTATTTTTCTTTACTTAAGTATAGATAACTACACACAGACTTATGATAAACATATTATAGGTATGTTCATAACACAAATGTTGGACTTGTGTGGGAATCAAACCCACGACCTGTGGCGTGAAAAGCAAATATTTTAGCATCAAATAGAACGGAAAATGTAAAATGTAACTACCATGAGTCAAAGTATTTTACCTTAAGTACGAGTCATCCTATACCCTATACATATATGTATTAAGTACGTATTCTTCTATTGAAAATAAATACTTTTAATAAAAAATTCCATCGAGATTCAAAACAAATAAAAGTGTTTATGCACACAAATGTCTGTTTTGTATGAGAATCGAACCCACTACCCACGAACTACATAAGTTCCTCTCCGTGACATAAAACTCAAAAATCTATACGTTACGTAAGGGTAGATATCAACCTACAATCATATAAATAACTCGACAAACAATCGATAGCGCTTTCTTTAAACCCCCAAGTGAGAAAGAGACAAAAACACAAACATTATCTCATTCAATCACCTCGAAATTCATACAAATCGCCTATTGAATGTTAACTGACGAATTACTGAAGTTGTGCGGCGACAACCAAGGTCATTGTTTAGCTAAGGGCTCTGACCCAAATCACTGTAACAAGAACTCTAGATGAACATTCATCTCTGAGTGTAACATCAAATATTGCAAGCATGCTATCTAAGATTTTTTACTTAAACGTATTGATACGATTTTTCGTTGCAATTTTTATGTAATTTTATAATAAAAATAAAATAAAATAAAAATCATTTATTTCGGACCGTAATCCATAGTGTTAGTAACAATGATCTTACAAACTATGTTAGTAATAAGTAGGTACATACATTGCTATACAAATCGATTTACCGATAATGCCGTGTCGTTTATTAGATGGATGCAGGTCCAGTGCCTCATAATGGCACTGTCCACATCCAATCTCCCCGCTACTGTCTTCAGGAGGCTGTTGGAGGCGCCCCGCACCCGCTGCAACAGGGATGCTGTACGTTTTCTGATGATAGCCGATAAGCTATCAACATCCAACGAAGCTAACATCCCTGAGGCACTGCAGTAGCGCGGCAGCCCTAACAGCGCCCTGAAGGCATTGTTATATTGAGTACGCAGGGCCCTGTATGCTCTTTGAGTGTAATTCATCCACAGGCTGCACGTGTATAATGAGTTACAGTAAGCTTTGAAAAGCGTGATTTTAGCTTGTTTAGAACATCGTGCGAACCAGCGGGAAAGCATATAGTTCTATATCCATCTCGTCCTTTAGCGATTCTGTGATAATGCTTTCTTATTCACAATTGCTAGATACATAGGCGGGTGAAAGGAAAAGACAGGAGACGTTGAGGAAGGCCATTAAAGTAATTAGGTAGGTAATTATACTAGCTAAAAGAAAACATCATCATCATTCCCCTTGCCTTTTTCCCATTTCTATTTGGGTAGGCTCCCAGTTTAACCTGATGCGGCTAGCTACCAGAATTATACGAGCGACTGCCATCAGACCTCGAAACCCGTAGGGGACCAGTAGCCGAGATGGTTAGACCAGGTGTCAGATTATATTGGCTTCTGACTACATGTAACGATTGTCAAAGATGTGTTAAATGACAACCAGAACCTACAGCTTAACGTGCTCTCCGAGGCACGGAGGGTAGTCCCTCAACTAACCAAACACCGAAACAAATTTTTGTTGTTACACAAATATTGTACTTGGCGGGAATCGAATCCGCGACCTCCCGGGCACAGTATAGCCTAATCGGACGGCTTACACTGCTCGACTACCGAGGTCATCACTAGCTAAAAGAAAGCATAATATTATAAATTTCACACGCCTTTAAAGAATAGATTAATCTGTCACTATACATATATATAAAATAATGGTTTTAGGTTTGATTTGCTAAAACTTGACAATGGTTTTGAAATCAAAAGAAATATTTACCATAATCTACAAGCAGTCCTGCAGATTGACACTATGAATTAATGATACATAGATTTTGACAGGCCGGTGGCGTGGTCGGTAAGATACTTGCTTTTCACGCCGCAGCAGGTCGTGGGTTCGATTCCTACCTGAGACAAACATGAATGATGAACATAGTGTTTGTGTCGAGTCTGGGTGTAAATATCTATTTTATGTATTTATTTACAAAAGAAAAGTATTATATGTATAGTATATACCAGTTATCTGGTTTTCATAACACAAGCTCTGCTTAGCTTGGGACCAGATGACCGTGTGTGTTAATGTCCCACTATATTATTATAAATTATGGACGCTATGTTGGGCTGCCACCTTTATTTTCATAGGATACTTATGAAAAAAATGTATTTGGATTCATACTAGGCGCCAGTGTGTCCAAATTATTTGTATTATGTGCTATTAAGATTGATACCTAACTTTATAGACAATATGTCACCGAATTGACAACTTACTTCTTTTTGAAGTTCGCCAATGTCAATGTTAATGACAATGTCAAATGTAGATAGTTACGTCTTCATCTTCATATTTAAATTATGAGACTGCTTCATACACATAGTTGCACCATTGTTGCCTATTTTGTGAAAGCTCTTCACAAAAAAAAGAAGAAAAAAAAAGAGAAAAAAAACTTGAGAGGTGTCAAGGGACACCCGGATGGAACGAAGTTTCTTTCGATTAATTAGTGAAGGAATTGTAATATATTTTTTTTAATTAATCTTTTTTTTTTGCTTTTTATTCATTTTTTTTATTTATTTTTTTCGTATGCGTAAGTATGATTTTTTTTTATCTTTCTAAGGTATATTTTTTGCAAATTATTTTTTTATATTTTTTTGCTAACATGCGCACGCCGCAAAGCTTACAATAGCTTACTATAGGAAAAAGTGTCGTGACAACTTTTGGTAAGAATTTTTTCCGTCTAACCCCCTTTCACAACGCGCGATAAGGAACTTCGTTCCAAAAGAAAAAAAGTAGAAAAGCGTTTGCAAGACCTGGACGCCAAGCGCCTTATTAAATAGACCCGTCCTAAACCTTCCTATACCTACACCTACAATGGTGAAAGTCAACTCTACTGTGCGTCCTGTGACGCACTTTTACAACCAAGCTCGGTTTCACGAGTCATGTTCGGGCTCACAAACGAAGACTATGTAGCTAGCCTAGTTTTTGGACTGCATAGCTAGTCTTTCGCTGTTCGCCATTGACGAATACGTCAAGGAGGACTTTATACATTTTTTGCTTAAACGAGTTATCGGATGTTGTTGTTTGCTTTAAAATAATTTATTAGTAGTGAACCTACCTACAAATTTAAATGTATTAACTGTTTACTTACACCGTAAATATTATAATAAAAAAATTGGTTGCCTGTAAAGTCGGTATACGGGCGAAAGTTTTACGTGACAACGACTTTGAGTGGTAAAATAATTTTAATGTGAATATTCATTCGTATTGTAGGAAGAAGGATGAAATAATAGTAACAATTTAAAACATTTATTTATACAAAGAATTATATTTAAAACATTAATTTATACAAAGAATCTCGCTCTTAGGCGGGCTAACTGTGCTCGAGTGGAAGGGACGCGTGCCTCTCACTCGCTCTCATTGTGAGCGCATAACGTGAGCGGAGCGTAACGCAGTTTCTTGAAGTGGCCGGCAAACCAATTTATAAGACGTTGTCACGTCAATAATATTTCGTAAATATTACCTTCAAATGTAGGTAATATTTACGAAAACTTTACGAAAATAATGTTAATGATTTCGCTAATTAACGTCGAGTTTACGAAGACGAATAAGTGTACAGAAAAACCAGTGATGGTTTATGCGACACTGCTAATCTAAAACTTCTATTGTATATTTCTTTTATTAATTAAAATAAATAATAAAATTATTACCTTTACAGAAATAATTCCGCAATTTTCCCAATGTCAATTTCAATTTAAATAAGTATACAAGTTTATAAAAGATTAGTAGAAAAAAAAAACTACATAATTCTCACGTTCTACGGCGCATTATCTTCACCTCATTCATCGTAATCTTAATTTGTATAATTAAACAGTAGCCTTTACTGACACGTCTATCTGACAAGTATGACAGGTAACTGACAACTTAATCTCGGACAACTGTGATTTTGACCGCAAACCGCAATAACCGCAAAATATTGCGGTCGCTATAAATCCCTTCTGAAATAAATAAGTAGTTAAACTTAACTGCATTTTAATAAAGAAGTTAAAAATTTAATTTTAACTCATAAATGTTATTTGTATAAGCTTATAATAGCTAAAATAGGTATATATCCTTCCTTACTAATATTATAAATGCGAAAGTAACTATGTCTGTCTGTCTGTGTTGCTTTCACGCCTAAACTACTGAACCGATTTGGATGAAATTGGGTATAGAGGTAGTTTGAGACCCGAAAAAGGACATAGGATAGTTTTTATCCGACTGCGCAAAAAGAAGGTAATGTTTTGGCGCGATAACCGACATACACGCGGGTGAACCCGCTGTTGGAAAGCTAGTTAATAAAAAAGACGGGTTGCACTCCGGGAGTGCCGGCAGAAGTGAAAACTTGATTATTAACGTTGAGCATGTTTGATATTTTGGAATGGTGCTTTATCAGTATAAAAGTACTATCATTTATGTGGTAGAATACAATATTCATTTATTGCGCTATCGTACACAAACATGACAATTTATATTACGTCATCCGTCTTACGCTTTTTCGATCAGGTCACGTGTCCTGACGCGAGTTTAAGGTTTTATACCCATTACAGAAAAAGTGCTCAACGCCGCTAAAGAAGTTTTCACTTCAATAATAACATACACCGGACCATACATAACATACAGTCCGACATTAACATACACTGTCCTCTGATCCCAAACTAAGCTCAAATTATTATGTAAGTTTAGCTCATTATACCTACGAATGTTGTGTTTACCTTTAAGAGACTTAACATTAAGATATAGCTATAGATATGTTTTTATGTTCCAAAAAAAAATTATTGTTTACTATTATTATTACTATTATTCACTTTTATTATTTATTTATCATTTTTTACTTATTATCATTTTTTTGTATTATACTTTACTACGCGGTAGTGCCTTTAATTACAAACAACTTTACCGAAAAAACTTCTTTATGGGGCCACACATTTAGTCGAACAATAGGGATAATGACAACAAAGTGTAGAGTACAAAATAAAATTTAATTTAAAAAAGTATTATTAGAAAATTTGTATGTAATCGTGAACATTACACGTGGTAAACTATTTTACACTAATTACCAGTCACCCTGTATTAAATAATTAAAATTTAACGACAAAAGGATGTTCGTCCAAACACGGGTATAGATGATTAATATTCAATTGCTGTACCGATATCGATGATCGAGCACTGGGTGGCCAAGTTATCTCCAAACAAGTGGTCGGACGCGAAATGAATCATAATTTTTGGTAAACACAACTTTGATTGATAAACTTAAGTATTTTAACCATAGACAAAAAAGACGGGTGTTTTACGATTAACGTAAGTATCTACGTACTTCTACCTATCTAGGTATTAAACCTGTTTACACCGTATGTGGGTCAGTGTATACGTTTCTACAATAAACTTCCAAATAATATTAGGGAAATGTAAAAAATTATATTAACAAATTTAAAATAATTATAAAATCTACGTTACTTAAGAAAGCGTATTACAAAATTTCAGAGTATATAACGGATAAAAACGTTTGGAATTAAGTCGCTCTAATTCAACAGAATAAACAAAAAAATGTAATAGATATAAGTACTTCTGGAGCGAGAGAATCGTGGCAGTATCTTATCGTGTCGTAACACGTATTTATATACACTCTCTGAAGGACCATCTCCACGAACGAAAGAATAGATTTTTTTTGGGACCTATCCCACCACTGAAATCCCGCCATTGCTACTCCTGTAAGCCAGAATCAACAACGACGCCGTGAAGAGCCTCGGGATTTGAACCCGGCCAAGTCCCAGGACTCCTAAACTGTCTTGGATCCCGCATGAATTTAATCAGAAAGATATATATAGAAATAGGAGGAGTTGGAAAGTTACATTGTCCACTTCCCTCCAGGCTAAACGGGAGACAGCATAGAGAAAAAGAGAGGTTTTAAATTGCCTCTTATAAAATGGACTAAGCACCACGGGTAATGTAATCTAAAGGGACCTATCAAAGCTGATTTCATAGTATACATATTGTCTTAGATTGACGCGAATATCACACATTAAAATAAAACTACTTTATAACGGATTTTATCGCAATTTATTTTAGATTTTAGATTCCGACGTTTCAAAGTCTTTTCAGACTTCATGTTCACGGGTGGACTAAGGTATTTGACGTCCAAAAATATTGATCATAATTATTACTGACTACCTTAAAACATTATTATTTAAGTTCCGTTCCGATTTAAGCAAGCTGAGCTCACAGTGTCTTGAATGCTGAGTTGATTTTGCTTGAGTTTTGGTACAAGTAAATTAAGCACTGGGTTCCAAGCTGGTGGTAATAATAATTATGGCAGAATCGATTGAACGAGAGAATAACTACAGTACACCTGTGTTGTCGCACACACGTTAGCTCTATAGTATTTCGGGCGCACCTGGCTGGTCAGCACTAGCCATTAAAGAAGGGATCAGTAACTGTTCTGTAGCTGGAATACGGGTAGAATTGGACTATTTATACTACTACTACCATCATCATAACTTGGTGAGAGTGGAATTCACTCATTCTTATTAAACTATAACTCGACAAGGCACAAATTGACCACCACTTTATTGTCAGTACAAATATTTACTTTCCAACCACATTTTTTCCCTAAAAATGTCCAAATTCGTCCGTCCTAACCAAACTTTTAGCGGCTCTAAGAGGTTTTTTGGCGCTAAACACATAGAAGGCGGTCTATTTCATGAAAACAACTGACAATAAATTTACCTAACTGAATAAATCTAATAACCCAAATAATGCGAATAATCAAACCCTTAGAGTTTACATAATGTAAGTGCTCTAGTTCCATATCAAATTTCCTAAGATAACATTTATACAAAAAATGATGTCACAAAGTGCCAATGTCCGCACTTTCCTTTCTTCTAATCAGTGAGGAAAGACGATAAAAAAACAAGCAAAAATCCAAACTTATGCGTCAGTATTTTCCGAGAACGTTGAAAGAACATTAATCGTCATCATCATCCAATCCTAGTCCACATCTGGACATAGGCCTCTCCTAGAAAGCACACTTTTGAGCACGATCCGCGGCTACTCTCATCCAGCTTTTTCCAGCCACCTTACAAAGATCGTCACTCCACTTAGTCTGAGGGCTTCCTACGCTACGTTTGCCAATACCTGGTCTCCACTCAAGAACTCGTTTACCCCAACGGCTATCGGTTCTGCGGCAAATATGACCGGCCCACTGCCACTTCAACTTACTAATTCGGTAAGCTATGTCGATTACTCTGGCTCTCTGTCGGATTACTCGGAGACTCCGAGCTCCGAGATTACTCCCTTTCCATAGCTTGCTAAGCGACTTTAAATTTATGGACCAGTCCTATCATGAGTGTCCACGTTTCGGCTCCGTAAGTCCTATCGGGAAGGACGCAGTGATTAGAGACTTTCGTTTTCAGATTTTGTGGAAGGAAGCAACATTGGCAAGTAGAACTACAATGTTAATATTTCCTCGAGATAAAGGCAACCCTCTAATGACATTGTCGTAAAAAAAAACCTACTGAGTTTTTTAGCAGTGTTTCTCAGTAGTTGCCAGTCATTCACTCTACGGTGGGAAAAGAAATTGGACTATTTTTAAGTAGACTCGCGTCTCAAAAAAAAAAGTATATTTTCATTTCATTTTATTTCAATGTGTTGATAACTTGGGGTTAGGAATATGAAATCCATAGTATATTTATATTAAAACATAAATTTTTATCGATTAGTGGAATTTGAGAAATAGAACATTAAGTGCTTCAGATGAATCGCCCCCGACCAAATGAGTCATTGAATACCTACCTACGTACTGCGACAAACAACAGCACATAATGCGAATAATCACTCCCTTAGAGCTTAAGCGATCTAAGTGCTTCAGTTCTTTGTCAAATTTTCTAAGATCAAACATAACAATCATACCAAAAATGATGTCACAAAGTGCGCGTCCGCACTTTCATTTCTTCTAATCAGTGAGGAAAGACGATCTATAAAGTTTTCCGAAGTACTTACGTTATGAATTGAAAATACTATGTTAGCTTTGCGGTTAGACCGCGTCGTTCATAAGTTCTTGAAACAAGAATAGTGCAGGGCGTTTGACCGCGCGCTGTGTTCGGCGTGAGAAGTTTTTTCAAGGTGTCAAACTGCGGCGCCCCGGTTATGTTTGTTAAACATAGTTGACATAACAAAAACCCATTTGCATGTGTTAATAGGTACCCCGGTATTGTTTTAAAATTCAATTTGTCTATATACAATGTTTAAAACGATATCATTGAATTTTGTTAAGTACACATTCGACATTTCAGTTGAAAGTTTGCGCACTGGTTAATATGCTCTAATTAATTAAAAAAATAATTTATAGTTCCTATCAGGTAATGATTTTAAGATAAGACATGAAATAAAATAAAATACACCACACAATTTTAAAAATTTTAATCTATCTTAATATATATATTTCTTGTGTGCGTGTGTATGTGACTGAACTCCTCCTAAACGACTGGACCGATTTTGATGAAATTTTTTGTGTGTGTTCAAGGGGATCTGGGAATGGTTTAGATTCACAATTTTGCGCGGTACGAAGTTCGCTGGGGCAGCTAGTCTATATATATAAAAATGAAACCCGTTTTCCGTTGTCACGACATCACGCGTGTACGGCTGGACCGATTTCGCTAATTCTTTTTTTAAAATGATCCTTTAAGTACGAGGATGGTTCTTACGCAGAGAAAAATAAAAAAAAAGAAATTTAGAAAGCGAAGAAGTGTCGAAAACAGGGTTAGATACTTATTATTAATTATTGGTTATATTCGGTAGGTCTGAGACCCGGTAGATGGCACTGCTTTACCGGGCAGAACGACGTCTGCCGGGTCCGCTAGTTAATAATAAAGCTCCACAGGCTAGAACTTTCTATTGTTATTATTATGTAAAATCAGAGCTTCCTCTCGTCTAACACTTTTGCTGTGCCCGACAGGGTCCATAATGATTCTATTATAATAAGCACCTACCACCTAAGCATCTACTTACTTATGGTAAAGCAATAAAGTTATTGAATATTGAGTATTGGGTTGTTGGATGTCATGAATCCTCAAATGATTAGTTCTTAGACATGCCGGTTGCCTCACGGTGTTTCTCTTCACCAATATAGAGCAGTGACAATGAAATAATTCACTCAAAGACCAATGGGCACGACTACAGATCGAACCTGCGAAATATGTTTCAAAGACGTGGCCTATACCCAGGGGTATAGGCCACGGGTATAGGTGGCCACCCCCGCTGCTCCTTACGAGGCAGGCTTTAAGAATTATGGTAGGTATGTACCTATAATTTAGGGTAAAATTCGTTTTGCAATATTTTGACAGGCAAAGCCAGACACAAATCAGCGATTTTCGCTGATATTTTTAAGCCGATTTTAAAGATATTTCATGCACATTATACTAACGTGAACTTTTCGTATTTGCGAGTGTTGCCAGCGTTAATAATCATTTGTAGCGTACCGACTTGCAGGGTAACAGTGACAGTGAACGGTCCCCATTCAACTAATTCAGCTGTTCCGAAAAGTTTAATTTCGTTTCGTTATATTTTTAATTCCATTTAATCTAGCGAAATTGATTAAATCTCCCTCCTAAGGTACAGGAACATATTAAAATTATTTTATTTTATTTTATTAGGGAATTATCAGATTTTAAGTTTAAAAAAGGGGTTTAACAATCAAAATAGCTACAATCTACCTGTTTTCAAGTCACGAGTAAATCGGTATTTATTAGGTAAGCGCGTTCCATCGTAGACTGCAACATTGCTTCACATCAGGCAAGTTGTGGTCAAGCGCAAACCTATTAGAGGATAAAAAACCGGTCAAGTGCGAGTCGGACTCGCGCACCGAGGGTTCCGTACAAACCTGCAAGGTTTACAAAGTTCGTTCATTACGACAATCGAGTCATAACTATGGTATTTTTATTGTAAAATGAAATTCATAACATTACAATGGGGAAAGATGGAGGAGCATAAATTTAAGACAAAGATCTCTTTATCGTTTAAGTAATCCTTTATTTTATATTAACACATATCATTTATCTATAATATAACTGAAACACTTATACTAGCCTTGCAGCAGACTTGCGAAAGTTCTATTATTAAAGTTATTTATTTACTAAGTTTTTTAGTCACTATATATTTAATTCTTTAAATAATGTTGACTTAGAATTTTTTTTTTTCACGGGTTAAAGGCAATTAGATCTAAGTATTTGATATGAATTTCAACTTGATAGCTCTACGCGTTCATGAGGAAAAAAGTAATAAGTTTATATTTATTAAAAAATATATATTTTGTAATGTAACTAAAAATTTAAGGTTTTCGGAATTTTTCCTTTATGTGTGCTATAAAACGTTGCTTCATGCCAAATTTCAAGATTCTAGGTCGACTGGAAGTACCCTTTAGGTTTTGATTCCCTTGCGAGTACTTGCGAGTTTCAAAATATGCAGCTTAAATTGCTGTTTCTTTTGATTGCGTTGACATAGACGTTTGATTTTGTTACAGCTTAAAGGTATTATAGACCTGAGTATTTGGTATGAATTTCAATTTAATACCTCTACGCGTTTATGAGGAAATGGGTAGTAAGTTTAAAATTATTAAAAAAATATATATTATGTGATGTAACTAAAAATTTATGGTTTTCGTAATTTTTCCTTTATCTATGCTATAAGACGTTGCTTCGTACCAAATTTCAAGATTCTGAGTTCACGGGAAGCACCCTGTAGGTTTTGATTCCCTTGCAAGTGTCGAAAATTTGCGGCATAAACGGCTGTATCTTTTAATTGCGTTGGCTTAGAAGTTTGATTTTTTCACAGCTTCAAGGGACAGTAGACCTGAGTAATTGATATAAATTTCAGCTTCATACCTCCACGCGTTCCTGAGAAAAAGGGTCTTGACAGACGGACGGACAGACAGACGGACAACAAAGTGATCCTATAAGGGTTCCGTTTTTTCCTTTGGAGGTACGGAACCCTAAAAAGATAGGTTGTGATTTAACTTAGCCTTTTAGGACATACTAAATCATTTTCTTGTTTGTTTTAATAGAGGAGATGAGGATCCATCCAATTCCCATGAAGTACGAGTTCCAATTAGCTGCAGTTTACTATAGGCCGACCGTTTAACTCGCGTATCGCCTATCGCCAAGATTCTGACTCCTCAAGCTGCACAGACAGTGATGATGATACAAGCGATATAGATATAGTGACGAATAGTCTTACATTACTTATATCTGTGGTTAAATAGTTCTATAACAGATTTAATTAATGTTTTATGACTTTGTACCTCAGATGGCGATACGCGAGTTAAACGGTCGGCTTATACATTCTTGATTCTGTATAGCCACTTTTTTGACGCAAACGCGACTTTACCTATTCCCGATTCGCACACAATACGAATTTCACACAACTGCGATTTGCTACTTAAGTAATTAATTCCACGCAAATGTTATTTTAACAAAATCAGGATTCTTCCTATTCGTGATTCTACACAATATAGGTATGCACTGTATACATGAACACAGCTGGTATTCAAGATCGCGAGATCGTAATACTCAGCTATTCAGTGAGTTTTGAACATATGAAATGGATGAACAGAAAAATTAAAGTGTTAAAAGTGAAAACTCCTCAATTTTTTAATTCAGTTCCTCAACTTTTATATCAAGTAAAATTACAGTAATAATGATAATTATAATAATGCATTATTAATATTTCAATTTTAATTTATGTGTTTAAAAAATGTAATGAAATGATTGTGCGTTACCGGTCGCATTTACCCTACACATAATAACTGTGCAAAATTCTTAATGTCGGCGTATTGTATGGTGTTAATTTATAACTTGTAGACGGTAACTGGTTTATCGCGGGTTCGATTCCCGGAGATTGTGTTGAGGTCATTTTTTAAATCGAGATTATTGCCTCGAAACAAATAATATTTTCTGAAAGCTCTTTGTAAATATATTTGCGAAGTATGTGAAACTTTTGTAAAAAGTTACAAACTTATAATGTCCCACTGTTGAGCACTGGTCTTCTCTCAACTATCTTAAGAGATGAGAGAGCTCTCACACGCTTGCCAAGTAAGTTGGCGGATGTCACATATTATACTATTAATGTTACGGTCTAAGATATGCCGATATCCTCGCATTGATTTCTTTCACCGATATTAGGTTAAGGTAAGCTTATATGATCATGGGTTATAGATATTTAGAGATATTCGAATCCCGCGTCGGGTCAAGAAGGGTGTTGAGGACTTTTCTAATATCAGTACTAGTCCGGAGTTGGAAGTTAAAGATGTAATACCCCCGTGCTTCGTAACGTAAAGCCGTCCGTCCAACGCCCGATTTTTTACCTGTCGAGTAGTCAATCCATCCCACTGGATTCAGAGTAAAGGGAATAAATAGAGAGTACACACACTTGTGTACTTTTTTTTTATTCTACGATAGGCTGGCGCTTGACTACAACTTGCCTGATGTTAAGCAATGATGTAGCCTAAGATGAAACGCGCCAGCCCAGTATACCGATTCACTCGTGATTATAAATGATTATCGGCGAGAAGGTGGCAGTGGAATGAGCCTTCTTAAGGTTAGTATCCTGAAAGGACCAACTTTATATTTTTCATACGCCTAAGTTCGTCGGACCGGTGACGTGGTTCGTGAAATACTTGCTTTTCACGCCGCAGGTCGTGGGTTCGATTCCCACACAAGACAGACATTTGTGTGATGAACAAATCTGTTTGTCTTGTATCTGGGTGTAATTATCTATATTTAAGTATGTATATTGTATTTACAGAAGAAAAGTATTATATGTAGTATATTACCAGTTATCTAGTTTCCATAGTACAAGCTCTGCTTAGTTTGGAATCAGATGGCCGTGTGTGTTAATGTCCCACTATATTATTAAGTGTTATGGGTGGTCCACTTCAATATTTTCTGATATTTAAATGTGTTTTTATTTTAAAGTGTATTGTGGTATTAAAAAATACATATAAACCTTAATTTTCACCCCTATTTTTTAATAGTGATATTAGTGATGTAACAAAACTCCGAAAGGTCTGAGAATAGGTCGTATAGTTCGCTAACCTATTTCATTTCGCTAACACCAACTTACACCACCCGGGCGAAGCTAGGGCGGGTAGCTAGTTATTAGTAGAGATTTCCAGCCAAACCATACCATCTCAAAGGCTAACTGCATTCAAAAATGCACGAAGGAATATTTTCTAAAAATAAAGTCGCGATAAATCCCATTCCAATAGTCTTACAATGTGCGAGCGAGAGGTCCGATGTTAGAATGAGACGGCTGAAGTGCATCGTGGAAGGTGTAAAGATGAAACACGAAAGTGACGCGTGTTTTAGTGATGGGATGATTTGTGAAACTATCGATATAAGTTATCGATAATAAGTATTTATTTTAAATAAAAGTGTTTTATAGGTTGTAATTTTAAAGGTAAAGGTAAAGGTGTAATATTTCCATTATTATGACTAAATGCGAACTTGAATCAAGATATGTATGATAATTAAGATATCTTTGATAAAATATTAGCTTATTACTATATCTTATATACTTCTGCATATAGATTAAAACTTTGAGATGTTTTGCTGTCTGAACACACGGATACACATCAAGCTACAGATTACCAGTATAAGCTGATCTCGCATTGTATAGGATTCCTGAATAACGAGAGCTCAGTTTATACTGGATTTTTATAATTTAATGTGTAGTCGTGTGTTCTAATATGAAAACATGATGTATCTTAGTTACACTTTTTTTTTAAATATTTGTAGAATGCGGATAGAAAATATGTTAGCTTGTAAATCTATACATTTAAAATAATAGAATATAGTAGGTAACTAACTGATATTAATAAATAAATAAAATTTTATTCAAAATAATGTTGTATCAAAGCTATCAAATATATCTATATTTGATAGCTTTTCGGCTATCATCAGAAAGCGTACAGCATCCCTGTTGCAGCGGGTGCGGGGCGCCTCAACAGCCTCCTGAAGGCAGTAACGGGGAGATTGGATGTGGACAGTGCCATTGTGAGGCACTGGACCCGCATCCATATAATAGAGGACACGGCATTATCTTTGAACCGATTTGTTTAGCAATGTACCTACATAATACTAATATAGTTTGTAAGATCATTGTTACTAACACTATGGATTCCGGTCCGAAATAAATGATTTATATAATAGTTAATTAGAGATTAATATAAAGTTAGGCACATGAATGTTATGTTAGTATTATGTAAAAAAGAACTATTATATGACTAAAACGAACAAAATTATTGAAATAGTCAGCAGGTTTTAATGAACACTTGGATTATTAAACAATCTGCTCGATCGAGGTTTAATTAATACTATTACAGACCAGATGTCTGGGTACGCTAGAGACTAAATACTAGACTAAAATAATTACCAATAAATACATCCTTTGAAATAAATGAAGAATCATCGATATCGATATCCCAGCACTACTCAACACCAGAGGTCACGGCCCAGCCCGTCTCAAACGGGTTCCGCGCGGCGACGACGACTAAATAATAATAATACATACTGACAAAATATAGCACAACACTATGGATGAAAGGAACGAATCTCTGTTTTTTTAAGGATCCTTTTATGTCACAATAAAAAAAAATAAGTGGTTTTTGATAGATTAAAAAAATAAATCAGCAGAACTGACACTTCGAATTTTTTACGATCTTTTAAAATGGCGATATAAACAAATAGGTAATAAGAGCAGAATAATACAATGCAGCGGTGGTGCAGCGGTACTAGCCTCGCCTTTGATTTATAAGGTCGCGGGTTCGATTCCCCGTTTTGCGAACACATCTTTGTGTCAATGTTTTATCGCCGCTGATATTATCGATCAGCGATTGTAAATAATTACAATATTAAATATTTTTCACATTAGAAACTGCCAAACTGCCTAGTCCAGTGGTAAGCGTATAAGAGATGTAAACCAGACCAACCCTCAACCAGAATTAGGTTCGGTGAACGGAGATACATAGGTAAAGTGTCAGGATGGTCTTTTATACTAACTTAGTTATGCAAGTAGGTAAGTAGTTACACTGTTAAGCCATCGTTTACACAGTAACGCCCAGATTACCCTTCTTACTCCAGTATTAAACTAATATGGGGTCCAAGGGGATTCAGTTGGTAAAACTAAGATAAAAGGTGGATTAGCCTCGCACACGACCGCTCTACTTGGCGTCTCGTAAGTTGGTCTACTGATTCGCCAGCGGACGTCTAACTCGCACGGAGTCTAAAGATATATTGATTTAAATGGTAACAGTTAATACAGACAAAGAACAAGATACATAATAATAAACTTCATTCACTCGGACAGCTCTGCGATGTCACCTATCAGACTTGACATCTGACATTGATTCAGTCCGAACACACTATGACCGACAAGAAGCGTGTTTTCTTAATAAGGTCCCGGATTCAATCCCGGGTTGAGCTAAACGACTTTTCTAATATACCTTATAGAATTTTAGTAGTGTGTTTAGTTTAAGTGCCCGATGAATGGCACTAGGCTCGTCCCCTGTTCAACAGTTTTAACCTAATCCCACGCGGGTGAAGTCGCGGGCGAGCTAGTAATACCCTTCATCTTCTTCTGTTGCCATGCTCTAACGAGCGTCGGTGGCCACCTTTGCAAAGTCTTATACTTGGCCAGTCTAGCGAGTGTGGCGGAGTCTTTGGTGTTTGTCCATTTCTTTATATTATCAAGCCAACTCATCCCTCAACCCCTTCCCCGTTTTCCTTCTATTTTTCCTTCGATTATATGCTTAAATTAAATACCAACCTCTGCCAAATACCAGCAATAAGCAAACTATTTGCGTCTCAAAACGTAAGAACAAAGATTGTCTTCATAACCATTTGAGATTTGGTAGAAACTTCAAATACCACAATAGTTTCATAATTTGGTCAAAGAATAAATTTTCAGGTATGGCAATAGGCATAATTACTGGCTGGGTATGAGAATTATAATTTTATTTAGTTAGTCAGCTAGATAAAAAATGTAAAGAGAGATGGCCTTATTCATAAAAAAGTTATAAAACTCTTTAGTTAAAATGGACTTTGTCTCTTTCTTACTAGTATAAATGTAAAAATGACAGACAAAGACAAACGAATTATAAACCTATTTTAGCTATAACGAGCTAAAAATACGTTTATGCTGATTTGGTGGTATAGCGGTAAGCATGTTAGCAAGATCCCGGGTTCCTTTCCCGGATCGAGCAAAAAGATTATTCTAATTTACTTAGAAAATCTTATTTGCAGTTCGGAGTTTGCAATTGTATCCACGTCAAACCTTTTTAGTGTCCCACTGCTGGGCACAGGTCTTCTCTTAACTATCTTACGAGTTGAGAGAGTTTAGGCCTTAATCCACACACGCTGGCCAAGTGCGGGTTGGTGGATGTCACATGTCCTCGTATGATTAGTTCATAGACATGCCGGTTTCGTCACGATGTTTTCCTTCACTGCAATTGGCTCGCTTCCTATTGCGTATGGGACATCTTTAACTAATCACGAAATCACGAGGGAAATAGCATATAAGACAAGCGCGTTCCATCGTAGACCACATCATTGTTTAACATCAGTGAAGTTTTGGTCTTGTGTAAGCCTATTATAAAACGAAAAATTAAAAAAAAATACTTAAGCATGATGGCTCACATTTTGGTTCAATATATCGCCAATACTGTATGATAACTTAAAAAAAGCTGTTTAGGTACTATCACCGAAACTGTCATGCAATTGGAAAGTTATATAGTCCACTTTCCTCATAACAAGCGGGAGACAGCACAAAATATTGCCCTGTATCTTGTATAAGTATTGAATTTATCAATATTTTCTCAATATTTTAATAATGAAACATGTTATGATAGCCTTCGTGCTGTGAATTAATCAAACCATATGAAACACGCGAAATGAATGAATAAATTATGCACTGTTTTGATAAACACTACCTATCTATATTTCCATATTGTTTATATATATAAAATAAATGTTTGATTGTCGCGCTATAACTCGAGAACTGCTGAACCGATTCGATTGTATGTTTTTTTTTCACAATAATTCTGACAATTATAGATCGATTTTGACAGGTATTTTGTCCAGGTGGTCCCATGAAAATTTTATTATAATCGGTTTATCAGGTATTGAGTTTTTGTTAAATTTAAATAATAAAGTTATTACGGCGAAAATTTTCGTACTCGTCCCCGGAAGGTTTAAAAGGTGACAAATACCTATGCGTTACGAAGTGCGCCTGGGCAGCTATGTTTGTTTGCGCTATAACTCGAGAACGGCTCAACAGATTTGGTTGAGTTTTGGTTGTACGGGAGAAATACTTACGATGTTCGAAGTTCTCGCACCTACCGCCACCTTCTCACCGAAAGTCATTCGTAACTATCACGAGTGAATCGGTACATTGGGATGGCGCGTCCCATCGTAGCCTACATCATTGCTTAACATCAGGCAAGTTGTAGTCAAGCGCCAGCCTATTAAAAAAAAGGGCTTTAATTCACAAACTCTGGCCAAGTGCAGGTTGATGGATGACCTATTAGAGCTGGTCCTACTTAGTAATTATTACGGCAAAATCGTTTGAACGCAAAGATCAACGGTTAATAGGTACAATATACCCACCATACAGCAGCAGTGTGCCGTATCTGTGGAAAATTCTTTGAAAGACATCATCTTTACTAGTCTGCTATCGACATCTGACCTATGCAAATCAACCCTTTGCAATTACTTCCCTGTTTAAATAATATAACTTTACTATTAATAATTAAACGTTTATTACGGTTTACATTTCAAATTTCCCTTAGAGTTGTCAAAATGAAAAACTTTTCAAATACTATCATGAACCTGTCAAGATCATCATCATCATCATCATCACCATCTGCCTATTGCAGTCCACAGCTGAACATAGGCCTCTCCCATTAAGCACCATTTTACCCTGTCGCTCGTCGCATCCAGCTACTGCCGGCTATCTTTCGCAGACCGTCACTCTACTTAGCTGGAGGGCGTCCTTTACTACGTTTTCCAAGACATCAAGATATTAAGTTATAATAATTAAAAAAAATACAAAACAGATAATCTCTGCTTATAGAAATTACTAACATTTTTATTTAAGATAAGACGTGCAATTTCAATGCATATCACATAATATTTTAAATTCTGCCTTCAAGCAAAAATAAGTCAAGAAATTATCAAAAAACCTTAAATTACCGAAACCTCTTTTGACAAGCATTTCAAAATGGCGTCCGAATTGGCGGGAAGCAAATTCAACGTAATAAATATCATTTTATAAAAACACCTTATCATTTTATAGCCTATTATATGCAAATTTTAAGTTATTTAGTGTAGTAATGTAAGATTGAACGAGATTTTTGGAGAGTAAAGTAAGATTAGGAAGAGTTAAGATCAGTAAATTAATTTACGTATGATAGATAATACATATTATGTATTTGCTTTTTGTAGGATTCTATTGCTAACGGTACACCACTATTAAAAAATAAGTAAAATTAAATGAGCCCATTATAGCTAAAATAGGTTTATAATTCGTCTTTCTTTGTCTGTCATCTAGACATTTATACTAGTAATAAAGAGACAAAGTCCATTGTAAATAAAAATTCTTATTATATTTTTGTAAATATGACCGTTAGAGTTTATTGCATATACAAATAGATATCTATTAATTAAAATAAAAAAAGATATGTATCAGATTTACCTAAATAAATATAGCCAGCGAAATGTTGGTGGTATTCGGCCCTGCCTACATTTTCGAGTAATGCTAGCGTGAGCGCGTTATGTAAATGTTATACATGTTACGAAAAAATAAGACGTAAAATTTCTCGAAACTGCCTCTCTAAAAACATGCGGGCAAAACCGCGCCAAAAACAAGTAAGTACAAGTTAATAAAAAAAATGACTTTTTTAAATAATGTATCATAAAAAACCTTCTCGAACCGATAAGTATATTAAAAGGAACACCAAAATGTTGTATTTACGAAAAAAGGCTACACGCCCTACACGGGTAGCCTTTATAAGGACTTAGGGCTGACACTTGATACAAATATTTCTTGAAATAAATTATGGAAAGAAAGATATAAAATATATTTTTTTTCTCAGCTTTTTAATACATTTTTCTGACACACGCAAGACACAGATAATCAAATAAAAAATATAGGCACCTAAGTAAAAAGAAAAAAAATAAACAATTGAAAAGAAAAACAGAAAAAGCACACGGAGTGACCAATCAGTGTCAAACATGGACATTGCTCAGTAAACGCTGTGAGTACTAGGGCGACCCACTCCACTGATTTTGAGCAATGTCATATATGGAAATCAAGTGCTCCAAATTCCGTTTCTAGCCCTAAAAAATTATATTATTATTTAGAATTCAGCGTAAGCGTATAGATGCTATTTGGTTAACATCAAAGTTACTTAACTTGATATTTTAGAAAGTGAAGTACATTATTGTAAAGACACCGACTAGATTGCTATTAGACCCCTTTTTTAATATTGTATGAAATTGTTATCGTCAAAAGTTGGCAGGGTATCGAGGAAGATAGATTCAAGTTCATAAACGAACAAATTTTAATCCTAGCAGTCAGGGTCGCTAACCAAAACGCCCGTAGGCCCGTCAAAATTTTTATTTTTGTTTATTTTTTATTTATGTTATGCGATTGTGGCAACCCTATCCCCGTCGCACATATTGCACAGCACGTCGACTCTCGCGCACTCTACACAACACATTATGTCGGTGTAATATTCCACGAGCGACGCTGAAATACGTATTACTTTGACTTTATGGTAATAGTGTGTTTAAATCAAGGTTACAGAATATTTGTGACAGTTTTGACCTTGATGACTACAACTGATGTTGAGAAATAATGTGGTCTACGATAGAACGCGGTTACCCTGGTAACGAAAAAATCCTTACAGACTTTTTCGGAAAACTTAAATGAAATAATAATATAGTGGGACATTGACACACACGGTCACCTGATCCCAAACTAAGCAGAGCTTGTACTATGGAAACCAGATAACTGGTAATCTATACTAATATTATAAAGCTGAAGAGTTTGTTTGTTTGTTTGTTTGAACGCGCTAATCTCAAAAACTACTCGTCCGATTTGAAAAATTCTTGCACTGTTAGATAGCCCATTTGTTGAGGAAGGCTATAGGCTACTTTTTATCCCACTGCTGGGCATGATATGTAGTACACGCGGGCGTAGCCGCGGCGGATGGCTAGTACTACATATAATACTTTTCTTTTGTAAATACATACTTAAATATAGATAATTACACCCAGACTCAAGAGAAACAGACATATGAATGTAATGAAATGAATTAATCATAAAAATGAATCGCAAAATGCTCTTTAAACTATCACTTCAACCCTTTTTAGTGCCCCACTGCTGGGCACGGGTCTTCTCTCAACTATCTTACGAGTTGAGAGAGTTTAAGCTTTAATCCACACACGCTGGCCAAGTGTGGGTTGGTAGATGTCACATGTACTCGAATATATATTTCTTAGATATGCAGGTTCCCTCACGATGTTTTCCTTCACCGATATTGAGCCGCGGCTATGATACATCATTGCTTAACATCAGGCAAGTTGTAGTCAAGCGCCAGCCTATCGCAGAATAAAAAAGAAACTGGCAACATTTTTTAGTAATTAATTTAATCTTAATTTAATTTTTATCACAAAAGGTATCGTTCATCCGCTCATCCTTCACAAACAAATTGAATGAAACCACCGTGTCATCGTTCAAAATCACTTTTTTTGACGTTGACAGATTGCGTACAAATATTTGGAATTCTAACGCTCTTGGTGTTTTGTTCTAAAATAATAGTCTGGCAACACTGGTTCTAATATGACTAACTCGTGGGATATGAAATTTACCCCATGTGTGTGTGTTTCCACGAGATCACGACGAGAAATGGCTGCTATGTTCTGAGCGAAGTTATCCGTCACATGATGCAATGATATTATTAAATACTGACTTAGTTCAGCAGATCATAATGACTTCTTAACGCATGTATATTACTTAGTTTTACAGTTCTTGATTTCAATACTCAATCATTTATTGCATTTCCATAATGTGTACATAGATGGTAAATTACATTGGATTTGATCATTAAGGACCCTGTCGAGCACAGCAAAATAGACGAGAATAATTTTTAGAGAGGCGATTACAATTCTAAATTGTTGTGGTTACACTAATACAATAATTCTACAATGCAATATTAGGATTAGGATTATTAGGATTTACATCAATAATACAGGATTTTTTTTTTGAGCAGCTGTGGCGCAGCCGTACGGGCCTCACCTTAGAAATATATGGACGTGGGTTCGATTCCTTATATTTACACACACATCTTTGTGTGAATTGTTAGATCTCCGCTGCTAATTATCTGTGAAGTAAAATATCGTGAGAAAACCGGCATGTCTTAGCACTAATAATTGACCTGTGACATCCACCAATCCGCACTTGGCCAGCGTGTATGGATTAAGGCCTAAACCCTCACAACTCATGAAACAGTTGAAAGAAGACCCGAAGAAGAAGTGGGACACTAAAAAGGGTAGAAGTGAATTTTTTTTTTATTTTGACCTGTGGCGGGCGACCACAAAATTTTACTGATTGATAAAATATACTTAGTACCTACAATTATAAAAATGGAACAAAATCATACGTGCAATTGTTTGTCACATATATGCGACAGGATGCTGGAGGAATATACACATATGTGCGACACAGGCTGATAAAAGGCTTAACTTAACACGGAACTAGTATTCCCGTCATATTAACAGTTTGTATGCATTTTTTTTATAGTGGGACAATAACACACACGGTCATCTGATCCCAAACTAAGCAGAGCTTGTACTATGGAAACCAGATAACTGGTAATATACTACCTACTTATAATACTCATCTTTTGTAAATATATACTAAAATATATATAATTACACCCAGACACAAGACAAACAGACATATTAAAACAAATTTTTGTCTCGGGTGGGAATCGAACCCACGACCTGCGGCGTGAAAAGCAAGTATCTTACCGACCACGCCACACTCCCAGTTTAATGCTCTAAAAGGTAAGGTGCTGTTTCTAAATGTAATATACACCATTTAGGACTACAAGTTTCGTATAGCATCTTCCTGTTAAATGCTCTAAGGTGCTGTTTTAAAAAAATATCAGGAAATGTAGAACTAATTTTAAACTCGTTCAAAACAATGGAAACAAGCACCTGCCTTGATTTATACGCAAGCCGGTGTTGTTGTTATGAAAATATTTAATTACCCCCCCCCCCCTACACTCGCTCAGTGTTGCCATATAACGTGACAAATAGTATTTAATGACAAAAACGTGTTAACGGATCCTTTTCAACGAGCCTTTTTAAAGCTTTTTTTATTATTGAATAGGCTGGCGCTTGACTACAACTTACCTGATGATAAGCAACGATGTAGTCTATGATGGGATGCGCCAGCCCGATGTACCGATTCACTCGTGATTACGAATGACTTTCAGTGAGAAGGTGGCAGTGAAATGAGGCTCCTTGAGGTTAAAACCATAAAGGAGCAACAATTTCGACCCACCCTCTTAATTGGTGTCACCAGACACCGCACCGAGACACGGCAAGGCCGCTTGGCGGTGCAGCTTTTTTTGATGGGTGGTCACTAAACACGGCCGAAGCCTACCACCAGTTAATTACTAGTAAACATAATTACCACTTGAATGTCACCTGATTTGTACCACCCGGGAACCAGCTTTTTGTTAAAAAATTGACTAGCTCCTGCTCGCAATTTATTATAAATGCAGCGGCAGTGGCGCAGTTAGAAAAATAAGGTAGCGGGTTCGAAACCTGGTCGTACCCACACATCTTTGTGTGAACTGTTTCATCTGTGTGAAAGAAAACATCGTGAGGAAACCGGCATGTCTAAGAACTAATCATTCGAGGACATGTGACATCCACCAACCCGCATTTGGCCAGCGTGTGTGGATTAAGGCCTAAACTCTCTCAACTCATAAGATAGTTGAGAGAAGATCTGTGCCCAGCAGTGGGACACTAAAAAGGGTTGAAGTGAAAGTGATTATAAATGCGATAGTAACTGTCTGTCTGTTGCCGTTTCACGCCAAAACTACTGAACCGATTTGGATGAAATTTGAAATTGGTATAGAGAAAGTTTGAGACCCGGGGAAGGATTTAAGATAGTTTTAGTCCGACTGCGCAAAAAGAAGTTTATGATTTAACGCGATAACTATGCGGGCGGAAGGATAGATTTTTTATAAACTTCTTTCCCTCCAGGGGGTTTCCAATCGCACAGTTTTTTTTAACTCTTCCCCTTTATTTAACCTGTTAGGTGTTAACGTAAAATAAGAAGTATGACTAACAGTGTTTTACGTGTTTACTTGTCTATAATATTAGTAATAATTAACATAATTCTAATAACTTATTAACTGGTACATACATAGAGTTCCTATTTACAATAGCTGTGTCAATTTAAATATTTATCATCATGCAACGATATAATATACACAGATAGGTAACATTTATTAATAAAAATAATAATTTATTTCAGACCATAAACCATAAATATGTACATAATTATAGGGTTAGTAGAAATTTATAAGGAATATTTTGAAATTATTTTATAAATTTTATCCATTAAGTTTGTACCTCATATTAATTAAACATTTCGTGCACTTCTAAGAGTATTTTAAAAATAAAATAAGCCAAATCACTTCAGCCGTTCTCGAGTTTTAGCGAGACAAAGAAATGTCATATTATATAAAATACTAGCTACCCTAGGAGGACATTCGCTGATCTCATCGGTGATGTCTACCAAAAGGGAAAGATGCGTAGCACTCACTGGGAACTTGTGCTGAAAAATAATAAAAGTCTCTAAGAGAGAGAAAGAGAGTTTAAGTGTCTAAGTCACTCTTCTAGGTCCAAACCTATTAGATCTTTTTAGATTTCAACCTGCTATCCTGGAGGCTAGAGACAAACACACTAGCCCCCTAAGCTACCGACGCATTCATAGGTATAGTAAAAAAACAGTTAAGACAGACAAACAGGTAGACAACTTGTCTTGATAACAACTTTTAAAATAATCGACTTGACTTCAATATTTTAAACAAAACTCAAAACCCGCTTTACGGATTTTGGTAAAATTTAAATGAGACCACCTGGAAGGTGTACTTTTAAAACAAAATATAATTATCAGAATTGATCTATAATTGCCGTGATTATCGTGTAACACATACAAAAAAGACCCAGTCGAATTGATTTCTTCTTTCTGAAATCGGTTAAAAAGATATGACAAACACGGGAGTAAAGGGATAGCCATCATTAGAACATAGCGCTTTAAATATGTCGAGACACGAACTAAACACAAAACATCCTATTAGGATGTTATTGAGTCTTCAACATGCGGGCTAGATACGTATCTATGATCTTTAATATCATTGTCATTATACTAAATATTGCACTACCAAATCAAGACGCTTAGTATTTTCACCCTTATTCCCTTGCAATAAGACTGACGTTAGTTTCAAGCAACGCATTTATATCTTTGTAAAATTGAAGTATATAAGACTGAAGTTGTTTTTTTTTAATACAATTATCAGTTAGGAGACATCTTGTGGCTCATCGAGAAAGCATTGAACCAAGAAAAAATTAGTAGCATTTGATAAAATTCGTCCGAAAAAAATCAAGATGGCGTCGCTGTTAAATTTAATGTTATTTGTAGTGTTTAGTTTAATTTTAGTTGAGGTGAGTTTTAATTATGGTTATTTTGTTGTTACAAAATCTTTAATCTTCTATTATATAAAACTAGCGGACCCGGCAGACGTCGTTCTGCCCGGTAAAGCAGTGCCATCTACCGGGTCTCAGACCTACCGAATATAACCAATAATAAATAATAGGTGTATAAACCGGTTAACGGCACTTTTTCGCTTTCTAAATTTTCTTTTTTTAAATTATTCTCTGCGTAAGAACCATCCTCGTACTTAGAGGAATATTTCAAAAAAAGAATTAGCGAAATCGGTCCAGCCGTTCACGCGTGATATCGTGACAACGTAAAACGGGTTTCATTTTTATATATATATAGATTTCCATGTCACAATGTTAGTTACCGTAATCCGAAACGGCTTGACCGATTCTTATAAATTTTTTTATGCATATTCGGTGAGTCTGAGAATCGGCTACTATCTATTTTTCAAACCTCTAAGTGATAAGGGGTGTTCATTATTTTGATTTTTATTGACGTGACAACGTCTTAAATTAGGTTGCGGCTGGGAGGCACTTATGAAAAAGTGTAACGCTCGGTAACGTTACGATGAGTCACCGAACGAGAGAGAGGCCCGCCGAATGCCTTGCGTCTCTCTCCCACTCAACTATGTTTCATCCTTCTTCCTACTATACGAATGAATATTCACATTAAAATTATTTTACCACTCAAAGTCGTTGTCACGTAAAACTTTCGCCCGTATACCGAATTTACAGGCAACCAATTTTTTTTAATTAGTGGCACTAAAAATGTATACTACCTTAAATTTTCACCCTTCTATCACCGAACCCTATTTTTAATAGCGAAATTAGTAATACGCGGTACGAAGTTCGCTGGGTCAGCTAGCAATGTTATAAACATATAAATGCGAATGTAACTCGGTCTGTAAGTGGCGCTTTCACGTCAAACCCACTACCTTTCTATGGAGATAGTTAGTTTGAGACCAAGGGAAAGACTAGAAGATACTTGGGCTATATCCCACTGTTGGGTCCCTTCAAAATCTTCTATTATATTTTGCAACATTTAAGTTTTTTTAGAATCAAAAGATGCATTATTTCAGCTAATCAGAAACAAACAGCGTCCATTATACAGAACTAACTAATATTAGGTAATCTCATATTGTTAATTTGACGGGCCGGTGGCGTGGTCGGTAAGATAGTTGCTTTTCACGCCGCAGGTCGTGGGTTCGATTCCCACCCGAGACAAACATTAGTGATGAACATTTGTGTTTGTGTCGAGTCTGGGTGTAAATATCTATTATAAGTATATATTTACAAAAAAAAAGTATTATATGTATAGTATATACCAGTTATCTGGTTTCCATAACACAAGCTCTGCTTAGCTTGGGATCAGATGACCAGGTGTGTTAATGTCCCAGAATATTTATTTATTTATTTAAATAGTGTAATGGATTCGAACAAAAATTGTGTAGCTTTTTCTTCCTTCTATTTTTTTATTCTGTGATAGGCTGGCGCTTGAATACAACTTGCCTGATGTTAAGCAATGATGTAGTCTACGATGGAACGCGCCAGCCCAGTATACGGATTCACTCGTGAATACGAATGATTATCGGTGAGAAGGTGGTAGTCGAAAGAGCCCCCGGTTAGAAAACTTAAAGAAGCAACAATTCCGACACACCCTCTCTGCATGGTGTCACCAGACATCGCCCCGGAACACGGAAAGGCCGCTTGGCGGTGCGGCTTTGTCTGGTGGGTGGTCACTAACCACGGTCGAAGCCTACCACCAGTTGATTGTCACCTGATTTGCACCACCCGGGGACCACGTGTGGGGATTCAATTAAAGGTACACCCATGTACAAAGGTTACTCAGCCCCCAATTCTGAAAAGTTGTTAAACTTGATTTATGCGGTGTTGACTTCAACTATAATTTGTAAATAATAAAAAAACAACTAACGAAGATAGGCAAATGTTATACGGAACCTAAGAAAATTTAATACGGAACTAGTATTGTGCGCGTTCCCCTCTGCCGAGGTACATGAAAAGTTTGTATACATAATCTGTTCATGTTTGTGTGTAGCTTTTTTGAATGAAGAATTAGGTTTTTTGACTGATTAGAGACGTAAACTGAGAAATAGATGGCGGGACGATCGATACATTCTATACAGAATAAATAACCGGAAAAGTGCGAGTTGAACAGGTCCAGCGAGCATTCCAAAGTTAGAGGTTATACGCAACTCCTAGTACTAAATCGATTCTGCCAATTTTTGGGGGAGCGAGGCAATCACGTACAGCACACATGTAAAAGTTGAAGCGTCTTTACAAATGCACCCGGAAATACAACACACGAACACAACACATGTACAGTTTATACGTACAAACTGTATACCTACCTCGGCACAGGAGAACGCTCGCTATACAGTAGTTCCGTGTTGAATTTTCTAAGTTATACATATTTGGTATTCTAAACAAACATTATGTCATCAATCGAACACAATCAAATGTAAATATTATATTAGCAAGCTCAAATAATTCCTAGAATATGACCAATGGAAAAACATAAATAGTGTTTTTCTAGCCTATAATAGGCTTGCGCTTGACCACAACTTGCCTGATGTGAAGCAATGATGTAGTCTACGATGAAACGCGCTTAACTTAAATACCGATTTACTCGTGACTTGAAGACAGGCAGATGTTAGAATTAGCACTTTAAGAATCGGACCCGTAACTCGGAATTCCAGCTACCAGTAAAATTTAACAGAAATAAATTGTATTTTTTTTTGTTCCAGAATTCAGTAAGCCATTGGATCGGCATTGGTTATGGTGGTGGTCCTGGTTATGGGCCAGGGTATGGGCCGGGGTTTGGGCCAGGATATGGCCCAGGCTTTGGCCATGGCCCTCCTGGTTGGTACGGGTACGGAGGATATTACCCCCCACCACCGCCTCCACCGCCTCCTTTCTGGGGATAAATTGGGATCTGGGGAAGACACAGTATATACCACAGTATAAATAAAACGGTACACAGTATAAAAAGTGCATATTTTTGGGGAAGCAGGAATTATTATTCTGAAATTGGCCTTCAAAATTGTGCATAGTATAATTAAATAAATCTTTTCTTTGTTTGTAAAATGTAATTTCATCATTAAACACTTATGTTGCAGCGGGTAACCTATAAACGTAGTAAGTTGTTGCCTAAACAACCAGTTAGATGTCACTCCAGTCACTTACGTTAGCATTCAACCTGTCAGTTGTCAAACTTACAAGACGTTATGTTACTCCGGTTTTTTGTCTGTGACTGTATTTTATACGTCACAGTCTTTAAGCAAAGAGTTTAAAAATCACTATATTTCTCTTTGAGGTCGGTTAGGTGAGCACCCGGTGTGTACAAACCAAATTTGATCTCACAAAAAAGCATCCGTATCCAAACGTGTTATGAATATTGGTTATTAGGGAGGTGAAATTCATTAACATAGGTTTTAATTATGTGTCTGTGGAGTATTGTGTTCCATCGAGATGCATGAATATGGGGGTGTATTTGATGATCGCATCCTTACGGTTTCACCGACTTAATATTAGAGTTATTTTTTTAAATGAGTACCTACGTCATCCGTGCGGTGCTGAAGTTGGAAGCTAGTTTAGTATACTTTATTATTATCAATATTAAAGATGTATTTACAACAGAAAAAGTAGTATAAAGTAGGTATGTAGTAAATTATACCCAGTTATCTGGTTTCTATAACACAAGCTCTGCTTAGTTTGGGATCAGATGACCGTGTGTGTTAATGTCCCACTATATTTGACACATTAGCATCAGTCATAGCTGGACATAGGCCTCTCTAAAACAATAAGAACAATCCACGGCTCTTCTAATCCAGTTCTTGCCAGCTGCCATGCAGAGATCGTCACTGCTCTAAGTCTGACCGCGTCCTATGCTACGTTTGGACTCTATGGTCACTCATAAATTAGTTTGGGATCAGACCACTGTGTGTGTTAACTGTCCAGAATAATTCTAATTATTATAATATTAGTATAAATATTAAAAGGTTATTAATATACTTAACTATTGTTAAATAAGCGTACACGAATTATTATAGATTTTAATTAATTTTACAATTCATTATTAAGAATTAAAAATACGTCTTCATAGAATGGGCAAATTCCTTTTCATTTACTTATTGCTGTTTCTCTATTTAATTTCTATCATAATATTCAACCCCATATAGGTTGAGGTGGTGGATAATAACCTGGGTACCCATAGTAGTTGCCCATCCCGGCTCCAAATCCTTGGCTAAATCCACCAAGCCCACCGAACCCTGGTGGTACACCTAACCCACCAAATCCACCTCGGCCAAATGCATTTGGATAATTTGGATCAGCTTCAATATTCTGGAACAAAAATATTTATAATTATACATACACACCTATATACCATCACACCTTTTTCCCATGAGGGAGACTATAGGCCGACCGTTTAACTCGCGTATCGCCTATTGATAAGATTCAGACGCCTCAAGCTGCACAGACAGTGATGATGATTCAAGCGATATGGATATTAGTGACGAATAGTCTTACATTACTTTTATCTGTGGTTAAATAGTTCTTTAAGAGATTTAATTAATGTTTTATGACTTTGTACCTCAGATGGCGATACGCGAGTTAAACGGTCGGCCTATACACACCGCCACTTGCTACGATCTAAATATACTAGGTACATTAACCTCGCTAAAGTTCATAAATAAGGGCTCTGATTCTCGCGTTTTAGCCATTTATCTCCTATAGACATTTGTCAAACAAAAATGGCAAATTATTTTGTTTTTCAATTACATTCGCCATTTTTTTCGACATTTGCCTATCACTATTACTACATAGTATAAAACAAAGTCGCTTTTTATGTCCCTATGCCCATATGTATGCTTAGATCTTTAAAACTACGCAACGGATTTCGATGCGGTTTTTTTTAATAGATAGAGTGATTCCAGAGGTAGGTTTTTAATATAAGTATAACACATTGCACCCGTGCGAAGCTGGGGCGAGTCGCTAGATAGAAATAAATATCTAAAGCGTGCAAAATGGCGAAGCTTTGGTCGTTTGACGGGCCGGTAGCGTGGTCGGTAAGATACTTGCTTTTCACGCCGCAGGTCGTGGGTTCGAATCCCACCGGAGACCAACATTTGTATAAATATGTCTGTTTGTCTTGTGTCTGGGTGTAATTATCTATGTTTAAGTATATATTTACAAAAGAAAAGTATTATATGTAGTATATTACCAGTTATCTGGTTTCCATAGTACAAGCTCTGCTTAGTTTGGGATCAGATGACCGTGTGTGTTAATGTCCCACTATATTATTATTATTATTATGCATGCACGGCGGTTGTGAGTGCTTTACGCATCTGTCCCTTTTGAAGGACGTCACCGATTAGATCTTAGGAGACCCAGCGTTTCCACTCACTTCTGACGTGTATGTTTTCATTAATAGTCTATCATTCATCCTCTCTTTATGACCAAACCACCTAAGCATGGTGTTTTCCACATTTGTTAATTGTGCATCTGGTGTTTTGTGTCCCATCGAGATGCATGGGGAAGGGTGTGTGTCTGGTGATCGCGGCCCTATGGGTTCGCCGACATGTTGAATATTCAAGGTTTAGTTGACATTGGGACCAATTTCTGAGAACAAAACTTTAATTTGAAACGCGATTTCATTATGAGATTGAAACAATGCCCAAAACCTCTTTGTATCCAAACTATGTAAGGTTTAGCTATTTTCAAATTAATATATTTTAGTGATAAATTATTTACTCATTCAGAATTTAAAATAATACTTGTCTTACACAATAAACACACAAAATGTAATAGATATAAGTACTTGATTTAAAAAAGAAAAAATCCTACTGAGTTTTTTGTCAGTGTTTCTCAGTAGTTGCCAGTCATTCACTGCACGGCAGGAAAAGAAATTGGACTATTTTTAAGTAGACTCGCGTCTCAAAAAAAATAAAGCATATTTTCATTTCATTTCATAAAAGGATTACATTAAACATTAACAATTAAAAAAAAAACACTTATGTACAAAATTACGATACAGTTTGGTATGAAAAAAAGACCTAGGTAACTGAATAGCATTCTCAACACAAACCTAAATAAAGAACTAAATTATCTAATTTAATACCTAGCTTAAACTAATGCGTCCAAAAATTCTTCCACGTTATTATCTTCTGGGAACGTACCCAGAAGGCTAACAGCATAACCTAAGGCGCTACACAGACACACACACACACACACACACACACGTCAAACCGATGACTTATCTTTGGGGGGTGTAGTTATGTGATTTGATTGTCAACTCTGTCTACACCTTTGTTACATAATATTTAAGCGTGAGTACTGGTTTAAATTGAGCAGCGACGGCGCGGCGCAGCGGTACGGGCCTCCCCTTAGAAAAATAAGGGTTCGAATCCTGGTCGTGCCCACACATCTTTGTGTGAATTGTTTCATCTCCTGCTTCATCTAGACCCAATATCGGTGAAGGAAAACATCGTGAGGAAACCGGCATGTCTGGGAACTTATCATTCGAGGACATGTGACATCCACCAACCCGCACTTGGCCAGCGTGTGCGGATTAAGGCCTAAACTCTCTCAACTCATAAGATAGTTGAGAGAAGACAGAAATGCTTTAGTAAAATGTAATAATATTAATGAATACGAAACTGACATAAATAATATACTTAAAGACATTGTACTATGGCTTAATAGAAACAATTTAGTAATAAACCTACAAAAAACAAACGTAATGCACTTCCGCCAACGCACAAAGTCAAATAATGTTAATGTAGAATATGACAATCAAAAAATTGATTCCGTAACCTTTGCCAAATTCTTAGGAATAAACATAGACTATCAATTAAATTGGAAAATTCAGGCAGAACAAATCTGCAAAAGACTTTATACGGCAGCTTATGTTCTATCTAACCTATCTAAAAAAGTTGACATTCAAACTGTTCTGGTAGCTTATCACGGTCTGGTTGCATCAGTTCTCAGATTTGGCATTGTCTTTTGGGGAAACTGTAGCTCAAGAGAAGATATTTTCAAGGCACAAAAACGCTGTATCAGGGCAATTTGTGGAATAAAGCCCACAGAGAGTTGTGAACCTATGTTTAAGTCCCTGAAAATACTAACATTCCCATCGTTGTATATTCTGGAAACTGCCCTCTTTGTTAAAGTTAACAAAAAATATTTTCCTGCAGTAGCCGAAACTAGGAAAGGACCAGTAAGAAATCAATACAAAAACCTTCTTCATGTTGAATCTTATAAAACAGCGTTACTCAAGAAAAGTTTATACTGTATGGGTCCCATTATATACAATAAATTGCCTAATAATATAAAAAATGCAACAATTCAAATTTTTAAAAAGAAATTGTTGGCGTTATTATTAGACAAATGCTATTACTCGGTTGATGACTTTTTGAAAGACGAAGGTTTCTGATTATGAAATTTCAAATGACATACATAATTAATAATTTTACAATAACTTATTGCTTTAATTGAAATGTAATAATTTTTTTATAATTTATTATTACACTGAATATAATTATTTGAAATCTTAGAATTGACAATGTACCTGAATATGTATCTTTAAATTTCTAGGACCATCCAAATTGACATGCTTACTATTGTATAAATATTCTATCTGTATAAATATTTTTAAACCTCTCAGACTAATTTAATTTTAAGAGACATTAACTTATCGAAATGGTCCTAAGTAGTAGAGATTATCATTATCATACCTAGTCATTGAATATTAAACCAAAAAATTGAAATATATTTGCATGCTAATTTTAAGGCGGAATGTATACGGCTCACACACATGTAATGACTTATATACCTATATTAATGTACCTACATTCTATGCAAATAAATTATATTCTATTCTATTCTATTCTATTCTAAGACCCGTGCCCAGCAGTGGGACACTAAAAAGGGTTGAAGTAAAACTGATTTTAATTATATTTTTTATACCATACCTGCAATAATCCGAATATAAGCAAAAATACTGAAACAATTGCTTTAACGTCCGCCATTTTCTTTAACGTACTATCACTAAGTTTGAAACAATAAAATCAATAGAATTTTACTGTTTTATATACTTTTATATACAAAATTACGATTACAATCCTTTAAAATGCAAATAAGCTCTATTACAAAAGCATGAAGAGTGAGAATTGAATGACTTCTAGTTTTCGAAGTTTGCCTATAGTTTTGTTCGTGTTTATTTAATTTGTCATGTAAGTGAGAAATTGTGTTTTTCCAAAGTTTTAGGCTAAGAACTCACGAAGCGGTTTTACTCCCGCGCACGCTGCGGTTGCGGGCCTGCAGCTATTGGTGTCGGCTCCCCGTCTAACCTAATGCGGCTAGCTACGGTGACCGGCAATTTGCGATCCTCGTCCGCCCCGTTTGTGGGCAATGATCTCAACTGTGTAACTGCTTAAATAATGAGTCTCGTGATCTTTGAAATAATTAATATTTTCATTCATACACACAGCACCATTTAAACCCATTTAAGCAATTATATTTGCTTGCGTTATGGGTACTAGGTACGGATATACTTTTTTTAGTAACTACTAGCGGACCCCGCAGACGTCGTTCTGCCCGGTAAAGCAGTGCCACCTACTGGGGCCGAAAATAGATTACAACCGATTCTCAGACCTACCGAATCGGTTAAGCTGTTTCTGAGGAAGTTGTTTTTTTTTCTTTGCGTAAGAACCATCCTTGTACTTCAAGGAGTATTCTAAAAAACAATTAGCTAAATCGATTCAGCCGTTCTCGAGTTATGCGCTTACCAACTCATTTTTCGATTCATTCATTTCATTTTTTCAATTTTTTTTTCATTTTTCAATTTTCTTTGCTATAAACCTCACGGAGCCCGAGACCTTTCCAACGAATGCAAAACCGTGGAAATCGGTTCGTGCGTTCTGGAGTTATAGCGTCAGGAAGGAAAACCCGACTTATTTTTATATAGTAGAAAAATATACTTTAGGTAATATAGACAAAATTACAACCAGACACAAAACAAAGAAACATGCTCAACTCAAAGATTTGTCTTGGGTGGGAATCGAACCCAGGACCTTCAGCTTAGCAGTCAGGGTCACTAACCACAACACCACCAGGCTGGTCAAAAAAAAAGTCAGTCAATAAAACTAGCACAGCCGCGGCGGGTATAGACAAAATCGCTCCGTCAGTTCTTAGCTTTAGAATTCTCAGGTGTTTGACATTAGTTATAAATAGCGTAATTATGATAATACATGTCTTGTAAATGACAAATTCGTTTACATATCAAAACACCTAACTTAATGAATCTACAATACAGGAATATTTTTTAACCAGTCTGCAAATTGTTTTTGTTGGTTCTACGTCAGGAATAGAATACTTGTCCTTACATTCCATTTTTACTTTTTTATACTGCAGAAAATTAGCAATCTGTGGACGATCTAATCGTAGTTAAATTAGCGGTCAGTGACTCTAGCAAGGTCACAGCTGATATGTCCGTAGCAATTAACAAAGTTGTAACTACATTTTGGGGATTTTCGTTTTACTGCACCTAAGATCTTAAAATTTTACTGTCTGTGGGACAGATATAACCTCAAATCTTTTAATGCTCCACAGGTCTTGTACAGGATTCTGGAATGGTTGCAGGATGAAGGAAAACATCGTGAGGAAACCCGGCTTGTCTAAGAACTAATCATTCGAGGACATGTGCCATACACCAACCCGCACTTGGCCAGCGTGTGTGGATTAAGACCTAAACTCTCTCAACTCATAAGATAGTTGAGGGAAGACCCGTGCCCAGCAGTAGGACACTAAAAAGGGTTGAAGTACTTAATTTTTTTTTGCGCTACGTTAGATAAAAATAAAAATAAAACCGGTCAAGTGCGGTCGGACTCGCGCACCGAGGGTTCCGTACAAACCTGCAAGGTTTACAAAGTTCGTTCATTACGACAATCGAGTCATAACTATGGTATTTTTATTATATTTTGTATATTATATTATAAATATATATTTTGTAATGTAACTAAAAATTTAAGGTTTTCGGAATTTTTCCTTTATGTGTGCTATAAAACGTTGCTTCATGCCAAATTTCAAGATTCTAGGTCGACTGGAAGTACCCTTTAGGTTTTGATTCCCTTGCGAGTACTTGCGAGTTTCAAAATATGCAGCTTAAATTGCTGTTTCTTTTGATTGCGTTGACATAGAAGTTTGATTTTGTTACAGCTTAAAGGTATTATAGACCTGAGCATTTGGTATGAATTTCAATTTAATACCTCTACGCGTTTATGAGGAAATGGGTAGTAAGTTTAAAATTATTAAAAAAATATATATTATGTGATGTAACTAAAAATTTATGGTTTTCGTAATTTTTCCTTTATCTATGCTATAAGACGTTGCTTCGTACCAAATTTCAAGATTCTGAGTTCACGGGAAGCACCCTGTAGGTTTTGATTCCCTTGCAAGTGTCGAAAATTTGCGGCATAAACGGCTGTATCTTTTGATTGCGTTGGCTTAGAAGTTTGATTTTTTCACAGCTTCAAGGGACAGTAGACCTGAGTAATTGATATAAATTTCAGCTTCATACCTCCACGCGTTCCTGAGAAAAAGGGTCTTGACAGACGGACGGACAGACGGACAATAAAGTGATCCTATAAGGGTTCCGTTTTTTCCTTTTGAGGTACGGAACCCTAAAAATACATAAATTTTTTTTAAAATTTGTATATTCTCTCAATATTAATGCTCTAGTTAAAAAAATGACCTGTATAAACCGTGTAGCTTATATTGTCGTTCAAGTACTTGATAATTTTACTGATAAAACTATTGTTCATGATAAGAGTGACTTACAATGGCTTACAAAATATTTTCAAGCCCATCAGTGCAGCAAAACAACATTTGTTATAAAAAACCGGCCAAGCGCAAACCGATTTTACACGAAGGGTTCTGTAGGTACATCTTCATGATTGGGTTGGGCGAGTGACCGCCGCCGAGAGCGGTCATGTCGCGCACGGAGCAATTAATATTTTTATTATTTTCGCTAATGGACGATACTTTTACATAAGTTAACGGACAGTTGGACAGTTATGTTAATAGGATACAAATTACTGAATAACAAGGACTAACAGTGGAGGCTCATAATTAGTACCCTACATTGAAATAAAACTGCTTTACAACGGATTTTATCGCGGTATATCCCACCCGTGACCATGAAGTCTGACAACAATTTTAAACCGTCGGGATCTAAAACCTAAAATATACTGCGATAAAATCCGTTACAAAGTAGATTTATTTCAATGTGTGATATTTGCGTAAATCTAAAAAATAATACTAATATAATAATAATAATAATAGGGTCAAGCAACATTAGACTACGGATCTCTAAAAGTAAAACAATTAGTGGTACAATAACCCCATAAATGCGTGGTTTTTGAATATTAACTGCGCAAACTAACTAGAAATAATTGACCTACAAAATAGGACGAGTCTTTGACACGCAAGAAAAGACCATTACAAAATACCCCTGTTTGACAAACCAGCATAAAATCATCTATGAAACTATAGGCCGACCGTTTGACTCGCGTATCGCTATCTGAGGTACAAAGTCATAAAACATTAATTAAATCTCATAAAGAACTATTTAACCACAGATAAAAGTAATGTAAGACTATTCGTCACTAATATTCATATCGCTTGAATCAACATCACTGTCTGTGCAGCTTGAGGAGTCAGAATCTTGGCGATAATCGATACGCGAGTTAAACGGTCGGCCTATAGTACATGCATCTTCACTTCAGTCAGCATATACTGGAAAAGTATACCTTGATGTGTAGCCGTATGTAAGTACACAGATCTAACGACACATTTGTCAATCTTATAACACCCCTAATTTTTGTCGAGGGTAAAAAAAAAACATTAAAAAACCCTTTCGCATCGCAGTGTTCTAGGACCATACTAAGATTAACTTCACTTGAACCCTTTTTAGTGGCCCACTGCTGGGCACAGGTCTTCATTCAACTGTCTCGGGAGTTGTAAGAGTTTAACGGCCTTTTTCATAAGAAAGTTATAAGAATCTTTAGTTGAAATGGACTTCGTCTCTTTCTTACTAGTATAAATATCAAGATGACAGACAAAGACAAACGAATTATATACCTATTTTAGCTATAATGAGCTTACACCTTGGAAGAGGAAGGTCAAAAATAAGCTTTAAGAACCAAATAAAGGAAAAGGTTGGTGTCATGTCGTATAGGGAGGTGAAAGAAACTGTTCTAGAACGAGCCAAATGGAGAGAACTATGTAAGATGCACCGACAAGGGTTAACCTTAAATTAAATGAAGAGAGCTCAAAATACGTTTATGAATACGGGGGTAAGAGTTTAGATAATACATTACGGTGTCAAAGTACGGCTGCAGCTTGCTATTCCCAACAAGGTCCTTAATGATTTGATTTCGATTTTTTTTTAATTGTAAAATACAATTATTGATAAAAGTATTACTTAAGTACAATTATTGATAAAAGTATTGAGTATTATAAATACTAAATAAGTCCGTCTACAGCAAGCTATAATTATTTTAGTATTCCAAAAGGAAACTATCGCAAAAACACAGCGTCCATATTTAAATAAGTTATTCGTCATATTATATCATCCGCCATGATGGATCGTGACAGGCCGGTAAAAGTTCCCGCCACAACGGTAGCCGATAGACTAACTTAATTAGTACCCGCCCCGGCTGCGCACGGGTGTCAAAGTCATTGAAATAATCCGAACTCGTAACCTTATTATTACGATATAATACTAACTTAAGGCAGTTTGTGGTTAAGCACAAGCCAATATTAAGAAACAAAAATTTTATGATAAAATATATTCACAAAGGAGACGTTCAAAAAATGTATAGAGCCTGGGATTAAAATAATTGTAAATTTGAACAGCAATCTGAGTTACATAGGTTAATAGAGCATAATTAATTAAATTTTTTGGTGTATTTAAAATAATTTTACACCCCCCTCGTTTTTTAAAAAATTGAAGTTGAAAATAAGAATCCTTAATGCAATATTATGATTATTGCAATTGGCAACCCCATGGTCAAATGACAATTGAGCAACCAAAAAAATCAAAATTATTTCGACGCTGTCAATCAAACTGATCAATGACAATGACATCATGACGTTTCCCGTAATTATATTTTTTTCCACGCGTTTTGTTGTTACACTAATAAGATAACAAATATTTTTCGTCATAATTACATTAAGCTGCAGCTAGAATAATATTACAAGAGAAAAGTACTGTAACAGAATGCAATTATTGACGTGATTGCAATATTTATACTGCTTAGGAAACGGATAATTAAAGGTAATGTGCGTTTTGTTTTTCTATTACATTTTTTTGATTTTTACAAAAACGGTTGCTCCTAAAATTCGTGTTTAGTTAAATTCTAACAGCTTATTAAATAAGCTTTCCAATGAGGTATATCACATTGGTGTTCAAAATTCTAGCCCACTTTTGACCTCTCCTTTGCAACGTGTACGTTTCTACAACTAACTCTGGTCATTTTAGAGTAATGACTACTAACAAATTTACAATCTACGGTACGATAAAATCCACGGTATTAGACTTAGATATTACCTATAAAATTTCAGACGCATTGCATTTAAATGATAAAAACGCATGGAGTTAGATAAATTAAATGTACTGAAACTATATTTCTAAAGAGATACGAGAAAGAGAAGAAACGAAATAAAAGCGAGTCTGGGGTAGGTACACGCAGGCAAATCCGGAACACTGTACCCCGAACTCATCGTTTATCGCTTGGTGGGATTATTCTGACAGTAGGCTATTCACGTAATTCCTTGACGCGCCGATCAAGTTGCAATGCAGTTGCATTTAAATTTACGTGTACGTATCAGTGCGAAATGGTTCAATTCTTGTAATTGTTTAGCTTTTATACCTAATCTAAAGCGCTCGCTTAACGTGAACTTGAGGCAAGCGTATCTGACAGCGGTTGTCAAAATTACGAGAGTAAGAGAAGGGCTGATCGAAACTGAATTCATTTTAATACATCAATTAGCCTGGTCAATTCAAACAGAGGCAGTCTTTAGTTAGTATTGTCTTAGATTTACGCGAATATCACACATTGAAATAAAACTACTTTTTAACGGATTTTATCGCGGTTTATTTTAGATTTTAGATCCCGACGTTTCAAAGTCTTTTCAGACTTCATGTTTCTTTTCACACCCGTGAACATGAAGTCTGAAAAGACTTTGAAACGTCGGGATCTAAAATCTAAAATAAACCGCGATAAAATCCGTTAAAAAGTAGTTTTATTTCAGTCTTTAGTTACCTAAAAATTCTTAACAGAACAGACCAAACAGAACAATTTGAAAATCACAGCAACTTTATCACCAAATCACTTAGTTAGACATAAGATTAGAAGTTAAAAAAAATTTATAAGAGAGATTTAGAAATAGATATGGCTACTCAGTTTTTCAGCACCTAAGTGTTTCTCAGTAGTTGTCATGTTTTTCACTGCGCGGTAGAAAAATATATATCTAAGTTTTTTTATCCTATAACTAGCGGACCCCGCAGACGTCGTCCTGTCCGGTAAAGCAATGCCATCTACCGGGTCCGAAAATAGATTACGACCGATTCTCAGACCTATCGAATAAAGATATACAATAAAAGTAATAAGAAAAACACAAATACACAGTTATAAAGATACACAGATACACAAAAACAACAACTCTTTTTTGTCAGGGGTTAAAAATTAATCTACCTACACCTTCAGATATACACGAGCGTAAGTTAAACAGTGTTTTGGTTCAATGAATTCTTAATCCGCAATATGAGTCAAAATATTTTTTTCTCAAAAATTCAATTTTTAAGTAGCTTGTCACTAAACTTATGTCGGGCCATAAAATCGACTTTTATTCCATATGTCGCGACTGTCAGTCACAAGCACAAAATAACACCTTAGAAAACTAATCAATATATTTGTTAATAATTATAGCACCAATATATCACAAATATTTACAAAATATTTGGATGGAAATTGATTCCTTTTTGTGAGATCGAATTTGGTTTACTCACACCACATGCTCGCCCAACTGACCTCATATCTATACATGGTCTCCTGACATAATAAAAAGGTTTGACCGTCCTCGGACGGCTCACCAAAAAAGTCCAGTGAACCAATAAAGGCCCTTCAGGCTAATTGGGTTAGAATAAGTTTATTTACTTTAATATATTTTAGGCTCTCTATCGCCCGGAAGATCCCACGATCCCATGATCCCGACCCACCCTCTCTGCATGATGTCACCAGACGGTGCGGCTTCGTCTGGTGGGTGGTCACTAACCACGGCCGAAGCCTACCACCAGTTTATTGTCTCCTGATTTGCACCACCCGGGGGCCACGCGTTATTCAATTAAAGGTGTACAACCACGGATGAAGGTGACTCAGGCCCCAAAATACCGCCTGCCTATACATACAGTAACTACAAGCGTGATAGTAAACAATATTGTCCCTTCTAATCCCACAAAGTATTATAAGCCGACCAAAGAATATGGTAATATTCTAAGATGCTATTGCATAATTACGTGAGCTGCTGAGCCTTGATTGTAGAATCTAGGTCACAAGAGTACCTACACTGAAATAGGTTTTTTTATCCTGTATTATAAATAATAAATATTCTGGGACATTAACACACGCGCCCGCCGCCGTTCCGCTGCCCGCAAGATTCGAGGCAGCGGCCTTTTACTGAGTTACAGATATCTGTCATAAAAATCGATGGGAAAAATCGGTCGAATGCGGGCAGACTTCTGCGTGGTGCCACTCGCCGTGACCCTCATAGTCACCGAAGTAGAAAGGTACCTATTTGTATGTAATAAGTTATTCTATATTCAGCAGGGGTACGTAAGTAAATCATTGAAGACATGGTTTCCTGAGGGTTCCTTTGTAATTTGGGAACCCTAATTTATTGGTTCAGAGTTAATATTGTTCAAGTCTTGTACAATATCTTAAAATTAATCTCAGCACTGGCGCACCGGTACGGACCTCGGCTTAGAAATATAAGGTCGCGGGTTCGATTTGCGGTCGTACCTACACATCTTTGTGTGAATTGTTACATCGCCGCTGCTCAATATCTGCGAAAGAAAACATTGTGAGGAAACCAACATGTCTAAGAACTAATCATTCGAGGACATGTGACATCCACCAACCCGCACTTGGCCAGCGTGTGTGGATTAAAACCTCAACTCTCTCAACTCGTAAGATAGTTGAGAGAAGACCCGTGCACAAGAGTGGAACACTAAAAAGGGTTGAAGTGAAATTAAACTCAATATCGTCCTGAAAGTTTTTAATGGACTTTTTTAACTCTCGATAAAATTAAAGTGTGTTGTAAGTTTGACGCATGTGTTATTCGATCTGAAGGTTGTTGCTACCTAACAGATGGACCGATTTTAATGCGGTTTTTTTAATAGAAAGCAGATGTGACATAGTGCCCTTAGTCAAACAAAAATATCCACTAGGGATGTACAATTTTGAACAGAATTTGTAACCGTGTTTAAAGATACATGCATCAGACTTACAGCAAGTCGTTATTTTGTAACTGTTTCTCTTTCTTGCTAATCGCTAATCTCGTGGCCATACCAGATGTTATTATTAATCCTAATTTACAGCTCTCTGTGTCAAATAATTTCTAACTTAAACTTGTTTACAAGCTTAGAAATGATAAAAACTACCTACGCTTTGCTGTTGGGAACGTCTTATCTCCGAAATGTATGGACTCGAAGAAAACTGTGTACTTAGAAGTACGTATAAGCACCTATATACGTTTCGAGTGTTTTTGGGGGCTGAGTCACCTTCGTCCGTGGGTGTACACCTTTGAAAATGAAAATGAAAATATGCTTTATTTTTTTTTGAGACGCGAGTCTACATAAAAATAGTCCAATTATACTGAGAAAGACTGCCAAAAAAACTCAGTAGGCATTTTTTCTTTTTTAAATGAAGTACTTATATCTATTACATTTTGCTTGTTTATTGTGTTGAATTAGAGCGACTTAATTCCAAGCGTTTTTATCCGTAAGATAGTCTGAAATTTTATAATACGCTCTCTTACATAACGTAGATTTTATAATTATTTTAAATTTGTTAATAGTCATTTCCCTTATATTATTTGGAAGTTTATTGTAGAAACGTATACACTGCCCCATAAAAGAATTACTGATTTTGTGTAGTCGAGTATGATGTGCTACAAGATCGTTCTTATTTCTAGTATTCAAATATTGTGTGTCGCTTTAATTGAACCCCCACACGTGGTCCCCGGGTGGTGCAAATCAGGTGAAAATCAACAAAGCCGCACCGCCAAGCGGCCTTGCTGTGCTCCGGTGCGATGTCTGGTGACACTAAAAAGACAGGTAGGGTCGGAATTGTTGCTCCTTTAAGGTAAGTAACCATATGGAGGCCCATTCCATTGCCACCTTCTCACCGATAATCATTCGTAATCACGAGTGAATCGGTATACTAGACTGGCGCGTTCCATCGTAGAGTACATCATTGCTTAATATCAGGCAAGTTGTAGTCAAGCGCCAGCCTATCGCAGAATCAAAAAACCCGTATACTTTGAACCCCGTATTCATAAAGTCATTTATGCTCATTATAGCTAAAATAGAAGTTGCAAAGTAAGACTGTTCACTTCACTCCAGACGAATCGGAGGACAGCATAGAAAAAACAATGGAGATGTTAAATTGCGGCATCGAAACGGACAGCACCACGGGTAATGTAATCTAAGGGGACCTACCAAAGCTGGTTCCAGTAATAATTATAGCAAATCGTTTGAACGCACGGAAATTAGCACCGGTGGCAACAACATCGGTATTAATATTATTTTATTTTATTGCCAACAGAATTTTTGTTCTCGTTCCGCTCGCGCTAACATTTATAATCCTTTGTTTTTAATTTAAATAATAATAATTATCTTTAGTTTTTTTTCGCGCTCCCTTCGCTCGCGATGCATTTGTCCGCTGTTTTCAGTTTTCGCCTTTTTTTTTGTTGTTACCAACAAATAACTTCGCGCTCGGTGCGTTCGCGTTTTCATTTTTTATAACCACATGACTCCCCCTAGACACCTCACATTATCCTTTATGGCCCTTAACCAGAAAAGTGTGACGACCGTTGGTTTAAAACCATAATATCAAGGAAAATATGTACGGTTTTCTGACGCCGCTAAATACGCGAAATTTTTATAAACATTAAGATTAAAATTGTATTGCTGTATAAGTAAATTAAAGGTAGGTACCGACTATAGGTTCGCCATAACAGCTTTCTTATAAGGTAGATCCGATTGACTATTAGCCAATAGCCTTCTAGCTATAAAATGTACGTTACTTTATTTGCAGTGCCACTAAAATGTTGCCACATGTACAAAGACACTAAATCTTTATTATTACATAAAAACGCTATGAAAACGCGGATAAAAACGCTTGGAATTAAGTCGCTCTAATTCAACACAATAAACAAACAAAATGTAATAGATATAAGTACTTCATTTAAAAAAGAAAAAAGCCTACTGAGTTTTTGTCAGTGTTTCTCAGTAGTTGCCAGTCATTCACTGCACGGTAGGAACAGAAATTGGACTATTTTTATGTAAACTCGCGTCTCAAAAAAAAAATAAGATTTTCGTTTCATATTTTCATATCATTTCATAACAATATTATAACATCCTTTGTGGGAACATGGACAGTGCCGAAAATTAGTGCTGTTGGTAGCCTCTCCGTTAGGTTCACACGGGTACATATCTAGCTATTACCCAGTGTAAGCTGACCTCTCGTTGAACGGAAATCTTGTACAATGCGAAACCAGCTTATACTGGAAATGTATACCTTGATGTGCAGCCGTGAGTACTCACAGCGTTTACTGAGCAATGTCCATGTTTGACACTGATGGGTCACACTGTTTACTGTTTTATTTTTATTTTTTTACATGTTTTTTTATGTGATTGTGTGTGTCCTGTCTGTGTCAAATAAATGCATTTTATTTCTCTCTTTCCATTGGACGTCAGAGGCAGTTTAGTTGAAGATTCTAATCTTCGCTTAGATAAATTAAAAGAAAGAAAGATAAGCCACTAGAACACAGCGCGCGGTCCTTTTAAAATGAGTCCAACGGACTCACCGACACTCAGTCACACGAGGACTGTCGAGAAAACGACGCATGTTGATACAGCTCATTAAGTTTAGGTTTTGTGCTTAAAGATGAATCAAAATGCCTTTTTGTATGTTTAATAAATGTCATAATCACTTCTGAAACAAAAATAAGTCAGATGGAATTACAACGCGAAAGTAGAGATAGATAATGCGAAACAGACGTGAAAGACAGGGGCAACGCACACGCTTCGCCCGTCATAATATTTCGCGGGTATTTTGCTACCGCAATGTCATTCATTGACGGGCCGGTGGCGTGGTCGGTGGGATGCTTTCTTTTCACGTCGCAGGTCGTGGGTTTGATTCCCACCCGAGACAAACGTTTGTTTAAATATGTCTGTTTGTCTTGTGTCTGGTGTAATTATCTATATTTAAGTATACATATATTTACAAAAAAAAAGTATTACCACTTATCTGGTTTCCATAGTACAACCTCTGCTTAGTTTGGGATCAGATGACCGTGTGTGTTAATGTCCCACTATATTATTATATTATTATTATTATGTTTGTCTGTTTTTTATCACGGAGCTATGGAGCTCCGGACTTTTGGGAGGCGTGCGTGGGGCCGAAGCCAACACGTAGAGGCCCGTTAGACAATTTTGCTCTAAATGTAATGTGGCACCAACCGACGATTATCCCTGTTCGCACCATATAGGTACACCCAAGGACAATCCCCGGTTAGAGCAGGACTATTGCAGAATATAGGAACTAAAATCTAGGTTATGGTGGTGGGTGCTAATGGATTAGGTAACTAGGACTATGGATGGACTATGGCCCCTGCCTGACCAATGCAAATTAACACGGATAAAATGGCAGGGGGTGACTCGCCCACTCAGTAAATGGGCCCCCGTATGGCCGCTAAAAGAAGCGACAAGGGGCAACATATTCTGAGGGGCTAGAGGAGTAGAGCGGTGTCCCACGGCATTCTACCCGATCATTGGCTACCTAAGGGTCCAGCCTCACGTGCCCACTAGCCACTTACGGGACACTTCCTCCTCCGAGCATCTCTGCTCTCACGACTCCACTCAAGCCGGCCAATGAAGGCAAACAAGAGGTGGGAGATCTGTCCCCCGTCAGGGTTCACTCCAGCCAGCCAGTAAAGACAAGCCGGAGGTGAGGGACAGGACCTTCTCCCTGGAGCACTCGGGTCCGTATGGTCGCTACGCCATAACAGCTCGCCACAAGCTGCCCTACGGCCTTATTATTATTATTATTATTCATTCAACAGCATGGCTATCGTGATTTCGCTTGCACTTGTGGAGCCCTATCTCCGTCCTTTTCTATCGTTCACTGTAAATATATAAAAGTGATCACAGATGTGTGTTTCTCGTTGCATGTAGTTGTGCTACGAGACCCAGGTTTAGTGATTGCGTTATTAAAGCGTACTGTATCTTCCTTTTCTTGATTTATCAAAGAATCTTCGTAATAGTGGGCGCCATATTAGCGGCGTAACATCGGGCTGTGAGTCACACGTAAATATTTACTGAAAGCTGAGCAACGCGCCAAATGTTCTACTCCATAGACTTAGGTGTCTCTAGTGAAGACACTACATACTGCCTGATGGCTGAATGATGGGACGTGCATACCCAGTAAAATACTTGTAATTTCTCGTGAACGTGACTTTAAAACAGACAGTCCACGTTCTTTCATTGGATAAGTAGAGGTACTAATGCCTACCTACCGAAGTAATTGTGGTGATAATTTCACGGGTACACGCAAAGTGCTTTGCTCTCATATTGTATTGTGTTATATTACATTATCCGCTATACTACCAAGTTGTGGAATTTGCTGCCGGCATATATATTTTTGAAGTATGTCTTGACACATTATATTAAAAAATACGTAAAAATGTAGTATTGTCTTAGATTTACGCGAATATCACACATTGAAATTAAACTACTTTATAACGGATTTAAAAATAATGTGTAAAAATTTATAATGTATGTTACGTAAAAATGTGCTGAAATTTATATTCTAAATATTTGCGCACTGATTAAAAAGATTTTCTGTTTGAAGAATTTTATTTTATTGATTTTATTTGCTATCTCATATTTTCTAATGACCGGTCTATTTTTACATAGCTCTATGGTGCTACATCATAAAATGCATTACGGTGTTCAAATTAGCGCCTCTAACAGGGTACTGGGCTCAGTCCTGAGCTGGGTAAACATCGTTTTATTACTATCAAGACTTTTAACATTCTATGTAATGTTAACATTCAAAGATGGGGATGGATCAAAATTATCTATGGCTACACTTTTATTTAGCAGTAGTGGCGGTGGTAAGTTCGATTCCCGGTCGTGCCCTCACTTCTTTTGTGTGAATTGTTTCATCACTGCTGCTCAATATCGGTGAAGGAAAACTTTGTAAGGAAACCGGCATGTCTAAGAACTAATCATTCGAGGACATATGACATCCACCAATCCGCACTTTGATAGCGTGTGTGGATTAAGGCCTTAACTCGCTTCACTCGTAAGACAGTTGAGAGAAGACTCGTGCCCAGCTGTGAGACACTAAAAAAGGGTTGAAGTGATACTTTTTTAACCGATTTCAAAAAGAAAGTTCAAAAACTAGGTTTATGGTTTTGGGCGATAATCAGAGGTCGGAGTAGGTAGATTGATTTTATATACTTGCGTCAAGATATTATAATATGGACATGTCATTTTATCCATAATGAGCGGAAAGTACCGGAAAAAGTTCCGGAATTGGAATTATGGAATAAAATAAAATAAAAAGCATACAACAAAATGATTGATTGAATTCAATGAACAATTATTTTTAATTAAACAAAAAGATAAATAAATTATTTTTAATCCTCATCGGATACAATTTCGATATTTAGGCTTTCAACGTTAATACAATTAAAATAAATAATCATAATATTTTCTATTTTCTTTTCTTTTGACGTCTTTTGAATTGTGTCTTAATTGTGGTATTTTGGAGTCATATCCATGTTAATCCCTACGTTTGACGTCAACGACGAGAAATCAATCTACCTACTTCGACCTGTGGCGATAATCGACATTCGGGCGGAGGCAAAGATCTAGTAAATATCTATAATAAGTATATTTTATGTGTGTTTTCTGATACAAGCATCTAAAATTATCTAAAATATTTATAACCACTTGAACCTGAATCTGATTATAAAAAAAAGTTGTTTATTTTACGGGCCGGTGCAGTGGTGTGGTCGGTAAGATACTTGCTTTTCACGCCTCAGGTCGTAGGGTCGATTCTCACCCAAGTCTAGACATTTTTGTGTGATGAACACGTCTGTTTGTCTTGAGTCTAGGTGTAATTATCTATATTTAAGTATATATTTACAAAAGAAAAGTATTATAAGTAGTATATTACCAGTTATCTGGTTTCCATAGTACAAGCTCTGCTTAGTTTGGGATCAGATGACCGTGTGTGTTAATGTCCCACTATATTATTATTATTTTAACACAAATGTAATAATTTAATTGAACAAATAAATAAGTATTGTTTTTTTTATATTTTTAGTTTTTTTATACCATTCATTTTTTAACTCATTTTGTGTTTTCTTATCCATATTCTTCTACTTTTTATGTACTTGTTATTATAATTGGTAATAAATACCGTTATAACATAAATAAATAAATAATAATAAAATATGTCATTCAATATTATTAATTAGGTATAATATAGTACAAATTATAATTTTGACACTATTTGACATGCCCGGATAGCTCAGTCGGTAGAGCATTGGACTTTTAATCCAAGGGTCCAGGGTTCAAGTCCCTGTTCGGGCGATATCTTTTTGATTAAATTTATATTATAATTTAAAGATGATACATAATAATTAAGTATTCTGAGACATTTAACTATTATTAACTATATAATTTAAATTATTCATTTTAAATAAAAGAAAATAATGGGCATTTTTTATATATTTTAGTAATAATTAACAATATTATCAGAAAAAAAAATGTTAAAAAATATGTAAATGTTAAAAATATTTACTATCTATTATGTGAATAGTTATTTTTTATAACTATTTTACAATCGAGATATCTATATCATGATGAACTTTTAAATTAAATACTTCATTTTGCTAACCGAAACCCTCATAAAACATTTTTTTATTGCCGATGACGTTTCATTTTAAACCCTAAAACGCCAAATCAATATAATAAAGTAAAAATATAATAACATTATAAAGTAAATTAATGGACCAGCATATTAATGGAACAGTATTATTAATGGACCACCACCCCCGATGCTCCCGATAATAGATACCTACCGATAAATTAACATTTTGCAGAAAACCAATTCTTTTTAATAGCCCAATAACTTTGCTAGCCAATAATTACAGGAGGGACGACGTACTGGGCAACGTTTTAAAATTACTACAATGTTTACAGAAGTCATTAGATGTAGATACAAATTTAAGTAAAAATAGCTTTTTGACTGCTGGTCCGCACTAAACCATTAACCTCTTTTTGTGCAGTCAGATAAAACTATTCTATGTCCTTTCCCGGGTTTCAAAATATCTCCATCCTAAGTTTCATTCAAATCGGCTCAGTGCTTTTGGCGTGTAAACGCAACAGACAGACAGAGTTACTTTGGCATTTATAATAATTATTAGTAAGGACTTATAACAAACAAACAATTCGTACGTGAGTAAACGTTTCGTTATATTTATACTGGAACTATAACCCATATTACAGACTCGTATAATATAAAACCAGATATAATAAGATAGGTATTTAGGTTAACAAAGTTATCAAGTCATAGAGCACATTGTTCAATTGTGTCATTGTCGGCCACACCTCTGTAATATAATTAATGTGTCAATACAGAACTAAATTACGTACATTTTAACTGACATAATTACTTTCTGAACACAATATTATACAAAATTTATAATAATTTAATAATAAAAACTTTTACTATCTAAGATTTGCAGCGTAATAAATTAGAAGTTTTAATTTTGAACTAGTTGACTTCAAATATAAATTAAAATGAAGATTTTAAGATTGTAACTATTGTACGAATTATATTTTTGAGCCGTTTGGGGTTGAGACGCTTGGACCGTGGCTTTTTAAAGTAATTTCTAGGCGCATAATAGAATCTTCACGTGACCAGAGGGCTGGCTTACATCTTGGTCAAAGAATTAGCATTTCCATACAACGTGGCAATGCGGCCAGCCTTCTACGCACATTCACCCAAGCCTCGATTCGGAGGAATTTTATGTCGCCTTATCTAGTTTTTAAGATTAGAATTCTAGAATTAGTTTATTTATTTTATTATATTTTATGTAAATAAGAAATAATGTTTATGTCTGATTGTAACTACAATTTATTTTACCAATTTATTAAATTATTCAGAACAATCGATTTATTATCGTTTTAATGAGACAAAGGTAATTAATTTGTAGAAAATAAGGAAAATAGATGTGTTGTTCAGCATATCTTGCCGCCATGCGCCACCGCTATTCAAGTGTACACATTGGTTACACCAATGTATGTACACTTGAGCAGCGGTGGTGCAGCGGTAGGGGCCTCGCCTTAGAAATATAAGGTCGTGAGTTCGATTCCCACTCGTGCACGACTTTGTGAGAATTGTTTACTGCCGCTGCTCATATCGGTGAAAGAGAGCATCGTGAGGAAACCAGCATGTCTAAGAACTAATCATTCAAGGACATGTGAGGTCCACCAACCCGCACCAACTTAGCTTAAGTAAATGTAAAGCACCTACTTAAAGCATCCGACCGCGGTTTTGCCCGCGTGGTATTCGGATAAAATTTATCCTATGTACTCTTCCAGACTATAATCTACCTCTGTGCCAAATTTTATCCAAATACTTTCAGTAGTTTTTGCGTGACAGAGTAACAAACATTCATCCACACACACATCTATAAAGTTTCGCAAGTATAGTATTAGTAGGATAGGAAATAAGATAATAAAACTTTAAAGATTATTATTCCAATTTCAAATTGTGTTTTCAATTGGACCAGTAAACCATATCTAATCGGTTGAACTAAATGCGGGAGTGTTCCAATTTTTTCTGGCCATTATTTTCGACTAACACATTACAGCCCGGATAGCTCAGTCGGTAGAGCATTGGACTTTTAATCCAAGGGTCCAGGGTTCAAGTCCCTGTTCGGGCGATATTAATTTTTATAATTATTATGCTGTATTATAATTTTACTAGTTAGAAATTTACATAAATTAATACGAAATTAGTAGGTTACATAACGGGGTTCGTTATTAAGATGTTAAATAGAATATATTTCAATTACAATAATATCATATGTCAGTTAACTTGTTTAGTTTAATATTAATAAAAAATAAAAATTATAATTTCAGACAGCATAAGTCCATATTTACTTTTAAACTTTCGCTTCGATTATTTACATATACTTAAATATTTCTTATTTATATTTATCATAACGGGCAATTAATGCGCTCTACTTTAATTTGTCTTTACGTTTCGACACGGGTTGTAACGAAAAACCGAAAAAACGAAAGAAAAGCGAAATTAGAGGTGAGCGCGTTCATTGCCCGTTATGATAAATATAAACATTAAGTCCATATTTGTTAGTAACAATGCCTCAACGATGATTAAAATAAAGGATAACATCTTTACACGGTTTTTTTATTCTGTGATAGGCACGATGTAGTCTACAATGGAACGCGCTAGCCTAGTATACCGATTCACTCGTGATTACGAATGATTATCGGTGAGAAAGTAACAGTGGAATGAGCCTCCATATGATTAGAAACCTTAAAGGAGCTACAGTCCTCTCTGTATGGTTTTACCAGACATCGCACTGGAACACGGCAAGGCCCCATGGCGGTGCGGCTTTGTGAGGCGGGTGGTCACTAACCACGGCCGAAGCCTACCACCAGTTGATTGTCACTTGATTTGCACCACCCGGGGACCACGTGTGGGGATTCTAATAAAGGTGTACACCCACGGAAGAAGGTGACGTAGCCCCCTTACGTTAAATAATAAACACTAACAGTTTTCGTCACGAATATCTGTTAAATGATTTCGTGCATGGTGAAACTTTTTAGTAGGTATTTTAGGAGTAGTCACGGTTGTGTCACGTGTGGTTCCCGTGACACCCTGGCCAAGATACACGATTGAACACCCGGGGGTTTTAATTTGGGTAACCAGTATAGAGTCTCACATAACTGTATAGGCGCAGGGCGGAGAGATCTTTAAAGATCGAGATTTCCCCCCGGTAAAAGAAAAAAAAGCTATTTTAGTAGTCGAGCATAACGAAACTAGGTAGAGCACAGAGACACTATCCAGAACATCATCATCATTCCCCTTGCCTTTTTCCCATTTCTATTGTGGTCGGCTCCAAGTCTAACCTGATGCGGCTAGCTACCAGAATTATACGAGCGACTGCCATCAGATCTCGAAACCCGTAGGGAACCAGTAGAGTAGCCGAGATAGTTAGACCAGGTGTCAGATTATATTGGCTTCTGACTACATTTAACGATTGTCATAGATGTGTTAAATGACAACCGGGACCGACGGCTTAACGTGCTCTCCGAGGCATGGAAGGTAGTCCCTCAATCAACCAGACACCGAAACAAATTTTTGTAGCTACGCAAAATATTGTCCGGGGCGGGAATCGAACCCGCGAAGTGGCTTGTATGGACTCTTCGCCACTGCTAGGTATGTGTTTTTTTTGTTTAATTAAGTACACATAATTTTTTTTTAACCTTTAATAGTCTTGCACTTGACCACAACTTGCCTAATGTGAAGCAATGATGCAGTCTACGATAGAACGCACTTACCCGTGGAATCTCCACCATAACGGTGGTGCATAGCCGTACCTCTACTTGTTCGATGAAAGAACGGGGAGGGGGGTCTAAGATTATGTAATTCTAACGCACACTCTCCGAAGCGTAACCGATAAAAGACCGAAAGCAACTTTTTTTTTATTCTAATTAAGAATAAACTAAAAACAATTTAAATTAAAATCTACAAATATATAGGTATATAATGAAATAAAAATTTATAACAATGTACGAAAGCATTACATGTGTTAAAAATATATTAATTTTCACCAAAAAATTATACTTTATAAATTCTCATTTAATTTCGACAATCGCGTGGCTCGACACGCATTTGACTATCTTTTCTAATTCGTTTTTCAAATCAGTAAAAACAATTTTAAATGACTACTCATTTAAAAAGTGTCCATATTTTTTTTATTGTGTTGTTATTTTTTATCTGTTTTAATTTACTGACTGACATCTGTGGAAACAAGATGGCCGTTTTATTGAAAATTAAATTTTTAATTCTGCAAAGGGCAGAGTTAATGTGATTTAGTAATAAAATGCTTTTTTACTATAAATAAAAGTTTTAAATCAAATTGAAAACGTCTGTAAGTATCATAATAAGATTTAATTTCCGATATTAATTACTTATTTATACTAGCTTGTCGATCGCGACTCCACCCGGGCATGTGTCGGTTACCGCGCGCAGCGGATTAAAACTAAGTACTGCTGAACTACTAAAAGGTATGTGGAAAAAAAAGAAAGGAACTACGGCGGAGGTGAGTGGAAACGCTGGGAAAGGACGACCAGGAGGACATTCGCTGATCTCATCAGTGATGTCCTTCAAAAGGGACAGGTGCGTACCACATTTTTTTTTATCCTAAAATAGGCTTGCGCTTGACCACAACTTGCCTGATGTGAAGCAAGATGCAGTCTACGATGGAACGCGCTTACCCAGTGAATACCGATTCACTCGTGACTTGAAGACCGGCAGATTATAGCTATCGGGAAACATAGATGCCGGCAGCGAATTCCACAATTTGGCAGTTGGCACAATGAAAGTCGAAGCAAAGCGCTCTGTGCGTACCCGTGGAATTTCCACCTTATAACGGAAGCGCATAGCCGTACCTCTACTTGTCCGATGGAAGAAAGGGAATGGGGGACAGGGTAGCACTCACAACCGCATGTATGACCAGATGTATGAACATTAGTCAGGCTAAGGAAGATGTTTAGATCGTAGTCAGTGGCGCTGTACAGTCTCTGCCTAACCATGGGAAAAAAGCGTGAATGTATGTTTAAAAAGCTATAGTGTACGGCATAGTGACATGTAATTGAGCTATCACAATCTTGATACCAGAGCTTTAAGCTCAGCTGAAAGCTTTGAAAGCTTTAAGCTTATTCACGAGGCTCTTTGTAAGGTCCGCACCATCCTGATTAACCTCAGCGATCTACTAAATATGGGGTTTTAAGATAATGATTTTGAATGTTTAGATAAAGTTAATGGGGAATTAATGTCTTGGTTAATGAACACATCACGCCTCTATAACCTAATGGTGTAAGCAAAGGTGAAAATCATCCATTTTTTACCGGCTATATTATTGTTATTCCCACTTAAGACAGACAGTTTGATGAACATGTCTGTTGAGTGGGAAAAAAGATCTTTCAACTCGTAAGATTGTTGAGAGAAGACCCATGGCTAACTATGGGACATTAAAAAAGGTTGAAGTGAAACTAAAAATACTTTCTCTAACTCATAATAAAGGAGAGGTATAAAGTGGGATAGTATGCTCCAATTTATTTAAAAAATAATTTATCCTAGCAGGTAATTATTTTAAGATATGACATGAAATAAAATAAAATACACCACAAAATTTTAAAATTTTAAATTAATAATAAAGCTCCACAGGCCAGAACTTACTATTTTTATTATTATGTAAAATCAGAGCTTCCTTAAGCTCTCGTCTAACACTTTTGCTGTGCCCAACAGGGTCCTTAATGATTCTGTTAAAATAAGCACCTACCACCTAAACATCTACTTACTTATGGTAAAGCAATAAAGTTATTGAGTATTGAGTATTTTGAACACTAATGTGATATACCTCATTGGAAAGCTTATTTAATAAGCTATTGGAATTTAATTAGACACGAATTATCGGAGCATCTATTTTTGTAAAAAACTAAAAAATGTAATAGAAAAATAAAACGCACATTGCCTTCAATTATTCGTTTCTTAAGCAGTATAAATATTACAATGATATAATTGTAATAATTGCATTGTATTAAAGTACTTTTTTCTTGTCATATAATTTTAGCTGCAGTTTAATGTAATTATGACGAAAAATATTTTTTATCTTATTAGCGTCATGATGTCATTGTCATTGATCAGTTTGATTGACAGCGTTCTAGATAAATTAATTGTTTTTGACTGCTCAATTGTCATTTGGCCATGGGGTTGCCAATTGCAATAATCATAAATATTGCAATTAGGATTACAATTTTCAGTTTCAATTTACAAAAAAACCGGAGGGTATAAAATCATTTTAAATGCACCAAAAAATTTAATTAATTATATTTATTAATATAATTAATACATTACTCTATACATTTTTTTAACGTCTCGTTTATTTCAAATAATTAAGTACTCCAAGAGTCCCGTTACAATTAAGTTACAAGTAAGTAATTAAAAAATCTTTTCTACTCGATGATTGATGACTTTGTCCGTTCTACCATTGTGTTGTATAATTGTAATTATAGTATGCGTGGATTGAGAGTGGAGTCCATCTGTCAATTTGTAAGTAAGTTCTTATAGTTCAATAATGAGTTTTGATAAACGAGCATTCTTATCTATCAAAAATATCCTATCCTACTAATATTATAAATGCGAAAGTAAGTTTGTGTGCGTGTGTGTGAATGTTTGTAACCACGTATCTCCTTAACAGCCCAACCGATTTTATAGAAATTTGAATTGTAGGTAGTGTATACCCTATATTAGGACATAAACTAATAATATTTTCAAAAATTATCTCTTAATAGGTTAAATAGAGGGATGAAGTTTGTATGCACCTTTTTAATTTTTGGTCCTATTCACTTAAAATTCGGTACACATAAACCGTAGGACAAATTGTGAGACACGTGTTTTTTATTTTTCAAAAATTACTCTCAAAGGGTGTGGAAATTAGTTTTGTTGGTAAAAATAAAAGTTTTTCCGATTTCAAAATGTTGCTTAAACGCCTACATTACTGAATTAATTTTGTATGGAGATAGTTCGAGACCCTGGAAAGGATAGTTTTATCCGACTGCGAAAAAAGAGGTTAATGATTGAGCGCGATAACCTACACGCCTGTGTAGGTTATCGCTGTGTACTAGTTTTTCTAGTAAAGTAGAAAAACTAGTATTTTATAATTTGAACCACTGGGTACCAAGCAGGTAGTATACTTGACAAAACTTCCTACACTTCTAAAGAGTACCTACTTAAAGGTGGAAGTTCGTAGCCGACTGCGGTAGGCAGTAGCAGCAGACGCGACGCCGCGACACTATTAGGATTTGACAGGAAATTACATAACGACAACGACAAAAAATAACAATAAAATATAGCAGAAACTCTAATAACTATTATCGAAACAGTATTAAATAAGATTATGAAATCAGAGCGCGTTGTCGTTGCGTGACATAACCTAGTACGAGACAAAGATGTTAAAAAATGGCGTTGCCTACAGTACAACCCGGGAGCTTGAGGGGAAGTTACAGGGGCAGCGGGCGGAGGGTTGCAGGCCTGGCAAGTCTCAACTTATCGCGGACGGGTAGTATACGACTAGCTTAATATTAAGATTATAACGTGATTGAGGTTTTTTTTATGTTACACACGCTGACCAAGTGCAGGTCGGTGGATGTCACATTATAATATCCTTCAGCGGCTTAGCAGTTGAGAGAGTTTAGGCCGTTTTTCGCTGGGCAAAAACCTCATGTCCTCAGATAATACAACATAACATTTTTAAAACGTTTACCATACGAGTAATAGAAAAGTATGAGCGTTCGACAACTTCGTTTCCCGCCTTTTGTTCCTTTTACCATGTTTCAGGGTTGCCAGCCAAGTATATTTTACTACCTTTTGTGTATTGTTGCTTTTTTGCAAATTGATCATTGAAAATATTGAAACATTTTTTATTGTATTTTTATTTAGTGCTAGGGTGGTAACTGGTAAGGCGATTCTTTTTAAAATGTGCCCACGTAATCTGAACCGGAACAAATATTTTGTGCTTGTTAATAATATTCTGGAGTTTGTGTAAAACGGTTAGAGAATTTGCTTTTAATAGAAAAGTAATGTTCTAACAATTTATTAGCGTTTGAGCAAGCATAGTGTAAGACTAAAGAGTGACGATTTGTGTGAGGATGCTGGTGTCAGTATTTTGATGCGACAAACAGGAGACGATGAAATTGCGTAGATTGCTCTAAGGTAATACTTGATGAATATTCTCACTCTCAACTTTCAGATAGTTGAGAGAAGATCTGTGAGAAGCCTAAAGTTCTAGAGGCCTTTGCCCGTTGAGGATTTTTTGTTTATTTATTTAATTATTCATGTCATCCATTTTTTTAAAGTCCTGTTTAAATAGTTTTTTGTGTTTTTATTAGTTCTTCCTTAATATTTATAGTTGTAAAATCAAAAAAGAAAAATTATTATAATCTTTAAGACTATTTTAACCTGGAAACCCTAGAGTAACATTTCGTATCATAAGCCCGACGCTTGCAACAATGTGCGGTGCAAAATGTTGTCTTTTTTTTACAAAGAATAGTCTGCCCGTTGCGTTGTTCCCGTGATATATTCCAATCGATTGCTCGCCGTGTTATGACGTCATGATGTGAGCAGGTGGAAAGTATACCATGAATGTAACAGAAAAATCTATATATTTTTAAACCTCACTTTTTTCTATACTGTCTCCATTTTTGCGAGGAGGTAAGTGAACTATCTAACTTTTCAACTCCTTCTTATATCTCTGATTTAATTCCTGCGGGATTTCAGACAGTTTAGGTGTCCCGGAACTTGGCCGAATGCAAATTTTAGGATGCGTGAAGTTTGACGATAAAAACAATCACTTTGTAACACAATCACTATATTTATACAGGTTTACACATAAAAAGTAAAGTAGCTCGGATGGCTGTTCGTAGGCGAGAAGACGTTGATGTTGCCAATACAAGAGAAATATAATTTTACATAGATTGATGGCAGTATTGCCAACACAAATCCTGAGTCTCATTGGGGCGTTGCTGTTGATTCTGGCTTACAGAAGTAGCAGTATTTGGACTGCGGAGATGAGTTAGTTGCCAAAAAAAATCCCACTTGTGACGTACCCCCAATTGTTAATTTGTCAATTTACACCGAAGTGCTGTGTACAAGAATCTCTTTGCGACCTAACTTGTGTGTATTTTTTGATATGTACATACTTTTTATAGTTTTTATAGCATATTGCCACAAGTGCTAGAGACTATACCTATTGCTTAACACATTTTGTGAAATTTTCATACAGGTATCAAACTGTTATTGATTATATAATACAGCCTACTAACAGAAAGATTAACTGATGAACAGAGTCTCTGGATCTCGTCAGCACTTTTCGGAGAACCCTAAAAAGCCTGTCACACGTCAGTTACTTCACAATAAGTACTTACACACTTAATTTTATAACAAAACGCGCAAAAAACAACACAATACCACGCGCTCAAAAATCTTGACTAAACCAATCTTCATTCAACGACGTAAAAAATATAAGTACACTCTTAGCAATTAATCACAAGCGCCACGTAAAAAACTCTTTTAGACTTCAAAAAAGTTTGCATCGATGCATTGACGCACCTCCTTTCAACGAATATCAAAATGACAGTTGATTTATGATTTTCTATTGTGGCAACCCAGCGTTAGTTATGGCGCGAAACTCATTTATTGCTAATGACATTTAGAGATATTTAAAATGGCGGATAAGAGAGCGGCAAAAGTTTATTTTATAGTTTTATTGTTTTTTTTTTATTAATTTTTGCGTGTGCTGGCCTTTGACTTTAAAATGCAATTACTGTAAGACTAATAATAATTGTCTGGTTAACTTATTACTTTTAAATAACTTAAAATAACATTATTTCATTGTTAATAATGACAAAAAATCTTCAAAACAGTATTTATGGCAATGATTTGCAGAAAATTCTTTTAAATATAACTTTCTCTAATGATTTGACTGACATCGTTATTAGATAAAAAGATCTTTAAATGCTGTGGTAAACCTGGTAAAACCCACGCAGAGCCAAATCGCTTTTTGTATAACTATTTACAACAAACAAGCCACGGAACAAATAATTGTTAGATAATAATAATCATATAGTGGGACATTAACACACACGGCCATCTGATCGCATACTTAGAAGCAGAGCTTGTACTGTAAAAACTAGATACTTAAATATAGATAATTACACCCAAAAGCAGCGGTGGCGCAGCGGTACGGGCCTCGCCTTAGAAAAATAAGGTCGCGGGTTCGAAACCTGGTCATGCTCACACATCTTTGTGTGGATTGTTTCATCTTCGCTGCTTAATATTGGTGAAGGAAAACATCGTGAGGAAACCGGCATGTCTAAGCACTAATCATTCGAGGACATGTGACATCCACCAACCTGGATTTGGCCAGAGTGCCAAGACTCGAATAATTCTGTATGATGGATTTGCAATCGATTTCGAAAGGGTATCTGTGGCAGGTAATTTCGGATATATGTCTATTCGATTTCGATCACTACTACACACGGCTACCCATCAAACTATAGGTAAATATCCAGTTTAAGCTGACCTCTCGTTCTAAGGAAATTGTATACAATGTAAGATCGTGCAAAACAAAGTAATTATACAAGTTGAAACAGACAGGGTATATTATGCCTTAAATTCTACGATATTGAGCTTGTAGTATTGTGACATTTACATTTTAATAAATAAATTTGAAAGAGAAGGATAAACCCTTCTAAAAAAATATATATTTTTCAATTTTTTTTCTTCGACAACCCTGACTTTTGAAGATACCGCCAATTCTCATTCATTTGTCACATCTTTGATTAGGTTCTAGGCCAAGAGACAGCTAATAGGGTTGCGGAATGATAAACTGCAAAAATTTAACACATCGTATCAAAATATACAAAATATCGTAGTACAGTTGCGCATACTACAGTATTTCGGACATGTCTCTAGACGAGGTAACGACTCCATTGAGCGGCTGGTTGTGCAGGGAAAGGTGGAGGGGACGAGATCACGCGGCAGGTCACCTATGCGCTGGACTGACCAGATAAAATCCGCCACAAAAACCAGTTTACATGATTGTGCCAGACACTCTACCAATAGGCACAGGTGGCGGGAGATCGTGCGAAGAGCTGTGTCCACGTCTGTAACCAATGTGGATGACTCAATGTGACCACGACCACTCTGACAAGAGCGAAACGACATAGAAGATCAAAATATAATGCAAATTAATTTATGACTTATTTTATTAGTTAACCTGAAGAATGTCTGGTTTCAAGTAGTTATATATAGCCTAATTGTTATAAGTAGGTATGGTTAAAAGTGTTTGTGTTATAAAAATCTCATACAGGCACCTTTTAAAAAAATAAGCCTAACATCTTTATCTGTATTAATGACATTTGACATATTGTTTTCGATAACATTACGAAAAACACGAAATAGTGTCTTCAATTTGATTTATGCCTACATTAGTGGTAATAATTATCTCTTTGTTCGACAAATTGCATTAAAATAAAAACTTATTTTAAACTTATTTTACTTTTTTCGCAGCGGTGGCGCAGCGGTACGGGCCTCGCCTTAGAAAAATAAGGTCGCGGGTTCGAATCCTGGTCGTGCCCACGCATCTTTGTGTGAATTGTTTCACCTCCGCTGCTCAATACTGGTGAAGGAAAACATCGTGAGGAAACCGGCATGTCTAAGAACTAATCATTCGAGGACATGTGACATCCACCAACCCGCACTTGGCCAGCGTGTGTGGATTAAGGCCTAAACTCTCTCAACTAGTAAGATAGTCGAGGGAAGACACGGGTCTTCTCTCAACCATCTCCCAACAGTGGGACACTAAAAAGGGTTGAAGTTGAAGTGACTATTCGACCTTAATGATGTCAGTTGAAAGTTTGTGGAATGAAGTATGAATAAATTATTTATGCATACAAAAAAATTATTAACAAAATATTATGAGTCTCAAGGAAATTCTGTTTCACATCACTTCAACCCTTTTTAGTGTTTTACTGTTAGGCACGGGGCTTACTCTCAACTAGGTATCTTACGAGTCGCGAGAGTTTAGGTCTTTCACACACGCTGGCCAAGTGCGGGTTGATGGATGTCACATATCCTCAAATGATTAGTTTTCAGACATGCAACCGACATGTCTGAAAACACAATATTCCCTTCACTGGTACGGAGTAGGGGCGATGAAATTCACACAAAGATGTGTGTATTTCAAAGGCTAGACCGATATCGCCACGTTGCACTCATTTATTTTCGATTATAGAGATTATCTTTAGATATTTTACGCCATAAGCTGTGGGTTCGATTCCTACCCAACACATTTGTGTGATGAACATGTCTTTTTGAGTCTGGGTGTAATTGTCTATTTCTATTTTTTACCTATGTATTTACAAAAGAAAGTATTTTATGTAGTATATTACCAGTTATCTGGTTTCCAGCTTGGACTATGGTAACCAGATAACTGATAGTACATATTAATATACTAATTTTCTTTTGATAACACCCAAACTCGATACTCCCAGACATGGTCGTCGCACAAATTATATAATAATAATATTCTGGGACATGAACACAGATCGTCACCTGGTTCCAAGCTAAGCTGAGCTTGTGTTATGGAAACCAGATAACTGGTTGATTTTCTTTTGATATTTATAATAGACTAGCTTCCGCCCGCGGCTAGCCCGCGAAATTGGTCTCTCTAGTTTCTCCATACAAACTTTGGAACCCCGTTTAACCCCCTTAAAGGGTGAGTTTTGAAAAATCTTTTCTTAGTACACCCCTAGACCCTATAAGGAACCTATGTGCCAAATTTGGAGTCTCCAGACCCAGCGGTTTTTGGCTCTGCGTTGATATGTCAGTCAGTCAGTCAGTTTCTTCTTTTATATATTTAGATATTTACACCCAGACTTGAGACAAACAGACATATTTATCACAAAAATGTCTGTCTCAGTGGGAATCGAACCCACGACTTGCGGCGTGAAAAGCAAGTACCGACCACGCCACCGGCCCGTCAATTGACGAATATCTATTTTGGATGTGAATCGAACCCACGACCTGCTACAAAGCAAGTATTTTTACGCCACCGTACCGACCTGTCGTCGATAATCCTGGAATAAGAATTCCTCCAAAGAATTTATTTTTTCGTAAAATCTTGGGCTTTTACGCAAAATGTTGTAATGTATCGACTTCAAGTAATACTTATACTAATGTAAGGAATACAATTTGTTCGTCTGTGTGCGGTCGACTAGAACAATGGCCGGACTAGTTAAGGGGAAGTTATATACTTTTTACCCAACCGATTAGCCTAAGGTTTTTCTATTGATTCACCAGGTATTTTTGGCGACCCTTTCAAAATGGATCAAACCGATCAAACATTGTTTTTTATTCTGCAATAGGCTTGCGCTTGACCACAACTTGCTCGATGTCAACCAATGATGGGACGCGCCGCCCTATATACCAATTCATTCGTGATTACGAATGATTTTCGGTGGGAAGGTGGCAGTGGAAAATTAGAAAATTGACAATATCCATGTAGCTACTTAACATTTATTATGTAACGCCTAAAAGTTGCAAATAGCAACGAAAATAAGAACAGCATCAAGTGTAAGAGATATCGGTGACGGTATTGAAGAGATATTATTTTCTGTAAGAAGTTTTTTGCTCCGGCTTCCCTTTTTCAGAGTTCTATCCTTGGCTTCTAATACACAAGTAACGAACTAATGATAACACACTAATAGTTCCTACATAAACACAGACTAATATCAGCCGTGAAAGCTGACGGCCGCCCGCCGCACGTTCAAATAAGATTCATCCTGTCTGCCCCTTAAGTGAGCCGCGGTTATGTCACTCCGTTTACCCTCTCCGTTACGGTATTTAGTTGTGAACTCAACTAAAAATATTACTTGGAACACAAATAGAGCAGATATTTTACTCCTGAACTTTAGGTAGGTACCATTGAACACTATGCAAAGAGACATTTGAGCATAATATTTAGATATTCGAAAACAGGCTTTTTAATAGGTTTATTAGAGATCAATGTCTTCACTTCACTTCACTTCAACCCTTTTTAGTGTCCCACTGCTGGGCACGGGTGTTCTCTCAACTATCTTACTAGTTGAGAGAGTTTAGGCCTTAATCCACACACGCTGGCCAAGTGCGGGTTGGTGGATGTCACATGTCCTCGAATGATTATTTCTTAGACATGCCGGTTTCCTCACGATGTTTTCCTTCACCGATATTGAGCAGCGGCGATGAAACAATTCACACAAATATGTGTGGGCACGACTGGGATTCGAACCCGCGACCTTATATTTCTAAGGCGAGGCCACTGCGCCTCCGCTGTTCAATGTCTAAATCACGCAAATGTCGAAATAAATGGGGGATGTCATTAAAAACAAAAGAAATCGCCAATTTTGTTCGACAAATGTCTATTAGATATATATAAATATCTAAAGCGCAAGAATCGAGACCTAGGATTATTACACTTTCTACTTCCACTGCTGAAATTATGTCTGGCACAGGATTCGAAACTGCATCGGTTAGTTAGAGGCACAGTTTACATTGCAGTTACGTCGAAGAGGCTCTTTTCTGTTTATGGTTTGTAGGTTTGGGCATTGTAGTTCACTTTATGCAACTGACTCATCAAATCTCTTTCCAAAAAGTGAACTAATTTCGCTAAATCGTTCAGCAGTTCCAAGTTCTAGCTCACTAAATTTGAGTCAGTTAAAAATATTATTAACCATATCTTTCTGACTACACGGCTCATATAAAATGAAACAATATAAACAAATAATTCCAAATAAAGGACATCAAATCATAATATTATAAATACAATATAAAATATCTTATTTTTCCACGCCGCATGGTGAGTGTGGTATATGTGTGTCGTTCAGTGAGCTGGAACTTGGAACTGTGGAACGATAAAACTCTGCCTCCTGTTGTTGTTGTTCTTTAACGCAGCGTTTCGCAGTTCCAAGTTCCAACACAACTTAAATTGCACAAGTGAAGAGGGCTGAACATGGAACTACTGAACGATGCAGTTGCGATCGAGTTCTTTTCGTTCCATGTCGGTGAGCAGTTCTTCGGAACGAATAGTTCCGGAGTTACTCAAACCATTTTAGATTGAATAAAACCTTTTTACTACTATTAGCATAACCAAATAGAGAGATAAATAGAATAGAAACTCTTTAGATTACACACATTTAAAGGGCGGATAGGTAGGTAGGTAACTTGTCAAATTATTTTCAATTACACAACAAAATTATAAAATGTCAAAATTAACAATAATTAATATAGAAAATCACAATGGAGACCACATTGGAGATTGTGCGTTGTATCCAAATGTGGAGAAATCTGAGAGCCGGATTGAAATGTTTTGCAGTGGAGATTTTTATGTCATTGGGAAACTTTGGGTAGACACATTGAGAACTGCTTTGGTTGGCACTGAGGTTAGTGTTAATCAGGTAGAAGTATTTGCTTTTGGTCATCTTTTGCGACTAAATCAAATGCAACTAAGATTAAGAATTTTAGAATACACTTATAGCTAGGATGGAGAAGATCAGCTGGACTGATATGGTAACGAATGAAGGCGTATTAGAAAGATTAAAGGAAAAGAGAAGGCTAATGAATCCATTCAAAACCGGAGAGGAAGGATGATGAGCCTTCATAAATGACATGTCACCTTCATAAAAACCATCTTAGAGGGAAAGATAAAAGGAAAGCGTGGAAGAGAAAGGTCAAGAATAAGCTACATGAACCAAATAATGGCGTCGGCTCCCAGTCTAACCTAATGCGGCTAGCTACCAGAATTATACGAGCGACTGCCATCAGACCTCGAAACCCATAAGGAACCAGTAGCCGAGATGGTTTGACCAGGTGTCACGATTATATTAGGCTTGTGACTACCTGCAACGATTGTTATAGATGTGTTAAAAGACAACCGGGACCGACGGCTTCACGTGCTCTCCGAGGCACAGAGTCTTTCAACCAACCAGCCACCGAAACATATCTTTGTGGTTACCCAAAGATTGTCCGGGGCGCCCGGACCTGCTGGGCACAGTATTGCTCAATCAGACGTCTTACACCGCTCGACTAGCGAGGTCGTCTTCGGCTGATCTAAACATCTGTGCAAGCATTCTAGTTCTTGGTTCTCATCCTTGCTTGTTAATATTTTGGTATCGTTCTAGTAAATCAAAAAACAATTCTCTTTGATCAGAAAAGAGTGCTCTTGTTCTAGCTCTAGTTTTTTGTTCGTTTGGTATAAATCCACCTTATCAAGATCGCTGTTATGGTTGGCACCTAATTATCAACTCTTAAGGTAGTTGGTAAAAGAGTATTGCCATCAAAAAACCTTGCAAAATTACCAAAATTAAAAAGATTTTAGTTATCATCGTATTACAAAACCACTCACTCGATCATATTACTCTTTTTAACTTCTTTCTAATGTTAAGATAGTTGTTGGAAGACCCTTGCTAAAATGCTAATGGTTTCTTTCCAGGTCAGTTTAATCCCAGTGGTACACGCTGCGAAACAAGAACTACCACCCAAGAAACCACCTCCAATGAAAGCATCAGACTTACCCCTATACGAATCCCCCCATTACGACTACAAAGAATACCTTGAAGATAAAGACAAATGCCCTAAATACAAAGTTAAAATCGCACAGGAATACCTGTATCCTACAGTGAAATCCATCCGAAGAGAATTAGTTGCTACATACAAAGAAAGCAAAAAGGAATTTGGACTTTTAAAGGATGATATAGCTGGGTTTCTTGCTAAAAATGCCAAAGAATGGGTCAAATATATGAGGGATCCGAATCAGCTTACGATTCGAAGAGGTGTTGTGGCTTTGGGAACTTTAACTGGCTTTTATTTCGGCGGGAAATTGCTCACTAAAAGGCTATTCTTTGCGACTTTGGGAGGTCTGGCTACTGGGGCGTTGTGTTTCCCGAATGAAACTGATGAAGTGTTCAGAGAAGTTTCATTTAAAGTTGGGAAGGCTGCTTTAGCTATATACAATTTTACTTGTCGGCAAAGTGTGAATTTGCGAGAAAGGGTACCCTGTCAGGACGATTTACCCCCCAATCCGCCCCCGATTCCGAAAAATGTGTGTCCACCACCAGGAAAATAAATAACAGAAGGTTTTTTTTTGGTTAAGAAGTTTTCTACAATATTCTGTCAGTTTTAAATCAGTGTGAACGATAATCGGCTCAAAATCAAAAGATCTGGTGGTTTTCTAAATAAAAAGAATTAATAAAATACTCGGTGACACTATTTTATAGTTTCAATGTTAGTTCTTATATTTCTTAAGCAGTTTAATTTATTCTAACATAGGCTTGCGCTTGACAACAACTTGCTTTATGTTAAACAATGATGTAGTCAACGATGGAACGCGCCTGCCTAATACGTCAATTCACTCGTGATTACGAACAATTTTTGATGAGATGGTGGCAGTAGAAACCATAAAGGAGCATCAATTTCGACCCACTCTCTTACAAGTGTACCTAGGCATCGCAGTGGAATACTGCAAGGCCGCCTGGTGGTGTGGCTATTTTTGGTAGGCTTTCGCCGTGGTTATAGACCACCCAGGTCACTAACCACGGCGAAAGCCTACCTCAGTTTATTAAAAGTACTTTGGTACTTTAGATCAAAAGTTGTGCTAAAAGAAATGGCTACTTATTTTATTAAATCTATTTAAAATCTGAGTTTAGCTCAGCATGTCGAGGTAGACGAAGGTCCTGAAAAAAATCAATAATATTCAGCCCGTTTCGTCAACAATTTTTCTCCTACAGTTACTTAACCGCTAAACAGATTTTGATTAAGTTTTATAATATGCACGTACACGTAAACAACTGGGATCGACATTGCAAAGAAAAGTTTAGTTAATTTGGCGACAAATCCTCGTTATATTTTAGACTCTAAGCCAGTATCTATGATACAACATCATTGCAGGTGACCTTTTCAAACATTCTCAGTCTTTATATCAGAATGCACGTTAAGATTGTGAGTCAGGACTATAAATGAAACAGACGGGCAACTAATTGACAATCAAAAGTTGCCTACACCTAAGTTGCGATTTTAAGTATCTTGTAATGTCAATATGTAGGAATTTTTGGAGATGCGTAGGGATATTAACCAATAAGTGATTAGTATCCGCCATGTTGTTGTCATGCACGCCGTCCCACAGAATCAAACACACACCCGCCGCGTTTGAGTTCCGGAAGTCAAATGTGTCGTTAAAAAATCGTTGGAGCCGATGGATGACCGAGCTTGGCTCGGTATTTTTTTTTAATGACATTTTCTAAAAATGATTCCTAGCTAGATCGATTTATCGCCCCTGAAACCCCCTATATACTAAATTTTATGAAAATCGTTGGAGCCGATTCCGAGATTCCAATTATATATAAATATATAGAATTGCTCATTTAAAGATATAAGGTAGGCAATCTCGACTCAAACTACTAAGGTACCTCAAACGCTAACAGTTGGCGTTACTAATACATAAATCAACCTAAAAAACACGTAAGATGTCCATAGTTCTCACGCAACACATTTACAAGGTAATAGGTAATGCCTCAAATCGCTCAACGTTTTGACACGGGTTCATCGAATGTGATTACAAACAAACTGATGCGAAACGATCACATCTCAATAGGCGAAATAAATTTCACTCTACCCTTATTATTATTTATCCACACACTATCCCAAAATATTGATATTAGTTGCTCTGAAGTTGCCCGTGTGCAAGTGATTCGGGGAAATGACTCAGAGCCGTGGTCATATGCCAATGGCTATACCAAGTTTAATGTACATTTTATTGCGTGCCCACGACCTTAAGAAAACAATTTAAGACCTCTGTTTCTAAAAAATGTCGTTTTGTTGTTAGTAATTGTTATAAAAAGAAATATATTTACACACAAGTAGAACTATTTGAATGCCCTCGCGAGAGACTCTTCTATGAAGCATTCTATACGAATCTATATCGAATCGAATCTATCAATAGACAAATTTTAAAACAGTTGCTATTTGACTATTTAGCGGATAAAATTGTTTGGGATCAAGCCGCTGTAACAAATCATCATCAGCCTATTCCTGTCCACATAGGCGTCTCCTCAAGCAAGCTACTGAACACGATCCTGGGCTTTTCTCATCCAGTTCTTGCCGATCGCCCTGCTGAGATCGTCACTCCACCTAGTCTTAGGGTGTTCTACGCTACGTTTGCTCCATGGTCTCCACTCAAGAACTCGTTTACCCCAACGGTTGTCGGGTCTGATCTGCAGATATTAATATTTTTTTTTTTTTTTTTTTTACACTGCCACTTCAGCTTACTAATCAGGTGGGCTATGTCGATTACAATTTTACGTAGTTACCTCGCGACCCCCAAAAACTCGCAGATACTATTTAGGACGAAGTTGAGAACACTTCCCATTTTAAATGTTCTAAATTGACCACTATTAATAATAGTTGACGCAGATTCGAGCGGATTAGAATCCACATCCACGTTATTTGAGTCCGCCGTGTCGTATTTTTTATCAATCAGTGCGCACACGCGGCGCAGGCGACGGTACAAGAGCAAGTGTCCAGTCCTATCGCGCCACTGACAGATATTCGTTCACTAACAATGTCACACGTCAAACGTCAAATGACAATGACACATTAATGCTACCATTCGATTATTATACTCGATTTACCAGTGCTGCCATCTCATTCTTATCGAGTCGTTCATAGATTATTTATCATTCTCCGACATAATAATATTTTTTTATTTGCCTTAAGCGTTGTACATAGAGAGGTTGTTGCGATGTAGGTACCTGCTATTTTTGAAAGAACAATAGATTAAATATTAATAGCTCTACAGTGTAAGGAACAAGTGGACCCGAAGGCTACGTAAGGCATTGTATTCCAATCTAAGTCTGTATCAGTGAATATATGCATTGTTAAAGAAATTAAACAGCACTGGCGCAGCGGTACGGGCCTCGCCTTAGAAAAATAAGGTCGCGGGTTCGAATCCTGGTCGTGCCCACACTTCTTTGTGTGAATTGTTTCATCTCCGCTGCTCAATATCGGTGAAGGATAACATCTTGAGGAAACCGGCATGTCTAAAAACTAATCATTCGAGGACATGTGACATCCACCAACCCGCACTTGGCCAGCGTGTGTGGATTAAGGCCTAAACTCTCTCAACTCATAAGATAGTTGAGAGAAGACCCGTGCCCAGCAGTGGGACATCAAAAAGGGTTGAAGCTTGAAGCTAAAGAAATTAAACGATGGAAAGCAAATTAATAATTATTGTTCTACCATTTCTTGTGATAAAAATTCCAAACAATCAGTGTAAAGATGAAATTCTTTTCTCCTATTCAAAGAAAATCATTCGTAATCACGAGTGAATCGGTATACCTATTGCGCAGGCGCGTTCAATTCAACATCAAATTGTAGTCAAGAGCACCCCTATTCCAGAATGAAAAAAATACAAAAATTAAAACAAGTAAGTATTTTTTTTATTTTATAGTTTTTAAAAAAACTTAGGTTAATAATAGATTCAAAATAGGTACAACTTCCAGTAGCGAACAAACCCGAAGGCGATATGAACACATACTCACTGATAACCGATGTATAAGGTGACATTTTAGGGGGCCGAGTCACCTTCGTCCGTGGGTGTAACCTTTAATTTGAATCCCCACACGTGGTCCCCGGGTGGTGCAAATCTGGTGACAATCAACTGGTGGTAGGCTTCGGCCGTGGTTAGTGACCACCCACCAGATAAAGCCGAACCGCCAAGCGGCCTTGCCGTATTCCAGTGCGATGTCTGGTGACACCATGCAGAGAGGTTGGTTCGGAATTGTCGCTCCTTTAAAGTTTCTAACCTTAAGGAGGATCATTCCACTGCCACCTTCTCACCGATAATCATTCGTAATCACGAGTGAATCGGTATACTGGGCTGGCGCGTTCCATCGTAGATTATACCATTGTTTAACATCAGGTATGTTGTAGTCAAGCGCCAGCTTATCGAAGAATAAAAAAACATGAGGCGCGGATTTAATTCTATGTTCTGTCTTTTTCTACTGCATGACACTTTCAAATCAACGACAGAGACAAAGAAAAAAAATTAAAAATAATAATAATAATAATTTAAAAATAGGTAAAAGAGGGAGAATATACAGGAGGTACTATAACAGGAGTGTTGCATGTTTCAATCGAAGCCATTAGTGAATGTATTCCTACCAATGATTTTTTGTGATAAAAATAAAAACCAAAATATTGAAAAAAAAAGTAAAAAAACTATTTACTAACTGTTACTCCCGTATTCATAAACGTTTTATACGCTCATTATAGCTAAAATAGGTTTATAATTCGTTTGTCTTTGTCTGTCATCTTGACATTTATACTAGTAAGAAAGAGAGAGAGTCAAAGTCCATTTTAACTAGTCTTATAAGGTTTTTATGACTAAGTAAGTGTTCAATCAATTCTTTTACATAATAAAGCGAAGACAGAATTTAAAAAAAAAGATTTTTCTTAATTTTTTTTGAATTTTTTTTCAAATTACTAAGTAAGAAATAAAGTATTAAAATGTCTACAGTATGTAGTAATGAGCAAACCCGAAGGCGGTATCAGGCATTGTGTTCAATCGAAGCCTGCATCAGTGAAAGTATTCTGCCTTTGTTTTTCTGTAATATACAATGTTATATCATGCATTATTATTTTTACAAATATACTGGATATGCACATAATATATTTATTAATTAACCTGTCAAACTTCACCAGGGTACTTAATCTTGAAAAATAAATAAAATGCAATTAAAAAAGTAATCTATAAAAAAATATATAATACTTTTTACCAATACATCTTAGAAGGTACACCATTTAATCTGAATTTCTATGTTTTTCTATGACTTAAATAGCAATGCGATGTGTGGCTAGCTGCAGAAGGTAATTCCTAGAAATACATAGAAACTAGTAGGCAGTGTCGCAGCGACATGTTGACTACGCGTCTGCTGCAAGCATTTATAAATATCCTGGGACATTAACACACACGGCCATCTGATCCCAACTAAGCAGAGCTCTATGGAAACCAGATAACTGATACTACCTAACTTTATATTACTTTTGTAAATACTTAATATTATTACTTACTTATTTTTGTGATACTTACTTAATTACAAGAAGATTCAAGACAAACAGACATGTTCATCAAACCAATATCTGTCTTGGGTGGAATAGAACTCACGTGAAAAGCAAGTACCCCAAGTATTCCTGTTAAATCATTTATGCAGTTCGCGAGAACAATGATCAGACATGTTCAGATGATCTGTATGAGTTGCGTCGCGCAAGGGATGCACTGCGACTCAGGCTGGATTGCCAAAAAGCAGTATAAACCGGTTTTTACACTTGGTTGCAGTCATGTGTATGCAAATCTCAGCTTAGACTTCAGAGACTGTTCTTAGCTTGTCTTAGATTTACGCGAATATCACACAATGTACTTAGCTGTTGTAAAGCCACATCCAGTAGACATGTACTTTAGGTCACACCAATATGGCCGACGTGAACAATGGTCGATTATTTTAACTGCATATTGTTTACTCTTGTTAAGATTGTGACGTTGACATCTCAGAAATATGATGACGTCATTTGCGTTGTGTTTACATTCGCGGGTTCGATTCTCACACTATACCTACAAACATTCTCAATATCTAATGCAATTTACTTAACCTCTTTATTCGACACGGGATTCGAATCCACTTGTCAGTGACAGGCCGGTGGCGTGGTCATTATACAATTCCTAGGAAATGTACACATTTCCCAGGATATCTATTAAATTGTTTTTGAAACAATATTTTATACATTTCCTAGGATTTCATGTCCGGTTACATATACAGTAGGTACATTTTTCTACACTAATTGTCCTATTATGCTAAACAAAGAACACTAGGAACGAAAATAACGAGTTTTAGCTTTATGTTAGAACTGTAGTGTTAAAAAATGTACATGATTAGTCTCGACTCGAGCGCATACGTCACACGAGGCACCGATTCTCAAGACAAATGTCGAAATAATGTCATCAAAATTATGAAATCCTTATTTTATTTTTGACTACTTCAGTATGTTTCCGTCGAACTAAATCAGCATTTTCTATAGGCCGACCGTTTAACTCGCGTATCTGAGGTAGAAAGTCATAAAACATTAATTAAATCTCATAAAGAACTATTTAACCACAGATAAAAGTATTGTAAGACTATTCGTCACTAATATCCATATCGCTTGAATCATCATCACTGTCTGTGCAGCTTGAGGAGTCTGAATCTTGGCGATAGACGATACGCGAGTTAAACGGTCGGTCTATAGCATTTACGCGTGTTAAGTTCAGCAGTGACATACTGAAGTAACTTTTCTATGTACGAGCCCTGTTTGGCCGAGTTGTTTGCTGTTTTACTGAATAAATATTTTATTTACTCTGCTTACAAACCATAAACAAGTCAACAGCAAGATTATCTAATAATAAGTACTTTCCTTTGATCCAAAATTGAGCTACCCAGCTTATAGAAGGAACATCACAATAGGCATACTGTGAATTGTCACTATATAAGTCAGAAACGTTTTTAATTGGTGAGTTCCGTAGGTATTAGCACGAATTGTCCCTGCTCTTCACCCTTTAGTGCCTAGTCTTGTCTGCTGTTTGAGTTTCTCTCAACTGTCTTACGAGTTGAGAGTTTTCGTATTAACCCACATGCGCTTTAAGACGGTGCATGCTGGTTTCCTCACAATGTTTTCCTGCATCGATACTGAGCAACAGCGATGAAACAATTTACACAAAGATGATGTGTGAACACGACTGACGATCGAACCCTTGACCTTGTTAAATGGGTTCAGGTCGAAGACGGCGGGCTTTCATCCGCCATCTCCGCCCCTCTGCCGAGTTACATGAACAATTTTATGCATAAACTGTTCATGTTTTGTGTTTGTATGTAGTTTTTATTTAGGTGTGCGTACGTTTACGTGTGTGCTGTGCTGTACGTGGTTACCTCGCCACCCCCAAAAACTGGCAGTGACAATTTACTTAATATACTTACTAGAAGTTGCGTATATCTCCCGTGGTAAATGCTCTAAGGTTATCTTACGGAACCCTAAAACCGTAGTGTTGGCTACCTGAGACTTTCAATAGTTGGGATAACAACAATAGGCACTGTGATGTCATATATCTTCACGGTATCCACAGCTAAGGGGCGTAGCTAGAAACAATTTATCTTCAATGTTTTGTTAAGTTAATATTCTATAGATTTCTGGTTGAAATTTGTTTTTTTAAATAACTTTTAGACTAGTTTTGCTTCTACAAATCCACGTGTTATGTACACGTATATTTAATTTTTCAAATAAAAAAGCGCTTTGCATCCACTTTCATTGTGCGAACTGCCAAGTTGTGGAATTCTCTGCCGGAATCTATTTTTCCCGATAGCCATAATCTGCCTGTCTTGAAATCACGAGTGACAGATTCATTCACTATTTACTGATTGCATCATTGCTTCACATCAGGCAAGTTGTGGTCAAGCGCAAGCCAATTATAGTAAAAAAAAAAACAATAAAAATCTATTAATATTATCAAGCTCAACAATTTGCTTGTTTCTATATAACGCGGTAATCTCAGTTAACTACTGGTCCGATTTGAAAAATTCTTGCACTGTTAGATAGCTCATTTATTGGGGAAGGTTATAGGCTACTTTTTATCCCACAGCTGGGCATGATATATAATGGTTTGTGAATATAATAATTAAGTAAAAAAAGAAAGGTTTAGGCTGCCCGCTCACAACCGACTTTAATGATCGATTTTGTGACCGATTTATCGCGTGGCCTTGTGTTGCACAAAGTCTGTCATAAAAATCGGTGGAAAAATCGGTCCTGTCCTGTGCGGGCAGTGTTAGGTGTATAGTTTGTACCCTTGCAAAGTCGGGGCGGGTTGCTATTTAAAACGTAATTTAATAGCGGATAATGTAATTAGTTATTAACGCTCATTAAAACGTTATTGCCCAATAACCGGATAGCTATAATAACTTAGCTCGCTTTGTCACCCCATAACTCAAAGACATGTTTTTTGAAATCTTCTATTTAAATTTATATAAAAATCAATTTTATTGCTGTTCGTTAGTCTCGCTAAAACTCGAGAACAGCTGAACGGATTTATATTATCTTGGTCTTGAAATGTTCGTGGAGGTCTAGGGAAGGTTTAAAAGGTGAGAAAAATAATTTTATACAAAACTGTATGTCTTTATTTATCGATTGAGGCAGTACGAAGTCTGCCGGGTCAGTAATAAAATATTACTTAAATGTATCTAAGGACTTAAACAATATTTATTACATTTTTGTCATAACTTTTATTCATCATCACCTTAATCTAGTCCACAGCTGTACATAGGCCTCTCCTAAAACACGCCACTGAGCACGATCCGCGGCTTTTCTCATCCAGTTCATGCCGGTCCCTCTGCTGAGACCGTCACTCCACCTAGTCTGAGGGTATCCTACGCTACGTTTGCCAATTCATGATCTCCACTTAAGAACTAAGTTTACCCAAGCGGTTGTCAGTTCTGCGGCAGATATGACCAGCCCACTGCCACTTCAGCTTACTAATCCGGTGAGCTATGTCGATTACATTAATTCTCTGTCGGATCACTTCATTTCGTATTCGATCCTCTAAAGAAACTCCGAGTATAGCCCTTTCCATAGCTCGCTGAGCGACTTTAAATTTATGGACCAGTCCTATCGTGAGTGTCCACGTTTCAGCTCCGTATGTCATAACGGGTAGGACGCACTGATTGAAGACTTTCGTCTTAAGACTCTGTGGAACTTAGTTCTATTAGTGGCGTAAAAACGCAATCCCTTAAAAAAGTTACTCTGTGTGTCTGATACGCTTTCAAGCCTAAAATACTGAACCGGTTTGAATAAAATTTGGTGTGGAGATAGTTTGAAACCCGGGGGAAGGACATTGGATACTTTTTTTAACATTAACACACACGGTCATCTGGTCCCAAGCGAAGCAGAGCTTGTGTTATGGAAACCAGATAACTGGTATATACTATACACATAATACTTTTCTTTTGTAAATATATACTTAAAATATATATTTACACCCAGACTCGACGCAAACACAAATGTTCATCACTAATGTTTGTCTCGGGTGGGAATCGAACCCACGACCTGCGGCGTGAAAAGCAAGTATCTTACCGACCACGCAACAAACGCATGGGCGAAGACGCAGGCGGAAAGTCAACATGAAGATTTAAAAACGTTTTACAATGCTCAAGGCTAGTATTACAAGTTACTGATAAGTGTTGAATAGCTTATTCATAAGGCTCGTCCCTTTCTTACTTTATGTCAAGGGACAAAGACCAAACTAGCGAATAAGCTATGAGACACATATCAGTACTTAGCTGGTGACACTGTCGCTAAAACAATGATTGTTAAGCCAGGTATTAAAACAACAATATTTTTTTCTGCTTAGTAACAGTAAAATGTAATCTTTTAGGACGTATAACAAACTTTAAATTGTTTTTAACTATCCAGAATCGATTTACGCGATATTATTTTTAAAGCGACCTTCGTAATGATAAAATTTTAAAAACAGTATTTTTAAAATATTTAACAAAAATATCTAAAAAATATTTTTTCAAAATGACTAGTTTTCAGGTATCAAATCACAAAAAGAAAACAAAAAGAAGTTTCGCAACTAGGCCCCGACGAGATTCGAACTCGTGATCTCCTGTTTACTAGACAGGCGCTTTAACCAACTAAGCCACGGCGCCGATGTCTGTCTCGACAAAATTAGTCATCAGTTCCAACGCACACTATGATTACGTGTGACGTAAACATTTTAATGTTCCACCTTCACACGTATTATTATTATGAATGAAAAATATGAGCAGGTGGAGTATTAATATTTATCTGTTTTTTATTAGATTTTTTATCTGTAATCTAATGTTTTTTTTTGTATGGTGACATTGACATTAATGACTAAATGAATGAATGATAGCAATGCTACCAACATTATTGGTTTCGAAAAATTTGTTATTTTAATAATGTTTTGACTTGCAATTTGTTTTATGTATCAAATAATTCTCTATTTGAATTGAATTCTTTAAATATTTTCATTTATAAAATATTTATATGTCTCAAGACAAAACATGGCGCACTTATTTTGGTATGTATGACTACTTATTGTAATACCTACCTGTTTCACTAATAAAAATCTGAATCACGTTTTTAAGCTCTTTGATCTGAATCTGAAAGATCTGACATTTAGAAAAAAAAAATGGGACTGATTTTATAAATTAAGGTTGTCGGCGCACTGACGGACACTGGCAGAATTGTGGCAACAACTAAGTACAAAAGTGAAAAAAAAATTGGTTTAAAATTAATTGTAATTAATTGCCCATGAATAAGTGGCAACGATTTTACAATAGCTTGCTTTGGTATCTAAAATGCAGTAGGTAAGGTACGTAAATCTTTTTAATTGATTATAATAAAATTAATGACCCAATTTAAAAGGGCATTTACCTCAAATTATTTTATAGAAACCTGTTTATTTTTTAATTTTTTTACTTATTATTTTTAATTTATGCGTAGGTAAATACTTTTAATCGAGTTTTATCTTAATATTAAATGCTCCATTAGATGATTATGTAAGAAATGAATTCTGAGGTAAGTACCAACATAATTAGTTAATTTGAATCTAATTATGCATTTTACGAGCATAGTTCGAGTTAAAAGTTATGCATCTGTAGGATGGCGCGGGTCAATTTGGTAAAGATATAGGTAGGGGGCAATTTTAGCACATTTTACTTGAAGGGTTCCGTTCCGGGGGAACTTCAACTGGTGGTAGGCTTCGGCCGTGGTTAGTGACCACCCACCAGACAAAGCCGCACCGCCAAGCGGCCTTGCCGTGTTCCGGTGCGATGTCTGGTGACACTATGCAGAGAGGGTGGGTCGGAATTGTTGCTCCTTTAAGGTTTCTAACCTTAAGGAGGCTCATTCCACTGCTGGCTTCTCACCGATAATCATTCGTAATCACGAGTGTATCGGTACATTGGGCTGGCGCGTTCCATCGTAGACTTCATCAATGCTTAACATCAGGCAAGTTGAGTCAAGTACCAGCCTATCGCAGAATAAAAAAATCTTTGCTAGATGTGGTATGTTTGATAGGCAACCTTGTAAAAATATATTCTCTGCATTCACGTAAACCTTTTTCTATATTAATTAGATTTTGCTTATGTACCTACGGTATGAACATAAACATCTTGCTGCGAGATCTTAGACTATAAAAACGACCGCGAAAAAAAATCGACTTTTACTCAACACGAGCTTCGAACCATGGACCTGCGGTCTGAGTTGAACATGCAGCTACTAAACCAAAGAGGTAAATTGTAACTTTTTGAGACACGCTAAAGAATTCTAAAATTTTAAATTTCGAACGCGGCCTTATTCCAAGATCGTGGTCGATGAAATTCAAAAATCGCTTCGTCATGTGATAGTATCGAACGTGATGATTCGATACCGTTGTTCACCTACATCGAATGACTCAGATAATCGCGATATCGATTATAATACCTACTTTTATCTAGGACTTAACTTTGTCTGAAGTAGGTAACAGGTATTAAGTTTAGATTAATCTTTTACTTAGATTAATTTGATTTAGATTTCAATTATCTTCTCTTTTCAATGTGAAACTCATAGTTTTTTTTAATTCATGAAATAGGCACAGACATCATTTTAAATTATTTTACTTAGTTATTTTATTATGAGCATATCTTAAACTTTTTAATTTGAATAATGAGTTCGGAAATTAATATAAGTTCCTGTGGTTATCTAGTGACGTAGCTAAAGGCTTAGCGGTTATACGCACTATGCGGTTAACCGGACGTGGATTTTTGGTTCAAAATACCATTCCAACGTCGCCAGTCTGATTTTAAATTAATATGTTAATAAGTTTTTTGCGTTTTACCTATTTGTTACTGTAAACATTCTAGCTTACTACTTAATTACTTATTCGACGGACGAATAGACAATGGAGGCTTAGAAATACGTTGTCGTTAGCAAAAAGGCTGTTTGGTCATTGCAGTAGCTAATCTCGCAGCTCGCATTGTACTCTAAAATTGAACATCACTCTTAGCTTAAAAAGGTTCCATTTGCACTTTTTGAGAAAGAGCCCCTATGTATAAAAAATATATATTACTTAATTAGGTACCAACTAATGCGACTGGGAGTCCAACTGCACTCCAGTGACATTAAAATCTAAGGGAAACCGCAGTGTGATTAACTGTACAGTGCGTACGTATATTTATTATTCCAAACGATTGCCTATTTAAAACGCAAATCGATTATTTAGTAGGTGACTAATGCACGCCTTAGGAGCGTAACTCAACATCCGGTTTTAATATCTATTAATTTAATTTCCATATACTTACTCGCAGCTACGGTAAAGTATGGCAACACCTGCTTTGAATCTACATAAATAAATTTAAGTACTTTCTTATATTGGTCTATTGAAATCTCTGATTGGTATAAATTTTACTTACCTGGATTCTGTATTCTGGGGGTTGAGCCTTCGACTGTAGGAGTTCGTTCAATCTTAAATCTTATGTGGTCCTCGGGTAGTGCAAATCAGGTGACAATAAATTAGTAGTAGACTTCCGCCGTGTCTAGCGATCCACTATCAGACAAATCCGCCCTGCTAAGCTGCTTTGACTGTGGTGATTGATGTCTGGTTTTGTGTGGTTTTCATCGTAGTCAACTTAAGTCAATCCGTATACTGGGTAAGCGCGTTCTATCGGTAACCACATCATCGTTGAACACTTGACATTACAGCTAAGCAGAAGCCTATTTTAGATTAATAATATATACATTCTGCTAAGTACCTACTCTATGAAAATTAAATCTGTAATCGCGTCAATAGATATTCTGTTTCGCAGTAAAGACTACAACAAAATTAGTGGATAGGTATTAAATTGTCTTCAACTACTAAATAACATAAACAAAGTTTTATCTAAGCATTTAATTACGTACTTACTTCTAATTTCTCGTGTACAATGATTTCAATATTTAATTATGTAAGTACTAATGCTGAGCGATTAATGTAACGATAAGCAACAGTTAAAGATTAAATCCGAGATTAGCTGAACGAATGATAAATATGGGTTGTATCCGCGGCAGCGGAATCGGTAAACTTTTCCCATCTCTAACCGAAATCCAACAAAACTTAAACTTTCTCTTCCGATTCACTACCAAAAAAACACCAAATAAATTTATTAAACAACAAAAATATGGCGTCGCTAAAGCTTTTGAATGGTACGTTAATCGATTAATTACATTAAAATTCTTATCTGGTCACCCATTGATATTCGATTAGTGCCGAGACATTTAACTCGAATAGAGTTTTACAGAATACGGACGAAATACGCAGATTCACGGACGCTTCTGAAACGGAACTCGATTTGTTTGGCGTTCTATTTTCAAATAATGTGAAAATGGCGGCTGATGACATTCGAAAAATAAGGTTTTAGTAACCATAAATTTGATTCGTCTTTGTGTGAGTTAGTGGTTCCTACAGAGATAGTAGGTACATAAGGTACAATTACTTGGATTTTTCCTTAGAACTTTTTAATAAGTACTCATCTTCTGCCGACTTTTAATTGTTTTTCAAAACATAGTTAAGACCTAGGTATCTAGATCATTAATTCGGCTTAAGAATAAAAAAATCCTCATCTGAATCGGTCCTTCAGTTTAAGCGGTACGCGGCAACAACTTTTTCGTCCGTCATTAAAAAATCCATGCTTATACATGCTTTCTGGTTTTTATTTCAACAGAAATCAAAACGAGAAATCGAAATCATACCTACTACTACCAATCAAATATTTAAGTGCTTAAAGGATTATATGTGTTTACGCGCCATTTTGAATTCAAAATACGAAGAAACAAATTCACTAAACTGATCATTTAAAAGCAAATCGTTCGAAATTTAAATTGTACCACAGATTAATCTGTGCAACAGTAGCCCTATAATAATGACAACACAGATTTATAAAAAAAAACAATAATACGATTTGTAGAAACAAATGAAATGTTTAAAATAAAGGTGGGTACACACTTATGAGCAGCGGTAGCGTTTTTCGATCCTCGGTCGTGAGAATTTGTTGTTAATTTCATCGCAGATGCTCAATATAAGTGGAAAATAGCATACAGAATGTCTTAGAACAAACTTTTGGTTATTCCTCAACGCGTACATACATAGTCCGCTAACATATGTTTGTTTGCCGACGTGGTAGTATAAAATGATAACCACTTACATGCACTTGGTCAGCGTCTGTGGATTAAGGCCTAAACTCTCTGAACACTTTATGATAGTTGAAAGAAGGCTTGCCCAGGTGAGGGACACTAAAGGAATGTTTTGTTACTTTTTGCTTCTATACATTTTATCTGCGTTTTGATTGGTACAGGACGCGGGGGAAATGTAAATTATATTGTCAGTAGTAATGTGTAACCGCTGGTAGATGAGAAAACTTTTCAGTAATTCTGGTACAGTCAGCTACAAAAGTTCTAACAGATTCAAAGTTACAAAATCATATCTCCAAAAATCTATTATATGAAAATCTATTGCTGTTCGTTAATCTCACTAAAACTCGAGAACAGCTGGACTGATTTGGCTAATTTTTGTTTTGAATTATTTGTGGGAGTCCAGGGAAGGCTTAAAAGGTGAATAAACATGAAATAAATGCTTGTAATATAGTAATTTCGTTTTCCCTTAGAAACAATTGCTACCCGTCAAACATTACTTTGATGTTCGTCACGTCGTTTAAAGATTAATTAAATTTAATAGTCGTTCAGAAATCAAATTAAATTGAAAAGAATACTTTTGTTTTTTGTTTCATGTACGAAGTTTGCTGGGTCCGCTAGTATTCCATATACTATAAATGTCGTGTGCCTGTTCATAGTAAACTACTAATAACCAGATTATTTTCTCCTCTCATCACGACACTTATTTAAGGAATCTTTTAGTGAACGGTATAATATTAAATCTATTCATCAACTTTTGTAGCTGATTGTATATGTCAAGTATATTTTGTTTAAAAATCTGTATTCAAGGGGATTTAACCTTTCATGAAATTTTAAACATATATTGTACGGTTATGTTTGCTGAAGTTTAACTTTTAATTGAATGATCTATCTATAATTTAAAAATAGCTAAATCTGTAATAAAATACTAGAATTCCTGGACATTTGCATAGAGATCGCACAAGATCTTTTTTTATGAGTAGGTACTTATTATAAGTATTAATGTAATCTAATTTTTCTGAGTGAAAATCACCGCGAGTGTGTACTGACCTTAAAACGTTTTCTTAAGAGCAAAATAAATACAAACCAATGATCATTAAAAAGTTACCATTAATAAAAAAATTGATACGTTCCTAATTTGAAATCATTTGGAACGTTCAAATAAATTCGACGCCCGCTGGCTAAACGCACACGTTACAATAAACGGAATGCGAATTCGAAATTCAAAAATGTATTGTTTTTTTTTCTTTTGTTTTATCGATTGCAGTTGTTTATGCATGACTAATAAGGTTTGATTTGTATTTATGTCGAAAAATTTATTTCAAAATACCTAGCTACACATTGACTTGATGTGTCAAGCTATACATTTCCAGTATATGCTGATCTCGCATTGTATAGAATTTCCGTAAAGCGAGAGGTCGGTTTATATTGGTTTTGTATAGCTTGATTAGTAGCCGTGTAAGACGAGGTTACCAGTTCGAATACCGAATCGATCAGAAATACATACTTACCTATTAAGTTTTACCAAGTAAAAAAAAATTAATTGAGGTTAAAGAGATTTTCAAGTTTTCCTCAACGAGTAACAGTTCGATAGGACTTTTGTCTCAAGAACAGTATCAGTCTTACTAAATGATCCGCATAATATTATCCTATCCTACTATAATAATATTATAAATGCGAAAGTAAGTGTGTGTGTGTGTGTGTGAAGGTTTGTTACCGCGTATCTCCATAACCGCTGAACCTATCTTATTGAAATTTGGAATGTAGGTAGTGTATACCCTAGAATCGGACATAGGCTAATAATATTTTCAAAAATCATCCCCTAAGAGGGTTAAATAGAGGGGTGAAGTTTGTATGCAACTTTTTATTCCTTGGTCCTATTCATTTAAAATTCGGTACACATAAACCTTATGACAAATAATGAGATACGGGTTTTTTATTTTTCCATAATTACCCCCATGAGGTGTGGAAAATGAGTTTTATTAGTAAAAAATTAAGTTTCTCTGGATCTGTATAGTCTCAAGTCCGATTCACTCCAAATTTGGCACACATATACCTTTTAAAAAATCATGAAATACGTGTTTTTTATTTTTCCAAAATACCCCCAGCGGGGGTTTAAACTGAGTTTATTTGGAAAAAGTAAATAATACATAACTGTTTAACCCTTGGTCCGATTCACTTCAAATTCGGTACAAATAAAGCTTAAATTAAATAATGAAACACGTGTTTTTTATTTTTCCATTTTTTTTATTTTTAACCTAATACCATGCGGGCGAAGCCTGAGAAATTATTCTGAGTGCGATTTTCTTCGAAGTTGATATCAATACTCTTTCGTGCTTTTGATTTAAATTACTCTTTATTTTGACACAATGACATGTTTGATAACTCAATGCGAAGAAATCAATTTGAAATTTAAATTTTATTTCTTCTTATAAGTATGGTCTAAGAGCCGTAGTATTTTTTAAGAAACACCTATTGATTTATGGATATACATAAGGGGGCTTGCCGATTTCAAAATGGTGCTTACACTCCTACACTACTGTTCGAGACCCGGGAAAGGATAGTTTTATCCGACTACGAAAAAAGGGATTAATGGTATAGCAGCGCCACAACCGACATCCGCGGGCGAAGCCGCGGGCGGAAAACTAGTACTCTATAGTATGAATCACCCTTCAAAATTCAAATGACGTGACTAAAATTCGTTTGATTATTCTACCTGGCAACATAGTAAGATTGTATAAAAAGGTCCGAAACAGCGGGATATCAAGGAATACCACACAACGGTTAACATAATAAGTCTTAATGGACCGCTCTGATAGATAAAAAAGTATAAAACCTTTGCATGTTCTGTCGAATCAATATTTTTTTTTGTTTTTTTTTATTTAAGGACACGCTCTGGCATTTTTGGTGATACGCACCAAAGGTCAAATTAGTATCGAAAACTTTTTAACCCTTTAGAAAAACGTTCAGTGTCATATGTTTGACGTTTATATCTGTGTACTCGTAGTAGTTTATTGCCTCATAGCGCCTAAACGGATGGACTGCTTTTGTTTTTTTTTTTATTGAATTGATCAAAATGGGGAGGGGCGGTTGATAACTTTTTAAATTACCCATAGTTATTGTCAAGGTTGGAAAAGAAATGTCGGTAGACCAACAACACCGTGGCCGTGGAGTTAGTGAAAACGGCAGAATAAGATTAGATAACCTTAGCCAGAGACAGAGTATTCTGGAAAACGAAAGGCCTTGAGCCTTAACCCATAAGTGATCCACACACATCACAAAAATTAACACTTGATTATGATTTTTTCGTAGGTACTATCACTACTTTTTTAAACGTTTATGGCCTTATTCAAAATAATCTTACGGAACTCTTTAGATAATATGGACTTTGTCTCTTTCTTACTAGTATAAATTTCAAGATGGCAGACAAAGACTAACGAATTATACCTAAACCTATTTTACGGGGGATAAAATGTAAAATTATAGTGTTTTGGAAATAAAAGGGTGAAATATTAATTATTATAATTATTATTATTGTCAAGGTGAATATTCAAAAAAAAATATTGTTTTACTCTTTACGTATATCAGTATAAAGAACTAAGTTTACCATTTTGCTGTTAAGTTACAATTTTAACCACATAACTTAATATAACTTGGAATAAAAACCATTACAAACTTCACTTGCGCGATTCAGGATTGCACAAGGCGGCGCGCGGCGGATTGACGTCACAATTAATTTACAAATCCCCATAAATATTAACAAGCGTGAACACGACATCTTTATAGACAAACGGTCCACTATTTAACTATAACTTTTAAGTTTTAAACTTGGTTTACAACGAGTTGTTAATTTAACCGTAACGTCATGTTTAAAGTGACATACCGCCGGCGGCCATGTTAGAAACCTGTTTTACTTTTTTATGAACAAGAAACAGCTGACGAATAGTTGAGATTCTTTTTTTGATTATTCCCAAACTGACAAGTTTTTTTTGTTTTTTTTTAATAGCGGTATTTTTTATGTCTAATATGCTAAGATGTAATAAATAGGTCAAAGATCCTTATAACTAGAATACTTTACGCAGCGTTAGCGCCACGGGATTGGCTTTGGCTTTGTTGTATGTACGAAGAAATAGAAAGGGGACTTGTGGTTACGCACACACTTTTGCTAATATCTCCTGCGTACCTGGCTAGTCAGCTTAGACTGGCCGCTGTAGTCGAAATAACGGCTCATCATCATCACCACATTATTCTAGTCCATTGTTGGATGTAGGCATCTCTTAAAGTACGCCTCTGCCACTGAGCACGATCTGCGGCTTTTTCTTATCCAGTTCTTGCTGAGATCGTCACTCCACCTAGTCTGAGGGCGTATTATGCTACGTTTGCAAATTCGTAGTTTCCACTGTAAAATACAGCTAGGTGTATTATTATTATGCTTGAGCATCAAGTAGGAATCCGGCACTGTTTGTACCACCCGTTGTTAATACAAGTTTCTGACTTGCACGGGATAGAACCCCGTAGCGTTCTTCAAACTGCCTCTCAATACCTCATAAAGAATGTTTGATTCATATGTCACTTCAGTTATGCAAAACTTGTTGGAATCAGAACTTTTTAGTAAGAAAATAATTGGTAGGTAGATATAGGATGCCATTTGAACATAAAAAAAAAACAAAATTAAAAAGTTAAGGATTTTCCGCGCCATTTTAAATATTGAGACCATAGATTTAGTATAATCGAGACCATTGTTTTTGTTATGAATTTAATTTTAGCACGTCTGTGTCACCTGTAGGTATTCAACCAACGCGACGTCTTAAAATATTATTATATTGATCTGTTGATTATCGGTCTTTTGCTGATTATTAAGTATTCTTACGAATATTCGCCTATATCTTCGTCATTTTTGGGTATTTATTGATTTTTTTTTTAACGGGTATAGACAATAAAATTTTCAAGTTGGTATATACAGAAATATTTTCTTGATGGTGAAACTCGAAGATGTGAACCTTCTTAAAGGAATATGGCAGAGTTTTTGAAGTAATATTGCTTTGTTCAGAGAAAGGATTGTGTTGAAGGGAATATTAAATGAAACACAGTATTTATTTATGTTAATTTTGTTAATTACATGCGTTTTAGTCATGTCATTATGCTAACTCGCAGTAGGCAGCCATTTATGGGAAAATCCTTGAATGAAATGTACATACTTACTGAAGTATTTTTTTTCTTTTGAAGGTAGCGTACAGTCAACAACATAAATACGTAGTCCTTTATTACATTCCAATTTTTATTATGTCATCAATTCTATTATAAGTTATTATTTTTCAGTAGCTCTGGTGTTATGAGCAGCGGTGGCGCAGCGGTACGGGCCTCGCCTTAGAAAAATAAGGTCGTGAGTTCGAATCCTGGTCGCGCCCACACATCTTTGTGTGAATTGTTTCATCTCCGCTTAATCCGCCTTAATCCACACACGCTGGCCAAATGCGGGTTGGTGGATGTCACATTTCCTCAAATGATTAGTTCTTAGACATGCCGGTTTCCTCACGATGTTTTCTTTTACCGATATTGAGCAGCGGCGATGAAACAATTCACACAAAGATGTGTGGGCACGACATAGAATTGAACCCGTGAATTTCAAAGGCGAGGCTGATACCGTTGCGCCACCTATTTTTGCTGCTGACTGTACTTGTTAGTAACTATTTTTGCTATTAAAACATTCTTGGGCGACAACTTTTTTAAATAGTTTTAAACATTTTATTTTTACTCTGTGGAGACAATTAATGCATCATTATTTTGCAATGGCGGTATTTATTTAATGCCCATAAAATTACACGGTAATTAGGATGCAATAAAAAGGAAAATAATGAATTTAGTATAACCGCAGCTCCCGGGTTCGATTCCCAAAGCAAAAATACTTTTCTAAAATACTTCATGTTTTTCTAAATTTCTACCACTTACGCTGCCCGCACACGACTGATTTTATGACCGATTTTGTGCAACCCAATGCACAACTAAGGCCTCTCGTCGAGTCGGTCACAAAATCGGTCATAAAAATCGGTGAGCGGGCAGCCTTATTGTACGAATGCCAAGTTGTGGAAGTCGCGCTGCCGGCATGTATTTTTTCCGATAGCTCTATTGCCTCTCATGAGGTCACGAGTGGGTCGGTTTTTACTGGGTAAGCGCGTTTCATCGTAGACTGTAAAATTGCTTAACAACAAGCGCTGCGGTCAAGCGCAAGCTTATTAGAGTAAAAAATTATAGAAAAACTTTGTTGGAAGTTGCTAGTTGTACCTGATTAACGCCAATAGGCTCGGCCCCTATTACGTATGGGACCTAAACATAACCGGTGAGAAGTGATATTCAGCTCTGCCTACCTTCATGCTATACAGGCGTGAGCGCTATCTTCCATGTTGTTTTAGAAATGAGAAAATATTTTACTTACATTTTCTCACAGATCTAAATCACGAAGTTAAACAAGTTTATTTTTTTGTAAAACATTCGACAAGGTCAACAGTCACAACCTCACGACACCGAAACTAATTTAAAAAAAAAAACGCCAACTCAATGAAACAAAACAAATCGCTTTCATTGTCCCTTCACATGGCTTTGAAATTTAATAAAATATTTCTAACTTACGCCCGCGGATTTTTCCGCTTGCGATTCGGTTATAAAGTAGCCACAAAATCAGTAACTCCTTTATGGAGCAGTGTAAGTACCTACCTATACGTTTCTACAATAAACTTCCAAATAATATTAGGGAAATGACATTAAACAAATTTAAACTAATTATAAAATCAAGCGGATTTTATAATTAGTTATGTATAAAATTTTATTAATATAAAAACGCTTGGAATTAAGTCTCTCCAATTCAACACACTAAACAAATAAAATGTAATAGATTTATGTATTTACTTCATTTAAAAAAGAAAATACAGCCTACTTACTGAGTTTTTTGGCAGTGTATCTCAGTAGTTGCCAGTCATTCACTGCACGGTAGGAAAATAAATTAGACTATTATTATATAGTCAAAAAAAATAAAGCATTTTTCATTTTTTTTTAATAAAACGAAGTCATGCGAGACAAACGTAAAAAATATTTAGAAAAAAAGAAAAACCCGATTGCGTCAACAGCTGCCAAAATAATTGAATTGAAAACTGACTTGGCGCGAAAAATTGTAAGTACATATATATTTATTTTTTATACTTAAATTTAATGTGCCTATAGTGTTACTCTCACGACTACTACGAATATAATGATACCTCTCAAGCTAAAGCGACAAGCTGTTTAGGCTCTAGAGCGTACCAAACAAATATACATGCATACACTCACAAATCATAACCCTCCGTTCTGGTGCAGTAGAGTAACAATCTATTTAAATAAAAATGAAACCCGTTTTCCGTTGTCACGACATCACGCGTGAACGGCTGGACCGATTTCGCTAATTCTTTTTTTAAAATATTCCTTTAGGTACGAGGATGGTTCTTACGCAGAGAAAAATAAAAATAAAGAAAATTTAGGAAGCGAAGAAGTGCCGAAAACAGGGTTAGATACCTATTATTTATTATTGGTTATATTCGGTAGATCTGAGACCCGGTAAATGGCACTGCTTTACCGGGCAGAACGACGTCTGCTGGGTCCGCTAGTACATAATAATATCTGTTTTGAAGTCGGTTAAAAACTATTAACGTAAGCATTTAGGAAACATAACTAACCCACCTGTACTAATATTTATTAATTAACATAAAAATGTCACATAAAATTAATTAATTACGTAAAAGAGAAAGTGTTATAAACACCTGTACCGATTTCGATGAATTATGCTCTAAGTAGCATAATTTATATTTATCCTGAAACAGGCTTGCACTCGATTACATCTTGCCTGATGTTAAGCAATGATGTAGTCTACGATGAAACACGCCTGTCCAATACACCGATTCCGTATCATTACGAATGATTTTCAGTGAGAAGGTGGCGGTGGAATGAGGTTCTATAGGGTTAGAAACTATAGGTATAGGAGCAACAATTTCGGTCCACCCTCTTCAGTTGTGCCAGCAGACATCGCACTGGAACATGACAAGGCCTCTTGATAGTGCGGCTTTGGGTAGTGGGTGGTCACTAACCACGGCCGAAGCCTACCACCAGTTTATTGTCACCTGATTTCCACCAGGGCCAAGTATGGGGATTCAGATTGAAGATGCTCTTTCACGGAGGAAGGTGACTCAGTCCCTAACTTTTATTAATTTTATAAACCGCACCAGAAAATTAATGTATATAATAATAATAATTATTATTGTCAGATCATCCCACTGCTGGGCAAAGGCCACTCCTAACACCTTCCAGGCGTCACGGTCTTGTGCCACCATCCAATTATCCAAGAATTTTTCGATTGCGTCCCGCCATCTCCGTCTCGGTCTTCCGCGACGCCTCCTCCTTGGGCACCAGTCTGTGAATATATTAAGGCGGCTAATATTATTGGTGTTCACAAACTACCAAGGCAGTGCTACTTGCGAAGTTATTGCTTGTTCATGATCATGATGGGAACGAATGTAATTTATGACAACCATCGTGACGACTGACGGTAGACCACAGATAATAGTGTGGCATAAACTATAACAAAACGGTCGTGCATTCCAAAAAATTCAATTTTCGAATTAGTCAACATCGTGATTACCCGTCAACGCCGGAACATTCTGTCCAATCAGCGGGCCGTGACGTGGTTCTTTTTTTGAAATTCGAAAATCGAACGCGACCTAAACGTCACGATGCTAGATTCACACGGGTCAGACGTCATAGGGTCATTGTCACGGAGAGTAAAGTCTGATTGTCCTATCCTACTAATATAAACTTGCTTCAGCTGGCGGATTTGCCCACATGTTATTAAAGTAAAAAGTAGCTGTGCTATTCCAAAGTATAATCTATCTCTGAACCAAATTTTATAAAATTCCGTTCAGTAGTTTTTGCGTGAAAGTCACCGAAAGTTTGTCAGGATTTATGGATTTTTGATAGGTACTCTTTGACGGGAAACTGATTCATTGTTACAGATGAAATTTTGCAATTTTGCAAGTATGTAACTTGCAAAAATTTTTACTACCTGTAAATACTTAAAGGGTACTTTTTATCTCAATATTAGGGTCCCTTAAGGTAACTATCGTGCATGAATAAGTACTAGTCTAAGGTATAAAAATAAATAGCTCAAAATCGGTTTCACTTATCTTTTAGTAAGTAGTCTTTGCTTCAATACATGGTTTGGCCAAATAAAAACTACAAGTAGAGCCAAATGGGGCCTTTGTCTGTACCTAACAAGGCTGATACTACTGCTCTTATAGTATTTTTTTTTTAATTTACGCGAATATCACATATTGAAATAACACATCTTACTTTATAACGGATTTTATCGCAGTTTATTTTAAAGATAAACGTTTTCCCAACGTTTCAAAATCTTTTCAGACTCTTATTCTTTTGTTTCCCCACCCCGGACTATGAAATCTGCAAAGACTTACGAAATACGCGATATAAAATCTAAACTAAATCGCGATAAAATCCGTAATAAATGTCCCTGACTCCTAAACTAGGAATGCCTGTGACTTAGGAGCCAGTGTTCTACCTGCTATTTTGACACTATAATAATATAATTATTATAATATAATATAATAATAATGAAGTAAAATTACTGTTTTTGATGGAGTGAGATGAATATCACTTCTCACCGACTATTTTTAGGTCCCATACCTAGCCTATAGAGTATTATTTATTTATTATTATTTAATACCAAATGCTGTCAAAAAGATACAAATATTCAGCAGTTTTTTTTACTATGCAATAGGCTTGCGCTTGTCTACAAATTGCCTGATGTTAAGCAATAATGTAGTCTACGATGGAACGCGCCCGACCTATATACTGATTCACTCGAGGTTACGAATGATTTTCGGTGAGAAGCTGGCAGTGGAATGAGACTCCATATGGTTAGAAACCATAAGGGAGCAACAATTCCGACCCACCCTCACTGCATGGTGTCACCAGACATCGCACCGGAACACGGCAAAATTTTAATAAAGTAAATACTTACGTTATTAATTTTTTTTAAATACTTAAGTGTCACTACGTAAACAAAAGGGATGCCACGCGCGGTGTACACCCGCAAGTCAATTTAGGAATTTAGAACAAAATGTTTTTTCACTTCACTTCACTTCACTTCAACCCTTTATAGTGTCCCACTGCTGGGCACGGGTCTTCTCTCAACTATCTTATAAGTTGATAGAGTTTAGGCCTTAATTCACACACTCTGGCCTAGTGTGGCTCTGCTTAGTGTCTTCTACTTCTTCGTCGTTACACTCTTGACAGAGTGGTCCTGATCTTCATGTTGTATTGGAGGGGGCAGATTTAATACGCCTCACGACATCTCTCCCTGGAGGCCATCCTGCTGCATTCACTTAAGGGACCTCCTACAGCAGGTTGAACTGTAACTTGAAAGAAAACCCATATTGAAATAAAACTACTTTGTAACGGATTTTATCGTTTTTAAACACCCTAATTTTAACAGAGAAATTGGTTGGAATATATAATTTACTTGTACGAAAACCCAAGCAAAATCAACTCAGAATTCAAGACACTGTGAGCTCAGTTTGCTTAAATTGGAACGCAACTTAAATATTTATGATTGGAGGTAGTCAGTAATAATTGTGATTAATATTTTTGGACGTCAAATACCTCAGTCCACCCGTGAACATGAAGTCTGAAAAGACTTTGAAACATCGGGATCTAAAATATTTAAAAAAACCGCGATAAAATCCGTTAAAAAGTAGTTTTATTTCAATGTGTGATATTCGCGTAAATCTAAGACAATACTATAGAAAACCCATACTTAACAGTGGGACCCAAGAAACGGGTAAAAAATGGAACAGCTCGCACTTGACCGGTTCCTTTATAGTTAATCTTAGTATGTATCTAAATGTTATAGTCACATCATATCAGCAATAAAAATACAAAGCTAGCCCTCAATAAACCCTGTGACCCGCGCAACATCATAACGCAAGTAAATGACAGACAATTTTATTTGTAAGTAAAAGTAATAAAAAATATAAAAACGTACCATAAAGAATTATATACTAAAACATTATGATTCTTTGTGTGAAGTTGTTTTATCACTACTGCAATATCAGGGAAAAGGTAGAAACGTACATGTCTTACAGTCCATCAAATCTAAGAAGTACCGTTTGACGTTTCACTGTTCTCTATTAAATTAGCTTTATAGAGGCGTAATTCACACTACTTTTATTAGCTTTCCTGTAAAATAATTGAATTGTGAAGCAATTTTTATTTTAACATAACATAAACAATTTTCATAAAAAAAAATTGGTTGCCTGTAAAGTCGGTATACGGGCGAAAGTTTTACGTGACAACGACTTTGAGTGGTAAAATAATTTTAATGTGAATATTCATTCGTATAGTAGGAAGAAGGATGAAATAATAGTAACAATTTAAAACATTTATTTATACAAAGAATTATATTTAAAACATTAATTTATACAAAGAATCTCGCTCTTAGGCGGGCTAACCATGCCCGAGTGGAAGGGACGCGTGCCTCTCACTCGCTCTCATTATGAGCGCATAACGTGAGCGGAGCGTAACGCAGTTTCTTGAAGTGTCACCCGGCAAACCAATTTATAAGACGTTGTCACGTCAAAAAAAAAATCTAAATGTACTACGTTTAGAACTGTCTCTAAGTTTTAAAATAATATAGAATCTATACGAAATGGCAACAATGCACTTACGCAACCAGCTGAAATAGCATCCGCTTTTAACGATTATTATTTAAATTACAAACCTAAACAACATTGTACAAAAATAAATAGTAACCTTAATCAAAATCTAACACCCAACTCTATGTATCTTATGCTAACGTCGGAAAGTGAAGTAGCGCAACAAATTGTTACTAAATAACACCAATGCTGAAGGATTTGATGAACTCAACACTAAAATAATTAAGGCATGCACTAGTGAATTAAGCGGCATCTTAACGACTACAACTTACCTGATGTTAAACAATGATGTAGTCTACAGTGGGACGCGCCAGCCGAATGTACCGATTCACTCGTGATTACAATTACGAATGACTTTCGGTGAGAAGGTGGCGGTGAAATAAGACTCCTTATGGTTAAACCATAAAGGAGCAACAATTTCGACCCACCCTCTTAAATGGTGTCACCAGACATCGCACCGGAACACGGCAAACTAACTGCTTTTTATTATATAGATTACTTTTATAACAAATAGAAATGATGAAGAAAAATGGCTGGTTTTTTACCTGCCTTAATAGTTTAAGCTTGAAAGCGTAACGGACAGACAGAGTAACATATTACTTTCGCATTTATAATATTAGTAGGGATAAAACATATCTGCAATTTCGGATTAGGTATTATAATGAACAATGTTATATTGTTCTACAAAGCAACATTGTCATAGTTTTAAGAAAACAAACAACGAACAACAGTATTTGTCACACACAGAACTACAAGTAATAACATACCTTATTGCTACAACTTTAGAGTCTATATTTTATCAACAAGGAGTATAGGAAGTTCGTCACACACATTCCATACAGAATTAAATAAAAATGTATTATATACGTGTATAGATAAAATCTATTTTCTAATAACATAGAGTTTAGGTAGTGTTTGAATGAATGGTTTGTGGTTACTATTACAAATACTTAATTTATATTCAAAGCGTGTATTAGTAATGTTGGTTGAATTAGTCATTTCATTTCTGAATCAATGAATCAATTTTTTTTCAAGTCTATTAGACGACAGGTACTGCTACCTTACTCCCAGCCCAACCGGGCTAAAACCGGGCTTTAAATAAAATGGTGCCTAGATTTAATATAGCCAAGCATTGTACAAAATACCAAGCAATAAAAATCTTTAATAAACTACCAGCTGACCTGAAATCCATTGTCTATAACACAAAGTTCTTTAAAATTCGGCTGAAACACTTTTTACTAGAACGATGTTTACATTCAATACATGACTTATGACCAATAATTAAACTAAATTGATAAGACTAAGTCGGAGACTAGTTAGTTCTTCTGCAGATTTCTTCGTTACGGATCTTATGGCCAGCCTACTCAAAGCCAACTTGGCAGTTAAATGGCCCACATGTATTACTCCAGTTATGTGACGAATTTCTACATTGAGAGCTTTGTCTTGACGTATGATGCTAAGTGTAAATCTGGTGATTAAACTTGTAAAGAACAAAACGGCTATTTACAAGGCAACAAAAACAATTAATGTTATCTTGTTCGAGTGTCATCCCAGCGGTGCGTTTGATGTTAAATCTTGTAACGTTATTTTGAACAAATAATCAATATTTAACAGGATATAGCCGGCGGAAAGGGCAAGGCAAACCGTTGAGGTCAGTTGATTTGATACATAACAATAGGTATAATGTCAAATGACATTCTTTTTATGTTTGAAAAGACAAGAATATGTGACAAGTATTTTCTTTTACAATTGAACAAATCTTAGAAGTACCTTTTGACGTTTCACTGTTTTCTATTAAATTAGCTTTACAGAGGCGTAATTTACACTATTTTTATCAGCTTTCCTGTAAAACAATTCAATTATGAAGCTATTTTATTTTAACATAACATAAACAATTTTCATACAAAAAATAAAATTCTAAATGTAGGTACTGTTTAGAACTGTCAAACGGTACTTCTTAGATTTGATGGACCGTAATGTTAGAATTTATGAACTGCACCGTTGTTGGTTCGGTGGAGTCCCGGTCACAAGCTTGGCTCCGCATTTAAATATAAGCCATAACTGTATTTGTAGTTTTCTTACACAAGGTACCTAAAAACAAAAGCAATCTCAATCCCATATTGTATTAAAAAAAATTGCAAGATTTCATTCCAATTCGTTAAGCCGTTTTCGCATAAAGTATTGATAAAGATACTTTTGAATGAAATGCAAGTAAAGTGCAAGCCGCACACTGTCCATCAGTCCTAATAATTACGAAAACTAAAACAGGTAATGAACTAGTTTTAATATGGTGTATTGATTATGAGTCCAAGAGACAAAAGTGCCGTGTGTCGATTTAAGAAAAGAGTGGTAGGTACGGCGGGCCTAAACTCCACTATCTTCGTGAACGTAAGTTTCCAACATTACAGTGCAGTATGGTTTCCTTTTAGTAAATTACCATTAAATATTATTACCTACGTAGAATTTCAAATTTTATTTTGTTTTTAAACACTTACAATAATAAGTATTCAGACTATCTATACTACTATATGACGGGGCGGTGGCGTGGTCGGTAAGATGCTTGCTTTTCACGCCGCAGGTCGTGGGTTCGATTCCCACCCGAGACAAACATTTGTGATGAACATTTGTGTTTGTGTCGAGTCTGGGTGTAAATATCTATTATATGTATATATTTACAAAAGAAAATTATTATATGTACAGTATACATATACCAGTTATCTGGTTTCCATAACACAAGCTCTGCTTAGCTTGGGACCAGATGATCGTGTGTGTTAATGTCCCAGAATATTTATTTATTTTATTTATCGATACTTATAGCCATGAAAATCGAATCAATCTTTTAGTATTACTGTGTCCCCTGATGGTATTCAAACCGACGTCCTTACCGCGAGTACTCTACGTATGACACACGCAAACATTCTGAAAACTAAAATGACCGCGCAGAATATTTCATTGTAACGACGCGCGGCGCGGGAATCTATGACAGGTACAGACACGGTACAAGTTAGTATTTGGTAGAGGTACTAGGTACAAAATAAGAACGAATAACACCCCTATCTTTCGTCAGCGGTAAAAAAAATATGTTCAATTAGTAACTCTAGCAGAGTTGGATGGCCACCAAACCATTCTGAGCATGAAAACTTTTTTTGAACTTAACTGCTTTAAGCCAGGATCAACAGCGATGCTGTGATGAGACTCGGAAGTAGCTAAGTATCTGGTTATCTACATAGAACTACAGTTATTACACATAGCATACAGGATCAGCAATCTGAAGTGGCAGTGGACTGGCCATAACTGTTGAAGACCTAATAACCGCAATATTTTCTTAAATTTACGCGAATATCACACATTGACATAAAACTATTTTATTCTTTTAGTCTTTTCTTTTATCTTCTTTAAATCGTCGGGACCTAAAATCTAAAATAAACCGCGATAAAATTCGTTATTAAATAGTTTCTTTTCTTTTTTTTTATTCTTCGGTAGGCTGGCGCTTGACCACAACTTTCCTGATGTTAAGCAATGATGTAGTCTACGATGGAAAGCGCCAGTCAAGTATACCGATTCACTCGTGATTACGAATGATTATCGGCGAGAAGGTGGCAGTGGAATGAGCCTCTTTAAGGTTAGTAACCTTAAAGGAGCAACAATTCCGACCCACCCTCTCTGCATGGTGTCACTAGACATCGCATCGGAATACGGCAAGGCTGCTTGACGGTGCGGCTTTGTCTGGTGGGTGGTCACTAACCACGGCCGAAGCCACCACTTGATTGTCACCTGATTTGCACCACCCAGGGACCACGGACGAAAGTGACTCAACCCCCCCCCCTTCACCTTCTTTCACTTCTTTCTATTTTCTTCTTCTTTTCACTTCTTTCGTTGACCCTGAATCACGTCATCAACACTGTTTATAAAGTTAGCTATCATATGACTCAGTATATTTATGTATTTATATCGTGTAGTAATTAATTTCATTGATATTAACTATAGCTATCCTTTCTAAATTGTTAATAAATTGTTTATCAAACATACCATTCACTGGTATGCGAGCTTTATGCTAATTTGTACCAATAAGTATTTATTACAAATGTAGCTTTAATATTTTATCTGTGGGCAAAAAATATGGCGTCGTGTTTTAGAATTTATTTATCTGTGATGTTTTGCGATGGTCTATTACAAGTTTTTACCGCGCTTTTTGCTATGTGAAGATGTATATAATTATGAGTTAATATTATAATATATATAATAAAGTACCTTTTGTTGTTGATGTTGTTAATTAATGACTTAGGTACCTTGATTTTTTATATCTGCAAAGTTTTTTTTTATAAACTAACTAGCTTCCGCCTGCGGCTTTGCCCGCGAAATTCATCTCACTAATCTTGTTTCTCCATACAAACTTTGGAACCCCGTTTCACCCTTTTAAAGGGTGAGTTTTGAAAAATCCTTTCTTAGTGCACCCCTAGACCCCATAATTAACATATGTGCCAAATTTAGAGTCTCCAGACTCAGTGGTTTGGGCTCTGTCAGTCAGTCAGTCAGTCAGTTTCTTCTTTTGTATATTTATAAGATAGAAGATAGAGTTGCTCTTGACTACATGCCTGATGTCAGCAATGATGCAGTCTCCGATGGGACGCGCCCGCCCAATATACCGACTCCCTCATGGTTACGAATGATTTTCGGAAATGTCCATATTCCCGCAGTGTGACGCCAGGCGCCAAGGTTGCCAAAAGATCAAACCTGCTTATGCCTATTAAAATTGTAATTTGTTTGTATGTATTTAAAAAAAAACATAGTTATTTAAACATTATCACCAACCATTAAGTATTCGTAAAAAATATGAAATTATTTATTATTGTTAAAGTAATCTAAAAATTATGTAGGTATATAAAATATGTACTAGAAGTCGCATAATATGTAGTGTTACGGCATGAGACCGATGCGATGACTGCGATGAGAGATAAGTGAGCTATGCGATGTCTATACGTATCTGGTCTGTGGGTTACACTAACATTTTAAATGGGACCACCTTTTCTAAATAATGTGATTTTTAATAAACCTGAGCTCGTTTTAATGAGATAGATTAGACTTAGAGATAGTACAATCTAGTTTATAGATTAAAACAATATTAAGTATCTTGTATTTCTATATATTTGTCTATTTACGCCTATTTACCTATTTTATTTAGAATTCTATATAATATTAATATTGAAAACACTATTAAGATCATCTAAAGGTGATAATTTTGAATTCTTTACAGACTAAATATTTACTAAATGTCTACTAATGAATGTAAATGGCGGGAAAAAATGTCTATGGTATTTAATTAGTTTTTTTTAAATTAGTCATTTGAATTACTTATTGCAATAATAAATTTCTAGTAATTTTAGTAATCCTTACTAATACTATAAATGCGAAAGTATTTGTGTCTGTCTGTCGTGCTTTCACACCAAAACTACTGAATCGATTTGATTTTTTTTTTATTCTGTTATAGGCTTGCGCTTGACTACAACTTGCCTGATGTTAAGCAATGAGGTGTCTACGATGGGACGCACCCGCCCAATATACCGATTCACTCGTGATTACAAATGATTTTCGGTGGGAAGGTAGCAGAGGAATGAGGCTCCTTAAGGTTAAAAACCTTATAGGAACAAAAATTCCGATCCACCCTCGTAAACGGTGTCACCAGACATCGCATGGGAACACGGTTTGCCCTATGTGCGTTGAGGGTTTGTCTGATGGGTGGTCACTAATCTCAGCCGAAGCCTAATATAGGCCGACCGTTTAACTCGCGTATCGCCATCTGAGGCACAAAGTAATAAAACATTAATTAAATCTCTTAAAGAACTATTTAACCACAGATAAAAGTAATGTAAGACTATTCGTCACTAATATCCATATCGCTTCAATCATCATCACTGTCTGTGCAGCTTGAGGAGTCAGAATCTTGGCGATAGGCGATACGCGAGTTAAACGGTCAGCCTATACCAGTTAATTACCAGTAAACATAATTACCAGTTGAATGATTGTAACCTGATTTGCACCACCCGGGGACCACGTGTGGGGATTCAGATAAAAGGTGCACTCCCACGGACGAAGGTGAATCCGCCCCCAAAAATTTGGCATAGAGATCATTTGAGACCCGGTAAAGGATAGAAGCAGTTGTTCTGTGTTGTGTTCGAACTCCGGGCGTTACATATTTTTTATGAAACAAATATGGTATAAGGGTGCGTCCACATCTGGCAAATATGCCGCGAATGCGCAGCTCACGAGCTGCCCGCGTGCACGCCTTTACACTAGCCGTACCAAACCATTGTCATGACTGCACGCGCGCATCTCGCGGTCAGCTCGCAAACGGCTCGCGAGCTGCGCATTCGCGGCACATTCGCCAGATGTGGACGCACCCTAAGACTTAAACATAACCGGGGAAGCTGTGGTATTTACCCCTGCTTACTCCTTACAAGCCTGAAATTAAAGGTACTTACTTCTTTATGGAATGTTGTACTCTATTTTGAAAGTTAGCAAGTACACTCAGCTTAATAAAAAGTTGATTAAATTAAACATTCATGTTGACTTAACTTCACAATTAAGTTTAGTATGTATGTATGTAGGAATGCAACTATAAAACCAATACAAACCGTGAAATGTCATTGAATTATTCATATGTTTAGCTGGTGAAAAAAAATGCATTAAGTTATACGTAGGTTGGTACAGTCAGCAAAACAATAGGAATGTCGACAAGGTATGAAAAATCGTATTTTAGTTAGTTCGTCAGTGAGATTATAAAAAAAATTATGATACATATTTTTATAATAGAAATGAAATGATATCTATATATATATAAATGAATCCCTATTTCTCTTGGTCGCGCCATCACGCGTGAACGGCTGAACCGATTTCGCGAATTCTTTTTTTTATATTTTTTGAAGGACAGGGATGGTTCTTACGCAGAGAAAAATTAAAAAAATAACTACAGTCCATCAAATCTAAGACGTACCGTTTGACGTTTCACTGTTTTCTATTAAATTAGCATAATAGAGGCGTAATTCACACTATTTTTATTAGCTTTCCTGTAAAATAATTGAATTATGAAGCTATTTTTATTTTAACATAACATAAACATTTGATGGACTGTAATCTCCGAAACGGCTAGACAGATTGAGAATCGGTCGTAATCTATTTTCGGACCCGGTAGGTGGCATTGCTTTACCGGGCAGGACGACGTCTGCAGGGGTCCAGATAAGAGTAACTATTGAACCATCTCGTTAGCTACACTATCATCGCTAAAGTTCTCAATAGACAACAGGACGCGCGTTTAAATCAATTTTTGCAATTACATAATGCACAGTTTGGCTTTCGTGGCGACCTCTGCACAGAAAGCGGTATTCTCGGACTTCAATTAAATTAAAATAAAATTAATTTATTGCAGGTAACAATGAACCCATACAATTTAAAATTAATAATGAAAAAATAAATAAAATGTAAATAATATATAAATGAACGTCGCTCTACCCAGCACTGCATATGACATGTCTGCCACAACAGTGCCGGATATAGTGGCAGTCCACACGATCTGCAATCATCGCCAGGACGGCATTAGAGCTGGCTCTCACTCTGCGCACCAGGGACGCGCACCTCTTACGTATAGTTGCGTGGAAGCAATCGGTTCGCGCCGCTGCCAACATTCCTGATGCGCTGCAGAATCGGTGCATACAGTGCAATATTATACAACTCGACGTACACCACTCTATGCTTGTTTCCTAGATCTGTCGCGTGCCTTTGACCTCGTATCATATGATATCATGTGGAACAACTTACGAGATAGAAAAGTACCCGCTGAACTGTTAAGTGTCCTCGAGTATTGGTACCACCACCAGATAAACAACGTGAGATGGGTCGATAAGCTCTCAGCGCCGTACAGCTTGTACTGTGGTATTAGACAAGGTGGATACCTTGGCCAAACTTTTTAATCTCTATGTAAACGACCTGATTGTTGAGCTCAGTAGTAAGAAAATTGTCGCATTGATGACGTCAGCATCAATAATATCAGTTATGCTGACGACATGGTCCTGAACCCAACGGTCGAGGCGTTAAGGGAGTTGCGGGCCTGCTGTGAGTCATATGCTCAGAAGCATAATAATAATAATAATAAAATATCTTTATTGTTTCACAACAATGTTCCTTATAACTAGTTGTTGAAGCCTCCTTTTAAGCAAGTAATGCTTGTGTTAGGAGACTCCGCTCTCCCTTTATAAATAAGTATTGTGTGAAGCAATTAGGTATTATCCTACGTAAGAAAAGAAAAACAACAAAACAAAAATAAAAAAAAATAAAAGTAAAAGTAAACAAATTAAAAAAATGTGTGTGTGTGTGTGTGTGTGTGTGTGTGTGTGTGTGTGTGTGTGTGTGTGTGTGTGTGTGTGTGTGTGTGTGTGTGTGTGTGTGCGTGTGCGTGTGCGTGTGTGCGCGCGCGCGCGCGCGCGCGTGTGTGTGTGTGTGTGTGTGTGTGTGTTTGTGTGTGGGTGTGTGTGGGTATGTAAGTTTTATTCTAGTAGAGCCTCAGTGTCATCGTATGTAAGAGATTTGATCCATTTGGTTACTTCTTTTTTACATTGATATAGTTTTTTATTGTGTATATAAGTTACTTTATTAAATCTGTTGTACAATTTAGCTGAGCGTTTATTATACTGCATGCTAGCAAACTTGGTTTTGGTTTGGGGAACATGTGATATTATGTCTCTCCTTCTTTTTGTGGGATGGCTAGGTGTATAGGGCAATGATCTGTGCATTTTAAGAATGGTTTTTAATATATATAATTTTCTAATGCTAAGTAATTCGCTAATTTGGTACAAGCTGTGTGTAGGATAACTTTTGTTTTTAAAATACATAATTTTTATGAGACCACGCTGGCTGCGTTCTAGCTCTATGATTTTAGTCTTAGCAGCACCACCCCATATAGGAATACAGTACGCTAAGACAGATTGCACTAGTGCCAGGTAAATTTCATTTAGTAAGTTTCTAGAATTGTTTTTTTTAGACTCAACATTTTTTGGTACAATATGTCTCAACGTTCTGAATATCCAACATAATTTCCTTACCCTTGCGGCCATTTGATTTAAATGGGGGTACCAGCTAAGATTTTCATCTAGGGTGATGCCTAAGTACTTGGTGTGGGGGACTTGAGTTAGTGTGGGACAAGAGAAACAGTTTGATGAGTTACCACAAGTATGAACTCTTAAATTCAGGGCTGAAAGTGGTTTTGTGCGAGATGATATGTAAAAACATATGTAATTTGTTTTGTCTGTGTTTAATGTTAGTAAGTTGTTGCCGAGCCAGCAAGCAACTTGAGCCATACCTTGTTCCGCGTCACGTACAACCTCAGACCAGGAGTTTCCAGAAAAAACGATTGCAGTATCATCTGCGTATGCGAACACATTTGCGTTTTTTAACTTAAGGTTACAAAGATCGTTTATGTAAAGCAGAAGCATGGCCTGGTATATAATGTGGCAAAGAGTGAGTACTTTGTCTTTGTGACCGGCGGTGGTAAATGCCTAGAGTACGTACCTGTAATTAATCTAAATGCCATTGAACTAAATCGCATCTATCAGTTGAAATACTTAGGACATTACGTTACTGCTGACCTCAAAGATCAGGTGGATATTGAGAGGGAGCGTAGGGCGCTGGCAGTCCGATGTAATATGGTGGCGCGAAGGTTTGCACGTTGTAGCAAGCAAGTTCCAAAGCTTACTGTCAAATTACACGTGCAGCCTTTAGACTAACTATGCGCAGCGGGCTGTCAGCGCTTTACGCGTCCAATACAACAACGGATTCAGGATGCTGATGGGGCTGTCTCGTTTCTGCAGTGCGTCTGGTATGCTTGCTCATGTTGGCATTGATAGTTATCATGCCATCATTAGAAAAAAGTCTGCTTCGCTGCTCTGTAGACTGCGAGCCAGCTCCAACTCCATCCTGAACACCATAGCATGGAGAATCGACTCTCAATGGTTACTAGGATTTGTTCGTAGATGTATCTCGAATAATTACCTACCTAGTGACAAAATAAATGTTTTTATAACTGTTATAATTTCATTTATCTTACTAACATAGCTTTAAGATCTGTTTTCTTTTTACTAACACTATATGGATGTAACTTGTCCAAAATAAATGTTAAAGTTATGAAGCGGGCGTGCATTACGTCATACAGAGGTAAAAAACTTACCTAAGCGCGACACTTTACTTCCACCTTTATTCTGCGAACTGCCAAGTTGTGGAATTCATTACCGGCATCTCTGTTTCCCTATAGCTGGTTTCCTCTCGATGTTTCCCTTAGCCGATATTGAGCAACAGCTATGAATCACACACAAAGACGCACGACCGGGAATCGAACCCGCGACCTTATATTTCTTACTACATATCATGCCCAGCAGCGGTATAGAAAGTAGCCTTCCTCAACAAATGGGTTATCTAACAGTGAAAGAATTTTTCAAATCGGACCAGTAGTTTCTGGGATTAACGCGTTCAAACAAACAAACCAACTCTTCAGCTTTATAATATTAGTAATATACATAGATTGCGGCACCATAGCTATTAAACTATTTAATGTTTTTGATCATTGGTTTTGCCAAAGCAGATTTGATCGAGTGTTCTAAGCATGGAAAGTCTTCCAAGAGTGTGATAAAAGGAGACGTTCAAAAAATGTATAGAGACTGGGATTAAAATAATTGTAAATTTGAACAGCAATCTGAGTTACATAGGTTAATAGAGCATAATTAATTAATTTTTTTTTGTGTATTTATAATAATTTTACACCCTCCCGTTTTTTTTAAATTAAAATTGAAATTAAGAATCCTTAATGCAATATTATGATTATTGCAATTGGCAACCCCATGGCCAAATGACAATTGAGCAACCAAAAAAATTAAAATTATTTAGAACGCTGTCAATCAAACTGATCAATGACAATGACATCATGACGTTTCCCGTAATTATATTTTTTTCCACGCGTTTTGTTATTACACTTATAAGATAACAAATATTTTTCGTCATAATTAAATTAAACTGCAGCTAGAATAATATTACAAGAAAAAAGTACTCTAAAAGAATGCAATTATTGACGTGATTGCAATATTTATACTGCTTAGGAAACGGATAATTAAAGGTAATGTGCGTTTTGTTTTCTATTACATTTTTTAGATCTTTACAAAAATGGCTGCTCCTAAAATTCGTGTTTAGTTAAATTCGAACAGCTTATTAAATAAGCTTTCCAATGAGGCATTGGTGTTCAAAATTCTATCCCACTCTTGACCTCTCCTTTATGATGATTAAAATGTTTGTCTAATACCGATATCTACCCGTGCGAAGGCGGGGCGGGCCACTAGTTTTTAATAAATAGTGATTATGTGAACACGCCGATCGGACTTGACACCACTGCGCCACCGTTACTGTACTCGAGTTATACAAAACAAAAGGCGATTGTGCAATAACTGGTAAACATAATGTTGCCTTTCTAATACTCTTGTTTGTTATTTCTTTGATATTTATCTGTTTGTACTACTAAGTTATTTGCAACAAAGATCTACTTGTTTTAATCTATCTGGTACTTGCGTCAATTTTTTATTGAGTGACTGAGGGGTTATCGTCATGAGGCTAAAAGGTTATCGTGTTTGGCTAACCTCCGGTGACGGATCCAAATATACGCTAAAAATGGTTATTAGGTACATCAGCGACAAAAGTTGATAAACATATTTAGACTTCAGTGTTTTAACGATAATTCAAAACTGTGAGTGTTCGTGTACAGCGATTTTTTTATACCTTGTTGTCAAAATAAAATAAAACGTCAAAATTGTTCTCTCCAACATTTATTGGTCGAAAAATAAATAAAAACTTTGGATTTTAACAAAGGCCCAAAATCGTACAAATAAATACCTACAGGGGCTACTCTTAGATTAATAACATATTTACAAATTTACCAATTATTTATTATTTAAGTACAATCAAACCAAATATAGTTACCAATTTTTACAGATCATTTCACTTGCGAGATTAAGGATTGGCTTATTACGTATCACTATAGAAATTGCTATGCTATTAAAATTCCCTAAAACTGTCTATTTTACTGCTCTACGTTCTTTTTATCACGCTCATTTGGTGTAAAATTAGGCATGCATTTGAAATAATGCTAGAATCGTAGTCTAAATTTTTTATGATTATTAACAGGCTGTTAAAGTTGCCAGCAAAAACATTAGTGTCAGTCTATACATATTTATCATTTTATCATAAATCTAGCACTATTGCAATTGCTTATAAATCAATCATGACGTGGAAACTAGCGACACGACCGAAATGTATTTAAGCAAGTAAAATAGACAGAAGGTGGATAAAAATCCATCTGAGAGATATTCACTAAAGGCAAAGTTAGAGCAATCTCGATTGTTATAATGATACGTAATAAGTCTAATTAGTTGAAAAGTTGTAGAGCTAAATTTTGAATGATATCTACTTAATGACATTAGATAAAACGCAAATTTAATTTTTGTTTATGAAAAAGTTAAAAAAAATTAACTTATTTTGAAAAAATATTTAAAATTCTTCACTTGTCTAATAACACCAGGCTAGGCTTGTAACTAGACTAGTAACAAAGTTATAACATTTTCTTGAAATATACTTTACACGCTCGGCAAAGTTACACGCAAGAAAACAGTTTGCAAGCACAGTAAAATTTATTTTAAAACTAATTCACAGTAAGTATAACCCTTGTTACTGTGAATAAGTTTTACTAGATTTTTTTCTGCTTGTATTATGTTTTGTGCGAGTCAAACACACAGTAACTCTACAGCAGCATGTCAAGTATTCTCAAATTTTATTTGTTCGCAAACTTTTCAACTAATTATATCCTAAATTCAAGTTTTACACAAAGTCTTATTATAGTCATTAATAGTGCTATTAAATTATTTAAAAATATAAATAATTCACAGTATTTTTAATATAACTAAATATATACCAATTTACAACTGAATTATTTAATATTTTTAACAAAATGCTTAAAATAACAGATTATTTTTAGTAACCTGTTATTTTAACGTTATTGAAAGCGTTATGACTATGACAGCACAATTAATAACAGAAATGTCAGACACATGTGACTTACAATTTCGATAACAATTTTAATTTACAATTCGTCCCATATTTCAGGTAGATAGGCAGAGGTATTGTTCAAACATGGACAGTTTTTTTATATATGCACCACAGATTGAAAATATTTTTGTAGTAACATTTAACTTGACACAGAACATGTTTAAATGTGTTCTATACAAGAAGCTTAAATGTAACACTGGAGATTACAATGCAAAGAGTCTTGAAGACAAAAAATATAGCCTTGCATGAAGACTCTTCTGTTTGTAGCCAACTTTCTTCAGAGTAATTATTTTTTTATTTTAAATTTGGATGTCGTGGCCCCACCATGACCTGATCAATTCTATTATAGCTACGACATAAATACTAGGGATAATTAAAAACGGTATTATAGTAAGTCTAAAGATAGAGAGAGAGAAGAATACATAAGTTGCTTAGTGGTTATGTTTTTCTCCAGTGTTATACAAAAGCTTCTTGAATTTATGATAAAAAAATAAAAAGAGTTCGTTCAACAACCAACCTCCACCTCCTACCGAATTTACAAAAAAGTTATTCCAAAATCAATTTACAATATGGCCGCTATTTATAATAATTACAGCATTAACAATACTTATGAATGCAAAATATAATATAATACACTAACAGTAATACCGTATTCTACAACCTATTCAGTATCTCTAAATGGGTTTTGTTGATATTTTTATTACTTATAAATTAATAGGTACCTATCCGACAATTTATTGTAACTAGATATTAGGCAAAATAAAATTATTAGGCCAGTGATTCATTTTTAAATAAATTTACAGAAAATTCATTATTTTTTATTTAAAAATATCTGCAGAACCCACTGAGTTACAATTAACGCACTTTTTATTAATATCCATTTTTTAGGAAATTTGAAAGTTTTTGAATATTTATCAATTTTAGGAATTCTCGATAATCGATCTAGTGACTATAGGTTTAGAGTCTAATTTACTAATTCTAAGATTAGTTATTTTACAAAAATACCTTTAGAACAGTAAGAGGTAGCTCAAGCACAATTTTTATTTCTAACTTTCATTATTATTAAAAAATTAAGTACATTAAAAAGTATTTATAAAAAAATTAAGTACAAAATATTGCAATAATTAAATAATAAAATTAAAACTATACGCAATTGCTAATAGCACCAGTAAATATTTTAGCATGGAACCTTTACTTTGAATATAGAACACGGAACAGCAAGAACGCAATTTTAAAAACGTTGAAAGAATCGATTTACCTACAAAATGGCGGATGGTACATTTTAGGTTAATTGAAAATGTGTGTAACAAATTCTTAACAATTATTTACGAATCTTTAATCTGTAACTAGTAGGGAAATAGGAAAGTAGTTTACGTGTAAATGTACTACGAATTTCGATATATTTTTAGAGAAATTACTCAGAGTTCAACGGTCTTGCTGTAAGAATTAAACAAACAAGGAAAATAGGTCACGCAACATTTAGATTTTACAACCTTTTCTGAGCAAACAAATATTTTATCAGTTCCATTGAAGCTTTACTTGTTATAAAACTGAATTATTGTTTTTACAGTACGATTTCACGAAATTGGCGCCTAATTCTGTAGTATTTTCATTAAATTTTAACGCACTTTGGTAAATTTCGTACGTATCTAATTCTAGTTCTTCTGAGTTCTAATGTCGTTTTTTTTATCTCAGTCCAACATTATTACATTTATGTTGAAGAGTACCAATCAACGTTTTGAAGCCAATTCTAAATTTCAAAAAGGATCAAGAGAAGGCAAGTTAGACGACCCGCAGAAGTGGCACTGTTTAATGTTCTAAAACGCCAAATTTAGTGTACCGGACCACAAAAATATATAAATCACCTTAAACTATCATGTTTTAGGTAAATATTTAACAATTATTAACAAGTAAAACTCCTATGATGATTTTGATAAAACCAGGCACAATTCATAGGACTGAAACTCCAAACCATGTCACTAGATGATTAATATTTTAGTATTAACTAGCGTAAAGGAAATTTGTCACAGATAATATAATTTAGGCTTATACAATATCAATTGGTCTAAAATATTTTCCAATCAAACTTTTTATATTAATGACATATTTTGTTGTTTTAACACACAACAATTTGATGTTGTAAAATATCAAATTCCTGGTTTTCGATTAAATTAAAATTCTGCTAAGTCATTTTCTTTTACCATTAAAATTAAATTAAAATATTAATTTATTGCACATAAAATATTGTCACCATAAAAAATGCTTGGAAAATATTTTATAATATTTTTTAATATAAATTTATGTCTTCAATATAAGCTAGCGGACTGTTTTCTGAGATTCAGCAAATGAGGTTTTATTATAGAGCACATTACCTCGCGTTATTATAAGAGGCGGCAAGAATAAAAAAAAACACTTATACTCATTTTAAACAGATTATTGAACATTGAACATTAAAGTGCAGATAAAAATGATTTCAGGAGTAAAAAAACACACCAATTGCGATTTATTAACATAGGAAGCTGTATGTTGCTCGAAACGCAAGCAAATATTAATAAAATAATGTGCATTCTTCTCCTAATTTGGTAATAACCATGCTGTTTAGCATGTCGGTCTGTATCTTTAAAATAAAGTGAACGGCACAGTATCTTGGCACTTAAATTTAACTTACTGTATTGATTTTATATATGGTTTCATATTTGTCGGTTATTTTCTCGGAAAACAGCCAAATACTGTTTGCTTATGTTACATCAAAAGCTAAGGAACCAAATCAGAACCTTGCCGTTAGCATTTAGACTGGAATTTTGCTGTCTTCGGAAAAAGGAACTGACAAAACAACACGATTTAAGTGCGAAAAAACTGTAAATAGTACCTATTACCAACAAGTATTTTATTTTTGCCGTCTCTAGTAACTAGTAACGCTTACATTCCGTGCTCTATGGTTTATTAACAATTATAACGCGATAATGACTAATCTAAGTACACAGCACAACTAATTGAAACCTAATCAGAGAGAATACTAAGAAAAAATGCTTGTTCACGACTGAGTTTCATACTATATTGGGTAATTCGACGAATCATTATGCAACATGGCGCTTACTGTGAAGCTCTATGGAATCGCGGATCAGATGATAAAAACATTAAAAAAAAACTAAATGTTCAGATTATCACGGCAGCAATAATAAAATAATAATAGAATGCTCTACGTATGACAGAAAAAATGTTAACAACAATTTTATTACCTAAAATGCGATAAAAACCCTTGGGATCCCATCGATCAATGGCAAAATTATCTATTTCATAGTTGATCAATGATGGATCGATGATGAATCAATCAATAAGATTATTACACGAGTAAGTAATGGCGTTCAAACTGGTTCTCAAGATATCCAGATTGACTTAACAAATTAAAAAAAAAACTTTTTGGGCTCGTTGCTCGCCTGTTTTTAACCAATGATAGAAAAAGAGAAATGTTATAAGTTAGTGTATATGTGTACATGTAAGTTTGTTGCCGCGTAGCTTGGTCTTAATAAATGGAACGATTTGATGTATGTACAAAAAAAATGTAAAACATGAATATTTAGAAAAAAGAAACAATTAAGCACGACGTTTTTGTGGCTTTTTAATAATTCCGAATATTTAGGCCATTATAAGCACTGGACCTCTACTCTTGCGCATCAGGATGAACAGCGACGTTATGAAGAGACTCGGGATATGAACCCGCGAAGTCTCGAGACACCTAAACCGTCTTAAATCAAAAAGATAATTGGAGTCGAAAAGATAGATTGTTAGCTATAAGCACTGCATAGTATGGCATCCCAATTCGTTACACTCGAACATTGACCAGTAAAGTCGCGACAAATTTCACGCTCTTCGATTTAACCAGTTCCTCTTACGAATTCAGTGATCTGAGACCTTGTGCAACTCTTGATTTTAATACAATGGACAATTGTAACTGTTCAGTAACTAATTGAAAATAAATATAGTTAGTACTTTTTTTTAATTTACTCGAATATCACAAATTGAAATAAAACTATTTTGTATTTGATTTTATCTCGGTTTATTTTTTTATTTTTATTACTGGGATTTATCATTGGGATTTAAAATCTAAAATGAACCGCGATAAAATCCGTCATAAAATAGTTTTATTTTAATGAAAACAAAGATAATGATATACTGCTGTCAATATACTGCTGTCAATGAAAAAGGGATATCAGAATTTTTTTCGTAACTGAGAATTGGGATTCACAATTTTTACAGATTCCGATAATGTAATGTAATGTAATCTTCAACAATCTTCTTGGTCCTATTAAAGAAATTACTAAAAACAAATTTAAAATAATTATAAAACTATATTATTATTATCATTACTATTACAAGTCGTCATTTTTTATTCATTTATTTTTATACGCATCCCGCACCAGTATGTTTGTTACCAACCTACAATTTCTGTGATATGAGCCGGTGGCGTGGTCGGTAAGATACTTGCTTTAAACACCGTTCGTGGGTTCGATTCTTACCCGAGTCAAACATTTGTGTGATGAACATGTCTGTTTGTGTCGAGTCTGGGTGTATATATCTAAGTATATATTTACAAAAGAAAAATATTTTATGTATAGTATACACCAGTTATCTGGTTTCCATAAAACAAGGTCTGCTTAGCTTGGGACTAGATGTCCGTGTGTGTTAATCATCATTCCCCTTGCATTTTTCCCATTTCTAATGGGGTCGCAGTCTAACCTGATGCGGCTAGCTACCAGAATTATACGAGCGACTGCCATCAAACCTCGAAACCCGTAGGGAACCAGTAGCCGAGATGGTTAGACCAGGTGTCAGATTATATTGGCTTCTGACTGTAACGATTGTCATAGATGTGTTAAATAACAACCGTGTGTGTTAATGTCCCAGAATATTTATTTATTTATTAATTATTTAATAATTTGGTGTTTTCCAATTTCAACTAACCGTGAAAAGTGAGGAAAATCAAAACAACTAGTTTACAATATCAATAACTTTTATTGTTATTCAATTCATATTTATCTTACGGTATAAAATACTGTTAATCTTTAAAATAACGGACTCCGTATTAAATTGGATTGTTTCCGAATGCGAAATAAACCAAATAAATTTTAATAGTCTACGAAATTTTACGAATTCGTAACGCGATTTGATTTTAAATCTACTTCTACAAAATGTTTGGTACAATAATTACGGTGGTCCAATGGAGCAAAATGACTTTTCTAGAATATCTACACAATTTAATGAAGCTAAATTTCTATGTAAAAACGAAGGTTAAGTAGTAAAATTAAGTTTAATAATGTAAAAATTTTGTATGGAACTTTGTAAAACCAAACTTTCGGAATCGTTCGATGAACGGCATTCCTTTTTTTTCCAGGTGGTTTTCTTATGCGGATGTCCAAACCCAATCGGCCGGAAGGGCCTTTAGAAGACGGTCGAACCGATTAACTGCCATGAGGGCTCTCCATGTGGGGACGGACCTCGGCTCAGGACGTTGCCGGACACTAGTTTGAGCGGATCGGGGATAAGGCTCCACCTATCACGTGTGTTATTCACCTTTTCCTACACCTTCTGAGTAATGCTGACGCGACCTAACCAAGACCAACGACTATACCGATTTAAACACTGTTAGAACTTCATAATTATAGTAGTCCGTAATATAAAATAAACTTAGACAGCAGTTTTTATAGCAATTAAAAATACATAACCTAAAATAAGTTAGTAAAATGAATTTCAAAATGGCTCCCAAAAATAGAGATTGAGTATTTGAAAACGAATTAAAAAGTTCGCTTAAAATTTTATGTTTCAAAGTCGAAATACAGAAAATATTTATCGATTTTTTTAAACTACGTTTTGATTTTAATTAGGTGGGCCGATATTGAGCTTGAATATTATGAATTAAGGCCGTCTCTCAACTTGTAAGATAGTTGAGAAAAGACCTGTGCCCAGTAGTGGGACATTATAAAGGGTTGAAGTGATCATTATATTGACCTTTATTTTTTATTCTGCTATGTTAGGGACCTATAGAGACTCAGTTCTTTATATTATATCCGATTTCAGGTCAAACATTGTATTAAACTAATTTACTTTCAATAGCGACCGTAGTAAACTAAAAGTAAAACGTTGTAGTTAAAAATAACTGTTCTCTCGACTTCGCTTGTCTTTTTAACAAAGCATCTAGTCTTTTGATCTCACAATTAACTGGATTGCCTCATTTATTTAAAAAAACGCTCATTATATTGAAATATGTGTCCCCAAATGGTTTGGTCATGTGGATAGGATGGATGATAGACGATTGACGAAAGGTATATCATCGTGTATATATACATCACCGTGTATATAATATGCATTACCGTGTATATAATATGCATCACCGTGTATATAATATGCATCACCGTGTATATAATATACACACCGTGTATATAATATACATCACCGTGTATATAATATACACGGTGAAGGTGAGTCGAAACGCTGGGAGAGAACGCCCTAGGAGGACATTAGCTGATCTCATCAGTGATGTTAAAAGGGACAGGTGCGTAGCACTCACAACCGCATATATGACCAGATGTATGAACATAAGTGAGGCTAAGGAAGTATGTTTAGATCATAGCAAAAGCGCTCTATAGTCTCTGAATATTAAATGAAATAATATTAATAGAGTGGGGCATTAACACACTCAGCTATCTGATCCCAAACTAGTAATATACTATAAATAATTCTTTTCATTTGTAAATACATACTTATTATAGATAAATTACACCCAGACACAGAAAAAATTATCGTGCTCACCACACAAAGATTTGTCCTGGGTGGGAATCGAACAGGGCGGGTCGCTAGTAAATAAAAAATCGCTTAGTTTCGGATGAGGGGTATACAAGAACACCAGAAGATAGGGGCTTCCAAAAACAAGACGGAGTGACGATATTCGGCTAACACTAGCACCATACTGGACCAGAGTTCCAGAAGATCGAGCTCATGGACAGCTGGAGGAGGCCTACGCAAAGAGGCACGCCGAACTGCAAGATATATTGTGAGAGATAAAATCCATAGAACTAAAAGTTAACTAAAGAAAATAAAAGAAAAGAAAAAGGAAATAAAAAAAATTGGTTGCCTGTAAAGTCGGTATACGGGCGAAAGTTTTACGTGACAACGACTTTGAGTGGTAAAATAATTTTAATGTGAATATTCATTCGTATAGTAGGAAGAAGGCGCGTGCCTTTCACTTTTTATGTCTGTCTCTCTCGCTCTTAGGCGGGCTAACCATGCCCGAGTGGAAGGGACGCGTGCCTCTCACTCGCTCTCATTGTGAGCGCATAACGTGAGCGGAGCGTAACGCAGTTTCTTGAAGTGTCACCCGGCAAACCAATTTATAAGACGTTGTCACGTCAAAAAGGGAATAAAAGGGCTATATTATTATTATTAAGTTTCTGATGAAACTGACAGAATTACTGAGTCAAAATGTAATTATCGTCCAATAATTTCCTTCACACGATATACTTTTTATCCTCAAAGTCAATTTTGAAGTGAGGACAGAATAATTACGTAAGTTGTATGTAGGTACAGTCATCTACAAAAATTGTTTAACAGATTCTATATTACAAAATTACAACCTATAAGATTCCATAAATAAGTGTCATGAACGGAGAAAAAGATCATCTTCTTATTGGTAGTTTAAAATGAAAATTCATACGACATTTATTAGGGACCATTCACTTATTACGTAAGATTATTTTCGCTAGTTGTTGCTCCTTCTTCCTATTATAAGTTGACGACTGACTGGAACGCAGACCGCGTTTCAGTCAGTCGTCAACTTTTGTTTTATTTTTATCTTATAAAGTTTTCACTAAAGTTTTTACGTCAGTTTTATATACCTACATTTTTGCTTTGTGTACAAGTGCTGCACTACAATTAGGTTGTATTTTACCACCTTTCCAATTTATTTCCTCTAACATAGTCTTCTGCTCCTCAGCAATAAGAAGAAAATAAAATAGACTGATCCCCTCCCTCTGTTAGATATTTGGTAAGTAAGAAAAAAATTAATACACGTCTGGTTTGTTTTAATGTTAATTTTAGGGTTCCGTACCTCAAAAGGAAAAAACGGAATCCTTATAGGATCACTTTGTTGTCCGTCTGTCCGTCCGTCTGTCAAGACCCTTTTTCTCAGGAACGCGTGGAGGTATGAAGCTGAAATTTATATCAATTACTCAGGTCTACTGTCCCTTGAAGCTGTGAAAAAATCAAACTTCTAAGCCAACGCAATCAAAAGATACAGCCGTTTATGCCGCAAATTTTCGACACTTGCAAGGGAATCAAAACCTACAGGGTGCTTCCCGTGAACTCAGAATCTTGAAATTTGGTACGAAGCAACGTCTTATAGCATTGATAAAGGAAAAATTACGAAAACCATAAATTTTTAGTTACATCACATAATATATTTTTTTTTAATAATTTTAAACTTACTACCCATTTCCTCATAAACGCGTAGAGGTATTAAATTGAAATTCATACCAAATACTCAGGTCTATAATACCTTTAAGCTGTAACAAAATCAAACTTCTATGTCAACGCAATCAAAAGAAACAGCAATTTAAGCTGCATATTTTGAAACTCGCAAGTACTCGCAAGGGAATCAAAACCTAAAGGGTACTTCCAGTCGACCTAGAATCTTGAAATTTGGCATGAAGCAACGTTTTATAGCACACATAAAGGAAAAATTCCGAAAACCTTAAATTTTTAGTTACATTACAAAATATATATTTATAATATAATATACAAAATATAATAAAAATACCATAGTTATGACTCGATTGTCGTAATGAACGAACTTTGTAAACCTTGCAGGTTTGTACGGAACCCTCGGTGCGCGAGTCCGACTCGCACTTGACCGGTTTTTTTAAAGTAATTTTAACAATGCGCATTTTTGTAACCTTACGTAAGAACTATTGAGACTCCCTTCCACCCTTGTAAGAAATAAAACATGTGAGTAATAAGACGCCTTAATCGTCTTATGTAATAGATAAAAAGCCCCAGTAATCTTTTTGTAATGAGATGTTTTGTAATATTAAATCTGTTAATCAACTTTTGTAGTTGACTGTATGTACTTAAAACGAGACATGACTGCCAAAATGTGTCTGTCGTAAAAATATGCAGACAGTTCGTAAACCTCATTCATTGGTGTATTTTTATAAATGACTACAGAATAACAATTTTTAAAAAGAAAATAATGAAAAATAAGTTTCTATAATCTACAGGCCAACTTTTCTAACCAAAGTATTCATAAAAATATTATAATCCTCCCTCTCCCTCTCTCACACTGTGGGAATATGCTCATTACTGAAAATCAGTGCTGTGGGTCGCCTCTAGTAGGCACTCACAGCGTTCACTGAGCAATGTCCATGTTTGACACTGATAGGTCACACTTACTCTTTTTTTTAATTTTATTTTTATTGTTTTATTTTTTTCTTTTGATTTTTTGTGTCCTGTCTTTGTCAAATAAATGTTTTTTCTTTCTTTCTTTCTTTCGAGTTAAATTGGATTTTGTCTCCTACTTACTAGTATAAATGTCAAGATGAAAGCCAAAGACAAACGAATTATAAACATATTTTAGCTATTAAAGCTTTCAAGACGTTTATAGGGAGTAAATGAATCACATGTATTCATTTTCTTTTGTAAATAAATACTTAAATATAGATAATTACACCCAGACTCCATACAAACAGACATGTTCATCACACAAACCCTGACATAGTTGATGAATGATCAATGAATGAATGAACTCACAAGATCTTATAATACATCAAGACTATTAAAAATTCTATCTACTTGACTAAGGTATACGGTGCGTCTATTTTGACTGATTGTAATTATTATAGTACTAGCTGACCCGGCGAACTTTGTTCCGCCTTAATGTCAATAAATAAGCAGATTTTTTTTTTATTGGAAAAAATACAAAAAAAATTAAATTTCTACATCAATCATTCATAATTATTTCTGTATTTTAGTACATAGGTTGCTCTTCATTTAAGTACCTTGTGATACACGACATTTTTTGTTTTATTATCAGGCGCAAAAACAAACAACGCAGATGGTCTTCCGACCCGTGAACATGCCACGTATAATTGACCATGGGAAAAACATGAATGTTCTAGATTTAAACCACAAACTTTTAAGGATTGGCCTTGTGATTTGTTGATGGTCATGGCAAATGCAAGACGTATCGGAAATTGAAGTCTTTTAAATTCAAACGGCATATCGGTTGGGATCATCGGTATCCTCTGAATGAGAACTTGCTCACCTTTGAATTTTCCTATCATTATCGTAGCGTAAATTACATTGTTCATCAATTTTCTAACCACCAAACGCGTACCGTTGCACAGTTTTGGTTGGTTTATGTTTCGAAGCATGATTACTACGGAGCCAACCTTTAGGCGTAAATTGTGCGGTGGTAAGCCAGGCACGTCCAAAGAGTTTAAAAATTCAATTGGATAGTTGGTGGCTTCATCTTCATTTGTGACGCAGTCAATAGATTTGAATGAATGCATTGTTCCAATGATCTTATTTTGAATTATGTTGTTTAGGTCATCTACATCTTTATTCTTAGCCGCTAAAATTGCTCGCTCACTCATCCATTCATAATTTTTGTAGTTAGAAATAATTTCTGGAAATACATTGTTGATAAGTTCGTCTTTTGATGAGACAAAATTACAGAAATTATTTGGAAATGATATTAATCCGCTCGATTCATCGACAGGTACTTGACCATTACCGATAGTCAGCAATTGCTCCGAGAAATCTTCAGCAGATGTATCATTAAGCAATGCAACTCTCATGTTTGTTGTCAGTTGCAGTTTCTTCACATGGCGCCATAGATTTGACGATTTGAGGCAAGCGTTTATTTCGTCGGCAGCCGTAGATCTTGGAATTACTGGCAGTATTTGGCGGAAATCACCAGAAAGTAAAATCATTGCTCCTCCAAAACATCTCGAGTCATTGCGTAAATCTTTTAATGTTCGGTTAAGTGCTTCTAATGCACGTTTATGCGCCATTGTGCATTCGTCCCAGATGATGATTTTCGATACCGCTAAAACTTTGGCCATTGCTGAGTGTTTTGCAATATTACACGTTGGTTCTTCAATAGTTTGAAGATTTAACGGTAATTTGAATGCTGAATGAGCCGTACGGCATCCTTCTAACAATGTGGCTGCTATTCCAGAAGAAGCAACTGCAACCGCTATGTTAGATCTCGCCCGAACAGTTGCTAAAACTAATGACATGAGGAATGTCTTGCCAGTTCCACCAGGGGCATCTAGGAAATATAAACCACCATTTTCATCATCGATTGCCTTCATTAAAGTATCATAAACTTTCTTTTGTTGGTAATTCAACAGGGGTACATTCGTTTGAACTACTAAATCTAATTCCTGGTGATCATATTCACGTTCCCGTTCCAATTCTCGATTAAATGCGTCATTCATTTCACGATATGGTGCTGGCATTCCTAACCTGATTAATAAATTACCGCACATGAGGTAACACATATCTTCGATCAAGAGTAAAGCACGATTATGTATCTCCTCATTCATCTCAATATCGTGATTTCTGGAACTGACACGAATTTGATGTAAAATATCTTCTGACATATTATCCTTGTATTTGTGCCACAGGTTACATGGGTTTGATGGAAAACATGTCGAAATTATGATAGCGAATAATGTGCGTATCTGACTTGGAGATGCACAGATAATGGCTTCAGCGATTGTCGTATCCCAATGACTATCGTTTTCTAATAACTTCAATTCTTCACATGCAGCACGATATGTTGGGAATATTACACCATTAACAGTTCGTAGTGACTCAAATGACGTTGGCCCACGCACATTTACCAGCAACAACCGCAAATAGAAACATTCATTATTCTTTGGATGAACTGTATACATACGACCAAGAGCATCAGTAGAACGCACATCTGGATACCCAGGAACCGCATCGCCTTGCTTCCGTCTTTGAAAATTCTTCGATGAAGCATTCCAAGTATAATAACGTGGCATCTCCGAGTAAAGCAAAGTTCGTGCAAACTGATCGCTTTGGCAGATTGCAAAAAAACTGGTCAATGTAGTTGCTGGAGGTGTTTCAGCACGTTGCGTAGCATTCGAAGCCGTGAAATATACTCGTTGACCATTCTCCAGATGCACCGCCAAATGCGTAACAGTAGGATGACGTTCGTGAATGGGAAATGCGAATATACGCCAAATCGCTTCATTACAGTTCACATAACGACCAACTTGATAGCGTGAAATTTCATCGTTGGTATTCGAGGATTGCAATCCAAAAACCGCCATATCACTGCCTTTCGTGACATATTTGCAAATATATTTTATGGACTTAACTGAATTGCAGTATTCAACGTTGCAATGTGTCTTGAACGATTTAGAAATAAGTGGCGAATATGGAACAATCCAACTGTTGTCGACAACGAAATCCATTCTTTTCACTTTCGTTGTGACAGTTCGACCGTTGTCATCTGGTGATCGACGCCGATACAGCGGATAACCATCATTGCCAGTGACAGTCTCCGCCGTTAATTTCCGTGGATATCGTTTAGAGCACTTTCCATCGACCATGCAAGGTGATTGGGGATTGATGGCACCACACGGTCCATGAATCATATTAGTAGTAACAACATCATGTAGGTCTGGATCGACTTCATAATCAGGAATCTCAGCACATATGATATCATCTATTTGGTCAGGCTGAATTCTTTCCACTAACCAAATAAGAATGTGTGCGTGCGGCAGGCCTCGCTTTTGCCATTCGATTGAATACATCCAGCATCGAGTATCTCCAAAGACGCGTTGTTTAACAATAAAGTTCATCAGGGACCGAATTTTTTGCCTGAATATACGTGCTGTGATGTCGTGTCTATCACTTGATGTTTGTCCGGGAAGCAGCAATTGAGTAATTTCTATCCATTTTGGATTACAGGTAAAAGTAATAAAGAGATCGGGCCGACCGTAATGACGAACATATGTCATTGCATCTTGTGCATATTCATGCATATGACGTGGACTACCAATGTATGTCGCCGGCAGAATAGTTAATCGACCAATATTAGCTGCATTTCCTTCAGTATTAACTGCATCACGTAAATGGATGTACTCCTCAGAACGCAGTTTGGCTTGGTTCAACCTAATGAATGTTAAACGTTCCGTTTCTATTTTTACATACATGTCAACGCAATACTGCTGAAACAATCGACGAAACCGCAGCAAATAGTTGTCAGCATTTTGACGAATCATCAAACGATATGCGTAATAATTCATTGAGCTAACTTTCTTTGTAGTTTCTTCACCTGAAATTAAAAATTTGATAATTAACCATTTCAAAGGCAAATTTTAAAGGCAAACAATACAGACATTAACCATTTTTTTAATAAGCATTATTTTAAATCAGTGTCTTTCACAAATAAATGAAATAAATTATGATACTGATACTCACCATTCAATGGATTTTTCATTTTAATATTAAAATAATATCCATCTTCTCCTTGCCAAAACATCAGCGGGTATTGCAATGTGTCATATGATCGATGAGTTTCAGATATTTGTTGCAGTTGCCCAGTATCGCGACGTGTAAGCACAATATCGCGTTTTTCCAATTGTTCACCAACAATCAGGATGGCAACTTCGTCTACTGTTGGAGCATTAAATGTCCTTTCGTGTGTTCCAGATGGTCGTTTATCTGCTTTGATAACAACTTTATAGTCATCACTTGGCATGCGCTCTAAAGCACTCTTAAACAACCTGACCAACGCATGATGTTCATGAAGCAGACACTGCAAGTCTTGAAGAATTGCTCGCTTCATTCCTGCATTGATCTCTAGGCGTCGATCAAGTTGTTCTTCCATGTTGCCCATGAAATATATTTGTAAAAATTTATTCTGTGTATCTTCGAAAGGTAGTAATGATCCAATTCGATGATGAATCTGTCCTTGTATCTACAAAATAAAAACCAGACAGTATTAACTGGGTTATAAACACTTTTTTCGGTGGGAGAGTAGAGTTCAGAATTAGCAAATATACTACATAGGTACCAATAGATAAAGTAAGTTATTCTTTAACTACATTCTATATAAGTACAAAAATAAATACCTTAAATGTCGGATTAAATCCCCGTTCTTCGATAATATCTGCCCCAAATGACGTCATCTGGAAACAACCATTGTATTTTTGAGTATTTGCAAGAAAGTGGCGTGATTCTTGTGTTTCGCCACAAAGCAATGAATACAATGGCTCAGGTGGCGGAGTCAACAATGGCAATTTCACTTTACCATTAAGGCAGCATAATCCAGGCGTTTCTCCGGAAAACTTTAATGCACCACAATACTCGCAAACTACGTCCATTTGCCCAATGCAAACGCTAGGATGCAAGCTGTAATCATTGCTGCAATCGTATTGAAACGCTGCTCGATTCAAATCAGCACTTGATAAATATCTTGTTCTGCGTCGCAAATTATCTATTTGTTGACCTCTGTTGTTCGCTCGACGATTCTGCATTGCCAACCGAGCTGTTTCACGGGCTGCTTCACTTTGCTCTCGTGATTGAGAAGCACGAAGTCGAGCCATACTATCGCGGCGCTGTTCACGTGCAATTTCTTGTTCTTCTTCAGTCCTTTCATTTGCAGTATTTCGTATTCTTCTTGCATCACGGCTTTGTCGGGAAAGATTCGATCGTCTTGGTCGCGGCATTATTAATTAAACTTCACTTCACCTAAAAACTTAAATTTTTAACCATACCGAGTTTTATAGTTCACTTCACTGTTTATACGAATGGGCAATTGGGCAATAATGTTAATTATTTATTTAATAGAAATAGTTATATTATTGATTTCTTACAAATATCAAATAGTCATCCATACGTCATTACATAGCTGTCATTATACGTCAATTTTGTTATTCCAAGTCTGATTCTTTTTTGTTATACCACGTTTTGACGGGCCGGTGGCGTGGTCGGTAAGATACATGCTTTTCACGCCGCAGGTCGTGGGTTCGATTCCCACCAGAGACAAACATTCGTTTAAATATGTCTGTTTGTCTTGTGTCTGGGTGTAATTATCTATATTTAAGTATATATTTACAAAAGAAAAGTATTATATGTATAGTATATACCAGTTATCTGGTTTCCATAACACAAGCTCTGCTTAGCTTGGGACCAGATGACCGTGTGTGTTAATGTCCCAGAATATTTATTTATTTATTTATTTATTTATTTATAGTGACTGACGTTACATGTCAAGTCACACGGGAATGATGTCGAACGGGATAAAAAGTATCCTATGTCCTTCTCCTGGCTCTAAACTACCTCCCTGCCAATTTTCAGCTAAATCGGTTCAGCCGTTCTTGAGTTATAAGTGAAGTAACTAACACGACTTTCTTTTATATATATATAATAGATGTAAAAACTCATTAACTGCATATCGAAAAACCTTCTTGGAAAAAATTGAATCTTCTTTCTTATGAAGATTCCATTGATAAAGTCTTGCTTTTATACATGAACCTACTGAAACTTTAATTCACATTACATACAAATCTACCTATACCATATATTACACAAACAGAATCATCATGTACCCACAATACATATTTCATTCATACACACATACCTTTCCATACATTTTACACTTCCATTCTGTTCTGTTATTTAGCTCTCTGTTAGTTACATATCTTTTATTGTTTTTAGTATCTAAGAAAAATGTTTGTTCCATCTCATGCACTTGCCAAATTTTTTGTCACCTAAACGCAGGGCCTGGTGACCTGCAATACAGGTTATTCTTAAACCTACTTCGGGCACCAGTCTCAACAAACTTGATTGCTTGGACATGCACCTTTGTACAAATAACATTAAGAAACTTTTGTGGAGAAAAATCTAAATATATAAAAGAAGAAACTGACTGACTGACTGACATATCAACGCAGAGCCCAAACCGCTGGGTCTGGAGACTCTAAATTTTGCACATAGGTTCCTTATGGAGTCTAGGGGTGCACTAAGAAGGGATTTTTCAAAACTCACCTTTAAGGGGGTGAAACGGGAAAGTTTGTATGGGGAAACATGATTAGTGAGATCAATTTCGCGGGCGAAGCCGCGGGCGGAAGCTAGTAAATTATATTATTATTTATATATTAGCTATCTGGTTTCCATAGTAGCTCTGCTTAGTTCAGGATCAGATGGCCGCGTGTGTCCCACGATATTATATTATTATATTAATTCAATCGTAAATATTATTGAATACAAAAAAATCTGATCTGATTACAAATTGAAGATATGCAAGTAAACAGACAAGAGACGCAGACAACATAAAATTTTATGTGGAATAATTAAATTTTATTACAACGCAAAATGACGGAATTTTTTAAGATAATAGCCATAGATTTTAGGAAAAATCTAACATTAGAATCCACATACAAACCAACAAAACCTGTTGTTTTTAAATCAAAATCAAAAAAGTTAACAGATCCCGACGTTAGTTTAATCTTAACATTGTCAGATAAAATAGGGAAGTTGCGAGGAAACCGCAACACAAGTTTTTAAAACTTACTGAAGTTGGTTCTATATGAGTAGAACGCAATGTTTAAGAGATCAATAAAAGTATTATTATATTTTTTACGTGTTTTTTTTAATTCTAGCTAAAACATGTGTTACTCCAGCTTTGAAATGAAAAAACAGCATCAAAATCGGTCCACCCGTTACATGGCAACAAACTGGTACAAAGTTACAGAGATACATAAACACACGTGTTAAACTTTTAACTAACCTTTTTTTATCAAACTTGTTTTACAAATAAATATTCTAATTCTGAATAATTTCACCTAAAGTATGATTCTGAATAATATTATAGGTACTTAATAAAAAAGCCAGTTTCTGCAACCAATCCTTATCTAGGCATTAAAAATAAAATTGATGATTTGTTTTTAATAACCGATATTAACATTTATAAAACGTTATCTAACCGCCATTTTTCTTGTTGACAGACGATAATTTGAGTTTTCAACAAAATTCCATATCTTTTGTCATAATCTGTTGTAAGATCTTTTTCTAATTTGTGTTTCTAAGGATTTTTATGTTAATTAATGTGTTTTTTTAGGACATAACCTATGACCAATGTTTAGTAAGCCATTATTTATTGAATATCTATTTTAATTAGTAAAAATGTGACTACCTCTAAACGTTTTTTTTTTATTTGTGGCTGGGTAGGTACAGTCGGTTGGACAAGCAGAAAATTGATCGATATTTTTAACATTTAAATATTCGAATTAAAAATAATTTTGCATACCAACACAAATGTCGCGAGGTGTTGGGTGTTCTAATATACTTGGAGAATCATAGTTACAGCTCGATGTATGAAATTGTGATCGCTCTTTACGTATGGTAGCTAAACATAGCTGGCGAAAAGTGAGTGACATTCACTTCTGCCTGCACATTCGGGTAACACAAGTTACGAAGTTTTTTTATTCTTCGATAGGCTAGCGCTGCTAGCAATGATGTAGTCTACGATAGAACGCGCCAGCCCAGTATACCGATTCACTTGTGATTACGAATGATTATCGGTGAAAAGGTTGCAGTGGAATGAGCCTCCACATGGTTAGAAACACAGAACAGATAATTATCTGTTCTGTGGTTAGAAACCTTAAAGGAGCAACAATTCCGACCCACCCTCTCTGCATGGTGTCACCAGACATCGCACCGGAACACGGCTAGGCCACTTGGCGGTGCGGCTATGTCTGATGGGTGATCACTAACCACGGCTGAAGCCTACCACCAGTTGATTGTCACAAATGTCAATGTTATGCCGTCTTTTTGAAGTCAGTAAATAAAAAAAACTTGTACAACAATGCTCAACATTACTGTGCGTTTTCACTGCACAACAAAACATGATACAAGCATAGTCTTATCTCTTTCTACTCATCTCTAAACGATAGAGATAGACAGAGATAGCAACATGTTTTCTTCCGTGTAAATGTTCCGCTAGTGGAAACTAGGGGTTACAGTTAAATATTTGCTAACAAAATGGTATGAAAAAACTCTTGTCGGTTTAAAACTATATAATCTAAAAATTATGTCTGTAATCTTTTTCTGTTTATATCTTGTTTGCGCAGATTTTGAATAAATTATACATATAATGAATTCAAGTAGTTTCTCAACACCTACTTAATAGATTTTACTACAAATAAAATTTGTAATAAAATGCTTAAAGGCAAATAAAGAGGTACCTTTTAGTGGCTAGAATTAATTAATAGATAGGTGATTAATTAAATAAAAAAATCGCGTTATTGGAATACATGGAAATATGTAATAATAATATAGTGGGACATTAACACACACGGTCATCTGATCCCAAACTAAGCAGAGCTTGTACTATGGAAACCAGATAACTGATAATATACTACTTACAATACTTTTCTTTTGTAAATACATGCTCAAATATAGATACAGACAGACATATATTCATCGCACAAATGTCTGACTTGGGTGGGTATCGAACCCACAATCTGCGGCGTGAAAAGCAAGCATCTCACTGACCATGCCACCGGCCCGTCATGTAGGTAACTTATGTTTCAATCTAGCCGACCCATAATGACCGTCTCCATGAGTGAGAAAATTATGGCAACTCTGAACCGCGACTCTCTCGCTTATGGAGACGGTCCTTCAGAGTTTGTAGAAATTTTTGGCACAATGATAATATTGCCGCGAGTCTCACACTCGTGGAGACGGCCTCTTGTCATCTTTTGATGACTATTTGACTTAAATGTAACGCCATCTATACTGTAATTTAACATTTATTCCATGTAGATTCACAGATAAAAGAAATCTAGACTTTAAATTTACTAATTATTTAGTTGCCAACCCTAATCCTTCAATAAACCGCTAGGCAATATTATTGAATAAATTATTTGAGATATATTAACTTGGAAATAATTTAGAATCTTCATTTACGCTGTAACTTCAGAATTTATTACGTCTTTGTCTAATACCAACATTAAGAAAGAGATAGAGTATGTATTTAAAGAATTCTGTAATTAATTAAACACAAAGGACCATATTTTGTAGCTGACTAATGTATAGCCTTATAAAATAGGCTTGTAGCAAAGATACACGCCACAGTAGATTGCAAGCAGTATACTGTTTTGCTTGATTCAAATTTTAAATACATAGGTTTGTTATGTTCTACTTTTAAATTTGTCAAATGGTGATAAACAGTGTATTTATGGGGATTTTATAATTGGTTAAGGTTGTAAAAGGAAGATTTGGGACTTAAGCCACCACCACATCCTACCACAGCGGTGCCGAGAAGAGATTAGAGATTTGAACCCGATCAAGTCCTAGGACACCTAAACTGTCTTAGATCCCCACTTATTTAACCAAGATAAATGGCAATTGAAAAGTTAGATTGTCCACTTTTCTCCAGGCCTTTGCCTGGTAAATGGAAGATATAAGATTATGTATTGACAGCTCTATAAGATTAAAGATTGAGAGTATTTTCAAAACCTATTACACATTGTGGTCAGTAAACAGTTTTGCTTACATAGGTATAATGACCTGCGCAAGCCTTTGTGGGCTAAAATTGGGCCCGTGTCGGTCGGTTACTAGCGTACTTATGTTAGCTAGCGTAAATTATAATTAATCAATAGTTTTTAATCATAGAAGAGCTAGGAGAAGATTAAGAGCTTCCATCTTCCACCAACAGTTTCATACACAAAGATTTTTTTTTAACTGATAAGTTTTGAAGAAGACTTTCAGAGGACAGTACGGAGATGTAATACTGTTCTAAATCTACTGTGGTATGCAAACCAGTTTTTGTTGTATCGTGAGACCGGTATGATCGAACTGTTAGCAACTAGTTTTGCAGACTACGTCTTGATTTATGGCTTCTAAGATTATTCTGTTCCAAAATATATTTTGAATAGTTTGTTTGAATTATTTATCTTAAGATAAGTATTATTAATGTAGGATATGTTATTAAGCCTATTCCAGTATAGGTACAGTCAGCTAGAAAAATTGATGAACAGATACAATATTACACTATGTTGACGGTTGATTATTTATTAATTTAATTATTTTAAGCAAATCGTGACATGATCATTGTATGCTTATCGATACTTTGGAATATATTTACAAAGTAATTTTGCTCGACCCGGAATTAATATACGTTTACTACTGGAATCTGTCACACCTTCGGTAAAACAAGTACAAATTTCAAAAACTACAAAATAAATGATATGTATACCAAAATGCTTTAAAAGTGGTTTTTGCATACTCAACTCAATTTCGCACTTTTTGACAATTTACACCCTTGTTACATCGAAGCGCGACGGTGCGCAAATAATAACACTTGGTTAAAAAAAAAAAGACGTTGCACTCCGGGAGTGCCGGCAGAAGTGAAAATATTCGCGCAAGCGCCCTGCGCTGCCTAAACGAAACAGTAGGCCCAGGCATAGATTTTCGCCGCGCCGTAGAGAGGGGATAGCTGTCTACTCTCCATCCGTCTTACGCTTTTTCGGTCAGGTCACGTGTCCTGACGCGAGTTTAAGATTTTTTATACCCATTACAGAAAAGGTGCTCAACGCCGCTAAAGAAGTTTTCACTTCAAAAAATATAGTTTACTATACTATGCGTTTCAAATAAGAATAGGACTGGACTCGCGGCTAACTTCATACCAAAAACCAAGCAAAAGTAACGTAATAGCTATAGGCACTGGTTTATAGAAACAAAGTTGGGAACTTATATTTATATCTTGTATATCTTTTGAATCTTTCTTCAAAGATAATTACCGAACGCATCATGATGTCGTAAAAACTCAATTTTATCGTCCGTTCAACAAGACACTATTAATATCTTTTAAAAGAAAACATGGTGTCTAACAAATCTTCACAAATATACACAAAAAACAGAGGTAACTTAATTTATTAAGCCGCATGTACACTGCTTTCACCAAACCGCACTTGGACAGTATAATAAACTTTGTAAACTCAGCTCTGTTTTTTTTATATTGCTGCGCTTCACCACAACTTGCCTATTGCTATGCAATGGTGTAGTCTACGATGAAATGCGCTTACCCATTAAATACCGATTCACTCATGACTCGGGATCGGGAAACAGAGATGCCGTCAGCGAATTCCAAAACTTGGCAGTTCGCACAGTAAAAGTGGAAGCACAGTACTTTGTGCGTACCCGTGAAATTTCTATCATATGTCAGTGGCGTGTTGTTACTTAAGATTTTTCACAATGAAGTAAGCATTTACCTAAAAAATAGCTAAAACAAGTTTAATTGTGAGTCTTTGTCTGTCATCTTGACATTTATACTAGTATGAAAGAGACAAAATCCATTTTAACTACACAGGCTTTCTTAGATATTAAAAAGTTCTAAGTCCAACAAGTTTTGCTTATTAAAAGTAATTTAATGAATCAAACATCATTCCCCTTGCCTTTTTCCCATTTCTATTGGGGTCAGCTCCCAGTCTAACCTGATGCGGCTAGCTACCAGAATTATACGAGCGACTGCCATCAGACCTCGAAACCCTTAGGGAACCAGTAGCCGAGATGGTTAGACCAGGTGTCAGATTATATTGGCTTCTGACTTCATGTAACGATTGTCATACATGTGTTAAATGACAACCGGGACAGTCTTATTACTTTAGTATTCTTTGTTTAATTTAATGAATCAAACAAAATAAGATTGAAGCAATATGGCCGATTTTTACGATTTTTCGTGTATCTGGCTGGTCGGAACTCGCAGGTTATATTTTATACCACATCCACCATGGACTGGTATTGTTAGTGTAAATCCAGCTTTATATTATACCATACACAATCCGTTCACTGAAAATAGCCGAAAGACACGTCTAAACAAACGTCAGAACAAAAATACTAAGTAGTTGTGTTTGGGTTGAAATAAAAATAGAAAGCTCTCGGTAGGTTATCGCACCTGAAGCTTTACTGAGCTTTCAAAGTTTTGGACAGTGTACGGTGTATTAAACTAGGTATCTGTGTCCCAATTTGCGTTAAAATCTGTTAAGCTGTTTGCAAGAAAGAACAACAAAATATATTTTGAATAGTTTGTTTGAATTATTTATCTTAAGATAAGTATTATTAATGTAGGATATGTTATTAAGCCTATTTCAGCATAGGTACAGTCAGCTAGAAAAATTGATGAACAGATAAAATATTACACAATGTTAACGGTGCATTATTTATTAATTTAATTATTTTAAGCAAATCGTGACATGATTATTGTATGCTTATCGATACTTTGGAATATACTTAAAAAGTAATTTTGCTCGACCCAGAATTAATCAGATTTTTCGTGTATCTGGCTGGTCGGAACTCGCAGGCTATATTTTATACCACTTCCACCATGGACAGGTATTGTTAGTGTAAAACCAGCTTTATATTATACCATACACAATCCGTTCACTGAAAATAGCCGAAAGACACGTCTAAACAAACGTCAGAACAAAAATACTAAGTAGTTGTGTTTGGGTTGAAATAAAAATAGAAAGCTCTCGGTAGGTTATCGCACCTGAAGCTTTACTGAGCTTTCAAAGTTTTGGACAGTGTACGGTGTATTAAACTAGGTATCTGTGTACCAAATTTCGTTAAAATCTGTTAAGCTATTTGCAAGAAAGAACAACAAACGTCTATTAAGTATGATTGTTACTCTTGTTTAGTACTTAGTACTATTTAGTAGAACTCTTGAACTTTTGAACGCAAATGATGACTTATCAACAGATTCACTTAACCGGTGGCGTGGTCGGTAAGATACTTGCTTTTCACGTCGCAGGTCGTGGGTTCGATTCCCACCCGAGAGAAACATTAGTGATGAACATTTGTGTTTGTGTCGAGTCTGGGTGTAAATATCTATTATAAGTATATGTTTACAAAAGAAAAGTATTATATGTATAGTATATACCAGTCATCTGGTTTCCATAACACAAGCTCTGCTTAGCTTGGGACCAGATGACCGTGTGTGTTGATGTCCCTGAATATTTATTATTATTATTAATGCTTATAAATTGATGTAGCAGATGCTGTGACTACACGGCCCCAATTCTTGTGCTTTAGACATTCATATCTTATAGGCATATGTCAAAAAAATGCTATGCAAATGATTTCATTAGTTTTCAGTGACATCCGCCATTTTTTTTGACATTTGTCTATTAAAGTTAAATATCTAAAGCACAAAAATCGGGCCCAAAACTGTTGTTCATATCGCATAAATTAATCAAATATCACTAGTGACACTTTATAATAATCAATAATAAATATTCTGGGACATTAACACACACGGTCATCTGGTCCCAAGCTAAGCAGAGCTTGTGTTATGGAAACCAGATAACTGGTATATACTATACATATAATACTTTTCTTTTGTAAATAAATACTTATAATAGATATTATTTACACCCAGACTCGACACAAACACAAATGTTCATCACTAATGTTTGTCTCGTGTGGGAATCGAACCCACGACCTGCGGCGTGAAAAGCAAGTATCTTACCGACCACGCCACCGGCTCGTCAAATAATACTCTGCGTACAGTGGAGCAATTAAAAGTGAATTTAAATTAATTGTTTTATCGTTCATATCGCAGTTCGCGTCGCGGTCTAATGTAGCCTCAGCCTAAGTAACAAAATAGTAACATTCGCATTTATAATAACAAGTACTAGGAATTTATCTGTTCTAGTAAATAATAAAATTGGTAATTTCTGTGAAATGTTTACACTTTATGACCTATGTCTGGATCTGTTTTATCGACTTTCATAGCTGTTCAACCGACATTTATAATGAAAGATGTTTTAATGCTCCGGTTTTTAAAATTGGCTTAAAGTTGAGGTCGTAGGATTTGATTGTCTCGTACGAGACAGTCAAGTCCTACGACCGGCGTCATACCAACATAATTTGCGACCTGCTTATAATTTGTTATTTAGGTGTAAGTACCCACACTAATATCATTTGTTTTGTCATGATTTCTCCCAAAGGCGGTAATGTATTATTTTATTTAAGTATAAGTGTAAGTAGCCTTACGAGGACGACATGGTCGCTTCCTTACTTTGTACCAAGTCCTTTTAATAAAGATAAAAAAAAAAAAAAAATGCTCCGGTTTGTCTGTTTCGCCATTTTTGCGAAAATTTCATGCGGTTTATGCTTAGTACATCATATTGTACCTACGTCAGAAGCCAGGTTGACTCTCTACAGAAGAATAATAAATTTAATAAAATTTCGGTTTGGTTTCTGGATAAGAAGGTAATAAATGTAAAAATAAATTACGACTGAATTAATTCTCTTATTAAATGTATTAAATTTATTATTTTTCAATTAAAATATATTGTCTGACAGAAATTATATCGGTGTATCACTAAATTTCTTTGAAATTACTGAATAATAAATCATGTAATCAAATCTGATTACAGAATTTATTATTTAAAATATCAGTTCTTTTTTGTTACATCACAGATAAGATATTAATGTTTGCTGTGTATGAAAATTATCATGTTTAAATTACCAAGAAAATCATCGAAACAAAGCAAAGAGTTTTAATTAATGTTTCATTGTTTAATGACAATTGAATAAGGAACAAAATCATTTCAAGTCAAGGTCTTTAAAACAATATTAGAATGTATTCCGTTGTTCTTTTTTTAAATACCGTTCACGTATATTGATTTTTCTATTGCGTGCCAGTAATAAGTTTCAATAATAAATTATCATTGGCCGTATAAAAGGTAAATTGATTTGATAAGACAAACGTTTTGTACCTATTATACTTTTAATATGCTGCTTTATGGATTTTCTATTAGTTCGTGTTTTAAATAGACTAAATTGTTAAAAGTTTTATGTTTGTACGAGTAAAATTAATGATGATAAAGTTTTTACTTAGTATAAAATAGAGCCTTTTTGGGTCTGTGTGCAATGAATTTTGTATTGTCAAAATCACCAAATTTTTCTCAAGGCTTGTGTTGTATTTTAAATGTACCTGTAGAAAGATGGGATGGGTTGTAAGCTATATTTTAATTAGTTACCCTTCCTGGCTTTACATTGGTGCTAATTATACTACACATAAACCATTGTTTATTGTTCTTTAGCACTTAACTTAAAATCAAAGTTACTCTCGTGGTTTAGCAGACATCAGTAGAAATGCAGTACAATTGAAAACGGCGACATTGTATAGTAAAAAATATTATAAATACAGTGAAACTTGGTTAAGTGGGACCTGGATAAGTGAGAAACCTCCATTATCTGAAACTCATGCTGAGGTCCCAACACTTTGGCACTGAATTACCTCTGTTAGTAGGACGAAGTAAACCTCTATATCTGGGATTTGTTCTTTCGATTTATAATCATAGTTACCTCTATAATTGAGACAGCGAGTAAATTTTATATGCATACACCTCTGTAACTGAGATAACATTGTTTTGTTTATTTACTCATTCTTATTCTACCCACAAATTCCACACTTATACACGTAAGTAATTTTGAGCCTCAATGACTATCAGTACCTCTATAAATGAGACAGATATTTATTTATACCTGGATATCTGAGACACTGGGTAAGTGGAATACCTCTCCCTTGATGTCTCACTTAACCAGATTTCACTATAGGGATGATAACAAGGCAGTGTATCAGTCAAGATTGGTGTTTCAATAGTTTGAAACACTATTGGAACGGGAAAACGTTCGTAATCTCAAAGTAATATTATAGAGTTGTAAAATAGAAGTAGATACGGCAGTGATTCAGCCAAGTTGGGTGTCCAATATAGTTTGCAACTCAGTCGTATTTTTCTTAAAAACTACCTAAAATATATCAACTGTAACTATTGAGTATGGCTAACTGAAAACCGGTTCATCTACTTTAGCTATTGACTATTTTATTTAATATTTTAATTGGTTTTCACACGTTTAATGGCACAACAGTGCTTATTTCTCATTCCGACCAAAATTAATTTTAGCTAAGCTGCTAAAATTTCATTTATAGGTGTAGGCCAGAATTTATTCATTTAACTATAAACACACGTCCGTTTTGTTGATATTAATAACCATTTTCACCCCTTATTATAATAATAAAAATATGTAACACATATCAACCTATAGATGTTTGAGGTTTTGTGACATTTTTATTTGTCAAACATATTTTTATTAATAAAATAAGGGTATTAGCTATGAAACATGGCGTCAATTAGTGATTAGGCGCCATATTTAATTATAGTGCCGTGTGCTATCAAGAGTATAATTTCCATAAATAAAAGAAAAAGCTGAAATGCAAAATCAGTCACGAAAATGAGGTCAAAAGGCTACATTTTTTAATATATATAAGTAAATATATCACATATTAAAAAGCATTTAAAGAGAAATATACTAAAACCAAAATCACAGTTTTCTAGACAAGACTCTTAACTTGCCTAAAGTTTTTCATTTAATTATAATCATAAATAATACTAATCGTTATTTTCGTTGAGAAAAAAAAAATAACACTGTCTTTTAAACTAATATTAAGAAAGCTAACTATTTCATAATATACGACTTCCTATTCTGCATTTGATCCATAAAGAACCCTAGTCTTAGTCAAATATCCTTTGCATACAGAAAATATAAAAAATCGTTAATTCCTAAATGGTTTAAGAAACCTAATTTTATCATATACATGTTAACATTTCTTTATATATAAATATATTTAAACGTAGTCTACTTGACGTTCCTCCATCGAAATAGCTTCACAATTTTAGTTCGATTATCAATAGGCCCTTTACTTACAATTATATTAGGCTTTTGCGTTCCTTACAGACTAAAATTTTAGTTGTATATTGGAACTATTTTGGGAACTTGAGTTTTTGCACATTTTCACCAGTTTACTTACAAATCGGTTATATCCAAAATCCTTGGGGCGAGCAATGTCACATCACTAACATACAGTGCACAACATAAGTTTCTTTTTAAATTACACGTTTTTCGCACATATTCACGTATAAACTAAAGTGTCTGGGCGTAAGTGTAGGGTATGCAGCGTTTGCGTGGCTGGGCCGGGTTTGGCGAGCAGGTCAGGGCGCGGGGGCCGCGACGCCCGAGCGCACATTCACCGGGCTAGCGGCGCTAAGACGGCGCTCGCAGCCAAGGCTAGCGCAAGGGACGATGCTAGAGCCGCTCCTCGAGAATGCGACAACTCCTCGTACTTGATCACATGATTAGGACTGTTGTCATATTTGTGCGTCTTTTTAGTAACCGGCTTCACTGTTGTTGTGGTTGTTGTGGTTGGAGAAGTCGTTGGTGGCGGAGGAGGTGGAGGGATTGTTGGTTGTGGAGGCGGTGCCGGAGATTGCTCCTCGGGCTTGCAGCAAACACGGAATACGAGTTTCATATTATGGCTCAAGCACCTGCCACCAATGCGTCTGTGTAAATCATCTTTACTGGACGTAGATATAAAGTAATAATCTTTCCCTGGGAGAAACTCTAACCCGCCAGGCTGCGGGGTGAACGGTCGGAAGGTGATTGTAAAGAACATCAGTTTGTGCGGTTTGTCGCATATAGCGATTATTCTGGGATTTGGATTAGTTATCCTACAAGTATCATACTCCTCCTTACTCACATTGTAAATTATATATTTTTCTGTATCTTCATCAAAAGTCCCCGGTTGATACACAGGACATATTATATTCACTTGGTCATATTCGAACTGAGCATTTCCTTTATTCAAATCGAATACGTGATCTGTATTGTCTATTCTGAATATACTGTTTGTGGTGTTCCAATGAATATAAAATGATTTCGCGTAATTCCCCATAACGCTTTCGATGAAGAAAATGATTACTAGGACGGTCCAAGGCGTGTGTCGAAGCCCAAAGTAAGCTAGAGACACCATTCTGATGGTTTACTCGTAGCTCATTATCCAACCAAAAACGCTAACACAAAGCGATGGTTAAACACTCTCGCACATACACCAATTCATATTTATAATACTCCACATACACTGTACATCACAAAATCCACGAATTTCACTTGTAAAACACGATCAATCCATTCAGGGGCGACGCGATGGGTCCACCATTACTCCACCGCTAGATTCTATTCAACGATAAATGTGGAATTCCATAAGACGTGGCCCGTTCAAAACGCGATGTAAATCGACCACTCACTGTGATTATCACTGGGTTTTGTTTCACAGTTTGTTGTAAACGTTTTAGTGAAGGGATGGAAGTGGAATTAATCAATACATCACAGATTTTTTACAATACTGAGGTGGTCTTTGTATAGCGTCGCGGGCAGGGCAGGCACGTAAGCGCCGCGCGGGTGTCGACCGAACTACTGGTATGCGCCGCGGGCCGAGGTACGCATGCGGCCCCCTCCCTACCTACCACCCCGCGACACCGCTGCGTTCACAGCTTTACCAAGCTTTTGTTTGAAAGCTTTAATATTTTACCTGTACTTTTCTCCTCAAAAACACTTTTATAACAAAAAGTTATTATCCAAAAATCAAATCATAAACATTTTGTCACTATTGCATTCAACTGTATATTTTTAAAGGCTTATTACAGTATTTATTATTAATGTTAGAGAGCTTTTCGACGTATTATGAACGCAACCAAACGACGCCATTAAAAAAAGCCGACAACTGGTTTCGTTGAGGTAAGCCTGAGAAGCCGATAGGAGACATTACCGAACTCACAAATAGCACTTAATAATAAGCATAATATCTAATTTTATGCTAATCATTTACGCTAAATAAATTATTTTAGCATAATACCTTTCATCTGCTTACAGGATTTATTGTTTATTAAATTTTTGTATAAAAATTGTTTTATCGTTACGGTTATTACGCTATAAATTGGATTTAAAATCGTAGATTACAGGTTTTATTATTGGAATTTATTTAAGTAATATTAATATAAGTTTATTATAATAGAATTTTATGTTTATTGTAATATCTAGTCTAAAATTAATATTATAATGAATTCTTAAGAAATGTGATTGGATGTTACTATAACGATTTAAAACAAATATTAATATTTTAGGGGCTAAGTCACCTTGGTCCTTGGGAGTGCACCTGAATCCCCGGTCCCCGGGTCCCCAGGTGGTGCATTATTAGGTGGTAGGCTTCGACCGTGATAGTGACCACCCACCAGACAAAGCCGCCCCGCCAAGCGGAATCACCATATTTCGGTGCGATGTCTGGGAACAAAATTAAAAGGGGTGGGTCAGAATTGTTGCTCCTTTATGGTTTCTATCACATGGAACCTCATTCCACTGCCACCTTCTTACTTAAAATCATTCGTAATCATGAGTTAACGACAGACGCGTACCATTGCAAACCTATTTCAGAATTATAACCTTAATTAAGGCAGGTTTTGACAATTTTCCAGAATCTGACTTCACAAATTATGCTTCTTTTTTGGTATTGTATTCGAGCAGGCAGCGGTGGCGCGGAGGAGTGGCTACGGGCTTCGCCTTCTTTGTGTGAATTGTTTCATCACCGCTGCTCAATATCGGTGAAGGAAAACATTGTGAGGAAACCGGCATGTCTCATAACTAATCATTCCAGGACATGTAACATCTACCAACCCGCACTTGTCCAGTATGAGTGGTATTAGGCCTGAACTCTCTCACCGCGTAATTTAGTTAAGAGAAGACCATTGCCCAGCTGTGGGACACTAAAAAGGTCAAAGTGAAGAAGTATTAGGCGATCTATAAATGCTGTTCTTGACAGTTTCAAAGTAGATATAGGATCATAATATGGCACTTATATGAAGCAGGGGTGGGTTACTATTAATCTGTTAATAGAATAATCCACAAAAGTCCAAGGTTCTATTCCCACATCTCATTAACATACTACGGGCTGAAGTAATTAGTATAATACTACGCGGATAGTGTAGAGTACGTACAAATTTAGAAATTTTCAGGACATTGAATTAAAACTACCTTATAACGAATTTTGCTTGATAAAATCTGTTATAAAATAGTTTGGGTTACGCTTGAAACGCTTGGACCATGGCGCTTTATAAAGATTTCTAGGCGCTTAATAGACTCTTCACGTGACTAGAGTGCTGGCTTACATCTTGGTCAAAGAATTAGCGTTGCCATACAACGTGGCAATGTTGCCAGCCTTCTGGGCACATTCGCCCAACACCTCGATTCGGAGGAATTTTATTTATTTCACTATATTATAAGTTATCCTTTGTGTATGTACTTATTTAAATCATAGTCATCATTCCCCTTGCCTTTCTCTCATTTCTATTAGGGTCGGCTCCTAGTCTAACCTGATGCGGCTAGCTACCAGAATAAATACGAACGACTGCCATCCGACCTCGAAACCCGTAGGGTACTACTAGATGGTTAGATCAGGTGTTAGATTATATTAGGCTTCTGACTACATGTAACGATTGTTATAGATGTGTTATATAACAACCGGGACCGACGGCTTAACGTGCTCTCCGGGGCAACTAACCAGACACCGAAACAAATATTTGTTGTTACACAAATATTGTCCGGGGCGGGAATCCGCGACCTCCCGGGCACTGTATAGCTCAATCGGCGGCTTACACCGCTCGACTATTTTTTTAAGTGTCCACCAGTGACCATGAAGTCTAAAAAGACTTTGAAACGTCGGGATCTAAAATAAACCACAATAAAATCCGTTAACAAGTAGTTTCATTTCAATAATGTTATTTATTATCTGCTGTTTGATTTTTTATGCTGACGCTACATTTGCATAGTTTTTGGTATGAAGTTGTATGAAGTCTAGTCCTATTCTTATTTTAAATGCATAGTACCGTAGTTTAGTTTTTGAGTAAACGGATATAAAAAAAAATGGTTATTTTAACTGTATTTGAAAATACTGACCTACATAGATTACTTTTATTTCATTTTGTAGTCATTTTGTATCAGATTCTTATAAAAGTCGTGAATTAAGATTTAGCCAAATACTAGGTTAGTTTTTTGTGTACATCACCGACCAGATACTTAAAGACACCGCTTAGCTATACCATTAATACAAATTGTTAATTAAACGAAAAAAGTACTCACACTCCCGCAGTGTCAGCTAGCTGTTTTTTGCTCTTTAGTTGTTGGCTTCGGCCGTGGTTAGTGACCACCCACCAGACAAAGCCGCAACGCCTAGCGGCTTTACCGTGTTCCGGCGCGATGTCTGGTGACACAATTTGAGAAGGTGGGTCGGGATTGTTGCTCCTTTATGGTTTCTAACCTTAAGGAGCCTCATTCCACTGCCACCTTCTAACTGAAAATCATTCGTTATCGCCAGTGAATCCTTATATTGGGCGAGCGCGTCCCATCATAGACTACGTTCTACGATGGGATGGGATTCATTGCTTAACATCAGGCAAGTTGTAGTCAAACGCAAGCCTATTTCAGAATAAAAAGAAAGTTTTATAGTGATCGTGCGCATTAAGTTGAGACCTAAGGCCGTGACGCTACAGATGTATGGCTGTAATGTGCACAAAAAATATCACAATAAGATTTCACCCGCGACTTCGTCTCTGCTATTTTTTTTTAATGTAGCGAATGTTGAACTCAGATCAACGCCGCCTTATACTTACAGGGGTAACGGGCGGAGGGTTGCATTCCAGGCGAGTCTCAACATATCGCGTACGAGTCGTAAGTATTACAGAAAAAAATTGCATTAACATAATCTACAGGAGTCCACAACAGAAATCGTAGAAGAAGCAGTCACTGTGGCGTCACATACCTAACGCCATTCAAAAGACATGACGTCACAGCAATCCTGAATCGCACAATCAAAGTTTCACCGACGATTAACATATATACAACTTCCCGACAAGAACAGTCGGGCCCCCGATCCCCTAAAACTAGTGTTCGGCAACGTCCTGAGCCGAGGTTCGTCCCCACAGGGGAGCCCTCATGGCAGTTGCCACAGTACTTGATCGCTTCGACCGTCCTCGGACGGCTCACCAAAAAAGTCCGGCGAACCAATAAAGGCCCTTCCGGCCGATTGGGTTAGGTCATCTGAGAAAAAACAGTCGGGGTAAGTACCGCGGTCGCGCGGGCATCGAAACTCGCCACTCGCACTGGCGGGTAACTACCACCCGATCCTCCAGTCCCCTCCACATCACCATCACCGAAATCGGGCAGACGTCATCATCACGAGAAACGTTTTGGAACGAAGTTCTTTATAGCAGGCTTGGAGGGGATAGGGATTTTGCTGCGCGACCGAATTGAAAAAAATGTGATAGTAAAACCGTAAGAAAAAAGTGCGTGGAATAAAACCGTTAAATGAGACGTGCGCAGGCGCGACAGCCGCATACAAGCGAGTAGTGTAATACCTTTCTTTTTCTCCCTCTTTCTTTATTAGCCGAAGGAACTTCGTTCTTACCTGGTGTCCCACGACACCACATCATTTTTTATTTACATTTCACATCGGTTAAATATTTTCGTGTGTACCCTTATTCGTGGTGTTCCTACTCATTCCGCTCCAGTTGGTATGTCAGGTAAAATGCATTATCTATTTGTTGACAAATCCTATTACGCGCTCTATACCAGGCCACAGAGTATTTTTTTACTCTGTAACAGGCTTGTGCTTGACCAAAACTTTCCTGTTGTTAAGCAAATCACAGTCTAGGATGAAACGCGCTTCCACAGTAAATACCGATTCACTCGTGACTTGAAGACAAGCAGGTTATAGCTATCGGGAATTTCACAACTTGGCAGTTGCAGAGAAGTGGAAGCAAAGCGTTTTGTGCGTACCCGTGGAATTTCCAACATATATCGATGGGGCACAGCGGTACCTCTACTTGTCAGATGATAGAACGGAGATGGGGGAAGACTATGTAATTCTGTCGCCCACTCTCAGTATAGCGATAGCGACGGAAATAGCGTTTTTGTAGTAAATTGCTTATTTTATAAACCGCTGGCCTCTATGTAAATTACTTATCGAAACGATAACGGAAGATCGAAAGTACAAAATTATAGGATTGACATTCACCCTCGAAATGTCACTTGAAAATCTTAATTCCATTCCATACATTTAGTTACATCTAAGCAAGTATGCAAGTTACCAAGGAGCAACGGTGGAGCAGCGGTACGGGCCTCGCCTTAAAAATATAAAGTCGTGGGGCCGATTCCCGATCGTCCCCACAGACCTTTGTGTGAATTGTTTCATCGCCGCTACTCAATATCGGTGAAAGAAAACATAGTGAGGATACTGGCATGTGTAAGAACTAGTCATTCGAGGACATGTGGCATCCACCAACCCGCACTTGGCCAGCGATTAGCCAGTGTAGATTAAGACCTAAAAACCTCTTAACAATATTAGTATCACTTCAACCCTTTTTAGTGTCCCACTGCTGGGCACGGGTCTTCTCTCAACTATCTTACGAGTTGGGAGAGTTTAGGCCTAATCCACACACGCTGGCCAAGTGCGGGTTGGTGGAATATTTGTTTTTGTTCTGAAATATTCCTGCGCTTGACTACAACTTGCTTGGAGTTACGCAATGATGTAGTCTGCGATCAGACGCGCCTGCCCAATATACCGATTCACTGGTAATTACAAATCATTTTTTTTTATAATTAAAGGTATCTAGTATCTAGATTATAATTTTTTTATTAGTGGTTAGTGACCGTATTAGTGTTAAGGCGAAAGTTGTGGTTTAGATTCCCCCCCCCAGGAGCATGATTTTATAATTTCTTCTATGTTTGGGTGTAATTTATACATTTTAACTATGTATTCACAAAAAAAAATGTATTTAAGTATATTATCAGTTAGTCTAGTACCCATAACACAAGAAAATATAATTGCTTAAGTTGGGACTAGATGGCGCTGTATCTATGTGTGAAAATATTATTATTTACTATATTTAATTATTTAATCCACTTCTATAGCTGACTGTTAAATCGAAAATACTCAACATATTTTATTTAAGTCAGTATTTATACAGTAAACAGTAGTCCACTCGGTATCTTGTATATACATATTTGATAACAAGCTCCTGTCATAGATTACAATATTTAGAAACATATTCTATGACAATATTTATCAACATATCCCGAGTCTCTTCACGGTGCTAGTGCCGATCACACAACCACAAACTTGTACACAGATACACAATGATAATGATAATAATAATTGCTTGCCCATACGACAGCTTGTGGCGAGCAGTTATGGCGTAGCGACCATACGGACCTGAGTGCTCCAGGGAGAAGATTCTGTTCCTCACCTCCGGCTTGCCTTTACTGGCTGGTTGGAGTGAACCCTGACGGGAGTCAGATCTCCCACCTCTTGCTTGTCTTCATTGTGAGAGCAGAGATTCTCAGAGGAGGAAGTGTCCCGTAAGTGGCTAGTGGGCACGTCCCTCAGAATGTGTTGCCCCTTGTCGCTTCTTTTAGGGGCCATACGGGGGCCAATTTATTGAGTGTGCTAGTCACCCCCTGCTATTTTATCCGTGTTTATTTGCATTGGTCAGACAGGGGTTATGGCCCCCATAAACTATGGTTCTAGTTTCCTAATCCATTAGCGCCCAGGTTTTTGTTCCTATATTCTGCAATAGTCCTGCTCTAACCTGGATCTGGATCTGCTCTGCTCTGGATTATCTTTGGGTGTACCTATATGGTGCGAACGAGGATAATCGTCAGTTGGTGCCACATTACATTTAGAGCAAAATCGTCTAACGGGTCTCTACGTGTTGGCTTTGGCCCCTCGCACGCCTTCCAAAAGTCCGGAGCTCTATAGATCCGAGGTAAAAAAAGACAAACATAATAATAGTAATAATAATAATAATGGGCCATTAACACACACGGACATCTGATCCCAAACTAAGCAGAGCTTGTACTATGGAAACCAGATAACTGGTAATACATACTACTAATAATACTTTTCTTTTGTAAATACATACTTAAATAATGATAATTACACCCAGACTCAAGACAAACAGACATGTTCACACAAATGTTTGACTTGGGTGGGAATCGAACCCACGACCTGCGGCGTGAAAAGCAAGCATCTTACCGACCACGCCACCGGCCCGTCAGTACAATACATTAGTCATTTGTACTAATAACACCCCTGCTTTTCGTCAGGGGTTAGAAATGAAACTCACAGAAACTAGAAACCCATAAGAAATTACTTAAACCCAAACATTAACAGACCTCCAGTTATTTAAAAGTTAAACTCTAAATTACAGATACAAAACCAATATAAGCTGACCTCTCATTGTACCGAAACCCTATACAACGCGAGATCAGCTTATACTGGAAATGTATAGCTAATATGTATATGTGTTTGTATGTGCATGTTTCGTGTTTGTATGTAGCTTTTATCTACGTGTGCATTTGTAAAGATGCTTCAAAACTACTCTGCTAAAGAAAAATGTTCTTTACATGGCGCCTGTAATTTTCAATAAAATTCCAAACCCTTAAAAGAACTACCATTGTTAAAATTCAAGAAAGCATTAAAATCTTTCATCATCATTCCCCTTGCCTTTTTCCCATTTCTATTGGGGTCGGCTCCCAGTCTAACCTGATGCGGCTAGCTACCAGAATTATACGAGCGACTGCCATTAGACCTCGAAACCCATAGGGAACCAGTAGCCGAGACGGTTAGACCGGGTGTCAGATTATATTGGCTTCTGACTAGATACATGTAACGATTGTCATAGATGTGTTAAATGACAACCGGGACCGACGGCTTAACGTGCTCTCCGAGGCACGGAGGGTAGTCCCTCAACCAACCAGACACCAAAATATTTTTTTTGTTGTTACACAAATATTGTCCGGGGCGGGAATCGAACCCGCGAGCTCCCGGGCACAGAATACCCTATCGGACGGCTTACACCGCTCGATTACCGAGGTCGTCAAAGCATTAAAATCTTTGTTTATTGAAAAATGTTATTATTCAATTATGGAATTCTTAGAACTTATTTAAAATTGTAAACATTGTGTTATCCATAGTATCATTTATTGACAATTTAAATTTTGCATGCTAGTATAAGGCAGAATGTAGGTACTTGAAATTGTACCATCTGATTTGTATACTTGCATTCAAAGCAACTAAAGACCTTTTCTATTCTATTCTATTCAACTTTTAAATGTGTGCTGAACAATTTAGTACTAGAATTTGCGTATAACACTTCCCGTGTTGAATGTTCTAAGGAATTCCGTATCTTCCTTATTATTTCCAGTCTAGACCATAGAGTAGACAAAAAACACTACATCAACGCCATCTAGTGGAAATGCACGTCGCGACTGTTTAAACTTCACAATACATTAGTAACACGATACTAGCAGTCTGTTGGTCTTATTGATAGCCACTGGATAGGGTAGTGACACACCGGAGTGTAACTTCTCTCAAATAATCTTAAGACTTAAGAGTCAAGTTTATATGTAGTTGAGATGACATATGCTAGGTCAGGTTGGTGTATTATGTCGCAAATTATAATATCTTATATTACAATTTTCATAATACACACAGCGCCATCTATTCCCAAATTAAGTAATTATGTTTACTTGTGTTGTAGGAACTAAGTTCCCACAACACAAGCAAATTAGGGCTAAATTTTTTATTGCTAGAGATCTTCTAACATTTTTCCATACGTTACGTACAAACCTACATCAAAATTATTTCTTAAAAATAGATAAGTATTGAAAAAAATTGTTTTAATACTAAAATAGTGTACAACCAGTTATCTGGTTTCCATAGCACAAGTTCTGCTTATTTTGAAATCAGATGGCCGTGTCTGTTATTGCCAGGATATTATTATTACTAGTTTTCTGACAGCAGTTTCGATTCAGTCATTTTGGCGTGAAAGTTTAAGAAGAAGATAACTGCTTTCGGTTGTCAATGCGGTGTACAACAAACCTAACATAGCACTATACTTAGCACGGCAATATTTCGTATTTGCATAGTCTACGTGCCAAGTATGATGCTTAAAAACTTCTTTAAAACTAAATACCTATTAGTGGCGAAGAGTTCATACAAGCCGACTCCCATCGGCTTCCCTTTAGGACATGGTCAATAGCACATGTACCTAATAATATATTATTTAACGTCTAAAAGTTTGATAATGCTGTTACACCAACTGCATCAAGACTGCCCTGGAACTGCCATGGAACTGTCACTTTTTTGGGGGACTAGACACATTCGTCCGTGGGAGTGCACCTTTTATCTGAATCCCCACGCGTGGTCCCTGGGTGACGCAAATCACAATGACAATCAATCAACTGGTAGTAGGCTTCGGCCGTGGTTAGTGACCACCCACCAGACAAAACCGCACCGCCAAGTTGCTGTGGTCCGGTGCGATGTCTGGGGACACCATTTAAGAGAGTGGGTCGGAAGTTTGCACCTAATAAGGAGGATAAGGAGCCTGATTTCACTGTAACCACCGAAAATCATTCGTAATCACGCGTGAATCGGTATATAGGGCAGGCGCGTGCCATCGTAGACTACATATTGCTTAACATCATGCAAGTTGTAGTTAAGCGCAAGCCTATATCTAAATATATAAAATAAGAAACTAGCTGACTGACATATCAACGCAGAACCCAAACCGCTGGGTCTGGAAACTCCAAATTTGGCACATAGGTTCCTTATGGGGTCTCGGGGTGCAATAAGAAAGGATTTTTCAAAACTCACCCTTTAAGGGGGTGAAACGGGGTTCCAAAGTTTCTATGGAGAAACAAGATTAGTGAGATCAATTTCGCGGGCAAAGCCGCGGGCGGAAGCTAATTACAGAATAAAAAAGGCTTTGCAGCTGGGTTGCAGTTGAAACGCTGTTTGTTTGTACCGGCACTAAAATCTGAGGTTCCATAATCTTCTAAATATCAACATTTGATTTTTCACATCTCTTTTTTAAAGTTTATTTTTATTTATTCAGGCGAGGCACATCAACAACTTATACAGAGACATTTATAGAAATAGACAGATTGCAACAGTATTAGTGTTTACATTAATTATAGAAATGCAAACCATTCAATAATTAAACATATAATAATAAAATAATAATAATGTATACCTAGTTTAAATTAGTATCAATTAGAGGTTAGCGAAAGTCAACGTAATATTGACTTATAGACGGGCCGGTGGCGTGGTCGGTAAGATACTTGCTTTTCACGCCGCGGGTCGTGTGTTCGATTCCCACTCGAGACGAACATTTCTTTAAATATGTCTGTTTGTCTGGTGTCTGGGTGTATTTTAATGTATAGTATATACCAGTTATCTGGTTTCCATAATACAAGCTCTGCTTAGCTTGGGATTGATGACCGTGTGTGTTAATGTCCCAGAATATTTATTTATTTATTTTATTTTATATATCACGTAACTTATTTGGTATTGTGTAATTTTTAAGAATTTTCTATTTAAGCGTACATGCACGGTCTGGAAAAACATCGATATTCATTATCTTCCATTACAGTTAAACACAGTGATACCCTGGTCAAAGGAGCGTTTCGATCCAAGTTTATTTATTCAAAGTTTATTTAAACTCGTCATTCATAAAGATGGTATCGGTAAATCCCATCGGTGAAAGCAGTTAAAAGTACCTACTCGTAATACATACAAATTTCAAAGACCTTTAAAAATAACTGTCGTAAAATGATAACAGTTCCCAAAAACAATTAAACCCGTATAGGAAAGGGTACCAATATCCTGTTATAATACAACAGTTTTAAAAACAATAGTTTTATTGGTCAAATAAACTTTAAACACCATAAAGGACCGCTAAGAGAAAGTAAAGAAATGGCGAGAGTAATAAACGGCAAATATTTACAACTATGAATAAGTTCACCCGTGACCATGAAAAGACTTTGAAACGTCGGGATCTAAAATCTAAAATATACCGCTATAAAATCCGATATAGTTTTATTTCAACAATGAATGAGTTATTTTTGTCTTAGATTTACGCGAATATCACACATTGAAATAAAAGTACTTTGTAACGGATTTTATCGCGGTTTATTTTAGATTTTAGATTCCGACGCGACGTGACGTCAAAGTCTTTTCAGACTTCATGGTCTACCCGTGAACATGAAGTCTGAAAAGACTTTGAAACGTCGGGATCTAAAATTTTGAATAAACCGCGATAAAATCCGTTAAAAAGTAGTTTTATTTCAATGAGTTATTTTTTACTATATTATTGTGTTATGTTTGACTTGCGTATCTGGGTGTTTGTTGCCTCATAGCGCTTAAGGTAGACCTATTATGATGCGGTTACATTATTTAAAAGTTGACAGGACATAAACGGTTGTTAAATAGGTCGGTTCATTTCACGTTTCAATTCAACCCTTTTTAATGTTTCACGGATACTGGGCACGGATCTTCTCTCAATTCTCTTACAAGTAGAGAGAATTGAAGCCTTAATCCACACACGCTGGCCAAGTGCGATATGTCTGTTTAATAGGTCTGTTAATTGTCAATGATTAATGAAAAACGTAAATTTCGTTTTTAACTCGCGTCAAATAACAGGGGTTTGGGACTTACCTATATACAAGAGAAAAAAAAGATTTTATTTTTAATCTTGCAGCGTTGTAATGCAGAATTTTCAGGTTGCAATATGTACTATGAAAAATCTTCATTAATATTTTATATAATAATAATCTTTCTTTATTAAGCAAAAGCATGTAGTACATACTAAAAAATAATTTACAAAAATAAGTTTAGTGTACAAAAAAAACTGCATAATAATGGTGGGTGAGGTAGTGTACTCCTAGCTAGGTTATTAGGTAACCTTTGCACCTATTATTCATCAAGGTATGCTTTATACACAGATTTTTTCTATTTCTAGGCCCTGTTCTGTACAATGACATTAATAGAATACTAACAATTTATAGACTAACACGCAAAAATTGTGCTGAATCTTTATTGAATTTCCTGCTGCAACTAAGTTATACAGACACGGAAAAGTTAAACGTTAACGTTAACACGAAAAATAGTTTATCTTTTAATATTATTATAATTAGTTAGTAGGCATTATTGTATCTTGTTGTTGAAACTAGCAATTAAGTTATGTTTAGTATCATTTTGGCTTAATTTTAAATAGTTAGAGAGCTGGCCTGAAACACAGGTTATTTAATAATCTAGTTCAGGCCGACACCTCTTCTGTAGAAGTAAGTAGTTATTAGTCTCATAATGTATATAGAACATAGTCATATACTCCTAGATTATAGATAATAAATAGCAATAAGTAATTATATTTAGCTTAATAATGTATCTAGGTCACGTATATGCCATGAAATTTAATAAACTTATTTTTATTTTATTTATTTTTATTTTAATCCACCACCGCAATCCTACCACCACTACTCCTGTAAGCCAAGATAAACAGCGACACGTTAAGAGACTCGCGATTTAAACCCGACCGAAATACATATCGGATACACTTCGGAGAGTGTGCGTTGGAATTACACATTCTTATTCCCCCATCCCCGTACGGCTATGCGCCACCGTTACATAGTGGAATTTCCACGGGTATGCACAAAGCGCTATGCTTCCACTTTCATTGTACGAACTGCCAAATTGTGGAATTCGCTGCCGGCATCTATATTTCCCGATAGCTATAATCTGCCGGTCTTCAGGTCACGAGTGAATCGGTATTCACTGGGTAAGCTCGTTCCATCGTAGACTGCATCATTGCTTCACATCAGGCAAGTTGTGGTCAAGCGCGAGCCTATTTTAAGATAAAAAAAAACAAGTCCTAACACCTAAACCGTCTTGAATTCCGCACGACTTTAATCAGAAAGATTTATAAGAGTTGGGAAGTTAGATAAAACACTTCATCATTTTTAAAGAACACTTTAGTTTTTTTTTTCATATGCGGGAGTTTGCATTCAGTCACTAGTAGAAATGATGCTTAGCTAAGAACAGGTCGGAGGTAATTGCCTGTAGATAAAATCTAAACAAATCTATCTACTTAATTGAATAGGCATTTAAATTATTGATATTTACTGTACAGGTACAGGTAAAGTTTTAAAACACTAATTAAAAGTTACAACCCATTTCTCCGAACAAAAAGACAATATTTCAATTAGTTTATTAGTCATAAAGTTAAATGTATGTTTTGAAACGGTTTAACAAAAGATGACTATATATAAAAATATCTTTTTAATGTTTAAAGGTATTTCCATTGTTTAAACAACCCTTTGTAACGAAAGGAAAGTAACGGGCTATTAGTGGTTGCATTCTTACGCATCAGTAAGCCGCGTTCTAATTCAATATGCTTTCTCACCGTATGTTTACATGAAAATGTATTTTATACACATCACTAAAAAAGCCTACTGAGTTTATTGGGCAATGTTTCTCAGTAGTTGCCAGTCATTCACTGCACGGTAGGAAAAGAAATTGGACTATTCTTATGTAGACTCGCATCTCAAAATAAAGCATATTTTCATTTCATTTAAACCCTTTTTAATGTCTTTGTTGACCACTTTGTCGCATCTCTAGGTTGTACAAAGAATGCAATAATCTCACAGATACGCTTCTATAGGGGACTGAGTTACCTTCGTCCGCGGGAGTGCACCTTTTATCTGAATCCCCAGACTTGGTCCCCGGGTGGCGCAAATCAGGTGACCATCAACTGGTAATTATGTTTACTGGTAAATAACTTGTGGTAGGCTTCGGCCGTGGTTAGTGCCCACCCATCAGACTAAGCCGCACCGCCAAGCGGCCTTGCCGTGTTACAGTGCGATGTCTGGTGACACCATTCAAGAGGTTGGGTCGAAATTGTTGCCCCTTTATGGTTTCAACCTTAAGGAGCCTCATTTCACTGCCACCTTCTCACCGAAACTCATTTGTAATCGAGTGAATCGGTACATTGGGCTTGCGCGTCCCATCGTAGACTACTTCATTGCTTAACATCAGGTAAGTTGTAGTCTAGCGCTAGCCTATTCAAGAATAAAAAAAATACAAAATCTCTTTTTACTAACACGAAATAAAAAAGTTAGGTATTTTATTTATATTAAAGCGTAAAAGCTAGATAGTTTGATTAAAAGTTATCTGAGAAATTCGGTTATCAACTTCCTTTTAGGACATCAATCTAACTTATCAATCAAAAACCTACAGGATACCATTAAGATTAAAAAACTTTACCCAAATCTTTCAAAATACAACACAAATCAAACCAAATTCAACTCTATTACTTAGTGTTAAGGATTAATTTTCATATTTATTCAACTATAGTGTACTTATCTAGGATGATAAAAGTGGGCAAATACGCCAGCTTGTCATGTATTACACGAATCTAAATTAATTTTTACCCTTTTTATTCAAAGTAGGTTGATAAGAGTGTATTGTGAGTCTTGTTTGTTCACAAGTTTTTTTACATTATTGAAATGTATACCGAAAGGTGTAGGCAGCTGTGGCGAGGGGTCCATACATTTTTTTTTATTCTGCGATAGGTTGGCGCTTGACTACAACGCATGATGTAGTCTATGATGGAACGCGCCAGCCCAGTATACCGATTCACTCGTTATTACGAATGTGGCAGTGGAATGAGCCTCCATATTGTCAAAAACCCTAAAGGTGCAACAATTCCGACCCATCCTCTTTGCATTGTGTCACCAGACATCGCACCGGGACACGGTAAAGTCGCTTGGCGGTGAGGCGTTGTATGGTGGGTGGTCACTAACCACGGCCGAAGCATACCACCAATAGATTGTCACCGGATTTGCACCACCCGGAGACCACGTGTGGGGATTCAATTAAACGTGTTCACCCACGGACGAAGGACCAAAACCGTTGTCTTGGAAATAAGTAGATTGAAATGAGAAAAATCACAACGCAGACAAAGTGATTAAGTATCATGAAAATTTCTTCACAAAAAAAAAGATTAAAATGGAAAACTTTCGAGAAAAACACACGTAATCATGTAAAAAAATATTGAAATGTCATTGCGCTAAAGAGATTGCCCAATTTTTCCTTTGTTAGCGTAAAAAGTGATTTTTAGTGATGGTCAATATTATTATCGATAGTCATCATATTATAGTGCATTTGCACAAAAAGACATAAGTATTCATATTAACTATGCTTATAAAGAAACTTTACACATACATATTGGAACGAAGTTCCTTACGGCAGGCTTGGAGGGGATAGGGATTTTGCTGCGCGACCGAACTGAAAAAAATGTGATAGTAAAACCGTAAGAAAAAATGCGTGGAATAAAACCGTTAAATGAGACGTGCGCAGGCGCGACAGTCGCATACACAAGCGAGTAGTGTATAATACCTTTCTCTTTCTCCCTCTTTCTTTATTAGCCGAAGGAACTTCGTTTCTACCTGGTGTCCCACGACACCACATCATTTATTAAATGGTGGTACAAAAAACAAATATAACGCTGGCCAAGTGCGGGTCAGCCTATGTTACATTAACCATCATCCCTCAAAGTTTACTTGTAAAACATGCCCTTTTCCTCACGATCATCACTTCAACTCTTTTTAGTGTCCCATTGCTGGTCACGGTCTTCTCTTCACCGTCTTATGAGTTGAGAGAGTTTAGGCCTTAATCCACACCCACTGTCCAAGTGTAGGTTGACATATGTCACATATCCTCAAATAATTAGATCTTGAACATGCCGGTTTCCTTCACCATGTCTTCCTTCACCGAAATTGAGGAGAGGCGATGTAACAATTCACATTAAGATGCGTGGGCACAACTGGGAATCGAAACCGCAACCTTATTTTGCTAAGACGAGGATCGTACCGCTGCGCTACCGCTGCTTTCTGCGCCATCGTTGCTCACGATGATTTTACTCATACAAGGATGTGAAGCTATAAACTATATTTGAAAAATCGAGTCCGATAACGCAGCGTCACCGCTACTCTAGATAATCTTGTGAATAAATTCACGTCTAAAAACACATCACAAAATTTCATAATGATATTTAAATTATCGATAGTGTCCCATCCTTAGTGGAAGCCATTAGCGACAGGGCTGTCACACCGGAGATCAATCATAATCATCTTTTGTTACCCTCATACCACAATAATGGAAACTTGTCCCTAGATGGGTAACTAATACCCTATTTTTTGGGTAACAAAATTTCTGATAGCCAAACTTTTTACACAAAAAAAAGAAATTTAAGCTTTGTTATATATTAATAGCCCAAATTTTATTACTAATCGACATTTGTGAGTGATTTTGATAGATCATTGTACTTGTTAGCTCAGCAGCATGAGTCTCAGCGTTGAAATTAAAAAAAAAAAAATTCGACTGTCGATGCAGTGTTGTGCCCATACAATAATTACTCTAATAATAATTAATAAATAGAATAATTATTCTATAATTAATTATTATACTATTATTTTTTTATTCTATTTTTGTAATCGAGCGGTGTAAGCCGTCCGATTGGGCTATATTGTGCCCAGGAGGTCGCGGGTTCGATACCCGCCCCGGACAATATTTGTGTAGCAACAAAGACTTGTTTCGGTGTCTGGTTGGTTGAGGGATTACCCTCCGTGCCTCGGAGAGCACGTGAAGCCGTCGGTCCCGTTATTTAACACATCTATGACAATCGTTACATGTAGTCAGAAGCCAATATAATCTGACACCTGGTCTAACCATCTCGGTTATTGGTTCCCTACGGGTTTCGAGGTCTGATGGCAGTCGCTCGCATAATTCTGGTAGCTAGCCGCAACAGGTTAGACTGGGAGCCGACCCCAATAGGAATGGGAAAAAAGCAAGGCGAATGAATATCGTAGAAAACAAACATCTTTAGGTAATCTATTTTTATACGCTATGATAACCGCTGATCTTCAACGAGCCTTACGCTCGTTTGCTGAATTGGTAGTAGGCATACACTGCTACACAAGTGATACAAAACCAATATAAGCTGACCTCTCGTTGTACAGAAATCCTATACAATCCGAGATCAGCTTATACTGGAACTTTATAGCTTGATGTGTAGTCGTGTGTACAAAAAACGAATAGGTTTAATTACGTCAAAAGTTTTTCTATTCAATTTTTTTTTTTCGTTCCATCAGGCAAGTTTGTTGCAATCGAGCGCAACGGTGACGCAGTTGTACGGGTCACGGGTCCGATTCCCGGTCGTGCCCACACATGTTTGTGTGATTTGTTTCATCTCCGCTGCTCAATATCGGCGAAGAGAAACATCGTGAGGAAAACGGCTTGTCTAAGGATAAATCATTCGAGGACATGTTGTATCCACCTACCCGCACTTGGCCAGCGTGTGTGGATTAAGGCCTAAAGCTCTCTCAACTCGTAAGATAGATGAGAGAAGAGCCCAGGAGTGGAACACTAAAAAGGGGTTAAAGTAAACGAAAGTAAAAGACATCCTAAAAACTAAACGTTAGTCAGAAATATTTAATTATTTATAAGTTACAGGTCAATGATCAATATTTAAAAAAAATCTGTAGTTATTTTCGGGTACTATCATTCAGTTTAAATTTAGGGTCAAGGTTTATATTCTGTGACGAATTCTCTTCGCTAACATTTTTCCAAGACTTAACTTTGACTCTCTTAGAAGTGCTTGGTACAACACTATCTTCGGAAACATAATCGTAATCTTTCTCGAAATTAACCCAATCTGAATAATCGAAATTCTTTCCAATCGCTTCTACAAGTAATTCATTTTCCGATGACGTTACAAAATTCGGTACCGATTCATCAACCACAACCGTATTACTCGTTAAATCTTCTACAGCGCATACATTACCTGTCAAACGTTTCGAAACATCGATATTCAAAATTGGCGGTATGAATACATCACTAAAATCTTCGTCTTCCGATTCTTTTAAAACTATTAGTTCATCTGAAGTAGAAATTGAGTTATTTAGAGGTTTTTTCGATAGTAACCAATTCGCTAATTCATTGGTGCGGGTGATTTCTGGATTGCCCAATGAACAAGATAACTCAGAAGAATTGTTCGACTCAGAAATATCTGGAGCCGGTTTGGAGATCTGTCGTTTCATTTTTCACAAATAAAAATAAATATTTGTGACACAGATTACAAATGTTTTTGTGATTAACTTCTTTTCTGCGGTGATTATTGTCATTTTTTATCTGTATGAATTATGTTATTGATTAATTTTGATATTTAATTTTTCTAAATATTTTTAGTTAATATTTGGTAAGACATTTTTAATACAGTAAATAAGACTTTTATTGAATTAAATATTTAAACTTATTTACAGTTTTCACTGTCTACGATTTCTGTTTTTAATTTAATTTACCAAGAGATATTTAATTTTCTTTTGCAAACAATTTTGGTCACCTAGTAACTTAATGTCACTTTTTACCGCCATATTGAAATTCACTTTGACTTTTGAACTGTCGAACAAAATTCTTTTCAAATTTTTATCAGACATAAAAAGAGAGGTGGAAGATTAAGTGCTGTAGGTGGAAAAACATGAATTAATATTACAGTTTTATCTTATTGATTTCAATAAATTTACATAATATATGAATAATTGCAAGGAAAAGACTCTTAACTGTAATTTCGCACTGACGGACATTGGCAGAATTGTGGCAACAACTAGCTACAAAAGCCATAAAAAAAAGAGAGGTTATCGAATCGATTAATATGTTTTTTTTCATTTTTCAGTACGGTGGGCAAAAATGTTTGATATAATATTCAGATCTAGATGGAAAATATAAATAAAATGCGTGTATCTTAATGCCGTTTCAGTGAGATTGGAAAGTTGGAGTGGAATATTTAGGTACAAACATATTTTATTAACTTCGGACGAAAACAAGCTGTGTTAAAAGTTAAAACGTGTGTTTATATCCGTGTTCATGTATTTGTGTACAAGTTTTTGGAATCCCAGCGCTTAAATTTACTTAGGTAGGTAGTTGTATGTAGCTACCTGTACATACCTAGTTAAATATTTCTACATAAATTAGTTTTCCATACATTTTAAAATAAATTAATGTCTGTGGTTTGATATTTTGTGCTGGCGTTACTTTTGCCTGGTTTTTGGTATGAAGTTAGCCGCGAGTCCAGTCCTATTCTTATTTGAAACGCATAGTAAAGAAACATTGTGGTATGGATAGAAGTGCACTACAAATCATTTTAAATACATACATACACATACAAGAAACATTTTCCTTAAATTTCTTTAAACCAAAAAGTGGCTTGTAATGGGAATAATTTTCAATTTGTAATCATTTAACAGTGTAGATACCTACTGTTCTGTTCAAATTATAATTAAAAGCTACCTCTCAAACGGGCCTCTTACATTTTTAAAACTTTACCCAATCCAAAATTGTTCTGGTAGAAAGCCTACATTTGAGTTAAACTTGCATTTAAACATTGTATTCTTCCTATTTATAAAATGTCTATGTGAATGTTTTTTGTACAATAAAATGTTTTTTGTGGCATACGATTTGCAAAAGGCTATACACTCTATACACTATACACTATATATCTCTTCTTATCTTTTTTTTTTTATCTAAAATAGGCTTGCGCTTGACCACAACTTGCCTGATGTGAAGCAATGATGCAGTCTACGATGGAACGCGCTTACCCAGTATATACCGATTCACTCTTGACTTGAAGACCACTAGATTATAGCTATCGGGAAACACAGATGCCGGCAGCGAATTCCACAATTTGGCAGTTCGCACAATAAAAGTCGAAGCAAAGCATCTATCTTATTCTTATAAATTTAAAAAAGAAGAAACTGACTGACTGACTGACTGACATATCAACGCAGAGCCCAAACCGCTGGGTCTGTCGACTCCAAATTTACCACATTGGTTTCTTATGGGGTTAAGGGGTGCACTAAGAAAGGATTTTTCAAAACTCACCCTTTAAGGGGGTGAAACGGGGTTCCAAAGTTTGTATGGAGAAACATGATTCGTGAGATCAATTTCGCGGGCGAAGCCGCGGGCGGAAGCTAGTTTATTATAAGCTGACCTTTCGTTGAATTTCTATACAACGCGTAATTAGCTTATACTGGAAAGAATAGTTTGCTGTGTGTACTTACAGTTAACGTTTTTACTAAACTTCTAAATTAAAATGCTAAATTCAACCAACTAAAACTTCTAAACTACTTCCATACAATTTAACTGCATTTGAAATGAAAAAACGCAATGCTCTTCCAATTCGATTTGAGAGCTAAAACGGCTGCTGCCTACTTATTCTGTCAATTACAATGTTAATAGAAGGCGAGATAGACAGATCTATTAGCGAAGCTTATATTCATTAATACATTCAGAGATACTGACACGCTTGGCGCGCTTTCTAGAATCCTAGTAATGCTATGAGCACGCCAGGCGCGATTTAAGTATTTAAAAAGGGTAACAATTTCTGGGATCTACAAGAAATAGTAGAGCCATTAAAAATGTAAAATAGCTGTATCTGCGTCAATTGAAATATTTTATAAACGTTGGTAAACATAGATCTACAAGCGAAGCATAAATGCATTAATACATTGATTGTAATTAACACGCCAGGCGCGATTTCAGTATTTCAAGATTTAACAAATTTTTGCAACGCTCGCATTTTTATGGCGGCATCTTTGGGTCTACAAGAATTACTGATGGTATTAAATGTGTAAATTTGCTGTATCTGCCTACATATTCTGTCTTTTAATATTAATAGATGTTGAGATAGACACATATACTAGCGAAACATATATTCATTAACACAATCAGCCCTACTAACACGCCTGGCGTGTCTCCACGAATCTTTTTGCCCAGCTATAAACACGCCAGTGCAATATCGGTTTCAAGGTTGACGGCCTGATTTGGAGAGCACGTTAGCTCTCCAAATCACGTGTCACCACCTTTTTCCTCAATACTCATACGTCTTTTTCCCATTTCAATTCATCCTGTTGCGGCTGGATACCAGAAGCCCGAGCAACAGCCATCAGACCTCGAAACCTGTAGGGAACCAGTAGTCAAGATAGTTAGACCAGGTGTTAGATTATATTAAGCTTCTGACTACCTACTACCTACTACTACCTCTCTTCTCTTGGCGCCTGGCGTCACACTGTGGGAATATGGACATTGCTGAAAATCAGTGCTGTGGGTCGCCTCTAGTAGGCACCCACAGCGTTTACTGAGCAATGTCCATGTTTGACACAGATGGGTCACACTTACTCTTGTTTTTCTTTTTTTTCTTTTTTTTCTTTTTTATCATTTAATTTTGTGTGTCCTGTCGTTGTCAAGTAAATGTTTTTCTTACTTTCTTTTCTCCTTACTATTGTCATCTACTATATAAAAATAAGTCGGGTTTTCCTTCCTGACGCTATAACTCCAGAACGCACGAACCGATTTCCACGGTTTTGCATTCGTTGGAAAGATCTCGAGCTCCGTGAGGTTTATAGCAAAGAAAATTCAAGAAAAAATTCTACAGAAAAGCCGGAAAATGTTACATAAAACGAAGCCATCTGGTGGCGAAACGGAGTTCGCCGTGTTTGCTAGTCTAATATAATTTTTTTACTGTATGAAACGCTAGCGTTAGAAAATATGGCTAAAAAAGTTCTAAAAAAAAGAGAGATTATGATCTGGATTAACACGTAGGCTACTTTTTATCCCAATAAGTACCACGCAGGCGAAGCCGTGGGCGGAAGAAAATAATTTATAAATATTTATTAACAATTTAATGACCTCATAAAAAGGGGGACTTATGTGAAAATATTCAGATTGAAAACGTAAATTACTTCAAGGCAGGGTAAACATCACCTGGGCGGGGTCAAAGGCTATGCGTCTTAATATACCACTGATTACCCCCTCATTAAAATAAGGCTTTATTATAAAAAAGACTGTTCTGCCGTCGTTAGGAAAAAGGGGCATTTCTCGATTTTTCCTAACTGAGCTATTCATCGGTGTCAGTATCTTTTACTGATTCAGAAAATGTTAAGAAGGCAGTGATAGCGTAGTGTTTAGTGAAACTAGAGTGTCCGGCAACGTCCTGAGCCGAGGTTCATCCCCACATTGAGAGCCCTCATGGCAGTTGCCACAGTACTTGATCGGTTCGACCGTCCTCGGACGGCTCACCGAAAAAGTCCGGTGAACCAATAGAGGCCCTTCCGGCCGATTGGGTTAGGTTATCAGCAAAAAAAAGTGGTGTTTAGTGACCCTGACTGCTACGCTGGAGTTCGTGGGTCGATTATATTATTAACCAGGACAATATAAGCTTGGCTTACGAATGACACTTAAAAGCAAAAAGTAGATAAGCAAGTGTTTGATATATAACTCAATATCGGTGAATGAAAACTTCGTGAGGAAACCGGCATGTCTAAGAACTGATTATTTGAGGACTGTGTCATCCACCAACCCGCACTCGGCCAGCGCGTGTGGATTAAGGCCGAAACTCTATGAACTCGTAAGCTAGTTGAGAAAAGACCCGTGCCCAGCAGTGAGACACCAGAAAAGTGTTGAAGTGAGTTATATAACTCTACCTACACTTTTAGATAATAGTGGCTTGAAATTATGTTAGTTCGTATTGTCTAGACCGACAGCTGTTATTTCCCATGTAGTTAAAACTAATTATTAAGGAGTAATTACATATTGTTAAAGAAATTATGAGCTGGAATTAAACATTATTTAATCTACGAACAAATTAGTCAACAACAATGCCGTGCCCACACATCTTTGTGTGAATTGTTTCATCGCCGCTGCTCGATATCGGTGAAGGAAAACATCGTGAGGAAACCGGCATGTCTAAGAACTAATCATTCGAGGACATGTGACATCCACCAACCCGCACTTGGCCAGCGTGTGTGGATTACGGCCTAAACTCTCTCAGCTAGTAAGATAGTTGAGAGAAGACCCGTGCCCAGCTGTGGAACACTGAAATGGGTTGACGTTATCCATTATATAATGGAGTTATGACCCAAATATAAATATCCCAAATTGTAACTTCTTCGTTTTGAAAGTCGGCTAAATTAATATCTATTACTAACAAGTTGTAATATTCTACGAAATGCTATAAAATAGACGAACAATGGCGTCTAGAAATAGCCTTCACAGAAGTTAGTAAAACATTCAGTTCGACTGTCAACGTGCTGTGACAGCGATTCCCAAAGTTTACCGCGTTTGCACGTTTGGGGTGCAATTTATTAAAATAAAACAACATTCAACCATCGTTGTACAATCTATGAAAACTATTCAAATGATAATTTTCAATGTCATCAATATGCGTATAATTAAATTTGTTAAAATCCTCCACTACCTACTTAAGAAATTGTAGGGTACTTACTAGACATTACCTTATTCGAATTGCATGAAATTGCAATAGGCAAAAATCCGCGGGGTTTCAGAAAAGATGGGGAATTTCGATTGATTCGGTCAAGTTCTTAATCAATCAAAATTACAAGGGGTTTAGACGATGTGTCCACTACACATCGTCATTAAGACGTAACTTAGGCGAGCGAGCGAGCCCCCTTAAACGGGACCAGGGGCGATGGATTAAGGTGCGTCCATACATCATGACCCATTACGGTAGCGTGAAGTGTTCCCCTAATGATGTTACAGGGGGAACCTCCTCATGACGTGAAGAGGTCCACAGAAGCGGGCCATCACTAGCCGGGGGTTGCGGAAGTATCACATGTTCCCGCAACTCCTGGCTTAAGAACATCTGGGGGTTTTTAGTGGGTACCCTTAGGAAGTCCCACATACCCCCTGCCCTGCACCCACTCAGGGCGAGAGGATCTAAATATTTTCCCCCGTAAAAAAAGACGAGCGAAGAAACCCATTCTCAGGAATGTATCAAGTTGGTGCCGCTAACTAACAAGCAGGCTGTGTGCAACATTATTAAGTAATTTTAAAGATGATTCAAGGTTTCGCTGTCCATATGAATTGGCATTTACTTTAGATAAAGGAACTAAACGGGCAAACTAAGTTTATTTAATTACTAGTGTCCCGCCCGCGGCTTCGCCCGCGAATGTCGGTTATCGCGCTAGACCATTAATCCCTTTTTTCGCAGTCGGATAAAACTCTACTTTAGCGGGTCTCTAAATATATCCATACCAAATTAGTTCAGTAGTGTAGGAGTGTAAGCAACATTTTGAAATCGGCAAGCCCCCATGTATCCATAAATCAATAGGTGTTTCTTAAAAAATACTACGGCTCTTAGACCATACTTATAAGAAGAAATAAAATTTGAGTTTCGAATTCTAATCATCGCATTGAGTTATCAAACATGTCATTGTGTTAAAATAAAGAGTAATTTAAATCAAAAGCACGAAAGAGTATTGATATCAACTTCGAAGAAAATCGCACTCAGAATAATTTCGCAGCCTTCTCCCGCGTAGTATTAGGGTAAAAATAAAAAAAAATTAAAAATAAAAAACACATGTCTCATTATTTGTTTTAAGCTTTATGTATACCCAATTTGAAGTGAATCGGACCAAGGACTAAACAGTTCTGCAATATTTAGTATTTCCAAAAAAACTCATTTTACACTCTCCCTGGGGGTAGTTTTGGAAAAATAAAAAACACGTGTTTCATGATTTCTTTTAGGGTTTATGTGTGCCGAATTTGGAGTGAATCGGACTTGAGACTAAACAGATCCAGAGAAACTTTAACTTTTACCATTAAAACTCATTTTCCACACGCCATGGAGGTAATTATGGAAAAACAAAAAACCCGTATCTCATTATTTGTCTTAAAGTTTATGTGTACCGAATTTTAAATGAATAAGACCAAGGAATAAAAAGTTGCATACAAACTTCACCCCTCTATTTAACCCTCTTAGGGGATGATTTTTGGAAATATTATTAGCCTATGTCCTATTCTAGGGTATATACTACCTACGTTTCAAAGTTCATTAACATTGGTTGAGCGGTTATGGAGATACGCGGTAACAAACCTTCAAACACACACACACACTTACTTTCGCATTTATAATATTAGTAGGATAGGATAGGATTAGTAGGATAGGATAGGATAGGATGGTGCGATTGTTTACGTACGTACCTACTACAGTTGAAATTTACAGAGCGATATGTTTGTTTCTAAAACTATTCTATATCTAGTAAAAAATACAGAATACCAAGAACTAGCTTTAGTTAGTTTTAATCTACCTAGCAATTGGGTAAAAAGTACTATAGCGTTCCTCAAAATAGACTATTTAATAGTGCAAGATTTTTTTTAATCCGACTAGTAGTATCTGAGATAAGTAACGCTCTGCAGTTTAGCCAACAATAACAGCCCGAATATGTTTAATGCAAGTTTACTTCCAAATTTAATTCAATACCGTTTTCTGAATAAAAATGTTATTCCTTAAAACAATATTTAAGGCTTGAAACGTGGGCAGCTAATCCTTACTAATATTATAAATTCCGAAGATAACTATCTGTCTGTCTGTCTATTGATGCAATTTGGTATGGAGATAGTTTGAGACCCGGGAAAGGGGGCGTCCATTAATTACGTGAGGTGTTCCGTGGGCAGGGGATCAAGCTAAATCTTTCCAAATCTAACTTAGGGAGGGGGGGGGGTCTAAATATCACGTAATTATTTTTCGCACAGGAAACGGTCGATACTAGCCTTTGTTAGTCTTCAATAAAAGTAATAGAACAAGTTTTGTTTGTTTTTCTTTATAATCCAACACGTTTACAGCCTAAATGGAAGTTTTGAATTTTGAATCTCGCGTGAGATTAGGGGAGGGGGAGTTGAGGAAAATGTTATGATATCTCATCAAAGGGGGGAGGGGGGTAGAAAAATTCTCAAAAATGCCTCACGTAATTAATGGAAGCGCCCAAACGAAATAGGGTAGTTTTTATCTGACTGTGCATAAAGAGGTTAATGAACTAGCGCGATAACCGCGTGGGGCTAGTAAAAAAAAAGGTATAGTGCCCACTTAATAACTTTGAAAATCACTGATTCTAATCAAAGGGCGATCAAATGCGGTAATTTTGTAACTGCCACGCAACCGACAGACGACAACTGCGGTTTATTATGCATCAATCGAATTATAGCAGTTATAGTAGTTATTTTAAGATTCCTTTTATGATTGTACACATTGTTATTTATGGAAATTGCACCTGAATAGTCTATGAACAATCATTTTGGTTTAATACCTACCGGTGGCGAAGGTTGGAAGTTAGAAAAAGTGAAGCCGGAGCAAAAAGTTCTTACAGGAAAATAATATCTCTTCAATAGTAGTATCTAGTCTATTAGTAATAGTAGTAAAATTTAAGACTTCATATTCATGTGAGTCCACCCGTGAACATGAAGTCATAAATAAAATAAACACAGTCTAAAATAAACCGCGATAAAATCCGTTATAAATCCGGTCTTCTCTCATTACTATCTTACACGCTGGCCAAGTGCGGGTTGGTGTATGTCACAGGTCCTGGAAGGATTAGTTTTTAGACACGCCGGTTTCCTTACGATGTTTTCCTTTACCGATATTGAGCAGTGGTGATGAAAGAATTCACACACGACTCGGAATCAAACCCGCGACCATATATTTTTAAGGCGAGGCCCATATCATTGCGCCACCACTGCTCTTAACCTCTTTTTTACCCCCTTCAAAAATGAAGTGTGTTATTATATGTTTGGGTCTATGTGTTTGTGTACAAGTTTGTCGCAACGTAGCGTTAATATGGGTGAACCAATTTTAATGGATTTTTTTGTTCGAAAGATGAGGAGCTAATGATAGATATATTATATTTTAAATTTTTAAATTTAAAAACTGATTTTAAAAATAACATGTAGTTTTTTTTTAACCACGCGGTTATCCGCTTCTGCGGTTTACCGACAGTGCGTGTGAAAGCCTAACCACCTAATTCACAACGTCTTATAAGCTCATTATAGCTAAAATAGGTTTATAATTCGTTTGTCTTTGTCTCTCATCTTGACATTTACACTAGTAAGAAAGAGACAAAGTCCATTTTAACTTAAGATTGTTTTACGATTTTTACGAATAACACTGATAATAAATAAAAGAATATTTGACAAGGTCGCTTCATTATTTTTTCGTTTGATATGCTAATTTAATATCACTTTAGTTCCATCTTTCTTGTTCCGAAGGTTACACTGGTCATCAATCGAAATTCATTTCCTTGCAATTTGAATAAAAATGAGATAAAACAACAAAAAATAATAGAAGTATTCCTTGTGTTTGAAATAAATTCAATCCCTTTGATGTACCTACACTGTGGCAATATGGACATTGCTGAAAATCTGTGTCGTGGGTCGCCTCTAGTAGGTACTCACAGAGCGTTTACTGAGCAATGTCCATGTTTGACAATGATGGGTCACACTTACTCTTGTTTTTAATTTTTGTTTCTATTTATGATTTTTTCTCTTTCTATGTGTTTTTTTATCATTTGATTTTGTGTATCTTTTCTTTGTCCAATAAATGTTTTTCTTTCTTTCTTTTCTTTCTGATGTACCTACGTTTTTTATTGGTTCCATTTACAGATTTAATAACCTACAGGAAAGGGAGAGAATTAATTAATTGACTTAAAATTAATAAACGGCCCACTGTGTACGGGGTTTTTCTAAAATATCTTACGAGTTTAGGCCCTAATGCACACATGCTGGCCAAGAGCGGTTTGGTGGATGTCACATGTCCTAGAATGATTAGTTCTCAGATAGGCCAATTTCCTCATAATGTTTTCCGTCGCATATATTGAGCAGTGGCGATGAAACAATTCGCACAAAGATGACACGACTGGGGATCGAACCTGCAGCCTTATATTTCAAAAGCGAGGCTGATACTGGTACTAATTATTTAAAAACTTAAACAAATTTCTTAAAGCGAAAGAATAAAGTGGATATGTCTCAAATGATGAAAGTAATTTTCAAGAGCAGAAATAGCCTGTTACTGAATATCCAAAGTTGCAAAATTCCAATTTGCACACGCGCAATGTTGCCACATTTATAGTTCACACAACATAGCTTGCGTACACAAAAGAAAACAATAGTGGAAACGCAAGGCACTCCCCAGGAGTATCCGTTAAAAATCCCGGGAAGATCCATATTAATATCATCATTTCGATGCAAGTACATAAATAATTCTACCTAATTCCGACAACTGCTTCATGCAGGCAGGAACTACTACATAACCCGGCTGACTACCCAGTGGCCAAACAGCGCTAGGTCATGCTTGATAGGCTCACTCTTACCGTACCTGGGCCCGCTGATTTTGAACTGAAATTTTGAATTGAACTGAAATAAAACTACTTTTTAACGGATTTTATCGCGGTTTATTTTAGATTTTTTTTTTCGTCTTTTTTTTAATTGAACTAGTTGGGAGAAAAGCCCGCGCTTGGCATGCTAAGAGAGGCGCTTTTGACTTCTTAAAGCAAGTGATGTGATCTGCTACGCGGAATACCTAATTTGTGTTGTGGCACACCTGGGTCTCCCCAGTTGGGGTGACAGAGATGGGACAGGTCAAAGAATAACTTGTAGTAAGGTAAAGTGTGCGTGGAACAGCAGTCGCGAATAATGTGCGCATTCTGCGCTTCGATCTGTACGTCGCAAGGCGGGTAGGACCATGGGGAAGAGGTGGAAAATCTCCACAAATGAATCCGACTGCTGATGGTAACTACTTCTGCTGTGCTCGGTAGTTCTTCAGGTGTATCCAGGTATATGTTGTCAATACGAACAAAGTTTTCAAAAAAATTATAGGTAATGCCAAAAAATCTATTAATTATTTAAATTAAATTTAAATTCAATTTACATTTTACAAGACCGCCATCGCATCGCAGTATTGTCTAATTGAAGGCTCATAATTTTAGTAGAAATGCAATTTTTTTACACTTTGGGCTGAGCCACCTTCGTCACTACACATGATCCCCAGGTGGTGCAAATCAGGTGACAGTTAACTGGTGGTAGACTTCGGCCATGGTAAGTGACCACCCACCAGACAAATCTGTCCCACCAAGCGGCCTTGCCGTGGTACAGTGCGATGTCTAGTGACACTATTTAAGTGTGGGTCGGAATTGTTGCACCTCTATGATTTCTTACCATATAGAGCCTCATTCCACTGCCATCATCTTCATCACGAGTGAATTGTTATATTAAGCAGGCGCGTTTCATCGTAGACTACATCATTGCATTACATCAGGCGACTTGTCAGCGCAAGCCTGTTGTAAATTTAAAATAAACTTTTATACAAAATGCAAAGTAAAAGTTTAATCTCATCCGCTGTTAGTGCAAAACAATAAACGCGCAGGAAATTAACTTCCATGGAGTTTGTGAAAATGTCTGTCTATTTATTAAGTACCTTTGCAACTCAAGAATGAAGTTTTATATACTAGCAAACCGCCCTGACATCGCACGGTATCAATTGATCTTTTGGCCGGTGGCGGGGTCGGTAATATTTGCTTTTCACGCCGCAAGTCGTGGGTTCAATTTCCACACAAATCAGACATTTGTCCGATGAACATATCTGTTTGTATTAGTCTGGATGTAAGTATCTATATTTAAGTATATATTTACAAAAGAAAAGTATTATAAGTAATATATTATCAGGTGTTGATATCTGGTTTCCATAGTACAAGCTCTGCCTAGTTTGGGATCAGATGACCGTGTGTGTTAATGTCCCACTATATTATTATTATTAACTCAGTCACTAGTTTTAAATTATAAAGGAAAAAAGTGCATAATTTTCTTACATCTCTAACATAAATAAGATTTCGTAGATACAGCTGATTGGAACATAAATATTAACTACTAGCTTCCGCCCGCGGCTTCACCCGCGAAATTGATCTCACTAATCTTGTTTCTCCATACAAACTTTGGAACCCCGTTTCACCCCCTTAGAGGGTGAGTTTTGAAAAATCCTTTCTTAGTGCACCCCTAGACCCCATAAGGAACTTATGTGCCAAATTTGGAGTCTGCAGACCCAGTGGTTTGGGCTCTGCGTTGATATGTCAGTCAGTCAGTCAGTTTCTTCTTTTATATAATTACATTCTAACCCTTTTTTGACAGTTAAAATAAACATTTTTAATCATAATTATACCTTTTTTTAGTCTGAAATAGACTTGCGCTTGACTACAACTTGCCCGATGTTAAGCAATGATGATGTAGTCTACGATAGGAAGCGCCTGCCCAATACACAGATTAACTCGAGATTACGAGTGGTTTTCGGTGAGAAAGTGGCAGTGGAATGAGGCTCCATATGGTTGGAAACCATAAAGGAGCAATAACTCCGACCCACTCTCTTAACTGGTGTCACCAGACATCGCAACGGAAACGGCAAGGCCGCTTGGAGGTGCGGTGGGTGGTCACTAACCACGGCCGAAGCCCACCCACCAGTTAATTACAGAGGTGTTGTTTAAGAAGACTACAAATTCATAAAAAAATTGTAAGACTATCTAGTTAAAATGGACTTTGTCTCTTTCTTACTAGTAGGTATCACAGATAATATAATACTGTCTAGTATAAATGTCAAGATGACAGACAAAGACAAACGAATTATAAACCTATTTTAGCTGTAATGAGCTTAAAAGATGTTTATGAATACGTGGGATAGTATGTCTGATCAGCTTGTAATTTAAAAAAAAGTTTTATTGCAATATATTTTAGATTTTAGATCCCGACGTTTCAAAGTCTTTTCAGACTTCATGGTCACGGGTGGACTGAGGTATTTGACATCTAAAACTATTAATCACAATTTTATTATTACTGACTAACAATATTATTTAGTTAAGTTGCGTTCCGATTTAAGCAAACTGAGCTCACAGTGTCTTGAAATCTGAGTTGATTTTGGTACATGTAAATTAAGCATTGGATCCCAAGCTGGTGGTATATTCCAACCATTTTGTCTGTTAAAATTAGGATGTTTTTTAATTTCAATAGCTTCGCGGATCGTTCTTGGTTGGAACCGGTTTTCTTTGACAAGAACCTGTGTTTTATCAAATCTCAGGTAAGTTTTATTTCAAGGTGTGATATTCGCGTAAATCTAAGACTTACTTGTAAACTAAAGTTGTGCAAAATTCCATACGAAACCATTGAAAAGTTTTCTAGTGAGGTCTACTTAACAAACATCACAATTATTAGTAGGTATGTATGTACCTATGTCTGTCTAGTCGGGGGCAAACCATCCCCTGTGGGTTCATTGACCCGACGTATGTATGACTTTGATTTTACGTTGTAGGGGTGACTTACATGCGTTGCTTGAAAACTTGTGTAATTTGTGTAAAAAGTACATCCTGATTACATAATAAGTGCAGGAAATGTTTTGGACATGTGACATCTACCAAACCAGATAACTGGTAATGTACCACGTAATAAAATACTTTTCTTTTGTAAATACATACTTAATATATATATAGGTAATTACACCCAGACTCGAGACAAAGGGACATGCTCATCACATAAATGTCTGTCTCGGATGGGAATCGAACCCACGACCTGTGGCGTGAAAAGCAAGTATCTTGCCGACCACGTCACCGTCTGACCGGTTGCTTCTGTTTTGTGGTAAGGAAAATTACCTACATTCGACAGACAAATATCTCGTTTGGAAGATAAATTTAACAAGGACTTTACAAATATTACTCTGAATGATAAGAAAGAAATTAATTTTGATATTCCTACTGTTACCTTGTTTGTGACGGAAGCTAATTCAGTAAAATCATACAACGTTGACACAACGATGCCAATACCAAACTACAACGAGTTCGTAACCCGGGTATAGGAAAAAGAAGTTTAGTTAGATGAGAATTGTGACAGATAACGACAATAGGGCCGGTGGCGTGGTCGGTAAGATACTTGCTTTTCACGCCGCAGGTCGTGGGTTCGATTCCCACCCGAGTCAAACATTAGTGATGAACATTTGTGTATGTGTCGAGTCTGGGTGTAAATATCTATATATAAGTATATATTTACAAAAGAAAAGTATTATATGTATAGTATATACCAGTTATCTGGTTTCCATAACACAAGCCCTGCTTAGCTTGGGACCAGATGACCGTGTGTGTTAATGTCCCGGAATATTTATTATTCACTTCAACCCTTTTTAGTGTTCCACAACTGGGCAAAAGTCTCTCAACTATCTAACTAGTTGAGAGAGTTCAGGTCTTAATCCACACACGCTGGCCAAGTGCGGGTTGGTGGATGTTACATGTCCTCGAATGATTAGTCTTAGACATTCCGGTTTCCCCTCGATGTTTTCCTTCACCGTTATTGAGCAGCGGCGATGAAACTATTCACACAAAGATGTGTAGGCACGACTGGGATTCGGACCTGCGACCTTATATTTCTAAGGCTAGGCCCGTACCACTGCGCCATCGCTGCTCAATTTATTATTATTAGTCATATTTATATATATTTATTTACTCTATAGGACTTACACAAGCCGGCGAAACGTGATAAATATTCACCTCTGCCTTCAACTTCGGGTAATATTGACGTGAGCATTATATTATGTACTAGCTTCCGCCCGCGGCTTCGCCCGCGAAATTGATCTCACTTATCTTGTTTCTCCATACAAACTTTGGAACCCCGTTTCACCCCTTTAAAGGATGAGTTTTGAAAAATCCTTTCTTAATGCACCCCTAGAATCCATAAGGAACCTATGTGCCAAATTTAGAGTCTCCAGACACAGCGGTTTGGGCTCTGCGTTGATATGTCAGTCAGTCAGTTTCTTCTTTTATATATTTAGAAGAAGATTGCAACGTTGTCGCAATGTTTTTTTCGTATTATTTTCATTAAATAAAATCCTTAATAATGTTATAAACACGAAACTGCCTAACTATGTCTGTATGTCGCGCTTTCACGCCAAAACCCCTGAGCCGATTTGGATGAAATTTGGTATGGAGATAGTTTGAGACTCTGGGATGGATATATGATAATTTATAATCGACTACAAAAAAGAGGAGAGGAGCTGTAGGTGGATATACAAGAGATATTATGTACAATATCGATAGGCCATCGATGTTGTTTAATCATTAATTGCATACTACCTTTGTGATCAGGACACAAACCCCAAAAGGACTTCTACTAAAAGCATAAATACTAAAACTGGTCAAGTAAGTTTTTATTTTGTTATCTAGTGGTTCCGTAGGTTTGTATTTTATGAGATGAACGATGAACAACAAAAAAATTGTTTCGGTGTCTGGTTGATTGAGGGACTAACCTCCGTGCCTCGGAGAGCACGTTAAGCCGTCGCTCTCGATTGCCATTTAACCCATCTGTGACAATCGTTAAATGTAGTCAGAAACCAATATAACCTAACACCTGGTCTAACCATCTCGGCTACTGGTTCCCTACGGGTTTCGAGGTTAGATGGCAATCACTCGTATAATTCTGGTAGCTAGCCGCATCAGGTTAGACTGGGAGCCGACCCTAATAGAAATGGGCAGGGGGAATGATGATGGCAATAGTTCACAGCAACATCTAATCCTAAATAAAGCAATTCTATTGCTCGTGTTACTGGACTAAGAAGTGATATAATACTTAATATTTTTGTAAATATATATTTCGGTACAGGGGGCCGATCAGAGGGATGGTCATCGCCAGAAAACTTATTGAGTGGGTGTGGTTACGAGCAGCCAAGTTATCTTAATCACACTATTAATTTGTTACGAAATGTAAAAATAATACAACGAGTGGTAAGACAGTTCCTAGACCGATGTTGGTCGCACGGACGTCTGTAGAGAACTGGGGCACACAGTTTGTGTAGCGACAATCCCCACTCGTCGCCCGTGCGGACCTCAGGCTAGACTCTGTCGAGCGTGTCGACCCGACGCGCTGCCGCCTCGCTGTCAAGTATGCTACCGTACTAATGACTTCTCCGACATATACATATTTAGAAATAAATTAGGCACTCCCAGACACGCAACAATCAATCATGCTCATCATACAATGATCTGTCCTGGGTGATGATCGAACCCACGACCTCCAGCTCAGCGGTCATGGTCACTAACTAAATTAATAAAATCATATATCAATCGCTGATTTGGAAAACGTTTGCCCTCCTATAACAAAACATGTTGGATCTTTCATACACACTCTCCCCTAGACCTTATCTTACGGAACCCTAAAAACAATAATTTCCCCATCTCGTCGGGGCGAAAGATTTTAATAATCGCCGTACTTTAGGAGCCTAAAGACGTGAAAGGAGCCAATTAGGAAATTAATCCTAATTGGAACAAGAAAAAAGTAAATCGCACTGTTTGTGAATTTTCTTTGCTTTGATCGCAGTTAAATTAGGCTGTCATAAGTGGAGACCACGGAGTAAACGTAGCGTAAGACGTATTCTGGGCCGCTAGACAAAATGACATATCGACACGATAACAATAGATGGAAAAATACCAAAATGGATCGGATAGTATTGTCTTAGATTTACGCGAATATCACATATTGAAATAAAACTACTTTTTAACGGATTTTATCGCGGTTTATTTTAAATTTTAGATCCCGACGTTTTAAAGTCTTTTTAGACTTCATGTTCACGGGTGGACTGAGGTATTTGACGTCCGAAAAAATCCGCGATAAAATCCGTTAAAAAGTAGATAGTTTTATTTCAAAATGGATTGGATTGAAATAAAAATAAAAGAATTATATAGCGTGTGTGGATTAAGGCCTAAACTCTCTCAACTCATAAGATAGTTGAGAGAAGACCCGTGCCCAGCTGTGGGACACTAAAAAGGGTTGAAGTGTGTGAATTATATTTTGACACACACAGCGCCATCTAGTCCCAAATTAGGCATATATTTGCTTGTGTTATGGGTACTATAAATAATTTTACAAGATTTTGAACGAGATGTGAGAATAGACAATATTATTGAAAATGAATTAATAATATCTCTGAGTGCTGACACCAGTGATGAAGATAGCAGTTCCGATAGTTCAAGTGAATAAAATTTTTTTGTTAAATTACGTAGGTACTTGTCTTATTTTACTCCTTTAATTTATGAAAGAAAAAATAATAATGGGACAGGGATTCGCATGGTCATTTTTAAATTTCACATATGTTTCAAGTCTGTATCGATTCATTCGATTCATTCATTTAATCGATGTTTTTAAGCAGGTCACCTCACTATGAATATAAAACTGACATCTGTCAAAAGTGACCTATTATCTTGTCCCTAGTTTAGGCACGGATTTACATAAATACTTTTTTTTTGTAAAAACAAACATTTTTATTAGATTAATTACACATTATATTATCTGTGATTACACCCAGGCACAGAAACAACGTTACCAGGCCAGTCAAAAAAGAGATATAATATTGTCACCTGACTTTTCGAAGGGGAAAATAAAAATAAAAATATTTATTTATTTATTTAAAACACTATTTTGTTACTACAAGTAATTAATAAATAAGTTTCTGTAAGTTACTTGTAACTGTATGAAATACGAAGTAATCTGAAATTTCTAATTCTGAAATACATAATTAGTCACACCGTATCGAATGTTGGTTTATCTCCGTAGCGGGTAGCGGGTAGCAGGTAGTGGGTAGCGGGTAGCGTTGGGTAACATCCACGGCTCACTGCTTTCAGTTATCCAGTTACATCAGGACATTGATTAGCTACTGATGGCTGGATTTTGTATGGCTTAAGTTACAAGCGAAGATATTTTACTACAAATACTTGGATCACGTTGCCCAAAACATGACAAAAAAAATAGAGAGGTGTCAAGGGACACCCGGATGGAACGAAGTTCCTTTCGATTAATTAGTGAAGGAATTGCAATAAAATTTTATTTTTTTTAAATTACAATAATATTTTTTTTATTATTATTTTTTCTATCTCTAGAGAGAGAGAGAGAGAGAGAGAGAGAGAGAAAGAGAGAGAGACAGACAGACAGACAGACAGAAAAACATGCGCACGCCGCACAGCTTACAATAGCTTACTATAGCAAAAAGTGTCGTGACAACTTTTCATAAGAATTTTTTCCGTCTAGCCCCCCTTCACAACGCGCGATAAGAAACTTCGTTCCAAAAATATTTAAAGAGGCAGGAAAGCGTAAACGCTTTGAACCCTTGAACTATATAATATAAGTATGCTTAAAATGGACCGACTCTCATTGCGCTAGGACGAAAAAAATTGTACACAGTGTAAAGTTTTTTTTTATTCTTTAATGAGCTGGCGCTTGACTACAACTTACCTGATGTTAAGCAATGAAGTAGTCTACGATGGGACGCTCAAGCCCAATATACCGATACACTCGTGATTACGAATGACTTTCAGTGAGAAGGTGGCAGTGAAATGAGGCTCCTTAAGGTTGAAATCATAAAGGAGCAACAAAATAAACTCATTGTTACTTTAAATTGCTGGAGTGAAAGTAATTGGCAGTTGGTCGTTCGTTATCTAAAGTATGACTATGGATACCATGGAATTACGTTAATTACATACCTCGTCTCTGCTCAAAATTAAATTAAATTAAATTATTTTATTTAATCAGATAACATGATCAGACTTTTATTGATTGTTTTATACTCACTTCTGCTCCGCTACGCTCATAGGTAGACTCTCAGCCTAAGTCTCGCGAACTGTAACGTATATAATAATAATAATATAGTGGGACATTAACACACACGGCCATCTGATCCCAAACTAAGCAGAGCTTGTACTATGGAAACCAGATAACTGGTTATATACTACATATGTATAATACTTTTCTTTTGTAAATATATACTCACTTAAATATAGATAATTACACCCAGACTCAAGACAAACAGACGTGCTCAACACACAAATATCTGACTTGGGTGGGAATCGAACCCACGACCTGCGGCGTGAAAAGCAAGTATCTTACCGACCACGCGACGAACCCGTCAAAAAATGTAAATGAAAATCGCTTTCCGCTTATGCCTTACAACTGACAGATGAATCCAAGCGGCGATTTTCTGCCGAGCTGATGTATTAAGTTCATTACATTACTACGTCTTATCTAATAGAGTACTATCAGTATGTTTTAGGATGTTAATCTCGAAAATTGCTGTGCTTAACCAACATTAGTGTTTGTCTAATCCGTTTCCAAAATCCAGAATTTATTAAATATTCAAGAAATATCTTACATTAGCAATTGATTTATTTTTAGTAGGTACTAAGACAGCGTTGGGCGGTGCAGCGGTCCGTGCCTTATAAACCTAACGTGAGCCCCGTGCCTCATCTTAGATTTATAAGGTCGTGGATTCGATTCCCATTCGTATCCCATCTTTGTGTGAATTTTAACATCGCCACTGCTCAGTAACGGTGAAGAAAAACATCGTGAACTGCACACAAAAATAGTCAAATTTCCCTTCCGTGCAGCGAATGACTGGTAGGTAACTACTGAGAAATACCGCCAAAAAAACTAAGTAAACATTTTTCTTTTTTTAAATGTGGTACATATATCTATTACATTTTGTTTGTTTAGTGTGTTGTATTCGAGCGGCCCAATTCCAAACATTTTTATTCGTTATATAGTTTGAAATTTTATAATAAGCTTTCTTACATGACGTAGATTTTGTAATTATTTTAAATTTGTTAGTAGTCATTTCCCTAATATTATTTGGAAGTTTATTGTAGAAACGTATACACTGACCTACAAAAGAGTTACTGATTTTAATGACGAGTATGAATGTGCTACAAGATCATTCTTATTTCTAGTATTCAAACTATGCGCGTCCCTTATTTTTTAAGTAATATTTTTATGCACATACAATAAATTTTCATAATATTGAGAAGCAACAGTATAATTATGTCTTTGAATTTCTTTCTTAAAAACACGGCTTCCTAGTTTGTAAATAACTCTTATGGTTCTTTTTTTTTGTAAAATAAAGATGGCATCGCTTATCCTATCGTGCAAAGAAACTCTAAGATAGATCGGGTAATAAGAAATAGTGATAAAACACAAAATATGTTCCCGCATTGCAATTTAACTATAAACCTTAACTATAAAGAGGCAATAAAGTACAAAGGGGTTAAAGTTGGAATATTTGAGAAAAGATTTACACCTCAGAATATAGGTTAAGTATCGGTTGCTACCAACGATTTTATAATAAACCTAGCTTTCTTATTATTATAGCGAATTCAACTGCATGATAAATTTATACGTACATACAGGGCAGAGAAGCTCTGGCCAAAATCGACCAGCTTTGCTTGCAAGTTACACGGCTTACAAAAGCGCACCTTCGGCTACTCACATCTTTTTACCATAGCTGTCACGAACAGTCTTCTGTGCAGGGCCTGCATGGAGGCAGAAGAAACAGCCGTCCACGTGATCCTATACTGTCCAGGACTGGCAAGATATAGGACTGAACACCTCGGGTCGCCGAGGTCGCTCCAGGAAGTCGTCAACGTGAAGAGTCTGCTAGGATTCCTCCTGGAGCTAGGCGCACAACTGACGTCGAGTTGCCGAGATCCAAGCCCGCTACAATCTACATTCTATAACATGCCCAGTTGTGGAATAAAATATAGCCTATAACCTTCCTCGATAAATGGGCTATCTAACAGTGCAAGAAACTTTCAAATCGGACCAGTAGTTTCTGAGATTAGTGCGTACAACCAAAGAGATAACACTTCAGCTTTTTGTTAATATTATTAGTACAGATGAGGAAGACATGACGACATGACATCTCCACTAGATTCCAGTACCCTTAATACGAGTAGTCAATACGAACATAGTTTTCGATTACTATCAGTAACATGTCAAGTTACTTAGTTAAACTGCACTTAAATCTACAAACTATTTTACCTATTCTGTTGCCAATCCATTTTATTATATTTCTGGCAATTCTGTTCTTTTTTTTTTATTACAACTTGCCTGATGTTTAGCAATGATGTAGTCTACGATGACACGCGCCAGCCCAGTATACCGATGATTACGAATGATTATCGGTGAGAAGGTGGCAATGGAATGAGCCTCCATATGGTTAGAAACCCTAACCTAACCCTAATTCTAACAAAGTCTTCGTAACTAATGTTTTGCGCAAAATAATGTTGAACTCGTTCGTAATGTTGAACTCGTACTAAAGGTACTGATAGATATCATTAGTTTTTAACCGACCTCCAAAAAAATTATAATGTAATTATGTTCCAACTTCCACTGTACGTACAGCAATTTCTCCCCTATTTGTGGACCGATTCTCAAAATTCTTTTTTTATTGGATCATTAATTACGTCCAATCACGACGGACACATGCTCATCTGTCATATTGGTAGTAAAAAGATCCACTTTTTTTGTAAGATCCACCATCACCACAATCCCAGCATTGATCCTGTAACCCATGATCAACAGCGATCCGTGACCGGTTCCTACCAAGAATGATCCGCGAAGCTATTGAAATTAAAAAACATCCTAATTTTAACAGAAAAAATGGTTGGAATATACCACCAGCTTGGGACCCAGTGCTTAATTTACTTGTACCAAAGCCCAAGCAAAATCAACTCAGAATTCAAGACACTGTGAGCTCAGTTTGCTTAAATCAGAACGCAACTTAAATATTAATGTTTGAAGGTAGTCAGTAATAATTGTGATTAATATTTTTGGACGTCAAATACCTCTGTCCACCCGTGAACATGAAGTCTGAAAAGACATTGAAACGTCGGGATCTAAAATCTAAAATAAACCGCGATAAAATCCGTTAAAAAGTATTTTATTTATTTATAAAGTATATATTTTATTTCAAGAATTGAGTGATTTTACAAACTTATTTTTATCGTCCAATCCCAGCCGACATGGGAGCCATGTCGGCTAGCGAGCTGTTAAGAAGATCTATTTCCATAGTTATTACTTACTCTGGACTATGTATTTACCTGTTGATATTATGCTGTATTTGTCTTGCTTTTCAAGACACCTATTTGTCATCGGCGATAAATTATCATATATCGATAATATTAGGAGCAGCGGTACGGGCCTCGCCTTAGAAAAATAAGGTCGCGGGTTCGAATCCTGGTCGTGCCCACACATCTTTGTGTGAATTGTACCATCTCCGCTGCTCAGTATCGGTGAAGGAAAACATCGTGAGGAAACCGGCATGTCTAAGAACTAATCAGTCGAGGACATGTGACATCCACTAACCCGCACTTGGCCAGCGTGTGTGGATTAAGGCCTAAACTCTCTCAACTCATGTGGTAGTTGAGAGAAGACCCGTGCCCAGCAGTGGGACACTAATAGGGGTTGAAGTGATAAATTATACTTAACCTTTATCTCGAATTTAAAAAGATCAACATGGCCAAATCCCGGGACACCTAAACTGTATTGGATCCCGCACGAATTTAATCAAACAGATAGATCAATTGGAAACTGTCCACAAGAAATGTTCCAGCTAACGTCGTAATTAAACAGGTTGTCGTGATAATTACAACACTGCCCACCCTCGTAGACCTAGCGTGAGTATAAAACGTCACGCAAAATTCCTCACACAACAAGATCAAGTTACACCGTTTCCTTTGAGTAACACCATTAAAACTCATCATTTTTGACATGATCAATATTGACAGGCGCGTTTTTGAGATAAACACGCAAGTTTGAGCAGTCAACTATAATAAAGTTGGTTATTACTATTGGTTCTCGAACGGAACTCACCTGTGGCTTTTTTTATTTTTTATCCAATAATAGGTTTGCCAATGCTTGGAATTAAGTCGCTTCAACACACTGAACAAACAAAATGTAATAGATATAAGTACTTCATTTAAAAAAGAAAAAAAGCCTACTGAGTTTTTTGACAGTGTTTCTCAGTAGTTGCCAGTCATTCACTGCACGGTAGGAAAAGAAATTGGACTATTTTTATGTAGACTCGCGTCTCAAAAAAAATAATGCATATTTTGATTTTGATTTGATTTTGATTTTGATTGCCCTTGACCACAATGAAGCAATGTTGCAGTCTACGATGGAACGCGCTTACCTATTAAATAGCGATTCACTCGTGACTTGAAGACAGTTACGCTGTACAATACTGTAATTTTGCTAAAAAGGCTACAGAAAATTTAAAAAAAAAGTTTGATCTGAATACTCAAATCACTTATCTAACTACACTGTCAGTGAATAAACTTACTGTATTCTTCATCCTACACTTAAATTTGACACCTACGAAGTTTACTTTGAAAAGTAAATCGAATAAGTGAGTCTTATGTTCGAGTTGTCCATAGTAGGGGCGACTGACGAGATTATTAATTTTCAAACAAGTAGCTTGGGTGCCAGGTGACTGCAGATAAAAAAGTCATGTTAACATATTAGATGTTGCTACTTATTTAAAACATCCTGTATAGTAGGTACAATATATACCTAGGTAGGTATAATAGGTACCTGTAGGGCTAAATTGAGGTACTTGACGCGTAGATCAAGTTGCGGTGTAGTTGCAATTAAATTTACGTCTTAGTGCAAAATGGTATTCTTAGAATTGTCATATAAATACCAGTACCTGGATAACCGAGCTTTGCACGGTTTTTTTATGGAAATTATAATAAAGGGCTCCCAGAAATAGCTTTTCTTACAAGAAGACCTTTTTTTAAAAAAAAAGGCTTAAAAAAGGAAAGAGAAATATTTGTCTGTGATTCTAACTGCGATCATCTGGTTTTATGACCGCCCAATCTCTCACCTGAGCTATCATAACACTATGGGTTGAGGCGAAATTTTCCCCCGCCGTACTCGGATAAAATGATGTTGCACCCTACAGTCCATCAAATCTAAGAAGTACCGTTTGACGTTTCACTGTTTTCTATTAAATTAGCTTTATAGAGGCGTAATTCACACTATTTATATTAGCTTTCCTGTAAAATAATTGAATTATGAAGCTATTTTTATTTTAATATAACATAACAATTTTTATACAAAAAATAAAATTCTAAATGTACTACGTTTAGAACTGTCAAACGGTACTTCTTAGATTTGATGGACTGTACTGGTTACTTGGTAACATTCATCCCGCCCTATGAACCGTGACACAGTAAATGCCACTGGTGTCTAAGTTGTGGAAATTTCAGTATTTTTTATTATGAGAGGTCAGCTTATACTGGAAATGTATACCTTAATGTGTAGCCGTGTGTAGTCAGCCACAAATGACATCGTTCTGTTTACTTCAATAATTGGACAATCCGGGATCCAAGGCAGCTTAGGTGTCCCGGGACTATAGGCCGACCGTTTAACTCGCGTATCGCCTATCGCCAAGATTCTGACTCCTCAAGCTGCACAGACAGTGATGATGATTCAAGCGATATGGATATTAGTGACGAATAGTCTTACATTACTTTTATCTGTGGTTAAATCTTATATCTTTAAATGAGCAATTCTTGTATGTATTTGGAATCTCAGAATCGGCTCCAACGATTTTCATAAAATTTGGTATATAGGGGGTTTCGGGGGCAATAAATCGATCTAGACAGGAATCATTTTTAGAAAATGTCATTAAAAAAAATACCGAGCTAAGCTCGGTCATCCGGATATTAGTTCTTTAAGAGATTTAATTAATGTTTTATGACTTTGTACCTCAGATGGCGATACGCGAGTTAAACGGTCGGCCTACAGTCGCGGTTGTGTCACTTATGGTTGCCGTAACACCCTGGTCAAGATGCGTTAAGGAACCTCCAGGTGTTGTAGTTCGGGTAACCAGTTGTCGTCCCACATACGGGGGGAAATCCTTTATAGATCCCCCCACCCTGTAATGGCGCAGGATCCATAAAGTAATTTCCCCTGGTAAACATAAATAAAGTGTCCCGTGGCCCGTGACTCCTCAAATCCCGAGTCTCCTCACGGCGCTGCTGTTGATCCTGATGCACAGGAGAAGTGACGGGATTGCGGTGGTGAATTAAGTCCCATAAAAAAATTACTTCAATGACGATTGGTCGAAATACAGACGTAGACTATCGTTGTAAGACGACTCATTAGAAATGACATGACATTTTTGATCGACCCAAGATTCCAACCCTAGATCTCGTGTGTATTAAGTGACACACACTCACCACAGAACCAAAGAGGACGCCTGCAGTCTCTGTGGCTGCGTGTGTAACAACCTCAGCAGGCCTGAACACCTGCTGAAGCTTTCTGCGAGTGCAATCCCGAATTTTAGTTTTGGAACAATTAAAAAAAGAAACCATAGAAGGTTTTGGAACATTATGGATTAAGTATCTAAATATATAAAAGAAGAAACTGACTGACTGACTGACTGACTGACTGACATATCAACGCAGAGGCCAAACCGCTGGGTCTGGAGACTCCAAATTTGGCACATAGATTCCTTATGGGGTCTAGGGGTGCACTAAGAAAGGATTTTTCAAAACTCACCCTTTAAGGGGGTGAAACGGGGTTCCAAAGTTTGTATGGAGAAACAAGATTAGTGAGATCAATTTCGCGGGCGAAGCTGCGGGCGGGAGCTAGTATTTCCATATGTGCAGAAGGTGAACTGGTTGGTGCCAACTCTGATGTAGCCGGAGGAGACACGTATACTACACCCTGGTGATGAAGATCACTTCAACCCCCTTAAGTGTCCCACGGCTGGGCACAGGTATTCTCTCAACTAAATTACGAGACAGTTTTTTATATTTTAGTTTTAATTCAAAGATGATCAACTCTGCTCATCCCGTTGAAGTACAGATTGATATTATCTTAATAACAGATGCGCGTTGAAATAAATATTATTACTTTTTCAAAATGGCCGCCGTTAATTGATATTTCATTGTGTTGACCACATGTGTTAAGGGGAAGCGATTCACTTCTCTTCGACCCTTTTTAATGTCCCACGACTGGGCACGGGTCTTCTCTCAACAGTGTTACGAGTTGAAAGAGTTTAGGCCTTAATCCGCACACGCTGGCAAAGTGCGAGTTGGTGGATATCACAGGTCCACCAACTCGCAGAGTTGACAGTTTAGGTCTTAAGAAGACCCGTGCCCAGCTGTGGGACACTAAAAAAGGTTAAAGTGAAGCAATAGGACTGCACAAAAGGAGAAGAGTGGAGACATTTTGCGATCCTATTGAATCCGGTTTCCAAGTTTTTCCGTTCCGAAGCTTCACTCCACTCCGGTGAACAGGCAGCCTAACGTTGTGATTAATTGTAGTCGGCAACTTGTGGTCAATTATTGTTCCTGTCAGTCAAATTGAATCTCTTGCAGAGCCGCACCGCACCCTCCGCTTCGTGCCCTCCACTCGACACGCGGTTCTGTCGCGCTCATAATTATACTTACTCTTATAAACCCACTCAGTTCCGCTTCACTTCGCCCACACTGTTTCCGCTATTGCGGAGTGGAGTTAGACCACTGTTCACGGTCCACTCCTCTTCACTTCGCCCCGACATGCGCCACCGCGTCATTGGAAACGTTGAGTACGTTTGCAAAAGTTTTTTTTTTTGAATAGCCTGTAATGTCCCACAGCTGGGCAAAAGCCTCTCTCTTAGCCTTCCAACTGTCCCTATTGCTAGCCCCTTCTTCTTTTCTTCGCCTAAAAGATTGTTACTTTAGGTTTATCTTTAAGATTTTGAACACAAAAAATAATCCTCCCCTTAACAATCCATAACTAGATATAGTACACATGAAAATATGTTTTATGAAACCCGTCTGTTTGTATCGATGGTATCTTCATATTAAATTTTTATTCGCAAATATAATAGTGTAACAATCAAGTTTATTAAAACAAGATTACATATTATACCTCGGTGGGTAAGTGGTTAGCTTTGGAGCTTGTTAGAATGGTAAATAAATTAATTAATTAATTAAATAATTAATTAATTATGGTATAATAATACCATAATTAATTAATTACATAATTAATGGTCCTGTCCAATCAAAGAACTCAGAGCTGCAGTGTCACAGCAGTATTGGACTATGAAGGTGACTTTTAGGATTATTATATGTATAAATATGTAAAAACTGAGTTTTATACTTTACCGAATTTAACACACTATTTTACACACCTTTATTACCTACCTGATACCTGTGAAAGCCACCGCGACCCAAGTTTCATAGACGGGGTTCGTTCTTACCTATGTTGGGGACATGGGTGAATATCCCCGCGGCAAATTTTACGTGTCCACGTTGAGAATCGAGGTGTTAAATTATAGGATGTTTTTGATTTTTTTTTGTAGTGAACTACGTAACTTGGTGCAGTTAGGGCCACATATGTTTTTTTTATAAGAGTGTATAAGTAATCAGGAAAAAAAGAATCGCCTGAAAATTCAAGTTTGGTGGCTTGTCCCAGTTCCATTTTTGATACAATTGCACTCACCTAAGTCACAATCTAAGATACAATACAAAATAAACGATTTCGTTAGTATATGCATAAGACACATTATCTGAAAACAATGAAACCATATTAGAAAATTAAATTTAAAGGCACTGGATACTCAATTAAATTTTGTCCAAGCAAATATCAAAAATTTGGCGGCATTTGTTCAACTTACTTTAACGTGAAGTTACGTACGTATGCGATCAATCGCGTTTTATGATTTAACATCTCTCAGTAGTCAGTCGTGCGCCGGCACTTGCGCGTAACAGGTGTGTGATTAGTGCTGTGATTTCCCTCTTAAAACGTAAATATCATCTTGGGTGGCACGGGGGACAAGAAATGTTCAATTTTGGTGGAACGATTTGCTGTTAATTTAAAAGTATTTTAACAGTAAGCTACACGTTATACGTAGTGATTTGGGTTATGCATTTAATCAGTGATAATAATTTAACTGTTACTTAAATCCCTTATTTTTAAAGTTTTTTTTTATGTCTGGTTCCAATTTTGGTGGCTCAATTTTGGTGGCTTTGGTGGCGTTTTTCCCTTTTGGACAGTAAAAAAGCGAATTATAATAACATTTTTTTAATAAGTAAGACCATTTATTATTTATTAGATCCTAATCTCTCATTACCACCACGAATAGCAAGACCTCTTGAAGCCAAAAATTTCACTAGGTACTTCAACAATCCTCTTAAGCACATTCTTCCAACGGGTAGTTATTTTCTGTTCGTCTAGTAGTTTTTATTGCTGCAACATAATTCATCATAAATTCTCTGAGCTGTACTCTGCTCTTATGCTCTATCAATAAGTTACCTACTTATATGCTTCCAATCTTTATATCCATTAGGAGAACTCCAATTATGTCCAGAACCAGTAATGGTATTAAATAGACGGCAGCAATAACAGTATACAGATTTATTTAGTGGTGAATAAAGGAGCCATTTTCTTTCTAAAGACTCCTTATTCGTCAATTAACAAATAAAATATTTTACTCAAGTATTAGTTTTCGTTTTACCATTTGAATCTAGAAAACTTGTAGAAGTTTCGAAGAAGTCACTATTTTTATTTTAGTAAAACTCTGGCCCTTTTCGAATTCAAATATCACGGACTTCTTCCGGTAAAATGTCACCACAGTAAGTACCAGGGTCAGGAGACACATACATTCTCTAAGCTTGCAGTTATTAATTCAAAGTAAGTAGCTTGACCAAATGCCCAATGAAATAGATAAAAGAATTGTGACGGAATGATAAAAGTATTGCGCCTTAAAAGAAGTCTTGAAAAGCAAGGTACTGGGCATAAAGATCAAGAAGAAGATCTTTGATACCTGCATAATACCCTGTATCACTTAAGGATGTGAAACCTGGGTGATGACGACGAGACCAGTTCATAACTAGACCGCACAAAGATATTGTGCATCGCGACTCCGCAATTACGTGCAAAATGTAAGGTTTAACTTAGTTAATTTAATTGTTGTTAATTGTAAATTTCTAATTAGATTCTTATTGGAATTTTTGAATTTGTATTCTAATTAGATTGAAGTTATCGGATTTCCATTTTATAGTGATTTTTAAGATAGTTTCTTGCAAAGTAAAATGTTAGTACTAAAATTACGTAACTAGAAAATGACCTTTTTTGTTTAAGGAGATTTTTTAATAAGAATGATTTAATTTTAAAGACGTGGATGTAAAATGAATGGGACAGTTTGAATTTTGGAAATCCGATAAGAAATAAGGAAGTTATGGACGATTTTCTAGAATGAACAATATTGTTTATGTGAATTTTTGTATGTTTTTGTTCTAGAAATTTTTTATTGTGATGATGTACATTTATAAGCTTTTTATAATATTATAGAGATTGTAAAAACGCGTAGAATAAGGTATAATATGTACAGTTTTCTTAAATAAATAAAGAGAAATTCAAGGAAAAGGGGTCTCGAGATAGTAAGAATGATCTCGAATTTTCGAGAACATTCGCGCGGATTCTTTTCGGTAACAACGGCCGGTATAAAAGGCGGTCGTATTGCCGGAACGACTCAGTCGCAAATAGTCAGTCGCAAATGAACAGTCGCAAATGAACAGTCGCAAATGAACAGTCGCAAATGAAGAGTCGCAAATGAAGAGCCGAAGAGTAAACAACAAAAGGAAAAATCTCGAGATCTCAAGACCGAGAAGTAATTTTTGGAAGAAATTGTTGTTTGCATTTTAAGACCGGGGTTTCTCTAGTTGGCCAGAAGTGCCGTACCTATTTCACTGGATATACGCATTTAGGGGTGCGTGGGGTAGGTGCCACCAGCGGCGAATATAGGAAGGTCTAGGTACCTACCAACAAAATCATCATATACTCTAGGGACACATACCCTGGAGTATAAGGAACTCACTCGACCTAGCAAGTAGGAGGTACAGGGTGGTGTCCATTACAGTCTGGTCCTTCGAGAAGACGGATCCCTAGAAGAATAGTCCAGAAGAATTAAGAAGATTGCAAGATGCCAGTGACAAGATCACAGAAGGATGCCTCCTCAAGACCGTCGTCCCGTCCTTTCGTTAGGGACGGGGGAGAAGAAGCGACAGGGTCAGAAGGGGTCACGTCTGCGTCAGCGTCAGGGTCATCGGCAACAGCGTCGGACACACACACTTCTTCGGGTACAGCAACAACAGGAGAAACTATGGCTACAGAGGCAACGATCACGACTGCGACCACGACGGCATCACAGAAGAAAGGAGATGCCACACAGAAGAAGACTAAGAAGACTCCAGAACAGGCCCCGGAGGAGGGTATTTGTGGCGTTACCAAGACCCTCAATCCGATGGGAGTCAGTCTTCGAGCCAGGTCCATGAAGACCACGAGTATTTCAGCAAGAAGACGCGAGCTGGCAGCCAGAGAAGAATTGGCACGTCTGGAGCTTGAACAAGCACAGGCTGCGGCAAAACTGGCCCGCGTCAGATTGGAGATTGTACAATGTGAAGATGAAGACTCCGTGGATGAAGACCTGGAAGACAGAACAGCTGAGGTGCAGAACTGGAACGAGACGTCAGTTCGGGGAGGCAGCAATATTGAGCAACCAGAGCCACGAGGTCAACCCCTTCTAGAAGACCAGCAGGAGCCGAAGAAAGTCAAACCTGAAGAGAACGCTTCAAAGGGAGCTACGATTGAAATTCAAGCTTTGACGACGGCATTGAAGCAAGCCTTTTCTAGAAGTGGACCAGCAGCTCAACCGAACTACATCCACGAGCTACCATACTTCGATGGGAACAGCAGCGAGTGGATGGCCTTCAAGGTCGTCTATGAAGATACAGCACCAATGTTCAACGATGTTCAGAATATGGCTCGACTAAGAAGAGCAATAAAGGGCAACGCAAGAGAAGCTATCAAGAGTCTGCTATACTCCGAGGCTTCTCCGATGGAAGTAATACAAGCCCTCAAGAGAAGATATGGAAGACCCGATGCACTGGTACTGGCGGAATTGGACAAAGTAAAGGCGCTACCGAAAATATCAGAGAACCCAAGAGATATCTGCGTCTTTGCAAGCCAAATAAACAACAGTGTAGCGGCAATCAAGGGGTTGAAGAAACCACAGTATCTACATTCACCAGAAATAGTAAAGCAAATAGTTGAGAAGATGCCTACGATACTCAAGTTCCGATGGTATGACTTCACTGCAGCAACAGAAGATGGCGAGTTCTCCAACCTATCGGTGATCTGCGAGTTCCTCAACAAAGAAGCAGACAAATGTGGAGCCCGAAAAGGAAGGAAAGAAAGCAGAGAAGCAGTGCCCTATGTGTGAGGGTGAACATTTCCTGCTTGAATGCCAGAAGTTCCAGAAAGCATCAGTGCAAGACCGATGGGCAGCAGCAAAGAAGGGTCGCGTCTGCTTCAAGTGTCTCCAAGGGAGACACAGAAAAGAAAGCTGCAGAAAACCCACGTGTAAGCAGTGCAAGAGATGGCATCATCATATGCTACACGTAGAGTCGGAAGAAAGGACCCCGAAAAGAAAAGAGGAATCTCTAGAGGTGACGAGCAAGGCATCAATCAACACGGTGAATAACGCAAGGGCGTACCTGAAGATTGTTCCTGTAGAAGTCTTCGGGTCGCAGGGATCAAAGAAAATACTGGCCCTTATGGATGAAGGGTCAACCGTGTCGCTGCTAGACAGGAAGGTAGCAGAAGAAATCGGCGCTCAAGGAAAAAAGGACGAACTAGTCATCGAAACAGTTGGAGGAGGACTGATGAGGGAAAAGGACTCTCAAACTATAAATCTCAAGTTGAAAGGATTGCATCAAAAGGACGAGAAAATCCTGAAGAGAGTCCGAACCATTAACGAGCTGAAGTTATCCCCACAGTTCCTAGAAAAGCGAATAATCCAAGAGTACCGACACTTGAAAAAGATCGCCGATTCCTTATTTTACGAAGGGGAGTCACCACAGCTGCTCATCGGTCAAGACAACTGGGAGCTGATCGTGACTCAAGAAATAAGAAGAGGGAAACCAGGAGAACCAGTAGCTTCGAGAACAGGACTTGGCTGGGTGCTCCATGGGTCAGATACTGGAAGCACAAGAGTAGTTCACTTCATCCACATGTGTCTTCATGTCAGCGCGCAGGATGAAGAGATGCATCAAGCCATCAAGGAGCACTTCGCGATCGAAGCGCTTGGTGTGCAACCAAGAAGACCCACTACAGACTCAGAAGGAAGAGCACTCGCCATCTTGGATAGAACCTGCCGAAGATTGGAAGATGGTCGATTCGAAGCAGGACTGCTGTGGAAGGAAGAGAATGAGCAGATGCCAGAAAGCTACACATCTGCCAAGAATAGACTCATCAACATTGAGAAGAAAATAGACAGAGATCCTCAGTTGAAAGAAGAGTACAACAAGCAGATCCAGCATCTAATCGACAGCAAATACGCAGAAGAAGCTCCTGATGACAAAGAAGATTCCAAGAAAACTTGGTACCTCCCTCACTTTTCCGTGGTGCATCCACTGAAAAAGAAGATAAGAATCGTCTTCGACGCTGCAGCCAAGTCGAAGGAAAGAAGCCTGAACGACGCTCTCTTGCCGGGTCCAGATCTGCTGCAGTCACTCTTTGGAGTACTCCTTCGGTTTCGTCAAGGACCTTTAGCAGTGGCAGCCGACATAAAGGAAATGTTCCTGCAAGTTCGCATCCGACCAGAAGATAGAGACAGCCTGAGGTTCCTGTGGCGAGGGGATCGTCGCGATGTGCCGCCGAAGAAGTACAGAATGACTTCGGTCATTTTCGGTGCTACGTCATCTCCGAGCACAGCAATCTACGTGAAGAATAGGAATGCAGCGGACTTCAAGGAGCAGTTTCCAGAGGCGGCAAGGGCTATCGAGCGGAACCACTACATGGACGACTACCTACACAGCTTCCATTCCGAAGAGGAGTTTAGAAGAGTGACGTCACAGGTGGACGCCATACACAAGAAAGCGGGCTTTGAACTCAGGGGATGGGCGTCAAACGAAACTAAGTTGCTGCAGGGGATGAAGACCGAAACAACCGAGGAGACAGAAGTAAACCTCGGTGAAACGGAAGAGAAGACATTGGGACTGCGCTGGTTCACCAAAAGGGACTCTATCGGCTTCCGAGCGAATCTTCGAAATACATCTGAAGAAATACTCTGAGGATTCAAGGTGCCGACAAAGAGAGAAGTTACCAGTGCCGTAATGTCGACTTTCGATCCGCTGGGACTTGCATCACCGGTTCTCATTCAAGGCAAGAAGCTGCTCCAGGACATATGGAGAAGTGGGATCGGTTGGGATGAAGAAATAGAAGGCAAGGAGTACGAAACATGGAAGACTTACCTGGAAAAGTTGAAGCTGCTCCGCGACCTGCAGATTCCGAGATGCCTGGCGCCACGACGCACTGAGGGGGAGTTACACACCTTCACGGATGCCAGCCAGACCATGTTTGCTGCCACGACGTATTGGAGAACAGAAGAGCAAGATGGAACTTACCACGTCAGTCTGGTTGCAGCGAAAGTGCGAGTCACACCGCTGAAACCTGTATCCATTCCGAGGCTCGAGTTACAAGCGGCACTCTTGGGAAGCAGGCTGGCGCGTTCAGTAGAAGAGGAGATGGATCTGAAGGTGGTCAAGAGAACGTTTTGGACAGATTCCAGTATCGTACTATCTTGGATCAAGACGGACCCAAGGACTTTCAAGACATTCGTGGCACATCGCTTAGCAGAAATCGAAGATCTGACGAAACCACAAGAATGGAGATGGGTTCCCACAGCGCAGAATCCAGCTGATGATGCAACACGCGACGTACCAGAACACTTCGATAGCAATCATCGATGGTACACCGGACCGGACTTCTTGAGGCAAGAGGAAGATCATTGGCCTGCACCAAGAAGTTTCAAGAAGGAACCTGCTGGCGAAGAAAAGGTTGCTGACGTCACGGCTTCAGTGAACACCACACATCCAGCACCAGATCCTGAAAAGTTCTCATCGTGGAGAAGGCTTCTGCGAGCTACGGCCAGAATGTTGCAGTTCATACAACTCTGCAGACGTAAAGAAAAGGTCAACGTCAATAAGGAGGATCCAACTTGGAAAAGAACGAAAGGAAAGGAGGTGAAGGTCTTAGAGAAAAGACATCAACCTTCGAAGACAAATGGAAGAAAGTACATACCATTGGACGCAGGAGTAATAGAACAAGCTGAGCTTCTACTGCTGAGAAGAAGTCAAGAAAGAAGCTTCAAAGAAGACATCAAACGTCTGCAGCAAGGGAAGCAAGTAGAAGGAAGCAGCAAGTTGAAAAGGCTCAACGTAGCGATGGAAGATGGACTCCTGCTGCTGAAAAAAAGAACCAGGATCGTCGACGTCGAGACAAGGGGCGGCGTACTGAGAAGACCTAGTTCGCGAGTGGTGCTGTTGGTGCCGGGAGCGTCGTCAAGACTGGAGGATGGTGCAGAGCACGAGGGGGAGAATGATGACGACGAGACCAGTTCATAACTAGACCGCACAAAGATATTGTGCATCGCGACTCCGCAATTACGTGCAAAATGTAAGGTTTAACTTAGTTAATTTAATTGTTGTTAATTGTAAATTTCTAATTAGATTCTTATTGGAATTTTTGAATTTGTATTCTAATTAGATTGAAGTTATCGGATTTCCATTTTATAGTGATTTTTAAGATAGTTTCTTGCAAAGTAAAATGTTAGTACTAAAATTACGTAACTAGAAAATGACCTTTTTTGTTTAAGGAGATTTTTTAATAAGAATGATTTAATTTTAAAGACGTGGATGTAAAATGAATGGGACAGTTTGAATTTTGGAAATCCGATAAGAAATAAGGAAGTTATGGACGATTTTCTAGAATGAACAATATTGTTTATGTGAATTTTTGTATGTTTTTGTTCTAGAAATTTTTTATTGTGATGATGTACATTTATAAGCTTTTTATAATATTATAGAGATTGTAAAAACGCGTAGAATAAGGTATAATATGTACAGTTTTCTTAAATAAATAAAGAGAAATTCAAGGAAAAGGGGTCTCGAGATAGTAAGAATGATCTCGAATTTTCGAGAACATTCGCGCGGATTCTTTTCGGTAACAACGGCCGGTATAAAAGGCGGTCGTATTGCCGGAACGACTCAGTCGCAAATAGTCAGTCGCAAATGAACAGTCGCAAATGAACAGTCGCAAATGAACAGTCGCAAATGAAGAGCCGAAGAGTAAACAACAAAAGGAAAAATCTCGAGATCTCAAGACCGAGAAGTAATTTTTGGAAGAAATTGTTGTTTGCATTTTAAGACCGGGGTTTCTCTAGTTGGCCAGAAGTGCCGTACCTATTTCACTGGATATACGCATTTAGGGGTGCGTGGGGTAGGTGCCACCAGCGGCGAATATAGGAAAGTCTAGGTACCTACCAACAAAATCATCATATACTCTAGGGACACATACCCTGGAGTATAAGGAACTCACTCGACCTAGCAAGTAGGAGGTACAGGGTGGTGTCCATTACACTGGGCTTTGACAAAACACGATAAGAACAAACTAGCAAGATGCCAGACAACCATGGAAAGGAGCATGCTGGGTTTGAAACTAATGGACAAAATTATAAGTATCAGGCGCAAAACCAAATTAACAGACATACTGTCACATATTAGCAAACTCAAATGGAGGTGGACGAGACATATGCTCCGCTGCTATAAGGAAGAAAGAAGCAAAGAGGTGACAGTTAGCAAAACAAGAAGATGGGAAGATGACCTTGAATTGACCGTAGGACCTCTTTGGATAAGAGTGACATTTAGTGTAGTTTTTAATTTTTATGTTTTTTAGTTTTATCAGTCACAACTGTTCGGAACAGGCTTTATTATTATTAGTATTAAGTCGATGGTTCCGCATCTAATGTGTGTTTGTCATTTTCATAATACGTAACCTCTTTTTCCTAGTGATATTCAGAGGTACTTTTGTCTTGCGGGGATGAGACTGAATAATCCCTCGGCTTATTTGTTTCTCTAACTGTAATTTTTTCCCTTATTTCTTTTTGAGCTATTACTGATTTGTGAAAAAAAGTGTAATGTGCCTGACGAAAAAGTTTTCAGAATAAATGTGTGAGAGAAATTGTCAGTCCTTCGGGGCCCCTTGAGAATGGGAGCCCTGGGCAAGAACCTCGTGCGCCCTTATAGTAAAGACCGTATTGCCACCAGTCGTTATATACAAAAATACAAATCTTTTCTCTCTATAATGTTAGTACAGATTAGTAGTTATAGATGAAAGTTGATAATTCCCGAAAACTTGTGAGATTCATTACATGAAAATTCATTGACAGAAAAACTCAATTTTAGTGCCATTGATTTCCAATTTTGGTGGGCACTTTCAATTTTGGTGGGCGATTTTAAATTTTGGTGGCCACACTACACTTTAAACTAAAATATCTCAAAAAGTTATCGAGATATTCTTAGACCTCTTGAAGATTATTTTAGCTTTGAATTTCTATTTTTATACCAGGTCCTTACATTTCACGAAAATTGAAGAAAAAATTTTGCCACCAAAATTGAAAAAAAAAGCACGTTGTTGATATTGACCCACATACATTTTGAGAAACTTACAGCTTTTATACTTTACCGAAGGCCTGGGGGCCGCTGGCTCTTGCTCTATATCGGCCCACAATAAGGTCGCGTAATCGATCCCCAGTCGTGCCTGTATCTTTGTGTGAATCGTTTCATCACAGCTGCTCAATATTGGCGAAGGAAAACATCGTGAGGAAACCGACATTATCAGCCTGGGGATGTCTGCTGCTGGACAAAGGCCTCCCCTTTAGAACTTAACAATTAGAATTTTAACAATGTCATCAGTCCACCTTGTGACGGCGACCATGGTGTGGTCTCCACTCGACAACCTTCATACCCCAGCGGTTATCGCTTCTACGAGCGATGTGGCCTGCCCACTGCCACTTCAACTTGCCCACTTGGTCGTTATGTGGGTGACTTTAATTCTTCTGCGGATTTTCTCATTGCGAAGAGAACTTGAACATTATATGGGTAAAATTCTAATCTAATATATAAAATTCTCGTGTCACAGTTTTCGTTGCCATACTCCTCCGAAACGGCTTGACCGATTCTTATGAAATTTTTTATGCATATTCAGTAGGTCTGAGAATCGGCCAACATCTATTTTTCATCCCCCTAAGTGAACATTTTTTTTTAATAAATACGCGGTACGAAGTTCGCTGGGGCAGGTAGTAATGTTATAAACTTGAAAGTTTGTAGGAATTTATGGCTGTATGTCACTTTTTCACGATAAAACCACTGGACGCAGTTGGATAAAATTTAGCACACAGATTGATTATAATCTGAATTAACACATAGGCTACTTTATATCCCAATAGTTACCTACCACACGGGCGAAGTGGTGGTCGGAAGCTAATTTACAATAATTTCGTTCAACTGCTGTTCTATTGTTCGGGCCTGAGTCGAGGTTATCTTGATTGTATTTGGCAATACTTCGTGAGTTCTGTATTGTTTCGACATATTGACCGTAGACTGCATTATTCGAATGACGGCTATGTAATTGTCACCTATAATTACATTCTCAGATGTTAAGGTCCGGTTCTAGAAGGCTAATGAAAGTTCCGCAAGGTGATAAATGTGGTCGGTCATAGTGAGTTTGGACCGGATCAATGTCAACTGTCAAGTATGACAGGTGACATCGCAGAGCTGTTCGACTGAATGAATGAAGAGTTTATGTATAACTTTATGATTATGTATGAAAAAGTAGATTTAACAAATGGCGTCTTAGAACGTCGCAGTTTTTTAGTTTTTTACTACTAATCATTAAAAACTTATATACTTATTTAAACTTGACACTGGCAAAATTGCGGAATAATTTCTGCAGAGGCCATAATTAAAAGAAGAAGAAGAAGAAGAAGATGATTATGTATAATATGTTCTTTGTCTGTATTAACTTTAACCATTTAAATGAATATATCGCTGGACCCCGTGCGAGTTAGACGTCCGCTGGCGAATAAGTAGATCAAATTACGAGACGCAAGTAGAGCCGTCGTGTGCGCGGCTAATCCACCTTTTATCTTAGTTTAATATTGGGTAGGGTTCACCACCTTCCTCTTGCATAAAATTATTTCATTTTCTATGTACAGGGTGTAGCGCAAATTATTTTCACACATAAACACAGCGCCATCTAATCTGAAATTAGTTGTATTGCTTGTGTTATGGGTACTAAACTACTAAGAACATTTTTTTTATTCTGAAATAGGGTTGCGCTTGACTACAATTTTCCTAATCTTAAGCAATGATGTAGTCTACGATGGGACGCGCCCGCCCAATATAGTACCTGTTCACTCGTGATTATGAATGATTTTCGGTGGGAAGGTGGCAGTAGAATGAGGCTTCTGAGCAAGCTTTGTCTGGTGGGTGGTCACTAACTACGGCCGAAGCCTACCACCAGTTAATTACCGGAAAACTTGATTGGTTATCACCTGATACGCACCACTCGGGGTTTTAGATAAAAGATGCACTCCCACGGGCGAATGTAAACTTAATGCAGATAAATTACACCCAGACATCAAACTATCATGCTCATCATACAGAGATTTATCCTGAGTGGGAATCGAACCTACGACTTTCGGCGTGAAAAAAGTATCTTAACGACCACGCGTACATTACATCACAAAAAATGGCGACCTCAATTCTCCGACCTTATCGAATCAAACATCGCTCAGGACAGACCAACAGATAATTAATAACATTAATATATCTAATAACACAATACTCGGCCGTGACTTGTTGTAATATATAATTGAGCAATACAGACAAACAATACGAAACTATGTGACAATTCTATTATGTACTATTGATATTGTGAACCTGAGACATTACAATGCACTTTATTATCCCAAAAGTTGGCGTGTATTTTATTAAATTTACACTAATAAAACACATTGAAATAAAACTACTTTTTAACCGACTTCTAAAAGGAGGAGGTTATCAATTCGACTGTATGTTTTTATATGTTTGTTACCTCAGAACTTTCGAATGGGTGATTTGATTTTGATTTTTTTTTTAATTGAAATCTGATGCTTCCCGTGTGGTCCCAATTCAGTTTGGTTTAGTTCTGAGAATGGCATCCATGAAGTCTGTTTTTTTGTTAATATTTTAACTTATATATTATTAACGGATTTCATCGCGGTATATTTTAGATTTTATATTCGATTGTGATTATAGATAGACCGCTTAACTCGCGTATCGCCTATCGCCAAGATTCTGACTCCTCAAGCTGCACAGACAGTGATGATAATTCAAGCGATATGGATATTGGTGACGAATAGTCTTACATTACTTTTATCTGTGGTTAAATAGTTCTTTATGAGATTTAATTAATGTTTTATGACTGTGTACCTCAGATGACGATACGCGAGTGAAACGGTCTATCTATAATCAGTTAAGATGTCAAATACCTCAGTCCCCAGTGACCAAAAGACTGAAAGGGATATAAAATCTGTAATAAACCTGTAGTTTTATTTTAATGTCTAAAATAGGTTTGTGCATTACCATAACATGCCTGATGTTAAGTGATGATATGGTCTACGATGGCCTATGGCGGGACGATAGCGTGTCGGTAAGATAGGTAATGCTTTTCACGCCGCAGGTCGTAGGTTCAATTCACATACAAGTCAGACATTTGTGTATTTGTCCAGAGCCTGGGTGTAATTATCTATATTTAAGTATGTATTTACACAAAAAAGTATTATAAGTAGTACATTACCAGTTATCCGGTTTCCATAGTACAAGCTCTGCTTAGTTTGGGATCAGATGACCGTGTGTGTTAATGTCCCACTATATTATATTATTTGGGCTCCCTGGTGTTAATGGGAGCCTATAGTCACCTATGTTTGTGTCCTTTTCCATTTTGCTGTACTCTCTATGGGGAGCTCGTTGTTTTGTCAATTGATCCACGTCTCATTTGTTCAACTCTGTTGTCTTTGGACCGGTCACCCTCAAGCAGCACCCCCGCACGAGCTTGACTTGATAGAGCAGCTATCGCCCTCCTCAACCATTTTGTAGGGAAGACAACGACCCACCCACCGAGCCGCCGCAAGTGGTGATTTTTGGCGAGGATGCCTTACTAGCAGTAGTCTTCGATTTGGATAGGTTTGATCGCCTCTTTGTTCTTATTCTTTATGGCCATCTTACGGTTGTATTTCAGGACTGTAGCGCACGTTACTGCGTTGGCCCTTTCTGTCAGTCGACCTATGACGTTATCATCAGGGGGTTAGAAGAAAAGGCTCAAGTCCACAGTTTAATCATCTGTACATAACATCTATGACCAATACTTATCTGAGAGAAAACAATCAGTTCGCAAACTTGATTACTGCATTCAGTTACTACATACTTAAGGCGAAGAACACTTAAAGATACCAAAAAACCGGTCTTAGAGGGACCCAAATTAAATGTTCTGTAAATCCTAGAATATAGGGAAATATGCACCTTTGAACGAATTTCAAAAAACTACTAATAGTATTATAAATGAGAAAGTAATTGTCTGTGTGTCTGTGTGTCGTCTATCAGCATGTCTGTTACGCTTTCACGCCTAAACTACTGAACTGTTTTAAATAAAATTTGGTGTTGAGATAGTTTGAGACCCGAGGAAGGGTATAGAATAATAGTAATAGTTTTGGGCAATAACTGACACCGCGTGGGCGAAACTAGCTAAGCTGCTTTATAAATGACGGGCCGGTGGCGTGGCTGGTAAGATACTTGCTTTCACGCCGCAGGTCGTGGGTTCGATTCCCACCCGAAACAAACATTAGTGATGAACATTTATGTTTGTGTCGAGTCTGGGTGTAAATATCTATTTATATGTATATATTTACAAAAGTATTATATGTATAGTATATACCAGTTATCTGGTTTCCATAACACAAGCTCTGCTTAGCTTGGGACCAGATGACCGGTGTGTCAATGTCCCAGAATATTTATTTTTATTTATTTAAATAAAATAAAGAAAAAAGAACATGATTAGGCAGAGTCCTCATAGCTGAGATTAGTTTTAATCTACAACAATCTGTTTTCTGAAGTGAATTGGTATTTACTGAGTAAGATCGTTCCTATGTAGACTACGTCCTCGCTTAACAACTGATAAATTGTAAGGAAAAATGTATTTATTTCCTTTCACAAAGTTTGCAGTTAAGTTATTAGCAACACAAGAGAAAAACTTCGTAAAACTACTTGTGGTCAAGTACTGGTCTATTAAAGAATATTAAACTATGTAATGCACTAGCTTTCCGACAGCGGCTTCGCCCGCGTGTAAGTCGGTTATCGCGCCAACACATTACCTTCTTTTTGCGCAGTCGGATAAAAACTATCCTATGTCCTTTCTCGGGTCTCAAACTACCTCCATACTCAATTTCATCCAAATCGGTTCAGTAGTTTAGGCGTGAAAGCTTAACAGACAGACAGACAGAGTTACTTTCGCATTTTTAATATTAGTAAGGATTAGAACATTCGCCTTAAGTAACAAACTTGAAATTTGTTCAAATCACGATCTGACCAGTCGACAACTTGACGTTGCAACATACCGCTGTTACTGTAACTATTACTCATTGTTATATGCTCTTACAAGGTACACAGTTCGATTCCAGAATTATTAGAGATCTGAATTCAATTCAAGCCATTTTAGTGTCCCACTACTGAGCACAGGTCTTCTCTCAACTGTCTTACGAGTGGAAAGAGTTTAGGCCTTAATCCAATTCTTAGACGTGCCGGTTACCTCACGATGTTTTCCTTCACCGATGTTGAGCAGCAGCGATGAAACAATTCACACAAAGATGTGACACGACTGGGAATCGAAACCGCGACCTTATTTCAAAGGCGAGGCTAATACCGCTGCGCCTACGCTGCTTATTTTATTTAGGTAAATTTTACAGTCAATTCAATTTTAGTTTTGCTGTGATTTATTTACAGCAACATGTATCTCGCAACCTGTAACCTAAAACGTAGAAAAGTGTTACCTAAACAGATGGTTAGGTGTCACTTCAGTCACTTGTAATAGCATAAAGCCTGTCAGTTGTCAAACTTATAATACGTCAATGTCACTCAGGTTGCTTGTTAGTGATTGTCATTGTTGCATCAGGGGACAATGTCTATGAAGACGGTTGGGTGCGCACGTAGTGTGTGCAAACCGAATTTGTCCGCACAAAAAGAAATCTATTTCCATCCAAACATTTTGTGAATATTTGTGATTAGGGAGGTACTGTAATCATTGGCAGATTATTGATTAGCTTTCTATGGTGTTATTTTATGTCCCATCGAGGTACATAGGCAATGAGATGTATCAGGTGATCAGGACCCTATGACCTCGCCCGATACATAATTATACTAAAACTATTTCCTAACTATTTGTAACCCTACGTTTGTATCGAAGGCATTTCAGTAGTAGACAACTATTTGCGCGTGCGCCTGACGTCACGTCTGCGTACTATAGTATGGACGCGCGCCAAGTCCCTCCTAGGGCTGTCACTAAAGTTGTGCCCACCAGCCACTAAAGTGCAGTAACCACAAAATAACGATTGCGAGCAAACGCCATTAAAAGTTAAGAAATGAAATATATAATGATGTCAGGCAATCATGTAGTCCACGATGGAACGCGCCAGCTTAGTACACAGATTCACTCGTGACTACGAAACTCAACTATCATGAATGGAGAGAGTTTAGGCCTTAATCCATACACGCCGGCCAAGTGCGGGTTAGCGGATGTCACATGTCCTCGAACGATTAGTTCTTAAACATGCTGGTTTATTCACGATGTTTTCCTTCACCGATATTGAGCAGCGGAGATAAAACAATTCACACAAACATGTGCGGGCACTACCAGGATTCGACTCCGCGACCTTATTTCGAAAAGTAGCAGAAATAAATAGTTATTACTACGACAGCTAATTATTTCTGTTCTTCCTGAAACACATTAGTTATTATTAGGATTAGTTTATATACTTACTTTAACTTTATTAAAATTAAGTATTATTATTAATGTCATGTTGAATTGTAGCCTAATTATTATATGTGTATGCTGTGATTTCCTACAATTGGAGGAGCATAGTGGGAAGTGTTTTTTTTACTTGATATTTTTTAATGTATCTATGTATTCTCTGTTGGAAATCCTAATAAATAAATAAATAAGGCGAGGCCCGTACTGCTGCGCCACCGCTGCTCTGTCTTAAAATATGCCTTTGTCATATTTCTTTAAAACGTTTGGCTTTTTTACTCCAGCTCCTCTAGACCAAGTTACAAGTCTTCATTAATAATCAAAGAGTAGTAGAAACACTATAGAGTGCCATTTACCATGATCTAACATACTTCAGCCTCACTAATAGGTATGGTCATACATATGGTCATACATGCACGGCGGTTGTGAGTGCTACTAATATCAGAATAGCGAGGAAGCTTTACAGTTTTAATATTGTAAAACACATGACAACCCTATAGTACGGACTTTGTAATCTGCGCCGACGCAAGCGTACAGACTGAAAAATAAAACGATTCTTTTTTTCAGCACTAATTGCCCGTTTCTAAATTCGAAACATTAGGACAATGCGAATTATTTAGGTCTAGTCGATTGTTTTAGTTTTACATAATGTCGCGGTGAGATTGTCTGGGCATTGGCTAACGTATTTTTAGACGTCACGTCTGCTAGGGTTGCCTCCTACAGAGTGGCCACGAAATTCAGCACCGAACTAGCGATTTCAATAAATATTTTTTTTGGACAGGCCGTTGGCGTGGTCGGTAAGATACTTGCTTTTCACGCGCAGGCCGTGGTTTCGATTTCCACCCGAGACGAACATTAGTGATGAACATTTGTTTTTGTCGAGTCTGGGTGTAAATAACTATTATAAGTATATATTTACAAAAGAAAAGTATTATAAGTATAGTATATACCAGTTATCTGGTTTCCATAACACAAGCTCTGCTTAGCTTGGGACCAGATGACCGTGTGTGTTAATGTCCCAGAATATTTATTGACTCTGTTGTTACGGCATGTTTATGTCAAATCTAATCTTGATACGTTTGCAATTCTTGTATTTAAATAAATATTATCACAATCGGCCAGGGGACGTCCACTGCTCGACATAGGGGAGGTATACATACTGCTAAAGGGGAGGCCTATATAAGTATAAATACATTTGAAAACTGATTCTCGGAAACTGTTCCAACGATTTCCATGAAATTTGTATGCAGGGTGTTTTGGGGGCGATTACAATCTAGGTAGTTTTAATTTTTATAAAATGTCGTTTATTATGTATTTTCAGGCAATGAAATATATGACAGCTCAGGTGGAAAATTTGGTGGTCTTGAAACCAGATGATCCCGTTTTTGATTCTTTCTTAGTGAGAAAAACTGTTACTGGGAGCCCTTCAAATCATTCCAAAAAAAATAACCTAGTAAACCTTGGTCATCCAGGTATGGAGTCACGTTTGGAAAACAAATAATGTGCAATAATAATGTGAAACAATCTTTAGCTAGGTTATGCCTGTATTTTCAACAGGCTTAAAAAAAAAGAAAAAGTGTGTGTGTAAAAAATTTGTTACGCAATCATTTTGGAAATTATAAATTGATTTTGAAAAATTTTTTTTTAAAGGGTATACTTTCCTAGTAGTCCCATTTAAACTTAATCAAAATCAGTTGACCGAGTTATGAGTTATTGTTAAAATATTAAAGTCTGTTTGTATTTTTTCAAAAAGTTAAAGACGCAAGTTACTAGTTCTATAACAGATCTTAGATGCAGATCGTGTGGACTGCCACCAATCCCGGCACTGCTGTGGCAGACATGTCTTATGCAGTGCTGGGTAGAGCAACGGTTATTTATTATATATCATTTACATTTTATTTATTTTTTCATTATTTATTTCTAAATGTATGGGTTCAATGTTACCTGATTTTTTTTATTTTTTATTTTAACAATATTACTATTTGGTTGAATTACTACTACTAAGTTGCGGATGAATCATTATTTGAAACTCCAGACAAAAAGGGAGGGTGTTTTAAATATGTACAAGGTAGTGACATCGCAACGCTGTGTATGATTTTGATGTGGTAGTTTTTATTTTAAAGTTGAATTTATCGAGATGATTCTTAGTTTAGTCGGCAATTTATTAATTTTTTACTGCCTTTTCATAAAAATTATAACGCATCAAAGTTTCGATTAAATACGAAATCTGACTTTAGCGAGATAAGGAGTAAATTTTGAAGTCATTGGACATATGAGTACCCCTAGGGTTGCCTCTAATGGAGTGGTCACGAAACACAATAGCGATTAAGTTCAAGATGGTTTAGGTTTCGAATCATGTCGACAAACTCGCGAAAGCGGAACTGATAAAAATAAAACTATTAATTGCAATTGGTAAGCTTGTGAATGATGTTTAATAATCCCATGAATTCTTGATGCAAGGATTATCAGATTTAGAATTAGTTAGTTCATCATAATTAAATCCTGAACCACCAATCAGGTGAGAGTCAGAATGGCAAGTACAAAATCCTGCCCGAAACTGTGAACAGGGATGCTTTTTTGCCCTTTTAACTGGCTTGTAGATACAATCTTTTTCTTTCCTCCATTTAGGTTCAACATCACAGTAAATAGTTGAAGATCTTGTAGATCTAGATGCTTTAGATGGGGGAGTAACACACGGTTTGGTCGAACAACATGAGCTACTACTTGACATACTAGCATCAGGAATACATGAGTGTTTCTCAGAAAATGATACATGCTCATTGACACTTTTGGAGGACTGACATGAACTCATTTTCCTAGGTTTGCAACTAGAGCATACACTTTGCGATGCGTTGAAAGACTTTCTAGAAGCACCAGATTTTGCAGCATGGATTAATTTTGAAACGCAATCACTACAAATGTTTTGACTGTCTGATTCATCTTTCTGATCTTCCTGGTTTCCAGCTAACGCAGAAGTTGCTAACGGAATAAGGAATTCCTTCAGAGCATCTAAAAGACAACCTTGTAACACCACTTGGCCTATTTCAGTTTCTTCCTTCTCAGAAGTATCAGTATCTATCCCTTTAGACAGAATTTTTATTGTGCAGCTACTTTTTGGTTTATCTTTAGCAAGGCAGCTCTCAATACAAGGTTCTTTTGTAGATTTAGAAGAAGATGTGCATTTTTCTGGGCCGGAACAGCAAACTTTTGGTTTCTCCTCAGAAGGCTTGCAGCAAAGAGTTTCATTCTGTATTTCTGTGCTAACAACAGAAGGTGTAGTAGCAAGGCGGCATTTAATGACAGAAGGCTTTTTGTCTTTTGGTGGAGGACCAGATATGGTGCAGATTTTTTTTGGTAAGTCAGTCTCTGATTTCCTTCCTTTCTCCTTAGATATGCAGCATTGTAATTTATCATTAGCTAAATTGTTTCGGGTAATCATTTCAGATTTTGTTTCTTTGATTGAACAAGAGCACGAAGATTGACTCTGTTTGTTATCATCACTGCCCGATGCAGAACAAGAAGCTATGTATTCCTCTTCGCTCTCCACCCTTTCTGGTTTTACTGGAAGCTTCTTTTCCGTTCTTATTGTTATCACTTGTTTTTCTTCTTGAATAGTGCCATCAGGGTTACGTAGTCTTGTGACTTTGACTATTTCTTTGAATTTAGTCTCAAATGTACCAAATTCTAGAGGTGGTTCTTTTTCTTCCTCTGATTTCGCTGCGGCTGATGGACAGATTTGTTTATCCCCAGGTGTAGTTGGTTTTGGCGGTTTACATGGGGCTGATGGGGCTATTGCAGGTTCAGAGGGTATTGACGGTTTTTTAATGCATGGGGCTAGGGGGGTTGATGATTCTTTGGCTGGTGTCATATACAGATCTTTGGCAGGAGAGGATGCACATGGGGCTCTGCATGTAGATGAGGAAGGACTTCTGCATGGAACTTTGGATGTCGGTGCGGTAGAAAGTGCGCTAGAAGCTCCGCATGGACCTTTGCATGGTAGTGATGGGATGGGGGCTCCACATGGGCCTTTGCACGGTGGGGGTGGGATGGAAGCTCTACATGGACCTTTGTACGGTGGGGGTGGGATGGGAGCTCCACATGGGCCTTTGCATGGTGAGGGTGGAATGTGAGCTCCACATGGGCCTTTGCATGGTGGGGGTGGAATGTGAGCTCCACATGGGCCTTTGCATGGTGGTTGTGGGATGGGGACTCCACATGTGCCTTTACAAGGACTCTTACATATAGGCTTAATAGGAACAAGAGAAAGCTTCTCATTTTCAGTCCTCTTCAAATATTGACAGACTTCACAATCCGGTCTAAAATCACGATCCGTTAAATTGACCCCTGCAGCACTACGGTTTTTAACAAATTCTTCCATACTTGGTGACACAAGGCCTTCAATTTTGTACTGTTTACTCAACCCTATAACATCCTCTAAATGTCCCATTAAATGTTCTAGACGCTCTTGTTTTGCATCTTGTGTTGGTTCCTTTGGCAGTTGTATTTGTACTGACGATTTTTTTGGTAATGGTACCAATGAAGCTTGTCTAGAAACTGGCGGTTCTAATTCCTCTTTGTGTTCCGGTTCGAGATCCGCTGCTAATTCTAATTCTTCTTTGTGTTCCGGTTCAAGATCCGCTTCTAATTCTAATTCCTCTTCAGAAATTGTGTCACAAACTCCATATGGAGCTTTCTCTTTCCTTTTAGTCTTAAGTTCTTTAAATCTTTTTAATCTAAACGTTTCTTCCCGTTCTCTTTCATCCAGCTCTGTTTCTATGTATTTCGTAGTAAGTCGAATTCTTGGTATAATTAATTTTTGGAGTACATTTGCTTTCCTGTAAAGATGAATTCCGTTGTTTCAGACATTTCTATACTATGCCGTTGAACTCATCTTTGCTGAATATAATTATTTAATTGCTTATAAATAAAAATGATCGCCGACGTGTCAGTCATACGTTGCAGCCATATCGTAGAATTAACTGTCTGTGCAGCTTGACGAGTCAGAATCTGGGCGATAGGCGATACGCGAGTTATCTCTAGTTCTCATTTATAAATTTGTTCCTAAATCCTTACCCTATCCGGCCAGACTCCTCAGAACAGATTATTACTAAAAGAACGTATTTGTGTTTAAAAAGCATTACTATTTACACTTCAACCGTTGTAGTGTCACACTGCTGGGCTGTCTTCTCTAACTATTTTACGAGTTGAGACAGTTAAGGCCTTAATCCACACACTTTGGCCAAGTGCTGATTAGTGGATGGCCAATTGCGGGTTTAGTGGATGGTAAAAAGGGACATTGACATTGGTCTCGACATTTATCTTTTACACACGCGTTCTTTACATTGTCTAAAAATGAGTCAACTTCAACTACTTAAATAACACCTACTAATCGATGTCTACATAAATTAAGTCTAGTTCAGTGTAAATACTAAACTATATTTGTTATATGATCGTCTCAAAATAAGTTTTAAAATTGAAAGCAAAATTCATGCCACAAGGACCAGAAATAACAACATGTAAAAACTGTGACAGACTGTTTTATTATAATTTTAACATTTTCCAGTGGTAGGTTAATCTTAATTTAAAGCTAACAATTTTTAATTTTTAAACAATCGTTCCAACATGAAAAGGAGGAAGGATGGCATGGTAAGTAACAATAAGGGTGATCTGGACAGTATCTCACTAGATGGCAGCAGTAAGGCGCGAGATCCACGTCTGTCACGAGCTGACAACAGTCCTGACATGGATACTTGTCCTGACATTGATACATGTGATGACAGTAATGTATGTCACATGGTTGTGGGGAGCAACTCTTTGGGTAGCAACACTTCTTATAACAGCGATGCCAACAATTGGCGTGATATTTGCAACAGGCTCCCATTTTATCGTAAATTTATCTAAATACTTCTAGTTCAATAATTATTTTATATTATCTTTATCAATTGTGCTTATTTTTATCTGTAGAGTAACGAGAATTACAACTTGGTGTTCGGGAACATGGCGATTGACATGGAGTATCTTTAGATTTTCCAATTAGTTTTTTTTCTGCAGAGGCATTTGATCTTTTTTTCTTGCTTTCAGTTGAAGAGGTCTTATTCATTAACTCTGTATTACTTGCAGATATTTGTGACCACGCAGTATCATTACTCTGTGTTGTATCCACAGTTTTGTTACTAGCTTCAGTTTTTAGAGAGTCTTTAGAGGTTTCTGATATTTTCTCCGGCTTAATTTTCTGACTTTCAGCTGAAGGACAGCATAATGGTTTATTACGTGTAGATATTTGTGACTTTGTAGTATCATTACTCTGTGTTGTATCCACAGTTTTTTTACTAACTTCAGTTAGTCGAGAGTCTTTAGAACAACACGAGATATTGCTTTCTTTTTTCACACAAGGACCTTTTGTAACATTAGTTTTACAAGATTTACAAGGGGGATCTGGAAGCTTTGTGCAGCAATCTGGTTGTTTATCTTTATTTTTTTCTTTTTCTGGCGGTTTTTTACGTTTTTTCTTGCTTTTCTTGGATTTCTCCGCCTCTGCCTCATTCTGTCTTTCTAATGCTTCCTTGCAGATATTACACTTGTGATTAAGATTTGTACTAGTTATAGGCTTTGGAGCAATTTTGTTTAAAGAAGTTTTACACATTTGGTAAAAGTTTTCTACGCTTTCCGATACCATGCCATTTTTCTTATAATTCTCTATGTAATCTATAATACATTCAATTTTTTTGATAAGTGTATCAACTGAGGTAGGTTCAGGTGGGATTTCGTCCCCATCGTATGCGATTTTCAGTTTTATATACTGACAACTATCAATGAAATCGTCCATATTTTCAGTTAATTGCCCGCTTTTTTTCGCATCTTTAGTTAAAATCACAGCTTCATCTATTTCTTTTAATAGTTTATCTCTACTCGATTGTTCGATACTATCTGAACCTGTTAGTAACTTGCATTGTTGTATTTGCTTTTTGAAAGTTCTACAAGAATCTAGAAAATCTGGTATTCCTATTAGAGGAACCCCTGATTTCTTAGCATCAATTGTGGCATTTTCCAAAACTGTGATTTGTCCGTTTATGGCTTCTAGCTTTTTATCTGTGTCAGATAATCTATTTGTCATTAAGTCTTCTATAATTGATTTTATAGTTTCACATATATTCGTAAATGGGTCGGTATTCGGGTTATTAAAACATTCACAGTTTTCTTTATTATCACTACTTAAAACTTGGTCAATGCGCATTTTTAGCGTATTGAGTTGTTCTTCAAATTCAGTTATTGAATCTCTTGATGTTTCCCTTTCCTTTTGGCAACAAGGTATTATTCTTTCAACTTTTTCTATAGGCGCTGGTGGTATTGTTGTTGTTGTTGTTGTTGTTGTTGTAGTATCGCATTCATCACCACGCCATATATATGCAATCCAATCTAAAATTGCTAGATTAACATTAACTACGGATTTCGGATTTTCATTCAAACTTGATTCTTTATCAAGTCTTAAATTGCAAGACTCAATGACTTTTCCATCATCTTTAAAAGTATTTTCGCACATTTTTTCAACATCTATAAGATGTAGCTTTTCCCTCTCAGTAACCTCCATTTTAATATTAAGGTTAGATTTATCTTGTAAAATATTAAGGTCGCTTATTTCTACCTTGTATTCAAATTTTTATATAGATTGTAAGTAGGGTATTAAATAATTTAGTTTCGCTTTCTTTCTATAGTTAATTATTTATTTATTTGTGCTTTAATTACACGTCACTTCTTGCGTTTTCAAAAAATTTTTTAGTGTTCTCGATTGCTCTTTTTCTTCTTTATTCAATTCATTAAAAATATAAATCTCCTTGTATACAATAAACTCTTGTATTTTGTGATGTTTCCTGTAGAAATATGATTTATTTAGATATTTAGTACATCCAAGCTGCCGCTTGTGAAATTCCAGATAAATAAGGACTGGTTTACACTTTATCACGGAGCACAAGGAAATGGTATTTGTAAAATAAAAATGCCCCCAGCTAATAATAAATACTTTTAAACTGTCTCGTATTTCAGTAATGCGTGAATTGTTATAGAATAGCCTAATAGTGACATTTTGACTATCATCGATGACAACAAAGCTGTAGGAGTTAACTTTTAATAATGACATATACTAGCCCCGTATTCATAAACGTCTTATATGCTCATTATAGCTAAAATAGCTTTATAATTCGTTTATGTTAGTCTTGCTTAAACTAGTAAGAAAAAGGAAGTCCATTTTCACTAAAGAGTCTTATAAGATTTTTAGGATTAAGACCGTAAACATTATTTATAACCTTCTAAAATAAATCTTTAGTATGATAGTTTTTTCACTGAACTCCTGGAAGGCTGGACTGCTTTTGCTGTTATTTTAATGCACGTAGATAGTTTAGATTTACTAATAAATCTGATAGATGGCACTGATAATTTTGGATGTTTTTGTTCTACATGTGTTCATAACTGAAATCTATAGCTGGGTGCTAGCTAACGTTACGAGGTGTAATGTAACATGTTACACAGCGAGCATTCATGCAGTCAGAACGTAGTGTTATAGGGGAACCACCGAGCAACGAGCCGCTCTCGGTTGCTCGCTATGTGTGCTCCACCCCAGCTGTCGTTGATTTTTTGGCGAATTCTTTGTGTTACGCGGTCACACTTCACGCGGTTACGCGGTTCAGTCAGTACGCTATAACGAGGCGTTACAAACGCACGTGCAATGAGCATGCGTCGTTCCTCTTGTATTATCTTGACTGAAAGTGGCTGGCGAGCATGGAGCACAGAGTTCAAACGACCATGTTACGCCGATTTTAGAACACAGCGATATGCTTGATGCGTCATGCTCGATACGTAATGCTCGATGCGTCATGCTCGATAAGTCAAGCTCAATGCGTCATGCTCGATGTGAATTTTACATTACCCCTCGTAACTTTGGTCAGTTGGCTACAGTTTAGCTACACATCAAGCCATTTATTTCCAGTATTAGTGACCTCTCGCTGCACAGAATTTCTATACAATGCAAGATCAGCTTAAACTGGAAATGTATAGCCTGAGATTTTAAACAGCATCACCGATTATGAACGACTACTATTACATGTAAGCCCCCGAAGGTTGAGTTAAATAATAATTAAGACAATTAGATTTAATAAATGTTACTTATCATACAAAACAGTCCTCAAGATGAGTTTGAATACAGACTTAGAGACGCGATACAAATATCAAAATGACACTACTTAAGCGCGGTTTATTTTAAATGTTATTTATTGACGTTTCGAAACCTTTCAGAGTTCATAGTCACGGGGGGGGCTGAGGTAGTTTGACGTCCCAAATTATTAATTACAATTATTACCGTGTATCTACAAACGTTGAGATGCAAGCTTAAAAAAACCGCGATAAAATCCGATATAAAGATGTTTAATTTCAATGTGTGATATTTGCGTAAATTTAAGAAAATACCATGGAAACTCCATCAGTCCTTAAATAGTCTGAAAGATGAGTTCAGCGGCAGCTTGTAATAAAATAATAGAACTAAGTATTTCTAGTAGGAAGCTTATGATCACTGCCTCAGTAGTTCGCAATTATTTTTTTCTTCGAATCATTCCCAAAGACATATTTTTAGACCTCTTACTGCAGGGAATGCTAGTGTTTTGGCGCCCCACACATTCTCGCGTTCCCCGAGCGTACGAACGACACGAACGCAGCGTACGCCCAATGTGGGAGAGGCCTTAGTTATGCTGCTGCGAACCACTTAATACGACCACGCGCACCCTTGAGGTACGCGTATCACTAATTGTCCTAATTTCTTTCGCTTACCTAACACATGCTTGAGTGTTTTTGCGTGCAGTACCTACTTTCTTAATTACAAGTACCTAATAAGATTGCAAGCCGTACCTCGTTACACTTGTGCACACAATGACCACGTGACGAGTTCATAAAATGACAGAAGAAAAATCAATACAAAGGGGAATGCCCATTCTAGGCCGACTGTAGACAGAAACTACTTTAGAATGAAATTATTTTACAGTAATTGTGAAACAAACGCCATTGGTACCAATAATATTTTATGACATGATTTGGCACACAAATGATGGGATATAAATGTATCACTTCACTTCGATCCTTTTCAGTGTCCTGCTGCTGGGCACGGGTCTTCGCTCAACTGTCTTACGAGTTAAGAAATGTATATATGTAGGTATAATATTTCTGATTATTTCTATATTAATGGCGGCCGTTTTAGTATATCTAGATTCAAAACCTGCTAAAACAGTTTTTTTTTCAATAATAATAATAATAATAGTCTAACATGGGCCCAAAACACTCGTCGACAATACACACACGACTTCAAACTAGTGATGTTATACAAAGACTTACTTGTTGGCAGCTTTATTAGCTTCTTCTACTTGTAAAAACATGGTCCTATACTGTGTCATGAAGACTAACATTTTGAGCAGCTCGAGCCACGCCATCTTCGCGTCGTATATCGCTTGGCCCCCCTTGTCTATGCCTAAATGGGGATAGGGATCTATTTCGTTCTGAAAAAAGAAGAAGCCATAAAATATCTGCTCTACAAAAATTTACGAATGGCCTAAAAATTTAAATTTAGTAATTTTTCCTTTATCCTTGGTAACAGACTTAACTGGTACCTTTCCATCTCATCATCATCATCATTCTATTTTAGTCTGCTTGACATAAGCCTCTCCTCAAACACGCCATTGAGCACGATCCGCGGCTACTCTCATCCAGCTCTTACTAAGGACGTCCTACGCTACGTTTGCCAATATCTGGTCTCCACACAAGAACTCGTTTACCCCAACGGTTGTCAGTTCTGCGGCAGATATGACCGGCCCACTGCCACTTAAGCTTACTAATTAGCTTTTCATCTCATTGATGTGTAATTTCATGGACAATTGGAATTTTTATACAGGAAAAAAATTAAAGTGTGCAATTTTTTTGATGGTTCTGTACGCATTTTCATATATTTTTAAACAATATCGATGAAAGCATGCATCGTAAAATTTGCGGTCGGTGACCCTAGCCAGCGCACAGCTGATACGGCAGCACGCGGTCACAATATGATCACTCAGTGTCAATTATATACAACATATTTCGTTAGCAATTATTTTAGATTAGTACTCAAATAGAGTAAACAATCCACACATCAAGGTATGCAAAATCAATAAAAGCAGATTTTTATTTTCTTTACATTGTATTACTAGCTTCCGGCCGCGGCTTCGCCCGCGAAATTGATCTCACTAATCTTGTTTCTCCATACAAACTTTGGAACCCCGTTTCACCCCCTTAAAGGGTGAGTTTTAAAAAATCCTTTCTTAGTGCACCCTTAGACCCCATAAGGAACTTATGTGCCAAATTTGGAGTCTTCAGACCCAGCGGTTTGGGCTCTGCGTTGATATGTCAGTCAGTCAGTTTCTTCTTTTATATATTTAGAAGATAATATTATATTTTTACATTATATCTTTTGCTAATATTGTTATTATTTTTAAAGATGTTTTTCTACTATCGTAGAGTAGGTAGTGTCTAACTCAAGCAGAGAGTAGGCCTGTAACAAAGGTTTAAATAAACCTAACTCAAGCTGGCCGTAACATGTTTCTTGCTAATTTGCCCTTATATGGTGGTACAAGTTATATATTAATCTTTATACTTAACCTGTAGCAATTAAGCCCTAATAATGTATTTGTTACATAATTTTCAATAAACTTTATTATTACGGTCTTAATCATAAAAATCTTAACTCTTTTTACTATTATTATTATATTATTTGACGGGCCGGTGGCGTGGTCGGTAAGATACTTGCTTTTCACGCCGCAGCTCGTGTGAGTTCGATTCCCACCCAAGACAAACATTAGTGAAGAACATTTGTGTGTTTGTGTGGAGTCTGGGTGTAATTATCTAATATAAGTATATATTTACAAAAGTAAAGTATTATATGTATAGTATATACCAGTTATCTGGTTTCCATAACACAAGCTCTGCTTAGCTTGGGACCAGATGACCATGATGATGATATTTATTATTATTATTATGATCAAAAAAAAAATTTTTTTTGGTGGATATTTTTAGCATTACTAAGGATTAACGGAAACACCTTTAGTTAGCCAATATATTGTATAAACTGTTTAACAGTACACAAATATGTACTTACCTCAATAGCCTGTACAGTCACCAATTTGACACCAGCAACACTTCGTGAAATCCTGCCGAGGGTCACCCTTGCCTGAAACAAATAACACGAAATATAGGTGTATTGGGTAAGCGGGTTTCATTGTTGTCCAATTTATTGCTAACATCAGGCAACTGAATTTCAGGGCTGAGTCACCTTCGTCCGTGAGTCCGTGTGGTGGTAATTCGGTGTCTAGAAACTGGTGGTAGTCTTAGACCGTGGTAAGTGACCACCCACCAGACAATGCCGCACCGCCAAGCGGTTTTGCCGTGTCCCGGGCTATGTCTGGTGACTACATTTTAGTGGGTGTGTCGGATCAAATGGTCCTTTATGGTTTCCAACCTTATGAAGCTTGATTCCACTTCCACCGTCACGTCCGGTAAGCGCATTCCATCGTTGACCACATCATTGCTTAAAATCAGACAATTTGCAGTCCAGCTCAAACTTTTTATTTAAAAAAATAACATGTACCTATGTATAGTATGTATTTGTGTTTATATAATGGGTAAGCGCATTCCATTGTTGACCACATCATTGCTTGACATCAGACAATTTGCAGTCCAGCTCAGACCTATTTTATTTTAAAATAACAACATGTATTGTGTATATTATGTACTACTCAAGGACAATGTCTACCAGTGTAGCAGTGTCCCACTGTTGGGCACGGGTCTTCTCTCAACTATCTTAAGAGTTGAGAGAGTTTAGGCCTTAATCCACACACGCTGGCCAAGTGCGGGTTGGTGGATGTCGCATGTCCTCGAATGTTTAGTACTTAGTAACATGCCGGTTTCCTCAAGATGTTTTCCTTCACCGATATTGAGCAGCGGTGATGTTACAATTCACACAACATGTGTGGGCACGACCAGGATTCGAACCGGCGACCTTATTTTTCTAAGGCGAGGCCCACCGCTGCAAATATTGTTTGATTAAGCGATATAAATACTTATTATTGTTACAGTATAAGTATTATATTATCTGTGTCGTTATGTAAGTAATTTATCTTTTGATAATAATTCGGCTTCGCCCGCGTGTATGTCGGTTATCGCGCCAAAACATTACCTTCTTTTTGCGCAGTCGGATAAAAACTATCCTATGTTCTTTATCGGGTCTCAAACTACCTCCATACCCAATTTAATCCAAATCGGTTTAGTAGTTTTTGGGTGAAAGCGTAACAAACAAACTTACATTCGCATTTATAATATTAGTATAGATACACATACAAAGATAAATTTAATTTAAAAGTATATTAAAATTTATAGTAAGTACCTATATTATGTATTATTATTAAATATGTATCATATTACAATGATTATTTTTCAATAATATTTAATTTAAAAAATCTAAACTTGAAAAATAAACTTAGACTTTTATAGATAGCAGCTGGCCCCGGTAAACTTCGTACCGCGTATTACTAATTAAGCTATTAAAAAATAGGGGTTGATGATAGAAGGGTTAAAATTTAGGTTTGAATGTATTTTTTAATGCCACATAATAAAAAAAAATAAAAATTGTATCAAAAAAATTATAAATATTTTTTTGGGGTGAACACCCCTTATTACTTAGGGGTATGAGAAATAGATAGTAACCGATTCTCAGACTTACTGAATAAGCATTAAAAAATTAATAAGAATCGGTCAAGCCGTTTCGGAGGAGTATGGGAACGAATATTGTGACACGAGAATTTTATATATTAGAATTTATGCGAATCAAATACACCTCTGCTTACACTCAGTTATAACGTTTCATATGGTTTAGACATTAGGCCACGAGTTTCTTTAATTTTGCTATCATAATTTTCTTTGCCTTTTTCTCATTTCTATTGGGTTCGGCTCCCAGTCTAACCTGATGCGGCTAGCTACCAGAATTATACGAGCGACTGCTCAGACCTCGAAACCCGTAGGGAACCAGTAGCCGAGATGGTTAGACCAGGTGTCAGATTAGGCTTCCGACTACCTCTAACGATTGTCGTAGATGTTTTAAATGACAACCGGGGCTGACGGCTTAACGTGCTTAACAGCGTAAGGGTAGTTCCTCCTAATTTTTGATGTTAAAGATTGTCCGGGGCGGGAATCAAACACGCGACCGCCCGGGGACAGTATGGGCCAATCAGACGGTTTACACCGCTCGACTACGAGGGTCGTCTTCCATAATTTTACTAAAGTATAAAGATAGGTCATTGTAACGAGGACTTTGAGACAAAGTTAATTTTGGAGATACCTATGTTTTTAAAAATAGTCAAATAACTTAAAAAAATATTTTTATATTCATTATTGTTTATAATAAATGTCCAAAAAGAAGTTTCGCAACTAGGCCCCGACGAGATTCGAACTCGTGATCTCCTGTTTACTAGACAGGCGCTTTAACCAACTAAGCCACGGCGCCGACGATCAGAGTGCCGAAATAGTCGTTGTATATTAGAACGCAAAAGTCAGATTCTAAATTCGACTTTAGCTAGGTAAATAATAATAATATGTCACAGACAACACAGCGCTTCATTTTATAATATTTTAAAATAGTCATTTACTTTTAGTATTTATTTCTTCTTTTGCCGAGTTGCGTTGGGCACATTTTGGTAGTAAAAAATTTTCGCGTCACCACCGCCTTGAGTCATTACTGGCGCATGCGCGCAGCGGCCGTGGGCTGTGCGCGTCAGACGATTTTTGGATGGGTGAAATTTGAAATGTCGGGTGAGTTCACAGTTTTCACTTCTATTGGCAGTCTATAAATTATTTTTACTGAATTTTTTTTATGACAATGTAGTATTTTCTTAGATTTACGCGAATATTGTATACACATTGAAATAAAACTAGGTACTATAAAACGGTTTTTATCGCGGTTTATTATTATTGCTTTTTCAGATGACTGTTTTTTGATTGTGTATGTCCTGTTTGTGTCAAATAAATGTGTTTTATTCTTTCTTTTTCTTGTTAGAGCAGATACTATGAGAAGCAAAACTATGAGAAGTTTAGGAAATAAAAATAAAATATCAAATCCGGTGACGGGCCGGTGGTGGCGTGGTCGGTAAGATACTTGCTTATCACGACGCAGGTCGTGGGTTCGATTCCCACCCGAGACAAACATTTGTTTAAATATGTCTGTTTGTCTTGTGTCTGTGTGTAATTATCTATATTTAAGTATTTGTTTACAAAAGAAAAGTATTACATGTAGTACATTACCAGTTATCTGGTTTCCATAGTACAAGCTCTGCTTAGTTTGGGATCAGATGACCGTGTGTGTTAATGTCCCACTATATTATTATTATTAAATATTAAAAATCGTTTTAAGTTAGGTACTTCAATAAGATGGTCGTACCAAATCCGCTCTACAATGAACACCAAACTACACGAGACGCTCCATGTTGCCAAGGACCGAAATAGATGGCTCCAAATTATAAGGAGAAAGATTACTCCATGCTTGGGGAATTACGTATCTCAGCTATGGGCAAATGATGCGAGGAGGAGTTGCAGCTCCAAGTGTGAAAAAATTTTACCTTTCACGATTTAAACATAGTCGCCGATAAGTGGGTGATCACCTCTGCCTGTACTTTGTGAAACATTAAATAATAAAGTTTCTCAGTGTCTATTAGTGGCGAAGAGTCCATACAAGCCGATTCCTATCAACTTCCCTTTAAAAAAATGTCAATACCACGAAGGTATAATAAAATTATTGACACCATATTGAAACAACATACTCTGCTTCCTTTCATACCTACAGATCAGAGAATTACAATTTAACAAATTGATAACTCCCTCCTTTTAGAAGTAGGTTAAAAAGCATTGCGCCCCCGGGTGGGCTCGAACCACCAACCTTTCGGTTAACAGCCGAACGCGCTAGCCAATTGCGCCACGGAGGCTACGTACTTATAGTTAGAATTTTAAATTACTAGCGGACCCCGCAGACGTCGTGCTGCCCGGTAAAGCAGTGCCACCTACCGGGTCCGAAAATAGATTACGACTGATTCTCAGACCTACCGAATATACACATCTATAAGTTTTTTCAAAACTCGGTCAAGCCATTTCGGAGGAGACTGTATTTTTTTTAAATTTCTCTGTGCGTAAGAACAATTCTCGAAAGAATATTCAAAAAAAATAATCAGTCGGTTCAGCCGTTCTCGAGTCATGGCGTGACCAAGGGAAACAGGGATTCATTTTTATATTTAGAGAATAGCTTTACGCCGCGAATCCGCGTGCTCTATATTTTATATCCTGTGGAATAAAAGCCTATAGACTCCCATAATCATTGGTATCTCTAACGGTGCAATAATTATACAATTCTGACTATAAATCTAACTAAATTAAAATAATTATAAAATCTACGTTATGTAAGAAAGCGTATTATAAAATTTCAGACTATGTAACGGATAAAAACGCTTGGAATTAAGTCGCTCTAATTCAACACACTAAACAAACAAAATGTAATAGATATAAGTACTTTATTTAAAAAAGAAAAAACCCTACTCAGTTTTTGTCAGTGTTTCTCAGTAGTTGCCAGTAATTCACTGCACGGTAGGAAAAGAAATTGGACAATTTTTATGTAGACCCGCGTCTCAAAAAAAATAAAGCATATTTTGATTTGATTTGAATTACTTACTTGCGGTGGCAGATTTTCTAACACCATCTTGTTGAGATTCGGATAGAAGTACCTACCGCGAGCGAGCGCCATGAAAGCAAGCGCAACTTGCGCTTTGAAATCTCTGTATAACCTAAAAAATATACAACGTTATAGGAGAGGTCAAAAGTGGGATAGTATTTTGAACACCAATGTGATATACCTCATTGGAAAGCTTGTTTAATAAGCTATTAGAATTTAACTAGACACGAATTTTAGGAGCACCCATTATTGTAAAAATCTAAAAAATATAATAGAAAAACAAAACGCACATTACCTTTAATTATCCATTTCCTAAGCAGTATAAATATTGCAATCATGTCAATAATTGCATTGTATTATAGTATATTTTTCTTGTAATATTATTCTAGCTGCAGTTTAATGTAATTATGACGAAAAATATTTTTTATCTTATTAGTGTAATAACAAAACGCGCGGAAAAAAAGATGATTACGGGAAACCTCATGATGTCATTGTCATTGATCAGTTTGATTGACAGCATTCTAAATAATTTTAGTTTTTTTGGTTGCTCAATTGTCATTCGGCCATGGGGTTGCCAATTGCAATAATCATAATATTGCATTGAAGAAGATTCTTATTTTCAGTTTCAATTTAAAAAAAAAGGGAGGGTGTAAAATAATTTTAAATACACCAAAAAATTTAATTAATTATGCTCTATTAACCTATGTAACTCAGATTGCTGTTCAAATTTACAATTATTTTAATCCCAGGCTCTATACATTTTTTGAACGTCTCCTTTGCAAAACAAGTCAACTATATTCATCATCATTATCACCATCAGCCTATACTATTCCATCGCTGGACATAGGCCTCCCCTAAAGTACGCCACTGAACACGATCTGCGGATTTTTTCATCCAGTTGAGAGGCCGCCCTGCTGAGATCGTCACTCCACCTAGTCTGAGGGTGTCCTACGCTACGTTTGCTAATTCATGGTCTCCACTCAAGAACACGTTTACCCCGACGGTTGTCAGTTCTGCGGCAGATATGACCGGCCGGTGAGCTATGTCGATTACCTTACAGTCCATCAAATCTAAGAAGTACCGTTTGACAGTTCTAAACGTAGTACATTTAGAATTTTATTTTTTCTCCTTTTGTAAATATATTGTGTAAATTTATTAGAATAAACAAAATTAAACTTTAACTACCCACTTTTAGTCTATATCCGCTTTTTCTCTCTTTCTACTTTCTACCCCCTATCTGACAACTAACTGACAACTCCAAACTTGACACTGGCAAAATTGTGGTAGCCTTCCACAACAGGCCAAAAATGAAAAATTGAATTGAATTGAATTAGAATTTTATTTTTTGTATGAAAATTGTTTATGCTATGTTAAAATAAAAATAGCTTCATAATTCAATTATTTTACAGGAAAGCTAATAAAAATAGTGTGAACTACGCCTCTATAAAGCTAATTTAATACAAAACAGTGAAACGTCAAAAGGTACTTCTTAGATTTGTTCAATTGTAGTTCTCTGTCGGATCACTTCATTGCGAATTCGATCCTTCAAAGAAACTCCGAGCATAGCCCTAATGTTTGTAGGTAGTCATTAATATTATAGTGATTAATGTTTTTGGACGTCAAATACCTCAGTCCCCCCGTGAACATGAAGTCTGAAAAGACTTTGAAACGTCGTCGGGATCTAAAATCTATAAAAAAAGCTATAAAATCCGTTAAAAAGTAGTTTTATTTCAATATGAAATTGCTTACTCAATCATCTCCTCAGCTATTCTCCTCTGCTCCTTGCCAGTAGCCAGGGCGGTCCACTTCATCAGCTTCTTCCCGAGCTGCGCTAGATGCATCCGATTCCTCATCTGTTGCAGCCCAATAAGAGAGGGCATCACAGAAAATCTTGTGACATGAGGGGTGCCCTCTTCGTTTTTATCTGAAGAGGAAATAATTAATGGATAAATGTCGGAGCGCATAACCTAAGCTGTTGCCTCAACAGACAGTTAGATTTTTGGGGGCTCAGTCACCTTCGACAGTGGGAGTGCACTTTTTATCTGGCCACACCTGGCCCCCGGGTGGTGCAAATCAGGTGACAACTGGTAATTATGTTTACTGGTAATTAACTGGTAGTAGGCTTCGGCCATGGTTAGAGACCACCCACCAGATAATGCAGCACCGCCAAGCGGTCTCGCCGTGTTCCGGTGCGATGTCTGGTGACACCATTAAGAGGTGGGTCGGAATTTTTTGCTCAATTAGTTTCCACCATATGGAGCGTCATTCCAATACCACCTTCTCACTGAAAATCATTCGTAATCACGAGTGAGCCCGGTATATTAGGCGGGCGCGTTCCATCGTGTACTATTCATTGCTTAACATCAAGCAAGTTGTAGTCAAACGCAAGCCTATTTCAGAATAAAATAAAATGTCACTTTAGTCACTCGTGAAAGCATTCAGCCTGTCAGTTGTCAAACTCACAAGACGTCAATGTCACTTAGGTTGTTGGTATGTGATTGTCATTGCTACGACAGGACAATCAAAATTTAAGGGAATCCATTTCCATCCAAACTTTTTGTGAATATTTGCTATCGATAAGACACAAAATAACACCACAGTAAGCTAATCAATATCTTTGTTAATGATTATAGCACTTCTCTAATGGCAAATATTCACAAAAAGTTTGGATGGAAATGGATTCCCTTAAATTTAGAAGAAGGGCGTGTATATGATGATCGCAGCCCTATAAGTTCCCCGGAAAATATACCGAAATCTTTGTATTTCTATCAGGAATTGACTCAGTTTGGACTTACACCTGAATTACCCGAATATGTAGGCCCACCCACCCTTCGCAGGTAAAGGCCTTTTAAGGAATCTATTACCGTTGATTGGACAAATTTCTAACTTTAGGCTGCTATTTAGATCTTTTTCAAGTGACTTCAAAAATAAAGGAGGTTCGAGGTTCTCAATTCGACTATGTTTTTTGCATCACTTCAACCCTTTTTAGTGTCCCACTGGGCACGGGTCTTCCCTCAACTATCTTACGAGTTGATAGTGTTTAGGCCTTAATCCACACACGCTGGCCAAGTGCGGTTTGGTGGATGACAAATGTCCTCGGATTAGTTCTTAGACATGTCGGTTTCCTCACGATGTTCTCCTTTACCGAAAATTGAGCAGGGGCGATGAAACAATTCACACATAGATGTGTGGACACAACTGGAAATCGTACCCGTGACATTATATTTCTAAGACTAGTCCCGTAGGTACCTACCGCTGCGCTGCTTCGTTTGTAAGTCAATAATTGTGCTCAATTAACGGCAACAAGATCGCCCTCTATTACGTATGAGACAAACATAACGGTCAGTGGGTCGTCTTAAGGGCGGAGTTTTAGGAGTTGGAGTATACGCTTAGGGGCACTATGAGAAAGCAAAGAAAGCATAGAAAAAAATTTTTGAGAAAAAAATTTTTGGACTTAGAAAAATTTTTGATTTTTTTTTCTAAAACTGACTAACTGTCGTAATGTTCACCTCTGCCTATACCTTGGAATTACAAGCGTAAACTTACCGCCTTCTTCCTCCTTCATGATTGGTTATTTTACTATTCCCAGATATGTAAAAAAACTTAAGGTTACGAAAAGTTAAAAATAGACATTATTTTGAAATCTATTGGTAATTAGTTTTAAATTACTGGTGATGGGGAAATTATTAGCCATTATGGGGGTGCCATCATTGAGATTGATACTATTTTTTCGTGTGGATTGAAAAATTTACGGATAATCCTACATTTTTGCTGTGTGAATGACAATTAAATGTCACGTTTACAAAGACAAATTAAAAACAAAAGAAATCAAATTCTGGTTTTATTCTTCTAAGAAAATACCATAGAGGTTCGAGTTCTCCATCATACCTCTTGCCACTGAGAGTTCATCCTCATATCCTCGAGCGTTAATAAAAATAAATAAACAGACGAGTGCTCCAGGGAGAAGGTCCTGTCCCTCACCTCCGGCTTGCCTTTAACGGCTGGCTGGAGTGAACCCTGGCAGGGGACAGATCTCCCACCTCTTGCTTGACTTCGTCGGCCGGCTTGAGTGGAGTCGGGAGAGCAGAGATGCTCGAAGGAGGAAGTGTCCCGTAAGTGGCTAGTGGGCACGTGAGGCTGGATCCTTAAGGAGCCAATGAACGGGTAGAATGCCGTGGGATACCGCTCCACTCCTCTAGCCCCCCAAAATATGTTGCCCCTTGTCGCTTTTTCTGGCGGCCCTGCAGGGGCTCATTTACTGAGTGGGCGACTCACCCCCTGCCATTTTATCCGTGTTTATTTGCATTGGTCAGCCAGGGGCCATAGTCCATCCATAGTCCTAGTTACCTAATCCATTAGCACCCACCACCAAAACCCAGATTTAAGTCCCTATATTCTGCAATAGTCCTGCACTAACCGGGGATTGTCCTTGGGTGTACCTATATGGTGCGAACAGGGATAATCGTCGGTTGGTGCCACATAAGCCACATTACATTTAGAGCAAAATTTGTCTAACGTGCCTCTACGTGTTGACTTCAGCCCCACGCACGCCTTCCAAAAGTCCGGAGCTCCATAGCTCCGAGATAAGAAAAAACATAATAATAATAATAGTGGGACATTAACTGACAAGGTCATCTGATCCCAACCTAAGCATAGCTTGTACTATGGAAACTAGTAATATACTACATAAATAAATAATACTTTTCTTTTGCATATACATACATAAATATAGATAATTACACCCAGACACAAGACTAACAAACATGTTTATCACACAAATGTTTGACTTGGGTGGGAATCGAACATATCTCTATCTATTTATGACTGTCATACGCGCTACGTTTTCCTGGAGAGGTATACCTTCTAGGGGGCTAAGTCACCTTCGTCCGGGGGAGTGCACCTTTTATCTAAATAGCAAGCGGCCTTGCCGTGTTCCGGTGCGATGTCTGGTGACACCATTTAAGGGGGTGGGTCGGAATTTTTGCTTCTTTATGGTTTCTTATGGAGCCTCACTCCACTGCCACCTTCCCACCAAAAATCATTCGTCATCACGAGTATAGGTAAGTATAGGCACAATTTATTTTTATCCTATAATAGGTTTGCGCTTGACCATAACTTGCCTGATGTGAAGCAATGTTGCAGTCTACGAAGGAACGCGCTTACCTAATAAATACCGATTCACTCGTGACTTGCTAACTCGTGATTCACGTGTTAATGCTTTAATCCTTTTTTTAAAGCTGGAGAAGCTTGGTGTTTTTTTTAATTTCTTTTGGTAAATCAATGTAAATAAATTTAAAACAATGATGTGATCTACTATGGAACCCGCTTGCCCAATATATTGATTTACTCGTGGGCCCCGGGTGGCATCAAGTGACAATAAACTGGTGGTAGACCGTGGTTAGAAACCAACCACCAGACAAACTGCACTGCCAAGCGGATTACCGTGTTCCGCTGCGATGTCTGGTGGACACTATTTAAGAGGCTGGGTCGGTATTGTTGCTCCTTTATGGTTTGTCACCATATGGAGCCTCATTCCACTGCCACCTTCTCACCGAATATCATTCGTAATCACGAGCTGTCACATCATTCCTTTACATCTAGGATATTTTAGAATCACTTCAACCCTTTTTTAGTGTCCCACTGCTGGGATCGGGTCTTTTAGGCCTTAACCCACACACACTGGCCAAGTGCACCTGTCCTCGAATAATTAGTTCTTAGACATACCGGTGTCCTCACGATGTTTTTCTTCACCGATATTAAGCAGCAGAGATAAAACAATTCACACAAAGATGTGTGAGCACGGCCAGGACTCGAACCCGGGAGCTTATTTTTCTAAGGTGAGGCCCTTACTGCTGCTTTAGAATAAAAACAACTAAATAGACCTTTATTAATAAACTGACTAGATTCAAGTTAAAATATAGCTCTGTCTGGATCTTACAAGCTGTAACTAAGAATCCTGTAAGGTGCTCAAGGAAATTGCACTAAAATTAAGAGAACTAAGGCTGCATCCACATTGAATATATCTATACAAATACTTATATTGTATACGTATCCTCTATATCTTTGTGTCAGTTTTCATCTCCGCTGCTCAATATCGATAACGGAAAATATTGTGAGGAAACCGGCATGTCTAAGAACTAATCATTCGAGGACATGTGACATACACCAACCCGCACTTGGTCAGTGTGTGTGGGTTAATGCCTAAATTCTCTGAACGATAGTTGAGAGAAGACCCGAGCCCAGCAGTGGGATACTATAAGGGTTGACGTGAACTTGTGAATTTATATCGTTGAGGCCTGTAGGTATTTTTTTTTATTCCGAAATAGGCTTAAGCTTGTCTAACTTGCCTGATATTAAGCAATGATGTAGCCTACGACGGGATGATCCCGCTAAGTATATCCGATTCACTCGTGATTCCGAATAATTTTCGGTGGTAAGGTGGCAGTGAAAAGCGCCTACATATGGTTAGAAACCATAAAGGAGCAAAAATTCCAACCCACCCTGTATATGGTGTCACCAGATATCACACCAGAACACGGTAAGGCCGCTTGGCGTTGCAGCTTTGTCTAGTGGGTGGTCACTAACCACGGCCAGAGCCTACCTCCAGTTAACCAACAAGTGCGGGTTGGTGGATGTCACATGTCCTCGAATGATTAGTTCTTAGACATGCCAGTTTCCTCACGATGTTTTCCTTCACCGATATTGAGCAGCGGCGTTATAACAATTCACAAAAAAGTGTGGGCAAGACTGGGAATCGAACCCGCTACCTTATATTTGTAAGGCAAGGCCCGTATCGTTGCGCCACCGGTGCTCATAAATGTTTTTTGATGCTTAGAATAACTAAAATACTTAGGTATACAATTCGTTCGTCTTTTTCTGTCATCTTGATATTTATACTAGTAAGAAAGAGACAAAGTCCAACTGTTTAACTGTAGAGAGAGACCGAAGAATGGAGAGACTGAAGGTTTTTTATGAATAAGATCGTAATTATTTATATGTAGGTATGGGACCTAGACTTAGACGGTGATATGTGGGTGTTACTCACCTTTACCTACACCCTCGAGTATTTTGGGGGCTGTCACCTTTTTCCGTGGGAGTGTACCTTTGATCTGAATCCCCACACCTAGTCCTCGGGTGGTGCAAATTAGGTGACAATCACGTTTACTTATAATTAAGGCCTAAACTGTTAACTCGTAAGATAGTTGAGGGAAGACCCGTGCCCAGCAGTGGTACAGTAAAAAGGGTTGAAGTGAAATATATTTGTGATTACCTTGAATACTTTAAAAAGCTAATATAATTGTTTAATTTTAGACTAGATGGCGCTGTATATATGTGTGAAAATATTATAAAAAAGTATAAATTTCATCAAAATCCCGTCATCGGTTCGACTATCCTCGGACGGCTCACCGAAAAAGCCCGGTGAACCAATAGAGGCCCTTCCGGCTAATTGGGTTAGGACATCAGCAAAAAAAAATCAAAATCCCATAGTAGGTACATAGTTATTGTCTTAGATTTACGCGAATATCACACATTGAAAAAAAACGACTTTTGAAGGGATTTAGAGGGAAAATCGGTTAAAAAGTAGTTTTATTCGGTTATAAAGTATCTTCAATCCATCAACTCATAGACAACAAAAATATTTATATGTGGACGGACCCTTATCTAGCGTACTCTCCTTGGATTAGCGACGGGAAATTAATAGCCTAAAATTAAGTTTTTAATAGTATTAACTTAAGATCGGGTAGTGACTAGGTTTTGTGATAAATTTCCTTAGGTTTAGCAATGACTTAGAAATAGGTAACAGCTTTGAAATGTAAAGTCGCAGGTTCGATTCCCGGTCGTGGCTATACATCTTTGTGTGAATTGTTTTGTCACGTTTTAATTTTTAACACAACTTTTTTCGTCCGAATCTATTATAATATGTTCGTACCTAAAATATTCGAATCCAAATTTCCAATCAAACTGGAATGGCAATAAGTTAAACATTTTTTTTTATCTAGGTGTGATTATCTCAAACAACCATTTTTGCCAACCTTACTGAATTTTTTTTTTTTTGTGGGACATTAACACACACGGTCATCTGGTCCCAAGCTAAGCAGAGCTTGTGTTATGGAAACCAGATAACTGATATTTACACCCAGACTCGACACAAACACAAATGTTCATCACTAATGTTTGTCTCGGGTGGGAATCGAACCCACGACCTGCGGCGTGAAAAGCAAGTATTTTACCGACCACGCCACCGGCCCGTCAATTTGAATTTGAATTTGAATTGTGAAGACGTTGCGCACTCCGGTCTAAGATGGCGGTTTTCCAGTCATAATCTTATTTGAAACGCATAGTAATTAAATATTATAACCTATAAAATTAAATAAAACTAAAAACAAAATGGTGCTCAATTTTTTTATTTACTTGCACAGATAAAAAACAGATCTCAACACGTTCATTACTCACACCCTACACTTTAAACAAAAAGGATTCTAACTTCAAATAATAAAACCACGATAAACCCCGCCATTGTAACTTGATCTCCCGCTTTTTTCACCCTAAACACAATAACTTCAAGAAAATATATTTCTGAGCTCAATCGGGGTTCATTTTATATTGGTTCGTGATCACGTGACAGATTTCTACAATGCCTATTATGATTGACAAAGAGCAAAGCCCCTCTTTCACACCTCTTACACTTTTGAATGATGTGGTGTTTGCAATGATTTAATGTATATGGTATCGTTTAGAGGTGGATTACTTAATCCTACACGTTAATTATAGGAATTTTCTACAAGGGAATTAGAGGTTTTCATTATAGACATTTTTAGAGAGTCTTTCTGGACTGCTAGAACATAAAGTGGTCAACAAAACAACAATGAACTGGTAATTAAGTTTACTTGTAATTATCTGGTGGTAGGCTTCAGCCGTGGTTAGTGACCACTCACCAGACAAAGCCGCACCGCCAAGCGACCTTGCCGTGTTCTAGTGCGATGTCTGGTGACACTATTTAAGAGGGCGGGTCGAAATTGTTGCTTCTTTATGGTTTCTAACCTTATGAGCATCATTCCACTGCCACCTTCTCACCGAAATTCATTCGTAATCACGAATGAATCGGTATAGTGGACAGGCGCGTCCCATCGTGGACTACATCATTGTTTAACATCAGGCAAGTTGTAGTCAAGCGCAGGTCTAATACAGGATAAAAAAAGTGTATTAGAACTTTTTCGATTTCTCAGCACTTGTCTTTATTCAGAAACTTAATGTTATGACACCTCTCGTGCTTCGGAGAGCTCGTTAATCCGTCGGTCCTGTGCCGGACTCTGAGATTGCAAGGAAAAAAGAGTACAATTGCACTTTCACACAGTTGTCAAAATTTATTAGGTATTGATCGATCGGCAATCTTCTGACGAGCTTTCCAACAGATCAAGAAGCAATAAATGTGTTTTTTATTTCGTAAAACACGATCTCTGTAACACTTGTGTAAACAAATCTTCTTCAAAACAAGACGTCTACTCAATCTCAAGGATTTTGAGTGGACGTAATGATCTCGTATTTTATCGTACGTGTGAAGTATGTGATACTTTCAAATCATACTTTGAAACACACTAGTAATACAAAAGAGTATTTTTTTTTGTTTTTATTTTTTTTTTCTTTTTTTTTTGTTTTTATTTGATTCTGTGTGTTTTTTGTTAAATAAATGATTTTTCTTTCTTTTCTTCTATAATTATATTTTCATTGCAGGTAAAATATTACTGTATGTGTAATGTGTGATTATAATAATAATAATAATATCTTTATTTCAGATTTTTTACATCCATATTTGTTAGTATGTTAGTAACAATTGAGCTTAAATTCTAGTATTAGTATTTGTTAAAACTAAAATTAATTATAATTATGTAGACCAAAAATTATTTTTTGAGGCCTAATGCCACCTCTACCCAATGCCTCTGTATGGGACAGTCCGGTCTAGCAGCGATTACTTTCAGTATACTATTGGCACTGTTCCGAAGGTGTTGCAGCAAGGATTAGCTTAAATCTATTACGAAACTATTGACCTTTGTACCCTTGTCCTACCATTTCATTTCATTTTCAGTATACCCCCTAGTTTCCACTGACGAAACATTCACAAGAAATCATGATGCAAGCACTATCTATCTCTCTCGTTTAAAGATGAGTAGAATGGGATAAAGACTGTGCTTGTATCTTGTATCATGTTTTGTTGATTTTTTATTATAGGTCCATAATATCGCATGCGGTATTGCGATAATGCGGTATTCCTTGCACACAGCTGCGTTTTTATCGTCCGATATTCCTTACGAGAGAGGCACGGCACTATTATACCATCTCTCTCAGGTATGCAAAAATATCGCAGGACGGATAAACATAACGTCCTACTTCCATTGCCATCTTAATACAAAATGTACTGAAAACGGATATCGCAATAACGCATGCGATATTATCGACCTATAATAACGCGCCTTACAGTTGTTGTTGCAATTTGGACGTCTGTTGACCGTTTCTCATAATCTACTGATAATTGATTCTTGTTGTACGAAACTGATTCGCTCTTGATGTTTTCTGTCTATTCTATATATTGATAGATCTATAGCAATCATTCACACCTCCGATATGACAAGAGCGGCACTCGAGCACTGTGGGACTATAATTTGTGTAATGAGCACCGCCCTTTGTTACTACGGAATACGCCATCGTTTCACTGAGATTCCGAGCTTTTTCACTTCAACCCTTTTTAGTGTCCCACTGCAAGGCACGGATCTTCTCACAACTATCTTACGAGTTGAGAGTGTGGGTTGATGGACGTCACAATGACATATCTTCGAATGGTTCGTTCTTACACATGCTGGTTTCCTCACAATGTTTTCCTTCACCGATATTGAGCAGCGGCGTTGAAACAATTCACACAAAGATGTGTGGGCACGACCGGGAATCGAACCCGCGCTGCGCCACAGCTGCTCCGCCCTTTTTAATTAACTTTAAGTATGAAAGTTGGGATCCTGGCTTATAGGAATAGAAATGTGGGGATTGCGGTGTTGTTTAAGTCCCTTAAAAGAAGAAGGTTGGGACTTTATTTCGTTGTGCTAAGCCAACGCACAGCAGGATATAATTGCGTGCCCAAAAAATTGTACCGCGTGACATCAATGGAAGGCATGCCGTAGGTTGGCCATCCCTGGCCTATAGGCCGACCGTTTAACTCGCGTATCGCCTATCGCCAAGATTCTGACTCCTCAAGCTGCACAGACAGTGATGATGATTCAAGCGATATGGATATTAGTGACGAATAGTCTTACATTACTTTTATCTGTGGTTAAATAGTTCTATAAGAGATATAATTAATGTTTTATGACTTTGTACCTCAGATGGCGATACGCGAGTTAAACGGTCGGCCTTAAGTCTGTACTATTAAAAGTTCCAGGACGAAATATTATCTATACTTTCTTTACTAATATTGTAAAGCTGAAGAGTTGGTTTGTTTGGACGCGCTAATCTCAGAAACTACTGGTCCGATTTGAAAAATTCTTGCACTGTTAGATAGCCCATTTGTTGACGAAGGCTATAAACTACTTTTTATCCCGCTGCTAGGCATGATATGTAGTTCACGCGGGCGTAGCCGCTGCGGAAAGCTAGTGAAACTATAAAGGGGTGAAAATGAAAAAATATATAAAACAATACATTAAGTAAGGCGTATTATTTTATAGGGGTGAAAATGAAAAAAATAAATTCGTATTTATTTTCATGCGCTGTTTTTTATGTTGGGTCATTTTCATTCAACATAATTATCGTACGAGTTTATTTCTCCCCCAGTTGAGTCTAGGTCTCCCCTTCTTGCATATGTACCTAGACTAGGTTGGATATTATATTTCTTATGCTACGCTCTAGGAAGCACGGAATCTAAGTACCTAGGTCAGTGTTTCTCAACATAAGAAAAAATATTACCTACCAGTAAACATAATTACCAATTGATTGATTGTCATCTGATTTGCACCACCCGGGGACCACGTGTGGGGATTCAATTAAAGGTGCACTCCCACGGACGAAGGTGGTACAGACAATATCTTGTTAAATTTTGAAAATTATTGCATCCAAATTGATGAAGACAACAAAATATACCTGTTTATTTAGTACAAGCTGACGTCATTTACATCATCATCATTCCCTTGCCTTTTTTCCCATTTCTATTGTGGTCGGCTCCTAGTCTAACCTGATGTGGCTAGCTACCAGAATTATACGAGCGACTGCCATCAGACCTCGAAACCCGTAGGGAACCGGTAGCCGAGATGGTTAGATCAGACGTCAGATTATATTGGCTTCTGACTAGATGTAACGATTGTCATAGATGTGTTAAATAACAACCGGAACTGACGGCTTAACGTGCTCTCCGAGGCACTGAGGCTAGTCCCTCAACCAACCAGACACCGAAACAAATCTTTGTTGTTACAGAAATATTGTCCGGCGACCTCCCAGGCACAGTATAGCCCAATCGGACGGCTTACACCGCTCGCTTTTATATCTAGTAGCGTAAGTGCTGAAAACTTTTAAATCTACAACGCGCCGTTGGTAAACTTTGAGCATCGCTGTCCTAGACCATGTACTAGGAGGGGAATGAGCCCCTATGTGCTGTTTCCTTTGATGTAAATGAATAGAAATATGTCAAGTGAGACATGCCGCCATCTTGGTGGGGCGCTGTTTGGTGTTAACTATTGATAAGTGTCCGGGATTAACGAGAACCGCAACTAGCAAGTCCCGAGAGACCGTGGATTCTTATCCCAGGTCGAACAATATTACCATGTTTAAAATAACTTATGTGCGTATAGTTCAAAAACAAAACTTTGAATATAGTTGAAAATACTTAAAAAAGTAGTAAAACATGTATTAGATAGCTACACTCACCTTGTGAAACACATAATAATCTTGAAAAATTAATTAAAAAAAAAGTAAGTCACTCAATTTATAATGTGTAGGTGGATAAAATAATTAAACCATTAATTACTCCATTTTCACCCCTCCCACTTAAATATCCCATTGAAAAATTACAAATTGTATTTTGCACTTGCCATGTTCCAATTTAAAAAGTATAATAAAAAAACTAGTTAGCTGTCAATAAAAGATCGTCGAACCATAAACAACGGCTGAACATTTTCAAATGACACTTGAAAAAGAAAAAAATATTTCGCGCGCTTTTACCTACTAACAAGAATATTGCGGGCGGAAAATGGCGCGGAGTTATGAAAAAATATAAGATATTCAGTGAGGACTCTTTCAAAATATTAGTTTCTGGTCCTTATTTAGTGGGATGTTATGGTTTTAACAAACAAATTCTTCAATACCTACAAAGCCTAGGTGTTGTGGGACGTCAATTTTTTCTAACTATAGCAGTCTTTGTTGGTCTCAGCACAGATAATATAATCTCAGTCAAGCATGCCTGACGGGCTTCAGAAGCGAGACAGCCCCAACTGCATTCTAAAACCATTACCCCTTTAATCATATGCGTCATACAAAGCCTATAATAGTTTATAATTCATTTGTCTTTGTCTCTCATAACAAAATTTCCCTTATAAGAAAGAGACAAAATTCATGTTAATTATAGAGGCTTAAGATTTTTATTCTATGACCGTTAGTGTTTTAGTCACACATATTCCTTTTTTGAATAGATGCAGATAATTACACTCAAGGTGCATATGTCATAAATAAAATAGTTGATATGGAAAATATACATTTATTTACAACAAAAATAATACAAAATAAACGACAAGTAAATTTACCTTTTTAAAAATAAAAATCTCGGAAAATTCTCAAATCTTTGGGTACGTTCCCGGAAAATAATGATGTGAAAGAATTTTTGACTCATCAGTCATAAACAAACAGACCATCATACCATCATCTAGAAAAGGGGTCGCGAGAAGAAAAGTGTGCCGGATGCTTCACCGAATTAAAATGCGTATTCAAAAGTCGCAAAGCGGAAAATAGCGTTATATGTGTGAAATATTTTAGTCTCTTGAAAGTCCATAAAAATATTCATCGATATTTTCGTTTTCCATCACTAAAATCTATGTAAAACTACTTTAATTGGGAGCGGTACGGGGTCTATAAGACCCCAGATTAAACAACTAAATTTTTTTCGTAATAACCTCTCTGTAAGTCGAGTGAAAAACTTGGCTCGAAATGCCGACGTAACCTTCTTGTTGAAAAAGCTAATGCAACCTCTTTTCTGTTGTGTTCTTTTTTTTTATATAGAGGATTTTCATTTTAATTATTTTAACTAATAAAATTAATATAAAAGGTTTGATAATTAAATGTTAGTTAGTTTTAGTAGCTGAATGTAGTTGCGTACATAAGCACTGACGCATAATCACATTAATGCGACGGTGTGTGGTCTAATTTAACTATAAAAGTGTATGCTTTCCCTGCCCCTGTACGATCAAAGAGAAGGCACACCTATAAACTTTTAGACTTGGCTCTTACAAAAAATGAACGCCTGCAGTTTTTGAATAGCAAAAACAAGGTGTCGAACGCCTGAAATTTTTGAATAGCAAAATCAAGGTGTGTAAAGGTGAACGCCTGCAATTTTTGCATAGCAAAATTTAAATACCTTATCCTCCATTTCAATACTTTTCATTTTTGTTTTCGATACTCTTTTAGCTTGCAAAAGATTATTAATATTTGTTTCTTGATCGAAATCTTTAGGTATATCTCTTGATTTCAATCGCTTCATGCACTAATCTCTATAATATAATGAATTTGCGTAATACACTGAGATTAGTGAGTGCCAGTTAAACCGGCATACTATCTATATATATAAAAATGAAACCCGTTTTCCGTTGCCACGACATCACGCGTGAACGACTGGACCGATTCCGCTAATTCTTTTTTTTTAAATTCCTTTAAGTACGAGGATGGTTCTTACGCAGAAAAAAATTAAAAAAAAAGAAAATTTAGAAAGCGAAGAAGTGCCGAAAAACGGGTTAGATACCTATTATCTATTTTGGTTATATTCGGTAGGTCTGAGACCCGGTAGATGGCACTGCTTTACCGGGCAGAACGACGCCTGCCGGGTCCGCTAGTACTTATATAAATATAACGCTTTTCTTTTATAAATATATACTTAAAATAGATATTTACACCCAGACTCGACACAAACACAAACTCATCACAAATGTTTGTCTCGGATGGGAATCGAACCCACGACCTGCGGCGTGAAAAGCAAGTATCTTACCGACCACGCCACCTGGTCTGTCAAAGTTAAGTTCCTGTGTTAAATTTTCTAAGTTCTCATAATAATATGTGTCACGCCTAAATGGCGGGAAAATGAAATGTCTTTTCACACTTTTTTTATCTAACGTAGTTAGTTAACGCCTAATCTATGGTATCTCAAGTCTATGTCTCTGGAAGGTCTACGTCCCGTGAAGAGGCTGCGTGCAGTAATAGATGTTTAGCGGTGCGCTCGGCTGCATAATGCACACTCTATTCTGAGCCGCTGTCCTACTTCCTACACTTACGTGACACGCTCAAAATGGCGGGAAATTCGGTTGTCCTACTACTTTTTTTTTATTCCTATTTTTTTTCTTGACATGTGAGCACGTTATTAAGATTATGTAAGTATAAAATGTAGTATATTATTTATAAAGAAAAGTATTTTATGTAGTATATTACCAGTTATTTGGTTTCCATAGTACAAGCTCTGCTTATTTTGGGATCAGATGACCGTGTGTGTTAATGTCCCATTATATTAATGTCCCACTATATTATTATTATTCCTCCAGAGTTTGGAGTCATTTTTCAATGTGTTACTTTACTGCCCCTTTAATAACAATGCTAGCTAACAACCTTACTCATAAACGTATTTTAGCCCATTATCTAAAGCTCAGATAAGCAATCAAATGTAAGTGTGGTTGCTAAATTGAAGATGGGATTCCGATTTTTTTGTTTCATATGTGCTATAAAATAATGTATTTTTGTTGGTGATCCTTAAATTAATAAAATAAAATATATAAAATAGGTTTATAATTCGTTTGTGAATGTCTGTCATCTTGATCAAAAAGCAAGTTGCATGTTTATAAATTTAGATAATCGGTTCATCTATTTAGTCGCTACTAGACCACAAAGTACACACGTCTACACATCAAGTTACACATTTCCAGTATAAGCTGACCTCTAGCTGTATGGAAATCCTATACTGCTTACTCGTAAACTACATCAAGACATTTTCTTTTATATTCCCTTTTTCAGATTTCCACCCTTCACCACTGAAAACTACCTACCTAAACATGAAGGTCACTCAGAAGGCAGTTGAAATTTAAAGCACAGGGTTACCTTTATTTACCACAGGCCGTACATCTCTTATTACAATAGAAGTACCTAATCGAAATATTGGCACCTCTGTATTACTGCCGTGTGTAGACTAAAAATTAAAAGCCACATCAGGTCATTTTTTAGTTTTTAATGCCACCATAATCAGAAAAATAAGCTCTATCGATCAGTATTTCAGGTTTATTTTTATCTATTGTAGTTATTGAGATAGATATTGTAAAAATGCCGTTAAACATTAGCACCTCTGTAAGCATATTGCATACTTTTGCGAAAATTGTGTGAAATAAATAAATAAATAAATAAACAGAGCACACTGAAGTTTGAGGAAATATTTTTAATATTAACTAAAATATGACACACACAAGTTTGCTATTTTTAAATAATTCATGAGTTTTGGTGTTCATCTTGAAATATACTTGAAATAAAGAAATCTGATTTGTCCATAATGCAGAGAAACAACCATAGAGAACGCTTAGATATAGTTTTCATATTCTGTGGTTAGACTATTTTATCTTACTTAAATTGTTGTATTTTATAGTGACGTTTAAATACAAATAAATATTAAATTCGCTAGTTTCGATTCTCTTCTTCTGATTAAATGGTTGGCGTCTTAGAACGTCGCAGTTTTTTAGTTTTTTACTACGAGTGATGGATGGGGCAGAGGGCGTCCACAGTACGTCGCCATCTAGAGCGGTCTTGAGCTTCGCGCTTTACTTCGCTCCAGGTCATCCCTATCGCCTTAGCTTCTGCTGTGATAGTCCGTCGCCGGGATTGCTTAGGGCGGCCACGTTTCCGCTTTCCTTGGGGATTCCAGTCGAGAGCTTGCCTCGGTATGAGATCTATTTTACTACGAATACTAATCTTTAAAAACTTATATACTTATTTAAAGTTGACATTGGCAAAATTGCTGAATAATTTCTGCAGAGGCCATAATTAAAAGAAGAAGAAGAAGATTAAATTGTTAAAAAAGCGTGATGTGTCTTTTGAACATTTAAGCGAACCACATACGTATCAAGAAAATTATACGTCTGTGATGCGAACAAAGTTCTTTTCGCTTTCGGTCTTAGAGCATTTAGCACGGGAAGTGTTAAACGCAACTTGTAGTACCAAATTCTTAATGCCAGTTTTTGCGGGAGGGGAGATAAACACGTACAGCACATGTAAAAGTTGAAGCGTCTTTACAAATGCACACGTAAATAAAAGCTACACACAATCACCAAATATGAACAGTTTACGCATACAAACCGTTCATGTACCTCGGTAGAGGGGAACGTGCGTAATACCAATACCGTGTTAATTTTTCTAAGGTTTCGGTGTGTACATTTGTTCAGTATTTTTGGTAGTGTACCAACGTATTCAAGACTATTAGACCTACCAAATATATGTAATTAGTTAGATATAAAAAATAATCAGTTACACCTTATGCTCCTATAAGCCGACCGTTTAACTCGCGTATCGCCATCTGAAGTACGAAGTCATAAAACATTAATTAAATCTCTTAGATAACTATATAACCCCAGATGAAAGTAATGTAAGACTATTCGTCACTAATATCCATATCGCTTGAATCATCATCACTGTCTGTGCAGCTTGAGGAGACAGAATTTTGGCGATAGGCGATACGCGAGTTAAACGGTCGGCCTATAGCCCTAGGAGCTAGACGCGAACAGGCTTTCCCAAGCCTCCGTGATAGTACACTAGGTACCTAGATGTTTTATCTTTTAAAAGGGTTGTAAATTGTATTTTTTACTGCATTCCCACCTTTTACCAGGTTTCGTAAAAGAGTTTTTTCTCTGTATTTCAATGACTTATGTTGTGAGAGCACTTCTTTTTCATATTATTTTTGCGTAGTTTTTGAGTGGCTGAATGTACAGAACCGTTGCGTATAATAAAGAAAATGTTGCAAGTTTCCGTTGTCTATACTCTCTTTGAATTTGCTTTTGATATTGCTTTTGGGAATGAATGTGTTCTATTTTTAAATTAACTGTAAGTAATCCATTTTAATGTTTGTAGAATTTTCATTTTTAAACCTACATAATTGATTATATTTTTTTATGCTTCATCAATTTCACGCGATTTTGCTTTTTCTAGATTTAAGGCGCTAAATAACTTATGTACAGTATTTTCTTTTTCATTAAATTCTTTATGCTTTTAAAAGCCATTCTTTAAACTAAAATACTCGGAATTGACCTATGCCTACACTACAACTGTTTATGGTACTTAATATAAATAAGTATTCAATATATTATTTTAAAGGCTAGGTACTTTTTACATACAAAAACAACCCCATTAAACCATAGAGAATGGTCGGTTTAAGTATTTATTTCAATAACACGGACTGGCCACTAGATGGGTCAAAAGCTAATAGCTGGCCATAGATTAAAAAAATCGAGTTTGGTAGCCCATAACTATATTTTTTTCTTTTTTATTATTTAAAAAGAAAAATTGCATTCGTGCGTGATGTATCGATTTTTATTATTATTTTTTTTTTTTAAATCGGTGGTTATTGAATTTTTAATTTATATTTTTTTATAAAAAAACTACCTTGATCGCTTCAGCTTTTAAAGAAAACAAAGCCGCAACATTATCGGTTCATCTATTTAGGCGCTGCATCGCGACAGCGTCCGCGAGTGACATTAGTAGCTCTTATTCGCACGTTAACAAAAATAACATACTTCATTGTTATTATATTCAATAGCAATTAGCTTAGCATTATCAGTTAGCATGCTAAGACCAGCGGTGGCGCAGCGGTACGGCCCTCGCCTTAGAAATATAATGTCGTGGGTTCGATATCCACCCGGGACAAACATTTGTTTAAATATGTCTGTTTGGCTTGTGTCTGTGTGTAATTATCTATATTTAAGTATGTATTTACAAAAGAAAAGTATCACATGTAGTATATTACCAGTTATCTGGTTTCCATAGTACAAGCTCTGCTTAGTTTGCGATCAGATGACCGTGTGTGTTGATGTCCCACTAAATTAAACTTTTGAACGCCAATGACGGCTATACACGACAAGCAACAGGTCATAGATATATACATAATAAACAAATTATATCATTAATTTTACGTGTTTTATTGGTACATCTTAGAACTAACTTTTTCGGGCTTGGCATATAGAGCACGGAGATGCCGTTATGGTGGGGCGGTCAAAAGGTTTTTTTTTTTAAATTAAAATAGGCTTGCGCTTGACCACAACTTGCCTGATGTGAAGCAATGATGCAGTCTACGATGGAACGCGCTTACCCAGTAAATACCGATTCACTCGTGACTTGAAGACCGGCAGATTGTAGCTATCGGGAAACATAGATGCCGGCAGCGAGTTCCACAATAACAGGTTAACCATAAGACTAATGAATTCGCCATTACTCGAGTTAACACATCTGTAATTTCAAATCTCTGTTAAACTGGACTACAAACAAACATGTAATGCAAATTTATTATTAATTGAAGCGCTCGGCGAGTGGAGGGTTAGTCCTTTTGTTCACAAGACCAGGGGTCAGATTTGTTACCAGACTTGTATTGAGGGTAGTTTTTACCCGACTTCTAAAAGAAGGTTCTCAATTAAGTATTATATTAGAAAAAAATTAATAATAATTATCAGTTGGAAGTCGGACCCCGCAGATTTCGTCCTGCCCGATACAGCAGTGCCACCTACCGGGTCCGAAAATCAGATTACGACCGATTCTCAGACCTACCGAATAAAGATATAAGAGTTCATAAAAAACAGTGAAGCCGTTTCGGAGGAGGTAAGTTTTTTTTTTATTTTTGCTTTGCGTGACAACTGTCCCCGTACCTACTTTAAGGAATATTCTAAAAAAACCGTTTGTGTTAATGTCCCACTATATTATTATTATGGTCTAAGATCCGAACCTATATCGACCTTCACCGAGCTGATAATAGAACGAAACATATTTTATCATGAATTTAGTATATTAGAAAACATATTAAAAATGGGTTCGCTACAAAAATCGTGGGCAGACTATTTTTGATAATTTAAAAAAAAATGATTTTTAATTAAATGTTGCAACATCAGGATAATAAAAACATTTTGTCCTGACTGAAAGTATAAAACGTATAGAATGTGCAGCCGTTGGCTTGTCTGGGTTACCTGGGCGAACTACTGGGTTGTGAGGTATACTTGACAACCCAGTAGTTCGCCCAGGTAAATAGTAGACAACCCAACGGCTGCACATTCTATACGTTTTATACTTTCAGTCAGGACAAAATGTTTTTATTATCTTCATGTTGCATAAATATTTAATTAAAAATATATATATTTTTTTAATTATTAAAAATAGTCTGCCCAGGATTTTTGTAGCGAACCCATTTTTAATATCTTTTCTAATATACTAAATTCATGATAAAATATGTTTCGTTCTATTATCAGCTCGGTGAAGGTCGATATAGGTTCGGATCTTCTACTATTATTATTTGGTCAGTTATGATTACATCTCTTTATAATAAAATGAATCACTAAAAGCAAAACTCGAGAACGGTTGAAATGATTTCGCAAATTTTTTTAAAATATTAAAAAAAATAGCTAACTTTTCGTTCTTACGCAGAGAAAAATTAAAAAATAACCAATTTCCTCCGAAACGGCTGGACCGATATCTATATGAGAATCGGTCGTAATCTATTTTCGGACCCTGTAGGTGGTGCTTTACCGGGCAGGACGACGTCTACGGGGTTCACTAATTATTAATAAAAATAAAATTGAACTATTATTTTTAACATTACCTACTTTCTCACACTTCAACCTAGGCAAAGACAATGCTGAATAAAAGCTGAATATTTAAGTGAGCATAGACAAAGGAGTTTTAGCTATGGTTCGACGCCTCTGTGATAGGGGATAAATAATAGATGTATTATGTGATTTTTAATTAAAAGAGGGGTTTTATATGAATAGAAAGTTCTATCTAACTAGCAAATGTGATGGTAAATACCAGAATGCTTTTGATTAACGGTCATAGTCTTAAAAATCTTTTAAAGGCTCTTTAGTTCAAATTGACTTTGTCTCCTTCTTACTAATATCTAGTATACCTAGTATTATATTATCTGTGCTAATATAGATGTCAAAATGACAGACAAAGACAAACGAATTATAAACTTATTTTAGCTATAATGAGCATAAAGAACGTTTGTTAATACAGGTTTATGAATACACGTTTATGAGCTGCGGTGGCGCAGCGGTACGGGCCTCGTATTAGAAAAATAAGGTCGTGGGTTCGAATCCTGGTCGTGCCTACACATCTTTGTGTGAATTGTTTCTTCTCCGCGACTCAATATCGGTGAAGGAAAACATCGTGAGGAAACCGGCATGACTAACAACTAATCATTCGAGGACATGTGACATCTACCAACCCGCACTTGACCAGCGTGTGTGGATTAAGGCCTAAACTCTCTCAACTCATAAGATAGTTGAGAGAAGACCCGTGCTCAGCAGTGGGACACTAAAAAAATAGAGTTGAAGTGATGAATACAGGGGTAAATATACCTACGGAACAGGAACGAATTTCGAACGTTTTCAAAAATTTTAAAAGTTACTAAAACATTCGATTTCCCTCCTTTTTCATGGTAACCCTTGACGGAAAATGCGGCGGTAATCATTCCATCCTACTCACACTTTATTGCTGTCTGTAAAGTAATAGAACAAGTTTTTTTTTCTCAATAGTCCAACACGTTTACAGACCAAACAGATTTTTTTAAGAATCTCGCGTGAGATGAGGGTTTGGGGGGATTGAGTTAAAATCTCATGATATCTCTCACTAAGGAGGGAGTTGTTGGGTCTAAAAATTCTTAACAACTCCTCGCGTAATTGACACCCCCTAACTGTAACGCGTTTACTATAGGTATCTAAATTAGTCACTTTTTAAAATAAAACTACTTTTTAACGGATTTTATCGCGATTAGTTTTAGATTTTAGATCCCGACGTTTCAAAGTCTTTTCAGACTTCATGTTCACGGGATCTAAAATAAAAAAAGTAAGACAATACTAGTCGCTTTTTCATATATTTTAACATAATTTATTTATTTTGTGCTGACGCTACTTTTGCTTGGTGTTTGGTATGAAGTTAGCCGCGAGTCCAGGAAAGAGTTGAAAAGAAAAAAGAAAAAAAAAATAAGAAAAAAGAATAAACGCATAGTATGTACTCAGCATAGATTAAAACTCATAACAATCTCCTTTTTCGTCAGAGGTTAGTAAAAAGGTACCTATTAAGTACTTATATACCTATAAAAAACGGGGAGACTGTATCTCAAACTCTCAAATCTCAACCTCTACAGCCCTTCACAGACATTAAGAAAATGTTAAGAATTCTCAAGAAAACTTGACGATTTTTCTTCAACAAGTTTGCATGTTGGAATAGAGAAATATATTATACAATGGATATGGCATTTTGAGTAGGTACCTACAAATAGGTACCTCGACAGCAAAACTGCTCCACGTTTACCTTTTTTGTGATGTTTTTGTTACTTCTTTATGTACTTACTAACTGGCAATAAAAATGTGTCAATCTCTGTGCAAAATTTTGTCAAAATCGTCCCGTAGTTTTTGCGTAAAAGAGTAACAAATATTCACACCTACACACTCTGTAGAAACTTTGGCATTTGTAATAAGTATTAAAAGATAAAAACATTTGGCATTTGTCAAAGACTAATAAGGTATTTGATTTTACAAGCTAGTAACTAGAGTACTTCTCACGAAAGAAGTCCCGCAGGCGGAGCGCTAGGATGCTGCTGCTAGGCGACTCTACAGTCTAATTAGAATTTAGAGTTGAAAGGACACCCTCTCACTTCAAATTTTAATTATAATAATTTCAGGCTTCATTTTTATTGTTATAATTTCTTGCAAATTGAGAAACATTTCCGATCTTTAATAATTAGTTCCACTGAATGCCGCGGGACTTATTTCGTGACACGGACTCTACCTAAGAGTTATCTTCAAATTCAGTGTTGCTAATTGTGAATACGCAACCACTAGACCCTTTTTAAACTTCGACGAAAAATAGGGGTGTTATCTAACATCTTACTAATATTATGGAGTAGGAAACCTGATTATCAACAACATCTCATAATGTCAACAGTCCGTTTTGCTAACTGTCAATAGCCTTGATCGCATTATAGCTACTTATGAAAAAGTATGTGTCTATCAGCACAGATAATAATAATAATAAGCCTGGCTAAGGATGGACGCATTTTGATGCGATTTTTTATTCCAAAACCGAAGTTCGATTTTTATTAATAAGATTAATTTATATACTTTAACTTTAATATAATTATGTATAATGTCATTTGGGTTTGTAGTGTAGTTATTATGTGCATGCTGTGATTTCCTACAGTTGGAGGAGCATAGTGGGAAGTGTTTTTTACGTGATATTTTTTTTATGTATCTATGATTTTTTTTTAATCTATCTCTGTTGGAGATCCTAATAAATAAATAAATAAAATTTTTAGCTTGTTTTAAACAAAAAATAAAGCAAGAAAAAAGAAAACAAACAAAAAAAAGAAAATAAGCCGTCGGGGATGTCGTTAATTTCTAAATTGAGAGTTATTTTAAAAGAATGTCCGTATTTTTTATATATCCATGGAGAAAACATCGACCCAGTAAATATTCCGGTGTATTATTGCATATTTTGGCCAAATAAACTCATTCGCAAGCCGCCATCTTGTTCTCAATGAGACTCGAGTATTGCCCACTTATAATGTTGCCAAGTTTTATTAATTCTTTACGCTACTTGGTAGATGGCCTTTTTAAACAACCTATATCTTGTAATTCTTGCTGTCACAAGGGTCACGCCTGCATTAACCGAAGGTGTAAGCAGAAGTAAAAAAGGTCCGTTAAGGTTTATAACCATAAGGAGGCCCATTCCACTGCCACCTTCTCACCGATAATCATTCGTAATCACGAGTGAATCCGTATACTAGGCTGGCGCGTTCCATCGTAGACTACATCATTGCTTAACATCAGGCAAGTTATGGTCAAGCGCAAGGATAAAAAAACGGAGCAAACGTTATGAGTTTAATAATAAAAATTGACAAGCAATTCTTTTTAAAATTGTTGTTTAAAAAAAAAAAGGCTTCAAAGGTTGTATGTAAAAAGAGGTCGAATCTTCCATGTGAAAAGAGGTTGAATCTTAAACAGTAACCCTGTATTCATAAACGTCTTATAAGCTTAATATAGCTGAAATAGGTTTATAAATCGTTTGTCATATTGACATTTATATTAGTAAGAAAGAGACAAAGTCCATTTTAAGTAAAGAGTCTTTACAAGATTTTTATGAATAATATTAGACGTTTATGAATAGGTACAGCTACTTGAAAATAATTTGTAAAATAGTAACCAATATCCAGACATCCATAAAAACTTTTTTGTTTAATTAAAACATTCTTGTTGTAGGATGCGTCGGCAGTAAAATATATTTTTTAATTCATAGTTATAAAAATATTTTCCTCATCTGCATGTTCATAGTAGGGACATAGGTACCTATGCGTAGTGCGTGTATTACCATAGTACTCTAACGTACAACATTTCGATAAAATGTATGCTAGGGTTGTCACGGACAACTTTTTTATTTATGGTGACCTCTGGTGACCTGTGACACAGGTTATTTCTACCTAATATAAGCACTAGCGATCCGCAACGACATTCATTAGTTTTAAGTAAAATATCATGTAACTGGTATTTCCTTAGATTTACGCGAACATCACACAATGAAATAAAATTATTTTATTACGGACTAGCTTTCCGCTGCAGCTACGCCCGCGTGAACTACATATCATACCCAGCAGTGGGATAAAAAGTAGTCTATAGCCTTCCTCAACAAATGAGCTATCTAACAGTGCAAGAATTTTTCAAATCGGACCAGTAGTTTCTGAGATTACTGCGTTACAAACAATCTCTTCAGCTTTATAATATTTGTATAGATTTTATCGCGGTTTATTTTAGAGTTTAGATCCCGACGTTTTAAAGTCTTTTCAGACATCATGGTCACGGGTTTATTTATTTAAATATAATATTACTTCTGTATTTATATACGTATTTTAAGCTCACTAAAGCTATATTTTTATAATTCGTTTTATAATTCGTTCATTTATACTAGTAAGTAAGAGACAAGGTCCATTTTAGCTACAGAGTCATATAACGTTTTTATGAAAAAGGCCGTTACAATTTTTTAAATATTTAACACGGGTACTGGTATTGCGCGCGTTTCCCTCTGCCGAAGTACATGAACAGTTTGTACGCATAAACTGTTCATGTTTCGTGTTTGTGTGTAGCTTTTATTTACGTGTGCATTTGAAATTGGGTATGGAGGTAGTTTGAGACCCGAGAAAGGACAAAGGATAGTTTTTATCCAACTGCGCAAAAAGAAGGTAATGTTTTGGCGCGATAACCGACATACACGCGGGCGAAGCCGCTGTCGGAAAGCTAGTTAGTATATATTTACAAAAGAAAGTATTATATGTATAGTATATACTAGTTATCTGGTTTCCTTAATACAAGCTCTGCTTAGCTTGGGACCAGATGACCGTGTGTGTTTATGTCCCAGAATATTTATTTATTTATCAATCTAAAAAAAATAGTATTTAATTTTTAGTTGTTTGCCAACCCTAATTCTAGATCCCCTCACTAGGGCTGTACAACAATAGCGCCGTAGGGTTGTAATTAAAAAAGCGCGTAACGAAACGGTGTGAATTTTCACGCGCACCCACTCAATGTGATCTATGAGTGAGTACATATATACACACATACATTCTTACATACTATTATAACTTAGAACTACCTTTATAGCGTAGGGGATAGCGTGTTTTTGCCTTTAACCGCCGCGGGTTCGAATCTCGCGCCGGGCAAAATAGTGTTGAAAAAACTGGGGGCGTCCCACTTCCATTCCATAGTCATACCTACCTTGCGGCATACAGACAGTAAGACAGTGCGCACACTACTTGCGACTGCTGTTTCACGCAAACTTAACCTCACAACAAATTATTCTTAGACCTGTCCTATCTCTGTCACCTCTCTCCATTTGGGGCGTACCACAACACAAAACAGACACTCCGCGCAGCAGATCTTTTACTATTATAGGCCGACCGTTTAACTCGCGTATCGCCTATCGCCAAGATTCTGACTCCTCAAGCGGCACAGACAGTGATGATGATTCAAGCGATATGGATATTAGTGACGAATAGTCTTACATTACTTTTATCTATGGTTAAATAGTTGTTTAAGAGATTCAATTAATTTTTTATGACTTTGTACCTCAGATGGCGATACGCGAGTTAAACGGTCGGCCTATAGCAGTCAAAAGCGCCTCTCTTAGCGTGCCAAGCGCGGGCAAAGCGTTGAGATAAGAGAAAGGAGAGAACGCTGCCATAAGTTTGACCCGGGTGTGGTTGAGCTTGTACTCTGGAAACCAGATAACTGGTTACTACTTAAAATACTTTTCTTTTGTAAATACATACATACATACATATCTGCAACGAATATAAAAATTTTGGTAAATTTTTTCGTATTTCTAATATATCCTAGGTACTAATATTATAAATGCGAAAGTAAGTGTGTGTGTGTGTGTGTGTGTGTGTGTGTGTGTGTGTGAAAGTTTGTTACCGCGTTATAGATAATTACACCCACACAAAAGTAGCAAGCAAATAGCATTATCATCATTATCATCGGGCTATAGTAGTCCACAGCTGGACATAGGCCTCTCCCAATAATCGCCATCACACCTTGTCCTCAACTTGTCGCATCCAGCTACTGCCAGATCGTCACTCCATAAATTATTATTATCAATTATAATGAAAACTATTCAAATTTTATCATGATTTATTTATAGTATAGTATTGCGAATTCTACTCTGACACAGAAAATTCACAATAATCCTGGCACTCCTCAAGTGTGTCAAAGTTGTTCTCGTTCCCAGGACATCCGCCGTACACGAACTCTACACATTTGTTTTGATCTACATCGAAACCGTACCTGGAATTATAAAAAAATTATAAGTACCTAAGTGACAATCACTTCTCCATAAAATCTCAAATCTAGGGTGGAAGAATGCTATCATTGTGGAAAAATGGTATCATTTATGGTTTTCAACTTTACAGAGCCTCGTTCCACTGCCACCTTCTCACCGAAGTACATTTGTAATCACGAATGAACGGTATATAAACGGGAAACACGTTCCATCTTAGAATTCATCATCATTTTTTATTATTCTAGAATAGGCTGGCTTACTAGACAACTTAACATTATAACTTAACATTAACTTATCATTGCTTAACATCAGAAAAGTGACGGTCAAGCACAAGCCTATTTTAGAATAAAAACAATATAGTTCTCTGCAGAACTATACGATTTCACTTTTCTCATGGGGTCATTCATTTATTACGTAATTATTTTTGCTAGTTTTTACCCCCTCCCTCTAATAAGAAAAAATAAAAAAATAAGAATAGGCCGAAATGATTATACTCACTTAATGATATAAGCACGACACATGCCCACCTCTAGCGGCAATGTGCAGATATCATCTGAAAATTGTACCGGTACAAAATTAAATAAGGCTGAAAAATACCTACATACAAATAATGAAGTTATTAAAAATTCCAATCCAGATAGAACAACTTTGATCACTGCAGTTAAAAAAGAAAAACCATTCAATTTCAGAAAAACGCGTCAAAATCGGTCCATTTTTTACAGTGCTATGATGCTGAAATTTTTACATGGGTACACAGAAACGTCAAATATATAGGACCCGTCATTTTATCAGGGGTAAAAATAACTATTCATTAAATTCAGTGACCTAGCTTAGAACCATTTTCATCAATTCAGTTTTTGACAAAAAAAACAGCATGAATCAGTCTTTTCCGCAACTCGTACATAGATACACAGATACACACAAAAGAACCACGTTAAAAACTCTGTGGAAAAACAAGAACAAAAGATCAGTAAATTGCTCTGTTTCTGGACATGTCGAAGGCATTTGACTGCGTTATGTATAATAAAATATAATAAATAACCTTTTACTATACTAACAACTAGAACGAATTGAATCAAGAGGAATAGCATTAAATAACTCATTTAATCATATTTAACAAACAGAACCCAGGCCAACGAGATGTACAACAAACACATTAAAACGGTAAATACAGTAATCATCTATTGAAAGCAGTATTTTTGGTGTACCTCAAGGCAGCATCCTGGGAGCCCTCCTCTTTGAGCTCCCTGATTTCATTAATCACATATCTCTAGCAGACATACAAATACCGTCAATCTTGCGCCTGAGCTGTAACAGTCGTGTCTATCGTGTTTTGAAGATGATAACAGGGAAAACAGGCAAAGAAAAATGGTGACTAAGTACAAAAATAAGTACAATGCAAGCAAGATTACCTGGATCACCGCAGTCGTCAGAGCAATTCGCGAGAACAAAGAATAATAACGTGCAAAATATATAACATTTCATCTTTTTGGTTTTCTAAGAAACTGCACCTGAAAAGAGCAAAAAAGATTTCTGTATTTGCTGTGTTCCGGTGCGATGTCTGGTGACACCATTTAAGCGGATGGGTCGGAATAGTGGCTCCTTTATCGTTTTTAACCATGGGAATCTCATTCTACTGCCACCTTCTCACTGAAAATCATCCGTAATCTCGAATGAATCGGTTTATTGGATCGTTTCATCGTTGCCTAACCTCAGAGCCTCGATTCTGGCGCTATAGATATTTATCGCTAATAGACATATGTCTAACAAAAATGGCGAGTTCTTTTGTTTTTCATTAATATCCGCCATTCTAAATCGCACAAATGAAAAATAAAAGCAATCGCCATTTTTGTTCGACAAGTGTCTATTAGAGATAAATGTCTAAAGCGGTCAAACCTATTTTAGAATAAAAAAAATGAGAAACTTGAAAAACATACACACCTTTTACACTTATTAATTCGTTTGTAATCTAATATACTAGGTTTTTATTAATTTAATGATTGTCACTAAAACTAGCAGTCGTGATAACAACATCACGAATATCCTTTACCATAATTTATTGACCGTGACTTTAGTAATAACAAAAACATTAAACTATTTTTTCACTGTGGGAATATGGACATTGCTGAATATGCACCCCATAAGGAATCTATGTGCCAAATTGGGAGTCTCCAGATCCAGCGGTTTGGGCTCTGCGTTGATATGTCAGTCAGTCAGTCAGTCAGTATCTTCTTTTATATATTTAGATTTAAAAAAATAGTTAGCCTTACATTAATTTCTTCAATTTTAATGTTATATATTATTTAGTTCTGTATACACGTCAATAGAAGTTTAATCACAAATAACTTATATTTAATAGATTATGATAAAACAACACATTACTTATAAGTTTTTAAACACACAATCATACATGATTTATATATAAATACAATAGGTTTTAACATCTGTATAAATAATAATGTAGATTTATTATCACTACCTAACTTCATATTTAAACACTTTTATTTGTTTGTCTGTATACGTCTACAGCGATTTCACTATCTTAACTTACTAATATTTCAAAATAAGGACCGAACCGCGAGGTCTCGGTTCTATTTAGAATCCCTTAGTAGCAGGTTGAAGTTTGGAATTATGCCCGATGAACGGCAATAGGCTCGGCCCCTATTACGTATAGGACCTAAACATAGCCGGTACGTGGGTGATATTTACCTCTGCCTATACCTTTAGGTAATACAGACGTGATGCAATGTTATGTGGAGGGACGTGACGCAGCGTTTACTGAGCAATGTCCATGTTTGACACTGATGGGTCACACTCACTCTTTGATTTTTTACTCATATCTTTTACTGCTTCCATTTATTTATTTATTTCTCTCTCCATGTGATTTTTTAACATTAGATTCTGTGTGTCCTGTCTTTGTCAAATAAATGTTTTTCTATCTTCTTTTAACTAGCTTTCCGCCGCGGCTACGTTTAAACAACATATGATGCAGAGCAGTTTTCCATTAATTGTTAATACTGACATTTTTTTTATTTTTTTATTCGCTATAAATCAGCAAACTATGTTAAATCTATTCGTAGTAATATCGATGAAAGCGGTAGCCGTGAAATTATCCGTCAGTGATCCTAGCGAGCACACAGCTAATACGGCGGCGATAGGGCGATGTTACCATGATTTCTTTTTAAAAAAATTTGCGCTCAGGTTTAAGCTTTCCTGTGTATTAATTACCAAATTGGCCTGTTGTTGTTGTGCAGCCTTGTTGCGTGACCAACCGACATCGATGCGGAGGAGGTTTTTGAAGCCCAGTTTTAGATAATAATATCTTTTACAAGTACCTAGGTACCAAGTTTTGTATTTATCTATCTTTATATGCTAAGTAATCAAATAATAACAATTTGTTTTATATTTCTATTCTAGATAAATGTATGAATCACATTACAATTATAATTATGTATCAAAATAATATTAATTTTCACAAACTCTCTGACATTCCTCTAAAGAACTGAACCTGTTTTCATCGTCTTCACAACCACCATACATTGTATGGATTTTGTCACATTTGTTCTTCATCAGATAGTAACGGTAACTGAAAGTAAATGTTTTGAAACATACATTAATAAAACAATGTTTTGAAAAATATTTATTAGGATCCAGTATAGTATTATATTATCTGTGGTTAAGATACGAGAATAATGAATGATGATTCATGTAGTATTGTCTTAGATTTACGCTAATATCACACATTGAAATAAAACTACTTTTTAACGGATTTTATCGCGGTTTATTTTAGATTTTAGATCCCGACCTTTCAAAGACTTTTCAGACTTCATGTTCACGGGTGGACTGAGGTATTTGACGTCCAAAAATATTAATCACAATTATTACTGACTACCTTCAAACAAGAAAAAGAAAAGAAAAGAAAAGACAAGAAAAAAGAAAAGAAAAGAAAAAAAAGAAAAGAAAAAAAGAAAAAAAAAATTGGTTGCCTGTAAATTCGGTATACGGGCGAAAGTTTTACGTGACAACGACTTTGAGTGGTAAAATAATTTTAATGTGAATATTCATTCGTATAGTAGGAAGAAGGATGAAACATAGTTGAGTGGGAGAGAGACGCAAGGCATTCGGCGGGCCTCTCTCTCGTTCGGTGACTCATCGTAACGTTACCGAGCGTTACACTTTTTCATAAGTGCCTCCCAGCCGCAACCTAATTTAAGACGTTGTCACGTTAAAAAGGAGAAAGAAAAGAAAAGAAAAGACTTTGAAACGTCGGCATCTAAAATCTAAAATAAACCGCGATAAAATCTGTTAAAAAGTAGTTTTATTTCAATGATGATTCATGATTGATTCTATTTTGTGCAATGAAAAAATTAACCAACATAATTTTGAAACAATTAGGTATCTTTAATACAATGTTTTGAAACATTGTATCATTTTAACCCCTAGTTTCCACTGGCGAAACATGCATAAGAAAACATCTCTATCGTTTAGAGATGAGTAGAAAGAGATAAGACTATGCTTGTATAATGTTTAGTTGTGCAGTGCAAACGCTAAGTAATAATGTTTTGAAACGCGGAGTTTTTAATATTGTTTGAAACATGAATGGAAAGTGTGTGATTGCGTTGTAAGGTTTGAACACAACCAGTAATAATTACACTGCGTGTATCCTGTTAGGTGGAGTTACTTCTCCAGTCAGAGTGCCAACCGAAGAAAATCGCGTTTTTTTATTTATTTAACCATTTCATGAGAGGTATGTTTTCATTTGATGTATTTTCAAAGAGTTTCACTTACCTAGGTTCTTTGGCGAAGCAGATCTTACGAGTTAAAGGTAGCAAGCATCTGGCTTCTAGAATTATGTGAAAATTTTATTTAGTGACAAATTAATTAAGAATAATTGTTATTTTTTAATTATTGCTAAAATCATTCGTTGGGCGAGCGCGTCCCATTGTAGTCTACATTGCTTAACTTTAGGCAAGTTGTAGTCAGAGCTTGTTACAGAAAAAAAGGAACTCTTCATTTATAATTAGAACGGATTATAAGTTTAAAGGTATTTTATATCTTTAATGCATCTATTTAGTATATTTTTCTTTTAATTTTTTGACTGGCAGTTAAGCTAGTCAAGAAATTTGAATGCAGTTTTTTTACTATCATAAATAAATAAATGTTTCCTTTACGTAAAACAACCTATTAAGCTGTCATAAAGAAAAAACTTAACAAAAAGTTTACAGCTATGTACCTCGAGCCTCAGAAACAGCTACCACAACCAAAAGCACCAAAGCAAAAACAACAAAGATCTTCATTTTTGAAACAGGCAGCAAAATTATCTGAAAATTTAAAAAAAAACAACAAGTGTGAGTAGAACACGTGAAGGGTTCCCCATACTTAACTGGTAGCTAACCGGTCACTGTAGCTTAAGAACGGTTGCAACACGAGAAGAATAACTTGAGTATTGCTGACCCTTCAGAAACTTTCATCATCACATCATCAGCCTATTTTGTTTTACTGCCGGATATAGGCCTCTCCCAAAGCACTTTACAGGCTACTCCCATCCAGCCTTTCCCAGCCAACTTGATAAGATCGTCACTTCACCTAGTCTGAATGCATCCTACGCTACGTTTGCCAATTCGTGGTCTCCATTCAAGAACTCTTTACTCTAACGGTTGTCGGTTCTGCGGCAGATATGACCGGCCCACTGTCACTACAGCCGCACTACAATCCGGTGAGCTATGTCATTGCTCTGGTTGTCTGTCGTATCACTTCATTGCGAATTCGGTCCTTCCTTTTCCATAGCTCGCTGAGTAACTTCCAATTTATGAACCGTGAGTGCACCTGTCGGCTTCGTATGTAAAGTAAGACGCATTGGTTAAAGACTTTTGTCTTATGACTTTGTGGACTATCAAAAACTTTAACTACTTCTTTTTAGAATTGCACCACAGGGAACTTACTCCAGAAAATTAGCGTTTAAGGAAGATAATTTCACTTAAAATAATGTGTGCGAGATCGTAAAGGCTGAACGTGAAGATGAACTCCTTGTCAGTAGCGAGAAGTGCGGTAATAGAAAGCAACCGTGGGCATCGTTTTCAACAATTCCTCTGAACACAAATTTACAAACAGTAGAAGAATTAAAGAAATGATGATGATGATGATTTTAATTTACAAGATTAACGACCTTATACATAAACCATATAACACAAAGATGAAAGAAATAATAATGTTATGTTGTTGTTGTTGTTTCTTCATGTTTTGTTGGTTTAATTATCATTAAACCACGGGAGAGAGAAACAACTTGACGGACCGGTGGCGTGGTCGGTAAGATACTTGCTTTTCACGCCGCAGGTCGTGGGTTCGATTCCCACCCGAGACAAACATTAATGATGAACATTTGTGTTTGTGTCGTGTCTGGGTGTAAATATCTAATAAAAGTATATATTTACAAAAGAAAAGTATTATATGTAGGTATAGTATATACCAGTTATCTGGTTTCCATAACACAAGCTCTGCTTAGCTTGGGACCAGATGACCGTGTGTGTTAATGTCCCAGAATATTTATTTATTTATTTAACTTGTTTTCTAAGGAATAAACAAAAAAAACTAACTGTAGCGTACCTTTAGATGCCTTACAAGTTGTTATGGATAAGACTCTTTTCCGACTCAAGGGTTCAAACCGACAACACAAGCGTCGATCGTCGACAAATCGCGGTTGTCCCCGTGACTACCCCTGGTTAAAATGCGGAAGGAACATAGGGGTTTTAGTGGGTATCCTTCGAGAGTTTCACATACATCCTTTGCGCTTACACGGAGCGGGGGGATCAATATATGGTTTCCCCGGGAAAAAAAGTGTCGTCGACAATCTTCATGTCACACAGTGGTTCCGGTGACCACCCCTCGTTAAAATGCGGAAGGAACATGGGGGTTTTAGTGGGTACCCTTCGAAAGCCTCACATACATTCCTTACGCTTACATGGGGCGGGGGGATCCATAAAGGGTTTCCCAAGGAAAAAAAGTGACGTCGACAATCTTCACAGCACATCTTTGAAGTAGATCCAGAGGCCAAAACTAGTAAGCACTAAACCAAAAGGTGTCAGCAGTAGGATCTTTTTCGTGTGTTAGAAGAAAATAATTTATTTACAGGCTTACTTTATAACTATGTCACTTTTACTGAATATTAAATTGACTGTTACTTGAAACTGTTATCTGTAAATATATTTATAATTACTTTATTGTTGTCTATGCTACTAATAATACGAAAATATTGGTATGTTCGTTTGTTATGAATAAACTTAAAAAACAACATATACTTTGGTACATCAAAATCACGGTCTTTCTAAACTAATCAGAGCTTTTGCTAAGGAAACTAGATAACTGACTTACTACAAACACTAATTTTAATTATAATAATAATAGATATAATAATAATATAGTGGGACATTAACACACACGGTCATCTGATCCCAAACTAAGCAGAGCTTGTACTATGGAAACCAGATAACTGGTAATACATACAATACTTTTCTTTTGTAAATATATACTTAGATATAGATAATTACACCCAGACACAAGACAAACAGACATATTTAAACATGTTTGTCTCGGGTGGGAATCGAACCCACGACCTGCGGCGTGAAAAGCAAGTATCTTACCGACCACGCCACCGGCCCGTCAATCAAAACACCCACACACTAGACAAACAGACATTTTTATAGACACAAATGTTAGTCTTCCGTAGGAATCGATCCTCTAAGGTCATCCTGCGGCGTCTATCAACTATCTTACTTTAGGTACTGGAGATATTTAAGAAAACAGAAATAGGTAGCTACTTTATCACTGAGTAATATTGCCCGTACAATCGAAAAGGGCAAAAGTATCATGCGTTAAATTCTGTTATTTGAGACATCTTTAGTATAAAAATGAATCGCAAAATGTGTTGGTAAGTGCATAACTCGAGATTGGCGGAACTGATTTCTCTAATTTTTTTTAAGAATGTTTCTATAAGTACGAGCATGGTTCTTACACAGATAAAAATTAAAAAAAAAAACTCCTCTGAAACGGCTTTTAACGAATTCTTATAACTATGTTCGGTAGGTCTGAATGTCGTCGGTCGTAATCTATTTTCGGACCCGGTAAATAGCACTGTTCTACCGAGCAGGACGACGTCTGCGGGTTCTGCTAGCATGCAATAGTATTGTGTTGTTTAAATTTTAATAAATCAATTAGTAAATAAGAAATAACTCTAATAAATAAAAAAAATGCCGATTGTCATACATTTGTCACCCCTTTTATTAAGTCAAAGAGAGTTTGAAAAAACAGCTGTTACGGTTGCGCGACGCGAAATTTTTGCAAAAATTTAGCACATCACAAATCGTTTCAAAATATTTGATAATAATTAATTTTTGACTTCACATAGTCATTAGTAATGATCTGAAGAATGTCTGGTTTCAAGTATAGTACACCCAGAGCGAAGAAGCGCGGGGACGACTGATAATAAAATAATTTTTGATAACCTTATGACTTAGCACACCACCACCGATGTAAAGGACAGCCGCGTTAGATGTCGCTTGGCCTTGCTAAACTCAACGAGCATTGGCTATGTGTAGGTGTGCTAAGTCATAGGTTATCAAAAATATAATAATTAAAATTATCATATATAATACTAGCAGTCGCCTCCGGTTCGCTTCGAGTGCAATATAAATATACCTAACCCCGTCTCATGATTGTATCCTCAAAGTATTAGGCTTATATAATTCAGGAATAATGTAGCTTTCAATTAAGGACGAAATATCAAAATGAAATATAACCAAAATATGCTTTATTTTTTAAGACGCGAGTCTACATAAAAATAATCCAATTTCTTTTCCTACCGTGCAGTGAATGACTGGCAACTACTGAGAAACACTGCCAAAAAACTCAGCAAACTTTTTTTCTTTTATATATCAAGTATCTTCTTAGATCTATTACATTATCGTGTGTTTAGTGTGTTAAATTAGAGAGACTTAATTCCAAGCGTTTTTATCCGTTACATAGTCTGAAATTTTATAATACGCTTTCTTACCTAACGTAGATTTTATAATTATTTTAAATTTGTTAATAGATAGTCATTTCCCTAATATTATTTGGAAGTTTATTGTAGAAACGTATATATTACACTGTAGATTTACTTGTAAACGTATATCTTAAGTGGTATAGGTTTTGAGTTTATTCAATACAAACATATATACAAATCGTTTTTCTCGATAATATAATTAGCGTCGACGAAAACAAAGTAATTATAAATATATTATAATATTAAAGCCACAGTCCACAAGTAACTTAACACAAGTGATATCGTTTTTAAAGTAAGTTTTTTATTTTTTTCCTGCTTAATTGTGTTATCAGCTTGGGCCCCAGGGCCCACTTCCTTCAAAGATGTTTTTTATTATTCTGCAATAGGCTTGTGGACTTGCACTACAGGTCCCCTGACCACGTGTGGAGATTCAGATCAAAGGTGCAACCTCACCGACGAAGGTGACTCAGTCCCCAGATTTGTGATGTTTATCGACAATCCTAGATTTACAAACCTTTTGAACAGTTAAGTCTGATGAAAGGCTTAGCTTGTTCTGTGTTCTACCATTTGTTAACACACCATATTCAGAGAAATGGTTTGACTTCATGTGGCCATTACATTAATTTTAACACGCGAATGCCTGATTAGCATTTCACAAGTTAAATGTTGTTGTGAAATTCTGTAAAATATGAATGATATGAATTCACCACTCACTTCATACCTACTTCTTTAGCGTGCGCTCTCTGTCGCAAGTTACCACTTATTTATATCTCTCTGTCTCACGTGACTTTTATTGACATGGCTCCCAATCGTAATTAATCATATCACCTTAAAATATCATTTATTTCATAAACAAAAATACATTCGTGTTGAAAATATTACTTATTTAAGCATGCAGATAACACCGCAATCGTATTACTATACTTCATTACTATGAATTCACATAACTAATTAGCTTAGCAATAGCAATTAGCATAATAAGATTCAAATATTCATGTGAATTTACGAGTCTTAGCATGCGAATTACAAAATATTGCTTCTCAATGTTAATTTTAATTTGAATGTATTATTTGTGAATTGTGGTTATGAATGCTTGATCTCCTATTATTGAACTATATTACCAATAAATTATTATGAGTTGAAGCTATTTTAAATCCATTGTACATTAATAAATTATCTCTCACTTACGCTAAGGCTGTGGAATGAGCTTCCAACTAATATTGATTTGTCTATCTATCTGTTACTTATAATTTATTCACAAAAAAATATTATCCAATGTCAGTTTCCACAAATTCCATAAAACTGCATAGTTACAAAAAACAATCAGATAGTTATGAAGATAGGTTATACGGTGATATAATTAGTTATATTTTATAGATTAGATTTGATATCACCTAAAGAAAACGAAATAGGACCTTTTAAAAAAGGAGTTTTAAGGTTTTTTAATGGTGGGCAAGGCAACGCGTTAGTGATGCTTTTGGTGTTACCTTATAAAATCATATGAACGGAACACTTCGAGTGTTTTACTTGCATTTGACCGTGTTTTTTTTTTTTGTAAATTTTTAGCAAGTTTCAAAAATGAAGATTTTCGCAGTTTTTGCTTTGCTACTATTGGTTGTACTAGCTGTTTCTGAGGATCGAGGTATACAACTATATATTTTTTGTTATAAACATTTTTAAATAGTGCTATTAGATAATTTATGGTGCAATGATCAATTTTAAATTCTAATGATAGCCTAATAAATTATTTTACATAGAAATTTTCTTTCTACATAAAACTAAACCGGGTAGCGAAAAATGTACGGGAATATCTTCCAAATTGTTCTATTATTAAAAGAGATAATAAGCGATAGCAAACCTATCTTCTTAATTTATTATCTATGTTTATTAAAAAAAAACTTATTTTGTCACTAAATATAATTTTTATATAATTCTAGAAAACAGATGCTTGCAGCCTATAGTTGGTGGGATTTGTTACGCCAACGTACCCAGGTAAGTACAACACCATAAAAATACTATAGATTAAATAAATTATACATACTATGAAGATAAAACCATTGTTACATGAATGTCTGTACCCACAAAAACGTGTTCATGGTAACATTACATCTCAACAGCTCAGAATGAGTGGAATGAGAAAGACTGTTCTCAAAACATAATTTATTTAGTGCATAATTTAATTTTTTTTTGTAATCTATTATTCTTTTTTTTATTTAACTTCCAAAACATTGTTTATAATACATCATAAACGTGCAAGTATCAAAAAATGTTCTAATGTTTCAAAACATTTATATTATTTTGTTTCAAAACGTTGTTTCAAAAATGTATATTTCAAAACATTTAATTTCAGTTACGGTTACAATGCGGCGAAGAATAAATGTAAAGACTTTGTGTACGGCGGTTGTGGAGGCAATGATAACAGGTTCAGTTCATTAGAAGAATGTCAGAGAGTTTGTGAAAATTAATATAATTTTATTACTAATATTGTTAATTACATAATATTATTAATATACCTACAATTTGCAATAGACATGTAATAGAAATTGTTATTATTGATAGCTAAGATAAGTTTATGTAGGTATTTATAAAATACTATTTGCTAAAGCTTTTTTTTTATGTCTCGATCGAGATCGGTTCGACCGTTCTTGGACGGCTCACCGAAAACGTCCGGTAAACCAGTAAAGGTCCTTCGAGCCAATTGGGTTACTTCTTCTTCTTCTTCTTTTAATTATTTTTTTACCAATTGGGTTAGGTCATACACAAAAAATAATCGCGATTGAGTAGTCAGCGCGCGAATACCGCACAGACTGCTTGCTCGCAACTCGCGGTAAGAAAGGAGTCTACTAATCAGCAGTCTAGAGGCGGTAAGCTGGCTGACAACGAGCTGTTTGCTAATTTATAATGTCAATGTAGAGACTAGAGAGCAATAAAAATGAATAATAAAACCCATCCACCGTATTCATAAACGTGTTTTAAGCTTATTACAGCTAAATTAGATTTATAATTCGTTTGTCTTTGTCTGTCATCTTGACATTTGTAACAGTAAGAAAGAGACAAAATTCATTTTTACCAAAGAGACTTTTATCACTTTTTATGAATAAGGTCGCATATTTTTAAATTACATTCTTTTTGCTTGTTGGGAGCGGGATTGTGAAGTGGTAACAAATTCAACTACAGTCCATCAAATCTAAGAAGTACCGTTTGACAGTTCTAAACGTAGTACATTTAGAATTTTATTTTTTGTATGAAAATTGTTTATGTTATGTTAAAATAAAAATAGCTTCATATTTCAATTATCTTACGGGAAAGCTAGGTGATAAAAATAGTGTGAATTACGCCTCTATAAAGCTAATTTAATAGAAAACAGTGAAACGTCAAACGGTACCTCTTAGATTTGATGGACTGTAGTAGGTAGATATGTATGTCGAAAATTTATCTATTAAATAAAAATCAATGCCACTATTCGTTGTAATTTTATAACTCAAAAACGGGCTTACCTATTCAAACCAAATGTTTAGGCATTGTTCGGACTATTTAGTAGATGGTTTATGTGAAGTTTGCACAAAATCGGTTGAGCGGTTCTTCATTTATCACATTTTTTGTAAATTGTTGAGTGGGCTGAAGCTACCCGGGCGAAGCTGGTGCGGGCCGCTAGTACTTAATATAATGTAACGTTGAAGAGTTTGTTTGGTTGAATGCGCTAATCTGAGGTACTACTGGTCCGATTTGAACAGTTCGATAGTCCTTTTATTGAGGATGGCTATTGACTACTTTTTAACCCACTGCTGGGCATGATATAATATGTAGACCACGCGAGTGGAAAGCTAGTACTTTTTTTTAATTTTTAAGCCATAAAGGAGGAACAATCCGAACCACTCTCTGCATGGTGTCACCAGACATCGTTTCGGAATACGGCAAGGCCGCTGGGCGCGGTCCGGCTTTGTCTGGCTGATGGTCACTAACCACGGCCGAAGCCTACCACCAGTTTATTGTCACCTGTTATTTAGTATTTTATTTTGTTGATGTTTTTATTACCCGACTTCCAAGGATGTATATTCAATTAATAATACAAGACAATATTTTTATCACATATTTTTATTATTTTCATAAACAATAAATATTTGTTTATTTTTTTACAATAAATAAATAAGGTAATTAATATTTTTTAACATCCCATCTCCATAATATTGGCTGCCCCTAATGTTCCATAACTGTTACTTCTACATACTGCCAGCATACCTCTAACCAAGTTATTAGGTACAATAAACACTCCTCGTATTCATAGACGTCTTATATGTTCAATATAGCTAAAATAGGAATATAAATTCATAATTCGTTTATCTTTGTCAGTCATTCTGTCCATTTTAGCTAAAGAGTCTTTTACGATTTTTATCCAAATAATGTTCCATTCAATGACCCCAAAACGTTTCTGAAATTAAAAAAAAATAAAATATAAAGCTAAAATATTTGTTACGCAATAATTTCGCCAAATAAAGATCTAATATAATATTTAAATTAGAATAATATAATTTATATAATTTATATTAATATTTACTTTCCAAGTGCTAAATTAAAATTTTAGGCCGGGGGCCTTTAAATATAATTTCCAAAAAAGAAATCCGTGCAAATCCCGGTCGTCCAACTACTATTAAATTATTTGTAATTATTGTACTTACAAAGGCAATAAGGCAAAGTTGACACCTGCCTGGGCGGCCGCCCTACCTGCCTCTATTGCTGCATTAACTTCTGCTCGAGTTTGGGCTTCTGTAATAAGGAATTTACATTACAATTTTTTTTTGTGAAGTAAAGTAAGCAGTGGAGAAGAGTCCATACAAGTCGATTCCCATCGACTTCCCTTTAGGAAATGGTAAATATCACATGTACCTACTTATTAATATATTATGTAACGCCTAAAAGTTTTAAAAAGCAACAAGAATAAGTATAACATCAAGTGTAAGAACGATCGATGAAGATAATAACGGATATTATTTTCCTAAGTAAGAATCTTTGCTCGGGCTTCCCTTTTTCAGACTTCCATTTTTCTTGCGATGTTCTCCTTCACCGATATTGTGCAGCGGCGATGAAACAATTGACACAAAGATATTGTGTGGGAGCGACCGGGGATCAAACCCGCGACCAGATATTTCAATGGTGAAGCCGAAACCGCTGCCCCACCGCTGCTCTGATGAGTCTGAGCTACCGGCCTCGTTTCCGACCACAGACTCGGCGGAGATTCAAAAGAAACTACTATAACCGTCAAACCATAGATTAAATTATGAAATAATTGTTTATACCAACCTCCTTGGTAGCAATCAGACAGCAACATTAACAACGTCACTAAAAAGTGTAAAAACTTCATGGTTATTTAATGTTCTCTTTTCTAAAGTTTAAATAAAACGAACACTCGTTTTCAAAATGGCGAGGCTTTTATACATTGTCGACGATACATAGAATATAATTCTATGTACAGTCTTTCAAATTAATTATTATTTTCAAAGTAATTAAACTGTGAAGCAGAAAAAATTTACAGTACATTTACAAGTATTTTATATAGATAAATAGGTAGGTACCTAATTAAACTATGAAGAGAATAAAATCTATTGCCCTTGCTTAGTTTTGACATCAAAATTATACGTCACGAACGAGTAGATGTTCTTCTTTTTCAATTCTGAAATAGGCCTGCGCTTGACTGAAGCCTGATGAGCAATGAATTAGTCTACGTTGGGACGCGCCTACCGACTTACCTATTCAATCGTGATTACGAATGATTTTCAGTGAGAAGGTGGCAGTGGAATGAGTCACAGCGGTTTTGTTTACTGTGTGAGATTGTAGCATTGTATTAGTAAAATAATTTTCAAAATGGGTCAAACAGTTTTTTTAGTTTATTCAATACAAACAAAAACAGAAGTATAATATACATTTTATGTAATAATATGTATTATAAACATATTTTTCACACTCGTTTGTTGGTTATGTGAACTATTCAAACAGTAAGTATTTATTTTCTGGTAAATTGAAAGTCAATTATGACGTAATCGTATCGTGTAAAATTGATATTGTAATAGGTATTTAAAATACCACCTCTGTAGTTGAGTGACGTAAGGCGTCCGGAATGCAAAAAAAGACAAACAAACAACTTCACATTTTTTAGTACAGTTACAATAGTAAAAATATTTCTTCCATTTAACAATCACATCTAGATGAAAATAAAACAAAAACGACTTCATGGATGCCATTGTCAGAACTAAACCAAACTGAAATGGGACCACACGGGAAGCATCAGCTTTCAATTTAAAAAAAAATATCAAAATCGGTTCACCCATTCGAAAGTTCTGAGGTAACAAACATAAAAAAACATACAGTCGAATTGATAACCTCCTCCTTTTAGAAGTCGGTTAAAAATGCGTATGTCTTCCTGCCGTTCGGCTAAAATTGGACATTCAGAGTAAAATATTTAGGTACGAACACATTTTATTAACTTCCGACGACAAAAAGCGGTGCATAATGATAAAATGTGTGTTTTTAAGCGTGTAAAAGAATTTGTGTACAAGATTGTGGTATCCTAATGCGTAAATTTACTTAGGTAGCTACATTGTAACTACATACCTTAGTAAAGTTTTTGCCTAAACCAGTTTTCCATACATTTCAAAATAATATTATTGTCTGTGATTTGATATTTTGTGCTGATGCTACTTTTGCTTGGTTTTTGGTATGAAGTTAGCCGCGAGTCCAGTCCTATTCTTATTTGAAACGTACTAAGCACTTTATCCGTTCTTGATAAACATAACACAAGCAAATATAATTGCTTGTTATGGGACTAGATGGCGCTGCTGTGTGTATGTGTGAAAATCTATCTAAATAAAAATCAATGCCACTTTTCGTTGTAATTTTATAACTCAAAAACGGGCTTACCTATTCAAACCAAATGTTTAGGCATTGTTCGGACTATTTAGTAGATGGTTTATGTGAAGTTTGCACAAAAACGGTTGAGCGGTTCTTTGTTTATCACATTTTTTGTAAATTGTTGAGTGGGCTGAAGCTACCCGGGCGAAGCTGGGGCGGGACGCTAGTATGTTATATTATTACATCATATTAGCTCTACATTTTTTTTAACTATATATTTACAAAAGAAAAGTAGAAAGTTAAAAAAAATACACTCAATCCAAACAATATGAACATCTGTGAGTGAATTGTCTCATCACCGCTGCGCCGCTCAGTATTTGTGAAGGAAAACATCTTGAGGAAAGCGACATGTCTCAGAAATAATTATTCGAGGACATTTGACATTCATCAACCTGCACTTGGCCTGCGTGTGTGGATTAAGGCCTGTTGAGGGAAGTTCCGTGCCCAGCCGTGGGACCCTAAAAAAGATTAAAGCGACACCTACCGTGAAAAGCTGGAACTGGCAACTTATAAATAAAAAAACACATTTTATTTTTTTAAATCAATATTTTGTAGACCCCTGTCACAATATTAGCTGCACTGTATTTAATTGCGGTTTGCTAGTTGTTTGTTGCCAACATAACGCCGAAGTAGCTATTTTCATGACATGTATAAACTAGTTTCTGTCACGAAATAATGATTCCCTGAGTTTATAATTTTAGATATTTATAATGTAGTTTGTATGCAATATTTTATCCAGACGACGCGGACGTTCCATTGCATTTGCACATAGTTCTACAAATTTCTCTGAAATAAAAATAAATAATTATTATTATCAGCTGCCCTACTCTTGACTCTCGATCATAATTGAAATCGTATTGGGATCGAGAACTTGCTAATTGGTATTCTAAACATTACACTATAGGAATAACATTTTTTTTTGTTTTGTTGGTATAATAGTTAAATGAAAAATATGGACACGGATTTTTCTCTTTTTTTTTGTGTGAACTGATTACGGCGATACGTCACACCTAGGTAAGTTTTAGGAAGAGGTATCACGTAGCGCACTACTCCATAACTTTGCGTTAATCATAGTAATGTTTCGTTTTGTTTTGACGGGCCGGTGCGGTGGCGTGGTCGGTAAGATACTTGCTTTACACGCCGCAGGTCGTGGGTTCGATTTCCACTCGAGACAAACATTTGTTTAAATATATCTGTTTGTCTTGTGTCTGGATGTAATTATTTATATTTAAGTATGTATTTACAAAAGAAAAGTATTATATGTAGTACATAACCAGTTATCTGGTTTCCATAGTACAAGCTCTGCTTAGTTTGGGATCAGACGACCGTGTGTGTTAATGTCCCACTATATTATTATTATTATTTCAATGATAAGGTAAAAAATGGCAGACTAATTTCGGTGGTGTTTGATAAAGCAGTGCCACCTACCGGGTCAAAAAATAAATTGCGACCGATTCTCAGACCTATCGAATATAGATATGACTGCATAAAAATCGGTCAAGTCATTTCGTATTATGTTTTTCTTAATTTTTCTCCGCGTAAAAACAATCCTCGTACTTCAAGGAATATTCTAAAAAAAGAATTAGCGAAATCGGTCCAGCCGTTCACGCGTGATGGCGTGACCAAGGGAAATAGGGATTCATTTTTTATTTATAACTAGCATTCCGACAGCGGCTTCGGCCGCGTGTATGTCGGTTATCGCGCCAAAACATTACCTTCTTTTTGCGCAGTCGGATAAAAACTATCCTATGTCCTTTCTCGAGTCTCAAACTATTTCCATACCCAATTTCATCCAAATCGGTTCAGTAATTTAAGCGGGAAAGCGTGTCAGACAGACAGACAGAGTTACTTTCGCATTTATAATATTAGTAAGTATTAGTAAGGACTAGCTGCTCCAGCGAACTTCGTACCGCGTATTACTAATAAAAAAAAAATTCGTTCAAAAATTTAAAAAAAATGTAAGAGTGAACAACCCTTATCACTTAGGAGTATGAAAAATAGATAGTAGCCGGTTCTCAGACCGACTGAATATGCATAAAAATTACATAAGAATCTGTCAAGCCATTTCGGAGGAGTACGGTAACAAACATTGTGGCAAGGAAATTTTATATAATAGACTAGCTGCCCCAGCGAACTTCGTACCGCGTATTTATTAAAAAAAAAATTTCATTTAGGGTTATGAAAAATAGATAGTAGCCGATTCTCAGACCTACTGAATATGCATAAAAAATTTCATAAGAATCGGTCAAGCCGTTTCGGAGGAGTATGGCAACGAAAACTGTGACACGAGAATTTTATATATTAGACATAAGATAATTGTATTGAATTATTGTACTTACTCGCCTACATTAGGCAGGCCTAGACCATTCTGTACACTCGCTGTCGCATTTTGGATTATTTCATTAATTTCTTCAATAGTTTGGGAGTCTGAAATAATAACAATTAAATTAGTTAAATTAATATTTTTACACATACACACAGCGCCAACCAATCCCCAATTAAGCAATCATATTTGCTTATGTTATGTATACACAAGGATACACATCAATCTATATACATTTCCAGTATATGCTGATCTCGCATTGTATAGAATTTCTGTACAACGACAGGTTTCATCACCGCTGCTCAATATTGGTGAAGGAAAACTTCGTGAGGAAACCGGCATGTCTAAGAACTAATCATTCGAGGATATACGACATCCACCAACCAGCACTTGGCTAGCGTGTGTGGATTAAAGCCTATACTTTCTTAATTCGTAAAATAGTTGAGAGAAGACCAATGCCCAGCAGTGGAACACTAAAACGGGTTGAAGTGAAGTGAGTGGGTAATAGTAGGTAGTTGAATCTTAATCTTAATAATATTATGAAAAAAGTTTGTAAAAAAATGTATGGATGTTAGTTCCTCTTTCACTCAAAAACTACTGGATAGAGTAGGATGAAACTTAGCACAGAGATAGATTACGGTCTGGACTAGCAAATAGGCTACTTTATATCCCTATAAGTACCATACATTGTGTCCTCCATGTCTTATTTTTTTATCAATCAGTGCGCACACCCGACGCAGACGACGGTACAAGAGCAAGTGTCCAGTCCGATCGCGCCACTGACAGATATTCGTTCACACGTCAAACGTCAAAAGTTAAATGACAATGACACACCAATGTTACCATTCGATTACTATACTCGATTTATCAGTGCTGCCATCCAATTCTTATCGAGTCGTTCATAGATTAAATTATTATTTTTTTTTGTGTTTTCTGATTTTGTTTTATATTATTTTGATTTTTAATGTGTGTTTTGAATTTTGTTATATATTGTATTTTAATTTTATTATTGTTTTATATCTACTGCATTAGGTTACACCTGTAATGGTAGATATAAGTTGGAAATAAATAAATAAATTATTTATCATTCTCCGACATAATATATCTAATAGATAACTACACTCAGACTCGAGATAAACATACAATATTTTTTTTAATCTTTATTTATGGCGAGTCTTAATTATCAAAGATGTGACCCCTAATGTTCATCACACAAATGTCTCTCTCGGGTGTATCTTTCCGACCACGCCACCGCCCTGTCAAAATTTTGACGTCTGTCACAGATAACATAATATTAAACTAGCGTCTGTTTTCTTTTTTAAATAATTATTAAAATTAATTTCGATGATAGTTCAGACAGTGTTTATGTAGTTGGGTAATGTTGAGTAATGTGTACGGTCAGATTAAAACTCCTTCAAATGCAATACATGCGAATAAGTGTGAGAGAGAGATGGGGAGAGAGTACGGTCGCGAACGAACGAAATTTATAATATTTGAAAACTGAAACCTATGATTAGATATTTTTTTGTATCTATGTTTTTAATTTTTTTTATCACAATGCATACGCCTATATCACCTAAAGGTGTAGGTGTAGGTATTGTAAATACAACTCGCTTTTCACAGGGTAGGTATGTTTAGGTCTCATTCATCATAATAGGGGGCGAGCCTATTACCGTTCATCGGGCACAATTCTAAACTTCGAGCTGCAACTAAAATTTCCTAAGTATATTAGAAAAGTCTTTTTGCTCGAAAAGACTTCAGTCTTAAATGTTGATAGAATTTAGGCCTTACTTTTAGACCCCACACGATGGCCAACTGCGAGTTTGTGTTTGTTACATATTTTTGAATATTTTGTTCTTTGGCATGCCGGTTTTCTCAATAAGTTTTCCTTTACTGATAGTGAGCAGCGGCGATGATATGATTCACACAAATCTGTATTGGCACGCCGTGGCGTCGAACCTGCGAACATTGTTGTAGACTATTTTATATCACAGGTACAATGTTCGCATCTATCTGGGCTTTAGCCGTAGCTATAAACTTAATCACCATCCTATAAATAGCTCTAAATATTCAATAAATATGTGACAGGAGTTAATTTTTGTTTTTAATCAAAAATCAACTCAATCACTTTAGTAATTAAATATATTATGTTCTGTTGCGGTGCAGTTGTAGTTACGTTAATTTTGACAACCGCTGTCAGATACGCTCGCGTCAAGTTCGCGTCACGCGAGCACTTCAGCGTTCCTATACCTACGTTACGTACATGACAATACAAAAATACCATTTTGCACTAAGAACTAATTGCAACTGCACCGAAACAGTAGACTATTCACGTAATTTCTAGACGCGCCGATCAAGTTGCGGTGCAGTTTCTATTACGTTCACATCTTAGTGTAAAATGGTATTCTTGTAATTGTGATATTATAATAATATCATGAACGTCAAAGCGCTCGAGTGACGCGAACTTGACGCGAGCATATCTGACAGCGGTTGTCAAAATTACGAGAGTACAAAAAGGGCTGTTTTGATCGAAACTTAACTGCGACTGCACTGCAACTGAACTTATTTAATAACGTGAATTGGCCTACTGGACTGAAATTTAATCGGCGCCTCAAGAAATTACGTGAATTAGCCCACATGTTTCGACAACAACCGTAACAAAATCTGTCCATCCGCTTATGCGCTACATGGCAACGAACTTGTACACAGATACACCCATCAAACTTATAACACCTCTTTTTCAATCTCCTCGATGAATTTTTTTTATTCTACGATAGCCTGGCGCTTGACTACACCTTGCCTGATGTTAAGCAATGATTAGTCTACCGATGGAACGCACCAGCCTAATATACCGATTCACTCGTGATTACGAATGATTATCTGTGAGAAGGTGGCAGTGGTATAAGCCTACATATGGTTAAAAAATCTTAAACGAGAAACAATTCCGACCCACCCTCTATTTAAGGTGTCACCAGACATCGCAACGGAACACGGCAAGGCCGCTTAGCGGAGCGGCTTTGTCTGGTGGGTGGTCAGTAACCACGGCCGAAACCTACCACCAGTTGACGGTGTACCATATTATCAAAGCGCTTAGTATCCAGCCCCTTTAATATACAACCCCTTTAGTGTCCAGCTAGGTACGGGTCTTCTCTCAACTATCTTAGGAGATGAAGGAGTTTAGACCTTAATGCATCGCTGGCCAAGTGCGGGTTAGTTCTTAGACACGCTATTTTCCTCACGCCTGTTTCGATAATACAATCCACACAATGAGGGGGCAGACTGGGGATTGAAACTGTGACCTCCAAAACCGAGGGCCATACTGCTGCGCCAACGTCGGGCAAGATAACTACGTTTCGTTTTATAAAACAGAAGGTAGCCTATGTTCTATTCCAGACTACGATCTGTCTCTATATTAAATTTCATCCAAAACGGTCCAGTAGTTTGTGAGTGAACGAGTAACAAACATCTACACCTCCACACGAACTTTCGCATTTATAATATTAGTAGCAAAACATGTTTGTGTGTTTTCAGGAATAATAAAATTACGTCATAATTAGAACTGTTGTTTACGTTATAGTTACATGCTCAACCTAGCGAAGCGTGACAATAATTATGACTGTTTTTAACAATAAAAATAAATAAATAAAAAGCGGAAACATTAGCAAAATACAGCTTCAAGTACCGGACAGGTACGTGCGTCGGCGATGCCCTCTATTATTGAGGATACCAATTGGTCACACTAAACTCCTCAAAGAGGCGCCCATGACGCGCGCTGTTCGCAGTCTAGATATCGTGGCAGAAAAGCTAGACTTGTTTACCTGTTCTATGAGTGAGTTGACAAGAATGACAATGTATATTGTGTTATTATTTTGCATAAAGATTTTAAATAAATAAATTAGTAGAATAGTAGATAGGTATAGGCCAAAAAGGCCAAAGTCGTAAAACATTAATTAAATCTCATAAAGAATTATTTAACCACAGATAAAAGTAATGTAAGACTATTCGTCACGAATATCCATATCACTTGAATCATCATCACTGTCTGTGCAGCTTGAGGAGTCAGAATCTTGGCGATAGGCGATACGCGAGTTAAACGGTCTATATCTATACTACGCTATTGCATTAGGTATAGGTACCTGTAATGATAGTTGTAAATTGGTTACTAAATAAATAAATAATTATAAGTCCATAAAAAAGGTTTTGTTTTGAATTATTGCGCTCCTTTTATTCCGATTTTTTTAAACTTCCCATTGAACATTGAGACAATTTTGTACGGAACTCTAAATATGCGAAGACACGCACTTAACTATTTTTTTAATTGTTCATTTTTATTGTTTCTAACGTGCTTCATTTAAGAACAATTATTCTGAACAATGACGTTTTTAGATAAAGCTTTAACTTTTTAATCTGTCTGACTGTACCACAATATTTGACAATTTCATTGTATTTTTTGACAATCGATATTGAAGAATACTTAAATTCTGAAATTAATGCCATTTAAGTACTCAATAATTAAAAAAAATACAGTTAAATAGAACGACTTCAAATTTAAATGTGACAATTTCGAACAAGAAAAGAATTTAGGAAATTCCTTTCTTATTGTATCTAGACCCAGCGGTTTAAGCTGTGCGTTGATATGACATTCAATCAATCAGTTTCTTCTTTTAATAAATTTAGAATAATAATTGTAATATGTCAAACCTCCTTGACTGCAAACGGCCAACAACACAAGCAGTGTCACCAAAAAGTATAGTAACCTCATGTTTATTTTTGTGTTCTCAATTCAAAAGTTTAAATAAAACGAACAGTATTTTCAAATATGGCGGGACTTTTATACTAAAATGTCAGTTAACGGTGTTACTATTAATGTTTGTTAATTGGTGTAGGAAGCGGGGAATCTAAATAAAACAGGATTTTAACATATTTCGCACATATGTATTTACATAATTTGATTTTTTATTGACAGACTCTAGGTATTTAAAAGTTATTATTCTTAAAAATATAACAACTCTGTGTTACATCCTTCTTGCGTGTCGAATAAAATTAAAATTTATGACTAGTTTATTCACTTACTATTCATATTCATGCTAATAGAAAGGTAGCCATTATTAGGTAACCAGCTATTTCTGTATGTCTGTTTAATACACCTAAACAAGGTACAGTGAGAAGTGGATTAACAAATTGATTATTACAAAACATTTTAAGACTAAAATGTTCTATAATTAAGTGTCGTGTGTAGCGTCGCCGCGTCGCCATTTCTTACAATCAAATTGCCGGACTTACCCATAAAAAACCGGACTTTTCGGTCCGGAAGCTAACCATTAAAAATATTAGGGATTTCTGAATAGCGAATAGAAAACATATTTCAAGGTCAGACTTTTGAATTCGTAAGCCGGTTGCAAAAATAAGGGATTATTACCACGCTGTACGAATCGCAACGATAGTAGGTACCGTACGCGAGTCAGTAAATCTCGTCTCCTCGCTTGTTGCTACTGGCTGAAGAATTGAAATGAACGCTAGTAATAAAGTCTGTGGAGGTGACTGGAGGATCAGGTGGTAGTGACCCTCCAGTGAAACGGGAAGATCTTTCAGCCGGACGAGTTGTAATGCCCGGCTACTGCCGTACTCCCTCCGACTGTTCTTGGCGGGGAGTTGTATATATGCTAATTGGTGAAACTTTGCTTGTGCGATTCAGGATAGCTATGACGTCATGTCTCTTGAATAGCGTTAGGTATGTGACGCCACAAGTCTAACAAAAGCCGGATGGGCCGGACGCTGTCAAATTTTGCCAAGTAAGAAGTAAAAAAGTCTAACACTCCGACTTTATCCGGATGGATAGCAACGCAGGTCGTGTGACTGTTTTAAACTACTAACGACAGGACATGATCCTCTCATCACACTTATTTATAGCAATACTAGCTTTCCGTCCGCGGCTTCGCCCGCGTGTATGTCGGTTATCGCGCCAAAACATTACCTTCTTTTTGCGCAGTCGGATAAAAACTATTCTATGTCCTTTCTCGGGTCTCAAACTACCTCCATACCCAATTTCATCCAAATCGGTTCAGTAGTTTTTGCGTGAAAGCGTAATTATAATTATCAAAGCGCTTAGTATCCAGCCCCTTTAGTATACAACCCCTTTAGTGTCCAGCTAGGTACGGGTCTTCTCTCAACTATCTTAGGAGATGAAAGAGTTTAGACCTTAATGCATCGCTGGCCAAGTGCTGGTTAGTTCTTAGACACGCTATTTTCCTCACGCCTGTTTCGATAAAACAATCCACACAATGAGGGGGCAGACTGGGGATTGAAACTGTGACCTCCAAAACCGAGGGCCACACTGCTGCGCCAACGTGGGGCAAGATAACGTTTCGTTTTATAAAACAGAAGGTAGCCTATGTTCTATTCCAGACTACGATCTGTCTCTATATTAAATTTCATCCAAAACGGTCCAGTAGTTTGTGAGTGAACGAGTAACAAACATCTACACCTCCACACGAACTTTCGCATTTATAATATTAGTAGCAAAACATGTTTGTGTGTTTTCAGGAATAATAAAATTACGTCATAATTAGAACTGTTGTTTACGTTATAGTTACATGCTCAACCTAGCGAAGCGTGACAATAATTATGACTGTTTTTAACAATAAAAATAAATAAATAAAAAGCGGAAACATTAGCAAAATACAGCTTCAAGTACCGGACAGGTACGTGCGTCGGCGATGCCCTCTATTATTGAGGATACCAATTGGTCACACCAGACTAAACTCCTCAAAGAGGCGCCCATGACGCGCGCTGTTCGCAGTCTAGATATCGTGGCAGAAAAGCTAGACTTGTTTACCTGTTCTATGAGTGAGTTGACAAGAATGACAATGTATATTGTGTTATTATTTTGCATAAAGATTTTAAATAAATAAATTAGTAGAATAGTAGGTATAGGTCAAAAAGGCCAAAGTCATAAAACATTAATTAAATCTCATAAAGAATTATTTAACCACAGATAAAAGTAATGTAAGACTATTCGTCACGAATATCCATATCACTTGAATCATCATCACTGTCTGTGCAGCTTGAGGAGTCAGAATATTGGCGATAGGCGATACGCGAGTTAAACGGTCTATCTATACTACGCTATTGCATTAGGTACCTGTAATTGGTTACTAAATAAATAAATAATTATATGTCTTTATAAAAGGTTTTGTTTTGAATTATTGCGCTCCTTTTATTCCGATTTTTTTAAACTTCCCATTGAACATTCAGACAATTTTGTACGGAACTCTAAATATGCGAAGACACGCACTTAACTATTTTTTTAATTGTTCATTTTTATTGTTTCTAACGTGCCTCATTTAAGAACAATTATTCCGAACAATGACGTTTATAGATAAAACTTTAACTTTTTAATCTGTCTGACTGTACCACAATATTTATTGTATTTTTAAATAATAAAAATACAAATTTCATTGTATTTTTTGACTATCGATATTGAAGAATACTTAAATTCTGAAATTAATGCCATTTAAGTACTCAATAATTAAAAAAAATACAGTTAAATAGAACGACTTCTAATTTAAATGTGACACTTTCGAACAAGAAAAGAATTTAGAAAATTCCTTTCTTATTGTATCTAAACCCAGCGGTTTGAGCTGTGCGTTGATATGACAGTCAATTTCTTCTTTTAATAAAGGAGAGGTCAAAAGTGGGCTAGAATTTTGAACACCAATGTGATATACCTCATTGGAAAGCTTATTTAATAAGCTGTTAGAATTTAACTAAACACGAATTTTAGGAGCAACCATTTTGCAAAAATCAAAAAAATGTAATAGAAAAACAAAACGCACATTACCTTTAATTATCCGTTTCCTAAGCAGTATAAATATTGCAATCACGTCAATAATTGCATACTGTTACAGTACTTTTCTCTTGTAATATTATTCTAGCTGTAGCTTAATGTAATTATGACGAAAAATATTTGTTATCTTATTAGTGTAATAACAAAACGCGTGGAAAAATATATAATTACGGGAAACGTCATGATGTCATTGTCATTGATCAGTTTGATTGACAGCGTCGAAATAATTTTGATTTTTTTTGGTTGCTCAATTCTCATTTGACCATGGGGTTGCCAATTGCAATAATCATAATATTGCATTAAGGTTTCTTATTTTCAATTTCAATTTTTTAAAAAACGGGGGGTTGTAAAATTATTTTAAATACACCAAAAAATTTAATTAATTATGCTCTATTAACCTATGTAACTCAGATTGCTGTTCAAATTTACAATTATTTTAATCCCAGGCTCTATACATTTTTTGAACGTCTCCTTTATAATAATAATTGTAATATGTCAAACCTCCTTGACTGCAAACGGCCAACAACACAAGCAGTGTCACCAAAAAGTATAGTAACTTCATGTTTATTTTTGTGTTCTCAATTCAAAAGTTTAAATAAAACGAACAGTATTTTCAAATATGGCGGGACTTTTATACTAAAATGTCAGTTAACGGTGTTACTATTAATGTTTGTTAATTGGTGTAGGAAGCGGGGAATCTAAATAAAACAGGATTTTAACATATTTCGCACATATGTATTTACATAATTTGATTTTTTATTGACAGACTCTAGGTATTTAAAAGTTATTATTCTTAAAAATATAACAACTCTGTGTTACATCCTTCTTGCGTGTCGAATAAAATTAAAATTTATGACTAGTTTATTCACTTACTATTCATATTCATGCTAATAGAAAGGTAGCCATTATAAGGTAACCAGCTATTTCTGTGTCTGTTTAATACACCTAAACAAGGTACAGTGAGAAGTGGATTAACAAATTGATTATTACAAAACATTTTAAGACTAAAATGTTCTATAATTAAGTGTAGTGTGGAGCGTCGCCATTTCTAACAATCGGATTGCCGGACTCACCCATAAAAAACCGGACTTTTCGGTCCAAAAGCTAACCATTAAAAATATTAGTTGCAAAAATAAGGGATTATTACGCTGTACGAATCGCAACGATAGTAGGTAGGCGCGCGTGTCAGTAAATCTCGTCTCCTCACTTGTCGCTACTGGCTGAAGAATTGAATTGAACGATAGTAATAAAGTCTGTGGAGGTGACTGGAGGATCGGGTGGAAGTGACCCTCCAGTGAAACGGGAAGATCTTTCAGCCGGACGAGTTGTAATGCCCGGCTACTGCCGTACTCCCTTCGACTGTTCTTGGCGGGAAGTTGTATAAATGCTAATCGTTGGTGAAACTTTGTTTGTGCGATTCAGGATTACTATGACGTCATGTCTCTTGAATAGCGTTAGGTATGTGACGCCACAAGTCTAACAAAAGCCGGATGGGCCGGACGCTGTCAAATTTGGCCAAGTAAGAAGTAAAAAAGTCTAACACTCCGACTTTATCCGGATGGATAGCAACGCAGGTCGTGTGACTGTTTTAAACTACTAACAACAGGACATGATCCTCTCGTCAGACTTATTTATGGCAATATTGACTCTTAATCAACATTTGTAGTTAACTGTAGGTACCTCAGTGACAAGGGTGAAAATTTGAAAAAGGGAAGCCGGAGCTAATTAAATTATAAGTATTTCTTGGACACACGCCGACTTTCAAACTTACTATGTACCTACTTAATACGTAGGTACTGCATTTTTGATGCTATTGAAAACTGTTAGGCGTTATGCAACGCCTAAAAGTCATAAAGCGCCTAAAAGTCATAAAGCGCCTAAAAGTCATAACGCCTAAAGTTATATTAACCAATTCCTAAAGGGAAACCGGTGGACATCGTGTTATGTGAACTCTCCGCCACCTTGCTTTATGTAGGCCCCATTTTTTTGCAAGTCGCTATTAAACATATTATTATTTAAATAGTTTTATTTTAATGTTTTATTTCAATATTTAAAGTTATTACTTTAATAAAAGGCAAGTAACTGTTTAAAATAATATTATTATAGGTACTTTATTTGTAATTAATAAAAAAATTATTACTTGACTTTGATAAAATTCATGGCTCATGTTTGTAGTCAGATATTTGTTTAATAAATAATTAATAGTGTAATTGTATTTGTTTAGGATACGATGAAACTAACATACACAGCAACCCACCAACCGGCATTTGGCCAGCGTGTGTGGATTAAGGCCTAAAATCTATCAACTCCTAAGGTTGAGAGGAGACCCGTACCCAGCAGTGGGACACCAAAAAGGGTTGAAGAGAAAAAAAAACACGGCAGCAAAACAAAATCAAAATTTATACCCCATTGCAGCCATTGGGCCTAATAAGTTCCACTATCTAACTATCTACTAAAATATCTACTTTTTAGCCTCACACTATTAATTAATTCGTAACCTGTAGGGGGAACACGAATTTTTCTCTCGTCTTTCGATATCGCAATAATGTCAAAGCGTCATTTTCCTTACAAATTTTCAAACATATAATTTTTTTTTTCAACAATATCGAAACACGAGAGTAAAAAGCGCTTTGCATCCACTTTTATTGTGCGAATTGTCTAGTTGTGGAATTCGTTGCCGGCATCTCTGTTTTTTATATTCCATTAAATCTAAGAAGTACCTACCGTTTGACGTTTCACTGTTTTCTATTAAATTAGCTTTATAGAGGCGTAATTCACACTATTTTTATTAGTTTACCTGTAAAATAATTGAATTAAGAAGCTATTTTTATTTTAACATAACATAAACAATTTTCATACAAATAATAAAATTCTAAATGTACTACGTTTAGAACTGTCAAACGGTACTTCTTAGATTTGATGGACTGTAAGTCACGAGTGAATCGATATTTACTGGTTAAGCGAGTTCCGTCGAAGACTGTAACATTGCTTCACATCAAGCAAGTGGTGGTCAAGCGCAAGCCAATATAAGATAAAAAAGAAGAAAAAGGTACTGAGAATACTTAATAATAAATTCTCCTTGACTAATTATAAAATTCATTATCTACTAGGCTACTAAGTAGGTACCTGACAAAAATAATTTGTCCTGAAATATTTTTTTATTTCTAATGTATGTTATAAATAGCTCCCGCCCGCGGCTTCGTCCGAGTGGTTAGAAATTAGCCAAGTGACAGATCTATAAGAACCCTTTTTCATCTTTGTTTATTTGTTATTGGTGGAACCCCGTTTCACCCCCTTAAAGGGTGAGTTTTGAAAAATCCTTTCTTATGCACCCCAAGACTCCATAAGGAACCTATGTGCCAAATTTGGAGTCTCCATACTTAGCGGTTTAGGTTCTACGTTGATATGTCAGTCAGTCAGTCAGTCGGTCAGTCAGTTTCTTCTTTTATATATTTAGATAATTATTACTAACTAGCCTCCCATCCCAGCTTTGCCCGGGTGGTGTAAGTAACATAAACATCTTAACATAAACCGCTTCCTGACATTACCAAACACAAAAAATTATGCAATTTGGTACAGTCGATCGGAAGTTATGCGATTCGGAAAGATTATTGATTTGCCTCGGTGGTGCAGTGGTCGATTCCCGGCTCAAGCAAAAAAACACTTATCGGTACCTCTACGGTTTCGCACAAACCCACGCACGCCTTCCAAAAGTCCTGAGCTCCATAGCTCTCAGATATACGAAAAACACACAAATAATAATAATTATAATAAAAAACACATTTATAACTTTTATGATTATTTAATTTTGAATTAATGAAATCAATATTACGGAAGCCACTCCCCACAATATTGGCTGCTCTGTATTTCAATGCTAATCATAACGCTGAAGTAGATATTTTTACATGAAATTATTTTGTGTCATAAAATACACATAAAACTATAAACTTAATATATTTTACCTAGACGACGTTCCGTTACATCCGCATACTGTTTCACAATAAGCGCTACTGAAATAAAAGAAAAAAATATAAGTAATTACAAAAGCTTCGGTCGTCCTGTTCGATTCCCGAGTCAAAATACTTCCATTAATATACTTAGAGAATCCAGACATCTCACCGGAACACGGTTAGCCCGCTTGGCGGTGCGGCTTTGTCTGTTGGGTGGTCACTAGCCACGGCTGAAGACTACCACCAGTTAAAAACCAGTAAACATAATTACTAGTTAATTGATTGTCACCTGATTTACACCACCCGGGGACCACGTGTGGGGATTTAGTTAAAAGGTGCACTCTCACGGACGAAGGTGACGCAGCCCTAAAAAAATGGAAAATACTTACTCTCCAACACTAGGTAATCCATTTCCATTCTGTGTAGAAGCAATAGCATCTTTTAATATATTGTTAACTTCTTCTATAATTTGTGAATCTGAAATAAATAAAAACAAGATTAAATCGTTTTTGATAACCTAATGGCGACCCGCCCCGGCTTCGCACGGGTACAATTTATGCACCTAAAACTTCCTCATGGATCGGTTTGTGTATTCGTGAAAATCCGTTCAGTAGTTTTTGGGTTTATCGGTTAAAAACACAGAGGAAGCGATTTCAATTTTAATTGATTTCAAAACGAAAAAAATCTCAATTTGACTGTACATATATATTTTTTTGATTTCGATAGTTCGTTTTCTCGTTTCAAAGTGTACAATTTGCAGGTGGTCCTATATAAATTTTATTAAAGTATAAGCAAGTTTTTCAGTAATAGTTATCAATAAAGTGGGTTCGTATTTTTTTTTAAACCTATTTTAATAATATTTAATAATATTTATACGGTGTAAAGTTTAAAAAGAACAATATTTTAACATAAAACATTTTCCTTGATTTTCAATTTCAATTTTTTCTTGAACTTTTTTTACTTCTTATTGTGATTCCAAACGTGACTAAACAATAATACAAAAGAAATAAAAATTGTTATGTTAAATTAAATTAAATGTTAAATAAAAGGACGAATTCAAATTTTAATAGAACCATTTCAAATTTGAGGTTTCAAAAAAAAATAATCAAAAAGTTCGACTTGAATAAGTAGGTAATATAAGTAGGTAACGTAAAATGTCAAACCTCCTTGGCTGAAAACAGCCAGCAACACAAGCAGCGTCCCCAAAAAGTATAAAAACTTCATGTTTATTTCAGTGTTCTCTTTTCAAACGTTTAAAAAATACGAACATCTTTTTCAAAATTGGCAGGACTTTTATACTTGAATGTCAGATAACAGTCTTATTATTATTTATATTTGTTAATTATTGTACGAATCGGGGAATTTAAATAAAACCACATTTTTCACACATACATATTAACATTATATGAATTTTTGAATGACAGTTTCTAAGTATTACAAATTTTTGTCTATAGAAAATTACCACGCTGTGTTACATGCCCCTTCCGTGTCAAATAAAATTTAAATATTCATGAATATTTTGTCTACACTAAAATTCATGTTCATGCGAATAGATAATATATGGCTATTATCTATTAAATGTAACTATAATAATATCTTTATGTCTGTCGGTTTGATACATAGGCATTTATTACTGTTTACTGACATCTATCGACCTAATATCCCAAAAGATGCTTTGCCCTAAAATTGTTAATCATACCTGAAATTGTAATTCCTCTTCAGTATTCTGACCGTACAATGGCCATGCAAAAATACTTCGTCACAAATGTCGTCAATTACGAGTCAGACCTACAAACAAAGGGGCCCGTATGATTTTGTTATTAAATCTGCTTATTAAACCGTGGAGCTTAGTCGTTACAAGAGATAAAATTCAATAAATTAAATGTGCACCCTACATGTTAAATGGTACCTATGCAGTTCGTAAAGACTTACTCCCGTATTCATAAACGTATTTTAATCTTATAAAATAGGTTTATAATTATACTAGGAAGAAAGAGACAAAGTCCATTTTAACGAAAGAGTCTTATGAGATTTTTATGAATAAGACCGTTATCGTTATGGAGTAATGTTCATATGGGCCCAAGTGCTCAAGGGAGGAGGTCTTGTCCCTCATTTCTGGCTAAGGAGGATCTGATCTCTCGCCTCTTGCTTGCGTCCTTTGGATTAAGTGTAGAACTCTCTCTCTCTTTACTCCTATAACCCCTAAACAGATGCTTCTAGCGGCCTTATGGTGCCCGCTTATAGAGATAAGCAGTATATTCGTTTAAAATTAGACTATCTAGGCTGTTTGTAGTCCTCCATAATAGTAATAATAATAATAACCATTTATTTCAGGCTACAAGGCCCATATAAAACATAACACTATAAACAAATACAATATTAAATATAACTAATCTAAATACTAAAAATAATTATAAAATATTTTATTTTTTCCACGCTGCATCGTGAGCATGTTGCGTGGTGTCAGGTATCCGACCTCGGAAGGGGTGGCCTGCGGGCGGCGAATAGGGTGATTCATTGCCCGATCAGAAACAGGCCCGAAAAGGTGGCATGCATGCAACTTGGAGGAAGGGGATGTTATTAGACATCTCCTTATCATGAACGTGACCTACTACCTAATATTGGGGTGGTCGTAACCCGCCGGTCGTTCGGGTAATGCGAAAAAGACACCGCGGCCTCGCAAGTGGGTTGCTAGAGGAACACCGGGGGTTTTGGTGTGTATTCTTCGGAGGCTCACATACCCACTGTGTCATGTCCTGATGTCATGAAACCTATAAAAGGTTTCCTCCTCGAAAAAAAAGGCTGTTTGTAGTGATGTTTTAATAGAGTCAGATATTCATATTCCAAATACTGAATATATTCGTTACGTCATATAATAATACCACACCTAATATGGATATCTACCTGTTTGTCACAGTACTGACTAGGCTGTTGGTGCTGTTAGGTAATCGCTGCATCGGGGAAGCAATCCTCGATTTTATGCAAGGTAATTTAGAGCACCTGCTCACATGCTTCAAAAACCCCATCATCACCCTGAAGGCGCTATTAATTAGACGCGCAGAGCTATAACGGCAATATAAATACAAATACTGTAAAAAAATACTTTTCTTGGCAAAAAAACATAATACAAGCACTGTTTAGTTTAATTTGGTATCGGGTGGTCTCGTGTGTACTGTAAAGTAGTACTTATATGTGACGGAACCCTAGAAAAAGTAGAAATAATCAATCGGTCACAAGTCATGATTTATCTCTTCAATTAACGTGACTATAATCCTGTAGTTTTGTCTATAGTCAGGTAATATTTACTGTCCTCAATATTATTCAGTGTATACAAAAACACAATGTTATGTAATATATTGTTAATGTGTATTTCAACTACAATTTTAACTGTGGAATGCAAACCGGATCCACTTCCGCCATCAGTGGAATACACGAAACCACCCATTCATCGTAATAATTTTCATCTTTTTTTATTGTCTTATGTAGGTTTCTAGGTAAAATATCAATATTTGATCGAATTTTAATGTCACTTTCAGAAAATTAAACACTTTATGTATTATAAAATCTACGCGTGCAAATTTCGGGATGTCGTATCTAATCCAAAAGCCCCACCCATGGCTTTTGGCGCGGTTATTTGATAACTCCCATAACCGGATTACCCGATTGCAGTTTGACTTTAAATCCAAACATTTTTGTATCTACAAACTACACCGCCTCACAGAGCTCATGGAGATAGGATTCCATCGTAAGATGCTCCCCGGGGTTCTCTTCTTCGACCTGGGTAAAGAATTCGACAAAGTGTGGCATACAAATTTACCATATAAGATTTACCAACTGCCTGTGCCTGATTGTCTCCTGCTCAATCTTCGAGACTTTCTAACTGGTCGCAGTTTTTGCTGCTGAGTTTATGACGTCCTGACTTTGCTGCATCCACTGCGCGTTGGAGTCCCTCAAGGTTTGGTGCTCTCGCCTTTCCTATTCCAACTCATTTACAGCAACATTCCGAGTCACGCAAAAGCCAATGGGTATCTTTGCTAATACCGCACTCTATAATTGAGGCTATTCGGTGAGCCGTCCGAGGACGGTCGAACCGATCAAGTACTGTGGCAACTGTCCCCATGTGGGGATGAACCTCGGCTCAGGACGTTGCCGGATAATCTAGTTTTTTAGAGGATGGGGGCATTTCGCGTTCGTGCGGTCCGGTCCTGACCGGAACCGTAATCGACTGGAGGACAACTGAGAATCGAACCCACGTCCTTATATTTCAAAGTCGAGGCTTATTATTATTTCTATTTCTATACTTAAGTACCGATATACTTATATTTCAGATAGGAATGACTGCAAGCTTCCTGTCAGCATTCATGGTGTATGTATGATATTTAAGCCTAGGTACGTAAAAATAGTACTACAAAGCGCTTTGTTTCCACTATTTTTTGTCCTAAAATAGGCTTGCGCTTGACCACAACTTGTCTGATGTGAAGCAATGATGCAGTCTTTATCTGGTGGGTGGTCACTAACCACGGCTGAAGCCTACCATCAGTTAATTACCAGTAAACTAATAATTAATTAGCAGTTTTATAATATAGCCTTCCGGTGCATTAAAAGGAAGAATAAGGAAGAAAAGGACAAAAAATCGGGTGACAATCAACTGGTAATTATGTTTACTGGTAATTAACTGGTGGTAGGCTTCGGCCGTGGTTAGTGAGCACCTATCAGACAAAGCCGCACCGCCAAGCGGCCTTACCGTGTTCCGTGTTTTCGTAATCACGAGTGAATCGGTACATTGGGCTGGCGCGTCCCATTATAGACTACATCATTGCTTAAAATCAGGTAGGTAAGTTGTAGTCAAGCTAGAATAAAAAAAAGAAAGGGTCTCACTAAAATTTTATCGATATCGGTCGAGCGGTTTTTGAGTTATTGTTAGTACTTATGTTGAAGGTCAGTTTGTATCTTATATCTTTAAATGAGCAATTCTTGTATATATATATATATATATATATATATATATAATTGGAATCTCGGAATCGGCTCCAACGATTTTCAAAAAATTTAGTATATAGGGGGTTTCGGGGGCGATAAATCGATCTAGCTAGGAATCATTTTTAGAAAATGTAATTTAAAAAAAAACTACCGAGCAAAGCTCATCCAGATATTTAAAATAAAAGCTGTTTAATATGGATTTGTTGCAGATACTATTTCGATGAATTTTATGACATATGCGTGAAGTTCGACTACATTGGATGTGACAACCAACAGTACGGTTTTGATAAATTTGAAGATTGTAAGAAATATTGTCTTGATGATAGTGACTCCGACTAAAGCGGTAATCGCCGGTTACGACTTTGTTATTTTATTATTGAAGTGAAAACTTCTTTAGCGGCGTTGAGCACTTTTTCTGTAATGGATATAAAATCTTAAACTCGCGTCAGGACACGTGACCTGATCGAAAAAGCGTAAGACGGATGGAGAGGTAGACAGCTATCTACGGCGCGCCGAAAATGTATGCCTGGGCCTACTGTTTCGTTTAGGCAGATTAAGATGTTATTAATCAAGTTTTCACTTCTGCCGGCACTCCCGGAGTGCAACCCGTCTCTTTTTTTGTTTATTGTCTTCTCTTAATGTCAATCTATCACTTCTAATGTTTCAGATATTTCATTTCACTAATAAATAAATAAATAAATATTCTGGGACACTAAAACACACGGTCATCTGGTCCCAAGCTAAGCAGAGTTTGTGTTATGGAAACCAGATAACTGGTATATACTATACATATAATACTTTTCTTTTGTAAATATATACTTATAATAGATATCTATTTACATTTACAAACACAAAATAAATGTTCAACACTAATGTTTGTCTCGGGTGGGAAACGAACCCACGACCTGCGGCGTGAAAAGTAAGTATCTTACCGACCACGCCACCAGCTATAGCTATAGCTGGCCGGCCGTAAATATAGCTTCATTGCATGGAAAATTTTCTTACGACTGAATTAGGTGTATGTATCATTCATTACATTACATTTACATGTACTTTAAATAATAAATGTACTTTAAATGAACTCTAAACACTTTATACAAAATTATATCAAGAAATTATGTTCTATAAAATTTGTTACGCCTTTCTTCCCGCAAATTTCTTGCTGCCCGGGCGACGTACTGTGACGTTGTGCTAATGACGGCTGGTTTTAATATTTCATCTTTATGTATACTAATTCACGTAATTTCTTGACGCGCCGATCAAGTTGCGGTGCAGTTGCAATCACGTTGCAATTACGTCTTAGTGCAAAATGGTATTCTTGTGATTGTCATACAAATAATACACGCTAAACCGCTCGCGTGACGCGAACTTGACGCGAGCGTATCTGACAGCGGTCGTCAGAATTACGAGAATACCAAAAGGCTGGTTTTGATCGACACTTAACTGCAACTGCACTGCAACTAAACTTATTTAATTACGTGAATTAGCCCACTGGTCGTCTTTCATTTCATTTGGTTGGTCGGTAATTCCAAACCAGCAAAGATAGTTACAGTACCACCCGGCCTCACCTCTCTCCTGAATGGTAGTACCACAAAGCCAACCATCACAAGCGGTAAAATGTAATAAATAATGGCCATACCCGTACTCGGAGAACACAAACTTCCGCCTGGTTAGAGTAAAACACAAAACAGTAATACTACAAAAAGCACCACACACCAGACACCAGACGCAGTACTCACAAGCGAGGCGTATACTGGCACAATTATTATTATTATTATTATAACTGATAATACCAACCACCCTCTAAGCGTTATCAGCGTGGACGCAATGGCAATAGAGACAGATGAGCAGTTTAAGACTCCATAAGATGCTACACGGCATCGGAACACCATGAAGCAGTCGTGTATGAAACTAGAGGTGACCTCAGTTTACAAAAATCACATAACACGACTAATCTCAAGGATAGCCCACCATCATCACCATCGCCATCGAAGGCTATTGGTTTAAAACGGCTCTAAAACAAACACGATATAGTGGGCTCCACGAGTAGGGAAAAAACCTTAACCCACACGCGAAGAACATCACTTTAAATAACACAACTCGCATCCCCAAGAAGCAACAAGAAAACAGACACTTGAGGAGAGGAATGTGCGCAGACAAGAACAAGCGATCGCAGATTTCTCTCTGTAATTTACACACAGTGATAGGAAAAAGGACCATGGCAGACCGGCAAATACAGGCTGAACATGTATGGAGCAGCGGTGGCGCAGCGGTACGGGCCTCGCCTTAGAAAAATAAGGTCGCGGGTTCGAATCCTAGTCGTGACATCTTTGTGAGAATTGTTTCATCTCCGCCGCTCAACATCGGTGAAGGAAAACATCGTGAGGAAACCGGCATGTCTAAGGACTAATCATTCGAGGTCATGTGACATCCACCAACCCGCACTTGGCCAGCGTGTGTGGATTGAACTAAACTAAACTAAACTCTAAACTCTCTCAACTCATAAAATAGTTGAGAGAAGACCCGTGCCCAACAGTGGGACACTAAAAAGTACCGATCTAGCAAAAGCAGAAGGTAGCCAGCACAATAAACTTCTAACATGCCAAGAAATAATGCGGGTGCACATTACCAACCACACAACATACATTTCATTGATAGGATTTTAAAATCTGCTAAATAAGCTGTGGCTTTTAGATTTCTCTGAAGAAGGTGGTAGGCACAAAAGTCTATAATCACAATATCTACTGCAAGAACTGAATGAGGAGCCGTGGATAGTGCTTTAGGCATATCAGTGTACTAAAAAAGGCTGGATGATGGTAACTGAGCATTGGTCGCGAAGCGGTACGGGCCTCGACTTAGAAATATAATGTCGCGGGTAAATTCCTGGTCGTGCCCTTACATCTTTGTGTGATTGTTTCATCGTTGCTGCTCAATATCGGTGAAGGAATATCGTGAGGAAACCGGCCTAAGAACTAATCATTCTAGGCCATGTGATATCCACCAATCCGCACTTGGCCAGCGCTCTCTCAATTCGTAAGATAGTTGAGAGAAGACCGGTGCCCAGCAGTGGGACACTGAATAAATTACACCCAGACACAGAACAAACTATCATGTTCATCATACAAAGATTTGTCCTGGATGGGAATCGAATCCACGACCTTCGGCTTAGCAGTTAGAGTCACTAACCACTACGCCACCAGGCCAGTCGATGATTAAACCTGAACTCGATACTGTTGGTAACCAGTGCCGCAAATAGCCTTTTCTGCGCCCTGTGCGAGTTTCTATACCTGCGCCCATGTTTTTTTTAACTTATCAGGAGCAAACCGAAAGAATAATAGTCCTGCCTGGTCCGGCCATTCTTGCGCCTCCAAGGTCTACAGTGTCTACACCTTGTCTCTGGGCACCGGTGGCACCACCCTATTTACGGCACTGGGTAAACCTACGGTTTAGTGTAAGGTACCTTCGCACCTTTGCGACGCCCAGCTTTCTTTTATGTAAAATTAAGCAATTTTTATCCTCTAATAGGCTTGCGCTTGACCACAACTTGCCTGATGTGAAGCAATGATGTAGTCTACGATGGAACGCGCTTACCCAGTAAATACCGATTCACTCGTGACTTGAAGACAGGCAGATTACAGCTATCGGCAAACAGAGATGCCGGCAACGAATTCCACAACTTGGCAGTTCGCACAATAAAAGTGGAGGCAAAGCGCTTTGTGCGTGCCCGTGGAATTTCCACCATATAACGATGGCGCTTAGTCGTACGTCTACTTGTTCGATGGAAAAAGGAGCACACTCTCCGAAGTGTATCCGATAAAAGACCAAAATTCGCATTCGCGTTCCTTATCGGTTCGACCGTCCTCGGACGGCTCACCGAAAAATTTTATCCGAATCGTTTCGGTACTTAGTTATGGCGTGGAAGCGTGACGGACAGACAGAGTTACTTTCGCATTTACAATATTAGTAATATTCGACATTTCACTATTTTTATGATAATTACTGTGACGGATAATTAAAAAGAAATTAAAATTCAATTAGTCATAAAGTATGATTTATCTGTAAAATTTAATTGACTAAATCCTGCACTTGGTGTCTAATCAATAAATAGTCGTTGGCGTCTTTAATGTCACTAAACAAAACCATAGACACAATGTTATTTAATATAATATTAACGTATATTTTAAATACAATTTTAAATGTGGAATGTAAACCAGATCTACCCCCACGACGACGTAAGTCTATATCTTCACCCATTTATTCATAAACGTATTATAAGCTCATTAAAGCTAAAATAGGTTTATAATTCGTTTATCTTTGACTGTCATCTTGACATTTATACTAGTAAGAAAGAGACAAAGTCCATTTTAACTAATGAGTCTTATAAGATTTTTATGAATAAGACCGTAAATTTTTAAGCTTTCGTAGATTAAAGTAGGTACTACATTCAAGGGCATGTGACATACATTAAGCCGCACTTGACCAGCGTGTGTTGAATAATGACTAAACTCTCTCAACTAGTAAGATAGTTGAGAGAAGTCTCGTGCCTAGCAATGGGACACTAAAAAAGGGTTGAAGTGTACTTACATTAAAAAGTAAAAACGCAACTCTTTTCTTACCGGCTTTGTCTGTCTGTCTATCTGACACAGTCTTAGAAAATTTAACACGGAACTGGTATTGCGCGCGTTCCCCTCTGCTGAGGTACATAAACAGCTTGTATGCAGAAACTGTTCATGTTTTCTGTTTGTGTGCAGCTTTTATTTACGTTTGCAATTGTTAAGATGCATGTGTGCTGTATGTGGTTACCTCCCCTCCCCCAAAAACTGGCAGAAAGGATTTAGTACTAGAAGTTGCGTATCTCCCATGCTAAATGCTTTTAAGTGGGCATAAAGTCCCACTTGTTTAGCATGTGGAGACGCTGAGGAAACCATGGAACACATACTGTGCGAATGTGACTCTTTACTGCGAAAACGCATAAATGCATTAGAGGTGGACCGCCTTACTGATGAATACGGACTCATGTGTTCCCGACAAGTAGCAGCGATCATGGTCAAACTGTGTGGAGAAAGAATACTTGAGGCTTCATAGAATCAAGGGGAAGCACAAACAATCCCATTGGGTTTAAATACCCTGGGACTACCAGCTCCATTGATGTTTAGATGGTAGCAAGTGGCGCTCTGTAATCTTTATCTTCCCCATAGGAAACGGTGTGATTTTATGTATGTATTACAGATTTGAGTATGGGACCGAGTATCGTACATATGGTGGGTGACGAAAGACCAGAATCAATGAGACTAAGTGTTCATAGGATAAATGATTTAAAAAAAATTAAAGGTACGCCATTTTTTTTACTAGCTTTCCGGACGCTCCACTCCGCGTATGTTATTTATTACGCTAAACCATTTTGCGCAGTTGGAAAGAAACTATCCTATGTACTTCCCCTAATTTCTAACTATCTCCATACCAAATATCATTCCAATAGGTTCAGTGGTTTTGGCCTGAACGTGTACTTTCGCATTTATAATATTAGTAATGTGTCAAAACTAGTTTCCGCCTGTGGCTTCACCTTCGTGGCCCTCAAGGGGCGAGTTTGAAAAATCCTTAATGCACCCATAGACCTTATACAGAACCTATGTCGGAAATTAGGAGTCTCTAGCTAATACATAGTTAAAATAGAATATTCTTTGTGACGTAAGACAGCAATTACGTGCGAGTAACAGAGAATGATTAGTGCTGCAATTTTAAATTATTTTATTTGCGCGGGTTATATTAGGAATTATGCCTATTACAGATTTGTCTATGGGACTTAGCATCGTCCGAATAGACGGAAGGCCAGAATCAATGAGACTAAGTGACGATAAGATAAATGATGTAATAAGAACAAAAGGTACTCCGTTTTATTTACTTTTTATTCCAAACTAGCTCCCGCCCTCGGCTTCGTCTTCGCGGTCCCTGTTCCATGGGAAGAGTTTTGAAAAATGCTTTCTTAGTGCACTAGACCTAGCACGGAGTCTATGTGCCAAATTTTAAGTCTCTAGACCCAGATATGCGTAAATATGTCAGTCAGCCAGTTTCTTGTTATAAATATTTTTTATCACACATACACACGACCTCTATAGTCACGCGGCGTAAACCGCCCAATGGGGCTAAAATGTCGCGGGTTCGATTCCCGTCTTAGACAATCTCTGTGTTACAACAAAGATTTGTTTCGGTGTCTGATTGATTGAGGGACTACCCTACGTGCCTCCGTGCCATTTAAAAAATTAAATAAGTACCTAGCCGCGTCGGGTTAAACTGAGAGACGACCCCAATATAAATGGGAGTGAATGGGAATGCAAGAGATATTATGGGATTTAAGCAATTTAATTAGTTTTTTTATACATTTTTTTATTTGCTGGTTTCTGATATACTACTTAAATATGTTGGATTTTTGTAAATACTTTATATTATATTATAAATGCGATGCTTTATATTATAGATAAATGACATTTAGACATATAACACGCAATCATGCTCATCCAAGGAAGAAAGAAACAGATAATTACACAAGATAAAGATTGATCCTGGGTGGGAATAGAACCCACGATCTTCGGCTTAGCAGTCTGTTATAAACGTAGATGGGGGGATCGCCAAATGATACAACCGGTACGCACAAGCTCGTATATTTGAATGACACAGCAGTCGACAAATCAGAATCACACTGTGTATTTGTACCCTACCTACATTAGTAGTAACAATTACTAACACAGTCAAGGTCTCTAACACTAACGACATATTATTATATTTCAGGGCGCGAAAACTGCAGACTCCCTATGAGCTCACAGGGTGTGTGCAGAATATTTAGACCTAGGTCCGTACTTACACAAATACTATCTCTAATTTTTCTACCAACTTGAGCTAACTCCGCAACAACAATTTAACAATAGTTGACCAGGAAAACGTCGCACCGCGTGTTTCTCAGCGTTTAATACAAAATTTGTGAAATTGATTAAGAGTTCTCCAGTTTTTGTACAAGCATCCATTCGGTCCTTGCGAATGTATGTAACATTATAAGTTATCTGAATACACCTTGAAAATTTAGCTGACTTACAACGGCAGTGAATCTCATGTTTTTTCTAAACATGTAAGTGCGAAAAGTGACACATAAATACGATTGTGACGTTTTGTCAAAGTTCATTGTACCTTACAGCATAAATGTTTCTTCAAGTTACTTAATCAATGATACTTTAAAATTTTTAATTATTACATACTTTCATTTATTGAATTTAACAAAAACTATGATTTAATCGATAAATAATTTAAATGAAAATAACTTGCAAATAGTAAATAACAACACATTCACGTGAATATCCTCAAATGTATACGATATTAAAGTAATGTATAATATCGTCGACATCAATGATTAGTTGACGATTAAATTGCAATGCCTTAACAGGTAACTAAGTTCTAAGAACCTATTATGTACCTACATCATCTACAAAATTCTACACAACTTAGTGTAAAGATTTTGAATTTGAATTTGAAAAATCAAACTGTAGTAGCGTCTGATGACGTTGTGTTAATACTTGATGATATCATGAAGTTAACTGCCGTTTTAAAACTAATAATGGAGACGTTTAAAAAATATTTAGAGTTTGAATTCAAATAATTGTAAATTCGAACGACAATCTCAGTTACATAGGCTAATTAGAGCTTAATTACTTATTTAGAACACTGTCAACTATGTTGAACAATGACAATGACATCATGACGTTTCACGTAATCATATTTTCAACGCGTTTTGTTATTTCACTAATATGTTATTAAATATTTTTCGGCATAATGACATTAAATTAATTAATTATTATTAGTAATAAAAAAAATGATAATTTTAGTAATGCTTTACTTCTGGCAACCTATGATACATATCAATGTCAATTTGCGGATAATGCAGTGGACTACAACATTACTACTTAATTTTGTTAAGCTTTTGTTAGTGTTAAACAAGTTGTAATTGTTTGTTATCCCATAATATATAAAATTAAATAAATTGAATAAAACCGCAGCTAAAATAATATTAAAAGAACAAAAATATTTTAAAACAATGCAATTATTGATATACTATTGCAAAAATTTATACTGATTATGAAACGAATAATTGAAGGCAATGTGCGTTTTGATTTTCTTTTACATTTTCTAGTTTTTACAAAAATGGGTGCTCCGTTCTAATGAATGAATTGAATGAATGAATGAATGAATCAAATTAATGTTCTAATAAATTAAAATAATTATTCATGTTTCATTAAACTCCAATAGCTTCAATCACATTAGTGTTCAAAATACTATCCCACTTTTGACCTCTCCTTTGCACGGTGGATACGAAAAGTACTCGCTTATAATATACAATATGATTTTTTTTGCAGATACTATTTCGATGAATTCTATGATATTTGCATAAGGTACGGCTACATTGACTGCGACACCCAACAACACGGTTTTGATTCAGTTGAAGCTTGTAAGAAGCAATGTCTAACCTAAGAAATGTATAGTCTTAAAGCCGCTCTATATAATATTAACAATCTCCCGTATTCATGAACGTATTTTAAGCTTATTATATTTAGAATAAAACCCGATAATTAATTGATAGTGGATTGTGACGTTCTTACTCTTATTTTAATAATGGCCTCTGCAGAAATTATTCCGTTTTGTGTGGGTGCGTGCGTGCGTGCGTGCGTGCGTGCGTGCGTGCGTGCGTGTGTGTGTGTGTGTGTGTAATCCCAAATTGAACACACATAAACCTTAAAAGAAATCATGAGACACGTATTCTTTATTTTTCCAAAACTACCCCCGGTGGGGGTGTTAAATAAGTTTATTTGGAAAAATTGAATATTCCATAACTGTTTAGTCCTTGGTCCGATTCACTTCAAATTAGGTATAAATAAACCTTAAAAACTTAAAAGAAATAATGAAACACGTGCCTTTTATTTTTTCAATTTTATTTATTTTCATCCTAATACTAAGCGGGCAAAGCCTGCGAAATTATTCTGAGGGTGATTTCCTTCATAGTTGATATCAATACTCCTTCGTGATTGTGATCTAAATTACTTTTTATTTTGACACAATGACATGTTTGATAGCTCAATGCTACGAATAGAATTCGAAATTTAAACTTTATTTGTTCTTGGTTATTTGAATGAAAAACTTACATCATGGTCTAAGAGCCGTAGAAACTCTTAGTAGTCTGTGCGTAGAAAATTCAGTGACCTTCAAGACCTTCACCGGTGTGACAACCAAGTCGGACATATTTTTATGAAACCCATATGCACAGATAATATAATACTATATATGGGAGAAAAAAATGGCGTCTTAGAACCTCGCAGTTTTTTAGTTTTTTACTACTAATCTTTAAAAACTTATATACTTATTTAAACTTGACACTGACGTCCTCCCTACCGAAATTCCTCGTCCTACCTCTTTCAAATGTGTACTTTTCTTTCTTTTCCTGCAATTATTCATATATTATGTAAATTTATTGAAATCAATAAGATAAAACTATAATATTAATTCATGTTTTTCCACCTACAGCACTTAATCTTCCACATCTCCGCTCTTAACTGTAATTTCGCACTGACGGACATTGGCAGAATTGTGGCAACAACTTGCTACAAAAGCCATTAAAAAAAAAAAAAAAACTTGACACTGGCAAAATTGCGGAATAATTTCTGCAGAGGCCATAATTAAAAGAAGAAGAAGAAGAAGAAACCCATATGCCTTTTGTTTCGTAATCTGAGCCCATATGTATATTTATGGACATGCATAGGGGAGCTTGCCGATTTCAAAATGTTGCTTACACGCCTTCACTACTGAACTAATTTTGTATGGAGATAGTTTTATCCGAATGGTTAAGCGCTATAACCGATATGCGCGGGCGAAGCCGCGGGCAGGAAACTAGTAAATAATTGCATGGGGTGAAGAAAACAAATCCTGCGCAATATTACGAGTTTACTACCCTGTCTCATAAGCTAGACCATGCCTGTATTATAAGAGACTGATGGATGGCTGTGATTCGGCAACTTAACTACTTATTTTTTAATTAACTTTTTTTTTTAATCTGCCTCGACACAGAGTTAACAATCTATAGCATCGAAGACAATCGATTAGAATCCAATTAAAAATTATAGTCAGTTTCCTCATGAAGACAAACTCAAAAATATAGAATTGTTGACAGACTAGAGCACGATGAGGCTGTGTTTAGTATTATTAAGCATCGCCGTAGTGGAATCTTTGCCTCATACTAAATCACCTGTAAGGAATCCTAACAGAAGAGCGTTATTTGTAAGTATTTCAAACAAAGTATTTCAAAATCTTTGTGTGAATTGGAGGCTAAGTCACCTTCGTCCGTGGGAGTGCACCTTTGATCTGAATCCCCACACGCGTGCCCCGGGTGGTGCACATCAGGTGACAATAAACTGGTAACGTACGGTACTAACTGGTCCAGACTGGCTTGCCGTGTTCCGGTGGATTCTGGTGACATCATTTAAGAGGGTGGGTCGGAATTGTTGCACCTGTTTGGTTACTAAATGCATGGAGCCTCATTCTACTGACACCTTCTCACCTAAAAACATTCGTAATCACGAGTGAATCAGTGTATTGGGCAGGCGCGTTCAATCGTAAACTCCATCATTGTTTAACATCGAGCAAGTTCTAGTCAAGCTCAAGCCTATCTATACTTAATATTATAAAGAGGAAAGATTTTTTTTTTGTTTTATTTTTTTTTTTTACATTAACACACACGGTCATCTGGTCCCAAGCTAAGCAAAGCTTGTGTTATGGAAACCAGATAACTGGTATATACTATACATATAGTACTTTTCTTTTGTAAATATATACTTATAACAGATATTTACACCCAGACTCGATACAAACACAAATGTTCATCATTAATGTTTGTCTCGGGTGGGAATCGAACCCACGACCTGCGGCGTGAAAAGCAAGTATCTTACCGACCACGCCACCGGCCTGTCAAAATTTGATTTATTGTTTGTTTGTTTGTAACGAATAGGCTCCAAAACTACTGGACCGATTTCAAAAAATCTTTCACCATTAGAAACCTACATCTTTACTGAGTATTAAAAGCTATATTATAAGCTAAAATAAACATAGGAATGATATGAAAACTTCAATAATGTAACCGAAGGTGTGAAAAAATTAACGAATAAAATCATTATATCGCATACGCTGCGGAAACTATTGATATTAGAGCAAAGTGATATACTACAGTTCTAAAGAAGCCACAAATATCTACAAAAAAGTCCTCGGTACCATACACCTAACCATTACGTTACAATAAAACTCTTATATTGCCGGGCTACACCCATTATTACAATTACAGAATAAATTCAAAAGGTGGCGGTGTTTCAATTTTTGCCCATGATAGCCTAAAACATTACTTAGTCGAAGAGACGACTACAAATGACAATCACTTTCTCTGGATCCACATCAACAGATTCGAGTTAGACATAGGTGTAATCTACAAACCAGGCCGCACTAATCACCAGGACTTCTTAAACAACTATTCTTTGCAACTGGAAAGTAAAAAAAGGGCAATCGTATTTGGCGATTATAACTATGACTTACTTAGCTCAGACGTAAGTACTAAAAACTACACTAACCTTGTTAAAGAAAACGGCTATCATATTATTAACAAGATTGACAAATACCACTGTACTCGTCAAACAACTACAACGTGCTCCCTATTGGATCACGTTAGTACAAACATAAAACACAATGCATTTCATTTAGCAGTAATAGAATCAAGTATGTCTGATCACAAACAAATATACTTAGAAGTTAACAATATTACACCGCCAAAGAGAAAATTAGTTCAATATGAAGCCACAGACTTCAAAAAACTGTATAAGTTGGTCGAAAACATATGTGATGATAATACTGATTGTGACTTTACTAAATTTGAACAGAACTTAAAATTATGCGTAAAACAAAGCAAACTGATCAAAACTAAACGGGCTAACCCACCTCTTCAAGACTGGATAAAGAAAGATATACTTAAAGAAATCGATGAAAGAAACAAACTTTGGCAAGATTTTAAGGAAAACCCTAACAACAAAGACCTAGAAAAAGAATACTTTATAAAAAAGAAAGGCGTTGCCAAGAATATCCAAATCACCAAATCACAATACTATTACAAGGCATTTGCAAATTGCACAAAGAATCCTTCCAAGATGTGGTCGCTATTAAATAGCTTATACCAAAATAAAATAAAAGAAGGCCGTGTCGTAGCTAAATTGGAAACTACTAACAAAGTTATGAAGAATGATATAGAAATATGTGAACACTTTAACGATTTTTTTTCAACGATTGGAGAAACTTTAGCTCACGAAATTCCAGTCAAATATCACCCGCCTAACTCATTTATACGAGGTAAAATAGATTCGTCTTGGTCAAAAATGTCAACTTTATCACCTACAACGGCTTCTGAAGTCAATAGTATAATAAAAAATCTTGATTGTAACACAGCCACAGGCATAGATGGGCTCAGCACAAAAGTCCTCAAATCTGTAAAGCATCTTATTATCGAAACATTAACAAAATGTATAAACAATGATTTAGAGCTTGGAGTGTTCCCTGAAAGCCTAAAAATAGCGAAAGTCACCCCTATTTATAAATCAGGTAGCCAATTTCGCGTAGATAATTACCGACCAATATCGGTACTTCCAGTATTATCGAAAGTCTATGAAAAAATTTTGCACAAACGGCTCGAAACTTTTTTAAATACTAATAAAATACTTGCGGATCAGCAATATGGTTTTCGACGCTTATCTAATACATTAGCAGCAACTGTAGATCTGGTAACCAAAATAAAAAATTCTATTGATCAAAAAAATATAGTACTGGGTGTCTTTATAGACTTAAAAAAAGCCTTTGACACCGTCAGTCACGAGATACTGTTAAAAAAGCTAAATAATATCGGAATTGTAGGAACAGCTTACCGTTCATTCCAGTCCTACCTTTCCAATCGGAGACAAATAGTTAAAATTGGTACATGTACCAGTCAACCAAGACCTATAACCTGCGGCGTCCCCCAAGGGTCAATACTCGGTCCCCTATTGTTCTTAATTTACATGAATAATTTACATGACTTGGACTTAAAGGGAGATGTAACTCTTTACGCAGACGACACGTGTTTGTTTTATTATGGACACTCAATAGACTCAATCATTACTGATGCACAAAACGATCTAGATATCCTAAATACTTGGTTTCAATATAATCTCCTAACTATTAACGTATCAAAAACTAATTACATGATTTTTTCTGCAAAAAATAAGAAAATTCCAACCTATAAACCTCTACAAATTAACCACCAAAGTATTAACAAATCTAAACATGAAAAATATCTAGGGCTTATTCTTGACAGTAATCTCACATGGAAATATCAAATTGATAAAATAAAGAATAAATTATCGTCATTGACAGGAGCCTTGAGGGGTGTCACTCGATGTCTTCCAATAAAAGTACGATATTGTATCTATAACTCACTTATCAAACCACATATTGATTATTTAATAGAAATTTGGGGTTCAGCGGCAAAAACAAATCTAGATAAGATACAAAGAGCATAAAACAAAATTATAAAGGTACTTTTTCAACTTCCTTACCTAACTCCAACAAACGACGTATACAAAAAGACTAAACTACGTAATATTGGACAAACATATATTTATTACACCTGCTTACTTGTGCGAAAAATCCTAAATAAAAACATACATTCCCAAATAAAATTCATCAAAAAACAAAACGTTCAAAAGATGAAGTTAAGAAGTGCAGACAACCTAATTTTAAGGGCGCCGAGAACCAACTTTGGGAGAAAAAACCTTATGTATGAGGGTGCGAGTATATATAATAAGCTGCCTAGGAATATTAAAGACACCCGAACGTTGGCGACTTTTAAAAAGCTCCTAAAACAATATATATTAGATAAAATGAATAACTGAAATTTAAAAAAAAAAAAAAATGTTGTGCTAATAGTATAATAAGTTAAAATACATTATAGTAATTAATACCTAACTAAATAATTACATATTCATAATCGTCATACTCAGTAACTATAATAATCGTAACCAAACTTCCTACTATCTAAATGGTAAATATTTGCCCGATCTAGTGCGCACACATAATCTACATCTTTGATGTAATCTATGCCTGAGGAATGTGACAAATTTGTGGGTAAACAAATAAATTTGTGATACAATTATATTGTTGTGCTACCGCTCATGCGTTATTTATGTACGTAAACATTGCATTTTAAAAATCTATGTTCTCATGTAAAGTGAATTTTTGTAATTCTTAATGAGAATAAATGTCTTAAACCTTACAATAACTACTTTTTCATCTAAAATATGCAATTGTAACGCCGGTACAAATTATACTCAATTATTCGTACCTTGGTATTAATCCATAACTAAATAAATCAATTTTTATTCAAGGGTATATCAGAACCTATAAATTACTTTTTGAATTATTCAAATCGGACATACCATTCAAAAGTTATCATGAGTATAATCATTACCATTGGCCTTTTTCCCATATCTATTGGGGTCGGCTCCCAGTCTAACCTGATGCGGCTAGCTACTAGAATTATACGAGCGACTGCCATTAGACCTCGAAACCCGTAGGGAACCAGTAGCCGAGATGGTTAGACCAGGTGTCAGATTATATTGACTTCTGACTACATGTAACGATTGTCATAGATGTGTTAAATGACAACCGGGACCGACGGCTTAACGCGCTCTCCGAGGCACAGAGGGTAGTCCCTCAACCAACCAGACAACCAGACCTCCCGGGCACAGTATAGCCCAATCGGAGTATAATATTTATCAAAATTTAAGAAACAGAGCGGTCTATGTCTGTGATGTGGGGTCTATGTACAAGTTTGTTGCCACGTAGCGTGGCTGGACCGATTTTAATGCGGTTTTTTATTACAAAGCTGAAGTAATAGAGATAATTCTCAACAAAAGAAGGTGTTGGGGTCTATAAAATTTTTAGTTCATGGAATTATATCTACAACAAGAGAGATATACACGTAAAATTTGGCTAAAGGTTCCTGCGTGTTAACAAATGGGTGTACAAGATGATTAGTTTGTAAGGTTTAAAAAAAGAAATATTTTAATGTAACCTCAATTAATTTCTGCTTTTCAGCCTGCCGTAAGTTAGATACATAAATATACTAGTAGTACCTTCCCCTAAACAGTTTTTTGTAAATACAGACATACAGATAAATTAACCGATCGTTGGAGTTTGGCGATGTGGCGGTATAACGGAGAGACCCATGACCCATGTCCAGCGGTTTATTTTAGATTTTAGATTCCGACGTTTCAAAGTCGTTTCAGACTTCATGTTCACGGATAGACTGAGGTATTTAATTTTGACGTCCAAAAATATTTAAGCAAACTGAGCTCACAGTGTTTTGAATTCTGAGTTGATTTTGAATTAAGTATTTTTTTTTGAATCAACTCAGAATTCAAGACACTGTGAACTCAGTATGCTTAAATTGGAACACAACTTAAATAATAATGTTTGTAGGTAGTCAGTAATAATTGTGACTTCGTAAAATATGACTATTTTAAATAAAGAATATTTTTATTTGTTGCGAATTCTATTTTTATAACCTTTTTCTTCGTAATTTTTTTGTTTATCGTGGAATGGGGGGGGTAAGATGATCATAGGGATCATCATACCTCTACCGGGGGCATCATCTTACCTGTAGGGGTGTACAAGATGATTAGTTTGTAAGGTTTAAAAAAAGAAATATTTTAATGTAACCTCAATTAATTTCTGCTTTTCAGCCTGCCGTAAGTTAGATACATAAATATACTAGTAGTACCTTCCCCTAAACAGTTTTTTGTAAATACAGACATACAGATAAATTAACCAATCGTTGGAGTTTGGCGATGTGGCGGTATAACGGAGAGACCCATGACCCATGTCCAGCGGTTTATTTTAGATCCCGACGTTTCAAAGTCGTTTCAGACTTCATGTTCACGGATAGACTGAGGTATTTAATTTTGACGTCCAAAAATATTTAAGCAAACTGAGCTCACAGTGTCTTGAATTCTGAGTTGATTTTGAATTAAGTAATTTTTTTTGAATCAACTCAGAATTCAAGACACTGTGAACTCAGTATGCTTAAACCTTTTTCTTCGTAATTTTTTTGTTTATCGTGGAATGGGGGGGGTAAGATGATCATAGGGATCATCATACCTCTACCGGGGGCATCATCTTACCTGTAGGGGTGTACAAGATGATTAGTTTGTAAGGTTTAAAAAAAGAAATATTTTAATGTAACCTCAATTAATTTCTGCTTTTCAGCCTGCCGTAAGTTAGATACATAAATATACTAGTAGTACCTTCCCCTAAACAGTTTTTTGTAAATACAGACATACAGATAAATTAACCAATCGTTGGAGTTTGGCGATGTGGCGGTATAACGGAGAGACCCATGACCCATGTCCAGCGGTTTATTTTAGATCCCGACGTTTCAAAGTCGTTTCAGACTTCATGTTCACGGATAGACTGAGGTATTTAATTTTGACGTCCAAAAATATTTAAGCAAACTGAGCTCACAGTGTCTTGAATTCTGAGTTGATTTTGAATTAAGTAATTTTTTTTGAATCAACTCAGAATTCAAGACACTGTGAACTCAGTATGCTTAAACCTTTTTCTTCGTAATTTTTTTGTTTATCGTGGAATGGGGGGGGTAAGATGATCATAGGGATCATCATACCTCTACCGGGGGCATCATCTTACCTGTAGGGGCGTACAAGATGATTACTTTGTAAGGTTTAAAAAAAGAAATATTTTACTGTAACCTCAATTAATTTCTGCTTTTCAGGGTTGGGTAAGTTAGATACATAAATGTACTAGTAGTAATCGCCTTTATTTTTACTGTACCTTGAAATATATATATTTTACAGCGATTCCCGCTTAAGGGGATCATCTCGTATTACCTTACCCTAAACAGTGTTTTGTAAATACAGACATACAGATAAATTAACCGAACGTTGGAGTTTGGCGATGTGGCGTTTTAACGGAGAGACCGATGTCCAGCGGTTTATTTTAGATTTTAGATCCCGACGTTTCAAAGTCTTTTCAGACTTCATGTTCACGGGTAGACTGAGGTATTTGATGTCCAAAAATATTTAAGCGAACTGAGCTCACAGTGTCTTGAATTCTGAGTTGATTTTGAATTAATTAATTATTTTTTATTGAATCAACTCAAATTTTAAGGCACTGTGAGCTCAGTCTTCTTAAATCGGAACACAACTTAAATTATAATGTTTGTAGGTAGTCAGTAATAATTGTGACTTCGTAAAATATGATATTTTTTTTAATAAAGAATATTTTTATTTGTTGCGCATTCTATTTTTATAACCTTTTTCTTCGTAATTTTTTTGTTTATCGTGGAATGGGGGGTAAGATGATCATAGGGATCATCTTACCTCTACCGGGGGCATCATCTTACCTGTAGGGGTGCACAAGATAATTACTTTGTAACGTTTAAAAAAAAAATTTAATGTAACCTCAATTAATTTCTGCTTTCAGAGTTCGGTAAGTTAGATACATAAATATACTAGTAGTACCTTCCCCTAAACAGTTTTTTGTAAATACAGACATACAGATAAATTAACCGATCGTTGGAGTTTGGCGATGTGGCGGTATAACGGAGAGACCCATGACCCATGTCCAGCGGTTTATTTTAGATTTTAGATTCCGACGTTTCAAAGTCGTTTCAGACTTCATGTTCACGGATAGACTGAGGTATTTAATTTTGACGTCCAAAATATTTAAGCAAACTGAGCTCACAGTGTCTTGAATTCTGAGTTGATTTTGAATTAAGTAATTTTTTTTGAATCAACTCAGAATTCAAGACACTGTGAACTCAGTATGCTTAAACCTTTTTCTTCGTAATTTTTTTGTTTATCGTGGAATGGGGGGGTAAGATGATCATAGGGATCATCATACCTCTACCGGGGGCATCATCTTACCTGTAGGGGCGTACAAGATGATTACTTTGTAAGGTTTAAAAAAAGAAATATTTTACTGTAACCTCAATTAATTTCTGCTTTTCAGTTTTGGGTAAGTTAGATACATAAATGTACTAGTAGTAATCGCCTTTATTTTGACTGTACCTTGAAATATATATATTTTACAGCGATTCCCGCTTAAGGGGATCATCTCGTATTACCTTACCCTAAACAGTGTTTTGTAAATACAGACATACAGATAAATTAACCGAACGTTGGAGTTTGGCGATGTGGCGTTTTAACGGAGAGACCGATGTCCAGCGGTTTATTTTAGATTTTAGATCCCGACGTTTCAAAGTCTTTTCAGACTTCATGTTCACGGGTAGACTGAGGTATTTGATGTCCAAAAATATTTAAGCGAACTGAGCTCACAGTGTCTTGAATTCTGAGTTGATTTTGAATTACCTAATTAATTATTTTTTATTGAATCAACTCAAATTTTAAGGCACTGTGAGCTCAGTCTTCTTAAATCGGAACACAACTTAAATTATAATGTTTGTAGGTACCTAGTCAGTAATAATTGTGACTTCGTAAAATATGATATTTTTTTTAATAAAGAATATTTTTATTTGTTGCGCATTCTATTTTTATAACCTTTTTCTTCGTAATTTTTTTGTTTATCGTGGAATGGGGGGTAAGATGATCATAGGGATCATCTTACCTCTACCGGGGGCATCATCTTACCTGTAGGGGTGCACAAGATAATTACTTTGTAACGTTTAAAAAAAAAAATTTAATGTAACCTCAATTAATTTCTGCTTTCAGAGTTCGGTAAGTTAGATACATAAATATACTAGTAGTACCTTCCCCTAAACAGTTTTTTGTAAATACAGACATACAGATAAATTAACCGATCGTTGGAGTTTGGCGATGTGGCGGTATAACGGAGAGACCCATGACCCATGTCCAGCGGTTTATTTTAGATTTTAGATTCCGACGTTTCAAAGTCGTTTCAGACTTCATGTTCACGGATAGACTGAGGTATTTAATTTTGACGTCCAAAATATTTAAGCAAACTGAGCTCACAGTGTCTTGAATTCTGAGTTGATTTTGAATTAAGTAATTTTTTTTGAATCAACTCAGAATTCAAGACACTGTGAACTCAGTATGCTTAAACCTTTTTCTTCGTAATTTTTTTGTTTATCGTGGAATGGGGGGGTAAGATGATCATAGGGATCATCATACCTCTACCGGGGGCATCATCTTACCTGTAGGGGCGTACAAGATGATTACTTTGTAAGGTTTAAAAAAAGAAATATTTTACTGTAACCTCAATTAATTTCTGCTTTTCAGTTTTGGGTAAGTTAGATACATAAATGTACTAGTAGTAATCGCCTTTATTTTTACTGTACCTTGAAATATATATATTTTACAGCGATTCCCGCTTAAGGGGATCATCTCGTATTACCTTACCCTAAACAGTGTTTTGTAAATACAAACATACAGATAAATTAACCGAACGTTGGAGTTTGGCGATGTGGCGTTTTAACGGAGAGACCGATGTCCAGCGGTTTATTTTAGATTTTAGATCCCGACGTTTCAAAGTCTTTTCAGACTTCATGTTCACGGGTAGACTGAGGTATTTGATGTCCAAAAATATTTAAGCGAACTGAGCTCACAGTGTCTTGAATTCTGAGTTGATTTTGAATTACCTAATTAATTATTTTTTATTGAATCAACTCAAATTTTAAGGCACTGTGAGCTCAGTCTTCTTAAATCGGAACACAACTTAAATTATAATGTTTGTAGGTACCTAGTCAGTAATAATTGTGACTTCGTAAAATATGATATTTTTTTTAATAAAGAATATTTTTATTTGTTGCGCATTCTATTTTTATAACCTTTTTCTTCGTAATTTTTTTGTTTATCGTGGAATGGGGGGGTAAGATGATCATAGGGATCATCTTACCTCTACCGGGGGCATCATCTTACCTGTAGGGGTGCACAAGATAATTACTTTGTAACGTTTAAAAAAAAAATTTAATGTAACCTCAATTAATTTCTGCTTTCAGAGTTCGGTAAGTTAGATACATAAATATACTAGTAGTACCTTCCCCTAAACAGTTTTTTGTAAATACAGACATACAGATAAATTAACCGATCGTTGGAGTTTGGCGATGTGGCGGTATAACGGAGAGACCCATGACCCATGTCCAGCGGTTTATTTTAGATTTTAGATTCCGACGTTTCAAAGTCGTTTCAGACTTCATGTTCACGGATAGACTGAGGTATTTAATTTTGACGTCCAAAATATTTAAGCAAACTGAGCTCACAGTGTCTTGAATTCTGAGTTGATTTTGAATTAAGTAATTTTTTTTTAATCAACTCAGAATTCAAGACACTGTGAACTCAGTATGCTTAAACCTTTTTCTTCGTAATTTTTTTGTTTATCGTGGAATGGGGGGGTAAGATGATCATAGGGATCATCATACCTCTACCGGGGGCATCATCTTACCTGTAGGGGTGTACAAGATGATTACTTTGTAAGGTTTAAAAAAAGAAATATTTTACTGTAACCTCAATTAATTTCTGCTTTTCAGTTGTGGGTAAGTTAGATACATAAATGTACTAGTAGTAATCGCCTTTATTTTGACTGTACCTTGAAATATATATATTTTACAGCGATTCCCGCTTAAGGGGATCATCTCGTATTACCTTACCCTAAACAGTGTTTTGTAAATACAGACATACAGATAAATTAACCGAACGTTGGAGTTTGGCGATGTGGCGTTTTAACGGAGAGACCCATGTCCAGCGGTTTATTTTAGATTTTAGATCCCGACGTTTCAAAGTCGTTTCAGACTTCATGTTCACGGGTAGACTGAGGTATTTGACGTCCAAAAATATTTAAGCAAACTGAGCTCACAGTGTTTTGAATTCTGAGTTAATTTTGAATTATTTAATATTTTTTTTGAATCAACTCAGAATTCAACGTCAACGTCGTTTGGCGATGTGGCGTTTTAACGGAGAGACCCATGTCCAGCGGTGGACATCTCCAGGCTAATAACGCTGACCTCTTGTTGTACGGAAATCCTATACAATGCGAGATTAGCTTATACTGGAAATGTATAGCTTGGTGTGTAGCCGTGTGTACATACACTAGACACACGAACCCTTAGTAGGTACGAGTTGTCAATATGAAAAAAAATTTCGCATTGACAGATATACTATCATGAACCTGTCAATTAATAAGTTAAAATGCACATAAATCTACAAACTATTATACCTATTCTATTTACAATCCATCTTTCTCTATTTCTAGTATATTATTTTTTTAATAAACGTTTTGAACAAAAAAAATGAATATTACAACGAATTTTGATAAATTCAAAATAGTATTCGAAAACTTTTTTCGTATGAACTAACTCGTACTACGGGTACCTACAGTGGGGTAAGCACGAACTTTTTTCACTCTTTTTCGTCTTTCCATATCGTCATAATGTCAAAGCTTATTTTTTTAAGGAAAAAAACAACGCCATCTATTTATTTTCCATACAAAAATACGTGTAAACACTACGACGATAGCGAAAGACGGAAGCGAAAATGTTCGTGCTCCTTTTACAGAGTATAAATTTCAAATACGCGCCGCGATTTTTTTTTTGCGGATGTCCTAACCCAATCAGCCGGAAGGGCCTTTATTGGTTCACCGGACTTTTTCGGTGAGCCGTCCGAGGACAGTCGAACCGATTGCGCACCGCGATTCGACATGCGCTATTTGAAGGTATTTTCGCCAAACACAAAAGGTACATAGTATGCGTGGGGCAGCATGAAAGGCAGAACATGTTATGAAAGACAGCATTGAGGAGCATATAACACTACGTTTTAACACATTTAATGCCACTCCTATTTTTGACTAGTTCGATGCTCACAGTGTATCTAACTCAGCAAATTCTGAGCTATTTTTAAAAACAGCTAAATTTATAACATTTTCATAAAAAAATCCTTGGAACACGCCAGGCGTGTTCGAGGTGTGGCGATAAGGAAGGCTAGGCGTTTCAATGGCACTGAATGTGTTATAAGGCAGATTGTTACATTTCCTGTTACAGGGTACCACTGCTAAGCCTGTAAAATATGACTGGCACCCGTCCTTTGAAATGCCTACCACCACAGAATGTAAGTAATGATAATGATTATTATAGTATGAAAGAAAAAAAGAAAAAATATTTATTTGACCAAGACAGGACACACAGAAAGTGGGACATAGTGGGACATTAACACACACGGTTATCTGATTCCAAACTATACAAAGCTTGTTCTACGGAAACCAGATAACTGGTAATATACTACTTAAAATACTTTCCTTTTCTAAATACATAAGTATTATATATATTTCATTAAACCCAGACTCAAGACAAACAGGCATGTTCATCGCACAAAATTCTGACTTGTGTTGGAAAGGACATAGAATAGTTTTATCCCAATTGCGCAAAAAAAATGTTAATGATTTAGTAAGGCGTGTGGAGCCGCGTTCAAAAAGATAAAGTATGTATGTCATAATTTAACAAGGCAAAATAATATTTACCGTGGAATATTAATATTAATTTGGCATAACCCTTTAGTCATAATTTTAAGCATAATAATTCTTAGGTATACAATTTTAACGCATAAATTTGATTATAACGCATAATTATTTAACTCAAAAGGTACAAGAAAGATTATTACACGATTCAATCAATCTTACATAGAGAACAGGAATCGATGTGGATGTTTATTACACTTTTACGTAAAAACTACTCAACGGATCTGGATGACATTTGGCACAGAGATAGATTATACTCTGGAATACCTCGCACACAGGCTATTTTTAGAGAGCGACGTAGCGGTGACGTAGCGGCATCAGCCGCTACGTTTAAATAAAAGGTCGTTCGGGTTCGTCCCCTCGGTCGTGCCCACACAGATTTGTGTGAATTGTTTCATCGCTGCTGCAAAGGAAGTTGAAGGAAAATATCGTGAGGAAACTGGCATATCTAAGAACTAATAATTCACTATGCAGGACATTGGTATAAAAAAAAGCAGAAGTGTAAGTTACGGCTACTCATCAAGCTATACTGCATTTCCAGTTTAAGCTGACTCGCATTGTATAACATTACCGTACAACGAGAGGTCAGCTTATATTGGCCGATAGCTTAATATTTAACCGTGTGTATATAAAATATACTTTTTCAGATTTCTATTGCTTCTTGCCTCTGTCTATACATGGAGCTTGTATGATTTTAAAACCCAGGTAAGTGAGGCCCAGGTCAATCATTCCTGAATCACCTTCATCCATGGAAGTGCACCTTCAATCTGGACCCCCACACGTGGTGGTTGGTGCAGATCAGGTAACAAACTGGTAGTAGGGGAGCCGTAATACCAATTTTTGCCACCAGAGGCGCCCGGGTAATTTATTATTTATCTTATCTTAATATATATAAATCTCGTGTCACAATGTTTGTCCTCAATGGACTCCTAAACCACTTAACCGATTATAATAAAATTCGCACACCATGTGCAGTTCGATCCAACTTGAGAGATAGGATAGTTTAAATCTCAAATTATAGTCGCAATTTTAATTTATTGCTAATTATTTGTCTGTTATTATTTGACAGTCACAATTATCTGTTAACTCCAAATGATTCTAACAGATGTCGATACCTTTCGACTGGGTTCAGTAAGTAATCAATAGATGGCGCTGCTATGGTTATCACATTTTATGGAAATTGTTGAGTGGGCTGAAGCTACCCGGGCGAAGCTGGGACGGGCCGCTAGTCAATTTATAGAAATTCAATATTTATATTTCATCGTATTGCTAAAAATAAAATTACTTAGACGTTTTACATCATCTGTTTGTCAATGTTTCGAATTTTGCACAAACTTCATTATGAAATCGATGTATGTATCGCAATCTATGGAGCTTTATATGAACTAAATTTCGTTTGTTCGGGATGGGACCCCATGGTAAGACTGTATGGATGTTTGTTACTCTTTCACGCAAAAACTACTGGCGGAATGATGAAATAGATAGAAATAGATTATGGTCAGTGATGACGACGAGACCAGGTCATAACTAGACCGCACAAAGATATTGTGCATCGCGATTCCGTAATTACGTGCAAAATGTAAGGTTGAACTTAGTTAATTTAATTGTTGTTAATTGTAAATTTCTAATTAGATTCTTGTTGGAATTGTTGAATGTGTATTCTAATTAGATTGAAGTTATCGGATTTCCATTATATAGTGATTTTTAAGATAGTTTTTTGCAAAGTAAAATGTTAGTACTAAAATTACGTAACTTAAAAATGACCTTTTTTGTTTATGGAGATTTTTTAATAAGAATGATTTAATTTTAAAGACGTGGATGTAAAATGAATGGGACAGTTTGAATTTTGGAAATCCGATAAGAAATAAGGAAGTTATGGACGATTTTCTAGAATGAACAATATTGTTTATGTGAATTTTTGTATGTTTTTGTTCTAGAATTTTTTTATTGTGATGATGTACATTTATAAGCTTTTTATAATATTATAGAAATTGTAAAAACGCGTAGAATAAGGTATAATATGTACAGTTTTCTTAAATAAATAAAGAGAAATTCAAGGAAAAGGGGTCTCGAGATAGTAAGAATGATCTCGAATTTTCGAGAACATTCGCGCGGATTCTTTTCGGTAACAACGGCCGGTATAAAAGGCGGTCGTATTGCCGGAACGAGTCAGTCGCAAATGAATAGTCGCAAATGGTCAGTCGCAAATGAACAGTTGCAAATGAAGAGTCGCAAATGAACAGTCGCAAATAAACAGTCGCAAATGAAGAGTCGCAAATGAAGAGCCGAAGAGTAAACAACAAAAGGAAAAATCTCGAGATCTCAAGACCGAGAAGTAATTTTTGGAAGAAATTGTTGTTTGCATTTCAAGACCGGGGTTTCTCTAGTTGGCCAGAAGTGCCGTACCTATTTCACTGGATATACGCATTTAGGGGTGCGTGGGGTAGGTGCCACCAGCGGCGAATATAGGAAGGTCTAGGTACCTACCAACAAACATCATCATATACTCTAGGGAAACATACTCTAGAGTATAAGGAACCCACTCGACCTAGCAAGTAGGAGGTATAGGGTGGTGTCCATTACAGTCTGGTCCTTCGAGAAGACGGATCCCTAGAAGAATAGTCCAGAAGAATTAAGAAGATTGCAAGATGCCAGTGACAAGATCACAGAAGGATGCCTCCTCAAGATCGTCGTCCCGTCCTTTCGTTAGGGACGGGGGAGAAGAAGCGACAGGGTCAGAAGGGGTCACGTCTGCGTCAGCGTCAGGGTCATCGGCAACAGCGTCGGACACACACACTTCTTCGGGTACAGCAACAACAGGAGAAACTATGGCTACAGAGGCAACGATCACGACTGCGACCACGACGGCATCACAGAAGAAAGAAGATGCCACACAGAAGAAGACTAAGAAGACTCCAGAACAGGCCCCGGAGGAGGGTATTTGCGGCGTTACCAAGACCCTCAATCCGATGGGAGTCAGTCTTCGAGCCAGGTCCATGAAGACCACGAGTACTTCAGCAAGAAGACGCGAGCTGGCAGCCAGAGAAGAATTGGCACGTCTGGAGCTTGAACAAGCACAGGCTGCGGCAAAACTGGCCCGCGTCAGATTGGAGATGGTACAATGTGAAGATGAAGACTCCGTGGGTGAAGACCTGGAAGACAGAACAGCTCAGGTGCAGAACTGGATCGAGACGTCAGTTCGGGGAGGCAGCAACATCGAGCAACCAGAGCAACGAGGTCAACCCCTTCTAGAAGAGCAGCAGGAGCCGAAGAAAGTCAAACCTGAAGAGAACGCTTCAAAGGGAGCTACGATTGAAATTCAAGCTTTGACGACGGCATTGAAGCAAGCCTTTTCTAGAAGTGGACCAGCAGCTCAACCGAACTACATCCACGAGCTACCATACTTCGATGGGAACAGCAGCGAGTGGATGGCCTTCAAGGTCGTCTATGAAGATACAGCACCAATGTTCAACGATGTTCAGAATATGGCTCGACTGAGAAGAGCAATAAAGGGCAACGCAAGAGAAGCTATCAAGAGTCTGCTATACTCCGAGGCTTCTCCGATGGAAGTGATACAAGCCCTCAAGAGAAGATATGGAAGGCCCGATGCACTGGTACTGGCGGAATTGGACAAAGTAAAGGCGCTGCCGAGAATATCAGAGAACCCAAGAGATATCTGCGTCTTTGCAAGCCAAATAAATAACAGTGTAGCGGCAATCAAGGGGTTGAAGAAACCACAGTATCTACATTCACCAGAAATAGTTAAGCAAATAGTTGAGAAGATGCCTACGATACTCAAGTTCCGATGGTATGACTTCACTGCAGCAACAGAAGATGGCGAGTTCTCCAACCTATCGGTGATCTGCAAGTTCCTCAACAAAGAAGCAGATAAATGTGGAGCATTCGCAGCTTCTGAAGAAAGGAGCATGATGAAGAGGACCCCCAGGCAGGCTACGCACTCAACAAGGAACTTCAACCAAAAGGAAGGAAAGAAAGCAGAGAAGCAGTGCCCTATGTGTGAGGGTGAACATTTCCTGCTTGAATGCCAGAAGTTCCTGAAGGCATCAGTGCAAGACCGATGGGCAGCAGCAAAGAAGGGTCGCGTCTGCTTCAAGTGTCTCCAAGGGAGACACAGAAAAGAAAGCTGCAGAAAACCCACGTGTAAGCAGTGCAAGAGATGGCATCATCATATGCTACACGTGGAGTCGGAAGAAAGGACCCCGGAAAGGAAAGAGGAACCTCAAGAGGTGACGAGCAAGGCATCAATCAACACGGTGAATAACGCAAGGGCGTACCTGAAGATTGTTCCGGTAGAAGTCTTCGGGTCGCAAGGATCAAAGAAAATACTGGCCCTTATGGATGAAGGGTCAACCGTGTCGCTGCTAGACAGTAAGGTAGCAGAAGAAATCGGCGCTCAAGGAAAAAAGGACGAACTAGTCATCGAAATAGTTGGAGGAGGACTGATGAGGGAAAAGGACTCTCAAACTATAGATCTCAAGTTGAAAGGATTGCATCAAAAGGACGAGAAAATCCTGAAGAGAGTCCGAACCATCAACGAGTTGAAGTTATCCCCACAGTTCCTAGAAAAGCGAAAAATCCAAGAGTACCGACACTTGAAAAAGATCGCCGATTCCTTATTTTACGAAGGGGAGTCACCACAGCTGCTCATCGGTCAAGACAACTGGGAGCTAATCGTGACTCAAGAAATAAGAAGAGGGAAACCAGGAGAACCAGTAGCTTCGAGAACGGGACTTGGCTGGGTGCTCCATGGGTCAGATACTGGAAGCACAAGAGTAGTTCACTTCATCCACACGTGTCTACATGTCAGCGCGCAGGATGAAGAGATGCATCAAGCCATCAAGGAACACTTCGCGATCGAAGCGCTTGGTGTGCAACCAAGAAGACCCACTACGGACTCAGAAGGAAGAGCACTCGCCATCTTGGATAGAACCTGTCGAAGATTAGAAGATGGTCGATTTGAAGCAGGTTTGCTGTGGAAGGAAGAAAATGAGCAGATGCCAGAAAGCTACACATCTGCCAAGAATAGACTCATCAACATTGAGAAGAAAATAGACAGAGATCCTCAGTTGAAAGAAGAGTACAACAAGCAGATCCAGCATCTAATCGACAGCAAATACGCAGAAGAAGCTCCTGATGATAAAGAAGATTCCAAGAAAACTTGGTACCTCCCTCACTTTTCCGTAATGCATCCACTGAAAAAGAAGATAAGAATCGTCTTCGACGCTGCAGCCAAGTCAAAGGGAAGAAGCCTGAACGACGCTCTCTTGCCGGGTCCAGATCTACTGCAGTCACTCTTTGGAGTACTCCTTCGGTTTCGTCAAGGACCTTTAGCAGTGGCAGCCGACATTAAGGAAATGTTCCTGCAAGTGCGCATCCGACCAGAAGATAGAGACAGCCTGAGGTTCCTGTGGCGAGGGGATCGTCGCGATGTGCCGCCAAAGAAGTACAGAATGACTTCGGTCATTTTCGGTGCTACGTCATCTCCGAGCACAGCAATCTACGTGAAGAATAGGAATGCAGCGGACTTCAAGGAGCAGTTTCCAGAGGCGGCAAGGGCTATCGAGCGGAACCACTACATGGACGACTACCTACACAGCTTCCATTCCGAAGAGGAGTTTAGAAGAGTGACGTCACAAGTGGACGCCATACACAAGAAAGCAGGCTTTGAACTCAGGGGATGGGCGTCAAACGAAACTAAGTTGCTGCAGGGGATGAAGACCGAAACAACCGAAAAGACAGAAGTAAACCTCGGTGAAACGGAAGAGAAGACATTGGGACTGCGCTGGTTCACCAAAAGGGACTCTATCGGCTTCCGAGCGAATCTTCGAAATACATCTGAAGAAATAATCCGAGGATTCAAGGTGCCGACGAAGAGAGAAGTTACCAGTGCCGTGATATCAACTTTCGATCCGCTGGGACTTGCATCACCGGTTCTCATTCAAGGCAAGAAGCTGCTCCAGGACATATGGAGAAGTGGGATCGGTTGGGATGAAGAAATAGAAGGCAAGGAGTACGAAACATGGAAGACTTACCTGGAAAAGTTGAAGCTGCTCCGCGACCTGCAGATTCCGAGATGCCTGGCGCCACGACGCACCGAGGGGGAGTTACACACCTTCACGGATGCCAGCGAGACCATGTTTGCTGCCACGACGTATTGGAAAACAGAAGAGCAAGATGGAACTTACCACGTCGGTCTAGTTGCAGCGAAAGTGCGAGTCACACCGCTGAAACCTGTATCCATTCCGAGGCTCGAGTTACAAGCGGCACTCTTGGGAAGCAGGCTGGCGCGTTCAGTGGAAGAGGAGATGGATCTGAAGGTGGTCAAGAGAACGTTTTGGACAGATTCCAGTATCGTACTATCTTGGATCAAGACGGACCCAAGAACTTTCAAGACATTCGTGGCACATCACTTAGCAGAAATCGAAGATCTGACGAAACCACAAGAATGGAGATGGGTTCCCACAGCGCAGAATCCAGCTGATGATGCAACACGCGACGTACCAGAACACTTCGATAGCAATCATCGATGGTACACCGGACCGGACTTCTTGAGGCAAGAGGAAGATCATTGGCCTGCACTAAGAAGTTTTAAGAAAGAACCTACTGGCGAAGAAAAGGTTGCTGACGTCACGGCTGCGGTGAACACCACATATCCAGCACCAGATCCTGAAAAGTTCTCATCATGGAGAAGGCTTCTGCGAGCTACGGCCAGAATGTTGCAGTTTATACAACTCTGCAGACGTAAAGAAAAGGTCAACGTCAACAAGGAGGATCCAACTTGGAAAAGAACGAAAGGAAAGGAGGCGAAGGTCTTAGAGAAAAGACATCAACCTTCGAAGACAAATGGAAGAACCAGGATCGTCGACGTTGAGACAAGGGGCGGCGTACTGAGAAGACCCAGTTCGCGAGTGGTGCTGTTGGTGCCGGGAGCGTCGTCAAGACTGGAAGATGGTGCAGAGCACGAGGGGGAGAATGATGACGACGAGACCAGGTCATAACTAGACCGCACAAAGATATTGTGCATCGCGATTCCGTAATTACGTGCAAAATGTAAGGTTGAACTTAGTTAATTTAATTGTTGTTAATTGTAAATTTCTAATTAGATTCTTGTTGGAATTGTTGAATGTGTATTCTAATTAGATTGAAGTTATCGGATTTCCATTATATAGTGATTTTTAAGATAGTTTTTTGCAAAGTAAAATGTTAGTACTAAAATTACGTAACTTAAAAATGACCTTTTTTGTTTATGGAGATTTTTTAATAAGAATGATTTAATTTTAAAGACGTGGATGTAAAATGAATGGGACAGTTTGAATTTTGGAAATCCGATAAGAAATAAGGAAGTTATGGACGATTTTCTAGAATGAACAATATTGTTTATGTGAATTTTTGTATGTTTTTGTTCTAGAATTTTTTTATTGTGATGATGTACATTTATAAGCTTTTTATAATATTATAGAAATTGTAAAAACGCGTAGAATAAGGTATAATATGTACAGTTTTCTTAAATAAATAAAGAGAAATTCAAGGAAAAGGGGATGAACAGTCGCAAATAAACAGTCGCAAATGAAGAGTCGCAAATGAAGAGCCGAAGAGTAAACAACAAAAGGAAAAATCTCGAGATCTCAAGACCGAGAAGTAATTTTTGGAAGAAATTGTTGTTTGCATTTCAAGACCGGGGTTTCTCTAGTTGGCCAGAAGTGCCGTACCTATTTCACTGGATATACGCATTTAGGGGTGCGTGGGGTAGGTGCCACCAGCGGCGAATATAGGAAGGTCTAGGTACCTACCAACAAACATCATCATATACTCTAGGGACACATACTCTAGAGTATAAGGAACCCACTCGACCTAGCAAGTAGGAGGTATAGGGTGGTGTCCATTACAGTCAGGATTAACACATGACAGGCCGTGGGCGGAAACTAGTTAATAACAATATAGTGTGAAATTAACACACACGGCCATCATGCTATGATAGCTTGTATGGAAACCAGATAACTGGTAATGTACTACATATACATATACTATATATAGTATCGATTGGCCTGGTGACGTAATGGTTAGTAAACCTGATTGCTAAGTCGAAGTTCGTGGGTTCGATTCCCATCCAGGACAAATCTTTGTGTGATGAGCACGATTGTTTGTTCTGTATCTGGGTATAATTTATCTTTAATATGCATGTATTTATAAAAAAAATGTTATCCATTCCTAATAACCGTCAAGCATATATAATTTCTTAATTTGGGACTAGATGGCACTGTGTTTGTGTGAAAATCACTACATAGTATAAAACAAAGTCGCTTTCCTGTCCCTTATATCCCTATGTATGCTTAAATGTTTAAAACTACGCAACCGATTTTCATGCGGTTTTTTTTATCATATAGAGTGATTTAAGAGAAAGGTTTATGTATATAATACATGCATAATATAGTAGAAAAACACTGATAATTTTAAATGTTTCTGATGCGACGTCGTAAATTAACGCATTCTTTGTGCTTAAATTGCAAACGCTGGCTAAAACCCTACGAGATATATCAAAATAATGTACTACAGTATTGCACACCTTAAAAAGGTCAACAAAAAAGTCCGTGATGGTATATGTCTATCTCTTAGGGATAACCCACAATTACCATTTTTTGTCTTTTACTTTCAACCAAAAGTAATGGCTTATTTACGAAGCGATATTAAGCAATTTTGCATTAATCCTTATCTAATTAAGTACCATAAATACATTATCTATTTGATATAAATCAATATAACCCTTTAAATACATAATTTAAATGAATATTTCCGAAGATATTACAGATTTAAAATAGCGGTGTGGAGGACCGGCCCGGCCGCGCGCGGCGCGTCTATTTGTATTGTCTAATGGCAAAAAAGCTGTTAACGTAGTATAAAAGGACATTTTGTAAATATACCTCAATATATTTAGTATCAGCATTGCACCCGTGCGAAGCCGGGGCGGGTCGCTAGTATTATTATATATTCGTTTTATTTACAGTTACTTCTATGATGAAGAAAAAAATAGATGTGTTAAAGTGAGATACGTTGGTTGTCAAAATGAATTGTATCGATTTAACTCACTTAAAGACTGTGAGCGTTGTTTGAGAAGAGATAAACTGACCTCACCTTCGACCACTACGACCACGACCACGACAACTACCACCACAACCACCCGAACTCCCTTTGTAACCTATCCACATTCGTTTTATAGCCCAACCCCCGGCCCAATTTCCCCAAAGCCGTGAAAAGAAATTAAAATTTTGTGATAGCAATAACAGATTACGGTAGGTATCATTATGTCAAATAATGATCACCTTGTTAAAATTCGGGCCCGTTACTTCTCCATTTTTAAAACAATAAATTGAATTTATGCGTTTTAAACAATAATAGGACTGGAAATCCGCCATCTTGGACTGAAATGCGCGACAACTTCACATTTTTAGTATGGTGAGCAAAAATTTTTGCTCGTTACAAGAATCACATCTAGATGAAATAAAATACCTACTTAGGTTTATATTATTGCTATTCAAGTAAGATTGAACTTATGAAGTCAAATATTTAGGTACGAACATATTTTATATTAAAGTATATATTCGTGTATGAATATTTGTATAAAGTTTGTGGCATCATAGCGCGTAAATTTACTTAGTTAAGTAGCTGTATGTAAGTCCATACGTAAAGTTTTCTACATAAATCACTGTTCCATACATTTTAATTTAATATTACCTATTGTCTGTGGTTAGATATTTTGTGATGACGCTACTTTTGCTGCGTTTTTGATATGAAGTTAGCCGCGAGTCCAGTCCTATTCTTATTTGAAACGCATAGTAAGTACAGTTTAACTTTACCCAAGTATTGTCTCAAAACATAGATAATTAATGTGTAGTATCAACATTTTGACGTGACAACGTCTTAAATTAGGTTGCGGCTGGGAGGCACTTATGAAAAAGTGTAACGCTCGGTAACGTTACGATGAGTCACCGAACGAGAGAGAGGCCCGCCGAATGCCTTGCGTCTCTCTCCCACTCAACTATGTTTCATCCTTCTTCCTACTATACGAATGAATATTCACATTAAAATTATTTTACCACTCAAAGTCGTTGTCACGTAAAACTTTCGCCCGTATACCGAATTTACAGGCAACCAATTTTTTTTTAGTTTTAGTAACTAGATAGTGGTTTTAATGCATTAATACAGTTTTTAATTTCGTCATCTGATAGTTTTATTTATATATCCGGAAGCTTTATTACACTATAGAAGTATATTATCTGTGGTTATATTATAAACTAGCTGCCCGGCAATATTCGGACCGCCTCAGAATACACTTACTCTTTGGTTTTTTTCTGTCTTCTTTTTAACTGTTTGCATTTGTTTTTTTTTCTCTTTTTATGTGTTTTTTTTTTATCATTTCATTCTGCGTGTCCTGTTGGTGTCAAAGTTTTTTTTTTCTTATGTCATGTAAACAAAACAAAAATGCATTAAAATAAAAAAAATAGAAAAACACATACAAAACTAAAATTAAAAAAAAAAAATTATATTACTACTTCTCAATTAGTAAAACACGATTTATTAATTTACTATTTAATTGATTTTTAATTAAAACATGCAAAACAACCATTGTTTATACAGGTAGGTAGGTACCTAAATAAATCCGGAAATAATTAGGTACATGTATTTGAAAACCCGCATACATTGATTCGTTTATAGCTGACATTTTGAAATAAAATCAAGAAATGAAAGTGGCTTTAATAATCGCAATTTATTTATGTTCTTTTGCGTGTTATGCAGAGGACGATGAGGACGTCACTGAAACAAATCCAGGTATACCAGACGCATATCAAACCCACATTAGACCTATATTAGGGACTGAGTCACCTTCGTCCGTGGGAGTGCACCTTTTATCTGAATCCCCACACGTGGTCCCCGGGTGGTAGAAAGGTTTACTGGTAATTAACTGATGGTAGGCTTCGACCGTAGTTAGAGACCAGACAAAGTCACACTGCCAAACGGGCTTGGCTTGTTCTGCTGCGATGTCTGATAACACCATTTAAGAGGGTTGATCGAAATTGTTGCTCCTTTATGGCTTCTAAACATATGAAGCCCCATCCCGCTGCCATCTTCTCACCGAAAATCATTCGTAATCACGAATACATCGTTATATTGGGCAGGCGCGTCCCATCGTAAACTACATCATTGCTCTACATCAGGCAAGTTGTAGAAAAAAGACTAGCCCATCACGTTCTTTAACCCTTTTTAGTGTCCCACAGCTAGGCAGAGGTCTTCTCTCAACTATCTTACGAGTTGATAGAGTTTGACTTTAATCCAAATATGGATATCACATGGCCTCGAATGATTAGTTCTTAAACATATCGGTTTCCTAACGACGTTTTCCTTCACCAATATTGAGCAACAGCGGTAAAATAATTCACACAAACGTGTGGGCGCAAAATCGAACCTACGATATTTCAAAGGGAAGGCCGATTTCACTACGCCGCGCCACCGCTGTTCTAACCCCATAAAGGTCTCATATCAAACCCATACCATTACCAGACCTAACAGACTTATACCAGACCCATATCAGATCTATACCTGACCCATAGTAGACTAAGCAGACTCAAACATTGAAAGTGATACTCATCCACTAAGTTACGAAGTCCGTCCTTAGCGTCCGAAGCTTATTAAAAATAGTAGGTGTATGCTCCGGATATTTTTTTGTCTATGGCCTAATCCAATCTGCCGGAAGGGCCTTTATTAGTTCACCTGAGTTTTTCGGTGAGCCGTCCGAGGATGGCCGAACCGGGGGGAGACACTTGACTCATAAATCGTAAATGTAACCCTAAAACTAGAGTATCCACTGTCCAGCAACGTCCTGAGCCGAGGGTCGTCCCCACATGGGGAGCCCTCATGGCAGTTGACACAGTACTTGATCGGTTCGACCGTCCTCGGACGGCTCACCGAAAAAGACCGGTGTACCAATAAAGGCCCTTCCGGCCAATTGGATTAGGTCATCAGCAAAAAAAATCTCGGAACGGCTCACGGAAAAAATCCGGTGAGCCAATATAAGGTCTCTATTGGCTCACCGGATTTTCCGGCCGACAGGGTTAGGTTATTCGAAAAAAATCATTATCAATACAACTGTATAAGGACCATGGCAGATGCGAGCGCGTGCGTATAACGTTCCTTGTAAAAGTTTTAATTTAATTTGTCATAGATAAATAAGAATAGAACTGTGTGTATGATTTCGGGTGCCTGCGTGTGCGTATGCGCGGACGTGCACCTGCGCGTTCGCGTCTTTTTGAAATTTTAATCATTATTACTTTTCAGAAATAGTTAAATTAAATGGCATTTGTGAACTGATTATTGACAGCGGAGTTTGTTTGGGTAGAAATAAACGGTAAGTTTATGTGAAGGTACCAGCCCAGCAGGAATTAAGTTAGTGGTGTACCTCGGAGAACATGTAAAAACGTCCGTCCTGCGCCCGATCTCTCACCGGTGTCTATTGAAAGTGAATAGAGAGTGCACTTATGTTAGCGTCGTACCTGGCTAGTCAGCTTATACTGACCGCCGTAGCCAAAATATGACTAGGAGTGGAAATCCAATATTAAAGTTCATTCATAGCAGCGGTGGCGCAGTGTTATCAAGCGTCGCCTTTGAAATATATGGTCACAAATTCGATCCCCGGCCGCGCCTCCAATTCGCTCTCGGCCAGCGTGTGTGGATTAAGGCCTAAACTTTTTTTATCCTATAATAGGCTTGCGCTTGACCATAACTTGCCTGATGTGAAGCAATCATGCAGTCTACGATGGAACGCGCTTACCCAGTAAATACCGATTCACACGGGACTTGAAGACAGGCAGATCATATTATTAAATATTATTTATTATCTAAACTCTCTCAACTCATAAGATAAGAGAAGACTAGTGCCCAGCAGTGGCCCAGGGCTTCAACCCTGTTAGTGTCCCACGGCTGGGTATAAGATGTATACTGTTTAGGTGAATGGACTTTATCAATCTATACTAATATTATAAAGCTGAAGAATTTGTTTGTTTGAACGCGCTAATCTCAGAAACTACTGGTCCGATTTGAAAAATTCATGCAATGTAAGATAGCTCATTTATCGAGGAAGGCTATAAACTAGGTACTTTTAATTCCACTGCTGGGCATGGTAAGTAGTTCACGCGGATGTAGCCGCGGCACAAACCTGGTGTAAGATTTCATTCGATAAAACAGTTTCGCGATTGGGTGAATGATGACTTTAACCTCAGATTATTTTGATTTTAGATATGGATACGTTAAAATGTTGGACAGATGTGTTCCATTTAACTATGGCGGGTGTGGTGGCAACAAAAACAACTTTATCGATAAGGCAGCATGCCATAAGACTTGCAAAGGATACCTTTATGACTTTATAAATTATTAAAGATTGTATTTGAAGTATTTCATGTATCATTTATTACCTAATACAGCGGACTTCATATCGTGTATTTCTCACCTTTTAATCCTTACTTGGATCTGTACAAATATTTCAAGATAAAGTTAGTACTTAAGCACCTACTTCCCTTTACTTTTCCTTTCCAATTGCCTATTGGGTCGGGAGTACGCATTTCAATTATATTTGGATAGAAAAACATAAGCAAATCCAAAATCGAATCATTTTTGCTCTACCCCTAAAATGCACCGTACCAATACAAGGTGCATCTCATTCTCAACTCAACAAACGAGTCCAACTTAAGTTATGGTCAATTATGGACCGCAACTCTTGTGCTGTCATTGTCAAAATTACTGACATTTACACTGACACTGGTAGTGTCAAAATAAAGAAAATCTGTCGGTGTGATTTGCTTCGGAGGCGCGTGTTTCTTCAAATTGTTAATTTTATCTACTGCGTAATACAAAATAAACAAGAGGAAAAGTAAGTAAATAAATATATTTCTCATATCCCACCGTTTTGAAACTAATAAATATTACGTATCTTCCTAAAGGCCTCAAAAAGGTTAGGTCTTGAAGAACAGTTAGCGGCTCGTGACGACGACATTTCAATAAATAAGTTCTTGGTGACTAACTCTTGTTTGATTTGACTTTTAAAGTTCTATACCTAAGATGAAATATTCATAATCGCATATCGTAGTGATTTCTTGGTATCTGAGCACGGAATGATTTTCTATGGCTTCGTAATACAAAATACGTAATTTTTTTAGAAAATTCTTATATTCAATGTACAATTGTTCCTCATAAGTTTGATAATCTAACTACAGCACTTGTTCAGAGCAATAGATATTAAGGAAAATCTATTGTTTAATGCTGAGTGCGACATTAAATGGATTTCTACAATATTTACATACAGATATATTTTATTGTAACAATCATACATGATTCAATTGATCACCTATAATATTACTAGCTGCAGGCCACAATTTCATATGTGTGATACAGAAAATATCACAAAGGAATAATTACTGGGTTACTAACCCTATATTTTAGGTTCCTTACAGAATAGGGGGTGAGTCTTGCCATTTATCAAGCATGATACAAAACTTCAAGCTGTTACCAAGATTGTCAAAGTATTTTTGATTATTATGTTATTTCTAGCATCCCACAGTAGCGCTGCTTGTATTATTTTTATCCTATGATGGACTTGCGCTTAGTAAAGTAATGATGCAGTCTATGATGGAACATGCTTACCCAATAAATACCGATTCACTAGTGACTTGAAGTCAGGCAGAACTACATTTTATATTGTGCCCAGCAGAGGAATATAAAGTAGCTTACCTTCCTCAGTAAATTGGCTATCAGATGTTAATAACAGTGCAAGATTTATTAAAATCTGAGCAGTTGTTCCTGAGATTAGCATGTGCAACAAACAAACAAACAAACTCTTCAGCTAATATTAGTATAGAGTATAATGCCAAACTTCGAGCTTCTTCAAAGTGAAGATATATCCTTTTACTTGACTGAAGGCATCACATTTCTAATTTTTTATTTAGTACCTTATCCATATAACATAATTGACCGCTGAACGTAATTGGGTGTATTTTTTCTTAATAATGGCTCAGTTTGGACCATTTGGCCAATATCAAAGTTAGGGAAACCAATTAAACATTAAAACAATTTATTTTGAATGGATGGAAAAACTGGGATAGGATTTGGGAAGGATAAAATTTTTAAGTTAGTGTTTAAGTTTGTAAAATCAGCTAGAATAGAATTTATACAAGGGTTGTTATAGGATAGGATGAATGGTACAATCAAGTTAGCCCTTGTATGCACCATGTTAGATTCTTGGCTTGAACCAAGCTATGGTCAGCCATGCACTTAACAGCCTGGCCGTGGCAGCCATTTCAAAATGAATATACCTACAAGAGTTGCTTGTTTAAATTTTAAATAATAGTTAAATGTCACTGTAATTAATTTTCCAGATGTCAGGTCGTGATGGTGGCAAGAAAAAGCCTCTGAAGGCCCCCAAAAAGGAATCCAAAGAGTTAGATGAAGATGACCTAGCTCACAAGCAAAAACTAAAGGAACAACAAAAAGCTCTCCAGGTTTGTTTCAGATTATGTTGGTACCACTGAATGTATGAAACTTAATAAAGAAATTATGTAGTTCAGAATTACCAATATAAAGTAAAGGATAGTCAGGGTTACACCAAATACCTGCAACTATTTCGAATTGATTTATTTTAGATTTTATATCCAGAAAATATATAAAACTACCATAAAATCCGTTATAACAATTATTCCTGTGATAGTTTATTTTATTAATGGATAATCTGTGTAAATTTAAGTATGTATTTAAATTAGGTACTTCTTATATTTTTTTCTGTCTTTCAGGATGCCAAAGCTAAGGCTTCACAAAAAGGTCCATTAGCTACAGGTGGAATAAAAAAATCTGGCAAAAAGTGACCCAACTTCAACAATGTAAATTATATAGGTTGTAAATTTTAATGTAAGCACTAAAGATCTTTGTTATGTAATTGATTTCAAAATAAAAACTTAGTATTTTGTGAACTACCTATTAAATGAGAAAAAATTGATTTGTCATGATATGTACTTCTATTGTTGTCATTTGGAAAATCTTTTTACTGATAATTAAAGTAATACAAACTTATTTGAAAACAATTTTTAGTATGACAGCAAGGAACATTTTATTTAATTAGTAACACATTTGCCAGAAGGCGTGTTTTGTAACATGTTGTATGCATTTATGGGTAAAATAAAGCATTTATACTGTGATTTGTCTTTGGCTGTTTGGAAATGTTACCTTTGCCTCCCACAAAATTCCCGCCAATTTGACTACTACATTGATTCACAGCTGTTTTTGTTATAAACTAAAATTCGTTTCTTGAGTTGAATTAATTTTTAAGAAATTTGTGTTAGTAATAGATTTTTTAAAGAGATAGTTTTAATTTTTACATCTGTTTCAATTCCTGGGATTTTCTAGTTACTGGTAAGTCTTGGGTTGATTTATATGAAGTTATAAATAAAATTCTATAGAAGTGGTTCATTGTTTATTTTTTAGTTTTATTTGCAGCTTATATTTTTATTAGGTGGTAGGCGATTAGTGTATACTGTAAAGGTATGTAGATACCTGATCAAGGAACATAATACTCTACCTGTAAATAAGGTACCTACCTATTAAGAGATATATATTCTACGGTTTCTACTAAGTAGTACTTGCTTATAAATAATAAATAAATATTTTGGGACATTAACACACACGGTCATCTGGTCCCAAGCTAAGCAGAGCTTGTGTTATGGAAACCAGATAACTGGTATATACTATACATATAATACTTTTCTTTTGTAAATATATCCTACTTTTAATAGATATTTACACCCAGACTCGACACAAACACAAATGTTCATCACTAATGTTTGTCTCGGGTGGGAATCGAACCCACGACCTGCGGCGTGAAAAGCAAGTATCTTACCGACCACGCAACCGGTCCGTCAAAACTACTTATGTGAGCTAGTTTGGTACTTCTCCGCCCACCACCTGATGAGTTAGTTACTGTCTTTTCAACAGGGCCATAGAAAAAAGTGGAGCTGTTTTGCTGTTCTGTGTAACAACCCCCTTAATATCTTACTGCTAGACGCGGATTTTATCTCAACTATTTTAAATTTTGAGAGTGTAGGCCTATTTCATGGTAGTTCCAAAACATGCCGGTTTCCTCAAGATGATTTCCTTCACTTGATGTTTTGTGATCTATTCTAAATTATACCTACCGTTGCTTACTTATTTCAGATAATGGATTTAATCAGAAAATTCCTCCCACACTTTCGAACCAAATACATGTTAAAAGAACACGATTATTTAAAAACCGCGTCAGTTGCTGAAATAAATCAATCAAACGATACTATAGATGACTCTAACAAAGAAGCGCAATGTCTTGAGAATAATACAGCAGACATAGAGAACTTATGCTCAGACGACGTCCCTATAGTCGTACCAAGCAATGAGTTCCGAAATATTGAGTTTACAATAAATGAAAAAGAAGAAACTAAAAATGTAGAAAACACTGAAAACGAAACTATTTCAAATATATTGGGTGTAGGAAATAGTGGAGATGTAATAGATGATAATATAAAACTTAATAATGTGACAGACAGTCAATCTGATGATTCTATAGCAATTTTGTCATTAGTATCTAATAAAGATATTAATGACGCTAATAATTCGCGAGAACATGATAAAAATAATTGTTTTAATAACGAAAACGTATCCCAAATTGAAGTCCACAGTTTAAATACTGACTTAATACTAAATACTACTAAAATGAATGATGATAGCCCTAATACTATAATTCAACATGATATTGCTATAATTCAACAAAATAATGTACTTAATACTGAAATCAGTAAGCAAAATGAAGAAATTGTTGCCACTAATAACAACAAAGACATTACTGCTCAAACAGTACAAGGTATAATAGATTTTGAAGAAGTACTAAAAAGCTTTCACTTAACACCGTTTACTAACGGGGAAATCATAAATTTAGACGAATCTTTAGAGATTTTACAAGTTGAAAATGATATTTTTGATAATGTCAACAAAGAAAACTGTAATATAGACGCTAACATTTGTAGTAATGATATAGATTTAAAAGGAAAAGAAAGGGCTATTGAAATAGATATTATATCAATTAGTTCAACTGAAGAAAAAGACTTATCTATAGATCCAATTGCTATGAATGATTCCCAAGATTCTAATGATGATGGTTATAATTCTTCTGATTTCGAATTTATTACTGAAGATGAAGCGAAAAAAGATGGCTTTATAATAAATATTGATTTGAAAAACGCTAAAATTGATTATATAAATAATTCCAACGATTCTGGTATATCAAATAATAGTAATGATGGTTTATATAAAGGGAATTTAGATGTTGAAGCCGGTCCTAGTGGTTATAATAATAATGATTTGATAAACGAGCCGTTTTTAGATAGGGCGTATAGAGAAAACCATGTGGTACTAATAGGTGACGAATATTTGAATCTATTTCAAGGGATTTACAACCAAATGTCTGTAACTGAGATATGTTTTTGGGAGAATAAATCAATTCATGCTTCGCCTATGAACTGGCGATATGATGGGATGGGTTTCGATAAGCAGTTAGCAGTATTGAAGCATGATACTGATAGTTCTGAGGATGAATGTAAGTCAAATCATATTTTAATCTCTTTATAGAATCCTATTGAAGTCTTTTTCTTCTTAAACTCTTTGTAGTGTCCTACTGCTGGCACTGTCTTCTTTCAAAAATTTTATGGAAAAATTAGAGAGATCGGGTACATGTTATTGTTTGGTTTTCAGTTGCTGATGAAGCTAAAGAGAATGCAGAAAAGATATTGTCAATGTACAGCATAGAGAATAGAAAACGGCGACGTAGATTTTAATAAATTGTACTTGCTGTATTTTTTTATTTGTAATTAAATTTTGTTAGTTTGCATGTTAATTTCTAATAAAAACGTTTTTTTTTCTCAAACAAGCTAACCCTTTGTGACTTTTCCATACTATTTTGACCCTATACTATGGCAATGAAAACCTCGAGTCGCCGAGGTCGCTCCAGGAAACCGTCGGCGACGTGATAAGTCTGCTAGGATTCTCCCTGGATATAAACTTGCAGTGACTACGCCAGACCACTATCAGACCACAATCTACTATGGCCATCCCCTAGGAGTTTTCTCTGCTTGCTATAGAATGTAGAATAATAATTAGATCTTTTAAAGTAATAACGTTTAGTTAAATACCTACCGTTACCGCTAGTAACGCAGCAATGGATATTTACGAAAAGAAACTTGACTTTATAGAGGAAAACTAAAAGGCTATGCGCACAGTAGCGCACTATCGAACTTACTTAGTTATTTACGTATTCTTAGCAAATATCCAGCGCAGCACCTGTAGCGGTAATTGTAACTAAATATATTGTTAAACAAAAAAGCATAGCTTTCTAAGATTAAATAATAAAAAAAAACTACCCATGGATAAGTGTTTGTAAGTCACTAGAGAGGTCACCGCGAGTCAACGTCAGCAAGTATTTAGTTGTTTGTTTGTAGACCACCGACCAGAAACCTTTAGACACCGAACTTAGTCGTACATATACTTATTATCATCTGACCACAAGCTAGTTTTGATTGGTTCGTTCAAGGAAAAGAACTTTTCTAAATTAACTATCTTCCCCGTTACCCCACCAACTTTTGACGATTACAATTTGATTCAATATTTCATTGTCTGGTAGGTATCGAGTCGCTGGTAGGAACCCTATAGTACACCGAAGTGTCAAGATTAAAAAACAAAACTACACAATTAATTTATAGTACTTATATTTTATTGTAAATATTTACAATGTTTAAACTAACATTTATCTAGTGATAAGTCTAATACAATAAAAATGTACTTTTACCGGTAAACATTAAAAAAAAACTGCAAAATAGACACAATTATAACATTATCATAATCAACGAGATTATACTATTGCACAAACTATAGTAATGAAACGACACGACTGATCGTACCGTTTCATATTACTTAACAGTTATTTGTGTAACAGCTAACCCCGCTAATGGTTTATGGGACATAATTAGAGCGCACGACCGGCCTGCTAACAGTATTATAACATAGCGTCACGCCTTCATTACCCGATAGTGTAGGCAGAAAATCACCCACTTTTGGCCGGCTAGGTTTCGGTAACATACATAACTCCAAACTTCGAGCTGCGACTTTGATTCTCTAAGTATATTAGAACTGTGTATTTACTCGACCTGGAAATCGAACCCGAGGCAGTATTATAGTGTGTCGCTATTTATCTGTTACGCTAAAGCCGGGACTAAGCTTCCGGAACCCCCGGATCCGAAAAACAAACAGAACAAAGTTTGCTTCCGGGTAATTGAATCCGTCGGATGTCGGTTTTTTTCGGGTTCGGATGATTCCAGATGGTTTAAGTCCAGGCTTACACTAAGAAAGCTCGGTTAAAACTTACGACTCTATTACAAAGTGTATGCTCGAATTTTTCTTTGCCCCCAATATGAATTTTTCTTACCGTTGAGTTTAAGCTAAAAATGTAGTAGTAGGTCAGTCAGCTCCTAATCAAGTTTCATTTTTCTGGATGAAGTTAATGTTTCATATGAATTCAATAATTCTTAATAGGGGCATAGATTACAAACATTTTTTACACAGTATGTACTTTTAACTCCCATTGACAGGTATTTTAGTCTCATTAAAAATATCTAAATACATAAAAACATTTTCAAAAGCTTAACTTGTAAATCTTGCAATATTTTATTCATAATATAATAATTACAATATTAATAATAACACATCGCACACGGCTTAGGAATATAGGTCCCGGTCTAACAGCAAAAATGTCGGTACCAACAGCTTGACATGTCCTCCGAAATACGGATACGATTAGAAAGATAAGCTTGTAGTGAGATTGCCTTACGCCTGTCATCTATTGACACCCGGGACCGACAAAGTAACATGCACTCCGAAACACGAAAATATCCATCCAGAACACACCCGCGCTAAATATCGCTCAACCACATCGATACATATAGCTATTATTAATAATATTGTTATTTATTTTGTTTCGGAGTTATTTAATACTAGATAAAACTAAATTTTTTACACTATTTAATCGTCTCATAAGAATTTACTTCAAAACTATATTTCCTTAAAAAACACATACATGTCCTTGGACATACACCCACGGTCATCTGATCCAAACTAAGCTGAGATTGTGATATAGATACCAACTAATGTACTACTTATGACATTTTGTTTTGTAAATACATGCATATATATATATATATATATATAGATAATTACACACAGACTCACGGCACGAACATTTTCATGCATACAAATGTCTGTACTGGATGGGAATCAAACCCGCGGAGTGAAAGACCATGCCAACTAAAATAACAAGCAACATTTTTTATCCTATAATAGGCTTGCGCTTGACCACAACTTGCCTGATGTGAAGCAATGATGTAGTCTACGATGAAACGCGCTTACTCAGTAAATACCGATTCACTCGTGACTTGATGACTGCAAGATTATAGCTATAGGGCAACATAGATGCCGGCAGCGAATTTCACAAGTGGAAGCAAAGCTACAAAAAAAAATATCGAACAAAACGTATGAGATTGACATACACCTTCGAAATGTCACGTGACAATCTATCTCATTTTGTTCTGCCCGATCTTTCGTTATAGCTTCGGTATACAATTTGTCTAGAAGCCGGCCCGTATTGTACGATGTAAGTAAGGCATATGTTTTATGGCTAAACATTTTCCATACAAATTTGCTATGGTGTGTTCCGTTGTTGTTTTTGAGGTATCATTGTGGTCATATGACGCACCATTCCCACCAAAAATCACTTACAATCAGTGAGAGAATCAGTATTAACTGGGGAAGGGCTTTTGCGTACACATTCAATTAAACCGATTCATAGTTAATCATTTTCATTAATTATTACCCACAAGCCACAAAGTCACTTTGATATAATTATATTTAGCATGTGCAACTAATGAGTTAGTATTAGTAAGTTGAATGTAATGAATAAAATGATTTCATTTGAAGTGGCAGAGGGTCGGTTATGTCTGCCGCAGAACCGACCACCTCTGGGGTAAACGAGTTTTTGAGTAGAAACCACGGAGCAAACGAGTTCTTGAGTAGAAACCACGGACCAAACGTAGCGTGGGACGCCCTTAGACTAGGTGGAGTGACTATCTCTGTAAGGTGGCTGGTAAAAACTGGATGATATCATCATCCAGCTCAATGGCGTGCTTTGGGAGAGGCCTATGTCCAGCAGTGGACTAAAATAGGATGATGATGATGATTGTAGTCATATTAAATTTGTTAAAAATGTTTTTTTTAGTAATCAAAGGCCTTCAAGATGTCGTCACATGGAGGACAAGGGAGCTTCATTGCCCTTCATGTGACAACAGGCAAATTGAGATCAAGCATATGCCTATGTTGAAATAAAATCGACCTACACTTACTTTATAATATTATAAAGCTGAAGAGTATGGTTAAACGCACTAATCTCAGGGACTACTGGTCCGATTTAAAAATTCTTGCACTAATAGATAAGTCTATTTATTAAAAAAGGCTATAGGCTACTTTTTAGCCCAGTCACGCGGGCGGAAACCTAGTTAATCATGACAGGCTTTAAATCACAGCAGAATAATAAAAATTTCAAACGTTTGTAAAGCCTAAAATTGAAATACAGTATTGAAGTAAATCTGTCGCACAATGCTGACAGCCGTACATATAAAAATAATCCAAAATTACGTTTGATCGTTTAATTTTTAGCTTTTCTTTTAGCTGGCGACCGGGGCGGCGGTGGTTCAGACTTCTTGCTCTGGAAATCATAAAAAAAAACATTAATTAATAATAATATTCTCGGAAATTACACACGGCTATCTGATTTCATACTAAACAAAGCTTGTAACATGGAAACCAGATAACTGACTCTACTTAAACTACTTTTCTTTAGTAAATATATACACTTATAATAGATAATTACACCGGCTCAAGACCAACAGAATCGAAACCACGACCTGCGGCGTGAAAAGCAAGGCGTCTTACCGACCACGCCACCGGCCCGTCAATTAAATTTATTTATAAATTCTCGTGTAATAGACCACCTCACATCAACGAATTTTTAAAACCTACACAAAAAAGGTCGTAGTGCAGCCCCAAAATCTCACATATCTTCTTTAGGCCCAGTTGCACGTTCTTGGGTTAACTGAATTTACTCTGAGTTAACTGCTAACTCAGGGTTAAATAATAATTCTTAAGACACCATCAAGAGTTAAGAATAAACTTAGGGTTAATTTTCTACCCTAACCCTTTAGTGACCTAACAAAAAATAAAATAAATAAAATGTCATTTATTTCAGGATAAAATTAAAATTGATCAATTTCATATTAAAATTGATTACAATGCTAATTTTTTTTTTTTAAATATAAAATTTAATTACATATAAATTTTTTAAATATAATATTAAATAAAATAATATCGCTGGGCACGGGTTTGTGGATGTCATACATCCTCGAATGATTAGTTCTTAGACGTGCTTGTTTCCTCACGATGTTTTCATTCAATCTAAAATTCTAACTAACCCCGAGTTTACAAACTCCGTATATATTTAATTAACCCGGGTATTTCGTGCAAGTGGGCCTAAATACAGGGTGAACCGGAAAGGCTATAATAATATATGCCATAAATTCGCCGTTGCAAATACACATCGTGAAAAATAAATAAATTTCAGCCATAAGCAGTAGTATTGTGATGTTTATATTATAATAAATCGATTGAAAAAAAGGAGACTAGCCCCTAAATAATAAAAATGTTATTTTTCAATTTCTTTTCTTAGACTTACTAACTTTTAAAGCTTAGTAATTTTTGCTAAAATTTGGCATACCATAAATGTTATCAAAACAAAATCTTTATCTTTAAAGTTTGCTAGGGTACTTGGTATTATAAAATTAAACATAGTGCAAGAAAAAAAATGTTTTGAGCGATTTCAACTTTTCAGTTAGAAATTTTAATCCATAAAAAATCTTCGGCGTACAATACCTTGGCACGCGCGCTGTTTGTATGAATGCAAATAATTTTATATCTTTAAAACGATAGCTTATATGAAAAAATATTAGCAAATATTCATGGAATATTGTATTAAACAACCACTTAAATTTTGAATTTACTAACACTTGTATATAAGAATAAACTGACAGACATATAAACGCACAGCTTAAACCACTGGGCCTAGAGACTCCTACATAGGTTCCGTATGAGTTCTGGGGGTGCATTATGAAAGGATTTATTCAATACTCACTAAGGGGTTGAAACTGAAGCGTGAGCTAGTTTATAATTGGTAGTTATCTAGCACGGGATAATCAGAAAACTTTGAATAATTTTGTACTCTTTATATATTATCTATAATTTTATAACTATTTTCAACCATATTATATGTATTGAAATAAAACTATTTTATAACGGATTTTATCGCGGTTAAATTTAGATTTTAAATCGCGGAATAAAAAAAAAAATAAAAAAAAAAACAGTTTTATTTCAATGTGTGATATTCGCGTAAATTTAAGAAAATACCTTATTAAGTGTACTATTAAATTTGCGCTCTCTAAAGCTACCCAGGGTCCTTATGCAAAGTTACAACGAAAGATCGAAAACATCATTATGTATGGGATTTCGAATTTCAGGAAATTCACGTGACGCTGTTTTTATTTAGGATTGCCAAGTTATTATATTTTTACCCGACTGCGCTATGGTTATTCGAGTTTATGTATGTATGTATATTTCTTTGGCACGCTCTAGAGCCTAAACAGCTTGTCGCTGGAGCTTGAGAGGTATCATTAGATCCGTCTTAGTCGTGAGAGTGACATTGGGTACATCTAAATTATGAAAAAAAAATAGAACTATTCACGCCAAATTAGTTCTCCACTCAATTATCAGATGGAGATGCAGTCGGGTTTTTGATTTTTTAAATTATCTTGCTTGATCACAAAGTAGACGTTTAAGAATACGGGTAACCAAGTTAAAAACGTACATAGGGGTGACGTCACACAGCAGCTCAATATATCGGCTTTATATTTTAAATACATACGCAAAAAGAATTACTAACGTCTCTTGACCGCTTTGCTCGTGGCTCTCCGGCCTCCTGCTTATCCTCTTTCGCAATTTCTTTTGCACTCTTGCCATCTTCTTTATCTGATTTCTTCTCTTCTGTAGCTTCTTTTCCTTTTGCTTCTGCTTCTGTCGTATCTTTTGAAGGTTCAGATACATCAGGATTGTCGGGGGTAGTTGAATTTTCAACTGAATTTGATTCTTCTGCTGGTTTTTCTGTTTGTTCTTCTGTGTTGTTAACTGTCGTGTTGTTAGTGACTGTTTCGGTAGCGGTTGTGTCATTAGGGGTTTTGTCGTTAGGAATATTGTCGTTTGTACTTGCGTCGTCAGGGGTTTTGTCGTTAGTAGTTTTATCGTTAGCAGTTGTGTCGTCAGCGGTTGTGTCGTTAGTATTTGTGTTTTCTGGTTCTTTTTCTTCTTCTTTATCTTTATTCTTGTCTTCTTGTTGTTGTTTTCTTGAAGATTGACGTTTCAGTGGAGGTTTTGTTGGTGTGCTGTTTGCTTTTTTAGATTTGGCTGTAAATAAAGAAAGTTCTTTTTTCATTTTCATAATGTTAGCGAGCCTAAGTATTCAGATATTTAAATTTTTTCAGTAATAGTCAGAAAATTTGTAATGGGTCACCCCCCTGCTCCGGAGAGACAGTTAAGCCGTCGTCGGTCTCTCACCGGTCAAACATCGGTCAGTGAGTCTCACCGGACTCTGAATGTGAATTACATTACAATACTGCCCTTTGACTGACGAGCTCTCGCATGTAATGTTACATTTCATTTCATTCATATATATGTATCTGAAATGTTACATGTCTGTATTACCCAAAGGTGTAGGTAGAGGAACAAACATAATTGTCGCATATCCCTGGCTACCATCGTACAAGCTTCGCTTAGTTTGGGAGCCAAAGATAGTACAATATTATTACTGTGTACTTGCATCAATAAAGATTTTTATTTATATATGCGACAGGGGCAGTTAAAATCATAAGGCAGGGGTAATTTCAGTGCTTTTGATAACATAAACTTTTTAACGTAACCTTATAACTCTTGTTTGACATAACTCTCAGGCATTCGACATGACCTCTATCGGTCGGGTCAGCTAATAGAACATAACAATAGAAAAAAAGAGAAAAAAAAAACATTCGTTTGATAAAGACAGAACACTCAGAATCAAATGAAAAGAGAAAAAACAAAGAGTAAGTGTGACCCATCAGTCAAACATGGACATGCTCAGTAAACGCTGTGAGTACCTACTAGAGGCGACCCACAGCACTGATGTTCAACAATGTCCATATATTATTCTTAATATATTTAAAATACTAGTCTTACTATATAACCCGCGCCATCTACGAAACGCCATTAGTCAGAAACGAATCTAATATGGCAGCTTGCACTTGTAATGATAGTTTGGACCGTCAGCAAAACAAAGTAGTCAGATATTTTTAATATAGACCTTGGTTGTTTTAAAGTAAATAAAGATATGTACCTATTTAAAAAGCCAACCAAGTGCTGTAATGACTTTGAAAACAGCGGATTCTATATTTTTCTTGACCGTATAAAACCTAATGCCTAATACTGAAAACATAGTTAAAATAGAACATTATTTTTTTGTGTGCTGTACCGACGTGTGTGACTAAAGACAGCAATAATGTGCGAATAAGAGAGAATGATTATTCACGCCATTTTAGAATCATATTTTTATGGGCGCGGGATATATATATACGCCCGTATTAATAAACGTCTTATAAGCTCATTATAGCTAAAATAGGTTTATAATAAAAGAAGAAACTGACTGACTGACATATCAACGCAGAGCCCAAACCGGTGGGTCTGGAGACTCCAAATTTGGCACATAGGTTCCTTATGGGGTCTAGGGGTGGTAAGAAAGGATTTTTCAAAACTCACCCTTTAAGGGGGTGAAACGGGGTTTTAAACTTTGTATGGAGAAACAAGATTAGTGAGATCAATTGCGCGGGCGAAGCCGCGGGCGGAAGCTAGTAGGTTTATAATTAATTTTGTCTTTGTCTGTCATCTTGATATTTTTTAACTAGTAAGAAAGAGAAAAAGACCATTTTAACTACAGAGGCTTATAAGATTTTTATGAACACGACCAATAAAATACTATGCTCACTGTACCTGGCGCTTTTTTCTTCTGTGCGGGTTCTTCATCAGCTTTATCATTTTGTACATCAGCAGCGTTCGTTTCCTCGTTGTTTGCAGCTTCTATAGCGGTTTTCATTGTGTGTGATGTTGGTACCAACATTTCTGTAGATAACTCTGAATTAAAAATGGAATAACCCACAAATTTTAGTAACTTATATCGCTATAACGAAATTATGTTTAACTGCGTAGGCGGCTAACCGCTTTTTCAATCTAACATGCAAAATTTCAAGCGGTCGCATCACTTCGACCCTTTTTTTTAGCCTCCCACAGCTGGGCACGTGTCTTCTCGAGTTGAGAGAGTTTAGGCCCTAATCCGCACACGCTGACCAAGTGCGGGTTGGTAGATGTCACATGTCCTCATGATTAGTTCTTAGACATGCCGGTTTCTTCACGATGTTTTCCTTCACCGATATTGAGCGGCGGAGATGAAACAATTCACACAAAGACGACACGACTGGGAACCAAACCCGCGACCTTATATTTCTAAGGCGAGGCCCGTACCGCTGCGTCACCGCTGCTACAGATTGAACAGGTTGCATATCAAACTGTAAAAGCGGTTAAACGCTTAAATGTGCTACACGATATAATTTTTTTTATTAAGAACTATATCAATTAAAATTTCTCATAAAAACAGCATCAAAATCGGTCCATCCATTCAGGCGTAACGTAGCAACAGGACTTGTACACAGCTACACGTGTCAACCTTATAACACTTTCACTGGTCGTGTCGGTAAAACCGTCTCACTGGACTCGGATAGTGAAGGGAATAGAGTATGCACTTGTGTTTACGCACACTCTTGCGCACTAAAATATCTCCTGCGCACCTTTTTTAAAGTTATACTTCTTTGGGCCCATTATGAAAAAAATATAGTGAAATTTTAAGTAGCCCGCGCTTCAGGGTGACACAAAACCACTCATTAAGTCTCGAATAAAGCTACCAACAAAACAGAAATGGAATCTCTATTAGTCCCGCATGTTAGCACGCTCGTTCCCCTGATTACTGTATTCATATTCAAAGTCAAGATCAAAATATGCCCTTTTTTGAGATGCGAGTCTACATCTACATAAAAATAGTCCAACTGTCTGAACTGTCAACTACTGAGAAACTGCCAACTGCCTTTTCAAATTTAAACTGAAGGTTATGGACTGTGACGACTATAGTTTTCCAGTCCTTTTATTGTAATTATTTGCATGCCATTAAAAATTATTTTTAATGATGCCAAGGAAGTATAACTACTCACACACGTACAAGTACACGCACCGTGGGAAAATGCTTGACGCATGCTCTCTTCCCGAATGGGCACAGGGCGAGGGGTATGTGGGATTCCCGTTGTCAGCCTAGGCGAGCAAGTCCCTGCAGAGTCTCCAGTTCCAAGCGTCCGGCCCACAACCGGTTTACTCACTAAAACCCCCCACGGTGCTTCGTCCCGAACGTATACGCCGGGGGCCACGGAAACCACATGTGACACAGCCGCGACCCACCATCTCCTACATACCTAGCTTAGACTAGCTACTGTGGCCGGAAAAACGGCTAGGAGTGTATTAAAGGTATTAAAATAGTCATTGCTTACCAAGCGGTTCGTGTATCATTTCCAATAGTTCGTCTGCGTTCAGCTTAGCGGTGGCTTTCTTGAACTGCAACACTCGCTCAGTGAAGAACTCCCAGAAGGAAAGCCCTTCTGGTGTCACGAACAACTCCTGATAAATAAATATTAATATCATACAACAGTATTTTTATTGAGGTGATGCAGCAGCGAAAGCACAGCGGTACGGGCCTCGCCTTAGAAATATAAGTCGCAGGGTTCGATTTCCAGTCGTAACAATTCACACATCTTTGTGTGAATTGTTACATTCTAACGAGTTACATACAAAATACAAAATCGTAGCTTTCTATAGACAAACGCTGAATAGATGTGCGTAGTACCTAAAAACTAATAATTCGAGGACTTGTGACATCCACCAACCCGCGCTCAATACATATAAGATTAAGACCTCAACTCATATGATAGTTGATAGAAGACCCGTGTAGTTGACTATTTAGTGAGCATACCTTCATATTCTTGTACAAAGTGTCCGCTTGCTTGCGTATTCTATGCGCTTGTTTGCTGAACACAAGCGCTGCGCTCTCGGTCAGTTCCCATGACGGCGTGTTACCGACGTACGCACGCATACGTTTCACCGTTTCCAAACAGGTCGGGTGTTTCAACAGCATAAGCGGCTTCACTTCCAGTTCTGTGGAGATTTTAATAGCTATTAAATATGAGCGAAATAAGATTAGTATGATTAGTGAGCGGATTTGTAAGCTGAAGTGGCAGTGGGCCGGTCATTCCGCAAACGAGTTCTTGAATTGGGTACACGGAGCACAAACGTAGCGTAGGACGTCCTCAGACTAGGTGGAGTGACGATCTCAGCAGGGCGGCCGGCACGAACTGGATGAGAAAACCAATGATGTCTAGCAGAGGGCTAGAATAGGTTGATGATAACGAAGAACGCAACATAAATAATCACAGTCTTCTTCATAAAAATCTTATAAGCTTCTATAGTCAAAACGGATTTCGTAGTTTTCTTTCTCATCACGACATAATAGAAACACTCACTTCCAGTTTTATTTGAATGATTTTGGCTTAGAACCTGGAACCTTGTTATTTAGCGAACAAACACACTTACCACAGAACCAGTGGTGTTAGAAAGGTGTCCCATAACTTACCCATAAAATCATCTAAAAGCTTCAAGCACATTTCAGTGTCCGCCTTTTCCAGACAAAGACAGGTCTTAATCTTAGCATCCAATTCTATTAACTTCATTTCAGTCTTCAAAAACTGTACACGGGACTTCTTTTCTTCTGTAAAATAAAATAAAAAACTTTACTTTAATTTAAATCTTACGGCTCATTCACACGGGATCCGTCATTGTCGATGTGTCAAAAAACATTACACGTCATCATGACGGATGTACGTTCACGGTATCGTTTAAGACATTTATTTTCCCAAAAGATTTAACTGAAATCACTCACTGAGAAAATACAATCACACTTCACCTCAACCCTTATTTGTGTCCCACTACTGGGCACGGGTCTTCTTTCAACTATCTTACAAGTTGAGAGTTTAGGCTTTGATGCACACACGCTGGCCAACTGCGAGTTCGCCATGCCGGCTTCCTCACGATGTTTTCCTTCACCGATAATTAGCAGCGGGGATAAAACAAGAAAATACGATACTACATAGTATGTAAGACTATACATCGAAGCCGGTCTGGCCTAACTAGGAACTAACATGAGTGAATCACATAAAATATATGTATTTAGTTTTTTATAAAAAAATAACAACTTTTTAACAGTTATTAGGCCCCAACCATTACCTGAGATTTGATAAAACACAGGTTCTTGTCAAAGAAAACCGGTTCCAACCAAGAATGATCCGCGAAGCTATTGAAATTAAAAAACATCCTAATTTTAACAGAGAAAATGGTTAGAATATACCATCAGCTTGGGACCCAGTGCTTAATTTACTTGTACCAAAACCCAAGCAAAATCAACTCAGAATTCAAGACACTATGAACTCACGTTTACTTAAATCGGAACGCAACTTAAGTAATAATGTTTGTAGGTAGTCAGTAATAATTGTGATTAATATTTTTGGACGTCAAATATCTCAGTCCACCCGTGAACATGAAGTCTGAAAATCTAAAACAAACCGCGATAAAATCCGTTAGAAAGTAGTTTTATTTCAATGTGTGATATTCGCGTAAATCTAAGACAATCCACATCTTAAGTAAATTTTATTAGATTGCTTTTTTTAGCGACATAATATCAAGTTCGAGACATGTCTAAAGCGCGAGAACCGGGCTCCTATATAGATTGATGTACCTGTTTCTCTCTCCTTGTCTAATGTAGCTTTCTCTTCATCAGTCAAGTTAAGGTCTGTCACCAACTGCGCCAGCACCGACTGAGACGTTATGTGACCTTTCTCTGGAAACAACAAAAAAAAAACTATTTTTTATACATTAAATTGGCAAAAAATCTTAAATATTAACTTCCACTTATAACTATTGGTCACACAGTATTTTCGTTTACAGCTTAAAGTGCGAAAACGAATGCCGTGAACTTAAAGGAAACACGGGAGGTGTTATACGCAAATAAAATTGTACTAAATTGTATCTATCTAGTTTTTGGGGGAGGCGAGTTAACTGTACAGCACACATGTAAAAATTAGCATTACTATTGGGGTCGGCTCCCAGTCTAACCTGATGCGGCTAGCTACCAGAATTATACGAGCGACTGCCATCTAACCTCGAAACCCATAGGGAACCAGTAGCCAAGATGGTTAGACCAGGTGTCAGATTATATTGGCTTCTGACTACATGTAACAATATATGTGTTAGATGACAACCGGGACCTACGACTTAACGTGCTCTCCGAGGCAAGGAAGGTGGTCCCTCAACCAACCAGAAACCGAAACAAATTTTTGTTGCTACACAAATATTGTCCGGGGCGGGAATAGAACCCCCGACCTCCCGGGCACGGTATAGCCCGACTACCGAGGTCGTCGAAGCGTCTTTACTTACATTCTTTACAAATGCACACTTAAATAAAAGCTACACACAAACACCAAACATGAACAGTTTGTGCATACAAACTGTTGACTTGATTTAAGTAGAAAAGAATGTACCTACCTACCTAAGTAAAGTCACGCGCCACAAATTAACTTAAAACGCCACTGTTTTCGTCCGTTCGTTGAAGAAAATATGTTTGTAACTAAATATTTGACTCAAAACTCCCATATTAACTACTCAAAATGTAGTAAGACACACACATTCTCATTTAGATGTAATTAAATTTTCAAAGCACGAATTGACAAACGTAGCGTAGGACGCCCCCAGACTAGGTGGAGTGACGATCTCAGCAGGGCGGCCGGCAAGAACTGGATGAGAAAAGCCGCGAATCGTGCTCAGTGGCGCACTTTAGGAGAGGCCTATGTCCAGCAGTGGACTAGAATAGGCTGATGATGATGATGATGAAATTTTCAAACAACGTTTTCGCCCACAGTACTAAAAAAATGTGAAGTTGTTGCGCATTCCAGTCTAAGATGGCGGATTTCCAGTCCTATTCTTATTTGAAACGCATTGTAAACAGAACTAACCTAGCTGTGTTTTGAGTGTGAGAGCGTTGGCAGCGGCTTGTTTGTCCCACTGGAGACGAGCAGCATCATTCTTAAAGCTGGTTGGCTTCGATTGGAACAGCTTGATCCCGACGTAATTCCCAGATGGTAAGTATGCAATCAATATGTTTTCCTTCTCTAAATCATCTGTGAACAATGTAAATTATTATATTATATTATATTATATATTATATTATATGTATAGTATATACCAGTTATCTGGTTTCCATAACACAAGCTCTGCTTAGCTTGGGACCAGAAGACTGTGTGTGTTAACGTCCCAAAAATATTTATTAAAAAAAAAAAATTTAGAAATTATCTTTTTTAGATTTACCCGAATATTACAGATTGAAATGAAACCATTTTTTAACGGATTTTATCGCGGTTTATTATAGATTTTAGATCCCGACGTTCCAGTCTTTTCAGACTGCATGGTATGGATGAGGGTAGTCTCATGGAAGATATTTACTATTGATACAGATATTTCTGTCACCCGTGCGCCGTCACAGCTGTGCGCTTGATAGGGCCACTGACCGCTAATATCACGCCGATTGTTAAAAAAAATACAAAAATGTATAGAACAATTTATGGGAATGTGTTCAATTACTGTTCCAGACACAACAAAAAAATTGCGCCATGGTTAAAAAGTTTTCCTATAGTTTCCAACCATATGGAGACTTTCATTTCCACACGTAATCAATACATCACCGTGAAGCACATCATCAAATTTTTATTTTCAACCTGCGATAGGCTGGCGCTTGACTACAACTTGCCTGATGTTAAGCAATGATGTAGTTCATGATGGAACGCGCCAGCCTAGTATACAGATTCACTCGTGATTACGAATGATTATCGGTGAGAAGGTGGCAGTGGAATGAGACTCGAATATGATTAGTAACCATAGAGGCGCAACAATTCCGACCCACCCACATAAATGGTGTCATCTGACATCGCTCGAGAAGACGGCAAGGCCACTTGGCGGTGCGGATTTGTCTGGAGGATGGTCACTAATCACCCGGGGACCACGTTTGGAGATCCAGATCAAAGGTGCACTGCCACGGACTAAGGTGACTCAGCCCCATAAGACGGCTTACTACAGTAAAGTCTGACACCTTCTCTTTATGGTGTCACCAGACATCGCAAGGCCGCTTAGCGGAGCGGCTTAATTTTAATATAATTAAAAAACTGATCTTGTGTGCCACGTGGCTTTAGTCTACATTATTATTAAGTCAGTAAGTAACAAGCTGTAGTTTCCAGTCAGATTACACGTTATCTAACTGTAAATGCCAATTCACTTCAGGTTCAAAACCCATTCGATTAACTGTCGGGCCGGTGACGTGTTCGGTAAGATGCTTGCTTTTCACGCCGCAGGTCGTGGGGTTCGATTCCCACCCGAGACAAACATTTGTTTAAACACGTCTGTTTGTCTTGTGTCTGGGTGTAATTATCTATAATTAAGTATATATTTACAAAAAAAAGTATTTGTAGTATATTACCAGTTATCTGGTTTCCATAGTACAAGCTCTGCTTAGTTTGGGATCAGATGACCGTGTGTGTTAATGTCACACTATAATATTATTATTCCTATAGTATATAATCATTAATTACCATCACCGAGGAACTCATCATTGCTAAACAAAAAACTACACTCGCCCCAGCTACTGATCCTGCGCAACACGGGGCTTTTACCTTGTATAGATTATTATTTAATCAGTGCCAACTCACACAACATGACAAGATAACGTTTTATCTGACTGTAAATACCAATTCACAAGTTCATAACCCATTCGATAATCTCAAAGATTAATAGGTCAACATTTTAGTATAAATACCAGGAATACTAAAAACAAACTACATACTACATATTCATTTCAATTCTACAACCGCCATGTTCCGTATTATTTGCTTAATCGCTGTAACCGTCCATTTCGGGACAGTCTACAGCAGAGACATTATTATCAACAGTGGAAAGAAAACTTGGAACATTGAAATTGAGTCGTGCGAAGCTCAAGGAAGACGGGATATTGAACTAGATTTCGGCCTAGGTTTTCCATCAGAATACAAAGTGAAATACGAGGATATAACTGGAAATTCTACCGTCATCGCTTATGGAGATATAGAATTGTCTACTCAAGCAGGCACGGAGAAGAAGCAGGAGTTGAAATTAACTGACTATTCGGAGACGTCTGATCAAAAAACATTTTTGGGAGTGTTCAAATCTGCTAGCATTCCTGGAGGGCAAGTGGCGGAGAGTGAACTTACTTTTACTTATAATAAAGATGGCGGATTCGGCCTGTTGAGCAGAGCATACGCTGTGTCATTGAGTAAAGATTACACAAAATGCGCTATAGTCAAAGCGGATATTAAGGATGTGAAGATTATTTTGTAACTACCTACTAAGAAGGAATTGTTAAAGATGATTTTATTTTTTTGATTGACTTTTATAACATAATTGGATGTAAATTTTGGTAATAAATGATGTCATGTCATTGCATTAAAAAGAATATCACTTTTGTTGTAGTTTAAAAAATACCTAGTCGATCGAGATGAGGTCGTTGTTTTTTTAACTTATCTTAATATATATATTTCTTGTGTGCGTGTGTATGTGACTGAACTCCTCCTAAACGACTGGACCGATTTTGATGAAATTTTTTGTGTGTGTTCAATGGGATCTGGGAATGGTTTAGATTCACAATTTTGCGCGGTACGAAGTTCGCTGGGGCAGCTAGTTATTATATAAGAAGGCAACAAGATAACTTAGGTATTTCTTGGAATTTAAACCGGAGACCTGTATATCGACAACATTTTCCAAGAAAACCTTAGTGTCTAGTAAATATAACAAAACTGACCTTATGACATATCGGCGCACGGTCCAAACCGCTGGGTCTAGAGACTCAAAATTTGGGACATAGGTTCCGTATGACGTCTAGAGGTGCACTAAGAAAGGATTTTTCAAAACTCTCCCCTTGAGAGAGTGAAACGGGTACCAACAAGCCGCGTGCGGAAGCTAGTGTCAAATAAAAGTATTTTTTTGTAGTGTTTTTAGACGTTTAAACACGTGCATAGCCAGGTTTCATAAACAATAAACGTAACTAAATCTTTTTTTTTATTTTGTAATAGGCTGGCGTTTGACTACATCATGCCTGATGTTAAGCAATGATTTAGTTTACGATTGAACGCGCATGCTCTATATACAGATTCATTCGTGATTACGAATGATTTTCGAACTATGAACTTCTGTAATAAAACAATTTGACATAATTTTAAGATTTTGGTATTTCAAATAAGTATTAGTCAAACGACCATTAGGTATTTTGAACGTAGGTTATTTGATGTTATGTATTTTAAGTTTAGACATTCAAATACGTACCCGTCGGAAAGGTAGATAGAATCATATCTGACTATCTGTCCAACTGCGGCTCCGCGCGATTATGACGGCTATCACGCCAAGCTATTAACCTTTTTTGGCGCAGTCGGATAAAAACTATATCTATTCTATATCCTTCCCCGGGACACAAACTATCTCCATACCAAATTACATCCAAATCGGTTCGTCGGTCGTTACTTTCATATTTATTATTAGTTTATTAGTAAGGATTGGGTTGTGTGTGGGCAATAGGAACTTATGTACTACTAACTACTATGTTATAGATAAATAATCTTGTCCTATGTGGGAATCGAACCCACGACCTCCGGCTTAGCAGTCAAGTGTCACTAACCACTTCGCGAAGTGTCCACAGTCAGATGACATAAGTGCTTACAGAGAAATAAGGTTATTAATACCTATTCCAAGTAAAAATGCAGTTATTTAATACATTCCTACATTTCATGTCAATCTCTCAGTATAAACACATGAGGTGTTTTTTATCATAAACAGTTCAGTAAACGTATACGTACTATCTATAGGCCGACCGTTTAACTCGCGTATCGCCATCTGAGGTACAAAGTCATAAAAAACATTAATTAAATCTCTTAAAGAACTATTTAACCACAGATAAAAGTAATGTTCAATTCAATGTAAAACTATTCGTCACTAATATCCATATCGCTTGAATCATCATCACTGTCTGTGCAGCTTGAGGAGTCAGAATCTTGGCGATAGGCGATACGCGAGTTAAACGGTCGGCCTATAGACATGTTTCGTGCAATTTGCCTAGATTTTGTTGTAACAATACTCAGAGTTCAGACCAGAGAAATAATAATAATTGATAGTGGCAAGCTGATTGGACTAACACGGTAAAATAGTGTCCTGGTGATGGAAGTATTGATAACGAACTCAATTTCAACTTAGGCGTATCTTCAAAGTACAACATCTAATAAATAAAATTCTCGTGTCACAGCGATAGTTACTTTACTCCTCCAAAACGGCTTGACCGATTTTTATGAAATTTTATATGCATGTTCAGTAGGTCTGAGAATCGGCTACAATCTATTTTTCATACCCCTAAGTTTATCCACCCCTAGCATTTTTTTATATTTTTTGGGACAATTTTTTTTATTTTTTTTATAATGTGGCATTGAAAACTACATACAAGGCTACATTTTCACCCTTCGATCACCAAACTCTATTTTTGATGGCGATATTAGTCATTTAACCATTTTAAGAAACGTTTAAAAGGTGAGAAATACACGGTACGAAGTTCGCTGGGGCAGCTAGTGACATATAAAGATTTTAACGCCAATTCTACTGTTTTCGCTATTGGGAAGCCGGAGTTAGATACTCATGATGTTATAGAACAATCACTGGTACTACCATTAAATATATATTCTGAAACATCGGAGGAGAAATCTTATTTAAAAGTACATACGACTTTATAGAACTCGCTGAAGGATCAAGAAGCTGAGGTAGTACTGACGTTTACAATAAACAAAGATGGTGGATTACTTTTTTCAAGTAAAGTGCTTGTTATTAATATGTTAAAGAACAGTACCAATTGTATGGCAGCTAAAGTTATATACTTGTCATCAAAATAACATTGTGATTCGTCAATTTAAATGAAACAAAATAAAACATTTCATAACAACGAATTATTATTAATTTACGTAAATTTATGCATCTGTGCTAGAACATTATTATCTGTAGGATACATTTTGAGTACCATTCTGTACATTTCTTCCTCTTCTTGCGTCAAATCTTCAACTGCACCTAGATTTTTAATGTACTCAGAATATTTAACATTGAAACCTATATCGCCATACTCTACACTCATTGCGACAGGCTGAAAACAATCATTATTATTATTATCTTTGAACAAATTTAAAAACTCATCCCCTTCTGGTATTCTATGTGGAACATTTTCAAAATTCAAATCGCTGTCATTCATATTTTTTCTAAAACTGCTGCAGTCTAAGTTCTTATAAGTCTTGTCCAAAGAGGTTACCGAGCAAAAAGATTGATTTTTACTCTGTGAGAGATTTTTTACACTGGATATATCAGAATTCGATTCTTGGGTAAGATTTTGTAGATCATTATCATCTAGGATATTCATAGAGTTTGATATCAAACAGCCGAGCGAGCTTTTATTTTTCTTAGAACATTCTGGAAACCAGTTATCTTGTAAAGTTTCATCAAATACGTTTCCAGTTCCATCTTGGTCAAATATTGTTAAGTCATTCAAATTGGCGCCAATATCTTCAATATTGGCGCCAATATAACCAATATTTGGTGTTACAAGTTGACCTGAGGTACTAAAATCGTTATTTTCATGTATTGGCTGGTGTGTTGGTATATCATTGGTGTTTGGTTTAGACGTGGGGCCAACATTTGGAATGTTTTTCCTGACTGGTGGCACAAACTTCTTAGTTTTAGTGTTTTTCTTTTTTTTACCAAACGTTGGTACAATTTTTGCAGTAGATGTGCTAGGTTCTGAGATTTTTGACTCTACTGATTTAGATTTCTTATCTGAAAACAATCTACACTATTATTACAAAGTAACTGTCACATTTTCACGGTCAAACGCACTCTACAAATGAAATCTTATTGGAATCTCGGAATCGGCTCCAACGATTTTCATAAATTTTAGTATATAGGGGGTTTCGGGGGCGATAAATCGATCTAGCTAGGAATCATTTTTAGAAAATGTCATTTAAAAAAAACAAAACCGAGCAAATTTCGGTCATCCAGATATTTTTTGTTAGAATGAGATAAGCATGGCATCATGACTGTGTTACAGCTATAAGCAGAGGTGAATTTCACCCGCTTATCGCCATAGTTCATTACGTGCATCGGCCGTTTTGTTGCAAAATAGGAACCAATTACAATCTATCCATTATCACAAACTTTTGCAACTATCATATTATATAATAATAATAATAACCATTTATTTCAGGCTACAAGGCCCATATAAAACATAACACTATAAACAAATACAATATTAAATATTATCTAATCTAAATATGTACTATAAATTTAATATAAAATATTTTATTTTTTCCACGCTGCATCGTGAGCATGTTGCGTGGTGTCAGGTATCCGACCTCGGAAGCGCCGGAACAAAACACCTTGCAGCCGAAATTCTTCTTATGCGAAGGTGCGGCACATGTTCAGTGGGTATGCTCCCCTTTAATGCGTGTTCGCTTAGTAACCGCGAGGTACAGGGTTCGATTCCCGGGTCGAGCAAAAAGACTTTTCTATTATACTTAGAGAATCTTAGTAGCAGCTCGAAGTTTGGGACTGAACAATATCTGGCCCCTTATTACTATTGGACCAAAACATAGCCGGGGAAATGTGGTGATATTTACCTCTGCCTACACCTTCGAATGATAAAGGCGTGATGCTGCGTATGTATGTAATATTGTAAATGCGCGAATGTTTGTGACGAGATGTTTGAATGTTTGTCACTCGATCACGGAAAAACTACTGCACGGAATTAGATGAAATTTAGCACGGAGATAGGTTAGTCTGGAATAACACATACTACCCACGCAACGCTACTTTTTATCGTAATATTACGCGAACGAAGCCGCGAAGGTAAGCTAATCCTACTAAAGTTTGTAAAAATGTATGGAAGTTTGTTGCGCCTTCACGCAAAAACTATTAGACGAAATTGGATGAAATTTAGCGCAGAGATAGATAATGGTCTGGATTAACACATAGGCTATTTTAATTCCAATAAGTACCACGCGGGCGAAGCTGTGGGCGGAAGCTAGTAGTCATATAAAACATAAATTCATATTTACCTTCTATAGAACTCGCACCCAAATCGTTCATAAAACTTGTCACACAATCTTTTGACGCGAAATTATCATTGTACTGGCTAAATATTTCAATATCAACACTAAATTGACTATTGAAATCAATTAAATTATCCATTTGGTTTATATTCATTTAGTTAACTCAAACCAAACATTTGAAATGAGATAAAAAGTTTAACAATCGGCGCCAATTCAAAAATTTGAATTTGGAATATTTAAATTTTTTTAATTAGTTTTTTTATGACACTAAAGAGGTTAGTAGGCAAAGTATATTCCTTTTTCGATTTTGAAATGCCACCAAATTCAAAAAACATTCTTTTATTTTGTGCGTTGGTTGGTTAGCAGTTCTGCTATTTACTTCGCAATATTTTAATTAAAATATTTTTCTAAAGAGTATTCTGTTTATTTATTTATTTTAAACCATCAAATTAAATTAAGTCTAAATAGAAAATATACTCACCATTTAGTGGTGACAGGATAAAATTAGTTAAGACTGTCGTGTTCAGAATACGAAATGTTGTTTGGCCGGTCTAAAATAAATTTTAGCGATTTATTCGCGTATCGTGTGTAAAAAAATTAGGAGAATTGTCTGAGGTAGACTGGAGTTCTATTTTTACACAAATGTGTCACTTTTTTAAAAAAAAGTACGAGTTTTTGAAATTTGGTAACTACACCACCCTTATGTAGCTGGGGTAGGCAGCTAATAAAATGTATTAAATATCTGTATGTCTTACCTGGTTTAAATGGCTCCTTCAGGCCTTCGAGTTCAGACTGTAAAAATATTAAACCGAAATTAGTACTACATTTTCATATCAAACTGACAGCATGTTTGAACAGAGAGGACCTAGGTTCGAGTCCCGGGTCGAGGCAACACTATTCTAATATTCTTTGGAACTGTGTCTGTTGAAAGACGACAGGCTCGATCCATATTACGTATAAGAACTAAACATGGCCGACGAAAAGTGGGATACATACTTCTACTTACAACAGATACGGATTAAGTAAGCGCGGGGCCCGTAGGAAATCATATTGAGGGGGCTCTATGTAATATGGCACATATTAACAAGCGTCACTTGGATTACTTCACTTTAATATTGTACTCTGAACGGAACTACTTACTACAGCACAAGGAAGTTTTAATATTTGGAGGTTCGTACGAGTATTCGCGGGGCCCGTAGAATATGCTACTTTTGCTACACGGTTAATCCGGCACTGACCTACACCTTCGAGTAATACAGGCAATAAGTCCAGTCAAACATAGCTTTAAATTTGATCGGTGGTATATTGAAAGGAGGGATTACAGTTTAGATAACATGAATAAATTTAAAAACTGTCTAAGTTCTCTTAAATTTAATGACATTTATGAAAGCCAGGATCCTGAGGCTGCCTTTGAAAACTTTCATGATATTTTAGCCTCCTTTATAAACTTTGTTTTCCGATAGTGAGAATAAAAAAATATTTGAAAAACCGTCCAAAATGGATAAGTAAAGGATTGAGGCTTTGTTCTAAAAGAAGACGAAATTTGCTATGGATATACCGAAAAACAAAGAGTGTAGACAATAAAAATAAATTTAAGACATATTCGAACCGGCTGAAATTGATAATTAAAAAAACACAAAGGTGTCAAAATAACTATTATATTAGTACTGCTTCTAATAAATCAAAAGCTGGCTGGAATGTTATAAATAAAACTAAATCAGCAATACCAAAAGATTACATTGAACGAATTAATATTGACGGGATAATAACTACAGATCCCAGTGAAATAGCCCAGAAATTCAATGATTTCTACATTGACCAAATAAAACCATTGACATTTAATAAAATTAATAATTCTGACAACAAATTTACAAATACGTGTTTACATAATAAATCAATATTTATTAATCCCGTTACTCCTTTGGAAATTTACAAAATCATACAGTCGCTTAAAAATACTAATAGTACAGGTTTTGATGAAATATCCACAAAGGTATTGAAACATGTAAATAACATGATATGCCCCGTACTTTGCCACATATTTAATCTTTGCCTTTATCATGGTTCATTCCCTAAAGTACTTAAAAAATCTATTGTGAAGCCATTATTTAAAAAAGATGACAAAGAAAATATTTCATGTTACAGACCTATTGCGTTAATACCGGTTTTCTCTAAGGTACTTGAAAAAATTATTTACAATAATTTGTATAACTATCTAGAAAAATTTAGTCTTTTAGCTAATGAGCAAATGGGATTCCGGAGAAACAAGAATATTAATAAAGCTATCCATAACTTTTTAGAAACTGTAACTATAAATGTTGATAATAAGATACCTGTGTGCGCGTTATATATGGATTTAACCAAGGCATTCGACTACGTAGATCATAACATACTTAAACATAAATTATATGCGTATGGTATCAGGGGCAATGCATTAGATCTCATTGTATCTTATTTAAGCAAAAGGAAACAAGCCACGATGATAACAAAGTTTCATTCCCAAAAAAAACAAGAAGTTGAGTTTGTATCAGATTATAGAGAACTTACACACGGCGTACCCCAGGGAAGTGTTTTAGGGCCTTTATTATTTTTAATTTACATTAATGACTTTCCTAAAGCAGTAAATTTTCCAACGGTTCTTTTTGCGGACGATAGCACAGCAATATTTTCAAACAAAAATTATAAAGCATTGGAAAAAGACATAAATAGTACATTAACACATATTGTAAATTGGCTTACATCAAATAATCTTCTCATTAACTTAGAAAAGACAAATTATATGATGTTTAGAAATAGAGCAAAACCAGCTATAGATTTAAATATTACCTATTCTGAGAAAAAAATTAATGAAGTAGAAGTGACCAGGTTCCTAGGTTTAAACGTCGACTGTAATCTAAATTGGAAAGCGCATGTAGAATCTGTATGCGCTAAATTAAATTCGTTTTCATATATGCTATATATGCTGACAAAGGTTGTCAACCATTCCACTGTTATAACTGCCTATCATGCATATGTGTCATCTACGCTGCGGTACGGAATAATATTTTGGGGTAACTCGATGGAATGGGAATCCGTCTTTAAAGGACAGAAAAAATGTATCCGCTCTATTTATAAACTTAAACAAACAGAAAGTTGTAAACCGTATTTTAAAAAAAATCTAATTTTGACATTACCGTGTCTTTACATCTACGAGGTAGCGATATTTGTCAAGAGCAACATTCAAATGTATGGTAAATTGAAAAGCGCTAGATATAAAAATAAAATTCAGAGTACGTCCTGTAAATCAGCTTTAATGAACAATAGTATATATTGTATGACATCCAGGATATATAACAAATTGCCCTGTGTTATTTCAGAAATCAACAATCTTCATTTGTTCAAGGCAAAGCTTAAGGCATTTCTTACTGACAAAGTGTTTTACAGTGTCAAAGAGTTTTTAGAAGGGAATCCATATGGCAAATGACTAAATTGATCTTAGTTGGTATATTGACTATAGTACCTATTAGGTACTTAATTAAAATTTGACTGTATATTTATTGTTTCGTGAACTTTTGACATTATATTTAATTATTGACATTTTTTCTTCGAATTATAATTATGTTTTAATTCTTAATCTATGTGACATCAATATTATTGTTATTTTATCAATTAAAATTGCGCCCTATTATAATTGCATGCCCATGTAATGGCAAAATATGGAGATCAGTATTATAAATGTAAACACCATTAATGTAAATACCCATGTTTGCAATGAAATAAATGAATTATGAATTATGAATTATGGAAATTGTGGCCGACGAACATCTCCATCTATACAAGTTATGAATAAACAAGCGCATCAAAATCAGCCCATCTGTTTAGACGCTATGAGGTAACAAACTTGTACACAGATATACAAGTCAAACTTAAAACACCCCTTCATTTTGTCGGAGGTTAAAAATATACCCACGTATTCATAAACGTCTATATACACATTATAGCTAAAATAGGTTTATAATTTTGTCTTTGTCTGTTAGCTTGACATTTATACTAGTAAGAAAGAGACAAAGTCCTTTTATAAATAAGGCTGAAAGAGGTTAAATTAATTGTTTCCTCACCGGTAGAACAGTATTGAACTGTTTGATGTTTTTATCATTTTTCTCTTTTGATTCTGTCTTTTCCTTATCAGCTGTTGGTGAACCGCCGCGTCGTTTCTTCGGCGCAGGCGACGGTAATGTTGCGTTTTCTTCTGTCTGCTCATCTGCGTACCTGTAGAAATATATTTATTTATAAAAATTGCGCCGCGTGATTCCAGTTTCACACCCCAGGGCCTTCGGGTCTTCTCTCAACTATTTTACAAGTAGAAAGAGTTTAAGCTTTAATCCACACACGCTGGCCAAGTGTGGGTTGGTGGATGTCACATGTCCTCGAATGATTAGTTTTTAGACATGCCGGTTTCCTCACGATATTTTCCTTAGCCGATATTGAGCAGAGGCAAGGAAACAATTCACACACAGATGTGTGGACACGATCGGGAATCGAATCCGCGACCTTATATTTCTAAGGCGAGGCCCGTACCACAACGCCACCGCTGCACCGCTACTGGGAATTTATAATAATGAAGTATAATTAATTAATTAAATTAAATAATTAGCTCATTTTAATTAAGCGCGTAACATTCGCGTGCTAAAACTAATGTGAACGCGAATTAATCCATTCCTAGTATGCACTATTAGGTATGTATGTATGTATGTCTTAATCGCAAACACAGTTCAAACCTCCAAAACTGCGTTTCGGCAGAGACAATCACTTTATGGACTGGTGAAAACAAGATGTGTAATTTTAACAACAATCTTGCCAATTACAATCCAATTATTATCTTATTACCCCCGTATTCAATCCCCGTAATCGTTTTATAAGCTCACTAGCGACCCGCCCCTGCTTCGCACGGGCGCAATGCTGATACTAAATATATTGAGGTACAAATATCGGCACGAAAGTCTAGCGCTGACCGTTCTTGCGCAGAAGTCGAAAATTCGCTCATTGGCTCTCCAGTCGAGCTTTGGTCCCTGCACTCCTACGACGCTCCGCTCAATTCTGGTGTACATTCGCGCTCAACAATTTATTGTTATCGCAGTTAATTATTTGTTAAGTTTATGAAAATATTTTCATTAATATATACTATTATTAAAATTATTAGTATTTAATATTTATGTAACACTAGCTTCCGCCCGCAGCTTCGCCCGCGAAATTGATCTCACTAATCTTGTTTCTCCATACAAACTTTGGAACCCCGTTTCACTTTTCAGTTTTGAAAAATCCTTTCTTAGTGCACCCCTAGACCCCATAAGGAACTTATGTGCCAAATTTGGAGTCTCCAGACCCAGCGGTTTGGGCTCTGCGTTGATATGTCAGTCAGTCAGTTTCTTCTTTCATATATTTAGATGTAATAGGTACCTATCATTATTGGTGATGGTTTTTAATTGAATTTCTTTGTTAAGTTTGGTTATCCATTCAAGAATATAATAAATTGGTAGAGTAATAAATGTGTGCGCGGTAGTACACATGCGCAGCTATCCCGTGCGTACTTCGTTCAGCGCTAGACATACGTGAATTTTTATGAATAAGACTGTTAGTATCTCACTTCTTGTAATATTAAAATATTATAAATTCGAAAGAGCAGCGTTGGCTCAGCGGTACGGGCCTAGCCTTAGAAATATCGTGGGTACGATTCCCAGTCGTGTCCACACATCTCTGTGTGAATTGTTTCCTAACCTCCGCTGAATATCGGTGAAGGGAAACACTGTGAGGAAACCGGCATGTCTAAGAACTAATTATTGTGAACATGTGAAATCCACCAACTCGCACTTGGCTAACGTGTGCGGATTAAGGCCTAAACTCTTTCAACTTGTAAAGTTGACAGAAGACCCGTGCCCAGCAGTGGGACACTAAAAAGGGTTGAGGGGATAGATAAAAACTAATTAAAATAATGATCATGACGAGAGTTAAACATGAAATCGAACTTCGAAGAGATAAATACCGGAAAAGAAAATGAAATGAAAATGAATCTCCCTATAAGCCATATCTCTTTGTTTTGGGGTTAATTTTTTTAAAGTACCTACCTCTTTGGCCGTATCTTCCTGCCACTCCTGCTCACTATTTCTTCCTCTTTCTTCTCCTCGTCTTCTTCTTTCTCTGCTTCTTTCTTACCCTTCCCTCGGGGAGTCTTTGGTTCTTTAGCCGGCTTGGCGGGAGTTTCTTTAGGTTTGGGGTCCGGCTTGCCTTTTTTGGCTGGTTTTTGCTGTAAATAATAATAATTCTGATATATAATAATAATAACAACATTCACACACTGATATTCCCACATATTATTTTACATCCCGATAGCTACAATTACGAGTGAAGAGATATTTACTGTAATTTACTGTATCGGCTTCGGCCGTGGTTAGTGACCACCCACCAGACAAAGCCGCACCGCCAAGCGGTTGCCATATTCCGGTGCGATGTCTGGTGACACAATGCAGAGAGGGTGGGTCGGATTTGTTGCTCCTTTAAGGTTTCTAACCTTAAGGAGGCTCATTCCACTGCCACCTCACCGATAATCATTCGTAATCAAGAGTGAATCGGTACACTGGGCTGGCGCGTTCCATCGTAGACTACATCATTGCTTAACATCAGGCAAGTTGTAGTCAAGCGCCAGCCTATCGAAGAATAAATAAGCGCGTTTGTTGACCACAACGAAACGCAAACCTTTCACTTCACTTCAAATCTATTTTACCGACTGCTGGGCACAGGTATTCTCTCAACTAAGTTACGAGTTGAGACAGTTTAAATAATTAATTCAAGTTGGTGGTTGTCACATCCTTGAATGATTACTTCTTAGGCATAACGGTTTCCTTATGATATTTTCCTTCGCTGATATTGAGACAATTCACACAAAAATGTTTGAGCAAGACTTGAGTTCGAACCCACGACCTTACATTTCATAGGCAAGGCCGATACTACAGTGTTGACAGGAGAAGTCAGTGATCACGCCCAGGACCAACAGTTTAAAAGTTACAGTTTAATCATCTTGTTCATTTACCTTTCCCTCATCAATAACTAGAGCGCCAGTGTCATCAGAATCTTCAACGGTTTCATTCGCTGGTGTTTCATTCAGAGTTGTCTGGAAAAGACATATTATTATTTAATTAAAGGAGATGTACAAAAAATGTATAGAGCTTGGGATTAAAATAATTGTAAAGGAGAGGTCAAAAGTGGGATAGAATTTTGAACACCAATGTGATATACCTCATTGGAAGGCTTATTTAATAAGCTGTTAGAATTTAACTAAACACGAATTTTAGGAGCACCCATTTTTGTAAAAATCTAAAAAATGTAATAGAGAAACAAAACGCACATTACCTTTAATTATCCGTTTCCTAAGCAGTATAAATATTGCAATCACGTCAATAATCGCATTCTATTAGAGTACTTTTTTCTTGTAATATTGCTCTAGCTGTAGTTTAATGTAATTATGACGAAAAATATTTGTTATCTTATTAGTGGAATAACAAAACGCGTCGAAAAAAATATAATTACGGGAAACGTCATGATGTCATTGTCATTGATCAGTTTGATTGACAGCGTTCTAAATAATTTTAATTTTTTTGGTTGCTCAATTGTCATTTGGCCATGGGGTTGCCAATTGCAATAATCATAATATTGCATTAAGGATTCTTATTTTCAATTTCGATTTTCAAAAAAACGGGAGGGTGTAAAATTATTTTAAATACACCAAAAAATTTAATTAATTATGCTCTATTAACCTAAGTAACTCAGATTGCTGTTCAAATTTACAATTATTTTAATCCCAGGCTCTATACATTTTTTGAACGTCTCCTTTGAAGGACAATCTGAGTTACATAGAGCATAATTATATAAATTTTTCGTGCATTTAAAATGATTTTACAAACTCTCGTTTTTTTTTTTATTTAAAGTGAAAATTGGAGACCTTATTGCAATTGAATGCAATATTTATGATTGTTTAAATTGGCAGCCCCATGACCAAATGACAATTGAGAAGCCGAACAAATTAAAATTATTTAGAACGCTGTCAATAAAACTGATCAATGGCAATAACATCATAACGTTTCACGAAATCATTTTCTTTCCACGCGTTTTGTTATTACACTAATAAGATAAAAAATATTTTTCATCATAATTACTTTAAACTGCAGCTAAAATAATATTACAAGAAAAAAGTACTTTAACACAATGCAATTATTGATATGATTGCAATATTTATACTGTTTAGGAAACGAATAATTAAAGGCAATGTGCGTTTTGATTTTCTATCACACTTTTTAGTTTTTTACATAAATGGGTGCTCCCAAAATTCGTGTTTAGTTAAATTCCAATAGCTTATTAAATAAGCTTTCTAATGAGGTATATCACATAGGTGTTCAAAATGCTATCCCACTTTTGACCTCTCCTTTCTACTGTGTCCGTTATGTCAGCTAAAGTTATATCTGTTTAATATACTTACATTATTAGCCAAAGTATCATCAGCGGTGGTATCAGCTACGGTATCATCCATAGCCTCCATAGATTCATTACCAGTATCATTCGCTGGGGGTACCTGTAAATTATAAATAGTAAGCTGACTACTTCAAATTAAAAGTTAGGAGAGCTGAATTGGCTGCATATTTATTATAATAATAATAATAATTATATAGTGGGACATTAACACACACGGTCATCTGATCCCAAACTAAGCAGAGCTTGTACTATGGAAACCAGATAACTGGTGATATACTACATATAATACTTTTCTTTTGTAAATATATACTTAAATATAGATAATTACACCCAGACACAAGACAAACAGACGTATTTAAACAAATGTTTGTCTCGGGTGGGAATCGAACCTACGACCTGCGGCGTGAAAAGCATGTATCTTACCGACCACGCCACCGGCCCGTCAGAGAGTATTGAGAGTTCTATGTGGAAAGATCTACAATCAAATACTAGCAGAACCTCTGTGTATGCCAGTCCAGTACATATGAAGGTAAAATGACCACCACCGTTTACACATATGAAACGTTCATTCCCACAAATCTTGTCTTGACAATAACTTGTAATAAACATGGCAATTCATTATGAAATAATTCATTAAGTTATGAAAAAGATACATGTCTTCCTGACATGTTAATAATAAATTTATTTTTGGATATCCAGAATCTATAGTTTGGAGAGGGCTATTTTTCACAACTCTGACACACTGGAACGGACATATGCTACGTTACAAAATAAATAAAAGGAGCAAGCAAGTAACTCTATGGTATTCAAGAGGGGACACCCGAAGACAAAAACAATATCGAGTGACTATATCCAGCAACTGTAGAACCATACTGGACCAGAGTTGCACAAGTTTGAACTTAATGGAGAGAGCTGGAGGAGGCCTATGCCAAGAAGCACGCTGATTTGCAAAATATATTGCAAGAGATAAAATTCATAAAACTAAGTGTTAAATTGTATGCAGTTGGGAATAAAAGGGCTTTATTATTATTTCTTGCTAGATTGGGCTGGCGTCGATATCGCCAGACCAACTTCGAGAGGAACCTTAGCAGACAGTTCATGTTGCCGGCAGCTTCGCGGAGTGATCCAGATGTGAAATAACTTACCTCAATGGGAACTCCAATGACCTCTTCCAAAGGCACATTGTTTGCAAAATCATGTTCTATCTGTTTCACACCATCATTGAAATCACGACGCTTCACTGTTTTAGTCAGAAACTTGTCTTTATTTTCTGCATAGTCAAATATCATGTTTGGTGGAAGATTTGCTCTGAAATAACAGTTATATTTATTTATTTAATAGGTATGCTAATAAAAAAAGAAAAAAGAAAAACAAACAACACATAAACACATAACTACCTACATTACAATTAACTAATCACAGTGAGTTAGGCTTGTTTTTGCAATTACAGGCATGCACTAGATTTCCATTTTACAATACATTAGTTTAGTACATGATAATAACTAAAGAAATATTAGATTTGTATAATTACTAGTTTTCCAACCACGGCTTTGCCCGCGCTTATCTCAGTTATCGCGCTAAAGCATTAACCTTATATCGCGCAGTCATTTAAAAACTATCCAATGTCAACTATCAAAGGTCTCACACTATCTCCATACCTAATTTAATTCAAATTGGTTCTGTTGTTTTGGCAAGGAAGCGCAAAATACAGACAGAGTTATTTTCGTATTTATAATATTAGTGAGGATTACAAAGAAGTAAAGTATGGCCAGAACATTATCGTAATACATTATGATGATGTGGCTTGATGAGATAATAAAGATAACAGGAGACAACTGGACATCAAAAGCCAAAGACAGGAAACTTTGGAGTAAAATGGAGGAAGCCTACACTGGAAATGAGGTCCTTGATAAAGAAAAAGAACAACAATAATCTATTTAAATAAAAATCAATGCCACTTTTCATTGTAATTTTATAACTCAAAAGTGGGCTTACCTATTCGAACCAAATGTTTAGACATTGTTGGGACTATTTAGTAGATGGTTTATGTGAAGTTTGCACAAAATCGGTTGAGCGGTTCTTTATTTATCACATTTTTGGTAAATTGTTGATTGGGGCGAGGCTGAAGTGGGCCACTAGTAATTTATAAATACTTGATTTATTGTTTATGAAGGTTAATTAAATGGCTTATTATTATTATTATGTCTAGAAATTGAGTATGTACCTACCAAATGATTTAGAATGTGTGATCAATATGATGGATTATTATTTTGACAATATATTTGCAGAAGCTTATAAGTTTTGGGTTTAAGTCAATTTGTGGACTTCATAGTGCCACAGCATATTCAGCCTAATTTGCTTAGTTATAACACTAATTTTGTTGTGACGCCAATTTACTAATTACAACAACATTGGTCCTATAAACTCTATTGCATAGCATTTCTACTAATATTATAAATGCAAATGTAACTGTGTCTGTCTGTTATGCTTTTACTGATGTCAAGTGTTAAATTGGATACAGGCAACTTAATACCCTATGCTAATTCTAATGTAAAATTTTTATAATTCTACTTTTATTTCTGGTCTTTTGATAGGGCGTGTGACGCAATGATTAAGCATTAGCTCATAAGAATTATGTTGTATCTGCTAAGGTTAACAGTCAGTAATCAACATAACGTAGCGACATCTTTTTTATTTGCCTAAGTCCCATGTTTACAATACTTACGTTTCTCCAGTCCCATAGAAATAGACAAAATATTTTTTTCCATTTGGTCTTTGGACCTGAAACAAATTTTATTTGAATAGAATTTCACAATATTATGATACTGTGAATTTTTAAATGACTATTAGAGTACTGCCGGCAGATCTTGGCTAGATTGAAGTTTGTGCAAATTACATTTATTTCAAAAATCCAGCTGTGTAATGGAGTGCCTAACTTAAATACCAGCAAGAATCTACCCGGAACTGATTTTATGTTACCTTTTTACAGATAAATTGCACGACCGTTGATTAATTTTGACATCACAATTGGAGTTCAATCTGTTTTCATTGAACTCCAATACATTTCAGTTTAGTCAAGTGTTAAAGTAGGCTTACGATTTTACATGATTAACTACATAGTGTATAAGTCAGTTATAAGTTAGTACATAAATTAAGCCTTTAGATACTTAATGGATTCCAATAGGGTAAATGTATTGGAATATCATTACATAACGACAGTTAATGCTTGTTATGTGAAAAAATACTATGGGTATTCCAGGTTGACATTAAAGGTATCTCAAATTTAGTAAAATTATATCACCATATCAATTTATGAGATACTGATAGTGGGCTTCTTAATAAATAACAGGAAAAACAATATATTTAACTAATTTTAGTATGTCAATATTAATTAATAATAGTAGATAAATGAATAAAACACGGATTTTATCAAACTATTTAATTGGGGGACAATATTTGGCGCATGAAAGCGTCATCTTAGCAAGCCAACATGTCTTCCCGCGCTAGAAGCTAAATAAATACAACATACAAATGTTGTGATTCCAACATGATTTTGGGTATAAAATATATCTGTTTACACTTACCCGTGCTGGCCATGCTGGATACCCCTTCACTTTAGCAAATATAAAGTCGCCTGACTTGTATTCTCTTACTTTTTTACCCATTTTCATTGGATGCCGACGGTTCTTCGTCCGATAATGTATTCGTAAAAACTTCAGTCGCTCACAGGTTTACACACAAACTGAAAGTACGGTAGTATTCAATTATTAATTAGATGTATTTTCCAATCAACTAAGTTAACAATTTCAAGTAAAATTCACACAAAATTAAACTGACGCCAATAAATAGCGATAACCTATAAATCTTACCGCGGCGGCGGATTGACAAAGAAATAAACATGGCCGTTTCATTCGTTCAGTGTTGCCGTTTCACAAAGTCATTCATTCTCACGATACGTTAATCCAGCCCGCGTCAAATTAAACAAAGCCAACCATGCACGATTTTATAACAGTTTAAAATTAGCAGTAATTAATCCACCCACCAAACTTTATTGTCTTTGGTATTTTGTAAAAGATTTTTTTTTATTTGCAACCCAGTTACAAATGAGTGGTCGTGTCAAACGGATGCATCGGGCGAGCATTTTCGCGTAAAATTAATTGATTTCTTCTAATTAAATTACTGTGAATCATTGTGTAAGCGATGCTAGTGTGATGTGAGCTATGAGAAACAATATTGTGCTAACCCATGAGCGAGTGACTCCTTTACAGGGGATGTAACTTGGAACTAAAATGGCTTCAGGAGATACTGATCACATAGAAGTAATGGACAGTAAAGCGTCTAAAAAGAAGGATAGCACTACTGGAAACGCTAGTGAAGACGACGAAGGTAGTGTATTGCTAAATCTAATAATACAAGCCATTGTTTTAATCCTATTGTAACGAATACAATTTGTTACGGGCTTAGATAGATTTTCACAAAACTTACGGCCTCTTTTCGTTCACAGATCACGATAAATCCTCATTAGCCGAGAGAAATGCACCGTACGATGTGAGTATACGGTTATTACGATGTTTTTAACTTTATTCCATTCATAGTTCGTAACTTTTTTTTATATATAGTCAGAGAAAGTAGCATAATCTGAATAAATGATGTAAAGTTAATTAAAATGCGAGACATCACAATTACTTGGTGCGAAAAGGCTAGGTAACTCTAGTTTTGTGTATTTATAATTATAAGATCATTATAAACATTTAAAATTATGTAACTTTTGTAACATTCTTGACTGCATTACTCTTTTTACTAATCTAAAGTACACACTTTTAGGATTATTTGTCTGATAAAAGATAACAGTCTCATCAAATTATTTTCTAGGTAACCAAAACTCTACAGATATGAGTTCACATAAACAGTGCTGTAACTAAGCTATTCATGGTAGGGTAGCCGTGTAGCTCACTGCTGGAACACATATGCTGTCATTACAGTCACCACCCTCTAAACCCTTGGCACAAACTTATTAATGTTTTTTGTAATGGTACTATACATCCAAAAAGAGCTTACCTGAAAGTATGCCTTTAAAAATGTTTGCGATCCTGCTGTGATAAATTCTGAGCCTCTTCAGGACTACCTAGGTATTACTGGAACCACCCTAATTAGGGCACTTTATTACTCATCTTCAGAATTGTAACACCAAATGACATTATAAAAAAAATTAATAAGGTAGGGTACTAACACATAAAAATACATTTTCCTACATTAACTTTATCTGGTTTCCATAGTACAAGCTCTGCTTAGTTTGAGTTCAAGATGGCCGTGTGTAATGTCCGTACATATTATTATTAATAATAACAAATAAATGATTAGTAAATGAACTGTACCCTTGATCAATATGAAAAAAGATATTTGAATACTATCTATGCTTTTCAAATTGATTTATTTCCTCCAAACATTTATTAAATAGAAATAATAATAATAAAATGGATAATTAAATGTTTTTGTTTGGATATTATTTTTTTACATATTATGTGAGTTTTAATGTGTTATCATGACATGTTACTGATAGTATTTGAAAACTTTTTTCTATTGACAACTCCTACTAAGGGTACTGGCCTATTTTTACACTTCTGCAATTTACTTATCCTACATCAAAATCATTTGAAATAAAGCAAAAGTAAATATAATGCAAATTCCCTCAACCCTTCATTTACTTGTACCAAACCCAAGCATAGTTCTCTCAGAATTCAAGACACTGTGAGCTCAGTCTGCTTAAATCGGAATGCTACTTAGATAATAATGTTTGTAGGTAGTCAGTAATAATTGTGATTAATAAGTTCGAACGTCAAATAGCTCAGTCCATCTGGGAAGTGAAATGTCAGAATTTAAAATCTAAAAAAACTGCCAAAAAATAAAATCTATTATATAATAGTTATATTTCAAATACAAATATATCTTAAGACTAATTCAAGGACTTGTGACATCCAACCTACATTTTGGCCAGTGTGTGTGGAAGACCTAAACTCTCTCAACCCTGAGATAGGTGAGACAATAGAAAAGACCTGTGTCCAGCAGTTGCATACTAAAAGTGTTAGAGTGAATATTACAGTAATATTACGGCTTCTTGTGATGCATTCAGTTTTTCACATGGACAACTCGAGATAAACCAGTTAAAATATAGGTCAATATTTGCTTGTACTCCATAACTAACAACATTTCTTATCAGAGACATGTGAATGATGTTTACTTATTTTATTAATAATATTTTTTATTATCTGTATTTGTTTTGATGGCCTTATAGTTGTTTTTGTAGTCCCCTTTCTACAGGAATTAATATACTAACTTCAGCTTGCAGGTTCAGCTGTGTGGTAGTAGGATAAAAAGTAGTCTATGTTTTATTTCAGACTTTGATTTATACTAACTAACCAATAGTAAGTGTGTTTGGTTAAAAGTGCGTGATATTCTCCTCTGCGTACACCTTCAGGTGTTACTACCGTGATGCTACGTGAGTCACCCACTTTTCGAGCCTATTGCCACAGTTCAACAGCCACAATTCAAAACTTCAATGTGTAACTAAGATTTTCTGAGTATATTCACTTCAACCCTTTTTAGCGTCCCTCCTGGGCATATTGAGCAGCGGCGATGAAATAATTCACACAAAGATGTGTGAGCACGACTGGGAATCGAAAAAAGTAATAAAAATAGGGAATCGAACATGTGAACTTGTGGTTACTGCACCACCGAGGCAGTTAGTTAGTTTTGGTTGTGAGCGTATGTTAGTAATTAATAAAAATGATATGTATTATAATCACGCAAAAAATAATCTTAATCTCTTGTAATCTTACGAAAGGTGAATACTGTCCACCTCTGCCTACAACTAGGGTTTTATATGCGTGATGTTATGATGTAATGTACCCACATTATACCCATATTTTTAGATAAATCTATTAGTTTAATGAAAATTATTACAAATATTTGCAGTGCATTTAATGTCTCTCTCTCTTTCCTTTTGATAACAGCTTCATTAACTAACTGAAACAGTTACAATGTTTTATTTAGTTTTTATTATTATTAATTTTCCTTGTAAAATAATAATATAATATTCTCGGACATTAACACACACTGTTATCTGATACCATACTAATCAGAGCTTGTGTTATGGGAACCAGATAACTGGCATATAGTATATACTATACATAAACTCTTTTTTGTAAATATACATTATACTTAAATGGATAATTACACCCAGACTCGAGATAAACAGACGGGATCGAGTCCGCAACTCAGTCATACGCTTCAAAACGGGCATAGTGGACGTGGGCTACAAGTCCACAAAGTTAAAATGGGATTCGGCTGGTCATATTTGTCGCTTGCATCGAGAGAGATGGGCCCGTATCACGACGCAGTGGATTCCTGGAGACGGTCGTCGTCTCCGAGGAAGACCACGGAAACGATGGTGCGATGATTTAACCTCGTTTGTCGTGACTTGGACGGAAGAAGCTAGCAAAAGGGACAGTTGGAAGGCTATGGGGGAGGCTTTTGCCCAGCTGTGGGACATTACAGGCTATTAAAAAGAAATGTATACAAAAATATTTAGAAATCACTGGTTAATCTTTTTATTGGTTACTAGCTTCCGCCCGCGGCTACGCCCGCGTGGTGTTAGGATAAAAATTAGCCAAGTGACAGATCTATAAGAAACCTTTATCATATTTATTTTATTTGTTATTGGTGGAATTCCGTTTCACACCTTTAAAGGGTGAGTTTTGAAAAATCCTTTCTTATTGCACCCCTACACTCCTTAAGGAACCTATGTGCCAAATTTGAAGTCTCCAGACCCAGCGGTTTGGGTTCTGCGTTAATATGTCAGTCAGTCAGTTTGTTCTTTTATATATTTAGACTAAGACTAATATTATAAATGCGAAAGTTGGTATGGTTATATGGATGTTTGTTACTCTTACACGTAAAAACTACCGGACGGATATGGATGAAATATGGCACAGAGGTAGATTATAGTCTGAAATAGCACATAGGCTACTTTTTATCGTAATACCAAGCGGTCGAAGCCGCTAAATAAACTCACAAAACTGGCAAAACTCCAGCGTTCTTTGTTCATTTACATGTTGTTTCCATTGTAATAAAATGAGATGTATGACTGTACTGTTACATGTAGAATAGCCTTCAGCTTTATGTGCCTACTAGTTTTCCGACAGCGGCTTCGCCCGCGTGTATGTCGGTTATCGCGCCAAAACATTACCTTCTTTTTGCGCAGTCGGATAAAAACTATCCTATGTCCTTTCTCGGGTCTCAAACTACCTCCATACCCAATTTCATCCAAATCGGTTCAGTAGTTTTACGGGAAAGCGTAACAGACAGACAGAGTTACTTTCGCGTTTATAATATTAGTAGGGATTTATTATACAAGGTGGGTCAAGAGGTACTATAGTCTGTGTGTAAGTGATAGTTACTCTTCATATGAGCGGTAAGATGAAGAGGGTGTGGTTTACACTGAAAGCATTTAACACTGGAGGTGTTACACGCAACTTCTTTAAGCCGACCGTTTAACTCGCGTATCGCCATCTGAGGTACAAAGTCATAAAACATTAATTAAATCTCTTATACATCTATTTAACCACAGATAAAAGTAATGTAAGACTATTCGTCACTAATATCCATATCGCTTGGATCATCATCACTGTCTGTGCAGCTTGAAGAGTCAGAATCTTGGCGATAGGCGATACGCGAGTTAAACGGTCGGCCTATTATAGTACTAAATTTTTTCTGCCCGTTTTTGGGGAAGGCGAGCTAACTATTAACAGCACACATGTAAAAGTTGAAGCGTCTTTACGAAACATGAACAGTTTATGCATATAACCAGTTCATATATCTGAGCAGAGGGGTAATCGCGCGCAATACTAGTTCCGTGTTAAATTTTCTAAGGATTTACAAGAAGCTTGTAAGATAGATTGAAGAGTGTCTGGGCAAACTTAATATAGGACGATCTGGGAAAGATAGCGATAAGCCGAAGTCAGGGTAAAATGGCTCTTATTGGGAGAGGCCAGCTGTGACTCCAACTGAAAATGAAATGAGAAATGAGATTAAATCAGAGCAAATCATATGATCTTAAAACAAGAACCTGCAGGGTGGTTGATTAATATGAATGACGGCAAAGTATGAAAAATCGTATTGTAATTATTAGTCCGTCAGTAAGATTATAAAAATCACATGTTAGACACGTAATTCTTACTTTATCATTAATATAATAATAGTAATAATAATAATAAAATAATATAGTGGGACATTAACACACACGGTTATCTGATCCCAAACCAAGCAGAGCTTGTACTATGGAAACCAGATAACTGGTAATATACTACATATATCTAATACTTTTCTTTTGTAAATATATACTTAAATATGGATAATTAAACCCAGACACAAGACAAACAGACATATTTAAACAAATGTTGGTCTCGGGTGGGAATCTAACCCACGACCTGCGGCGTAGTAAACAAAAAAAAATTGTCATCCCTATTGTTCTATTGGTGGATATTTTTATTTATCAAACGCTCCATAATAGGTATTTCTAGTGAAAACATTTATCCAGGAAATATCTAAAGGGGGTTTCAAACTGGCGTCTTTTTAACGTGTCGGTCTCCGGCGGGTTGGGGCACGTTGATCGAAGGCTATTCGCACTTTAAAAGGGACACATTTGTAACCATTATCGCAGAAAAGTAAATACTACTGTGTACCAATAATATGACGATCCACCGCTTACGGAGACGTTTTCATAAGTACGCACTTTATTGAAATTAAACTACTTTTTAACGGATTTTATTGCGGTTCATTTTAGATTTTAGATTTCAATGTGTGATATTCGCGTAAATCTAAGACGCTATACGCACTTTATGTCAGTCTTGGCTTAGTATCAGGAGCGCGTTCACTGCTTTGAACCGAAAGGATACGTACCTACATCGTTCCATACGTTTCGTTCATTTGGTGTGTATCGACCTTAAGATTATATTAGTTATCTACCATAGCTCTGGAACATCTTATTGTTTCTTATTTATCGCGCTCTTCTCGTCTCACCGTTCAAATGAGATGATTAGCACTTGCGCGAAACTAGCTACGTTTTGAGTGTAGGAAACGGTCACGCGCTTCTAAGGCTCGGAGCATAAGCATCCGAAATCACCAGGCCCCAAAAAAACTGTCTCAGTCGAGCCCGGAATCAATCAGACTCTCGAACAATTATTTGAATTATTCTCGCATCGGCTGCAAAGGATCAGCCTTCCGAATTCCAACCGGAAGCAACTTTGTTTTTTAGGTCCGGGGATTCCGGAAGCTTATAGTGCCAGCCTAAGAACGTGTTTATACGCTTAATAAAAAGCCCGTCTGCAACTCACAGGTCACGGATGATCTTAACATTCTATAAATGGCATTGGAATGTATCATAATAACCTATTATTAGCTTCAATCATAATGCTAGTATCGGATTAATCAGATGTGTGTAGGTGGGACTAAAATAGACTTTATGTAGGTGTAATAAAAGCGGTTTCTTTGTAATTAACCTTATGACATAGATTTAAATCCTAAGTTGGACGCTGGATACAGAATTCTATAACAGTTGACATAAAGGCGCCAAGAAAAGAAAGAAAGATGAAAGGGTAAAAACAAAAGAATTATGGTTGGATGGATGTTTGGATGGAATTTTGCTCATAGACTAACATATTATATGACACAAAAATATGTTTTTTAAAAGTGTGTATTCAGAGACTAACTAACTAAAATATGTTAAACATAGAAGGGATGATTTATAGTGTTAACTTTCAAGGAACAATGAAGAAATAAGGAATATTTCCCTAAGGGCATATATAGCAAAGAAGCAGGTAACCAGCGGTGACCGCCAGCGCATGTTATTTACTTCCTATCAGTAATTATACGCCTACAAAACCACTACTAGTTCATGTCAGCGCCGGTAGTCGGCGCAGGCTACCTGCTTTATTTCTTTATACGCCCTAATTGTGGAAATCTGAGAAAGTCCTTGGCTGTGGGGACTCTCTGACGGTCTGACCTACACAACTGGCGATAGATCGGGTGCAGGAACATATTCTGGTTACACAGTAAAACACCAAACTTTGAGAAAATAAATTCAAACAAATTTTAATAAACCCGTATCTTTTATTTTATTATGTCTTAGTGCAAAATAATTAAGTAATCGCTATTGAAAAATGTTTGCTATTCATACTGATCATACTGTCAACGCGTTGCAGTATCAGCTGTGAGCTCGCTAGGGTCACTGACCGCTAATCTTACCCCGCGCGCTAAAACTAAATATATTGAACAGTTAATGGAAATGTATTCTATTACTGATAGAGGAACACCAAAAACAATTTGCGCACTGCATAAAAGTTTCCTGTGTATGTTCCTTTCAAATACTTCCAGTACCTCCTCGGACAAGTTCTTAAGCGTATGCTGGTCTTACAATTGATACCACAACTCTTCTCTAATGTTTTAACTACTTCCAGATAGAAACTGATGCCCTATATCTGATTACAGCCAGCAGTCGGCCCGATGGGTGCCATCAGCAAGGTCCACAAATCGGACCGAAAGATCGGTCACCGGCGAGTCGGAGAAGGTGGTGAGATCACGTACAAGAAGATACAATCTTCGCAGATTATGGGATCTATACAGCTTGGTGAGTAAAATAAACTTTTTTTTTTCAACACTGCTGCCCAATATCGGACAAGATGAACCGGCATTACTTTAAGCTGAAACCTTCGTGGTCATGTAAAAAAAGTTTTAATAAAATCGTCTATTTTCTTCGCCTAAGCACTAAAAGATGTGGCAATTACTGAGAAACACTGCCAAAAAAACTCAGAAGGCATCCTTTTATTAATGAAATGAAAATATTCTCTATTTTTTGTATAGGGCCTCTACATAATATCGACCAAATTATTTTCCTATCGTGATATATGAGGTGAAGTCTACTGAGAGGTGCTAATAACTCTGTAGACTTATCCCCTTTAAATTGCAGTACTTATATATATTACATTCAATGATGTCTCTTTAGTTACATTTTATTTATTGTGTTGCATTAGAGCGATCTAATCATTTAAAAGACATTCACCAAACTGAGACTAAGCGCCACGGGTAATATAATCTAAGGGCACAGAAATTAGTTATCATAATATGTATGTTTTTAAAGTTTATTTCCTCGAAACTTCCAAGTGACCAGAAGGTTTGCGGCATTTCATATCATCCCAAAAACTCAAGTGTTCTTAGGCCCGAATTATAAGCATCCGGAATCACCCGGACCTGATAAAATACAGCCTCGGACGAATCCAGATTCAATCATACTCGAACAATTTTAAATTTTTGCCTGCGTCGGCTACAAAGGATCTGGGCCCCGTTCTCGTTCTCGACATTTAACTCTAATAGACAGTAAAATCTTTAAATAAAACTACTTTATAATGGATTTTATCGCGGTTTATTTTACTTCGAGATCTAAAATCTAAAATAAACCGCGATAAAATCCGTTATAAAGTAGTTTTATTTCAATGTGTGATATTCGCGTAAATCTAAGAAAGTACTATAATAAAATCTTTGTTATTTTTGTCATTTATCTCAAATTTTGCCACATTTGTCCATTAGAGATAAATGCCTAAAGCGCGAAAATCTGGGCCCAGGGCCACCCGATCCCGAATTTCCTCCGGAAGCAACTTTTGTACTGTTTCATTTTTTCGGCTCCGCAGATTCCGGAAGCTTACAGACCTGGCCTTAGATCGATGTACAAAAACTAATGGCGGATTTTTTGGCGCTAAATAATATTTTTGCAGTTTAAGTTTTTTGTAAAAGTTTTAATGCGTTCGGGGTTATCTTATCTTATTTTATGTATAGAGCTGGTAGTCCCAGAGCACTTCGACCCAATGGGATCTTTTGTGCTTCCCCTTGATTCTATGAAGCCTCAAGTATTCTTCCTCCACACAGCTTGTCCATAACAGCTGGTACTTATCGGGGACATATGAGTCCGTATTCACCAGTAGGGCGGTCCACCCCTAATGTATTCATGCGTTTTCGCGCTAGAGAGACACATTCAGCGAATGGGGTTTCTTTAAATATGTAATTCTTAGTTAATAAAGAACAAGAGGTTATAGAGCAATGTACGGTATATTTAGAGGTTTAACTGTTATCAACTTGGTTACTAAAAGGTTCTCAGAGTGCCGTGGGAATTGTTGTGTGAATTTAAGTAATAAGTTAATAAGTACTTGTTTGTGTTTGGTTTAGATAATTAGGTATTTTATGTCATTATCACGAGTGTACAATGTACAAAAATACTAAGTTTTTAAATTAGTAAAGTTTGAAGTTGGTTAAGTAATTAATTTTTAAACACCGACAAAAAGAGAGGTGTTTTAACTTGACTGCGTGTATGTGTGTCTGTGTACCAGGCCAGTGGCGTGGTCAAGGTACTTGCTTTTCACGCCGTGGGTCAGGGGTTCGATTCCCACCCGAGAGAAACACTAGTGATGAACATTTGTGTTTGTGTCGAGTCTGGTTATCTATTTTATGTTATATATTTACAAAAGAAAAGTATTATATTTATAGTATATTACCAGTTATCTGGTTTCCATAACAAGCTCTGCTTAGTTAGTGATCAGATGACCGTGTGTGTTAATGTTCTACAATATTATTATTATTATATCTGTGTACGAGTTTGTGGTGGCATGGTGTTTAAAGGAATAGACTGATTTTATGGAGATATATATTTTGTTGGAGGTAATACTAAGCTAAGACGAGGGTTTCATAAACAAAATAATTTATCGACATTTCAGCTCTTGCTTGCTGCATCGCCCGCGTGGTATTAGTAAAAGTAGTCTATATATGTGTTATTCCAAACTATAATCTATTTCTGTGCCAAATTTCATCCAAATCCGTCCAATTATAGACTTTCGGTCTTTTACACTTCGCAGAGTGTGCGTTGGAATTACACAATCTTATTCCCCCATCCCCGTTCTTCCATCGGACAAGTAAAGGTACGGCTATGCGCCACCGTTATATGGTGGAAATTCCACGGGCACGCACAAAGCGCTTTGCTTCCACTTTTATTGTGTGAACTGCCAAGTTGTGGAATTCGTTGCTCTGTTCTCTGTTTCCCGATAGCTATAATCTGCCTATCTTCAAGTCACGAGTGAATCGGTATTTATTGGGTAAGCGCGGTCCATCGTAAACTGCAACATTGCTTCACATCAGGCAAGTTGTGGTCAAGCGCACACCTATTATAAAAAAAAATGGTTTTTGCTTGAAAGAATAACAAACAACCATACCCTACACACATCCATAAAAACTTTCGCATTTATTTAGTAAGAATTAAGATTGTATTTTTAATAACTAACCCCTGTATTCATAAACTTCTTATAAGCTCATCTTCTAATATATAAAATTCTCGTGTCACAGTGTTAGTTACCATACTCCTCCAAAACGGCTTGACCGATTTTTCATGAAATTTTATATGCATATTCAGTATGTCTGAGAATCGACTACTATCTATTTTTCATACCCCTAAGTGATAAGGGTTGTTCACCCTTAAATTTTTATTTTTAATTTAAGGATGACATTTTTGTTTTTATTTTTTACTATGTGGCATTAAAAAACACATACGTATTACATTAGTAATACGCGGTACGAAGTTCGCTGGGGCTGCTAGTTATAGCTAAAATAGGTTCATAATTCGTTTGTCTTTGTCTGTCATCTTGACATTTATACTAGTAAGAAAGAGACTAAGTTAATCATAAGATTGTTATGAATAAGAGTGTAATATTTTTGACCTGGATAAAGCTACGACCTGACAAGATCCGACTAGTCTACTATTTTAACTTAAACAATGTGCAATGTAAGGAAAAACTAAACGCGACTTCCCGTGTCGGAAGTAGGCAGAACTGAAGGTCGCCTTATCGCAATGTCAAGTGCGAGTTACAGGCGGCCGGCGTTGTCGTCCAAATAAACTGAGATTGTGTGGTCGGTAAGATGCTTGCTTTTCACGCCGCAGGTCGTGGGTTCGATTCCCACCCGAGACAAACATTTGTGATGAACATTTGTGTTTGTGTCGAGTCTGGGTGTAAATATCTATTTTAAGTATATATTTACAAAAGAAAAGTATTTTAAGTATAGTATATACCACTTTTCTGGTTTCCATAACTCAAGCTCTGCTTATCTTGGGACCAGATGACCGTGTGTGTTAATGTTACAGTATATTTATATTTTATTCAAAAAGCGCCTCTGTGGTCAGTGGTAAGTGGTAAGTGTGTTCGCGTAGTAACCGCGAAGTTCCTGATCGAGCGAAATCCAGCTATATCGAAGCTAAGCCGAAGTTCGTGGGTTCGATTTCAACCCAGGACGAATCTTTGTGTGATGATGAGTGATAAACATAATTGTTCGTTCTGTGTCTGGGTGTAATTTATCTATATAATAAAAATGCATCACTAAATGTGTTGCTAAGCGCATGACTCGAGAACATGTTGTTACTATTGTCATAGGTGTGTTAAATGACAACCGGGATCGACTGCTTAACGTGAGCTCCGAGGCATGGAAGGTAGTCCCTCAAACAGACACCGAAACAATTTTTTGGTTGCACAAATATTGTCCGGGGTGCAGTCTAGCCCAATCGGACGGCGCATCAATGCTAAACGAAGTTTTGTTATCATGACCGATGACCTAATTTAACCTAACAAACCATTACTCATTGTGTCAACAATTAGTTCATTGCTATTTTGTATCTTTTAATAACAACAACGATGAGTTTGTTATCACTTGTATATCCGTCGTAACTACTAATATTATTAATGCGAGTTTACTATTATAAACATATAAACTAAGCAGAGCTTGTACTATGGAAACCAGATAACTGGTAATATACTACATATAATACTTTTCCTTTGTAAATCTATCTTATCTATTATATATCTTATATAATTGGAATCTCGGAATCGGCTCCAACAATTTTCATAAAATTTAGTATATAGGGGGTTTCGGGGGCGATAAATCGATCTAGCAAGGAATCATTTTTAGAAAATGTCATTTAAAAAAAATACTAAGTAAAGCTCGGTCATCCAGATATTATTATTAATGCGAGAATAATACATCTGCACGAGCCATTTACGCTCAAACAGCATTTTATATTTCACGCATTATTTGCAACCTAATTAAGTATTTTTATTCACTGTCGTCACCTAACCTCCGACAAGTGCTAATGTGTCAAAATTTATCAACTAACTAACGCCGTGGCCACGGGACACCGCGTCGGGCGGTGCGACTGGCGATTTTGTAGTTCATTGCCCAGTCGCGTTGACTTGTCTTGAGACACTTCTAAAGCAAATACGCAGTGAACGATGAAATCGCAAAACGCGCCACCCGACGCCAAGTCCCGAGGCCATAGAGTAAAGTACGACTCAGACACTTTACTTAGCCTTCGGTTATCAAATAAACTATACTTTTCTTTTACTTTGTGGTTTGGTGTTTACAACTACTACCGGGATTCCGTCAATGACGAGAAAACCCCAACAACATCATACTAACAAAATATCTGCTAATGGTTTAGGCAACAGATTGCAAGATTATCGTCTTAAAACATAATTGTCTTTTATCGGAAACATTTCGGAGAGTGTGCGTTGGAATTACACACAATCTTATTCCCCCACCTCCGTTCTTTCATCGTTTTTTGTAAATATTTATGTCCTCTATAAAACTGTAGTACATCACTCTGCTCTAATGTCAATAGTTTCCGCAGCGTACGCGATATAATTATTTTTTCGTTATTTTTTTCACACCTTGGGTTACATTATCGAAGTTTTCATACGGATCCCTAATTTTTTTTAACATACAATATAGTCTATGTTACTCAGTAAAGATGTAGCTTTCCAATGGTGAAAGAATTTTTGAAATCGGTTCAGTTATTTTTGAGCCTATTCGTTACAAACAAACAATCAAATCTTTCCTCTTTATTATATTAGTAAAGAAAGAAAGAAAGTAAGAAAAACATTTATTTGACAAAGACAGGACACACAAAATTATGATAAAAAAGAAACACGTAGAAAGAGAAAAAAAACATGAATGTAAAAGAAGAAGAAAAAAAAATTAAAAACAAAGAGTAAGTGTGACCTATCAGTGTCAAACATGGACATTGCTCAGTAAACGCTGTGAGTGCCTACTAGTTAAGTATTTATTATGTTTACCAGTAATCTGGTAAACACATGAATGATGTTGAATGTTTTTTTTTTGAGAGAACTAGGTACTGGTTTGTGAAATTCGGGATCGGGTGGCCCCTGATTCTTTGTAGTCGATGTGTGAAAAATTCAAATGCAATCATTTGAATTCCGAGAGTCTGATACTTTCCGGCATAGTCCGAAGCCCTTTTTTTCGGTACCGAGCGATTACAAATGTTTATAGTCGGCTTCTTATGCATATATGATGGGCTTGTCTATACGATTTCATATATTATCAGCTGACTCCCGTTATGTACCTACTAGCTTCCGCCCGCGTCTACGCCCGCGTGGTGTTAGGATAAAAATTAGCCAAGTGACAAGCTCAAGGGGGTGAAACCACGGGGTTTCACCCCCTTAAAGGATGAGTTTTGAAAAATCCTTTCTTAGTGCACTCCATAGGGAAACTATGTGCCAAATTTTGAGTCTCCAGACCCAGCGGTTTGGGTTCTGCGTTGATATGTCAGTCAGTTTCTTCTTTTATATATTTTAGAAGATAAAACATAACCGATGAAATGTTGGTTGTAATATCAATATCACTCTGCCTTGTCTGGTAATACTGGAAACTATAAAGCATGATTCTCCACACCATATAAGTAGTATATTACCATACATAATCGTGAATGAGCAATGTTTTCCAAACATCGGTGTGACGAAATTTAATCTTGACGTCGCGCTTACGTCACTAGTACGTAGAATAAAGTCACGTGACAACATAACTAACGTTATCATAACTAATCCTTACTTCCTTGCTAATATTAACTCTGTCTGTCTGTCGCGCTTTCACGCCAAAATTACTGAACCGATTTGGATGAATTTTGTATGGAGATAGTTTGAGACCCGGGGAAGGACATAGGGCATTACCCTCCTCTGCATTTTCCTTTGAAAAATAGACATAGGTAGTAGTGGCGAAGAGTTCAAATAACACGAGTGTCACCGGCTTCCTTTCAGAAATTGGTCAATATAACGTACATAATTATATTATACTAGCGGACCCCGCAGACGTCGTCCTGCCCGGTAAAGCAGTACCACCTACCGGGTCCAAAAATAGATTAAGACTGATTCTCAGACCTACCGAATGGTCAAGCCGTTTCTGAGGAGGTTGATTTTTTTTAATTTTTTTTGCGTAAGAACCATCCTCGTACTTCAAGGAACATTCTAAAAAAAGAATTAGCCAAATCGGTCAAGCCGTTTTCATGCCATGTCGTGACAACGGAAAACGGGTTTCATTTTTACATATATAGATTACTAGCTGCCCCAGCGAACTTCGTACCGCGTATTACTAATGTAATACGTATGCATTTTTTAATGACACATCAAAAAATTTCGTCCAAAAATTTAAAAAAAATGTAAGTGTGAACAACCCTTATCAGCCCTTATCCGTGTTGGGATATAACAGGAGAGATATATGACAAGTTTTCAGCTTGCCTCAAATACCTCAAATACCCAAAAATTGGTGCCAGCTCTCGGGCTAGTAGTGCTGTGAGCGCCGAGTGCGAGATATGAATTAAATCAATCAAAATTTCATTCGAACATAACTGTAGCTAATTTTAAACATTTTATATCCCTCTGGTTTGTTTACTAAACACTAACGGTCAGTGGAAACGTCTGTAATGTAAACTATAAATACACACAGTTAAAATGTTTGGTGGGCCCTAACTGGGTTTTGTAATACTTATTTCACACAGTTGTTCATTACATTAGAAGGGTTTGTAGACCTTAGTTTTCGTTTACCAGGAGGAAATCCTTATTCCCCCCCCCCCCCCCCCCCGGTCTGTATGGGCGCAGGGCAGGGGGTATGTGGGACTATACTGGTTACCCCGAACTAAAACCCCCCGGGTGTCTGCGCATCTGGCCATGGTGTCACGGGAACCAGAAGTGATACAACCGTGACACGCTGAATGCTGGCTCGTCTGGTGAGCCCCGTCACGTGGTTTGAGTGGGGGAGATCTAAACGTACTCAACCCATCTAGGATTCAGAGATTTACCTACAAATAATTCGTAAAAAAAAATTATAAGCCTCTACTGTCAAAATGGATTTTATTTCCTCCTTAGTAGTAAAAATGTTATGATGACAGACACTAAACGATTTATTATTTTAGATGTTATTCTTACGAATATTATAAATGCGAAGGTAATATGATCGCACTAGACCCAACTACTAATCCGGTTTGGATCAAATTTGGTATGGAGATAGTTTGAGTCCCGGTTAAGGATATAGGATTTGTTCTAGATTTGTTCCGACTAGACAAAACGAAGCTATAGGTTTAGCGCGATAACCGACATTCGCGAGGGCGGAATCGCGGTTGGATAGCTAGAAAGCTTAAAAGACGTATTTTTTTTACTCTGCGGCTGGCGCTTGACTACAACTTGCCTGATGTTAAGCAATGATGTAGTCGACGGTGGAACGGATCAGCCTAGTATACCGATCCACTCGTGATTATGAATGATTATCGGTGAGAAGGTGGCAGTGGAAGGAGTCTCCATATGGTTAGAAACCTTAAAGGAGCAACAATTAAGACCCACCCTCTCTGCATGGTGTCACCAGACATCGCACCGGAACACGGCAAGGCCGCTTGGCGGTGCGGCTTTGTCTGGTGGGTGGTCACTAACTACGGCCGAATCCTAAAACGTTAGGAGTCAAGGGTTTGGAGTCCAACCCCTGTAGCAAAAGCACTTGCCGAGTGCGAGCCGTCCTATGAATAAAAAAATTGTATCAGTGTTCTAAGCTTTACTCACTTTCACCCTTTTAGTGACCTACTACTGGGCACGGGTCTTCTCTCAACTATCTTACGAGTTGAGAGAGTCTAGGCCTCTATCAACACACCCTGGCCAATTGTAATTGGTGGAAGTCACATGTCCTTCGAAGATATTGAGCTGCGTTGATAAAACATTTTGGCAGTGTTTCTCAGTAGTTGCCAGTCATTCACTGCACGGTAGGAAAAGAAATTGGACTATTTATTATGTAGACTCGCGTCTCAAAAAAATAAAGCATATTTTCATTTCGCTTAACACATAGATGTGTGAGCACGGACGAGGATTGAGCCCGCGACTTTACATTTCAAAGGCGAGACTGATACCGCTGCGCCACCCGCTGCTCTAGCAGTGTTATTTAAATAGATAGTTGTGTGTGTTTGTTTTACTGTGTGTGTGTGTGTCGTTTTTTTATGATTAAGCATTGGAGGAGCTAGCTAGTTAGTTAGTTAGTTTGAAGCGGGCTAATTTTTCCGCAACTCGACGTCCTGTAAGTGCGCCTATTTTGCGTGATTGGGCTGGCGTCGCTATTGCCAGCCCAGCTCCAGGAGAAATCCCAGCAGACCCTTTATGTTGCCGATGGCCTCCCGGAGCGACCTCGGAGTTCCGAGGTCATTGGAGGAGCTAATAATGATTTGCTTATTATGTAACGCACAAAGGTCGTGTTACCGGTTTTGTTGAGATGCAACTTGTCTCACATTTGTGTTACTAATGAATGATCATATTTATTTAAGAATATACCGCTGCTTAATATCGGTCAAGGAAAACATCGTGAGAGGAAACCGGCATGTCTAAGATGTGTTCGAGGACATGTGGTGTGACATCCACCAACCTTCACTTGGCCAGCGTGTGTGGATTAAGTTCTAAAACTCTCTCAACTCGTAAGATAGTTGAGAGTAGACCCGTGCCCAGCTGTTGGACACTAAAAATATAATAATAATATAATAATATAGTGGGACATTAACACACACGGTCATCTGATCCCAAACTAAGCAAAGCTTGTACTATGGAAAATACATATAATACTTTTATTTTGTACATACCTATGTACTTAAATATAGATAATTACACCCAGACACAAGACAAACAGACATATTTAAACAAATGTTTGTCTCGGGTGAGAATCGAGCCCACGACCTGCGGCGTGAAACGCAAGTATCTTACCGACCCCGCCACCGGCCCGTCGAAAAAGGGTTGAAGTGATGTTGGGTGAGCTCTATGACGTTATAGATCATTGGTTTACTTTACTATAATCTTTTGCAGGAATTCAACACGCAATCGGTGGTCTTGCTTCAAAGCCCGAACGTGATTTGCTAATGCAGGACTTCATGACGGTGGAAACTACGAATTTCCCGCACGAAGGCTCAAACCATACACCAGCGCACCACTACTCCGAGTTCAAGTTCAAGACGTACGCGCCGATCGCGTTCAGATACTTTCGAGATCTGTTCGGAATACAGCCGGATGACTTCTTGGTGAGTATTCGTAGTCTAAATATATATAAGAAGACTGACTGACTGACTGACTGCCTGACATTCAATACACAGCCCATTTTTTTTGTTTACCGCCCTGTGGAAGGATTTTGCGGCTATGTGGGACTCCGACTGGTTACCCTAACTAAAACCCCCCCGGGTGCTCCTTCGCGCCTCTTTGCCAGGGTGTCACGGGAAACACAAGTGACACAACCGCGAGACCCTGAACCGCCACACCCTGAATCAATGCACAGCCCAAATCGCTGGGTATAAAAAATCCTAATTTGGTAAATAAGTTCCATATAAGGTCTAGGGTGAACCGAGAAAGGATTTTTCAAAATTCATCCACTAACGAGGTGAAAGTCGCTACCCTACGACCTTATCTTTTAACAACTTGATAGCCGACATTGCTCTCAAACAATTCAGCCGTTTGAATACTGTATAAGTGTACAACTATACCTATTTCATAGGTTGCTAAAATTTTACGCACTGTTATGTCAAAACCCTTGTTAACCTGAATGTGTAACCCACAGACAAACTGAAAACAGGTTTGTGGGGCAAAATGAATGAATTGAATGAAATGAACGAAATGATACGAATGGAACGAATGAGAAATACTATTTGTCTCCTTAAGTAACATATTATTTGTTCACAGATGTCAATGTGCAGCGCGCCTCTACGCGAGTTAAGCAACCCTGGCGCCTCCGGCAGCATATTCTATTTAACAAATGATGATGAATTTATCATCAAAACTGTTCAGCATAAGGAGGGAGAGTTCTTGCAGAAACTACTGCCTGGATACTACTTAAACCTCGATCAGGTCAGTCGTCCATCCTCCATAGTCAAGTTGATGATCGAGGGTTACCAGTGTGGCGAGTGAAAAGGGAAAACCAGTGGGCAAAGTCACGTAATTAAATAAGTTCAGTTGCAGTGCAGTTACAGTAAAGTTTCTATCAAAACAGGCCTTTTTGTACTGTCGTAATTTTGGCAACCGCTGTCATATGCGCCCGCGTCATTTTCGTGTCATGCGAGCGCTTTGGACTAAATATGATAGCTAAACAATTATAAGAATACCATTTTGCACTAAAATGAAATCTTAATTGCAACTGCACCGGAACTTGATCGGCGCGTCAAGAAATGACGTGAATTAGGGTCCAGGTCTCTTGGCTTCTAGTGGGAAAGTGCGTAAGCTGCTCTGTATTTTGCCGGGTCAAACTCATGCCGAAGTCGCAAAATCAGAAAATGACCGTAAACTCTGCAGCATCAGTCCTGCAGACTAGATTGTCTATCAGAGCGGCCAGTCTGTCAATGTAATATTAGAATCATAATATTTTTGTCCATCACTAATCTCATAACGGCAGGCTTTGACAACGTAGTCGCAGGTCAAGTGGTTTAAAGAATTGCTACCATCCCACTTCTACATAACGATCGACCGACTATTATTTCATGGTCAACGCCATCATCTAAGTGGAAGGGGAACTATTCGTTCCACAATCATTATCCGTTAGCCAGATTCTAGTATGACACGTGTCTCTTAGAAATAGTGGCTGGCTAATTAGTAAAACAAGCTTTTACATTAAGGGCTCATATACAAGCCACCGACCATAACTATTGAGCGACCAGTCACTCAGTGTTCGCGACTATGAAGGCAGTGGTCGCTAGTGAAATTCACACCGAGATGGCAGCGAAGCAGCTAGTAGCTGTTGTATGATTTGAAACTTTATTTTCATTGCTATAATACATAGTATTGCTTGGGAAATTTTACCGCTCTCTCAGTCGTGAGCGGCTGTGCAACCTTATAGTTTCTAAAGCTATACTATGTATTATAGTCATGAAAATAAAGTTTAAAATCGTATGACAATTGAGGCAATCTCTGTGTAAATTGACGCTTAGCTATCGTGATCGTATGGCTACACGACTCGTTAGCGAATCGATCCTTCAAAAGCTACAAAATTGTTTATTTTTAATGTTGGTTGTACAGTCTAACCCCGGATTTGTGTATGGTCGGTGATTTCGTGACGAGAATCCAAAGACAGCTTATTTTCAGGGTTATATTCACCGCACAGCAGGCAATATTACAGGCTCGAAAAAAAGCATTTATGTATGTGCCGACACAGACTGGCAACATTCGGTTGCGGATGTTATAAATGAAGGCGTATAATATTTAAATTATATTACACATTGTAATTTGGGTATACTAGTATAGATGTATTATATAGGGTGTAGTTAGGAAAGTAAAACGTTTAAATAAGTATTGTTGACTCTAGTAGCGAGATCTAGCATTGAATGCCATTTACACAAGGAGATTTTGAACTTAAACTTAGCTCATTTAGAAATTATATTCGTAATATCGTCTCGGAGTAAAGTAGACTCTCAGATTGCGAGTATGTAGTAGACCTCTAAAAGTACGGTCTGCAAAAAAGTAGCTGATATTTTTATATTGTATTGTATTACGCGCATAACATTATAATACGTAAAATAAATGATCAAAATAATAATAAATATTAAAAATAAATAAATAAATATTTAGCCAGCCACTGTTTGAATATATTTTATAAGATGTAAGCAACTTATATTGCTGACCGTATTTTCTTATCAGATACTAGAACTAATACATAGTTCACACTAAACTTCTCGCGCATATGCATAAGCATAATATTATGCTTGATGTCGACAAGGCTAGCATGTAGTGGGTTCAGTTTTAACGAGAAGTTAAATAAATATGGAAAACTGATAAACTGCGTAAATAGCGTTCACAGTCAACGGCCAATAATTCGTTTGGTCTGAACAATGTCTTATGCTCTACGGCTCCTACAAACGAGTTGTCGACCATTCGCCACTAGCGACTATGTCGTGTGGCGACCACACTCAGTCGCAAACACTGAAAAGCTCGTGGTCACTTTTCGACAAGCGCGTGCTTTGAATCAAAAGATTATACATAATACTCCGGTCTATAATCATCGCCACCGGTATGCACGATGCGCTTTGTTTCCACTCTCATTGTGTGAACTGTAAAGTTGTGGAATTTGCTGCTGCCATCTCTGTTCCGTCAGCTATAATCTATATGTTCTCAAGTCACGAGACAATCGGTATTTACTGGATCGCTTAAAAATAGGACAGTTCTGGTCAAGCGCAAACCTATTGGAGAGTAAAAAAATAAGGTATATTAAGCCAGCACTTGAAAATACTTGATACTCGTTTGTATGAGTCCTAGACGTTATATCAAAAATCTAAATCACTAGTTATATAAAGCCGCACATGCACCAGGCGGCTTACCGCCAGCAAGTTTTACTTTTCTTAACCGCTGCAATTAATGAAAGGGGGGCTGGTCACACCTTTAATTGAATCGCGACACGTGGTCCCCGGGTGGTGCAAATCAGGTGACTATCAACTGGCGGTAGACTTCGGTAGTGGTTAGGGACCACCCACCAGACAAAGCCGCACCGCCAAGCGGCCTTGCCGTGTTCCGGTGCAATTTATTTATTTATTTATTTATTTATACATTCACATCTTACAAGCTAACAGACATAACAACATCCAAACCGCTTACAAGACCAGTTAATTATAAAACAATGCAATTGAGTTTTATTTGATAAGATTACACCTGCGCGTCACATTCTACGTAGTCATATTAAATATAATAATTATAGTAATAATAACATGCCAATTTATAGTATTAAATTAAATTAAATTAAATTAAATTAGGTCTATATTATTTCGTTTACAATTATTCTAAATTTACTAATTAACTGTCCTAATCCATCGGCAAATAAGTCCAACTCGTGGTGCTGGGCAAGCATGTCCCCGATTGTGCGGAGTGCGCGGTTGGTAGGCGCGTGTCGGCCGCGTTCAGTGCGTGCAGCAGGCAGGCGGCGAGGCGCTACTTGTCCACTCGAGTCTCTTGAAATATTTACGGGGACCAGAATACCGATTCTCTCTAGTATTTGGGGGCTATCGGTCTTGGGGGCAATGTCTGGTGACACCGTGCAGAGAGGGTGGGTCGGAATTGTTGCTCCTTTAAGGTATCTAACCATATGGAGGCTCATTCCACTGCCACCTTCTCACCGATAATCATTCGTAATCACGAGGGAATCGGTACACTAGGCTGGCGCGTTCCATCGTAGACTACATCATTGCTTAACATCAGGCAAGTTGTAGTCAAGCACCAGCCTATGGCAGAATAAAAAAAAACAAATCTCCTAGGCGGTCAACCGCTGTATATAATGCTGTATAGCAGTAACGATGGGTGGAAATTTGAAAAGGGGAAGACGGAGCAAAATCAAACACAAGTATTTCTTGGTTACCTACACTGACTTTGAACCTACCAAGAGTTATTTACTTACATACTGCATTTTTGATGCTATATAAAACTTTTAGGCGTTACATATTATTTAATTATGTACGATAAATTGACTGACCAATTCCTAAAGGGTAAAGGCTAAGTGCTGTATAGTGTGCAGTATTATACCTACAGTATATAGTGCATAATGTAAACATTCTTTAATCCTATAACTAAACAATGTCTGTTACAGAACCCACGCACGCTACTACCAAAGTTCTTCGGCCTATATTGCTACCAGTGCAACAGTAAAAACGTGCGGCTAGTCGCTATGAACAATATACTGCCATCCTCTGTAAAACTACACCAGAAGTACGATTTAAAAGGATCCACATATAAAAGAAAGGTAACTAAGTTTGTATATTTATCGCAGAAATATATTACTCTTTAATTTATCAGGAAAATACTGACTGAGGAGAATATAATCAGAGAGGATCTGCTGATTGTTAACTTAATGAAGGTAATGTATATGAAGGCTTTAGTCTAAAAATATCAGAATTAGCAGACAACTTTAGGCAGGCGTAAATTATCCGGTAAGAAGACGGTATTCCAATAAAATAACTACGGCAAATATCACTTCCCCCCGATCTTTCGATAGCACAATCATTAATTCTACTAGATAATTACAGATCGCTAAGATTACATTGGATTAAAGCGTAACGTCCACCGAGCACGTGTTTGCGTGCGCACTTCCCGACGATGCAACCGTCTAACACAAATTGTCAGCCCTTCTAAGATGGCCGCTTCACCCGTGCTCGGTGTTCATTCGTTCGTTCATATTGACATTTTCGAGTGACAGCTAACTTCAAAGACGGACGCGATGACAGTATAAAATGACAGCATCAGCTCAATGCATCATAAGAAGAAGATGTGCCAACACATATATTTGTTTACCGTTTACAGCCAGACATGACGTTTAATGTACCTGCTGCTAGTATAAGTAAGATCTGTGTCTTACCTGTTTTTTTTTATTAGCTCCTACTGTTTCACGGTGGGACAAAAACCCCCCCATAACCTTCCAACTTTCTCTATCGCAAGCCTTCTCCGACCAAGTTGCGATAAAAGAAATCAAATCCATAATTTTTGGCGGTCTTTCTCGGAGACAGCGACCATCTTCTGGACTGTTTCGAGATCCGAGCCCATCTATCCTCATGCATACGACAAATGTGACCAGCCCAATCCCACTTCAGCTTAGCAGACTTGCAGCGCACGTCTACTATGCCTCTTTTGTAGCATATGGCTGTGTTGTGGATTCGAACCCTCAATCCCTATGTTTTATATTTAGGAAACTACGCTCCATCGCTCTTGAATTTGGACTTCTGACTTCCAGTTAAAGACCCAATTTGGGAGTTTATATGATTTTTGGAGAAATTTATATAGATAGTAAATTTGTTACAGGCCAACAAATCAGAACGTAATAAATCCTCACCAACGTACAAAGACCTGGACTTCATGGAGCACCATGCTGAAGGTTTGTTCCTAGAAGCTGACACCTACGCTGCGCTCATCAAGACTATGCAACGGGATTGTAGAGTGCTTGAGAGCTTTAAGGTACACTTCCTAGGTCTATATCTTCTCCAATAGGCATGATTCAGGCAAATTAATTTCACCAACATACACAGACTTAGACTGGAGCACCGTGCTGGTCTGTTTATAGAAGCTACGAGTTACTCTTTATTCCACAGATCATGGATTATTCATTACTAGTGGGTATCCACAATCTAGATGAGGCTCAGAGGGAGAAGACTGAGGCTCGAATGCGGACGGACTCCGGGCAAAGTGACGGAGATGATGATGGAGAACCCAAAAGGAGCGAACTTAATAGAACTAGGTAAGTATAGCCTTAATATTGATTATGTACTCTCGTTCGCATTAGCAACTGTTGTAGCAACTGGCAACTAGCTGTTTACATAAATCTTAAGCGAACTGCACACAGGTAGCAACTGGAGTTGCGAGTACCGGTGATAAAAAACAGTTTTAAGTTGCTGCTATCGATAACTAGCTAGTTTGTAATAGGGAAGATGCACTATATTTATATTTTCTTTATTTTGCAGGATTTGATGTAGGGTAGACCAGGAGTATATTAAAAAAATAAAAATACTTTATTGGCAAAAAATGCGATCTCAAAGTGGCAGTTTAAATTTTAGCATCAAAACGGTTTTAATATTCTAATGACGTCACTCGGGTCTATCGCTGGTTGGTCTCTTGTAATCTTTTCTTGAAATGAATGACGTCACTACAGCCTGATCAGTGCAACGATGTTTTAAAACGCGTTCCGTTTTCACAAAACTTTAAATTCTCAAATAAAGTTAGAAATCAATTTATTTAAAATGAGAACGTTGCAGGGACTCATTATCTATGTTTATTTAATACTAGCTTTCCGCCCGCGGCCTCGCCCGCGTGTATGTCGGTTATCGCGCCAAAACATTACCTTCTTTTTGCGCAGTCGCATAAAAACTATCCTATGTCCTTTCTCGGGTCTCAAACTACCTCCATACCCAATTTCATCCAAATCGGTTTAGTAGTTTTTGCGTGAAAGCGTAACAAACAAACATACATTCGCATTTATAATATTATATAGATATAGATATAGATTTTAGTCACAAATTATTGATTGATATTACATATTATTATGCATCTTCCCTATTGCCATAACTATCGATTGTTGAAATTTTATGGTTGTGTAAAGTTGCTGGTTACTTACCTCCCATTTCCGCAACGCCCAGTTTTGTTCAAAGTAAAAAAATAAACTTGCTCACAGATTGCTAAAAAAATTGTGGTAACCGTGAACTGCCGTAAAGTTGCTACATAAAATATGCAAGCCACCTCAATGATACTGGCTGTATGGTGTGTGACAGTTCTGTCGGAAACATTACGCGTTCTAATGACGTTTTAATTATACAAATGACAATTATGTTCTACCGTCATAAGTAAAAACGATGCATCTGATGTTTTTCAAGCTGAAATTAAAAAAAAAGGCTAGTAGATGAGTCTTTTTTTACTGATTCCGACAATGTCTGTTGTTTACACATTACGGAAAAAAAATTGATGCTTCCTGGTTTAAACATATTGTCACTTGTATAAAGAAGGTGGTTTAAAAACTCGCCGCTAGTGGCGCTGTATATTTTCTTCATACAAACGAAATCATTAAGCGCAATACACATTGAGCCCGCCGGGCCGCCGACATATGTCGCCAACTTTTTATCGGCGGTCTAGTTGGCGGCTTCACTTATTACAAGTCGGAAAATTTGGTCGGCGGCATGTCGGCGGCTTGAGATGAGAAATTTATTTGGCAGTCAGTGATTCACGTCAAATGAAGCACGTCACAATAGGTCGAGCGTCGCCGGGCAACAGAGCGCAGGCGTACCCAAGCCGCCAACATGTCGGCGGGTAACACGCGCAGGCGCATGTTGCCGACATGATTTTTGTCATACAGGCCGCCGGGTTGTGTCGCCGGGGTTTGTCGGCCGGCGGGCGGAGCGGAGGGCTCAATGTGTATTGCGCTTTACGCTTCATGTTTACGACAAAAACACTCAAAACTGTTGAATAATGACGTGAAGGAAAAAACGTTAGGAATAACCAGATTTTTAATTATGCATTCGAACATATGAAATCCACTGACTATTAACGTGTTTTGTTTTTTTTGACGGGCCGGGGTGGCGTGGTCGGTAAGATACTTGCTTCTCACGCTGCAGGACGTGGTGGGTTCGATTCCCACTCGAGACAAACATATGTTTAAATATGTCTGTTTGTCTTGTGTCTGGGTGTAATTAACTATATTTAAGTATATATTTACAAAAAAAAAGTATTATATGTAGTTTATTACCAGTTATCTGGTTTCCATAGTACAAGCTCTGTCCTACTATATTATATTATTATTTATTATTATTTTATTTATATATTAGCTTCCGCCTGCGGCTTCCCCCGCGTGGTCCTCGTTTCGAGTGAGAGAATTGCGGCGATATTATAGTGATGCCACGTGTTTTTATATACTCTCTGAGGGGCTGTCTCAACGAACGACAGAATTGCGAAACAGAAAACGCATGGCACGTACGATAGTATCGCTCGTGGAGACGGCTATTTAGGGGGACAGTTTCGAAAATCCTTTCTTAGAGCACCCATAGTATAAATTTAGAGTCTCTAGACCCAGAGGTTTGGTCTGTACAATTTCTATGTCAGTCAGTCAGTATCCTCTTTTATATATTTAAGAAGATTTTTCTTTCTGGTGGTGGTATTTATTTGTATTACAAACACTTACAGGTCAGAAGGGAAGGACGATTTCAACGCACAAGTGAAACGCACTCAGTACGATATTCTATTATATTTGAATGTTACTAAAAATGTTACTAAATGCATTTATTTACTAACTTGACTGTCTCTAACTCTTCTATTTATTACTAGTATACTATTTTTTAATTTTTTCGGTGTTCTATTGCGAGCACTTAAGCATGAAAGGGCTATTTCTTCTGAGGTCTGTCGTCAGCTGATTCGGTTATGGCGATACCAACAACCGCAATAATATACGTATATTTGACGTTTACGACAAAAGTGACACTAATAATAATTAATATTATTAAATCTAACAGCATGTTCTTATAATAATTAATAATAAGAGTTTCATAGCGATTGTGAATAAATGTTAGTGCAAATACAAGTGACTTAAATGTGCAAAATTTGTTTAGTATTTTTAGTTTCTAGAGTATGTTTTTTGTATGTTAGAAATACTTAGAAGTGTGTCTGTTTTCGGGTGTCTTAGTGAAACTTAAGTGCACACAAATACGTTTTATTCGTGAATGCTAAAATTATGCCATACATTCTTTTTTAGATACGAAATGCTAGAACATCTATCCAATATTATAGGTAACTTTACAAACGCATTTTTGACTTGAACTGTAAAATGTCTGGCGGATGGCGATAATTTAAATAACAAATTATGCTCTTTCTTCGTGGTTCTTTCACTCTCATGCGCCATGCGCCAAAGCATAAATAAAGTAGCTTGTCTTGCTGTCTGAAACTGTGTTTAGTGATTATTAAGTGGAGTGAACCCACATAATTGATTTCAACACAATCACTTTGAAACTATTAACAGAATGAATGTGCTTGTTAGGTACTTAACTAAAGCATGATATAAGCATATTAGAAATAATTTTATAATAGTTTAGAAAAATAAATTTGTTAGAAATAAATATTATTAACCATAAGTAACATCAAACATGTCTGGATCGTTTATCGCGCTAAAACATTACCTTCAGGCAATCGGTCAATAAATAGCCGATGCCCATCCTCATAGTTAAAATGACATAACTCCTCAACAAGTTTTAGCTAAACAGGGTCGGTGGCCTATGACTGACCGGCCTAACTTCACGGGTGCAAGTATTTTATATAAATGTTTCTCATCTATTGGTGTAAGCTTTGGAAGTTAGCGACGAAACAGAGAGAAAAGATTTTACATTTATTGCACGTTTGTGTACGTATTATAAACAGATGATGTGTGTGCGTAATTTACTGTAAATTTGTTAGTACGCTGGTTGACGTCACGTCATTGACGTCGTAATAACTACCAGTGCATGTGGGTGAGAAGAACTTCTCACATAAAAATTTAACTTTATAAAAGAATAACGAATTTCAAGTCAATGCTTCCTGGTTTTAATAAGACGTCGTTATAAGTTAGTGCATTCTTGAGGAAATTGTTTGCAAGTGTCTATGATAAACAAACAAAGCTGCAAGGTTGCTTTTGCCATGCAATACTTTGTTTATGCTCGATGCTGTATTCTGTCTTCTGTTTAGGTCTTCACTGTAATTCTGTGTTGGTAATGATAGTGAATGTTTAAAAAACGAGAGACTGTTTGTGAATGAATAAAACACTATAGAGATTTATGAATGTTAATTTTCCAGGTCTATCAACCGTCAGCGGCTTGTGGCTCACTCCACTGCGATGGAAAGCATACAGGCTGAAAGTGAGCCTATTGACGAGGAGGAAGACGTACCGTAAGTAGATTACAGACACCTAACCGTCGAAACCGTCTGCTTCTGCTGTATATTTTTTTGTATTTTTTTTATTTTTTTTTATATCACTCTCAAATCAACAGTCAAATAGAGCGATGCCATCAAACACCAACATTAGTAAACATTAAAGCTTTATGCATTTATGACTTATATCTAACTGTCTAACTGTTAAACTGTCTACACGAGGATGAAGACGTACCGTAAATTGATAACAGAAACCAAACGGAAGTAAAGCATATCACTCTCAAACAAACGGTCAAGTAGAGCGATGCCACCAAACGCCTAATAAAATTTATTTAATGTTGATTACATTAAATAAATTTTATTAAAACTATCTACTCTACTACATATCTCCCTTAAACCACTGTCAAGTAGATTAATACCTAAATGAATATTGAAAAAAAAAGGAATCTAAATAAGTAGGTACATATTTAGATATACATAAGTATCTCTAACCATACATTTGTTAAGGATTGGCGGGTTTTTAAATCTTGTGTTTAATCAAGCCGGCCACCCTCTTATAAGTGTATTACATCAATATGTTATATGTTGTCAGTCCTGGCGGCATTCCCGCTCGGAACGCGCGCGGCGAGCGTCTCCTCCTCTTCCTGGGTATCATTGACATCCTCCAGTCGTACAGGCTACGGAAGAAACTCGAACACACCTGGAAGAGCATGATACACGACGGTGTAAGTACTACACTTAAACCCTTTTTAGTATCTCACTGCTGGGTACGGATCTTCTCTCAACTATCATGGCAGTTGAGTGAGTTTTAGGCGTTATACCGCACACGCTGGCCAGATCCCGGTGGCAAAACATGCTCCAAAAAACATGTTGAAAATATTGTTTATCTCTTGTTCAGGGTGAATAGAAAGAGGCAAATAGCGCTCCGATCGTTAGTTTTTGAGATATTTAATTAGGTTTTTAATATTTCAGGACACAGTCTCCGTGCACAGGCCGAGTTTCTACGCGCAAAGATTTCTAGACTTCATGGCCAAAACTGTATTTAAGAAAATACCTTCGTGTAAGTATTACTCTTTATTTGAAACTAAAATGATATACTTATTCTACGGACTTTACCTTCTCTAAGGTTGCAGCTCATAAAATCTACATACATAAGCATGAAGTTCTAGGTAAAAAGAGGCTACACTTAAAACAAAAACTTGAATTAAGTAAATAAGTATTCTACATATCTCTTTCTCACACTATTTATAAACCTCTACTTTTCAGTACGGATGAAAGAGAGAGCGAAAAAGGTTAAGCTTCAAATTTTTGATCGAAGTGTATTCTCCATTTTCACCTTTAACTTCATGGTTATAAGTCAAAGTCATATTAAATCCCTTTTCATTAGCAAAGCTCAAATCATGTTGCTATACTGTAATTTCCAAATAGTTTCTTACCATCTTATTCCTTAGCAAGGTTTATTCATAGTCCGAAATTGTTATTAATCATTTATCTAATAGAATCGTGGATAGATCTATGCGCAAACGACAGCAAAAAATGACACGACGGATCGTATCGTTTCACTTTGATTGGTCAAGAGAAGTCACGTGTTCGATTCACGCCGATCCTATCACGGGAACCATAATTACACGATTGAATTTGACTTTTTTTTATAGTCTATGCCGTTCGCCCATTGTCTACTACCACTAAAGTGACAGTTGCATTAGGGCAGCTGGCCACTTGCGACATTTTATTAAATAAAAAAGACTAACGTTTTGCACTAAGCGAGAACTTTCCTGGAATCGGAACATGTCTAATGAAAATACAAAATTCATCGTGTGATTTTAATAATATGACAAAAAATAGCGTATAAAAACATTAAAAACAACGCAATCAGAATTGTTTAATCAACGGGCAGACACCGGAAATGTGGAACATTCAGAACATTGGAGTTATGCTCACCAAGATGAGTTTCGCTCGCAAAGGGGAAGCATATAGTGGGCTGATGACATAGTGAAAATTACGGGATGCTGATAGATGCTAATAGCTTGCAATGGATGTGGCGTTCTAAAGGGGAGGCCTACGTCCAGCAGTCGAAATCCCTTGACTGATGATAATAATGTACCAGTATGAGAACAAAGACTACATGTGCCGCTCAAGTAACCGGCGCCGGCGCGTCGCTTCAACTCTACCTAAAAGTAATACTAACGACTTTCTCATTGCGATTGCTAACACCTCTGTCAACGCAAACTACAAGCTCAAGCGATAGTAGCCAATGGACGGGCAGTTTTTAAGCCTAGCTTTGGAATAAGATCTTCAATGTGAATCCATAACATAATATTAGTTTATGTTAACGCTAATATTGTACCTAACCTTGTGTTTAATAAGAAACTTAATATGAAAACATAATTTAACGATTCCATACAAATTGAAAATATATAGTCACCTTGTGGAAAAGGGGCATAACTGAAATTTTACAAAATATATATTTTTTAACATTTGTGGGTGCAAGCTTAGTACAAAATATTGTAATGAAATCTTTAAACTATGTTTTCTATAACGCTATTGTATGTTTAAAACAACAAGGATCAAATTCTAAATTAATATGCCCTTAGTTTTAATTTGAAACCAAAAATCTTTGACTGTGGCCTCGGGATTAAAATTGCAAATGTATAATTTGCATAATTTTAAATCTGATTTATTTATTACTTAATTATAAAACAATCTGATTACTATTAAGTTTTTTCATTCAAGTGTTAAATAAACACATTTTTTTGCTTAACTATAACTGTATGAATATTTATATCTGAATATTTTCAAATTTTTTTTTACCAATGACAATCAAGTCCTGTCCTTGGAATGATCATAAAAGTTAAAATCAAAATGTACCGGAAAGGTAATGGCTACGTGCAGTCAGAAATTAATTTACATTGTTTTGTTACGATTTGTGATGTGCTTAATCAAAACTTAGGGTTGTCTAAGAAAAGCAATTGAAAAATATTTTTTCTATTTTATAGGGGGTTATTTTTTTTCTAATTGATTTATTAAAATTTAAACGTCACAATACTATTGTTTAAGGCTCAAATAACGTAGAATTTAAAGCATGATATACCCTTTCTGCTTCACCTTGTATAACTTCAAAAAATACTTTGTTGGAAAACACTGAAAGGCTTTTTTACTGTAATAAAATATATGTGTTGTGTCCCCAATATTAGACTAATATTAAAATGATAACTTATCTATTCCGAGGCCGCGGTCTTTCAAAATTAAGTAAACAAATAACAATTTCTATTGTATAGTGGACCTCCCAGAGATCAAGGGCAACCATCGCAAGTTCAGGACGCTAGTGACGTCATACATAGGTATACGACGCTCACAGGTTATGTTACGTGTGCCGTGTATGTGTGACGGGGGGCGGGTATTGGTGGAATAAAAAGTTTATATATATTTGAGGGTAGTGTTTTAGAATTTCTTAAAAATCAACTTACTGCCTTTGAAGTTTGAACTATCAATGGATTTGTTCGTTAAAAGTTCAAAGGTCGTAAGTTGAGTTTTAGAAAATTTGGGCAATGTTTCCTCTAAAGTCTATCAATAGCAAACAGTAGAATATTATTATGTGTTATGAGTCAATTGTTTAACAGCCAGAAAACTTTTATCCGTGGTATATGTATGAAGTTTAGAGCAGCTTGAAATATATGGTCGCGGGTTCGATCCCCGCTGGCCAGCGTGTGTGTATTAAGGCCTAAACTCTCACAACTTGTAACATAGTTGAAAGAAGAGCCGAGTCCAGCCGTGGGACACTAAAAAGGTTGAAGCGATGTTTCACGTTTTAATATAAGACGTTCCAAATATTCTTTGGATAAAATTAAGCTATTAACCAATTAGCTCTAAAGCATGTGTTTTTATTATTATTTTTACAGATCAATCAATATCAATGATTTATAATAAATAATAATAATAAAATAAAAAGTATTTACTGTCGAAAAATACATATTCACCGGGTCTTATAAATAGTTACAAAGGTAATGTACATGAAAATGAAATGAAATGAAGTATTGACAATGTAGATGTTGATACTGTCTCCCACACTAAGCGATTGCTTGTAGCGATTGGTGGCAGTGTTCAGTCGTGGAATGAGACTCGATTATTATAATTTTTAAGTAATCTTTCTTTCTTACGGACGGGCCGGTGGCGTGGTCGGTAAGATACTTGCTTTTCACGCCGCAGGTCGTGGGTTCGATTCCCACCCGAGACAAACATTAGTGATGAACATTTGTGTTTTTGTGTCGAGTCTGGGTGTAAATATCTATTATAAGTATATATTTACAAAAGAAAAGTATTATATGTGTATAGTATATACCAGTTATCTGGTTTCCATAACACAAGCTCTGCTTAGCTTGGGACCAGATGAACGTGTGTGTTAATGTCCCAGAATATTTATTCATTTATTTATTTATATTATTAGAACGTTAAAAAATATGTAGCATGCTCAGTGTCTTAATGTGTAACTAAAATCTTATTAAACTAGCAACAGAGATTTAAGTAATATACGTTGCAGTGGCGAGGAGTCCGGCTTCCCTTTAGGAATCGGTCAATATGACGTACTTAATTAAATGTTATGTAATGCCTAAAAGTTTTAAATAACATCAAAAATGCAGTACGTACTTTTTTTATCCTTTAATAGGTTTGCGCTTGACCACAACTTGCCTGATGTGAGGCAATGTTGCAGTCTACGATGCAACGCGCTTACCAAATAAGTACCGATTCACTCGTGACTCGAAGACAGGTAGATTATAGCTGTCGGGAAACAGAGATGCCGGCAACGAATTCCACAACTTGGCAGTTTAAAGAGAATTTATATTTATATTGGTAGTTTTTAGTAAGTTTGATAGACTTCCTAGAAATACTTGTCATTTAATTTTTACCCTTCGCCTCTGATACATTGCAATGTACGCATTAGTAACTATGGTCTTGTGGACCATATCTTCAGTCTTTATAGTATAACTAGCAGCCTCAGCGAACTTCGTACCGCGTATTACTAATGTAATACGTATGTATTTTTTAATGCCACATAATAAAGAAATAAAAACAAAAATATTTCGTCCAAAAATTAAAAAAAAATGTAAGGGTGAACAACCCTTATCACTTAGGGGTATGAAAAATAGATAGTAGCCAATTCTCAGACCTACTGAATACGCATATAAAATTTGCTAAAAATCGGTAAAGCTGTTTCGGAGGAGTACGGTAACTAACATTGTGACATGGAAATTTTATTTAATAGATAAGGATTGATATGAAAAAGAAAAGAAACTGTTAAAATAATCTTTACACCAATGCCCCAACCCCATTTTTGTAGGAATTACAATTTTTTTTTTTTACTAAATTAGGTTTAATTTTTAATTTTATTTTGATCGCAGAATAATCAGGCATGAAATTAGACACAATTATTTTTTTATTTTAGCAATAATGTGCATAGCATGATAATATATTAATCATGCACGTCAAATGTTGCCAACCTAAAATAATATCTGTTTTATTTTTCTATTTTTTTCCCGACAATTGTCCGTAATCGGATACTCGCGCGGGTCCGTGGAGGTTTGAGTAAGTTTGTTGGGGTCATTGAGCATGATATTGTGATCCCCTTTTGTGACCCCATTTTCATGTCCTATCGATTGGTGTTTCGAATTTCCAGTATTTTTGTGTGAAATTGTTGTAAACGTGTTATTTTTTTGTCTGTGGTATTATTGGTACTCGAATTCTTATCTATATTAAAGTATAATTTGGGACTTAGTTATAGTTATAGTTTGGAGCGGGCTAGTTTTCAACTGTCAACTCGACGTCTCATAAATGCGCCTATTGTGTGATTGGGCTGGCGTCGCTACAACCAGCCCAACTCCAGGATAAATCCAAGCAGACCCTTCACGTTGCCGATGGCCTCCCGGAGCATTTTGTACTTAGCACAACATAATACCTATTATAGATAGAGATATGCCTTTAAAACTGGTAAATAAACTGTGCCACTGTTGTCACCACTTGGGTTCTGACGGTATAGGGTAATATCACTGATCTTCTCAAATGGAAAAACCATAACCACTTGAAACATAATTTTAAACACTTACCCGCGTATTCATAAACGTATTCTAAGCTCATTATAGCTAAAATAGGTTTATAATTCGTTTGTCTTTGTCTGTCATCTTGACATTTATACTAGTAAGAAAGAGACAAAGTCCATTTTAACTAAAGATTCTTGTAACTTTTCTATGAATAGGGCCGTTATTTTCCAAATTCCTAAATTATAATAAGCTCCATTGCATTTTGAACCGAGTACCAATAACAACAGAGCGTATTTTGTATCAATCTGTCATTTTGTATTCCACTCTCGACATCGCTAGTTCTTAGCTCATTATCAGTCCAATCGTAGTTAGTATGACTTACAATACAATCTAACGCTGTATTTCCACCGAAGATGTGAGAGAACTAGGCTTGGCTCACTTATCTTGGGTCTATTATTCAATAGCTAGAACTTTAATTGAAGAATTGATTTTTGACGTTTTGATAGTTGAAACGTAAATATTATTCTTCAGATAAAAGTTATCTGGCTGTTGAACAATCGGCCAATACAGAAACAGCTTTAAATTGAAACTGTCACTGTGTTCCTAAAAATGTACCCTATGTCAATGGTATAAGTTAGATATTAGCATGGAGTTTCTGTGTCTTTTGCTCTATTTTAGCACGTTTCTTTCTCCATTCTTACATTTGACTTATTTTGATGTGAACTTTTCACTACGACATTTTAACTTTTTTTTTATTTGAATTAATTAACACGTCTTCAGGTTATTTTTAAGTTTATTTTTATTCTTTTTTTATAACTAATGTTGTTCTTATAACTATATTAATTAATTAATTATAGTTAAACTACAAGTTTAAAAAAAAAATATTTTACTAAAAAGTCACTCGTTATTTGAACAACAACCATCACTTAATTAGATGGCTTTTTGAGAAATTTAAAACTATTTTTTGCAAAATTTTGCGCTCACATGACAATATTTTTTTTATTTGATAAAGCTTTTTATTAGTGAGCTGATTATTGAATTGTTTTTCTTTTATTAAAAAATAACATTTTGGAATATTATAGTCGCAATTTTTTTTTGTAATGATTATGGTACAAATGCAAATCATAAAGATATATTTTTAAAATATTATGTAATTTAAAGTAACTATAATAATATTCCAAAATGTCCTTCTAAACTGCATCGGCGTAATTCTAATATTGTTATTCTTGCAACAGCATTGAAACACTCTCCGTCGAAGAGAAAGAGCATCGCCAAGCCGTCTAGACCTCTGGAAGAAATTGACACGCCAGGTATGAAAATAATTTTTATTTTTGTATTTATTTAAAAAGCTATGTGGTATAGTTATATGTTACAATAAGAAACATTTTTATTTTATTTTTAAACAACTAAACAATACCATTTAACTTGTTTGGAATGCTATATTATTTAAAACTAATATTAATTTGTTCTATAATTAACCTTACCATTTCAATTTTAAGTAGTTCACCCTAACACCCCTAACATTGAATGAGACAGTTTTGTTGGTACCTATATATTATTATACATTTCAGTTTATTTTATCCCTTTCCCTTCCGGTGTATGTTATCCATTGCGCTGTTTGTTCCTATTTGTTTTTCCTTATGCCTTGTAGTATTTTACCCGACATTTTTTCGCGTGTTAATTGTGAAAATAAAAAAAAAGTGATGTGTCCATGTGCTAACGGTATGGTGTCATCGACCGCATGGTTTGCCGACGGGAGTGAAATAAACTGAAATGTATCAAAAACGTAAAATTCGACATACACCATTTTGATTTGAGGATGTTTCTCAGGACGTAACTACATCGGCAGACCGATAAAGGATTACAATCCTGAACTGTTGAGGCAATCGAGACTATCGCCTAGGTCTTCAATAAGATCTAGCATGAGCGATTTCACTGATACCACAATTTCAACTTGGAATCAAAGACATCCACATTTACCTACAGAGTACCCATCCGTCCTCTCAGATAGACTAAAAATCATCGACAGAGATAGACTAGGAATAGATAGAAACTTCCCAAGACGTATAGAATTCGACACTTCTAACCTAAGACCCAATGAACCTGGAACGTCTTACGGTAACTCACTCTATAGAACAGCTATACAAGATAGAATGGAGTCTTTGTCCGACCAGCTTACTAAAGTCCTAAGTACAGGCGCTGGAAGTTCACACATCAACGGCAGTTTAGCTGATAGTGGGATACAAACAGACAACACAAGTACCAGTGTTCCTCAAATATATATAGATAATTATCCAAAGAAAAAGGACGCGGCTGTTGATACTAGAAATGAAAATAACCTGCAAGATATACCTTTCATAGATGATGACGACGATGTATGGAAAAGGAAGTCGAATATTCTAGAAAAACATAAAAGCACATCGAATATTCCAGAAAGAATAGATGAAGTTAGTTCAGAATACTCGAATGAACGACTTTCTAATAGTCTGAATAGAGCAAAATCGCCTACATTTGTGGAAAAATTCAAAAAATTCTTCGCTGATATAGGCTTAGTTAAAACTGATAGTACTTTAAATAATACTGAGAACAACGCCAATACTCTACCTAAAAGCTTAAATTCTAGTTACCGTAAAAGCGCTACGCCAACTTTAAGCTCACGGGAAGCTTTAACATTACCTAAAGATATGAGATTTCGTAAAGTAAAATCGACACAAAACGTTCATATTCGATTGGAGTCTCCGATTATGATGGATCGAGAGGTGATACCGAAGAAGAATGTATCGATTGTTAAATTGAATGGTGATGACGATGCGAAAACAACGGAATCAGAGGTGTTTCTAAAAGAAGTAGTTTACGTATCGAGTCTTGATAAAGCTGAAATATATCAGGGGAAAGACAGCGGGAGTACGATTATAGTAGTACCGATGGCGGAATGATTCGATTGTGTAATCGATTTGGATTTGTTTTTTGTAAAGCTATCGATGACTTATCGATAGTTGGCATCGATTCAATAAATTGGTGTTGTGTATATTTAATTTGGTAGGAATTGGTTTGTATAAAAATGTATTACATGTTGTATAAAGGTTGAATCACACTTAATGGACCGGCTCCAAAGATTTCAGCTTGTAATCTAAGTACACAGTTTCGAGGCTGTTCTGATATAGTGTGCTTTAACCTTGAAAGCTATTTAGAAAATCACAGCAATAATCGAAGATAAGTAAAAAATACCTTAAAAATACCTTTAAGTATTACAAGTACCTAACATAAAAAATGGAGGGGCGGGACATTAGGTTCTTTTTTAATAACTAATTCATTCCAGTGCCGGATTAGCCACGTAGCAAGAGTAGCATTTGCTACGGGCCCCGCGCAAAAGGGGGCCCCGCGTATACGAACCTCCAAACATTAATCCTTGCAAGGTTTTAGTAAGTAGTTCTGTTCAGAGTACCTACAATATTACTGGAGATAGATTGGTACGACACGTAAACGACATTTATTAATTTGTGGCATATTATAGAGAGCTAATCAGCCACAAATATTATCTTTTTAAGAACATTTTATTATGTAAAATCAGTCATTTTATATAACCACATTGTTAAAACATGATAAAAAATATCGAGATATTTGATTAGATTTCTGTAGTAAAGTTTGTAGTAAATTCACCAATTTTATTTGAAAGCCTATAGTAGAACAAGGGCCCCTCAGTATGATTTGCTACGGGCCCCGCACTTGCTTAATCCGGCACTGATTCATTCCAATGTAAATTCAAAGTTTCTGGGTGTTTCTTATTTGATATTAATATATTAATCATAATATTTAAAGGGGGCTGATTTTCGTTCATTTAAACTACATTGTAAAATTAATCAATTTATAAGTTTTTAAAAGTACATCCTACTAAAATATAAATTCTTTTTTAAATAATTTGACAAATAACGACTATGGACATCATTTTTTACCAATCTTAGTGTCAAAATATTTAATCAAAATAAATATATTTACAATATACAATGCATACAGCGCCATCTATTTATACATTGAATTTAACTTGTGGTTGCCAATTAGGATAAGTGTGAGGAGACCTTATATCTTCAGTATTTATAGCTGACTTCAGTTTCAGTTACTTAAATACAGTTATTTAATATATAAAATATCTGTCACACATGTCAAATCATGTCAAAGTAAAATGTTCCTTCTTTGTTCCTAAAGTAATATTTATCTGGAATATAGGAAATTGAGATTTTCGTTTACATTTTATTATTCTATGTATGTATTAACACTCAAACGTCACTGTTTTGTTTAAGATCTTGCATTCTCAACTCTTAAGAAGTTCGTAAGAAAAGAGTCGCGTTAGTGTGCGTATGGGTTATTTTCTGAGGTTCTGAGCAGATTCTTGCTGTATTTTTCTGTTTTATGCTGAAATGTTACATAAAAACCTTTGTTTGTAAACTTTTGTTTGTATTATTGCTTTAAATGTAGTTCCCAATATTTATAAAATGTTCCAAACATTAAGAATTTTATTGAAACATTGATTTGAATATTTGAATGTCAATGTTCCACAAATAATACAAACTGCTTCGTAATATGGAACAATTTATATAATATTAAAAAATGAACATTTTACATATATTTTAAAAATAGAACATATGATTAAAATATCTCTGGCTTGTGAATACTCAATAATCAATGCATATTTTTATTACATACGTAAGACAGTATGCTGAGTGTTGGTTTTGTCGTAAATATAATACTTAAGCATGTCTTTTGTATAAAAAAAATGTTTAGAAACGCGCTTCATAGAAGTTTATTAAAATAAAAAAGAAGCTACAACTGTCTTGTTAGGTTAGATCCCATTATTGCAATTTCTTAGGCGTTTATGAAAACATACGACCCTTGTCTAACAAAAAAGGCTCTTGGCAAACATGCCAGCAGCCATACACCGCGAGGATAGATTTAGGATAGCGCGGAAAGTGTTATTATAATGGACCCATAAGGTATTTAAGGCATTTTGGGTCTATGTTGTAGCAGAGTTGGCTTAGCTAGTTATGCGTTATGTTTACTACAAAACTGACACTACAAGATATAAAAATAATACAAATGTATATTAACCATTAAAACAAAATATTGAAGATATTTTCAAACATTAATTTATTTTTATTAATTTTTTCGCATACAGCATTCAAACTAAAGCCAGTGAACGGAATTGAGATTATATGTTACTGTAAATTATTAATATAAATATTGTTCCATAAAGAATATTAATAATTTTGGTATTAAAAAAAAAGGACAGATTTAATCTATGGTGTAAAACAACACAGACAAAAATGTCTGTAATTTTAAATATTTTTTTCTTTAATATCACAAAATGTTGGACTGATTTTTAATTTATTATTGTTTTATTTTAATTATTTTGGGAATGAGTCTTCCAGTATTTTTTGTAATAATAATATTACAATAGTATTTATTCAAAACTTTATTATGTTTCGCTCACGATCAGTGCTTTGAAATTATACTTTTTAAATTGCAATTCAAAACATCGACTTGAAATGCTTTTGTCACTCAAGAAATTATGTTGTGTTAGAAAATGTTTCGTAACATTATTTTCTAACAAAAAAATTGTATGATATTGTTTATATACCTTAGCGTTTATATAACACAAGGTGGAAAAAATCAATGGGCCCTAGAGGATTAATCTTTGATATACAGCCTGAACCGGAAAGGCATATATAATTATACCAGATATTCTTCAGGTCTTTACTAATCACTATGTAAAGTCAGAAATTAATTTGCATTATATTATGATGTGCTAATTTTTGCAAAAATATCGCGTCGTGAAACCCTAGTAGCTGTTTCTCTTAGCTCTCTATGACCTCATAAAAGATGTGACAAATGAATGACAATTGGCTGTCTCTTCAAAAGTTAAAGTTGGCTCAGAAAATATTTGAAAAATTATAATTTAATTTTGTAAGGGTTATTCTTTTTTTCTAATTGATTTATTAAAATCTAAACGTCACAATACTATTGCATATGGCTTAAGGTAGATTTAATGCATTATATATCCTTTTCGGATCACCGTGTATATTACTTTAGTTAAGGAAACAATACTTTATTATCAAAAAGAAACAGGACTACATTCACAACTTTTCTGAATTGTGCTTGCGACAAACTGGAATAGAATCCACACAATACGAAAAATAAACATTTATTTCTTATGATACGAATTAAAGGAGATAAAAATTAGCAACAAGAATCCCTAAAATAGCTTCTTAAAAATATAGAAACACTATGAAGTGGAATGTAAAAAATCCTTTCTGTAAAATATTAAATCTTAGAGATTTAAAGTGGTGTTTCCTCTACAAGGCCAAATGTTTTTTTACACCCTGTATAACGAGATTAAGCGTTAGTAAAATGTTACATGGTGTTAAAGAAGGATATACTCCCATTCTTATAAACAAAGCTTAAGCTAAGAATTGCTAACTTATGATTTGTCTCTGTCAGAGAAGAAAAGACGTCTAATAATATTTGCTGACATGCATGGACCAATTTAGATCCTTCACTTCACTCTTAAGTGTCCCACTGCAGGGCACGGATCTTCTCTCAACTATCTTACGAGTTGAGAGAGTTTAGGTGTTAATCCACACACGCTGGCCAAGTGCGCGTTGGTGGAAGTCACATGTCCTCAAATTATTAGTTTTTCGACTTGCTAGTTTCTATGCTATGAAACAATTCACACAAAGATGTGTGGGCACGACCGGGGATCGAACCCGCATACTTGTATTTCAAAGGCGGGGTTGATACCGCTGCGCCACTGCTACTTTAGTTCCTTGCTAGCCTTAAAACACATTTAACTTAAGATTCGTTTATAATTAAGGGGGATAGTGTTAAATAACTGCTATGTTAACGCACCAATTTATTGTCACAATTAGTTAACTGTCATCTAAGTTGAACAGAATATTTGTATGTGAAGTAGAATTATAAGTTTATATGTGTAATGCTTAGTTTGACCAAAATTTCTATGTATATACAATGGTAATAAATGAAAGTTATGTTGGCTGAGATGTGGAGTTTCATTTCAAGGTTTTTATATATCTAGTAAGTGGAAGCTATCGATTAGATATCTATTAGACACATTCTATAAATATTATATGAAATTGTAATTGTCAAAATTTGGCTGTAGTCGGACAATATGTAGTGGTTTAGGCGAGCGGGGGACTCAGCTTTTGGTGTGTATAGGTATCTCATACCTCAGATTTTAATCCCAATGCAGATCTATACTTTAAATAGTTAGCCGCAAAGTTTTATCTATATTTCGGCGAACTGGTAGGGTTCCTATCATCAGATACACTTCCTTCTTAATGCACCTAATCAATATCGTTGTTAATGTTTCTAGCACCTTAATAATCACAAATATTTACAAAATGTTTGGATGGAAACGGATGCCTTTTGTGAGATTAAATTTTGTTTGCAGACCGCTTGCTTGCTTGACCGACCTAAAAATGATAATCAGAAACAATCAATCTGAGCGATATTGACATCTTTTGAGTTTGACAACTGACAGGCTGAATACTATGAAAGGCACTGAAATGACATCTAAAAAGCATCGTCTGTTTAGGAAACAGCTTGCTACGTTTATGGGTTAGGTGCATAGACTGCACATATCACGATTTTATACTTTTTTCAATTTTGACGTTTCGGATGCTTAACAGCCTTAATGGTCACATTGGCCCATGGTAGTAAATTTTGTCACTTATTTAGTACTACCTATTTGCTTTATTAAGTCCCTTGATTTTCCTTTCGAATGAGTGTTGGAAACGTTTTATACGATAAATGCTGACGTATTTTCATGCTATCTAACGGATAGGAGCTGGATCCAGCGGCGTGGTCAGCGTGAAAGCAGGTGAGGACAATGTTTTAGGTCAAACACAATTAAAAAGGCGCTTTTAAGCGATATTATTATGCCAAAGAAAGAAGAACGCATTCGTGTGTTCTTGAATGGTACCTTTGCGAAGTTTCTTCACATAAATATTACAAGTGAAATACTGTAATATATACATACATAATAATAGATTATATAAAGGGCAAGATAAATTATACCTACATAAATATTAACTTTAAAATTTTTACATAAAAAATATTTAATAAAAGCAATTCAAAAGGTGTAGCAAGGAACACTTGTAAATCGGGCCTTAACCGTCTCTATTAATATTGTGAAGACATCTTGATGTATTTTTCAAAATGGCGGCCCATGATGTGTTTGAAAATCGAATCGGTTCAAATTATTTATTTATAGGGTTGCTTTGTACTAAAACGTCAAAATGGCCTAATTGGTTGGTAGATTAGCTTGAAAACAAATTTACCACGGTTATACGCAATAACACTTAAATGTTTCTTAAAGGAATTACCTATCATAGTGTTGCCAATCTAAATATTTACTATGTAGGTAATTGGTAAATATTTGTTCTAATAAAATTCAATATTGCTTTTGCTTACATTTTCCAGTGATATAAAATAATAATAAAACTATACAAATAAAACGCTTCCTTGCTACGCTTTTTGCTTTATAAGAAAGTAAAATAAAATCTAAATTAATATTGTTTTCTTTCCACGCTGCGTCGACCTATTGGAACTTTTCTTATTGGGTATACCAACAACTTTTTTTCCTCCTAAAACTGCATGCTATTTATTTTAACAACTTAATACACCAATAAAATCGTTACCTTAAACGGTCAAGCTCCGTCTAAAAAATATATTTACAAACATGCTATTTTGGATATTTAATTATGAATGTCTCAATGAATACCTTAATGCTTCCATTAAACACAAATCTTTTGATCTAAACAATGTTTTAACGTGCCAAAATTTGTTTTTATACATCCTATTATTATTACTTAATAATTGTCTATTTTGATTATTATATAATAAACCTTTACAAATATTTGAGTGTTTTTCTCGATCTAGTTTCGTTGTCGGATGTAACAGCACATATTACACCCACATCAGTGACATCACCAGTATCTACTGCCGCGAAAGTCACTATATCTTCAGCTAAGAATACTATAGCTGCGTCAGAGCCTGATATAGCCTTCCCAGCAGTGCTGAAAGGGTCCCAGAAACAGAGAGTCCCACCGCCAGTTCCGCCTCGAGGCTCGCCAAAAGCTAAACGTGGTGGAGGCAACTCACAAACATCTATTGAAACTAAAGGTGATTATTTACACATATCCGTGAGTGATATACCCCCACAAACACCTATCACTAGCAGCGATGATGATTTCTGTTTTTACGGGCATGATTTTAAGTTTGAAACACCTACTGCATGCCGTGTTGTTCCTTCTGTGTCTGAAAGTTCCGTTAAAATAACGAAATTAGTTGCTTCTAACTCGTTCTTAGATTATGTTGAAGAGGGAGATAGCATTACTCATAGATCTCACGCAGGTGCAAATCTGATTGCCCAAACTAGTATGATGGCACGATTTAATATTGATAAAGTGGTTCGCGAGCATTTGGATTCTGGAGATTATGATGGAACTTCGCTTACTGAGTCTAGTAGTGAAGAAAGAATTGTTGTGAAAGAAATACACAAAGATAATGAGGAAATAAAACGAAGACAAGTTAAGAGTCCTTCACAATTTGTTAAAAATGTTGTTTCACAAATTGGTGATAAGCTAACAAGACAATCACCAACAAATCTTAATTCTTTGTCTGAGAAAGTTAGTGTACACAATGTAAGGTCATCAGACCTAATATCAGCAGCGAAAACTTTGAAAAAAGTTAATAAAAATAAAGCAGAAAAGAGTAATGTTAACAGTGAACAAAAAACAGAGAAAAATGTTTCTAAAACTGGTATTATATCTGGAATCACAAAGAAATTGAACTTCAACCAATCAAAACGCGACAAAACAAGGTCACAGGATAAGAAATCTGAACCAAAAGTAGAAATACGACCTTACACAAGAGGAATGACTAAAGACGAAGTCATTTGCCATAAGAAAGCCAAAACTAAAATTGATTTGTTCCAAAAACATATTTTAAGAGCCCAAACCGACTCGGACAGTTCAAGACGGAGTTCTATTTGCTCATCTCAAGATAGCCAAAGATCTTTTAAAGATATTAATATTCAAATACAAGTTAAAGAAACCAAAAAGTTATTTGAACCCATAGAATATACTCATGGGAGTCTGACTTCTATAGATAAGAAACATTTTTCACTAAACAGTACTGCAGTGAATCCAATAGTATCGAAATCAATATCTGGCAACGTGCATGAAAAAATTAGACAGTTTTCGGAAGTAAATAAACCAATGCAAAGCAAAGTACCTAACAAACTACCAAGAAAAAAGAAAGGGAGTTTAAAAAAGAGATCTGACAAAAGAAAGGTTGTTATCAAAATGGAAAAAGATGTTGAAGAAGTATTATAAATATAAAAAAAGGAAATTTATAAAGGTTAAATTAAAGTTACAATAAAAAATGATGTTTAAAAGATGTTAAAATTACAACAAAGAGTTGAGTTTTAAACAAAGTTGTTATTAGGTTGAAGAAAGATTTGTAAGCAGAGAAATGAAACATGGATATTTAGATAATTGAATTTAAAAGGAGCAAAATATTTTTCTACAAGGCTCAAAGCCTACAAATTTTATGATAGCATGTAGTTTTTGTGTTGTGATCCTAAAACTGCCATATTGTATTGTAATTTGCATTTAAATGTTCGAACGTTGTATTTTTCCTTTTCCTCAATTTTGATATAAACATGAGCGTAACCATCAAGCATAGATATCTGTTCAATGAATGTGAACAACTAAAACTTGCTATTGTTTTTGCTCATAGTCAAAAATATTTATCCAATTGCACTTTGTGTGTATTTTCCGTTGTAATAGCTGCACTAAGAATATTCAATTTCAAAAATTGTAGATTCATTAGATTCATTTTTTTTTCTTATTGCAATGTGTTATGTACTAATGTTACTTACTTATTAGCGGTTTTTTTTTTGGTCATAGTTTGGTCATTCATTTTACCTGATCCTCCTCAATATGTTTAATTTATTATTACCGTCACTTTAAGAATCAGAATGAGTAACTCATTGAAAGTTAATTTTGCAGGCATAGCTAAAATACAAAAATTATACAGACTGCTGTACCTACATAATTTGGTCACACTGTTACAAAAGTTACAAAAAAATAATAAAGATCTGCATTACCTACTTAATTACAAAAGTAAAAATCTGAGTTTATGAGTTACGTAAATTGATGATTAAGGTGACGCTATTATTCAGCTATTTATTTTTAGATATCTTAATTTTAAAAACGTATAACTAATCGATAGATCATTTGAGTAGAAACACAAAAATTAAGGTAACTATAGGCCGACCGTTTAACTCGCGTATCGCCATCTGAGGTACAATGTCATAAAACATTAATAAAATCTCATAAAGAACTATTTGACCACAGATAAAAGTAATGTAAGACTATTCGTCACTAATATCCATATCGCTTGTATCATCATCACAGTCTGTGCAGCTTGAGGAGTCAGAATCTTGGCGATAGGTGATACGCGAGTTAAACGGTCTATCTATAGGTTACACTTAATCTTAGTGTTGCTAGTAGTACTTTATAAATAACTTCCATTGCTTGATTTTATTTTATTTAGGCGTATACTTTTTCTCTTTATGTATTTGTACGCCAGCAATAGTATCACTACTTAGCAGGGGCCTTACCTCTCTCCCTCCCTCCTCCTGAACTGCGCTAGTAAAGACACTTTTTTTAACAACCTGTATAAGCTAGATCTGTAGTATCGCTACTCCTTCAGCTGGAGCCTTGTCCTGTTGCTCCACGCCTCCCCCTCCCTTCGAGGAGGCTCCTCCGCCGCGCACGAGTCGTACCAACTCCTCATCAACTACATCATCGAGCGCGTCGGGAAGAAGGCGGGGGGCTTCCAGCGCAGCGAGTGTTATGACTACGTCATCTGCATCATCACTGGCGTTGACGCCCGCGGCTTTGAGCAGTGCGAGGAGTAATGAGGCTAGGTAAACTACTTAATTTATATATATAAATGAGTCCCTATTTCCCTTGGTCTCGCCATCACGAGTGAACGGCTGGACCGATTTCGCTAAGAAAAAAATTAGAGAGAAAAATTAAAAAAAAACAATCTCCTCAGAGACGTCTTGACCGATTTTTATGGAATCTTATAAGTATCTATATTCGATAGGTCTGAGAATGGGTCGTAATTTATTTTCGGACCCGGTAGGTGGCACTGCTTTACCGGGCAGGACGACGTCTGCGGAATCAGCTAGTACTATTAATAACGACGTCCTGTTGGCTGTATAGATATCATCTCTCCTCTCTGCTTTGGAGATGAGAGGAGAGGCTGAGTCATAAGGTGCGTCTAGACCTACAAGCTGAGCACAATGTAATGCAAAGTGGATTGAATTAAAAGTAAATAAATAAGCGCGCCATAAGTCACACTTGTGCTCGACTGTGCTCCGCCAATTGTCGGTTTTTGACGAACACTAATGAAAAAACACTACCAAAATACCTTCGAGGACAGTGGAATAGTTACTAAATTAGTCCAGTGCAAACTTTCCAAAATGTGTCTGTGACATTTTGCTTGAATAAGTAACACAAACTTGAGTGCCCATAATTTTAAGGGGTCGTTTGGTGCTCGCTAAAGTTTTCTCAGATAAATTTCATAAAAGACTAAAAATTACATCAGTATTACAATTTTCAGCGTGTGTTGGACTCCTCCAGCATCAATGGAAGGCTCGACCCCCACGTGGACGGAAGGAACGCCCAGCTTCACTGAATCTAGTAGTAGTGAACAAGGTCAGTCATCGTCACAATTATCATCAGGTCTGATGATTTAAACAACTCATTTAGGTAATTTTACTGGAGCTAAATAAGCTGATGTGGGAACTGCGTTATTATTCTTAGGTATGTTTTGGGGTTTAGTTATGGTTGAACCATAGACAATAGTGAAAATAATCCAAGTCTATGGTTTCTACACCCTGACCCTCTCGCAGCAGTAGCAGTGACAGTTGTGGTATTGGGGGCCCAGAAGCATATGATATGTAAAACAATACATTATAATGTACCGTACACTTCATACCTCATTGGATGCACCGATTAATAGCCCTAAATTATTGGAAGACACGTTAAGCTATCAGTCAAGGCCGTAGTCCATAGACAATGGGTGGGATCTATTCCGTATTGGAAACAAAAATAAATAAATTATTTACTTCAGAAAGACTGTATTAATTGTATACATAGGACTTAAAGTTTAAGTTACTGATAATAATAACAAAATATTAATACAATAATAGTATCACACATACACACAGCGCCATCTAGTCCCAAATTAGGCAAACACATTGCTTGTGTTATGGGTACTAAGATCTGATATACTACTTAAATACATATTTTTGCGTAAATACATACAAAATAATTTTATAGATGGATTACACCCAGATACATAACAAACAATAACAATGAGAATTCAGTATAACTAATATTTATGCTAGGACTATGTATGCAGAGCGGGTAAAATGGCGGTGGGATATGTGATTGTGACAGGATCAGATGTTCATACTCATACATGAATAATGTCCCAAGATATTATTATTGTAATAAGCGCGAACATTTCTGATCCATTCTTCATATTCACCGTCGTGGGTACAGCGAGGCAATTGACTATTCTATGCGAAGTTATGTTAACTATAATGTTCCAGGCTACCCAATAACCCCAGCTCGGGTCCCTGAAGGTCGTCGCTCCCCGCGTCCTCCGCCACCCCCCGCGCGGTCATTCCCGCCTAGCACCATCAACTGTCTTACCAGCGAAGTGGTGAGTTGACACATTATCTTTCCATTATATATTCATTCATTAATTCATTTATGGAGGACGGTTGATTTAAAATAAAAATATTTTCTTAAACTTTTTTTCTTTTTTTTTCTTAAACTTCTTAGACTTTTACATAAATATTAACGCTTCGGAGAATCTAAGGTGCGTGTGAAGTCGATTTTACCACGGCTCTATAATCTACAATCAGTCAGTCAGCGTTATCCCCAGTCTGCTTGTGACCATAATCGGTGCAACCCGTGTTAAAACGTCAAGCCAAGGTATGAAAGTATATAGGTCCCTTACAAGCGCATTCGCGTAAAATCCCGTAACACACTTATACCCTGTACCTATTTAATTTATTCACATATTTACAATCTACTCTACGTAAAGATAAATATTCCTGTTTAAATATTTGACCATTCGAAGATATGTGACATCCACTAACCAGCACTTGACCAACGTGTGTGGATTAAGGCTTAAACTCCCAACATCGGGACACCAAAAAGGGTTGAAGTGACATATTTGACACCGTTACGTGCAGATTGTTATACTGCCCAGCGTAAACCTCCCCATCTCATCATCCACCTATTTAGGAACCCATCCAGATCGTCCCGCCATCTCCGTCTGGGTCTACCTCGACGTCTTTTAACTGGGTCTACTGCCATTTGGACTCTATGAACCCTTTCTGATTATCAATAAAATATTATTTATAAGGCTGGCAGCGCCATCTATTATCCGATAAAGCAAACTATAAAATAAGTAGGTAAAACCTATTGTCGAGTACAGTAAAATTATCGTCTAGAATTCTATAATGTATTGGAAAAAGTGTGTATTTTTTTTATTTAAATCAACCGTCTCTCCTTGTATTTCAGCTTGATAATAAGTAGTTATATTGTGTTCACACATTTATAATGGCATACTAATACCACTAACATGCATTCCACACGCCTCAGCTTTATATATAAACCCTACCTTTTAAATGACGCTAAGTTAAGCATAGCTTATTATGTGTTGTCATTGCCATGAGATTTTAAATGTCATAAAAAAAGACAAAACATGTTTTAGCTATTCTGAGCTTAAATAAAGTTAAAATTAGCGATAAATGCATTAATTTACAATAGATAATACGCTTTGAAAACCAGCCCATTTCTGCCCAATTATTATTCTCTAGACAATCTAAAAAGTCATCCAATATTCATTTTAAGACGACATCAGTATTAAAAAAATTATTCATTTTTTTAACATTTACTTTTAAAAAATCCCGGTTTTTAGATATAATCATGCAACAAAGTTTTAGTGCTCATACGCACGCACGCTCTATCCAGTCAGCTGGGCGTTTAATATTTCTTCATTAACCATTCATATATACCAACCATTTGTGTTGCTCAAAGTCAAATGTACAATCAACCACAGAGCGATTTACCGGGCAGTGCGTATGTCCATTTAAACTTCAAAGCGAAGCTACATAAAAACTACTATTTTGCGTAATTTTTACAGCTGGTAATAATTAATGAATGCATTTTTTTGGACGCTGCTTTCCGGTGGGTTATTTATTTATTTACTATTTATTTATAGTTGCACTTAAAAGAAAAAGTAGAAAAGGATTACAAATGATAAAAATATATATATATCAATAGTATATACCCAATATTTAATCGCTGAAGAACTGTTTTTACAACGCTAGCTACATAAACGTTATAGTGATGGCAATCTTTGTTTTAAATAAAAATCAATGCTTCCATTGTCTATGGAATGCGTATAAATATTGATGCTCAACCTTCTTAACCAACAAAATTAGTGTATTATTTATCTTCTGGTGAGTAGAGGGATTGAGAAAGGCAAGGCTTTCAGCTCTGGGACAATATAGACTAAAAACCCTTAATGCGTGGATGGACTAACTTAAAAAGTAAAAAAGGTTGAGTAGGAACATACCTTAAACCAGTTTGGGTAAAATCAAGAAGTACTCATAACATTATAAAAAGCAATAAAACGTATTTGGAAATTTTACTTTTAAATTAAGTGTTACCAATTCTTGTTGAAAAAAATATCATAAAATAAAACGCTAGGTACTCAATGTTGTGCGCAGTTTAAAACTAATATTAACAATTGCCAAAAAAATGGAACCATTTTTTTATCAAAATGTTTTAGAATTAACTTTAGCTATCGTAGGGGTAATTTAGTATAATTTTTTGTACTTTAGGACTTATTTCATAGTAATTTTTGCAATTTCATATTATTATAATGGCAACATTGAATGATTTTTTTTTCATAACGTGTCAGTTTTACATGTGTGGAACACATTTTAATTTAGCAATTTGTTATTTTTTTGAAATTTCATAGTGATTAATCCAAAACAGAGATTGCACCCGTTAAATGGTTTAATACCGAAATAGTTTGCTAAATCGTGTAAATACACGTAGGAACTATTAGATAAGTCCTAAAATGAGGGTTTCGACTGACTATATCTTCATCGACTGATCTCATCAGCATTTAGTGAAATTTAGATTACACTGGCATAAAACACGAGACACACAACGATGAGAGCACAGGTAGCGATTTCGTAGTTCATTGCGTGCTCTAGTTCATTTATTTTAAAAGTGACTAGAGTAAGTGAGTAATGAACAACTACATTGCTATTCTTGCCGCTCGTCATTGTGTTCTGAGGCCAGGATAATACAGGGTGTTATGATCATTGTGTGTATGTGGCTCACGCGAACAAAAATCGTTATTTTGTGCACCCTGTGAACAGTACCTGCTTAAAGATGTTTAGTTTGTTTCAAGCATAATCTTTATTGACTTTTTATAGCTCAAGGTATAAGCCTCCTTTTTTGTTGCACATGTACTCCGAACTATTTATTACAATGCCTTGTAACATGTCTGGCCTATTTACTATCGCCACATGTTATAAAACTACAAAAAAAAGGTTAAAAAGGAAAAAGGTTTGTGCATTCGAGTCAACTCTGCATACAGTCCTTGTGAAATCGGTGTGTGTCGTTAGATGAAAAGCCAGCTCACAATTAAAGTGTGTTATTCCATAAAAAGCCGACAGTTAAGCCAAAATTACTGAGTGATATATCAAAAACAATATATTCGAAAAAAAATTACTCGTTTACTTGTTTATTTTGTAAACATTGCATGTTACCGTCGTTTTTAAGGAGGTACTGTATATAGTTGTAATACCGATCAACTATTAATTAAAACAATTTATTATGTGGTAGAAATATTAAAATATCACATCGAGATCCAGTGTTGCCAACACAAAGTCGACAAAACCTACCATTTATATATTTAACCCGTTTAATATGATGCTAATTAAAATGAAGGTTGTCAGTAAAAGCAATTTGTTGTTCGCTAAATATCTATCCGCTTATGTGCGTGTATATAATCGTGGAACTACGAATCTGTGGGTATTTTCACATTTACTATTGAATGCCGATAGTTCTCCCATTTCTTGGGATGAGATATAATATTGTTGCGGGCGTTGCATTTAATCGCCACGACGACTGTCATTTATTTGCAGTCAAATGCGTTGAAATTAAAGCAGTAATATCTATATAATTCAGGGTTTAGTTAATTTATTCAATTAGGATAGTTATTATTCAATTCCGCTTTAAATTATGTAGTGAAACTCTCGGCAATAAATTTACCATAGGTATTTTTGTTTTGGTCAGGTTAGATATCAACAAAATGTAAGGGTTGGTAATGTTATTTTAAATATTTACAATACTAGAATCAAATGTTAAAGTACCTGCAGATTACTTGTTATACTTAATAATATTTTTGTGAGTGGTGACCATAATAATATTAAAACTAAAACATACTAGACAAAAATTAAATACCAAATTGTGTTCATTTATCTAAAACAGTAATATATTAATTAAATAAAAAAATCTTACAAAAATCATAGCGTCAAGAAAAAAACAGAAAATAATATATTATATTCTATCTACAAAACTTGTATCAAAAAATCTACCATAGTAGAATATTTTTTGCATTGGTCACCCTTACAAAATCTATCCGGTGTGTGTATAAACTGTTATTACGTTTCTCGTCGTTGTTACTGTATACCGATGATGTATATTTTGTTGTTGTTAACTATTTAAAATGATCGACAAGTAGAATAAATAATTGAGAAACATACATAGCTTTTTTATAGTGTATTTATTCCTAGCTGACTCAACAAATAGTGAAATCTACTATTCGACCTGGCAGACTTTGCTTTTGTCGTGGTAGAAAATTACAATGAAATCTATTAGATTAAAGATATTAGATATGTAACGTTAAAAGAAAGAATTTTTCAGACGTCTAAAATACAAGTAAAAAAAATACACACTACTAATTTTAGGTGTTGCCTGGTTATCAATTTCTACCAAAAAGAAAGTATTTAAATTAATAATATTTGCTTGCGTTTACTTACTTATTTTTATTATTACTTACGATGTTAATTATTTATATTTAGTGACATAACATGACATACAGAAAACAATAGTATATTCAACTGGTTGGTAATATAGCAATTATCTACTAAAACTAGAGAAAATAGTAGAAATCATGCTTACAGTAATACGATCGGCTTACAAAAATTAATAATTCAGTTTGATTCGGATATGCTTGCAAAAGGTAAGACTTTTCAATTTATTTTATTTCGTAAGTCATCTAAAGCCTGTCATAAAACTGCACTTGAAGCAAAGTCCTGTAGGGTTAGTCTGTTGTACATTCGATTGCAAAACAACAATATCGTATCCTTTCATTTTGATTGGTCGAGAGATTTTAGGCCAATACTGTCACGGGAACTAGTGTGTCGGGTTATTTTTTACATTGATTGTACAGTCTAATCCTGCTAAGTAAACTATTAAAAGTTTTAGAACAATAGTAGAATTGCTAATATTCTTACACTGATTTTTGAACAAAGTTCTTTATAATAATAATAATATAGTGGGACATTAATACACACGGTCATCTGATCCCAAACTAAGCAGAGCTTGTACTATGGAAACCAGATAACTGGTAATATACTATACATATAATACTTTTTTTTTGTAAATATATACTTAAATATAGATAATTACATCTAGACACAAGACAAACAGACATATTTAAACAAATGTTTGTCTCGGGTGGGTATAAACCCACGACCTGCGGCGTAAAAAGCAAGCATCTTACCGATCACGCCACCGCACCGGCCCGTCAATACCAGTATTAGTATTACCGTTATGAGCAGTAACTGGCAGAAAAGACAATGGCAATCAAAATGCATTGTCAAAATAACAAAAAACCATCCAGCCGTCCATTCTGTAGATCTTCAACTCTTGATTAAATCTTAAATTTTACAGATATTTTGATTAATATTAAAGATATGTCAGTGTCAGATCATTAGCACATTTTATTAAGATTTTATCCCTATTATGTTAAAAGACTACACTTTTAGCGACTGACCATCAGTGTTTTTGCAAATATTTAAAAACAAAACTGTTAAATATTTTTAATGTCATGTAAAAGATACTTTTAATATTAACCTAGACATAATTATCAGTTTAATTATAATTAATTAATTTACTGCTTTTATTTTAATCCCACCATAGCTTCAAGGTAAGTCAAAAGATATGGGTCATTTTGGGAAAACAAAGTTACATAATATATTCATATTCATCCTAATGCATTCTGGTTTTTGTATCTAAGCAAGATTTGTAAGTATGTAGGTATGATCAGATTAGTTAATTAGTAAGCCAGTCAATCGCCTATCTACTTATTTAGATAGGGTTATACGTACTATAAAGATAAGCCGGCACGAATTTAAACAGTGAAACAATATCTTAAACTATTGGTCTTTGAGAGGCAGCTTAATAATTAACAACACTGATCATACATATGTAAGTAATTGTAATTTACAATTAATTAACTTACTTTACACAGATGGAAATCAATCACCTGAGATCAGAAACATCTAAAATCACTATATCAAGCTACGAAATACATCCTGACACCAGCGAAGAGGATCCAAGTTAAATATAAATAAAAAAAATTAAGACAAAATTATTCCTATGTTGAGTTTTTCTATACTTGCCTTGCTAATAAATATTTTAGTTACTTATACATCGTGTTCGTAAATTAAGTCTTCAAATTTTAAGGGGTTGTTTTATATAATATTCCATAAATAATCACAAACTATTTGTTTTAAATAAACTAACGTTTTAGAGATACACAATAAATTGTATTAACCGTGAATTATTAAAATATGCTATCCGTACAGTACCTTTGTATGAATCAGACAGCGCGCGTGGCATCGCATGGTACGGTAGGTACTGCATGCAGAAGAATTTTTGATAGTTTACTTTTCGAAAATAAAAATCGCTCCAGAAAGATTTTTTTCTTGTACTATGTCGATGCTAAGCACCCTGACAAAGTTTGACAGGTTAATTTATTAACACCTTGGTAGCCGCTAGAGGCGCTGCGATTTATGAAAATCCTAAGATGGGATTTCATTCGCAAAAAAGACAGGTAACTTCCTTCACGCTACGCACGCAGCAAAAGCGTATGTTAATATAATAAATTTAAAATTATAATAAAGTAAATTAAGTGAAAATGGTCACTAAAATTCTGCGTTACCAAAGACCATTAAATAAATAAAACAACAATAATAATAACATCGAAAATTACATTAATAATGTTAGTACAAAATTCTGCCGTTATACTTCAGTGGGTATTCGATAGCAATTATAGAAAAACTCATAGAAGTTTGTTATAAAACGAGGTTTAGATATAGTCCGGATTTTTAGGACTTTTTGTTATAATAAGACCGACTTTAAACTTAGTTTTAGAACAAATATTTAGTAATGTAACTAATCAACAGTATTCATATTGGTGCTTGTTCTGTGGCGTTGGTAATATTGTACTTAAACTAAGTTATAATCAAAACATAATCAAAGTTACTTTTTAAGATCTTTCCTTTATTTTCATTGACAATTTATTTAATATTTTTTACCAATACACTACATTAATAATATTGTATAAACAAGATATAAATGAAGATTAACGGTCTTATTCATAAAATTCTTATAAGACTCTTTAGTTAAAATGGACTTTGCCTCTTTCTTACTAGTATAAATGTCAAAATTTACTTCTAAGCCTATTTGAGCTATAATTTTTTTAATTTTTTTTTTATAATGAGCTTATAAGACGTTTATGAATACGGAGGTAAGGATTAAATTGTAATAAATATTAATAATATGCCAAACTGTTGTCAATTTAATATCACTTTTTAACTTAAATTACCCTAATTTTCTTATCTATGTCCAATTTCTTATCCTACTGTGCAGTTAATAAAGTGGCAACTATTGAGAAACACTATAAAAACTTGATAATGTTTTCTGTCCGAAAATTAAAAAAAATCAAATGAAATATAGTGTTTCTAAAACTCTCTAATTATTGCATAAACGCCATAGAGTTTTATAATCATAAACAACAATGTTTTTTCCTGATACAGAAAAAGTTGCAATAGTCGCAGATTTTTATGTTTAGCTGCAATTTTAAATATATATTTTCAAATCAAATAATTCGATAATTGGCAGGACTGATTAATGAGATCTGATATTTTTTGTTTTATTATAAAATTTGCGTTTTACTAATTAGTTATCATAAGTAGCAAATTATTTTATTGACAATAATAACAATTTAGTAGGTGTTTACGTAGACAATTTTTATTTTTTATTTTTATTGACTATTTTTATCAAAAATAGAATGTACACACGGCTACACGCCAAGCTATACATTTCCAGTATAAATTGATCTCGCATTGTATAGGATTTCCGTACAATGAGAGGTCAGCTTATACTGGATATGTACAGCTTATTGTGTAGCCGTGTATACCATTAGCTCTTTTGTTTACAAAAAAATATGTTTGCTTTAAATAGCAGAGCCTAACATAAAGCTGCTACAAAATGGTATAATTTTTTGTTTGAATTATTTTTTAATTTATTAATAAATATACTATCGCCACATTGAAACAAACGAAATGCTCAAGATTTAGTACCTAAGTAATTGCTGCTATGATTATTGATAAATAGAAATATTGTGATTAATTTGATTATTTTACAAAAATTACTAAATAATTTTCCTTATTTTTTTAACTACTTTCCTTTTATTAATCGTGTTTAGGCAACATTTTAAAAACAATTTTATAATTTTGTGTAAGTATATGTCGCAGGCATTTTGTATGTTTAGCCGTTTTACATACGGCGCGTTATCTTTTTAGAAACTATAGAATGGCACGCAATTATTAATACGCTGAAAGCAAAATGACAACTCATTCAATTGTTATCATTTTAACGATGGTTGTAGTTTCAAGATATCCACGATAAGTCCAAGTAAGCCTCAATAACTAATTCCACTCACTTCTAAGCGCTGAATTCGGTTATGTTAGACTTTTAATCACAATAATAATTCACTTCAACTCTTTTTAGTATCCTACTGCTGGGCACGGAATTTTTCTCAACTATTTTAAGAATTCAGAGATTTAGCTGGCCAAGTGCGGATTGGTGGATATCACATGTCTTCGAATGATTAGTTCTTAGACGCCGGTTTGACACGATGTTTTCCTTCATCGATATTGAGTAGCGGCATTGAAACAATTCACGCAAGTCAGCTCACCGAAAAAGTCCGGTGAACCAATAGAGGCCCTTCCGGCTGATTGGGTTAGGTCATCAGCAAAAAAAGAAACGCTAATGCTAGACTGAATCAGCCCCCGTAAGTCACAAGAAATTTGGCGTATTACATAACTGCGACCGTTTCTAAACTGACGACACGCCGTATGTACACAGTGGAATTATACAATATTCCTGTGACATACACAGTACATTTATTTAGAGATACTTTATCTAATATGTACCTTACTATGTAACTGAAATGTATAAACCTATGCTTAAGTGAACTATATTATTAATAATTAATATTATTATTACTCCACCGATTGCAATGTATTCATTATTATTAAGCACGTAAGAACATAATATGGAAGGAAAATGTTTAGTTTCTTTAAAACTTAATAAATAAATATATTGAAATGAAACTACTTTTTATCGAATTAGCCGTCAACTTCGCTTCGCTTCAAGTGTAAAGTAATCACGTTGCGTCGACGTATTCATTTAAATAGCATAATAATATGTTACTCAATAATAATGTAGCATAATTTTGAAGTTATCATTTCAAACAAAAACACAATGTTTTTCTATTTATTCATAAAATAAGCGCTAATGTAATTACGGTTTGACAAATATATAAAGTAGTTTTATTTCAATGTGTAATAATCGCGTAAATAAAATAAAATTATAAAGTTATTAAATGTAATAATTGTACAAATCTTTTTTCTTTTCCATAAATGGCAACTTCGTGTAAGTATTGTCAGCGACACCGCTGGACTATATACCTGGTGTCATTCCCATATTTTATTAAAACCACTCTTATAAAATCCTAATAGTTTTCGAAAAACGGCACGGATGTACCTCAATTTCCATAAATATTGAGAAGGCATAGACTCCCAGCAGATTTGCTTGGGTTGTTTAATATAGAACAGCATTTTTTGATATCAATTATTTATCATTCATTAGATTACGCGATGGCATAGACAATCTCTTTATGCAGATCTTATTTGCCTCAAGTCTAGGGAAACAATTAAATGGCAGTGGTGTGGTAACAAAAAAAATTAACATAGTGATGTAGTCTTGTCCCCAGTGATGTTGGCAATACTCAGGCAACTTGAGTTTCAGTAGTTGGCAGCATCACTTTTTTATATTATTCTAAAACCTACCTATCTTCTAGTGACTGATTTTGTACCAATCATATCAAAAAGTACTTAATACGTTCCCAGCAATAATCGGTGTTGCCTTAGTACAAATCGAATATCCTACCAAGTATTTTAAAAATTTAGTTTTAATATATTTTTTAAATTAGTGAATCATTTTGTGTCATAATTAGCATTACCTTATAAGTTTCTGCCAAAAAATATTGTCGTCCTTAATTAATTCAAATACCTTATTAAAACTTTGTAACATTTTATTGCATATTACTGCTGGATTTAGTTATATTAAATTTATTTAGTACTTGTCTAGCTTAATCTCTAATCATTAGGTATATCGCGCCAGCCCACTTACCACTTTTCAAAACGGAAGGTATAAAAATCGCATCTAATTAGCACTTCAATAAGATTATTAAAAAAATGTAAGACACGTATGTTTTGCTCCATCATTGAAATGAAACAATATTATGATAATAAATTAATGGAGTGGGAGTGCGTTACGTCATATTTACCTCTGTATAAAATTTACCTAGGTGGGACGTCATACGAGGTTTCGCTTGGACGGCGGATATATCGCCGTAATCTTTAGGTTACACAACAAAAAAGAAAAATGCGTCCAATTTTTTTAATTTATCTATTTGATGGACAAAAAACAAATTATCGTCACCCTTAATTAAGCGTTCAAACTATCTAGAATATCATCTTGATAAGTTCCCGCCAAAAACGAGTGTTGCCCTAAAATAAATCAAATATTCTACCAATATTGTTATTAACTTATACAAATGTTAAGCTCAGATGTAATCACATATATCCGTATGTCTGTATATCAAGAATATTTGAATTAAATGTGTATTTATAAAACGTGGTTTTATTGTAATACTCCTAACAAATAAGGTATATGATGTATCACCTGCCGGGAAAAAGGGTATGTATTTACATTACATTTGTCTCAGGAACAAATAATGACATTCAATAATCGCAGTAAAATTAAAGACTAGGTTTTCTTTGGGTCATAATCACTAAAAATTACAGCGTGAAAGTGACGTCACGCTACACTGGCTTAATTTATCGCCGTCGTCGTCGTATGGCCCTTTTTCGATTACGTAAAAAAAAACTTGTCTAATATTTTCATTTAAAGAAAAAAAACGAAAAACTTAACCAGTGTGTAAAATAATCGAATTTTACACTACACTCGTATTTTTTTGATTTAGATACGTTTTCTCATTGATAATATTTTTTAATATAAACCTTGGTTGCTTTAAAATATATAAGTTATATACCTATTAAAAAGACAACGAACTGCTAAATGAACTCGAAAACAGCGGGCTCCGTATTTTTCTAGAACGCGTAAAACTTTTTTTGTTTACCGGTGGGAAGTCTTTTATAGATCCCCCCGCCCTGTATAGGTGCGGGGCGGGGGGTATGTGGGATTTAGTGGTTGCCCTAATTAAAACCCCCCCAGGTGTTCCTTCGCGCATCTTTGCCAGGGTGTCACGGGAACCTATAAGGGATACAACCGCGACACAAAACGTGTAAAATCTTTTTTTTTTGTTTACCGGGGGAAATCCGTTATGGATCCCCGTATGTGGGATTCCGACTGGTTAACCTAACTAAAACCCCCCCCCCCGGATGATCTTTCTCTTCTTCTTCTTTTAATTATGGTCTTTGCTTTGCAGAAATTATTCCGCAATTTTGCCAGTGTCAAGTTTAAATAAGTATATAAGTTTTTAAAGATTAGTAGTAAAAAACTAAAAAACTGCGATTCTAAGACGCCATTTTTTTCCCTTCTCATGATCTTTCTCGCATCTTCGCCAGAGTGTCACGGGAACCAAAAGTGACACAACCGCGACACGGAACGCGAAAAACCTAATGCATGCTTTATTCCATAGATACATAAGAATAGATATTATATTATTTTTTCTATGTTAATACTGAATACATAGACAAGAATAGTGTGATGAAGAGGGAATGTTACTCCAGCCATTTTAGTTTCGTTTGTTTATTTGCGCGGGTTACACAAGTCGGCGTCATTCTGAAGAAAATTGTTTGTGCCATATCACTTTTAAACTCACACAAAGAGTAATCAAATTTGCTATTAATCACATCAGAATCTCAACAGAATATGTTAGGTGGTCTATATTATAACACACCCATTCATAAATGTATTATAAGCTTAAAATAGCTAAAATAGGTAGATAATTCGTTTGTCTTTGTCTGTCATCTTGGCATTTATACTAGTAAGAAAGAGATAAAAACTATAAAGGCTTATAAGATTTTTATGAATAAGACCTTTATAAAATTGTTGCAAATTTTCTCTGTGTTTTTTGTCGCACATATTAATTATATAGCACAGTGTGTTTGTGTGATTGTGTTAACATTTATGTTGGATTATTTTAAAACCTCATTTTAGAATTAGGCATTTGGTGGTTGTTAATCAGAAGGTAAGCATGTTTATTGTTTTATGCTAAACTAGTTTCCGCCCATGGCTTCGCCCGTGTGTGATTGGGATAAAAATTAGCCTATGTGTTAATTCAGATCATAATCTATCCTCTGTGCCAAATTTCATCCATTTCCGTCCAGTAGTTTTTGCGTGAAAGAGTAACAAACATCCATTCATACTTACAAACTTTCGTGTTTATAATATTAGTAGGATGTGTTCCTACACAGTCCGCAAGGAACAGAGCTTGAGGAAGAAAATTCCTCGATTTGTTTTTTATTCTAAAATAGATTGGCGCACCAGTAGGTACCGAATTACCTGATGTTAAGCAATGATGTTGTCAATTGCACGCGCTTGCCTAATAAATCTACTGATTTATTCGGTATGTAATTTCCGGTAAGAAGTTTGAAGTGGAATGAGGCTCTATATTATGGTCGGAAAGAGTCAATTTTTTTGATCCACCCCTCTATAAACTGGTTAGTGACCACCCACCAGACAAAGCCGCGGCGGCAGCTACTACCGTGTGTCGGTGCGATGTCTGTTGACACCATTTAAGAGGGTGGGTAATAAATGGAGGGCGTCTTGTAGCGATTTTCGGACAACCTCTTCCACGGTGACTTGCCTGATGTTAAAGTTGTTGTAAAGCGCAAGTTTAACTAAAAAAATATTGCCTCTGCTGTCCACCCGCGCATCTGTCGACCGTTTAACTCGCGTATCGCCTATCGCCAAGATTCTGACTCCTCAAGCTGCACAGACAGTGACTATGATTCAAGCGATATGGATATTAGTGACGAATAGTCTTACATTACTTTTATCTGTGGTTAAATAGTTCTTAAGAGATTTAATTAATGATTTATGACTTTGTACCTCAGATGGCGATACGCGAGTTAAACGGTCAGCCTATAGAAATTTTTGAAATATATTCCTATTGTAACTATAGGTAGTACAACTAATGAAATTACAATGAACCCTTCGCATGTGACTTCCACTCACACTTAACTGGGTTTTTTCACTAATACTAAAAAAATGTCTAGAAATTATAATAACGTGCGTTTCTGTGGCTTTTTAGCGCTTAAACTTGCAAATGGACCGCGAATGCGATTTTGATGAAGTTTTATTTAAAAGCTTAAAAGATCCAAATGCTTTTAGATAGTTTTAGTGTTTAATTGTCTTTGTGTTTTTTTTTCAGACACATCTCTAACGAAGAAGCGAATTTAGTCAATATTTACTCATATTAGTTTATAATGGAACTTAACCCACCACAACAATCCCGTCACAGCTACTCCTGTGCACCAGGATCAACAGCACCGCCATGATGACTCGGGATTTGAACTTTGCCAAGTCCCAACACCTAAACTGTCAAAATTAGTTGTCAAAACTTCCAAAACCATTTTTCTTTTTACTTTTATAGCTTTTAGTTTATTCTATCAAGATCATTTTTTTAACTCAAAACCTTATAGGGCCACAAAAATTAAAGAAAGTATACCTATGGGTACCTAAACCACCGCAAGATACCTATTAAACACCGTATAGCTGGGCCCCATGCTCACCTAACTTATGTGGTACCACTACATATCTTCCGACCATAAGTTAATTTTGATTCGTTCAATGACAAGAACTTGATGAACCAATCAAAATTAGATATCTTCCCCGACACCTCGCCAACTTTTGACAATTACAATTTCATACAATTAATGACAGATGGAGAAAAATTCTTAAGTGGAGACCACGCAATATACGCCTTGGGACCGGCGCGCTACGAGGTGAGCTGATGACGTACGGAAAGTCTATGGCCAGTGAGGCTGCCTACCAACATTATATTACCGACTAAATTCAGGCTCATTAGACCCAAGCAGGCAGAGCCCGATTCCTTAATTAAAAAAAATACTTGTCAGCTTCTAAGTATGAACTGTACATTGTTTAAGAACGAAACATGACCGTCAGAACATCCTAAATCTGTGGCCTGTACCATATAAATTATATCCTAAATCTATGGTCTGAACATATCCTAAATCTATGGTCTGAACATATCCTTTATCTATGGTCTGAACATATCCTACATCTATGGTCTGAACATATCCTAAATCTATGGTCTGAACATATCCTAAATCTATGGTCTGAACCGCTAAGTTCTCTTAGTAGGCTGTGGTAATAAATATTAGACACGTATTTTTTCCTTTTTGTTAACGTACTGATGAAAAAAATGGCGTCTTAGAACGTCGCAGTTTTTTAGTTTTTTACTACTAATCTTTAAAAACTTATATACTTATTTAAACTTGACACTGGCAAAATTGCGGAATAATTTCTGCAGAGGCCATAATTAAAAGAAGAAGAAGAAGTTAACGTACTCTATCGTAAAATAAAGGCGACACTTTCAGCCAAACTACTCCGTACACGTTCACGGAGTGATTGACGTAAAGATCTCCTACTACTTAACTTTAATGCGATTTGAGTTTATTAATTCGTAAAAGCAAAATAATATTTCATTGATATTTTTTTTTATAATCTACAAGATACACTAAATGACGACCTCGGTAGTCGAGCTGTGTAAGCCGTCCGATTGGGCTATACTGTGCCCGGGACGTCGCGGGTTCGATTCCCGCCCCGGACAATATTTGTGTAACAACGAAAAATTGTTTCGGCGTCTGGTTGGTTGAGGGACTAACCTTCGTGCCTCGGAGGGCACGTTAAGCACACATCTATGACAATCGTTACATGTAGTCAGTAGCCAATATAATCTGACACCTGGTCTAACCATCTCGGCTACTGGTTCCCTACGGGTTTCGAGGTCTGATGGCAGTCGCTCGTATAATTCTGGTAGCTAACCGTATCAGGTTAGACTGGGAGCCGACCCCAATAGAAATGGGAAAAAGGCAAGGAGAATGATGATGATGATGACAAGATACACTAAATACCTATAATTCTAATTTCCATATCCTGGAATCATGTCGGGTACGTAGTAGTAAATAATATTTAGAAGTAAACTTTGTTCCTGAAGGCATTTAATTTTGAAACTAATTCTAATATTTATAATTGTCAATGTAATCTTTGTAATTTTTTATTTATGTCAATAAACATTTTATGGTCCAAAATTTTTATTTTTATTTGTAGAATCACACCTACCTTAAGATCACTATCTCAATACAAAACGATCTTACAATCTGACAAATCGAACTTTACATAAAAAAAAACTTGAGAGGAGGATGGAACGAAGATCCTTTCGATTAATTAGTGAAGGAATTGTAATAAAATTTTATTTTTTGTAAGTTATAATAATTTTTTTTTCTATCTCTAGAGAGAGACAGACAGAAAAACATGCGCATGCCGCACAGATTACAATAGTAAGCTATTGTAAGCTATAGCAAAAAGTGTCGTGACAACTTTTCGTAAGAATTTTTTCCATCTAGCCCCCTTTCACAACGCGCGATAAAGAACTTCGTTCCAAAAACACTAGTAACTACAGTGGTAACTTGGACTCCTGGCAAACTGTTAGTGACTCACCATTGGGACACCCAGATAAGTAAAGTATTAAAGTAGGGACACATTGGTCGACTGCGGTATGTCCATACCAAAAGAGCGAGAGTTATGAAATGACGCACGCGACGACGCGACGTACCTACACATCCTTTTCGATCAACACTTCAACCCTTTTTAGTGTCCCACTCCAGGGCACGGGTCTTCTCTCTACTATCTTACGAGTTTAAAGAGTTTAGGCCTTAATCACGCTGGCCAAGTGCGGTTTGGTGGATGTCACGTCCTCGAAAGATTAGTTCTTAAACATGGTTTCCTCCCGATGTTTTCCTAGACCGATATTGAGCAGCGGCGATGTAACAATTCACACAAAGATGTGTGGGCGCGAATGGGAATCAAACCCGCGACCTAATATTTCTAACGCGAGGCCCGTACCGCTGCGCCACCGCTGCTTCTTCCACGCTTTCCATCAACGCGGCAGCACAAAGCGGTTATGGATGCGAACGCCTTCGTAAGCGGTGAATCGGCGTAATGCGTATAATTGTATGTACTACAAGTAGGTATGGGCAAAGCGGGAAAGGTGCAATGTTCATTGTGCCCCACCTAAAACTAATGCCATCTGCCGTAAGTACAAAATACCTGTGTAGTAAAATAACTAGTTATTATTTCATCACCTGTATAGAAAACAATAATTAAAACCACGCATTTGTATTAAAATCAATTATCAAAATAAATGTCTTCTGGTCAATTTTCGTCTAAAACACTGTGTTTTTCATGATGCCAATGATGCTCATGGGTTTTATTTTTACATTGGTCACACTTATTTATATTCCTATGCTTATTTTGGTAATGGCAACACAACATGTACAAGCATTTTTCACATCTCTCATTCTCCATATTTTGCAAACATTCCGGCTTCGTAAACGAATCCCCACTCGACATGCAAGTCTGGCAACATTTACAGCTGTTTTTATCGATGTCAAGTTTCATTTCTTCATTAGGTTCACCGTGTAATTTATTTTTCACAACTGGCAACACTCTTGGCCCGTTTCTAATCATTGGACGATTGTGGTTTTCCCGTTTTTCAGATTTCTTCACTATTGCAAACATTCTATTTACTTCTTCTATAGCATCTTTAGATTTAGTTTTTTCTTTCAACGAATGTTTTAACTCTTCTAATTTCATTTGAGGAATTGATGACGATTTATTTTTAATCAAATCAATACAGTATTGTGATTTTCGCAAGTACGACGGCTGGTTGCTGTTAACGACTGAAAATTTTCCGTTTACCGGTCTTTTTGTCTCGTCAATTGAAAACTGGAATGTATTTATTGTTAAGTGCTGTGTTTTTAGAGTTTTATCTGTGGAAACACCGACATCTTTCGAGGATTTTGCTTTAGTGTCTTCTTTTTTATTCTGGAATACTGTTAGTACTTCGTTTAATAAACTCAATCCTTGTTTAACATTTGTGTCTGATGTTCGAACATTTTTTGCATTCAATTCTGTTTCATCTGCTTTCTTTTTAACTAACGTACAGTGTTCACAATGTTTAGCACATATTGGACATGCTCTTAAAGTATTTTTACAACATTCGTTGGTTTTGTCATCGTTTTTAGTATTCAGACATACAGCGCATACAAATTTTCCATTTTTTGAGCACTTTTTGTTGATTTTATTGTCCATTTTTTGTTTGCGTGTATCAGAATCTTGATCGAGTCGTTTATACGTAATTATTTCTATGTATATATTTTTCTTTGCAGGAATCGATATCATATGGTTGCCTGTAAAGAAAATTGAGAATAATAAATTGGTTTAACTAAAAACGATAGTTGGGTTGGTACTGGTAATTAAGGTAGGCTTCGGCCGTGGTTAGTGACCACCCACCAAACAAAGCCGCACCGCCAAGCAGCCTTGCCGTGTTCCAGTGCGATGTCTGGTGACACCATTTAAGAGGGTGCGTCGGAATTTTTGCTCCTTTATGGTTTCTAACCATATGCAGCCTCATTCCACTGCCACCTTTTCCACCGAAAGTCATTCGTAATCACGAGTGAATCGGTATATTGTCGGGTGCGTCCCATATAAGACTGCATCATAGCTTAACATCAGGCAAGTTGTAGTCAAGCGCAAGCCTATTGCAGAATACAGAGAAGATATTCGCGCCAAGTTTAAAAACATTTCTTTAAACCTTATAGTTAATGTCAAAGCTATTATGAGTTCATCGTAAGGGAATAGGATTTTGGACAGAAAGGATTTAAAACTCCAATCTATGATGTCTCTCATACAACAATGCGTTGAAGAATTACATAAAACATCAAAGCAAAAAGTTAAATATCACGCTTTAAATAGACAATTACTTTAGTTCATTTATTTTTATGTTTCACACTAAGTATCTTGTAAGTACACTGTAAAAAATGGTTTTCGTAGTTAGTTAAAAGAAAAAGTCTTAAAATAATGATGGATGTAGTGTTTAGCCTATTCAGCGATTTATTTAAGCTGAAAAGAGACCTGCGAACACGGGCTCCATATTGCTGCCTTGCCGAACTCCAAACATGCCCCATGCTAGCCCTTTGAATTGCACACCGGAATTGCATACAAAGTTATTGATTGTTATTTATTTACAAACAACTTTTCTACTTACTACAATAGTATCAATAAAATTTATCCTTCTCATATTTTTTAGTCCATAAACATTATGTAAATTCACATCTAAAAACAAACAAAATATTAATAAATAAAAATTCAAAAGTAAAACATCAATAAAAAATATTTTGACAGGTTTTATATTAATTTCAAAGTGATAGAAGCAAAGAGAGAGAAGAATGAACTCACAGCATCATAAAAAGATTGTATATCGGATTGTTTATGACTCGGACCTTTGTATCACAAAACTGCATTAATTGCAGTTACGTCCCTATAGGCCGACCGTTTAACTCGCGTATCGCCATCTGAGGTACAAAGTCATAAAACATTAATTAAATCTCATAAAGAACTATTTAACCACAGATAAAAGTAATGTAAGACTATTCGTCACTAATATCTATATCGCTTGAATCGTCATCACTGTCTGTGCAGCTTGAGGAGTCAGAATCTTGGCGATAGGCGATACGCGAGTTAAACGGTCGGCCTATACTTATTTTGAAGGGAGCCATCGTGCGTGCATCAGAATCCTTAGCCAAACGAGCTAGAGAGTTTGTTGCTACTTAGATTTTTGTGTCTATTTTGTGACTAATAAAAATATTAGTCACGCATTTTGAGACTGACTAGATCGATAGTATTATATGCATTTCTGATTCAGAACACTCGGCAGACTTGAATCTCCATAACTAAGGAGAAACTATTATCTGTTTCTAAATGTGTGCCTAAATGTGGGTTACATTCACCTCTGCCTACATCTTTGTCAAAGCTATACCGTGAGAGCGATGTTATGTTATGATTTTCATAACAAACTCTTCTATTGAAACCATAAACCAAACTGCTGTATTTTTAAATAGCTGTCATTGGAAATTTGACTGACGGTGTATCTAATGCAAATAATTGTGTAAATTTTAAATTATAGGATGATAATAAATTTTAAGTCGTATACTTGCGATTTCTGTGAAAACAGAAATTTGCAAGTTGTTAGATTACAGCAGTGAGGTGGAGGTAAGTTGAGACTATACTGCTTTCTTTCAAATCCAAGGAAACTTTTACCGAAGAGGAGCCTATTATGGTTAGAGAGGTCCTCTGTGTAATCCACTTGCCTCCCACTATTATAGTTTTTAATACATACACAAAGCTACGCTAACAATCAAACACTCATAGACACTGTGCATCCGTTGGCATCACCGCTGTGCGTTTCACTAGTCACAGCAAACTGCAAAACGTCAATGCTTGAAGGGTAAACAACGCAATGCATGCTGTACATTGCAAGCAGACTCGGTCGTTCCTGATTGAGCGAGTATAAACCCGACAATGTATAATAACTAATTGCAATAATGTTGTTGTTGTTTTGAATTCCATAATGGCCAATATAATTTTGTCTTTTGCATATTATAATTAAATGTTATTTGATGTTTTCGTCTTACCAATAGAACGATACCTTCTCGCCTTACACTTGGTCTTACTTTTTGTATTACACAGACGAATTACAGAATGCACAGCTCAGTTCATACTAAAACGCGGTGAACGATTGAAACGGATAAGTTGTCAGATGTGACATAACTGCGACATTCTTGCCACGCCCTCACTCATTAGCATTCTAACCTTCTAACTAAACTGTTCTGTGGCTTTTACGCTAAGCCTTTACTTCATAATAATTATAAGTATTCAATTCAGTGAGGTTGGATGTAAGGCCACAGTACATAGAAATATACTTGGAAAAAATCATGTAAAACAGCACACATACGGACGTTCGCATCGACAATAATAATAATTATGCTGCGTGCGCACATGCGCCTCGCTACTGAAAGCACTCCGCTATTTCGGGTAGTCGCGCGTCTGTGTGTTCCTATCGATCTTTCGTTATCGCTCTGCTATGTAATTTGTCTAGGGCCCTGATCTAATATAAAATTTGTTGCGTATAAGGTCATTTACACCCCCCCCCCCCCCCCTCCCTATCCCCTCTCCCTACCTTTACATCAGGCGTAGGCGTTCCTAGAGCGTATGAACGAATTGAACATCCAACATGGGCATACGCTCGATGAGGAAGAGACCGTGTTTTGTTTCTTTGCTTTCTTTTAGCGGGAAAATATCCTTTTATATATCTGTAAAGAAGGAATCCCTTAAACTAAAGCAAACGTAGCATATTCTTACTACGTCGCCCAAAACTGTTTAGCTTTGCAGTAAGTAATGTATAACAACTGAAACCTTTATTTATTATAAACAGAATTAAAGTAGAAGGAACTAAGAAACTAAATCAAAAGTGTGAGCAACCATCAAAAATGATGATCAATAAGAGGAAATGAAAATCAACTCTTCTGTCAGAGCATAATGACAAATTGTCAAGGAAATATCAACTCTATGTCAAAAGGAATATGGTGTAAAAAAGAAACTAATAGAAACCAAAAAACAAGGGACGTTGGATGCCAAAACGATATCAAAAAGGATAAATTTGTACGTTACATTGACAGAAATTTGTTCACACCTAAAAGGGAAAATACTTATTTTGAAGTATCAAAGCAAGATATTGGATTTAACAAGTCTCGAAGCTCTGACGATGTAGGTATAGGTAATGTTAAAGCTGTACATAAGAGAAAAGTCAAGAAAATATATTTACCAGAAACTGATGAAAAGGTTAATAGGTGTTCTAAAATTTCATCGTATTTATTTGGTAAGTACTGAAATAAATAGTAAACTATAGGCCGACCGTTTAACTCGCGTATCGCCTATCGCCAAGATTCTGACTCCTCAAGCTGCACAGACAGTGATGATGATTCAAGCGATATAGATATTAGTGACGAATAGTCTTACATTACTTTTATCTGTGGTTATATAGTTTTTTAAGAGATTTAATTAATGTTTTATGAGTTTGTACCTCAGATGACGATACGCGAGTTAAACGTTCGGCCTATGAATGCATGATGATAAATATGAATGATGGAATGATCGCCGCAAAATAATATAGGAGTCAAACGTTGTGACGCGAAATGAAGTGAACAATCTAACTTTCTAACTGCTTTTATTATATTTCTGATTAAATTTGTGTGGCATCCAAAACATGTAAGGTGTCCCGGGATTTGGCTGTTTTCAAATCCCGAGTCTCTTCACGGCGCCGCTGTTGATCCTGGTGCACAGTTGATCGGTGCCTGGTTAGTGGTGGTCCTATAAAAAAGCCAAATAAAATGACCGCCATAAATTGAATAAATAAGTAAATAATATACACGCTTCCACGCGAATTGCATTCGCATTTATTTATAAAACATCGTGAAGTAAAAAATACACACATTTGCCTAGATTAGGCCATAGTAGGTAAAACATAGAAAGCCGGCTAGCCGGATATTTCAATGAAGAATGCCTTAAATTTGGCGCTAATAAGTAGCAACAATTAAGGTTTTTATCTTGGTTTTATGTTTTTAGGTAAATCGAAGGAGGATTTTTGCAGCTATTACGATACTAAAAACACATCATCTAAATGCGTAGGTGTCTACATTGAAAATCCTGTTGAAGTGACTAACACGAAACTATCCGCAATTATTCTCAATAGTCACAAAGAAATCGGAAGTGATACTGCTATTAAAGACCTTATAAACACGACTACACAAGTTGAAAGCTATACTGATAAGATTGTTGTTTTGACACATGATACATCTAAGCCTAATAAAAATCTAGTTAATTTAAATGTTGGGGTAGACAAACAAATAATTGTCATCGAAAAAGGGGGAGTAGATGTAAAAGTTAGACAAGATTCAACAAAAATTGACGATCGTAAACGTACTAAACAATCACACCATTCATCTGAATTAGAACAACATGTACATAATTTAGATATTTCAAGTGACGACATGACGAAACAAAGCAGCGATCTAATGGAAAATAATCTTGAACGAGACTACTGGAGTCTTTTCTTAACTAAATCCAAAGAAAAGAAATCAAGTAGTGACAAAAGTGGGAAAGAGTTTACCAAAAGTGCTTCTCTATTAAAGCGAAGATTTGAAGCACTAAGACGAGGCCTGTCTAAAAGAGATAATTATAAGAAAATTGTTATTGACTTTAAGACATCTAGTGATTTAAAACATGAAGTTTGTTGTAAAGACGTATCAGTAAATTCAGATCCACCTTCACTTGAAAGTCGGTCATTCTCGAATATGAAGTTTAGTCCTTTTACATCAAAATGCGACCGTGAAAAATCATTTGATCCTAGATTAGGTACCAAAAATTTCCTAATGCAAAGAGAAGAAATAAAGGACAGTTCATATTTAGTCAGACTAAATGATGACAGCGACACGCAACGCCATAAAGGTATGTTTAGACTATGGGGCAGAAAATCTAACTACGACGATAGCTACCAAAGCTACCATACAACTGAATCATCTTTAAATCCATCAATTAGTTTTAAAAATAAATACTCTATGAAAGAAGTGTCTACAAAACCAGTAGAAAAGAAAGAAACTAGAAAATTCTTTTTCTTTAAAAAGCGAAATAAAAATAAGGAAAACAAGCCTTATAAAAATAGGAATGATGTAACAGTTGGACATTGTGAGGTGGTTGAGGAGATGGCATTAAAAACACTAGCTACTAGCACTCCAGAAAGAGACAAAGTTATAATTTCAAACCAAGTGCTCCCCAATGGCGATGATAATAAAAAAGGGTGGCTTAAACAAATTATCTCAAATACTGAAGAACCAAAGACTGGTGTTCAAGTAAGATGGAATAATAGAATGTATGCAACTAGTAGTAGTACTGTTTTTGAACTACGAGATTACGTATATAAAGATACGGGATTACTTTTCAAATCCAAAAGCGAGATAACTTTAACTGAAGTATCCTCATTCAAATCTTACGATAAAAAACAGCAAGCGAATTTCTTTCAGCGTAATATCGAAGCTTGGATGATTCCTACTATACTTTACGATAATAAACTGTCAACCCAACTTAAAAGCAAATCAGAGGATGACATGCATATTGCGAAAATAAATCAGAAATGGTTTATCGATAAATCTAAAGCTTTTTCAGAGAAATTAGAAATAGTCTTACATGCAACGCATTTTGAAAAGGTTACCAAAGAACCGAGTTGTAATTGCTTAAGGATTGATATACCGGAAGGCTATTATTACCAATCGAGAAACCAAAATAATAAAAATATTCCTTCTAGCGATGAACAAGTATATAAAATTACTGACTACGATCACGGAAGCGATCTCAAAGATAAAAAGAATGCTGATTTAAATGCACAGGGTCATGCTGAAGATTCAGCTAAAACTGAAAAAGTAGGTGAAGTTATGCTTGAACGTAAAGATGTAGTCACAGAAGGTGGAAATAAGTGTGACGTCAGAGTTGGTATCATCGCTCCGAAAGATCTGAGGAAGTTGAAGCATCAGATGTAAGTTTTTTTTAATCCCCGGCGAAAAAACAATGGGAGTTATGTTAAGCCTTATTTTAAGAAATTTAAGTAATTTACCTACACTTTCCATATATGGTACACTTTAAGCCAGTTCCATCCGCATCTTCGCCCGCGTGTTATTAGGGTGAAAGGAATCCTCTGTGCTGTTCTCTTAATCTATCTCTGTAATTTTTGCGTGAAAGATTATCAAACATCCACACCTAGTCTACACACATCCATAAAAACTTATAGGTATAAGCTTATAAGTATAATAATAATAAATTGTTTATTATATAAAAGATCTAAATTTATAAATAAATAAAATATCTAACAATTTAAAAGACTAACGTTGTAAATAAACTTGATCTAGGTTGGACCTGTGTTTCATGTTAAAAAGTGCATATAAGTAATATCTTTAAATAAATTAACTCTAAATACCAGGTGCCAACAGTAAAAAACTTAAAACAAAATAAAAGTAGAGCAGTACGTATCGTATTATATAGTGAGCTTCTAAATTTAATCATTACTTTTTACAGGTCACGCATGGACCACGACTTGTCAGATTTTAGGTCAAACCAGGGAGATCGCGAACAATGCGAGCTCGCAGAAAGCTACTTACAAGATTACTATCACTACTGGACTCCTTTAGGCATTGATCTATACTCCTGGTGTGTCAGCGACTGCCATCTACCTCTTGAATGGGGTTCCGACTACGAAGAAGGTATCGTCAATGCAGATGCAACTATATCTTGTCCCAACATTTACGACGACTTTCAAACTGCGACAGTCGTATCTAACACTGTGCCTCTTTCCCGCAATAGTTTAGATAAAAAAGTTGCTAAGAATATGTTTCTATTCAAAAAGAAATCCGAAGCAGAACTCAGACGATATTTACCAAAAGATTCTATAGAAGTATATAGAATGCGAAAAGCGTACGCTAAAAGTATGAAATATTTGTGGAATAACATTTCACCAAAATTCTGTAGTAGTTGTCGTTTAAAACGGTTGATTCGTTGTACAGATGCCGCCAGTCGTGATTCTAATGGTAGTTGTAAATCTAAAGAAAATTACATAAAATGCAAAGAAGCGAAACATGTAACCATTCCTGAAAAACTGGACAGCATAATGTCTTTTAAACACCCATCATTTGAATTACGTAAAAGTAAATGCGACAGCAGTAAACATGTCGGAACGTGGAAGACAGAATCAAAAATAAGTTTCCAACCTGAACCTCCGTTTATAGAAATTCCAAATTGCGTAGACGCTAAAGAATCATGTATCATGCTGACTAAAAGCCCACCAACAGGCATACAAGGATACTGCAAGTCGCAGAAAACTGGAACATATTTGACAACATTGTGCAAAAACGCACAGACTCTGTGTGACCAGCTAAATGAAAATAAATCAATCAGCACACAATGTAGCCTACACAAATTTACAAAGATTCAGAGATTCTGGAACACAACGCCGTCACGTTGCGCCGTAACCCACGTTGGTACATACTCCGATGTTATTAAGAAGACACCAAAAAAGACGTCACTGACACCTACTATAAAATCAAAATTATGTCCATATTGCAAGAAAATCCCTGTAAATACGACTGCTTGTGAAACATCTTTTCACAAAAAACAGTGCACTTTTTCGCCTGGAAATACGCGCCACTCCAAAATACTTCCAAACTTAGCGTCATCCTGCTACTACAGTCAATCACCAACTATATCTCACACAATTTTATCCTCAGGCGGATTTCTACAAGATTCAATATACCTCACTCCTAAAACTGCTTGTAACAAACAAACATATTGTACAAGCCAAGCCCATTTTTCAAACCCTGTTCCAAGTCAAGCTCCTCTTCAAACTAAAAAGAAAAAACACAGAAAGCCTTCAACAAGCCATATGCCTCCATCAATCCCTGCCAAACAATCCTCCAGTTCCTTACATCCCCGTAGGCGCCCTCCTCCTGTTTCTCCATGCTATTCTCAATATAGTATCGGTCTTGATTCGCACAAAAGAAGAAAGTATTATAAACGCCGGCGATGTGATATCTGTCGTCCTCCGCCACTTATAAATACTCCCACGCCTTCATTCATTCGTGTGACATACCCTAAACACCCTCCAAAACCTCGTCCCCCGAAACGACGAAAATGTCGTCTGATTGGGTGTGAGGGTTCAAAAACTTCTTGCGAACGCCCACTTACGTGTGCACCCCGAAAACAATGCAGAATTCGCTCACATCCTCAATCTCCTCCTCCATCTCCAGCTCCATCTCAACCTCCATCTCAACCTCCATCTCAACCTGCATCTCAACCTACATCTGAACCTCCATCTCAACCTCCATCTGATGCTCCATCTGAACCTTCATCTGAATCACCATCTCAAACTCCTTCTGAAACGCCATCCCAAAATAACGCGACCCCAAGCCCTGCATCGCCTTCCGTAGGCTCGAATCCTTCCCTTGCTAGCAAAGGTCCTTGTAGTTATGATATCCCTACAAAAAAACCTTACCCCTTAATTTGGTTGAAGTCTCCACACTACACTTCTTCGCATTGCAAAAAAAAAAAGTCGAAACAAACTAAAAGTAAGAAGACACCGGTAGCAAAAAAACCGATACCACCGACACCAAGGGGTATAAATGTGGCAGCAAAGTGCTGCGACGGCTCTCGATGTCGATGCAAATCATCGACAGCGCCATGCCGTTCTTGCCACTCGTGTGGACCCAAAAGGTCATGTAGAATCAAAATCATAAAAACAAACAAACAAATAACAAATCCTAAAAAGAAAATAAAGTCGCGTTCAAAAAGTTCTATATCTAAAAGACTTTCTGGTGGTAAAATGCTTCTTTGCCCTCACTGCAGACATCATATAGTAGTCAAATCACGAATCAGTACTACTAAACCACAAAATACTTCAAGGCACTCAAACATCAATCAAGTCATGGTGAGATCATCTAGACATTCACATGCCTCTATTGACACAAAAAGAAATAATCATCAGCCGACGCAACGAAAATATCCAGCGGAATCTAAGTCATCAAATCAATGGAAGCAATGCAGTAAATCTAGGTCTCAAATGCACTACAACCTGATACCCCAAAACAGGTTTTCATTTACTGGTCAAAGCACCTGTGCTAACAACTCATATGAGATAATTAACATTATTTTAGAAAATGGTATTCCTAGAAGCGTGGAAGTTAAAGAAGACTATAATATTACATTAAAAAATAAAGACGGTCTTACACTATACGAAAAAGAAAACTGCAAAGATGATATGAAACGTGCAATTTTAGGTGATATGTACAGACCTGAAGTGAATACACCAGGATCTATGGTATCTCAACGTAATTCTGACAGTGTCCCTGGACAAATGAAAGATAAAAACGATCCTACTACAACTAATACCATTGAAATACAATTAAATCTAAAAGTGCCGAAGCACATATCCAATGAAATAACTAAAGGTAATATAAAAAGTAAACTTTGCAAGGAACAGGAATTTCCGTCTGAAGAATTATCTGAGATAAAAGACGATACAAACGAAAAATCTATTGACAGTAAAGATGATATTAAAATACGTATTATTATAAAGAAGTTAAAATCAAAATCACAAGGAAAACATGTAAGTACAACAGAAAATAAAAAATATTATCCTAATTCAACTCCCAAGGAAATAACGGCTTTATATCACACAATATCGTCTAAAAATACTGACACTCGTGGTACGATACCTTCTGTGAATACGTCCTTAGCGCTTCATTCGACACATCCAAGCAGTGACACATTGGTAGGTATCAGTGATTTACTTTTAACTGAAAACTCTTTATCTCATATCGCAAACTCAAAACAAATTAAAGACAATTACTGCTTAGCTATAAATAATAAATATGAAAATATGGAGCACAAAAGAGATGATCTCACTGGTAATGGTGCTATAGAAATACGCACTAATCCAAATGTACCTCATATTTCAAATGTAACTGAAACTATGATTAACAATGAAGGTAAAGTGAGATTGAAATCAAGGGCATACGTAGAAAAGAAAGAAATGTTAAAATGTATATTGCAGTGCGCAAATGGAGCTAAAAAAAGCAAATGTCGTATTAAAAAACTACGCGATATGTTAAAAGTGGTGTTAACTTCTAATACTAGTGAGCTTGATGATTCAACGAATAAATTAAGTGATGTAATTGAATTGGAAACTATGAATGAAAATGTGTATAGAGATACAAACATTGGCGATGGTAAAAATAACCATGTACAGAATTACAGCGAATGTAATGGTTTATTATCTAACAATGGCTCATCAAACGAATGTTGTATATGCAATAAACAAACTGCTAGATTAAAAATATCATCTCGAGTAGATAATATCAGTTGTTGTACAAAAACAATGAGAAAAACCTCAGAATATCACTGCAAAATGCAAACTGAATCAAAATATCTTTATCATAAGTCTAAAATAGATGCCGAAACACAAAATTCTGTGCTCAAAAGGAACATTAGCACTGAAATGTCTACAAATTTTGAGATAAAAAAAACTGATGTACTTAAACCGATGAAAAAAGTATTTATTCCGGATAATCGAGTTACAGAATGTGAAATCGTAAAGCATAATCATATTAAGACATTGGATATTTCGGATGCAGAAAAGGTAGTTATTTTAAGAACTAACGACACTAAGATTTCTCCTAAGCCTAGAAGATCTGTTTTCAATCCCAGAATACGTGCATCTCAAATTTTACAATCTTATGAAACCAAGAAAGCTGTTTTAGAAATATATACACAAAAATTCGTATCTGATAATGGGGAATGTTTAGTTGCTAAATTACCCAAATTTGTTTATGGGAAATTATAAGGACATGTATGGTTACGGACATATATAAAACTGTTTGTAAACGTTATCACGTTATGATGTCCATTATTAGATAGTTTTGTTTATTACTTGTTATGGTTCCTCTTGTTTTCTAAGGTTTGTCATTTAATTTTTTGAGGGTTCGCCTTTTGATTTTATTTATTAATTTAAATTAAGATATATCGTAACTGACTGACAAAATTCTTAAAGCGTAATTTAATAAGTAAATTTCTATAATTTATTGGATGTTTCCGTCACTATAAAAAGTGCAAGCCTCTTTTCACTTTCACCTCGCTCCACTCGCCCCCATTTTCACCAAATTATCCCACCTTCGTTTTCTCTCCACGCTTTCCCTTTCTTCCCAATATCTCTATTGTTACGTCTTTTCCCTTGTCACTCACTTCCTTCCCTCTTTCACCTCACATCTCTTCTCCGCTTCTCCCATCACTAGTCCCTCCCTTTACACTTTTACCTTCATCTCCCTACTCCCTTTTCTCCACTCTACTTTCTCCTCACTCTTCACTCTCCTCTCCTCACTTCACAATACCTAACCCAATATCCTATTCTCACGATACACCTCTCACCTAACATACCTTACAACTATCTGCTCAGTCCATCACAAATAACTCAAAATTAGAAATTACTATTGTATTCTTCTTTGCCCATGATTTTAAAGAATAATACAATACATTATCAATACCACGTCCTACTTCATTAAAACTGACAAAAACTCTGTAATAAACTTTTTTTGAACCGTGACTGACATGTTATGTAATGATGAATAAAATAATGTATTCATGTTATTGTGTAGTTTGCTTTGTAGTTATTATTATTACTAACCTAACCACCAATTCGCCGTTTATCAGCGTGTGTGGATTATGACCTAAACTCTCTCAACTCGTAAGATAATTGAGAGAAGCTGAGCTAAACAGCTTTTATTTGGTACTTTGGTCCAAATGAAAATAATTTCCTTTAGAATGTGCCGACTTTCATCGATCTCATTCTCCTTGCCTTTTTCTCATTTCTATTGGGGTTGGCTCTCAGTCTAACCTGATGCGGCTAGCTACCAGAATTAATACGAGCGACTACCATCAGACCTAGAAATCCGTTAGGAACCAGTAGCCGAGATGGTTAGACCAGGTGTCAGATTATATTTTATATTAATTTAAAAAAACTAAAAAGTATATTAAAAAAATATATTTAGTCTAAACTATCCTATAACGTTCCAGACTACATTTATTAATACAATAATAACATTATTAAAAGTAATAACTCTCTGAAGAACTTTTCTTGTCACCTCTGAAAACAAAAGAATTTTTGGTCAATAATGTCAAACTGTATTACTACAGTCCATCAAATCTAAGAAGTACCGTTTGACGTTTCACTGTTTTCTATTAAATTAGCTTTATAGAGGCGTAATTTAATTGAATTATGAAGCTATTTTTATTTTAACATAACATAAACAATTTTCATACAAAAAATAAAATTCTAAATGTCTACGTTTACAACCGTCACACGGTACGTCTTAGATTTGACAGGCTGTAGTACCAAGTAAGTAGTTGTTTACAAAAACAGCACCCACTGGTACCAACTTGGGATAATTTACCCTATATTTATAGTAAAAGTAATCCAGTTAGGTAATTTTTAGGGTATGAATTCTCAGGGTATTTTTTCGGGTAACAGTCAGTATCTAATATATAAAATTCTCGTGTCACAGTTTTCGTTACCATACTCCTCCGAAACGGCTTGACCGATTCTTATGAAGTTTTTTATGCGTATTCAGTAGGTCTGAGAATCGGCTACTATCTCTTTTTCATACCCCTAAGTGAATTTTTTTTTTTAATAAATAAGCGGTACGAAGTTCGCTGGGGCAGCTAGTAATAGTATTATAACTGTGAACGATTTTGTTTCATTACAAATGCCGTGTCATGAACGCACCGAGTGCACTTAGTTTCCAACCAAAAGCAATAAATTGTGTTGCTCTTTCTTTTCATGTGTTATTGTGAAAAATAATAAAAAGAGCAGCGGTGGCGCAGCGGTACGGGCCTCGCCTCAGAAAAATAAGGTCGCGGGTTCGAATCCTGGTCGTGCCCACACATCTTTGTGTGAATTGTTTCATCTCCACTGCTTAATATCGGTATAGGAAAACATCGTGATGAAATCGGCATGTCTAAGAAGTACTAAGAACCAATTATTCGAGGACATGTGACATCCACCAACCCGCATTTGGCCAGCGTGTGTGGATTAAGGCCTAAACTCTCTCAACTCATAAGATATTTGAGAGAAGACCCGTGCTCACCAGTGGGACACCAAAAAGGGTTGAAATGATATAAAAAATGTTAAATGTACGGACATTATACATGTTATTATCAAAGAATGACTAACCTGCAATGATCTCCAAGCTTGCTCCTGGTCCGCTCCATCTTCTCGCTGTGCGCCCGCTCCCAATCGCGAGGAGAATCTCTACTGTAATGTAAAATATGAAGCATGAAGCTGTAGTGTGCAGCTCGCCTTACCTTATTATATAATAATACTAGCTGTAATACCCGGCTTCGCTCGGGAGTTGATATGAGGTTACGTGGTAGTTGAAATAAAAAAATAAACTATGACGTAAAAAGTAAAAAATATATATATATTGAAAACATATATATTTACATGTATTTACATTATCATGGACATATATATTTACATGTATATTTAAACATATATATTTACATGTATTTACATTTTCTCATTATTTATACTACTTGTTTATAAACAACATTTTTCATTTTATTGTCCGGGGTATATATATATAAATTTTTCGAATTTCCTACTCTTGAGCAAGCTACATAAAGCTGACCGTGAGAGAAGCAGGATTCTTTGAGGTTGATGCCACAATATTTTAAAGTTTGCCCTTGCGCTTTGTTAATTGTAAAACTAAAGGCTAATTTAATTGGAAACTGCAATCTTTTAAATTGAAATGGCAATTCAGAAGAGATCAGTGGTATTCTAGGTATAAATACTGTGTGTCCTTTGTTCTTTCCAGAAATAAGTTCAGCTTCAATGATATTATTCGATAGCTGTTTTACGATCATCCTCGTTCCATTACATAGTTTTGGGGAGTTGAGATTTCTAAGTAGTATGATTGGAGATCCAATTTTCAGACGAAGGCAGTGTAATGGCATTCCTGGTACTTGTAAAGAGTTTAGAAATTCAGTAGGGAAGTTGACACTTTCTTCAATGGTTACCATCGTGTCGATCGATTTATATACTTTCTCTTCACCAGGTATTTTCTTTAGAATATTAAAATTGATATCGTCAACAATATTATTTTTAGTGGCCAAAATTGCTCTTTGAAATAACCACTCTACGTTGGTATAGTTCTGAATAATATTTGGATAAATTTTGTCGATTAGTTCGTTTTCAGTAGTGGCTATGTTACAGAAATCACTATTGAGTTCAATGAGACCGGTCGTTTGGTCAGTAGGATATGTACCTTCGCCTATTTGTAAAAGCATTTTAGCAAAATGTGCTGTTGTTTCATCTTTTGATAATTCAACCCTCATGTTTTTTGTTAATTGCAGTATTTGTACTTCTGGCCAGAGATGTGACTTTTTTAAGCATGCATTGATCTCGTCTGCTGGTGTTGACTTGGGAATAACTGGAAGTGTTTGTCGAAAATTTCCTGAGAGTATGAGTAGAGCTCCTCCCATTATTTCAGAGTTTTTTCGCAATTCTTGTAATGTTCTGTCCATGGCTTCTAGTGATTTTTTATGGGCCATGGTGCATTCATCCCAGCAGATAATTTTAGCTTGTTTTAGAAGTTGACCCCGTCCAGATGCTCCTGAGACTTTACATACCGGGAATTGTTGTTCGGCTATATTCAACGGTAGTTGTAAGGCAGAATGAGCAGTTCGTCCTCCTTCCATAAGTGTGGCTGCAATGCCGGATGATGCTAGTGCCAGTGCGATGTGTTTTTTAGCACGTATTTCCGCCAGTATTAGATTTATTAGAAACGTTTTACCGGTGCCTCCTGGTGCGTCCAAGTAAATAATTCCACCAGTGTTGTTATTTATTCGGTTCATTATAACGTTGTAAATTGTTTTTTGATTGTCATTGAGGAGTGGTTTATTGTGAGCAATGTATTCAAGTAGTTCATTGACGTTGTAGCTTTTTTCCTTTGTAATTTCGTAGTTTAGCATACTGAAAGCATTTCTTTGTGGTGCTGGCATTCCAAGTTCTACTAAGGTCCGGTTATTTATTGCTAAGCATTTATCTTCTAAGCGAATGAGTGTTTCATTGAAGATGTTGTCACTGAATTCTATAGTCAGTTCTGGATTAGCTTGTCGGATTTGGTACAATATATCATCACTCATACTCCTTTTGAAAGAGTCCCATAGCTGTTTTGGGTTTGATGGGTTACATGTTGTTAGAATTATGGCGAATAACTCTCGAATTTGTTCAGCTGAAGCTGTGAGTGTGGCTTCTTGTAGTGTTAATTCCCAGTGGTTATCGTTTTCCAATAATCCTAAGCGTTGACATGCTTCTCTGTACGTCTGGCATAGGTAGCCGTCAATAGTCCTGAGATCTGTGAAACTTGTTGGTCCTCGTATTTCGTGTAACAACATCCGGAGATAGAAACATTCGGCATTGTTTGGATGTACAGTGTATACTCGACCTATTGTGTTAGTTTTCATTATTTCTGGATGACCCTCTTCTGGCATTCCTTGTTTTCGTCGTTGAAAAATTTTTCTTGTTTTGTCCCACGTATAATAAATAGGGACGTCGACATACAGTAACGTCTTTGCGAATGGATCCGTTTGGCAAAGTTGGAAAAAAGCTGTTAATGTTGTGTTCTGAGGTGGTTCGCTTGCAATTTTTCTAGCCGAGTCTTTTGTGAAGTAAACTCTCTGTCCATTCTCCAAATGTACTGCTAGATGTTGCACAGCTGGTTCGCGTTCGTGTATGGGAAAACTAAAAATCCTCCACGCTGCTTCGTTACTGTTGATGTATCTTCCCATTTGGTACATGAGTATCTCATCATTTCTGTTATTTTGTTCGCTATTTTGGACTATTTGAAATACTGCCATATCACTACCTTTGTTTACGTACTTACATATATATTTAATAGATTTTACTGAATTGCAATATTCAACGTTTATGTGTGCTTGGAACATTTTAGAAAGTAGTGGGTTATATGGTACTACCCATTGATTATCTATTTCCAGTTCATCTCTGCCTTGTATTCGTATTTTTGCTGTGAAACCACCGTTTTTCGGTGATCGTCTTCTATATTTGGGATAGCCGTCATCTTCAGTTTTTGTATCGTCTACGTATGGTTTTGGATATTTTTTTGTACATTTTCCATCACGCATGCATGGCGCATTAAAGTTTAATGGTCCACATGGTCCGTGAATCATGTTTTTCACTACTATGCTGTATAGTTCCGGATCTTTTTGTGGATTGGGAAATTCAGCTTGGATGATTTTGTCGATATCCGTGAGATAAATTTTATCGTGTAGCCATATGAGATTGTGTGAGTGAGGTAATCCTCGTTTTTGCCACTCGATTGTATACATCCAGCATCTAACGGTTCCAAAGATGTGGTATTTTGTGATGACTTCAATAAATCTTATTTGTTTTTGTCGAAAAACTCGGGCTATTATGTCGTGTCGATCCATGGAGGTTTGTCCATATTTTAGTTGTTCTTTGATTTCTGGCCATGATGAGTTGCATGTAAATGTTATGAAGAGATCAGGTCGTCCATATTTTCTTACGTAGGTCATGGCATCTTGAGTATATTCGTGCATATGTCTTGGACTTCCTATGTATGATGAGGGTAAGATTACCATTGTTCCAATATCGTCAATATTGCCGTCATTTATGATCGCATCTCGAAGGTGGATGTATTCTTCTGTGCGTAGTTTCTTCTGATTCAGTCTTATGTAAAGCATCCGTTCTGCTTCTATTTTTGCGTACATATCTACCAGAAATTGTTGGAATAAACGGCGAGTGTTGAGAATGTGATTGTATATTTCATTGTCTCTGATCATTAAGCGGTAAGCATAGAACTCCTTGGAAGTGACTTTTTTGTTTGTTTCTATGCCTGTTTCAGGATGAATTTGTTTTATATTGAAATGATAACCGTCCTCTCCGTGCAGAAATATTAAAGGATATTGAAGAGAATCATATGAACGGTGTGTCTCTGCAATGCGTTGTAGTCCTTTTCTTCTTCGTTGTAAAATTATGTCACGGCTTGTATTTTCATTGTCCACAATTACGATGGCGACTTCATCTATCTGAGGTGCATTAAATCTACGTTCGTGTTCTCCACGTGGTCTTTTATCGGCTCGAATCACAATTTTATAGTCATCAGAAATCATGCGATCTAGTGTTGTTTTGAATATGTAAATCAGTTGATTGTATTTGTGTAAGATCCTCTGTACATCTTGGATTATTTCGCGTTTCAATCCATTAAAATGTGTACTTCGTTGATCAATTTCTTGTTCTTCATTTCCAATGAAATATACTTGCAGAAATTTATAGTCATCGTTAGGCATTGGTAGTAACGATCCTATTTTGTGATAAATTTGCCCTTGAATTGAAAATACATATTCAAATTCATCTCTATTAGTGTTAGTCGAAGTAACACCGAAAGAAGTCATTTGAAAGCAGGAGTTGTATGATCTTATATTTTGAAGAAAGTGTTTTGATTCTGGTGTTTCCCCGGTCATGTAATGTAGAAATTCCTGCGGAGGTGCTTCCAGTGGTGGTAATCGAATTTTTCCATTCATGCAACAGAGACCTGGTGTTTCTTTACTGAATTTTTTCGCGTGGCAAAATTGGCAAATGTTATTCATTTTTCCGATCACAACATATTTATGATTGTAATATTTCTTCGTCGATTCGTAGTGGAATGCTTCCTTTGTTAGATTATCTTTTAAAATTCTCGATTCTTCAATAGTTTTATTTTCGCTTCTTTCTTCGCTTTTTCCGCTTCTCAGGGTGCTCATTCTGGTTCGTTGATTTTGTAAACGTGCTTCGCGCTGTTCTTCCGTTTCATTTCTTCGATATTCTTTTTGTTTCCGCCGTTTCGCTGCAGAACTGGCAAGATCTCCACCTCTTTTACGTCTAGGCATTATATTCTGTAAAATATAAATTAAATGAACATTTTATAGACAAATATATTATTACGTAAACGTGGGGCACGTTGAGACAAAGAAAACAAAATTATTTAATCTTCAAGCGGTCGCGCGATATTTTGTTTACGGCCAAAGTATATCGATTCAACGCCGCGCGACTACTTGAAAGTTAAGGAAATTACAATTAAAAGAAAAGAAAAAAAAACCATTAGAATTAATTAAATACATTATTAAAAATACTCACATTTAATATTTCACAATAAAGGCTCACAGATAACTTTTTTTTTTCTTCACTTCAAGATCATGAATTAATTAAACACACTATTAAAAATACTCACACGTGATACTTCAAAATAAAGGCTCACACAGGTAACTTCTTTCTTTTTCGTTTCGAAGTGGCTTGTTCCGCTGTTCAAATCGAATTAATTCTGGCGGGCGACACCGGGCTCTTATATATTCAGAAAGCTAGGCTCTAGGGTATTCCAGAAAGTTGGCTTTATGGAGACTATACACATGAAGTGTATAGTTGGCTCTAAGATATTCGAGAAAGATGGCTCTAGGATATTCAAGAAAGTTTGGGAATATTTACTTTCTCACACCTTCTAGGTATAGAATGTTCTCGACGTTATCGTTCGCCGTAACAATAGGTTTTGCAGCTGTAGCATACGCAGTAAAGGCGCGAAATTTAAAAACTTAAATTTTAAAATGTTTTCAGAAGTAATTTGAATAACTAAAATGATATCGCTTTAACTCCAACATATAAGTTAGCTACTGCTGTATAAATACACAAAATTTAATAACTTTATTATGGTAACAAATGTAATTTAAGACTTTATTGAAATGAGAATTTTAAATTTCGCGCCCCAAATAATCGTTCTTTTAAGTCCATATTGTGTACAATGAATGAAGTTCAACTATTTGACAACAGATGGCGCGACTACACTAACTTTCCAAGTTGAAGGGTTGGAAAAGCCCTTATATCTTTAAAAACACACCCTTTAGGTTAAAACGGGAACTTTCTTGTTCGAGGGGGGATAAAGGGTTATGGTAACAAATGTAATTTAAGACTTTATTGAAATGAGAATTTTAAATTTCGCGCCCCAAATAATCGTTCTTTTAAGTCCATATTGTGTACAATGAATGAAGTTCAACTATTTGACAACAGATGGCGCGACTACACTTACTTTCCAAGTTGAAGGGTTGGAAAAGCCCTTATATCTTTAAAAACACACCCTTTAGGTTAAAACGGGAACTTTCTTGTTCGAGGGGGGATAAAGGGCTATCACACTATATAAGTCCCTTTATCGTGATGGGACTCCTTTTTAAGTTTTATCGGCACGCACATTTTATCAACTTAGTTTTATTATATATAATGATAATGATAATGATAATGATGTAACTGCACACAGCGTTTATTATCATTAAATATCTGGATGACCGAGCTTGGCTCGGTATTTTTTTTTAAATGACATTTTCTAAAAATGTTAAAATAGCTATGTTTAAATAGCATATACCAGTTATCTGGTTTCCATAACACAAGCTCCGCTTATCTTGGGACCAGATGACCGTGTGTGTTGACATAGCATTTTCTTAGATTTACGCGAATATCACACATTGAAACAAAACTATTTTATCACGGATTTTATCGCGGTTTATTTTAGATTTAATCCTGACGTTTCAGTCTTTTCAGACTTCGTGACCACCCGTGATCATGAAGTCTAAAAATACTTTGAAACTTCGGGATCTTAACTACTACATGTACTTGTACTGGAACATTGTTATTATATTAAGTACTAACTCATTTAAGTTCAGCTCAAAAAATGGTGGTTCTGCATGTTCCCTCACACTATGCTTCGAATCAAACTCTTTAGTCAACACTTTTTTCAACGTGTTCGATGAATCCACAAACTTGCACATACATTCATTCAGCGTTTGCATTTTCGCCATAAAATCACTCTTATTCCCCTTCTCTATGGGATATTTAATTAATTTCTCTAGTTCTTTAGTAATCATTCTACAGTTATCCTTCAAATTAGGTATATCGTTCCATTGTATATCAGTATTAGTTGCAGTATGCTTCAAAATTTTGATTTTAGGTGTAACAGTTTCGATAACAAACTCTCCTGATTCAATTATCTCATCTGGAGGCTTGTAATATGGTTGTCGTATACCGTAAATATTATTTGGTATATCATCAGAGAGGCCATCTTTAGTTTTCGCCATGACAAGTTTGAGCAAGTTTTCTAAACCTATTTTATGGTCGTTTAGGAGATGTCTGTCAAGAACAGTTATTCTGTAAAACAAAAATAGTAATTAAGCTTAGAAATTTAATTTATCCACACTTTAAAATAAAACTACTTTATAACGGATTTTTATCGCGGTATATTTTAGATTTTAGATCCCGATGTTTCAAAGTCTTTTCAGACTTCATGGTCACGGGTGGACTACCTACATACTAAGCCAGATTATTGGTGTTTGGTCAGTATATGCCGACCTCACCGACTCGACACATAATAGACGCCACTTCTTCAAGTATTGTATGAAATTGTAACTGTCAAAATTTTATAGGTTATCTAGAAGATAGCTAATTTTGATTGGTCCGTTCAAGTTCATGTCCTTCGACGAACTAATCATAATTACCCTGTAGTCGGACAATATGTAATTTACTTTTTTCTGGTTTCCTTATTACATGCTCTGCTTAGTTTGGGATCAGTTGACCGTATGTGTTAATGTCCCATCCCAATATATTATTATTGTCATTATAGAAGCTGTTGGTAGTCCTAAATAAATAAATTAAATAAATAACTTGCATCTTACCTATCAGCTTCGAAGTTGCACAGGTGACAACAGAAGCTCTCCCTCATCTCCTGAGCCTCAAGCAGAGGTGGAATAGCACTAACACGAGATACAGAAGCGTTACCAACAGACTTCGTCGTACGGCTTCCACCGATCGTCTGAAAGAGAAATCACTCCGCTGCTACCTTCTCTCCGAAAATTATCCATAACCACTAGTCATCGATATATTAGGCAAGCGCGTTCCATCGTAGATCAAATCATTGCTTACCATCAGGCTAGTAGTCAAGCGCAGTTCCTACGTTTATTATAAATGCGAAAGTAACTCTATCTGTTACTTGCGCATTTATAATACACTTTTACGCCGAAACTATTGCGATTCGAATGAAGATAAAGAGATTAGAGTTTGAGACCAGAGGAAAGTCATTACCCTGTTTTTGCTGTAATGGTTTTGCGTGATTATAACTGGCGGTTTTCAGAGGCACATAGACGAGCCGCAATGTGTGAGGTACAAAGTCTTAAAACATTAATTATATCTCATATAGAACTATTTAACCACAGATAAAAGTAATGTAAGACTATTCGTCACTAATATGCATATCGCTTGAATCATCATCACTGTCTGTGCAGCTTGAGGAGTCAGAATATTGGCGATAGGCGATACGCGAGTTAAACGGTCGGCTTAAAGAGAAATATTCGTATGACAATCAGTAACTATGAACAATTAGTTCGTCTCTTCACAGGATCGCGGGCGAAAAGCTATTTTAAGAATAAGAATACTCACATTCCCTCCAGCATCACTAGCACCATCAACCTCTTCTGGATGTGAGAATAATGTAGTTCTACTCTTACAGATTCTAGAACGAAGCTTCTCAAACAGCTTGGTCGCTGAAGACGTGTGGCCTAACTTCGGTGCTGTTGGAAGATAAAAGATTTATGTAATATAGTATTGTCTTAGATTTACGCGAATATCACACATAGAAATAAAACTACATTTTAACGGATTTTATCGCGGTTAATTTTAGATTTTAGATCCCGACGTTTCCAAGTCTTTTCAGACTTCATATTCACGGGTGGACTGAGGTATTTGACGTCCAAAAATATTAATCACAATTATTACTGACTACCTCCAAACATTAATATTTAAGTTGCGTTCCGATTTAAGCAAACTGAGCTCACAGTGTCTTGAATTCTGAGTTGATTTATGTAGTGTTCACGTTGTTGAAACTGAAGAGTTAATCCCAGTAACTACTGGTCCGATTTGAAAAATTCTTGCACTGCTAGATAGCCAATTTAGTGAGGAAGGATATAGGCTACTTTCTATCCCACAGCTGGACATGATATAAAATCAGCCGACGTAAGGAAAAAGGACATACCTATCTGGAGTTTTTTTCGTAACTAAGTTCTAAATATTAAGAACAAGTAGAGGTAGGTATAGCTATGTGCTACCGATATATGTATGGCGTAAATTCCACGGGTACGCACAAAGCGCTTTGCTTCCACTTCTATTGTGCAAACTACAAAATTGTGGAACTCGCTGCCGGCATCTCTGTTTCCCGATAGCTATAATCTGCCTGTCTTCAAGTTACGAGTAAATCGGGATTTACTGGGTAAGCGCGTTTCATCGTAGACTGCATCATTGCTTAGCAACAGGCAAGTTGTGGTCAAGCGCAAGCGGACAATTAAAAATAAACATTGTCGTAATTAGTATTTTTTCTTAGTAACGAAAAAATTACAAATGCGCATTTCTTCCGTCTGATAGCAGTAATATAGTTGACACGGGCGAAGCCGGGGTCGGCAAGTTAGTTTAACATAAAAATAACCTACTAGACATGAGAAGGTTCTTTACCTGACTTTTTGAATGACGATAAAGGCGACCCGCGAGGGAAAGTGTTTGATTTCTCCTGAAAATAATTAAACCTTACAAAACCTTATTACTAAACGTTACAAATTTGGTATGACCACTGCTCAATAATGAAAGAAAATCTCTGCTGACCACAACTACAAAATTCCCTAAAGTTTTCATACATTTTGTATGGACTGGAGCGCAGACTCCCAGCAGACAACATGACTTGTCTGGTTAGAAGAGTACGTACATCTATTGCTTACAGTATACACGTGCAGTCTTCGTCTAGACTTTTGTTTCATAGACCACTTTCAAAATTTTGCTGAATCCGGGAGACCCCCTGCAGCTACATTACTATTAATTTCTAAATCTCGAAAAAAAAAATTGTGAGAATTAGAGATCTATTTAAGGAAACATGCGTTGTGGCTGAGTTTCAACGACGAATTAAGGGTTTTACGATTGTAGACCCCCACTTTTAGTCTTGCCCAACGATTGGGCAAGGCGTCTACCCCCGTCGAGTCTATCGTGGACCCCGGGGGGTCCACGTGGACCACATTGGGAATTACTGGTCTAGATAATGATGCAAGGGCAACAGCAACCCCCGCAACAAGGTCCACAGTCTTTACAACACATTTTCCTGTTAAAACAGTAAGTAAGTATACAAAACTAGAATGGTAGTTATTTTCTTTGTTCTTATAAAGACAGAAAAACATTTATTTGACAAAGACAGGAAAACACATAGAAAGAGAAAAAAAACATAAATGGAACCTGTAGAAGAAAAATAATAAAAAACAAAGAGTAAGTGTGACCCATCAGTGTCAAACATGGACATTGCTCAGTAAACGCTGTGAGTGCCTACTAGAGACGACCCACAACACTGATTTTCAGCAATGTCCGTATAGAACTGGACTAACTATAGCTTTCATAACACTTGTACTCAGCTCTAATACTTACCAGTTTAGATGTATCAGTAATATTAGGGGGACGCTCGTGGTGGAGCTGTTGATGCATCATCAGAGCACTCTCGAATTCAGCAGAAAAATTACATTGCGAACAGCTGGAATCAAATTAGAAGCCTTAATATCCACAATTTTCTACCTGTTCACATATTAACCGTTAGGCCGAGCAGACTGTGGAGACTGGTGGACCGGGTGGTAGTGACTAACCAGTGTAATGTGAAGATCTTAAGGACGGGCGAGGTGTGATGCCCATCGGCCGGAAGGGACTCTATTGGTTCACCGGACTTTTTCGGTGAGCCGTCCGAGGACGGTCGCACCGATCAAGTACTGTGGCAACTGTCATAAGGGGTCCCCATGTGGGAACGAACCTCGGCTCAGGACGTTGCCGGGAACTTATATTTATGCTAATCGTCCGTGAAACTTTACTTGTGCGATTCAGGATTAACGTCAACGGAGGGGTGCACTTAGATCTCCCCCTCCCAAACCACGTGACGGGGTTCGCCTGCAATGGCCAGCATTGTGGTTACTCTGGCTAAGATGCGCGAAGGGATACCCTGGGGGTTTTAGTTCAGGTAACCAGTAGGAGTCCCACATACAGGGGGGATCCTTATAGAACTTACTCCCGGTAAACAAAAAAGGTATGTAACGTTACAAGGCATTTCTATTAACAAAATTGGTAATAGCAGCTAAATTGAGTATTGTAGGCACCTAATGCATGGTGAAGAATGGAGAATCTTTCAATATTTATGCAAATCTATGAATATTTAAACCAGGATAGATAAGTGACCTTTACTACTGGCGCCTTGACCTTGACTAGTATCCAACTGGCGCTCTTTAAAAAACCAACCTATTTGCTAGTTGATCAGAGACAGTGTAAAGACATCTGTCCTGCGCTGCGGTTTCTAACCATTCGTGTAGGTTTACTCGGCTCACTAGAGCGGAAGGAACAGAGAGTGCATCATTTACGCACACACTTGTGCACTATAATATTTCCTGCGTATGCGCACGTATAGCTAGTCACTTCTTTTACACTTACCAGTATGTCATAATAATTAATATTGTAAAGAAAAATCTAAAAATATTTCAATTGACTTATTCAACATTTTTGACTCTTTCATTCGTTGTCCATAGAATATTGTTATGTTTGGTGTTAGTCTTTGGTGTGAGGTTTTATGCAAGAAGACTTTATTGATGGGATATTGCTTAGCTTTGGGTGTTGCAAACGGTCCCTAAAGACCAGTAGGTTAATTCATTTCTTGACGCGCCGATCAAGTTGCGGTGCAGTTGCAATCACGTTGAAATTAAGTTTAGGTACGTTTTAGTGCAAAATGGTATTTTTGTGTTGTCATATAAATAACATACACGCTATAGCGCTCGCGTAACGCGAACTTGGCGAGAGCGGATCTGACAACGGTTGTCAAAATTACAAGAATACGAAAAGGGCTGTTTTGATCGAAACTTAACTGCAACTGCACTGCAACTGAACTTATTTAATTACGTGAATTAGCCCACTGAGCCGCGATTCTCGCGCTTCGCTTTAGAAATTAAAATTAAATCGAGCCGCAATTCTCGTTCAAAATTAAAATTAAATCTCTAATAGGTTTTTGAATGATGTCCGCCATTTTCTCGACATTTGTCTGTTAGAGATAATAATAATAATAAATAATAATAAATATTCTGGGACATTAACACGCACGGTCATCTGGTCCCAAGCTAAGCAGAGCTTGTGTTATGGAAACCAGATAACTGGTATATACTATACATATAATACTTTTCTTTTGTAAATATATACATATAATAGATATATACACCCAGACTCGACACAAACACAAATGTTTTTCATCACTAATGTTTGTCTCGGGTGGGAATCGAACCCACGACCTGCGGCGTGTAAAGCAAGTATCTTACCGACCACGCCACCGGCCCGTCAATGTACAAAGCGCGCAAATGTGGAAAAAATGGCGGATCCATGTCATTGACAAACAAAAGAAATCGCCATTATTATTCGACAAAAGTCTATTAGAGATAAATGTTTAAAGGGCGAGAATCGTGGCCCTGTTCCTAACACTAAGCGGAAGACGTTCGTACAGACTCCATTTAATTATTTTTAGTACATAAGTCCAGCGGCGGCGTAGCGGTACGGGCAGCGCCTTAGACATATTAGGTCGCGGATTCGATTCCCGGTCGTGCCAACACATCTTTGTGTGTCATAACCGCTGCTCAATATCGGTGAAGGAAAACATCGTGGGGAAACGCGCATGTCTAAAACATCTATCAACCCGCACTTGGCCAGCGTGTTAAATAGTAGAGAGAAGACCCGTGCCCAGTTATGGGACAGTAAAAAAGGTTTGCGTTGAACCGCCAAAAAAAAATGGTAATATTGCGACGCCACATGAATAGGTGGCAGTACTCGTCTGCGTATCTTTCCAGCCCGCTGCTTATCCCGAACGGGGTTGCAACCACCCCAAGAAATGGTCACACGCATGATAGATTGTCCAGTTATTTTATTGTCCTGTGTGCTCATCACACACAGATTAGTCCTGAGTGGGAAACGAACCCACGACCTTCGGCTTAGCAGTCAGGGTCACTAACCACTACGCCACCAGGCTAAAGTAGGTATCATTAAATACTGTCAAAATCTATACAAAAATGATTATATAATGTAAAACAGAATATTGATGTCTGAGCACGGCATTATTATATAAAGAACTTATCATAATATTACAATTTCTAAACATTGTCCACCCTGTATCCCAACACCCTGCTTCCACTACATTGTTGCCAACACTTACTCAACAGACCATTTGTTTCTGCGACACAAAATAAACGAGAACCCACGAACAAAAAGAAACGGTACCATACCACACAACAATGCGATGAATCACATCACTTAAACCCTACTATAGTAACATTCGGGCCCCGAACTAATCGGGTAATTACGGACGGAGGATCGTGATCACGTGATATTAAGAAAGAAAAACATTTATTTGACAAAAACAGGGTACACAAAATCAAATTAAAAAAAAACGCATAGAAACATAAATAGGAACTGTCTAAGAAGAAAAAAAAATTACAAACAAGAGTAAGTGTGACCCATCAGTGTCAAACATGGACATTGCTGAGTAAACGCTGTGAGTGCCTACCAGAGGCGACCCACAGCACTGATGACTGACTGAAGACTGTTGTCACTCGTTGTCACTGGAAGAAGTTGAATGCGAAAGCTGATAAAGTGAATGGACGCTTGGGAGAGGCCTATGTCAAGCTAACTGGGCGTTTTCACTGCACAAAAAACATGTTGCAAGCGATAGTGCTTGCAACATGTTTTCTTGTGAAGTTAAAACTAGGGGTAAGGACTGCTAAGCACAGATAAATCGGTCTTATTCTTAAAAAAATTATAAGACTTTTTAGTTAAAATGGACTTTGTCTCTTCTTACTTGTATATTAATGGAGTGAATTTAGACTCATTAAATCATATGGTGAGTATGTTTAGGGATAAAAGCGTTATGATAAAAAAACAGTAGGAGTTTAAATATATTTACATTAATGATGTTATTAATTACAATTTTCGGAAACATCAGTGCTATGAGCATCGCCGGTAGCACTACAAATAGTATGAATGAAAACTTTAGGATGAAAATTTTTAGGAAGAATGATCATTCGGATTACAAATAGTTAGGAAGAACAATTTCGGGTAAAGAACTTTAGGTGAGCCAATATGGACCCCTTTTTCTTACTAGTAGAAATGCCAAAGATAAATACAAACGAATCAGAAATCTATTTTAACTATAATGAGCTTACAAGACGTTTATGAATACGGGGTGAGTGGATTAACCATTAGTGGCGAGTGCCAATATGGAAACGGAAAGCTTAGATTGGAAGACCAAACAAAAAAGATTTTACCTAAAAGAATCTTTCTTTACACCGCGACTGATGTTTGATAAATAATTCCTAAAGGGAAGCCGAATAGAACCGTACTATTCATACTCTTCGTCATGTAAACCACTCCAAAAAAAATACGGGCGAAAGTTTTACGTGATAACGACTTTGAGTGGTAAAATAATTTTAATGTGAATATTCATTCGTATAGTAGGAAGAAGGATGAAATAATAGTAACAATTTAAAACAGTTATCGCTCTTAGGCGGGCTAACCATGCCCGAGTGGAAGGGACGCGTGCCTCTCACTCGCTCTCATTGTGAGCGCATAACGTGAGCGGAGCGTAACGCAGTTTCTTGAAGTGTCACCCGGCAAACCAATTTATAAGACGTTGTCACGTCAAAATGAAATAAATCTATTTTATTTCGGATTTTAAGTATCGCGGTTTATTTTAGATTTTAAAACCCGACGTGTAAGTCTTTTCTAAGAATTAAGTCTGAAAAGACTGAAACGTCAGGATTTAAAATGGTTGAATTAATGAATTAATGATTGCGCTATCGAGAGATCTGGATAAAGTGATTGTTGCTGTAATTATTTTATTGGAATACTGCCTTCTTACCTGATAATCCACTCCTAACTAAAGTTGTCTGACAATCCTGATTTTAGTTGAAAGCCTTCAAATATTACCAAGAGTAAAGCCTTTTGTTGTACAGAACAAGTAAGACACTATGTAGTAATTTGTTTGACAACACATTGTACGTTACTACTTAATTATTTAGAGTAGAAGCCTAACGGATAAATGACCTCTGGTGCCGGATGTCCGATATAAATGGTTCGATCTCGATATATGGTTCGAACCGCTCCTCAATTCAGATGTTTGGATTGAGGAACCACATTCACATTGATAATATACCTTTAGACATATTTTACTACAAATTTCAGAATTCGGCCTACAAAATTATTAACTTCCCTACTATATAAGGGGGCGAGCTTCCTTTTTAAATCTGAAGTGGCTCCTCAATCCTTACGGACATGCAGCAGTATATTATCGGACTTCATTAAAGGAGGTAGGTACTCAATTCTTCAAACTTTTTAAGTGTATATTCATGTATTTTTTTTTATGTAATCAGTGAAGTGATTACCCGAAGACGCCTGAACTAATTAGGATAATTATTTTTTGTGTCACAAGGAAACATGTTGCAAGCACTATCCATCTCTATCGTTTAAAGATGAGTAGAAAGAGATAAGACTATGCTTGTATCATGTTTTGTTGTGCAGTGCAAACCCCCAGTAATGTTTTATTTGTGTTTAATAGTGAATTCGCGGCATTCGCGGGTTGTTTGGTCTATCCGCCCCTGCGTATATCGGTTGTCGCGATAAACCATTAACCTCTTTTCGCGCAGTCGGATAAAAATTATCCTATGTCTATCCACGGGTCTCAAACTCTCTCCATGCTAAATTTCATCCAAATCGGTCAGTAGTTTTGGCGTGAAAGCGCGACTGACAGGCAGACAGGGTTACTTTTACATTTTTATAATAAGAAAGGCAGTTCTTTTGGATTAGAAATTCATTGACGGTGGCGTGGTCGGTAAGATACTTGCTTTTGGGTCGTGGGTTCGATTCCCACCTAAGTCAGACATTTGTGTATTTGTCTTAAGACTGGGTGTAATTATTTATGTAGTATATTACCAGTTATCTGGTTTCCATAGTACTCTGCTTAGTTTGGGATTAGATGGCCGTGTGTGTTAATGTCCCACTATTTTATTATTATTATTAGCACAATAATGAATTTCTCTCATCCGTTTGTGGTTCTGTGGCTACCAAAATTAATACAAAAAGGATATAACATTTTACTAATCTCGGTAATAAGGACTTGTAGACTCGGTAAAAACACTAAATATGTGCAAAATTGTATTCAAACATTATTAGAATTGCATGTATAAGTAAGAAACACTTTATAACGATTTTAATAGCGGTAGGATCTAACTACAATAAAAAAAACATGACAAAATGTGTTTTCAATGCATTTATAATCTTTTCGAAAACGATAAACTACTCAGTGTACAAGTTCTATCACGATTACTTAGGACCACAATAAAATGGCGGCAAAAAAATATTTTTATACAAAAAGCGACTTTATGTCATTGTAATAAAGTTGTGGACGTTCATTTTGATATGAATTAATAATGTTGTAGTAGTAAAAACCTTCTTGAACTGGTAACACAAGCACACTAAGTTAGTCGCAAGCGGGGGGCCATCGCGTCAGGTGTGGCATTGCGTTTATTCAACAATTGACATACTTTTTATTAAAAATATTACAAATTTTAGTCAATAAACATTCTAAAGAGTTAAATAATTCTATTCGTGAGTTTTGCGAACTGAATATAAGTAGTTAAAACCCATTAAATACCGGTCGGAGCAAGGAAGTCGGTAACAGTTAGGTATATAAAAAAGTTTCTATTCACCTGAACCCAGTTTTGTTTTGTGATTTTTGTAAAAAGAGGTTTTATATTGTTGTTTGGAATTCTGAGTGCTTTCTTTGTGAACCAGAGACAACGTTATCAGGCAAGTTTTTATTTAATTTAATTTAGAACAGATTAAATACGCTTTCTCTTCTTGGAGGGTTGACTAATGACTAAAATACTGTTGTGTGCGTAAGTTAACCGTGTTTATTTAAAACCCAAGCTATGTATAGGTTAAGTAATAAGTTATTTGCGTAACTAGCTTGTTTTTCTTTTATTAACTATGCGATAATTGTTTACGCACTAATTTTAATTAGTATAGTTATGTTGTTATAATGAAGGTAGTGAAATTGACTTTGGTTGTTGATTTGATAACTTCCGGTTGAAGGTAGGCCACATAATTTTAGATAACTCCCTTTAATATTTAAAATCGATGAGTTTTTTATACAGGTACGTACGAACTCGCTACCGAATAAGTATGGTTGATATAACTAATTATTCATACCCCTCGTAGACTACATCATTGCTTAACAACAGGTAAATTGTTGGCAAGGGAAAGCCTATTATAGGATAAAAAAAATATTTTTGAATGATAACCAATGCAGCGCCTCTGACGGCTACTTTAAGTACTAAAAAAGTAAGTGTTAAAATCATTCGTAAGAAATCACAAAGTGAATCGGTATATTGGGCAGGCGCATCCCATCGTAGACTTTCGGGGGCTGAGTCACCTTTGTCCGTTCGTGTACGCCTTTAATTATTTCCCCACACGTGGTCCCCGGGTAGTGCAAATCAGGTGACAATCAACTGGTGGTAGGCTTCGGCTGTGGTTAGTGACCATACCAGACAAAGCCGCACCGCCTAGCGGCCTTGCCGTGTCTCGGTGCGATGTCTGGTGACACCATGCAGTGAGGATGGATCGGAATTGTTGCTTCTTTAAAGTTTCTAACCCTAAGCAGGTTCATTCCACTGCCACCATCTCATCTTTGACTGTAACAGCTGTTTCTGTTATGTTATGTTGGATAACCTAAAAACCGTGGCATTATAATCACCATTCATACTAGCCAACATACCAGCTAAGGTATTTCTATAGTATAGAACAAAGAGATCTGTAAGCAAAATAACGGAAAGGTATGTGTGAAGTATTTTTTTATAGTTACCAGGGGCGTAGCTACCGCCGTATTTGCCGTATCAATTATACGGGGCCCCGGGCCACGGGGGCCCCCAAAGTGTGTAAGGAAAAAGAATAAAAACAAAAACTAAAATCATCATCACCCATAAATGATTTGATAAATCAGTTTGCCGAAAAAAAGGCAAGGAGAGTAAATATTTAAAATTCGATTTTTATTTGTAAAATGGGTAAATTATGTGATAAATAAATATTTCTTCTCACAATATTTTTTTTCTTTTGTGAAAAATCTTTACCTCCATATAAGGGCCTCCAAAAATTTTTTTATATGGGGCCCCGACAAGGCACGCTACGCCACTGATAGTTACATATGAGTATAAGTAACTACTATGCGTTTCAAATAAGAATAGGACTGGACTCGCTCGAGACTAACTTCATACCAAAAACCATGCAGAAGTAACGTCAGCCAAAATATCAAACCACAGACAATAATATTATTTTAAAATGTATGTAAAAGTGATTTATGTAAAAAACTTTATTTATGTATGTAGTTATATATAGCTACCTAAGTAAATTTACGCGCTAGGATGCCACAAACTTGTATACAATATGTATACAATGTATACGCTTCTTTTCGTCGAATGTTAATAAAATAAGTTCACTAAATATTTGACTCCAAATGCCCAATCTTACTCGAACGACATTAAGATATAATATTTTTCATCTAGATATTGTGATTATTATATCGAACAAACATTTTTGCCTGATGTACTAAAAAATGTGAAGTCATTGCGCATTCCAGTCCAAGATGGCGGATTTCCAGTCCTATTCTTATTTGAAACGCATAGTACTCACTGTAGAATCATTTTTGTACTTATCAATATTAAAAAAATCTATGAGAAGCAACTTCTAAGAAAACGTCTTAAAATATAGGTACTTATAACTACATACATAATACAATAAATTTTTTACTGTGTTTATACCGGCTTAGTTTTTTTTTATGAGTTGATAGTAAAACATAACAATCGTTGCTCGTAAAGTATACGTTTCACCAATAAACGTATATCGATGTTGGGGGCTGAGTCACCTTCGTCCGTGGGTGTACACCTTTAATTGAAACCCCACACGGGTGGTGCAAATCTGGTGACCACCCACCAGCCAATGTTGCACCGTCAAGCGGCCTTGCCGTGTTCCGGTGCGGTGTCTGGTGACATCATGCAGAGAGGGTGGGTCGGTTGATGCTCCTTTAAGGTTTCTGAACCATATGGAGCCTCATTTCACTGCCACCTTCTCACCAAAAGACATTTGTAATCACGAGTGAATCGGTACATTGGGCTGGCGCGTCCCATCGTAGACTACATCATTTCTTAATATCAGGTCAGTTGTAGTCAAGCGCCAGCCTATTCAAGAATAAAAAAAACCATGGGGGTAAACGAGTTCTTGAATGGAGATCACGAATTGGCAAACGTAATCTAGGACGCCGTCAGACTAAGTGGAGTGACGATCTCTGCAAGGTGGCTGGTAAGATCTAGATAAGAGAAAAGGATCATGTTCAATGGCATGCTTTAAGAGGGGCCTATATCCAGCTGTGGGCTAAAATAGGCTGATGATGATAATGACTGCCTCCGCTTGTGGACTGGTTGGACTCAGATGCTGGCTCGCTGGAACTGCTAAATTGTGAAATTCGCTGCCGGCATCTATGTTTCCCGATAGCTATAATCTGCCGGTCTTTAAGTCACGAGTAAATCGGTATTTACTGGGTAAGCGCGTTCCATCGTAGACTGCGTCATTGCTTCACATCAGGCAAGTTGCGGTCAAGCGCAAGCCTATTTTAAGATTAAAAATAAAAATTCCACTATCATCGGGGGATCTATACGGACCTGCCACTGTACTGTAATGCGTGTGTTATGTTATGTGTTTACCTAACACAATTGTTATTACTAACAGTACTTTGGAGGTTGCAATTCATATTAACAAATATGGATGTAATCCTGAGACGAGACTCGAATAAATGATATCACTACATAGTATAAAACAAAGCCGCTTTTTCTGTCCCTATGTCCCTATGTATGCTTAGATCTTTAAAACTACGCAACGGATTTTGATGCGGTTTTTTTTAGTAGATAGAGTGATTCTAGAGGAAGGTTTATAAGTATAAAACATTGCACCCGTGCGAAGCTGGGGCGGGTCGCTAGTATTATTATAATTGTTAAAGAAATAAAAAATAAATTATAATTTAGAAAAACTAAAAAACCACGCTTTTATAGCTAATCGAACTAAAAAGTAGAAAAAATTTTTAATTACAAAGAGTTTATATTACCGTAGTAGAAGATCGGACAGTCAATCATAACTACCTAATTACTTCAAAATAAAATTATAATAAAATTTAAGTTATTAGGAGAATAATTCAATTATTTTCTACTTTTTAGTTCGATTAGCTATAAAAGCGTGGTTTTTTAGTTTTTTTAAAGTATAATTTATTTTTTTATTTTTTTATTAATAAGGATATTGGGAAACTGTTATTAAATTATTGCATTGTCATCGGTCCTTGATACAAAGTGCAAAGTTTCAATTTAATGAAACTTCTGGAAATAGTCAAATTTATGCTCAGTTTCCATTACATACATATATACAACCCAAGCTAATAATAAAAGCGTGGTAAAAAAGGACAAAACATGTTTTATCAAGATTCGTTTAAAGCTTGGAACGTTTATGCAACTTTTAGTACTAAATTGCTTCAGTCAGTTTTTGGAAGAAGCGAGGTAACCACTAACCACGTACAGCACACATTTACATGCTCACGCAGACTTACTAAAAGTCTCGCGCTTTTACTAATCATCATTCCCCTTGCCTTATTCCCATTACTATTGGGGTCGGCTCCCAGTCTAACCTGATGCGGCTAGTTACCAGAATTATACGAGCGACTGCTATCATACCTCGAAACCCGTAGGGAACCAGTAGCCGAGATGGTTAGACTAGGTGTCAGATTATATTGGCTTCTGACTATATGTAACGATTGTCATAGATATGTTAAATAACAACCAGGACCGACGGCTTAACGTGCTCTCCGAAGCACGTAGAGTAGTCCGTCAACCAACCAGACACCGAATCAAATCTTTGTTGTTACACAAATATTGTCTCCTGGGCACAGTATAGCCCAATCGGACAGCTTACACCGCTCGCCTACCGAGGTCGCCCCTCGCGTCTTTACAAATGCACACGTAAATAAAAGCTACACTGAACACAAAACATGCACAGACTGTTCATGTACCTCGGCAGAGAGGGAAGCATGCGCTTAACAGTTCCTGTGTTAAATGTTCTAAATTTTAAAGTAAGGTTGTCTATGTTTTATGTTGTCTATGCCTCATTAGCTACCATACCATAGACTACAGTACATCTACCTATGATTACATTGCGAAAACACACTGAGATATACCTACTTATTACATTTTCACCGCAAATTGCTCACGCGTTCCACCTTCCTTTCCCTTTGAGTTGGCTGCCCCTGTCTTGTAAAGATGGCTACAGATAAATTTAAGAATTTTGTTACTGCGTTATCGAAACTACTATACTCAACCAAAGAGCATAAAAACGCGTCATGGAAAGAGTAGGAAAAAAATAGGCAGATAACTTCCGCTAAGTTGTTGTCAACACACCTGCCTGAAAGTAATGGACAACTAGAGGTACGGCTATGCGCCACCGATATATGGTGGAAATTCCACGGGCACGCACAAAGCGGTTTGACTCCACTTTTATTGTGCGAACTGCCAAGTTGTGGAATTCGTTGCCGGCTTCTCTTTTTTCCGGTAGCTATAATTCCATCGTAGACTGCAACATTGCTTCACATCAGGCAAGTTGTGGTCAAGCTCAAACCTATTATAGGATAAAAAAAAGTACGCGATGTGGTCTATGACGGGTCGCGCTTACCTCAATACTAAAATTTAAATGGGAATATTTTGGAATAAATCTGTTTCATACAAAAAAATATTTTTTGAAAATCCGTACGGAGATATGCCTCAAAAACCATTTAATTTTCATTTTGACGTCTGTTACAGACGCTAAAATTGTTCAAAACACCATTAAAATTCCCACAAGTGGAAGCCTCAGGCCAAAACTATTAAGCCCTACTTTCGAGTGCTATACTCTTGAGAGCCAGCATTTTTTAAGGAACCCGTGACGTTTAAAAATCGATTCTGATTACGAAGCGTCACCCCTGTTTGACAGTAGGTACCACAGATAATTTAGTACTATTACAGATAATATAATAGTATGGTACTATACTACACAGTACCTACAGATTACATAAGTGTTAGACTAGTTTACTGTTCGCAAATGCTAATCTCAACATTTACTATTAACATAACGTCAGGCGTTACGTAACATTACGTCAAAATTGTTTAGTTAACGCATTTCACCTAATACCTTAGAGTATTTTACACGGGAAGTGTTATACGCAACTTGTAGTAGTAAAAGTGGCAGACACTTTTTGAGGAGGCGAGATAACCAAGTACAGCACACATGTAAAAGTTGAAGTGTCTTTTGCACACGTAAATAAAAGCTGAGCATAAACTACAAAACATTACAGTTTATGCATACAAACATTACAAACTGTTCATGTTCGTTTGGGGGCTGAGTCACATTCGTCCGTGGGTGTACAACATTAATTGAATCCCCACACGTGGTCCCCGGGTGGTGCAAATCAGGTGGTAAACTGGTGGTAGGCTTCGGCCGTGGTTAGTGACCACCCACCAGACAAAGCCGCACCGCCAAACGGGCCGTGTTCCTGTGCGGTGTCTGGTGACAGCATGCAAAAAGGGTGGGTCGGAATTGTTGCTCCTTTAAGGTTTCTAACCATATGGAGGCTCATTCCACTGCCACCTTCTCACCGATAATCATTCGTAATCACAAGTGAATCGGTATATTAGGCTGGCGCGTTCCATCGTGGACTACATCATTGCTTAACATCAGGCAAGTTGTAGAAAGCGCCAGCCTATAGCAAAATAAAAAATGTACCTCAGCAGAGGGGAACGCGCGCGCGATACTACCAGTTCCGTATTCAATTTTCTAGCCTAAATACCTTTCTTATATGTTGGTAGCATTGAACATTCTTACACTCAAATACATACACATTCCTGACATACACACTAACTGAACCCAATAATTAATTCATTTTCTGTTGTTTTTTTTTAATTGAATTTTTGTTTTTTTTATACATTTTTACATATATTTTTATTGCGTAAATTTCTATTGTCACTGGCGCTCCTATATGAGGAAACACTGACTCTGATAGTACAGTTAACCTCGTTTCGGAGCACGGGTCCATTTTTTTTGTGTATAGTAACTAGTCTCACAATAATCTCTGTATTTTCTCACCTTGCTGTCAATTTCTGTGTTGGGTTATGAATAAATATTTTCACCCTATATACACTGCGGTGTAGGCAAAATATTTATTTTTAATTTAATATAGTAGAAGGCAAAGGTAATAATAATGCGTGCAATTAACGAACGCATCGCATGTGCTCTAAAGTTTACGATCAATTACATGCAAGGTCTCCGCAGCCAATGTTCATCTTCAAGGGTTTGACCTGACATTATTGTTTACTATAGTCTGCGCGCTGCTGCTAGTCACCTGTCACCTCTGACATACTAACGTCAAATTGATTTTTAGGTTTTTTATTCTGATATAGGCTAAAGCCTTGCGCTTAAATGCCACTTGCCTGATGTTAAACAATGTTGTAGTCTACGATGGAACGCGCCTGCCCAAAATACCGATTTGGTACTGATTACGAATGATTTTCGGTTAGAAGGTGTCAGTAGAATGAGGCTCCATATGGTTAGAAACCATATAGAACCAACAATTCCCACCCAACCTCTTAAATGGTGTCACCAGACGTCGCACCGGAACAGGGTAAGGCTGCTTGGCGGTGCGGCTTTGTCTGGTGGGTGGTCACTAACCACGGCCTAAGCCTACTACCAGTATCTTTCACCTGATTGCACTATCTGGGGACTACCGGCCACGTGGAGTTTCAGATTAAAGATAAAATTCCACGGACAAAGGCGACTTAGTCACCAAAAGGATGTCTTTCAGGTATTCTGAAAGGCATTATTCTGATCAAAAGGATTTTCGACGGCTAACTGTGAGCGCGTATTACGCATTTTATAATTTTTCCAATATTTATCTTCTTGTTCACACTGAAACCGGTGGTTATTCGCGGCGAGCTGCCAACAGTTATTTTTTGACAACTCCAATATTAATCAACAATTTGATCCGCGAGCTGCACGTGCTGACGGTAGTTGCATTTGGCAACGCAGTATCAAATTCATACAAAATTGTTCCAATGTAGCTGGAAGTTACTGCACCTCAAGGCGGTTGGTGATTAGCACTCAAGCGCTGACTATATTAAACACACAAAATGTATACATTCAATGGCATCCTCAAAATTTACATACAAATCTAACGTGTTAATATTTACTCAGATAATAACCTGTTAAATAACGTTATGAGGTACCTACTTGTGAGGAAACTGACATTGTATTATGCACTTAATAATCACCCTGTCAGGTCATATACTTAACACCTCACGTGAGACCACAATGAGATATTGCATAGCAATCCTGAATCGGACTAACAAAAATTCAAACAGGTTCCCGACGAGAACAGGGGTACAGCCCGAGTGCCTTAAATCTAGCTCGTATTAGGGGTACGTACTTTCCTAGGCACGGTTACCAACTTACTGACTAATCCTGAGAAATTAGAAAATTTTCTACACTATTTATGGTTCGACAGACGCGTTAATTGAACCCGCGACCTATAGATAGAGGCGAAAACAATATCCCTACGTCATTGAGGAAATCGCTCACTTTGCCTTACTGGGAATCGAACCAAGGATTTTAAAATATCAAAAACTAACAATAAATAATAACCGAGCGAAATCAGCGAAAGTCATAGACAATTAGAGAAAGCAAAATGTCGCCATTACGTCCAATTACGGGCCTGCTTTGTTAACCAATCACGTTTAACGAAAGTCCCGCCAATTTTGGTAGCCATTGCTAGTAGGCCCTTTCAAATTTAAATTTGGAATCTCTATTTTTACTTTTTAATAGCTATGATTCTCTTTAGAGGTTGCATTGAACAACAATAAAATTGATTTTTTAATCTCCGATTACGACAAAAAAGAGGGTTGCTTTATAAGTTAAGACGCGTGTATCTGTGTAGACACGGCTACACATCAAGTTATACATTTCCAGTAGATGCTGACCTGACCTCTCGTTTTACGTTTTTTTAAATCCTATACAATGCGAGATCAGGTTATACTGGAAAATATAGCTTGATGTGTAAATGTGTCTGTGTGTGAATTGTTTCAACTCCGCTGCTCAATATCGGTGAAGGAAAACGTCGTGAGGAAACCGGCATGTCTAAGAACTAATCATTCGAGGCCATGTGACATCCACTAACCCTCACTTGGCCAGCGTGTGTGGATTAAGGCCTAAACTCTTTCAACTCATAAGATAGTTGAGAGAAGACCCGGGCCCAGCAGTGGGACACTATAAAGGGTTGAAGTGTGTAAATGTGTGTAGCCAACGCCAGCGCTAAACGGAAGAACCGATTAAAGAAAAGAAAGAAAAAAACATTTAAGATGCTATTTTTTATTACAAAACTGATAGAAAAGATTATTAGGTAAAAAAAATTGTTGGGGTTTATTAAAATTATTTCTTGATTTATTTTTATATTCTGAGCGCTTGTGGTGCATTAACTCTTTGGCGGGATCAATGGCATAAGAACTACGTGGTGAGAATTTTTAAATATAAAATTCAATTATTGTTGTAAGAACACAAAAGAATCAAGTAGGTATTATTGTGTTTGTAAATTTATTTAATCAAAAAAGAATAAAACTGACTACTTGCCATATCAACATACCACCCTAACCGCTGGGTCCAGAGACTACAAATAGGGATGATCTAGATCTAGGAGTGCACACATTCACACACACATTCACACACACATTCACTTCAACCCTTTTTGGTGTCCCACTGTTGGGCACGGGTCTTTTCTCAACTGTCCTACGAGTTGAGACAGTTTAGGCCTTAATCCACACACGCTGTCCAAGTGCGGGTTGGTGGATGTCACATGTCTTCGAATGATTAGTTCTTAGACATGTTCTTAGTAGTGCACAAAAAAGGATATCACAAAACTTTAAGGTGGTAAAACAGGAAGAACGCGGGCAAAACTAAGCTGGGGGTGGAAGCTAGGTAGTTAAGCAATTTGCAAACATCAAGATAAATATAACCATTGGCAGGCGCGGTAAATAATTGCTAATCAACCCTCTTTCGCAATAATTATCTGTTTGTAGGTAGTAACAACTCCTGTTCCCAGAAGAGATAGCAAAGATCCTATTTGATGAATCATTTATAAAAACTATCCCCAAACGTCTTATAAGCTCATTATAGCTAAAATAGGTTTATAATTCGTTTGTCTTTGTCTGTCATCTTGACATTTGTACTAGTAAGAAAGAGGCAAAGTCCATTTTAATTAAAGAGTCTCATATGATTTTTATAAGGTATTTTTATAAGACCGTATATTTTTATGCTGTAATTAACTTGTTTTGTTAACATAACTAAAAATATATAAATAGGTAGGTAGTTTACAAGTTCTTATTTCAAAATTTTATGAGATTCGACGCCGAACTTTTTTAAAACTAGCTACGAACCATAACGATATCTTCAAATTTCGAATAAAAAAAAATAAAGGTTAAGAAAGTCCTTTGAGTCATTGAATAAAAATAAAAACTAAACAAAAAATGCTATTTTGTAAAGTACTCCCCCTTTCGTCATTCTTGAACTCCAGTGTTCCCAGAAGAGATAGGACGAATCCGGTAAACAGGGAAGTACAATTAATGTAATCCACACGTATAGTAGTGTGTTTACCCAAATTTGCGGGTGGGTGACACCGGTTGGTACAAGCCGAGATTATACTGTGACGTAAACGTAATAGAAAACCAAAGTGAACCAAGAAGTTTTAATACAAAATAATGTTTTGTTTTAACAAGTAGTATGGGTGCTTGACCTCGAAAAAAAAAATTGGCAATTTTTTTTTTTAATAATAACTATACGTCATTGTATGAGTTTGCTGTAGACGTATTTTAGGAGCGATGACTGTTAATTTAATAAACACCTTATATACAAACTTACTTTTGCGAGGAAACCTCAACACAAGTTTTTAAAACTCACTGAGGTTTCCTCTATAAGAGTAGAACGCAATGTTTATGAGATCAACAAAATTATAATTATTATTTTTTTGTTTGGTTTCTAAATCTCAAGTAGATTTGTTGGGACATCTACATTTCAATGCATCAGTTGTCATTTTATACTGTCATCGCGTCCGTCTTTGGAGTCAGTCACTCGAAAATGTCAATATGAACGAAAGAATGAACACCGAGCATGCGTGAAACGGCCATCTTAGAAGGGCTAACACTGCGGGTTGGACCGTTGTGTCGTCGGGAAGTGCAGATGCAATAACGTGCTCGGTGAACGTTACGATTTAGTCCAACGTAATCTTAACGATCTGTAATTAACTGGTAGAATTCATGATTGTGCTATCGAGAGATTGGGGTGAAGTGATATTTGCCGTAGTTATTTTATTGAAATACCGTCTTCTTACCCGATTATTCACGTCTACCTAAAGTTGCCTGATAATTTTGATATTTTTAGTCTAAAACCTTCAAAAGCCTTCAGATTAATAAGACAATTAATTACGTAATAAAACAATAACAAAGTAAAGTAGCTAACTGCGTATTTATAAAGTTCATTGAATGGAAGTTTATCAAAATTGAAACATCTGTTTCAAACTATAAACACAGCGGCTTGTGAAATAGTGAAAGTGATACCTATTTAGTTATACTCGTTCCAATTGAGTAAACAAACGTAATAATCCGTTTCAAATATGTCATGACAGTTGCTTTGACATACATATATACACATAATTCTAGCTTTTACACACGGTTGAGGCAGTTGGTGAATTTCACCTCACAATCTTCCAGGTAGTCTAGGGTTGCTATTAAACGATTTACTTCAACGCTTTATAGTGTCCCACTGCTGGGCACGCGTCTTCTCTCAACTATCTTATGAGCTGAGAGAGTTTAGGCCTTAATCCACACACACTGGATGTCACAAGTCCTCGAATGATTAGTTCTTAGACATGCCGGTTTCCTCACGATGTTTTCCTTCACCGATATTAAGCAGCGGAGATGAAACAATTTTATTCACACAAAGATATGTGGGTACGTTCAGGATTCGAACCCGCGACCTTATTTTTCTAAGGCGAGGCGCGTACCGCTGCGCCACTGCTGCTCGAAAGGATTCGATCGAATTAAACGATTAGACAGAGGAAATCTTACTATAGCAAGATAAGGGGGTTTGTATTTATATGCTACTAAACAAGCATAAGGCCTTCTGATGGTAAGTTGTCAAAGTCAAAGTAGCTTTTGGAAACTTGCAACACCAGAGGCACTGACCTGGTAACTGACCCTTTAGATGACAAAGGCACAGATAATAAAATTCTATCAAAGGACATTCACCACCTTTTTCACCTCTTGAATGAAACAACCAAAAATAATTTCACTTCGTGTATTCTGCTATCTGAGTTTGAAATAAGTAAAAATTCTAATGAGTTCTCAATTCTTCTGTAAGTTCCTATTTTTAATGATAAGTCAAAATTGGTGTGTCTAATATTTTTAATACGTTTTTAACACCATCACTGACACAGTCAATAGTCGAGGTAGCGACATGTTTTAAGTGGCATTATGGCTTATAACGTTGCGTGTTGCTACCTGAAATTAAAATATTAATTCTGCTTTCATTTTAAGGACCCGCCACGTGTTATTTGTGTCCACAAAAGTGTTCATTCTGGCCTGTGTTAGTCATATTCGCCATAATTATTTATTGTAATATAGTTTTTATTGCATTTATTACATTGTTTTTATCACTTTGAATTTTCCTTGTTCATTTTAAAGAGTTCAATCTACTGTCACTTTTTGCTGTTCGTAACTAGTTTTTTTTTTATATCAATGTACAGTCATCTGTTGTAGGTACCTACCAGTGCCAGGCGCTCAGCTTTATGTTAATATTTTCTTACTAGAAAAACCCAGTGCTTTCAGTTTATTTTTGTGAAATATTTAACCCCCGGCGATAGAGACGTGTCGATAGTAATTAATAATATTATCTTTAACAAATAGCAAGATATGCTCAGCCCTTTATTCGTAATCACGTCTACTAAAGGATAGGCCTTCTCCAGCATTGCACTTAACAGGCTAGCAATAATGAAGACGATGCTAATGGTGATAAATTAGGAATGAAAAAATTCGAAAATTTGTGTTAAAAATCGAAAATTTACATCGTTGTCTTCCGGGCACATTTCAAGGCGGCTAGTGGCATTACCGTAGGTATACTAACTGTCTTAAGTTTTTTTCTTGAGTATTCTTAGTTCTATTTTATTTGGAATTTCCTGCAGGAAAACAACAGACGTTAGGTATACCTGATTAGAACCCAGTATATGTAAATGGCAATCATTTTTCCTTAAACTCAAACATCCTTAATAACTAATTAGTTATTTTAAATTATTAGCCCACTAGTATCTATTTGAGACCCGTCGTGGCTTGCTCAGGTGCAATAATATAATATACATATGTAATAAATCATTTAGTAAACCACTTTAAATCCCTAACGCAGATTATCTTACATATAGGAAACATTTCTTTAATTAAGTGAATTTTTTTTTCTTCTAAATCCTGTTGTTTAGTCCGTCTGCAAAAGTCTTTATTGACAAAGAAAAAAAGATCTAATTTACATTTAAAATCACATCAAAATCCGTTCAGTAGATTTTGGGTTAACAGAAAAAACAAGTAGATATGGATGAGTGGGCTTTGTTTTATAATAAGTTGTGATAATAGTAATATTTTATTCCTAATTATTCTCAAAATATCGTTAAAATATTTAGAGTATTACATAGTGACCTCATTTTTGTTAAAATATGTTCAAAAGACTGAGAGTGAAAACTATAGCAGCAAAAAACTAATTATCATATTTGAAGAGGAAAGGATTTTAAATTACCTTAACAAAAACAGTAGGCTTGTAGAAAACGTTTTTTGCTAAGTAATTACTTGGATTTTTTAGTTAAATCTTTTTTTAATTAACTTTAACTAAATTAACAATTTGGTAACGTATGTGTTTTACGAAGTTTTAAGTTTGTAGTAAATGAATGAGTATCATTTCCTCTCTTTTTACACACTTTTATTAGCATTATAATTACTAAAAATCATGAAATGTAGTAATAATAATAATAATATTTATTTAATCTCTCACAATTTTCAAAGTAGGTACACAGAGCTTAGCATAGGGGGATAGTATCAAAATTGTGGGAAACTGATACCTAAACTGGGCGTAAGCCTGTATTTCAAGTCATCAGATCTCACCTCCGGGCGGTAATACGGTATGCTATGGGATTAGACTCTTTTTATTGGAAAGAGAAATTTGGAGAAAGGACAAAATATCAAAAATGAAGTAGTAAATAGTTTTTGATTGAGTCGAAATGTAACAAACACGTTAAGTTTAGATGACAAAATACGTACAAAAAGACGACTTCTTGTTATTTTTTATTATAATAGACTTTTAAATTATTTTAATGAGTAGCTGACATCTTACATAACCCCGTCCAATTATCACAGAGTAGTTCAGAGTACTGACCATCACATGTTATCTGAACAACGTCCATCTATATTAGCATCAATAAAATAATCGTAGAAACCTTCAGTGCATCGTTGAACGGCGCGCGGAACACACGCGCGCGAAATCTCCAAAACATTCGTACTTCTAACAATTTGACGTTTTTACTTTTTAAAAAGTGTTTACTTATTTCGTAAAAAAACAAAATGGCGGAAGGCGACGTGCCTTTAGTCACCAGTTTTGGCGGTAGTGAAATTGAATACAACACAAATGGAAAGAACAAAGCTAATTCGAGGTTTGTTGATACTATTTATTTTAATTGTGACATTATGTTGTTGGATTCTTTGGTGTGTTATGATTTAAGAACTTAGTCAGCTCTCTAAAGTAGGCTATTATTACATATTACATTATCTAACTACAATGTACCACCTGACATTTCTGTCCATAGATAATAGTAGGAACTAATTCATTAGAAAAACCTTTGCATAAAAAAGAAGTTTTATAAAAAAACATCTTAAGTGGTCTTTATTAATTTTAATAGTGCATTGTCATCAATTGAAATACAGGTTTCTAACGTCTATAAAACTGCAATGCTGGCAAAATCCTTGAGCAACAAGTTGAAGCAAAACATCGTGCCTTTGTGTTGAAGCTAGCCTTTAATTTGTGCATTGTAATAATTTGAGTGTTTTCAAAGGTTAAATTTATTAATTTACATACTCAGATAAAAGCGGAACTGCTTTTATTAAAGGTAAAAGGTTAACTCAGGTTTTTACTCCCTAGTAACTATACATATAATACCAATTTTAACATAAAAACTTCGATTTGGGCACGAAGTATAAGCAATAAGCTCCTACTAAAATTTATAATATTTATTGAAATAAAGTTAAACATTAATGAAATGACTTTACAAGAAGATGTATCACCAAAATAAAGACTTCGGTATAATTGGGACTACCTATTTCGGAATAAACCATAAACTAAAAAAGTTTAGCGAAATTTATTTTAGGTGATTGAAGTGACGCCAGAACAAACGATCTACTTCATTTTTAAGTGACTTAAAATCAAAAGTTAAAGGTATCAAAATACCTTAGCCTAAACCTGGATGATACAGTAAACCTGTATTTACTTAAATCATCATTACATACTTAAACAGTATGAATATATACACATAGTTCGTGCACAATCTTTTGTAAGGACAAAGTATGGAGTTATTCTAAACAAACAGTAACGGGAAAAGATAAAAACGACCTTATCTAAACCAAAACAGAGTTAAAAATCTATAAACATGATTTAACTATGACTCAGTAGTTTTACACATTACCGCCAAAGTTATACACTAACAGACCTCAGATTAGCTTTGAGTGCACTGTAATCGTGTTGCGTCTGTAACGTTAGGTAGGTATACTTAATATTCTACAATTTTAAGAAAGGGCTGCTCGACTGGGGAAGTGCTCCACTTTACAGAATATTTGAAAATACATTGATGGTTCAGTTAATAAAACACTTCAACGCATAGATGACCTTAAAATTCAGTTAATTCTCAACAATTTCATGTTGACAGCTTAACTAATGCGATTTAAATATTTCAAAAATGAATACTTTACGAAACATAATGAGTTATATAAGTTTTGCCACATATTTTATAAGTAATCGGCGTAATTAGTATCAAAACATATGTAATCCTACTAATTTATACACTGTCTGTTCTTCAAATGTAGTTACGTACACCTAAAATTCAGCATTTCAGAGTAAATAAATAAAACTTTTTAGCCATGCGAGGCGTTCAGGCAATAGTGAATTTAATTTGAAAGTTAATCTTGCGGGATCCAAGATAGTTTAGTGTCACTTAGACAGTGAGACTTGGTCATTCAATACCCGAGCCTCTTCACTCGCTCTGCTGTCGATCCTGGTTTACAGAAACAGCAGTGGGTGGTATTGACCTCTGTCTACCTTTGAGTACTAGCTGTGAAGTTGTTATATTTTCATTTACTGTATTTTATTATAATTGAGCAACAAACATCCAAACATAAAAAAGTGTTGACATTTTAAATATTTAATAGTAGGATGTAAATAACTAGTTTACACTAGTGGCCAGCTGATTTGTGCTGTTATTACGGGAAATCTTAATCATAATGTTGGTCAACGTGACCCTGAACACTTCAAATAAAAAATCTCAAATTACTCACCAATGGTTAAACAGATTAAACTTTTTAGTAGATTATAATACCTAAATAAAATAAAATAAAACAAAAATTCTGGTGTTTTTTTTTCATTTCAATACTTTTTTAAATGGAAAAATAGAAACTGTATTGTAATGTCACTAATGTCACTAGAGCATTTATTATTTTTGGTTTTCAACTCTTGGTTCCTTACTTAATAAAACTAGCCTGTTTTTGTTCATTGTGTTATCGTCATGTATTAAATATATTTTTTGTGGTTTTTATTATAGTTTGGTATTAATAATTAATTTAAAATAATGATTACTTTTCCCTAAAGGAAAATGCTAGAATAAATTTTAATAAAAGCCAGGAATTTCGTAAAATATTTTGCATCGAAGCGACGCGTCGCATGCGGACATCCTAAATAGAACGCCATTTTTTTTCGTTAGTGACATTAACATTGTTTTAATTATTGAGTTCATATTTGGAATGTCTAATCATAACATTTGTGAATCATTTTGACAATGTTTTGATGTAGGTAATTTAAAAATCGAATGAATAGATGTTTACAAAAATTGTATAAGCTTAGAACAGGGTCCAACAACAAAAAGAAAGCTATTTTATGTAACCCCAGACAAAAAACTGGGATGTTATATAAGTTTGTGGCGTGTATCTGTGTACCAATTTTAGTGTTATTTTTCGAATTTAGTTGAAATATAATGATTCCCGCAAAAATCGTTTACATAATCAAATAACTGACACTTTTCTACAATCTATGATTAAAAGGTAAAGGTAGTATGGTCTAAAAGATATTAGCCTGACCACAAGAAAGAAATAAAAAAAATAGTATACTTTAAGCCCATAGATATTTTCTATGTTTACGCCAGTCTTTCCTTATTGACTTTACCCAGTAAGTACACAATTCTCAGAGACAAATTATTATTTACTCACTTCAAGACACTCTGATTTGGAGTTTGACATAGTACTTAATTTAAATTGATGTTATCTATTAAAAAAAATGTAGTAATAATAATAACAGACACGCAGCGGAACACTTCGTGATGGCGCAGTGATATTGGGAATTTAATACGATTCTCGCTAAAAATGGGCGTTTTGATAATGATGACTAATAAAATTAAATATTCATATAATGGGAAGTACAATGTTATTATTAGATACGAGAAAACGCGTAGATAGTATTATTGTTTGTACGATTATTAATGCGTATTTATTCACGTAGATTGGAACGTAACAGTTCAATATTTGCTGTAAGATAAAGTTATTTATGAGAGTAAGATTTTAATTATACAAAACTGTTTGAGCGTTTTGCGTAGATAGCCTTCTAGCTAATTTTCTACTATTCTGTTAATTGAAGGTGCCCCATGGGGCAATTTAGGCAACTCTAACAATACTGCCTCTCTGAATGACAAGCATTTGCCTGTATTTTTTTTAGCCTTGACTCATCATCGCAATTCCGGCACTGCTACTCCTGTTAGCCAAGATCAACTATTCAACTAAGGGTCGTTACCAGTTCTTTCCACAATTCGCGAGCGTTTAGCAAAACCGTGGATTGGGGTTGATCACTCTGTCGCCAAATTTCTCCACAGGACATAGCAACTTTAAAAGTAACTTTCAACTTAGTAACATTACCATTGTGTCAGTGTTCTACTCCTGACAATCAGTATGATCAATCAGCACATCACATCTTGTGGGAGTGTAGTCTTTGAGAGAATGAACGTAACATTATGCTCGACAATGTTATACCGATCCTGTGCAACCGGTGCAAACCGGTGGGTCGGAATTATTGGTCCTATAAGGTTCCCAACCATCTGGAGCCTCATTCCACTGCCGCCTTCGGAAAGGAAATCATTCGTAATGACAAGAGAATTAGTATAGTAAGCAAGCGCGTAACATCAGGCAATTTGTAGTCAGACAATGCAATCCCAGGTTCCTAATGCTTGTACATTGTCGAGCATAATGTTCCGTTCATTCTCCCAAAGACTAAGACTATTGGAAAATAATAAGAAAATCATTTAGTTTAATTGATTTCACATTGTTAGACACAGCGGTTGTTACAAGATGTATTGAAATATTACAATGCTCGGTTTTCTTAGGAGAACTCCTCCTGTACTAACTGAATGCTCGAATCTGTAAAAAGTTATTGCTTCAAATGAGGGTGCACTATAAAGGGAAATGCAAGAGAAGGAGACATAAACAGCCCAAGTAAAAAAGTAATATTCGTTGGTAGCTGACAGATGTCCGATGACCTATCAGCGTAATGACGCGTGACCAAGTTTGATTTCACTTATTGTGTGTGTTTTAGTGATGGTATTGGCACACTTGCAAACAATTTCCCTCAAGGCGTGTAGATTTTTAACGACCTGTAATTCAGATTCGTTGTCCCTTTCTGTTATGCTGAATTTCCATGTACAAACTAAGTACAAAGTTCTTCTCACAACGAACGCTTAGATGTACAATAGTTGCAACAGAACACATATAACGTTTTTGAATTTTTAAAAAGATTAAAGTTAAAAATAAGAATTAAAAATATTCTTTCAACTAGTTGTATATTTTTTCCGCCATGTTTGTATCTAAGGGCGAATTACTCTATGGCTTTCATCGTAGAGTTATTGATTGTGATACGCAAGTGATAGGTCTAGTTTTTTGAATATGGAACATGGATAATTTTAAAACCAAAAACATGTTCTGAATTCAAAAAAATCTAATATTTGCAACAAATGAACACAATGACGATGCGAAGTGACGCGAGACATACACAAAAATAATAACAAAGCGATGATTTCGTCAACACCGACCTTACAATATGCTAATGCAACCGGTATTATGAATTCCTTGTACCCACTTCTCGCTAAATTTTGTATTTTACCGTTGTAGACAGTCCAATGAACATAGAAAATACATACTAATCTAAAGATAACGTAACGTATTATGTGGAAAAGAATCTCTTTATAATTTATAACTAGCGGACCCCGCAGACGTCGTCCTGCCCGTAAAGCAGTGCTCTGTGCTACCTACCGGATCCGAAAATAGATTACGCCCGATTCTTAGACCTACCGAATCGGTCATGCCGTTTCTGAGGAGGTTTTTTTATTTTTTTTTTGCGTAAGAACCATCCTCGTACTTCAAGGAACATTCTAAAAAAAGAATTAGCGAAATCGGTTCAGCCGTTCTCGAGTTATGCGCTTTCCAACACATTTTGCGATTCATTTTTATATTATAGACTGCGAACTGCGTTTCGCCACCAGAAGGCTTTGTTTTATGTAACATTTTCCCGCTTTTTTGTTGAAATTTTTCCTGAATTTTCTTTGCTATATAAACCTCACGGAACCCGAAACCTTTCCAACGAATGCAAAACCGTGGAAATCGGTTCGTGCGTTCCGGAGTTATAGCGTCAGGAAGGAAAACCCGACTTATTTTTATATTGTAGATAATCCTTTAGTGTCCTACTGCTGGGCACAGATCTTCTCTCAACTCAATAGCTGTCTACACACGCTGGCTAAATGTGGGTTAGTGGATAGGCATGTGTCTTCGGGACACCCAACTGGAACTAACTGGGTTTATTTTCGTAATATGAATATGTTACGAAAGTAAATCCATAATGTCATAAGTTTTTGGGGGTAAATGGATTTTGTCACGTAAAAACTACTGAACGGAACTGATGGCACTCAGAATATATAGTCTGGAAAAGGAGTAACCTGTCTAAAATTACTCATATCCTAATAATATGCAGGCGAAGCTGCGGACGAAAGTTACTTGTTAAAATAAAAATTTGACTGCCAATTAGATCTATTTACCTTTCAACTTTTAAGTAGATAAAGTCGTAAGGTTAAATAATTAATTATTATAAATATTACAAAATGCTTTTTCTTTTTTTCGCCGGTAATAAAATTTTATCACTTGCACATTCACCTAAAAGGACGTTCCTACTTTAAAAGTTATTTTTTAATCTATATTCATATTACGAAAAGTAAAGACGTGTTTATTATTTGATATTTTTTGTCTGTGAACATGAGTGGTTTCCTCTTTGGAATCTCGCCGAATTATCCTCGTTGGAAATACGTTCAAGGATTTGTGGACTTCGTTGATACCATAGACGCGAGTCATTATTCTGAGTGCAAAAGACATTAAAACATTTTTTCCGCCAATTTCCTTCCCCACTAAGTTGTTTGTGATTTTTGCGGACAGTTTAAATTCGTTTTCGTGTTATTGTGTGTTCATTGTATGTTCGTGCTTGCCTCTATTTAATTTTAAAACAAATGTTAAATGTTTTAAATTGAGTGGTAATGAAAAAGTTGTTAAAATGTTTAGACATAGGTGTTGTGCTGTTTCCGGTCTCAGGTAAGAAATAAAAAAAGTACATAAAATTTGTTTTACCACATTGCTTTTAATGATAATGTTGGTAACACGAAAACTAATGATTTTATCATAAAATTCAGGAGAGCCAACATTTAAGTTGTATACTTCTCTAGACTGTACCTACGTACGACTGAAATTGTGAAGTAAATTTCCTTTTTCAAATCCAAAATTCTGTTTTCTATTCCAACACAGTTTTTATTTAATTTTTCATCGAGCACTAAGCTTATTTCGGAGCGCCCTTTATTATTTTTCTAAAAAATTCAATATAACGTATTGTTTGGCTCAGATTGCCAAACAGACAACTACTGAACCAATTAAATAACCTAGAAAACAATGTACAATATTCGCGTGCCACACACAACCACAAAGCTGAAGGTTCTATGCAAAATATTACATACTATAATATTTATTAAAATTCAATTACACGATCAAGGCAGATTTAGTTATAAAATTGTTTCAGACCAATGCGACCTAATTTTAACCTTGAAGAATTAAGTAAAATGGGCAAAGACTTAAAAATACTTCTTCGTTTGTAAAACCACTTGTACCTATCATCAGCTGCCTAGCGATTATGATTCCCTTGAAAGAAAGAGATGGGGCTATACAATGTGTATATTCGCATCTCTTTCTTTCAACGGAATCACAATCGCTGTAAACATTCATAATAAGGCACCAAACCTTCTCACAAGTCCTTTCTCCATCTGATCCTAGACAGCAAGCTAGAAAACATCAGATATACCATTTCTACGTAGACCAAAAACCAAACAATGTTCATTGAACACAAGGCTACACATCAGTGACGAAGAGTCCATACAAGCCGATTCCCATCGGCTTCCCTTTAGGAAATGGTCAATATCACACGTATAATATATTATGTAACGCCTAAGTTTTAAGTAGCAACAAAAATAAGTATAGCATCAAGTGTAAGAACGATCGGTGACGGTAGTGAACAGATATTATTTTCCTAAGTAAGAACTTTTTTGCTCCGGCTTCCCTTTTTCAGACTTCCACCCTTCGCCATTGCTATAAGCTATACATCTCCAGTAAGGCTCTAAGCTGATCTCGCATTGTATAGGATATCTGTACAACGAGAGGTCAGCTTATACTGGTAGTATGATGTGTAGCCGTGTATACAAATGTTCTCGATAACTAATAAAATGCTGTCGATTGAAAACTAATAAAATCTACATTTTGGGCTGAAACACATACTCGCGTTGCGGCGCCGTACCGCAAGAATCGGCAGTGCCGCCCGCCTCTACGTAGAACAAAATGTACTAACACTACTAGCGTTGTGTTGCGATGCGTTGCTGCAACGCGGGTTTGTGATTCGGCCCTATGGAATAGACTATTCGTTGCATGTCGTGCGTTGAGTGGTAGACATCTCTAACGTGACATTCTGAGATTACGAAAAATAGTTTTCAAAATAAATGTTTAAAGCCCAAAGATCAGGGTCCTGGCCTAGGTGGAAATTGAATAATAATAAAAAATAATATTAAAAAAAAATAAAAAAAAGTTATTAATATTTGGACCTACAAATTTGAAACATGTTTTGTTTAATAAGCATTACCTAGCTCTTCAATTTTATTTCCTTTATTATATCCTGAGAAATTGAAGACTAACACTTTCCAAGACCAAATCTAGAAGTGTATTAATATGACAAATCTCTTCGAGAAAGTGTTACGTTTCTACAATAAACTCCCAAATAATATTAGGGAAATGACTATTAACTAATTTAAAGTACCTAACTATAAAATCTATGTTATATGTAAGAAAGCATATGTTGTGAATGAAAAAATAAATAAAATAAATAAATAAATAAGTAGATATTATAAAATTTCAGACTATCCAACGGATAAAAACGCTTGGAATTAAGTCGCTCTAATTCAACACACTGAACAAACAAAATGTAATAGATATAAGTACTTCATTTAAAAAAGAAAAAAAGCCTACTGAGTTTTTTGTCAGTGTTTCTCAGTAGTTGCCAGTCATTCACTGCACGGTAGGAAAAGAAATTGGATTATTTTTATGTAGACTCGCGTCTCAAAAATATAAAGCATATTTTGATTTTACTATATACACTAAAATACGGCAGCAGGACATAAATTCACAATTTTTATCTGGAAATGCTCTAGAAGGCAACGGCCATTCAACTTTAAACTCTCGAAACTTACTTTAAAGTACAAAATTTAATGATTTGATATTAATGTTCTCTATTCGAAGTATGAACAGCTGACATTGAGTGACGTCACTGTAGGATGTACTTTTACTAAAATGGCCGGCCTCCTAGTAACTGAATAGATAATTTCCTAATCAGGTAAAATAAAGTAAAATATGTGATCTGGGTGTTCGCTTAACAACCCGGGGTTTGGATTTTACTGTTGTCTTAATTTTTGTACCGGCCACGCTATTGAAATGGTAGGTAGGTAGGTACTACCCGCAATTTCTTAGGTACACTAAAAACATTATGCACACATAATGACAAATATGGACGTATTATGGCCGCAGATTTTATGAAAAATCTTAGTAACTCGATGTCAGGCATTCTGCCCGACGAATTTATGCTTCGATCTTGGCCGTAAAGTTTATATTACAATTATTAAAAAAAATGTTTCATCTTTTTGTAAAATTGCGATTATTCCAATATCCAATTTTCACTATTTATGCCTTCTTACCTACTACTAATCTTTTTTAATAATATTCTCCAAATGTCAAATTCGAATTTCAACCTGTAAAACAAAACTATTTTATTTTCTATGAAAGTATTTTAGTCATAATAACTATTTTATTGTTTTACTTAACGGTAAATTATAATTAAAATTGCGTATAAATCATTAAAAACAAGTGGACTATCGTTTTAATTGGCTCCACATATTATAGTTGACTTCATTAATTGGATATTTACACATTTGCGATAAAAAAGTACTTGATTTGATTACTACAAATACTTTTTTCCCGCCATTGATAAAATATCTTGCGTTCAATGGCCGGCCGAGGAAATTATTGATACGTGAAACAAAAACTTTGTACCCCTTTGTAGGAAATCATAACAATCAAAAGGAGTATGAAAGGCGAAAAAAGTGCGGAGCGCTAATATTTATACATTGGCACAGATTGAGTAGTTTTGTGCTATCCTAAAAAATTTTTGAATGATGCAAAATACTCGTCGAGTTTTTCGAATCATCATAAGCCAGATCCATTTATCAAAAACTGCATTTCGCGATTAGTGCGTGGCTCATGAATCGTAACCCAATTCGAACTTAGGATGTTTGCTCTATGTATCTTGAAAAGATTTATTACTTATTATATTAAAGATATTTAAGCTATGTATTTAAAAAATATTCCAATTTCAATTTTAATGCGACCATTTCGGAATAAACCTATTTCCAACAAAATGATTCGGCGACTTCTAAAAAAAGGAGGAGATTCTATATTAAGAGTGTATGTACTTTTTTTACAAATCTGCCTACGGTGTATAAACATCAAAAATATACAAACATCCGACTTGAAAAACTTTTTGAAGTCTATTAATAAATGTCTCTTATCGCGTTTCTCGAATTGTCGATTGAACCTGGGACTTTACTCATAGCACTTGTTATACTCATAGCACACATTCAGCCGCTGTGTACCTACCTATTAGTACCTATCTCAATAAATATACCTTGTTTTTCCTTAGGATGCATATTATAACAACAAATATGGCCGCCTCGTAGCCAGAGACTATATTTTTAGGGTAGGGCCACCATGATTGAATACATTGAATGATTTGTTGAAAGAGTGACTGAATAGATTTCTAATCAATCATTATTCGGAGGCAAGAAGCTTACATATTAACACTGGAGACTGTTATCATAAAAAATTGTTGAAGACAAGAAATTAGCGGTGGGTCGTCGACGATTTTATAATAAACGCAACGCATCCGTTTATCGTTCACAATAAACTAGCTTAAGAAACGGTCTAATTCATTTTCACTTGGCTCGCTCGGTCGTTCTTATACGAAGCGAGATGCTCCATTGACCGTTGGTATCAAATAATAAAATAATCGAGCATCGCGATGCGTTGCGCGCGTTGATTGGATTTGGTTTTGTAAATAATTTATGAATAAATTAGTTTACTTGTAGACTGTAAACGGTGCACCCGTTTACTCCCAAAAAACTGTTTATGTAAACGGTTCGTTCATTCAACGCCCACGCCCATAAGAAATTTGACCTTGAACAAGAAGAACTATACGTTTCAACAAGTTCTTTGATTTTTTCCGTCCGGTTATCAAAATTTAAGTGAGGAATGAAACAAACTGTTTTGGTAATATTTTTATTAATCAGAACTGGAGGTTTCATCAGAGTCAGTTACGCGAATGATAAAACTCTGAGTCGGTAAATCTGTAACATTATCAAGAATGCCATCGAGCTCCATCATTTTATCTTCTTCTTTTATGACGTGCTCGATGCATCTATTCCAAGACACCGTATTTATTCGGCTTAAGCCTTCTTTTACTAACTCCTTGACTTCCGCCATCTTAAAAGTTTTATTATTTTTGCCAATGTATGATTTTAGTTGACCCCATATTAATTCAATGGGGTTTAATTCGCAATGGTACGGCGGAAGGCGTAAAACATTAACATTTTTAGTGGCTGCCATTTCGTCAACAACTTTTTTCTTAAAATTATCTTTATTAAATTTTGTTAAAAGTTGTGCTTTTATTTCGTTTTCATTGAAATGAATATTTTTTTCGGACAGCCAAGTTTGAATATCTGCCTTCCGCCAACTCATATTTGGCACTTGGTCGGCAAGTCTGGAGTGATACGGTGCATTGTCTAATATTATAACCGACCCAGGTTCCACCAAATCCAAAATCTTCGTGAACCTGTAAAGAAAATAATAATAGTTGAATTTATTTGCCATGAATCTGCAGAAACAGGCATGATTCCTAAGTAGGTACGTAAATCAAAATTCTTTTAAGCGTCCATAATATTATTATTTCTCATGAATAAAAAAATCGTATCAATCACGTTACATTTACAGGTAGGAATTTGTGACGTCATAAAACTGTACCTAGGTGAGATGTCACGTGAAATTTTGGTTTTATAAACCCACATTATTTCTTAAGAAGTCGTTCTTTTATAGTATTTTCCTAGATTTACGCGAATATCACACATTGAAATAAAACTACTTTATAAAGGATTGTATCGCGGTATATTTTAGATTGTAGACGGGTGGACGTGTGAAGTCGTTTCTTTTTTAAGTTATTTATCTATATTTACCATTTTTCAAAATTGTGCGCATCCATTTCTCTATGATAATCCCCTTCTCGGTCTGTTTTCTTTGCCTCGAAAATCCACTCTGCCCCCTCCAGAAATCCATCGGTACTGCCAATGTGTGTTATTATTAACCGTTTTCCTTTTTGCGGATTTTTCAGCCCTGTCGACAAGCCGTTGAGGAATGCTTGTCTACTGCTGGTAATGTCTAGATCCATCCAAACATAGTTTGATGTGTGACCTGAAAGTATAATTTTAAAGTTAAATAATGAACTGGTTAATGAAAGTGTTATTGAACTTTAAATTTCGCATTCCTATACAAGAAAATTAAAAGGAAATGAAAAATTTAATATACATATTACACTTTTACATAAAAACTCAATAATGAAAATAATAATTAAAAAATATATATTAAAAAATGTCCAATTTACCTTCATTTACCCAAGTTTCATCCAAATAATAAATCTTTCTATTTTGTCTTCTATAATCTTTTATTTTTAAAAGATAATTACGTCTCCACACCATCAAGTCCGGCCGGTCTAACAATACACTCTTCCTTAATCTTTTCGTGTATTTGAAATTTAGTTTTTTCATTATTTTGTAAATGGTTGATCTTGAAAATGATGGCAAGTCTTCATCATCATTAACTGCTTTTAATATTTTGTTCACTGTTGGCAGTTCATTTTGAAAATAAAATTGGTGAACCTTTTTTCTTATTGCAGACAGTGTAAAATCATCCAAGTTATTAACGATTTCAAATTTTGGTTTCGTTCTCGCTGGTGAAGAAAACTTCCCGTCTGTTTTGTATTGGTTTAAAATATTATTTACGGTCCTCACTGAAATGCCCATTATATCTGCCGTTTGTTTTAAAACCTCTGTTTTGAGCGGGTACGTAGGTGACGATTTTTGTAAATATTTGTAAATATTTATTGCTATATTTTTTTCATTAGAACTTATATCAGTCTGTTTTGGCCTCTTTTTTAATGGAGACGTAAGAAAAGATCCCGGTTCTGGGGTTCTTTTTTTTTGTTTACTACGAGATGGACCTGGGGTCGGCTCGGGAGTACTCATCTTCAAATTCTGTAATCATGAAACAATTTTGCTACATAACTAATTTAAAAAATTATTCTGCCTTTTTAAAGGCCGATGTTAAGTAAAAGGTGAAATAATTCACACAGTTTATAAATACAATTCAAAGCATAAATGTATGTTCTCCTAAATAAGTTCAGATACCAAATAGCAGTTTGAAGTCGGTGCCAGCCCTTGAGAAAATAGATTTTCATTCACAGACATTATTTAATAGTCTTTTTTAACTTAAACTACTTTTCATATAATCTAATGTACATATCTCGTATCACAATGTTTGTAACAAAATTCCTCCAAAATGGCTTGACCAATTCATACGAACTTTTGTGTGTTTATTCAATAGGCTTAACAATAGATCGTTAATCTTTCATACCCCTAACACCATAGAGGAACTTACACCATCCGTTAGCTAAATTGAAAGAAAATACAATATAGTAGCAAAATTTTAAATAAACACGGTTTCAATTCCAATCCCTTTACAACTAGAGCAGTTAAAATAAAATACGTTTTAACTAGTTTGCGAGAAATCACGAGGCAAACAAACATACACTTATGAAACTTTACACAATAATAATTTGTTTAGAAGTCCGTATAAACTTCCCTCTGTGAATGTGGTCAGTTCCGACAATATTACTTACAGGTTGAAATGACAACTTCTCGTTTTTTGAAGTTAATAAATTGATACTATATATTATATTATGTTATAATTATAATAATACAAGGGATATGCCATCAAATCAGTGTTACTTTAAAAGGTCAACAGAGGTGCACAGTAGCAACGATTTAAAAAAAATGACTGCTAAAATTTAGTGCCTAATCCGCCATTTGTATTTTATATTATATTTAAACTTGAGATAATGAGACAAATCTTACGATGTCGATTATAAAGATTTAGATCAAACAAGCAAAAAAAAATGTCACCTAACTAAAACAGCAATTTAGTTTTCATTAAAATCGGTTCATCCACATTGTTTTAACGAAAGACATTTAATTTGTCATTAATTAGCAATTTAGCATATTCAATAACAGATTAAGAAAAAAATAGACACCCTAAGGGTAGCCGTAATAAAGTATATTTTTTAAACGTAACTGCCATTTTGGCCGTTTTAACGAAACTATGAAATTAGCACTTTTAAGGTTTTATAGTACCTACTTACTGTAATAAAATAAATACCTTACAAAATGGCAAAGGCCTTTGCCATTTCAAAGGTATTTAAAGGTATTTAAAGGTATCTAATTATAATGTAAAAATGGTTACTTACGTTGTTTGAAAAGTAGTGAAACGGAAGCTCAATCGTATGCAATATCGGTGTCCTTGAAGAGTAGCAATTAGTCGTTAGTCCAGGGAAAAACACGATCCAAATCACAAAGACGAATGACGAATAGAAGGGACGTTAAGGAGGGGAATACTTTAAATGGTTCTAAGGGATGTGAAAAAAATAATCGATATTTGAATATAAAAACATAATTAATTCACTAGCTAAAGTTTTTTTCACAGTCGATTTTTTCGATTGTGTGGGTTGCATTTGTGCACATCACTTATGCAGCATGCAAGACCGCATAAAATATTAAAATCCTTCCGCACGATAAAGCTTTAAGACCATTAAAATTTGGAACAAAAATCGATTTTTCGATTCGATTCGATTTTTTTCCAAAAGTGTTGGTTTGTTTTCTTTTGTGGTCAGATTACTCTAAAAATGGATATTTATTTGTAATTTTTTTAATGTCTTGCTATAGTTAGGATTTTAGTCTCTAGCTGGACGCCGATATATTGTCTACAGCGCAGCGTTAACGGTTCACATTATCCTACATACTTTAATTATCCATTTTAGTCTAAAGTAATGGCGTTTGAAAAGTAAAGTAATAAGTAATTTTATTTAAATAGATTGCATCCATTTTAGTTTCCGCTGTAGATTTTAATTAACTACGACTAAATTCAATATATTTAAATTTTTTACAGCGTCAGTTACGCGGATAGTAAACAGAAATTTAACATTTAAAGAATGCATAAGAATTAATTGAAACATTAGTACTTTAAGTATTAAAGTACAATTCAATTATATTTTCATAAGACTGAATATCATTCACTCAGTTCTCCCTAAATCTATGGTTATTCTAATACATAAAAATCTATGTCCCGACTCTAATTTAAAAAACATAAAAATGTCAAATAAGCCGTGTCCTTGCTTAATCTGTGGTCATGAATTTTGGAATGTGTTTAGAATTTTATCAATTATTCGTATTTATGTGGTTGATTTAAAACATTTTTCAGTTAATTACATAGTTAAAGTGTTTACGCAATGGATTAAGACATTTTTAAGTCGATACATAGTGTGGTTGATTGATAAAATCGTGATATTCTAAAGTGATACGAAAACTGAAGCTTTGTTTATCTTTTTGGCACGGTAAGGAAAAACAAACTGTAGCTAAAACGCCATAGCTGTTCCCGCGTAAAAATATGACGTCATCATGACAATTCCAGATAGCACTGTAACCTAAGGTCAAACAATTGTATACGCTATTTAAAGCGACCCACTCACGCCTTTCATTAGATTAGATCAATTTGAACAGGATACAAAGTTCTAGTAACAGTTGAGAACGAATTTGAATTTTGACAGATTAATTTTGTTTAAATTTAGAATGATAGAATGAATGGGGCGGATTTTGCGATCTAGTTCGTTTTAGAGATTCCAACTGTGTAATTGCAATTATTCACGAATTAAAGACAATTTTGTTTATATTTTATGTATCCATTCCAATATTTTTTATAAGTTTTTATTAAATTTGCCCTGTACGTCTACGCGTCTGTATAGGTACTTGTATGCATGTACCTATTAATCCTGGCATTAGTTCAGTCAGACTGGCCCAATAATTAGAAATAAACCCCATTTTCCACAAGTTCGATTCTGCTGATATTGATGCGGACGCGAGCTGCTGTGATAATCATACAAAAATTAGATTTTATAAATACGAATAAAGTAAAAGTACTTATAATTTGTGCAAGTATATTTAAACTTGGCCTTAATATTTGTATGAATTTGCATATTTTTGTGTGTCACAGACATCAAAATAATTAGTAAAATTACTAAGTTGCTTTATTATAATAATTTTAATATTCATTTTTGAACATAATTGAACGATGATTTTCCGGAGGCCGCGCGAGGTTTATCGCGCTAAATCGTTACCCTCCTATTGCGTAATGGGATAAGAACTGATCTTCATAACCTCCTTCTTCCGTCTCTGTCTTTTTACTACCAATCCAGCAAACCAGCATAGGGCCCACCTCATGGTAATAGATATACGCTTAGGATTTTTTTTTAAGAAAATAATATAAGAATAAGTGACATTCGCCACTGCCTATACCTTGAATATTAAATTTATTGTTAAATTCAATTTAATAGCAAGCAGTTGCTGCAGCCAAATAAGCGTTATTTGACCTAGTAACTAATACTAAGTCTAACCACCTACCACGAAACAACGGTGAGTACGCGACAACTTATATTGTAGCTATATTGTTATACATTGCGTATTCTCTTAAGGCGTATGAATTTTAAAAATACTATCCGACCTCAGCGAAACTATCACGCTAAATCATTTTAACCTCTTTTTACAATCGGATAAAAACTGTCTTAAGTCCTTTGTGTGACAAAATCTTCATATAAAATTTCATCCAAATCGATTCAGTAGTTTTGTCTTGACAACGCGGCACACAGTCAGATGACAAATTTAATCTGGATTTATAATATTCGTAAGGATAGTGAAACCCAGCTAACCCCTCTTTCGAACGCCGCCGCCGAAACATTCCTAAATAGTCTTATACTTATGTTAAGCAATCATGTCTATTAATCATCATGCGATGGAACTCGCTTACTTAGTGTACCGATTCACTCGTGATTACGAGTATTTATTGGTGAGAATGCAAAACACTGTACGTTGCACACATACTTAACCAATTTTGATAAAATTTCAATGAGACCATCTCAAAAGTAATATTGAAACAAAAAATAGTATTATTCAAATCGATCTATAATTAACGGAATTATCGCGTAACATATATACAAAAAACATCTAGTCGAATTGAGAACTCCTTCTTTTTCAAGTTGGTTGAAAAAATGCATTAAAATTGGTCCATTTTTTTAACCGTTGCTATGCCGCAAACTAGTACAGAGACATACAGGTACACAGGTCAAATTTACCACGTGGGAGTTGTGATATTATAAGTTTGACCCGAGTATCCGTGTACAAGTTTACTGCCATGTACCACCTACACGGATGGACTAATTTTGATGATGATCTTTTTATTTCGAAAACTAAATAATTTTTAGCTAGAAAAAGAAAGGATGGGGGTCATTAAATTTTTGATTTAGAGTTAAGTTTAGTAAGCGCGCAATGAACTGCAAAATCGGTGATTGTCGCTTACCAAGTGTCTGAGGTGGGTAACAATAGAACAAAATTCAGAAGTGAGAGGTGAACGAAATTTAGTGAACCGGTCAAGGATGCAGATCACTTGCAATTGTTAAAAATAATACTGACATAATTTTTGTTATTATTATTATATTTGTGATTCATACAACTTACTTAATCTATATCTAGCCTGTTTGTCTTGAGTCTGAGTGTAAATACCTATGTCTGAGTATGTATTTGCTAAAGAAAATTTGTATGTTTAGTATAGTAGGTACATAAATCAGTTATCTGGTTTTTATATTACAAACCCTGTTTAGTTTGGGATTACATGACATTGTGTGTATTAATGTCCCACGATATTTTTCATCCTATTATAATATTATGCTTTACCATAATTTGCCTGTAAGCAATGATATGGTTTACGATGGATCGCGTTTACGAAGTAAATACTGATTCACAGGTAACTTGAAGACAGGCAGTTTATAGCTATCGGGAAACAGAGATGCCGGCAACGAATTCCACAACTTGGCAGTTCGCACAACAAAGGTACGCACAAAGCGCTTTGTGCGTACCCGTGGAATTGTCATTATACTATTATATAAATTGCGCATACACGTGTCTACTTATCCGATGAAAAAACGATATTAGTATTTTCTTAGATTTACGCGAATATCACACATTAAAATAAAATTACTTTTTAACGGATTTTATCGCGGTTTAATTAAAATTTTTATATCCCGACGTTTTAAAGTCTTTTCAGACTTCTTGGTCACGGGTGGACGTCCGACGAGGTATTTGACGTCCAAACTTATTAATCACTACCTATAAAACCTATAAAAAAAACTTACTTGTACCAAAACCCAAGCAAAATTGACTTTGAATTCAAGACACTGTGAGCTCAGTTTGCTTAAATCGAAACGCAACTTAAATAATATTATTCTTCCCGATCGCCTCGCCCTCAATAATAGAAAAGTACCTATAAATTAATGAATTAATTTATTTCTTACTTGTAGTAGGCCTCCTAGTCACTCAGGCGTCACATAAGTTTAACTCAGTAAAAATAAAAAAGGAATCGTATTCTGAGCTTACACTTACTGTTTACCGCTCCTTGTCTATGTCTGTCATTCGTTTCTTATGTCACAGGCGTCATGCCGCCCTTAAAACTAATTTTCTTAAAAAACTATATTTTAGTGGTTTTCAGTTGTTAAAAACCAAAACAGAGTCCAATAGAAGTATAGTAAACACATATTATGTGTATGTTTTATGTTGCAACAACGCAACGCCGTATTTTTTTTCTTATGTTTTAGCTTTTAGGTTAAGTACTACCTATCATCAATGTTTTCCAATAAAGAGAGAAGACCATGGATCCCCGCAAGACCTACAGAGCTTCAAGCGACGAGCGTCGAAGAGCATAACAGAACGTGGAAAAGCCCGTGGACGTGTGCACTTTTGCACTACCTATATGTGTGATAGGCTGTTCCGCGCCAGGGGCAACGGGTTTTTTTTTACCCGTTGGGTCCTAGTGGTTACATTCCCGACACAGAAAATAGGTACCACTGAGGGCTCGTGGTCTGCCTATGTGTGCTGGTCTTTTCGCGTCATGGGTACCGGTAGAACCGGTGGGTCATGATGGTTAGATTCCCGACACATAAAAAAGGCACCACTGTGAACTAGCATAGCTCGTGGTAACACTCTTTGCAAGAGTTGTTACAAAGAGCTCGTGGTCTGCCTATGTGTGCTGGTCTTTTCGCGTCATGGGCACCGGTAGAACCGTTGGGTCATGATGGTTAGATTCCCGACACATAAAATAGGCACCACTGGGAATTATCATAGTTCGTGGTAACACATTTTTGAAGAGTCATTACAAGAGGTTTGTGTCTGTGTTCTGAACACCATTGGGTTCATCCTAATTACCGATCTTCCAAAGTTACCAAAGTATATTTATGTATCTTCAAAGGACACATTTGTAAAGGCAGCTGACAGACAACACAAACCAGTCACCTACTGACTTCTATTCATGGTAAACATAATATTTAATGTCCCCGTAATACATGCACACACACAACTTAAAGAGTGTCACCGACTCAGAATAATGTTAAGGTAACTTACATGAAAGTTCTGTGTTGGAGTGGAATTAAGACATTGATAACTTTATCACCAATGTCTAATATTAAAAGTGTTGATATATATCATGGTATCTATGGAACTACAAGTGTTTTCAGTATGTTATTTAACTAACAATATTGCCCACTGTGCCATATTTAGATCATGTATACCTACATATTGCAACAAAATCTTGCAACAGTATCAGTGCTGCCTGAAAATCTTTTGCTGATACATACCTACTCACACCATGCATGAAGTGGACATTTAATTTCTCACATGAATACCATACCAAGCATTCTAGTTTCCTGAAACACCAATTTACCTAAAGGTAACTGTACTATTTAAAGTTAGCCATATCTGTGTGGAGAAACTAATCAGACAACTCTTCATGAAACTCATGTACTTATTGAAAGATATCTCTGCAACATGGTTAATTATTTGTTATCTATAATGTATAGTTCTATACTAAACTTATTTTATACCTAACAGGGATGTAATGTTTGTGCAGCATGTAATGTGTTTTCTGTGAGACACTATACATAAGCCCAACGAAAGTTGAGGTTTTTATCGCTAGCCACATAATTAATCTCTTCGGTCGGAAGAAAGTACAGAGTTACAGATTTTAATTATGAATGCCTTTGAACGTGGTGGGGGAAGTACTGTGATATGACATTGGATGGAGTAAAGCTAACAGGACAACCAACTTCTAACCCTATATAACTGATTTCCAGTTATTGCACCTCACAAATTGTAATCAAAATAAGTACTCAACAGGAAACCGACCTGTTTGCTGGTCAGGATTTCATTTTGCTTATGAAAGAACCTCACGTTTCTCTTGTGTTGTTATAGTTATAAGGTTATGAAGCACATAGATGTTACCTACAAGCCTTGTTGCTAAAGGTCTAAATTTAACAGTAATTTACCATAAGCTACTTACCTGAGGTATAAATACATATAACTAAACCTAATAAGATTGGCCTTTCAACCTATTATTGTCGTCTATATGCGCACAGATAGGAAGGTGTTAATTATGAAATATTAACAAAAGGAAACTGGAAAAGTTAAGTAACAATGGGATGGTTCTTTTTCTTTATTTATTGAGATTCACAATTCTTTCATTCTTACAACATTCAGCTTTGAGTTTTTATGGAATAACGAGCACATAGAAACACGGTGAATATTGATAACCAACGCAGCTCTTGATATGCATATTTGCAAATGGCAAATTGCTATTGTCCATGGACAAGAGGATTGCAGTTAACTTGCAGTGAGTTGTCATAATTGCACTCTATTTCAATACTCAATACTCAATACTTTATTTGCTTTTTCCTTTGCTATTTCGTTTATTATCATAATGCATTCATAGGTTTTTAACCTAAGAAGATTTGTTTACAAGATTTGTTTATTTTCTGATAAACAATACAATTGATTTGCTATGACGTATTCATGACACTTTGACAGCAACCAATAGCTCGGTCCAAAATCGACGAATTATTGACAAGCAGGTTAAAGTCTTTTTAGACAACGTACGTAAAACGTTATTTTACATCGGTTGGTGAACGAAGACGAAAACATTCATATGTATTACTATTTTAGCTTCTGCAGACATAATTCCGCAAATCTGCCAATGTGAAGTATTAGTTTGTGCAAAATTATACAACCTTTGAACAGCAAAACAGATGCATGTGATATAATATACGTACCCATAGATTTAGGATGAACTGGCGTTTACAGTTTGGCGTTGTTATGCTCGATCTATGTACCATAGATTGATGAGTAGCCATTAATAAAATTTAATTTTCTAATGTGAAAATTAACTGCGGTGAAGTCAATTTGACTGAATGTTTTGAGTGTCATGAAGGTGATGATCAGTGTTGATAGTTCATAAAATTATGTATAAAATTCTTTGGATAATCTTCTTGGTTTTTAAATCCGGAGGAATAAAGCTTAATAATATCTTTATCCCAGGATTTTACAATATAATGTACATAACTTTTTAAATGTAGGTACATAATATCAATAATATACGACCTACTTCACATTTTATACCTAATGATTAAGAGTACCACCAATGTAGGTGGGAAGGTACCTACCCTATGCATCAACAAACCTAAAAGTTAAAAATAGGTTGATTGTATTAAAGGTACAAAGAATACAATCTTATATATACTACTTATGGTTACAAATAATTCTAAACATAGGTAGTTAAATAAGTATAATAATGAAATTCTGTTAATCATGCTAGTACCAACTTACCTAAGAAATAAACCTAGGTATACCTTGGCTACGTGCATGCCTACTTGAAACCATAATTAAGTTATAACACTAAAATACATCATCAAAATTGGACGCTTAATTCTTAATATTTACAAATGTTGAAAATTATGAATGTTTAGGATTATTGAGATTACCTACTCGCCAACAGAAGCCATAATCTACTAAAAGCTTTGGTTTCAGTTCTGATTCTAATAGTCATTCATTTTCTTATATTTTATAATTTATTTTTTTTGTATCTTTACCTTGATAATGTATGTAGATACCTACGCTTCTAATTTCGACTGGGTAACTGCAAGGATAAATAAGTAGTAACAATTGTTATAAAAAAAAAAAAAAAAAATAGCAACCATCCTTCAAATCATCTAACGAGGTTATTAAAAACGTATCTTTTTATCAGACTTCATTGAAGGTTGTAGACGTACTTAGAGGAGACATAATATTATTATCATAGCAATACCAACTTCAACTTTAGGAGGGTCTAAAGTTTATTTCATTTTACTATTTAAGTACATTCCATTTTATGCAATTTGATTTTACTAGATTGCCTCGGATGGCAGTGTATTTACACTGAATTAATTTTACCATAATAATTATATTAAATTTACTGTCTGTTGTGACTACTAGACCAGACAGTACAGTTCAGAGAGAAAAATCATCAATTTTTAAATAGTGACTGGTGTTGTTTTCACAGTTACTCCATAGTATTATATTAATTGTAATAAATAATACTTATGTCTTATTTTATAAATTATAAAGGTGGTACCTTCATGTATTGGGATGGAATTCCTTCGTTGGGAATGGTTACAAGCTGACCCTATACAACGAACAACAATAAAAATGATAACAACAATAATAATAGTAACAATATTATTATATTATTTAAGAAGTTTATAACACCATTAGGTACTTATGTAAGTTTCTAGAAATCTTAAAATTTTCCAAATAATTCAGGTACTTAAATTCAATAACAGTTAAATATTATTGTGCCATCTATCATTATAATACCATATCATCATATCTTTTATATGCAGGTAGTCCTTGTATAGGTTTTAAAAATAGATGGAGAAGAAATAATTATTACCTATCCACAATATTTTATTTTTTCTCTTTCTCCCAAGTGTCTTATGTGATACCGAGGGTCTCGAGAGAATGTAAGCAGGTACACTTACCCACTCCAGGTTAACACCTACTTATAGATTAATAGATCTGGTTTGATAAGTCAGCCAGATAACAGCCTGCTATGCGAAATAACATAAGCATGTTATCTAATCAATGATATCATTGATTTAGATACTTTTGAGTAAGTATGAAGGTAATTTCAACTACGTATGAACCGAGGGGTCAAGAACTCACAACTTCATCAAGATCGTTCCCCTTTGGGCGTTATTTTTTAACAATTGATAATTTTGTGAAATAGAATTAATGAAAAATAACAACATATTCCAATTCAGATCTGATTGTACAACTCTTGACTTTAAACATCTACAAGTAAGAAATAAATTAATTCATTAATTTATAGGTACTTTTCTATTATTGAGGGCGAGGCGATCGGGAAGAATAATTTAGAAATCAAACTAGCTTACCTGTAAGCGACGTTCGATTGTAATTATTCTTCCCGATCGCCTCGCCCGAAAATAATAGAAACCCAACCTCCCAACCCAAGAATAGTTGTAACAATCAGACTCAATGAACAGCGCAGCGAACTTTTAACTAAATGACAGACATAGACAAGGAGCGGTAAACAGTAAGTGTAAGCTCAGAATACGATTCCTTTTTTATTTTTACTGAGTTAAACTTATGTGACGCCTGAGTGACTAGGAGGCCTACTACAAGTAAGAAATAAATTAATTCATTAATTTATAGGTACTTTTCTATTATTTTCGGGCGAGGCGATCGGGAAGAATAATTACAATCGAACGTCGCTTACAGGTAAGCTAGTTTGATTTCTAAATAATGGTTAAGTTCGTAGGATGCTAAAGGATGATAATAATAGTATGAACCAACCTTGAATTTGGATTAAATTATTTTCCCATTCCTTCCCTCCAAATGGCAGAATTAATATTATAAAAATCAGCAATATATTTCTTGTGTTATTAAAAATGATTTTTTCTTAAATTGAAATTTACCTACACCATCTTGTAATACAGGCGTAATGGTATTTTATGTTGTGATTAACACCATCGACGTCTAATTTTCTTTTTTTTTTCTTGATCACTTTGACTTTCGCATAAAAATCGCGTCATAAACTCTTCATCCGTTTAGTTAGTCGTTAGAAGGCTTTTCAACAAACTTGTAAACAGATACCCACGTCAAACTTATTGAAAAAATTGTTGTCAGGAGTTAATACAGCTAGCCACTCTCCTATAAATCTCTAAACTTATTACTATAATACAAATTGCAGACTCTATTCTCAGAATATCTCGTTATTTTGAGCAACTTTGACATTGCAAATGACGTGTCTGCTTATTGACTTTCACAAGGTTAAGTTGAGATTTGTACATTGAAGATTGTGTTCTTAGTAATTTAGCTAATTAGACAACAACATTAGACAACTTAGGCATAACGAGCGCATAATTATTGCTGATGACGACGAGACCAGGTCATAACTAGACCGCACAAAGATATTGTGCATCGCGACTCCGCAATTACGTGCAAAATGTAAGGTTTAACTTAGTTAAATTAATTGTTGTTAATTGTAAATTTCTAATTAGATTCTTATTGGAATTATTGAATTTGTATTCTAATTAGATTGAAGTTATCGGATTTCCATTATATAGTGATTTTTAAGATAGTTTTTTGCCAAGTAAAATGTTAGTACTAAAATTACGAAACTTGAAAATGACCTTTTTTTGTTTATGGAGATTTTTTAATAAGAATGATTTAATTTTAAAGACGTGGATGTAAAATGAATGGGACAGTTTGAATTTTGGAAATCCGATAAGAAATAAGGAAGTTATGAACAATTTTCTAGAATGAACAATATTGTTTATGTGAATTTTGGTATGTTTTTGTTCTAGAAAATTTTTATTGTGATGATGTACATTTATAAGCTTTTTATAATAGAGATTGTAAAAACGCGTAGAATAAGGTATAATATGTACAGTTTTCTTAAATAAATAAAGAGAAATTCAAGGAAAAGGGGTCTCGAGATAGTAAGAATGATCTCGAATTTTCGAGAACATTCGCGCGTATTCTTTTCGGTAACAACGGCCGGTATAAAAGGCGGTCGTATTGCCGGAACGAGTCAGTCGCAAATGAACAGTCGCAAATAGTCAGTCGCAAATGAACAGTCGAAAATGAAGAGTCGCAAATAGTCAGTCGCAAATGAACAGTCGCAAATGAACAGTCGCAAATGAACAGTCGCAAATGAACAGTCGCAAATGAAGAGTTGCAAATGAAGAGCCGAAGAGTAAACAACAAAAGGAAAAATCTCGAGATCTCAAGACCGAGAAGTAACTTTTGGAAGAACTTGTTGTTTGCATTTCAAGACCGGGGTTTCTCTAGTTGGCCAGTAGTGCCGTACCTATTTCACTGGATATACGCATTTAGGGGTGCGTGGGGTAGGTGCCACCGGCGGCGAATATACGAAGGTCTAGGTACCTACTAAACAATCATCATATACTCTAGGGACACATACCCTATAGTATAAGGAACCCACTCGACCTAGCAAGTAGGAGGTATAGGGTGGGGGTCCATTACAGTCTGGTCCTTCGAGCCGGATCCCTAGAAGAATAGTCCAGAAGAATTAAGAAGATTGCAAGATGCCAGTGACAAGATCACAGAAGGATGCCTCCTCAAGACCGTCGTCCCGTCCTTCCGTTAGGGACGGGGGAGAAGAAGCGACAGGGTCAGAAGGGGTCACGTCTGCGTCAGCGTCAGGGTCATCGGCAACAGCGTCGGACACACACACTTCTTCGGGTACAGCAATAACAGGAGAAACTATGATTACAAAGGCAACGATCACGACTGCGACCACGACGGCATCACAGAAGAAAGGAGATGCCACACAGAAGAAGACTAAGAAGACTCCAGAACAGGCCCCGGAGGAGGGTATTTGTGCCGTTACCAAGACCCTCAATCCGATGGGAGTCAGTCTTCGAGCCAGGTCCATGAAGACCACGAGTACTTCAGCAAGAAGACGCGAGCTGGCAGCCAGAGAGGAATTGGCACGTCTGGAGCTTGAACAAGCACAGGCTGCGGCAAAACTGGCCCGCGTCAGATTGGAGATGGTACAATGTGAAGATGAAGACTCCGTGGATGAAGACCTGGAAGACAGAACTGCTCAGGTGCAGAACTGGACCGAGACGTCAGTTCGGGGAGGCAGCAATATTGAGCAACCAGAGCAACGAGGTCAACCCCTTCTAGAAGAGCAGCAGGAGCCGAAGAAAGTCAAACCTGAAGAGAACGCTTCAAAGGGAGCTACGATTGAAATTCAAGCTTTGACGACGGCATTGAAGCAAGCCTTTTCTAGAAGTGGACCAGCAGCTCAACCGGACTACATCCACGAGCTACCATACTTCGATGGGAACAGCAGCGAGTGGATGGCCTTCAAGGTCGTCTATGAAGATACAGCACCAATGTTCAACGATGTTCAGAATATGGCTCGACTGAGAAGAGCAATAAAGGGCAACGCAAGAGAAGCTATCAAGAGTCTGCTATACTCCGAGGCTTCTCCGATGGAAGTGATACAAGCCCTCAAGAGAAGATATGGAAGACCCGATGCACTGGTACTGGCGGAATTGGACAAAGTAAAGGCGCTACCGAAAATATCAGAGAACCCAAGAGATATCTGCGTCTTTGCAAGCCAAATAAACAACAGTGTAGCGGCTATCAAGGGGTTGAAGAAACCACAGTATCTACATTCACCAGAAATAGTAAAGCAAATAGTTGAGAAGATGCCTACGATACTCAAGTTCCGATGGTATGACTTCACTGCAGCAACAGAAGATGGCGAGTTCTCTAACCTATCGGTGATCTGCAAGTTCCTCAACAAAGAAGCAGATAAATGTGGAGCATTTGCAGCTTCTGAAGAAAGGAGCATGATGAAGAGGACCCCCAGGCAGGCTACGCACTCAACAAGGAACTTCAATGAAAAGGAAGGAAAGAAAGCAGAGAAGCAGTGCCCTATGTGTGAGGGTGAACATTTCCTGCTTGAATGCCAGAAGTTCCTGAAGGCATCAGTGCAAGACCGATGGGCGGCAGCAAAGAAGGGTCGCGTCTGCTTCAAGTGTCTCCAAGGGAGACACAGAAAAGAAAACTGTAGAAAACCCACGTGTAAGCAGTGCAAGAGATGGCATCATCATATGCTACACGTGGAGTTGGAAGAAAGGACCCCGGAAAGGAAAGAGGAACCTCAAGAGGTGACGAGCAAGGCATCAATCAATACGGTGAATAACGCAAGGGCGTACCTGAAGATTGTTCCTGTAGAAGTCTTCGGGTCGCAAGGATCAAAGAAAATACTGGCCCTTATGGATGAAGGGTCAACCGTGTCGCTGCTAGACAGGAAGGTAGCAGAAGAAATCGGTGCTCAAGGAAAAAAGGACGAACTAGTCATCGAAATAGTTGGAGGAGGACTGATGAGGGAAAAGGACTCTCAAACTATAAATCTCAAGTTGAAAGGATTGCATCAAAAGGACGAGAAAATCCTGAAGAGAGTCCGAACCATCAACGAGTTAAAGTTATCCCCACAGTTCCTGGAAAAGCGAAAAATCCAAGAGTACCGACACTTGAAAAAGATCGCCGATTCCTTATTTTACGAAGGGGAGTCACCACAGCTGCTCATCGGTCAAGACAACTGGGAGCTGATCGTGACTCAAGAAATAAGAAGAGGGAAACCAGGAGAACCAGTAGCTTCGAGAACAGGACTTGGCTGGGTGCTCCATGGGTCAGATACTGGAAGCACAAGAGTAGTTCACTTCATCCACAGGTGTCTACATGTCAGCGCGCAGGATGAAGAGATGCATCAAGCCATCAAGGAGCACTTCGCGATCGAAGCGCTTGGTGTGCAACCAAGAAGACCCACTACGGACTCAGAAGGAAGAGCACTCGCCATCTTGGATAGAACCTGTCGAAGATTAGAAGATGGTCGATTCGAATCAGGACTGCTGTGGAAGGAAGAAAATGAGCAGATGCCAGAAAGCTACACATCTGCCAAGAACAGACTCATCAACATTGAGAAGAAAATAGACAGAGATCCTCAGTTGAAAGAAGAGTACAACAAGCAGATCCAGCATCTAATCGACAGCAAATACGCAGAAGAAGCTCCTGATGATAAAGAAGATTCCAAGAAAACTTGGTACCTCCCTCACTTTTCCGTGGTGCATCCACTGAAAAAGAAGATAAGAATCGTCTTCGACGCTGCAGCCAAGTCGAAGGGAAGAAGCCTGAACGACGCTCTCTTGCCGGGTCCAGATCTACTGCAGTCACTCTTTGGAGTACTCCTTCGATTTCGTCAAGGACCTTTAGCAGTGGCAGCCGACATTAAGGAAATGTTCCTGCAAGTGCGCATCCGACCAGAAGATAGAGACAGCCTGAGGTTCCTGTGGCGAGGGGATCGACGCGATGTGCCGCCGAAGAAGTACAGAATGACTTCGGTCATTTTCGGTGCTACGTCATCTCCGAGCACAGCAATCTACGTGAAGAACAGGAATGCGGCGGACTTCAAGGAGCAGTTTCCAGAGGCGGCAAGGGCTATCGAGCGGAACCACTACATGGACGACTACCTACACAGCTTCCATTCCGAAGAGGAGTTTATAAGAGTGACGTCGCAGGTGGACGCCATACACAAGAAAGCGGGCTTTGAACTCAGGGGATGGGCGTCAAACGAAACTAAGTTGTTGCAGGGGATGAAGACCGAAACAACCGAGAAGACAGAAGTAAACCTCGGTGAAACGGAAGAGAAGACATTGGGACTGCGCTGGTTCACCAAAAGGGACTCTATCGGCTTCCGAGCGAATCTTCGAAATACATCTGAAGAAATACTCGGAGGATTCAAGGTGCCGACAAAGAGAGAAGTTACCAGTGCCATAATGTCGACTTTCGATCCGCTGGGACTTGCATCACCGGTTCTCATTCAAGGCAAGAAGCTGCTCCAGGACATATGGAGAAGTGGGATCGGTTGGGATGAAGAAATAGAAGGCAAGGAGTACGAAACATGGAAGACTTACCTGGAAAAGTTGAAGCTGCTCCGCGACCTGCAGATTCCGAGATGCCTGGCGCCACGACGCACCGAGGGGGAGTTACACACCTTCACGGATGCCAGCGAGATCATGTTTGCTGCCACGACGTATTGGAGAACAGAAGAGCAAGATGAAACTTACCACGTCGGTCTGGTTGCAGCGAAAGTGCGAGTCACACCGCTGAAACCTGTATCCATTCCGAAGCTCGAGTTACAAGCGGCACTCTTGGGAAGCAGGCTGGCGCGTTCAGTAGAAGAGGAGATGGATCTGAAGGTGGTCAAGAGAACGTTTTGGACAGATTCCAGTATCGTACTATCTTGGATCAAGACGGACCCAAGAACTTTCAAGACATTCGTGGCACATCGCTTAGCAGAAATCGAAGATCTGACGAAACCACACGAATGGAGATGGGTTCCCACAGCGCAGAATCCAGCTGATGATGCAACACGCGACGTACCAGAACATTTCGATAGCAATCATCGATGGTACACCGGACCGGACTTCTTGAGGCAAGAGGAAGATCATTGGCCTGCACCAAGAAGTTTCAAGACGGAACCTACTGGCGAAGAAAAGGTTGCTGACGTCACGGCTGCGGTGAACACCACACATCCAGCACCAGATCCTGAAAAGTTCTCATCATCGAGAAGGCTTCTGCGAGCTACGGCCAGAATGTTGCAGTTTATACAACTCTCCAGACGTAAAGAAAAGGTCAACGTCAACAAGGAGGATCCAACTTGGAAAAGAACGAAAGGAAAGGAGGCGAAGGTCTTAGAGAAAAGACATCAACCTTCGAAGACAGATGGAAGAACCAGGATCGTCGTCGTCGAGACAAGGGGCGGCGTACTGAGAAGACCCAGTTCGCGAGTGGTGCTGTTGGTGCCGGGAGCGTCGTCAAGACTGGAGGATGGTGCAGAGCACGAGGGGGAGAATGATGACGACGAGACCAGGTCATAACTAGACCGCACAAAGATATTGTGCATCGCGACTCCGCAATTACGTGCAAAATGTAAGGTTTAACTTAGTTAAATTAATTGTTGTTAATTGTAAATTTCTAATTAGATTCTTATTGGAATTATTGAATTTGTATTCTAATTAGATTGAAGTTATCGGATTTCCATTATATAGTGATTTTTAAGATAGTTTTTTGCCAAGTAAAATGTTAGTACTAAAATTACGAAACTTGAAAATGACCTTTTTTTGTTTATGGAGATTTTTTAATAAGAATGATTTAATTTTAAAGACGTGGATGTAAAATGAATGGGACAGTTTGAATTTTGGAAATCCGATAAGAAATAAGGAAGTTATGAACAATTTTCTAGAATGAACAATATTGTTTATGTGAATTTTGGTATGTTTTTGTTCTAGAAAATTTTTATTGTGATGATGTACATTTATAAGCTTTTTATAATAGAGATTGTAAAAACGCGTAGAATAAGGTATAATATGTACAGTTTTCTTAAATAAATAAAGAGAAATTCAAGGAAAAGGGGTCTCGAGATAGTAAGAATGATCTCGAATTTTCGAGAACATTCGCGCGTATTCTTTTCGGTAACAACGGCCGGTATAAAAGGCGGTCGTATTGCCGGAACGAGTCAGTCGCAAATGAACAGTCGCAAATAGTCAGTCGCAAATGAACAGTCGAAAATGAAGAGTCGCAAATAGTCAGTCGCAAATGAACAGTCGCAAATGAACAGTCGCAAATGAACAGTCGCAAATGAAGAGTTGCAAATGAAGAGCCGAAGAGTAAACAACAAAAGGAAAAATCTCGAGATCTCAAGACCGAGAAGTAACTTTTGGAAGAACTTGTTGTTTGCATTTCAAGACCGGGGTTTCTCTAGTTGGCCAGTAGTGCCGTACCTATTTCACTGGATATACGCATTTAGGGGTGCGTGGGGTAGGTGCCACCGGCGGCGAATATACGAAGGTCTAGGTACCTACTAAACAATCATCATATACTCTAGGGACACATACCCTATAGTATAAGGAACCCACTCGACCTAGCAAGTAGGAGGTATAGGGTGGGGGTCCATTACAATTGCATTAGAATGCAGTTTTGTTGAGATTTTTTGTTATATTTGTATCTTGAAAAAGTGCAGTGTGGTTACTTAATTGGTAAACTAAATCATCATGTAACATAAAATATAATAATATATCTATTACAATCTACCTTAGCTTTGTTGCAGTAGATTCTTTTAAATAGTGCCGGTACACCCGCAAAAACTTGTAGTTATTGCAATTAAATTTACTAAATATTAGGTACACATAAGTTATATTACTATTAAGGCTCGACCGAGATGGGTTTTTCGTTCTCGGCCGAGACCGAGACTGAGACCGAGAATTAAATAATATCTCGGCCGAGACCGAGAGCCGAGACCGAGAATAGACAAAGCGTGAAATATTTTTTTTTTGTAATGCTGTTAACTTTTAAAACACTACTAATTATTTAACAAAATTACAACAATTACAACGCGACTTGGTAAAAGCATTGCAAAACGTTCACTATATTTACTATAGCAAAAAAATCTTTAGCTACAGCGCTGCAGAGCGTTTTGATGTAAATTTGTGAAGTGAATTTTGCAAATCACTTTCAGGTGTACTATAAACACACGACATCGTATTCTTTACGCAACAAAATCCGTTGAACAGAAACAGCACGTGGAAAAGGTCTCCTTGGCATGTCTATAAACAAAGTCGACACTATCTAAGCCTAAGCAAATAGATTCTACTTACATTCTGATTTTAATTAATAATTCTCTCACCGTTATATTGTCTACAAAAAACTATGTGTCAATGTGTTTGTCAATGACACCAACATTACCTACATAAAAAACTTGAGTAAGCTCTTTGATTAATTAATTAACGTTTAATGAAGTGAATACATACATTATAATTCCTTTATCTCAAAGATAAGTTAACAAAGGATTGAATAAAACGAGGAACAAATCGGCATTGTCGCGCCATTATTACTAGGAAGTGTGACGCGTGGTAAGGTAATATAATGAATGGGCGGCTTTAGTGCATTTTGTTATGTTATTTGAATATCAACCTTATCTAGCTAGTTACAAAGTTGAAAATTATATGTACAAAGATGATTATTGACATTTTTATAAAATATCGCGCTTTTGCCCCGAAATTGGGAATATTGAATTTGGAATCTTGTTATGATTTAAAAATAAAATAAAAAAAATGTTCGAAACTAACTAATTTAATTTACCTTTTTATTTATGTTTTTAATGTATTTTTTAATTATTATTTTTTTCTTTGCAGGTAATTAATCTTATTAAGTTCATACTTATGGTACTTCTCATCGCACGGTTGGTACATACAAAAAAATTAAAAACAATTTTACTACCCCCGACCCAAATTTGTTTTAGCTAAGAACAATCTCTATGGCCTATGCTTTCTCGGTTCATCCTTTTACTCGGTACGTGGCACTGCGGTCACTGACTACAAACTTGTTCACAGACGTGGATCAAACTTATAACACCCCTCGTTGTTATCGTGGGTTAAAAAGGCAATTTAATTGTAAATCTTTGAGAATAACTACTATCACTTTAACCAACATTCCGCCCGTGCGGATGTCGGTTATCACGCTAAACCATTAACCTCTTTTTGCGCAGTCGGACAAAAACTATCCTATCTCCTTACCGAGGTCTCTAACTATCTCCGTACCAAATTTTATCCATTATTATATATTATAATGCTATATATTATTATAATTATATGTATTATTATATTTATATATTGAAATGGGATTGGGCTGATCATATTTGTCGCATGCATCGAGACAGATGGGCCCGTATCACGACGCAGTGGATTCCTGGAGACGGTCGTCGTCTCCGAGGAAGACCACGGAAACGATGGTGCGATGATTTAAGCTCATTTGTCGCGACTTGGACGGAAGAAGCTAGCAATAGGGACAGTTGGAAGGCTATGGGGAGGCTTTTGCCCAACAGTGGGACACTACGAGCTAATAAAAAATTAAAAAATATATAATGCGAAAGTAACTATGTCTGGCTGTTTGACGCGTTTCACGCCAAACTACTGAACCTATTTGGATAAAATTTGGTAACTGTACTAACTCTAGCTGCGTCATACTACGTCCAGTGAGGGACACTGAGTAATACCACCTACCTGATGTATCCATCACAACCGTAGCGTTTCCTTTATCAGCACGGAGAACAGTTAAGTCTGGCCTAATTCCCAAGTTTTTTAAAGCCTAGTAATAAATAATAAATATTCTGGGACATCAACACACACGGTCATCTGGTCCCAAGCTAAGCAGAGCTTGTGTTATGGAAACCAGATAACTGGTATATACTATACATATAATACTTTTCTTTTGTAAATATATACTTATAATAAATATTTACACCCAGACTCGACACAAACACAAATGTTCATCACAAATGTTTGTCTCGGGTGGCAATATACTATGTAGTGACTAGCTTGCTATTTATTGGAATAAAAAGTAGCCTATGTATTAATCCAGACTATAATCTATCTCTGTGGTAAATGTCATCCAATTCCGTTCAGTAGTTTTTGCATGAAAGAGTAACAAACATCTATACATTCTTACAAACTTTAAAGTTTACTTAAAATATTAGTAAGATTTTACAGCTGGCCTATTGGCGTAGTGGCGACCCTGACTGCTGACCAGGAGGTCGTGGGTTCGATTCCCACCCAGGACAAATATTTGTGTAATGAGCATTGACTGTAATAAAAGTGTCTTTAATAACTTTATAATAGAAATTCTATTCAGTTTTTTTTTTATCTAGAGAGGTATAACAATAGGTAAGAATGGCACATTCTCATGCGCACAATCAAGAAGGCGTGAGTTCTTTCACTTTCAACCTCAAACGTTTGCCATTTCGCGGCAAGCTATCCGCCATATTGAAATCTAACATTTTTCTTATTAAAACCGTGGGACAGTTTATGCTAAATAAAAAAAAAAAACTTTGTTCCATTATTTAAGGTCTTCCTTCTCGAAATAAACACAAACTAACACTGCTTCCTAACAAGGATTATTCGGGAGGATATTGAAATTAAAAAAATATCCCAATTTCAACAAAATGGTTGGACTATACCACCTGCTTGGGGCCCAGTGCTTAGTTTACTTGTACCAAAACCCAAGCAAAATCAACTCAGAATTCAAGACACTGTGAGTTCAGTTTGCTTAAATCGGAACGCAACTTAAATATTATAATGTTTGTAGGTAGTCAGTAATAATTGTGATTAATATTTTTGGACGTCAAATACCTCAGTCCACCCGTGACTATGAAGTCAGAAAATACTTTGAAACGTCGAGATCTAAAATCTAAAATAAACCGCGATTAAATCCGTTTTAATAATAAAAATTTAATTAATCAATTCGATTAAAATAATCATAAAAATATTTTAAGATTCTTTAGTTAAAATGGACTATGTCTCTTTCTTACTAGTGTAAATGTCAAGATGACAGACAAAGTCAAACGAATTATTTTAGCTTTATTGAGCTTATAAGACGTTTATGAATGCGGGGGTAAATATTTTATTTATACTCTCTACACATGCGAACAGGCGTAGCACAGCGGTACGGTCCTCGCCTTAGCTTTATTATGGTCACAGGTTCGATTCCCAGTTGTGCCCAATATCGGTGAAGGAAAACATCGTGAGGTAACTGGCGTGTATAAGAACTAATCATTCGAGGACATGTGACATCCACCAAACCTCACTTGGTCAGTGTGTGTGAATTAAGGTCTAATTAAACTCTCTCAACTCGTAAGATAGTTGAGAGAAGACGCGTGCCCTGCAGTGGGATACTAAAATAAAAAAATATTACCAAAAAGGCACTTCTAATTCTAATTACATACTTCATTTACCTATACCTACACTTATGTGAGTAGTTATGTTACGATAGAATCATTGTTCATAATCACTGAGATGGTAATAGCTGCCATTTTACTGAGCATTATCTTGTCAACAATATGTCAGAACTGTCACACATAAGTATGTATTAATGTTTTAAGCCGATATCATGCGTAAGCAATATTTATTGAGCAAAATTCCAAAAAATAAAGTTAAGGTTACAAATTGGACATCATTTTTAGGGTTCGCAACCCAACTACCACATGTTACTAAGCCTCCGCTGTCCGTCCGTATGTGTGTCAGCAGGCAGAATCGCGCGCAGTACCAGCGCGCTTCAGTTTTCACTCTTTAGACATTTATCTCTAACTAGCTGCCCCAGCGAACTTCGTACCGCGTATTTATTAAAAAAAAAAAAATTCACTTAGGGGTATGAAAAATAGATAGTAGCCGATTCTCAGACCTACTGAATATGCATAAAAAATTTCATAAGAATCGGTCAAGCCGTTTCGGAGGAATATGGCAACGAAAACTGTGACACGAGAATTTTATATATTAGACTAGCTGCCCCAGCGAACTTCGTACCGCGTATTTATTAAAAAAAAAATGTTCACTTAGGGGGATGAAAAATAGATGTTGGCCGATTCTCAGACCTACTGAATATGCATAAAAAATTTCATAAGAATCGGTCAAGCCGTTTCGGAGGAGTATGGCAACGAAAACTGTGACACGAGAATTTTATATATTAGATAGAAATTTGGAAATAATATAAAAAAATGGCTATTTCTTTTGTTTGTCAATGATATCCTTGACTTTGCCTTTTTTTTCGACATTTGTCTATAAATAAATAATAAAAATAAATAAATCATATTCCGGGACATTAACACACACGGTCATCTGGTCCCAAGCTAAGCAGAGCTTGTGTTATGGAAACCAGATAACTGGTATATACTATACATATAATACTTTTCTTTTGTAAACATATACTTATAATAGATATTTACACCCAGACTCGACACAAACACAAATGTTCAAATGTTAATTAGAGATAAATGTGTAAAGCGCGAAAACTCGCGGTTATTGGGGCTGAGTCGCCTTCGTCCGTGGGTTCGTTCTTCACCTTTAATTGAATCCCCACACGTGGTCCCCGGGTGGTGCAAATCAGGTGACAATCAACTGGTGTTAGGCTTCGGCCGTGGTTTGTGGCCACCCACCAGACAAAGCCGCACCGCCAAGCGGCCTTGCCGTGTTCCGGTGCGATGTCTGGTGACACCATGCAGAGGGTGGGTCGGAATCGTTGCTCCTTTAACTAACCTTAAAGAGGCTCATTCCACTGCCACCTTCTCACCGATAATCATTCGTAATAACGAGTGAATCGGTATACTGGGCTGGCGAGTTCCATCGTACACTACATCATTGCTTAACATCAGGCAAGTTGTAGTCAAGCGCCAGCCTATCGAAGAATAAAAGAAAATAATTATAAAAAGCTTACCAAAGGCTTAATAATAAGGCAGTGAGTTAGTATGTAATAAAATCTAGATATTCACTTCAATCCTTTTTAGTGTCCCACTGCTGGGCACGGGTCTTCTCTCAACAATCTTACGTGTTGAGAGAGTTTAGGCCTTAATCCACACGTGGGCCAATTGCGGGTTGGTGGATGTCACATATCCTCGAATGATTGGTTGTAGACATGCCGGTTTCCTCACGATATTTTCCTTCACCGATATTGAGCAGCGGCGATGTAACAATTTACACAAAAATATGTGAGTGGTACTGGGAATCGAACCCGCGACCTTGTATTTCTAAGGCGAGGCCCGTACCGCTGCGCCACCGCTGCTTAGATATATTATATTATCTGTATTAACACCTCATTGTTTGTAGGTAACGTTAAGTGCTGATGACCTAGACACAGTTAAAAATTGTCACCTAGGTCTTTTAAAGGTAGTCCTTAATAGGCAAAATGGTGACTTTTTTTCTGAAATTTCTTGGAAGCAGATCTATGTGTTCTTTGTTCAGTATTTTTGTCGGAGCTAACCTTCGTCCGTGGGAATGCACTTTAGATCAGAATCCCCAACACGTTTTTATTCTGTAATAAACTTGCGCTTGACCACAATTTGCCTGTTGTAAAGCAATGATGCAGTCTACGATGAAACTCGCTTACCCAGTAAATACCGATTCACTCGTGACTTGAAGACAGGCGGATTATAGCTATCGGGAAACAAAGATGCCGGTAGCGAATTCCACAACTTGGCAGTTCGCACAGTAAAAGTGGAAGCAAAGCGTTGTAATGCGTACGTACCCGTGGAATTCCCACCATCTATCAATGGCGCACAGCCTATCACGTGGTCCCCAGGTGACAATTAACTTTTGGAAGGCTTCGGACGTGGTTAGTGACCACCCACCAGACAGAGCTTAAATAAGCTTGTCGTTAATAATAAATAAATAAATAATAAATATTCTGGGACATTAACACACACGGTCATCTGGTCCCAAACTAAGCAGAGCTTGTGATAAGGAAACCAAATAACTGGTATATACTATACACATAATACTTTTCTTTTGTAAATATATACTTATAATAGATATTTACACCCAGACTCGATACAAACACAAATGTTCATCACTAATGTTTGTGTCAGGTGGGAATCGAACCCACGACCTGCGGCGTGAAAAGCAAGTATCTTACCGACCACGCCACCGGCCCGTCAACAGTTCCCAATGAACAGTTATTAACTTATTACACACGACACTTATTTATGTAATCTTTCAGTATTAACTTTAACTTGTGTAGGTACCAATGCAAAGTAGGGACGGGTATATTTGACCTAACGATCCCGTACCATGCGGGACTTGCCACAGTTATAGAGGACATGACCCCGATATTGTTACGACACTTCCTGGAGATTAGGATCAATTTGGTTGAATCAATTGATACTATCCACTGACCCGGGATAGAGAAATATAGCACTTAATCTATGTAGCTCACCGGATTAGTAAGCTGAAACGACAGTGGGCTATATGCTTAGAAAATTTAATAAGGAACTGACGGGCCGTCGGTGGCGTGGTCGGTAAGATACTTGCTTTCCACGCCGCAGCAGGTCGTGGGTTCGATAAGTTCGATTCCCACCCGAGACAAACATTAGTGATGAACATATGTGTTTGTGTCGAGACTGGGGGTAAATATCTATTATAAGTATATTTACAAAAGAAAAGTATTATATGTATAGTATATACCAGTCATCTGGTTTCCATAACACAAGCTCTGCTTAGCTTGGGACCAGATGACCGTGTGTGTTAATGTCCCAGAATGTTTGTTATTTATTTATTTATCTCTAATAGATATTTCAAAACAAATTACAGTTCTGACAGATTGTCAACAATCTGTCAGAACTTTCATTAGTGTTTGAAGCCGATATCGTGTGTAAGCAATATTTATTGAGTAAAATTCCAAAAAATAAAGTTATGTTTACAAATTGGACATAATGTTTAGGGTTCGGAACCCAACTCGGAACAGCCTCCGTTATCCGTCCGTATGTGTGTCAGCAGGCAGAATCGCAATACCAGCGCGCTTCAGTTCTCGCGCTTTAGACATTTATCTCGGACATTTGTCAAACAAAAATGGTGGTTTCTTTTGTTTTTAAATGACATTCGCCATTTTTTTCGATATTTACGCGCTTAAAACATCTATCTTTAATGGCGAAAAAATGGCGGATATCATTGAAACTCAAAATAAATTGCCATTATTGTTCGACAAATTTTAATGTCTATTAGAGATAAATGTCTTAATAGCGAGAATCGAGTTCCCCTTTGCCGAGGTACATGAACAGTTTGTATATTTTTCTTAAACTTGAAAAAAAAGAGGAGCGCCTTTAACGCACGCAATAGATACCTACCAATTCTGAATTAAATTTTGTTAGCTCAGTGATTTAATTAAAGCAAGTTTTTACATAAAATATAAGAAAAAAAAACAATAGACTAATTCTAAATTTCTATCTTAAAAACTAGATAAGGCGTCATAAAATTCCTCCGAATCGAGGCCTTGGGGGAATGTGCCCAGAAGGCTGGCAGCATTGCCACGTTGTATGGTAATGCTAATTCTTTGACCAAGATGTAAGCCAGCCCTCTGGTCACGTGAAGAGTCTATTAACCGCCTAGAAATATCTTTAAAAAGTGCTCGGTCCAAGCGTTTCAACCCCAAACGGCTCAAATATATAATTTGTACATAATTGGCTATATTTGCGCCGTTTAGCGGTCTCTGCATTAGCAGCAGCAGCGCCTGCAGACATGCTAGTACTAGGTATGCTTGTGTCGACACAAGTGGCGTCCCACACCAAGGGCCTGCCAACCTTCCATGGCAGCAAAGACATACCATCCGGCCTCTTGCCATCGTCGCGCGCCAAGCCGATTGGTTCCAGAACAGCTGGCACGCCGGAGCTGACAAGAGCCCGACGAATGAAAGACATTAATGAGAGACATTAAGAAATAGAAGCACAATACCTATGTAGTATACCTATAGTAGTAATACCTACCTAATTAATTTAACCATTGGTAAATTATTCATCTTGTTTTTGCCGCCATTTTTTACCAAACAATAGTTACCTTGGACTGCGCCACCCATCTGTCTATTGTCAATGGTATGTTATTTTTAGCAATGGTCATACATTATTGCGTGTTTAGTTTGAAATTACTACCTGAGCACTAAGATATTTATTACATAAATGTTAATCACCTGGTTAGTTTTTTTATTTAAATCCTCTACAAAGAAAAGGCTGTATGTTGTTGGCTGTTATGTTGCTAAGTATTTAATTTTGTTAAAATGTTGTTTCAAGTTATTTTTTTTTATGTTTTTGTTACTGGTTTGTTATTTGATTGTGTGTCGTGTTACTGACAAATAAATGATTGAAGGCTTTCGACTAAAATCAGGATTAGCAGACCAGTTTAGGTAGGCGTGGATTATCGGGTTAGAAGACGGTATTCCAATAAAATAACTACGGCAAATATCACTTCACACCGAACTCTTGATAGCACAATCACTAATTCTACTGGATAGTTACAGATCGCTAAGATTAATTTGGATTAAAGCATAACGTCCACCGAGCACGTGGTTGCATACGCAATTTCTTCCTTCCTTCAGTGTTAGCTCATCTAGGACCGTCGCTTTACCCGTCTGTGCTCGGTGTTCGTTCATTCGTTCGTTCATGCTAACATTTCCAAATGACAGCTGACTTGAAAGGCGGTAGCGATGACAGTACAAAATGACAGCTGATGTATTAAGAAGCGGATGTGCAAACATGTTTTTTTTTCTGTATACAAGTTTGAAGAAGAGCTTTAGATCGAGCCAAATTGAAAGAAATTCATTAGATGCACCAACAAGATTAAAAGAGAATACGTGTTTGCATCACAGCGGATTTGCATCTAATGCATTGCTTGTGATTATTTTATTTATTTAAAAACTGAAGTAGTTATTCGAAACAACGAGACGGTGATTTTAAGAAAACAAGATGTCAGGCTTGTTATTATTTTGCAGTTTGACAGGTAAATTTTATCTGTGGAACACTTTTGACATATTGTTTACTATCAATCATCCATGGTTGTGACAAAAGAAACAAAAGAAGAAGCAGTACGGTCTGAGATAAGTTAGCCTGTTCACTAGGACGAAATAAAAAATATATTGACTATCAAAAGTTCATTATCCAAATTTTATTCTCCACATTAACCTAACTACATGTAACAAATACCTACAGTAGAACAAAGAACTAAAAATAATATAAAAAACTAGTAAAGAGGTTGCATAACTAAGTAGGTTTGTAGGTTTTCGTCATAGACGCATTGTCTCTGGTTGTACGTGGGAGAGTTATAAACTGCCTGTGCATTTAATTAGAACATTTCTTTTGTAAACCAAGATTGATTTTCATATTTTCTTTATTTTTTACCCGATTGCAAAGTAAGATTGCCCGACTGTAAAAAACATATTTTTTGAGAGTTATAACGAGTGGTTTTTAGAGTTCTGTACCTCATTTGGAGAAAAACAGAACCTTTATAGGATAAGTTTTTTGTACGTCTGTTTCTAAAACCCTTTTTCTCAAAAACGTGCAGAAGTTCCCTATCAAGCTGAAATTTATATCAAACTAACTGCCCCAGCGAACTTCGTACCGCGTATTACTAATGTAATACGTATGTATTTTTGAATGCCACAATAGACAAAAATAAAAACGAAAAATTTCGTCCAAAAATTTAAAAAAAATTAAGAGTGAACAACCCTTATCACTTAGGGGTATGAATAATAGATAGTAGCCGATTCTTAGACCTACTGAATATGCATAAAAAAATTCATAAGAATCGGTCAAGCTGTTTCGGAGGAGTAGGTACGGTAACTAACATTGTGACATGGAAATTTTATATAATAGATTTATATCTACAGTGCCTTGAAGTTGTGAAAATATCTAACTTCTAAGTCAACGTAATCAAAGGCTACAGTCGGTATTAGAGTAACTTCTAGGTTGTATTTTAGTTGCTTTAAGTGAAAGTTCAAATCTAAACCATTGCCGTTCCACGGTTTGTACAAAAAACAGTTTTTTGTTAAACTTTCAATACTTTCGTTAGTTGGTTCATAGAAGTATACCTAAATTTTCATTTACATTGCCACAAGACTTAGGTAGTAGGTAGACATCTATCCATGGGGGTAAACAGAACCGATTTAAATGAAATTTGTTATGGAGATAGTTCAAAACTCGGGGAAGGACATAGGATGTTTTCGACTGCGCAAAAAGAGGTGGAAATCGAATATTTGCGATAAGGATATACACGGACGGGCCGGTGGTGTGGTCGGTAAGATACTTGCTTTTCACGCCGCAGGTCGTGGGTTCGATTCTCACCCGAGACAGACATTTGTGTGATGAACATATGTTTGTCTCGAGTCTGGGTGTAATTATATCTATTATATGTATGTATTTACAAAAAAGTAGTTTAAGTACAGCAGTGACGAAGAGTCCATACAAGCCGATTCCCATCGGCTTCCCTTTAGGAAAAGGATTAAAATCACACGTACTTAATAATATACTATGTAACGCCTAAAAGTTTTAAATAGCAATAAAAATAATTATAGCATCAAGTGTAAGAACGATCGGTGACGGTAGTGAAGAGATATTATTTACCTAAGTAAGAACTTTTTTGCTCCGGCTTCCCCTTTTCAGACTTCTACCCTCCGCCACTGATGTATACCTAGTTTAAGCCAATTATCTGGTTTCCATAACACAAGTTCCCGTGAACATGAAGTCTGAAAAGACTTTGAAACGTCGGGATCTAAAATCTAAAATAAACCGCGATAGAATCCGTTAAAAAGTAGTTTTATTTTCAATGTGTGATATTCGCGTAAATCTAAGACAATACTATAACACTACTTCTGCGTTACCCGTGTGTGTTAATGTCCTGTCATATTATAATGTCCTGGAATATTAATATGTTTTGTGCAAAGTCGCTTGTGGAAAGCCAGATGACCTTATTGCGTCATCACAACAAAAGTCGCATGAAAACCAGTCTATTGATTCCCGATAGTGTTACACACACACAAACTGCGCAACGAGCCACGTGTTAATGTTGATACGCATAAATAATTGAAAACATCGCTTGAATACTAAACATACATCGTTTATTTAATGTTATCTTATACTAGCGGACCCGGCAGACGTCGTTCTGCCCCGGTAAAGCAGTGCCATCTACCGGGTCTCAGACCTACCGAATATAACCAATAATAAATAATAGGTATCTAACCCGATTTTCGGCACTTCTTCGCTTTCTACTTAAAGGAATATTTTAAAAAAAGAATTAGCGAAATCGGTCCAGCCGTTTACGCGTGATGTCGTGACAACGGAAAACGAGTTTCATTTTTATATAGGTCTAAAGATGTATCTTTAATGAGCAATTCTTGTATATATATAATTGGGATCTCGGAATCGGCTCCAACGATTTTCACAAAATTTAGTTTAAAGGGGGTTTCGGGGGCGATAAATCGATCTAGCTAGGTATCATTTTTAGAAAATGTCATATAAAAAACAAAATACCGAGCAAAGCTCGGTCATCCGGTTGTCGTTTATTTATAGGGCCTGTCATCTGTCACAGGTTACTCCGTAATCTAGCTAAGATGACAGTTGCAATCCGCACTGTGACTATAACTGTGTTATATTAAAATCACTTTAAAGAACATTGTAATCATTATTATTTGACGGGCCGGTGCGCGGTGGCGTGGTCGGTTTGCTGGGCACGGGTCTTTAGAGTTTAGGCCTTAATCCACACACGCTGGCCAAGTGCGGGTTGGTAGATGTCACTTGTCCTCGAATGATTAGTTCTTAGATTATGATACGCGAGTTAAACGGTCTATCTATAGTATTTATCAGTGGCGAAGGGTGAAAGTCTGAAAAAGGGAAGCCGGAGCAAAAAAGTTCTTACTTAGGAAAATAATATCTCTTCACTACCGTCACCGATCGTTCTTACACTTGATGCTATACTTATTTTTGTTGCTATTTAAAACTTTTAGGCATTACATAATATAATAATAACATGAAAATTGTCTCACTTCAACCCTTTCTTTAATGTCCCACTGCTGGGCACGGGTCTTCACTCAACTATCTTATGGCTTGTGGGAGTTTAGGCTTTAATCCACACACGCTGGCCAAGTGCGGATTGGTGGGTGTCACATGTCCTCGAACGATTAGTTCTTAGACATACCGGTTTCCTCACGATGTTTTCCTTCACCGATATTGAGCAGTGGAGATGAAAAATCGCACAAAGATGTGGGCACCAGGATCCGAACTCGCGACCTTATTTTTCTATAGCGAGGCACTGGTAGGTGAAAAATGAAACGAAAAAATAAATTGCGATAGAATCCATAAAATAGTTTCCGTAAATTCAAGAAAATACTAAATATCATCAAGAAATATCTCGTGAGAACAATTCAAGCATAAAATTGCTTTATGTTAACACACCGCACAGCTAACTTGCAAGTTGCATAATATGTAACTTGTAACTTATTAGCTTCGCCTGTTATTATTGCACGTAACTTACCTATGTTTATTCCGGGTATATAAATAACAGCGGCGAAGAGTCTATACAAGCCGATTCCCATCGGCTTTCCTTTAGGACATGGTCAATTTTTGAGCAGCGGCGGCGCAACGGTACGGGCCTCGCCTTAGAAAAATAAGGTCGAATCCTGGTCGTGCCCACACATCTTTGTGTGAAATGTTTCATCTCCGTTGCTCAATATCGGTGAAGGAAAACATCGTGAGGAAACCGGCATGTCTAAGAACTAATCGTTCGAGGACATGTGACACCCACCAATCCGCACTTGGCCAGCGTGTGTGGATTAAGGCCTAAACTCCCACAAGCCATAAGATAGTTGAGTGAAGACCCGTGCCCAGCAGTGGGACATTAAAAAAAGGGTTGAAGTGAGACAATTTTCATGTTATTATTATATTATGAAATGCCTAAAAGTTTTAAATAGCAACAAAAATAAGTATAGCATCAAGTGTACGAACGATCGGTGACGGTAGTGAAGAGATATTATTTTCCTAAGTAAGAACTTTTTTGCTCCGGCTTCCCTTTTTCAGACTTCCACCCTTCGCCACTGATAAATACTATAGATAGACGGTTTAACTCGTGTATCGCCATCTGAGGTACAAAGTCATAAAACATTAATTAAATCTCTTTAAAGAACTGTTTAACCACAGATAAAAGTAATGTAAGACTATTCGTCACTTATATCCATATCGCTTGAATCATCATCACTGTCTGTGCAGCTTGAGCAGTCAGAATCTTGGCGATAGGCGATACGCGAGTTAAACGGTCTAGCTATAAAAATTTTTATTGACAATTCACAATTCACACAAATATGGGAATGCACGACTGGGAATCGAACCGCGACCTTATATTTCTAAGGCTAGGCCCGTAACGCTGCGCCACCCGCTGCTCATAACAAGACTCAAGATTGTTAATTACGAATAGATAATTACGAGATGCAGCTTATGGTCCAATTATACCCATTTGACCCAGCGTTCGTTAGTCATCTTTGTTCAAACTGGGTCATTTAATTGATATCAAACTAGATTATACTTGTACAATATCTTACACAGAGGGCAGGCAGAGGTGAATATCACCGGCTGTGTTTACTTTTCTAACCGCTCCACCCGCGATTATGTCGGATATCGCCCTAAACCAATAACCTCTTTTTCTGCAGTCGGATAACAATTATCCTATTTAAAGATAGGACAGTATTTCATCAAGTGTCATCGAAATCTAACAGTGTAACTTTCCAACTCCTCCTATTATCTTTCTGATTAAATTCATGCGGGATCCGAGACAGTTTAGGTGTCCTGGGACTTGGCCGGGTTCATATCCCGAGTCTCTTCACGGCGCTGTTCTCGATTCTGGTGCACATGAGTAGGAATGGCGGAATTGCGGTGGTGGGTTAAGTCCTAAAAAAATCTATTTAAATAAAAATGTATCCCTATTTCCCTTGGTCACGCCATCACGCGTGAACGGCTGGGCCGATTTCACTATAATTCGTTAGTTTGGAATATTCCTTGAAGTACGAAGATGGTTATTACGCAAAGAAACCCCCGATCCCCTAAAAAACTAGAGTGTCCGGCAACGTCCTGAGCCGAGGTTCGTCCCCACATGGGGAGCCCTCATGGCAGTTGCCACAGTACTTGATCGGTTCGACCGTCCTCGGACGGCTCACCGAAAAAGTCCAGTGAACCAATAGAGGCCCTTCCGGCCGATTGGGTTAGGTCATCAGCAAAAAAAACGCAGAGAAAATTAAAAAAAACTAAAACCTCTGTAAAAGCTTGACCGATTTTTATGAAATCTTATATCTATATTCGGTAGGTCTGAGAATCTATCGTTATCTATCTTCGGATCCGGTGGGTGGTCCTGCTTTACCGGGCAGGACGACGTCTGCGGGGTCCGCTAGTAAATTAATAAATAAATTATTGCTATTTTTATTTTATCCTGTATATTACCAGGACCACGTTGTCATTTAACACATCTATGACAATCGTTACATGTAGTCAGAAGCCAATATAATCTGACAGTCTAACCATCTCGGCTACTGGTTCCCTAAGGGTTTCGAGGTCTGATGGCAGTCGCTCGTATAATTCTGGTAGACTGGGAGCCGACCCCAATAGAAATGGGAAAAAGGCAAGGGGAATGATAGTGATATTACCACGACGAGGTCGCAGTCGGAAGCTATCAATTATTTATTTATATAGATTATTTTACTTAATTAGATCGATTTCACCCGGAAAGGTCAAGCAGTTCTGTCGAATCTTATCTAAATACGCAGTTATATTACAAAACGGCATTTCAAAGTCTATGTCAATAGGGCAGACTGTGTGACATATTTCTTAATTAGGTTATCAGATAACAAAAATAAATGCGCAATTAACTACTTTAACTGAATATTAATAAAATCTCTAAACCTTGACAAATAAGAGGGGTATCTATAAGCTTAACGCGTGAAATGGAATGAAAATGTTCTTTACTAGCTTCCGCATGGTACCTACTTAATAGAATAAAAAGTGTTATGTGTTAATCCAGACTATAATCTATCTCTGTGCTAAATTTCATCAAATTTGGTTCAGTAGTTTTAGCGTGAAAGAGTAACAAACATCCATACACTCTTACAGACTGTCGCGTTTATAATATTAGTAGGATTTTTTGGAGAGAAACTACATAAAATACAATTTCTTTTCGTATGTGAATGATGTGACAACTCCTTGGAACACTGCTAGAAACTCGGTAGGCCGATTACCGATTTGCATGAATAAAGTTAGGTATGGATATAGTTTGAGACTCGGGTAAGGACATGGGATAGTTTTTATCCGACCACACAAAAAGAGATCTAGTACAATAGGTACTAGATCTCTTTTTGTGTAGAGAAGATAAAAAAAAATATTTCGTTCTTTGTTTAAAGCTGTGTCATGCATCATGAATTCATAATATTCTAAATCTATGGTTAAGACCATAGATAAAGTGTGGTGTGTGTCATAGGATTACCAAAAAGGTCTTTAAACTGTATTTTAAGTTTGTGGAATATTACCGGTTTAATTTACCGGTTGTTTTCGCTAACATTTTGATTTTAGAACAAGTTTCTATGACGATATTATTATTTAACGGTTTCTTTCAATAGTAAACAAAAACACCATTAACAAGAATCAACTGGCAGGTTTCGGCCGTGGTTAGTGACCACCCGCCAGACAAAGTCGCGCCACCAATGTTCCAGTGCGATGTCTGGTGACAGGAGGAGGGAAGGAAATTGTTGCTCCTTTATTTTTCTAACCTTAAGGAACCTCATTCCTTTGCAGTCTTCTCACCGAAAATCATTCATAATCACGAGTGAATTGGTACATTAGACAGGCGCGTTCCATCGTAGACCATATCATTGCTTAAAATCAGGCCAGCTGTAGTCAAGGTCTGACACCTGGATCACTACAGGTTCTAAGCCATATGACCCATGTAAACATAATGGGTTGGTAACTACCATTTATTTACCAGATATTTATGGGCTAATGGGGGCTCCCATTAGCCCATAATTCAACAAAAAAAATCTACTTACTGTGACATTAACACACACGGTCATCTGACCTCAAATTATACATGAGAATTTAAAAAAAAAAACAAGAAATTTAAATATAGAAAACGATCCGATCTCAAAGTTATTTAGCGCCAAAAGTTCGCCATTTTGTTTTTAACGATCTAGAAACAAGTTTAAAAGATCATTATAATGAATAACTGTCACATAGCAGCCGTTTGCGTGAGATAGGTACGACGTAATTAAAAGATATTTACAAACATAATAGGTACTCGAGAAAATATGTATAAATTATGATATAATAAGAGCGTAATAAAAAGCTGGGAAATTTTTTAAATTTATTTTAAAATTTTAAATTTCGCATTTTAGGTATATAATATGTCATAATTAGTCATGTAACTCAGAATATTATCAAACCGGGCTTAGGATGCGGTCCGAATCTAAAGGATTTTGCTAATTTTAGCATATTTTCAGTAGTAGGACTGGCCTGGTGGTGTAGTGGTTAATGAGTGACCACAACTGTGAAGTCGAAAGTCGTGGGTTCGATTCCCAACCAGGACAAATCTTTGTGTGATGAGCACGATTGTTTGTTGTGTCTGGGTGTTATTATTATCTATTATATTTATGTACTTACAAAAAAAATGTAATATTTGGGACTAGATGGCGCTGTGTGTATGTGTAAAAATAGTGTTGATGCAACGAATGAGCACTTAATGTTTACCTGCCTAGTAGTCCAGTGGTAAGCGTATTCGTCTAACAAACCGGTCCAGGGTCAATTCCGGGTCGTATAAAGACTTACAATACTTACTTAAAAACAGTGGCATGGCAGCTTGAAGTTTCATATCCAGGAAGATGAACGGACCTGAACAGAGCCGGTAAAATGTAGGTTATATTTATTTCTGTCAACACCTTCTACTATTAACTATTCTGTGCCTTCAGGTAATCAGCGTAAGCGCACATTGTACTTACGCGTTTCAAATAAGAATAGGAATGTAAATCGCCATCTTGTGCCGGAATGGTCCTTCACATTTTTTAGTACGGTGGGCTATTCGATATATCACATCTAGATAAAAAAATGCTTATATATTATTGCCGTTCGAGTAAGATTGTACGGTACGAAGTTAAAACGTATGTTTATTTCCGTGTATATGATAATATATTTGTGTACAAGTTTGTGGCGTCAAGCCCGTAAATTTACTTAGATAAGTAGCTGTATGTACTACATACATATATAAAGTATTCTACATAAATCACTTTTCCATAAATTTTAAAATAATATTATTGTCTGTGGTTTGATGTTATGTGCTGACGCTACTTTTGCTTGGTTTTTGGTATGAAGTTAGCCGCGAGTCCAGTCCTATTCTTATTTGAAACGCACAGTAAAGCTAATACGAAACGAAAATCGAAAAGATTATATTGTATGGGTTTGACATTAGGTTCATTGGCATGTGACATTTTATATGTAGTATGTCAATGACGTTCCTATAGAAACTTCTCCTTTTTTTAATTATGGCCTCAGCAGAAATTATTCCGCAATTTTGCCAATGTCAAGTTTAAATAAGTTAAGTTTTTAAAGATTAGTAGTAAAAAACTAAAAAAACTGCGTCGTTCTAGGAGGCCATTTTTTCATACATAAAGAAACTTATGTACATTTGATTCTTCGTTTCTGCCCACCGTTCATATTTTTTTTGTTGCACTGTCTCTTCCAACTTGACGTTGGCAGTTTCACTGTCAAAGACAGTGGACGCCAAATATTTTAAAAAGCGAAATTCGATCATTTTAGGCCTTTAGATCTCAAAATAACAGTAGGTCTGCATGTAGTCCACATTTTCCGGATATCTCCGGTCGCTAGCGAGTCCACAACGTCTGCAACGCATCCGCTGTGTGCGTTATGTAAGGTAGTGATGTGCGTAGTTTACTTATCCCGTGAAACGGGATCACGGGATTACTGATTACTTTGTCTTCACGTGCGACGGGCTTATAAGCATAAGGCCTGTCAGCTGTCAAACTTACAAGACGTCAACGTCATTCAGGTTGCTTGTCTGTGATTGTCATTGTTACATCAGGACACAATGTCTATGAAGTCGGTTGGGTAAGCACGTGGCGTGTGTCAACTGAATTTGTCATAGAGAGAGAGGGATCATTGACAGAAATATTAATTAGATTAATTATTATTAATTAAATTGCGGCCCTATTAGCTCGCCGTTATATGTATATATTTATAAAATACTGACACCACGCCTAACGGGTTCATGGCATAGCGATAAGGCTTCGTAAAGATACGCTAGGCGTGTCAATAGCACTGTATGTTTAGCTTTGTCAGTAGTGAAGTCTCAGTTTTGCCACGTTATTTACTGTTGACTGCAAAGGAAATTATACGATTGTACGTCTAAATATATTATTAACACGCTCACCTTCTGTTCAACTCGATCTTTGTATCGGGTCTGCAAAGAAATAAATATTATCGTAGTAAAAATGATAAATAGGCGACAAGTTGTGGAGTGGAGGCTGCGTCTCAGCAAGTGTAGTGTAGGAATCTAGCTAGTGGTGTGACGATTTGTTAAAGGTCGCTTGCACTAGCAGTTTGGAGGAAATTATGACCAGTAAATTAAAATTGTAATTAGTATTAGTTAGGATTTTAGTTACAACAGCGTCATTTTGCCGTCAAAACTTAGCAAAACCGGCATTTTTTCGCTAAAACTTAGCTAACAGCGTAATTTTGTCGCCAAGATATATCAATAAGCCTTATTTTGTCGCCGAGACGCATCTAAAAGCATCATTTTGTCGCCAAGACTTATTAAACAGCGTAATTTTGTCGACAATTACTCGTTTGTATCCCGTTGTAAACATTATGTTGCATCACTAGTACGAGTGAATGAACGTTGCGTCAGTGTGCGCCGTGTCACTCGGTGCTAAGTACGGAACACAAACTAGCTCAAAACTAAAACGTCATAACTTGTAACACACTACATTCTAATATAAACTTTATTAAATATGTGCTAAAGAAGGTTTTTCTATAAAGTTTTGTAGTGACAACTCAGAATTATGATAAGTGTTTAAACTTTGTACTAAACATAGCTTTGAATAAAAAAATGCTAAAACCGCTTTAGCTTTTAGATAAAGTAAACTGCCTCAAAATAGGTCCATCCGTTTAGGTACTACGAGACAACTATGCACAAGAACACGTGTCAAACTTAAAACGCCCCTTTTTCGTTAGAAATAATGTCGATTTTCACTTTCACGTTCTTTTGTTGAAATCTTGGGAACTGTTTTGTTTAAATGATTTTGATTGGTATTTACTAAGTAATAAAGTTGAATTTTGAATGGTTATGTCTATTTTAAACTAGTTTATCTAAAGATGACCTAGGTCGATTTTGTACAGTTCCTTAATGTTAGAATTTTATAATATTAATATTACCATAATTGTGCCAAAAATCTAAATTTTGTGTGGCGATAGTATGATATTTGAGGAAGGACATTGCATAGGTTTTAACTGACTGCTAATTACCACCACACGGGCGGATAAGTGGTTAGGGATAAGTCATGAAATTAATCATTAACTATATGAATATTATCTTTAACAAAAATATGTTTTTGCAAACTTAACCAAACTTCATGGAATCGATGAGGAAAACGAAATATCAACAAAAACAGCTTCGCTATACTTATTACCTATTATTTAATATGATAGATCTATAGCTGGGTGACTCAATTATTAGCTGACCGCTATTTAGTTAATCGATGGATGAAGTACCTACTATTTCACGCAAAAACTACCTACCGATTTCGAATGAAATTAAATCGTTTTTTTTTAATTTTTTTTTATCACTCTGCTTTAGGTTATTTGCCAATATTAAAGATGGGGAAACTTATTTAAAGTTAGAACAAAAAATAATAATTTCAAAAAGTATGAACCAGAATAGAATTTCAGGATTCAATTTTTAAATATTATATAACGTTTAAAACTTTTTTGTATAAAATATTATAAAAATTGAATTAGCATAGAAAACCTCTACTTATGTTTTTTTTATTAATATGTTACACACCACAGGTATTTTGTCCGTGCCTTTAAGAACTTAAGTCGCTATGTTTAGTGCTGTAGCCTACAACTAAATGTAACCATAGACTGGCACTAATCTCCAGCGAGAAGGTGACGCGGCAGACCCAAAAATAGATGATTGTACATAATCAATTCTTGGACAGTTGAAAGGAGGTGGCCGAAGGTGTTTAGGCCTTTGATCAACAATGGAATAAACGGGGCTTATGGTAATAATAAAGTACATAATAAAATCATTTATTTATTGCCAGAATTAACTTTTAAAGTAATATTTTAGAGGAATAATCGTAGTCAGAACATAGTGTTACTATATAAAAAAACTATGAAGTAAATTGGTAAAACCAACTCTCGGCACTTCTATTAATACAGGGTTGCCGGAGCAAAAATTGCATTTAATTACTTAGATTTCATAGATAACGACAATATGGCGGTAAATAAGCCAATTATTATAGTATTTTATGTTTGTTAATTGTGGGATTGGTATGAGACAAAAACAATAGTGCTTGCTATTTGAACCGAAACCGACTTCAAAAAGGGGAAGGTTATCAATTTGGATTAAATGTTCACTTTTTTTTTATTCTTCGATAGGCTGTCGCTTGACTACAACTTGTCTGATGTTAAGCAATGATGTAGTCTAGTTATGCGTGTACAAAGATTCATTTCAAAGATTCATTTTTATATACCTAATAGAGATTACAAACTAAAATTCAAATATTTTCTCTAAAATATAATAATAGTATAATATTTTTACACACACACAGCGCCATCTAGTCCCATATTAAGCAAATATATTTGCTTGTGTTATGGCTACTAGGAACGGATATAACACATAAGTATATACATTTTTTTTGTAAATACACACACATTATAGATAAATTACACTCAGACAGAACAAACACTCGTGCTCATCACACAAAGATTTGTCCTGGGTGGGATCGATTCCACAACCTTCGGCTTAGCAGTCAGGTTCACTAACTACTACACCACCAGACCAGTCAAAAGTACTTCATTGATATTATAGTATTTACCGTTAAACCTACAGCACAAGTTATTTTTCCCGCCATTGGTACCTAACTACTCCAAGCCATACGCCGTGAAGAGACACGGGATTTGAACCCGGCCAAGTCCCGGGACACCTAAACTGTCTTAGATCCCTCACGAATAAATCAGAAAGTTAACAGGAGTTGGTAAAATTTTATTATCCCGTATATAATTCCCGAAGTTCCCGAGATCTACTCTTTTGTTGTACTGCTCATTGTCAACAACTAGAACAACGCAACTCAAGATAGTTGAGAGAAGACCCGTGCCCTGTTGTGGGACACTAAAAAAAGGGTTCAAGTGTGTAAACATTACCATCGAAACAAAACATGAATGCCCCAGCAAACTGGAAGTCAGTATAAATACCTAAGTAGGTACCATTCAAGATATGCACCTTAGTAATAGTAAAATAAATAATTATAATTATAGTCCAAACATTTTCAAAAGTCAAAAGGTCAAAACGCCAGAAGCTAATAATAAAAAAAAAAACAAAAACGACCTTCGAAATTTAATATTATTCAAACTCGATTTAAAAATAAACTCAAGTAGGTTGGTACACACAGATAAAATTTGATATACATAGTGACAGATGTATTTCCGTGTTAGTCAGTGACATTGACATAATCTATGTTGTTACAAGAAGATTGTTTAGGGCGGGAATTGGACCCGCGACCTGGCACAGTGCACAGACTACTAAGAGAACCTGCACAGTGTAGCCCGATATATTATAAGAGCCCGTTGTCCGATCGAGCTATACTGTTAATATTATATTACCTTTATAATATAAATACCTTATAATATAGTTAATGTGTGCCCTTGAAAAATCGTGACTGATTGAACGATAATTTGATACCATAATTATTTACGTATGTATGTTTGTTATGTGCATAGTACATACTAAACATACATAGCAAATCGTGTGAATCGATCATTTATCTATTACATACGAACTTTAGCCCGTGAGTCTGTCTTTGTATTTAAGTTTGTTACTACGTAGCGCTTAAACTGATGGACCGCTATTGAAGCGTTTTTTATTATTAAGAAGAATCAGAGATGGTGCGGGTTTTCAAAATACCTATATACGTCGGATTCATTATGATAAAAATTCATGATTTAAATAAAAAAAAAGTTTTTAAAAACCTAGAACGATTTTATTTAATTAAGTAAGTAAGTAATAATAATGTAGGTAGTAATAAGTCTATAGTTATTAATAAAATTAATTAATTAATTCTAAATTCTTACTTAAAATCTAGATAGATGGTCATAGAATTCCTCCGAATCGTGGTCTTTGGTAGGCCAGTCTAGGAGTTTAATTTACTTCTATTATCCCTAATTATTCTTACGGCCTTAGTCATAAAAATCTTATAAAATCTGTTTAGTTAAAATGGACTTTGTCTCTTTCTTACTAGTATAAATGTCACGATGACAGAGCAAAGACATACGAATTATAAACCTATTTTAGTTACGAGTATAATGAGCTTATAAGACGTTTCAGAATACGGCGCGCGGCGGTAAGTCTTCTAAACTCCTAGAAATTTGATTGAAAAGTCCACACATCTAAACATCAAGCTATACATTTCCAATATAAGCAGATCTCACATTGTATAGGATTTCTGTACAACGAGAGGTCAACTTATAATGGTAATGTAGAGCTTGATGTGTTATGTGTAAACTGACGCTTGGGCCCCTAAGGTCCCAAAAGAATAATTTTTCAAAAGCGTGTCCATCTTTTTAATTAATTATTTTTATTTATTTATTTCTGTATTTTATACATAAAAATCTACATATTATTTTTAATGTATTACACTGTTTATCCACGTAAAATCCCAGCACACTATAATTATGCAAAAACGCATATTATACTTGTACTAGCAATATTAATGTACACATAATATAATTACAAAAATTCCAATTGAAACACGATATTATTAATTACATGAATCCTTACTAATATTATAAATAAGTTACTATGCTTGTCTGTCGCGGTTTTACGCCAAAATTACTGAACGAAATTTGATATGAAGATAGTTTAGGACCCGGGGAAGGACATAGGATACATATTTCCCACTAATATAATAAAGTTGGATGTTTCTACAGAAACTATTAATAATGTCGGAACTACAAAAATTACTTTTCAGTACAGCCTTACAAAATTTTATGCCTTAGAACTTTCTACTGACGCCGGTGGCGTGGTCGGTAAGATACCTGCTTTTCACGCCGCAGGTGTCGTGGGTTCGACTCCCACCCGAGACAAACATTCGTTTAAATATGTCTGTTTGTCTTGTGTATATACCAGTTATCTGGTTTCCATAACACAAGCTCTGCTTAGCTTGGGACCAGATGACCGTGTGTGTTAATGTCCCAGAATATTTATTTATTTATTTATTTATTTTACTCTAAAGTAACTGCTATAGCGATTAGTTCGTTTGAAACGTTGCGAGGTCATTTCAAGTTATTTTATGATCTTAGTGCAATAAAAAGAAAATCGTCAAAATGTAGATCCGACTTTGTTAATAGCTACGGTCGGTTTGTCTGTCACTCAAAAACTACTACACCGAATTGGATAAAATTTGGCACTAATATAGTTCAGCATGAAAAGTATTTAGACTACTTTTTATCCTATTACATAGCTCTAAGCAGGCGTAACCGCAAGCGGAGGTTAGTGTAACCTAAGTATAATTATCTCATAATAAAATACCAATAAAATACCTTTTGAAATGTAAATTATGAATTACATTAGTATCTATGCAATTATTAAATACTTGGTGAGGAATATATGTATTATTTACTAGCGGACCCCGCAGACGTCATCCTGCCCGGTAAAATACATATAAATAAAATAAAACAAAAAATAAAATACTATGCGTTTCAAATAAGAATAGGACTAGACCTGCGGCTAACTTCATACCAAAAATCTAGCGAAAGTAGTGTCAGCACAAAATATCAAATCACAGACAACAATATTATTTTAAAATGTATGGAAAAGCGATTTATTTAAAATACTCTACTTAGATATATAGCTACATGCAGCTACCTATCTAAGTAAATTTACGTTCTAGGGTAGCACAAACTTGTACTCAAATTAGTATACACGGATAAAGACACACGTCTTTACTTATAACACCGCTTTTTGTCGTCGGAAGTTAATAAAATTTGTTCGTATCTAAATATTCAAATCAAAATGTCCAATCTTACTCAAACAGCAATAAGATTTACGCATTTTTATTTTATTTTTTGTCTAGACGTGATTATTATATCGAACAAATATTTTTGCTCACTGTACTAAAAAATGTGAAGTTGTTGCGCATTCCAGTCCAAGATGGCAGATTTCCAGTCCTATTCTTATTTGAAACGCATAGTAGATTTTATTTCGAACACAAGAATTCATATCATGTTAGTAACAATATGCTCAGGACTATGTTAGTAAATAAATTAATGAAGATTTACACAATATTACCTATATTGAAACCAATTGTGCGGCAGACATGCATCTACGCACACAAAGGTTCAATATAATGCGAGTCATACCTCATGACCATCATTTGCAATATACTGTTAGGTAAAGCAGTGCCACCTACCGGGTCCGAAAATAGATTAAGACCGATTCTCAGACCTACTAAATATAGATAAAAGTTTTCATAATAATCGGACAAGCCGTTTCGGTGAAGTTTGTTCTTTTTTTTAATTTTTATGTGTAAGAACCATCCTCGTAATTCAAGGAGTATTCTAAAAAAAGAATTAGTGAAATTGGTTCAGCCGTTCTCGAGATTTTCGCTTACCAACACATTACTGATTCATCTTCACTACATAGTATAAAACAAAGTCGCCTTTTCTGTCCCTATGTATGCTTAGATCTTTAAATATACGCAACGGATTTTGATGCGGTTTTTTTAACAGAAAGAGTGATTCCAGAGGAAGGTTTATATGTATAATTTGTTAAGATTCTACCACACGGGCGAAGCTGGGGCGGTTTACTAGTTTTTATTATAAAGAATAGTAACTATTTTCTTAAATTTACGCGAATATCACACATTGAAATGAAACAATTTTATAACGGATTTTATCTCGGTTTATTTTGAATCTTTAAAAGCTTATGGAAGGTTTAAAATGTGACAAATATCTTCATACAAACCAAAATTTATTTTAGGCAACTCTCTCAACACGTAAGATAGTTGAGAGAAGACCGGAACCCAGTAGTCGGACACTAAATAGGGTTGAAGTGAATTGACATGTATTTTAACCATCTAACTTAAGTGGGCAATTTAACTTTCCAACTCCGCATATGCGGGATACAAGTTTAGGTGTCCCGAGACTTGGCCGGGTTTAAAACCCTAAACCTCTATACGCACGCTGTCGATCCTGGTTTACAGGAACACCACTGGAAGGATCATGGTGGGCTAAGAAAAACATTTTAACTGACTTCACAAAGGAGGTTTCTTACTTATATATGCTAAATGTTGGTTCCAGGATGTCGCACCTGCTGTTCTGGCAGGGGAAGGGCAAGGCGAACGGAGCCCCCAACGGGAGGAACTGGATCCATGCGCCAGACGCACTCGTCAAAGGACATGTCGCCTACCTTGTCAAGGTATGTTTTTGTTTATTCTTGAATAGGCTGCCGCTTGACTACAACTTACCTGATGTTAAGCAATGATGTAGTCTACGATGGCGCCTTCCCAATATAATAAATAATAATAAATAAATAATGTCTGATGACACCATTTAAGAGGGTGGGTCGAAATTATTGCTCCTTTATGGTTTCAACCTTTAGGAATCTCATTTCACTGCCACCTTCTCACCGAAAGTCATTCGTATTCACGAGCGAATCGGTACATAGGGGTGGCGCGTCCCAATGAAGACTACACTATTACTTAACATCGGGTGAGTTGTAGGCAAAAAATAAAAAAACTTAAATTCAAATTCAAATATATATTTATGTGTGAACATATGTAGCTCAGTTGCTCTTATTCTAATACATATCGCTATGTTTAACCTATCAGGAATACAAATTTTCACATACTAATTTTAAATTGATTACTAAATAAAATAAAACAAAATTAAGTCAAATAAAATTATGTCAAATAAAATTAAGTTAAATTAAATTATGACATAGGTAATGTAGTTGTAGCACCTTTATAATGGTTTAAATTCACTTACAGCACAAGTAAACTTTTTGTTTGAATAAATGCGAAAACATTTAATTGCTAAATAGTCATACTATGTGTTTTTTCTACTTATGTTGTTACTACTGTTTGTTTTCCAAATAAAAACTAATAAAATCGACATATCGTGCGTTCAGGAGTACACTTATCTCGAACGTGACATTCTGAGTATACGGAAATTAGTTTTCAATCGACATTCGCCATTTTGTTTAACATATTTCGAGTTCCTCGACCTACAATCATCAGACAAACAGACAACCTTCACGCCCAGGACCACAGACCACTGATAAGCTCAGTGCAATGATAACAGCGATTATATCCACCCACAATTAGCTTACATCTGGTGCAAGCATGTGTAATATTATCAAGATATGCCTTGCCCAGAGCAGCGGTGGCGCAGCGGTACGGCCTCCCCTTAGAAACAGAAACAACATCGTAGAGTCATTTGTTATCGCAAATGTAGTCTACGATGGGACTCGCTCGCCCGCTCGCTCCGTTCCCCCCACCCTTTTTAAAATCGCTTATAAGTAAGCCTATAGCTGTACAAGGGGATGTCCCCGATCCCCTAAAAGTATAGTGTCCGACAATGTCTTGAGCCGAGGTTCGTCCCCACATGGGGAACCCTCATGGCAGTTGCGCCAGTACTTGATCGGTTCGACCGTCCTCGGACGGCTCACCGAAAAAGTCCGGTGAACCAATAAAGGCCCTTCCGGTTAATTGGGTGAGGTCATCCGCAAAAAAAATGTACAAGGGGATATCCCCGATCACCTAAAACTAGAGTGTCCGACAACTTCCTGAGCTGAGGTACGTCTCCACATGGGGAGCCCTCATGGTAGTTGTCACAGTACTTAATCGGTTCGGCGTTCTTCGGACGGCTCACCGAAAAAGTCCGGTGAACCAATAAACCAATAAAGGCCTTTTCAATAAAGGGATTTTTCTAATATACAGAAAAAGATTTACTAGTACTTTTTGCTCGAACTGGAAGAACCTAGGACTAAATACACTTAGATTTTCACTTATTAAGTTATAACCAAATGTATGAAATGAAGAAAAACTTTAGATATGCACGATAGATCAATTGATTGAGAGTGCTTCTCACGGCCTTCCCTTGACACTTTTCGTGTTTATTATCTCTGAATAGATACATACAATTGTTTTATTGTTTGTTTGTATTAAATTATTCGGAAATATCTACAATATAACCGGAAAGGCTTTACTGGAAACCAGACATTCTTCAGATAATGATTATCATTACTAATGATTATGCGAAGTCAGAAATTAATTTGCATTATATTTTGACACGATTTTTGATGTGCAATTTTTGCAAAAATTCCGCGTCGCGCAGCCCTAATATACGTAGATGTTTTACGAACTTGCTCTAATAAAAGATGTGACAAATGAATCGGTGGCGGTCTCTTAAAAAGTCAGGGTTGTCTATGAAATTAATTTGAAAATATTTTTTTTATTTTGTTTGGGATAACGTATTTTTTTCCTAAATGATTTATTAAAATTTTAACATGACAGTACTATTACATATCAAATAACGTAGAATTCAAGGTATAATAAATAATAAGTAGCCTTTCCGGTTCAAACTTGCGAATGGTACCAAAAAGTTTTCCGAATTTTCTCTTAACTTGTGCTATAAGATCTTGCAAGACCTGGAATCACGAAATTTGGCAAAAATTTTGACCGAATTTTTTTTTAAATAAAAATATTTAAAATCGAATTCTTAGGAGCACTAGTTCGACTCGCGCTTGACTGTTTTTTTAACAGTTTTTTCACTTTTCCAGTTCCTAGGCTGCATGCCGGTGGACCAGCCGAAGGGCATCGAAGTGGTGAAGGGAGCCATCAAGAAGCTCCAATTCACACAGCAACAGAAAAAACCAGAGACCAAATGCAAGAAAGTTGAAATCACCATCAGCGTTGATGGCGTTGCGATACAGGTAATCCTCACTATTATTGCAAATCCGAAAATAACTCTATCTTTATGTCCGTCTGTCGCGCTTTCACACTAAAACTACTGAACCGAATCGGATAAAATTTGGTATGGTGATAGTTTGAAACCAGGGGAAGGACATAGGATAGTTTTTATCCAACTGCGATAAAAGAAGATAATGTTTTAGCGCGATAACCGATATACGCGTGGGCGGTAATTTAGTTAGTACTAGTCTAGCTGAAGAAACATAATGTCTAGGGATGCACTAAGTAGTGATTTTTCAAAATTCACCAACAAAGGTCGGTATAGTAGCTCCTTTATGGTTTCTAACCATAAAGAGCCTCATTCCACTGCCACCTCACCGAGAATCATTCGTAATCAGGAGTGTAATATTAAGCCGCCCGGTTTAATCAATGGTTAAAAAAAGTGAAACGGAGACCAATAGACACTATTAAAACAGTAAAAGCCCAATGTCCTACAGAAAAAAAAAATAACCACAAACGGCGTACTTATCAGCTAGGCAGGATTTGCGTGGCGTATAATTATGGCATTGTACAAAAATAATTTCCGGTAATCATTCATGAGCTGAAGTATTCTGTTGATCTGTTGTATTGGTATACTTTTGCATTGCTACACTGTGTGTGTTCAGCTCAAACCGCTCACACTTCAACCCTTTATAGTGTCCCACTGCTGGGCTCGGGTCTTCTCTCAACTATCTTACGAGTTGTTCATCCACTCACGCTGGCCAAGTGCGGTTTGGTGGATGTCACGTGTCCTCGAATGGTTAGTTCCTAGACATGCCGATTTCCTTACGATGTTTTCCTTCACCGATATTGAGCAGCGGAGATGAAACAATTCACACAAAGATGTGTGGGCACTACCAGGATTCAAACCCCTCGCCGCCCAAAAATAATATTGTGACTTTAATTTCTCAGTACTAGACAGAGTCAAAGTCTGTCAAAGTAACCAGCGAAGCGATAACGAAACATAGAAAAGAATGAAATTTACGGGATTGACATTGACCTTCGAAATGTCAAGTTTCACTATATCACTTTAGCCCCAGGGAATTTTGAGCTCATTCGGAGTCATTCGGTGGCGTAAGTAGGTAGACTAACTCTAGTTACGAATTTTCTAACTGGGGCCCGTAACAAAATCATTTGATGAGGTCCCAGAAAAATCATACGTAAATATCGGAAATAAAATTTTGCCTTCGTATTCAATGCCTGAATAAAACGACGTTTTCTAAAAATGAAACTCAGCTAGATCGATTATTCGCCCCCGAAACCGCCTGCATAACAAATTTCGTTTCGTAGGAGCCGTTTCCGAAAATTAAGATTATATAAAGTATATACATATAAATATATATGTACATTTAAGATTTAAACATATAAATATATATGTCATAATATAATAATCTAATACCTTTAAACGAACAATTCTTGTATATATATAATTGGAATCTCGGAATCGGCACCAACGATTTTCATAAAATTTAGTATAAAGGGGGTTTCGGGGGCGATAAATCAATCTAGCTAGGAATCATTTTTAGAAAATGTCATTTAAAAAAAAACCGAGCAAAGCTCGGTCATCCAGATATTTATAATAATGCAAGAATTGCTCGTTCGATATCCAGCAGGTAAATAGGTATATAGTAGGTAAATAAGTAGGTAGGTCTAATAAGTATACCTACTACAAATAAATATTATTGAACTTTATTTTGAAAGCTTATATTTTACATATTATTATAATAAAATATTAATAATTGTAACATTTGATTTATGTACAAGAGTAATAAACAAAAACGTGAGCAAAGCAAGGGCGAAATTTTTCGTTGGAAATAAAAGGAAATCTAAAATAAAGGCTATAAATCTGTACGCGGCGGAAACAAGCGCGAAATTATTAGTACATAGTTATTTTAAATCTAACCCCGTATTCATAAAAGTCTTATAAGCCCATTATAACTAAAATAGGTTTATAATTCGTTTGTCTTTGTCTGTCATCGTGATATTTATACTAGTAAGAAAGAGACAAAGTCCATTTTAACTAACAAGGTTTTATAAGATTTTTATGAATAAGACCGTAGATCTAAACCTAACAATATACTTACAGAATTTAACCTAACCTAACCTAACCTTATATTATCTGTGGTTGTAGTCTTTGTAGTGACGTGTTGATATGTTGCGTGTAATTATTGGTAATTATACATTTGTTATTGTGTTATTTTTCACACGATTACTTTGTTAGCAGTCATTATAAGTACACTCTGGTAGTGCGGCGGTCTTAGCTTTGAAATGTATGACGCAGGTTCGATCCGAGAGCATTTAACACGGGAGGTGATATGCGCTACTTCTAGGAATAAACAATTCTTTTAATCCCTAGCTCTATACATTTTTTGAACGTCTCTTTTACATCATGCAGAGAGCGGGTCAGAATAGTTGCTCCTTTAAGGTTTCTAACCATAGTTTTATTCCATGCCACCTGCTCACTTCAACCCTTTTTAGTGTCTAACTGCTGGGCACGGGTCTTCTCTCAACTATCTTACGAGTTTAGAGAGTTTAGGCCTTAATCCACACACGCTGGTCAAGTGCGGGTTGGTGGATGTCACATGTCTTGAATGGTTAGTTCTTAGACATGCCGGTTTCCTCACGATGTTTATAAGCACTACCTGCTCACCGATAATCATTCGTAATCACGAGTGAATCTGTATACTGGGCTGGCGCGTTCCATCGTGGTCTGTGTCATGCTTAACATCAGGCAAGCTGTGGTCAAGCGCAGGCCTACTTCAGAATAAAAAATAAAAAAATTGTTTCCGACTATGCTATGGCTACGTAAAAGTTTAAGCGTCTTTACAAATGCACACGTAAATAAAAGCTACACACAAACACAAAACATGAACAGTTTATGTATACAAACTGTTCATGTACCTTTCAGAGGGGAACGTGCGCCCTACCAGCTCCCTGTAAAATTTTGGAACAGAGGATCTTAGAGAGATCCCAGCTCACACATCTTAGTCTAATAATAATAATAACTAAATAATAAATATTCTGGGACATTAACACACACGGTCATCTGGTCTCAATCTAAGCAGAGCTTGTGTTATGGAAACCAGATAACTGGTATATACTATACATATAATACTTTTCTTTTGTAAATGTATACTTATAATAGATATTTACACCCAGTCTCGACACAAACACAAATGTTCATCTCTAATGTTTGCCTCGTGTGGGAATCGAACCCACGACCTGCGGCGTGAAAAGCAAGTATCTTAGCGACCACGCCACCGAATTATAATCATGTTTAAGAACTAACCTTTCGAGGACTTGTGACATCCACCAACCCACATTTGGCCAGCGTGTGTGGATTAAAGCCTATAAATCTCAACTTTTAAGATAGTTAAGAGAAAACTTAGGACACTTGTTCCCTGTAATGTTCCCTTTCAGTATACCTCACATAGAAAATACTAGAGGGTTAATAATTCGCAATAATTTATTCGAAAGGCTATGCTAATCATCGGTTGGAGTGCATTCGGGCGTTGTCGTGTATTTCCGTTGCTTTCACGTCACGCTGCGCGCGCGCAAGGTCACGAGAAATCAGAAAAGGATGCCATCGCCATGCTACACTTATTCTGCCTACCTAGCTACCTATTCTAGCTTTCTTGTGGTGACTTCCACCTTTCTTAAAATAGGTTTACGCTTGATCACAGCTTGTTTGATTATATTTTGCTAAATTACTTTTAACTGGGAATTATGTTTACTGGTAATTAACTGGTGGAAGGCTTCGGCCGTGGTTAGTGACTACCAATCAGACTAAGCCGCACCGCCAAGCGGCCTTGCCGTGTTCCGGTGCGATGTCTGGTGACACCATTTAAGAGGGTGGGTCGAAATTGTTGTCCCTTTATCATTTCACTGCCACCTTCACACCGAAAGTCATTTGTAATCACGAGTGAATCGGTACATTAGGCTGGCGCGTTCCATCGTGGGCTACTTCATTGCTTAACATCAGGTAAGTTGTAGTCAAGCGCCAGCCTATTCTAGAATAAATAAAATAATAACATTATGGATTATACATACCCCGAACCTAAATTTTTGAAGGTTGATATACAGGCTGATATTTTTTTGTTCCAGGAGCCTCGTTCCAACAACATCCTGTACCAGTTCCCCTTACACCGGATATCATATTGTGCGGATGACAAAGGTGTCAAAAAGTACTTCTCGTTCATCGCTAAAGGTGGCAGCACTGTTAACGGAGTCAATGGTACCAACACCAACGGGATTAACGAAGAAAAACATGAATGTTTTGTGTTTATTTCTACTAAACTTGCTTCGGAAATCACGCTTACTATTGGTCAGGCGTTCGATTTGGCTTACAGGTTAGTACAAAGTTAGTACACGTAAAACACGTTAGTACACGTTATTACTAGTTATTACACGTTAGTACACGTTAGTACACGTTAGTACACGTTAGTACACGTTAGTACACGTTAGTACACGTTAGTACAAGTTAGTACATGTTAGTAAAGGTTAGTGCAAAGTTAGTATTTACACCGTTATGCCCAAAATCAATAGTTCTCTAAAATCTACTTTTCTATAGTACGTTAGTTTCTAAGAACTTAGCGCCATCTTCCGGGCTGATTTGTGAATCTAAACTATCCAGGGCCCCACCCAAACGCTTGCAAATCGTTCAAATCGGTCCAGCCGTTTACGAGGGGTTAAGTGACATACACACGTACAATAGGATGATTTAAATGAAGATTTAAAGATTTAAACGACCGTAGCCATTAACAAAGTCGCAACTACATTTTGGCAATTTTCGGTTTATTGCCTTATATATCTATATCTATGACCTCCCTGTTTCAAAGTTGAAAATAAACGATATCATTGTTTTTATAGATTAACTGCCCCAGCGAACTTCGTACCGGGTAATTATTATTAAAAAAAAAAAATTGATCTCTTTTGAAGGCTGTATAAAGACTCCTTCTTTTGTGAGGGAGGATAAGTATAAAAAAAAAAATTAAGAGTGTACAACCCTTATCACTCAGAGGTTGTTCACTAAGAATTTTTTCCGTCTAGCCCCCTTTCACAACGCGCGATAAGGAACTTCGTTCCAAAAATATTAGTGGTATCCACCAATGTGTAATCCTTGTCACTGAAGGGTATAGAAAATAGATAGTAGCCGATTCTCAGACCTACTGAATATGCATAAAAAATTTCATAAGAATCGGTCAAGCCGTTTCGGTGGAGTACGGTAACAAACATTGTGACATGGAAATTTTCTGAAAAGTAACGACTCTGTAGTTCCGACATTCTTAATAGCTGCGGTCTTTTAATAAACCCTTACCTTAGAAATTGTCACTTTCCAAGCGTTTCCTTAACAAATGTATAATAATAATAATAATAATAATATAGTGGGACATTTACACACACGGCCATCTGATATCAAACTAAGCAGAGCTTGTACTATGGAAACCAGATAACTGGTAATATACTACATTTAATACTTTACTTTTGTAAATATACACTTAAATATAGATAATAACACCCAGACACAAATAAGACAAACAGACATATTTAAACAAAGTTTGTCTCGGGTGGAAATCGAACCTATAACCTGCAGCGTGAAAAGCAATTATCTTACCAACCACGCCACCGGCCCGTCAACATGTAGTTTACAATTATACAATCACTATAAATAATTTAGAATCGCGTGTAACTATTCTGATTAAGCATTCTTCAAGAGCGTTTTTACATAAGTTACTGTAACACTAGGAACTTATACATTCGTGTTTATTTGGTATCATAATACTAAACAGCTAAATGCGAAAGAATCTGTTAAATAGTATTGTCTTAGATTTACGCGAATATCACACATTGAAATAAAACTACTTTTTAACGGATTTTATCGCGGTTTATTTTAGATTTTAGATCCCGACGTTTCAAAGTCTTTTCAGACTTCATGTTCACGGGTGGACTGAGATATTTGACGTCCAAAAATATTAATCACAATTATTACTGACTACCTTCAAACATTAATATTTAAGTTGCGTTCCGATTTAAGCAAACTGAGCTCACAGTGTCTTGAATTCTGAGTTGATTTTGCTTGGGTTTTGGTACAAGTGTTCAAGAATCTGTTACAATCATAATTCATGCACTGAAAATTGTTCATCACATATAAATTGTCTGGACGGTGTCGGTAAGATACTTGCTTTTCAGGCTGGTCGTGGGAATAGGTAAAATATGATGTATAAAATTCTCGTGTCACAGTGTTAGCTACCATACTCCACCCAAACGGCTTGACTGATTTTTATGAAATTTTAAATGCATATTCAGTAGGTCTGAGAATCGGCTCCTATCAATTTTCCATACCCTTAAGTGACAAGGATTGAACATTGGTGGATACCACTAATATTTTTGGAACGAAGTTCCTTATCGCGCGTTGTGAAAGGGGGCTAGACGGAAAAAATTCTTACGAAAAGTAGTCACGACACTTTACTGAAATTTTTGTCAGTGTTTCTCTGTAGTTGCCAGTCATACACTACACGGTAGGAAAAGAAATTGGACTATTTTTATGTAGACTCGCGTCTCAAAAAAATAAAGCATATTTTCAACGCAACCCCTATGAGACTAACTAGGCCTAAACTAAGCTATATAATTATGTATTATTGTTTGTTTCCAGACGGTTCCTGAACGACAACGGCAAATACATTGAAATGCAGAAGATGCAACTGCAGAACAAGAAGTTAGAACTACAGATGAACGCTTATAAAACTCGTTTACAGGTAATATTATCTTTTAGAATTCCACTCGCTGGGACAGCTAGTATTTTTTAATATAGATAGATCTTGGTTGTTTAAAAAAAAGCAAATTATATGCCTATTTAAATAGCTAGCAAAGTGCTAATTGGACTCGAAGACAGCGGTTCCCATACCAAAACGATTAGGACGTAATGTCTATAGACCGACCGTTTAACTCGCGTATCGCCATCTAAGGTACAAAGTCATAAAACATTTATTAAATCTCAAAAGAACTATTTAACCACAGATAAAAGTAATGTAAGACTATTCGTCACTAATATCCATATCGCTTGAATCATCATCACTGTCTATGCAGCTTGAGGAGTCAGAATCTTGGCGATAGGCGATACGCGAGTTAAACGGTCGGCCTATAATAATGATACACAGATAAAATATTTTCTTTTTGGGTGCTGTACCTACGTGTGTGACTAAAGACAGCAATAAAGTGCGAGTAAAACGGGGTGATTAGTACTGCCATTTATTATTTGTTTTTTTTTTATTAGCGCGGGTTATACGAGTTTTATAGTCATTTATTTATATTTTGTCTTTCTTTGTGACCAGGCTTGTTCAATACAGAAACCAGGGGATTCATGTGCTTTACCAGTCCTATTACAACAATTAACAAGCTAATCAAGTAATTACTTTATTCCAGGAGCTGTCTAAAATAACATACAAAGAGGACCTGTCGTCATACTTGTCGCGCAACAAGCTGAGCGACATCACGGAGTTTAAGCCGCCGCCCGAGCTCGAGAAACAGATCACAGAGATGACGCTGCCACATTCCTTCGCTGCCAATGGCAACAAAACGCCAGAGTTAGGTGTGACACTTTTTTGTTATGTTAATTTATTGTTGACACTTTTCGGTTATGAGTAATTTTATTGTTAACACTTTTTGGTTTAATTGTTTATTTGTATAACACTTATTGTTATTATGACATTAGACATGACATTTAGTTATGAGCACAGACTATTAAGAACCCTGTCAGTTGTAACCTAAGCAAAAGAAATAACATGTTGTTTTTTTCTTCCATGGTTGTAACTTGTAACTCTTTTTATTATATCTTTATTGTGGCTTCTGCATTAATAATGCCACCATTATGCCATTACAAGTTTTTATATTGCAAAAAGATTTATAAGTTTCTTGATACCATTAATTTTCACACACTATCGTAAAAAGTGATATCATACAATCAGACCTAAAATATATCAACAATAATATTTTCATAACCAAGATAATATTATTACTGACATAATGATTTATTTTCGTTGTGATGATACATTTAATTTTTTACACTTTTTAGTTACCTATATACGTACTATACTTTTTATTTATCTCACTTTTCAGCTCCGAACACTGACACTTCTATTATGAGTCGTTTTGTTACAACACTTTTTAGTTATACACACTTTTCTTAATATTATTGGTTGCTGTTGTTTTAGCGGTAGACGCGTTGTCCAACAACTCTACAGACACGTTCAACAGCAACGACCACAACTTGTTGTTGGCGACACCACCGCCACAACACAACGGGAAATCTAACTTCGGTTCCAAGTAAGTGTTTATTTTTTAATTTAGAAAACAGGCATAAAGATCATTATACGAGGCGTTCATAAATTAAATGGTCCTTCTATGAATTGCCAAGTATTTTTTACGGTTAACGTTTTAAAGATATGCAATAATTTATGTTGCCCAGATTTTAACCCAGATTATTAAAATAAATAAAATAAAATAAAATACCATTTATTTCGGACAAGCTACATCCATATAGTGTTAGTATAAAGAAAAGAAAAACAGATCTTATAACTATGTTAGTAAAATAAATTGAATTAAAACCATTATAAAACATTTATTTTGTTACTAGGATATTGTTCGAGATACATCTACGAACAATTCCCAGTAACAATGGAGAGTCGAATCTCCATGCTATGGTGTTCAGGATTGCTATTATGCTATTGCTATTATAATTTTGATATAAAGCAACATATTATGGTCTCTTAAACAGCTGTGCGCTGAATATATTTTTTTATTCTACAACTTACCTGATGTTAAGCAATGATGTAGTCTACGTTGGGACGCGCCAGCCCAATGTACCGATCTACTCGTGATTACGAATGATGACATTCGGTAAGAAGGGTGCAGTGAAATTAGGCTCCTTAAGGTTGAAACCATAAAGGAGCAACAATGTCGACCCACCCTCTTAAATGGTGTCACCAAACATCGCACCGGAACACGGCCAGGCCGCTTGGCGGTGCGGTTTTGTCTGATGGGTGGTCAACAACCACGGCCGAAGCCTACCACCAGTTAATTACCAGTAAACTATAATTACCAGTTACCAAAATTAGAGTTATATTAGAATGCGCATTCTACTCTATTAAACAGAAGATTTATACCGCTCAAGTTTCCGTGGTGGGCAATAAAAATGGTTTAAAACACTTGTGCTACTTGGCTAACCACGGCCAAAGCCTACCAACAGTATAAAGTCACCGTATTAGCACCACCCGGAGACCACGTGTAGGGATTCAGATCGAAGGTGCACTTCCAAGGAAGAAAGTGACTGAGCCCCAAAATGTAGTCGCAAGATATGAGTTAGGCGAGAGGGAGGCCGAGCTATGCTGTTTTTAGGTAGGTATCTGGTTCTAGTCGGGTTTATAAGCACTCAATTTCTCTATTCGCTTCAACCCTTTTTAGTGTCCTAATGCTGAGCACGGGTCTTCTCTCAACTATCTTACGAGTTGAGAGAGTTTAGACCATAATCCACACACGCTGGCCAAGTGCGGGTTGGTGGATTTCATATGTCCTCGAATGATAAGTTCTTAGATATTCCGGTTTCCTCACGATGTTTTCCTTCACGGATATTGATCAGCGGCGATGTAACAATTCACACAGAAATGTGTGGGCACTACTGGGAATCGTACCCGCGACCTTATATTTCAAAGGTGTGGCTGAGACCGCTGCGTCACAGCTAAGATACTTGCTTTTCACGCCGCAGGTAGTGGGTTCGATTCCCACCCGAGACAAACATTTGTTTAAATATGTCTGTTTATCTTGTGTCTGGGTGTAATTATCTATATTTAAGTATATATTTACAAACGAAAAGTATTATATGTAGTATATTACCAGTTATCTGGTTTCCATAGTACAAGCTCTGCTTAGTTTGGGATCAGATGACCGTGTGTGTTAACGTCCCACTATATTATTATTAATATACTTAACTGGTATTTAGAACTGTTTGTTTGTCTGTTCCAGTAAACTCATAAACGATCTGTCATCGTCTATGAACTCAACACCGAGGCAGCAGAACTTAGTGTTCGACGACTCCGACAGTGGTAAGTCTTTTTTTTCCGTAACTAGCGACCCGCCCCAGCTTCGCACGGGTGCAATGTGTTATACTTATAAACCTCCCTCTGGAATCACTCTATCTATTAAAAAAAACCGCATCAAAATCCGTTGCGTAGTTTTAAAGATCTAAGCATACATAGGGACATAGGGACAGAAAAAGCGACTTTGTTTTATACTATGTAGTGATAGGCTTGCGCCTGACCAAAACTTGCCTGTTGTTAAGCAATGATGCAGTCTACGATGTAACACACCCAGTAAATAGCACTTCACTCGTGACTTGAAAACAGGCAGATTATAGCTATCGGGAAACAGAGATGCCGGCAACGAATTCTACAACTTAGCAGTTCGCACAATAAAAGTACGAGCAAAGCGCTTTGTTTTTCAAAAACACATTAGTTGGTCCTGTGGAAATCTTTCTATTCGTGAAAGTCTTTTCTATTAGATTGAAAGTGAAGGGGAAAGAGAGTGCTCCTGTGTCCACTGCTGGACAAAAGCCTCCCCATAGCCTTCCAAGTATTGTAAAATGTGTACACTAAGCATTGCACACAATTACGATTTATTAACAGGTCGGTGGCGTGGTCGGTAAGATACTTGCTTTTCATGCCGCAGGTCGTGGGTTCGATTCCCACACGAGTCAGACATTTGTGTGATGAACACATCTGTTTGTCTCGAGTCTAGGTGTCAACCCTTTTTGTGTCCCACTGCTGGGCACGGGTCTCCTCTCAACTATCTTACGAGTTGAGAGAGTTTAGGCCTTAATCCACACACGCTGGCCAAGTGCGGGTTGGGGGTTGTCACATGTCCTCGAATGATTAGTTCTTGGACATGCCAGTTTCCTCACGATGTTTTCTTTCACCGATATTGAGCAGCGGCTATGTTAATGCTATACTTATTTTTGTTGCTATTTAAAACTTTTAGGCGTTACATAATATATTATTAAGTACGTGTGATATTACCCATTCCCTAAAGGGAAGCTGATGGGAATCGGCTTGTATGGACTCTGCCAACGGTACATTGTTTTGCTGACGGTCCAAACTGTCATTTCAAGTATAAGTCGCCATTTTCAATTTATTTCATTACTAGCTGACCCGGCAGACTTCGTACTGCCTCAATCTATAAATAATACACCTAAACTTTTTTTTTTAATATTTTTTTTTCTCACCTTTTAAACCTTCCCTAGACCTCCAAACAAACATTTCAACACCAAGATAGGATAAATCCGTTCAGCCGTTCTCGAGTTTTAGTGAGACTAACGAACAGCAATTGATTTTTATATATATAGAAGACTAGCGCGGGCTATGAAATTAAGTATGGGTATGTCACCTTTCACGGCTAAACCACTAAACGGATTTTGATCAAATTTTATTTAATTAATCTAATTAAAAAATAAAAATATTAATTAAAAATTAAAAATATTAATAATTAAATTAATGTTAAATTGTTTTCTATTATTTAGTTTACTTAATTTTTTATTTAATTTTTTTTTTTTAGTCTGAACTCTGGAGATACTAGAGGTATAGATAGGCTCCTTATTTATCCGACATGGCAATACGAGGTTCTTGTTATTGTGTAATGAATGTTTTGACCGTTTTGCATTATTTTTGCCTGACCCTGGTTCTGAATCCGGGACCACCTGGATTAAAGGTGATAAGTTTTTACCTAATTATTATTTATTTTCAGACTTTGATCCTCGCGCGTTCGAGTCGGAGGCTCCCAGTCGGTTTATATCTGATACAAACACACCAACACCCCCGCTTTGTGAGTATATATTGAAGAACTTCGAATTTGATAGTTAACATTGTAATAAACGTATGCCCTCGAAGGCTATAGGTCGACCGTTTAACTCGCGTATCGCCATCTGAGGTACAAAGTCATAAAACATTAATTAAATCTCATAGAGAACTATTTAACCACAGATAAAAGTAATGTAAGACTATTCGTCACTAATATCCATATCGCTTGAATCATCATCATCACTGTCTGTGCAGCTTGAGGAGTCAGAATCTTGGCGATAGGCGATACGCGAGTTAAACAGTCGGCCGATAGCCTACTCTATCTTTTGTTTGATTTATATTTTATATTTTTTTGTTACAGTGAAGCCCCCTCCAAAAACATCGAAACGTCAAACACCCCAACAATCCCCCCAACCCCAGCCCCAACCCATCAACGGCTCCGATCTCTTCGGCTCCACCCCATTCTCTACCCCACAACCAACAACATTCCCCAACACCACCAAACCCAACTACGACATCGCAGATTTTAATATTGGAACATCAGTGTTTAATAACTTCACAAACGGTTTGACTGGATACGATCCGTTTGACACACAAAAAGGCGGGAATATTTTCAACAATGGCGTCCAACATTTCAACGGATTTGGCAACTTGAGCGAGAAACAAACTGTTGAATTGGATAGTAGTTTTAATGGATTCCTAGACAAAACTATTTCGGAAATGAAGGTGAGTGTTTTTAATTACGGGCCGGTGGCGTGGTCGGTAAGATACTTGCTTTTCACGCCGTAGGTCGTGGGTTCGATTCCCACCCGAGACAAACATTAATGATGAACATTTGTGTTTGTGTCGAGTCTGGGTGTAAATATCTATTATAAGTATATATTTACAGAAGAAAAGTATTATATGTATAGTATATACCAGTTATCTGGTTTCTATAACACAAGCTCTGCTTAGCTTGGGACCAGATGACCGTGTGTGTTAATGTCCCAAAAATATTATTATTATTATTATTATTATCTAATACCTTTAAACGAGCAATTCTTGTATATATAATAATAATTGGAATCTCGGAATCGGCTCCAACGATTTTCATAAAATTTAGTATATAGGGGGTTTCGGGGGCGATAAATCGATCTAGATAAGAATCATTTTTAGAAAATGTCATTTAAAAAAAAATACCGAGCAAAGCTAATCCAGATATTTAATATTAGGAACAGCGCTGGCGCAGTAGTTTCGCCTCGCCTTTGAAATGTGACCTCGTGGGTTCGAGCCTACACATCTCGAGTGTAAATTGTTTTATCGCCGCTCAATATCCGTGAAAGAAAACAATAAGTAATCACTCGAGGACATGTGATATCCACCAACCCGCACTTGGCCAGCGTGTGTGAATTAAGGCCCCAGCTCTCAACTATATTATGAGTTGAGAGAGTTTAGGCCTTAATCAAAATACCGTGCTCAGCAGTGGGTCACTAAAAAGGGTTGAAATGAAGTCAATATCCACACGATAATTCTGAAACAGAGCCCACATTCAAGAGCCGGGTTTACACACTACCCCTGTCCAAAAAAAAAATAATTCGTTTTTTTTTGTTGATAGGATGGCTTCAGTCGAGGGCTCGCCTTTGGAAATGAAGATTTCTCAATAGAAAACTTTGATCCGCTTAAGAAAAATTGAAAGCCTGTATTTTTTATTAAATAAATAAAATAGCTAAATTATAAGTTAAACAAACCGTTATTTCAATCCACACAGCTTTAGTTTATACAAATGCAATGAAAATACTTTTTTAAAATGTATTTGTAGTTTAGAAATATTAAAATTTAGTTTTTAGGTACTGTGTGGGTTGGAACGACAGTTTCGAACATGTGTTGCCATGTTATTGGTTACAAAAATATTTTAACGTGATAATAGATTAGAAATTAAAAAAATTAAAACAATTTACATTAATTATTTTTTATCGAATTTAACCAGTAATATGACAAAACATTTTGTAAAATATTGATTAATTTTGATATAATGTACTATTTTTAAATTACGCGCGAAACGCTCAATGTCATTCCAAAGTGTCTAATATTAAAAAAAAAAAACTTTTTTTACTAAAATATTTCCGTAAATTGTAGACTTTTTTGGTAGAAATTATGACTAAAAATATTTATAGATGTTTAAGACCAAATTGTATGTAAATCTAAATTAGATTTGAAGATGGCCTCATCAATTCTGTGATAATTTTTTCAACTGAGGTTCTTCAAATTATGTACAAATGTGTCCAAATTCGACTGAATTAAAAAATTGGAAGAATTTAACAGATAATATTATAATAATAAACTAACTCTTTACTCAGAATTTGGTTACTTTGATAAATAAAGTTAACTAAAGTTTAAAAACATTAACATAACATATTTGCGTGTTGTGGGGCGCCATGAGCATATCGGTTTCATACATCAGGTGTGTTTAGAAATATATGTATTTAAATTTTGTACGTTACGTCACGAAGACACAAGATTTAAATGTGTTTCAATTTTCTAAATAAATGTAGGAAACTGAAATGCTCATGGCTCGCCTTAATACGCCACGACACGCAATTTGTTCCCGCCAAAAACTGAATTAGAATAAAATGAAGGCATCCAAAAAAGAATAATAAACCTTTTTAGTTTTTATACTTTTTAAACTTGCCAATAAGAATTTTCTACCAGTATTTTTTTTTGAACTATTTATGATCAAAGTGGCCAGTTCTAAATGTCAAACCTCCTTTTGGCTTCGTCAGTTAAAATTCGAATGACATTGTAGCTAGTTGGACCAACATTCCATGAACGCCTAATAAACTATTTTTACTAATGCTATGCAATTCACTAAGTAACTACAACGTTGACACATCCTTAACCACGCCAACAGCGACGTCGATGCGATAAAGTTGAATGAAAACTCGCTGACAATCGACAAAAAAAAATCGGCGCTGACAATAATAATATAGGTAGGTAATTATAGAAAATGTATGATCATTGAATGTTGCTAAGAAAGTATGTTTAGGTCGTAGCAGATTTTTCTACAGTCTCTGCCTACCACTATGAAAAAAAGGTTTCGAAGGAACAGCAGAGGTGCAGTCTGCGAGGTCATGTGTTATTTGCACTCACGCATATAGATAATGTAAATGTATGTAGGGCTAGGGCACGACTCCTTTTTCTTGGTTTAAACTGTCTTATACTGCTTTTTGACAATCAGTCAGAGCGTCACGTAACTGATACAAGTGATAACTAATCACACACAAATGCAAAGCTCAGCTTACACCTCGCGGACTGTACTATAGAAACAGTGCTCCGTTACACTATTATGACGCAAATTTCGATCATATTATTGAATTCTGATGTTAATTCATTATATCTACTTCTGGCGTTGACTGTTAAGGTTGTGTGTTCGATGCGTCATCGTTGCGCTGTCTTACTGAATTGTCTGATAATAAATAAATAAAATATTATAATTAAATGTATATAATAGTTTGAGAACTGTTGTATCGATGTCATTAGTGGAATATTTGTTAGTATTGTATACAATAATGTTATTTAAGGCCAAAAGATATACATAATTGTGTATTTTTAATAATAAATTTATATTTATAATAGTTTCTTTTTATTTATTATCCTTAGGCTTTCCGCTCACTGGCACATGATAATAATAATCCGTCCTACAGGCCAACCGTTTAACTCGCGTATCGCCTATCGCCAAGATTCTGACTCCTCAAGCTGCACAGACAGTGATGATGATTCAAGCGATATGGATATAAGTGACGAATAATCTTACATTACTTTTATCTGTGGTTAAATAGTTCATTAAGAGATTTAATTAATGTTTTATGAATTAGTACCTTAGATGGCGATGCGCGAGTTAAACGGTCGGCCTATAGCCATTTTGCCGTCCATGGCGGCAAATCTAAGCTGACTAGCTAGGTAACCTGGAGATGCAATGTGTGTGTGCAAATAAGTGCACAGTCTATTCTAATTACTCTCAGAGTCCGGTGGGAGTTGTTGGAAGACACGACTGGTGTGAAATTGGGCGCAGGACTAACGGCTTAACGAGCTCCCCGTAGCACGGGTGAATCACACCACAAACTTGCTGGCTCCGGATTAGTGTCGAAAAATTGGCGCGTATATAGAAAAGCTACTTCAGTATATCTCCGCCGAACTAAATTAGCATTTTTTAACGAAGAACACGCAAATACTGCTGCAATTAGGGTTACCAGAGCGTATGCGTTTATATTCTCTTTGATTAGAGTCATCACTCGCGCATTGCCAACATTTATATCGATTCACTCGTAATTACGAATCATTTTTGGTGAGGTGGCAGTTGAATGGGACTCTTATCAGTTAGAAACAATAAATATTTTTATTTAATTTGCCTTTTATGAAAACTAAATATAAAATTATAGAAATATCTTTAAATATTCGATAATAACATGTATACAATGTGATTGTGTCATTAGTTCGTAATAATGACGCTAGATGTAGCTTTTTACTAAAACCCTTAATTCCAAACTTTATCACTAGATGTCGTTGCATAAATGACGTCACAATATTAAAAGTCGCAATCACTATTTTCTGAAAACCAATGACTTCAATCGATTGACACGAAAATGTTAAGACCTTACTTCATAGGATCATTTCTATAGTAAGCTCTTCACGAGACTTTCACACTATGTGAGTCCTCACGAGTCACGTTGATGAGATGTGGCGCGGCACCCTGAGCGTGAGATGGGCGGTGGTAGTCTACCATCAGCCTTCGATGATCGTTCACCCACCTTTTCGGAGGTGGGAGTGGGGTGTTGTCGCTGTCTGAGTGGCTTTTTTTAACAATATTTACTTTTACTTTACTGACTACCATTGTTACCGAATATACATGAATCAATTAGCTCGTCCCGACCATTTTATACAATTCAAAATCGATTCAATTCAACCTAATTCAAGTAGGTAAATATTTTATAGTATAAGTTTTCAAGCGATGATAAAAAATGCCGATCGAGCGAGTGACGGTGAGGGCCATCGAGGAGCCACATTAAAAGTATTGTATAATCTTGAATATAAACAGTATGGGGCTCAGATTTTTTGTAGACACTGTACACACTTGCTACTAAATGATACAAAATTTTCAAAATGATACATGAAATACTTTCCGTGTTTTCAGGTGGCTCCTCAGTTCAGATGTTTGGATTGAGGAGCTACATTCACATTGATATAACTTTAGACATATTTTACTACCAGCATTCGACCTACAAAATTATTTACTTCCCTACTAAATAAGGGTGCGAGCTTCCTTCTTAAATCTGAAGTGGCTCCTCAATCCTTACGGACATCCAGAATAAACTCAAAAATCCGAATCGAAAACCTCTTCCTGTCTCGGTTCAATATATCACATTTTCGCCAGCGACTAACATACTGTTTAAAATTGTTTGTATCATAAATTCTTGAACGATATAAATCGTTTAGTAAATCGTATTGTATCCAAGATCAAGTTTTTCGTTCTATTTCAATAACTACTAAGAATTAAGGTTTGGAAATTGGAATTGAGTGGACTCAGAACGAAGTTAAGTAAGATAAAAAGTAGCGGTCTCGCAGTGTTGCCAGATCTCCTGATTTATCAGGAGATTTCCTGATTTGCGTGAGATTCTCCTGATCTACTGATTTTAGTGTAAAATCTCCTGATATCTGTGTCATAAAATATAATCATAGGTACGTCTATAGAGTAAATAACGTATGAGATCTACCTACTAATTTTCAATAGAATAGATTTTCTTTACGGAGTAAACACTAAATGAAATTCTCTAATCGAATTCAGGTAGGTGTAATTACAAAAAACGTGTTATTGCAATGCATACTGTATCTATCTATCTAAGGCCTAAACTCTTTTAACTCGTAAAATGGTTGAGAGAAGACTCGTGCCCAGCTGTGGAACACTAAAAAAGGGTTGAAGTGATATTAAAGTCTATTTCTTGGACATTGCGGTTAAAAAAATACACAAAGAAATAAATCATTTAACTTGATAGGAATTACTAAAAAATAAAAAAATCTTAATTTTACTATTTAAATCACTTAACTATACTATTGCGGTACCATTTGATATGTTATAACATATTATTATATTTAAATTTTGCATGTAATAGATGTCGTTTAGTTTTTTGTTTGCAGCAACTGGAGATAAAGGACGTTTTACTATTATCTAGATTTAAATATAGTACCGCAGTGACAAGACTATTTTAACAAATTAATTTAATATAGGCCAAATTGAGAAATAAATTGAACACCAGTTATTGCAGAAACTAGGACTAAAATTGTATTGAAATATAAAAATTGATTTAATTTATAAAAACAAAGCTAAAAAGTCAAATGTATGAAAAGTATTAGTTATTGATTATGAATATCGTAAAAGTAAATAAATATTTGATTCATTTCCTGATTTTTCAGGTCAATCTCCTGATTTTTTTCTATTATTTCCTGAATTTTGAAATTTTGATCTGGCAACACTGCCGGGTCTCGCTCTAATATTGACATTCATGTTTTATTCGTGGGCTTCAATTGTCAATGTCAGTGTCAAAAAACAAATTATTTTTAAGACAACTGCATACGTGATAAGGGCGCGACACGGGAAATTATTCGTACTATGCGTTTCAAATAAGAATAGGACTGGACTCGCGGCTAACTTCATACCAAAAACCATGCAAAAATAGCGTCAGCACAAATTAACAAACCACAGACAATAATATTTTTTTAAATGTATGGAAAAGTAATTTAAGTAGAAAAAATTACTTAGGTATGTAGCTACATTCAGCTACATACCTAAGTCAATTTACGCGCTATGATGGGACAAACTTATGCACAAATACATAAACAAGTATATAAACACACGTTTTAACTTTAACACCGCTTTTTTTCTTCCGAAGTTAATAAAATATGTTCGTACCTAAATATTTGACTCCGAAATTCCAATTTCACTAGAACGGTAATAAGGTATACGCATTAAAAATTTTATTCATCTAAATGTTATTATTATATCAAACAAATATTTTTGCCCACCGTACTGAAAAATGTGAAGTTGTTGCGCATTCCGGTCCAAGATGGCGGATTTCCAGTCCTATTTTTATTTGAAATGCATAGTACAGTGTGAAACTTTTCCAGTCGTGCTACTAAAATATACTCCGCCCGCGGCTTAGCCGGCTCGTATGTCGGTTATCGCGCTAAAACATTAACCAACCTCATTTAGCGCAGAAACTAACCTATGTCTTTCCCCGGGTCTCAAACTATCTCCATACCAAACTTCATCCAAATCGGTTAGATAGTTATGGCGTAAAAGCGTGACAGACAGGCAGATTACATTTGCATTTATAATATTAGTAACGGTTTCCCGTCCCGTTTCGCACGAAAGTACCGATTTAATCTCGCCCATCCCATCATGTGTGTAACGCCCTTTATCCATTCAATTTCTACGGACGGAATTTAATCGTCGATTTCACCGCTTCGTTTACTAAACAATTGAAATGAAAATACTTATTTATTAACGTGTTTATCCTTTTAGTGGAGATTGTGGCGGTCTAAACTTAGTTTTTAAACACTCCTGTATCAGTATTAGCAACGAAAGATCTGTATATTAAGTAAAAATGGTTGATTTAAGTGGTGGTTCTGAAGGTCCGTTAGAACATGCATTTTCTAACAGTGTATTCATTATTCCTGGGATTATTGTCGTCAGTTTATCAGGTAATTACGTTTTTTAATCATATATCCGCTAAAAACTACGTGTTCCATTTTTAATTGGTGTTTTAAACCTATTGTTGAAGTGCGTATATGACTACAAAAAATTGTTTACACTACCAAACAAACTTGCTTTTTAAGATAATAGCAGTTACCATAGGCCGCTAATATGAACAGATTCTAAGGTATATAAGTTGGTTTCCAGCCGCCAAAGGCTAGTGAATATGGAATATTTATATTCTGTTAACGCATAAGATTTAATTTGTTAGTTTGGAGCGGGCTGTTTTCCGCAACTCGACGTCCTGTAAGTGCGCCTATTTTACGTGATGGGGCTGGTGACGCTATTGCCAGCCCAGCTTCAGGAGGAAACCGAGGGTCTGCTAAACCCTTTATATTGCCGACAGCTTCCTGGAGTGACCTCGGCAATGCATAAGATTTAGAGAAAACCCATGCTCAGAAGTGAGATATTGAAAGATTGTAATATACCTACCTAGTCTGGTATATCAGGATAAGACATAAAAATAATTGGATTAGTTAACCGATCCATTGCCGCTGTTATTTTAATGAATTATTACCACAGACCATGAAGTTACTTTGATTGACTTTAACATGTTGATGGAAAAAAACTATTTTAGAACAGATTTTATCAAATTTTTTTTATTTCAATGTGTGATATTCGTGTAAATTTGTAGTTTTTTTTTTCATTTAGGCTATACTGCCCCACAGCTGGGCAAAGGCCTTCCCCAATGTCTTCCATCTTGTCCTGTCTCCGGCAACCTCAGGCCACTCCATATCAAATACATCCAGATCATCCTGCCATCTTTTTCTCAGTCTGCCACAGTGACATGTACAGTCCTTGTGGCACCCAGTGAGTGGCTATTCGGGCCCATCCCCAGCGTTAGCAACTTGAAGTGGACTGACTATCGTACCAGGGGCGTAAAATTATCGTACATGGATCGAAAATAATCGAAATTATCGTATTTTTAGGATAATGTCTATTATAGATAAATAAATCATACAAATTGTAATATTGATATGCATGCAAGTACTTTATTTTTTATCTTTTTTAAACCAACGCTGTCAAATAAAAAAAAAATCAACAGAATACTGAAACCCAAATGTTTTACACGTGGTACAGAGTTGACTGCTCGTACTATCTACTTTGCATATAGGACTCACTCATTCTTCATTGCAAAGATAAAAAATAATTAATAGGTTAGTAAGTTATAAAAAATATACAGCCACTGAAAAAATGTATTTGATAAATATACCTACTTGCCAATGATAACAATCACTCCGAGTGTGTAATCAAAATTTTGCTGCTCTAGAAAATTACTTTACAGTATCGGCAGTGGTGAAACTTAGCAGAGCGGATCGTAAGAACCAATAGGAATAGAGAACTTGTATTTCCCGGTATTTTCCCAAGATTTTATTGGACAAAATAAAATCATGCTACTGCGATTTAGACTATCAGCGCATGAGTGAAATAATATAAATTCTCAAATTTTGCATCATGATAGAAATTATCGTACAATCGGCGTACGATAATAATATGCTATCGTACATCGTACGTAGGCACAAAATTATCGTATGTGTACGATAATTATCGTACGGTTCCGAACGCTGCCCATCCCTCTGGCTGATTGAATGGCCAGCCTAGTCCTACTAATTAATTTTAGTTTAGTGATATTAAATTTGTTAAAAAAATTTTTTAATTACTCCTGACCTGAATTTTATAGAGTACTAAAACTAGTATACAACAAAAATTTTTTTTTCTGGAAATACGTACATTTTTATAAATAAAGTAAGGCGTGTTACACTCTTTATAATTCGAGAACAGCTGAACGATTTGCCTGAAAATTGATAAGTAGTAAGTTTAGAAGCAGGAAACGGAATTAGAATACTTTTTATCCTGGTGCATATCAGTGAGGCGTGACAATGTTTTTGGGGAGTCATTCGTCATGAATCAGTTAATTGCCCTGCCCCTGCAGGGGTAGAAGTATATATCAATTACATTTTGATATATTTTTTAAGTCTGGTATGTTACTTTATAATTAAAATATAATTTGTATGTTTGGCCTTGAGTCATGCCACTGCTCAATATCGGTACAGGAAGACATCTCTAGGAAACTGCCATGTCATGTCATATAACTAAACTTTAGATCCACCAGCCTGCACTTGACTATAGGCCGACCGTTTAACTCGCATGTTGCCTATCGCCAAGATTCTGACTCTTCAAGCTGCACAGACAGTGATGATAATTCAAATAGAATAGTCTTACATTACTTTTATCTGTGGTTAAATAGTTCTCTATGAGATTTAATTAATGTTTTATGACTTTGTACCTCAGATGGCGATACACGAGTTAAACGGTCGGCCTATAGTGTGTGTGGATAATGGCCTAGGGCCTAGACTCAATATAGTTGAGAGAAGACCCTTGCGCTGTAGTGGGACACTTACAGTCCTTATAAGAAGTTCTTTTGCCTTACACACTAAAGTAGTCTTTAATGGTATGGTAGGTAAATGCATATGTAGGTGTGGAGTAATATTATAAATCTATGGAGTCCGTGCCTCAGAGAGCATGGTAAGCCATCAGTCCAGGATGTCACTAGATTTATGAGAATGGTAGTCGGGAGCCTAATTTTACCTGACACCTGATCTCATCTCTGGTATTGGTTCCCAACAGATTCGTGCTTTGTTGGCAGTCGCTCAATTCTGGTAGTTAACTACAACAGCCGACCCCAATACAAATGGAAAAAAGGCAAGGCAGATGATGATCTTACGGATTAACTGATGCAAGTTTAATCCTCGTTTATTTGTGAGTCAGGTGTTGATTGATTGATTTAAGGTGCGAGTTTGTAGCTGGCTGTGAACAGCAGCAGCAGAAATACTGGTAATGCGACTGATCGCTGGCTGTTGAAGGTAGTTAGTTTGGAGCAGGCTTAGGGCCGAAACACATAACCGCGTTGCGGCGCCGCACCGCAAGAATCGCGGCAGTGCCGCCCGCCTCTACATAGAACAAAATGTACTTGCACTACGAGCGTTGCGTTGCGGTACGTTGCCTCTCGGCTCTTATTTACCGCATCTCAAACTCGCCGATTATGCGTAATTGGACTGGCGCTTCTATTACCAGCCCAGTTTCCGGAGAAATCCTAGCAGACTCTTTAAGTTGCCGACGGCTTCCTGGAGAGACCTCAGCGATCCGAGGTGTTCCGTTCTGTATATCCCCTGGATAGCAGGTGACCACGTGGGTGGTAGTTCCTTCCTCGTCCAGACAGAAGGGTTGTCTGTGGCACCTATGGTGAAGAGATGCTTATTTAGTAAGGCATGACCAGTTATAATGCCAGTGATTAGACATTTCTGTGGCCTGTTGAAGGTATTTCATAGAAATACATTTTTTTTTTATCGGCAATTGAGTCGTTTTCGACTATTCTGCCCATGTCAAGTTTGAGGGGGCAGTTTTACTTCGTGGTAAATGTTAGTATCTTGTAAAGACGAGACAAAGTTAGTAGACAAGTAATAAAATACATAGAAATACATATAAAATAGTATGTCACAGTGTTATGTCATCTGCTGACCGCTATCTGCAGTCGGCTATTTTTTTTTTGCTGATGACCTTACCCAATTAGCCGGAAGGGCCTCTATTGGTTCACCGGACTTTTTCGGAGAGCCGTCCGAGGACGGTCGAACCGATTGCAGTCGGCTACGGACTTGCAGCTTTAAATAGGTGCAATTTATATTCATTTCACAAGATATGCTACTTGATAAAGGAACCGTGCATTCAACTTTGAAATGAAATGAAAATATGCTTTATTTTTTTTGAGACGCGAGTCTACTTAAAAATAGTCCAATTTCTTTTTCTACCGTGCAGTGAATGACTGGCAAAAGCTCAGTAGGCTTTTTTCTTTTTTAAATGAAGTAGTTATTTCTATTACATTTTGTTTCATTATTGTGTTGAATTACAGCGACTTCAGTCCAAGCGTTTTTATTGTTAGGTAGTCTGCATCTATTATAAATGTGGAAGTTTGTGGGCTTTTTTGTTAAATTTAGTACAGAGGTAGATTATAGTCTGAAATAGCACATAGGCTAGTAATTATCCTAATACCACGCAGGCGAAGGACGGAGGGAAGTATCTTATAAATGTAACTTTGCATGCTTCTATAACAATTTAAATAATTTAAAGACCGAATTTGGATACACGGTTATAGTTTTCATCACAAACTTTTTCATTTACACAGCCGGTGTGACTGGTTATTACCATTGGCGTTAACTTATGTATTTAGCTGTATTTTCTTTATATTGATATCTATTATTAATTTTAAGATAACACGATTGTTTATGTGGTACAATTTATAAGCAGAAGCAGTTTTAGTTTGAAGATATTTATTGTTATTATGACATGATAAGTCACTTAATTGAGCAGCGGTGGCGCAGCGGTACGGGCCTCGCCGTAGAAAAATTAGGTCGCGGGTTCGAATCCTGGTCGTGCTCACACATCTTTGTGAGAATTGTTTCATCTCCGCTGCTCAATAACGGTGAAGGAAAACGTCGTGAGGAAACCGGCATGTCTAAGAACTAATCATTCGAGGACATGTGACATCCACCAACCCGCACTTGGCCAGCGTGTGTCAACTCGTAAGATAGTTTAGAGAGGACCCGTGTCCAGCAGTGGGACACTAATAAGGGTTGAAGTGAAGTCATTTAATTTAGATTGTACTTACAACAGTAGGTACTTACTTACATACACTGTGAGAATGACATCCATTTAATTATTTTGAAGTCAAAGTACTGTACTGATACATAATATTATACATATTTCATTTATTATTATTTATTATAATATTACTGTACCTAACTAATATCTTAATATTTTATTAAAAAAATTATCCTAATATTGCATTGTAGAATTATTGTGTTACTGTAACCATAACAATTTAAAATTGTAATCGCCTCTCTAAAATTGTTCACGTCTATTTTGCTGCGCCCGACAGGGTCCATAATGATCAAATCCAATGTAATTTACCATCTATGTACACATTATGGAAATGCAATAAATGATTGAGTATTGAGTATTGAATGTGGAAATTGCTGAAAATCAATGCGGTGGGTCGCTTCTGGTACTTACAGCGTTTACTGAACAATGTCCACGTTTAACACTGATGGATCACACTCACACTGTTTACTTTTATTTTTAATTTAATTGTGTGGGCGTCAAATAATTTTTTCGTCTTTCTCCAAAAAAAAAAGTATATTTACCCGATGTGGGTATTACAATTTGAAGTTGTTTGCAAGTTACCCGCACACTGCGTTTCATCTAGTAAGTGTCGCTTGCATACTTAGATAAGGCTATGGTCAAAGTTAAAGGAGGTATAGTGATTTAATGTTAGGTACCTACATTTTGTTACTACATATAAATGTCTTATCTAACCTTACTATTGTAAGATTTTTCGCTTTGTTGGAACCTGACTGGAGTGGTACCGTCTACCTTACAGAATACTCGCGGTGTAATAACTTCTATAGGTTAGTTCGTTCCTGGGTGAGAGTAGGTACACACCAACTCAAAACTTGAATAGTTTATACATACAAACTATTCATGTACCTTGGCAGAAGGGAACGCGCGCAATATCAGTTCCTTGTTCCAGTATGGCTCGGGTGCGAATCGAACCCACGACTTGCTTCACTTTTCTGTCTTTCTTGTACACTCGGCACACATCAAACTATACAAAACCAATATAAGCTGAGCTTGACCGTTGAACATAAATCCTATACAATGCGAGACCAGATTATACTGGAAATGTATATCTGGTTGTGTAGCCGTGTGTGCTGTGCTATTTAATTTCCTTCAGTGTGCTGTTGTTGTGCATTATAACATTCTGTGATTTGTGATAATATCGATACTAATATTATAAATGCGAAAGTAACTGTCTGTCACGCTTTCACGCCAAAACTACTGAATCGATTTGGATGAAATTTGGTATGGAGATAGTTTGAGACCTGGGGAAGGACATAGAATAGTTTTTATCCGACTGCGCAATCTCGCTCATACTTACTTGCTAATATTATATATACGAAAGTTTGTATAAATGTGTGTAGGTGTGAATGTTTGTTACTCTTTCACCCAAAAACTTCCCTACAGATTTGGATGAGATTTGGCGCAGAGATAAATTATAATCTGTTGAAGCTGCGGGTGGAAGTATAAAAATAATATTGAAACAAAAACTGCCAGTGTATTTAGCGGATCGCTACCTCTTATGCCTCGCCCCACGATCGTTCCAACGTGTCGTCCACGCTTCGATAATAAATCGCGATAACTCATTCGAGTTTAAACCATCAAAATGGATAGTTTGGACCCAGCAACATTAGCCAAGTTAAAAGAAGTTGTGGAACAAAATGGCGGCGAACTACCTTCACGAAAAGTAATGTTAGATTTAGTAGAAACATTAGATCTGGCTGAAGATGCAAAGGAAAATTTGAGAATGATTTTCACCGGTGATGTGCCGAAGGTTTTTGGAGGGTATTTTGGCGGTTCACTCTTAGCTTTGGCGTTCATCTTGATTGTATTTATGTTACTATGTGAGTGATATTTTGTTTATTTAATTTTTGGAATAACTGTACAGAATGAAAACTTCCTAAAGAAATAAAAAAAAATATAGGGTTGTCACTCGGATGTCGGAAATAAGTATACTCAAGTGCGCATTTCCCACAAACTATTGTTTTCGTCTTAAATATATTACCGATTTAACCCCGACTTCAAATAACAGATGTAAATATTTTTATCGACTAATTAGAAGGCGGATATGTTTTTCTTTGATAAAAATTACACATATCTATGTGTACTCGTAACTCGTAAAACTTGACTTATAGCACACCTCTAAAACTTCGTGTCGCTCGTATCGCTGCCAGCCAGCACCTGTTAACTTAGATCGCGCGCTGAGCTAGATCTAACTGGTTTGGCCTCGAGCGGGCGTGCGTCAGTGACATCACACGCACACGTAGTTGCGCGTGTAGTGGTGAAGTCTCTCACAGCGTTTGTATGAAGTTTTCATTCGGTACAGTTATCAATTCATATACCCCGGGTACGTATAGATGCTATATAGCCTTTTGATAATCTGTGCCTGTGATCTGTGCCCGTATTAAGAGTTTACTATCCTGACTAGTGAAACTATACTTTTTGTATGACCTATTTTATTTACACAAAGTTGCCGCTTCAGGCACTGTATCTATCTGAAATTATACAATAAGACTATAATCTCATGATAATGATAGTGGTCACATTAAAATTCGAAATATAAAAATCGTTTAATGGATTTTGTCTCTTTCTTACTAGTATAAATGTCAAGATGACAGACAAAGACGAAACGAATTATAAACCCTTTTTAACTATTAAAAGACATTAAATGGGTTTGGGGGTTCGTGTAGTGTGGGGGTTCATGTGTTTCTAAGTTTTCTATGCTTGCTATCGAATGAAGGAAACTTCTGCACTTATCTATGAAAAACTATAATATTAAGTATATTATTATTTTTGTATAGGAGTTAGCGCGCCTAGCGAATAGTATAAGTAACTACTAACTACAGTGTTCGGAATGATAAGCTACTTTTATCCTATCATTACGCGGGCGGAGCAGCATGCGAAAGCTTGTAGTTTAATATAGATGTTTAAAAACAAGTTATTAAGTCAAAATGACAGATAGTGGCACTTTAGTCTCTGTTTACCTATTAAAAAAGGTTCATAGAGTGAAGGTCAAAAGAAATATTAAAAATAATTCTTTTTGCAACAAAAAAAAGACTTCAAACTTAGGTAACAGGTCGCAGGCGCTTAGCGTAAACAATGACTCTTCTATAATGTACATAGCTCGAAAAGTACATGTCAGACTAGATCAAATAGAACACGAGAAGCACCAGCTTTCAAACAGAAAAAGAATCGTAGAAATCAGATATCGTGTAGCAAATATATAACAAAAAAACATACAGTTGAAATGAGAACCGTATTTTTTTGTAGTAGGTTGAAAACGAAATTATCTCGAGACTTACAATAATCGTAAAGCCAGCATTTAGGTCACATGTTATCGACCATATGTCTTATAATTGTGATAATAGTGTGATATTTTATCGCAACTTTGTATAAATATCGATAATATTAGCGGCTAGGTTAGCCTGTATGCTCAGGCGCCCCCCATATTGGGCGTACGCGTTCTTCAAGCGTAGGTATGTATATATATTGATCGTATTAAATGTATTGCCTACTTGCACTTGCCCGGTGCATGCCTACTTCCGGTAGCCTGGCACCATGCACCCGTAAAAATTCACTGGGGGAGGGTTCCGTTTCGGAACCCAACATAGGTACTGCTTATCGTGTGACCCTTTAACAATCATAATAATGTTCTCTCGTCAGAAAATGGTTGACGCAGCACTAGTAATGGATTAATTAGCATTCCCAATAATTGTTTGCATATGAAGGCTTTATTAGCATTTACAAATTAAATGTAGTTACTAAATTTTGTGGAGTATAAAGCGAATTCACCGGTACTATATCTCTTTGTATGAAGTAACCTTGACTGACATCGTTAGCGAGTGAAATTATTAGCTCTTTCATTCGCATATTTACGACAATCGTGTTCAGTATTATCAATTATTCTCATGTTTGCAACTACCTTAGCAATAGCGAGATTTAAGAATTCGCATGCTTATAAAATTTATGCGAAATAGCATTACCATCACTACAATTTATCAGAAACAACATAAACGTAGGCACGTAGGTAAAAGATAATAACTGTTAATTTTTTCCAATCTCTATAATACACGTATTACAATAATATCGATAAATCACTGTTTTACTGATAACTACACATGTAACGTAACTACCGAGTCTTCAAGTCGCGGTGAGTGAAATATTAATTATTTAATGCCAATTTATAGTAGGTTTCAGATTAGTTCCCCATATTACGGAATTTAACTTATATTTTGGCTTTTACTGCATTTACTGAAAATATCTAGTAATGTGGACTCTTTTTAGATCGGTTGGTTATGATGTTGCGATGGGATAAATTGAGGCGAAACTATTGCTACTAATTATGTAGCAGAAAAAAAAATCAATAGCATTTCTAGCTGTCAGGCGTCTCACGCGGATAGTGATGGCAGCACAGAGCACAACATTTTTTTATTATCTATAACTGTCAGAAAAGCAAATAGGTTTGCGATTGGCCAGAATTTACCTGACGTTCTGCGGTGATGTGTTTTTCGATGGAACGTGCGTGCTCAATATATCAAATCATTCGTGGTTATAAATGATTTTTGGTGAGTTGGCAATGGAACAAGACTCCATTATAATTAAAGCGTTCAGCGATCGATAAAATAAAATAAGTCTTCACTCTGTCCCATCGCAAATCTTGCACCGGGCTTGCTTTATTTTGTAAATTTTGTTACGAATATGAAACACTGAAAATTCGCTTACCTTTCGTTTAAATTGCTTTTAAAACATCAAACATGCGTGTCCACATCGAATTAGATTTATATTAACTGCATACGATGACAGAAAGCGTTCCTGTATTATTTAATTAGAAAATAACGTGAGTGAACACGGTGAACCGGAAAGGTATACCTTGCTTAAATTCTACGGTCTTTGAGCATACGCAATAGTCTATTGACGTTGCAATTTATTTAGTTTTTTTTTTTTATTTTGTTCAATTGTTCTATTTTCTGTAATGTATATCTTTATCTTTCTTTCTTTCTTTAATGTTACGTTTTATGTTTAACTTATTAATAAATCATTGCATATCCGACTCGGGTAGACTGTTGAAACGTAACTACAATACTTACACCAGTTATGTACACAGTTATGCAATAAACGTATCTTTATCTTTAGAAAAAGAAGAATAAACAACGCAAACTTTCAAAGGAACTGCCAATTGTCATTCATTTGTCACATCTTTTATTAGGTCAAAGAGATTTCAGAAAACAGCTATTAAAAGGCTTGAGCGATGCGAAAAATCGCATCAAAACATGTATAATGCTAATTAATTTCTGACTTCACGTAGTGATTAGTAATGACCTCAATTATGTCTGGTTTCAAGTATAGTATAGCCTTTTCGGTTCAGTAGGCTAATTCCGTAATTAAATAAGTTCAGTTGCAGTGTAGTTGCAGTTAAGTTTCAATCAAAACAGCCCTCTTCGTACTCTCGTAATTTTGACAGCCGCTGTCAGATACGCTCGCGGCAAGTACGGGTCACGCGAGCGCTTTAGATTCGATATGAGAGCTAAACAATTAGAAGAATATCATTTTGCACTAAGACGTAAACTTTATTGCAACTGCACCGCAACTTGTACGTCGCGTCAAGAAATTACGTGAATTACGGCACAGGTTGTTTAAGTACCAATAATAATGGTAAAGTACAAGACCGACAGCTTTACACTCACAATCAGTAACAACATTCATAAACAAACCTAATGAAACACTAATCTCAAATAGATAATGGCTGAACAAGAAACCCCAGACCTCAACATCGGGGCCGCCATTTCTGAAAAACTAACAGAATCTATACAAAACATGGATTTGATTAACGTACTCCAAAAAATGGTTGCTCAAACCCCAGAAGATGAGGAATCTGAAGAAATTCGAGATAAACTCCGTGGAGTTCTACAGCAGTTTAGGGATATGTCTGATGATGATAAAGTGAAGTTTGCGACGCAAATAAAAGAGGGGCTGGCAAGTAGACTGAACATGAAACTTCAAGACAGCGAAATGTTTGATCAAGTTCGTGAGGCGATAAGGAGCGCGGTGATGACCAAATTGTATTTCGTTGCGGCTGGGTTTGTGCTGCTCGTAATTTTATTGAGTAAGTTACAAAAGTAGTTATTTATAATAATAATAATCTTTATTATGGAAGAACATATTATAGTACACACATAATAATAATTTACAAAATCGTTTAGTGTACATAAAATTACATTAAAGTCTTGGGTGAGGTGGTATACTCAAGGATATAAATATACAATACAATTGTACACAGTATCGGTTCGACCGTCCTCGGACGGCTCACCGAAAAAGTCCGGTGAGCCAATAGAGGCCCTTCCGGCCGATTGGGTTAGGTCATCAGCAAAATAAAAAAAATGTACTCAGTAATTGTAGTGGTGCCGTAACTGTAGTGTACAACTAACAAAGCAAATAATTTAATAAGTGGGTAGGTGAGCATTTATCTATTTGCTGCGAACAAGATGCATAGTAATTCCGCTGTAGGGTGCGAGTCATAGTCTGTACCGGTCAAATCGTATGATCGTAAGGAATATATTTTTAACCCACACGCCGCAAAAACGACGAGAGTTTTATAAGTTTGACTTGTCTGTGTATGTCATGCGTGATGTTAATCCTGGCTCTCAGGAATAGTAGTGAGGCTTAATCCATTAAAAAAAGTAAAGGGAGCTGTAAATACTGGGTACTGCTCTTGCTTAACTTATGCTTACCCACTTTGTATTGATGTATTTTTACGAGGCTAGTGCACTAAAATTGCAAAACAAAAGACAAGAATATGTCTTTTGTTTTGCAATAATAAATTTATCTTAATACCTTGACCAAACAGTACAGTGGGTTTAGTGGAAGCAGGACACCCGATTAACGCTGTAGACAATTGTCTCGAATGCGACGTATGCCGAAAAAAATTGCGAATGTCGATTGAGAACTAATTTTTGTATTCTCAAAATGTAACTTTAGAGATAAGTCTATCACTCACGCACAATTGCAACGAGTAGTTTATAGCAACCGACATCATATATGTCGATTTCATAAGTTTTCCATCGATCGCCATTTTTTTAGACATAGGTATATGGACTCGAATTTCGATCGAACTCATTGACTGGGAATCGAAAATGTGTTATTTACTATCTTTTAGCACACGATATGAGCTTATTATATTACGAAGACCTTTATTGTGTCTTTAACCTGTGTCAAATAACCCTTTTTAGTGTCCCACTGCTGGGCACAGGTCTTCTCTCAACTGTCTTACGAGTTTAGAGTGTTTAGTCTAGTCCCAAATCCACACACGCTGGCTAAGTGCGAGTTGGTAGATGTCACATCCTTGAATGATTAGTGTCCTTCACTGATATTGAGCAGCGGCGTTGTTACAATTCACACAAAGATGTGTGGGCACGATTGGGAATCGAACCAGCGACCTTATAAATCTAGGATGAGGCCCGTACCGCTGCGCCACCGCTGCTCCTTATCCTGTGTGTCACATAAATTGTTTTGGTTTGATTCGTAGCGACGATATAGGCCGACTGTTTACTCGCGTATCGCCTATCGCCAAGATTTTGACTCTTCAAGCTGCACAGACAGTGATGATGATTCAAGCTACACTCAAGGGCACATTTAACCGGCCACCTACATTTTGTCGATTTCTTTAAAATTCTTTCGTAGTTTAATTAATTGTGTTATAATACAACATTGGGTGAATCTTTACGACACCAAATGAAAAATGTGTAACTTGTGAAGTGGTTTAATTAAGACAAAAAAATAAAAAAATGAAAATATGCAGTTTTCATCCCAAAGACAAAAATCAGTAAAATTGTAATTTAAGAAAAAGTATCCTCTAAATTATCGCACTAATAATGTGTATTTCCTCCTCTGGCCCTAATGACCTCCTGTAAGCGATTTGAAAGCCCGTCCATTATGTCTTGGATGTCGCTTTGTGGAATGTTCTCTTACTCCTCAACAGCTGCAACTTTTAGCTCACTGATGGCCGTAGGAGCGGGTGCACAACTCCGAATTCGTCTTTTCAGGGTGTCCCATACATGCTCTATCGGGTTCAGGTCAGTACTCCGAGCTGGCCATGGTAAACGCTGAATATTGACGGCATCCAAGTAATCCGTGACAAGTTTCGCGGTGTGTGCACGAGCGTTGTCGTGCATTAAAACAAAATTTTCGCCAATGAATGGCGCAAACAGCATCCCATGTGGTTCTAGGACTTCTGTCACATACCTGTGAGCATTAACGCTGCCTCTGTCGAAGACGACCAACTCTGTACGGGCGTCGTAACAAATACCACCCCACACCATTATCGAGCCTCCCTCGTTGCCCACTGTTTCAACCACAACACATTCAGCAAACCTTTTACCGCGGCGTCTATACACACGCTGGCGTCCTTCAGGACCTCGTAAACCGATTCTTGATTCATCGGAGAAGAGAACCGCCTTCCATTGTTCCGAAGTCCAATTTAAATGTTCTCAAGCAAATGCAAGTCGCGCTCTTCTGTGAGTTGCGGTCAGTTCTGGGACTCGAGCTGGTCGAAATGATCTCATATCCCTCTCTGCTAACCTTCTTCTTATTGTTCTTAGGCTCACACTTACACTTCGTACCTTAAACAAGCGGTTACGAGCCTCAGAAGCTGTTGTGAACCGATTTCGAAGAACGTTCGAGACGATGTAACGGTTATCTCTTTCTGAAGTACACCTTCTACGACCTTGCCCTGGCCTCCTTGTGTAGGAACCAGTCTCTTTGTAACGTCGGATAGCATCTTGAATAGTGGTTCGTGGATATCCAAGCATTCGTCCAATCCGATGCTAGCTGAACCCAGCGTCTGCAAGTGCCACAGCTCTGGCTGCTCCAGCTGCGTCCAGTGGCATTTTTTTTGGTGTAAATGAGATAACAGCCCTCCCACGCCTCGGTTTTATTCGAATAAATGGTAACGCAACGTTTTAAAACAAATGTATCCTTCACACAGAACGAGAGACGAGACTGACAAATTTCGACTAAACTGATTATTGTTAAATAAAAACCACAAAAGTAAACAAAAAGCGGGTATGATTGTTGTTTTTATTTCAGATATACCCACTTATGAAGTTACGCCTAGTAGTCAAAGCGTAAGTTAACATAAACAAACGATATGCAATTCGAGATGAGTGGACGGTTAAATGTGCCCCTGAGTGTATATGGATATTAGTGACGAATAGTCTTACATTACTTTTATCTGTTGTTAAATAGTTCTTTATGAGATTTAATTAATGTTTTATGACTTTGTACCTCAGATGGCGATACGCGAGTTAAACGATCGGTTTATAGTAAAATCGTAGTACGGGCACAGTATTAAGAGTTTTCTGTAGGTAGGTACTTGTTTAAGTATAGTGATTATATAATGTTAGTATATATAGTTATAGTTACATATAGTTTTCGCTAGAGACGCTGCGCTAAACGTACTTATTCATTAAAAATTAAATGTTATACCTGTACTTATACTTTGTCTCTTTCTCGCTAGTATAAATGTCAAGATGATAGACAAAGATAAACGAATTATAAACATATTTTAACTATAATGAGCTTATAAGATGTTAATGAATACGGGGGAAAGAATATAATTTGTCTTGATAGCAGGTATAGAATATTTTAGAGGCACTTGTCTGTGCGTGCGACTGTCTACCTAGACTATCGAAATTGCGCACAACCTTTATTGTGATTTTAGACACAAGTTTAATATTAGTGACGCTTATAGTACAGAATAAATACAATAGGTACTGCTTTCTCCTTTTAGGGTCCGATTTAGCGCTTTAGACATTTATCTCTAATAGACATATTATATAAAAACAAAATTGCGACGTCATTAGTTTTCAACGACATTCGCCATTGTTTTTCGACCTCGAGAGTATTGGAGTTCTGGGCGCAGCAAAGCGATAACGAAAAATCGACAAGAACAAAATGTATGGGATTGATATAAGATTGTCACGTGACATCTCGAAGGTGAACTTTCGTTACAGCATCGCTATGTTACTTTGTCTAAGGACAATGTAATATTGTTCCCTTGGATGTTTTCGCTATTTCGCTGGCAGTACCTAGTTGTTTTATAAAAATAAAATAAAAAATCTTTAGTGTCCTTTTTGTCCTTTTCTTTTTTTAGTTGAGAGAATTTAGGATTTAACACGTTAAACGTTCAGTGCCCCATATATGGGTCACTATGAACTAGCTCTACACGTCCGTGCCCCACATATGGGTCACTACGCAACGACCAGGTACCTACGCACTAAGGGAAATTTAGCAAAGGTAAGTACTTAGTGAGTTCGTAGTGAGAGTTTATCTCAGTGCAAGAGTCTCTGTTAAAGCTCCTAATAAAATGAAATAGCTAAGTATTTCCAGTAAAGTAATGTTTTATTTGTTTTTGGCAAAAATAATTCATTTATTATCATTTATTAAAAAAAGTCGTCTTTACGTTGAATTCCAAGCACATTTATTATTATTTACGTTTATAACAGCACATATAAATTGATTGAAGTTATTTGGGACGAACAAGGAAATGAAAACATTTTTATTGGGGACGTTTTAACGTGTTTGTACTCTGGCTAACTACACGTTGGTGGATGAGGCATCGGTCCGTCTGTACCATCAACAGGTACCTAAGCACTAGACGCCTCTTTGTTCAACTATTGTATTAAATTGTAATCGTCAAAAGTAGACGGGGTAGATCTAGTTCTTTACGTAATTTCTTGACGCGCCGATTAAGTTGCGGTGCAGTTGCAATCACGTTGCAATTAAGTTTACGTCTGAGTGCAAAATGGTATTCTTGTGATTGACATACAAATAACATACACGCTAAAATACTCGCGTGACGTGAACTTGACGCGAGCGTATCTGACAGCGGTTGTCAAAACTACAACAGTACGAAATGGGCTGTTTTGATCGAAGCTCTACTACAACTGCACTGCAACATTATTTAATTACGTGAATTAGCGAACTTGTTCTTGAACGAACCAATCTAATTAACTTGTCGGACAATATATAGGGGGGAAATATGTGTTAGGCGAGCGAGGGTCCAGGTCCAGGTCCAGTTATTTGGTCGGTGGTTCCTAAACAGTAGAACATCAGTTCACCGAAAAAGTCCGGTGAACCAATAAAGGCCCTTCCAGTGGATTAGGTGAGGTAATCCGCAAATAAAAACCAGTAGAACAGTGATGAGCAATGAGCGCACAGGCAACAGGCATGACCATGATAAATCATGCCGATGTTTTCACGATGTTTTCCGTCACCGATATTCCGAGCAGCGGTGATGAAACAATTCACTTAAAGATGTGTCGTAATAATATTTAACTAAAGCTTAGTTTAATCTTTTCGTACGAAAAGAATAATTTTATCTTTAAAAGATTAATTTCATGTTTTCGTATTCTTTAATTAGAAATTAATTTAATCTTTTCCGTATTATTTAATTAAAGATTAATTTTATCTTTTCAGTATTCTTCGGCTACAAGCTTTACAAGTCGATAAAAGATAAAGAAAAGAAACGGGAGGAGAAGAAAAAAGCAAAACAATTGAAGAAAAAGAAATAAATAAATGAAGTGCGTGTTGTGGGTAGGTGTTGTAATTGGAAAATTATATGTTTAGTACCTGAGTGACCGATTAGTTCGTTATTTTATTTATTAAATAGCATTTTTACAAGAAATTTTACTATTTAAACTTAATTTGATTTTAAAATATTTCGCTTTTAAATTTAAAACGTTAAATGAGTAGGTGTATATGTCCCATATTTTGGATATTTTTATCAGTAGTAAAGTGTGATACGTTTTATAGATTCAAATTTTTAGTGCTGAGGACTTTTGACATATACATAAATGTAACGCGTCTGTCTGCCGCGTGTGCGTAATTCCGTCACTTAGAGCATTTAATGGGTAATGGTTACGTCAAAATGCAGCACTTTAAGCATAGAAAAGTCGAAACTATAGGCCGACCGTTTAACTCGCGTATCGCCATCTGAGGTACAAAGTCATAAAACATTAATTAAATCTCATATAGAACTATTTAACCACAGATAATAGTAAGGTAAGACTATTCGTCACTAATATCCATATCGCTTGAATCATCATCACTGTCTGTGCAGCTTGAGGAGTCAGAATCTTGGCGATAGGCGATACGCGAGTTATAATTGAACAAATCTAAGTAGTACCTTTTGTTTTCTATTAAATTAGCTTTATAGAGGCGTAATTCACACTATTTTTATTAGCTTTCCTGTAAAATAATTGAATTATGAAGCTATTTTTATTTTAACATAACATAAACAATTTTCATACAAAAAATGAAATTCTAAATGTACTACGTTTAGAACTGACAAACGGTACTTCTTAGATTTGATGGACTGTAAACGGTCAGCCTATACCTAAATATGATAATAGAAAAATGTAAAAAATATGAAATATGATTTAAGGATTTAATTTTCCAATAACAACATAAAACGACTGATATAAAGATATTTAAGATTTAAAACTATTTATTATTTTGTGAAACAAGGGAATAAGTATACTTACGGTCTGTTTCACCTTCCACCTATTTTTGTTTAGGTAACAGTTAATCAGGTAAACTTTTTAACCCGATGCCAGCAAGCGCACAGCTGATACGGCTGCGCGAGGTGACAGTTGCATCAGTATCAGTAGTAAACATCTTTCGCGATGACTTAATTGTGTAGTACTAACTGGGACAACAAATCTTGATACAAACACAGTCTTAACTCTTTCTACTCATCCATAAGCGATAGAGATAGACAGAGCCTGTAACATGATTTCTTGTGAATGTTTCGTCAATGGAAACTAGGGGTAAGACATCAAAATAAAAAACACGTATTTATTAAATTTTGTATATGTTTATTTTCCCAAGTTTGCGCAAGGATTAATTTTTTTCCTATTGTAATAGTTATTTCCTAATAAACCTGTATGAGTACTACAGTTAGCGCGTAAGAAAGGTGGTTTCAATAACGTGCCGCTAGAGGCGTTGTAACTTTTTCCTTTAATTTGTTTACATGTGGTGCAAAAGTTGTAAACAGACATGGCCGACTTTTAACCAGAGACAATTTGATAGGGTTGGGTCATCGATCACGAATGAATGTGTTCGATTTTAGAATGAGTTTACAATTTATTATTGTGTCTATGATTGATTTAAAAAAACATTGCCCGCTTTATGTATCCATTAAGTGATCACTAATAGATTAAGACATTTAGATGTCGTTTTCGTTACAAGGTGCAGTGGATTGTTAACATAGTAATATTCTAAAGTGATACTAAAACTCACAAGTTTGTTTACATCTTTCGCACTTAAAGAAAAAGCAATTTTGGTAGAATGCGTCCATGTTACGATAAAACTAACATTCTGTATAATGTCTTGCTCAAAAGCTGGTTACATAATTCAATATTTTCATAATAAAGTAATATTATAAAAGGCTAAGAACGCTTTTGTTATTGTTTAAATGCTGCACAATTTAAACTACTTACCTATACCTTGTTTTTCCTTAGGATGCATATTATAACAACAAATATGGCCGCCTCGTAACCAGAGACTATATTTTTAGGGTAGGGCCACCATGATTGAATACATTGAATGATTTGTTAAAAGAGTGACTGAATAGATTTCTAATCATTCATTATTCGGAACCAAGAAGCTTTACATTTAATAAAACACTGGAATACAATAATGCAGTCGTATCTCAAATAAATTGTTGAAAACAGGAAATATTATAAATGTTTAAAAAATATGAAAATATTAAAAAAAAAAAAATTGGTTGTTTGTAAAGTAGGTTTACGATCGAGATGTTTACGTGATAACGTCTTATTGGTGATATAAGTTTTTGGGAATTAATGAAGTATGCCGCTAGAGTGAGAGAGACGGAAGATCGGTCCACTCACTCGAACGCTATGCCAGCCTCGCAGCGCTCGAGATGAGACGGGAGATCGGTCCGTCTCTCTCTCTCGTTATACCTGCGATCGCGCTCGTGAGGTTTTGGTGTGACACAAGTTTCTGAACATGTCACCCGACTAAAACGATTTTAAAGACGTTATCACGTCAAAACGTTTCAACGACTTCTTTGATATTTTTCTCTTTTTCTGGCCAGTCACCGAAATTAAGATGAGGGGTCAAACAAGCTATTTTGTTAATTTTTTTATTAATCAATAATCTGATAGTGAATCTGAGTAGGTTAATGCGGATGCGGGATGAACTCTGTGTTAGTTAGGGAGGGAGGAATCATGCGGTTATAAAAAATGAAAACGCAAGCGCATCGAAGTTATTTGTTGCCGCAGAAGTATCGTCTGCGGGCCGCACTTTGACGACCGCTGCTCTAGATGAATACCGATAAATTGACTACAACCTTACCATGTATTAAACTGTTAAGGACAAGATCTTTTAAAATAGGCAGAGCTGTTTTTTTTTAAACTTCCGAGTAACTTTTAAATCTAGGCACATAGATACATAAATTATCCATTTTGGTGTAAACGTTCTCAAGTAATGACTTGACCAAGGGAAGCACAGATTGATTTTATTTAAATGATCGTTTAGAACATTTGAATGAGTGACGATACGATACAACTAATTATATTTATTATGCACTCAATTTCACACAGCATCAGTTACATGGTTAAAAAACAAAATTTTCATATTTAAAGAAGACAGTAATAAAATAATTTAGGACAATACTTTACATTAAAGTACGATCTAAACATCACATTTTCATTTGACTGGATATCATTCACTCAGTTCTTCCTAAATCTATGGTTATCGAATCCATAAAAATCTATGTCCACACTCTAATTTAAAAAGTATAAAAATGTCAAACAGCCCGTGTCCTTGCATAACCTGTGGTCATGAATTTTGGAATGTGTTTAGAATTTTATCAATAATTCGTATTTAACTGGTTGATTTAAAACATTTTTCAGTTAATTTCATAGTTAAAGTGTTTACTCAATGGATTAAGACATTTATAAGTCGATACATAGTGTGGTTCATTGATAAAATCGTGATATTCTGAAGTGACACGAAAACTGAAGCTTTGTTTACCTTTTTGGCACGGTAAGGAAAAACAAAGAATAGTTAAATTGCTCACGGCTAGGCTGTCAGCCAAAGGTGTAGGTGTGTTCCCAGAGGTGATTCTCACATGATTATACTATACATTCCTGTGTAAATTGTTATAAATTCCAAATATTTTTTGTAAATTTTCTGTTATTTTAATTTTAAACAGAGCTCAGTTGATTTTCTGTCTGTTAATAAACTATTTATTTTTACAGCAATTATGATTTTATTTTACCTCTGCAGTGCATAAAGTACAAAGCGGAACTGTATGGTCTGTTGATGACCATACGGTCTCTTTTGAATGGATGGATGATGGTGAGTGTTGTGAGCACGAACGAGTCCCTTGGCGGATCGATGCATACTAACTTAATTATAATGAAATTATTGAAACGCGTGTGTCGCGTAATAAATGCTGACTTGAGAAATGTGCGGTTGCACCGTACATGCTCCCAAGCGCAAAGATGAATGAGAAAAAGGAAGATAATAAGGTCCATTTGTCCGTTATCTAATAATTAAAGTTAATTGAATTAATTGAAATTGGTCTTTCTTGGTATAGGGGTTGTACCCTTGTCCACAAACACTTTAAGATTAACACTGTCAACTTGATCATTATTACACTGCACTTCACTATAAGTTTGATTAGCGGATGACAGACTTGATGGCCCAGCCAGCGCCTGGCTTGCTGCTGAACGTGCGGCGACCTGCGAGCTCTCAGGAGCGACCCTCGCCACCGCCTGACGTGCGACCCGCCTGGCGCGGATCCGACGTACCACCAACACAGCACTGACAACTAGCGCTGCTCCTACCACTACATAAAATGCTGTGTAGTGGTGAATATCGTGGATAGATACTTGTTGTGGTAGGTTCTCATTTGTCTTGAGAACCCGTATCTGTTTCTTGATTTCTTCTAGATCCCTGTCATCAGAGATGGACTCATTTTGTATCTGTGGGATTGATATGCCCACATCAATAATGTGATTGATAGGTTCGATATCTGGCACCAAAATCTTGTTCTTGATGTTTATGTTACTCAAACCCTCGTAGTGAGAGTGGACAGTAAATGTATCACCTTTTATTAAGCATCCTTGTTCGACGCCTATTATACCTGTCCTTTCTAACCGCGCAGCCGAAATTTGATTTTCACATAGTATTCGTATGTAGCATTCATTACAACAGAAATATAGATACTTGTTTGATTTGTTGATATCTGTCCACTGATTGGAGCATGAAGTTATAGTGACCTTGCATTTGTCGGTACCTGGTTCTGTTTCACATAACTTTTCATCACTTTTGAAATGATAAATAGGTTTTTGACTGTAGCATAGAAAAGTTTCTGTTTCGCTCAAGCAGGTCTTGACATCGTGGATAGACATAGTTGAGTATGAATCCTTTTTTAAATTAATCGCCACATAGTCAGAAATAGGCATTATGGTTGCCATACTTGTATTATTTATTACTTGTGGAATAGGTATGATTTTCATGATCTCATAAGAATCTCTAGTCACCAAAGGTAATCTTAACTCGAATATCAGATAGTCTTCCAACATCCTAGCCTTGACCCTTAGTAAATTGTAAATATTCCTGAAATTTTCTTGTAAGTCATTTACTGGTAAAGACAGATCTTTTGATAAATGACTTGAGATTTTATTGAGTGTCTCTTTTAATTGATCTGGTGATAACAAATGAAAATTTAATCGGCCATGATACACATCTGTTATCGTATCTAACAAAGTATTCTGTATTGTTTTTAAATGTCTTAATATGTTACTTGTTGCAATTGCTCCTAGGCTAAAATCACCCATAATTTGATTTCTTTCTGATTGGTTCTTAACACTGTTTTCTAACTTATCTAACTTCATTGATAGCAAATTTAATAACTTGTGTTGTTTATTAATTGACATTTCGTTTCTTTTTAAAACGTTGTACTCAGCTTCAATAATTGAAGTTTGATTTTTCATGAGTGAAACCAAATGATTCTCATTGTATTGTATTAGTTGAATGTCTTGCCTGTACTGGTCAGCAAAATGTTCGTCGAGCACTCCAAACAAAGTATTAGCGAGATACCCGACACCGTTGATGAGTCCTCGCCGCAGTCTACGCTCTGGACGCGTGCTGGAATGCTGACTCAACAACAGGTGATTGTAGTACTCTAGTTCCGAATACTCTTGCTTCAATTGTATTTGTATGACGTCACAATGAGATATATCTTTGAGTTTCGTGCATAATTGTTCGAGGTACTCTAGGTATTTATTGCATGCTGCGTTGCCGTGCCAATACGGCTCCATATCATAGTACGTAACTATTTTCCAATCATCTCTAATCAGTTGCATATTGGAAATCTTGTCAAAATAAAGACCTTGATTATCTTTTAACTGTGTGACATTGTAAGCACAATGTGAAGTAGAAATTGTACACATTAAAAATAGCATAAAAGTAAGTAATGATGTCAAACTCCATTTTGATCTCTTGTTAGATCGTTGTGGACGTTTTTCATTGTTTGTTTGTGACGAGTTTTGATCGTCTATTCTGTCGTTTATAGGAAGTATGGATAGTTTAATAATGGGTCGTTTGATTAATCCGCTTTTAGTTTTTAAGGTGACCACCCGGATGTGACCATCAGCCCCTGGATGTACTTGAACTACGCGACCAATTGCCCATTTCCCAGGAGGTAAATTCACGTCATTAATCGTCACAACGTCATTGATCTTGATGTTATCTTGTACGCTTCTCCACTTACTTCTCGCTGACAGTTGACTGAGATATTCATAACGCCATCGTTTCCACACATCTTGAACTATTTTTTGAGTCATATGCCACCTTGTTCGCATGTCGGTTTCTGTTTCTAAAATGTTCATATCTTGACTAATGTTAATAAAACTTGAGGGTGTAATTACTTGTATATCATTCGGATCTTCGGTTAAGGGACATAACGGTCTTGAATTAAGTATTGCCTCTACTTGGGTTAGAACTGTGGAATACTCTTCAAATGTTAATTTTTGTTCCCCAATAACTCGGCGCAAATGAAATTTGACGCTTTTTACAGCGCTCTCCCACAGACCGCCTCCGGAAGGAAAACTAGGAGCATTAAAATGCCACTCTATCTCCATGGTAGTTATTTCATTGAGGAAGTCTGAATCAAAGGTCTTCTGGATCTCCTTAAATTCATCTTGAAGAATTTTATTTGCACCGACAAAGTTTGTACCGTTGTCGCTGTACAGGTGCTTTGGAGAACCCCTTCTTGCTGCCATTCTGCGTAACGCGGCCAAAAATGCTGATGCTGTGAGGTCTGACACTAACTCTAAGTGGACGAGTTTGGTCGCCATACAAATAAACACCGCAATATAACCCTTTGTGGTCTTGATACCACGGCCCTTGTTTGCCTTTACGTACACATGTCCAGTAAAATCTACACCTGTGTGACAGAACGGTGTAGCAACATTGCACCTCTGCGTAGGTAAATCTCCCATAAGTTGTGTCATTTTGCTAGGGTTATTTTTTCGACATATTACGCAAGTACGAATACGTTTTTTGACAGCTCGATTGCCACCTATAATCCAGTACTTGTGACGAATTGTTGCCGCGGTAACTCGAGCCCCACCATGAAGGGTAAGTAAATGAGCATGATCTATTAACAAATTTGTCAAATGTCCTTGATGGGGGATTATTATAGGATGTTTCATATCCTGACTACAGCTAGACTTGCTCAGCCTTCCGCCAACTCTGAGAACCCCGTGTTCGTCGAGGTATGGGTTCAGCGGTAATAACTTGCTCTTGGTATGTATAGAATTTGTGTTTTGTAAGCATTCTATCTGAGGAGCGTCAGAACAAAAACCGATAAATCACATTTTGTAATTTTTTTTTTTTATGATGCCAATTGGTTGTTCTCGTACATATCTTGCTTTATGGTTAATGTAACCTGATCGCAAACTGATAAATCCACTCTAAATCCGACCACGAAATACCCGGATCTGAACATAAACCGATAATTACATCAATCGTACTAAACAACGATGGCGATCGGAACAGATATCGATAAATCCCTAACATTTTTCATTGTTGACTCTTTTGATTCTGTCAAAAACCATATCTAATTTCGAGTTTCTCATGACAAAACCATAAACAATTGTAGGATACTGTAATGTAAAGCGGCCTTATTTTTAAATTTGACAGGTGATAGCTTGACATTGACGTTGTCGCAGTTACTTGTCAGAAATAACCGCGTATTGTTATTGTGGTTGTCGGCAAAAACCGATATATCCAGTTGGTTTGGTCAATAACCGATATATCCATTTTCTTTTTTTTTATAATTCAACAGGTACCACAATCACGAATGCATAATTTAGGTTTCCAAACAGTGATTCTAACACCAATAAATTGATGGATTTCGTTCAACTCTAAATTAGAAAACCATGTACTTGGCCGTATTTTTACATTTTTCCACAAAAAACACAAATGAGATTTATCGGTTTTTGTTCTGACGCTCCTCATCTCTTGTACGAATTCTAATTGTTGAACACACTTTATTAATTCGCATTCTGCATATTTAATTTCTTGTAATGTGATATACTTTTGTCTAACGTTTCGTTTGTACTTAATTAAATTGATAAATCTAAAAACCCATGCCAAAACTCTTGTTAGTTTTGTAAATGAACTATATCTTGGTAATAGTTCATTTATAATGCTGACATAGCTGGTTTTTATTACTGAGGTAACTTGTTTTATTTTTCTTTCTTCTTCGTGCGTTGTGAAAATTTCTTGATTATTTTCCACATTACAGCTTGGCAACCACGACGGTCCTTCCCACCACAAAGTATGTTCCAGAAGTTGATCAACATTTATACCACGGCTCGCACAGTCGGCAGGGTTTTCTCCTGATTTTACGTAACGCCAACAATGTGCGGGAATTACGCTTGTAATCTGCTTTACCCTGTTGGAAACAAAAGGCTTCCATCTACCTGGATCTCCTTGTAGCCAGGCGAGGACTACCCTTGAATCTGTCCAACCATATGTCTTGATTGTATAATTGGCAAGGCATTTCTGAACCTTTTGCATTAATTTGGATAATAAGACTGCGCCACAGAGCTCAGCTCGTGGTAATGTGATGGCTTTGTTCAGTGGTAGGAGTCTTGTTTTCCCCGCCACTAATGAAATCTGCACATCATCGTTGACTACTTGTCGGCTATAGATGACACACGAGAACACCTTCTGGCTAGAATCATTGAACCCAAAAAGCTCCATTGAACCAAACTCTCCTGTACCCAGCCAACGTTTTATCTTAATTTGATTGATTTTGTGCATATGATCTCTCATATAAATCCATTTTTTGCTAATGTCTGCTGGTATTTCGTCATCCCATTGTATTTTAGATGTCCATACATTTTGAAACATTAATTTCAAGCTTGTAGATAGCGGGGATAACCAACCAAGAGGGTCAAAGAGTTTGGATATGTCTGACAACATAGACCGTTTTGTTGGTGGCTTGTTACTAAGTTCAATCTTAGACTGAAACGTAAATGAATCTGTTACTGGACTCCAACATAGGCCTAAGGTTTTAGTAGATTCCACTTGTTTGAAATCAAAGTTTTGACCACCCCCGACTACGTCTTGTAATAGTTCGGGAGAGTTAGACGACCATTTTCTTAAATTAAATCCTCCAGATTTTAATAATTTAATTAATTCTTGTTGTAAAAATTGTGCCGACTTGACAGAGTGACATCCATGTAGAATGTCATCCATATAAAATGAATGATAGAAAATGGCGTCTTAGAACGTCGCAGTTTTTTAGTTTTTTACTACTAATCTTTAAAAACCTATATACTTATTTAAACTTGACACTGGCAAAATTGCGGAATTATTTCTGCAGAGGCCATAATTAAAAGAAGAAGAAGAATAAAATGAATTTTCTAAAGCCCTGACTGCCTCAGAATCATAATTTTGTCTTTCATCTTCCGCTAACTGTTTTAGCGTCATCATTGCCAAAAATGGCGCTGCTTTTTCGCCATAAGTAACAGTGCAAAGTTGGTATTCTTGTGGTGGCTGACTGGGGGAATCACGCCAAATTATTTTTTGAAATCTTTGATCTTCTTCATGTACCCAAATGTACCTAAACATTTTTTCGATGTCTGCAGTGAAAGCTATGCGGTATTGTCTCCACTTTATGAGTAGAGTTTGAAGGTCTTGCTGAAGATTTGGGCCACTTAGCATGCAATCATTCAAACTACATCCTGTTGAAGATTTTGCAGACGCATTAAAAACAACACGAAGTTTGGTTGTTGTTGATTCATTTCTGATGACGCAGTGATGTGGAAAATAAAAGCCGACATTTTCTTTAGGTGTTGATGGTTTCATATGTCCTAATAATCGGTATTCATTTATAAATGATTTATATTGTTCTGCGATAACTGCATTATTATGAAACTTCCTTTCAAGTTGTTTAAATTGCGCAAGCGCCTTAGGTTTCGAAGCGCCCAACTGTTTCTCAAACTTTTCTTGAAAAGGTAATCTGACCACATATGAACCGTCTTTTCGTCTGGTAGTAGATTTCTTATAGTGATTCATGCAATACTGATCTTCTGATGATAATGATGAAGATTCGGCTATATCCTCGATCTCCCAGAACTTCTGTAATTCATCTACTTGATTGAGAACTACATTACATTGCAACGTTTTGACATTGCCACTCAAAATCCACCCTAAGCGTGTCTGCTGCGCTATGGGTAATGATTGATTCTCCCTGCTTATTCCGTCCATAATAAGGTAAGAATATACATCTGCCCCCAACAAGATGTCCACTGGGCGACTAATATAAAATTCCGGGTCTGCGAGCTGTATACCATCTAAATACGCCCACGATGGCTTTTTGAACGAACGAGTTGGTAAGTTTTTAACGAGAGTATTCATGTTTTATTCAATTATTTTCTACTGCTAAATTACAAGACGGATTGTTAAAACACTCGTGTAAGATGGTGTTGTGATTTTTGGAATTGCATTGACGGCACCGCTTTCCTGACCGGCAGTCCTTGATGTCATGATTTGAAAGACAGTTTTGGCAAAAACGTAATCTTGCAACAGTTTGAAGTTTAACTTGCGGCGACATGTTGAGAAACTTTGTACAGAAATAAAGTCCATGCGATTCCTTGCACAATGGACATGTGATATAATTTGCTGACTTGCTATTTGATGCCGATGAACTCGTATTGTTCGTAAAGTATGAATGTTTATGATAATTATTAGATTTATGTTTTAAATTGGAACTTGGGTTAATTTGATTATAGCTAGGCGATTTTGAAAATTCTTGCTTTTTGCGAGATGATTCTAACGTAGTAAATTTACTCTCTAAGAAAGTTAAAAAATCTTGTAACTTGGGTAGATCTCGCGGTTTTTTCAGAGATTCTAAATAATGATTATGCGACTCTGTGTCTAATTTTTGCAACAGAATATGCACAATTAATGGGTCCCAGCTGTCAACATTAACTCCGAGATTTTTGATGGCATTTATGCACTCTAAAGTTGTATCGTGGACTCTCTTGACATGATTTACCGACGGCTGTTGAGAAGTTGGTAAATTGAGCAATGTATTAACGTGCGATGTAAAAATTAGCCTAATATTATTGTATCTATTGTTTAAGATGTCCCAACATATTATATAGTTTTCTGAACTTATAGGTAGGTGTTGAATCAACCTTTCAGGTTCTCCTCGCAACTTCCCCTTTAAAAATTGCATTTTTTGAGCGTTCGGCATCGACTTGTTATTATGGATCGCTTCTGAAAACAAATCCTTGAAAGATACCCAATTTTGATAGTTGCCTGAGTAGATAGGGATGTCAATTTTTGGTGTATATATTTCTTTGTGCACAGCTGACCACATCTTGCTGTTGATCGTCTTTTTCAACTCATTAAACACGGTTTCTTGTTTAGTGTATGATTTTTCGTACTCTTGATTAGTACCTTCGAACTCGCTGTCCAACTCCCAATGTAAGGAATCTATCGCAGACCAACGAGTTTGAATACTACGCAATGCGTCCTCTAACTCCCATTTCTCTGAGAGAGATTCTAAATTGACACCGGCGACAGTACGCCGAAATGCTCTGAAATTGCTTGCTTGTTTCTTTAGCATTTCATCGAGCTTGCTTGATGAACCTACTGAACGTATATGCAAGGATGACGACTGTTTTTTAGCTGGTTCTTCTTGATCGATGCCAGCTTGACTGTATTCTTCCTGATAAGAACCGACGTCATCCTGATCCCCTTGGTGAGATGATGGTTGCTGTAGCCCAGAGGTACCCGATGGTTGTTCCATCTTCGACCTCATCAACACGTCTTGATACTGTTGATTGATTAGGGCCTTGGTTTTCTTGTAAACGTCCTCAGCTTTATCGTACTGACGGTTAATAAAATAAGGATGTGACCTACTCTCTTCCGAAAGTAAACGGTCGTGGTTATACTGGTAGTCTGCCCAGTACGCATCTAAAGTTTCTAGACGTCTTTTGAAATAAGCACTTGTTTTGCGATCTGCGGAATCCTTCTTGATATTGATGGCTATCTTGGTTAAAGCCTCAAAAATCTCCGCCTGATTTTCATGTAAAGACTCCATGACAAATCAACTTATAAGTAAGAAGTAAATGAAACGATCTTACTTGAATATCCTTGGTGATATGATAACTGCTCAATGCTTACGAATTCCTGGCAATTCGTGTTGATTCTCGCACGAGCAGCTGACCAGTGCACCGCAAATCCTTGATGATTCTTCTTGTTTGGTACACTGACACTTGAATACTTGAAAATACACTGATTCAGTTCACACGCGAGCGATCCTTCCTAAGACCTCCACGCGCGAACGATCAAAGGATCGAAGGACCAAAAAGAGATGTATGGTCTGTTGATGACCATACGGTCTCTTTTGAATGGATGGATGATGGTGAGTGTTGTGAGCACGAACGAGTCCCTTGGCGGATCGATGCATACTAACTTAATTATAATGAAATTATTGAAACGCGTGTGTCGCGTAATAAATGCTGACTTGAGAAATGTGCGGTTGCACCGTACAGGAACTACTTAATAAAGTCTAGTCAGTTCTACCACAGTTCAGAAACTAAGAAAAACTCGTTTAAAGCAGCACACATGCGTAATCTTCATAACTGGATTTTTTCACTGAACAACAAAACATGACAAATGGTTATGTAACATGGTCTTATCTCTTTCTACTCATCTCTAAACGATAGAGATGGATAGTGCTTGCAACATGCTTTCTTGTGCAGTGGAAACTAGGGATAAAGCCGCCTACTGACTGAGCGAGCAGTCCGCGATGCGTCCTAAGACGTTTGCCGCACAAGGCAGCTTCTGAACATATATTATAGAACGTATTAGACTGCTGCGAGCTCCAAAGCCGAGCCACGGTGATTGAACAGACTGCACGTGTCTAAACGTGGCTTTGTAGTCAGTTTGGTATATTTACTGGTGTGTCCCACAGCTGAGCACCGGTCTCCTTTCGACTATCTTACGAGATGAGAGTGTAGGCCTTAATCCACACACGCTGGCCAAATGCGAGTTGGTGATTATCACATGTCCTCGAATGATTAGTCTATAGGCATGCCGGTTTCCTCACGATGTTTCCCTTTACCGACATTGAGCAGCAGCGATGTTATAATTCACACAAAGATGTGTGGGCACGACTGGGAATCGAAGCCGCGTCCTTATAAATCTAAGGCCACCGTCGTAGATTTATATACTACACGAAGAAGTGAGAAGAATGAAAGAATGAAGTTGGAGTCGGTAGCCAGTTTAAGTATACAAAAACCAAGCACCTAACAGTGACGAAGGGTAGAAGTCTGATAACGAGAAGCCGGAGCAAAGAGTTCTTACTTAGGAGAATAATATCTCTTCACTACCGTCACTGATACTTCTTACACTTGACGCTATACTTATTAATGTTGCTATTTAAAACTCATAAGCATTGCATAACTGCCGGGCTTTTGACGGGCCGGTGGCGTGGTCGGTAAGATACTTGCTTTTCACGCCGCAGGTCGCGGGTTCGATTCCCACCCGAGACAAACATTTGTTTAAATATGTCCGTTTGTCTTGTGTCTGGGTGTAATTATCTTTAAGTGTATATTTACAAAAGAAAAGTATTATATGTAGTATATTACCAGTTATCTGGTTTCAATAGTACAAGCTCTGCTTAGTTAGGGATCAGATGACCGAGTGTGTATGTCCCACTATATTATAATTATATAACTTAATACTAAGTAGGTACGTGTGATATTGACCATTTCCTTAAGGGAAGCCGATGGGAAACGGCTTGTATGGACTCTTCGCCACTGGTACCTAGTTAAGTTTTTTTTTTAATAATAATGTTTATTTCTCTCAAAAAGGTACAGTTAGGCAATATAACAGAGATTACAGGCAGATTCATAAATACCTTTATGAGAGCTGGAGTCTATACTGGGTGCGAGACCTGTGTGACAGATCTCCAGATCTATACTAGATACCTAGGCATTCTGTCGGATGCTTTTGGAAGGTAGGTAATCAAGAAATGAAGCCGCGGGTTTTAGCTAGAAATAAAACTACGAAATATTGTCTCCATTTGTATTCTAATATATAACAAATTAACAGGAACTTACATCAGGAAACTTACAAATATTTTACATTAAATTTTGATCTTATACTAAACTTATACTAGGTATAAATGCAGTTTGTAATGATTATTAATGATTGCTGCTCAAGAAACCTTAGTTGTCAGGAAAACGCATTTTGCGCATGTTTTATTTTTTGTTTTACCTGTATTAACATATAGAGTACCTACCTACTTTTACAAGAATCGTTTCCTTGGGACATTTTCCAAACATAGTATTGTCTTAGATTTACGCGAATATCACACATTGAAATAAAACTACTTTATAACGAATTTTATCGCGGTATATTTTAGATTTTAGATCCCGACGTTTCAAAGTCTTTTCACCCGTGACCATGAAGTCTGAGAAGACTGAAACGTAGGAATCTAAGATCTTAAATATACCACCTTAAAATCAGTTTTAAAGTAGGTTTATTTCAATGCTGGCATCTAGTTATTTACAATTTATTTGTGCAAGTTGAGAATACCATAGATGTGTAGGTACCTACTTTAATGAGCATAATGCTTGTAAATAGTTACTTATGGTAAAATAATTGAAATGATGTCAGATGGTAGTTTACATGTAAAAAAAAACGAATAAATAAAAACGTCAGCTGGCTCTATGTCGTGCAGTTGAAAGGTCGTCAGCTGATGCACAGTGGCGTAGCGTGCCTTGTCGGGGCCCCATATAAAAAAAAATTTTTGGAGGCCCTTATACCTATGGAGGTAAAGATTTTTCACAAAAGAAAAAAAATATTGTGAGAAGAAATATTTATTTATCACATAATTTACCCATTTTACAAATAAAAAAGGAATTGTTTTATAGAATTTTGTCATTTGTAAAATAAAATAAATTAGAAAGTTTTTTTTCTTTTTCCTTACACACTTTGGGGGCCCCCGTGGCCCGGGGCCCCGTATAATTGATACGGCAAATACGGCGGTAGCTACGCCCCTGCTGATGCAGTGAAAGGTAAAGCATGGGGAGCCAGGCGTGAGCACCGTTCGCTTAAATAGTCTTAAATAATCTCGTTTTGTACCTTATTGTCGAGGTTTCGCCGTGAACAGTTCCGTTTGAACTGTTTCTTGTAGAAGGAATTCATTAAATAAAGCCTCTTTGGTCAAATAGCGAATTTTGATTGTACACAATTTACAATATTAAACCATTTTCGCCTTTTGTTTAATATCTAAAGGATGAGCATCGAGGCCCTGTCCGGCGCTGCATATAAATTAAAAAATATATATAATTTATAGATAAGTAGCATTTTAGTGTAAATAATTTACAATGATCAGTAAAGACTAACTCTTGTATTCACAAACGTATTTTAAGCTTATTATAGCTAAACTAGTTTACAATTCGTTTGTCTTTGTGTCATCTTGACATTTATACTAGTAAGAATGAGACAAAGTCCAGTTTAACTAAAAAGTCTTATAACTTTTTTATGAATAAGGCCGTAAATATGACTAGCTAGACAGTAGCCATGGACATAGGACAAACAGTGCACAAATATGTCCACGGATCTTTTCACTCTCATGCTGGCTCACAAGATTTTCTGACTAGACTAGTGCTGATAAAATCCTAAAACTCTTTTTGGTCATTCACACATTTTCACAATTTTTAGTTCACTTAGAATTCACAGTTCACACAGTTTAGTTCACACACCGACCAGATACAACGGGCCGGTGTCGTGGTCGGTGAGATACTTGCTTTTCACGCCGCAGGGGTTCGATTCACACCCGAGACAAACGTTTGTTTAAATATGTCTGTTTGTCTTGCGTCTGGGTGTAATTATCTGTAATTATGTATATATTTACAGAAGAAAAATATTATACACCAAGACTCCAGACAAACAGACATGTTCATCACACAAATGTCTGTCTCGGATGAGAATGGAACCCATGACCTGCGGCATGAAAAGCAAATATCTTACCAACCACCCTGGCCCTTCAAGTTAGACGATCGCGATTGCCCAGCGCTGTCTACAAGTATCTGGTCGGTGCTAGTGCCACACTTTACACACTTTATACAGTATATAGAACTTCACTCTGGAAAGAGGCCCTCGTAGATATCAAAGGCCATGTCGGCTATATGTCATTCAAACGGATCTTGGATGAACGGTGCCTCCGGGCGATCATCAACTGAATTTTCAGCAGTTTCAGTCTGAGATTCATCTGAACTTGAATTTGAGTCAGTATCGCTATCTGTATCATCCTTCTGTAAACAAAAAATACATTTATTTACTTAACTTATTTGTGATTAATATTTTTGGACGTCAAATATCTCAGTCCACTCGGTCCACTCAGTCCACTCAGTCCACTCTCAGTCCACTCGTGAACATGAAATCTGAAAAGACTTTGAAACGTCGGGATCTAAAATCTAAAATAAACCGCTATAAAATCCGTTATAAGGCAGTTTTATTTCAATATTTCTGTATATTATCTGTGTGGATGGGTTGTGGGAACAAAAAAGAAATCATGCACGTGGACGGTGCACCGAAGACATACCAACATCGGCGGGTCGCGCATTCGAAGCCGAGCAAATACGTGAATTCTTCATATTATCTACATACCTACCCTTTCCGGGTGAGCCAGGCATATACTTACTGAGCTGACCCTCTAATTCTTATCTCTAAATCATCCCGGCGGTTTGTCACCAAATATAATATCGACCCCTGGCTACACTGCAAGCGCGAAGTGATAAGCGGTAGCGGATACGGTTCCTACAATAGGCAAGTTAAAATTCTTACTTTAACTGTAAATATAGTGTAAAATGGTGGGTCTGTGTGATAGCGGCAAGCTGACGATGGCACGGGCAACTTCGCTATGGGTTCCATGCATGACGTCACTCCCCGCATATCGCCGCACGGGTCGAACAATACCTGAAACAAATATATAAAACATAACAACACGCATATATTAACTGAGGTGTAGGTAGAGGTGAATGTCACCCACATTTAATAATAATAATATAGTGGGACATTAACACACACGGTCATCTGATCCCAAACTAAGCAGAGCTTGTACTATGGAAACCATATTTAAACAAATGTCTGTCTCGGGTGGAAATCGAACCCACGACCTGCGGCGTGAGTACTTTTCACAACGTACCTTTCACGCCGCAGGTCGTGGGTTCGATTCCCACCTAAGTCAGACATGTGTGTGATGAACATGTCTGTTTGTCTTGAGTTCGGGTGTAATTATCTAATTAAGTATGTATTTACAAAAGTTTATATATTATTTATATCTAATATATAAAATTTCCATGTCACCATGTTTGTTACCGTACTCCTCCGATACGGCTTTACCGATTCATATGAAATTTTTTATGCATATTCAGTAGGTCTGAGAATCGGTTACTATCTATTTTTCATACCCTTAAGTGATAAGGGTTGTTCACCCTTAATTTTATTATTAATTTTTGGACTAAATTTTTTGTTTTTATTTAGTATAATGTGCCATTAAAAAATACATACAACCCTAAATTTTCACCCTTCTATCACCAACCCCTATTTTTAATAGCGAAGTTAGTAAGGTGCAAAGTTCGCTGGGGCAGCTAGTGTTTATATATATTTAACTAACCTGATGACGATCATGTAGTATATGTTTAAGACAGTGTTTAGCTGCAGGTAATACTTGGGTCGGGCATCGAACTCCACCCTCTGTGAACGTGCAGCGGCCTTGCGATGGAATCGGACGGTTCAATACCGGCTCATTCACCTGCAAAATAAATCAAAAAATACCTTTACTACGCGTTGTAATAGGAATAGGACTAGACTCGCGGCTAACTTCATACTTACCTGAGCCGAACGGCTAACGTCAGCGAGTGTGTGCTGACGCTACTTTTGCTTGGATTAGGGTCTAAACTTAAGGTAGCGTCACCATAAAATATCAAATCGCAGACAATAATATTATTTTAAAATATTATTATTATTAGTCTTTTTCTTATCACGGAGCTATGGAGCTCCGAACTTTTGGAAGGCGTGCGTCGAGCCGAAGCCAACACGTAGAGGCCCGTTAGACAATTTTGCTCTAAATGTAATGTGGCACCATTATTATTATTATTTTTAATAATATTTCATTATATTATTATTATTATTTATTTAATATAGTGGAACATTAACACACACGGCCATCTGATCGGGTGTGAGAACGTTGCCGATAAACAGCTGCGCAGTTGTAACAAAAATGTGTAATCTTGTTATAAAAAAAATAAAAATAATTAACGAATAAAATTTCATTTATTTGAGCAGCGGTGGTGCAGCGATACGGGCCTCGCCTTAGAAAAATAAGATCGTGGGTTCGAATCCTTGTCATGCCCACACATCTCTGTGTGAATTGTTTCATCGCCGGTGCTCAATATCGGTGAATGAAAACATCGTAAGGAAACCGGCATGTCTAAGAACTAATCATTCGAGGACATGTGACATCCACCAACCCGCACTTGGCCAGCGTGTGTGGGTTAAGGCCTAAACTTACTCAACTCATAAGATAGTTGAGAGAAGACCCGTGCCCGGCAGTGGGACACTAAAAAGGGTTGAAGTGAAGTAAAGTGAAGTGAAGAGAATTTCATTCCAAACATAATTTTGAAACACATGTTTTCCTCAAAATTTTCTCCTTCACCGTTCACTAAAATAAGTGGTAGCAAAACACACAACTGCATTCGAACTCCGATCAAAGGAGAGGTCAAAAGTGGGATAGAATTTTGAACACCAACGTGATATACCTCATTGGAAAGCTTATTTAATAAGCTGTTAGAATTTAACTAAACACGAATTTTAGGAGCACCCATTTTTGTAAAAATCTAAAAAATGTAATAGAAAAACAAAACGCACATTACCTTTAATTATCCGTTTCCTAAGCAGTATAAATATTGCAATCACGTCAATAATTGCATTCTATTACAGTACTTTTTTCTTGTAATATTATTCTAGCTGCAGTTTAATGTAATTATGACGAAAAATATTTGTTATCTTATGAGTGTAATAACAAAACGCGTGGAAAAAAATATAATTACGGGAAACGTCATGATGTCATTGTCATTCATCAGTTTGATTGACAGCGTTCTAAATAATTTTAATTTTTTTTGTTGCTCAATTGTCATTTGGCCATGGGGTTGCCAATTGCAATAATCTTAATATTGCATTAAGAATTCTTATTTTCAATTTCAATTTTTAAAAAAACGGGGGGGTGTAAAATTATTTAAAATACACCAAAAATTTTAATTAATTATGCTCTATTAACCTATGTAACTTAGATTGCTGTTCAAATTTACAATTATTTTAATCCCAGGCTCTATACATTTTTTGAACGTCTCCTTTACCTTAGCTCTTTTCCGATGTAACTTCCTTGCCAAGACGGCGTCCACACCGTGTTTTCTGTGGTAACTCGCGTACGCCTTCAGCTTCCGTAGTTGTCGCCTCTCGCGAACTGTCAGTGGACCACTACGAGACTGCGCGTTGATACTACCTGAAGATTTAAAAATAATAATAATTACATACACTTGTGGCGTATGCGTTAGCATCTCTAGCAAGTCTGTGGCGTATGTATTCCTTCATCTAGAGTATAAACCACAGACCATATATGATGAAATCATTGTTGTGACTGTCAAGTGTCAATGTCAATGTCTCTTAGTACTAGTATCTCTATCTAGTCTGTGCAAGCATCTCTAGTAAGTCTGTAACCCTCTCTTGAGTTTCGTTACAAGTTCTATTTTAGTTTTCTTACGGCAAGATACATAATTAAACTAGCCTTACACCCACTAGTTCCCATACACTTTTCAACCGATTTCAAAAAGAAACAAAAAAAGCAAATAATACTTTCCCATAGCGGAAACAAAAACAGGGTATGTACTATGCGTTTCAAATAAGAATAGGATTGGAAATCCGCCATCTTGGATCGGAATGCGCAACACTTTTTCACATTTTTAGTACAGTGGACAAAAACGTATGTTCGATATAATAATAACATCTAGATGAAAAATAAATAAAAATACATACATCTTATTGGGGTTCGAGTAAGATTGGACATTTGGAGTTGAATATTTAGGTGGGAAAATACTTTATTAACTTCCGATGGCAAAAAGCGGTGTTAAAGTTAAAAAGTGTGTTAATCGGTGTATATATGTATTTTTCTACAAGTTTGTGGCATCTTAGCGCCATCTGTGGCTAATTAGGTAGCTGTATTTCACTTCAAACTTTAAACCTTAGTAAAGTTTTCTACATAAATTACTTTTCCAGACATTTTCAAATAATATTATCGTCTGTGCTTTGATAGTTTATGCTGACGTTACTTTTGCTTGGTTTTGGGAATGAATCTAGCCGCGAGTCCAGTTCTATTCTTATTTGAAACGCACAGTAGCTATGAAACCAAGTGCACTAATTCTGGGTGGGAATCGAACCCGACCTCAAGCTTAGCAGTCAGGGTCACGAACCACAACGCCAACACAGCCAATAGGCAATAATAATTAGGTACTTACAATACTGTTCTTTCTCCGTTTTCACATTCCTCAAGTACTGAAGGCGAGCGGTTTGCAACAACACACGCAGCCTGTCCATCTGTCGTAGGTAAGCAGACTGCAGAAGTCTTATTGCCGTCTGAGCCTCGCTCACTGCTTCCTCAGCGGTGAACACACCGGCTTTCCTAAAAAAATATTTAGCAAGATCACTCAATTTTTTTACGCCGTCTTGCACACATATAGTGGGAAATTTTATAATACGCTTTCTTACAAAACGTGGGTTTTAAATTATTTTAAATTTGTTAATAGCAATTTCTCGAATATTATTTGGAAGTTTATTGTAGAAACGTATACACTGAGTCGAGTATGATGTGCTACAAGATCATTCTTATTTCTGGTACTAGTATTTAAACTATGTGTGTCGTAAATATATTGAGAAGTGATATGTCAAAACATTCATGTTTTGTTTCTCTCTTAGGGAAACACGGCTTCCTAGTTTGTAAATAGCTCTTATAGCTCTTTTTTGTAATTGCTGCAGCAGATCACGGCAATCAATTTCAAAATCAATTATTTTAGTAATAAAAAGGATAACAGGATAATTACCAGAGCGGCAACTCCTCGCACGGAGCGTCTTCAGCATCAGACAGGTCTTCGTGTCGGGGAGACGCACAGTTCCCGCCGACGCCCAGGGTCACACTGTCACCGTCACTGTCGCTACAGCTGGCGTACTCCATGATGCTGGAGGAGTAGTTCTTGTTCAGGGTTGTAGCGTCTAGGTCTTCTGCAATAGATTATCATACATACTTAGCGTGGTGTGACGGTAAGTATGACTCAGTCCCAAAAATTGAAAATAGATAATTCCAAACTTCTAGCCGCAACTAAGATTGTCTAAGTACATTAGGAAAGCCTTTTTACTCTATCGCTTACCACTTTTTTATCCTATAATAGGCTTGCGCTTGACCACAACTTGCCTGATGTGAATCAATGAAGTAGTCTACGATGGAACGCGCTTACCCAGTAAATAGCAATTCGCTCGTGACTTGAAGGCAGCCAGATTATAGCTATCGGAAAACATAGATGCCGGCAGCGAATTCCACAACTTTCGCACATAAAAGTGAAGCAAAGCGCTTTGTGCGTACCCGTGGAATTTCCACTATGTAACGGTGGCGCATAGCCGTACCTCTACTTGTCCAATGGAAGAACGGATATGGGGGAATAGGATTGTGTAATTCCACTGGACCACCGCGGCAGTTACAATAGAAAAATATACCGGGCTTTTGACGGGCCGGTGGCGTGGTCGGTAAGATACTTGCTTTGCACGCCGCAGGTCGTGGGTTCGATTCCCACCCGAGACAAATGTTTGTTTAAATATGTCTGTTTGTCTTGTGTCTGGGTGTGATTATCTATGTTTAAGTATATATTTACAAAAGAAAAGTATTATATGTATAGTATATTACCAGTTATCTGGTTTCCATAGTACAAGCTCTGCTTGGTTTGGGATCAGATAACCGTTTGTGTTAATGACCCACTATATCATTATTATTATTATTATAGATAATACTTACTGAAAGGATCGATAGTATCTTGTGTAACAAGTTCAGGCTCCGCTGGATCACTGACAACTGACACTGACGATGCGCATGATGTGGTGCGAGGTCGCTCTTGTCTATAATAACAAAATACTGTCAAAACTGGAAGCGCTATCTACTGTCGAGTATAAAGTCCCTTCAACCCTTTTCAGTGTCCCACTGCTGGGCACGGGTCTTCTCCAACTATCTTAAGGATTGAGAGAGTTTAGAGCTCAATCCACACACGATGGCCAAGTGCGGATTGGTAGATGACACATGTCTTTAGATCTGTCACATGTCCTTGAATGATTAGTTCTTAGACATGCCGGTTTCCTCACGATGTTTTCCTTCGCCGATATTGAGCAGCGGAGATGAAACAATTCACACAAAGATGTGTGGGCACGACGAGAATTCGAACCCACGACCTTATTTTTGTAAGGCGAGGCCCGTACCGCTGCGCCACCGCTGCTATTGTTATATAATAGATAAATAATTACGTGATATTTGTCAAGACTCACCCTCCCCCCTAAGTGAGATCTGGAAAGATTTAGCTTAACCCCCTCTCCCCTCTAGAACACCTCACGTAATTCATTGACGCCCTCTAATGTACTAACTTGACATAGTGTTGCAGTTGGTGTAGAAGTGCTTCGGTAGTGGAGACTGGTGGAGGCGGCGCAGCGCTTCGCTGACGAGCGTATAACGCCGCACGAGCGTGCTCGAAACATAATCTGTAAAATAGTAAATCTTTAGTGTTTTGATAGGCACGGGTCTTCCCACAACTACATTAAACTATAGGCCGACCGTTTAACTCGCGTATCGCCTATCGCCAAGATTCTGACTCCTCAAGCTGCACAGACAGTGATGATGATTCAAGCGAAATGGATATTAGTGACGAATAGTCTCACATTACTTTTATCTGTGGTTAAATAGTTCTTTATGAGATTTAATTAATGTTTTATGACTTTGTACCTCAGATGGCGATACGCGAGTTAAACGGTCGGCTTATAGCTCCCACCCGAGGCTATGCCTTTGTGGTATTAGGATAAAAAGTAGCCTATCTCCTTTTTTAGGTTTTAGACTATCTCTGTAGCAAATTTCATTGAAATCGATTCAGTGGTTTAGGCGTGAAAGCAGTAACAGACAGGCAAAGTTACTTTCGCTGATAGTAATACTAGCTCTCCGAACGTTGTTCCACCCGCGCATTGTCGGTTACGACTAAACCACTAACCTCTTTTTGCACGGTCGGATCAATACTAGCCCATGTCCTTCCCCGGGTCTCAAACTATCTTCAAACCAAATTCCATCCAAATCTGTTCAGTAGTTTTAGCGTGTAAGCGCGACAGACAGACGGACAAAGCTACTTTCGCATTTTTAATATTAGCGAGGAAGTAAGCATAGATTAGCACCAGTAGGCTGTTTCACCGGTTGCTGATAAAAATCTGGATAACCTATCCTGTACTTATCAGTCACATTAAAAGCAAACTTGGATTTCGAAGGTTTCTGAAATCTATAATAATAATAATATAGTGGGACATTAACACACACGGTCATCTGATCCCAAACTAAGCAGAGCTTGTACTATGACCAGACCACATATAATACTTCTCTTTTGTAAATACATACTTAATTAAAGATAATTACACCCAGACATATTTAAACAAATGGGTGGGAATCGAACCCACGACCTGCGGCGTGAAAAGCAAGTATTTTGCAGACCACGCCACCCAGACAGCTGACAGATACACACAAAGAAAATAATCTCATTCTGAATGTCTGATTAGCTGTCGGATAGCAGCCTATGAGTTGCAAGTGTAAGGCTTAATCCACGCACGCATTCCAAGTGCCATGGTGGATGTCTAACATTCTTGAATATTAAATTCACTCGGAGTGTCATATCAAGATGTCATTGTAATTCCGGATTTTATGTCAGTCCCAAATTTCAACCATTTTTACACTGCAACCCAGTGTCCACTGCCGGGCACGGGTCTCCTCTTAACTATCTTACAAGTTGAGATTAGGCCTTAATCCAGACACACTCGCCAAGTGTGGGTGGTGGATACCACATGTCCTCAAATGATCAGTTCTTAGACATGCCCTGTTCCATCACCGATGTTGAGCAGCGGCGATGAAACAATTCACACAATATTACGTGATGGAACCCGCGACCATAAATTTCATAGGCAAGGACGCCACCGCTGCTCTGCGCCACCCCTGTACAACTAATTTTTGCTTTTAATAAACATCCATTCATACAAACATTCACCATCATCATGATCATCAGCTTATTCTAGTCCACAGCTGGACATAGGCCTCTCCTAAATTACGTCACTGAGCATGATTCGCGGCTTTTCTCATCCAGTTCCTGCCGGCCGCCCTTCTGAGATCGTCACTCCACCTAGTCTGAGGGCGTCCTACGCTACGTTTGCCGAGTCGTGGTCTCCACTCAATCAGTGTCAGTTCTGCGACAGATATGACCGGCACACTGCCACTTCAGCTTACTAATCTGGTAAGGTATGTAGTCTATAATATTAGTGATTCTTACCCTGGATCCCTGGGATCATTTTTATCATCTGGAGCGGGCATAGAACACCGATCCCCGTTGCTATCCGTATGTACACATTGTCGATATGGCGCTGTAGGGTCCTTTAGAATGTGTTTATAACAGTATTCCCGGTCAGAAACCACGGGCAGAGTGCATTCATAACCTTTGTATGCGCATGTACGGGAACGGGATACAATTTCTTTTTGTAACTGAAAATAAACAAATATATTACTAACTAACTCAATAGAAGAGGAGTCACCTTCATCCATGGGAGTGCACTATTTATCTGAATCCCCGGGTGGTGCAAATCAGATGACATTAAACTGGTAATTATGTTTACTTGTAATTAACTGGTGGTAGGCTTCACTCACTCACTTTAACCCTTTTTAGTGTCCCACTGCTGGGCACGGGTCTTCTCTCAACTATCTAACGAGTCGAGAGAGTTTAGGCCTTTATCCACACACGCTGGCCAAGTGCGTGTTGGTGGATGTCACATGTCCTCGAATGATTAGTTCTTAGACATTCCGGTTTCCTCACGATGTTTTACTTCACCGGTATCGAGCAGCGGAGATGAAACAATTCACACAAAGATGTGTGGGCATGACCAGGATTCGAACCGGCGACCTCATATTTCTAAGGCGAGACCCGTACCGCTGGTAGGCTTCGGCCGTGGTTAATTACCACCCACCAGACTAATCGAGTGTTCTAAGCGTGGAAAGTCTGCCAAGAGGGTAATAAAATTTATGATCATTAAAATATTTGTCTAATACCGTTAGGTACCCGTGCGCAGCCGGGACGGGCCACTAGTACCATATAAAGCGAACAGAAAATTTGGGAATATACTAAATATGCAAATTAAAATAATAATTTAATTTTCTATACAGTTAGTCGGAAGTATTCAATATTATCTTATTTAAATAAGTATTGAATAAATAAATACTAGCATCAAAATAGGAGCACATACAGGACGTCGAGTTGTGGAAAATAACCCGCTTCATACTTACTAAAGCAATAAATATGACCTGGTTTTAACAATTCCAAAACTAGAACAAGGTGTTGGCTCCACTCCGACCAATGACCCATCTCACTCTATCAATATCAGAATGTTTGAGATACATACTCAATAATCGTTTGTTTAAAAAAAAAACAATCCAAAGGAACTTAAATACTACTTGAATACATATTTTCTTTATAAATACATACTTAAAGATAATCATCATCATCCATGCTGTTTCTTTAAGAACTTAAACTCAAGAACAAGAAACATTATTGTACTCTCATCACTCATAGATTTGTTCTGGTTGGGAATCAAACCCCCAAAACTTCCAGCTTAGCAATCACCAATATCAACATACCTGAGCTCTAAGTCGTTCTTCCTCCTGCTTCTTGACAAGCTCAGGGTCAGGAGGTTTGATAGTCTGCACGCTAGTGATCCGTATACCCGAGGAGCCGCTCCGTCCTCCTCGGCTTAACAACCTCACCTTGGGGAGGTGGATGATATTTCGTGGTGGCTGCGACATGGTTGGTGTGGTTGGATTAACTGAAAGGAAAACATAAACCATGACTATTGAATCGGGGTCCAGGCAGATAATCCTTTGAAGTTGACACAGGAAAAATTAAAATGATTGTTCGAGAGTCTAATTGAATCTAGGCTCAACGGAGGCCGATATTGTCGAGTCCGGGCTTAGAAAATTTAACATGGAACTGTGCATTTGTAAAGACGATTCAACTTTTACAGATGTGATGTATGTGGTTGACTCGCCTCTCTCAAAAACAGGCAGAAGTAAACAATTTGTACTAGAAGTTGCGTACAACACCTCCCATTATAAATGCTCTAAGCAAATCATTGGCTCTAAGGCCTGGTGATTCCGGATACATATAATCCGGACCTTATTTAAAAAGTAATTTAAAGCTATAGGCCGACCGTTTAACTCGCGTATCGCCTATCGCCAAGATTCTGACTCCTCAAGCTGCACAGACAGTGATGATGATTCAAACGATATGGATATTAGTGACGAATAGTCTTACATTACTTTTATCTGTGGTTAAATAGTTCTACGAGATTTAATTAATGTTTTATGACTTTGTACCTCAGATGGCGATACGCGAGTTAAACGGTCGGCCTATAATAATCTACCAAGTACAAAAAGTTTACTAGGCCGGCCATGTAGTTTTTGCATGCCTAGCCGTATGCTTGGAATTAGGTTATGTGTTCTATGCTATGCTAAAATAAACTCTGTTACAATAACATTAAGATTCACAATAAAATCACTAAGCGTAGAAAATTTCGCGCAAAAAGAAAAACTTGAGATTTTATATGTAATACTTGTAAATTTAATTAGTTTTAATAGAAATTGAAAAAAAGGTATTTATTAATTTAATGGATTTAATTCTTACGTCGAGAAATCCGAATGTTATGAGCTTGCAGCTGGATAGAATTTTCACTTTTAAAAGGAAACATAATGAATAATTGACAATCTTGTTTACTATACTGAAAGTTATTTCACCTAAAAAATATTAAAAAGAAGACACTGTACTAATTGTTTTTAAATTACGTAATGATTTAGAGAGTTTTTTCCACATTTATCGCAGAAACTTATGTAGTACGTAAAATCAAAGCGCGAATTTTCCATCTCATTCTAATCTAAACACATTGAATCAAAACAAGTCTAATTAATATTTTTAACATATTTCCAAATCAATGGTAAATAAATGAATTGCAGAAAATCGATTTACTAATTATAGAATTATTAATGAGGTATTTCACTGGGGTCTAACTATTTTAATGTAAGAAATAGTAAAGTGTATTGTCAACAGTGGTGAGTCGGCCATTTGTACGGCTTGACAGAGGTTTAAGGTGTGTAATTTTAAAAGCATTTATTATCGTCAAAAAGTTAATGAATCCGTATAAAAATATGCACAAAAGAAAGCCAAAAGAATGAAGTTTATTATGAACAATAATGTTATAGTGAAACGTACCTGTGATTGTTGCAGATCCACATTTTGTCACCGGAGAACTTACCACGATAACCACCAAGTTCTACAATGGCGTCTGATTGAAAGTACCTCTCAGTATTTTATGTTGACACATTTTTTGCAACAATACACAAGTAATTAGTTATTTCCACAAAACGTCGCTTATTTTTAGTTATTAGCTAATGATCTTCTAAAGTGTTGTGAACTCAAATATGTTAAATTACTAGTTAAAAATATCTCAAATGATAACGTGGTCTGCATCCGGTCGCCGCTGTCGTAGCGCTATCCCTTTCCCACTCACACACCTAGACGGAGCTCTCCTCTCCGTCGTGCTTTCTCGCGCGCAGTCGGAACATCCGTTCAATGGCTGGAGGGCAAGAAAAATGGTATTTTACAAAAGAACAATTAGTGAATTCTCCAAGCAGAAAATGCGGTTTAGATGCAGATAAAGAATTAGCATATCGGCAGCAAGCCGCAAATTTAATACAGGATATGGGACAGAGGCTTCAAGTGTATCCTTTTTCAAAATGTGGTGTTTTCAGTTCAATGTTTTTGTCGAGTCATGTGCTTATAGTGCGTAAAACACGTTGATAAAATGTGTTTTCATTTACAAAATAGTGTGAAACGTGTGTTCATTTCAATACAAAAGTATAACAAGTGAGTTGTTGCGGTGAAATATAGTGAAATGATGACGAAACTTCGTCAATGGCCCGTAGCGTCATTGCGGCCACTTTCGCTCGATCGTGTGGGAATTCCCGCCTGTCTGTGAGTAACGCCCCATTTACTGAAGGTATGAACTCTTTTAATGTGAAGATAGGAAGTAGAAATAGTAAGTTTTAGGTTGTATTTAGGTTAGGGTCAAGCGTGCGAGGCATGGTTATTGTCGAGGTCACTGATCTGAGCAGGGGCTCGACGCCTGCGCGCGTGACGTAGGGTCTGTTCTGATCATCGACCTGTACGCCAAGCTAATTTTACCTTGTTTTTACTTAAAACACGCACACCGCTCACCAGTCAGTCGCGTTAATTAGTCGTAATCTTCATCTTATCGTGTTTTCCTGGTAGTCGTACGATATTGACACTATCAACGTTATTTTGTCGTATCTTTGTTTAAGTAATCAAGATCCACAATCTTCATACGTGTTTTTCCTCAGTTAATGTACCAAAACATAAAATTCTAAGTGCGTTGGTTTACAAATACTCATTTCTGTCATAAATGTGGTTATTTTGTGAAAACTGCATAAATACTTTATTAATAATTGTTTAATAAGTCACTGTTACCATTTTCCTGGTCTTCATTGTGCTGTTTTGTTATGATATCTAGCTATAGTCTTGTCTCCCAAAGGTATAGGCAGAGGTTGAACATAAACATTTCGCAGTTTGGTTTTGGTCCTATATGTATTAGAAGCATGCCTATTGAGCTCAAATCCTAAATCACAGCTGATTATATTAGAAAAACCTAATTACACTTTTGATAGCGTCAAATCTGAACCTGGGGCTGAATGTTTTTTTTTATCCTATATCCATCTGCGATCAGCCGTTGAGCTATAATCAGATTATTTGTATTCGTTATCATTTTAGAGATATGCACACCCAGTGGTGTGGGTGCTCGCATAAGTAGCATCATATAGATGCTATTCGGCGTCTTTTAAGTCTGTACACACTGTTGTTCATGTCCAGAACTCTGTAAAAACTGTTGTTCATGTCCAGAAGTCTGTACATTCTTATGTTTTTCTAACCTTCTTTTGTAGGATATGCATGACTTTTTGATCTCTTACTTAACAGTTGACTGAATGTTGGTAAATATAATTCCATTAAGCTAATGAGGCTTATAACTCAGATAATGTGGGTATTTAACGACCAGATAAGAGAAATTACTCATTCGTTTGTTGAATAAAAACCTTGTAATGTGAATGTCAAGGCTAGGATATCCTGATCTCGTATTGTCTGTCTGATGGCCACTTTTTATCTAATGTCTGTGGACAGATCATTAATTATCTAAAAAAATGTACAAGGTCTCATTCAGGTCCTGTGGCACAGAATTTTATGATTCCTATCCTCCTGTCATACCACACAAAACAGGCTCACATTTGACTTTGTGTCGTGGGAATTCAAGCCGCTACAATCTACTCCTGTCTTATAGACATTGGATAAGTGTGACCCATTTGGGGTATGTTACAAGTGATATATATGTCAGGTCTTAAGTTCTGCAGACAGAACCTACCCACGAAAATGGGTTAGAGCATTTAGCATGCGAATTGTGTACTTAACTTCTAGTACTATATTGTTTCTGTCTTTTATATAGTTTCTGCAGTTTTTGGGGGAGGGGACTCCCCCAAAAACTGGTAACTATGTACAGCACACATTCATGCAAATGCACATGTAAATAAAAGCTACACACAAACAAAACATGAACAATTCATGTGCCTTGGCAGTGGGGAATGTGCACCATACCAGTTCCATGTTAAATTATTTAAGAGTTCTGGCCATGAGCCATGGTGCTGGGCTGCAAGGTTTGCCACTGTGTTTACCAAACTACCCAGCAGCCTTAGAAAAATCTTTGCATGCTAAAAGTACAATATTTTCAACTATCTCCTACCCATCCATTTATGGTATTATGATAAAAAGTAGCATATGTGCTAATCCAGACTTTAATCTAAGTCCAAGTGCCAAGATTCACCCAGTTCTGTCCAGTAATTTCTACCTGAAAGAGACATACATACATCCACAGTTCTATCCATACAAACTATCATTTATTACATTAGTGGTTTAATTCTCAACACAGACTATGATTGTCAGTTTTCAACATTCTATGATGGTTTAACCTCAATTTACTATCAAGAGTCTATAGATATTTTTCTATAGGATTTTTTTTGAATTAGCAAGGTTAATCTCAATCTTTGAGATCATCATATGAGCATCACCAATTACTAAGACCTATTTGGTCAGCGTACAGTGTGATTAAGGCATCACTGCACACTTCAACCCTTTTTAGTGTCCCACTCTGTACCCCGAGTCCAAAATGGGACACTAAAAAAGGTCTTCTCTCAATATATTACAAGTTGAAAGTGGCAATGAAACAATACACACAAAGTGTGGGCACGACCAGGGATCAAACCTGCAACTTATATTTCAAAGGTGAGGTCGATACTGCTGCTACTAAGTTGACTCCCACTCTCGATAAAATCTCCGCTTCTCTATATGTGCAATCCTATGGATTAATATTTCTCCACTCTGCAGACTCTCTCCACTCCAATGGACAGGCAGCCAAAAGTTAGAACTATACCCAACTGTTGAATGCTAAAGAATTTTTATTGGAGAAATACTTAAACATGAAGGTGCTTGACTCCTAAACTTTTTGTAGTATTTGTTAGATAAACTTAACATTGTAATTCTATTTGAATGTTGTGACATTCTCAAGAACATAGGTTGATGACCTTTATCATCTTCAAAATAGTAAATAAACATAATAGATTGCTTTATATGGCTGTGAAAAAATATTTGGAAAGATTAGTATATTATTCTCCTCCTACTAGACCGACTAATATCTCATAAAAACATCCTGTCTGTCTACCCCATAATCTACCCATATTATAAATGAAGTTTGTATGGATATGGATGTTTGTTAATATTGATTTAATTATTCTTAATAATATAAATGCAAAAGTAACTCTGTCTGTTGCGCTTTCACGGCATAACTACTGAACCGATTTGGACGAAGGTTGTATGGAGATAGAGGCCCGGATCTCCGCCCGCGCGTATGACAGTTATCGCGTTAAACTATTTACTTCTTTTAGCACTGTCAGATAAAAACTATCCTGTCTCACAAATTCTATACAAATCGGTTTAGTAGTTTTAGGCGTCAAAATGCTACAGACAGACTACTTTCGCATTTATAATATTAGTAATGATCACATCGTACTTACATGTTTTATACTTTTTAACTGACTTCGGAATAAAATGGAAAAAATTCTATGTTCGGTTGTATGCATATTTTTAAGTACACTTGTGGGGTGTGTCGGAATTGTTGCTCCTTTAAAATTTCTAACTATATCGAGGCTCGATTTCACTGCCACCTTCTCACGGATAATCATTCGTAATCACGAGTGAATCGGTATACTAGGCTGGCGCGTTCCACCGAAGACTACATTATTGCTTAACATCAGGCAAGTTGTAGTCAAGTTGTAGTCGTTGTTCTCACACAACGTACACATGAGTCATTCTTTGATATTTGTACCTACAATACGAACATGTTTTCCTACTGTTCTGCTCAAATATTACCGAGAACTGATGAATCACTTTTGATTAGCGCACTTGGTTTCATAGCTACTATGCGTTTCAAATAAGAATAGGACTGGACTCGCGGCTAACTATATATCAAAAATCAGCAAAAGTAGCGTTAGTACAAAATGTCAAACCACACATAATAATAATATGTTAAAATGTATGAAAAAATGATTTATGAAAATATGAAAATGACCTACCTAAGTGAAGTTACGCGGTAAATGTCACAAATTTGTACACATAAATAAACAGAATCACAGATACACGGACATACACACACGTTTTATCTTTTAACATTGCCGTTTTTTCTTCCAAAGTTAACAAAATATGTTTGTACCCAAATATTCAAGTCTAAATACACAATATTGCTCAAATCACAGTAAGATACACGCTTTTTTTTAATTTTCATCTAGATGTGATTATTTTTTCAAACAAACGGTTTTGCCCACTGTACTAAAAATGTGAAGTTGGTACGCATACCGTTCCAAGATGGTGGATTTGCAGTTCTATTGTTATTTCAAACGCATGGTACCATTTACTACAAATGGGAGAACATTAAATGATGTTGTTTTTTTTTATAATTGTTCCCGCAAAACTTTTTTCATTTTATAGAGGACGATTTGCATTTATTTTTATTATCTTTGTTTTTATTTTTAGGACACTTGATCCAATTTAATTTCTTATTTCTTTAATGTACACAAAAACTGTTGAAATTCTGTGTATTTTTTTTATTGTAAACATACTTTTGTAAATTAGAAACAACACATACACAGGACAGTTAAACTTAAAATATGAGTCTTATACCAGCAAACTAAATTAAATCTATCTATTTAAATATATAAAAATGAAACCCGTTTTCCGTTGTCACGACATCACGCGTGAACGGCTGGACCGATTTCGCTAATTCTTTTTTTTTTTAATATTCCTTTAAGTACGAGGATGGTTCGCAGAGAAAAATTAAAAAAAAAAGAAAATTTAGAAAGCGAAGAAGTGCCGAAAACCGGGTTAGATACCTATTATTTATTATTGGTTATATTTGGTAGGTCTGAGACCCGGTAGATGGCACTGCTTTACCGGGCAGAATGACGTCTGCCGGGTCCGCTAGTTAAATATAAAATTCATTATGATAAACATAATTATTATTTATTTTAAATTTGAAGTCAGTCTTTTTGTACAACTTTTTTTTTCGAAACAAACTCTTTCAAACAAAAACGTATTTGGCAAATCCTGACTAGTTCCTTGTATGACTTACAGTTAAAAAACTAAAAAAAATGAGCCAACTTCAATGTTTTTAACAATAACTCAAATCCGCTCAACCGATTTTGATAACATTTCAATGGTACCACCAAAATACATTTATTCATAAAACAAAAAAAAGAATTGTCCAAATCGATCTAAAATGGGCGGAATTATCGCGTACCTAATATACAGTCGAAACGAGAACCTCCTCTGTGTTGAAGTCGGTTGAAAAGTATTTGCCGAAATGACCACGTTTTGTCAGGTCCTACGTACTTGTAGAAGTGAAAGGCTCGCCGAAAATGTAGGGCGCGGCAGTATCGCTAAATTGTACCTTCAGAGATCGTTCTCGAACACGGAACAATACAAAAAGACATCAGAAAAACGGTTGCCGTTTTATTTGTGGATAGTTGCGAGTTTTGCGACCTCATTTTGAAGATTTAGGGCCTTGTCATACTAGCTGTTTGCGAGCGGCTGCGGGCCGAAGCGGGCTCGCAACGAATACGCTCACGTATACACACTTCAACCCTTTTTAGTGTTCCACCGCTGGGCACGGGTCTTCTCTCAACTATCTTACGAGTTACAGTGCGGGTTGGTGGATGTCACTTATCCTAGAATGATTAGTTCTTAGACATGCCGGTTTCCTCACGATGTTTTCCTTCCCCGATATAGGGGAGCGGTGATGAAACAATTCACACAAAGATGTGTGGGAATGACTGGGGATTGAACCCGCGACCTTATAATTCAAAGGTGAGGTCTATACCGCTGCGCTACCGCTAATACATATACCTACCAGTGGCGAAAAGTCTATGTACATAACACATTCCCACCGGCTTCTCTTTAGGAATTGGTCAATATATCGCACTAAATTAAATATTATAACGCCTATAAGTTTTAAATAGTATCAAAAATGCTGCTTGAAGTAAGTTTGAAAGTCGGTGTACGTAACCGAGAAATATGTCATTTAATTTGCATCGTCTTCGCTTTTCCAAATTTCCACTCTTCACCACACCTACGTTGCAGGCGCTTAACGAACAAGCAACGGCTGCACAGCAACGTTTTTCTCGCACTACTATTCGCGGCGATTTCGTTTCGCGACCGCGTCGAATTCTTGCGCATCCGCGCGGCGTGTTGCTTGGGCCCCCTTCCGCTCCGCAACTGCTCACAAACCGCTAGTATGACAAGGCCCTTAAGCGTAGCCCCTTTAAATGGTGTCACCAGACACAGCACTGCAACACGACAAGGCCGTTTTTTTAATCCACGTTTTTGGCAAACAAAAGAGTACTCACCTGCCTTTCAGCTCTTTGTGTCTGTCACCTTTATATGAAAAGATTCGCATTCCATAAGTTGTCAGGTAATATTTGGCCTCATAGTCGGTAAAAAAAAAAATAATGCTCCTTTATAGTTTCTAACCATATGGAGTCTCATTCTACTTCCACCTTCTCACCGAAAATCATTCGTAATCACGAGGGAATCAGTATATCGGGTAGGCGCGTTCCATCCTAGACTACATTATTGCTTAACATCAGGCAAGTTGTAGTCAAGCTCAAGCCTATTGCAGGATAAAAAAAAAGCTTTTCCCGGTTCGCACTAGCGAAACTTACAAGAAAAGAAGTTTTGAAAAAGTGTTCATATTGCTTAGGATTTAGGAATGAATAGATAGATACACAGATACACAATGCTCTGTCAACATGTTTTGTTGTGCAATACACCCAGTTAAAAATATGCTTTGGGTCTTACAGGTCCTTATAATTGCCCACAAAGCTCTATCTCTCTCTTTGAAAACTATTATTATTATTACTATTATTATTTGATTAGTGTAGATGACTGCGTGTATATGTGAAAATATTATTATTCAAAAAGGTATAATACCAAACTTCCTTTACCCCTTTAACTGCCTCGGTAGTCCCTCAATAACCGCGAGGTCCCGGGTCGAGCAAAAACACTTCTAATAATACTAAGTTGAAGCTCGCTATTACGCACGGGACCTTTACGAAACCTGCGAAAAGTAGCTTATATTCACCTTTGCACCACCTTCAGATGGATATACCCTAGAGCATTTCCTCCAGCACTTATAATGTAATGTAAAGTTCTTATGAATTGTAGCAACAAGTAAAAGCTCTTTTCTTTGTATTTTGCATTTTGGTTCGTGAACGGGTGATACACTACAACATATCGTAGAGCGGCTCGTTGTTCTGTTACAAGTAAATGCTCTAGTCTTTACCTTCACCTTCCGGGTTATTACCCGGAAGGTGGGTATAGACTAGAGCATTTATTTATAGGCGTAATGCTGTGTCCTTTACCCCATGCTAAGACAAACTAATAGCCACCTGTTACGTTCTAAACAAGTTTCCTTTGCTCAACTCATGTTCATTTACATCTGGTCATACATGCACGGCGGTAGTTGAGTACTACGCACCTGTCCCTTTTGAGTGGAATAAAAAATCTGAAAAAGGGTTACCAAGACTCACTTCAACTTAATATCCCACTGCTATGCAGGGGTGTTGTCTCGGTTATTTTTCAAGTTAAGAAGATAGTTTAAGACTTAATCCGTACGTCCTCGAATGATTAGTACTTAGACATAGGTTTCCTTACTATGTTTTCCTTCATCGATATTGAGCAGCGGCAATGAAACAGTTCACACAAAGATGATTGAACCCGTGACCTTATATTTAAAAAACGAGGCCAATACCGCTGCGCCACAGCTGCTCACACCAAGACCCAAAACATAGTTAATTAAATTAAAAAATAAGTTAGAAACGTTCAACCAGTGCAAATCTATTATTCCCGACTGCCAAAGCGCGCTTATCTTGTATGCACGTTTCATTTCAATTTCATTTCATACAATATTTGAAGAAAGTTGTATTAGTAAGTACCTATCTAGTTGATGCCTCATGTCTTCGAAATTGCTGGAAGGACAGTTGTAGTCATGGTGGATGGCGGATTTTTGACGCTCCATAAGTTGTTTGCCGTTCTTTTATTATTGAATCGGCTACAAAAAGTAAAATCAAAATGAATACATAAAATGTCAAATTAATGCAACTCAAGATAAACAATCCATAATTTAGAATGATTCATAACAAAAATATTACTTTAACAACTCATTTCACACGTCACTGAACTATGCACGCTGCGTTTGCGCACACCGCACAGCTGCATTGTGTATTAATTAACTTCGATGTTTTTGTTCATTTATGGTGATTAGGTCGTTGTCCGTAAGGTTGGCGTATCTTTGCCTTGACATTCAGACAGACAAATCTATTAACCTAAATATTAAACGAAATCTGACCAAGTCACTGATAAATTTATTGATATCAAGATGTATGTAAAAATAATTTTTAATAAAAACCAAAAACCGACTTTAACACGACCAACTCAAAAGTGAAAGATATATTTTAGCTTCATACTAGCTGCTCCAGCGAACTTCGTACTGCGTATTACTAATTTCGCTATTAAAACAACAAAAAAATTGTCCAAAAAAAAAATAAGGGCGAACAACCCTTATCACTTAGGGGTATGAAAAATAGATAGTAGCCGATTCTCAGACCTACTGAATATGCATAAAAAATTTCATAAGAATCGGTCAAGCCGTTTCGGAGGAGTTCGATTACGCACACCGTGACACGAGAATTTTATATATTAGATAAATTTACGCGAATCTTTCAATTTATGGTGACGCCAAATCCTAGATTTTCTTTTGTATTCTTACTAGATAATTATTATTAACTAGCAGACCCGGCAGACGTCGTTCTGCCCGGTAAAGCAGTGCCATCTACCGGGTGTCAGACCTACCGAATATAACCATTATTATTATTATTATTATATAACCCGGTTTTCCTGCACTTCTTCGCTTTCTAAATTTTCTTTTTTTTAATTTTTCTCTGCGTATGAACCTCGTACTTAAAGGAATATTTAAAAAAAAGAATTAGCGAATCGTTCCAGCCGTTCACGCGTGATGTCGTGACAACGGAAAACGGGTTTCATTTTTATTTATATAGAAGATGAAATAATCATATAGCTTTTGAGTGCGTCGTTTTAAAGTCGGTTATTTTTTGAACCAAAGACTTCTGCATACTCATTAATCAGCTACAAAGGCCTGAGGCGATTAAAAACACCGACTTGTCTAAAATAACTGTCTGTTACCGGATCACCTGTGTCCCGTTACTTACTACTTACCACAAGTGCGTACTTAGTATTATGACGCATCAGTTTAAAAATGTAGGACATAAGTCCTACCCAGTCAACCGTAATTTGTACCAAATTTATTGTGAACTTTCGCACGTGTATTTTATCGGTTTATAGATAAATTAAAATTATTAGACACTTATTTTGTGTGATTAAATAATAATAATAAAAATATCTTTATTACGGATTCTATTTTTTACATCCATTTGTTAGTGTGTTAGTAACAATTGAGCTTAATTCTAGTTAGTAGAGTTAGTTTTTGTTAAAATCAGAATTAATTATAATATATTTTTTTGAGGCCTAATGCCACCTCTACCTCTACCTCTCTCTCATAAAGATTACGGCGACAAATCCAAGGGAAATCACGATTGACGTCGCGCTTAGGTAAGTTTCTTACCCCTGTATGACGTAGCGCACTCCCACTCCATAATTTTAATCCCTACTAATATTATAAATTCGAAAGTAACTCTGTCTGTCTGTCTGTTACGCTTTCCCGCTTAAACCTCTACCGATTTTGGTGAAACTTGGCACAGACAATCTTTAGACCCTGAGAAAGAACAGGCTACCTTTTATTGCGAAAAAAACCAAAATCTACACGGACGAAGTCGCGGGCCTCCGCTAGTGCGTTATAATATCTTTATATTGTTTCATTTCAATGATGAAGCAAAAAATTCGTTTTTAACATTTTTTTACCGACTTCAAAATAAGAGGAGAGTGTACCGATTCCTACGATTCTTTTTTTGTTCGAAAGCTGGTGCTTCTCGTGTGGTCTCATTTAAAATGATCAGAATTTGACTAGTAGTTTTTGAGCTATATCGAAAGAAACGTCATTGTTTATTTACGCCAAACAATGATAGGAGCAATTATTGTCCTAAACACATAATTCTACGTACATACGTTTGAAGTCGGTTTTGTGTTTTTGTTCCAAAAAGAATTGTATTTAATCTTACTGACGAACTAATTAAAATACCATTTTTCATACCTTTTCGACATCCCTATTGACAGGACAATCTGAAGCGAATTTCTTAGTGAGGCAGAGCTCGAAATGGTGAATTATTTATTATTTTAGTAATCATTTTAATCTTTTAATTGTTGCAGGTTATTATCTATATTTTTTAGAATCTATATTAATTTTATTCATTACTAGCGGATCCCGCAGACGTTTCCTGCCCGGTAAAACAGTGCCACCTGACGGGTCCGAAAACAGAATACGACCTATAAGATTTCATATAAATCGGTCAAGCTGTTTCAGAGGAGTTATTTTAATTTTTATAAAAACCATCCTCGTACTTCAAGGAATATTCTAAAAAAAGAATTAGCGAAATCGGTTCAGCCGTTCTCGAGTTTCTTGCCAACACATTTAGCGATTCATTTTTATATTATAGATAACATTTAACATTATGTTTGATATCCAATATCAAACACAATGTATATTCGCAACCATTACCTGAGATTTGATAAAACACAGGTTATTGTCAAACAAAACCGATTCTTACCAAGAATGATCCGCGAAGCTATTGAAATTAAAAAACATCCTAATTTTAACAGAGAAAATGGTTGGAACATACCATCAGCTTATGACCCAGTGCTTAATTTACTTGTACCAAAACCCAAGCAAAATCAACTCAGAATTCAAGACACTGTGAGCTCAGTTTGCTTAAATCGGAACGCAACTTAAATATTAATGTTTGGAGATAGTCAGTAATAATTGTGCTTAATATTTTTGGACGTCAAATACCTCAGTCCACCCGTGAACATGAAGTTTGAAAAGATTTTAAAACGTCGGGATCTAAAATCTAAAATAAACCGCGATAAAATCCGTTAAAAAGTAGTTTTATTTCAATGTGTGATATTCGCGTAAATCTAAGACAATACTACAATGTAAATTGTTATTGATAAATTAATAAATAAATAACCGATTTCTAAAAAAAATATAGGTATCTACGTTCTTTTTTATATGTTACGTAGTGTAACTGCCTATTATTGTGACTATACCAGCTTAAAACTACGCGTATCTACTTTCTAAAATCTACCTAGTTCTATGCCTAAATGCGTGCGTTATTTAATATCTTTTAATGATGTAATCTAAAAATTTTGCAATTTTACTATCTCATGGTTAACGAGTTGTAAAGTTATCTAAGATTTTCACGGAAGAGAAATAAGTATAGCATATTAGAAGAAAAAAAAATGTTTGGATGGAAAGTGATGCCTTTTTGTGAGATCAAATATGGTTTTCACACACCGCGTGCTCACCCAACCGACCTCATAGATAGTGTTGTAGTCATTGATAATGACGTCTTGTGAGGCTGAAAATCTAACTGTTGTTTAGGTAACAGCTTGCTACGTTTATAGGTTACGCGTTACGACATGTTTTTTCTATACACTATAAGTTACCATTCCTCGATATAGTAACTTCACTATTTCCTCTAGATCAAAGAGTACTTATGTTCTAATGTAAGTGATATATTGTCTTAATGGGAATAAATGTCTTTAAACCTAAGTACAGTCGACACAAGGAAAAAACAAAAAAAAAATTCTATGGAGCCTATAGGCTTTCCACAACATCAGGAAGCCCTCTACCATAGTAATTATTAATAATATAAAATAAGGATATTAAGAGATGAAAGTTTAAAAACAGTACGGACGAAAGGTCTGTGGTGTGTGCGTTTAAATTAATAAAAAAAAAACCCTATGGAGGCTCATGCCACTGCCATCCTCTCATTGAAAGTCATTCGTAATCACGAGAGAATCGGTATCGATACATCATTGCTAACTATCAGGCAAGCCTGTTTAAAAAAATATAATTTTTTTTTTCATCGATTCCAAGGTAACATTGATAAGAATATAAATACTATGTAAATATAAACGTACTAACAAGCCTCGACCTTGATCATTCACGGTATTTATTAGTAAACCAGCGACAACTCACTTTTATTCAATGGTTACGTATTCAATCGAAAGAAAATGGCGTCTTATGACGTCTCGGTGTTTTATAAAAATCTTAATACCACGATTAGATGTCGAGCAGAGGAATAAGTCCGAACACAGAGGAATAAGTACATACTATGCGTTTCAAATAAGAATAGGACTGAAGTTGCGGCTAACTTTATATTAAAAACCAAGCAAAAGTAGGGTCAGCAAAAAAATATCAAAACACATTAAAATATTATGTTTTAATTTTTTCATACATTTTGTATGAAAAAATTATATTTGTAAAAAAAAAAACTATGTAGCTACCTACCTAAAAAAAATCAACCGCTAGGACGCCACAAATTTGTACACAAATAAGCAGAAAAACATACACACAAGTTTTATCTTATAACACAGCATTTTTCTTTCGAAGTCAACAAAATATGTTTGTACCTAAATATTCGAGTCTAAATACCCAATTTTACTCGAGCCACAATAAGATACACGATTTTTAAAGTATCAACTATATGTATTATTTTTTCAAACAAACGTTTTTGCCCACTGTACTTAAAATGTGAAGTTGTTGCGCATTCCGTTCCAAGATGGCGGATTCCCAGTCCTATTCTTATTTGAAACGCACTAGTATATGTAACAGCAATAAAAAAAATTAAAACGGGCTTTATTGTTTCTGCCGGTTGTTGGGTAGGCGCGGTAACCACGTCACATCTATCACCCCCAATATATATCAGGACCCAAGGTGGCGGCGCGAAGTGTTCCACGCGCGCCTCCTTTAGATGTTGCAGGGAACACCCCTGACGTGCAGGGGTCCGCATAGGCGGGCCATCACCAGCCGAGGGTTGCGGAAGTATCTCGTGTTCCCGTGACCCTTGGCGTAGGTGTGAGATGGAACACCCGAGGGGTTTTAGTGGGTACCCTTAGGGAGTCCCACATACCCCCCCACCCTACGCCCACTTGGGGCGGGGGATCCATGAAGGATTTCCCCTCGGAAAAAAATAAGGCGCGGTTACCACGTACAGCACACATGTAAAAGTTGAAGCGTCTTTACATATGCACACGTAAATAAAAGCTACACACAAACACAACATAAGCAGTTTATTCACATAAACTGGGTCCCGACGACAAGAGAAGGGTACTATAAGTCTGACGCCTGTATCTGTAGCTATAGGTACAAGTTTTGTTGCTACGGATAGACCGATTTTGATACGGTTTTTTATTAGAAATCTGAAGAAATAGAGATGGTGCTCAATAAAAAAAAGGTCAGCGGTTATTAATTTCTTATTTAGAATTATTACTTTTTTTAACCCCCTGACAAAAACAGGGGTGTTAAATTTGATGCGTGTGTACAAGTTTGTTGTTGATGAGGTTTTCTTTTAAGCTGGAGTGATAAAGAGAGATGATAATTAGCTAGATTTAAAAACTGCAGCAGTGGTTAATATTTTTGCTATATTAGAGTTTTGCGACTGATTTTACCTGTTTTTATTTGTGTGTGTGTTATCAAAAATAGTTCCTTAATTCAGTATTACACAGCTCTCAACTATGTATCAACACGGCGATAGTGTATATGCACAGGTTCTACGCGTTCCACTCGTTCACTCAGTTCCACAGGAATGCGATAGCTGCAGCAGCCCTGTTCCTGGCTGCGAAGGTATGTACCAACATCTTTTGATCCCATACAACTAGCTCCAGCGAACTGTATCGCTTATATCTCACATTTTAAACCTTTCTTAGACCTCTACAAATATTTTTAAAACCAAAATCAGCTAAATCGTTTCCGTTGTTCTCAAGTTTTAGGGTCGCCACATATCTGACGGAAGATGAGTCGCGTATTATCAGATGGCCGTGTGTCGTTGTCGCAGTAAGATAGATCTAGTCGTATTATAGTTATATCCCTAGGGATATAATTATATACCGTAACATAGTTATACGAAAGCGATTCATTACTATCTCACTAGGAATATAGTTATATAACGGTACAAGTTTAGTGATATACTTATATTACTAGATTAAGTTTATTGAAATAGCTGTAATTTAGGTTGGGTTGGACTCTTAATAACCACACACCTTAGCACTCATGCCGTAACACAACTTAGCACTCGCCGACCGCTGCAGTGGCTATGCACGCTTGCTTCGCTCGTGTGTGGTTATTAAAAGTCTAAGCTACGTTAGCTCCGTTAGCGTTAATCCACAGCACTTTGGAGTGGGTGGGTTTGTTTTCGGGACTTACAAGTGACAAAAAACTACAAGTCTTTGAACAGCACACTCCGATAGCTATTTCACTAAACTTAATCTAGTTATATCACTAAACTTGGACCGTTTTATAACTATATTCCGGTATATCCCTAGGGATATAACTATAATACGGCTAGATCTATATTACTGCGACATCGTAGTGTCCCATTTTATTATTATGATATTAGCATTAGCAGTTAGCATGCTAATGTTTATGAATTCGCATGCTAATGAAATTTATACGTATTAGCATCAGTTACCATCACTGACACGCAATATTGAATTGTTTTGTGAAGTTGCACCACTGTACACGTGAAATAAACAGAAAGAAATATAATATGAAATGACATTGATTAATTTGGGTTAACTCATTTAACTGTTGACCTTATAACAGTTACCTACTAATTTGACTGCCTGTTTTAATTGTTTACACAAAATGAAGTTCACAATTATCATGACGTGCCGCTCGAGTGGCGGTTTAGAAATTTTCAGACATTAGTGTGATGAACATGTCTGTTTGTCTTGAGTCTAAGTGTAATTATCTATATTAAGTATATATTTACAAAAGAAAAGTAGTATATGTATGTATGTAGTACTTATATTATCAGATATCTGGTTTCCATAGTAGAACTATCTGTGATTATATACAAGAAGCTATTGCATATAGCTTGTTGTATAGTGTACAAGCGCTGTATTACATACACGCTGACCTCTCGTTGTACGGAAATCTAATACAATGCGAGATCAGCTTATACTGGAAATGTATAGCGTGTAGCCGTGGGTATTTTGATAGTACAAGCTCTGCTTAGTTTGAAATTATATGGCCAGATCAGGTCGTAGGATATTTTTATTATCACTAATACCCCTATAAAACACGGTAAAGAAACCGGCATATCTAAGAACTAATTATTCGAGGACATTGTGATATCCACCAACCCGCAGCCAGCGAAAGATCTGTGACCGCCTGCGGGACACTAAAAAGGGTTGAAGTAAAACATCATGTTGCCCCCTATATAAAATACTAACTTTACCCTTTTAGACTTCGCCTATAGCCTTCTTCAATAAATGGGCTATCTAACAGTGCAAGAATTTTTCAAATCGGGCCTGTAGTCTCTGAGATTAGCGCGTTCAACCAAAACTCTTAAGCTTTATAATATTAGTATAAATTGTTTGGTCATAGAGAACCACTCTATGACCAAACAATCTATACTAAATTTATTATATATATATTACATAGCACAGCATAAAAAAAATTGGTAGTATGATTATTAGAAATAAATAAATAACTGAAGGATAGTACTCGTTAGCGAGTAAAAAAAAAATCTTGTAAAATTTAATGTGGTTTCATTTATATAGTAATTTAGTGAAAGTAAATTTAATGTAGTTTTTATTAACTGGATGTTTTGTATTGCAGGTGGAGGAGCAGCCGAGAAAATTAGAATATGTTATAAAAGTAGCACATGTATGCCTCCACAGGGGTGAGAGTGTCAATGCCCTCACTGCTGAACAATACCAAGAACAGGTGGGTGTTTTGCAGATACATTAAGGACGTATAACATAAGTTAGAGCACATACTGTAAACAATACGGTTATAAATAAGACAGGCTGATTAACAGAAATAAAAGTCGATATGCAAACAAAACGTTAATAGGCGAAGTTAATGACTAATAAAATATTTTTTAACAAAAACTGACTTCAAAAAGTAACTAAAAAGTAAAAAATTAATATCATCCGATCCTTACCTGATGCCTATGGGACCACCTGAGAAGTATACCCTGTCAAACAAGAAAAATGCAAATCGGTCCAGGCGTCTTTGATTAATCGGTGAACATACATAAAAAAATATTCTGACGAATAGAGAACCTCCTCCTTTTTTAAGTCGGTTAAAAAGTCGCCTTAAAGCAGATGTACGTTACACTGTCCTTACTGTAAGCGCACACTTCGGTTCTCGCCGGTGCAAGCCAACCCCACAGTATAACGGTCTTAATTCTGACACTCCTGATAAGACTCAGGAGTGTCAAAAATTTCCTGATTCAGAAATCAAGATAAATCTCTAATCAATAAATCTATTTAATAAAATTGAACCACTAAATGTGTTGCTAAGCGCCAAAACTCTAGAACGGCTGTACCGAATTCGCTAATTCTTTTTTTAATATTCCTTCAAGTCCGAGGATGGTTCTTACGCAGAGAAGAATTTAAAAAAAACTTCCGAAACGGCTTGACCGATTTTTATCTTATATTCGGTAGGTCTGAGTAATCTATTTTCGGACCCGGTAGGTGGCACTGCTTTACCGGGCAGGACGACGTCTGCGGGATTCGTTAGTTCTTAATAAAATTAAAACTATTATCAATTGTGGCAAAGCTTCTATTAATAAGCTTTAACAATATTACGTTCAGCAACTTTTTTCTATTTCTCAACATTTCATCATCATTGGCCTATAGCAGTCCACTGCTGAACATAGGTATCTCCCAAGCGCAACGTCACTTTTTCATGGCGCAATTAATGGAACACAACACGTTTACAATTAATATTATATCCAGTTGACAAAATGTTTTAAAGTCCCGTTTCATGTAATAATATATCACTTAAAATTTCAATTTATTTAGTCATAAACAATTAATACATTGTGTCTGAATATTGTACTTAAAAAAACTAAAAATAACTATATAAAAAAATTTAATTAAACATGACAATGAAGATGTAAAACATCAAAGAAAACTATCAATATAATACACTCGTTATAACGCGCTAGATATTATTCACGTCATTATAGAACTTGAGAACTTTAATAATAATTTAAAAACTACATATTATTTTTATTTTGGCGCCATATTTTTATTTTAAAAATGAATGATTTAGATGAGTTTGAGGGGACGTCCTTTGTTAATTACCTCAATTTGTATTAAGTAATACTAAACTTGAATTTTTTTAAAACAGAATTTTGGGAGTCGGCATGAAATTCTCAACAAATTAGGTTTTTAAAATAGTAAATATTATGCTATGCATTGGTAAAATACTTGACCCTTATAGTATGAAGTGTGGAAGTGCTTAAGTTGCGATCAGCCCGATTATTATGACAATATTTTGTAATAAATTAATGCGTGTATTAATAGTATTTTTTTATCATTGTTACAGGCGCAGGACCTGGTATTCAACGAGAATGTACTTCTACAGACATTAGGTTTCGATGTAGCGATTGACCATCCACACACGCACGTTGTACGGACGTGTCACCTTGTCAAAGGTGAGACAAGCGTCCTAGCATTGTGTCGCGTCCGATGACGTCACCGTACGCATGCGTGTAGCGTGGTACGCAAGAGCGTCGCGTCGGTACGCGGGTGCGTCGGGTCGGTACGCGAAAGCGTGTCGGCACGCGAGAGCGTTGCTAGTTTGCGACACGTTTGGTTTATTTTTGCGGTCGTTGTGACGGGACGGGACGTTTTTAACCATTTTTGTCTAAATTAAATTGTTATGATTAAAATTCTTATTTTGTAATGTAAAAAAAAATAAGCTGATTGCGAGAGATTTTGTGTATATTTTAGTTGCAGTGTTTTCCATATTTGGTTGGTTAAATGTTATTTGTTTCAATATATTATTGTTTGTAAAAAGAAAAATAAAACTATTTGCAGGAAAAAATATTATTTATTATTATTTAATTCCCCTATACACAGATACATGAAGACATTATTAAATTTAATTCCGTATATTTATTGTATTCATTTTCCAAATACTTTGCCATTACTTACATTACAAATTCTTCAATATAAGATTTTTAACATATAAAATAAGGTAAATAAATCTTAAAAATCTAATAACCACTTACATTGTAATATACAGACAGACAGACAGAACTATAGTTAAAATACTTATTTTTTAATAGTTCTTAAAGTAAGTAAGTAGATGACATTTAACCACGAACTATGGAAACCATCTTGCTATAAAAAATGGGACAAAACTACCGCCCCGGTTTGCCGCTCCGAACTGCTGTTGCAAACTAAACAAAAAAGCCAAGTCTCAGCAGGCAATGTATACCTACATACTACATACGAAAAGATTATCCAGGTATGTCTATAAAATGTGGATTTAAAATTATGTGTGTTGAAATTATCACGTCCATTTTATTGCTGCATTGTCACCCTATTTCATGAAACCATTCACTAGCCTTGTAGATGTGTAGAAATATTTTTAATAGTACTAAGATTAGGATAAATAGCACACTACTGCAAAGGCATGCACTCATAAAATAAATTGATACCCCTTAAATCATAAATAATTTAGCCTGTGTTTCCATTAAAGAGGAGCAGAGTGGACCGTGAATTGGCCTATTACAGTGCTCGAAATCTCCACTCTACATTAGTGAAAACAGTGTGATTGGCGAATACACATTCCGCTCAGCTTCGCTTTAATGGAAACGTAGCAGCATAAGCTGAATTTGTATACCTTTTCTGTCATCTTGACTTTTATACAAGTAAGAACGAGACAAAATCCATAGATAAGTATAGAGGCTTATTTAATCTATATGGCCATTAGTTCTTATCTACATTGTAGTTATTAGTAAATTAATTAAAGTAACTATTTCATTGCCATACCTACTAGTGGTCACCCTTAGAGTAGTGGTTTATATATATATAAACAAGTTACAAAAGTACACAAATCCGTGTAATAGCCGAAGGATTTTGTTAATGTTTTTTTTTCCGGGTTTTTTACCAACTACCACAATCTCACCACTGTTGCTCCATAAGTCAGAATCGACAGCGAAACGCGTGAAAAGCCATCTATTGAAACCCGGCCAATTAAAAAAATTATATTCGATTAAATCGGCTTATAAATGAAAACCACTGCTCTATAGAATAAAATAAATCACATACATTTAACACCTAGCTTTATACCCATCAAAACATTTTGCACCCTATCTGTATTATCATTAAGTATATATTCGTTTCAGCGCCAAAGGACCTAGCACAGACCTCGTACTTCATGGCGTCAAATAGTCTTCACTTAACTACAATGTGTCTACAATATAAACCGACTGTCGTCGCGTGTTTTTGTATACATTTAGCGTCTAAATGGAGTAATTGGGCGGTGAGTTGACTTAAATATCTATGTATATGTATGAGACAGAAGAATTATAACTCGAAAACAGCCGGACCGATTTTTATGATCTTGGAGATAAAGAACACGGTACTTGCGTAGTACTCGCCAACACCTTACAAAATATACAATATTACCACGTTAATTTTCTCCCCACCCTTCCCGATTCAAATCTTTTCTCCCCACCCTCGTTAATTTTTCTCGCCTTTTCTCTACATTCTCTCCCCGATCCCTCTCGCCTACGCCATTCTCCCGGATCCCTCTCACCTTTTCTCCCCATCTTCTACCAGAATCATCTCGCCTTCCTCCCGTCATCCTCATCCCTTCATCTTCCCTCTCTCCAATATCTGAGACCAATAGGCCTCACACAAGGTTACAAAGTCAACTCTATATTATCTTGTACGATCAGATACCTCAATCGAACGAGGGCCGCCACTGGTTCTCCTACGTAGACCGTTCAGTCACCACCGACCTGCTTGAGAAGTTGACCGCGGAGTTCTTGATCATATTCGAGAAGTGTCCATCACGGCTCAAGAGGAAAATGATGAATGTGAAAGCTGGTAAGTAAGCTATTTAACCACTGTCGAAAAATATAGTATTATTTTGACGTGATTATCTGTAAATCGGTCATAGGGTCGTTTTATTTAAATTTTTAATTTATAATTGTGTTTCTGTTTATAGCGGATGGTAGTTCACCTCACTCGCTAGCGAATGCATCAGGTTCGGGTGTAGCGAACTCACCCTTCGACAAGAAACATGCGCCTTTAAGTGTAGACGAGTCCTTCGATAAAGGTACGTAAACATTTCACATCTATAATCTCCATATTTATAAATCTTTCACTTTTTTTTTTATGGCTTTTGTAGCTAGATGTTGCCACAATTCTGCCAATGACCGTCAGTGCGAAATTACAGTTAAGAGCGGAGATGTGGAAGATTAAGTGCAGTAGATCTTTCACTTATTTGTTGGCATAACCGCTTCTAAATAGCTGTCATTTTGTACTGTCACCGTGACCGCCTTTCATGTCGGCTGTCACTCGAAAATGTCAGAATGAACGAACAGCGAGCACTGACGGAAGAAGCGGCCATCTTAGAAGAGCTGACATATTGACACTACTGATTGTGCAAGGGTGGACTGCAGCCAAAAACTAGGGAAACCCTGTAGCGACTCCAGGTCTCCTAAGAATACCTATTAAAAATAAGATCAATAATAATATATAATATACTGCTATTAAGATACCAGTATTTATGAGCTATCAGATGCTTACGTATTATTGAAGAGAACCGTCTTTATATATTTTTGGCTGTTTAATGTGTAGTTAGAGCTAAATATCACCCACATTTCGCCGGTTTCTCTTCTCTTATATGTATACTTACAATGGCGAAGGGTAGGTATTTGAAAAAGGGAAGACGTAGAAACAAAATTTTAATTTTTTCTTGGTTACCTACGCCGACTCAAACTTACAAGATCAACTGCATTTTTTATGCTATTTACAACTTTTAGGCATTAAATAATATTTAATTAGTACGTTATACTGACCATTCCTAAAGGGAAGCCGATAGGACTCGTGTTATATGGACTCTTCGCCACTGAAACTTACATAAATTGCATTGGGGTTGCTAAAGATACGACTGTACAATAATATTTTCTACGTGCCTAGGTAGGCAACTTACACTAACGCCGTGGCCAGAATACGATTAGGAGAAGTAATATACTAGTATCAACATATTAAAGTAAAAAAAAATGTGTCTTCAAAAATTGATTCAATTAATATGAAAATATGACAGCCATTCACGAAAACTTTGTATTTGTAATACTATTAGGATTATCTGTTATTTTATTCCTATATTTGTTCACAGAATATGAACGTGAAAGGCGGCGGCAACCCGTCCCTGGTGGCTACGTTCCAGCCACCACCTCCGCTCCGCCACCACAAAAAATTGACTTCCAACTGTACAAAGAGAAAAGAGACAGAGAAGAAAGAGAACGGCGAGAGGAGAGAGACAGACGGCAACAGGCACTCGCTCAACAACAGAGACCTGCTGCCCCTAGAACTAGTAGTACAAGTAGTTCTAGCAGTTCCAGCAGTTCCTCTCAACACGGGAGACCACAAGCGCCCCACCACAAACCCCACCACCCCTGGCCCCCTCACAAGCCCCATCATCCAAAACCCCATGAACATCGTCCACATAGACCCCCTACAGAACAACCGCCACAAAGAACAAGACCACCCTCTTTATTCTCTCCTGAGAATGCTACTACACCTACAGCAGCGGCTGCCGCTGCACCCCGTAGAGCCCCGCAAGCTCCACAACCACCTCCTCAATCACAATCCCAAACCCATAGACCGCGAGAACCTCAGAAACCTGAAATAAAACCCACACCACCGATACCACCACTACCTCCGCCCCCTCAACCTCCATCTTTCCCAGATCTAAAGCCCCCCAGTCCGAATCGGAAACGACCGGACCCGACAGCCGCTATCCGGGAAATGCAACCCCCCGCTATTCTATCTCCATTCTCCTCTCCCCCATCTAAAGAAACTCCCAAACAACGGCAAAGACTCCAATCAAATTCCTCCGAACCGGAATTAGTCCCTGTAGTCAAAAAGTTAGACGAAACCCCCGGTTACGAAAACGTGATTCGGGAATCGCAAAAAGGTACAATCAGGACTAAAGCCCCGGAACGGAAACCTGAACCCCCCGTCCGGTCATTAAACGGTATCGAAACCGATCCTACTTTAGTATCAAATTTGTTAAAGGAAAGCTTAGCAAAACCCGCCCCTATAACCGTGGCTACGGAGCGAAAATCGCCTGAAGTCAAACGGGAGCCTATAGTCGAAACTCCGGCCCCTCCGCCCCCAAGTTTACCTGAACCTACTCCTACTCCTGCTGAAGAACTCCCTGAACATAGTAGACATAAAAAAGAAAAGAAAAAGAAGGACAAACACAAACACAAAGATAGAGACAAAAGTAAAGATGAAAAGAAGAAACATAAAAAAGACAAGGACAAAAAGAAAGATAGTCCTCCACAACCGCCATTAGAACAGCCACAACAAGATGGCGCGCTTAGAATAACAATACCAAGAGACAAATTATCTACTAGTCCTGGTTTGAAGATAAAAATTCCTAAAGAAAGATTAGCAGCACCGCCGCCGCCACCGCAGAGTTTGAAGATCAAGATTTCCAAAGACGTTTTGGATGCGTCAAGAAAGCGTCCAGGGACCGAAGCTGGTCCACCTGCGAAGGTTCCTCGACACAACGGGACTCCACACAAGGTATGGCACCCACCTTACAGACAACCATTACCATATTATGTAGTTCAGCCCCCTCCGACATACTATTATAGTATGATGGACGGTTATTATTATGGTATGGAGAATTATATGTACCAGCAACCGGCGCAACCAATGCCGCAACCGCCACAGCCACAGCCACCGCCACCATTGCCAGCGATGCCGCCGCCACCGCTCCCGCCACCTCCGCCGGAATAGTTGTTTTTAACTGACTTCAAAAAGAAGGGGGTTAAAATAAATCTATTGTCATGTTTATTCAGTCATAAGTCTGTCATATTACAGGAAACTTTTTTAACTAGTGCTAATTGTTTTGGTGAATCTGTGTCAGTAATTTAACTCATTGCCATCAATTATTTAGTACTTTTTTTTTAAGTCACGTCGTAAAATTAGCGGTCAGTGACTTTAGCGAGCGCACAGCTGACACAACTCGCGGGTGTACACTTAGTATCAATATTAAACATCTTTTGTTAGCGGTCACTTCATTTTTTCAGACATAAAAAATACGTTATTTAAAATAAAAAACTTTCTCAATGTTTGCGCACTGGTTTAAGAGTTTTTTTTTTTACATAGACAGAGAAAGAATTCATTATGAAATAGTCCCATTAAAATTTGAAGTCGGTTTTCCTTGTTAAAAATGCTTTATGTATAAAATGTTCGAAGAACCGGAAAAAGTGGGTTATTAAACAAAAGCGTCGCGATAACTCGTTTTGACTTTAAATTTTTTTTGCTATCACGGAATCTATGAGGATTTGAATTAGTATTTGGACATAAATTTTTAATTGGTTGTGAATTAATGTAAGGGTCAATGTCTACTTTGATCGGTATTAGATTAGTAGTCGAAAATTTTAGGATTTTTATTTTACAAACTAGAAATAATTATTTTTCCGAGTGATTCCTACATACATTTTTTCCGGTTCTCGTACATCATTTAGTTTACAAACATATAAAATACACGTGTGTATGTACGTTTTGATCTAATTGTTTTGTTATATAAATGCGAAACTGCTAGAAATTATACATTATTAGATAATTACATATTTTATAATAGAAACATATATTAAATATGTATCTCTAAAATTATACTATATATATAATTATATACAGGCAGTTAAACAGCTGAAACTAAATATAAGCTTGTAAAAATATACATTATACAATGTCATATACACAATATATTATAAATATTTTCAATATATGGGTATAATATAAAAACGAACTTAACAAAACGAATATCTTGGGTATTTAATATTACCCACTTAATTAATGTAAATAAAAAAGTACATAAACTTCGTTAAATTCCATTTTTATATAGTTATACAAAATTTCTGAAAATAATAATACTCGTTAAATATAGCACTTTTTCCATTCCAAAAGAATTTTCCAGACTGAGGTTAAACCTAGTTCTGGACTTGGTAAAGTATAAGTTAAAAGTTATTTATTTTTTAAGTATTTTTTATATATCCTTGTTTAAGTAAAAAAAAATTGGTTCCAATAATTAATATATTACATATAACGAAAGAAACAAGGAGATCATAGTTTTAAATATTTGTTATTCTGATTCAAAACTTGAAAGTGCCAAAAAAAACTATATATTCTGTACATCACGATATAATAAAATATTTTACCTGTTTCACATTTGTAAGATGAGTATTTTAGATATGCAACGCGACCGGCCTTTGGACAAATAATCTGAAAATCTTTACACGACATTTTAATCGACTTCAACTACGATATCAGGAAATCGTATGTTGTTATGTTTATATATCTTATTATATATCTTATCGTTCGTATTTGCTTATTATATTATTACTTAGTAAAAAAATTAGCTGTATGGTTACAAAAACCAAATAAATATCAGTAATTATATTTGTCCAGGGGCTATGGTAACTTATTAGATAATATCAGCTTATGCTATATGTCGTGAGCAGCTGTCTATATAACATATATATACTTATTTACTACTTATACTAATTATATAATGTATATGTGTGTTAAAATAGTTTAATATACATCACAGTGTTTACAAGAAGTTGTAAATAACTTACAGTATTTCGTTGGAGTTTTGACTAATAATATCGGATCAGGCCAGCGGTTTTCAATCTTTTTACACCCCTGTATACCGACTTTTATTCGCAACACCCTACCATACCTTACATACACAATGTTTATAGTTATATATATACTTTCTTCTGTATAAACTTTTAGCGACATATTTCCCAACTCATCTTTTTACCGAAAAACAACTGTAATCTTCACTGAATCAATATTTATTAGGTAAGAGTTCTCTATCATATACCATATAATCTAATATCATCTTAACATCAGCAAGTTGTATAATACAACAGTTAGTTCTTATAACACACCATGGAACACATAAGTTGAGAACCGCTGGATTTAACTATTTTTTTTTTATTATATCCGAATACGTTAATATATATGATATATGTTATATATGTTTCATTATCTTTACTATTAAGATTTTTTAGTTAGGTAATTAATATATAAATATTGACATCTCTTTATATATTGTTATAAAGTTAAAATGTTGTCAAATTTCGACATTTTATTGACATTTTCTGAACATTACCAATTCAGCTTTAATTTTATTTAGAAAAAAAAATAGTCAAAAGATAAAAATATAGTTTTTTTTTTGTTATTCCTATTCATAAATTAATTAGGTATAACATTTATTTGTAAGTGTTAATGCAAAAGTTGCTCGCTCAAAAATGATCAAAATCTAAAAAAAATACAGGGTGTATGTAATAAATGTGTCTTTGATTAGCATTTAAATTGTTATCGGCAGTTCACATTCGCATGTTTGTAACATCCAAAGCCGTTTTCACAGGTTACGGATAACAACAACTAAATAAAGACAGTTTCGCATAAGAAAACGTAACTTATCTGTCCAATAAAGACGAAAGTTTCGCATAAAATAAATTAGTCACCTGTTCAATTTTATAACTAAACGGAAAACCGTCCGGAACCTACGAAAAGGGGATTATTAAGTAATTTTGTAATTTTTTTCAAGTTATTATTAAACTAAATTTTATATTCAGCTGTTGTGTATTTTTAATAAATAATATTATGTAAATATAAAACAATAAAAATGGGTGACATCTGAATAGTGGTGCCATTGTTGTTACCATTTTACTATAGTTAGAAAGAATATATTTTTTTTATTATTATTTTTTCCAAGTACTTAATATGTTTAAGCTTGTTTTTTTCTGTATTACAGTTTTTTTTTTATTGTGTTTATAGAAACTAATCACAATTAAAGATTATATCTCGTAAGGAAGGTAGATATTAAGTTAGTTATGTAAGAACAAGAGAGAATTGATTATATTTGAATTGTAGGACGTTGTTTTTAATAGTACTGATTAGAAATCTTAAGTACTAGTAGTGAATGTCTCACCCTATTTACCTTATACGTAGCGATCTTGTTACAAGACGTGGTAATTATAAGACTAGCTTGACTTGGTTGTTATTTAGTAACGAAAGTAGAGGGTTTTAGTGGAGCCATATGCTTGCCAAACTCCTCCAGACGGCCATCACAAATCATGCCAACTTTATCTGTTATCCTGGTTTGAACTGGATCGCAGGCGAATTTTTATAAGTTCTACTTACTACAGTTTAGTCATGCGTGTTTGTGGAGGTTTACAAATGAGTTATGACTTTAAACCTCTTTTGCGTATACCTTCCCAAGTTGTCAAGATTACAAAGTAATTTTTTTTTAATAATTTCAAATTATCCCCAAAGACTGCAAAGTTTAAATTACTTCTAGTGTCCATTAGTTTTTCAGTACACGAAACATAGCTTCGACATAGCAATTTTGTTGTACATTGCGTACTCGTTATAGCAATTTACATAAAAACCGAAGGCGAGCGCGTATTGCACTGTAAAATTGTTAATTTACACCGCTCGATGCTGTATTTCTTGGTCGTAGACTGAACTACTAGTACGCGAGATTAGTTAGTTTTTGTTTATAAGATATATTTCCTTTAATATCACACATTGTTTTAAACATTTTTGTAAGCGAATATTCGTAAAAAAAAATCGAGCAAGAGGCTAGTTAATTGCAAAATTCCATTTATTTTACTTTGGAAAAAATATATTAAAAGATAATCATGTCAAAAGTATTGCAATATCAATATTTATTGCAAATATATTTAAAATAATATAAAAATATACATCACTATATATTAACAATATGTCATTGTATAGATAGTGCGTGACGAAGTAAAATATATATTATTTGGTTTTTAATTTAGAATTGTATTGATATTGGTATTTTTCAGTATTTGACAAAAACGGAAAACACTAGCGGACTAAAAATTTAGTAAAAAAATCTATATATTTCTTATATAAATCACTTCACTGTTTTAAATAAAAATATGAAAACTGAAGATATTTTTACGTTGGTATATTTTATTTTATTAAATAATTATTTCTTATATATTTTCATTGAATTGTGTATTTTTATATCCCTTTTTTACTACGAATATTCTATATGTCCACATCTTACTTTTTTATTATCATAATATCAATATATTTTTCTTTTTAAATAGTGCTTTGATTTTTTTAATCTAACAGTTTTTAGTCTGATATTCAAGAATATCAATATTTAAAAAGACCTGAGATTACCATAATAAGTAGGTAGTTTTAATTAAGTAGCATAAATATATATTTGGATAAATGAATCTATCGAATTTATTGTGTTTCAAACGATTTTATTTAATTAAAAACTTTGATTTCGTAATTTGAAAACTTTGGTATTTTATTTGAAAAAAAAAATTGCACCCTCTTACGAAGATATGTAGATTATTTTTATATTAAATATATCTAAAAAAATATCTGTCATTATTAGCATTGACTATGTATATGCATCTTTTTTCTGTGTGTATAATTGTACATAAGAGAAAACAAGATACCTTATATATAGTCATCGCATCTCAGTTACACAGGAAACTTGTTTTCATTGATATAGAATAAAAAAAAATTGCATGATTCTATATCAAATTTTTTATTTTTTTTATTTTTGATAAAAAGCGATGTTATTATGCTGTTTAGAGTTGCTTTTACCGTGTTTTTGGTTTAATATTTTTTTTACAAAAATGTGGTTTTTTTTTTAATTTATTTGGCCATATTCTTTGCATTGTTTTAAATGTGTACTGTAAGATTTTTTTAATTGAGTGTATTTTTTTTTAATGAAACGAATTTATTGTAAAGACAATTATGTCTAATTATAAATGTTGTTATATGATTTAAATGAAATAAGTCACTAGTATAATAAAGTGGATTTTTATGTAATGATTTTCACATAGGTGATTTATGATTTTTGTATTAGAACAGACCTCCATTTTTTTTTTGTTAAATATTACTAACACATTTATAGTTTCTATTCGCTTCTAATTTAAAAAAGTGGGTACTACAATCTGCACGTAACTTCTAGTCTTTTGAGATAAATTTTGAACGAAAGGGGGAGGTCAACAAACTATGTTGACTGAGTATGACTTGATCTATACTGTATACAGAGATCCGTGAGGCAAAATGTAAACAAAGCATAAAATGTATTTTAATGGTTACCTTTGATAGGTATTTTTTATAAAAATAACTACAGAAGTAATACGCTGATAACGCTGCAAATGATATTTTACAACAATGTCTGTTAGAAGACTTAAACTCGAATGTATAACTACCTTAAATTATGTTCCTAATTTTAATTAATTATTTATTAAATCGTTTACATAAAAAAATAGTCAAAAATGCATTTTAATACTAATAAATTATAGGCCACAAGCACTGCGAATGTTTTAAACTAAAATGTGACGTTTTAACATTGGTCGGGTTATATCCGCCATCTTTAATATCGATCAACTTACTAAAACTATTCGCGGTTTATTTTAGTTTTTTCGTTTTTTTTTATTAACTTATTTAAGAAACATTGTTTTCTTTGTTTACACTTTGTTGGAATATATCTCATTTACCTCTTGTTAACCGCTCCCCTTCCATCGCCGCTCACTCGAGGTGACTGCCACTTGCGTGCAGACTGTAGTACTAATTTTCAAGTTTTTGAATAAATAAAATTCGAATCTTTGACTTAAGTAAAGTTAGACAATTTAGTGACTTATTTCGCTTTTAAGTTTGCTGTCTGTTATTTAAAGTGTTAAGCTAGATTCACACTGAAGGAAAAAGTGACATATTTATTTGCGTTGATAGATTTTTTTAGTATTGTATGCAACATTTTTCAACCGCACCGTGTCGTCAATAAACCTAACACAGAAACTGTGATGATACAAATCGTGTATGACATTACGGGTGGTTCGTTCACCGTAGACTAACCCGCAATTTTTTTTTTATTAAGATTGGTTTTAGGTTTTAATAGAGTTGTGTACTCTTCCAGTGTGAACTTAGCTTTATGATCGATGTAACAGCTAAATGAGCTTGCGCAGCCTGTGTATACCGTGACTTTTGGGGCTGTTTCTATGAACATTATGGGTTGCACATTCGCTGGGTTCCCCTCGCTTTTAACACCCTGGTGGCGGGACACTACATTAATGATTACTACACAGCTAAAGGTGGGTTTTCACGAAGCCAGTACTAAGATAGTAAAAACAAAAAATAAAAAATACAAAAAATCAATACATATTAAAAAAAACAATACAAATTAGCCTTCTTATCTATTTTAAATATCTATTATTTATACTTGGACTGAAATTTTATAAACAGAATAATCATTTTGTCAACAAATTGTGATCAAAAATTGCCTTCATATTAATTTTTATTGGATGAATATTTATTTATTTTTTTAATATAAATAAAAATAAATAAAATAAAATAGATTTTATTTCGAACACAAAGATTCATATAAAAGCACCTCTTTGTTAATAATTTATCCGCAAATATATCTTGCCAAAACACCATACTCGCGTTGCGGCGCCGCACCGCAAGAATCGGCAGTGCCGCCCGCCTCTACATAGAACAAAATGCGAGCGTTGCGCTGCCGATTCTTGCGGTGCGGCGCCGCAACGCGAGTATGTGTTTTGGCTCTTAGGGGTTCTTTAGTCATCACTAGCGGCAGTGCACTTGCTTCGTGTAAATCTGATAGTCATGTGTGTAATCTGAAATGTGTGTATAAAACGGTCGGCAGTGGGATTTTATTAATTACTTTTTCCATTTATTAAAAAGACAAAAAAGATTTTCTCAAAAAAAAAAACAGAAAAAAATTCATGGTTCTAATACAAAATGGGGGTATTCGTAGTTAATTCGATGTGCTTTTTACAGTACCAGTCTACCAACGTAAGATTAACGTAATTGTTGATCACTGTATGCTGCATACCCCTATTACGAGTTTTCAATACTAAAGAAAGTTCTCGAATATTATCATGAACCTTTCAAGATAATAAGTTAAGATACACAAGAAGAACTACAAAAAATATTTTAGGTAATCCATTTCCAATTAAATTTATTCCTTTTAAACGAGCGATATGAATGTAAAAAATTAATTTAAAAAGCATTTTAAATCGTTCAAGATGGTATTTGAAAACATTTTTTGTATTGATGAAACTCGTAATATGGGTACACACGGCTACACATTAAGCTATACATTTCCGGTATAAGCTGGCCCCTCGTTGTACGGAACTCCTATACAATGCGAGATCAGTTTATACTGGAAATGTATATTTTGTTGTGCAACTGTGTGTACAGTGACGTAAACATAGCGATTTCTACTGTGAGCGAGTAAGCATTTCATCCATATAAAGAAATGTGTTTAAACGCGCCACTTGTGGCGCTGTTGTTTTACCACAAAACACATAATTCTTGGGTATAAAAACCCATGATTCTATTTTGTCTGTCTTGTAAGTAAAAATAATAATAATAGACACGAATTTTTTACTTTTTCGAATCAATAAAAAAATACTCAGATCAATAGAATTAAAGTTAACCCCAAGTTTCCACTGGCGAAATATTCACAAGAAAACATGTTGCAAGCTCTATCTATCTCTATCGCTTAGGGATGAGTAGAAAGAGATAAAACTATACTTGTATCATGTTTTGTTGTGCAGTGAAAACGCCCAGTTAGGAGTGGGACTCCATGAAATTAATGTCACGCGTCACTTTGGTTTAAAAAAATACGTGTCTGAAATTTTTGAAAATCTACAAGACGGAGTAAACAATAAAATTTAGTTCAACTTTTTTGTTCAACTGCTTACCTGCTGGTGGTAGAATGCGTTACTTTTACGGTAATTCACACTCAGCATTCCCATATCGTAATGATTAATTTGAAAACTATAATGAAGATGTCAAATTAAACCGTTGCGATCAGTGATTGACGATAATGACAATGTTACGTTGATAGACTTTATGTTTTAATCAAACCAATCTGAAATTAAAAAATCCCACTTCTGATACTACAGCTGGGTTTACTCTGACGCAACATACGCACTACATTTCCTATATAGCATGCTATATACTAAGCCACGGTGCACTGACGAGCGGTGCGATAAACGATTTTGTATTTCATTGCGTATCTGTAAGCCGATCATAAAACAAACGACGTTGCAAAGCGTGCAATGAACTGCAAGATTAGTAATCGCTCGCTGCTGTGTTCATTGGCTAGATAGCGTTAATGTTACGGACATGATACAGCGTTAAATGGTACCAGCGATTTTTCATCACATTGTGTTTTAGCTTTTGTTTGTTTTTTAAACAGCTAAAGTGAAAAACGCAATGGAATACAAAATCGCTATACGTGTCGCTCGTTGCTGTGTCGTGGCTTGTACACTAAGTGTCAGTTTTGTCGTAAATATTTACTAAACGAAAAGTAACCTAGTTATTCTATGTTTTTTTATCATTTATGACATTTAGAAAATCATTTGACAGTGACATTACATGAAATAATTTATATCAATGGTGACTGTCAAATGATTTGAAAGTGTCGTAAATGAAAAAAAAACATACGAACATCCACAGAACATATATAGCGGTAGTAGTACGGAAACTAGGAATGAATCGTTTAAAACGGCACAGATACACAGACGCACACATTGACTATAATTATGTTGCGATTCTCATTCGTGTAGATGCACGCGTCTGTGTGAGTGTGACTTTATGATCGATTTCTTCCTAGTTTTCGTATTTTAGCCTATTTATGTACTGTGGAATAGCTTATGGTACTTCGTTTATTAGTAACGTCCGATGTGTTCTACCGTAAGCGCATATACATGTATAAGAAATGATGTTTCAAAATCGTGTCAGTAGTGTCGCCGCACATTTTTTCATGCAAATAACATACACAGCGCTACTCTTGGCCCGTTTTTGAAACACATTTCCGAAATGACATGATTACGCGCACGCGGTGGAATGTATTACGTTTACGACAAAAGTGACAGTGCGAAGTATATAGCGATATGTTGTATCAGTGTTAATCTGGACTTACAGCCTCATTAGGAACGACGACACACGGCTGTGCGCTCAACTCGTGGTACGGTTTGCAGGTCGACCAGCTTATTGGGAACGGGCACGCGGCCAAGTGACCGCCAACGTTGGGCCAACGTTCCGCCAACGTACCGCCAACGTGTGTCGACGTTCCTCACCAACACGGACCTCAATAGTGTAGTGTAACAATGGTTAATATCATTTTTTTTATATTTTTCTTTTCACACTTTTTTTTGTTGGGAGTGGTTTTGGCTCGCGTCAGTGGTGTTGGCTTATTATTTTGTTTTTCAGTGTACAAATTTTTTTTAATTGTTTTTTTTTATGTTTTTAACACCACTTGACGCAATACTTTCAACGCTACAGTCGCTAAAAACTAAATTATCACTAAATGTAAATTATTATCTTAAAATTGAGCACGTTTTGTAAATAAATAATGTTCGTGGCGTTGAGATTGTAAGAAATAGACTGATTTTCAGCCAAAATTATCTCCCTAGTTAGCGGTATAAGGGGCGCTAGTTTACTAATGAAACGGCTAAAACGCCGAACCCCACACTAGTAGGACGTAAAATGGTCAAAGCACAATATACGGATTCGCTATCACCTTTTTTTCCCCACTTACATAGCAAAAATAAAATGGCTGGCTAAAAAATTACAGTTAATGGTGATACTTTCCGATACGTGCTATGATCGTAACAAGGAAATGTCAGTGTCACTCAAAAAAAAAACAATTTTATTGTAATATTTATGTCATTGTGACGCTATGAGAGAGAATTAAAAATAGGTATTTTATACAATAATGAATATAAAGTAAGCTTTAGTTATTAAAATAAATATTTAATTAAAAAAAAAACAATTTAGTAGTATCCAATTTTTGTACAGGATGAGATTTTAAACGTGGCAAATATTCAAAAAGCTAATAATTTAGGTATTGTTTAATTTTTTGGCTGTTAAGAAATTACATATTAAGAAACAGAATTTGTTATTGATTTAATCCCTAGCAGTATTCAGGTGACGGTGGTCTGAACCGACTTGCCAGATAAAGTGCACAAGTTTGTGAACAACCTATTTGAATATGTACCACGTATAAAACTTCACCTGTATATGACACTGACATTTTCTTAGGCGTTGAACACACAGAAAGCGATCTGCGACCCGAGTGTACGTCTGACTGACGCTGCATGTTGTGTCGTCACCATTACTAAGTGTCAATTTTGTCATAATAAAATTAATACCAACAAGAGTTGCATTGCGGTAATCCATTGTTGAAAATTACACTTAAATCCGGATCGCACTGACATATTGACAATTCAACCTTCGCATCGATCATGAAGTTTAATTTTTATGTGTAATTTTCAATTTGGTCGTAATTATCTGCGTTCTATCAAAAAGTCAAGGCATACGTTCCGCTAGAGGTGTTTTTCTTATCGTATAATACGCTTGTGCACGACTACAACTTGCCTATTGTTAAGCAATGATGCAATCTACTGTGAAACGCGCTTACCCAGTAAATACCAAATCACTCAAGACTTGAAGACAGGCAGTTTATAGCTATCGGGAAACAGATGCCGGCAGCGAATTCTACTACTTGGCAGATTTGATTGAAGTAGATCACGATTTATTTACGACAAAATTGACACTCGGCGTACTAATCAAGCTGCAAGTACTGTGTGTGCGACGTAAGTCGATTACATACCAGTGTTGCGAACTTTAAATATCTAATTTTGACAAACTTAGCAACAGTTGGCATGTTGTCGATAGTTTATATATATATATATTTTTTGTGAGATTTAAAATAATAAAAAAATTCTAATTTAAGTGTATATTTTTAAGTATTTAGGGCCTTCTGGTTGATGATAGTATTTGTTTTTTTTTTCTATTCCTGGCTGGCCCAAGACTTGACGTACGGTTTTATTAGCAGTGGTTTCGTAAATAATCGGCTGGGGTACTCTTGACACTCGATCTCAAACACACCATAACACGAATTATAAATAAATAAATAAACATTCTGGGACATTAACACACACGGTCATCTGGTCCCAAGCTAAGCAGAGCTTGTGTTATGGAAACCAGATATGTTATGTTATGTAAATTTTAATATGTATTCATTCGTGGAACATTTTATCACAGATCTTTTAATATTAATATTACAAATTATTACCTACGTACTAAGTAGATTCCGCCCACGGCTTCGCCCGCATCGCTACTTATTGGGATAAATAGTAGCATTTGTGTTGTTTCCGACCATATTTTTGATATTTTCTGACCCCATGAGACCAGACCCAATAAGAATAGTCCAACCAGTCCAATAATAAGTGACTAGCTTTTCATGTGGTTCGATTCCCACCCAAGTCAGACATTTGTGTGATGAACACGTCTGTTTGTGTTGAGTCTGGGTGCAATTATCTATATTTAAGTATGTATTTACAAAAGAAGAGTATTATATGTAGTATATTACCAGTTATCTGGTTTCCATAGTACAAGCTCTGATGCTCTATTATTATTAATAATATAATATAGTGGGATATTAAGACACGGTCATCTAATTCCAAACTATATAAATACTTTTCGTTTGTAAATATATACTTAAATATAGATAATTACACTCAGACACAAGACAAACAGACATATTTAAACAAATGTTTGTCTCGGGTGGAAATCGAACCCCACGACCTGCGGCGTGAAAAGCAAGTATCTTACCGACCACGCCACCGGCCCGTCAATTATTAATGTCGTTCGCTAAAATCCACAATTTTGTTTTTTTTTTCACATTGATCTAAAAGAAAATAAGAGTTTCCCATTTCGATTAAATATTTCGATTCCACTGCTATTTTAATCGATAAAGTATCAATAATTTATTCTACTTAAATCGATACTATACGATTCAAGCTTACATTGTGTTGATGACGATTCTTATGAATAATTCTGATTAGGTGTAAAAAAAATTGAAAATAAATTTAAAAAAATACATACAAAAATATGACGTGTAGTAAGAGAATGAAAGAATGAATTGATAAAAGAAAAGAATTAAAAAAATATGTACGTTCAAACGATGTTTTAGTATCGAAGATAGTTTAAGATATTGTTAAGTAGGCAATTGTGATTTTTTTTTTTATTGAATTGTATCATTTAGGGTTGGTTCCACGTTTTGCGATTGGTCGCTGCGACTTTTTCACTTAGTATAATATACTTGTATGGGGTTTTAAACTTATTGCTCCATACATAATAGGTACATTGATTATTTTATTGATGTTAATTCAGATATCAAGTGTCGTAGGAATTATGTACATTTTAGAGTATTATTGCATTTTTTTTTAAATCTTTAATAGGCTTGTGCTGGACTACAACTTGAGTTGATAGGTCCCAGTAAATACCGATAGATTACAATAGAAAGTAATTTAAAGTAAACTTTGTTTCTATAAAACTGTAATTAAAATTTTACTTGATTCCTACACACTTGATGATTTGTAATTGACATTATATTTAATTACTAATTATAAAGTTTGCCGAAATAATTACGTCACAACAACAAACTACTGAGTCTGTGACTTAAAATCGCGCTTCGAAAAAGTCGCGACTGTGGACAACCCCCTTTTATTTTAGTTAGACGTTAGCGTTTTGTTAAAAAAAAATAACTTTGTTAATTTTTTTTTAAATAAGGCTAGAGTTAAACTGTACATATTTTCGTGTTCCGTAGTTCATTGTACTAGCCTTCGCAAGCCATTTTGAAAATTAAAGATATATTTTTCAAAATGTCACTCCGTTTCAATTGTATTTAATAATATCATTGTATTAACTTCCAAACTTTTGCGTTGTATTATTAATATATATCGTAAAGGGCAATAAACGTACTCACTTGGCTGTTTCGACACGGGTTTTACCGGTCGTGGTTGTAAGCAGACCATCAAGACGACCGGGGGTGTGAATCGAACCTACAACCTCCGCAGCAGTTAGGGTCAATAACCACTAACAACAGGCCAATTTTAATTACATATAGTTGCCACTAGAGGCGCTGTACTTGACTCCATACAAAATTAATAGTAAACTTTGTACTCTATAGTATATAGTAATCGACAATTAATGTTTATTAACCAGCTACAGAAAATAAGGGTTCTGTATTCATTTTCATGTATTAAATACAATTGAAACGGACACCGCCGTACGAACAAAGCTATGAGTGTGTTCAGAATTATTAAGAATATTCTAGAAAGATTGAATAGTTCTTGAAATTGTAGCCTCGTTTAACTATGGGCGTATTAATTTAACAAAATTGTATAACATTGATGCTGGCAAGCATTATAATAATTCACTGTTTCAATAAATAACTTTAAATTTCAATACAACTCCCGACTTAATTTAGAACCCACGACCCGTTTAGTTTTAATAAAATAAAACTGCATTAAAAGCGGTGCATTTATTAAGGGCATGATTGGAAAATTGTACACAGATACACAGTTCAAATATTACTACTTGCTTCTCGTCGGGGGTTAGTAAAAGAAAACTTGATTGTGCTAAAAAAAAGTCTCAGCCCGCGAGGTCTGAGCTGAGCTTTGCATTTGTGTGACCGATCGGTGATCATTAGTTTGAGTTGCGTCGCGCAATGGACGCACCGCGCTAAAGCATAGACAGATCGTCAAAAAGCAGTATAAACCGGTTTAAACCAGGGATGTTGCGGATGCTGATTTTTTCACATCCGCGGATGCGGATCAGAACAATGATAACTTAATTATTAACATTTTTATTGTAATCAAATCAAACATAAGTATCTATTTTTATATTTAACACCTAACTGGTTCTTATATTAGTAAGTGAAATTAAAAATAGGAGCATTATAGCAGTCGTCGGGCCCGCCCAATTTCTTTCTTGTCGCTACTTGCATGTTATGCATGCATCCGCATGAACATCTGCATTGATTAATGCGGATGCGGATGCAGATGCAGATGTCCAAATCTATGCGGAAGTTCCGCATTTGCGGATGCGGATGCGAATGTTCGCAACACCCCTGGTTTAAACTACGAGACGCCTCACGCCATAGGTCGAAGTTAAACATACGCTATCTATGTGCACTGAAATCAGTGCCGGATTTAGCAAGCGCGGGGCCCATAGCACATCATATTGTGAAGTCCTTAATCTGCAATAATATAGACTCCCACCCATCGACACTGCAATGTAGTTATAGAAAATCAGTCAATACATAAAAAAAATCTTTAGATATTTATCTAGCTATTGTAATATGTCACATATTAACATGTGTCACTTCCGTGTCACTTTAATATTGTACTCTGAACAGAATACTTACTAAAACCTAGTTTTAATGTTTGGAGGTTCGTATGCGCGGGACCCTCTTTTGCATGGGGCCCGTAGCAAGTGACTACTTTTGCTAGGTGGTTAATCCTGCACTGACTCAAATGCAAAGCTCGGATGAGGCTTCGCGGACTGAACCTATCTGTATTTTTATATTCCTAAACGTGTACATAAAATTTAATTTATTTAATCGTAATCGCTGTATGCATATCATAGATATTTAATGTTGCTTCGTAAAAACGACGTATGTGCGAGTGAGGACTTATATGGGAATTTAATAGAGATGACGGCAAGGTGTGTAAAATCGTGTTTTTTTATCATTGAAACGAAACAATATTATGATATAACGCATTATAGTTACGTAGTGGGAGTGTTCTACGTCATACCTCTGTATAAAACTTACCTAGGTGTGACGTCATTTGAGATTTGGCTTGGACGTATCGCCTTCATACAAAAATTTTAAAATTCGTGTCCAATATTTTTAGGAAAGGTCAAGTTGGTTGACTGACTCAACACTAACAAACCATATATCAATAAAAGGTAGTTTTTAACCGACTTCTAAAAGGAGGAGGTTATCAATTCGACTGTATGTTTTTTTATGTTTGTTACCTCAGAACTTTCGAATGGGTGAACCGATTTTAATATTTTTTTTTTTAATTGAAAGCTGATCCTTCCCGTGTGGTCCCATTTCAGTTTGGTTTAGTTCTGAGAATGGCATCCATGAAGTCGGTTTTTTTTGTTAATATTTTAACTTAATATTATTGGCAGTAAAGGTGTAGCTTATGGGGATTTCCCGGGTAAAAGACAAAAACAATAACTTCTTCTCGTACAGTTTACTTAGATTTTACATCAGCTGTACTATAGTTTGACAGGGACTTGCAGGTGAGAGGGGAGGGAGCTTCAACGCAAGCGCAGTCTATTAAAGTATACCTGCTGTCTGTCCCCACTCCGCTCTTGCTGTTTGGCGCTCGTTCGTTAGTGCTAAGTAGGTAGTCCAAGGTTCATACATTGGCCCCCGATCCCCTAAAACTAAAATTTCTGACAACGTCTTGAGCCGAGGTATGTCCCCACATGGGAAACCCTCATGGCAGTTGCCACAGTACTTCCTCGGACGGTCCATCGGTTAGGTCATTGGCAAAAAAAAGTTAATACATTTTTAATCATTCTCCTTTGGTCTTGCGGCACTACGCTATCAGTCTTTACGAAGTAATTTTATATATTATGTCCGATTAACGGCAATAGGCTCGGCCCTATTGCGTATAGGACCTAAATATAGTCTGCAAATGTGAGTGATATTTACCTCTGCCTACGCCTTCGGGTTATACAGGCGTGAGCGTTATGTATTATATAATGAATATAATGCTTATAATTCTGCATCTATATGCATTAAGTTAACGACAGCAATAATTAAAGACAATTTAAATAAAAATTTAAAAATTAGTATATAAAATGCTTATGTTTGACACTACATATAATCATAATATACTGCCATTTAATTAAAAAGCTAAATTATATAATGTTTCATATAATCACTGTTGTATATGTATATAAAAAAAATTGAAACTTAATTTTTACATCTGAACACGCTCTGGAGACTAATTGTCTATTAAGTTGGCTAGCCTGTAGAGATCTCAGGTTGGCCAATATTAAAAACTATAGGTCTTTAAAACAGTCCTTAGTCAATATATTTATGAGAGAAGATAATTTTTGTATGAATATTGCATTATAAGAGACTGTTTACATTAGGGCGACACAATAGAAATGTCGGCGACAAATCAGAATGTAGCTAGGTAAATTTATAAAAATATCGCATACAGGGTAGGTGGGAACGTGGAGAGCGTGCGGGGTCCATGTTTAGGCGTCTTCTTCACACAGCTTTTCTACTCCACACAGACGTAACTATCTAAGAAACGTTATACAGAGGCCGGTAATTGACTTTGCCAGCAGCCAGATTTTCATATAAAACTCCGGGTTAAGTTATTTCCTGCTTACTGTAACTGCCGTATTACTTCACGATGTTTTTTATAAATCTACCGAGCTGTCGCATAACGTTAATTAATAGTCTTTGAGAATTGTCGCTGATGTCAAAACAGTCGACATAATGTAAACAGTGGAACAAAGCAAAGAATCGGCCAGGTATCTTAAGTAATTGTGATAAATGTTTGGATCCAGATAATGATGGTTGTAACAATAAACTATACATAATGTTGTAATACGTAAGATTTTGTTGAGCCACGCGTTTAGTCCTGTTTCGGTTTGTCGCCACTTGTTACTAATCTCCAATGGTATTAAACGAATGAGATAATTCAAATGTTTTGTTTTATTTATGATAGCAATTGGAATGGGCATGATTCCTGGATACAAAACTTACACCCATCAGGAAAGAAAATAATGTATATTGGAATTACATATTTTGACCCATACAACCATTTCAGCCTTATTATAACACGGAATATGGAATTTATCAAGATTCTTCAATGTTAGAGCAAAAGTTTTAAGTGAATTAATGCTCCAAAAATAACCCTAAATTTATTCGCAACGAGTCACACTGGCTGGTTGAGAAAAATATAAACAACGAGCCAAACTGTTACGATGCGAATTCTGAGGCCGTCTCCTCAAGTGTTTCTCGATCGGAAAAATTAATCTCATCGAGTAACGGTGTGACCCGATGCTAATTTATATTTTTTCATTTTATATCTTCTAACTGAGGAAGGCTATAGGCCTATTGCTGGGCACTAAAAATGCAATCGAGCTAATATCTACTTTAGTTAAATATTAATAATGCGAAATACTTTTTCTGTCGCAGTTTCACTTCAAAACTACTGCACTGATTTGGATGAAATTTGGTATAGAGATTGTTTGAAACGATAGATTTTATCCAAATATCAATAATAGGTCGATGCACGACTTCGCGCAGGCCACACTGCCAGCTGACGGGCGAGGCGGACGACATCGTTTCACCTCTTTTCATACTTGGGTTCACACCGCCAACTAACGAGCTAAGCGATCTCAGCGACGTGAGCGAAGCCAACGAAAGTCCAGCGAGGCTCCGCGTTTCGCCTGCTTTGTTAGCTTTGCTCGCCCGCCCGCTTCGCTTGATTAGCTCGCCCGTCTTCCCCGTTTCGAATATTCGGACTACATACGGTATTGCCTACTTTTTACATCATACAAACAAGGAAATTGTTGGACGTAGGAAATTCTTCCATGACGCTTACAACAATGATGTGCACTATGCAACTGCGCGCGAATGACAATGGACATAACGCTATCCTCTCGCTCTTCTATCCGCACCCCCGCCCGCTCAGTCAGCCAGTTTTCGGTTAGTTTGGCTCGACAATATTTTGCGTAGGTAGTCGCTTTCACCCGCCCAGCAGGCAGTGTGGCCTGCGCTTTACGCGCGGACCTTTCGAAAGCTTGTGGGTAATGCATAGAACTGATTTGTGCACACCTCCCTGAAAGTAATTATGGCGACATCCCACGGTCTCTCTTGTAGAAATACGTATATTAGCTTTATTAAACAGAAAAATAAATCGCATTTAAGTTTATCTTAACGTCATAATAACTAGAAACTCCTAAGAGAGCATGACGTGACGCGACAATGGCACAACTTTGGCATATATTATTTTTGTTAGATAAAAAAAAAAGTACGTTTCTAATATTTTCAAAATCTACAAGACTAAAAATAAAATAAGTTATCTTACTTATTCGTCAGTATTACAAAACTGATCTTAATTTATTTTTCTCTCGATGGCATGATCACTACCGATCAAAGCGCTGCGGTTACCGCAGTGATGACAACTCTTAACAGAGGCAATGAAATGTCATTTCCTCTTCCTCTATTGGGATTGATGCTTGATATGGGGTAGAAAATATCATGATTTTATTTATTCTGCATGTCATAGTCAAGGATCCTTACCTAATTATTTCAGAAATAGGTATTGCTATGTAAGACTATGTTCTAGTCTAAAATAAAACGAATAAATGAAACAGAATGGTCGCTTTATTCAGGTTCAGATACCGGTTGAAAAAAAAAGGATCAACACTCGTGTCGTGAAATAGCGTAACGTAACGTCGCAACGTTAACGTTACGATAGCAGTTACAACTATTTTTACAAACATTTCACAGCGATACATAAAACGCGTCGCGTTGGACATCAATGTACATATTAACCAACCATATCCAACGTCGGATGCGTCACGATAACTGTGCAGTCACAAAACATTGCCAAACAACGCCACTAGTAATTTTCATTTCAATAAACGTTGCGCAAACGCATTGAATAACAAAATTCCTAGTCGCGCTGTTTGACATTGTTTTACAACTAGACAGTAGACATCAAACACTTGAGGTACATGTTGTTAACACGCCTACTAAGCGTAAATTATCATCTCTATCACTAAACATAATCACCACCGACTTTTACACCGCAGCCCAACATTGCAGCCTTTTGTACAGTATATGATACTTACATAACATACATATATGTTACACATAAACATCCCAACATTTTTTTGTTGCAAGATTTTTTTCTTAACAGCTGATACAAGCTGGTATGAAAAATGTCTCACTAAGTTTTTTGTTTTAGCTATAGCCGGACATAGCCGCCATGTGTAGCTAATTGTAACAATTTTACATTTACTTTAAATACATCAGCACTACCACTGCTTTAATATTCAGATTGATAAATTCGCAAAAATTGTTCCTACTCATTACAAACGACTGTTTAACTTTAATCCGAAATTGTTTCCAGGCATATTCCTAGGAATAATTTAGGTCTGAGCTTAAACCTCGTTTGTAATAAAGTCGGTAAAGAGTTATTTAATAATATTTAACAAGAAATATGACAATTAGATAATGAACTGAAAAAGAAACTACATTTTAACTTTGGATATTTTAAAATAATTAATGACGTAGTTAATTTCACATAATAAAAACGTTACAATTTGTTTTTTTTACTATCTACCTACTGTCGATCTTATTCAAATTTTCAAATAATTTAAGTGAACATCTATTATGTACAACATTATACCAATTACAGCTCTTTGTAAAACATGCTAATTGCAAGATATTTAAAATTCTGTTTAAAAACAATTGTATTTCAGACAGATTGACAATTCAACCAAAATACTGTTATGGTATTAAAAGCTCAGCTCAAGCAGACACCGGTAAGTAAATTACTAATGAGGCTAGTTTATGTGCTATTAACGGTTCCACTTCAGTTTTCAGTAGAATGCAACACCTTCTTTTAAATATTAATATTATAAGTATATCTCACTTTCTTGTCATTTTTTTTTAATTTTTTTTTTTCAATTCTATTAATCTGACTTTTGATATCAATAGACAGATTTTTAATACCGTAGCGATAGTTGCCTAGGATTAAAATAAGGGTGTAAATTCGAAGCAGACAGCAGCAGCATCAGACGTGTCGCCCTGACACTAAGAAAAGTTAGAAGACCACCCAATTATACGAGTAGTCTACAGCAATTTTATAGCTTTTCAATAGTCAATCGCTTTTTTTTCGATATTTGTAGAATTTGAGATAATACCTTACGCAGCTTGCGACACGTCGCGTCGCTATATTTCATAGATATACTTGAAGACCAGTAGGACGCGTTGCAGCGACTGCTACTGCTGTCTGTAGTGGTACCTAGTTTCCACTGCACAAGAAAACATGTTGCAAGCCCTATCTATCTCTATCGTTTAGAGATGAGTAGAAAGGGATAAGACTATGCTTGTATCATGTTTTGTTGTGCCGTGAACACGCCCAGTGAACACTATTTCCTGCCTTGTGTAACATTACCAGGTGCAGTATCTCTACGACATCAAAACTTTGCATTTGTATTATTTACAAGCTTTCCGTCCGGGTTACCTATATTTTATATCATGCGTCTATAGCCTTAATAAATGGGCTATCTAACAGTGTAAGAATTTTTCAAATCGGACTATTAAGTAGGTTCCTGAGATTAGCGCGTTCATTCAGACAAAGTCTTGAGCTTTGAAGTATTAGTATAGATCCTCCGGCGAAATGCAAGACAAATATTGCAAACACAGACCATCTCTTTCCCTGAGGTATGAGTAGAAAGAGATACACGATGCACAGAAGTATGTCTTATATACACTAGCTCCATCTAGTGAAGCTAGACACTGAACAAAATTAAAACTTTAAAAAATCTAACAGGGAATGAGTTAGAAATGATTCTCAGTATCAGTCACGACATACACTACGCAGAAAAAGATATTTGACGAATTTAAGTAGACTATTTCTCAAAAAAAATAATTTAACAGACTTTCAGTTAACTGTAGTTTCTTTTAACAGATTATTTTGATCAGGGGCGTAGCTACCGCCGTATTTGCCGTATCAATTATACGGGGCCCCGGGCCACGGGGGCCCCCAAAGTGTGTAAAGAAAAAGAATAAAAACAAAAACTAAAATCATCATCAGCCATAAATTATTTAATAAATCAGTTTGCCGAAAAAAAGGCAAGGAGAGTGAATATTTAAAATTCGATTTTTATTTGTAAAATGGGTAAATTATGTGATAAATAAATATTTCTTCTCACAATATTTTTTTTCTTTTGTGAAAAATCTTTACCTCCATATAAGGGCCTCCAAAAATTTTTTTATATGGGGCCCCGACAAGGCACGCTACGCCACTGATTTTGATTATCAGGTTCTGCGGTAGATAATTATAATATGTATTGAACTATTGTTATTCTGTTATAACTACTCTGAAATAGATTTGATATTAACATTATTATACCCAATACAGTCAGAAACCGATACAAATTATAATTATTAGGTTATAGATGATATACTTTTTTTTTCTACCAAAAAAACCTGGCTCTGTAGTCCTTGATTTCTGGTAGTAATGAAAGTGGTAGATGTGCAGTCAATCTAATTACACTACTTGAGTTGTAGCACGAGAACAGCACAGATGGTCGAGTAATACAGTACAGTCAACTAGACTAGCTCCTATTTATGTCTTCACTAGGCATCTTATAGCGTAAACTAAGGTTAATCATCTCGGGGTCTATCGCCTCGAAGGAAACCAGTCTCGTTGAGCTGGCCTATAGCCAGATGTACTGCGCCCCTACTCATGAAATCCGATAATATCAAGTCTACTCATAAGCTAGTGTTTTAAAGTTTTGACTGAAGCTAAATTACCTGGTTTAGTTAAATGTGACCAAACTAAAAAGTTCAGCAACAATAGGTTTTTATGGCAGATTATAACTAGCGTACTGCAGAACTGAGTAAAATAATGTACATAGAACATCTGCAGTAGCAAAAGTAGTAATGTTACGAGTGGCATTTTAATTATCACAACAGCTATATGAGAATCACTATAACCCTCTTTGTCCCACTGTTGGCGACGGGTCTTCCCTAGCGATCGAAAAAGCTTGAGCCTTTTAGCCCTTTTATATGATTCGCCGCTTTATATCCATGGCTAGAAGGCTAAAAGGCTAAATAACTAATTGTATTTATGGCTTTTGGAGCGGTCCAAAAAGTTCGAGCGTTTTAGCCCTAAATTTAACGTCCTGTAACGTATTTTGTGGTCCTCAAAAGAGGCTTAAGAGTTTTTTAAAGCTAGAACTCTAATTACGACGCCAGTCTTTAAAAAAAGCCAAGGCCTAAAAAAGCCTCAAGCCCTTTTTTAGTGAGCAATTTTAAAACTATTGTTTTATGAGTCCGCCTTTAAAAAAGACTCGTAAGCTTTAAATTTAGGGCTAAAAGGCTCGAGCCTTTTCGACCGCTGGTCTTGATAGATAGCCCATTTATTGAGAAAGGTTAGGCTATACAGGCTACTTTTTGTCTCACTGCTGAGCATGATCTAAAATGCCACGCGAGCGGAAAGCTAGTAAGCAGTATTTGATATTAATAATTAATGTGACTACTTTCTGGTACTCGCTTTCGGAACTCGTAAACTTAAACTATTTATACTATTGCTACAAAGTTTGCTGATGTTCATCATTTAGCTGTTTCTACTGTAGGTACAATATCCCTGTTTTAACATTAGCCGCATAGACATTGATCTTTATTAATACAAATTATTCAAGTAACACTACAGTGAGGTTACATCATTTCAAATTTAGATATTTTGTACACAATGAAAAATATTAGTTGTTTATGCTAGGGCCACGTAATTAGTATCGTCCGTTTCAAATGGAATGGCATCTGCAGTTATTTACACGTTCATTATTTGCACTTGTTGTTAGGCAATTATAAATACCAATTCACTCATGATTACGAGTCAATTTCAGTAAAGTAGAAGTGAAATAAGGTTCCATAAGCAGCAACTAATACGACCCACCCTCATAAATGGTGTCAACAGACATGGCACTACAACACTTTGTCTGCAAGTGGTCACTAACCACGGCCGAAGGCTACCCTAGACCACAATGGGGTTCAGATTGAAGGTGAAGCCCTCGCATGAACCAACGATGACTCCCCAAATCATTGTTGATGGAAATATCTACGTGGCTTTAGTAAAGTTTTAAATTATTCAAACGCATCACATTTCGTGGCCAAAACATTTGAATCGGACTATACATAACTTTTTTATTTATATAATAACTCATAACTCTTTTAAGTTCGACAACATTAAGATCACAATAAGTAAGCTTTACTTGTGTGTTATATACAATACAAGTAATTTTGTATGTGTGTGCCAGCGAGCAGATAGCCAATGCTGAAAGGCGCTACTCTGACCCGTTTTTGATTCGTTAGAACGATTTTACGGATTAGTCATTAAATATCAACTTCAAGGATATTGACTATTCAACATTAATAGTAGTTTTAATACGAAATTACAAGTAATTGTACTAGATTTAAAATACCAAAAGAATCGGCAGGCTATATCCGGATAAATTATCTGATATGACCAAACATATCTGTGAGTCGAGTTTCATCAAAATCCTGCCAGTAGTTTATGACTTTAACTACGACACTAATGCGCAGAAAATATTCAGATATCCATTTAGAAATTGGTAAACAGGGCAAAAGTAGTTAAGGGCAGAAATTAGTTAAAATAATTGAATTGATAAATGAGTTTTATTTTATTGTATACACATCAAAAAATTTACCACCAAAAATAAGTGCTAGAAAGAGCAATAATAAATCAGGGGTTTCTTAGGTATTATTTCAAATGTAAAATTATCCGTTAAAGTTTCAGCCCACCGGAAGAAAATATACGTAAAATCGTACGATCAAACGAAAAGCGTATCACAGTAGCCCCTTTATTCCTAAACCTAAGTGGGTACAGTATTTAAGCGTACAGTTTCGTTTCAATAAATTTAATAATTACAATAATAATATTACTATATACTGACAAAGTCTGACAACATTTGACAAAATACTCGCTCGCACGCGACAAGAAATAAACCGGCCACGTGACCATAGACAAAATACCGGTTATTCCCCGTCCCACAAACACTGGGCCCGCCAGTTTAAAATAATTAAGTAAAATATTAATTACCTATAATACACGTAAATCTATATAATACAATGTAACTTTGTTATTATTTTACACATTTTTTAATTATTTTTGTTAATTATTTTTTTTATTTCTCATACACCAAATATCTATGATCGATAACGCTCCTTGTATAATTATGAATTAGGTTGTAAACAACGCTTGTTAACAAATAGGCATCGTTCACTGTAAGTTCTGGTGCGATTGACGAAGAATTGTACATATCATTCGCATCAATACGTTCAGTTCAGAATGCTAATTATTTAAATAAAAGCATAGTACATGTCTGTTTTTCCATCCCCTAACTATAATGCCAGCTTTTGTGAGCATATCATTATAAATTATGATTGAACTGGGCGCCTGACTGTATCACGCGATCGGATTTTCATGGCTGAAGTTTAAAATACTGTTTTGGTTAAAAGATTGGCGTCTGATCGCATCACGTATCAATTTTGGAGATTCTATACTTATAGCAAAGGTTTAGATTGACAAAAAGTTGTTCAATTTAGTATAATGACGATCAGGAAACCGACATAGGTTAGAACTAAACAAATCAGAGATAATAAATGACATATCTTGCCAATGGTGCGCAAAAATATATTGCAACTCTGTGCATCACTTTCGCACTGAAATGAGTTGAACGAGACAGAAAATGCTAGCAACGTGAACACTGTTGCAGGGTGCGAACGCACACTTCGGCCATTGTGTGTAGATTAAGGTCAAACATTTGTCAAACATCAGTCACTTAACTCAGTAAGAACACGAGAATTACCTAATTAGGTTTTTAATTTGCGAATTATTATTATGAAAGAATCATCGGGTCAACAGAGTCAACTATGAGCAGTAAATCCATGCCAAACGCCAATTTTAATGAAGCAGACTATAATAGAAGTATTCCCTGTAACCCACCGTTAAAAATTTGCCCGTGCCTGGAACTTGGCACCCATATCTAATCAATAAAATATACATACAATTAATAGGTAGGTGCACCTCCCGCCTCACATCGACCCTTTTTAGTGTCCCACTCCTGGGCACGGGTCTTCTCTCAACTATCCTACGAGTTGAGAGAGAGATTAGGCCTTGATCCACACACGCTGGCCAAGTGCGGGTTGGTGGATGTCGCATGTCCTCGAATGATCAGTTCTTAGACATGCCGGTTTCCTCACTAACGAGCAGGCATGTTTACGACAAAATTGACACTCAGCATTTTAGTTTAATCAGAAGCTATCTAACAAATCTAGGTAAAGGTTTGATTAATGAAAACTCAATGAAACAGTCTCGTTTGATGTGTATTTATTGACTACATAGTATTTCCCTATGACCTATGGCCAGTTTTCCTGTAATAAGACGCATAAAGACGCTAAAATGTCGCCGGCAGTTATATGTTGGGCAGTAATGGGAGTTTTTACTTTAGATAAACCAAATTTACGTACGAGTAGCTTTGCTAGTCATCAAAAAGCTTACAATATGAATGATAAGTATTTGTCGCTATTCTGAATACAGTGAAAAGGAGTATACAGATAGATGCACAAATTAGAGGCAGTTTTACCAATTGCTGATAAAGTTCATAATAATTTACAAACCAATACAACATGAATCGGAAAGGCTATACTATAATTGAAACTGGACATTCTTCAGGTCATTACTAATGACTACGTGAAGTCAGAAATGAATTTGCACTATATTTTGATACGATTCTTGATGTGCAAAATTTTTGCAAAAATTTCACTTCGCGCAACCCTACTGTTTTTCTAAAATCCCTATAACCCTATAAATCAAGTGACAAATGTATGAAAGTTGGTCGTCTCTCCAAAAGTTAGGGTTGCCTAGTAACAAATTAAAAAATAATATTTTTATATTGTAGGTTTTTTTTTCTAATTGATTTACGTCATAATACCATATGACGCATAAGGTTCAAATAACGCAGAATTTAAAGCATGCTATACCCTTTCCGGTTCACCTTGTATTGTGTCAATCACATCTAGTACATTTAGGTTTTGTACACACAGGTTTCTGATATTATCTGACAGGTGAAGACTAATCTTAATTTAAACTAGAAACTCTATCAGAATATTGGCGAAACCAGCCATTACTCTATTGTTTTCTTTTGTGATTAGTTTATTCATGTTCAGCCATAGACAATAGGCAAGATAACTAATTTTTTTTTCAATCCTTCTTGAAGATTGTTCAAAAATATTGGATAGGTCTTTGTAAATTTTTTTACGTAATCGAAAACAAGGCAACACACTGAGCCAAATTATCGCGTGACGTTACTTTCACAGGTAGGTTTTTTAAGTGATTATATATCGTAAAGAGCTGTCATTGCTTAACTTCAGTGTGATCTAGCCGAGTATTTTTTTAATTAAACTCGTAATAGCTAAAACGATGCGTTCAATATTTTTTAATAATCTTCAAGTCGGATTAAACAATATTTTGGTATTTTATAACCTGGAATAAATACTTACGCCTATTCAAAACGACAACCATAATAATATCGAAATGCACACATTCGAGTCTTCGTAGATGGTAGAAATTATAGGATTTTTAGTTTGTTTTTTTAGAGCAGGAGGTAGAGGCTAGTCGATAGGAGGGGGGGTGTTAAGCGACGAGCGCGGCGCGGGTGGCGCGGGTGGCGCGGGTGGTGCGAGGCAGGTGTCGTCAAGCGTCGGGCGGCGCGGGCGGCGCGGGCGGCCGCACGGCTCGCGCGCGCCGCACGGCGCCCGGGACCAGCCGGTGGCGGGGCAGCGGCACCTGCACGGGCAACGCAACTGTTGTAACATCTAGTTTAGAATGACTGAATGTATGAATATAGAAAATCATGGATATGACGTTCGATTCTGCTCAAATACGGCATAGTTCTGACATCTCTTGACATCATTTTAATTCAGTAATATCGAAATCGACTTGAAGATGTATCGGTAAGAACAAATTTCAATTTATACATCAAATAGTAAATCATTTTTTTGTTTATACAAAGCACTAGCTTTCGCCCGCGAAATTGATCACACTAATATTGATTCTCCATACAATCTTTGGAACCCCGATTCATTCTCTTAAAGGGTGAGTTTTAAAAAAATCTTTTTAGTGCATCCCAAGACTCCATAAAGAACCTATGTGCCAAATTTGAAGTCTCCAGACCCAGTGGTTTAGGCTCTGCGTTGATATGTCAGTCAGTAACTTAGTCAGTTTTTTCTTTTATATATTTAGATTACTTTTTGATGACGCAATTTTGTCACCTGATAAATTACGGTGTAAAATATAGCTAAAAATCTAATTTCTTCAAATTGCGTTATGTGAATGTAAGGTTGTATGTCGATGACTTATATCTGTGATGTAATTATTAGAGATAGACGATTGTTCCTAAAAGGTCACAGTCGGATTGACTATTAAATCTGAAAAGATTTTGAAACGTCGGGATTTAAAATCTAAAATAAACTGCGACAAAAATTCGTTATAAAATTGTTTTGGATCAATGTGTGATACTCGAGTAAATCCAAGAAAAAGTTTTAACGAAATCATTCCAATGGATCGTTCACAATTTTGCGTATCTATGGTACTGTGTAAATTATGTAAAGGCAGGGTAAGAACGAATGAATAAATGTGTGTGTGTACCTTATGCACGAGGTTGGCGACAAGCGTCCGGTCGGGCGCCCGCACGACATTGACCAGCTGCGTGGCGGCGCCCTTCAGCTCGAACAGTTGCGCCACGCTGGCCACACTGGCCACGCCCCCCACGCCGCCCACCTGCGCGGGCGCCTTGAGCAGCGCGGGCTTGTCCAGCGCCAGCGACACCACGCCGGGCAGCGCGCCGAGAGACTTCTGCACCAGCGCCGCGCGACCCGCGCCCGCGTGCACCACCTGCACGCACACACACACACGCTACAGTAACACTGTTGCACGATACAACAACAAAAAACCCGGTCAGGACCGAGTGAAACTCGCTCGAAGAAGGTTCCGTTTCCTGCAGGGGAATCGACTATCATCCTACCTAATATTATAAAAACAAAGATGATACGAACGTACGAAGGGACGTTTGTTCCGGACAGATTACAGTCTAGTGTGTGTACCTTGAGCTTGGCGGGCACGTGATGCAGCGCGGGCACGACGAGCGGCTGCGCGTGCGCCCGCGACAGCTGCACCAGCGGCGCCGACACCCGGCGCACCGCACTGTTGCTCGCCAGCCCGCTGCCGCCCGCACCGCTCGCACCGCTCGCTACACAACAAGGGAAGCCTGAATCGCGCTAGCGTTACACCGCATAGATGCATAGCTGGGCCGTCGTGCTCACCTTACCACAAGCTAATTATGATTGGTCGATTCGACGACAAGAACTTCAACGAACCAATATAATTAGCCATCTTCCCCGATACCTGGCCAACTTTTGACGATTACAATTTCATACAATAATTAAATATAGTAATATCTCGTAAATATCTAACCGTAGTATTTACACTATACTACATAAGGTAGAACCACCACTATAGATGAATACACAATCAGATCCCCAAAGCATTGAGTTTTCTGGCAACATCCTAAGACCAAGATTCGTCCACACATTTAAGCATCCAGGCAATCCTCATGGCTGTCCGTTAACTACTCGATCGGTTAAATTCGTTTATCCGTCCAACAAACCCATAGAAAAGACTCAAGCAAATTGAAACCGCTCCTTCGAAAAAATATCAGTTTACCGGTCTAAATTTCTTTCAGTGTAATTTTAAGTTGCGACTATTCAACCTGATTTATATAAACTATACGCAACGTGCCATCAGGGCTTTACGAGATTTATTGAGAAGTGACATTCAAAATATTTGTCTCTGAACTAGTAATATACTACTTAAAATACTTTTCTTTTGTCAATACATTCTTAATTATAAATAATTACACCGACTCGAGACAAACAGACATGTTCATCATACAAATGTCCGACTTGGGTGGGAATGGAACCCACAACCTGCAGCGTAAAAAGCAAGTCTCTTACCTACCACGCCACCGGCCCGTCTATTAAGCACATGCAAAAATCTTACCTGTAGCGTTAGTTTGTTGCATCGGCACCGCAACGACGGGTTGGAACGGCCCGTTTTGTACTAGCACACCTGACTGACTCGACAGCAGATGATTTTGTAGCCGCACCTACAACAACACATTACTATATGTGAGCATATCATCAGCCTATTCGAGTCCCATTTCAATAGACAACACAAAGAAATCAACTTTAACAACAATATTTACACACACATTCACAGCGTCGTCTAGTCCCGAATGAGGCAATAAATTTGCTTGTGTTATGGGTACTAGGAAATGATATACAATATTTTTTTGTAAATACATATTGTAGATAAATTACACCCAGATATAGAATAAATCTAATTTCAACTAATTCAACACACTAAACAAACAAAATGTAATAGATATAAGTACTTCATTTAAAAAAGAAAAACGCCTACTGAGTTTTTTGGCAGTGTTTCACAGTAGTTGCCAGTCATTCACTGCACGGTAGGAAATGAAAATGGACTATTTTTATGTAGACTCGGCTCTCAAAAAAAATTAAGCAGATTTTCATTTTCAAACAATCGTGCGCATCACACAATGCACTGCAACCAGGACATCCAGGGTTACTAATCACTATCCTAAAAGGCCAGTCATGATATGAATCAGGTGCGTAAAATAAAGTTTTATTTATTAGCAGTTATCGCGCTAAACCATTAACATCTTTTTGAGCAATCGGATAACAACTATCCTACGTACTTCTCCACAGTTCAAACTATCTCCATACTAAATTTATCATCCAAATCAGTTAAGTAGTTTTGGCGTGAAAGCGCGACAGACAGACAATGTCTTTCGCACTAATAATTTAGCGTGGTATAGGTTGTAGCGACTATTTAGCGCAAGCCTATTAGAGGATAAAAAAAATAGTAAGGTGTTTTAACTAATGACTTATTGTTGATCATAGGAACTGGGCATAGAGGAGATATGTATGTATGTATGTATCTTTAAATCTTTATTATCAAATTTCAAAACATTACAATATTTCATTGCCCCACTGTTTCCACAGTTTGCTTGTGGGTACACATTCAGGTTAACAATGGTTATAACAGTGTGTGAAATTTTAACAAACTATAGGTCTGTATATGTGTACAGTTATACAGTATTCAAACGGCTAAGTAAGAATTGTTGGACTGATTTTACAAAATAATTTTTATCGTCCATATCCCTAATGTCGGCTGGCAAGCTGTTAAGAAGATAAGGCATTCATTTTCTAACGTTCTATCTCCACAGTAATTACTTACTCTGGGCACTATGGGCATATAAATAATTATATAAATATTCTGGGACATTAACACACACGGTCATCTGGTCCCAAGCTAAGCAGAGCTTGTGTTATGGAAACCAGATAACTGGTATATGCTATACATATAATACTTTTCTTCTGTAAATATATACATATCATAGATATTTACACCCAGACTCGACACAAACAGAAATGTTCATCACTAATGTTTGTCTCGGGTGGGAATCGAACCCATATCATAGTGTTGTGTAACATACCTTCAAGCTGTCAGAGACAGCGACAGTGACAATCTGCGGCTGGCTGGTGTGTACAGTGGGCGGCTTTATATGCACACTGTCCGAGTGCGCGGCTGACGTCACGATGGTGACGTCACTCGCTCGACGGTGCGTCGCCGATGTTATTATGTGCTTCTTCAACGGTGAGTGCTTCGTTTGAACTGTCTTTAGTTGGACACCGTGAGATAATTGAACCTGGAACAGTAACAATGACATACAAAGTGAAACCTTAAATTCTACGCTGTTTGAGACATATGCAAAAGTTTTAATAAATCAATTAGAAATAAAAAGAAAACAAACTTACAAAATAAAAATATTATTATCTATTTATTTTCTTAAACAACCCTGACTTTTGAAGAGACCCCCAATTGTCATTCATTTATGTAATGTATGTCCTATGACTAAACCATTACCCTCATTTTGCGCAGTCGGACAAAAACTATCTATGTACATCGCCGCGTAGCAAACTATCTCCATACCAAATTTCATCCAAATCGGCGCCACATATAAGGTTATAACAGGGGATTTATAATATTAAGTAAGCTTAAAGAAAATAATAGCAATAATGTACCTCTTCAATCATATCCTCCTTCCGTCTCCTCTCGATCTTGATATGTGGCACTTCGTTGACTTCCTCCACAATGATGTTGGAGGTGGGTACAGGCGCAGGCGGGTCGTACACCTTCTCCTCCTTTATCTGTTTGGGCGCTTCGACCTTCACGGGTGGCGGTGCTGGCTTGACCGTTTCCACAAATATCGGTTCTCTATCCGCGGCTGTGACTTTTACGACGGTCGAACCAAACGAGTCCGCCTGTAAACAAAAAAAAAATCCCATCTAAACATTTTTTTTTTATTTTTTTTTTCTGGTGTGTTATTTTGTATCCCATCGAGATGCTTATGTGTATCTGGTGATCACGGCCCTATGAGCCCGCCGACATATATAACAAGCAACGTACAGTACCTTTCTCTTCCTCGGGCCAGAGTCGGCACGCCCCTCCGAGCTCTGGCCTCGCAATAAAAAAGAATCCTTGCTGTCCACGCTGTTCACCTCCACCTTGTCCACACATAACCTGTCCTTCGACGGTTTCACGTCTGGCTCTGTTGAGATGGTTTCCTCTACACCTGGAACAATAGTTATATAAATTTCAGTTTTTGCACTAAGAAGTATTGTAAAGTATTGGAAACAGTCAAGAGGTATTAGATTGACGTGGTGAAGTGACGTCACAAAGGTCATCCAAACTAAATGCTTAAACAAAATTTCAGCTCAACCAGTGGAAGAAGTAGCGGCGGCACAGTGGTACGGGCCTCGCCTTAGAAATATAAGGTCACGAGTTCGATTCCCAGTCGTGCCCACACATCTTTGTGTGAATTGTTTCATCGCCGCTGCTCAATATAGGTGAAGGAAAACATCGTGAGGGAACCGGCATGTCTAAGAACTAACCATTCGAGGACATGTGACATCCACCAACCCGCAATTGGCCATTGTGTGTGGATTAAGGCCTAAACACTCTCAACTCATAAGATAGTCGAGTGAAGACCTGTGCCCAGCAGCGGGACACTACAAAATGGTTGAAGTGAAGTGATAAGTGGAAGGTATCTGCTTCAAATTGTGTTGCAAGATTCCACCCAATCTAACATAAATTGTATGTAAAAATTTTATGTAAAAAAAGCTTGTAAAATTTAAGTGTAATAATAGTGTCTTACCCATAAAACTGTCACTGAACAAATCGGTATTGTCCGTGTGACAGATGTCAGGGTAGAGCTGTCCGAGCGTGAACTCTGACGTGAGGAAGTTGTCGAGACCGTCGGCCGGCGTCTCGGCAGGTCTCAGCTCTACAGAGATCGGTGTGTCTAGAGCTAGGGGGAATTGGTCGTCTATTGTATCTTCGCGTGGTGGCGAAGGCGGTGGTGTTTTTGGCCGGAAATGTAACCTGAAACAATATTTTATTTATTTGCTTCGTTGATCTAGTAATAGTAATCTTCGTAAACTGGTTTGAATCCCGGGCAGAATAAAGAACTTTTTTATACTAAAAAAATCTTATTGGCAACTTTTAAGTTGGTAGTTGTGTATAATGAACAGTAATTGTCCACGATTCACGGCAATATTCAGCGAATACGGGTGATATTCATCTGTGCCTACACCTTCAGAAAAGACAGGCCGGCCCGATACTTTATAGTATATGGTAGTGCCGGATTTAGAGGTCCCAGGCAGCAAAGGAGTGGAGGCCCCCTGGCCCAAATAATTTTCCAATAAATAATTATTGTGAAACCATAAAGTTGGTTTCACAATAATTAATAATTCTTTTAACAAACTTAGGTATATTATAATCGGAAACAAGCGCGTCATCGAACGAATGCCTGAACCTATAATTTGGTAATAAAACGAACCTGATTTTGGTAATAAAACGAATATTGTGATCATTTTTTATTATTTGATCAAATATGTTTGGTAATGAAATGAAATGAAATGAAATGAAAATATGCTTTATTTTTTTTGAGACGCGAGTCTACTTACGCGAGTCCAATTTCTTTTCCTACCGTGCAGTGAATGACTGGCAACTACTGAGAAACACTGCCAAAAAACTCAGTAGGCTTTTTTCTTTTTTAAATGAAGTACTTATATCTATTACATTTTGTTTGCTTATTGTGTTGAATTAGAGCGACTTAATTCCAAGCGTTTTTATCCGTTACATAGTCTGAAATTTTATAATAGGCTTTCTTACTTCTTCTTTTATAGTTATTTTAAATTTGTTAAAAGTCATTTCCCTAATATTATTTGGAAGTTTGTTGTAGAAACGTATACACTGCCCCATAAAAGAGTTACTGATTTTGTGGAGTCGAGTATGATGTGGTACAAGATCGTTCTTATTTCTAGTATTTAAATTATGTGTGTCGCTTATTTTTTTAAATTTTGTAGTTGATTGAATCGGTAGTTACTTTGCAGAAAACCATTCGAGTCGAGACACTGAATTTAAGGACCCAACCGCCGAGACTGCGGGCGAGTACCACCCCAGTCAGCCATTGAGCCATTGGGCTACTCTCTTATGATGGATAGTAAATTGCAAGTGCTTATCAGGGCATTTAGATTATTTCAGGGTATTTTACTGATTGCTTTGTATAAAAGTAAATATAGATCATTTATAGACATCTGTTAATTATTAATAGCAACATATTTAATAACGCGTGATTGTATAGAGTACTGTAGGTAAAGATAAAACAAAAAATATATATCAAAGTCGTTTACTAGTCTGTATTTGAGTCTATTGTGGACGCCGCAGGCTTTAGTCACTATTTGCCCTCCCGTAAATCCGGTCCTGGTATAGTTATTACTTTTTGTAGTTATGTTAAAAACTAGTTGATCACCCCAGCTTTACATGATTGGTGTAAGTACACAATTTTAAAAACATTTTCATACATTTTCCTTACAAGTAGACTCTTGCGTGAAAACAACATACTCAGGAAGCCGAAGCCACAAGCAAAAGCTAACTATAAATTAATTTTCGGGACTCAAACTTTTGTTGTACTTCAACCTTCTTAACAAATGAAAAGTTTGTAAGAATTTATGCATGGCATTTTACATATAGGCCAAAATGGGGATGATATTTTGCATGTAAATGGGTATTTGTTAGTTTATGTAACCTAGGTATAAAATACAAAAATTCACAGAAGATACAACATATTGAGGATATTTTTAATATTTTTCAGATGTAGATTAGTAAAGGATGGACGACCTCGGTAGTCGAGCGGTGTAAGCCGTCCGATTGGGATATACTGTGCCCGGGAGGTCGCGGGTTCGATTTCCGCCCCGGACAATATTTGTGTAACAACAAAAAATTTTTTCGGTGTCTGGTTGGTTGAGGGACTACCCTCCGAGCACGTTAAGCCGTGGGTCCCGGTTGGCATTTAACACATTTATGACGATCGTTACATGTAGTCTGAAGCCAATATAATCTAACACCTGGTTTAACCATCTCGGCTACTGCTATGGGTTTCGAGGTCTGATGGCAGTCGCTCGTATAATTCTGGTAGCTAGCCGCATCAGGTTAGACTAGGAGCCTACCCCAATAGAAATGGGAAAAAGGCAAGGGGAATGATGATGTAGATTAGTAAAGGATAATAAGTTTGTGCCTACTTACCATTTTTTACTAACTTCGTTGAAAAACTTCTCAAACTCCTTTTCAACAGGCTGCAAACTCTCGTCTGAGTCATAACTGCTATCACTGCTACCACTGTATGCTCGTTTTCTCACAACACTATCAAGATTGTCTCTCACTAAACCGTCTATAGTCCTTGCACTAAACCTAATATCACTTTTAACACTATCTTGTATAACGTCTGGCAGGTCTGAAAGACCAGTTCGGTCCGATATATCAGTTTGGTCTGGTATATCAGACTGGTCGAAGTCTGGTTCGGTTTTAACATCAGGTTTGATGTCTTCTGCGATCCAGAGGTCTGGATGTCGGGCGAGGTGTTTTCGGAAGGCGTGCCGCCATGGATACTTGCCGCTTGTGTGGTAATCTCGTGACAGTTCTTTAGGTGTTCTGTGGGCCTTTGTCTCGAGATCAACCTGAAATTAATAATGTAAAATTAAGATCAAACTCTTCTGTAACGCTTTTTAGTGTTCTACTGCTGGGAATGGGTCGTCTCTCAACTATCTTATGTGTGGGTTGGTGGATGTCACATGTCCTCGAATGATTAGTTCTTAGACATGCTGGTTCTCTTCCACGATGTTTTCCTTCACCGATATTGAGCAGAAGCGATATTAAAATTTACACAAACATGTGTGGCCACAACTGGGAATTGAACACGCAACCTTATAAATCTAAGGCAACGTCCGTACGGCTGCGCTACTGCTGCAAGATTGAATTAAATAGGAGAAAAGAGCCAAGAAATGAATCTGTTCTTATGATTATGTTATGATTTTTAAAGCGTATTTCAAATCGTTGTATAGTTACTTGTGTACTAGTTATTCGAAAAGATGTTACAGTGCCCTTCGCGTGCAATACAATAATGTTTTTGAGGGAAGTGTTTGGGCTGCCCCGATTCTGCAACGCATTGCATTGTTCACAACTATGCGTAAGAGGTACGTATCCCTGGTGTGCAGAGGGTTATTTCCAATGCTGTTCTGCTATTAAATCCAAATCGCGTCACACTGTGGACATTGCTGAAAACCAGTGCTGCGAGTCGCTTTTGGTAGGTACATTAGGTATTCCCAGCTTTTACTAATTAATGTCCACAATTGACACTGCCGAGCCGTACTTTTTTTCACTTCTTTTTTACGTTTTCTTTTTCTACTACCGTCAGGTTCGATTTGAACGTAAGATAAATATAAGCGTGTGGTGCGACCTCCTCCTGCCGCTGCTGGCGGTAGTGGCGCGAGCCGGGGAAGGCGTAGGGCAGGCGCGTGAGCAGCGCGTGCAGCGGAGTGCGCGTGCGGTCGAACGCCACGCGGCCCCCGCGGCACACGCGGCGCCGCCCGAACCCGATGCAGCCCTCCTCCAGCGACGTCAGCGTGTACCTGCGCCACCACATCGGTACTTTACTTCGTACGACTAATAAAAGCTCGCTGAAATAACTTTATTTAACATAAATGTAATATAAAGTAAGGTCTAAGATTCCCTGTGTCGTAGGGTCTATCGAAACGATAACGGCCCGTGTTAACAGTGGGATGTTTCTTTAACGTTGTTGTTACTGTACTTACACCTTAAATATGTCCTTGTCACAATCATACCTATTATCGTAATATCTACACATTATACTTGACCGATTAGATCTAAAATATCTTATTTTTAAAGTTTGCCTTAGAGGCAGTAGTGACACATACAACTCACCTATGCCTTATATCGACCTCGTGTTGAAACATGCCGTCTTTTGAAGTGTTATCCGCATCAACCGGATCGCCGTACAGCGTAGACGTGGGCTGCACATAAATAACTATTATTTACACACACAATCGTATGGTACAATCAATTCTATACTTAATAATTCTTGCATAAACCGAAAATAGTATTAGAAACCAAAACTATGTAGATGGATGCTTGGATTAATTGGAATATGGAACGTTGGGTGAATGAATTAATGGATGGACAAATACATAGATGGGAGAATTAATGGAATGATCGGTTGAATAGATGAATTAATGAAACCGCCGCGAATTAATGAATTAATCCAGAATTGCCAGACCCAAAAACAGAAACAGAACAAAAATTGCCTGCAGTATAGATAATAGAATGAATAAAAGAATGAATGTATGTATGTATGGAAGGGTGAATGCATGTATATCGATCGACGGATTGCTACTTAAAGGGATGGAAAGGAAGATATAGTTGGGCTACGAATGAATGGATAGATTCCATTCATTCGTGGCAATCTATTCATTCAGTCGTTGAAGGACGTATGTATAGATAGATAAATGATGCATATATGTATGTAGCCCAAGTCAACAACCCGATCCCCTAAATCTAGAGTTGTCCGCCAACGTCCCGAGCCAAGGTTCGCCCTCATGGGGAGCCCTCATGTAAGTTGTCATAGTTCTGAATCAGTTTGACCGGACGGCTCACCGAAAAAGTCCGGTGGCTCTTTAGGCCAATTAGGTTAGTTCATCCACAAAAAAATTTATGTATCTAGTACTAACCATTTCGTAATAACAGCCAGGCTTCCGTCGGAAGGCGAATGGCCCATCGTCCGGTGGCGACGCGGGCTCTGACCGTGGCACTCCCTCCTCCTCCGACGATGTGTACACCCCTGAGTCTGTGTACACACACAACACACCTGCTTGTTTAATATATTATTATGTATATACTCATTATTTTCTATGGTACTTGTTGCCTGAGTTACAAATAGGAAATTATAAAAATAAATAAATTAAAAAAAAAAAAGTTATTCTGCAATTATTCTTTGTATGGCTCTAGACAAATGGACTGCGTACGAACCGCTTTTCAACTGCGATTTGGCAGTTTATCGCAATAAGCAAGAATTGCTCTGGAACTACCAACCAGCATCGGATCAAAAATACAAGTAACTGCACGCCAGCAATATACAAACTGTAATAATTACTGCATGACCTTTTGAAATTTTTGTTGCAACCCTAGGTGCTTTCCAAATGCCAAATCGCAGTTGAAATTCATTCCGTCCTATTTAAAGCCTATTGTTGTCAATTTTATTACATTTATATTATTCAGTTTTTGCGTTTGTGGCAGTGTATGTATGTGTACTATTTCTATTGAAATACAAAACCTTTTTGTGGGATAAGCGTTTTTCCAAATTACTACAAACAGTCAAATATATAGGGACAAACGATTCCAGTATTCCCATAAATGGAAACATTAGGAACCACCCGTCTGTGGAGGCTCTAATATTCGATACAGTCTCACTAAGTACTATAGTAAAAAAACTTATGTAAAGCCCCTTTTTTGTGTGTGCGTGTACTGTTGCAAAAAAAAGCATAATATATTTTCTCCCATATATTTTTGCCTTGGATCTTTGAAATATACAATACTTTACCACAGATTAAATAATAGTTACAATATAAGGGGCTGTCCATTAATCACGTGATCTTTTTTTAAACATTTTAAACCCCCTCCCTCTCCTCGTTGATGATACATGGTGAGGTTTAAGACTACCCCCCACCCCCAACCCAACATAACGTGTATTTTTAGTACAAAAAATCTATTTTTTTTAGAATATTTTCATAAATACAGGTATAAAGTTTAATCTTATTTTATTCTGAAATTAATGACCATGATAAAAATGTATAGACAGAAAGGTGGCAAGCTGTTTCGCGCGTTGTTAAAAATAATTACACGTGATATCTTACTACCCGCTTACTACTAGAAATTTATATCGTACTGAGTCAGCTTACCATGCGTTTCAAATAATAATACTGGGATGTTCAAAAACTTCAATTCTTTTTAGTACAGTTGGAAAAAACTTTTGTCTGGTTTAAAAATAATCACATCTAGATGTGTATTTATTGTGGATTACGTAAGATTAAGCATATGAGCAGCGGTGGCGCAGCGTTACGTGCCACGCCTTAGAAATATAAGGTCGCGGATTCGAATCCTGGTCGTGCCCACACTTATTTGTGTGAATTGTTACATCACCGCTGCTCAATATCGATAAAGCATAACATGGTGAGGAAACCGGCGTGTCTAAGAACTAATCAATCGAGGACATTTGACATCCACCAACCCGCACTTGGCCAGCGTGTGTGTATTAAGGCCTAAACTCTCTCAATTCTAAGATAGTTGAGAGAAGACCCGTGCTCAGCAGTGGGATACTAAAAAGGGTTGAACATAGCGTCACGCCTGTATTACCCGAAGGGGTACCCAGAGGTGAATATCACCCACTTATCGCCGGCTATGTTTAGGTCCCATACGTAATAGAAGGCGAGCATATTGCCGTTCATCGAACACAATTCCAAACTTCGAGTTGGCAAACCCGTGAGAGACGTGAAGCATTTGGAGTCGAATATTTAGATACAAACATATTTAATTATCTTAGGACGAATCAAAGCGATGTTATAAGTTATAGTAACGTAAGTGTAGTTTTGTGTATTTGGCATCCTAGAGCGTACCTAACTTTACTTTGTTAAGTAGCTACATGCTTTTCTGCATAAATCACTTTTCCATACATTTTAACATAATGTGTGGTTTGATATTTTGTACTGACGCTACTTTTGCTTGGATTTTGGTATGAAGTTAGTAGCGAGTCTAGTTCTATTCTTATTTGAAACGCATAGTAATTTCATGTGTAGCTGTCCACTGCCAAACGGCTATTACGAAAATAATGGACACGTATTTTTTTATACGTAATCGAAAAATAATGGCAACACATTGAATAGTGTCGTGTGACGTCTCAGTTTAGTAGGTTTTAGAGATTATGACGTATAAAACTCCCACTTCCTAACATTAACCTTTTGACCGCCACGGCATAACGGCATCTCCGTACTGTGTACGCCACGCCCGAAAAAGTCGGTTCTAAGATGTACCAACAAAATACGTAAAAGTAATGATATAATTTGTTTATATTGTATTTTTCTGTAACCTGTTTCTTTTTTTTTTATTTATTCATGAACAATTTACATTGTGTTCGAATTTCTACCTACTTATTCTAAGACATGCATTAATAATAATAATATTCTAATTTAATTTAAATTAAAAATAAAATAAAATTAAATTTAATCAGATGTCAACAATAAATTAAAAATCGTAAAAGGAGATTTATATGTCAGCGAATAAGCAATGTCTTGTCGGGTATAGACGTCATTGACGCACAGGACACGCATCCTCTTGTCGAGCATAGCCGTCACTGGCGTTCAAAAGGTTAATGCGATTGATCGGAGCATTTTTTTATTAATTAGTAAAAACAAAAAATACGTGTCCAATATTTTTGAATAATCTACAAGGTGGACTTTAGTCAAGAGACTTTAATGAAAATAAAAATTCTATATATAGAATTTTGATTTTCGTACCCTGGAATCATGACTTCGCTTCATTGCGAGAGTGCGGTAGGCCTGACTCTACACTCACACACGCAAGAAGGAGCTTACTAAAGCTTTGTTACTATACAGAGGTTAGAAGTAGTGAGAAAGACGATATTTTCAATAGATACGTACCTCTGAGCCCCTGCACAGATCCGACCGCGGGGTGTCTGTGTTTCCGTCTCTTGTACGGTCGCTTTTCCCGCTGGAATGCAACACACTAACATAATTTTGTACTCCCACTATGCTTTTGTTTTGTTCCAACGCTAATACATTTATCAAGATGTTGATTTATGGAAACTGATGTTGATTTTTGATAAAAGTCACTTGGGAAGCCTCGAACTTTTTTTTAGGGCGAAGCTATTTCGTTACAAACTATAACAGTGGTTTTTAACCTGCGGTCTCTAGACACTTAGTCCCCTTTCAAATCCATACAAAATCAAGCGCACACGAGTAATGAGTCTACATCAAAATAAGGGGTCTATGGCAAGACAAAGAACAGTGGCGAACGACGCAAGTACACGAGTATAGCTTGCGCAAGAGCAAGTCAACTCGTGTGAACTGTGAGTGGGAGACAGTGCGATTGAGTAGCAAGTGAGATGTGTTCAGACCCTAGACCAGGAGTTGGCACCACAATGTGAAGCTGCGGCTCTTTAGTTCCATACGCAAATATTATGTATTGTATGTATAAAAAAAAATCATTCTTAATCGATAAATGAGAATTACGCAAATGTTTTAATCAGACAGATTAAGTAAGCATATATTTTGAAATAAATCTATTTTATAACAGATTTTATCGCGGTTTAATCCCGACGTTTCAAAGTTTTTTTAGACTTCATGGTCACGGGTGGACATGAAGTCTGAAAAGACTGGAACGTCGGGATTTTAAAATGTAAAATAAACCGCGATAAAATTCGTCATAAAAGTCTAAATATTTTTTTTCGTCGTAAATTTCAGAAAATGCTATGAATATATTTTTTATGATTAAGTAGATAAGTTCTTTTTATCTAGAAACTTAATTTACGCAAGTATTTTTTACTCTTTCTTAAAACTTTCTACTCTTTTTTCTCAAAAGGTTGTCGTCCCCTACCCTATACTGCTGCAACATATTCTACTGAGATTTTATTTACCCTGAACATCTCATTTGCTTCGTGTCAATCGCGCCACCTTCATGTCACCGGACATATAAGGTAACTATCACTTGCGCGTGGGCAACTACTACAAAGTTTTACAGCCATCATAAACCCACTGTGCTAGAACGATGAAGCTATACGTATTGTGTAACTCCCTTTCTTTTGACAGTATCACGATTAATTTAAACTCTCATAGTATAGCTTCAGTAGGCTAATTTACGTAATTAAATAAGTTCAGTTGCAGTGTAGTTGCAGTTAAGTTTCGATCAAAACAGCCCTTTTCGTATTCTCGTAATTTTGACAACCGCTGTCAGATACGATCGCGTCAAGTTCGCGTCACGCGAGCGCCATGGGCCACCATTTATACGGGGCCCCGTACCAAGGGGGCCCACGACGTACGTAAGAAAAAATTAATAATAACAACCCGATTTTTTATTTATTTTAGAAATTCCAAATTCCTTCGCCCCGTGTGTGCTCAGGGCAAGGAGTATGCAATACTCGAGTACCCACTAAAATCTCCCGACTGTTCCGGGGCGCATTTGCGGCAGGGGGTTACGGGAACCACATGTGACAAACCGGGACCGTTACTTAAGTGGATACCTAACATTTATCTGGGTGTCTATCTGACTTGATCGAGTGTTCTACTAAGCATGGAAAGTAAGCCAAGAGTGTGATAAAATGTACGATGTTTAATTTTTTTGTCTAAATACCGATATCTACCCGCGCGAAGCCGGGGCGGGTTCTAGTGTTATATATTTGACAATTACAAGAATACCATTTCGCAGTAAGACGTAAACTTAATTGCAACTATACCGCAAATTGATCGGCGCACACTGGTCCGGATTTGAAAAAAGTGGGACATTCGAGATATCGGGTTTTAAAAATTATCATGGGGTAGTACTAATATAGTAGAACAATAGTTGTTATTAGCATTTTTTATTTAAATGTGTCCTTCATACTTTAAAAAAATGTTGAAGAAAAAAATGTATGGAAGACAAACTTGTTTTTTATTTTTTCGAAACTGTTGAGAGCTGTAGAGGTCTAACCTGTAAGGTCCTTTAAAACTTAATATCTTTTACCTAAATCTATTAAAATGTTCTGCGGTTAGGTGCGGCTTTGACCCTGAGAGGGTTTTGAAGTTAGGAAAAAATAACTATTTTTTTCCTACACTATCTTTTAAATATGTATAGTATTTCTTACGTATTTGATACTAGTAGGTCTGTAATAATGTGTGGATGATATTTCGGGTTGAGCTTTATCGATTATACAATGTCGCCCATGCGCATGTGACCGCCCGTAATATTCTGAATATTCATGAAAAAATATCGAAAATAAACTTCAAAAGGGGGGGTCTATCTGTAACATTTATCATGTTATTCAATTTTGAATTTTTTAAGTAGAGTTTGTAGACTTGCTTTCTATTTTTTGACACATCTCCGAAGTTTATGGGTCGATTTGTATTTTGTTTATTATTTCCAAAAGCTTATGAGTTATTTTAACAGGTTAATTAACATTTTACTAAAAATTATCGACTACGAAAAAAAAAAACGGAATCGAAGTAATTTTTTCGGTAAAAAATTGTGTATTTATTTTAAAAAAACTAGTGTAACTCCATAAATTATCCCCATAGGACCACTTTTTTAATCATTATTTGTAATCTACTACATAACAGCTAAAAATTCACAGAACATTACTAATACCTATCTCTAAAAAAAAACCAGCAAACAACTTGTTGAACATTTGCAACTATTCAAATAAAAAGGGTCGCTCAGGTAGAAACAGGTTCCTAGAAACAGCTTTTTAACAATTGCGTCCCTACCACGTGCACACCCTTGTCGGCTAGCGTTACTTCATTCAGTCGCTTGATTACTGACCCCGTGACGCTACGTGTTTTGTGATTTGTGCACTACTTAATCTTGTGAGGAAAGTTTGTTAACTACTCGTATCATTGCAATGGTACGATTGCGTGATCTACCGCCGTCTCATGTGGCTGACATGCATTTCATTTACGGTGTTTGTAATGGAAATGCACGCGCTGCTGTCGAAGAGTACAGACGTCGATATCCAAGTAGACCAGTACTTGGGTACCGATCCTTCATTGCCGTACATCGTCTTTTTTGCGAAAGAGGATTATTTCCGCAACAAAATGAGCCCGGCGTGATTGTTGATGTAGACGTGGAAGAGGATGTGTTACGATTAGTGCGCGCTAACCCTATGCTAAGCATTCGTCTTCTATCGATAAGAGTAGGTATACCAAGAATAAGAGTTTGGAGAATTCTCAAAAAAGAAGGCCTGCATCCTTATCATTTCCGACGTGCACAACATTTGGAAAATGTCGATTACGGTGCGAGATCTGTTTTTTGTAATTGGATAATTGCACAGCAAAGAGCTAATCTCAATTTTATGAGGAAGATTTTGTGGACAGATGAAGCCACGTTTACAAGGGCGGGTATAACAAATCATCGCAATCTTCATGTGTGGGCCACTGAAAATCCACACGTCATTAGAGAAACAACTTTCCAGACTCAATTTTCCATAAATGTATGGGCTGGAATGATTGACGGTGAACTTATTGGCCCTTTCGTGTTACCAAACAGACTAGATCAACACGCATTTTTAGATTTTATAGTCAATACGTTGCCGTTGCTTTTGGAGGAAGTACCGCTGGAAACAAGAAGGCGGATGTATCTGCAATTAGATGGAGCTCCAGCACACTTCGCACGACTAGTTCGTGATTATTTAAATCAAAATTATCCGCGATGGATTGGCAGAGGAGGTCCCATTGCTTGGCCGCCGCGATCTCCCGACCTTACACCCTTAGATTTTTATCTTTGGGGCAACATGAAACAAAAAGTGTATGCCGTGCCCATTGAAAGCCGCGAGCAATTAACGGCTAGGATTTTTGCTGCTGCTGCGGAAATTAAAGAAAACCGTGAAGAATTACGTCGTACAATAAAAAGTGTTGCCATGAGAGCTTTAGTTTGTTTACAGGAGGGTGGGGACCATTTCGAAAATCTAATTAATTAAAATTCTTGTATTTTTTATTTTTTAAGTAAAAATCTGGCTATTGCTTGTTTGTTTTTATTTCCATTATCATCCTCCTTATTAGTTTAACCTTTTAGTACTCACTGCTAAAAGCGGGGACATTTAATTGACTTTCACATTTTCTTTTCCTAAATTACTTCGATTCCGTTTTTTTTTTTCGTAGTCGATAATTTTTAGTAAAATGTTAATTAACCTGTTAAAATAACTCATAAGCTTTTGGAAATAATAAACAAAATACAAATCGACCCATAAACTTCGGAGATGTGTCAAAAAATAGAAAGCAAGTCTACAAACTCTACTTAAAAAATTCAAAATTGAATAACATGATAAATGTTACAGATAGACCCCCCCTTTTGAAGTTTATTTTCGATATTTTTTCATGAATATTCAGAATATTACGGGCGGTCACATGCGCATGGGCGACATTGTATTTATTTTGAAATAAACCAATGTTACAGAACGATACCAAAAATAGTGTTTAATGGGAGCGTAGAAAACAAAACAAATGAGTCATCGCTAATACTTGGCTCTGATTGGCCGGTTGCACGCGGTGCTTACATCGGATCGTACTACTTGGGCCTTGGGCTACCTACTTTGAGTACAAATAGAGGATTTTTTTGTTTAACTTGTCTATTGGTTCGACCGTCCTCTGACGGCTCACCGGAAAAGTCCGGTGAACCAATAGAGGCCCTTCCGGCTAATTGGGTTAGGTCATCAGCAAAAAAAAGTTTAACTTGTTATGCGTTATTCAGCTGCGTTACTTGAAACATCTGAAGACAAATTAAGAAAAAAAGATCAATAATGGCTGCTTTTGTTACTAATTTGGACTTGCACGTGTTTCTGCGAGAGGAAAATTTAAAAGACATAAGCCGTTTATATCAAGCTATCGTTAGCAAAATACCATCGGAGCTATCGCACGAAGATTCAAAGATGATTATGGATTTTTCAAGAGGTTTTGTCAGCAACTAGAAATCAAAAAACTTTCATAAAGAGGCACACTGACTGGCTACAATCTCATTTAAAATGGCTTCCGTAAATCAGTCTAATTGGAAGAGTTATTTTGTCCTCATGAAGAAAGCGTTGATGAAAATATTAATGTTGATACCGCGATGGCATCTATACAGCCAAGTACATCAATTTCACGTACTAAAGAAAGAAAGGCCTTTAGTGATTTGAGCAATAAGCAGAAGAGAAGGCGTTCTGGGTCCTTGATTGACGATCATTCAGAAGAGGAGCCTATTTTTGCTTTGATTACAAAATTGAAGACTAATGGAAAAAGCGAATTGGCCCGCATTATTGACCATCTTCAGAAGAATCCCCACAGTGTGAATGATGTCAAGGATGTTTTATTTGGCAAATATCAGGCATCAACTGTCAATGAAGATCAAGCGCTGGCTCTCACAACTTCACTTCATTTATCCAAATGGCATTATTTAACTTTGAGATCTGTGTTAACTGCTAATCTTGACTCAGTACTACCTTCATATTACAAGTTATTAGCTGCAAAGAGATGCTATCCGCCAGTAACAGATTTAACTATAACAGAGAATCGTGCCAAGATAAATTTGCAAGCTCTTTTGGATTTGACGGAGAACAAGATGATGAGTATTCCTACTACTGCAATGGACCCTTTAAACTGCAATTTGAAACTGATCAGCAAATGGGGCTTTGATGGGTCTTCTTCACAAAGCAATTATAAATCAAAGGGTAGTATAAGGGTCAGTATTTATGACTAGTCTTGTACCTTTTGTTGTGATTTAGTTATTTGGGAAAATCCTAACTCTTCATCTGCGCATTATTGTAGGCCTATCAAGTTTAAATTTACGAAGGAATAGTCAAATCACATGAAGCAAGAAGAAGCTGCCACGAAAGAAGAAATAAGGAACTTGCATCCTTCTAAGTGTGGAGAATTCAAGATAAGCCACGAATTACCTATACATGACAATGGTGGATGGCAAAGTGGTTACAGTTGTTTTGGATACACCTTCAGTTGCAACTTGCAATATATGCCTTTCAAAACCAGGTGAGATGAATAATTTGGAACTAATATTCTCAAAATCACGATGAATAATTTTCAAATATAATGTAATAATTGTTACTGAATAAATAAACTGATTATTGAATTTTTGTCTCTTTCTATAAATTGGATTTTTTTTAAATCGTTATAGTTCAACCCGAAATATCATCCACACATTATTACAGACCAACTAGTATCAAATACGTAAGAAATACTATACATATTTAAAAGATAGTGTAGGAAAAAAATAGTAATTTTTTCCTAACTTCAAAACCCTCTCAGGGTCAAAGCCGCACCTAACCGCAGAACATTTTAATAGATTTAGGTAAAGGATATTAAGTTTTAAAGGACCTTACAGGTTAGACCTCTACAGCTCTCAACAGTTTCGAAAAAAATAAAAAACAAGTTTGTCTTCCATACATTTTTTTCTTCAACATTTTTTTAAAGTATGAAGGACACATTTAAATAAAAAATGCTAATAACAACTATTGTTCTACTATATTAGTACTACCCCATGATAATTTTTAAAACCCGATATCTCTAATGTCCCACTTTTTTCAAATCCGGACCAGTGTGCGGCGCGTCAAGAAATTACGTGAATTAGCCACTTGTAAGAACCACTGTTTTTATCGGTGAAATATAGGTAGTGAATTTTTACCTGTCGCGGTAGGTCTAACGGTGCGGGCGGTACGATGGTAGCGTCCCGTCTGAAGCTGTGTGTTGTGATAGGTACAGGAGTGTATGTGGGCCTGCAATACACAAATAAGGTATTTAGTATAAAGTAATAAACCTTAATGAAGACCAGAGTAGCATTGACGTCGCGATATCGGCTTCGCTTTTGAAATATAAGCTCGTGTGTTAGATCTCCGGTCACCCCCACACACCGTTGTGTGATTTTTTTGACAGCCGCTGCTCAATATCGGTGAAGGATAAGATCGTGAGGAAACCATAGAGGACATGTGACATCCACTAACACACACTTGGCCAGCGTGTGTAGGCCTAAACTCTTTCAACTCGTAAGATAGTTGAGTAAAGACCCGTGCCCAGCAGTGGGACGCTGCAAGCTGTTGGCTAAACAGATGCCACTTCAGTCGCTTGTCATAGCATTCAGCCTATCAGTTGTCAAACTCACAAGACGTCAATGTTACTTAGGTTGATTGTCTGTGATTGACATTGCTTGGTGAGCGGACAATGTTTACGATGTCGGTTGGCTGAGCACACCGTGTGTGCAAATCATATTTGATTTAACAAACAAGCATCCATTTCCATCCCAACATTTTGTGTGTATTTTTAGTAAGGGACGTGCTATATTTATTAACAATTATATTGATCAGATTCTGTGCTGTTATTTTGTGTAATTATCAAGGCTGGATCAATCCGCTATAAGAGCGGTCAGCAGAAGATCAGCTTATACTGGAAATGTACCTATAGCTTGATGAGTAGCCGTGTGTACACACGATGATGTATGTACCTGGGCGGAGGGTCGGGCAGCAGTGTGTTGGCGAAGTCCCCGGCCACGTAGCGCCGCTCCGCGATGAGCGCGGTGAGTCGCACCAGCTCTTTCTTGGCACTCTCTCTCCGCGCCACCAACTCTAACAGAGTGAGAGCGCGCGCTAGATCGCGACGGAGCTTCAACATCTTCTCGTACGAACTCTCGTCGTTTTTCCTGAAACAAATAATAATAATTAACTCACACGGACATCTGATTCCAAGCTAAGCAGAGCTTGAGTTATGGAAACCAGATAACTAGTATTATACATACAGCCATCACTGCACGGTAGGAAAAGAAGTTGGACTATTTTTATGTAGACTCGCGTCTCAGAAAAATAAAGCATATTTTCCTATTCATTATCAAATAAGTATTCACCTGTTTTTTCTAGTCTGCATCTTCTCTGTTCTTCGTCTGAACGCCAAGTATGGATTGTTGGACGATTGACCCGGCCTGTTTTCAGTCTTCACCGACAGGATTAAAGGGTGTTGCTGGAATATGTAAAAGTCATCATAAGCTCTTTTTATAATATGGTAAAATAATAATATCGCGTCCAGTCGTTTTCAGCTATGGCAGACAGTCTAAGCTGACTAGCTGAAATATTATAGTGCACAGGTGTTTGCAAACAGAAATGCACCCTCTGTTTTTATCATTCACAGATTCCGATGGGACAGACTGACCGATACAACCGGTGAACCACCAATGGCTTTGCCTGCTCACCGAGGCATGAGGTTATCACAACATACCAAATTCCAGACTCCGGACAAAAGAAATTAGAAAAGTCTCGGTCAAGTCTCGAGAGTCAAGAAAGAGACGATGAGACGAGGTTCCTATCGAAAGATAAGAGATAATGGGGTATGGAAAAGATGTTCCTTAAAACGAGCATTACGCGCGTCAAAAAGTATAAATGTGTGCTTGCCCTACGGCCTTGTACTAGCGGTTTGACCGCAGTGGCGGCTAACCGCGCGACTAGTTGCATTTCATTTAGTATCTATGGCAGGAACACCTTGAAATTTTGTTGCGGTTAACACAATCACAAGCGTCCAAGGGTTTAAGCACTAACAAACTCAGTGTGCTACCAATTTTGATAGGGTTATACGTTATTGAATAGTTTAAAAAATATGCCTAGATTCATAGGCTCTGGTGTCACACAGAATGCTTCTCAAGAGACATTACGTCATAATAATCCTGAATCGCACAAGCAAAGTTTTAGAGACGAGTGACAAATATACAATTTTTCCGCCAAGAACAGAAGACGGGACAGCGGTCGCCTGGCATCGCTCCAGACACGGCTGGAATATCTTTCCTTTACATTGGAGGGTCACTACCACCCAATCCTCTAGTCTCCACAGGCTCAACAATTAAACAATCCCATCGTACATACCGTGTTCAGCCGCTTGTTGAGCCAGTAGTCGTAGACCGCGATGATAAGGTCATCGTTCCGCTCCAGCAGCAGCTTCGCCTCGTTCAGCGTCACCACAGTTTGTCCCGAGCTCTTCTCTAGCTTGTCCATCATCTGTTCGAATTTTAGCTCTGGAATAGGAATGCCAAAACTTCAGACTAACTGTCGCGACGTGGTGGCTTCATTTGAGGTGCAATATTTATACCGATTGCATCCTATGTTACCTCACTCATTGATAATGTAGCATTCTATTAATGAAAGAATTTTGAAAATCGATACAATAGGTTTTTAGGTTATTGATAGGCTGGCCATATTTCAAACTGACATTGACATTGGGGTTAAACGAGTTCTTGAGTTTAGACTACAAATTGGCAGACGTAGCGAAGAATGTCGACAGATTGGGTGGCGTGACAATAACAGCAGATGGCTGACAAGAGCGGGGTAAGAATAGTAGCAGATCATGCTCAATAGAGTGATTTAAAAGGCTTATATCTAGCATAGGCTGATCAATGTCATAAACGTAATAATTTTTGGTACCCAGTCTTGGGGAAAGGGACAGCTCTCCACAAATTGAAAAGGTGCAGAATGCACCTTTTCAATTTCCTTTATTAGAATCATTTTCCACCGGCTTTTTTCACCGGACCATTTTTTTTAATTTTGCTTATTTCAATTTACAATTACTACTCTGTACGCAGAACTAGGTTTGAATGAAAAACAGCTTAAATAAAATATCAATCAATGCATTAGTTTCAGGAACGATGCGTAAAATGACGCGGCGGGAGTGCTCTTGGTAGTAAGGACTAACCCCATAGAGGAAAGGTTAGCCGTTCTCGAGGGTTTCCCTAAGGTAACGATGCATCCCGTATAATATAACAATCCAAAGCTCGGTTATTGGATACCCATAATGTTCCTGAACTAATTTAATGTGGCAATCATCTCAGTATGATGTACGGATTTTACCCTAACAGTTTGTGGAAGGCGGTCCCTTCCACCCGTTATGTATGTAATTATGTTACTTAAAGTGTAATATTTGATATTACCTGATGGTGTGTGTTACCTGTGAGCTCGGGATGCCTCTGCTGTTTCAACCACCGTTCGTCCTCCGTGTCGATGTCGTACTCCGGCGCCTCTTGCTCCTCCCATAGCGCTGCAACAATACCAATACACATTGTTACCACTGAATAAAGAAAGAAAGGAAATAAAGAAAAACATTTATTTGACAGAGATAGGACACAAATAATCTAATGATAAAAAAAATATGAAAAGAAAGAGAAAAAAAACATAAATGAAAACAGATATAAAGAAAAAAAACAAAGAGTAAGTGTGACCCATCAGCGTCAAACATGGACATTGCTCTATAAACGCTGTGAGTGCCTACTAGAGGCGACCCACAGCACTGATTTTCAGCAATGTCCATATTCCCACAGTGTGACGTCAGGCGCCAAGGTTGCCAAACCACCCACCAGACAAAGCCGGTGCGATGTCTGGTGACACCATGCAGAGAGGGTGGGTTGGAATTGTTGCTCCTTAAAGCTTTTTAACCATATGTAGGCTCATTTCACTGCCACCTTCTCACCGGTAATCATTCGTAATCACGAGTGAATCGGTATACTAGGCTGGCGCGTTCCATCGGAGACTACATCATTGCTTAACATCAGGCAAGTTGTAGTCAAGCGCCAGCCTATCGCAGAATAAAAAAAAATACCAAACCAGCATATGTCTATTAAAATTGTAATTTTTATGTATTTACGAGAAGAACAGAAAAAAAACAAATAAAAAAAAAATCTTAACAAATCTGTAACACCATGCTTATGGCATCACATACACAATTAGGGTATCACATACGTGACACCCCAATTAGAGCGAGCCTCTTCATCATGGCGGACGATTCAAAACTTCAAGCTGCAACTAAGATTCCCTCTTTTTTGTCAGGGGTTGAAAATATATTGAACTAACGGTTGCCCTTGCTTCGGTTGGGAATCGTTCATCACATACGTTAAGTAGGTAAATATAGGCGTATTGTCAACACATATTGCACAGCCTAACCTTGACCTACCGACCAACACGAGTACAATAGCATTAATCACTACAAAACAAACGCGAACTGATAAACTTTATGTATTTTTAATCGTAAAAATATTTATATAGTGACTCATTAGCTGCCTTGTAGATAAATAATGACGAAATTATTTCTAACTGCCTCGACAGCCTAGTTCTCTTGATAATCACGATGAAAAAAGACTAACAACTAAGATTGAGCAGGGGCGATGTAACAATCCACACAAGGATGTGTAGGCACGACCGGGAATCTAACCCGCGACCTTATACTTCTAAGGCGAGGCCCGTACTGCTGCGCCCAAGCTAATTTTGATTAGTTCGTCCAAGGATAAGAACTTGAAAAAATCAACAACAATCTTCCCGTCAACTTTTTACGAATACAATTTCAATATTTGAAGAGTGGTGTATAGTATCTAGTCGATGCCCTAGGGTAAGAAAGGGTGATACAAGGGCGACACTGAAAGTTCTTAGAAAATCAAAAAACTGAGCAAACTAGCAAATTTGGCGTGACACAGACAAATTTCAATTTGCCGTTAAATCGTAAAACAAATAACAAATGAATGAAATTAGTACTCAAGAATATATCATTATATATAATAAAACTAAGTTGATAAAATGTGCGTGCCGATAAAACTTAAAAAGGAGTCCCATCACGATAAAGGGACTTATATAGTGTGATAGCCCTTTATCCCCCCTCGAACAAGAAAGTTCCCGTTTTAACCTAAAGGGTGTGTTTTTAAAGATATAAGGGCTTTTCCAACCCTTCAACTTGGAAAGTAAGTGTAGTCGCGCCATCTGTTGTCAAATAGTTGAACTTCATTCATTGTACACAATATGGACTTAAAAGAACGATTATTTGGGGCGCGAAATTTAAAATTCTCATTTCAATAAAGTCTTAAATTACATTTGTTACCATAACCCTTTATCCCCCCTCGAACAAGAAAGTTCCCGTTTTAACCTAAAGGGTGTGTTTTTAAAGATATAAGGGCTTTTCCAACCCTTCAACTTGGAAAGTAAGTGTAGTCGCGCCATCTGTTGTCAAATAGTTGAACTTCATTCATTGTACACAATATGGACTTAAAAGAACGATTATTTGGGGCGCGAAATTTAAAATTCTCATTTCAATAAAGTCTTAAATTACATTTGTTACCATAATAAAGTTATTAAATTTTGTGTATTTATACAGCAGTAGCTAACTTATATGTTGGAGTTAAAGCGATATCATTTTAGTTATTCAAATTACTTCTGAAAACATTTTAAAATTTAAGTTTTTAAATTTCGCGCCTTTACTGCGTATGCTACAGCTGCAAAACCTATTGTTACGGCGAACGATAACGTCGAGAACATTCTATACCTAGAAGGTGTGAGAAAGTAAATATTCCCAAACTTTCTTGAATATCCTAGAGCCATCTTTCTCGAATATCTTAGAGCCAACTATACACTTCATGTGTATAGTCTCCATAAAGCCAACTTTCTGGAATACCCTAGAGCCTAGCTTTCTGAATATATAAGAGCCCGGTGTCGCCCGCCAGAATTAATTCGATTTGAACAGCGGAACAAGCCACTTCGAAACGAAAAAGAAAGAAGTTACCTGTGTGAGCCTTTATTTTGAAGTATCACGTGTGAGTATTTTTAATAGTGTGTTTAATTAATTCATGATCTTGAAGTGAAGAAAAAAAAAAGTTATCTGTGAGCCTTTATTGTGAAATATTAAATGTGAGTATTTTTAATAATGTATTTAATTAATTCTAATGGTTTTTTTTTCTTTTCTTTTAATTGTAATTTCCTTAACTTTCAAGTAGTCGCGCGGCGTTGAATCGATATACTTTGGCCGTAAACAAAATATCGCGCGACCGCTTGAAGATTAAATAATTTTGTTTTCTTTGTCTCAACGTGCCCCACGTTTACGTAATAATATATTTGTCTATAAAATGTTCATTTAATTTATATTTTACAGAATATAATGCCTAGACGTAAAAGAGGTGGAGATCTTGCCAGTTCTGCAGCGAAACGGCGGAAACAAAAAGAATATCGAAGAAATGAAACGGAAGAACAGCGCGAAGCACGTTTACAAAATCAACGAACCAGAATGAGCACCCTGAGAAGCGGAAAAAGCGAAGAAAGAAGCGAAAATAAAACTATTGAAGAATCGAGAATTTTAAAAGATAATCTAACAAAGGAAGCATTCCACTACGAATCGACGAAGAAATATTACAATCATAAATATGTTGTGATCGGAAAAATGAATAACATTTGCCAATTTTGCCACGCGAAAAAATTCAGTAAAGAAACACCAGGTCTCTGTTGCATGAATGGAAAAATTCGATTACCACCACTGGAAGCACCTCCGCAGGAATTTCTACATTACATGACCGGGGAAACACCAGAATCAAAACACTTTCTTCAAAATATAAGATCATACAACTCCTGCTTTCAAATGACTTCTTTCGGTGTTACTTCGACTAACACTAATAGAGATGAATTTGAATATGTATTTTCAATTCAAGGGCAAATTTATCACAAAATAGGATCGTTACTACCAATGCCTAACGATGACTATAAATTTCTGCAAGTATATTTCATTGGAAATGAAGAACAAGAAATTGATCAACGAAGTACACATTTTAATGGATTGAAACGCGAAATAATCCAAGATGTACAGAGGATCTTACACAAATACAATCAACTGATTTACATATTCAAAACAACACTAGATCGCATGATTTCTGATGACTATAAAATTGTGATTCGAGCCGATAAAAGACCACGTGGAGAACACGAACGTAGATTTAATGCACCTCAGATAGATGAAGTCGCCATCGTAATTGTGGACAATGAAAATACAAGCCGTGACATAATTTTACAACGAAGAAGAAAAGGACTACAACGCATTGCAGAGACACACCGTTCATATGATTCTCTTCAATATCCTTTAATATTTCTGCACGGAGAGGACGGTTATCATTTCAATATAAAACAAATTCATCCTGAAACAGGCATAGAAACAAACAAAAAAGTCACTTCCAAGGAGTTCTATGCTTACCGCTTAATGATCAGAGACAATGAAATATACAATCACATTCTCAACACTCGCCGTTTATTCCAACAATTTCTGGTAGATATGTACGCAAAAATAGAAGCAGAACGGATGCTTTACATAAGACTGAATCAGAAGAAACTACGCACAGAAGAATACATCCACCTTCGAGATGCGATCATAAATGACGGCAATATTGACGATATTGGAACAATGGTAATCTTACCCTCATCATACATAGGAAGTCCAAGACATATGCACGAATATACTCAAGATGCCATGACCTACGTAAGAAAATATGGACGACCTGATCTCTTCATAACATTTACATGCAACTCATCATGGCCAGAAATCAAAGAACAACTAAAATATGGACAAACCTCCATGGATCGACACGACATAATAGCCCGAGTTTTTCGACAAAAACAAATAAGATTTATTGAAGTCATCACAAAATACCACATCTTTGGAACCGTTAGATGCTGGATGTATACAATCGAGTGGCAAAAACGAGGATTACCTCACTCACACAATCTCATATGGCTACACGATAAAATTTATCTCACGGATATCGACAAAATCATCCAAGCTGAATTTCCCAATCCACAAAAAGATCCGGAACTATACAGCATAGTAGTGAAAAACATGATTCACGGACCATGTGGACCATTAAACTTTAATGCGCCATGCATGCGTGATGGAAAATGTACAAAAAAATATCCAAAACCATACGTAGACGATACAAAAACTGAAGATGACGGCTATCCCAAATATAGAAGACGATCACCGAAAAACGGTGGTTTCACAGCAAAAATACGAATACAAGGCAGAGATGAACTGGAAATAGATAATCAATGGGTAGTACCATATAACCCACTACTTTCTAAAATGTTCCAAGCACACATAAACGTTGAATATTGCAATTCAGTAAAATCTATTAAATATATATGTAAGTACGTAAACAAAGGTAGTGATATGGCAGTATTTCAAATAGTCCAAAATAGCGAACAAAATAACAGAAATGATGAGATACTCATGTACCAAATGGGAAGATACATCAACAGTAACGAAGCAGCGTGGAGGATTTTTAGTTTTCCCATACACGAACGCGAACCAGCTGTGCAACATCTAGCAGTACATTTGGAGAATGGACAGAGAGTTTACTTCACAAAAGACTCGGCTAGAAAAATTGCAAGCGAACCACCTCAGAACACAACATTAACAGCTTTTTTCCAACTTTGCCAAACGGATCCATTCGCAAAGACGTTACTGTATGTCGACGTCCCTATTTATTATACGTGGGACAAAACAAGAAAAATTTTTCAACGACGAAAACAAGGAATGCCAGAAGAGGGTCATCCAGAAATAATGAAAACTAACACAATAGGTCGAGTATACACTGTACATCCAAACAATGCCGAATGTTTCTATCTCCGGATGTTGTTACACGAAATACGAGGACCAACAAGTTTCACAGATCTCAGGACTATTGACGGCTACCTATGCCAGACGTACAGAGAAGCATGTCAACGCTTAGGATTATTGGAAAACGATAACCACTGGGAATTAACACTACAAGAAGCCACACTCACAGCTTCAGCTGAACAAATTCGAGAGTTATTCGCCATAATTCTAACAACATGTAACCCATCAAACCCAAAACAGCTATGGGACTCTTTCAAAAGGAGTATGAGTGATGATATATTGTACCAAATCCGACAAGCTAATCCAGAACTGACTATAGAATTCAGTGACAACATCTTCAATGAAACACTCATTCGCTTAGAAGATAAATGCTTAGCAATAAATAACCGGACCTTAGTAGAACTTGGAATGCCAGCACCACAAAGAAATGCTTTCAGTATGCTAAACTACGAAATTACAAAGGAAAAAAGCTACAACGTCAATGAACTACTTGAATACATTGCTCACAATAAACCACTCCTCAATGACAATCAAAAAACAATTTACAACGTTATAATGAACCGAATAAATAACAACACTGGTGGAATTATTTACTTGGACGCACCAGGAGGCACCGGTAAAACGTTTCTAATAAATCTAATACTGGCGGAAATACGTGCTAAAAAACACATCGCACTGGCACTAGCATCATCCGGCATTGCAGCCACACTTATGGAAGGAGGACGAACTGCTCATTCTGCCTTACAACTACCGTTGAATATAGCCGAACAACAATTCCCGGTATGTAAAGTCTCAGGAGCATCTGGACGGGGTCAACTTCTAAAACAAGCTAAAATTATCTGCTGGGATGAATGCACCATGGCCCATAAAAAATCACTAGAAGCCATGGACAGAACATTACAAGAATTGCGAAAAAACTCTGAAATAATGGGAGGAGCTCTACTCATACTCTCAGGAGATTTTCGACAAACACTTCCAGTTATTCCCAAGTCAACACCAGCAGACGAGATCAATGCATGCTTAAAAAAGTCACATCTCTGGCCAGAAGTACAAATACTGCAATTAACAAAAAACATGAGGGTTGAATTATCAAAAGATGAAACAACAGCACATTTTGCTAAAATGCTTTTACAAATAGGCGAAGGTACATATCCTACTGACCAAACGACCGGTCTCATTGAACTCAATAGTGATTTCTGTAACATAGCCACTACTGAAAACGAACTAATCGACAAAATTTATCCAAATATTATTCAGAACTATACCAACGTAGAGTGGTTATTTCAAAGAGCAATTTTGGCCACTAAAAATAATATTGTTGACGATATCAATTTTAATATTCTAAAGAAAATACCTGGTGAAGAGAAAGTATATAAATCGATCGACACGATGGTAACCATTGAAGAAAGTGTCAACTTCCCTACTGAATTTCTAAACTCTTTACAAGTACCAGGAATGCCATTACACTGCCTTCGTCTGAAAATTGGATCTCCAATCATACTACTTAGAAATCTCAACTCCCCAAAACTATGTAATGGAACGAGGATGATCGTAAAACAGCTATCGAATAATATCATTGAAGCTGAACTTATTTCTGGAAAGAACAAAGGACACACAGTATTTATACCTAGAATACCACTGATCTCTTCTGAATTGCCATTTCAATTTAAAAGATTGCAGTTTCCAATTAAATTAGCCTTTAGTTTTACAATTAACAAAGCGCAAGGGCAAACTTTAAAATATTGTGGCATCAACCTCAAAGAATCCTGCTTCTCTCACGGTCAGCTTTATGTAGCTTGCTCAAGAGTAGGAAATTCGAAAAATTTATATATATATACCCCGGACAATAAAATGAAAAATGTTGTTTATAAACAAGTAGTATAAATAATGAGAAAATGTAAATACATGTAAATATATATGTTTAAATATACATGTAAATATATATGTCCATGATAATGTAAATACATGTAAATATATATGTTTTCAATATATATATATTTTTTACTTTTTACGTCATAGTTTATTTTTTTATTTCAACTACCACGTAACCTCATATCAACTCCCGAGCGAAGCCGGGTATTACAGCTAGTAATTATTATAAAAATAAGTCGGGTTTTCCTTCCTGACGCTATAACTCCAGGACGCACGAACCGATTTCCACGGTTTTGCATTCGTTGGAAAGTTCTCCGTGGCTCTGTGACGTTTGTAGCATAGAAAATTCAGGAAAATATTCAACGGAAAAGCGGGAAAATGTTACATAAAACGAAGCCATCTGGTGGCGAAACGGAGTTCGCCGGGTTTGCTAGTAATTATTATAACAATCAAACTCGACACGGGCAGAATAGTCGAAAACGACTCAGTTGCCGGAAAAAAAAATTAGCAGAGTTCTATTTTCAAAATTTAAACTTATTTTTTTATTATATTCTTTAAAAGTGGCCAGTTCTAAAAACTATCAGTGTCGCGATCGTATTGGTCTTTGGACCCTGAGATGATTCATGTTCATAATTTCCATCCCACCATGAGATCGGTTTTGGGATAGTAGGGGATAAGAAACATGAAATCTTGAGTGAGAGGACATCTAATAGTGTTAATATTAAATTCTTACTAATTACTTAAACATAGTTAAGGAAGTCACAATAATGTGAAAAACCGGTAGATGTGTAATCGATTCCACATTAAACACAACCCTTTCGAGGGGTCTGGACGTAACAAGTGTTTTACTTCCCATAAATGAACTCATAAAAGTAAAAATAGTTGTATTTTATGTGTACTGTAGAGATGTTGTTGGAAGTTCGAAGTAAAAGAGCGTATAGCGAGTAATCTTCTATAAAATAAAAATGAATGCCAAAATGTGTTGCTAAGCGCTAAATTCAAGAACGGCTTAACTGATTTTACTAATAACTAACGATTTTACCCCTTCTAACAAAATTATTACACAAACCCTACAATTTAAAAATAAAACAACATCCAAACAAAGGTTTTTCTGCAAATGGTTTGGGCATCAATTTCAATATCCGTAGGGTGATAAATATGCTTTAGGGAAAATGTTCTTATACCAAAGAAATAAAGTCTATTTTTGGATAACATTTTCTAGTGTGGGTGGTTATTCATACAGATAGATACGAAAGTTTAACGAATAAATACTAATATTATTGGCTTATGGAAACATTTTTGCTCTTCCGTTGGAATATAAATTTCTTCACATGAATTTATGGTTGCGATCTTGCGGTGAAATTTGAACTTAAACTCAGTGCTATGAATTACAAAATATTATTCTACTAGGATCCAAAAATTGGAACGGTAATGGTATTCATTAAAATATCTCAGCCAAGTCAATTGCAGTCACTTGTGGCCGGCTGGTGACCACTTGATACATGCAACGTGTGTCTGAGGCGAGCTGCTATACACGGCCATTGTAGCATGCGCAAGCGGCTGCCGGGCTGCCACACATTGGGCCGGTAATGATGACTACTAGCGGAGTAGTCAAGCCAGCATTTGCAGTCATAGGTGGCCGACTGGCGACTACTAGTGACACCTTCACATGAACAAGCTGTATTCGAGATGAGTTGCAAAACGCGGTAGTGTGACAATTGTGGCAACATTACATTCTGCACGAAATCAATTTATATCAAACTGATCACCCGAAACGATTGAGGCTTTATCCTAAACCTCGATTCGTCTGTATTGACGCCGTCTATCAATCCAACTTTTTACACAGAATACATTACCGTTTCGTACCTATGTGTACTTTTAGGCCGACCGTTTTACTCGCGTATCGCCTATCGCCAAGATTCTGACTCCTCAAGCTGCACAGACAGTGATGATGATTCAAGCGATATGGATATTAGGATATTAGAGTCTTACATTACTTTTATCTGTGGTTAAATAGTTCTATACGAGATTTAATTAATGTTTTAAGACTTTGTACCTCAGATGGCGATACGCGAGTTAAACGGTCGGCCTATAACATTTTTAATCTAAACAAAACGGCTGTAAGGAAGCTTATTACACTTTTATGAAACACTATTCGGCCTTGACTGCTTCTATAGTTGAGGAGTGAATTGATGTCAAACGACGCTTACTACTCGAGATCAGGGAACACCCACATTACAACAGACCGATAATTATTTAATGGAACGATAAATGTGTCGGATATTGGCAAATGCAACATCGTTATAAAGGGCTTTCTGTAGTATAAAAATACTTGAGAAAGCCCTTTATAGCGATGTCATTCTGAAAATACTCATAATCACAAGTGAATGGGTATACTGTACCCAGTACGCACACACATTTTTTGCTCAACATTAAGCAAGATGTGGTCAAGCCTAGTTTAGAATTCAAAAAATCCTGATCGGACTAATCATATAAAGAAATTTGATATATAATTCATTACAGCAAAACAGCAAATTACAGGCCGCAAATCTGTCGGCGATGATATTGAATAATAGCAGTGTGCTAATGAGACATGTAGTTAGGAGCAGCTTGTATCTAGGAGTGGAATAAAACAGATATCTGCTTTGCGTCGATCACACGGTAGATTGACCGTATCGTTTGTCGGGTCACGGCATTTATCAACGATAATAATGTCGGTCTGGTTTAATGTGAACCGAACCTTACTTGAGACCGCAGTTGAATCAATGCGTTGAGAGACTCCCCTTTGGCAATGAACCACTTGACCGACTTGCAAATGTTTTTGTTTGTTCACCACTTAGCTATAATAAAATTGTTTACTTATGTAATTTTGGAACTACATTTAAGAATCAATGAAGGTAGGAAGACTATTACATTATGTAGCGCATTTTCAACCTAGATCTATTATATTATTTGATACAGACAACCGACGGAATACAGGAAGATTTTAGTCAGTGAATGCGACTGGTCGGCTGGAACTGGACACCCATGGAGGCGTCGCGCTGGCACGGCCCGCAGACAGTAACTCCAAATAAGTATTAGTATCCTCTGCGCGGAGCCAGAATCGGTGCGGATCAACAGAAGATTGACCTTAAGATCTAATTCGTTAGAACCTTTACCCAAAGACTCATAAGAAACCAAAAAGTTATTAAACTGAGAAGACGGTGCTTTTTATTACTGTACAACTTTTAATGGCACCATAGTTCACAAACTTGCGCACTAAACTGTTAATTACTTGTATTATTTATGTCTATTTAGGAAGAAACAGAATACAAGAATAATGTGTACGAATACGTTTTATTGTTTGTAAATAGTTTTGTTCATTTTTAGTACATGTTGTTTAAATCAGAAATTCCAGAAGATTAGCGTTTATACAAGGCTGGTAAAATTCTTTAATATTACACTGTCTCAACTATCTTGTTATGAGAATAACGCAATAACGTCATCATCCTATTTTAATCCACTGCTGGACGTAGGCCTCTCGCAAAGCACGCCACTGAGCACGATCCGAGGACATCCAGCTTATCAGTGACCTTGCAGAGATCGTGCTTCCACCTAGTCTGAGGGCGTCATTCGCTACGTTTGCTAATCAGAGACCACGCTCTGATCAGGATCTCGTTTACCTCAACTAATGCTTACTAATCCGGTGAGCTATGTCGATTACATCACTTCATTGCGTATTGGATCCTTTAGAAAAACTTGGAACATAGTCCTTTCTATAGCTCACTGAGTGACTTTTAACTTATGGATCAGTCCTATCCTGAGTATCCACGATTTATCTCCGTATGTCATAACGGATAGGACGCACTGATTAAAGACTTGTCTTAAGACTTTGTGGAATAATGCATAATCGCAATTTTTTAAACTAACTAACTGAGCATTTTAATTGTTCACTAGACTTGGTGATGCGGGCAGGTTGTATTCTAACTCTTTAATACAAGTTAGTGGTAATACTAACCTTAGTATTATCTTAGATTTACGCGAATATCACAGATTGAAATAAAAATACTTTTTAACGGATTTTATCGCGGTTTATTTTAGATTTTAGATCGCGACGTTCCAAAGTCTTTTCAGACTTCATGTTCACGGGTGGACTGAGGTATTTGACGTCCAAAAATATTAATGACAATTATTACTAACTACCTCCAAACATTATTATTTAATCCTGACCTCAAGTCGGGCTTGCCAAATTTTGCTATAGACCATCAATAATGTTTGAGCATTACTCACTTAAAGAAAACCAGCTGTGTAATTAGTAATTGACGGGCCAGTGGCGTGGTCGGCAGGATACATGCTTTTCACGCCGCAGGTCGTGGGTTCGTTTCCCACCCGAGACAAACGTTTGTTTAAATATGTCTGTTTGTCTTGTGTCTGGGTGTAATTATCTATATTTAAGTATATATTTACAAAAGAAAAGTATTTTAAGTAGTATATATTACCAGTTATCTGGTTTCCATAGCTCTGCTTAGTTTGAGATCAGATGTCCGTGTGTGTTAATGTCCCACCATATTATAATATTATTATTATTATAATTACCTACCCGGTGTGTCATTAGGTAAAGACGCCAACAATAGGCAAGCTTAACGCAGAATCGACAGTTATAAGAGTTCATGAATACGACCAAGTATCGGTAAACATAGCGTGGGACGCCATACTTGGAAGAGTATCGATCTCTGCAGGTGGTGGTTGCTGGAAGGTGCTGGATGAGAGTAGCCGTGGGTCCTGCGAGGAGATCACTGTCGAACTTTGAAAGAGTTCTATGCCCAGCAGTTGACCAAAATAAGCTGATAATGATATGTTTGATACTACCAGAAAATTAAAACAGTAGGTACCTACCTAGTCATAGTTGTAATATTAGCAGAACTAGTGGCTTCGTTCCGTTTCATCTATTATGGGGTCGAGTTTTGAAAAATCGTTTCTTAGTGCAACTCTAGACCTCTTATGGAACCTATGTGCCAATTTTGGAGTCTCTAGCCAGCGGTTTACGCTATACGTAGATATGTCAGTCCGTCAGTCAATTGATCTGGTTCTTCTTTTAAATTAGTAGAATATAATAAACGCGAAAGTCTTATTGGATGTGTGAATATTTGTCACTAGTTCACGTAAAAACTAGTTGACGGAATGGGATGAAATTTAGCACAGACCTATTTATCCTAATACCACGCGGGCGAAGCCGCGATCAGAAGCTGATCTATATAAAATATATAAAAATTAATGCCACTTTTCGTTGTAATTTTATAACTTACCTATTCAAACCAAATGTTTAGGAATTGTTCGGACTATTTAGTAGATGGTTTATGTGAAATTTGCATAAAATCGGTTGAGCGGTTCTTTATTTATCACATCTTTTGTAAATTGTTGAGTGGGCTGAAGCTAGCTGTGCGAAGCTGGGGCGGGCCGCTAGTTTTATTATAAACTTAATTACATTATGAGCGTTCATACCAACATACCTACACAGCCCCTATTCTGCATTCGTTAGTTGAATACTAAACGAGATTCCTACGTAGTTGTTGAATGCCGTCCGATGAGTAATGAACACGGCAAAATGTATAAAAACTCGCATTCGCTGTGGAATGAATGTGGACTTAGATATTTATGTATAAATACCACATTGATATGGTATATGAGTATGATATAAAAACATTTAAAGCTAAGGAAAAAGTAAATAGTCATTCGTAATCACGGGTGAATCGGTATATTGCGCAGGCGCCTCCCATCGTAGACTACGTCATTGCTTATCATCAGACAAGTTATAGTCAAACGCAAGCCAATTTTAGGATTAAAAAAAGGACCAAGGCGCTGCTTTGATGTGATCGGCGACTTGGGGCAAGCGCAAAATTCAAACTCAAAATCGCATAGGTATTAATCCGCCACCGATTTAAATCTTCCCATTGATAGTATAAAACACAGCGTAAAAGAGTTCTACAGACAGACTAAATGAAAATAGCCCTTTCTTTGTTTGTTTGTCTGTATAACCGCTAACTCTAAAGTCATTTTATTAGGATAACTTCACTTCAACCCTTTTTAGTGTCCCACTGCTGGGCACGGGTCTCCTCTCAACTATATTATGAGTAGAGAGAGTTTAGGCCTTAATCCACACACGCTGGCCAAGTGCGGGTTGGTGGATGTCACATGTCCTCGAATGATTAGTTCTTAGACATGCCGGTTTCCTCACGATGTTTTCCTTCACCGATGTTGAGCAGCGGCAATGAAAAAATTCACACAAAGATGTGTGGGCACGACCAGGATTCGAACCGCGACCTTATTTTGACGGGCCGGTGGCGTGGTCGGTAAGATACTTGCTTTTCATGCCGCAGGTCGTGGGTTCGATTAGCACCCGAGACAAACATTTGTTTAAATATGTCTGTTTGTCTTGTGTCTGGGTGTAATTATCGAGACAGAGAGATTCAAGAAATAACTTTGTTATTGCGTGCATCCGTTTGAATATAAAAATAACCAACGTTTTGGTATTTTAGACAAGTCAAAAACCCGATAAAAATCACTTGTTATCAGAACCGGTTGCGGACAAATCACCAGTCTTATATTCAGACACGAATTAGTGCTTGCATTAATTGCACAATTTTTTAACACGCGTTTATTGGCTTCACTTGTATGTTATGAACGCGATTTTGGCCCACTTCAAACCGTCAAATTAATAATAATAATAATATAGTGGGACATTAACACACACGGTCAAACTAAGCAGAGATACTATGGAAACCAGATAACTGGTAATATACTATAGGCCGACCGTTTAACTCGCGTATCGCCATCTGAGGTACTAAGTCATAAAACATTAATTAAATCTCATATAGACCTATTTAACCACAGATAAAAGTAATGTAAGACTATTCGTCACTAATATCCATATCGCTTGAATCATCATCACTGTCTGTGCAGCTTGAGGAGTCAGAATCTTGGCGATAGGCGATACGCGAGTTAAACGGTCGGCCTATACATATAATACTTTTCTTTTGTAAATATATACTTAAATATAGATAATTACACCCAGACACAAGACAAACAGACATATTTAAACAAATGCTTGTCTCGGGTGGGAATCGAAGGAAGTATCTTACCGACTACGCCACCGGCCCGTCGATTCATTTGAAATTTTGCACACTGTCAATAAAGATGATGCCATGCACTATCTGTTAAGAAACAACTTGTGAATCACTAAACCTGACCTAACCTGTGACCTGGTGGCGTAATAGTTGGTGACCCTGACTGCTACGCCGAGATCGTGGTTTCGATTCCGGCTCAGGTCAAATCTTTGTGTGATTATCAAGATTATTTGTTTTGTGTCTGGATGTAATTTATCTATAACTAGCGGACCCCGCAGAAGTAGTCCTGCCCAGTAAAGCCTGCCGGGTTCGAAAACAGAATACGAAATAATAAGATTTCATAAAAATCGGTCAAGCTGTTTCGGAGTTTTTTTAATAACATAGTTATATTATTGACAAGATGTATGATGAAATTATAAATATCTTAGGCCGAGCAGCTAATGATAGTTATTCTGGTAGTAATAGGTTACGTAAGAAGAAACCTGTAATAGGTTGGAACAGACATGTCGGTAGTGCTCACCGGGAGGCCAGGTATAAGTTCCAGTTATGGGTATGGTATGGCAGACCGAAGTCGGGTCGTATTTGGAGTGAGATGCAAGAAAGTCGTAAAATCTTTAAAAGCCGATTAAAGTGGTGTCAAAACAACAGTGAGCAACTTAAAATGGACATACTGGCAACGCATCACGCCAAACGTGACTTTCGCAGTTTTTGGAAGTCTACTAATAAAGTGAACAAAAAACCGGGTCTACCTGTGAGCATTGGTGGCATTACTGATCCAAAAAACATTGCCGACATGTTCAAAGAACAGTTCACGGTTTCTTCTCCATTGGGACCATCACGGTCGGGTACTGAAGGTGGGACGCGGGGGCAGGAGCTTAGTGTAAGGTTTACGGCGAAAGATGTTAGAAAGGTTATCACGTCCATGACTCGAGGCAAGTCTCCTGGCCACGATGATTTGAGTATTGAGCATCTTAAATATGCTGGCGTCCATCTTCCAAGGGTACTGGCTATGTTTTACTCCCTATGTTTAGCACACTCATATCTACCTCCAGCTATGATGCAGACCGTGGTGGTCCCGATCGTGAAGAATAAGACTGGTGATATAAGCGACTCCAATAACTATAGACCCATCTCTCTAGCTACAGTGTTGTCTAAGGTATTTGACAGTCTGCTTAACACATTGATGAGTAGCTGTCTCGAGATACATGACAATCAATTCGGTTTTAAAGCGGGACTTTCGACTGAGACAGCTATCTTGTGTTTGAAGCAGACTGTCAAGTACTATACTGATCGTAAAACACCGGTTTATGCGTGCTTCCTCGACCTGACGAAAGCGTTTGACCTGGTTTCTTATGGATAATTACATTCTTTGGGATAAACTCGGCAACACATCCTTGCCTAAAGAATGCATTCGCATTCTCAAGTATTGGTATGGAAGCCAGGTCAACGTAGTTCGCTGGTCGGGGGCGCTGTCGGAACCATACAGGCTGGAGTGCGGGGTGAGGCAAGGGGGGTTGACCTCACCAACGCTCTTCAACCTTTATGTAAACGCACTCATTGAGAGGCTGAGCAGCACGCATGTCGGATGTCACGTTGGTGGAGTTTGTGTAAACAACATCAGCTATGCAGACGACATGGTGCTGCTGAGCGCCTCGGTCTGTGGTTTATCCAAGCTGCTCGGAATTTGTGAGGAGTATGCTCTCAGCCATGGACTGCTCTATAACACTACGAAAAGTGAGTGTATGGTTTTTCGGGCCAGGGGTAAATGTCCAGATAGTGTCCCTAGTATTAAGTTAAACAATGTACCATTAAAAAGAGTTGACACCTTCAAATACCTTGGACATCTGGTGACCTCTGACCTAAAGGACGATACAGACATAGAGCGGGAGCGTAGGGCGTTGTCTGTCAGGGCGAACATGATAGCTCGCAGGTTTGCACGATGCTCGAACGTAGTTAAAAACACACTTTTCAGAGCGTATTGCACTTGTTTTTACTCGAGCGCCCTGTGGGCTAACTATACTCAAAGACAGTACAATGCCCTACGTGTCCAATATAACAATGCCTACAGGGTGTTGTTGGGGCTGCCTCGGCACTGTAGTGCGTCGGGGATGTTCGCCGAATCGCGCATTGACTGCTTCTATGCGACGATGCGGAAACGATGCACATCCTTGGTGCGCAGGGTCCGTGCCAGCTCTAACAGCATTCTGAGGATGTTGGCTGAGAGGTTTGACTGCCACTATATTAATCATTGTTGCATGCTTAATGTAGTGACAATAACAAGATAACGAAATAATCATAAACAATAATCACTGTAATATTTATATTTTGTTTAAATTAAATAATAATAAATTAATAATAATAATTAAATTTTAACATTTATTAACTATAATAATAATTGAATTATTCTTTAAATAATATATGATTATTTCTAATTTGAATTTATTGATCTTGTGTTTTATTAATTTAGTGACATTGTATTGTATTGCATTTTATGATCCAATTAGTTGATCGAAATAAATGATTTATTATTATTATTATTATTATTATTTTTTCTTTGCGTAAGAACCATACTTCAAGGAATATTCTAAGAAAATAATTAGCGAAATCGGTCCAGCCGTTCTCGAGTTATGCGCTTACCAACACATTTTACGATTCATTTTTATATTATAGATATATATGTATTATCAAAAAAAAAAGAAAAAATTTAAGTAAATATCCGTCTCTAATACCCATAACACAAGCAAATATGCTTAATTTAGGACTAGATGGCGCTGTGTTTGTGTGAAAAATATCATTATTATTAATATAATTATTAAATAATTATATTAATTAATTTATATATTCATTTTCAAAACAGTCAAAATATAAATGCAGCGATAAAACTGAAGACATGAAAATTGATTCATTGAGAAACTTAAGTAGTTATATATAATTAATATAAAGAAGTAACAACAAAGAGTGTGTTTATCATTATAAGTACCGCAATTTCCGAGTAAGAACCCACACGCGAACAGATGGTGCCCAGCATATGGCGTACCAATTGAACCGACACTAAACGTCCGGCGCTAGGGCAACTAGGGTTTCTTTAGTAAGTATAAGCATTCCGACCCGAAAAAAGAACGGTCTCGGACCGCCCGAATTCAATCAGACTCTCGAACAATCATTTGAAATTTTTCCGCATCGACTACAAATATCAGCATTCCGATCCCGAATTTAACCCGGAAGCAATTTTTGTTCTATTTTTGTTTTTCGGATCTGCTTACTCTTGTTCCCCAAATGGGTTAAATTCTCGACACTGGTCACACAGGACCTGACCTTGGCACGAAGCCTCAATGGACATAGCCGCAATACCATTTCCAACTGAAGGGTTCCACGAAACGGGCACTCGGGCCGCGCAATAACCGCTCTAAGTGCATTAATCCATAATAGCTAGCACATATCATATTGCTTCAACACAGGAATGAGTTTAGTACATTCTCACTCCTAACCACTGTTCTACTGCGTAGCAAAGGACTTCCTTGTGGATTCCGGATGCTTATAGTCCCGGCCTTAGTAGGGCAAGTTCTCTCTCTCAAATTTTATAACGACAATAGCATATTTTTTGGCTAAGAACAATATCTATCGGTTAAACTTACAAATAAGAAAACCGCAGCAAAATCGGTCCTTCCGTTTAAGCGCTACGTGGCAAAAATCTTGATGCACGCGTCAAACTTAAAAAACACCTGTTTTGTCGGAAATTGAAAATCTTAAACAATATTTAATAAAGCTATCGAAAGAGTACCCATAAATAGGTAATAGTTTATATATTCATTTCGATCAAACGCCATTGTTATCTTATACAGGTAAAACCGCCGTATTCGTAAACGTCTTATAAGCTCATTATAGCTAAAATAGGTTTAGAATTCGTTTGTCTTTGTCTGTCGTCTAGACATATTTTATACTATTAAGAAAGATACTTTCATTTTAACTACAGAGTCTTTAATGATTTTTATGAATATGACCGAAAATCTCTAAAGAATTAATTATTATTGCTTACTACATTAAAATTACGCACAATACGCACGTAGGTACCTACTCAAATAACGATGTCACAACACAACAAAATACGTACTAGACTAGCTTCTCTTCGTGACATCGCATCGACCGGGTGATACATTGAAAGTATTTGAAAGCATCCAATGTAAATTACCTAATATGACCCATAACCCTTTCTAGTAAACCAAGTAACGAATCTTTCTAGTAAGCTCGGAGAAGCTCATCATGTTTTGTCAAATGATTTCGACAAAAAAACTTTCTAATATACTTCGAGCAATAAAACTTTACATACTTATGGAATTGAAATAAAACTACTTTTTAACGGATTTTATCGCGGTTTATTTTAGATTTTGGATCCCGAGAAACTGAGGTATTTGACGTCCAAAAATATTAATACATAGTAGTTTTATTTCGATGTGATATTCGCGTAAATCTAAGACAATACTACATAAGGAATCTTAGTCGCAGCTCGAAGTTTGGAATTGTGCCCGATAAACGACAATAGGCTCGGCTCGCGTCCTATTACCTATGGGACCTAAACGTGGATATATAGACGGAGATATGTGGGTTATTATTCACCTCCGGCTACAACTTCGGGTAATACATGCGTGACGTTATAAAAATAAAATAAATAAATAAATATTCAGGGACATTAACACACACGGTCATCTGGTCCCAAGCTAAGCAGAGCTTGTGTTATGGAAACCAGATAACTGGTATAATATACTATTCATATAATACTTTTCTTTTGTAAATATATACTTGTAATAGATATTTACACCCAGACTCCACACAAACACAAATGTTCATCACTAATGTTTGTCTCGGGTGGGAATCGAATCCACGGACCTGCGGTGTGAAAAGCAAGTATCTTACCGACCACGCCACCGGCACGTCAATGTTACAAAAATATGTTTCTTAGAAATTAGCGAGTTGAAACAAACAAACACTCCCCCCTCATTTTATTAGTATAGTGGTATTGCGAAATATATCGAACTTTTTTGCTAAAATAACAGTTGCGTAACGAGTAAGGGTTAATATACACATTTTGTTGTAATTAGATCCTTATCACGAACAGATAAGGTATAAATTAAGTTGAAAGCATACCTACTGACAGCTGAAGGAAATGGGCGATACAGTGCAAAAGTTGTTTTGCACACCTTGTGCTAAATATAATAACAAAGGGTTATATGTTAAGAAATATATGATTTGGTTAGATAGACCAGCAGTAGCGCAGCACTATCAGCCTTGCCTTTGAAATATAAGGAAGGTCGCGGGTTCGATCCTCGGTCGTGTCCCCACATCTTTATTTCATGTTGTTTTATCGCCGCTGCCGATATCGGTGAAGTAAGACATCGTGAGGAAATAGGTATGTCTAAGATCTAACTACTCGAGGACATGTGACATTCACCAAACCGCACTTGGTCAGCGTGTGTGGAATTTAGGCCTAACTCTCAACTGGTACGATAGTTGAAAGAAGACACGTTCCCAGCAGTGGGCCACTATAAACGTTGAAGCACCCTACACCGTAGACACGTGAGCCTTGGCCGGTACTACATGTACTCTCTTGTGGTAGACTTCGACCGCTGACCGACATACTACCAAGCAAAGACATGACGTCAAACAACTGAGTTGGGTTCCGCGACAGCGTCTTCATCGTTACTAACGACCAGGTGAAATTGATAAAAAATTTGCTGTCAGTTAAGTACAAAAATAAGTTAACCCTTCAAAATTCGCAATGTAATACGACGCAATAGGGTTATATAGACTTACGCTGCATATGGATGTGTTGCTTGGGCATTTTGTAGTCGGGCGGGTAACATCTTTCGTAGAACTCTAGGTCGTTGACCGAGCATACCTCAGGAGTTGGTATAATCAGGCCTGTGCCCGATATCGCCCTCTGGAGATGGTGTTCCTGTGAAAGAAAAAAAAAACTTATCACTACTAATATTATAATAAAACAAAGTCGTTCGTCCAGTGGCGTAATATGGGTTTACGTCGCCCGGGGCCGATAGGATATTTGCCGCCCCCCATCACGCTTATGAAAAATGCGAAATTATCACAAATGTACTAAAAAAATGGTAACCATGACAAAGATATGAAAACGCGAGCACAGCGAGCGTAAATTTTTTCGCATTCGGAAAAACTCCGCACCTTATCAGTTTCGCTTGAGACCCGCACGCGATTTGGTTTTTTTTGGCGCTTGCCACCTTCGCTTGCTAGGTTTTCTGCCGCCCCCCGGCCACAACCCCCCAAGTTACGCTACTGCGTAAACTACAGGAAATTTTTGTGATAAAGAGTAACAAACATCTATCTACACATCCATACAAAACATATTCAGATAACCAAGTGTGTGAATAGTATCCCAAGTTATACTATTATTATTATTATTAACTAATTTAGTGATTCGACAGCCATCTTCTGTGGGATCCAATAAGGCTTCTTGTTCCATCATTCGAAACTTTACCTATTAATAAAAATAAAGAAGCCATGCATATTATTTCAATAGCTACGAGGATTCCGTACAAACTTTTCTAACTACTCACCAATAGCTTACGCAACGTTTAAATGAATTTTTACCTTACCAAACTAAAGGTAAATTTGGCAGAGCAGGGCAAGCGTAGGTAAGCATTGAGGACAATTTCTCAGGAATAAAACTCTTTTTGTGTGTAGCTGTGAATGCAGGAGGTATTTTAGTGCACAAATAAGTAAGTTAACACAGGTGCACACACTATTTCTTTACACTCAATAGTCTAGTGGGACTGGTTGACAATCTTTTGATAGAATAGCCACAGGAAAGACAGTTTAACATGCACTTCGAGGAACAGAAATCACACATACATAACTAATTTCCTGGCTGCAGACTAGTGCCACGAAACTAGTAAATCCTAGCATAAAAGACACGTCCTACGTTGTTCTGGCTTGTTCTTTTTTCAGACAGAACGATGTGATTATTCAAATGACTTTTTCCGTTACGGAACCCTAAATAATATAAGTATAATATCGTGTCTCTCAACGGAAATACGTGGAATAGGTAATCTTATCTCAAGTCGAGCACGTTTTATAAATAAAGCTCAAGTTGTCTCCGAGCAACATCGAGCCACTGATTTTCCAATTTCAGTTATATTAGATCCCAACAGGATTTTTGTGATTGTGATTTGAATAAATATATTACGTATTACATATTAAATTTATCATAATCATACTCGTACAACGTTTCGGCTGCCTCGCACCATAATGGCTAGTGCGTTCTGCTGGCGCTGCATGTTCCTCATGCCTCTAAGAGTATATTAAGCCGTCAGTCTTGCAAGTGTAAAAGAGAGAAACTTTAAGAACTTGCTAAGTCATCAGATGCACCATGCTTGGGCCCATACTAGTAATTCGCATTCACATTTAACAAATTAATTGTACAAGTTGCGAAATTCTGTGAATTATGAAGCGAATTCACCACTCCCTTCATACCTACTTCTTTAGCATGCACAATACTGAACATTACACCTTACACCGTCCGCGGCAGCGTGCGCTCTCTGTGGCACGCCACCACGTAGGTACTACTATATATTATATACCTATCATCTGTTTCACATAACCTTAATCGACATCGTTCGCGAGTGAAATTTTAGCTAGCTATTTAATTCGCATATTAACAAAAATTAGCATGCTAAGACCCAGGAATTAGCATGCTAATGAAATTTACTACATCACTAGTACATACTAAGTTACCCTACGCAGCTCTCTGCGTCGAGCATTTTTGTATAGAATGATTGCAGTTCGCCGCAAAATGCAGCGTTGGTCATAAAACAACTTCGTTCCAGTAAGTAGTACCTATTAACTAATTATTTCGCACTACACAGCAAACTCATGTCGTTTCTAATTAGTATGCGTTTCAAATTAGAATAATACATTTACTTACAGTTGGCGTATCCAATTCAAGTTAAACTAAAGGTATTCAAAATCTAGAACGCGATAACTAAAGGTAAAAGGTATTGTTTAAGAACAATTGGGAGTTTTATTAAGATTTTAAAGATATTTTTAACCGTTTTTTTTTGTACCGACTTGGTTTTACATGGATAAGTAGTTAATTGGTAGGTAGATAATAGAAGTTTTTATACTAGATCCCAATCAAATAGAGAGAAAAGACTTTGAGGGCTTTAAAAAATACAACATTTTATTAGTAATCTTTACTAATATTATAAATGCGAAAGTTACTCCGTTTGCCTGTCGCGCTTTCATGCCACTGAACCAATTTGGATTAAATTTGGTATGGTGATAGTTTGCCTACCCATTATCCGACCACGCAAAGCGCGGTTTAGCGCGATAACCGATATGCGCGGAAAGTTAGTATTTTAAGTAAATGATTCACATTGCTATATCAGTTCTTAATATGTTTATTTACTACTATCAGGTTGGTAAAATATTAACTTTTCAACCGACTACAAAAAGAAAGAAGATACTTAATTTGACTGTATGTTTTTTATTTTGTTTTACTGTATGTATTTAACGCGATAATTTCGCCAATTACGGATCCTCCGTTATGATAATTCTAAAGGATATCATACCTTCCAAAAATTGTATCGACATCGGTTTACGCGGATTATTTTTTTTAAGTAAACGCTATGTATAGATTTATTACACACATTCAGTGGCGTAGGGTAACAATTTGAAAAAGAGAAGACTAAGCAAATTGAATGACAAGTATTTCTTGGATACCTAAACAGACTATGAATTTTCCTAGAAAGTATGTACTGCTTTTTATGCTATTTTAGGCGTTACTTATTATTTAATTAAGTACGTTATATTGACCAATTCCTAAAGAGAAGTCGGTGGGAATCGTGTTATACCTACGGACTCTTCGCCATTTAGTGGGACATGACCCTCTTATTAGGTTAAAGTACTTACACAAAATAATGTTCTCGTTCCGCTAATAAATCTAGACGAGTATTGACCGTATTTTATTTTCGAAACCATATCATTTGTAACAAAAATAACTTGACCAGATTTCTGTAAGTCACGCGACACATTGGGCAAGTCATGGCGACCTAACTTACTTGTCTGGCCATAAAACACCGGCGAGCGACTCAACTAACGGTTTTGATATTTATTGTGCACAATTAAGCATCCGCTGAAAAAGAAGGGTGTTATGAGTTCGTCGTGTGTACCTGTGTAGGTACAAGATTCATCAGCCTATTCTAGGACATAGACCTCTAATAAAGCTAGCCAATGAGCACGATCCGTGACTTTTGTCATCCAGTTCTTGCCGGCCGCCCTACTGAGACCGTCCCTCCACCTAGTCTGAGGGTGTCCTAAGCTACGTTTGCCAATTCATGGTCTCCACTCAAGAACCCGTTTACCCCAGCGGTGGTCGGTTCTGCGGCATATATGACCGGCCCACTTCCATTTCACAGTCTTGTACACACGGCTACACACTAAACATTTTCAATATAAACTGATCCCGCATTGTAATGATTTCCGTACAGCGAGAGATCAGCTTATACTGAATTTGTATAGCTTGATGTCTAGCCGTGTGTACCTGCCCACCTGATTAATCATCATCATCATCATCATCATCATCATCATCACCACCCTATAGCAGTACACAGCTGGACATAGGCCTCTTCCAAAAGCGCCATTCCACCCTGTCCTCGGCTTGTCGCATCCAGCTACTGCCGGCTATCTTTCGCAGATCGTCACTCCACCTAGCTGGAGGGCGTCCCACACTACGCTTGCCAAAACGTGATTAGTGATCATTAGTAATTAGTTGGTGGTAGGATTTCAAATAAAGATTCTGCTCGTAATTATTTGTCGTTTATTGCAAAAACATTAGCTTCAGTTTTTGACGATACCTCTCTTTGGTATAAAGTTGAGTGCTATTTTAACGCTTTACAACTCTCATAAAGGGATCTCGTAATTATTCTTTTTTTTATAAATTCATTATTATTATTTTCAATCTTGTACCTGCCCACCTGATTACTAATCAGGTGGGCAGGATAAGATTAGATATTATTTATTATTATATTATGTATTAGATTGTACAAGATTGTGTGGCATTATCAAGTTTAAAAAAATACAACGATTTCAATGCGGTTATACCGTTTCAGGGGTAACATTTTTCAATTTTAACACATTAAGTTGACAAATTTAAGACAAAGTTAAACTTAGACTAATTTAATGTTAGGAGACGACTTATCGAAATGGTCCTAAGTAGTAGAGATTATTATTAATATACCTAGTCATTGAATATTAAACCAAAAAATTGAAATATATTTGCATGCTAATTTTAAGGCAGAATGTATACGGCTTACACACATGTAATGACTTATATACCTACATTAATGTACCTACATTCTATGCAAATAAATTATATTCTATTCTATTCAAAGAGACGTTATAAGTATTCCGTTTTTACCATTTAAGTTACAGATCTGACGGTAGTTGGTAGTATCTCTAGACCCGCACTGATGGAGTAGAATTTCAGTTGAGTAAATAATAATCACTTCAGTTAATTTGCTTTAATACTTTTGCAAAGACAAAATTATAATAATAAATAAATCATAAAAAAAGAATAATAATGAGATCCCGTTATGAGAGTTGTAAAGCCTATAAAGAAATATATCTGAAATGACCATAAATAATTTTTAATTTAGATAGATTTAAATTGAAACGTCAGAGTGGCCAGGCACGAGGAAAGGCGGTAGGATGAAGGTAAATTGTCACAGCACCCAAAAATAAAAATTGCCACGTTAGACCAAAGAGAGGTATCGTCAGAAACTTAAGCTGGATCTCAGGAGCGTAATGATTTTGCAATTAATGACAAATAGCTACGAGCAGAATCTTTTTTTTTAATTCTTTAATAGGCTTGCGCTTGAACACAGCCTGCCTGACGCGAAGCAACGACCCAGTAGGTAAATACAGATTCACTCGTGACGTGAAGACATGCAGAGTATAGCTATCGGGAAACATGGAAGCCGACAGCGAGTTCCACAACTTGGCAGTTCGCACAATAGAAGAAGCACAGCGTTTTGCGCTTTTTGTCTGGACCCAAATCTAGAACTTAGATAAATCAGTTCAGCAAAACCAATTCTGTAACATCAATTAATCAACGTCTGTTGTATAATCGACAGCACAGTCAAATCTATCTTAACAATCACAAGCCGAAAGCTTATTCAACCAAACTAATCAATTCATTGTTCCCTATAAACTGTGGATATAACATCTAACCCTATCGATAAATTTAATATTATTAACTAGCAACTATTGTAATCAGTCCATTTATCTTGATAATATAGTTATAATGATAAATGTTGATCGAAATAAAAGACTTTGATTGATAATCTATATGGATAACATTCACTTCAAACCCTTTTTTTAGTGTCCCACTGCTGGGCATGGATTTTCTCTTAACTATCTTACGAATTAAAAGAGTGTAGGTTTTAATCCACACACGCTGGCCAAGTGCGGGTTGGTGGATGTCACATGTCCTCGAGTAATTAGTTGTTAGACATTTCGTTTTCCTCACGATGTTTGAAGGTGAAGGAAACGGATATTGAGCAGCGGAGATGGAGCATTTCACACGAATACGTGTGGGCACGACCGGGAATCGAAACCGCGACGTTATATTTTTAAGGCGAGGCCCGTACCGCTACGCTACTGCTGCTCATTAGCAATCGCGCAATTATCATCTTCATCATCATCATCATTATCGGCCTACAGCGGTCCAGTGCTGGACTAGGCATCTCCCAATAAGCGCCATTGCACCCTGTCCTCGGCTTATCGCATCCAGCTATTGCCGGCTATTTCGTCACTCCTCCAAGCTGGAGGGCGTCTCACACCACGCTTGCCAAGACGTGGTCTCCACTCGAGAACTCGCTTTCCCCAGTGACTATCAGTTCATCGATAGATATGGCCAACCCACTGCCATTTCAGTTTGTTAACCCTTTGCGCTATGTCGACAACTTCAGTTTTTTGTCGGATAGACACCTCATAGATAGACAACCTCATTGCGGATTTTATCCTTCAAAGAAACGCCAAGCATATTGATTACGGTGTACGAAGTTTGGTAAAAATGCCCCCTCTTATATCCTCTTATACACTTACATTTGAATGATATTTTATTGAGTTTTTATACCCGTTTCCAAAAATAAAATCCCGAATAAAAACTCCCGATTGGAATCACACGCCCAAAACTTTGGGGCCTAAAGTTTAACCAACTATTTTACTAAGAATCTTATGCTAAGGAAAGTTTGTGTGAATGTATGAATGAATTGGATGTTTGATTGATATACGAGATTCTGGTAAAATCTATTTCATAGATACTTTATTATCCGGAGTAACGCGAAGGTTAGATTTTATTATATTGGGCAGACGCGTTCCATCGTAGACTACATCCTTTTTCTTTTTTTTTTTCTCCTAAAACTTGCCTGATGTTAAGCAATGACGTAGGTCTACGATGGAACGCGCATACGAGTTCGCATTAATTACCATCACAGGCCAACTTCCAGTAGTGAAGAAGCACTAAAAGATTAAGCATGTTCTGTAGCCAGGCGTGAAATTATAGACTTACTAGCTTCCGTTTGCGGCTTCACCTGCGGTATTATGATAAAAAGTACCCTATGTTATTCCAGACTATAATACAAAGATAAACCAAACGTATATCATGTGGTTTTTACGAAGTAAAAAACACGTAAAACGTAAGTATAGTAAAGTAAGAACCTTACTATACTTACGTTTTACGTGTTGCTATAAGAATAGCAAGCGGTTGACTGTGTCGTCGACCGTTCCCATCGGAGTGTAAACCACATTACAAGGATGCAGGGGCTGGCCTTAACGCTCCGCTACGTCACCACAGCACAATGTGGTGTATTGAATTACGTCTGCACATTATTACAAAGAAAACATGATGGGGCGAAACTATAAGTTATTAATTGAGAAAATAAAGTTCGTAGCTATGATTCGAGGGTACGAATATCGAAATTCTATTTAGCCCATATTGCAGATTATTCAAAAATATTGAACGCGTATTTTTTTCTTTTAGGCGAGGCGAGGTAACCACTTCAGCAAACATGTAAAAGTTGAAACGTTTTTTACAAATACACACACAAAAAAAAACATTAACAGTTTGTGGATGCGAACTTCGTGTGCCTCGGCAGAGGGGAACGCGCGCTAGACCCAGTTTCGTGTTTAATTTTCTAAGAACCAAACAAACAATTTCTTTAGCTTTATAGTATTAGTATAAATATACCTACTCGTATTGTCTGTATGTTAACTGGCTTTAACCAATGAACGGATTTAGATTCCAACGGATTTGGAATCCAGGGACTGACATGAAACTTATAGTTTACCACTGAATAAAAGGAGGAACGTGCGCTAAAGAAGCATTTCATTTACGAAATCTATAAAGTTCTTCGGTCAGGTGCCAACCTTCCTACACTCTCCTAAAACAGTCTACTTTCGTTGTAAAGCAAATATTTCCCATTTCAAAAGCACTACAAATATGAAATGAATTACTACGGGTTGCGGTATAAATAAAAAAAGAAATATAGGTAGCACTTTTTTCTCAACGGGATGCCGCAAATTGTATCGCAGTAAAATAACATTGTATAGTTTATATCAAAGCAGTTAACGTCGGAAAATTTTATCGATGAAGACTGTGAAATGTAAAATACCTATCAGGGTAGTAAGTACCTAATTAAATTATTTTGTTACGCGTTACGCTAAAGAAACAATTTTATTTATTAAAACGAAAAGACTTCTCGTTTAGGTGTTTTTATACTGAGTTGGCAAACAAACACACGGCCCATCTCTTGGAGGCTACGGACGCCTGGAACACCATGCTCATCACTTCAACATCATGTCTATTTCAATAATTTTAATCATCATCATCATAAGCCTGGGGACGTCCACAGCTGGACATTGGCCTTTAGAACGCCACAGTGATCGGTTGGCGGCCGTAAACATTTTTACTCCACCCAGGACTTTGTTGATTAGGTAAATACAATTATCACTGAACCATCGTGGCAGTAAATAAAGCTTGAAATAAAACTGTATTAATCTTACACAAAGAGCTAAACGCCCTTGAAGTCACCCTTTAACCTAGACAGGAACGTATACAGTAAATTGAGTTCCCGGGAATTTTCCACTGAGATTTCATTCAATTAAACTTACGAAATACTGGTAGAATTAATAGAACAGAGACGTTCTGAGAATTGTTTATACGCGACCTGTATGAGCAGCGGTATCGGCCTCACCTTTAATAAGGTCGCGAGTTCGATCCCCGGTTGTGCAGTTTCATCGCAAAAACATAGTAAGGAAACCGGCATGTCTAAGAACTAATCATTCGTGAGAGAACATGTGATATCCACCAAACCGCACTTGGCCAGCGTGTGTGGATTAAGGCCTTGAATGTTTAGTTCTTAGACATTCCGGGTTTCTCACGATGTTTTCCTATACTGATATTGAGCAGCGGCGACGAAACAATTCACACAAAGACGTGTGGACGCGACCGAGAATCGAACCCGCCATCTTATATTTCTATGGCGAGGTCCGTACCGTTGCGCCACCGCAGCTCCTACGCCGCTGCTGCTTATGTCTAGTATCACTTCAACCCGTTTTAGTGTCCCACAGATGGGCACGGGTCTTCTCTCAACTATATTTAGAGAGAGTTAGAGAGAGAGTTTAGGCCTTAATCCACTGTATATGCTGGCCAAGTGCGGTTTGGTGGATGTCACATGCCCTCGAATGTTTAGTTCTTAGGCATTCTGGTTTTCTCACGATGTTTTAGTGTGGAGAGTTGAGTTTTCATAAAATGTAAATTTCGTAGCTATAGTCACATAAAATAAAACTGTACGGAACCTTTCGTATATTAGTTCAACTCACACTTGACTATTTTTTTTTACAAAAGCGAAAAAATCTTAAGTCCCGTTACTTTTGTTTGGTCATAACTTGTTATACGTCAAGACGTGAGTTATTAACTTTAATTAGGTGTAAATGGTATTTTATAATCTTTTTTAAAGTAATTTATATTTTTTTTATAAACAAAATTTCAATGTTTTTGACCCTAACTGCTACATAAAAGTATTATATTTTGAACACAAAAAGTAACTCGTTCTGTCTTTAGATTTTTCATGGGATAAACCGCTGGGACCGATGTCGATGGGTACGAGATCGCCATAGTTCGACAATTTACACTCCTACAGTCCACCAAATCTAAGAAGTACCGTTTGACGTTTCAATGTTTTCTATTAAACTAGCTTTATAGAGGCGTAATTCACACTATTTTTATTAGCTTTCCAGTAAAATAATTGAATTATGAAGCTATTTTTATTTTAACATAACATAAACAATTTTCATACAAAATATAAAATTCTAAATGTACTACGTTTAGAACTGTCAAACGGTACTTCTTAGATTTGTTGGACTGTAAGATCAACCAGTTTGTAAACAATTAGGTGTACTCGTTGCCAACTCCGCAATATTGTACACACGGGTACACTTTTTTTTTTGTTATTATTATTAAAAACAGATATACAAGAACAGGTGTTTACAAGGTAGGTGTACTATAAACTCATTCGAGTTTTAACCATACACCGGAGTCGTCACTATGAGTAAACTGCATAAATCCGAGCGTATAGTGCTGCTATATGCTAACATTCAAGCAACTAACCCATAACAACTACCCTTACACAAATACTTAACTAACACATCAAGTAGGCACCGAGGATCACAAACAGCATGCAGTTCAGCAATGTGCGCTTCAAAACGAAAGAGTGCAACTGCAACATGTGCCGTACTGCTTGTCTCCCTCTGACACGTAATTAGCGGGCATAAGTACGTCCTTGTTGACAAATTAGAACCTAATGCATATTACTACATACAGCATGATTTTTATTTTGTTAAAAATTTGTTGATCATTTGTTGATAACAAAATTAATGTTTTATGAATTATTAAGGTTTTTTATGAAATGTTGTTTTAGTTTAACTTCAATATTTATTTTATTTATATTTTCTTAGAAGTCTGTTCTCTTTTACTTTAATTCCTCTTTTCTTTTTTCTTTGTGGTGCACCATATACTTACCCGGAACTTTTGTAAATCCTTATAAAATTTCACCAAAAATGATATCCCCCACACGTATCATATCATGGAGCTGGTACAAAGCAATTTTATTAATCTGTATATTATTTATTTCTACTGTCATTAATAGGAAGTTACATTAATTTAAATACTAACCCCTTTATTCATATAGGTACGTCATACACGCTTAAAATATCTAAAATAGGTTTATAATTCGTTTGTCTCTGTCTGTCATCATGACATTTAAACGAATAAGAAAGAGACGGAGAATCCATGTAAACTAGAGACTTATAAGGTTTTATCTAAACAAAATCGAAAATATGCATTAGTTAGTTCAATAGCAATATTAAAAGAACCCTCTAAATAGACTTAAAAAAAAGTTTCCAAAGCCAAAAAGCTACACGGGTCAGTTGACGACGTGGAAGTAATCAACAACAACAAAAAAGACCTCAAAATGGTAAAGCTCGTGTTTATCTATTCCGAACCAGTAACTTTATGGGGACCGGGACCGGATGAACTGACTAATTATTACATAGATACTATTTCGAAATGAAATGAAATTAAAATATGCTTTTATTTTGAGACGCGAGTCTACTTAAAAATAGTCCAATTTCTTTTCCTACCGTGCAGTGAATGACTGGCAACTACTGAGAAACACTGCCAAAAAAACTCAGTAGTATTTTTTTCTTTTTTAAATGAAGTACTTATATCTATTTAAGTACTTATATTTATTGAACTCCTACATTCGATTAGTTTGTTTTATAAGCTTTTTGTTACTGACTGTATACCAGTGGCGAAAGGTGACAATTTGAAAAGAGAAGACAAGGCAAAAATAATCAAACGCCGACTTTCAAACGTACCTACTAAAAATTATACTAAGTACGGGATTTTTTTTATGCTATTCGGCGTTAAAACTTTTCGGCGTTACATAATCCTTACTAATATTATAAATGCGAAAGTAACTCTGTCTGTCTGTCTGTGTTGCCTTCACGCCTAAACTACTGAACCGATTTGGATGAAATTGGGTATGGAGGTACCTAGTATGAGACCCGAGAAAGGAATTAGGATAGTTTTTATCCGACTGCGCAAAAAGAAGGTAATGTTTTGGCGCGATAATCGACATACACGCGGGCGAAGCCGCTGTCGGAAAGCTAGTATTTAATATATTTAATTAAGTACGTTAAATTGACACATTCCTAGAGGGAAGCCGGTTTGAATCGTCTTATACGGACTCTTCGTCACTGCTGAATACCCGCTTTATTATCTAATAAGTATCGTATTTATGCCCATGGGGTTATCATAATAAATTTGCTTTTATTCAAATAAAACCTACAACATGTATTTTCGTGCATGTAAATTTGCCTAGTTAACCGAGTTCTAGTGTCAGGCGTACTAATTAGCATACTAAAATAGGGGATTCTCTAAGTCTCTTTGAACATCGTGCTAGCTAATTTTAAATTGATTTACATTATACTTTATTACTGCACTTTCCTAGGGGAGAACGGGTCGTTTTCTCTGTGTTCACCTTTGATACGGTTTAAGTTTCGTTGGTTGTAATCTGAGTTGTAATATCAACTGGGGTATACACGTGAGAATATGAAATCGAGTCAGAATGCAATAGGTTAATTTTAACAATTTTTAAAAATAAAACATATTTATTATTAGCAGTATTTTCCCAGTAAACGGTTTCATAAAATTCGGCGGTTACGTAAACCGGGGTCAATAGCCTGAGGCCCGGTCGAATCGCATTCGCATGGCTTGCTCCGAGGTTAGGCTCAACGCCACATAAATATAGCACACCTTATGCAGTACAAATTAAAGGGTATTTTGCAACAACCTTTTTGACACAGTATTTACTGCAAATTGGTTTGTAATTTGGTTTCTGTTTACACATTGATTAGGATAAGAACAAAAAATATAGGTGTTAATACACCCATATAGAATACACATATACACCTACATAGAAGTTTTCTTATTACTGGAGTTTTGTTATATGTATTATACAAATTTAAAATTCTACAGGCATTATTTAAATATATAAAAGAAGAAACTGACTGACTGACATATCAACGCAGAGCCCAAACCGCTGGGTCTGGAGACTCCAAATTTGGCACATAGGTTCCTTAAGGGGTCTAGGGGTGCACTAAGAAAGGATTTATCAAAACTCACCCTTTAAGGGGGTGAAACGGGGTGCCAAAATTTGTATGGAGAAACAAGGTTAGTGAGATCAATTTCGCGGGCGAAGCCGCGGGCGGAAGCTAGTTAAAATATAAGGAGCTTTAAAATACCGAAATGCGACGGCATATAAAACAACGACAATAAATACTATCAACATTAAACCACTCATATGGTCTCTCACTGTCTGTTTAGGTTAATTTTGTGATTGTTTGTCCAGAGTATCTAAAAATGCTTTACTAAATCCCTACTAATCGCTACTAATATTATAAAAGCGAAAGTAACTCTGTCTGTCTGCCTGTTACGCTAAACTACTGAACTACTGAACTGATTTGGATGAAATTGGGTATGGAGGTAGTTTGAGACCCGAGAAAGGACATAGTATAGTTTTTATCCGACTGCGCAAAAAGAAGGTAATGTTTTTGCGCGATAACCGACATACACGCGGGCGAAGCCGCTGTCGGAAAGCTAGTACCTATGTAATAATATTGTTCGATAGCGTGTACAGAATACTCAGTCGTTGTAATAGAAAGCCTGACAATGGACTATTAAAGAACTATAATATGAAACACTAACAAAAGTTACAAAACTATCATAAAAATTCTAAACTCACACTTATTCCGCTATAATAATAAGCTTTTGTCCATAGAAGACACCAGGTTTTTTATTTACCGGTTACCCAAATGTAATATATAACAAAAAAAATACTTTAAAAAAAGCGTGTTAAAAACTAGATAGTGCGTCACAGGATTCCTTAGAAACGAGGCCTGGGGCCATGTTCCCAGAAGGCTTAAAGAATTTTTATTCTTTGACCGAGATTTAGGCAAAAGCTCTATGGTCACGGGAAATGTCCATGAGACGTCATGAAATTTCGTCCAAAAGTTCACGGGCTCGGGCCCCACGGTCCACGGGTCTCATCTCCACACAGCACAAATAAGTAATTTCAAATTTTTACTCCAATTACAATAATGGCGCCGCTTGGCTGTCTCTGCATCTGCAGGTTTTACAGCAGTAGCGCCCGCAGATATACTAGTACTCCGTCTTAGCCTCTTATTTTTAAATTTATATGGTGTACTAGCTTCCGCCCCCGGTTTCGCGCGCGAAATTGATCTCACTAATCTTGTTTCTCCATACAAATTTTTGCAACCCCTTTTCACCCCCTTAAGGGGTGAGGTTTGAAAAATCCTTTCTTAGTGCACCCCTAGACCCCATAAGGAACCTATGTGCCAAATTTGGAGTCTCCAGACCCAGCGGTTTGGGCTCTGCGTTGATATGTCAGTCAGTCCGTCAGTCAGTCAGTCAGTTTCTTCTTTTATATATTTAGATTTGTTAAATACTATGTTCACTTCAAAGCATACTTTAAATTACCCTTGTTATCAGTAAGGCTAAGCATGAATGACATTGACGATTGTGTTAATGAATGTAAGGCGTACCTAAGTTTTTATTGTACCTATATAAGTACGTGTGATTTAGAACTAACTAGATGTCGAAAATGTTTAATTACTACAACAATAGTCAGGACGCAATTAATTACAAATAAATGGGTATAGTACGAATGACCCAGATTCATTACTGTATGTTAATCGATCGGAAACTGCTTATTTAATATACCTTTTAGCCTTACTTGGGCCAACTGAGCTATATTCGTTGACATTTTTTTTGTAAAAAACAAATCTTGCTTCAACTGTATTTAGTTTCACCTCTTCTTTAGAAGTAAGTAGATATTGGTCTCATATACCTACACAAAATATAGTCATATACTCGTAGATTATAGATAGATTTAAAGATAATAAATAGCAATAAGTATTAGCTTAATATTGTAACTAGCTCATGTATATGCCATTAAGTTAAATAAACTTATTTTATTATTTATTTTATCTATTTAATATCTGGATGACCGAGCTTTGCTCGGTATTTTTTTGTAATAACATTTTCTAAAAATGATTCCTAGCTAGATCGATTTATCGCCCCCGAAACCCCCTATGTACAAAATTTTATGAAAATCGTTGGAGCCGATTTCGAGATTCCAATTATATACAAGAATTGCTCATTTAAAGATATAAGATTAGTGTCTCAATGCTTGGGCACGGGTTTTCTCTCAACTATCTTACGAATTGTCTCTCAATTAAAAATGAACTAAGATAGTTGAGAATGCCTTTTACGTTACCTAAAACAAGGACAAAACCAGATTTACTAGAAACTATATTTATCGCCCCAGAAACTAAGTAAATAAGGGAAGACTAGTACCAAACTAAACTGTGACACGCTGAAAGCTAATTTACTTTCATTATGATTAGTTGTAAGAACATAAATGGAGCCAAGGAAATTTAGATCGTAGCAGGATCAGTTTCTGCCTAACCCCATGGGCAATTTTTTTTTAAAAGTCTGCTGCCGTATTAAGTCCTCAAACCGATTGTAATTCAGTTGCATGTAAGGAATAAATAAATAAAATAAAAATAAATATTTATACATAGCATAACCGCATGCCTTTTTTTTTCAACGGAGTCACAACCGCCGCGTAATACGGCAGCTGAACGGACGACTAGGGGCTGACGTATCAAAAATTAAAGTGTGGTCAGCCGGATGCGGTACCTACACCGCATTCCGGTAAGCCGCCAGTGCGTTCAGGATCTTAAGGTAATGTAATGTGCGTATCAATTTAGTTACTTGCTTAACATTTCAGTTTCCTAATAGATAGCATGAATGCCAGCTACTTTTTCTTTCAAGTCGATTGTCATGCTTAACATTTTCAACCTCTGCCTATCTTGATGAGGTTAACAAGCGTCAAGATAGTTCACAAAATTACGAAGTTATTGTACTAGATTGTCGTGAGTCACGTTTTTATCTTATCGCCGAACAGGATACAATTTTGTACCCTATCAATGTCGAATTAAGATACACTTTTGTCACGGATGTTGCAAATTTATATACTGCGTATTACTAATGGAAAATATTTGGTAATAATACCTAAATCGTTTTAAATTAATTACGTAAATATTTATTAGTGTTAAATATTTGCAAAGACACCTTCAAATTAACCGATAAGGTTTAGGAAAGTTTTTTAACCCCGCAACAATAGTGTGCGTTATTATCAGCTAGTCCACCGGTAAAGTAAGTTGAAGTGGCATATTATTATGGCAGTGTGGTCATATATGCCGCAGAACTAACAACCGATGGGGTGAACGAGTTCTTGAGTGGAGACTACGAACGAATTGGCAAACGTAGCGTAGTACGTCCTCGGATTAGGTGGAGTGACGATCTCAGCGGGGCGGCCGGCAAGAAATGAATGAGAAAAGCCGCAGATCGTGCTCAGTGGCGTGACTTAGGAGAGGCCAATGTCCAGTAGTGGACTAGAATTGGATCATTATGATTATCAGCTAGTTCCAAAAAGTTTGCGTAAGAGCGGTTTTACACTAGCGGTTTATGCTCGCTATTAAGAACGCGTGTAAGCGTGTATAGGCGCGCTTATAAGCTATTTTTCTTCATCAGAATCCAAAATGATACCGTCTCACCATTACCGGTTTGAGCAAACACGCCCGTGTATACAAGTCAGCGCCCCTAGACAAATTACATAGCAAAGCGATAACGAAAGATCGAAAAGAGCAAAATGTATGGGATTGATATTCTACTTCGAAATGTCACCTGACAATCTAAGTACATCTTGTTCTTTTCCATCTTTAGTTATCGTTTCGCTATGTAATTTATTTAGAGGCCCAGGTTTTAGGTGCACCTATGTGCACTATGCCCTCCTGCGTACCTGACTAGTCAGCCTAAACAGCTTAGACTGGCCGCCATAGCCGAAATACGGCTAGACGGGTATTATCATAGCAGTAACACTTTTAAAAGGAGAAAATATCCAACTTTACCTTTTAAAGTTATCGGAGAACGGAGCTGGAGTACGTATATGAGGTACATAATGAAGTTTACTTACCTGAAAATAAACAAGAACACTTGTTAGACAAAATATAATAAAATATAATTAGGAAGTTACTGAGAGTTATTTAATGAAGAAACATCGGGGTAGGACGCCATTTCAACCTTAAGTGACCATATCAAAAGTGTGGACCTTGCATTTGTATAAGTTGCGTCGCACAAGGGACGCACCGCGCGTCTGGCCGATTGTGAAAAAGCACTATAAACCGGTTTAAACTAAGCAAAGGACGTGTCACGCTCTAGGCCGACGTCACACCTACAATATCTATGTGCACTCACACGTGCAAAGCTCAAACTGTACTGCAGGATACATAATAATCATAATCATTTATTACTTTGCAAATTTATAACATAGTTGTTGTTATTTAAATAATTAAAAATCCATAGTTCTACATATTTATCGAAGAAACATTATACCTACAGTTATAAATACGAGTTTTGTCAATGATACCTATTGAGAATAACTTACATTTACAAATCTACACATCGTACTACTAAAATGAAATAGTTACTAGGGGTATGCCTAATAACAAGTTTGCACAAAGCTTATTCAACGTATTGGTATGCAAATTGATAACATTGTCCAAATAACTTCTATGAATTCGATTCAGATTCGAGTTCAGGATAGGTATTTCTAAACGTATGCTGCTAGGTTGATACTGCAACGTTAACGGCACGGCATACGTCAGCATTTTACCAAAACCATTTCCCCACTACACACTAAAGTTCCAAATTTTGCTGAATAAATTTAGATTTAACGTCCCAAATACTAAAATGTCGGTCTTGCAAACTTTCAGGAATACGAGGCATGTCGAACATTCCAGACTAAGACCGGACGCTGCTGGAAAACTAGGACGTCATAACTCGAGTGAAGGCTAAAAAGCGTTTAATATCAAGCCTGGCTGGCAATAGGAAAGCTTTGGCGTACCTATTACGAACGATGATAAACATGTTTTTGTAAGTTAAATTAAATACCTCTTCAATTATTTGATAATTTAGTCAGGACTACTTAAGTCTTGGTTTCTCGGCGACCAAAACATAAACAACTAAGGCCGGGCCGGGCAAGTGCATAAATACCAAACTATATTATTTCAAAAACTATAAAAAGTCACAATCGCGCTCGACAAATCTCCGAACATTCGATAGTGTATATAAATTAGCTCTTAGAATCAAGTAAACCTAATAAAACAATCTTAAAAACGCCTCGCATTACCTTTGGTCACGGTGTGTAGAAAAGAAACAAAAGTTTTTTCTGAAATTTATGCGTATATTACACTTTGAAATATTTCACATCCCGACGTTTCAGTCTTTTTCCCTCCTGCGATATAAAGTCTAAAATAAACCGCAATAAATATTGCATAAAGTACTTTTATTTCAATGATACCAAAGTTTCCCAATATACGAAGGAGTTTCCTTAAATTACCATTTCGAGGGGCCGTCACCATGACAACAGACAGTCCCGTCAGTCGCCCACCATGTATAGCAAATCGATGACACGTGATCTTAATTGGTCCATAAGGCCTTCAATAGTCATAATGTTTTCCTCCACTTAATAACTCATGTTTGTATTTAGGTATAGGTACAGAAAATATCCAGCGCCTATATCCATCATCCAATAACCATCATCCAATAACCAGCTATTCCTTTAAAGCATACCTGACTATAAGCTACTTAGAAATGATAGAACTGGTAGGGGTTACGGTGGTGTCGCGATATATCTTCGGGTAGATCTGTATTATAGGGTAATTATTGACCAGTGACCAAGTGATTAGTCTCATTCTGTGGAACACTTGTTTATTGGAGTCATAATAAATCACTCCACAATAGTTCTGGGTGTCTACTATTTATTATAGTAGAAAATAGTATACTATTTTACTACTTTAGAAACCACCCTCGAAAATCTTTTGCCCTAATCTGATCACGTAATAATTCTTAGTGATTTCAATACCTGCTTGTTAAAAGATAATATTAAGTCATGTCTGTATCTAGGTATAGTTACTGAAAATTTTAAATATACACCGCCTGTAACCATACTTAACATTATAATTAATGCAAAATAATTCTGCCTGTGTGTTGGCTTATAACGCTTAAGTTAAACCTTAAAGCATTTAAGACGCGGTAGGTGTTAGGGACTATGCACATCTATTCAGCTCTATTCAGCGTTTGTCTATAGAAAGCTACGATTTTGTATGGGACGCGTACGCGCCGTTCAGCGCTGACAAACGCTGAATAGAGCTGAATAGATGTGCGTAGTCGCTTATACTCAACTTCTAGTATTAAAAAATTGCTTCTGCCAGTTTTTGGGGGAGGCGAGTTAACCACGTACACAAGGCTACACATCAAATACCAGTATAAGCTTACCTCTCATTGTACAGTAACGCTATACAATGCGAGATCAGTTTATACAGGAAATGTACAGCTTGGTGTGTAGCCGTGTTGTACAGCACATATTATGTAAAAGTTGAAGCGTCTTTACAAATGCACACGTAATTAAAAAGCTACACAGAAACACGAAATGTGAACTGGATAGAAATTTTTCAGGTACCTCGACAGAGGGGACCCAGCGCAATACCAGTCCCATATAAAATTTTGTAAAAGTTAAACCGCTGAGTTGTTCTTTGTTCCTTACGAAACTACTATTGAGAGAAAATTTAACAACTTCCTCTCATGCCTGTATTATCTAAAGGTGCAGTAAGGTCCCAAACTCAGGAACGAACCTATTGCAGTTTATTTAAAATAATTTAAAACTTCAAAGTTGCTACCAAGATTTATATAGATACTACCGTCCCCGCAGACGTCGTCCTGTCCGGTAAAGCAGTGCCAGCTACCTGGTCCAAAAATAGATTAAGGTAATAGATTAAGTCGGTCAAGCCGTTTCAGAGATGTTTATTTTTTAATTTTTCTCTGCGTAAGAACCATCCTCGTACTTAAAGAATAGGTCCAGCATTTCACGCGTGATACCGTGACCAAGAGAAATAGGGTTTCATTTTTATTTTAATAGATTAAAATAATTACCACTAGCTTGACCCGAGACCTCGCAGATAAAGCAAACACGCTTACCACTGGGCCAGCTAGCAAACTTATCTTTGAAATTACCTTTTCTATAAGACGGTAAAAATTCCCGGCAACTACGACCACATACAAAGGCAAATCATAATAAATTCAGATTAGAAGCCTACATTGCAGGGGTTATATCGACCGCTTTCTTATGCTCTTATAACAATTTGGCACACGAATTTTCTGTGTCTAGGACACGACTTCAAGATTTGATTAAGTTTTTTCAGTATAATAAAAGCGTTTGGAGCTTTTAGAATATTAACTTCATTTTATCAAGGTATTTAAAATAACTAACGCCTGTATTTAGTTTCAGAAGAATATACGTAAGCCTCATCACAACCTTGATAGTTAAGGTGTTCCAGTGGCCGAAGGGACGAAGGGATTCGTCTCCATCAACAACAGACCGTTGCCATATTACTGCATTGCCACCGAAGATATGACATACACAAAAAAAGCAGGTAGCCTGCGTCAACTGCCAGCGTAGTATTTCTTTCCTATCAGTAGGTACACATGCCTGCAAAATTATTTCTAGTTCATGTCAGCGCCGGTAGTCAGCGCTACCTGTTTTTGTCTCTGTATGCGCCGAATTCCTATTCTTTAGACATTTATCTCCAATATGTCAAAAATAAATAAGATTTCATCAGTTTTTTTTTATTTTTTCGACGTTTATCTATTAGAGTTAAATGTCTAAAGCGCAAGAATTGGGGCTCTGAATTTGAGCACAATCGAACATCAGCAAATGATTCGATTCAAGTTTCCACGATTTGACCCCTCGAGCCGCTACGAAGTTAAAAGGTAATCAAGAAATTTACAAACATAAAAAGGGCTTTTTATATTGAACAATTAGCTTATACACTGTGACGTGAGAGACTAACAACCTACCAGATTATTAAATTAACCCCCTGGCAGAAGTTCGAACCTTATTGATTTACTACCACGAGGTGCACACGTACGGAAGTGTAGCATTACCACATATTGGGTATAAATGGTAAACCTGCTATGAAGGTCCTGTGAGCTTAGTGAGAGTTGCCAGAGTTTTAGCTTAGGTTAGCAATGCACATGATTGCGACAGCGTGTAATTTTTGTAAATAGGTGATTGAATTCGCCAAAATCTGCGTCAATTCAGTCAATACAATAATTTTCATAATTTCATTTTGACGAGCTGACATAGCGTGGTCGGTAAGATACTTGCTTTTAACCCCGCAGGTCGTGGGTTGGATTTCCACCCAAGCCTGACATTTGCTTGATGGACACGGTTGTTTTTGCCGGGAAAACCCTAAAAACAGCAGTCGATTGAGGCAATACGAAGTCTGCCGGGTCAGCTTGTTTAAAATAGAAAATGAAGAATATATTTTTATTTAAACTAAAATTTCTTGGTATTTCAGAAGACGCTACTGTTAAGATACCTTACAAATTCGCGTACTGATTCGACTAAGTCAAAAACTCTTTGTTACCTATCTATTAATGAACACATTTTCCAAAGGCCTTTGTTACTCTTTTTTTAAACTAAAGCCAACAAAACGCAATCACGTTTCTTACTGTACCCCATAACATCACAGTGACGCCATTGATACATTATAGAATACACAAACGTGGGTCAATGATTCCACTTTTCCGCCCAATAAACCATTGTTTAATAGCTGGCCGCTTGAGTCACCGTCTTTCCTAAGTCGATTAAGCTGTGTTCACAAATAAATTTCGAAAAATAAAAAAACTAACTGTGTTCTTTTAATCAAGGTGAGTTTGCAAGAACCTTAAACTACAACACACGCAAGCTTACAGATCTCCAAAAAAAGGCAGTAGCAGCGGGTGTGCAGCGGTATCGGCCTCGCCTTTAAATACATATAAGGTCGCATGTTCGATCCACGGTCATACCCAAACAATTCACACGAAGATGTGTTTGTGTGTATTGTCTCATCACCGCTGCTAAATATCGGTAAAGGAAAACATTGTGAAGAAACTATGTCTAAAAATCAATCATTCGAGGACATACGACATCCACCAAGTCGCACCTGACCAGTGTGTGTGGATAAAGGCCTAAAATTCTCAACTCGTAAGTTAGTTGAGAGAAGATTAGTGCCCAGCAGTGGAACACTAAAAAGTATGTTCTTAAGTTTACAAATCCTTACTAGTATTATAAATACGAAACTAACTGTCTGTTACGTTTTCACGGCTTAACTATTGAACCGATAAGGATGAAACTTGGGATGGAGATAGTTTGAGACCCAGGGGAGGACATAGGATAGGTTTTATCAGACTGCGCAAAAAGATGTTAATGACTTTGCGCGCTAACCGACCAGGGCGAAGCCGCGGGCAAAAAGCTATTCTCCAAATAAAGGCACTTTACATGAAAATTCTTGTAGAGCGGATCGAAATACACCCTCATTCCTTTACATTATAAAAAACTGGTTGCTTTTAAGGCGCACCCCTGAGACCCTCGGAGAGCGGACATTCCCTAAATGAAAACAAAATAAATAAACCTTTAAGTAGAACTTGTTACTTTGTATTAGAGTTTTGTGCTATTTCAATGTTAGATTTAAATTTTTAAAGAGTAAATAAATTTTAAATTGAGAAAACTTCTTAAAAGCTCCTTTGTTTATGTTTAAAAGCAAAAATACATGTACTTTGAGGAAAGCCGTTCGTTTTGTTGGTTTTTTCCCAAAAAACAAAATGTTAAAACTTGAGTAATAAATAATTCACGAAAACAACTTATTAGCGGTCGCCAGAATAACTAGTATTATGGGCCATTTACACTAGGACAATAGCAGACACAGGACAGCAAGCCACTAAAGCGTATTAACACGTTCAACGTTCGTATTAATGGGTCACTATGAACTAGCTCCACACGTCCGTGCCTCATGTATGGGTCACTAAGCAACGACCAGGTACCTACGCACTAATGGAAATTTAGCAAAGGTGTAGTGAGAGTTTATCTCAGTGCAACAGTCTGTGTTAAAGCACCTACTGAAATGAAATATCTGAATATTTCCAGCAAAGAAATGTTTTTATTTGTTTTTGGCAAATATAATTCTTTTATTACTAGCAGATCCGGCAGACTTCGTACTGCCTCAATTGATAAATAAAAGACCCAAAATTTTGTATAAAATAATCTTAAAACAAACAAAACGAATCCGTATTTAGTAAAAAAAAGCATTCTTTGAATTATCTAGAAAACGTTTGTATGGGAAAAAGAAAAGTGCTGTTTTTAGGTTTTTCCCGGCAATTATTCGAACTCCACGAACATTTCAAGACCAAGATAAAATAAATCCATTCAGCCGTTCTGGAGTTTCAGCGAGACTAACGAACAGCAATTGATTTTCATTTAAATATATCATTTATTAACAAAGATCATCTTCTTGACGGTAGATTCCAAGTCCAATTATTATTATTAAGTTTTTTAACAGTAAATAAGTATAAAGATTGGAGTTATTTATGGTACGCACAAGGAAATGAAAACATTTTGTGTCGGGACGTTTATCGTGTTAAAAAGCATCGCGTATAAAGGGACAACTGTCTTGAGGACAATCCCGTGCAGTGGGTCGTCCTTAATTACACGATGTTTTTAGTGTCTTGCAGTCCTCTGTTACTCTCCTGTCGCGACTTTGTCCTCGTTAATGGCCCATTAGCATCAGATCAAGTTTCAACGGACTTAGGTTCAGTCTAGAATAATCTAGCGTTCTAAAAATTCAGTTTTTGGTGTGAATCAAACACATCGTCGACTACGTAACTGTAATACTGTACAGTGTACAATATCTAAAACATTTGTTGAACAAATTTGGCTGTTTTACAGATATACAGGCTGATTCCATTAAGTTAATTGGATTAATCGCCTGGCACGTGCCCCTTGCATGCACGCTAAAATGGAGAATAACAGACCCAGTCGAAAAGTCATTTGTAAAAGGGCACATATCATACATTTTCAAACAAAACCTGTAAAAGATCAATACTTTTTATTTAACATTGTGTTTCGTAACCTGATTTAAATCTTGGCGTAGTATCTAGTACGAGTTCGGAGATATGATACAAGTTTTCGATTACTAGGTATTTTGAAGTTTCGTAAATGCATTTTTATTTTAAATATAAAATTATTTTTTATAATAGATAGTATTCAAAAGCTATATTCTTATTGACAGCCCGTACTAAGGGTAGGTAGGTACCTAAATACGAGTATTTTATAAAAGTTTTAATAACCTCGAAACTGCCTCGGTAGTCTAACAATCCAGTGGGTAAGAACTTTTCTAATATACTCGAATTGTGCACGAAGAACGGCAATAGGCTTGACCCCTATTACGTACGGGGCATAATCATAGCCGGCGAAATGTGGTTGGCATTTGCATCTGCTTGCACTTACGGATAATACAGTCGTGAGCGCTATATATTATGATAATTTCGAATCGTGTATTCCATGTGGGCGAAGTCGTGGACTACAAGGTATTAGTATTTAAAATTAACGAACCAAGTCAACTCGTTGTCAGATAAATGAAAATCACCAGTTTCAAAACTGGTTGCCTCGCTTTATGAATGCTGAAACGTGTGAAAACATTTCGTCACGGTTCGTGACGTCATATTAATTAAATATGCAGATGATAGATGACGCAAAGATCATCGGTGCAGAAACGACAGAAAAAGGAGTAAGTACCTAATAGCAATGCCTACGGTTCCGGGCGTTCTTAAATCACTGAAGCTTTGAACAGTTATCATGGAAGGATTCATAGTACTTTGAGCGTTAACGCATTTGCGGTTGGCCTGATGTGGCCAGCCGCATTATTTAACTGGATTGCCCGCATGGCAGTGGGTTAAGTTAATGCTGTTTCAAATAAAAATGGAAGTGCGGCCAACCGCTTGCTGTACACCGCATTCCGGTCAACTAGTAAGCTCTAATACTACTACCTATTTTGTAATAAATGCAAAATTTCGTAAGAACTCTTATTTGTTTTTCATCTGCAGCTGATCAGCTACGGAAAGTTACAAAATCATATACAGGAACTGCATACGGCCTAAAAGGCTAAGCGAATTAGCATGATACTTTGCAAACACATAATTTATTAACGGAGTTAAAATATAGGGCACTGTTTTCCCGGAAATATATTCCCTTGGAAAACTTTAGTTACGATGAACGAAGCTAGATATAAACTTAACAAAAAATAATATTTCACCAAAAGTGGCAAGGGAACAGAAACAAGAACCAGAGCCGCGTAGAATATGAACCAGATATAACCCATTTCCCTCAGGCGAAGTGGAACAAAATGTTTGCAACATATCGTAAGTACTTGTATACTCCATATAACATCACTTACTCACCGATATAAGAGGGCGATAGGAAAAAGATAGTAAGTATGAGAGAAGTGCTCATATCTAGATTTCCATAAATCCAATCGGTAAACCAATTGGAAACTAACAACTTGCTTAGCTTAAAAAATTGAAATTAATAAATTATAATAAATTTTATTATGCGATTTTTATGACATTTATCTGCGCGACCGGGGCGAACCAGGGAGGATAGTGAGAACTACTGACTCGCATCCTAGATTTTTTAAGTTTTGAACAAATTGACAATCGTGTTTCTGAATAGAATAGGCAAGATAACTAAATATTATTTATATCTCCGTCTTGTAAATTGTTAGAAAATATTGGACACGAATTTTTCATTTTTTTACTTTTTACGTAAGCGAAAAATAAAGGCGATATATTCAACCAGTGTCGCGTGGCGTTACGTTTCTGGAATGTTTTTTTTTTAATTATTATTCTGAAATAGATCTGCGGTTGCCTACAAGTTGCCTGATGTTCAGCATGATGTAATTACGATTGAACGCGCCTGCCCACTATACCGATTCACTCGTGAGTACATATGATTTTCGGTGAGAAGGTGGCAGCGGTAAGATCCTTCAAGTTAAAAACCATACAGAAGCAATAATTCCGACCCACCCTTTTTAATGGTGATTCAAGTGATTTTAGTGAGAACTCCCACTCCTAAACTTTAATGCGATTTATCTGAGCATTATTTTTATTCGTAAAAGCAAAATGCACGTGTCCAAAATTTTTAATCAACTACAAGAATGTATAAAAAGAATTTTGATTTTAATACCAACTTCCTAGATTTTTCAAGTTTTGAACAACTGAACAATCGTGTTTCTGAATAGAATTGTGCAATACTGTCACGTAAGAGCAAAGTAACGGAAGCTTGTGTGTTCCCACGTCTCCGTTGTGCCGTACGAAATACTGGAACGATGCCTAGTTCACTTTTATCGTCTGCTTCCCGTTGTAGCATCACAATTATGTAAAGACAAGTCCCGGATATCGCGGTTTAGTTATGGTAAGTGATTTCAATTTTATATGCGAATTTGTTTAGAGTACAGTACACTAGTAACAATTTATTTAAAGTGGAAAAAACTTTAGATTTCGTAAGAATACCTACAAACTAGAAAACGACTAGAATAGTTAATAGTCAACAATAGCTGTCACGATGGAGTCAAAATCAAGCTAAATATTATGTCCTGAAACATGATTCCCGATTCAGCTGGGTAACCAGGTGTAGGTATTTTAATACATTGACAAATACCTACACCTACTCGGATTTTACGGTGCACATCGTAAAATCGATTCCATCACTTAAGCATATACATAAATCTGTTTGTAATTTTCAAGTATCAGTTATGTGGTTTTCATAGTACATGCTCTGCTTAGTTTAGGATTAGATCTGATTGGTGACTACAAAAAACTGATGGTGTTCACGTCCAGAACCTTTAGGTAGCGTAATTTGCATAAATTTGCGCATTTATTAAATAAACATTTGGTAAGGTACCTTATACCTTTGGTAGAGCAGCGGTGGCGCAGTGGTACCTACTGGCCTCGCCTTAGAAATATAAGGTCGCGGGTTCGAATCCTAGTCGTGCACACATCTTTGTGTGAATGGTTTCATCGCCGCTGCTCATTATCGGTGAAAGAAAACATCGTGAGGAAACCGGCATGTCTAAGAACTAATCAATCGACGACATGTGACATCCACCAACCCGATCTTGGCCAGCGTGTGTGGATTAAGGCCTAAACTCTTTCAACTAGTAAGATAGTTGAGAGAAGACCCGTGCCTAGCAGTGGGACACTAAAAAGTGTAAGGTACCTTATAAAAGTTACAAAATCTACAAATTTTTTTCCATTTAGGTATGTTCTTTTTTTTTCCTCTTTCTATCTGTTTTTTTAACATTTGATTTTGTGTGTCCTGTCTTTATCAATTTTTATTTTCTTTCTTTTATTCTTTTCTAAATGTGAAACGAGTGATAGTCGATTTCGCTATCGACTATTATTACTAACCCTAGCTTTCCACCCGACATTATGTCGGTTATCGCACTAAACCATTAAATTCTTTTTGTGCGGTCGGACAAAAACTATCCTATGTCCTTTCCCGAGTCTCAAACTATTTTCCAATTTAATAAAAAAATACCAAATTTCATCTAAATCAGTTTAGTAGTTTTGTACTTTCGCATTTATACGAGTAAAAGGCTAAGGATTGGGATTTATTAAGGGTTAGGACGTTTGTTACTCACAACATAATTATAAATCTTGCACATACTATGTGTGTGTTTATTTATTTGACGTCCGCACACTCGCTAACCCAGGTACTAGGTACGCGTAGATATGTTAAAGTATGAATTAAACATTGATAACACTGATATCGTATCTCAGTCCCTTTCATTACGTCATCGCATTACGCACGCAGAGTTGATCGCATTGACCTACACGTAATGCAGTTGCGTTAAGGCTGCTTCAATCCTAAGCGTAGCCTTTCTATTTTTATACATCCTTCGGTTCAACTGTACCCTGATTTTTCTACACCGATTAGATATCCATAGACACCCGTGGCGAAGAGTCCATACAAGCCGATTCCCATCGGCTTCCCTTTAGAAAATGGTCAATATCATACGTACTTAATAATATATTATGTACGCCAAAAAGTTACTCCTAAAAATGTTAAATAGCAGCAAAAATAAGTCTAGCATCAAGTGTAAGAACGATCGGTGACGGTACCGAAGAGATATTATTTTTTTAAGTAAGAACTTTTCTGCTACGGGTTCCCTTTTTCAGACTTCGACTCTTCGCCATTGATAGACACCGTATAGCCTAATACCTGCGCTCGCCTAACTTGATCTTACCAATACCAGAGAATAAGCAACAGTACCTACAATACATACATACATCCGACCACAAGCTAAAATTGATCCGTTCGGTCAAGGACAACAACTTGAGCAGACCAATCAAAATTAACTATCTTTTCTGTTACCCCTTCAACTTTTTATCTTATAAAGCGATGTTCAGTAGGTAGATAATAGGTGGTTTTCTATAATATCCACAGTCAATTAATTGTCAATTCAATACATTTTTAACTGACCTGGTGGTCCTTAATTCGGTTGGTCCACAATCTTCATTATCCGACTTAGTTTAGCGCCCTGCTCTTTTAATGATATGGCAGTCCTCACGAAACCCTTATACTTTCACTGTAGTTTTTCGGTCCGTACGCGGTTTAACGCAAACTATTATTGGTATAAAGCTGAAGATTGTTTGGTTGTATGCGCTCATCTCAAGAACTACTGGTGCAATTTGAAAAATTGTTAAAATTACTATGCTATAATATGTATAATTGAATTCGCAGCTACAGAAGCAATATTAGCGATGTAGTTAGTCATGATGAGTTAACAATCACAGCAGGAAACAACAATATCATGCAAACTTAGTATGGATAATATATTAACCTTAATTCCCCTAGGTTCAACCGTGGCTCGTATATTGTACCGAAATTTGCTTAGATCCGGGATCGGATCCCGCATAAAATGTAACGGCTGGGGTTTGAATAGGTAAGTACGTTTATTAATTCCAACCCAGGAGGTTTTATGATATCTTTATTATTATAGTATAACACTTTAGGGTTTATTAGACCACACCTTTATACTACGAAGTAAATAAATAGGTAGTTTGAGAAATAACGGGTTTTGCAATGGGTGTAATTATCTATATTTAAGTATATATTTACAAAAGTAAAGTATTATATGTAGTATATTACCAGTTATCTGGTTTCTATAGTACAAGCTCTGCTTAGTTTGGGATCAGATGACCGTGTGTGTTAATGTCCCACTATATTATTACATTATTGTTATTAATAAAACACAAAAATATTACTTTTTCAACAAAAACAAAACCGACTTCATACATAGGTACCTAGGTGCCTAGAATTTTGAATTTAGGAAAATTGCTCCTATACTTTTGGCAGGCCGCAGGCTCTTTACCTAAACAATGACGCTTTTTTCGACATAGATCAGAAACTGCTAATCAGATCTTGATCAAATTTAAATGGGACCACACGAGAAGCACCAGCTTTCAAACAAAAGAATCATAAAAACTGTACACGTATAACAAAGATGTTATCTTTATCTTTAACAAAAAAAACTGTCAAATTGAATACCCCTTCCTTTTTTAGAAGTCGGTAAAAATACGCCGTCTGCATTTGTTTTTAATACTAATACCTCCTAAGACATGCAAAGGATTTAAAAAAGACTTATAACCATCTATCTCCATAACAAATTTTATGTAAATCGACCCTGTGGTTTGAGTGTAAAATGCCAGTAAACAGTATATTTTTGCATTTTATTAGCACAGCCTATTATTGTACCCAGTGACGCTGATACGGAATACAATAATACGAATAAATAATAAATAAATAGTCTGGGACATCTACACACACGGCCACGTGGTCCCAAGCTAAGCAGAGCTTGTGTTATGGTAACCAGATAACTGGTATATACTATACATATAATACTTTTCTTTTGTAAATATATACTTATAATAGATATTCACACCCAGACTCAATACAAACACAAATGTTCATCACTAATGTTTGTCTCGGGTGGGAATCGAACCCACGACCTGCGGCGTGAAAAGCAAGATTGTTACCGACCACGCCACCGGCCCGTCATATAAAATCCAAAAACCCTCTATGGAATTCAGAACGAATGAACACTAACTCGATGAGTGTATCATCTCCTTTAAATAACTTTTAAACTTTCACGTTGCATTATTAATATTTATTTATCATAACAGGCAATTAACGCGCGCACCTTTATTTGGCTACGTTTCGACACGGGTTGCACCGGTCGTGGTTGCAAGCAGACTGATCCACGACCACGAGGTTTGACTTAAAACACACATGGCAAGTAAAATAAGAGCTTTTAAGAACAACGTATAAGACAATTACTTTTCCCAGTTTTGGTAGCAACCTGATGCAGAATATTATTAAAATTAAACGAGCGACAGCCATCAGACCTCGAAACACTTAGGGAACCAGTAGCCAACATGGTGTCAGATTATATAGGGCTTCTGACTACGTGTAACAATTCTCATGATGTTTTAATGAACCGGGACCGACGGCTTACCGTTGTCTCAAAAGCACGAAATGTCCCTCAAGCAACCAGACAGTTGAGCAAACATTTGTTATTACATATCAATATATGTCCCGGGCGGCATTCGAAACCGCGACCTTCCAGCGCATATAGCCCAATCGGCTTACATCACCCGACTACAGAGGTCGTCAAGGTGTTTGTAAAGGGACTTAAACCCACCACCAAAACCCCGCCACTGCTACTACTGTAAGCCAGGATCGACAGCGGCGTCATGAAGAGACTCGGGATCGTCAAGGTATAGGACAATGTCGTTATAAAACTGAGTTGATTAGCAACTAGCAACAACCTCATTAACACGTAATACGTGTCACCATATATGTGAACCATTTAAATACTTATATCGCCAAACGAATATGGAAAACTTATGAGGAAACAAGTTATACATACATAGGTGTATTATTGTATTCAAAGCGCGTAGCTGTCTGAGAATGGCAATATCAAAGTACTGAAACTTAAAACAGTGGAAGCTTTTGAATGTATTATTTCTTTTTATCAAGATATGACCATCAGAACATTTTGTACAATGTGTAATATGTAATAATTAGATATGGGAACATTTAAATGATATACTTATATGTATGAGGATATGTGTTTTTTACTGTTTCACGGAAGTCGGGTTTCGATGAATATGATGTAAATATGCTACATTTTCAATAATCTTTTGTAGCAATTGCATACAAACTCTTTTCATCAACACGTTCTTAGAATCTGAGCGTTTAATTTTAAAGTTCTTTACTCGGCAGTTAGTAATAAGTGCTCTTCCATAAACTTGTCTGAAAGTGCGACTAAATAGACGCACGACTAAAAGTTTAATCGTATGCAGTGAGACTTATCCATTATGTAGTAACTGGGTAAAGGCGCTGTTCCACTGCTCCGCGGAAAGGCTACTCGAAAGGTTCACTTTGCAACCAATCATCAACAACCCAAGAAAACCTATGCAACGTACTAGTAACAGATTCATTAGCATTCATGTTAATTGATAACATGCATGCGACTGCTTCATTAGCATTTCCCAAATTAAATGTACCTGCGAAATTTCGTGAAGTAAGAAGCGAATTGACCTCACGCTTCATACTCATTAAAGATACATACACATAGGCACGACCGCGACCGGTACCTTGCTCTCTCTACATCGTTCGCGAGTGAGTATTAGCAATTTCGCATATTAATAAAAATCATTACTTCATTATATTCAGATAACGTCATATTAGCAAAGCCATATCAATTAGCATGTTAAGACTCATGAATTCGCATGCTTATTAATTTATGTCAATTCGCATTAATTATTATTATTACTACGGACGAATACAAGATTTTTGCTAGTCGAGTGTATTGCTCATGTAAATGTAGGTACACGGTACTTACACAAATCGTACGAAGATTCACACACTTCACAGCGGAAGGTAGCATGGTGTGATTCGAAACTGTGATGCGCTATAATTGTAAACAATCGCAGTTTAATATTTATGTAAAGTGTGTACACTACAAACGTACACCGACCATGTCAAACACGAATTCATGCAGATAATAAAATGAGCTGCATGCTTGGGCAGTGCGCGCCGCAGTGGGTTAGCGCCATAAGTAAGATTAAAACTGTTTTTATTCTGTCACAAGCAGACTTGAGTTTACAGTTTGCTATTATTTGTTTATTTTATTTGACGAACCTATAAATCATTGTTCAACATTTTATAGCTAAATATTACTCTCAACATTACAACCACATACCACCAAACCACATAATCTAAGTTGAGGGCTGGGCATTGGCCCGCTACTCAATAAAAGACTGTGGACACTCATCAAAACTAATAAAATTCTGGCGACTGATTGTAGTTACAAAGCAAAAATTTTGGGACGACATTTCAACCTCCGACGAGAGTGTTATTATAAGTTTGGGGTATGTAGATACAGACCTACCGGTTTATAGCTATGTAGCGCTTAAACGAAAGAGATTAATTTTGCGATATTATTTCTTTTAAAGTTATTTTAAAGAAGTTATTCTATTCTAACCTTTGATACATTCGTGTTTATGAATTTACATCAAATTGGTATTCCAATGTAAAACAAAACTTATTGCAATTCAAAATTCACACACGACTTGAAAATAACATTTCGTCACAAACATCATTCAGTTTATATTTCCCGTCGTGAAACCAAATTCGCATCGTGTCGTAAATACGAGTTTCTCGTTTCATACATACAATATTAAGTGACTGAGCACTCTTTGATTTTTGGTAAGAACCTTCAAACGAAAAATTTAAATTTCTTGGGATCTGCACCACAGATCTATGCCTTAGAAGACCCACAATATTATCCATACGTGCAATCTTATTTTTAATTTCAAAACACATTTTAAGAACACTCCCGATTAATTTTCCATTCAAATAAAACAAAATCGGTTTTTATCTGTTTAAGAACTAAGATGCCACAGACAGACACACAGACAAGTCAAACTTATTAGTCAAATATCATGTTATATTTGCGTCGAAGGTTAAATTTAAGCTGTTTCACTACGCTAAACTTTAGCATTTTTGTTGTGCCAGTGATTCCAGATATAAAAAATCATTGCTTAAATAAATACAGTTACACATATTTAACTGTATTTTTTAACAGTTTTTCCAGTTATTTTTTGCTGAAAATAGAACTTGGCTAGACCGACTTATCGTCCCCGAAACTGGGAGCTAAGAAAATTTACCAGTTGTTGGAGCCTTTAAAAAACCTTTAAAAAAAATTGCAATTTATTTGACACTAAATTGTATTATTTATAAATACTATCTCGCCCTTACTCTACGAAATTACATGATTAATGGGACTTTTACGCGCAGCGTATCCCAGTCCCATCATATCCTCAACAATTACAATCAGGCCTACTAATTATTAACTAAACAATTAACTGACTACAAATATGACCTACGAATTTGAAGTCTTTACACCGTTAGCGTTTGGTTGTGACATCATTTTATCACAACGTGCCTAAAACGTGCCAACATCTACTTAGTTCAGATTTAAGCTATTTCGACTTTCTTCAAATTGGAAATATTCCATCGTTACAGTGTAACACACTCCTTTGGCTTCATATACGTTTCACAAGTGCACGTTGATAGTGCTACGCGCCTAACCCTTTAGAAGGACATCACGTATGAGATCATAGTATGTCCTTTTAATTGGTCTCGTAGGTCATGTTGTCATTATAATAACGTCAGCTGGCTTACTCTAGACACTCAATACCAATCTTGCCACCTGCAAGAATTGGATCTATGGATTCTTATATCTTTATGAAATTACTAGCTGTACTAGCGTACAAAGTTCGCGTATTTCTCACCTTTAAAACCTTTATTAGACTTTAAGAGTATGAGTACAGTTCAGCCGTTCTCGAGTTTTAGAGCCGTTCGCGACAAACCTACGTAAATTCGTTTCTTTAAATAGAATGAATAAAGAAATAAGTATATTATATGTAACTGTTTTTTTTTGGCGCTATTTTAGCGTTTAAGCAAGCAAGTTTTCGAACCCAATCCTAAATCTATTTATATAAAAATCAATGCCACTTTTCGTTGTAATTCTAAACTCAAAAACGGGCTTACTTATTCAAACCAAACGTTTAGGCATTGTTCGGACTATTTAGTAGATGGTTTATGTGAAGTTTGCACAAAATCTGTTGAGCGGTTCTTTATTTATCACATTTTTTGTAAATTGTTGAGTGGGCTGAAGCTACCCGGACGAAGCTGGGGCGGGCCGCTAGTATTAAATAAGATCGAGAGTCGATAGTAAGCCAGCAGGTCTGGACACAGCTTTAATCCTAACCCAAGAGCGAACACTCGATAACAATTGAACAATATACAGTGTGTACATTTACTTTGTTCAGTTAGATAATGGATTCTTTTTGTTGGAATATTTCGCAATATTCGCTCAGTCCGCGTCAGCTGGCGATGAGTGAAACACGTATAGTATGCGCTCGAGGCGATGAGAATGTAAAAACAGATGCGTAGTGACGAAACAGATAGGACAAATAAAAGAATTCTGAAGTTTAGTTATTATAAAATAATTGTTATTGCTATAGCATCGATCGTATTTGAGATTAGCCGTTCCTTCGCTTTGAGTGCAATATTGTATTTTTCTAAAAGATTAATCCAAGATTATAGATAACGGGGGATCATCTTTTATTTGAACTGGTGGTATCTATAAGATTAAACCAGGATAACATAGGATTATTTTACAGTACGATATGACAACGATAGTAACATTATAGCGCCTGGGTAAAGAAGGGTCGCTAATATCTACTAATATTATAAATGCGTAACATTAATTGTTACGCTTTCACACCGAAACTACTAAACCGATCTGGAAAATTTCTATAGAGATCATTTAATACCCGGGAAAGGACCCAGGGTAGTTTTTTTCCGACTGCGCAAAATGGGGTCTATGGTTTTGCGCGATAACCAAAAGACGCGCGGGCGGAAAGCTAGTGTTCGAATAAAATTACAAAACTATTCTACATTCATTAATAGGTTCTTATGAAGAATCCTAGAACAATGAAAAAACTAAGTAAAAAACAAATTACAGAACTTTAGGTACAATTCGTTGACAGATCTGTCTGCAACATCACTCTTTGGTAACCACGCTACCGACCACGTGAGCGTTGAGTCACATTCATTCCAAGACGAACCGTTCAAATCAGCTGTCTACGCTCGAGTATGTCTGCGATAGTTAATTAGTTACGCTATCACAGAATATGAGGTTATCGCTATAATTTTAATAAGGTTTTACAGTTTTGTATAAAAAATATGGCTTTAGCCCTCGGCCAAGGAGACTACGAGAATTTTTCTCACAACTCCCTATACCTACCCTTCAAGAAGTAGTTTTATTTTTAAATCCTTCCTCATCGGTAACATACATGGAAAATATAATAAAAACCTCATTGCTCTGCAGAGTTCGGGCCAGCCTCAACAGTATATTGCAAATAGAGGTATGACTCGTCTATATTAAACCTTCGTATGCATAGATGTCTGGCACAGGACACGGTGTGGGATCAAGCCCTTCGCTTGGGAATTACAAGCTACTTAACGTGCAGAATGGAGGCATGATATTCACACCGAAGATCACAGAGGGCGCGATCTTGATAAGAAATAAAATAGACCATCTAGACCTTAAACCAGGTGGTTTAAGGATTAATGTGTCCTCACATGCAGTATTTTCAAAGGAATTTTTCGACTAAATTGGACATTTCAGCCATGCGAGGACACACCTGTAATGGTCGCCGTTGTTGAAATCGGCATGGATAGATTCATACCCCAACACGGAGCTGCAGACCTAGCTGGTGACCGTCCCATAGGACAGATTATATAATATACAGCATTGGACTAAGCTGACAATGATGATGGGTCCGTATTGTTTCAGTATAGCATACGTAAACATTGGAAATTACTATGGCCAATACTTAATAGACGGACTTATATAGTTTTCCTTGTTCTATTATTAGATGCGGTGATAATGCGTGTTTTTGGTGTGTGTGTGTTTGTTTATTGGGCTGATGTACTAATGTAATATACCCGTTTTGATAAATGTCATCGCGACGTTAATACGAATGATATTATAAATTAACCGCGAAAAGAATACTAGCAATATATTCTATCATATTATTTAACGCGCCAATAATGTATACATTTTTAAAAACACTATGTATTTTTCAAAAAAGTTTATTTACAATATAAACATTTAAGAGATATTCCTAGAAAAAACCTACTTACGAACTTAGCCCAAGATAAATAAGTTAGTAACCCGGCGAACGAGCTAAGTACTCTCAGTACAAGTTCATCAATACGAAAAAAGTTTTAGAATACTACATAATATATTGAACTTGTCAAAATGCTCTTTCAAATTCATTTCTTTCGTTCAAAACATTTATTAGAAAGAAAATTTAATGCTAGGAATCTAATAAAGTGGATTGGAAATAGAATTACTTCAACTCTTTTTTAGTGTCCCACTGCTGGATACGGGTCTTCTCTCAACTATCTTACGAGTTGAGAGAGTTTAGTCCTTAATCAACACACGCTGGCCAAGTGCGGGTTGGTGGATGTGACATGTTCTAGAATCACTAGTTCTCAGACATGCCGGTTTCCTCACGATGTTTTCCTTCACCGATATTGAGCAGCGGTGATGTAACAATTCACACAAAGATGTGTGGACACGACTGGGAATCGAACCCGCGACCTTATAATATTTTTTAGGGCAAGGCGCGTGCCGCTGCGCCACCGCTGCTCTGGAAATAGAATAGGTAAAATAATTTGGAGATTTATAGTCATGTTTAGGTCCCATACGTAATATAAGGCGAACCTATTGCAGTTCATTGGGCACAATTCCAAACTTCGGGCTGCAAGTGATTTTCTGACCGAGTGTATTAGTAAAGTCTATTTGCTCGAAACCTCGTTCGAGGAAGTTATTAAATATAACGTTACTGGCTGACCCGGCAGACTTCGTACTGATTCAATCGACTGCTGTTTTTAGGGTATTCCCGGCAATTATTCAAATTTTTCTCACCTTTTAAACCTTCCCTAGACCTCCACGAACATTTCAAGACCAAGATAAGATAAATCCGGTTAGCCGTTCTCGAGTTTTAGCGAGACTAACGAACAGCAATTGATTTTTATATTTAAAGATTATTTGTTCATAGAAACAGCAAAAAGCATTTTAGTTATAGGTATAATGCAATCAAGTAGATAGATTTATCACATTAAATTTGTGAATTCAATCGAAATCCTTGGTGCAATTTCAAAGATCGTTGTAGTAAGATTAAAGTTATATAAAGATAGATAATTAAGACGGTGACTAAGCGACTTGTTACATCTACATAATATTGTAAACCAACTGAATAACATAACGTTGAGTTTCTAGAACGAATGACGAATACGGTTGCGTATTATTGTTTGCGATTTTATCAATCAAATACTATCAGTATCGTATGTTGTTAGTAGTTTAATGATTACAGAGGAATCAATACTTTTGCGCACTACGCGACGCAAACTGTTGAATTAAAAGCTATAGTTTCCAAAACTAAAAAAAAATCACTTGGTAGCACATCAAACTCATAACTCTTTTCTTAAATATGCAGCGGTAACAACAATGTGCTGCTGAGAGACGCCTGGAGGGAAGTGGACAATGTAACTTTCCAACTCCTCCTATCTTTTTGATTAAATTTATGCGGGATCCAAGACAGTTTAGGTGTCCTGGGACTTCGCCGGGTTTAAAACCCGGGTCTCTTCACGGCGCCGATGTCGATCCTGGCTTACAAAAGTAGCAATGGCGGGTTCAGTTCCAAAAAAAGTTTAGTAGGTACTTAATAAGACTTCCGTTAGAATCCTTATGTACGGGACCCTAAAAATGTTAATAAAAAAAAGTTTTTGATATTTAACGTATTTAACGAAAAAGTCGAGGGCAGGAGTTAGCATGTAATAATATGAATGGCACAGTAACGCATTTATTTATGTATTACTGACAAAATTGAAAACTGCAGACGTATGCGAGTGCCAAGAATTCAGTCCAATGCTCGTCTATCTTGCTAAAGGTCTTCGCACATTAGACGAACCAACACCAGGGCCCCGATTCTCGCGGTTTAGGCATTTATCTCTAATAGACAAATGTCAAAAAAAAATGAGGTAACCAAATTAATTGCCCAAAAATATGTTAGACCTTGTTGTCTAAGAACTAATCATTCGAGGACATGCGTCATCCACCGACCTCGCGTTTGGCCAACCTAACCTGTGGATTAAAGCCTAAACTGTCTCGACTCGTAAGACAGTTGAGAGAAGACCCGTGCCCAGCAGTGAGACACTAAAGGGTTGTAGTTATACCTACTACTCATACAAATAGGCCGCAATGACTTTTTTTATGAACGAGTCTGCAGTGTGAAGATATGCGACCCGCTCGCTAACTCGCTATCGACAAATTGTAAGTAGGTAGTTTGAAGGGCAGGGCAATTAAAAAAAAATTAAGCCAGTAGCTATCGCAAGCCACTGAACCCACCAATGGTAAACGCTTTTCGTTTCGATACCGGTACCCCTTGCTGCTATGGAACACAATAGCGGGCGCTACAACTAGCATTATGAAAGAAAAAAAAAAGATATGTAAAAAACACTAGGTACATTAAAGAATAAAGTGTGATCCATCAGTGTCAAACACGGACATTGCTCAGTATAAGCTGATCTCGCATTGTGTAGGATTTCCGTAAAACGACAGGTCAGCATATACTGGATATTATAGCTTGATGTGTCGCCGTGAGTACCTACCAGAGCTCTGGAGGCGACCCACATCACTGATTTTCAGCAACGTCCACATTTCCCAGGGATAAGTTTTGCAGTTCATTCTGCACTCACTTTTGTTTTGTTATTATCTACTAACGACAAGTACCAACACATTAAACAATATCAGCCTGCAGTTGTATTTAATATTAATGACCGTGGTAATGTGCGGACTGCCTTTCCCATCAAGACAAAGTTGCATAAGTATAATAAAAATAGAATAACATGATTTATTAACAAGTAACTTTTAGTACGCGACATCACACCCATGTGAAAATCACTGCTTTAGCTAAGTCCAGAAATCATAATTCGTTCAAGGACAAGAACTTGAACGTACCAATCAAAATTTGCTTTCTTACCCGATACCACAACTTGACGATTATAATTTCATATAATATTTGAATAAAGCGGTGTCTATTAATATTTTGTCGATGATAATCACCCCAATTAGGCTAATTCTCATAATTTCTTGACGCGCCGATCAAGTTGCGTTGCGGTGCAGTTGCAATCAAGTTTAAGGCTTAGTGCAAAATGGTATTCTTGTAATTGTCATTTATATAACACATACACTAAAGCGCTAGCGTGACGCGAACTTAACGCGTGCGTATCTGACAGCGGTTCTCAAAATTACGAGAGTATGATATGGGTTGTTTTGATCGAAACTTAACTGCAACTGCACTGCAACTGAACTTATATAATTACGTGAATTAGCCTACTAGACAAACTAACGCAAAATCGGTTCAGTGTGAAAAATTTAATGTTTTGTTATATACCTACGGTAAATTAAGTAGGACTCCAAATTTGGAATTACCTCCCAATCCTTTATGCCTAGAAAAAACTTTACGAGTGGGTGATATAGAACCAGGATACAGACCAGGTTAATATAGAAACCTAATAAATCTAAAAACGTCACTAAAGCCATCTAAAAACACATTGGAGATTATCAAATTTTCATGGACGCGACGTGACTTGGTCCTAAAAGTAACTTTACTTCATGTTTATGTATAAGTCAGTGTCCATGAACTCAATAAATCCGAAGGCCAACTCCCACCAGATTTTTAAGTACCTACCTATAGCGAAAACATAATTTTCTATCCATTAATTAAAGCAAACATGTTTCATCGGCGAATAGCCCATAAAATAATGTTTTCATAAACCTAAGTACCTACATCCTTACTTTATTATTATTATCTATAAATGCTAAAGTAGGTAACTATGTCTGTTGCGCTTTCACGCCAATAATAATGATCCGATATGGATGAAATATTGTATGGCGATAGTCGAGACGCAGGAAAGGACATAGGATAGTTTTTATCCGACTGCGTAAAAAAGAGGTTAATGATTTAGCGCGATAATCGACATCCGCGCGGGCGAAAAGCTAGCATCGTGAGTGAACATCTTTATAGCTAGCAAAATTATTATTTTCTAGAGCCAATCTAATGTGTATACACGCTATCTAAGTCTGTATCTGATAAGTGTATTTAGGAATTTGAAAGGTGATTGAAACTTAATGTCGATACTGAAGACTACAAGTTCATAGCAAAAATTATCTAGTGAAATGAACCATCGCAAATTACGTTTAGAAGGCTGCTCGCGGAAAATAACTCTCAGCCCTATTTTTGCCGTCACTTAAGGGCGGTACAAGGGAAAATAGAATTCCCTTACCTTTGCCTTAAACGTAATTCACGGTGGGTAATTTCACAGGATATTTTTGTCATGACCTTATGATGGCGAAAAGTAGGTGATACTCACCTCTGCTTACCTATTGCCTTCGGACAGTACAGACGTGACGCTATGTTATAAGTTAGGCCGGACCTAGACGCGGTTCTCCGTCGCTAATTAATCCTATTTATGTAAAAGGTACCTATATTCTGTTATTTCGTCATAATGACGCAACGTATGATTAAACATTATTTTGGTACAATTCACGTTACTATCTTATCTTAATACAAATAAATGCATAATGTTTTTGAGGATGTCTGTTATTCTTTAGACAATACCTTCTGACCGCATTTTGTTTAAACACATAGATAGTATACTCCTGGCTTAACTCACAGATACTTTCTAAACCCCCGTCGGTCCTATAATATAAACCCTCGACGCAAAAATGATGGAGTGACGTTTTGACGTGTCTGTGTGACTGTAGCCTTATAGCTCCCAAACGGATGAACCAGTTTTTAATTGTTTTTTTTTTTTGTTTTAAAGGTGAGTCAGTCGGAAGTGTTCTTAGCTAAAAAAATTAAAGGTTGGGGGGTTATTATTTTTATTATAAAGCTATTTGTACTTAGGTGACAACACCTTTGTCCGACTTAAGAATGAAAGAGGTCCTCAATTCTTTGTTTTTGTGTGTCACGCGATATTTCCGCCAATTATAGATCGATTTCTATAATTATTTTTTGTTTATAAGGGTATAGGTACTTTCCAGGTGATCCAATTTCAATTTTATCAACATATTTTAAGCGACGGCGGCAGTTCGTCAAGGCCCAACGAGCACAGTCCCCCAGACCCGTTAACATTTGTGGCTTCCATGCTTAATTCATCACCAGGTTTTTCCTGGAGTTCGGCGCACGGTCAAGGCACTGGATGGAAGTGATGAAACCACATAATATTCAGTCACGGGCAGATTTTAGTTCAACGTATTTGAATTGCCCGTATAAACAATTGCGTTATGCTTAGATAACACTGATAACAAGTGAATTTCAGTTATTAAACAATGTTTGTCCTACATTTCATAGACATAGCAACCTTAATTGACTATGAAATATTCGTATTTTGTGCGTAGGATGTTAGGCTATTTTCAGAATGAAACCGCGGGCTGCTGGAAACAACCAGGAGGCGACTGCTTCAAGCTGCTTAACTAGTTGAAACTGTTGGATTGTTTCGTAACAATCGAGCCATTATTTCGGAAGAATTCGTGTGGAATCAGACAGTTTAGGTGTTCCATCAAACCTGAACCTCCTCACTAGCGATGTTGTAAAGCGCTAAAAAATGATGTGATGAAAGCATTAAAGGGGGGAATCATGGGTTTTTACACACTGAAAACAAATGGGGTGGCTAAATAACGTATTATTAGGTAGGTTTATTACATTGTATAGTAGCATTCAAGCGCTGGACACGACCTAGGTAAAACGGCGTCACACAATGACGTCAGTATAATAGGCTCAGCACGCGGCATTAAATAATAAATAGCATTTCTATAGTTAGAATTCAAATAAAACATCATTAAATGGTAGCTCTTAGCACAAAACAGTAAAATTCTTCATATAAAATTTTCACATTAACAGACTATTTCTATGATTTTACGTAGCCACTTTACTTTAGCCCTTTTTAGTGTCCCATTGCTGAGCTCGCATCTTTAGTTTAGGCCACACACGCTGACCAAGTGCTGGTTGGTGAATGTTTCGAATGATTATTATTTTAACTAGTTACAATTATAAAAAAATCTCGGTTTATCGTCGATCGACTGCATCTAACGACTGTCGTATGATGGTCGCCGTAGGCAGTTTTGTCAACATCATCGCTTTTTCATTTCGTGTTTATACAGTTTGTTGATTGTCTTACAAGAGAACTACGCATGACAGAATAATTAAAATCAACATAATAATAATTCGGAGGGAACCCCATTCAATGCATACATTATAGAATGTTCGTCAGATTCATGCATACATTTAAACACTCAGAAATTCATAATTGCCTGTAGTTTAATAGAGGGGATAGGGTAGACCGGTAAATTGAGTTGAGGGTAGAACTCTGCATAGTAGTGCATAGATTTGATTCATTATTTCGTTCAATTTGTTCAGAAATTACAGCCAACTTAAAGGTAACTTAACCTCTCTTGAACTTGGAGCAACTTAAAGCAACTTTGATCTTTGTATTTTCAGTCAAGTTTAGGTACGTACCCACAGAATCTGTTTAATTTCAGTCTTGAGACTAGGACAAATCTTACACGTGACATTGAGACACACATTAATTTCTTTAATGTGTCACTTCTATAACCTAAATTTTATGGCTATCTTATTGTCGGCAACAATAACGAGTAAATCCCGAATCCACAAAAATGGTGAACTCCTAATAAAGAGACAATATTCGTTCACTAATGTATACTTTAATTATTCTTTTAGTAACTGCTGCGGCAATAACTTGCGGTAACTGACTCAGTAGGAAAAACGTTAGATCTAAATAAAAAGTAACCACTAAGGATTCATTTAAGTAATTACCAAAAGACTGTGTTGCCAGCACACGTGAGTCTTTATGACATAAAGATAATATTTTGGTTTCGACAAGTGTTAACTGCGATTGTTTTGATTCTCGTGTATGGTCTTAGAAACTAACGGTAATTATTTACCCTCGTGATCGTTCACGTGATAAAGGTGTGGTGGGTGGGTTTAGGCTGTAGCTAGTCTCCACCCACCAGACAAAGACACGTCAAATGACTCAATCGATTTCCGAAGAGATGAGTGGTACAGGCATCAGTGGGGAACGCTCTGGCACTGTATATTATAGGTACCTAGGCCTGATGACGATCTTGTGCCACAACTACAGCCCAAGTAAAGAGAGTGAATAAACAGAGACTGCACGTATAACTACCATCTTTATCTTTATTGTCACTCATAGTGAAGTCATCGGGTGAAATTAAAGTCAAAAGTGCTATCAAAAACGTACAAAAAAGGGGACTACATAATGAAATGATATTAGTAACAGAAGACATATAATAACCTAGTATAAATTACTGTTACAAGCTCGAAGGTTATACCATAAAACATTTAGAACTAAATGAGCAATCATAACCGTAATACCATCGCAAACAAAAATATTTTTTTACCTTTTCCTGCGTTCATTTTCCTTGAGGTTAACCGCAGCTTAATTTTTAATTAGTAAGAAGTACAGTTTAACAAGAAACAAGGAAATGTTAGAAGAGGATTTATGTTTTACTTCAGAGTATACTTAAAACTTGCTTATGTATACTCTAAAGTTTTATTAGCTTCCTCCCGCGACTTCTTTCGTAATATACCAAAAGTATCAAAGAAACCAATCAATTAAACAAATCAATAAAATTTAACTTGTGGTTGGACAATAATTATTTACTAGTAAGACTTAAGTGGATCTTGCTCAGTAGCAAGCCGTAGGAGAGGCCTATGTCCAGCAGTGGACTAGAATAGGCTGACGATGATAATGATAATGAAGAAATAAATGGAGGACATAAGTTAGGCGAGCAGGGGCCCAGCTATGCGGTGACTAAAACTAGACATGTGGTGGTTTTTAGAACCAAAATTTCGAGGACTTGTGACATCCACTAAATCTGTACAATCGTGTGAGGCCCAAATCTGATATTTAAGAGCAGATGGTCACGAAATGTTTATTACAGAAAGTAGATAACATGTATCAACCACCCGACCACCAGAGCTGGTAGTTGGCTCAGATTACATAGTTTGTATACACCCTAAGGTCATAGCCGGATATTATTTTTAGAGAATCTTTTAAGAGATAATTGAGTCGTGAGTCAAGTCTACAGGGATTTAAAGGTCAGCAACCGGTTATTATGAGAATAGGAGTGCTCTACAATTTCCTTGAATTTCTCGTTAATCATTTTGATATAGGTAAATAGGGGGAGGAATATTATTATATACCATAACTGTACACCTATATTAGGTACGCTAGGGCGCGGTAATATTATCTTAGTTTTTTTTATTCTGCAATAGGCTTGCGCTTGACTACTACTTGCCTGATGTTAAGCAATGATGTAGTCTACGATGGGACGCGACCGATAAATATACCGATTCACTTGTGATTACGAATGATTTTTAGTAGGAAGGCGGCAGTGGAATAAGGCTCCATAGGGTAAAAACCATAAAGGAGCAAAAATTCCGACCCACCCTTTTAAATAGTGTCACCAGACATCGCATCGGATCGAGAAGGCCACTTGGCGGTGCGGCTTCATCTAGTGGGTGGTCACTACGGCTGACGCTTACCACCAGTTAATTACCAGATAACATTTGCCAGTTCATTGATTGTCACCTGATTTGCACCACCCGGAGACCACGAGTGGGGATTCAGATAAAAAGGTGCACTTTTCTTACACGACTGACGCCATTAATGCCAGTAGATGTGTTGCCATATAAAGATTAGAACTTACTATTAGGGAGTATTTTTTAACTCTTCTACAACGCTAGCTAGCTACATTTGGGAAGTTCAAATACAGTTACAAACGCTATAAATTACTTAATAATAAACATTTTTAACCATTTGTATTGAATATCATAAAAAATCATTTGTATATCCATTAATATATTTCCTCAAACCCTGAATAAGAATATCACATTCCGTACAGTTATGTTTTGACAAGAGCCTCTCGGGAGATTAAAATTTTTATTGTGATCAATAAGGCTCTCTCTCTCTCTCTCTCTCTCTCATATAACCCACACCCGAGGCCTCTCAGTTATAAAGCGATAAACCTTTATCATTAGACCAAAGGGGCTATATTTATTGTTAGTAGGTAGTTTAATTTACCTAATAAGTAGGTGAATTACAAATTTAACAACCCCCAAAAAATTGCGCGCGTACATGAACAGTCCGTATGGCATAAACTGTTCATGTTTTGTGCCTTTTGTAGCTTTTATTTAGATGTGCATTTATAGAAGCTTCGACTTTTACATGTGTGCTGCCCTTACGTAGTTACCTCGCCTCCCCTAAACGCCGTCAGAAACAATTTAGTACCTACTAGAAGTGCGTATAACAACTGCTCCCGTGTTAAATGCTCCAATCCTCCTCCGACCCATATATTTTATCTAAGAACCATCTTTGTCACTTCAGCTGTCGAATAAAACCGTATCATAATTGGTCCATCTGTTCTGTTTATCCGCTACGTAGCAACAAAGTTGTACACAGATATACGCGTCAAACTTATAAACACTGCTCTTTTTAGGCAAGTGTTAACAAACATACAAAAATTATACAAAACAACAAGACAATTTATTTTTAATCACAAGTGTCTGAATACATAATAAAAATATATATATAACTAGCTGCCCCAGCGAACTTCGTATCGCGTATTTACTTATAAAAAATTAAGGGTGAACAACCCTCATCACTTAGGGGCATGAAAAATGGATAGTAGCCGATTCTCAGACCTACTGAATACGCATATAAAATTTGGTAAAAATCGGTAAAGCCGTTACGGAGGAGTACGGTAACAAACATTGTGACATGGAAATTTTATATTATAGACTAGCTGCCCCAGCGGACTTCGTACCGCGCAAAATTGTGAATCTAAACCATTCCCAGATCCCCTTGAACACACACAAAAAATTTCATCAAAATCGGTCCAGTCGTTTAGGAGGAGTTCAGTCACATACACACGCACACAAGAAATATATATATTAAGATATGCCGCAAACATCACATATCGATAGGTTTGTTAGGCTTTCCGTTTCACAATAAACGAGGAGGTAAATGGAAAAATACTGGCAGTAGGAGGTACCACTTACTCTTGATTTATTTTTGGCATCTATATAAAATATCATTTCTGATAATGAGGTACTTTAATATGTAATGAGATTAATAAAATAGGCTGTACGTTATATTTTCCTGGATTCTTATATTTGGGAGAAATGTTTTTATAAAAAATAGTATTTGTTTTCTTGGAAGGTTGGTTTTCCTTGAGAGAGAAATTAATTTGAGCGATTCTTCGAATCAGGTGATCATAACAGTTTATTAATTAAGCTGTATTTTGTGAGGCTGTTTTCTAATTTTCTGTTAATACTACGCCACAATTTGCACAAAAAAGTTTTTAAATAACAACATGTTCGTAGAGATTTGTAAACTGTTAGGTACTATAATTTACTTACATTATTAAAGCAAGAGAGCAGCGGTGGCTCAGCGGTATCGACCTTTAAAATATAAGGTCGCGGGATGATCCCCCGGTCGTGCACGTTTGTGTGAATTGTTTCATTACCGCTTCTCAAAATTGCTAAAGGAAAACACCGAGAGGAAACCGGCATAGCTAAGAACTAATCATTCGAGTACAAGTGACATCCACGGAGTATAATCACACATTGAAATAAAAATACTTCATAACGGATTTTATCGCGGTTTAATTTAGTTTTTTATATCGCGACGACGACGTTTTAAAGACTTTTCAGACTCCATAGTCTCTGGTGGACTGAGGTATTTGGCGTCTAAACTTATAAATCACAATTATTACTGACCACCAACAAAACATCATAAATTATTATTTAAGTTACGTTCCGATTTAAGCAAACTGAGCTCACAGTATCTTGAATTCAGAGTAGATTTTACTTGGGTTCCCGTTACAAAGTACATTCAAAGCATGTAATTATGTTCATATTGAAAAAATACTTAAAATGAGTACTGTTAACAAAAAGAAATAATGCTTAGTTCATCACAAGTCACAAAGAAGTTAGACATTTTTAAATCATAATAATAATAATGAATACTTCGCAAGAAAACATAGATTATATATTGGACATAAAGAGGCTGGCGGCTACAGTTTGTTAGTGACTGGACGCACTGACGCAAAAAAAAAAAACAAGAGTTTGTGCGATTAGCCGTCCGCGGTTAACCGCTAGTGTTAGTGCTATAGCGATACGCGTAGTTCTCGTATATTTGTAAGGCCAAGTTATGTGCGATATACAATTACTAGGTTGTGTATGTAGCCTCGTAAGTTTCATATTCCAAGCGAAACTGATGCCAAGACCTACGCCGTGCTTTATTGATTTCATACCAGATTTTCTCCACTATGTATTTCTAAGAGAGAACACTAGAAAGCATTTTGTTAATTATTTAGCAATCTTAATCCTTACTTATATTATAAATGAGAGAGTAACTGTCTGTCGCGCTTTCACGCCTAAACCACTAAACACATTTGGATGAAATTTGGTATAGAGATAGTTTGAGACCCCAGGAAGGACATAGGATAGCTTTTATCCGACAGCTCAAAAGAGGATAATGGTTCATTGCGATAACCGCGGCCAGAAAGCTAGTATATTATAGGCACGTTTTGTTTGATACAAAAATAATATTTTTAAGAGGTACAATAATTATGACTTCATTTATTTACAACATATAGATATCGATTGGCATGAAGATTGACCTTACTTACTGAATAACAATCTCGATATTAACCTAAATAAACACTAAACTAACTACTGGCTAACTTAAACTAAAGCGTCAAAATTTCTTCGCATCGTTATCTTCCAGTGGCGTAGCGTGCCTTGTCGGGGCCCCATATAAAAAAATTTTTGGAGGCCCTTATACCTATGGAGGTAAAGATTTTTCACAAAAGAAAAAAAATATTGTGAGAAGAAATATTTATTTATCACATAATTTACCCATTTTACAAATAAAAAAGGAATTGTTTTATAGAATTTTGTCATTTGTAAAATAAAATAAATTAGAAAGTTTTTTTTCTTTTTCCTTACACACTTTGGGGGCCCCCGTGGCCCGGGGCCCCGTATAATTGATACGGCAAATACGGCGGTAGCTACGCCCCTGTTATCTTCTGGAACGTACCCAGAAAGCTAGTAGCATTGCCGTGTTGGATTGCAATGCCGATCCATTGCCCGAGATACAAAAACGTAGTTGCAGGTTCACTTATCAAGGAGTTGTTTAAACGTCTAGTTGACAACGCACGTGGTTGGTAGAATTATGAAGGAAGTATGTAAGGAATACTCCCTGGAACTACTCACCCCAACATAAAATTACTTAATACAAACAAAACCTTACCTACTTAAATGCTAAAGGTTATTTCAACTTGACGATACGACACCGTGACGAGATTATATTGATCCCAAAGCGTAGCAAGGGTAAGTAATACACAAGATACGACTACAATGAAATAGGTAACTGCGTCATAGCAAATTAAGCACGTTACGAATAAGGGCGTCTGTCCGCCTACACAGATTTATAAATAAATACCGATAGGGGGAAAACAACAGATTATAATGAATAGGTACCTTAATATGACGTGTATTGGACCAACAAGAATATTAACAATAATATATAATCTGGGACATTAACACACACGATCATGTGATTCTAAACTAAGCAGAGCTTGTGTTATGGAAACTAGATAACTATATACTACCTTTCTTCTGTAAACACGGATAATTACACCCAAACTCAAGAAAAACAGACATGTTCCTCAGACAAATGTTTGTCTTGGGTGGGAAACGAACCCACGACTTGCGTTGTGAAAAGCTAGTATCTTAGCGACACGCCACCGGCCCGTTAAACAACGTCATAATATCGCCATTACTATGTAGTAATGAGTGTGTTTTATAGTAAACCGTTACTTGAGTAGGTACTTGTTATAATTAACTCATCGGGGCTGAGTCGCCTTCATCCGAAGTAATGCAAATAAGGTGACAATAACTAGTGGTAAGCCTCGGTCGTGGCTAGTGACCACCAACCAGACAAACAAGAGCGAATCGTTATACTGGGTAAGCGCCTTCCATCGTAGACAATATGATTAGTTAACATCAGGCTTATTGTGGTCGAAGGCCAGTCTGTTAGATTAAAAAAAACTAGTGCAGTAGTAAGTACGTCTAGTAGCTACTTTTGTTACATAATTATTATTAAGGTTCGTCAGAATAGTTTAAACCGTCTTATTGTAAAAGACAAATGACCGTTCACACGAGAACAAAAGCCGGGATAGGACAATAAGATAGGACAGCAAGCCACTAGAATGTACACTGCATTGGATTGTCCTCAAGACAGCCCTCCGTGTCCCCCAATACATTATGATTTTTCCATATTTTTGTTTTCCTTTTTTGCTGCCCTGCCCCGGCTATTGTCCTAGTGTATGGTCCATACCAAAAGTCCACACATGCATCGTCTCAAATCTATACTAATATTATCTAATATTCTCGTGTCACAGTTTTCGTTGCCATACTCCTCCGAAACGGCTTGACCGATTCTTATGAAATTTTTTATGCATATTCAGTAGGTCTGAGAATCGGCTACTGTCTATTTTTCATATAATCTGTGATTTTTTTTTTAATAATTACACGAAGTTCGCTGGGGCAGCTAGAAATATTATAAAATACATAAAATATTATAAATGCGAATGTAAGTTTGTTTGTTACGCTTTCACGCAAAAACTACTGAACTGATGAAATTGGGTAAGGAGGTAGTTTGAGACCCGAGAAAGGACATAGGATAGTTTTTATCCGACTGCGCAAAAAGAAGGTAATGTTTTGGCGCGATAACCGACACACACGCGGGCGAAGCCACGGGCGGAAAGCTAGTATTTGCATAAAGATATCTAATAGTATCTGTTGGCTTTAGGTAGATAACCCGCAAAACCAAAACCTCAACCTGTATTACGTAGAAATACTTTCCCCCTTCATTGTTCCAACTCGTTGTAAAGTTGGTGTAATCAAACTTTAACTACACATTGTTTCCGTTAAGCGATACCTTCAAACTTTTTATGTCCCTCTATGAACATATCAACCCGTTCAAATTGGCCCTACGAATAGCAATAATATAATTTTATTCTTGGTTATCAGTTCTGTTTAGCTCTGGCTTCCTTACCACGGGGCTACGACTCTAGCACTTGAGACATTTCTCTAACTCGATAACGTCGAAAAAAAATTGCGAATGTCGATTGAAAGCTAATGAAATCGACATAATATAACATCGATTGCTATATATATTACTCGTTGGAAGTCGTAAGTGGTAGACTTGTCACTATAATAATGTGATATTCTGAGAAAACGAAAATTAGTTTTCAATAGACATTTTTTAAATCTTAGGTAGAGTTCGAGATAAATGTGAACGCGAGCATCAGGATTCAGAACCGTAGTCGTTGCACAAGCTCTGAAGAATCGTAGGCTATTTAATGTGTGAAATAATTTGATATCTACACATCACGCTATACATTTCCAGTATAAGCTGGTCTCGCATTGTTTAAGATTTCCGTACAACAAAAGGTCAGGTTATATTGGTTTAGTATAGCTTGAAGTATGCCGTGTTTCCTAATAAAATGGTGTCCGTCAGTCATCATCATCATCACTTCAAACCTTTTTAGTGTCACTGCTGAGCACGGGTCTTCTCATAAATAACTATCTTCCGAGTTGAGAGAGTTAAGGCCACACACGCTGGCCGGTTGGTGGATGTCACATGTCCATCAGTTCTTAGACTGAGCATCGATCGGGACCGCATCAATGTCAGTTGTTAGGATACCAAGGAGGCTGGCAGCATTGCCAAGGAGGCTGACAGCGTTGCCACGTTGAATAGCAACGCGTAATTTTTTTTCTAAGCTACGCCAGCTTGTTGCGGTGTTGTATATACCAAGCATTTTGATAGAAGAGTTTTCTATAGCAAATTATCAATAATTAAGTCAATTTGGTATAATTGTACATGTTTTACCAATAAAATCTTTTCTTTGAATAATGGATATTGAATCACCTTCCCCAACACTAAAACAATAGCTTAGAAGAACAATTCTTAGAAGAGATGAATTACTTTTAAATCCATGTCCAGTGAACAAACACATATCTCTATCCATATCTATATTCGTGAATCAGATGTAAGCAAATTAACTTATTAAACAAAATTTCTAGTAAAATGCTGATTCAATAGGAAAAGAACACACTGACTTGGTATTTGATATCCCAAATGTTTAGATACTGGTTTTTGAAAGTCCCCATTTGTTGTATATATTTTTATCGAACTATGTGTTTGAATACTACACCATCAATTGTAAGTGCAGTCTATCCCTATCTACTCATCCCTAAGTGATAGGGATAAACAGTATGTTGAACATGTTTTTAATTGTTTTCTAGTGAATGTTTCACTAGTGGAAACTGGTCTGTGTCTTAATGTGATCATACAAAAATTTGTAAATATACAATCAATAAAGCAACCAAAGTGATCTATGTATTCTGATAAGTGTTTGTACCAAAATAAAATAAGGCATTGATAATCTCTATGGCCGAGCAGTGTAACCTGTACGATTTGGCTATACTGTGCCTGGGAGGTTTCGAATTGATTCCTACTGAAGAGAATATTTGAGTAATAACAAAGATTTGTTTAAGTGTCTGGATAGATGAGGGACCGCCCTCGGTGCCTCGGAGAGCACGTTTAGCCATCAAACACAACTGGGTATCATTTAAAACATCTATGACAATTGTTACAGGTAGTCGCAAGCCTAAAGTATTTTGATATCTGTTCTAACCATCTCGGCTACTGGTTCTTTACTAGTTTCAAGTTCTGATAGCAGTCAGTCATTTAATTTTGGCAGCTAACAGTTAGTCTGGGAGCCAACCCTTATAGAAATGGGAAAAGGCAAGGGAAATGATGCTCGATAAAAGCATATTGAATTAGAAGCTTAGAAGTATTCGTTACATTACATTTTTTTTAATTGCATGACGTTAGTTTTTAAGGACAAATTGTAAACAACACTCTGGTGTCGTCCAATGGTGTTGATAGTCATTGAAAATACATGTTAAGAATGAGCAAAAGTGCTCTTGATATGACAATGATCAACATTTTTTTTTTCTTTTGTGAGCTCTTGTCGGGTCAAGTGCATCCTCCAGCGAGGATAGCTACTCCTAGTATACTAATATATTTAGCTATTACTATATTATGTCATTTCTTTTAAGACGTTTTTGGTAGCTGCGCTTGATTAGACTCGCCGCAAGTAGATTTGGATGATTTTTCAGCCGCTTTTGGTATTTTTTAGTTGAGGCCTGAATTTCTTCTTTTATAGTTGTCATATTTAGGTTTGCGTGGATTTCTGAGTTAGTAATAAACCACGGACCATGCGCTATTGTTCTTAATATGATCAACATGACACAAAAAAGGTACCATACAGTCTGTCACAGGAATGTAAGTCGACAAATTTTCTAAATCAACCTATGTTAAAGTAATAAGAAAGCATGACTGTTCACTATATTTGTTGCAATATCAAAGTTAGTATAAATACTTTTATGTCTGTATGTATTTAAATCTAAAGGTTCTAAAATATTTCTATGCAGTCTGTAAGATAGCATTCCTAATGAAAATGTTTTAGTTATGAGCAGTGTGAATGAGCAATAAATGTAATGAATTGCAATAGTTATTTACTTAGTAATAATAAGTTAAAGTAGACGTAGGTATATCAATGATATCAAAAATTATAAACATTGATAAATACTATGATACTAGCCATAGTTTTTGTACCCTATATATTATGTTATATATTAATAAAAAGGCAGATCAGGATCCTTAATTATAATAGCAATAGTCGCAATTAATATTGTATAAAATAGACCACAGTAATAATTATAAATAATAAAACAATATATTGATGTTTGCCGGCATTTTTTGTTTGTAAACAAATAACATATGGCCGGCCTAATGAGTTTTGTAATAACCCTGAACATGGCATATTACAGACTAAAAAATACGAAAATTTCAGTGAAATCCGTGCATTTGCTGCCAAGATATCCTGGAATAAGTTTTATAGAGCATCAACGCACAAAATCACCATGTGCTCGATGTCGCGCCAAAACTTGACATTAACTTACAACAAAGTTTAACAGAGCCACTTTGCAGGCAGAAGCGTATATCAGTAAACACCTAAATCAAGAGACTTGCATGTGGGTAGGACCTAGATATCAGTAATTATTCAAAAATATTTAATTTCATGAAAATAATTACGCCCCTAGCGGTGAGAATACGAAACATAAACGTAATGGCCGACACACAGTAGTTTGTGATGACTTAACACCTAAATGCGCAAAATACTTACGCTTTCCTCCTCTTTTTCCATTCCAGAAGGCATTTGAGGTACTGCACGGTTAATCGCCGAGTAGTCCGGTAAATCCGGAAGCTCCTCGGCGAGATATATAGGCATTGGTTTCGACGCATCCAGGGCCCTCGCCCTAAACGAGAGCTTCGACATTTTGTTGACAGAACAAAACACGCTAGCGTCGACACAAAAATGCACTTATAAAACACTTTATAGCTCCACTAGGAGGTCCCAAAGGACCTTAAACTAAACTTTGCACACTCTAGTTCGTTCCCATGATTAATTTTTGCACACACTCAGTCACAATTAATGAAAAACAATAACGAAACTTTACATATTGAGCGTACTTTACAGAAAGCCATCATGGCGGCTTTCCGTTTGGCGGACGACCATGACCAACTTCCACCTTGTGCGACGTGCGCGGGAAGGAAACACGCGGGAGTAATTACGTCATTTTATTACTTATAAATTTATCGTTTAAATTTTTAAAGGAACCATGTAAAAATTATTATGATATAAAATTAAAATATTAAATTAAAACATAAAAATAATAAATGGAATTTATAAAGCCAATAATAATTAAAGAGTATTTAAATGACATTACGAAAATGGTTGACAGACCATAGACATAAAGTCTATGAATGTCGTTCCGTTGTACGCATTCTTCATAGCAGCAACCGCTTTCCTGGATTGGCTGACGCGGTTTTTTAGTGTTTCAGATAAAAAATTATTTTACCTAACTTTTTACCCAGGATAAGTTTCCCTAACTTTGTTATTGGCAAATGGTCTACAACCGAGCCATTAAAAAAAAAAAAAAAAACCACTTTCCTGAAAAATTGTTAAATAAAATAATTAAAACTACAGTTATGCATGTAATAGGAAATATTAATTGAGCTTAATTCTCGAGTTTATGTAGAAAAGGAAATAATTTTGATAAGGTCTATCAGCCTAAATTTGATAACGCGTGAAGAATGTAGTCAAAGAGCAAACGCTTACGCTAAAATGTAGTGATCACTTAATAAACTCTTTGCCTGGGTCTAGGAGGTTTCCTCCTGGAGCTAGGCTGGCAATAACGTCGCCATGCGCCAGCCCAATCACGCAAAAAATAAGCGCAGTTACACGACATCGAGTGGCGGAAAACAGCCCGCTTCAATTAACTAACTAACTACTCTTAGCCTGAAAATTTAAGTAGGTTCACTATAGGCCCATTTTATTGGTCACATCACATCAAATCACTCTTTGCTAACCATAAAAAAAAACGTCACGGCCAGGAACCACAGACTACTAAGAGAACCTAGCCAGGAACTTACAAGAAATAGCGCAGAGTCGACCGGTGCTTTTAGCAATTTTGTCATTGATTGCGCATTTGTTTTGGGAGTGTATAATAACAAGTTAATGCAAACGAGCAATGAACTGCAAAATAGCAGGTCTCGCCGACGTGTTTTGTGGCCGTACCGTGATACCCTGGGAGAGTTGTGGGGAAATTATGTATGTATGATTGTTACTTTACCAACCAACAAAACAAACACATAAGGGGTGGTAATTGATGGCTGCTCTTCCGATTAAATGGATATTAATACGATGTTCCTCTGGGTTTGGTGCTCTCTCAGACTCTTTTTCTGCTGCATATTAACGATGCTTAAACTCGGTACTTTTGGGTATGCAGAAGACAGCACAGTTGTAGAGAGCTATATGTGCAGTCCCCCGTGCCAATGTGGTTGAGATTTAGTCCTATAGAGGAGGCCATGGTTGAGCGTTTAAACTTATCTCTCAAGTCTGCCTTTGACTGAGGTGACGCCAATAAAGTTCAATGCTGCTTAAACACGAGCGTGCCTATTTTCCGCTAAAAAGACGTCATTTCATTTGGCTCCTACTTTTCGAAGTGTGTCCTTGCCGATTACAGAACACATTGGGCTTTTTGGCGTCAATATGACTTCGACCCTAAATTTTCCAAGGCTCAAGTAGCAGTCAAAAAGCTAGGTGTATCCTCGCGAAGGTGTGTAGGTACTTTACGTCTAAACATGCACGAGCTTTAACAAGTATAACTTCGATCATGTATGGAGTAGGTACTGCTCATATCTTTCGGATGGGTCATCTAAATTCGAGGCATTGGACAATAGTTAGTAGTACAATAGACATTGAAAAGCGAGCCTAGAGGTCTATAGGCAACGAATCCCTCGTCAAGGCTAAATTACAAAGCCTTTTAACGGATACACTTCGGTGTGTGTGATGGATGGAATTGCATATTGCATCTTATTCCCCCATTTCCGTTCTTTCAGCGGGCCAGTAGAGAGGTACGGCTATGTGCATCCGATATAAAAATATGGTGGAAATTCCACGAGTAGGTATCCCCAAAGCGCTTTGCTCCCACTTTTATAGTGTGAACTGCCAAGTTGTGGAATTCGCTGCCGGCATTTATGTTTCTCGATAGCGGTAATCTGCATATCTTCAAGTAACGAGTGAATCGGTATTTACTGGGTAACCGCGTTCTATTGAAGCATATATAATTACTTAACAATTTATCAAAAAAGGATTAGCCATCAGTACGCGCTCGCCTTTGTCGAGGTTTATAAAAACTACTTTCTACGATTGTTCGCCATTTCGCATTCATATCCATTGCTCGGTGCTTACGAAAAATGGTTGGTTGTGCGGTGTTTTGTTGCAAGAGACAATCGGAAAATTCAAATTTCAAAGAAGGCGTTTCTTAGCACAGGTAAGCAATTAACTACACATATACCTAAGGTAGGTACTAGCTTTCCGACAGCGGCTTCGCCCGCGTGTATGTCGGTTATCGCGCCAAAACATTACTTTCTTTTTGCGCAGTCGGATAAAAACTATCCTATGTCCTTTCTCGGGTCTCAAACTACCTCCATACCCAATTTCATCAGACATAGTTACTTTCGCATTTATAATATTAGTAGGGAAGTAGGGATTAATTTCACCGCAAAACACATTTCGTTACTAAAACCTTACGACAGGAAATAACGATATCTACTTATTTATTGGTACTTACTACCTCGTCTCCCCCAAAAACAAGCAAAAGTTTTGTATATGAAGTTGCGAAATGTTTGCTCCCGGCTAATATAAATGCTCTAAGATTGACGGCGACGGCCATTGTTTTGATTAATTGTATGTAAGGATGCAAACGATATATAATATTTTCTCAGACATCGATATATCAGTCATAAACATCGATGTTTCACTCTTAAAAATATCGATGTTTTTATGAGCGAAGCTGCATCCCTAGTCCCTATTCATACTGCCGCACGCAGAGCGTCGCGCGTCGTGACGTAACGTAACGCGCCATCTTTCATAAAATATATTTATTTATATTCATCATAAGTAATCATAACCATTTTTATGTGTGCGACGCTATATGCGGACGTGTACCGATGAGCATCTCATATTTCTGCATCTATTTTTCCATTCCATATGAATTTACGAAACGTCATGCGTCACGACGTTTTAGCCTTTTTTTTATTTTTTTACTACAGCTAACAATTACATATTATTATATCTTGTGATGGACGCAAGATTGGTAAAAAAAAACTCAAATTAAGCAGCATGTATTTTTATTCATAATTTAAACATATAAAACGGTTGTGTACAATAAATATAAGACTTAAAATTTAGTAAATTCGCTTAACAATAGGTTTATTATGTCTATATTTTTTACAGTTCAATCCAGACCCAAATTCAGAACTATAACATAATGACTTCATTATAAATTTAACAGAATTCATTATAAACATGGCAACGTAAAAAATCACGAAAAAAAATTTAATTTTACATCGAGGCTTTAGAATCTGAGCCTTAAGTTTTACGGCGAAATTCGGAACTTTTATTACGATGTTATATAATTTATAGTTTTTACGTTGAGAATGTTAAATATCCTGCTATTTCTGACATAATCCTATGTGTTTGCTAGTCGCGTTGGGTGTAATAAGTTAAGATTTCATTGCCATCCTCTTATTTCGTGCATAAAAAACGCCGTATAAAGGAGTAAGAAGTGACGCAGATAATTTACCCAAGTTTGAATTTAAATGTTGCCATGCAAAAAACAAACTTACTTAAAATAAAGTAGGTTTGTACAAATAAATGATAAAAATAAACTACATAAACTAATCGCACTTATCTATTAACTTCTTAGGAAGTACATAATTACATGTAGCTCTATCTAAGCATTGAGGATACATTTTTGACCAGTTGACAAAAAAGATTTTTATTACCAATGTTGCAACTTACAAAATACTTAAATAAAGCTACTCAACACTTTTAACGTTAAAGGCAGTTTTAAATTACAAAATTAACGAGCAGAATGTTAACAAATTTTAACAATGCTTCTTTCGTCAGATATCCACATTAAGATTTTTAGGAGTTTTGTATTAGAAGTAGTATATAATAAAAAAAAAAATATGGGGTTATTTAATTGATTTATTACAGTTTTATACAAAACATATCAGACAAATTGTAAAATGTCTAGACAGATTGTTAAATAATTGAAAATTTAATGTAATTTTGCGATGATAAGGCCAATATAATATTTTATTTAGATGTATTTAAGTTAAAAATTGATGGGGTTACTTAACTGTTTTATTACCGTTTTATATTTAATACATCAGACAAATTATAAAGTGTCTAGGCAGATTGTTAAATAATTGAATATGTAATGTAATTTTTGCGTTGATAAGGCCAATATAATATTTTATTTAGATGTATTTAAGCTGATAATTGATGGGGTTACTTAACTGTTTTATTACCGTTTTATATTTAATATATCAGACAAATTATAAAATGTCTAGGCAGATTGTTAAATAATTGAATATGTAATATAATTTTTGCGTTGATAAGGCCAATATAATATTTTATTTAGATGCAAGAGTGCCATTAAAATTTGTGTGGAAAAAATATCAACAATAAATATATTTATTTCATAATTCGGTTGTTTAGTTTAGTTTGTTTAGGATTATGTAAATAAAGTTCTATGTAAAGACTAATAGATGTAGCCTTTAGTGCGCGCGCACATAATGGGCAAGACTCAATAAACCATGTTCTCTTTCTACTCAACCCTTTAGTACAGAGGAACAGTTTTGCAACATGCCTTTTCACTAAGCCCACTGTTAAATTATTTTACTGAGTAACAGTGAAATAATTTAACAGTAGGTTTTTACGTTAAAAGTGAGGTTATATAACACCTAAAGCGAGAGGGTGACGGGTAAAACTCGATAAAGAATAGAAAACTCACAGTAGACCCTGAATAAGAGCTTGAACGGTTGACCAGATGCGACCAGCCGCATCATTCAATTGAGTTGGCCGCATGTCAGTTCATTGAGATCTTGCGGTTTCATATGAAAATTGAAGGATCAGGCTCTTACGCTCACTCCTGTATTACCCGAAAATGTCGGCAGAGGTGAATATCACCTACATTTCGCCAGCGTAAAGTCGCAAACGTAATACAGGGCGAGCCTATACCTGCTTGCATATATTGCATCGATTTGCTGCTATAAGATTTTTGGTAGTATAATCTAATAAATATATTGATCCAGTGTTATTGCTAGATAGTGCAGATTATTATGACTCTCTAAAACACAGTTTAAAACTAGACTAGGTTTAGGTTCCGTTACCACTTTCTAATATCGTTCTGTTGTTTAAATTTTTTGTTAACTTATTATGAAAATATATGCCCAACCCTGTTATACATATCTGAAAGTGACTAAGGTAAATATCACCCACATCACACTGGCTATGTTTGGATAGGAAACTCAGCACTAAAATTGGACCTAGTCTACTTTTAAAAGAAATGTTATAGAAAAAGGGTATATTTTTATTTATTTTTTAACACATTATATTACAATTAATTTACTCTACCATATTTACAAATCAAATGCGACAAAACATTGTACAAAATATTGTTAAAATAATATTAATTGAAGGGAATGTAAAAAATCGTACTTCATAATTTCAATGACAGATTTAAAAAATACAATATAATGTGATAAACAAAAAACGATTTTTAAATTATTGCTCTGATTTTATTGCTGTTAGTTTCATTAAAAATAGATGAATATAATAAAAAAAACAATACGATTTTATTATTCCATAATAACTGAGTATCATAATTCATTAATAATTACATACATACCGATTTATTACACAATAGGATAACGATCTAAAAACTTGTAAAATAATATAATCTTAAGTATAGATGGGCACACTTTTTTTTTCATGAAAGACCTTAGCAATCAGTCTCATGTTGAACATGTTTAGTTGTGCAACGCAAACGCACAGTTAGAACGACTGTCAAATAAATACTTGACAACTGCCATGACAGCTTTAGGCGCGCGATAAATACAAGAGGCAAAGCGCGGGCAAGGTGCAGGGCCGGCGCCCGCGCAACTGAAAACAGACGCAGACGAACACAGGAGATGCATTTGGGTCATTCTTGTTTGATTTTATCACGACAGGCACGTCGAGTGCGAAGTAGCGGCGCCAGCGCACCATACCCTCTCAGTATGTCTCATACCCCACCGCTTTTATACATTCTTTACGAAATATAAAAAAGTGGCGAAGCACCCGCGCCTTGCCTCCTCTTGTATTTGTCTCGCGTCTTCTGAGAGGCAAATTATATCCAGAAGTGGACTAAATAGGCCGATAGTGAGCAATCTATCATACAAGGCTAGGGTTTTATAATACACATGCCTAAATTATATAAAAAAACAACATTTCATTCATTTTATAAAAAGACTAGGCATTACATAAAGAGACTAATTAGAAAAGTTAACAATATTAAAAGGATTTTGGAATATCCTTAAAGTTAACTTTACTAAGTTACGAAGTTGCGGAAATCCAGTCATTTTATAAATTGACTAGTCGGATTATAAAATGGCGGCTCATTATTATTTTACAAGTTTATTAGATATTTGTATAGTCTTAATAAATGATGGTAGCTGGGTAATCAGCTTTCATCATTTATTGAGTCCTCCGACCGTTGTGAGCTCATGCAATCACCTTTTGGCGCCACTTTTGACGGTTTAGCTGTTTTCCCAACGAAGATTTCTACCTCCTGAAATATAAACGTCATATTATTAAAAGCAACGGCTTATAAGCGCAAAGATCTTCTCTCTATTATCTTAAGAGTTGAGAAACATTAGTACAAATTTTATCTAACTATTTACACCACGTATTATGTGAGCTGGTCCCGAGACATGTCTCTTCCCTTATGATGTTGTCCTTTATCCATATTATCACCCGCAGGTGTAGGCAGAGGTGTATATCGCCAACATTTCGCTATCTATGCTTTAGTCCCATACATACTCCACGTATATTACAAAAGTTGTCACTACACTAATTACTCTCCGTTTGTACGATGCTTGCTTTTTCATGCCGCAGGTCGTGGATTCGATTCCCACCCGAGACAGACATTAGTGTGCATGAATATGTCTGTTTGTCTTGAGTCTGGGTGTAATTATCTATTACTAATTATGTATTTACAAAAGGAAAGCAGCTTTTAACACAAAGCTTTGCTTAGCTCGGGATCAGATGACCAGGTGTGACAATGTTCTAGTATGAACTCACCTGGCTGCCTTCAATACCCATGTCGGTATGAGATTCACAACTGGTGCCAGGGATTGCAGACCTAGCCGCTAGCTGGCGCTCGCGGGCTACCCGTCTGTAAGTAAACGAAAGGTATTTATTTAAATATATTATTATATGGTTGTTTGTGATGATAGTAAAAAGTAATACAACAATGGCGCGTGCGCATGCGGTGCAAAAATTGACAATTTAAAAAAAAATGTAGTCCGAATTTAGCGGCGAGTGGTTCCCACCACTCTCGTGAAGTCGGTGGCGAGCGTAAACAATAGTTCTACAGAAAAATTATCAAACAACTACGTAGGCGTGAATTATCGGGTAAGAAGACGGTATTCTAATAAAATAACTACAGCAAATATCACTTCACCCCAATCTCTCGATAGCACAATCATTAATTCTACCAGATAATTACAGATCGCAAATATTACATTGGATTAATGCGTAACGTCCACCGAGCACGTGGTTGCATGCGCACTTCCCGACGATGCAACCGTCCAACACAAATTGTCAGCCCTTCTAAGACGGCCGCTTCACCCGTGCTCGGTGTTCATTCGTTCGTTCATATTAACATTTTCGAGTGACAGTTAACTTCAAAGACGGACGCGATGACAGTATAAAATGACAGCTGATGCATTGAGAAGTAGATGTGCCAACAAACATTTTAACCAATGCGTCATTTTTTATTTAGTAACTCTGTATCAGTAATATAACACATTTAATATGACAATTTCAATATAACAAATTTTCTATTTGACATAAAATCGGTAAAATCTATTCGTAATAATATCGATAAGAGTGTGCAGTGTAAAACTAGCGGTCAGTGACCCTAGCCAGCGTACAGCTGATACGGCAGCGCGGTGACAGTATGATCAGTATCAATAGTAAACATCTTTAATTAGTAATTACTTCCTTTTTCGTACTAAGGCGAAGAAAGAGGGAGAAGACATAATAGAATATATAATTAATATAACATTTTTAAGTTTATTTTCACGAAGTTTATGGACTATTTTTTTTTCTTTAAAATAAATGAAATAATGAACTGCCTAAGGCTTCGAAAGTTCCAGCTACCGTTAAGAACTAAACATTTTCGACGGAATTAATTACTAGTTTACACAATTCGATAATGTATATCACAGCAATCAATGTGAGCAAGTTGAAGTGGCAGTCACCCACCACAGCCTACCACTTCAAGCTTGGTGACTATTATCTGGTGATTCACCACCAGAAAATCGCTACACGGTCAAGCGGCCTTGCTGTGTTCCAATGTGATGTCTGGTGACACCATTTAAGAGGGTGGGTCATAATTGTAGCTGCTTTATGGTTTCTGCTTTCTAACCATATGGAGTCTCATTTTACTGCCACCTTCTCTCTAGACATCATTCGTAATCACGAGTGAATCGATATCCGCAGGCGCGTTCCTTCGTAGAATACATCATTGATTAACATCAGGCAAGTTGTAGTCAAGCGTAAGCCTTGCAGAATAAAAAAAGTATAGTACACAGCGATCAAAGTGAGCAAGTTGAAGTGGCAGCTAACCACCACAGGCTGTCATTCATTTCATTCATACATTCATTCACTGCCACCTTCTCATTACAAATCATTCGTAATCACGAGTGAATCGGTATACTGGGCAGGCGCGTTCCTTCGTAGACTACTTCATTGCTTAACACGAATTTGTAGTCACGTGCAAGCCTATTTCAGAATAAAAACCCGTCACAGAAGGGTAAGTCTTAATCAGGCGCGCACGCATACACACCTTCTATGTTCCAGCATAGCTTTCCTATCAGCTTCCCGCTTCTCCGCAGCTAGTCTTGCCTTCTCATTCTTCACTTGGGGAGTAGCACGGACCCGGCGAGGAGTTGATGCGATGGGAGTGGACGGGAGTTTCTTCGCTGGAGTCGCTATCTGAAATTAAAGTGTCCACATTAAAGTGACAACGTTTTTGCGTTCCATTTCTAATAGGGATGAAGACATTTTTTTCTATTGTCTAATATAAATTTAAAATATTTGACACGTATTTTTTGTGTGACCCTAAAGATACGTTTTTTTTATTCTGTAATTGGCTTGCGCTTGACCGCAACTTGACTATTGTTAAGCAATGATGCAAATACGATGAAACGCGATTACCCAGTAAATACAGATTCACTAGTGATTTGAAGACAAAAAATTAAAAAAAAATTGTTACTTTTAAGTAAAATTATTATTAACACAAAATGTTGACTTATTGCAAGGAAAATATTATAAATATGATATTTGGAAGTATACTCTTTCAAACAGAAAAAGAATATTCGAAATCGGGCCACAACTGACGGAGCAAAAGGTGAACATACAAAAAAAAACTTACAACCCCACACATCGAACTGTCATATTCTTAAAACTACTTACTAGCGGTTTATTCAATTGCGGTTTATTTTAGATTTTTATATCCCGACGTTTCAAAGTGTTTTCAGACTACATGTACACAGGTGGACGTCGTATTTGAGGTCCAAATTTATTAATTCACAGTTATTACTGACTACAAACATTTTATTATTTAAGTTGCGTTCCGATTTAAGCAAACTGAGCTCACAGTGTCTTGAATTGTGAGTTAATTTTGCTTGGGTTTTGGTATAAGTAAATTAGCACCGAGTCCCAAGCAGGTGGTATATTCCAAACATTTTCTCTCTTGAAATTAGAATGTTTTTTAATTTCAATAGCCTCGCGGTTTTATCAAATCTCAGGCAATGGTTGAAGCCTCTCAAACTCACCTCCTGCCAGTTATTAGCCTTGAGTTCAGCTATTTGACGGTACAGCGCGTCCACATTGGTGACCTGGAGACAGACCATGTCCCAGAACCCTTGGAGATCCTCAACAGTGGTGGGGAAGGGCTCATCGAGCCGCTCGTTGATATTATTATAGCAGAGCCCTGGAATATTATAAACAAATTAATATACCCTGTTTTCGGCCTCTATAGTCAAGCGCCGTAAGCCGTCACTTTGGGCTATATTGAGTCCGGTAGGTCGTGGGTTAAATTCCCTTTGTGTAACATCAAAGATTTGTTCCAGTGTCTGGTTAGTGAAATTACTACCTTCCGTGCCTCGGAGAGCATTTCAAGCCTTCGGTCCTGTTTGTCATTGACGTTATAGGTAGTCAGAAGCCTGATATAATCTGACACCTGGTGTAACCGTCTCGCCTACTGGTTCACTATGGGTTTTGAGGTCTGATGGCAGTCGCTAGGTTAATTCTAGTAGGTAGCTGCATCAGAGTAGACTGACAGGGGAAATGAATGAGAGGTAAAAAGTAGTCTATAACCATCTTCTGGGTTCTATTTTTATACCAAAACCGATTCAACAGTTTAGGATATAAAATGTAAGACGGATAGTTTGGGCCCTAGCCCAAGTTTATTGCGAACTAGCGTTTAGCAGTTAGGGTCACTAACCACTAAGCCATCAGCCCAGTCAATATAAATTTGAATTGTGTGTACTATACCTTCAAACTGTTGCATCTTCTGCGTCGCCAGAAGTCTTGCTTTACCCGACGCTGAACGAAGGAGCCCTAACACCTCTTCGCTCACATCGTCTCGGTTCTGAAAATATTTTGAGAAATCATTATTAATAGTAGCTGAAGAGGGGATTTTGATATTTACTCCAGCACGTCAGATTAAGATAGGGGACACCTTGCGCTCTGTTGAATACCTACACCAAATCTTAGCTTCTTGTATAGGGCCGCGAGTTTACAGTAGCCAATCAAAATATTTCTAACACATATTTGTTAGGTGAACATAACATGTTGATAAGTGTATATATCAATTATCAGGCGATTTGAGCCAGGAGCAAGGAAAAGGGAGCGTTACAAATTCACGATGCTTTCAAGTCACCTGGATCCACTTTAGTTTGGTTCTGGTAAAAAAAAATTAAATATGCCAGAAAATGCACTGTAATTTTTTTAACGTTAAGTTTTAGTATCGAAACCTTAAAAAACAACTGAAAAATCTTCTGCCACAGCTAAAGTTACTACCACTTAATCTCTAAAGCCAACTAAGTGTTGATGACGCTTGAGTAACTACACATTTAGCATCTTTTGCTCCCCGCCTATAATAATTATTAGTTGAAAATTTAATCATACCCTTGACCTTATTAAGAACTCCCTATGTCACTTCCTTCTACTTTAAAAAAATCGCATCAAGATAGAACGATTCAGTTAAGTGCTACAAAGCCACGTACTGGTACCACATGTTTGCAAAATGAAATTACTTTAATCATAATAATAAATTGTCTGTCAGTGACGAAAGGTGCAAATCTGAAAAAGGGAAGCCGGAGCAAAACGAAATCTTACTCAGGAAAATGAAAATAATACCTCTTCACTGATCGTTCGTACACTTGATGCTATACTTATTTTTGTTGCTATTTAAAACTTTTAGGTGTTACATATAATACAATATTAAGTACGTGTTATTGACCATTTCCTAAAGGTAAGCCGATGGGAATCGGCTTGTATGGACTCTTCCCCACTGCTGTTTAAAGAAAAATAAAATTGAAATGAAGTCTGTGAAAACAGTTAAATATACAAAATAATGTATAATTACCATAATTTCAATGTTACATCCACAACGAAATTAATATTTAAATGCCACCTGTTCAAACATTGTGAGAATATTTTTATTACAAAAGATATAATTTTATTATTAGACTTGGAATTTTAAGTCCTGTTTCAGTGTCTGGATGTAATTTATTTATAACAATAATATGTATTTACAAAAAAAAGTTATAAGCTGTTTATTAGTTCCTAGTACCCGTAACACAAGCAAATATAATTGCTTAATTAGGGACTAGATGGCGCTGTGTGTATGTGTGAAAATGTTAACATTTCGATTATTAATTAATAATAAAATCGAGTTAAAAATCGAAGACAAAGTGTTGCATATTGCAAATCACAAACCCCTTACTACAAAAAAAAAATTAAGCTGAACATAGCTAAACAATATTGTATCTAAGTATCCCGAAATCGGCCCAACGAGTTTACGTGAATACCGTTCAACGATTTTTCAATAGAACTACTTCTCGATCGATCCTATTGACGGATGTGAATTGGAAAACAGCTTCAACGACAAAGTAGCTGCGATATTGTTACGGTTTTTGTTACGCGAATCGGGCTACGGAAAAAAACAAAATATGGATTCACCCGTACTAGTTTTCCCCTTTAGGTAGTGAGATTTGAAAAATCCTTTTTTAGTGCTCCACTGACCTCATATGGAACCTAAGTGCCTTTGGAGTCTCTAAGAGTCTAGATCCAGGGGTCAGTCAGTTTCTTCTTTTATATAATAATATTTAGAAAAAGATAATGCGATTGAAATAAGAATAGGACTGGAAATGCGCCATCTGGAGCCGTAATCGTCAACAATTTAACAATTTTCAGTACAGTGGGCAAAACCATCTGTTTGTAAAAATCATCATTATCATCATCTAGATGACTTTTCACACCCTCCTCCACCTCGTAGTGTAGAGTAGGACATGACTTGAGAAAGAGTTGCAAGACTTGCCTCTTTTAATAGAAGAAACGCATCAAAATCGGTCTACACCCTAGCCACGAAACACGGCGTCGGGCGGCGCGGCTGACGATTATGTAGTTCATTGCCCACTCGCGTTCACTTGTCTTTAGACACTGCTTAAGCAAATACGCAATGAACGATGAAATCGCAAACCGCGCCGCCCGACGCCGTCTCCCGTGGCGAAAACGACTTTGAAAAAGTCAAAAATTACAGAGGCCTGGAAGAAGATACTTACTTGTAAATCCTCTAACTCCTTCTCAGCAGTAGCAGCTAGTGCTAACAGCCTTTCAGTCTCCTTCTTCTCTACGTCCAAGAAGTAATAGGCATCCTTCACAGTTTCACCATTCACACCTTTAACATCATCCAGTTTTATCACAGAAACACCATTAGTTACCACTTCACACTTAGGATCAACGGACACAGTCTGTTCAGATTTCGGAATGTCATTTGACGGTGACAATGATATGTCACTTTTAACACACTTCTTTGGAGATAGTATCGGCAGTTGCGCCCTAAATTCAGGCCTTAAATGCCTCAACACCGGCAAAGAAACACTAGAATCTAATCCCCCATTAGGACTATTACACAAATTTTCTACGTCCTCAAATTTCCTTGGGAGTTTTTCAGGAGTGTTCAAGGATTTTTCTGTCAAGACTTTGGGCTCATCGTCTTCGCTTGAGCTTTTAAGTTTATGACGCTTCTGGTTGAAGAAACCTTGCGCTAAAGCTCCTGGACCATATAGCCTTTCCACTCGCTGCTGGATGAAACTTTTCATAGGACTAGTCAGTTGTTCTCCATTTTCCTTAGTAATTTCAACTCTTTTTGAAACACCATTAGAGGATATAGTATAAGACTCAGAGCTGAATCGACTTTCTTTCCCATTTGAAGTCACAGAAGTGACAGATTTCCTAAAATTAGTTTCTGAATAACTAGATTTGAAGGTAACCTCTTTGGAATTGTCGACTTCATCACTTTTATGGAGCATAGAAGTCGCAAAATTCTTACTTTCACTTGATATGTAAGGCCGACTCGTGGTTGTCATATTTCCTAGAAAATCGTTCTTTAATTGTTTATTCTCAGCAGCCATGTAGACATGGAATGGTGAAGTGGCTAGGTATGGGTCTGTGTGCGCCTTTGAAGGCGCTTTTTGTGTCAAATCGGCGCGAGTATCATGGGGCCCAAATGTTGGTACCAGTAGTTTATTTGCACTTACAGGTACTGGGACGAGAAGGGAATTATTCTCACTCTTGTACTGATAAGTATGTGTTATGGGCCTTATAGGGGAAGCTTCGCGGCTTTTATTGATGTCCTGCCGTAGTTTGGAGTCATATGTTGTTAAATTGGTGTAACCATTGACAGAGCAAGCAAGATTTAAGTAGCTAGGTTTCTTATGTGGAATATCGTCTCGTTTTTTGTGGTGCCCACGGGATCGATGGCTGGATGTATCTATATGGACCTTTGGTGGAGGTTTCAGGAGATTCTCTGAGGGTTTTCTAGGGGTTGGAGTGGAATCTTCAGGGGTTCTAACAGGGGTAGCTATGGGAGTTGGAGTGGCTAGATAGTTGGGTTGGGTGGCCCGTTCCTGTATTCGGGATGTGAAGTCACGGATCCGACTGGTTGTGGAAGATGGTGTGAGCAGGTTTAGGCTTCCTGATGTGGTATCTGGAAAAAAGAAAAAACATTTTAAATCTGTAATACTACTCAAAATATTCTTTGGATTAAATGGATTTGATTTAAAAAATGTTTCACGAATGACTAGCTTTCGACCGCGTGGTCCTCGATTCACCCACTTAAGGGTGTTTTGAAAAATCCTTAGTACACACCTAGACCTTATACGGAACCTATGAGACAAATTTCGTCTCTAGACCAAGTGGTTTGGTCTGTTTGTCAGTCAGTTTCTTTTTTATGTACTTAGATGATGAAGATGACTACCTACCTTTGTTTGAGGATACCTAAACAAAATTAAAAAATAAACAGCCAAATTGATATTTGAACCTTCTAGTTTTACCATATATTGCCAGCACCATAACTTTCTTCCAAATTAGTAATCTATTATATGTCTTGTGAGTACTCAGTCAACTTTCTAATAAAACGAAATATTTTTTTTACCTATTTATACAAAATTAAACAATAATAACAAATAACTTACAAAATAAAAAACAAAGGTAATAGTCACTCATTATTATGCAACATCCATATATTATAAAAAAAAAGAAATATGTAATTACCACACGTGTTTAGTTTGTTTTATCAAAGATAAATGTAATATTGCGTATGGCATATCTACAATGACATAGGGAGATATTGATAAGATACGTTTACACGAAGCCAGTCTCCTAGCGCCAGTACTATCCTAAAAACTTATCAGGTAATCTTGAGGCTCGCTATACATCGGCGTAACGTGGGTGTCGGTTGCAGAAGACAATTTGTGTTCGTGGGCAGAATAGAAAAATAGAATAAAAAGGAGTTTAAATTTGAATAAGTGTACAGCGTACTGCGTACAGCGTATTTTTTTTAATTACCAGATTTTAATATTAAAGTGGTCGTTGTTTGTTTATATTAAGTTAATCAAAACATAATTTTCGGGGATTCATTGTAAACTCTTCGACCAGTTTCGACGTACGGGAATGATTGTTCAAGGCTTGAAGTTCAAGCAAATCAACTTAGACTTAGGACTTTGGTTGCATTATATTTGGCAACTTTTTTAAAATCTCTAGGAAGGGGGGCAGCAACCCCTCTCTGACCCCCCTTGGCGACGCCTTTGCTTATTTCTGCAATAACTGGTATTCAATTTCTTTTTCAATTTGGCCTTTATTAAATTAATTTGTGAAAATAGTCTTGCCACTGCAGTACTATAAATAAATCTAGCTGATAGTAAAATGTCTTTTGTCTCCAGTTGCTGCACACAAAAAACTTAACGGCATCTATTACATACAAAGTTTAAATGTCTATTATAACATATCAAATAGTACCGCAAAAGGAATTAAGTGCTTTAAATAGTTAAATTAAGTTTTTTTTTCATATTTTTTAGTAATTCCTAACAAGTTAATAGATTTATTTCTTTGTGTATTTTTTTAACCGCGATGTCCAAGTAATCGATTTTACTTTAATATCACTTCAACCCTTTTTTAGTGTCCCACAGCTGGACACGGGTCTTCTCTCAACCATCTTACGAGTTAAAATAGTTTAGACCTTAGATAGATAGATGCAGTATGCAATGCAATAACACGCTTTTTTTCAATTACCTACACTTACCTGAATTCGGTTAGAGAATTTCATTCAGTGTTTACTCCGTTAACAAAATCTATTATATTGAAAATTAGTAGGTAGGTCTCATACGTTATTTTTGTTATTTACTCTATAGACGTACCTATGTTTTTATTTTATGACACAAAATTAAATATCAGGAGATTTTACAGTAAAATCAGTAGATCAGGAGAATCTCACACAAATCAGGAAATCTCCTGATAATATTGTCTTAGATTTACGCGAATATCACACATTGAAATAAAACTACTTTTTAACGGATTTTATCGCGGTTTATTTTAGATTTTTGATCCCGACGTTTCAAAGTCTTTTCAGACTTAAGTCTTAGACTTTTAAGTCTTGTCCACCCGTGAACATGAAGTCTGAAAAGACTTTGAAACGTCGGGATCAAAAATCTAAAATAAACCGCGATAAAATCCGTTAAAAAGTAGTTTTATTTCAATCTCCTGATAAATCAGGAGATCTGGCAACACTGTAAACAGGTTATAAAATAAATAGGGGGAATGCCGCAAGTCGTATAGACGGTGTTGCCAGCAGTCGCTACAAAATATCAGTCTACGAAAGGGGATTTCCCGAATCCGGTAATCAATAGTAATGATAAATTCCGTGCTTTTTATTAATCTGTCCAATTTGTAGTTGCGATAAAAATTGAGGTATTTGACGTCCCAACTTATCAATTAAGTACAATTATTACTGACTACCTACAAGCTTTATGTACAAGAAGAATTTTAGTTGCAATTCCTATTTATTCTGTGGTTGCAGTTACTCTTTTTTTCTGCTCTCTCATTATAGGTCAGTTTATTGTGAAGTAAATAATTACACTTCAATAAATGTTACTTTTTATCCTGGTAAAAAGAGCGAATCAAATGATTTCGGCAGTTGCAGGCAGAGTTAGTTGTTTTTTACAAACTAATATACTGGATGTTTACTGGTGCGTCGACTGGCTCAGTGTAAACTTAACTTAGTAATTGATAAATATAGATAAAAATATTGATTTTGATAATATACTAGGAATATTATAATAAGGCTTACAAGCAGTAGAAAAATAGAATAGATCAGTTCACTCACTCCAACCCTGTTTAGTGTCCCATAGTTGGGCACGGGTCTTTCAACGGTTTTACGAGTTGAGAGAATTTAGGGCGTTAATCCATATATGCTGCCGTGCATAGGTTAGGTTAGGTAGGTTGTCTCACAAGTTTGTATGTTTGGTCTTCAGACATGCCTCAAGCTCTTTTCGTACTTCACTATAATATATTTCATTGTCCTGGGTGAGAATCAAACCCACAAACTTCGAGTTAACAGTCAGGGTTACTAACCACTGTGCCACCAGGCCAGTCAGTCATAATATTTATAAGTGAAGTTGAACAATTGTATTCTGCTCTCATTCAGTAATGATTGAATATAAACATTAGCAAATGTCTGCCCACACCACAATAGATGTGTCACACGCCAAATTTGTAGTGCTTTGTTTTATTAAACTAGCTGACCGCCTTAGCTTTGCATGGGTGGTATTTAAATAAACAACTTTTTAGACCCTAACTTGACCATAAACATCAAAAATTCTGGAAAAATTAAATGGAAACATTTATAAATAAACTTTTGCAAAAATAAAACACCTCTGAATCCTCCATACCTAATTATTATCTCTGATAATAATTATGTAGCATTTTGAGATTGTTCATTTAAGTTAATTGTGAATTTAATTTTGTGTTTCTTGTGAATTTTATCAGTTTGTTGTAAGTAATAGTTTTGTAGTACCTAAATAACATTATGGAATTTATGAGTACCTAATAAATATATATATTACATGGTACCTACTTATTTTTCACTAGAAACTCTTGGAAACCAAGTAAATTACACGTCAGGAGCAAGAACGAATAATATTGATTTTTAATTACTACTACATACCTACACTGTGTTACTAAGCATACAGTTATTTTTTTAATAATATATTAAACCTGTCATTTAAAAATATATATATCTTAATACTCATATAACAACACAATTTCACAGAAAACACCTCGTCATGCTATTAAACACGTGCATATTTCACTTTCGAGAGTAATTCGAAAACATTTTTGTAAAATTACAATCGAAAAGTACGGTAAAAGTTAAAAGAATATTTGAAGTCTTGGCTTGTGATTGAAACAAAACCAACAAGGACTTACCGATAATAAATAACACAAATAAACTATATATCACAATATTTTTAACTTTTTATGCACTTTTTCCTATATGATCGCGTAAATTTTTCAATAAAAATAATTCTCACTGAGATGGTATGACATCAGAAGTTCATAGAAATGTCAAAAAATGTTACGTTTTATTTTTTTTCTCGAGTCAGCAGGCAATGCGAGTTTGTGGCCAGTCCGCACCGTTCCGTTTCACAGTGAGTTTGAGATTAAATCAATCCACTGCTGACAACAAAATGGGCTATAGCATTAGCAAAAATTGCGAAATAGTTTTCTTAGCTCTCTTTCGTTGCGTATTTGTTAAGTATGACGGTTAACGACCGACCTATATGTCTTGCGTGGGCTTATTCGAGGCCAACACAGGTTATACACATGTTTATGCGCCATTTGATTGTCTTTTTGCTAGGATTGCACTACTATTTGCAATATGCATTCTATGTTACAATCTAGAAGATAAATAGCTTCGAGTCTAGTTAACAAATATTGTATTGCACTTTTTACACATACAAATAAAGGTTCTAAGTTGCCATGTTAACATGTTTCTAAATTGGCGCGCAATGTTTCCGAAGTGTCATCTTCCACAACAGGTCAAAAATAAAAATTTAATTGAATTAAGTAATCAGACTTCGCTAGCTAAAGAGCCTCTTATTATATAATTAAACTCTAAAGATTGAACAATAACAGCACATGAGATGAAAATAAAATGATTTAAGACTATTCCTTAACCATGCAAACACATCACAATACGAAAAATAGTAAAAATAATAAGATAATGTAGATAAAATGAAAACACAGACCAAAGAACAGTGAATTTATTGAATACATGAAAAGTGGTAAAATAAAATTAAAATGAAATTTATAACGAAATAGCTAATATATGACATTCACATGCTTAGACGATACGAATGATGGATTTAGAAATGTATTCCATAGCATGAATTACTTAAATCTTAAGCTTAACAGGAAAACAATGACGTTATGATTTTTTTTTATACTTATTTTTTAAAATTCACGACAATTGTGAAGAAAAAATTGAAACACGACAGGACAAGACGATAAGGGAAGCTATAACCATTAACCATATTTATAATGACGGTTAGTGTAATAAAATATACATTTCTAAATCCTAAAATTCTACAGTATAGCCACACAACACGCAATTACCTGAGAAATCCGTACTCGCGTCGACATCTAACGAGCAACTTCCAATGGAATCAACAGATTTATCCATTACTTTAACAGTAAGTTCCTTGGCTACTTTTACTAAATCAGATTCTTTCACTTCTATCTCATACGCGCCAATACTATCAAAATCATCTAAATTTGATTTCGGAGACACAGTCGAACTGGGCAATTTGATATCAGTCTCATCTGTATTAATAGTCAATATTGAGTCCGGCTTCAATACTGTGCCATTTTTGTCCAAAATTAAAGTGCTCTGACTCGTAAAAGTGCTTTTGATTGGTTCTATATATTCTACTTCTTCATCGAAGAATAAAGAGTGACTAGGGCCTTGAGTAGCGTCTTTGGGTATAGCATCAATAACTGTTCTAGGTTTATTTAAACTTTTATAATAATGCTGTTCGAGTTTCTCTAACTGTCGTCTTGTATCCGACTGTTTTTTTCTCACAGAGTCTATAATAACTGGTAGGTTTAGTAAATCTGGCGTTTTCTCATCATTATCTCGTTTAAATAGAGGGGAATCGTCACTTTCTAGTTCAAATCGCTTGTATTTTGATGAACAATAGTCATCTATTGATGATGTATCAGATTTTTTGGAATCGAAAAACGTATCTAAAGAGAAGAATGATTTCTTCTTTTTCTTAGGTTGACTAGCTTTGTTAAACGGTATGAATGGATCACCAGATTTATATTGCACGCAAATATTACTTGTATTAACTAGAGATTTGGGTCTGGTTTCCTTTGCTACGGATAACGGTACTCTATTAGTCTCAATTGCCCGGGAATCCAAGCTTAAAGTCTTTCGGAAACGTTCGTTGAGATTAGAGAGAAGAAAATGTCGACGTTCAGTCGATTTTGGAGTGATATCATAACTCTGTTTGCTACTAGACGGTTGAGAATGTGAAAGATGCTCTGAATACTTGTATTCAATATAGTTTTCTGAATAATCTTTAGGTTCTTCTTTGATTTCTTCAGGTCTTTGGAAAGAAAACGATCCTCGAGTAGAACTCCTCTTTCTGTCACAAATACAATTATTAGCACAGTTTAGTTTTAAGCACCTTTCTTCGGGTTCCAAAGAAACTTCATGGTCATTCGGAATGTATGTATCAGGCTTGCTTTTATGGACTAAGAGATCTTGTCTGATTTTCTCCAGTCTTTCGTCTCCATGGAGACCTCTGGTGTACTTTGATTTTGGGGGTCTAAAGAAGCGAATAGACCCGGAACTGTGGGGTTCTATAGAACGCCGGCGGATGGAAGGAGAATCGGAGATTTTGTTGACTCCTAGTAGGAGAACTGGAGACTTCTTTTCTTCTTCATCGGGAAGGTCGCTGGAAAGAAACAGTGCGTTTAATTGGGTGTAATAAAATTGTAAAATGGAAAATAAAAAGCGGAAATTGTGGAGACATATAGGCTCTATTGATTTGAGGAGTAAACGTTTTACGTAAGTACCAGATTTTGTTAAATAAAATTTCATGGTGATGGAATAGACACTACACTAATAATAAATCATGACGTTCATTTTAAGGTAAAAAAAATTGGATGCTTTAAAATATAATTATCTACTTAAAACATTTAAATTTAATAAATAAATTGCTTTGATCCTACAAAATTTAGGAATAGCCTTTCGCCACAAATTTAAAAACCATTATAGTATTCGAATACTTATTTATTACTTTAAAATGCAGTTTATGGTATCGGGGTCATGTTTTAGCGAAAGCCGAAACCCGCCATTTTGGAGTAAACAGCTTTCGGTTTGCTAAATATGTGGAAACTTGTTAAATATTTTTAAAAGAACTTAGCGTAGGAGTTAATATAAATACAGAAAGCGCAATAATTAATAACACAAGACATTAAACTTACCTTAGAAAGAAATAAAAAAAAACAAAACACAACACAAACAGATTACGTGCAACGACACAAATAAAACAGTTGAAGGTTGACAGAAGAAAGATTTTTTTTTAAATTAGGGGTACCGCGTTGAAAGTCTACAGAACAAGTAATTTTTTTCAGTATTTTTAAACCCCGACAAAAAGAGTGGTTTTATAAGTTTGACGAACAAGTTGTTATCTAACTTACAAACTCCTCTTAATATCTTTCTGATTAAATTCGTGCGGGATCCAAAATATTTTAGGTGTCCCGGAACTTGTCTGGATTCAAATACCGAGTCTTTTCACGGCGCCGCTGTTGATCCTGGTTTACAGGAATATCAATGGCGGGATTGTAGTGGTGGCTTAAGTCCCATTAAAAAGAGCAAATTGTTTATCTTTTCTATAATTTAACCCGTGTATCTGTTTACAAAATTATTGCTAGGTAGCGCCAAAACGGAGGAACCGATTTTGAATCGATTTTTTATTCAAAATCTACAGAGACCAAAAAATGTCGGGCTTGTTAATTTTTTTGTTTTACAATTCTATTACGTAAATATTGCGGCTTTAATTACTTTAGGGAAAAAACTATGTAATAACAATGACCAAAGGTTACAAAAAATCGATATTAACATCACCACAATTTTTTTTTTTTTACAATTCGGTATAAGGTACAGAGTGACACACCCCAAGTCATGATTATTAATGGCGCGTGCAGCTTGAGTAAAACAAAAATATTGAAACTAATGGCGATTACTATCTTCACCTTACGATTTCATTTTTTGCAGGAATAAGAATAAAATGCTTAGGCAGGCAGGCAGAAATTAAAAAGAACAAACTATTACGTTCTAAACCCACTTACTTGGTATTATTTATGATCATATAAGCAAGGTAGTTGTAAGTGGTAGCTACAAAGCACACACTTGTCCCTTTTGAAGGTCATCACCAATGAGAAGATAGAGAGAGATGATAATAATGTCTTAGGTCTTGGTCTATAAGAATCCCGAATTACCCAGACCGAAATAAAAAAAGGTTCGGACGAGCCCGAATTCAACTCTCGAATAAGCATTTGAATTTTTCTGTGTCGACTACAAAGGATTAAGGGCGTTCCGATCCCGGTTTTTACCTGGAAGGAACTTTTATTCTGTTTCTGATTTTCGGAATCTTATAGTCAGGATTTTCATCCTCTCCATGTTTTGACCTACCCCCGCCTTTTATACCTTTTGGCAATCGTATATTATTCATCCTCTCCACCATAACAAATAAAACCATAATGAAATGTAGATGATTCGTTCCTAAATTGAAAGATATAGATAATTATTCGATTAGACGTGGAACTCAGAGCTTAGTAGTAGTGACTCGATTACGATCAGATTCAATCGATAAGAATGTGTGTCGGATAATGTAAATGGTTATAGTACCGGTAACTACTTCCTTTTACGTTGTAACGTGAACGTACATTGGAACGTTATTTGTTAACACATGGCAAGAAAAAAACTGCAAATAAATTTGAAAAGTAGAACTAACTCTGTGTGTCTTTTACAGTGCCGTAGCGTGCTATGGCGGGGCCCCGTATAAAAAATTGTTTGGGGCCCCTAGGAAGGGTAAAGATTTCCAATAAAAACAATGTTTGTATGGATAAAAAAAATGTTTACATAAAATTATAAGAAGTATTTATTCATTATGATTATCCGTCACTTTATCCAAATATTTACAAAAAAATTAAATTAGGTAAATAAAAAATAAAAGCCATGACGATTTTACCCGTGACGTTGAAGTCTGAAAAGATAAGCCGCGATAAAATCCGTAGAAAAATTATTTTAAAAATATACCTACACTCTTGCCCATATTTCGTCAAACTGATTTATAAAATCATTTATGATGATGACTCTTTTTTTATTAAATTTACTAAGTCGTTTCTGGAATAATAAAAATTGAGATTTTATTAACTATTGCTTACGCACGTCGGGGGCCCCCGTAACTTGGGGGCCCCGTATAATTGATACGTCAGATACGGCGGTAGCTACGCCCTTGGTCCTTTATTAAGCGTATTCGCGAGGTCCCGGGTTGAGCGAGACGTTTCTAATATACATAGAAAATTTTTAGTAGTAGCAGTTCGAAGTTGGAAATTGTGCTCAATGAATGGCAATAGGCTCGTCCCCTATTGCGTATGGGACCGAAACATTGTTTGGCGCAATTGGGTAATATGTGTTGTTCTGCTTACACTTTCGAGTAATACAGTCGTGAGCGCTATGGTAGTAGTATGTTTAAGACAGAGAACTGGTGCTGGATTTAAAAGTTGAATTAAAAAAGGGCTACAATATTTGCCAAAGGGTACGGCCCTTCGGCAAATATTGTAGCTAACTTTAATTCTTTAAACTTTGTCCTGGAGAGTTTGCGATCGACGCAGGTTTTTTTTTACTTCAGGTTTACGCAACGATTTATCATTGGGTTTAAGAATAGCAATGGTATTCATGATACAGCCATAATTTAATATAACAGTAGCGGTTTGAAAGGTAACTGTTGTTACCGTTCGGTCAGTATGCAGTTAATGTTGCTAGCGTTTTGTTTATTGGCTGATAATACCAAGCAGAGTTCCTTAAAAAAAAGAAATTATCTTTGGCAGTGACATTAACAAAGGCGGCAAAATGCTTGACACCTATAATGTTTCACGGAAATTTTCGTCCCGTGATGTTGGCAGTCTAATTTCAGTTGTTGATATTAATTAAACTATTTAATATTCAAGAATTTACTCACAATACGTAGTTATGCATTGCATACTATAGAATTGAATAAAAAAATACTATCAACTCCATAAATACATAGTTTAAATCCGGGGATGAGAGCACTTGGTATTTTAAACCTTTGACCTTTTTTGATAGATTGCAATGCTTTTGACAATTTGGTACCAATCATAACCTTCAAAGCATAAAATGCGATTTATTTGAATCTTAGGTATTTATCGTGTTATGTAAGGGTGCAAATATAAACTACCTGCGTGTAGAACATTAATAAAAGTTTAGAAAGTAACAATACAGATTCAATGGCCCATTACACAGATCAATCAATTACAATACGGAATCGATATAAAGATTAATATCGATTCCGTAAAACGAATCATTTTTGCATTTCCTATTCCGTAAAAAAAATTGCGCATATTTTGACATGCAAGTGTAGGGTTACCATAACAAAAAATTGGTACGTGTTTTTATAGCATGCACGACACCTTTGCCTTAGTAAAATAAAAAATGGAGATAGCTATTTCAAAGGAAAAATGAGAGCCACGCTTAGAACAACAACTAAAGGCAAATTATACCTATACATAGTCATTATATCTCTAGCTCACGCTGTGGTCGAGACTTCTATTAACTTTTCTGGGTGGTTAAAAGAGGGCCTGTCTACAGAGAACGAAAGGGGTAGATCTTAGAGTGATTGGTCTAAGTTTTTTTTTGTACCGAGAACTTTATGAGTTTACATAATCAAAATAATTCTTACTAAGATTTCAATAATATAATGAGATAGGTACTAAAAATATTCACAAATAAGCAATATTCTCAGTTTTTACAAGACTAATAAAAGAATATGACTTAAAACAATGCTTGTGCAACAAAGTTCATAGAACTCATTGTACAATTTGTGATTTTAAGCGCAAGATGCAATGTTAGCTATGCTATTAACATTCATCTTATAGTTACTTTCATTTCCTTGTTTTTTTAGACATTCCTTAGCCCGTATTACACGGACACTTCGCGAGCTCAACAAAGACGTGTAACCAGGATGGAATTTCTAGTTCATAAGATATTATGTGAACATAATAAATCGTTTTTATATCTATTTCAGTTAGCCTGTCACTGTTTGTCTCTATTTTTTTGCGTATGATACTTGCTTTTCACGCCGCAGGTCGTGGGTTCCATTCCCACAAGAGACAAACATTTGTTTAAATATGTCTGTTTGTCTTGTGTCTGGGTGTAATTATCTATATTTAAGTATGTATTTACAAAAGAAAAGTATTATATGTAGTATATTACCAGTTATTTGATTTCCATAGTACAAGCTCTGCTTAGTTTGGGATCAGATGACCGCGTGTGTTCAAGTCCCACTATATTATTATCATATTATTATTATTAACGTCTCAGATTCGCCAGGAATATTAGGAGTGCATATATCAATACACCCCAATACAGATCCAACGTTAGTATTTGATAAACCCATCTAAATAAGATAAATGAAACACATATCTATATATATTTTATGTAAGCTCAGCTGTCAGTATGCTCAATACTAACAGACAGGTGAATGACTCATTATTTAAGATGTGCGCGCCTATTTTTTGCTCAGTTTTCAACAAAACTAAAGATCAACATTTGAGATTGTCTTTTGTTTAAGAATTTGTTTAGTTCATAACTTCCTTCCAGACAGCACTAGAAGCATTACTGGTTTCAAAAATGTTTTTATTGAAATAAAACTACTTTTTAACGGATTCTATCGCGGTTTATTTTAGATTTTAGATCCTGACGTTTCAGTCTTTTCAGACTTCATGTTCACGGGTGGATTGATACGTCGGGATCTAAAATCTTAAATAAACCGCGATAGAATCCGTTAAAAAGTAGTTTTATTTCAATGTGTGATATCCGCGTAAATCTAAGACAATACTAAATGTTATTATGTTTGTTACCTAATATCTTTGTTACACCTGAACAGATTTTTATAATTATTTTTTTGTTTGAAAGCTGTTGCTTCTCGTGTGGTCCCATTTAAATGTTGATCAAGATTTGACTAGTACTTTTTGAGCTAAATCGAAAAATGCGTCATTGTTTATTATATGTCTGCGGCCTGCCAAAATTATAAGTGCAATTCTCCTAGTTTTTGAAAAAGCAATATCACAACGGGCAGTAGGTAGAAAACATCACGTATTTATAAAGTGTGGAAAATCTTAATCAATGACCCGATGAAAATTATGATATTATTTTACTAAACATTATTTTATTTTTTAAAATTACCATAACTTCTTTCAATGATTTTCTAAAATACGCTTACCTTTGGAAAACTAACTAAAATATGTAAAATTATTATTTAACTTTAGCCTCGATGGACAAGAAGATATATCTTCTTACACATATTCAACATGTTTTATTACGGTCCTAAATTATTTCAATTCAAAAAGAACAAGATCTTAAAGATGGTTAATTTAATCTGTGGCAAGTTTGTGGAGCGATTAAACCAATTGAAACTGAATTAAAGCATCAGGAACAATAAAACAATTGTTTCTTTGCGTCCAGTGTTTTATAAATAGACGTATTGTTGTTGAATAATTTTCAGAGGCTTTTCTTTTTTAACCCCCCAAAAAGATTCTTCTCTATAGTTACAAGTTTGACAAGTTTGGGGGCTAAGTCACCTTCGTCCGTACCTTTAATTGAATCACCACACGTGGTCCCCGGGTGGTGCAAATGAGGTGACAATCAACTGGTGATAGTGACCACCCACCAGACAAAGCCGCACAGTCAGGCGGCCTTACCGTGTTCCGGTACGATGTCTGGGGACACCATGCAGAGAGGGTGGGTCAGAATTGTTGCTCCTTTAAAGTTTCTAACCTTTGAGGCTCATTCCACTGCTACCTTCGCACCGATAATCATTCGTAATCACGAGTGAATCGGTATACTATGCTGGCGCGTTCCATCGTAGACTATATCATTGCTTAATATCATGTAAGTTATCGCAGGATAATAAAAAATAAAAAACGTGTATCTTAGAGCCATAGAAATAGGATCCTATATCTATGCTTAGAGCATATAATAAGGTGTTATAGCAACTTGTAGTACTAAATCGTCTCTGCCACTTTATGGGGGAGTGGAGGTAACCACGTACAGCACACATGTAAAAGAAGCTTCTTTACAAATGCACACGTAAATAAAAGCTACACATAAACACAAACTTGACTTTGGGGACTGAGTCACCTTCGTCCGTGGGAGTGCACCTTTTATCTGAATCCCCACACGTGGTCCCCGGGTGGTGCAAATCAGGTGACAATAAACTGGTAATTATGTTTACTGGTAATTAACTGGTGGTAGGCTTCGGCCGTGGTTAGTGACCTATTAGTAAAATATTTTTGAATATGGCAACCCCAGCGCTCTAAGCAAGTTTATAGTTGAGCAATTTACACGTATTGCAGAATATCCTCTAAAATGCGGTGAGATCAGGTTACGTAAGAAACAAGAAAAATATATTTGTTAGAAACTACTATGAAATATGAGTCTATTTCGTTTAGCAAGCATCTAGGTAAGCCTTGACAGATTTTTGGAGATTTACTACACAAGATGTGTTAACTTTTGTAGATATTGATGAAACGAATGTAAGAATTACTTGTTTTATTACCATTACCTTTCTCAAACTTCCACCCTTCGCCATTGCTAAGTATCGGTATAATTTTTTGTTTCCTAATTTCAATGATATGTAAGATATACATGTCCTCATTAATGGTAGGCAAAATTATCTTTTAGCTGGAATTGTAAGGGTAAAAAATCAATGGACTCAAAAGGCCAAATCACTAAAAACATTGTCGAAATTAAACTACCTATTTTATAAGGTTTTTATCGCGGTATATTTTAGATAAAAACATTGTTACCAACATAACGTATAGAGAGCTGTGAAATAGAACGTCTTCAGTTCATTTTAATTGTTGGCAATCAACTTTGTAGCAAAAACCGGTTTTAATAAAACTCAACTTGAACCTGAATTTAATCAGTATTTAAGATAGACTACTTTTTTGTTTTCTATTAATTCGCAGTTTTTTCAGAAAACTTATAAAACAATATTTATTACGTTTTAATAGATTTTACGTAGAGCGTTTTTGTAGTTAGTAGATCAGCGGTGGCGCAGCGGTTCAGGCCTCGCCTTAGAAATATAAGGTCGCGGGTTCGATTCTCGCTCGTGCCCACCGATTTGTGTGAATTATTTTATCGCTGCTGCTCATTATCAGTGAAGGAAAACATCGTAAGGACACCGGCATGTCTAAGAACTAACATTCGACGACATGTGACATCCACCAACCCGCACTTGGCGCGCGTGTTCGGATTAAGGCCTAAACTCACTCAACTCGTAAGATAGTTGAGAGAACACCCGTGCCCAGCAGTGGGACACTAAAAAGGGTTGAAGTGAAGTAGATTTTCCACATAATAAGTGTAGAAAAGTTAATATTTTTCTCAGATAAAAGTAATATGGCCGGAAAAACTACCTCAATATATTTTTTGAACACCCGATAGAAAAGAAAGGTGCTTTAAGTTTGTACAAGATTCTTCCTCGTAGCGTTTAAACGGATAAAATAAATAAATAAATATTCTGGGACATTAACACACACGGTCATCTGGTCCCAAGCTAAGCAGAGCTTGTGTTATGGAAACCAGATAACTGTTATAGGTATTACATGTAATACTTTTCTATCGTAAATATATAATTATAATAGACTTTAAGCACAGATAAAAGTAATGCAAGACTATTCGTCACTAATATCCATATCGCTTGAATCATCATCACTGTCTGCGCAGCTTGAGGAGTCAGAATCTTGGCGATAGGCGATACGCGAGTTAAACGGTCGGCCTATAGAACTTGAAGTTGCGTATAACACCTCCCGTGTTTAATGTTCTAAGCAAGTGTCTGGATAACACTAGATTAGACTAACCGTGAATTTGACTATAAAAACATTGACCTTTATAACTAAACCTTGAAATGCATTAACTAAAGAAATTTCACTCCAACAATGATGATTCATGAAGTAAAAGTTCAAAGGAGTTAAACACTTAAAACCTTTAAACAGAGTTCATTTCACTTTGAACTAAATTTAACTATTAGAATTATAGTTTAAACATATAACTAACGCCTTTACTAAGTAAAAATGGGTAGATTATATAATAACAAAAGTTGTAGGCAGAGGTAACAATTCTTAATTTTGTCAAAACCAATTACCCAGCAAAGCGATAGCGAACCATCGAAAAGAAGGAAATGAATGAGATTGTAATTTATCTTCGAAATGTCACGCGTCAATCTTATGTCAATTAGGTACGCAAATTTTGTTCTTGTCGATGGTTCGCTATCGCTTCGCCATGTACTTGATTTGACGAAACTAAGAATTATGAAACCTCTCCCTACACCTTTTGTTACCTATCCTTGCTAGACCATTTAACTCGCGTATCGCCATCTGAGGTACGAAGCCATAAAACATTAATTAAATCTCATAAAGAACTGTTTAACCACAGATAAAAGTAATGCAAGACTATTCGTCACTAATATCCATATCGCTTGAATCATCATCACTGTCTGTGCAGCTTGGTCGGCCTATAACTGATTTTTCGAAAACGCGGACCGATTTGGAAAATTCTTTTTGACTACAAATAGCGCAAATCACAGACAATCCCGTTTCAATTTTATCGATATCAGTTAAGCGGTTTTTGAGTCAGTTCGACTATCTTAAGAGTTCAGACACGCTAGCCAAGTTGATGTGCTGTGCGGGTCAGTGGATGTCGCATGTCATCGAAAGTTTAGTTCGAATGCCGGTTTCTTCACGTTGTTTTTCCCCGATTAGGGAGGTACCTTTATTTTACAGAATACACCATACAGTGTAGGTAATAAACTTTTGGAGGGTCCCTTAGTTCTAATTATGTAAAACATTCTCTGTAAGCTGTAATGTCGAATAAATAAGTTTGAGTAAGTTAGTGTGTGCGTAAAACTACTAAGCAGTTATTGATACGGTTTTCACCATCAGATTTTTTTCAAGAACGGTATATATTGACCAGGTGGCTGTATAAAAATATGTTTTTCTAAACCATTATCCGAGTTTTATCGATACGCACGTTCGAACGGACGAAAAAACTAGATTCCATTTATTATACTTATTGGAAAAGAATTTGGAGGTAAATAGCACTAAATATAACAGTAAGAAAGAATCAATAATTGTACTTACACATTTCATTCATTTGATGTCTAACATGAAACCATTTCTTAGACCTCACTCACTTAACCCCGTGGGAAACTTAACTAATTTCACTTACGAAAGTGTTACACAAAGCGATTTCACAATAAAACACAAATAGATGCAGAACTATTCCACAAAATCTATCTAAATAATATAGGAACAATGTAGACCCTTGAGGGACTCCTTTAATTTTTTCTCTTTAGAACGCAACATTCAGTGCGCAGGCGCACGTCTTACTTTACGTAGGCGGTACGACTGTATGACGCGTATTCGAAATTTAAATGTAACAAGACAGTGCAGCAACTAAACTGGTTTTTCTTATGTTAACAGTGTCCAATGCTTGTTTTGAATCGAAGAAAGAATTGTTGAGGATTAACTACCAGTAATGGATGGGTGAACGATAGAATTTTTGATGTTTTAATTGATGTTATGTTAGTTGGAGTGAGAGTAGATGGTTTTTACGATGGAATAAGTGTCCAATGCCTGTTTGAAACCTGAGATGGGAGATTTTTATATAGTATAAACGGTATTGGATGGAAGAATGTTAGAATTTAACGGCGTTTTAGTATCGGTAAGTGAGAGGGGATTGGAAGCAGACGATGTCCTATATGTTTATGTATGGCACGTGCTATGGGGCCAGATGACGAATCCCATAACAGTTGTACGGCAGTTTGTTTTATTTTAGGTTTTTTTATAACAACTTTGAAGTGTAATGTAAATAAAGGTGTTGTTTTTACTTAGATGTAATGTTTTTTATCCACCCATGAAAAAGAGAGATATTATAAGTGTTTGTCTGTATGTCTATGTGCAAGTTTGTGGCCTCATAGCATTTAAACAAATCGAAAGCTGAGGTGATCCAGATGGTTTTTAGTTCTGCGCGAAGGAGAGCAATATTTTTGCTTGATTAACGACATATTATTATTTAGCTCGTCAATGTAGATCGTTTTTATTGCGTTTTATTATTGTGATTCATATTATAATTTATGTATAAAGGTCTGCAGGAAATAAACATACTTACATGGTAAACTGAGATATATTTAGCGTTTGTTTGTAATTATGTATGTTTGTCCTTTTATCACGCAAAAACTACTGGCTAAATTTTGATAAAATTTCGCACACAGATAGATTATTATCTGGATTAAGACATAGGATACTTTTCATCCGGTAATATGTTATTTTAAGTCGCTTTTGGTTACCATAAAATTGCAAAAGTTTGTATTGATGTGTGAAGCTCTTTCACGCGAAAAACCACTGTATGGAATTGGATAAAATTTGGCAGAGATAGATTACAGCCTGGAATAGCGTATAGGTTACTTTTTGTCTTAATACAACGCGAGCGAAGCCACGGGCGAGAATTATAAACAATGCTTTAATAGAGTCACTGAGGAATTAAACGGATGTGAATACCGTTTGTTAATGCATGAGACTTATATTAATGAGTTTAATAGATTGCTCACACCGCTCCGATGAAGATGCAGTATATTAGAGCATGGGGATTTGGTGTTGCAAGCGTCCACCGTTACCACCATATTATGGTTTGTATACATGTTTGCCAACGTAGTCGTATGTAATGACTTTTCAGATAATTGAAATAAAACTACATTATAACGGATTTTATCGCGGTTTAATTGAGATTTCTATATCCCGACGTTTCAAAGTCTTTTCAGACTTCATGGTCACGTGTGGTCTGAGGTATTTGACGTCCAAACTTATTCATCACAATTATTACTGACCTACAAAGTTGCGTTCCAATTTAAGCAAATTGAGCTCATAGGGTCTTGAATTTAGAGTCTTTTTCTGCTTGGGTATTATTGGTACAAGTAAATTAAGCACTGGGTCCTAAGCAAGTGGTACTTGTATATTCTAACCATTTTCTTTGTCGAAATTAGGATGTTTTTCATGTATATCAGAAAAGGCGTTTTCCCTTAGTCTTAGAGAATGTTAGCTAAAGCTCGAAGTTTAAGATTGTGCCTGATGAACGTCAATAGGTTCACCCATTACGTATCGGACCTAAAAATAGCCGGAAAAAATTAGGCGATGTTCCCCTCTGCTTACATCTTCGGCTAATACAGGTATGTATAAAAAAAGATAACCAACCATTCTCAAGAAATATATAAATATTTCTTTAAAAAATTAACAGTTTCAGGGATTAATGAGATAATACAAAGTAACTGCAGATTTAAATTGTCGAAACATTTTTTTAATTTTTATGTAATTTTTTTTATTATAATTTTTTTTATTCTATGTTAAATGAATTATTTATTTGAAACGTTCTCAATTCAATTCTCAATTCTCAATAATTTATTGCATTTCCATAATGTGTACATAGATGGTAAATTACATTGGATTAGATCATTACGGACCCTGTCGGGCACAGCAAAAAAGGCGTGAACAATTTTAGAGGCAATATTAGGATTATTTTTTAATTACAATATTAAAATATTAGTTAGGTACAGTAATATTATAATAAATAATAATAAATGAAATATGTTTATATTATGTATCAGTACAGTACTTCAGACTTCAAAATAATTAAATGGATGTCATATTAATACAGTTAATTTATTTAAATTTATCATTAAAATACTCATTTAAATTATAATAGCATTTGTTATGTAACATTTGTTTTATTTTGTTTAGAAACTTATTAAGTTTGGTTTCTTCTTACACACCTATTTATTAATATATTAAACAGACAAGCAGTTGTGAACAACTGATATTCGCCTGTATCTGGTCTCATTCCTTGTTCTGTGTTCTATGTTAGACTGTTAATTTGCTTCTCTTTTTTTTATTGTAAGAGTCAAGTCGGTTCTTAAACTGGTAGGTAGATAGGTAGTATCTGCTGCCACAACTTGCTCAGGTAGACAGTTCCAGGTGTCTTGGACTGTGTTAGTATGAATAGGTAATTTTTTATTTACATGATAAAGGCAATATATTATCCTAAGTAACTTTATAAATATTTAGTTATGTTTTTGTTTCATGTTTAGACAAAATGTTTTTTGTGTTAGGTTATTCGTATTTTGATCTGGCGTTATAACTAGCAGTATTTTTAGCGGTAAGGAATAATGCAAGCAAAGTATTTACTACTTCAGTGTATATATTTAAAACCCTGTGACAGAATCATCTATACCCAATAATTACAACTTTTGACTACTTGGTAATATTTTTACCCCCGACGAAAAAGAGGTGTTAAAAGATTGACGTGTGTTATCAGTGTAGAAGTTTATGAAATCATGAACCCAAATTTATGGATCGATTTTTAAGTTTTAGTTTACAATTAAAAGTCAGGGAAAGAAAAAAAAAACATTTATTTGACACAAAACGGGACACACACAATGAAATGACACATGTAAAAAATAAAATAAACAATTTAAAAAAAGAATAAAGTAAAGAGGTTTTAATTTTTTTAAAGTTAAATACTCAATAAAAATATTAAAAAGGAAATTTAAAAAAAAAATGAAAAAAGAAACAAAAATATACTTATTAAAAATATTACGCATCTCCTAGGTTACGTCTTTTGACGATTAGGGTAATGGTTTTAAAGTTAACAAACACATTATATATTAATTATCTTATCTGTTCAGAGAATGGAATCTCAAAAATGTCAACATACATTAACACAAGCCTATCAGCTGATTTGAGGTTAATGTATTAGGTGCGTGTCTTAATTACGAATACGACTAGATAAATGATCGATTATTTCATTATAAAAGCGTAGTGGTATACGCATTTATATGGAAAGGGGGTAGTAAGTTTAAAATTATTAAAAATATTTTTGTTACATGGTTTATCTTAATTTTTTTCCTTTATCTCTGCTGTAAGACATTGCTTCGTAACATATTTCAAGATTTTGATTTTAGTTCACTGTTTTTACCCTTGCACGACAGCTGACAATTCGGAGCTATGTTAAACGCCTTAAAAGGAAAGATATCCTATGATGTAGAGAATTATGAGTAAATGTTTTCACTGGAAGACACACTCTGAATGAGAGAAGCATGTAACAAATTTGCTTAAAGTGAATGCAGTGATTGCAAATCTTCTAAATATGAGAGAAACTGACTGACTGACTGACATATCAACGCAGAGCTCAAACCGCTGGATCTGGAGACTCTAAATTTGGCACATAGGTTCCTTATGGGGTCTAGGGGTGCACTAAGAAAGGATTTTTCAAAACTCACCCTTTAAGGGGGTGAAACGGAGTTCAAAGTTTGTATTGAGAAACAAGATTAGTGAGATCAATTTCGCGGGCCAAAGCTAGTGGAGATATAAAAAAAAGTTCACTGTTTTGATTCCCTTAAGAGTATCGAAAAATTGCGGCCTTAACAGCTGTATCTTTTGATTGCGTTCGAAAGTTATGTTTACATACATTTAGGAGATTAATTTTTATTTTTAAAGAAGTATTACAAACAACTGTATTATGATACCGTAGGTACGATTTGTAACAAATTCCAACGTTGTGACGCGATCAAAATATTCAACTATTGTGTTCAAGAGGGCGCGGAGACAATACCATGACATAACTCCTGTAATTGACTATTGTAATACATCCGTTTGTAATTATTTAAATATTTCTAGTTTATTTAGTTATCTACCAACTACCCTCGCGCTCAGCTATATATGGCGACAAGACTTTCCGAAAAAGATGAAACAATAAGTCCCTGAAGGTAAAAACACACACCTGTAATTAATACAAATAAACTTGTTGATAGATCCATGCGTCAAACTTATAACATTCCTCTTTTTGTCGGGGGTTAAAGCTCGTATAATTTGTTATTTTATGCGATAAATTCCTTTAAATTAGTCATAGCAACGCATGCCGGGCACAACTAGGTGTTTAGGTGCTAATCGAATCAGATAGGCACCTTATTCATATTATTTTCATAATTTCTCCATAATGTTTTTTTCAGACGGGCCGGTGGCGTGGTCGGTAAGGTACTTGCTTTTCACGCCGCAGGTCGTGGGTTTGATTCCCACCCGAGACAAACATTATTAGTGTGATGAACATTTGTTTGTGTCGAGTCTGGGTGTAAATATCTATTATAAGTATATATTTACAAAAGAAAAGTATTATATGTATAGTATATACCAGCTATCTGGTTTCCATAACACAAGCTCTGTTTAGCTTGGGACCAGATGACCGTGTGTGTTAATGTCCCAGAATACTTATATTATTTTTTTATTTAACTATATTAATAGCATTATGCATATACTTTTAATATGATTTCGTACATTTCTATGGTAGACATTTCACACTCGGATAGTTAATAATTTGTTCAAATTCAGAATACACCCATCCTGATATCGATGGCGGCTCAATTCATTTTCTAATAACTATTGTTTTAAAATAGTACATAGCTACATATTTTACGTAGGTACATTCACGCTATTCTGTCTGATACACTCCGCGGGAGATATAGTGCACAAAGTGCATTCTCTATAACCTCACTACATGTTTCTGAATTAAAATTTTAATAAACTCCGACGCATTTTGCTAACCTACGATTAGCAACATATAGACCTTAACTAATAGTACATTACGAAAGCTGGTACATTTCCCCCCTTTCTTTATAAACAATAATTAAACGCTTCAATGGTTTACTACCTCGTTGTTCCAGTGGTAAGCGTGTTCGCTTATTATGATGGTGATATATGATGAAAATTCCACGGGTAGCACAAAGCGCTTTGCTTCTACTTTTATTGTGCGAACTTCCGATATGTTGAATTCGCTGCCAGCATCATCTCTAGTTCCCGATAGCTATAATCTGATCGTTTTCTAGTCACGAGTGAATCTGTATTTTTTTGAGCAAGCGGTTTTCATCCTAGACTGCATCGTTGCTTAAAAACAGAGAAGGGTCAAGCGCAAGTCTTTTACAGTATAAAAAAAAATATTACCGCGATGTCCTAGGTTCGAAATCTAACAAAATGTGCTAGTTTTGAGAGATATAGGCACAACGATTTTCTTTCGTTGTAAATGCAGTCCGACTGTGTAGGTACCGCCCAACTTACAGAATACACGCAGTGTAATAACTGTTGGTTGTGTTCCTGTGTGTGACATAGCAGATACCCGTCGACATCTATAGGGTCTGCAAAGCGTTAGAGTGCCTGTGGCGTTACATGCTACCCATATGCTACGCTTACTATCAAGTGGGCCGTATGCTTGTTCGCCGGCCCGCTTCTTTTATTATTCTAACAAGCGACCCGCACCAGCTTCGCACGGGTGCAATGTGTTATACTTACAAACCTTCATCTGGAGTCACTCTATCTATTAAAAAAAACCGCATCAAAATCCGTTGCGTAGTTTTAAAGATCTAAGCATACATAGGGACATAGGGACAGAAAAAGCGACTTTGTTTTAAACTATGTAGTGATAACAAACAGTAAACATGTCTAAGACTGTTCCTTTAAAAAAATGACTTGGAACTTGTGGAACACTACGTTTGACGCTTCTTTAGTAATTGGTTGATAGCGAAAAGTTTCGTTAACTAATGACTAGTTTTTTTAGCAGTATAAAGAGTTATGGTCATCTCGTCCTTTGGTCAATGTCCTTACAATCCTAAATATTAGAACTACCCACACATAATGGTTAAGCAACTTGACCTACTATAACGTCCTACGCTTGGCATTCAAACGTAATTGTTGATAAGTGATCTAAAAAGTTTTTATCCAAAGTAGCACTATGATTTAATAGTTGATAAAATTAAAAAGTTAATAGAATTTTGTAAATAGAACATTTTAGAGGTTTATAATAACTTTATTTCTCATATGAATTATATAATTTCACTTACGTATTGAGAAAACATACATAATAATAGTTATAACTACATAAAAACATTGGCATTAACAACATACAGAATTATTCACAATAAAATCAAAGGAGACGTTCAAAAAATGTATGGAGCCTGGGATTAAAATAATTGTAAATTTGAACAGCAATCTGAGTAACATATGTTAATAGAGCATAATTAATTAAATTTTTTGGTGTATTTAAAATAATTTTACACGCCCCCGTTTTTTTTTAAATTGAAATTGAAAATAAGAATCCTTACTGCAATATTATGATTATTGCAATTGGCAACCCCATGGCCAAATGACAATTGAGCAACCAAAAAAAATAAAATTATTTAGAATGCTGTCAATCAAACTGATCAATGACAATGACATCATGACGTTTCCCGTAATTATATTTTTTTCCACGCGTTTTGTTATTACACTAATAAGATAACAAATATTTTTCGTCATAATTACATTAAACTGCAGCTAGAATAATATTACAAGAGAAAAGTACTGTAATAGAATGCAATTATTGACGTGATTGCAATATTTATACTGCTTAGGAAACGGATAATTAAAGGTAATGTGCGTTTTGTTTTTCGATTACATTTTTTAAATTTTTACAAAAATGGTTGCTCCTAAAATTCGTGTTTAGTTAAATTCTAACAGCTTATTAAATAAGCTTTCTAATGAGGTATATCACATTGGTGTTCAAAATTCTATCCCACTTTTGACCTCTCCTTTACACAATCTTATTAATAACAATTATAATTTGGCAAGTGGGTAGGCAGCTAAAAACTCACAAAATGGCAAACAGCGACGTGACAATATTGCCAGCCAAACACGGGTGTACTTTATACAATTGATTACCCAGAAATTTAAATATAGGTACTTAAATCACTGGAGACTGCGTCTAATCTAGAGGAAAATGATGAAGACGAAAAATGTGACCTTGAACAGGACGAACTATACTTTTGAATGACAAGTCTTATATTTTCTGTATCTTTCTAGCAGGTTATAATGATAGTGTGAGAGGGATAAAAAATATAACTAAGGTTAATGAACTTGTCTTCATCCACTTTTAATGTAAGGTTCTTGTTGATTACACAAATTATCAGTTTAAAATTAGAAAATAATAACATTAATTTGTCCGTGTTTGTTACCGTTCGTTCAGTTGTTATAGCTGTCATTGATATGTTGGCTAACCTGAAAGTTGGGTGACACCATGACAAAGTAGAAGAAGCTGTCAGAGGCAAAATAAAAAAATGAATGGACTGTAGAAACTTATTATAAACATACGAAACATGTTTAGTCTATGGATTGTGTTAACGTTCCTCTATAAACGCGATTAATTAGCAAGTTCTGTATTTTCATACGTGACATTCGTAATCATTCTGTCAATATTTAGACGAAGACGATTTCGTTACAAATTCAATAGGTAGCCAATATCACAAGCAATACATATAAAAAATGTTCAACATACTCGACTCGTTTCCAAATAAATTTGGCCGGATTTGGTACATTTAATTCCACAATTTTACTGCAGTTAAAACTTTTATTGCTTGAACTATTTTCAACTATATCCAATATGCACCAACGTAAATACGTCGGTTATAGTAAATGTTTTTCCTATATATATTTTTTTTAATAGTGTTAAAATGGTTTGTTTATCTTTTATCTTACGACTCCCTGAATACGGTATAGTTTTGAAATCATTCCATTTACGTAAAATGGAGACCGAAATATTCAAACTTATTCAGCCAGAGGATTCTTTTCTACCATACCGAAAAATAAAGAGGTAAGTCATTAGTAATGACTCCTTACCTCTTCAATTTACAGTTTGTTATTGTCACAGAATACAACAGAGATACTCTTCGTCTCTTTCTTACTAATGCAAATGTCAAAGTGACAGACAAAGGCAAACGAATTATAACCCATTTTAGCTATAATGAGCTTATAGACGTTTATGAATACGGGGGTTAGAATACGTAAGTATAATATTTGACTGAAGCTTCTCTTAAAAGTGTGACCATGTTTACCTATAAGTTTTTAAAGTGTAAACACATCCTTTCATACAAAAATCAATATATTATACTATCTAAAAGTTCAATGGTTTCTTGTTATCTTACTGATATTTAACTCGTGATAACGACCAGTTCCTGTTTTGAAATAGAAATTATTAATTAACCAGCATTTTATATTTAAAAAACCATACAACAGACACTTTTAAAACTAACAAAACTACTGGTCCTTCGAACCGGATCCCAATTAAGAATATTATAGGAAGTAACTTCTAATTACTCTAAAATGGAACACCCTTATCCAGTATATACCTGTAGCTATAGGGAAGCAGAGACGCTGGTAGTGAGTTTCGCAACTAGGTAGTTCGCACAATATAAGTTGAAGCAAACGTATTGATATTTAAACATATTATAATGTTTTCTTTTAATTATGCTAAAAGGTAAATAGTAGTATAATAGGTAATAGGTAAATTTTATTGTAAAGAAAGAAAGTTAGTCTCAAACAAAAATAAATCTTTTATTTAATAAATCATGCATTATTAGTTGAATTCTGATATATTTTATGTTAATCACACTTAATAATACTTTGATTTACAGAATAATACCTTCTTATCCAGCGAAAGAAACGATTCCCCGCCTTTTTGCCGCCATTTTTCTTTTTCTTCCCCATTTCACTGTCATAAGATTGTATGACACGAACACCTTTGCTTCACTTTTAAAAAATTACAAACGTCACTTAGTTCAATACAACCACTTTGTTATATAATATTTCACAAATTGTCAAACGTTTCTGACGGACACAGGACTCGTAAAGGCTCTTAAAATAACAAAACAAATATTATTCACTCGAATTAGTATTAATCTTAAATATAGTTAACCACAAAAAGCGTTATTAGCAAGAAAAACACTGACTGTTGAGATATTTACCAAAATACCGGAAGTTGGGATCAAAAATTAAATTCGATAATCAGTTTAGAACTGTACGTGTGGCAGTGCAAGCGCATACTGGCTTGTGCCACAGACAAAATTAGATATAAAAAAAATAAAAGATGCACATATAGAGAAATGCGTCGTTCGTTTATTTTAGTCCATCTCTCCTGAGACACAAACATAAATAGCGCGTGTTAGAGACATTTGGCGGGAGATTATAGCAATACTTTGATACCGGTTCTTACAAGATTGACCGTATTTGTAAATTGTTTTACTTCTCCATAGTTGAGAGAAGACCTGTGTCTAATTGTAAATCGGTTCTTATTTTACTTTTTGTTTAGTTGACATATACATATATTTCGAACAAAATCGTATTTCACTATAATTTTCCGTGTGTTGTTTCTCGCGTAAAAACTTAACAGCGGCAACACAGTTCAAACTATCTTACTTCTAAACTATAGGATAATAGGCAAAAAGTACCTATAGCAAAGTAGTTACAGTATTAATTTCTAAAAATTTTACAAAACAATCACCCTTTTCCGTTCAAAAACACTTAAAATATGTTAACAAATGTTTACATATCTGTGCACAACGTAATATAATAAATCTAAGCCGCCATAAACCCCTCCGGAGCTAAAGCAAAAGGAACATAACAAAATTAGACGCCGCTGACTCAGGAGCTAAATGTAGACACTTGTCGACGGTAAGGACATCGTGATGAGACTCTGATTTCAAGTCATTATAATTTGATCAACAAAATTGTATTCTGTGTTTAATGTGTTCATACTAAGTCTTTGGCATTTGGGTAGAAGACTGTCAAGTAAGGGTTACATTTTTGGCGCGTATTTGCTTTTATTACTTCTAATCTTCGAAATTGCTTAATGGACAGATACCATTTAAAATTACCACTAAACATTTTTGTAAATTATTATTGTATGTACTACATGGTTGTCCTAAATAAATATTATTATTCTTAGCATTATTAAAATTTAAACAAAGTATCGTTAGATTCGTCTGACTGCGTCTGACAGTGTTTTTTGATCCATATTTTAAAACTGCGCATTTTTGGTCGGGTTTTATAGATATTTTTTTTAATTATTTATTGTTTTTGTTAAAAGAAACTGTCCTCAATTTGTGTATTCTGTGCTCCAGTGTTGCTACATATAGCTTTATATCAGGATTTACGACTCTATTTCCGTGTTTCCTCATTCTTATCTCGTTGGACGGTGCCCAAACGTCGTTGCATCACTGACGGTGTTATTACCTAGTTTTGTATAGTTCGATTTTTTGAAGTTGTCGCTTGCGTATTAATAACAAACCTCCTTATGTTTAACGTTGTTTATGTTTATATTAGCTAAAATAGGTTTATTATTCGGTTGTCTTTGACTGTCATCTGATATTAGTAAGTAAGAGAGAGACAACAAAGACAAATAGGTTCTCTTAGTAGTCTGTGAAGACAAATACCATTTTAACTATGTAAAGAGGCTTGTAAAATTTTTATGAATATGACTGTAAAAATTCTAAAGTTTATGAACCTCCGATCTTGCTACAAGAACTATCTCAGACACCTAGGCTTTAAATTAAATATGGGATATGGTACGACAATGTTGTACATAGATACACAGACATACAGATACATAAATGTCAAACTTATAACACGTAACACTCTTTTTGGTCCGAGGTTAATAGAAAGAAATCAATGTTTGTGTAAACGAACTCTAGCAAAATTCGCTTGTGTAACAAAAAGGCGAATTCTCAATACGTAACTATTAAAATGCAAAGTAATCTCCGAAGTCTTAACTTTTACTTTTATCTCATGCATAACAAACATGTCTCGCAAACGTCCACAGTGCAATACTTAAACAAACAAACAATTTTACATTTAAAATACATTTATTCCGTTCAAAGAACTGACCGCCATCATAAGAAGAACTATGAACAAATCAAAATTTACATACAAAACCGCATTTTTCAATGGCCAACACAGGTCAACTAATACTGGTACATTGCCCGCTTAAACAAATGACAAGCGTTCCATTTTCAAACTATTCCCGCGTTATTTTGACGTTTCGTAATATTTCGTTTTTAAATTTCTGTGACGCTGACATATTGAAACTGCCACTACCTATGCCGTTTTGCTTCCGCATTAGTTCTGAGAAAACGTCGGACAAAAATACATGATATATTATGAAAAAATATCGGCTTAAAATGCTGTATAAGCACGACGAACTTGAAAATTAGAGAAGGCAGCAATAATTTGACGTTTAAGTTGGATGTGGTCCAAAATTTGTTCGCAATCAAGCATATCGGCGCCTGGTAAACAAAGACTTTGATGATCTTAATACAAATCACAGAAAACAAAAATATGTTGTCAAATATTCATACAAATCTAGTGTGTTTTACTGACTGACATGTCTCTGAAAAATTGTATAGTCACAAAATAGAATTCTCACGCGTAGGTACTATGTACTCCAGTGAAAGCGGCACGCAATATTTTATTGACATTGCCATTTCAGTAAATATACATGATCGAGAGCTCCGTTTTACACATGCTCAACTGCAAAGATAGGTGAACATGTCCTTCGATGTTTAATTTTTCATCACGAGACCGCAACAACCACAAACAACCACAGAAACACAACCAAACTCAACCTATATTTAGAAACTGGCTGAAATTAGAAAAAAAAAGTATTTCGAACGTTCAAAATTTATAACCGTTTGGTATTCGAGCACTTGTGAGTCCTGTAACGTCAGACAAACGCAACTTGTACGCGGTGACTGGCGGGAAGAAGTTGGAAAATGCGCGGTTTTCGGAGAAGCTATGTGTTTAATTATAGTGCGGTATGAAATGTTTTATACAGTACACGCAATGTTTACAGATGCTTCAGTTCCAAATAAAAAAATAAATGCTGAAAATGTTTTCTTGTCTGTAACGCATTATACACAACACAAACAATATTTAGGCAAAACATACTTCGAAGTACAAAGGAAATTATATTATAAGTGCATTATTGAAACAATAGATTGAATAACCTTGAAACACCTACACAGCTTCCGATCGCCATTGAATTCAGGCAAGCCTTTGTATGAAGAACCATGATGACTCAATAGCTAGTGAGACTAATCACCGATTGTGTTTCTCCTAGGAAATTAAGGAGTAGCTGCTTTCTTAAAAGCCTCTCCTTTTTGACTCCTTTTTTTGTCTTTATACATCTTGCGATCAGCTTTACAGCCATAAGCAGATTTTTGAAAGAACTGTGTCGATTTTGATCTGTTTCTCCATTAAGAAAACTGTCTCTCATATGATTCGGAAATTGCTATTTTACAAATTCTCTTATGAGGTCTTTTAAGGCTTCTATCGCCTTTTATTTCGGTTAAAGCTATAGCTAGCATTTCTATGAGCTGTTTTGTTTTGGTGTTTGTACGGTGTTTGTATGCTTCTATTCGGAGTTCGACTTCCTGTTTAACTGTCACCATTTTAGTATACTCGTGTAATTCACAGGTTCTGAATAAAGGTGAAATAGTTATCATTCTTAGTACTTTGTTTTCAAAGCGTTGTAAAATTTCCATAAAACTTTACAGGCATCTGATGGTTGGAGAAAAAATATTCAAGGTAGTCAAAAATTTTTTTGCAGTCACACGATCCATGAGGTTATATCAAGGTTTTAGTCCAAAGCTAGACATAGGCCTATCCTAAAGCACGCCACTAAGCACTAAGTATCTCTTATATCTCATCCAGCGCTTACCAACCATCTGGCGAAGATTTAGACTTCGACGAGACACACAGCGCAAGATGCAACAAGGGTGCAAGGAACACCTTGCAAATATCAATACAAATAGAGCACGTATGAGTTGGAGAAGGGTGGTAGTACAGAATCAGGTCCCTCATACATGTAGGGTATACAAGATAAAATTTAATTTTTCAATGTGATGACGATTAATCTGTTATTTTACGTTATACTACAATATTTCAGTCGACACATCTCTGAACATTTTGGCAATGGTTTCCTTCTAAATAAATAGCCTCTTACTGATAACAATGTTGTAATTTATTTGTTCTAGCACCACACTTGGTCAATGATTTGAATCTGTACGCCTTTAACTCGAAACTTGATGAAAGGAATATGTATTGTAAACATGTTTTATTTCCTGTGAAGAAAATTGTACAACTCTTATAACTTGGTATCGAATTTGCCGACATAAAAAGGCGTTGTAACCGACTTAAAAAAGAGTTTATCAATTTGGATGTTAATCTATTTTGGTTTGAGTATAACGGATTTGCAATATTATTTTTTTTTGTTAGAAATAGGTTTCTTTTTGTTGTCAAGATTTATTTTTTAAATAAAATCCTATAATTAAAGGAGACGTTCTAAAAATGTATAGAGCCTGGGATTAAAATAATTGTAAATTTGAACAGCAATCTGAGTTACATAGGTTAATAAAGCATAATTAATTAAATTTTTTGGAGTATTTAAAATAATTTTACACCCTCCCGTTTTTTTAAAAATCTAAATTGAAAATAAGAATCCTTAATGCAATATTATGATTATTGCAATTGGCAACCCCATGGCCAAATGACATTTGAGCAACCAAAAATATTAAAATTATTTAGAACGCTGTCAATCAAACTGATCAATGACAATGAGATCATGACGTTTCCCGTAATTATATTTTTTTCCACGCGTTTTGTTATTACACTCATAAGATAACAAATATTTTTCGTCATAATTACATTAAACTGCAGCTAGAATAATATTACAAGAAAAAATTGGTTGCCTGTAAATTCGGTATACGGGCGAAAGTTTTACGTGACAACGACTTTGAGTGGTAAAATAATTTTAATGTGAATATTCATTCGTATAGTAGGAAGAAGGATGAAACATAGTATTCTAATAGAATGCGATTATTGACGTGATTGCAATATTTATACTGCTTAGGAAACGGATAATTAAAGGTAATGTGCGTTTTGTTTTTCTTTTACATTTTTTAGATATTTACAAAAATGGGTGCTCCTAAAATTCGTGTTTAGTTAAATTCTAACAGCTTATTAAATAAGCTTCCCAATGAGGTATATCATATTGGTGTTCAAAATTCTATCCCACTTTTGACCTCTCCTTTAAATTTGGCTCTACGATGTTGAACGCAAGAGTCATCATATACACTATGAATTATGTAACGAACCATCAAATTCCATTAAAATATGCAATACTATTAAAACCATATGGGTGATTTAGAAAAGGGTTTCAAATCGTTTCTATATTATTAAAATCATAATAGCTTAATACATACTATACTTGCCAGTTGGCAGAAGTTAGCCAAAAAACAGCATCGCAAATTCGGCCAAGGCTATCTACATGCAATATTTTCGTTTTAAAAGCTCCGTATGACTAATCCTCCGCTCTGGGGGCGTGAAAAGATAATTTATTTTATCACAGCATTTCAGGAAGACGAATGCTATTGATTGAGATTTTTACAGCTTGTCAGTGATTGATGGGTAATTTTATTTATTTTAACCACCGAGGGCAAATGGGGTGTTAAAAGTTTGAAGTCTGGATGTGAAAGTATCTGTGCACACCTACCACCGTATTCATAAACATCTTATAAGCTCATTATAGCTAAAATAGGTCTATGATTCGTTTGTGTTTGACTGTCATTTTGACTTTTATACTAGTGTGGCGTCGCATACCTAACGCCACTCAAGAGACATGACGTCATAGCAATCCTGAATCGCACAAGCAAAGTTTCACCGACGATTAGCATATATACAACTTCCCGACAAGAACTGTCGGAGGGAATACCGCGGTAGCCGGGCATTACAACTCGCCCGGCTGGAAGATCTTCCCTTTACACTGGAGGGTCACTACCACCCGATCCTCCAGTCACCTCCACACTAGTAAGAAAGAGATAAAGTCCATTCTAACAACAGTCTTATAAGATTTTTATGAATAAAACCGTTAGTGCTTAAACAAATTTCATTAAAATCCGAGAAAAGGTGACAGAAGTACTTTTACAATTAAAATATCCTTTGGTATCGATAGAACCAGGTCCCCGATTCTCGCGCTTTAGACATGTTTCTCTAATAGACATACCTTATCTCGGATTTGAATGAAATTCGCCATTTTTTTCGTTATATTATGTCTTTATGTCTTAAGCGCAAGAATTGGGGTCTAGACAGCGCGACGTGGTATTTTAGTTTCTTTTCAGGCAGTTTTCTTATGAGAGATTTATATGTAGCTTACACTTGCTGATATAGAACATAGTTCTTTGTTTTGTTGACAACCGTTGCCAATCAAAGCGCATGACTCCCCAGTAGCAAGGGCGCGCTCCCACTTTTGATATTAAAATTTGGTCTACCAGTATTGAAGGGCTAGTGTGAGTTTTCTAACCTATTCGATCGCGTTATAGTAAAAATCAATTTGTTTAGTATTGTCTTAGATTTACGCGAATATCACACATTGAAATAAAACTACTTTTTAACGGATTTTATCGCGGTTTATTTTAGATTTTTGATCCCGACGTTTCAAAGTCTTTTCAGACTTCATGTTCACGGGTGGACTGAGATATTTGACGTCCAAAAATATTAATCACAATTATTACTGACTACCTTCAAACATTAATATTTAAGTTGCGTTCCGATTTAAGCAAACTGAGCTCACAGTGTCTTGAATTCTGAGTTGATTTTGCTTGGGTTTTGGTACAAGTAAATTAAGCACCTCAACTCCATTAACAACAACATTCAATTCACAATGGAGTTGGAGGCAGATAACACCTTAGCTTTTCTAGATATCCTTATAACCAGGAATCCTAACAATACCTTAGGTCATACAGTTTATAGAAAACCAACACATACAAATAGGTATCTAAACGGTGATTCGCACCACCATCCTAAACAGTTAGCTACCGTGGGCAAAACTTTGTTTCAGAGAGCACACGGGATCTGTGATGATGAACATCTTGACGCAGAGCTTAAGTACGTCAAGCAAGTATTGCATGACAACAAGCTCCGAGCACCGCGTCACCGCAGATCACGTGTAAAACCAGCTACAGTTGAAAGGCAACCTGCAATTCTTCCTTATATAAGAGGAGTGACCGACAAGATTGGCTATATCCTTAAGCGGGCTTCTATAAATACTTACTTCAAGCCAAAAACCAAGATAAGTCAATTTTTACCATCTGTCAAGTGTCAAGTCCCTCTACAAGATGCGGGTGTTTATAAAATTGACTGTGAGTGTGGACTCTCATATATAGGACAAACAAAAAGAAGTATAGGGACCCGCGTAAAAGAACACATAGCTGATGTTAAACATCAACGCTCAACGAAATCTGCAGTGTGTGAACATACTCAAAAAGGCCCCAACCATTACTTGAGATTTGATAAAACACAGGTCCTTGTCAAAGAAAACCGGTTCCTACCAAGAATGATCCGCGAAGCTATTGAAATTAAAAAACATCCTAATTTTAACAGAGAAAATGGTTGGAATATACCACCAGCTTGGGACCCAGTGCTTAATTTACTTGTACCAAAACCCAAGCAAAATCAACTCAGAATTCAAGACACTGTGAGCTCAGTTTGCTTAAATCGGAACGCAACTTAAATATTAATGTTTGAAGGTAGTCAGTAATAATTGTGATTAATATTTTTGGACGTCAAATATCTCAGTCCACCCGTGAACATGAAGTCTGAAAAGACTTTGAAACGTCGGGATCAAAAATCTAAAATAAACCGCGATAAAATCCGTTAAAAAGTAGTTTTATTTCAATATCAATTTGTTTGGTATAGCGACGAGGTAACAATTCACACAAAGATGTGTGGGCACAACGGAGAATCGAAGCAGCGACCTTATTCAAAGGCGAGGCCCGTACCGCTGCGCCACTGCGGCTCAAATATCGTTGACATTGATACCTAATTGACAGCATTTGTTTTGAAAATCACGTCAGTCACGGATACAAACCTTAGAAGGCACTTTTTTTTTCGAAATTACTTTGACCGAAGTTTTTACTTTTCTTATTTATGTCGACTTTTCTGTTGCAATAGAAACGCGTCCTAATAGTGCATAAAAGACAAGAAAATAAACTCCAAGCTCAGAATTAGCAGCGTTCGTCTGATGTTTATTGTCTATGACTAGTTTGCAGTGCACCGCTGGCTGTCAGCCAATACGGGTGCGTCGACCTGTTTCTTGTTCTTCGATTTTTACGTCTGAGAATGAGAGACACGTAACATTTTGAATATAAAATTGAATTAATTAATTCAGAGTAGAAGCACCATAACTAAAACAGAGAAAACTATTTAGAAAACTCACTTTTATTTCTTAGCATCTACCTACAACCAATATGTACCATAGGTACTGTAAATATGTCATCTATGTTCTACAAGTAAAGAAACTTCAACTTTCTATAAGTACATAATATACTTTCGGTTATATTCATAAAAATCTTCTTTGACTCTTTCTTACTAGTATAAATGTCAATATGATAGACAAAGACACACGAATTATAATCCTATTTTAGCTATAATGAGCTTATACAACGTTTATGAATACGGGGGTTTGTCTTTACAACTAAATAGTAACTTGCATGATAATAAACAAACAACTCGTTAGTTTAAATGATAAAAAATGACATTTCGAGAAATGCAGTTACCATAAGGTAAAAAGAGTTTTATAAAAAGAGGTACTCATTATAAATACTCAGATAACCGTTAGTAGTGTTAATCTTAGAAAATGGTTAGTTCTTTATCACGCTGTATAAAGCCAGATTGATAAACTATTGTACTACTATATGCAGGATTTGTATTTAAGAATATAAGTCTTAAAAAAGGGCTAATCTAAAGTTTTTGTTGGTTGAAGGCACCACTATTCTAAGATCTAAAAACTTTACAAATTGACGGTATGACGATGTAACGGGGTTATTCGAGTATTGCTCTTAAAACGAATTGAAGGGGAGTACTGGCTGTTAATAATAATTAATAATAAGTATAGATATCAGTCAGAAACGTTTTCACACTTGTTCACACGATAATTACGCTAGATTTCACTGTATTGTCACAGCTACAAAATTCACATACGTGTAGTATAAAAATTAGCACTAATTAATCCAAATAACGTTATTAACTTTCAGTTTCCATTCAATTTCACTTCATCGCGTTTATGTACATAAAACCTCTTTAGCTAAATCTTTTTCGTTAAACCTTTTTATTTTTTTTTATTTCTAGCACACGGTTCGCGCGTCCTATTTCGCGCCATTCACTGCGTCGGCGGGAAATGATGACAAACTAAAATGGTGGAGTGATAAATGGTTTCAATTAGGATTCTCGTTGTGTTCACTACCAAATAAGAGTTTGTTGCGTCGGAAGAATTTATGACGATACGACGACGGAAGCAGGTCAATGGATAAATAATTATGAGTTATTATTTTTAGATTGCTACAGCACCTAATAGTTCTGTCATTAGTTAGTCGTGACGCATTTTAAAAACTAAAAAAATAAATAAAAGCAAAAATAATATTTTCAAAACAAGATTTTTAAATTAAAATTTGACACGGGCAGAAATAGTCGAAAGCGACTCAGTTGCTGAAAAATGAAAATGGAAAAAAAAAGATTTTCAAGTGAAATGTCAGAAGTCCTTTAATTTGATACCCTTATTGAGGTAATACAAAATAACTTGATCGCCATCTTAGATTTACCGCCATGTTGGATTCAGAATGACGTCACACAGCTAACCATGCATTGTCACCCAAACTAAACGTGAGAGCTTAAAGTTATCTTAATTTCAAAATCAAGTTGCAAGATTCCACTTAAACGAATATACATTACAATTACATTAAAAGCTTGTTAAAACGATAGGTAGGTAAGTAACAGCCTCTTAGTGTCCCACAGTTAGATGCGAGTCTAGTTACTTCTAAGTTTTTGTTTTTTTTACCCGCCTTATTTCCTCTACAGCTCATCACTCACTCGCAGGGAGAATTTTTAATAGGTAGGTACCTAATTTAATTATTTTTGTCATCTAAATTATGATGAGGTTCTTAGTCGCCGCGTTCCGTAAAAATTACTATAAAGGTGAGTTTTATCTGAACAACTTCTTTTACAAATAACGAGGGGGCACAGTACTGTAATGCCATGCATATTATCCAGTAAGTATGAGATAAAAACCCCACTTCATAAGATAATTTATGCTTTATGTTGCGATTTTATTCAAGTCTACAATACAATTTTATAAAACTGAAATAAAAACACTAACAAAAACCTATCTGAGTCCAAAGCCTGAGCACTCTCAACAATCTTAAAAGTTAAGAGTGTATAGCTGCGGACATTGTTAATTCAGCCCATTAGTTAATCAAGTTCCTCAGGCGAAGATGTCGCTGGTCAAGTAATATATCTGTTAAAGTCATTTATGACTGTGACTGTTGCTAATTTAATGTTTGACTGTTTATTTCCACAAACTTATGTGATTTATTTTTCAACTGTCAAAATTTGCAATGTTCGCTGTATGATATCATCCCATTTCATGTCCCTCGCCCCACCTTTTTCTGTCACTTGTATTTTCTCCTTTTGTAAATATATTGTGTAAAATTAGAATAAACAAAATTAAATTGTGACTACCCACATTTAGTCTATATCCGCTTTTTCTCTATTTCTACTTCCTACTCTCTGTCTGACAGCTAACTGACAACCCCAAACTTGACACTGGCAAAATTGTGTTAGCCTTCCACAACAGGCCAAAAATAAAAATTGAATTTACACATACAAATATATTGTCCCCTGCAGCCACAGAGTACCTTAGTTAAAATATGCCTGCTGCATCTTATAAACATGATTGCGATAATATTGATACTTTATTAAGGTCTCATCTATATAATTAAAATAGGTACTACTAATAATAATGCAAAAATTTGTGAAGTGGGTACATACCATGACATTTTATTTGTTGAGCCACTCAGCATTATATTGATTTTGGTGGTATTTAACGGTCTTATTCATAAAAATCTTATAAGACTTATCTAAACTCTTAAAATGGACTTTATCCCTTGCTTACTAGTATGTCAAGATGACAGATAGGACAAACGATTTTAAAACCTATTTTAGCTACAATGAGCCTAAGGCGTTTATGAATATGGGGGTTAGATTATATGTTATTATGCAGATTGTCAGTTTAAATTCATGCAATTTAAACTGCGCACACGCACACGCACACGTTTATATTATATTATTGTATCCCGATTAATTTCGTATTGTGTCCACTAAAAACTGTCACTGCGGGTGAGTGTCCTGGAGGCCTGAAATACAGGGTTGCCCTAGTTTAGGATCCAGTCCACCCACATACCTCCTACGTAACGTTCCTTCTTTCATAAGCTCTTAAGTATGTAGTGGTGGAAATAAACGTTATTAAACGTTATTATTACTATTAATTTGTCTCAACTCTACCAATGTTGGTAAACCACAAAGAGGCTCAGCAATTAAAACATGTCATATATTGCTTTTAATTTGGTTAATAGTGATCTAACATAATCCCTCAGGGAAGCACTACTGGAAATTAACATATTAATTACGTGGGTGGCCTGGTGCCATAGTAGTAATTACTCTGACTGCAAAGCCGAAGGTCGTTAGTTCTATTCCCATCCCAGACAAAGCTTTGTGTGACGGGCATGATTGTTTGTTCTGTGTCTGGGTGTAATTTATCTATTAAATGAATGTTTATACAAAAAGGATATATTTTAGTAGCATATCCATTCCTTATACCCATGACACAAGCAAATATAATTGCTTAATTTGGGACTAGATGGCGCTGTGTGTAATGAAAATATTTCTTTATTTACAGTAATATAATAAAATTGAAGAGTTTGTTTGTTAGAACACACTAATTACAGAAACTACTGGTCCGATTTGAAAAATTCTTGCACTATTATATCGCCCATTTCTTGAGGAAGTCTATAGGGTACTTTTTAACCCACGGCTGGGCATGATAAGTAGTTCACGCGGGCGGAACTGCGACGGAAAGCTAGTTTATTATACAATTTAGCAGTGTGATGCCACCGTAACCCCAGATTCAATTTGTTTTTGAGTAAGTATTTTCAGACACTTGCATACACTTTCCTCTAGAAGCATGCAGTCTTGTGATGGCATAATTATTATCAATAAGATGTTTGCGTTGGTGACAAATTCGTTATTATTTTCTGTTTAATTTAATTTTTATTAGTGAAGTTTTTCTCACATACAATAAGGGTTGTTAGAGTGTGTGTGTGTCTGCAATAACACCAAATTTTCAATGAATTCTTGTTTAAATACTATTACTTACTACTTACTTAATTCAGAAGATTGTAATCACTAATCTTTGGTAACATAACACAAAGTAATCCATTTAATGTTAAGTATTTAGGTCACAGTCTTGCATAATGTTTGATAAATAGCTTTATCAACAGATCTAACTGATTATTGCATGTGTGTGGTAATTCACTTCATCCAAGTAGAAAATAAGAAAGTTATGTGTTATAAGCATAAATAAATGTTTCTAAATAAGTAGTATGATACAGAAAAATAACTAAAATGAAAATAAACATCAAAAATAAATTATTTACAAAAAAAAGGAATCATTTAAGAAAAAGATGGAAATAATGAATTGAAATTGAAAGATATAATTAAGTAAAGAAATTTGGGTGGCCACCTTCTACTGCATTATCAGGCCGGATCTGTGGCACTTTGTTGCAATGTGATCATTGATGCAAGGCAAGCATGCTAAACTTGAGCAGAATGCAAACGAAAAGTCAGAAAGAGTTCATTTTCTTGGGATAGTCCTGCAGAGAAAACTGAATAAAAACTTATTATTATTGGTGAAGTGTCAACTAGGATTGTTCTTACTTTAATTTTATCCTCTGCATTATTAATAAAATTATTCAAAATAAATATTTGATTTACAGATTATTTGGCTATTTAATTGGTCAGTGCGTCATCTTAAGGGCGGTATTTACGTGTCTTTAGTCTTATCACTGAATATTGTTTAATATAAATATGAATTACACACTAAGTTTAATGAAAAAAAATAATAAAATAATTGTTTTTAACAAAAACATTAAACTACCTTCTATAATTCACTGAACACATGCTCATAGACTAAAGTAATTAAAACTAATCGAATTTACAAAATAATATAAAATAACATACTGTCTAGCGCTAAATTGCTGATTTAGAAAAAATATAAACAAAATAAACAATACAACCAGATGTAACTTAGCAGAATTAAAAGTGCGCAATAACAAAATCGTAAGAATGAAATACAATAATAATATGATATTAAACAGGTTCAATAGGAATTATGATTCGATATTTAATTTAAACTGAAAAATAAATAGATTCATACATTCTTTATTCAAAACAATGCACTTACCTGATAAATAAACTCTCCTTTATTTATGAAAACTCACTAAAAACACGCTATAAAAAATATAATGTACCAGAAGATAATTCTTACTGTTTTTATTATTTATTCAATAATTGCGCAAAATAAAAATTACAAAAAGAATATCTTGCTTGCTTGTTTACGCACATTTACAATTTCACACACATTCGCAATGTTCGCTTCACGATTGTCTATTGATTTCATTTCGGATCGGATTGGAGAAGTGTCAAATAGTGTAACATTGTCTCTTGCTACAAATAATTTTCTGTTCAGAGGAGTCATCACATCGCGTCTAAAATAATTGATTTTCATTATTTATGTGGTTATGAATGTAAGTAGCATTAATTTAATAGGAATAAATTTTAACCTAGTTTTAAGTTGAATAATTCTATTTGGTTGGACTCTAGCTAAAACGGAGCGTAATCAAACCTATCAAACTTTGGAGTAGCGGGAAAATTCAAATTTTGAGAAAAAATTCAGTCATTTACTTTCAGATTTTTTGTACATATTATGAATAGTAAAAAATCGAATGTGTGTAGTGTTCTAATACTTTTTCAAAACGGACCTAGTGACTACTTGTTCTGTGGATATTTTACTGCAAGTACTTTCTTTTTATTCTTAAAAAAATATTCTATTATACTTCGTATCTCTCCCGAAGATGATTACAGTTTACATGCAGCAGCACGCGAGATGATGCTGTCCTTATCACACTTTCAAAGTTATAAAAAACTTTTGAATTAATTCAATAATTTAAAAGAAAATTAGATATTAAAGAGTATGTTCACTGACTCGTTCACCTCGCCAGATCGCGACAGTGTGCTTCGACCTCCATTACGTGATTTTGTGTTGTCCGAGTCACACGGAACATATTTTGTTCTCAAAAATATCTATTTGAAATGAGAAAAAGGAAGTAGCCTGATTAAAATATAGTGATATAGTTAAAAAGTGTTTCAAAAAAGTAAAAAGCTATATAAAAAAGCGTAGGAGATCTTCGTCATCCATCAATTATTAACGCGCCATCGTTGTTTCCCGCGCATTCTAGTGAACCGGCTCTCGACATAACCAGTGATCCCGAACCAAATGGTACGTAATCTTCTAATTATTATTTTGCGGCATTTATGTGCAAATAGCATCCGAGTTTTATTTTCATCTACCGCCAAATTGAACAAATTATTCACAAATCAGTTTATTACATACTGAATCTATGCTCACAATAATGTTTTTTATAATTATATAGAATCCCGACGTAAACCGTGTGTGGACCCTTTCTTTTATTACGTCATAAATGATGTTAATTAATGTATTATCCCGACGTATACCGTGTGTGGATGTACAGAATTTGTCATAAAATGATTTCAATCATTGGGCTATCCCGACGTATATCGTGTGTGGATACTATGACCACCGACCGAGCTTATGCATTTACGGTCAATCTTATCAACCCTTATGCAGCTCGTACGCTTATTTTATAGCTACAACCTACGTCATTACAGACGCGATCTTTTGAAGCAGTATTTACCTGCTAAAAATTGCACCCTAAAAGTGCCACTATTATAAAGTCCCCGCCTTTTGAAAACAATGTTAGGAGAGATTCTTACAGCAAGCAGGAACAAAACCTAGCTGTATTTCAGCAACTGGCAAAGCACTAAACTTAGCTTTATCAAAGACTGAGATTGTCCCACAAGATATCATTATGTAACTGACGCAGTGCGCTTGAAGCGACACACATTACAGGGAATCCCTTTCAAGACGTTTTACTATTATAAACTCTTTGAGTAAACAAAATCGAGAAATAATAAAAAACGTATATTGCACGACAATTTATTCGGTTGCAATTTATCAGATTACTTATAATCAAATAGGGCTATATCTTCGCCTGTCGCAGAACTCAGCAGAGTAAACAGCCTAATATTTCTTGCCATTTGGAGCTTTAAACGCATGGGGGGGCACCGCGAGCACCGGCCGCCGAGCCGCGAGCGCGTGTACCCCAACCAGACTCGGCGCCCGCCGCCGCTGCCACCGCTTGCGCCGCCGCGGGACTATTGCCGCGCGCCTGCCATGCGCTCGCGGATAGCAACGCGCAACAACATCGGCGACGATGATTCATACGCCTTCCCTTCATCACAACAGTAACATACCTGTAGATGGCGGACTTTAATCTTATGTTTCACGAATGGCTTCAAAACAAATTAGCTATAAGCTATATGATTTCACACTAAACCGTATCAAACAAATTATTCTACTAAACATCTTTCTACTAAAGAAATTACCAAGATTTCTTTAATAAATAAAATTATTATTATTATCATAGTAGATGAGTGCATTTCGGAATTATTGGAATCTGGGTTTGTTTCTCATACGCATAACAAATTATTTCACCCAACTCTAATAAACAAAATAAAAAATAGGGGGTTTATACTGAATTTAAAACAATTAAATAAATTCGCTACCGTCAATCACTTCTAAATGAAAGATTATCATACAGCGTTCAAATTACGTCGTAACGCTTATAAGGCAACGTTCGATTAAAGGAAGCTTATTTTATATTGCCCATAGCTAAATCTGACAGGATTTACCTCAGTCTTGCCTTAAAGTTTGAACGATTTCACTAACAATTGTTCGAATTTAATGTCTCACCCCTTGGACTATGTACCACTACATACGTGTTCGTAAAATTATTGCAGCCGGACTTATACTATTATTTAAGCTCATAAGGATTCGAATCCGATTTTATTTACAAGAAAAATCGTTTCTATTATATTAAATATTTACAGAAAAAATTTTACATACCAAAAGATGTTAAATTAGAGAATTTTCTAGATACATAGCATTATTGTTGTCAGCTGTCCCCCAATGGCTGTTTATACACCAAGCAATTCGAAAAACAAAATTTCTCGCATTACACTACTCCATATAATAAATATATAACCCTTCCAGGCTATTGGTACTAAAAATGATTTTATTTGGTGAAGACATCATATAGTCACTGTGTGTTTTTATTGGCCACTTTATTTACAATGACAGCTGTCTTTAAATATAAGCATAGTTCTGTTTCAACAATAGTTTGGGGAATAGCTTAAAATAACCAAATCGGACACTAGGACAGCTCACAAACGTAGTTACATATAAAACATCAACTACCCTCGAACGATTAACGGAGTTCTACGGGTTAAAGATAAAGCCTAGCACTTAAAAACTTGCAGTATCCTGTTCAGATTAGATACAACAGAGAGCTATTGTGTACATTAACAAAATGGGCAGGATTCAGTTCACGCACTACAAAATTGCACGTGACTTATGGCAATCATGTGAAAAACTCAACTTAATTATTTTTTGCTGCACATCATGTTTAAGAACGCAGTAGCAGACTTCAAGTCGCAATAAATAGCCAACATAGACGCCGAATGGCAGTTGCTGATTACGATTACGCATTCGCACAATTATTCGCGAGTTCGGCTCGCCTGAGTTAAACTTATTTGTAAGCATTTAAAAATACAAATGTGAAATTAGACCGAAATTCAAAAAACAACGTTTCCAATTAGTTAAAAAAAAAAATATTCTTAAAGTATTACACAAAATAAAAACTAGACCACACTGGCCAACGCAACCCTGGTCACCTATTTGGTCAAACTCATCTTCTAGTGCCAGAAGTGTTATTTTTCGGGCCTAGTAATTTTTGCTGTTTCCCCTTTCAGGAACGTGTATCCCCTGTATGCAGGGGGAGATTATCAGACAGTCACTTCTAAGATGCGGAATCCCCGAGGCATCGTTTTCTTATAACACCCTATGCCAATATAATAGCCCGCTAAAACCAGTGTGATTGTACTGTAGTAAAAAGGGCATAGATTACTGTTCGTCTAATACTTTTCAAGTAATAGAATTCTTATCAGAACACTTTAATTCAGGTGCAATTTACGGCTCACCTAAAAGCTATCGCTCAGCATTTTGTTAGGACAGGAAATGTAAAAATGAAAAACCTGTTATGATTCTATAAATAGATTTTTCAAAGCAGTTTACCGTATGAATCCCCCTGTACAATATGATACCACCTGGGACCCCAAATTAGTACTCAATTATTTATCAAATTATTTTCCAGATGATTGAATTACCTGTAAAGGAGTTATCTTTCAATACTGTCACCTACTTGCCTTAACATGAACACAAAGAATTGCATTCTTACCTTAAGTCTAATCAAAATAAAAAATATAAATATGACATTCGACTCAGAGAAAATCATAATCAAAGTAAAAACCTCAAGTCCCGGATGCTATTATCCCCTGATTAAACTACCATATATTAAAGAAAACCCTAGCCTTTGTCCAGTTTTAACACTACATATTATTATAAGCACATTTAAACATATCAGACACGCCAGTGGTCGGTGGGATGCTTGCATTTCACGCCGCAGGTCGTGGGTTTACTTTCCGCCCGGGACAAACGTTTGTGTGATGAACATGTCTGTTTGTATCGAGTCTGGGTGTTAATATAAAATAAAATAGTATAAATATAGTTTAGACCAGTTATCTGGTTTCCATAACACAAGCTCTACTTAGTTTGGGACCATATAAAAAAATTGGTTACCTGTAAAGTCGGTATACGGGCGAAAGTTTTACGTGACAACGACTTTGAGTGGTAAAATAATTTTAATGTGAATATTCATTCGTATAGTAGGAAGAAGGCGCGTGCCTTTCACTTTTTATGTCTGTCTCTCTCGCTCTTAGGCGGGCTAACCATGCCCGAGTGGAAGGGACGCGTGCCTCTCACTCGCTCTCATTGTGAGCGCATAACGTGAGCGGAGCGTAACGCAGTTTCTTGAAGTGTCACCCGGCAAACCAATTTATAAGACGTTGTCACGTCAAAATATATAAAAATACCGTCAACGAAGAATCGCTATTTATTAGTTTAGCGGCATTGACCTTGTCTATGCCGCTGTCTTGCTTTGCTTTGTCTATGGGGTGCTTGACTATCTACGTGCGAGTTATGAAACCATAGTAAAAAGTTATGAAAATATAGTAAAATGCACCCCAAGTTTTTTACTCTGAATTGAACTATTCTCCTAATAATTTAAAAATTGTTATAATTTTATTTTGAAGTAATTAGTTATGATTGATTGTTCGATCTTTTACGACTGAAACATAAACTCTTTGTAATTAAAAATTATTTTTTACTTTTAGTTCGATTAGCTATAAAAGCGTGGCTATTTAGTTCTTTTATTTTTAAACTATAATTTATTGATAATGCTCAATTTATATTGTTAATTAGTGTCATTCATTTAACTATATTATAGATATTATAAGTATTATTTGAAATTATTTTTGAACTTAATCTATTATAGCATCTACGATTTGATCGTTACCTAGTATATTTTATTTCACTGTTATGTGTTACTATTTTTTTTTTTTCTTCTGATGCTCTTAACATCTGCATGTAAACTGTAATCATCTTCGGGAGAGATACGAAGTATAATTAAGAATCAAACGAACTTACCTAGTGAAGTTTGATGTCTAATTATACGAGTGTCTTGACCGAAGATGATTACACTCCCACCCAACCCATACCCAAAAAAAAAAAAAAAAAAAAAAATATATATATATCTACTCTAAATAATGGAGGTCGAAGCACACTGTCGCGATCTGGCGAGGTGAACGAGTCAGTGAACATACTCTTTAATATCTAATTTTCTTTTAAATTATTGAATTAATTCAAAAGTTTTTTATAACTTTGAAAGTGTGATAAGGACAGCATCATCTCGCGTGCTGCTGCATGTAAACTGTAATCATCTTCGGTCAAGACACTCGTATAATTAGACATCAAACTTCACTAGGTAAGTTCGTTTGATTCTTAATTATAGGCAGGTGTACGTACTACTTTAAACACTTTAAACTGCTTATTTTAGATGTTTTACTACTTAATACTTGCTTGCCGCGTTGTGGGTAGAATTCATGCATAGCCTTGACGCCTATTATCAAAAAAGGGAGCAGAGTTGAAATAAACCCAAATCCGCCGGCTGTTTCATATAAATTTCCTTTTAACAGCTAGGTTCTCATAGTAGTCTATTTCCTTCGTTATGCACAATTCAAATCGAGCTGTTATCACAGATAATATAATACTATACTAGTACTGTTATTAAGACTTTTCTAAGTATACTAGCTGCCCCAGCGAACTTCGTACCGCGCAAAATTGTGAATCTAAACCATTCCCAGATCCCCTTGAACACACACAAAAAATTTCATCAAAATCGGTCCAGTCGTTTAGGAGGAGTTCAGTCACATACACACGCACACAAGAAATATATATATTAAGATTAGAAATGTATTTTTGATTGACGAGATATTAAGAAAACACGCTTTCCATTGGATCAATGAGGCAGTAGGATTCCGCCTGCGCGACTCGCGTAAGTCGGTTGTCGCGCTAAACCATTAACCTCACTTTGCGCATTCATATTAAACCATCTTATGTGTTACCCCGGACAAACTATCTCCTAACCAAAAATATCTGACTAGACATACCTTACTTACCAAAGACTGCGCAAAAAGAGTTTAGGTTTAGCGCGATAACAATAGTTAGGTACAAATAAGCCAAGATGTAATTAAATATAATTTATTGATTGTACATTAACTTACATTGCGTTTTATATTATCTATAATTAAACACAATTTTATAACTAAACTGTGAAACTTACCAGTGACCAGTTTGAATACGCGCAGATTCCGCCATAATGACTAATATAATAAATAGAATGTTTCTACTAGTATAGTATTATTTTTTGTGGTTTGTACATAGTTCTGTAGGGAAGAGTGAAAACGAAAAAAAATCAAAGGAAAAGTTTTCTAGTCCAAATTTGTTTGTTTTGTTCCGAAATTCTATTGTGGGGGTGCTTATTTTGTGGAGGCCCCGGGTCTGTGGCCCTGGTTGTCCTCCAATAAATCCAGCCCTGGCTCATGGATGTGGAGAAAGAAGAGAGAGATAGAGACCGCAATATGTTTTGATGCGTGGTAACAAGACACAGTCACTGGGCGATTGCACTGCACAACAAAACATGATACAAGCATAGTCTTATCTCTCTCTACTCATCTCTAAACGATAGAGATAGATAGTGCTAGCAATATATTTTCTATGTGAGACGTGCCAACACACATTTAACAATTTTATTTATAATATTAATTAAACAATTTGCTTAATCCTCTCTCATATCACTTCAAATCATTTCTAATACTATCATATTAAAAAATATGTAGATTATTTAGAAGATAATGATACATGCTAAATGTATTACTGAACGATATACTAAAGGAGAATGGGCAAAAATGTATGCACCTAGGTCTACCTACTAAATACTAACGAACTTGAGCGACGCAGCAAGAATTGCGGTGTGGGGACAATCAGCAGGTAGACTGCGCTTGCGTCGTAGCTCCCTTCCCTCTCTTCTGCAAGTCTTTACCAAACTATAGTACCTACAGCAGTTATAAAATTTAAGTAAACTATACGAGAAGCTATTGTTTTTGCCGTTTACCCGGGAAACCCCATATGCAACATTAACTGCCATACCACAGACAATATAATACTATATTAGTAAACTAAGCGATACTAAGAAATTATGTGTAAGAAATTACCTTTTTACTGATAATATGGTTCGTTGGTGTTGATTAGGCAGACCGATTTGCCCAATCACGTTTAAAAGAATCTTTTTACTAGAAAAGTTACCAGTTACCAGTTAGGGCGATTGGTTAAAATTTTCTTTCGAAAGGATCTAATAAATCAGCTTGCTCGTACTTTTTCGGTGGTTGATCAAGTAGTATTTGTCTCTTTTCCCCAGGTATAAGTAGAGAGAGATATACAATGCTCTTTTTTTTTTTTGAAAAGAAGATATCTTTATTTCGAATCAACAATTACGATACCATAAAAACAAATCCTACGTACTAACTTAGCCTAAAAAAAAAGTAAATATAAAGTAGAACTTATAAAACATATCTAAAGCTGGGCGTCAAAAAACTCCTCGGCATCAATGTCGGTTGGTAGCGTACCAAGAAGGCTGGCAGCATTGCCACGTTGAATGGCAACGCTCAATCTTTGGCCTAAGTGAAGGCCAGCCTTCTTGTCGCGTGTTCTATCCACCAAAAGTTTCGAAATGTCGCGGTAAAGAGCTCGCGCACCCGGACCCCATGTCCCCAGCGTCTCCACACCAAACGGTTCGAAAACATAATTACCGACAAGGTTATTATATTTTCGCCGCTTGAGGTTTTCTGCTGACAGCAGCACCAGCTTGTCCTGAAGTAAAAGGAAGATGGGAAGGTGCAAGGGTATCGACGCAGGTAGCGTCCCACACCAAAGGCCTGCCCATCTTCCAAGGCAGCAACGACATCCCATCGGGTCTCTTGCCATCGACGCGCACCAGGCCATTTGGTTCTAAAACAGCCGGGACTTCGGCGGTGGCAAGAGCACGGCGAATGATGTCGTTTATGCTGCGATGACGAAATATTTTTGCCAGCGCTTCTGCTGCATGATAGGGCATGGTGTCCTAGGCAATCGACATCTTCACCGCAACGACACCGATGCGGGACAACACATGGAACGCCCAAACGAAGACTCGCAGCGAGACGGAAAGTGCCATCGTCCAAGAGTACCAGTATGCTCTTCATTTTTTATTGTGTAGTTATTTCATATTGCATATATGAGAAGCCTTAGCCTTAGCCTAGGCAGAAATCTATTTCACTCGCTATTAAAATAAATAAATAATTTGTACAACAAATTTAAAACTACAATTGAAAACTAAATAGTTAGTAAAATGTGTTTTTATTTACATATCAATGACAAAGTTTATACATAATCTAGTGATGTACAAGGTGGAGTTTTAAATAAATGTATTGGAAGATATAATACATGACCAGCAGCAATATTGTTGGAGCAGCGGCAGAGATAGAATATAATGTTAATAATATTTTCACACATATACAGAGCGCCATCTATAGGCCGACAGTTTAACTCGCGTATCGCCTATCGCCAAGATTCTGACTCCTCAAGCTACACAGACAGTGATGATGATTCAAGCGATATGGATATTAGCGACGAATAGTCTTACATTACTTTTATCTGTGGTCAAATAGTTCTATACGAGATTTAATTAATGTTTTATGACTTTGTACCTCAGATGACGATACGCGAGTTAAACGGTCGGCCTATAGTCCCAAATTAAGTAATTATATTTGCTTGTGTTATGGGTACCTACTAGGAATGGATATAATATATATACATGTTTTTGTAAATACATACATATTATAGATAAAATACACCCAGAACAGAACAAGCACTCGTGCTGATCACACAAAGATTTTGTCCTGGGTGGGAATCGAAACCACGACCTTCGGCTTTACAGTCAGGGTCAATAACCACTACGCCACCAGGCCAGTCGTCAGGTATGTAGAACAACTCTTTCGTACAACTACAATAATAATATTATACTGTGTCATGTACGGCTGTTGTATGAATAATGAATATTTACATTGGATAAAATAAATTAAATCGTGAATAGAAAATAGATTAAAAACATCAAATCGATAGTGCCGATAGTGCACAAATATTTATTAGGTTTCTTGTTTAAGGGTCAATTTAAAATACATACATTTTCACATACAATGTGTCTCTAGAGCCCTTCCAGACCCCGATTCTAGTGCTTAGACATTTATCTCTAATAGACAAATGTAATAAAAAATAATAGGAATTTCATTAGCTTTCTGACATTTTTTTGTCATTTGTCTACTACATATAAATGTCTAAAACGCGGGAATCGAGGCCTTGATGCGATACGATAAATAGAGAAGATGCATTGAATGCATCTTCCCTATATTTGCTTAAAATGTTTAGGACTAATACACCACTGGGTCAGACAGTAAAACATATCTACTTAAACTTACATGTTTCATGTGGGGGCACTATTAAAATTGCCGTACAACGGCAAGCAAGAAATATTACATAACAAATTGTCAAGAAAAATTTCATTACAAATTGTGAGGAATATTTTTGATGATTTGGAATAAGAAAAATCTGTTACATCAAAATATGCCTCAGATAAATATTAATAGGATATAAACAATCGGCTCTTATCGATTACTTTTGTGATACAATTCAACTACATTTAAACTCAATGGAATGGGGGGGAGGTAATCAGCAGGCTAACAAGTCCCCTAACGCCCTCGCTCCCCCCTCGCTGGCCCAATACACCCCCCCACAAGAGTTCACCAAACTCCACACGTAAGGAGTGAAAAATTCCTCAGGTCTGTCTTCTTCCACATACCGGAACTTCAGGTCTGGAAATTTCTAGAAAGAATAAAAAAATATTTAATGACAGTTCAGTTCCAATTGCAATTGCGCGCTCCATCGTAGACGACATCATTGCTTAATATAAGGCAAGTTGTAGTCAAACGCATGCCTAATTCCGAATAAAAAAGTGCTAAAAATATTATTACAGACCACCAACTAGATACCTATTAGAGATGATTTAATTCAAGTAATCGTCAACAGTTGGCGGGGTATAGGACAAGACAGCTAATTATGACTGGTTCATTCAAACATAGTCCTTGAAGGAACCACTCAAAAGTATAAACCGCGCGAATAAAAATACGCGAGTCTAAAATGGCGGTTTGTACTTGTAATGATAGTTTGGACCGTCAGAAAAACAAGGTAGTCAGATAGATGATATCTTTTAATATAGACCTTGGTTTTTATATTTACCATAACACTCACTACACACTACACTCACTATGAGTGTAGTGTGTAGGGTCCCTAACAAAAGTTAAATTACATTACAAGTGACGGTAGTTAGAGAAAATGTTGTTCTACGGCCGCCATCATCAACGGAGCTCTTTCGTTGGATCAGTCTGCTTGCGGCCACGACCGGTGCAACCCGTGTCGAACGAAACGTAAAGCCAAATTAGAGGTGAGCGCGTTAATTGCCCGTTATGACAAATATTAATAATGCAACGCGAAAGTTTTAAAGTATTTAAAGACCTTGGTTGTTTTAAAATTAAAAAACATGGTATTCAAACAGCCAACCAAGTGTAAATGGACTGAAAAACAGCGGATTCTGTATTTTCCTAGAACGTATAATACCTGACACTGAATACATCGTTAAAATAGCATATTATTTTTTTGTGTGCTGTACTGACGTGTGTGACTATAGGCCGACCGTTTAACTCGCGTATCGCCTATTGCCAAGATTCTGACTCCTTAAGCTGCACAGACAGTGATGATGATTCAAGCGATATGGATATTAGTGACGAATAATCTTACATTACTTTTATCTGTGGTTAAATAGTTCTATAAGAGATTTAATTAATGTTTTATGACTTTGTACCTCAGATGGCGATACGCGAGTTAAACGGTCGGCCTATAAAGACAGCAATAAAATATGACAAACAGGGAATGATTAGTGTGGGTTATATCTGGCAATAGACACAAATAATTTTTGAAATGATAATGGGAAGTACCTTCAGTCTATCAGTGGACCACTGCTCCGCTCCCTTCTTGATGCAGGCCAGCACTTCTGTGACACCTAAATCACCTCCCGCACCCTCTTGTACCCTCTGTAACCTTGTTGAGAAGTAACCTATCACCTGGGAACAAATTGTAAAGAGATTAATTTGATAAAATTTGACGTAGCAATCAAAGTGGGCAAGTTGAAGTGGCTGTGGGCAGGCCACATCGCTCGTAGAACCGATAACCGCTGCGGTATAAAGGTTCTCGGGTGGAGACCACGGAATAGTCGCTGCAGCGTCGGCACAACCGCCCACAAGACGGACTGATGACATTGTTAAACTTGCGGGAAGCCGATGGATGGCACCGATCGCTGTGGCGTTCTAAAGGGAAGGCCTATGTCCAGCAATGGACATCCCCAGACTGAATGAATTTGGTTATACATAAATCTTTTGATTGCCTTGGTGACTCAACCGACGTGTTTGCCTCTAGCCTCAGAAGTCACGGGTTCAAATCCCGCGCTGGACCAAAAAAAAAGTTAGAGACTTTTCCGATTTCTCAGCATTAGTCCGGAGTCAGGAAGTTGGACCTCCGTGCCACGGAGTGTTTAAAGCCGTCGGTCCTGCGCCAGATCTTCCACCACTGCAGCGGACTCGCGAGAGCTACGGGAATTGAGGGTGCACTTGTGTGTTGCGCATACACACTTTAACCCTTTTCAGAATCCCACTGTTGAGCACGGGTCTTCTCTCAACTATCTTACGAGTTCAGAGAGTTTAGGCCTTAATCAACACACGTTGGAAGTGCGGGTTGGTGGATGTCATATGTCCTCAAATGACTAGTTATTCGACATGTCGGTTTCATACTCATCTCTAAACGATAAAGATAAATAGTGCTTGGAACATGTTTTCTTGCGCACGGTTTGCCAGTGGAAACTATAGGCCGACCGTTTAACTCGCGTATCGCCATCTGAGGTACAAAGTCATAAAACATTAATTAAATCTCTTAAAGAACTATTTCAGCACAGATAAAAGTAATGTAAGACTATTCGTCACTAATATCCATATCGCTTGAATCATCATCACTGTCTATGCAGCTTGAGGAGTCAGAATTTTGGCGATAAGCGATACGCGAGTTAACGGTCGGCCTATAGACACTAGAGTAACAGAAACAAATTTAATTAATTAATTTGGCACTAGATGGCGCTGTATGTATGAGTGAAAATATATTTATTATTATAAAATCGTATGATCTTACCATATCAATGTTCTGAGCGACCGGATGGTGGTGGTGTTGTTGGAACAGGTGCCGTTTATGTAACAACGCGTATACAACATTCAAATTGTTCACCAGCTGATGCGCAAGACACGAGTTGATGATCTCTAACACCATTCTTATTACCTCGTCTAAAACTATTATGTGGTCCATCTGGAAACAATAAATATTATATTGTTAGAGATGTCTCCATGTTAAAATGTCATTCGCAGAGCGAAAGAGTGGTGACCGGGAGAACGAAGCATGAACAAGATCGAGAGTGAAGGCAGTGGCGCTACCTGCAGCGCCTGCGAGCCCACGCACCCATCGAGCACGCGCAGCGTTCATTTGCCTTTCTCATTGAGTATTAATTGTTTATTTATTTATTTAGCACACAAAACAGAATACAGTCCAAATTACAAATACGTGTTACTAAGCTAGTAGCGTGTTACAAAGGTTTAGTCCAAAACGGTATTCCAAAGCATGCGTACACAGCATAACAAAAGACAACGTACATAGACACTGTGTTTAATAAACTGTGTTTTTTGTAGTAGTAAAATAAAGAAACACTAAAACTAAAGCAAAATTAGTTTAAACTTAGAGAGAAAGAAAAATAAAAAATAGTTTTTACAAAAGACAGTATTAGAATCAGGTAGGTCAATTTATAGTGATTTTTGACATTATGTGTTTATGTATTTCGTTTTATTACATTTTAATTGTTTTAAATTTATTGAATCTTATATAGGATCGAGTGTTATTTTTTTTAATTAAATTGTTAGGCCGTCGCTAAATGTATAAAAAACACGTAAAAACCTTTATTGGACTTCTGTGTGGGTTGCTCCTTTATCGTTTCTAACCATAGGGATCATTCTACTGCCACCTTTTCACCCAGGCGAATACATATTTACTTAAATATAAATACTTACACCCAGACTCAAAACAAACAGACGTGTTCATACACAAACGTCTGCTCTGGGTGGGAATCCAACCCAGGACTGCGGCGTGATAAGCAAATACCTTACCGATCACGCCACCGGTCACTCAAATCAAGGTAAAATTAGCCAGAAACATGTTACGGCGAGCCTGAACTAGGTTTATTTAAACCTGTGTTAGAGGTCAACTTTGAGTATGAGTGTCAAATAAAAATATGAATTGTAATAACTTACAATTTCATCAGATTTTTCTTCAATATGATGTGGTAGTTGTATATTATTAGGATCGTCTATACCTGCAAATTATATAAAAAAAAATCCATATTGACAAAGTGAATAAATAAATAAATAAATATTCTTGGACATTAACACACACGGTCATCTGGTCCCAAGCTAAGCAGAGCTTGTGTTATGGAAACCAGATAACTGGTATATACTATACATATAATACTTTTCTTTTGTAAATATATACATATAATAGATATTTACACCCAGACTCGACACAAACAGAAATGTTCATCACTAATGTTTGTCTCGGGTGGGAATCGAACCCACGACCTGCGGCGTGAAAAGCAAGTATCTTACCGACCACGCCACCGGCTCGTCAACTGAACTGAGTAATATACTAATATTGAACTGTCTTTGACTCCCAAAGATTTGTTTCGGTGTCTGGTTGGTTGAGGGACTACCCTCCGTGCCCCGGAGAGCACGTTAAGCCGTCGGTCCGGGACAAAACAAAAATGTATAAACTTATTATCTTTAGTAAGATAATAAGTTTCCTCACGATGTTTTCCTTCACCGATATTGAGCAGCGGAGATGAAACAATTTACACAAAGATGTGTGGGCACGACCAGGATTCGAACCCGCAACCTTAGTTTTCTCAGATGGTGTATACAAAGAAAGAATGAGATAGACAGAGAGGAAAGTGGGACGGGCGAGGGGTTACCTTCAATTTCACTGCATAATCTCGCTCTTCTTTTAGTTAACGTTTCAAACAATGATATTAACCTCTGGGCGACGTACGGATGCAAATTTCTAAATTCACCTGAAACATAAAAAGTACTCTATAATTTTGCACAACCGAACATAGAACCTCTTTTTTCGGAAGTCAGTTGATAAAAGTTTTACTGTGCGAACTGCCAAGTTGTGGAATTCGTTGCCGGCATCTCCGTTTCCCAATAGCTGTAATCTACCTGTCTTCAAGTCACGAGTGAATCGGTATTTATTAGGTAAGCGCGTTCCATCGTAGACTGCAACATTTCTTCACATCAGGCAAGTTGTGGTCAAGCGCAAACCTATTATAGGATAAAAAAACATGATAAAAGCAACTCACAGCTCATATTAGCTATCGCAGCTAAACAATTGGTGTGTAGATACTTGTCACGAACCCGCACCATGTTGTATTGCAGCGCCCGCAGTATCACTAATACCATCATACCACCGAGGGATATCTCCGACACCGCCCTCTCCGTGTACCACGTTAGATTCTTTAACATCTGTAACAGAAATAAAGTTAATATTAATAAATAAATAATAAATAAAAATTCTGGGACATTAACACACACTGTCATCTGGTCCCAAGCTAAGCAGAGCTTGTGTTATGGAAACCAGATAACACATTAAAGCTACATAAAAAAAACTTACATCATAAACTAATACGCAATAAGTCTAATAATAATAATAATAATATAATTATTCCACTAACACAAAGGATGGTAAGTAATTGTGTGAAATACTATTTTGCAATATCTTCTTTTGTGTGAGGCTGGTGTCCGTGTTAGGTAAACCTATGTTACAGATCGCCAGGCACTCACCCCAGGACGATCTTGCGAGAGTTTTACATAATTTTTTATGCATATTTTTTACACTGTAAACATACCTGAGATTAGCAGTTTTTCATTGTAATTTGTTTCCGTGTTATCACTTAATTTTATCAATTATGATTATATACCTACATAGTAAACTAGATTTAAGATTTTGCATGTGGTGTTTACCTACATGAGTTGTGCACTTAGTTTAAGCATTACTGTTCTAATTTGTATGAATGTTTTAGTGTAATAACTACTGGTAAACCAATAAATAAATAAATAAATTATTTTCCTTGGACTTATCTATATATATGAAAATGAAACCCGTTTTCCGTTGTCACAACATCACGCGTGAACGGCTGGACCGATTACGCTAATTCTTTTTTTTAAATATTTCTTTAAGTACGAGGATGGTACTTACGCAGAGAAAAATAAAAAAAAGAAAATTTATAAAAGCGAAGAAGTGCCGAAAACCGGGTTAGATACCTATTATTTATTATTGGTTATATTCGGTAGGTCTGAGACCCTATAGATGGCACTGCTTTGCCGGGCAGAACGACGTCTGCCGGGTCCGCTAGTGTTAGATAAAATAGCGTTGTTATAATTTAAGAACATAAACAAAAAAATATGACGTGTAAATATCACTATGACGAGCTCTTCTTAGGTCTAGGCACAAAACGAAATTGGCAGACTGCGTTTTAGGTACTCAGCGACTAAGGGAGTTTTATATATTAGAAGATGTAGTTTCCATAGCGAGTTCTAATAGGTACTTACGATTGTGTGTACTTTCTTGATAAGAGCGTCGTCTTCAGTTAAAATAAGTAGAACTATAAGCGACATGTAAATATGATGAGATGTGTTTTCTGGTGCGTTGTACAACACTTGCAGGATTGGTACTATCTGTAAACAAAATATTAATAATACAGGTGTGTACGATGTATTGCCGTGTTCCGGTGCGACGTCTGGTGACACTATTTAAGAGGTGGGTCGAAATTGTTGGTCCTTTATGGTTTCGACCTTAAGGAGCCTCATTTCACTGCCGCCTACTCACGGAAAGTCATTCGTGATCACGAGTGAATCGGTACATTGGGCTGGCGCGTCCCATTGTAGACTACAACATTGCTTAACATCAGGTAAGTTGTAGTCAAAGTAATAAAATAATTAAATCTCATAAAGAACTATTTAACCACAGATAAAAGTAATATAAGACTATTCGTCACTAATATTCATATCGCTTGAATCATCATCACTGTCTGTGCAGCTTGAGGAGTCAGAATCTTGGCGATAGGCGATACGCGAGTTAAACGATCTATCTATAGGTAGGTCAAATACATAAAAATCCACATAAATCGAGACCGTCTATCAGGAAGAAGTGCTCGAGTGGACCACGAGCTTTAGTCTACTCGAACGCAGTACGAGGCGCGAAATCCCGGAAAGATTAAGATCCTGTACTCACCAATGTGTCGACCTGCGCTACGTTAGTGACGTAGCGTTTGTACGCTGCGCAGGAGTGTAACATCAGGTACAGGAGTAGAGTTGAATGTTCACAACCAGCTGTAGCACATAGCGCTTTGTGTAACTGTTGAATAAATGAATTATATCAAAATTTGGTATTTGAAGGTTAAGGGCTAATGGTTAAGGGCTTACTCATAAAACTTATATCACACCTATACATTCGCTAAGATTCTCTGAAGGCTAGTGTTATTGTCCTATTTAGGTCCTACGATTTTAATAGGTACTAAAAATCTTCAATTAAATGAGAGTGGACTGTATATAATAGGTGTACTAGTAAATAAAATATAAAAACAACAAGTAGTACAATGATTTACGTTAATATCACCGTAACCGCGATAAATTCCGTTATAAAGTAGTTTGGCAATACAATAATACACATTATATATCCTTATAAATCCAAGATGGCCGTTGCCATGAGATGATAAGACCAATGTCCTTGCATAACCCTCAGTATGGATATCAAATGTAAGGTCATGACGTGGAGAATTCAAGATGGCGGCTAATATAAAATGGCGGATTAATAATACCATGGCTTTTAGTATATTTTAATAATATATTTTCACCTAAATACTAAGATATTATGGACTAACTACGCGTGCTTGTTCCCTTTTTGGCTCCCTTAGAGGATGAGCGTTGAAAAATCCTGTTTTAGTGCACCCATAGACCGTATGCGGAACCTATGTGCCAAATTTAGAGTCTCTAGACCCAGAGGTTTTGAATGGTTCGTTGATATAGCAGTCAGTCGAGTCAGTTACTGCCAGTTAAGGCTGTTATTATATAATTAGCTAGATAACTTTTATCTGTGACCATATATAAGTTTATCAGGAAAGTAAAATATGTCTACAAATATTTCGCCCGCTAAAACAGGCATTAGCAATACGCCCTTGACAGTCTACGCTCACGACTCATACATGTGCTGCCATTTATTTATCTAGCTATAGTACAATGTTATTTTTATTTAATAAAATGAACACTTACAGCAGTCATGTCTATTCGCGGCGGCGTTATCTGTGGTCCGCCGTTCGATTCCTTTGGTGGTGTTACCGCTGATGTTTCTGCAAAGATTTATAATATACATTGCCTCGGTTGTAAGGGCGCTAAAAGATACATACTTTTCAGTAGCAGTAGTGGTTCGTGGGTTCAATTCCCACCCGAGACAGTCATGTGTTTCTGGATGTAAATTGCATAATTATCTATAATAATAGTAATAATAATTTATTGCATAATGCATTTTATGCATAAACAGGATAAAATTGCACTGCTTAAGTACATTTTTTTTGACATAGTTAATATACATATACATAGGAGTACAATAATATTATAAACCCTATCTCATAAACTTGGTCTGGTTTGTATCTTAAGAGATCAGGTTCTGCCATCTTGTAGGTGTAGATTATGTATATTAAAAATAAATGACAAGTGGAACCAGTGACGATGTAGTCTTACCTAAAAACAAGAAACAGTATATAAGAAATTAGGGTATATAGGTACCAGAGGCGAAGAGTCCATACAAGCCGATTCCTATCAGCTCCTCTTTAGGAAATTGTCAATATCACACGTACTTAACAGTATAATATGTAAAAGTTTTAACTAGCAACCAATAGCATCAAGGGTTAGAACGATCGGTGACGGTTGTGAAGAGATTTATTTATTTTCCTAAGTGAGAACTTTTTTTGCTACCGCTTCCCTTTTTTTCACTTCCATCCTTTGACTTCCATCCTTCGCCACCGATAGGTATGCATGTAAGTATGTATTTACAAAAGAAATTATGTATTACAAAAGAAAAGTAGTAAATGTATAACCACAAAAAAGCCTAATAGAAAACAAAAAGAACGAGCGAAAAGAACTGTAGACAATTTTTTTCTGTTCGCGTACACATTGTACCGCCACCTCTAGTACTAGCCGCGCGGCTTAAGTCTATGGTAGGAGTATAATGATAGTATATACCATACCTGAAGTATCCTCACAGTGTAACAGCGCGTTTCTATACAAATTATCATCGTTCATACAATGGTTTGCCAGCGTCAGTAACAAGAGACACGACTGGTTAGCTAGAGGGTGCTCCTTTTTGACACGCTCCTGCAACTCCTGTCTATCTACAGGGGGATGTGTGTAGATACTTTGTCGTGTCGCTGGGTTGAAGGTTATCATGTTCCAAAGACCAGCTGAAAACAAAATTATTTTTAATTAAAAATTACATCGGATACCTAAGGCTTTGGCCGTGGTCAGTGACAACTCACCAGACAAAACCGCACCATCAAGCGGCCTTACCGTGTTCAAGTGAGATGTCTGGTGTCACCATTTAAGAGGGTGGGTTAGTATATTCGCCACTTTATGGTTTGTAATGGAGCCTCATTCCACTGAAACCTGTTGTTTTGTTTTTCTTGTTAACTTAAATTAGGTATATATGCTATGGAATACGAAAGAGCGGAGTCTCCTACCACAAGCATAACCTGCTTAAAAGGAAACTCCGAAAACAACAAATATTGTGAAATTTGCAACTGAAATAAACTTTTTGTATTTTTTGTATTTCCACCAAAAATAATTCGTAATAACGAGTGAATCGGTATAGTGGACAAGAGCGTTCCATTGTAGACCAAATAATTGTTTATGAGACGAGTTGTGGTCAGGTGCAAATCAATTTTAGAATAAAAAACCTTGAAACATGGCTACCTAGTACCATCTCGATCACTTCAGCTAAAGAATAAAAAAAGCCGCATTAAAATCAGTCCACCCGTTTAGGCATCATGATAGCTGGATTTAACATAGCTTAAAACGAATGATTAATTTTTATGTCTAATCCCGATATGTACCTGTGCTAAGCCGGGGCGTAGCGGCGAGTAAAGCTAGTATATATCATACTTACAAGCTAAATTAATAAGTAAGCTGCCACCGCCGGCGTGTGCGCCGAACATGCTCGGCGGCGCGGCGAGCATGCTCGACAGATTGTTGAGCAATGTTTTGACTAGAAGCGGAGCATGCATACCATATCGACCTTGGAATAATGTCCTGGAATACAGAATTGTACTAAATTAGTATACTGATGTTTGTGACTTAGCAGCGGTGGCGCAGCGGTACGGGCCTCGCCTTAGAGTTATAAGGTCGCGGTTCTATTCCCAGTCGTGCCCGTGATCTTTGTCTGAATTGTAACGTCGCCGCTGCTCAATATAGGTGAAGAAAAACATCGTGAGAAAACCGGCATGTCTAAGAACTAAACTTTCGAGGATATGTGACATCCACCAACCCGCATTTGGTCAGCATGTGTGGATTTAGGTCTAAACTCTCTCAACTCGTAAGATAGTTGAGAGAAGACCCGTGCCCTGCTGTTTACTTTCATTCATTCATTCATTCAACCAGGGACCGCCACATCTAGTACTAGTCTCCTCTCAACTCGTAAGATAGTTGAGAGAAGACCCGGTACCCTGCAGTTTAGTTTCATTCATTCATTCATTCAACCAGGGACCGCCACATCTAGTACTAGCCTCAACCCTACTAATATTAAGTCTATGGTCTTGTATCCTACCTGTATATTAGTGATGTGTCGACAAGTCTCGTCTGTCCGTGTACACCAGCGAACATATACACAGACATTAGCACCAATATTGTATTTATACATTCCAAATGTAAATAGTATGTGTTATCTCTGGAACATAAAGAAAATTTATATGTATATCGACGCCTTAGATTGAAAACCACGTAAGTGTAAAAGAGTAAATTTCAGGAGGAAGAAAAAATTGTTTACTTTAGAATTTTGTACATAAATAAATAAATATTCTGGGACATTAACACACACGGTCATCTGGTCCCAAGCTAAGCAGAGCTTGTGTTATGGAAACCAGATAACTGGTATATACTATACATATGATACTTTTCTTTTGTAAATATATACTTATAATAGATATTTACACCCAGAGTCGACACAAACACAAATGTTCATCACTTATGTTTGTTTCGGGTGGGAATCGAACCCACGACCTGCGGCGTGAAAATCAAGCATGTTACCGACCACGCCACCGGCCCGTCTCACATAGTCTCATAAGTTTTTCTTTTTTAATTATTTTATGTAGAAATACCCAAATACAAATATATCCCGCATTTATAGCCAGCACCCTTAGTCCTAGGTCATCAATACGAAAAAAGTGATCGAATTTGTATAAATATATATCTTGACCGTCAAAATTACTTTTCAAATTAATTTCTGTCGTACAAAACATTTATTATAAAGGAAATGTAGAAATGCTAGAAATAGAATAATATGGTATGGGAAACAGAATAGGTAAAAAAAAAAATTTAATAAGTATCCGTTCCTAGTACCCATAACACAAGCAAATATACCTAAATTGGGGGGCTGAGTCACCTTCGTCCGTAGGTGTACACCTTTAATTGAATCCCCACACGTGGTCCCCGGTTAGTGCAAATCAGGTGACAATCAACTGGTGGTAGGCTTCGGCCGTGGTTAGTGACCACCCACCAGACAAAGCCGCACCGCCAAGCGGCCTTGCCTTGTTCCGGCGCGATGTCTGGTGACACCATGCAGAGAGGGTGGGTCGGAATTGTTGCTCCCTTAAGGTTTCTAACCATATGGAGGCTCATTCCACTGCTACCTTCTCACCGATCGGAGTGAATCGGTATACTAGGCTGGCGCGTTCCAGCGTTGACTACATCATTACTTAACATCTGGCAAGTTTTAGTCAAGCGCCAGCCTATCGCAGAATAAAAAATAAATTATTCGGGTGCTGAAATTAATGTGAATTCTAATTAATCCATTACGTACTAGTGAAATAGTTTTTAAGTATATGCAATTCTGCACCCTTGTGTCAGAACAACCCCTGTCGTGTCTGTTATTGTAGTAGACGGGATGTAGTAGACGTAGATAGTGTAGACGGGCCGGTGGCGTGGTCGGTAAGCTACTTGCTTTTCACGCCGCAGATCGTGGGTTCGCTTCCCACCCGAGACAAACATCTGTTTAAATATGTCTGTTTGCCTTGTGTCTGGGTGTAATTATCTATATTTAAGTATGTATTTACAAAAGAAAAGTATTGTATGTAGTATATTACCAGTTATTTGGTTTCCATAGTACAAGCTCTGCTCAGTTTGGGATCAGATGACCGTGTGTGTTCATGTCCCACTATATTATTACTATTATTATTAAAGTGTTACAGGACCAAGTGGGTAAACTTACGTAACCGGCACGTCAATAATAAGTCCTATTAACGCATCAATCAGCATTTCCACTCTGCTTTCAGAGCTGACCATTTTGGGTGAAGGTGCTTCTGGTGAATCTGGTGGTGTCGGTAGAGGTGGTGACTCTTGGGCTGCCTAAAGGGTGACAAGCAAGAAAAGTAAATTTTATTTTTAGTCCGACTTGCAAATTTTTCGAAAATGTATAGCACATCTCGCTTTGCTTAATTGATTTTTGCTTTAATTGAGCGACTTGGCAAGTTGTGGAATTCGCTGCCGGCATCCGTTTCCCTATAGCTATAATCTTCATGTCTTCAGGTATTTACTGGGTAAATGGGCTTGCCTGTCGTTTACGAACAACGTGGTCTACGATGGAACACGCTTACCCAATAAATAGCGAATCACAAGTGACTTGAAGACATGCTTACAGCTATCGGAAACAGAGATGTCGGCAGCGAATTCCACAGTTGCGACACGGGCGCTGTGCTGTGGGAACAAAGACATTTGTCGCATAGACGCTACATCATCATCTTCACTACCCTTGCCTTTTTCCCATTTCTATTGTGGTCGGCTCCCAGTCTAACCTGATGCGGCTGGCTACTAGAATTATACGAGCGACTGCCATCAGACCTCGACACCAGTAGGGAACCAGTGGCCGAGATGGTTAGACCAGGTGTCAGATTATATTGGCTTCTGACTACATGTAACGATTGTCATAGATTTGTTAAATGACAACCGGGACCGACGGCTTAACGTGCTATCCGAGGCACAGAGGGTAGTCCCTCAACCAACCAGACACCGAAATAGATTTTTGTTGTTTCACAAATATTGTCCTCCTCCGACCTCCCGGGCACAGTATAGCTCAATCGGACGGATTACACCGCTCGACTACAGAGGTCGATATAGACGCTACAATCTACATATTAAAATTATTTTTAATTTATTTATTATGGCACATCAACAATGTAAACACCATAACCAACCACCATGTAGCATTACAGACTAGGACTCATGTTTACATCATCTACAGATATGCACAACAAATGATTAACATCTCCAATGTTACGGTAATAGATAATTTAGATTCTACAGTTAACTAAAACTAATAATTTAACATAATTATTTACAATTGAACCAATCTAAGAAGTGCCGTTTGACGTTTCACTGTGTTCTATTAAATTAGCTTTATAGAGGCGTAATTCACACTATTTTTATTAGCTTTCCTGTAAAATAATTGAATTATGAAGTTATTTTTATTTTAACATAACATAAACAATTATCATACAAAAAATAAAATTCTAAATGTACTACGTTTAGAACTGTCGGTACTTCTTAGATTTCATGGACTTTAGGTAATAAAAATTAGGTAACTTACAGTGTTCTCGAGGTCTTCTTTTACTTCCACTGGCCCGTTCCCCACCCTCCTCTCAGCCTGCACGTCTAGATGCCGACACAGCTCATACTCTGGCACCATTTCCACTAGGTACTTGCTCACGGATCGAATCACGAACAGCGCATTGAAGGTCTGCCATGCCAGCATCACACTGGAAAGATAGAAACACTATCTTAATTAATTTACCTGCCTCGGTAGTCCAGTCCAATCGCAAGGTCCCAGGTCGAGCTAAAACACTTTTCTAACATACTTACGGCATTATTCATAAAAATGTAGGTGTGACTCTTTTTCTCTTTTTTATTTATAATAATAATATTTTTTTTGTTTTTTAATAATAAATTAATAATTAAATTTTAACATTTATTAATTTAATAATAATTGAATTATTCTTTAAATAATATATGATTATTTCTAATTTTAATTTATTGACTTGGTTGTGTTTTATTTATTTAATGACATTGTATTTTATTGCATTTTATGATCCAATTTGTTAATTGAAATAAATGATTTATTATTTATTTATTAGTTAAATTGGTCTTTATCTCTTTCTTACTAGTATAAATGTTAAGATGAGAGACAAAAACAAACGAATTATACATAAACCGATTTTAGCTATGATGAGCATAAAAGACTTTTATGAATACGGGGTATTCGTGTAATTGTTTAGCTGTCATATGTAGGATAAAGCGCTCGCGTGACGCGAACTTGACACGAGTGTATCTGACAGCGTTTGTCAAAATTACGAGAATACTAAAAGGGCTGTTTTGATCAAAACTTAACTGCAACTGCACTGCAACTGAACTTATTTAATTACGTGAATTAGCCCACAGATCGGTATAATATATCGCCCGTATTCACCTCAGACTAAACCTTCGGGTAACACAGGTGTGACTTCAGCGGTGGCAGTCGTGCCCACACATCTTTGTGTGAATTATTTCATTACCGCTGCTCAATATCGGCGAAGGAAAACATCGTGAGACTGGCATGTCCAAAAACTAATCATTCGAGGACATGTGACATCCACACACCGCACTTGGCCAGCGTGTGTGGATTGAGGCCTAAACTCTTTCAACTCGTGAGATAGTTGAAAAAGATCCTTGCCTAAGGCGGGACACTAAAAAAAGGGTTGAAGTGATTATCCTCTGCTTATACCTTCGGGGAATAGAGCAGTGATGCTATGTTATGTTAGATACTAGTCATCGAACTTGTGTAACTCCACGGTGCGTCTAATTACGTACATAACAAGGACATCTGCATCAGAAACCATCGGAATGATTCAGCTAAGTTTCCTTATTAATTACCAACATAATATAAAATGCATTAACTAATATGGCTAACTTATTACACTCAAGTATAGCAATCAAGGAACATATAAATAATAATCTTATGTATTTCAACCGGTTATTCTATAGTAAAACTTTAATATGTAATTTATATTCAGTTGTGTAGAAACCTTGGCAGCGACCACTCAGTAACCAGTTGGGAAACTAATAGAAAAGAAAGGTATGAAAAATCGTATTTTAATAATTCGTCAGTAAGATTATAAAAATATGTTAGACACGTGGTTTTTGCTTTATCATTAATAATAATAATAACTTGGACGCTTGGACGTATCGCAAAGGAAGAAGAGCAGCGTTGGCGCAGTAGTACGGTCCTCGCCTTTGAAATAAAAGGACGCAGTTTCGATTCCCGGTTCTGGTCACGCATTATTATGTGAATTATTTCATCGCCGCTGCTCCATATCGTTGAAGGAGAACATCGTGAGGAAACCGGCGTGTCTAAGAACTAATCATTCGAGGACATGTGACATCCATCAAACCGCACTTGGTCAGGGTGCGTGGATTAAGGCTTAAACTCTCTCAACTCGTATGATAGTTGAGAGAAAACCCTTACCCAACAGTAGGACAGTGGGTTGAAGTAAAGGAAATAAAAATATGGGTCCAAAATTTTTAATAGATATATCTATCCGACGGCCAAAACCTAAAAACTTGCCGTCATTCAAGCTGCACAGACAGTGATGATGATTCAAGCGATATGGATATTAGTGACGAATAGTCTTACATTACTTTTAGCTGTGGTTAAATAGTTCTTTAAGAGATTTAATTAATGTTTTATGATTTTGTACCTCAGATGGCTATACGCGAGCTATCTCTATAGTTTAGAAATTTGCAGTCGTGTTAGGAAAGTTGAAAGCTTTCTATTAATATTCCACTAGGTGGCGCTGCTAAAATCGATACCAATTCCTCTAACCAACTTGGCTTTAACTCACAAAACATATTCTTCATCTGAGAAAGTAAGAGAGTGAATAGACGAAAGAACATAGGTGTGGTTGAAAGCAAATTTGTTCACCGCCAGTTGTAATAGAAGAGAAGAGAAGAGAAGAGAAGAGAAGAGAAGAGAAGAGAAGAGAAGAGATAAGAAGAGAGCAGAATGAAGTTACTGTATTTTATATTGTTGTTATTGTTATCAGCAGTAGTCGCCAAAAAATTTGCTAGTGGTATGTATAACATTTTTACTTTAATAAGACGGTCCGGTGGCGTGGTCGGTAAGATACTTGCTTTTCACGCCGCAAGTCGTGGATTCGATTCCCACACAAGTCCCATTTGTGTGATGAATATGTCTGTTTGTCTTGAGTTTCGGTGTAATTATCTATATTTATGTATGTATTTACAAAAGAAAACTTTTTAAGTAGTATACATATATTACCAGGTATCTAGTTTCCATAGTACAAGCTCTGCTTAGTTTGAGTTCAGATGGCCGTGTGTGTTAATGTCCCACTATATTATTATTATGATTGTAAACATCCAGATTTAGCCAGCTAGAACTATTGATGATGCAGCTAATTATCTGTGTATATACTTAACTTCTTGCTTCAACCCTTTTTAGTGTCCCACTGCTGGAAGCCGTCTTCTCTTAGCTATCTTACAAGTTGAGAGTTTGGGCCTTAATCGACACACCGTCTTAAAACCGTCTTCTTACCCTATAATTCACGCCTGCCTAAAGTTGTCTGCTAATCCTGATTTTTAGTCTAAATAGACAAATCATTGTTGACAAAGGTCTGGAGTTCACAGGCACCTAGCCTATGCCTTTAACTGCGAGCGTATAATCAAGAAGTAAAAGAAAAGTTTTAAAAATTCTACATTTGGAATATTTATTATTCTTTTTTTTTATTTTTTTTTATTTGTCCATGTTTGACACTGATAGGTCTCACTTACTCTTGTATTTTTTTTTTCTTTTACATTGTTTTTCTTTTCTTTTTCTCTTTCTGTGTTTCTTTTTTTATCATTTAATTGTGTGTGTCCTGTCGTCGTCAAATAAATGTTTTTCTTTCTTTCTTTCTTTCTTATTTACTTTTTCAGTGTTCCGGTTGCCTCAGAACGGGCACAAAGTTGTCACACGCACAAGATTACAAGCATTGTACAGAAATGGACCTAGTGCAAAGGCAAGAAGGAACTAAATGGCATAACAACATATTATTACAAAATTAATCAATATTATTATATTTAAACTTGAGCAGCAATATTTGGAAAAGGTAATTAATTTTTAATAATAAATTATTATTTTTAATTATTCCTTTCATATTTATTTTAGCAACGGCGGAGGCTATTTTTAACCGACGCGGCTACGCGTGATCCACATATCATGCCCAGCAGTGGGATAAAAAGTAGCTTATAGCCTTCCTCAACAAATGGGCTATCTAACAGTGCAAGAATTTTTCAAATCGGACCAGTAGTTTCTGAGATTAAAGCGTTGAAACAAACAAATTTCAGCTTTATATTATACTAGCTGCCCCAGCGAATTGTCTAAAAATTAAAAAAAAAATATGTAAGGGTAAACAACCCTAATCACTTAGGGGTATGAAAAATAAATAGTAGCCGATTCTCAGACCTACTGAATATGTATAAAAAATTTCATAAGAATCGGTCAAGTCGTTTCGGAGGAGTACGGTAACAAACATTGTGACATGGAAATTTTATATAATAGATTAGTATAGATAATACTCTGGGACATGAACACACACGATCATCTGATTAAGCTCTTTTAGCGCAGTTGGATAATAACTATACTAAAATACTAAATATATGTCCTTTTAAGTCACAAACTGTCTCCATACCAAATTTCTTTCAAATCGGTTCAGTAGTAGTGGCGTCAAAGCGCGACAGACAGACATACAGTTACTTTCGCATTTATAATATTATTATAGTAAGTAAGTAAGGATTAGTAAACTAGTGTGTCCCTGAATAGGCACAAGGGCTGCAGAGTGGAAAAGTTCCAACAGTCCTAAGACTTTAAACGCTTGTGTCGCATTAATACGACAAATATATCTGTGCTCCTGCCGGTGTCGTTTTTATGCGACAAAAATAATAAAATCAGGGTCTCTAGACAAATCAAAGCGAAGCACTAACGAAGACCGAAAAGACCAAAATATAGGAGTGACATATTTTTTAGTGACTGACTGTAAAGCCGGACAGGTCATGGGTTTGATTCCCAACCAGGACAAATCTTTGTGTGACGAACATGATTGTTTGTTCTGTGTCTGGGTGTAATTTATCTATATGTATATAAAAAAAAACATTTATTTAAGTAGTTATCATTTCCTCGTATCCATAAATCAAGCAAATATAATTTCTTAATTTGGGAATAGATGCTGATGTGTGTATGTGTGAAACTAATAGATTATTAATCTATATATATAAAAATGAAACCCGTTTTCCGTTGTCACGACATCACGCGTGAACGGCTGGACCGATTTCGCTAATTCTTTTTTTAAAATATTCCTCTAAGTACGAGGATGGTTCTTACGCAGAGAAAAATTAAAAAAAAGAAAATTTAGAAAGCGAAGAAGTGCCGAAAACCGGGTTAGATACCTATTATTTATTATTGGTTATATTCGGTAGGTCTGATACCCGGTAGATGGCACTGCTTTACCGGGCAGAACGACGTCTGCCGGGTCCGCTAGCCTGTATATATAAAAATCAATGCCACTTTTCGTTGTAATTTTATAACTCAAAAACGGGCTTACCTATTCAAAGGAAATGTTTAGGCATTGTTCGGACTATTTAGTAGATTGTTTATGTGAAGTTTGCACAAAATCAGTTGAGCGGTTCTTTATTTGTCATATTTTTTGTAAATTGTTAAGTGGGCTGAAGCTACCCGGGCGAAGCTGGGGCGGGCCGCTAGTATTTTATACATTAGCCTTCGAAATGTCACGTGATAACCTTATGTCACTTGCATACATTTTGTTCTTTCCTATATTTCGTTATCGCTTTGTCTGAGTACACACTTTTAATTTCTTGTATTATGACATTGATCCCTAATTTAACTGAAAGGCTAATCTAAAGTGTTTTACTTTCAGATATAAGAGTCTGACCACCGCCATTTTGATACCGTTATTGTGAGATGTCTCAACAAGTTTCCCCAAAATTCCATGAAAACCGAATAGTAAAGGAGACCATGATGCTAAATGTGGATTAACCCGAAAGTCACCAAGAAATAAATTTTAAAAATTAAGTAGTAGAAAATGGAAAAATAGGTTTACTTTGCATCTTTTTCAAGATTTGATAGAATTTACTTTATCTGTTACATGTATATAAAACTAACTATCTGCCAACGGCTTTGCACGTGTGACCTTTATTTTATATCATGCCCAGCGGTGAGATGAAAATAGACTACGGCCTTCCTCAATAAATGGGCTATCTAACAGTGCTAGAATTTTTCAAATCGGACCAGTAGTCCCCGAGATTAGCGCGTTCAACCAAACAATCTCTTCATTTTTATAATATTTAGTATAGATTTATATGTACAATACAAAACACTAAATCTCACTAAAACAACAGGGTCTATTATTACAGGGCCCAGGTAATGACATTAATTTTAAAGTTTTTAACTTTCTTGCTCGTGCTCATATTCTCATATTATTGATGCATCGCATGACTTTTTAATGTACTCATCATATCTGAATCAAATAATAAAGGGGCATTTTCAAGGTATTTTCTAGGCAGGTATTTAAATACCTACCATCATACTTTATGGATATTTAACAGTTAAGAAACGATTACGTCCATCAAATTTCAGCTCTATAATAGCGCTCTTTAAAAAGTATACTTGAATACAAAATGCTCGAGTAAATATCAAAATCCTCTCTTCGGCTCCCCTAGATAAATGTAACCTAGTACCATAATAGTTTTATTAAATGAGAATTATAAAAAGTTGAAGTTGTTTTGTTGTATATTTTAAGGATATAGGTACTAATATCTACTAAAATAATAATTCTAATTTATTTAGCCGCAGGTCGTGGGTTCGATTCCCGTCCAAGACAGACATTTGTGTGATGAACATTTCTGTTCGTCTTGAGTCTGGGTGTAATTATGTGTATTTACCCCCGTATTCATAAACGTCTTATAAGCTCATTATAGCTAAAAATGGTTTATAATTCGTTTGGTCTTTGTCTGTGTTTCGGGTTTACCGACTACCTATTCCACAAGTGTGTACCACCTTTGCACGGCGCCGCGGTTTGGTCAGTTTGTACAGACTCATATATACAACGCTGTAGTCAAGCACTGCTTCATCAAAGATGCTACCGTTCATGAAGTCAAACGCTTGATCACGAAATGGTTGTTTACGCTTAATTACTACGAGAGAAAATCTAGTTAACACCATGTTATAAGGTTGTGGTTCAGTTCTAATGTTGTCATTCATATACTAAGAAATGTCATAAATATTCATTTTATTGTTATCAACACTATCTACTATCTATTTTGGCTCCTCACGATACAGGCTTGCCAAAAACAAACAATTATTATGGTAAACGTACTAGAAGATACATAGTACCGACACTGAGTAATGAGTTACCTGTTGATCTGTTGTCCAACATCACATCTAAAAACCAATTTAAAAGGGTTTTGAAAAAAACATTACCTTCTTCTGTGTCCATAGAAGTTGTTTATTTGCATGGTGTTTATTTGTTTACTTAATAGTAATAAGTAGTATTAGAAATCGGTAAGTATATTAAAAATTAAATGTACTTAATTAGTTAAAAACGACAAACTGTTATGCAGTTTGACAGACTAGTAATTTAAATAAATGTATGCAGATTTTGAGTAAATAAATAAATAAAAAAGTGTGAGGACCACTTTAAACTCACGAACACAAGTTCAATCCTAGGTCGTGTTCTAACTTGTGATGGTAAGTTAAAAGCTATGTGTAGGTTCTACCGCCGCTAACACCCGACAAATAATGGGTGTCATAAATTTGACACGTATGATCGATTTTGATGCGATTTCTTTAAACGAAAGTGATAGAGATGGTTCTTAGCTAAAAAAATAGCACCGGGGTAATTAAATTTTTAATCTATAGGCCGACCGTTTACCTCGCGTATCGCCTATCGCCAAGATTCTGACTCCTCACGCTGCACAGACAGTGATGATGATTCAAGCGATATGGATATTAGTGACGAATAGTCTTACATTACTTTTATATGTGGTTAAATAGTTCTTTATGAGATTTAATTAATGTTCTATGACTTTGTACCTCAGATGGCGATACGCGAGGTAAACGGTCGGCCTACAATTTAGCGCAGGGTTTGGTCCAAACAACAATATTGAGCAGCAAGCCAAAGTATCGGCAGCGATCGCTACATAAAATAAATAAAAAATAAAATTATGATTTAAATCGTCATTTTCCTCAAGTAGATGCAAATAAATAAATTAAACCTGATATGTATGAGCTAGAAATTCTACAACTATTAGGGCTCCCATATACGAGCCACAGTTCGGTACCTAAATATCAGTGGCTGGGTATAATCGGTAACTCGATTGTCATACATTTTGGACTGACCCGCCACCCGTGTGGTATTTCCACCGCGCATGTTGCGGCCACGCGTTTTATGCACCAGTGAGATTTATTATGCGATTTGTGTATTGGCCATGCGTGTAACGTAATGACCAAGCGCTACGCATTGTTCATGACTGAGTAACAGTAGTAAATCACCAGAGAGGTGGGGGTTGAACTTATTCAAGGAATTGTTCGGCCAACGTCATACCTAAACGGAGCTTCTTCGCTGGATCAATTTGCTTGCGATTACGAACGATGAAACCGTTTAGAAACATCAAGTCAAATTAAAGGTGAGCAAGTTAATTCCCCATTGAGATAAGATTTCATTCAATTAAGTCGTCACAACACATCGTCGCGACAACAAACACCCAGGTGTTTGTTTTTGTTTTACACAAAAATAGTGGGCCGGTTTTTATTACTTTTGCCACACAGATTATGCAGACCATCCTTCCTATTGTCTAAACAGCATGAGGCTGCGGATAAGATCAGTTAGAAATGACCTATGTGGGACCATCCCCATATATTTTGTATACACGCCACACACGTTATATAACTGGCAGTAGCGCACGACAGCTACCATCGGCCATTCGACCGTCCACGGACCGAAAAAGTCCGATGAACCAATAAAGGCCCTTCCGGCTAATTGGGTTAGGTCATCCACAAAAAAAAGCGATAGCCACCCATAAATCATTTAACTCGGGTTACACATGTAAAAGTTGAAGTGTCTTAATAAATGCACACGTAAAAATAAAATACACACAAACACAAAACATAATATACTGTTCATGTACCTCGGCAGAGAGGAGCGCGCGCAATACCAGTTCCGTGTTTAAATTTACTAAGTAGCCACTGGTGGCTGTAGCTAGTGGCCCGTTTGCTTCGAGCCTTAGCTGTCTAATCTGGCATTTAAACAATCTGGTTTCCAAGTTATAATAGGTTGTTGTTCCTCATTGTGATCACAGTAGTATTTTACTACCGCGAGACGTATACATACACGTGTGTGATAATTTTGTTTTTAAATCGCATATTAACAAAAATCATATACCTACATACTTCAGTACTATATCTGTATCTATTGTCGGGCCGGTGGCGTGGTCGGTAAGATACTTGCTTTTCACGCCGCAAGTCGTGGGTTCGATTCCCACCCGAGACCAACATTTGTTTAAATATGTCTGTTTGTCTTGTGTCTGGGTATATTTATTTGTATTTAAGTATGTATTTACAAAAGAAAAGTAATAAGTACTTTAAATACCAGTTATCTGGTTTCCATAGTAGAAGCTCTGCTTAGTTTGAGATCAGATGGCCGTGTGTGTTAATGTCCCACTATATTATTATTATATGTCTCTTCAGTTAATTCTTTTTAAATCGCATTTAATAAAAATCTTAGCAATAGGTTTAGCAATAGCAATTAGCATGCAAAGACTCCTGAATTCGCTTGTTAATTAAATTTATACGAAATTGCATTAATTACCACCATGCAGTGCCTTATTATAACTGCCTCGGTGGCTTAGGAAACAGCGTGTCCGCCTCTAGCTAGAGTCACGGGTTCAAATCCCGCGCCGGACCAATTACAGTGAGACTTTTCTAATTTCTCAGCAATAGTCCAGCCAGGAAGATGGTGTGTGTGTGATACCCACGTTGAAGAGAGCACCTAAAGCCGTCGGCCCTGCACTTGTGTGCCCGCACTTTCACCGGTCGTGCCGGTCAACTGGTTCTTAGTGAAGGGAATAGAGTGCAGTGTGTTAGCGCACTATGCCTCACACGCCTCTTACGATCGAAGCCTGCCACCGGTTGATTGTCACATGATTTGCACCACTCTGAGACCACGTGTGAGGATTCAGATAAAAGTGTACTCTCAATGGATAAAAATGGAACTAAAATAATATCTTTGTCGTATAAATACGACACGGGCGCTGGGGAAAAAAGTTTTTGTCACGGGCAGTTAAAAGTTAAAAAAAATGTGTTCCAAAAACGCGCCGCGCAAAATGTACTCTATACATTTTCTGCATACAAATGATGGTGACGCATTTGCGGTTAAACGCATCACGTTTAAGACAAAAGTGACACTCAACAATGACAAACCGCATGTGATACGCACGTTCTATTGACGGATGCTTGCATCTCGTGATGAAACATTCAAAATTAGTGTCCTCACTTCAATCCCACCGCAGCTACTCTTGTAAGCCAGGATCGACGCGTAAAGAGGATCATGTTTTGAAAATCCGGCCAAGTTACAGGACACCTAAACTCTTTGATTCGGCACGAATTTAAAAAAATAAAAAAGAATTAATAACTTTTATTCTGCCGTACTTACGATATTTAGCTTATATTAGCCACACTAGCAGAGCGTATCGTGGGTGCGTGACTTACAATACCTACTCCAGATGACTCAATTTAATTATTTATTCTATCTTGTGAAAATTAAAGGCGATTCGTAGTTTTTAGTGATTATGATGGAAACAACTCTTTATCTTTCATGTCATTTATCTGAATAGCAAACAATATGTGACCAATATTTTCGTATTTTCTATGAATCGAACTAAATAGAATATTGCTTTTTGCATTTTGAATTTAAGCCTAATTAACAGTACTTTAATCAATTTCAGAATACCCAATTTCTAAAGATAATCGGAGGTCCGAAATATGGAAAGAGTGTTAATTTGGTGTTATCTATTTCTAATAGTAGTGGTTGCCATTGTATATGGCGGTGAGTTCATTTATTATTCATTTTAGTTTTTTGGGAATAACTCCCTCGTGATATGGGCACAATGATTTCTAGGGGCAGCCCGACCTGGGGGGTACCTTATCATATGTTACACGCAGCACACATCTTTGGTTGTGTTCATGGATGTAAAGTAGCCAAAATGACTAGTGCTAGTTGACAAAATGTTAGGCAATGCGTAAGTAATACCACTGGTGCTGTAAGCGGACGCTTAAGGCCCCTCGCCCTCGGCAACTTTTTGTACCAATGCTGTCTGATGCTGCATCGTTACAAAACTGCGCTTGGCACATTTGCAACGCGCTACGGTATCGCGACTGTATCGATGTAAACGCGTGACCGTGTTGGACGACATTAGGGAGAGAACGGAGAAAGGGTGGCGCGTGAGTGGAGAACCGAGAATCAGTGCAACACAGACATCGCGACAGAAGCTATAATGTATATTGTTTGTATCGCATCTGTATCGTACTTAGCAGTAAAAAAAATAAAAAATATGCATCCAGATACAATATTCCAGCAAAAGCGTTTCAGCTACAGAATGTATTTTTTTATTAGAGCAAGACTCATTTATATATTTGTTTTTCAGGCATAGCAACACCGCCGATTCTTCCATTATCCTACCTGTTAGAATTATACAATCATAATATGACAACTACAATGCGATCTATAATACATTAAGTGCCCACAGACAAAATTATCCAAATTATGTCAGATATTAAATACATTTATATACAACACTAGCAAACCCGGCGAACTCCGTTTCGCCGCCAGATGGCTTCGTTTTATTTAACATTTTCCCGCTTTTCTGTTGAATTTTTTCCTGAATTTTCTTTGCTATAAACCTCACGGAGCCCGAGACCTTACCAACGAATGCAAAACCGTGGAAATCGGATCGTGCGTTCTGGAGTTATAGCGTCAGGAAGGAAAACCCGACTTATTTTTATATAGTAGATAAATATACTATTGACAAGAAGAATGATCTAACTGAATAAAAATATCAAAACCAACACTAAACGAATAACTAATGCGTCAAAAGTTCTTCTGCATCGTTATCTTCCGGGAACGTACCTAGAAAGAGATACAAAACAGCCTTCAGGATCTCGATTCCCCGCTTCAGACATTTTTATACATCTCGCCATAATAAAAATGTGAAAATATTATATTTTGTACATTATTATGTATACCCGATATGCATTCATATTATGTGAACAATGTATATTAAGTAAGACAAAAAAATTTGCTATTCTTAGTATGAGATTCGTTAACAAATAAATTTTAGAATTTATTTGTAAACGAATCTATACTAAGCGAAATCTATACTAAGCAAGCGCTCGGTTGTGCTCAAAACAAAATTGCTTAAAATCTTGATTTAGGCGCTTTGGGGCTAATTCTCATAATGGCAACCGACTCGCTAATGGACTACTTCTCATTTTGGCTACTTCTCACTTGGGCTATTTCCCATTAGGGCTACTTCTCAATATTTGGGAATGTTTATTAAAATAAATGAATATGAGATAAATTACATTATTTTAAGAATAAAACAACATTAATTGAACCAATTTAATAGGTAAGTATACAATATTGTAAGTATTACTTTTTGTGATAAACAATGAAATCGTGATTTTGCAGCAAAATATAACAGATCTAAAGCAGCGCCTGATAGAAGCTAATAGCGAATTTTGTATCTCAACAAAAGAATACATAATTTACAGCAGGCATTAGGTATCTACTGGTAAAATCAAACAATCCTGAGTTCCAGTTAGATGAATGTGCAGTTAATGCGAATTAATGTGAATTAATGTGAAAAACGTTAATGTGACCAGTCCAGTCCACCCGTGAACATGAAGTCTGAAAAGACTTTGAAACGTCGGGATCTAAAATCTAAAATAAACCGCTATAAAATCCGTTAAAAAGTAGTTTTATTTCAACGTTAATGTGAATTAAAAAAAAGTGTGAACCAAGGAAAGTATGTTTGCTCACTAACAGTACATCCCATGGAACATTGCAAGCATTTGAAGAAATTTTTAAAGATAATTTCAGCTATATTCGCTATCTTCTATCGAATAGTAATATTAAACAATTACTTTATAATATTAGTAGTAAATTACTGGACTTTAATATTAATGATTACTGTATTATTATGTTAGGATTCGATTCCCGCCCCGGACAATATTTGTATAACAACAAAAATTTGTTTCGGTGTCTGGTTGGTTGAGGGACTACCCTCCGTGCCTCGGAGAGCACGTTAAGCCGTCGGTCCCGGTTGCCATTTAACACATCTATGACAATCGTTACATGTAGTCAGAAGCCAATATAATCAGACACCTGGTCTAACCATCTCGGTTACTGGTTCCCTACGGGTTTCGAGGTCTGATGGCAGTCGCTCGTATAATTCTGGTAACTAGTTGCATCAGGTTAGACTGGGAGCCGACCCCAATAGACATGGGAAAAAGGTAAGGGGAATGATGATGATGACTGTATTATTATGTTAGGAGACAAGGATTTCAAGGGCACATGCGATTGTATCCAATTGGTGAAAATTATAAGGGAAGCAATTGAACATGTAACCAACACAAATATAGTTTTGTGCACCCCCACTTACATACTCTTATATCTATATATATAAAAATAGCCATAATGAGAAGTAGTTCATTAGCGTGTCGGTTACCATTATGAGAATTAGCCCAAATGCGCTTAAACCTTTTTTATTATGTACCAATGAAAACTTTGCTCCCGCTTCGTTCGCGCTAACATTACCGTCTTTTGTTTTAATTTTTCATTGCATTACTCATGGGAATCGAAATTACATAGTTCGTGTTCTCCAATTGTGACACTCAAAAGTTTATGCTTGCGAAGCCGTTTGCTCTAATGGTTCGCTATAACCAGTTTCGTAGTTACCTATAAATATCCGTATGCAAAATTAGAAAAACATTGTGTATGTAGATTTTTTAAGATACGTTTCATAATTGTATTATGAGAATGAAGTTTATATTAATTTTTACGTGTTTTTTATTTACACCAATATCTACGTCTAGTGTGAATCTCAATGAAGGTAAGATAAAACAACACCATTTACCTAAGCGGGTGGGTCAGAATTGTTGCTCCTTTATAGTTACTTACCTTATGGAGCCTCATTCCACTGCCACATTCCCACCGAAAATTATTCGTAATCACGAATGTGTCGGTATATTGGGCAGACGCATTCCAACGAAGACTACATCAGGCTTATTCTATAACAACGTAGTGTGTTATAACCAGAGATCGGAGTAGGTAGAGCTATTTTGTGTACTTGCCATATGTAAGAATAATATGGATATCCTCCAAATCCCGGGATTTGCTTTTTAAGTAGAAAATTAATAATAAGCTATTAACGCCTTAGGGAGTAATGTAAGAATATAAGTAACAATTAAGCCATAATAACGTGTGTTTGTTACATAATTTTCAATAATCTTTATTTATTTATTCGCCGAGTAAATCGTTAGTTGCATCTGAAAGAGACTTTAAGGTTTTTAAAAATCAGTAACAAGCCAGGGTCAAGAAAAATTCACCACACAGCAAAATACAACCGGATCGAAGACGGCAACGTCGCGTCGGCGTCGCGTGTTTGACAAAAAAGTTTGGCAACGTATTGCTGATGTAACATATTTTAAAACGTTGCTCGTGCGCTTTATTAAAAGCCTTAAAAAAATATTATATTCATTAAAATCCCGGAGTATCTATCGGAATCCTGTGGAATATCCATAATAACATCAATGTTTGCGGTCAATGAACCTAAATAGCTCTACCTACTCCGATCAGTGGTTATAACCATTAATTCCGTTTCAGGTTCCGGTATAGGAACGCAGCTTACAACCACCACAACCACAACGAAACCACCGGTTTTCGACGAACCTCGTCCAATACTGACATCAGGAAGAATTACTGACTTATATGAAGTATACTATAAACTTAGAAACGAGCAAATGAAACCGAGAAGAATTTCAATGTCAATTCAACCAAACAGAAAGAGATAGCAAATCTTACGCCAAGACAACTTATTAGAAAAACACAATATAAAGGAAATTGTTTGCAAGTTAGTGATACCAACACTAAAACACTCCCAGAAAGACGATTAAAGTTTGGTATATCACGTTTAAGCAAATGTCATAAGGTCTTTGTTATTATAATTTATTTTAGTTTTTATGATCCATTTTTTATTTTGTAATGGGCCTGTATGCTAATTCACGTAATTAAATGAGTTCAGTTGCAGTTCCATTGCAGTTAAGTTTCGATCAAAACAGCCTAATAGTAGAAGATCCGAACCTATATCGACCTTCACCGAGCTGATAATAGAACGAAACATATTTTATCATGAATTTAGTATATTAGAAAACATATTAAAAATGGGTTCGCTACATAAATCCTGGGCAGACTATTTTTAATAATTAAAAAAAATATATTTTTAATTAAATGTTTATGCAACATTAGGATAATAAAAACATTTTGTCCTGACTGAAAGTATAAAACGTATAGAATGTGCAGCCGTTGGGTTGTCTACTATTTACCTGGGCGAACTACTGGGTTGTCAGGTATACCTCACAACCCAGTAGTTCGCACAGGTAACCCAGACAACCCAACGGCTGCACATTCTATACGTTTTATACTTTCAGTCAGGACAAAATGTTTTTATTATCCTAATGTTGCAACATTTAATTAAAAACATTTTTTTAAAAATTATTAAAAGTAGTCTGTCCAGGATTTTTGTAGCGAACCAATTTTTAATATGTTTTCTAATATACTAAATTCATGATAAAATATGTTTCGTTCTATTATCAGCTCGGTGAAGGTCGATATAGGTTCGATTCTTAGACTATAAGGGCTGTCAAATAAGTAACTAGCAAACCCGGCGAACTCCGTTTCGCCACCAGATGGCTTCGTTTTATGTAACATTTTCCCGCTTTTCTGTTGAAAATTTTCCTGAATTTTCTTTGCTATAAACCTCACGGAGCCCGAGACCTTTCTAACGAATGCAAAACGGTGGAAATCGGTTGGTGCGTTCCGGAGTTATAGCGTCAGGAAGAAAAACCCGACACGATGATGCGTGCCCGTGGAATTTCCACCATAATATAACGCAAATGGAACGGACATGTATGTATGCATGTAAAACAGCAGGGCGCGGGCGGTGAACCGTAATGTATACGAAGCGAACCGAGGACGACTACTTGAAGACACCCGCGTTTTTGCTTTACAAGAATAACCAGTCTTGTATTTTACTATAAAACACTACACACAATAATAAACAGCACATAGCTAACACAGATGTTTCCAAGACACGTTTAGAGATAAAAAAAACTAAAGTGAAAATGAAGTTCACGATTATTCTAATGTGTTTTTTTTTCATCATTATAATTGTTTCGGCTAAAACGGTTCGCAACCAAGGTAAGATAAAGCCTAGAGCGCACTTTAGTTTTGGTCCAGAAAGCTATTTAAATAAATAATCTTAAGGGGGCATCCATTAACTAAGAGAAAACCACCATCACTATCACCATCTTAGTTCGGGGGAGATTTACCCTCTCCCCCGAACTAAGATGGTGATAAGTCAAATCAAGTTAAGGTCAAGCAAGTCAAAGTAAACAGTATATCTTAGATAATTATAATATTAAGTTAAAATATTAACAAAAAAAACCGACTTCATGGATGCCATTCTCAGAACTAAACCAAACTGGAACGGGACCACACGGGAAGCATCAGCTTTCAATTAAAAAAAAAATTATCAAAATCGGTTCACCCATTCGAAAGTTCTGAGGTAACAAACATAAAAAAACATACAGTCGAATTGATAACCTCCTCCTTTTAGAAGTCGGTTAATAACCTCCTTTTTTTAGAAGTCGGTTAAAAAGAAAACCCGTGGATAGAAGTGAAACGCCAAAGGGTTTTTATTTTACATACAAACTTACGCGTAAACATAATCTTGTTTATTCGTATTTAAAAATAAAAAAACCGTCCACCTTTAATTGTACAATTTAATTTTATGTGGTCCCTGGGTGGTGCAATTCAGGTGACAATCAACTGGTGGGAGGCTTCGGCCGTGTTTAGTGACCACCCACCAGACAAAGCCGCAACGCCAAGCGGCCTTGCCGTGTCCCGGTGCGATATCTGGTGACACCATGCAGAGAGGGTGGGTTGGAATTGTTGCTCATTTAAGGTTTCTAACTCTAAGGAGGTTCATTCCACTGCCATCTTCTTACCGATAATCATTTGTAATCACGTGTGAATCGGTATACTGGGCCGGCGCGTTACATCGTAGACTACATCTTGCTTGCCGTTGCCGCGGTACGCTCTAGTACACCTGCTGCATCTACTAATATTCCGAATGTAATACATTTCCTATTGAAATTTAGGATATGTATAGATTTCCTAGGAAAAGCATAGACTATAAAACATTTTATAGGTCAATTCTATATATCTATTTTAGATTTGTATAATTTTCCTAGGAATTGTATACAATAACAGATTAGATAAAAAGGCTTACTACTACGAAACGCCCACTGCCTACCAATAGATCTCAACCGTTCCTGTCAGCTTAAGAATTAACAGCTTTTGTGGAAAAAGATTGTGACTCTAGATTCCGTTTTAGATCTAACCCGCAATGCATCAAAGCGGTTCGGTATATTAGCGTTTACTATAATCAGCAATACTACAATTAATCACCCAAATAGTGCTAGGCTTCCAAAGCCTCCTCCTTTCCTGTCAGCCCTAAGAATTAACAGTTTATATGGAAGAAGATTCTAGCGGTCGATTGTTTCAGGTCTAAAGCACCGTGCACGAAACCCTGGTGTAAGACGGCTGCCTACTATGAGTACTACAACTACAACAAAACGCCCAGAATATTTTTCTACTAGGCCTCCTCCTTTCCTGTCAGCTTTAAGAATTAACAGTTTGTATGGAAGGAAATTCTAGCCGTTAATTCCGTTTCAGATCCGACGCACAGTGTATCAAATTCCGGTGTAGGAACATTGCCTAATACCACCACGCAACGGCCACCAACTACTTATAGGCCTCCAAATCTGCCAGCCCCAAGAATTACTAGTTTGTGGAAGTTGATATACACGACTAATAATAATTCTACTACTTATTAATGATAATATTATTATAAGCTGAACAATATTTTATCTTTGCAATAGTATTTAACAAATCTTGGGAACTGAAATGGTAATCGCTGCTTGATTCTGCTCTAATTCTGAATACTTGTATATTCGGTGGCGGTGTTGTAAATATAGCAACTTAATATGTTATATTTATATCTTCTAAATATATAAAAGAAGAAACTGACCGACTGACATATCAACGCAGAGCCCAAACCGCTGGGTCTGGAGACTCCAAATTTAGCACATAGGTTCCTTATGGAGACTAGGGGTGCACTAAGAAAGGATTTTTCAAAACTCACTCTTTAAGGGGGTAAAACGGGGTTTCAAAGTTTGTATGGAGAAACAAGATTAGTGAGATCAATATCGCGGGCGAAGCCGCGGGCGGAAGCTTGTTTTTAATAAAATAAAATGAATATTCTTTGTTTTCTTTTTTATCGCATCTAATCTTCACTTCAACCCTTTCTAGTGTCCGCACAGCTGGTCAAGGGTCTCCTCTCAACTATCTTACGAGTTAAGAGTGTTTAGGCCTTAATCAATTAATAACACATGCTGGCCAAGTGCGGGTTGGTGGATGTCACGTACCCTCGAATGATTAGTTCTTAAACAAACCGGTTTCCTTACTATCCTTTCCTTCACCGATAATGAGCAGCGGTGATGAAACAATTCACACAAAGATGTGTGGGCACGACCGGGGATGGAACCCGTAACCATTTTCAAAGGCGAGGCAGGTTCGAACCGGTCATGAATTCGATTCTTGGTCGTGCTCATCTGTGCGATTTTATCTTCGCTATTTAATATCTGTTAAGGAAATCACACACAAACCCACACTGCACCCTTAGGGGGCTGAGTCACCTTCGTCCGTGGGAGTGCACCTTTTTTAAGAATCCCCATAAGTGGTCCCCGGGTGGAGCAAATTAGGTGACAATAAACTGTTTATAAATAATAATAATAACGGTTTCCAGCATTCTGGAAAACCCTTGAGGTTTATTATTTCTTTAAAAAAACATGTTTATGACGCTATAATGCGGTCCGATATAGATAGGCTAAGTAATATTTTGCTAATTTAGTATTTGTGGTTTTGGTATAAGTATTACTTTCGCTTAGCATGTCGCAAGGTTTGTACCCTAGAAGATTATTGGCACGAAAATGTAAAGGTGCAAGCACACTACTCTTTATAACGGTTACACTGAATTCGCCGCTAGAGTCGCTAGTGGGGCAGAAGCTAACAAAACAGGATTGACTCTTAGGATCTATTATATAGGATATTGATTTTTGGGGTAGATTGCAGATTGTGGCGGGCTTGGATTTCCGCAACTCGACGTCAATTTTGCGACTATTTTGCGTGGTGGATTTTTTGGGGTAACCCTCAATAATAGTGTAAAACAACAGTGAACTATTTTGTTTCATTACAGATTCTGTGTCATGAACGCACCGAGTGCTCTTGGTTCCCTCTGTAGTTTACTAAAGAGGGAACTAAGAGCAATAAATTGTGTTGCTTTTTCTTTTCGTGTGTGTTGTTGTGATAAATAAGGTTGTTTTTTTTTGTAAAGAAGGAAAAGACAACGATATTTTTGGGTATTTTTTTAAATAATACAGATTCTAGGATAAATTGAGACCCAGTCTAGGGTAAAGTAAAACTTTGACCTGCCAACACTGTCCATGGTTTTCTCTAACTATCTTACGAGTTGAGACAGTTTCTGTTTTTACCCTCACACGCTGGCCAAGTTCGGGTCGGTGAATGTCGTATTACAACAACAATTGCAACAAAATTACTTCACAAATTAGATATAAGCAAACTAGCGTGAGTTGTATGTTGGGAGCAAGTAGCTTCCCAAATATAAGTTACACAGGAAGGTTTGTTACAAGTAACATCTTGGAGAGAACGGAGGGAGGGCGACGCGTGAGTGGCGAAATAATCACATACAAAGAAAAAAAGGTTTTCTCACGCACACAAGAAAAAACAACGCCGACGACGATAAATTGTAATGTGATTAATAATAGAGAAAAAAATAAGCAAAGCAGATAATACTTTAGAATGCTATTAAAGAAAGATATTTGTGTGCCTGTATTATATATATGTCCTCGAATGATTAGTTCTTAGACATTAACACCGCTGGCGCTGCTTGTAATGACCACAGACCTTTATATTCGGATGGTGTTTATATAAAAAGCTCAAAACACGAGCACTGCATTACTAAGCAACATTCAACCATAACAGTCTTCCGAGTGATTCATATAAAATGAAGTTATTTTGCATATTGTTATTATTTCTCACACTATGCGCTGTTTTCGATTGCAGACGGTTGGAGGGTAATGGTGAGTAATTTTATAATTAGTCAAAAATATCTGACGGAGGTATAGGCAAAGGTTGCTTCAACCGTTTTTAGTGTCCCACTGCTGGGTTCGGGTCTTCTCTCAGCTGTATCAGAAGTTTAATAATAATAATATAGTTGGACATTAACACACACGGTCATCTGATCCCAAACTGAGCAGAGCTTGTACTATGGAAACCAGATAACTGGTAATATACTACATATAATACTTTTCTTTTGTAAATACACATTTCAATATACCTAGATAATTACACCCAGACACAAGACAAACAGACATATTTAAACAAATGTTTGTATCGAGTGGGAATCGAACCCATGACCTGCGGCGAAAGCAAGTATCTTACCGACCACGCCACCGGCCCGTCAAAGCTCAATCCACACACACTGGCCAAGTGCGGGTTGGTGAAATGCCGGTTTCCTCCACGATGTTTTCCTTCAGCGTTAGGCAGAGGTATTCATTCTTAATACACTGGCTATGTTTAGGTCACATACATAAAATCTCTTCCTCACCTTTGCCTTACTGTCTCTCTCTCTCTCTCTCTCTCTCTCTTCTATATCCCCGTTTATCCGCCTCTGTATCTGTTTTCGGAGCTTTGAGATATTTAATAACACGTTTACACAAGCGTGGGAACCTTGAAAAAAATCCCAATGTAACCAACACAAAGGATGAAATAACCAAACACGCTCATTAGTATTCATTAAAAAATATAAATAGATTTTACCAAAACAATCATTTAATATCCTCATACAAACTGGTTTGGAATTTTTTGATTAATTTTGAGAATGATTCTTCTGGGTCCTAATGAATTAAGGAGTGAAACTCGCCTGGTGGCCCTTTAGCGTTTGCTATTTGGGAGAGAGTCCTTTAATCATGTGATAATATCTGGATGACCGAGCTTTGCTCGGTATTTCTTTTTTTTAAATGACATTTTCTAAAAATGATTCCTAGCTAGATCGATTTATCGCCCCCGAAAACCTAAATTTTATGAAAATCGTTGGAGCCGATTTCGAGATTCCAATTATATACAAGAATTGCTCATTTAAAGATATAAGATAAAGATGGCATGCCACCGTGTATGTGGTACCTGTCAACGCTTTCAATCTTTGTCTTAGCTAGACTTGAGTAACTTGAGTTTGTTGTCGTTCCGAGGAACTGCTCACGGACAGGGAACGAGATGAACTCGATCACTAGTGCGCGGTATTGTTTCACTGCCGCAAATAACAATGATTTCGAGTCAGTCCGTGTCAGCTAAAACAGGTTTATAATTCTATTGTCTTTGGGAACAAAATCCGTTTTAACGAGAGTCTTAAAGGCCGTTAATATTTTTCTTGTTTCAGGTGCCAAACCGCCTGGGAGTGATGGGTATATGCCTTATGGAAAAATAAAATCCCTATTCGCCGTCGAACCTACAGGACCAAAGAAGCCAAAAGGTCGTGGTTAATAAAATAAATTAAAATACTAAAACAAACTTTTATTTCGAAATTGTTGCTCCTTTATGGGTTTCAACCTTAAGGAGTCCCATAATGTAGTTGGGCTGGGCATGTTTGCCGTATGGCAAGCGAGCTGAGGGCAAGGATAGCCATAGACTGGCATTCAGACCCAAGGCGGCGTCGCGGTAGACAGAGACGGAGATGGCGGGATGAAAAAGATAAATTCTTATATAATTGGATGGAGGTGGCACAAGACCGCGACGCCTGGAAGGTGTAAGGGGAGGCCTTTGCCCAGCAGTGGGATGATCCGGGCTAGTAATAATAATAATAAATTTTCTAACTCTGTCTATCTCTATCGCTTATGGATGAGTAGAAAGAGATAAGACTGTGCTTGTATCATGTTTTGTTGTGCTGTGCAAACACCCTTTAAATTAGTTTGTCGCTACATGGAAGAAGCGAGCTATAGGGTGAGTTGGAAGGCTTTGAGGAGGCTTTCTCCCAGCAGTGGGACATTACAGGCTATAAAAAAGCAGTATTCCGTCATATCCATGGGACTGTACAAGCGTTTCAGATTTCATCACAACTTTAACCTTTTCATTGACCCCCCCCCCCCCCCCCTCAGAAATCAATTGCATCTGGCGTATGTTCCCAAAATTTTACAATGAAATGAAAAAAGACATCCATGTTTTTTGTCGCATATTTGCGATACGAGCCGTTGATTTAGAGAAACATTATTCAGCGTGCTCAAATGTTCAAGCAAAACTTCAAGCAAGTGTTAGAAAACCATTTAGGTTTTTACACTAATGCTCGACCCGAGAACGGAGCTCGGGACCTCACGGCTTGTGTCTTCTATGCTATCGCTACGAGTCATTTATAGCCTCACGATAATCAAAACGCCATAGATTATATTCAATTTAGAGAATACTCGACTTTTGATATTTCTTGGTAAACTAGTTCCATCTTAGACCATATCATCGCATAATATCAGGCTAATTAGGCCACTATACTGAAGATAGAAGCTAAAAAAAATTATGGCGCTGAATAATTTGTTTAATTGAACACGCAAAACTTAGGAGCTACTGGTATGATTTGAAGAATTCTTGCACTGTTAGATAGCCCATTAATTGAGGAAGGCTATAAATAAAAAAATGAATAAAAAAGATAGCCTTTATTTCTACTACAGTTTAAGTTTAAGCTTTAAAACACCTACAAACTCTAAAAAATACACATTTACGCTACGATAGGTAATTCCCGCAATTGAACTTCTTTATTAATGGGGATTAGCCTACTAAGCCTGTTATTTGGGTTAATTTTTAACCGACTGCGCCAGGAGAGTTACGTATTTCGGGTGTATGTATGTATGTATATTTCTTTGGCACGCTCTAGAGCCTAAACAGCTTGCCACATTGAGCTTGAGAGGTATTATTAGATTCGTCTTAGGCGTGCGAGTGACGCTGGGTACATCAAAATAATGAAAAAAAAAAGAATTTTTCGCGCCAAATTAGTTTTCCATTATTTTTTTTAAATAATTATGATATTAAAAACTCACACCATAACTTTAATACGATTTAGCAATTCGGAAAAGAAAAAAATACGTGTCCAATGCTTATTCAATTTATCTATAAATAGGACTAAATAGAATTTAGATTTTCAAAAATATTATTACTATTAGTAAATTCTAAAATAGTGGAAAATTGTCATCCCTTTATACTTAAGACACTAGTGGCCCTCCCCGGCTTCGCACGGGTAGATATCGGTATTAGACAAAAATTTTAATCATCATAAATTTTATCACACTTTTGGCTGACTTCCCATGCTTTGGTAAAACCAATAATCAAAATCAATCAGCAGGCAGCAATCTCTCAACTCTTTAGCTTTATCATTATCATTATCATTATATATAATAAAACTAAGTTGATAAAATGTGCGTGCCGATAAAACTTAAAAAGGAGTCCCATCACGATAAAGGGACTTATATAGTGTGATAGCCCTTTATCCCCCCTCGAACAAGAAAGTTCCCGTTTTAACCTAAAGGGTGTGTTTTTAAAGATATAAGGGCTTTTCCAACCCTTCAACTTGGAAAGTAAGTGTAGTCGCGCCATCTGTTGTCAAATAGTTGAACTTCATTCATTGTACACAATATGGACTTAAAAGAACGATTATTTGGGGCGCGAAATTTAAAATTCTCATTTCAATAAAGTCTTAAATTACATTTGTTACCATAACCCTTTATCCCCCCTCGAACAAGAAAGTTCCCGTTTTAACCTAAAGGGTGTGTTTTTAAAGATATAAGGGCTTTTCCAACCCTTCAACTTGGAAAGTAAGTGTAGTCGCGCCATCTGTTGTCAAATAGTTGAACTTCATTCATTGTACACAATATGGACTTAAAAGAACGATTATTTGGGGCGCGAAATTTAAAATTCTCATTTCAATAAAGTCTTAAATTACATTTGTTACCATAATAAAGTTATTAAATTTTGTGTATTTATACAGCAGTAGCTAACTTATATGTTGGAGTTAAAGCGATATCATTTTAGTTATTCAAATTACTTCTGAAAACATTTTAAAATTTAAGTTTTTAAATTTCGCGCCTTTACTGCGTATGCTACAGCTGCAAAACCTATTGTTACGGCGAACGATAACGTCGAGAACATTCTATACCTAGAAGGTGTGAGAAAGTAAATATTCCCAAACTTTCTTGAATATCCTAGAGCCATCTTTCTCGAATATCTTAGAGCCAACTATACACTTCATGTGTATAGTCTCCATAAAGCCAACTTTCTGGAATACCCTAGAGCCTAGCTTTCTGAATATATAAGAGCCCGGTGTCGCCCGCCAGAATTAATTCGATTTGAACAGCGGAACAAGCCACTTCGAAACGAAAAAGAAAGAAGTTACCTGTGTGAGCCTTTATTTTGAAGTATCACGTGTGAGTATTTTTAATAGTGTGTTTAATTAATTCATGATCTTGAAGTGAAGAAAAAAAAAAGTTATCTGTGAGCCTTTATTGTGAAATATTAAATGTGAGTATTTTTAATAATGTATTTAATTAATTCTAATGGTTTTTTTTTCTTTTCTTTTAATTGTAATTTCCTTAACTTTCAAGTAGTCGCGCGGCGTTGAATCGATATACTTTGGCCGTAAACAAAATATCGCGCGACCGCTTGAAGATTAAATAATTTTGTTTTCTTTGTCTCAACGTGCCCCACGTTTACGTAATAATATATTTGTCTATAAAATGTTCATTTAATTTATATTTTACAGAATATAATGCCTAGACGTAAAAGAGGTGGAGATCTTGCCAGTTCTGCAGCGAAACGGCGGAAACAAAAAGAATATCGAAGAAATGAAACGGAAGAACAGCGCGAAGCACGTTTACAAAATCAACGAACCAGAATGAGCACCCTGAGAAGCGGAAAAAGCGAAGAAAGAAGCGAAAATAAAACTATTGAAGAATCGAGAATTTTAAAAGATAATCTAACAAAGGAAGCATTCCACTACGAATCGACGAAGAAATATTACAATCATAAATATGTTGTGATCGGAAAAATGAATAACATTTGCCAATTTTGCCACGCGAAAAAATTCAGTAAAGAAACACCAGGTCTCTGTTGCATGAATGGAAAAATTCGATTACCACCACTGGAAGCACCTCCGCAGGAATTTCTACATTACATGACCGGGGAAACACCAGAATCAAAACACTTTCTTCAAAATATAAGATCATACAACTCCTGCTTTCAAATGACTTCTTTCGGTGTTACTTCGACTAACACTAATAGAGATGAATTTGAATATGTATTTTCAATTCAAGGGCAAATTTATCACAAAATAGGATCGTTACTACCAATGCCTAACGATGACTATAAATTTCTGCAAGTATATTTCATTGGAAATGAAGAACAAGAAATTGATCAACGAAGTACACATTTTAATGGATTGAAACGCGAAATAATCCAAGATGTACAGAGGATCTTACACAAATACAATCAACTGATTTACATATTCAAAACAACACTAGATCGCATGATTTCTGATGACTATAAAATTGTGATTCGAGCCGATAAAAGACCACGTGGAGAACACGAACGTAGATTTAATGCACCTCAGATAGATGAAGTCGCCATCGTAATTGTGGACAATGAAAATACAAGCCGTGACATAATTTTACAACGAAGAAGAAAAGGACTACAACGCATTGCAGAGACACACCGTTCATATGATTCTCTTCAATATCCTTTAATATTTCTGCACGGAGAGGACGGTTATCATTTCAATATAAAACAAATTCATCCTGAAACAGGCATAGAAACAAACAAAAAAGTCACTTCCAAGGAGTTCTATGCTTACCGCTTAATGATCAGAGACAATGAAATATACAATCACATTCTCAACACTCGCCGTTTATTCCAACAATTTCTGGTAGATATGTACGCAAAAATAGAAGCAGAACGGATGCTTTACATAAGACTGAATCAGAAGAAACTACGCACAGAAGAATACATCCACCTTCGAGATGCGATCATAAATGACGGCAATATTGACGATATTGGAACAATGGTAATCTTACCCTCATCATACATAGGAAGTCCAAGACATATGCACGAATATACTCAAGATGCCATGACCTACGTAAGAAAATATGGACGACCTGATCTCTTCATAACATTTACATGCAACTCATCATGGCCAGAAATCAAAGAACAACTAAAATATGGACAAACCTCCATGGATCGACACGACATAATAGCCCGAGTTTTTCGACAAAAACAAATAAGATTTATTGAAGTCATCACAAAATACCACATCTTTGGAACCGTTAGATGCTGGATGTATACAATCGAGTGGCAAAAACGAGGATTACCTCACTCACACAATCTCATATGGCTACACGATAAAATTTATCTCACGGATATCGACAAAATCATCCAAGCTGAATTTCCCAATCCACAAAAAGATCCGGAACTATACAGCATAGTAGTGAAAAACATGATTCACGGACCATGTGGACCATTAAACTTTAATGCGCCATGCATGCGTGATGGAAAATGTACAAAAAAATATCCAAAACCATACGTAGACGATACAAAAACTGAAGATGACGGCTATCCCAAATATAGAAGACGATCACCGAAAAACGGTGGTTTCACAGCAAAAATACGAATACAAGGCAGAGATGAACTGGAAATAGATAATCAATGGGTAGTACCATATAACCCACTACTTTCTAAAATGTTCCAAGCACACATAAACGTTGAATATTGCAATTCAGTAAAATCTATTAAATATATATGTAAGTACGTAAACAAAGGTAGTGATATGGCAGTATTTCAAATAGTCCAAAATAGCGAACAAAATAACAGAAATGATGAGATACTCATGTACCAAATGGGAAGATACATCAACAGTAACGAAGCAGCGTGGAGGATTTTTAGTTTTCCCATACACGAACGCGAACCAGCTGTGCAACATCTAGCAGTACATTTGGAGAATGGACAGAGAGTTTACTTCACAAAAGACTCGGCTAGAAAAATTGCAAGCGAACCACCTCAGAACACAACATTAACAGCTTTTTTCCAACTTTGCCAAACGGATCCATTCGCAAAGACGTTACTGTATGTCGACGTCCCTATTTATTATACGTGGGACAAAACAAGAAAAATTTTTCAACGACGAAAACAAGGAATGCCAGAAGAGGGTCATCCAGAAATAATGAAAACTAACACAATAGGTCGAGTATACACTGTACATCCAAACAATGCCGAATGTTTCTATCTCCGGATGTTGTTACACGAAATACGAGGACCAACAAGTTTCACAGATCTCAGGACTATTGACGGCTACCTATGCCAGACGTACAGAGAAGCATGTCAACGCTTAGGATTATTGGAAAACGATAACCACTGGGAATTAACACTACAAGAAGCCACACTCACAGCTTCAGCTGAACAAATTCGAGAGTTATTCGCCATAATTCTAACAACATGTAACCCATCAAACCCAAAACAGCTATGGGACTCTTTCAAAAGGAGTATGAGTGATGATATATTGTACCAAATCCGACAAGCTAATCCAGAACTGACTATAGAATTCAGTGACAACATCTTCAATGAAACACTCATTCGCTTAGAAGATAAATGCTTAGCAATAAATAACCGGACCTTAGTAGAACTTGGAATGCCAGCACCACAAAGAAATGCTTTCAGTATGCTAAACTACGAAATTACAAAGGAAAAAAGCTACAACGTCAATGAACTACTTGAATACATTGCTCACAATAAACCACTCCTCAATGACAATCAAAAAACAATTTACAACGTTATAATGAACCGAATAAATAACAACACTGGTGGAATTATTTACTTGGACGCACCAGGAGGCACCGGTAAAACGTTTCTAATAAATCTAATACTGGCGGAAATACGTGCTAAAAAACACATCGCACTGGCACTAGCATCATCCGGCATTGCAGCCACACTTATGGAAGGAGGACGAACTGCTCATTCTGCCTTACAACTACCGTTGAATATAGCCGAACAACAATTCCCGGTATGTAAAGTCTCAGGAGCATCTGGACGGGGTCAACTTCTAAAACAAGCTAAAATTATCTGCTGGGATGAATGCACCATGGCCCATAAAAAATCACTAGAAGCCATGGACAGAACATTACAAGAATTGCGAAAAAACTCTGAAATAATGGGAGGAGCTCTACTCATACTCTCAGGAGATTTTCGACAAACACTTCCAGTTATTCCCAAGTCAACACCAGCAGACGAGATCAATGCATGCTTAAAAAAGTCACATCTCTGGCCAGAAGTACAAATACTGCAATTAACAAAAAACATGAGGGTTGAATTATCAAAAGATGAAACAACAGCACATTTTGCTAAAATGCTTTTACAAATAGGCGAAGGTACATATCCTACTGACCAAACGACCGGTCTCATTGAACTCAATAGTGATTTCTGTAACATAGCCACTACTGAAAACGAACTAATCGACAAAATTTATCCAAATATTATTCAGAACTATACCAACGTAGAGTGGTTATTTCAAAGAGCAATTTTGGCCACTAAAAATAATATTGTTGACGATATCAATTTTAATATTCTAAAGAAAATACCTGGTGAAGAGAAAGTATATAAATCGATCGACACGATGGTAACCATTGAAGAAAGTGTCAACTTCCCTACTGAATTTCTAAACTCTTTACAAGTACCAGGAATGCCATTACACTGCCTTCGTCTGAAAATTGGATCTCCAATCATACTACTTAGAAATCTCAACTCCCCAAAACTATGTAATGGAACGAGGATGATCGTAAAACAGCTATCGAATAATATCATTGAAGCTGAACTTATTTCTGGAAAGAACAAAGGACACACAGTATTTATACCTAGAATACCACTGATCTCTTCTGAATTGCCATTTCAATTTAAAAGATTGCAGTTTCCAATTAAATTAGCCTTTAGTTTTACAATTAACAAAGCGCAAGGGCAAACTTTAAAATATTGTGGCATCAACCTCAAAGAATCCTGCTTCTCTCACGGTCAGCTTTATGTAGCTTGCTTAAGAGTAGGAAATTCGAAAAATTTATATATATATACCCCGGACAATAAAATGAAAAATGTTGTTTATAAACAAGTAGTATAAATAATGAGAAAATGTAAATACATGTAAATATATATGTTTAAATATACATGTAAATATATATATCCATGATAATGTAAATACATGTAAATATATATGTTTTCAATATATATATATTTTTTACTTTTTACGTCATAGTTTATTTTTTTATTTCAACTACCACGTAACCTCATATCAACTCCCGAGCGAAGCCGGGTATTACAGCTAGTATATATATAAATTTTTCGAATTTCCTACTCTTGAGCAAGCTACATAAAGCTGACCGTGAGAGAAGCAGGATTCTTTGAGGTTGATGCCACAATATTTTAAAGTTTGCCCTTGCGCTTTGTTAATTGTAAAACTAAAGGCTAATTTAATTGGAAACTGCAATCTTTTAAATTGAAATGGCAATTCAGAAGAGATCAGTGGTATTCTAGGTATAAATACTGTGTGTCCTTTGTTCTTTCCAGAAATAAGTTCAGCTTCAATGATATTATTCGATAGCTGTTTTACGATCATCCTCGTTCCATTACATAGTTTTGGGGAGTTGAGATTTCTAAGTAGTATGATTGGAGATCCAATTTTCAGACGAAGGCAGTGTAATGGCATTCCTGGTACTTGTAAAGAGTTTAGAAATTCAGTAGGGAAGTTGACACTTTCTTCAATGGTTACCATCGTGTCGATCGATTTATATACTTTCTCTTCACCAGGTATTTTCTTTAGAATATTAAAATTGATATCGTCAACAATATTATTTTTAGTGGCCAAAATTGCTCTTTGAAATAACCACTCTACGTTGGTATAGTTCTGAATAATATTTGGATAAATTTTGTCGATTAGTTCGTTTTCAGTAGTGGCTATGTTACAGAAATCACTATTGAGTTCAATGAGACCGGTCGTTTGGTCAGTAGGATATGTACCTTCGCCTATTTGTAAAAGCATTTTAGCAAAATGTGCTGTTGTTTCATCTTTTGATAATTCAACCCTCATGTTTTTTGTTAATTGCAGTATTTGTACTTCTGGCCAGAGATGTGACTTTTTTAAGCATGCATTGATCTCGTCTGCTGGTGTTGACTTGGGAATAACTGGAAGTGTTTGTCGAAAATCTCCTGAGAGTATGAGTAGAGCTCCTCCCATTATTTCAGAGTTTTTTCGCAATTCTTGTAATGTTCTGTCCATGGCTTCTAGTGATTTTTTATGGGCCATGGTGCATTCATCCCAGCAGATAATTTTAGCTTGTTTTAGAAGTTGACCCCGTCCAGATGCTCCTGAGACTTTACATACCGGGAATTGTTGTTCGGCTATATTCAACGGTAGTTGTAAGGCAGAATGAGCAGTTCGTCCTCCTTCCATAAGTGTGGCTGCAATGCCGGATGATGCTAGTGCCAGTGCGATGTGTTTTTTAGCACGTATTTCCGCCAGTATTAGATTTATTAGAAACGTTTTACCGGTGCCTCCTGGTGCGTCCAAGTAAATAATTCCACCAGTGTTGTTATTTATTCGGTTCATTATAACGTTGTAAATTGTTTTTTGATTGTCATTGAGGAGTGGTTTATTGTGAGCAATGTATTCAAGTAGTTCATTGACGTTGTAGCTTTTTTCCTTTGTAATTTCGTAGTTTAGCATACTGAAAGCATTTCTTTGTGGTGCTGGCATTCCAAGTTCTACTAAGGTCCGGTTATTTATTGCTAAGCATTTATCTTCTAAGCGAATGAGTGTTTCATTGAAGATGTTGTCACTGAATTCTATAGTCAGTTCTGGATTAGCTTGTCGGATTTGGTACAATATATCATCACTCATACTCCTTTTGAAAGAGTCCCATAGCTGTTTTGGGTTTGATGGGTTACATGTTGTTAGAATTATGGCGAATAACTCTCGAATTTGTTCAGCTGAAGCTGTGAGTGTGGCTTCTTGTAGTGTTAATTCCCAGTGGTTATCGTTTTCCAATAATCCTAAGCGTTGACATGCTTCTCTGTACGTCTGGCATAGGTAGCCGTCAATAGTCCTGAGATCTGTGAAACTTGTTGGTCCTCGTATTTCGTGTAACAACATCCGGAGATAGAAACATTCGGCATTGTTTGGATGTACAGTGTATACTCGACCTATTGTGTTAGTTTTCATTATTTCTGGATGACCCTCTTCTGGCATTCCTTGTTTTCGTCGTTGAAAAATTTTTCTTGTTTTGTCCCACGTATAATAAATAGGGACGTCGACATACAGTAACGTCTTTGCGAATGGATCCGTTTGGCAAAGTTGGAAAAAAGCTGTTAATGTTGTGTTCTGAGGTGGTTCGCTTGCAATTTTTCTAGCCGAGTCTTTTGTGAAGTAAACTCTCTGTCCATTCTCCAAATGTACTGCTAGATGTTGCACAGCTGGTTCGCGTTCGTGTATGGGAAAACTAAAAATCCTCCACGCTGCTTCGTTACTGTTGATGTATCTTCCCATTTGGTACATGAGTATCTCATCATTTCTGTTATTTTGTTCGCTATTTTGGACTATTTGAAATACTGCCATATCACTACCTTTGTTTACGTACTTACATATATATTTAATAGATTTTACTGAATTGCAATATTCAACGTTTATGTGTGCTTGGAACATTTTAGAAAGTAGTGGGTTATATGGTACTACCCATTGATTATCTATTTCCAGTTCATCTCTGCCTTGTATTCGTATTTTTGCTGTGAAACCACCGTTTTTCGGTGATCGTCTTCTATATTTGGGATAGCCGTCATCTTCAGTTTTTGTATCGTCTACGTATGGTTTTGGATATTTTTTTGTACATTTTCCATCACGCATGCATGGCGCATTAAAGTTTAATGGTCCACATGGTCCGTGAATCATGTTTTTCACTACTATGCTGTATAGTTCCGGATCTTTTTGTGGATTGGGAAATTCAGCTTGGATGATTTTGTCGATATCCGTGAGATAAATTTTATCGTGTAGCCATATGAGATTGTGTGAGTGAGGTAATCCTCGTTTTTGCCACTCGATTGTATACATCCAGCATCTAACGGTTCCAAAGATGTGGTATTTTGTGATGACTTCAATAAATCTTATTTGTTTTTGTCGAAAAACTCGGGCTATTATGTCGTGTCGATCCATGGAGGTTTGTCCATATTTTAGTTGTTCTTTGATTTCTGGCCATGATGAGTTGCATGTAAATGTTATGAAGAGATCAGGTCGTCCATATTTTCTTACGTAGGTCATGGCATCTTGAGTATATTCGTGCATATGTCTTGGACTTCCTATGTATGATGAGGGTAAGATTACCATTGTTCCAATATCGTCAATATTGCCGTCATTTATGATCGCATCTCGAAGGTGGATGTATTCTTCTGTGCGTAGTTTCTTCTGATTCAGTCTTATGTAAAGCATCCGTTCTGCTTCTATTTTTGCGTACATATCTACCAGAAATTGTTGGAATAAACGGCGAGTGTTGAGAATGTGATTGTATATTTCATTGTCTCTGATCATTAAGCGGTAAGCATAGAACTCCTTGGAAGTGACTTTTTTGTTTGTTTCTATGCCTGTTTCAGGATGAATTTGTTTTATATTGAAATGATAACCGTCCTCTCCGTGCAGAAATATTAAAGGATATTGAAGAGAATCATATGAACGGTGTGTCTCTGCAATGCGTTGTAGTCCTTTTCTTCTTCGTTGTAAAATTATGTCACGGCTTGTATTTTCATTGTCCACAATTACGATGGCGACTTCATCTATCTGAGGTGCATTAAATCTACGTTCGTGTTCTCCACGTGGTCTTTTATCGGCTCGAATCACAATTTTATAGTCATCAGAAATCATGCGATCTAGTGTTGTTTTGAATATGTAAATCAGTTGATTGTATTTGTGTAAGATCCTCTGTACATCTTGGATTATTTCGCGTTTCAATCCATTAAAATGTGTACTTCGTTGATCAATTTCTTGTTCTTCATTTCCAATGAAATATACTTGCAGAAATTTATAGTCATCGTTAGGCATTGGTAGTAACGATCCTATTTTGTGATAAATTTGCCCTTGAATTGAAAATACATATTCAAATTCATCTCTATTAGTGTTAGTCGAAGTAACACCGAAAGAAGTCATTTGAAAGCAGGAGTTGTATGATCTTATATTTTGAAGAAAGTGTTTTGATTCTGGTGTTTCCCCGGTCATGTAATGTAGAAATTCCTGCGGAGGTGCTTCCAGTGGTGGTAATCGAATTTTTCCATTCATGCAACAGAGACCTGGTGTTTCTTTACTGAATTTTTTCGCGTGGCAAAATTGGCAAATGTTATTCATTTTTCCGATCACAACATATTTATGATTGTAATATTTCTTCGTCGATTCGTAGTGGAATGCTTCCTTTGTTAGATTATCTTTTAAAATTCTCGATTCTTCAATAGTTTTATTTTCGCTTCTTTCTTCGCTTTTTCCGCTTCTCAGGGTGCTCATTCTGGTTCGTTGATTTTGTAAACGTGCTTCGCGCTGTTCTTCCGTTTCATTTCTTCGATATTCTTTTTGTTTCCGCCGTTTCGCTGCAGAACTGGCAAGATCTCCACCTCTTTTACGTCTAGGCATTATATTCTGTAAAATATAAATTAAATGAACATTTTATAGACAAATATATTATTACGTAAACGTGGGGCACGTTGAGACAAAGAAAACAAAATTATTTAATCTTCAAGCGGTCGCGCGATATTTTGTTTACGGCCAAAGTATATCGATTCAACGCCGCGCGACTACTTGAAAGTTAAGGAAATTACAATTAAAAGAAAAGAAAAAAAAACCATTAGAATTAATTAAATACATTATTAAAAATACTCACATTTAATATTTCACAATAAAGGCTCACAGATAACTTTTTTTTTTCTTCACTTCAAGATCATGAATTAATTAAACACACTATTAAAAATACTCACACGTGATACTTCAAAATAAAGGCTCACACAGGTAACTTCTTTCTTTTTCGTTTCGAAGTGGCTTGTTCCGCTGTTCAAATCGAATTAATTCTGGCGGGCGACACCGGGCTCTTATATATTCAGAAAGCTAGGCTCTAGGGTATTCCAGAAAGTTGGCTTTATGGAGACTATACACATGAAGTGTATAGTTGGCTCTAAGATATTCGAGAAAGATGGCTCTAGGATATTCAAGAAAGTTTGGGAATATTTACTTTCTCACACCTTCTAGGTATAGAATGTTCTCGACGTTATCGTTCGCCGTAACAATAGGTTTTGCAGCTGTAGCATACGCAGTAAAGGCGCGAAATTTAAAAACTTAAATTTTAAAATGTTTTCAGAAGTAATTTGAATAACTAAAATGATATCGCTTTAACTCCAACATATAAGTTAGCTACTGCTGTATAAATACACAAAATTTAATAACTTTATTATGGTAACAAATGTAATTTAAGACTTTATTGAAATGAGAATTTTAAATTTCGCGCCCCAAATAATCGTTCTTTTAAGTCCATATTGTGTACAATGAATGAAGTTCAACTATTTGACAACAGATGGCGCGACTACACTTACTTTCCAAGTTGAAGGGTTGGAAAAGCCCTTATATCTTTAAAAACACACCCTTTAGGTTAAAACGGGAACTTTCTTGTTCGAGGGGGGATAAAGGGTTATGGTAACAAATGTAATTTAAGACTTTATTGAAATGAGAATTTTAAATTTCGCGCCCTTTAAGTCCATATTGTGTACAATGAATGAAGTTCAACTATTTGACAACAGATGGCGCGACTACACTTACTTTCCAAGTTGAAGGGTTGGAAAAGCCCTTATATCTTTAAAAACACACCCTTTAGGTTAAAACGGGAACTTTCTTGTTCGAGGGGGGATAAAGGGCTATCACACTATATAAGTCCCTTTATCGTGATGGGACTCCTTTTTAAGTTTTATCGGCACGCACATTTTATCAACTTAGTTTTATTATATATAATGATATACCCCGGACAATAAAATGAAAAATGTTGTTTATAAACAAGTAGTATAAATAATGAGAAAATGTAAATACATGTAAATATATATGTTTAAATATACATGTAAATATATATGTCCATGATAATGTAAATACATGTAAATATATATGTTTTCAATATATATATATTTTTTACTTTTTACGTCATAGTTTATTTTTTTATTTCAACTACCACGTAACCTCATATCAACTCCCGAGCGAAGCCGGGTATTACAGCTAGTAATATTATAAAGCAGAAGAGGTTGTTTGTTTATTGAAATAAAACTACTTTTTAACGGATTTTATCGCGGTTTATTTTAGATTTTAGATCCCGACGTTTCAAAGTCTTTTCAGACTTCATGTTCACGGGTGGACTGAGATATTTGACGTCCAAAAATATTAATCACAATTATTACTGACTACCTTCAAACATTAATATTTAAGTTGCGTTCCGATTTAAGCAAACTGAGCTCACAGTGTCTTGAATTCTGAGTTGATTTTGCTTGGGTTTTGGTACAAGTAAATTAAGCACTGGGTCCCAAGCTGGTGGTATATTCCAACCATTTTCTCTGTTAAAATTAGGATGTTTTTTAATTTCAATAGCTTCGCGGATCATTCTTGGTAGGAACCGGTTTTCTTTGACAAGGACCTGTGTTTTATCAAATCTCAAGTAATGGTTGGGGCCTTTTTGAGTATGTTCACACACTGCAGATTTCGTTGAGCGTTGATGTTTAACATCAGCTATGTGTTCTTTTAAAAAGAACACATAGCTGATGTGTTCTTTTAAAAAGAACACATAGCTGATGTTAAACATCAACGCTCAACGAAATCTGCAGTGTGTGAACATACTCAAAAAGGCCCCAACCATTACTTGAGATTTGATAAAACACAGGTCCTTGTCAAAGAAAACCGGTTCCTACCAAGAATGATCCGCGAAGCTATTGAAATTAAAAAACATCCTAATTTTAACAGAGAAAATGGTTGGAATATACCACCAGCTTGGGACCCAGTGCTTAATTTACTTGTACCAAAACCCAAGCAAAATCAACTCAGAATTCAAGACACTGTGAGCTCAGTTTGCTTAAATCGGAACGCAACTTAAATATTAATGTTTGAAGGTAGTCAGTAATAATTGTGATTAATATTTTTGGACGTCAAATATCTCAGTCCACCCGTGAACATGAAGTCTGAAAAGACTTTGAAACGTCGGGATCTAAAATCTAAAATAAACCGCGATAAAATCCGTTAAAAAGTAGTTTTATTTCAATGTGTGATATTCGCGTAAATCTAAGACAATACTAGGTTGTTTGTTTGTTTGAACGCGCCAATCTCAGAAACTACTGGTCCGATTTGAAAAATTCTTGCACTGCTAGATAGCCCATTTGTTGAAAAAAAATTAAAATTAAAATTTCAATTTAATTTTAACGCCTAATAAACACTTAAAATCTTGTTAATTTTTTTTCTGTATTTACCCTTTTTTTAAATTTGTTTTTGGTAAGACTAAAAAAAAAGTTTCTTAATTTTTTATTTTTACAAGATCACATTTTTTCCGGGCCGAGGTGTTGTTGTAACGGGCCACGGTGCTCAGCGATGCTACACGGTGATTAAATTATACTATATAACCTACAACTAATGAGGAAAGTCCCCACAACACTAAAAAACCTTGGCGACCGCGGCGGTGGACTTAGTAAAGTGCGGAAATGAAAATATATTTTTTATTATTTGTATTATTAATTTCAACTGTTTTTATAGAGTGTAAGCGCCAAAATGGTAAGAGAAATTGTATTTTTTTTATTGTAAGAATACTGGCACAAATATTGTAATAATTGTATTAATTGTAAATACATAAATGTTTTTTATTTTATTTAGTTGTTCAAATTAGTGATCATGTAAATACTGTGCGAGAGATACGCTACACGCATTGTATTTATAACTGCATCCCATTCTTCAACAGGTTCACGATCATTATAACACTCATAACACAGTAGGTATATAAAGCTAAAGCAGTAATTAGACTCAAGTGTCTCTTTGAATTCAATACTTACTGACATACAGAGGGATAGGGTTTCTACTACTATCGGGATTTAGGAACATATTCACAATTTATATGCTGCAGTAGGAAATACTCACGGCGATTCTCAATAACCCGGCGCGTGACTATCGCTCCTACCCTTAGTATAGTACTCTTAATACGAGAAAAGTTCTCTAATACTATCATTAACCCGTCAAGATAATAAGATAAAATAAAAAAAATCTACAACCTACCTACTCTATTTCCAATACATTTTATTTTATTATAAGCATTATATTTTTTCATTAAACAATTTAAACGAAAAATAATAATTGAAAATCGCTTTTTGATAGGCCTAAGATATTGTTTTAGGTGTGATTTGATAGGTCCATTGAATTTATTTTTTCAAATATAAAACTTAAAAATTATTTTAACTTATACCTATTTCATTTCTAATTCATGTTATTTTCTTAAACGCATTTTAATAAGTTCACTAGAGAAGACAAAATTTTTCGTATTGACGAAGTCTTACTACTTAGCATACCGTGAAGTATCGTAGCGGGCTAGGGATGTTTGATAACGGAACTCGAAATGATGTGATTCGAGGTAACTCAAGATGAAGTAACTCCTGATGACAAAGCTAGAGATGACGTACTTAACTCAATCCAGGCATCTATTAACTACTGCTTTAGTTTATATATCTACTGTGTTATTCAGGTCATAAATTGGCGAACAAGTTTTAAAGATGTTATTACCGGACCATAAAGCATTGAGGAAAATATAAAATTAATTTGTTAAGTTTATCATATATATACTTCGTTTTTATACAAAAGATGTCTACGGCGATATATGTTAAGACCAAGGCGATTTGTTGTACAAGAGGTTCTAATCAAACAACGTCAAACTGTTAAATAGTACAGCTGTCAGTCCACAAAAAACAAATTAAATATCATTAAACCGCATACAGATATGTTTGGTGTATTGTTATACGAATATATGTAATGTACCACCGTTGACACGCCCCGCTCGCCAGAGGCTGCTACTTAAGACCTCTGGCTCGAATCTTGCGGGCAGCGGAGCGGCGGCGACGACGGCGGCGCGGGAGCGGCAGGATCAAATGGACCGGCCCTCGAAAACAGCGGCGCGGGAGCGAGCAACGTGCGGTGCACTCCAGTCAAGCGGTGACCGTCCGCGCCTCTTCAATGTAGTGTGGTGTGTGCAATTTATTTTTGTGACGTGTCGAAATCTCCTCGGACATGCTAGAGGAAATTAGTTCAGACATTTCGTTCGCGAATAAAAACAAATATCTCAACGACACAAACACGAACACAACACTACGCCGCTATAATGCCGCGCGACCTGCCCGCTGCTTTCGATAACGGGTCTGCGTTGCCCGCCCCGCTGCCCGCTAGATTCGAGGCAGAGGCCTAATAACCGGCGAGCGAGCGACGCGGAGTGCCACACCACCAATGCTGTTTCGCTATGAAATCCGAATAGAAATCTTAATGTTCTGGAGAATCCAAGACATAACAGTATGCTTTCCGGTATATCACGCTGAAGAAATCGAGATCGGAAACTTATCAAATATGTATGAAACCACAAAGCCGTGAGCCGCATATGCGTTGTTGCGTTCATTCACGTGCGCATATGCGATTCACCGGAAAGAAGCGTGGGCGCAAAGATGTTGGTAAAGAAAGGCGGTTGCATAGTTAAATGCAGAATTAACATGTAATCAATTTAATATTTCTTTTGCAGGATACAAGCGACCTAATGGCGGCAACCACTTCTCACATCATCTGTCAAATTCAAGATTAAGACAACTCTATAACTACGGTGGACGGCATGGGCGGTAAAAACAATGTTAGTTTAGCTCAAACAATATATTATTCCCCATCGCCATTCTGTCATCAGTTTTTTATTTGGAAATAGGTCTGTTACTGGGTAAGCGGTGTCAACAGGCAAGTTATGATCACGCGCACGCCTAGTACAGAATTAAAAAAACAATTATAACAAATCTTAAGCTGAATATAGCTAACTTTTTTGCCTTTTTAACACGCTTTTATTAGCTTGGGTTGTATGTATGTATGTATGTATGTATGTATGTATGTATGTATGTATCTATGTATGTAACGGAATCTTTGAACTAAATTTTCACCAGTTTCCAGAAGTCTGATTAATTTGAAACTTTGCATACGTATCAAGGACCGATGACAATGCAATAATTTGATAACAGTTTCCCATTATCCTTATTAGGACGGCCAGGATTAATAAATTCTTTTATAGTACTTTTATACTCTGTAGTAGAGTAAAAGGGACAGAGCGAGGGCGCGATCTAAAAAAAAATTATAAAAAAAATATTAATAAAAAAATAAAATAAAAAATATACAAATTAAAAAAAATATGGTTAGCTATAAAAGCGTGTTTTTTTAGTTTTTTTAACTATTATTTTTATTCTAATTTACATGACCGTTACAAAACATAAATAAGTAGCGACCTAATAATAATATGGCTTAGAACTTTTAACACAGTGCTATGCGCACGCGTTCCCCTCTGCCGAGGTACACACGGCAACACATCAAGCTATAATTTCCAGTTTAAACTGATCTCGCATTGTATAGGATTTCTGTACAACGAGAGGTCAGCTTATACTGGAAATGGATAGCTGGATGTGTGACCGTGTGTACAAGAACAGTTTGTATGCATCATGAACTGTTCATGTCTTGTGTCTTATGTTTAAGTGTCACTTTTGTTTACGAGTGCATTTGTAAAGACGGTTCAACCACGGTAATAATATCATACAGTATTTCGACGTCATACAAACGGACGAACCGCGAGCTATACCTACGCGCCTCGATCACGGTATGCGCTATGCGCTCGGTATGCAGACAGTCGCGACTGTGCCGCAGTGACGAAATTTTAATAATAAAGGATTTGGTACGTCAACGCGCAAATATTTTTCGATCGCAAATTTATAAGATTTGTTATTCAAACATAAACATGGTTTTTTAATTAAACCTACCAACCATAAAACAACACGCATTTTTATTAAACACAGGAAGTGTTTCAATTCAATTCACAAAGTATTTTATTTGTTTATATAAAAAAAGTATCTATATTTATTTTATTAGTTATGTAATTATGTAGGTACACACAGTAAAATACAATAACAAAACTAAATGGGAAACACAAAGTACCTAGGCAAATGTAAATAAAATGCTGGAGGCGGGCAGCCCTACCTATCGCATGTTTACGTACCGCGCTGCTGTAGGCATTTATTTCAAGGTTACGGGCCGAGATACAATACTGTATGAGATATTTATACTGTGGTGCAACTTTTACATGTGTGCTGTACGTGGTTACCTCGCCTTCATCATTTTAGTACTAGTACCTCCGTGTTGGTAATATGTCAAAATCCAAGTCTCTTAAAGGTGAGTATAGACTTGAGCATTTACTTGTAACAGAACAACGAGCCGCTCTATGATGTGTTGTAGTCTATCACCCGTTCACGAACCAATATGCAAAGGAAACTGAGCTTTTAGGTACTTGTTGCTACAATTCATAAGAACGTTACATTACATAGAAATGCTCGAGGAAATGCTCTAGTGTAGGCATCAGGGACTTAAAAACGAAATTAATTTCGTTCCGTTCCACGAAATGTTACCTCATAACGGTATAAAATAAGTAACGTTACTGAAACTTTAAGCAATGTGTAACGTTATAAAATAATAACGTTAAAGGTATCATTTTAGGAGAACAAAATTTTTATTTAACGTTACATGTTCAGTAACGTTACTGGATGTATCGTTACTTTAACGTTACTGGTTTTATTCTTATACCTCTCGATACTCTGGGGCCGCTGCGTTACTTTTATTCAATTCAAGATAAATGAAAGAAGAAAGCTTAGGTATAAGAACTTGAGAAACATTGAACGAGTGGCAGTCTACGATGGAACGCGCTTGCCCTTTATACAGATACACTCGTGATCACAAATGATTTACATTTTATTGATATTTAAGATCAAAAATTCCGACCAACTCTCTCAAATGGTGCCTTTCTCACTATCTGGCACTCGGGGACTGCCGCCAGTGAGCTGTAATTACTACGTATAGAGAGCAGCGGTATGCTCAATATCGGTGAAGAAAAACATCGTGAGGAAGCCGGCGGTCGCGGGTTCGAATCCTGGCCGCGCCCTCACATCTTTGAGTGAATTGTTTCATCTCCGTGGCTCAATATCGGCGAAGGAAAACATCGTGAGGAAACCGGAATGTCTTAGAACTAATCATTCGAGGACATGTGACATCCACCAACCCGCACTTGGCCAGCATGTGTGGATTAAGGCCTAAACTCTCTCAAATTATGAGATAATTGAGAAAAGACCCGTGCCCAGCTGTGGGACACTATAAAGGGTTGAAGTGAAAGAGAAGCTATACCAAACAAAAAACGTGTCGCATCTTGACGACAAGGGGGGCGGAATGCGTGGGGTGAGCGCGGTGGTTTTTCTCGCGACCAAAAAGTCGTAAGCGCCGTGAATTTCATGGCGGTTACGCGTTTTGTTCAACGTATTATAAAGACATGTTATTAAAAGATTAAAGATTGACGCCGCAGAGGTGACACCAGTTAGCTGCTGGCTTTTGTACCTACAAAATTTAATTTAATTTTGATTGAATGCATACTATATTAAATAGAGCATTACGTTAGTTTTTTTTAACCGACTTCTAAAAGGAGGAGGTTATCAATTCGACTAAATGTTTTTTTATGCTTATTACCTCAGAATTTTCGAATGAGTGAACCGATTTTGATATTAATTAGCATTATAATAGCTAGCCGCCTGACCGCGACTTTGCCCGCGTGGTATTAGGATTTTCTTTAAAATCGGTTAAATCGATATTATGGAGATACGTGGTAAACAACACGCACACACGTGGTCCTGTACCGCATAGTACATTGATATGTAATTATAAATTTCTTTAAAATCGGTTAAATCGATATTATGGAGATACGTGGTAAACAACACGCACATACGTAGTCCTGTACCGCATAGTACATTGATATGTAGTTAATAATTTTTTTTTCTTTTACTAAATAATTGTAGAGTGTCTTCATTGATTCAATGCAGATTACACTACCAATAAACCCAGTTTTAGTCGGGGACTCCACAATTCTCTTTTTGGTAATATTTAATAAGATTCTAGGATCTTGGTTCTTTCTTTGGATAATGCATTTAGCTTAAGTATATAAAACTTGACTTCATCTAGAAAGGCAAAAATGTCCGATTTGTTTTATCTATTGACAGTTTAAAACCATAAAAATTAAATTTTCTGGAATTTATAACATCGAAAAAGTTATTCATTACTGTTATGAAGTTAACAGTAGCAGAAGAATCTTTGAATTGGCTTGATTTTAAAATTCCATCACACAGGGTTATTGCTTTTGCAACACTCATGCTAAGCAACTGCGTAGCGAGCTTTACTTTCATTATCTGGTTGCTGAAAGAAATGTGACGTGGTGTCAATTTATTAGCAAATTGCAGGCCTTCACTTTGCTGGAGTTTGTTCACATTGATTAGCAGTTGCCACCTTATTTGTTCATTATTTCCATCAACTGGTAATTATGTTTACTGGTAAATAACTGGTGGTAGGCTTCGGCAGTGGTTGGTGACCACCCATCAGACAAAGCCGCACCGTACCTGAGTAACATAGGCTATTATATGTTAAAAAAATTAAGGGATCCGCATGAAAACTTCGATAATATAACCCAAGGTGTGAAAAAAATAACGAAAAAAACATTATATCGCGTACGCTGCGGACACTATTGACATTAGAGCAAAATAATGTACTACAGTTTTATAGAAGTCTACACAAATGTTGGTGGTACCATATGTCTAAATATTCTAGTTACGTCACATTGACTACTTTTTCATCTTAAAATATGCTATTTTAACGCCGGTACAAATTAAACTCAATTATTCGTACCTTGGTATTAATCCTTATCTAAATAAATCATTTAATATTCAAAGGTATATCAGTACCTGTAAATTACTTTTTGAATTATTTAAATTAGACATACCCTTCAAAAGTTATCATAAGTGTGAGATTTATCAAAATTGAAATTTAAAAAACAGAGCGGATAAGTCTGGGACTCTAATGGATTTTAACCCCGACAAAAAAAGGGGTGTTATAAGGTTGAGACGTGTATCTGTGTAAAAAATTGTTGCCATGTAGCGCGGATGGGCCGATTTTAAAGCGGTTTTTTATTAGAAAGCTGAAATAATAGAGATAATTCTTAACAAAAAAAATGTGTCAGGGTTAATATATTTTCAAATCATTGAATTATATCTACAACAGCAGAGATATACACGAAAAATTTAGCTAATGGTTCCTGTATTTGTAATTAAATGTAACACCACGACTATATTTCTCACGGGTTAGACAGAGCTCGTAAGAGTGTAGGTATGTAATGATAAGAAATCTAGATTGGTATAATACTTTATTCCTGGTCTGCCAAGAGTGTGTTAAAATTTGTATGATCCCTGTATGTGTAAATGAATGTAACACCACGTCTGGGTAAGCAAAGCGCTACCACTAGTATTACATAAATCGGTCAATTGACATCCTAAAATTTCAGCTGCCTTTAAATTTGTAGCACAACCATCGAATGTGAGATTTGCCACTGTCATGCCAACTTCGTGACACTTTTCTAAACAAATTTTAATCAAATTTGCCTTTCTTTCAGCATTAGTACCCGTTATCAAAAAATGCCCAACTGGCAATTTCCAATTTTCATTTTTAGAAACAAGCAAAAAAACTAAACCTTGAGTTGCTATTGTGTCTTCGTCTTCACCTGTTATAGGACCTGCGCCAAAGTTGACCGTGCCAAGTTTGCGTTCTTTATTAAATAACTTTTGACTTCGAATTGCCATCTCATCGAAGACTAATGAGCATATCACAGGCTTTCTATTCATTTGCTTTTCTTTTTTAATACTGTAAAAGCTTCCTCGGTGAAGCCAGGTTCAGCATCCACCGCTGAGTACCACCTACAAATGGTTCTTGGGTGCGGAAGGGCTTTATTATAAGTCTCTCTAATGTGCTTATAGGCAGCTGGGGAGTAATAATGTAAAGTAAGTGAAAACTTTCGAAGTGGTCGACTATAATTTATTTCAAATAGCGAAGCACAGTGAAAGTGGTATACATGGGTATAGTTCGAGCAGAAAAAGCAAAGAAAGATGAACAATTAATACCATGTTGACTTGATTACGGTTTATGGGAAGAGAGTAGGTACATTGCACACTACAAGGACTAGGAGCAGGAGAAAGTTACTACATACAGCAAAATGCGCTTCAATGCGATGCGACTAAATTAAGTATTAGAATAGAATAGAATAGAATACAATTTATTTGCATAGAATGTAGGTACATTAATATAGGTGTATAAGTCATTACATGTGTGTGAGCCGTATACATTCCGCCTTAAAATTAGCATGCAAATATATTTCATTTTTTTTATATTCAATGACTAGGTATGTTAATAATAATCTCTATTACTTAGGACTATTTCGACAATTAATGTTCGGCAAATAAGAGGTTTAAAAATATTTATACAGATAGAATAGTAATCATGTCAATTTGGATGGACCTAGAAATTTAAAGATACATATTATTTACTATAAATAGTATTTAGTAGTTTTGTACTTTTAGTAAGTAATTTTCTCGTGCTCATAGACCTACTAGTATGTAAATGAACCTAATTTCTTCCAAAAAACAGTAATAATAATAATCACCCTGGGGATGATTATTTGGTTTTCAATCTGATGCCTATAGAAACGTCATAAGTATATTTTTAATTATTGTTGTACCAAATATTTTGTGCGAAGCGATTTAAAAAAATTACGTACGGTCGATATGCCAACTTCTCTACTGAACCCATAGCCTCCACGTTACTTTTACAGTAAAGTGCGACCAAACTACGACTGCGCCACGGAGGTAGACAGTCATGTAGTTTACAAACCATTAATACCTACGCGTCCTATCTGTATGGTTCACGTTTCATAATCTATGATTATCAAACAAAATGTCGGCAGATAGTAGAAAATAATTTAAAAAAATAGTTTTGGTTGGTTTTAATCAATAATGTGTTTACATAACGATGATAAGTCTTTGCGGTGGATTGATTTTTACATGTTTTTAACACGCAAGACGGCATTTCTTAATTATTGTTAGTCACAATTTAGGCACATGTGCGATTCCTTGAGCGTCAGGCGGTGAGGAACGAAATTTAAAGCGCAAACATCTGGTTCGCTGTGTCAGTTCTATACTTTAGTAATATTAGTTCAATGACTGCCGCCGTGGCAAAGCTATTGCATAGATTTTTTATCGACTTATGCAATGATGATTATTTATTTATTTTATTTATGAAGTATTTTTTTATATTTAAAACACTTTATACACAAAATTTACGTGTACAGCTATTCACTGTTGTACATAGATGTTATATACCTATACTTTCTCACAAACACCTGCTTACGTATTCGTCCGATTTCGGAACAGCTCGTCTCGATTCGTGCAAGCTTCGTACAGTCGTACCTTGTGCGGCCTACACACGCAGGCAGGCAGGAAATGTATTGTCGAGGGATCGATTCCCGTACCCACATAACTTTTTGTGATCTGTTTTATCCCCGCTGCTCAATATCGGTAAAGGAAAACATCGTGAGGAAACCGGCATGTAAATCACAAATAATTATATCATTTTCGTTCATATGCCTCCAAGAAATATTAATGTTGCTTTTTCAGTTTCAATCGAACATTTTTCCTAATAGATGTACCTACCTAGGTAGGTGTAGATGTTTTTTTAACATATATACACAAAATGTCACAATTCGTAGTTTCCATAAATTATATAAAATCTAATAATATTTGGTACTTACAGAAAGTATAGAATAATACACTGGGTACCAGAAACTTTATACATCCGCATATTTCCAGTATAAGATGATCTCGCATTGTATAGAATTCCCGTACAACTAGAGGTCAGCCTATACTGGCTATATGTGTAGCTAACTAGATAGAAGTATCTATGTAGTAAGAATTTTACTAGAATAAATAAATACACTTAATATTTGGTACCTATCGAAAGCATACATTTTTAATACACCTGTAACAATACCACATCAAACCAGTATATGCTGATCTCGCATTGTATAAAATTTCCGTAAAATACGAGGTCAGTTTATACTGGACATTTGTGTAGATAACTAGGTATTTAGAATTTATAAGTTATAAATACTACTACTACTACTACCTACTCATCTTTGTATGAATTGAAGAAAAACATAGTGAGGAAACTGGTATCTAAGAACTAATCATTCGAGGATATATGACTCTCTCATCTCGTAAGATAGATGAGAGAATAACCGTGCCCAGCACTGGGACATTAAAACGGGTTGAAGAAAATGAACTTCTCTTCATACCATTTCATCATGATGATATGGAGATCAATTTTTGCTTAAATGAAAATTTAAATTTGTAATAATAGGTAAAACGAGAAAACGTTTACAAAACATAATAATATTTACAAATTACTGCTTTTTTTTAAATATTCCAAAATTTATACCTACCATCTATAACAAAGACGATAGATATGATTGTTTGTTTGTAACGAATAGGCTCAAAAACTACTGTACCGATATCAAAAATTCTTTCACCATTGAAAAGCTATATTATATGTTTAAAAAAATTAGGGATCCGCATGAAAACTTCGATAATGTAACACAAACGTACAAATTAAACTCAATTATTCGTGCCTTGGTAGTAATCCTTATCTAAATATTCAATGGTATATTAGTACCTGTATATAACTTTTTGAATTATTGAAATCGGACATACCATTCAAAAGTTATCATGAGTAGGTATAACTAATCCTTCGAGGACATGTGTCATCCACCAACCCGCACTTGGCTAGCGTGTTTGGAATACGGCCAGAACTCGCAACTCGTAAGATCGTTAAGAGAAGACCTGTGCCCAACAGTGGGACACTAAAAAGGTTGAAGTGAAGATGAAAGTAAGTAAGTACCTGATGACGACGAGACCATGGAATTGTTAAATGTGTATTCTAATTAGATTTATAGCGACTTCTAAGATAGATTTTTGCAGGGTAAAATTTTAGTACTAAAATTACGTAACTTGAAAATGACCTTTTTTGTTTATGGAGATTTTTTAATTAGAATCATTGAATTTGAAAGACGTGGATGTAAAATGAATGGGACAATTTGAATTTTGGAAATCCGATAAGAAATAAGGAAGTTATGGACGATTTTTTAGTTTAAACAATGTTGTTTGTGTGAATTTTTGTAAGTTTTTGTTTTAGAATATTTTTTTATTATTGTGATGAACATTTATAACCTTTTTATAATACACACAATATTGGTTCACCGAAAAAGTCCGGTGAACCAATAGAGGCCCTTCCAGCCGATTGGGTTAGGTGATCAGCAAAAAAAAACCGGAGCGAGTCAGTTGCAAATAAAAAGCCGAAGAGAAAACAACGTTGGGAAGAAATTGTTGTTGTTATTTCAAGAACCGGGGTTTCTCCAGTTGGCCAGTAGTGCCGTACCTATTTCACTGGATATACGCATTTAGGGGTGCGTGGGGTAGGTGCCACCAGCGGCGAATATACGGAGGTCTAGATACCTACCAACATACAACATCTATACCCTAGGGACATATACTCTAGAGTATAAAGAACGCACCCGACCTAGCAAGTAGGAGGTATTGGGTGGGGTCCATTACAGTACCTCTTTTAGGAAAAATGTCTGATTGGGCTCAAGAAACAACATTAATATTTCTTGGAGTATCACAATTATTTGTATATTATTTTATTAAAACCCTTATTAGTATCCTACTGCTGAGCAGGACCTTAATCCACACACGCAGGCCTAGTGTGTGTTGGTGGATGTCACATGTCCTCGAATGATTAGTTGTTAGACATGCCGGTTTCCTCAAGATGTTTTCCTTTATTGATATTGAGCAGCGGAGATGAAACAATTCACACAAAGATGTGTGAACACGACCGGGAATAGAACCCGTGACCTTTTAGCGAGGCTCGTATTGCTGCGCTACCGCTGCTTAGTTATTATTTATGCGAAATAAAGTAAAACTTATAAAAATTTAATCATAAGTTCAGAATCTTGACCTTGAACGACGCGATGCGTAATGAGTACCTACCTACTTAGCATTGTTTAACCAAAACAGAAAAATATATTTATGCAAAAAAATTAAAATAGCCAATGCCGGTATTCCAATTTTATAGAATTAGTTTTGTTGACCAAAAATATGTTTCATCTATCTATCTAACAACCAAGTAGGTTAGGTAAACGAAGAAACTATAGGTAAAGTGTCAAAATAGTCATTTATACTAACCAGTTTTCGGCCCGCGGCTCCGCCCTCGCGTATGTCGGTTACCATTAACCTCTTTTTTCGCAGTCGGATAAAACTATCCTTACCCGAGTCTCGAATCTCTCAATACAAAATTAGTTCAGAAGTATAGGCGTGTAAGCAACATTTAGAAATCGGTAAGCTCCCACAAGCATGTCCATAACTCTCTATAGGAGTTTTATAAAAAATATGTTGTCACACCGGTGAAGGTCGATTTTCTACGGCTCTTTGACCATATTAAAAGTTTTTCATTCAATATCGAAGAACAAATAAAATTTAAAATTTCGAATTTTATTTATCGTGTGCGTACGCCAGCGGAATGTTGTTGAATTTAAAGATTTTAATTATGCAGATATTTTGTGTATGACGTCGCGTAATTGTGTATGGTAAAAAAAATTGTGTACGCAGCCATTTTGGAGAAATTCGCCAAAAACTGATTCCACTGGGCGAACGTTGTCCTGGCGGAACAAATTTGTTACCCATGGACTCAGAAGAAAAGAAATGAGTCCAAAAATTAGTGTGTATTTGTGTATGTATGAATAATCCAGTGCATGCATAAACTACGGAAAAATTCAAGTTTCCGCTGCGCGAACATTTGAACATTGCTAGTTTTCATATAAAGCGCTTATATAGAGAGCTGTACATTTTTACACACGTTGTTTTGAATTAGTTTAATTTTGTTTAAAACAGATTTATAAAAAATCGTAGGGTTTAAAAGATAAAAATATAAACGTAAAATACGCTTATTAGGTCCTAGTTCGTAAAGTATGCACTTTGCGGTCTAGATTTTCACGTTTTTACAACCTTGTCAGTGTCTGTAACATGTAGCCAAGTATCAGATATAACTGTATCTAATCAACATTCAGAAAGATTTATTTTAAGTTATTGCCAACAGTGCCAACGGTACCAAAAATATTACATTATTTCACATACCTCAACGGTTACGGCTGTCTAGCATTGGGTGTTGCGATGGAACTCGTGAAAGCCTTTAATAATGGTTTCACTTTTTATCAAATTCCAAAAGTTTTATATCTTGACCTTAGCTTTATTAAATTTAGTATTACTATATATTATTATACAGTTTATCCATGTTTATGTATTAATGTATTCAATGTATCTATCAATTTCATAATCAAATCTGTTTTAAATAAATATTTCTCGTAGTTTTGTATTGAATTTAACGATTATGTAATGGTTGGTGACTTGGAGATTGGTAATAATATTTGCTTTTTTTTTAAATACATGTTTTTTGTTACACAAACAAATTATGCAGGTTTGATCTTTTGGCAACCTTGGCGCCTGGCGTCACACTGTGGGAATATGGACATTGCTGAAAATCAGTGCTGTGGGTCGCCTCGAGTAGGCACTCACAGCGTTTACTGAGCAATGTCCATGTTTGACACTGATAGGTCACACTTACTCTTGTTTTTTTTTCTTTTGTTTGTTTTTTTTTCTCTTTCTATGTGTTTCTTTTTTTATCATTTAATTTTGTGTGTCCTGTCGTTGTCAAATAAATGTTTTTCTTTCTTCTTTCTTTCTTTCTATCAATGGTGTTCCGTAAGTAATTAAAAATTAATGGGACTATTTACCATGAATAGACCACTGTTTACAAAGCAGTCAAATGTCACGATGTTCTAAAAGTTCTAAAAGGAATTGTATAGTAAAATGTATTCCATTAATCAGTTTATTAATTCAACTACTCACATGCAAAATTTCATCTCATTAAATTCAGTAATTAAAGAGAAATAATTAAAATACTGACAGAGCTTTGAAAATCTACATAACCCGACTAAGTTCGGATGGCTATTAAAAAGCGGCCGTGCTATACATATATCTAAGTAACGTTCTTAACCTTCCAGTATAGTAGTATGGTACAGACTCACAACAACACAAACTCTAAAAAAAAAATGCATTTCTTGAACGATTTTTTTTTATAATAACGCCACTCTCTACGATAAAAATAAATCTTTAATTAACAAGTACTTCTCTAATTAAACATTCGTGTATAAAAATATTTATTATTTATTTATCGCCACCTGTTACGTGAAGACACAAAAATTGGCGACACGTGGGTCAAATCACTGCCTACCCCTCTGACTATCCCTTTTGGGATAACAGCCGTGAGCATATGAATGAATGAATGAAAATACAGAAAATCTCAACCCTCATTAGGGACTAGTCATAACAATCCGTGGGGTGCCGGGCGCGCACTCCAGTAACGGCAGAACTTTGAGTGTACGCACACAGGCACATATAAAATATCTCAGTAGGTATTAATTAATCACTACATAGTATAAAACAAAGTCGCTTTCTCTGTCCCTATATCCCTATGTATGCTTAAATCTTTAAAACTACGCAAGCGATTTTCATGCGGTTTTTTTTTATCAGATAAAACAATTCAAGAGGAAGGTTTATGTATATAATACATGCATAATATAGTAGAATAACACCGATAATTTTAGAGCTTTCTGATGCGATGTCGTAAATTAACGCATTTTTTGCGCTTACATTGCAAACGCTGGCTAAACCATACGAGATATATCAAAATAATATACTCCTACTACCTTAAAAAGATCAACAAAAAGTCTGCGATGGTATATGTCTATCTCTAAGGGTGTTACCACACCAATCGAGCGATCGTCGATCGATGCCATCGATCGATAGTATAATGGATTCGACGACGTCAGATTATAGCTTCTGCTAGGTTAATCGATCGGTATCCGTCGACCGATGTCATCGACCGGCAATCGATCGATTGATTAGTCGACTGGTATCCGTCGATTAATTAAAGCTACCACATCAATCGATCAACGTCGACCGATGTCGATCGATGGCATCGATCGACTATCGATCGATTAGTGTGGTAACACCTTTAGGGATAACCCGCAATAACCTTTTTTTATCTTTAACTTTCAACCAAAAGTAATGGCTTATTCACGTAGCGATTTTTTAAGCAATACAGCATTAATCCTTATCCAATTTAGTACCTTAAATACATTGTCCATTTAATATAGATCAATATGGCCATTTACAGCATATAATTTAAATGAATATTTCCGAAGATATTATAGATTTAAAATAGTGGGAAAGCGGTACCAGCCCGGCCGCGCGCGGGGCGTGCTGTTTGTATTGTCTAATGGCAAAAAAGCTGTTAACGTGTTTAGGACATTCTTTAAATATACATACCTTATTATATTTAGTATCATCGCTAGTTTAGAAATGTTTTTTTTAAATATTCTCTTATTCATTTTTATCGACATTCAGTTAGAAGGATCTCTTTAAGTAGTCTTGCTAATTTCATTTCGAACACCTGAGACGAACATGATTAACAATTCGATTATTTTTAGTTAGCGGTTAGTTTATTGATACTGAGAAATAATATCAATTTAATAGAATTTTTATTGAAAACGTAATAAAATAGAAAGAAAATCACTTATACATGAAATGTGATGCCGTTGTTTTGTAAATTACAGTTTGGAGACCGTTTCTAACAGCTATTTACAGCACACGCAGACATTATTTTGGAGCACACAACACGTTTTTCCGAGTTATACCGATTCCATCAATGAAACAATCGATTCAAGAAGTAGTTTTTTAAAGCCAGTAGATAGTTTGATCAACCAATGTTGCAGAGGGGAACGCTCGTGCGTGCCTAGTCCATTAGTTAAATAGTCTAAGTTACAACATGATAAATATTTACCTGAACAGTAGTAATTACATATGGTAATTGGGTTTTTGAAAAAAAAATTATAAATTTAAAGATCATATTATAAGTTTATAAAAAAACTTCTTTTTCATTTTTTTCGCAAGAGTTAAAAAGTTATTTCAAAATAAAAAATAATTTTTGAATCCAGTACCGAAGACACGCCGACAGCACCCGAACAAACCCGACATGTGAATGTAAGTTTTCACTCATTGCAGATGGTAGAAAAATAATAAATACAATGTTCTGATCTAATTAATTTGGTTGTTAATGTTAAATATTCAAATTCATATTACAAATGACCAGATCGAGTCTTGTAACAAAAACAACGATCTGGACTTTCACTAACTTTATTTATTTTTACAACCTTATTACACTACTACACTATTACTAGGATTGCACTTGTTGCCTTAATTTAGATGGCAAGGCCTAACCCGGACAGCGCTATATTTTCCAGGTTGTAACTGGAGACCACAAAGTGGGGCGCAGTTTAAGACCGCATATTATACCAGCACTGGGAATAAAGCAACAAAACTAACTTTTGAAAATATTAGGCTTTTTAAATTGATAAAATGCTGAATTTTAGTGTTGAGTTGACGACAGTCAATTAATAATACAATTCTGCATATTCATACAGAAACTAGGGATGCAACAGAACCTCAAAGTTATCGTTTTTGTTTTGTACCAATATGTATAAATACTACAAAAATAACTCCTGATAAAATGTTTTTAAATGTTCCCTAAATTGACAAACGTCAAAATAAATGATTTTAAGCAGTGTACTGTGATACTCCCAAGACAAAATGGTTTTTTTTTGTTGTGAAGATCATTTCGATGTAAGTATTTCTTAATTATTATTTATCTACGTGTACAACCTTTACGTACGTACCTTTAAGTACCTTTGTTATTAATTGATGACGACGAGACCAGGTCATAACTAAACCGCACAAAGACATTGCGCATCGCAAGTCCGCAATTACGTGCAAAATGTAAGGTTTAACTTAGTTAAATTAATTGTGGTTAATTGTAAATTTCTAATTAGATTCTTATTAGAATTATTGAATTTGTATTCTAATTAGATTGAAGTTATCGGATTTCCATTATATAGTGATTTTTAAGATAGTTTTTTGCCAAGTAAAATGTTAGTACTAAAATTACGTAACTTGAAAATGACCTTTTTTGTTTATGGAGATTTTTTAATAAGAATGATTTAATTTTAAAGACCTGGATGTAAAATGAATGGGACAGTTTGAATTTTGGAAATCCGATAAGAAATAAGGAAGTTATGGACGATTTTCTAGAATGAACAATATTGTTTATGTGAATTTTTGCGTTTTTGTTCTAGAAATTTTTTATTGTGATGATGTACATTTATAAGCTTTTTATAATATTATAGAGATTGTAAAAACGCGTAGAATAAGGTATAATATGTACAGTTTTCTTAAATAAATAAAGAGAAAAACAAGGAAAAGGGGTCTCGAGATAGTAAGAATGATCTCGAATTTTCGAGAACATTATCGGTATTCCCCAGCCTGGAAAGCCCAAGTCTAAGCCTACCAGCTATCGCCCCATAAGTCTTCTTAATTCCATTGGGAAACTCTATGAGCGACTTATTTATACCCGGCTGTTGAACTTTGTCAACGCCCACAACCTCCTTCCCGACGAGCAGTTTGGCTTTCGAGCCAAACACTCTTGCGTCCATCAACTGCACCGCCTCACGGAGCACATTGAGATAGGATTCCATCGTAAGATGTTAACCGGGGTTCTCTTCTTCGACGTGGCGAAAGCTTTCGACAAAGTGTGGCACACGGGCTTATTATATAAGCTCTACCAACTGGGTGTGCCTGATCGTCTCGTGCTCATCATTCGAGACTTTCTCACTGGTCGCAGTTTTCGTTACCGAGTGGAAGGCTCCCTGTCTTCGCCACATCCGATTCACGCCGGAGTCCCTCAGGGCTCCGTGCTCTCGCCTCTCCTGTTCACGCTTTTCACTAGCGACATCCCTTGTCACGCGAAAGCCTGCTTGGCTCTCTTCGCTGACGACACAGCTCTCTACTACCGGGGCCGCTGCCCGGAAGTAATAGCCCGTACACTTCAATCTGCAGCCGACGCCCTAGGCGAATGGTTCCGGAGATGGAGAATCGAGGTGAATCCCGAGAAGAGTGCCGCCGTACTCTTCTCTAGGTCTATCCCTCCACCTATTCGTTCCATCTGCATGTTTGGCAAGCGGATCCCTTGGGAGAAGCAAGCCAAATATCTAGGTGTCATCCTAGATCAGGGACTCACTTTCAAACCGCACCTTGCCTCTGTTCGTAAGCGTGCGCGTTTCGTTCTCAGCAGACTGCACTTCCTAATCAACGCCAAAAGTAAACTCTCGCTTCGTAACAAAGTGAGAGCTTACACGGCGTGCGTACGATCCATTATGACGTACGCTTCACCCGTTTTCGCGCATACTAAGCGCTCCTACTTGCAACCGTTGCAAGTTCTTCAAAATGGATTATGCGTAGAGCCACGGGAGCTCCGTGGTTCTTACGCAATGAAAACCTACACATCGATTTAAACCTGCCGACCATCAGGCAGTGGATGAAGAACGCATCCAAACGCTTCTTCGACACCGGTGTCGAACACCCGAATAGGTTAGTCGTATCCGCGTGCGACTACAATCCGCTCAGAGGCGCGAAACGGCGAGGTCCGCAATGCGTACTCACCGATTCCGACGACGAGATCACTCTTGCGATCGCCCCACAGTGGTCTGAAAATCGAGCTCCCCTTTCGTAGAAAGTCAATGTGGGATATTCATAAAACTAAAATATGGAACGTCTCAGGTATACATTCCTTTAATGCATATTTTAGTATGAATGATTTTAGTTACTCCGCGCCTGAGAAAAAAAATATTTAGTATTTTTTTGTATGGGAGAAATTACATAAAGTACATTTTCTTGCGACTGAATGAAACTGAAAGGCTGGTACTCATACGAGCTATTGCCGCTCTTAAGGCGATTACGTTGACATACCACTCGTGTACCTTTAGGTGCCGCTTCACACGTAGGATTTTTTTGAAATTTCGAATTTTCGGTATTGAATATTTTATGTTATGCCTTTGGGGTTGTTGTTTTCCTGCGAATTCCTTATGAAAACAACAATTTTTTTTATGGAAACAATCTCTAAATCGCGTAAAAATGTCTGCTGTTTCAAACTAAAGTTCGATACCTGCTTGGCCGTAATGTATGAAACAGTTGTTTTCTTTTCCGTCATTTCAAGGTGGTTTCCATAAAAAAAGTTGTTTGTTTTTATGAGTAGAATCACCTCATAACAGGAAAGCAACGACCATAAAGTCACGCTATTTAAAGAAGGAATAAAACACTTATTTAACATTTTTTTCATATTTGAAAATTTAATACGATTAAAAACTGTACAATCAATTGTAAAACAAGTGTTTAAATATTATAACAGTTAAACAGCTAAAACTAATTTATTTATTTTTAAATTTAATCGAATAATTTAGAAAACTTCATTTGGCTAGTATGTACATTCCTCAAAATACTTACGTCTAAACCCTAGCCTTTGTTTGTTTAGTACTGAAAATCGTTATTTCTCTAGTATTAGAACATAAAATAATAATAACATCTATAACTAGAAAAAAACTGAATCAAAGAATACAAAAAGCTTCATTTGGTTAGTATTTACTTACATTCTTCAAAATACGTCTATATTCTCTTTGCTTGTTTAATACCAAAAATTCTTATTTATCTAGTCTTAACATTAAAATAAATAAAAATAATAATAACGTCGATATGTATAAAATACGCATTAACAATTATCATCAAAATCTTCTAATTCTGAATCCAGCATTGCGACACTAACATCAACAAACTCAATATTTTCTTTGTCCACACTTGTATTGTCTTCATTAATGAGAAGTGTTTTCATGTCATCAGAGACAGCTGTTCTGATTGACTTTCTGTGTACAGGTCTTATGCTGGATAGGTACGGATCTGACGATACAAGGAGTCCATTAAAAATATCTTCATTTGTTGCTCTACGACAAAACTTCCGCGAATGATGTTCTCGGATTTTTTTGAAGTCTTTATTCCTGGCTTCCGATGCCTCTTCTGATAATTTGCCAATGGGGGTAATGTTGAAATGCCTGATAATTTCAGCACCATGCAGTAAAAGTTTGTGAACACTTGACGGCATATAATACCAACCATAGTGTTCCACATATCTTTCTGCAGTAAGGCGCGCAAAATTTGCAAACGCTTCAACATTAACGGGCTCCCCACATGCTATCACACCTAGAATTGTGGCAAATCTATGGATTATAGTGGAATCTAATCCAGTGATGGCTGCCGTTTTTACAGGATCACTAAAAAATTTTCGGGCTGTATTGCCATCATTTGTAGTGCCTGCACCTGAAACAAAAACCAAAAACTTCACCATTTTGAGCAGAAACAACGTATTTGGTAAGTAACGTTCTCAAAATCATTCAAATCAACTCGTTGCACTTCAAGACTCACCTTGTTTGACGATATCTACTAAGAGGCCCATTTCATCACGAAACTTCTGCTGGATGATTTGCTTTCTTGCCTTCAATAACTCTTTGCTGTCTGCATCCCTAGCTTGCCATGTTTTGAAATCAAGTCTGTAGGAAATGTGAAGCAAACATTCCATACACCTAATCCAAGCATGGAGAGTAGACAAACCATATTGGTATATTTCCGTTGACACTGGTTTTCTGGAAAACAAATAAATAATATATTTAAAAATAGGTATTCATGATTATCAGCCAAGAAAATTATAAAAGTATTCAAAACTTACTCTGAGATCACATGTAATTTATTCATTTCAGATGGGGTTGCTTTACATATGTCACAAGTTTGGGTTGATGTTTCTGATAATTTAGAAACTATTTTACCATCTATCATAGTCATGAGCATTTTAACTTTAACTGTATGATTTCCCATTATAGAAGGCACCAGTGTAGCAATTTCAGCTTCAATCGTGGCTTGTTCTCTCTTGATGTCTAATTTGTTTTCACTTGCAAACTTGAAAAAAAGAGGCCTGCAAAACATTGTCGAAGACGGTTTTGGATTCTCCCATACATTTTCTTCATCACAATCTAATCTAATAGGTACAAAAGAACACATGAAGACGCTGGAATCATCTTCCTCCACCATGCTTTGCTTATACAAACTCTGCCCTGAAGAACCATCAAAGCCCCACTTACACAGAAGTGTTAACTCCTTGCCATCTAAAGTAGAGGGCAAACGTAGATATTTTCCAAGTCTTGACACAGTTTTATCCAAAATTGCTTGAAGTTTAACTCGTGCCCCATTTTCAGAAATGTCTATGCTATCCTTAGGTGGGTAACAGTCCTTTTTCGCTTCTAGGACAGTTGTGTATGAAGGATATAGTGGGATTCCTTCTTCCTTTGCACAAGCTCTCAAAGTAGTATACTGCCACTTCGACAGCTTCAACGAAGTCAAAATACCTAAAGCTTTATCAGCAGAATATATGGGCACATTTTTTTTAGTTTTAAGTATATCTTTTATCTTTGTAGCCTCTTCGGGATTCTCTGTGACTAATTTTATTATGTCTGCTACATCTTTATTTTGCGCCTTCAAGCCAGTTGCATAAGCAAGACTTTCCGATGGATGATTTAAAAGCTCTTCTACTCTCCTTTTCTTCTGTAACGGGCTTAACACCGAAAACTCCTTTCTTTGGTTTCCAAGAGATGTTGAGGTTCCAACACTACAAGTCTGTGGTTGTGCGGATGTTGATGCACCTTCGTTTACGGGAAATTCTGAACTGGAACACTGTGACTGATCTATCGTTACTGAGGAAGTCATCTTTTCCTTGATGACTTCAGGCCATTTGATGTCTTCTTGGAGCCATGCTTCGTACTTTTTAATGAAAGTATGTCGTGTACGATTACATGAGATCCATTTCCTTTTCAATGCACACACATAAGTTTGGCAGAATTGTTTCAAGTCTCTCTTTTCATTTTCTGACAAATCAATACTATTCACAAACACATCAAACAACACATTGGGATCTGAGAAAGAAGTGTTGTTGGCCACAAACATGAAAATATCAAGATTGGTACCAAAACCTTCCATTGCAATAGAAAAATTGAAAGAACAGAAAAATTAAAGTTTACGCGCACAAGTGCTAAACGTTACTGACAGAGTCCATGCCAAACATTCTATTTATGTATAACTCCCTCACCGACCCTCATTAAGGGTCGGTACAAATTAACACGTAATAAAACTGAACTATTAGTAAAGGAATAAGTGATTCCCGTAATTGATAATGATAACGAACCTCTGTTATCATTAGGTATAGTAAAAATCATTAACACCCTCTTAGCTAATGAGGTTACTATTGTAAAAAGTTATTTGTTAAAATAAGGCAGATATTAGTTGCAGGGCCCTAATTAGTATTCGCAAAAAACGAATTTCTAAAGTTAACTTATATTTTGAGTTAAAGTAATTGAATCTATTATAACAATTATTATAATATTAGGTGCGTATTTATTATAAATATTTAATTCCAAATTCCTTACCAACCTAATTTAAATGCGTCACATACTTAAAATATTCAATGCCGAAAATTCGAAATTTCAAAAAAATCCTACGTGTGAAGCGGCACCTAAAGGTACACGAGTGGTATGTCAACGTAATCGCCTTAAGAGCGGCAATAGCTCGTATGAGTACCAGCCTTTCAGTTTCATTCAGTCGCAAGAAAATGTACTTTATGTAATTTCTCCCATACAAAAAAATACTAAATATTTTTTTTCTCAGGCGCGGAGTAACTAAAATCATTCATACTAAAATATGCATTAAAGGAATGTATACCTGAGACGTTCCATATTTTAGTTTTATGAATATCCCACATTGACTTTCTATGAAAGGGGAGCTCGATTTTCAGACCACTGTGCGCCCGCGACCGCGAACTCCGATCCGCTGCTAGAGTAGGTAGGGAAAACCAAAATAGTAGCACACAACACATGCCGAGATATCGCCCACGCCATCGTGGGCCGCGCCGCGCCCCTCCAAGATAGGCCCTCAGTCGATTACGGTTCCGGTCAGGACCGGACCGCGCGAACGCGAAATGCCCCCCGATCCCCTAAAAAACTAGAGTGTCCGGCAACGTCCTGAGCCGAGGTTCGTCCCCACATGGGAAGCCCTCATGGCAGTTGCCACAGTACTTGATCGGTTCGACCGTCCTCGGACGGCTCACCGAAAAAGTCCGGTGAACCAATAGAGGCCCTTCAGGCTAATTGGGTTAGGTCATAAAAAATAAAAAAAAAACCGGAACGAGTCAGTCGCAAATGAAGAGTCACAAATAAAGAGCCGAAGAGTAAACAACAAAAAGAAAAATCTCGAGATCTCAAGACCAAGAAGTAATTTTTGGAAGAAATTGTTGTTTGCATTTCAAGACCAGGGTTTCTCTAGTTGGCCAGTAGTGCCGTACCTATTTCACTGGATATACGCATTTAGGGGTGCGTGGGGTAGGTGCCACCAGCGGCGAATATACGAAGGTCTAGGTACCTACCAAAACATCATCATAGTATCAGAGTATATCTCTAGGGACACATACTCTAGAGTATAAGGAACCCACTCGACCTAGCAAGTAGGAGGTACAGGGCGGGGTCCATTACATTAATTATTATTTATCTACGTATACAAAACAAATAATTACTGTAATTTAGTAGAGTTCAGTAATATTTTTTTTTCAACTGGACTCCAAATTATTACCTTTAAAATCATAGCATTAATTTTTTTTTATTGATAGCTTTAAGTGTTCAAATAATAAATGTATGTATCTTTAACTAATGATTGGGATTCAATTTGATAATTTGATTTTGCCTTAATAAGTCCTTTATCACACATAGGTAATCGGAACCAACTAACAACTCGTTTTTTAACAATAAATTTTCAATTTTATTGTCTAGTCACGTGTAATAGCCGTAAACGCCGTACTGTTATTAATGGCTATAACATTATGACGTCACAACAATGGTGACCAATCGTGGCGCGTTTATAGTCACGTGATTTTTGATTAAATTTCATCTTTTTTAATTGTTCATAATTAATTGATTTTTTTTCAGTTTTTTGCATTAAATATTAATATTATTAATAATATAGTTTTAAAATACATAAGAAAAATCATTTTTTTTTCAGAAACCTAATTATTTAATTTACCTAAGTTCTATAATAAGAATCCTGATCCGTGGAATCTTTAGTAGAAATTAGCTGTATGGTTTTTATTTGTAGGTAATAATATACCTTGAAAAAATAGGAAGCAGTTTATCTTTTAAATTACTAACCAATTTATCTTTTAAATCACTTATACAGGAGAATCGCAATTTACTTTGAACGAATGTGCTCCTATGCATACGTCAGGAAGCCGATTTGTGTTAACTTACATGTTAAATTAAAAAAGATATAGTCATCTGTAGGGGGCCGAACTGATACCTAAGATTGGTTTATTCGTCAAATTTAACTAGTTGTATTAAAGAATAATGCCGCACATATGGTACTTGGCATGCATAAATTATATTTTAATAGTTTTGGCTGAAGCTCTTTTGCCTTTTTAGATATTTTCATATAATTATTTTTTTCAGCTCGGCCACATACCACGTCTATACATTATTTGTTATTAGGTATTAACAATATCTGTTGCGGTACATAAAACGTGTTAATGGAGTACATTTTTGGAGTAAAATAAACTTTCTAATACGCTGTATATTTTCCAAGTTACACGGGGGCGGAGCTCAAAACGTTTGGCTGGCACGGCCACCTTCTTTTGCGTATTTCTTCAAAAGTAGAGCGTTACATTAAAAAAGAAAGCGGTACATATACTCCTAGAGGCGAGTACATTTCATTGGTGTACATATAAAACGTAAATTTAGTTGGGCCGAGCCAGCCAAACGGTCATAATTTTTGGACATATTTCTTTTCTTTTAAGTCCATGGATTAAAAAAAGTTTCGCCAGGATAACGTTCGCCCAACGCAATCAGTTTTTGGCTAAATTCTGCACAATGGCTGCACACACAATTTTTTTTACCATACACAATTACACGACGTCATACACTAAATATCTGCATAATTAAAATACTTAAATACGACAAAATTCCGCTGCGCGTACGCATATTCGCCTATTCATCACATTGAGTAATCAAACATGTCATTGTGTCAAATAAAGAGTTATTTAAATCAAAAGTACGAAAGAGTATTGTACTGAGTACTGAGTAACTTAAACTATATTATGTATATAGTTTAAGTTACTCAGTAAAAATGTTACTTTTTGATAGTGAAAGTCAATCAGCCCAGTAGTATTTGAGTTAAATCGTAAGAAACAAACAAACAATCAAATCAATCCTCTCCATGATATTCACGTCAACGCTTTTTGTGTCCCACTCCTGGGCACGAGTCTCTTCTCAACTATCGTACGAGTAGACAAAGTTTAGGTTTTAATCCACACACGCTAGCAAAATGCTGGTTGGTGGATGTCACACATCGTCGAATGAATAGTGCTTAGACATGCCGGTTTCCTCACGATGTTTTCCTTCATCGATACTGAGCAGCGGCGATGAAACAATTCACACAAAGATCGGATCGACCGGGAATCCAACCCGTGACCTTATATTTCTAAGCAAGACCGGCACCGCTGCGCCACCGCTGCTCCATGATATTAGTATTTTATAAATTTAGATTTAATAATTTTAAACTAAATAAAATAAACTAATCGAATAATATTAAACTAAATAAAATAAATTAATATAACAATATTTCACTAAATAAAATAAATTGATCGCATAATATTAAACTAAATAAAATAAAATAATCGCATACATAAATAACAAAAGCAACCTCAATCAACTACGGCTTCGATTAAAATTAAACTTGACCAGAAATCCGACAAGATGTAATTAAACAATAAGAAACGAAGAAATTATGCTAGGTTGCCATTCTGCACGCGGGGAGTACCAGAGAGCGCCCGACCACGCCGACCGGCCGGCGGCCTTGCGATAAAACTGGCAACGCCGCGTAACAAAATGAGTAATGTTACGTTTTATGTTCCTAACAGTAACATTATATAATGTTATTGTTATGGAACAGAATTCTAATTTTGTTCCGTTATGGCATAAAGTTAGTAACGAAATGAGGAATTTCGTTCCGTTCTTGTGTAACGATACTGAGATTAACGTTACGAGAACATTAAGTAACGTTACTTTTAGTAACGTTACAGGTCCCTGGTAGGCATATCCACCTTTACCTCATTCACATTGAGTCATTCAATCTATGACACATTCAATCACGCGTTCATTCTGTTCATTTATTTTAAATTTAAATCTGTTACAACGATTATTCCAATACAGACTTCTATTCAGTTCGCAAGTCTTATCTTCAATTCTCCTGATCATAATACCTACACACCGTATTATGCCATAACAATTCCCGTATTAAATTTTATAAGTAACTAGCATCCGCTCGCGGCTTCGCCCGCGAAATTGGTCTCACTAATCTTGTTTCTCCACACAAACTTTGGAACCCCGTTGAAGGGTGAGTTTTGAAAAATCCTTTCTTAGTGCACCCTTAGACCCCAAACCGCTGGGTGTGGAGACTCCAAATTTGGCACATAGGTTATGTGCCAAATTTGGAGTCTCCACACCCAGCGGTTTGGGCTCTGCGTTGATATGTCAGTCAGTTTCTTCTTTTATATATACTAGCGGCCCGCCCCAGCTTCGCCCGGGTAGCTTCAGCCCACTCAACAATTTACAAAAAATGTGATAAATAAAGAACCACTCAAACGATTTTGTGCAAACTTCACATAAACCATATACTAAATAGTCCGAACAATGCCTAAACATTTGGTTTGAATAGGTAAGCCCGTTTTTGAGTTATAAAATTACAACGAAAAGTGGCATTGATTTTTATATATACAGATATAATTTACCTATCTCTGTATGAGTTTTTTAATTACCCACAGGAATCGAACACTCGCGCACAGAACCTGTAGCCAATCGGACGGTTGACACTGCTCAACTACCGAGGTCGCAAATCCAAACAAAACCTACTTAGACAATAACGTGTATAATATAAGATCAGGCTCGCAGACATCGTCCACATACTGACAACAACCTTGAAACTGGTGCTTGACTTTGTGCAGTGCAAATATGAAAATATTTTATTTACTGTTTTTATTTATTTTTGTCATGGTTGCAGAATGTAAGCGGGGTGGTAAGTTCTATTTATAATACTGTAAAAAATATATATAAAAAAAAGTAATATATTATAATATTTACTTGATTTACGCATTGAAATAAAACTAACAGATAATATATTTTTTACATATTGTAAATTACTACATTCTAATTTTTCGTTATTTATATATGCATACTTACAAAAAAAAATCAGTTATAAATGGATGAAAATCAAAATATAAAAATAACTCATAATCATAACATAATAAATCATACTTAAAAAATGTAACATAAAAAATACAACATAATTAAAAAATGTATATTTTAAATCATTAAACAAGACAATTAATTAAAATATATAGGTATCAATCTAATATTATTTATACGTACATGTTCAAATAATAAAACCGGATACATAAGTGCAAGTTAAACTGGTTTCGTGTAAATATCACTCATCTTACGGTTTTTCCAGCAATCTGTAGGTAAATAATTATTTTCTAGATATTATAGTAATAGTAGTCTATACATATAAAAATCAATGCCACTTTTCGTTGTAATTTTATAACTCAAAAACGGGCTTACCTAATTAAACCAAATGTTTAGGCATTGTCCGGACTATTTAGTAGATGGTTTATGTGAAGTTTGCACAAAATCGATTGAGCGGTTCTTTATTTATCACATTTTTTGTAAATTGTTGAGTGGGCTGAAGCTACCCGGGCGAAGCTGGGGCGGGCCGCTAGTCTAAATATATAAAAGAAGAAACTGACTGACTGACTGACATATCAACGCAGAGCCCAAACCGCTGGGTCTGGAGACTCCAAATTTGGCACATAGGTTCCTTATGGGGTCTAGGGGTGCACTAAGAAAGGATTTTTCAAAACTCACCCTTTAAGGGGGTGAAACGGGGTTCCAAAGTTTCTATCGAGAAACAAGATTAGTGAGATAAATTTCGCGGGCGAAGCCGCGGGCGGAAGCTAGTAGTTTATAAAATAAGGACGATTGGAGGAAATTAACTTTATTTTACCTGTCTAGAACTAGTAACTGTTTTATGGAGCTGTGTTAATATGATTGTACATACTCGTACGTCGGTGTTGTATACTCCTACAAACTTACCCCCGTATTCATAAACGTCTTAAAAGCTCATTATAGCTTAAATAAGTTTATAATTAGTTTGTCCTTGTCTATCATCTTGACATTTATACTAGTAAGAAAGAGACAAAGTCCATTTTAACTAAAGAGTATTATAAGATTTTTATGAACAAGGCCGTTAATTCAAAGTACACACGTTTTCTAGAGATTTATGACCTTCACAAGTCATTCATAGTTTTTTTTTTTGTAATAAAAAAGTCGTAGCCGTGAAAAAGAGACTTATTTTAGAATAGGTAAAGATGGTTAATTTGTTTTATAAATTGCGTCATCTGAAGTAAACGTTGTATAAGTTAGAAACCATTTTATTTTCTTTGGTCTTATTTAAGTTCAATTCCCTTTATAATGTGATAGCCTAAAACAATTTGAAGTCGTAAAACTTCAAGAAGATATTTTGAATTTTTTTTACAGGTCACAGAAGACCAGGTAGCGGAAGCGGAAGCGGCACTGGGGGAGGCGGAGGCGGTGGGGGAGGCGGAGGCGGTGGGGGAGGCGGAGGCGGTGGGGGAGGCGGAGGTGGCGGGGGCGGCGGAGGCGGCTACGGTTATCAATCAAGCTCTAGAATTTCATCTCTATATCAACTGAACGGATAACTAGGTATGCGGATATACGCATTGTAATACCGCATCCCTTTCTTTCAACGGAATCATAATCACTTCAAATAAGTACTAAATCATAAAAATCATATAAATAATAAATGGACTTAATCTCTTTCTTACTAGTATAAATGTCAAGAAAACAGACAAAGATAAAGACTTTAAAAGATTGGATTTCAAACCAATTTTAGCTATAGTTAGGTTATAAGACATTTTTAAATACGGGGATTAAATACGGCAGGATCCTGTGATAAATAAAACAAATACCTGCTTGTAGTGGGCTGTATTTAAAAAAATATAAACACTGTCAACTTACCCCCTATACATAAACGTCTTATAAGCTCATTATAGCTAAAATAGGTTTATAATTCGTTTCTCTTGTCTGTCATCTAACATTTATACTAGTAAGAAAGAGACATTTAACTAAGAGTTTATAAGATTTTTAGGTATAAGACCGTTAGTATACTGTGTTCTAGTACAATAATTAAAAGGTGACTAACACACCTTACTTTCTATGGTTTATTATAAATCAATACTAAACAAAGTGTTGTTTATAATAATATTACGTGAATAATAACCAAGTATTTTTTTATTAATTAAGCTATCGTTTTTAGAGATAAACAATAATTTGCATTAAGAGTAAATTATTAAATATGCTATCTGTACAGTACCTTTTCCCTAAATAAAAATAATCAACCTTGTTTCTGATATACTGGGTGCTCGCCATAGCTTCACACGTATAGAGTAGCATCCCAAAATATTCGAAAGAAAGAAAAGCAAGACATTTATTTTACTCATAAACACAAAAACATTTTATGACTTAAAATAATTAAAAATATAATACTGATATTATTTTTTTGTTGTTATAATGACTACATAAAAATATGCAGTATAATAGTAAAATAGTAATAGTAAAATAAAATAAAATATCAACAAATGTAGATAGAGTGGATAAGAAGATAAAAAAAAATAATTTACATATAAATTATAATAAGTTTATTATTTAGTTTTTTAGTAGTTATATTATATTTTAAATAAGTTTAATCTTGAACACTAATATATTAATGTAATGTAAAATATTTGTTTGTTTTAATGTATTTTTTTTTATTAGCATAGATAATATTCATGGAACCTGGAGGGTAAAAATTAAAAAAAAATCCTGGTGGTTTACTAATAAATTGTACACTGATATCGAATTAAACTTGAAATTAAAATTGTAATTTTTGCGTAATTTTATATATTTTTGAATTGAAACAATAATTATGTAAAAGAATGTTTTTTTTTTCAAGTGAAATAATCTATATTAGGGATTTAATTTTCTTCCAGGGCCCATTCGTTATTTCCACCCTAGCAGTATACGCTACGACATATTAGCTTGAGCCATATCTATTATAAGTATATATTTACAAAAGAAAAGTATTATATGTATAGTATATACCAGTTATTTGGTTTCCATAACACAAGCTCTGCTTAGCTTGGGACCAGATGACAGACAGACAGATGATGTGTGTTAATGTCCCAGAATATTTATTTATTTATTTAAATCTATATATATAAAAATGAAACCCGTTTTCCGTTGTCACGACGACATCACGCGTGAACGGCTGGACCGATTTCGCTAATTCTTTTTTTAAAATATTCGTTTAAGTACGAGGATGGTTCTTACGCAGAGAAAAATTAAAAAAAAAAGAAAATATAGGAAGCGAAGAAGTGCCGAAAACCGGGTTAGATACCTATTATTTATTATTGGTTATATTCGGTAGATGGCACTGCTTTACCGAGCAGAACGACGTCTGCCGGGTACGCTAGTTAGCCATAAAGTGCGTTGACCTTTTAGTGAGACCTGACCTAGACCTGACGAGGGGTCACCACAATTAATATTTAAGCGTATCTGATAGCGGTTGTCAGAATTAAGAGAATACAAAAAGGGCTGTTTTGATCGAAACTTAACTGGAACTGCACTGCAAATGAACTTAATTTAATTGCGTGAATTAGCCTACTGGAAGTCCGCCATCTTGAACCGGAAATATAAATCACGGATGAAAACATTTAAAAATGGCTTCTAAAGTAAGATCGGAGTTTTGGGAGTCGAATGTTTAGGTACGACATATTATTATTCTACTTCCAGCGAAAAATAAACAGTAGTTAAGTTGTATGTTTCTTTTAATTAGTGAACAGGTATGAGGCGTCCTACCGCGTTTTTTTGCATACGTAGGCAGCTAGCTACATACTTTTCATCATAAATCACTTCTTTAAATATTGAAGTAATATAAAAATGATATTTTTACACACACACACACACACACTGCGCCATCTAGTCCCAAATTAAGCAATTTTATTTGGTTGGGTTATGGGCACTAGGAACGGATATAATACTTAGGTTAATATTTTTTTTTTGTAAATACATACTTAATATAGATAAATTACACCCAGACACTGAAGAAATAATCGCGCTCATCATACAAAGATTTGTCCTAGGTGGGAAATGAACCGACGACCTTCACCGTAGCAGTCAAGGTCACTAACCACTGCTACGCTGCCAGGTCAATCAATATAATTATGTGAGGTTTGATATTTCGTGTTAACGCTACTTTTGCTTGGTGTTCGGTGTGAAGTTAGTCAGGAATCCAGTTCTATTCTTATTTGAAACGCACACACCAGTTTTAAAAGACCGGACCTTTGTATACCATTAAACAACCTTGAAACTGGTGGTTGACATTATGTTGTGTGATATTTATAACATGAAAATACTGTTTTACTTACAATCTTCAGCCCGCGGCTTTGCTCTTGTGGTCCCCGTTGAACCCCCTTAGGGAGTAAATTTTAAGAAATTCTTTCTTTATGCACACTTAGATCTCATATAGAAACCTATGTAACAATTTTAGAGTCACTAGACTCAGTAGTTATGAGCTGTGTTATTATTTAGCTCAAAAGAATAGGTATGTTTTTTAGGCATAAATTGATTACTGCGTAAAATGCCCGGTTTTCACAAGGTCAGTAGTAAACATTTAGTGATAGGTTGCTGACAGAATACTGCCTACGCCTGTCACAGGTTCTCAAAATAGGCGTCTCATATGGTCGTTTAAGACTCCCAAGGAGTATTATGCCGAGGGAATTATTTACCCCCTTGAAAGTCAGAGCGGATGTCATCATTCCAAAAAAAGACAGACAAAGCCGTACCGCCAAGCGGCCTTGCCGTGTTCCGATGTCTAGTGACACCATTTATGAGGGTGGGTTGGAATATTTGCTACTTTATAGTATCTAACCATATCCACATTCCACCAACATCTTCCCACCGAAAATCATTCGTAATCAGGAGTGAATTGGTATATTAGGCGGGCGCTTCCCATCGCAGACTACGTTGGGAAGCGCCCGCTTGCTTAACATCAGGCATGTTGTAGTCAAGCGCAAGCCTATTGCAGAATATAAAAAAAACCTTTCTACTAAGTGGAATAGGGGACAGCACTAATACTGTCTTCTAAATAGAGTCACAAGGCGGTGATCCATTTCCGAGCAACAAACTCGCAAGCCTTAGCAGACTTGCTCGCCGGCTCTTTGTGTACATGAAATTTTGTCAACGGTGCAAAAAATCACCAATGTCAGTCGAGCCGGCGAGCATCCTGATGTAATATTATTTTAAACGGGACTCCAGGCCACCATCTCCGCAATCCAGCCACTTCTACGTCTATAAGCCCGGATCAACAGCGGCGCTGTGAGAAAAAGGCTCGGGATTTAAACCCGGCCAACTCCTGGGACACCTTAACTGTCTTGGATCCCGCACGAATTCAATCAATTCAATACTTTTTTACTTTATTTACATAGAAGGAGTTAAAGTAAGATTGTCCAATTCCCTCAAGGTAAAGCGGAAGACAAGACAAGAATGAAAGTATAAGACTGTTGGACTGGTACGTTGATGAACCACCAGCGGGAGTCGACGACTCCACGAACCAACGATTTATTTATACCGTCGCGTCAGCTCGCTTCTACTACAGTAAGTTCAAATTCCCGACATGCTCTAACTTCTAGTTTTTATAGAAGACAGTAGTGTACAATTACTGTGGTAGAAGTATCCTTAACCACCAGTCGGACGGTAACTGTCCGGCAGCTACTACGCCCGTGAAAACCAGGCTTAATTTTTATGTGGCGTTTTAGTACAATGTATCTCGAGGGGAAAATGCCAGTTAAGAAAAACCTTCAAAACCACTTTTAAAGTGTTTACTAAATATAATACATACTACGTACCTACATGATTATATATAAGTTCGGACGAACTAAGCTCGTCCACATTTGTTAAACAGCCTTGGAACAAGTGTTTGACTTTGTGCAGCGCGAAATAAACATGAAAATATTGTTTTATTTAATATTTTCTTTGCTCTTCGTCGTGGCTATGGAATGTAGGCGAAATAGTAAGTTTTATTTTTATTTTACTTTTACTATTTTTTATTGCAAAGTGAAATATATATTTGAATAAATAATGATTTGTTATTAATAAGCACAATTTTGATTTATTATTAATTACAATTTTAAATCATTGAACAGGAAAAACCACTATATAATTATGTAAATTTAAATTATGTAAACGTGTTTTGCGTTTAGATGCAAAAAATATGATGGATTTAGATATTTTGTTGTCGATTTTTGTTTTTTTGATAAGTTTTGTATTAGTGTTGCTCAGGGTTGTCAAAAAATGTTTATTCAACTAAATATATAGTCGGTTTTGTATATTCACAAGAATCTTCGTACCTATTTCAATGATAAACGAGTGACAAATATACTACGCGTTTCAAATAAGAATAGGACTGGAAATCCGCCATCTTGGACCGAAATGCGCAACAACTAAACATTTCTTAGTACTGTAGGCAAAAATGTTTGTTCGAAATAATAATCACATCTAAATGAAAAAAAAAATTCGTATATCTTATTGCCGTTCCAGTAAGAATGGACATTTGGAGTCAAATATTGACATTCGAACATATTTTATTAACTTTCGATGAAAAAAGCAGTGTTAAAAACGTATGTTTATGTCCGTGTATATATATTTGTGTACCTACAAGTGCTATCCCACCGCATAAATGTTAGATAGGTCCCTGTATGTAACTTTATCTACATAAATCACTTTTCCATACATTTTAAAATAATATTACTGTCTGCGGTTTGATATTTTGTGCTGACGCTACTTTTGCATGACTTTTGGTATGAAGTTAGCCACAAGTCCAGTTTTATTCTTATTTGAAACGCATAGTACGTTATGCAGCGAGTCTAAGAGTGACAGCAGTAGTCACCCGCGAGACAGCAAACATTGTTAAGGTATTGTTAGTAGAGAGCAGCGATGGCGCAGAGATAAATCACGGGTTCGATCCCCGATCGTGACCACACATCTTTGTGTGAATCATTTCATCGCCGTTGCTCAACATCGGTGAAGGAAACGGGCATATCTAATAACTATCATCGAAGGACATGTAACATTCACCAACCCGCACTAGGCCAGCGTGAGTAGATTAACGCCTACCTCTCTCAACTCATAAGATAGTTGAGAGAAGACCCGTGGCCAACAAGTCTTGACGTGATTAAGATATTTAAAATTATTATTTTTTACAGGCTACAATAGAAAACCGGGTTTTGGATATCTGACACGTTCAAGAATTACTTCTCTCTACTCCTATCCACAGTATCAACAAGGCAACTATTACTACGGACGTGGCTGATATTAAATCATTGTTTAAATAACACGAAAAAAAAGCAGCTGACATCTTTTTAATTATTTTTAAGGTACTTAATATAAATGTAATTATCGCGAATCGCCTTTTTACAAGCTTTTAATCAAAATGCAATGTATTACAGTAAGTTGGGAATCTTGTAACTCAATTTTGAAGCAGATATAATCAAATGATTGTGTTGAAATATAAACGTTTGGCAATACATGGTTAATTAAGTAACGTCATTCTAAATCCAACATGGCGGAATATCCAATATGGCGGACTAGTTACTTTAAATACACTCCTACAATAAGGGTATCAAATGAACGGGCTTGTTAATAATAATTAATAATACGATTTTTTAATGCAGTTAAATAAATTATTGTTTTTATTGTTATGTTATTCGCAGTTAAAGTAAGGTTGAGTTCACCCGACATTGCCCTAAGCGTTTTTTGCAGTGTTCGATTTTAAACGTACAGTCAGCCGAGAGTTCATACGGGAATCTCATTAGTATTAAACACAAACCGCCGCAGCGCAGTTTCCACAAGAAACTGTGGCAACGGAAATCGATTTTGGTTCATTAAAATTGCCTGACAAGTCCATTGTTCATTCATTTCGTTTAAAAGTATAATTGGTGTATGTTTATTTTGCAGCATTAACGACGTGTGAACCCGGGAGGTCGCGGATTTGATTCCCGCCCGGACAATTTTGTGTAACAGCAAAGATTAACCTCCGCGCCTCGGAGAGCACGTACAGCCGTCGGTCCCGGTTGTCGTTTAAAACATCCACGACAGTCGTTAGAGGTAGTCAAAAGCTTAATATAATCTGACACCTGTGCTAACCATCTCGGCTACTGGTTCCCTATGGGTTTCGAGGTCTGATTGCATCGCTCGTATAATTCTGGTAGCTGGCCTCATCAGGTTACACTAGGAGCCGACCCCAATAGAAATGGGTAAAAGACAAAGCAAATTAACGAAGTGTGAACAGTTCTATGTATTCCTACAACGTATATTACACTATTATTCGTTTAGTGAGGCGTATAATGCACAAAAAACGTGCAGGCTAATGTTGTGTGAGCGTAGGTATACACGACACTGTATTGCACGTTTAATAATCAACCAACTTGTCAAGTAATGAACATTAACATAATCGGTTTCCAGTGGAACAGATTCGTCTGTGAAATCTTCGGCTATTCGTTAATACGAATGCAAACCTACCGTGTGAACACCCTACTAGTTGTAAGTCTAAAATCGAACACTACAAAAAACATGCAAAACGTGTAAGACAAAGCCGTGTAGACCCAGCTTTAACCTTCGCAGGGGTAATTGAAAAATAATTTTGGAGATCCGTCTTCCGATCTATATTTTTACTAGCTTAGAGCCCGCGGCTTTGGCCGCATGACCTACATTTTATATCACGCCGAGCAGTAGAAAGAAAAGGAGCCTACAGCCATCCTCAATAAATGGGTTATCTAACAGTGCAAGATTTTATCGAATCGGACCTTTAGTCCCTGAGATTAGCGCGTTGAACCAAACAAAGAAACTTTTTACCTTTATAAGAATTTATAATTACAATATTAGTAAGAGTAAAATTGGTTTTAAATTTAAAATAAAAAAATTGGTTGCCTGTAAATTCGGTATACGGGCGAAAGTTTTACGTGACAACGACTTTCAGTGGTAAAATAATTTTAATGTGAATATTCATTCGTATAGTAGGAAGAAGGATGAAACATAGTTGAGTGGGAGAGAGACGCAAGGCATTCGGCGGGCCTCTCTCTCGTTCGGTGACTCATCGTAACGTTACCGAGCGTTACACTTTTTCATAAGTGCCTCCCAGCCGCAACCTAATTTAAGACGTTGTCACGTCAAAAATATATAGCTAAATTAAATTGTCTTATAACGATAAATATTGGTTCCACGGTAATATACTATCCTTCGTATACATAAACATCATAAAACTCATTATTGCTAAAATAGGTTTATAATTCGTTTCTCTGTCTGTCACCTTGCCATTTATACTAGTAAGAAAGAGACAAAGTCCATTTTAAGTAAAGAGTATTATAACTTCTTTAAGATAAGGCCGTATGTATTCACTTCAACCCTTTTTAGTGACCAACTGCTGGGCACGGGTCTTCTCTCAACTATCTTAGCAGTTGGAAGAGTTTCGGCCTTAATTCACACACGCCGGCCAAGTGTGGGTTGATGGATTACTATGTACAATACTATGTATAATAATCATTAATGGCGCCTAATTTTATTATAGTAAAGTAGCCCTTGTTTTAAAAGTCGGTTAAATAAGACTTGGCGTGTTCGTATATAAATCCTAGACATCACAGAAAATTATCATAATATTACTGATCTTAGTAAGAACAAGTATTAAATTTGTATTTAATTAATAATAACAATTATTAAAATGAAATTATTATTTTATTTTTTCCTTTTAATTGTAACGTTCGTGGCGTTAGACTGCAAGCACATTATTAACAAAGGGGGTAAGTGTATATTTAATAATAAAAATAATAATAAATATTCTGGGACATTAACACACACGGTCATCTGGTCCCAAGCTAAGCAGAGCTTGTGTTATGGAAACCAGATAACTGGTACATAATAATACTATACATAAAATACTTTTCTTTTGTAAATATATACTTATTATAGATATTTACACCCAGACTCGATACAAACAAATGTTCATGACTAATGTTTGTCTCGGGTGGGAATCTAACCCACGACGTGCGGCGTGTAAAACAAGTATCTTACCGACCACGCCACTGGCCCGTCAGTAGTTTTTTTTAAAGATTTTTTCGTTTTTTTAATAGACTTAAAAAACAGTTTTCAGAGTTTTCAATAGGGATGACGCCAAGGTATCAAAAATCGTATTTAAATTAGTCCGTCAGTTAGATAAAAAAAAAGTTAGACACATTTTTTGCTTTATCATTGAAATGAAACAATATTAAGATATAACGCATAACAGTCATGTGCGCTACGTTATACCTTTGTATAAAACTTACGTAGTTGTGACGTCATTCGAGACTTCGCTTGGACGTATCACCGTAATCTTTTAACACACAAAAAAAAAAGAAAAACACGTATATGTAAAATATTTTTAATTTATCCACCTGACGGACTCAACAAAAAAACATTTGTGCCAACCCTATTCAACGGAACATTTTTTTTACGTACGTTCACCGATTACTTGAAAACGCCCGAACCGATTTTGATAATTCATTTTTCGCTTCAAATTATTAAACTTTGCCTATACCTACAATATTTTACTATCGTTATCGGCGGTGCAGGTTTGTGTATTGTCTTATCTTATAACTGTATAGCGATCTATACAGTCATTTTATAAGATCTCCCTTGTTTTTACCTATGTTTGACCAATTTATTTATTTAATTTTTTTATTTATTTATTTTTTTACAAATTCATTTTATTTGATTTGATTTAATAAATTGTCCGTTATATGCAGAATTAAAATGACAGCCACATACTAACGTGTCTGGTCAAACAGGAAAACGCCATGTTATTATTTAAAATACCTTATTATGTTAATCATAAACAAGTTGTAGACTACTGAGATCATTAAGTTACATAACTAATTATGATAATCCCTCGCAACCGGTTACCCGGCTATGGCGGTCAGTCTAAGAGCGTTTTTCCAACACCACCGACACCTCGATAAAAAGATGATATAATATAATATAATAATTATATAATTGACGACCTCGGTAGTCGAGCGGTGTAAGCCGTCCGATTGGGCTATACTGCGCCCGGGAGGTCGTGGGTTCGATTCCCGCCCCGGACAATATTTGTGTAACAACAAATATTTGTTTCGGTGTCTGGTTGGTTGAGGGACTACCCTCCGTGCCTCGGAGAGCAAGTTAAGCCGTCGGTCCCGGTTGTCATTAACACATCTATGGCAATCGTTACATGTAGTCAGAAGCCAATATAATCTGACACCTGGTCTAACCATCTCGGCTACTGGTTCCCTACGGGTTTCGAGGTCTGATGGCAGTCGCTCGTATAATTCTGGTAGCTAGCCGCATCAGGTTAGACTGGGAGCCGACCCCAATAGAAATGGGAAAAGGCAAGGAGAATGATGATGATAATAATTATATTATAAGTGGGACAATAATACGGCCACCTGATCCCAAAATAAGCAGAGCTTGTACTATAGAAACCAGATAACTGTTAATATACTACAATATAACACTTTTCTTTTGTAAATACATACTTAAATATAGACAATTACACCCAGACTCGAGACAAACAGACATGTTTACCACACTAATGTCTGACGGGCGGGATTCAAACCCACGACCTGCGGCGTGAAAAGCAAATATCTTCTAGACCACGCCACCGGACCGCCAAATATAACGGTGCTAACGACGACTACGGCGCCGATTTATGTCCGTAAGGATTGAGGAGCCACTTCAGATTTAAGAAGGAAGCTCGCACCCTTATTTAGTAGGGAAGTAAATAATTTTGTAGGCCGAATGCTGAAATTTGTAGTAAAATATGTCTAAAGTTATATCAATGTGAATGTAGCTCCTCAATCCAAACATCTGAACTGAGGAGCCACCTGAAACACGGAAAGTATTTCATGTACAATTTTGAAAATTTTGTATCATTTAGTAGCAATTGTGTATACTATAGTGTCTACTAAAAATCTGAGCCCAGTACTGTTTATATTCAAGAATATACAATACCTTTAATGTGGCTCCTCGATCTATACACAAGAGCGTGAATTGCCATGAAAGTTATTGGTCAATTTATATTCCACTCTAAAGACATTTAGTAGTAAGTGTGTTCGAATTTGTAGCATATGGACAAAGTAGTAGAACTGAGTGATTTAAATAAATAAACGCATTTCATTTGGCTCCTCAATCCTGACGACTGCATAATGAATAATTGACTGTACCTACCTGAGATCAAAATGGAATAAAATACCAGAGACACTAACGTTTAGTAGAAATGTCTACTGAATACATAAGCACAGATCAACATTGTATATGTTCTGTATTTGAAAACAAATTACTTCTTAATATTCCTTACGAATTCGCTATTAAGGGTGACCACGTTTCTTGAGTTAAACTAGGATGATTCATTTTTTCAAATTAAATTTTTCGACAATATTCGCTACAAAGATTCCATAGATAAGTTTAGGATATTTAAATATTAAAGAATGTCAATTAGTACGCATCAGCAACATTCAAAGATGAATGTAGCTGATGAAAATCCCCAGCTTCCACTATACTTACACCTTCGGTCAATAAAGGCGTAACTTGATTTTTTTTATTTTTTCAGGCAAACCACCAGGCAGCGACGACTACATGCCGGGATCTAGGATAAAAAACATCTACAATAAAGGAGGATGAAAATAAATTTATAGTGTTCATGTCTCATTTTATTATACCCCTTTTTTCCTTCTTCTTTGCCGTTCCGCTCTTGTCAGAGCGGTCGTGGTCACATTAAAAAAAAAATCAAAATATTTTTATTAGTATCCAACAAAAAAGTTTTACATTGGCATTAGTGATTGGAGCACCCTTTTAAGCAGTTAATGCTTGTAGTAGGGTTCTCCGCTCTATCCAAGCTTGTAATCAAACTGTACGGTCAGCAGCATGTCAAGGTATCAGTGGGTTAAATAAAAGCGCTCATGCTCGTGACATAAGGCCAATAAGAGATAGGACCAGAAGGTATGACTTGACAGCCTTTGACCGTACGTAATAGTAATACATACATTGAGTCATCCACATTGGTTATAGACGTGGACACTAGACTGATTCAAAATATTTTTGTTTTTTAGTAAATATATCTAAAAAGCTTCTTTGTTAGCCAAAAAAAAACCTCCTAAAAAGTGAGCTTGATATCTTGAAAATTGAGCTGGCGCATGGGGGGATCCCCTTTCCCATTTAAAATGCATTGAAAAAAAAACTTTTTCTTTATTTTCATTGTAAATCGTCGAAAAATATTTTTTTTCTAATTTCTCTTTTTGGTATCTTGTAGGGAATTGAATTCTCTACAAAAAAGGTCTCTTTCATTTTTTCGTTAAAATGCATAGGAAAAAAGTTACGCGCCCACCCACACTGATTCACGAGAGATTTCGAGTGATTATTTGAGAAAGCAGAAGTGGTATGAGGCGCTTTAGTAAAAATAATAAAATATTTTCTCACATACACACAGCGCCATCTAGTCCCAAATTAAGCAATTATATTTGCTTGTGTTATGGGTATTAAAAATGTTATACCGATATATTACTTAAACACACTTTTTTTAATAATGCATGTTATAGATTAATTACACCCAAACACAGCACCAGCCATTAACTGGTGGTAGGCTTCGGCCGTGGTTAGTGACCATCTACCAGACTAAGCCGCACCGCCAAGCGGCCTTGCCGTGTTCCGGTGCGATGTCTGGTGAGACCATGCAGAGAGGGTGGATCGGAATTGTTGCTCCTTTAAGGTTACTAACCATAAGGAGGCTCATTCCACTGCCACCTTCTCACCGATAATTATTCGTAATCACGAGTGAATCGGTATACTGGGCTGGCGCGTTCCATCGTAGACTACATCATTGCTTAACATCAGGCAAATTGTAGTCAAGCGCCAGCCTGTCGAAGAATAAAAATTAAAAAAATGCCATTCTCATCACCCAAAGATTTATCCTGGGTGGGAAACGAACCCACAACCTCTAGTTTAGCAGTCAGGGTAACTAGCCACTATGCTAACAGGCCAGACATATTATGGTTGGAAAACATAAAAGGGTAACTATTCACGCCCATCTATTATCCACGGATAACTATCGAAGGGCCGGTTGTCGTGGTCGGTAAGATACTTGCTTTTCACGCCGCAGGTCGTGGGTTCGATTCCCACCCGAGACAAACATTTGTTTAAATATGTCTGTTTGTCTTGTGTCTGGGTGTAATTATCTATATTTAAGTATATATTTACAAAAGAAAAGTATTATATGTAGTGTATTACCAGTTATCTGGTTTCCATAGCACAAGCTCTGCTTAGTTTGGGATCAGATGACCGTGTGTGTTCAGGTCCCACTATTATTATTATCCACTTTTTATGATGTCGCTAGACATCGCGCTAGAGTTCCACAAGGCCGTTTATCGCCGAGGCATTGACGGGCGGGTTGCCAGATTGCCACTAACCATGGCCATGCCACCAGTTTCGTGTCGCCTGAATGGCACCACCCGGGGAGCATGTGTGGGGATTCAGATTCAAAGTTCAGTCGCAGTTTAGTACCCAGTTCCATACACTTAAACACTTTTCAATGTCCCACTGCTGAGCGCGGGTCGTCTTTAAACAATCTTACGAGTTGAAAGGGATTTAGGCCTTAATCCACACACGCTGACTAAATGCGAGTTAGCGGTTGTCACACGTCATCGAATGATTAGTTCTAAGACATGCCGGTTTCCTCTCGATGTTTTCCTTCACCGATATTGAGCAAAGGTGAAACAATTTACACAAAGATGTGTGGGCACGACCAGGATTCGAAACCGCGAACTTTTTTTTCTAAGACGAGGCGGCGCCACCGCTGCTCAGTAGGTACCCAGTTAATTTTGATAATTTAGTTGATCAGATGACTTCATAGCATTAATTTTTGTATTAGAACATTATTATTATGTGGATATACTTATATTCTTTTCTTCTTATTTTGACGGGCCGATAGCGTGGTCGGTAGGATCCTTGCTTTTCACGACGCAGGTCATGGGTTCGATTCCCACCCGAGACAAACATTACTGATGAACATTTGTGTTTGTGTCGAGTCTGGGTGTAAATATCTAATATAAGTATATATTTACAAAAGAAAAGTATTATATGTATAGTATATACCAGTTATCTGGTTTCCATAACACAAGCTCTGCTTAGCTTGGGACCAGATGACCGTGTGTTTTAATGTCCCAGAATATTTATTTATTTATTCAATTTATCCAACGCAAAACACTAGCGCCATCTAGTCGAATGTTATCAAATCACTAAGCTCGTCTGTACCGATATTATGAGAAAATTTAAACGCCAGCTATATTAAACAACATTGGTCTTATACTAGTTATTTTAAGTGGTGGTAGGGGATATTCACCACTGCCTACAGCTTCGTGTAATACATGCGTGAGCGCTATGTATGTCTGGATAACTTATAATAGCATATTCTAACTATAAATATACTGTTGGTATCATCCCATCATAATAATTTAAATATTTAAATGATTCCTTCTTAGAAATGTCAGTTTCCACACGATGTTTTTCTTCACTGGTTTCTGTAGAATTTAGTAAAACTAGCTGCCCCAGCGAACTTCGTACCGCGTATTACTAATGTAAATAGTCCAAAAATTTAAAAAAAATTAAGTGTGTACAACCCTTATCACTTAGGGGTGTGAAAAATAGATAGTAGCCGATTCTCAGACCTACTGAATAAGCATAAAAAAATCATAAGAATCGGTCAAGCCGTTTCGGAGGAGTACGGTAGCAAACATTGTGACATGGAAATTTTATTATTAGAAATAGTTAATAAGAGTAGTTAGAATTAATAGTTATTCAACACGCCACGCGCTATTAGGCACTAGCTCATCTGTAGAAATTTATTTTTCATTTATTATAGCACAACTTGCCTGATGTTAAGTAATGACGTGGTCTACGATGGAACTTCACTTCACTTCAACTCTTTTTAGCTTGGCACGGGGACGCACGGTGGAACGCACGGAAATGCGTAACGGTTGCAACAAGATCGGCATAGTATACAGCCCCAGATAATGATTATACGTAGTTAAAAAAAACCGTTTATTGAAAAAAAAAAAGGAAAACTAATGATTTTATCCTTACTCAAGCGATGTTAGAGTATGTGTGCGTGTGTGCGTGCGCGTATGTGTTTGTATGTGTCGTGCGTGTGTGAACGGGCAAGGCGTCAGTTAGTAAGAGAGTGTGTAAGAATTCGTTGCTATCGTTTCGACCGTCCTCGGACGGCTCACCGAAAATGTCCGGTGGACCAATAGAGGCCCTTCCGGCCGATGACCTAACCCCATAGGTCATCAGCAAAAAAAAAAGTTCGTTGCTGATATTCTATAAAGTGACAGTACATTTTACGGTTATACCACAGATAATATAATACTATACGGCTATACGAAAGATTGGCAACCAAGTCCTCCGAATAAGCTTATGTTCATTCTCCCGAAGACTACACTACCACATGACGCGGTGTACAAATTGTTCATACTTGTCAGGAGTAGTCCCATGAAATATTTACTTATAAACTAACCACTTACTTGTCACTGTTAGGCGCTGCTAGTAACTCTGTGGCTCTTCTTATAAACACTTGCACCAGCGACCCAAGGTTGCCGGTCTGTGGATTGTTTTGTAAAAACTTCTGCAGCAACGGCTCGGCAGCACCGTCGAACATTAGTTGTTCTTCTCTAAAAAATAAATTTTTCGAGTTACACCCTTTTTGATATGAACGCTTAAAGGAACTTTAAGTTATACACAATATTACTGGCATATGTACAGTGCGACATAAAATAATAGAACTCGGGAACTTTACAAACTCATTTTTTTTTATTTTGTGTGGCGCCCTCATCTATATACATATAAAAATGAAACCCGTTTTCCGTTGTCACGACATCACGCGTGAACGGCTGGACCGATTTCGCTAATTCTTTTTTTTAAATATTCCTCTAAGTATGAGGATTCTACCATCTTAAAATTTAAAGACAGATTAAATTATTAACGCAGAGAAAAATTAAAATAAAAGAAAATTTAGAAAGCGAAGAAGAGCCGAAAACCGGATTAGATACCTATTATTTATTATTGGTTATATTCGGTAGGTCTGAGACCCGGTAGATGGCACTGCTTTACCGGGCAGAACGACGTCTGCCGGGTCCGCTAGTTTCTAATGAAAATATGCTTTATTTTTTTTGAGACGCGAGTCTACATACAAATAGTCCAATTTAATTTCCTACCGCTCAGTGAATGACTAGCAACTACTGAGAAACATTACCAAAAACTCAGTAGGCTTTTTTTCTTTTTTAAATGAAGCACTTAAACCTATTACATTTTGTTTGTTTATTGTGTTGAATTAGAGCGACTTAATTCCAAACGTTTTTATCTCTTAGATAGCCTGAAATTTTATAATATGCTTTCTTACATAACGTAGATTTTAATTTCCTTAATATTATTTGGAAGTTTATTGTAGAAACGTATGCACTGTACACACGTGTAATAATAATAGTATAGTGGGACATTAACACACACGGCCATCTGATCCCAAACTAAGCAGAGTTTGTACTATGGAAACCAGCAACTGGTAATATACTACATAATATACTGTTCTTATGTAAATACATACTTAAATATAGATAATTACACCCAGACTCAAGACAAACAGACGTGTTCATCACACAAATGTCTGACTTTTGTGGGAATTGAACCCATGACCTGCGACGTGAATAGCAAGTATCTCACCGACCACGCCACCGCAATGATGGGAAAGTTCTAAAATATAAAAAAAAATACAAATCGGACAAGACTTCAGAGAACTAAGTAGATTATTATTCCCGAACAGATTTCCATGGTCTAGATATGAGAGCGAAAAAAAAAAAGTAAATCGGCGTCACCGTCATTTTGTTAACGGTGACGTCCCGGTAACGGTGGCAGTGGTCACTAACGCCCTAGCCACGGGAGACGGCGTCGGGAGGCGCGGTTTGCAATTTCATCTTTCATTGCGTATTTGCTTAAGCTGTGTCTAAAGACGAGTGAACGCGAGTGGGCAATGAACTGCATAATCGTCAGCCGCGCCGCCCGACGCCGTGTTTCGTGGCCAGGGTGTAACACTGCAGTCTGGTTACGCCCTTGTTAATGGAAACTTGTACAAAAATATGTTACACTCAAAATTACTTACATCTGATCAGATAACATTGATATGGATGGTAAACTATTAAGATTTACAGATAAAGTTTAGTAACAGACAGACAAACAATGTTAACAATGTGATTGATGGTTTTGTAAATAATAATTCCCGCTTAGTTTTTCTAGTAACGGCGGCCAGTCTAAGCTGATTTGCTAGGTACATAGGAGATATTATAGCACAGATGCACTCTCCTCTATCTATACCTTTTTTTTAGTTTATCGGGGGGAATCCTTTATGGATAAGTATGGGTATGTGGGACTCCAAATAGTTACCCGAGCTAAAACCTCCCGGGTGTTCCTTCGCGCATCTTGGCCAGTGTCACGTGATACAACCGTGACACACTATACCCTATACTCTCAAGAGTTTGGTGGCACGGTCTAATGAAACCGCTGATAAATCGGGCGCAAGACCAACGGCTTTATGTTCGAGACAGGATTTGAAACATAAAAGTTTAGTGGCAAACACACTATCTTCTAGGCGCACAAGAAAGACTTTTATTTTAAGATTCGTAAAGTTGGTTAAAAATGTACGGTCTTATTCATAAAAATCTTTTAAGACTTTTTAATTAAAATGGATTTTGTCTCTTTCTTACTAGCATAAATGTCGAGATGACAGACAAAGACAAGCAAATTATAAACCTATTTTAGCTATAATGAGCTTATAACTCGTTTATAAATACGAGGGGGTAATATTTTTTTATTAATACTTACGCACTGTTTGGTGGGTTGATATTGAATGCTAGAACCTGATTCCAGAACGGGTCATTTGGACATAAAACCTCTGCAGAACAGAACCTCATTAGCAATTCATTTGAGGTCAGCTCAGAATATTTGCTTATAGCAACACCCATCTTGACCTGGAAAAAGAAAAAAAAACATTTCGTAATTTTTATTTGTTTGCTGATATAAACTTAAAGAAAACTTTTCAGTGCAATTTCTTTTTATTGGGAGTTAACCCACTACTGCAATCCCCCCACTCCTACTCCTGAAAACCAGGATCGACAACGGCGCAGTGAAGAGACTCGGGATTTGAACCTGGCCTAGTCCCGGGACACTTAAACTGTCTTGGATCCCGTACGAATTTAATCAGAAAGATGAAGTCGGAGTTAGAAAGTTAAATTGTCCATTTTCCTCCAGACCAAACGGGAGACAGCATAGAGGAAAAAGTCAGTCCAATTTCTACCCAGGTTAAAGTCTTTATTATAGAAATAGTTATCCTACTTTGCAAGTTAGCTAAAAAGTATCGGTCTTATTCACAAAAATCTCTTTAGTTAAAATGGACTTTGTCTCTTTCTTACTAGTATAAATTGCAAGATGACAGTCAAAGACCAACGAATTATACACCTATTTTAGCTATAATGAGCTTATAAGACGTTTATGAATACGGGGGTAAAACTTTACAGTTTAAACTATGTGCATACCAGAAATCCACCAAAATTGGTACAGCAGTTGAGTTATTAAAGGTAGCAAACAGACAGTGCTAAATACACAAATGCAAATTAGCTTTTATGCCTAAGTGATCTACTTTTCATATCATGCCCATTGGGATAAAAAGTAGCCTATATCTTACCTCAATAAATGGGCTATCTAACAGTGCAAGTATTTTTAAAATCAGACCGGTAGTTACTGAGATTTGCGCGTTCAACCAAACCAACTCTTCAGCCTTATAACACTATTATATCACACTTCAAACACTTCAACCCTTTTTAGTGTCCCACAGCCACAGCTGGGCTCAAGTGAGCTGGGCTTCTCCCAACTATCATACGAGTTGAGAGAGTTTAGGCCTTAATCAACACTGGTCAAGTGTAGGTTAGTAGATGTCACATATCCTCGAATGATTAGTTCTGAGACAGATGTTTTCCTTTACCGATATTGAGTAGCGGTGATTATAGACAGACCATTTAACTCGCGTATCGCCTATTGCCAAGATTCTGACACCTCAAGCTGCACAGACAGTGATGATGATTCAAGCGATATGGATATTAGTGACGAATAGTCTTACATTACTTTTATCTGTAGTTAAATATTTCTTATTAATGTTTTATGACTTTGTACCTCAGTTAGCGATACGCGAGTTAAACGGTTTATCTTTAGACAATTTACACAAAAAGGTGCGACCACAAACGATAATCGAACCCGTCACCTTATATTTCAAAAGCGAGGCTCACCGCTGCTCTGCTGAATATTAGTATAGATTGGTCTAAATAATACTTTTATTTACCGTCTGAATAACTAGTGCAACAATGCAATAAAACAAATTTAATTAAATGAATTTTACTAAACTTGTGCAATACTTAGGAAGTCTAGATTTGGTTAAAAATAAAAATATTTTTATGCATGGGTCATTTAATATTCAAAACTATTAAGCAATATTTAATTAATTATGAGTCAAGCTTAGTAGTAATTATTGCAACACTGGTACCAACTACACAATGCGCATGGGCATGCAGCGCTTGTATTTTAAAAACAGTGCTCAATCCCTACTAATATTATAAATGCGAAAGTAACTCTGTCTGTCTGTCTGTTACGCTTTCCTGCTTAAACTACTGAACCGATTTGGATGAAATTGGGTATGGAGGTAGTTTGAGACCCGAGAAAGGACATAGGATAGTTTTTATCCAACTGCACAAAAAGAAGGTAATGTTTTGGCGCGATAACCGACATACATGCGGGCGAAGTCGCTGTCGGAAAGCTAGTACCCCATACTTTATTGTTGCATCACGCTGTTCAATCTTACACTTGATGTTATACTTATTTTATAATGCTATTTAAAACTTTTAGGAGTTACATAATATTTGATGGGAATCAGCTTGTATGGACTCTTCACCTCTGATAGGTATCCATAATCCAGGTAATAGACTACACACAGGCAAAATTTGATCAGATTTTGTAGAGCTGTTTTACAATGAGAGTAATAAAAATCAATATATGTAAACTTCTGTAATAGTATTGGGATCGGATTGGTGAAAAGTGGAGTGGATTTGTGGAAGGCTGATGGGTGGAAAGTAGAGTGGAAAGCTATAATACAAGGGGTTGCTTAGAGCGTTGAATAGTAATCAGGCACTTTAGTTCTCAAAAGTTTTCTTCTACTGAAAAACTAAGTTGGTGCTGTTATTCGATTCTCTCTATTGCTGACATTAAAATGAAAAATTATCTTTTATTTAAATAAATTGTGCAAATAAAACTAAAGTAATTTGGTAGCGATATTATTTTGTTAGTCTCTTACAGCTCTGCTAAAGTTATACATGTCAATAGCTACAAGTAAAATTTGGCAACCAGAACAATATGCATGAAAACCCCAGATTTTAGAGTTATTAAACATAGTGGAAAAAAGTAGTTAAAATGTCATAATACCCTTTTTGTATTTATTTTCAGTTCAGACATTAAAATTAGGTTTTTTAAACTTTAATCATCATTTCAAATGTACCTTGTTAGGTAAATTTTAATATATATATTTTTTTCTGTTTTTCTAAACAGAATCTCATTACAGTAAAGTTTGTTATGAATTGTTTAAAAATCAGTTAGAAATTTTTTATTGCGGGCACAGTGCCTTTTGCAGGCGGTCCAAAACTAATTTTTTAAAACTGGACTTCAAAAAAAATTTCTCTATTATCTACGACATATCCGGGGAAACCCGGCCGGACATATAGCAACCCTAGAATCTAATTAGAACCTGGATTTTAAAGGGTGGGCGTATGAAATAGAAAAACGCAGAATTTATATGGACTAGAAATGATAGGTAGCTAATAAAATGAGGTATCTTTAACACTAAATATATCTGTAGAGACGTAATTATTACATTTTATTGATAAAACACCAAAAATATGAGTCAAAACAATTGACATTTTCAGAATTTGCTTACTTTTGTGGGAAGAATTACATCTCTAGAGCCGCAATAAACAAAAACAAACCTTACCCGTTAATTGGATTTTAGATAGAATAGCGTCACTAGGGAAATAATGAAATAACAATGGCAGAAAATATATTTCCTGAGAAGCCACAATTTGTTTTTGCTGGCCACGAAATCATTGCCGATTTGTCATTTTTTAAAGAAGAAATACGGTCCATATGTCCGAAATTAGCAGAGACAAGTAAAAGGTGTCACGACGACAGATATCATCACCACAGACAAAGAACATATAAACTAGAGCTTTGCTCCGGAGACTACGAAACCGGTGAATCTCCGGAGATTGCCGATTTAGCGAGTAATCAGTTTTTTTATTAATCTCCGGATATTTATTACCAAGTTCAAATATACATCACTTTACTTTACGCTTATAAAAATGGATAACCTGTTTGTATTGCTAAGCTTGAACAGGTTAAAAATGCGTGTTACGAATTCCACGTGGGCAGTTAGTCTGAATCGTCGCCGTGTCGTCTTGTCAGTCTGCAAACTTGTGAAAAAGTAAGTATAAAATTAGAGTCTGAAAGTAACATGAAAGCTTTAAAAGTCCGGTGAACCAATAGAGGCCCTTCAGGCTAATTGGGTTAGGTCATCAGCAAAAAAAAAAACACGAAAGCTTGTACGAATGTCACAATCATGCGAGTGTTTTTAATTTTTTAGAAACGCTCAGAGACAGGGTAGGCAATAAAATCAAAGAATCTCTCTACAATCCCATACCACACAAAGATCGTGCTAGGCACGCAAAGTGAAAAAATAGCATTTCTTTTCATTCTATTGTAATTTTTGATAATATTTCTACTAGACAGTTTCCGACCAACACCGGCGCGTGCATATACTCGTACAAAGCGTCAAAAAATAGTAACGAAGAATGTTTTGCTGGTGCTGAAATACTCCGCGTATGGCAGAATTGCAAAATTCGTTTTGATTTGATCTTTATTGGATCACCGGTCTTTTTTGAAGAGCTGTCCGAGGACGATAGAACCCATCAAGTACTGTGGCAACTGCCATGAGGGCTTCTCATTTGGGGACGAACCTCGGTTCAGAACGTTGCCGGACACTAGTTTTAGGGGATCGGGGGGCCTATCTTGGGGTGGCGTGGGCGATATCTCGGCATATGTTGTGTGCTACTATTTTGATCTCTACCTAGATACCTACCTCTAGCAGCGGATGATAGGAATTCACGGTCGCGGGTGATTGTAAGTGTGATCGCATCATCAGGCAAAGTTCTTTTCAAAAATAGTGATTATATACTCTTTGGTGGCAAAAGAGCGTAATAAAACCGCAAAATATGCTTGTGAAACTGCGGACACAATTATATCTTCGGTTAAATATTTCACTAAAGATATGATTCAATCATTCTCGTTTTATTAACGTAGTATATCACATATCACACTAACTGGGGTTCGCTATGAACTAGAAAGAAAGAGCGAGCGAGTCTAATAAGGACCTAGGTATATCTAATAGTGACAACGAATGAATGTAAACGATAGAGAGAGAGATCCTAACAATGACGATATAACCGCGTATGCGTGGCGACACTGGTTCAAACAGTGGTTGCAGGGCTTTTAGTAAAATTTACATAGTTAGATGGTTGAAATAAAACTACTTTTTTACGGATTTTATCGTGGTTTATTTTATATTGTAGATCCCGACGTTTCAAAGTCTATTCAGAATTTATGTTCGCGGGTGGACTGAGGTATTTGACGTCCAAAAATATAAATCACAATTATTACTGACTACCTACCTACTTCCTCTTCCCTCCGTTTGGTTCCGGACCCTTCCGTTGCATCACTAGTCACAAACTTAAATCGATTTTATTTGAGAAATCGATACCTATTGAGACTCCTTCCTATCTCTAATATATCGATTTTTTATTTTTAAACATTCAAAGGTAGGCTGCCGGAATCATTGTTACCAACTTAGGGAAATTTAACCTATAATTAGGGTAAAAAATGTATGGTATGAATCCTTTTAGGGTATTTTTTGGGGTGACAATCAATAACTGTATAAAATAACTGTGTGTGAACTATTTTGATTTATTACAGATGCCGTGTCATGAACGCACCGAGTAGTTTACTACAAAGGGAACCAAGAGCAATAAATTGTGTTGCTCTTTCTTCTCGTGTGTTGTTATGAAAAATACAGTTGTTTTATGCGTAAAGAAGGAAAAATCAAGATAGATATTTTAGGGTGTTCTTTTTTTAATAATACAGATTCTAGGGTAAATTGAAACCAAGCCTAGGGTGAAGTAAAACTTTGACCTGGCAAGTGGCAACACTGGCCGGCAAATTTCGTGCCATCTTGCTTGTTGACTATAACCTAGAAAATATTAACTGTCTATTATTTGAAATACTTACTGTCTATTATTTTGCAATTTGCATGATTTCTGTCGGTTATATCACTTTTTCATAAACTTGGGCCAATATGTGGCCTGATTTTTATAAAGTTAAAGTGCTACACTACATTAATCCCCATTTAATATGGGTTTTTGTGGAAAAAGACGATGAAGATATAACATTTGAACAAATCGGCATTTATGGGATTTTGCCTGTGAATATTACGATAAACATTGAGGGGACGGTGATCACTGAACACACTGATGAATGGATGCCGGCTGTTCGAAATGAAATGCAGAAAATTCTCCAAATTGCATCAGAAGTCTGGTTTTCACCTACTTATATTGATAAAAAGTAAGTAAATTTACTTTCCTGCTTAATACTAGTAATGGATTAAATAATATTTACATTTATTGTTAAACCTAATGAAGTATTGTCAATACTTAGATTTACGCGAATATCATACATTGAGATAAAACTACTTTGTAACAGGTTTTATGGTGGTATATTTTAGATTTTAGACCCCAATGTGTCAAAGTCTTTTCAGACTTCATGTTCACAGGTGGACTGAGGTATTTGATGTCCAATAATATTAATCACAATTATTACTGACTACCTCCAAACATTATTATTTAAGTTGCGTTTCGATTTAAGCAAACTAAGCTCACAGTGTCTTGACTTCTGAGTTGATTTTAAACTGCGATAAAATCCGTTAAAAAGTAGTTTTGTCTCAATACCGATGCTTATTAGCATTTAAAAATCTAGTTGTGAAAATCTGTGTAGTATAAATCGAAATTCCTGCTGCTTTGGCATGTACATTGCACCAGCTAGGAGAGGCAGCGTGTGCTTGAAGTAGGGAATACTATAATTTTTCATTTTAAATGACCTTGATTGACATGGTTCACAACTGAAATTATTCACACCTTATTTCTTTACTTTTATTTTGATTTTGGAGTTCAAATTCCTACAATTAACCTATTAATTTATTTTAACCATATGATGTTACTTGGATTATTTAAAAGCCGCTTACTCTATTTGATGAGTGTAGCTAGGACAGTGGTTTCGGAAGCTTTTTACATGAATTTTAATGTAATTTACCAAAACATTTTGTCATTATACCTGCTGTAGTGTTAAAAATATTCTGAGACATTAACACACACAGCCTTCTGATCCCAAAATAAGCAGGGCTTGTACTATGGAAACCAGATAACTGATAATATACTACATACTATACTTTTCTCTTGTAAATACATACTTAAATATAGATAATTACACCCAGACTCAAGACAAACAGACATGTTCATCACACAAATGTCTGACTTGGGTGGGAATCGAACCCACAACCTGCGGCGTGGCAAGCAAGTATCTTAGCGACCATGCCACCAGTCCGTTTAAAGTAGTTTAGTAAAGGCTAATTTTTATCTGAAGATACATCCATAAATCTCTAGTATCGTAATGTGACGTTGTGCCTCACATTTACAATAGTATAAAATTTATTATTGCCACTTTGAAGTACATTAATAACAGTGTTGTTATGGATATCCATATCGGATCCGAAATTATATATCCATAACATCCCTGATTAATACAATGGTGCTGATTGGCTTCCCAAAATACTATGATTCTTCTTAGGGTATCCAGAAAATCAAGTTGCATTTAAATTTTCTCTGACAGTAATATCAAAATCAATGATCATCTCCCTGAACTATCTCTCAGACTATATTTGTTTATTTACAGATCTTCCATTTTTGATGACAATTCACACAAATATGGTGATATTTCTGTAAAATTACAAAACGGGACTGTTAAAAATCTTAGCGATGTAATCACTGCATCAGGAGTAGCATTACAAAACGAAAGCCTTTTCCACACACAGCTAAGCAATGGGAACTTAAACACAAATATGAATTACATTGACACCTATAGCATCGTTCTTAAACTTAAAAAAGCATATACAACAGTAGATAAATCTAAAAATCTTTGGGAAAAAGCTCTAAATGCTCAAACAACAGTATTTAACGAAGAAGTCTGTTTAGAAAAGCTATCTACCAGAAACTTAAGTATTTATGAAAGGCAAAATGCTAGCAAATTGCTCGATAATAAGATCAACGATCTAAAGCTCTGTAAAGGTATCAATGAGGAGTCTGTTGGCAGAGCTACGAGATTGAAATACTCAAGTTTGTGTAGTGTACAGCAAAAGAGCCCAAGTTTATTGAAAAGACCTGATGACAGTTTTGAAGAGAATACTGATTTAGATGATTCTTTTAGAAGTAATGATGAAGGAGTCATTGTTCTCCCTGAAAATGGTGATATCAAGCCTAAGTTTGAAGAAGCTGTAGCTATAAATGCCCCTAAAGCTACATACAGCTCAAAAACTCCACGTTTATGTAGAACTCTTCAGAAAAGAGCAAATCAGTTGAAAACATCAGATGAAAGTTTAAAAGAAAACACTGGTTTGGATGATTCTTTTAGAAGTGATGAGGAAGCTGCTTTTTTCCCCGAAAATGATAATACCAAGCCTCAAATTGAAAAACCGGTTGCTTTAGAAGTTCCCATTGCTAACTTATCTAAAACAGGTATTTCATAATTATTATTTTAAATAATATTTAACATAATGGGTAATTATTGTGCTCACCTTTGATTTAGACATGGGTTTCACGTAATGGGGCCACAAGTAGACTGACCCAGTGAAAAAGCTCCATGTTTATGACATTGGCTGTAGAACAATATTTTATTGAACTAACATCTTTTGTAATATTAATTACTAACTTTCCGACAGTGGCTTCGCCCGCGTGTATGTCGGTTATCGCGCCAAAATATTACCTTCTTTTTGCGCAGTCGGATAAAACTACCCTATGTCCTTTCTCGGGTCTCTACCTCCATACCCAATTTCATCTAAATCGGTTCAGTAGTTTAAGCGGAAAAGCGTAACGGACAGAGACAGAGTTACTTTCGCATTTATAATATTAGTAGGGATTTTTAGGGACCCTACACTCAACACTCACAATGTCCGAATTTATGATCTTCAAATAGTGAGGTTGAGTTGACTCCAATACTAGTGTTTTAGTTGCCCAATAAGATAAATATTAGTAATTCAAATTATTTATTTTCAACCAGTATTGGTCATAACAATAATTTCAATTTAATATTAAAAACTAAACATAAAACATTAAAAACGATCTTAATAATTAATAAAATACATAATACACTAAAATAACAAAAACATGCAATACATTTAATTTTTGAAATTATATTATAATTAATAAAATAATTTAATAATGAATATAATACATAATAAACTAAAATAATAAAAACATGCAATTATTTATATTTTGAAAAATTAATTAGTTAACAAAATGTCTCTAATGCAATGCGAAAGTTTATATTTACCCACTAACTGCCTGGCGAACTTTGTACAGTGTACCTTATTAACTTTCCTTAGACTGCTATGAGTACTTATGTTATTGTTTGACAATTGCAAGAATACTATTTTGCATTAAAACAAACTTAATAGCAACTGCCCTTCAACTTGATCGTGACTGCACCGCAACTTGATCCGCGTCAGGAAATTTCGTGAATTAGCCATTACAGCAAATTTACACAACCCATAAAAATTAATAAGTTGATAGTTGCGGCAACAGAAACTAACTTAGTCATCGATTGCAGCAATTTAAAATTGTTGTCTATCACTGGAACTCGCAAATCGAGTTGCTATGTAAACAGCAAGTTGCCAGTTGCTGCAATAGTGGCTACTATGTAAAGCGCCTTACGTTTTTGTATAATAAATTGACCAATAATTAATTCCTATTTATTCACAGCAAAAAAACCAAAGACACCCAATGTAGTAAAACAAATGATTGGTTACGGACCTCCTGGAATAGACATAACATCCATTGGTTTTAAGGTTAAAGAAATAAAAAAAGAAATAAAAGTTGATAACAATATGAAAATTGAAGACCACACAACAGGTGAAGAAAAAGCAATTGAAGACCACATAACAGGTAAAGTAAAAGCACATGATCCTCTAGCGTTTAATCAGGATATGTATTGTAAAGAAGATTCAGAGGTAAACATTGAAATTACTAATATAGATAGTTTGAAAACCAAATTTACTGATACAACAAATAATATTATTAATAAACAAAATGTTTGTAGACTAAATGACACTCTAAAACGTCGATATGAGTTTTTCAAAGCAAAAAAAGTAGAGATGGATTGTAAATCGTCAACTTTTGCAGCTAAGCAAAATGATTTTTCTAGTACTGAAAGCATAACTAGCTTAGTTTCTAAAATAGATCTTAATAATCCTCCTAAAAATGATATTATGGATGCTAAGGAAGATCTAAAGCCGATAAATGATTTAGAAAACAACGTGAATCCTTTTAAAAATGTTGATGGAAGCCAATCTGTCTTTGTTGATAGATTAGTCAGTCCTACTCTCTTAGTTCATACTAAGAAAGGGAATCGAATACAACCTTGTTGCAACATGAGCGATATTCCTTTTGGTACAGATATTCATATAGTTCTACGTAATATGTCGGTTAATTTCCCTATGAGAGTCCAAACAGTGTCTTGGAAGACAATTTTGAGAGGCCATAGTATGTTTATAATCAGTCCATATGGAAGTGGTAAAACTTTTGGATATTTACCGGCCGTGTGCCGTTTAGTTAGTGATTATAAAGAAATTTCAGAATCTGGATTAAGTTGTATAATCCTATGTGCTACCTCTTCATCTGTATCTCATGTTGAGAATTTAAGTAAAATGTTTTTACATAAAGCTAAAATTTTGGCTTGCTATGTAGGTATGGATGATCTGCATATAACTACTTCACTTCTAAATGGTTGTAATCTTTTAATTTGTACCCCTACAATGTTTGTCCGTTTACTTCAAGGGGAGTTCGGTGTGGATTTTCGCCATCTAGCCACATTCGTTATAGATGACTGTGAAAGACTTGCAGAAGTGTATTCTGATGAATTGAAATATAGTCTTAAAAAAGTCAAAGAGGCTGTCAAGAGTCGGGTTAATAAAGAATTTAAAGTACAATATATAGTAGCTTCAAGAATTTGGTCTGATTTTATGACGCCTTTAGCTAAAATGGTGCCAGATTCTGTGATTTGTATTGGCGCTTTCCAAGAATGTGTATTGTACTCTGAAGCAAAAACTTCTGTAAAATTTGTTAAGAATGAAAACAAAATTGACTCTGTTTTGCAGTTTTTAAAGAATATTGACCGTTCTAAAAAAACTGTAATAGCATGTAGGACGGATGATGAAGTTCGGGATGTAGAAAAGGTGTTGACTAAACATGGATATGTTATTTTCTCTTGCGACAGCACAATGACTATTTTCGAAGTACACAAATTAGCTTTAGTTCTTAGAGATTACCAAGAACCAATAACCGGTCCTATTCTTGTGTGCTGTGACAGTAATTTGACACATTTGAATGTTACCGACGCTTCTTACCTAATCCACTATTCATTGCCAAATCTGTTTTCGATGTTCTGCAAAAGATTTGCAGTATTGATAGATAATTATAGATCTGTATTTGAAAGTGAAGAGAATGAAGTAAATATTAATATATTACTTGAAAATTGTAATGTAGAACAATTGCCTAAGATACTTAACTTTATTAAACGTTGCACTGATTCTGTTCCTGAAATCTTAGATGATATAGCTAGTAAAGTGTTAGTTGAAAAAGACTTAATCAAAGCTGAAACATACGTTCCGTTATGTAATAGTCTTTTAACTTTAGGTGAATGTCCAGATTTTTGGAACTGTAAAGAGAGACACACGATTTTCAAAAAATACGATGAACCTAAATCATGGCTACCGAAAGACGGAGTTGTTACATTTAAAATAATACACTACCATTCTGCTGTCAGCTATTCTGCTTTAATACAAAGTAATTCCGTCAATAATAAAACTGTTGTATATCCAAATAAGAACAATCTCTTACTTATTCGAATGGCCTCGTATTATGGTAAAGAAGAAAATAGAAAACTCCATGGTATTCCAAAAGTAGGCGACGTCTGCGCTGTCACTTTGAAACAAAATGTTTTGGCTCGTTGTCAAGTTATGAACATTTTATCCTACACACAAAGAGGTCAACCGCATGTAGTATTAATTAACCTTATTGATGAAGACAGATATGAAAAAGCAAGAGATACTTGCCTTTATTATTTACCTGATGAGCTTAAGAATTTAGAAATGCATGTTGCTAGGGTAGTTCTAACTAATATTATGCCTCGCGATAAAGATATTAGTCATTCAGATTTAGTAACCCGTCATTTGAAAAAGATTACAGATCAATCCAATGATATTTACATGAGGGGTAAAATAGCACTTGTAATTGGTGGCATTATATTTGTGGATACATTAGAAGCGTGCCGTGACCTAGCTTCAATGAGTGATAGGATAATTATAACTAACTTTTGCCAAGAACTCTTAGATGGTCACGGTATACATAATCCTGAACATATCAAAGTATTACAGAAAATGTGTACAGATATTTACAAGGTAGATATGGATAGTAATGACGAACAAAATAAAGACGAAACTGCTGTAATTCCTTACAAAATTAAGACTAAACCAAAAATAAGATGGTCACATCTAGATTCCAACGATTTTTCTTCAGTATTTTTTCTCTCGGCTGAAAATCCTGAAAAACTTTTTATTAGGCTTACTAAATTTAAAGATTTAATAGATAGCTTACTAAAGGATATCAAAAAACAGGTTGAGGATGTTTCGAAACCTCTTGATGATTTCAAAGTAGGCGACATAGTTATAGCTGAGTTTCCAGACGACGCCATCTATGAAAGAGCGAGAATAGAAGATATTTATAACGAAAATAAGGTCAAATGTTTCTTTGTTGACCAAGGTGACTGGCGAGATGTAGTTGTGAATAAACTATTTCCTATAACTGATAAATTAATCAGCCAATTACCTTTTCAATCGATTGAATGCCGTCTTATTGGTATACAACCCGTCGGAAAGAATTGGACAGATTTTGAAACGAACTGGCTTGCAGATAGCTGTTTAGATGAAAAAGGTGACTTAAAATATCTTTTCGCTAAATATTTTACTAAAGATAAAGCAGAATCTACTGACGGTTATAAATATGGAATTGTTTTATTAGATACATATAAAGATGACGTTGTAATAAATAAATTGATCATAGAAAACAATATGGCTGTAGAAAATGATGAAATTCAGTATCTAAATGATATTAATTTGAAAAGCAACAGCTCTAAAAGGTCTGATACCGACGATTGGTCCGAACTGTCGGAGCCGGTTTTCGATAATTTGGATACTCAATCTGATGTTCCTCCTGTGGCTAGTAGCTCTATTGGAAAACCAATACGGTCTGTAGGTTTAGTGGGTAGTGAATCTGAGGAGGAAACTTCTTGGGATTTTAATAAACCAGAAAATTTTGTAGAGCTATTAAAGAGTAATAATTTTAACCAAAAACCGGTTATTACAGAAATAGTTAATACAAACAATAATACTATTGAAACGTCAAACATAGCTAAAGAAACGGTTGTTAGACAAGATTTTTGCAAGCCTAAATTAGTATGGCGTCAGGATAAAAAAAGTGTTGTAATCAAAATACAATTGATTATTGAAACAAATTACGAAATAGCTATCAAAGATAGAAGTATTGAGTTTAGTGCAACTGTTAATGACACTAATTATGCTTTTGAAACCACTTTATACGGTGTTGTGGATGTCAAACAAAGCTTTCATTGTAATAAGGGACTATACATACAAGTGACTTTGAAGAAAATACTACCTTTCATATGGTCAACCTTGACAAATGATCCAGGGGTTGCAAAATGGATTGTTTATGACATTGATAATATAGATGTAACGTCAGATCGTGGTGATGAGAAACATGATGATTGTCCTAAGATGACTGTTAACGTGAATGATAGTGATACAGATGACGATGATTTTATTGATGATTCACATATGTAAGTCAAACAAATGTGCATTAGTTTAAGGGTTGATGAATGTATAGTGGACGGGGGAAGATCTTTGATGAACAAATACAGACTCAATTTATATAATGTTGGAGTGTTTATTAATATCTTAGCTAGCCCTACGTCACATATGGCTTTATACTTATTTAACATATTTGTTCATCAAAAATCTCATACCTCTAAGTAATCTTAGTATTATAGTATTGTTTGTAATAGATTAAGTTACGATGGGGCTGCCATATTACTTTGTAATAAAAAATTGGTTGCCTGTAAAGTCGGTATACGGGCGAAAGTTTTACGTGACAACGACTTTGAGTGGTAAAATAATTTTAATGTGAATATTCATTCGTATAGTAGGAAGAAGGCGCGTGCCTTTCACTTTTTATGTCTGTCTCTCTCGCTCTTAGGCGGGCTAACCATGCCCGAGTGGAAGGGACGCGTGCCTCTCACTCGCTCTCATTGTGAGCGCATAACGTGAGCGGAGCGTAACGCAGTTTCTTGAAGTGTCACCCGGCAAACCAATTTATAAGACGTTGTCACGTCAAAAAAATGTATAGTGGACGAAAGTCTGCGCTTTTTTACAAACATCAAAAATATGCTATCGATATTGATGTTTATATATTAGTCACGTCGTACCTGTGAGCGCGCGTTATAGTTAGTTAATTAGGTTAGTTTATCGGTTTCCCGTAAGAATAAGAACTATTTTAGAATAGGTATCACAGTATTAGATGTTATAAAAGGTTAAAAGTCCTTCTGCTTCTTTCGGCATTCAAAACATTTATGAGTGAAATTTTACATTATTTACTTGAATACAAATTACTTTTTAACATACAAACGACTAAAAGGCCTTATAACATCATTCAAAAAATCTGTCTAACAATAAGTCGGTTAACCGTTTTTTAAATATTCTTAGTGGTTGATCTTTAATGTTTTTTGGTAGCTTATTGAATATAATCGGTACCGTAGTAAGGTAAAAAAGAAGTAAGTAAGTAGTTTTTTTAACAGTGCAGTGTTATAGCCGCCTGCGCATAATAATTTTTGATATTGAGATCACATAGTTTGACTTCTTTAGTGTCACATTTAATGAAATAAGTGTTCGTTTTTTACAAAAATAGCCATTTCCAGAATATACAAACATGGAAAAGTTAGTAATTAATGTAATTTAAATATAGGTAAATCGCTGTCTGTAAACCTGCAAGTTAAAAATTGATCCTATGCATCGATTTTGAGCTTTGAAAATGCTCTCTCTTTCGCTGCTATTACCACAAAATGTGATGCCAAATCTCAAAGTTGATCATATGTATTTAACTTCTAGTTCACTAAGAAATCGACTATACGCCTTGTCGTCAGAGCTATGCTCACATTCAGTGTGTATTAAGTTTTGTGTGAACGATATATTAAATTTGCAGTTGTGTTTTGTTAAACTTTTGTCAGAAACCTTTTTTAAATTATTGTTGTAGTAATTTGTTATAATAAGCATTAGTAGAAGGTGAACTTAACTATTAACTATGCTTCGCCTATTATGGAACTTATTAAACTTTATTTTGTTAATCTTTTCTACTTTAATGTGAATTTGTGATTATCTTTGAGCCTCAAGCAAGAGATTTGTTATAAGTTTTTTTTTAAGAGTTACTTAGTTGTATAGTATTTGTTTATATTTGTTCTAAGTTTGTATTGTTTTAAGTATTGTTAGGTACGTCCGCTGCATAAAGCTTCATTCACAATTATCAGCATATAGCGCGCCCAACACGTATCGTGGCAGACACTACCCAAACACGTGCTAGAAAAAGAAAACATTATTTTTGAAAGCTTTTTCTTTTAGAAATTTATATTTTGATATGTGTACTTAATAATAAAGATATTGCTAACGAAAGATGTTTACTATTGATACTAAGGGTACGGTTGCCCTCTGGTCGCCGTATAAACTGTGCGGTCACGTACCTTCACTGTTAATTTTACGGCGGGCGATTACATCGATCTTATTACGAATAGATCGTCTATAAAACTTGCTGATTTTATGTTGAATAAAAAAAAAATAGAACGATGAATGAAACTGTGAACGATATTAATGACAGGCCGGTGGCGTGGTCGGTAAGATACTTGCTTCTCACGCCGCAGGTCGTGGGTTCGATTCCCACCCGAGACAAACATTCGTTTAAATATGTCTGTTTGACTTGTGTCTGGGTGTAATTATCTATATTTAAGTATATATTTACAAAAGAAAAGTATTATAAGTAGTATATTACCAGTTATCTGGTTTCCATAGTACAAGCTCTGCTTAGTTTGGGATCTGATGACCGTGTGTGTTAATGTCCCACTGTATTATTATATTATTATGGTAAAGAACCACTAAAAAAAATGCGCGTTGTCTTCCTGTATACCATAATGAAGTGTAAATAAATAGGGAATATTATTTTGTCTGCTATCCTATGTGCTGGTAGTTGTGAACGAAGTACATATTAAGCGTGCATCCGCGCGACGGAGCACGCGAGCGTATTTGTTTCTCAACAAAATCCCGCGCTTTCGAAAGAAGGCTCGGCGACCGTGACGGGTCTCTCGCCTCTCACAGTGCGTCTTTTCCGCGTGTGCTCCGTAGATGCCCGTTCAACGCAGTGAACGGCCTAAAAGAGTCTGATTAGTATTAAGTTAATATTCCGTATACAGGGTGCTCGGTCGGTTTCTATATTCATTCTGTCTGGATTTGGTTAACGAATATAAAAACGCATTTTTCTCGTTCAAGGTTCGACTAAACAGGATCCCGATTCCCGCGTTTTAGACTTGTAACTTTAATAGACACTAATGCGGAAACATAAACTAATAAATAATATGTAAATGACATTACTTTCCAATCGACATTCGCCATTTTTTTCGACATTTGTCTATTAGAGATGAATGGCAAAAGCGCGAGAATTAAGGCCCTAATTACTTTAGCATGTAGTGTAGAAACTCTCATGTTCCTGGAAATAGTCAACGCTGCGTTTGTCTAACTATAGGCCGACTCGAACTCGCGTATTGTCATCTGAGGTACGAAGTCATAAAACATTAATTAAATCTCATAGAGAACTATTGAACCACAGATAAAAGTAATGTAAGACTATTTGGCACTAATATCCATATAGCTCGAATCATCATCACTGTCTGTGCAGCTTGAGGAGTCAGAATCTTGGCGATAGGCGATACGCGATACGCGAGTTAAACGGTCGGCCTGTGGTAACCTAACCGCCCGTGTCATATATGCGACATATTTGTCCCACAAGGGCCAGTGTCGCATTTATGTGACAATAAACACGCTTAGTAAGTTTAGGTTAAGTTTATTGTGAAAACTAAGTTTTCGATGCTATGCTGTGAGTAAATACTCTTTTTTGAACTCAGCGTGTTATGTTAAATTTGAGTCATTTGTTGTAAGAAGTTGATTACTTGTGGTTATGTAATAAAATATGAATAAAATATAAGATCAAGGCTGCTGACATGTACAATGACATATTTTAATAGTTGACCACTTTGTAGCCTACAAACATTGGTAGAATAATACAAAACGCACGAATTTAAACTGACAACAGTCGCAATAACGTATAGTATAAAAATCAATGCCACTAACTCAATAACGGGCTTACCTATTCAAACCAAATGTTTAGGCACTGTTCGGACTATTTACTAGATGGTTTATGTAAGTTTGCACAAAATCGGTTGAGCGGTTCTTTATTTATCACATTTTTTGTAAATTGTTGAGTGGGCTGAAGCTATCCGGGCGAAGCTGGGGCGGGCCGCTAGTAACGTATAATATTAACAAAATTAATATGACGTTGAGTGGCTCAACAATTAAAATATGTTATGGTACTATCATAGTAGATAAGCCAGACGGTAGCCTATTAATTTTGGTAGGGTCATACATTTTGACGTCACCTCGTCTTTGAAATATAGGTAACATGTTTGTGTGAATTGTTTCATTATCACTGTTCAGTATCAGTGAAGGAAAATCGCAAGGAATCAGCAGTTTTAACTTGCTATTCAAGGACATGTCCATTATTCAACTCCTGTTGTCTTTCTGATTAAATTCATGCATAGACATTTTTAGGTATCCCGGGACTGGTCCAGGTTCATATCCTGAGTCTCTTCATGGCGTCGCTGTTGATTCTGGCTTACAGGAGTAGCAGGAGCGGGATTGCTGTGGTGGGTTATCTTATCTTATCTTATAAATGGGGCTGGTAAACCCAGAGCACTTCGACCCAGCTGGAACTTTTGTGCTTCTCCTTGATACTATGAAGCCTCAGGTGTTCTCCCTCCGCACAGCTCTTCGACGACAGGGGATCAGGAGTAGGGTGGTCCATTTCTAATGCATTCATGCGTTTTCGCGACAGCAAATCGCATTCGCACAGTACATGCTCCATGGTTTCTTCAGCGTCTCCACAAGCTAGGCAAGTGGAACTTTCTGCTAGCCCTATTTTAAACAGGTGTTTCTGCAGCCCAAAGTGCCCAGTTAGTGCCCCTACTACCAGTCTTATTTTAGTCCTGGACAAGCCCCTCAGTCTCTGAGGGTACCTCAGGGGCCAATCGTTGGTGGTGGGTTAACTCCCATTAAAAATGTGAATGTGGATTAAGATCTCAACTCTCAGCTCTTAAGATAGTTTATATAATACCCGTGTCCAGCTGTGGGACATTTAAGGGTTACTACATTATTGCGTAGGTTAGTCGTTTTAATTTGTATAACCCTACCAAAATTGATAGGTAATTAAATGGCTCAACAATAAAGTAATCCGATAGTACGCTAGCTATTATTTTAAGTACTTCTACAGTTAACTGTTATAATTTGAAGCTGCCATATTGTATTAGATTAAGTATTAAATCGGTTTTGATTACGCAATAAATAAAAACTTTTTTAAAATTTTGTTTTCGTATTTTTTTTTCGAATCCTGGAAATGCCCACACATTTTTGTTTGAATTGTTTCATCACCAATGTTCAATATCGGTGAAGGAAAACATCGTGAGGAAACCGGCATGTCTAAGAACTAATCATTCGAGGACATGTGACATCCACCAATCCGCATTTGGCCAGCGTGTGTGTATTAAGGCCTAAACTCTCTCAACTCATAAGATAGTTGAGAGAAGACCCGTGCCCAGCAGTGGGACACTAAAAAGGGTTGAAGTGACAGTATGTAAGATGACCGAAAAAATGGACATCCTCTTTTTATTACTCTAATATCTGGATGACCGAGCTTTGCACGGTTTTTTTTTTATATGAGATTTTCTAAAAATGATTCCTAGCTAGATCGATTTATCGCCCCCGAAACCCCCTACATACTAAATTTTATGAAAATCGTTGGAGCCGATTACGAGATTCCAATTATATATATACAAGAATTGCTCATTTAAAGATATAAGATTTGATAGATTATGTGAATTCCCGAAGTTCGAATAGCCCCGTATAAAAATTCCCATCCAATTTTAAAAATTTAACAACTTAAACATTTTTTTTTTAATTTAAATTTTTATAGTACGCTACGGCATTGATGTTATGGTCCCACACGTAATAGGGGGCGAGTATGCCGTACTGAGCTGCAACTTAGATTATCTAAATATATATTAGCAAAGTCAGCTGCGACCTCGGTAGTTGAGCGGTGTATGCCGTCCGATTGGGCTAAACTGTGCCCGGAAGGTCGCGGGTTCGATTCTTGACCCGGACAATATTTGTGTAATAACAAAAAATTATTTCGGTGCCTGGTTGGTTAAGGGACTATCCTCCGTGCTTCGGAGAGCACGTTAAGCTGTCGGTCCCGGTTGTCATTTAACACATCTATGGCAATCGTTAAATGTAGTCAGAATCCAATATAATCTGACACCTGGTCTAACCAACTCGGCTACTGGTTCCTTACGCGTTTCGAGGTCTGATGGTAGTCGCTCGTATAATTCTGGTAGCTAGTCGCATCAGGTTGGACTGGGAGCCGACCCCAATAGAGACGGGAAAAAGGCAAGGGGAATGATGATGATTAGAAAAGACAGCTAGACCCAGGAATCGAGCCCAGAACTTCGCGGTTATTAAGTGAACACGCTTACCGTTGGACCACCGAGGTAGTTACAGGTATAGGTAGTTAAGTTAGTAATTTTAATTAGTTTATTTTACACATTGCAATAACTATAATAGAATTTTCATTAGAAAAACTAGAACCACGTTTTTTAGTTTGAGAATATTATTATTAAACAAGTTTTCGTCATTTTTAGGGTTCCGTAACAAGGGTTCTACCCTAATACTTTGCCTACGCGCTGGCCGTCTGTCAACACAAAAAATATTATCAGAATATTAGAAAGTTATAGGTATAATATTTAACAAACAAAAGTTAGGTAGCAAAGAGAACAGACGCTTTAATGTGAATTCCCAAAATCACTTGAGATTCTACGCACACACAGTATCTCTTTGTTAACGTGGCCGCATCATTTGACGCTTGCTTGACTCTTTTAAGATAGTTGAGAGAAGACCCGTACCCTATTGTGAGACATAAAGGGTTGTTACCTACTTTACTTTTTACCTTTATATGATGTGACCTTTTAACCGCTTGTGTCGCATATATGCGACAAAAAATATACATGTCTTATTGTTCCGTTTTCATCCATTGCACCTACCTATTCATTTAATTTCAGCCCTTTTTAGTGTTCCACAATTGGGCACGGGTCTTCTCTCAACTATCATACAAGTTGAGAGTTTGGGCCTTAATCCACACACGCTGGTGGGTGCCAAGTGCGGGTTGGTGGATATCACATGTCCACGAATGATTAGTTCTTAGAAGCGCCGGTTTCCTTGCGATGTTTTCCTTCATCGATATTGAGCAGTGGCCATGAATCGATGCACACATAGAAGTGCGGGCACGACTGGGAATCGAACCCGCGACCTTATATTTCAAAGGCGAGGCTTGTACAGCTGCGCTACCGCTGTTCATAATTTATTTTGTCAATTCGTAAAATTTTGGAGTCAAGCGTCACAGTAGCATCAGGGGATTTTAAAAGGTTATGCCTAGGTATAGTCATCAAATACCAAAATCATACGATTCACATTCGTCCGTGGGTGTACACCTTCAATTGAATCCCCACACGTGACAAAAACTGGTGGTAGGTAGGTTTCGACCTTTGTCGGTGACGGTATTGAAGAGATATTATTTTCCTAAGTAAGAACTTTTTTGCTCCGGCTTCCCTTATTTAAACTTGCACCCTTAGCCACTGGTAGGTTCTCATCTTTGGGGGCTGAGTCACCTTCGTCCGTGGGTGTACACCTTTAATTGAATCCCTACACTTGGTCCCCGGGTGGTGCAAATCAGGTGACAATCAACTGGTGGTAGGCTTTGGCCGTGGTTGGTGACCATCCACCAGACAAAGCCACACCGCCAAGCGGCCTTGCCGTGTTCCGGTGCGATGTTTGGTGATAATTGGGTGGGAATTGTTCTCCTTTAAGGTTTCTAACCATATGGACGCTCATTCCACTGCCACCTTACCGAAAATCATTCGTAATCACTAGTGAATCGGTATACTGGACTGGCGCGTTCCATCGTAGACATATATCATTGTATTTTCTTAGATTTACGCGAATATCACACATGGAAATAAAACTACTTTTTACTTTTTTTTCGCGGTTTTTTTTTTATTTTGTTTTTTTTTCCACTCGTGAACATGAAGTCTGAAAAGACTTTGAAACGTCGGGATCTAAAACCTAAAATAAACCGCGATAAAATCCGTTAAAAAGTAGTTTTATTTCAATACATATATCATTGCTTAACATCAGACATGTTTTCAAACGCCAGCCTATCTCAATAAAAAAAGGAACCATTTTAAAGTAAGACCGATTCACACTTGTTCCGTTTTTTTTTTACTTTATCACAGCTACATTAATTCTAAAAAATTAAAATGCTGCTTTAATTGATATCACTCGGGCTAAAGTTTATGTTAGTGACATAAGAATTTTAAGTAAAGTTAATTATTTCTTGAAATAAGTTTAGATTGGTGTTGTGTTTTCTACGGAGAGTTGATTTTCTTATTTACAAGGTCTGCTTACGTAAGTAATATTAGTTAATTATCTATTTTATTTATTACCTAACCGTCTTTATTACCGCTGTTACATTTTATTTATTTGCTTTTCACGCCGGTAGATCGTGGATTCGATTCCCATGACAGATGTTTATGTGCATGGATATGTCTGTTTCTGGGTGTATTTTTTTTATTCTAATCGCACACACCACAGACCTTTCGTCCGTGCCGTTTTTAAACGTCTTTTAATATCCTTATTTTATATTAATAATAATTACAATGCAAGAGGGCTCCCTGATGTTGATGGGAGCCTATGGTCCGTTATAATTGTCTGGGTGTATTTTGTATGCCTAATTACCTACCCAAGTAAATTAATTATTCTCAAAAATACGCGTACCTACTCTATCATAATATTACTATACAGTTCTGTACGGGTAGGTATGTCACCTAACTCCTAGACGGCTGGACCGATTTGTAAGTAATTTTGTATATGAGTCAATGGGTTCCTGGATCGTTTAAAAAGATAATAAGAAATGACAATTATAATGTCGCGTCGGCATGCCACCAGATTTGTCAAAAGTAAGTCGTTATAACGTTTGTCAGATCAGCTAGTAGGTACATACATAATCAGATAACTAAGTTCAATAGCTTGTAAGCTCTGCTTGGTTTCCATAGTCAAGCTCTGCTTAGTTTGGGATCATGGCCGTATGTCCTAGAATATTATTATTATTATTAAAACTATGTTATTACAAGTACTTATTTTTATTTACTTTTCAGAATGTATGTGGCTCTGTTCTTGATATTTATTGTCAATTTGTTAGTTTTTGGCTTAGAAAACCATCAGTATCATTGCCCACAAGATATCAGCATACATTACTTGATTCCTTACGAGAATGATTGCACAAAGTTCTACCAATGCAGCAATGGAGAGAAAATAGAAATGATGTGTGGGGAAGGCTTGTTATTTGATTTCGATTTGCAGGTTAGTTTCTGATCCTACTTTCACTTAATTTTTTTTTGTGTTTCACTGCTGTGTAAACAACTCCTAAGAAAGTTGAGAGAGTTTAAGCCTTAATCCACACAAGCTGTACAAGTGCTAGTTGGTAGAGGTCCCATGTCCTGGAATGATTAGTTCTTAGACATGCCGATTTACTCACGATGCTTTCACCGATATTGAACCTGATCCGAATCTGGCCTGGCACGATCAATTCAATTCAATTCTATACTTTATTGCGTTCCACAATGTTAATTAAATAAGGTGTTCAGTATAACAATTATAGTATCAATTGTGGACCCTGTCGGGCACAGCAATATGTAGGAGAGAGGAGGAAGGTCGCATAAAATAATAATAATAATAATAATAAGTTCTGTAGTTAATTTCCTTTCCTTTTATTATTATTTCCTTATTTCCTTCCTGGCCTACCATAACACGGGCCTTGAGACTCCGGGATAACAAGGATCGAACTATCAATCAACAAGATGGAAGCTTAATTATATTTTTATTTCAGATATGTAACTGGCCTGACAAAACAAAATGTGAATCTCAAAATATTACAACAGAATTAATTTCTTCCACCAAACCGAACGAGAGCCAAAATGACACCAATGCAACATTTCCCGATTCAGAAACTCCTACACTTATATTGCCAGCGTATTTGGAACATATTTTAAAGGAACAATGGAAGAAATCCCAAGAAAATGTTCATAAAAATAAAAATGTAATCAACCAGAATATAGAATATGTAACAAATCATGAAAATACGCAAAATGTAGACAAATCAATAGAAGATAACCCTATAAAAACTATTGATCATGAGTTTACTATACCACAATACACAAATATTGGAACAGATTACTTGGACAATGAGAGCCCAATAGACAATTATAACAATGATGACTATTACGAATACAATATCGACCTTGATGAACTACCAATAGGGTACATCACAGAAAACCCTGAATTTAATGTAAAATCTAATGAAATAGACGCAAACACAGAAATTTTACATATACCAGAATTAAAAAGACATTTTAAACTGAAAAAAATAGAGGATTCACAAAAAATACCATCTGTGATAGATTTGAGACCTATAAAAGTAACTACCGAAGAAAATATTCCGAAATATGCAAAAAATGTAGATTATACATCGAATATAGCCGAAATACCAAAATTATTTAAAGAAACTGAAACACAAGACGACATTAAAACTAATGAAAACTTAAAAACTACGAAATATGCTTATAATAACGAATTTATTAAAGTACCATTAAATTCAAATGAGGTAAACTCAACTTTCACTAAAAATAATGGGCTAAAAATAACTGAGAATGCACCAATAAAAAAATCTACTACAGTTCAACACATACTAGTTATAAAACCAACAGCGATTGAACGCACGTCACTTCTAAAAGTTGCTACAACTGAAATAATATCGTCTAAATGGTTTACCACATTTCTCACACCTATTATACAGTCAAACATCTTTAAAGAAGCAACTATACAACCTAAAACTATTGATTATACTCAAATAATACAACCGAGTACTACAAAATATACTTTAGCCATAAAAGCCAGTACGACTGAGTATAATCCAAAAATACAAGCTAGTACAGTAAAATATATTGAGCTGGAAGAACCTATTACATCTTATTATACTCAGATTATACAACCGAGTATGTCCGAGTACGGTTTTAGTATTGCAAAGACAAACACGGCTGATTTCACTTCAAATTTTAAATTAGATACGAATGAACATATTTCTACTACACAAAGTAGCTTCACTGCGTATTTTCCAGCTGAACATTTTAAAACATCTGGGTTTGCGTCAAAACCAATTACAACAGAACATTCTTCTACTGTACAAGGTGATAAAACGAAATATTCCCAACCTAAACAATATATTACTGAGTATTATCGAATCATACAACCGAGTACAACTGAGTGCATAGATGAATTTCCTTCAACAGATCATACTGCGACGGTTCAATTAGATACAATTGAATTTGTACCAACGATAAAACTTCAAAGTACTGAGTATCGTCCCAATTTACTTGCTGTTACCACCAAAGATACAGCAAGCATAAAAGCGAGTAAAACAGAGTACATTCAAATAAAAGAAGGTGGTACAGCGGGATCTATACTCAACGTGAAGTCAAGTACAGTTGAGTTTATTCCCCAAATAAAACATGTTACAACAGAAATTGTTCCGATTATACGGGCTAATATATCTAATTACACACCTATTATACAGCCAAATATCTTAGAAAACTTATCTATCTTAAAGTTATCAACAGGTGAATATACTTCGCAGATAAAACATATTACTACGAATGAGTATAGTCCCACTAAACTATTCAATGCGGCTGAATTAACATCAAATATACAACGAAGTACAACAGTTGATTATACTTCAACTAAACAGAGTACATCTGAATATAAACCTATTATAAAACCGAGTGCAATTAATTACACAAATTTGACAACTGAATACTCACCTACTATAAAAACAACTTCAGTTGACAATACACCAAATCTAAAACCTGTTACAACTGAATACAGTACACAAAAACCGGAAATTACTGAATATAATCTAAGTTTACTAGCTAAAACGTTTGAAAATAATCCCAATGTACTAGCTATGCCAAATGAAGACGCACCAATTACAAGTATAAGAACAACCGAATTTCCTATGTTAAAATCCTATAAACCTACTATAAAAACGACTATAACGACCTACACTCCAAGCCTAACACTATATACGAATGAACACAGGATTAAACACTCGAAAACGACAAGTATAACTACTGTTCAAGCGAGTACAACTGAATACGCTTCTATAGTAAAGCAAACACAAGAATATACGCGAATACAATTTCCATCCGATGATTTAATACTGCCTAGTACTACTGATTGCGTTACAAACATACATCATACTGCTGAAAACACTGCAAAACTATCTTTAGCTACTGAAAATCTTAAAACGAATGCAATAAAAACAGAAAGTGGAGTTATACTACCAAAAAATACTCAAAATACAACAATAACAATACCTACAAATACTAAACATAATATAATGCCCTCAAGTGCTGAACAGATTTATTTGAAAAATACGATAGAATCTCCACCCATTAAAGTAGCAAATACTTCTATACAACCAAAAACAACCAATCACAAAATGAATCCACATTTAGCTACAACTGATAAACAAAACGAATCTACAAATAATACAGAGCTAAGTATAATTAGAAGTATCTTAAAAGATTCTATCCTACAACCCAGTACAATACATACTATACCCACAGAAAATTATGAAAATTCAGGAACATTAGAGTATTTCCTAAATTTAAATGACAATAATGATAAAAACAGAAATAATGATAAAAGAAATGACGAAAATCATAATAATGATTCTGTTAAGATAACTATAGCTAAAGATAAAGATATAATTTCAACTAATTATACAAAAATAGAACACAACATATATAGTGAAACTGAACACAAAAATAAAGACCCCATAGTTACTGCAATAAATAATACTAAATTATCAACTAGCGAAATCCAGACTACGACAGAGGACACTAAAATTTATTTTCCTACTCAAAAACCGGTTAAATCTCGTAAGAATATTAATAAAACCAGTAAAATTACCAATTCTGACCAAATACCCAATATTCAACCTCGCTTTTTTGTGATAAACAATACATCAAATATTGATTCAAGTAAAAATACAGAACAAACCAGTTTTACTACACATTCAATAGATAAAAAAGTTGATTTAATTGAAGATTCAATAGTTGCTGTCATTAAAAATCATCCTAATGCACAAAACGGCACAACTGACCATGAAAATGAAAAAATAACCACAAATCCACAAAACAGTCAACATATAGGCAAATCTCAATCCATAGATCAAAGAATCGGATTAACTTATCATGAAAATCAAGACATTAACAAAGATAAACAAGATCAACATCAAGAAATAATCAAAAATCATAATTTAAACAATAATAGCAGTACCATTGAACAAATGAAACAAGAAAATCATACAAACCACAATATAAATGCAAATATTAGCATAACTGAACATCAGAGTAAAGAAAATAGTAATTTCTTTATAGATAAGGAATTAATTTTAAATGACCAAACAGAAAGTACAGAAACAGTTAAAAATGAAGTTAATAGTAGTCATATGATGAGTTCAGACTGTGTCAAAGCGATAGATCCACCAGAAACTATACTAAATGCGGTGTTCAATGGAATAAATCGTAATATTTTGGAATGGATTTGGTCATTGCCATAAAAAATCAACCAAAACAACTCGAATTTTATTTACCATAATTTTACGTTAGTTACCTACTTAAGTACTTGATTCTAAATTTGCTTCAGGGTCAAAGACTATCAGGCATTCTGAGGGCGTTAAGTTTCTTACAAAACAAAACGTGCATGCCTGTTTTATCTGAAGGTGTGGGCAGAGGTATTGAGCTGCAGTACGGGCCATGCCTTAAAAATATATGGTCGCGGGTTCAATTCCCATTCGCGCCCACACATCTTTGTGTGAATTGTTACATCGCCGCTGCTCAATATTGGTGAAAGAAAAAATCTGGAGGACACCGACATTGTCGAAAACTAATCATTCGAGGACATGTGACATCCACCAACCCGCACTTGGCCAGCGTGTGTCTTCTCTCAACTCGTAAGATAGTTGAGAGAAGAACCGTGCCCAAGAGTAGGACACTAAAAAGGGTTGAACCACTGCCACACTGAAGGGTCTGCCCACCCCGGCAGAGGTAAATATCACTCATATTTTACCGGCTATGTTTGTGTCCCTTAAAAAAGGGGGGTAAACCTAATTAACGTATGATGTGCATAGTTCGAAAGAATACCAACTTCGAGCTTCGAAAGAATATTTTTCTAAGTAAGTATGCTAGAAACGTCATTTTTGTATTTGAATATATTTTTAAGCTGTATTCAGGGAGACGTGAGATAAACAGTACACAATTATGTACTATGAAAGACCACAGATAATGCGAGCATTTTGCATTAAAATATGTCGTTTTGTCACTTCACTTCACTTTTTTAAAAAAAAATTTGGCGTCCACCGTCTTTGACAGTGATTCTGCCAACGTCAAGTTGAAAGAGACAGTGCAAAAAGAAAAAAGTTGTACGGTGTGGGCCAAGTCGTTTTGTCATCGTACGGGATATATCCGCCATTTTTAATTTCGATGTAACTTGTATGAGAAACGTCATTTTCTGAATCAATCACATTATTTCTTGCTTCACAGCTAAATTGTTGAAATTATCGATTTTCCGACATTTGATAAATACGCAGTTAATTAATTTGCTCTACTGAAGTGTACATAGATTGTAGGTACTTATGACTTACTGCGCAAAAGATACCTGTATTACACACAATGTTTTTGCATTGCAATAATAATAAAACTACTAAATATATATATCTGTCTAATTAAGACTGTACGAAACGCGAATTTATTTGTCTGGGAGCTGAGCACAAAAAATAAATGAATTATAACGCTGGGAGGTATCTCAGTTTTTTTGTTTTTGCCTCTAACTCTATTTATTAATTTTGTCTCTAACTAAAATAGGTATGTACTTACAATATTTAAGTACATTCCGCCAGGATTTCGCGAAAAATCGTATTTTAATTAGTCCGTTATGGTAATGAGTAAACGCCGCGCTGGCAGACAGGGAATGGACAGGAGTAGCCAGTGCAGAACAACTATTCCGCTGTGCACAGGAAAAGAAGAGTTTTCAAGAGCTGATAGCCAACCTCCAGTAGTGGAGAGGCACTAGAAGAAGAAGAAGAAATAAAAAAAATTGAGATTATTTTTGTTTATTGTTTGATTTTTTTTTGCTTTATCATTAAAATTAAACAATATTATAATAGGACGCATTAAAGTTATGGAGTGGGGTGCGCTACGTCATACAGGCGTATAAAATTTGCCTAGGTGTGACGTCATTCGAGATCTTGGACGCGTCGCCGAAATGTTATGGTCACACAAAAAAAATGAATAATAGGTACGTGTCGAATACTTTAAACTGACGGAAAAACGAAAATTGTATCCATCCCTATTTCATAACACCATGTTTTCTTGGAAAATTTCCAACAACCCTTTCTATGGTAGGACCCATCCTTATCGTAATTTACCTTCCTGCCAAATTTCACCTTTCTAGGACAAATAGTTTCTGTGTGAGATTGTTTGAGGTACACGAAAATAACTACTGGACGAAACTGCATAAAAATTGGCACTTATACTCTAATGGATGCCAGTTTCATCATATTATTACCCGAAGGTGTAGGCAGAGGTGAATAGACTTGTTTTGAAGTTACGAGTGAATCGGTATTTACTGGGTAAGCGCGTTCCATCGTAGACTGCATCATTGCTTCACATGAGGCAATTTGTGGTCAAGCGCAAGTCTATTACCGGATTAAAGAAAAAGAATGTCATCCCCGGCTATGTTTAGGTCCCATACGTTAGGTAAGCGCGTTCCATCGTAGACTGCATCATTGCTTCACATGAGGCAAGTTGTGCTCAAGCGCAAGCCTATTACAGGATTAAAGAAAAAGAATGTCATCCCCGGCTATGTTTAGGTCCCATACGTTAGGTAAGCGCGTTCCATCGTAGACTGCATCATTGCTTCACATCAGGCAAGTTGTTGTCAAGTGCAAGCCTATTACAGGATTAAAGAAAAAGAATGTCACCCCCGGCTATGTTTAGGTCCCATACGTTATAGGGGGCGAGTCTGTTGCTGTTCATCGGGCACAATTCCAAACCTCGAGCTGCAACTAAGATTCTCTAAGTTCGCTTAGTGACCTCGCTGTCACTAAGCGACACGAGTAGCGAGCGCGAAGGTGGTTCTCGAAAGTCGATTCGACAGCGTTACTTTAGCGAGAGGTAGGTAATACTAGCAATTAAACTACCCTTGTCCGAGCCATAAATTAATCTAACAAATCTACGAGAAATATTAAAGTACCCTCAAAACTGTCATTATTCTTAACTCAGAATAATTCCTGTGGACTCTGAATATGTGAATGGGGCTCCAACACTTACCACTAGACCACCAACACAGGATGTGTAAGTACTTGGTATAAAAATGAAACTAACAGGTAAATCTAAATAATTTATTATCAACAACACAACAATAAGTTAAAAATAAAATGCAATACTTTTTATCACATTTAGAACAAGGAATAAATAATCAATTTACAACCTGAACCGGACAGGTTACACTATACTTGACACCAGACACTCTTCAGATCATTACTAATGACTATATGAAGTCAGAAATTGATTTGCATAATATTTTGATACGATTTTTGATGTGCTAAATTTCGCACCGCCTAATAGCCATTTTCTGTATTCTCTTTGACATATTAAAAGATCACTTTAACCCTTTATAGTGTCCCACTGCTGGGCACGGGTCTTCTCTCAACTATCTTATGAGTTGAGAGAGTTTAGGCCTTAATCCACACACGCTGGCCAAGTGCGGGTTAGTGGATGTCACATGTCCTCGAATGATTAGTTCTTAGACATGCCGGTTTCCTCACGATGTTTTCCTTCACCGATATTGAGCAGCGGAGATGAAACAATTCACACAAAGATGTGTGGGCACGACCAGGATTCGAACCCGCGACCTTATTTTTCTAAGGCGAAGCCCGTACCTCTGCGCCACCGCTGCTCTGATATAAAAAGATGTTGCGATATCAAAAGATGTGACAAATTAATTATAATTATCGGTCTCTTCAAAAGTTAAAGAAGTCTAAAAAAGTTTTTCTACGAAAATAATTGAAAAGTAATGTTTTTCTTTTGTAGGGGTTATTTTTTATTATTCATTGATTTATTAAAATTTAAACGTCTTAAAATAATTTTGCATATAGTTCAAATAACGTACAATTATGGGCCTCGATATACCCTATCCGGTTCACCTTGTATGTAGTACCTATATTCATTTATAATTTTCTAATAGTTATAGATGTGTGGGCACGGCCAGGATTCGAACCCGCGACCTTATTTTCTAAGGCGAGGCCCGTACTACTGCGCCACCGCTGCTAGAAGGGGTTTACTAAAGTATTTTTAAACGACTTATGTGTTAAGCTTCGATATATTCGTGTAAAACTATGGTATCATTGTGTTCACGACACACAGGTGAGTGTTACCCACCAACTAATATCTACGAGAGACCGCTTTATTCAAATGGGTATTGTATGAATTTGGATTCGGGGAAGATACTCATCATCATAATTCCCCTTGCCTTTTCCCATTTCTATTGGGGTCGGCTCCCAGACTAACCTGTTGCGACTAGCTACCAGAATTATACGAGCGACTGCCATCTGACGTCGAAACCCGTAGGGAACCGGTAGCCGAGATGGTTAGACCAGGTGTCAGATTATATTGGCTTCTGACTATACGTAACGATTGTCATAGATGTGTTAAATAACAACCGGGACCGACGGCTTAACGTGCTCTTCGAGGCACGGAGGGTAGTCCCTCAACCAACCAGACACCGAAACAAATCTTTGTTGTTACACAAATATTGTCCGGGGCGGGAATCGACCCCGCGACCTCAAGGGCACAGTATAGCCCAATCGGACGGCTTACACTGCTCGACTTTGGTGACAATAACAAAACATAAATATTTACGCTCTTATTTATAAAAATCTTACAACTCTTTAGTTAAAATGCACTTTGTCTCTTTCTTACTAGTATAAATGTTAAGATGACAGACAAAGACAAACGAATTATAAACCCAATTTTAGCTATAATGAGCTTATAAGGCGTTTATGAATACGGGGGTTAAACTATGCTTGCGCAAGCGTCGTTTATTAGTAAGGGGGTTTATTAAAAATACTGCCGTACTTAAGCTAAAAACCGGTTAGCTCATATTTTATCATTTGACTGGCCTGATGGTGGTTAGTGGTTAGAGACCCTGACTGCTAAGCCGGAGGTCGGGTTCGATTCCCACCCAGGACAAATTTTTGTGTTATAAGCATGAATGTATGTTCTGTGTCTGGGTGAAATTCGCACACCGGTTATTTCATGTATAGGCCGACCGTTTAACTCGCGTATCGCCCATCGCCAAGATTCTGACTCCTCAAGCTGCACAAACAAAGATGATGATTCAAGCGATATGGATATTAGTGACGAATAGTCTTACATTACTTTTATCTGTGGTTAAATAGTTCTTTATGAGATTTAATTAATGTTTTATGACTTTGTACCTCAGATGGCGATACGCGAGTTAAACGGTCGGCCTACGGTTAAACAAAGCTGGGTGTTTTCTAGCTTAAGTACGGCAGGATATTAAGGTAATTTACACATTGAATCTAGTCTCAGAGCCGTCAGCTAACATCAGAGTAACAGTTCTGGAGTTAGTCCAGACGAGACGAGCCAACCTCGCTGGGTTAAGTCTGGCGACATCTGCCATTGGTGCAGTACTGTAGCACTTGACGCAACGAGTCTGCGCTGCCCCTAAACCGAACATACCTGAAAAAATAATTAGATATAAGCTTCCATTTTAGCTTTATACAAATACTAGCTTTCTGACAGCGGCTTCGTCCGCGTGTATGTCGGTTATCGCGCCAAAACATTACCTTCTTTTTGCGCAGTCGGATAAAAACTATCCTATGTCCTTTCTCGGGTCTCAAACTACCTCCATACTCAATTTCATCCAAATAGGTTCAGAAGTTTAGGCGTGAAAGCGTAACAGGCTTACTTTCGCATTTATAATATTAGTAGGGATAAGATAGTAAGATAGGTCGTGGGTTCGATTCCCATACAAGACAAGACATTTGTATGGATGAATATGTCTGTTTGTCTTTTTTGTTTTTAATTCTGTAATAGGCTTGCGTTTGACCACACCTTGCCTGTTGTTAAGCAATGATGCGGTCTACGATGAAACGCGCTCACCCAATCGATACCGATTCGCTCGTAACTTGAAGACAGGCACATTATAGCTATAGGGAAACATAGATGCCGGCAGCGAATTCCACAACTTGGCAATCTCGGCTTTGCCGTGTTCCGGTGCGATGTCTGGTGACACCATTTAAGAGGGTGGGTCGGAATTGTTGCTCCTTTATGGTTACTAACCATATGAAGCTTTATTCCACTGCCACCTTCTCACCGAAAACCATTCGTAGCCTCGAGTGAATCGGTATATTGGGCAGGCGCGTTCCATCGTACACTACATCATTGCAAACATATTTCAGAATAAAAAAAATAATGCAGCACTTACCAGCAGTACTCTGCCAGAAGGACAGCCTGTTGTCGGCGGTGGCGTACGACACGAGGTACCGTCCGTCCGGACTGAAGGCACACGCCGTCACCGGCCCACTGTGCGCCGCCAGCGACTGGCACCGACCTGCACGCAGCTCGTACATAGCCAACTGCCCGGTGTGGCTGCCCACTGGCGAACAAAACAAAATACAGCGTAAAGTTAACTAATTCTATTCTAACTGATTTTATAAACTTAAACACTAACCCTCGTATTCATAAACGTCTTATAAGCTCCATTGGAGCTAAAATTGGTTTATAATTTGTTTGTCTTTGTCTGTCATCTTCACATTTATTTTAGTAAGAACGAAACAAAGTCCATTTTAACTAAACAGTCTTACAAGATTTTGACGTGACAACGTCTTATAAATTGGTTTGCCGGGTGACACTTCAAGAAACTGCGTTACGCTCCGCTGACGTTATGCGCTCACAATGAGAGCGAGTGAGAGGCACGCGTCCCTTCCACTCGGGCATGGTTAGCCCGCCTAAGAGCGAGAGAGACAGACATAAAAAGTGAAAGGCACGCGTCCCTTCCACTCGAGCACAGTTAGCCCGCCTAAGAGCGAGATTCTTTGTATAAATTAATGTTTTAAATATAATTCTTTGTATAAATAAATGTTTTAAATTGTTACTATTATTTCATCCTTCTTCCTACTATACGAATGAATATTCACATTAAAATTATTTTACCACTCAAAGTCGTTGTCACGTAAAACTTTCGCCCGTATACCGACTTTACAGGCAACCAATTTTTTTATGAATAAGATCGTATGTATATTAGAAAAGTATTTTTGCTCGTCCCTCTGCAAGTTCCCGACCTTCTCGATTTCTGCGCACAGAATAGTAATTGCGATTCAACAAAAAAAAAATACAAATAAGGATTGTGCGGTGTTATGAAACCACGGTAAAAGTAAATCTTTTTTTACATTAAACACTGACAAAATAGCGTGGAGCACTGGCAGGAGCATTATAAACCTATTTATTTCTATTTTAACATCGCCGCATAGTTGCTAGTCTTTCGGTCTTTTACCGGATACACTTTGGAGAGTGTGTGCGTTGGAATTACACAATCTTATTCCCCCATCCCCGTTCTTCCATCGGACAAGTAGAGGTACGACTATGCGCCACCGTTATATGGTGGAAATTCCACGGGTACGCACAAAGCGCTTTGCTACCACTTTCATTGTGCGAACTGCCAAATTGTGGAACTCGCTGCCGGCATCTATGTTTCCCTATAGCTACAATCTGCCAGTCTTCAAGTCACGAGTGAATCGGTATTTACTGGGTAAGCGCGTTCCATCGTAGACTGCATCATTGCTTCACATCAGGCAAGTTGTGGTCAAGCGCAAGCCTATTTTTAAGTTAAAAAATAAAAAAAATTAGCTATAAATAGACTCTTATGAACGGCAATAGACTCGCCCCCTATTACGTATGAGACCCAAACATAGCTGACAAAAAATGGGTGATATTGACCCCTGCTTACAACTTCGGGTAATACAGCTGTGGCACTATGTTATGTTTGTGTCTTGCAGCGGTGGCGCAGCGGTATGGGCCTGAGTTCGATTCCCGGTCGTGCTCACACATCCCAGTTGTACGAATTGTAACATCGCTGCTGCTCAATATCAGTGAAGGAAAACACCGTGAGGAAACATGTCTTAGAACTAATCATTCGAGGACATTTTATATCTACCAATGCGCACTTGACTAGCGTGTGTGGATTAAGGCCTAAACTCTCTTAACTCGAAAGATAGTTAGAAGAGAAGACTGTGGCCCACAAGTAGGACACTAAAAAGGGTTGAACTGAAGTGAAATATGTTGGTTATGGCATGGTCGGGTACGAACCTGCGATCCTCCTAGTAGCTGGACAGTGTGACACTTGGTTATATCTGCAGATCGCAGGGAACACTTCGTTGAGGCCTTTACTCTTCAGATGAGACTGGTCCACACAATGTAGGATTATATCCATTACCTGAGAAATATATTGGAACGTTAGTATATGTCTGTGGCATCACATACCCAGCACTCAAGAGACTATACAGGGTGAATCGGAACGTGTATATCGAGCTGCCGCGAGTAGTGACTTTTTGTCGACCTTCTAACTAGCAGTAGAATCTCCAGGAGTGGATTTATGCTATACTAGCTGCCCCAGCGAACTTCGTACCGCGCAAAATTGTGAATCTAAACCATTCCCAGATCCCCTTGAACACACACAAAAAATTTCATCAAAATCGGTCCAGTCGTTTAAGAGGAGTTCAGTCACATACACACGCACACAAGAAATATATATATTAAGATGTATGCTTTGTGGGATAGCTTATCAATCAGATCCATTATAACAACAACTCTTGTAATTGAAAATTAAATAACTTTTAACGTTAATATATCCATCTTAATAATTTAGGACAAATAAGCTCCTGTTCACTTTCCATAGTAATCAGAAATAAACAAAGTAATCACAAAAGGTTAAGCTAAAAATATCCTCACCTCCCTAGCCTTTTTTTCATTTTGCGATAGGCTGGCGCTTGACTACAACTTGCCTGATGTTAAACAATGATGTAGTCTACGATGGAACGCACCAGCCTCGTATACCGATTCACTCGTGATTACGAATGATTATCGGTCAGAAGGTGGTAGTAGAATGAGCCTCCATATGGTTAGAAACCATAAAGGAGCCACAATGTCGACCCACCGTCTCTGCACAGTGTCACCAGACATCGCACCGGAACACGGCAAGGCCGCTGGGCGGTGTGGCTTTGTCTAATGGGTGGTCACTAACCACGGCTGAAGCCTACCACCAGTTGATTGTCACCTGATTTGCACCACCCGGGGACCACGTGTGGGGATTCAATTAAAAGTGTATACCCACGGACGAAGGTGACTCAGCCCCCAGCCTACATTATACGATAATTTAGTATCTGCAGTAGAGCACTGACCTCGACCAAGAGCTCGGCGACTTCATTATGCATCCTGTCAATGAGTAACTCGATCCCTCTGAGTACTTCCGCGCGTCCCTTCTGTAGCGCGAGGTGAGCCGCCGACGGAGCCCCGCCCGCTGCTGCCGCCGCGCAGCGAGCCACCTCGCGAGCCATTGTTGTTATGAACGCTGCTGGCCTATTGGGTATAAGGATATTAGTGAGCCGTCTCGCGAAATATTTCAATAAATTACGAACCATTACGATTGTGAATGCCGCTGGCCTACAGAGTAGGTACTACATGAATACTCCGAGTAGAACAAGCACACTAGGTCACATTAACTAACGTTACTTTCACTATATTACTATAACAAAGGCCCTATATATTTTACAGTAAGATTAAATGTTTTATTTTTTTTTACATCCGTGTTTTCGCAAAATTCCTAGTGGTATTATGAAAATTTGAATCATCGATCATCCTGCGACATACAGGGTGAAATAGAAAAGGAAAGTGCACTTGGTGGTAAGGATTAACCCTTATTAGTTAGTGGACAGATTGACCTTTCGTTATAAAGGTTTCCCTAAAGCAACGATAAATTCTGTATTAGTTAACAACACAAAGAACCTATAAAGATTATTGGATACCTATAAAGACTTGAAACTAATTTTTTGAAACAATTCTAAGTACGATGTATGATTTTCACCCCATCAATTTGTGGAGGGCGGTCCTTTCCACCCTATATGATATGGTATAGAACTTACCTAGCAGTAGCGATGAGGGTAAGTGCGTGTCTGGCGGTACGACAGGAGTCTGCTTGCGGGGTAAGAGGTAGACCGTACGTCATTGATGGCACCAGTTTATCCGCATCACAGCACATTTCTAGTAAACCTACAACAAATACAGTAATAATTCGTCTTTAGATAAAAAAACCAGCAAAAAATATACAGTACTACCAGTCCTGGAAGCCAGTATCAACAACGGCATAAAGAAACCCAGGATTTGAACTCAGCCAAGTCCTGGGACACCTAAACTGTCTCCCAATGGATCCCGCATGAAATGAATCAGAACGATAAGGTCGGAAAAGGTTGGAAAGTTAGATGCTCTAAATTCCTCTAGGTAAAGCAAGACACAGTGGGTGTAAACTGCCTCATCAAAGTGGGCCAAGAACCACGGGTAATGTATTATAAGGGATCTATTATTTTATTATTCAAGTAATTATTATTTTTTAGATTTCCTAGGAATTTTCGACCTTTGATAGAACGTGAACTAAAAACAAAAATTAAAAAAAAAACTATTAAATCTTAATTAAAAAAACTTACTATTTTCTTATTTTTATTGCTTTATATTAGTAATCTGTGTGGGCTTGTAATTACCTAAATTGTTAACCAAATTTGCTTCCTATAAAATGTTATGTGTCTGTTATCCCTTCTAATAGTAATCTAATAAATAAAATTGTCGTGTCACGGGGTGCGTAATCGAACTCCTCCGAAACGGCTCGACCGATTCTTATGAAATTTTTTATGCATATTCAGTAGGTCTGAGAATCGGCTACTGTCTATTTTTCATACCCCTAAGTGAATTTTTTTTTAATAAATACGCGGTACGAAGTTGCCTGGCGCAGCTATTCTATAATATAAACATGAATCGCAAAATGTGTTGGTAAGCGCATAACTCGAGAACGGCTGAACCGATTTCGCTAATTCTTTTTTTAGAACTCCTTGAAGTACGAGGATGGTTCTTACGCAGAGAAAAATAAAAAAAACACCTCCGAAATGGCTTGACCGACGTTTATGAAATCTTATAACTATGTTCGGTAGATCTGAGTGTTGATCGTAATCTATTTTTGGACCCGGTAGAGGGCACTGTTTTACCGGGCAGAACGACGTCTGCGGGGTTCGCTAGTAAATAAATAAAACGTTTGAACGCACGGATATTAGCACCTGAGGGTATAGTTTGTGTTAAATAAATGTTTATGTTTTTCTTACCCAGTAGGACATGGCTGACGTCCAAGTAGGGCTCCCAGACAGTGAACCCACGTCCCAGCAGGTCCACAGCCGCACGACGTAGTGGAGTGTGTGCGGGCAAGCGAGGACAAGCCGGAGACAGCAGCAAATGTGTCAATGCTAGAGCTGTGAGACGGGCTAGGTTGTTCGATGAACTGAGGGTGAATCCTGGAAATAATTGTCATCATGAATACCTCTTTGAGACAAAGGTGACCTCGGTTTTCCTTTTAAGCTTAAAAAAAAAAATTGTTATGTTTCCCGATAGCTATAATCTGGTGGTCTTCAAGTCACGAGTGAATCGGTATTTACTGGGTAAGCGCGTTCCGTCGTAGACTGCATCATTGCTTCACATCAGGCAAGTTGTGGTCAAGCGCAAGTCTATTTTGGATTTAAAAAAAGCTGGTATATGGTTGTTACTGTGTAGTGTGTTCAACCCTAGCCGTCGCGGGTTCAAATTCTGTATCAGACCAGAGCGAAGAGAATATAAGAGCTTAGAACTAAGGCTTTATCAAACAGATAACGAATAAAATAGCGTGGTCGGTAAGATACTTGCTTTTCACGCCGCAGGTCGTGGGTTTGATTCCCACAGAAGATAGACATTAGTGTGATGAACATGTCTGTTTGTCTTGAGTCTGGGTGTAATTATCTGTATTTATGTATATATTTGCAAAAGAAAAGTATTTATGTAGTATATTACCAGTTATCTGGTTTCCATAGTACAAGCTCTGCTTAGTTTGGGATCAGATGGCCGTGTGTGTGTTATTATTACTAAAATATCTTCAAAATATGTCATGAAACCGATGACATAATGGAACTAAAAGAACATTCCAGAACATGTGACATCCTGACCTGAATTTAGCCAGATTGTGAACATTAAGGCTATGTTTAGCTGGCGAAATTTTGAGGAGCATGTTTAGACATTCTAACATTTACCTAACAACCGAACGCATACATTACTGAAGGTAGTGATCCTCTGGTCTTGATAATGTTGCGCCACCTACTTCTGTCTATGGCATCATGGATGGCATCATGAAGTTTGGTGTTAAGCGTGGAGCGGATTTGGTCGCAGTAGTCAGTATGCCTCAATTTTTCATGCAACCATCAGTTGTTCGAAGTTGTGACCATTAACCCTGGCTTTGTGTCTGGAAAGCTGTAGGACTTGACAAAGAAATGGGCTAGACAATTTAACATACCTTCAACAACAGAGCTCTTCCTACTGTCGCCATCCTTACGCCGTTTGTTCCCTGCGGCGCCTACAACAACGCTAGCTTGAGTATACGCAAATCATAAAAGCTTATATTATGCAACGAAATAAAATTAGACATTAATGATAGCATTTTACATGAGAAACTTCCGCCAGCGATTTTATCTATGTAATTATGTCTCCGGCCACGAAACACAGCATCGAGCAGTGAGATTTACGATTTTGAATATATTACATAATCGATTGAAATATATGCGCACGCGCAACTTGCTGATTATTTGCAAAAAGATCAGAGATATACTCGATAATTTCCAACCTTTTAAATGTTTATGCTCTGGTTAACTTACTCACACGCAGGAACACAATTAACAGCTATTCCACGTAGACAGTACCCCCCTCCCCCACATAGGGAATAGGGCGAAGAAAATGGCTGTATGTCCTTGTCTGTCGTCTTGACATTTATATTAGTAAGAAAGAGACAAAAGCCATTGTAAATTTAAACCTTACCTTCGCTAGTGATATCTTGTCCAAATTCTGCTCCTATGACTCCTAGCAGAACCACAGCAGTAGTCTGCTTTCTTTTTAGTTCTGCGATAGAAGAGGGCTTGCGGATAATCTCTTCTTCTTCTTCCTCAAATTCTTCTTCTTGCTAGAACGGGAATTTGAAGAGTATAATGTAAGTAATTTAAAGGAATTTGATAGTCTAGCACTGAAACACATGTTTAACAAATCTAGATCGGGCAGGCTGTTTAATAATTTTAGCTAATCCTATTTCAACCTGTTACCTTATTTACTCATTTTAGTCATACACAATTGTTACCGACGCGTACATAGGATGGATGTGCGCGGGGCAATCAATTTAGAACGCATTGTAAGGAGCGTGAGGTGCGGGGAGCGGGGGCGGTGCGTCGCCGCACTAACTAGTTACAAAGTTTTTAAAATCAGTGCTTGTAAAATACGAGCTCAACACACACCTCACGATTCATAGCTTCATATTTGTGTCAATCTACCTATTATTGCAAGAAAATATATTTTGGAATTTTTTCACAACTGTGACCCCTCATTTCAATTACTGCGAGTCCTGACGCCTTCAACAATAATCATGTGTATACAAGTCGATATCCCTATATAGAACAGCGGTGGCGCAGCGGGACGAGCCTTGCCTTTGAAATATAAAGTCGCGGGTTCGAATCCCCGTCGCGCGCACACATATTTGTGTGAATTGTTTCATCATCGCTGCTCAATATCGGTGAAGGAAAACATCATGTGGTGGAGGAAACCGGCATGTCTTAGAACTAATCATTCGAGGACATGTGACATCCACCAACCCGCACTTGGCCTGCGTGTGTGGATTAAGACCTAAACTCTCGTAACTCGTAAGATAGTTGAGAGAAGACCCGTGCCCAGCAGTGGGACACTATAAAGGGTTAAAGTGAAGCAGGTATAATGTCATAAAAGGGTTCAAGTTAAGTTCAAATAGTAGATACCTTTTCAACCGGTTCTTTCTGCGCAGCGTGAGGGTTGATACTTTCTGTGTGAGTGTATAGGGGCAAGTATTGAGCCCAGTTGTCCACCAACGACTTACGGCCTTTCGGGCCCAATCTGTAACAAATAGGCTATAATTAGAGATGGGCTAAAATTCGTCACGAAACACTTGTACAAGCCAAACCTTCCTATACCTACACCTACAATGGCGAAGGTCAACTCTACTGTACGTCTTGTGTGCGCATTTTTAAAACCAAACTCGGTTTCACGAGTCATGTTCAGGCTCACAAACGAAGACTATGTAACTATAGGCCGACCGTTTAACTCGCGTATCGCCTATCGCCAAGATTCTGACTCCTCAAGCTGCACAGACAGTGATGATGATTCAAGCGATATGGATATTAGTGACGAATAGTCTTACATTACTTTTAGCTGTGGTTAAATAGTTCTTTAAGAGATTTAATCAATGTTTTATGACTCTGTACCTCAGATGGCGATACGCGAGTTAAACGGTCGGCCTATAGTTCCACTAGCGAAACACTTACTAGAAAACATGTAGCAAACTCTGTCTCTCTATATCGTATATTATATTATTTTATATTACCTGCCAAGTTCAGCAAGTAATAGCGCTTGAGACGCCTCCCTCACTTCCAAACAATGGTGTTGCCAACGACGCGCCAACATTTCCACCTGAGGACGCTTGAAACTCTTCGCTCCTGGAATAGAATAAAAGAACAATAAGTGAGCGTGAGAAAGACAGAGGGGTTAAAGGTACAATTTAAATATGGGCTTTATGTGTTGCTCTTTAGATATATTTTACATTGGCAACATAAATTAGCAGACAGCTCCCTGTCAGCTAGTTTACCGACGTCAGACTGCTCGGTAGTCGGCGCCTCTCATACGGCTCGTTGTAAGCAAGTAGTCTGCGCAGAGTCCGCGTGGTGACTGCTTGATGGAGTCAGACTCAAATATATGAGTTGCTGTGTTGAAACTGTATCTATCGCGAAATAACCAAAGCGGTTGGTACATGGACAGCTGGGTGCCTGCTAGTTGTCGCCATGTGAACTGCGAGCAGTTGCCTTAGTTTTGAGGGATAACTCCCCACAATCAACTGGTGGTAGGCTTCGGCCGTGGCTAGTGACCACCCACCAGACAAAGCCGCACCGCCAAGCGGCCTTGCCGTGTTCCAGTGCGACGTCTGGTGACACCATGCAGAGAGGGTGGGTCAGAATAGTTGCTCCTTTAAGGTATCTAACCATACAGTCTCATGCCACTGCCACCGACTCACCGAAAATCATTCGCGATCGAGAGACTCGGTATACTGGGCAGAATGGGCATTGAAATCACACGCAAGCCTATTTCAGAATAAAAAAAAGCGATGTTGCGTGGGAGCAGTGTTGGAAAGTCGTGTAAGTGAGCTTTGACCATATGAGACCAAGTAAGGGAGAAAACAGGATGTCAAAGGATGAAGAAACAAAGAGTAATTAATATAAATAAAAAGAGAAAGACAGCAGATGTAAAACAGAGGAAAGAAGAATTGGATGGGGACAGAGAGGGAGATTGAGAAGAGGAAAAAGCTTGGTCTGTCTAGTACACAAAATTCTCTTACCGGCAGCTACTACTTTATCCGGCAGCAAAACGCAGTGTAGTGTGGCTAGCAGCGACCAGCCCTGTTTGATGTGAGCTTGTTGAGCTGCCAACTGTTCCTCACGTTCTTCATCTGCTGCCCATGATGAAGAGCTTCTGGTTGAGGGTCTGATAATGGATTATTGATGTAAACTTGCGTCCGCTTACGATTTCGTTCTCGTGGAATGTCACAGCATCCTTTTTATTGTTTGCGATGTGGGAATACATTAAAGGGGGGGTGCGTTTTACTCGTGGCTTCAAGATGCGGTGCCCACCCACACGCGATGCCGCATTCAAACGACACCACAGGCGGGGTAATACCCACTAAACCCACAACGCTCCGTCTCACCTCAGCACACATAAACTATCGAGACAGCCTGCTACGACAATGTATATCCTCTGAACCGCTACGCTCCCCGCAGCGAAAAGCCGTAAAAAATATGCGCTAATCAGGGTCACGGGAACCAAAAATGAAACAACCGCGACCAAGCCTAAAGCATCATCCCTGTTTTAGTGTCCTACTGCTGGGCACGGGTCTTCTCTCAACTATCTTACGAGTTGAGAGAGTTTAGGCCTTAATCCACACACGCTGATCAAGTGGGGGTTGGTGGATCTCACATGTCCTCGAATTAGTTCTTAGACTTCACGATGTTTTCCTTCACCTATATAGAGCTACGGAGATGAAACAATTCACATTCAATGTGTGGGCACTTCCGCGAATCGAACCCTCGAACGTATATTTGTAAGGCGAGGCCCGTACCGCTGCAGACCGCTGCTCTTTAATTTAATCTATGTCTATGCTGAATTTCATCAAGATCACTGAAACTTCGCTTCCTATGGCGGTAAGTAGAAGATTTCTACAAAATGTGTAGCTCGTGGCGCGTTAAGATAAGGTTCCTGGTGAAGTACTAAATGAGAACGGGTCTGGAGGGCTGTGTAGTCACAATAGATACGTACGAACTGTACAGAATGAAAGCTTACTAATAAAATCATAATTCCCTTGCATTTTTCCCATTTCTATTGGGGTTGGCTTCCCAGTCTAACCTGATGCAGCCAGCTACCAGAATTATGCGAGCGACTGCCATCAGACAGACCTCGAAACCCATAGGGAACCAGTAGCCGAGATGGTTAGACCAGGTGTCAGATTATATTGGCTTCTGACTACATGTAACGATTGTCATAGATGTGTTAAATGACAACCGGGACCGAAGGCTTAACGGCCAAGCTTACTAATAAAATCAAAAATTCAAATATGGTTGTCACTATGTTGTTGAAAATAAGTAAACCCAAGTGCCTACATTCCACAAAACATTGTTTTCGTCCTAAATATATTGTCTGACTGTGGCGAAGAGTCCATACAAGGCCATTCCCATCGGATTCCCTTTAGAAAATTGTCAATATCACGTACATCTACTATATAAAAATAAGTCGTGTTTTCCTTCCTGACGCTATAACTCAAGAACGCACGAACAAATTTCCACGGTTTTGCATTCGTTGGAAAGGTCTCGGGCTCCGTGAGGTTTATAGCAAAGAAAATTCAGGAAATATTTCAGCAGAAAAGCGGGAAAATGTTACATAAAACGAAGCCATCTGGTGGCGAAACGGACTTCGCCGGGTTTGCTAGTTACTTAATAATTTAATATGTAACGCCTATAATATATAAGTCAAAATATTAATAAAAAAACCGACTTCATGGATATCATTCTCAAAACTAAACCAAACTGAAATGGGACCACACGGGAAGCATCAGCTTTCAATTAAAAAAAAAAATCAAAATCGGATCACCTATTCGAAAGTTCTGAGGTAACAAACATAAAAAAACATACAGTCGAATTGATAACCTCCTCTTTTTAGAAGTCGGTTAAAAAGTATAGCATAAAGTGTAAGAATTATCGGTGACGGTAGTGAAGAGATATTTTTTATTTAAGTTAAAACTTTTTTGCTCCGGCTTCCCTTTTACAGACTTCCACCCTTCGCTACTGCTGTCTAGTCGAGTTACGAGTATTTAGCACAGAAGTCAATTAACAAATGTAAATATTATTTTTCTCTCTTTAGAAGGTGGTTCGTCCCCACACGTGGTCCCCGGGTGGTGCAAATCAGGTGACAACCAACAATCGGCTTCGGCCATGGCTAGTGACCACCCACCAGACAAAGACTGACAAGCGTCCTTGCCGTGTTCCCGTGCGATGTCTGGTGACACCATGGAGATAGGGTGGGTAGGAATTTTTGCTCCTTTGAGGTTTCTGATCATATGCAGGCTCATTCCACTGCCACCATCTCACCGATAATCATTCGTAATCACGAGTGAATCGGTACACAAGGCGCGTTCCATCGTTGACAACATCATTGCTTAACATCAGGTAAATTGCAGTCAAGCGCCAGCCTATCGCAGAATAAAAAAAATATCGGTATTTACTGGTTTAACGCGTTCCATCGTAGACCACATAATTGCTCATCGTAAGACCAGCGGTGGTAAAGCGCAAGTCTATTTAACAAAAACAGTAGGCCCATGTCCAGCAGTGGACTAAGGTAGTACGATTTTACCTATGTAATCTTCTGATGACTTCTTGTTCCGGCACAAAGCTGGCGTTGCTCATCGACATCAAAGTATTTGCTAGAGCGACTATGGATAGCAAATGATTAGTTGTAAGGGTGGTACTGAGCTCCCAGTGAAGTTTGGATGAGAATAATCTGAAATTAAATAATACACTTGTAAATTCTTCATGTAGTTCGAAAAATATCGGAATCCATTTCCATACCAATTAATTATGAGCTCAAACTAATTGGAAAAAAGAGTTTAACTGATGACAAGGGCCATTTTACTACTGCTGGGCACGGGTCTTCTCTCAACTATCTTACGAGTTGAGAAAGTTTAGACGTGAAAATTTAGGCCTTAATCCACACACGTTGGCCAAGTGCGGGTTGGTGGATGATGATATTCGCGTAAATTTAAGAAAACACAACCCGTTATTTCATTATTTATATTACTGTACCTAGTTAACTTCTCTTGTCGCAGCAGTTCTGGTGGTAGATCGGATGTGATGAGGAGCGGATCGTCTGGGGCAGTAGCGCATGCGTCTGCCCAACTGCCCAACCAGGTAGGCAGTTGTACCGCCATATGACCGTGTCGGGAGACTACGCCGAAACATACTGGCACCTGGACAGACAAATACGTACACAGCGTTACGCCTGTATTTCCCTAAGGTGTAGGCAGAGGGCCATACGTAATAGAGGGCGAGACTATTGCCGTTCATCGGGCACAATTTCAAACTTCGAGATAAAACTAAGTTTGTCTAAGTATATTAGAATAGTATTAGTATTAGTTTTAGCTCGACCTGGGAATCGAACCCGGGACCTCGCGGTTATGTAGCGAACACGCTAACCACTGGACCATCCGGAGCAGCGGTGATGAAACAATCCACACAAAGATCGAGAATCTTACCATTGGCCTCAGCAGACCTAATTTAGATTCGCAGACCCTATCCAAGTCTGGGTCCAATCCCCAAGCGTGGAGCAAGGAGATGAGGATCTGTGCGATCTCCATAGTGTGTGGTGGTTCAGCGAGCGACATGTCCCTCGGACGCTGACGTTTCCCTTGGCCGGAGTCATCTGGAACAATGAGAATTAGGTCATTTTCTTTTTTTCCACAAATTAGCTTTCGAAATCGGATAAGAGAACACATGAAGGGAAATTTATCAATTAAATAATAGTACCTAATAATATAGTGGGACATTAACGCACAGGCTCAACTAATCCCAAACTAAGCAGAGCTTGTAATATGGAAATCAGATAGCTGTTAATATACTACATATAATACTTTTCTTTTGTAAATACATACTTAAATATAGATAATTACACCCAGACACAAGACAAATAGACATATTTAAACAAATGTTTATCTCGGGAGGGAATCGAACCCACGACCGACCACGCCACATTAACTTTTTTTATGTATGTAACGCAATAATTCTGCAAATTATAATTCGATTTTGATAATTCTTTATTTTTTTTTAAAATGATGTATTTTTAGGTGGTCCTATTTAAATTTCATCAAAATAGTTAAGCGGGTTTTGAGTTAATGTTCAAACATTGCATTTAGTGGATAAATAAAAAACAAAACCATTTTCTTGCCTATCGCTTTGTTTGAATGCACGATTTTTTTTCTCTTTATTTAATTAACGTGACTTTTACGCGCAGCTTATGTCAGTACCATCGCATCGTATCCTAAACGATTACAATGCAATGCACTATCAATCAATAATTAAAAAAATATCTGACTACAAATATTAGCTATGAACAAAGTCTGCATCGTTTGGTTGTGACAACATTTTATCAAACGTGCCTATATCGACTTCGTTCAAATTTAAGTCAATGCATGATTCACAGTCCATCAAATCTAAGAAGTACTGTTTGACATATCACTGTTTTCTATTAAATTAGCTTTATAGAGGCGTAATTAACACTATTTTTATTAGCTTTCCTGTAAAATAATTGAATTATGAAGCTATTTTTATTTTAACATAACATAAACAATTTTTTTACGTTTAGAACTGTCAAACGGTACTTCTTAGATTTGATGGACTGTAGTAACGATAAAGTTGAACACGACACAGTCTGTTTCGACATAGGAATCACGGCGCGCGGCTCCGAACTCACTGTCTGTGTTGTGACATGCGTAATGTATTGTAATGTTCGTATAATTGAGCCTATGTATTTGGAACGGAGAGGCCTCCACAATATAGAATCTTTAGAGGCAACCAATAGTCGCCGCCGGTCAATCAGACAGTTCCTTAACTGCCACGTTGGTTTAGCTTGTTGTGCACTTCAACCCTTTTTAAGTGTCCCACTGCTGGGCACGGGTCTTCTCTCGACTACTTATCTTGGAAGTTGAGAGAGTTCATATTCCGATTGCTTTTGTTTTTCAAAGATATCCGCCATTTTTTCGACATTTGTCTACTAGAGATTAATGTCTAAAGCGCGCCAATGTCGAAAAGATGGCGGATGTCATTGAAAAACAAAAGCCATTTTGTTAGACAAACGTCTATTCGAGATAAAAGTCTAAAACGCCAGAATCGGGGCCCAGTAGGCTAATTCACGTGCAAGAAGGAGGATGGAGAACCCCACACAGAATTAAACTAGAAGTATTTACGGTGAACGTAGAAATAAGTGAAGTGTCAGGATGGTCTTATATATTAACTTACCCACTTATTTATGCCAAATCAGTGAGTAGTTATACTGCCAAGCATCCACCTAATATCTATCGTTTAGAGAGTAACCCCCAGATTATCCTACCTACCCAATATTGAACTATTATGGGTTCCTAGGGGATTCAGTAAGTAAAACTATGATAAAAGGTGGATTAGCCGCGCACACGACCGCTCTACTTGGCTATCGTAATTTGGTCTACTGATTCGCCAGCGGACGTCTAACTCGCACGGGGTCCAGCGATATATTCATTTAAATGGTTACAGTTAATACAGACAAAGAACAATATACATAATCTTAAAACTATACATTAAAACATTCATTCAGTCGAACAGCTCTGCGATGTCACCTGTCATATTGACAGTTGACATTGATCCGGTCCAAACTCACTATGACCGACAACACACGTAATTTCTTGACGCGCCGATCAAGTTGCGGTGTCGTTGCAATTAAGTTTACGTCCTAGTGCAAATGATATTCTAGTAATTTTTTAACTGTCATAAGTATAGCCAGTCTAACTGAGCGTTTGGACTGCATAACAAGACATTATACAAGCGTAGTTTTTTTTCTTTCTACTCATATCTATCGCCAGTAGAAACTAGGAGCAAAGCGCTCGTTTGACGTGAAATTGACACGAGTGAATCTGACAACGGTTGTCAAAATTAAGTGAATACGAAAAGCGCTGTTTTGATCGAAACTTAACTGCAACTGCACTGCAGCTGAACTTATTTAATTACGTGAATTAGCTAACCCACAGGCCTTAATCGACCAACGCTGGTTAATTGCAAGATTCGTGGATATCACAAGACCACAACTGATTAGTTCTTAGATATACCGTTTTCCTTACTGATATTGAGCAGCGGCGATGAAACAATTCACACAATGATATTTGGGCACGATCGGGGATCGAAGCCGCGACATTAGATTTCAAAGGCGAGGCCGATACCGCTGCGCCACCGCACACTCACCGTACCGTTCTAATAGGTCCCCTTAGATTACATACATTACCCGTGGCGCTTAGTCAAGTTTTATAAGGCAATTTAAATCTTTCTTTTTTCTCTATGCTGTTGCCCGTATTACCTGGAGGGAAGTGGACAATGTAACTTACCAACTCCTCCTATTATCTTTCTGATTGAATTCGTGTGGGATCCAAGACAGTTTAGGTGTACTGGGACTTGGCCGGGTTCAAATTCCTAGTCTCTGTACGGCGCCGTTGTCGATATTGGCTTACAGGACTAGCCGTGGGAGGATTGCGTTGGTCGGTTAAGTAAAAAAAACGCCGTACCTACAGTACCATGGGACAACTCTGCTTATCTCCTTTCGTATACAAAGGGTAATAATACAGATTAATTACAGAGCTATGCAGTACAGATAGAATCCTTGACACACTGCAACTGAATAAGTGATTAAGGCCAAGCCTAAAATAATAGATAACTTGTTATAAACTTAATTATATATTATTATTAACTTAATTATGTTATTGTGTGTAATAATTAAGTCTAATATTACATTTATTTATTTTTTGTTTGTAAGATATAAAATTTTGTTGATAAAATTACAGCGAGAATTAAATTTTATACATTTTAAAACAAAGCATCTTATGATACCATGATATTACGGCAGACGGGCCGGTGGCGTGGTCGGTATGATACTGGCTTCAATTCCCACCTAAGTCGGACATTTGTGTGTTTAATACGTCTGTTTGTCCTGAGTCCGATTTTGATGAAATTTTTTGTGTGTGTTCAAGGGGATCTGGGAATGGTTTAGATTCACAGTTATGCGCGGTACGATGTTCGCTGGGGCAGCTAGTATGTAGTATATTACCAGTTATCTGGTTTCCATAGCACAAGCTCTGCTTAGTTTTCTTAGTTTGGCCGTGTGTGTTAATATCCCATTATATTATGTTAATATAATTACTCAAAAAAGTATTCTACATGCCTCGGTGGTCTAGTGGTAGGGGTGTTCTTTGGCAGTGTTTCTCAGTAGATACCAGTCATTCACAGCACGGTAGGGAAAGAAATTGGACTAATTGTACTTAGACTCGCGTCTCAAAGAAAAGACTTATTATTTCATTTCATTGTAAAACTATTCCTAGATTTTTATCCGCGTATTTGTAATAAAATTGTTTACGTTTAAAGCGTTACCTAATGTAAGTGAATCACTACATTAAACCTAAATACCTTGACATTCGAGCAAGTTGGTTGAGTCAGCTGTGCGTGAGTTACACGCATGTGTAATACGTCACTCGATGCGTGTGCGCACATTCGCAATCGTCTAGCTATAATTGGTTATACGCACTATAGATAAACCGTTTAACTCGCGTATCGCCTATCGCCAAGATTCTGACTCCTCAAGCTGCACAGACAGTGATGATGATTCAAGCGATATGGATATTAGTGACGAATAGTCTTACATTACTTTTGCTTTTTATACGTGAAATGCAAACCTGGTAAGCGTTCACTGTAGTGTATAAACGCTTTCATCATCCGCATTGCCGACTTTTTAGATGTCGATGGGCACTACCTATCTGCTTACCAAAGCCCCGATTCTCGCTTCAGACATTATCTCGAAAGCGACAAACGTCGAAAAAAAAAATAGCAAAAGTCAATTGAGAACTATTGAAATTGACATATTATTATTATGCTTTAAACAGAACAATTTTCGATGTTTCAGAGCACATAAAAGTCTACGAAACTGTGCATAGTACGGTACAGGATGCAAATAGCACTTAACAATATGGATGACGGAATTATTTTTTGTTTTGTGACGGATTTTTTTTAATTTTTAAATATTACGGCGACACTCCAAGCGTAATGTCGAATGACGTCACGCTTAGGTAAGTTTCATACCTCTGTATGACGTAGCGCACTCCCACTCCATAACTTTAATGCGTTCGTTATAATGTTAATATTGTTTCATTTCAATGATAAAGCCAAAAATACGTGTCTAACATTTTATATTCTTACTGATGGTCTAATTAAAATACGATTTTTATACCGTTTCGGTATTTCTTTAGAGAAATAATAATAATAATAATTCCACGGGCACGCACAAAGCGCTTTGCCTCCACCTTTATTGTGCGAACTGCCAAATTGTGGAATTCGTTGCCGGCATCTCTGTTTCCCGATAGCTATAATCTACCTGTCTTCAAGTCACGAGTGAATCGGTATTTATTAGGTAAGCGCGTTCCATCGTAGACTGCAGCATTGCTTCACATCAGGCAAGTTGTGGTCAAGCGCAAACCTATCATAGGATAAAAAAGAAAGATTGCAAATTTTAGGCAAACAAAGTAACGGGTAGCAACTAGTTAAACAGTATAGGGCCTTGCACAAGAAAGTAGCTAACGCCCATACTGAGCCCACTCATGTTAAGGACACTGAGACATTTACGGGTATAATGCCATGAGGTGTACGTGACTCGCAAAGTGGAGTAAATTACATTGCGTTTACGTGATTGCTGAGTACATAATTACTGATTTTCTACCCACGAATTAAACTCGGAAATAGTTTTACTATCTTTTTTATATTTTTATTTTTCGATAGGCCTGCGCTTGACTACAACTTGCCTGATTCAAGCAATGATGTAGTCTACGATCGAACGCGTCAGCCCAGTATACCGATTCACTCGTGATTACGAATGATTATCGGTGAGAAGGTGGCAGTGGAATGAGCCTCCATATGGTAAGAAACCATATGCAACAATTCCGACTCAACCTCTCTGCATGGTATCACCAGACATCGCACCGGAACATCGCCATGTTCCGGTGTAGCGGACTCGCCAGTCCGCTTGGCTGTGCGGTGGTGGGTGGTCACTAACCACAAACCACTTTTCCATAGTCGGGTAAAAGCAGACATATCTACGTTGAGTACCGCCACACGTCCATAACATCCGACCATAAGCTTATTTTAATTATTTCGTTCAAGGACAAGAACTGGAACACACCAATTAAAGATTAGCTATCTTGAAATAAAATTATTTTATTACGGATTTTGTAGCGGTTTATTTCAGATTTTAAATCCCGACGTTTCAAAGTCTTTTCAGACTTCATAGTCACCGGTGAAAAACGTCGGGATTTAAAATCTAAACTAACCACGATAAAATCCGTTTTAAGTTTTATATCAATGCGTGATATTCGTGTAAATTTAACAAAATACTAATTACGACGGGCCGGTGGCGTGGTCGATAAGATACTTGCTTTTCACGCTGCAGGTTCGATTCCCACCCGAGACAAACATTTGTTTAAATATGTCTGTTTGTCTTGTGTCTGGGTGTTATTATCTATATTTAAGTATATATTTACAAAAGAAAAGTATTTATGTAGTATATTACCAGTTATCTGGTTTCCATAGTACAAGCTCTGCTTAGTTTGAGATCAGATGACCGTGTGTGTTAATGTACCACTATTATTATTATTATTAATTAGATATCTTTCTATCTTTGGCACACTTTTGGTTATTACAATTTTTATACTATACCTGAAAGTATCTGAAAGTGTCTAATATCTGACAATTTTTTTTTAGCTGACGGTCCAAACTGACATTACAAATTTAAGCAGCCATTTTCGATTTTTTTTTTACTGGCGCGGGTTAGTGTTGTCATTTTTATCCCGGTTTGATTTACCCAGGATCATGCAGAATGTCTGTGGTCGCCAAAACGAGGTAACCTCTCAGCTATGTATGAATAGACTACCAACATAAAGTGCCAGGTTCTCATGCAATTACTTTAGATTGCTTCGACGCAAATCGATTATTACCGAACCGATAACCTTTGCATACCCAACACAGACCACACAGACTAGTATTTTTATAGATAACCAGCGGCCCGCCCCAGCCTCGCTCGGGTAGCTTCAGCCCACTCAACAATTTACAAAAAATGTGATAAATAAACAACCGCTCAACCGATTTTGTGCAAACTTCACATAAACCATCTACTAAATAGTCCGAACAATGCCTAAACATTTGGTTTGAATAGGTAAGCCCGTTTTTGAGTTATAAAATTACAACGAAAAGTGGCATTGATTTTTATATATATAGATATTTAAACTAACAGCCTCCGGTACACCGGTCTATAGTCTCTAAGAAAACGGTTTGAAACTTGCCTTCACATAAATAAATGCCGTATTTATGCCGGTTTCAAACTTCTATAGATTTGGGTACTCGCGATAAATATTCAAAGTTAGCTCAATAAAAAAAATATTATTAACTAAATCAATAACTCTCTCAACTGGAAAGGCAGTTGAGAATAGACCCGTTCCCAACACTGGGACACTGAAAAGGGATGAAGTGAAATATTATTGTATTTAATTTAAGTGAAATTCCATCTTCAATAATATTTTCACTTGCTTGTAGTATCTTCAAGTTTGCTAACAAATCTTCAAAGGATTTTTTCACATCTTAAACCTATTAGAATCAAAATTCAGCCGAGTTTGAAAGAGGTTTGGGCTTAATGTAGGAGATTAAACAAAGTATTCTGAATTTGTTTAAACTCTAGTTTAATCAACGTTGAAATAAAACTACTTTTTAACGGATTTTATCGCGGTTTATTTTAGATTTTAGATCCCGACGTTTCAAAGTCTTTTCAGACTTCATGTTCACGGGTGGGCTGAGGTATTTGACGTCCAAAAACACAAATCACAATTATTAATGACTACCTCCAAACATTAATATTTAAGTTGCGTTCCGATTTAAGCAAACTGAGCTCACAGTATCTTGAATTCTGAGTTGAATTTGCTTGGGTTTTGGTACAAGTAAATTAAGCACTGGGTCCCAAGCTGGTGGTATATTCCAACCATTTTCTCTGTTATCTATGTTATAATTTTTAGTAATTTATGTAGGTACTTATCTGCTATTTAGAAACACACAAATTTCATGTGTTTCTAATGAAATATTCCAGTTATATTCTCTAGTAGTAGGTTATTCTTACAAAGAGTTCACCTTATATCTACCACAAAGCAGTTACAACAACCATTTCCACATTATGATCTGTAAATCACAATACTGACACCAAGAGACTTATTTGGATTTTTCTAAATGCTTATCTTCTACATTACGATCTACAGATCGCAATACTGACACCGATAGATTAAAATCGATGTAATTTTTTTATTAAACCTCACAATACCGATGAGCGATTAGATAAAAACAACATTGAATTGTATAATTGCAGCGATTCTAATTCGATTGTGTTGTGGTGCAATAGAATTCGAATTTACACACGGCTACACAAAGGTATAAAAACCAGTTTAAGCTGACTTCTCGTTGTACGGAAATCCAATACAATGCGAGTTCAGCTTATACTGGTAATGATTAGCTTGATGTGTAGCCGTCTTTACATCGTGATATCTATTATATGATTTTTATATTCATATCAAACTTTTTGAACAATTTGAAATATCTCGAATATCATCATTCCCCTTGCCTTTTTCCCATTTTTATTGGGGTCTAACCCTGTCTAACCTGATACGGCTAGCTACCAGAATTATACGAGTGACTGCCATCAGAGCTAGAAACCCGTAGGGAACCAGTAGCCGAGATGGTTAGACCAGGTGTCAGATTCCAATTTTTTTTGGGGTCGGCTCCCTGTCTAACCTAATGCGGCTAGCTACCAGAATTATACGAGCGACTGCCATCAGAGCTAGAAACCCCTAGAAAACCAGTAGCCGAGAAGGTTAGACAAGTTGAGAGATTACATTAGGCTTTTGATTACATGTAACGATTGTCATAGGTCTGTTAAATAGCAGACGGAACCGTGCTCTCCGAGGCACGGAGGGTAGTCCCTCAGCCAACCAGACACCGAAACAAATCTTTGTTACACAAAAATTGCCCGGGGCGGGAACTTAACCCGGGCACAGTATAGAACGTATTACACCGCTCGACTACCGAGGTCGTCTGTTTGTTTGCATCTCGAATATGATTCTTCGGGCCGTTGCTGCGTTGGCGTGGCAATAAAATACTTGCTTTTCACGAAAAGGTCTTAAAAATAGAACTTTTATATACCTACTCCCATACAAACTTACATACATACTTAAAAGTCAATTTGAACATTTATACCATACCATAAAGTTCAAGAGCTAGTGGAGAGGTTCCGGGAAGGCAAAATTGAGTGACGTTAGTATAGTATGAATATTGACATTATGCAATTCGACTAAAGCCGGTACAAAGTCCGCAGGGTCAGTTTATACTTTTTGGTCACTATTTTCATTATTACAAAACAATTTAAAAAAAAATATATTTTTTTATTTTAAAAGTTATTCTATAATTTTTGATTTTGTTGTTAATTTTATTATTTGATTTAAATTACAATTCATATTTTTATATTATAAAAAACTAAATCATATTCATCTTTGTTAATATAGGTGTTAAGTAGTGCATGCTGTGGCTTCCTATTATTGGAGTAGCACACCGAATATAAACCACATGCAAGTAGGTACCATAAAAAATGTGTATATTTTCTGTTGGAGGTACTAAATAAATAAATAAATTGTAGCTTTTTTATGTAATAAGCATATAACAAGCAGCGGGGGCACAGCGGTACGGGCCTCGCCTCGGGTTCGAATCCTAGTCGTGCCCACACATCTTTGTGTGAATTGTTTCAATATCGATGAAAGAAATCATCGAACCGACATGTCTAAGAACTAATAATTCGAGGACATGTGACATCCACCAACCCGCACTTGGCCAGCGTGTGTGGATAAAGGCCTAAACTATCTCAACTCATAATATAGTTGAGAGAAGACCCGTGACCAGCAGTGGGACACTAAGGTTTGAAATGAGTGTGAAGTGAATATAAAAGTAAACTGCCTTTCTCAAGCACTCTTTTTGTTTTTTGTCTACGAAAAAACTGAAATTCAGCGTGCAATCGTCTGATTACTGTCATCTCACCTGACCTCAGATGCAACGCCGTGGGACCTGCACCGGTTCTCAGACTTGAGACCTGAGTTACCTGGACAATGGGTGACGAAATGAACTGGTTAACCTTGGCGACGATAATGAAAGGCTGTTGGTTTTATGTTACATATCATAGGTAATCTTAGTAATTAGCTTCAAATTGGTTATCCGTTGTCTTGTGTGGGTGTTGTAATGAGGGTTTTTAACCGACTTCTAAAAGGAGGAGGTTATCAATTCGACTGTATGTTTTTTTATGTTTGTTACCTCAGAACTTTCGAATGGGTGAACCGATTTTGCTATTTTTTTTTTAATTGAAAGCTGATGCTTCCCGTGTGGTCCTATTTCAGTTTGGTTTAGTTCTGAGAATGGCATCCATGAAGTCGGTTTTTTTTGTTAATATTTTAACATAATATTATTATACTGGTACTATCGGATCCGACAGACGTTATTCTGTAATATCATCAACCTAGTAATGTCTTAGATTTACGTGAATATCACACATTGGAATAAAACTATACCTTTTAACGGATTTTATCGCGGTTTATTTTAGATTTTAGATCCCGACGTTTCAAAGTCTTTTCAGACTTCATGTTCACGGGTGAACTGAGGTATTTGACGTCCAAAAATATTAATCACAATTATTACTGACTACCTCCAAACATTAATATTTAAGTTGCGTTCCGATTTAAAAAAAAAACAAACAAAGCTGAGCTTACAGTGTCTTGAATTCTGAGTTAAAAAAAACAAAATAAACCGCGATAAAATCCGTTAAAAAGTAGTTTTATTTCATCATCAACCTAGATACCGACTGCAGCGCCATCTTCCGGGCTGATTTGTGAATCTAATAAAATAAATAATTAAATATTCTGGGACATTAACACGCACGGTCATCTGGTCCCTAATCTAAGCAGATCTTGTGTTATGGAAACCAGATAACTGGTAGATACATATTTTATAATATTTTTCTTTTGTAAATATATACGTATAATAGATATTTACACCCAGACTCGACACAAACAGACATGTTCATCACCAATGTTTGTCTCGGGTGGGAATCGAACCCACGACCTGCGTCGTGAAAAGCAAGTATCTTACCGACCACGCCACCGGCCCAACATCAAGGTAGCATAGCAAGCTGATATGCGTCAATTGAGACATTTTGATTGTATCTCTTTTATGACATTATACCAACTTACATTTACCTAATATGGATTGGAATGGTATTTCCACGAAACCATAACTTAAATAGCATGTTTAAACACCTACGTTATAAGTCTTGGTTGCACCAAATATAACAATATCAAGAGAGGTAATAGACGTTTTTGGGTATAATAACCTACCACTTCAACCCTTAATTTAGTGTCCTACAGATGGGCACAGGTTTTCTCGTAACTATCTTACGAGTTGAGAAAGTTTAGGGGGTTTTTTATCGCCCCAAAAGACCACAGGGCGAGGGTTATGTGGGACTTCCGTGTTTGGCCCAGGCGAGCGAGAATAAGGTCTCCAGTAACAATCGGCTGGGTCAGCCACCAGTAAAACCCTACCGGGGTGTTCCGCCGGACACCCTTTGTGCCGGGCTGCAGGATTCGCTCTGCATTCACCGAATAGCCCGGCGGGTCGGCCCGCCTGACCTGATATGGCTTAGCAATGAGGCGAGTCCCTTCCGGGACAAGGAGAAGACCCCGTATTTAATTTTATCAAAAACAGTTAAACCGTATTTAAAAAAATCTACTCCACGACTAAATATAGTATAAATACATTTTCGAAGTATATTCAGTGCTAACGAACCATATATAACGTAATACCGGATTTTGTATCAATTAAGAAATGTCCTGCTTCCTACATAACCAATACTTGGAAACAGATCTTTAATAACCAACTTAACATAACTTAAACAAACACCAAACACCACCCTTATCTCCACATAATAAAACACAAAATCGGATAACAATTAATTGTTTAAATTACAAAATACAATTTGTCATTGTTTACCTCTCCCCCCTGGACCTCGGCAACGAGTAGACGTTTGTAACCCCACGCAGCTTTAAAATAAAAATCTAAATCAATTTCAACATTAATAAATTAAACAAAAAATTAGGAGTACATAAACACCGAAGAGGTCACTGCTTACGAGTTACGACTGCATCACAAGCCCTCCCACCCCAGGGAAGCCCCGCCCACGGGTGAGTGAGATAAATGTACTTTGAGTGTGCAAAATCTACTAGGACTGCAGAACGTAACATTCGAAACAAGTGATTATATTTGAGTCACTATTTTCACCTAAATTGCGACAGTGGAGTTGGCGCATTGGATAAGGACACAGTATTGGAATCCATGTACACCGGGTTCGAGACTTGACTACGAAACTTCTTTTTGCATTTCTAATTATCAATATTGTCGTTAAATAACATAAAAATTCACATTTAAGCATAAATATTGATAACATTTTTACACAATTTCGTAGAAAAAGAATTAGGAAATAATAAGAAAACACAAATATGCCAATTAACCGATCTCCGCCACCCGCTCAACATTCTTCACCCGCTCCGATGGCATCATTACATGATAAACGTCTTGCTGTAACCCAAGACTCCGACACAGCGTCTGAAAATTTGCAATCTGATGTTGATAAGGGGTTTGGCAATGTTTCAAGGAGGCCAAAGCGCAAACATGGAGACACAGCTATTGCCGAACTTAAAGAGCTCCTCAGTCACATCGAGAAAAAACAAGAAGAGGAATTTAGATCCCTAAAAGCTGATTTAGTAGATATTAAACTTCAAAATGCTGAATCCCAGAAATCACTGGAGTTTATGTCCAACATGTATGACACCTTATTGCAAAGATTTGATTCAGTCACAAAAGAGAACTCGTTGAATATAATCCGTATTAAATCACTAGAAACTAGGGTGGAGCAATTAGAGCGTAGCCTCAAATCGTCGTCTATTGAAATTCGAAACGTTCCCTTAGCTAAACCAGAATTAAAACAGGACTTAAAAACCCATGTATTGCAACTCGGACAAGCTGTTAACCAGACTATTCAGGACAATGAAATTAGAGACATATACAGGGTCAAAACCAAGAATGAGCCCGGTCCTATTGTTGTGGAATTTACTACTACAATACTAAAAGAAAAGTTGTTCCATTCCGTTATTTCATTTAATAAAGGTAAGGGAAAAGAACACAAAATTAACACGGGACATCTGAAGATCCAAGGAAACTCCGTACCGATTTATGTGACGGACAACTTAACCAGCAAAACTAGACACCTTTTCTACTTGGCACGTGAGTATACAAAAACTCACCGTGAAGCCAGCTGCTGGACTGCCTTTGGAAGGGTCTTTATGCGCCTAAAGGAAGGACAGCCGACTATACGTATCGACTCAGAGAATGATATTGTTCAACTTGGCCTGCAAAAATGACTAGAAGATACCCGGAATAGCAACCTATATGTTATTATACTTAAGTTTTCTATTTGTATCAATTTATTACATCTCACATACGCATACTCGCACATTATTCTCAAATTACCGAAGACGCACACACAAACTAAAATCTGTACAACACACTACACAATTCCAAACAAATCTCAAAACATTTTACATTATATGAACCTGAAAACATATATTAATATGCTATTACCAATAATATGGGAACATCAACTTACAATAATAATTAAAATAATTGGTATAAATGCTATCACATGTTCTCAAACCACTGTAAATTGTAAAAAAACCTTTACTTTTTTTATTACTATAAACAATGCAGGGCAAACAATCTTATATTAAAATTCGATCAAAATAGTATACAACTTCATAACGACTTAGATAACCTTACCCTGGCTGACAGTGGTAATGGCGATTTAGAAAATATCTGTGCTAACATGCTGTATCCAATAAACAGGTCTTTTAATATGATTGTTCAAAATATTAGAAGTGTTCGATGTAATATTGTTCAGTTTCAAACATTATTACACAGTTCAAACATCCAATGGGATCTAATAGTAATGACGGAATGTTGGTTGTACAATAACAACTATGTACCAGAGCTAGACGGTTACATTCATTTTTCAACAACACGGAATTTTACCCAAAATGAGGGTGTAGTCGTTTACCATAAATCTTCACATACCTACATTGTAGGAATTTGGGGTTCCTAAATCTTGATAAGTAATGATAAACTTGATAAACTTGAAAATAACTGTATTGTCCAAAATTAACTAAAAGTACTTGATAAATGAGAACGCGTGAAATGTTTGATGACTGGAAGCGAACTGAACGTAATACTAATCAATTATATTTAACAAATTTACAAAAATGATGAGGCGTGCATTTAACGCCGTTTCGCAATTATGTCGAGCGTAGCTCGTACATGCTCCCAGGCCGGGAAGATGAGGTTAGTAGATGTGAGAATGAGAAGCTGATACATGTTACAATGGTGAAACAATTTGTTTTTTAAAACTAAATGGTTTATGGTTAATCATGATATTCATTACAACTAGACTTGATTAAACTATGTTTCCGACACCGTGAACACAGGACATTGTATCGGAGATGTACCGCGACTTTGTTTAACGGACCGCACTTTTGTTTTCGGAGCCACAATCACTTCACTAAGATTATACTGGTTTTCACTACACTGTACTTCTTCTCTTGGGAGCTGACCCCTTGTCGGAGCCGACACTGCTGTGCTCGGCGACTGTTCTTCTGACCCTCTAACACCAGCTTGCTGACGTGGCAGACATCGCCTGCGTACTTGCTTCACAACATAGATGACTGCGGCCAACAACATGATTCCTATGATGATATAGATCGCGGTGTAGTGGTGTACGTCGTGAGTAGTGACTGTTTCTATCAATGGTATGCTATCTTTCATGATTTCGATTTGTTCCTTGATATCTTGAAGCTGTTTAGCTGAATGTATCGGGCTTTCTAGCGAAATGGAGCTAGGCATTGATATGTTGAATATGTGATTGATTGGAGCAATGTTTGGTATCACAATATCAGAACTTGTCTTGATTTTACTTGTCTCCATTTTATGTGCATAAACAAAGAAATCAGCTGTTTTGATCATACAACCCGCATTTATAGTAAACAAACCGCTGCCTGATAACTGAACGGCGGTAACTTGATCTTCACACAGTAGTTTCATTTGACACCGGTTACAACAAAAGTAAAAGTATTCGTTTAATTTATTTAACTCTCGCCATGTATTAGTACATGGGCTTATAATAGTTTTGCATGTTCTTGATCCGAGTACTGTTTCACACAGACTATGGTCATCCTTGATTTGATAAACAGGTTTCCTCAAACTACATAGTATAAATTTTTCATTCTGTTGCGTACATTGTCTAAAATCGTTTTCAGAGATTGATATGAGTGCGTCTTTCTTCAGATTTATTGCTGCATAATCGGCTATAGGCACTACCGTTGTAATATGATCGCCAGCCAAAAATGGTACAGGGATGAGCTTAAAGATTTCATACATGTCTCTACCAATCAAAGGAATTTTGATTTCGATTATAAGGTACTTTGGCAACATCTTGATTCGTACTTGTAATAAATTGTAAAGTTCTGCTAAATTGCAACTGTCAATCGGTGATAATAAATCTTTCGGTAGTTGACCTGATATAATATTTAATTCGTACTTTAACTGGTCGGGACTGAGAAGTTGGAAATTAAACTTGCCATTATATATATTTGTGACGGTGTCTAAGAGAATGACTTGAATGCTCCTCAAACTTGATAATATATTATTCGCAATCATAGCGGTTTCTATAAAATCTGAGGATAAGGAAAAGTTTTGTAATGACGCCTCATTTCGATTGAGGTATGTTTCTAAGAGATTTAACTTCTGGTGGATAAGTTTATGATGATGTTCCATTGTGTCTTCTGTTCTTTTTAACATGTTAAACTCTGCTTCAACTACTGACGTCTGATTTTTCCACAGAGCTGCCAGGTGGTTTTGATTACTCTTGATAGTGGCTATGTCCTTTTCATATTTTTCAGCAAAGTGTTCGTCTAAAACACCAAATAGACTATTGGCCACGTAGCCGACGCCGTTTATTAGTCCACGGCGTGAACGACGCCCGGCGGTCATGCTTGTTTCATGATTAATTAAAATCTTGTTATTATGTAGTATTTCTCTGTATCCATGCTGCAATTGTAATATAATCGCGGCGCAATGTGACTCCGTTTTTATTTTTGGACATAATTGTTCTAAATAATTGATATACTTCCGTAGAGTGATGGTCCCTTCTTGATAAGGGCGAGTATCATAATACACAATAAGACGCCAGTGGTCTCGTATTAAATGCATATTAGTGATAGAATCAAAATAAAGACTGTTGTTATTTTGCAGTGTCGTGATATTGTATAAGGCTTGCGTTGAAGGTATAAAGACTGATAAAAACAATAATAAAGACAAGGCTATTTTTGTAAAACTGATAGATTTGTGTCTAGGTTGTTTTGAGGGTTTATTTTCTTGCTTATCTTGCATTTCTTGTTGTTCATCTGTTTGCGTCGATGTAAGTACTGAAAGCTTGATAATAGGGCGCTTGATAAGCCCGTTTTTTGTTTTGAGAGTTACGACTCTTACGTAACTGTCGGATCCCGGATGGAGTTGCACTACTCTTCCTAGCGCCCACTTGCCAGGCGGTAGGTTCTCATCCTGGATAACAACAACATCCCCAATCTTGATATTTTCTTTTGGCTGTCGCCACTTGCTTCTAGTGATAAGCTGCATAAGGTATTCGCGACGCCAACGCTGCCACAAATCATTTACTGTTTTTTGTACTAATTGCCACCTGGTACGTAGATCTTTTTCCGTGTCGTGTATAGTTAATATTGGCCCGTTGCCTAAAAAGTGTGACGGAGTAAGAAAATCGAGTTCTTCAGGATCATCCGATACTAAACAAAGGGGTCTTGAATTTAAGCAGCCTTCAATTTGTGCTAGTAAAGTACTGAATTCCTCATAAGTAAACCGCTGTTCTCCTATGACGCGTTTCAGATGATACTTGAGGCTTTTGACTGCGGCCTCCCACAAACCACCAGCTGAAGGCCACGATGGGGCATTAAAATGCCAATTGATTCCCATCTTTGCTATTTCGGACATACACTCTTGTTGGTTCATTGTATTTCGAATGTCTTCGTATTCTTGCTGTAACATTTTATTAGCTCCTATAAAATTTGTGCCTTGATCACTGTATAGGTGGCCCGGAACTCCGCGTCTCGCGGATAATCTGCGAAGGGCTCCGAGAAAAGTTGATGACGTCATGTCCGAGACGAGCTCTAAATGTACAGCTTTAGTAGCCATACATATAAAAACTGCTACATATCCCTTTGTGGTTTTAATACCACGCCCCTTGTTGGCCTTTACAAAAACATGTCCCGTGTAATCAACCCCTGTATGGAAGAAGGGACGTGAAGGATTCACCCTTGACGGTGGTAAATCACCCATAATTTGAGCAGATTTTCTTGGATTCTGCTTCTTGCACGTCACACATTCGCGTAATCTCTTCTTAACTGCCCTGTTGCCTCCGAGCAGCCAGTATTTTCGCCTGATAAATGAGTTCGTGAGTTTAGCTCCGCCATGAAACGTTGTTTTATGAGCTTGGTCAATGATAAGCTCAGCTAATCGGTTGCTCGGAATTATCAATGGATGCTTCATTTCTGGGTCCAAGTTGGCATGTCTTAATCTGCCACCCACTCTCAATAGACCTTCTTTGTCTAATACAGGGTTCAGACATAATATTTTACTTTTGTTGTTTAAAGGTTCTCCTTGGCATAAACATTTTATTTCGTCCGAAAATTCATTTGCTTGATATGTCTTGACGATTAAATTCCTTGCTCTTGTTATTTCGTCCAATGATAAATAGTTTGTGCTTTTTCTGCAAACCAAACGATAAATCCATGCTAGAACTCGGACAGCCTTGTTGATTGAACTGTATTTGTGCAGTAACTTATAAACTAAACTTTGCATAAATGCGTCGTTTATTACTGCGACATTAACTTGTTTACATTTTCTTAATTCTAAATCCGTGATAAATTGTTTTTTCTGAATTTCTTGATCTGGATCATAATTTGAAAGCCATGCCGGCCCGTGCCACCAGAGGTCATGTTCTTTCAACTGAGAAGCAGTTAATCCTCTGCTGGCACAATCTGCGGGGTTTTCCTTTGACTTGATATATCGCCAGCAGTCGGCGGGCATAACCGCGGTCACTTGTTTGACGCGGTTGGCTACAAAGGGTTTCCACTTGTCGGCATCTCCATTTAGCCACCCCAATACTGCTGTGGAATCGACCCACCCAAATATCCTGATATTGTAGTTATGGAGGCATGATATAACTTTTTTCATTAATTTTGATAGCAATAGTGCTCCACTCAGTTCGAGTCGCGGCAAAGAGATGTTTTTATCCCTAGGTACCAACTTCGTTTTTCCTGCTACTAGTACGACAGAAGAATCTTGATCTCTTCTTATCCTACACAGGATGACGCAAGCACACGCCCTCAAACTCGTATCACTGAATCCGTGAAATTCGATGGTGTCCTGTGCACTTGTTTGCAACCATCGCGGTATTTCAATTTGATTGATAATGCTTAAGTCGTTTTTAATTTTATTCCATTCATTATGTATATCTGCTGGTATAGGTTCGTCCCAAAGTAACTTAGCCTTCCATACTTCTTGAAATAAAATCTTGAGCTTGATAGTGAGGGGGGAAAGCCAGCCAAGGGGGTCGTATAGCTTGGATATATCCGACAAAAGCATTCTCTTCGTTACAACTGAGTTTGAAGTAGGTGTTATTTTTGACTGAAATAAAAAATTATCTTTCTTAGGGTCCCAGCCAAGTCCGAGGGTTGTAGTAGACTCTACTTGCTTAAAGTCAAAATTTTCTTGATCACAACTGACGTTTTGTAATAACTCAGTTGAGTTTGCTTTCCACTTTCGGAGGTTAAACCCGCCCGATTTTAACAGATTAATTAGGTCTTGTTGCAGTTGTTTTGCAGATTCTATGGAATGTGAACCATGTATTAGATCGTCCATGTAAAAACTTGTTTGTAACGCGTCATGAGCAGCGTTATTTTGATAATTGCACTTTTCATCAAGTGCAAGTTGTTTAAGCGTCATCATGGCTAAGAACGGAGCGGCCTTTGTGCCATAGGTGACCGTAGTAAGTTGATACTCCTCGGTAAGTTGATTTTGATCACTTCTCCATAGAATTTTTTGGTAGTTCTGGTCAAGTGGATGGACCCAGATCTGTCTGAACATCTTCTCGATGTCAGCAGTATAAGCATATTTGTATTGCCTCCACTTGATGATAAGGGTCTGCAAATCCTGTTGCAGATTTGGGCCCCTGTACATGACGTCATTTAAACTAAAACCGCTTGATGTTTTAGCCGACGCATTAAAAACTACACGTAATTTTGTTGTCGTCGAGGCGTCGCGTTGCACACAATGATGCGGTAAATAGTATGCAGGTTTCCTATTACCGATGTCGGTACGGTCATTGGCACCAGGTATCATGTGGCCAAGTAACTTATATTCATTAATAAATTCCTTGTATTGTTTTGCAATATTTGGCTGGTTTTGAAATTTCCGTTCTAATTGGTAAAATTGACCCTTAGCTTTATTTTTGGACTCGCCTAATTTTTCTTGATAATTAGGCTTCAACGGTAACCTGACCACATATTTGCCGTCTTCGCCTCTTGATGTGGTTTCCTGATAAAATTGCATACATTTTTGATCTTCTGATGATAGATCTGAAGTTTCCGTGATATCTTCTATTTCCCAAAATCTTTCTATGTCAGTTAAATCGTTTAAGACTACGTTGCATTGAAAGGTTTTGATGTTCCCGCTTAAGATCCAACCCAAATGTGTTTGTTGCGCCGTAGGTAGATTCGGATGTTCTCTTGATAACCCTTCCATTAATATAAGGCAATATACGTCGGCGCCCAACAATATGTCTACAGGTCGGCTTTTATAAAATGCAGGGTCAGCTAACTTGATGTGATTTAAGTATGCCCAGTTAGGTTCAGTTATAGAACAGCTTGGTAAATTTTTAATCAATTGTTTCATGATAAATACGTCAGTTTCGAACGTAAAATCGTCCACTGTTGACATGCATTGTATGGTAACCATCCCCTTGCAACTATTCTCCTTAGCGCCTACGCCTGATATTACGCCCTTGCATTTTTGTCGGGGTAGTTTCAATAGCTGTGCTGCGTTTTCGGTGATGAGGGAAGTCTGCGAACCTTGATCTAAAAGGGCACGCATAACATGATATGACCCATCCGCAGCTTTTATTTTAATCATCGCAGTGGGAAGTAGCACTTCTATCGGGTCTCCTTGTAACGACACGTGACTGCTACTTTGCACATGCAATGACGATTGTTGCCCCGTGGCAGCGGCCGATGAACTTGTTTCCGGCCGCGTGCGCCGCAGTGTCATATGGCTAGATAGAAAAGCCTCATGTAATATAGAATTATGTTCTTTGTTACATTCTCTACATCTTTTTTCAGATTTACAAGGGTGTCCAAAATGATTATAGAGACAGTTATAACAAAGTCTGTTTTTATCCACCACGTTTTTCTTGATATGCGGCGGCATTTCTAAAAACTTTGGGCAGAAATAGATCCCGTGTTCGTTGTTATTGCAAACGACGCACCAATATCTGTTCACTGATAGATTCTTGATATTTTTATTTCCCATACAGTTTGACGGGATTACGCGAGTACTTGTTGAAAAAGAGTTCTTGTAATAGTTAACTTTCTGATTATTGCTTGTATGTTTTCCTGATACTTGATTTTGATCATTTAAGCTTGATTTTTGTGCAAGGTTTTCATGTTTTCGACGGGAAGATTCTAATGTTGTAAACTTGGTCTCCAAAAACTGCAAAAATTCTTCTAAATTCGGTATAGCTCTTGGCTGTTTCACTGACTCCATGTAGTCTTGATAAGTGTCTGTATCTAACTTTTGTGACAATATATGAACCAAAATGGGGTCCCATGATTCAGTGTCAATGCCTAAATTTTTAATGGCGTTTAAACACTCATTAGTTACGTCATGAATACGCTTGATACCGTTTGCCGATTGTTGTTGCATGCTAGGGACGTTTAAAAGTGTGTTAGCATGCGAAGTAAAGATTAGTCTCATGTTATCATACCTATTTGTGAGGATAGACCAACTCACAGCATAGTTAGTAGAGCTTATTTGTAAGTGCTGAATTAACTTTTCAGGCTCACCTCTGAGCTTTCCCTTAAGGAACTGTAATTTTTGTGCATCCGAAAGAGAAGGATTACGGTGAATAGTCTCGGTGAAAAGATCTTTGAAAGGAATCCATTGACTATAATTTCCCATGAAAATAGGTATATCCATTTTAGGGGTCGTTTTTTCAATGTGTGCAACCGACCACATCTTTTTGTTTATAGATTTCTTTAGTTCATTATAGTGTAATTCATATTTAGAAAATTCTTGCTCATATTCCCTGTTTAAACCACTTGTTTCTGAATCCAGCTCCCAGTGCAATTTGTCAATAACTGACCACCTAGATTGCAATGTACGCAACAAATCTTCAAACTCCCACTTTTCTGAGACAAGCTCTACGTCAATGCCTGATACCGTCCTCATGTATGCCTTAAAATTGCTCAACTGTTTTTTCAACATTTCTTCGGTTTTGCTACTAGTTGCCCTATCTTGTCCTTGAGGATTGGTCAACACAAATGATGCTGGTTTGAGCACGGGCGTTGAAGGCCTCTCCTCTGCACCAATGCTCCTTGATGGTAGATAATTCTTGATTAAATCTCTAATTTTTTGATATTGAGATTGTATAAACAAGTGTTTTTCGCTAGTAAAATAGTGAAGAGATGCATCACCGATGTTCACTAACGTGAGATGATTGTTATTGAACTGAGACCAGTATTTATCTAAAGAGTCTAAACGACGCTGGATATAGTCTGGGGTTTTGCGTTCAGCCCCATCTTTCTTGAAATTGGTAAAAAGCGACTCGATCGCTGCTGCGATCTTCTCCTGCTCAGACAGAAGCTCTTCTACTCGCGACATGATAAAAAATTAAAAAAGGAAAGATCTTACTTGAAAACCTTTCTACTTGATATGAAAGGGTCACCGCACGCCTTGTTGCCACGTAACACGTCTTGTAGTCTCGATATTGCTGCAAACCGCTGTACACCTTGTTAGCACAACGAGATTGTTCTTGATACGTAAGCACTGTTGGCACTGTCCACGTGGATAAAGTCAGAACCGGAACACGAACACGTGTATCGAATCCGCGCTATAGTCCCGCTTTACCGAAAGCTCGAAGGACCATGTAGGAATTTGGGGTTCCTAAATCTTGATAAGTAATGATAAACTTGATAAACTTGAAAATAACTGTATTGTCCAAAATTAACTAAAAGTACTTGATAAATGAGAACGCGTGAAATGTTTGATGACTGGAAGCGAACTGAACGTAATACTAATCAATTATATTTAACAAATTTACAAAAATGATGAGGCGTGCATTTAACGCCGTTTCGCAATTATGTCGAGCGTAGCTCGTACATACATCATATCTGAACCTTTAATTACTGATGCCAACTGTCTAATGATCAAAGTGGATAGTAGTACAGTTATTCTGGCTATTTACCGCCGCCCTGGCGTGAGAGACACAGCAAATTTTTTCGAAACGCTAAACAACTTGCTCACTCAATTAGCATCTTTTAAGAATATAATTATAACTGGGGATATTAATCTGGATATTGCGGACACATCGAAAGATTCCAGAGCCGAAACTTATTTAAACCTTGTAGCAACACACGGTATGCTTCCCGCTCATAACATCCCCACACATGTGCATACCTGTTATGATCATGTAATACTAAAGAGCAGACTGCCCGCTAGATGTTTTGTAGCTCATACAACTATAACAGACCACTACAGTGTTATTCTTAGCATTGACTTGCTTGTAGATATACCAAAATCTATCAAGACAATTAAAAGAGTCGACTATGATTCCTTAGACAAATGCCTAAGCAAAAATGATCTAGACCCAATACTTGAGATGACAGATGTCAACGTCGCAGTTAATTATCTAATCCAAGAGCTTAATAAGAAAATAGGTATCTGCACCAAAACATCATCCACTCCCATACGTCAAGTCATTCGCAAACCATGGATCACGAAGGGTATGTTGAGATGTATCAGGAACAGGGATAAGTTGTATATCAAGACCAAAAAGAATCCAGAGAATGAAGTCCTCAAGTTAACTTTTACCCGATACCGTAACTACTGCAACGCTATGATAAAAAATGTTAAGAGAGAGTACGATAAATTAGAAATAAATAAAACCAAACATAATCCAAAAAAACTCTGGAAAGTAATTAAAAACATAACCAATACAAACAAAACCAAAACCCCGGCACTCGAATTGATTACTAATAACAACCCATCTGGCTCGGCTAATTTAGTAAACCAGTATTTTGTGAGTGTCGGAAAGTGCCTCGCAAACAACTTAAAAATTCCAATCTCACAGCCTCTAGTATCTCCACCTGCAAACACTCAATCACAGTCATTTGTTCTCTCTCCAACAGATGCCGATGAGATATTAGTTGTTATAAACAAACTTAAAAATGACTGTGCAGTTGGATTAGATGGCATTTCAAACTCCGTCATTAAAAGATATCGATGCATATTGGCCGAACCTCTTGCGCACATTTGTAATTTGGCATTTTCGACAGGTACCTTTCCGGATTCATTTAAGCGAGCACTCATCCACCCAATTTACAAAAACGGAGACAGAGACTGTGTCAGTAACTATCGACCTATATCAATATTGCCAGCTTTCTCAAAAATTATTGAAAAATTAGTTAATCTAAGACTCGTCAGCTATCTAGAAAAGAAACAGCTTCTTTCAAAGTCACAATTTGGTTTTCGTAGAAACATGTCGACAGACGATGCTGTGTACGAACTTACTAATACTATAGTTACTGATATGGATAAAAGGAAAAAAGTAATTGCGATATTTCTCGACTTGGCTAAGGCGTTTGACACGGTCTCTGTCCCGTTACTTCTGGATAAGTTAGATCATCTGGGTGTTCGGGGTGTACAATTGCGTTTCTTTGAGAGCTATCTCATGAATCGTACACAGTGTGTGCAGCTAGCTGGTGTACACAGTGATGATCTCCCAGTGGATATCGGTGTCCCGCAGGGTAGTATCCTTGGCCCTACCCTATTTCTTATATTTATCAATGACCTTTGTCAACTAAACTTGACCAACGGAAGGGTTATTACTTTTGCCGATGACACTGCATTGATCTTTAGTGGGGATTCCTGGGTAGCCACATACCAACATGCGCAAGAAGGTATGAATCAAGTCACGACTTGGCTGAACTGTAACCTTTTAACATTGAATGTCAATAAATCAAAATACATTATATTTAACATGAGAAATGACAAAACACAACCTGAGGCCCCATTACCTATTCTTGCACATTCTTGCATTAACCAAGGCTACACTACCTCTCGTTGTAACTGTGAGAAACTACAATCCGTTGATTCAATTAAATATCTCGGGGTAATTATAGACAAAAAATTAAACTTTCAGGCTCACATAGATCTATTGACATCAAGGACCAGAAAACTAATATTTATATTTAAAACTTTGCGTCGGGTTGCAGATAAAAGTGTACTTAAAACTACTTACCTCGCCCTCTGTCAATCTATCATAACCTATTGTATTACGTCATGGGGAGGTGCTGCTAAAACCACGCTAATAAAATTAGAACGAGCCCAGAGAGCTGTAATTAAAGTAGCACTGTCTCTGCCATTCAGACATCCCACGACGGACATATATCAGACATTTGAGGTACTTACGGTTCGACAGCTATTCATACGTCGTATCGTACTTAAATCCCATTCCCTAGTGCATTATGACCCCGAAATTAACGCAACAAAACGCCGAAAACACAAAATCTTTGATACTAGTACAAGATACAGAACAGCTTTATCACATAGATTTCACTGCTTTCTTGGTCCGTATTTATATAATAAGGTTAACGCCATTCGTTCCATTTATGGTTTAACTAGATTCAAGTTAAAAAAGGTACTTGCGACCTTCTTACAAAAACTATCTTATAATGATACCGAAAACCTTCTCAATATTAAATTATAATTGATAATGGGTTCACACACACACAGACACACACACGCAATTATATGCTCACGCACACTCACTCACACACCCACAAGCACACTCACATGCGCAAACACACTCACACACGTCATAAATTTTTGTTTATATTCTTAAATTATACCAACGCTATTTTATCTAACATAAGTCTAAGGAAAATAATTTAAAACTCTCGCAAGATCGTCCTGGGGTGAGTGCCTGGCGATCTGTAACACAGGTTTACCTAACACGGACGCCAGCCTCACACAAAGGAAGATATTGCAAAACTGTATTTTTCACAATTACTTTACCATCCTTTGTGTTAGTGGAATAAATAAATAAATTATTATATTATTATATTTACCGAACAAACTTATTTAGCAATTGAAAGGATTTTTATTGGACTTTATTATTAAATGAATAAAGTCTGCTTTGCAATATAATTAATTCAATAAATATAGGCATTGTCACTTCGGGGGTTTTCAGACTAGCGTTTATTTTACGCGTTGCTGCTTTCAAATCATGCGCTATGCTTTGTCTGATATTCACTAGCACCATAAATCATGCTTTGCCTGTGCTTCGCATTGCGCATATTCAATGCGCATATTTTTCGCACAGCTAGCTCGAACTTAAGCGCATCTTCATAGGAAAACTTAATTAAACTACTATAAACTTAGTATCGATGCAAACATAAACCTACCGCGCATTAAATTGCTGGCAACTACTGAGAAACACTGCCAAAATACTCAGTAGGCTTTTTCTTTTTACAATGAATCACATATCTACTATACATTTTGTTTGTTTAGTGTGTTGAATTAGACACTTATCACAAGATATTTTGCCAATAGCCATAAACAATTAACTTTAATTAGACGTTTTATTTGCAGTGTTCGCTTTTTATAGTTTCTGAGCAAGCATTCTTGACTGTCTTGACTTGACTTTAATGTGCACTCATGTACGCGTGCGGATAAACGCATGCCTACACGCGCTCTTATAAACGCTAGTCTGTATCAGCTTGAAACCTGTACGCCATCTAGAAACACACACTACAACCTTTATGCCATTGAAATAAGGTTAAATTTTGATTATTTTTTATGAACGTTGCATTATGTTAGGAGGTAATGTCCTATGCGAGGTTATATCAATGTCCGGCTGCTGGCCATGATGAGGAATGTAGGGTGAAAGGTGCAAGGAGGGGGGAGGGGGGATACGGAAGGACCGAAGGGTACAGGAGACAGTATTACAATAATCATGAGTAATGAGTAGCAGCGTTGACGCAAGATACTGCCCCTATTACGAATTTTCTTTACTTGCGTACTCGTTGCTAACTGCGTAGTTTGTCCAAGACTCGACAAAGCGATTTAAGATAGGCACTCCTGTACATTTTGTTCTTTTCGATCTTTCGTTATCGCTTCATAGGTCACTTTATCTAGGGACCTTGTAGTGAGCGTATTTGCTCAATAACCAAGGTCCTAGATTTGAACCCCGGGTCGAGCTAGGCGTTTTTAATATATAAAAAAACTAATAGTACTTTGCAGTTCAAAGGGCGGTATAATATATTCAAACGCTTTCCATCGCAGACCATATCATTGCTCAACAACAAGCAAACACGAGCCTTTTACAGGATACTAACCCACTGCTGTGCGTTTAAGTTGTGAAGATAGAACGCCAGAAAAAAGAATACCTTATCTTCTTAACAGCTTGCCAGCTGACATTAGGGATATGTTGAGTGGGCTGGAGCTACCCGGGCGAAGCTGGGGCGGGCCGCTAGTTATGTATATAACATTGCGCGTATGTAAACGTGCCGTAGGCATACTGCGGTGGAATCTTGCAAAATGCCTGCTATATCTAGATTGAAGCGACATTTTGGACGGCTTTTTACTGCGTTGGACCCCAGTAAGGGATTCCAAAAAAAAATTAACCATGAAATGGTATTGCGAGCATTCCCCTCTGCTAACAGCTTGTATGCATAAACTGTTCATTTTTTTTTGCTGATGACTTCTCCTAAGTCCGGAAGGGCCATTATTGGTTCACCGGACCATTTCGGTGACCCATCCGAGGACGGTCGATCCGATTTCATATTTTGTGTTTGTGTGTAGCTTTTATTCACGTGTGCATTGTAAAGACGCTTCAACTTTTACATATGTACTACTAGTTTTCGGATGTCGGTTATCGCGCTAAACCATTAATCGGATAAAACTATCCTTTTCCGGGTCTCGAACTATCTCCATACAAAATTAGTTCAGTAGTGAAGGCGTGTAAGCAACATTTCGAAATCGGCAAGCACCCATAGGTATATCCATAAATCTATAGTGGTTTCTTAAAAAATACTACGGCTCTTAGACCATGATTATTGTAAGTTTTTTATTCAATATTTAAGAAGAAATAAAATTTAAATTTCGAATTCTAATAATCGGACTGAGTTATCAAACATCATTGTGTCAAAATAAAAAGTAATTTAGCTAAAAAGCACGAAGGAGTATTGATATCAATTTCAAAGGAAATCTCCCTCAGAATAATTTCTCAGGCTTCACCTCCGTAGTATTAGGATAAAGATAAGAAAAAATGGAAAAATAAAAAACACGTATTTCATTATTTGTTTTAAGCTATATTTATACCGAATTTGAAGTGAATCGGACCAAGGACTAAACAGTTCTGGAATATTTAATTTTTCCAAAAAAGCTCATTTTACACTCCCCCTGGGGGTAGTTTTGGAAAAATAAAAAACATGTGTTTTATGATTTATTTTAAGGTATATATATGTGTGCCGAATTAGGAGTGAATCGGACTTGAGACTAAAGAGATCCAGAGAAACTTTAATTTTTACCAATAAAACTCATTTTCCACACCCCATGGGGGTAATTATGGAAAAATAAAAAACCCGTATCTCATTATTTGTCTTAAAGTTTATGTGTTCCGAATTTAAAATGAATAGGACCAAGGAATAAAAAGTTGCATACAAACTTCACCCCTCTATTTAACCCTCTTAGGGGATGATTTTTGGAAAATTTATTAGCCTATGTCCGATTCTAGGGTATACACTACCTACGTTTCAAACTTCATTTACATTGGTTGAGCGGTTATGGAGATACGTGGTAACAAACCTTCACACACACACACACACACTTACTTTCGCATTTATAATATTAGTAGGATAGGATACGTGGTACCTCACCTCCCCAAAAACTGGTAGAAACAATTTAATATTCAAAGTTGCATATTCTTCGCGTGTTAAAGAAAGAAATGAAATGCTCTAAGAGCTCTTACACACGGGCGGCCTGAGGCACAGGTAACTGTAGCTGCTAAGAGAGCTGCCGCTGATTTCCGAAGTTGCCGGCTGCCGCCAACGCGACGGCTGGTTACCTCTGCCATTGGCAACATGCCGCTCGTGTGTAAGAGCTCTAAGCCTTACACCGTGGTATTACTAAACGATGTTACGATTGTGTTAACTGGCCTATAATTCTAGGTGTGCTACTATAATTCTGACTCAGATATTGCGTCGACGTCGATTCTATTACTATTTAACATTGTATGCGTCATTTGCCGTTCACTACAAGCTATCTATATCTACTTAATTATAATACAAGATAGCCCTCACGCCTGTATTACCCGAAGATGTAGGCATAGATGAATACACGACATCGGTAGTCGAGCGGTGTAAGCCATCCGATTGGACTATATATTTGTGTAACAACAAAGACAATAGGTATATGTTTCGGTGTCTGGTTGGTTGAGGGACTCCGTGCCTCGGAGAGCACGTTAAGCCGTCGGTCCCGGTTGTTATTTAACACTTCTATGACAGTCGTTACATGTAGTCAGAAGCCAATATAATCTGACGTTTGGTCTAACCATCTCGGCTACTGGTTCTCTACGGGTTTCGAGGTCAGATGGCAGTCGCTCGTATAATTCTGGTAGCTAGCCGCATCCGTTAGACTGGGAGCCGACCACAATAGAAATGGGTAAATAAAAGGCAAGGAGAATGATGATGACGATATCGACATATATGAATATACAACATAAAAGGAGGCGAGCCTGTTGCCGTTGATCGGGCACCATTCCCGAACAATCATCTGAAAAACAATCAACCACACATTGTTTTGTTAATCAACGGAGGCAGTGATTTAAAGTCTCCAGACGGTTTAATTTCTTCCGAAACCTCTAACTATTATCGGCATGTTTCAGCCAAATTTACACAAAACCTAAAGATAAAGATAAAGATAATTTATTTGTCATAAACATGCGTTTACATCCTGGTCAGGAATGCAATTTGCAAAAATTTAAAAAGAGGTCGACATATTTTACATTTTAAGGCGTACAAATTGAAATATATATCAGCTTACAATGTTCACAACAGAGCATAAGTAAAGGTCTAATATGATTTACAATTTAGTTTGATTAGGTAAAAAAAATATAAGATTTTTTTACCTATAAAGAAAATTTAAAATAAAATAGATTCACTAAAAACTAATTATACACTAAAACTAGTGTTAAATAATTTTAATTAAACGCATACACAAAGAGACCGAATATTAAACGTAGCGCGTTGATGTCTTTTGTTAGAACAATTTATTTTAAGCAAATATATTTTTTTAATTAGCTGTTTTATAGTCGAATGGGTCAACAAAAAATGTCATAAACAGTGTTTTTAGTTAACATAATTAAATCTAAATATATAAAAGAAGAAACTGACTGACTGGCATATAAACGCAGAGCCCAAACCGCTGGGTCTGGAGACTCCAAATTTGGCACATAGGTTCCTTATGGGGTCTAGGGGTGCACTAAGAAAGGATTTTTCAAAACTCGCCCTTTAAGGGGGTGAAACGGAGTTCCAAAGTTTGTATGGAGAAATGAGATTAGTGAGATTAATTTCGCGGGCGAAGCCGCGGGCGGAAGCTAGTAATTACATATTTTTGTATCCAAAAACCTTCATAAAAATATCAAAATATCCTAACGGTATTATTCATAAAAATCTTGTAAGACTCTTTAGTTAAAATGGACTCTGTCACTTTCTTACTACTATAAATGTCAAGATGATAGACAGAGACAAACGAATTATAAACCTTTTGACGTGACAACGTCTTAAATTAGGTTGCGGCTGGGAGGCACTTATGAAAAAGTGTAACGCTCGGTAACGTTACGATGAGTCACGTTATGATGTAAATATAATTGGAATCTCGAAATTGGCTCCAACGATATTCATAAAATTTGAGAGAGAGGCCCGCCGAATGCCTTGCGTCTCTCTCCCACTCAACTATGTTTCATCCTTCTTCCTACTATACGAATGAATATTCACATTAAAATTATTTTACCACTCAAAGTCGTTGTCACGTAAAACTTTCGCCCGTATACCGAATTTACAGGCAACCAATTTTTTTTAGCTATAATGACCTTTTAAAACGTTTCTGAATACGGGGTTAATATATCTTACATCTTTAAATGAGCAATCCTACTAATATTATAAATGCGAAAGTAAGTGTGTGTGTGTGTGTGTGTGTGTGTGTGTGTGTGTGAAGGTTTGTTACCACGTATCTCCATAACCGCTCAACCAATGTTAATGAACTTTGAAACGTAGGTAGTGTATACCCTAGAATAGGACATAGGCTAATAATATATCCAAAAATCATCCGCTAAGAGGGTTAAATAGAGGGGTGAAGTTTGTATGCAACTTTTTATTCCTTGGTCCTATTCATTTAAAATTCGGTACACATAAACCTTAGAACAAATAATTAGATACGGGTTTTTTATTTTTCCATAATTACCCCCATGGGGTGTCGAAAATGAGTTTTAATGGTAAAAATTAAAGTTTCTCTGGATCTGCTTAGTCTCAAGTTCGATTCACTCCAAATTCGGCACACTTATACCTTAAAAAAAATCATAAAACACGTGTTTTTTATTGTTCCAAAACTACCCCCAGGAGGAGTGTAAAATGAACTTTTTTGGAAAAATTAAATATTCCAGAACTGTTTAGTCCTTGGTCCGATTCACTTCAAATTCGGTATAAATATAGCTTAAAACAAATAATGAAATACGTGTTTTTTATTTTTCCAACTTTTTTTAATTTTATCCTAATACTACGCGGGTGAAGCCTGAGAAATTATTCTGAGGGAGATTTTCGTTGAAGTTGATATCAATACTCCTTCTTGCTTTTTAGCTAAATTACTTTTTATTTTGACACAATGACGTTTGATAACTTAGTCCGATTATTAGAATCCGAAATTTAAATTTTATCTGTTCTTGAATATTGAATGAAAAACTTGCTATAATTATTGTCTAAAAGCCGTAGTATTTTATTAGAAACCACTATAGATTTATGGATATGCCTATGAGGGCTTACCGATTTCAAAATGTTGCTTACACGCCTACACTACTGAACTAATTTTGTACGTAGATAGTTCGAGACCCGGGAAAGGATAGTTTTATCCGACTGCGAAAAAAGTGATTAATGGTTTAGCGCGATAATCGATATCCGCGGGCGAAGCCGCGGGCGGGAAACTAGTTCTTGTATATATATGTAAATATAATTGGAATCTCGAAATTGGCTCCAACGATATTCATAAAATTTAGTATATAGGGGGTTTCGGGGGCGATAAATCGATCTAGCTAGGAATCATTTTTAGAAAATGTCATTAAAAAAAAATACCGAGCAAAGCTCGATCATCCAGGTACTAGTAATTAATAGACAATAAACAGTTATTTTTTATATCGCTTTGTGATGAAACTTGCAAAACAATCGTCTCATTCACATTAGTTTGCAATACAAGGTCTATAAAACAATTAGTCATAAAACAAAGTCCTCCGCTACATCTGTTTGTATGTATGTTTGATATTATCTAAAAAAAAATTTTTTTTTAATTATATTTTTATACGATTTTAACTATTAGTTGAGTTGTTTAACCTATACGATCGTGTTAAAGTAAACTTCAGTTTCTATAGCTACTAGTGTTTATAGCAGTTATTGTTGTTAGTTCGACGAGCCGGTGGCGTGGTCGGTAAGATACTTGCTTTTCACGCCGCAGGTCGTGGGTTCGATTCCCACCCGAGACAAACATTAGTGATGAATATTTGTGTTTGTGTCGAGTCTGGGTGTAAATATCTATTATAAGTATATATTTACAAAAGAAAAGTATTATATGTATAGTATATACCAGTTATCTGGTTTCCATATCACAAGCTCTGCTTAGCTTGGGACCAGATGACCGTGTGTGTTCATGTCCCAGAATATTTATTTATTTTTATTTAGTTGTTGTGTTATTTATTTGATTTTATTTGGATCACCAACAAATGATACACAATTACACTAAATAAGTAGTTTGCACAAAGATTGGACTGCTGTGTTCATCTAGTTATAGGTAACCACAGCTAAAACTAGTAATAACTTGCTTCAATTGACAATAATTAAATGAAAATTAATACACAGAACCAAGTACCTACTCAGAAATATTCATAATAACTTTTCTACTGTTACGAAATGATTATAATAATATAATATAGTGGGACATTAACACACACGGTCATCTGATCCCAAACTAAGCAGAGCTTGTACTATGGAAACCAGATAACTGGTAATATACTACATATAATACTTTTCTTTTGTAAATATATACTTAAATATAGATAATTACACCCAGACACAAGACAAACAGACATACGAGTATTTAAACAAATGTTTGTCTCAAGTGGGAATCGAACCCACGACCTGCGGCGTGAAAAGCAAGTATCTTACCGACCACGCCACCGGCCCGTCAAAATTATGGATTTTCCAGCAGAGATTTTGCACTAGCACTGTGACGGAATATCGATAAGGCTAATGAAAGTATTGGAATTTTACAATATTATCGATACTATTACTATTAAAGTGTGTTTTATTGAATTCACTATTGATGCTATCCACTATTAAACTTGTTTTCAGTTCTTTTTTTTTATTTGCGAAAAAATGGGTATATACAAAAGATGTTACAGTTTTAGCTAGGTGTCACCATTATTCAGCTTCATTTAAGCATGCAAATACATTCTATTACTATAATTTCATCAGCAATTTACTTATTATGTCCAACATTAATAAACTAAAAACTAGCTGCCCCAGCGAACTTCGTACCGCGTATTTATTAAAAAAAAAATGTCACTTAGGGGTATGAAAAATAGATAGTAACCGATTCTCAGACCTACTGAATATGCATAAAAAATTTCATAAGAATCGGTCGAGCCGTTTCGGAGGAGTTCGAGTACGCACACCGTGACACGAGAATTTTATATATTAGACTAGCTGCCCCAGCGAACTTCGTACCGCGTATTTATTAAAAAAAAAAATCACTTAGGGTATGAAAAATAGACAGTAGCCGATTCTCAGACCTACTGAATATGCATAAAAAATTTCATAAGAGTAGGTCGAGCCGTTTCGGAGGAGTATGTCAACGAAAACTGTGACACGAGAATTTTATATATTAAACTAGCTGCCCCAGCGAACTTCGTACCGCGTATTTATTAAAAAAAAATTCACTTAGGGGTATGAAAAATAGATAGTAGCCGATTCTCAGACCTACTAAATATGCATAAAAAATTTCATAAGAGTAGGTCGAGCCGTTTCGGAGGAGTATGGCAACGAAAACTGTGACACGAGAATTTTATATATTAGATAATACACACAATGTCATACATTTACGGCACAATAAAGAATAATGTCAGAAGAGATACAACGCCCTGCTGAGATCCTTAATGTACTTTCTTACGGAGGGAAATGCTTTACACGTCCCCTCGCCCCAAATGGGCACAATGAGAGGGGTACTCCCGTACTGGGCCCAGGTGAGCGAGACCGCCGCTGCTCCAGCCTTCCACTCTCCCTTCTCTGGAGAGAGGCGCACGTGGAACACGTCGCGCCAACTTCTCGGGCCTGTTGCTCTTCTACGGAGGCTACAGGGCGTATTGTTAATCCACCTTGTCTGTGGGCGTCTTACGCTATATTTGCCAACTTAAAGTATTTAAAAAATATATTCTCCACTGAGAATAAAAAATTAAAATCTCTACGCCCAAGCTCTTTAGCATAACCACTGGCCCACAGATGTTAATGCAGTAAAAGTACCAAGTACAACATAAATAACACTTAGGTAAGTATAAACACAAATCTAGATTCACGACAGCTCACGATCGTACCTATATTTGAAGAACTAAACCAGGAATCAAATTCATAAAAATACCACAACGTTGGGTCATCGTTGTTGAAGTAAACAAACATGTTCATGCAGAACATACGGACGATAAGCCACACAATTTTTATCTGTATTCAGTATTTACTTAATTTTTTTGTGGGTATAGTAGTCTGAATTAAATTAATAAGTAAATAAAAATAGTATAAATCTGCTGCCGGACCTCTGCGCTCGCCTAATTTATGTCGACCACAAGCTTATTTTGAATGGTTCATTTAAGAACAAGAAATGGAACAAAGGATGAGTTAGTAAACATATCGGAAAAATTCCACAGCGTTTGCGATTTCATTTTGAACAAAACAAGTTCATTTGCTGGACTTATTATCAAAAAAAAAATTGTCGTTATGTTATAAATAGTGTGTTTATTTAATAATTTTACATAATGTTATACATAAAGATCGAAGTGAGGTGTCGTCTTCAATGTTTTAAGGATGTGTAATGTTAATAAATTGAAGGTATACGTTTACAAAAGGTTACGTAAAGCGGATAGAGTCACGAACGATCCTTGTATAGGTAAGTGCGACGACCTTTGATGGTTTTGTAATATATCCAGACATTGAAATGAGAATACTTTTAACAGGTAATATTTGCTAGTTGTTCGAGTAGATTATAATGTAAGTAGAATATAAAACATTTTTTTTATTCTATAATAGGTTTGTACTCGATCACAACTTGCCTGTTGTTATATAATCCTCCCTGACGTGTCCGTCAAAGGCGAACCTGGCAGACAGCTAGCTATGCAGAATAAAACTAAGCTAGCTACGTAGTCGTCGCTCAAAGGCCAAACATGGCTCGAGTAATAACGCAGTGTACAATGAAACGCTCTTACCCAGTTCCAGCTTATTCACTCGTGACTTGAAGACAGGCAGATTATTATAGCTGTCAGGATACAACTTGGCAGATTGCACATACTAGCTTATAAAAAAAAATACGTACCAACTTTTTAACATTAACTCAAATCCCACTGAACCAATTTTGTTAAAATTTGATTGGGACCACCTGGAAGCCTAAACTCTGTCAACTCATAAGATAGTTGAGAGAAGAGCCGTGCCCAACAGTGGGTCATTCAAAAGGGTTGAATGAAGGTAGTATTTTATTATAAACTAGCGACCCGCCCCAGCTTCTCACGGGTGCAATGTGTTATACTTATAAACCTTCCTCTGTTATCACCCAATCTATTAAAAAAACCCGCATCAAAATCCGTTGCGTATTTTTAAAGATCTAAGCATACATATGGACATAAGGACAGAAAAAGCGACTTTGTTTTATACTATGTAGTGATTGTTAACATATTATTATATCATTACTAGTTTTCCGCCCGCGGCTTCGCCCGCGGATGTCGGTTATCGCGCTAAACCATTAATCTCTTTTTTCGCAGTCGGATAAAACTATCCTTTCCCGGTTCTCGAACTATCTCCATACAAAATTAGTTCAGTAGTGTAGGCGTGTAAGCAACATTTTGAAATCGGCAAGCACCCATAGGTATATCCATAAATCTATAGGGGTTTCTTAAAAAATACTACGTCTCTTAGACCATGATCATTGTAAGTTTTTCATTCAATATTTAAGAAGAAATAAAATTTAAATTGTTTCGTCTCCGCTGCTCAATATCGGTGAAGGAAAACATCGTGAGGAAACCGGCATGTCTAAGAACTAATCATTCGAGGACATGTGACATCCACCAACCCGCACTTGGCCAGCGTGTGTGGATTAAGGCCTAAACTCTCTCAACTCGTAAGATAGTTGAGAGAAGACCCGTGCCCAGCAGTGGGACACTAAAAAGGGGTGAAGTGAAGTGAAAATTTAAATTTCGAATTCTAATAATCGGTCTGAGTTATCAAACGTCATTGTGTCAAAATAAAAAGTAATTTAGCTAAAAAGCACGAAGGAGTATTGATATCAACTTTGAAGAAAATCAAACTCAGAATAATTTCGCAGGCTTCTCCCGCGTAATATTAGGATAAAAATAAAAAAAATTGGAAAAATAAAAAACACGTGTTTCATTATTTGTTTTAAGCTTTATTTATACCGAATTTGAAGTGAATCGGACCAAGGACTAAACAGTTATGGAATATTTAGTATTTCCAAAAAAACTAATTTAATACCCCCACCGGGGGTAGTTTTGGAAAAATAAAAAACACGTGTTTCATGATTTCTTTTAAGGTATATGTGTGCCGAATTTGGAGTGAATCGGACTTCAGACTATACAGATACAGAGAAACTTTAATTTTTACCATTAAAACTCATTATCCACACCTCATAGGGGTAATTATGGAAAAATAAAAAACCCGTATCTCATTATTTTTCTTAAGGTTTATGTGTACCGAATTTTAAATGAATAGGACCAAGGAATAAAAAGTTGCATACAAACTTCACCCCTCTATTTAACCCTCTTAGGAGATGATTTTTGAAAATATTGTTAGCCTATGTCCGATTCTAGGGTATACACTACCTATATTTCAAATTTCAATAAAATCGGTTGAGCGGTTATGGAGATACGCGGTAACAAACCTTCACACACACACACTTACTTTCGCATTTATAATATTAAGTAGGATTGTTTATGTCATAAAAAATATAGCTAATGCATTCTACCGTCACAATTAAAATGTTTAACTTCTTCTTCTTCTTTTAATTATGGCCTCTGCAGAAATTATTCCGCAATTTTGCCAGTGTCAAGTTTAAATAAGTATATAAGTTTTTAAAGATTAGTAGTAAAAATCTAAAAAACTGCGACGTTCTAAGACGCCATTATATTCAAAATGTTAATAAATACAATAAAATAATATGTCAATTACTCAAAATGTCAGTTATACGTGTAAGAATTGTCAAATAATGTCAAAATTTCAAAATTTTATCGTTAAAAAAAACCATTTACTAAGTAAAAACACAAATCTATCAGCTTATTAAACAATTTACATTTAAATTTAAATGATGTCAAAATTCTAATTTCTGTAGGTAATAATAGTCCCGGGAAACCTAAACAGTATTGGATCTCGCACTAATTTAATCAGATAGACAATAGATGGAGGTGGAAAGTCACATTGTCCACTTCCCCCCAGGTTAAGCGGGAGACAATCTCACTACCAAAAATAAAAATCGATCATGAAACGATACGATCCAGTATAACTCCGCTGGATTGAACCCACGACCAACTTCCATAACCAACATACTACTATGCCACTGCACTCTGCTTTTGGGCTTTGATCCTCCGCAGTGTGGTTACCACGCAGTGCGACTGATTTTAAACCGCAATGCGGCGAACGAGACTGTGCGTATTACACGTGGTGCCGTTTGCTTAATCATATTACAACAATGAAATAGAAATTGATAAATTGATATAATCTATTTGTATCTAATGAAATAATTAATTATTTTCTACTGTATAAATGTCTGCGCACTAGTTCAACCGTCCTAGCTTTGCTTTAGGTGTAGATTTTTTTATTCATGAGTTCCCATTTACTACCATTTCTAGTGTAGAAATATTTGTCAGTCAATTTCAATGAATTAATTAAGTATTTTATTATAAATTGTAAATATATTATTAAATCATTATTGTTAATGTCATTTAAAAAAAATATAACCAATCTATTCTACCATAAAAATTAAAATGCTAATAAATACAATAATAATAATAATATAATAATATAGTGGGACATTAACACACACGGTCATCTGATCCCAAACTAAACAGAGCTTGTACTATAGAAACCAGATAACTGGTAATATACTACATAAAATACTTTTCTTTTGTAAATATATACATAAATATAGATAATTACACCCAGACACAAGACAAACAGACATATTTAAACAAATGTTTGTCTCGGGCGGGAATCGAAACCACGACCTGCGGCGTGAAAAGCAAGTATCTTACCGACCACGCCACTGGCCCGTCATAATACTTTTCTTTTGTAATTAAATACTTAAATATAGATAATTACACCCAGATATTAGCTTAGATTTGAGGACATGTAACATATTATGCCTATGTAGAAGGGTGGAAGTTTGAAAAAGGGAAGCCGGAGCAAAAAGTTCTCACTACACACGAAAATAATATCTGTTCACTACCGTCACCGATCGTTCTTACACTTGATGCTATACTTATTTTTGTTGCTACTTAAAACTTAGGCGTTACATAATATATTATTAAGTACGTGTGATAGTGACCATTTCCTAAAGGGAAGCTGATGGGAATCGGCTTGTATGGACTCTTCGCCACTGATTTACAGTCGAATTGAGAACCTCCTTTTTTGCAATCACATAAAATAATTTTACATACGTACAGACAAACTTTCCAATGCGATTTATTATAGTTTTATCTTGTTCTAGCTCGCAATAAAGTCTGCTGTCTCAAATTTACACGTAATATAATACTTTTAAGCGACCGGTTAAGTAATCTTGTTAGCTGTATTTAGGTCTAGGCTAAAACAAATAACTGACCAGTGACAAGAAATACAGGGTTTGAATTAAGAGGCAATGCGGAGGAGAGACTTGATAATAACCTTACCAATAACTAGCTTCCGCCCACGGCTTCGCCCGCGTGGTGCTTACGGGAATGAAAATATACGACTGTTCACGCCGTTTCTAAATCCTGAAATAGGCCTGCGCTTGACTACAGCTTGCCTGATGTTAAGCAATTATGTAGTCTACGATGAGACGCGCCGGCCCACTATACCGATTCATTCGTCACGAATGAGTTTCGGTGAGAAGGTGGCAGTGGAATGCTCCTTGGTTACAGTCCATCAAATCTAAGAAGTACCGTTTGACAGTTCTAAACGTAGTACATTTAGAATTTTATTTATTGTATGAAAATTGTTTATGTTATGTTAAAATAAAAATAGCTTCATCATTCAATTATTTTACAGTAAAGCTAATAAAAATAGTGTGAATTACGCCTCTATAAAGCTAATTTAATAGAAAACGGTGAAACGAAAAAAGGTACTTCTTAGATTTGATGGACTGTAGAAACCGTAAGCCCACTATACCGATCCATTCGTGGTTACGACTAGTTTTCGGAGAGAAGCTGTTCATTTTCATTGCTACTTAATCATTGTTACGCGTAAATAAAATTAACCTCCATCAATCACCCCATGCTTTGACAGTGAACATACTAATGTAATGAAACTACATAAACTAATTATTTCATAACAACATTTTGTAATCAGTATCATTGTTGGTGGTTGTGAGACCGAGCAGTGCTGCAGCGGTGCCGGACGCATTTTTTTATTTATTTTTTATTCTTGAATATGCTGGCGCTTGACTACTACTTACCTCATGTTGCAATGATGTAGTCTACAATGGGACGCGCCAGCCCAATGTACCGATTCCCTCGTGAGAATGACTTTCAGTGAGAAGGTGGCAGTGAAATGAGGCCCCTTAAGGTTGGTTCATTCTTGAGCAAAACGGCTTTACAGGGTGAAACGGAAAAGCTATATCAAGCCTTCAAATCTATGCTACTTGACCCATAAGCGATAGCATTGACAGACGGGCCGGTGGCGTGGTCGGTAAGATACCTGCTTTTCACGCCGCAGGTCGTGGGTTCGATTCCCACCCGAGACAAACATTAGTGATGAACATTTGTGTTTGTGTCGAGTAAATATCTATTATAAGTATTTATTTACAAAAGAAAAGTATTATGTATATGTATAGTATATACCAGTTATCTGGCTACCATAACACAAGCTCTGCTTAGCTTGGGACCAGATGATTGTGTGTGTTAATGTCCCAGAATATTATTATTATTATTATTTATTGAAGTCAATAAATCAATAAGAAACAAAAATTTTTTTTCTTTTCAATTTTTTGAGCAGTGGGACACTGAAAAGGGTCGAAGAGAGTTCGCATGGTGAAAACTTTGATTTTGGTAGTCGCTTTCGTCTGTGGGAGTGCACCTTTAATCTGAATCCTCACACGTGGTCTCCGGGTTGTGCAAATCAGGTGACAATAAACTGGTGATAGGCTTCGGTCGTGGTTAGTGACCATACAGCGGATAAAACCTCACTGTCAAGGGGTATTGCCATGTTGCGTTGCGATGTGTGGTGACAGCATAAATCGAAAGAGTGGGTCAAAATTATGTTCTCCAACCATAATATTGAGCCTCATTCTACTGCCACCTTCTCACCGAAAACCACTCTTAGTGGCGCATTTTATCATAGGCCACATCATTCACTAAAAAGAATTATCGAAATCGTATCACACATCATACAAAAAAAAAACACATACAGTCAAATTGAAGTCTCTTTTGAAGTCGGTTGGAAAATATACTTTTTTTTTACTTCGAGTATTTATTATCTGTCAAATCTAATGTAACCTTATCAAACATTCTTTGTTAATTGTTTAAAATGTATTATGACTTGCAAATTGCGATTTTGTTTGCAAAATTATTTCGTCCTTTGTCTGTTCCAAGTCTAGAAAGTGAAAGATTAATAAATTATTAGTTGAAATAAACATTAATTAATTCGGTGTACAGTAAATTAAATCTAATTAGAAGTTCTAACTTGAAGTTCCATCGAGCAGCGATGGCGCTGCGGTATACTGCCACTGCTGGGCACGGGTCTTCTCTCAACTATCTTACAAGTTGAGAGAGTTTAGGTCATAATCCACACATGTTGGCCAAGTGCGGGTTGGTGGATGTCACAATATGTCTTCGAATGGTTAGTTCTCAGACATGCCGGTTTCCTCATGATGTTTTCTTTCACCGATATTGAGCAGAGGAGATGAAACAATTCACACAAAGATGTGTGGGCACAAGGAGTATACTATATTCTAATTCTAAATTATAGCTAAAATAGGTTTATAATTCGTTTGTCTTTGTCTGTCATCTGGACATTTATACTAGTAAGAAAGAGACAAAGTCTATTTTAACTAAAGAGTCTTATAACTTATTTATGAATAAGGCCGTGATATTATACAATATGTTTAGGTAGATCTAAAATATGCTAGTTTCCTTATGATGTTATGTTGATAAGCACCAGCAATGCACCATAATGAAGAAGTAAAAATAACTCCTCAACTCGTGAATGCGGTACAAACATAATTTGAATAATATTTTTAGTTAAGTACTCATAAATATGATCACTAAAATTATATGTACGCATAAATTTGCATAAAATTACATACATAATAATTTATACATGTTAATAAATATTTATGCTAATAAAATTAAGTGAATTAAATATTAGAAAGCACATAAAATGATAATAAAACTTAAACGGGTATTTATTATAACATAAATCACACCTTTAATACTCTTAAGCCCTCTTTACACATGTGCGTATGCGTCTGCAGACGTCTTCTGCGAATGTATCCGCAAATGTGTTGAGCGGATGGTTTGCGCGTCTGTTGTAGGTATTTAACGTCCGCAGATGCGTCCGCTTCGTAGCCCCTCGATCCCCTAAAATAAGAGTGTCCGGCAACGTCCTAAGCCGAGGTTCGTCCCCACATGGGAAGCCCTAACGGCAGTTGCCACAGTACTTGATCGGTTCGACCGTCGTCGGACGGCTCACCGAAAAAGTCCTGTGAACCAATAAAGGCCCTTCAGGCTAATTTGGTTAGGTCATCCGCAAAAAAAAGTCCGCTTCGTATCAGATTGTTGGCGGTTTTTGTGGCACAGATGGGGTGGGGATCTGGGTTTCGGCGCAAATTTCCAGCGTCCGACTGTCTGCAGATGAATCAGTTTTATCGGATTTATGAGCCCACATCAGCCAATCTGAACTAATCCAGATGAGGAAGATGGTTGGGCGATACCCCCGTGCGTGAGAGAGTACGTAAAACCGTCGATCCTGCGCGCAATCTATCACCTGTAAAGAGTGAAGTGAATAGAGACTGCACTTGTGTTTGCGCACACGCTTGTGCATTATAATATCTCCTGCGTACCTACCTAGCTAGACCAGTTAAGACGAGCCGCCGTAGTTAGAAAAACTGTTAAGTAGGGATCTAAATTAATGTTCCACTAGAGTACGTCCGGTATACCTATCACGCGGACTAAGTCCGAACGGAAATCTATATGACATCACAAAAGGTCCAATTAGTCCGCCAGTAAGTTTAAAAAAAAATTATAGATACGTATTTTTTGAAATAAAACTACTTTTTAACGGATTTTATCGCGGTTTATTTTAGATTTCAGATCCCGAAGTTTCAAAGTCTTTTCAGACTTCATGTTCACGGGTGGACTGAGATATTTGACGTCCAAAAATATTAATCACAATTATTACTGACTACCTTCAAACATAAAAAAAAAAATCAGTTAAAAAGTAGTTTTATTTCAATGTGTGATATTCGCGTTAATCTAAGACAACACTATACGTATTTTTGGTTTATCATTGAAATGAAATAATATTAAGATATAACGCATTAAACGCATGGAGTGGCAGTGCGCAACGTCCTACCTCTATAAAAATTGACGAGCCGGTGGCGGGGTTGGTAAGATACTTGCTTTTCACGCCACAGGTCGTGGGTTCGATTCCCACCCGAGACAAACATTATTGATGAACATTTGTGTTTGTGTCGAGTCTGGGTGTAAATATCTATTATAAGTATATATTTACAAAAGAACAGTATTATATGTACTTATAGTATATACCAGTTATCTGGTTTCCATAACACAAGCTCTGCTTAGCTTCGGATCAGATGACTGTGTGTGTTAACGTCTAAAAAAACTAATCTAGATGTGACGTCATTCGAGATTTTTCTTGGAGGTATCGCTGCAATCATTAGGTCAAACAAAAAAAATTAAAAACACGCGTCCAATGTTTCTATTTTAATAAAACAATTAAAATTGTCGTTGTCCATATTACGACAGTAATGTTTTTTATAGGAAATTCCAGCGCCATTTTGCAACTGCAGACCAGTAATTTTGCAATTCTATCGTTCTGCCTTCTTTGACTTTTAATATATCCTGCTCAACGTAGCAATCTGTCTAGTCGACATAGCCCCTCTATTGTCTGAAATTGTCTGTATAATATTTGGTTATATATGCAGTGAGGTTTATCCATTGAAAAACTCCCACTAATATATGGAGAACCGTAACATGAGATTAGGAATGCTATTCCTTCTCAGTCTTGTGTGAGTTACACTTCCAGCGCCGGATTTTGCAGCCAAAGCATTAACATGAGTGGTCAGTCTATTTTGGTAGCGTTTGCTGCAATTAGCAATCTCTTCTTTCACTGTGTTCAGTCTCAAGTCTTGCAATATGTACTTATTGTTGATATATTTTGGTATGTTGAACATCAGTCTTACAGCTTTGGTTTGGAACCGTTCTAAAATTTCTATGTTGCTGTTACTTGCTGTTCCCCAGAGCTCTATTCCATATGTCCAAACTGGTTTCAGTATGGTCTTGTAGATTGCCATTTTACCTTAATTGTTCAGCTGCGACTTCGACTTTTTGTGTTCTGGATATTTCGACAAGAAGACAAATAGCAGTTGTTTACGAATAAATGAAATGTCTGTCCTGGGTTAATCGAACCCACGATCTGCAGGGTAAAAGGCAAATTTTGTAGCTTACAAATCAAACTAATTACACCGTCAAATATGTACCTGATTTAAAAAATCCATGAGTGAGACACTAAAAAAGGGTTGAAGTTTTATGTGAAAGCTTGTAATTGCTTGTATTTTCTATTTATTTAAGTCATGTAAAATATGTATTAGTTGTAAGTTTTCCTTAAATAATAAAATAAAAATTTAACATAAATTCCGTTCTTACATAAATAGGTGATATTAAGAATCATTTTTTTTTATTCTGCGGTAGGCTGGCGCTTGACTACCACTTGCAATGTTAAGCAATGAAGTGGTCTACGATGGAACGCGTCAGCCTAGTATACCGATTCATTCGTGATTACGAAAGATTATCGATGAGAAGGTGGCAGTGGAATGAGCCTCCATATGGTTAGAAACCTTAAAGGAGCAACAATTCCGACCCACCCTCTCTGCATGGTGTCACCAAACATCGCACCGGAACACGGCAAGGCCGCTTGGCGGTGCGGCTTTGTCTGGTGGGTGGTCACTAACCACGGCCGAAGTCTACCACCAGTTGATTGTCACCTGATTTGCACCACCCGGGGACCACGTGTGAGAATTCGATTAAAGGTGTACACCTACGGACGAAGTTGACTCAGGCCCTAAATAAGAATCTTTCCCATATAAGAGGAGGACGAGGGAGGGGGGCCGTCCTCGGACGGCTCACCGAAAAAGTCCGGTGAACCAATAGAGGCCCCTCCGGCTAATTGGGTTAGGTAATCAGCAAAAAAAAACCATGCATATGTAGCCGCAGTGGAATACTAGTATGTACATATTTTATATTGTTGTTTCAAAGAACGTATTAAATTCGGCCAGGCATCGAACAAGTGTGACCTCCAGTGCAATGACCAAATCGTCTACGGAGCAGACAGAGGCCGGTATAACATTATATATTGGTCAAGGTACTTTAATTGAGGCCTATGTATGTATTACTTTAAAATAGGAGACCATTCCACAACAGCCAAGTTAGTAGCTATAACTTGCCTGTCTTCAAGGCACGAGTGAATCGGCAAAAAAAAAGATAAAAAAAAAAAATTGTGGACCACCCTCATCACTTAGGCGTATGAAAAATAAAATAAGGACTGATTCTCAGATCTACTAAATATAGATATAAAATTTCATACAAATAGGTAAAGCCGTTTAGGAGGAGATTGGTTACAAAGACTGCGACACGAGATTTTATTTATTAGATTTGAATAAAGGTGTCTAGAAGGTGGTATCTTGTAAATGCAATTAATTAATTTAACGATATCATAATATCGTCAGAAATTGGAGATATATATAACTAGCTTTACGCCGCGGCTACGCCCGCGTGAACACCATGCCCAACAGTGGAATAAAAAGTAGCCTATAGTCTTCCTCAATAAATGACCTATCTAACAGTGCAAAAAATTTTCAAATCGGAACAGTAGTTTCTGAGATTAGCGCGTTCAAACAAACTAGTCAGCTTTATAATATTAGTACAGATTTAAAAACGTATACTTACATCTTAACAAGATGTATTACAAATTAATTGAGGCGTTAATAATTGATGTTGTGAATAATTTTCGTATTAATTAATGCAAATGGATGCTTGCGAGCAAAGTGATCAATAATATGGCATAGAATTTTGTGGTCTTATTCATAAAAACCTTATAAGACTTTAGTTAAAATGGAGTTTGTTTCTTTTTTATTAGTATAAAGGTAAAATTGACAGACAAAGACAAACGAATTATAAACCTATTTTAGCTATGATGAGCTTATAATAGTAGAAGATCCGAACCTATATCGACCTTCACCGAGCTGATAATAGAACCCAGACAACCCAACGATTGTCTACTATTTACCTGGGCGAACTACTGGGTTGTCAGGTATACCTGACAACCCAGTAGTTCGCCCAAGTAAATAGTAGACAACCCAACGGCTGCACATTCTATACGTTTTATACAGGACAAAATGTTTTTATTATCCTAATGTTGCATAAACATTTAATTAATTTTTTTTTTTTTAATTATTAAAAATAGTCTGCCCAGGATTTTTGTAGCGAACCCATTTTTAATATGTTTTCTAATATACTAAATTCATGATAAAATATGTTTCGTTCTATTATCAGCTCGGTGAAGGTCGATATAGGTTCGGATCTTAGACTATAAGACGTTTACGAATACGGGGCTTAGTATCTGACATAAGTCTGGAAAATTGACTCAGTCCGTGATACTGATGAATGCTTTTCACCCTCCATATTTTGAGGAGTAATTATTTAGGGAATCAACCCACTATCACAATCCTACAACTGCTACTCCTGTTTTGATTTATAAAAAGGAAAGAATTGTTTGTTTGTTTGAATCAAATAGACTCCGAAACTACTGAACCCATTTATATAATTCACTATTAGAAGCCTACATTTTCTCTGATGAACACAGGTGATAAAATATTTAAAAAAAGATAGATAAGGACCTGTTTCTATCCGTGAAAAGCCTGGAAGAATTTTTATTCTGTAATAGGCTAGCGCTTGCCTAATGTGAAGCAATGATGTAGTCTACGATGGGACGTGCCTGCCCAATATACTGATTCATTCATGATTCCGTTAGAAACAATTTTTTTTTATTTTGCTGATGACCTAACCCAATTAGCCTGAAGGGCCTCTATTGATTCACCGGACTTTTTCGGTGAGCCGTCCGAGGACGGTCGAACCGATGGGAGCAACAATCCGACCCACCCTTTTAAATGGTGTCACCAGACATCGCACCGGAACACCGCAAGGCCGCTTGGGCGGTGCGACTTTGTCTTGTGTGTGGTCACTAACCACGGCCGAAGCCTACCATTACTTAATTACCAGTAAACATAATTACCAGTTGATGGTCACCTGATTTGCACCACCCGGGGACCACGGACGATGGTGACTCAGTCCCCAAATACAAAAACTGACAGAGAGGTAGAGGTCAGGGTCAACAGACATGTGTGCCATACTTGTTACAGTAAGTAGAGCATTACGTCATAGTCTGAGAACCTATATGATACTAGTTTTCAACCGTTTAAAAACAGGCAGTTCCTACATTCGACTGTTAGTTTTTTGTATGTAGGTATGTTATGGGATATTTCGCATTAAATGAATTTGCAATTTAACTTATGCTGTAATAAGTTAAATTGCAAATTTAGTTAATTCTATTTCTAGAAATTTATATTTGTTTTTTAATTTTATAAATTGCAAATTTATTTAGATGGGAATGAGAGTATTCGAAACGTTTTAGCGTATTGAAATCTCGTACTAAGAGTACTTGCTCTTAAGATAGTTGAGTTTTTTTAAGGATCATTACGTGTCCAATCCTGAAAGTCTTGAGACGAAAGTCTTCAAGCAGTACGTCCTACCCGTTATGACATACGGAGCCGAAACGTGGACACTCACGATACAACTGGTCCATAAATTTCATCAGCAAGCTATGGAATGGGCTATGCTCGGAGTCTCTCTAAAGGAATCAGTCTCTCGAATACGTAATGAAGTGATCCGACAAAAAAAATAATGTAATCGACAAAGCCCACCGACTTAGTTAGCTAAAGTGGCAGTGGTCATATTTGCTGCAGAACCGACAACCGCTGGGGTAAATGAGTTCTTGTGTGGAGACCACGAATTGGCAAACGGACCCTTCAGACTAGGAAGAGTGTTGATCTCAGCAGGACGCGTCGTCTGACAAGGACTGTATGAGATAAGCTGCGGATTGTGCTCAGTGGCGGGCTTTAGGAGAGGCCTATGTCTAGCAGTGGAGTAGAATAGGCTGGTGATGATGAAGGATCGTCCACTAGCTACATACAACATAACATACATACTAATAGTGATTAGCACACATACCCACACCCACTTACTGTTAAGCTATACTGTGACTTATATTGTCCGTAGAGTGGAGGCCTGGTGATCCTTAACACAGGTTAACTATAACCTAGCTTGGACACCAGTCTCCCAATTTAAATAATATTGCACCTTATAAATATTGTTAAATTTGTTATAATAAATCAATTTGAATTTTAATTTAATTTATATGTATTAATAATTTTGTTTAATTTGAATTTAAATTTAATTTAATTTAATATGATATATCACAATGTTATATAATTTAATTTCGCTTTCAACTAAATCTATACTTTATGTCAATTTATTTAATTTTAATTGTATTTAGTTCTTTTTATTTCAATATTAAAATGTAATTTATATAATTTTAATAAATTAGTGTTCTGTGTTCTCCTATAATTGAGGGAGCACAAGATCTCGATTCTTATATTTCTTTTAATGTAATGTAATGTGTATTCTTTGTTGGAGAACGAAAATAAATAAATAAATTTCTTATACCTTTGTGACATGTGTGGGACAAAATAAAAATATTATTATTTTTATTACACTACCGGGTCTAAAACCTTGGTCTACAAGGAAGTAACCCTTAAAAAAATAATTCCCACAACGAAATACTTGCAAACAATTTTGCTATTGTTCTTATAACAAAACGAGACGCCATTGCATTATAATATAATTAATTTTAATTTTTATGTGTTTTTTACGTATGTGAAACAAGCATATATTATTAGACAAAGTAAATAAACGTTTGATAGGAAGTAATACAAAATGTTGATTAATAATTTATTGTTGTAGATAACGAAATAATAGACTATTTTAGATAATGAGGCGAATCTAGTGCGGGAATAAATCGGTGACTTGATTATAATATAAAAATTTAAAAATGTAATAATTAACCCGGAGTTGGCCAGTGTAGGGATTAAAACCTAAACTTTACTCTCAACTCGTAAAGATTGTTAAGCGAAGACCCGTTCCCAGCAGTGGGACATTAAAAAGTGTTGAAATTGCACAGTAAAATATACCAATTTCTTTTTATATCTTTACCTTTTTTTATCATATTTTTTTATTTTCCGAGTCCTTACGAAACACATTTAATTTTGCCTTCTGCCGGTCTGTGCCCAGCTTAGCGCTTAGAAAAAAATAGGGTGCCTACCATTAACATATAAAGTACCTAGTTATAATTTTTTTAACTTATCCCTATGTTAATAACTCTATAGGGATAATTAGCTTGGCATAGTTCTTTGAAAAACATTTTAGGGGGTAGTGAAGATTAAGAGGACTTATGAGGACTTAAAGCTGAAGAATAAAATCACGAATGTAATCTGGTATTTTAAAGGAAAGCTGCGATCGGTATGCAAGCTTTTTAGTTTAGTAGTACTTATTTTCAATGTAACAACATAGAGTCGCGCTTTTATTATCCGAAGGTTTAGGCAGAGGTGAATATTACCCACTCTTGGACATTACAACATCGTGAGGAAGCCAGCATGAACTAATCATTCGAGAACTTGTGACATCCACAAAACCGCACTTGGCGAGCGTATGTCGATTAAGACCTAAACTCTCTCAACTCGTAAGATAGTTAAGAGAAGACCCTGGCCGCTGGGCCAAGGTCTTTATATTAGTGAATCAATGCTAAGTGGGACACTAAAAAAAAGAGGTGAAGTGAAAACCAGTAGGGATTCGATTCCCTTGTCGTTATTTTTAAGTGGAAATTACATCACAGCAGTGTACCTACTGTTACAATCTCGAGTGCGTTTAAATAGGCCAAGCCGTTTTTGAGATTATGAAAGTCGATGAAAGATTAAAAATAAATGTAGCGAATTAACCGAATTTCATAAACTCATTGTATAGATAATTGATTGAATTTGAACATAAAATGTTCAATGAATTAGATAATTTGATTCCGGACCTCCGTTACCGAAAAAAGTGCTATGGTAACTAAAGAAAAGATTAAAAAAACAGGCTAAGTTCGGATCGGGTCACGAGGTTTCGTATTCATCTGAGTAGTCAACATTACAACTGCCTGCATTACGTTGACGTTTTTCCTCAGTGGTTCAGCGGTAAGTGTGTTCGCTTAATAATTGCGATGTCCCGAGTCGAGCAAAAAGCCTTTTCTAATTTTTTTTTAAATCTTAATTGCATCTCGAAGTTTGGAAGTGTGCCCGATGAACGGCTATAAGCTCGCGGCCTATTACGTCTGGGACCAAAACATAGCCGGCGTTAAGTGGATGTTATTCACCTCTGCCTACATATTTGTGCATTGGGCATGCTGTGTTTCTAAGATCGTAATTTTTTTTAACTTAACTACACAAAATAAATCAGATTAAAGTTGATAAAAAGCTGTTGACCATACACGGAGCTATCATTCAAAAATTCGTACGTATGCTTCCTATACCACCCTTCCCGCCCTTGACAGCCATTTACTTTTTTTACTAGCTCACCAGGCAAAGGTATAAAAACGTACGGCGACCAATTCAAGTCAGTCAGTAGCCTTCGAGCAGTCTAACAGAAGTGCACGATGAGAGTTCTGGTTAGTTGAAAATATTATAACAATAATATCTAATACTAATATCTAATTAGGAATTTAAAAAAATATGTAGTGTTTGTTCGAATTTTAAAAAGTTGAAAACGAAAGTGTAACGTGATGTGAATAGTGATGTGACACGGTACTGAAATAATAATTGGTTTCTGTAACAAGGATTGTAATGGGGGTTTTGTTTCGCAGATTGTTGCCGCCGTCCTCGCCTGCGCCGCAGCCGCTCCCTCCGGCTTGCTGGCAGCTCCCTATGGCAGTGGCCTCATCGGTCATGGTGGATACGCCGTCGCCCACGGCGCTCCCCTGGCCCTGGCCGCCGCGCCCATCGCCCACGCCGTAGCCCCCGCCCTGCCCACCATCTCCCCCGGTGACATTGCTGGTGCCGCTATCGACGCTCATGTCGATGCCTCCGACCACGTCCGCGCCGCCGTAGACGCTAACCGTGAATTGCACGACCAGGCTGCCGAGATCCACGGTCAGGCCATCAACGCCGCTGAAGACCACTCGTGGCAAGCTGTTGACGCCGCCCAGACCGCGACCGCTCAATTGGACGGTGCTGCCGCCGGTGTAGCCCCTGTTCTCGCTAAGCAGCTGGTCGGCCATGGTGCGGGTATCGCCGCTCCTCTGGCTTACGGTGCCCACGGTATCGCTGGTGCCGGCCTCGGCTATGGTGCGCACGGTGTAGTCGCCGCTGGCCCCGCCATCGGCTACGGTGCTCACGGTATTGCCGGTAGCAAGACCATCGCCACCCAGTCCCTCTCCCAGACCCACCCCGCCCCCGTGGTCCACGCTCCCGTGGCCTACGCGCACGCCCCCGTCATCGCCCACGGACTACATGGCCATGCTTGGTAAACTGTGATAATTTAGATACCAAATATTAATACTCAAAGAGTTTCGGTTTCTTGTAAATAAATTATATTAAAAAAAGATACAGGTGAAAAGAGGCGAGGATGTGTGAATAAATGGAACAGTAAATTATAATTGCTTTGTTTTATTGACACTTCAACATTTCACAGATAAATGCAGTAGTAAAAACCACAATAAAATCGATCGATTTGCATCAATTGTTAATGTTAAGCAAACAATCGATATTTCGATGACCAAATGTCAAGTTCAAGTATTAAAATTGACCTTAACACGTTGACATTCAGTAACTTTGATATAAAAATATAGTAAACGATTAAGTAATATCGATATAATGTAAATCGATTGCAAACAAAGGAAATGTTCTAAAGCTTCAATAGACCGGTTTTACTCATTCACTGCCCTATTTAGCCATGGTTTACTTTCGCAATGCCGCGTTTGCAGTCAAGTTATTTGTATAAAATAAACTGTGCGACCGTCAGGTCTATTTTAATAAAATAACTAAAGAACACAATCTCGAAATTTCGATTTACAGTAAACTTTTTTACTAGGCAGAATGTTTGAAAATCTTTGCCTAACAAAAACACATCAGCTAATAAAAAAATTGTTACTATGATTTCAAATATGCATAATTTTAGGCATATTATTCTAAAACAGACAAAGAATAATTTAAAATCACACCTACGCAGTTAAAAGATATAGAATTACTAATAAAAAACAAAAATAAACAGGAAAAATTATACTTCCTGACAGCTAATAGGTACAGATAATTAAAACTGTTGGTATTTTGAACCAAGGAGTTTTTATATCGACACGCCTTATTTTAAATCCGTGATTTGTTTTTTTTTCTATTCAAGGTTGTTTAGATATTTTGGGCTTCCGCTTTTGAGAGCGTTTAAAATTGTACATTTATTTAGGGATACGCAGTAAACCTAAGAAAACCTAGTCATTTTTTTTATTCTATAATTGGCATGCGCTTGACCGTATCTTATGTGACGGGCCGGTGGCGTAGGTAAGATACTTGCTTTTCACGCCGCAGGTCGTGGGTTCGATTCCCACCCGAGACAAACATTAGTGATGAACATTTCTGTTTGTGTCGAGTCTGGGTGTAAATATCTATTATAAGTATATCTTAACAAAAGAAAAGTATTATATGTATAGTATATACCAGTTATGTGGTTTCCATAACACAAGCTCTGCTTAGCTTGGGACCAGATGACCGTGTGTGTTAATGTCACAGAATATTTATTATTATTATTTATACCTATCTATTACCGACCACGCCACCGGCCCGCCTAAAAAGAGTTTGAATTGCACGGATAAACATGAAGAAAAATTAATAATAAAAAAAATGTGCGTGCACTTATGTACGCGCATGAGAAGTTATACTTCTTTGGCATCATTAAATAAGCAGACAGCTTCATACTGTTGATTTTGTGTCACAGATGCGCGCGCATCTTAAAATTTCACTCTCATCATTTTTTCATAACGCGCCTAAAGAAGTAATACTTCAAAAACATATAATATAAAGATAATGGTTGGAATATACCAACAAATTACTAAAATCTTACACCTACTTATTTATTGCTATAGTTGCATTTCGAGTATTGAGGTAACTATCTACTTTTACGTAGTTCAATACTCGAAGAGCTGACGATGGGGTATTGGGGCGTATTGGGACATATAACTCGCACTACTTTTTTTGAAGTGAAAACTTCTTTAGCGGCGTTGAGCACTTTTTCTGTAATGGGTATAAAATCTTAAACTCGCGTCAGGACACGTGACCTGATCGAAAAAGCGTAAGACGGATGACGTAATATAAATTGTCATGTTTGTGTACGATAGCGCAATAAATGAATATTGTATTCTACCACATAAATGATAGTACTTTTATACTGATAAAGCAATTGGTGCAAAATTATTCCCTAACCATTCCAAAATATCAAACATGCTCAACGTTAATAATCAAGTTTTCACTTCTGCCGGCACTCCCGGAGTGCAACCCGTCTTTTTTTTTAATTATTTTTCGGGCATAGATCGACATTGATATGAATCGAGTGTTATACTATTTTTAATATTCTCAACTACTAAAAATAATGTACAGAACCACATAAGCAATTTTATCGATATAATATCCAACAATAATAGTTTTTCTTTGTTCAATAAATAGATCACTGGAAGCTTTAATGGCGCGGTTGCATAAATTGTTATTTATATTCTAAAAAAAAGAAGGAAATTCTCATTATAATAATAATAATAGTATCCTAGGACATTAACACACACGGTCATCTGGTCTCAAGCAAAGCAGAGCTTGTGTAACCATATAACTGGTATATACTATCTTAATATATATATATTTCTTGTGTGCGTGTGTATGTGACTGAACTCCTCCTAAACGACTGGACCGATTTTGATGAAATTTTTTGTGTGTGTTCAAGGGGATCTGGGAATGGTTTAGATTCACAATTTTGCGCGGTACGAAGTTCGCTGGGGCAGCTAGTAGATACATAGAATACTTTTCTTTTGAAATATATACTTTAATTAGATATTTACACCCAGACTCGACACAAACACAAATGTGCATAACTAATGTTTGTCTCGGGTGGGAATCGAACCCACGACCTGCGGCGTGAAAAGCAAGTATCTTACCGACCACGCCACCGGTCGTCATTTCAACTGTATGTATTTTTTTGTATGTATGTCACGTGACAATTCCGCCAATTATAGATCGATTTTTAAAATTCACTAGCAAACCCGGCGAACTCCGTTTCGCCACCAGATGGCTTCGTCTTATGTAACATTTTCCCGCTTTTCTGTTGAAATTTTTCCTGAATTTTCTTTGCTATAAACCTCACGGAGCCCGAGACCTTTCCAACGAATGCAAAACCGTGGAAATCGGTTCGTGCGTTCTGGAGTTATAGCGTCAGGAAGGTAAACCCGACTTTTCTATCTATCTATTTATATAAAAATGAAACCCGTTTTCCGTTGTCACAACATCACGCGTGAACGGCTGGACCGATTTCGGTAATATGTTTTTTTAAATATTGCTTTAAGTACGAGGATGGTTCTTACGCAGAGAAAAATTAAAAAAAAAAGAAAATTTAGAAAGCGAAGAAGTGCCGATAACCGGGTTAGATACCTATTATTTATTATTGGTTATATTCGGTAGGTCTGAGACCCGGTAGATGGCACTGCTTTACCGGGCAGAACGACGTCTGCCGGTTCCGCTAGTTTTTATTAAAATTCATTTTTATGTTTCACAGAGTATACTTTCCAGGTCCTGTTTCAATTTTATCAAAATCGGGGTTGAACTGCTTTTGATTTATATAAATATTAAATGTAGTTATAAACAAAGCTTATAATTAGATTTGTACACTAACTACTTCAAGGGTATAATGAATTACGAATTAATATAAGACTTGGTATGAACCGACCGTTTTACTATTACTAATGACCTTATAATATACTTGAAGATTGACCTTATTAATATCGGTATATTGTACCGATCCTGTTGTTACCGGTGCTATATTTCCGTACGTTCAAACGGTTCCCTAATAGGGATAACGATAATTTTTTTTATGTTTTTTCCGTCAGATATTAAATTATTAATGTTGGGCATGCATTTTTATTGTCTTTGTGTGATTTTATAAAGTAGTGGGACATTAACACACACGGTCATCTGATCCCAAACTAAGCAGAGCTTGTACTATGGAAACCAGATAACTGGTAATATACTACATATAATACTTTTCTTTTGTAAATAGACACATATATATAGATAATTATCGGTGAAAGAAAACATCGTGAGGAAACCAGCATGTCTAAGAACTAATCATTCGAGGACATGTGACATCCACCAACCCGCACTTGGCCAGCGTGTGTGGATTAAAGCCTCAACTCTCTCAACTCGTAAGATAGTTGAGAGAGGACCGTGCCCAGCAGTGGGACACTAATAAGGGTCGAAGTGATATAGATAGTTACACCCAGACACAAGATAAGCAGACATTTTTATAAACAAATGTTTGTCTCGGGTGAGAATCAAATCCACGACCTGCGGCGTGAAAAGCAAGTATCTTATAATACGGCGATACGTCCAAGAGATATCTTTAATAACGTCACGCTTAGGTAAGTTATATACCTCTGTGTGACGTAGCGCACTCCCTTGAAGGGCGGATGCCTTGGTCGGTAAGATACTTGCTTTTCACGCCACAGGACGTGGTATCGCTATTGAATTGTTTCATCACCGCTGCTCAATATCAGTAAAGGAAAACATCGTGAGGAAACCGGAATGCCTAAGAACTAACCATTCGAAGACGTGACATCCACCGACCCGCACTTGTCCAGCGTATGTGGATAAGACCCTAAACTCCCTCAAATCGTAATGTAAATAAGCGAAGACCCGTGTCTAGCAATGGGACACTAAAAAACTGTGAATTAATACTCAAAGGTTAAAATGATTCGCATACAAGTTTATTGTTTCGTATCGCCTTAACGTATATGTGTGCTCTAATAGGTACTAGCGACCCGCCCCAGCTTCGCACGGGTGCAATGTGTTATACTTATAAACCTTCCTCTGGAATCACTCTATCTATTAAAAAAAACCGCATCAAAATCCGTTGCGTAGTTTTAAAGATCTAAGCATACATAGGGACATAGGGACAGAAAAAGCGACTTTGTTTAATACTATGTAGTGATTATCTACCTATCTAGTACCTTCAAACTAGCAATTCTTGTATGTAGTCTTAGATTTACGCGAATATCACACATTGAAATGATAAAAAAAAACCACCCGTGAACTTGAAGTCTGAAATGACTTTGAAACATCGGGATCTAAAATCTAAAATAAACCGCGATAAAATCCGTTAAAAAAAAGTTTTATTTTAACTCTTTTATGTATCGGCGATTTCATTGCGCGGCGATCCCTAGATACAACAGATACACCTTTGAAAAAATCCGAGCAAAGGCCGGTCAACCAGGCACTGTTTGTATAACGATGGTCTCTCACCGAGAGCATTCACATTCCACATTACATATTTCTCAATTAATCACTTCCACCACTAACCAACTTGTCCGATTAGTGATGGACGGAACTCGAGTTCTTAAGTCCTAATTTAGGGACTAGACTCGATTTTTGGAGACTGAACTCATAAAGAGAGCTCAAGTGACAAAAAGTGTCACGGACAAGACTTGCGAGTTCCCACAATATGACTCGCTCGCTATGAATATGAGTCTTTTAACAATTATATATTTAAATTAAGACTCGAGTTCATTGCTAGTTACGAAGTCTTTTTAAATAAAGTGAGTTCTATTTCTATTTATAGAAATTTCTATATATTATAAGAAACTAGAAACTAGTATAAAAACTTGTTATTAAATTGTGCACAGATTTTAATTACTATAAAATTAAGAGAAATAAAAGAAAATTAAATTTAAGAGGACTGGATTCTTTTTAAAAAACCTGAATTCTCCATTATGACTTTAGTTTTTTTGACGAGCTTGAGTTCAATAATAAAAACTCAGTTCTATGAGTCGAGTCTTTTTGCATTCGGACTCAACGAAAGGACTCAAGACTCAGAATTCACGACTAATTTTAGTCAGAGTCATGCGAGCTCTGCCAAAATGGGTCCAGTCCCTAAATTAGGACTTAAAGAACTCGAGTTCCGTCCATCACCCTACTAGACTTAGTACACCAACAATCTGATGTGCACTTGGCTTAAGGAATGAAATGAAACCATATTTAACCTCATAAGTATAGTAATATATACACTACAGATTAGTTTCCGTTATTATTCATTTACTATCAAGTGTTCAAGGTAAGCTGGTTAGTTTATTTAGACGAAACCTAACACCTAACCCCGCTCTAGTCAATTTAATAATACCCTAAGAATATGCCGGCATATTGGCAAGCGTAGTGTGGGACGCCCTCCAGCTAGGTGTAGTGACAATCTGCGAAAGATAGCCGGCAGTAGCTGGATGCGACAAGCCGAGGACAGGGTGAAATGGCGCTTATTGGGAGAGGCCGATGTCCAGCAGTGGACTGCTATAGGCTGATGATGATGATTGGATTCGTTATGGATGGATGGTTCGTTTCATCTGTAATTCGGTATACGTCCAGGGCCCCACAATTCCGCATTTATCTTTAATAAATCGAACAAAAATGGCGATTTATTTTGTTTATTAATGACATCCTCCATTTTTTTAGTTTTTTTTTATATAGTGGGACATTAACACACACGGTCATCTGATCCCAAACTAAGCAGAGCTTGTACTATGGAAACTAGATAACTGGTAATATACTACATAAAATACTTTTCTTTTGTAAATACATACTTAATTATAGATAATGTCACCCAAGACAAACAGACATATTTAAGCAAATGTATGTCTCGGGTGGAAATCGAACCCACGACCTGCGGCGTGAAAAGCAAGTGTCTTACCGACCCAACTTTACCAGCCCAGTATACCGATTCACTCGTGATTACGAATGATTTTCGGTGAGAAGGTGGCAGCGGAATGAGACACTTTATGGTTAGAAAACATAGAGGTGTAACTATTTCGACCCACCCTCTCTGCATGGTATCACCAGCATTGCAACGGAACACTGCACAGTAGTGCACAGCAGTTGTCAAATGCTTCATCGGCTCGACCGTTTTTGAACGGATCACAGATAATCTTGTTTGCCAATTTAGTTGTATTAAAAAAAAGTACAGAGTGCAGTTTCGCAAGCCTTTACATTTAAATAACCTAAGCCAGCCATCTTTGTAATCAGTTCCAGGCTACAATTGCGTAGTATCATGTATTGTAGGTCTCTGATAGTCATCTAAAGAGAATGAGAGCTTTCTCAAGCACTGAGTTGTTGCGTGACACATTGTGTTGTGAATAAATATGATAAGCGCCTGGACAAATAATTTAGCAATATCTTATGGAACGATTAAATACAACAGAGAACGCCTGGCAAAATGATTAAGCAATATTTTATGGTAATATTTAATTCGAGAGAAGCACTTGCTTGGCAAAATTATTTATAGGCCGACCGTTTAACTCGCGTATCGCCATCTAAAGTACAAAGTCATAAAACATTAATTAAATCTCATAGAGAACTATTTAACCACAGATAAAAGTAATGTAAGACTATTCGTCACTAATATCCATATCGCTTGAATCATCATCACTGTCTGTGCAGCTTGAGGAGTCAGAATCTTGGCGATAGGCGATACGCGATTTAAACGGTCGACCTATAGCAATTCTTTTTTAATCTTATTTACTCTTTGCTGAAATATAAAAAAGAAGCATTTACGTTAAAGTACCTTAAAAGAACATACATATATAAATGCATGGTGACATGTAGAAGTCGCGGAACCACAGATTTTATAACTTTAATAGGCTCTGTGCCTGAATTATCTGAACCAGATAGGTTAAGCGCCTAGCACAATTATTCAGCAATACTTTGATGTTAAGAATAGATTTAATATAGTGCCTGGCTAAATTATTTAGGGAGTAAATAGCTATGAACCATCTCAAATTAATTTATTTGTCTATGTGGTACACAAAACAGAATACAGTTAAAATAAATATACAAAAGAGCGTGTTACTAAGGTTTAGTTCGAAACGGTATTCCAAAGCATGTGTACACAGCATGACAAAAGATAAAGTACTTAAAGACTATGTTTAACAAACTGTGTTTTTTGTAGTAGTAAAAATAAAGAAAAACCAAATTGAAATAAGTTTGCACTTAATTAGAGAATAAAAATAAAGTTGTAACATAATACAGTATTAGAATTAGAATATGTCTAACCTTACGCCTGAAAGTGGGCAATCTGAGGTCCAATATGTCCAGTTCCGCGCTATTCTGAGGTAGAAGTTGATTATAAAGGTGACACATTCTGACTACCGGGTTGTAATATGACGAATTGTTTTGATAGACATTCAATATTAAACTCTAAAGATGAAGTACTCGAGTTCTAAATAGTATATTAAAGAGTTGATAACAAATTTGGGCAATCAATAGAGGCGTGCAAAATTTTGTGAAGACAAAATAATCTATACTAATATTATAAAGCTGTAGAGTTTGTTTGTTTGTTTGTTTGAACGCGCTAATCTCAGAAACTACTGGTCCGATTTGCAAAATTCTTGCACTGTTAGATAGCCCATTTGTTGAGGAAGGCTATAGGCTACTTTTTGTCCCACTGCTGGGCATGATATTTAGTTCACGCGGGCGTAGCCGCGGCGGAAAGCTAGTATAAAATAAAAAACATTTTAAACTTCCCTGAATTTTTTTTCTGTTACACAAACCTTGTTTGAAAACCAAACCAAACCAAGAAAAGAACAAAAAAAGAATTCAAGGCAGTCGTTTTGATGTCATGAGCGTATTTATATTAAGACGATTCAATTTAATATATTGAAAAATGGTGAGAGCCTGGCAAAATAATTTAGCAATACGTAGGTATGTTTATACCTACGTGTGTTATTATTATATACTAGCTGCCCCGGCGAACTTCATAACGCATATTTCTGACTATTTAAACTGTCCTTATACTTGTTTGAATACTTTAAGACCAAAATTAGTCAAATCAGTCCACCCGTTCTCGAGTTATAGCGAGACTAACGAACAGCAATTGATTTTTATAAATAAGATTTTTCTCACCTTTCAAACCTTCCCTAGACCTCCACGAACATTTCAAGACCAAGATAAGATAAATCCGTTCAGCCGTTCTCGAGTTTTAGCGAGACTAACGAACATCAATTGATTTTTGAAGTGAAAACTTCTTTAGCGGCGCGGCGTTGAGCACTTTTTCTGTAATGGGTATAAAATCTTAAACTCGCGTCAGGACACGTGACCTGATCGAAAAGCGTAAGACGGATGGAGAGTAGACAGCTATCCCCTCTCTACGGCGCGGCGAAAATGTATGCCTGGGCCTACTGTTTCGTTTAGGCAGCGCAGGGCGTTTGCGCGAATGTTTTCACTTCTGCCGGCACTCCCGGAGTGCAATTTTTTATATATATAGATAGATCATACGCAGCAGTGGCGAAGGGTGGAAATTTGAAAGGGAAGCCGGATCAAAAAAGTTCTTAAAAAAATAATATCTCATCGATATCGTCGCCTATGTTTCTATGGCGACCACCACCTTTATATTATAGATACTTATTTCTGATGCTATTTAAAACTCTTAGGCGTTACATTGTTTTAACGAAGTAAACGATATTAATCAATACCTAAAGGGTAGCCGATTGGAATCGGCTTGTATAGACTCTTCGCCACTGATACGTAGGTATGTTTATAGCTAAGTATGATATTATTAGTGTTCACAGTTATGTGTTGTGTATTAGCCACATGGTTCGGAGTCAAAACCCGATTTTTGGGGGGCATCATTCATCGTTCATTCATCATTTGATTGAGGACATGTGACATCCACCAACCCGCACTTGGCTAGTGTGTGTGGATTAAGACCTGAACTCTCTCAACTCGTAAGATAGTTGAGAGAAGACCCGTGCTCAGCTGTGGGGCTCCAAAAAGGGTTGAAGTGAGTGAAGTGATGTCTTTATTGTTTGATTTGATGCGTTTTTTCTTATCCTTACTAAAATAAAAAAAATATAATTAACTCTCTCTGTCGCGCTTTCATGTCAAAACTACTTAACCGATTTGAATAAAATTTAGTATGGAGATAGTTTGCAACCCAAGAAAGGTCATAGGATGGTTTTTATCCGACTGCGAAAAATGAGGTTAATGGTTTAGCGCGATAACCGACATACGCACGTGTGAAGACGCGGGCGGAAAGCACTATGTATTATGTATTTGTCGTCATGTTTAATGGGTCTTTGTAATTTAACATGTTTTGTCATATTTAACATGTTTTGTCTTTAGCAACAAATTTCACATCATACAAACATAACACATTACGCAAACACGACTTACGACGAAATTACGTCATCAAATCATCTGCTCGAGGTCGTCGCCCGCGCATCTCCGGTTCAAGTTCAATGAAAAGCGAAAACTCTTTGAAGCGAATATACTCGAAACGATATAAACTCCGATAGGATTATTCGTTTATTAATCGATTATTATCGAATTATTTAAATCGATTGAATATTTTCTATGCATGCAAACATTAACTCTTTTCCATTTGTAAACTCGTTGATATCTTTTTTATGAATAACTAGCAAACCCGGCAAACTCCGTTTCGCCACCAGATGGCTTCGTCTTATGTAACATTTTCCCGCTTTTGTATTGAAATTTTTCCTGAATTTTTTTTGCTATAAACCTCACGGAGCCCGAGATCTTTCCAACGAATGCAAAACCGTGGAAATCGGTTCGTGCGTTCTGGAGTTATAGCGTCAGGAAGGAAAACCCGACTTATTTTATATAGTAAAAAAAAGATGCTGTCGTGTACTTAAGAACTATGCAGACTATACGGTCACGGGCATTAATAACAGGGAATGTCACAATGAAATTTTATTTTCTTAAAGAATCATATCTTTGTCTATGGTATTTTGAATTCTAGTCATTACAATTTAAAAAAAAAGTTAACAGGTGGCGCCAAAAATGCAGTTTTGTTTATGGTCAAAACGAAAAAAACTAGTAATGTCCATCACTTATTGGCGAAGAACTACACAAACTAAGCAATAATACTTACTAGCTTTCAGCCCGCGGCTTCGCCCGCGTGTATGTCGGTTATCGCGCCAAAACATTACCTTCTTTTTGCGCAGTCGGATAAAAACTATCCTATGTCCTTTCTCGGGTCTCAAACTACTTCCATACCCAATTTCATCCAAATTGGTTCAGTAGTTTTTGCGTGAAAGCGTAACAAAGAAACTTACATTCGCATTTATAATATTAAGTAGATAAGTATAGATAGTATAGTATAGTCACAGATAATATAATACTATGTATAGTATAGAAGACATACCTACTTATTATTAATAGTTATTAAGCATTTGTTTATTTATCATGAAAAGTTTTTGCTACATTGATTTCAATAAAAATAATATACTTCTAAATTTTCAAATGGTTTTTTTCTCAAAATTCATTAACACTAACATTTCCGTGTCCTTTATATAGGGTGACTGGTAAAATATTTTAGAATCGGGGCCCTGGACATACAGTGCTTGTTCTAGTTATATGTAACCAGAACAGCCGGTTTATACAAAGTAACAATTAAAAAAAGAAGTTACGCCCTTCCCAGTAAAGCTCGTATGTCCTTTCCGGGTGGTTACCCTTTGAAGTTCAAGATCAATCGATGCTCCGGTTTTTTAAGCTTTCCAGAGCTTTGTAATACAGCTTTTAACTAAATGTGGTAGAAATTTATCACAGTTTTACGGCGGGAGAATTTCCTTCTTGGTCATATTCTCAATCTATATTATTGTTATTATAAATTTTAATTGTAACAATTTAAAATTACTACTACACGCTCTGATTATAATCTGCATGCCTATGTGACAGCACCATGTCTCCACGTGTCGTCTTAAAGTTACCCAAATGGTACGAGCCTCGCCTTAGATTTATAAGGCCGCGGGTTCGATCCCGAGTCGTGCCCACACATATTTGTGTGAATTGTCACATCGCCGCTGCTCAATATCAGTGAAGGAAAACATTGAGGAAACCAGCATATCTAAGTACTAATCATTCGAGGACGTGTGACATCCATTAACCCGCACTTGCCCATCATGTGTGGACTAAGGCCTAAACTCTCTCAGCTCATAAGATAGTTTAGAGAAAACCGATGCTCAGCAGTGGGACACTAAAAAAGGTTAAAGTAATTCACGAATACTGTGTTTCGGTACCTACTGCCGAAAGGTTCGTCACTTTTTCTGCCAAATCCGAATCTGGCACTGAAACTGCAGTTTTCTGCTGAAACTTGCTGCAACCGAACAGGTAGCAGAGCTTGTACTGGTTTCCATAGTACAAGCTCTGCTTAGTTTGGGATCAGATGACCGTGTGTGTTAATGTCCCACTATATTATTATTATTATTTCTCACATTGTAGTTTTTGTCTGAAGCGCAACACAAGCGCCGAGGGAATTTGTACCAAAGATGTAAATAGTATTTTGTACTAGAATGGTCTTTAGGTACACATAACATAAGATAGGTTTTTTTTTAATAAAGTTAATTTAACAAAATTATTTGTATTGGTTTTGTAATAATTTAGCGAAGAACCTTCGAGAGAAGAACCGTGCCCGTTGACACGCATTGATACTACCTACTTACTTCAAAAATTGGATTACTATGTTCCACTTTGTTATACTGGCCCCTAAATTCCAGCATTGACATTTACCACTCAATAGAGTACCTACGCAAGTCTTGTCTGCCTACATTAACATAAGCATATACACCTGAAGTTGTTATATAAATATATCAATTGATTCCGCGTTTTAATAACGCTTAAATAAGTAATTTATCACTGATAAAACAAGATAACGGCTTATAACGACAATTACTACTTATAACGAACTTATTAGACGGGCCGGTGGCGTGGTCGGTAAGATACTTGCTTTTCACGCCGCAGGTCGTGGGTTCGATTCCCACCCGAGACAAACATTAGTGATGAACATTTGTGTTTGTGTCGAGTCTGGGTGTAAATATCTATTATAAGTATATATTTACAAAAGAATAGTATTATATGTATAGTATATACCCGTTATCTGGTTTCCATAACATTAGCTCTGCTTAGCTTGGGACCAGTTGACCGTGTGTGTTAATGTCCCAGAATATTTATTTATTATTATTATTATAATGATGATGATGAGAATCGTTCGTTATATATTTTCGGATCAGGTATGTGGCACTGGTTTTCCGGGCAAGACGACGTCTACGGGGTCCGCTAGCAGTTAATAATAATAATTAGCAATAGGAAAACAAATCAAACGACCTTGACTTGTGAATTATTTGATATTTAAACAAATCAATTGAACCAGATAAATTAAAACAAAATCTATAATTACATTACACACGTAAGTCATAAAATTAAATTGCCTAAAAAACCTATTATACAAAATGTAATGAGCAATTTACGTGTCGAGTACTGTTGCGATTAGAATAACATAGATATATAGAATGCTAGCGACCCGCCCCAGCTTCGCACGGGAGCAATGTGTTTATACTTAAATAAATAAATAAATATTCTGGGACATTAACTCACACGGTCATCTGGTCCCAAGCTAAGCAGAGCTTGTGTTATGGAAACCAGATAACTGGTATAAACTATACATATAATACTTTTCTTTTGTAAATATATACTTATAATAGATATTTACACCCAGACTCGACACAAACACAAATGTTCGTCACTAATGTTTGTCTCGGGTGGGAATCGAACCCACGACCTGCGGCGTGAAAAGCAAGTATCTTACCGACCACGCCACCGGCCCGTCAAACCTTCCTCTGGAATCACTCTGTCTATTACAAAAAAACCGCATCAAAATCCGTTGCGTAGTTTTAAAGATCTAAGCATACATAGGGACAGAAAAAGCGAACTTCATACCGCGTATTACTCACTATTTAAACAGTCCTTAGACTTGTTTCAATACTTTAACACCAAAATTAGTCAAATCTGTCCGTTCTCGTGTTATAGCGAGACTAACGAACAGCAATTGATTTTTATATAGAAGATTTTTCTCACCTTTTAAACCTTCCCTAGACTTCCACGAACATTTCAAGACCAAGATAAGATAAATCCGTATAGCCGTTCTCGAGTTATAGCGAAACACACGAACAGCAATTGATTTTTATATATATAGATATAATACAGTTTACATATTATACAATAGAAATATGACATTTATATGTTTGTATAATAATGTTAAAATATTGTACATCTCACGGAAGAGCTTCGTCTCCTAACACAGGCAATATACGCTTAGGGAGCCTTCCTTTATGCGTATCCCAATTACTAGTTTAAAATAAATGTAATTATTTGTACAATTAACATAATTACATTGTGAGAGCAGTTAGTTATTTATCGGTAAAGGAAAACAACATGCGGAAGGAACATCCACCAACCCGCACTTGGCCAGCGAGTATGGATTAAGGTTCAAACTCTCTCAACTCGTAAGATAGTTGTGAGAAGAAGCTCAGCTGTGGGCTCAGGTCTTCAGGACTTCAGGGCTGGGCCAGGTCAAAAAGGGTTGAAGTGGTAAGTACTCGTAGAGGCCTCGAAACGCAAAGCTCTTGTCTTTTTTCAACTCGCGGATTTTAAACCAGCCTTACCCTTTCTGCTAATTTATTTTTGCATCTGTTTATGTCCCGGTCAATGTTTAGGCCCCGAAGGGATACCTCTTGTCTTATTTTTAACTCGCGGAGTTCAAATCAGTCTTATTCTATCTACCAGCAATTTTTTGCAACGGTTTTGGGTGCCTTGACCTGGTTTCAAATCCCGAGTCCCTTCAACGAGTTCGTCTAGGAACAGCAGTGGTTGGATTACGGTGATGGTTTAATTACAATAATAATTAATAATAATCATTATTATAAGTATCAACTCATCGCTCTTTCACCAACATCTTCAAAAATATTCGAAAAATTCTGGGTTTATTTTAATTTAATAAAAGTGTAGCGCTCTTCTTTCTCTCTCCTACTTTTTGCTGTGCCCTACAGGGTCCATAATTGAACACTAAAATTTATTTATAACACTTTTATTGTACACTAGCGGACCCCGCAGACGTCGTCGTCCTGCCCGGTATAGCAGTGCCACCTGCCGGGTCCGAAAACAGACTACCACCTATAAGATTTCATAAAAATCGGTCAAGCTGTTTTTCGAAGGAGTTTTTTAATATTTCTCTGCGCAACAACTATCCTCGTACTTCAAGGACTATTCTAAAAAAAAGAATTAACGGAATCGGTTCAGCCCTTCTCGAGTTATGCGCTTACCAACACATTTTGCGATTCATTTTTATATTATAGATTATGGTTTGAAATAAACTATTGAGTATGGAAGTCATAGTCAAAAACTAGTATTAATCACATTCATTACAATCTATCCGCATAGTACATTTTATATCACCTGACGCAACTTAGCAAGTGCTACGAATAATGTCTACGAAATTATGCTCTTGAAAATCAAGATGGCGTTTACAGATCGTCAAACGTAGCGTACTTCCTGCATTCTTTATCCCCATAGCAGACTTAAATTAGGGTACCGTAAAGACGGGTCCCTAAGTTTTGGCCAATTTTCTCGCTAGTAATGCCTCTGGTGTAGTAAGAGTCTATAACGATCAGGTAAGCAGTATGCTCGCTTGTCGACGAAGTATAAAAAAAAGATGGACGATATTTTCCGATAATTTCGGTAACACTCCAAACTTTATACACTTTAATTGTATTTGCAAAAAAGTTTTCAACGTAAATATAAATGTATATAAAAGAAAAAGAAAGTAAAATAATTTTGAAAAACCGTGTTTTATTTAAATGCGCTTAATAGCCGTGTGATTCTCATCAAGCTCTTCCATTTGATATCCTTTATTATAGGAGTGTATTCAATATAACTAGTCCGCCATTTTGAAAAATAAAAAAAACAAACAACAGAACAATTTTTTGAAACAAGAACGTCATACATGTTATTTTTTTTTTCGAATAATTTTACCTCGTGTACTATGTGTTACTAATTTTGTTGTCAAACCAACAAAAAAGACCATAATTATCGGTCGAAACGTTTTCAAGTTTCAACGACACTAAAAACCCCAATTTGATTTTTAGTCTGATCTCCTATTCTACAAATATCTCCAAAACCTAAGGCTAACCTTAATCTAGATTAAACTAGTTGACCCCAAAACAAAGTACAAGTCAATAAATACTATTTTGCCTTGGCTATAAAAATCTTTATTCGATTTGTTTTTAAAGAATAAAGATTTTATCAGCCAAGCGAAAATAATATTTATGCCATCGTTATAAAGATATAACAATATTCTACTAGTGATGCGACGACTTGAGATATTATCGAATCACTTCAGTGAATTAAGTTCATTGAGTTAAAAAGTTGAGTGAATTTTGAACTACTGTCTATATGCAATTTACTAGTTATCTATGTATTGATTTACGTGTGATAGAAAAGTACTTTCATTGATATATCGAAAAAAAGAAGAAACTGAAAGAAAGGATAAGAAAAAAAGAAAGAAAGTATCAACGTGATAAGAATATTCTACATGTCAACTTAGGTACTTCGAATACCTTGATTTGCTCAGTGATGAAAAAAAAAGATATTTTAACGGATTTTATTGCGATTTATTTTAAATAAATCGCGATAAAATTCGTTAAAAAGTAGTTATATTTCAATGTGTGATATTTGCATAATCTAAGACAATACTATCAGAGGTGTATGACTATGACTTTGAGGTGATTTAACCCAGCTGTATGTAGGTTTCTTGTAGGTATTTCACTTCTTTAAAGTGTAACGTCAGCGTCACCTACCTAACGCCACTTTAAGAGACATTACATAAGAAACCTGAATCACACAAGCAAATTTTCTCCGATGGTTGACCTATATATAAGTTTTCGACGAGAAACGCTGGGACCTCTGTCGCTGGGCATCACACCTCGCCGGAGCTGAAAATCTTACCTTTTTACTGAAGGGTCAATACCCAATGTGTAATATCAAGTTAACTTTATTTCACTTCAACCCTTATTAATGTCCTACTGCTGGGCATGGTTCTTCTCAAAACAATATTACGAGTTGACAGAGTTTAAGCCTTAATCCACACTCGCTAGCCAAGAGAAAGTTGATTCGTTTTTAGACATTCCGGTTACTTCACGATGTTTTTGTTCGCCAATATCGAGCAGAAATAATTCACACAAAGAATAACCGAACCTAACCTTATATTTCAAAGACGAGGCCGATACCGCTGAGCCACTGCTGTTATTTTATTCATAACGGAAGATCGCGGTCAATTTTGGGACTGGCCCCGTTCCGCCCCCTCTATCCACCATACAAATTATATCACACTTCGGTCACATCACTAAACATTTCTCACTATATCTGTACAGAACCCACACACGCAACCTGCGTGGCGAACCAGCTTCGTTTTTTATTTATTTCATATCAAGTCCCCTGGTTGCTCTATTTACTGGCGAGTATATATACAAGTCCGGCAGATGGTAACACTATCAGTAGCCATCGAAACCAACGATGAGAGTTCTGGTTAGTGCTCGACATTTTATTAAAAAAATAATAATTATAGATAGTAATAAAAAAAAATCTTAAGAAAACCTCTTGCGTGTGAGTGCAGTGTATAGATTTTCTATATTGTTATTACGTAAGTCATAAATAAATTTAATTTAATAAAAAAAAATTGTATGCCTCAAATGGGCTGATTAATGTTACTTTATTTAGTGTACTTTACCATCTTCATGTACCCAATCAAAAGCAATGAAGAATGACTTACTTACTTACTTAAGTGCAGCCTACCTACATAGTAACTTAAAGCCGGTCGGGAGATGACGTCGGGCGGCGCGGTTTGCGATTTCATCGTTCATTGCGTATTTGCTTAAGCAGTGTCTAAAGACAAGTGAACGCGAGTGGGCAATGAACTGCATAATCGTCAGCCGCGCCGCCCGACGTCGTATCTCGTGGCCAGGGTGGATGGGATGATGAGAGCCTGGAGATCTGTGACACAGGTCCCGCACCCAGTACAGACTCCAGCCCTCATATACATGAATCTGTCTTAACTTTGTCATATTACCAAACTTTTTTGAGAGACCAAACTTTATTATTAATATTATTTGAGTTTGTGGTTTAAGGCTTGGCACTTCCGTAGAATACAATATTTATTTCTGCAAATACACACACAATACACAAATGCACACAAGAGATTTACTTAAGCATTTTTTTGTCTACTTTATTTTATTCTCGGTGAAGATAATTAATTATTTTTTAAATTTCATCAGTGATTAGTGACATGTGTTTGAAATTTCTGTTTTTCTGCCAATTTAGACGAATGTAAAATTGACTTTTATATCTCAACGAGTTATTCTCAGAAACGACTTTAACGGTTTGGGAAAATCTATTTATAAATAACAAGGTTTCTCTTTAAGTCGATTTGACTAAACTAGATGTATTATTGTTTTTTAACGTGATTTTACGTAACACTTTATGTGATAAATGTTACGTTGTTAGTAGATATTTAAAAACTTAGCAATGAATAATTTAAGTTGTCAAATAATAAACCTATCAAACTTTGCCAGGGTAATTGATATAAAAAAAAAAATAATATAAGAAAAAAATGTTGACGTGGTCGGTAAGTTACTTGCTTTTCACGCCGCGCAGGTCGCTGACAGAAATTTGTGTAATGATCATTTTTTTTATTCTAGAATAATCCGCGAAGCTATTGAAATAAAAAAACATCCTAATTTTAACAGATAAAATGGTTGGAATATACCACCAGCTTGGGACGCAGAGCTTAATTTACTTGTACCAAAACCCAAGCAAAATCAACTCAGAATTCCAGACACTGTGAGCTCAGTTTGCTTAAATCGGAACGCAACTTAAATAATAATGTTTGTAGGTAGTCAGTAATAATTGTGATTAATATTTTTAGCAGTCAAATACCTCAGCCCACCCGTGAACATGAAGACTGAAAAGACTTTGAAACGTCGGGATCTAAAATCTAAAATAAACCGCGATAAAATCCGTTAATTTAATTTCAATTTGTGATATTTGCGTAAATCTAAGACAATACTATTTGTTTATTAAACCCTTCCAAATTATTACATAGAATTTATGAATAATAGTATTAATAAATAAATATATATTTTAAGAGAAAAACACTTTGTATAACCAAACGTTACCCTAAAATATTACTAAGTTAATTTCACTAAAATAATATAACATGCGCTCGCGCCTGAAGGAGGTTAGAGGCGAATTTTACCCACATTTCGCCAGCCAAACCGGCATTTTTGATTAACCTAAGATTCGAACCCGTGACTCCGCGATTATTAAGTGAACACGCACACTGGACTATCAAGGCCGAGATATAGACATAGTATATTTAAACGCCTACATCAAGCAGATATTCAATATCAATTTAAATATTCAATAAATTATAATAAATCAATGTGTAGATATTTAACCTTCAAATCCGATGCATACATTTATCGACTTACATTAGGTATATGCATTTATGCATTTAAAAGACACTGCGCACTTTGATCCAAAATAATAATAATGTTTTCACACATCGCCATCAAGTCCCAAATTAAGCAATTATGTTTGCTTGTGTTATGGGTACTAGGAACTGATATAATACTTCAATATTTTTTTTTGTAAATACATAGGCACATGTTATAGATAAATTACACCGAGTCACAGAACAAGCAATCATGTTTATAATACAAAGATTTGTCTTGGGTGGGAATAGAACCCACGGCTTAGTAGTAAGGCTCACTTACCACCACGCTAGCAGGCCAGTCAATTATTAAGTTAAATACATTAAATAATACAGTCTCCTTGCCGCATTTCGGCAGCCCGTCAATAGCTGACTTAGGTACGGACGCAGGAGATATAGAAAACTAGTGTGCGCAAGCACAGATGCAGTCTTTATTCCTGTCCTCACAGAGACTAGTGGATCGGCTAAACACCGGGTACAGATAGTCTGAGCAAACGCAAGACTGTCGGCGAATTTACCTTCAGGAGCACAAGAGGGATTTGCTTGCTGGTGCAAAATTTTTTAAAAAGTCCCAACACAAATAGACCCTAGAACACTTTACCCTAACAACCCTAACAGGCTATATGGCTATAGGGCTCACCCTGAGAAGTCTGCTTGCCATAAAGTGGCCAGCACTCAACAGTAGAGTTGTTGAGTGAAGACCACATTACGGCAAGCGTGGTATAGTACGTGCTACAGATAGACGTTGTTGGATCTGATAAGATAAAGACAATATCATCAACCGAGGCTACTGACGCCTAAAGCGTATCCTCCACACGAAAAGATATCATAATTAACGGTTATCGGTTCTACGAGCGATGTAGCCTGCTCACTTTAGTCACTTAATGAGCCATTTCACTTGGACTTCATAATCACTGTTATTAAATTTTACAGATTGTTTCCGCCTTCTTTGCCGTCGCGGCCGCCGCGCCATCTAACCTACTGCTGGTCCAGCCTGTGGTCCAACCAGTACCCACCATCTCCCCCGGTGACATCCAAGCAGCTGCCATTGACGCTCAAGTTCAAGCCCGAGACGCCCAAATCCAGGCCCAAGATGTCCAAATCCAAGCCCAAGACGCCCAAATCCAAGCTCAAGATCTTGCCAGAGCTGCAGCCGACAAGGCCCAAGAATTAAACGAACAAGCCACTGAAAACATAAACGAGAAAGTCGTGACAGACACTAACATTGCTAATGAAAGAAGTCTAGAAGCATTCTGGTCAGCTCAAGACCAACAATGGCAAGCTATTAACGCTGCACAAACTGCTGTAGCTAAAATTGAAGGAGCTGCTGCTCAAATTGATGGTGCTGTTGCAAGCAACGCTGATGTGATTGCTAAATCTGCTGTTGCTGGCTCTTATGCTGTAGTAGCTGGAGGTCCTGTTGCTCCCATCGCCGCTGTAGCACCCGTTGTTGCTCCCGTACAACCTGTAGTATATACATCTTACGTACCATTAAACACTGTAGCACCTGAAATCAAGGCTAAATTGGTAAGGACTGAGATTAAAGAAGAAGAAAAACCAGTAGTTAAGGCTACTGAGAGTGAGAAAGTAGAAGAGAATAAAGCGGATCAAGTAGCCACTCCCGCTACTAAAGCTGTTGAAAACCTTGAAGCTAAACCTGCGTTAACTTTGACCCAGCCTTGGAGCCAAACTTTGGTGTCGCCAGTAAGTTTGGCCAATTTATACAGATATGATGTCGCTCTGCCCGGTGTTGGCCCAGTGTTGGCCCAACCTGTGCTCAACTATGCTACATCCTATCAACAAATAAACGGCGTGCTGACACCCACTTTGGTTAAAACTGTATGGTAAAGAGGCTAAATGTAGGCGGAATAAAATGGTAATTTTAAAAACAGCCTGCAGTTTTTTTTACGACTCTGCTTCGGGGAATTTGATTAAAATTTTGACAGGCGTTTGGAAAATTAAAACATGAAGTAAAATCATGTTTACTAAGCGCCTCTACCTATACAAAATAGCATAATTCTTATATTGTTATTAATTTATTTATTTCATTTTACGGCCTGGTGGTGTGGTCTGTAAGAAATTTGCTTTTCTGGCCGCAGGTCGTGGGTCTGATTCCCACCCAAGTCAGACATTTGTGTGATGAACACGTCTGTTTTTCTTGAGTCTGGATGTAATTATCTATATTTAAGCATGTATTTACATAAGAAAAGTATTTTAAGTAGATTCATAGTACAAGGTCTGCTTAGTTTGGGATCAGATGGCCGTGTGTGTTCATATCCTACAAAAAGAAATAGCTAGAACATGCATTTCGTCACAGTGCTTTCGTTTACCAATATTAAACAGCGATAACTCGATTCATACCAAGATTTGTAGTTACGACATTCCATAATAGGAAAATTATAAAAAAAACCTCACAAACTTAGAAATGACAAAGTACTATGAACTCATATTAGCAAAACAAAGAACAATAATAATTTTGCAAGTACACTAACACGAATAGATATAATAATATGCACGAGATTTAAGTAGGTAGGTAGATATGCATACATAACTTCCTCATTCAAAACTAGATTACAGTCAGTTCGTTTAATTATAATAAGTAAATAAATGTGTGACAAAAACAAAATAAATAAAACGGAAACAGTGTGTTGGCACATCTACTTCTCAATGCATCAGCTGTCATTTTGTACTGTCATCGCGTCCGTCTTTGAAGTCAGCTGTCCCTCGAAAATGTCAATATGAACGAACGAATGAACACCGAGCACGGGTGAAACGGTCATCTTAGAAGGGCTGACACTTTGTGATGGACGGTGGCATCGTCGGGAAGCATGTACGCAAACACGTGCTCGGTGGACGTTACGCTTCAATCCAACGAAATCTTAACGATCTGTAATTATCTAGTATAATTCATGATGGTGCTATCGAGAGATCGGTGTGAAGTGATATTTGCCGCAGTTATTTTATTGGAATACCGGCTCCTTAACCGATAATTCACGCCTGCCTAAAGTTGTCTGCCAATCCTGATATTTTTAGTCTAAAGCCTTCAAAAGCCTTCAAGTGCAACTGGTATGATAAATGTCAATAAAAACAGGCGAATGAATGACCATATTAATTTATTTAATCACTGATTGAATGGCGATAATAAGAAAGTATCTAAATACTTGAAACGAGCAAGCTATACGTTTATGTCGCAGCGCGTGACCTATACGGGCCGGGGGCGTAATCGGCAAGATACTTGCTTTTCACACCGCAGGGCGTGGGTTCGATTCCCACCCGAGACAAACATTAGTGATGAACATTTGTGTTTGTGTCGAGTCTGGGTGTAAATATCTATTATAAGTATATATTTACAAAAGTTAAGATCTGCTTAGCTTGGGACCAGCTGACCGTGTGTGTTAATGTCCCAGAATATTTATTTTATTTATTTATTTAATAAACGTAGCAAGCTGTTGCTTAAACAGGCGGTTAGGTGTCACTTTAGTCACTTGTGATAGCATTGTTCCACAAGAATAACATTTATTGTTCTCAGGGAAAGCGGAGTCTCCTAACACAGGCATTACTTGCTTAAAAAAGGCTTCAATCACTAGCTGCAATGAAACTATTAATTTGTGAATCAGTAAACGATTTTTAAAATTTTTCAAAACGGCTTGTCAGTTGTCAAACTTACAAGACGTCAAAGTCACTCAAGTTGCTTGTCTATGATTGTCATTGTTACATCAGGGAACAATGTCAATGAGATCGGTTGGCTTAGCACGTGGTGTGTGCAAACTGAATTCGTCCGCACAAAAAAGAAATCTATTTCAAATGTTTTGTGAATATTTGTGATTATGGAAGGTGCTGTTATCATTAGGTTAAAAATCTATCAATGTCGAGCATATATCGACTGAGGAGACTGTACTTTAATGCTAAGAATTATAGGTTCAACTATTTACTCCGGTTTAGCGCCAGCAATCTGGTTATTCTAGCAACTTATACCTACCTATTTCACTAGTTAATTTTAAACTCGTTCGTTCAAGCCATTTGGCTAATAATAGCAAGTTTACTGGTTCGAGTACTAATTTTAAAGCAAAATGTATACGGCTCACACGCATAAAATGACTAATTCACCGATATTTGACGGGTTGGTGGAGTGGTCGGTAAGGTACTTGCTTTCCACGCCACAGGTCTTGTTTTCGATTCCCAACTAAGTCAGACATTTGTGTGATGAACATGTCTGTTTGTCTTGAGTATGGGTGTAATTATCTATATTAAAGTACGTATTTACAAAAGAAAAGTATATTACCAGTTATCTGGTTTACATAGCATAAGCTCTGATTAGTTTAAGATCACCAACCCGCATTTAGCCAGCGTGTGTGGATTATGACCTAAACTTTCTCAACTCGTAACATAGTTGAGAGAATACCCGTGCTCTGCAGTTGTTAGTCATGCCGGTTTCCTCACGATGTTTTCCTTCACCGATATTGAGCAGCTGCGATGAAACAATTCACACAAAGATGTGTGGGCAGAACCGGGAATCGAACCTGCAACCTTTCATTTCTAGGGCGAGGCCCGTACGGCTGCGCCACCGCTGCTCCAACTGACTTAAAGATAACCAGCACAAACTGGGTTATGCTAACCTCTGCCTACAACTTTTAGTAATACAAACGAGTGCACTATGTTACGAAAATGTAACCTGGAAATGGTTAGTGACCACCCACCAAACAAAGCCGCACCGCCAAGCGGCCTTGCCGAGTTCCAGTGCGATGTCTGGTGACACCATTTAAGAGGGTGGGTCGAATTGTTGCTCCTTTATGGTTTCAACCTAAAGGAGCCTCATTTCACTGCCACCTTCTCACCGAAAGTCATTCTCACGAGTGAGTCGGTACATTGGGCTGGCGCGTCCCATCGTAGACTACATCATTGCTTAACATCAGGTAAGTTGTAGTCAAGCGCCAGCCTATTCAAGAATAAAAAAAAAGACGGGTTGCACTCCGGGAGTGCCGGCAGAAGTGAAAACATTCGCGCAAGCGCCCTGCGCTGCCTAAACGAAACAGTAGGCCCAGGCATACATTTTCGCCGCGCCGTAGAGAGGGGATAGCTGTCTACTCTCCATCCGTCTTACGCTTTTTCGATCAGGTCACGTGTCCTGACGCGAGTTTGAGATTTTATACCCATTACAGAAAAAGTGCTCAACGCCGCTAAAGAAGTTTTCACTTCAAAATAATCTAAAATTGCACCTATGGAAGTTTAGTAAGACCCACTAACCAACCATCGACCATAGAGAAAGAAATTATCTGATGATCTTTAAACAGGAATCCCTCTTGACAAAAATCTAAACTTACCGATCTAAACCAACCATGAATTTATCTGGTTATTTGTGTGGCACTTACCTGTAACAAAAAATTAATCTTTTTTAAGTAATAAAAAAAATTAAAAAAAAAATTATGTGGTGTCGTGGGACACCAGGTAGGAACGAAGTTCCTTCAGCTAATAAAGAAAGAGGGAGAGAGAAAATGGTATTATACACTATTCGCTTGTGTATGCGACTGTCGCGCCTGCGCACGTCTCATTTAACGGTTTTATTCCACGCATTCTTTCTTACGGTTTTACTATCACATTTTTTTCAGTTCGGTCGCGCAGCAAAATCCCTATCCCCATCAAGCCTGCCGTAAGGAACTTCGTTCCAATAAAAAATCTTTATTGATGAAAGTACACAGTAATAATATTGTACTATCTTTGGCTCCTAAACTAAGCGAAGCTTGTGCGATGGGAGCCAGGGAGTGCGAACAAAAATGAAAAATAGGTATATATAAAACAAAACTAATATCAAAACAGAAAAATGGAATATTAAAACAAAAATAGAAAAATAATAAAAAAATAATACTAAAAAGAGAAAAAAAATGTGAGTGTGTGTATGTGTGTGTGTGTGTGTTGGGATTTGTGTAAGATGGTTTGGATGGTTAAAACAATACGTTGCTTCAATTGACCTGTATTCATCCTCTCTTTCTTACCTATTCCTATTTCCCTAGTTCTATCTCTTTCATTCGTCTCGTACTTTCTGCGCTCACACCTACTTGTAACACATCTATCCATCTCTTTCACACATTTCATGGCATTCATGTTCGTTTACAAATACTGCTTACATTTGTGTTGAGTATATATCTACATAAAAAAATAGAAAATAACAAAGTCGAATTGAGAACCTTTTTCTTTTTCAAGTCGGTTGATAATATAAGAGTACACTGAGAGAAGTGAAGGATAGGAAGAGTGCAAACGCACTACAGGCTGCGGCCAGGAGCTGCATCATTCAACTGGGTTGACTGAGTAGCGGTAACGAAGCGGTACGGGCCTCGCCTTAAAAATATAAGGTCGCGAGTTCGAATCCCAGTCGTGCCCACACAGCTTTGTGTGAATTGTTTCATCCTCGCTGCTCAATATCGGTGAAGGAAAACATCGTGAGGAAACCGGCATGTCTAAGAACTAACCATTCGAGGACATGTGACATCCACCAACCCGCAATTGACCAGCGTGTGTGGATTAAGGTCTAAACTCTCTCAACTCGTAACATAGTTGACCCGAGAAGACCAGTGCCCAGCAGTGGGACAATAAAACAGGGTTGACGTACGACCGCAGTCAGTAGGTTGTTGCAAACCGGTTTCCTCAAGATATTTTCCTTCACCGATATTGAGCAGCTGCGATGTAACGAATCACACAAAGATGTGTGGGCGTTACTGGGAATCGAACCCGCGACCTTATATTTCTAAGCCGAGGCCCGTGCCGCTGCGCCAACGCTCCTATTTGTATGTAAAAGGAATAAAAGGTAAAAAGATAAACCATGAATTATGTAGTACTTTATTCCTCGTTTATTTGAGAGTTAGGGTTCCTTGGTGGGATTGCGGAACCTTAAAACTGTTGTATATCGGAAGATCAAATTAGTAGATACCCCTGACATTTACGAAAGCTGTCACCGGACGGATAACGTACAGACAGGCGGTTGATATTTGAGTGTATTTAATTAAAATGTCGCACGGCCAAAAGCGATCATGATATTTAAGTTTTTTTATTTGATTTTCTTTTGTAGAGTAAATATTGTATCATTGCCAATACTCAATCAAGCCATAAACATACTTCGCTTTAATTAAAAAGTCAAACAATTTGAAGTTATAGTGGTTTCAGACTAGCGTTTTATACACGCTTACAAGCTCGTTTTTGAAAGCGCGTGTAAGGCTCATCTCACACCTAAAGAGCGGCGAAGGGCAGCGAAGCGCAGCGACTTGCTTGGAAGGCGCGTTGATTCCCGCGACTGCTCGAGAAATCGCGGCGAGACTCCGCGCGATGAATTCACGGGTCGCTCTCCTATACGCAGTTCACTTTCAATAAAACTCGAGGAAACTTGTGTTTAAGCAGTGAAAATGGGTACTTTGAATATTGCCAGCGGCCGCTCGCGACTGCTCGAGTATTCTCGGGACTTCCAGCGAAAATAAAGTTAAAATTCATATGACACTGAAACTGCGCTTCGCTTAGTTGCCCTTCGCCGCTCTTTTGGTGTGAGTTGAGCCTAAGCGTATATATGCGAACCTTTTGTTAAACGCGCAAGTCGTAAGAGCGTTGACACGCTTGGAAGCAGTGTTTTAGGCACTGGTTTAGGCGAACACGCCAGAATAAGCCCGTGTACGCGAGTCAAATTTTAAGAAGCGCGAAATGTAACGCGCGTGTCAGCGCGTATCCCGTACCTACTTTTTATTTATGCACAGAAAAATTCGCTATTTTGAAACCGCCCTAACAACTTTTTAGTGTTCTCTCAACCATCTTAAGAGTTGTGAGAATTTAGGCCTTAATCTACACAAGCTTGTTGGTGGATATCACAAGCCTTAGAATGTTTAGTTTTTCATTTTTTTCACAATGCTTTCTTGCATCTATAGTGAGCACCGACAATGAAATGATTCATTCAAAAACGAATGAGATTAACCCGGATCGAAACCGCTGTAATTTCAAAGCCGCTTCCGATACAGCTGAACCAAAGCTATGCGTATGTAGGTAGGTATTTTTTTTTAATATTATCTTTTATTAGTTCAGAATACTAAATAAAATAATAAGCATTCCGTGCTAAATGACCATATAAATCAGTTTAATCTAATTAATTCTATCTAATCTAGCCATCTAGTGTTAATTAGCAAAAGTGCAGAAATATATTTTTTAGCTTTACGCTAGCATTTTTTGTTTCGCCTACAATAATTTAGTAGATCAGATGTTTTCGGAACGATCAATTAATCTAGCTAAGTTTTATTTGTAGCTCAGATAATATAATACTATGATTTGTAGAGACCTCGAATTTCCGTGATAGGTATAAAAACAACAGCGAAAACAGAACGGTATTTCTCAGAGGCTATAAAGATAATTTATTTTTGTAGAAACATGAGTGATAATACAAAGGTGTTAAATCAAAATAAGACCTACATGTTTCGCCAGAAGTCGGCGTACAAAAATCATGCTTTGGCATACATGAAATTCCTTTATAAATAAAACACCTCATTAACTACAATATCAAATTAGCATAAATTTAACTAAAATATTAAATTACTATTAAAAATTATTGCTGTGTCTGGTCAGCTTAAAAATATATGTCATAGGATGTCAAATAAATCTATTAAATAAAAATCAATTGCTGTTCGTTAGTCTCGCTAAAACTCCAGAACGGCTGAACGGATTTATCTTATCTTGGTCTTGAAATGTTCGTGGAGGTCTAGGGAAGGTTTAAAAAGTGAGAAACATTCGCATAATTGCCGGGAAAACCCTAAAAACAGCAGTCGATGGAGGCAGTACGAAGTCTGCCGGGTCAGCTAGTGTTAAAAAAAATATATGTACCTATATATTTTTAGCAAACAAATTATCATCAAAATTAATCATTTAGAATAGTCAAACCATACCAGAATAGTCATACAAATTTTATATTAATCACCTTATGCTCTAACTAGTCAGCTAAGCTATAGTAACACTTGCTATAGCTTAGCGTAGTAAAATTTCATAGGCCCGATCATCGACAGGTCTCTGGTTCAAATCCCTATCACAGCCTACTGTTGTGTTTCAAGCTATTTCAATTCCGTTGAAAGAAACGGATGCGGTTATACAATGCGTATATCCGCATCCGTATTCGTAAGGAGGTAAAGCGCGCTTGAAAGAGCAGTCACAAGTAGCGCGTATGCAGTAAGGCGGGTAGGAAAACACCACAAATCCCAAGAATCGGCATTGTTTTTGCTTTATGTATAATCTTGTTTTACTAAAAATGAGCAACTACTAATATAGTAACCCAAAAAATTACCTAGAATTAAACTAAAAATAGTTTCATTCAATTCACATACAATTACACAACTGTCCCGGTCACCACGTTCGTGGGGAGAATACCATTAAGGGCAACATCGCTTTCATAGTTGACAAATGTCACTATGTTATGCAAAATATTCGTCATAATTCGTTAAATGCAAAATTATGCAAAATATCATTGTTCTAGTGTGAATAGGAATTTAACTGATAGTGAGTTAACCTCACGTGATGCAACACATATCCACATAACACACATAAGTAACACATAACTACATAGTATAAAACAAAGTCGCTGTCGCTGTCTGTCCCTATGTATGCTTAAATCTTCAAAACTACGCAACGGATTTCGAAGTTGTTTTTTTTTATAGATAGATTGATTCAAGAGGAAGGTTTATATGTATGTAGGAGAAGTCATTAGTACGGGAGCAGACTTGACAGCGAGGCGGCAGCGCGTCGTGATGACACGCTTCGACAGAGTCTAGCCTGAGGTTCGCACGGGCGATGAGTGGGGACCGTCGCTACACGAGCTGTCCCTAGTTCTCTACAGACATCCGTGCGACCAACATCAGTCTAGGAACTGTCTTACCACTCGTTGTATTATTTTAACATTTCGTAACAAATTAGTACTGTGATTAAGTTAACTTTGTTTGCTGCTCGTAACTACACCCGCTCAATAAGTTTTCTGGCGAGGAGTATCCCTCTGATCGGCCCCCTGTACCGATATGTATAATACATGCATTATATTGTAGAGAAACAATGATAAATTTAGAGGTTTCTAATGTGATGTCAAAAATAAACACATTTTTTTGTGCTTACATTGCTGCCTGAATCCCACGAGATAAATCAAAATAATGTACTACAATATTGTACAAAAAAGCCCTCGATGGTATATGTCTATCTCTTAAGGATAACCCACAACAACCATTTTTTAATCTTTATATTTCACAGGAAAAAGTCGCTAATTTACGAAGTGATTTCAAGCAATACAGCATTAATCCTTATTCAATTAAGTATCATATATACAATTTAGTATAGATCAATATAGCTCTAAACAGCATATAATTTCAATGAATATTTAAGAAGATATTACAAATTTAAAATGTAGGGACATAGCGGTGCGGCGAAACCGGCCCGACCGCGCGCGGCGCCTCCTGTTTGTATTGTCTAATGACAAAAAAGCTGTAAACGTTGTTTAAAAAGAAATTCTGTAAATATACCTTATTATATTTAGTTTCAACATTGCATCCTTGCGAAGCCGGGGCGGGTCGCTAGTCTAATAAAAGAAAGTCGCGTTAGTTACACTATTTATAACTCAAAAACGGCTGAACCAATTCGGCTGAAAATTTGTGGGGAGGTAACTTAGAGCCAGGAGAACGACATAGGTTCCTTTTTTACCCGTTGGGATGTGACATTAAACGTGATACATATAACAAAACGCAAATGACATGGAATAACAAAACGTAACTGACAGTTAAACGTAATGTTAGACAAGAAATTACGAAGTTTTTCACTGCCCAAATATCTCCGTGCCTTTCTATGATTGCCTTCCTAAAGATACTCCTCGTGCTGTTAATGTCAACGTCCTCCTGTCACTTGCCTGCCCCACATATTATGGAGCTCTAGTCAAATTCATATCTACTAAAAATATCAATCTCTAAGTTTTTGTACTATATTTTTTTGTACTATATTACGAATGCTTTACGGCTAGAATGCGGCAGTGGAACGAGGCTCCATATGGTTAGAAACAATAAAGAAGCAAAAATTCCGACCCATCCTCTTATATGGTGTCACCAGACATGACACCGGAACACGTAAAGACCGCTTAGTGGTGCGGCTTTGTCTGGTGGGTGGTCACTAACCACGGCCGAAGCTTACCTCCAGTTAATAAACTAGGGGGTAAGGAATTCCATACACTGCTACAAAAATCAAAAAAGACGTGTGGCACTCGGACACTGCCGCGGTAAAGCTATTGCATAGCATTTTTTATCAACTTATGTAATTATAATTATTTATTTATTTTATTTTTGCAGTATTTTTTCCTTTTTTTACTTTTTTCAAGTTACACTTTTTGAGCGTGGTGACAGATAAGAAAACAAAATTACAACCAACAATACAACCAATATTACCGAAACAACCAATGCCAGCTAGAGGCGAGTTGCTGAACTAAAGAGACAAGCGTGATATTTCAGATAGTCATTAAAAGTTCTGCTAAATCATCCATAGATGGCAAAACTACCAAAAAAGTATCACCGCTGTGCCGGTCGGAGTGAGGGGTGTTAGGTTATTTTCGTTACGGAATTTCTGGATTCGGTCTCAAGCAAGGCCCACCACGATAGAAGCTATGTAATAGCTTAAAAATGTTCAAAGTGCGGTCTCTTAGAACGAAGTAGTTATATACCCTAGATGAGTATTAAATATTTTTTATTCTTATATGGGACTTAACCCACCACCGCAATCCCGCCATTGGTACTCCTGTAAGCCATGATCGACAACGGCGCCGTGAAGAGACTCAGAATTTGATCGGGATCAAATTCCCACGTCCCGGGTCTTGGATCCCGGATGAATTTAATCAGAAAGATAATGGGAGGAGTTGGAAAGTTACATTGTCCACTGAGTATTCAAATGTCGACTCTGCCTACAATTTTATATAACAGGTATGATAGTTTACACGTGCTATTAAAAGTGAATAATGTCAATATCAAATCACATCCTGCTTAGAAATGTTTTAGCATGGCACCATTGTCAAACACTTTTTTGTGAATGTCAGACATAGAACTATTAAGTATACAATGGAGTTTTTATTTGACATTAATTCGATCAAGCGACATAGCAATGCTCTATTAATTATTTACTTTCAGTGTACTTATTGTAAATTCATAACTCAGTCAAAGAAACGTGAATTCGTACGGAATTTTATAATAACAATATAAATGAATCATTAAAATAAAATATTATTAAGAAATAACGCATAAAAGTTATAGAGTGGGTGTTCGCTACATCATAGAGGTATAAAACTTACCTAGGAGTGACGTCATACGAGACTTTGCTATGCATCAACCTATATTAGTCTACAGCTGGACTTAGGCCTCTCCTAAAGCACGTCACTGAGCACGATCCGCGGCTACTCTCATCCAGCTCTTACCAGCCACTTTGCAGAGATCGTCACTCCACCTAGTCTGAGGGCGTCCTATACTAGGTTTGCCATTCCGTGGTACCCCAACGGTTGTCAGTTCTGTGGCAGATATGATCGGTCCATTGCCACTTCAGCGTACCAATCCTGTGGGCTATGTCAATTACTCTGGTTCTCTGCCGGACCACGTCATTGTGTATTCAATCCTTTAGAGAAACTCCCAGCAAAGCCTTTTCCATAGCTCGCTGAGCTGCTTCAAATTTATGGACCAGTCCTATTGTGATTATCCATGATTCGGCTCCGTAAGTCATAACGGGTAGGACGCACTGATTAAAGACTTTGGTCTTAAGACCTTATGGAATTGGCGACGTTAAGAGTCAACGTAATTTTCCATATGCTACCCAACCTAGCTGTATTCTTCTATTGGCTTCTTTCTGGAAGTTATTTTTACCTATCTGTATTATTTGCCCAAGGTACCTTTATATATTCTGAAACAACTTCAAGAACAGATCCCTTTACCACAATCATCCCAGGAGAAGCGTGGCCATTTATCATAACTATTGTTAAATCTAGGTTCATCCGGAGACCGATGTATTGTGAGAAATCTGCCAGGTCGTTCAGCATAGTTAAGGCGGCTTGGCGGTGCGGCTTTGTCTGGTAGGTGGTCACTAACCATGGAAGAAACTTATCACCAGTTAATAACCGGTAATCATAATTAATTCATTAATTACCAGTTGATTGTCACCTGATTTGCACTACCGGGACCACGAGTGAGGATTCAGATAAAAGGTTAAAAAAAATTATAACAAAAATTGTCATGTCAGAACGGGACAAGGAGGAAAGTATGAAGTACTGGTCCGTGTCCAAAAGGCTCCCTCTCTGAGCTGAATAGAGCTGATCACCCTTAGTGCGAGTTGTCAAAATGAAAAACGTTTTCGAATACTGTCATGAACCTGTCAAGGTAATAAGTTGAAATGTGGAAAATATTTATAAATTACTTCACCTATTCTATTTCCAATTCATTTTATTCTATTTCCAATTCATTTTATTCTATTTCCAATTCATTTTATTCTATTTCTAGCATTTTATTTATTGTTAGTGAACGTTTTGAATGAAACAAATAAATTTGATTAACTACTAAGATAGCCCACCTCTAGTTTAGACTCGCATTTGCCTGCTGTTAAACAATGATGTGGTCAATTATGGAACACGCTTATTCCGTGTACAGATTCACTCGTGACTTGAATACAGAATGCTGGTCACAGTTCCGATATCTTGTTTTTGTCACAGACACTGTCACTTGTCAAGGATTATAATTTTTATTATTGCTTACAAACTTTCAACTGCGCTACGTTAAAATGCGAACTTGACATAAATAGTACTATCAATTAGAATATTATAATTAATTGCCGTTATAATTGTACATATATCGGTTAAATCCATCAGGATGAAATAAATTGCATAGATATCAATCTATTTTTAAACTGCTTGCATTAATTAAGAATTTACATAGAACGTCGTATTTCATAATTTGGCAATGGTATAAACGGTTCAGATGTTACTGTTTCAAATATGGAATCTGTATCTAATAATACTAATATTAAAAAATTGGTTGCCTGTAAAGTCGGTATACGGGCGAAAGTTTTACGTGACAACGACTTTGAGTGGTAAAATTATTTTAATGTGAATATTCATTCGTATAGTAGGAAGAAGGATGAAATAATAGTAACAATTTAAAACATTTATTTATACAAGGAATTATATTTAAAACATTAATTTATACAAAGAATCTCGCTCTTAGGCGGGCTAACTGTGCTCGAGTGGAAGGGACGCGTGCCTTTCACTTTTTATGTCTGTCTCTCTCGCTCTTAGGCGGGCTAACCATGCCCGAGTGGAAGGGACGCGTGCCTCTCACTCGCTCTCATTGTGAGCGCATAACGTGAGCGGAGCGTAACGCAGTTTCTTGAAGTGTCACCCGGCAAACCAATTTATAAGACGTTGTCACGTCAAAAGCTGAAGAGAGTGTTTGTTTGTTTAAACGCGATTATATCAGTAACTAATGGTCCGATTTGAAAAATTCTTGCACAATTACATAGCTCAGTTACTGAGGAAGGATATAGGCTAGTTTTTACGCAGAGGAAAGCTGGCCTCGGCCGTGGTTAGTGACCACCCATCAGACAAAGCCGCACCGCCAAGCAGCCTTGCCGTGTTCCGGTGCGATGTCTGGTGACACCATTTAAGAGGGTGGGTCGAAATTGTTCCTCCTTTATGGTTTTAACCTTATGGAGCCTCATTTCACTGTCAGCTTCTAATGGTCCGATTTGAAAAATTCTTGCACAGTTACATAGCTCATTAATTGAGGAAGTATATAGGCTTCTTTTTACGCAGAGGAAAGCTGGTCTATACTAATATAATAACGCTGAAAAGTTTGTTAGGTTGAACCCGTTAATATAAAAAATTACTGATCCTATTTGAAAATTTCTTGCGGTCTTAATATAATATATAAAATTCCCGTGTCACAGTTTTCGTTGCCATACTCCTCCGAAACGGCTTGACCGATTCTTATGAAATTTTTTATGCATATTCAGTAGGTCTGAGAATCGGCCAACATCTATTTTTCATCCCCCTAAGTGAACATTTTTTTTTTATAAATACGCGGTACGAAGTTCGCTGGGGCAGCTAATATTTATGTATATTTATCATAAGGAGCAATTAATGCCATTAACGCTCAACTTTATTTTGGCTTTACGTTTCGACACGAGTCGTTGTTGCAAGCAGACTGATCCAGCGAAAGAGCTCCGTTGATGACGGTGGCCGTTGATGCGGTATTCATAAAAATCTTATAAGACTTTAGTTAAAATAGATTTTGTCTCTTTCTTACTAGTATAAATGTCAGAATCACAGACAACGACAAACAAATTATAAACCTATTTTAGTTATAATAAGCTTATAAGACAAGATAGACAAGATTTTTGTATGAATAAATATTTTAGTACCTATAGGTAAGTACATGCATACATGCATGCAATATATATTTTATACAAGTACGTACATAAGGCTGATGCCAGTTTAAATAATAATAATAATATGTGGGACATTAACACACACGGCCATCTGATCCCAAATTAAGCAGAGCTTGTACTATGGAAACCAGCAACTGGTAATTTAACACATTTTTTTTTTGTAAATGCATACTTAAATATATGACACCCAGACTCAAGACAAACAGACGTGTTCATCACATAAATGTCAGTCTTGTGTGGGAATCGAACCCACGACCTGCGGCGTGGCATCAGAATCTTACCGACTACGCCACCGGACCGTCATCGTCATCATTGTATATCTAAAGGTGTAGGCAGAATATCACTCACTTTGCCAACTATGTTTAGCCCCCATACGTAATAGAAGGCGAGCCTATTGCCGTTCATAGGGTACAATTTCAAACTACGAGCTGCAATTAAGATTTCTAAGTGAAAGTCTTGCTCGACACAGGAATCGAACTCGCATTTTTGGTAAATTACATACCTTCTTTACCTTCTAAAGAGAAAAAAAAACAATTTTCATATAAAATACTTCCAGGATATAATAGCATATGTATATATGTAACTAATTATGTGCGCCAGGAAAATACGAATTTAATTTTTTTAATTTTGATCAAGAATACGATTAAATACAAGAAATATTCATTACTTACAATATTGCATTATTAATTTATTTTATAATAAAAGTAACTTCCGCCCCCGACTTTGTTCTCAAGATATTTTTTACGTAACCCACAACCGCAATCCCACCGCTGCTACTCCTGTAAGCCAGTAACAACAGAGGCACCGTGAGGGTTTCGGAATTTGAACCCGACCAAGACCCGGGAAAAAGCAATAATAATAAAAGATAAAATTAGATTAATACTATTTTTTATAATTTCTGAGCATTTAATATGGAGGTGTTATAGCAACTTCTAGTACTAAATCGTTTCTGCCACTTTATGGGGGAGGGGAGGTAACCACGTACAGCACACATGTAAAAGAAGTGTCTTTACAAATGCACCCGTAAATAAAAGCTACACACAAACACAAACTTGACTTTGGGGACTGAGTCACCATCGTCCGTGGGAGTGCACCTTTTATCTGAATCCCCGAACGTGGTCCCCGGGTGGTGCAAATCAGGTGACAATCAACTGGTAATTATATTTACTGGTAATTAACTGGTGGTAGGCCTCAGCCGTGGTTAGTGACCACCCATCAGAGCCGCACCGCCAAGCGGCCTTGCCGTGTTCCGGTGCGATGTTTGGTGACACCATTTAAGAGGATGGGTCGAAATTTTTGTTTCTTTATGGTTTTAACCTTAAGGAGCCTCATTTCACTGCCACCTTCTCACCGAAAGTCATTCGTAATTAATACAACCATATATACCACCAGCTTGGCACCCAGCGCTTAATTTACTTGTACCAAAACCCAAGCAAAATCAACTCAAAATTCAAGACACTGTGAGCTTAGTTTGCTTAAATCGGAACGCAACTTAAATATTAATGTTTGAAGGTAGTCAGTAATAATTGTGATTAATATTTTTGGACGTCAAATACCTCAGTCCACCCGTGAACATGAAGTCTGAAAAGACTTTGAATCGTCGGGATCTAAAATCTAAAATAAACCGCGATAAAATCAGCATGTATGTATTTTTGACGGCGCGGCGGCGCCTCCGCCCGCGCGTATTTCGGTTATCGCGCTAAACAAACAACCATTTTTTGCGCAGTCAGATAAAAACTATCCTATGTCCTTCCCCGGGTCTTAAACTATCTTCTTAAACAATTTCATCCAAACCGATTCAGTAGTGTTGGCGTGAAAGCGCGACAGACAGCCAGATGTACTTTCGCATTTATAAATATCAGTAAGGATATGGGTTAGGTATCTACTAATACCTATTATCATTTTATAATAAAATGTATTCTATGCAGAAAGTGCGCAAGGTCTTGATACTGGGCTGATGAAATATACTCAATCGTTGCAAGTACCAAGAAGCAGTGGGCGCGGTACAGCTATTAGGATTCCATTCGATACAAATCTACTTCCTGGGATGTGGGTGCAGTCATTTCTAAACGATTTAAAACATATAAAAGGTTCAATGTTAGGCTGTATGTACACACAGCACACATATAGGTATACATTTCCAATACCAGCTGACCTCTCAATGCATGTTCGGAAATCCTATACTATGCGTTTCAAATAAGAATAGGACTGGACTCGCGGCTAACTTCATACCAAAAACCAAGCAAAAGTAGCGCCAGCAAAAAATATCAAACCACGTACAATAATATTATTTTAAAATGTATGGAAAACTGATTTATGTAAAAACTTAACATAAGTATTTAGTTACAATGTAGCTACCTACCTAAATAAAGTTACGCGTTAGAATACCACAAACTTGTACACAAATTCTTTTAACATATAGCACCGTTTTTTGTCGTCGGAAGTTAATAAAATATGTTCGTACCTAAATATTCTACTCCAAACGTCCAATTTTAGTCGAACGGCAGTAACATTTATGCATTTTTATTTTATTTTCATCTAAATGTGATTATCATATCGACAACACATTTTTGCTCACTGTACTAAAAAATGTGAAGTTGTTGCGCATTCCGGTCCAAGATGGCGGATTTCCAATCCTATACTCATTTGAAACGCATAGTACAACGCGAGATCAACTTATACTGGAAATGTAAATCTTGATGTGTAGCCGTGTGTGCCTATGTTTATAAGGACCGATTTTGAAAATCATTTTCTTCTTCAGAAGATTATACTTACTATAATAATAATAAATAATAATATAGTGGGACATTAACACATACGGTCATCTGATCCAAACTAAGCAGAGCTTGTACTATGGAAACCAGATAACTGATAATATACTACATATAATACTTTTCTTTTGTACTACTTAAACATAGATAATTACACCGAGACACAAGACAAACAGATATAACTAAACAAATGTTTGTCTCCGGTGGGAATCGAACCCACGACCTGCGGCGTGAAAAGCAAGTATCTTACCGACCACGCCACCGGCCCGTCAAAGGTTGGTCCCATTGTTGTTATGGTGGACTTGGGTGTTATGTTTTTTTTTTTCATTCTGAAACTGGCTACCCGCCTGATGTTAAACACTGATGTAGTCTACGATGGAACGCGCCAGCCCAGTATACCGATTCACTCGTGATGACGAATGATTATCGATGAGAAGGTGGCAGTGGAATGAGGCTCCATATGGTTAGAAACCATAAAGGAGCAACCATTCCGACCAACGCTTGGCACCGCTTGGCGATGAGGCATTGTCTGGTGTGTCACTAACCACGTCCGAAACCTACCACCAGTTTATTATCACCTGATTTGCACCACCCGGGGGATTTTGAAAAGACTTTGAAACGTCGGGATCTAAAATCTAAAATAAACCGCGATAAAATCCTTTATACAATAGTTTTATTTCAAGATGTAAATATTTATTTAATATCTTAGATTTACGCGAATATCACACATTGAAATAAAACTTATACTTTTTCACAGTGAGCTCAGTTTGCTTAAATCGGAACGCAACTTAAATATTAATGTTTGGAGGTATTCAGTAATAATTGTGATTAATATTTTTGGACGTCAAATACCTCAGTCCACCCGTGAACATGAAATCTGAAAAGACTTTGAAACTTCGGGATCTAAAATCTAAAATAAACCGCGACAAAATCCGTTAAAAAGTAGTTTACACTTCTTAGAAGGCGGTTTTTCTTTTCCACTTTTTAAGAGGCGGTCCTTTTTTTATTTATTTTTTCAATTAACTTTAGAAAATCTTACTCACAGCTCGAAGTTTGGAATTGTCCCCGTTGAACGGCAATAAACATAGCCGGCGGAAAAGTGGGTCATATTTACCTCGGCCCACACCTTCGGGTGACACAGGCGTGAGCGCTATGTATGTCTTCTCGGTTATATATTTACTAAAGCGTGAAATAACAATAGGTATGTAAAAAATTACGCAAAAAAATTATATTTACTCGTATTTTAAGCGTATTACATATTTATTATGATGTATGTATTATTTATTTAAAACAATGTTAATTTTATTGTGATAATACATTCAACAAAATTATTGCAATTTAATTTTGTAACTAAAATAACTTTATATTAATAATTCCTTTGTCTAGACTAGCTGGAATTAATAAAATAGCGATTTGCGTAGTGCCGATTTATGTAGTAACAATTCGCGTAGTAACGAGTTGCGTAGTAACGAGTTGCGTAATAACGATTTGCGTAGTAACGATTTGCGTAGTAACGATTTGCGTAGTAACGATTTGCGTAGTAACGATTTGCGTAGTAACGATTTATGTAGTAACGAATTACATGGTAACGATTTGCGTAATAACGATTAGTGTAGTAACGATTTGCGAAGTAACGATTTATGTAGTAAAGATAAATGTAGTAACGATTTGCGTAGTAATGTTTTATGTAGTAACAATTTGCGCGGTAACGATTTGAGTAGTAACGATTTTCGTATTAACGATTTGCGTAATAATAATTTATGTAGTACCAATTTGCGTGGTAACGATTTGCGTAGTAATAATTTATGTAGTAACAATTTGCGTAGTAACAATTTGCGTGGTATCGATTTATGTAGTAACGATTGGCGTAGTAACGATTCGCGTAGTAACGATTTGCGTAGTAACGATTTATGTAGTAACAATTTGCGTACTAACGATTTACGTATTAAAAATTTGCGTAGTAACGATTTGCGTAGTAAAAATTTTCGCAGTATGGATTTACGTAGTAACGATTAGCGTTTAACGATTGGTGATTCCTTTATAGCTAAGCGCAAACATTATTCGAGGTCTCAAGTGCCAATATTATTGAAACAAACTACTAAAGTACCGAATCAGTATCCTTATGTCATGTTGACATGTATAAGAATTTGGCATTGATCGGAATGCGAGGCCGCATGCGCGAGATAATGATTCAGCAGAACTAGAAAGTGTAGTAGAGGCTGTAGTGACGTAAGATAGGTACATATTCGATTCCCGGACGCGTAAATGCTGCTCCAATAATGGACACGTATTTTTTTTTTGTGTGACGATACGTCCAAGCGAAATTTCAAATGACGTCACACATAGGTAAGTCTTATACAGAGGTATGACGTAGCGCACTCCCACTCCATAACTATAATGCGTTATATCTTAATATTGTTTGATTTCAATGATAAAGTACGGACCAATCAATCAATCAAATTTATTTGTGAAACATAGGTGTACATACATAGGTCTTATAACAATAACAAAATAGCTCTTATTCTTTATTTCTCTATTTTCTTTGTTTTTACATGTAGAGCTAGTTCTCTATGTTTTGCAATTAAGGCATACAAATTTAAAAAGAAAACTAAATAATATATAAAAGAGTCTAACTTAGGTTTAATACGAACAAATAATTAAAAAAAAACAATATTCGATAGAGAAGGGTGTCTTTAAAAAAATCATCTATCGAATAAAACCATCTGTCAAGTAACAGTTTAAATAGTGCTTTCTTATATTTAAACTAGCTGGCCCAGCAAACTACGTACCGCGACAAAAAATTTCGCCCAAAAATTAAAAAAAAAATTATGGGTGAACAACCCTTATCACTTAGGGGTATGAAAAATAGATAGTAGCCGATTCTCAGACCTATTGAATACGCATATAAAATTTGGTAAAAATTCGGTAAACCCGTTTCGGAGGAGTACGGTAACTAACATTGTGACATGGAAATTTTATATAATAGAAGAAGAATAGAGGTACATGTTTTAAATTAAATTTATTTAAATTTAAAACGAATTTCATACCTTGTGGTCACCATTAGGTACCTGGTTTTAAAAAAAATTAATACAATCAGATGTTTTTATTTCCTTTTAAATAACAATTTCTCAAAATTCCAATACCAAGTTAATCATAATTGTTAAATAAAAAATAATACATAGTAATGACAACAACATTCCACAGATAAGACATAACCATAAACGAATGACAGCAAATCATTTTTCCCGCCAATAATAATGAACTTCCTATTCCACCCAAGAGTTACATAAACTTCAAAGCTGTTCCAGACGTTACTTATTTTTTTCAAAAAGAATATGAGTAATTATTCGTAGCAGCCTCGGTGTTCCAATGGTAAGCACGTTTACTACATAAGCACGAGGTCCCAGGTTCGATTACCGAGCCGAGAATTTTCTAAGTATATATTACAAAAGACTTTTGTAATATACTTCGAAACTTGTACTAATTACGTATACTTATACTTTTTTTTTACGGGCCGGTGAAGTGGTCATTAAGATACTTGCTTTTCACGTCGCAGGTTGTGGGTTTGATTCCCACACAAGTCGTCAGACATTTGTGTGATTAACACGTCTGTTTGTCTTAAATCTGGGTGTAATTAACTATATTTAAACATGTATTTACAAAAGAAAAGTATTATATGTAGTATATTACCAGTTATCTGGTTTCCATAGTACAAGCTCTGCTTAGTTTGGTATCAGATGGCCGTATGTGTCCCAGGATATATTTATTTTTCATTTAATATACTTAGAAAATCTTAGTAGCAACTCAAATTTGGAATTGAGCCTGAAGAAAGGAAAAAGGCTTGCTATTACCCAAACATAGTTGCCGAAATATGGGTGATATTCGCCTCTGCTCACACTTTTGGGTACAGAGTGCTATGAGTTAGAGTTTAACGATTCTTTGTTAACGTGACTAAAAGAAATACCCGTTTACAAGAATCGTTATTAATTCTCTCTCTCACTCTCCATCACTCCATCTCAAATTTTGACTATATGAAATTTTGACATTGAATATTTAATTTCAATGCATGAGGTTCAATATTAATTGTAATAAAATCTATATTTTAACTACAATGTTCATATAATGTTTATGGTAAAACATGGCGTACGTCCAATTTATTTGTTGAATGAACAATAAATGAATTACGAAGTGTAGGTTAACCTCTCAAACGTCTTATGCACCTATGGGGTGAATAGGACATTCACAACATTATTTAATATTCTGCATAACATTATTTGACACGAGTGAAAGGAAATTGTAAGTCAAAACTAGATTTAGGCAATTGGCCCTTAATATGATGAACTCTCCGTGCTGTACACAAAAAAAACTGTCAAAAATTCCAGATATTCTAAAAATTTAATCAATGGGTTTGGCTTGCACCAATTTTGTCCCTCTATGAACTAAACCCTAGATCTGCGCTGGAGTAATAATTATTCATGTACCACAATAGCACGAGTTCTCCATTTGCTTTCGTTCAATGTGAAATAGTAAAAAACGCGACTATACGATTTGATTCAAACTGGGTAAAAAACTCGTGGTCTGCGAACTGTACTAGGCATATACGAGAATTGGTCTTAATGGCGATAACGACAAAGAAAGAAAAGTCGTATTTTAATTAGACAGTCAGTATGATTATAAAAAAATGTTAGACACGTATTTTTTGCTTAATATAATAATAATATAATATAGTGGGACATTAACACACACGGCCATTTGATCCCAAACTAAACAGAGCTTGTACTATGGAAACCAGATAACTGGTAATGTACTACATATAATACTTTTCTTTTGTAAATACATACTTAAATATAGATAATTACACCCAGACACAAGACAAACAGACATATTTAAACAAATGTTTGTCTCAGGTGGGAATCGGACCCACGACCTGCGGCGTGAAAAGCAAGTATCTTACCGACCACGCCACCGGCCCGTCATTGAAATTATTATTGAAATGAAATTATCTTATCATTGAAATGAAACAATATTTAGATTAGCGCAATAAAGTTATGGAGCGGCAGTGCGCTACGTCGCGTCGTACAGAGACATAATACTTACGCGTGACGTCATTCGAGATTTCGCTTGGACGTATCACCATAATCACACAAAAAAATACGTGTCCAATATTATTAATTTACACTGACGGACAAAATTCAAAAAAAATCGCCATCCCTATTATCAACGATGGCAAGTACTGACACTGCATTATGTTCATAAAAAAATAACGTCTGGCGGCTATAGGATCTTGGACTAGTGTTCTATTGTAATAATTTCAAGGAGTGGGTAAGGAGTTTGCCGACATTTAATCATCAATTTAGGCTGGTAAACACTTGATTACTTAGTGAAATCCAATGGTTAACTAATAAACAGAATTTAAAGGTTTCAACAATTTCTTAATGGTGTTGTTTATAAGTTATTGAATTCCAATTAAGGCAATATACTAAAGTTAGTTATTATTCAATTTCGATGTTTAACAAAAAGTACAGTTTCAAGCAGAGAGTAGCGGTGGCGCAGCGGTATCAGCCTCGCCTTTAAAATTTAAGGTCGCGGGTCCCCGGTCGTGCCCACATATCTTCCTGTGAATTGTAGCATCGTCGCTGCTCAATATCGGTGAAGGAAAACATCTTAAGGAAACCGGCATGTCTAAGAACTAATCATTCGAGGGCAGTTGACATCCACCAACCTGCACCGGCCTTTGTGTGGAATAAGGTCTAAACTCTAAGGTCTAAAAAATAATATAACTCATGAAGGTGCCATCTGTAAAAAATGTAAGCTCGTCGAATAAGTTTGTATATCTATAACTAAAGTAACATTCTCGGTATATCTTTAAGTGTTAAAGAAGATCAAATGATCGACATTCAAACTCAATGCTCGAATTAAAAAAAAAGTGACATGTCAATCACACATGTCATGCATGCTATTTTTTTTTTAATTTTGAGACCTTGCCCGCGCCGTTGATTCTGCCTAACCTAATCCTTAACAAACAGGTACAATTGTACACTTTCAATCAGTGCAGGGTTTTGTATAAAAGCCGGGGCGGATTCCACAACAGTATTCAGTAGCTGTCGAGCAGTCTAACAGAAGTGCACGATGAGATTTCTGGTATGAAACTATTTTTATATATATTTTTTAATTAGTGAAGTGATAAAGGAACGCACAGGATAAATGGACAGAAAAATCAGTGACGCTATTTTAGATTAAAAAGTGTTCTTTTAACTTATATAAGAAAAATCTTACAATTTAATTACCTTATTCAGTAACACAGATAAAAAATTTAATTAACATTTCGCGCCAAATATTGTGAGTTGACAAACTGTCACGCCAAATACGCGGCAAAACAGTTTTGATAATAGAACATTTATTAATTCTGATTTTAAATGCGTTTCTTTGACCCTTTTAAATATTAACCCCCGTATTCATAAAAGTATTTTAGGCTCAATATAGATAAAATAGGTTTATAATTCCTTTGTTTTTGACTGTCATTTTGACATTCCCGCTAGTAAGAAAGAGATAAAGTCCATTTTAAATAAAGAGTCTTATAATTCTTTTATTAATAAGGCCAGTTGTGTTTTCGGAGATTCGGATTTCTAATCCTTTTTTTATTAAAAAAAGTGATATTAATAAAATTACGTTAACATTATGTCTTAAAATATTTCACTTTCAAAACATGCTGGAAAGGTTTGATCAATTTATTTTTAACCGATTTATTATTACGATTTATAATAATAATCGTAATAATATATTTGTTAGAATATGGTGATTACATAATTGTGATCTTAATGTTTCATAAGAATTTATTCATATGCCGCTATTAATAGCGTGCTAATTTCAGCATTTAAAGTTAGAAACAGTTGTTATGATCCCAATACAGATGTTTGTATATTTTTCTGTTTAAAAGAAATTTAATTTGTGGTGTTCCATTACAATTTGAAGTATGAATTTAAATTGTTTATTTACTTGACACAAATGTCAAAAAAATCTTGTCATATATTACATGCTTAAACAAAAACAGCCTTACGTTTTTACACCTTCCTACATCATACGCTTTGCATATTAAAAAGATTCAAAATAATTAAGTCATTAATTAATTATTCAAAAACAAACAAGTGCGTAGGCAATTTAACACAAGGTTGATATAATATAGATTGTCACAAATATCAAGACTGGTTGGTCAAAGGATATAAATTAATTGACAAGGGCGACAAGTGTAATGCCCCGGCTGCACTAAATAACAAAAATTTTGCTGACAAAACTTTGCGAATTATTCGAAACTTACTCTGGTTTTTAAAGAATATAAGGCTCATTGGTTACAATGGACTTTGTCTCTTTCTTACTAGTATAAATGTTAAAATGACAAACAAAGACAAACGAATTATAAACCTATTTTAGCTATAATGAAATTATAAGACGTTTATTAATACGAGAGCAAGAATTAAGCTGAATATAAGAAAGACACTGTCCTATTGATTCTAAATAGAATTGAGACTGAACTCTCTCGGTGGCGCAGTAGTAAACGTGTTCAGTTAATAACCGCGACATACTTCGATTTCCAGGTCGAATAAAAAGACTTTTCTAATATACTTAGAGGATAACAATTGAAGCTCAAGTTTGGAATTGTGTCCCATGAAGGCAATAAGCTCGCTCCTTATTAGCGTAAATACAGCAGGGGAAAAGTGAGGGATATTTACCTCTGTCTACACCTTCGGGTAGTATACAAGCGTGACGCTTTTATATGTTATTACTAGAGACGTTACTAATCTATCGCGTGACAATAAAAATTAACCGTAATACAATTACTTAGTCGCATTTAAATATCAATAAAAACATCTTCCCACGATACATCGACAGCTTAATAAGATGTACTGAATCGATTATTCAATCGAATCATTATTATGTTCAATCGATTATTCCCTCACCGGACGAGTGGTCGCTTAAATAGTAATGTATACCTATAGATCTATTCTCGAGTCAAGCCAAAATGCAAGTTTTAAAAATGACACCTAACATACCCAATTTATGAGATTTTCTATACACAAAGGAAATTTTCCCCCCGATCCCCTAAAACTAGAGTGTCCGGCAAAGTCCTGAGCCGAGGTTCTCCGCATGGGGAGCCCTCATGGCAGTTGCTACAGTACTTACCGTTCGACCGTCCTCGGACGGCTCACCGAAAAATTCCGGTAAACCAATAGAGGCCCTTCCGGCTAATTGGGTTAGGTCATCAGCAAAAAAAAAACAAAAAAAATTAGCCATAACTCTCAGATTACAAGTTTCTGTAGCCATCTTCGAGCTCATTCGTCACCGAAGATACATTTATACGCCAGATTTCTGGTACCAAATTGACACATAACCGTCGTATTTACCCTAGGGCCAAAAGAGCCAAGAGCAAGGGCAATATCCGCCTTTCGATTAACTCTTTACATGACCGACGACTTTATATGCCGGAAGAAATTAAAAAAATATTGCCGCCCCTCCATCTTTCAATTGCGATATTACTAACCAAAAATTTCGCGCTTGCACATTTTTGCACTTTATTCTCATCTTTCGTTAATATCGACGAAAATTTTCGTGCACGTTTCGCTCGTTTTCATTTTATTGTGTCCACATGATCCAACCTCCCCTTCAGACTTTCTTTAAACATGTCCAATTGATAACCTCGTGTATAATTCGGTTAAGAAACGGTGTTTATTTATAGCCTTATTGTTTTTTTTATTCAACATCATCTTTTGTCGCTCACCAACACTTAACTGGATTTTATTTTATTATTTAATTTTTGAGGCGCCAAAACTTACTAGGCCGGGGCGCCGAATTTTTAAATACGCCACTGCCTATAACACACGGCATATTAAATAAAAACTACTAAGTAGGTATCCCCGTCGCAGTAATAACTAAATTACTTCCTAATTTTTTATCACACACTAAGTACACTAATAAATTTAATGGTACACGTGATATTATTAAAATGGAACGACAAATATCTCCGCATTTTTAAATTAAAAAAAAAGGAACAACTGCGTTCCATTACACGCAATGTCAATATCAAGGTCAACTAATACGAACCATAAACAACAATAGATATGGAGTGTGTTCCGTTTCACGATGATTGTGCAATGTGTGGATGTAATTAGGACGTACAATGCGTGTTTCAAGGATTCATGTTTATTAAGTAGTTGAAATCTGTAGGTAGATAAATAAACGGATAAACATTCCTTAACTGCGTCCTTTGAAAATATAATAATAATATAAAGAACTACTTTTGTCATGAAAAAATGAACTAAATATGCACATTAAAACAATGCGCACTTTACACTTTCCATTTAAAGGACACGAGTGTTGTAACAAAACGCGATGTGTCAAGGTCACAGATTAATAATCTATGCACATCACTAACCATAGACCAAAAGTAGAACACAATGCTGTTATTATTACAATTAGTCATAACTATGTTTCTACCTGTGGTTTTGCCTGCACGGACTTTAGCTTCAGCAAATTACATTTCAATTACATTTATCAGCTGATATTTTTTAGTCATAGTCCATCTCTATATCCAACTTCATCTTCATAAGTTAAGTAGTTTTATTTAAATAGGTAGTTATGAGTGATTTTCTTGATAAGATTGTTCTTTTAAGCTGCGATAGATGGCCAGTATTTGATAGGTGATTAAGTCATTATTTAGATATAATTAATAATTAATATTAATTTATCAAGACAAAACCGCAGTCGGAAACTAGTAAAAAGTCAAGTGAAGGTTGATTCATCTTTTATTCATATCTATAAATTACTAATTATACAAGCAATTAGCTACATAATACAAAACAATAAGCATTTAGTATACAAAAAAAAATTCGTCACGTAACTCGTTAAAGACAAGCCATATGTAAATTCATTTAAAAAAAAACAAAAACCATAGACATTCTAGAAGTTTGTACAAAATGGCCGCTTGCGAAACCGCGAAACTGGACACACCCGGCCCAACTAAAATATGTTTATTATGGTTACTTGAACGCAATCGCGATTGAATTGTGTTTTATATAATTTATTAGTTTATCTGAGCAGGTTTGTGTAATAGGAAATTATAAGCCCTCTTAGGTTTTAGTACAACAACATTCCCCTTGCCTTTCTCCCATTTCTATTGGGGTCGGCTCCCAGTCTAACCTGATGCGGCCAGCTACCAGTATTATACGAGCGACTGCTATCAGACCTCGAAACCCGTAGGGAACCAGTAGCCGAGATGGTGTGAAGAATTAAATATTCAAGGGCGTAACGTGACATCCACCTTCCACCAGCAATCAAGGAAGTGAAAAATTAATAGATATAAAAAATAATACCTACTATGAATAAATTAGGTACTCAACAATAAAATCGATTATTATTTAATCGAATTTTCCGAAAAAGTAAAATCATGATCAGATACACCAAGAGGAAATGACTAACATAATCATGAAGTTTTGCATTTGAGAAGAAAAATCGTTCAAATGCAAAACTTCATGAGCTTCGAAAAATTGTGGAAATCGATATTTTTTTTTTAAGAAACATCGATTTACAGAAAAAGAAGGTCGATTTATTAATAATCAATTTTTGTGTAGGCGGTCATATCCCTATGCTACGAGTATATAGACCATCGTGTGGAAACCAAAATCTCGAACCTCTCAATTTAAAATTCATTGCTAATCACAGCCTCCATTTTGGCTTCTATAGCGATGAAGTTAATAAGATTATGGTGATGAACGGCAATACCCTCACCCCCTATTAAGTACAATATCTGGATGACCGAGCTTTGTTCGGTATATATATTTTTTTAAATGTCATTTTCTAAAAATGATTCCTAGCTAGATCGATTTATCGCCCCCGAAACCCCCTATATACTAAATTTTATCAAAATCGTTGGAGGTGATTCCGAGATTCCAATTATATATATACAAGAATTGCTCATTTAAATATATAAGATAAGATTATGTAACCTAAACACAATCAGCGAAATTATGTGATATTTAACTCTGCCTACACCTCCGTACAACAACGTTGTGTTACATGAAAAAAACCAAACGAATTTTCCAGTACATGAACAATATAAAACACTTGTAAACGCAACAGAATTAGCAAAGATCCTTTGTTTTAATTGGAAAATTAACATTATTGTCGATTACCACAACACAACACGAAAAACTGAACACAGGTACAACACCTGCACTACAAAAAAAAGTTGCCGAATTGTTGATAATTATTGACTGGAACTAACAACAAAGTTGCTGAATAAAATCTGTAATATATACAATAATATAAGTGTGTTTACGATTTTCCGTTACATGATGGAAATTCCACGGACACGCACAAAGCGCTTTGCTTTCACTTTTATAGTGCTAACTGCCAAGTTGTAGAATCACGAGTTGATCGGTATTTACTGGGTAAGCGCGTTCCATCGTAGACTGCAACATTGCGTCACATCAGGCAAGTTGTGGTCAAGCGCATGCCTATTATAGGTTATTATATTAGTCGTCGTAGTCAACCCTTTTAGTGTCACACTGCTAGGCACGGGTCTTCTCTCAACTATATTACGAGTTGAGAGAGTTCAGGCCTTAAGACCCGTGCCTTCACTACTGGGGTAGTGAGACACTAAAGAGGGTTAAAGAAAAAAGTGGTCACATAGTCTTTTAAAATAATCCGTACATTTTAGGACAACCTACCAAAGTAAACGAATTTACTAGTAAAAACGCGAGGCGATAGAGTTAGCTCACAATGTAGTAACCGGACACTCTAATTCCACAGTTGAACTGGCTATTTAACTGTTTATCTAAGCATATCGCACTTACAGCTTGATTAAACTTAGTACTATTATTTGCAAACTGTAAGTAGGTATATGATATGTACTTATAATCCGGCTATGCTTCGCATAAGGTACAAAGACGTAGAATGTAGGTTTTTTGAGTAAGACACATTATCAAAACTTTAACACTAGTAAGATCAAATTTTTAAATATTTTAATTAAATAAAAATCAATGCCACTTTTCGTTGTAATTTTATAACTCAAAAACGAGCTTACCTATTCAAACCAAATGTTTAGGCATTGTTCGGACTATTTAGTAGATGGTTTATGTGAAGTTTGCACAAAATCGGTTGAGCGGTTCTTTGTTTATCACAATTTTGTAAATTGTTGAGTGGGCTGAAGCTACCCGGGCGAAGCTGGGGCTTGATGCTGGGAATTAATGATAGCGGCCCGCTAGTATTAATTAAATTAACATTTTATCAATCGAAGTTTTCGATAAATTTTCTAAGTGTACAAATATTTCTTCATTCAACCCTTTTTAGTGTCCCACAACTGGGCACGTGTCTCCTCTAAACTATCTTAAGCGTTAAGAGAACGAAAAGTTCAAAGTCAAAAAAAATGTTTAAGCATTTAAAATTCAGTTTCAAAGTCGGATCAAAATTGTGTCTAAGTAGTCAAATTCTTATTCACAAAATTATTGTGTTAAGACAACAATTTGAGTCAGTTTTTGGTGTTATATATTAAGCCAAAACTCATTACATATTTTCATTCCCAATGTTCTTTATATATGTATCTATAGAAAATAAACTACTCCTATTGCACCCTCACGAACTCAGGGCAGGTAATCCAGTATAATTTCAAGGCGATATTTCAACTATACAGGATATTAATTGTAATCGACAAAAATGTTAATGGATTGCACAGTTAACTTTGCAATTACAATTTCTTCGCAATTTTACATATCTACATAGATTATCGTACCCTGCAAACACTGGTTTATAATCAAACAATAATTATAATAAACGTCATGTTTTAGGTCTTCTTAGGGCGCATACCCACTATGTCGTGACGATTAATTTATCGTCGACTATCGTCTCTAGCTAAAATTATCGTTTAGCGACTGTCGTATCTAGCAATGGGAACAATTGGAACACGACGTCATTTTATCGTTTCACGGCAGTCGTTTTATTGTTTGCACAACCCTACAGTCTCCACTCTCATGGAGATAAGAAGTGCATTTATACACATAATTTGTCGTCACCATTTAGTCGTGACCATTTTTGAAGTGAAAACTTCTTTAGCGGCGTTGAGCACTTTTTCTGTAATGGGTATAAATCTTAAACTCGGGTCAGGACACGTGACCTGATCGAAAAAGCGTAAGACGGATGACGTAATATAAATTGTCATGTTTGTGTACGATAGCGCAATAAATGAATATTGTATTCTACCACATAAATGATAGTACTTTTATACTGATAAAGCAATTGGTGCAAAATTATTCCCTAACCATTCCAAAATATCAAACATGCTCAACGTTAATAATCAAGTTTTCACTTCTGCCGGCACTCCCGGAGTGCAACCCGTCGTTTTTTTTTATTGTTTCACGAATGTAGTGCGCTTTAGACATTTATCTCTAATTGACATTTGTCTAACAAAAATGGCCATTTCTTTTGTTTTTCTATGACATCCGCCATTTTTTTCGATATTTGCGCGCGACTAGAGTTTAACATCTAAAGCAAAGCTTGTACTATGGATACCAGACAACTGGTACTACACTACATATAATACTTTTCTTTTGTAAATACATACTTAAATAAAGATAATAACACCCAGACTCAAGACAAACAGACATGATTTCCTTAATCAAATTAATATAAGCGCGCAATATACTACAAAATCGTTAGACGTGAAGGATATATGTAGATTATAAGATAGGTAATGTGTGAATGATAAAAAAGTTGGGCATAGTAATTATTCTATTAATCGCCTTTATGTTTTATTGCGAGTAATTATGATTTAGAGATTATGATAATTCATTAGGAGTTACTTCAAAAATTTAAAATACTTTTAGCGCAACTCGAAATTTAGTCTACTTAAATTGACTCCCAGCGGTCTTCACACTATACCCGTGCAATTTTTAACTAAACCAGCAGATAATGAGACAAATTGGTCAATTTTTGGTCTACTACGAGTAGCCCAAGATCTGGGATAGGTTTGCCCTATTAGTCTAACAGTAGAATAACCATAAAAATCACATAAAAATTGTGGACGCAGATAACGGGGCGAATCGAACAAATTCTGACAATTTGACAGCCAAATAGCCCAAGATCTGATAGATATTTACAATTCGATATAGGGCCGCGGGTGCAATCCCCAGTCGTGGCTACACATCTTTCTGTAAATTGTTTCATCAGTGAAAGAAATCATTGCAAGGAAACCGGTATTTCTAAGTACTAATCATTAGCGCACACGTGACATCCACGAACCCGCACTTGGCCAGCGTGGATTAGAACCTAAACTCTCTCAACTCGTAAGATAGTTGAGAGAGAGGCGTGCCTCAGTGGGACACTAAAGAGGGTTGAATTGATGACCCAATTCTTGGCTGTATAGCCCTAGTCATCAATAATAAATTGTATTTTTTTTATCCATAGGTCGCTTTCGTCGCCGTCCTCGGCTATGCCTCCGCGAGCTGGATAGCTCCCCTAGCGTACGGCGTGAACCACGGTGACGCCCAGGCCGCCGCCATCGACGCCACCGTCGCCGCCCAAGACCACGCCCGCGCCTGGGGTGAGAACAACGCCCGCGCAGCTGAAGCCGCCCTCCAATGGAACACTGAAGCCGCCCGCCAAGTTGCTGAGACCAACCGCGATTTACACGAAAACGCGTACTGGGGATCAGTTGCTGCCAACCAGAACGCCGTTGCCGCTGCCCAGTCCCACGCCGCCGCTGCAAGTGGTGTGATTGCTGCCCGCGACGGACTCGCAGCTGCCCATTACGCTGCAGCTCCCGTAGTCGCCGCTCCTTACGGCATCGCCTCCCCATACGGCATTGCCTCCCCCTACCTCGGTGGTCTCGGAGTCCACGGTCTCGGTCTACGCGCTTGGTAACCACTAACAAGTCTTTTTGATAACGGTATTCTAAAAGTTATCTGATAACAATAAAAGTATTATGTTGGTAATATAGTTAGTGTTATGAGATAAGGACTTGCTTCTCATAATGGAAGGATTCATGCTCAAACGTTCAAGGTCTCAGTAGTAACTCTCTTTGTAAATAAACAAATAAAACTTGCAATCACTGCCAAAGTGTAAATACACGTTTTACAAAACTATGCGTTCTTTTTATTCTGAAAACCCTTCTTTTTTCTAGAACCTTTTTCTAAATAAGAGGAAAAATGTTTGATTGAGACATGACAAAGAGAGCGACCAGTCAAATGGTCAAAGGGGGTTATGGAATGCTCAGGATTCTAGAATTCTTCTTTTTCTTATTACACACGCGGTCATCTGATCCCAAACTAAGCAGAGCTTGTACTATGGAAACCAGATAACTGGTAATATACTACATATAATACGTTTCTTTTGTAAATATATACTTCAATATAGATAATTACACCCAGACACAAGACAACCAGACATGTTCATCACACAAATGTTTGACTTGGGTGGGAATCGAACCCACGACCCGTCTAATAATTACTTCACTTCAACCCTTTTTAGGTGCCCCCAGTGTCCCATTACTGGGCACGAGTCTTCTCTCAACTATCTTAAGAGTGGAGTGGGTTCAGGCCTCAATCCACATACGCTAGCCAAAGAATATTGGACCATTTAAATTAAGAAAAAGTATAATTCACTTGTAAGTTCTTTTATTTAAAAAAAAACTAGTTTTTGCACTATCAAAACCATAAACCTCTTTTTGATTAGTCGGACAAAAACTATCCTATGTCCTTTCCTGGACCCAGGTCTTAATCTATTTCCATAGCAATATTCATCCAAATCGGTTCAATAGTTTAGGCGTGAAAGCGTAACAACCAAGGGTACCTCTCACTTTCTCATTGGCAATATTAGTAGAGATTCAAAAGTAAATCCTTTACTTTATTATTTATTCATTTAGAAATTTATTAAAAAGGTAATACAGTTCTTAATCTAAAAAATCAAAAGAAAGAGAGAGGCCGCCCTAGGACGATATTCGGTTGGTTGGTTACCCTCCGTGCCTCGGAGAGAACGTTAAGTCGTCGGTCGCGGTTGTCATTTAACACATCTATGACAATTGTTACATGTAGTCAAAGGCCTAATATTATCTGTCACCTGGTCCATCTCAACTACTGGATCCCTACGGGTGTCGAGGTCTGATGGCGGTCGCTCGTATAATTTTGGTAGCTAGCCGCATTAGGTTAGACTGGGAGTCGACCCCAATAGAAATGGGATAAAGGCAAGGGGAATGATGATTAATTCCACTACAGACCTCACGGGCCAAAGGCGTGATTATATAATCACGCCTTTGGCCCGTGAGGACGTATAGGACGTATGATATCTAATATATAAAATTTCAATGTCACAGTGTTAGTTACCGTACTCCTCCAAAACGGCTTGACCGATTCTTATGAAATTTTTTATGCATATTCAGTAGGTCTGAGAATCGGCGAACATCTATTTTTCATCCCCCTTTTTTTTAATAAATACGCGGTACGAAGTTCGCTGGGGCAGCTAGTATATATTTAAAATGATACTTAGTTGACTTCTGACAACCATTACTCATACCCTTTTAATGCATCTGTACCACAAAAACTAGAACTACATTAAACAAAGAACACTAGAAATACAAAATTGTCGCAACGCATACGAATTTGACCTATAAGCAAATTGTAATAAGATCCAATTATGTGTAATTGAGGAAACTCGTTTACTTGATATCTGGACTACCTTGATCAGGGCGTAGGCTTTTGTGTTGAAAATATACAGCACAAGACTCTGTACTAAATATTTATGGACTAGATTTCCGACCGCAACTTCGCCCACGCGTATGTCGGTTACTACGATAAACTATTAACCTCTTCCCTCTTTTTTCGCAGTCGGATAAAAACTATGCTATATCCTTTCCCGAGTCTGAAACTCTACATAACTATTTAAGTATCTATAATATTTTTTTTTCTTCTAAATACATACATAACAAATTACAATTTTAATAGACATGGGCCGGTTTGGTCTTTTGGCAACCTTGGCGCCTGGCGTCACGCTGTGGGAATATGGACATTGCTGTAAATCAGTGTTGTGGGTCGCCTCTAGTAGGTACTCACAGCGTTTACTGAGCAATGTCCATGTTTGACACTGACGGGTCACACTTACTCCTTGTTTTTTTTTCTTTTTAACTGTTTATAATTGTTTTTTTTTTCTCTCTTTTCATGTGTATTTCTATTTTATTTGAATCTGTGTGTCCTGTCGCTGTCAAATAAATATTTTTCTTTCTTTCTTTCTTTTCTTTCCATACTAAATTTCATTTTAGACGAACTCGGTAATCGAGCGGTGTAAGCCGTCCGATTGGGCTATGCTGTGCCCGGAAGGTCTCGGGTTCGATTCCAGCCCCGGACAATATTTGTGTAACAACAAAAATTTGTTTCGGTGTCTGGTTGGTTAAGGGACTACCCTCCGTCCCTCGGGGCACACGTTAAGCCTACAGTCTACGGGTTTCGAGGTCTGATGGCAGTCGCTCGTATAATTCTGGTAGCTAGCCGCATCAGGTTAGACTGGGAGCCGACCCCTATAGAAATGGGAAAAAGGCAAGGGAAGAATGAATGGATGAAAAACTAAATTTCATTAAAATCGTTTCAGAAGATTTTGCTTGAAAGCACGGCAAATAGAGTTGCTATCGCATTTATAATATTAGTAATGATTTGAGGGTAGCCCTATATCATTATCCTTATGGTTATAGGGCCGTATTAAAATCTAATTAACCTTGCTTCATGAATCTTAAATAACAACACTACTCATTATATCGGTTCAAATATTCCTTGATTTTCTCAACCAGGGTCACAGTTTTCGCTTGATCAACCCCATAGCAGTGAAATAACCGGAAAATTGTTTGCAATCTCAACCTTATTATTATTTAGTACTTGAACCACAAAGAACAGCGGTGACGCAATACGTGCCTCGCCTTAGAAAAATAAGGTCGCTGGTTCGAATCCTGGTCGTGCCCACACATCTTTGTGAGAATTGTTTCATCTCCGCTGCTCAATATCGGCGAAGGAAAACATCGTAGGGAAACCGGCATGTCTAAGAACTAATCATTCGAGGACATGTGACATCCGACGACCCGCACTTGGCCAGCGTGTGTGGATTAAGGCCTAAACTCCCTCAATTCGTAAGACAGTTGAGAGAAGACCCGTGCCCAGCAGTGGGACACTAAAAAGGGTTGAAACTTATAAGTAACTAGCTTCCGCCCACGGCTTCACCCGCGACATTGGTCTCACTAATCTTGTTTCTCCATACAAACTTTGGAACCCCGTTTCACCCCCTTAAAGGGTGAGTTTTGAAAAATCCTTTCTTAGTGCACCCCTAGACCCCATAAGGAACCTATGTGCCAAATTTAGAGTCTCCAGACCCAGCGGTTTGGGCTCTGCGTTGATATGTCAGTCAGTCAGTCAGTCAGTTTCTTCTTTTATATATTTAGATAAGACGACCAAATATCCGATCGACTTTATAAAATTGGATATTTCTTATTTGTTTATTATTATCAGAAGATCGTTTGTAAAAAAACGACGGGTTGCACTCCGGGAGTGCCGGCAGAAGTGAAAACTTGATTATTAACGTTGAGCATGTTTGATATTTTGGAATGGTTAGGGAATAATTTTGCACCAATTGCTTTATCAGTATAAAAGTACTATCATTTATGTGGTAGAATACAATATTCATTTATTGCGCTATCGTACCAAACATGACAATTTATATTACATTAAAAATTTAACTGTTTTCTGTCACCATCCATGGATGCGCGTGGCACGCTGTAACATACACGAACATTCGCGCAAGCGCCCTCCGCGTCTCCATCCGTCTTACGCTTTTTCGATCAGGTCACGTGTCCTGACGCGAGTTTAAGATTTTATACCCATTACAGAAAAAGTGCTCAACGCCGCTAAAGAAGTTTTCACTTCAAAAACCATGTACCTACTTACATCACCGGGGCGAAGCTGGGGCAGGCAACTAGTTTATAACATTAGTACCTACGGATAACCTCCCGTATGTTTTCCGTATAAGTAGTGTGTATTGTACAAAATAATGTATGTATGTCGATCACCTTGGTCACGACTACGACTTTATCATTATAAATGTATAAAACACTTCGTCTTAATTAATAAATCAATAATAATTAACGGTTGATTTATATTGAATCTTACATTTCCAATCAGGTGACAACTGGTGGAAGGCCTCGGCCGTGGTTAGTGACCACCCACCAGACAAAGCCGCACCGCCAAGCGGCCTTGCCGTGTTCCGGTGCGATGTCTGGTAACACCATGCAGAGAGGGTGGGTCGGAATTGTTGCTTTTTTAAGGTTTCTAACCATATGGAGGCTCATTCCACTGCAACCTTCTCACCGATAATCATCGTAGACTACATCATTGCTTAACATCAGGCAAGTTGTAGTCAAGCGCCAGCCTATCGCAGAATAAAAATAAATAATTAAATCCTAATATATTAATTACACAGGTGACAGGACCAACAAGCTTTTCACATGTTTTTATACTACTAACCCGTTTCCACTAACACAAGGGAACACCTAAATGTGATGATAAACTAATTGACATATACTCTCATATAAAAGAAGAAACTGACTGACTGACATATGAACGCAGAGCCCAAACCGCTGGGTCTGGACTCCAAATTTGGCACATAGGTTCCTTATAAGGTCTAGTGGTACACTAAGAAAGGATTATTCAAAACTCGCCCTTTAAGGGGGTGAAACGGGGTTCCAAAGTTTGTATGGAGAAACAAGATTAGTGAGATCAATTTCACGAGCGAAGCCGCGGGCGGAAGCTAGTACTCTCATAAACTTGCACAGCTTACTCCCTTTTCAAAATACAGTATCGATATTATTGACAACTTGTAATGAATTAATTAGCATTAACATTTATTATTAGCATGCGAATGCTTCATTAGCATGTATCAAACAAAGTCGCTTTCTTCTGTCTGTCCCTATGTATGCTTAAATCTTTAAAACTACGCAACGGATTTTGTAGAGGTTTAATTTGATAGATAGAGAAAAAGGTTTAAATGTATAATACATGCATATATTGCAAAGAAACACTAATAAATTTAGAGGTTACTAATGTGATGTCGTTTTTTGCGCTTACATTGCGAACGCTGGCTAATCCCTATAATAAAGATCTTACTTATTGATAGACATGCCAGTTTCCTCACGATTTTTTCCTTCTCCGATATAGAGCAGCGGCGGTAAAAGAATTTACACAAAGATGTGTGGACACGACCGGGGATAGAGCCCGCGGCCTTATATTTCACAGGCGAAGCCGATTCCGCTGCTCACGGTACGTCTATGGGTACTTGAATATTCCTGAATGTCAATCACTACATCAATTATAATAAATGTTATAAATCCTATATTAAATCACTAGGTTACAAAATTACTTGAGTAATTTAGTCTATAAACTTAATTTGCATGTTACCGCGCATGTACGAATTCAGTCAAACCAGAGATGAACTGGAAAATATTGCGGTCACATTCTAACAGCTCTCATTGAGCTCACGCTTTTATTACTCGAAGGTGTAGATAGAGATAATAACATCCCTATTCCACTGGCTATAATGTAGTTCTAATTTAGTATGTAATATTTATACTTCGCGGGCATTGGTTACACGTTTACATATTTTGTATCTAATTTAAGTGTATTTAACTTTTTCTAATGTGTAACTGTTTTAAGTCTCATCCCAACAAAGAAAAATTAAAAAAAAATATGGGTGTGTGTACTTATGTACGCGCGTGAGAAGTTATACTTCTTTGGCATCATTAAACGAGACTTAATGAGCGGTTAAGCAGACAGCTTCATACTGTTAATTTTGTGTCACAGATGCGCGCGCATCTTAATATTTCACTGAGCGGTTAAGCAGACAGCTTCATACTGTTAATTTTGTGTCACAGATGCGCGCGCATCTTAAAATTTCACTCTCATCATTTTTTCATAACGCGCCTAAAGAAGTATAACTTCAAAAATGTGCGCCAATTTAAGAAAATACGCCGAATTTATAAACGAGCTATCCTCAGCTAAGATTCGTTTATAAGAAAGCCGGCTAAAGTCGTAATATACTAAGCTTTCTTAAAATCCGGACATTCTACAGAAAGACTGATCGCGGTGTGTAACTGCAACAGTGCAGTAAACCGGTACAACAATACAAGGTTGACGACCACGCCTAACAAGTACCAGATAAACCTAGATCTGGTTATTTGTGGAATTCAACGTTCGCGCCTTGATTATGAATTTTCTGTACTTTTCATAGCGCATTGCACACTTAAACTGTTTATAATAATAATAAAATACAATAAATATTCAGAGACGTTAACACACACGGTCATCTGGTCCCAAGTTAAGCAGAGCTTGTGGTATGGAAACCAGATAACTGGTATATATTATACATATAATACTTTTCTTTTGTATATAAATACATAAAATATATATTTACACCCAGACTCGACACAAACACAAATGTTCATCACTAATGTTTGTCTCGACTGGGAATCGAACCCACGACCTGCGGCGTGAAAAGCAATTATCTTACCGACCACGCCACCGGCCCGTCAAAATAATAATTAGAGACTTTATAAAGTTGTAGTCAAATTGGACACATAATTTTTCTTTTTATATTTTTGCTGGCTAAAACCCCGTCAATTTTTTTTTTTTTTTTTTGTGGGACATTAACACACACGGTCGTCTGATCCCAAACTAAGCAGAGCTTGTACTACTTTTGACACCTAAAATACTTAAAAAAGGAGAAAGTTCTCTGTCCGGATATAGATAACCATTTCTTTCAACCCTTTTAAATGTCCCACTACTGGGCTCGGGTCTTTTCTCAACTAACTTACTGGTTGAGATAATTTAGGCCTTAACCCACACACGCCGGCCATGTCCGGGTTGGTGGATATCCTCCAATGATTAGTCCTTAGACATGCCGGTTTCGTGATGTTTTCCTTCACCGATATTGAGCAGCGGCGATGTAACAATTCACACAAAGATGTGTGGGCACGACTGGGAATCGAACCCGCGACCTTATTCTAAGCAAGGCCAGTACCGCTGCGCCACCGCTGCTCCTGCTGCTGCTAAAGAAGTAGTTCAAAATAGTTTTAACATTTTTATTGTTGGAGACGAGGTGTGGAAGAATATTCTACGCTTTTTCTATCCGCATAATGAAGCTGAAAACGAACCACATCATGCGGATAGAAGGATTATCGTCAATTGGCTTGCGCTTTCGACTTCATCTGTATATTAGAATAAAAAGTAGCCTATTAAGTGCTGTTTCAGACTATAGTCTATCTTCGAGCCAAATTTCATCTACATGCATCCAGCATCTCTTACGAGAAAGAGTAACACACATCCACGCATCCTACTATACATACATTCGCGTTAATATTATTACTAAGAAAGAAGGTCGCGGTTATGTCATTTTTGGTGACCGTGACCGGGTGAGCGCACACACACACTGTCATCGCATTCGTCACTCGAGTGGCAGACTGTCTCGATAGTTCATGTGTACCGAGTAAGATGAGAGACGGAGCGCTAGATCGATAGAGTGTTAATTCACTCAGCGAAAATAAAAAAAAGTATAATTAACAGTAGGATAGGATATATGAGCTAATCTTACCTTTAGCTTCTAAATGTCCCTTCAGCTGCTCAGCCTTCGCCTGTAACTTCGTCTGCATCGTCTCCGCACCCTCTTTCATCTTCGCCAGAATACCTAATAAATTAGAAGTATTATTAGAACTACTTACGTTTGATCACAACTCGCCTGTTGTCAAGCAGTGATGACCCAGTAAATACAAATCAAGAATTGAAGACAGGCGATTATTATAGCTATCGGGAAACAGAGATGCCGGCAACGAATTCCACAACATGCCGTACCTCTACTTGTCCAATGAAATTTTAGGAGTTCAGCCGCTCCTAGGGGTCTTTCAATTAAGCAAATTTTTTTGGGACTCAACCCACCACAGCTATCCCAACATTGCTACCCCTGTCAGCCAGAATCGACAGAGCGCTTGAAGAGGTTCGAGTTTCGAAACCTGGCCCGACTTGACACATAAACTGTCTTGGATCGCGCACAAATTCAATCAATAAGATAATAGAAGTTGGAAAGTTAGATTGTCCACTTCCTCCAAGCAAAACGACAGATATAATTTCAGAAATATTCATTCAAACATAAAATTTTAGACTATCTAACGGATAAAAAGCCTTACAATTAAGTCGCTCTAATTCAACACACTAAACAAACAAAATGTAATAGATAAAAAATGTAATAGATGTACCAAAGTCAAAACATCAAGGGTACCAACGTAATCTAATATATAAAATTCTCGTGTCACGGGGTGCGTAATCGAACTCCTCCGAAACGGCTTGAACGATTCTTATGAATTTTTTTATGCATATTCAGTAGGTCTGAGAGTCGGCTACTATCTATTTTTCATACCCCTAAGAGATTTTTTTTTAATAAATATGCGGGACGAAGTTCGCTGGCGCAGCTAGTATTCTTTATAAGTATATGTACAGACTTCTTTATTTATTTTTTGTAATAGATGCATTTATGTTTTTAATTTAATTATAGTAGAAGCAACTAAGTTAAGTTCATTGTACGTACCACTAAAAGTTTAATAAATTATGTTTTATTCTTTATTCTATTCTATTCTTCTATAAATAAGTGCTTCATTTAAAAAAGGAAAACGTTAGTGAGTTTTTTGGCAGTGTTTCTCAGTAGTTGCCAGTCATTCACTTCATGGTAGGAAAAGAAAGTGGACTATTTTTATGCAGACTCGCGTCTAAAAAAAAGTATAGCATATTTTTCATTTTCACAAAGGAGAGGCTAAAATTGTAATATAATCTAAAGGGATCTATTCGAGCAGAAAGAAACTATGTAATACAAACCATGCTTGTCCTTTTCCTTCAAAATCCTTTCCATATCGCCAGCTTTATCTTTGACACGACCGAAGAAATCTATCCATTTGTAAGCATGTGACAAGTTTAAATGTAACTATAGTATAGGTAGAAAAACGTATGTAAATTCCGCCATCTTGGGTATTCCGCCATGTTGGGTATTCCGCCATGTTGGATTTAGATTTCATCAAAATTAAACGTGTATACATCAACGCAATCTGTTAAAGATATCTGCTTCAAAATTGTGTTGCAAGAACCCACTCGAACTAACATACATTGCAAGTTGATTTAAAGCTTATAAAAAAGGTTAAGGCAGCAAAGAGAACCTTTTCCTACGGAGTCTTGATGGAAATTACAAACATCACTTGCGGTTGTACGCCACAGGCAGCATCTCTTTATTTATATGGCGGCATCTTTTGGCGACAACTTTACTTAAATTTTCCTAACTATTAGAGTAACATACATACAGACATAGATACAATTACGCCTTGTTCCCATGGGGGTAGGCAGACACTATACAGAGACTATAAGAGTAACAACGTTATGTCAAATGTGCTCTCTAAGAATCTTAAGCGTTGAAAGAGTAATATTACCTGATATCCTCTTAGTAGCATCAGGACTCGCGGACTGCGTAAGCGCAGCTACCTTCATGTATTCACTTGTTATCAAACCCGCTGCCTACAAACAAACATGTAAGTTCATTTCGGGATCGTGAATCCGATCAACTAATCCAGACTAAAAAAATCTAGACTTAAACAATACATACACAGCGTTTATGCTTGTATTACCCGTAAGACGGGCCAGTAGCGTGGTCAGTAAGATACTTGCTTTCACGCCGCAGGTCGCGGGTTCGATTTCCACCAGAGACAAACATCAGTTATGAACATTTGTGTTTGTGTCGAGTCTGGGTGTAAATATCTATTATAAGTATATATTTACATAAGAAAAGTATCATATGTATAGTATATACCAGTTATCTGGCTACCATAACACAAGCTCTGCTTAGCTTGGGACCAGATGACCGTGTGTGTTAATGTCCCAGAATATTTATTTATTTATTAGGTGTAGGTATATCGCCAAGTGAGACATTTGTTTAATGAACATGTCTGTTTGTCTTGAGTATTGTAAATTAGCTTACCTCTAAGCTAGCAGGACTCATAGCGGAGTATTCTTCACTGAGGAGTTCCACTATAAGACCCTCGATATCGAAGAATAAGATGTGGCTTTCTGGATCTGATACAATCAAATAAAAATGAATGGTAATTGTGTTTGAATTATAGTAAAACTAAAGATTTAGATAAAGATCGGTTTATCTTGAGTCTGGGTGTAATTATCTATATTTAAGTATGTTTTTACTAAAGAAAGATATTATATTACCAGTTATCTGGTTGCCATTGTACAAGCTCCGCTTAGTTTGGGATCAGATGGGCATGTGTAAAAAAAAGTACTATTACTTATTTTTTATTCGATATAAAATGGGTGCGATATTTGGTGACACCATTAAGAGAGGGTGGATTGGAATTGCTGTCTTTTAAGGTTTCTAATCCTATGGAGGCTCATTCCACTGCCACCTTCTCACCGATAATCATTCGTAATCACGAGTGAATCGGTATACTAGGCTGATACGGGTTCCTTCGTAGACTACATTATTGCTTAACATCAGGCAAGTTTTAGTCAAGAGCTAGCCTATCGTAGAATAAAAAAATGAGATTATGGACAATCTATTCGTTATAAGATAAATGAAAGCGCGCGGCGTAAATTTAATGACAAGTGAGGGTCACTGATCCCATAGTTGGTACGGCGGCAAGAGGGCGACAGTACCGTTAGTATCAATAGCAAAAATTTTTAGTTAGCGATTACTTATTTTTTAGTACTAAGGCATATCAAAATACAAAATACATGTTTATAAAAATTTGTTTAAGTTTATTTTCTTAAAATTTGCTCACATGTTAAAAAGTATAAAACATGGGGTTGTTCCTCCAATGCCCCTGTCGCATTTATGTCATGTTCATGTCGGGTGACATAGGTACGACGATTGCTTATTGACAGTAGAGAGGAAGGTGAAACGTTAAACCATTGATTACCTTTGTGATTGGAGCGGAACCCCTGCACGGTGAGCTGAGGGGGCCGGGCGCGCGGGGGCTCGGCGAGGGGCCCCGCGGCGGTGGGCCCCGCGGGGTGCAGCGCGGCTAGCCCCCGCGCGGTGGCCGCACGCATGGCCGTCAGGTTGCGGTGCCGCAGCCCCCTGACACACACACACACACACATGGGGAACTGGTCACTACACGGACACACACTACACTTTGCCCGACAAAAACCCCCTACTAGGTATTCCCCACTTGCCCGATCATAGAACTAAGAAAATCTAAAACATGTTTTGTCCTTTTTGAAGTGAACTTCTTTAATCGCGTTGGGCACTTTTTGGTAAAGGAAAATCTAATGAGCTCGCGTCATCGACCTGCTCATGTAATATATAATTGGAATCTCGGAATCGGCTCTAACGATTTTCATAAAATTTAGTGTATAGGGGGTTTCGGGGGCGATAAACCATCTAGCTAGAATCATATTTAGAAAATGTCATTTAAAAAAAAATACCGAGCAAAGCTTGGTCATCCAGATATTGTGTATATGAAACACAAAACTTTTGTCACAGTTTGTGTGTAGCTACACGCATTCAGGTTAACAATGGTTATAACAGTGCGTGAAATTTTAACAAACTATATAATAGGTCAGTATAGGTGTACACTACCGGCCTCGCCTTAGAAAAAAGGTCGCAGGTTCGAATATTGGTCGTGCCCACACACCTTTGTGTGAATTATTTTATCTCCTCTGCTCAATATCGGTGAAGGAAAACATCGTGAGGAAACCGGCATGTCTAATAACTAATCATTCAAGGACATGTGACATCCACCAACACGCATTTGGCCAGCGTGCGTGGATTAAGGCCTAAACTCTCTCAACTCATAAGATAGTTGAGAGAAGACCTGTACCCAACAGTGGGACACTAAAAAGGGTTGAAGTGAGGTGTACACTTATACAGTATTCAAACGGCTAAGTAAGAATTGTTTGAGTGATTTTACAAACTTCTATAGATATGGCTGGCGCATGCGCAGCGGCCGTGTGTTGTGAACGTTAGACGTTATAAGTAAAATGGGATAGCCGCCTTTTTGTTATATTAAACCAAACAATAACCATTCAATATTTTTTTAACGAACCTGAAGAAATGCACAGCAGGATTAGCCAGCCCCTCCATATTACTGGCGCCGACAGACAACGACCCACCCAGGTCGTCAGCCAAAGCTTCATCACACGCGGCCAACACTTCTTCAGCTATCATACCTGCGAAACAATTAATAACATTGAAAAAAAACGCAGAGAGAATAGAAAGCAGCGATGGGGCAGCGGTACGAGCCTCGTCTTTGAAATATAAGGTCACGGGTTCGAATTTCAGTCGCACAGCTCCTCATCTCCTTGCTCCACGCTTGGGACTTTGACCCCGACTTAGATAGGGTCTGTTAGTCTAAATTAGGACTGCTGAAGCCAAATGGTAAGATTTTTTTTAATCCTTTTTCATCGATCTTTGTGCGAATTGTTTCATCGCCACTGCTCAATATCGGCAAAGAAACACATCGCGAGCAAACCAGCATGAGATCTGTCCTCCGTCAGGGTTCACTCCAGTCAGCCTGTAAAAGCAAGCCGGAGGTGAGGGTCAGGACCTTCTCACTGAAGCACTCGGGTCCGTATAGTCGCTGCGCCATAACAGCTCGCCACAAGCTGCCCTTATTATTATTATTATCATTATATTCTATTTATGTCATACCATGTAACACTCTGTCTAGATGTCCAGTCTCCATCTGCCATACAAACACAGTGCCATCACTACATCCAACCACCATGAAGTCGTCAGCTGGCCGCCATTTAATTGTCACCACTGGGAACAAGTGGCGAGACGCAAGTGTAACACATTTACGTTCCGTTAGACCTGTGGACAGATAATTAATATTATTAACTTTAACTATCAATAATTATTAAGTACAACATCAAGCTATACATATCCAGTATAAGCTGATCTCGCATTGTATAGTATTTCTGTACAACTAGAGGTCAGCTTATACTGGTAATGTATTTTTACCGACTTAAAATAAAACAAAAATATAAGAGCAATTGTCCTACACGCATAATTCTAGGTACATTCGTTTGAAGACGGTTTTGTGTTTTGTTGCAAAAAGAATTTTATTTTATTTTTAAATAAATTTAACAACACGACTGACTGACATATCAACGCACTGCCGAAACCGCTGGGTCTAGATACTCCAAATTTGGCACATAGGTTCCGTGTAAGGTCTAGGGGTGCACTAACAAAGCATTTTAAAACTTCCTCTAAGGGCCGTAGGGGGATAAACGGAGATCACGCGCATATGCACACGGTTTTTTTTAATTCTTGAATAGGTTAGAGCTTGACTACAACTTACATGATGTTAAACAATGATGTAGTGTACGATGGCGCGCCAGCCCAATGTACCGATTCACTCGTGATTACGAATGACTTCCGGTGAGAAGGTGGCAGTGAAATGAGGCTACATAAGGTTGAAACCATAAAAGAGCAACAATATCGACCCACCCTCTTAAATGGTGTCACCAGACAAAGAATTAAAGCAAAAATAAAAGCTACACAGAAATTCAAAACATGGATAGTTTATGAAAAGAAATTGTACTATTTTTATATAGTCTAACGTCACAAAAAAAATGAAGCATAATTTCATCTAATCATGTAAACTGTTCATGTACCTCAGCAGAGCTGAACGCGCACGAAACCAGTTCCATGATAAATCAAATCAAATCAAAATATGCTTTATTTTTTTTGAGACGCGAGTCTACATAAAAATAGTCCAATTTCTTTTCCTACCGTGCAGTGAATGACTGGCAACTACTGAGAAACACTGACAAAAAACTCAGTACCTAGGCTTTTTTTCTTTTTTAAATGAAGTACTTATATCTATTACATATTGTTTGTTCAGTGTGTTGAATTAGAGCGACTTAATTCCAAGCGTTTTTATCCGTTAGATAGTCTGAAATTTTATAATACGCTTTCTTACATAACGTAGATTTTATAATTATTTTGAATTTGTTAATAGTCATTTCCCTAATATTATTTGGAAGTTTATTGTAGAAACGTATACACTGCCCCATAAATGAGTAAATAAAGAGGAGATAAATTATCTAAGTGTAATCCAGACATAAGTTATTTACTTACTGAGTAACGTAACACTGTGGTCCGATGCCACTGAGCAGATACACTTTTGAATGCGAGGCTGCAACAATAAATTATTTTCAGACTACACATACACATACAGGCAATAATATAAACATGCTTCATTTATTATTATCTATATATATATATAAAAATCAATGCCACTTTTCGTTGTAATTTTATAACTCAAAAACGGGCTTACTTATTCAAACCAAATGTTTAGACATTGTTCGGACTATTTAGTAGATGGTTTATGTGAAGTTTGCACAAAATCGGTTGAGCGGTTCTTTATTTATAACATTTTTTATAAGTTGTTGAGTGGGCTGAAGCTACCCGGGCTAGTTTATTATATTACTAGCTTTCCGCCCGCGGCTTCGCCCGCGTGTATGTCGGTTATCGCGGCAAAACATTACCTTCTTTTTGCGCAGTCGGATAAAAACTATCCTATGTCCTTTTTCGGGTCTCAAACTACCACCTTACCTAATTTCACCCAAATCGGTTCAGTAGTTTTTGGGTGAAAGCGTAACAAAACAAACTTACATTCGCATTTATAATATTAAAGTATAGATTACTGTACATAACTAATATCTTAATACTGATGTTAAAAAAAATCCTAATATTGAATTGAAAAATTATTGTGTTAGTGTAACCACAACAATTTAGAAATGTTCTCGCCTCTCTAAAATTGTTTACATCTATTTTGCTGCGCCCATCCATAATGATCAAATCCAATGTAATTTACCATCTATGTACACATTATGGAAATGCAATAAATGATTGAGTATTGAGTATTGACAGGCGTTTGAAACTCATGACTTTGACGCGAGCGAGGAAGAATAAAGAAGTGTTCAGTATCACCTGTGTCACTCACTACTATGAGAAATTCGTGTAACTTTATATGAATACTAGCTGCCCCAGCGAACTTCGTACCGCGCAAAATTGTGAATCTAAACCATTCCCAGATCCCTTGAAGACACACAAAAAATTTCATCAAAATCGGTCCAGTCGTTTGAGAGAAGTTCAGTGACATACACACTCACAGAAGAATTATATATATATAAAGATGTAACGAATATAACACAATCTAATACGATTTGATCAGGTCGTGCGTCGGTTCGATTCCCACCCGAGACAAACATTTGTTTAAATATGTCTGTTTGTCTTGTTCCTGGGTGTAATTATCTATATTTAAGTATATATTTACAACAGAAAATTATTATATGTAGTATATTACCAGTTATCTGGTTTCCATAGTACAAGCTCTGCTTAGTTTGGGATCAGATGACCGTGTGTGTTAATGTCCCACTTATATTATTATTATTATAATTTGAATATACATTTCTCACTTCTCTAGTCCTGCACCGATTATATATTTTAAGTTGTCTTAACAAAAACATCGAAAATAGTGTTCTGTGTATCACGTTGTAGATATTTTCTGTCCCCCAAATTTAGAAACGTCTCTAAAGTTCATTATAGCTAAAATAGGTTTATAATTCGTTTGTCTTTGTCTGTCATCTTGTCACATTGATACTAGTAAGAAAGAGACAAAGTCTCTTCAAATGTCAAGATAACAAAATCAAGTAATTGTCATTTAAATAACATATACGCAGAAGCGCTCGCGTGACGCGAACTTGACGCGAGCGTATCTGACAGCGGTTGTCTAAAAAGTGCTGTTTTGGTTGAAACTTAACTGCAACTTCACCGCAACAAAACTTATTTACGTAAGCCTACACACACCACCACCACACACATACACACACTACCACCAACCACACACTACCACCCACCTTTACTTTATTACTACATTATAATTACAAATTAGGATGGCAGTTTTGTTTTTCAGTTTTTTTTTATTTTTTTAGCGAGTTTCATTTCAAGGGGAACAATGTCAAAGTATAACTTACGCTACAATTGTGTGGCGGCACAATAAGTTGCGTTATCTCGCCAGCGTGTACGCAGAACCGATGCAAGAGGGCGCCACTGAACAGATCCCACAGACACACCGCGAAGTCTATGCCACCGGACACTAGGTGCGATCTATCGTATCTGTGGACGTAACAAACAGATTATAATAATATACAAATAGTTAAATATATAATTAAAGGAGAGGTCAAAAGTGGGCTAGAATTTTGAACACCAATGTGATATACCTCATTGGAAAGTTTATTTAATAAGCTGTTAGAATTTAACTAAACACGAATTTTAGGAGCAACCATTTTTGTAAAAATCAAAAAAATGTAATAGAAAAACAAAACGCACATTACCTTTAAGTATCCGTTTCCTAAGCAGTATAAATATTGCAATCACGTCAATAATTGCATTCTGTTACAGTACTTTTCTCTTGTAATATTATTCTAGCTGCAGCTTAATGTAATTATGACGAAAAATATTTGTTATCTTATTAGTGTAATAACAAAACGCGTGGAAAAAAATATAATTACGGGAAACGTCATGATGTCATTGTCATTGATCAGTTTGATTGACAGCGTCGAAATAATTTTGATTTTTTTGGTTGCTCAATTGTCATTTGACCATGGGGTTGCCAATTGCAATAATCATAATATTGCATTAAGGATTCTTATTTTCAATTTCAATTTTTAAAAAAACGGGGGCGTGTAAAATTATTTTAAATACGCCAAAAAATTTAATTAATTATGCTCTATTAACATATGTAACTGAGATTGCTGTTCAAATTTACAATTATTTTATTCCCAGGCTCTATACATTTTTTGAACGTCTCCTTTAAAAAAAAATTAAAAAAGACTCGAATTTTTTTAAAGTAATGATTAGAATTTTCTTAGATTTACGCGAATATCACACATTGAAATAAAACTATTCAAAACGGATTTTATCGCAGTTACAGTCCATCAAATCTAAGAAGTACCGTTTGACGTTTCACTGTTTTCTATTAAATTAGCTTAATAGAGGCGTAATTCACACTATTTTTATTAGCTTTCCTGTAAAATAATTGAATTATGAAGCTATTTTTACTTTAACATAACAGAAACAATTTTTTTTATGAAATCATAGAAAAAATAAAATTCTAAATGTACTACGTTTAGAACTGTCAAACGGTACTTCTTAGATTTGATGGACTGTAATTTTAGATTTTAGATCCCGACGTTTCAAAGTCTGTTCAGACTACACGATCACGGGTGGACTGAGGTATGTGCCGTCCAAAATTAATTAACCACAATTTTATTAAAGTCAAGATTTAACCACTGACCTCTGATGAACGTGATGTGGGTACAAGAGACAGTTAACACGACCGTTGTGTCCCAAAAGTAGTTGATGTGGCGGCCAGTCTGCAACATTTTTTTTTTTTAATATAGTGGGACATTAACACACACGGTCATCTGATCCCAAACTAAGCAGAGCTTGTACTATGGAAACCAGATAACTGGTAATATACTACATATAATACTTTTCTTTTGTAAATATATAATTAAATATAGATAATTACACCCAGACACAAGACAAACAGACATATTTAAACAAATGTTTGTCTCGGGTGGGAATCGAACCCACGACCTGCAGAGTGAAAAGCAAGTATCTTACCGACCACGCCACCGGCCCGTCATTATAACAAATCGTCAACCAATCGTCATATAACAATCGTCGTCAAATAAATCACAAATAACTTTTAATTCTATTCAATTTAATTCATTTATTTAAAAAAAAAATTGGTTGCCTGTAAAGTCGGTATACGGGCGAAAGTTTTACGTGACAACGACTTTGAGTGGTAAAATAATTTTAATGTGAATATTCATTCGTATAGTAGGAAGAAGGATGAAATAATAGTAACAATTTAAAACATTTATTTATACAAAGAATTATATTTAAAACATTAATTTATACAAAGAATCTCGCTCTTAGGCGGGCTAACTGTGCTCGAGTGGAAGGGACGCGTGCCTTTCACTTTTTATGTCTGTCTCTCTCGCTCTTAGGCGGGCTAACCATGCCCGAGTGGAAGGGACGCGTGCCTCTCACTCGCTCTCATTGTGAGCGCATAACGTGAGCGGAGCGTAACGCAGTTTCTTGAAGTGTCACCCGGCAAACCAATTTATAAGACGTTGTCACGTCAATAATGAAAATATGCTTTATTTTTTTTTGAGACGCGAGTCTACATATAGTCCAATATTTTTTTCCTACCGTGCAGTGAATGACTGGCAACTACTGAGAAACACTGACAAAAAACCCAGTAGGCTTTTTTCTTTTTTAAATGAAGTACTTATATCTATTACATTTTGTTTGTTTAGTGCTTTGCTTTTCAGGCTCTCGTATTATGCGCCACAGGCCACCCTATACGCGTGCCCCCTAAAAATAACCGCCGAGGGGATGATGTTCACCTCTGCCTACACCTTCGGGTAATATCGTGAGCGGATTGGTATGACATCTCACCGTCTAACTGTTGATGGTTTCCATGTAACAGCTGCAGTTGTACAGTGTGTGTCGCATTCACAATCACTATGGACCCATCCTCTCTGCCTACCACCAGACGATTAGCAGCGAGAAGATATATAGACGCAGTCAGTTTTATTTCTGTAATAAAAAAAAAATGCATTTATTAAATGAGGTTTTATGACGTTCATGAATACGGGGAGGTATTACTATACGTTTGAAATAAGAATAGGACTGGAATCCGCCATCTTGAATCGGAATGCGCAACAATTTTTAGTATAGTGGACAAAAAAAGTTTGTACGATATCAAAATCACATCCAGATGAAAATTATATAAAAAATACGTATATCTTATTGCGGTTCGAGTAAGATTGGACATTTGGAGTCAAATATTTAGGTGGGAAAATAATTTATTAAAGTAAAAAGTGTGTTTAAATCCGTGTATATATGTATTTTTCTTCAAATCTGTGGCATCATAGCGCGTAAATTTACCTAAATAGGTAGCTGTATCAGTAACTACAAACGTTAGTAAAGTTTTCAACATAATATACTTCTCTATACATTTTAAAATAATATTATTGTCTGTGGTTTGATATTTTGTGCTGGCGTTACTTTTGCTTGGTTTTTGGTATGAAGTTAGCCGCGAGTCGAGTCCTATTCTTATTTGAAACGTATAATAGTTGTACAAGTATTACCTTGTTCCTCAGGGTGGTGCAATTGGTCAAGTATTCCAACAGGACTTGGGTTCATTTCCGCCCACGCCATATCCAGACTTGTCATTACAATCGGCGCGTGCGCTACAACAAAATATTAATGTTAACTATTATGAATAAACAGTTAGTTAGATATTGAAATTTTTATTTACTTTACTTTTTTTTATCTATTTTATCTACTTTTTAACGTCGGGATCTAAAATCTAAAATAAACCGCGATAAAATCCGTTAAAAAGTAGTTTTATTTCAATGTGTGATATTCGCGTAAATCTAAGACAATTCCAGTTAGATTTTAAAAGATAAATTATTGGCAAAAAGGCACAAATATAAACATTTAAACCGCTTGACTGATTATCAGTGTGCATGAACGTGAAAGATCGGGCGCAGGGCCGACAGCTTTACGAGCTCTTTTTGGTCCGATTTCGAATCTGCGACCTCAGGGAGCTAGAAGCGAACATACACATGTAAATTTTATTTTTCACTTTTCAGTAGACGGTTCTGTCTTTTCAACTGTGGTACAACCCACACTTTTCCCAAACTATTGCTAATCCTTATAAAATTCCACTAAAAACGATTATTTAATAGTGAAAAGTAGGGGGGAGGGAGTTCAGTTCCCCCCTTTTTACCTTTGTTAGTGGTTAGCCATCGAATACACGAATAAACAGAGCAATATTACTTGTAGCGACGGTTCTACTGTCATTCTATGAGGAGTTATTTTATCATATAATACGCTTGCGCTAGACCACAACTTGCCTGATGTGAAGCGATGATGTAGTCTACAATGGAACACGCTTACCCAGTAAGTACCTATTCACTCGTGACTTGAAGACAGGCAGATTATAGCTATCGGGAAACATAGATGCCGGCAACGAATTTGACGGGCCGGTGGCGTGATCGGTAAGATACTTGCTTTTCACGCTGCAGGTCGTGGGTTCGATTCCCACCCGAGACAAACATTAGTGATGAACATTTCTGTTTGTGTCGGGTCTGGGTGTAAATATCTATTATATGTTTTTTTTTTGTTATTATATATTTATTTATGTCAGATGTTAATGAAATTTAGTATGCCGACCGTTTAACTCGCGTATCGCCATCTGAGGTACAAAGTCATAAAACATTAATTAAATCTCATAAAGAACTATTTAACCACAGATAAAAGTAATGTAAGACTATTCGTCACTAATATCCATATAATAATAATAATAATAAAGGCTTTATTGTCTCAAATTATAAATGTTCATATTAATAATAATAATATGTATATATTTACAAAAGAAAAGTATTATATGTATAGTATATACCAGTTATCTGGTTTCCATAACACAAGCTCTGCTTAGCTTGGGGCCAGATGACCGTGTGTGTTAATGTGCCAGAATATTTATTTATTTATTATTTATTTATATTCCACAACTTGGCAGTTCGCTCAATAAAAGTGGAAGTAAAGCGCTTTGTGTGTTCCCGTGGAATTTCCACCATATAACGGTGGCGCATAGCCGTACCTCTACTTGTCCGATGGAAGGACGGGGATGGGGGAATAAGATTGTGTAATTCCAACGCACACTCTCCGAAGTGTATCCGGTAAAAGACCGAAAGACTAGCAACTAGGCATGCGGCGATGCTCGAGGTTTTGCAATTTAGCCTTGACGAGACGAGTTGAGAGAGTTTAGGCCTTAATCCACACACGCTGGCCAAGTGCTGGTTGGTGCACGTCACATGCCACGAATAACTAGTTCTTAGACATGCCAGTTTCCTCACGATGTTTTCCTTCGCCGATATTGAGCAGCGGAGATGACACTATGCACACAAAGATGTGTGGGCACTTAAATTTAAATTTTAAATTGCATATGGCTGCCGACAGGGAGGCTGCACTGTATCTTATACAAAAACAATAGTTTCCATAATACTTACACTTAATAGCAATTAACTACCCTTAAAATCTTATAGAAATTGGGACTATGCACTGTTAATTAAACTTTTTCTTTGAAATGATTTATTTTTTATTCATTTAAGACAATTTAGTACAGCAGCGCCTCTTGGGGGAACTACGTATGTACGTCTTCAAGAATTATAAATATAATTATTATTATATTAATAGTGTTTATCTAAATATATAAAAGAAGAAACTGACTGACATATCAACGCAGAGCCCAAACCGCTGGGTCTGGAGACTGCAAATTTGGCACATAGGTTCCTTATGGGGTCTAGGGGTGTACTAAGAAAGGATTTTTCAAAACTCACCCTTTAAGGGGGTGAAGCGGAGTTCCAAAGTTTGTATGGAGAAACAAGATTAGTGAGATCAATTTTGCGGGCGAAGCCGTGGGCGGAAGCTAGTACAAAATATGCGAGCAGCGGTGGCGCAGCGGTACGGGCCTCGCCTTAGAAAAATAATTCGAATCCTGGTCGTGCCCACACATCTTTTTGTGAATTGTTTCATCTCCGCTGCTCAATATCGGTGAAGGAAAACATCGTGAGGAAACCGGCATGTCTAGGAACTAATCATTCGAGGGCATGTGACATCCACCAACCCGCACTTGGCCAGCGTGTGTGGATTAAGGTCTAAACTCTCTCAACTCGTAAGACAGTTGAGAGAAAACTCGTGCCCAGCAGTGGGACACCATAAACAGTTGAAGTGATACAAAATATCTGTCACAAAAAAAATAAAGCTAGCAAAAAAACACAAAGGCTTAATTCATTACATCGTTAAAGGAATTAGTACCTCACGCTAAAACTAGATGGCGCTTATCGATTTAAATTCAAGCTATCGTTGTGTTCACGAGATTTGGTAGGACTTCGGCGGAACATTGCAACGTTATCCATACAAACTTTAACCCTCGTTAAACTAGCTTTCGCCCGCGTATTCGTTACGCGTAATATTTTTTAAAGTCTGTATCGCTAATGTAGCGTACGACTAATAAATAAATCACTAAAAACTATACTTCGAATAGAAAGACCAACATTGATTTGGTTGGTTGGAATTATTGATAATAAGGACGAACGATAGGCAAAAAAAAAAAAGACGGGTTGCACTCCGGGAGTGCCGGCAGAAGTGAAAACATTCGCGCAAGCGCCCTGCGCTGCCTAAACGAAACAGTAGGCCCAGGCATACATTTTCGCCGCGCCGTAGAGAGGGGATAGCTGTCTACTCTCCATCCGTCTTACGCTTTTTCGATCAGGTCACGTGTCCTGACGCGAGTTTAAGATTTTATACCCATTACAGAAAAAGTGCTCAACGCCGCTAAAGAAGTTTTCACTTCAATACAGATAAGCCCACTGCACTTACTTTCAAGAAAAATGGTCTTTTAACACGTTAAAAGTTAACATACAAAATGTTTTTATTTCCTTGTGCGTACCACATATAACTTCAATCTTCATATGTGCTGTTAAACACGTAAATAATATTAAATGGAGTCAGAATCCAACGTCAAGAAGACGATTTTTATTAATAAATGATAATTAACGAATTATTTTTGCCAAAAACAAATACAGTTCTTTACTGGAAATACTTCGATATTTAATTGTAGTAGGTAGTTTAAAAGAGACTCTTGCACTGAGATCCCTCTGGGTCCCCTTTTTTTAACACAAAGTTTTTTGTCCTAATATACTTTGGCATACCAGCTTTGCCATAATTGGTTTTGTCATAATAATTCTTAGCCATAGTTGTTTTCTGGCATACAGTTTATGTTGGCATAATCATATTTTTGGCTCATTTTATTTACCATAATTTTAATTAGCATAATAATATTAGACATAATGGTAATAGCTAGTAAGTCCCAAAAACCAATCCACCCACTCCGAAATGCTGTGGGTTAGTTTATGTTAGACTCTTAATCATCACACCCGCGAGCGCTTTATGCTTATCTAAATAACAATTGTTCAGGCTCAGCGCCTTTTATTAAATTTACCTTTATTAAAATATGTAAAAATAACTATTGCTAATAAGTTTTAACAGGCGTATTCAAGTTAAGTTAAAATATTTAAATGACACTGAAATGAAATGAAATGAAAATGAAATGAAATGAAAACTCTCTCTCCTCAAAACGCCGACGTTGTAGCATCATTTATCGAAATAACTTTTGAGACTAGTTGTTACTAATTGTTGAGTGCTCAACAAAAGATAACAAAGAATAACTTTCGACAACAATCGAGCACGACATTATCGACGCATTGTTGAGGTAACATTATCTAACAATGTTATCGATTGTTAGAGCAACATTGACTAACACGGCAACATTTACTAACACAGAACAACTTATTCCTATCGAGTGTTGCTGAGTAACATTTGAAAATGTTGTTCAACAAAAAGTAACTGCGATGTGGATGCACCGTAAGAATATAATGCTTAAGTATTATTATGTATAAGAAAATTATGCTTAAAACAATTATGCATTGGCTGTTATGGTTAAATTATGTTATGCGTAACTACGATTAGGACAAACATAACGTATGTCATGTCATATTATGCTAAAAATAATTATGCAAATACATAGGGAACCGATAAACTCTCACTACTAACTCACTAATTACCTTTGCTATATTCCCCATAGTGCTTAGGTACCTGATCGTTGCGTAGTGACCCATATATGGGGGCACGGAAGTGTGGAGCTAGTTCATAGTGACCCATGGGGCACTGGACGTTGAAAGTGTTAAACTATAATATTTTTGGACTCGTCTATTGATATCTGCCAAGAAACTGCCAAGTTGTTGAATTCGCTGCCAGCATCTATGTTTCCCGATAGCTATAAACTGCCTGTCACGAGTTAATCGGTATTTAATGTGTAAGCGCGTCCCATGGTAGACTACATCATTGCTTAGCATCAGTAGGATAATTCACGTAATTAAACAAGTTCACTTGCCGTGCAGTTGCAGTTTAGTTTAGATCGGAACGGCCCCTTTTCATATTCTCATAATTTTGACAACCGCTGACAGATACGCCCGCGTCAAGTACGCGTCACGCGAGCGCTTTAGCGTTTAAAGTTAGTCAAATGATAATTACAAGAATAACATTTTGCACTAAGACGTAAACTTAATTGGGACTGCACCGCAACTTGATCTGTGCTTCGAGAAATTACGTGAATCAGTCTACTGGCATGTTGTAGTCAAGCGCAAGGCTAATACAGAATTAAAAAAAATAAAGATTTTTATGTCAACTCACAAGGCATGGTTCCAGGAACAGGGGCGACGACATCATCCACACTCCACATAGAGACCACTCCAGCTGAATCACCACGGAGCAGTAACCGCCTCTGCTTACCCCCCACAGATGTTATGATGAACCGCATCGCAGGTGGACACGAAAGCAACTGAGACAAATATTCATCGTTAAATCTATAGAATACTAGCGGACCCCGCAGACGTCGTCCTGCCCGGTAAAGCAGTGCCACCTACTGGGGCCGAAAATAGATTACGACCGATTCTCAGACCTACCGAATCGGTTAAGCTGTTTCTGAGGAAGTTGTTTTTTTCTTTGCGTAAGAACCATCCTTGTACTTCAAGGAGTATTCTAAAAAAACAATTAGCTAAATCGGTTCAGCCGTTCTCGAGTTATGCCAACCATACCAACTCATTTTTCGATTCATTCATTTCATTTTTTCATTTTTTTTTTCATTTTTCAATTTTTTTTGCTAAAAACCTCACGGAGCCCGAGACCTTTCCAACGAATGCAAAACCGAGGAAATCGGTTCGTGCGTTCTGGAGTTATAGCGTCAAAAAGGAAAACCCGACGTTTCAGTCTTTTCAGACTTCATGTTCACGGGTGGACTGAGGTATTTGACGTCCAAAAATATTAATCACAATTATTACTGACTACCTTCAAACATTAATATTTAATTTGCGTTCCAATTTAAGCAAACTGAGCTCACAGTGTCTTGAATTCTGAGTTTATTTTAAGGTGTGATATTCGAGTAAATCTAAGACAGTACAATTACATTTGCTTGTGTTTAATTTATGAATAGTCCTCCCGTCAGATACAGGCAGACGTCAGCGCTATGTATCTCAGACTCTGTACAAGTTTGTGATATTGCAATGCCGAAACGACTAAACCTAAATCAACATGGTTTTTTACTCACCTTATTATCCGGGTGCGCTAAGATCCCGAATAGGACCGGGCTATCGTGGTCCACTGTTGGACCGTGAAACCCTTTGTGATCAGGTACGGAGCTAAAACATAAACCGTATTTGATATAAAATATATACTATATATTTTTTTTATTTTTTTTTATTCGCAAATATTTTACCAAATCTATAAAATCAAACCATTTCAACTACTGCGTTGGCTTGTATTACATTGTCAAGTATATTTTATTAATCTATGAATCATTTAAAGTAAAATCATATAGATATGTTAATGCCTAAGGAACATCTAAGATTGAATACATATAATCTATGGTAATATATTTGTTTTAGTAAAAAAAAAAAATAAAACATGGGTATAATGGAAGTGCGTGCAAATCAAATTTAATTGTTACACAAAAATGATAATAATCTATGTATATAAAAATCAATGCCACATTTCGTTGTAATTTTATGACTCAAAAACGGGCTTACCTATTCAAACCAAATGTTTAGGCATTGTTTGGACTATTTTGTAGAAGTTTATGTGAAGTTTGCACAAAATCGGTTGAGCGGTTCTTTTGTAAATTGTTGAGTGGGCTGAAGCTACCTGGGCGGAGCTGAGGCGGGCCGCTAGTATTTTATAATAATTTCACACATACACACAACGGCATCTAGTCCCAAATTAAGCAATTATATTTGCTAGTGTTATGGGTACTAGGAACTGATATATGTACTATTTAAATATATTTTTTTTACAGTAACATACATATTTCATGTATATTACGCCTAGACTCAGAACAAACAATAAATCTCATCACACATAGATTTGTCCTGGGTGGTAATCCAACCCACAACCTCCAGCTTACCAGTTAGGGTCACTAACTACTAAGCCAACAGGCCAGTCAATAAAATATTAGGATTCACCATTTCGGGTAGGGTGAGCAACCCCATGGTTGTCATCCCATCATCTTAATCAGTCAGTTTGTTCTTTCGTATTCTACGCTTGACAGTTAATGTCAAAACATTAAACAATTCTTTAGATTTAAGTTACTAGCTTCCGCCTGCGGTTTCGTCCACTCGGTCCCTATTTCACTTCCTTAAGGGGTGAGTTCAGAAAAATCCTTTTTTTTGTGCAACTCTAGAACCTATGTACCAAAGTCTCTAGATCCAGCGGTTTGGGCTGTGCGTTGACGTCAGTCAGTCAGTTTGTTCTGTTATATATTTAAGATTTCTCTATTTAACAATTGGCCTCAAGACATTTAATCTTAAGATAGTTGAGAGAAAACCTGTACTCAGTCCGATAAGATTTTACTTAAACACTGTAACATCTAAAAAAGGTTCTAAATAACATAACTAAAAAGCGACGAAAGTGCTAGCAAAATAATCTATCTACTTAACAACCACAGATCACAGAATCCTACATGGCTAGTACTAGAGGTGTCTAATAATAACCGCGCTAAACCAATTGCACCCATAGTCGCTGTAGATTTCTAAACCGCTTCATTTTAAAATCTTACATATTACTTAATAATGGATTTTATCGCGATTTACTAGTATCTTTCACGATGGCAGTACATTATTTTTAGCTATCAAAACAATTCACTTCCGTGTCAATAATTTTATTATATTATTTACAATGCAACTGATAAATAATAAATTTATATGTTTCGACTCCAATCCGCAGCCTACAGAAACCAAAATTAATATTATGCTTACTCATTATGAGTTTTTAACAGATAACTAACACATTGTTACAATAGATTTATATAAATCCTCAAGTATGCCACCTCTAGTACTAACGTTGCGATTCTATGCTCTGTGCAAAAGACAAACATATTGTGCTAACCTACTGAGAGCCCGTCCTCGAAGTTTGCTATAAAAGAAATATTTATATCTTCATATATCATTGTATAGTTTAGCATAATACATAACTCAGGGTAAGTGGGTTCACTTCAGCTATTCTGTAGAAGAATGTTTTTGAAGGTCTATGAACAATACTTCTATAAACTTATGGACTTTATAATAACCATTATTTTAGTTTTTAATCCCATTTCTCAATCACATTTATTAGTTTCTTCAAAATTAAGCCCGAGAGTCGTCGGAGAACTTAACACTCTTTATTAAAGTCCCATAGTTGACCATGCACGTCTGCATGAATGACACACAGAGGCCATACAAATGTGACAAGCGCGAAACAGGGCTGTTGAAATAAAAAGTATTGTTCATAGAAATCCAATCACACATTTTGAAATAAACATCAAATATCTATAACATAGGCTTATTGTGCTCCAATGATATCTAATGAACCAATGACACATGCTACCCGCTTCCCTATTAAGAGTCAGATCCATTAACCGCCAGACTCCACTTACTTTCTGAAGAACAAAATATTAAGTAAAACCAGCTTCCGTCCACGGCCTCTCCCGTGTGGTACTTATTGGGATAAAAAGTAACCTATATGTTAATCCAGACCATATTCTATCTCTTCTGTGACAAATTTCATCCAGACATCCATATATTCCTACAAATTTTCACGTTTATAATACAAATTAGTAGGAAGAAGGATTTGTTACTGCCCACGTAATGGCATTGACGTAAATGAAAGCTATTCAAGGGATTACTGAGATGCGCTGTATATTATGGGCAAAAAGCTACATGTGTTAAAAAAAATATTTAAATCCGTACATTAGTTTTACCAGAAAAAATTAGAAAAAACTATACTACTTCACTATTTTTTGCATTTACTATAAACTAGTCGATAGTCCTTACAATATTAAAAATGCGAAAGTAGCTCTGTCGGTTTGTTATTACGCTTTCACGTCTAAATTACAGAACCGATTGACATTTGGTATGGAGGAAGTATGAGACCCGGGGAAGGACATAGGATAGTTTTTATCCGACTGCGCCAAAAAGGGTAAACTAGTATGTTATAAGTTGGTATGAGACGGTTAACAAAGATTATATCAGACCAATAACTAAAAACATTATACTCGTGGTTTTCCGCAGCCATTTTATTTTTATATGGTGTTCATGATAAAACCTTTTTTAATTATAAAATTAATTTTAAATAAAACTTTTATACGTTGTTTACGGTCCATTATGTTATACTTATTTGGAGTAAAAGACTTATGTATGAAATGTTCTATTAAAAAACCTTTCTATTAAAGTAAATTATATTTTTTATAGCGTTAGGAATTTAGAAAATCTAGCAAGTATACATACTTAAATAACATACTAACATTATAATTCTACAGATTTTGCACATCACAAAATAAATAAAGTCTGGCGGCTCTTGGATCACTAATCACTTTGCCTAGCAGAAAGATATTAAAGACGAAAAAAATACTAAACTTACTTAGCAGGGAGCTTGTACAAATATCCTTTGCCCTCAGTAGACCAAACTAGCACCCGATCGGGGGCTAAGAAGTCCCCAGACATCCACCTCTCGCCTGTCGGAGCTTGGATGGAACACAGCACAGAAAAATCACCTGGAACAACGAAGTTACCAATTTTGCCAATTGATTACAAAAGTTGCCGAAACCTCTTAGGTTTTGTTATACCTGCTGTAAAATCGTTAACAGGTATTGGTAAGTAGTTTGAATTTTTGTAGTGGACTTACCAATTTTACCGACTATTTACGAATGTAGCCGAAATACGTTTTTTCGGCAACTTTCGTTCCTAGTAGGGTCGGGTTTATTATTATGGCCGTAAAATCAATTACAAGTATTTTTAGGGTTCCGTACCTCAAAAGGAAAAAACGGAACCCATAAAGGATCACTTTGTTGTCCGTCTGTCCGTCCGTCTGTCAAGACCCTTTTTCTCAGGAACGCGTGGAGGTATGAAGCTGAAATTTATATCAATTACTCAGGTCTACTGTCCCTTGAAGCTGTGAAAAAATCAAACTTCTAAGCCAACGCAATCAAAAGATACAGCCGTTTATGCCGCAAATTTTCGACACTCGCAAGGGAATCAAAACCTAAAGGGTACTTCCAGTCGACCTAGAATCTTGAAATTTGGCATGAAGCAACGTTTTATAGCACACATAAAGGAAAAATTCCGAAAACCTTAAATTTTTAGTTACATTACAAAATATATATTTTTTAATAAATATAAACATCTTTCCCCATTGTAATGTTATGAATTTCATTTTGCAATAAAAATACCATAGTTATGACTCGATTGTCGTAATGAACGAACTTTGTAAACCTTGCAGGTTTGTACGGAACCCTCGGTGCGCGAGTCCGACTCGCACTTGACCGGTTTTTTATATTCCAATTTCGCCGACTTATAACCAGAGTTGCCGAAACAGGTGAATTCCACTGTTAAATCGATTACAGGCATTGGCCGGTAGTTTCAATCTAACATATATTTTACCAAATCTTCACAGAGTTTGTGGAGCACTGCCATAGGAGTAAGCTTTGTTTGAAATGAATGTCATCAAAGACTGCAAACTTTCATTTCATACGGTTTCATGGGTTCGATTCCCACCCGAGACAAACATTCGTTTAAATATGTCTTTTTGTCTTGTGTCTGGGTGTAATTATCTATATTTAAGTATATATTTACAAAAGAAAAGTATTATATGTAGTATATTACCAGTTATCTGGTTTCCATAGTACAAGCTCTGCTTAATTTGGGATCAGATGACCGTGTGCGTTAATGTCATACCATATTATTATTGTTATTTATTATTATACTGCTATTTTGCTATTAAACATTGTGGCGGGACCTAACGACCCTCAAGAACAACAGTCATTACGTAACAGCAAATGTGAATCATACAAGCAAAGTTTCATCAACAAGTATCATATACTATAGTTCTCAATCAAAACAGTTGGGGAAATGGGGACCGCGGTTGTCGGTCATCACACCTCGCTGAAAGATCTTCCCTTTTCACTGGAGGGTCACTACGACCTGGACCTCTATCCCCAACAGCGTCCATCTATACTCAAAATAAATTATGTTAGGATTTATAAATTTTGCTCACCTGCGTCATATATCTGGCAATATTTAGCACATACAATCAACACTGTCCGCTGGTTATACGCACAACAGTTGAGAGACAAAGCATTCAAGCAACGAATCTGTTTCGACTCGTTCTCGTAGATAGGCTCCGATTGCTTGTTCTCATGACCCAGGAGAGACCACACCTGAAAATTGATAAGTTAACATGCCTGTTAAACCTAGCATCCTATTATGGTCTGATACATGTGTAATTTAGTTAAATTTACATGGTAAAACTTTATGACAACACGCGTGGTGTGGGGTACACACGTGGTCATAAAAGTAAAAATGAGCAAAACGAGACGAAATTCAACTAACCAGAAAAGGATAGCTAATTTGACACCAAAACAATACTGTTTTATAATCACAAGCCAACAAGCTATGATAATACTGACAGATTTTATTTATGAATAATATTATAATTGTATAAGTATTGAGTGGTGCCAGAAAGAAAGAAAAATAAACAAATAAAAACTGGTAATTTGCTTACCTTGACAGTGCCAGTAATTGAAATCGCAAGGACTACATCATCTTTCCGTGATGAGGGACGAAGCACCTGCAGTACAAAATTGTATAACATCTTTATAAATAATATAATGCGTGCATTGAAATTAAATAAATATATTCTTAATTCTTTGGGGAGGGCCTTAAGTCCAATTTATTTTCCTATCGTGTAGTGAATGATGTGGGCACTACTGAGAAACACAAATAAAAACTCAGTAGGCATTTATCTCTTTTAAAATTATATTCTTATATTTATTACATTTTATTTTGTGTGTTGCATTAGAGAAATCTAATTCCAAGGCTTTTTATCATTTACATAGTCTGAAATTTTATAATAAACCTTCTTACATAAAATGGATATTATTATTATTATAAGGTTATTAATGGTAATATTTATAATATGATTAGGAAGTTGTTGTAGAAACATATAGGTACATTGCCCCATAAAAGAGTTACTGATTTTGTGGAGACGTATATGATGTTCTACAAGATCGTTCTTATTTCTAGTATTAAAACTATGCGTGGCGCCTAATTTTAAAAATAAATTTGTATAAATATATTGAGAAATAACAGTCAAAACGAATTTATCTTTTATGTATCATTCATCTCTCATTACTATCTTTTGCTAAAGTAACTCTTTTGGTGCTTTATCTTGTTTCTATGCGTCAACAAAATAAATGTAACTAGCGATAAGTAAGGTCGTTTCAAAATTTAATTTCACATAGGGTTACTTGAACTTACATGCAACGCAGATATCCAATCAGGATTCATTTTAGAGCTCAAAGAGAACAGTATTTCCAGTGAAAATGGGTCCATGATCAATATTTCAGCATAGTAACCGTTGCAGAATAGACGTAGGTCTTCACTGTTGCACATGTGATACGCCTGCAAATAAAAACCAAAAATATCATTAATTTACTAACATTATAGTCATTGGCCTGCTTTAGTCCACTCGGATATAGAGCTATACTAAAGCTACTGATATCTCTCACTCTATCGCTAATCGGCAGAAATTGTAGCATTGGCAAACCGACAATGCCGACAAAACTGGCTACCGACCCCGGTAGTCGAACGGTGTAAGCCGTCCGATTGGGCTATACTGTGCCCGTGAGGTCGCGGGTTCGATTCCCGCCCCGGACAATATTTGTGTAACAAAAAAAATTGTTTAGGTGTCTGGTTGGTTAAGGGACTACCCTCCGTGCTTTGGAGAGCACGTTAGGCCGTCGGTCCCGGTTGGCATTTAACACATCTATGACAATCGTTACATGTAGTCAGAAGCCAATATAATCTGACACCTGGTCTAACCATCTCGGCTACTGGTTCCCTACGGGTTTCGAGGTCTGATGGCAGTCGCTCGTATAATTCTGGTAGCTAGCCGCATCAGGTTAGACTGGGAGCCGACCCCAATAGAAATGGGAAAAGGCAAGGGGAATGATGATGATTACTCAGATATTTGCCAGATAGTCAAATCTCTTAACACTTCGGCAAAATTAATAGAAATTAGGCAAAATTGGTAACATGCCTACAAAATTGTAAGTACTCAAACTGGCAGGAAGCCAACAAAATTGGTAGCATTGTGGCTTAATAGAAATGACGACAGGGAATAAAAAATCGTATTTTAATTAGTGGGTCAGTAGAATTATAAAAAGTGTTAAACACTACCCCCGTATTCAAAAACGTATTTTAAGCTCAATATGGCCAAAATAGGTCTATAATTCGTTTGTCTTTGATTTTTTCTACTAGTAAGAAAGAGACAAAGTCCATTTTAACTAGTTTCATAAGATTTTTATGAATAAGGCCATTTTTTTTTGCCTAATCATTGAAATGAATCAATTTCTAAATATATAAAAGAAGAGACTGACTGACTGACTGACATATCAACGCAGAGCCCAAACCGCTGGATCTGGAGACCCTAAATTTGGCACATAGGTTCCTTATGGGGTCTAGGGAAAGTACTACTACTACTCTACTAAGAAAGGATTTTTCAAAACTCACCCTTTAAGGAGGTGAAACGGGTTTCCAAAGTTTGTATGGAGAAACAAGATTATTGAGATCAATTTCGAGGGCGAAGCCGCAGGCGGAAGCTAGTTAAGATATAAAGCATTAACGTTGTGGAGTGAGAGTGCGCTACGTCACTCTGTATAAAACTTACCTAGGTGTGTGGTCATTCGAGCTTACGCTTAGACTTATCTGACCTTTCGGTCACACAAAAAACAAGGACAAATACGTGTCCAATATTTTTATTTATTTATTTATTTATTTAATTTATCTATCTGACGAACACAACAAAAAATAATCGTCATCATCCCTATTAGAAACATTTCGACAATATGGTAACACTGCGGCAAATTGGTAAAGTAAATAAAATCAATGAATTTATTATATTTATTTATTATTTTTTTGACGTGATAACGTCTTTAAAATCGTTTTAGTCGGGTGACATGTTCAGAAACTTGTGTCACACCAAAACCTCACGAGCGCGATCGCAGGTATAACGAGAGAGAGAGACGGACCGATCTCCCGTCTCATCTCGAGCGCTGCCAGTCATTCCGTGAAACTTGTCACGCGGAATCCTCACGAGCGGAGGCTGGCATAGCGTTCGAGTGAGTGGACCGATCTTCCGTCTCTCTCACTCTAGCGGCATACTTCATTAATTCCTTACTTCCCAAAAACTTATATCACCAATAAGACGTTATCACGTAAACATCTCGATCGTAAACCTACTTTACAAACAACCAATTTTTTTATTTTTTTATTTATTAATTATCGTAGTAAACAATGACGGTAACTTAGGTTAGGGTGAGAGCCTGGAGATCTGTCACACAGGTCCTGCACCAAGTATAGACTCCAGCTCACACAAAGGTATATACATGAACCTGACTAAACTTTGTCCTATTACCAAACTGTACATTTTCTGAGAGAAATATATATATATTTTTATTCTTGAATACCTAGCGCTTGACTACAACTTACCTGATGTTAAGCAATGATGTAGTCTGCGATGGGACGCGCCAGTCCAATATACCGATTCACTCGTGATTACGAATGACTTTCGGTGAGAAGGTGGCAGTGAAATGAGGCTCCTTAAGGTTGAAATATAAAGGAGCTACAATTTCAACCCACCCTCTTAAATGGTGTCACCAGACATCGCACCAGAACACGGCAAGGTCGCTTGGCGATGCGGCTTTGTCTGATGGGTGGTCACTAACCACCAGTTAATTACCAGTAAACATAATTACCAGTTAATCGTCGCCTGATTTGCACCACCCGGGGACCTCGTGTGGGGATTCAGATAAAAGGTGCACTCCGACGGACGAAGGTGACTCAGTAACTAACCTGTATATTGGTGTGTATTTGTGACAGTTTGACACTCTCCCTGCACTTGCCGTCCACTAGATCCCAGGTGCACATCTCACCTGCTTCCGATGAGCTCACTATGAAGTTGTTGTCCTGGAAAATTATTATTTTTACATTAGTATGCAACAGTGGCGCAGCGGTATTAGCCTAGCTTTTGAAATATCACGGGTGCGATTCCTGGGCGTGTCCACACATCTGTGTGTGAGTTGTTTCATCATTGCTGCTCAATATCGGTGAGGAAACCGGGATGTCTTAGAACTATTCATTCGAGGTAATGTGATATCTACCAACCCGCACTTGGTTAGCGTGTGTGGATTAAAGCCTATATTCTCTCAATTCGTAAGATAACTGATACATATCATAGGAGAGTATTCAAAACTAGTCCGCCGCTTTGGGTATTCCGTACGTTGTATTTAGAAGGGCATCATGTTGTTATAAGACTGTACAAAAATATGGAAGCCTTAAACATATTACCATTACCATTTACCTGTATAATAGATGCTCTGGATAAACATGTAACTGGTGCTGTGTGTCCAACTAACAAACAACGTGGAGTCATCTTTAATGTTTCCGCATCAACTTGCCAGATACATATTTGTCCATCGTAACATCCAGTGACAAGGGTCTTCTGGTCCCGGGACAAGTAGATAGAGGAGATGCAATGTGTTGGCGCATGCTTGCCCCATAGTACTACCGGTACTATGAGGTTTGTGCCTGGCATTTTGAGCTGGAATATTATATATATTTATAAAAAAATTGTAAGTCATTAATTGCAAGATATAGAGAGCTTGTGAAGGCTGGTGGCACAGATTACGCTACAGAATCACGTAACTCATATAAGACCAAGTTAAAAAATTAATAATTAGAATTATCTATGACTAGATGTCCGTCGCGACTACGTCTTCGTGAACTCCATATCATGCCCAGTAGTGCGATAAAATGTAGCCTAAAGCCTTCCTCAATAAATGGGTTATGTGCAAGAATTTTTCAAATCAGACCAATAGTTTCTGAGAGTAGAAGGTTCAAACAAACAAACTCTTAATATTATTAGTATAGATATGCATATATCTACTAAAAATATGTAATTATGTAGTATATCAGTTTCGTAGAACCCATTATTATATCCCAAGTAAATATAATTGCTTCATTTGAGACTAGATGGTGCTGTGTGTTTGTGAAAATCTTATATCTTTAAATGAGCAATTGGAATCTCTGATTCGGCTCCAACGATTTTCATAAAATTTAGTATATAGGGGGTTTTGGGAGCGATAAATCGATCTAGCTAGGAATCATTTTTAGAAAATGTCATTTAAAAAAAAAATACTGAGCAAAGCTCGGTCATCCAGATATTATTATTTTTATACAAGATGCCTATTGGCGTGGTTATGGTACTAGCTTTTTTTGGAGGTTGTTGGTTTGACTTTAACGCAGGAAAGACATTTTTGTGCAAGTATCATAAGAATTGGGTGATAATTGATTAATTTTATGCACTAATGGTTACTTGAAACTAAACAATCAGATGTTTAATCTTAATAAGCATTTTGTGTTTTATTTGTTTCTTTTTTACTATATTATTAATATTGCAATCTATCTTGAATGATATTCAGCAATAGTTCAATGTTTACAGCAGATGTGTGCGATGCTTGTTCATTTACAAGCTCGCTTGAATTATTTCAACTACCTTTTAACGGATTTTATCTTGGTTTATTTTTAGATTTTAGATCCTGACGTTTCAAAGTTTTTTCAGACGTCATGTTCACGGGTGGACTGAGGTATTTGACATCCAAAAATATTAATGACAATTATTACTGACTACCTAAGAACATTATTATTTAAGTTGCGTTCCGATTTAAGCAAACTGAGCTCACAGTGTCAGCTTTGCACACTTAGTGAGTAAGTTTTGAAACCTCATGTGGAACCTGTGTCAAATTTGGAGTTTCTAGAGTTAGCGATTTGGGCTGTGCATTGATACATCAGTCAATGATGGGAAAGTGTGAGCCAAAGTTACATGCAAGGGGTTCTTTATTGCCATAGTGGTGACATAAATACAAATTCAGTGGACATGGCAAACCTCAATTTATCCGCCTATTACAGTTAATAAGAGAGCTACACAACGAACAGCAAAAACTAAGTAAGTAAGTAATTCTTTATTGCTTTTGATTGAGTACATAAAGATGGTAAAGTACATTAAATAAAGTATAGTAACATCAATCAGCCCGTTTGGGGCATACAATATTTAACATTTCTTAAATGTTTAAAATTATTTGTGACTCAAGAAATCCTTAATATTGTGGAAACATTTATCTACGAGCCATTTTTTTAACCTGGCTCTGATTAAATTTATTTATTTATTTATTTACATTTTGGAACATTAAACAATTATACGTTAAGGTAAGATACAAAGGCATATACACAAGAATTACGTAAACGTATAACCCACACCAATGTCCGCAGAATAATATTATTAGTAGGTATATTTAATATTAATCTCATGCGCGTAAAAAGAAATGAACCGGCCACGACAATGAAAACAAATAAATAAATTGGTGGGTAACTCCCTTATGCTTTGGGGTATTTTGTTAATTTTGTTATATACGTTTACACACAAAATCAAACTGTTTTTTCAATATAGTTTGGATTTACACTTAGGTATAATAATCTATGTTGGATCCCTTTGACTGTATAAACTGTTGTCGCATTATAAGTAGTTTGCTTAACACTTTTGTGTATAGTACCATAATAGCTACGACAGAAAATCAATAAAAACCACCAAAACAGCCTTATTTCAAAGGTATTTTGGAATCTTTACAATGGATAAACGAACATTTTACTGAAACCTAACGTTAGATAACAACGTAAACATTACCTAAATACGCTGTGAAGATGTTTTGTTAACATAACAATAAGATAAGGTCTTCTATCTTCATCAGTGAACACTTCAAGGACGTAATAATTTAAGTATTTCATACCTGTGGAAGCTTGCAAGGTCAGGAAGAAGGGTTCCAACTGCTGCTATACTGTCAAAAGTCCATGAAAACCACAAAATCTTGCACTTTAAAGGTAAATATTCAATAAAAACTAATTAAAAACTGCTAGGGCGAAGAAAATCAGTCGCCCAGGCTGTCAAAATTTTGACAATGAGACCACCTGACCTGACATAAATTTTATTGTTATCCTGTTGTCAACCTGACAGCTCTCTAGTGTTGCTAGCCATGTAAGACAAAATTCTTCTAAGAATACGATAATTTATTCTTGATTTAGTTACAACCTTTTTAATCTGATATAACAAGCTGTTTTATATAAGCTGGTTATATTGGTTTTAAAACTCGAACTATAACGTCAAGGTGACAATACAATTAGACAACGATAGTAGTTATTGCCAATGTGATTGCCAACGAATTACAAGAGGCAAAAATTTTAATTATTGCAATAATTTGAATGTTCAACTACTAAAATGGATAGAAATAAAAACCAAGTAAAATCTAAAAATGAAAAAGAGCTCGCGGATCTTTCTTATAAAATTGATGAGACCGATGAAATGAAGCTTAAGATGCTTGCAGCTTTAGACAAACCATCATCAGACGATGTGCTCTATCCTCCCGAACTGAATGCTCATTTGATTGAACAGTTAAAGGTAGGTGCCGGTTTTATACATTTATTAAAATCTATTTGCAGTAACATTAAATAAACATGAAAGTATCGAATATAATCACTCTTGTTCTAAAATAAGTAAAGCATTCTATTGAGTGTACATGTTAATATGTACTTAAATGGAGATATTCTTGTATTTTCAGATAATGACTTCAGAGAATAATGAACTCCGCAAATGCGTATTTACCAAAGACCAAGATATAAAGCAGATGAGCAAAACTATTACAGACCTTAACCAGCGAATCCGAGATATAATATCAGGTACAGGACCAGCTATATCTTCAAAATCTGCCGGAGTTATTAGCGCCAAAATAACAGACCTTTGTAAGCAAAACCGCTGCTTAGTTGCCGAAATTGAAGGTTACAAAACCAAAAACGCCGTATTAGAAAGGAAAATCATGCAATTAGAAACAATAGCTAAAGAACATGAAAATCTTGATATTTGCTTATGCAAAGAAGAGCCAATAGATGCTAGTCCAGATGAATTAAAAGAATTAAATAATAAACTGGCTGCTGTGAACAAAAAGTTGTATGATAGCAAAAACAGAAATTTGGAATTGAAAAATGATATCTTGACGGCAACAAAAATACTTCAACAAGAACTGGGAGATAAGTTCACAAGTATTAAAGAACTCCAAAATGATGTGGCTGGTTGGAAGGGAAGAGCGCAGCAAATTGTTTTGTTACAAGCAAAGATTAGTGATCTAGAAGAAAAATTGAACAATAAACCTAAAACGGACCAAATGGATCCTAAAAGGAAAGATCAAAGTCAAGTAAGAAATGTAAAAATTTCTTGCCATTGTCATACTAATAACTGGATTTGACTTAAGCATCGTGGTTTTAACATCCCGCGTTCGTTCATCTGAAACGCCTGTTGAGACAGTAAAAACAGTCTAAAAACATTAAGTTGATTGTTGATCTGTCTTAAATGAGCAAAAACTAGTTTTCTCTTAAGACTTATTGAAATCTACTAAACAAGCCCCAGAAACTATGAATTTGGGAATTATAATAAGAAAATTGACCGTGTTTTATTTAAGCCGACCGTTTCTTACAGTAATATGGCTTTTTACAGATAATTCGTGACATTGAAATGAAAAAGAAAAAAGAAATAGAAAAAGCAATGAAAGAAATGGAAAGTCTCAAAGAAGAAAATCATGAGTTAAAGCGGAAATTAGACGGTGCAAGGTGCAGGATTAGAAATTTGGAATGTGATGCAACAACGATTAGACAAAAAATGCAAACGTTTGTCGAAAAAAGCAACCATGACGATATGTTAATTAATGAACAGAGGGTTCGTTCTACTTTTTCACTTAAAAAGCATTTGCATTCAAAATAGTTTTATAAAACTATTTTGAATTTGTGCCTACACTCCTAATGCTTTTTACTATAAATAGTAAAAAGCATTAGGAATGTAGGTACAAATTTGTAAAACAGGTTAATAGGTTTAATACATATTACTGCCTATTATGATCAATCTATTTTGTTTATAATATAGTTATTATTTTATTTACCTTTGCCAATATCTGTTTCAGAACCAAATAAAATCATCAGAGACATATTACCAAGAAATGCTTAAAGAAAATACTGTAAAAATGAACAAAATGAATACTGAAATAGAAGAATACAAGAAACTCTTAAAAAATTCTGATGTTAAAATAGATGCTTTAAGAAAACAATCAAATGAAAAAGCAACTAAGATCGAAGAGTTGAGAGCCCAATTATTACGATACGAAGAGTGCTCTTTACAAAGTATATTTTTCACTCCAATGAAAACTGCTACAGACAATGAAATCAAACAGCTTTCAGATTTAGTAGTGACTCTAAATACAAGGTTAGACAATGAAAGACACAAATGGGAGGAGTTGGAATCCATGAACCGAAAGGTAAAAGAAAGAAAAAAGCGTTTAGAAAGAAAAGTTTCTGCACTTGAAGAGGAGATAAAATCGTTAAAAGAAGCGGCCCGACGGCCTTCAAGAATGTCGAAGACTTCATCTATAGCAAAAGATGCGTTTGAGAGTGGGTCTGCTAGTAAGAAACCTTCATCCTCATTTGCAATTACTGAGAAACATAGTGAAAGTATGTCTACTGAGTCTCAGCAAACGGAAAACATAGAACAACTGGATAAGGATGATTTGAGATACAAATTGGAATTAAATGAAGAGAAGTTAAAAATAATGGAAGATAAACTGAAAATGATTGAAGAAGAAAAGCAGTATGACTACAATCATTTGACAGAAATGATTCAAACCTCTAAGCAATTGTTCAATGAGGCGTTGGCAGTTTTGCAAAAAGAGAAGTGTATTTGTCCGTGATCAATTTCTGTAATGTTTTATTTTATTTTAATTAATAAAGCACTTTTTTATTTTAGCTATTGGTTATTTGCACTATAACGGTCTTATTCATAAAAATCTTATATACTTCAGTTAAAATGACTAGGGCAAACTGATTATGAACCACTTATAAACCTATTTTAGCTATTATAAGCTTATTACAACACGTTTATGAGGGGATTAGTGTAACGCAGTAGTACCACACAGCAGCCAACCGCCTTTGGAATGTTGATGATCTGTGAGTAGTACTTATCCGTTTTTAGAAATCACAAAAAAAATTTGGAAGAAATTCCTTTCGAAAATTCGAACAAGATATTCTATCGATATAAAGATGAGATAATATTGGTATATTATTGGAAGAAGAAAAAATATTTATTCTCATACTGTAGTAGTTATAGTTTGCTTATATGGCAATCTTTTTATTACATTTTTGACGTTGGTCAGGCCAACGTCCGCCATTTGTCATTTTTTGGCATGCGCTTGCGCGTTCGGAGCTATCGAAATTTGTGCCGTGTTTTCTAAACTAAACTAAGTTCAAAACTTTGTTTGTGTTTCGTGAAAAACTCTTCTGTGAGTTGCCAGTGTGTATATTTTATTGTGATTTTGTGTAATATACAATCAACATGAATAAAACTTGCGCAAGGTGTGAGAAAACAGTTTATCCTACAGAGGAGTTAAAATGTTTGGACAAGGTAATTTTATTTTAATTAGCATTTCTTGTACTAAATCTTTTTAACCGTCAACTACGTGAGCTATTCAAAACTTATTCAGTAGTCAATTGACTAATTACTCAATAAATAAAAACAACAAGTTCTAATTTCAAAACTTGTAACATTTCTACTGTCGTGAGCCGGGCTCATGAATTCATACAGCCGGACGCGTGACTCATTAAATAACTATATAAATTGTGTCTGATATCATAGCGGTCTCTTAATACCTTGTTTGTACTTGCACCGACCTTTTTACCTAATTAGACGCATCACACGACCTTGTATAGCATTATGCAGTTATGAAAGTACAGTCAAGTGCAATAGTTCAGTAACTTTAATTTCTTTCTAAACACTATTTTGTTAGAAATGGCCATTAAAAATTAGCCTAGATTACCAATTTATAAATGAAAAGTAATTTTAAATGACAATCAATTCTATTATTATTTAATAATAGTATTTTAATCACTAAGATTTACTGTATAATAGACTACTAAAACTGATTGATACATGTCTTTAAAACGCTTAATAAGTAGCTGAGCATTGAAGTAATAGGATTTTTTAAATTGTAATGTGACAGTAAAAAATGCTACTGTGGATTAGTTTTGTTTAAAATCATAATAATAGCAAGGAATTTGTTACTAAGAGCATTAAATACTCTTTCTGTAAAATATAGATAAATTATGGATAAGTTATTATCTAAGGCTATTTTCACTAGTTTTTGACCCTCTTCCCCATGTTTAATATTTACTATGTAAGAATCTAAAGAAAACAATGAATACCTACACATTTGGCAGGGAGTTCCCGAGAGGCGCAGTGTGGGTGGCCATGGAAATAGGAATTATTTACCTATACACACTAGTGAACCTCGACTTTTGCCTGCGCTATTTCAAAGTAATTTTAACTTTTTCTGCCTTTTTGCCTTTAACTTTTTTTGCCTGCGCTATTTCAAAGTAATTTTAACTGATCACAATTTTGTGATCTTACTTAAGAACTAATGAAACTCTCCCATCCCCTAGTAAAAAAAAGACATGGTCGACCCCCTCCCCCTCTAAATCATCTTCATCTTACATAATAAATTATTGGCCCCTAACCTGTCACATTACTTGAATGTGGACTTGGAATACCTTAGTAATTACCATTGTCTGGTTAACTAGGGAACTGGCTCAGAATTTTTTTTCTTCCATTCTACAATATAATTGCATAGTGTCTACATCTTTCTGTTACTGACTGTACTTAATTGTATTCAAATGATTATTTCAGTTCTCAGGCATCAGAATTATCTTTATCAATTAAAATGGACAAGATAATAGATAATAACTAATTAGTTTTTAGTAGAAAAACAATTTTTACGATTAAGATTCAAATTGTGATCAGATAGTGAAAAATTTATTACTTTTTTTTACACCCATTAAAAACCATAATTTTTTATATTGTGTGGTTTTATGAATCAACATTTGTCTATTTTAAACATCCCAAATATAAACAGTAATCATTTTAAATATGGTGTATCTTAACTTTAAACCACCATAGAAAACAGTTTTTTGACCGAATGGCATTTACCTGAGTATTATTATCCCCGGGCCCCACAAATTCATACAAATTCACACAGCTGCCCCTAAATTCAGGTAGACCCAATGCTGCAAGCAACAAAAGCCCGTAATTATTTCCTAGATATTTTTAATAACACTAAATAGCTCCAACTGATACAAGTTAACAAATTTCCTGCAATTTTCTTGTCTAATTGCTACAGTTATCTTGAGATATTACACAATGTGTAGATTACAATATAATTACATAGTATGATAAGATAACACCTGAATGTCACTTGGAAATGCTAATTTCGTCTTTCATATGACCAGAGGCTTACAAAACAGTTAACATAATGCTACTATTATTGGAAAACAAGCTCTTAGGATTCGCTTGCATTGTATTAAGATAGAAGAGCGTGTCATTCATCATTCCCCTTGCCTTTTTCCCATTTCTATTGGGGTCGGCTCCCAGTCTAACCTGATGTGGCTAGCTACCAGAATTATACGAGCGGCTGCCATCAGACTTCGAAACCCGTAGGGAACCAGTAGCCAAGATGGTTAGACCAGTTGTCAGATTATATTGGCTTCTGACTACATGTAATGATTATAGATGTGTTAATGACAACCGGGACCGACTGCTTAACATGCTCTCAGAGGCACGGAAGGTAGTCTGTCAAGCAACCAGACACTGAAACAAATTTTTGTTGTTACACAAATATTATCCGGGGCGGAAATTGAACCCGGAACCTCCCGGGGACAGTATAGCCTAATTGGACAGCTTACATCGCTGGACTACCAAGATCGTCAAGATAGAAGAGCCTGTGTGTTTTAATATAACATAGCGTCGCGCCTGTATTTCTAGAAAGTGGTGACAGCCTTGGTTGCCTATGAGATAACATGTTCGCTACTAGCCTCTGGGGTCGTGGGTTCGAATCTTACGCCGGACCAAAGACTTCTAATTTTTCAGCAACAGTCTCGAGTCAGGATTGTTGGTGTGATACCTTGTACATCGGAGAGTACGTAAAGCTGTCAGTCCTGCGCCTGCTAATTCGCGAATTGTGCGGTCAATTCGTCCCACTGGGCTATGAGTGAAAGGATACAGTGCATTTGTTTGTTCACACACTTATGCACGAAAATATATCCTGCGTACCTATCTAGTCAGCTTAGATTGGATCAAGATCTGAGCAGTAGTTTTTGAGGTATGTCGAAAGAAGCCTACGTTTCCGACGTGACCAGCATTCTGGGGTTGCGGTTATGTCGGGATTTTAGTTCGGGTAATCCTTTGGAGTCTCACATACCCACCGCTCTGCGCCCATACAGAAAAGGTACTTACGTTTGAAGACGGCTGCGGCTGTGTTTTTGTAGCAAAAAGAATTATTCAGGATCAAACAACCTTCCTAAGTATTTGTGGGAATTGTATTTAAAATAAACTTGTTTCACAAATGACATAAGATCAAAATGTGATGTGATACATCTAGATCAAGAGGTTACATAATACAAATAATTTTACTAATTTACATACAAACTATTCAAGTTTCTAATATTTTACCATTTCTGGTTTTGCCTACACAAATATTTGAGACCACGTAATCGATTTTTTTTATAGTTAAGCTACCTGTCCCGACTTCGCAAGGGTGCATAAGAGTTGAATAGTCTTCTTCCCTACATCTGCAAATTTCGGTGCTTTCTAAGTTACCCACGACCGATTTTTATGATCGATTTTGTGGCCGACTCAGCGTCGCCTTGAGTTTCTAAAATCGGTGTAAAAATCGGCCGTGTGCGGGCAGCGTTAGGCCGCCTGCACATCACGGACAAAATACCTAGTAACCTATAACTGTGACTAATGGTTTTTAACCGCCGACAAAAAAGAGGAATATTACTATAACTTTGACGCCTGTAACTCTGCAATTAATGCGGTTTTTGTAAAAAAGCTGAAGTTAATAGAGAAGGGTCTTATGTTGTTACCCAAAAAAAAGTGAGTGGGTAATAAAATTTTTATTTTCTTATTCTGTAATCGTGTGAAATAAAGTTTACACGCTTATATCCCTCCCGGGGTAGAATAAGTATGTATGTAAGTAAGTATGTGATGATGAGAAATCTAGCTTTGTCTACTACCTAAGTACCTAGTATTTATCTGTATCTATCTGTGGGTTGTTGCGACGTCATAACTTGCAAACTGATGATTGTAATACATAGTTTGTTTTACCAAAACAGACTTGGTTGAGTTTTCTTAGCATGGAAAGTCTACAGTGTGTTAAAAATTTATAATATTTTAAATTTTGACAAACCCTGTAATAAATTTACCTGTGCGAAGCCGGGGCGGGCCGCTGGTTTTAAACATATTTTCATGTACTTGGTACAATTATTTTGACATTTTAGCTTTAGTTATGTTTAAAGGAAGGTAAAGTTTTGACTGACTGAAAAGGGTAATTTTAGCGTATTTACCTGTATGGTGTCATTTAACTGAAATTACTAGTAGGTATCGTTAAATTATTAGGTAGAGCAGCGGTGTTGCGACGGTACGGCCCTCGCCTTAGAAATACATGGTCGCGGGTACGATTCCCAGTCGTGCCCACACATCTTTTTGAGAATTATTACATCGCCGCTGCTCAATATCGGCGAAGGAAAACATCGTGAAGAAACCGGCGTGTCTAAGAACTAATCGTTCGAGGACATGTGACATCCACCAACCTGCACTTGGTCAACGTGTGTGGATTAAAGCCTAAACTCTCTCACCTCGTAAGATGACGTAGTCCACTTAGAGCACCCATCTGAAGAGCACCAGCGCGAAGCGCACCTAGCCTTGTCCACGAAGAGCACTTACGAGACTTACGACTTAGCAGCCTAGTGCTGCAATGTGTTTGTTTTAAATAAAGATATTGAATTATAGATATCGATAAAAATTACTAGAACCGGGTGCTCTAAGTGGACTACGTCCGTAAGATAGTTGGGAGAAGACCCGTGCCCAGCAGTGAAACACTAAGAAGGGTTGAAGTACAAGTTTGACTAGTAGATAGGTAGGTATTTCATCTTTACTCACAGTTACTCATATTTTACTCATTTAATAATAATGACATCAGCGTCGTACGTTACACCATTTTCCTCATTTAATGCGTAGGATACCTATTATGGAGGGAACTCGTGGCTATTTCATTCATTAATTAGATAATTATAGTATTATGACTAAAGGAGCATCCATTAATTACGTGAGGTGTCCTAGGGGGAAGGCGATTCAGCTAAGTCTTTCCAAACCTCACTTAGGGAGGAGGAAGGGTCTTGGCAAATATCACGTAATTAGTTTAGTCGTAGAAAACGGTATATTGCATGAAAAATTATTCTAGAATAAAATGTTGCCAAATCTGAGAATAGTATTTGTCGTATTCGTCCGAACTTCGCAGAGCAGCGAAGTAGCGCTCGATTGTTTAGCTGTATCGACACCAGCGTGACCAGATGTAGATTGACCGTTTACAGTCTAAATAGAAGTTTTGAAGAATCTCGCGTGAGATTAGGGGAGGGGAGAGAGGGAGTTGAGGAAAATCTTACGATATCTCACCAAGGGGGGTCGAAAAATTCTCAAAAATGCCTCACGTAATTAATGGGCGCCCCCTAATCCCTTTTCAAATCTAAAACAAAAAGATAAGCAGTAATGTACGTATAATTTAAAAATCTAACATATAGTCTGCAATGCACTTAAAACTGCTTATTTGTTTCTAATGTCCTTTTAAAACCCTTCATTTTGATACCCAACTCGATATATTGAGTATATTCTATATTCTAAAAAAATATATCAACGACTTCCGAAAAGTTGTGAAGTGAAAGGTCCGCCATTTTGCTTTTGCTTTGTTTTTAAACTAGGTAAAGAACACTTGGGTTATTGAGACAAATCAAGTGATACCTTACTTGTCGAAATCCATTTCGTTATTCAGCTGTTTGGAAGATAATTATTTATGTGGCAATGAAGAAATTTATAAACAAACAATTAAAAGATACCTACTCCGCGAAAATAACATAAAATAACACTTTATGACAGTCGTATAAAAAGTTAACATCATATTTAAATTGGACCATTTTTGAAAACATCTCTTTGAAACAAAAAAGATTTTTTAAATTATAGACAAGGAAGTAATAAATATGTTTAATATTGTATAATAAGAATATCTAAACCTAGTATAGTATTATATTATCTGTGATCTAAACAAACATCTTAATGATAACCTACTCGTTTTATAATTCATTTAAAAACATTAAACATCGTAAAAAGCACGTAAAAAGCCAAAAACTAATACCAGAGAAGCATTATTTATACCTATATTATGTATTCATAAATCGCATTGAAGTTAAAGAAGTTTAAGTTTCAAAAACACTTAAAATATCAATTATTAAGTAATATTGTTATAAAAATATAAACAAAATTTAAAAAATACTAACAAAAAGTGAAAATGAACGCAAAAAGATTATGATTCCGGCCAGGATCGAACTGGCGGCCTTCTGCGTGTAAAGCAGATGTGATAACCACTACACCACGGAACCAGTTGAGTCATTGAAATAAAATGTAGGTTAGTTTGTAAGCACTCTCGCTTTCGTAATATGACATCAGTTTTTCATGTTTAGCGTGATATCACTACATAAAACTGTGTTCGCAATAAACTTAAAACCTAATGAACGGGTTATCATACGAATTTTACCAATAGATGAAAAATACTATTGAGGAATATTTAGATCTTTTTAACACGTTAAACGTCCCCGTACAAAATGTTTTCATTTCCTTTTGCGTCTCACATATAACTTCAATTTTTATATTATGGTCAATTGTCAATATTCATTTATTCATAATATAAATTATACGTCGCTTAAATATAAGAAATGTCATAAGAACCTGTATTGTACTCTCATGTTATGTATTTACTTTTTGCAAATAAATATTATTATTATTATTAATAGTAAATTAGATAATCACAACACATTCAACAGATTTATCTATACATCGTAGAGTAGGTACTATAATATAACAAAATAAAATAAATTAGAATTTATAAAAAATCGTCAAAAGTATAGAACGCTTGCCCGACTATTACATAGTATTATATTATCTGTGACTATTACTAAACAGCGCTTGAGATGGCTCTTAAAGCTGGCAAGACTAGGAGTACCTATGATATTTTCTGTCAGTTTGTTGGAGACATCTGGTCCCATAAAGTATGGCGTTTTCGAAGACTTTTTAAGGGTTCTTTCTATATGTGCTGTTAATAACGTAAATAAATAAGAAATGTCATTGAAACACTTCAAAATGCCTATTGAGTGCATTAGGAAGTAAAATTACTATTATCATGGAAATATCACTATTTTTAGGTAACGACTTTTTTAAAATAAATGATAATAAATGAATTATTTTTGCTAAAAACAAATAAAAACAGTTCTTTACTGTAAATATTTAGATATTTAATTTCAGTAGGTGCTTTAACAAAGACTCTCGAGCTGTAATAAACTCACACACTTACCTTTGCTAAATTACCCTTAGTGCGTACCTGGTCGTTGCGTACGACCCATATGGGGCACTGGACGTTGAACGTGTTAATTTTAATATGTCAAGGTTTTATCTTCTTCTTCTTCTTTTCATTATGGCCTCTGCAGAAATTATTCCGCAATTTTGCCAGTCTCAAGTTTAAATAAGTATATATGTTTTTAAAGATTAGTAGTAAAAAACTAAAAAACTGCGACGTTCTAAGACGCCATTTTTTTCTAAATTGGTTGAAACTTGATAATTGTTTGAATTGTCGGATACTGTCAAACTACCTGTCAGTTTTAACGGAAAACGCTGCTTAGAAAAAAATCCGCGTAATTTGTGTTAGAAATCGGGTAATTACTAGTAAAAAGCAGCGGTATCGACCTCGCCTTTGAAATATAAGGCTGTAGGCTCGATTTCTGGTCGTGCTAACACATCTTTCTGTTAATTGTTTTATCGCCGCTCAATATCGGTGAAGGGTAGCATCGTGAGAAAAACAGGCACGATTATTAATTTATTATTAACTAGCGGACCCGGCAGACGTCGTTCTGCCCGGTAAAGCAGTGCCATCTACCGGGTCTCAGACCTACCGAATATAACCAATAATAAATAAGAGGTGTCTAACCCGGTTTTCGGCACTTCTTCGCTTTCTAAATTTTCTTTTTTTTTTTTAATTTGTCTCTGCGTAAGAACCATCCTCGTAATATTTTAAAAAAAGAATTAGCGAAATCGGTCCAGCCATTCACGCGTGATGTCATGACAACGGAAAACGGGTTTCATTTTTATATATATAGATAGATTATTCGAGGACATGCGACATCCACCAACCCGCACTTGGCTAGCATGTGTGGATCAAGGCCTAAACTCTCAACTGTTAGATAGTTTAGTTTACCCGCGTCCAGCTGTGGGACACTAAAAGGGTTAAAGTTATTTATGTACTGTATTATTCGGACAGTCATACATAACATAACTACCTGCCTATCTCTGGATCGCGGGTTCAAATCCCTTGCCTGTTGCTAAGCAATGATGCAGTCTACAATGAAACGCCCAGTGTTTACTCGTGACTTGAAGACCGGCAGATTATAGCTATCGGGAAACATAGATGCCGGCAGCGAATTCCACAATTTGGCAGTTCGCACAATGAAAGTGGGAGCAAAGAAGCATATGGAAACCAGATAACTGGTAATATTACAAATGTATTTTGTGCTGACGCTACTTTTGCTGAGTTTTTGGTTTGAAATTAATCTCGAGTCCAGTCCTATTCTTATTTGAAACGCATTGTAAGTACATAACTACATACATAATTATTCAATGTGTGAAAGTGATTATTCCAATGTAGACGTGCGCGACTTACAAACAATATGTTTGATATTAATATTATCTACATACTTACGTGCTATTTTCTATTATCTTATCACTAAACAATCATAAAATATTTCGCTGTATCGCCTCCTTAGAGCATTTTACACGGGAGGTGTTATACGCAACTTGTAGTTATAAATTATTTCGGACAGTTGACAGTTTGGGGGGGGGGGACCTCGTACAGTACACAAGTAAAAGTAGAAGCGTCTTTATAAATGCACACGTGGGGATTGAGTCACCTTCGTCCGTGGGTGGTGCAAATCAGGTGACAATCAACTGGTGGTAGGCTTCGGCCGTGGTTAGTGACCCACCAGACAAAGCCGCACCACCAAGCGACCTTGCCTTGTTCCAGCGCGATGTGTGGTGACACCATGCAGAGAGGGTGGGTCAGAATATGGAGGCTCATTCCACTGCTACCTTCTCACCGATAATCATTCGTAATCACGAGTGAATCAGTATATTATAGCTGGCGCGTTCCATCGTAGACTGCATCTTTGCTTAACATCAGGCAAGTTGTAGTCAAGCGCCAGCCTATCGCAGAATAAAAAAAAACACGTAAATAAAAGCGACACACAAAAACAAAGCATGAACAGTTTATGCATACAAACGTTCATGTACCTCGGCAGAGAGGAACTCGCGCTCTGCCTCTGCGTTGAATTTTTTAAGGAATAAGCAAATGTTTAGCATGCAGTTAATGTTGTAAACAATTCTCTCCTCAATTTAATTTCAAGCATCCTTTAACTATGTAAAATAATAACTGGTGTACCTACCTACTATACATATAATATATAGTGGGAAATTAATACACACGGTCATCTGATCCTAAACTAAGCAGAGCTTGTACTATGGAAAAAGACTAATACTTTTTTTACTTTTTACTTTTTTTTACTTTTCTTACTTCTCTTACTTTTCTTTTGTAAACACATACTTAGTTATAGATAATAACACCCAGACTCAAGACAAACAGACATATTCATCACACAAATGTCTGACTTGGGTGGGAATCGAACCCACGACCTGCGTGAAAAGCAAGTATCTTACCGACCTCGCCACCGACCTGTCCACTATGGATCTATGATCTGAAATAAGAATTATTATTATGTTATTATAAAATTTCCATGTCACAATGTTTGTTACCGTACTCCTCCGAAACGGCTTGACCGATTCTTATGAAATTTTTTATACATATTCAGTAAGTCTGAGAATCGGCTACTATCTATTTTTCATACCCCTATGTGATAAGGGTTGGTCACATTTAATTATTTTTTTTATTAATAAATACGCCGTACGAAGTTCGCTGGGGCAGCGAGTTATTATTATATTATTATTATTATGCTAATAGTAGCCCTATTCATAACATTGTATGTTTTACTTCATTACAAATGTAATTGTGATACAGTAATAAGTAAGTGACGATCAAAATATTTATCGAAACATTGCTCTGACCAATAGCTGTGACAGCGACAGGCGACAGATATTTATAAACATGTACACTGACACATATTATACAGGGTAAACTATTTTAAATTGCAGTTAAACAGGTATTAATATAGAAAGAAAAAGAAAGAAAGAAAGAAAAACGTTTATTTGACAAGGACAGGACATACAAAATCAAATGATAAAAAACACATAGAAAGAGAAAAAAAAACAAATGAAAATAAAAACAAAGAGTAAGTGTGACCCATCAGTGTCAAACATGGACATTGCTCAGTAAACGCTGTGAGTGCCTACTAGAGGCGACCCACAGCACTGATTTTCAGCAATGTCCATATTATAGCTTAAATGAGCCGAAAATAAATTCCAGTACGAATAATAAAAACTACAAAATAAAAATTTATTGAAACCTTGCTAAGATCAATCAAAGGTATCAAAATCGGTCCATTTATTTCACCGACTAGATACCCATAGACACCGCATAGCTAGAACCCCGCGCTCGCCTAACTTCACGTCGTATTACAACATATCAAGACAAGTTATGTCACATAATATCATGTATTCGACCACAAGCTGTGATTGATTCGTTCAAGGACACGAACTTGAACGAACCAATCTTCCCTGTTACCCCGCAATCTTTTGACGATTACGATTAATAATAATAGTGTACGCATAAAAATCGGGCGTTTAATACGACGAACTTGTGTAAAGATTCACAGATACACGTCGAACTGTTAATACATTTTTGTCGAGGAATAATAACTCGGTCACTAATTGCGACGTTTAAACCTCTATTTTGTGGAAAATCACTAAAGTTTGTCGGGTGTAAAGTTGCCACACGATACACTGGGGATTTAATGATTAAACCAGGCTGGTTGAAGCTGGGCCCCGATTCTTACGCTTTTGACATTTATCTCTAATAGACATAATGTCGAAGATGAAATATGGATTTCATTAGTTTTCTGTCATTTTTTCGACATTTGTCTATTAGAGTTAAATGTATAAAGCGCAAAAATCGGGGCCCCTGGAGTCGCAGCGGATTGTCGTTCGCCCGATACCGCTCGCCCTGCGTCCATTCAAGGCGAGGGTATCTGTGTAACACTTTTTTCTGTAAAAAAAAAATAGTAAAGTTTCAAATCCCGTCTCAACCCAGCTTTAGGTCGAAAGAGTTTAGTTGAACGTGTTGAGTCAACTTCGATGTGCGTTCAGCCGTCAAAAGTCATTGTGCTCGTAATCAGAACCATGACGATACGACGGTACTGCCTATTGATTCAATGGTATGCGAAGTCTTTTGATAATCGCTCTGAGTAAACTGTCTGAGGGTCCCTGTACCTTGACTCCGCTCGGCCCGCTGCCGTAAGAACTCTAATCCCCTCAATTTAAGGAAACCCCGAGAAAATTGACTTAATGTCTTCTGGATGAGGCCGAGGGCGTCCACAGTACGTTGACATCCTGAACAGTCTTGCTTCGCACTTTATTTCGCTCCAGGGCATTCCTATCATCTTCGCTACTGCAGGCAATGTTTCCGGTTGGGGCAGTATATACTGATCTTATTGCGACTGGTGTGAATTTGCGTGCGTTCAAACGATTTTGCTATAGTTATTATTGAAATCAGCTTGAATAGGTCCTCTTAGATTGCATTATCCGTGGTGCTTAGTCCATTTTGATGATGTAGGTAATTTTTATGTCCCTTTATTCCCTGTGCTGTCTCCCGCTTTACTTGGAGGAGAGGAGAATTTAACTTTCCCACTCTTATTCTTTCTGATTATATTCGTGCGGGATCCAAGTCAGTTTTAGGTGTCCCGGGACTTAGCCGGGTTCAAATTTTGAGTCTCTTCACGGGGTCGGTAGAGGGCTAAGTCCCATTTAAAATAAGGCACGTTTTCAATTGTCTTGAAGATTCTAGTCTAGAACTTAGGGCTTGCCTCGGTATGTGATTGGGGTCCTTTCGGAGTGTGCGATCTGCTGATCGATCGAACTCCCACCACAGAGCTCCCAAAACCCGACAGAGACCCCGGAATATCCACCACGTATATGTGGCACATTGGCATGACGCGGTTAATGATAGAACAGATATATGGGAAAAGATCTAATATAAAAAAACACCTACAACATAACCTTGCGGTGATGTCATCTTAGCGTCACTCCTGTATTAACCAAAGGTGTAGGCAGAGCTGAATAACACTCATACGGCCTGTTGCCGTTCATCACGCACAATTCCAAACTTCGAGCTAAATAAAACAGTTCCTTGCTGCTGTGATGTTTGTACAAATATTAGAAAGGCAGAGAGTTGAAGAAATTATAAACATTTATTTGACACAAACAGGAAACATACAATTAAATAAATTACATAAAATAAAATATAAGCAAACAGTGTATCTGTGTGACCCATCTGTGTCAAACGTGGACATTGCTAAGTAAACGTTGCTGTGACCTACCGCTAAGACCACTAAGGCAACAAGTACTGATTTTCAGCAATGTCCACACTCCCACAGTAATAATAATAATAATATAGTGGGACATTAACATACACGGTCATCTGATCCCAAACTAAGCAGAGCTTGTACTATGGAAACCAGATAACTGGTAATATATTAAAATACTGTCTTTTGTAAATATATACTTAAATATAGATAATTACACCCAGACACAAGACAAACAGACATATTTAAACAAATGTTTGCCTCGGGTGAGAATCGAACCCACGACCTGCGGCGTGAAAAACGTACAGTTCTTATGTGTATTAGAATTTTTGCATTTTAGTATTGTCAAACGATTCCATGTTATGTATAATATTTCCGGTAAACGTGATTAATTGAAAATTATTATAATTATCTTTATTTATTAATAATTACCAAAAGTCGAAGTGTATGTTGTATATATTTTTCTTGAACCATGAGGCTTAGCTATATAAGTCAAATCATGCATCTCGCAGTAATTACCCGTCGCGTCGTCATATCCTCAAACAAATTAAATATGGCACACATATGCGCCGGCGCACCTCGGTCACTGTTTAATTTAATTTGAATTTCTTGTGTGACTGTTATTCTACTCATAGTATAATACTATCATGGATACTATTAATTACAACTTAACACCTATATTACTCGGAGGTGCAAGCAGTGGTGGATTGGATACGAAAAATTTCCTCATGTTTGTGATTCAATTCAATTGCGGGTGAGCCTACACGGACTAGATACCTACTAGACATCGCTTTATACGAAAATTGTATTTCTATAAATAGTTGGCGGGGTACCTATCGGGGAAGATAGCTGATTTTGTTAGTTTAGTTAATTTTAAATTAGTTATGGTCTATTGATATGTAGTGGTACGGCTTAAGTTAGGCGAAAGCGGAGGTCCAGTTTTGTGGTGTCTTTAAGTATCTGGTCGGTGGTAGCAGTCCTTCTGCCTCTGACATTGATTAGTCAATAGAGAATAGTATTCTCTATTGACTAAAACCAATACCAATAACTACGTGTTTTCCGAAATGAAAAGAAGCTAAAATGAAAATATGCAATAAACTAATAGGTTTTTTTTTTATTTTTTATTTAAATTTTTACATATTATGTAACTTAATACTACTACAATTTTAGACTCGCCAAACTTAATGTTTAACGGCGAGACGCGCTCTTGACATAACCTACTTAATCCTCTAAATTCTAAACAAATAAAAATGTTAAAACATAAAAAAAAAAACATCTGAACAAAATACGGAGATCAGGTATTTAACAGTGCAGTTTTCAGTCTTATTTTTAAAATACTTATTTTCAACTTTGGCTCCTGTCTTAACAAATCTATATCATTAAATATTTTAGGAACTATATATTTATTTGTTCTATGCCCATAGTAATTTGTAACTTTTGGTTTAATTAGTCTCTGTTCTCTAGGTAGATAAGTGAGTTTGTTTCTTCAAACCACAGATTATCGAATTTCTCCAAGGTCTGGGCGATTGAATGCTCTGTGATATGAATGATCCAGAAGGAAAGTTTTATGGTCTTATTCATGAAAATGTTAATAGTCTTTAGTTAAAATGGACTTTGTCTCTTTCTTACTAGTATAAATGTGAAGATGACAGATAAAGACAAACGAATTATAAACCTATTTTAGCTCTATAGACCTTAGATGTTTATGAATACTGTTTTATAGTTTTATATACTGCTGTAAATACTATCAGATAAAAAAAATCAAGCTGATTTCATGTGACGGGACCTTCCTTCCTTTTACCTTTTTCGCGGGTCGATTCGACTCAAACAGACTTTGCTGTTGACTTGACTCTTAAAGACTGAAATGAACTGGTCGTGGAACAATTTAAGTTATCTTTTTATATAAAATATAATCCTTATTTCCCTTGGTCATGCTATCACACGTAAACGGGTGGACCGTTTTCGCTAATTCAATTTTTTATATTTCCTTGAAGTACGTGGATGGTTCTTACACAGAGAAAAATAAAAAAAAAAACTCTTCCGAAATGGCTTGACCAATTTTTATGGAATTTTATATCTTAATTCGATCGATAGGTCTGAAAATCGGTCGTATCGTAACTTATTTTCGGACCCGGTAGGTGGCACTGCTTTACCGGGCAGGACGACGTCTGCGGGGTCCGCTAGTGTCATTAGAAATGGAGATAATAATGCCTTTTAGAATAGTATTAACGAAAACATAATACGTTTATACGAACTAAACGAAGCAATCACGGACAGATGGCAGTGTAGAAAGTAGCTGGCGACCCCATTCGAGTGGCGCCCGCTTGCACAATGTGACAATCATAATCTTTTGTTAAAAGATTTATCGTATCAAATTGTAAGGTTTGTATGTACGGTCAAACGTCCTCAATTTAGGGTGCATTATCAAGAGAAATATATCAATATTCTTCAATGCTAGAGCGAAAAGGAGTTTATATTTTTAGGCTGTGTTGGTGCCTATTCACACCAGGTTTATTCGTGTTTTTTGACGTATCGTCTTTATTCACGTTTCTTTATTATTTGTGACTGTGGCAATGCTTTTTAAATGCCCAATAATTCACACGCATCACGTGAAAAATGACGGACACGTCTTTCATTAGGTATCATCTTTTAGAATAGAATAGAATTGAATAATTTATTTTCTTAACAAGTATACAAATAAAATTTACATGCGGTTCATAAACTAGAACTATGTCTGTATCTTAGGAACCAGAGACGCGTTTACATAGAACACTAAATTATACATGCAAGAGGATACATTTAGTTATCGAAAAATAGAAATGATAAGATAAAAGAAATAAAACAAAAAACAATACATTCATTCATAACAAAAGGAGAATCAGATTAAAACATGAGACCGAGTGTGAATGTGTGTAGTGTAAAGTGTTTGGAGTAAGTGTATGCAAGGATGTGTGTATGTGTGTATACTAACATATTACATAGTAGATTAATTAGGCTTCCGTGTCTTCGTAAGACTGAGTGAGCAACCGACATTTTACAATTTTCTTACATTGAAAATCAAATTCGTCAAAATTTTGTGACGAATCCGCTGATAGTTTATTGAAATATGAAAAAAAATCTGTATCACGAAACGAATGCGTAATTAATTCGGATATTTTGACGAATCGTTAAAAATAACGATTCTGTATGCAATATGAACGTCAAAAATTTTACACAGATTTTTTTATCCTTATACGACGCAGACTTAGCCGCGGGTGGAACCTAGCTAGTCCTACAGCACGCCATCTCTTTCAGTTGTATACTTACCCAAAACTGTGGGTCTGTGGTAGACAAGTTAATAAATAATTAATCAATGAGCCCTAAATGGAAAACTTCAGATCCTTATGATTTTTGCTTAATGGAATCATTCCTGACTCAATACTCCAGTGGTAAGCGTGTTCTGTTAATAAGCCCGGTTTTTAAATCCCCGGTTCGTTTCGAGCAAAAAGACTAATACCTACACTTGAGAATCTTAGTTACAGCTCATAGTATGGAGTTGTGCCTGATGTGCGCTCGCGCTATTACGTATGGGACCTAAACATACCCACCGAAAAGTGGGTGGTATTCACCTCTGCTTACTCCTTCAGGTAATACAGGCGTTACGATATGATATAATAACAGTCCTTTATTCTTGTATACTGTAGAAAATACTGCATTCATAAATATGTCACGGTGTGTAGGTACTTAGCTTTATCTGACATAGCTATATTCTGACCATATGGTCGTATGTAGAAACAGACTATTTATGATAGATATAATTAGTACCTAGGTCACCTTAACCTAGGTAGTTGTTATAAAAAAGAAACATTTAGTAACTACACAGCTGCTATCGTCTTTTGTTGGGCTGAGCATCCATCACTTCACTTACTCTTTTTAGTGTCCCACTGCTGGGCACGGGTCTTCTCTCAACTATCTTATGAGGTGAGAGAGTTTAGGTTTTAATCCACACACGCTGGCTAAGTGTGGGTTGGTGGATGTCACATGTCCTTGAATGATTAGTTGTTTAGTACATGTTTTCTTTCGCCGATATTGAGCAGCGGAGATGAAACAATTCACATAAAGACGTGTGGGCACGACCAGGATTCGAACCCGTGACCTTATTTTTCTAAGGCAAAGCTCGTACCGCTGCTCCACCGCTGCTCTGAGCATCCATATTTACAATAAATTACCATTACACTTGCAAGAATTACTTATAAATAAATTTATATCTGAAATCAAGAGAATTCTTGTAAAAAGGGCTTATTACACGTGATTATCACGTGATTTGATTACGAATGATTTTTTAGTTGTCCCGGGACTTGCCAGGGTTCAAATCCTGAGTCTCTTCAAACGTCGCTGTCGATCCTGGCTTACAGGAGTAACAGTGGGATGGCAGTGGTGGGTTAAAAAATGTGTCACCACATTAAAAATAATACCAAAAATATAAAAACTAACTGCATGCCTCAGCTTGGCTGTGTGCTATGCGCGTTAGACGCTTTTTGAATGGGTGAAATCTCGTGAGTTCACAGTTTTCAATTCTATCGATAGTCCCCATAACTGTGTATATTTTAGTATTGTCTTAGATTTACGCGAATATCACACATTGAAATAAAACTACTTTATAACGGATTTTATCGCGGTATACTTTAGATTTTAGAACCCGACATATCAGTCTTTTCAGGTTCATGGTCACGGGTAGACTGAGGTATTTGACGTCCAAAATTATTACTGACTACCTACAATACAAACAATATTATTTAAGTTGCGTTCCGATTTAAGCAAACTGAGCTCACAGGTTGCTTGATTTTTGGTACTAGTAAATTAAGCACTGGGTCCCAAGTACCTAGGTGGTATATTCCAACCGTCCTTCCTCAGTCCACCCGTGACCATGAAGTCTGAAAAGACTGAACCGTCGGGATCGAAAATCTAAAATATACCGCAATAGAATCCGTTACAGAGTAGTATTATTTCAATGTGTGTATTTTTCTAACTTTTTATTTCAGTAATAGCACAGATAATATAATACTATACTAATAGGTTAGGTGAGAATCTAAATCTATACAAAATCGCATCCAAAACCATTCAATCGTGATACCGTCCTCACAAACTTTCGCATTTATCAATACTAGTATGATTTTCTCTGCAGTGTACAACAAAGCGTTTTGTGAACATCGAAAGCGAAGCAAATTCTTGACGTGGTTAGTGTAATGATAATTGAGTTAGTCAGTCCAGGTATTTGCTTTCATTTTCAGTAGTTTGAAAGATCATGGAGTGGCTGAAACTGCACTCCATTTTCCATTAGATGCCGTCGTTAACTCTTTACGAAAATCTTGATCCATTAAAACATAACTATTATGTTTGCATAATTTAAAATAAATAAACTAACCCACAGCATTTCGGAGTGGGTGGATTTGTTTTTGGGACTTACTAGCGAACAGGGACTGGATTCGGTTTTGGCACTCTTTACCGTAGTACATTTACGAGGTTTATACTGATGGGAAGCACGATTGTTTGTTCAACGCTGGGGGTTATTTATCTATTATGGACATACATACAAAAAAAATAATGTATGTATTATATCCGTTTCTAGTACCCATATCACAAGCAAATATAATTGCTCAATAGATGGCGCTGTGTGTGTGTGAAAATATAGCGTCGATTGTCATACTGTCTTTTTAACCGACTTTAAAAATAAGTTGTGTGTATGGTACATGACTGATATTTTTTATTTTTTACCGACTTCGAAAAAGGAGGAGGTATTCCACCGTGTTGTATAAGTTACTTTTTTATTTTGTATTCCTTGTTATAGGTACTTGTACCGATTTCTATGATTCTTTTTTTTGCTGTGAAGCTGTTGCGTTGGTGTGGTCTCATTTTATTTGGATCAAGATCTGACCAGTAGTTTTTGAGTTATGTATGTCGAAAGAAGCGTTATTTTTTACGTTAAACTTTTGCAGCCTCCTAAAATTAGAAGAACAATTTATTTTCCTAAACGCATAATTCTAGGTAGGTACCTAAGTTTGAAGTGAATTGTCAAAGGATATACTTTTTAGGTGGTCCTATTAAATTTAATTCGAATCGTTCGAGCGGGTTTTAAGTTATTGTTAAAACATTAAAGTCTGTCCGTATTTTTTTAAAGCTATTATTAAAGGAGTAATGGTAGCCTTTAAAATCTGACAGCATCAAAAATATTGGACACACATTACGCAAGTATTTTCGCAAACCGTGTCCCACTTCACAGGGACACAATTGTTTAGTAATACAATACTAACGATGAAACATACAACTTTATTGTTACATGGTTGTGTTTTTATCTGCGTTTTTTTTTTGTTTCTTCCTTACTATTTGACCCTTTTTAGTGACGGCTGGGCACGGATCTTCTCTCAACTAGCTTACGAATTGAGAGAGATTTTTTAATCCACACACGCTGACCAAGTGCGGGTGGGCTCGATGTCACATGTCCTCGACTGATTAGTTCTTAGTATGCCGGTTTCGTCACGATGTTTTCTGTCACTGATATTGAGCAGCGGCGATGTAACAATTCACACCCAGATGTGTGGGCACGACCGGGAATTGAGCCAATGACCTTATATTTCTGTTATTTTACATAATAATATTCTAATATTATTATGTAAAAAATAATAATAATAAATATAATATAATAAATATCTGACACCTGGTCTAACTATCTCGGCTACTGGTTCCCTACGGGTTTCGAGGTCTGATGGCAGTCACTCGTATAATTCTGGTAGCTAGCCGCATCAGGTTAGACTGGGAGCCGACCCCAATAGATATGGGAAAAAGGCCAAGGGTAATGATGATGATTATAATAAATATCTGGATGACCGAGCTTTGCTCGGTATTTTTTTTAAATAACATTTTTTTAAAATGATTCCTAGCTAGATCGAATTATTGCCCCCGAAACCCCCTATATACTAAATTTTATGAAAATCATTGGAGCTGATTCCGAGATTCCATTCATATACAAGAATTGCTCATTTAAAGATATAAGATATATTTTTTTTGTGGGATTCTTCTGCCAAATGTACCGATTCAATATTTAACTTAGATCTTGTATGTTTCAGGTATGGCACAAGGGGTGCTTCAAATGCCAAGAGTGTGGGATGACACTAAACATGAGGACGTACAAGGGATACAACAAACTTCCGTATTGCGATGCGTAAGTACCTTTTAACTCACTTATTAACCACCGACTTAAATGAGGTATTATTGTATTTGTTGGCACATCCGCTTCTCAATACATAAGCTGTCATTTTATGCTGTCACTCGAAAATTTAAACATGAACGAACGAATGGACACCGAGCACGGGTGAAGCGGCTATCTTAGAAGGGCTGTCACTTTGTGTTGGACGGCTGCGTCGTCAGGGGGTGCGCACAACCACATGCTCGGTGGACGTTACGCTTTAATCCAATGATCTATAATTATCTGGTAGAAATAATGATAGTGCTATCGAGAGATCGGGGTGAAGTGATATTTGCCGTAGTTATTATATTGGAATACTGCCTTCTTACCCGATGATTCATGTCTACCTAGAGCTGTCTGATATTACTGATTTTAGTCGAAATATTTCATATTTATTATCTATTTCGTAGTTAAGTTGCTAGCCCGTGGTGCTCTGTTGACCGAATGACGCCGACAAAAATTATTTTAATTCAGTTCTGATGCATTTTATTTTTGTTACTCTTAATGTTTTTCATTTTCATTTTCGAATCATATTTATATTATAATAATAATATTGGTCCCAAGTTAAGCAGAGCTTGTGTAATGGAAACCAGATAACTGGTATATACTATATACACTGCTTATCTGTTCTAGATATATACTTAAATACACAAACAGAAATATTCATCACACAAATGTCTGTCTTGGGTGGGAATCGAACCCACGACCTGCGGCGTGTAAAGCTTTTTTACTTTTTGGCAACGGACCAAGGTGACCCAGCCGCCAAAATTTAATCCCCACACGTAGTCCCCGGGTGGTGCAAATCAGGTGACAATCAACTGGTGGTAGGCTTCGGCCGGGGTTAGTGACCACCCACCAGACAAAGCCGCATCGCCAAGTGGCCTTGCCGTGTTCCGTTGCGATGTCTGGTGACACCATGCAGAGAGGGTGGGTCGGCATTGTTGCTCCTTTATGGTTTCTAACCAAATGGAGGCTCATTCCACTGTCACCTTCTCACCGATAATCATTCGTAATCACGAGTGAATCGGTATACTGGGCTAGCGTGTTCCATCGTAGACTTCATCATTGTTTAACGTCAGACAAGTTGTAGTCAAGCGCCAGCATATCGCAGAATAAAAAAAAAACCAGTAATGAAGTCCATAAAGTTCTATCTTATGAACTAGGTTATACAAAAACTAAATTTACTAATTATTTTAAGGTACGTAAGGTTTGTAATTGTTAAAATTTACTCACGCGACCCACTCCTATATCGAGATTAAATTGTAAACCAAAAATCGCAGTAAAAAGCATTGTTTACGGCTAAAACATAGAGTTTTGTATGAGAAAATTAGGTTAGTAAGTAAACGGGCGATTAAACGTTTGTGGGTAGTAAAATGTTTCATTTGCGTGTGACATGCTAACTTTATTATTTTTAACTAATTGTTTTGTATCGTGTTTACGGTTATTGACTTACCAAAACCTTTATATTTCACTTCAACCCTTATTAGTATCTCAATTCAATTCAATACTTTATTGCGTTCCACACTCTAGTATATAAAAATAAGTCTGGTTTTCCTTCCTGACGCTATAACTCCAGAACGCACGAACCGATTTCCACGGTTTTGCATTCGTTGGAAAAGTCTCGGGCTCCGTGAGGTTTATAGCAAAGAAAATTCAGGAAAATTCTCAACAGAAAAGCGGGAAAATGTTACATCAAAAGATATATAAAAATAAGTCGGGTTCCTTCCTGACGCTATAACTCCAGAACGCACGAACCGATTTTCACGGTTTTGCATTCGTTGGAAAGGTCTCGGGCTCCGTGAGGTTTATAGCAAAGAAAATTCAAAAAATTTTCAACAGAAAAGCGGGAAAATGTTACATCAAAAGATATATAAAAATAAGTCGGGTTTTCCTTCCTGACGCTATAACTCCAAAACGCACGAACCGATTTCCACGGTTTTGCATTCGTTGGAAAGGTCTCGGGCTCCGTGAGGTTTATAGCAAAGAAAATTCAGGAAAAAATTGAACAGAAAAGCGGGAGAATGTAACATAAAACGAAGCCATCTGGTGGCGAAACGGAGTTCGCCGGGTTTGTTAGTGTTAATTAAATAAGGTGTTCAGTATAACAATTTTAGGTATCAATTGTGGACCCTGTCGGGCACAGCAATATGTAGGAGAGAGGAGGAAGGTCGCATAAAATAATAGTTATGTTAATAATTTCCATAACCAAGATTGTGTGTATGAGTAGATCGTGTGTACTTTATATGTAGTTACTTTTTGGATATAATAAATTAGAATTAAATTAATTAAATCATAAATTAAATTATCTATTAATATATTAACTAATTTTATATTGTATGTCAAGATATTTTATTAAATTATGTATTATTATATTATCTAACTATCTCTTGCTGGGGACGGATCTTCTCTCAACTATCTTAGTAGTTGAGAAAGTTTAGGCATTAATCCACACATTCTGGCCAAGTGCGGGTTGGGTTAGGTTAGTGGGTAGGCAGTGGAATGAGCGTCCATTTGGTTAGAAACCTTAAAGGAGCATCAATTCTGACCCGCCCTCTCTGCATGGTGTCACTAGACATTGCGATCGTACATGAACACGGCAAGACCGCTTGGCGGTGACGCTTTGTCTGGTGGGTGGTCACTAACCGCTGCTGAAGCCTACCACCAGGTTTTGTCACCTGATTTGCACCACCCGGGTACCACGTATGGGAATTCAATTAAAGGTGTGCACCCACGGACGAAGGCAACTCAGCAAACTTACACATACTCACTTCTAATGTATAAAAAGAAATGAAAGAAAGAAAGAAAAACATTTATTTGACAAAGACAGGACACACAAAATTAAAATCATAAAAAACACATAGAAAGAGAGAAAAAATCATAAATGGTAACTGTAAAAGAAGAAAACAAAACAAAGTGTGACCCATCAGTGTCAAACATGCACTGTAACGCTGTGAGTACCTACTAGAGGCGACCCACAGCACTGATTTTCAGCAATGTCCATATTCCCACAGCGTGACGCCAGGCAAGGTTGCCAAAAGATCAAACCTGCATAATTTGTTTGTATGTACTAAGAAAAAAAAATTATCTATAACATATCAGTTACCACCAACCATTACTTATAACGGATTTTATCGCAGTTTATTTTAGTTTTTAGATCCCGACAAAACAACATATTGACACATTATGTAGCTACATATTAATGTTGTGTTAGGTTAGTGAATCATACAGCTGTTTATAAATAAACATTTGTAATACTAACATAATGATTTATCAATGACCTGTATACAAATCCCTTTATTTGACGGGCCGGTGGTGGCGTGGTCGGTAAGATACTTGCTTTTCACGCCGCAGGTCGTGGGTTCGATTCCCACCCGAGACAAACTGTTTAAATATGTCTGTTTGTCTTGTGTCTGGGTGTAATTATCTGTATTTAAGTATACATATATTTACAAAAGAAAAGTATTATATGTAGTATAGTACCAGTTATCTGGTTACCATAGTACAAGCTCTGCTTAGTTTGGGATCAGATGACCGTGTGTCTTAATGTCCCACTATATTATTATTATTATTATTATAAGATAGTTGCCTGAGGGGTAATTCACGTAATTTCTTGACACGCTGATCAAGTTGCGGTGCAGTTGCAATGAAGTTTACTCATTATGCAAACAAAAGAAAGAGGGGGGGGGGGGGACATCACTTCGTGTTGTTTAAACGTTTCTATTGGGGTCAGCTTCCAGTCTAACCTGTTGCGACTAGCTACCAGAATTAAACGAGGACCTGGGAACTCGCAGGGAACCAATAGCCGACAGAGTTAGACCAAGTGTCAGATTATATTAGACTTCATCTGACTATATTACTTATTTACAAGAATACCATTTTTGTAAATAAGTAATGTTGTCATATTTATAACATAAACGCTGACACACACTACTGCTAAAGCGCTCGCGTGACGCGAACTTGACGCGAACGTATCTGACAGCGGTTGTCAAAATTACGAGATGGGAAAACGGCTGTTTTGATCGCAACTTAACTGCAACTGAATTTATTTAATCACGTGAATTAGCCTACTGATCCTATTTTAAAAAGAGAGGTGTTATTAAACACTCAAGACAAACAGATATGTTCATGCCTACAAATGTCTGTCTTGGGTAGGATTAATCCCAAGACCTTGAAAGATTGCTATCTTTTACGTACTTTTTAGTACGTTATGAATTTACAAGTATAGTATATACTATAGGCCGAGCGTTAACTCGCGTACCTTTCGCTCTAAGATACAAAGTCATAAAACATTAATTAAATCTCAGAACTATTTAACCACAGATAAAAGTAATGTAAGACTATTCGTCACTAATATCCATATCGCTTGAATCATCATACGCGAGTTAAACGGTCGGCCTATAGTTATCTGGTTTTCATTACACAAGCTCTGCTTACCTTTGGATGAGATGACTGTGTGTAGCAATGTCCTAGAATATTATAAAAAATTCTCTACAGCACTTTCCAAGATGATATCGATAAAAACCCAGTTCAACACATTGTGTTAAATAGTTTTCATAGTAATCATCGGGACAGCATGACCGCGGAATTTGCTGTGAAGCGTAAAATTTTGCGCACTCCACAAAAAACTACGCTTCCGCGAAATACCAGTAAAAGTGGCGAGTTGGTATCTATTGATATTGACTTTCATTTTATATATACAATGATATTTTGATGATTCACTTTGTGACAATACATTTGGTGTAACAACCTCTATAGTCGAGCGGTGTAAGCCGTCCGATTGGGTAACTCAGTCCCGGGAGGTCGCGGGATTTTGTGTTACAACTACAACAAAGATTTATTTCGATGTATGGTTGATTGTTTGAGGGGCAACCTTTCGTGGCGTCCCGGTTGTCATTTAAAACTTCTATGAAAATCTTTAAAGGTAGTCAGATGAATATAAGCTGACACTTGGTCTGACTATGTCGGCTAATGGTTCCCCGCGAGTTTCCAGGTACTCGTTTAATTCTGGTAGCTAGTCGCAACAAGTTAGACTGGGAGCTGAGCCCAAAAGAAAAGTTTATACAACAAATCAAATTAAATCACAATATGCTTTATTTTTCCTACAGTGCAGTGAATGTCTGGCAACTACTGAGAAACACTGCCGAAAAACTCAATAGGCTTTTTTCTTTTTTAAATGAAGTACTTATATAAATTACATTTGGTTTGATCAATGTGTTGAATTAGAGCGATGAACACATAGTGATGTCCCTCCCACCCCCCTTTTCTTTTGTTTCCCATGAGGGAATGCCTTAACGCACTATCCCGCCCCTAGTGCAAGGCGCGTGTGTGGGACTTGTCGCACCGGGAGACGGTGCACCCCACTCGCGAGGTAAACCCCACTAAACCCACAGCGCTCCGTCTCTCACCTAAGCACACAAACTGTCGAGCCACCACAACGCATATGCGCTCACCAGTGTCACGTGAACCAAAAATGACTGAACCGATTTGGGTGAAATTAGGTATGGAGTTAGTTTAAGACCCGAGAAAGGACATAGTATAGTTTTTATCCGACTGCGCAAAAAGAAGGTAATGTTTTGGCGCGATAACCGACATACACGCGGGCGAAGCCGATGTCGGAAAACTAGTGCGGTATATACTCAAATCTCCACTACGTACTTGGGCAAGTTAAGTCGGTTTTTTTCAACTAAAACGTGATGTATATTATTTCAGACACGTACCAAAAGCCAAGCACACAACAATGGCTGAGACGCCGGAGCTGAAGCGAATAGCAGAGAACACGAAGATACAGAGCAATGTCAAATATCACGCAGACTTCGAAAAGAGCAAGGGGAAGTTCACACAGGTATATTTCTTTTTTATTCTGTGATAGGTTGGCGCTTGACTACAACTTGCCTGATGTTAAGCAATGATGTAGTCTACGATGGAACGCGCCAGCCCAGTATACCGATTCACTCGTGATTACGAATGATTATCGGTGAGAAGGTGACAGTGGAATGAGCCTCCATATGGTTAGAAACTATAAAGGACCAACAATGCCGACCCACCCTCTGCATGGTGTCACCAGACATCGCACCGGAACACGGCAAGGCCGCTTGGCGGTGCGGCTTTGTCTGGTGGGTGGTCAATAACCACGGCCGACGCCTACCACCAGTTGATTGTCAGATCAAATCAATTATCAGATCGCCCAGTATCCTAAAGTGTACTGGTACAGGAACGCAGAGCAGCGAAGCAGCGCTCGGCGGTTTAGCTGTATCGACAGTGTGATTTGTACTTTTTTGTAGATTTTGAGGTACTAGCAAAAGGTCGCCGGTTCGATTCCCGGTCGTGCCCACACATCTTTCTGTGAATTGTCTATGCACTAATCATTCGAGGGCATGTGATATCCACCAAACCGCACCTGGCCAGCGTGTGTGGATTACTGCCTTAAACTCTCTTAACTCGTAAGACTGTTGAGAGAAGACCTGTGCTTAGCAGTAGAACACTAAAAAGGGTTATATCAAATTGCTAATCCTAAATTTATTCGAGACCTGTGAAAACTCGTCAATCATGTAAAAAATATAATAATTTCAGGTAGCCGATGACCCAGAAACACTGCGAATTAAAGCGAACACGAAAATCATTAGCAACGTGGCATACCATGGAGATCTGGAGAAGAAGGCGCAGATGGAGAAGCAGCGGCAGATCAACGAGAATGGAGAAATCGTTGGTAAGTAGTTCATTTATTGTTACAGATGTTGATTTGTTACAAACATAATATTTTACCGCGGACTTGGTTGATGTCATTGTGGTTATTTGTCGCATAAGGCGCTGCGCAAACGTGGACACTTTTGTTTCTTGTGTCTGCAACAAGTTACCAAAAAATATTTAATTAATTAACTATGGTGGTAGACTTTGCTGTAAATCAGTGCTGTGGGTGGTCTCTAGTAGGTACTCACAGCGTTTACTGAGCAATGTCCACGTTCGACACTGATAGGTCACAATTCACTTTTGTTTTTTTTTTATTTACATGTGTTTCTTTGTTTGATTGTGTGTTTCCTGTTTGTGTCGAATAAATATATTATCTTTCTTTCTTTCTAAATTAACGTTAAGTAATTAGCTAAGTTAAGTTAAGTAATTAGCTGCACTGACGTAAATATTAGTTGTGTTCATTGTTTTTATTCCATTGACGATTTAACAAAATACAACTTAGAAAAAAGAATCTGACGTAAAAACTAGATTAGGACTTCTATTACTAGGGCGTAATAGAAGTCCTCCGAATTTAGGCCTTGGAGGAATGAAGGCCAGCTCTTTGGTCAGTTCTTTTGTTCTGGTTGCTTTCTGTTTAAAAATATTCGGTATCGATAATTGAAAACTAAAAGTCGTCAGTTGTAGGTACAAGAAATATATATATATTTAACGCTTTAAAATCTGTTTATATAATATTCATAATAATTATATTATTATGCCCATCGTGAAACTGTCGGAAAACTAGCAACGAATTATATCAGTGACTAGAAATAACGACCGGGCGGCACGGCTTTTGTGTCCAATAGCCGCTGCAGGACACAACAACTAGGGTTTTCTGTGATGATGTGCCGTGTCGGCAACATAAAGTGTCTACGTTTGCGCAGCGCCTAAGAGACTAAATCTGGATTTTGGTGTTATGTTGATTTTTTGCTTTTTGGTTCTTCGATTTAAATTAAGGACGTACAATGTTTCTTGTTTTATTTATTTCTTATCATCAACATTAATTTGATTTAAGTCTCGCTACGAAATAGATATTATTTATTGCTCAACCCGGGATTTGAAACTTTGAGGTTATTAAGTAAACACTCTTCTGACAGGTCCAATGAGGCTTTATTTTAATTATGTAATAACTAATTATCCAGATTTGGTCCAAAATTTGCTAAACCACCCACATGATACATTTCATTTTGCACAAGTACATTAATTCTCTCATTTAATTGCTAAAAACCTATTTTATCTTAATTTAATGTTTTTACAATAATTGAATTACTTCAACCCTTTTTTAGTGTCCCACTGCTAAGCACGGGTCTTCTCTCAACAATTTTACGAGTTTAGAGAGTTTAGGCCTTAATCCACACACGCTGGCCAAGTGCGGGTTGGTGGATGTCACATGTCCTCGAATAATTAGTTCTCGGGCATGCCGGTTTACTCACGATGTTTTGTTTGATCTATATTGAGCAATGATAATAAACAATTCACACAAAGATGTGTGGGCGGAGGGGGAATCGAACCCGGGACCTTAATTTCAAAGGCCCTCGCCGACCACTGCGCCACCGCTGCTCAATAATTGAATATTAAACTCGAATTTAACCTAAACTGAGACATAATTCGACCTCAGTTTAAGCCACTATCACGGGCAGGCAATGGCCTCAATGCAATTTTCCTGTTAAGCCACTTATAAATGAGAGAGAAACCGGCTGAAAAAGCTTATCAATATTTTTGTCACTGTCAAACGATCTCGAATTTTCATAAGGGGGAAAGAGACAAATATTGATCATTCATTCTGAACTAACGATTCTTAACCTGAGAATAGCTTAACATGTTTTGTCCTTTTCATCTCTATACCACTGAAATCATGACAACACCGACAAGATACAGTCCACGAGGCCTAAGCTGAGCTTAGCGTGTGTGTGAGTGCACATAGATAGTGTAGGTATGACGTCGGCTTGGTGCGCGACGCGTCCTTTGCTTGGTTAAAACCGGTTTGTACTGCTTTTTGACAATCGGTTGGCCTAGGGCGCGACGCATCCTTTGCCTGGTTAAACCTGTTTAACTTTTTAACAATTGACCAGAGGCGCGGTGCGTCGCTCGCGCGACGTAACTCTAACCAATCAAAATTAGCTGTCTTTCCCGATACCTTGTCAACTTTTGACGATTACATTTGCATTCATAATATGAACTTGGATATTGCTGAAAATCAGTGTTGTAGGTCGCCTCTAGTAGGTACTCACAGCGTTCACAGCAATGTCCATGTTTGACACTGATGGGTCACACTTACTCTTTGTTATTTATTTTTTTCTTCTTTTACTGTTTCCATTTATGTATTTTTCTCTTTCCATGGTTTTTTATCATTTGAATTTTGTGTGTCTTTGTCAAATAAATGTTTTTCTTTCTGCTTTCTTTCTTTTCTTTTATTCAATATTTTAATTATTGGCGTCTAGTAAGTATCTAGTCGATACAAAATATGCTACTCTTAGCTTAAGCGTCGTTTATAAGTGAGGGGGTATAAAGAGGTAAAAATGTTGTAAATGTCTTGGGCTGTGTTCTTGTATGTCAATGTGGATTTTTGTAATAAAATAAACTATATGTTGATGGCTTATTAAGGTGATTTGGAAAATAATTTGCAACTACGAACTGTAGGGAATTATATGAATCTACTACGGAAAGTATTTTTATTATTATTAGAAGCATAAAATCGGCAGTAATATTAAAAACTAGGTAACTTAGGGTAGGAGTTTATATGTGCCACAAAAATTTCTGACAAATAAACACGACAGACTGCATCGTTTGTTTTGATTGATCGAGTGATGAAATACTTCGTAGCTTATTTAATTCCCTCCTTGTCGTACGCAACGACACCAATGATCGTCCAGACGACAAAATGGATCCTGTCAACTTTGACATAAGTTGAGTTGTATATGAATAATTTTTAGAAAATATAAATATAAAAAAGGTTTTGGGTACTTAATATGAAAGACGATTTCAAATTATTTTTCATATCACCTCAAATCACCCATTTGTCTTGTCCGCTAGACGTACCAACGGACTATCATCAGCAAATCGACAACTACACAACCGAAATGCTACCACCCACCATACCGCCGCCGCACCTGCCACCAAAAAACCACTACCAAACACCAACCCCACAATATCAACCACAGGCTACACAGGCTAGCCAACCTTCTAGCAACCGACATTACCAAGAACAGTACTACCAACAGCCTAAAGAAGAACAATATCATTATGAATATCAAGCTCCGTACTATCCACAAAACGTACAACCAGTACCAAATGTGCAGCAGTATCAGAATTATGCCGCGCAGCAGAAGATTGGTCGGATCCAGGATTACGATCCGATCAGTGATGGTCCAAGAGCTCCGCCGAATACTCAGAGGTCGTCTGCAACGTTGATTTACAATAGCACCAATGAAGGGAGCAGAGGTTTGTACATCGGATACATAGAAAGCGGTCTGGGTCTCGATTCTTAAGCGTAGAAATGCCTAGATACAACTAGACCGCTTTCTGTGTGCTCGGTACACTATGCTTTTTATGTTTGTGTTAACGGTTTTCATCACATTCATTTTCATGTGTGAAAATGGGTTACTAATTAGAGATCTGGGTTTTACTTGGTACTCGTAAAAACAGTTAACCGTTACAAGAGTCGCAGTCACACTGTTATATATATCATTAACAAAAACAGTATTAAAATTATCGTTTCTATGACAAAATATTCTCAATAACTCGTTCACTGACTACCTACAGTCCATCATATCTAAGAAGTACCGTTTGACAGTTCTAAACGTAGTACATTTAGAATTTTATTTTTCGTATGAAAATTGTTTATGTTATGTTAAAATAAAAATAGCTTCATAATTCAATTATTTTACAGGAAAGCTAATAAAAATAGTGTGAATTACGCCTCTATAAAGCTAGTTTAATAGAAAACAGTGAAATGTCAAACGGTACTTCTTAGATTTGATGGACTGTAATATTTATAAATACCGGTTCTTTTTACAAATGTTCCCTTCTTTACTAAGCAGTAATACAACAAAACATATCTGAGTACTAACTGCACGTTGTGACGTCACAGGTAGCCACCACCACCACCAACAACAGCCACAACAACAGCAGAGCCGTCAGATCGGTCGTGTCACCGATCTCGACCCGCTCGCCAACGAACTGCCACGACACGCGCCCAACCATCATAACCAGGTTAGTTGACAACTTATTTCTAACTCTTAACTTTTAGCCATCTGGAGACTAACTATGATTTGGAATCCCCATGAGGCTAAATATAATCTCGTGGTGGAAAAAATCCTAAAGTAATTCACTCCCCTCATTGCACCACCATACGGCGTGTATCCATGTTACCCGTTAATGTACCCCAGTTTGTTCGTCTTTGGAGTGGTTTAGTGACCCACTGCTGGGCACGGGTCTTCTCTCAACTATCTTACCAGTTAAGAGAATTAAGGCCTTAAAACCACACACGCTGGCCAAGTGCGGGTTGGTGGATGTCAAATGCCCTCGAATAATTAGTTCTTTGACATTCCGGTTTCTTCACGATGTTTTCCTTCACCGACATTGAGCAGCTGCGATGAAATAATTCTCACAAAGCTGTGTGGGCACGGGGACCTGCGACCTTATATTTTTAAGGCGAGGCCCGTACCGATACGGTAGGCTTGCCCCTTAATATAGATTTACTTAGTGTGAGTGCTTTGTTTATATTATTTTTATTTTTTTTACAGCGAGTATACATCGCGATGTATGACTATGAAGCCAGTGATAGCGATGAGGTGAGTTACTAAGCATGATTGTTAAGACTGTCATAAAAGAAGTTTGACTGGTGGCAGGCTTCAGCTGTAGTTAGTGACCGCCCACCAGACAAAACTGCTCCACTGAGCGGTCTTGCCGTGTTCCGGTGCGATGTCTGGTGACACTATTTAAAAGGGTGGGTCGGAATTGTTGCTCCTTAATTTTTTCTAATCATATGGAGCCTCATTCCACCTTCTCACCGAAAATTATTTATTATCACGAATGAATCGGTACAGTGGGCAGGTACCTTCCGTCGTAGAGCATACCATTGCTTAACATCAGTTAAGTATTAGTCAAGCGCAGGCCTATTCCAAAATAAAAAATAATCAGTCAACCTGGCTCTGTTTAGCCACAAACCCCCGTATCGAATAGACAACTACTACAGGCCGACCGTTTAACTCGCGTATCGCCATCTGAGGTACCTACAAATTCATAAAACATTAAATAAACTCATAAAGAACTATTTAACCACAGATAAAAGTAATGTAAGACTATTCGTCACTAATATTCATATCGCTTGAATCATCATCACTGTCTGTGCAGCTTGAGGAGTCAGAATCTTGGCGATAGGCAATACGCGAGTTGAACGGTCGGCCTATCTATACTTACTTACTTATTTTTAATATTATATATGCGAATGTAAGTTTGTTTGTTACGCTTTCACGCAAAAACTACTGAACCGATTTGGATGAAATTGGGTATGGAGGTAGTTTGAGACCCGAGAAAGGATATAGGATAGTTTTTATCAGACCGCGCAAAAAGAAGGTAATGTTTTGGTGCGATAACCGACATACACGCGGGCGAAGCCGCGGGCGGAAAGCTAGTATAATATTATAAATGCGAAAAGTTGTAAGAATATACGGATGTTTGTTACCCTTTCACGCAAAAACTACTGGACGGAATTGGATGAAATTTAGCACAGAGATAGATTATAAGTACCACGCGGGCGAATCAGTGGGCCAAAGCTACTTTTTAATAAAACGTTAACCTTACTTCACACTTAAACGATGACGTGTTAATTTGCCGAACGTCCAGCGTCGGTTCTGTTTTTATCAACTCATTTTCGGCCAACGTAGGAGCTGCATTATATCTGATGGGAGCTGTACAGTGAAATATTGAATTCGTCTGTTCTAGCATAAGCAACGCATTTTCCGTTAGATAAGTACAGGACTATTGAAGTTGGGTTTAAAAAGGGAAAGATGATGTAGGCAATAATGGAACTATACCCTTTAGAAGTGTGAAAATAAAATAAATAAATAAATGTTCTGGGACATTAACACACATGGTTATGGAAACCAGATAGCTGGTATATACTATACATATAATACTTTTCTTTTGTAAATATATACTTACTAGTTTTCCGCCCGCAGCTTCGCCCGCGGATGTCGGTTATCGCGCTAAACCATTAATCTCTTTTTTCGCAGTCGGATAAAACTATCCTTTCCCGGGTCTCGAACTATCTCCATACAAAATTAGTTCAGTAGTGTAGGCGTGTAAGCAACATTTTGAAATCGGCAAGCACCCATAGGTATATCCATAAATCTATAGGGGTTTCTTAAAAAATACTACGTCTCTTAGACCATGATCATTGTAAGTTTTTCATTCAATATTTAAGAAGAAATAAAATTTAAATTTCGAATTCTAATAATCGGTCTGAGTTATCAAACGTCATTGTGTCAAAATAAAAAGTAATTTAGCTAAAAAGCACGAAGGAGTATTGATATCAACTTTGAAGAAAATCAAACTCAGAATAATTTCGCAGGCTTCTCCCGCGTAATATTAGGATAAAAAAAAAATGGAAAAATAAAAAACACGTGTTTCATTATTTGTTTTAAGCTTTATTTATACCGAATTTGAAGTGAATCGGACCAAGGACTAAACAGTTATGGAATATTTAGTATTTCCAAAAAAACTCATTTATCACCCCCACCGGGGGTAGTTTTGGAAAAATAAAAAACACGTGTTTCATGATTTCTTTTAAGGTATATGTGTGCCGAATTTGGAGTGGATCGGACTTCAGACTATACAGATACAGAGAAACTTTAATTTTTACCATTAAAACTCTTTATCCACACCTCATAGGGGTAATTATGGAAAAATAAAAAACCCGTATCTCATTATTTTTCTTAAGGTTTATGTGTACCGAATTTTAAATGAATAGGACCAAGGAATAAAAAGTTGCATACAAACTTCACCCCTCTATTTAACCCTCTTAAGGGATGATTTTTGGAAATATTGTTAGCCTATGTCCTATTCTAGGGTATACATTACCTACATTTCAAAGTTCATTAAAATCGGTTGAGCGGTTATGGAGATACGCGGTAACAAACCTTCACACACACACACACACACTTACTTTCGCATTTATAATATTAGTAAGATAATAGATATTTATACCCAGACTCGACACAAACACAAATGATCATCACTAATGTTTGTCTCGGGTGGGAATCGAACCCACGACCTGCGGCGTGAAAAGCAAGTGTCTTACCGACCACGCCACCGGCCCATCAATTATAAAGATCTCGTCATTTTTGTTTTAAATATCCATTGATTTTCAGGTATCATTCCGTGAAGGTGACTTAATCTCTAACGTAACATCGATCGACGAGGGCTGGATGACGGGGCAGGTACTCCGAACCGGCCGCACCGGCATGTTGCCAGCTAACTATGTAGAACTAGCACCCGCCGGCGCCGTACAGTACGGGAACTAGCAGGAACTAGTTCACTGTACGTTTATACATATTATTATGTAAGTTTAATTTTTGAGATTGAATAAATGGTTGTTATAAACTTTGTACCATCATGCATGGGAATGTCCAGCTCCTTTTTAACGACACAATAGTTGTTAGACAGCATAGGATCCATCAGATTCCCGTAAATGTTACAATGTCATAGAGGTCCCTCGTGGACACTACTACTGCCACCTTCTCACCGATAATCATTCGTGATCACGAGTGAAACGGTATACTGGGCTGGCGCGTTCCATCGTAGACTTCATCATTGCTTAACATCAGGCAAGTTGTAGTCAAACGCCAGTCTATCGAGGAATGAAAAAAACGTCTAAATAGGCCTTAAACATGTACTAATGCGTACAGTATTGTGTTAACTATTTGATCAGATTAATTGTGAGATGTAGAAATAAGCAACGCCATCTCTTAACTGTGTTTGGAACTTTTTAGTTCTGTGAATACTAAGTGTCATCTGTTGCAAACTAGTAAAAATTAAAATTTCTTTACTATGACATTATGCTTTTTTTTTGTTTTGATGGTTCACACACTTGGTATTTTTCAGTGACTTATAAAACAGCTTGTGACCAACTGCTCTACAAACTCCTAATTTAATAAACCCTATGGTGTTACTAATTACAAACTGAAATTAACAATAAGACATTGCTGAAATATTATCTGTTATACAAAGTCTATAAAACCCATTTAGTATTGAGTATGATCAAACTGATTTATTACATAAGTTAACATCATATTTATAAAATTAACACGCTAAGTTATCAATATTGATTTTTATCGCTTGCCTTGCGATTATAATTTTTTCCTTAGACTAAGGATCATTGCACACTTGTACAGCGGAACTAGGATGTACGACGAAGTTTAAAACGAGACGTCCAGTTGTGTCGCGTGGCAGTTTTCTTGTTCTAACGCGAACGCGTGACCATGTGATTTGTATGAAGAAGTTTTAAACGCGACCTGGCGTTTTACGATTTTTTTTTCAATTGTATGCTTACGCACTGTAGGTATTAAGCGTTATGTTTACGACAGAATTGACACTCGGCATACTGTACACGCAATAATGTCAAAATTTCGTAAAAAATGTTTTATTTACGACAATTTTGGCATTATACGTGTATGTAATGAAGGTGTCGTATACTTAAATGTCTTGTCGTCTAGATCAAGACTGTCGCGCCGATAGTATCATTCAATAATATTATTGTCGTCTCTCGTTCAATCAAATTAGCGTCACGGTCAATTGTGTCGTTTGTGGTACATTCTAACTCAGCTGATATGTATAAAAGTGACTTAAATTGTCGTGATATGTGAAAATAACCTTATGATCTACAATTTGTAGTTATAAATACATATATTTTTTTACTATCTTAAAAATTCTTCAGCGCAAATTTTGTGTTCTGGTTTGCCTGCCTCCTATCTCTTACCGGTCGTGTCACCTATGTTTGCGTACATACTTGTGCTCTATAAAGTCTCCTGGGCACCTGGATAGTCAGCTTAGACTGGCCATAGTCAGCATACTGCTAGGAAGCTGGAAACTGGTAATAGTAGATACAAATTTGTGTTGTTGAATTTTTAACTCTTTTTATAAATTTGCCATTAGCAATAAAACTTTGTAAAAATAATTATGTATAGTATTGTTATTAAAATATAATTATTTTAAAGTAAAATAAAATAAATATTTTATAGTAGTCTTAGATCTTAATTAGTCTTTATTTTAATCAAGTATTATTGGGATAAGAATATCAAACTTTCTATGCATGTTATTTTGGTAAAAGATTGTAATTTTTAAATCTTTTCTAATGTCAGAATTTTTCGGAATATCTTTTTAACATTAAAAAAAACCATTGCAGATTTTTTGTAGTCTTTCAAAAATTCGTTGTGTATTTATATTTAATGTCATGTTTGCGTAAATATAAAAAATACAGTATATAGACAAACATTAAGCTATATATTTCCAGTATAAGCTGATCTCACACTGTATAGGATTTTTGTACAACGAGAGGTCAGCTTATACTGGTAATGTATAGCTTCGTGTGTAGCCGTGCGTTGTAATTTTTTAAAATTAGCATAGCAACATCATAATATGCTCAGTCAATTCAGCTACATTGAGTATTGAATTTTCCGCCCAAATTATATTCATACGGTCTTATTCATAGAAATCTTATAAGACTCTTTAGCTAAAATGGACTTTATCTCTTTCTTACTAATATAAATGTGGAGATGACAAACAAATGAACGAATTATAAACCTATTTTAGCTATAATGAGATTAAAAGACGTTTATGAATAGAGGGGATGATTTCTAACTGAATATTCTGTCAGATATGTAAAATTTTGAACTACTCAGAAACCAAAAAACAAGTTTTTAGGTGAAAATTTGCATCATTGTGTTGGTGTATTTTGTCTCTGTGTATTATTTTGTTTGTATATCATAATATGTATATTCTTTTTAGATATTTCTACAACATTCTGCTATTATTTTAAAAGCATTTATAATACGTGAACTAATATTGTCGACCAAATATTTCGTGCATTCCATTTTAATTATTGGTATTTTACAGAAAACCTTTTTTAGCGCTTAAACTCTTAACAGGACTTTTAGGAAAACTGAGTGTAACTTTTTACGTGCAAACTACGTCTGCGTAACCACTGGGCCCCTAGACAAATTACATATCGAAGCAATAACGAAAGAAGGGTCACGTGACAAACTTATGTCAGTCCCATACATTTTGTTCTTATCAATCTTTCGATATAGCTTTGCTTAAATTTGTCTAGATACCCAGGTTTACATTGGCGAAACAGCACAAGAAAACATGACGCAAGTTCTGTCCATCTTTATCACTTGGAGATTAGAAAGAGACAAACAGTGTTCACAATATGTTTTGTTATCCAGTAACAAAACGTTTTTTTTTTTGTAAGAAACGTTCCATCAAAAGCATATTTATTTTAACTTTTTTATTCGTTTTAAGGCGATTCTAGACTTGTGAAGGTTATTTTAACAGTGTTTATTCCACTAACGAAAAATTCTGACCGTCCGATGTTGAGCGGTCACGGTAGTTTTGAACGCTTGCAACACCAGAACTACACTAGCACGTTGCCGATCCTTTAGAAAAATCGAGCACATAACCAGTAACATCCACTTTTTATTTCTTGGTTCCATTCACTTCAAATTTGGTAGAAATAAAGCTTATAACAAATAGTTACATCTTATTAATGTTTACACACAATAAAAATCGGTTTTCCATCGGTAATCGCAAAAAAATTAACGTTTCTTTTAAAATGATATTTAAATAGGTAGATCTTAACAAGTCTAGAACATTAATTTTTTAGCATAAAATCAATTCTGTACCTGTGTACGAAGAGGACATGTAAATATTTTAGTTATAGTGTATTCACCTTTGTATACACCATCAGGTGAATACTGAATAGGCGTATGTTTATATTCCATTAACACGACATTGTATACAAAAAGCATAATATTAGGCACTGGGTTTTATTTTATAGTCTGCCTATCTTCATGGTAACAGGTGGGATTAGTATAAAATGTGGTATGTGAGATAAGGTTGAATGTTCAGTGGTGATATTTTGGTAGGATTCAAGAATATAAAACTGGATTTTGCGCCTAGAACAAATGATCTAAGAAGTTTGACCTTGAACTAGACTAGCGCATTTGAATAACAGCCCTAATATTTTCTGTATCTTTCTGACCGGTTACAGAGGTTAAGTGTAAGTGTGAATAAACTATAGGCCGACTGTTTAACTCGCGTATAGCCTATCGCCAAGATTCTGACTCCTCAAGCTGCACAGACAGGGATGATGATTCAAGCGATATGGATATTAGTGACGAATAGTCTTACATTACTTTATCTGTGGTTAAATAGTTCTTTATGAGATTTAATTAATGTTTTATGACTTTGTACCTCAGATGACGATACGCGAGTTAAACGGTCGGCCTATAGTCTTCAACGATTTCTTCTGGACGCAAAATCTTGGTAGGTTTAAATGAACGACATGAATTCCAACTACAAACCTGCGCAATGCGCATATTATCTGTAACCCTGCCAAAACTGATAAATCACTAAGTGGTTGAATAATGAAATCATGTGACAATACACATTCCATTTTGTTCTATAGTGTAAACTATAACTATACATTCTGTGTATAAAAAAATAGTATTCTTAAGGAGTAAACATACATCGTTTGTCATCTATTAGACTGAATCAGCTATACTCAGTTATCGAAGAATGTTTTTAGATTGGTTAGAAAGGAGATGGTGAATTTTCCAACAACTGTTTTAAGAGCTGAAGTGGTGTCTTATCCGACCGATCGCGCCGCTAATGATACGATGCGATGCGATCAGTCGTGACGTACCTGTGGTCTAATAGTTGACGACGCTGACGCATAAGTAATCAAGAAGTCTTTGACATTGATAAACCAAAATCGTGTACATCATGATCTATTTAATATAATTAACAAAAATGTTACTTATTATGTTATCTGTGAAACTGTTATGTAACCATCACAAACGCTATAATGTAAGCGCAGTATTAAGTAACAGTGCCTTTATATTTAATAAATTTTATAAGCCGCATACTTTTTATTTATTTATTAGCTGATCCGGCTTACTACGCGGAAACCCTTCCTCTCCTCTGAATTCTACAAATATTTGAAATTCTCGAGATGTCGCGAGTCTAACAAATGTCAATTCATTTATGCCTCCGTCCATATTGGTGTAAAATCGAAGCGCATTAAATCGAAACGAAAACGGCGATAAGGCGTCATCAAGCGCATATACGCATATAATTTCATAGAAAACAATGTGGATATTCTATTAGAGAAAAGAAAAAAAAGAGCAGCGCCATCAATCTCTAAACTAGGCTAAGTAAACAGATTGTGATACCGTTTCTAAACAGTGCCCAATTCACGTAATTTCAGGCAGGCACAGTGACTTCTAAGCACTTCTTAGTCACTGTGCATGACCTATAATCATGGTGGCAGACACCGTACTGACTACAGGCAACTAAGAGAACCTAAGTACTGACAGCATTTCTGTTTGAATGCAGAAAGAAATATAATACAAATTTTTTTAGTCTGTGCGGGCACCATAGATAATACTAGGCGAGCACGCTTCACTACTAATGTCTTCATTACTAATGGCTCCCCATGTGCTAGAGATCAAAATTTAAAATATATTATTTTGTCTGCCAGACTACATGCAGGTACAGTTATGCGTAAAAACGTAGCGATTACTTGCTCAGTGCCTATAAAATGCAAAATAAGCCTCTGTCATTATCATTACTAAAATTTGAGAGTAATAACTTTCTACATTATATTTTTTTCTACCTGTCTTCCTCTCATATATTCTTTTGTTATCGCTTCGCAGTGACTTCTAAAAAGAGGGCATTTTAGGAATCTGGTTAGTGAAGGTCATTTCAAATGGATTTAAATATGGTAAACATATAAAACAAAATCCACAAATTCGTCTTTATACATTTATTGACTACATAATTCATACATTAACTACAACTAGTACATGCAACAAAATATCTTACTTATACACAAACTTACGTACTAGTTGTATATTAATACTCCGTACGCAACGCGCAGACTCTTTCAAGGCACAGTAAGGCACCTGCGTTTTAGCGTCAATTCACACAGAGGTGACAACAAAGCGTCTAGCAGTTTCAGTATCATTTAATTTAACGGCCATATTCATAAAAATCTTCTTCTTTTTCTTTTAATTATGGCCTCTGCAGAAATTATTCCGCAATTTTGCCAATGTCAAGTTTAAATAAGTTAAGTTTTTAAAACTAAAAACGTGCGATGTTCTAAGACGCAATTTTTTTCCATAAAAAAAAATTGGTTGCCTGTAAATTCGGTATACGGGCGAAAGTTTTACGTGACAACGACTTTGAGTGGTAAAATAATTTTAATGTGAATATTCATTCGTATAGTAGGAAGAAGGATGAAACATAGTTGAGTGGGAGAGAGACGCAAGGCATTCGGCGGGCCTCTCTCTCGTTCGGTGACTCATCGTAACGTTACCGAGCGTTACACTTTTTCATAAGTGCCTCCCAGCCGCAACCTAATTTAAGACGTTGTCACGTCAAAGACTTTAGTTAAAATGGACTTTGTCTCTTTTACTAGTATAAATGTCAAGATGACAGACAAAGAAACTAATTATAAACCTTTTTTGAACTATAATGAGCTAAGACGTTTATGAATATGGGGGTTAAACTTTATTTTAATTTCTATAATACACACATCACTTGGGAAACTTGACTGCTCGCTCAGTCGTTACGGCCTGTAACAGTCGGAGTCGGCCGCGAGACTAAGTTTCTCAAGCGATACTATGTATTATGTTCTTGAAAATAAAATTTAAAACCACATGACACACTAATGGCCACTTCGTTGCCATCTCTGTGTGAATTGCCTCTTAGTCTTAACTAGTATATTTTGTATCGAAATATTATTTCTTTAACAAAAAATTTGTTAATGTTCAAGAATTTTTATATGTTTTACACCAATACATCTTTTTTTCTATTTTTAATGAGTAAGACAAAGTTTTAAAACATATAAAATAACATTTATAGACTTATAAAATTATTAATAATTAAAATAAGGTAATATTTAAAGATTATAATCTATGATTACATAACCATTAAAAGCTAATAACATGGTGTACAGCTGCCTTTACTTATTAACAGTGTATGGAGACGATTATGCCCACTATTCGTCTAGGGACTTGACCGCAATCCTCCCACACCTACTCCTGCGCACCAGGATCAACAGCGGCACTGTGAAGACTCGGGACTTGAACCCGACCAAGTCCTTAAACTGTCCTTAAAATACAGTACTTAAATAGCACTTACGCTTGTATTACTCAAAGGTGTAGGCAGTAGAATATCACCCACTTTTTGCCAGGCATCTTTTGGTAGGTAGATACTTTTAAAAGTCTAAAAAGTCCGCAACTCACGAGTGATGGTTCTGGTGCGCCACAGACTAACGCAACTACTTATCATACTGCTGATTTGGTAGTACGTATGGGACCTCAGCATAGCCGGCGAAGTGTGAGTGAAATTCACCTCTACCTATACCTTCTAGTGATAAAGGCGCAATGCTATACTTATAATGTCTACACGCGAGGATACGGAAAAGAATTTCGCGCTCCAAGAGTCCTTAAGGACCATCAAACTTAAGCTTATACCCATTCGGCCCTATTTTGGAGGATACACGAAAAATTATACAGAAAATTAACGACTCCTTGCATCATATATTATAATTCTAAATGTATAAAACAAACGTGCGCAGTAACAACATAAAATTTAACTTATAACTAATATATTCTAACACATTGAATATCAAAGATTACATGGTATTTTCTTAAATTTATGCAAATATCACACATTGAAATAAAACTACTTTATAGCGACTTCAGACTTCCTGAATCCACCATGAAGTCTAAAGACTGAAACTTTGGGATATAAAATAAACCGCGATAAAATCCGTTATAAAGTAGTTTTATTCCATTACCAAGGGTTATTTTGCCTTGAAATCCGTTCCCACCGTAATAGGCATACCTACGAGATACATTATAGTTGAGACCCTGGGTTTAGGTATAATACCGGTTGCCGCTCTTAGAGATAGCTCGCTATGGTGAGTCCTAATATGTGAATCTCGCGGATGCTAAATTGTTTCGTTCCCTATTAAAACCTCCTTAAAATACTACTATATTTCGTAGCTGGCGTCTCTGGGAAATTATATTCCTCACAATTAACTCCTAGTGACACTCAACGTGTTCATTCAAAACGGCTCAGCCGTTATGAAATTTGCTCCCGAATCATTTCTCGCCTCATAATAAGACTTAACTCTAACAGCGGCCAATGGTTTAAAAAACAAACCCTCTTCATACATAGTATTAAAAGGAAATGCACTCCTGCGCCACCGTTGTTAACATATTAAATAAATTTTTAATGTTATATTACATCGCATAATTAGCATTAACATAATGGTATATAATCTCATTTATGAGCTTATTATAAGAGCTTAAAACACTAACACTAAGCTAAATAACAAAATATAATATGTTTGGTAAGCTAAATACACTAAAATGAAATGAAATTAATGACTAATGTTTGACAATATATTTAAATGGCGTTTTCATTCATTCCACGATTGTACATCGTTACATTTTCTTCGCGCAATTATTTTTATTTGACTTTTTGAAACTGAGTCACCTACGTTCGTGTTAGTGCACCTTTGTCCACGTGGTCCCCGGATGGTGCATATCAGGTGACAGTAAACTAATAACTGAAGGCAGGCTCCAGCTGTAGTTACTAACCACTCACCAGACAAAGCCGCACCGTTAAGCGGCCTTGCCGTGTTCCGGTGCGATGTCCGGTGACACCATTTATGAGGTAGGTCGGAATTGTTGCTCATTTATGTTTACTAACAATAAGGAGCTTTTATACGACAGCATTCTCACCGAAAATTATTCAAAATCACGAGTAAATCATTCTACTGAGTAGGCGCGGTCCATTGTCGACTACATCATTGCTTATTACATATCAGGAAAGATGTAGTCAAGCGCAAGCCTATAGCAGAATAATAAAACAACTAGTTCCTCCAGTATCACTGGGGATGATTACAATAAGGTATGTTTCATACCATGCAATTCTTTTTTAACATTGTATATTATTATGTCCAATATATTAATACAAATGCATTGGACATATTTGGTTATATCAAAATTCAGTATTTCCGTTGCAGTAACACGTGTCCCTTTTAGCTCCCATGCGCAAAACGTACTACATTTGACTTCGTTCCAAAAACTTAGAGATGACTCGCTCCTTTTATATATAACTAGCTGCCCCGGCGAACTTCATACCGCCTATTTCTCACTATTTAAACTGTCCTTAGACTTGTTCGAATACTTTAACACCAAAATTAGTCAAATCTGTCCGTTCTCGAGTTATAGCGAGACTAACGAACAGCTATTGATTTTTATATAGGTATAAGATTTTTCTCACCTTTTAAACTTTCCCTAGACCTCCACGAACATTTCAAGACCAAAATAAGATAAATCCGTTCAGCCGTTCTCGAGTTTTAGCGAGACTAACGAACAGCAATTGATTTTTTTATATATATAGACTAGCTGCTCCGGCGAACTTCGTACCGCGTATTTCTCGCCTTTTAAACCTTCCTTAGACTTATATGAGTACTTTAAGACCAAAATCAGCCAAATCAGTTCAGCGGTTCTCGAGTTTTAGCGAGACTAACGAACAGCAATTGATTTTTATATATTTACTAGATAAAAATAAGTCGGGTTTTACTTCCTGACGCTATAACTCCAGAACGCACGAACCGATTTCCACGGTTTTGCATTCGTTGGAAAGGTCTCGGGCTCCGTGAGGTTTATAGCAAAGAAAATTCAGGAAAAATTTCAACAGAAAAGCGGGAAAATGTTACATAAAACAAAGCCATCTGGTGGCGAAACGGAGTTCGCCGGGTTTGCTAGTTTATGAGCCAGTATAAAATTTTTGTGTTCATCTATCTATCACCTAATATCTAGTGACTGGTGGCACACAGTAGCAACGCGGCGTTATCTTCAAGTCTCTCAAGTCGGTACGTAGAGTTATCGGGCAGATGTCGGACGAGATCGTCCGTCAACCGGACACGGGCGCCGTTCGGACCCGACACGAGGACTGTGTCACATTCCTGGGGATTAAAGATTTGTATTAGGATTTGATTATTTGTGTAAAATATACACACTTCAACCTTTTTTAGTGTCCCACTGCTGGGCACGGGTCTTCTCTCAACTATCTTGTGAGTTGAGAGAAGACCCGGCCTTAATCCACATAGGCTGGCTAAATGCGAGTTGGTGGATGTTACATTTCTTCGAATGGTCAGTTCTTAGATGTTTTCCTTCACCGATTCCAGCAGCAGAGATGAAACAATTCACACAAAGATGTGTGGGCACGACTAGGATTGGAACCCACGACCTTATTTTTCTAAGGCGAGGCGGCCCGTACATCTGCGCCACCGCTGCTTATTAAACATATTTTTTTAATTCCCGAAAACGATGGGTATCCGATGGTGGGTCGATGCGTGGTTCCGGTTCCACTTCCTTAAGGGGTAAGCTAGTAAAAAAATAATTATGTTCTATTGTAGTACCTTGGTAGAGTTGGAGTGCACAAGGGAGTTGAGTTTGTGCACGAGCTCGTGCGCACGACAGTTGTGCAAGTACAACGCGCTGAAGATGTTCGTACCAGCTGGACACACGTACACAGTCAGACGGGGCTCGATACGTCTGTAATACATAGATTCTAGTAAAATATACATATTTTTATAGACATGAGTAGGTAATGGGTAATGTTGGCGGGGGTAATGGCCTACGTCACACGGCACGAGATGCGCGGGCGCAGGTTACCCCACCCCGACAGACATTTGTCATCACATATTGCGTTTGGATACAAGCCATACAAGACCATGTAGTAAATCAATAGATTATGGGAATAAATCCCTTTTTATTTTATATATAAAGTTTCAATGCACCCAAAACCTATACAGCAATATTGATTTTCGTATCTAGATATCATGACTATCAACTTACTTGGCGTGCAGAGCGTTAAATAGACGAATACCGTCAGCAAGTCCGCAAATCTGTATTATGTCATCTCGGGACAATCTGCAACAATAACAATTAATTAACACATTTAACATGAGACTCGTACCCCAAATCTTGTGCTAGAGGCCGAGCGTTTAACTCGCGTATCGCCAACTGAGGTACAAAGTCATAAAATATTAATTAAATCTCCTAAATAACTAATTAACCACAGCTAAAAGTAATGTAAGACTATTATTCGTCACTAATATCCATATCGCTTGAATCATCATCACTGTCTGTGCAGCTTGAGTAGTCAGAATCTTGGCGATAGGCGATAAGCAGAGACATTTGTGTGATGAACGTATCTGTTTGTCTCGAGTCTGGGTGTAATTATCTATTATTGTATATATTTACAAAAGAAAAGTATTATATGTATAGTATATACCAATTATCTGGTTTCTATAACACAAGCTCTGCTTAGCTTGGTACCAGATGACCGTGTGTGTATATGTCCTGGAATATAATTATTATTACTGGACCAAGGAGATAGTTTCGTATGAAATTAGAATTGTCTGGCTATCCACAACGTCGTGTTTTTTTAATAGATTAATTTGAAAATCACAGACTGCGTACGTGGCTTTTTTGATAATTATCTAGTATATTTTCCATTCTACATTCATTTTCTTAGTTTTTGCATTGGTGCTGTTTTTAGATTCGATCCTCCTTAATATTATAAACACGAAAGTTTGTAAGAATGTTTAGATGTTTGTTACTCTTTCACGTAAAAACTACTGGACGGAATTGGATAAAACTTAGCACAGAGATGGATTATGGTTTGGCTTATCACATAGGCTACTTTTTATTCCAATAAGTACCATGTGGACGTAGCCGTAGGCGGAAGCTAGTAATAGATAATAAACTACATAAATTACAATAAAATACCTACAGTACCCACGCTTAAGTATGGAAGTGAATGTTGTTAGAAGATGCATGAAAGTAGGATAAAATGCTTGTAAATACGTTCTCTATGAATGTGTGGTGTAAAACTGAATGATAGATTGAGGAATGAAGTAATTAGAGAATGCTTTTGACTGAAGGAAGATGAAGGAAATGTGTGACTACAAGTAGGATGCTCTGAAACAAAAAAAAATACTACAAACCTAAGTAGATCAGATCCCGAGAAGTTGGCAAAAGTATTGGCATGTTGACCGAACCGGTTGCGAGCGAGCCAGGCTTGAGTCTGCGCTGAAGTCGCGTCCTTGGACAGGCCACAGTTCTGGGGAACAAATAATTTATATGATTTTACCGCATTTCGCACTTTAGAACGAGTGATAACACTGTTCTCCGACATTGACAAAGGTCTCGGTTGGCATCGGACTACTCGATATCGTCGTTAACCCTTGTTATGCGCCGGCCCTTAATGCAGCCTGCTGGCGGCGCATTCACATCAACGCTTGCACAATCGGCATGGCAACAGTTTCAATTCACGGAATATAGCATTGACGTAAACAACCGATGGATATGCTGACCGTGCAACACGTGCAAGCTTGCCTGGGAGCCAACGCGACACCGCATCGGGTTCGCCTCGACACACACTTAGTTTCAGACTTCGAAACTAGTAGCTAGGCTAGTGAGATTAAATTGTAATATTAATTTTAATTAAAGTTAGTCCAAATTAATTTGTTTTTTTTTTGGTTCCTCCGGCTCCGACGAAAATATTGCCCTAGTCCACGGTCCTATCCCCAATATACGACAAGGTATCAAAAATAGTATTTTGATTAGTCCGTAAGTAAGATTATTAAAAAACTTTGCTTTATGATTGAAATGAAAAAATATTATGATATACGCATTATAGTTATAGAGTGGGAGCGCGCTACGTCCTACACAGGCATAAAACCTACTTAATGGTGACGTCGCCGTATTCTTTAATCACACAAAAAAAAAGAAAAATTAGTGTCCAATATTTTTAAACTCAATATAGCTAAAATAGGTTTATAATTCGTTTGTCTTTCTCTGTCATCTTGACATGGATACTACATAGTAAGAAAGAGACAAAGCCCATTTTAACTAAAAGGTATAAATAAGATTATTATGAATAAGACCGTGTACTAAACAAAAAAACGAATTGTCGACATCCCTATTGCCCAGCAATGTTATGTACCGACGTAAGCCTTACAGGCTTTCATAGAAGAGCCTTCATTGCAGTTGGCAGTACTTGATCAGTTCTTGCTTGCCGAAAAAGTCCAGCCAGTAAATACTTCTCATGTTAATTGTCTAGGGTCGCACAGAAAAAATTAACTGATAAGATCAAGTGTTACCTTCTCTGGATCCTCGGCAGGTTGTGGCAGGTCAGGCAGGATTGCGCCGGGCGAGGGGCACGACGGAGAGTTCACTTTCACGTCACTGCCACTGTGTGACAATATTATTGAATAAGAATTATAAATAAATAAATATTCTGGGACATTAACACACACCGTCATCTGGTCCCAAGCTAAGCAGAGCTTGTGTTATGGAAACCAGATAACTGGTATATACTATACATAAAATACTTTTCTTTTGTAAATATATACTTATAATAGATATTTACACCCAGACTTGACAAAAACAGAAATGTTCATCACTAATGTTTGTCTCGGGTGGGATCGAATCCACGACCTGCGGCGTGAAAAGCAAGTATCTTACTGACCACGCCACCGGCCCGTCATCACAGAAAATCGTTGTTTCAATTGGGAATTGGCACAATGACAATGGCTATATCGCCAGTACGTAGAGGTGGTTTGTGAATCTGCCCCTGTATGATAGAAAATTGTTTCCGCCCATTAGATGTCATGCAGTAAAGAGTTGCTAAGAGCAAATGTTGATTTCAAACAAACACAGATCACATTGCCAACTCTATAAATAGATACTGTGAAATATTCCACTATTTTACTTTCAAACTAGCTCCCGTCAGCAGATCTAAACAGTTTTACCTAATCTACACTAATTTCGAGACAAAAATTATTTGAAGGATTGCTAATTAACTTGGCTGTTTTTAATTTTGTAACGTTCATACGAGTCTAAGGTCGGCGAGGTTTCGGGAAAGATAGAGTAAGGCGAGCGCGGGGACCCAGATATACGGTGTCTAAGTATTTTGTCAGTGTATAAGTATAACAATACTCACTCTTGGCAGCATGACGGCTTCATTTGGCTTGTCGATGCAAGAATTGCTGCAAAAAAAACACAGAATGAAAAAACCAATAAGGACAGCGTACACACCTGTATTTCTTAAAAATGTAGGCAGATGTAAGTTACACACAATTTTGTAGGCTAAGGTCTTCTATCTAACTAGCTTACCATAAGCGGCTTCGCTCGCTTCACCTACATTTTATATTATGCCCAACATTACAATAAAAACTAGCATTTATGACGGGCCGGTGGTCCGTAAGATACTTGCATTTCGCAGGTTGTGGTTCGATTCCCACGCAAGGCAGACATAATTTGTGTGATGAACATGCCGTTTGTCTCGAGACTGGGTGTAATTATCTAATAAAAGTTGCTAGTCGTTCGGACTTCTATCGGATACTCTTCGGAGTGTGCGTCGGAATTACTTAATTTTATGCCCCCATCCCCGTTTTTTAATTGGGCAAGTAGAGGTACGGCTATGCGCCTCCGAAGTATGGTGGAAATTCAAAAACACAAAGGTTGCGCGAACTGACAAGTTGTAGAATTCGCTGCCAGCATGTCTGTCACCCGATAGCTATAATCTGCCCGTCTTTAAGTCTACTGGGTAAGCGCATTCTATCATAGACTGCACGATTGCTAACAACAGGCAAGTTGTGGTCAAGTGCAAGTCTATTAAATGATAAAAAAAGACCTGAATGCCACTTACCATGTTGAGGCAACACCGGCTTATTGACCACAATAGGGCTTGGTAGATTCTTTGGTGCAACACTGAAACAAAATATTCAATATTAAAAGACTGCTGCAGTCTGTTGGAGTTCTAGAAGAGCCTACATGGAAGGACCATCCATGTAAAATTTTACTCGGAACTGATGTATACGCACGTTCGCTTCTGCAGAGGTACATGAACAATTCATATGTACTATGCGTTTCAAATAAGAATAGGACCGGACTCGCGGCTAACTTCATCCAAAAAACCAAGCAAAAGTAGCGCCAGCACAAAATGTCAAACCACAGACAATAATATTACTTTAAAATGTATGGAAAACTGATTTATGCAGAAAAAAATTACTTAAGTATGTAGGGTAGGCTATACATACAGGTTACAATTTACGCGCTAGGATGCCACAAACATGTACACAAATACCTACATGAACACAAATATAGACACACGTTGTAACTTATAACACCGCTTTTCTTCATCCAAAGTTAATAAAACATTATTCGACCCCGAACTCCTACCTCACTGGAACGGCAATAAGATACACGCTATATTATTATTTTTTTCATTTAGATGTGATAATTATATCAAACAAACATTTAAAACTCTCGCAAGATCGTCCTGGGGTGAGTGCCTGGCGATCTGTAACACAGGTTTACCTAACACGGACGCCAGCCTCACACAAAGGAAGATATTGCAAAACTGTATTTCTCACAATTACTTTACCATCCTTTGTGTTAGTGGAATAAATAAATAAATAAATAAAATAAATTTTTGCCCACCGTACTGCAAAATGTGAAGTTGTTGCGCATCCCGGTCCAAGATGGCGGATTTCCACTCCTATTCTTATTTGAAACGCATAATATAAAATGGTTTTATTTACGTATGGATTTATAAACGCTTCAACTATTACATCTGTGCTGTACGTGATTACCTTGCCTTCCCCAAAAACGTACCACGTATAAATTGGGTATAATACCTCCCGTGTTAAAAGCTCTAAGGGTCCATCAGTAGGCTAATTCACGTAATTAAATAATAAATAAATAAATAATAAATATTTTTGGGACGTTAACACACACAGTCATCTGGTCCCAAGCTAAGCAGAGCTTGTGTTATGGAAACCAGATAACTGGTATATACTATACATATAATACTTTTCTTTTGTAAATATATACTTATAATAGATATTTACACCCAGACTCGACACAAACACAAATGTTCATCATTAATGTTTGTCTCGGGTGGGAATCAAACCCACGACCTGCGGCGTGAAAACCAAGTATCTTACCAACCACGCCACCGGCCCGTCAAAGTAATAAGTTCGGTTGCAGGGCAGTTGCAGTTAAGTTTCGATCAAAACAGCACTTTTCGCACTCTCGTAATTTTGACAACCGCTGTCAGATATAGCGTGTAGGTTATTTATATGACAATTACAAGAATATTATTTTGCAGTAAGACGTAAACTAGATAGCAACTGCACCGCAACTTGATCGGCGCGTCAAGAAATACGTGAATTAGCCACAGGTATATTAATGACAAATATGGGTTCCATAGGTTTCCAAAGGTTTCCAATAGCAACGTCTAACAGTGAAATTTAAAAAAGTACTATTCTAAATGGTGTATCATCCTAATGTCAAAAATCAGATATGGGTCAGAAAATGAATTAGCAATATTGCATAGCAGCAGTGGCGCAGCGGTATCGGCCTCGACTTTGATATAATTGTTTTTTTATTTTTTTTATTCTGAAATAGGCTTGCGATTGACTACAACCTGCCTGATCTTCAGCAATGATGTAGTCTACGACGGGACACGCTTGCCCAATGTACCGATTCACTCGTGATTACGAATGATTTTCGGTAAAAAGGTGGGGCACGGACGTGTGAAGCTAGTTGATAGTGACCCATATCCTACAGCAGCCCTTTATGTAAGTTAGAATTCATAAAATATTAACAACACATCAAAACTCCTGAGAAAAACGCAATATTTGTGCTTTTGTTTCTTTTAAGGAATCTTTAGTTTACCATCTGATTGAGGCCCTTAATAAATTTTGATAAGGGTACATCTCAAGCAGGCTAGACTACTAGTAATTTTTCTAATAAATACATCTTGCGATAGGCTTGGCAAGCGTTAAGCAGATTTTTTTAAAGGACCGAAGTTTAAGACTTGTTTTCTGTTAAGAAAAGTGACTCTAAATTGATTTGAAAATTGCTATTTTGTAAAATCACTTGTGTTGTCTTATAAGCACAGATAATATTATGATATTATAATCATTATAATAATCTCTTAATTAATAGACTCTTCACGTGACCAGAGGGCTGGCCTACATCTTGGTCAAAGAATTAGCATTGCCATACAACGTGGCAATGTTGCCAGCCTTCTGGGCACATTCCGCCAAGACCTCGATTCGGAGGAATTTTATGACGCCTTATCTAGTTTTTAAGATGAGAATTTTAGAATTAGTTTTATAACAAAAATTGTAACAAATTATAAAATAAAGTCGCTTTTTTATATTGATGGATAGATGCTACTTAAAATTAATAATAATTATTTATTTCAAGATAAATTACATAGTTACAGGACGCGACAGATTACCATTTAAATAATACTGCAGTTCTCCAGAACCAATCCTGCCTTTGCTGTTCAATTGGATACTCAATAATCGCGAGTAAAAGATAGGAAATAGGACAGACACCATCATCTAAGCATGTCGGCTACTGGTTCCCAACGGGTTTCGAGGTCTGATGGCAGTCGCTCGTATAATTCTGGTAGCTAGCCACATCTGGTTAGACTGGGAGCCGACCCCAATAGAAATGGGAAAAAGGCAAGGGTAATGATGATAAGCTATGTCAGACACCACCCAAAATAGGTGCAAATTTGATGTCGAGTTGCAGAAAATCCGCCTGCTACAATGCACAATGCTGGTGTTTATATGACAGCGAGAAGCGCCTGTGATAGTGTAACTGTGTTACAGACACTGGTGCCTTTCAATCGTTAAAACTGTATCATACAAATACATAGAAATGTATATAAATAGCACTAGGAAGTAAAATAGATAAATTAATCTTTGTTTATCTGTGATAACATGATAGTGAAAACATAATAAGGGTGATTGTATTTGTAAAACTGTAATACTTACTATGCGTTTCAAATAAGAATAGGATTGGAATTCCGCCATCTTGAACTGGAATGCGCAACAACTTCATATTTTTTAGTACAGTGACCAAAAATGTTTATTTGATATGATTATCACATCTAGATGAAAATAAAATAAAAATGCATATATCTTCCTGCGGATCGAGTAAGATTGGACATGTGGAGTCGAATATTTAGATTTAAACATATTTTATTTACTTCACACGACCAAAAAGCGTGCTATAAGTTAAAATGTGCGGTTTTATGCATACAAAAGAATTTTTGTACAAGTTTGTGGTATCCTATCACGTAAATTTACTTAGGTAGGTAGCTACATTGTAACTACATACATATGTAAAGTTTTTACATAAATCAGTTTTCCATACAATTCAAAATAATGTTATTGTCTGTGGTTTGATATTTTGTGCTAGTGCTACTTTTGATTAGTTTTTGTTATGAAGTTAGCCATGAGTCCAGTCCTATTCTTATTTGAAACGCATTGTATTTGCAATGTTATGGACCATTTACACGATAACAAAAGCTGGGACAGAACAGACATCAGGACAGGAAAGACTTCAGATAAATGGGGACTACTGTCTTGAGGGCAATCCAATGCAATATATTATTTAAGGGCTTAGATAGATAGATTAATTTGTCAAAAATGTAGGTTACAATAGGTGTCTTGGATTTACATGAATATCACACATACAATTTCATGAAAACTTTTAGTTATTTCTCAGTTTTGGACTAAGTTTAGAAGAATTGCTTCTATTAACTATATGCTCTGATATATATACACAGTTGAAAGAAGAACCAGCTATGTACTTGCTTATTTCAAAGGACACTAATTGAAGATATAACTTTTTGTATCTAATAAATTTAAGTTTTAGTGTAGATATATATTCATCAAAACAATAGAACATTAGTTTTCCATACTGTTGATTTCTTTACCTATATCTATTAAGGTAACCATAGATGTGACTTGGAATTTGATGAGTAATTTGAACTAATAATAGTACAAGGTTCACTAACTTATTACCATAATAAAGACACCTACAATGTATGTTGTTGTTTTAAAACAGACTAACGGCCTTGAGTCGGATTTATCTAGCAATCTACCTGCAATGCAACCGCGCATTACTACAGAGTAAAATTTACTGTATCTATGTCACTCAACTGTGAAATGCCTGTATTGTCTAGACTTACGCTAGTCTGGAGCGGCGGGCGGGCCTGACACGGACGTTGGCTGCGTTCAACCTCCTTGCTAGCTCTCTATACGTTGCCGGGTCGGCCTCGATCTCCACGTCGGCCTTTAACAGGGAGAATTTCATCCGCCACCCTCGCGCTTCGACGCCGTGCACTAGGCGGGCGCTGAGCACGACCCCGCGCCCCAGGTGCCGCGCACTCAGTCTCTGCTCGAGGACGAGCATCTTACTCGTCAGCTATGGTCCTGCCTCGTCAGGTTGAAGAAGATGAAAGCCCCAGAACCAACACGGTACGCCCGCCCGCGCACAACCACCATAGCTGGCCCACAAATCGCTTCAACAACCATTTGTCACGATTAGATTCCCACTATTTACAACACAGACGACGATCGCGAACGTTGCACTGCCAAAACCTTTTCACTTATCCAACATATTTGAGACAACTGTCTGCAGAAAACGAGCCGAGAATAACGTTTATCAAAGACAGGTATGCGTACACACAGGATATCACCGGTTATAAGTCGTTTATTGAAAAATACACGATTTATCAGTGTAAAATAAACGAAATGTTAAAACAGAAACAAAGGAGTACGTGACAGACGGCGGAGCGCGCACAACTGGATGGGCGTAATGGCCTGTGATTGGTCGCGAGTGAGGCGCGCACCTCGATTGGATAAAAACCGGATAGATTCGGTTTGCGCGAGTAGCGGCTGGCTCTGCGCGGTGCATCGAGTTTTGGTGTTAGTGATGTGACATAGTAATTTATTCACGTGAGTTTACGATTTACCGTTCTTTTCCGTAAACAATCTTAACACTTTCAATTTTACTATTTATACTAATTCTCTTTTTATGCACGGTTTTTTGACGATACATTAGCGTAGCTGAAGCACGTCTATTATGTGTAAAATCTGGCTGGATATTCAAAGAGAAGGATAAAAATAGATCTAAAATTTCAATAGAAGTTAGTTGCGGCGGCACCTATCCGGATACATTAATAGTTGTATTCGGTTTCGGCCAATTGCGTATCAATTTGCAGTCTGGTTAGGTAACGGTCTCGCGTTTTCTTAGGGAAATAGACTTGGAACGTCTAGTAAAGTAGGTTTCTGAGCGATAAATTAACAGAATTTTCATAGCCAAGGGACAACATAGGTATGTAATAGAATATTATAGCAAATATAGGTATACTATTTATAGCAAAAAACCGATGTATATTTCATTTTATGGTTGCTAAATCTATCATTATTACGTGTGACAGTGTAACATATCATTTAATTAAACGCTATTAATTGAGTAGGTAGGATAAGCGAATCTACAAAGGGAGAAATGCACCCTAAAGGAATAATTGCGATCATTCTTTAGCTTATTTATTAATCAAGACATCTAAATATCGGTAAAAGTAGATAATCTTATTATATTAAAAATTTTAAGGCGCAATCCCGTTTGGTCGAGGAAAATAGCATACTTGGCTTATAATCAAGATTTTCTCAGTATGTAACAGAGACGCGGATAGATCAGTTTGAGCTAGTTTTCGTCACCTTGCCTTGGTAACATTAGTAAAACATTAATTTAAGCAACGAATTGTTTTTAACGCAATGTTAGCAATTTAAAGACTTCAAAAAGGAGGAGGTTCTCGAATTGGATCTTTATACTCGGTCAATTATGGAACGAATATAAAGAATTTTTAAGAGGTTTATTTAAATATATTCCAAACGACTTTAAAATTTGAATGAGCCATTTCGGAACCTCTTTAAAGCAAAAAATTTAAATTTATGGTTAAAAAATATACACACGAATGAATAGTAAGTTAAAAAACCTTAACAAGAAACAACTTCTGTACCTATATTTTGTACCTTGGGTCCTATCCCAATACACGCGGTGATTGCTGCCAACACAACAACAAAGAACTTAGTGAAACGCACGCGGTGTACTAACCTCACACACAGACTACAGATTACATTATTTACATCAATTGAACGCTGTAACTGGATACAGGCTGTACTGTATGGTTTACATTTTGCAGTTTGAGTCACTTGCGAAGTATTGCAGTTAAATTGTCCTTTCGTGACCTTACTGATCTTTCCTAATAGATGCAACTAGTTTTCGCTTGCGAATTAGGCCGCGATTACTTCAGAATTTGTATTACAGCGCTCCTGTACTACCTGAAGGTAGGTGAATATTTCTATATTTCGCCAGTTATGTTTAGGTTAAACCTACAATCCCGGAAGACTATTACCGTTCATCCGGCACAAGTCTTAACTTCCAGCTACTACTTAGATTTGTTTTGTTTTATTAGAAAGATAAAAATCCTTTGAAAAATCACTACATAATGTAAATGAGATAGTTTGTGTGTGTTCTTTCAGACGCTTTTAGTATAGTTTATTTAAAGCTAGTCTTCTGTATGTAAATTAAGATAACAAACACTATGCCGAAGATCCATAAATCCTCCCACCCGTTTTGTATTTAGTAAAGGGTTGATCCTTCTTATTAGATACATGTGGACCTTTGGACAGTCTACATGCAGTTTAATGGACAAGGTTACACGCTTTTACACTAATTTCTATCCTCGATTTTTCCATATCTAGTATTAGATATCATGAGTGAATTATGATAAGTTCTACGATCCTACTAATATTATAAATGCGAAAGTAAGTGTGTGTGTGTGTGTGAAGGTTTGTTACCGCGTATCTCCATAATCGCTAAACCGATTTTATTGAAATTTAAAATGTAGGTAGTGTATACCCTAGAATCGGACATAGGCTAATAATATTTTCAAAAATCATCCCCTAAGAGGGTTAAATAGAGGGGTGAAGTTTGTATGCAACTTTTTATTCCTTGGTCCTATTCATTTAAAATTCGGTACACATAAACCTTAAGAAAAATAATGAGATACGGGTTTTTTATTTTTCCATAATTACCCCTATGAGGTGTGGATAATGAGTTTTAATGGTAAAAATTAAAGTTTCTCTGTATCTGTATAGTCTGAAGTCCGATTCACTCCAAATTCGGCACACATATACCTTAAAAGAAATCATGAAACACGTGTTTTTTATTTTTCCAAAACTACCCCCGGTGGGGGTGTTAAATGAGTTTTTTTGGAAATACTAAATATTCCATAACTGTTTAGTCCTTGGTCCGATTCACTTCAAATTCGGTATAAATAAAGCTTAAAACAAATAATGAAACACATGTTTTTTATTTTTCCAATTTTTTTTATTTTTATCCTAATATTACGCGGGAGAAGCCTGCGAAATTATTCTGAGTTTGATTTTCTTCAAAGTTGATATCAATACTCCTTCGTGCTTTTTAGCTAAATTACTTTTTATTTTGACACAATGACGTTTGATAACTCAGACCGATTATTAGAATTCGAAACATAAATTTTATTTCTTCTTAAATATTGAATGAAAAACTTACAATGATCATGGTCTAAGAGACGTAGTATTTTTTAAGAAACCCCTATAGATTTATGGATATACCTATGGGTGCTTGCCGATTTCAAAATGTTGCTTACACGCCTACACTACTGAACTAATTTTGTATGGAGATAGTTCGAGACCCGGGAAAGGATAGTTTTATCCGACTGCGAAAAAAGAGATTAATGGTTTAGCGCGATAACCGACATCCGCGGGCGAAGCCGCGGGCGGAAAACTAGTTAGGACATATTATTAAGTATCGAAATTAAGTCGCTAAAGTTTGTAAGCAGAATACTCGAACACGACTGAACCTAAGTTAACAGAGAAAGATTGCCACACAACGAGACAAGCATGAACAATATAGCGAAGGTATCGCTAATATGGAACAAAATATGTGTTCAAGCAATATTATAGAAAATATTGCAAATCTTCTAACAACGTTATATTTTAACGTGATCGTGTCTGCTAAAATAAATGTAACGAAATAACATGTAAGAAACTGTTGGGTCACACTTTTTTTGTATTAAATCGAATAAAACCTAACTAAAATATTACCTGAAAAAACTAGGATAGGGTGGAACGGTTTATATGTACTGTGAATACAATTATTACTGCGACTAAGACCAACTAAGCATTTTTTATATGCTGACTAAAATAATAGACAATTCCAGACGTCTCCATCAGAGAATTTTTTAAGATTCTAGGCTGTCTAGACTATTTACATGCGATTGACGTCATGACCCACATTAAACACAGGTGTTCCAGTTACGAGTTCGTGGAAACTAAAGCAATACATTATTCGCACACCTTAGTTCAACGGGTTTAAATTAGGATTATGTGCAAAGTTATATCACAAGGTTAAGCACAGTTTGTAGTTTTCATCACGTCTAATAACATATTAACGGGTACGTCTGCAATAACATATTAACGGGTATGTGAACGGGTCTCCCTATGAAAGACGATGTGCTTACAGAGATTGGAACCTTATTAAATCGAGTCGGAGGTCAATAAACGGACCGCAGCTACACTGTGCGGCGAAAAGACACTAAACTGCTAAGACTACGCCTTTTAGAGGGGGAAATAAATGTCCCTGACGAAACTCCGGTCTCTAAATGGATAATAGGGGCTTAATGTCAATAAAATAAACTAAAAGGACTGGCCAAGACCTATACGACTTATTGAATGTAACGAGATGGAAAGACACATATAAGGACAGAACATTGGACTAAATAAAGACTGATAGATAGATAGAGTCGAAGGAAGTGGTAAATACCCATATCCTATTGAGACACAATCGTTTTAGATTGTACAAGACAGCGTTGAAGTATACGAGTATCATTGACATTAACTAGATGCAAGTTAAAGCGGGTCTTATGTCCTTAAAGGTTGTTCAGAATCTAGTACGAAGAGAAAAACAACCTACCACTATCGGTTCTTTTTTTATTTATTCTGCGATAGGCTGGCGTTTGACTACAACTTGCCTGATGTTAAGCAATGATGTAGTCTACGATGAAACGAGCCAGCCTAGTATACCGATTCACTCGTAATTACGAATTATCGGTGAGAAGGTGGCAGTGGAATGAGCCTCCATATGGTTAGAAACCTTAAAGGAGCAAAAATTCCGACCCACCCTCTCTTTATGGTGTCACCAGACATTGCACCGGAACACGGAAAGGCCGCTTGGCGGAGCGGCTTTGTCTGGTGGGTGGTCACTAACTATGGCCGAAGCCTACCACCAGTTGAAGTGCCCAAAAACATCACTGCTGAACTTGCCGCAGCAGAGGATCTAAACTACATTTCCAATGGAGTCAGCGCTAGCGCTCATGTTGTTACCCAGCCGGAACTTTTCACTGATGAAACGGCCGAGTGAGATGTAATACCCGGCGACCGCACTCCCGATAGTTATTGTTTTATTGGAACAGTTTTGGCTTACGGTTAGAAGAATATTTTACTGTTCGTTACTAAAACGAGCTGTTCTAGTAACAAACCATATAATTAAATGATCGGGTATACGAGTACTAGATCACGAGGCCATACACATACAACTACATAAAGTTTCTTAAAACAAACAAAATAATTTGTCATAGTCACACTTATACTAAAGCAGTCCATCGTTGTCTCTCAGTACTAAACATTACATCACAATACCACACTTACCGACCCCATTACGAATTGTATCTATCTATAGCTCCGAACAACTAGTTCTATCTGGTCCCGCAGGATGTTATTATACTCGTGACCTGACTAACCTTTGAATTCGGTTATTAAGGCTATTAAGAGCCTGGTTGACGTTATTTTCAATGGCGCAGTAGAGGCCCTGTTATTCTATGCTCTAAATAATAATAATCACGTCGTAGTTGCGGAGGTTTGCGGCAGATACCCCATTACACCTTAATTATCACGGATTACACGGGTTGGCTAGATACGCAGGAGATATTATAATAGTGCCCGTGGTCGGACAATATGTAGTGGTAAGACTTACATATTGTCTGACCACAAGCTTATTCTTAAGTTAGGCAAGCGCGAGTGCCCAGCTTTACTGCTGGGTCGGTGTTATTGTCATTTCATATCTTAATTTTAATATTATAAACTCGAAAGTTTGTAAGAACAAGATGTTCGTTACTTTTTTACGCAAAAACTAATGGATAGAATTGGATCAAACTTGGCAGAGATAGATTAGGTTACTTTTCATCCCAAAAAGAATCACACGGACGAAGCCGTGAGCGGAAGCTAGTCACAAATAAAGAAGGGACTCAATGCTTTAGAGAGCAAAGTCATTCAATTACATTCATTGTGCTCTAATTGTACAATAAGGGCCTGAATTAGATAGTTAAGCGATGCAACAGAAATATACAGTACATTTAATTGATCATTCTATTTTCGTAGCATTAGTGATGTACTGCGTAGTGTTTATCGGTAAATACCGGTTTTTATTTACTTGTTGAAAACTGCCAAATTAAAGAACGATGATTTCAATAATTAGGAACCTGCTTAAGTATGCATTAACCCCCGTATTCATGAACGTATTTCAAGCACATTAAATAGCTATAATTTGCTTAAAACACGTTAATGAAAAACTAGGTTTACATTTAATTTGTCTTTGTCTGTCATCTTAGCATTTAGACAAATTAATTCAGTGGCGTAGCGAGCTCAGTAGGTCAATTCACGTAATTAAATAAATTCAGTTGCAGTGCAGTTGCAGTTAAGTTTCGATCAAAACAGACCTTTTCGTACTCAAGTAATTTTGACAGCCGCTGTCAGATACGTTCGCGTCAAGTTCACGTCATGCGAGCGCTTTGGCGTTCATGATATAAACATGACAATTACAACAATACCATTTTACACTAAGACGTGAACGTATTTGCAATTGCACCGCAACTTGATCGGCGCGTCAAGAAATCACATGAATTAGCCTACTGGCAGGGCCCCGTATAAAAATTTGCATAAGAAGGGTAAAGACTACTCACAATACTCTCCTTGGCTAATCATCGTATGATCGATTATTGTGGCCTGACCGTTGAAGTTAATGACATAAACGGGGAAATCCCAGCCCGCGATAACTAATGTAGGGTGTTGCCAACATTTGAACGCACGTTTTACGTGATAATAAAGAAATTGCATTTTTTGACTTCTATCATTTCTGAAATAAAAAAATATTTGGGAAGTTTCAATTAATTTTAGGCCCGTGGGCCCAGTATCATTGATACGGCGGCGGTAGCTACGCCCCTAGAAATAATCACATTCTCATACAGTAGAATTCTCTAGTTGCTATATTAGATTTAAAGAAAAAAAAAAAGAACAAAGATCTTTCAATAATCAAAAATACAGCATTTTTCGAACTAAACAATTTTTTTAATAGCCTGTAGTGTTTTTTTTAATAGCATGTAACAATTAGCTTAAAAAATTTACCTTAAATAAAACACTATGATATAAGTTTACTCACGAGGGAACTGCGAGCGGCAGAGGGTGTCCAGTTCGACCGCGCGGCCATAGCGTTTTTTTTTAAAAAAAATCATGTCAATTTTTTGTAAAAATTTGTCAAAGTTGATTCCCAAAACCATAAATTTGTCAAAGATACGGTTAAAAAGTTATAAGGGTTTGAACATGGCCGCGCCATTGAAACGCGGCGAACCGCGCGGCCACTGAGATCTTTAAAACTAAGCCTTGTAGAGACCTGAAATTTACGCAAATGCAAGATTTAATTTGTAAAAAATTTGTAAAAATATAAAAAAAATACTCAGGTTTATAGTTTAAGAGCTATAACACTAAAACCGAATGGCCGCGCCATTGAAACGGTGGAGAAAACGCTATCGCCTGTATCTCGCTGAAAAAAAATCGCAGAGGTGTGTAGTTTATTGTAATTACCCAGATTTGAATTTGTCGAAACTAGGAAAAATACAACAAAAATTCCTAGGTTTATATTTCAGGAGCTATAAGACTAAAACGATATGGCCACGCCATCGAAACGGTGAATAAAACGTTATTTCGCCTGTATCTCGCTGAAAAAGCATCGCAGAGGTCTGGAGTTTTTTGTAATACCTAGATTTTAATTTGTCAAAACTAGTAAAAATACAATAAAAATTCTTAAGGTTATATTTCAGAAGCTGTAGAACATTATCAGTATGTGGTGCGATAGGGTGACCATGTCTTATTGTTTACAGAATACTTTCTACTTATTGTTACAGAAATTATAATTCAAGGATTCTAAATAAAATTAAAATGAAACCATAAATATAAAAACAATTATGTTTATTGCTTGAAAAGTCAATAATACAGTTACAGTCCGCGTGGACTTACGAAAAACTAGCCCTAAGATTGGTTTAAATGACGCAACTCCGCCCCTAAGCTATTTGATTGGTAATGCACACTATTGCATCTCACACGCGCCACCCCCGCGCGCCTCCGCAGGTCAGTGCGACGCGTACAGCCGTTAGTACTTATTATTTTGTGGTACAGCGACGTAAGCGTAAGAGTTTCGTTATCAGTGTGTCGTTGTGATGTTAACACGATAAAAAAGTGATCTATTTTAATTTGTAACATTCTGTGATTTATGTGACTTTTAAACCAATAAACATAATTGTTTTTATATTTATGGTTTCATTTTAATTTTATTTAGAATCCTTGAATTATAATTTCTGTAACAATAAGTAGAAAGTATTCTGTAAACAATAAGACATGGTCACCCTATCGCACCACATACTGATAATGTTCTACAGCTTCTGAAATATAACCTTAAGAATTTTTATTGTATTTTTACTAGTTTTGACAAATTAAAATCTAGGTATTACAAAAAACTCCAGACCTCTGCGATGCTTTTTCAGCGAGATACAGGCGAAATAACGTTTTATTCACCGTTTCGATGGCGTGGCCATATCGTTTTAGTCTTATAGCTCCTGAAATATAAACCTAGGAATTTTTGTTGTATTTTTCCTAGTTTCGACAAATTCAAATCTGGGTAATTACAATAAACTACACACCTCTGCGATTTTTTTTCAGCGAGATACAGGCGATAGCGTTTTCTCCACCGTTTCAATGGCGCGACCATTCGGTTTTAGTGTTATAGCTCTTAAACTATAAACCTGAGTATTTTTTTTATATTTTTACAAATTTTTTACAAATTAAATCTTGCATTTGCGTAAATTTCAGGTCTCTACAAGGCTTAGTTTTAAAGATCTCAGTGGCCGCGCGGTTCGCCGCGTTTCAATGGCGCGGCCATGTTCAAACCCTTATAACTTTTTAACCGTATCTTTGACAAATTTATGGTTTTGGGAATCAACTTTGACAAATTTTTACAAAAAATTGACATGGTTTTTTTAAAAAAAAAACGCTATGGCCGCGCGGTCGAACTGGACACCGGCAGAGGAGGTTTTTGTCAATGAGTTGCGTATGCGATACCCGCGTTTTAGACATATAATACTGCGTTTGAATTAAGAATAGGATTGGAAGTCCGCCATCTTGTAATAGAATGCGCAACAGCTTCACATTTTTTAGTACAGTACAAACATTTGTTTCAAAATTAATCAAATCTAGATAAAAATTAAAAAAAAATGTGTGTATTGTGGTTTGAGTAAGATTGGGTATTTAGACACGAATATTTAGGTACAAACATATTTTGATAACATTGGAAGAAAAAAAGCTATGTAAGAAGATAAAACGTGTTTACACCTATGTCTGATTCTGTGCTTCTACGTATTTGTGTACAAACTAGCTTCCGCCCGCGGCTTCGCCCGCGAAATTGATCTCACTAATCTTGTTTCTCCATACAAACTTTGGAACCCCGTTTCACCTCCTGAAAGGGTGACTTTTGAAAAATCCTTTCTTAGTGCACCCCAAGACCCCATAAGGAACCCATGTGCCAAATTTGGAGTCTCCAGACCCAGCGGTTTGGGCTCTGCGTTGATATGTCAGTCAGTCAGTCAGTCAGTTTCTTCTTTTAAATATTTAGAATTAGAAGATTTGTGGCAACCTAGTGCGTAACTTTTCTTAGGTAGGTAGTTTTAAGCATAAAGAGCCCGATTCCGATTAACTCTAGTAGACAAATGTCGTTAAAATGTCAGGAAACTAATGAAATCCTTATTTATCTTGAACACGGCTATTAGAGATAAATATCTAAAGCCCTAGAATCGGAACCCAGTAGGCTAGTTCACGTAATTCCTTGACGCGCCGAACAAGTTGCGGTGCACCTGCAGTTAAGTTTACGTCTTGGCGCAAAACGGTATTCTTGTAATTGTCGTTTAAATAACATATACGCTATAACGCTCGCGTGACGCAAACTTGACGCAAGCGTATCTGACAGCGGTTGTCAAAATTACGTGAGTACGAAGAGGACTGTTTTGATCGAAACTTAACTGCAACTGCACTGCAACTGAACTTATTTAATTACGTGAATTAGCCCACAGGACCCCGATAAATATCAAGAGCGAGAATCGGGGTCCCAATCATTCGAGGCCATGTGACGTCCACCAACCCGCATTTGACCAGCTGTGTGGATTAAGACCTAAAATCTCTCAACTCTTAAGTTAGTTGAGCGAAGACCCGTGACCAGCAGTGATACTAAAGGGTTGTAAACTATAAAATAATGTAGGTACTTACCACATCTCTGGAGAATATGGTGGTGAAGCGGTAACTAAAGATGGCGGCGGCATCAGCGCGTCGTTTGATAGCTGTCAAAAAATGTCAAAAATCTAAAATTTCGTACTGTTAATGAACAACTGCCTAGCCAGCAAGCCACAAAAGATAGCATCTCTAAAGATGAATTCAGACTTGGACCGCGCCGCACGCGCCGCAGGCGAATTCTTTATTTAAAAGACTGTTACCAATTAAATTATCCTTACTAATATTATAAATGCGAAAGCAACTCTGTCTGTCTGTCAGTCGTGTTTTCACGCCAAAACTACAGAGCCGATTTGGATGAAATTTGGTATGGACGTAGTTTAAGACCCGGGAAAGGAAACAGGATAGTTTTTATGCGACTGCGCAAAATTGGTTAGTGGTTTAGTGCGATAATCGACATATGCGCGGGCGCAGCCGCGGTCGAAAAGCTACTCCTGTAATAACAGTAGAAGTGGCGCAGCGGTATCGGTCTCGCCTTTAAAATGGGTAGGAAGTAAAGTAAAAAGAAAGAAAGAGGGGTTTGTAATAAGTGCTACTTGTGTTTTTACGTTTTGTTTTATTACTGGGCGTTTTCACTGTACAACAAAACATGATACAAGCATAGTCTCATCTATTTCTACTCATCTCTAAACGATAGAGATAGATAGTGCTTGCAACATGTTTTCTTATGCAGTGGAAACTAGAGGTTACAATCACCACAAGTGCGTGAAACATATAAATACTCACAGTAGTAAGGACAGTCGCTTCACATCCCGGTTGATACTTCTCTAAATCAGAGCGAGACCGACGCATCACTTTCTCTCTGTCTTGTTTGTGTTTTCTGTCAGCCCCTTTTAGTTTGAACACCTATGGACAATTAAAAAATATATTTTTAGGTTACTTTTTGCCCCGAAACCGAACTAAGGAGTATTGTGATTTTTATAATTTATACATTGAAATAAAACTACTTTTTTAACCGATTTTATCGCGGTTTATTTTAGATTTTAGATCCCAACGTTTCAAAGTATTTTCAGACTTCATGTTCACGGGTGGACTGAGGTATTTGACGTTCAAAAATATTAATCACAATTATTACTGACTACCTACAAACATTCTTATTTAAGTTGCGTTCCGATTTAAGCAAACTGAGCTCACAGTGCAAAAATAAACCGCAATAAAATCCGTTAAAAAAGTAGTTTTATTTCTATGTGTGATATTCGCGTAAATGTCAGACAATATTTCTTTATATTTAACTGGCTCTGTGGTCCAGTGGTGTGTTTGCTTAATAACCGCGAAGTCTCGGTTCGAGCAAAAAGACATTTCTAATAGTTTTTCTACAGGCTTTGGGTACCTTGAATTTTTGAAAATAAATAAATAAAAGGGGTTTATTCCCATAGTAAATTACATTTATATTGCTTGTATCCAAACGCAAGATGAAATGGCTATGGCCGTCTGTCGGGGAGGGGTCACATGCGCCTGCGCATCTTGTGCGGTGTGAAGTTGGTAGGGGTCACAGCGTGGACAGATAAACTCGATAAACGGATGATATGTCGAAAAAAATGTCGAATGAGACCTAACTTTCGTATTCTCAGAATGTCATGTTAGAGATAAGTCTTCTACTGACGCACACAACGATTCGCAAGTAGTCTATGAAAGCAATCGCCAGCATAAAGTCGATTTCATTAGTTTCCAATCGATTTATTGCCTTTTTTCGACTTATTCGAATTCGAGATAATTGTCTAAAGCGCGTGTGTCGGGGTTCCGAAGTTACCTTGATTTGACAAGCGGCCGCGTGTAATCTGTTAATCTCGTCGCTCGCTAGATATGTTTCAACTTGTATACGGAAAGGAACGCCCTTCTCGCCGCCATGTTTCTTTGCTGTGAACTCTGTAGATATGCAGTTTACCTGAAACAATATGATATATCAAGAGCTGGGTATTAAACAATATTATAGGTACAATAATCTCAACTTTAGTCATTTTCCTAAATACACTAACTTTGGAGTTTGAAAGTATTGTTAAGGCTGGTGGCGCCCTCTATTTTCCAATAGAGTGAATAGTTCTCTCTATTGGAGGATAGAGGGCGCCACCAATAAATGGTTAGTGACCATCCATCAGACAAAGCCGCACCGCCGAGCGGCCTTACCGTGTTCCGGTGCGATGTCTGGTGACAGCATGCAGAGAGGGTGGGTCGGAATTGTTGCTCCTTTAAGGTTTCAACCGTATGGAGCCTCATTTCACTGCCACCTTCTCACCGAAAGTCATTCATAATCACGAGCGAATCGGTACATTGGGCTGGCGCGTCCCATCGTAGACATCATTGCTTAACATCAGGTAAGTTGTAGTCAAGTGCCAGCCTATTGAAGAATAAAAAATAAAAAAATCTACTTTAAATTTTTGGACTTGTCCCTACGTATGTAATCTCGTTTTTTCTACGTATAGCATCAATTTGATATCTTACATTTTGTTCAGTTTGAGGGTTGCATCATTTCTGCACAACACGGTCCAATTAGCCTGTTACTGACCGAGACGAAGTGCTCTGGGTCTACAATTTTTTTTGCTGATTACCTAACGCAATCAGCCGGAAGGGCCTCTATTGGTTCACCGGACTTTTTCGGTGAGCCGTCCGAGGACGGTCGAACCGATCAAGTACTGTGGCAACTGCCATGAGGGCTCCCCATGTGGGGACGAACCTCGGCTCAGGACGTTGCCGGACACTAGTTTTTTAGGGGATCGGGGGGCATTTCGTGTTCGTGGGTCTACAATAAAATACTACACACCTTTATATAAACTCCAACGTCTTTGGTGGGGTCCCAGTAGACGTGTAGCGCGTTCAAACAAGATGGCTGTTCCACTCTGATCACGCCATAGGATAATGGGACGTCCACCTTAGAACATAAAGTTTAAATATTAATAACAAGTTATTTTTGAACTCTAAAGCTACATCGTTGATGCAGTTGAAGGAAAATTTTGCAGAAAGAGGTCTCAGGGTTGAATTTTGAGTCAAGTAAAATGCTATTAATAAAACTAAAATAAGAATAAGAATAAGAATAAGAATAAGAATAAGAATAAGAATAAGAATAAGAATAAGAATAAGAATAAGAATAAGAATAAGAATAAGAATAAGAATAAGAATAAGAATAAGAATAAGAATAATAATAAGAATAAGAATAAGAATAAGAATCAGAATAAGAATCACCCTGTATATCACTTTAGTTACCTCTACAATCCGTTCGCCCGGTCTCTCAGTGTGCCACTGCGCTATCTGTTCTCGCTCCATGTACTGAAGCCGACGTTCGTGGAAGCAGATCTTGATTATACTCTGCACAAATTATATTTATATGCTTACTAATACTATAAATGCAAAAGTAACTCTGTCTGTCGCCCTTTCACGCCAAAAATACTGAACAGATTTGGATGAAATTTGGTATAGGGATAGTTTGAGACCCGGGAAAGGACATAGAATACAACTGCGCAAAGAGATTCAAAACATAAACTCTGGTTAGCTTGGGATTAGATAACTGTGTGTGATAATGTCCCAGAATATTTATTAACTACCTTCCGCACGCGGCTTCGCCCGCGAAATGTGAGATCACTAATCTTGTTTCTCCATGCAAACTTTGGAACCCCGTTTCACCCCCTTAAAGGGTGAGTTTCGAAAAATCCGTTCTTAGTGCACCCCTAGACCCCTTAAGGAACCTATGTGCCAAATTTAGAGTCTCCAGGCCAAGCGGTTTGGGCTCTGCGTTGATATGTCAGTCAGTCTGTTTCTTCTTTTATATATTTAGAAGATTTATTCCAAACACTGATAGGCCAATACACGCAAAATAGGCGCACAATTGACGTCGAGTTGCGGAAATCCAAGCCCGCTACAATCTACAATCTAGGCCAATACACGTTCAGCTCCGACTTACTCTACTTAGCCAAATCAAAAATTTCATTTATGTTTCTGAACTAACCTTCAACACTTTGCCCTTGTAATGCGATAGATCACCCAATTTCTTCAACTTGATCTCGTATGGTTGTCCCTGGTTGAGGTAGGTCAGTGTTTCCTCGTTCTGTTTAGTAGCTATGGATGTAGCGGCTGCCAGCACATATTGAAACCTAGGGACATACATAGGATCACTGGTAGTTACGGTCAAATATTTTTAGATGATTATTCTTAGTATTTTTTATTCTGCGATAGGCTGGCGCTTGACTACAACTTGCTTGATGTTAAGCAGTGACGTAGTATACGATGGCACGCGCCAGCCCACTATACCGATTCATTCGAGTTTACAAGGTATTATATGTAATATATTACCAGTTATCTGGTTTCCATAGTACAACCTCTGCTTAGTTTAAAATCACATGCCTGTGTGTGTTAATGTCCCATTATATTATATAGAGAAAAAAAGACAAACGAATTATAAACCTATAATCCCTACTAATATTATAAATGCGAAAGTAACTCTGTCTGTCTGTCTGTTACGCTTTCCCGCTTAAACTACTGAACCGATTTGGATGAAATTGGGTATGGAGGTAGTTTGACACCCGAGAAAGGACATAGGATAGTTTTTATCCGACTGCGCAAAAAGAAGGTAATGTTTTGGCGCGATAACCGACATACACGCGGGCAAAGCCGCTGTCGGAAAGCTAGTGAGATTATAAGACGTATATGAATACGGGGTTTATACTGTACTCATAGTATTACCTTGTATCATCTTTGAAGCTTGGCTCAATACGTTGTATGGGCGACTGGAGGAAACTGTCGAGCGAGCTCACTGGCGAACACATCAGCAGACCAGCATCTGTAATACGAGATACAGGGTTATAGATGGATGGATGGTTCAATGGCGAAGAGTCCATACAAACCGATTCCTATCGGCTTCCCTTTAAGAAATGGTCAATATCACACGTAGGTACTTCATAATATATTATGTAACGCCTAAGGGTCTCCCCACATTTATCGACACGGAATCGGCTAACACCGGTCAAAACAGCCTTTATGTCTATATAATAAGGGTGGTAATACCATTCGCATCGGCTCGGCTCGGACGAAGCGTCGCGACGCCGGCCGACTGCGAAACGAGCCGTTTGTCGATTAGCTGATCGGCGATAAGTCGAGTAGTGTGGTGATACGCATTCTGCTTAAGCCGCTAAATAGCAACAAAAATAAGTACAGCATCAAGTGTACGAACGATCGGTGACGGTAGTGAAGAGATATTATTTTCCTAAGTAAGAACTTTTTTGCTCCAGCTTCCCTTTTTCAGACTTCCATCCTTCGCCACTGGTATCTATAATAAACATGAGTCACTACATGTGTGGCTAAGCGGAAAACTCGAGAACGGCTGAACCGATTTCGCTATTTCTTTTTTAGAATATTCCTTGAAGTACTTACGAGGATAGCTTTTACACATAGAAAATTTTAAAAAATTGCCAGAAAAAACCTTTACGCTTAAAGTGCAAGAGCACTTAGAGACACGGGGGTATCACAACCACCAAATTTCTTACTCCGCGATAGTGCAACTGATATATAAAGAGAAAATGAAGATATTAGAGCGGAGAAAGCGAGAGAAAGTAGGAGAAGAATAGAAATAAGAGAAAATAGTAGTCTTACTTTTGTTTTCCAGTCCGTTAGGCGAGTGGTACCCGTTGATAGGTATCATAGTACCGGGAGGTAACGCCGGCTGGCACTGCATACTCTCAGGGCTGCCTGTGGAACATTATTACTAGCTTTATACCCTTTTAACAACCTGAACCTAGGCTATACTTAAAACCAGACATTTTTCCGGTCATTACTAGTGACTATGTAAAATCAGAAATTTATTTTCATTATATTTTAATATATATATTTCATTTCATTCATTTCATTCATTTCATTCATTTCATTCATTTCATTCATTTCATTCATTTCATTCATTTCATTCATTTCATTCATTTCATTCATTTCATTCATTTCATTCATTTCATTCATTTCATTCATTTCATTCATTTCATTCATTTCATTCATTTCATTCATTTCATTCATTTCATTCATTTCATTCATTTCATTCATTTCATTCATTTCATTCATTTCATTCATTTCATTCATTTCATTCATTTCATTCATTTCATTCATTTCATTCATTTCATTCATTTCATTCATTTCATTCATTGACGGTTAGTTAAAAGTGTATATTTTTATTGGTGCACTTACCATGTTGTATGATCATATTATTATGGGGAGGAGATTGCTGGCAGCTCCCTTCTTCCATAGCATCGCGAGCGTTGTCCACCACCATATTTGTGATCTGTTAAATACATACAAATTTAGAATACACACCTTGTTCTCAAGAGGTTACCTCCTACAGTCTAAACGCATTATCAAAGTTCATATATCTGGCTGGCAGTCCAACCCACATGTCCCATTTGAAGGACATAACAAATTAGATCAGGACACACTCCTAGGGCTTCATCTCCAAGCTATTCTTACTTCAACCCTTTTAAGTACCCCACTGCATGAGTCTTCTCTTGACCATCTTACGAATTGAGAGTTTAGGCCTTAATCCACACACGCTGACCAAGTGCGGGTTGGTGGATGTCACATGTCCTCGAACGATTAGTTCTTAGATATGCTGGTTTCCTCTCAATGTTGCCTTCACAGATATTGAGCAGCGGTGATGAAACAATTCACACAAAGATGTGTGGTCACGACCGGTAATCGAACCCTTTAACTTATATTTCTAAGGCGAGGTCCGTACCGCTGCACCACCGCTGCTCTTGAAAAATCGCTCGACATGAGCAAATCACCTACATAAGTATACCTAGATATGGTAATGCTTATAAAATGCGTTCAGCGTGCAAAGCGCGTTACCAACGTTAAGGGCCATACATTATTTAATTTCATATGTACTAAGAGAAATCTGAAACGCTAGTTTTCATGAAAAGGATTGGAAGGCGGCCATTTTGATCTTCAATGATCTTTCAAATGGAAATAGAAAATAAGGTAGTGTGAATTAATAGTGTGTATAACAGTGGCAAAGAGTGGAAATTTCAAAATGGGAAGACGGAGCAAGTTGTATGACAAGTGTTTCTTGGTTAGCTACACCGACTTTCAAACTTACTAATAAGTATGTACTGTATTTTTGATGCAATTTAAAACTTTTAGGCGTTACATATTATTTAGTTTAGTACGTTATATCGACCAATTCCTAAAGGGAAGCCTGTGGAAATCGTGTTATATTTAAACTCTTCGCCACTAGTGTATAGTGTTATCGTGTCAATGTTGAGCCACTCAGTGACATATTAATTTTGGTAGGGTTATACAATTTTGTACGAGTGTGCGGTTTAAATCCATGCGATTCGTATAACCGCACCAAATTAATATGCAACTGAATGGCTCAACTAGTGAACAATATCATCGTACCTGTAACTAGGTTTGTAAAAATAGCAGGATGCATAAAAATAGGTAACATTTCTACAGAAAAGGTTTAAGGTCATTTTGACATGCACGAAATTTTTTCGACTAACCCCCATATTCATAAACGTATTCGAAGCTCATTATAGCAAAATAAGTTTGTAATTTGATTGGCTTTGTCTGCCATCTTGATTATTATACTAGTAAGAAAGAGACAAGGTGCATTTTGATTAAAGAGTATTATAAGATTTTTGTGAATAAGACCGTTAATGTTTAGCTACTAGACGATTTAAATTAAATTTCAAAATGGATAGATATGACAGCCTGAGAGAACATAGTGTGCAAAAGTTTTCAAATTACATAACAATCTGTTCAGTAGAGCCATAGATTTAGTATGTAAACCGAGTATATGTTAAATCTATGTGTAGAAGGATAACGAGCCTCAACGTAGGTTTGATAGATTTTTAATGGGTCAACAATCAATGCACGCGATAGTACTTAAAGAATGAGGTAGTAATAAAAATATCAGCGTATATTCTGTTTCAGTCTACCTCCCACAAATTCTTCGTTTCAAATTTGCTCTCCATAATTTTTCCCTGGTCTGTTTCCATGATGATCTGAGGGTAAGAGTAATAAATGATATATTTTTGGATTCAAAATAACTCCAAATTAAAAACTTAATAACCCCCTACCTTTAATTTTTTCATACAAAAAAAAAGTAAGTGAAAATCAATCCATCAATCGGGAGCTATACACACACACACAGAGAGACACGTTAAACTTATAACACACTGTCGTTTTTGCGTCGTGGGTTAAATAATAAACCAGATGACTTTCTTACCGATTCTAGAATATGCAAGTTGACTAAATTTCATTTTATATTTGATCACGTCAACCCTTTAGTGTCTCGGGGCTCTTGAATAAACTTGGGATGAGAGAAAGTGGGTGAGCAATATAAGCCTAAGGTTTTGTTTAGCATGTGTTTCTATTGTAAAAATTATGGAGAGAAAATAAATATTGTATTTGGAAACTATAAAAAGTTTTACATAATTAAGTCTTCAAAAATTAAAAGGTAAAAATTAAGAAAAAAGGTGTTAAAAATAATTAAAAATTAAGTTTTATAACAATTGTTTGGTTTATTAAAAATTAAGGGGTCAGTAGTTTAATATAATATTTCATCACTAATCCCAAAGTATTTTTTTACCAAAAATAAAATGGCACAAAAAATATTGCATTAAGTTTATTTATCGATACCAAGTACCCTAGCGAAGTTTAACAGACAAATTACATAGCGAACCGATAACGAAAATCAAAAAGATCAAGATGTATGGGATTGACATTCTTTTTCGAAATGTCACATGACAATCTCATGTCAATACGTTGTTTGTTTGTAACCGCTTCGGTGTGTAATTTGTCTAGAGGCCCTGGTCGTGATCATATTAATATTGTGTACCTGTCTGTCGTCAGGTCTACGTGGTGCCCAACGTCTCGGCGGTGACAGTACTGCAGCGGTGGGCGAAGGCGCTTCTTGTTTGAACGCAAGGGTAGGCAGAGACAGCAGCGCCTCACTGATGATATAAATAAAATACATGTTAATATACTGCTAGAGCTGGCAGCGTCATCTTTTGTCCGATAGGAGGAACTAGATGATAGTAACGCCATCTATTGTCGAGTAAGGTAAATTAACGTCTAGAACTTTCCTGGAGTTGTAGATAGATTCTGAAACTCGCGTGTCGTACTTCACGGCGATATAAATAGGGCCGGATGCCGCTTTTCTGTCACAGTTCGACCGTCCTAGGACGGCTCACCGAAAAAGTCCGGTGAACCAATAGAGGCCCTTCAGGCTAATTGGGTTAGGTCATCAGCAAAAAAAAAAGCTTTTCTGTCAGTATCGGTTCGACCGTCCTCGGACGGCTCACCGAAAAAGTCCGGTGAACCAATAGAGGCCCTTCAGGCTAATTGGGTTAGGTCATCAGCAAAAAAAAAAAGCTTTTCTGTCAGTCTTAGTCTGGATTTGGGAAGACTCGGAAGCGAAAGTAAGGGAAGAGAAAGCCCAGGTTCTAGAAAAAAACCTTGACGAAATGAATAATAATTGTCTCTCGGTTATATTGTTGTTGTTGTTGCCGAGCCAGTGGTGAAGTAGCGACAAGATACCTACTTGCTTTTTACGACGCAGGTCGTGGGTTAATGTTCTCTTGCTGGGCAATTGTCTTCTCTCAACTTTCTACTTTTTTTTAATACACACACGGTAGCCAAGTGCGGATTGGCAGATGTCACATGTTCACAGATATAGAGCAGCGGCGGTGACACAATTCATACAAAGATGCGTGGACAAGACCGGAAAACGAACCTCTGTTTATATTTGTATAAAAATCGGCTACTGTGCAGTCAAAGCTAATGGCCAAAGCTATTTGCCGGCCCTTGCACCTACTCTATAGTATTATTAGTATAGATACTTTAGAAAAGTGAACTTGCAGACACAACTTACTTCATAGACAGCTCGCCAGGCAATTCCAAGTCAAGGTCGTTGACCTGCCAGCCCGGCGACATGTGTGATGAGGAGGAGCTGGTGCCGCTACCGCCCATGTCGCTGAGAGCAGCTGTGAAATACATGGAAAAATAATCATAATTAGTATCAGTATTAAGATAGATTTCCTAATAATTAGATATTTACGATGACTAATAAGCTTTTTAAGTAAAATTATTTTAAATCAGTAACTAAAAAAATGCTAAATGTGTTTGTATACCACGTTATGCGCGAACAAATACAAAAAATGTACATAAATATCCAAATTTAGAATCTCCTTTTTAGAGTCGGTTATAAATAAACTAAATAATAAACTTCAGTTCGGTATGCAGACTGAGTTAGTTGGCGAAACTGTTGACTTTTAACCTTAGATAACAGTTGTTTACTGAATATTATTCAAGAAATACAGATATAGGTAGAGTAAGAATTTTAAACATCTATTTGACAAAACGTTTGCACTGCATTACATGTTACGAGCACTCTCTGTCTCTTTCTACTCATACGTAAGCGAAAGAGATGGATGGTGTTCGCAACATGTTTTCTTATGCATGTTTAGCTAGTGCGATTCAGGGGTAAGAACCCTTGGGTATATTAAATCATACCTTACCTGTCGTAACTTCTCCCGCAGCTCAAAAGATTCGACAAACAGGTGACAAAGAGATTTACAAACATATACACACATCAACAGAATCTAGGGATATTTTAGATTTCATTAAATATCTAAAAATCTATGAAGAATTTTCTGATATAGTAAATGGAAGAATGATAGGTTATTTTAAGGTCTTTAATAAAAAATAAAAAACAAATACAAATTTGGTTTTCGAACTTGTCCGTGATTGTCATAGTTGCGTCAGGGGACAATATCTGTGCGGACGGTCGGGGGAGCACGTGTGTGTGCGCCAATTTGATGTCACAAAAAGGAATCTCTTTCCATATAAACATTTTGTGAATATTTGTTATAAGGGAGGTGCTATAATCATTAACAAAGATATTGATTAGCTTTCTGTGGTGTTATTTTGTGTATCTGATGGTCGTAACTCTGTGGATTTGGCGACATATTCAAGATACATGCAGGAAACATAAGCCTTCCTTGACGAATATTTGTGAATACCAGTAATTCGCAATATCATTACATAAAAAAATCCAAAAGTCAATTAAAAATTTAACTAATTACTTAAAAAATATTATTTTGTTTTATAATTTATTAATTAAAAATTTCCAATAGATATCAATAGATGGCGCTGTAAAGTACTAGATCTCACAAGTGAATAAATTGTAAGCGCATATTATTTAAATATGGCGATGCGGGTTAATATTACCACTCTGCTTACTAAACAAAAACATTGAGGCAAAGTACATACATACAATCACACCACTTTTTTCCATGGGGGTAGGCAGAGATTACAGAGCGCGACTTGCTACAATCTTAATATACTTCCTTAGCCTCACTTGTGAGATCCCGCACCTGTCCCTTTTGAGGGACATCACTGATGAGATCAGTGATGTCCTTCTAGGGCGTCCTCTCTCAGCGTTTTCACTTACCTCCACCGTGTACGTAACGTTCAAAGTTGAGAATCATTAAGAAACTGAATTATTTTCAAATTCGAATACTACGACTTCTAGGTCATACTGCATACTTAGCTAGTTAGTATCTAAAGAATACGAGGGGTTTATTTTATAAGCACAAATCCTTCCTCATATTAAAAATATAAAAGTTAAGTGTATATGTTTGTTACTTTTTCAAGCAAAACTACAAGACGGATGTCGATAGATTATAGTCTAGAATAGCACATAGGCTACTCTTTATCCCAATACCACGTGGGCGCAGCTGCGGGTGGAAGATGCTAGTTTAAAAATTGCTAAATCCTAAGTCCTTGTCGTCAAAATCGTCTGTTATTGAAAATGTTTAGATTTTTATACCTAATATTTTAGTACCTAGTTTAATATGTTGTTGTATGTCATACTTATTGCAAAATATTATATTCATCATTAAAACGCAAGTATGCTCCGTTATCTATACATAACCCTGTTTTAGTCAGACTATTCAGTTATCGATTGCCCTATGACCTCTTTTGTGTGCGAACTAGTTATATCTGAGCTGTTTGTGAGATATATACGTTTGTTTATTTAAATGAGCCCCTTTAATTATATCAGCTTAATAAATTTATAGGTTTACGAAATTACCGTAAATCATGTACGCTTTGTACACACGGCTGTACATTTCGGCACATCAAGCTATACATTTCCAGAATAAGCTGATTTCGTGTTGTATAGGATTTCAGTACAACGAGAGGTCAGCTTATACTGGATATGTGTAGCTTGATGTGTTGTTGATGTGTAGCCGTGTGCACGAGTTTGTCAATACGAAAAGTTTTCGATTACTATCTTGAACCTGTAAAATGCTATTTCAAATTTAACTTTTTCATTGAAAATATTCATTAAAATGTAAGTAAAATGTTAGAAATAGAAAAGAATTAATTAGAAATAATTTAAGTAAAATAATTTGAAAATAATTTTGTATTTCAATTCATCATATTCACATTTTACTGACAGTATTCGAAATTGTTTTTCGTAGTGACAATTCGTACGGGTACTGTTTGTGTACTTTCAACAGTTTCGACAGGTGTCCCACCTTTCAATATAGGATGACTCGTAATTATTGTAAAATAAGTGATTGTAAACAACATTCCCAAAAATACTTATTTTTAGCGCCTTATTTTTGAATAAATTCGCTAACTTATATTAAACCACGCAGTAGAGAACGATACGGAGTGTAGAGTAGGGAGGAAGGACTAGCCGCAGCACGGCCGCTTCGCCTTGGTAACGATTGTCGTCGCTATTCGCGGGCCAATTTAAAATAGAGAATTGCTCAAAAAAGTATCTCTGGGTAAGTTGTTTGTAATCAAGAGCACACACATAAGAACAACTACCACGTGGTAAAGTATTTTACACAATTACCAGTCACCCTATATAATCCCTTACTTAAAAACAAGAATTTTGCTGAGAATAGTTAAGTTAAAACAACCTTTTCTTTTTATGACACTGAAATTTCTTAGATGTATGAGAATTATAGAGCCAATAAATACCATAAGCATTATAAGTGACACTCGCGAACGCGTGGGCCCCAAACTCTGTCAACCTCCTGCCTTCTCTAGCTTCTCTGGCTGCGAACTGCAACACAGCAGCCGCAGAGAGCCGCTCCTGCTGCGGCGCTGTGTCTTCCACCATCTTCGACAGTTTGGCTTTCTTGATAACCGATGGCGTTACTTCTTAACTCAAATTTAAACGTTTGAAGTTGCCAAGACCGGCGGATAGATGGCGGTGATGTAAACTTTACGTATAGTTTTTACTAACCACCGCTAGATGGCAGTGTTTTTATGTAGATTTTAGTTTACACTGCCAAGATTTTTATTTTTATTTTCCGTCACTGTCACAAAAACCAATTGTACTTGAACGTCCATATGTTGCACTGGCACACAATGTTTATATAAAAATTGGTTGTACTCAAAAAATGTTCCAAAGTCATTTTATTAATACGGACGGTTTTTCACTGCGTTTTGTTAACACTGATTGATTATAATATAATTCCGCAGTTTTAGGTTATATTTAGTACACTTTTGCATTAGATAAAACGGTTTTGCCTATCCCAATTTTATAAGAATCTTGACTTTATCTTATACTAGAACCAGCACGATACTAAAATGCAATATAACACATTATTGTAGGTATAATAGTATGTAGTATCACTTTAGAAAAGAAGTTAATTTGTTAAAATATCCGACTCATTGGAAATTAAAGATCCCTGAGCTGTATTATGACATACGCGACACACGCGTATACGTATACGTACAGTTGCACGAAAGAGAAGTTTTGCTCTACATATTGTATAGCGGCATCCTTCTTCCGCAGTTCCAACAATACTGCTTTAAGCTGCTGTGGTACGAACCTGGGACGATTTTAAGTCAATCTTTGTGTGAGTTGTTTCATATCTAAAAACTACTCTTTGCTTTGCGGGTTGTTACGAGTAAGTTGTGGTTGTGCGAACTGCATAGCTACAATGTACTTGTCTTCAAGTCACGAGTGAATCGGTATTTACTAGGCAAGCGCGTTCACATCGGCAAGTTATGGTCAAGCGCAAACCTATTACAGGATAAAAAAACATTAAAAGACATGTGACATCTAGAAACACACACTTTACTACTGTGTGGATTATCGCCAACTCTCTTAACTTGACCGTTGATAGAAGATCTGTGCACAGCAGAGGGACACTAAAAGCTTGTGAATTTGACACTTGTGACGGGCCGGTGAGGCGTGGTCAGTAAGATACTCGCTTGGTCGTGGGTTCGATTCCCACCCAAGACAGACATTTGTGTGATGAACAAGTCAGTTTGTTTTGAGTTTGGGTGTAATTATCTATATTTAAATATATTACCAGTTATCTGGTGTCCATAGTACAAGTTCTGCTTATTTTGGGATCAGATGGCCGTGTTAATGTCCCACTATATTATTATTATTATTATATAAGTACTTACGAATATACAAACATAGCGTCATGCCTGTATTACCCGAAGGTGAATATGATTATATCAGAGCTAATATCACCAGTTTTCGACGGCTATGGGTTCGGGTCCCATACGTAATGGGGGGGGGGGAACCTATTGCCGTTCATCAGATACAATTCCAAACTTAAAACTGTCTCTGTGGTTCAGCGCAGCTGCGAGAACACCGGGTCGAGCATGACTTTTCATAGATAGAAAAGTATATAGCATTTTTACAAAAAAAAATGTATTGAAATAAAACTACTTTCTAACGGATTTTATCGTGGTTTATTTTATATTTAAGATCCCGACGTTTCAAAGTCTTCTCAGACTTCTTGTTGACGGGTGGACTGAGGTATTTGACGTCCATAAATATTAATCACAATTATTACTGAATACCTACAAACATTATCATTTAAGTTGCGTTCCGATTTAAGCAAACTGAGCTCACAGTGTCTTGAATTCTGAGTTGATTTTGCTTGGGTTTTGGTACAAGTAAATTAAGCACTGGGTCCCAAGCTGGTGGTATATTCCAACTATTTCATTTTTATTTCAATGTGTGATATTCGCGTAAATATAAGACAATACTTTAAAAAAAGTATTCAAGTATTATATCCTTCCCATAACACAAGTAAATATATTTGCTTAATTTTGAACTAGATGGCGCTGTGTATGAATAAAAATATTATTATGATACTTAAAGAACTTTAACAAACAATAAATTAGGCGTCTCCCAAGTCCCATCATGTCACATAGGACAAAGTAATGAAATGGCACTAATTGTGATGGTGACCGCTATCTAGTCAGAACATAAGAACTAGATCAGTGGGCCAATTCACGTAATTTCTGGACGCCCCGATCAAATTGCGGTACAGTTGCGATCAAGTTTCGGTGTAGTTGTAATCAAGATTATGTAGGTACATCTTAGTAAAAAATGGTATTCATGTAATCTTAATATATATATTTCTTGTGTGCGTGTGTATGTGACTGAACTCCTCCTAAACGACTGGACCGATTTTGATGAAATTTTTTGTGTGTGTTCAAGGGGATCTGGGAATGGTTTAGATTCACAATTTTGCGCGGTACGAAGTTCGCTGGGGCAGCTAGTTATCATATAAATAACACATACGCTCAAGTGCTCGCGTGACGCGAACTTGACGCGAGCGTATCTGACAGCGGTTGTCAAGATTACGAGAATACGAAGAGGACTGTTTTGATCGAAACTTAACTGCAACTGCACTGCAACTGAACTTATTTAATTACATGAATTAGCCTTCAAGTCGTATTCAGCAAAATAAAAACATCGAGTCAATTTACTCGTTGATAACGTTAATTACGTCATAATATCATGATTCTGTAATTAAGTGTGATATAACAGAACTAGTTACCGCACACGACTTTAATTGAAAAAAATCTCAAGAGAATTTTTTTATCAACATAGAAAAATATTTTAACTGCCTCGGTGGTGCACCGGTAACAGTGTTTGCTTAATAAACTCTCGAGGTTTGGGGTTCATTTCCCGGGTCGAGCAAAAAATCATACAAACTGAGCTCACAGTGTCTTGAATTCTGAGTTGATTTTGCTTGGGTTATGGTACAAGTAAATTAAGCACTGGGTCCCAAGCTGGTGGTATATTCCAACCATTTTCTCTGTTAAAAAGACTAAGAAACGTCGGGATCTAAAATCTAAAATAAACCGCGATAAATTCCGTTAAAAAGTAGTTTTATTGCAATGTGTGATATTCGCGTAAATCTATAAGACAACACTATGTCACTTTTATTGTCAAAAAATGACAACAACGTCATTCATTCATCCATTCTCACCGTTCACGTAGGATTGTCTTCACATAGTTTACTCAACCAAAATCTGATGTTGCATAATATCCAAAATAAATGGATTGCTATCACATTGTTTGGTTAGATAACATACCTATTCAATAACTGGTATAAACTGGTTTTATGAAATAATAATCGGTACGAGATACTAGTAACATAAGTTCTTTTCTTTTTGAAACGACATCAGAATAATTCATTTTGTAACAACAACACAAAAACAATTTTATATGTATCTACAATTATGCGCTTAGGACCATAATGCTCTTGTAACATTGGCCCTTACCGTAAATAATAATATAGTGGGACTTTAACACACGGCTATCTGATCCCAAACTAAGCAGTACTTGTGCTATGGAAACCAGATAACTGGTAATATACTACATTATAATACTCTTCTCTTGTAAATAGATACTTAAATATAGACAATTACACCCAGACTCAAGACAAACAGACATGATCATCACACAAACGTCTGTCATGGGTGGGAATCGAACCCACGACCTGCTGCGTGAAAAGCAAATATCTTACCTACCACGCCACCGGTCCGCCACATTGACACTTCTTTCTACATAGGTCAAGAAGTACTGGTCAGATCATAATCAAATTTAAATAGGACCACACGAGAGGCACCAGCTTTTAAATAAAACAAAGAATCAGAAAACGGTTCACGAATAACAAAGATATTAGGTAATAAATATTAAAAATAAGACACTGTCGAATTGAATAGCTCGTCCCCTTTTTTTTTTAAGTCGTTAAAAAAGATGACGTTTTATGTGTTTTTATTTATTTTCGCCGATTACTCCGTCAATTGTGGACCGATTTTGTTTTTTTTTAATGGAGTATATACCCAAGTTGTCTTATTTTTCTCTCTCATTTATACACTTTTAAGCCATAGGTCCCTTTTGATGAGGCAAATTAAACCTCGGCGGTTTTTATATATTTTCGCCGATTACTCCGTCAATTGCGGACCGATTTATAATATTTTGTAATGGAGTATATTCCTAAGTTGTCTTATTATTTGTTTTCTCATTTATACACATTTAAGCTATAGGTCCCCGTTTAATTACATTACCCTTGGTGTTTAGTATCTTTTGATGAAGCAAATTAAACCTCTCTTTTTTTTCTCTATGCGCTGTCTCCAGCTTTGACTGGAGCGAATTGGACAATCTAACCAACTCCTACCAACCTTTTTGATTAAATTCGTGCCGGGTAAAAATCCCCAGTCCCTTCATGGCGCTGCTGTTGATCCTGTCTTACAGGAAGCAGTGGCGGGATTCCGGTGATGTGTTAAGTCTCAAGGCCATAGGTTATTTAGTATTAAGCTGCTACTAAACGACAATATTATGTGTACCTAAAGCGTAGCAACGGCGCTGGCGACCGCTAATTCACTATAAAGGGCAAATAGTTAACATATTTTATTGTTTATTTAAACAAACACAGACGTCAACATTTAACACCTTTATAACTAGACGTATAATGATATAGGTACATTATGTTTTATACCAAGTGATAGGTACATATTATACTAAGATTAAAAAATATATATATTCTAGTTTAAACCGACTTTAATAAAAGGGGTGTTCCCGGTTAAGGTGCTGTCCCACTGCAGCGCACACTACGCACGGACACGCGGCACATATAAACTGAATGGATTCGTTTGCGGTTTGACTAAGGGGGTATACCTCATTTCATTTATTAGTTCGTTCGTTGACTTCATTTTTGCAGTACTGTACACGAATATTAAATATACAATTCGAGACAAATGAGTAGAACTCAGAAACTTATTATTTTTTAATTCCATTTGGCACCCTCATTCATTTTTTCTCTCTCTTATGTCGCATTGTACAACGATTTTGTGTACTAACAGTTACACATCAAGTTATATATTTCCAGTATAAGCTAATCTCGTATTGTATAAGATTTCCGTACAACGAGAGGTCAGCTTATACTGGAGACTGGAGTATGACCATGCATAGCATTGGCCGCATTGAGCTGCGTGGTCACCACACAACCAAGCCACGTGTTTTGAAGCGTCAATAATCTCGTATTCATACTTCGCTTTTGCGTGGCTTGATGTGTATGCAATCACTTTTTATCCTCCGACAAAAAGGGAGGAGTTTTTAAGTTTTTTTCTTCTAAATATATAAAAGGAGAAACTGACTGACTGACATATCAACGCAGAGCCCAAACCGCTGGGTCTGGAGACTCTAAATTTGGCACATAGGTTCCTTATGGAGTCTAGGGGTGCACTAAGAAAGGATTTTTCAAAACTCACCGTTTAAGGGGGTGAAACGGGGTTCCAAAAGTTTGTATGGAGAAACAAGATTAGTGAGATAAATTTCGCGGGCGAAGCCGCGGGCGGAAGCTAGTTAAAGGATCAATGGATTTATATGAAAGCTGAAATTAAAGAGGTTGTTCTTAGCTAGTTTTCAAGAAAATTATAAATAAATATTTTAATGCTCGAATATTTTAATTTAGAGTTATCTTGCAGTGCGTAGCATCTCTGTGCCTCTGTGCGCAGAAGTGGGATAGTCCCTTTACTTCTTAACATCAATGTATTTAGGCCATTAATGATAAAGCGTCCTATCTCCCGTCTGTTCCGCAATCTGGCATTCGCTCATCCTGATCTTTGACCTGGCGACGCGTGTTCGAGACTCCGAGATAAAATGACCTCGAGGTCAAATGAAATAAGGATTAGTCGTGGTCACGGTACCAACGAATGTTATTATTTAGGTATTTTTTTAAGATTCAAAAACAAAGTACCCAATAAGATCAAGGTACGATAGATTGTTTAATTGTAGAGTCATTTAATGGCGTATCAATTTTGGTAGGGTATCATTGAACGTGATCGCGGTTTATAAATACAACAAAATTAAGTGTCTCAACTACTAAAACCTGAAAATTTTGGTAGAGATACAAGTCGTTCTTTAACAGACTTCCAAAAAAATGCGGAGGTTATATGTTCCACTGTATGTATTTTTTTTATTATTACAGCGATTCTTCCGACATTTGTGGACCGATTCTCAATATTTTTTTATTTGAAAGTGTATACTGATGGGCTTATGGCGAAAAAGTAAACGATGCACTTTTGTTAACAAGATTTATTAAGATGATTCGCACCGTTACAAAGGATGGAATAATGCAAGTAGTCCACAGTTAAGTATATCCATAGGCAAGCAAAGAGAAACCACAGAAAAAGAAAAACTACTACAGACACAATAGCGACATGACATTTTGATATGACAGTTGTCAATGTCACTGTCTAAAACGAACTACATTTTTCATTGTTTAGTGTAATACTAGTAATTATACAGATAGTTATAGAGAGAGAAAAAAATGGCGTCTTAGAACGTCGCAGTTTTTTAGTTTTTTACTACTAATCTTTAAAAACTTATATACTTATTTAAACTTGACACTGGCAAAATTGCGGAATAATTTCTGCAGAGGCCATAATTAAAAGAAGAAGAAGAAGAAGTAATTATACAATTTCTAACATATACTTCTGGGGTGGTCCCCTTAGTACCATGTCATTAAGATATACAAATCACTTTATGCTAAGTAAAGTGAGTTCAAAAGTGAGATAGTATTTTGAACACCAATGTCATATACCTCATTCGAAAGCTTATTTAATAAGCTATTGGAATTTAACTAAACATGAATATTCGGAGCACACATTTTTGTAAAAAAAATTGGTTGCCTGTAAATTCGGTATACGGGCGAAAGTTTTACGTGACAACGACTTTGAGTGGTAAAATAATTTTAATGTGAATATTCATTCGTATAGTAGGAAGAAGGATGAAACATAGTTGAGTGGGAGAGAGACGCAAGGCATTCGGCGGGCCTCTCTCTCGTTCGGTGACTCATCGTAACGTTACCGAGCGTTACACTTTTTCATAAGTGCCTCCCAGCCGCAACCTAATTTAAGACGTTGTCACGTCAAAACTAAAAAATCTAATAGAAAAACCAAACGCACATAGCCTTTAATCATTCGTTACAGTATAAATATTGCAATCGTATCGATAATTGCATTGTTTAATAAGTACTTTTTTCTTGTAATATTATTTTAGCTGCGGTTTACTGAAATTATGACGAAAAATATCTATAATCTAAGTTGTGTAAACTTCGTAATTACAAGTAAATTGGTATAGTGAGCTGGCGCGTTCTATCCTAAACTGCATTTTTTTACATCAGGCAAGTTGTGGACAAGCGCAAGCCTGTTTCAGAATTAAAAAAAAACTAACGATTAATTACAATAACAAGGCTATTGAAATTGATTTTTATGAAGTTTTTGAATTTATGAAATCACACGTGGGCCTCTCACTCTCAAATACGGAGACGATCAGAAAGAAATGCCTCTAACCAGTGACACAGCTAAAGGTCAGAAGCCATTATTGGTAAACGGACCAAAAACCGACAATCTACAAACACTTATGTACGCGTTCCCTTAGTACGAGTTCGTCAATACGAAAAAAATATTCAAACGAAATGTGTAAAAATAAAGGCGACATATTGAGCCAAAGTGCCGTGGAATATCACATTATAGAGTAATTTTGACGTGATAACGTCTTTAAAATCGTTTTAGTCGGGTGACATGTTCAGAAACTTGTGTCACACCAAAACCTCACGAGCGCGATCGCAGGTATAACGAGAGAGAGACGGACCGATCTCCCGTCTCATCTCGAGCGCTGCCAGTCATTCCGTGAAACTTGTCACGCGGAATCCTCACGAGCGGAGGCTGGCATAGCGTTCGAGTGAGTGGACCGATCTTCCGTCTCTCTCACTCTAGCGGCAACAATATTAATTCCTTACTTCCCAAAAACTTATATCACCAATAAGACGTTATCACGTAAACATCTCGATCGTAAACCTACTTTACAAACAACCAATTTTTTAGTGATTATGACGAAAAAAATTCCCACTATTTAACATGAACGCGATTTATCTGAGTATTCTTCGACTCTTATTAGTGTCCCACAGCTGGGTTCCCGTCTTCTCTCAACTGTCTTACGAGTTGAGAGTTTAGGCCTTAATCCACACACGCTGGCCAAGTGCGGGTTGGTGGATGTCACATGTCCTCGAATGATTGAAATAAGTTAACTTAAAGAACACTTAGATACAAGTGGATTTAGTTTCAACTCACCATTTAGGGGGTCAATTACCTGGTCACGTTTTTCAACAGATTATATCATTCATTAGTATACAGTATATATTTATCACATAATACTCTCACGTGGTGCTAATAACTATGTAGTTAGAATAGGACATTTATTTTGTACTATTCCGTAGACCAAAAATTGTGTTACATTGACGTAAATTACAGGTGACGTTTCTGGCCAATCAATCAGTCGTGTCTCTATATGGTAATAGTTATGAAATTTCTAAATTTTGTCACACGAATGTAGCTCACATGTATATACGACCACAAGCGTAATTTGCTTACTGCTATTTCGTCTGCCCCTGCCGAAGCATACGACTACCGTCTCAACTACAGAAAACACTAACGCAACGTATATTGCTGCAGTCCTGCTATCACTTCAACCCTTTTTAGTGTCCAACTGCTGGGCACTGGTCTTCTCTCAACTATCTTACTAGTTGAGAGAGTTTAGGCCTTAATCCACACACGCTGGCCAAGTGCGGGTTGGTGAATGTCACATGTCCTCGAAAGATTAGTTCTTAGACATGCCGGTTTCCTCACGATGTTTTCCTTCACCGATATTGAGCGGCGGCGATGAAACAATTCACACAAAGATGTGTGGGCACGACTGGGTTCGAACCTGCGACCTTATATTTCTAAGGCGAGGCCCGTACCACTACGTCTGCAAGACTGCTGCTGCCGCTACATACAACTGTTACTGCTGCGATTACAACAGTCATTGTGCGACATACGACACACAACTGCGTTTTACGACTGTTCCTGCCGCGACATACGACCTATCACTGCCCTGAAATACGTGTGCGTTTGCTGCAATGTTTGGCTGTCATTGATGTGACCAAAGATTGTCTGTGCTATGATCAACGATACAAGTGCATCCGTGGCTGTGGTATATTTGGTACTTTTATCTATTATTTGACGGGCCGGCGGCGTGGTCAGTAAGATACTAGCTTTTCACGCCACAAATCGTGGGATCGATTCCCACACAAGTCCGCCTTTTTGTGTGATTCACATGTTTGTTTGTCTTGGGTCTGGGTGTAATTATCTATATTTAAGTATGCATTAACAAAAGAAAAGTGTTATATGTAGTATAGGACCAGTTATCTGGTTTCCATAGTACAAGCTCTGCTTAGTTTGGGACCAGATGGCCGTGTGTTAATGTCCCACGATATTATCATTATCTCTTACTGCCGTCAAATACGACTGCCACTGCCACGCTATACATAGTGTCACGCCTGTATTACCCGAAGGTGAAGACAGAGAATAAATCACCCACGATTCGATACTTTTGTTTTCTTTTTCCCTTTCGTGATACATGTATTGAGAAAAACGCTGTTATTACATTATTTAATAACTGAATTAAGATCTTAACGCTAATCGTTATTTTTTAATACGCAAAAATCTTCCTGTACAGATAAATACATAAGGTTATCGGAAAGTTTTCATAGTAATAAACGTTTTAAAATTATACATTTGCTTGTGTTATTCTCGAGATTGTGTTTTATATTATTAAGGTACTTATTTGAAGCAACGAGAGCTATATATTTTATTTAAGTTTTTTCACACATACACACAGCGCCATCTAGTTCCAAATTAAGTAATTATATTTAATTTTTCTTGTGCTACGGTTATTAGGAATTGATGTTTTACACCCGAACACGGAACAAACAATCATGCTTATTACACGAAGATTTGTCCTGAGTGGGAATCGAACCCACTAACCACTACACAAACAACTATTACAAATGTCAGTTTGTGAGAATGGACATAGATACAAGGTTGTTTTGATACTTTTTAAACTATTTTTAAAGTATCACACATCAATATAGACCAAGCCAGAGCTCTAAATTGTTAAAATATTCATACTATTAAAAATAATAATATAGTGGGACATTACCACACACGGCCATCTGATTCCAAACTAAGCAGAGCTTGTACTATGGAAACCAGATAACTGGTAATATACTACATATATAATACTTTTCTTTTGTAAATACATCTTAATATATATATTTCTTGTGTGCGTGTGTATGTGACTGAACTCCTCCTAAACGACTGGACCGATTTTGATGAAATTTTTTGTGTGTGTTCAAGGGGATCTGGGAATGGTTTAGATTCACTATTTTGCGCGGTACGAAGTTCGCTGGGGCAGCTAGTACATATATATAGATAATTATAGAACCACGCCATCTGCCCGTCATTATTATTCTTACGCTGTAATTATTTTAGTAGTGATAACAACCCGAAACAGGTTCCACCCCGTTCGGGTAAGATTGTAATTATTAGCATTACTATTTTGTTGATTGATTGATTTGACGGGCCGGTGGGGTGGTCGGTGAGATACTTGCTTTTCACGCCGCAGGTCGTGGGTTCGATCCCCACCCGAGACAAACATTTGTTTAAATATGTCTGTTTGTCTTGTGTCTGGGTGTAACTATCTATATTTAAGTACATATTTAAAAAAGAAAAGTATTATATGTAGTATAATACCAGTTATCTGGTTTCCATAGTACAAGCTCTGCTTAGTTTGGGATCAGATGACCGTGTGTGTTAATGTCCCACTATATTATTATTATAATGCGAAGTAGAGAATATGATATGTGGATTATTTACTACATAAGTTTTTTGCAATGTAGGTATTGACAACCGGACCCCCGTTAAGCACGGGTCTGCTTTGTCTAAACTGATGAAAGAGTTTAGGCCCTAATCCACACTCGTTAGTGTGGGTTGGCGTACATAACATCATCATCACAATCCAGAGCTGGATATAGGCCTCTTCCAAAAGCGCCATTTCACCCTGTCTTCGGCTTGTCGCATCCAGCTACTGACGGTAATCTTTTGCTATAGCGAAAAGGATTAGCAAGCTGAAGTTGCAGCGGGCTGGTCACATCTGTCGAAGAACCGATAACCCCTGGGGTAAGAGAGTCCTTGAGTGGAGACCAAGACTTGGTAAACGTGGTTTAGGATGCTTTCTAGTTAGCTGGAGTGACGATCTCCTATCACTTCAACCCTTTTTAGTGTCCCACCGCTGGACACTGGTCTTCTTTCAGCTATCTTACTTGTTGAGAGAGTTTAGGCTTTAATCTACACGCGCTGGCCAAGTGCGGGTTGGTGGATGTCACATATCCTCGAATGATTAGGTCTTAGACATGCCGGTTTCCTCACGATGTTTTCCTTCGCCGATATTGAACAGCGGCGATGAAACAATTCACACAAAGATGTGTGGGCACGACTGGGATTCGAACCCGCGACCTTATATTTCTAAGGCGGGGCCCCGTACCACTGCGCCACCGCCGCTCCTATAGTAAGAATAATTTACTTCATTGACACAATTGAGATCAAAACAAAGATTTCCTCCGTTCATACATTACACAGTAGGTATAATCCGATCATTTCATTGAATTTACACTTATATACACACTAAATAACACTTGAAAATCTCTTTCCCACAATCACTGTACACTATTTAATTATGAATAGTTAAACATTAATAGTTAAATAATAATTATTAATTATTCAAAATATATTGACAGTCAGACGCGTTCGACAGTAGCCGAGTATCGTTAAATACTGTTTTCTATTTCATTTCATAACTAAATTATCACATTATCAACATAAAAAGAATAGATAATGTGCAGACGTGACGTTATAAAACGAGTTTTATGCCTACCAATAAACTGCCTCAGTGAGGAACGGTGTTACTAACTCCGTCATTGGTTAAATTAACATACACTATGGAAAAATTGGTACTGACTTCAAAAGTGCTTGCCGCGTGAACTAATTAGCAGAGGTCGGAATTAGGTAGAATAAAATGTACTTGCATAGAAATCTATTATATATAATTTCCATGTCAATGGAAATTGTTCAGCTTGCTAATCCTTGGCGCTATGGCAAAAGTTAACAATGTTTGTTACCGTACTCCCCCGAAACGGTTTTACCGATTTTTACCAAATTTTATATGCGTATTCAGTAGGTCTGAGAACCGGCTACTATCTATTTTTCATACCCCTAAGTGATAAGGGTTGTTCACCCTTAATGTTTTTTTTATTAATAAATACGCGGTACGAAGTTCGCTGGGGCAGCTAGTGTTTATATATAAATGGATCTTCACGGGATTTTTAATGGACAATCCCGGAGAGTGCCCCGCGTTTCTGCTATTGCTTTTTGTTCCCACAAGCTATGTTGTGCCTAACTACATATTATGTATTTTCGCCGGCTTTGTTTAGGTCCCTTAAGTAATAGGGACGAGGCTATTGACGTTCATTGGGCACAACTCAACTTCGAGCTGCAACTAAGATTCTCTAAGTATATTAGAAAAGTCTTTTAGCTCGGTGTTTGACTACGCATGGTGTAGGGTATTGCAGGTACCGGACTGGTCGATTCAATGACATAGATTTTTTTGTGAAACTAGCATGTAACAACCACTTAGCGTCCCACTGCTGGGCACAGGTCACCTGTTAACTACTTTAAGTGTTAAAACTTAAGCAAAATAATACGTACAGAATCTGTATCTGACTCGCACTAGACTGTGAATACAATCGCGGTAGAAGATAATAAATTAGATAGTTGTTAAGCAGTATTATGATGGTTTTGTTTATTCGTAGGCATAAATCTCAAGACCTGCAGCCTATCCACACTATAATTTTAGTCTATGGAACTTATATATAATTGGCGACATGATCACACGCGGTAACAATGACTGGACATTTTACTTTTCAAGACTTTTTTGCATGTAGACAGGCAGAACGACGTGACCGATAAGAGTACGGTGGCAGAACTGACGGCTTAGCGTCCCTTTTGAGGGAGTCAGAAAACTAGGAACACTTTTAGGTCCGGCGCATCGGAAACCCGAGTCGTAGAAGCCTAGAGGCTAATAAAGTTGGTGGCCTCTTGGTGGAACGATCCTACTAGAAAAAAACTGCTGGCCTGTCCCGCTGGGTAAAGCCACTGGTCCGGTTTTGGTGTGTAGAGGTATTTACACCAACGAGGCAGTCAGATTCAAGGTTCACTTTTCTGCGCACCCAAGGAAATTGCTCAAGATACAGTAAGCGGCATAATTAAGTCAAACGGGGAATTTTGAAGAGAGATTTTAATAAGAAAATCTGTTCCAGCGCAATCAAACCCGATGGCCAATTTGCCGTCCACTGTACCCCGGCATTAATCTAAGTAATAAAAATATCAACTCACCCATAATCTTCTTAGGAGGCACCTTTCTCTGCTCCTTGTCATCTCCCTCCTCCCTCCTCATCATCTTCCCCTCCCCCTGCCACTTTCGCTTCCTCCCCTCCCTCTCCTCTAGATACATAGCTAGATCGTCCTCTCCCCTCACCAGAGACAACCGCACACTCGACTCCCAAGCGAAACTATCCTCTTTTCTACTATCATGCATAATATAGTCTTTTTCTTCTGAATAAAATTCCATCACAAAATCGCCATAGTCACTAGTCACTAATGAATGATGAAGATGATAATGTTGTTAAATTAAGAACGAATCGGTTAAAACAGAACGAAGAAGGAGTTGTATAACTTTTTAATTCCGGTGGTTTCTCTTTGACGGTGGCTTTGGAGAAGTGTGTTTTCGATTTTTAATAGCATATTGTTGTTAGAACGGCAGAGGTGGTATTGTATGTGGGGTTCGATGCCGGTGTTGGTCTTGGTGAAGCGGTTTCCAATCATATATGTGCGCGTAAGAATGGTCTCCATGGGGCACAGTTGGGTAAAGGTGAACCGTTGTCGATTCTTCAGGACTGACGCTGGCTGGGCTGTGTGCTACGGCTCCTAGAAAAAAAAACATACATAAATAACACTAAACTATTATTTTTATTAAACCTATCCTATTAATGGGTGGTGGACCCACTTCGACCGTTTGTGCTTCTCTTTGGTTCTATGAAGCCTCAAGTATTCTCTCTCCGCACAGTTTGTCCATGACCTTTGAAGGGCTGAGTAACCTTCGTCCGTGGGTATACACTTTTAATTAAATTCCCACACGTGGTCCCCGCATGCGAATTCGCACGCTAATAGCTATTGCTATGCTAATACGACGGTAATTGATAATAATGATTTTTTTATATGCGAAATTGCTAATATTTTCACTCGCGAACAATGTTAATTAAGTTCACATGAAACAGAGAAATAAAGTATTATATGTATTAATACTACATTTCTTTGTTTTTGCGACAGAGAGCAAACGCTGACGGTTGCGGATGGTGAATCCGCAACATACTTCACTGAATTTGCAACTACATTAAAGTAGTTAATTGCTAATGAAACATTCGCATGCTAACAATGAACGTGAATGCTAGTTAATCCATTAATAGCATCTAGTAGAAATCTTGTCGGTGTACTTGAATTAACACGTACAATACATTTTAACAGTTCCGCGCCGTCGCGTTACATTTAGGGCCGATATTAAGACCTAAATTTTGTCTATTTTGTTTAATTTCCACTTTAATCATCGAAATAAATACAACCTTAAGATGGCCATAAAGAATAAGGGCAAAGAGGCGATCAAAGTCATCCAACAAAACAAATTAAACTATGCCATAATACACTCTCGGAAACTGCTGCTAGTAAGTCATAAAGTCACTTGGGCTGTGCGTGTGCGCATAGGTCAGTCAGTCAGTTTCTTTTTTCATATAGTTAGTAGATAAAACCTTTCGCGTGCTAGTCCGACTCGCACTTGGCAGTTTTTTTGGAAAAAAAGTGTCTTAATTCGATTAAAAAGTCCCTCGCACGTTTTGGGACAGTAAAATTAGCGATATGACACTTAGCCCCTTGCTTCTTGGCCACGCCCATTCCATAAAGACCACATTCACACACACATTCACAGTGGTTGCGTTTCTTTGTGTGCGTCTCAATTGTCGTCTGCGAGTCAATTGGTGAATTGCTGTCCAAGGTTATAAGCAAGTGGATAATATCTACCTAACTCTTAGGGCTGAAGTAAGCGGTTGTTAGGGCTAAATATGGTAAAACAAGTGAATTAACGACCTATATCCTGGGTACACGTCTTCGGCAAACTATTTCAAGAGTCAACGGAGTAGGGCCTGAAGATACACTGCCCTATCGGACAGTGGCGAAAGTCTTGAATGTGGAAACTGGTGTATTTATTCCAGGTACTTCTACAATGCTGTTACTGCTGGTCCTGAAAGTCATCGGCGGCCTTGGAGGCGATATCTAATGGAACTCTTGGTTTCTCCAACAAAAGATCCAAGTACTTAGAAATACAATAAAGAACGCGCTTATCTCAGGAACTTACTAGTCCGATTAAAAAAATCTTGCAATGTTAGATAGCCCATTTAGTGATGAAGGCTCCTTTTATCTTGCTGCTGGGCACGATAAAAATGTAGTTCACATGGGCGGAGCGGCAAGTCGTAAAAACAAATTCGTTTGAAAGAAAAGAATTTACATAATTCAAACAAAAGCTGGACTGTCAGACGTTAGTTAAAAACACAGACAATATGGTTTATCCGAGCACCGGTGACAAACTCCCCCTAATCTTAGATAGAGGAGCTCAGATTTAGGGGAAGTTTAGGAAACAGAATGGAATAATTTATTTTTCGTGGTTAACACATGAAGATGTGGTCGGTAAGATGCTTGCTTTTCAGGCCGCCAGGTCGTGTGATGAACTGTTTGTCTTGTGTCTGGGTGTTTAATAAATTAATCTTCTAAATATTTATAAGAAGAAACTGTTTGACTGACTGACATATTAACGCAGCGCCCAAACCGTTGGGTCTGCAGACTCCAAATTTGGCACATAGGTTCCTTGTGGGGTCTAGGGGTGCACTAAGAAAGGATTTTTCAAAACTCACCCTTTAAGGGTGTGAAACGGGGTTCCATAGTTTCTATGGAGAAACAAGATTAGTGAGATCAATTTTGCGGGCGAAGCCGCGGGCGGAATCTAGTTATCTATATTTAAGTACGTATTTACAAAAGAAAAATATTAGGTATATGTAGTAAGTATATTATCGGTTATCTGGTTTCCATAGTACAAGCTCTGCTTAGTTTGGGATTAGATGACCATGTGTGTTAATGCCCCACTATTATTATTATTATTATTAAATACTGTCATTTATAGAGGTAATGGTACAGGAGCAGTATGTCTTGGGGAATATTTCGCCTCCTTTTATAATGCAAGTGTGAGAAGTTTTGGATTCAGAATCCCATTAAGTCTTAGACCTGAAATTACTTATAAGCTGGGAGTGCTTCTAAGAGTTAAGTCTATGCTGAGGGGTTGGAGCCGTTTTCTGGTGAAGCCTTTGAAGGAAACATAATGCCAATTCTAGACAAATCTTAGTAGGTCAATAATTGCTCGATGCCACCTAATGCGGTTTTTAGGGTGATGCCCAGATTCGCTGAACTAGACATCTGGCGACTCTCAGAATCAGGGGGAAATTAATGTAGAGTTCTTCTTTGACGGGCCGGTGGCGTGGTCGGTAAGATACTTGCTTTTCACGCCGCAGGTCGTGGGTTCGATTCCCACCCGAGACAAACATTAATGATGAACATTTGTGTTTGTGTCGAGTCTGGGTGTAAATATCTATTATAAGTATATATTTACAAAAGAAAAGTATTATATGTATAGTATTACCAGTTATCTGGTTTGCATAACACAAGCTCTGCTTAGCTTGGGACCAGATGACCGTTTGTGTTAATATCTCAGAATATTTATTTATTTATTTTATTTATTTATGTTGTAAGCAAAACTAAAACTGTTAAGTATGTTAGTAATGTTGTCATTGTAGATTGAGAAGCGGAGAAGATCCCCAGATTAGTAAAATGATCGGGTTAAAACCATAGATGACAAACAAAGAAATATAAAACCTGTTCTCCAAAAATCTCAAAACATCCTCAGAATCTCACCTTATTCTTGAGTCCTTAGTAACACAGATACCACATACAAAAAAGAACGCTTATAAGCAAAATTTTCTATCACAAAGCCATATTGGCGAAATTCTTAGAACACCCTCCGTCACCGTCTTTCAAATAAAACATAATCAGTCCACCATTTTAATTGAATAAACGGCGTTCGAAAATCAAAAAGCGCGGTATCCGGAAACCAGAATGAATTATTTCCGTTATTTATTTTTTTCGAAAATCAAATACGCGCGTGTCGTCAATGCGGTAGGACGTTATGCGCAGGAGTCTGCTAAATTGATAGGTCGGTCAAAGGAGTAAGTACGCAATATTGTCGTTAATTCTCCAACCAATAGGAGTGGGATGCGACGTCGTGGAGTGGATGTTGGGAATTGGGACCACTTGGCTGGCGCAGGGTCATGTAATCGTTGGGTCAAGATGGACGCACTTATATTAATACGTCTAACAAGGGTTCTGCACACTTCTTGAAACTGCAGCTGTAAAATTTATTGCAATTTTTAAGTCTCATGAAAACAATTAAAAATTTGTAGGAACTATTTAAAGGCCTTGATACTCCTCGCTGATTTAATACGGGATGATGTTTTCATAGAATTCTTTTTTACATCGTTACTGAGTATAGTACTTGTTAGAACTCTAACTCAGTTTACATAATCGAGACAGTGAGCGTACACCCCCATAAGCATTATAATCGCCACTTTACATCTAAAGGGTGCCGTATTTATTTCTTTCTTTCAAAGTTTTAGTTGACAACAATCTATACGACGAAAAGTAAAAACTGAGACTTATAGCGAAACTAAGTCCGTTCGTTAAGACTTCGGAACCCTAAAGGAAATTAAAATGGTGTATTCGAAGAAATATAAAACATAAACCCATTCAATTGGGCTTGAGACATAGTGTGAACATGGAAATGACATTTCGTGTACAAGATGATCGATATTAAAGATGGCGGATATAACCCGACCGATATAAAAATTCGCAGTATCTGTGGTCTATAATTTAGTAGCTTACCTATAAAAATGGTTTGTTTAGCTATTAACTTACGTCTCCTTGAATAAAGTACCTACCTAAGTCCCAGGTCAATGGCAGGCAAATTGTAATGGATTTAGAAGGACGTATGAGTAGTAAAGTTTTGGACTAAATTGATTTATAACGTAACTGCGATGACACTTTGATTAGGTTTAACGATATCCTGCGTGCAGAATAGTTGTTTCTTGTTATGGTGATATCAAAAGCGTAATTTTTGTTCATTTTCATGATTCACTTTGCATCTTTCACTGAAAATGACATAACCTCTGAATACAAAATGAATCTAAAGTGCCAAATGGATTTATTAATGAATCGATCCAACGATGCTGGATATTTTCAATCATTCCCACTTCGAATAAATGTAAAATGAACAGTCTGAACATTGAGAGAACGTTTACTCGGACGCGGCCATTTTGTCTTGAATCCTGTAGAAGACGAACGTCACGTTGGACATCGCAAGTTATTTCAAACGTACGACTTTATTCGACGACATATTGAAAGAAACTACAATGTTCCTTTCTACGTTATTCCAGCTAAGCCGTGTGAAATGGAATGAAAAAAGTGAAGCATTTAATCCAGTGAACATTCATTCAAGTGAACCATATGATATCTTTACTCTAAGAGCCAAAACACATACTCGCGTTGCGGTGCCGCCCGCCGCTACATATAACAAAATGTACTAGCAATACGAGCGTTGCGCTGCCAATTCTTGCGGTGCGGCGCGGCGCCGCAACGCGAGTATGTGTTTTGGCTCTAACAGTTACTTATTCGTAACGTACTTTCGGGGGGGATGGATCGAGTGACAGCATTGCTGTCACTCGATCCATCCGCACCCATTCATTTTAAAAGATAAAAGCCTCCTGAGATATTAGCTCCCATGTCGTTCACTGCACGTTAGGAAATGTCGAAACCCGTAGGGAACTCATACTATCTGTAACGATTGTCACAGATGTGTTAAATGACAACCGGGACCGACCGCTTAACGTACTCTCAAAGGCACGGAGGGTATTCTTCTAAATCTTTGTTGTTACACAAAGATTGTTTGGGGCGAGAATCGAACTCGCGAGCTACTGGGTACAGTTAGCCCAATCGGACGGCTTACACAGCTCGACTACCGAGTCCCGTCGTCTATTCTCTAAAATAAAGGGTCTAAAATAAAGGATGAACATTGAACATTCCCCTTGTCTTTTTCCCATTTCTATTGGAGTCGGCTCCCAGTCTCACCTGATACGGCTAGCTATCAGAATTATACGAGCGACTGCCATCAGACTAGCAACCCGTAGGGAACCAGTAGCCGAGATGGTTAGACCAGGTGTCAGATTATATTGGCTTCTGACTACATGTAACGATTGTTATGGATGTGTTAAATGACAACCAGGACCGAGGCTTCCGAGGCATTGAGGGTAGTCCCTCAATCAACCAGACACCAAAATAAATTTTTGTTGTTACACAAATATTGTCCGAGGCGGGAATCAAGATCGGACGGCTTACACCGCTCGACTACCGAGACCGTCAAATTTAATTTCTCCAAATTTTTTACTACGGTCTGATTAGAAACTAAAACTCTGAATATTTTTGTTTTAGAGCGGGATTTAAACAAGAACTAAAGACGAATAGGACTATGCTGAAATTTAGAAGGCAACTTTACCAGTAGTTGGAATGATAAAACGTGCTGAGTAAATCCGTGATTAAATTTTTTTAAGTCGAAAGATCGCGGGATTGCTTGGACATGCACCTTTGTACAAAATAGTGGAAACTATTGTGGAGCAAAATAAATTATATTATTATTATTTTAAAAAGTACTGGAGACGAATAACTCTGTGCTAAAATTTAGAAGGCAAGTTTACCAGTAGTTGGAATGATAAAGCCTGCTGAGTAAGTCAGTGTTTTTTTTTAATTCGAAAGTATTTGTTTTCTTGTCGTTAATGCAAAGAAACACATTGAGGTCCAAACAATTAGACCCAATCACCAGTAATGAAGGAGCGTCAGTGATATCTTGTTTTTAATTGATATTTATTGAACACAATTATAAGGCGTACGACGACGACATGTTTGAGCGAACTTTGTCATAAGTGGACTCGCATAACATACAGATGCTTGCGAAATAGGCAATGGATTATTGTTTTGCAGGTGACCTAACCCAATTAGGACATTTTCGGGAAGCCGTCTGAAGACGGTCGAACTGATCAGCAATGGAAAATTTGGTAATATATGGTAAAAATTCCACGGGTACACAAACTTCGCAGTTCGCACAATAAAAGTAGAAGCAAAGATGCTTCCACTTCTATTGTGCGAACTGCGATGTTGTTAAATTATCTGTCGACATCTCTGTTTCCCGATAGCTATAATCTGTCTGTCTTCAAGTCACAAGTGAATAGGTATTTACTAAGTAAGCGCATCCCATCGTAGACCATATCTTTGTTTAACAACAGCTAAGTTGTGGTCAAGCGAAAGCCTAGGATTTTTAGCTATAGGATAAGAAATTATTGATTATAAATAGATTAGTGACCCAGCCCTGTTTCTTGAAGTTCAAATTAAGTTGAGATTTTTTTACTTAACCGCTTTTTTATTTGACCTTGGAGGATTCTTGAACTTTAAATTCATTTTTTCATTTTTGCAAATCCGCCATTAATAACGGCGGATTTGCAAAGCATTTTTTGCTTGATAGGATTATTCCGAAATGGTTCCATTATAAATTGCAAACGGTTTTTTGTTATTTTAGTAATTTTATTTTTTTATAGAAAAGAAGTATTTAGGTAGGTAGGTACATTGGTTGGTTTTGAAATAAATTCTCACCATTCAATGCTACCCACAACACTAACTATTTACTGCAATAAAATCAACAATCAACAACACGTGTTCACTGGTCAGGACACGTTTTAAGGTCCGGCCATGAAACACCTTCCAGCGACTAGCGATTTTTGAGTTTATTGCACACTAGCGTTTGTATTTTTACATTCTTTTCATTAACTCCCAATGTAACACACTGAAATACACTTTACAGTACGAAATTTTTGTAACTTTTCTATTTTGAATCATAAATCCTCTTTTTGTTATTCTATAATTGGCTTGCGCTAGACCACAACTTGCATGTTGTTAAAGCAATTATGCAGTCTACAATGAAATGCGCTTATCCAATAAATACTGATTCAATCGTGACTTGAAGACAGGCACGTTATAGGTAACGGGAAACAGAGATGCCGGCAGCGTCCACGAGGCAGTTCGCACAATAAAAGGTGACAGGGTATCAGTTATTTTTAACCGATCGAGATTAAATTTGATATTCACGTGAGGTATCTGGCGACTAGGACCGCAATAAACTCGGACCGCGGTCCCAGTTGCCGAATCTATTTGATTTTAATATTTGTCTTCCGGCAACTGGTACCATAAATAAATGAATAAATAAATCTATCGACAACAAAAAAGAATTCTAAGTAACAATGAAACAAGATTGGTTAAACGCTATTATTAATTTTTTTAGATCTTATTTAAGATGAAGAAGAAGAAGAAGAATTGAATGCACTCCTACAATATGGATATCATTGAATTTTCAATTTAGAATTGACTGCCTCGTGGAAGTCCTGACTTTGGACAAGTGCTTTGAACTTCCTGTAGTTGGTGGTGTGTTACCCCCAAGCCTTGGAGAGCATGAAAAGCCGTCGCTCCTGCACAATATCTGTCAACGGTCGTACGCTCAATCCAGCCCACTCATCGGATTATGAGAGTAGTTGTGTTTGCATTATAGTGCACACACTTGTGCAGTATAATATCGTAATATCTCTTGCGTATCTCAATCAATATCTCCTGCGTACCTCAGTCAGCTTAGACTGGCTGCTATAGCAGGAAAACGGTTAATAGGATTAGGTTTTATTATTTATATTAACAAAATCGCTAGTAGCGTTTGACGCTGTTTTGAGGCAGTAAAGCTCTTTTCAGACTAAGCTATAATATAATAACAATCAGCAGTGGCGAAGGTTAAAAAAAAAGAAGACCTAGCAAAACAAATATTTCGGTACCTAAAATTTGAAAACTCCGGGCTTGAAATAAGTAGTATAAACTAGCTTAACCCATTACCATTTCCGCGAGGAAGCGAGACAGACTATTTTGTTTGGTAAGGAAATGAAAGAGATGGGAATCAGAAATAGTAAACCGGTACAAACCAGCCATGGCATAATGCCCTTACTTCCTATACTATATAGCACAACAGTATAGTATAGTCTGAAAAGAGCTTATGGATTGATGATGTCACACCAAGGACAGTCATCAATGTCATTATGATGCAGAATGGAAGGATCGGTTTATTTGTAATGATGGTTGATTGAGTCTTTTCAGTGACTAGTTTAAATAGGTAGGTAGGTACTGCAGGGGTAATTGAAAGGGATTAACTTCCGGTACTTTGGGTTGATTGAAAGGTAACAAGTTTTTTATACTACTAACTAGCTTCTTCGGTCACGTCCTTTGAACACATCTTTGTGTAAATTGTTTCATCGACAGTGGTCAATGTTGGTAAAACATCGTGAAGCAACCGACATGTCTATGAACTAATCATTCTAGGACATGCGACATCCACCAACCTGCACTTGGCCACACGTGTGTGGATTAAGGCCTAAACTCTCTCAACTCGTAAGATAGATGAAAAAATCCATGCCTAGCAGTGGGCCTCTTAAAAGGGTTGAAGTGAAAGCCTACCTGATGATAAGCCCACTCACGCGATACTTGACCCACGCGATGACGATCCTTTAAAAGCCTTATTACTCCTTATTTGAAGGGCCCGATCCTATAGCCTCTTGGGAAACTGTGGAATTCCACAGCCGCAGTGTACGTGGGAGAAAATTTAGCTTAAGCTTGGGTTGGTTGGCAAACAGAGCATAGGACGCACTTAGGCGACGATAACGATTGTTACAAGCATTCGGAGTGACGATCTCTACAAGGACTTGCAATAACTCGATGAGAGTATCCGTATTGCCTCATATTGAAACATACGCAGGCGGAGCCGTAGGTCTTAATCTAGTTTTCATTATGTTGAAATACTTACCATTAACAAGTAATAAATTTGGCCTCGAAAATCCACACTATCAGAATAACTCAATTTCAGCAAAGACTTTCTTCATTACCAATATAGTAAAAAATATTGCCATCAATCTTTGAGATGAGGATATGTTGCTATTCTTACTAGCGCACTTGTTGTAGTATCTTCTATCTTTTTCTAAGGCACGATTGTGGACCCTTCGTCTGAAAAAGAAGCAATAGTTCAATTAGTATAAATACTAAACCCAGAAAACACAAGTTCATCAACCTATTTAAAACAGTTGTAAAATTCACACTTTATAGAAATCATAATTTCTGTCTTTTTCCTATTCCTATTGGGGTCGGTTCCGAGTCTAACCTGTAGTGGCTAGTTACCAGAGTTAAACGAGCAACTGCCATTAGACCTCGAATACAATCTATAAACCTGGAATGAATCTGACAATGTACCTAAATGAAGCTGAAAAACGAACATGAAAATATTCAAATTTCGATTATCCGTCTGATAAATTTAACACCCCGATAAATCCGTTGTAGAATAAATTCATTTCAATCCAAAATTAAATGGTGAGTAATTTTGGTTTGATATACAAAGCAGTGTATTCCTTGCAACCCGGACAGCACAGTATTCATAAGTATACATTCAGTATTGTATGATAAGCTTCAGAGGGGCATTCTTAAACCCAAACGGCATTCTATTAAATCTTAAATGTCCTTGCGGGATACCAAAGGCGGTTTTGACCCGTCCGCAGGGTTCATTTGGATCTGATGGAAGCCTGAGGTCAGGTCTATGTCGAGAAATATCTACTTTGACCTAACTGGTCCAAGATTTTGCGTAGGTATCTGGGGAATAAATAATGTTTCGCCAATAATATCGTTTAATTTACGATAGTCTATCAAGATTTTCCGTTTTCTTTGTACGGAAGTCTTATTTTTAGGCACAATCCAAACAAATGACGACCACGGGTTTTGCAGGTTTAATGATATTCTGATAAAATAAATATCTGACATAATTATATATCTCTAATATAATTCGGTGATTTCATAAATGTCTTCTCGTTCAGTTACTATTCCCTATTAAACACGGAGCAGCGGTCGCGCAGCGGCACGGGCCTCGCCTTAGAAAAATAAGATAGCAGGTTCGAATCCTGGTCGTGCACATTTTTGTGTGAATTGTTCCATCTCCGCTGCTCAATATTGGTGAAGGATAACATCGTGATGAAACCGGCATGTGTAAGAACTAATCATTCGAGGACATGTGACATCCACCAACTCGCATTTGGCCAGCGTGTGTGAATTAAGGCCTAAACTCTTTCAACTCATAAGATAGTTTATAGAAGAACCGTGCCCAGCAGTGGGACACTAAAAAGGGTTGAAGTGATTAAACTAATTACTCCATACCAGAGCAAAAAGTAGTAAATTCTTCATTTCCTAATTACCATGAATACGTAAGAAACATCCTTGAACTCGCGTTATTAGCTAAAACAAGTTTTATCTAGTTTCAATATAAAAGAGAGCTTAGAATCCGCCTTATCTAACAGAATGAGAGCAAGGAAAAATCAAAGATGTGATGCCTAAATTTTTAGAATCAAAACCTACTATTTATACAGGGGATGACGGAGTATAACAGCCAATTCACGATCATTATTACTGGAACCAGCTTGAGTAGGTTCCCTTAGCTTAGGTAACGTTGTTGTTGGTTATGTTAAGTATACTTCAAAGAGGCTTTATTTTGTGCCACACAGGAGGAAAGAACTCCTCAACTTTTTTTTTCAATTTATTTCTTAACAAGAAGATACAACTTTTGTCTTAAAATTAAGGCCTTCCAAACTGCGCAGCAGTTAAAGCCGTTAAGTGTCTCGGGACTTGGTCAGATATCAAAACCTAAAGCTTTATGCGTGTCGTTGTCCAACCTGGCTTAGCAGAAGTAGCAGTGACGAAAAACCACAGCCAGAGCCAGTTAAAAGCGCCACTCAAGGCAGCTATTCCTCAAATTAGCCCCTAACTACGTAGCGAGCATACCCAAATAGGTGCAGGAAGTCTTCAGGCTAGATGACGATGCAAGTTGGTTCGCTAGAGCTGGATGAAAGTAGCAGGCTTGAGCTCAGTAGCAGGTAGCAAAGGTCTAAAAAGGGTAACGATGGCTCTCAATATTCACCATCCAATTTCATCATTATCCTGTCATCCTTATTAAGGAAGTGCCAACTAGCACACTACCAACAAAACCCTTAGAAGCAATTTTATTCATAAGTATCATGTGCCCAATACCCCACATTACATGATCATTCATATTCCACGTGAAAGGAAGACCGTAGACGTAATTTAACAGATGACAATGTAAAATCTACTCTATAACAATGCAATAGGGTTTATAGAAGATGGCAGAGCTCGCGGAAGCCGCCAACTATGGTCCGTTTAACCAAGATTTATAGTAATAGGAATCAGTTGGATCCAGTTTTTGCCGATTGCCAGTGGTTCTTTATATTAGTTTTTTTTATACCATTAAAGGAGGGTTTAGCAAAAAGGTATTATGTTCTTGCGATTTTATAAAAGAAATGATAATTGAGTTACTTTATCGATTTCTAGATCCAAAAATCAAGGTGTTTTGTAATCTAGATGTAAATAAGTTACGTAATAGTCAATTGTGAAAGAATTTTATTTAAATGATTAAATAAAGTATTCTTTTAATAATAAATACATATTAACTTGTCTTGAAGACTCAAAATACCGCTCAAATACTTTGGAAATAAAATTAATAAAACCGAAAGATAAAGAAAACTAAATGAAACTCACCAAAAATCGTCATCCGCGCGATTAACGCAGCGAAAAACTGCCATTTTAACAAATTTAAACTTTTCGAATTGAAAAAAAAAACTTTGTTTATTTTTTTTGAAATCTCGACAGTGCAATACTTGCGCTGCGGCCGGACCAAACGCCTGGATTACAGTGCACGATTGTCGCAACAATGAGGGGACACACAATTGGGAAGATAGAACGACAGTTAAGTAGCCACATATTTGGGACACTATAATTAATTGAAGTTTTTCAATAGATAACTCTGTGCATAACAATGCTTTCGCATCAATTTAATGGTAGCCCTTTCAGGCCCTAACTATTATTTAGTTTTTTTTAGTAGCAAATTATTTAAAAGAACCTCCTGGTCTATGCTTTTTGAGTAGCAAGATCAATCACCTTTTTTTTAAACTTAACCTAAAAACTGTAGATTACTACTAAAGGCTTTCGTAGTTTTAACTACATTTACGTAGTCTCTTCTAGAAATCTGCATCTGCAAGTGAAAAGTGATGCTTTAGGTAAATTGCTATTCTTGAAAGATTTTTTTAAAGCAATGATCAATTGGACCCCGTTATGCCTAAATGCAACTGCAAAAAATGATAATGAGAAAATTACTGTTGAAGTTTGAGGAGTAATTACTCATGATATACCTAATTATCTGAATGAAATTTTTGTTGGAGTCAGTTTGTGACTATTTTTTCAGCACTTGGATACATGTCTTAGTTGAAATCTGTATTACTTTCGATTTGTTAAATAATTTAAAATACTATTTTGGATCATGGTCATGGTGCTAATGCATTTTATAACGTCAGATGTGAATAAAGGTTGGGTTGCATAACTGGGTTCTATAATGACCAGAAATATAAATATTCAGTGTTGCGAAAACAAAAGGGATAGGATACATACGGTCTTACTCATAAAAAATTTTTAATCATAGACTAGTTTATATGGACTTTCGTCTCTTTCTTACTAGTATACCTACTTAAATGCCAAGATGATAGACAAAGACGAACTAATTATATTATTAATTATTTTTATTAGAAATATTATTTATGATGGATCAGAACCGTATTAGTTTAAGCAATCAGTCTAGATCAAAGAACATGGTACTTTGTTTGTCATGAAGATATTGTTATGTGACAAGGTATTAAGTTACAAAGGTCAGCTGGTTGCAACCATTGATGCAGAAAGAATTTACTTCTAAATCCGAAGTCTGCAGATAATGGCATATTTGAATATTTTTTATTTTTATTGGAACGAAGTTCCTTACGGCAGGCTTGGAGGGGATACGGATTTTGCTGCGCGACCGAACTGAAAAAAATGTGATAGTAAAACCGTAAGAAAGAATGCGTGGAATAAAACTGTTAAATGAGACGTGCGCAGGCGCGACAGTCGCATACACAAGCGAGTAGTGTATAATACCTTTCTCTTTCTCCCTCTTTCTTTATTAGACGAAGGAACTTCGTTCCTACCTGGTGTCCCACGACACCACTTAATTTTTTCTATTTTTGTATCTACTATCCACATAGTCTAGCATTGACTGCTCTCTTCTGCTGCCGCATTACGAGTAAACATATTCATAAACGTCTTTGCTCATTATAACTAAATTAGGTTTATAATTAGTTTGTCTTTGTCTGTCATCTTGACATTTATACTAGTCAGACAGAGACAAAGTCCATATAAACTAGTCTTACAAGATTTTTATGAATAAGTTACTTAGTTTAATGCGATTGTGTGTACCTGGTTTTACATATTACATTCTATCTCTTGTATTGGGTTCACTTTAACCCTTTTTAGTGTCCCACTGTTGGGCACTGGTCTTCTGTCAACTATCTTACGAGTTGAGAGAGTTAAGGCCTTAACCCACATACGCTAGCCAAGTGCGGGTTGGTGGATGTCACATGTCCTCGAATAATTAGTTCTTAGACATACCGGTTGCGGTTCCCTTGGGTTGCTGTCGATATATCACGCGGACGGAAGGTAGTACAACCTAGATAAAGTATATAAGAAAGAGAACGCTATTATTTGTCCATATAATGTGTTCCCTTGAGACATTTCACTCGACGACGCGACGCTAATAGATAATTTTATTCTCCTACATATAAATACAAGGGCGGGAGTCGCTCACTTGCGGAACCCTAATATCAATATCACTCGGCCCGCTCGGAGCTACGCGCAAATTAATTTAAAGCAGTACCTATCATCTTCGAATTGGTGACTTGTACATATAAGGTTTCGGAAGTCTATAGAACTCCTTTCTTACAGTCCGCCAACGGGGTGGGTGTGAGCCCTAGTAGCTATACATTGTACGCGGGAGACGACATTGAGGGTTGACTTATTATTGTAGCGCCTTGTATGTCTTAATAGAAGCGGCCCTAGTACCTATACATTGTACTCGGGACACGACATTGAGAGTTGACTTATTATTGTAGTGCCTTGTATGTCATAATAGAAGCGGCATTTCTCTCGACTTCAAAATGCGTTGGCCCACTGTAAGTTTTCTTACACTGTGGCTTCAGTAATAAAAAAAAATGAACTACACCTAAAGAAGTTGGGATTCCTCAAGGATGTTATCACCAATATTTCGCTGGCATTATTTTTTTTTCTTATGTATCACCATATTTGTTTCTAAAATCTAGATTAATGGCACAAGACTCAGAAGTTAAAGATACTATCTCTCAAGATAATTGAAGCCGTAGATATGTAGTTCCTAGTAAATATATGAAGTCTCTTAATTATCAAACATTGTATACACTGTGTCATACCAATTTTCTAGGAGTTCAATAAAACATTTTGAAATAAAAATATGTATGTATTTCTATTCAAAATCATGACAAACATCTTCCAAAAAGTTTGTAAACACTTCAAAATGATGGTTTAAAGCTGGAACACACTGCAACTTAGTTCTAGATCCAAGAGCACCATTCAACTTGTTTTTGAAACAATAAAACACTCTATTTGCTCTGGCATGCACTAAACCCATTGAACACATAACACATGGTTCTCTTAGTAAGTAAACATAATACCCAGTACATAAATAAGGGCAATCAGACGCTTTCAAACTTTGTTCTTCTAGATGTTTCTTAGAGATGTATCTATTAGCGCCGAACAGAACACATGCAAATTTATTTTTCAAATATAGAAGCAAATCTTCGTCGATGCCGCGTAAATTAATATCGCGGGAATCGGACACATCCCATGCGCCGCCATCTTGAGTTTTTGCTACATTGTCTATAGCCAACATGACTGAATGCTGTACAGGATGATTTTCCCTATTATCAAAGGAAGCTGCTACTATTGATCGATGTTTAGGATCATAAACAACGGCTGCATTAATATCTTTTAAATCTGATACCTCAATATCAGATATTATAGTGCGTTTCAAGTAATATTTCGCTATCTCCAAAGTCATTGCCATATGTAATCTATGAAGTTTTATTTCTCCTTTATCAAAAACATCACCATTGAATAATTTCTCTAAATATTTATCAGGATGAAAATTACATGACCAAGTTTTATAAAATTTAAGGTGCGGACTTTTTAATTTTGCTGGTACAGCTGGTACGTCAATGACCTTGAAATATTCAAAGGAATTCTTCAACTCACTCAAAGTTTCTTCAATAAACTGTTGGATAGATTGAGTCAGTGTATTTAGGTAACTTGTCGGACAAAGAATAACTTCACTTTTCCTTGCTCTCTTTAAATGATGTAGATCCCTTAGTGGAACATGAGTGTTGAGATACAAAATTATTTTAGAAAACTCCTTCATTTCTTTTACTTTTCCAATGTAAACCTGAATAGTCGGAGGAGGTTGGTAGTATTCATCACTCAGAACTGTGTGGAGGTTATTATCTGAATTTTTTATGCTTTCAATTACATTGTCTATGGTTTGAATTGACTTCATTTTTTTTGGTGCTGGTTCTTCCATTGCTGTTTCAATTTCAAGATGGAGTTATAATAATATTTTTATTGATTTAAATAATGTGTAAATGGGTCTTGAGCATGATTTCTTGCTGAAAATAAAGAAATAACACTACTTTTCATTACACACACTGTAACATAATTATGTCAAAGGCATTTAACTGTAGCACCAAAGTAAAGTATAGACCGCAAGGTAAACTTAAGCCTATTACACTTTTCGAAACCCCAATATTTGTCAGCTGATGAAATAAAAACTGCACTTATCTTGAAAATTTGTTTTTTTTTTATACAAAATGCACACACCTTCTATTTCCATCTACTATTCCTTTTTTTATTATTAATAATTACTATGCTCCCTGATGTCAGGAGCCTACGTTATTCAGTCATTTGGTTCCTTGATGTTGTTAGAATGAAAATTAATGTTAATAAGTCAGCCAGTCACGTTTTTATTCGCGTTGTTTATCCGTTAAAGTTGACACTAAATGAACTAACCACCGCCTGCTGTGATCATTCGAAGCATTCTTATCTATAGCTTCATATTAGGCTCATATCACATCAAAATCGTGATAAATACCGGTAACATCGTATTAAATAACATACTTTCAAATAATTTGCATATCCAGATGATTTATTACCGTTTTTTCGTTCAATTACAGACACTAAGAGCACACTAGTAAAATGTAAAAATCACCCGTTTATTGTGGTTTAAATCATACAAACTGGTCGATATTTTTCAGAATAAGAATGCGTCGTGCTTAACAAGTAGTCTATTTTACCGTAAAACAAATAGATGATAAAATAATCTTACGTTATTGTCTGTGAAGAGTAGAAATGTTCACTGTGGACTTCGGATTTTGACGTCAATTTATCTGATACAAGCAATGTTTTCTTATCACATGTACATAATCTTTCTTCTTGATCCAAGCACTAAACTTTTTTTAATCAGATGATCAGATGATTATGAATAATAAAACAATTTGCCACACGTAAATTGTAAAAATATGCAGCCAATGCAGCCATTAGACAGGCAGACAGACAGGTTAAAATAATTTGTTCTTATTGGTCGTATAAATAATAAATTTTCCTAATCAGAAGATGTTGATTTGTCGAAAGTGACGAGTCTAATTGGAATGGACCAATAGTGTGATTACATCGCTTGACGTCAAATGTCACTGTCATTTATTTTATGTGACTTCGTAATAGAGAACGAACTTCAAATAATGCTCCATTTTACACAGTGTAAAATAGAAAAACTAATTGACAGCGTTTAAAATCACTTCAACCCTTTTTAGTATCCCACTGCTGGGCACAGGTCTTCTCTCAACTATCTTACGTGTTCAGAGTTTTAGGCATTGATCCACACTCGCTAGCAAAGTACGGGTTGGTGGATGTTAAATGTCCTTGAATGATTAGGTCTTAGACATGCCGATGTTTTCCTTCACCGATTTGAACAACGGCGATGAAACAATTCACAAAAAGATGTGTGGGCGGAACCGGGAATCGAACCTGCGGCGTTTTATTTCTAAGGCGAGGCTCGTATCGCTGCGCCACCGCACCGCTGCGTTTAAAATGCGAGGTAAAGATTTAGTAACAGTACATTTACTGTGGGCCTCATAATACCCAGTAGTTGGGGCAGTTGTAAGACTCGTTGAGAGTGTGGATTCAAACTTGTTTGCAAAGCGCTTATATGCTCTTTGCTTGTTTGCAATTCATTAAACTAGCTCGGCAGAATTTAGCATAGTTAATCAACTTCAAATAGAGAGTTTAGCCGAGTCCATTAGCACTGTAATCTGTGTGCATAAGTCCCTCCCGATCCCTAGAGCAATTAGGTTATCAAATACTACCTAAGCTATCCAAGATACTATAAATATAGAGTAGATGTAAGTGCATAATTCATATTTTCTTTTTTTATTTCATCAAAAAGATAAGATTTAAATTTAAACAAAAGAATTACGCTTGTTGTATATTTGTTAATATAATACTTATAACATTTTTTTTAATACAGTAGTCTTTATGTTTCTGAATATTATACCTAGTACTTCTCAGCAATTTATCAGTTACAAATTATCATATCACTGTATTACATGGAAAAATGGAATTAATAATTAAAAATAATAAGCATAAGCGAGTAGTTATTGATTTATAAATAATAATCTACTTATTTTCTATGGTCTGGTACCACGCCTGACAGGTTTCAGCGGCAATCTCGCAAAGAACCGACAGTGCTCGGCCTGTGTCGTTTTCTGTAAAAAAAAAAAATATATTTACATATTACCGATGGGCTGACTAGATTGTTTCAATCTTAAACTTACGTGCTAATTATGAGTTTGAGAAGGGAATGCTTTCTTACCAACAACACCTCTTTTTCCGAATATTGAACCATTGAATGGAAGTTTCCTGTAAGTGGCTCCTGTGGTATTGTAGATGCTGCAGATCAGGACAACTAGACAAAGAGTGAAGATAAAACGCATTTTGGGGAATCTAAAAACAAAAGGAGTTTGATTATTTTTCTACTTTTGCATTAAAATTTAAATATAGTGACATGGAAATGAAATAGTCAAAACCCCTTAGTTTCTCTATAGACGATAGTGTCGGACCCGAAGAGGATTTTATGGACCTACACAAAGCCATACGTTAAACCCTCGCAACAAATTCTCAATTTAAAAAATTATGACTGGTAAACAGACTCGAAATTGAGTTCTTGATTAGGAGGAAGTGAAATACAAAAAAAGGCTGAGAGAAGCCGAGGCGAATAGAGTCGCTATAAAACTTTCAGCTGATGGGTTAAATCCTCTGCCACATTCCATCATATTGTGGAATCAGTGAGTTAAATTTACATCGCTACACCTGATGAATGATATTGCTACCCTTGATAAAGACTCTCTGTCTGTCTCTGTGTTTAAAATTTATATAAGGGTTTATGCTCCTTTACGATAGTATACATGTTTATCTCAACTCAATTGGCAGACAAACAATAGTGATCCTCCATGAGTTCCACTTTTTCTTTAGAGTTCCGTAACCCGAAAGGATTCCTCAATAAACCTTGTTTTTTTTACGTTATGTTTATTCTCAAATTATAATTATAATGCTCTATATAATTAACTACAGCTAATACAACTTTTGCAGGACCCTACTTACTAGAAATTTTATTGTCCTAAGCTGATAAGTAACCGCGACCACAGAAACAGTATGAGACTGTGCTACCTTGGAACTAAAAGCCTCTTTATATACTGAAACCACATCTCTACTAACTCGGCTAGCAATCAATTTAGTAGACAATCATTAAAGTAATTTTTTCTAAACTAATTTACTTGCGTAGATTGGAAAATAATAAGATATTAATATGATGTTCAACTTTTTCCCTAGAGTTTGGGAAAACAGTATAGTCTGGCAACATAAATTGTAACTGCAGCATTTTTACAGGAACCTATAATAAGACTTACGATATTTTTAAAACCATACACATTATTTTTTTACGATATTTTTAAAACCATACACATTATTTTTTGTTTATATAAGTAATTAAATAATATTAAATTTATTTTTACCAACTCTAGGCCGCTATTCACTATATTATGCTACGATGTGTTTAGTTTTTTTAGTTACTTAATATATCCCCTCAAATTCCTTCTTATTAATTTTAAAAATATGAAAGATCTGAAAGATTAGGCAGAGGTGGTAAATAATAAGTACAACCCACAGACTAAGAATATTTAAGTAGAGATATGTTACTATCCTAAATCCTAATCAATAGAAAGTACCTACAAATTATCAGAACTCCAATTTGGAGTTCAGATTTTCAGTTTCATCTAAGCTGCTACAAACATTTTTCAGCGAACCAAATGGCGTTTTGTTTAACCCCCCTTGTCGAGCCCAAGAGCTTTAAATTTTGGCATTGAGATAGCACTTGCTACCACTCAGCCAAGGGAGGTCTATTAATCGTGCGCACTAACAAAGTTATAATCCCTTGGGTTTGGTCAATATGCGGTCAGTCCCCAATAATCCAATAATTGGCTCCTAATAGCTTGCTACACAAGATAAATCCTAGTTCCGGCGACTATAAATTGGTGGGAAAATCTTGTGACAGCATCAGTTGCAGTTCTACTCTACCAGTGTTACCAAGTAAAGGAATATCCTTAAATTGAAGGTAAACTCTTGCTGATACTTTTATATCTTTTCATAATGAAAATTGTATTAAATTAATGTGTCTTTTATTATAAATTATAGATGTCTGGAGTAATGATGAGGCTCACCATTGGTGTCGTCTGCGTAGTAGTCATACTTTTATCTTTATCTGGCGTCAGCGAGGCGAACTACAAGACCGCTCCTATGAATGGAATCATGTTCGGGAAAAGAGGACCATCTGGTAAGATTTCTCAAATAGTGAATCATAACAACTAATTCGTGAACACTGTTTGTTTTAAATGAAATACAATGTCCTAGCATATTATGTAGATAATCTGGAGTTTTAGAGTAGCATAATTATTAATTATTGCAATGAATCGATTGGTCTTGCGTTGACAGAACAGTGTGAGACAACACCATAAAAGATCGAAGTCATAAACACAAGATCTTAGGATATCTTAACCATATAATATTGATTAGCGCCTGAAATAATTATGTTTCTTTCCACAGATTACGACTCCCGCAGCAAAACCTTCACAGCTTTATGCGAAATTGCTACAGAAGCATGCCAGGCGTGGTTCCCTTCACCTGAAAACAAGTGAATAACAAAAATCACAAAACGACAGTAGCAAAATGAGTATGGAAAATGATTTTGTAATTTCTAGTAAGGCATAGCGTCTTAATAATCCCTTTTTGTCGTAGAATAATTTATTTATAAAACACAATGTATAATTTGTCTAAAGGCTGGGTAGTTACATAATAATAATAATCAGTGGCGTAGCGTGTCTTGTCGGGGCCCCATATAAAAAATTTTTTGGAGGCCCTTGTATGGAGGTAAAGATTTTTCACCAAAAAAAAAATATTGTGAGAAGAAATATTTATTTATCACATAATTTACCCATTTTACAAATAAAAAAGGAATTGTTTTATAGAATTTTGTCATTTGTAAAATAAAATAAATTAGAAAGTTTTTATTCTTTTTCCTTACCACTTTGGGGGCCCCCGTGGCCCGGGGCCCCGTATAATTGATACGGCAAATACGGCGGTAGCTACGCCCCTGATAATAATGTAGAACATAAAATAAAATGCTTTAGACTCAAAAAAATGTTTTATTTTTATCCTACCTAATTTTGTAAATCCTTTTGATTGTAGGTTAGTTATTTAAACATCAAATAGGTAAATGCAGGATATAGATATGATAGAGTTTTACAATTTACTAGTAATTTCAGAGATACTGCATTTATATAATTACCATCAATAAAGCTTAACACTTTTGATCACTTCCGATTGTCTTTTTATTTGAACTGTGCCTACTCAGTGTTGGCTAGTTTGTTTTAGATTTAGATTATTTTGCATGAAATGAAACGCAACTTTGACCTACATTTGCCAATTTTTTAAGATGGCAACTGACAGCTCCGGACCGAGACCGTGGGAACTTTATACAGATAAGCGTAACTTTCGATTTGTATTGTGTTCACGCATTTTTTGCCTTCTATTTAGATTCCTATAAGAATGGCTTCCTACTAGAAAACATAACTACTACGACGAATGGAGATTAAATAGTGCAATTCTGTGATTGTCATACAATTTTTTACTGTTTTTAGTTAGTGATAATCTGATAACACTGAAAATAAAATGTCAATAATATTGCAGTGGTGATGTGACGTTTCGCATTCTGAAAATCGTGAATCAAATCTACCTTCAATTAAAATGAATTATCTAAATTCCAATTTTGTGGTGAAATAGTAATTTATTGAAATAAATTTGTCAGTTCAAGATATTTTATTGGATATCAAAATGACTACGAAGGAGTTATACACTAAGGTAATTTTGTAAATATTTTTGTGATTGTTTTTTGTTTTAATCAATTTTAAACTTAGAAAACCATAATTTTATTCAACATTTTGAAAATTTACAATTGCGGAACGAAACTGACGTACTTTAAAAAAATTAAAATTAGAGGTGACCTGGATACCAAAGATGCAGGGCACGTCACCCTTTATTTATTTTGATATGCTAATTAATTTTGTACTGATTAATTAGCTATTCAAGTTTATTTAATCTTAAAATAATAAATTAGTTATGTATTTGCTGGACATATTTCTTTACGCAATGTTTATTTGTAAATAAAAAAGAGTAATAAAAACATACAGTGTTTTGTTTTTCTGATTATAATATTGCATGGTCTAGTGCAAGTGTGTACTCCATTACTGATACTTGTATAATATCACAGGTTTAGGCATGAATTAATTAAAAATAATTAAATTAATGGCTTGTTATTAGCATTAAACCTACTTCCTTCTATCATTATGAATCTTAAGAATGCAAGAGTTAGTGAGTTTAATTAGATATATGTTTATTTCTATGTAATGGCAAAATTCAGATGTAATATAATTAGCGTCTTCACCCGCATGGTCCTCATCTCATCCCCTTGTGGGGTGAGTTTGAAATATCCATTCTTAGTACACCCCTAGATCTTGTACTGAATCTATGAGCCAAATTTGGCATGTAGACCCAGCTGTTTCGGTTGGGTGTTGATAAGTCAGTCAGTCAGTTTCTTCTTTTTTAAATTTGGATTAAGTCCAGTATTCAACGTCTTTTCATAAGCTCAATATAGCTAAAATAGGTTTTATAATTTTTTTTGTCTGTCTGTTATCTTGACATTTATACTAGTAAGAAAGAGATAAAGTTGATTTTAGCTAGAGTCTTATAAGATTTTTATGAATAAGACCTTAAGATTGTATGTATTTATGTATAGGGTACTTTTATATCAGTAATATTATTATATAGGCTTTTTTTGTACCTAAATCATGTACATGAAGTTACATATTAAATTCAATTACTGCCTATAAATTTTTTATATTTGCTCACAATACAATTTGCAACTATTACTTCTGCCTACACTGCAAGTAATACAAGCAAGAGTTATATTCTGACTATGACAAGTCAATGAAATTAATTATTGAACCACAGATATACCTAGAGTTGGTGATGAATTTAAAATGAAATAATAATCTAATCTTCCAACCATTTTCTAGATCTGAATCATAAATTACTTTTTGATAGATAACAATATCAATAAAACAATTTCATGTCCATAAAAGTCTTAAAAAGTGCCTAAGCATATTAGCCAAAGATGTAGGCAGAAGTGATTGTCACATTGTTTTGGTGCAGAACCCATTATTGACCTCTTGGTGCTGATAATATATTTTTTTAAGTATACAAACTTAAGTATTGTACTTTTTGTTCAACCTGGGTTTCAAACATTACACTCAGACACAGAAAAACAATCATGCTAGTCACAAAGATGAAAATTTGTCCTGGGTGGTAATCAAAATCACAACCTCCAGCAGTCAGGGTCACTAACCACTACAATGATGTAATGGATAATCAAACCCAGGCTGGACCATCACAAATGTACCGTGTATATTTTAATTTGTCTTTTTTGCATATCAGGGTGCCCGAATATGGGTGGAGCACCCAGAAAAGGTATGGGAGGGTGCCACAGTGACTTCAGACTACCGGTCCGGAGTCCTCATCGTGAAGATAGACCAGACAGGTGAAATTCGCCAAATTAAGGTAAGTAATTTAATTATTATAATAAAATAAATTATTGATCTAATAAAATAAATAATATAATAAAAAAATTAAAATAAATAAAATAAATAAAATAAATAAAATAAATAAAATAAATAAAATAAAATAAAATAAATAAAATATATAAAATAAATAAATTTATGGAAAAATAATGTCACACTAGGGATTAGTATAAACAAACATTGTGTTAGTATTATGTAAAATTAAAAACTGGTGTTTATAACTAAATTAGGTAACAGGTTTAAATTGCAATAGCTAGAATTATTAAACAGCCTGCCGATCTAGGATTGTTTAAATCTATGTTTTAGGTTTGTGTCTGCCTATGCTAAAGACTAAGTACTAGACTAAAATAATTATCAATAAATACATCCTTTAAAGTACTTGGTTACTATAACAATTATGGTACTTTGTACTTACTGTGTTGAACTTAATTCGATAGTTCTAGAAGATTTTCGCACTATTTAACTAGATTTAAATAGTCCAGCTTTACATATGTATCGGACTATACATATGTAAAGCTGGACTTTTTAAGGCCAGCTTAAAAACTGATGATAGTTACATTACTAATCATTTAATAGTTTTTAATTACTTCAATTTATTAAATTATTTAACTAATTATTATTTTTAATTAATTTTATTATTACTATTTATAGTTTTTATTTGCGTATCAAAACTTTAATCTTATACTTTAATTTGGTATGTAAGCGTTTTTTTAATTAATTGGTAAAATCAAAAAATATTAGTAGATACATTATTTTCAGACTAAACAGAATTTTTATTTTTATACCTAGGAATCGTGCCTATAGTTATTTGGGGTAATCTTAAATCAGAAAGGGTCTCCCATAAAATCAGAGGTTATAATGAGGTTTTATAGAAAAGTATTTAACTTTTTTTAGGGTTCCGCAGTAAACTAGGAACCCTTATAGTTTCGCTACATTCGTCTGTCTGTCCGCGGATTAGCTAAGAGTCTCTTGGTATTACAGAGCTGTAATTTGGAATTGTAGTAAATATTAACAGTTCCACCGAAAATACCATCTTGAATTTTTTTTCGTAGATATACTTATGAATACGTAAAATGAAGATGAAAAAAATATTTTTCGCCATTTCCGACGTTTCATATATCGTTAGATAGCTAATTAAAAATATAAGGGTCTATAAAGATCGCTTTCCGACTTATGGTTCTATTTATGACATATTAAGCTTTAAAGTTCTAATTTTTTTAGACACATGTCATGTGGTTCCCCTAAACCAGCTAATAAATCGATAAATTGTATTGTTAACTTGTTATTTATGTTCCAATTGTGGCGTCACATACCTAACGCCACTCAAGAGACATGACGTCATAGCAATCCTGAATCGCACAAGCAAAGTTTCACCGACGATTAGGATATTTACAACTTCCCGACAAGAACAGTCGGAGGGAGTACCGCGGTCGCCGGGCATTACAACTCGTCCGGCTGGAAGATCTTCCCTTTTCACTGGAGGGTCACTACCACCCGATCCTCCAGTCACCTCCACACAATAAAGATTTTTAGTATTTATTATTATTATTATTATTATTATTAGCTAAGCTATTGTTCGTAGATTGGTAAATAAAAATCCGTATGTAGTATTATGGTGAATTTAAAAGGAAAACTATCACAGCTAAGTTAGCGTTACATGCTAAGTTATTCAATACTCAATACTCAATACTCAATAATTTATTGCATTTCCATAATGTGTACATAGATGGTAAATTACATTGGATTAGATCATTATGGACCCTGTCGGGCACAGCAAAAAAGGCGTGAACAATTTTAGAGAGGCAATATTAGGATTATTTTTTAATTACAATATTAAAATATTAGTTAGGTACAGTAATATTATAATAAATAATAATAAATGAAATATGTTTATATTATGTATCAGTACAGTACTTCAGACTTCAAAATAATTAAATGGATGTCATATTAATACAGTTAATTTATTTAAAGGAGAGGTCAAAAGTGGGCTAGAATTTTGAACACCAATGTGATATACCTCATTAGAAAGCTTATTTAATAAGCTGTTAGAATTTAACTAAACACGAATTTTAGGAGCAACCATTTTTGTAAAAATCAAAAAAATGTAATAGAAAAACAAAACGCACATTACCTTTAATTATCCGTTTCCTAAGCAGTATAAATATTGCAATCACGTCAATAATTGCATTCTGTTACAGTACTTTTCTCTTGTAATATTATTCTAGCTGCAGCTTAATGTAATTATGACGAAAAATATTTGTTATCTTATTAGTGTAATAACAAAACGCGTAGAAAAAAAATATAATTACGGGAAATGTCATGATGTCATTGTCATTGATCAGTTTGATTGACAGCGTCGAAATAATTTTGATTTTTTGGGTTGCTCAATTGTCATTTGACCATGGGGTTGCCAATTGCAATAATCATAATATTGCATTACGGATTCTTATTTTCAATTTCAATTTTTTTAAAAACGGGGGGGTGTAAAATTATTTTAAATACACCAAAAAATTTAATTAATTATGCTCTATTAACCTATGTAACTCAGATTGCTGTTCAAATTTACAATTATTTTAATCCCAGGCTCTATACATTTTTTGAACGTCTCCTTTATCATTAAAATACTCATTTAAATTATAATAGCATTTGTTATGTAACATTTGTTTTATTTTGTTTAGAAACTTATTAAGTTTGGTTTCTTCTGTAATTTCATTGGGTAGTTTATTAAATATTTTAATAGCCATTACATATGTACTGTTTGAGTGAATTTTTAATTTTGAGGATGGTAGGTTTAATCGGTTTTTGTGACGAAAATGGACGGCAAAATTATAAAAAGTAATAATGCCTCTTAAAAATGGTACGGAACCCTTTATGCGGGTCGGACGCACTTGACCGGTATTTTCTCAACGTGTTTTTTGTTTTTGGCAATGATGCTGTTGTCATAGAAACTATTTCTGACATCAAATTGTATGTTTACATCAAATGTAAACAAAACGTTTCTTCAAAGTTTGATTATTATTGTGATAAATATATGATGTCATGCGTCGGGTGTTTCACTAATTTTTGCCCGACTGCGCCAGAAGGAGGGATATGTTTTTTGAGTGTATGTATGTATGTATATTTCTTTGGCACGCTCTAGAGCCTAAACGGCTTGTCGCATCTGAGCTTAAGAGGTATCATTAGATTCGTCCTGTCGTGTGAGTGATACTGGGAAAATCAAAATTATAGAAAAAGAAAACTAGGATTTTTCACCCCAAATCAGTTCACCGTTCAAATAAGTTGACAGATGTTCCCAGTCGGGTTTTTGATTCAAGAAATAATGTTGCTTGTTAATGAGTTTTTGTGTTATTTCCTCAGATCACAGATGAGACCAAGATGCCCCCTCTACAAAACCCGTCGCTCCTCATCGGACAGAACGACCTAACTTCGCTCTCATATCTACACGAGCCCGCAGTTTTACACAACTTAAAAGTCAGGTAATTGTCTGTCGTCATCGTCTGTGTTTAACACCGTCCGACACCTTACAACATATTACCTGGGTACTGTCTTCCTTATCTGTGTTTTGATGACACCTAAAAACATGTCGCTTAAGGATAGTGTTACGGAAGTGGGTAACGGGTTTGAAAGGAAACGACTGTGGATGTAGAAGAAGTATTTATTTGGCACTCAAAAAGTCCAGATTACATCCCCCCGATCCTCTAAAACTAGAGTGTCTGGCAACGTCCTGAGCCGAGGTTCGTCCCCACATGGGGAGCCTTTATGACAGTTGCCACAGTACTTGATCGGTTCAGCCGTCCTCGAACGGCTCACTGAAAAAGTCCGGTGAACCAATAAAGGTCCTTCCGGTTAATTGGGTTAGGTCATCCGCAAAAAAAGGGTTTGAAAGGAAACTACTATGGACGTAGAAGGAGTATTTATTTGGCACTCACAAAGCCCAGAGTCCACAAGAACAGAGTCCCAAAATGTACTGAGCTTTTACTTCACTTTCCACTTCACTTTTCACTTTACTTTTGACTTCTCGCTTCTTTCTTGCTTCTTCAACAGAACTAATTAAATTGCCCTTAGGCGCTTTTCTTTGCGGATGACCAAACCCAATCCGCCGGAAGGGCCTTTATTGGTTCACCGGACCTTTTCGATGACCGATTATGCGCGAACTGCAGCTCCATAAATACCCCCGAATCAGTTGTTTTAGAATTTTGTAGAATCTATTTTGGTCCCAATCTAATTATCTGTCCTTGTTTTTCCTTTCCGTTTCTACTAGAAGATACTAGAAATTGAGAATTGAGCAGCGGTGGCGCAGCGGTACGGGCCTCGCCTTAGAAAAATAAGGTCGAGGGTTCAAATCCAGGTCGTGCCCACACATCTTTGTGTGAATTGTTTCATCTCCGCTGCTCAATATCGGTGAAGGAAAATATCGTGAGGAAACCGTCATGTCTAAGTACTAATCATTCGAGGACATGTGACATCCACCAACCTGCACTTGGCCAGCGTGTGTGGATTTAGACCTAAACTCTATCAACTCGTAAGATAGTTGAGAGAAGACCTGTGCCCAGAAGTGGGACACTAAAAAGGGTTGAAGTGATACTAGTAATTTCTTAATCTTTAACTTAAACCATAATTCCTGGTGGGGTTCGAACCGGCGACTGGTACAGAGTCTGAGCCGAGCACTCAGACAACTCCTACGCAGCATGATGCATAAATTTTGAATTTCTTGAACAGTTCTTTTTCCAGTTATCTGTTGTCACACTGTCATCCGTTAGAGTAGATTTAATGGAAAGTATTGAAAATTACTTCATGTTAGTACATTTATTTATACCATTTGTTCAAACAAATTGAGTCATATGTGGCATTGAGTTTCCATAGTTAGTACTTAAAATTATGAGCTTTAATGCTAATAACATAAAGTTCAAAGTTCATTAGCGTTAAGTTAGATAATGTTTTATTGCGTAGGATTGTGATAATTTCAGTAGATACCCAAGTTTTATCTATTGCAATAGTTTTTTTTAGATATCCTAGGTTCCATCCTACTAATATTCGTTTTAGTAAGGGTAATCAAATAAATGATTTACGTAAAAAATACTAGATTTTTATGTTTACTAAATATTGAGATTGACGGGCCGGTGGCATAGTTAGTAAGACACTTACACCTATAGACACTACAAGTCGTGGGTTCGATTCCCAACCCAGATAGACATCTGTGTTCATAAATATCTGTTTGTCTTGAATCTAGGTGTAACTATTCTGTTATATGTATATCGGTACAGGGGGCCGATCAGAAGTAAAATCCTCGCCAGAAACCTTATTGAGTGGGTGTGGTTACCAGCAGCAAACAAAATTAACTTTATCACACTATTAATATGTTACAAAATGTAAAAATAATACAACGAGTTGTAAGACAGTTCCTAGATTGATGTTAGTCGCACGGATGTCTGTAGAGAACTGGGGACAGTTCGTGTAGCGACGGTCCCCACTCGTCGCCCGTGTGAACCTTAGGCTAGACTCTGTAGAAGCGTGTAATAACTTTTCGACATGTATGTATTTACAAAAGAAAAGTAGTATTTGTAGGTATGTATAGTATATCAGCTATATGGTTTTCATAATTGGGCGTTTTCACTGCACAACAAAACATGATGCAAGTATAGTCTTATCTCTTTCTACTCATCTCTAAACGATAGAGATAGATAGTGCTTGCAACATGTTTTCTTGTGTAGTGGAAACTAGGGGTAACACAAGCTCTGCTTAGTTTGGGATCAGATGACCGTATTAATGTCCCAGTGTCATTGTCCTATCTAGATCAGACGAATTTAATAATAGATCTTCAACAAAACGAGAGTGGACTGTTTAAATATGTAATATGGTAAATTTAATGATATACAAAAACAACTAGTGCCGCGGGTGGTGCTTCTACGCAGTGTTTGTGAGGCGCAGCGCAGAACCTGCGCCCGCGCATGCATGTCAATGTATTAACATATTATTAATTTAAGCGCTCACCTTTAGCTTGACTTGACATTTTGTGTTTGCTTGTGACCACGAACGGTGAATGCTCGTATGATAAAATTTAATAATGTTTTTCAGATTCTGCGACCGCAACGCCATCTACACGTACTGCGGCATAGTTCTAGTCGCCATTAATCCTTACTATGATTTACCTATTTACGGTAAGTACGTCCACGATACATAAGTACGTATACAGCGGTATATATTTAAGTATATATTTACAAAAGAAAAGTATTATATGTAGTATATTACCAGTTATCTGGTGCCCATAGTGCAAGCTCTGCTTAGTTTGGGATCAGATGACCGTGTGTGCTAATGTCTCACTATTATTATATTATATCTGTATTACGACATATCTGGAATATGTTAGATCAGGACCCCGATTCTCCTGCTTTAGACATTTATCTATCGACAAAATGGCGAATGTCGATTGAAAATCGTTAGAATAAGTCACTCATCGTAAGACTTACATAGAATAGTCTAAAGTAATCTACATCATATGTCGATTTCATTAGGTTAAACCTAATGAAATTAATCAATTAATTTTTAATTTTATTAATTAATTTCGCCATTGTTTTCCACATATATCGAGTTCGAGATATATGTCTAAAGTGCGAGAATCGAGGCCCTCGACCGCGATTCTCGCACTTCAGATATTTATCTTTATTAGACATTTGTCAAATAAATATGGCGATTTCTGTTTTTCAATGTCATCCGCTATTTTTTTCGACTTTGGCGCGCTTTAGACAGTTATCTCTAATAGACAAATGTCGAACAAATGGCGGATGTCATTGAAAAACAAAAGAATATAAGTTTTAAAATATTGATATTATTTGACAATTCTTATACGTATAACTGACATTTAGAGTAACTGACATATTATTTTATTGTATTTATTAGCATTTTAATTGTGACTATAGAATGCATTGGTATAATAATATGTTTTTTAATGACATTAACAATAATGATATAATAATATGTTGACAATTTATAATAAAATACTTAATTCATTCATTGAAATTGACTGACAAATGTTTCTACGCCACAAAATGGTAGTTTTTAGTTATATAAAATTAATAAGATCTATGTGATCTTATTAATATTATATAACTAAAAAAAAATGGTTTGATATGATTTGATTAATCGCCATATTTTTGTTTGACAAATGTCTATATAATAATCTTTGTAGGTAGTCAGTAATAATTGTGATTAATATTTTTGGAAGTTAAATATCTCAGTCCACCCGTAAACATGAATCTGAAAAGACTTTGAAACGTCGGGATCTAAAATCTAAAATAAACCGCGATAAAATCCGTTAAAAACTAGTTTTATTTCAATAGGTGATGAAACGATCATGGCGTACCGTGGACAGGCTATGGGAGAACTAGATCCTCATATATTCGCTGTGTCAGAAGAGGCGTACACTAAGTTAGAAAGAGAGAGAAGAGATCAAAGTATTATAGGTAAGATTTATTATTATTACTTGTATAGAGAACTACCCTGGTGGTCCAGAGGTAAGCGTATTCACTTAATAACTGCTAGCACCCGGGTTCGATTAGTTGCAGCTCGAAATTTAGAATTGTGTTAACGCTTCTACCTACATACGTAACGCATCAAACCAGCTGATGGAGCTCCGCGGGAGGCGGGCGGTGGCGACCGACGCACGCGCTGCTTTAACGGTTGTCGTGTAGGATTTGACTTGGTAGGTATTCACCTTTGTTTACAACTTTGGTCAAAAACAAGCTCTCTTTGTTTCAGTAAGCGGAGAATCGGGAGCGGGCAAGACAGTGTCGGCTAAATACGCGATGAGATATTTCGCGGCGGTCGGAGGAAATGCCAGCGAAACTCAGGTTGAAAGAAAAGTGCTTGCGTCCAGTCCTATTATGGAGGTATGAAGCACAGTTTGACGAACCATGATTTTTTTTAATAGGCTGTAATGTCCCACTGATGGGCAAAAGCCTTCCCCCTAGCCTTCCAACTGTCCCTATTGCTAGCTTCTTCCGTCCAAGTAACGACAAATGAGCTTAGATCATCGCACCATCGTTTCCGTGGTCTTCCTCGGAGACGATGACCAATTCATACGACAAATGTGACCAGTACAATCCCATTTTAACTTTGCGGACTTGTACCCCACGTCCACTATGCCCGCCTGTGCGTGGCAATTTTACTAAAACAAAAATAATAGTACCTTTACAACTATCACAATAAATAAAGTGATCTATTCCTTTGGTCTCAAAACTGTAATACAAAACAAAACTCTTTGGGGCTTATTCATCTAAATCTTTTTTACTCTTTTTTATAGTGAAAACTAGATATCCGCGGATGTCGGTTATCGCGCCAAAACATTACCTTCTTTTTGCGCAGTCGGATAAAAACTATCCTATGTCCTTTCTCGGGTCTCAAACTACCTCCATACCCAATTTCATCCAAATCGGTTCAGTAGTTTTTGCGTGAAAGCGTAACAAACAAACTTACATTCGCATTTATAATATTAAGTAAGTATAGATACATAATAAGATTATTGTTATCCAAGCAAAATCTTTATTTCCTTGGGTGAAACCGCCTGTGGAAGATTATTTATACCTAGCTTCCGCCCGCGGCTTCGCCCGCGAAATTGATCTCACTAATCTTGTTTCTCCATACAAACTTTGGAACCCCGTTTCACCCGTTAAAGGGTTAGTTTTGAAAAATCTTTTCTTAGTGCACCCCTAGACCCCATAAGGAACCTATGTGCCAAATTTGGAGTCTCCAGACCCAGCGGTTTGGGCTCTGCGTTGTTATGTCAGTCAGTCAGTCAGTCAGTTTCTTCTTTTATATATTTAGATATTATATTTCTTCTCAGGCAATAGGCAACGCAAAAACAACACGCAATGATAACTCTTCGCGTTTCGGGAAATTCATTGAGATACACTTCGACAATGTGTACCGAATATCCGGCGCTAGTATGCGCACATACCTTCTAGAAAAGTCTAGAGTGGTGTACCAGAGTTCCGGAGAACGGAACTACCATATTTTCTATCAGATATGTGCGGCGAGTGGGCTAATGCCGGAACTTAAGTTAGGTAAGTTGAAAATGTCAAAAAATATTCTGACGGGCCGGTGGCGTGGTCGGTAACATACTTGTTTTTCACGCCGCAGGTCGTGGGTTCGATTCCCACCCAAGTCAGACATTTGTATGATGAACACGTCTGTTTGTCTGAAGTCTGGGTGTAATTATCTATATTTAAGTATAAATTTACATCAAAAAGTATTATATGTAGTATATTACCAATTATCTAGTTTCCATAGTACAAGCTCTGCTTAGTTTGGGTTCTAATGGCCGTGTGTGCTAATGTATTGTGAGACAGTTTTTTTATTATGTTGTGACAAGTTAAAAAGAGATGCCTGTATATTTCAGACCACCAAGATTCCTTTCATTATCTAAACCAAGGAGGCAGTCCAAACATTGACGGAGTGGATGATCTAAAGGCTTTCAACGAAACGAGGAGTGCTTTGACTACTTTAGGTAAGAACTATAGAACAAATTCAAGGATAGAGGTCGTATCTGGAATATCTCGTATTTGAAATACATCATGTTTGTAATGTCATATCTGAAATTCGTCGTATCTGGTGTACATCATATCAGTAATATGTCGTTTCTGAAATGTTATAATATCTGGAATACTATGTCATGTCCCGAATATGTGTTTGGAGACTGACTCACCTTCGTCCGTGGGAGTGCACTTTTTATCTGAATCCCCACACGTGGTCCCCGGGAGGTGCAAATCAGGCGACAATCAACTGGTAATTATGTTTACTGGTAATTAACTGGTGGTAGGCTTCGGCCGTGGTTAGTGACCACCCATTAGACAAAGCCGCACCGCCAAGCGGTCTTGCCGTTTTCCGGTGCGATGTCTTTCACCCGATTTCACTGCCACCTTCTCACCGAAAGTCATTCGTAATCACGATGGAATCATTACATTGGGCTGGCGGGTCCCATCTTAGACTACATCATTGCTTGACATCAGGTAAGTTGTAGTCAAGCGCCAGCCTATTCAAGAATAAAAAAAGAAAATGTCAAGCTTAGTGTTGATATTTAATTGAACTAACATTTCAGGTGTATCAGAATCTGAACAACAAGATATGTTCACAATTCTATCGTGTATTTTACATTTGGGTAATGTCGATCTGAACGCTGATCCTGACGCAAATGATTCTGATGTTGAAGACGGTGCTTATATTGACGTGAGTACTTCATAATCTTCTAATCCAGCTATAGTGGCCAATCTGAGCTGAAAAGGCGCTGTAGAGAAGATATATTAGTGAACAATGTGTGTGCGCTACACTCAAGTGCATTATTTGACAAGACCAGTGTAAGATCGGGTGCAGGGCCGACAGCTTTACATGCTCTTTAAGGCCGAGGTGACTCACCATTAATTTTGATTACGGAATAGTGTTGAGTAACTGAAAACGTCTCAACACTTTTGCAAAACTATATGTCTAATGGCAAACAGCGCATATTATCTTATCAAATGGGGCTTTTATGGGATTTAACCCACCATAAGCCATGAGCGACAGCGGCGTGAAGATACTCTGGATTTATAACCGGCCAAGTCCCAGGACACCTAAACACTCTTGGATCCCGTACGAATGTAATCAAAAAGAGAATAGGAGGAGTCAATTAAATGGGGCTGGCCAACCTAGAGCACTTACCCGGTGGGATCTTTTTGTGCTCAAATGTTTATAATGTGGGTTCAACTCATCACATCGAATGAATGAAATGAACGAATGAATGAAATGAATGGAAATAACAGAAAAGTGTAAGCTGAATTGGTTTTATATCTGTTCTAGTCAAACGATCCACATTTATCCCACGTATGCTCTCTACTGGGCATCCCAACACCGGAGCTATCCCGCTGGCTCACCCACCGGCGCATCGCTTCGGCGCACGAAGTGATCGTGTCGCGCATGTCCGCGCCACGTGCTGCTGCGGCACGAGATGCGCTGGCTAAGCGACTGTACGGGGAACTGTTCGCGTGGCTCGTGCATGCTGTCAACAGGGCGTTGGATACTGGCCATACGAAGAAACATTTTATTGGTGAGTGAGAGATATGTAGAGTTAAATAAATTATTTAAATAAAGTGTCTCTTTCGTACTAAGCTATAAAAGGTACGGCACCGTTTACATTACGGGTGCTATGAGCCTGCTACGACATAGCTACGAATGGCACTCCACTTTTATGACAATGCAATTAAATACTACATTACTACGAGTCGTTCAACTCTGCTACTAGTTCTACTACACTGTTACGAGCTCTACGAAGCTCCTACAAGTGCTACGACACTACTACAAGTGCTACAGAACTGCTACGAGTGCTACGACACAGCTACGAGTACTACGGCACAGCTACAAGTGCTACGATACTGCTACGAATCTATTCCTTGCTACGATACTACTACGCCTGCTGCGACATTGCTACGAAACTTCTAAGAGTTTTACCGGTTACCTGGTGGTTTTCTTTGTATGATTTTCGAATATACTTTGCAGGCGTACTTGACATCTACGGGTTCGAAACCTTCGAAATAAACTCCTTTGAACAATTCTGTATCAACTATGCGAATGAAAAGTTACAACAGCAGTTCAACTCGCATGTTTTCAAGTTAGAGCAGGACGAGTATATTAAGGTAAAGTTGAGTGGGAGTTAGAATATCAACTCATTTAAACGATCCAAAATATTCTTTAGATTGAAGTTTATTGCTATTAATGTTTTCAGGAAGAAATATCATGGGAAATGATAGAATTCTACGATAACCAGCCGTGTATAGATCTGATAGAGGATCGGCTTGGTATCCTGGCACTGCTAGATGAACAGTGCCGAGTGCCACAAGGAAGCGACGCCGGGTTTGTAGCCAAGCTACATCAGACCTGTCACAAGTACCCACACTTTGTTAAACCGAGGTTTGGACACGCCGGTGAGTTATCCCACTTCTGATGTTATTTCTGAAAGCAATATGTTCGTGGTTTTTTGAAGCCAGTTTATATAAAACAGAGTCGCTTTCTGCGTCTGTCTGTATATTCGTTAACTCCTCGTAAGTAAACTACGCAATGGATTTTTATATGGTTTATCTTGTACGTCTCCGGAGCGCCATGCACCATGGGACATCGCTGGTATTATCAGCTTCTTAAGAAAAATCCGACCATTTACTCTGTCATAAAACCCTTGCATTTGCCTCGGTGGTCTAGTGGTAAGGTTCGTTTCCCGAGTTGAGCAAAAAAAACTTTACTCATATACCTTGAAGTTTGGAATTGTGCCCTATGAACGGCTATAGGCTTGCCTCCTATTACGTATGGGACCTAAAATAGCCGACGGGAAATGGGTGATATTCACCTCTACCTACACCTTTGGGTAATACATACGTGATCGCTATTGATCAGGTATTAAGTTTCTATTTTTCTATTACAGCTTTTATCATCAAACACTTCGCTGATGACGTCGAATACCAATCTGGTGGTTTCCTTGAAAAGAACAGAGATACTGTCTCAGAAGAACAACTGGATTGTATCAAGAGCAGCAGCAAGTGTAGATTGATGAGAGCAATGTTCTGTGAGAGATCGGAGCAGAGCAACACTCTACCGCCGCCTAGCAAGAGACGGACTACGCCTAGCGTACCGCTAGCCAGCTTGACTGTAAGTTTTCCTAGTGACAGGGGGTGGTAACGATCGTCCTCTATACTACGCGGCTCAAGATAAAGTAGCGAAATTAATTTAAAAAAAATATACTCCTAAATATGTTTATTTTAGTTATTTTCCTAGTATCATGTCTTACGGAACTCTTCTTTGGGGAAATGCGGCTGACATAGAAACCATCTTTATTTTACAAAAAAGAGCTATAAGAGCTATCTACAAACTAGGAAGCCGTGTTTCTCTAAGAGAGAAATTCAGAGACATATAATAATACTAGCTGCCCCAGCGAACTTCGTACCGCCAGCGGACAAAATTGTGAATCTAAACCACTACCAGATCCCCTTGAATACACACAAAAAATTGCATCAAAATCGGTCCAGTCGTTTAGGAGGAGTTCAGTCACATACACACGCACACAAGAAATATATATATTAAGATATTTTGACTGTCGCTTCTCAATATATTTATGAAAATTTACTGTATGTGCATAAAAATATTACGAAATTTAAAAAATAAGCGACACACATAATTTAAATACTAGAAATAAGAACGATCTAGTATCACATCGACAAAATCAGTAACTCTTTTATGGGGCAGTGTATACGTTTCTACAATAAAAATCCAAATGATATTAGGGAAATGACTATTAACAAAAATAAAATAACTATAAAATCTACGTTATGTAAGAAAGCGTATTATAAAATTTCAGACTATCTAACGGATTAAAACGCTTGGAATTAAGTCGCTCTAGTTTCAACACACTGAACAAACAAAATGTAATTGATATAAGTACTTCATTTAAAAAAGAAAAAAAGCCTACTGAGATTTTTTGGCAGTGTTTCTCAGTAGTTGCCAGTCATTCACTGCACGGTAGAAAAAGAAATTGGACTATTTTTAAGTAGACTCGCGTCTCAAAAAAGACAAAGCATATTTTCATTTTCATTTTCATTTTTATGGCCATTATGATTATTGTATTCCATAGCAACCACCTCGGCGCACATCCAGTCAGAAGCAGACAGTAGGCGCCCAGTTCCGCGCGTCCCTGTCCGCACTGATGGCGACACTGTCGGCCACCACGCCGCACTATGTCCGGTGTATCAAGCCCAACGACACTAAGCAAGCCTTCAGCTTCGACCCGGCTAGGGCTGTCAACCAGCTCAGGTAAGTTAAATATTAGTCAATTCTCACCAAATGTTAGTTTCGGTGCCCCATTCGTCCCGTCTGGTAAAGAAAGTTCATACCTCTTCATCCTTTAGTTACGTTGCGACCATTTTATTCGTGGTGAGATGAGAAAACCCTTTTCACCCTTTCTCTCTCACTCTCCCCCCCTCTCTCCCCTCTCCCTCTACCCGCACTCTCCCTCTCTTTCTCTCTCTTCCTCTCCCTCTCAATCCCTCTCTTCCCTCCCTTCTCTCTCCCTCTCTCTCTTCCCCCCCTCTCCCCCTACTCTCTCTCTCTCTCTCACTCCTTGTGCGTTTATTGAAATATAATCTGCCGCCACTAAACAAGCCTTCAGTTTAGTATCTTTTCATCCACCAATTTCTTTTTTTAGTACAAAAACCTTGCTTCTTTTGGCCTTTTGTCAAATAAGCAGTTTCGCACATTAATTTAAAATAAATGTGCCTTAATAAAGAAATAGTAAATTTATTTATTAATTACGATTACAGGGATCCACGGGTTAGTAACATTATCGACAAAGGAGAGGTCAAAAGTAGGCTAGAATTTTGAACACCAATGTGATATACCTCATTGGAAAGCTTATTTAATAAGCTGTTAGAATTTAACTAAACACGAATTTTAGGAGCAACCATTTTTGTAAAAATCAAAAAAATGTAATAGAAAAACAAAACGCACATTACCTTTAATTATCCGTTTCCTAAGCAGTATAAATATTGCAATCACGTCAACAATTGCATTCTGTTACAGTACTTTTCTCTTGTAATATTATTCTAGCTGCAGCTTAATGTAATTATGACGAAAAATATTTGTTATCTTATTAGTGTAATAACAAAACGCGTGGAAAAAATATAATTACGGGAAACGTCATGATGTCATTGTCATTGATCAGTTTGATTGACAGCGTCGAAATAATTTTTATTTTTTTGGTTGCTCAATTGTCATTTGACCATGGGGTTGCCAATTGCAATAATCATAATATTGCATTAAGGATTCTTATTTTAAATTTCAATTTTTTAAAAAACGGGGGGGTGTAAAATTATTTTAAATACACCAAAAAATTTAATTATTTATGCTCTATTAACCTATGTAACTCAGATTGCTGTTCAAATTTACAATTATTTTAATCCCAGGCTCTATACATTTTCTGAACGTCTCCTTTAACTATTGTTAGTATTTTACAAATAATACAAAAATAAAAATGTAGACAATTAAAAATAAGAAAAACATAATAAAACCTTCACTCTATAACTCAGGGTTTTTTCGCCCTTGCTTACTACTAATCCAAAGTTGCGCACACGCATACTTAATTAAATCATTACCGTTATAGAGCATGTGGAGTATTGGAGACGATCCGAATATCCGCCGCCGGCTTCCCATCAAGATGGCCGTATCAGGATTTCTTTAATCGGTAAGTCAGTATACAGAATAAGAGTAAATACAGAAAGAAAGCAGATAGCCTGCGCCGACTGCAAGCGCAGTTTATTTTCTTCCTTTCAGTTGGTATAACTTTAACTTTTTTAGTCTTTTAACTGGTGGCAGGCTTCAGCCGTGGTTAGAGACCACCCACCAGACTGGTGACACCATGCAGTGAGGGTGGGTCGGAATTGTTGCTTCTTCAAGGTTTTTTTAAGGAGGCTCATTACACTGCCATCTTCTCACCGATAATCATTCGTATTCACGAGTGAATCGGTATACTAGGCTGGCGCGTTCCTTTGTGGCCTACATCTTTGCTTAACTTCAGGCAAGTTGTAGTCAAGCGCCAGCCTATCGAAGAATAAAAAAAAAGGTAGACACCTACAAAATGAGTAGTAGTTCATGTCAGCGCCGGTAGTCGGCGCAGGCTACCTGCTTTGTTTCTGTATACACCAGTGGCGAAGAGTCCATACAAGCCGATTCCAATCGGCTTCCCTTTAGGAATTGATTAATATCGTTTATTTTATTACAATTATGTAACGCCTAAAAGTTTTAGATAGCATCAAAAATCAGTATCTATAATACGAATGTGGTGGTCGCTATAGAAACATAAGTGACGGTAGTAAGAACTTTTTTGCTCCGGCTTAACCTTTTCATATTTTCACCCTTCACTGGTATACACCCTAACTGTGTACCGTCAAGACATTATTACAATATTGAAATAAAACTACATTTTAACGGATTGTATCGCGGTTTATTTTAGATTTTAGATCCCGACGTTTCAGTCTTTTCAGACTTCATGTCCACGGGTGAACTGAGGTTTTTGACGTCCAAAAATATTAATACTCACTACCTTCACAATTATTACTCACTACCTTCAAACATTAATATTGAAGTTAACGTTAACGTAAATCTAAAATAAACCGCGATAAAATCCGTTAAAAATTAGTTTTGTTTCAATGTGTGATATTCGCGTAAATCTAAGACAATACTTTTATTACCATATTTTTAATAGTACACACGGGTACACATCAAGCTTTACCTTTCCAATATAAGCAGTAGTGTAATTCTCGTAATTAAAAAAGTACAGTTGCAGTGCAGTTGCAGTTATGTTTCGATCAAAACATTCTTTTTCGTATTCTCATAATTTTGACAATTACTGTCAGATACGCTCGCGTCAAGTTCGCGTCACACGAACGCTTTATACTAGATATGACAGCTAAACAATTACAAGAATGCCATTTTGTACTGAGACGTAAATTTAGTTGCAACCGCACCTCAACTTGATCGGCGCGTCAAGAAATTACGTGAAATAGCCTACTGATCTCTAATTGTATAGGATTTTTATGTCTGGCCGGTGGCGTGGTCGGTAAGATACTTGCTTTTCACGCCGCAGGTCGTGGGTTCGATTCCCGCCCGAGACAAACATTAATGATGAACATTTGTGTTTGATTCGAGTCTGGGTGTAAATGTTTATTATAAGTATATATTTACAAAAGAAAAGTATTATAGGTAGGTATAGTATCTACCAGTTATCTGGTTTCCATAACACAAGCTCTGCTTATCTTGGGACCAGATGACAGTGTGTGTTAATGTCCCAGAATATTTATTTATTTATTTATATAATTATTATTTATTATTATTTCCGTACAACAAGAGGTCAGCTTATACTGGATTTGTATAGCTAATTGTGTAGCCGTGTATACATATAACAAAAACAAGAGCCATTGTAGGTAATACAACACCTTACTTTTTGTTCTAGATATCGTCTACTATGTCTTCACAAAGAAATAGACCGCGGTAACATCAAAGCAACCTGCGGGAAAATACTGTCCCGGCATGTTAAAGACCCTGATAAATACCAGTTCGGGGCTTCCAAGATATTCTTCAGAGCTGGACAGGTATATCTGACCGACCTTCACTTCACTTCGCAAAAAAAATAACTATAAAAACTACTGGACCATATCTTTTGTTTAACAGATTACGGTCAAAAAAATATACTGACACATTCTACTTAAGTGGTATTGAAACATTTTGCTAAATTCATTTTGTTTAATTTTGCAAAAGAACTGCTAGATCACACCATGCCAAACAGCTTGACCACATACTGCCAAAATAGGTACTAGCTTAAAAGATGATTCATACGGAAATTTTGGCAGAAAATTCATTAGAAATCAATTTTTTTCTTTGAAGTAAAACTACTTTTTAACGGATTTTATTGCGGTTTATTTTAGATTTTAGATCCCGACGTTTCTAAGTCTTTTCAGACTTCATATTCGCGGGTGGACTGAGGTATTTGACGTCCAAAAATATTAATCACAAATTTTGATTTATTTCAATGTGTGAAATCTAAGACAACACTATTTTTTTTCTTATTCATAGGTAGCATACTTGGAAAAGATCCGCGCAGAAGTGCAGCGTGCGTACTGCGTGCGAGTGCAGAGCTGTGTGCGAGGGCTGCTGGCCAGGAGACGGTACATGCGGCTCACTGCTGCCATCAAGGGGCTGCAGGCCAGGGCGAGGGGATTCTTGGCTAGAAGGTATGTTACTACACTAGCTTTCCGACCGCGGCTTCGCCCGGGCGCATGTCGGTTACCAAATTTCATCCAAATTGGTTCATTCGTTTTGGCATGAAAGCGCGACAGACATACAGACAGAGTTACTTTATAGTTAGTAAGGATTATTAGGTCATAGCAATCCTGAATCGCACAAGCAAAGTTTCACCGACGATAAATATATAACATAAGATTCTTACAAAAAAAAAGTAGGAATCGGTGTCTGTGGGCATCTTACCTCGCCGGAAGATCTTCCCTTTGCACTGGTGGGTCACCACCACCCGATCCTCCAGTCCCCACACTACTAATATTTTATTTTCTTGACTAACAGAAAAGCTCAAGAGATCCGCCGCAAGCGAGCCGCCATTAAAATACAAAGAAATGTCCGCGGGTGGCTGGCTCGAGTCAAGTACCAGAGAACACGACGTCTGGTGATAGGGCTGCAGGCTGTAGCCAGGGGATATATGGCCAGGAAGTTGTATAAAGACAAGAGGACACTCAAAGCGGTGAGTTTGTAGTAATAAATAACCGTTTCGGCTACTGCCTGTCTTAGCTGATTCAAGTGTGTGCGCAAACGCATGCTCTTTCTATTCTCTTCACTAGAGAGCATGAGGGACAGACTGAGAGAAGCAGTGAATGATCTGGTGCAGGACCAACGGCTGCACGTGCTGTCTGAGACACTGTGGTGACACACCTACTATTTCCTGACTTTCCTTTCCAAGTGCGAGTTAGTGGATGTCACATGTCCTCGGATGATTATAGATAGACCGTTTAACTCGCGTATCGCCTATCGCCAAGATTCTGACTCCTCAAGCTGCACAGACAGTGATGATGATTCAAGCGATATGGATATTAGTGACTATATTAGTACATTACTTTTATCTGTGGTTAAATAGTTCTATACGAGATGAAATTAATGTTTTATGACTTTGTACCTCAGATGGCGATAAGCGAGTTAAACGGTCTAACTATAGTTTTTAGACATGCCGGTTACCTCTCGATTTTCCTACACCTATATTGAGCAGCGGCGACCTTATATCGAAACGCGAAGCCGATACCGCTTCGCAATAAATAACTATATCGTCACATTGTAATTTTACCTACCTTTTACAGGTGATCACGATCCAGAGGTATTGTCGTGGATATTTGGCGAGACAACGCGTCAAGAAGATGAGAAGACAGATCGTTATAGCACAAGCGGGAGTAAGTATTGTAGAATTCTGTTTATAGGTATGGACTGTATAAATATCAAGATGACAGATAAATACCAACGAATTATAAATCTATTTTAGCTATAATGAGCTTGTAAGACGTTGACGAATACGGGGGTTAGAGTTTAAGTGGTCATACTTTACTTATAATAAGAAACTTATATTATTTTATTCAGTTTTTGATACCCTTGTAATAGGCACACTTCACTCATAACTTATCTCAAACCATAACTCACACCAAACCATAACTCATAACTTATCTCACTTAAATCTTGACACAACTTACATCTCTACAAATTTCACTCATAACTCACTTATAACTTGCCATAACTCACTCATAACCCGCCATACTTCACTGATAACTTGTCTTACCTGACACATATCTTTGAAAAACGCATCGTATCCTCTCAGATCCGTCGCTTCCTCGCCCGACGTCAGTACAAACGTCTCCGCATCGAGGCCAGGAGTCTGGACCACGTCAAGACTCTCAACAAGGGTCTGGAGAACAAGATCATCAGCTTGCAACAGAAGCTGGGTGATGCTGTGGAGAAAGCTAAGGCGGTGGAGCCTTTGATGTTACAGCTGGCTACTTTGAAGTGAGTAAATAACAAATAAAAAAAAAGCAAAAAATTAAGTTTTCAAATAACATGGATTTTGTCAATTTCTTACTATAGGCCGACCGTTTAACTCGCGTATCGCCTATCGCCAAGATTCTGACTCCTCAAGCTGCACAGACAGTGATGATGATTCAAGCTATATGGATATTAGTGACGAATAGTCTTACATTAGTTCTTTATGAGATTTAATTAATGTTTTATGACTTTGTACCTCCGATGGCGATACGCGAGTTAAACGGTCGGCCTATAGTATAAATGTTAAGATGACAGACAAAGACAAATGAATTATAAACCTATTTTAGCTATAATGAGCTTGTAATACGTTTATGAATACGGGGGTTAGTGTTTAGACATGCCGATGCCGATTCCTCACGATGTTTTCCTTCACCGATATTGAGCAGCGATAAAACAGTTCACACAAAGATGTGTGGTCACGACCAGGATTCGAACCCGCGACCTTAAATTTCTTAGGCTAGGCCCGTACTGTTGCGCCACCGCTGCTTAACAAACATAAATACATATTACAATAAATTGTAGATTTTACGTCAAATCAAGTTGACCTCTGTTGATGTAGGTTATACTAAATGGGTTTTTCTTCCACAGAGCAAAACTAGAATCCTTGAAATTGGTAGAAACAGAAGCAAAGGCTCTTCGCTCTGATTTACTAGACAAGGACAGCTTAATATCATCTCTACAAGCAGAGCTAACGAAAGAGAGAGATAGCAACAAAATTCTTTACGAAGAAAAGAAGATAATAGAACAGAAGTATGCTGAAGATAAGAGTTTGTGGGAAGAAGAGAGTGAGAAGTTAGCAAATGAGTTGAGAAGTAACAAAGAACATTTCGAATTGGCTATTGAAGGTATGATTGTGACTTCTTTTAATAAACTCCTAGCTGTATTTCGACTCCAGCGGCCAATCATGAGCCGACTAGCTGCGTACGATATATTATAGTATGACGCAGATTCGAACGGGTGAGAATCCACATCCACGTTATTTGTGTCCGCCATGTCGTATTTTTTATCAATCAGTGCGCACACCCGGCGCAGGCGACGGTACAAGAGCAAGTCTCCCTCCAGCCAGTCCAATCGCGCCCCTGACAGATATTCGTTCACTAACAACGTCACACGTCAAACGTCAAATGTCAAATGACAATGACACATCAATGTTACCATTCGATTATTATACTCGATTTACCAGTGTTGCCATCTCATTCTTTACGAGTCGTTCATAGATTATTTATCACTCTCCGACAAGTATATTTCGGTACAGGGGGCCGATCAGAGGGATAGTGCTCGCCAGAAAACTTATTGAGTGGGCGTGGTTACGAGCAGCAAACCAAATTAACTTAATCACACTATTAATTTGTTACGAAATGTAAAAACAATACAACGAGTGGTAAGACAGTTCCTAGACCGATGTTGGTCGCACGGACGTCTGTAGAGAACTGGGGACAGTTCGTGTAGCGACAGTCCCCACTGTATACCCGTGCGGACCTCAGGCTAGACTCTGTCGAAGCATGACGTCACGACGCGCTGCCGCCTCGCTGGCAAGTCTGCTACCGTACTAATGACTTCTCCGACATATATAACTTATGTGTAACTTATGACGGGTACACATCTGCTGATAGATCGGAAGTAGGACTGAGAGCTTGACGTGCTCTCTGTGATTTGGTTGTTACGCACTACCTATTCCTTAGTTATAGAATAGGACTGAGAAATTAGAAAAGTAGTTACTGATTTTTAATATACACGTTTTTACGTGTCGTTAAAATACTCAATCGATTGTTAAGTGTCCTTAAAATACTCTATCTAAGAGGAATCAACCGATGTGTGAATCATAAAAATCGGCCTAGACGTTTGGTCTGTATAATGCTTCAAACGAACTTACAAACATACGGACGGACATGACGGGCAGGTGGCGTGGTCGGTAAGATACTTGCTTTTCACGTCGTAGGTCGTGGGTTCGATTCCCACACAAGTCAGATATTTGTATGATGAACATGTCTATTTGTCTTGAGTTTGGGTGTAATTATCTATATTTAAGTATTTATTTACAAAACAAGGCACTAAAATAAATAAATATAGTGGGGCATTAACACACACGGTTATCTGATCCCAAACTAAGCAGAGGTTGTACTATGGAAACAAGATAACTTGTAATATACTACTTATAATACTTTTCTTTTGTATATTATATATAAAAATAGATAATTACACCCAGACACAAGACAAACAGACATATTTAGACAAATGTTTGTATCGGGTGGGAATCGAACCCACGAACTGCGGTGTGAAAAGCAAGTATCTTACCGACCACGCCACCAGCCCGTCAAAAAAAGGGTTGAAGTGAAGAGATGATGCTAGTAATGATGAAGTCGCGTGAAATTTATATGAATTCGGATTAATTGCCATAAACGTATGTTATCATATTAGATTATATGATAGATAACAATTAATTATGATCCACTGATACCAACATCAGTATTGATTGTGCGCTAGACTATCACTGACGAATATCGACCTTCAACATTTCTTTACTGTCCAAAACTAACCTTATTTTGTGATAAAAACATTTAATAATAAACCTCTATAGTTTAAAATATACTTTATACTTACAAACATAAATACTTATCTGAATTGAGAATAGCAAATTTTAGCTCGATCGAAAACGAGGAAGTGTCAATTATGAATTCCCAGATTACATGTTTACAAGTTAGATAAAAGTGTTAAAATTACAGTGCTGAAAATTGTTTCGTTGTGTTTCTGCCTGGAGTTCTGGCTAAGTGTAATTTTTGTGCTAGTGAAAAAACCACAAACCTACTTTCGCGCAGTTGGATAGAAAGTAGCCTATCTCCAAAGATCAAATAATTATTAATTAATTTGTAATTAACTGGTGGTAGGCTCTAGACCGGTTGACTCGTGAGAATGAGTTTCGGTGAGAAGGCGACAGTGGAATGAACTCCCATATGGATACATACCTTAAAGGAGCAATAATTCCGACCCACTCTTAACTGGTGTCTCCAGACATCGCACCGGAACACGGCAAGGCCGCTTGGCGGTGTGGCTTTGTCTCATGGGTGGTCACTAACCACGGCCGAAGCCTACCACCAGTTAATTACCAATAAACATAATTACCAGTTGATTGTCACCTGATTTGCACCACCTGGGGACCCCGTGTGGGGATTCAGGTGACTCAGTCCCCAAAATTTTCAACTAAAGATCGATCGATTTCTAATATTTATGGAACAAAAACACCAAAAGTATATGAATATTAATATAAAAGTGTATTATGTAATATTATAGTAAATTAAATACTTAAAAACTAAAATGAAACTATAATATCAAAAGTGGGAACAAGTGGAAGTGGGAAGACAGTTTCAAAATGTTAGTGGCCAATCAAGTGTCAGATGTGAAGCCGTATAGTACGGATTTAGTACCGTGGTCGCGGGAATTTGAAACTCGTGCGCAGTTTTGGAAAGGTTCGCATCCTTTTGCTTTTTAAGACGCTCTGCTCTCAACGCTACCACAGGCATCGTATATAGAATAATTACTTCAGTATGTCTCCGCCGAAATAAAGCGCCACCGCTAACGATAAACACGCGTCTCAGAGGGTATACAATTCAATAGTATACTGTTAAAGTGGGTTAAGGTGCGGCAGGGTATAAAAATCAAACCTAATGAAACCAAAATAAAAAGCAGTCCCTAGGTAAGGAAACATTGTGGAATGGGTAGAAGTGCACAATAAATAATTTTAATGACATATACCAACCACTTGGCCAGCGTGAGTAAATTAAGGCCTAAAAACTCCCTCAACTTGTAAGATAGTGGAGAGAAGACCCGTTCCCAGCAGTGGTACCCTAAAAAGAGTTAAAGTGAAAAAGTGGAAGTCAGATCAAAGCCGGCGCTTAAACCTTTATTCAATGTATAGAATTAAGGAGTGCTTTAAAAAAAAAACTTTGTTTTTTTCCAATTCTTCTTTTTTATAGAAAGAGATAAACTCCACGAGCAGGAGAAGAATGCGCTGAACGCAGAACTAGAAGCAGAACGACAGAGCAGACAGAAGTTGTTGTCAGCACAATACGAGCTGCAAGAACGAATTGATTCGTTGCAGAGGTAAATCTGAAGAAGAAGCTGTTTTTTCTTCTACTTCTTTCTTCCGTTTCAACCACAGAGGATAAAGAGCCAAGCTGGAGGTGAATCTATATCTGTGTACAAGTTAGTGGAACCATGAAACTTAATGGACTGATTTTGATGCAGTTTTTACTATTCAAAAGCTGAAGTAATCTTCTAGATGGGTCTAGAATTATTAGAAACGTTTTGAGTTTAATAAATTTTTAATTTATTATTATTCTGTTTCGTACGGATACAAATTCTACACCTAAACCTTCCTCATAGATCACTCTGTCTATTAGTGAAAACTATAATAGGTATGCGCGTGACCACAACTTACCTGATGTGAAGCAATGATGTAGGCCACGATGGAACGCGCTTTTCCAGTAAATATCGATTCACTCGTGACTTGAAGACTGGCAGATTATAGCTATCGGGACATAGATGCCGGCAGCGAATTCCACAATTTAGCAGTTCGCACAATAAAAGTGGTAGCAAAGCGTTTTGTACGTACCTATGAAATTTCCACCATATAACCATATAATGTCTTGTCCGGTGAAAGAACGGGGATGGGGGAATAAGAATAAGATTTCAGTAGTTTTTGAGTTCATTTTAAACTTTGTAAAGAATTTTGTTTTTAACTAACCGGAATGTATATAAACCTTATAGGCCGACCGTTTAACTCGCGTATCGCCATCTGAGGTACAAAGTCATGAAACATTAATTAAATCTCCTAAAGAACTATTTAACCACAGATAAAAGTAATGTAAGACTATTCGTCACTAATATCCATATCGCTTGAATCATCATCACTGTCTGTGCAGCTTGAGGAGTCAGAATCTTGGCGATGGCGATACACGAGTTAAACGGTTTGTCTATAGCTATCTGGATATGTTGTCCAAGTGCTAATGATAGTTTTTGTTCTGTAGAGCTCCAGCGCCTAAAGAACACAGACGGTCGTTATCAGACGCCAGTAATAACTCACAGCAAGAGACAACTGTAGAAGATGTAAGTATGATGAGGTGTTTCTGGTGAGTTCTGACACCCCTCCCGCCCCAGAGTGAGGTGTCTTAGAATTGGACTCGACCCTCTTTCCCTTCCTTAATCTCACTTGAAATTTATATTTAAAAACCAAATAAGTTATTTGTTCAAATAATTAGAATTGTTTAAATAATGGATATATTGACGGGCCGGTGGCGTGGTCGGTAAGATACTTGCTTTTCACGCCGCAGGTCGTGGGTTCGATTCCCACCCGAGACAAACATAAGTGCTGAACATTTGTGTTTGTGTCGAGTCTGGGTGTAAATATCTATTATAAGTATATATTTACAAAAGAAAAGTATTATATATATAGTATATACCAGTTATCTGGTTTCCATAACACAAGCTCTGTTTAGCTTGGGACCAGATGACCGTGTGTTAATGTCCCAAAATATTTATTTATTTATTTATTTCAGGATTACGGCTATGGATCGGTTCGTTCTGTTGAAAGTACAAGACCAGCTCTTGAAGCTGTCAACTGGTCTGCGGGTACACACAATGGGCCTACACCTGTGAGTAACTTACTTTTTTAATATCCTATAGGTAATAGGCTTGTGCTTGACCACAACTTGCCTGATGTTAAGCACTGAAACACTGAATACCAATTCACTCGTGACTTGAAAGACAGGTAGATTATAGCTATCAGGAAACAGAGATGTCGACAGTGAATTTCACAACTTGACAGTTCGCACAACTAAAGTGGAACATTTGACTATTTGTGGATATCGTTTTCTCGTACAATTTAGTGGCAAAGAGTCCATACCACCCGATTCCCATCGGCCTCCCTTTAGGAAATGGTCAATATCACATACTTAATAATATATTATGTAACGCCTAAAAGTTTTAAATAGCAACAAAAATAATTATAGCATTAAGTGTAAGAACGTTCGGTGACGGTATTAAAGAGATTTTTTTTTCTAAGTAAGAATTTTTTGCTCCAGCTTCCCTTTTTCAGACTTCCACCCCTCGCCACTGGTACACTTATTATGGTACTAGCGGACTCTATAGATATTTTCCTACAAAAGCGGACCGAATTGTGAATCTTATCTTTAGTTATTTCTATAATATTCCAGTGATGCTTGTAATTCAAATTTAAGTTAACAATGACTTGTACGCCACACGGCAGAACACAGTAGGACATTATTTATTTTGTAACATATTATTTACCTGTGTTTTTTCATGAATAAATTGAAATTGAATATACTTGAACAAACACAAAAACGACTTCAAAATCTGTGCAGCACTTAGGAGTCCTCCTCCAGTCTCATACACACGTACCGAAGAATTATTTAAGTAGTCTCTTAAGACAATATAACAGCATATGAATTTGGAAAAATTGATTTGGCTTTGTGAAAAACTAGACTTGAAATCAGTTTTCTACAGAGCTTGTCGACTAACAACCGGTCATCCGAAAACAGGTTACATTGAGGTCAGATTATGTGATCCTTCTTTAAAAAAATAAATAAAAAATCTTTATTGTAGCAAATTTATACATGTTCACAAGGTGACTTTTATCTAGTTACAAAGGTAATTACAGTATATATTGACGCTGTCTCCCATACTAAGCGAATGCTTGTATTTTGGGTGGCAGTGTTCAGTCGTGCAATGAGGCGCGTTTGTGCTTTTGTGTGAACTTTTTTCCTATTTACGCTTACACCCTTGGTTACAAACTACCATCAATGCGGTATTTTTCACGTCCCCATCAAAATTATCCCCCAAAAATCGGTGGAATGTGTGAATAAATAAATAATAACGGCCCTATTCATAAAAAAGTAATAAGACTACTACGACTCTTTAGTTAAAATGGACTTTGTCTCTTTTTTACTAGTATAAATGTTAAGATGACAGACAAAGACAAATATGTATAACTGGAATGCAATAAAACTTTTAGAAATCTTAAATTTTTTGTAATTTTTATTTATTTGTAAGCAGATGGCGGACGCCGGATTAGTGCTGCGTATGCGCAACAGAATATCTGCGTTGCAGAGCGAACTATCAAGAACCAGTAAAAGAGCTAACGATCTTGAAGAAAGACTTACGAGTAAGTATTGTATATCAACACTGTGTTTTAGTGGTTTCTACTTGTAACGGGTGAAAGTAAAAACATCGTGAGAAAAACTGGCATATCTTAGAAGTAAACATTCGAAGACATATTGTGATCAGCTCGTGGCCAGCGTGTCTATTGAGGTGTAAACTCTCTCATCTCATCTCTCTCTCACTCTCTCAACTAATATAGTTCACCTATGAAAAAATGGAAAAACAATGATTTCCTTTAAAATACAGGATGGAAAGCACAGCTCTCCATAATCTGAAAACGTGCATTCAACTGCTATTTAGAATCATTTTCCACTGAAAAATTTCCGGACCCCTGTTAATTTTGCTTTATTTTAATTTACAATTACTACTCTGTACGCAGAACACGATTTGAATATAAAACAGCAAAATAAAACTCCCATCATTGTAATAGTCTAAGGAACGATGCTTGAAATGACGTAGTGCGAGTGCGCTTGGTGGTAAGGACTATCCCCATAATGGAAAGGTTGGCCGTTCGCTATTAGGGTTTCCCTAAAGTAACCATACATTCCGTATAAGTTAAATTCAAAGATTTATTTGCCTTAAATTTGGTTACAAAAGTGTTACAGATGATAAAGGAGCTTAGCATATTTAATCATTATAATATCTGGATGACGGTATTTTTTTTTTAAATGACATTTTCTAAAAATGATTCCTAGCTAGATCGATTTATCGCCCCCGAAACCCCCTATATACTAAATTTTATGAAAATCGTTGGAACCGATTCCGAGATTCCAATTATATATATACAAGAATTGCTCATTTAAAGATATAAGATAATGAAGCGCAAATTATAAGACGTGAGTACGAATAACTACAAAACAAAGTATGATTATTGGATACCTACAAAGTTCTTGTACTAATTTCATGTACGTCTCAGCATGATGTATAGATGTCACCCTATCAGTTTGTGGAAGACGGTTCCTTCCACCCGGTATAATCAAAACCGTTATCGTCGTTTCCGAGATAGTTGTTGCTAATATATTTGTTGCAGATCGTCACTCCACTACTCCTACCAATCCTAACATCGACCGGTATAAGTTGGAGGAGTTGGAGATAGAGAATAAGAAGCTTAGAGAACATTTAGAAAGGCTCCGGGCGGCGGGAGACTCTGTTCTAGTCTCTAAAGAAGTCATAGGTAAGAAATTTTATGAAGATAAATTTATTGAAATAAAACTATTTTTTAACGGTTTTTTTTTCAGTCCGCCCTGAAAAGACTGAAACGTCGGGAATTAAAATCTAAACTAAACCACGATAAAATCCGTTGTGAAATATTTTTATTTCAATGAATGATATTCGCTTAAATCTAAGGAAATACTATGATAAATTTATTACCAAACGAACAATAGATAACAATATACATATATTAGTGCAGTAGCCTCCACACTAGGATTCCCTGTGTCGTGAAGGCTAGTGTCTTCCCTTATCAAGTACAAAATAAATTATAGTTTAAAAAAACTAAAAATTTAATAACAAAGAGTTTATATTTCAGTCGTAGAAGATCGAACAATCAATATATACTTCAAAATAAAATTATAACAAAATTTAAATCATTAGGAGAATAATTCAATTCAGAGTAAAAAACGTGGGGTGTATTTTACTATATTTTCATAACTTTTTACTATGTTTTCATAACGCACATAGATATTTGCAAGTAGAATAATTGTTACATTTTATTTAACAAGCACCCCACGCTTTTTACTCTACTTTCTACTACTACTCTACAGTAGGCTTACTAGGACGACATGGTCGCTCCCTTACTTTGTACCAAGTCCTTATAATAAAGATAAAAATATATATATTTATAATGAGTAATGTATTGTCCTTAGAACAAATGAACATAATGCAAAAAGAACTGGACAGAAGACGCGACGAATGTATTCAACTCAAGAGTGTCCTTACTAATCAGGTATGTTACCTTTATCTACTATATAAAAATAAGTCGGGTTTACCTTCCTGACGCTATAACTCCAGAACGCACGAACCGATTTTCACGGTTTTGCATTCCTTGGAAAGGTCTTGGGCTCCGTGAGGTTTATACCAAAGAAAATTCAGGAAAAATTTCAACAGACAAGCGGGAAAATGTTACATAAAACGAAGCCATCTGGTGGCGAAACGGAGTTCACCGGGTTTGCTAGAACAGTAACTTCTCTCTTCGTTTGTTTCCTTTATTTGTCATATTTATCTAGGAACATCACTTTTTTCCTGTTGAGAATCCACGAGGATTGCTAATAGTTGTAAAAAATGCCTTAAAATCCACAATTCGTTTTTAGCTTCGGTTCGCTCGCTCGGCTCGTGCGTTGTGTATCATAACCAAAGGTCGGAGTAGGTAGATTGATTTTATATACTTGCGTCAAGATATTATAATATGGACATGTCATTTTATCTATAATGTGCGGAAAGTACCGGAAAAAGTTCCGAGATTGGAATTATGGAATAAAATAAAATAAAAAGCATACAACAAAATCGGCTAACAAAATCGTTTATTATATAAATGATTGATTGAATTCAATGAACAATTATTTTTAATTAAACAAAAAGATAAATAAATTATTTTTAATCCTCATCGAATACAATTTTCATATTTTGGCTTGCAACGTTAATACAATTAAAATAAATAATCATATTTTTTTCAATATTTTCTAATTTTAAAGTATTCCATTTGACGTCTTTTGAATTGTGTCTAAATTGTGGTATTTTGGAGTCATATCCATGTTATTCTCTACGTTTGACGTCAACGACGAGAAATCAATGTACCTACTCCGACCTCTGATCATAACACAACCTAGCGCGTGTGGGTGGAATTTATTATTGTACTAAGAACCAGATTCATCAGTTGCTGATAAGTGTCGGATAGCTTATTTACAACTTTTGTATCATTTTTACTTTAAGTCAAGCGACAAGCTGTGATGTAGTTTACGATGGGACACGCCTGCCCAATATACTGATTCACTGGTGATTAGGAATGATTTTTGGTGAGATGGTGAGAATGAATTAGCCTACATATAGTTAGAAACCTTAGAGGAGCAATAATTTCGATCCATCCTCTTAAATCGTGTCCAGGCATCGCACCGGAACACGGCAAGGCCCCTTGGCGGTCCGGCTTTGTCTGGCGGGTGGTCACTACCCACGGCTTAAGCCTACCACCAGTTAATTACCTGTAAACATAATTACCAGAGCAGCGGTGGCGCAGCGGTACGGGCTAAAATAAGAAAATAAGGTCGCGGGTTCGAATCCTGGTCGTGCCCACACATTTTTGTGTGAATTGTTTCATTTCCGCTGCTCAATATCGTTGAAGGAAAACATCGTGAGGAAACCGGCTTGTCTAAGAACTAATCATTCGAGGCCATGTGACATCCACCATTTGGCCAGCGTGTGTGGATTAAGGCCTAAACTCTCTCAACTCATAAGATAGTTGAGAGAAGACCCGTGTGAAGCTATAATTACTTCCCTACACATGGTCCCCGGTTGGTGCAAATCAGGTGGCATTCAACATTCATTCAACACTCGTTTTGCTCCGGCGTGGGATTGAACCCGCGATCTCGGAGGCAAGATTTAAACACGCTTTTTCATTTGTCACTGAGATAGTGAAAGGAAATTTAAGTCTAAAGACTGCTTCAGAGGAAAACTAATACGGGTTATGAGAACCGGTCATTGCATTGGAACGCTATGCGCTAGTACGTTTGTCTAGGACGATGAGATAATCAACTGTGACAGTTGACGGTGTGATAAGGTGACAGACTGACAGCAGCGTATTTATCTATTTACACTTATTATTTAGTAACACGAAAGCAGACGTGTTTGTGTATATGAAAGAAGAATAAAGAAAAACATTTAGGTATTTGACAAAGACAGGACACAGAAAATCAAATGATAAAAAAACACATAGAAAGAGTAAAAAAAAAACAAATAAAAACTGTAAAAGAAGAAAAAGAATTAAAAAAAACTTGAGAGGTGTCAAGGGACACCCGGATGGAACGAAGTTCCTTTCGATTAATTAGTGAAGGAATCGTAATAAAATTTTATTTTTTTAAGTTATAAATATATATTTTTTATTATTAACAAATATAATGTAATATAAACTTAATCAGTAGGCCCAATTTTCATAATAAACAGACAGAGAAACATGCGCACGCCGCACAGCTTACAATAGCTTACTATAGCAAAAAGTGTCGTGACAACTTTTCGTAAAAAAAATTTCCGTCTAGCCCCCTTTCACAACGCGCGATAAGGAACTTCGTTCCAACAAGAGTAAGTGTTACCCATCAGTGTCAAACATGGACATTGCTCAGTAAACGCTGTGAGTGCCTACTAGAGGTGACCCACAACACTGATTTGCAGCAATGTCCATGTATATGTATCTAGTCATTCCCCTTGCCCTTTTTCCCATTTCTATTGGGGTCGGCTCCCAGTCTAACCTGATGCGGCTAGCTATCAGATTATACGAGCGACTGCCATCAGACCTCGAAACCCGTAGGGAACCAGTAGCCGAGATGGTTAGACCAGGTGTCAGATTATATTAGCTTCTGACTACATTGTAACGATTGTCATAGATGTGTTAAATGACAACCGGGACCGACGGGTTAACGTGCCCTCCGAGGCACGTAGGGTAGTCCAACTACTCTGAAACTTTATATAAATATTCGGTAGGTCTGAGAATCGGATAGAGGTTCGACCGTCCTCGGACGGCTCACCGAAAAAGTCCGGTGAATTGAGGCCCTTCCGGCTAATTGGGTTAGGTCATCAGATAAAAAAAAGAGATTTCGTTGTAGTATATTTAATGACCCGGTAGAGGGCACTGCTTTACCGGGCAGGAGGACGTCTGCCGGGTCCGCTAGTAGTAAGTACCTGTAAATAAATAAAGATAATGTAACTTTAACGGTTATATATAGCAAATATATTTTATGTAGCAAACGAATCGAATTAGTTTTATTATATTACTTAAACGGAAAGGAATAAATCACGCATAAAGATTTGTTTAAACTTGTTTTTGATTCTAAGGTCATTATTAATTGGAAGTTTTTTTTAATTTCTCTAATTATTATGTTTGTCTTTTTTATTATCTCGGAGCTCCGGAATTTTAAAAGGCGTGCGTGGGGCCGAAGCCAACACGTAGAGGCCCGTTAGACAATTTTGCTCGTAAATGTAATGTGGCACCAACCGATGATTATCCCTGTTCGCACCATATAGGTACAACAAAGGACAATCCCCGGTTAGAGCAGGGCTATTGCAGAATATAGGAACTAAAATCTAGGTTATGATGGTGGGTGCTAATGGATTAGGTAACTAGGACTATGGATGGACTATAGCCCCTGCCTGACCAATGCAAATTAACACGGATAAAATGGCAGGGGGAAAATGCTTACAAGATTTATTTTGCATGTTTGGTACCCCTATCTACTTACACAGCCCCCCCCCTCTCTCTCTTTTGTTTCGGGTTGTTCACTAATCAATTATTATTATCATTGTGGAATTCGCTGCCGGCATCTTATGTTTCCCGATAGCTATAATCTGGTGGTCTTCAAGTCACGAGTGAATCGGTATTTGCTGGGTTAGCGCGTTCCATCGTAGACTGCATCATTGCTTCACATCAGGCAAGTTGTAGCCAAGCGCAAACCTATTTTAGGATAAAAAAATATCTCTCAAATTACCCTTTAAGATGAAACAATTCACACAAAGATGTGTAGGCAAGACCGAGAATCGAGCCCGCGACCTTATATTTATAAGGCGAGGCCCGTACCGCTGAACCACCGGTAAGGAAAAAATCGTGAGGAAAGCGGCATTTTTAAGAACTAATTATTCGAGCGAGGACTTATGACATCCATCAACCTGCACTTGGCCAGCGTGTGTGGATTAAGGCCTAAACTCTGTCAACTCGTAGAATAGTTGAGAGAAGACCCGTGCCCAGGAGTGGGACACTAAAAAGGTTTGAATTGAATTAAAAAAACAATAAGTAAACTTGTGTGATGATGCTAGTCTATACTTACTAATATTATAAAACTGAAGAGTTTGTTTTTTTTTGTTTGAACGCGCTAATCTCAGAAACTAATGGTCCGATTTGAAAAATTCTATATTCTAAAAAAGGCTATAGGCTACTTTTTATCCCACTGCTGGTCGTGATATGTAGTTCACGCGGGTGTAGCCGCCGCGGAAAGCTAGTATTACATACAATGCGGAGATCAAATATTTGTTTAAAATGTTTTAATTTTGTGTTTATGCTCGTTTCAAAAGTGACACATTTTTGTTGGTTATGTGACGGAGAGTATAATTACTATTATACTCTACTAGCATTGCGCTGGCTTCGCCCGCCTGATTACCAACATAAAAAATATTTTTTAATATCCAAAAATATATCGCATTGGCAACACTGTGCTGTTGCAAAATTTTTCTTTTTCTCGTGTTCCGTCCGTGCGAATAAACCAATGTGCAGTGCATCTATTTCGTGTTTACTTAAGCTCCAATATACCTAAATACAGTCCACTACAACAATAAAGGAACAAGGAATTTGGGCCACACAGGCGCGGTCTCCTACACCTCCTCCTTCCATAATAAATGGGCTCTCTAACAGTGCAAGAACTTTTAAATAGCATCACTAGTCTTTGAGATTAGCGTTTAACAAAACAAACAGTTCAGTTTGATAATTATGTACAAATTATATCATTCTAAAATATTATGATATAGATAAAAAATAGTTAGTCAAATATAAGACTGTTTTAAACATTGAAATAAAACTACTTTTTAACGGATTTTATAGCGGTTTATTTTAGATTTTAGATCCCGACGTTTCAGTCTTTTCAGACTTCATTTTATGTCCACCCGTGAGCATGAAGTCTGAAAAGACTTTGAAACGTCGGGATCTAAAATCTAAAATACACCGCGATAAAATCCGTTAAAAGGTAGTTTTATTTCAATTTGTGATATTTGCGTAAATCTAAGACAATACTATGTTTTAAAAATTTCTAGTTTTTGTGTAAAATGTACTTTTGATATTTTTATAATTTATCGCTGTTATCAGGATGTATTCAATTATCCTATTGTCACACGAAGATATGACCATAAACATTACCCCAAACCGACGAATTTCGTGAAATCTAGAGGGGTTTAAAAACAGCAACTTTGAATTTCAAATTAAGTTCCTACCGCGTCTGTCTGTCTGAACTTTGACTGCGAAACTGAACAAACACTGAACGGGTTATCATACAAATTCCCCCAATGCGACTGAAGAGGAAAATTTATGTGTATAATCCACCTAGCTACCCGTACGAAGCCAAATTAGATGGCTAGTTAAAGATATATGATGTGAGGATATATTTTTTTAAATATAAAATCTATGTGCTTCTTCGAAAACATGGCGGTATCTATAAATGATTTATCTCTAAAGAAAACTTTGTATATGGATAATCCTTTGCATAAAAGCTTATGGAGTTTGTGCAAAAAATCGGTACGTATTCGGCCATTTATTTTCTTTACCCGAGAATTTTTTTAAGTATATTAGAAAAGCATTTCTGCTCGACCTGGGAATCGAACCCGGGAACTAGTGGTTACTAAGCAAACACGTTTACCACTAGATATTATAAAACTGTGCTTTTGGGCACACAATCTCGCCCCAGCTACTTCTGTAAGTCAAGATCGACATAACACGCGTATAGTGGGTTAGGTTTTCAAACTAAATATATCCTAATTATAATAATTCCTGATTAGAACTTAATCAGAAAGATAATACGGGGAGTTGTAAAAGTCCTACTCCAAATATCTGTCCTCGTTTTTCCTTTTCATTTCTACTAGTTTTTTTTTATGCTGATGACCTAACCCAATCGGCCGGAAGGGCCTCACCGGACCTCACTTGGTTCACCGGACTTTATCGGTGAGCCGTCCGAGGACGGTCGAACTGATCAAGTACTGTCGCAACTGCCAAGAGGGCTCCCCATGTGGGAACGAACCTCGGCTCAGGACGTTGCCGCCTGCCGGACACTAGTTTTTTAGGGGATCGGGGGGCTCTACTAGAAGATACTAGAAAATCAAATTTATAACAAAAACCATAATCAATGGTGGGGGTGACCACTCGGCTACGAAGCTTGTTAATTGAATAATTCTTCCTCCATATCTGTGCATAAGATACGTCACTTAATTTTCAACTTGACAGTTTTACGCAGTGCTCTCCGTTGTTACAGTAATTCATAAATTGATTAAAAATCACTAAGTCCTATGAATCCTTGTCTATATACTATGTCTTTCTTATTAACGTTCCTTATCTGTTATTTGCACAGAAACCATGGTTCCAAGCTTTGAAAAATGTCGTGAGTAATTAAATCTAAGAAAACATTAGTACTTTCATTGGTATTTGTAGCATGCAATTTAGTTGAAACTCTCAACTAGTAATCTGATTGGTTGAAAGCGTCGCGTCAACTTTTGGCGACCAATCAAAATACGAGTTGAGAGGCAATGAAGTTTTTTTAGTCTGTTGCCGGATTTGTTCACATTTTAAGTATTCTATGTAATTTACTTTATTGTTATTGAAGAATTTATCGTTTTAACTAGAATTTCTAGTTTATTAGCCTTCATTTTTATTTTAATTCTTTATTTTCATGCTTTCTATTCTGAATGCTGCATGGTAAATTTTATTTAATTTATGTTTATATGTTTATGTTCTAGTTAAAAAAGAGTGTTCTTATTATTAAAATTGCGGGAAGCCAATGGATGCTAACAGCCGCCATATGATCGCTGTGGCGTTCTAAAAGTCTTTGTCCAGCAGTGGACATATTTTGGCTGATGATGATAATAATGATTATACTCTAGTGAAAAAGTAAATAATCAGTTAAATTGGGCTTACTTATTAACATTTTTGCACACATTTTGGAGCACTTTCTCTTCATTATACTAAAAAGAATTTATGTACACCCGTGCCCAGTAGTAGGTCTCTAAATGGTTATTAATTTTTTTGAACCGGTTGGTCAGCCGGTTTATGCGGTAACTGAACTGAAGTTGTATAAAATTATAAACCTTATGCTCACAGACGGTGAATCTAAAGTCGCTTGCTTCGTCCAACTACGGGTCTGATGTGGACATCATCAATGAGGATGGCGAACTGGCAACAGCATATGAAGCTCAAAAAGGAATTAACAGGTACTTGATCTTTTAAGAATACTCTATACTCTAGCGCACATATTTTTTTTCAGCGCTATCTAGCCCTAAATTGGACCGTGTTGTGCACAAATGTTTCAAGCCACAAGATCACTTCACTCACTTCAACCCTTTTTAGTGTCCCACGGCTGGGCGCGGGCCTTCTCTCAACTATGTTATGAACTCTCTCAGAGTTTAGGCCTTAACACGCTCGCCAAGTACTGGTTGGTGGATGTCACATGTCCTCGAATGATTATTTCTTAGGCATGCCGGTTTCCTCACGAATTTTTTCCTTTACCTATATTGAGCAGCGGAGATGAAACAATTCACACAAAGATGTGTGGGCACGACCAGCATTCGAACACGCGACCTTATTTTTGTAAGGCGAGGCCCGTACCGCTGCGCCACCGCTGCTCTAACACACAATATCACAATATTGTAATTGTAGTTTTCAATCAATAAATCTGCTTAACCCCTAGTTCACAAACATTCACAAGAAAACATGTTGCAAACTCTGTCTATCTCTATCACTCAGGGTTGAGTAGAAATAAATAAATAAATATTCTGGGACATTAACACACGGTCATCTGGTCCCAAGCTAAGCAGAGCTTGTATTATGGAAACCAAATAACTGGTATATACTATACATATAATATTTTTCTTTTGTAAATAAATACTTATAATAGATATTTACACCCAGACTCGACACAAACACAAATGTTCATCACTAATGTTTGTCTCTGGTGGGAATCGAACCCACGACCTGCGGCGTGAAAAGCAAGTATCTTACCGACCACGCCACCGGCCCGTCAAGAAAGAGATTAGACTGTGCTTGTATCATGTTTTGTTGTGCTGTTTGTTTTATTTAACTATCCTCAGTTTACTTTTGTTCCCCAAATGGGTTATATTCTCGACACTGGTCACACAGGACCTGACCTTGGCACGAAGCCTCAACGGACATAGCCGCAATACCACTTCCAACTGAAGGGTTCCACGAAACGGGCACTCGGGCCGCGCAATAACCGCTCTAAGCGCATTTATCCACAATAGCTCGCACATAGCATATTGCTTCAACACAGGAATGAGTTTAGTACAGCCTCACTCCTAACCACTGTTCTACTGCGTAGAAACGGACTCCCTGTGCAAACGTCTAGTTACATTTTCGGATTTGTACCTACGTATGTAATCTCGTTCGTTCTATGTATGTAATCGTTGTGGGATTTTTTTTGTCATTATAATCTATATATATAAAAATGAAACCCGTTTTCCGTTGTCACGACATCACGCGTGAACGGCTGGACCGATTTCGCTAATTCTTTTTTAAAATATTCCTTTAAGTACGAGGATGGTTCTTACGCAGAGAAAAATTTAAAAAAAAAGAAAATTTAGAAAGCGAAGAAGAGCCGAAAACCGGGTTAGATACCTATTATTTATTATTGGTTATATTCGGTAGGTCTGAGACCTGGTAGATGGCACTGCTTTACCGGGCAGTGCCGTCTGCCGGGTCCGCTAGTACATTATAATTATAGTTATTCGACAGTTTAGCATCAATTTGATGTCTTACATTTTGTCCAGATCTGCACAACACGGTCCATATATGCAATTGCCTATATTTGCTTGTGTTGTGGTTACTAGGAACAATCATTAATTCTACTAGATAGTTACAGATCGCTAAGATTAAGTTAGATTAAAGCTAAAAGCATAACGCCCACCGAGCACGTGGTTGCATGCGCACTTCCCGACGACGCAACGGCCCAACAAAAAGTGCCAGCTCTTCTAAGATGGCCGCTTCACCCGTGCTCGGTGACATTTTCGAGTGACAGCTGACTTGAAAGGTGGTCGCGATTACAGTACAAAATGACAGTTCATGTATTGAGAAGCGGATGTTCTAACATACTTATTATTTTGTTTACCTTCAGACAATTACAAGAGGAACTAGTAGCTGAGAAGAAGTTCTATTCAGAGCACATATCGAAGTCTAAAGCAGAGATAGAAAGACTACGAGAAGAGAATGAGAAATATCAAAAGTAAGTATACCTGGTGGTATCTGAATAACAGGTTTTTGTAAAACTGTAAAACATCCATTCCGGTCCAAGATTTAGATAGGATATTTTTAAATTTAATTTAGCTCATAGAAATAATATCACTCCCCTGTAATCATATAACATTAGTATACAGGCGTCCCGTAAATGATGGTTCAAGGTTATGGAGACAACACTTCAACCCTTTATAGTGTCCCACTGCTGGGCACGGGTCATAGTTAAGAGAGTTTAGGCCTTAATCCACACACGCTGGCCAAGTGCGGGTTGGTGGATGTCACATGTCCGCGAATGATTAGTTCTTAGACATGCCGGTTTCCTCACGATGTTTTCCTTCACCGATATTGAGCAGCGAAGATGAAACAATTCACACAAAGATGTGTGGGCACGACCATGATTCGCACTCGCGACCTTATTTTTCTAACGCGAGGCGCGTAAAAATATGGCGAAATATAATGGTGGATCATCGAGCTTCTATTTACAGCAATCAGAATAAGGTAACCATAACCAGCATTAAAAATACTGACTCGTAGATACATAACATATAAAAAACCCTTTATTTTTATTTCGCGGCCCTGTGATGTTTTGGGAAACTGGTCAAATTAATAATCTAATGTATACCATTTCCTTAACCTTGCACCATCATGGGACACCCTGTACATATGCATGAAGTCTCCGATATTTAAAATTAAAGCGTACCAAGTTTTATCAAATTTCTTTAGTGATTTACCCGTGAGCCACAACAGACTATATAATATAGTTATCGGTACAGGGGGCCGATCAGAGGGATAGTCCTCGCCAGAAAACTTATTGAGTGGGTGTGGTTACGAGCAGCAAACAAAGTTAACTTGATCGCACTATTAATTTGTTACGAAATGTAAAAATAATACAACGAGTGGTAAGACAGTTCGTAGACTGATGTTGGTCGCACGGATGTCTGTAGAGAACTGGGGACAGTTTGTGTAGCGACCTCAGGCTAGACTCTGTCGAAGCGTGACGTCACGACGCGCTGCCGCCTCGCTGTCAACTCTGCTCCCGTACTAATGACTTGACTTCTCCGACATAGTCATATTTACGTTCCAATTATTTTTTTATAGATTGCTAAGCACAGAATTGAGTCAAGAGCCGAAGAACAAAGCTCAAGAATACGCTCAGAGTGAAATTATAAGATTGGCAGCTGAAAACTTAGCGTTACAAGTATGTATATAATTTTAAGAAATAACATTGTTTTTAGAACCCCTCACTTAGCTTAGAATGGTCTTAATCACTTCATCTTTGTAATAAAAATAAAACCGCACCAATACAGAAACGAATCTAAGATGGCGGCTCTAATCATTTCCTCTTACTTTCCGGTCAGGACCGGACCGCGCGAACGCGAAATGCCCCCTGATCCCCTTAAAATCTAGAGTGTCCGGCAACGTCCTGAGCCGAGGTTCGTCCCCACATGGGGAGCCCTCATGGCAGTTGCCACAGTACTTGATCGCTTCGATCGTCCTCGGACGGCTCACCGAAAAGTCCGGTGAACCAATAGAGGCCCTTCCGGCCGATTGGGTTAGGTATCAGCAAACAAAAAATTCCCTCTTACTCGCACGTTATTGCTGTTTTTAGTCACACACGTCGGTACAGCACACAAAAAAAACTTAACTATATTGTATTCAGTGTTATGCGTTCTAGAAAAGTATGGAATCCGTTGTTTGCGAGTCCAAAAGAAATAATCATAAAAGTATTTCTGAGTATGCTGGCCATTTGTGTCGTATGCAGTCAGTGAGATGGGCCTGAATAGCCACTCACTGGGTGCCACAAGTCAATAGACGTCGCCGAGGTCGACCGAGGAAATGATGGAAGGATCTGGATGCATTCGATATAGAGTGGCCAAAGATTTTGGGGCAGGATAGGTGAAAGACGTTGGGTAAGGCCTTTGCTCAGCAGTAGGACGGTATTGCCTAACAAAAGTTTTTTAAACATCAGTAGGTAGTAAAAAATACTTAGTGTCCTGTATAGTAATTGCTATAGAAATCTGATGCGGCTGCTGCACGTATGTTAGCGCATTTAAACAAATTATTTTTTTGCGATATGTCGCAATAATCAACCTCCTTGCTCTGCTAAGTTTGGGCCAGCCCCAACAGTATATTGCGAATGATTGAGGAGAGGTGTGACTCGCCTGTGAATCTTTGTGTGCCGCACAATTGGTCTCAATACAATATTGTTATAAATCCTCATTAATTTATTTACTAACAGCTCTCAGCTCATTGTTACTTACATGTTGTGAATCCTGTGTTCGAAATTAATTTTATTTTTTCTTAAAGCGCCGACTTCCAAGGACTCAGTTTTTATTCGCCAAAAAATGTAATTCATGTTATGCGTAGGAGCGGGTTGACAAGCTGTCAGAAAGTTGTCGTCGGTACAAGAATCAAATACGTCTGCTGGTGAACAAGTTGAAGGAAGTCGGTGTTGAAGATGTTAACGATATACTCGAAAACAATGGTAAGTCCCAGTAGCGAAGAGTCCATACAAGTCGATTCCTATCGGTTTCCCTTTAGGAATTGGTTAATATCACTTACTTCGTTAAATATTATGTAACGCCTAAAAGTTTTAAATAGCAATAAAAATGCCTAGATGAGTCAACTCTCATATGAAATTGTAATCGTCAAAAGTTGGTCGGGTATCAGGGAAGATATCTAATTTTCCATTTCGAATAGGAATTAGTACGTTCTTGTTTCTGAGCTGTATCCCACGTTTCTTGGAGGGAAGTAGACATTCTAACTTTCCACTCCTATATTCCCTTTCTGATTAAATTCGTGCGGGATCCAAGACGGACAGGTTACTGTCCAAGACGGATAGGTAACTGTTAGTCTTGGACAATTAGACGTTTTTTTTTATTCTTCGATAGGCTGGCGCTTGACTACAACTTGCCCGATGTTAAGCAATGATGTAGTCTACGATGGAACGCGCCAGCCTAGTATACCGATTCACTCGTGATTACGAATGATTTTCGTGAGAAGGTGGCAGTGGAATAAGCGGCCTCTTGCTATCGATGTATAAGGTGAACTGTCCCCAGATCCAGTGACGGCCCCGAACGCATCGCTAACGCTGGAGATGGCGCCAGTCACTCGCAAGAAGGAGAGAGAGTACCTCGGCATGTTCGAGTACAAGATACAAGACGAGGGTGTGATCATCAAGAAACTTATCTTAGGTAACTATTTATCTACTTATAAAAGAATTTATGCTGAACACAGATAAAATATGTTTTGTCCTTTTTTTACAGATTTCTTCTTTCTAATATATATGTTATACATGAACCGGTTTCTATTTTTTTTTTGTTTGAAAGCTGTTACTTCTCGTGTCGTCCCAAAATTTGATCAAAATCGGACCAGTAGTTTTTGAGCTATGTCGAAAGAAGCGTCATCGTTTACGCTAAGCGCCTGCAGCCTGACAAAATTATAAGAGCAATTGTCCTTAACGTATAATTCTATGTACCTACGTTTATTTTGATAATAATAATAATAATAATAATAAAATATCTTTATTGTTTCACAACAATGTTCCTTATAACTAGTTGTTGAAGCCTCCTTTTAAGCAAGTAATGCTTGTGTTAGGAGACTCCGCTCTCCCTTTATAAATAAGTATTGTGTGAAGCAATTAGGTATTATCCTACGTAAGAAAAGAAAAACAACAAAACAAAAATAAAAAAAAATAAAAGTAAAAGTAAACAAATTAAAAAAAAGTGTGTGTGTGTGTGTTTGATATCACATGACAGTGACGTTACATGAATAAGCTATTCGTAACTAAGCTTCGTCTGTAAGTAAGGGAGAATATATACTAGCTGTCTTAATTCAGCAGGCCAATTTTACGCTATACCTATATTTTGTTTGAAAATTGCTTTTTTTTATTGAAATATGTTTTCTTTTTATTTCAAAACTATATTATCAACTAGTGGACGCTATATGAATTTAAGATGAACAGGGAAGCGTATATCGTGCCTTCAATTCTACGTTTTATAGCCATATATTGATTTAAAAAAACCCTTACAAAATAGAAATAATGTCTCAATTTTTTTTAGACAACCCTACATTTTGAAAAGACCGCCAATTGTCATTAATATATCACATCTTTTAATAGGTCAATGATAAAACAGCCTTAAAGGTTGAGCGATGCAAATTTTTTGCAGAAATTTAGCACATCATAATCATATCAAAATATCACTTCAACCCTTTTTAGTGTCCCACTGCCGGGCTCGGGTCTTCTCTCAACTATCTTATAAGTTGGGAGAGTTTAGACCTTAATCCACACACGCTGGCCAATTGCGGGTTGGTGGATGTCACATGTCCTTGAATGATTAGTTCTTAGACATGCCGGTTTCCGCACGATGTTTTCCTTCACCGATATTGAGCAGCGGAGATTAAATAATTCACACAAAGACGTGTACACGACCAGGATTCGAACCCGAAACTTTATTCTTCTAAGGCGAGGCCCGTACCGCTACGCCACCGCTGCTCATCTATCTAATTATATAAAAGAAGAAACTGACTGACTGACATATCAACGCAGAGCCCAAACCACTGGGTCTGGAGACTGCAAATTTGGCACATAGGTTCCTTATGGGGTCTAGGGGTACACTAAGAAAGGATTTTTCACAACTCACCCTTAAATGAGGTGAAACGGGGTTCCAAAGTTTGTATGGAGAAAGAAGATTAGTGAGATCAATTTCGCGGCCGAAGCCGCGGGCGGAAGCTAGTATCAAAATATAATGCAAATTAATATCTGACTTCACATTGTCATTAGTATTGTTAATTGTCCTATTTAGGTCCTACGATTGCAATAGGTACTAGAGATCTCAAATCAAACGAAAGTGGACTGTATAAATAGGTGTACTAGTGCAAAATAAAATATAGAAACAACAAGTGTCGTGGGTGGCGCTTCTACGGAGAGTGTTAGTGAGCCGCAGCGTCGAACCTCGGCCCTCCCCCTGCGCCCGCGCATCGTGCATGTCGATGCATCGACAAGTATTGACCTGAAGTATGTCTGGTTTCAAGTACAGTACCTTTCCAGTTAATGTTGTATATTCCTTAATCTAGTTTTGTTATTTTAAATTCTTCTTCTATAGATCTGAAGCCTAAAACAGCAGTTACATTGCTCCCCGGTCTTCCCGCATACATAATGTTCATGATGCTGCGCCATATGGACCACGTTGATGATGAACCTAAGATGCATCAGCTAATGAAGGCAGTGCGCACTGCTGTGAAGAAGACCTTGAAGAAACGAGCTGATAGTGTGGAGTATAACGCGTTGTGGCTTGCTAATATGTTACGGTGAGTGTTATAGCTTTAGAATATCTAAGTAAAAATAATGCAAAAGAAAGTGTTTTTTTTATTCTGCGATAGACCTGCGCTTGACCATAACTTGCCTGATTTTAACCTACAAACTGTATACAGTTTGGCGACGGATGATTTTTTGTGTAATACTTATATTGTGAATAAATAAATTAAATAAAAAAAAGCAATGCTGTAGTCTACGATGGAACGCGCCAGCCTAGTATACCGATTCACTCGTGATTACGAATCGGTGAGAAGGTGGCAGTGGAATGAGCCTCCATATGGTTAGAAACCTTAAAGGAGCAACAATTCCGACCCATCCTCTCTAAGGTATCACCGGACATCTTTCACATCTTTGTGTGAATTGTTCATCACCGCTGCTCATTATTGGTGAAGGAAAACATCGTGAGGAATCTAGCATGTCTTAAAACTAATCATAGACATGTGAAATCCACCAACCCGCATTTGGCCAGAGTGTGTGGAATAAAGCCTAAACTATCTCAACTCGTAAGGTAGTTTAGAGAAACCCGTGCCCAGCAGTGGGACACTAAAAAAGGATTGAAGTGAAGTGAAGAGAAGTGAGAAATAATATCTCCTGCGTACCTTGGCCAGGTCATCTTATAATGTCTGCCGTAGTCGTAATACGGTTTTGAGGTCGTTATATCATTAACTAGCGACCCGCCCCAGCTTCGCACGGGTGCAATGTGTTATACTTATAAACCTTCCTCTGGAATCACTCTATCTATTAAAAAACCGCATCAAAATCCGTTGCGTAGTTTTAAAGATCTAAGCATACATAGGGACATAGGGACAGAAAAAGCGTTTTACACTATGTAGTGATATTAAATTCTAGGCTTCTGAACAACCTACGTCAGTACAGCGGTGACGCTATCTACCAGGCAGCGAACACTCCGCGACAGAACCAGCAGTGTCTCAGAATATTTGACTTGTCTGAATACCGACAAGTGCTCAGTGACATCGCTGTTTGGATATACCAAGGTAAGATTTATCAATAAATTGTTTAACTACTCTTTATCGGGTCCAAAATCCGTCAAAATGTAGGAGGTTCTCAATTCGACAGTCTGGCGCTTGACTACAACTTGCCTGAAGTTAAACAATGATGTAGTCTAAGATAGTACGCACCAGCCCAGTATATCGATTCACTCGTGATTACGAATGATTATCAGTGAGAAGGTTGCAGTGGAATGAGCCACCATATGCTAAGAAACCTTAAAGGTGCAACAATTACGACCCACCGTCTCTGCATGGTGTCACCAGACATAGCACCGGAACACCGCACGACCGCTTGGCAGTGCGGCTTTGTCTGGTGAGTGGTGACTAACCACGGCCAAAGCCTACCACCAGTTGGTCCCCGGGTGGTGCAAATCAGGTGACAATCACCTGATTTGCACCACTCGGGGACCACGTGTAAGGATTCAATAAAAAGTGTACGTTTAATTACTCACGGACGAAGGTGACTCAGCCCCCAAAACGCTGTGAATTATGAATCGATTTTGATGTTTTTTTAGAAGGGTACATTTTCTAGGTTTTTATTTTATTTTAATCTTCATTTAAAATGATGGAGCATGCTTCGTCTCGGCTACTGGTTCCTTAAAGGTTGTTGCAATATAATAAAGCAATTGAATGATTTATAAAATACTGTATTTTGTGTGAAACTTAACAAATATGAATTAACAAATTGACACGCGTCACAGAGCTGGTGAGAGAAAGAGGCGCCTACGTTAAAACTCTGGCAACACATAACTAGATTTTTGTATTGATACCTATTACACAAATATTGTCCCGGCACGGACAATATTTGTGTAACAACAAAAATTGGTTTCGGTGTCTGGTTGGTCTATGAAACATCTATGACAATCGTTACATGTAGTCAGAAGTCAATACAATATGACACCTGGTCTAACCATCTCGGCTACTGGTTCTCTACGGGGTTGGAGGTCTGATGGCAGTCGCTCGTATAATTCTGGTAGCTAGCCGCATTAGGTTAGACTGGGAGCCAACCCCAATAGAAATGGGAAAAAGGCAAAGGGAATGATGATGACCTATTATAAAAACATCAGGCGTACACGCATATTATGCGTTCATACTATCAAAGGTTTTGAGGTCTGATGGCAGTCGCTTGTTTAATTCTGGTAGCTAGTCGCATCAGGTTAGACTGCCGCCCACAATAGAAATGGGAATGTGCAAGGGAAATGATAGTAGTGGTTTTTGAAAACATATTGTAATATAAATGAAGTAATAAGTTGGAATTTAATCAATAATAAATATCTTTCCCCAGGTCTAATAAACTTACTAGAACGTCAGCTCGAGCGCCTGATAGTCCCCGCGATACTGGAACACGAGGAGATATCGGGTCTATCGGGTCCATCATCTCGTCCCCCGTCGGGTGGCGCGGGACCCACACGACTGAAGCAGGAGCTGACTGCCACACACGAACATCTGCATACATACGCTGTGGACCAACCGCTTAGATTGATGATATTTAAACAGGTCTGTTTATTATCCTACTAGGAGTCGTCCCCATAACCGACAAGGTCCAAGACAAGCGTTTACAGTGGTACGGTCACATACAAAGACGCCAAGAAGATCACATCGACGAGGAGACTCAAGACTCAACCAGTGGCATGGTCGGTAAGATCTTGAGTCTGGGTATAATTATCTATATTTAAGTATTTATTTACGTAAGAAAAGTATAATATGTAGTATATTACCAGTTATCTGGTTTCTATAGCTCAAGCTCTGCTTAGTTTGGGATCAAATTACCGTGTGTGTTAATGTCCCACTATATTATTATTGAATACAGACGAAGCACAAGATCGTGTTTAATGGAGGATGGAGGTAAGGAAGGCCGACCTCAGATAAAAGAAATAAGGTCTAGTTAAAGAAGAAGACGGTCGCAATCTAGTGATATAATTGCTAATCTAACAAGAATAGTCTAGTGAAATAGTTCTAGATTTACTATAGAATCAAATAAAACAATTTATATAGATTAGGTTAGCAGCGGTGGTATCAGCCTCGCCTTTGAAATATACGGTCGCGAGTTTGTTCCCTGGTCGCGCCCACTCATCTTTGTGTAATTGTTTCATCGCCACTGCTCAATATCGGTAAAGGAAAACATTGTAATGAAACCGGTATGTCTAAAAACTGATCATTGGAGGGCATGTGACTTACCTACCTGCACTTGGCCAGCGTGTATGGATTAATACCTAAACTCTCTAAACTCGTAAGATGGTTGAGAGAAGACCCGTGGGCAATAGTGGGACAATGAAAGGGTTGAAACGATAGCATACGAGTTTGTATGTTTCCAGCTGTTCTACTACATCTGCGCGTACAGCTTGAACCAGCTGCTGCTCCGCAAGGACCTGTGCTGCTGGGCCAAGGGGCTGCAGATCAGATACAACATCTCACATCTCGAGACCTGGATCAAGGAACATCTCGCTGAGTATGGACAGAAGAGCGTGAGTATATTGAAATTTAAATAAAACTATGTATACTGCACGAGCAGCGGTGGCGCAGTGGTCGCGGGTTCGATTCCCGGTCGTGCCCACACATCTTTGTATGAATTGTTTCATCGCTTCTGCTCATAATCGGTACAGGAAAATATCGTGAGGAACCGGCATGTCTAAGAACTAATTATCTGAGGACATGTGACATCCACTAACCCGCATTTGTCCAGCGTGTGTGGATTAAGGCCTAAACTCTCTCGACTCGTAGGATAGTTGAGAGAAGACCCGCGCCCAGCAGTGAGACACCCAGTGCAAACGCCCAGAGTCTGATACAGAAACACCAAAACAGAAATTGCGCACTGGTTGAAAAGATTTACTGTACAGGGTTATTACTTTAAAATACTTTCAAAAATATTTAAGAGTTCATTATTTTAAAAGTGCATTTAGTAAAGCACTACCACTTAATTGTGTTAATTAGATATTGAATATGTGTGTGGCGGCACATACCTAACGCCACTCAAGAGAGATTACGTCACAGCAATCCTGAATCGCGCAAGCAAAGTTTCACCGACATTACCATATATACAACTTCCCGAAATGTGCCCCGATCCCCTAACACTACAGTGTCCGGCAACGTCCTGAGCCGAGGTTCGTCCCCACACGGGGAGCCCTCATGGCAGTTGCCACAGTACTTGATCGGTTCGACCGTCCTCGGACGGCTCACCGAAAAAGCCCAGTGAACCAATAGAAGCCCTTCCGGCTAATTGGGTTAGGTCATCAACAAAAATAAAAATGAACAGTCGCCGGACATCATATCTCGCCCGGCCGGGAAGATCTTCCCTTTACACTGGACGGTCACCACCCGATCCCCCAGTCTCCACATGTGTATTATCGCAGGTGGAAGAGATTCTGTGCGTGCTGAAGCCAATCACCCAGGCGGTGCAGCTGCTGCAGGCGAGGAAGTCGATGCAGGATGTGCAGAGCACCGTCGATATGTGTGATAACCTTAACGCGATGCAAGTCTGCAAGGTATTCCGACCTTCATATTAATAATAGATAACCTGACCTGAAAGTCTATTCTGTACTTGAAACCTTAGAAACCATAATTCTTTAGCTCCATTTCTAATGACTATGTGATGTGAGAAATTAATTTGCAGTATATTTTAGTAAGATTTTTTAAAATTTTAAACTCGTTAATATTGTTTTTTAGCCAAATGAGGTCCATGAGAGGCTAATTATTTTTTCGTGTGCATTGAGTGAACTCGCAATAGTTCTATTATATGTAGTTAGTTATGTTGAGTAAAATAAGTTATAGGTACAAAGTCATAAAACATTAATTAAATCTCATAAATAACTATTTAACCACAGATAAAAGTAATGTAAGACTATTCGTCACTAATATTCATATCGCTTGAATCATCATCACTGTCTGTGCAACTTGAGGAGTCAGAATCTTGGCGATAGGCGATACGCGAGTTAAACGGTCGGCCTATAGTTCCTTTTAAATATTATTTTATATTAAGTGAGTAGGTCGTTAATTGATGTTTAGGTTATTTTTAGTGTATTTTTATTGATGTTATTGATAATCACACTATCGTATAAGGTTAACCTGTAGGGATAGTTGCAAGGAGTAATTAGATAAATAAATAAACAAACCTATCCAGTTAGGTATCAAAATCATGTTTTTAAATGTCATTAAAAATAATAAACAAGTAGTTTTTCAGTGCACTGTAGTCGTGTTTTTGATTTTTAAATTATAGCTGCTTATCAAAATTTCCAGATCCTAAACATGTACACTCCCGCTGAAGACTATGAAGTGAAGGTTACAAGAGAATTCATACATGAGATACAGAAGAAAATGCAAGAGAAAGCTGGAACCAACCCTGATAAAGACCCGGTGAGTAGCCCACAGCACACAGCTGGACATGATAAGATACTCCTCTAATTTCAGCTATAGTCAATCATTAGCTGCAAAAGGGATGACAATTTTTTTTTATAAATAGTTTTAAATCAGAAGTTTGACCTGTTCCAACGCATTTGGTCAGTTGATTCTTATGGCTTTTGGGACGCCATATATCACTTACCACTTCTTTCAATTTCTTTTCACAGCAAAATCTACTAATGGACTCAAAAATGATATTCTCCGTACAATTCCCATTCAATCCATCGCCCATTCGTCTGGAGGCTATCGAGCTACCCGAAGTCCTGGAGCTGGACGGTCTACTCACCAAGATATAAGAATAAAAAGACCACACAGGTTTGAAATACACCGAACATAGAACCTTATAAAAAGGTTAGAGCACACTATACAAGGTGTTAATTTATTAATAATTAAGTCTTCAAAATTTAATGGGTTGTTTATTATATTCCATGAATACTCGCCAAGTGTATCTTAGATAACGCTATCATTTTAAAGATAAAGCGTAAATTATTATGTTATCCGTACAGTACCATATTATCCAGACTGCGCGCGCGCCATCGTATTGTACGTTATTGTACGCGGTAGAATTTTTGATAGATTACTTTTTGTTTTTTTTTTGTTTTATATGTTTATTTTTCAATACTGAAAGCGTTAGGACTCGCAGTAATTGAAATAAGGGGTCACAGTTGTTAAAATTCCAAAATATATTTTCGAGCAATAAGTAGGTAGATTGACACTGATATGAAGCTATGAAGTGTGAGGTGTGTGTTGAGCTCGTATTTGACAAACACTGATTTTAAAAACTTCAAGTAACAGATTAGTGCGGTGACCCACCGCAGCTCTCGCCCCAGTCCAAGCCCACTACGTTATGTAAGTGTCGTGTCGTGTACCAAGTACCCTAGCAAAGTTTGACAGCTTAATTAATTAACACCTTATATGATGTGGTCGTTATAATTCAGAACTATATCTGTAGATTTTATTTAGTTGATGATTATGTTTATTTTCTCTCTTTTTTTGGCAATTTTTGTAAACATTCTTACCTCTGGTAAAATTCAGTCACTATTTACAACAGGGTTAGAATGTACCTCAACGTGGACCACAGTGAAACTGAATTTCAAAACGATTGATCGTGTCGCTTCGTTACGCGCTGTGACTAGCGTGAATTGAACCGTGACGTCTCTCGACCAATTTAAATGAAACGATGCGATCAGTCGTGATCTAAGATGTTAAAGACGAACACTGTTCCTATAACGTATTCGTATAGGTGTCGTTACTTGATTAAAGGAAATAAAACGAAACGATCAGTCGTATCGTCCATTAGCTGTGGTCTTTCTGCACTATTCCTGAGTGCAAAAACGTCATAAGTTGCCAATAATGTTCGCGTAAATATAAAAAAATACTGTATTTTGCATTATGTTTCTTTTGAAAGAACTATTTTTATTTCTTTTAAACTTATGACTTTGTTACACTGAGATATGAGTTTACTTTAATAAGTGTAGTGTGCACTGACCTTAAACAACGAATGTACTTTATACTCATTCGTTCCTATTTCTTTTTTTTTAATTGCCATAAAATTAAATTAAATCTGGTGCCATTATTTAATAGTATTTATTAATTTGTTGAAATAATTACAAATTTTTAATATTCCTCCCGTGATGTACAAACAAATTAAAAATCATTGATAATCAAAAGAGGTGTGCGTAAAACCGAATTTACATTTTGAAATTTAAATTGAAATTAGTTTCCAAAGGTGAATATCACCCACTTCGCATCGCAGCAACGGCAGATAGCAGGTCGAACACAAAGACATGTCTAATATACTTACCCCCGTATTCATAAACGTCTTATAAGCTCATTATAGCTAAAATAGGTTTATAATTCGTTTGCCTTTGTCTGTCATCTTGACATTCATACTAGTAAAAAAAGTAAGGAAGAAACAAAATCCATTTAACTAAAAAGTCTCTATAATTTTTCTGAATAAGACCATCGAAAATTTTTGATTTTTCTTCAATTCTCGTTTTCTCAGCAAGCCGTTGCAAATGCAAGGGCAATACCCATATTTTAGGAGTGTATTCAAAATAACTAGTCCGCCATCTTGGGTATTTCGCCATGTTGGATTTTGAAAGACGCCACACCATGCATTGTTATCTAAACTAAACCTAACCTAATTACTGCTCAATCTGTTTAAGATCTGCTTCAAAATTGAGTTTATTAGAAGCTTCTATAAAAGTCATTTTGTAGTGTAAATTCGGTTTTATACCCTCGATATTTATAGTTCAATTTAGCTTGACTAGAGAGCTAATAGCAACATGATAAAATAATTTAAATCCATATTATGATTATGTTAACATTTTCATTTACAAAAATCATTAAATGTTACTACTTAAATCATTTGTTATTTACTTTACAGTATTTTTTGGTCTTCCATTTATGCAATGGTTTGATTTACGTTTATAAAATCAAATATTACAATCAACGAATTAACTTTCAAATAAATCATAATGATTTAGTTATAGCCGTTCTCCTTAATTTTTTATACTGAGTAGTTCAAATTTTTCAATACCTTTTAGCTTTAGTTACTTGTCATTATAAATATCAACATTTTAATTTAAGATGTTAAGGTGATTACACACCTGAGCATTTATCTTGCGAAAACCGTCTCGTGAACATGTCCGGTAACGCTGAAATGTGCGGTGAACCAATGAAAGCTCCTCAAGCTTTGTACGTGCAACTCATCATTTTTGCCCCAGCGTTGATGGTCCACTCGAGCACTAGTCCCTGATCGGCGGTTTCGAAAAATGGGATCATGGGATCTATAGCTCTGTGGCAGTCTCGCCTAGATATAATTTGATTAGTATTACATTAAGTTCGCTTCCAGTCATCAAACATTTTACGCGTTGCCATTTGTCATTTTCATTTCATTTCAATATAGTTATTTTCAAGTTTATCAAGTGTTCGTCATATCATATAAAAAATTTGGAACCCCAAATTCCTACAAGCTATTTGAATAGATTCGTTATAAAAATAAAATGAACACAGCAGCGCGATTGCAATTTTGCTTTAAAAGTCATAAGCAAGCTTCGCGTGCTCGACCTTGAACACAGCGTCAAGCATTCGATCGACGGTTAGCAAAGCGCTCAGGTGTGTATTACCTTTACGTAAAATATAAAATGACAATTTTTAATCCGCAATAAGTATTTAATGATATACATATTTAATTATAATAAGTAATTATATGAAAATAGTTTTGTCACTAAGCAAGCTGCTATATATAGCAAGAGAAAAAGTAGCTAATTAGCAAATTATTCAATACATAGTATAAATTATTTACTTAATGTTAATATGTAGGCGGAGAGATTTATAGATATATTTAGTTTTATATTATATTCCATGTTTTTGGGTAAGTTGCAAGTAATTTTCATAAACAAAAAAAATCTACATGTATCAAAATAACAACCAACGCCTTAATAACTACAATAGGTGTTTTAAGTCTCTGCTTACACTCATGGAAAAAGGCGTAATTTTATATAAATACTTTACACACTAATTACCAGTCACCCTTTACAGTCTCTTGTGTATCATTCACTGCTTTAGATGTAACTTGCCTGAGTAGAATAGGTATGTTCCAAAAACCCTTATTCCAAACCAAAATTTAATCTTAGTGCTTGTTCGTTACTAGGCAATCTATTGGAACTTCTTGCCTATCAACTCGCGGCTTGATTGGTTCACACAATTGCGTTAGCTCGTACAACCCAATGACATTGCGAGTTTTGATAAATTATTGCAACTTTCCCGAAAATATGCAAAACTCAATAACTAATAGAGAATAGATAATACAATAGATATATAAATGTTACCATATGCCAGGTGCTTAGAGCTAATTTAAGTGTTTCCCATTTTTTAGTATTGCTACTAAAAATAAAACATTTTATATATATCATTGCGCCAGTTCACATCTTTATTATACACTTACTTATTCAAAAACCTCTTATAAGCGTATAATAGCTAAAATAGGTTTATAATAGAAATTTAATTTTAACTATAATCATAAAAGAATTTTATGAATAAGACCGTTTTTTTATCCGCCGACAAATAAGTGAGATGTTGTAAGTTTGACGCGTGTACACACGGGCCCCCTGATCCCATAAAAATCTAGTGTCCGGCAACGTTAGGAGTCAAGGTTCGTCCCCACATGGGGAGCCCTCATGGCAGTTGCCACAGTACTTGATCGGTTCGACCGTCCTCATACGGCTCACCGAAAAAGTCCGGTGATCCAATAGAGGCCCTTCCGCAAATGTATAGTGTGATGTTTTTGTTTGTACATACACGTGTAATGTCGTGGTGAGCTGCTACGTATATATAAAATCGTTTTATTTTTATCGTTGGTAGATGCAATAAACCTACTTTTTATTGAACACTGCATAATAATGTACTTAAAGTGAAGCATGTATATAATTTTTGTAATTTTGTTTATACAAATATTATATGTTTTATATAACAGGATCGAAAACTGGCTATAAATGTATAATTAGGAAATAACAGTATTTTACGTTATTGATATTTAAAATATTATGTTATTATAGTAATTCGTTATTTCCAAATAGTGTGATATTTAATAAACATTCCTTAAATGTACTTAATGGTATTAAAATTAGAGAAATATATTCCATTTTGTTAATACTAGCGAATTATATTAGGTGCTCAAGTTAAATATGTATAAAAGTATATAAACAAACATTCCACAGTAAATATTATATCCATATAGGGTGACTGCTGATTAGTGGAAAATCCTTTAATACGTCCTGCTTGATTACAAACAACTAACTTTTCCAAAAAAACTTTTTAGAACAAGTTTTAAGTTTAGTAAATTCGCTATTTTTTATTGAGCCGCGTACTAGAAAGTACTATTGTTACGAAAATGGGGCGCGTGACACACCGCGTACAAACGCGTCGCCGTCTCTACAGCGTGGCTCAATAAAAAATATATAAAAAAGTTGCTCTAGAAAGTTTTTTTTAGAAAAGTTGTTTGTAATCACGTGTTAAAGAATTTTACACTAATTGCCAGTCACTCTATATATCTATTTAAATGCCTCACAAATAAACGACCACTAGGCTTAGAATAGTTTTTCCACGTTTAGTATTTTTCCGCTTTATGGTACTTTGATATTATTTGACAGTAACAAAACAAATTAGCCCTATTCTCAGCTTACTCTTCGTTTGTTAGAAGGAAAGAAAATGTTTATATACTCTAAATAAGTCAAGAGTTTATTATTGTTGTATATTGTGTTGGGAAAATTTAATTAAAAATTCCCAAATCTTAGTATTTTCCCAATACTCTGTATTAAAATTTACAGTACTATTACTAGTACTAAACCAACTAAGGCACGTTACATTTATCCATGATTTATTTGAAGTGTATATTTCTTTCCCTAAGTATTATATTTTCCCAATATGATATATTACAGCAATAACTAGCGACGTTATATTTTTGGTATTATACCATTGCAACAGTCGTTAAATTGAATTCAAATCAATAATTTATTATAATTATTTTTTTTTGGGAATTTAAAGTTCCCAATTACTAGTATTTTCTCAATAATATGTATTCGAATTCTAAGTGTTTTGAGCCTTTAAAATCTTTGTTTCCTATCTGAAGCAGTTATTATGATTTTAGATAAATTATTATCTTATTTATTTAGTTCCTACATACCATAGTGTTAATCGCAAAGCGAGTGCATACTATAGACAAGACTTTTCTCAATACCGTTTTCGCGGTATTAGACAACTTTGTCCGTCAGACATTTTGACATATTTTTTTTTATATTCTAATATATTTTCTATGGGCAAATTTTGTTTTTACTTTTAGTTTAAATTGTCTTCTATTTCCCATTTCACACACATACTCAGTTCCAAAGCAAGGAAGACGTTTCTCTGTCTGTATTACAACTATATCGTCTATAGAATGCGCTCAGATATACCGTTGTGGTAAAAATACAACATTACTATTATTTATATACTTTGTCATAATAATAATCTTCATTTGTGTATTTAAAACATATTTATAATATATTCGATGTTAAATCAGATGTAATCTGTCATAATAATTGTTATAATATTGGTTGAATTAGGTACTATGTTTTCATGATCTCCGTACCTACTAAAATTTTTCAACCAGTGCGCATATGTTGGTGGTTCTGTGTGGATATTTCCATTAATTGTTCAATAAGTGTTTTTATTTTTTTATTGGAACGAAGTTCCTTATCGCGCGTTGTGAAAGGGGGCTAGACGGAACAAATTCTTACGAAAAGATGTCACGACACTTTTTGCTATAGTAAGCTATTGTAAGCTGTGCGGCGTGCGCATGTTTCTCTGTCTGTTTTTTTATTACGAAAATTGAGCCTACTGATTAAGTTTTTATTACATTACATTTGTTAATAAAAAAAAATATTATTATAACTTAAAAAGAATAAAATTTTATTACAATTCCTTCACTAATTAATCGAAAGGAACTTCGTTCCATCCGGGTGTCCCTTGACACCTCTCATGTTTTTTTATCATAAAATCAGCAAATTATGGCAGATCTATTCTAAATAATATTGATGGAAAGCGCGAAATATAATTAGCAGTCAGTGACCCGTGTACATAGCGAGCGCACAGCTGACACTGCAGCACGCGGGTGACCATACATTACTATAAATAGTAAACATATTAAGTTAACGATTACTTCTTTTGAGTGCTAAAACATATCAAAATAAAAATACGTGTTGATTTAAATTCGTTAAGTTTATTTTCTCAAAAATGGCGTCCTGGTTGAAACGTTTTAAAAGACATAAAGAATGGACTGACCGACCACTATTTAGAAAGAAAAAAGGCCAACGGCACATTTACAAAGCGTGCGAGGGAGTAGAACATAATAATATGCAATTTCAACTAGCAAAATGGATAATATCTAGGATGACGGCCCGCCGCGAAGGCACATTCTGAGGAATTTTTTTGCAAGTATGCCTTACCATAGTTAAAAAACACCCAAAGACAACAAATTTTATTTTTGCTTACGGTGTCTTGTTAATAGGAATTTATGAATTCTATGGGAAATATTTATCATTATTTTCCCGACTGCCCAGAAGGTGGTTTATGTGTTTTTTACTACATACAACTACTGACTGCACGATCACTTTGTCTCTTGCGCATTTTTCTGTTCCTTATTAAAGTGAAAACTTCTTTATGCGCGTTGGACACATTTTGGTAGGGAAAAATCTTTTAAGCGCTATTCATGAGCACCCGCTCGTGAATGGCGCATGCGCAGGTGTGCTAGGCAAGTTAACGTGTTTTGTATGAATTAAATCTCGTGGGAAGTAGTTGTTAAAACTGCCATTTTTGTTTTCACAGCTGGTCAGAACGGCTCAGTCCATTTTTTATCTAATCTGCCTAAATAAATTATTATACTTAATCAATATGTTGCATATCCGTTTTAAAGGTTAATTATTATTGTACCTAATAATTCTTATGATTATATCGATATCTATTTTGTGAAAGAAATTAAAATATCGTGTAGTCAGATTCATTCAAGTTGGCGTTTGATAAGATTGCTTAGGCAAACCGCGTTTCCTTCATGCACTTATTATACCAGCACGAGTCTGACTATCACATGGTGATAGTAACGTGGACCTTTTTGGAGACTTCTATTTGTTTTCATAAATTGCATCTGTCCTCGGTAGTTTGTCACCGCTGGTCACATTTGTAAGTAAAGTAATAATTTCACCTTCACGGATGTGATAATAGAAACTGAAGAAGAGGCAGTATGGTCTGAGAGACTATAGGCAAAGACGAAATAAAATAATAATAATATCTACTCACTCTCTCTATCTGACGTGCCGGTGGCGTGATCGGTAAGATACTTGCTTTTCACGCCGCAGGTCGTGGGTTCGATTCCCACCCGAGACAAACATTTGTTTAAATATGTCTGTTTGTCTTGTGTCTGGGTGTAATTATCTATATTAAGGTATATATTTACCAAAGAAAAGTATTTATGTAGTATATTACCAGTTATCTGGTTTCCATAGTACAAGCTCTGCTTAGTTTGGGATCAGATGACCGTGTGTGTTAATGTCCCACTACATTATTATTATTATATTTCTACTGACACGCTGTCGTCCGCCTCTCCCTTAAACTGTGGCGTAATTTATTGATTACGCCTTTTATCATGTGATACGCGTGCAGAATAATCACTGTTTTTGACGGGCCGGTGACGTGGTCGGTAAGATACTTGCTTTTCACTCCGCAGGGTTCGATTCCCACCCGAGACAAACATTAGTGATGAACATTTGTGTTTGTGTCGAGTCTTGGTGTAAATAACTATTAAATGTATAGTATATACCAGTTATCTGGTTCCCTTAATTCAAGTTCTGCTTAGCTTGGGACCAGATGACCGTGTGTGTTAATGTCTCAGAATATTTATTTGTTTTATTTGTTTTTTATATTGCTTGATAAACCCGCTTGTAAAGGTGACCCATCCGGTGATGTTACAGAGGCCAATTTTAATGAATCTGACTTTACTTAACATGTATTATCAGCACTACACATACCTTGTAGATGATCGTTGTGTTAATAAAATCATTTATTGATAATGTTTTGTTGTTTTTCTTTCTAAAAACGGTTAAATGCGAGTTAAACTTGTTTCCGTTTAACAGTGGAGCTGGTTGGCTGTTGACTGATTGGTAGATAGTCTCTCCCATAGTGGTGGCGTAGTGGTTAGTGACCCTGACTGCTACGCCGACGGTCGTGGGTTCGATTTGTGTGATGAGCACGATTATTTGTTCTGTGTCTGGGAGTAATTTATTTATAGTATGTATTTATAAAAAAATAATGTATTTGTATTACATCCGTTCCTAGTACCCATAACACAAGCAAATACAATTGCTTAATTTGTTACTAGATGGCGCTGTGTCTCTGTGAAAATATTATTTATTTATTTATTTATACTGTGACAGTTACAGGTTAAGGTGCGGCGGGGTATAAAAAAAAATCTTACTGCAGACCTTCACCCTCCTTTGAATTTGAATTTGAAAATGCTAATTCAGTTCGGTAGAGACATACTGAAGTATAGGCCGACCGTTTAACTCGCGTATCGCCTATCACCAAGATTCTGGCTCCTCAAGCTGCACAGACAGTGATGATGATTCAAGCGATATGGATATTAGTGACGAATAGGCTTACATTACTTTTATCTGTGGTTAAATAGTTCTTTATGAGATTTAATTAATGTTTTATGACTTTGTACCTCTGATCGTGATACGCGAGTTAAACGGTCTATCTATAGCTTTTCTATATTAGACTAGGTAGGAAGGTACTGTGTTGGTGTTAATCATGATGACACATTAATCGTAGATAAGTAATAAATTTACTTAATCTTATGATACCTAATTCACCTAATCTTTACAGCAGTATCTACTCGAGGTAATTAGATTAAAGATTAATGTAATTCTTAGAAACCTGGGAATACCTCGCTTCAACTCTTTTTTTTTTGTGCCCCACTTCTGGGCACGGGTCTTCTTTAGACAAACTTCTTTAGATATCTTACATGTAAGTACATACAGCGAGGTATGTGGTAGATAGATACAATTTTCGAATCCGAGGACGATCGTAAAGGTCGGGAAACGTTTTTTTAACAGAAAATATGTAGCTGCTAGGATTTAAGATTTAATTTTGTCTTGTATCGGCCCTTTACACGAGGACAATTAATAACTGGACAGGAAAGTAAGAGACAGCAAGCGGCTAAAAAACATTATAATTTGTAATACGGCAACAGCTCTTTCGCGTCAAAAGTACCTATCTACCTACCCCTAAATTCATAAACGTCTTTTAATCTCATTATAGATAAAATAGGTTTATAATTCGTTTGTCTTTGTCTGTCATCTTGATATTTATACTAGTAAGAAAGAGACAACGTCCATTTTAAGTAAAGAGGTCTATTAGTTTTTTATGAATAAGCCCTAGTGTGCAGCACTGGTTTCTGGTGATAAATAAAATTGCACACGTATTTAGTTCTAGTGGACCGTATTAAAACGGAAAAACATGGATATAAAATGTGAACTTAGATTAACAACGTGTTTCTTGTGCAATAGAAAGGTTACTACATATATTAGTCTATAAGGTGACTGGTAGGTACTCTTTGTTTTTTTATCTTAAAATATTCTTACGCTTGACCACAACATGGCAGTCTACAATGGGACGCGTTTACCCAGTCAATACCGATTCACTCGTGACTTGAAGACCGGCAGATTATAGCTATCGGGAAACATAGATGCCGGCAGCGAATTCCACAATTTGGCATTTCGCACAGTGAAAGTGGAAGCAAAGCGCTTTGTGCGTACCCGTGGAATTTTCACCATATAACGGTGGCGCATAGCCGTACCTCTACTTGTTCGATGGAAGAACGGGGATGGGGGAATAAGATTGTGTAATTTCAACGCACACTCTCCGAAGTGTATCCGCGGCGATGCTCGAGGCTTTACAATTTAGCCTTGACGAGGGATTCGTTGCCAATAAGCCTCTTGGCTCGCCTTTCTATACACTCCAACGCCTCGAGTTGGTATTTAGCTGACCCATCTTAAAGATGCGAGCAGTACTCTATGGCCCACCACGAGCCAGTAACAATTCAGCGTAAGCGTTTATATGCTCTTTGGTAACAATGTGTTAAGCCAGAGCTATAGTCTATGATTTGCTTGGGAGTAAACTTTTTACTCTACTCTTCCATAGATTACAAAGGTCCACTCTCATATCGCTGATTAATTTAAACAGAAATCTATTCGCCTTTCTATTTCGATTGACATTAGCGATAGCGAATACGCTTATCTATAAATGAATGCTAATTAGTGACAGTGTAGCCCCGTTGGTACGCCCACGTTGTTCTTACAAGGTGTAACTAAGTGATAAATTATTAATTGCAATCAATATAAAACTGATAGGTATTCGTTACCTAATTAATTTAGGCATAGACTTATACAATGTTGGTTAAACAGGGTGGAAAGTACAGTCATTTTCCATCGTAATTTTTGAAGTGAAAACTTCTTTAGCGGCGTTGAGCACTTTTTCTGTAATGGGTATAAAATCTTAAACTCGCGTCAGGACACGTGACCTGATCGATAAAACCGTAAGACGGATGGAGAGTAGACAGCTATCCCCTCTCTACGGCGCGGCGAAAATGTATGCCTGGGCCTACTGTTTCGTTTAGGCAGCGCAGGGCGCTTGCGCGAATGTTTTCATTTCTGCCGGCACTCCCGGAGTGAAAAAAAAAACAAACATTTTAATTTTCCTTTATTTTAATTTACAATTAATACTCTGTACGCAGAACACGATTTGAATATAAAACAGCTAAATAAAACTCCCATCATTGTAATAGTCTAAGGAACGATGCTTGAAATGACGTAGCGCGAGTGCGCTTGATGGTAAGGATTAACTCCATAGCAGAAAAGTTGGCCGTTCACTATTAGGGTTTCCTTAAGGAGTGTATTGTTACCTCAGGTTGCGAACTCTGTTCTCGTTAGTGAGAGTCATAGGCACGTGCAGCTGCACCGAGAAGAATGCAATCTATGTCTCACCGACGAGAACAGAGTTCGCAACCTAAGGTAACGATAGGTGCATTCTGTATAAATTAACAAAACAAAGCACGATTATTGCACGATGCCCATAAAGTTTCATAATTAAAGTTCCTTTCATCTCAGTATGCTATACGGATTGTACCCTATCATTTTGTGGAGGGCGGCCGCGTCCACCCGGTATTCAAAGCGGTAGTAAGTAAGTAAACGCTGGGAGAGCTGGTAGCTCAGTAGCTGGATGCGACAAGCCGAAGACAGGATGAAATGGCACTTATTGAAAGAGGCTTAACTGGCTTAATTATGATAAATTTTGTAAATAAGTAATAATAAAAATAAATACTATATGATACCTACCCTACGTCCAACTATTCACCAACCTGCACTTGGCCAGCGTTTGTGGATTAAGGCCTAAACTCTCTCAACTCGTTAGATAGTTAAGAGAAGACCGGTGCCCAGCAGTGTCACACTTAAAGCGCAGGACACATTGCCAGCTGACGGACGGAGCGGGCGGGTGAAGCGAGCGAAGGAAGTAGTTGCATAGTGCACCTCATTGTTGTAAGCGTCATGCAAAAATTTATCGCGAGTGTCCAACAATTTCCTTGTTTGTATGATGTAAAATGTAGGCAATACCGTATGTAGTCCGAATATTCAAAACGGGGTTGACGGGCGAGCTAATCTAGCGAAGCGGGCGAGCGAAAGAACCTAACGACGCAGGCGAAACGCGGAGCTTCGCCGCTTTCGTTGGCTTCGGTCACGTCGTCGCCCGCATCGCTGAGGTAGCTTAGCTCGTTAGTTGGCGGTGTGAATCCAAGTATGAAAAGAGGTGAAACGATGTCGTCCGCTTCGCCCGCTCCGTCCGTCAGCTGGCAGTGTGGCCTGCGCTTAAAAAGGGTTGAAGTGTACGTAGTGTGTACAACTGTGGACTTCAAGGTAAGGTGCATCGGTGCTTATCGATCTAACTTGTTTACTTTTTAAAGTAATGTATTTAGTAGTAGGTATACGAACAACAATGTTAGTGGAATGTGACTTAACTAAAAGCAAACACTGATATCAGACAATGGCAGTTCACACACAGCTGTTATGTCAACAGACGATTGTATTCCACAGTTTTCTCACTGAATGGCTTACTGTAAAATCTATACAATTCACGAATTATTATACAGGTGTTAGTTATTTTATTGCTAAGTACTTCCAGTAATTGCTAATGATAACACATAGGCATAGTATGTTAATTAACAAAATGCGTTCCCATTAACCCGTAATAATATACAACCTACAGATACTAGAAATAATATTCCCGCCAAAAACAAAAAAATAATTACAAAAAAATATAGATAAAATATTAAAATAAAAATATTATTCGATTACGGTCAAGTGCCTAGTGCTGTGGGTGCAATAATCATCATCATCAGCCTATTCTAGTCCACAGCTGGGCATAGGCCTCATTATCGGTTCGACCGTCCTGGGATGGCTCACGGAAGAAGTCCGGTGAACCAAAAAGGCCCTTCCGGCCGATTGGGTTAGGTCATCAGCTAAAAAAATCTTAATATTGTTTCATTTCAATATAATAAATAAAATACGATTTTTTATACCACGTTTTCTGTAAATAGTTAGATTATTATAGAGATTTTTATTTACATATGTAATCTTGTCAGTTGTAAGTAGATATTATCTGTATGTTGTAAAAAAAATCTAATAAATAAAAGTAACTAAAGCCTAACCTAAGTGATGCGTCAAAAAATTCATCCGCATCGTTATCTTCTTACCCAGAAGGCATTGCCGCGTGGGGTGGCATGCTGATCCTTTGCCAGAGATACAGACCAGTCTTATCACGTGTTATTAGGGGACGACCATTAATTACGTGAGGCGTTTTTGAGAATATTCGAATTTTTCCCCTAGGTGAGATATCGTAAGATTTTCCTTAACTCCCTCCCCTCACCACTAGATAATCTCACGCGAAATTCTTCAAAATTTCTATTTGGACTATACCTAAACGTGTTGAATTATTGAGAGAAAAAAATTGGTTGCCTGTAAAGTCGGTATACGGGCGAAAGTTTTACGTGACAACGACTTTGAGTGGTAAAATAATTCTAATGTGAATATTCATTCGTATAGTAGGAAGAAGGATGAAATAATAGTAACAATTTAAAACATTTATTTATACAAAGAATTATATTTAAAACATTAATTTATACAAAGAATCTCGCTCTTAGGCGGGCTAACTGTGCTCGAGTGGAAGGGACGCGTGCCTTTCACTTTTTATGTCTGTCTCTCTCGCTCTTAGGCGGGCTAACCATGCCCGAGTGGAAGGGACGCGTGCCTCTCACTCGCTCTCATTGTCAGCGCATAACGTGAGCGGAGCGTAACGCAGTTTCTTGAAGTGTCACCCGGCAAACCAAATTTATAAGACGTTATCACGTCAAAAAACTTGTTCTATTACTTTTATTGAACACTAGTCTTTGACTAGTACTTATTTGTGAATATTAAAATCACAATCATAAAATTAAATATTTGACGGGTCGGTGGCGTGGTCGGTAAGATACTTGCTTTTCACACCGCAGGTCGTGGGTTCGATTCCCACCCGAGACAAACATTTGTTTAAATATGTCTGTTTGTCTTGTGTCTGGGTGTAATTATCTCTCTCTATGGGCGCAAAGCGGAGAATCCGTAAGATTTCCTCCCTGTAAACAAAAAAAAGGTCTTATTCCATACACGCTGGCTGTGTTGGTGGATGTAATTTTTCCGAATGTTTAATTCTTACCACACGTAGTTATCTTTTACCGATATTACGGATAATATAATACTATACTAGCCAATATTGAGTAATTACCAAGTTAATCTGTATTAAAAACACTTTTCACCACGCTTTTTTAAATTATTTTTGTAAATGACTAGCAAACCCAACGAACTCCGTTTCGCCACCAGATGGCTTCGTTTTATGTAACATTTTCCCGCTTTTCTGTTGAATTTTTTCCTGAATTTTCTTTGCTATAAACCTCACGGAGCCGCAAAACCGTGGAAATCGGTTTGGAGTTATAGCGTCAGGAAGGAAAACCCGACTTATTTTTATATAGTAGATTACACAAGTAACTTTAAGATAAAAGATATGTTAAGTAACTAGTTTTTCTTGACTCGAAACTACATTTTGGCGATTTTCCTTAAACATATTTGCACATAAGGCCTTAAAGTACCCTTATGACCTCGCAGTTTCAAATTTCAAACAAGTCGATAACATAGTTTCTCTGGATAATAAAGTCGGAAGTTCTAAGAGCGACCCATAAAGCATAAAACTTTATAAAGTCATACTATACTGAAAAGTAGCGTTTTTGTAGTTAGCGTTTCTGATACCATCTACGTACCTATTGCGGGTAATAATGTACATAGGTACTTTTAAGAAATGTCCTTGTAAAACATGTAATTTAATACCTAGCTAGGATAATAAAATATTGCTATTACTAAATACTTATCATAATTTAATCTTAATTGGTATGTCAACTACACAGCTGGTTGAACCAAAGACAAGGCAAAACAGTTCGACTTACAAATTGGCGGGAAACGGTCGCGTCACTTTTTTTTTTATTTAATTTTTGCGAGACTTAAAATGTTTTTTTAAATGTGTTATTAGGAAATTAAATATTAATAATTAATTATTGACTACTAAAAATTATTTTATGGTTTTTGTGAACATTATAAGTTATTGTTGTGATTTTAATGTGACGAAATATTTGGATGTGGTAAAGGTAAGCATGGTTGAAATTTACCTAAAAAGCGGTGGCGCAGTGGTTTCAGTATCGGCATTGAAATATAGGTCGCGGGTGCGATCCTTAGTCGTACCTGTAAATTTTTGAGTGATTTATTTTATCTCCGTGATTCAATATCGGTGAAGAAAACATTGTGAATAAACCGGCATATCTAAGAATTAACTATTCAAGGACATGTGACATCCACCAACCCGCACTTGGCAAGCGTGTGTAGATTAATGGCTAAACTCTCTTAAATCCTAGGCTTGCGACATTTTTTTTTATAATATAGTGGGACATTAACACACACGGTCATCTGATCCCAAACGAAGCAGAGCTTGTACTATGGAAACCAGATAACTGATAATATAATTATATATGTACTAATTAAAATACTTTTCTTTTGTAAATATATACTTAGCTTCAACTCTTTTTAGTGTCCCAATGCTGGGTACGGGTCTTCTCTCAACTATCTTATGAGTTGAGAGAGGTTGGGCCTTAATCCACACACGCTGGCCAAATGCGGGTTGGTGGATGTCACATGTCCTCGAATGATTAGTTCTTAGACATGCCGGTTTCCTCACGATGTTTTCCTTCACCGATATTGAGCAGCGGAGATGAAACAATTCACACAAAGATTTTTCTAAGGTGAGGCCCGTACCGGTTCGCCACTGCTGCTCTATGCTAAATATATACTTAAATATAGATAATTACCTACACCCAGACACAAGACAAAGAGTCATATATAAACAAATGTTTGTCTCGGGTGGGAATCGAACCCATGGCCTGCGGCGTGAAAAGCAAGTACTGACCAAACCACCGCACCGGCTTGTCACACATTAATAGGAAAACAAAAAAAAAACAAAAAATGGAACGTTGACGGGTCATATAGGCTTTTAATAGCTTAGTTTGTCTTTGTCTGTCATCATGATATATAAACTAGTAAGAAAGAGACAAAATCTATTTTAACTTCCTATAGAGCGATAATTTTTTTTTAAGAACACGTTTGTATTTTATATATTTGTTGAACAAGATTGCTTATCAAGAAATTGCGAAACCAGTACTAAGGCGAGGCTGATACAGTCATGGGCGAAAAGTCTTGAATACATAGGTATTATTGCACACGACAAGTAAGGCCTGCCACCTACTTTTTAAGTATTATATTATCTGTGCATAAATATAGATAACTTTACACCTGTAACCGTTTATAAGCTCTTTGGTTACACCCAGACTCATGTGAAGACGTTTGAGAGTTTAAATGGTTAATTTCGGTGTGACCGCGTTGCGAGGGCCACCGAAATCAGAATGTATTAGTGGCGGATTAAATTACAATGGTAAATTACAGTGGTTCTCAAATTGGCTCTTATGAGTACCTACAATTAAATAGGAATTAAGTAATTAGTTAACAATGCTTAATAACTATTTAAATGCTCTCCAAAGAACCAGTTTGGGGGCAATTTAGAGAGGTTTTAATTTAGGACGTAGTCCACTTAGAGCACCAGCCTTGTCCATGAAGAGCACCAATCAATATTTTTGGCAGGTGCTCTTCGTGGATACTAATTTACTGTTGCATTGATGTCCACAAAGAGCACCAACGATTTAGCAGCCTAGTGCTGGAATGCGTTTGTTATTAAATTATATTGTGACAAGGCTAGGAGCTTTTGAGACGGGTGCTCTAAGTGAACTACGTCTAATTTAGTGCTAGATTTATATTGAGCCGCGTAATAGAGACGACGACAATGGAGTGTAGAGTAGCTGCCGTATTATAACGGACTTATTCATAAAAATCTTAAAAGACTTTAGTTAAAATTAACTTTGTCACTTTCTTACTAGTATAAATGTAAATAAATGTAGTGTTTATGATGCGAGTATAATAAGTGTATAAAGCGATTATGATTCCGGTGAGAGTGGAGTGCAGTTGAACAGAGCGTATATTATTCGCATCCCTTTCTTTCAACTGAACCACAATCGCTTTTAACACTCATAATACGGCACCAGGGAGGATTGATGGGTAACGATCGTCGTCTGTGCTGTGCGGCTCAATATTAATAGCGAATTTAATTAAAATGAAACTTACAAAAAAAATATTTTTTGGGAAAATTAGCATTTGGGATAAATCCCACGACATCCACCAATCCGTATTTAGCCAGCGTGTGTGGATTAAGGAAATACTAAACTCGAATAAAATAGACTGAATCCTTATTTTAATTGTTATATACCACCCACCAGACGAAGCCGCACCGCCAAGCGGCCTTGCCGTGTTCCGCTACGATGTCTGGTGACACCATGCAGTGAGGGTGGGTCGGATTTGTTGCTACTTTAAGGTTTCTAACCTTAAGGAGACCCATTCCACTGCCACCTTCTCACCGAGAAAACACGAGTAAATCGGTATAGTGGAATGGCGCGTCCCATCGTTGACTACATCATTGCTTAAGGCCAGGTTACAGTGAAAATCCGCAAAAACATGTATTTTGAAACACTTTTTGAAGCAGTGAAAAGCAAAATAAAAATCTGAAAAAAATGTATTCATATAGTCGAGAATATAATCTAAGGAATTATAACGATGGAAACACGATTTGATAAAGTTGGCTCGATAGAATAAATTCATGAAGATACCTCTTCTTCTGTAATTTAATCTTCTTTCATCAGGAAAGTTGTAGTCATGCGCCAGCATATCGAAGAATAAAATAAAAAATCCTGTACGAGGCGGGCAAAGCCGCGGTCAGAGAGCCAGTTAATATTATTTTCAGCCAATTTGTAACTGTTATCGTTCTGTCGCAATACTATAGAAGGTAAAATAAAATCGAAATGAAGTTGTTAATGCAAATTATTACACATACATACAGAATTAATATTATAGTTCTTAGAACCTTGAAGAAATTTTAACTATAACTTGTTTGATAAATGAGTGTGTAGTCAAATTTTTAAACTCTACGTAATCCTTTGAAATATCACTCTACTACTCTTGCGCAATAAGTTGAGACCTGGGGGCGGTGACGTCACAGACGCATGTGCTCAAAAAGATATAACAACAAGTTTCGATCCACGACTTTCTCTGCAATTTTTGTTTATTCCATACAGGTTCTTTTTACTACCTGATCAACACTAAAAAGGTTTGATGAGAAGTGAATAATCGAGTTATGAGGTTACCTGATCATGCCTGTGCCTCAGGCTAAAAGTTCTTATAAACTAATGTAGTTATAGGCCGACCGTTTAACTCGCGTACCTATCGCCTTTCGCCAAGATTCTTACTCCTCAAGCTGCACAAACAGTGATGATGATTCAAGCGATATGGATATTAGTGACGAATAGTCTTACATTACTTTTATCTGTGGTTAAATAGTTCTAAGAGATTTAATTAATGTTTTATGACTTTGTACCTCAGATGGCGATACGCGATTTAAACGGTCGGCCTATAAATAGTACAGTTTACAAAAGTATTTAGGATAGGTTGATAGTCTACGTACAGAGTAAGGTAGGTAAGCACCTATTTAACCTTGCTTGGAATTTATCTTCAACAAATTTGTTATAGATATAACAGGAAAATCTTTTGCGGAAAACGACCATGTTTTCGTGTTTGATCACGAATGTTTTGCAACTTACAAATTGCAGTTACCTGCATAGAATACATACACATCACAGTACATACACACCGGTTTACCTAAGTAAGTAAAGTAATCCCTCGGTGATTATGTGGTAAGTGTGTTCACTCAATGACCGCAAGGTCTGATCGAATCCCGAGTCGAACACTAAGTCTTTTCGAATACACTTAAAGAACCTTAGTTGCAGTTATTTAAACCTCTCTTTTTGGATGGAAGTGGACTATCTAACTTTCCATTCCTGTTAGTTTTCTGATTAAATAATAATAATATAATTAATTAATTATAATAAATAATAATAATATAATTAATTAATTATAATAGATAATTATAATGTACACAAAACACTTACATAGACAATTTATAAATAGGAAATAAATATCGTACGGTATCCAACAGCAGCGCCGTGAAGAGACTCGGGATTTGAACCCGACCAAGTCCCAGGACACCTAAACTGTCTTGGATCCCGCATGAATTTAATCAGAAAGATAATAGGAGGAGTTGGAAAGTTACATTGTCCACTTCCCTCCAGGCACAACGGGAGACAGCGCTTAGAAAATGGAGAGATTTAAATCGCCTCATAGAAAAGGACTAAGCACCACGATTAATATAATCTAAGGGGACCTATTAGAGCTAGCATTCACAAAACTAGTGTCTTCTTAAGAAGACACTAGTCTTTGTATTTAAAAAAAAATTTTTGATGGGTAGTTAAGCCCTAAATCCGCTAGTCCGTAAGGGCCTTAGGCCTTAATACGTATAGTGGAACTAATTACAAAGTACTTTAAAGATAGTCAATGAGACATTCAATTTGCAGCGTCACGTTATATACACCGATTCGTCACGCTTTGTAAACACTATCGCAAATGTGTTTTGCTTCAAACCTTATTATATTTAACTCTTTGTTAGAATTGTTAGTATAAGGTATTGAATTTCAATTGTAATCTTGTATTTATCGTAAAACACTGAAATTATGACTCATAAATTTCAACGATTCGATTTAAAATAAAATAGTTTTTTTATTTAACATGATTTTTATAGATTACTAGCTGCCCCAGCGAACTTCGTACCGCGTATTTATTAAAAAAAAATGTTCACTTAGGGGGATGAAAAATAGATGTTGGCAGATTCTCAGACCTACTGAATATGCATAAAAAATTTCATAAGAATCGGTCAAGGCGTTTCGGAGGAGTATGGCAACGAAAACTGTGACACGAGAATTTTACATATTAGAAGATCAATTAAATTTCATTTTATTATCCGTTTATTCAAACGGACGTCAAATACCCCAATTCTCCCGTGACCATGAAGTCTGAAAATTTTGAAATGTCGGGATATAAAATTTAAAGTAACTAACTGCGATAAAATCCGTTATAAAGTAGTTTTATTTCAATGTCTGATATTCGCGTAACAATAATGGCCTCTGATCGACCGAATAAATACATAATTAATTTAATTTAAGGGTTTACCGCGACGCCTCCTCCTCGGATCTGGATGCCTGTCTGTGGTTATCTTTGCCCACAGCTCGCTGGCCATACGGCAAACATGGCCAGAAAACTTTTTAATTAATTCGATTTAGTTACTTTAAAAACTGTGAAAAGCGGTGGCGCAGTGGTACGGGCCTCAGACTATAAGGTCGCGGGTTCGATTCCCGGTCGTGCCCACACTTCTTTGTGTGAATTTTTCATCGCCGCTGCTCAAAATCGGTGACTGAAAACATTGTGGGGAAAACCGGCATGTATAAGTACTTATCATTCGAGGACATGTGTGCGACCAACCCGCACTGGGCCAGTGTGTGTGGATTAAGACCTAAACTCTCTCAAATCGTAAGATAGTTGTGAGAAGACCCGTGCCCAGTACGACACTGAAAAGGGTTGAAGTAACTATTTATACTTAAATGTTGTGACGTCAATTTTGGTATAGGTATCTATGTAACTGGATGTCCTCAACCTTCAGGGATCACTTCTGCTCGACTGAGTCGAAACACTCGAGTTATGGAGACGAGAATAATTTGACAATAATTTAACGTTACTCGTGCGGAATCGTATTGTGTGTGTTGACCGTAAAATTGTGCGTTTGAGTTAAAATTATTTTGAATAGTTCGTACCATACCTAATGAGAGATTCGTACCATAGTGAGAAATAAACATTTATTATTATTACGAACTCCGTTTCGCCACCAGATGGCTTTTCGCTTTTCTGTTAAATTTTTCCTGAATTTTCTATGCTATAAACCTCACGGAGCCCGAGACCTTTCCAACGAATGCAAAACCGTGGAAATCGGTTCGTGCGTTCTGGAGTTATAGCGTCAGGAAGGAAAACCCGACTTATTTTTATATAGTAGATTATTATGTATGTCTTTTCTTATCTCGGAGCTATGGAGCTCCGGATTTTTGGAAGGCGTGCGTGGGGCCGAAGCCAACACGTAGAGGCCCGTTAGACAATTTTGCTCTAAATGTAATGTGGCACCAACCGACGATTATCCCTGCTCGCACCTTACAGATACGCCCAAGGACAATCCCCGGTTAGAGCAGGACTATTGCAGAATATAGGAACTAAAATCTAGGTTATGGTGGTGGGTGCTAATGGTGGTGGTGCTTATTATTATTATTATTATTATATAGTACTTTTTATAATAAAAGTAATTTAACATATCCAGTGCCGCTGACACGCTTAGCGTGTCCTCCAAAATCTTCATTACCATGACATAAACACGCGAGGAGTGTTCTTGGTTTTTTATGGATACGTCATAGATTTTGACGGGCCGGTGGCGTGGTCGGTAAGATACTTGCTTTTCACACCGCAGGTCGTGGGTTCGTGGTTGTTTAAATATGTCTGTTTGTCTTGTGTCTGGGTGTAATTATCTATATTTAAGTATGTGTTTACAAAAGAAAAGTATTATATGTAGTATATTACCAGTTATCTGGTTTCCATAGTACAAGCTCTGCTTAGTTTGGGATCAGATGACCCTGTGTGTTAATGTCCCAAAAAAATAATTTTGCTGTATAAAAAAATAATAATGCGCTCACGGCTGTGTTACCCAATGATGCAGACAGAAGTAAATATAACCCATTTGTCAGCCATGTTTAGCGCAATAGATTTAGCTAGATTTTCAATAGAAAGAAACGGTCGTGCTTCAACCTTTTTTGTGTATCACTGCTTGGCTCGGGTCTTCTCTTAACTATCTTAGACACGCTGGTCAAGTGCGGGTTGTCTCATGTCCTCGAATGATTAGTTCTTAGACATGCCGGTTTCCTCGCGATGTTTTCCTTCACCGATATTGAGCGTGTGAGGCCTAAACTCTCAACTCGTAAGATAGTTGAGATATGACCCGTGCCCAGCAGTGGAATACTAAAAATGGTTGAAGTGAGTGTGTGAAGTGAATTCATGATTATTACTAATATGACGTGTATGTAGTTTTGCTCCATTTTTTGGCTACTCTATGTACCTAGGTAGGCGTAGGTACCAGTGGCGAAGGATGGAAGTCTAAAAAAGGGAAATGGAGCAAAAATCTTATTATTATTATTCTTTATTGTACACAACACTTACTTAAAAAAATATTTGAAGGCGTTTGAAGGTTTTAGACTAAAAATATCAGGATTAGTAGACAACTCTGGGTAGGCGTGAATTATCGGGTAAGAAGACGGTATTCCAATAAAATAACTACGGCAAATATCACTTCACCCCGATCTCTCGATAGCACCATCATTAATTCTACTAGATAATTACAGATCGCTAAGATTACATTGGATTAAAGCGTAACGTCCACCGAGCACGTGTTTGTGTGCGCACTTCCCGACGATGCAACCGTCCATCATAAAGTGTCAGCCCTTCTAAGATGGCCGCTTCACCCGTGCTCGGTGTTCATTCGTTCGTTCATATTGTTATTTTCGAGTGACAGCGGACTTCAAAGACGGAAGAGATGACAGTGTAAAATGACAGCTGATGCATTGAGAAGTAGATGTGCCAACATATTTTACAACAATGAACACAGGCAAGCTTAATTAAAATATGAATTTTCTACCAGCAAACCTTAAGTATAGAAAACTTCTTACTTATGAAAATAATATCTCTTCACTACCGTCACCGATAGTTCTTACACTTGATGCTATACTTATTATTGTTGCTATTTGAAACATTTAGGCGTTACATAATATATTATTATGTACGTGTGATATTGACAATTTTCTAAATAAAATAAAAGGGAAGCCTATGGGAGTCGGCTTGTATAGACTATTCGCCACGGGTAGGTAGGTAATGTTTGAAACGCAATACTTAGTATGCAATCTTATCTTATTTAAATTCTCCTATCATTAACATTGGTACCATTTGATAAGATTATAACTCTAGGTATCTCTGACTAATTAAGATTTCTAATATCATAATCTCAAACGGCTCCTAGGTAGATCACTCAAAATCAGAGGTACCTTTTTTATATTCTGCGATAGGCTGGCGCTTGACTACAACTTGCCTGATGTTAAGCAATGGTGTAGTCTACGATGGAACGCGCCAGCCTAGTATACCGATTCAATCGTGAGTACGAATGATTATCGGTGAGAAGGTGGCGGTGAAATGAGGCTCCCTAAGGTTGAAACTTTAAAAGAGCAACAATTCCGACCCACCCTCTCTGCATGCTGTCACCAGACATCGCACCGGAACACGGCAAGGCCGCTTGGCGGTGCGGCTTCGACTGATGGGTGGTCACTAACCACGGCTGAAGCCTACCACCAGTTAATTACCAGTATATATAATTGCCAGTTGATTGTCACCTGATTTGCTACACCCGGGGACCACGTGTGGGGATTCAGATAAAAGGTGCACTCCCACGAACGAAGGTGACTCAGTCCCCAGGCCAGTCAGGCTTATACGGGAAATGCACCTATAGCTTGATGTGTGGCCGTGTGTTGATGGCAAATATTAATAATATTCTGAGACATTAACACACACACACAGTCATCTGATCCCAAGCTTAGCATGTTTTATGGAAACCAGATAACTTATTACTGTACATATCACTTCAACCCTTTTTCTTTAGATCGCCACTGCTGGGCACAGGTCTTCTCTCAACTATCTTATGAGTTGAGAGAGTTTATGCCTTAATCCACACACGCTGGCCAAGTGCGGGTTGGTGGATGTCACATGTCCTTGAATTATTAGTTCTTAGACATGCCGGTTTCCTCACGATGTTTTTCTTCACCGATATTGAGCAGCGGAGATGAAACAATTCACACAAACATGTGTAGGCACGACACACAGATATAAAACATCATAAAAATCGGTCGAGCCGTTTCGGAGGAGTTTCAATACAAACACTGCGACACGAGAATGATATTTATCAGATTTTGTTCTTTGTTTCAGATAAAATGGTGAACCAGTTACTAAAGCTTAAAGACGCGTATCACATCACTAAGTGGAAATAGAAGTTCCTCCGATTGAACATCAAATATTTATCTAGTATTCTAGTCAACATGGAGACTTCTTATCCTAAGAATGAACCGGTAAGTTATATTTACGGAATTGATGACATACAGAATCGAAATTTGGTCTTTTATGGTTGCAACAGGCTCAAGGTCTGCCGTGATATGGAAGAAGGCGGCTAAACGTCATTTTTACACTATATGGATGTAGCTTGTCCGAAATATAGGTATTTTATTTTATTTATTTAAACGTATTTTTTTCGAAAATGAGTTATAATAACCAGCATACTAAGTAAACGATAGCGCATCTATCCATCTTGGAATTATATTTCTAAGTTTATTCGTTCCCGAGATATCGTAAGCTGTTTAGCGGTTAAATGCACATTTTTTAGGGTGACTCGTACCAAGTAACTCGGACTGTCTGTCGCGCGTTCACGCAAATACTACTGATCCGATTTGGGTGAAATTTGTTATAGAGACAGTTTGAGACCCGTGGAAGGATGTAGGATAAAATTATGTTTATGGTGTATTGCAACATACGCGTAGGTGGCGCCGCGGTCGGCAAACTATTCTTTGATCAAGAAGAAAATAATGTTAAAATAAAAACAGGCCGTTGATTGGCGTGGTCGGTAAGATACTTGCTTTTCACGCCGCAGGTCGTGGGTTCGATTCCCACTCAAGGCAGACATTTGTGTGATGAACATGTCTGTTTGTCTTGAGTCTGGGTGTCATTTTTATATATAAAAATCAATGCAACTTTTTGTTGTAATTTTATAACTCAAAAACGGGTTCACCTATTCAAACCAAATGTTTAGGCATTGTTCGGACTATTTAGTAGATGGTTTATGTGAAGTTTGCACAAAATCTGGTGGGCTGAAGCTACCCGGGCGAAGCTGGGGCGGGCCGCTAGTTATCTATATTTAAGTATGTATTTACAAATGAAAAGTATTTTAAGTAGTATATTACCAGTTATCTGGTTTCCATACTACAAGCTCTGCTCAGTTTGCGATCAGATGACCGTGTGTGTTAATGTCCCATTATATAAAAAAGAAATTACTTGTATTTTATTCGGGTTCAGAACAAAAAAATTGCTGGTTAGTTACTTATGTAAATAAACCGTTATCAATTATCGGGATTAATGTAATCCTGTTATCGTTACGTCAATTATACGCCTTCCAATTAAATTTAACGGTAGGTACCTTTATTACACAAATTGAAAACCACACGTGTTGTGAGTTCTGTTATCAATAATTATAATTAGCAGTTATCAAAACACTGGTTGTGACTGTTGACGACCTCGGTAGTCGAGCGGTGTAACCCTCCCGATTGGGCTATACTGTGCCCGGGAGATCGCTGTTTCGATTCCCGCCCCGGACAATATTTGTGTAACAACAAAAATTTGTTTCGGTGTCTGGTTGGTTGAGGTTCCATCCTCCGTGCCTCGAAGAGCGCGTTAAGCCGTCGACCCGGTTATCATTTAACACATCTTTGACAATCGTTACATGTAGTCAGAAGCCAATATCTGACACCTGGTCTAATTTTCTCAACTCGTAAGATAGTCGAGAGAAGACTCGTGTCGAACAGTGGGACACTAAAAGTGTTGCAGCAACAGCAAAATTGACTAACTAATTCCTAAAAGGAAGCCGGTGGGAATCATGATATATAGACTTTTCGCCACTGGCCCCTAGACATTCACCCCCTACATTCACCTTCGGAAAACCACGTGACAATCTTATGTCAATTCCATACTTTTTAATCTACACGATCTTTCGATATTGCTTCGGTATGTTACTTTGTCTAGAGATTCATTGCAACTTGTAGATTTGATTTAAATTATTTATTCGTATTGCTGCAGGTGCCTCAGAGAGAAGAGCAGGTTGAAATGGGGGATACACAGAAAAATGGAATCAAAAATAGAGAAGTAAGTTTACCCTTTGTGTGTGTAAAAGTTGAAACAAAACTACTTTTTAACGGATTTTATCGCGGTTTATTTTAGATTTTTGATCCCGACGTTTCAAAGTCTTTCCAGATTTCATGTTTACGGGTGGACTGAGGTATTTGACGTCCAAAAATACTAATCACAATTATTACTCACAATTATTACTGACTACCTACAAACATTATTAAGTTGCGTTCCGATTTAAGCAAACTGAGCTCACAGTGTCTTGAAATCTGAGTTGATTTTGCTTGGGTTTTGGTACAAGTAAATTAAGCACTGGGTCCCAAGCTGGTGGTACATTCCAACCGCGATAAAATCCGTTAAAAGTAGTTTTATTTCAATGTGTAATATTCGCGTAAATCTAAGACAATACTATGAGTAAAAGTTTCTTTCAAGTCCCAGTCTGCTAACCTGTAAAAATTCTTGGATAAAAAAATTCACAAATATGTCTCATTTATAATAATAATATTAACGTTTATTTTCCACCACTACATACGTAAGAGTTTATGAAAGAAGGAACGTTACGTAGGAGGTATGTGGGTGGACTGGGGCCTAAACTAGGGAAACCCTGTATTTCAGGCCTCCAGGACACTCACCCGCAGTGAATAATTGGACCTTGTTGTGCAGAAATGTTTCAGGCCACAGAAACACAATATTATAATTGGAGTCTCCAATCAATCAATCAATCTGCTTTACATTTTTAGATTTGTATCTAGCTACGTAGGTATGTAATACGTTGTGGGAATTTTTTCGTCATTACAATTTTTTGACAGTTTAGCATCAATTTGATATATATATTTTTTCCAGTTTGCGGGTTGGATCATTTCTGCATAACACGGTCCAATTAATGTACTTTTTTTTAACTTAAAATAGGCTTGCGCATGACCACAACTTGCCTGATGTGAAGCAATGATGCAGTTTACGATGGAACGCGCTTACCCAAAGTGCATACCATGCCTTAAATTTTACGTTATTTGAGCCAGATTCCATAGTATTGTGACGTTTAAATGATAATTGAGCAGTTTCTACAATAAACGTTACTTTTTTTTGCGGATGACCTATCCCAAATAGCCGGAAGGGCCTTTGTTAGTTCAACGAACTTTTTGGTGAGCCGTCCGAGGACGTCAAACCAATAAACGTTACTTAAAAACAATTATTATTATCTACAAGTATTTCATAAACTTTTTTGCCTCTTGTCACAATTATCTTAAGAGTTGTGAAAGTTTAGATAGTTAATCTTATCTGGTTTAACCCTTAGTCTAGGTACCTAGACTATCTGGTCAAGTGCGGGTTTTTTTTACGAGATAAAAATAAGACGGAGCTCGAAGCACCTCATGTGAAAACAGCACGTGTGAGAAATACCTTAAGTTGCCAGATGCAATAAAAACGTTTAGATATAAATCATCATCATTCTCCTTGCCTTTTTCCCATTTCTATCGGGTTCGGCTCCCTGTCTAACCTGATGCGGCTAGCTACCAGAATTATACGAGCGACTGCCATCGGACCTCGAAACCCGTAGGAAACCAGTAGCCGAGATGGTTATACCAGGTGGCAGATTATATTAGCTTCTGACGACATGTAACGATTGTCATAGATGTGTTAAATAACAACCGGGACCGACGGCTTAACATGCTATCCGGGGCACGGAAGGTAGTCCCTCAACCAACCACTTTTGTGCACTTACTTGATTGAATTGTCATGATTGATGGTATGTCACCAGTCTTGATAATAAGTAAGTAACACACTGAAAGTAATTTTGTCTTTCTGACGCTCTTTTACGCCAAAACTACTCAACTGATTTGGATAAAAAACGGCATGAAGATAGCTTGAGATCTGGGAAAGGACCAGTGCCGGCGTTAGGGGGGGGGATGGGGTGACGGCCCGGAGCGCCAAATTTGGGGGGCGCGGAGGTCTGGGGCCTCGGCCTCCTGGCTCACCGGCTGTGTACCCTCAATACTGTGCTCTATGTCCCGTATTAACAGTTCACAGTCGGTTAACCGACTGAGAATTGTGAATACGGGACTTACGTCTAAGAATTAAGAATTAGAATCATTAGAAGAATTAGAAAAGCAACATCGAAGTACATCGTATCTAGTCTAAATAATAATAAATATACATCACTCTATTCGTTTCTTTTATCCGCCTCCCACATCTGAACATAAACTACGTTCACATTGGGTCAGCAAAAAATTAATACTCGATAATGATTTCCTTAAGTGGGCGCCTAAATATTACTACCCGGGGTGTCAGTGGCCCTAACGCCGCTGCTGGAAAGGACATAGGATAGTTTTTATCCGACTGCGCAAAAAGTGAATCACAGTTTAGCGCGATAAGCGATAACCAACATACGCGTAGGCGGAAACCCAGTACTATATAATTTTAATTAATTGCTCTATTGAACATAATTAACCTGTTATTGTTAGTTGGCATATCATGCTTTTTGACTTTAAGAGACAATCACTTCAACCCTTTTTAGTGTCCCGCTGCTGGGCACGGGTCTTCTTACAACTATCTTACGAGTTGAGAGAGTTTAGATCTTAGGTAATTCATACACGCTGGCCATGTGCGGGTTGATGGATTTCACATTGTCCTCAAATGATAATTTCTTAGACATTCCTCACAATGTTTTCCTTCACCGATATTGAGCAGCTAAAATAATTCACACAAAGATGTGTGGGTAATACTAGGAATCGAAATCGCGACCTTATATTTGCGTACCGCTGCACCACCGCTGCTCAAAATGGCAAAACATGGCCTTGTCTTACATACGATACCTAAACATCACAGTACTTAACCTGTTTACAAAATAAAGACTTAACTTTTATCTTTGTCGCTAACTACTTGAAAACGTCGCTTACCTATTGGGTTAATCTATCAATACTTTTACTGGGTTATCTGAATTAACTTTGAGTTAACTGCTAACTCATGGTTAAATAAATAATTTATCTTGCATCATCAAGAGTTTAGAGTAATTCTAGGGTTAATTTCCTAAGAATTTAACCCGCTGATTAGGATGGTTCTAACCCTTTTTTATCTCTGGGGGGAAATACTTAGATCCCCCTGCAGTGCCGGATTAAGCAAGCGCGGGGCCTGTAGCAAATGAGGGGCCCCTAATCTGCTATGGAAATTTAAGTAAAAGCGGTTAAATTATTCTTATTCTTATTATACTAGGTAATTAATCAAAGAAATATTAATAGGTAAAAGAAATTCTAACAAATATTTTTTATTTTTTTACAATGTATCTGTCTATACATAAAATAATCTTTTTAATTATATATTATGTCTGTAATATGCCACATATAAACAGGTGTCACTTTAAGATTGTACTCTCAACAGAATACTTACAAAACCCTGAAGTTTTAATATTTAAAGGTTTGTAGGAGGAGCCCTCTTTTGCACGGGACCCGTAGCAAATGCTACTCTTGCTACGTGGTTAATCCGGCACTGGGCAGGGGTTATGTTGGAGTCCCGAAGGCTACCCACTAAAACCCCCCGGGTGTTTTCCGCGCATGTGAGCGCCAGGTAACGGGAACATAATCGCTATCTACTCCTGGGGGGATGCTAGGGTTTATAAAATAACTGGGTTCGATTCGTTTGCTTGTAGTATTTGAGCCTTCCTTAGACCACTCGGCTACGAATCTTGAACGTTGCATAAATTTCGAATTCCCTGAATAGTTTTTCACCAATATCTGTGCATAGATAGTCACTTTATTTCACAGACTACTAAGACTGCTTTATTTACAACCTGACAGTTGTCTGTTTTCACGCAGAGCTGTTCCCAGATTAGATGATTAATCTTTTCCTCTTTTTTAGTTACCTGCAAATCTCGGGCAACCAGGTAGGTACTTTAAGTTAGCAGAAACACGGACATGTTACCATACCCCGATCCCCTAACACTAGTGTCCGGCAATGTCCTGAGCCGAGGTTCATCCACACATGGGGAGCCCTCATGGCATTTGCCACAGCACTGAACAGTTCGACCGTCCACGGACGGCTCACCAAAAAGTCCGGTGAACAAATAAAGGCCCTTCCGGCTAATTGGGTTAGGTCATCCGCAAAAAAAAGTCATTTTTCACTCACCTCTACAAAATGTGATTTTTTTGGCCAGGTAACCCACGAGTACTTGGACTACGAGCCTTCAGGGTGGCTGGATACGACCCTCACCAAGTTCGGCAGCACCACCGACAGTTTCCTACAAAAGAACCGCTCCGCTATGAAGACTATTAGCATATTTGTGCTTAACGGCATCGTTTTCGGCTTCTTCTTTGGATGCTTGTATTATTGGCTCAATTATAGTAAGTTTCATGCACATAAAATAATAATATTACTAGAGACAGGCAGGTAATTAAAAACTTGCATCCGTCTGCGACTTCGCCGGCGTTTTCCCTGTTTTATCCCCATAAGAGGTGAGTTTTGAAAAATACTTAGCACACCCCTAGACCACATAAGGAACCTAGTTACCAAATTTGGCGTCTCTAGACCCAGCGGTTTAGGCTGTGCGTTGATATGTCAGTCAGTCAGTATTTATAAATTCAGAAGATTAAGAAAGAAGAAGATAAAAACAGGTCAAGGATGGCAATGTTATTAAATCTGATAATAGCCGACACAACTAACTTAAATTAAAGAGAAGAGACTCAGGATTTGAATCAGGCCAATTTCCGGGACACCTAAACTGTCTTGGATCCCGCATGAATCAAATAGGTTTCAAATAAAACTACTTTTTAACGGATTTTATCGCGGTTTATTTCAGATTTTAGATCCCGACGTTTCAAAGTCTTTTCAGACTTCATGTTCACGGGTGGACTGAGGTATTTCACGTCCAAAAATATTAATCACAATTATTACTGACTAGCTACCTCCAAACATTAATATTTAAGTTGCGTTCCGATTTAAGCAAACTAAGCTCACAGTGTCTTGAATTCTGAGTTGATTTTGCTTGGGTTTTGGTACAATTTAATTAAGCACTGGGTCCCAAGCTGAAACTTCGGGATCTAAAATCAAAAATGAACCGCGATAAAATCCGTTAAAAAGTAATTTTATTTCAACGTGTGATATTCGCGTAAATCTAAGACAACCTATTTAAATAGGTTTTCTGACTAAAATCGATTTATGATTTTTAGGTTCAGAGCCGTTGGAGTTATGTTACGGTTTCGGCAGCCTCATAGCTTTGTTGAGCATCATCTACTTTTTCCTGATATACTTCATGGTGGTGAAGAGGTTCTTCGGCAAATGGTTTGAAGAAGTAGTGTGGAACAGAGTGGAGAGTGTCTGTGGGAAATTATGGAGCATGATGTGAGTTTGGGTTACTTTTGGTTTTGGGGGTTGAGTCACCTTCGTCCGTGGGTGTACACCTTTAATTGAATCCCCACACGTGGTCCCTGGGTGGTGCAAATCAGGTGACAATGAATGACGAGTGAATCGGCATACTAGGCTGGCGCGTTCCATCGTGGACGACATCATTGCTTAACATTGGGCAAGTTGTAGTCAAGCGCCAGCCTATCTCAGAATAAAAAAAAATGTAGTTAGTAAGTACATAGTCATCTGCTTCGTTGGAGTTGGTTTGTCTCTAGCTTCCAAAGACGCGGATTCAAATCCCGTGCCGTCAGTCCTATAGAGTGGCGAGACTTTTTCTCAGCCATCTTCTATTCAAACTGGCCGTTGGTATGTCGGTAAAATGCGTGCTTTTCACGTCGCAGGTCGTGGGCTCGGATTCCACCCGAGACAGATACCTTTATGATGAACATGTCTATTTGTCTTGAGTCTAGGTGCAACAATCTATTATAAGTATGTTTTAAAAAAGAAAAGTAGGTAGTATATTACCAGTCATCTGGTTTCCATAGTACAAGCTCTGCTTAGTTTGAGATCAGATGACCGTGTGTGATAATGTCCCAAAATATTATATATTATATCTATAGTATTTCATGTGTGCCTCAAGTAATGCTGTCGGTCTGGTGTCGGTATACCGGTTGAGTCCACCTACTCATTACACTCCACTCTGAGAGTGAATGGAATAGGTTTATGCTTGTACGTAAGTATAATGTGTGAAGGAAGTACCTATAGCCACCTGCGTTCGCGCCCCGTCTTATAAAGCGACTACGCCTTCATGGTGCCTCGACGGCCCCACGACCTTGCCTCGACTGACTTGTGATCAATATTGCGCCTAAGGCGAAGCAAGGTAGATAACCCAAAGAGGTAAACTGGAATAAATTATACACCCTACTAATACAATTGAGTAGGTAATTACTCATAGAAATCAAACCTATTATAGAGAAAGCTTCTGTAATAAGATCCGTTTACATTAGGACAGTCTTCGGCCGCTCGCCTTGCGACAATTTGATAAGTCAATTTCTCCAGGTGAAGGAAATAGTTTTAAATCGCATACGATAACAGTAGGTACTTACTTAAATAAAACAATTACGTTTTTGAGAGATTTAATCTATTTACCTACCTAACTCAACATAGGTAACTCTTTTCAACCACGATTCGGTTTCACTTATTGGGAATCTAAATTTTATGCATCACGCGACTTTGAAACAGCCATATTTATACAGTAACTACCCAGAAACGATGGGACTGTGGGGTGTTGACGCTAAAGATCTAGTGCGGGAGCTGTCCAGATGCTTAATTACCACCTCAGACGACCCAAGGGCTGGCAAATACTTCTGCCAACGGTTAAATTTGGCTATCCAGAGGAGCAACATCGCCATTTTTTTCTACATGTTCGTGTGACCATCTGACGTATATCCATAACTGTACGACCAGCTGACTTCTTTTTATCTTCAAATTTTTAGTTGGGAAGAAATAACTGAAAACATTTATTATTTTTACCTGTCAGAGAGGCTGCCGCTGCCCCACCCACTCACGGAGCGGCAGCTGACGTTCACTATGCTGCATAATTGTAGTCTTATGCATTTTACAATTTATCGCTTGAGAGGAAATGACTGACAAAATATACTTCTGGCACACGGGGTATAAGCAGAAGATAGGTGTACAGGTCCTGGGTTCGATTTCGAAATAGGAATTAACGACCAACTGCCGAGGTTCACTCGAGTGTGTTAAAGTTTCCTAACGATTTCCATTACCAAGGCAATGGGCCCGAGCCACCCGCTCTGTACTTCCTGGGAATACCCGCCGAACTTGTATATATTTTCACCTTTAGATTCTGACGTAATGAATATTAAACAGGGGGATAGAGTCGAACTTTTCTTATTTTTTTATGTTAGGGAGGAAGAAGTCAAAAATTGGTAAAAATAGTCTCCTAAAAATTAACGGTCCTTTAAGTAAATTTTCTTGTAGATTGTAAGTAAATGTTTATTCAGTGTCCTTAGCAAAGAATCTTATCTTCCAGGTGGTTCCGCCTAGTAATCTGCCTAGCTATCGTGGGTGCTATTGCGTTGTATCTGTTCATAGACGCTCGCAACGACCCCGAACGACTGATCTCTGTGCTAGGACTCGCTATAATATTAATATTAGGTAAGTGATGTAGTTTTTTTCGTCTAGAAAACTGCCTACTGCTGGAGAAGATATCTAACTGGCAAAAATCATCATAAACGTATTTTAAGCTTATTCCAACTAAAATAGGTTGATAATTCGTTTGTCTTTGTCTGTCATCTTGACATTTATACTAGTAAGAAAGAGACAAAGTCTATTTTAACTACAGAGTCTTATAACTTTTTTATTAATAAGGCCGTTAGACTGTTGAGTAAACACAAGACACAATTGGTCGCATCATTTCATTTTGATTGGTGTAGAATTCATTTTGATTGGTTGAGAGAGCGACGTCATTTGTTGTTACGCCAATCCTGTCGCGCTAAACAAAGCAACACGATTGGACGTTTTTAATATTAGTTGTACAGCCTAACCCAGCTAGATATCTTTTCCTCTTTTTGTATTTGTGAATCTCTATCTAACGATGATATATGTAGGTATGTGTGTCTTCTGGGGACAAGGTAGCCTGTTCATAGCCGCAGGATGTTTATGTGGAATTGACCGTAGGTAACTGCATTTTCACTGAAACGATGAGCCTGCAAATAGGCTATGGAGCGATGACTGTCCTGGATGCAGATTTACGAGTTCCCAGGAGTGTTATTTAGACACCTGAGGAAGGCGACCGTGGTGTTTTTAGTGGGTAACCGGAGCCTGCCTCTCATTAGGCAGACAGGGACTCCTACATAGCCCGCTGCCACCCCAATAACGGGGACCCATAAAAGGTTTTCTACCACGTAAAAAAAGTATGTGTGTGTCAGCTGCTGTAGCTAAAACGTAGGAAATCGGCAAAAAGTAGTTGTTGGAGAAACGTGTTCAAGATTGGTGAAGGAAAACATCCTAAAGACACGGATATGTCTAAGACCTAACCGAAACATGCGAGGATATATTAACATCCACTATTCGTATTTAGCCAATGTTGGTGGATCAAGGCCTAATGGTTAAGGGAAGACCCGTGCCCAGCGGTGTAAAATTAAAGGATTAACCGTGCTCTATCATACTTGTTAGGTTTCGTGTTCTCCGCTCACCCTGGACGAGTGAACTGGAGGCCTGTGTCCCTGGGACTGCTGCTGCAGTTCGTGTTTGGACTTATCTTCATCAGGTGGCCAGTGGGTCGGATAGCGCTACAGTGCTTCTCTGATAAGGTATACTTTCACATAGTTGAAGGCATCCAGTGGTGGATCCAGTAGGATGACAATGGAGGTGCCACCACTTCTCAAAAGCACTCAAGTTCTGCTGTAACACATGTGTGGGTTATGTAACCCAGCAAAGTTTCGGGACACCTAAACTGTTATGGATGAACTTAATAATATTCTTTTTATCATTCTCTCACAATAGACTTGGATCTGGTACCTACTGCTTACGGTTTGATCTGAATCTAAATGACCTGCTTTTAAGAGATTTGAGATTTCATCAGATTCATCTGATATTACTGTAGTTCTTAAGGCACTTTTCGTTATTAGAGTTCTGCAACTAACACAAAATAAAGTGGGTACCTATGGGTATATCTAGCCCTCGAAGTTGTAGGTTTCGATTCCTGCGCTAGACGAAAAAGAGTGTTTGTGAATTCTATAATTTCCCAGCACTAGTCGGGAAGATAGTGGTGTGTCATTCCTATGTCTCGGAAATGAAGTAAAACCCTCGGCCCTGTGTCTGATCTGTCACCGATCGATCGACCAGAGTATTCTGCCGAAATCATTCTCTTACCGGACTTTGAGGGTGAAGGTAAATAAGTTATCTCCTGTGTGCCAGGCAGTTAGTTCAGCCAGAAAATGGCTAGGAGGAATTAGATCAAGGATTAAGGATAAAGGTGTCTGTTTTCAGGTGGCAACATTCCTGTCTTACGGAGTAGAGGGCGCTGCGTTCGCCTTTGGAGATCTGTTAGTACGAACAGAAGGAGTATTCGCGTTTAGTGTGAGTTGTTTCATCTTCTTCGCTTTTCTAGAAATAACCAGTTTCTAACAAATCGCAATGTTTGATCGTTTTTAAGCAAATTAAAGATGCAAAAATCAGTTCATATTTTCCCCACACAGGGTCGTAGGACTGTAAAACTGTTTTTACTGGAGACTGCGTTGTGGATGAAAGCAAGGCAAATGTCGAAGGACCAACTGTGAAGGGCCATGTGGTTATATCCAATACATCATTTTAACCCCTTTTTAGTGTCCAACCGCTGGACATGGGTCCACTCGTAAGATAGTTGAGAGAGTTAGGGCCTTAATCCTCACACGCTAGCCAAGTGCGGGTTGGTGGATATCACATGTCCTCGAATGTTTAATCCAAGGGAACTTCCTTTACTACGTGACTTGGCGGGAGGGAGGTCTTCTAAATACTGCACTCAGTGATAAGAATGGGGGGGATAGTTTTTCTATTGTTTCAGTTTTTGTCTGCGGATTGATTAAAAATTATGCTTGTTAGAAGAGGGGAAGTTTATTGTAAAAACGTATACACTGCGCCGTTTTTTTAAATTTCGTAATATTTTTATGCCCATACAATAAATTTTCATAAATATGTTGAGAAGCGACAGTCAAAATATTTATGTCTCTGAATTTCTCTCTTAGAGAAACACGGCTTCCTAGTTTGTAGATAGCTGTTATAGCTCTTTTTTGTAAAATAAAGATGGTTTCCGAATAAGAAATAAAAAGAATTCCGTAAGACATGATACTATGAAAATAACTAAAATAAACAATTCTAGCAGTATCCTCAACAGTGAGCCGTCTAATTGTTTTGACTGTATACGCAGCAGAACTTAATTTTCCGGACAGTTTATCTATAGATATGAGGAAGCCACTGTAATTTAGAATCTGGTCACATTGCAACCCTAGTGATAAAATCCTTGAAAATGTATAATATCCTAGTATCTTCTGTCTTCCAGACCCTCCCAGTGATATTCTTCTTTAGTATGCTGGTGGAAGTGCTGTTCTTCTGGGGCGCACTGCAGTGGTTCTGCCTCAAGCTGGGACAAGTGCTGCAAGCGGCGACTGGTACCACTGTGTGCGAGAGTGTTATTGCTGTTGGCAATGTGTTCTTAGGCATGGTAAGATTTGAAGAAAATACAGGGTGAAAATACAAAATTCTATTAAATTAGCTTTATACAGGCGTAATTCACACTATTTTTATTAGCTTTCCTGTAAAATAATTGAATTATGAAGCTATTTTCAATTTAACATAACATAAACTAATTTCATACAAAAAAATATCGAAATGTACTACGTTTAGAACTGTCAAACGGTACTTCTTAGATTTGATGGACTGTAATTTTTACGTTATTTGAACATTAGGAAATAATATTGTGATGTTTAAATTTAAATAAATGAATTTAATAAAATAATAACCCCTAGAAAATTAAAATATTATTTATCATTTTATTTTATTAGATAACCCTAACTTTTGAAGAGACAGCCATTTGTTATTCATTTGTCACATCTTATAGCAGATCAAAGAGTTTAGAAAAACAGCTGATGAGGGGTTTTTTGCTTAGACGAATAAATGAAAAATACTCGCACATTATCGCATTAAAGTTACCTAGTGATTGTTTTTTTTTACGTCATAATCACTGTAAATTACTCCGTAAACGTGACGTCACGCAGCACTTTGGCTTTTAGTTTTTGATTACGTGAATTAAAAATACGTATCCAATATTTTCGAAGAATCTTTATGAAAGAGAGCTTATTGTGAAGTCTACACCATGTATAAAGCTAAAGACTTGTTCTATATTTACAGACTGAATCCATTCTTCTAGTGAAGCCGTATTTAAGTCTGCTGACCCATTCAGAGATGTTCGTCGTGATGGCTTCCGGATTTGCTACAGTTTCAGGTTTTTACATAATATTTTAACCAATTTCGATAAAATTTTAATAGGTCCACCAGCCATTTAAGCCATTTGAAACCTAAAAAGAATTTTTCACACGATCCAGGCTTCTTCGGTGGACGTACTAAAGCAAAGATTCCGACTAATTAAGAGCTGCCTCGGTTCGATTCCCGGGTCGAACAAATAGACTTTTCTAATACACCTACACAGAGAATCTCAGTTGCAGATTGGAGTTTGAAATTGTGTCCTAAGAACTCCAAGGCCTCATATTAAGTGTAGGATCTATTCATAATCGGCGAAAAGTGGGTACATAACCTCTGTCTACACATTCAGATGATATTGACGGGCTGGTGGCGTGGTCGGTAAGATACTTGCTTTTCACGCCGCAGGTCGTGGGTTCGATTCCCACCCGAGACAAACATTTGTTTAAATATGTCTGTTTGTCTTGTGTCTGGGTGTAATTATCTATATTTAAGTATATATTTACGAAGGAAAAGTATTTTATGTAGTATATTACCAGTTATCTGGTTTCCATAGCACAAGCTCTGCTTAGTTTGGGATCAGATGACCGTGTGTGTTAATGTCCCACTATATTATTATTATATTATTATTATATCTAATAGGCTTAATGCTATCTTAAGAACGTCCTCCAAAGTCCTATTAATGATATTCAAACATTTATTTCGTCGAAAAATTGTCAAAAATGTCTCACGTAATTAATGGATGCCCTACTATATTACTACATAGTTGAAACATTTATGTATGTTTAGTCATAAAATTATTTCAGTGAATAAAGAGAGTTTTCGATCAACCACCTGTGCAAAACCTATTGAAATAAAACTACTTTTTAACGGATTTTATCGCGGTTTATTTTAGATATTAGATCCCGACGTTTCAAAGTCTTTTCAGACTTCATGTTCACGGGTGGACTGAGGTATTTGACGTCCAAAAATATTAATCACAATTATTACTGACCTACCTTCAAACATTTATATTTAGGTAAGTTGCGTTCCGATTTAAGCAAACTGAGCTCACAGTGAAAATACCAAAAACAACGGGAAAAAAAACCGTCGGGATCTAAAATCTAAAATAAACCGCGATAAAATCCGTTAAAAAGTAGTTAGTTTTATTTCAATGTGTGATATTCGCGTAAATCTAAGACAATACTATGTGCAAAACCTTTTGAAAACGACAATTCCAGGTACAATCCTGGCTTCGTACATCGGTTTCGGGGCAGACCCGTCGCACTTAGTGACAGCCAGCGTGATGTCCGCACCAGCCGCTATCTGTTACGCCAAGTTGTTGATGCCGGAGACGAAACGATCCTTAACATCAGTTGATAATATTCAACCAGTTGTAAGGTCAGTTCGATAGATTATAGACGCAGATTCGAACGGATTAGAATCCAAATTCACGTTATTTGTGTCCGCCATGTCGTATTTTTTATCAATCAGTGCGCACACCGGCGCAGGCGACGGTACAAGAGCAAGTGTCCACTGACAGATATTCGTACAGTAACAACGTCACACGTCAAACGTCAAATGTCAAATGACAGTGACACATCATGTTACCATTCTTTTACCACTCGATTCACCAGTGCTGCCATCTCATCCTTATCGAGTCGCTCATAGATAATTTATCATTCTCCGACATATATTGGCGAGTTCATAGGGAGGCCATCACCAAATACACCCCATTACCTTTCAGCGGCGAAAGGGGGGAATCTGAAAAAGGAAAGCCAGAGAAAAACAGTTCTTACTTAAGAAAATAATATCTCTTCAATGCCATCACCGACGTTTATATGGCGACCACCACCTTCGTATTATAGGTCCTTATTTTTGATGCTGTTTAATAGTTTGAAATACATAATTTTAATGAAAAAACGATATTAATCAATTCCTAACGCCCTAGCCACGGGAGACGGCGTCGGGCGGCGCGGTTTGCGACTTCATTGTTCATTGCGTATTTGCTTAAGCAGTGTCTAAAGACATGTGAACGCGAGTGGGCAATGAACTGCATAATCGTCAGCCGCACCGCCCGACGTCGTGTTTCGTGGCCAGGGTGTGAAGTGAAGCCGATAGGAAATGGCTTGTATGGACTCTTCGCCACTGTTACCTTTGCATCTCGATGGGACAAAACAACAACATAGAAAGCCAATTAATATCTCTGCCAATAATTATAGCACCTCCCTAATCACAAATATTCACAAAATGTTTGGATGGAAATAGATTTCTTATTTGCCACAGATAAAAGTAATGTAAGACTATTCGTCACTAATATCCATATCGCTTGAATCATCATCACTGTCTGTGCAGCTTGAGGAGTCAGAATCTTGGCGATAGGCGATACACGAGTTAAACGGTCGGCCTATAGTGTGCTGGTACTAATAAATTGAATAATTCTTTCAGTCAGGACCAATCAGCGCTGTCAGCAGCCACTAGAGGCGCTACCAACGGCATCTCTCTGATCCTGAACATTATCGCGAATATTATCGCGTTCGTATCGTTTATCGCGTTCCTCAACGGAGTGTTGGGGTACTGCGGTGCGTTGCTAGGCAACCCGAGCATTAACCTCGAGTGGATACTTGGGAAAGTGTTTATACCCCTATGTTGGGTTATGGGTGAGTCGGATTTTATAATTTTAGTGTACAGGGTGACTGGTAAGTAGTGTCAAATTAACTTTGGTAGTGTTCATTATAACAAAAAATTGTGCCAATTTATATTGAGCCTAGCAGTAATTACGTCACGACAAGGTGCCCCACAGCGGAGTGGTTGTGTCTACTGTGTGTCCATTGGTAAATGTGTTCGCTTAGTAACCGCGAGATCCCAGGTTCGATTTCCGGGTCGAGCAGAAAGACTTTTCTAATATACTTAGAAAATTGGCTACTTATGGGACCAAAACATAGCTGGTGAAAAGTGAATGATATTCAACTCTGCCTACACCTTCGGGTAATGCAGGCAAACGATGTTGATATTGGTATAGGGTGACTGGTATTAGTTAGTCTAAATATATAACAGAAGAAACTGACTGACTGACTGACATATCAACGCAGAGCCCAAACCGCTGGGTCTGGAGACTCTAAATTTGGCACATAGGTTCCTCATGGGGTCTAGAGGTGCACTAAGAAAGGATTTTTCAAAACTCACCCTTTAAGGGTGTGAAACGGGGTTCCAAAGTTTGTATGGAGAAACAAGATTAGTGAGATCAATTTCGCTGGCGAAACCGCGGGCGGAAGCTAGTGTAAAATAATTACAAACAACTTTCCCGAACACTTTCTTTTTTTTTTGGAGCATCCTTTTTTTAAATAAATTGGTTAATTTACGATATGTTTTTTGGTACAGCGGGTTTGAACCTGCGGCCTAGGGGTTGAAGGCGAGTACGCTTACCTAAGCTATTTTGATAGGTAATGCGACAATATACTGTGCAGGTGTACCGTGGGAGGAGTGTGAACTTGTGGGCTCTCTAATAGGCTTGAAGACGGTCGTCAACGAGTTCGTGGCGTACCAGCGGATGGGGGAGATGAAGAGGGGTGGTCTGCTCTCGGTGATTATTCTGACACATAAATATATATTTGACGGGCCGGTGGCGTGGTTGGTAAGGTACTTGCTTTTCACGTCGCAGATCGTGGGTTCGATTCCCACCCGAGACAAACATTTGTCTAAATATATGTGTTTGTCTTGTGTCTGGGTGTAATTATCTATATTTAAGAATATATTTACAAAAGAACAGTATTATATGTAGTATATTACCAGTTATCTGGTTTCCATAGTACAAGCTCTGCTCAGTTTGGGATCAGATGACCGTGTGTGTTAATGTCCCACTGTATTATTATTATTATTTCTTGAACATAACGTCACTTGTATTCAGCCTAAATCACGATGTGCTACCACAGCACATATGTAAGTTTCCCCCTAATATGTAGATTGCTTTTCATTTAGTAATAGATTGCTTTTCACGCCGCAGCTCGTGGGTTCGATTCCCACCCAAATCAGACATTTATTTGTGTCATGAACATTTCTGTTTGTCTTGAGTCTCGGTGTAATCCCTACTAGTCCCTACTAATATTATAAATGCGAAAGTAACTCTGTCTGTCTGTTACACTTTCCCTCTTAAACTACTGAACCGATTTGGATGAAATTGGGTATGGAGACAGTTTGAGACCCGAGAAAGGACATAGGATAGTTTTTATCCGACTGCGCAAAAAGAAGGTAACGTTTTGGCGCGATAACCGACATACACGCGGGCGAAGCCGAGTGTATGTCAGTTACCGCGCCGAATCTTCGCGCCGAATATTTAGGTAAATGTTTACAAAAGAAAAGTATATGGTTAGTTAATCAGTTATAAATCTGGTTTCCATAGTACAAACAAGCTCTGCTTAGTTTGGGATCAGATGACCGTGTGTGCTAATGTCCCACTATATTATTATTACTAAAACAGTACGGAAACTGGGGAGAAATCGTTCCAAACGTCACACTCACACAAACAGGCCGATCAACACGAGGTGTTCCGCGTAGTGCGCAGTATTATTATAGTCGACTAGCCCCCGTGGTACTTATTGGGATAAAAAGTTGCCTATGTGTTAATCCAGACCATAATCTATCTCTGTGCCAACCATCTAATTTCATTAAGTAGTTATTGCGTGAAAAACTAACAAATATCCATACATTCTTACAAACTTTCGCTTTTTTAATATTAGTAGGCTGCGAGCGTCTGTTTTTTTTTTACTAATGACCTAACCCAATTAGACGGAAGGGCCTTTACTGGCTTACCGAACTTTTTCGGTGAGCCGTCCGAGGATGGTCGAACCGCGAACCGTTGAGGGCTGATCGCGCTTACTAATTTGACTCTCTCCCTTTAGCCTCGTGGTGAGCTGATCGCCACCTACTCTCTCTGTGGGTTCACGAACCCCTCATCAGCCGGCATCATGATCGGCGCGATAGCCGCTATTGCACCGAACCAGAGAGAAGTGCTGTCTCAGGTAAACTACCAAATTATTAATACTAAAGTTAGTGATAGAGAAAAACAAGTTACCAGCGCTGGTACCAGCGCTGTAAGTCGATGCAGGTTACCAGCGCTAGTACCAGTGCTGTAAGTCGATGCAGGTTACCAGCGCTGGTAACAGTGCTGTAAGTCGATGCAGGTTACCAGCGCTGGTAACAGTGCTGTAAGTCGATGCAGGTTACCAGCGCTGGTAACAGTGCTGTAAGTCGATGCAGGTTACCAGCGCTGGTAACAGTGCTGTAAGTCGATGCAGGTTACCAGCGCTGGTACCAGTGCTGTAAGCCGATGCAGGTTACCAGAGCTAGTACCAGTGCTGTAAGTCGATGCAGGTTACCAGCGCTGGTACAGGTGCTGTAAGCCGATGCAGGTTACCAGAGCTAGTACCAGTGCTGTAAGTCGATGCAGGTTACCAGCGCTGGTAACAGTGCTGTAAGTCGATGCAGGTTACCAGCGCTGGTACCAGTGCTGTAAGTCGATGCAGGTTACAAGAGCTAGTACCAGTGCTGTAAGTCGATGCAGGTTACCAGCGCTGGTACCAGTGCTGTAAGCCGATGCAGGTTACCAGAGCTAGTACCAGTGCTGTAAGTCGATGCAGGTTACCAGCGCTGGTAACAGTGCTGTAAGTCGATGCAGGTTACCAGCGCTGGTACCAGTGCTGTAAGTCGATGCAGGTTACAAGAGCTAGTACCAGTGCTGTAAGTCGATGCAGGTTACCAGCGCTGGTACAGGTGCTGTAAGTCGATGCATGTTACCAGCGCTGGTAACAGTGCTGTAAGTCGATGCAGGTTACCAGCGCTGGTACCAGTGCTGTAAGTCGATGCAGGTTACAAGAGCTAGTACCAGTGCTGTAAGTCGATGCAGGTTACCAGCGCTGGTACAGGTGCTGTAAGTCGATGCAGGTTACCAGCGCTGGTACCAGTGCTGTAAGTCGATGCAGGTTACCAGAGCTAGTACCAGTGCTGTAAGTCGATGCAGGTTACCAGCGCTGGTAACAGTGCTGTAAGTCGATGCAGGTTACCAGCGCTGGTACCAGTGCTGTAAGTCGATGCAGGTTACAAGAGCTAGTACCAGTGCTGTAAGTCGATGCAGGTTACCAGCGCTGGTACAGGTGCTGTAAGTCGATGCAGGTTACCAGCGCTGGTAACAGTGCTGTAAGTCGATGCAGGTTACCAGCGCTGGTACCAGTGTTGTAAGTCGATGCAGGTTACAAGAGCTAGTACCAGTGCTGTAAGTCGATGCAGGTTACCAGCGCTGGTACCAGTGGTGTAAGTCGATGCAGGTTACAAGAGCTAGTACCAGTGCTGTAAGTCGATGCAGGTTACCAGCGCTGGTACAGGTGCTGTAAGTCGATGCAGGTTACCAGCGCTGGTACCAGTGCTGTAAGTCGATGCAGGTTACAAGAGCTAGTACCAGTGCTGTAAGTCGATGCAGGTTACCAGCGCTGGTACAGGTGCTGTAAGTCGATGCAGGTTACCAGCGCTGGTACCAGTGCTGTAAGTCGATGCAGGTTACAAGAGCTAGTACCAGTGCTGTAAGTCGATGCAGGTTACCAGCGCTGGTACCAGTGCTGTAAGTCGATGCAGGTTACAAGAGCTAGTACCAGTGCTGTAAGTCGATGCAGGTTACCAGCGCTGGTACAGGTGCTGTAAGTCGATGCAGGAATGGTGATTTCTTTTGTTTTTCTATTACATCCGCCATTTTTATGTCTGATAGAAAAATGTCGAAAAAATGACGGATATCATTGAAAAACAAAAGAAATCACAATTTTTGTTCGACAAATATTGTCGAACAAAAATGGCGATTTGTTTTGTTTTTCTTTTGTTTCTATTAGACACATGTCGAACAAAAATGAAATCTCTACAAATGCCTAAACCTACCTGGCTACCTGTTTTTCCTTTCAAAAGGCAACACCTAGTTGAAGGCTTAATTTCTTACTTTTCTTACACACTTACAGATCGCTGTGAGAGCATTCTTTGCTGGTTGCGGGATTTGTTTCATGACTGCATGCATAGCGGGTAAGTTTTATTTATATCCCTCAATATTAATGCTGGGAGAGGACGCCCTGAGGGGACACTCACTGATCTCATCAGTGTCCTTCAAAACGGACAGGTGTGTAGCACTCACAACCGCAGCATTTATGACCAGATGAACATATGTGATGTTAACAAAGTATGTTTAGATCGCAGCAAGTGGCGCTCTGTGGTCTCTGCCTACCCCCACGAAAAAGGCACGAAAAAGAGTAGATCAACAGTCCTATTGAAGTCCACAGTTGGACATAGGCCTTTCCCAATAACCCCCATTTAACCGTCTTCAGCTTGTCGTATCCACCTTCTGCCAGCTCATAGATCGTCACTCCACATAGGCGTCCTACACTACCTTTGCTAAGACGCGGTCTACATTCAAGAATTGCTCGGCATGAATCAAGGAAAACATTGTGAAGATAGCGGGATGTCTTAGAACTCAATATTAAAGGAATGTGATATCTAACCAACCAAGACACAGATTCTCGCGTTTTAGACATTTAACTCGAACTCAAAATTCATCGAAAAAAGTGGCGAATGTCGATTGAAAAATCGATATAAAATATGTTGAATGTTATAGACTACTCGTTGCATGTCGTGCGTTGAGTGGTAGACTTATCTCTAACGTGACATTCTGAGAATACGCAAATTAGTTTTCCATAGACAAACGCCATTTTTTCGAGTGTCGTTCGAGATAAATGTCCTAAACCCGAGGATCGGGGTCCAGCTCTCTTCTAGAGAGTGTGTATATGTTGACACTCAATTCTTGAGATAGTTGAGATTAGACTTGACTAACCTATAATTTTTGTTCACAGGTATTTTAATGCCCGAAGATGCTTTTGGATAAGATTAAGGTTTAATAATAATGTTTGTTAAGATCGTAATTAATATAATTATTTATTTATTAACAATTTTGACTTTTATTATAAGCAGAACCAGCACTCGAGGGACATTACGTTATCAATCCTGAATCGCACAAGCAAAGTTTTACAGCCTATTAGCATGTTCTTAAACAAGTTTCCGAAAATACCAGTTAGGGACCAAGGTCGACGGTCATCACGCCTCACCTGACAAGATTTTTTTTTCGACAGGCCAGTGATTTTCACACCGATCGGTTCGTCCTCGGACGGCTCACCGAAAAAGTTCGGTGAACCAATAAAGACCCTTTCGGACGATTGGGTTAGGTCATCAGCAAAAAAAATTCACACCGCAGGTCGTGGTGTTGATTCCCACTCAGGATAGATCGTTGTGTGATGAGCATCATGGTTTGTTGTGTCTGGGGGTAATTAATCTATTAAGTATATAATGCATCTACCTTATTCATAAAAAAGTTATAAGACACTTTAGTCAAAATGAACTTTGTCTCTTTCTTACTAGTATAAATATCAAGATGACAGACAAAGACAAACGAATTATAAACCTACTTTAGCTATAATGAGCTTAAAATACGTTTAAGAATACGGAGGTATGTATTTACAAAAAAAATGATTTAAGTTCCTAGTACCCATAACGCAAGCAAATTTAATTGCTTAATTTAGGACTTGATGGCAGTGTGTGTATGTTTGAAAATATTTTTATTATAATATATTTACAAAAGTAAAATGTTTTAAGTAGAATCTAGTAAGTATATTATCAGTTATTTGGTTTTCATAGTACAAGCTCTGCTAAGTATGGGATGACCGTGTGTGTAAATGTCCCAGAATATTATATTATAGTCTTCCCTTTTCACTGGAGGGACAGGAGGATCGGGTGGTAGTCCACCCGATCCTCCTGTCACCACAAATGGCAACCCTTTTCTTACAACTGTCTCATTGGTCAAGTGGTAAAAGGGTTCGAAGGTCCCGGGTTCTAATCCCAGGCACGGGATATATACAAATCTAAGTTGAAGTTGGAAATTGTTACCGGTGAACAGTAATAGGGTCGCCCCCTATAACGTATCTGACCTGAACATGACCAAATGTAGGTGATATTGACCTCTGTCTACACCAGCGTGTTCTACAGGTATTAGCGTTATTACAAGATAGATTTAAAAAAAGAGCCATCGTGTCGCTTAGGTTCTCATAACTTTGTCGTAAATCGAAAACGTCGTCTCTCAAAATAAAATAGATGGATGCGATCAGTCGTCTCGCTTCTGCAGTCATATATACTGTACACAGTCTACTTCTGATCGGTGCTTGGCTTTAGAATCATATATTACGTATTTTAAGAATCTTGAACTACACATATTCACGATAATCCATTTAATAAAAATGAATCGCAAAATGTGTTGGTAAGCGCATAACTCGAGAACGGTTGAACCGATTTCGCTAATTCTTTTTTTAGAATACTCCCTGAAGTACGAGGATGGTTCTTACGCAGAGATATATTAAAAAAGTCCTCAAAAACGATTTTTATGAAGTCTTATACCTCGATATGTATATTCGGTAGGTCTGAGATTCGGTCGTAATCTATTTTCGGACCCGGTACATAACACTGCTTTACCGGGCAGGACGTCTGCGGGGTCCGCTAGTTATTATTATAAAGTAATCAATAATGACCTCACTAAGATAAAAAATAATATGTAGTAAGACAGAATATTTGCTACGTCCTATTATTAACACAAATCATTTTTCAAAACTTGTTGTATTACGTAAGCTCTTCAATCTATACAATCTCTTATTAATGACGTCATTTAAAAGTATTGTTTGGTGGAATATAATAACCTGCCACTCTCTTAGTTTTAGCATGCGCTGTCTCATTGCATTGCTGGGCAAAAACCTCGCCACCAACTTTCTCATGGCACGCCATTTCCAAGTTAGGACAAACGATCTCATATCGTCGCTCCATCGTTATCATGGTCTTCTCCAGAGTCGACGATCGTCTCCTGGAATCTACTGAATCGAGATCCAAGCCCATCATGCATACGACAAAAGTGACTAGGTAAATAGCCCATCTTGCCACGCATAACGGAAAACCTCCACCTGTCTTCTCGAAGTCTATGAAGATATTTTACATAAGAGACACTCAGAAAAGGTTAAAATGACATCCTGGCCAAAATCTGTTTATACTGCGCAGACGACAACAAATTTCTGTCAAATTCTAATTTCAAACCTGACAGGTATACATAGAAAATGTGCACCTAAAGAAAAAACCCTAGAAATCATAAAAATCCTATATCAAACTGTAAATACGTACAGTTATGATACCGTATCGAAATTGCGAAATATTCGCTAGTGTATTATTTTTTTTCGCTATCAAAATTTTTTGTAGCATCACCCTTTGGTACCGCAACATGTATAAGAAATCCACATTAGCCTGCATACCTGAACGAAACGAGACTGAAGATGAACTGATGACTAATAAATGGGTGCCCAAAAAGAAGCACGAAGTTCTGAAAGCCAAATACAAATGTCTAAAGAAACTGTTTCAAATTTACGATGCAAGTGTGATTGGTATACTCCCTGAAGCTAATACCGGGGGGTTTATTGAAGAAGAAGTTAAGAATACAAAGAAACGGAAGAAACGTTCACATAGGACTACAACTGACGCTTGCGCAGGAACTAGTGAAAATCTTAGTGGTGATTTGTCTAGTAATTCTAAAGTTTCAGAGAAGAATTCTGTAGCAACAGTAGTGTTGAAGGATTTAAAAATTAACCACTGTTCGTGTTCTTCTCGTGAGGAATCTGTTGTTAACAAATATGAAGGGTCTTGTGCCTCCAATGACAGGTGTGATCAGGAGTGTGGATGTACACAAACCATCGAGCCACACCCTATACCGTATTTGATAGTCAGTGAAAAGAAGAAGCCAACAAGATTCCAGATATTTATACAGAGGATATTTGGTGAGATAATCTTGAGTATTCTACGTCTATGGGATTGTGGTGAGCAGTGGCGCAGCATCGATACTAGCGGTACTAAAAAAAGCGAGATCATCGGATGGTTGTGTCATTGTGTCGTTTTCTAGATGAATCTCGGGGTTTTTAAAATTGCTTAATTTTTTTATTGTCAGGACGTGATTAAGAGAATAAAAAGAAATGTACATTGAAGCTTTTTAAAATCCGTTACCTACACCCTTGCCAAGGTACTGCGGGCAGCGGATACATTTAATATTACGAAAGATTCTCTTTAGGTTTGACTATCTAGGGCATAAATTTGTATAATTTTGGCAGCTTACCTACAGCTTTTTAGGAGAAAATTATTTGGTCCTATACCCACCATTATCTGCGATGGTTGTTTAAGTAAAATGGTTCCTCTTTATGGTATTATTCCACTATACGATATTTAATACCATGTCTATCTAGGTATATGTCAAGACCGGTCCTATAAAAATTACACCCTACCGAACGGCCACGTCTACGCAGCCAGCGACAACATGATCCACTCTAATTTCCACGAGAGAAGACGGCGGCGAGGGTTGAGGTTCCGAAGACTTAGGAGGCCAAAGAACATTCAATCAGAAATGAATCTTTCGAAGAATCCAAATATTCTGAATTACGTGCAATCGGTTCAGAGGAGTTGTTTGATGGACACCACGCCAAGACAGTGCCCTATAATGGGATGCAGAATGATATCTTACGGTAAGTCTAACGTCTTTGGCGTAGCAGTAACGGGTTTGCTTCTAGCAAATGTAGTCGCAGATTCAATTCCCGCACTGGGCCAAAAACGCAAGATGACTGCTTTTCTAATTTCTCAGCACTAGTCCGTAACACTGAGAGCAAACGTTAAGTTGATAGTCCTGAGTCTGTAGCTAAGTGTCCAATAGTTTTTAATGCTACGAATTGAAGTTACGAAAGTAAGTGACTAAGAATGAGAGGCGAAGACTGGTGGCGAACATTATTAGACGAGTCCGTATTATGATCAATATCTGGATGACCGAGCTTTGCTCGGTATTTTTTTTAAATGACATTTTCTAAAAATGATTCCTAGCTAGATCGATTTATCGCCCCCGAAACCCCCTATATACAAAATTTTATGAAAATCGTTGGAGCTGATTCCGAGATTCCAATTATATACAAGAATTGCTCGTTTAAAGGTATTAGATTCAATAAATGTAGGTATTCAATTCAACATTTTTAAGTCAATCGATTTCTCTCTCTTCCTTCTTATAATATACCTAAAACTTAGTAAGGTTTGGCGAAATATAGGATTCTGCTACATTTATCTGTATTTTCATTGTCACCTATGTATAGTATTTCAATTCGTATTTTTCTTATATTGGGTAATTAAAAATATACACTTAATGAGGGGATATTATAATAACAGGCCGTTCTTCCAAAACGCCATGGCCACAACGATGGCATCATGGCTTTCTTAAGGGTAAACCAAAGGGAATTGGACATTCCCACACTGAAGAATAAAAATGATGATACCTTATTGCTCCATTTTTTTTCAGGCATTATAAACTACAACGACCATCTTAACCTCTGCCATTTCCGTGAGCGTAAACACATTTGTCATTATTGCCATGAGGGTTTTGAGAACGAACATGACAAGCTTGTACACGAAAACGAGCATATTGGAATCTCCAAACTGAATCAGTATCCTACCACCTCACACACCTCAACCACGAACACAAGACAGAGTTCAAAGAAAGTCTCTAACACACAAATAGATCAAGAACTAACAAATTTCACAATTCCCGAGGAGAAGCTAAAGAAGATAGTATCATTTTTCGACAAAATCAATGATGCTGATCATATTTTGACATCGATAAAGAAGAATAGGTCTTCGGAAACCTATTTTCAGCGATCCAAAACAGGGATTTTGGAAAATGGTTCGATTAATAGCGATAAGAGATCTAGCGCTAGTTGTGCAAATTTGCAGAGGAGAGTTTGTAGGAAGACAATGTCGGTGGAATCTGATCAATCGAATCAGAGCAGAGCTACTTCTTGCAAGCATTGTGGAGGGAAATATTATAACACGTAAGTGTTTGTTGATTGTCCAGTAAGTAGATCTTTGGTAGAAAAGTCCCCCGCTGAGAACTTTATACAACTGCCTAATCCATACCTAATATTTGAAAGTGCACACAAGCAAACCTCGATTTAGGTACCTAATATTGTTTGAAACGATGTGCACGGTTCTTCTTTACACACATATAATAAAATAAATAAAGTTATTCTAGAATTCTAATCTTAAAAACTAGATAAGGCGTCATAAAATTCCTCCGAATCGAGGCCTTGGGGGAATGTGCCCAAGGCTGGCAGCATTGCCACGTTGTATAGCAATGCTAATTCTTTGACCAAGATTCTTTCTTTCTTTTTCGGTTCTTCTTAATTCTTAATAAAAAAGCAATACAAGGAACAAGGTTAGAACTAGACAAAAAATCCGTTCGTACTATTCTTATTACGGTGGGTGGAATTAATACACTTTGATTTCATTTTCACTCGTATAAAATCGTATGCAATGGAAAGGGAAAGAGAAAGAATAGGCACGATCGCTGTGAGACACCAAATCTCAATACGCCAGCCTCTGTGGATTATGACCCAAAAGAGTCTCTACAACTTCCAATATCCCTTCGCTTATCTAATTACATATTACTCTAGCCTGCAAGTTAGTCCTGTTACTATAAACTATCTTTGTGCTTTTCGTCCAAATACGTTCTGCTATTCTAAATACATCCGTCCTCTTTTTCCTACACAGTTTCGGATTTATAATAGCGAAAGATGCTTTCTGAGCTCGTGATACATTTAAAGTATCTATCAACCCATTACTACAGCTAACAGTTTTTTATGCTATGACATCTGTTCCTAGGTAGGAATTTTGGAAACTACGATGTAGTACAACATTCAATCATATTTTTGAATAAACATCTATATTTTTCAGACGTCGTCTGAGCGTCCACAGCGATACACAAAACAAAACAAACGACAAATTCTCCAAATTCCACTCTTGCTCAGGCATCATCAATTGCCCAACTCACAACCGAATCGACATGGTCTCTGAAGACGGGAAGATCAAAGTACAAAGCGTAGACACATCGATACGAAGGTATAACTCTTCAACGATCACCAATGATTCCTTCTCAGACGTGACTAGAAGACGATCAGAGGATAGTTTATCTTGTGACACCTCTACGAACATCGTGTACTATCAATCTTTGGAGAATATTAAGAAACCATCAGTGGTTAATAATTTTATGCAGAAAGTTCGTACTGGTTTTAGTAGTTACAAATGGGAGCCTCAGACTAAAATTATCCATGTTTAGATTAAGTTTGTCCTGTGAATGTATCGTTAAGGCTTTTTCTTTAGCATGTCTACTTAATATGGATTCAATTCACATGGATCTTAGGATATGTTGTATTTTGGGAGACCACGTTTGAAATGTATTGATTGTATTTTGCAGCAATGGTTTTTGTACTGCTTAATATTTTCTTTGAATTTGGCTAGAGTATAGAATGAGTGTTTTCTCTAGGTACACTATGCAACTACCAGTTAGCAAGAAGCGATTTGCATTTCATTGTGTATTTTCTTAGGCAGTTTGTGACAACTATACTAGAGGGTAATGAACAGCAATTCGATTGTCATTTCTACTGGTAGAGGCAGTTTTGGCAGTATTATTAGCAGAGGTCGGAGTAGGTAGATTGATTTCTTGTCGTTGACGTCTAACGTAGGGAATAATATGGATATGACTCCAAAATACCGGAACTTCATATTTATTGTGACATTTGTTCCGGAATTTTGAAATTAGCACGAATTTGAGTTTAAGATGAAAAACGTATTAATAATAGTAATCTACGCTGCTAGTGTTAGCTAATGGTGAAGGAAATCAGTATTTTATTTTATTTAGTATTAACGTTGAAAGCCAAATTAAGGAAATTGTATCCGATGAGGATTAAAAATAATTTATTTATCTTTTTGTTTAATTAAAAATAATTGTTCATTGAATTCCATCTATCATTCATATAATAAACGATTTAATATTAATATTTATATATTTATTCTTATTTTTTATTATATATAATAAACGATCTATATGCTTTTTATTTTATTTTATTCCATAATTACAATCCCGGAACTTTTTTCCGGTACTTTCCGTACATTATGGATAAAATGACATGTCCATATTATAATATCTTGACGCAAGTATATAAAATCAATCTACCTACTCCGACCTCTGATTATTAGGCATCGTGTAGCTACATAATATAATGCACCCAAGAAACGACAATACATAAGTTTTTTGGTTGTCTTCGTTTTATGGGTAACCCGAGCTGTTTAGGTTGTAGGTTAAATAATTTGGGAGATGGAAACATATTTTTTTATTATTCGTTTTGTGGTTTGGTAGCGTTATAGTAAAATTGTTTTTGATTTTTTATGACACATGCAATGTTTGTGGCAAAAATTATGGCATATTTATTTTAATTATCTAATGCTGTTAACTTGTTTTTGGTGTTTTTTTTCGTTTTTTTTTATTTGATGATAAAAAAGAAAAATCATAGCTACGTTTTGGAATGTTTTTTTTAAATATAGATACAAATAATAAAATCCAAAAAAATCTTGAAAAATGACTGTTTGATGTATTGCTGTAACTTATGCTGGGTTTATACGGAGCAAGATATATTGCAACTTAACTTCGCCACAATAATTAAGTCTTATGTCAGTTAGTTAATCGGTTAAAGATGGTACAGTTTTATGACTTTTTCCAAATTTATTAAGTGTGACCGAAAACCTGAATATTCAGCCTTCAGATTAGCAACATATTACCTAGAGTTATTATAACAATTTAAACAAAGGGGATAAAGGTAAAATGTGAACAGACTTTTAGCTTAGTCCTACTAAGCATTTATTTTATTTTATTTATTAATAAAACACAAGCACAAATATTATGAAACATGCAAACACCGTGTGAACCCAGCTTTATATCAGTTTTTAATCTGTTTTATTGTTTTTAAAATAAAAATAATGTTGTAATTTGTATTCATCATAGACTTTCAATGTTGTATACCAAAAGTTTTTTTTAACAATTGTTAGGTTTGCTGTGTTTTCCGTTTTTCGAACGGGTTGTTTTAATTTTATTAATAAACCTGAATAATTATCCAACCAACAAGTTTCTGAATATTGACTATATTGGTGATCTAATAGAAAAGTTGTGGGTGTGCCACAGGGTAGTTACCTAGGACCTATACTATCTTGTATTCGATTGTCACTATTCAGAATCTTATGGCATATGGAATATATTGGTTATCTTGTTGTATATTGTACTTAAAATTACATGATTTTAGAAAACAGAATTATTATTTATTTTATTTATTTTAAAACCCTTGATGTATACTGTACAAGTGTCAAAACACTTCATATATAAATCCAGTGAAAATAAAAATAATTAGTTTTTACTATTGCATCTTTTATTTTATTAGGGAAGTCATATACATCAGTAGCGAAGAGTCCATACAAGCAGATTCCCATCGGCTTCCATTTAGGAAATAGTCAATACCAGATGTACTTAATAATGTACTATGTAACGCGTAAAAGTTTTAAATAGCATCAAAAATAAGTAGAGCATCAAGTGTACGACCGATGGGTGACGGTAGTGAAGCGATATTTTCTTGAGTAAGAACTTCTTTGCTCCGGCGTCTACCCTTCGCCGCTGACATACGCCTTACTAGGATATAATGTTCTCTAAGATTAACTGGACTGTGTTGTGCAGAAAAATTTCAAGCCACAAGAACACAATATTGTAATTGGAGATTTTCCAATCAATTAATCTGCTTTACATATTAAATTTAATTTCACAGATATACTATATTTAATCAATCTAGCTTTGCAACTCCACCTTTTTATCTTTCTGATTAAACTCGAGCTATTCTGACAGTTTTTCGATTTTTTCAATGACATCTTATCTCTAATAGATAAATGTCGAAAAATGGCGGATACCATTGAAAAACAAAGAAATCACCAGTTTTGTATGACAAATGTCTATTAGAGACAAATGTCTGAAACTCGAGAATCGAGGCCCTAATGGTTCAAATGCTGAGTCTCTTCACATGCGTCACTGTTGATCCTGAATCCTGGTGCTCAGATTGCGGCGGTGGTGGGTTGTGATTCAGATAAAAAAAAATAGTTATAGATTATCGAAGATATTACTAATAAAATTTCTACAATTCTCGACAGAATGCTCACCTATTGTCAGCCTAAATATTTAATTTTGTTAGTGACAAATTCGTATTTAGCTTACAATAATTAAATTAATAAAAAACAGTTACTACGAATCACAAAATTTATTGAGAAACTAAACTAACAAAGTTTTTTACACTTAAAATAAAAATAAATTTAAAGTAACTTTAGTTATTACAAATTAACTATTCGTCATATCATCACTGGTTCTCCCAAAGTGGGAGAAAGTGCAAATGGTAAGGCAAAGGCAAGTCACTGACAATCTAAATGATGATACCGACGCGCTTATACCTTTGCAAATATATTTATTCTCCCTCTATTTTAACTATTAAGAACGGTGTGCAAGCGAGAAAGCAAGTGAGGTACTGAATGAATGAGAGAGTGAGCGAGTGAATGCGTGTGATTTTGTTCTGTATAGTTGCCGTGCTAGCTTAACGCCATTTTTAACGTATTGAATTTTAGAAATTTCCCATTATCGTGTTTGTACTAAAATATACTTTAAAAAGTGGTTGCCGTTTAAATTGTTACCTGTGCCCACCCACGAGCGCCTACAACTTGTCAAATTTAACACATTAAATGCCACATTTATTTTCGTCCTATTTACCAGCGATGCCACCACATAAATTGTAGGTAAGCTTTGAAAATACATGCCATCTTTAATGTATGTATATGATTGGCTGTACGATGAGTGCCATGAAAATCCAGGAACACGTCTAGCGTGTACTCTACATGGTGAAAAACAATTGTGAAGACACGCTAGGTGTGTCAGTGGCAATGAATGTGTTAAGTATGACCAAAGTGGAAATTGTGCAACAAGTAAACCAAAAGTTGTGACCAATTTGGAAAGTAAAGCTTGTACTTATACGGTTGAGAAGCAGCAGTGACGCAGCGGTACCAGCCTCGCCTTTGAAATATACGGTCACTGGTTCGATCCCCGGTCGTGTTCACACATCTTTGTGTGAATTGTTTCATCGCCGCTGCTTAATATCGTTATATGAAAATATTGTGAGGAAACCAGCATGGACAGGAATGTCATTGTGATATTCACCAACCCGCAATTAGCCAGCCTGTGTGGATTAATGCCTAAACTCTCTTAACTCGTAAGATAGTAAGAGAAGACGAGAAGAGAAGTTTTATTTCAATGTGTGATATTCGCGTAAATTTAAGAAAAAATATTTTCTAATACCAAGCTGTTATATCGACATTAAAACCGGCTAAGACTACGATTGGTCTGAACAATACCCACTGTTGTGGATTGTCGCCCACTGACTGATGTTTCCAATGTATTTAACTTCCCGTTGACACGGAAACTCGACGATACAGACAGAGCATTCATATGATCACAATGCGCACACGCACGATACGTCTAGTGTGAACGCTCCCTAACCCTCAGTTTCCAATGACGAAACGTGTACAAGAAAACTTGTTGCAAGTACCTAAATCTACCTCTATCGTTTAGAAATGAGTAGAAAGAGATAAGACTATGCTTGTATAATGTTGTTTTGTGCTGTGTAAGCGCACAGTTATGGTGATTGGTCATTCTAACAGCATCGGGTCGTCGAGATGAAGCTGTACCATCTGGTTTCCATTTACTAGTATTCCGTCACGGAGCAACAGTTGCACGTTCAAGTCGCATAGTTCCTGGTGACAACAATACAGGGTGAGTGGTAAAACTTGGTTAATAACTATGCGAATCGATGCAAAATATCATAATCAAAATGGGATTAGCTTGTTCAAATCAACGTGTTAGAGTCAAAAACTCATACGTTTTAAAGCAGAAATATTTCAGGAGGAAGTAACAACTGCGTGCTGTAAAATGTATATGGAGCCTTTTTAAGCCATTGCATAGCTTCTATCGTGGGCCTTGAGCGTGGAGACCGAATCCAGAATATCCGTAACGAAAATAATCTAACACCCCCCACTCCGACCGGCACAGCGGTGATACTTTTTAGTAGTTTTGCCATCTATCGATGAATAGCAGAACTTTTAATGACTTTTTGAAATATTACGCTTGTCTCTTTAGTTCAGCAACTCGCCTCTATAATAGGGACAAGATAATAGGTCACTTTTGACATTTCATCAAAATTCAACAACGTAACCTTGTAACGGCGGGCATAAAATAAGAACTGCACAATTGCTTAACTTTTTTCAATTACGTTTACATATTTATTGTAATAATGACCGATACGAGTAATTTTACGATTTGCTTTCACTAATAAACCATTCTAAACATAATAAACAATTTCTGATCTAAATAACTGAACGTCGTTACAATGTTGCGTCAGTCAACCCTATTTCTTTTTAAACACTAGGGATGTTACTCTAAAAATCGAAAGCTGATAGGATTGTAAGTTGAATCGAATGCAATGATTACTTGTGAAGAAAAATCACCATAAATTTATAACCACGTTGTGATTATAATAAAACCTAATTATACATTTTTATTATTCTTTTAACTAACTATAAAAATACAAAAAAATAACTAAATAGAAAGGTCATTGATGTTGGGTGCAATTTAGGTGGATGTTGCTGGCAACACCAGTGCCTGTCGATGACGCATGTCATGTCGCCATTACATGATGATGACGCAGTCTTTTGTTGTTGTGCGAAGTGACTGTGCATTTTTGGTGTGCTCTCTGTTATTTTCTTCTGATCCGGCTTTTTCATTTAACCTGATCTTACTGACTACGTTTACCTGGCTATAAATTGGACTCCGATTGCTTAACGATTATTAAACAAGAAAAACATTACAGTCTTACTATGTCGAAACGGGGGAAAACTCTAAACAGTCAATCTCGCGAACTAGTGCTGAAATTGTACAATTATTTTGGACGTGAATCAGTTAACGATGGGCCTCTTTTACCATTGAAACCACCGAGAGAACGCGTTGCCGAAGCATTGGGAATAGGGAAGAAGACAGTAACTCAAATTCTGAAAGAGAAATACGGACCATCAGGCTCAGAAGATAATACTTTACGTACACCGAAAAAACGAAAGAGGGACAAGAAAATTGTTGACGTTGATAATTTTGATGCTGCTGCAATTCGCAACCACATTTATGGATATTACTCGAGAAAAGAATATCCTACACGGGAAAAGCTATTGAGTTCGTTAAAAGGCGCAGGCTTATTTTTTGGAGGCAAATCGTCTCTATCAAAGGTTTTGAAATCGATTGGCTTTAGATTTAAAAAATCCGACAAGCGGAAAATCCTGCTAGAACGCTACGATATTATTTTGAAGAGAATATCATTCTTACGTCAGGTAAATAAAATTACGGATTGGGACAATGTCGTGTTTATTGACGAAACATGGTTGAATGCGAACCATACGGTTGCGCGGACATGGACCGATGATACAGCGGCCTCCACCTCAAAAGTTCCATCGGGAAAAGGAGCCCGACTTATTATATGTCACGCGGGATCAGCTTCTCAAGGTTTTATTCCAGACTGCCTCCTCGCATTCGCCTCTAAAACTACAACAGATTACCATGAGGAAATGAACTTTGATGTTTTTAAAGAGTGGTTTGAGAAGCTGCTAGTCAGCTTAGAAAACCCTTCGAAAATTATAATGGACATTGCTCCGTATCATTCTGTACAAGTTGATAAACCACCAACTCAAGCAAATAAAAAGCAAGAAATTGTCTCGTGGCTGGTAAGAAATGGTGTGGAGGCAAGTCCAACTTTATTAAAAGTTGAGTTGTTAAATCTGGTAAAAGCAACTAAGCAGTCCAAGCTCCGCTATGTAATCGATGAACTAGCCCTAGAACATGGACACGAAGTTATTCGATTGCCTCCCTACCATTGCCAGTATAACGCCATCGAGCTTATTTGGGCACAAATAAAGGGTCATGCAGCGCGGAACAATACTGAACCACCCTTCAGTACTGCTAAAATGATGACTCTGCTACAAACTGCATGTGCAGAAGTCACTACAGAAGACTGGCGAAAAGTCGTGGAGAAGACAAAGAAAATAATTTTACAAGATTTTGAACGAGATGTGAGAATAGACAATATTATTGAAAATGAATTAATAATATCTCTGAGTGCTGACAGCAGTGATGAAGATAGCAGTTCCGATAGTTCAAGTGAATAAAAGCAATTTTTTTGTTAAATTACGTAGGTACTTGTCTTATTTTGCTCCTTTAATTTATGAAAGAAAAAATAATAATGGGACAGGGATTCGCATGGTCATTTTTAAATTTCACATATGTTTCAAGTCTGTATCGATTCATTCGATTCATTCATTTAATCGATGTTTTTAAGCAGGTCACCTCACTATGAATATAAAACTGACATCTGTCAAAAGTGACCTATTATCTTGTCCCTAGTTTAGGTGGCATTGGTTGTATCGGTAATATTGGTTGTATTGGTTGTAATTGGTTTTCTTATCGGTCACCACGCTCAAAAAGTGTAACTTGAATTAACATCAAAGAAATAAAAAACAAGGGAAAAAAACTACTGCATAAATCCCTACTAATATTATAAATGCGAGAGTAACTCTGTCTGTCTGTCTGTTACGCTTACCCGCTTAAACCTCTTCAACCGATTTTGATGAAACTTGGCACAGACAATCTTTAGACCCTGAGAAAGAACATAGGCTACCTTTTATCGCGAAAAAATGCGGACGAAGTCGCGGGCGGCCGCTAGTAAAATAAATAAATAATTATAATTACTTAAGTTGATAAAAAATGCTATGCAATAGCTTCACCTACCGTCACGCATGTATCACTCGAAGTCGTAGGCAGAGGTGAATATCACCCACTTATCACCGGCATGTTTAGGTCCCATACGTAATAGGGGGCGAGCCTATAATTGCCGTTCATAGGGCACAATTACAAACTTCGAGCTGCGACTAAGATTCTCTAAGTATATTAAAAAAAGTATTTTCGCTCGACCCGGGACCTCGCGGTATTTAAGCGAAGACGCTTACCACTGAACCACCGAGACAATTTATTGTTATCCTTACATTATTAACAGGTTCGTTAGCTAGAGGGTAAGCAGAGTCTTGTGGAGTGTCTCCCCTTTGCAATATCTTTGGGCGGCGTGGGTTCTTCGCTATGCCCCGACCACGACGAGCCGGTTGAAATTCTTCCACTGAAATAAATATCACGTTTAAAATAAGAATAGAGCTGGAAATCTGCTATCGTAGTCTGGAATGCTCAACAACTTCATCTTTACTACCGATGGGCAAAAACGTTTTACCCAATAATCACATCTAGATAAAAAAATGCGTATATTCTATTGCCGTTCGAGTAAGATTGAACAGTTGTTCGAGTAACTTCTGACAAAATAAGCGGTGTTTTAAGTTAAAACGTATGTATATGTCTGTGTATTTGTATAAAAGTTACACAAGGAAGCCACAAACTTACTTACTTTTCTTCATGCTATGCTAATGCTATGCTAATGCTATGCTAATGCTATGCTAATGCTATGCTAATGCTATGCTAATGCTATGCTAATGCTATGCTAATGCTATGCTAATGCTATGCTAATGCTATGCTAATGCTATGCTAATGCTATGCTAATGCTATGCTAATGCTATGCTAATGCTATGCTAATGCTATGCTAATGCTATGCTAATGCTATGCTAATGCTATGCTAATGCTATGCTAATGCTATGCTATGCTAATGCTATGCTAATGCTATGCTAATGCTAATGCTATGCTAATGCTATGCTAATGCTATGCTAATGCTATGCTAATGCTATGCTAATGCTATGCTAATGCTATGCTAATGCTATGCTAATGCTATGCTAATGCTATGCTAATGCTATGCTAATGCTATGCTAATGCTATGCTAATGCTATGCTAATGCTATGCTAATGCTATGCTAATGCTATGCTAATGCTATGCTAATGCTATGCTAATGCTATGCTAATGCTATGCTAATGCTATGCTAATGCTATGCTAATGCTATGCTAATGCTATGCTAATGCTATGCTAATGCTATGCTAATGCTATGCTAATGCTATGCTAATGCTATGCTAATGCTATGCTAATGCTATGCTAATGCTATGCTAATGCTATGCTAATGCTATGCTAATGCTATGCAGCGCTTGCCCTATGAAAACCAAGACACCCAGACTCTGACAGATGTCTGGTTTGAGTGGGAATGGAACCCACAACCTGCGGCGTGGCGTGAAAAGCAAGTATCTTACCGTCCCACACAACGAGGATCAACACCCACCATCCTCATTCTCACCCTCATCCACCAACCGGCACTTGGCCAGCGTGTGTGGATTAAGGTCTAAACTCTTTCAATTTGTAACATAGTTTTGAGAGAAGACCCGTGCCCAGCAATAGGAAAGTGTTGAAGTGAGGTAATATTGTATACTAACTATTGTTGTGTGGAGTAGTGTCAGTACGTAGGCTGGTCCTTGGCGCGGCACTTAGCGCGGAGAGCGCACGCGCACTATTTGGTACCACTTGCGTGCTGCCCTGGAAAAATAAATAACCCTTTTCACATTAGCTAAATGCTGAATTTCAGTACTGAATCGACATCAATTGAAAATATGGATGTAACAGAACCTGGCTATTCAGCTTCGACAGGCCGCCGGAAAACTGTCTAGAAGAGATTATTGTTTTTTTTATTTATTTTTTATTGATGAACATAATGATACCTTAGCGAATGATATCTTAGTGATCTCGATGATCTTGTCGTGGGGTATATTGTTCATTTCCAAGTGCTTCATCACCTCTTGCGACGTCGGGTTTAAACCTTCCATCTGGCAAAAGAAAGTTAATTCAAATTCCAATTATTTATTTTCAGCCATTTTAAAAATCATTTCTATTTAATATTAAAACAAAACTAAACATAAAACATTAAAAACGATCTAATCCCTACTAATATTATAAATGCGAAAGTAACTCTGTCTGTCTATCTGTTACGCTTTCTCGCTTAAACCTCTCAACCGATTTTGATGAAACTAGGCACAGATAATCTTTAGACCCTGAGAAAGAACATAGGCTACCTTTTATTGCGAAAAAAACCGAAATCCACGCGGACGAAGTCGCGGGCGGCCGCTAGTAATTAATAAAATACTTAATATACTAAAATAATAAAAAAAAATGCAATACATTTAATTTTTGAAATTACTTTATCGATCAATTACGGGTGTCATTATTATAGTAATGTCAGCCTCTAAGTCATTTGTTCGTTTGTCAATATATGAACTATATGACAATGGTTGACATACCGACAATCAAGCCTGTTCGAAAATACGTTCAGGACAGTGTTGGTGCTAGCGCGGCGACTACGTCTTAGAGATGTACACCGCTTCCGCATCGTTGTATAAAAACAGTCGATACGGGCGTCAGCAAACATACCCGATGCGCTGCAGTACCGAGGCAGCCCGAACAGTACCCTGAACGCATTTAATACTGTATACGGAGGGCTTTACATTGCTTCTGGCTGTAGGACACCCACAAACTTGCTCCGCATAGGGTGGTTATAAGTAAAGTGTATAAAGTGTTATTCGCGTAAACTGAAGACAATACTAAGGCATACAAACTTACTTCCAGTACAACAATAGTGGCGGGATGTTTCAGCCGCAAATGTGTCCGCAAGTCAGAACGAATACGGAATCTCTTCGGACATCGACCACAAGCCCACGCCCTGACGCCGGTGTGTATGAGACGGTGGTTACGCATCGCTGTCGATCTATACACAACAATATGTTACGTGTCACAGTTTAACAACTGTTCAAATGTGTAATAACAAAATTAGCATTGAAAATCAGTAACTCTATCGATAGTCCTATTCAAATTATCAACCCACGACGATATTATCGAATGAACGTGTGACGATAGTATCGACTATACGTCGATAGTTACTTATATTAAAACTATCGATACTATTGAAACGCGTCGATAGGTCATCGATAGTATGAATTGTTTTGATGCAAACCTATCGACAGTATCAAATCTCTTGACTATCGATACTATCAGCTTTGAATAGTATTGTCTAATTTTCACTATCTAGAGTATTGCAACATTTCTTTGACGGGCCGGTGGCGTGGTCGGTAAGATACTTGCTTTTAGATGAACATTAGTGTTTGTGTCGAGTCTGGTTGCAAATATCTATTTACAATATATTTACAATATTTTTACAATATATTTTATTTTTTTATATATTTACACTTGCGGAAGTGTGTAGTACCTGCGGAAGTATGTAGTACCTGCGGAAGTGTGTAGTACCTGCGAAAGTGTGTAGTACCTGCGAAAGTGTGTAGTACCTGCGAAAGTGTGTAGTACCTGCGAAAGTGTGTAGTACCTGCGGAAGTGTGTAGTACCTGCGGAAGTGTGTAGTACCTGCGGAAGTGTGTAGTACCTGCGGAAGTGTGTAGTACCTGCGGAAGTGTGTAGTACCTGCGAAAGTGTGTAGTACCTGCGGAAGTGTGTAGTACCTGCGGAAGTGTGTAGTACCTGCGGAAGTGTGTAGTACCTGCGGAAGTGTGTAGTACCTGCGGAAGGCGACGCCGCACACGTCGCAGGGGTAGGGCCGCTCGCCGGTGTGCACGCGCAGGTGCTCGCGGCGCATGGACAGCGTGCGGAAGTGTGTAGTACCTGCGGAAGGCGACGCCGCACACGTCGCAGGGGTAGGGCCGCTCGCCGGTGTGCACGCGCAGGTGCTCGCGGCGCATGGACAGCGTGCGGAAGGCGTGCCCACACACGGGGCACGCGTGTCGCCGCGCGTGCACACGCACGTGCGCGGCCAGCTCGCCGCGGGACGAGAACCGCTTGCCGCACGAGGCGCACGTTATCGATGTGCCGTGACATTCCCTAATGGACGAACACCCTAATATTAAAGTTCATAAAACTCTTTAAATTTTGAATGAAATATGATTCTTTTTTTTTATCTTTCTAACGTTTTAAACGCGAATTTTAATTTAACGTAACTTTCTTATTTTATTCTTTCAATAACCTTGTCTCGATTGACAATCCTACTATTATAAACGCGGAAGTTTGTGAAAATGTATGGATGTATGTTTGTTACTCTTTCACGCAATAACTACTGGACGGAATCAGATGAAATTTGACACAGATATAGATTATGGTTTAGATTAACACATAGGCTACTTTTTATCCCAACAAGTACCACACGGGTAAAGCTATAGGCGGAAGCTATAACATCATATAAATAAAAATGTTCTATTTATAAACATTTAGGTACATAAACCTTTCTATATTTGCTTCTAAAACGTACAAATATTTCGCTACTCATACAAAATTAATGACTACATCTAAAATTAAATAAAAAAACTGTCAATTATTTTAATAACCAGCCAACCTATGTCAATTTAGATTTTTTATAAGTTTACAGAAAATGAATAGAAAATAGTATTGTCTTAGATTTACTAGAAATAAACCGCGATAAAATCCGTTAAAAAGTAGTTTTATTTCAAAGAATAGAAAATTTTATAAAACATTAAAATTATCTTCAGACTAAAGTTATTTAGTGTTGATATACCTATATCAAAATCAGGGATGTTGCGGATGCTGATTTTTTCACATCCGCGGATGCGAATGCGGGTGCGGAGTTTTGAAAGCTCAAATCCGCGGACGCGGATTTTTAAGATATTATGTAAATAATGAAGAATTAAAACAATGAGAACTTAATTATTAACATTTTTATTGTAATCAAATCAAACTTAGGTATCTATTTTTATATTAAACACCTACTGGTTCTTAAATTAGTAAGTGAAATTAAAAATAGAAGCATTATAGCAGTCGCCGGGCCAGCCCAATTTCTTTATTGTCGCTACTTGCATGATCCACATGAACATCTGCATTGATTAATGCGGATGCGGATGCAGATGCAGATGTCCAAATCTATGCGGTAGTTCCGCATTTGCGGATGCGGATGCGAATGTTCGCAACACCCCTGATCAAAATCCAAGTCGATTAACTCATTCACATTCATTCATTCAGTCTTTCAATCACACATTCATTCTGTTACGATTTTTTATCTTCATTCCTATTACTGGGGCGAAAGTTACCGGAAATGTATGAAATCTAGGAATTGTATACAAATCCTAGGAAATGTATACAATTCCGAAGCTATTTAGGAAATGTATAAAAAATTGTTTCAGAAACGATTTAATTGTATATAATATCAATATCGTATTAGGACATGTATAAAAATAATGCTTTCTGTAATAAAACACGTTGTTAAAATGAGAATAATATTTTTTATTAAAGCACTCGTTGAGACAATCAGGTGACAATCATACAGTAAAATATAATATTTTTATATTATCTTACTAATTAAAGCTTCAAAAATCACTCTCTGTGAACATGGACCGATTCGGTTTTGGCACTCTTCGACCGCTACCACTATATGGCACGATGATTAAAAGTCTAACATAACCTAACCCACAGCATTTCGGAGCGATCTCAAATGTTTTACATTTCCTATTGCTATTTAGGAAATGTATAGATCTCAGGAAATGTGTCTAATATAATTTGTTTCACACATTTCCGTGCGATTATAGGAATTACATACATTTCCTAGGAATTGTATTCAACGACGGATTACATACATTTCCTTTAACATATACATTCAAATGTTTCTACACCAGAAATGGTAGTACGTGTGAACTCATGAATAATTTGAAAGAACTCGATGTACCACTGAAAAATAAATGATTTGATTTGATTGATTGATTCAATGTGTTATTGACCTTATATGTTTCTGTAGATCCTCGTCGTGTGTAAACGTCGCGTGACAATGTGGACATGCTCCACCACTTGTCGTCAGTTCACCTTAACATATATTAATAATATCAATATTATTTTTATGAATAAACAAAAACAATTTTTAATATAATAATATATACTATGCGTTTCAAATAAGAATAGGACTGGAAATCTGCCATCTTGGACCTTACATTTTTAGTACGGTGGGCAAAAATGTTTGTTTGATACATATAATAATCACATCTAGATGAAAAAAAAAAATGCGTAAGTATATCTTATTAACGTTTAAGTAAGATTAGACATTTCGAGTCGAATGTTTAGGTACGAACATATTTTATTAACTTTCAACGAAAAAAGCGGTGCTATAAGTTAAAATCTGTGTTTACGTCCGTGTAAATGTATTTGTGTACAAGTTTGTGGCATCCTAGCGCATTAATTTACTTAGGTAGGTAGGTACTACTACATAGCTACATAGGTATCTAAGTAAAGTTTTTTACAAAAATCACTTTTTCATACATTTTAAAACAATATTATTGTTTGTGGTTTGACATTTTGTGCTGACGCTACTTTTGCATAGTTTTTGGTATCAAGTTAGCCGCGAGTCCAGTCCTATTTTTATTTGAAACACATAGTAAGTATAAGATAGTTTAGACTCTGACAACTGCACTGCGAATTTCAACCCGGCAAAAAAAATGGGGTTAAGATCAGCCTGGAGATCTGTCACATAACTTCCGCACCCAGTACAGACTCCAGATCTCAGCAGATATCTGCCTACATGCTACATACATGAATGTTAAGGCATTCCAATAGTGATACCCGCAGTGACCAATAGATGGCAGGACTTAAAATTCACAATGATGCAAATTAACTCGCGCGCTCTCATTGGTTTGAAAAATGCTATCGCGTCATATTTGACCAATTGCAGGAGATGCGGCCTACGCCATTTTTTCTACTAGAAGACACACAGCGAAATACCCTACATACGCTACCGCTATACTATCGACTTCTTTTTTTGTATTTAAAATTATTAAATAGTCTTTCGAAGATAATTTCTGGATTTGTCATTTCATCAAACCCAAGCCATACAAGCTCAAACAATGAATCTACCTGTAACTTTGTCATATAACCAAACTGTACCATTTTCGAGAGAAAATAAACTTTATTACCTGGTTTCAGCTGCAGAGACAGATCGCTGTGTTCCTTCTTCCTGTGTTTGTATAGCGCCGTCTTGTTAGGTAACACCTCGTCACAATCACGGCACGGGATCCTATTACAAACCATAATGATGTCGGAAAATATATATTTTAATAGTTGTTATTATTATGTCCGTAAAGATTGAGGAGCCACTTCAGATTTAAGAAGCAAGCTCGCCCCCTTATTGAGTAGGGAAGTAAATAATTTTGTAGGCCGAATGCTGAAATTTGTAGTAAAATATGTCTAAAGTTATATCAATGTGAATGTGGCTCCTCAATCCAAACATCTGAACTGAGGAGCCACCTGAAACACGATTTTTAGTAGACACTATACGCAATTGCTACTAAATGATACAAAATTTTCAAAACTATACATGAAATATTTTCCGTGTTTCAGGTGGAAATTAATTACATAACTATTATTTTATGCGATCTTTCTACATTCTGCTGTGCCCGACAGGGTCCACAATTGATACCTAAAATTGTTATACTGAACACCTTATTTAATTAACATTGTGGAACGCAATAAAGTATTGAATTGAATTGAATTGAATTGAGAATATCTATTACATATAATTCTCGTGTACATCACAATGTTCGTTCCCATACTCCTCCGAAATAGCTTGACCGATTCTTATGACATTTTTCAATCATCTACTATCTATTTTCAAACCTCTAAGTGATAAGGGGTGTTCACCTCAAATATTTTTATTTATTTTGTTTTTTTTTAAATTTTTTTATTAAGTAGCATTAAAAAATACATACAACCCTAAATTTTCACCCTTCTATCACCAACCCCTATTTTTTAATAGCGAAATTATTAATACGCGGTACGAAGTTCGCTGAGGCAGCTAGTGACATATAAATGTCCATGACCGAAATAAAAATTTAATAATAACAGTAAAATAACTTTGGAGACAAAAGTGGAAAAATTGCATTTAGATAGAGATCAAAGAGAACAAATAAGAAAATCACAAAATATGTCAGTCCAAATAGCATATTATGTATATTTTTACCGTCAAAATTTAGGCAAGTTAATATGAATTGACTAACCTGTAATCTTCCCGGCATACCTTTGTAGTCCCGGATTCATCCGGTCCTGTCTTACCGTGCACTTTCTTACGGTGGTACGACAAACTCCAACTGTTAAACATAATACTCTTTATACTTTCCACTAACTGTCTTTTCTTTCAATCATAACAACTGTCTCTACTACGGAACCTATTAAATATAAGCAAGTTCATAGGGCTGCTATCACCAGATACTATGCTTCTCAAATAAGAATAGGATTGGAAATCCGCCATCTTGGACTGGAATGCGCAACAACTTCACATTTTTTAGTACAGTGAGCAAAAATGTTTGTGCGATATTATAATCACATCTAGAGGAAAAAAAATAAAAATGCATATATCTTATTGTCGTTCGAGTAAGATTGGCCATTTAGAGTCGAATATTTAGGTACGAACACATTTTATTAACTTCCGACGACAAAAATCGGAGTTATTACTTAAAACCTGTGTTTTTATCCGTGTTTATTGAATTTGTGTACAAGTTTGTGGTATCCTAGCACGTTAATTTACTTAGGTAGGTAGCTGCATTATAACTACATATTTAAGTAAAGTTTTTACATAAATCACTTTTCCATACATTACAAAATAATATTATTGTCTGTGGTTTGACATTTTGTGCTGGCGCTACTTTTGCTTGGTTTTTGGTATGAAGTTAGCCGCGAATCCGGTCCTATTCTTATTTGAAACGCACAGTACACCTCATTACCTTTCCATCTCAATGGTACACAAAATAACACCACCCAACCGGCCTCATAGACATTGTCCCCTGATGTAACAATGAAAATCACAGACAAGCACCTGAGTGACGATGTAAGTTTGAAAACTGACAGGCCTTATGCCATCACAAGTGACTGAAGTGACAACTAAACATCTGTTTAGGCAACAGCTAGGTTTATAGGTTACGCGCTGCGACATATTATGACATATATATTATAGGTACTAGCTTCCGCCCGCGGCTTCGCCCGCGAATTTGATCTCACTAATCTTGCTTCTCCATACAAACTTTGGAACCCCGTTTCACCCCCTTAAAGGGTGAGTTTTGAAAAATCCTTTCTTAGTGCACCCCTAGACCCCATAAGAAACCTTTGTGCCAAATTTGGAGTCTCCAGACCCAGCGGTTTGGGCTCTGCGTTGATATGTCAGTCAGTCAGTCAGTTTCTTCTTTTATATATTTAAATATAATACAATATACCAAATATAAAAAAAAGGTTCTTTAAGAAAATTGTTTGTAATCATGATCACTACCGCGCGGTACAGTGTTTCGCACTAATTACCAGTCACCCTATACAACCTGAACCGGAATACTATACTTGAAACCAGACATTCTTTAGTTAGGTCATTACTAAAGACTATGTGAATCAGAAATTAATTTGCATTATATTTTAATACGACTTTTGATGTACAGGAAAAAATATTGCAAATATTTGTTTCGCAAAAATTTATATTTTATTAACCCTATATCACATGTTTACTAGACTCTCTTTGACCTAAGAAAAGATATTAAGAATAATAATGAAAATAAATTGAAAATTAATATTTTTTGTAGGGGTAATTTTTTCTTCTAATTCATATATTAAAGTTTAAACGTCATAATACTACCTATATGAGCAGCGTTGGCGCAGCGGTACGAACCTCGCCTTAGAAAAATATGATCACGTATTCGAATCCTGGTCGTGCCCACACAAATTGTTTCATCTCCGCTGCTCAATATCGGTGAAGGAAAACATCGCGAGGAAACCGGCATGTCTAACAACTAATCATTCAAGAACAAGTGACATCCACCAACCCGCCCTTGGCCAGCGTGTGTGGATTAAGGCCATAACTCTCTTAACTCACAACATAGTTGAGAGAAGACCTGTGCTCAGCAGTGGGACACTAAAAAGGGTTGAAGTGAAAAAAATGGCTCAAATAACGTAGATTTTTTTTTATTCTTGAATAGTCTGGCGCTTGACTACAACTTACCTGATGTTAAGCAATGATGTAGTCTAGTCTAATTTAAGGCATAATATAGACTTTTTGGTACACCCTGTATACAACGAAAAAAGCGACGTACCTATTATGAAAGGTGAGTTCACACTGGTTACACTTGTATAGAAAGTTTTCATTCGCGTGTTTCATACGTCTGTGTACTTGTAAATACGTCCAGTGCAAGTACGAACGGCCACAGTCCTGAAAAAGTTAAAAGGATAGTATTAATAAGACGAGCGGGACAAGATGGATATGCACGCTATTAGCTTAAGGGCCAGAAAATAAAACGTATAGGTCCAGTAGCTTCTGCTCGCGGATTCACCCCCGTTTCACCCTCTTAGGGGGTGAGTTTTGAAAAAAATAATTGTTAGTGGACCCCTATAACTCACACGGAGCCTATGTACCAAATCTGGAGTCTATATTGGCAGCGGTGTGTGCTGTGCTACCATTTGACAATACCTTACTGGAGAGTCTTAATTCAAGTTTAGTGAGCATATAAAATTCTTACTAAAATTACCTCGCACAGGAAATGTTTGACTACAGGGAAATCCCCGTATCCTAGTATACCGGAGGCAGAGTGTGTGTGACCCACAGCTTGCTTCTTGGCGTCCGCCAGGGAGCGCTTGTAGAACCCGTGGGTAGTCTTGTGGGTTGTGCATCTGTAAACGCCTTATCTAATAATAATTTAAAGTACGTAATACTTACTACTAATTTAAAGTATAGCTAATATATCGACGATAGAAAGTGAAAACGTAGTAATCCACAAAAACGAAAATGTTCCCCAGAGCCAAAAACTTAAACGATCTTAACTCTCAATTCCATATTTTGTGGACTACTACGAGTACGTTTTCGCTTTCCGCCGCCGATATAAACCCGAAGGCTAATTCACGTAATTAAATAAGTTCAGTTGCAGTACAGTTGCAGTTAAGTTACGATCAAGACAGCTCTTATCGTACTCTCGTAGTTTTGACAACCGCTGTCAGATACGCTCGCGTCAAGTTCGCGTCACGCGAGCGCTTCAGACTAGATGTGACAGCTAAACAATTACAAGAATACCATTTTGCACTAAGACGTAAACTTTATTGCAACCGCAGCGCAACTTGATCGGCGCGTCAAGAAATTAAGTGAATTAGGGCCCAGAAGAGTTTTTTTGTTTTATCGCATTAATCTCAGGGACCACGCGATTGTGATTCCATTGAAAGAAAGGGTTGCTGTTACACAATGCGTATAACCGCATCGCTTTCTTTCAATGGAAATACAATCACTTTAAACACTCATAATAAGGCACGTACTCCGTCCGAATTGAAAAAAAAAATGCTTGTTAACTACGACCTTATTAATAAAAAAGTTAGGTATATGACTTTGTCTCTTTCTTACCACTATAAATGTCAAGATGAAAGACAGAGACAAACGAATTATAATCCTATTTCAGCTATAATCAGCTTAAAATACATTTATGAATACGGGGGATAGCCTATTTACAAAAGAAAGTTACTTTTTGAAGTGGGCTACTTTTATCCCACAGCTGGGCTTGATATATAATGCAGGTGACGCGGGCTGGCTTACTGCTACAATTGATAGAATAAAATTATTTTTTAATTGAATCTGTTATTATATTCGTGGTTTGTAAGGAATTTATATTGCATTACTAGCGGACCCCGCAGACGTCGTCCTGCCCGGTAAAGCAGTGCCACCTATCGTGTCCGAAAATAGATTACGACCGGTTCTCAGACCTACCGAATCGGTCAAGCCGTTTCTGAGGAGGTTGTTTTTTTTAAATTTTCTTTCCGTAAGAATTCATTCTCGTACTTCAAGGAACATTCTAAAAAAGTATTAGCGAAATCGGTTCAGCCGTTCTCGAGTTATGCGCTTACCAACACATTTTGCGATTCATTTTTTTATTATAGATTATGGTAATTTTAAGACCTTTGTTCCCAACGGGGATGGGTGTATTTCGGTAATTTTCCAAGTTCAGCTGTCATTGAAACAGAAGCAGTCTAGCATACCTAGAATAAGTAGCGAAGCTGACTTTACAGATGTGACAGGTGAAGGGATTTTTGACATTCTTGTGTATCAGCCGATGTGCGTTCAAACCGCTGTCCAAGTAGAACACACTGTAAAATATAAAATGATGGTAAGATATACCTACTTAGGCACGTAACCATATCCCCCCCCCCTTCTAACCTATGTGTAGTATCCACATAATGTGTTGAAGATAAATCTTGTATATGGGTCGCCTACGCAGCAGCACGTGCTCTTTCACTGACTGTCGTACACCGATTGACGTATGCGCACGAGATAAATCCTAAGTATTTCTACATACACTTCGCTAAGTTGAGACAGATGTAAGTAAGTGGAAAAAAATGGCTTCAGCACGCGGAAGTCGCGGTGGGGTACTAGTATTACCGTAAAAGGAGAATATCCAAAATGTAGGGACAAAAAACCCAGAAATTAATTAAAAAATAATAATAAAAGTAATTAATCAATAAAAATAAAAACCAAAAAAACCAATGCCACCTAGAGGCGAGTTGCTGAACTAAAGAGACAAGCGTGATATTTCAAAGTCATTAAAAGTTCTGCTATTCATCGATAGATCGCAAAACTAAAAAGTATCACCGCTGTGCCGGTCAGAGTGGGGAGTGTTAGGTTATTTTCGTTACGGAATTTTTGGATTCGGTCTCCACGCTCAAGGTCCGTGATAGAAGCTATGCAATAGCTTAAAAACAAATAAAAAAAATAAATTACTTAGAATAGAAGAACTAACCCTACTGAAGCCGCAAGTCTCAAATCCATGGAGTATGGGTGTACAGGCTTTGGGTACATTGAAACTTCAAAATAAAGTTGAATAAAAAGAGGGTTTATTCCCATAAAAAATTACAATATGTGTTGCTTGTAGCCGAACGCAAGGTGGAATTTCATGGCCGTCGGGGTGGGGTCACCTCCCCCCGCGCCTCGTGCGGTGTTGTAGGCCGCTGGTGGTGGTCACGGGGTGAACAATGGGAGTTATAGACTGACAAAGTATGTATGAAAAATCATTATTTACTTAGGATTTTTTAAACTCTAGTGTCATAATCAGAGATTCTATCTATTATATGAGACAAAGTAAACAAAACTACACATCCCGGCCTTCGTTACGTTTGACATAGGATTGGCGAGTAGGCTGAAACGGCTCGCAAGGTCACAGCTTCGCCGATACACAATAACCGGCGTTATGGTCATGCCTTGCTAAACAAGCATCTCTTCACCTCAGGTATCACGGACAGTCCTGTGCAGGGCATGTATGGAGGAGGATGAAACAGCCACCCACGTGGTCACCTGTTGTCCAGGGTCAATACAGATAGTATACTAACTCCTCGCAATACTCGCAGCGGAACGCCTTCTCAATCTCCACAACACGTATGAGCGGCCTCGCTTCGTCCGGCAGCTGAGTGAGTAATGGCTCCGCTCGCTCCGCTGACACTTCGCGCTTTATAGCCTTCGACAGCTTTGGAGATGCTGTGGAGTATTTTTATAGAGCTAGAGACTATCGTCCGGCTCGAAGGACCATTGCGGGGTATAATTTCAATCCTTTTCAGTGTCTCACTACTGGGCTCGGATTCTGGCGCTCTAGACACTTATCTATAGTACACAAATGGCGGATATCATTGAAAAACAAAAGAAATCGCCATTTTTGTTAGACAAATGCGCCAGAATCGGAGCCCAGGGCACAGGTCTTCTCTCAACTATCTTACGAGTTGAAAGAGTTTAGGCCTAGATCGCCCACGCTGGCCAAATGCGGGTTGTTTGATGTCACATATCCGCGAATGATTAATTCTTAGAAATGCCGATTTCCCCACAATGTTATCCTTGGCGATGTAACAATTCACCCAAAGATGTGTGGACACGACCGGGAATCGAACCCGCGAACTTATATTTCTTGCGCCACCGCTGCTCATGTAATGCGTATGTGACATTATTTTTGAAAAAAATTATTTCTTTTTATATTTATTTTAAACAGACATATTATTCATCACACAAATGTCCGTCTCAGGTAGGAATCATAGCGACCTATAGCGTGGTGACGAAGGTGACTCAGCCCCCAAAAATATGGTAATATTATTATTATTATTGGCGGTGGCGTGTTCGGTTAGATAGTTGAAATGAAATGAAATGAAAAGAAAATATGCTTTATTGTTTTTGAGACGCGAGTCTACATAAAAATAGTCCAATTTCTTTTCCTACCGTGCAGTGAATGACTGGCAACTACTGAGAAACACTGACAACAAAACTCAGTAGGCTTTTTTCTTTTTTAAATGAAGTACTTAAATCTATTACATTTTGTTTGTTTATTGTGTTAAATTAGAGCGACTTAATTCCAAGCGTTTTTATCTGTTAGATAGTCTGAAATTTTAAGTTGCGTATAACACTTCCCGAGTTAAATTTTGCCAGACAGGTCAAATTAAATCAAATAGCAAAAATAATAAGAACTAAGTAAATCCAGTAAAAAAAAAAAAATAGGAAGACCTATAGCTCGATGCGCGGACGATGTCACTCAAATAGCCGGCACTCACTGGCTGAGTGTCGCACAAGATAGAGAACAATGGTCATCTCTGGAGGAGGCCTTTGCCTTCCAATAAGAGGGGTCCTTGCAAATGCGACAAATTTATGGCATTTTTGTAATCTATATATATAAAAATGAAACCGCGTGAACGGCTGGACCGATTTCGCTAATTCTTTTTTTTTAAATTTTCCTTTAAGTACGAGGATGGTTCTTACGCAGAGAAAAATTAAAAAAAAAATAGAAAGCGAAGAAGTGCCGAAAACCGGGTTAGATACCTATTATTTATTATTGGTTATATTCGGTAGGTCTGAGACCCGGTAGATGGCTCTGCTTTACCGGGCAGAACGACGTCGATGCATGCAACTTTCAATTTTAATCTATGACTTTTTAACTCAATTTTAATCTTATGACATTATTTTTTTATATTCAATAATCTACTATATAAAAATAAGTCGGGTTTTCTTTCCTGACGCTATAACTCCAGAACGCACGAACCGACTTCCACGGTCTTGCATTCGTTGGAAAGGCCTCGGGCTCCGTGAGGTTTATAGCAAAGAAAATTAAGGAAAATTTTAACAGAAAAGCGGGAAAATGTTACATAAAACAAAGCCATCTGGTGCCGAAACGGAGTTCGCCAGGTTTGCTAATAATTAATAGTAATCAATTCTTAATGTAATGTAACTAAGAAATTTTAAATGAATTGTAAATTTACCTTAGTAAGATTGCAAGAAATATAAGGCTTTTATATTTTATTTTATTATTTAGTTATGTAAATCCAGTACATCTTACCTGAAACATTAGCGCTGTGCCTCACTAACCCACTTGTGGGCGACAGCTGTACTGCTGTATCGTCTTCCTCCTCTTTCAACTCGTTCGCGTAAGCCTCTATACATTCCGTAGATGTTGTAGCATGTTCCTGTGAACCAATGATTTCTTATTGTAATTATAGCCTCTGGAGAAATTATTCTTCAACTTTGCCAATGTCCAGTTTGAAGTACAAGCTTATAACAGATTAGTTCTAAAAATAAACAGGTACACACAGCTCCACATCTAGCTGTACAATTCCAGCATAAGCTGACGTCTAGTTGTTAGGGAATACATAATAAATAAATAAATAAATATTCTGGGACATAAACACACACGGTCATCTGGTCCCAAGCTAAGCAGAGCAGAGCGGAGCTTGTGTTAAGGAAACCCGATAACTGGTATTTACTATACATATATTACTTTTCTTTTGTAAATATATACTTATAATAGATATTTACACCCAATACGTGAGATCAGCTTATACTGGAAATATATAGCTTGATGTGTAGCCGTGTGTACCTATATTTCGATATTTGGCATATTGTTCATATTTATTTCCCAGTAATTTTAAATATAGGCCGACCGTTTATCTCGCGTATCGCCAACTGAGGTACAAAGTCATAAAACATTAATTAAATCTCATAAAGAACTATTTAACCACAGATAAAAGTAATGTAAGACTATTCGTCACTAATATCCATATCGCTTGAATCATCATCACTGTCTGTGCAGCTTGAGGAGTCAGAATCTTGGCGATAGGCGATACGCGAGTTAAACGGTCGGGCTATGGTGATTGGACGCTGACGTTTAAACGTCCTATAGTTATACAAATACAAAAAAAAATACAAAAAAAACGTTTATTGATCAAGAAATAAGTACATCGTTTTACATGGGACGGATTCTTCCTTTAAGCAAAATGCCTGTGTTGGAAGGATCCGCTCTTCATAATAAGTACAATACAAAATACAAAGTACAAAGTGTGTTTGCGTGCGTGCGTGCGTGCGCGCGCGTGTGTGTGTGTGTGCGTGTGTGTGTGTGTGTGTGTGTGTGTGTGTGTGTGTGTGTGTGTGTGTGTGTGTGTGTGTGTGTGTGTGTGTGTGTGTGTGTGTGTGTGTGTGTGTGTGTGTGTGTGTGTGTGTGTGTGTGTGTGTGTGTGTGTGTGTGTTGCTATCCTATTAACGCTTCAGTGTCCTCATAGGTTAAGGGTTTCAGCCATTCAGTAAGATTTTTCTTACAATCACAGTAATTTTTGGAAAATATTTGTATGTCTTTATTTACTCTGTTGTAAATGTTACAAGACCGCTTATTAAATTGAATACTTGCAAATCTGGTGAATGTTTTAGGAACTATTGCTACAGGTGCATTCCTTCTAGTTTTCTCTTTAGAGCTATTTACGTATGGTAATGTTTTATGTTTTTTCAGAACAGTTTTGATGATATATAATTTTCGAACAGAAACTAAGTCACTAATTTTATATAAATCTACCGTAGGAAATAATTTTCTTTTAAAGTACATTATTTTTATTAGTGAACGCTGTGCCCTTTCAAGATCTATGAACTTGGACTTGCACGCACCTCCCCAAACTGGGATGCAGTACATTAAGATAGATTGTACTAAGGCGATATATATCTGGTTTAAGATATTTTGGGGTGCTTTATTTAGCCGAGCTAATTTTGTTGGTGCGACATATCTTAAAGTTCTGAATATCCAGCTCAGTTTTCTGATTCTGTTTGCTACTTGTTCCAGATGTGGGTACCATGATAGCCTGTGATCTAATATTACTCCTAAGTATTTTGTTTGACTAACTCTTAGTATGTTAGGACAGTTACAATTATTACTATCGATACCGATACATGAATGAACTTTAATGTTTAGATCATCTCTAGGTTGAGTCCGATTATTGATACTAAAGCATACGTAGTTGGTTTTAGCTGTGTTTAATGTAAGGAGATTTCCATTTAACCATTTTGCTATCTCTGCCATGCCTGTTTCAACACTAATTTTTACACTTGGCCACGAGATCCCATTGAAAACAACAGCTGTGTCATCGGCGTATGAGAAAATTTTTGCGTTAGAGATTTTCATTTCACACAGGTCATTTATATATATCAAGAAGAGAGTCGGGCCTAGTACACTACCTTGGGGTACGCCATATGACACAGCTGCTCCATCACTGACATAATTCTCAACCTTAACTTTTTGTATTCTGATATGATAATATCCTTACTAAAATTATAAACTAAGTATGTCAAACGTTGTGTAAATTGTGACTAATAAAATTTAAAGGTCATAATTGAATCAAACAAAAAATTAAACAATAAAATTATCAAGAATAAATTACTTTTGAAATTATTTACAATTATTCATCTATAAATTTATTGACGAAAGTTGAAAAGTTTTTAATATTGTTATAGTGTTGTCGAGTATCACTTCTAAAACCGCAGCCAAGTAAGAGCGAGTGCAACTCGCATAGAGAGGGTTCTGTTCTGTCCTGTCTGGGGGCTGAGTCACCTTCGTCCGTGGGAGTGCACCTTTCATCTGAATCCCCACACGTGGTCCCCGGGTGGAGCAAATCAGGTGACAATCAACTGGTAATTATGTTTATTGGTAATTAACTGGTGGTAGGCTTCGGCCGTGGTTAGTGACCACCCATCAGACAAAGCCGCACCGCCAAGCGGCCTTGGCGTGTTCTGGTGCGATGTTGGTGACACCATGCGGAGAGGGTGGGTCGAATTGTTGCTCTTTTATGGTTTCAACCTTAAGGAGCCTCATATCACTGCCACCTTCTCAGCAAAAGTCATTCGTAATCACGAGTGAATCGGTACATTGGGCTGGCGCGTCCTATCGTAGACTACATCATTGCTTAACATCAGGTAAGTTGTGGTCAAGCGCCAGCCTATTCAAGAAAAAAAACCAGGGCGAGCTGGTAGATAGTTTTGAGTAACAGGTAGATGACTATCTTCAGGAGAAACTTCTGCCATAACCATCTGTGTGTCTATCAGAGCCGATATGCTCCGAAACAACTAACTACGCAAATTGGTGGTCAATGAGGGGCGCAATACGCAAATATTATAATAATTTTAAACACAGAGGCCACATTTCATGACTACATTTATTTTTTAAGTCCCTAATGTATTCCATATTGGACATTTTTTTACATACCTGTGCATGCTCCAAGTCTCTGAATGCCCGCGCACAGAGTGCACAGACACGCACAAGTCTGGGCGCCAGTTCCTCCTCGTGCGCACGCACATGCATACGGAGCCGGGACCGACGGGTCAGCTGCTTCATGCAGATGTGACATTGGAACGGCTTGATCTGACACACACATACATACTAATATTTATATCAAATATCATAAGTGGTCTAGCTGGTCTAACAGATTATGCAGAACACGGGTCTCATCTCAACTATCTTTGAAGTTGAGAGAGTTTAGATCTTGATCCACACACGCTGGCCAAGTGCGGGTTGGTGGATGTCGCTATTATTATAAGTGGTCTAGCTGACTCAAGAGATTATGCTGGGCACGGGTCTCCTCTCAATTATCTTACGAGTTGAGAGAGTTTAGATCTTGATCCACACCCGCTGGCCGAATGCGGGTTGGTGGATGTCGCATGTCCTCGCATGATTATCTTTTAAACATGCCGGTTTCCTCACGATGCTTCAATACACCGATATTAAGCAGCGGCGATGAAACAATTCACACAAAGGCGTGTGGGCACGACTAGGAGTCGAACCTGCGACCTTATATTTCTAAGGCGAGGCCCGTTCCGTTGCGTTACCGCTGCTCAAATAATAGATATAATCAAATTTTACACGTATTTTTTATTTTATATGATTTAGTACCAAAAAATTAAGTAATATAATCTTAATATATATATTTCTTGTGTGCGTGTGTATGTGACTGAACTCCTCCTAAACGACTGGACCGATTTTGATGAAATTTTTTGTGTGTGTTCAAGGGGATCTGGGAATGGTTTAGATTCACAATTTTGCGCGGTACGAAGTTCGCTGGGGCAGCTAGTATACTGATATTTCTGTCACTCCGGCGCCGCTAAATCAGCTGTGCACGAGTGCGCACACGCCAGGCTCACTGAATTATTGTTAACAAATTTTAGGCCGCGTGCTTTGAAATCATGATGTATGTATTATCAAAAGTAATAATACATACATCTTCACACATACACACAGCGCCATCTAGTCCCAAATTAAACAATTATATTTGCTAGCTCAATATCGGTGAAGGAAATGTGACATCTACCAACCCGCACTTGGCCAGCGTGTGTGGATTAAGGCCTAAAACTTTCTCAACTCGTAAGATAGTTGAGAGAAGACCCGTGCCCTGCAGTGGGACACTAATAAGCGTTGAAATGACCAATTTGCTTGTGTTATGTGTACTATGATCTGATAGAGTAAGTACCTACTTAATTTTTTTTTGTAAACACATGTCCTAAATAAATTAGACTCAGACGCAGAACAAACAGTCATGCTCATCACACAAAGATTTGTCCTACAATTAATTTGTCTATGTATAATCAATAGATCTATATTTTTTTTATTACGAATACGAATATAATTTATTGAATTTATATCGAAGACAAAAAATAGTAAAAAAAATTGACCAATTAATGGAAATGTGTTCGAATACAAAAAAAAAACAAAAAGAAATATTGCGCACAGGATAAAGTTTTAGATTTACCTACCTGTAGATGTGTAACTCCGTGTTCGTCCAATGTCTGTTTGTCCAAGAATCTCTTCCCACAAGTGCCGCACACGTACCTCCGCGTGTCTGTGTGAGTGCGACTGTGTTTGGTCAACGTTGCTCTGTACACAAAAACATAGTACGAGTATGTACATGGAAATGTGGTTGATAATTATATTCACCTCTGCCTACACGCTCGGTTACTAAATCCTTGTTCAGTCGTGAGTCGTGTGTTAACCCGAAGCAAACTACATTCGTTGGACGGGGATGTGAAAAATAATATAGACATAGGCCTGTGTCCAGCTGTGGACTGCAATAGGCAGATTATTAGGGATGGGCGTTGAGTCAGAGAACTAGTTAAATCATTTACGTAAATTAGCCTCCGCTAGCTGTTGTTGATCTCCAACAACGATTAAAAAAAATCGTCATCGGCCCATCACTATTTATTTATTACGACTAATGATGGGATGTGTCTGATAATTTACTCTTGCAAATGTACCTAGCAGAGGAAACAATCGTACGCAGGTACACCAGGAGGCCCTTACAAGTTATATCACTTATGAACCCTACATAAGTAGGGTTTTAAAAAATAGAGTTAGACTCATTTGAGTGTTCCCCTCCACGGAAATCTTTAGTAAAAGGCGAAAGATTTATTCGTGTTGAAGGGAAACCAGAGATTGTCGAACATTGTTACACTGACGACTAGGTGTAAAACGAAAACACAACGCTTGCGACTTCTAAATCGACGACAACGCCATCTAGTGGCAGTGTTTGGGAAACTTTCGATATTAATTTTGTTAAGTAGTTTGGATGGTTTTGTAAGTAAAATCAGTGTTGTAGATAGGGGTTGACTGTAGGGAAGGGTTTATAATCCTATAGGAGGCGTATTTTAGGGGTATATACGTAAATTTGCTCGATACTTTACAAACGCCAATTTGGATACTACCCTTTTTTATATCCTTCATTGTTCGTGTCGGGAATGTTAGGATTAGATACTCTCCAACTAATACCTAATTTTACTCACATAATACATTATTATTTGCTGCTGGTGGATAGGTTAGACAGTCCGAGTGTGCGAGAATGCATCCATTTCTTTGTTCCTGACCAGTACATGCGTGGCAGTGGTCGGAGCCAACATAAACTACTTGCTTACCCATCTACATGGCTCTCTCCTCAAACGTATAACAGTCCCACTGTCAGAGCCGTTTCCCTTAAAAATATCCTCCTACAAAATAACCCAAATGTGGACATATTTTTTGATCTGGTGTGATGAAAAGAAATGTTTATAGTTTGCTAAGTAGGTAAAGGTAACTTAAGTTTAGAAAATTGTTAATTTTAATTATATTATAATAATAATATGTTGTGTAGTTTATGATTACTTAGTAAATAGTTATTAGTATAAAATATAAGTGCCTTGGTGTATACTGTTAACTTATATTTTTATGAATAAATGATTGATTGATTGATACTACCTCAGCCTATTAAAACATTTTTCGATTCCAGATAATGTAAGGACAATTGCACAATACCTCGTTTACATTCAGCACGTAGTACCTACTGCTCCTCGCGCTGTCGACAATAATCCCCTTGATATTGCCGTAGTATGATTGAGAGAAGTGTAGTGTTGACATACTCGTACTGCCCAAAGTTTCTAAGTATATTAGAAAAGTCTTTTGGCTCAACCCGGGAATCAAACCCGGGACCTCGCGGTTACTGACCGGTACCGTAAACGTCTGGGGGCCTATCTTGGGGCGGCGTGGGCGATATCTCGGCATGTGTTGTGTGCTACTATTTTGGTCCCTACCTACTCTAGGAGCGGATCGAGTTCGCGGTCGCAGGCGATCATAAGTGATCGCATCGTAAGGATCGGTGAGTACGCATCGCGGGTCAGACGTCGCCGTTTCGCCTTTGAGCGGATTGTAGTCGCACGCGGATACTATTAACCTATTTGACGGGCCGGTGGCGTGGTCGGTAAGATACTTGCTCTTCACGCCGCAGGTCGTGGGTTCGATTCCCACCCGAGACAAACATTAATGATGAACATTTGTGTTTGTATCGAGTCTGGGTGTAAATATCTATTATAAGTATATATTTACAAAAGAAAAGTATTATATGTATAGTATATACCAGTTATCTGGTTTCCATAACACAAGCTTTGCTTAGCTTGGTACCAGATGACCGTGTGTGTTAATGTCCCAGAATATTTATTTATTTATTTTATTCGCGTGTTTGACACCGGTGTCGAAAAACCGTTTGGATGCGTTCCTCATCCACTGCCTGATATTCGGCAGGTTTAACCTGATTGTCGGCAGGTATAAATCGATATGTAGGTTTTCATTGCGTAAGAACCACGGAGCTCCCGTGGCTCTACGCATGAATCGATTTTGAAGAACTTGCAAGGGCTGCAAGTAGGAGCGAGTCATAATGGGTCGTACGCACGCCGTGTAAGCTCTCACTTTGTTACGAAGCGAGAGTTTACTTTTGGCGTTGATAAGGAAGTGCAGTCTGCTGAGAACGAAACGCGCACGCTTACGAACAGAGGCAAGGAGCGGTTTGAAAGTGAGTCCCTGATCTAGGAGTATCTTCTCCCAAGAGATCGGCTTGCCGAACATGTAGGTAGATGGAACGAATAGGTGGTGGGATGGACCTAGAGAAGAATACGACGGCACCCTTCTCGGGGTTCACCTCGATTTTTCATTCCCGGAACCATTCGCCTAAGGCGTTGGCTGCGGATTGGAGTTGACGGGCTATTACTTCCGGGCAGCATCCCCGGTAATAGAGCGCTAATAGTAATACTAATCGTCTGTAAAACTTTGCTTGTGCGATTCAGGATTGCTATGACGTAATGACTCTTTAGTGGCATAAGGATGTGACTCCATATTACCCCCCCCCCCCCCCCCTCCGAAATTGGAGGTCGCTCCAAGTCAGCAGTCTACCAGTGCGAGAGATGCTGAGTAGTCGTCATAAATATAAAATAGTACCTACCTTAAGAAGAAAGTCTTCCCGCATGTCTCGACAGGACACTGCCATCTCTTCTGCTTGTCATGTTGGAAGTGCACGTGGTCGAATAGCTCAGTCTCAGTGTTGAAGGTCGTATGTTCACATTCCGTGCAGGTATATTTACCCTCTGGGGTAATATTTGTGTTGAAGTCGTGGAATTGCCTGAAGACACAACAAATTTTTTTGTAGGATCTAAAAACTCTCTCAACTCTTAAGATTGAGCGAAGACCCGTGCCAGTCTAATCTGATTAGCTAGGTACGTAGGAGATATCATAGTGTACAAATGTGCGCAAACGCAGGTGTAGGTACCCTCTGAGAGTGAAAGGCATAGAGTATTTTTTTGGTGTCGCTTTAATCCACAAATGCTGCAAGTTTGTACATATCTTACAGAGTCAAGCGATATCAAAAGTTGCGCAAGAAGTCTAGGAGCCCTAATTGGAAAGCTTTGTCTAGGAACCCTAATTGGAAAGCAATTGAAAACAATTGCTTTCCAATTAGGGCTCCTAGACAAAGTCACATAACAAAGTGACAACGAATAATCGAAAAGAATAAAATGAACGAGATTGATCTACGAAATGTCACGTGTCAATCTTATACATTTTAGGTATATTTATATTTTTTAATATTTTCACACACACACAGCGCATCTAGTCCCAAATTAAGCAATAATATTTGCTTGTGTTATGGATACTAGGAACGGATTAAGATATTATGTATGTCGGAGAAGTCATTAGTACAGTAGCATACTTGCCAGCGAGGCGGCAGCGCGTCGTGACGTCACGCTTCGACAGTCTACCCTGAGGTCCGCACGGGCATACAGTGGGGACTGGCGCTACACGAACTGTGTGCCCCAGTTCTCTACAGACATCCGTGCGACCAACATCGGTCTAGGAACTGTCTTACCACTCGTTGTATTATTTTTACATTTCGTAACAAATTAATAGTGTGATTAAGATAACTTTGCTGCTCGTAACCACACCCACTCAATAGGTTTTCTGGCGAGGACTATCCCTCTGATCGGCCCTTGTACCGAAATGTATACATTTTTTTCTAAATATAGGTATACATATAATAGATAAATTACACCCAGACACAGAACAAACAATCATGCTGTCCTGGGTGGGAATCGAACCCACGACCTTCGGCTTAGCAGTCAGGATCACTAACCACTACACTACCAGGCCAGTCAAAAACACTTATACATTTTAATCTTGTCGATCTTTGAGCCACATGTGATGCACACCTGACGCGATGAGATACCAGGTAAGTTCAATGACCGCTATTGACATGTTACCTGGCAGTAATTGTAACCATAGTGTCATGTATTCATAGCAGAGCCAGAGTCAAGTTTATGGTGTAAGACCCCGTAACAAAAAGTACACATAAAGCCGTTGGTCATCGCATCCAGGAGTGAGCATTCATGAACTTAGCATCAAAACTTAATAATACACTTACATATGAAACTTGAGTCGAACTTTAGAAGTAAATGATTCATTGCAGTTGTGACAAGTGACGATTTGAGGGTTGGAAGTCGGTTCTCGGGACCGACGCTTCCTTGGGCGCTGAAACAGAATAAAAATATTGTATATATGATTATTATTATTATTTGACGGTCCGCTGGCGTGGTCGGTAAGATACTTGCTTTTCACGCCGCAGGTCGTGGGTTCGATTCTCACCCGAGACAAACATTTGTTTAAATATGTCTGTTTGTCTTGTCTCTGAGTGTAATTACCTATATTTAAGTATGTATTTACAAAAGCACAGTATTATATGTAGTATATTACCAGTTATCTGGTTTCCATAGTACAAGCTCTGCTTAGTTTGGGATCAGATGACAGTGTGTGTTAATGTCCCACTATATTATATATTATTATATATATATATTATTATGCTGGGCGTTTACACTGCACAACAAAACATGATACAAGCATAGTCTTATTTCTTTCTACTCATCTCTAAACGATAGAGATGGGTAGTGCTTGCAACATGTTTTCTTGTACATGTTTCGCCAGTGGTTACTAGGGGTAAGATGTCAGTTAATTAACCTGTCAAACTTTGCTATAGTACTTGGCATCAAAAATTATAAACCAAAAAAATACATAAGTATAGACAGAGCGTTTAACACGCGTATCGCCTATCGCCAACATTCTGACTCCTCAAGCTGCACAAACAGTGATGATGATTCAAGCGATATGGATATTAGTGACGAATAGTCTTACTTTACTTTTATCTGTGGTTAAATAGTTCTTTATCAGATTTAATTAATGTTTTATGACTTTGTACCTCAGATGTCGATACGCGAATTAAACGGTCGGCCTATACAAATAATTTTCGACTATGAAGAAATTAGCTCAGCAGTGGCACACTTTTCAGTGTCCCACTGATGGGTACAGGTCTTCTCTAAACTATCTTACGAGTTGAGAGTTTAGGCCTTAAGCCACACACGCTGGCCAAGTGCGGGTTGGTGGATGTTACTAGTCCTCGAACGATTAGTTATTAGACATGCCGGTATCTTCACAATGTCCCCCCTCGCCGACATTGAGCAGCGGCTATGAAACACAAAAATATGTGGGCACGACCGGGAATCGAACCCGGGACCTTATATTTCCTAAGCGAGGGCCGTACCGCTGCGCCACCGCTGCTGGTAGGTATATTAATTGTTTACCAATAACTCGAAGCCTGCTGAATCCGATTTGAAAAAAATGTTTTATTGTTTCACAGGGTCGAAATCGGTCGAGAGGCTTTTCTTTTATACAGAATTATGTTCGTGATTCTACTCACCACAACAAGCAAATCATTATTATCAGTCGATCCCTCTGTTTGTATAGTCCGGCCTTGAGCCCTCTGAAAAAAATATTAGTCCTTCTCAAAGTGCCATTAGAACTTTGCTATTATTATGGGGACTAAGTCACCTTCGTCCGTGGGAGTGCACCTTTTATCTGAATCCCCCCACACGTGGTCCCCGGGTGGTGCAAATCAGGTGACAATCAACTGGTAATTATGTTTACTGACCACCACCTGTGGTTAGTGACCACCCATCAGAAAAAGCCGCACCGTCAAGCGGCCTTACCGTTTTCTGGTGCGATGTCTGGTGACACCATTTAAGAGGGTGGGTCGGAATTGTTGCTCGTTGACTTCTCAACAAAAGTCATTTGTAATGACGAGTGAATCGGTAAATTGGGCTGGCGCGTCCCATCGTAGACTAAATCATTGCTCAACATCAGTTAAGTTGTAGTCATGCGCCAGCCTATTCAAGATTTAAAAAATATATATTGAAACGGGAGCGAAATAAAAACGGTGGAATAACGACAACTTCTTTTATTTATCACAAATGAAAATTAATAATTGGCTTGCTTAGGCTTATTCACACGTTCCCGCCTTTGGCTAGCTCTATGGCAGTGGGCGGAAGGGACGTGTCAATTTGGCGGGCATGGCGGCATGGCAGGCTAACAGAGGCTGCGGCTGACGTCACTTCCGTTACAATATATTTTATGCTGCCTTTTTCAACTAAAATAGGTTTGCGCTAGACTACAGCTTGCCTGATGGTAAGCAATGTTGTGGTCTAAGATGGAACGCGATTACCGTTACGAGTTACGAATGATTTTCAGTGAGATACCTACTGGCAGCGGAATGTGGCTTCTTAAATACCAATTATGATTATACAAAAGATTACGAACTCCTATATGTATGAATGAACAATTTTATTTGCATATAATGTAATCTTATGAGACCCTTAAGAGTTGGAGACTACAGACTACTACAGATCATAGCTATCGGGAAACCGAGATGCCGGCAATTCAGACTTCATGTTCACGGGTGGACTGAGGTATTTGACGTTCAAAAATATTAATCACAATTATTACTGACTACCTCTTATTAGTACTCTTTTATTTATTTACTTAACTTAATCGGGTTGGCAGTAGCTAAGCTAGACCACCTACGCAAAATAGGCGCATAATTGACGTCGAGTTGCGGAAATCCAAGCCCGCTACAATATACAATAATACATAACTTAATCTTTCATTACAGGTCAGTAACCTAATGCGACAGATAAGTTTAATATACATTACATGCTTGTGAGCTACTAACATAATCCCTACTAATCTATACTAATATTATAAATGCGAATGTAAGTTTGTTTGTTACGCTTTCACGCAAAAACTACTGAACCGATTTGGATGAAATTGGGTATGGAGGTAGTTTGACACCCGAGAAAGGACATAGGATAGTTTTTATCCGACTGCGCAAAAAGAAGGTAATGTTTTGGCGCAATAACCGACATAAACGCGGGCGAAGCCGCGGGCGGAAAGCTATGTTAAAATAAAAATAGCTTCATAATTCAACTATTTTACAGGAAAGCTAATAAAAATAGTGTGAATTACGCCTCTGTAAAGCTAATTTAATAGAAAACAGTGAAACGTCAAAAGGTACTTCTTAGATTTGTTCAATTGTAGTGTCTGGTGGGCAGAACACGTGTATTTAGGAGTGTGCGTTGGAATTACATAACCTTATTCCCCTATCTCCGGTCTACCATCGGACAAGTAGAGGTACGGCTGTGCGCCATCAATATATGGTAGGAATTCCACGCGTACGCACAAACGCTTTTCTCCCACATCGTGCGAACTATCAAGTCGTGGAATTCGATACCGGCATCTCTGTTTCCTGATAGCTATAATCTGCCTGTCTTCAAGTCACTAGTGAATCGGTATTCACTGGGCAAGCTCGTTTAATCGTAGACTGCATCATTGCTTAACAACAGGCAAGTTGCGGTCAAGCGCAAGCGGTGTGATAGCCGTACCTCTAATTTTCCGATGAAAGAACGAGGATGCGGAAATAAGATTATACAATACCGTTTAATATTCATTTATGCGCAAAAGTGTCTTTTGCATGGCACCTATTATCTATAATAAGTTACCGAGTTGTTGGAAAAGTCTCCCTGTTATCAATTTTAAAAAGAGACTGCGTAAATTGTTAATGGAGAAAATTTATTACAATATGGATGACTTTTTATCGGACCAGAGTTTTTGAATTTTGCACGCCTTCTGGTAAAATATGGTTGAACTTGATAAATTTTGTTACACCACTTAATATGTACTACCTATATTTGCAAATAAACATATTCTTATTCTTACACCCACCTTCAAGAAGTCCTCTTCCGTGGGTATACAGATCTGAGTGTCGTCCTTAGTCTTCCGCTTCTTGCCTCGATGTCTACAGCGGTGTGATGATAGACTACCAGCGGTGGGGAATACTTGACTGTTCAAAACAAAGGACCATTATCACCACCATCAGTCACCATCATTTTACCTGACTTACGGACTATCAGTACCATCAATACTTTAACAATCAACATGTTGGATATAGTATTTACAGTTAGACTCGGAAATGCAATGTCTTAGAAATCGACATAGTCTACATGTATGTTCTACTAGCTTCCACCCGCGGCTTCGCCTGCGAAATTGTTCTCACTAATCTTGTTCCTCCATACAATCTTTGGAACCCCGTTTCACCCCCTTAAAGGGTGAGTTTTGAAAAATCCTTTCTTAGTGCACCCCTAGACCCCATAAGGAACCTATGTGCCAAATTTGGAGTCTCCAGACCCAGCGGTTTGGGCTCTGCGTTGATATGTCAGTCAGTCAGTTTCTTCTTTTATATATTTTTATTAATCATAATATAGAACCAATCGTCTTGCCGAACACTGTCCCCAAAGATACAGGTTTACCTAGTTTAGGTGACAGAGTTTAAATATTGTGTACAGGTTTATAAAATACAGACTACCATCTTAAATATATAAAAGAAGAAACTGACTGACTGACTGGCTGACATATCAACGCAGAGCCCAAACCGCTGGGTCTCGAGACTCCAAATTTGGCACATAGGTTCCTTATGGGGTCTAGGGGTGCACAAAGAAATGATTTTTCAAAATTCACCCTTTAAGGGGGTGAAACGGGGTTCCAAAGTTTGTATGGAGAAACAAGATTAGTGAGATTAATTTCGCAGGCGAAGCCGCGGGCGGAAACTAGTCTTAATATAAATCTTGTTACATGTCTCATATCTATAAACTTTGTGTTGAATAAATTTATTTATTATTATTTATTATAGGCCGAGCGTTTAACTCGCGTATCGCCATCTGAGGTACAAAGTCATAAAACATTAATTAAATCTCTTAAAGAACTATTTAACCACAGATAAAAGTAATGTAAGACTATTCGTCACTAATATCCATATCGCTTGAATCATCATCACTGTCTGTGCAGCTTGAGGAGTCAGAATCTTGGCGATAGACGATACGTGAGTTAAACGGTCGGCCTGTAGTCATATTCATCATTAGTGATTGGACGCTGACGTTAAAACAGTTAACGTTAAAACAGCATTGGCAGCGTAGCAGTACGGGCCTAGCCTTAGAAAAATAAGGTCGCGGTTTCGAATCCTGGGCGTACCCACAACATCTTTGTGTGAATTGTTTCATCTCCGCTGCCCAATATCGGTGAAAGAAAACATCGTGGGAAAATCGGCATGTCTAAGAACTAATCATTCGAGGAGATGTGATATATACCAACCCACATTTGGCCAGCGCGTGTGGATTTAGGCCCAAACTCTCTCAACTCATAACATATTTGAGAGAAGACCCGAATCGGCTTGTATGGACTCTTTGCCAGTGGTTTCTAGAATTGCTAGAAGCGAGAAAAACCATACCAATTCATAGAATAGATAAAATCACCATCTTGTGCAGCGACGTATGTTCGTTTTTAACTTAAACTACCTCGGTGGTCAGCTGGTAAGCGTGTTCGCTTAATAACCGCGAGGTTCCGGGTTTGATTCCCAGGTCGACCAAAAAATTTTTTCTAATACCTATACTTAGAGACTGTTGGAGCTCGAAGTATGGAATTGTGCCCGAATAGCCTTTTTTGGGGCTGTCCATTAATCACGTGATCTTTTTTAAGCATTTTTTAGCCCCCTCTCTCTCATGGCATGGTGAGGTTTAGGACTACCAGTTCCCACCCCCCACCCAACATCACGTGTATTTTTAGTATCTACAAAAAAACTTATTTTTTTTTAAATATTCTAGAATATTATCATAAATACAGGTATAAAGTATAATCTTATTTTAATCTGGAATTAAGGACCATGATAAAAATGTGTAGACAGAAAGGTTGCAGGCAATAATGCAAAAATAATTACACGTGATATCTTACTACACCCCCCTCCCCCCTTGTGACATTTCGTGATTTCTGTCAAACCCCTCCCCCCCCTTTCAAGCTTCACGTGACTAATGGACGGCCCCTTACATACGTAACCTAAACATAACCGTCGAAAAGTGCGTGATATACACCTCTGCTTACTCCTTCGGGTAATATAGGCGTGAAGTTATGTGAGACATCTTTACAAAATTCAATCATAAATGTGTATTGAGAAAAGACAAAGCGCGTAGCAGTAAATATTATGACGACAGCCATTGCTGAAAGTTGAAATGACATGCGCATGTGAGTGGTAGGTAGGGCAGTAAGAGTATGGGATGGGAACACTACACTTCTCTCAATCATGCTACGGCAATATCAAGGGGATTATTGCCGACAGCGCGAGGAGCATGTTAACGAGGTTTGGTGCAATTGTCCTTACATTGTCTGAAATCGTAAAATATTTTAATAGGCACCATTTTTTATATATGCGGAGTTGTATACGGGGTATATACAACAATAAAATGCGCCCCTAGAGGATTACAGTCCCATCCCTACAGTCAACCCCTATCTACAACACTGATTTTACTTACAAAACCCTCCAAACTACTAAACAAAATTAATATCGAAAGTTTCCCAAACACTGCCACTAGATGGCGTTGTCGTCGATTTAGAAGTCGCAAGCGTTGTGTTTTCGTTTTACACCTAGTCGTCAGTGTAACATTCTTCGACAATCTCTGGTTTCCCATCAACACGAATAAATCTTTCGCCTTTTACTAAAGATTTCCGTGGAGGGGAACACTCAAATGAGTCTAACTCTATTTTTTAAAACCCTACTAATGTAGGGTTCATAAGAGATGAAACTGATGTGGGTTTGCTGGTGTGTACCTGCATACGATCGATTCCTCTGCCAAGTATATTAGCAAGAGTATATCAGACACATCCATCGTTAGTATCTTATCTTATATCTTTAATGAGCTGATATATTTAATTGGAATCTCGGAATCGGCTCCAACAATTTTCATAAAATTTAGTATATACCAAGGGGGTTTCGGGGGCGATAAATCGATCTAGCTAAACTAGGGACAAGATAATAGGTCACTTTTGACAGATGTCAGTTTTATATTCATAGTGAGGTGACCTGCTTAAAAACATCGATTAAATGAATGAATCGAATGAATCGATACAGACTTGAAACATATGTGAAATTTAAAAATGACCATGCGAATCCCTGTCCCATTATTATTTTTTCTTTCATAAATTAAAGGAGCAAAATAAGACAAGTACCTACGTAATTTAACAAAAAAATTGCTTTTATTCACTTGAACTATCGGAACTGCTATCTTCATCACTGCTGTCAGAACTCAGAGATATTATTAATTCATTTTCAATAATATTGTCTATTCTCACATCTCGTTCAAAATCTTGTAAAATTATTTTCTTTGTCTTCTCCACGACTTTTCGCCAGTCTTCTGTAGTGACTTCTGCACATGCAGTTTGTAGCAGAGTCATCATTTTAGCAGTACTGAAGGGTGGTTCAGTATTGTTCCGCGCTGCATGACCCTTTATTTGTGCCCAAATAAGCTCGATGGCGTTATACTGGCAATGGTAGGGAGGCAATCGAATAACTTCGTGTCCATGTTCTAGGGCTAGTTCATCGATTACATAGCGGAGCTTGGACGGCTTAGTTGCTTTTACCAGATTTAACAACTCAACTTTTAATAAAGTTGGACTTGCCTCCACACCATTTCTTACCAGCCACGAGACAATTTCTTGCTTTTTATTTGCTTGAGTTGGTGGTTTATCAACTTGTACAGAATGATACGGAGCATTGTCCATTATAATTTTCGAAGGGTTTTCTAAGCTGACTAGCAGCTTCTCAAACCACTCTTTAAAAACATCAAAGTTCATTTCCTCATGGTAATCTGTTGTAGTTTTAGAGGCGAATGCGAGGAGGCAGTCTGGAATAAAACCTTGAGAAGCTGATCCCGCGTGACATATAATAAGTCGGGCTCCTTTTCCCGATGGAACTTTTGAGGTGGAGGCCGCTGTATCATCGGTCCATGTCCGCGCAACCGTATGGTTCGCATTCAACCATGTTTCGTCAATAAACACGACATTGTCCCAATCCGTAATTTTATTTACCTGACGTAAGAATGATATTCTCTTCAAAATAATATCGTAGCGTTCTAGCAGGATTTTCCGCTTGTCGGATTTTTTAAATCTAAAGCCAATCGATTTCAAAACCTTTGATAGAGACGATTTGCCTCCAAAAAATAAGCCTGCGCCTTTTAACGAACTCAATAGCTTTTCCCGTGTAGGATATTCTTTTCTCGAGTAATATCCATAAATGTGGTTGCGAATTGCAGCAGCATCAAAATTATCAACGTCAACAATTTTCTTGTCCCTCTTTCGTTTTTTCGGTGTACGTAAAGTATTATCTTCTGAGCCTGATGGTCCGTATTTCTCTTTCAGAATTTGAGTTACTGTCTTCTTCCCTATTCCCAATGCTTCGGCAACGCGTTCTCTCGGTGGTTTCAATGGTAAAAGAGGCCCATCGTTAACTGATTCACGTCCAAAATAATTGTACAATTTCAGCACTAGTTCGCGAGATTGACTGTTTAGAGTTTTCCCCCGTTTCGACATAGTAAGACTGTAATGTTTTTCTTGTTTAATAATCGTTAAGCAATCGGAGTCCAATTTATAGCCAGGTAAACGTAGTCAGTAAGATCAGGTTAAATGAAAAAGCCGGATCAGAAGAAAATAACAGAGAGCACACCAAAAATGCACAGTCACTTCGCACAACAACAAAAGACTGCGTCATCATCATGTAATGGCGACATGACATGCGTCATCGACAGGCACTGGTGTTGCCAGCAACATCCACCTAAATTGCACCCAACATCAATGACCTTTCTATTTAGTTATTTTTTTGTATTTTTATAGTTAGTTAAAAGAATAATAAATATGTATAATTAGGTTTTATTATAATCACAACGTGGTTATAAATTTATGGTGATTTTTCTTCACAAGTAATCATTGCATTCGATTCAACTTACAATCCTATCAGCTTTCGATTTTTAGAGTAACATCCCTAGTGTTTAAAAAGAAATAGGGTTGACTGACGCAACATTGTAACGACGTTCAGTTCTTTAGATCAGAAATTGTTTATTATGTTTAGAATGGTTTATTAGTGAAAGCAAATCGTAAAATTACTCGTATCGGTCATTATTACAATAAATATGTAAACGTAAATGAAAAAAGTTAAGCAATTGTGCAGTTCTTATTTTATGCCCGCCGTTACAAGGTTACGTTGTTGAATTTTGATGAAATGTCAAAAGTGACCTATTATCTTGTCCCTATATTAGGAATCATTTTTAGAAAATTTCATTTAAAAAAAAATACCTAGCAAAGCTCGGTCATCCAGATATTAATAAATAAATAGTGATGTGCCAATGACGATTTTTTTAAATCGTTGTTGGAGATCAACATCTCAACAACAACAACTCAACGCCCATCCCTAATAATCTGCCTATTGCAGTCCCCAGCTACACACAGGTCTATAATATTTTTCACATCCCCGTCCAACGAATGTAGTTTGATTCGGGTTAACACACTGACAGAACAGGAATTTAGTAACCGAGCGTGTAGGCAGAGGTCAGTATCATTATCAACCACATTTCCACGTACTATGCTTAGGTCTTTAGATCCCATCTATACTAATATCACAAAGTTTGTTGGGTGAACGCGATAATCTCTGGGGGAAACTCCGATTTGCATTGTTAGATAGCCTATTTATTGAGGAAGGGTATGCTTCTCTTTATCTCTTGTAGACTAAGCCGCCGCCAGCGGAATGCTAGTATGAATTAATGTATGTATATTATGATATCAAGGGCGAGGTAATGGCTGTTAAAAAAATCATATTAAAAAACTACGTACACACGGCTACACACCTAGCTATACATTACCAGTATAATCTGACCTCTCGTTGTACAGAAATCCTATACAATGCGAGATCAGCTTATACTTGTAATGTATAGCTAGGTGTGTAGCCGTGTACCTACACGCGAAATACGGGGAAATGAACACGAATACGGGGGATAAAGTTGTTAACAATTCCGATCCAAGATGGCGGATTCAATTGTCCAATTCTTTATTGAAACGCATAACAGACACAAATATCATTGAGTGGGTACAATAACTTACTTACCTGCAATTATTACATTTGGGAGTTTTTTCTGTATCGTTCTGTGAATTCCCCTAGAAAAATAAAAAGTACATTAATTGTGAACATAAACATTATTTTGGTGGCCGAGTATAATAGGTACCTATAGTAGTAAATACATAACGTCATACCCGCACGAGTAGGCAGAGGTAAACATCACCCATACACACAAACACCACATACACTTAAAATGTCATTATTTTATTATTAATTTAAGTTATTATTCTAACAACTACAATTAATTATTAAATTATTTTTATTTACATTTACATTCTCTGCTAATGATTTAGAAATTGTGTATTTTGGTACAACCGTACAACCATTCCAGATCTTCACGAGACAGGCTCGACCTAGTGTGTAGCTCGCTAGCAAAACATTAAACTAAAAAACATCTTAAAATCATTACCCAGCAAAAGATTATTGTTTAAATAAATTAAATTTTAAACAAGGAAGAACAATCTAGAAATCTTATATAATACTATATTAGGTAGTTCACAATGTTACCTGTGTCCCTAGCAAGGTCTTCAGGTCCTGAGTGGCATCAGAATCAACAGTCTGAACTATCCAGATCTCATCCTCACTGCTGTCCAAGCATTCTTGTTTCACCTCAGTCTTAAATATGATATCCTTTACAAGAAAGTTATTCAAGTTTTATGAAAATATGAAACAGCATGTCAGTATAGCAAACGTTGTCAGTAGGCTTGGCTAGTCCAGTTGCAGTGGAGTTGCAGTTAAGTTTCGATCAAAACAGTCTTTTTTGTATACACGTAATTTTGAAAATCGCTGTCAGATACGCTCGAGTCAAGTTTGCATCACGCGAGCGCTTTGGCGTTTTAAGTTATTATGTGATAATTACAAGAATATTAAGACATACCTAAACTTAATTGCAACTTGATCGGCGCGTCAAGAAATTACGCAAATTATAGGCCGACCGTTTAACTCGCGTATCGCCATCTGAGGTACAAAGTCATAAAACATTAATTAAATCTCATAAAGAACTATTTAACCACAGATAAAAGTAATGTAAGACTATTCGTCACTAATATCCATATCGCTTGAATCATCATCACTGTCTGTGAGCTTGAGGAGTCAGAATCTTGGCGATAGGCGATACGCGAGTTAAACGGTCGGCCTATAGCCCACAGATTTAGATAGAACATCATAGCATCACGTCTGTGTTACCCACAGGTGTAGGCAGAGGTGAATATTACCCTTCCCTGGCTATGTTTAGGTCATATACATAACGGGGGGCGAGTCTATTGCCGTTCATCGGGCAATTTCAAACTTCTAGCTGCAACTAAGGAACTAGAGAAGTATTTTTCTCGACCTCACGGTTATTGAGCAAACACGTCCACCACTGCACTGGAGCACCGAGGCAGTTTAGATAGTTTTCACTCATTCAATCATTCATTCATGTAACATAATCCGTTAGGTAGATGCTTAGGTGGTTTGGTCATGTGGAGAGGAGAGATGATAGACGATTGACGAAAGGTATATACACGGCGGAGGTGAGTGGAAACGCTGAGACAGGACGCCCTAGGAGGACATTAGCTGATCCCATCGGTGATGTGCTTCAATGGGACAGGTGCGTAGCACTCACAACCATATGTATAATAGATGTATGACTATTAGTGAGGCTAAGATAATATGTTTAAATCGTAGCAATGGCGCTCTATAGTCTCAGCCTACCCCCATGGAAAAATACGTGATTGTATGTACGGACAATCGGGTAGATGGGCAGAAATATTTTAGTGACCGTGACACCGGGGGTTTCAAGCGCGGAAACCCCCGGTGTAAAGTATATTTTTGTTTTATATATTTACCGACGATACATTTTTGGTCATAAAATAAATAAAACTAGTGTAATAATATAAATAATATTTAATATTTCTAGGAATATTTTAATAAAGTTAGAAAATTCATATTTAATACTCTACAATTCTAATTAATAAATACTTACTAATCAATTCTACACTATAATTTGTTTAATCGTATTTTAGTGAGCCTTTAGATGTCGGGTTTATTAATATTAATTTAATTAGGAGTCATCCAAAAAACTATGTGAGACATGGGTCGACAAAGTGTAGTGTGACAAGGGGTGGGGATAATCCTAGTGTAGTCACATTTCAATATAATAAAAATAATCTAACTATTATCACTGAATTAGTAATAGTATGCCTAAGTACTTATCATTCAAGGACATGTGACATCCACCAACCCGCACTTGGCCGGCATGTGTGGATTAAGGCCTAAACACTCTCAACTCGTAAGATAGTTGAGAGAAGGGCAATGCCCAGCATTGGGACACTAAAAAGGGTTGAAGTGAATTGCATTGGTATCAAAAACCTAAACACTATTTCTGTCTATATAAACACGACGTCACACTAGGAAGGGGTCTTACAAATATGACCAGCTGTGACAAGGAGAGGGAATGTTTAAAATCATGAAATTCGTGTGAAGTAGTTTAAGGATGGATCCATAAAATAATTATTATGATCTATATAACTATAATTAATATCTACTTACGAATTACAAATTCTTATTATTTCTAATTTTAGCTACATTTTACATTATATTACAAACTACGAATATTCAATCCTTGAGTCTTTTAGATAGTCCGCGAGGCCTAAGTGGAACTTTGCAAATGTGTTAGTGCACATAGACAGTGTAGGTGTGACGTCGGCCTAGGGCGTGACGCGTCCTTTGCTAGGTTCCAACCGGTTTATATTGCTTTATAACCAGAGGTCGGAGTAGGTAGATTGATTTCTCGTCGTTGACGTCAAACGTAGAGAATAACATGGATATGACTCCAAAATACCACAATTTAGACACAATTCAAAAGACGTCAAAAGGAATACTTTAAAATTAGAAAATATTTAAAAATATATTGTTTATTTTAATTGTATTAACGTTGAAAGCCAAAATATGGAAATTGTATCCGATGAGGATTAAAAATAATTTATTTATCTTTTTGTTTAATTAAAAATAATTGTTCATTGAATTCAATCAATCATTTTGTTGTATGCTTTTAATTTTATTTTATTCCATAATTCCAATCCTGAAACTTTTCCGGTACTTTCCGCACATTATAGATAAAATGACATGTCCATATTATAATATCTTGCCGCAAGTATATAAAATCAATCTACCTACTCCGACCTCTGTTTATAACACCGTTGGCCTGAGGCGCGGCGCGTAAATTGATCCTTGATCACTTACACAAATGCTAAGATCAGTTTACACCTCGTGGACTGTACCAATAGTCAAAATAGATTGAGAGTCAAACAATCCGACCATCATCATTTAACAAAGGCTACTTAAGACTATCTTCTAAAACATGTCAAGAACCTTATATTAAAAGACTAGATGTTTTATTTTAGACGCAAGCATTGAAACTCGAGTATTTCAATATAAGGTTCTTGAATAAAGGCATATTAAAAAAAACGTTTCTAGTACACACGGCTATACATCAGCTATACAATCCTGTTTAAGCTAACCTCTCGTTGTAAGGAAATCTTATAAAGAGATCAGCTTATACTGGAAATGTATTATAACCTACAGCTTGATGTGTAGCCGTGTGTACTATTCGTAAGCAAACAAATGTCCATAGACGTAACATACAAGGTACATTTAATGTATACATTTGTGTGTAAATATACACTAACCGAATGTTTATTTTCATCAGGGTTGGCATCTTCAGTGATTTCTTGTTCTAAAATAAAATAGAAAAAGTTGGAATGAGTTTTTCAAAAGTATCAAATTGTATTCAGTATAGTTAAAGGCATGTTCTATTTAAAAACTCACGTGAACGAAACGAATCACAATTACGAAAATGGTGGCTTATACTTGTAACTAGCTTCCGCCCGCGGCTTCGTCTGCGAAATTAATCTCACTAATCTTGTTTCTCCATACAAACTTTGGAACCCCGTTTCACCGCCTTAAAGGGTGAGTTTTGAAAAATTCTTTCTTAGTGCACCCCTAGACCCCATAAGGAACCAATGTGCCAAATTAGGAGTCTCCAGACCCAGCGGTTTGGGCTCTGCGTTGATATGTCAGTCAGTCAGTCAGTCAGGTTCTTCTTTTATATACTTAGATGACAGTTTGGACCAAAACAATGTACCAAGCAAAACAATGTAGTCGGATAAATAATATTTTTCAATTTATAGCTTCGTTGTAGAAAACCAAGCTCTATATTAAAAAAAAATAAGCAAGGGGTGTCCATTAACTCCGTGATAAAGGGACATGCGACAAGCGAGAACGGGACATGCATGTCTTGTTGTTCCATTTGCATGTACCTACTCCTTGTACATTTCAAAATTTGGGGTTAAGCGCCACAGTCGCGGTTATTGATTTTTGACAGGGCGGGGCGGTTAAAAGGTTAATAAAACTAATGCGTAGGAGTTTTTCATTAACTTTTTAAGTTTCTTTAACCTACCTTTATTGTCAGAATCAGTTTTCTTGCTATTCTGAGTGCACTCTGCTACTGAAGAGGTTTTCTTCCGATCTTCGCTGTCACCTGTATAATCAATGATATTAGTATATCAGTTAGCCGGTTTCCATTCCAACTCTGCTTAGTTTGGGATCAGACAGCCGTGTGTGTTAATTCGACGAATCGGTGGCGTAGTCGGCAAGACAAATGCTTATTATGCCGCAGGTCGTGGGTTCGATTCCCACCCGAGGCAGACATTTGAGTGATGAACAGGTCTGTTTGTCTCGAGTCAAGGTGTAATTATCTATTATAAGTATATATTCACAAAAGATAAGTAGTATATGTATAGTATATTATTATACCAGTTATCTGGTTTCCATAACACAAGCTCTGCTTAGCTTGGGACCACAGGTTACATGCATGCATACTGCTAACGAGGGTTTTGAAATAATAAACACTTCCTTTGGTCCTTTAGTTTATTGAAGTTTTTTGAATACAATAAAGCGAATAAGTGACCGCGCCCGTCTTCATGGAAGGGCATGGACCAGGCGGGGCGAGGCGAGGCGGGGCGAAGCGCTCAGCCACACGTTAACACATACTATGCGTTTTAAATGAGAATAGGATTGGAAATCTGCCATCTTGGACCGGAATGTGCAACAAGTTCACATTTTTTAGTACAGTTAGCAAAAATGTTTATTCGATATAATATTCACATCTAGATGAAAATAACATAAAAATACGTATATCTTACTGCCGTTCGAACACATTTTATTAACTTCTGACGACAAAAAGCGGTGCTATAAGTTAAAACGTGTGTTTTTATGCATGTAAAAGAATTTGTGTACTAGTTTGTGGCATCCTAGCGCGTAAATTTACTTAGGTAGCTAGCTACATTGCAACTACATACCTAACTAAAGTTTTTACATAAATCAGTTTTCCATACATTTCAAAATAATATTACTGTCTGTGGTTTGACATTTTGTGCTGGCGCTACTTTTGCATGGTTTTTGGTATGAAGTTAGCCGCGAGTCCAGTCCTATTCTTATTTAAAACGCATAGTACTTAGTATAAGAGTTAGGGTTATATGGTTATGAAATGTGTTATTCATGTTTTACTTTGGACTTTAGTGATTATTAAAACATTGTTTGCCTTTTAAGCGTGAAACACAGGGCAACCTAGTTCAGGCAAATGTATTATACACTACCTATTATGAAATTCCTTTCTTCTGAATTGGAGAAAGGCAAGCGCAAGCAGGGCGGCCAATTTCTCAGATATAAGGATGTGCTTAAGCGACACATAAAAATGTGTCAAGTAAATCCGGCTCAATGGGAGAAAATGGCAGCACAACGGCCGGAATGGAGAACCTTGGTTAAGACCAAGGTTCGAGAATTTGAAAAGAATCGGCTCATAGAACTTGATGTCAAAAGAGACGAGCTTAAAGCCCGACCGCCAGCGGCTATAAATTATAATTATATAGGGGGTGAGCTCACGTGTACCTCACACGCTGTTAGTCACACGAGAGCACACCGTCAAAATAGGAGTTAAAGCGGTCGCCGAAATCGGTTGGATTGGCATCATTATGAAATAAACCTTTACTTTAAGATATCAATTGTAACTACTTACTAAGTAACGAATATAGAAAACATACAGTCGGATTAAGAACCTTCTCCTTTTAGAAGTCGGTTGAAAACTAACCATTTTCAGTGTCTTCCGTTTTCTGGTCTTCGTCTATTTTTTTAATATTCTCATGCGCCGCTTTTATATGAGCTTTCAGCCATTTTGGATTTGCGTAACCTAAGAAAAAAAAATTAAATCTTTGTTACAACACGCTTTTGGTCTGGTACGGGATTCAAACCTGTAATCTAGACTGGGATCTAAATCCGTTATAAAAGTTTTTTTTCTATTCTGCGATAGCCTGGCGCTTGACTACAACTTGCCAGATGTTAAGCAATGATGTAGTCGACGATGGAACGCGCCAGCCTAGTGATACCGATTCACTCGTGATTACGAATGATTATCGGTGAGAAGGTGGCAGTGGAATGAGCCCCCATATGGTTAGAAACCTTAAAGGATCAACTTCCGACCCACCCTCTCTGCATGGTGTCACCAGACATCGCACCGGAACACGGCAAGGCCGCTTGGCGGTGCGGCTTTGTCTGATGGATGGTCACTAACCACAGCCGAAGCCTACCACCAGTTGATTGTCACCTGATTTGCAACACCCGGGGACCACGTGTGGGGATTCAATTAAAGGTGTACACCCACGGACGAAGGTGACTCAGCCCCCAAAAAAAAGATTTTTTTCAACTCGTAAGATAGTTGAGAGAAGACCCGTACCCAACAATGGGACACTAAAAAGGGTTGGAGTGATATTATCTCTCCTAGCCATATTCTGGCTATGGCGACCAGGTCTAAGCTGACAATATGTCCGTAAACAGAGGTGGACTCTCTAATCCCTTTACTCTCAGAGTCCGATCGGACAGATTGACCGACACGACCGGTGAATAATCGGGCTCAGGACCGACGGCTTTACATGGGTATCACACCACTAACTTCCCGACTCCCGACTTTTGGTCCGGGGCAGGATTCAAACCCGCGACCCCAGATGCACCGAGGCAGCTTATGAAAAACCATAGATTACCATAGTTACATAGAGGACAAGGGTATACTTCGTCGTCATCTACATCGTGTTTATGCGTATCGCAGTGTTCCATCACTAACGACACATCCGCAAACTGTTTATCACAAAATCTGTAACAAAACATCACTCCGGTAATACCCGAGTCCCGGAGATGTAGGCAGAGGTAAATATAACCTACCTACTAATCTGAAACAGGGAAGCCGGATCAGAAAGTTCTTACTGAAGAAAATAATTTCTTTTCAATACCATCGTCTATGTTTCTATGGCATCCACCATATTATATTAAAGGTGATGAAACAATTCACACAAAGATTGGTGGGCACGACCGGGATTCGAACCTGCGACCTTATTTTTCTAAGGCGAGGCCCGTACCGCTGCGCCACCGCTGCTCAATATCGGTGAAGGAAAACATCGTGAGGAAACCGGCATGTCTAAGAACTAATCATTCGAGGACATGTGACATCCACCAACCCGCACTCGGCCAGCGTGTGTGGATTAAGGCCTAAACTCTCTCAACTCATAAGATAGTTGAGAGAAGACCCGTGTCCAGCAGTGGGACACTACAAAGGGTTGAAGTGACTTACTTATTTCTGATGCTAATTTTAATGAAATAAACAATATTGGTACCGATTTGGATGAAATGTAGTATTGTGATAGCTCAAGACCCGGGGAAGGCCATAGGATGTTTATAACCAACTGCCCAAAAAAGGATTAATGGTTTAGCGCGATAACCGACATACACGCGGGTCGAGCATAGACCGATATTGAGCTGCGGCAATTTAACAATTCACACAAAATCTGTGGGCACGACCGGGATTCGAACCTGCGACCTTATATTTCTAAGATGAGGCCCGTACCGCTGCGCCACCGCTGCTAAAAAAACATATTATTACCTGCACTTAAGTTCAATAGCTGTATTATTATCACATTGATATTTTCCCAAAAACTCTTTCACTTCCTCATCTGCTTCTTCTAAATTATCTATGATGTTATCAATTTCCGGTTCCGGCTCTATAATCTCCACGTCACTAGAACTGTCTTCCTTTTTCAAATCTTTAACAATAACTACGTCATCAGACCTCGAATCATTGTCTATGGGCTTCGTAATTATCTCTCCGTCCGAACCAATTTCAACTTTAACAAATTCATCTTTATTTATCTTAGACTCTACTTTGTTTATGATTTCTTTAGCTTTCCCTAAATGTGTGAAGTTAAAATTCTTTATTTTTTGAAAGATATACTGCTGGTTGTTTCTAATAACAAGATATTCATCGGTATTCAAAAACTGCGTCGCACTTTTCATTCTACATGGCCTAAAATTCTCATTCAAACATGCTTCACAAATAATTTTTAGTTGGGTAGACATTTTTTTCTGAGGAGAACATCTATGTACTCGCTGGTCTTCATTATCAAAGAGATATAACTTGTCTATGTTATTGTCTACATGTTTACCACAGATAAAACATATCTGGCTTTCACTTTCTCCAATCAAAACCCCATCGATATCAATATAGGCGATTGGTTTCGTCCAATTTTTAAGAACTATTCTTGATGGGTCCGTCTTTCTGATATGCCTTCTTTCAGAATGCCCTTGGTCATATGGCAGTGACGTCATTGGAGAATCTTTGAACATGTTTAGAATGTCTTCTCTAGTGTAAGACAGGTTATCATTTCTAGTATAACTATCATCATAGTTTTTAAAGTTATCTTTGATCAAACTTTTTGGTGATTTATTTCTTGTAGTAACGGGGTTAAGGGTAGCATAAGTTTTGTTAGTGGACTCCAAATATTTAGTGAATTGAGCTTCAAAACCAGAAGTATTATTACACACTAATTTAAACGGTAAACTGTTAACAAAACTACATTTAGGACTTGAGTTATTAGACCACTTGGAAACAGGACTTTCAACTATGTTAATCTTTTTTGTTTCACGAATGCTAAGATTTTCTAAGCTATCGTCAATATCATCTGCATATTTGACAAATGGTATTTTCTCAGCTGTAAGATCCGTTAACGGGTCATCGTTATCAAAGTGTATTTGAGATGCTCGTATTTGTGTGCCATCATCTAATACGTAGACTAAATCTTTGTCTTCGTTGAAGTCCAACATAGGATTAAAGTTCTGGTAATTATGTTCAGAGTTAAGGAAATATTGGTAGATGTTTTCGGAGAGAGAGACGGGCTGATAATGGGTGAGTGAGTTCAGATCTACATCATAGTTCAGAAGGTTCCTAGAAAAAAATAAAAGCAACTCATTACCCAACACAGCTTGCCAGTTATTCCAAGTTCTTATGGCAGTGTTTTAAGTTTTGTAAATTGGTGATTATGGTCCTCTTTTAAAATGTATTGTGGCGGGAAAGTGTTAATATAGATTGGTGTATTTTAGAATCTCAAAATAATAATAATTCATTATTAAAAATATAAATACATAGTAGAACTTCGGGCAAAATTCATGTATGGTGATCTGTCAAATGAAGACTAATTTTGCTTGCAATCTTTCATAAGGCTAACACCCTTAGACTAGGTGTTATGACGTTTACTGGAAGGTGCTGGTAAGAGCTAGATGAGGATAACCACAGATTGTGCTTCACTAAGCACGTTATATTGGGGAAAGGCCTTAGAAGCCTCTAATGTCCAGCAGTGAACTAAAATAGACTGATGATGACAGTTATGATAATGTAACAGTGTCACAGTCACTCATGACACATGCACATAGTACATGCTACAATAAAGAAACAAATATCTAAAGGTGGCTTGTACTTGTAAGACAGTTTGTACCGTCAACAAAACAAGGAGTCGGTTGGATAGATGATATGTTTTAATATAGACTTTGGTTATTTTAAAAGAAATGAAATGAAAATGAAGATGTAGATTCCGCAGATTGGATACGTAGCTAAATTAGAATATATTTTCTTGTGTGCTGTACTAATGTGTGTAAATAAAGACAGCAATAATGTGCAAGCAAAGGGGAATGATTAGTGACGCCATTTTAGAATAACATAAACAAGGCGCACAAATGACGTCACCTTTCTGAAATCATATCCTGCACCCAAATACGTAATTCAAAAAAACTATTCGACTATATCTCACCTAGCTTTATCCAAAAAAGTCTGAAAATTGTCATCTGGTTCAATTGTAAGTGAGACCTCTTCACCATTTGCGTTCTCCATGCATAGGATCAATGGAGCTTGGGGTTCCACCATCTTGAATAATACTGCAACATATAAAAATAGAGAATTTGTGTAGATAATAAATAGCGTCGGTCCTAGGACACTGCTTTTACACTGGTTTACCCTAAATAAACAGTACCTGGTAAACCTAGTTATATGTACACCCACATGGTATTAGTATAAAAAGTTAAAAAGTAGTGTATCTTCAGACTATAATCTATATCTGTGCCAAATTTCATTCAAAAAAGTACAACTTAGATTTTCGCAATATATAAATCCGTCCAGTAGTTTTTGTGCAAAAGAGTAATAGACTAACAGCGATAATATGAACTTTCGCACTTATAATATTAGTAAGATAAGATTAGATATTATTTATTAAGGACAAATCACAGGCTGAAGTTAGTTTTACATAGTCAATCAAAATTTTGCCAATTCAACCCTTAATTTCAAAATATCCCTAAACTAATTTTCTTTATGTATGGCTTTTGTAGCCTATTACCACAATTCTGCCAGTGTCTGTCAGTACGAAATTACAGTTAATAGCGGATATGTGGAACAGGATGTACTGAGGATGGCGAAATGTTAAAAATTGATTACATTGAAATTATTGATTTCAAAAAATTAACATATATTAATAGCTGCAAAGCTATCTGACAATAATATAATAATAAGTAATAAACTGAGTCTCCAACCCGAATTCTATAATAGCAACCAACAATAAAATTGATAAAAATATCTAGTACATTGCAATAGTTATTAAATTTATATTTATATTTATACATTATATATATAATTATAATATTATTATTATAAAACATTATTGCTGAGTATAAATTTAAAGTAATAAGACTTGGTGAAAGAAGTTATTTAATAAAAGTTTTGTGTTAACTTTCTAAGTCTTTTGGGTTGATAAAAATATTTCCAGCCTGCACATAAAGTAGTAAAAGCGGTAAATTGAGAAAATGAAACACTGGCCATTTTCAAATAAAATGTATCCTGGCCAGTAATGGCCAGTAACCAAGTGACAGTAATATCACAGCTACAAATTGTCTAAATTAGTGCAAAAGTAACACAGCGAGATATATTAGCACATTGATAAGGTAATAAACTTACCAAGACATTAATTAGAGCAAGAAAAACTAGTCAGTTTCTTTGAAAAACTAGCTTATTTTTGAGAAAAAACAAATGAAAACATTTTTAAGCCATTTATGTCAAAATTCAAAACAATAACATTCTTGAAATCCAGAGACCAAAGAGCTATAGAATGAGTAAAATGGAATGGTAATTGATAAGCAATGTCTGCCCAAAAAAATTATAGCATCTTGTAGACAATTTTCTTCAGGGTTTCATTCCTTTATGAATAAGATACATTTTTTAAGGACTAGTTTTTATTGAAATAAAATAAATCAAAGAAATTCCAAAGTCATACTAGCTGTAGCGAGAGCGAGGTTAAAATTAATAATGTTTTCATTTTGCTCTTTGCGGCATGTGTATTGTATACTCTGTGAAACTGTCAGGTGTCACATATGACGTTTTTGCATTCATATTCATTCAATCATTCATTTCATTTCTCAATATGGCTGACTGTTTTATTCGGGAATGTAATAATATTGCGGGAATATTTTAGTCTACTTTGTAAATACTATTGCGTTGAATTAATGATTTAGTGTTTTAAATTGGTGCGGGATGTTTCCACTAACTCCGCCTGTGGTTAAACGGCTGTTGGGCTGGAAAAAAGGGCCTGAAGGTTCGTCTGTAGCTGAAGATAAATGGTCGGAAAAGGCAGTGAAAAGTTTAGTAAAAAAACTAAAAAAGAGTGGAGCCCTCGAAGAGTTGGAAAAAGCAATATCAAGTCAGAATAGCCATACTAAATGTGTAACGATTCCTAGGTAAGTTAATAGTAGATTACAATTTAGTGATAACGCTAATTTAGTCGTTTCCGGTGGCTAAAACTAATCACAGGACCCTAGACTCTATTGCTATCTGTTAAAGTTGATCAAAATGTTTGACCTAATCAAATAGAATGCCATAAATATTTATTACCGTTTTTAAGCATCAAATTATAAGCTGTTTATCTTGGCTAAAATACATTAGTTTCGTTTCGTTTTTCTGTATTTAATATTATTTACATATAAAGTTATCCTATAAAACCTCCAGACAGATTTTTAGACTAACTTTTTCTTAGCCGGGTTATTCATCGGGTTCATTTAAACCGCCCGAATTAGAAAGTCTCATATCTGCATCAATATGTAAGTCCAACATGACTATCTCAATTTAGTTGCATTATAACATTCAGGACGCAAAATCGGAAAGGTCAAGACTCCGTCAAAACAAATCGAAGCCTCTTTGGTTTTGTCAATATGGCGGCCGTGTTTTGAACATTGCGTTATCTTAATGCTAATTTCCTTGTATTTTCAATCAGAAATAGTGTAAAAAGTGAGTAGCATTCATTATATTCCCTTCAAATGATATTAACGCATCTCTTCGTCCTTGAAGGTAATTTATTTGTTTGTTAGTATTGTTTTATTTTTGTAATTAGTTTCTTACTAATTTATGCGACAATAATTACAGATATAGAAATCTTTGCGTTATTAACGCACTAATTTCATGATATTACCTAACTTTTGTGTGATAAGTTCCTTAGAATTACCTGAATATTAATTATTTACAATCAATAAGATTCTAATAAGACTTTGTTTTGTATTAGTTCATTATGGTATTCTAGGTAATAAATAAAGATTAAAATACTGTTTTTTTCCTGTTATGTGTGAAAAAAAGGTTACTAACCTAATTTTATCAGTTGCTTATGTGCAGAATATAGATAGTTTCACAATCATTTTAACATTTCAAGGTTGATTAGATAAGGTTATATTAGACCATAGTTGTCAATAATGCCCCCTGGGCATAGTTGTGGGCATCTAAGACTTTCAAAGGAAACCTAGGGATAGCAGTAGTATCTGTTTTGGTAATCCTACTAATATTATAAATGCGAAAGTAAGTGTGTGTGTATGTGTGAAGGTTTGTTACCACGTATCTCCATGACCGCTAACCAATGTTAATAAAGTTTGAAACGTAGGTAGTGTATACCCTAGAATAGGACATAGGCTAATAATATTTCCAAAAATCATACCCTAAGAGGGTTAAATAGAGGGGTGAAGTTTGTATGCAACTTTTTATTCCTCGGTCCTATTCATTTAAAATTCGGTACACATAAACCTTAAGACAAATAATGAGATACAGGTTTTTATTTTTCCATAATTACCCCCATGAGGTGTGGAAAATGAGTTTTATTGGTAAAAATTAAAGTTTCTCTGGATCTGCTTAGTCTCAAGTCCGATTCACTCCAAATTCGGCACACTTATACCTTAAAAAAATCTTAAAACACGTGTTTTTTATTTTTCCAAAACTACTCCCAGGGGGAGTGTAAAATGTACTTTTTCAGAAAAATTTAATATTCCAGAACTGTTTAGTCCTTGGTCCGATTCACTTCAAATTCGGTATACATAAACCTTAAAATAAATAATGAAACACGTGTTTTTTATTTTTCCATTTTTTTATTTTTATCCTAATACTATGCGGGAGAAGCTTGCGAAATTATTCTGAGTGTGATTTTCTTCAATGTTGATATCAATACTCCTTCGTGATTTTCTTCTTCTTCTTCAAGCAGAGCTTGTACTATGGAAACCAGATAACTGGTAATATACTTCTTATAAAGATGATTGATATGTTAATGGTGGTTAATATTGATCGCACATAGACTAGACCCCATTTCTCCCATTTTAAACATCTCAAACTCGACATATATTATATTGAAAAATGAATTAATTTCAATAGAAGACTATTGAAAGTGACATAAGATGTCCATTGCTATGGACTACTCGTTGCATGTTGTGCATTAAGTGGTGTATCTATAACGCGACATTCCCACAATACAAAAATTGTTAATTATATGCCCAAAGCTTAAAAATCAGGGTTGTAGGCTGGCTGATATGTAATACTTAGGCATGTTTTGTTGAGTTTTGGTTATGACTGGACAATCTTCTTCATAGTTCCCCTTTATCTTGTTTCTTCTTCTGGCTCTTGTAAAGTAAAGTTATTGAGAGGGTAATGGTACAACCTTTAGGAAGCTTTATGTTCTTTTAAACTCCCTAGCTCTCCACCCACAGGTATGGCAGTTATCATGCTAAACCATCAACCTATATGTGCAGTCGGATGAAAATTATCCAATGTCCTCTCCTGGGTCTCAAACTCCATACTATGCCTTTCAAATGAGAATAGGATTTGAAATCTGCCATCTTGGACCGGAATGCGCAACAACTTCACATTTTTTAGTACAGATAGCAAAAATATTTCTTCAATATAATAATCACATCTAGATGAAAATAAAATAAAAATGCGTATATCTTACTGCCGTTCGACTAAAATTGGACATTTGTAGTAGAATATTTAGGTACGAACACATTTTATTAACTTCCGACGACAAAAAGCGGTGCTATAAGTTAAAACGTATCTTTTTATGCATGTAAAAGAATTTGTGTACTAGTTTGTGGCATCCTAGCGCGTAAATTTACTTAGTTAGGTAACTACATACCTAAGTAAAGGTTTTACATAAATCAGTTTTACATACATTTCAAAATAATATTATTGTCTGTGGTTTGACATTTTGTGCTGCCGCTACTTTTGCATGGTTTTTGGTATGAAGTTAGCCGTGAGTCCAGTCCTATTCTTATTTGAAATGCATAGTATATAAAATTAAATTGATATGTTTGTATTGTGTGAAACGCAAACCAATCTATTAATTTGGCTAGTTTTAAAACTGTTAATACATTATTTACAATTATAATATATTAAAGTGGTTTATAAAAAGGTTTCAAGTGAGACATACATACTAGAAGTTCACCAGGGCATCTAGTTATTATATCCCTGTAAGCTGGGGGTGCTAGTTTTTCTCCAAAAGTCTTAGATCTGCAAGTGTATAGATAAACCACAACTTATTTCTTATGTTGAGAGCAAGTTTAATGAATTAATGTCTTTGTTTCAAGGGTGAAGCCAAACGAGAACGTAATCAACGGACAGTACCGGAAAGGGTTGCCGCATGTTGTATACTGCAGGCTGTGGCGCTGGCCGCAGCTACAGGTATTTAGAGCCCTACTTAATTATAATACATAATATAATACTTTCACAGGAGATGATGGGACGAAATCTATAAATTCTTAGATAATTGGATGAAGGTGGCACAAGACCGCGACGCCTGGAAGGTGTTAGGGGAGGCCTTTGCCTAGCAGTGGGATAATCCGGGCTAGTAATAATAATAATAATAATAAATAATACTTTCACAAATATTGTCTCCGAGGAAGACCATGAAAACGATGAAGCGACAATCATGGATGGAGTAGGCGTGTGATAGAGGAAGTTGCATCTTCCTCTATCACTGGCTATGGGGCAGGCTTTTGCCCAGCTGTGGGATAGCAAAGGCTACTTTTTTTTCACATTTACACTACGCACACTGACGTCTAGTCCCAAAGTCAGCAATTATAAATTATACATAAGTGCTTGTGTTATAGCTACCAAGTAACTGTCATCTGATCTCACACACACACAGAACTAATAAAGTAAAACTGCTTTGGTTTAGCAGTCAAGGCCCCTAACCACTGCACCAGCAGGCCAGTCAAGTTTTCTGATTTCTCAGCATTAGTAGCTTAATCAAAGTGTTGGGTGTGACAACTCAGTGCTTCGAGTCCTATATTAATGTTTGTAGGTAGTCAGTAATAATTGTGATAATAATTTTGGACGTCAAATACATCAGTCCACCCATGACCATGAAGTCTGAAAAGACTGAAACGTCGGGATTTAAAATCTAGAATAAACCGCGAAAAACCCCCTATGACAAAGTTTTATTTCACAAATAAATTTTTTTCAACATTCACATCCTCCGCCTCCGTTAACCTCCGCAACCACACCCATCTTGTCGTCTCCGCTAAGAAGGACTTTAATATTATAATTTAATTAAATTGCCCTAACACTGTTTTATTTTGATTCCAGAGTCAACATGAACTAAAGCCAGTTGACCACTGTGAATACTCATACCAGTTGAAAAAAGACGAAGTGTGCATCAACCCGTATCATTATAACAAAATTGACTCGCCTGGTAAGTTGAACTAGTGGTTACTTTGGTAGTTAGAACGGAGTCTCCAAAGACTGGACTGTTGGCTTGCTTTCATGCATTTTGTACAGACATATTTAAAAAAGATATACCAATTCAGAAAACCAGTTTGCATGCAACTGATATTTAATATTACATAGACGGGATGAAGAAGCGATGTAGTAGCGGTTTCCGCCTCGCTTTTCAATTATAAGATCGCAGGTTTACCTTTGTGTGAATTGTTTTATAGCTGTAGCTCGATATCGGTGAATCAAACCGACATATCTAAGAACTAATCGTTGGAGGGCATGTAACATCTACTACCCCGCACTTGTCCAGCGTAAGTAGTTTAAGGACTAAACTCGTAAGTACTATCTGAGAAGACCCGTACTCAGCAGTGGGACACTAAGAAGGGTAGAAGTGAAGTGAAATGTGATCGACCTGGCTACCTTACTTCTAGGGATACAACTAAAAGTTATTATGCTGTGTGTACTCTGTAAGGTAAAGTAACCACCCTAATTGGCTGCCTGTTGAGCAAAGAAAATTACATCTCTTAAACCTTTTAAAGCATGTTTGACTACCTGATCTGTATAGTGGCGGAAGTAGATAATCTAACCTTCCAACTCTTATTATCTTTTTGATCAAATTCGTGCGGCATCCAAGGTTCAGGGCATGCCGGGTTCAAATCCTGAGTCTTCACGGCACCGCGGTTGATCCTGGCTTACTCGAGTAGCAGTGGCTGGATTGGATTGAACACAATTTAAAAAAAAATATGTGCGTAATGGTGAATGGTGATGATGATGCAGAGATGTTATTGTTCCAGCACTACCGCCGATCTTGGTGCCTCGGTGCGGAGAGAGCGAGGGTCGCGCGCCGCCTCCCTATACTGACTACTCGCACCACGACCTCACTGACAAGTTAGTGTTACAGTACATAGGGGCCGTCCATTAATCACGTGAAGCTTGAAAAGGGGGGGAGGGGTTTGACAAAAGTCATCAAATGTCACAAGGGGGGAGGGGGGTGCAGTAGGATTCACGTGTATTTATTTTTCATTATTTTTTCAAACGCGCGAAACAACCTGCAACCTTTCAGTCTACACATTTTTATCATGGTCCTTAATTTCAGAATAAAATAAGATTATACTTTATACTGAGGTTAGGTTATTCTTAATTACAATAGTACCTACTACTGTATAGAGACGCGGGTTATTCAGTATGTTCCCTCGTAGCACTTACTATGCGTTTCAAATAAGAATGGGATTGGACTCGCGGCTAACTTCATACCAAAAACCAAGCAAAAGTACCGCCAGCACAAAATATCAAACCACAGACAGTAATTTTTTTTTAAATGTACCTATGGAAAAGTGATTTATGTAAAAGCTTTACATAAATTTGTAGTTACAATGCAGCTACCTACCTAAGTAAATTACCGTGCTAGGATACCACAAATTTGTACACAAATTCATATACATACACGGATAAAAACACACGTTTTAAGTAATAACACCGATTCTTGACGTCGGAAGTTGATAAAATATGTTCGTACCTAAATATTCGGCTCCAAATGTCCAATCTTACTCGAACGGCAATAAGATATACGCATTTTATTATTATTTTCGTCTAAATGTGATTATTGTACCGAAGAAAAAAAATTTGCTCACTGTACTACAAAATGTGAAGTTGTTGCGCATTCCCGTCCAAGGTGGCGGATTTTCAGTCCTATTCTTATTTGAAACGCATAGGAAACCAACTGATTTTACGTGGTTTTCTTTTTACTTGAAAGCGGAAGTGATTAGAATTGTTCTCAGTTAGGTTGAAGGTCTCATTGAATTATTAATTTAAAGCTATTCGATAAGTGGTGAATTTAATATTGGTGTTGTGTGTTGTAGCTACGTAGTGGGCGGCATGCAGTCGGGCGGCGTGGTGGGGCACAGCGCCATGTACCTGGAGGCCACGCTCGCGCAGCAGGTGCCCGGGAACACCACCGTGCATGTGTCTGTATTACATACTAATTACTATTGTCATTACTTTAACCGTATAAGTTTATTGATTATTGTATTGACGGGCCCGTGGCGTTGTCGGTAAGACACTTGCTTTTCATGCCACAGGGTTCGATTACCACCCTAGACAGACATTTGTGTGATGAACATGTCTCGATGGTCCCAATTAAGAAATTCGATAGTTTCATTTTGTCAATTTTCACTTTTTTACATAAATGTATTCGCAAGAATGAATTCTACTATAAAGAGTAACTTCAAACTGCTCTACTGAAAAGTGGTCATTTTGTAGATACTACTTTCTTGATTGGGACCATCTGCTATTTGTCTTGAGTTTCGGTGTAATAAGTATATATTTACAAAGGAAAAGTAGTTTAAGTATAGTATATCATCACAAGCTCTGCTTAGTGTGGGGCAGATGGCCGTGTGTGTAGGAAATCGTCGTGAGGAAACCGGCATGTCTAAGAACTAATCATTCGAGGACATGTGACATCCATCAAACCACACTTGGCCACCGTGTGTGGATTAAGGCCTAAACTGTCTCAACTCATAAGATAGTTGAGAAAAGACCCGTGCCCAGCAGAGGGACACTAATGAGGGTTGAAGCTTGTTGAGCTACAATACCGGTAGGATTAATGGAAGTATTGTTTTATCCAGGAGCTCATCAACAGTGGAGACTCCTCCGCCCGGCTACATCAGCGAAGACGGTGACCCGATGGACCACAATGACAACATGAGTGAGTTTGTACACCAATTTACTGACTTATCTTCTATTAGCTTTTATTATCGCGCGTAATTGGTTTACCACGCTAAACCATTAACCTCTTTTTGCACAGTCGGATAAAAACTATCCTATGTCCTTCCCTGGATCTCAAACTATCTCCATACCAAATTTTGATCTAATTCGGTTTCTAACTTTTCTAATGCCTCAGCATTGTCTGCAGTCATTAAGTTCCTCGTGTGACAATTCAATGCCTCAGATAATGCTATCTAAGCCGCTGATCCTGCAATACGGCAAGAAGTTTTGTAATATGGGGATTATGTCAAATAGGTAAATTAAGAATATTGGACACAGATTTTTCCTTTTTTTGTGTGATTAAAGGTACTTCTAAGCGAAATCTCGAATGACGTCACGCTTAGGTAATCTTTATACCTCTGTATGACACAGCGCACTCCATAATTTTGATGCGTTATATCTTAATATTGTTTCATTTAAAGTAAAAAATATGTCCAAATCTTTTTCTATCTTTCTTCTAAATATATAAAAGAAGAAACTGACTGACTGACTGACTGACATATCAACGCAGAGCCCAAACCGCTGGGTCTGGAGACTCCAAATTTGGCACATAGGTTCCTTATGGGGTCTAGGGGTGCACTAAGAAAGGATTTTTCAAAACTCACCCTTTAAGGCGGTGAAACGGGGTTCTAAAGTTTGTATGGAGAAACAAGATTAGTGAGATCAATTTCGCGGGCGAAGCCGCGGGCGGATTCTAGCTTTTTTATATTCGTACTGACAGACTAATTAAAAAACGTTTTTATTTACCTTGTTCTTCCCTATAGGTCACACTTACTCTTGTTTTTAATTGTTGTTATGTTTGTTTATTTTTTTTTTCTTTCTCTATCTATGTGTTTCTTTGTTTTTTATTTAATTTTGTGTGTCCTGTCGTTGTCAAATAAATGTTTTTCTTTCTTTCTTTCTTTCTTTCTATTGCTTGATATATTTTAGTAAAGTATATACAGGTCCAACAGGTCTGATCCGCCTCAGTCCATCTCCCCTGGGCGGCGAGGCAGCTCCCGTGCTGTACTACGAGCCCGCGTTCTGGTGCAGCATCAGCTACTACGAGCTCAACACCAGGGTCGGGGAGACCTTCCACGCCTCGCAGCCCTCCATCACTGTCGACGGCTTCACTGACCCTAGCAACAGTGAACGGTCTGACACTTAGTATTGTTATATAACCACTCAAAGCTTAGATACTTGAGCTTATATGCTCGAACTTGAATATACAGGGTGGCGACGACCTAACCACAATAGACTATATACTATTCTATACCCTGAAAACAAAAAAAAATAACAATGAGTAGACTAATATTTTAGACAGCAAACAGCGTTTTAGGATTCTTACATAGCAATTAATCTGTATCTACGTCAATCCGTTAAGAGGCGCGTGCGCACGACTCAGTACTCATGGATAAGGCGACACCCAGCCGCCCGCGCATACAGTCGCCGGGTGAGTGAAATTTTGTTAAAAAGGGATTTTTGTTTGAGTTAAATTTTTTTGCTATTTATTTTGTCTACAAACTAGATTCACATCAAACACCTGAACAAGCCGGTTTCCGTCCAAGTTTCTCCACTACAGATCACCTCCAAACTCTAAGTCAAATAATCGAAAAACACACAGAATTTAATAAACCTCTATACCTAGCTTTCGTAGACTACACAAAAGCTTTTGATAGCCTAAGACATAACGCTATATTTACCGCCTTGCAAAGTCAAGGTATAGAAGAAACGTATATTAATCTACTTTCAATCATTTATAACAACAGCACTGCCAACATCAAATTAGATTCTTCCGGTAAATCATTTCAAATTAATAAAGGTGTTAAACAGGGTGACCCGCTTTCTCCTAAGCTCTTTACCAGTACACTCGAGGAGATTTTTAAAAACCTTGCTGAACCTTGGGCAATGAAAGGGATCCCAATTGGAGAAAAAAGGTTACACAATCTCCGATTTGCGGACGATATAGTCATTTTCGCGCCCACAGCACATGAGTTGCAAGAAATGCTCCAAGATTTGAGCACCGCAAGCCTCGAGGTTGGACTGACGATGAATCAGTCAAAGACCAAGATTATGACTAATACCGTCAAACGAAGGGTAACGGTCGACGGACAGGATATACAATACGTCGACGAGTATATTTATCTGGGCCAGCTAGTCTCTTTCAAAAACCGACAAGATAAAGAAATCGATCGTCGAGTTCAAAACGCTTGGAAGAGCTACTGGTCCATGAAAACGCTAATGAAGGGCGACCTTCCACTGTCACTAAAGCGTAAACTCGTCGACATGGTGTATTCTGCCTGTCCTAACTTATGGTGCCCAAACTTGGTCTTTGACTGAGGCTCAGATGTCCAAACTCAAGGTTTGCCAAAGAGCGATGGAGCGTAATATCCTAAACTTAAAACTCAAGGATCGAGTCCGTAACTCAGTTATACGTTCCAAAACGGGCATAGTGGACGTGGGCTACAAGTCGGCAAAGTTAAAATGGGATTGGGCTGGTCATATTTGTCGCATGCATCGCGACAGATGGGCCCGTATCACGACGCAGTGGATTCCTGGAGACGGTCGTCGTCTCCGAGGAAGACCACGAAAACGATGGTGCGATGATATAGGCTCGTTTGTCGCGACTTGGACGGAAGAAGCTAGCAATAGGGACAATTGGAAGGCTATGGGGGAGGCTTTTGCCCAGCAGTGGGACACTACAAGCTAATAAAAAAAAAAATATATATTTTGTCCGAAAAATGCGTTTGTTTTTATTGAAATATATCCTTATTATTTTACAACTATATGAAGCTACAGTCCATCAAATATATGAAGTACCGTTTGACAGTTCTAAACATTTAGAATTCTATTTTTTGTATGAAAATTGTTTATGTTATGTTAAAATAAAAATAGCTTCACAATTCAATTATTTTACAGGGAAGCTAGTAAAATTAGTGTGAATTACGCCTCTATAAAGCTAGTTTAATAGAAAACAGTGAAACGTCAAACGGTACTTCTTACATTTATTCAATTGTAATAGTGGATGCTACTGTATGAGTTTTTGAGATCAGGTCCTCGCCACACTGTATATTCCTTACGAACAAATGCATTCCTAATTGGTGCACGAATAATTGGGCGAGTTGTTCTGCGAGTATCTAAACGCTCCTTTAAAGTTTCACTGATTTTTAATCACTATCTAGATATATATTGTGAGCGAAACGTTATTTCAGATTCTGTCTGGGTCTGTTGTCTAACGTGAACCGTAACGAAGTGGTGGAACAAACACGCAGACATATCGGCAAAGGCGTCAGATTGTACTACATTGGTGGTAAGTAATTAGTGTAATTTATTATTTTTTTAAATTCTTGAATAGGCTAGTGCTTGGCTACAACTTTCCTGATGTTAAGCAAGCTGGTATGTATACTTTTTAGAGGAAATGTAGTGGGATACATAATTATTGGGGTGCGTTTAGATCTCCCCCTCCCAAACTGCGTGACGGGGCTCGCCTGAAACGGCGAGTCGGCATCCAGGGGGTCGTGGTTGTGTCACCTGTGGGGCCCGTGACACCCTAGGTAGATCGCGAGAAGGAACACCCAGGGGGTTTTAGTTCGGGTAACCAGTATGGAGTCCCACATACCCCCCTCCCTGCGCCCATACAGGAGGAGAAAAATAAAAAAAAGGATACATAATTATTGCTCTTTGCACGCATACATGTTACTGTCAGGTTTGATGGCTACTATGTTTGTCACATTCTTTGGGTAGATCATTGTGGCACTCGCAGGGATACATCATTTTGTAAGATTAAATTGGATACATCTTTTTGTAGTCGACTGTACAATACAGTGATATAGTTTATATAATATACTAGCGGCCCGCCCCAGTTTCGCCCGGGTAGCTTCAGACCACTCAACAATTTACAAAAAATGTGATAAATAAAGAACCGCTCAACCGATTTTGTGCAAACTTCACAAGAACCATCTACTAAATAGTCCGAACAATGCCTAAACATTTGGTTTGAATAGGTAAGCCCGTTTTTGAGTTATAAAATTACAACGAAAAGTGGCATTGATTTTTATATATAAAATATATGTTTATTTTCAGGTGAAGTATTCGCGGAGTGTTTGAGCGATTCGTCAATATTCGTACAGAGTCCAAACTGCAATCAGCGCTATGGCTGGCATCCAGCTACTGTCTGCAAAATACCGCCAGGTTTGTTACTGTAGTCTGATAGTCACTTCTTGAGTTATTATTATATTAATATGAGTAACAAGGGCAGGGGTAGACAAATATCAAGGTGATTTAATCTGCCCTAGACACCGGCAATATGTTTTCCCGCAATTATATCTTCCCTAAACATAAATATCTCATTTGCTTTTTACGAAGCTAGTGGTATATTATAGTTTAAAATATATAGTTATAAATACAGTGTGGTGAAGACACACAATATTCTTTGTGTATTCTATCAAAAAACCAACATTTTAGACGGAAGACAGATTTTTAGGATTCTTGCTTTCTTCTTGAAAGTAACCTGTATTTGCATAAAGTTATAAATATGAGGCGCGCGCGCATGACTCCTTGATAAATTGACGCCCAGTCGCCCGCGTTTTTGAACTTGTATCATAAAGAGTTCATTTTTACGCTAGTTTTAAAATATATATTTTTTAATAACGCATTTTTCGAACACAATAAATAGGTTACTATTTGTTGTGTTCGAAAAATTGTATTATTTTATTTTTATAATAAAATATATCTGAAGGCTTTCGAAGGTTTTTAGACTAAAAATATCAAGATTAGCAGACAACTTTAGGTAGGCGTGAATAATCGGGTAAGAAGACGGTATTTCAATAAAATAACTACAGCAAATATCACTTCACTCCCATCTCTCGATAGCACAATCATGAATTCTAACAGGTAATTACAGATCGTTAAGATTACGTTGGATTAAATAGGAACGTTCACCAAGCACGTTATTGCATCTGCACTACCGTACGCCAAAACGGTTCAACACGCAATGTCAGCCATTCTAAGATGGCCGCTTCACCCGCGCTCGGTGTTCATTCGTTCGCTCATAATGACATTCTCGAGTGACAGGTTACTTCAAAGTCGGTCGCGATGACAGTATAAAATGACAGCCGATGCATTGAGAAGCAGATGTGCCAACACGGCCAACCCTGACGAATCGCACGACCTCGTGCGCATAGTATCAGTCTGCTCGATGACATGTCATTCTTTTCTACCTGTTCTAATGAAAAAGTAAAGATAGACATTAACATACGCTCGGTCCTTCCTGACCGAACTCAAATTCATCGCTATTGCATAATAATATGGACCGGGCATGCTAGTCTCCTTCATACAGTTACTCAACAGTGGCCCGGGCTTACCAGGCCCCTTTAACCAACTACTTAAGCATGGCCCGGGCATACGAGGCCCCTTCAACAACTTACCAAAGTATGGCCCGGGCATACGAGGCCCCTTCAATAAACTACCTAAGCATGGCCCGGGCATACGTGGCCCATTCAACCAATTACCAAAGCGTGGCCCGGGCGTACGAGGCCCTGTCAACCACTTACCAAGATACGGCCCGGGCATACGAGGCCCTTTCAACCAATTACCTCAACATGGCCCGGGCATACGAGGCCCTTTCAACCAACTACCGAAGCATGGCCCGGGCATACGAGGCCCTTTCAACCAACTGCTGAAGCATGGCCCGGGCATACGAGGCCCTTTCAACCAACTGCTGAAGCATGGCCCGGGCATACAAGGCCCTTTCAACCAGCTTTACATTAACAACCGTCAAAGCGTGGCTTAGGCGTACTAGGCCTCTTGCAACCACCTTACCATATAACACTTAAACACACATGGATCACTATTTCTTCGATTGAATACCGTCTCCTGTTGGTTTACCCTTCGCATCCCAACTTCTGATGAAGGCTTTCGAAGGTTTTTAGACTAAAAATATCAAGATTAGCAGACAACTTTAGGTAGGCGTGAATAATCGGGTAAGAAGACGGTATTTCAATAAAATAACTACAGCAAATATCACTTCACTCCCATCTCTCGATAGCACAATCATGAATTCTAACAGGTAATTACAGATCGTTAAGATTACGTTGGATTAAATAGGAACGTTCACCAAGCACGTTATTGCATCTGCACTACCGTACGCCAAAACGGTTCAACACGCAATGTCAGCCATTCTAAGATGGCCGCTTCACCCGCGCTCGGTGTTCATTCGTTCGCTCATAATGACATTCTCGAGTGACAGGTTACTTCAAAGTCGGTCGCGATGACAGTATAAAATGACAGCCGATGCATTGAGAAGCAGATGTGCCAACATATCTTTTAAAACTATTATTGTAACTAGTGGAGGTCGTCGCCACACTGTACAGTATGAAATCATGATGATTCTGTCGCAGGTTGCAATCTGAAGATCTTCAATAACCAAGAGTTCGCGGCGCTGCTGTCCCAATCCGTGTCCCAGGGATTCGAGGCAGTGTTCCAGCTCACCCGCATGTGCACTATACGTATGAGCTTCGTCAAGGGCTGGGGGGCAGAGTACAGGTAACATATTCCAACCACAGTCTGTAGAACTCTTTGTTAAATCGGCCAACGGATTGGATGTGAGCCTGAGTAGCCATACATTGTACTCGAGACACGCCATTGAGAATTGACTCATTTTTTACTAGTTCAGCAGCAGCAGCACAAAATAATCTATCTATACTATCTAGGTTGAAAAAAAAAGTGTTTATTTCATACATACTCGCTGTGTTTGTGAAATCGAATATAGAGTTGTTTTCATTACATGGTTAACTTTTTGAAACGTTCTTCAGTGTTTATATACAACCCGATCCGGAAAGTCTGCTATACTTGAAACCAGACATCCTTCATTACACTATAAATAAATTTGCTGTGTTGTCTGAACCTGTACCTACTTATAACGAGTAATGTGTGTTGTGTTCAGACGTCAGACAGTGACATCGACCCCATGCTGGATCGAGCTGCACCTGAACGGTCCCCTGCAGTGGCTGGACCGCGTGCTCACACAGATGGGGTCCCCTCGCCTGCCCTGCTCCTCCATGTCCTAGGGGAACCTGCACATAGGTAACACATTTATATTATTATTTCGGTTGAGCAGCGGTGGCGCAGCGATATGGGAGTCGCCCTTGGCTTTATAAGGTCGTGGGTTCGATTCCTAGTCAGTATGTAGTCACAAAAAGTATTTAAGTAGTATATCAATTCCAAGCCCATTGTACAAACGAATATAACCTACAGTGATAAGAGGGCGACACTGATAGTTTTTAGAACTGGCCACTTTTAAAGAATGTAATAAAAAAATAAGTTTAAATTTTGAAAAAAGAACTCTGCTAATATTATTGAGAATAATTTCGAACATTTGTCATTTGTTTTACGAATTGGCGGCAAATTGAAATTTGTCTGTCACGCCAGTATGAATATAACGCGAGAAAATATATTGCTAGTTTGAAATAAAAACTACTTACTCGGAATTCGGGCCACTGTGAGCTCAGTATGCTTAAATCGGAATGCAACTTATATAATTATGTTTGTAGGTAGTCAGTAATAATTGTGATTAATATTTTTGGACGTCAAATACCTCAGTCCACCCGTCAACATGAAGTCTGAAAAGACTGAAACGTCGGGATCTAAAATCTAAAAAAAACCGCGATAAAATCCGTTGTAAAGTAGTTTTATTTCAATGTGTGATATTCGCGTAAATCTAAGACACTAACTTGCTAGTTTGTTCAGTTTTTGATTTTCTAAAAACTTTCAGTATCACCCTCGTACGTTTAGCAAGTCGTTAAGTTTTATTTGTTTCGTTTTCAGATATAAGCTACTGCAACTCACAGAAATAAACTACAAAGTTAAGTGTAGCTCAAAACAATAAATACCTCCATTTTTGAGTCTTAGTATAAGCAGACTCCGCCATGATAGACATATTGACTCCAACACAACGTATAAAGTAACTAAAGTCCCGTTTCCTCTTCGCACAGTAGTACCTTGAATGTAAACTTTGTCATAGATATGGCGCGATTTACTGCGAATGCGTGAGCATGTCATTTGCATTAAGAAATGTACAGCGTTATTAGCGGAGCGTTTTTGTTACACGTTTCTTCGTTAAATGACATGCGTTCGCTATAAATTTCACTGCCTACGTCCTATGACGTTGTCAGATTTGTATGGAATGTTCTAACACCGTAGACATAAAATATAGGTGAGGTTTGGATATGTTAAAAGTGTCACCACGTTTTATGATGTATCAGATTTGTATGGAATTTTCTAACACTCGTGGATATAACGACAATAGACGGGGTACTTATATGTTTTAAAAGTGTGCCTACGTCTTATGCCGTTGTTTCAGATTTTTGTGGAGGTTTCTAACACCGTCTTGTACAAAATGATAAACGGCTGTACGGGGTACGTGAGGGTTACCGACATGTTTAAAAAGTGTCACTACGTCTTATGACGTTTTATGATATTTGCGCGGATATTTCTTTTGTCATGTATCACATTTCTCTACTGTGATTTTAAGAACTCTCAAGAAAAAATTGTTTGATAATACTTGTTAAGATATATCTGTCATGGCGGTTTCGCAAACATATTTGATAACAAACAAGTACATATAAATGTTTTTTTGTTAATACAACTTCTGTGCAAAAAGTATTTGTTTATAATAATGTAATAACCTTTATGACATGTAATTTCTCGCTGGCGAGAACAATATATTTTCAGTTTGAATATGCAATCATTTGATTTTTAACTTCTTTATTTGTTATTTATGTGCAGTTTACGTTGCTAAATGGATTCTTAAGTGAAAATATACATAGTGTGTGTTAATTCTAATACTTTTTGCGCAGTGTCCCGTGGTAACTAGTCCCCTAAACATATTGTGAAATATTATTGATGTTAGAAACAATTATTTCAACGGTAGCACACCACTGAACCGATTTTTAGCTATAATGACATTTGATCCTAAAATACTTCCTACACAAAATGTATCGGTGTGTATTCAATCATACACTTCCAGGGCAATGTGTGTTTGTACACATTATCATCAGCCTATTCTAGTCCACTACTGGACATAGGCCTCTCCTAAAGCAGACCAAGCAACCTTGCAGAGATCGTCTAGTCTGAGGGCGTCCTACGCTACGTTTGCTAAGCCATGGTCTCCACTCAAGAACTTGTTTACCCCAACCGATATCGGTTCTGCGGCAGATATAACCGGCCCACTGTAGCTCACTAATCCGGTGGGCTATGTCGATTACATGAGATCTCTGTTGGATCACTTCATTGCGCATTCGATCCTTCAGAGACTCCGAGCGTAGCTCTTTCCATAGCTCGCTGAGCTACTTTGAATTTGTGGACCAGTCTTACCGTGAGTGTCCACGCTGTCATTGCACATCCTAGTGCAACTTTCATAAGCTAGTGTATGTCTGCAATACCTTGAGTTTAACTGGACTTTAATGGAGGTATCGTTTGGTGTCTTCAAATACAAATTAGGAGAACATCAAAAAAATCTAGTTTATATAGTGCTTGAGGACCAGAAGATGTCATTATTGCTAAAAAATTGCAAATCACCATGCAAAGTGCCATTTTGGCGCTGATGTATTATTAGTCCCAAAAAAATTTACTAAAATCGCGCTAGTCTTGTGCGTGTGATAGAGAGAGATATTACATTCTCGTACAATTAGAAAGAGAAAAAAAAACTAAACGTTAAAACGTTATAATTTTATCTTCCGTCAATAATATTGAACTGTAGTTGAACCTTTTTATACCGTTTATATAAAGAAACACATTTTGTTCGTTCGACATTCTGAAAATATTCTAACACATAAAATATTTGTATCTAGCAACCAAGTTTCACAACCAAAATATTGAAAATTTATCCAAAGTATCAAACTTATTCGGCGATGTTAAAATTAAGTTTAAAATTAAATGTACTTTATCAAACGTTAACAATACGCTTATCTATACCTGGTGTGACCAGCCGTAATTATTAATATTTATATCTTCAGTGCATGTTTATGTATAAAAGTCGAATTGAACAAAACTACTCATACACAGTCCCGCCATCGCGATACGCATTTATCAACGATTATACGTTATTATAATTACTAATTATTTTTCCTAAGTTAAATACATGAGCATAGAATCTACAGCCACTGTAACTAGAGGCGGCAAATAGCAATAGTAAAAAATCGTAATGTCGTTCACTCTACATAAAAAAATAATTAAAAGTAATTGCTTATTTTGTGAATCTAGATTTCCTGCCTCAGGAGAGATGAATACAAAAAAAATAATGAGTTTGTTAAAGGAGTATAATTTTTAATAATAAAATATTTAGATGTTAATTTGTTTTACGAAAGATGACATAACACTTTATTATAAAATGTAAAGAATATCGAATATGCAACAATCGAATTATATTAAAATTTTACGAATGAAAGTTAAGTTATAAAAATTGTCTATTCTTACCACTGCCATGAGCATAGTTACGTCTTGCGTGCCAAAAGCAGTGACGAACTAGTACAAATTATTTTCTTTTACTCATTAGAAGTCACGATTTAGAGTAAATCTTTTGAAATGATTACATACGCCGGGTACGTTGCGAAGTTTTTCAGCTCGCCGACTCTAGTTTTGGTGGCGAAGAATCTAAACTCTTTGGTAAAATATCGTATAAGAAAATTAACTCTATACTAGTTTTAGTTTCACACATTTCAAAAGTTTGTTTCCAAAATTTGTATGTATTGATGAAAATAATCTGAAATACTAATATGTTTTAACTGCTGCATACGGTTCAAAATTGGACACAAAATTTATAGATCTCGATTGTTTTGAATACTTTTGGCTTTTTGTAATGAAATCTTTTAAGTCTAGGCGCGCATGGAAGCATTTTTATAGTGTTTTAAACTAGCTTCGTAATTTCAAATACTTTTAATGATACTATTTTAAAGATACTTTTAACTCGAGTTAAATTATTGAAGACTGGCATTTACAAGTACAATGCGTGTGACAACGGTTGGTGAAACCCTATCGAAACGTCGAGCCAAAAAGGTGAGCGCGTTAATTATAATTTTTAAGATTATAATGTTATTTGCATACTTCGAAAGTATCCAACAACAATTATCTAAATTTCTTTTATAAATATCACTTACAACCTACGCTGTCGAACCCCGCCATTTTGAAATGAGACGCCATTTTGTGTAGACGTCTAAATCTATCTAAACTATGCGCGCCAAGCAAACACATTTATAAAGATAACATGTAAATAGTCAGTTTTTGTTTAAGTTTTTATGGTATATGTAATCGTAATTATCTATAAAATAATTTGTCAAGTTTTGCATATAGATTTTAAAATCTTCCCACTTTAAAATTGATGGAAATGTTATTATAAAAAATAAGATAAAGAACAGCTAAGTCTTGTATTCCAATAGGCGAGATTACTAAATTTTAATGTTTAATCGGTCTTCTAGATTATCAAAAAATATTGTACGAGTTTTTTATAACCTAACTGCTGAACTAAATAGATTTTATGATTATCTTACTCAGGAATCTCGTCTATTGATATAATGTTGGACATCTTGAAAAGGTACTCTTAATCTATATGCAATATACAAAAATTAGATGAAACAGGAATGGGACTCGATTCTGCTAAATGTAATGTTGACAATGAACGACAACTGATTTAGTCTGTTTTGACAGTTCATATCAAAATTGACACAGCATAACGTGTGACATCAACTAACCTGTACTTGACCAGCGTGTGTGGATTAAGGTCTAAACTCTCAACTCGTAAGATAGTTGAAAGAAGACCCGTGCCTAGCAACGGGAAAATGAATGGGACGTTATTCATAAAAACGCTATAGTAAGGTTGTCCTCAGAAAACTTTACTGTGCTCTATTAAAAAAATTATTTATTTATATATGAAAGAGCTTAGTTCTATTTGAATACGTCCTCTTTGCAATTCTTGGGCAACTATGTACTGAGAAACATAGCAAAACAAACTTTCAGTAGGCTTTAGATGTTCAGTTTCATGAATAAAACAGTTAATTATCAATCTAGAAACAGGCAGACTTGCAGAATTATTCCTACCGAAGCCATAATTAAAATGTAATGACGGGAGTTGTCAAAACTAGTGTTGTCTTTGATTTACGCGAATATCACACGTTGAAATAAAACTACTTTTTAACAGATTTTATCGCGGTTTATTTTAGAGAGCGTCTATTATGAGATGAGTGAACAACGATTGTGGAAGTAGGCCATTATTTAGCAGACTCGGGACCCTGCACGTAGCAAGTAATTGGCACATTATATAATATTATTGATAAATTAACAAAAAGAGCGATTATTTTGGAAATGTTTTGTGATTTTGTGGAAGGTGTTTGTTACGGTCGTTTAAGGTTGGATCCGGTGACGTTTATGAAGTCTATAAGGCTCTGCGCAAACGGGCCACCGGCTACAACTACCGGTGACTGTCGTGCGCTACCGCTACATATGTAACAGTGTCAGAAGCGAGTGACAGCCACCGGTGATCCCGCTCTCTGCTGCGCCGGTGACTCGCAGCGACTAACAGTGGCGAATCGCGGACACTTCTGAAGCGAGTGGCCGCCACCAGGGTGGTGGTCGGTGGCCCGTTTGTGCCGAGCCTTATATGCTGTATGATATGTATATGTACAATCAGAGTCGTTAATTGTTGGACCACTTAGTGGAGAAGCAATTTTGTAGGGTTATAATTTTGGAAATAATATATTTACTTCAGAAGCGTCACTGTTTATAAGAGTTTGGAGAATGTTGTAAAGTCAAATCGATGTATATTTATATTGTGTTTATAGTTTTAGGGTGTTTTCATATTAAGCGTTTCGTGTTGGACGATAATCGTAATAACGCGGTGAGTTTTTTACCCTTTTTAAATATCCACCATTGATTAAACTGTTTGTTTGAAATTCATAGATGTTAGTTAAACATAACTTTGTTAGTAGAACCTCGCAGCGTAGGATCGCGAGACTCCACTTGCAACGCACACAGTTTATCAATACGAAAAAAGTTTTGAATACCGTCTTGAACCTGTTAATATGCATTTTCAAATTAATTTATTTTTCGTTAAAAACAAGATTTAAATGCTAGAAATAGAATAAAATGGAATGGAAATAGAATAGGCAAAATATTTGTATATTTTTTGCGTTTTAACTTATTATCTTGACAGGTTCATGACTGGCCTTTTGGCGGTGTAATTAGACGCTCACTGCTGAGCCAGAGGTCGTGAGTTTAATTTTCACCCAGGACAAACTTTGTGTGATGAGCATGAATGTTTATTCTGTGTCTGAGTGATTTTTATCTATCGAATCTATGTATTTACAAAAAAAAATGTATTTAAGTATTATATCCGTACCTAGTACCCATAACACAAGCAAACATAATTGCTTAATTTGGGACTAGATGGCGCTGAACACTCGTACTAAGAGTACAGTACAGTGTAGCACAGTGTAGTACAACACGCACGGTGCGGTATCCGTACAACATGTAACGCCTAAAATGAAGGACCTCTTTCAGTATATGTTAATAATCTGTACCAAAATGTAATCTATTAATGTGTTTTAATACTTTTGGGGTGATAATAAGTACTTTAATAAAATATTAAACGATTTATCGAGATATATGATTTACTATAAGGAATGCGGTGATTTATATAATTTTACTAGCGGGCCCCGCAAACGTCGTCCTGCCCGGTCGAGCAGTGCCACCTACCGGGTCCGAAAATAAGTTACGACCGATTCTCAGACCTATCGAATATACATAAAAATCGGTCAAGCCGTCTCGGAGGATATAATTTTTTTTTTTATTTTTCTCTGCGTATGAACAATCCTTGTACTTAAAGGAATATTCTAAAAAAAGAATTAGCGAAATCGGTCCAGCCGTTCACTCGTGATGGCGTGACCAAGGGAAATAAGGATTCATTTTTATTTAAATATGTAGATAATATAGATACCGTCAAATTCTTGAATCACTGGTCCATTATGTATAAAGAAATGTACAGTGCCTCTATTTTCTTAATGTCTCTCTGCAAACTTCGTCAATCTACGACACACGAGAAACAAATATATATCAGCGAGCTCATGTGGCCGCTATCACCAGATACATGCATCTCGATTGGGCACAAAATAACAACATCGAAAGCCAAATAATATCTCTGCCAATGATTACAGCACCTCCCTGATCACAAATATTCACAAAATGTTATAGTACTTATTATGATTCCAGAGTATTTTATGTAAAAAGGATAAATGTTTATATTTCTTTATAAAATTGATAGTATTTTTTGTAAAGGTTTAAAGTGCAGTTCGTGCGTCGCGACTTACGACTGATTAGACAATTCTCTCTACTAAATGTAACTACGAATACTAACCTCTTGTTTGACTGAAGCTAGAGGTTTACGGCAGTACATAAGCATGTTTTTAGTTCAAAGGTGAAGGTGCATTTAAAAACACATTTTCTTCATGCGAATTTCATTCTTATGCGCTCACGGGAAGCACGTCATTCCTAAGACAAAACTAGAGTTAGTTAGTTGAGTGTCCTGGTGTCAACTTGTATCGGTGTGTTAAACGCGCGTGACCGGTCGCACGCGTCAATGCGTAAGTCGCGTTGTACGGAACTGTACTTTTAGTTTTAAATGTCGTGTATTTAATACATTCTTGTAACATTAATATCGTGGAAAGGTGCTAAAGATGGTATTTGTATGGATTTACTTGATTTATGTGAGATCGCTCTTAGAATCGAGGGTTAATGTAAGAAAACAGCCATTATTAATGTTTGTGTATCTTTTTTTTTACAATATATTCATACAGGGTGATTTTTGTTCGCAAACTTATTTGTGAAAGTTTTTTGTAATAGTGTTTATTGAATTCTCACTAATTTTTCTAATTAAATATGTCACTCATCTTAAAGTAATGATCCTCCAAATAAAATTTAATTTAAAACAAATCCGGGCTGTAACATAAGTCTTCTATTTTGTTATAAGTGTAGAAAGTGTCTTAGAAAACTTAATGAACTAAATATACTGTCTCCAGTTAATATACTGTCTTAAATATAGTGTTCCAGTGGCTAAGACCCAGATTCTCGCCCTGCGATTGTCGATTGAAAACTGATTTTCGTATTCTCAGAATGTCAAGAGCTAAGTCTACCAAATCGCAGTCATCGTACACATCGTAGTCTATAGCAATCGATAACAATGTCGATTTCATTAGTTTTCAACAGACATTCGCACATTTTTTCGACATATTTCGAGTTCGAAATGTATATCTAAAATGCAAGAATCGGGGTCCTGGTTTACTTAGACCTTAATCACTGATATTTTCTCCGTTCAAAGTTCGCACATGACGTTCACCCTGTATACAATGTATACACTTAAATATTTTGTTAATATATTCGCAACTATTATCGAAGTAGTGTTCGTATTGACATGTTGATTTTTGACGATTTTTATCATTTTCAATGCAATGACTCGTGTGATATCTAAAGCTTGTCATTTTTTTTATAATTCAATAATACTAATTTTTTAATACACAAAATCAAATAGTTGTATTATTAAATTATAGGTATAATGACAATATTGAAGTACATAATTATACTTGTTTGTAATATTGTGCTCATATTATCGATTTTCTATAATCGCTTTCGAGTATTGTACTCACCGCTAGTTTTGTATAAAATATAGTACAAGGAGTATGCCCCAGGGGCAGTTGAGTATATGCGCGAACTTAGCAGATCATTACCCATTAGATCACAAAACAATAGAATTTCTTTCACTTCTAGTCGAGTTCTATAGCTCCTGATGCTTAACGCCGTGGCCACGGGACATCGTCGGACGGTGCGACTGGTGGTTTGTAGTTCATTGCCCAGTCGCGTTCACTTGTCTTTAGACACTTCTAAAGCAAATACGCAATGAACGGTGAAATCGCAAAACGCGCCGCCCGACGCCAAGTCACGTGGCCATAGCGTAACATAAAAAAAAAGATCTGTTAACTTTCGTAGCAGATTGATTGTTGAGACTGAGTCTTGTTGAGATTATTCAAAACCAAACGGAATTATGTCTACCTAATGAAATGTGTAATTAATTTAATTAAACTCAGCGTTTAGTGAGAAAGTGTCAGTGTTGTCTTAAATTCGACACGTTGCGCAAGCGCGTAAGCATGTCATTATTCGAAGCAACGTGTTTCAAAAACGTGCCGCTAGGTAGCGCTGTATAATTCTTTATATTACTTTCAAGTTTATTCTTTTAATTTGAAACGTTTATTTAATGAAACTAAAATGCTAGAACTATAATATAAGTATTTGCTTAAATTGTACATTTTACTGTACAAACTTCTTTCGTATCGACAACTCGTACACACGAGAGAGGTCGCCTTAACAGTCACAAGTAAGTAAAACGAGAGGTCAATAAATGTACAGCTTAATGTATAGCAGTGTATACTAGGGGTACAAATGGTATACGCACTTGCGGTAGATCGTGTTATGTTTACGACAAACCTGACACAGCTCTTTGTACTAGATAGCGATTGTAGAAAAGTTATATAATGTGTGTGTGAGTTTTTAACTGGGGCGAAATAGTAAGCGTGAGATTTAGCAGCGACAACTTATGGAATACTAAAAACACTGACAATATACCTATAAACACCGCATACCTGGCGTCCCGCTCACCTAGCTTATGTCTTACTGTGTATTGTCCGACCGCGAGCTAATTTTGACTGGTTCGTTAAACCACAAGAACTTGAAAGAACCAATAAAAATTATCTATGTTAAAGCTCCTTAACTTTCGAAGATTACAATTTCATACAAGGTTGGATCAAAGCGTCAATTTTTGCTATACAGATTGATGTTTTCGTGAAAGCGTTCGTGTAGGTTAAAAACTCACACTACGCCCTCTGGTATTTATAGTATTTCATAGTACAGTCAATAAAAGTTGGTGTTTCATTGGAAAATAACGGTATTCTGTTTTTGATATTAAAATGTTGATATATTTATGATTGCAACGGTCCTTTTTATTATTATAAGTGTCGGGTTTTACTTACAATATGTTATATTATTGATTATAAGTACAAAGTACAGTCCACGAGGACTAAGATGAGCATTGCATATGTGTAAGTGCACATAGATAAGGTCGGTGTGACGTGGGCCTAGAGCGCGAGATATCTTTTGCTTGGTCAAAACCGGTTTATACTGCTTTTTGATAGTCGTCTTGAGGCGTGGTGCGTCCCTTGCGCGACGCAACTCGTACAAGTGATCACTGGCCACACACACAAATGCAACGCTCAGTTTTACAATTAACTTTAACAGTCTGTACAATTACAAATTTAGTACAATATAAAATGGTTTTTATTCTGAAGAAGTTTCATGCGGTTTTTTTGGATAAATCAGTGTGGAATCGATAACTTTTTTTAGATTAAGACGCCACGACCATAGTCACGTTAAATGAATGCGACTTTGTAGGAAATTTCACTTAAATATTGATCGCAACTTTCCGCTATTTTGTTTGACTATGGTCGTGTGTTACTCAGTTGCCTATCACATTTTAGTAGAGTTGTACGAATTGCTTGCGATTCCAAGTAATAACGTATAACGCTATCAAAATGTATATGTCACTGAATCACCATTACTTACAGTAATCAGTGTCAGATGTAAACATTATTGATTCTACAGCGTGCACGTAAGCATAACATTAATATTAACAAGTTTCACAAATACGCAACTGATATAATTACGCATAGTTTATATACAGGTTATATAAAAATATAGTACGCAAAACCCGGCCAGCACTGTTACATATATTTAGTAATAAGTTTATGTTATATTATATTTAAGCGCTAACTATTTATATGTTTTATCATACTGTAACGGTTCGTAAGGCTTCCAAACTAAATTTTATTTGCAACGTTGCGATCTCACGGAATCGACGTGAGATATGTTAGGACTTGAAAAATAACTACAATTAAACATGTGTGGTTTTATATATGTTGGTTTTTTATTTATTTAAACTTACAATCACCCTTTATCATATAAAAAAATGTTTTAAGTCCCCTTTTCGTGTGTAGATTGCAAAATTTGTGTCTTTTATGTTTAATTCAATTTCTTAGATAAGAATGAATGTTTATTTGCAAATATGGGTACTAGTAAAGTATTATATTATCTGTAGTACAGTATTTTTTTACCGCAATCTGTTGATGAAAACGCAAATAATTTGTAGGTGTGGCGCCATCTAGTGAGCATGTAGGCGAAAGAAAATAGCCCGCAGAATTGCTCGAGTTAAGGCCGACGCGTTTCGTTGTAGGGGTATCTGTACTATTGTAGAATTATATTATCTGTGGTAGTACATAATATGTGGTGTAACGAAAGGAGACGTTCAAAAAATGTATAGAGCCTGGGATTAAAATAATTGTAAATTTGAACAGCAATCTGAGTTACATAGGTTAATAGAGCATAATTAATTAAATTTTTTGGTGTATTAAAAATAATTTTACACACCCCCGTTTTTTTAAAAATTGAAATTGAAAATAAGAATCCTTAATGCAATATTATGATTATTGCAATTGGCAACCCCATGGTCAAATGTCAATTGAGCAACCAAAAAAATCAAAATTATTTCGACGCTGTCAATCAAACTGATCAATGACAATGACATCATGACGTTTCCCGTAATTATATTTTTTTCCACGCGTTTTGTTATTACACTAATAAGATAACAAATATTTTTCGTCATAATTACATTAAGCTGCAGCTAGAATAATATTACAAGAGAAAAGTACTGTAACAGAATGCAATTGTTGACGTGATTGCAATAGTTATACTGCTTAGGAAACGGATAATTAAAGGTAATGTGCGTTTTGTTTTTCTATTACATTTTTTAGATTTTTCAAAAATGGTTGCTCCTAAAATTCGTGTTTAGTTAAATTCTAACAGCTTATTAAATAAGCTTTCCAATGAGGTATATCGCATTGGTGTTCAAAATTCTAGCCCACTTTTGACCTCTCCTTTAACAAGTTGAACCATAATTTACCAGAAGGCGCGCAAAATTTCAGAACTGGAAGACTTTTCCAACAGCTCGGTAACTTCATAAGCTAATATTAGGGAAATTTAATTCAATATTAGAAGCTTACACTGTGTGCTGGGTAAACTGGGTGATACAGGCCTTTGCTTACTCTGATATTTTAAATGCAACTCTTGTCTGTCACGTTTGTACGCCAAAACTACTTAACGGCTACGCTTTTGCGCTGTCATGTATAAAAAAGTAGTTTAGTTAGGTCACAGATAATATAATACTATACTGTTTGTCTTGAGTCTAGGTGTAATTATCTATATTTAATGTATGCATTTACAGAAGAAAAGTATTATATGTAGTATATTACCAGTTATCTGGTTTCCATAGTACAAACTCTGCTTAGTTTGGGATCAGATGACCGTATGAGTTAATATCCTACTATAATGTTATTATTGCTGTTAGGTTAATGGTTTAACACGATAACCAACATACGCGCGGGATGAGCCATGTTCGGAAAGTTTGTAATTAGCAAGTTTACTCACCTCAAGGGTTGGACAACGTAAACAATCAGTCACTTCATTTTGTCTTCAGAGGTCTAACCATACTCGTGACATAGTGACACAGAAGGTAAACCCAAGTACTGAATAAATAGTAACACGAGTGTGTGGTGCAACCAAAATCATTAGGAGGCAGTTCCATGAGCTATGAATTGCGGTCATGTGTTAGCAAAGGGTAATGAGCAGCGGTACAGGCCTCGCCTTACAAATCTTAAGGTCGCGGGTTCGATTCCCAGTAGTAGGTACCCACACATCTTTGAGTGAATTGTTTTATCTACGCTGCTCAATATCGCTGAACTAATCATTCGAGGACATGTAACATCTACCTACCCGCATTTGGCCACAGCGTGAGTGGATTAAGGACTAAACTCTCTCAACTCTTAAAATAGTTGAGAGAAGACCCGTGTCCAGCTGTGGGACACTTAAAACGGTTGAAGTGTGAAGTTAATGCGATAGTTGTTTCAAAAATTCCCTTGTTAACTGGTTAGCACTTGACCACACCCAATATGGGCGGAAAAAATAATCAAAAACTAATCTACACACGCACATAGATAATTTATTGATAGATAAATATTATCAGATATTAACCATATCAGATATTTTATATCAATCGATATTAATTGATTTGATTAGTATTTAGTTTCTGTGATTTGGTTGGAGTGACATTCTTTGATTATTATTTTAAATAAATGTTGATAAACTGAAAAAAATTGATGACATAAGTAGGTATTTAGGTCGAATCTGTTATTTCAATAGTGCTAGAACATGTATTCTAATGGCTTGCTGATCGGCTAATACTATTAAGTTTTTTGTCATTCCACTAATATGACAATCTATAACAATTCAAGCACTATTGCTGAAACAGACTGATTTAAAGATAAGTAGCTAGAAATTGACTTTTATACTTCAAAATCTCGTTATATTCTCAAAATCTTTTAATATATGTATTTTTAAACATATTTAAATAGTAAGTGTAAAACTTTTGGCGGTAATAGCTTACTTGTATATTTATAGTTTAGACTAAAAACTCAATTGAAATGCGTCTAATACCGTGTACAAAAGGACAGGATGAGGATGAAGATCACTCCAAACAAATCGACAGAGAAATCAAACAATGGATTAAGAACTACAATGACGTAAGTGTGTGAAATAGTAAAAAATTGGTTGCCTGTAAATTCGGTATACGGGCGAAAGTTTTACGTGACAACGACTTTGAGTGGTAAAATAATTTTAATGTGAATATTCATTCGTATAGTAGGAAGAAGGATGAAACATAGTTGAGTGGGAGAGAGACGCAAGGCATTCGGCGGGCCTCTCTCTCGTTCGGTGACTCATCGTAACGTTACCGAGCGTTACACTTTTTCATAAGTGCCTCCCAGCCGCAACCTAATTTAAGACGTTGTCACGTCAAAAAAATCTAATAGGATGATGACTAGGTGTACTGCCGTCATAAGGAAAAAGAGCACATCTGACAGTTCTTTCGTAACTGAGTTATTGATATCATCGGAATCAGTATCTTTTACTGTTTACAACAATGTTTATAACTTATTTACCAAAAAAATGTCAGATGTGCTCTTTTTCCTTATGAGGGCAGTATATAAAATCGTATTTCAATTACTCCGCCACTAAGATAAATTTAGACACATATGTACTTTTTGTTTAATCGAATGAAACAAAAATATAATATAACGCAGTGGGCGTGCCCTTCGTCATACCGAGGTATAACACTAACCTAAGCGTGACTTCATTCGAGATTTTACAAAAATATATGTCTATTATTTTTAATCTGACGGACAAAACAAAAATTACTGTCGTCAACCCTATTGAGAGTTTTAGAGAGAACTTTTTTTAAAATGTCAGAAAATGCCTTTTGTTAGTCTGATACCTAAGATCCTATCCTCCTTCAGGCAATCAAACTGTTACTACTGGGCACGGGCGAAAGCGGCAAAACCACGATCATCAAACAGATGAAAATTTTGCACGTTCAAGGATTTTCTACCAGGTAGGTAATTAATTTTATTTAAAAAAAACATGTACCTAAAATAAAATGCAGCTAAGAATATGTGATGAGATCTCTGCCATTCTAAGAAGTTTTAGCAAAAGCGCATAATATAATACAATGTAAAAGCATGTATAAAGTGTAGCTGTTTTTGCGGCTTAAACCGTTTTTTATCTTATTAGGCTTGCGCTTGACCACAACTTACCTGATGTGAAGCAATGATGCAGTCAGCGAATTCCTCAACTTGTCAGTTCGCACAGTGAAAGTGGAAGCAAAGCGCTTTGTGCGTACCCGTGGAATTTCCACCATACAACGGTGGCGCATAGCCGTAGCTCTACTTGTCCGATGGAAGAGCAAAGATGGGGGAATAAGATTGTGTAATTCCAACGCAGTGTGCGTTGGAATTACACAATCTCATACTCCGAAGTGTATCTGATAAAAGACTGAAAGACTAGCAACTATGCGGCTATGCTCGAGACTTTGCAATTTAGCCTCGACGAGGGATTCGTTGCCAATAAGCCTCTTGGCTCGCCTTTCAATAGACTCCAACGCCTCGAGTTGATATTTAGCTGACCCATCCCAAAGATGCGAACAGAATACATTTTAATACCCGAGGCGAAGACTGTTATTTTAATTTAATTAGAATGAATTTTCAGCGAAAGAGCAGAAAAAGCGCGTCATATTCGACATAACATCCACGAATCTATATACGACATTGTTCATAATATGACTGCATTAAGTATAGCACTTCAAAACCCTAAAAATGTACTGTCACAGCAAGTAATACTCAATTATGGAGTAGATGGACCTAAAGAATATACGGAAGTAAGTAATCCCAATGTTTTGTTTTCAGTCTTTATTTTTAAGACTCAGAATAAGTAAATTTTATTTTTTAGGAATATTTTGACCACGTGAGGTCTTTATGGCGTGATGGTGGGGTCAGGGAGTCCTTCAAAAGATCAAACGAATACCAACTCATAGACAGCGCTGAATAGTAAGAAGAACTATTTAATTTATGTTAAGATCAATGCCATCTGTTGTAGAATAGTGTAACTAAACAGGCATTTAGTAAAATTGCTAAATTTCTGTTTTGACTGCGACATAAAAATATTTATTACAGCGCATTCTATTAGTCAAATATAAAGACTGTAATTTAGCTATTGGACAACAGATGGCACTGTATTACCTTATATTAATTTTGATGGATTTTGTATTCTAAAACACTTTATTGCTGTGCCTTTCAGTTTTTTAAATAGAATAGATTTAATCGCAAAGTCGGATTATGTGCCATCAGACGCCGATATACTGAGGTGTCGACAGAAAACAACGGGAATACAAAAAATTGAATTTAAAGTAAAGGTAAAAATATAAAATATTTTATAGTGCCTAATAAAACAAATTATTATTAGTTATTTAATTTCCTGCTGATTGATTTTAATTTCCGTAGGTACCAAAGTCAATGCATGGTGGCGTTCAAGACTTTTGGATGTTTGACGTCGGAGGCCAAAGAGGAGAAAGAAAAAAGTGGATTCAAGTAAGTTGATAGCATAATTTCCCAATACACGTATCTACCAAAAATGTCAGTGTGATTTAATTTTGAAAAATGTTATTTCAGCACTTATGACAATATTAAAGGAGCCTTTTTAGGGACTAGACACATAGGTACCTACATTTCAACAATCATCATGATCATTTAAGCGTTTTAGTCCGTATTACCATATGGAGGTTCCGCTTCGAGCAAATAGACTTTTCTAATATACTTACAGAATCTTAGTTGCAGCTTGAAGTTTGGAATTTTACCCGATGACAGCAATAGGCTCGCCCCCGATCAAGTATGAGACCTAAACGTAGTTTGCGAAAAGTGGGTGACATTTATCTCTGCCTACACCTTTGGGTAATACAGGTGTGATAGTATGCTAAAACTGAAAATGAATATCATACCAGAGAATGAATATTTGTACTTATTTTTTATTTGTATTTGTATATTTAGCCCTTAATCCACACATGCTGACTAAGTGCGGGTTAGTGGATGTCATATGGCCTGGAAAGATAGTTATATATAGTTATGTATAGTTTATAACTCGTAAGATAGTTGAGAGAAGACCTGTGCCCAACAGTGGGACATTAAAAAAGGGTTGAAGTGGATTTGTAGTATATTAGTATGTTAAGCTTCTCATTGTAATATCTGTAACACCATTGTACCCATATTTAAGTCAAATAAATCTTGAAGGTATTCGAAGGCATCCACGCTATATGGTTCCTGGTGGCGTGCAGCGACTTTGACCAGACCCTCAGAGAAGATAACTCACAGAACCGGCTGAAGGAGGCGCTGGTTTTGTTTGAAGACGTTTGGCAGAGCAGGTAAGCCTCCTGAGGTCATTTAATATTCCGGAAACTCTAGTCTAACATCCGAAGATTGCAGGTTCGAGTCCTGTCACGGTCGCCAATTATGTTGGGGGCGGCGGTATTGTAAATGTAGACAATTTTTAGATTAAAGGTTATTTAATTAAAATCAAAATTACGTTTCCATAAAAACAAAATGGTGTGAGTGACACCGCGCCTTGCGGATGCGATTCGTCCTGTTTCGCCCGCGCTCCTTCCCCTCGTAGGCGCGCGGGCACATTTTATGGTTGCGTTCTGAGATAGCTTTGCGATCATAAATAAATATTATTAGTATATTATCATTCATACATGAAAAATTTAAGGAATTAAGCAGGCACAATTTAGTGACAACCTCGGTAGTCAAGCGGTGTAAGCCATCCGATTGGGTTATACTGTGCCCGGGAGGTCGCGGGTTCTATTCCCGCCCCGGACAATCTTTGTGTAACAACAAAAATTTGTTTCATTGTCTGGTTGGTTAAGGGACTACCCTCCGTGCCTCGGAGAACACGTTAATCCGTAGCGATACAAACAAACATGTTCATCACGCAAATGTTTATGTCGGGTGGGAATCAAACCCACGACCTTCAGCATGAACAGCAAGTATTTTACTGAGCATGCTACCGGCCCGTCAAGTTCTTTATTAGATTATTTTGAAATTGTTATTCAGTAAGGTCAATATTACCAAATTTTTATTCTCGATGTCTAGGTTCCTTCTAGAAGCGGGGTTGATAGTGTTCCTTAACAAACAAGATCTGCTAGAAGCGAAGGTGTCCCGAGGTCGCAGCATCGCGCCGTACTTCCACCAGTACCAGCAGTTCCAGGCGCCTGGTGATGAGTACACCAGGACCAAGCTGTTCATCAGGAGCTTATTTAAGGTCAGTCCTCCAAGTCCAGAACTCCAAAAAATTATGTGATTGTGTCTTTACTAAAGATCACGATCCCCTGCGATATTTTTGCGCCATGTGTTTCTGTCTTTGGCTACTGGACTGCATACAACACACTAACAAAATGTAATAGATATAAGTACTTCATTTACATATTGTGGCAATATGGACATTGCTAAAAATCAGTACTGTGGGTCGCCTCTAGTAGGTTTACTGAGCAATGTCCAAAATGTCCACTTTTGACACTGATGAATATAAAATTAAAGCTGATATTATAATTTCCATTCATAATTTTATGTATCATATGTGTGCGCCGACAAGCTTGAGTCGATTTGGTTGCTCGCGAGTATAGTAAAAAGATACAAAAATTATTTTAAGTACAAAGACTTTTACATTTTTATGAAAAGACCGTTACTTTATATTTCAGGAGATAATAACAAAGAAACGTGAGCGTAACCGCACCGACATGTCAGCGGAACGCTTCGTAGTATCAGAAGCGCGGCGCGCGCGAGAGTGTTACTTCCACTTCACTACAGCTACCGACACTGATAATGTGCGCACTGTCTTCCGCGACGTCCACCAGATCATACTCACGCATATGCTAAATAATATCGGTGTTTATTGAATAAATAAAGGGTTAAAAATGTAAAAATAAAGTATTATGTATTTTTTTATTTCACCCTATAGGCCGACCGTTTAACTCGCGTATCGCCATCTGAGGCACAAAGTCATAAAATATTAATTAAATCTCATAAAGAACTATTTAACCACAGATAAAAGTAATGTAAGACTATTCGTCACTAATATCCATATCGCTTGAATCATCATCACTGTCTGTGCAGCTTGAGGAGTCAGAATCTTGGTGATAAGCGATACGCGAGTTAAACGGTCGGCCTATAACTCCGCGTATTCGGTATTCCTCACCTTTTAAACATTCCTTAGACTTTTAGGAGTACTTCAGGACCAAAATCAGCCGCATCTATTCAGCCGTTCCTAAGTTTTAGCGTTCAAACAACCTTCAAGATTTTTTTATAGTTATGTAATTAGAGAGAAGATTAAATCAATATAGCTACTCGATAATAGATGGCGTTATAAGTCAAAGTCATGACATAATGCATCTTGTTCATTTCAAATAAATAAAATTTCATCAATATTATTAAAAAGTGTAGGCAGAGGTATCCTCCTTACTAAAATAACTTTCAAATTTAACTGTAGGTATGTAGGTACTTAGTTAAATTGCCACAAACCTACTTGCTAACTCTAAACAGTCTTTACCTCATCCACTTTAGTTTGAAATTAAGTATGCTAAATTTTTATGGTACCTACAGTTTATGATTTTAATACACCCTACCTAAAATACCTAAACCCATGTACCTAACTAAACCTTTTATTGAATAATAGTATTATATTATCTGTGCTAAATACTAACACTACCTACCTAAACTAAATTCTAGAAAAACAACAAACTAAAACACTAAACCAAATTCAAAATCATTTATTTACAATAATCACTTACTTACAATATAAATTACTACCACTAAACCTACAATATATTGGGTACCTTCATCAAGATTTCGTCGCAGCGTCTCTTTCTAAACTCTTATTATACATAGTTATAGCTTTCATAGCTTCAATATTAGCGTGGGTAGCTAACTCTCCAGGTATCAACAGCTTTACAGCAGCTTGAATCTCTCTACTACTCAAAGTTGTCTTTTTACTATGCGCCACTAATCTTCCAGCTTCCTCTGCGATTTTCTCTAACATATCATTGACAAAATTATTCATAATTAACATAGATTTTCTTGAAATCCCCAAATTTGAAGTTGTAGCAACGGCCCGTAGTAATTTGAAAAGATATATTGAGAAACTCTGATAGTTTTTCTTTTTGATTTTCTTCGTTTTCGCTATGGGTTTCTCTATGGCTTTTTCCATTGATTTTAAAGGTTTCTTTGGCCCTTTTACCGGAGCCATGTTTTGAGAACTTAAAACTAAATTAATATGATAAATTCAATTGTAATTCACGTCACAAATGACAGCAATAAGTCGCGCTCGCGTTATTTACAATCGTTTATATAGGTAGATGTTAAGTATGTTAAAAACTGAGGGTATTTGGGTAAATAGATGTAAGTTTATACCTTCACAGACTTCTAAATTGTGGTCATAAGTTTAAAATAGGTCTCAGCATATTATATCGTAAGCGTTGTGCTTTGAGTAGATCATTAGAGTCCCTGTCATAATCTACATATACAATTTTACATTGTTAGATATACAAATAAAAGTTCCTTTGCTTTCATTTATAATATAACTATGTCGATAGTACACAAAATATGGTGATAATATTTTATAAATAGCATTTTCGATAAGTACATCACAAACTTGATTTGAAAAAAATTCAAGAAATAGATATTAATCTGTGTCTCAAAAAGGCTGTTAACCTTATTCATAAACGGCGCTAAAATCCTTTTATGTATTATAAAAGCGATATTAATTCGGTCTGTCTGTATTTCTGGTATCCTGTCAAAACTACCGAACCGATTTAGATGAAAAATTTTATGGATATACATAAAATTTTTCATCTAAATCAAGAAACACAAAACAATGAAAAAACGCTTTTTGACAAGTTCAAGATGGTTTTCGAATTTTTTTTTGTATTTAAAAGTATGAAAATACTCGCATAGAAAGTACTGGCGAGTTTACATCGCCATCATTTTTTTAGAAGCATGTAGCGAAACATCTGCTTTTCTAGCAAAAGAAGACATGTTTTAAACAGTTGAAGATTATTAAAAATTACCCACATTTCAATCAATTAACTCCCCACAGAGGTATATAAAAACCTCTTTGCGTCAAACCTCACATTTCACATTCAACCTGCATAAACAACACCGTTAAAAAATTATAACAAAATGACAGGTCGAGGAAAAGGCGGGAAAGGATTAGGCAAAGGTGGTGCGAAACGTCACAGAAAAGTTTTACGAGATAACATTCAAGGGATTACTAAACCAGCTATTAGAAGATTAGCAAGACGTGGAGGGGTGAAAAGAATTTCTGGATTAATATATGAAGAAACTAGGGGTGTACTTAAAGTTTTTTTGGAAAACGTTATTAGAGATGCCGTGACGTACACTGAGCATGCGAAACGGAAAACCGTGACGGCTATGGATGTTGTCTATGCTTTGAAGAGGCAAGGCAGAACGCTGTACGGTTTTGGTGGGTGAAAATAAAAAAAAATAAAGTTGTATTTAGTAAAGTTTAAAAGTTAATTACAATACTGACAAGGCTCTTTTCAGGGCCGCTAATATCTTCTTATTTCATGAGATTTGTCGAAATGTTACCTACACACAAAACTTTTTTTTTATATGCCTGTAATGTCCCACTGTTGGGCAAGTTTCCCAAATATAGTTAAATTAAAAACACACGTCATACCTGCATGTCAACCCTGTTTCCAACCAATGAGCATGGGAACATTTCGTGGGCTGTCGATTACAGTCGTTTGACGTTTCACTGTTTTCTATTAAATTAGCTTAATAGAGGCGTAATTCACACTATTTTTATTAGCTTTCCTGTAAAATTGTTGAATTATGAAGCTATTTTTATTTTAACACTAGCGGACCCCGCAGACGTCGTCATCCTGCCCGGTAAAGCAGTGCCACCTGCCGGGTCCGAAAACAGAATACAACCAACAGATTTTATAAAAATCTATCAAGCAGTTTTTTTAATTTTTCTCTGCGTAAAAACCATCCTCGTACTTTATGGATTTTTTAAAAAAATAATTAGCGAAATCGGTTCAGCCATTCTCGAGTTATGCGCTTAACAACACATTTTGCGATTCATTTTATATTAAACACAGATAATATAATACTATACTAGTTATAATAGATAACATAAACAATTTTCATACAAAAAATGAAATTCTAAATGTACTACGTTTAGAACTGTCAAACGGTACTTCTTAGATTTGATGGACTGATACGTCGGAACTACATTTTGGCGATATTCGTTTATTGCAAATACGGTCTTAAATAGCTTTTTTCTAGTTCCGACATTGTTAATACTGCGGTCGTGCTGTTTCCACTTACCTACTGACTCAACGTCGATCATTATCATTTACAACAGCCAATTATTATCTAGGACGAAGGTACTGTCAGTTACGTATAAAGTCTATTCATCATCAGCATCATCATTGAACAGCCAATTTACGAATTACAGTATCTATATATATAAAAATGAAACCCGTTTTCCGTTGTCACGACATCATGCGTGAACGGCTGGACCGATTTCGCTAATTCTTTTTTTAAAATATTCCTTAAAGTACGAGGATGGTTCTTACGCAGAGAAATATAAAAAAAAAAGAAAATTAAGAAAGCGACGAAGTGCCGAAAACCGGGTTAGATACCTATTATTTATTATGGGTTAAATTCGGTAGGTCTGAGATGGCACTGCTTTACCGGGCAGAACGAAGTTTGCCGGGTCCGCTAGTATTAATATAAATATCTGGATGACCGAGCTTTGCTCGGTATTTTTTTTTTAAATTACATTTTCTAAAAATGATTCCTAGCTAGATCGATTTATCGCCCCCGAAACCCCCTTCATACAAAATTTTATGAAAATCGTGATATCTGGATGACAGATCTATGCTCGGTAAATTTTTTTTAAATGACATTTTCTAAAAATGATTCCTAGTTACATCGACTTATCGCCCCCGAAACCCCCTATATACTAATTTTTTTTAAAAACGTTGGAGCCGATTCCGAAATTCCAATTACATAAATATAAATATATATACAAGAATTGCTCATTTAAAGATATAAGATAATATCGTTGGGTATTAACACACACTCACACACACACACACACGGTGATCTAACTGGTGATTACTACATATAATACTTTCTCTTGTACATTACAAACCAATATATGAAATGAAATGAAAATGAAATGAAAATATGCTTTATTTTTTTTGAGACGCGAGTCTACATAAAAATAGTCCAATTTCTTTTCCTACCGTGCAGTGAATGACTGGCAACTACTGAAAAACACTGCCAAACAACTCAGTAGGCTTTTTTCTTTTTTAAATGAAGTACTTATATCTATTACATTTTGTTTGTTTATTGTGTTGAATTAGTTATAGATAAATAAACCCAGACTGAAGACAAAAAGACGTGTTCAGCACACAAATGTCTAACTTGGGTGGGAATCGAACCCTAGAATGAATATAGTAGTAACTAGTATTATATTATCTGTGGTAGTAATGAGTATAGTAAATAGTAAGAACTAATCATTCGAACTTGAGACCCGAGCCACACACACACACACGTCACACACACACACAATTTTTTTCCAATAACCAATCCTTGTATTACATTCTGTACAAATGTTATAAATGCAAGTCAAGTCACGAGTGAATCGGTATTTACTGGGTAGGCGCGTTCCATCGTAGACTGCATCATTGCTTCACATCAGGCAAGTTGTGATCAAGCGCAAGCCTGTTTTTGGATTTAAAAAAATGCGAAAGTAACTCTGTCTATCTGTCGCATTTTTACGCCCAAATTACTAAACCGTTTTGGATGAAATTTGGTATGGAGACAGTTTGAGACCGGGGGAGGACATAGAATAGTTTTTTCTATTTTGCGCTGCTGGCGCTTCGCTATCCTCGCAAAAAGAAGTTAGTGGTTAGATAACGCGGTAACCGACATACGCGTGGGCGCAGCTGCGGTCGGAAAGCTAGGCCTCTATAGGTATGTACAAGACATTCGACATAATTTCTTTTGCCTTTTTTCCCATTTCTATTGGAGTCGGATTCCAGTTGAACCTGATGCGGCTAGCTACCAGAATTATACGAGCGACTGCCATCGGTCAGATCTCGAAACCTGTTCGGAACTAGTATCAAAGATGTTTATACCAAGAGTAGGTTAGATTAGGCCTTTCGTAGATGTTTTACATGACAACCGGGACCGACGACTTAATGTGCTCTCCAAGGCATGATGGTTGTACCTCTTGTCTCACTTTGTAGTTACACAAAGATAGTTTGCGGCGGGAATCGAACCCGCAACCTGACGGGCACAAATAGCCCAATCGGCTTACGCCGCTCGACTAAGGGGTCTCAAATCAAACGCAAGACTAACAATTTATTTACATCTACCCACAAAATATCATTAAATTGTGTTTAACAGAGTATAAAATACGACATTACAATTTCCCGCCAACACTAAAACGAAATGGCGCGAACGAAGCAGACCGCTCGCAAATCTACTGGAGGCAAGGCCCCTAGGAAGCAACTAGCAACAAAAGCCGCTAGAAAAAGCGCTCCAGCTACAGGCGGAGTGAAAAAACCACATCGATACCGCCCTGGGACTGTAGCACTCCGCGAAATAAGGAGATATCAAAAAAGCACGGAATTACTCATTAGAAAATTGCCATTTCAAAGATTGGTCAGAGAAATTGCGCAGGATTTTAAAACTGATCTACGGTTTCAGAGCTCGGCGGTTATGGCGCTGCAAGAAGCTAGTGAAGCGTATTTAGTAGGTTTGTTCGAAGATACAAATTTGTGCGCTATTCATGCGAAAAGAGTGACTATTATGCCAAAAGATATACAGTTAGCGAGAAGAGTGCGTGGCGAACGGGCGTGAGACCGTCTGAAAGTAAATTGGGAGTTCGTGAGTTTGGTTAGAATTTTGACAAAGCCCTTTTCAGGGCTGCAAGTTTTCTGTATTTCTAGGCAATTGTCAAATGTACTAACTCAATATCTACATATTACAGGTTATTTTAAAAACACCAACAAAGTCTTTACAGTAGATAATTGATATCATAATAATTAAGCAACAACTTTTGTTCTATGACTTATTATTATTATTATTATTATACTTAGTAGAAGCTCGAAGTTTAGAAATGTGCTCGATGAACAGCACTATGGCGTACGTTACTAGCTTCTGCCCACAGCTTCGCCCGCTTTGTACCTAATCCGGATTATAATCTATTTCTGTGCAAAATTTCATTCAATTCCGTCCAGTAGTTTTTGCGTCAAAGAGTAACAAACATCCATTTCTTCTTACAAACTTTCGCGTTTATAATATTACTAGCGGCCCGCCCCAGCTTCGCCCGGGTAGCTTCAGCCCACTCAACAATTTACAAAAAATGTGATAAATAAAGAACCGCTCACTCAACCAATTTTGTGCAAACTTCACGCAATCTACTAACTAGTTCGAACAATGCCTAAACATTTGGTTTGAATAGGTAAGTCCGTTTTTGAGTTATAAAATTACAACGAAATGTGGCATTGATTTTTATTTATATAGATTATTATAAATAGGTCGGGTGCTAAGTTCACAGAGGTGGCGAAAATGGGTGATTTCCGCCTCTGCCTATACCTTCGGGTTAAAAGGCGTGATGCTACGACTCTTTATAAAGATGGTGATTTAAATATTGTTCTACCTGCTCCAGCAAAATATTTTAGTTTTTAACTCCTACGAAAAAGGGGGGTGTAATAAGTTTTGTGTGTATCTGTGTGCAAGTTTGCGGCATCGTAACGCTTAACACCTTTGTTGCGTTACCAGATTAAGATCTGGTAACCTTGCAATAAGTCACTTCACATTTCAACCCTATTTAGTATCCTACTGCTGTGCACGGGTCTTCTCTCAACTATCTTACGAGTTGAGAGATTTTCTGCCTTAATCCACACACACGACCAAGTGCGGGTTAGTGGATGTCACATGTCCTCGAATGATTATTTCTTAGACCTACCGGTTTCCTCACTATGTTTCCCTTCACCGATATTGAGGAGCAGCGGTGACACAAATTACATAAAGATGTGTGGGCATGACTTGGAAGCGAACCCGCGACCTTATATTTCTAAGACGAGGCCACTGCCGCACAAAAATGTGTACATCAGTCTTTTTGAATTTTTAAAAGGAATAATAGATAAGAAACATTTGACAGTCAAACAGAAATATAGAAACGTTGCAGTCCTGAAAAGGACTTTGTCATCAGATCATAACATCGACCTTCGTAACCTTAACTTATAACCCACCAAAATGTTAGACATTACCCATCTTTCTTTCCTGTTTTCTTCGGCAACAGAATTGGATTAATAGCTGGTAATACACCCCCTTGTGAAATAGTAACTCCTGATAACATTTTACTTAATTCCTCATCATTTCTTATAGCGAAAAGAATATGTCTAGGTATAACCCTTCCCTTTTCATTTTTAGTAGCTACATCGGCAGCAAGTTCTAAAATTTCAGCCGAAAGGTATTCTAAAGCGGCTGCCAGGTATATTGGGGCTCCGCTCCCGATTCGAGGCGCGTAGTTCCCTTTCCGTAAAATCTTGTGGATTCTTCCAACTGGGAATTGAAGTCCGGCTCTGGATGAGCGGGATTTATTCTTTTTCTCAACTTTTCCGGCCATTTTGTATTGGTAATCGTTTTAATAGTATTGTATTTGGGATTGGTGTGGCTGTTTTTATAATTAATTTTGATAGTACAACGGAGGGAGGTAGTGCGAGGTGCGTTTGTTTTAGTTCAGTTAATTTTTATAATCTACCCCGATTTATTTGATATTTTATATAGTTAAAAACTAGTAAAAATATTGTGTTTTTAAATGCGTCCAGTGGTAGGCGTTTAATAACCGTAAGCCCGGGTTTTATTCCCGGCTCGGGTCAAAAGACTTTCCTGAATAAATACCTAGAAAATTTTAGTTGCAGTTTGGAGTTATTGTGAATTACTTATTGGACCTAAACACCTCTGCCTACACCTTCGAGTAATATAGACATGAGCGTAGAGCATAGATACCGCAACAGCACCGGCTACTTACAAAACTTAACTTAAACCCTTTTCCCACTGCTGGGCACGGGTCTGCAGTCACGAGTCCGGTTTAGGCCTTAATTCACACACGCTGGTCAAGTGCGGGTTGGTGGATGTTACAAGTCCTTGAATGATTATTTCTTAGACATGCCGGTTTCCTCGCGATGTTTTCCTTTACCTATATTAAGCAGCGGTGACGAAACAATTCACACAATGATGAGAGGGCACGACCCGGGATCGAACCCACGGTCTTACAATTCCATAGGCAAGGCACAGGCTGCTTCGAAAACTAACTTTATCTAACAACTAAGATCGTCAAACTTTCTGCCTACTCAAGGTCAAAGTAAGTCTTATAGTTTATCGATTTTTGCCTGGATAAGCTCAGTCAATAAAGTGGATAGGGGACCGCATGCGCACACAGGGGTGACCAACAGTTTTACTCAATAAGTAATTGATTAGTTCATAGACATGCCGGTTTCCTCACGATGTTTTCCTTCGCCGATATTGAGCAGCGGTGATGAAACAATTCACACAACGATGTGTTGTGTGGGCACGACTGGGATTCGAACCCGCGACCTTATATTTCAAAGACGAGGCTCGTACCGCTGCTCCACCGCTGCACACAGACATGTCTAAGTTATAATACCCCGTAGTTTTTCGTGGCGAAAGTATTTCGGCAAGAGTATGTCGTTTTTCGTCGGGGGTAAAAAATGAAAAAGTAACAAATGACAGAATTGTAAACCCGAAGAAGCGAGCGAAAAATTTCCGTTGGTTATCACAAAACATAGGACATACATACATACATGCCTTTAATAAAATTAGAAATGATGTCACGAAAAGCCTGACAATGTTGGAACTAACAAAACTTAAAACAAATTAAGTATGTAAAAGCAAGCGAAAGCGAATCTAAGTTAGCAGTAATGAAAATTTAAAACATAGGAAACAAATATCGCTAGCGAAACGAGTGCGAAATTTTTTTTGGGCAATAGCGAAATTTTCATGTGTGGTTGAAGCCACAGAGTTCAGCTAGCTAGATAAAAAGTAGCTTATGTGCTTTTCCGGACTAAATCTATTTCTGTGCCAAATCCATAGGTACATTAAATTTTTCGCATTCGTCATATTACTAGCTTACCGACCGCGGCTACACCTGCGATTATGAATCACGTTAAACCATTTACCTCTTTTTATGCAGTCGGATAAAACTACCCTGTGTCCTTCCCCGGGTCTGAAACTATCTTCATACTAGATTTCATCCAAATCGGTTCAGTAGTTTCGTCGGGAAAGCGCGACTTTCGCATTTATAATATTAGTAAGGATGAAACTGACTTCCAAATTTGGCACATAGGTTCCGTATAACATCTAGGGGTGAATTGTGATAGGATTTTTCAAAACTCAACCCTAACTAAAATAAGTAGGTACCTATGACGATTTCTGGCAGAACGCTCTATTATGATGCCACATTTTAGAAATTGATACCAAAAACTTAGTATGTTGAGGACGCCTGCCTGCAGCTGTGTGTGACCCGCAGCTGCTCCAACCGTTACGGCGCGTGCGCATGCTATTATTATTATTGAAGTTAAGTGCAGGTCTGGTTAGGTAGATGAACCGGTGTAAACAAAGCGAGCTTGTATTACTGGATTGTGTAGGCAGAGGTGTACATCGCGTACATTTCGTTTACTATCGAATCTGTAACCCTACACAATGTCACATTGGGCTTATTGAAGATTTGTATTTGAATGTTAAGTTGTAAGATACCTATGCCGGTTTTCTCAGGATGGTTTTACACTAATATTGATACCATAGTGTTGTAACCCCCCGACAAAAAAGAGGTGTGTTATATTATAAGTTTGACCGGTGTATCTGTGTGCAATGATTGTTGTGTCAAACTGACTAAACCAATAAACTGATAATGATGCTGTTTTTTTTTAATCAATAGCTGAAGTAATTGCGATTGTTCTTTAATAGGTTTCAAAAAAGTTAAATGTCGTGGGTATCTAAAATTACATTTTTAATTTAGAGTCAATGTTGCTAATTAGAGTCATTTATAGATAGACCGTTTAATTCGCGTATCACCTATCGCCAAGATTCTGACTCCTCAAGCTGCACAGACAGTGATGATGATTCAAGCGATATGAATATCAGTGACGAATAGTCTTACATTACTTTTATCTGTGGTTAAATAGTTCTTTATGAGATTTAATTAATGTTTTATGACTTTGTACCTCAGATGGCGATACGCGAGTTAAACGGTCGGCCTATAGAGTAATGTTTGCTCACTCAAAGTAGGTATAGTTTTAAAAAGTTTAAGGACTTGTTCATAAAATCATAAGACACTATGGACTTTGTCTCTTTCTTACCAGTATAAATGCCAAGATAACAGGAATCAATTTTCGTTGGATTCGTGCCTAAGTACTTTACTTACTACTTACCTACTTTACTCATGTCATGTTTCGAACCCGCACCACGCCAGTGTCCCCTCGTGAAGTAACTCATTCAATAATTGCACAAGGTAAATCCATTAAAAACTTCTTTCTTTTGTATTTTCAACCTTGAAATCTGACGAGGAAGGTTTATATTTTAACAGCAACAAACCTCTTTGAATTGAATTTAAAAGTATAAAGACAAAGTTGTCGAGTATTTTATTTTCAACCTTATGCTAGGTCATTAAAGTTCAAATTGAATTGGGTGATTTTTCTTGAATTTGGAATTCGAACAGCGCGTGCCCTTTGCAGGGGTGCGCAAACGCCGTTTCCGATTCAAGTTTTTTTTTTGAAAATGGAATCCCTTTTCAGTTGACGGTTAGACGTTATACTAGATAGACGTGTTAGACCAAAATTATATTATTATTAGTATCATTATTATTTAAGTGTTTTAAGTTTTTAAGTGGAGTGTAAATTTGGGTGTGTTTGTGTGTGTGTTAGAAGTATTTATATTAAGGAATAAAAGTTTAACTTAAAGTTAAAATAAGTACCTAAACTTATGTGTAGTTAACAAAAGTCAACCATTGACTATCTAAATAATAAGTACCTAACTAATATTTACTTAGTGTTAAGAAAATCCAAACGGCCTGGACGGTCACGGTCAAAGACCACCCTTTTCTTCACAGGAATTATGCACCAACGACCGCCAACGGGGAAAAAAATACGCTTACAAGGAATTTATACATACTTACTTACTAAGAAGAGAATCAACTAACTAATAAGTAACTTAAAACCATAAATTTAAGAATTTAAACATCTAAACTAAAGAAATAATAAGAAAATTTAGAAGAAACAATGGATTCGCCTAAGATTGTGTATAAATATTATTCAAACCCAGCATTTTGCTCACAAAGCGAGGTGTACCAAAAGTCATTAACCAAAATGGTATCACCAACACGAAGAATGTCACCTTTAGGCGCCAATTCACCAAGAAAAGTTGAAACTGGGAACAGAATCCTGCGCACAGATATATCGGACAATCCACTTCGAATGTCGCCTGCTGGTGCACCAAGATATCGTGATGAGCCACCAGAATTACCTCCAAAGCCACCGAAATTTCAATCGAGAAGTTTCCAAAGACAATCGTCTATGATATGCAAGCCTACCAGAACTGTACGATGCAGAACGAGAAGCGAAGATTTAGAAATGGCGCAATTTAAACAGCAAAAAGCTAGGTATGATAGAAACGCGGACAGCGATGATGGATTAGAAAACAGTAGAGTAAAACATAGGTACGAAATCATACAAGATATTGATGATTTAATTGATTATTCTCCTACTAAGAAGAGAATAGTAGAAGCTAAAGCAGAAGAAATAGAAGAATATAATGTTGACGCACCAGATGACAACGAAATGAAAGAAATTCCAACTGAAATTGTTAAGACTGTTAATGGTAAAACCCATAGGTACGCGATCGTACCGTCAGATGATGACGAGCCCAAACGATGTAATGTTACATTCTCTTCTCCAATTATGTCACAGAAGAATTTGATAGCGACACAGAAATTGCACGAACTCCTCTCAACACCACGGAAATTAAAAAGTTACGCGAGCCAACCATCAGTAAGAATGACACCGAATAAATCTGTTGATTCGAAGTACACTGAAACGCCACGGAAATTTGTTTCAAGCACTCCTACTCAAGGAGTGACACCTTCTAAGTCTTGCGCTAATTTAACTCTGTCTAGAACGTCCGCTACTTCTCCTATTTCCCCTAAAGCGCAGAAGAACTTAAATTACGGCGAGAGATCTCCAGATTTTGATAGGCATGATGTTTTTGTGACTAGTTTTAGAGATAAAAGAGAACGTAGTTTTGATTTGGAAAGAGAATTGAGCAGAGAAAGGAGAGATTATGATAGAAGAAAGGAGAGTCAAAGAAAGGATAAGACGACAGCGGTTATTATTCCAAGGTGAGTCGAAAATTAACATTGCATCTTGCAAGAGATTTTGTTGCTAAATTTGGCATTTGATTCTTACTAAGATCGATGGCACATCAAAGTAGCAGGAGCCGGTAACGCAGCAAACGCAGTTTTATTAATAAACCAATTTTAACGGCATTTCAATTGCTAAAATACTTACGCAGTACTGTTTAAATCTTGACATTAGTAACTACGATTTAGGGCGCACTCGCTGCTGTCCATAATTGAGCCTACAGGACAGGTGATGATGCAGCCGACGCGACAGCTGTCGTTTTGGTGTAAATTGACCCATTGACATAGATATGCGCGGTTGTCCAAGAGATAATAACCCACCTTCACCACCTTTTGCTGGGCACGGGTCATCTCTTAACTATAGGTATAAGGCAGTGGCTGCACATTTGCCACATGTAGATCATTAAAATGTTGTCGCCGCTACCACAGAATAACCAGCTACCTCTTTAATTTATTACAGTTTAAAAGTTTTACCAGAAGAAAAAATACTATTATCAGATCGAAAAGTGGCCTTGTCAAACGTTGTTTTTAAAAGACCTATCCAACTTCTCAGCCTATTGGTAAATCAGGTCTAATTCAGGCAATCACGTGCTCTTATATTTCTTGTCCTAAATATGCTGGTTTTCACATCATAGTTAGTTAGTTCCCATCATCTATATTGAGTGGTGTTGAACCAAACACTAAGTCAAACTTAAATTATTTTATTTCTAGATCTTGCATTACCTTAACAATAAGTTTATGTGTTTTATCACCCTTCTTCGCATTCTAGGGTAGCATCACCGCCCTCAGTGTATTCAGAAGAGATTTACAAGTCATTATCATCGCTAAAGACTCTAAATGCGGCGACTGCTTCACTGACCATCGCGGCGATTATGTTGACCATGTGTGGAGCGCTGACCAGCGGGCTTAGTTTCTACATGATGTATGCTGTGAGTACTACTTTTTTAATGGGAATAAACCCATCATCACAATCAAATCACTGTTACTCCTGCTATCAGGGTCCATAGCGGCGTGAAGAGTCTCAGGGTTATCAAATCCTGCTAAGTCTAGTCTTGGGACACCTACTGTCTTCGATCACACACGATTTTTTTTATAGAGGAACAGTAACACACGGCCATCTGATCCCAAATTAAGCAGATCTTGTATGGTAACCAGATAACTGATAATATACTACATTTGTAGTTTTCTTTTGTAAATATGTACTTAAATAAAGATAATTACACCCAGATTCAAGACAAACAGACGTGTTCATTACATAATGTCTGACTTGGGTTTGAATCGAACCCACGACCTGCGGCGTAAAAAGCAAGTATCTTACCGACCACGCCACCGGCCCGTCAAAATCAAAAGATGAGCTTTCAAATTTCAACCTTAGAAAATTTAACAAGGAACTGATATGGCACGCGTTGCCCTCAGCTCTGCCGAGGTTCATGAACCGTTCGTATACTTCAACTGTTCATGTTTCGTATTTGTGTAAAGCTTTTATTTAAGTGTCCATTTCAACGCTTCAACTTGTACATTTGAGCTGTACGTTTTTACCTCGGCTCCCCCAAAAACTGGCGGAAACAATTTTTTTTTTTATTTAATTTTGCACTAGAAGTTACGTATAACACCTCAAGTATTAATTGTGTTAAATGCTGTGTTTCAATGGTCTGACCAACGACCATTATTATGGCAATGGATCAAATTTGCGTGCTATCTGAAATCGCCTGATTTAGGCTCAGGAAACGAAGCTTGGCTAACTTTTATTTGTTGTCGGTTTATCAAAAATTATTCTCCAAATTGAATTCAAAACTTCAATTAATTCTGAACGCAGGCAACGAGCTCATTGTGTTTTTTTAAATGAAATGAAAATACAAACAATTATTTTTTGTCTACATAAAAAAGTCTAATAACTATTCCTACCGTACAGCGAATGACTGAGAAACACTGCCAATAAACTCAGTAATAGTCATTTCCCTAATATTATTTGGAAAATTGTAGAAACGTTTACTGCCAAAAAGAGTTACTGATTCTGTGGCAACGGGTATGATGATTACTTTTAAAGTTTAGCTGTGTAAATAGTAAGTAATTAAGTTATGTGTGTTGCAGGTGGGTCGTAGATACTATTTGGACTTCGGCACGCTCTCCGGCTTCACCTGCTTCCTGCTCGGCTTACTCGGGTTCAGGTCCCGACGGCAACAGTTGCTACCCAACAGAAACTATATCTCAGGTGTGTTTAATATCATGCGACGGCAAAGTACATCATCGATCTGATATTATGACGTTGAAGTTTGGATATGAAAACCACAAAGTCTAACTCGCGCCATTATAGAAACGAATCTAAAATGGCGGCATTAAACATTCCCTCTTTGTTCACTCATTCACTTAATCGTTCACTCGCCCGTTTTTGCTATCCTTACCCACAAACGGTGGTACAGCACACAAAAAAAAACTATTTTAATTATGTACTTTTCAGTATTAGGAATTAGGTTCTATAAGTTCTGAGAAAGTATGGAAATCGCTGTTTTCGACTCCAATTAGCACTTGGCTTCTGAAATAGGTACATATCTTGCTTATTCATTTTAAAACAATTACAGTCTTTAAATATTATCTATCTCAATATCTTGTTTTGCTGACAGTCCAAACTGTCATTACAAGTGTAAGCAGACATTTTTTATTCGTTTCTTTATTAGTGCGGTTTCATCTATTCTTATATAACGTAGGTATGGTGCACCGTGCACCTGTCAGTAGGTACTACTTACCTACTTTCTTCTTTATAATTGCATAAATATTTATTGAGGTAAATAAATCAGTAATAATTTTAATTATGGGACAATTTAGCATCTGGCAAAATTTGCGTTCAAAAATTTACTAATCTTCCGACTTAACAAAGAACCAAGTATCGATCACTTCAACTTGTAATAATTTATCCTGATCATATTCGGTCGAGCTGTTTAAGCGCTACCGACCGTGCGACAAACTAACACAAACATAGGTACACACGTCAGACTTTCACACACCTCTTTTCTTTCATTAATAATCACAGCAGTCAGTCAGTCATCACTCCGGTTTTGAAGTTCTGTAAAAAAAAATTAATTGTTTTTTTTTTCAGGTTACATAGTCCTGTCATCATTCTCCCTGCTTAGCGCATTCGGCCTGCTCATTTTACTCTGCATAGATCCTAAACCGGGTACTCCACTAAATGACATTACATCAGGCGCTGTGTGCGGAGTCAGTATCTTATCCTTATGCCTAGCATCTTTAGGTGTCTTCGCGTCTTACTGCTGTGTAAAAGACCCGCCTGATAATAGAGTTGGGACCACTAGATGGTATTAAGATCGTGAATCGCGCAAGCAAAGTTTTCATTGATTTTTGAGATGTTAAAGGCCACGTTAAATATGTTAACTTTCTTAACTCCTAAGATAGTTGAGGAAGACACACACCCAGCTGTATATGCAGGTGACGTAATGACCACTGCCAGCTTGATTTTTAAACCAGCCCTAATATAATAGAATAGATTCAGACGAAGGTACTTAAGGGTATATTATAGTTTATACACTTTTGTAATATTAAATTAATATTAGTAAAGGACTTTGAGAGTTGATTTCACCAATGTGGATTGTTGTATTTACGATAGGTACATACCTAAATGTATGTAAACATGAATTTTAGTGGAATCAATCAATTTATTTATTTATTTTAGTTAATGTAAACCAAAGCAGGTTAAATGTTTAAATTAGTTGTGTAAGTAATTATGTAATTGTTGTGCGAAATAAAGTTCATTTATTACGGAATTTATTATTTCTTTGACTACACCCGCCCAAAAACACGTCGTTTGGCTTATTTAGTGTCGAGGGGTCGACCAAACAGTACGTTATAGTGTAAAGTAAAGTACTGAGTAAAGTAAAATACACAAGCTAAGTTTAGTGCGAAGAAGTAGGTAGAATAATATTTTTATTACCGTATGGCGCGGCACCATTACTGACGCCATCATTGACTTTGAGACCCACAAACCTACTTATAAGGAACTGAACTTTTTTATTGTTTTATTGCCTGGGACGCCTATTATAAGACTCACTATAAAGAATAATTAATAAAGAAACAAATCCTTTTACTACAGGCACTTCCTTACGCCAGATTCACCTGCGTACGCCTCTTGTAGATTCCCTTTGTTTGCGCAACTCTATATAAGTGAGTGAACTTTATAATATAGCCCAATATAACTAAATCGCATTTGAAAACGGGCGCGTGTAAAAATCTTCAAAACCTTTTCTAAATCGTTAGTATAGTCTTGCGTAGAACGGAGCGCAGTATCAGGCTGTCAAAGTCAACTTCATTATCAACAACGCCAAAACAATGTCAAACTTACTTTTGATGTAAACCTTGTTCTACAAAATAGCATGAAATTAGTGCTATCTCTGTCTTTTATTAGCGTAATCGTATATCTTTCTTTGTTTCACAGCGAGATACTACACTGGACTTAACACAACAACATTTTTCTATGAGTCAATTGAATCAATGTTTGTGAGATTTCTATTCCAATCGTGCTAATTTGATAACAAAACAATTAACGATTTACTGCTTAATATCTACTAAATAGTTGTAGATCGAGATGTAGCCTAAGTTACCAGTGATTCTTGCATTTATAAGGACGCCACAAGAGTTATGCATTTCATAAAATAAGAATTAATAAATATTGTTGCACAAGTCGTTTGGTAAGCCTTTGTTCGTAATGTTTTTCTTATAAGATCTATCAATGTCACCATTTCCTGTTGATAATAATTGTTTTTATTACGGAAATTAAACGTTTCTTTTAGCTCAATTGGCAAATTGTTTGAAAATGTATTGAGTTAAAATATCAGTGATTAATAGCCTGTTTTAGCCCATTGCTGGTCATAAGCCTCTCCTAAAGCATGCTACAAGAACGCTGTCCTTGTTCACTTTCACTTCACCCATTTTTTACTGTCCCATAATGGGCATGGGTCTTCTCCCAACTGTCATAGGAGTAGAGAGTTAGATCTATGTTATTATTCATTACAATAATAATATTCTGGGACATTTATACACACATGGCCATCTCATCACTAACTAAGAAGAGCTTTCCGACAGCGGCTTCGCCCGCGTGTACTATATTATGCATGTATTTATTATTATTATATACATAAACCTTCCTCTTGAATCCCTCTATATGATAAAAAAAACTGCATGAAAATCGGTAGCGTAGTTTGAAAGATTTAAGTGCACATAGGGATATAAGGGACAGGAATGCGACTTTGTTTTATACAATGTAGTGATACTCATAACACAGACAAGACTTTTGCATGAATATGTCTGTTTGTAATTATCTACCTTAAGTATGTGTTGACAAAAATAATATAATGTATTATAAACCATCGGTTATTTAGTTTCCATAACACAAGCTCAAATTAGTGTGGGGGTCTGATGACTGTGTGTGCATGTCCCAGAATATTATTGAAATACAAAATAAAATAAAAAATATATAATAATAATAATATAGTGGGACTTTAACACACACACGGTCATCTGATCCCAAACTAAGCAGAGCTTGTACTATGGAAACCAGATAACTGATAATATACTACTTAAAATACTTGTCTTTTGTAAATATATACTTATATATGATAATTACACCTAGACACAAGACAAACAGACATATTTAGACGAATGTTTGTCTCGGGTGGGAATCGAACCCACAACCTGCAGCGTGAAAAGCAATCTTACGGACCATGCCACCGGCCCGTCAAAATGTTCGCATTATGCACCTCTGCCTACACAATAGTTTACTTACGTTGACATGAGCGATGTTTATGTGTTCTTATCAGTAGATATCTAATTTGTAAATAACAACTATGTAGAATTATCTATATTGAATTAAAATAAACTTTTGTAATGATCATTCAATTTACTATCCATTATCTATGCTAATACTAATGTTGTAGAGCAGTGGTGGCTCAGCAGTATCTGAAATATGAGGGTCGCTGGTTCGATCTTTAGTCGTGCCCACACATCCGACATAATCATCATAGTCCGTAATGCCGCTGTAATGTTTTCCTTCACCGGTATTGAGCAGGGGCGATGTAACAATTCACTCAAAGATGTGTGGGCATGACTGGAGATCGTTCTGAATATAAGGGTTGCTGGTTCGATCTCCAGTAGTGCCCACACATCTTTGTGTGAATTGTTACATCGCCGCTGGTCAATATCGGTGTAGGAATACATCGTGAGGAAACCAGCATGTCTAAGAACTAATCATTCGAACATCCACCAACCCGCACTTGGCCAGCGTGTGTGGATTAAGGCCTAAACTCTCTCAACTCGTAAGATAGTTGAGAAAAGACCCGTGCCCAGCAGTGGCACATTATTGATTTGTTTCTATAATATTGTTCTATATTGTCGTATATCTACTATGCATTTCAAATAAAAATAGGACCAGAGTTGACTCGCTGCTAACTTCATATTAAACACCAAGCTAAAGTACCGTCAGTACAAAATATCAAACCACACATAATAATATTATGTTAAAATGTCTGGTAAAGTGATTTATGTAGAAAAGTATGTAGCTACCTACTTAGCAAAAGTTACGCGCTAGGATGCCACCAATACGCAGAAACAGATACACAGACATATATACGTTTTATCTAATAACACTGCATTGTTTCTTCCGAATTTAACAAAACAAGTTTGTACCTAAATATTCGAGTCTAAATACCTAATCTTACTCAAACCTCAATACTATGCGTTTCAAATAAGAATAGGACTGGACTCGCGGCTAACTTCATACCAAAAACCAAGCCAAGTAGCGCCAGCACAAAATTTCAAACCACAGACAATAATATTATTTTGAAATGTATGGAAAAGTGATTTATATGAAAACTTTACACAAGTTTGCAGTTACAATGTAGCTACCTACCTAAGTAAATTTACGCGCTAGGATACCACAAACTTGCACACAAATTCATATACACGGATAAAAACACACGTTTTAACTTATAACTCCGATTTTTGTCGTCGAAAGTTAATAAAATATTTTTGTATCTAAATATTCGACTCCAAATGTCCAATCTTACTCAAAAGGCAATAAGATATGTACGCATTTTTATTTTTTGTCATCTAGATGTGATTATAATATCAAACAAACATTTTTGCTCACTGTACTAAAAAATGTGAAGTTGTTGCGCATTCCAGTCCAAGATGGCGGATTTCCAATCCTATTCTTATTTGAAACGCATAGTACACGCATGTTTTTTAAATTTTCATCTAGATGTAACTATTTTCTCACACAAACTTTTTTGACCACTGTACTAAAAAATTTGAAGTACTTACTATGTTGCCCATTTTTTTATTGTAATTGTATTTTTTCTTTCTTTCTTTCCTTTAATTGTATGAAATTGTTATGAATCATTATGTCATGTCCGTAAGTATTGAGTAGCCACTTCAGATTTAAAAAGAAAGCTCACCCCCTTATTTAGTAGGGAAGTAAATAATGTTGTAGGCCGAATTCTGAAATTTGTAGTAAAATATGTATAAAGTTATATCAATGTGAATGTGGCTCCTCAATCCAAACATTTGAATTGCCTCAATCCTTACGGAAGCTTAGCCGGCAGTGGCGAAGAGTCCATACAAGCCAATTCTAGTTGGCTTCCCTTTATTAATTGATAAATTTCGTTTGCCTCACTAAAATGATGTATCGCCTAAGACTATTTAACAGCATCAAAAATAACTACCTATAATACGAAAGTGTTGGTCGCTATAGAAACATAGGTGACGGTATTGAAGAGATATTATTTTCTTATGTAAGAACTTTTTACTCCGGCTTCCCTACCAGACTTCGACCCTTCGCCACTGTTAGCCGGGTATTAGGGAAGTTAGCTAATTTTTATTGGTTAGTTTAAGTTCTTGTCCTTGTACAAAACCTTGAACCACCAAAATTAGTTGTTTGATAAGTAAGAACTATTGATAAGTTGATAATAGTTTGATAAGTAAATTCCCATAATAAGTAAGAACTATTTCACGGGCCGTTGGCGTGGTCGGTAAGATTCCCACCCGAGACAAACATTAATGATGATCATTTGTGTTTGTGTCGAGTCTGGGTGTAAATATCTATTATAAATATTTACAAAAGAAAAGTATTACATGTAGTATATACCAGTTATCTGGTTTCCATAACATAAGCTCTGCTTAGCTTGGGACCAGAGGACCGTGTGTGTTAATGTCCCAGAAATGGCCAGAATGTTTATTTATTTAAGTTTACAAAAGAATGCATTCCTCAAATATACAGACAAAGAGATATGATTCGTTTATCAGTTATAATGAGGGCAGAGTTCAACTGGGTATAATAATAATGTCTTGCTCATTGAGATTTGTTCCTTGTATTTTTTGTTGTAAGACTTAAAATTATTGTATGATAAATAATTAATAATAAAGTGACTTTGGATTGGAACCAGAGGCTTGTGGGTCACATAATATTTACATAAGACGGGCCGGTGGCGTGGTCGGTAAGATACTTGCTTTTCACGCCGCAGGTCGTGGGTTCGATTCCCACCCGAGACAAACATTTGTTTAAATATATCTGTTTGTCTTGCGTCTGGGTGTAATTATCTATATTTAAGTATATATTTACAAAAGAAAAGTATTATATGTAGTATATTACCAGTTATCTGGTTTCCATAGTACAAGCTCTGCTTAGTTTTGGGATCAGATGACCGTGTGTGTTAATGTCACACTATATTATTATTATTATTATTATAAAAAAAAAAAAAAAAAAAAATAAAAATCATTTATTTCGGACCGGAATCCATAGTAAAAAAAAAAAAAAACCTAAAAAAACCTAGCATGGTCAACTGTCTGCTGGCACTGCGCAAGTCCAATCTGCAAGTTAGCCTCCCAAGTATTTTGATTAATTTTCTTTGGTTGCGGTTTTCATTTCTGATACCTAAGTCACTGTGTAGTTAACCGTTTAAAGGACAAACCAGGGAGCTTTAATTAATATACTCAGGGCTTTATTTGAGAACCTCTGTAAGGTATATATGTTAGTGTGGGATGCAGTAATGCCTTTTGCCATAAACAATAATAATATATCTATATAATATAAAAATGAATCACAAAATGTGTTGGTAAGCGCATAACTCGAGAACGGCTTAACCGATTTCGCTAATTCTTTTTTTAGAATATTCCTTGAAGTATGGGGATGGTTTTTACACAGAGAAAAATGAGAAAATTTCCTCCGAAACAGCTTGACCGATTTTTATGAAATCTTATAGGTCGTATTCTGTTTTCGGGCCCTATAGGTGGCACTACTTTACCGGGCATGACGAAGTCTGCGGGGTCCGCTAGTATAATATATTTAAAGAGGGACATTAACACACACGGCTATCTGATCCCAAACTAAGCAGAGCTTGTACTATGGAAACCAGATAACTGGTAATATACTACATATAATACTTTTCTTTTGTAAATATATACTTAATTATAGATAATTACAATAGAATTTTGTTCTCAAGAGAAAGTTAAAGTATAATAAATAAATAAATGATTAAGTAATGTGTTTGTTTTACAGATCAAAATGGCGGACCGGGACATCAGGGAAGCCGCTGAGTCACTTCTCAGTAGCATCAGTCCACACCAGAGGACTTTAAGTGAGTTTAAGAGAGTATTTTTTTAAGTGGGTGTATAAGTACATTTTTTTTTTAATAAATGAGGATTAGGAGTTTAAAGGATAATGTTACGAATTTTTTTAAATTGTAAGTACATAATATATTAATGGTTTAAACCCCATAAACTATGTTAATAGATTTTTTTTTTAATTTATTGGTGTTAGGAATTTAAAGGAAAATATTATGATTTTTTGTTAATTTGAAGTACATATTTTATCAATGGTTTAGACCACACAGTAGCGGTGCCGCAGCGGTATCTACCTCGCCTTTGAAATATAAAGTCGCAGGTTCGATCCCCAGTCGCGCTGATGATGAAACGATTCACACACCTTTGTGAATTGTTTCATCGCCGCTGCTCAGTAGGTATCAGTGAAAGAAAATCTCGTGAGAAAACCGGCATATCTAAAAACTTACCATTCGAGGACATGTGACATCCACAAACCTCCACGTCGCACAGTGGTCTGAAAATCGAGCTCCCCTTTCATAGAAAGTCAATGTGGGATATTCATAAAACTAAAATATGGAACGTCTCAGGTATACATTCCTTTAATGCATATTTTAGTATGAATGATTTTAGTTACTCCGCGCCTGAGAAAAAAAATATTTAGTATTTTTTTGTATGGGAGAAATTACATAAAGTACATTTTCTTGCGACTGAATGAAACTGAAAGGCTGGTACTCATACGAGCTATTGCCGCTCTTAAGGCGATTACGCTGACATACCACTCGTGTACCTTTAGGTGCCGCTTCACACGTAGGATTTTTTTGAAATTTCGAATTTTGAATAATTTATTGAATATTTTATGTTATGCCTTTGGGGTTGTTGTTTTCTTGCGAATTCCTTATGAAAACAACATTTTTTTTTATGGAAACAATCTCTAAATCGCGTAAAAATGTCTGCTGTTTCATACTAAAGTTCAATACCTGCTTGGCCGTAATGTATGAAACAGTTGTTTTCTTTTCCGTCATTTCAAGGTGGTTTCCATAAAAAAAGTTGTTTGTTTTTATGAGTAGAATCACCTCATAACAGGAAAGCAACGACCATAAAGTCACGCTATTTAAAGAAGGAATAAAACACTTATTTAACATTTTTTTCATATTTGAAAATTTAATACGATTAAAAACTGTACAATCAATTGTAAAACAAGTGTTTAAATATTATAACAGTTAAACAGCTAAAACTAATTTATTTATTTTTAAATTTAATCGAATAATTTAGAAAACTTCATTTGGTTAGTATGTACATTCCTCAAAATACTTCGTCTAAACCCTAGCCTTTGTTTGTTTAGTACTGAAAAACGTTATTTCTCTAGTATTAGAACATAAAATAATAATTACATCTATAACTAGAAAAAAACTGAATTAAAGAATACAAAAAGCTTCATTTGGTTAGTATTTACTTACATTCTTCAAAATACGTCTATATTCTCTTTGCTTCTTTAATACCAAAAATTCTTATTTATCTAGTCTTAACATTAAAATAAATAAAAATAATAATAACGTCGATATGTATAAAATACGCATTAACAATTATCATCAAAATCTTCTAATTCTGAATCCAGCATTGCGACACTAACATCAACAAACTCAATATTTTCTTTGTCCACACTTGTATTGTCTTCATTAATGAGAAGTGTTTTCATGTCATCAGAGACAGCTGTTCTGATTGACTTTCTGTGTACAGGTCTTATGCTGGATAGGTACGGATCTGACGATACAAGGAGTCCATTAAAAATATCTTCATTTGTTGCTCTACGACAAAATTCCGCGAATAATGTTCTCGGATTTTTTTGAAGTCTTTATTCCTGGCTTGTTGAAATGCCTGATAATTTCAGCACCATGCAGTAAAAGTTTGTGAACACTTGACGGCATATAATACCAACCATAGTGTTCCACATATCTTTCTGCAGTAAGGCGCGCAAAATTTGCAAACGCTTCAACATTAACGGGCTCCCCACATGCTATCACACCTAGAATTGTGGCAAATCTTTGGATTATAGTGGAATCTAATCCAGTGATGGCTGCCGTTTTTACAGGATTACTAAAAAATTTTCGGGCTGTACTGCCATCATTTGTAGTGCCTGCACCTGAAACAAAAACCAAAAACTTCACCATTTTGAGCAGAAACAAGGTATTTGGTAAGTAACGTTTTCAAAATCATTCAAATCAACTCGTTGCACTTCAAGACTCACCTTGTTTGATGATATCTACTAAGAGGCCCATTTCATCACGAAACTTCTGCTGGATGATTTGCTTTCTTGCCTTCAATAATTTTTTGCTGTCTGCATCCCTAGCTTGCCATGTTTTGAAATCAAGTCTGTAGGAAATGTGAAGCAAACATTCCATACACCTAATCCAAGCATGGAGAGTAGACAAACCATATTGGTATATTTCCGTTGACACTGGTTTTCTGGAAAACAAATAAATAATATATTTAAAAATAGGTATTCATGATTATCAGCCAAGAAAATTATAAAAGTATTCAAAACATACTCTGAGATCACATGTAATTTATTCATTTCAGATGGGGTTGCTTTACATATGTCACAAGTTTGGGTTGATGTTTCTGATAATTTAGAAACTATTTTACCATCTATCATAGTCATGAGCATTTTAACTTTAACTGCATGATTTCCCATTATAGAAGGCACCAGTGTAGCAATTTCAGCTTCAATCGTGGCTTGTTCTCTCTTGATGTCTAATTTGTTTTCACTTGCAAACTTGAAAAAAAGAGGCCTGCAAAACATTGTCGAAGACGGTTTTGGATTCTCCCATACATTTTCTTCATCACAATCTAATCTTACAGGTACAAAAGAACACATGAAGACGCTGGAATCATCTTCCTCCACCATGCTTTGCTTATACAAACTCTGCCCTGAAGAACCATCAAAGCCCCACTTACACAGAAGTGTTAACTCCTTGCCATCTAAAGTAGAGGGCAAACGTAGATATTTTCCAAGTCTTGACACAGTTTTATCCAAAATTGCTTGAAGTTTAACTCGTGCCCCATTTTCAGAAATGTCTATGCTATCCTTAGGTGGGTAACAGTCCTTTTTCGCTTCTAGGACAGTTGTGTATGAAGGAAATAGTGGGATTCCTTCTTCCTTTGCACAAGCTCTCAAAGTAGTATACTGCCACTTCGACAGCTTCAACGAAGTCAAAATACCTAAAGCTTTATCAGCAGAATATATGGGCACATTTTTTTTAGTTTTAAGTATATCTTTTATGTTTGTAGCCTCTTCGGGATTCTCTGTGACTAATTTTATTATGTCTGCTACATCTTTATTTTGCGCCTTCAAGCCAGTTGCATAAGCAAGACTTTCCGATGGATGATTTAAAAGCTCTTCTACTCTCCTTTTCTTCTGTAACGGGCTTAACACCGAAAACTCCTTTCTTTGGTTTCCAAGAGATGTTGAGGTTCCAACACTACAAGTCTGTGGTTGTGCGGATGTTGATGCACCTTCGTTTACGGGAAATTCTGAACTGGAACACTGTGACTGATCTATCGTTACGGAGGAAGTCATCTTTTCCTTGATGACTTCAGGCCATTTGATGTCTTCTTGGAGCCATGCTTCGTACTTTTTAATGAAAGTATGTCGTTTACGATTACATGAGATCCATTTCCTTTTCAATGCACACACATAAGTTTGGCAGAATTGTTTCAAGTCTCTCTTTTCATTTTCTGACAAATCAATACTATTCACAAACACATCAAACAACACATTGGGATCTGAGAAAGAAGTGTTGTTGGCCACAAACATGAAAATATCAAGATTGGTACCAAAACCTTCCATTGCAATAGAAAAATTGAAAGAACAGAAAAATTAAAGTTTACGCGCACAAGTGCTAAACGTTACTGACTGAGTCCATGCCAAACATTCTATTTATGTATAACTCTCTCACCGACCCTCATTAAGGGTCGGTACAAATTAACACGTAATAAAACTGAACTATTAGTAAAGTAATAAGTAATTCCCGTAATTGATAATGATAACGAACCTCTGTTATCATTAGGTATAGTAAAAATCATTAACACCCTCTTAGCTAATGAGGTTACTATTGTAAAAAGTTATTTGTTAAAATAAGGCAGATATTAGTTCAGTGCCCTAATTAGTATTCGCAAAAAACGAATTTCTAAAGTTAACTTATTTTTTGAGTTAAAGTAATTGAATCTATTATAACAGTTATTATAATATTAGGTGCGTATTTATTATAAATATTTAATTCCATATTCCTTACCAAACTAATTTAAATGCGTCACATACTTAAAATATTCAATGCCGAAAATTCGAAATTTCAAAAAAATCCTACGTGTGAAGCGGCACCTAAAGGTACACGAGTGGTATGTCAACGTAATCGCCTTAAGAGCGGCAATAGCTCGTATGAGTACCAGCCTTTCAGTTTCATTCAGTCGCAAGAAAATGTACTTTATGTAATTTCTCCCATACAAAAAAATACTAAATATTTTTTTTCTCAGGCGCGGAGTAACTAAAATCATTCATACTAAAATATGCATTAAAGGAATGTATACCTGAGACGTTCCATATTTTAGTTTTATGAATATCCCACATTGACTTTCTATGAAAGGGGAGCTCGATTTTCAGACCACTGTGCGTCGCAAGCGTGTGTGGATTAAAGCCCTAACACTAGTAGGCACTCACAGCGTTTACTGAGCAATGTCCATGTTTGACACTGATGGGTCACACTTACTATTGTTTTTAATTTTTAATCTTTCTTTCTTTTTAACTCTCAACTCATAAGATGGTTGAGAGAAGTCCCGTGCCCATCTGTGGGACACTGCAAAGGGCTGAAGCACAAGAACCCACCATTGATTTAATTTTACACTTACTCATTTGTGAAAGGGTTAAAAGTGGCTTGAAATGGTTCTTGCTTAGAGAATTTGACACGGGAAGTGTTATGCGCAACTTCTAGTACTAAATTGTTTCTGCCAGTTGTTGGGAGAGGCGAGGTAACCACGTACAGCACACATGTACAAGTTGAAGCGTCTTTACAAACGCACACGTAAATAAAAGCTACACACAAACAGAGGCAGAGGGGAACGCACGCAATACCAGTTCCATGTCAAATTTTCTAAGGGTTCGCGTAAGGGGTTGTCCATTAATCACGTGATGTTTTTTAAACATTTTTTAACCCCCCCTCCCCATTGGTGATACATAGTGAGGTTTAAGACTACCCCCCATCCCCTACCCAAGATCACGTGTATTTTTAGTATCTACAAAAATCTAATTTTTTTTTAGAATATTTTAGAATATTATCGTAAATACACGTATAAAGTATAATCTTATTTTATTCTGACAGGTTGGAGGTTGTTTCGCACTTTTGAAAATATAAAGGAAAAATAAATACACGTGATATCTTACTACACCCCCCTCCCCCCTGTGACATTTCGTGATTTTTGTCCCCCCCCCCCCTTCAAGCTTCACGTGATTAATGGACGGCCCCTAACAATAAAATTGTACACAACCTATTGCTAGTTTATTTTTTTTAACTTGGCTGGATACGCTGTCACATGTCTAGACTCTGACAATCTCATCCCAAATATATTATTTCCTATTTCAGCACATTCACACTCTCTAAACTTAGTATCAGATGACTTAGTGGCGGGGCACAGACCGAACGGCAAGATGTCGACGGTACGCAGGTTCTTTTGCCTGTTCGTCACTTTCGATCTGCTGTTCACCAGTTTGAACTGGTTAATTTGTGTTATGGTAAGTTTTTACCCCCTTATTTATAAATATCCTTAAATACCCTATAATTGTGAGAGTAACTGTCTGTCGCGCTATCACGCCAAAATTACTGAGCCGATTTTAATGAAAATTGGTCTGGGGATAGTTTGGTACCCGGGGATGGACAGTTTTTATCCGACTGTGCAATAAGAGGTTTATGGTTTAGCGCGATAACCGACATACGCGTGCGGAGCCGAGGTCGGAAAGTTAGTAGAGTTTATAGTTATAACGAGGTAGAGCTATATATCTTGCAGAGCTAATAATATAATACTACTTTTTAATGAAAACATAGGAGAAAAAAAATTGAGACAAAATATTTTTGTGAAAAATTAATTAATTATTAATTTTTTTATAGTGTCACATCCCTACGTTACACTTTAAATCTGTGTACCTATGTTATCTAAATGTTCGAAATGTAACAGCAATTATTTTTAAAAAGCGCCATCTTTGAATTTACTAAAGAATTACCCCCGTTTTCACAAACGTATTTTAAGCTCATTATTGCTAAAACAGGTCTATATTTCTTTTATCTTAGTGTGCCATCTTGACTAAAAAACTGCGACGTTCTAAGACGCCATTTTTTCTCTGAACCCTCTTTCTTCTTCTTCTTTTAATTATGATCTCTGCAGAAATTATTCCGTAATTTTGCCAGTGTCAAGTTTAAATAAGTTAAGTTTTTAAAGATAAAAAACTAAAAAACTGCGACGTTCTAAGACGCCATTTTTTTATCCATGCACATAAATTACTTCGAACCCTCTTTGACCTAATAAAAGATTTGACAAGTGAATGACAATTGGCGGTCTCTTCAAAAGTTACGGTTAAAAAAAAATGGTTTTATTTTGTTAGGATTTTTTTTTCGAATTGATTTATTAAAATTTAAACATCACAATACTATAATGTAGAAATATGATAGACCCTGTCTGGTTCACCGTGTATATTTCTAAATAATGTTTATATCTTTTCAGATGCGTGGCGAAACTCTAGAACAAATAATAAATACAGAAATAATAAAATACAATGTCAAAACGTCATTGTTTGACATAATAATGGTAGCTCTATGTAGATTTGTAGTTTTACTTCTGTTCTACGCTCTTCTACATATTAATAACTGGAGTATTATTGCGGTAAGTAATGCTTCGGCTAAAAAAAACTTTCAGTTATAATACAGGGTGGCAGGTACAGCACTCCACAAATCGAGGAAGTGCATTTAAGTCCTTGATTTGAATCATTTTCCACCAATTTTTTTTGGAAAATTTTTGGTTATTTTGTTTTATTTCAATTTACAATTACTATTCTGTACGCAGCGCTCGATTTGATGAAAGAAAGCTGAAATGAAAAATCCATAAATGCATTAGTTTAAGGAATGTCGGGTGAAATGACGTGACGCGAGTGTGCTTGGTGGTTATAACTAACCCCATAGTGGAAAGGTTGACTGTTCGCTATTAGGGTTTCCTTATGGTAACCATACATTCCGTATAATTTACCAAAACAAAGCACGGTTATCGGAGACCCATAAAGCTCCTGCACTAATTTCATACATTGGTACATAGATGATGCAATCGTCTCAGTATGATGTACGGATTTCACCGTATCAGTTTGTGGAGGGCAGTCCCTTCCGCCCGGTATTCATAGGAGACCATTATTTTTCCACTGGTTCGAACTGGCGAAACATGCATATGGAAATATATTGCAAACATTGTTTAACTCTTGAAATAAGACTACTTTTTAACGGATTTTGTCGCGGTTTATTTTAGATTTTAGATCTCGACGTTGACGGGTGGACTGAGGTATTTGACGTCCAAAAATATTAATCACAATTATTACTGACTACCTCCAAACATTAATATTTAAGTTGCGTTCCGATTTTAGCAAACTGAGCTCACAGTGTCTTGAATTCTGAGTTGATTTTGCTTGGGTTTTGTGAAATACCTCAATCCACCCATGAACATGAAGTCTGAAAAGACTTTGAAACGTCGGGATCTAAAATCTAAAATAAACCGCGATAAAATCCGTTGTAAAGTAGTTTTATTTCAATGTGTTATATTCGCGTAAATCTAAGACAACACTGTCTAACTCTATCGATTAGCATCGACTAGATACATTGTAGACATTGCGTTATTCAAACCTAAAGATATAAAAGAGTAGAGCCGACTGTCAAAACGCAGTATAAATCGGTTTTGACCATGCAAAGGACGCGTCGCGCCCTAGGCCGACGTCACACCTACACTGTATATGTGCACTTACACATATACAAAGCTCAGCTGAGACCTTGTGGACTGTGAACAGTTTTAATGATCGATTTTGTTTGTTTCAGCTGTCAACAGGCTGTACATGTGCATTTTTGATAGCAAAGGTTTTTGTTTTTGACGTAAGTAATTATTAATCTAAACTAGCTGTCTAACTAAGGCTCCACACGCGCTAAACCATTACCGCTAGACCACGGAACACGGCGGCGTCAGGCAATTTCATCTTTCATTGCGTATTAAGCTTTAGAATTGCATAAAGACAAGTCAATGCGAGTGAGCAATGAACTGCAAAATCGCTGATCGCACCGTGGCAGAGGGGTTAATCTCTTTTAGCGCAGTCGGATGGAGACTATCCTATGTCCTTCCCCGTGTTTCAGACTATCTCCATACTAAATATCATCCAAATCGGTTCGATAGTTTTGGCGTGAAAGCGGGACAGACAGACAGAGTTACTTTCGCATTTATAATGTCAGTATGGATAATATTTCTATTAAATTCAGATTTTTTTCTTTTTGTTTATGAAATGTGCTCAATGGAAAGAATATATTTGAACCAAATATAATTTTTGAATCTTACACCATGTAAATTATTGTACATACATCCACTGTAAATAACACATCTATGACAATCGTTGCATGTAGTCAGAATCCAATATAATCCGCACCTTTTTTTTTCTTTGTTTACCGGGGGGAAATCTTTATGGATCCCACTGCCCTGTATGGGCGCAGGCTAGGTGGGGGGTATGTGGGACTCCATACAGGTTACCAGAACTAAAACCCCCAGGTTGTTATTCTCGCATCCTAGCCAAGGTGTCACGGGAACCACAGGTGAATATAATCTGACACCTGGTCTAACCATCTCGGCTACTGGTCCCCTACGGGTTTCGAGGTCTGATGGCAGTCGCTCGTATAATTCTGGTAGCCAGCCGCATCAGGTTAGACTGGGAGCCAACCCCAATAGAAATGGGAAAAAGGCAAGGGGAATGATGATTATTCATTGTAAATAAAGTATTTGATTTGATTTGAACGGTAATAGGCTCATCCCCTATTTACGTATGGGACCTAAACAAAGCCGGCGAAAAGTGAGAGATATCACCTCTGCCTACACCTGCCGGTAATACTAGCGTGTCGTTATGTTATCGCTTCAACCCTTTTTAGTATCCTACTGCTAGGCACGGGTCTTCTCTCAACTATCTTACGAGTTGAGAATTAAGGCCTTAATCACACTGGCCAAGTGCGGGTTGGTGGATGTCACATGCCAAAAACCACACCGCAAATGTCTGGCTTGGGTGGGAATCGAACCCACGACCTATGGCGTTAAAAGTAAGTATCTTACCGAAAATGCCACCGGCCCGTCATTTTTTTTATCTTAAAATAGGCTTGCGCTTGACCACAACTTCCCCGATGTGAAGCAATGATGCAGTCTACGTAGCCGGCAGCGAGTTCCACAATTTGGCAGTTCGCACAATGAAAGTGGAAGCAAAGCGCTTTGTGCGTACCCGTGGAATTTCCATCATATAACGGGTCAATGAAACAATTCACACAAAGATGTGTGGGGCACGACTTGGAATCGAACCCGCGACCTTATATTTAAAAGGCGAAGCTAATACCCGCTGCTTTCTCATTGTGTTATAATCTATGTATATTCCACAGTGGCCAAACGCAGTGCAGCCGGTCTATGAAGTGTTCCTAATTCTGACGTCATTCACGCTCTCCTGGGGCGAGGCCTGGTTCCTGGACTTCAGAGTACTACCCCAGGAGTTGCAAGCGAAGCAGATCATTGAATCTATAGGTAAATATAATTGTAAGTACCTCATCACTTTAACCCTTTTTAGTGTCCCACTGCTGGGCACGGGTCTTCTCTCAACTATCTTATGAGTTGAGAGAGTTTAGACCTTAATCCCCACACGCTGGCCAAGTGTGGGTTGGTGGATGTCACATGTCCTTGAATGATTAGTTCTTAGACATGCCGGGATCCTCGCAATGTTTTCTTTCACCGATATTGAGCAGCGGAGATGAAACCATTTACACAATGATGTGTGGGCACGACTAGTGTAGTAATATAAAATCCACCTGGCCACCAGCGTGTGTGGATTTAGGCCTGTGATTTAGGCCGTGTCCAGCAGTGGGACACTAAAAAGGGTTGAAGCATGTAATAGACAATGACACCCATTTCACGTTCATTTGCTGTTGAGCAGCGGCGATAAAACAATGATCACAAAGATAGTCAAGAAGAACCAAGACCGAACCCCACCCAGACCAAGGAGCCGTCTTACTGCTGGTAATTTAAACCCTCGTACAGCCCTCATGTCTTTTAAATCTCACTTATAAATTCTCTTCTCCACCAGTACACAACAACCCATCAGAACGGACGCCACTGCTGCAACCACACAGCTCTGGGTCCAACTACGCGGAGTCTACAGTCAAGTGGTTCTCCCCGGTAGAGACCCCGGAGTCCAGCCCCAGACCGCGGAGACCGGGGGAACAAGTTATACTCACTCAAGACCAAGTAAGTGGATAAATTATTTTATCAACAGAGCTGGTATACCTAAAGCACATCGGCCTAGTGGGTGTCATGACGCGGAGTCTACAGTCAAGTGGTTATCCCCTGTAGAGACTTCTGAATTCAGCTCCAGACCGCGGAGACCCGGGGAATTAGTTATACTCACTCAAGACCAAGTAAGTGGGTAAATTATTTTATCAACAGGGCTGGTATACCTAAAGCACATCGGCCTAGTGGGTTCCAAGTTCCAATACGCGAAGTCTACAGTCACGTGCTTCTCCCCAGTAGAGACCCTGGAGTCCAGTCCCAGACCATAGATACCCGAGAAATAAGTTATACTCATTACCAGGTAAGTGGGGAAACTGTCTTATCAATACCTGCCTTGGTGGTATAGCGGATCAGGTGTTGTTAGCCTTTAACAGAGGTCGTAAGTTTTTTTTTCTATGATGAGCTTGAGCTTGCGTCTGACGACAACTTGCCTGATGTGAAGCAATGTGGCAGTCGACGATGGAACGCGCTTACCCAGAAAATACCGAATCACTCGTGGCTTGAAGACAGGCAGATTATAGCAATCGGGAAACAGAGACGCCGGCAACGAATTCCACAAAGTGGCGTTCGCACAATAAAAGTGAAAGCAAAGCGCTTTGTGCGTGCCCGTGGAATTTCCACCATATAACGATGGCGCATAGCCGTACCTCTACTTGACCGATGGAAGAACGGGGATGGGGGAATAAGATTGTGTAATTCCAACGCACACTCTCCGAAGTGTATCCGTTAAAAGACCAAAATACTAGCAACTATGCGGTGATGCTCGAGGCTTTGCAATTTAGCCTTGACGAGGGATTCGTTGCCAATAAGCCTCTTGGCTCGCCTCTCGATAGACTCCAACGCCTCGAGTTGTTATTTAGCTGACCCATCCCGATCATGCGAGCAGTACTCCATGCATGAACTAACTTGCGCTTGGTTAAGCTCGAGCATCTATAAGGTTTGCATGTCGCGCTGGAGCATAAAGAGTTTCTAATTTAGTGTAGATAATTAGTTTAGTATAATCAGTCAACTTGCCTGTTGACTTGCAATTGGAAATCCGAATTGTAGGCCGACCGTTTAACTCGCGTATCGCCTATCGCCAAGATTCTGACTCCTCAAGCTGCACAGACAGTGATGATGATTCAAGCGATATGGATATTAGTGACGAATAGTCTTACATTACTTTTATCAAATTTTTTTTAATTAATGTTTTATGATTTTGTACCTGAGATGACGATGACGACCTCGGTAGTCGAAGGCTATACTGTGCTCGGGAGGTCGCGGGTTCGATTCCCGCCCCGGACAATAATTGTGTAACAACAAAGATTCGTTTCGGTGTCTGGTTGATTGAGGGACTACCCTCCGTGCCGCTGAGACCACGTTAAGCCGTCGGTCCCGGTTGTCATTTAACATATATATGACAATCGTTACATGTAGTCAGAAGCCAATATAATCTGACACCTGGTTTAACCATCTCGGCTACTGGTTCCCTACGGGTTTCGAAGTCTGATGGCAGTCGCTCGTATAATTCTTGTAGCTAGCCGCATCAGGTTAGACTGGGAGGCGACCCCAATAGAAATGGGAAAAAGGCAAAAGGGAATGAATGACTGTACCTCAGATGGCGATACGCGAGTTAAACGGTCGGCCTATAGTAACCTCCTTTTCGAAGTCGGCTAATAGACTAATAGAGCTTAATAAACATGAATGAATGAATGAAAGGGTATTTAAATTCAGCGAGGGTTAACTACCTATTGCTGTTAATTGTCCTCAAATGACTATTAATCTGTTATTGACCTCAATTGTCTTAACTCGTCAATGATTATCGAAACACAGTCTAATATATTCTAGGACATTAACTTTATTAAGTGCTTGTATTATGGAAATCAGATAACCTACCAGAGGACCGCCTACCACAAGCTGTTAAGGTGAAATCCGTACATCATACCGATATGATCGGTACCTACATGAAATTGGTTTAAGAACTTTATGGGTCTCTAATAACCGTGCATTGTTTTGTTAACTTATACGGAATAAATAATAATAAATAATAAATAAATAAATATTCTGGGACATCAACACACACGGTCATCTGGTCCCAAGCTAAGCAGAGCTCGTGTTATGGAAACCAGATAACTGGTATATACTATACATATAATACTTTTCTTTTGTAAATATATACGTATAATAAATATTTACACCCAGACTCGACACAAACAGAAATATTCATCACTAATGTTTGTCTCGGGTGGGAATCGAACCCACGACCTGCGGCGTGAAAAGCAAGTATCTTACCGACCACGCCACCGGCCCGACAAATATATAGTTAAGGAAACCCTAAAAGCGAACGGCCAACTTTACTACTATTGGTTTAGTTCTTACCACCAAGCACTAGCACTAGCACTCGCGTCACGTCGTTGCACGTATCGTTCCTTAAACTAATCATTCAAATCAATTATTTATTTGCAATTAATCGAAAATCAGAATCAAAAAATCGAAATCAAATTTGCATTAATTATGTATTCTACATTAAAAATTTTACAGGGTTAAATCTTATGTCCTTAAAAGTCATTGTATTCTGCATTCGAGCAAGCATTGATGGATTGATAATGCATTGATGGATGTTTTATTTTATCTTTCATTCATTCAAATCGAGCGTTGCGTACAGATTAGTATGTAATTGTAAATTGAAATAAAGCAAAATATATATTTATTTTTTTGTTTGAAAAAAAAGAACCAGTATAAAATTACAGTGGAATACTATTCAGAATATGGTCCTGAATGCACCCAGACAGTTTGCGGTGAACCGTTACTAACACCCTGTATAGAGAATATTAGTTATATACTGAAACTATATAACAGTCGTAAAATTATAAACCATTGAGGGTCATAAGTTCAGCTTTACACTGAGTGCATTATAAATGAGCACACAAAATAAATTGTTCACCTAGTATCGGTCAACTGTTTAACATATTATTATCCATGAAATTCCAAAAAACACGCCTGGCGTGTTCTGGCAATAAAGCCTCGTGGGGACACGCTTGGCGTGATTTTGGTTTGACCAAATTTTGTATAGAAACGCTCAAGAGCATGAAGTTCGCGTTTTATCAGTGACATCATTAGGAACTACGCGAAAATAATAAGCAGTGGAATTATGTTAAAATCTGGCATAAATCTGATGAATTCATTTATTATCTGATTTTTTATTTATATTAGATCTAAATACGAAATTGTTTTGACAAGGTCACGTTTTTGGAGATAATGTGAAATGTTGTGTAATATTTATAATTAGATACTTGATTTTGCTGTGTAATACAAATTCAACTTGCTAACCGACTACTACACCACTACAACTTGCTATTAGCAAATTTAATTAGCAGTGGGCCAGTGTAATTGCTTTTTCTAAAACTGGGCGCGTAGTATTTTTAGGATAATATCAGTTTCTATAAGATTTTAACGTAAAATAAGAATTTCAAATAAGTACTTCTGTTGTTGTGGTTAAACTTTATTCCGACTTACCCCCTCTGTCCTGTGCGCCAAGCATCTTCGGTGCCATATAGAAAGTTTTCTAGTAGTGAAAGTTCTTTTTATATCGTAAAATCCTTGAAGAACGTTAATACGCGGTGAAGCGCACAGCGTTTGATTCACATCTTTGATCTAGTTCATAGCTCCCGTTATTTTTCTCACGGTCCCTGTTGATAAAAAAAACCTTCAGCAGAGCTTCTCTCATTTTGGATCGGTTATTAAATAAGAGAATCAACACTAGTGCCTATTTATTAACCGTCTTCAAAATAGAGGATGAAAAAAAAACAGGTGATTCCGAAATGTTTCCATTTAAATTTAAAGTAGTTATTTTTTTTAAATCAGTGGGCAAGCGCATGTTATCATAAGTACAAATAAGTGCCTAATATATGTTATTAGGTATGTACGTATAGATAACTCAACACTTAAAATGCATTTTTGTTGTGATATGATAACCCACTTATATTTTAAAGATATGAATGAAGTAGGTACTGTATTTCGCCCGCGATTTCGTCTGTGCAATATGTTGAAAGTATTCCCATGCGAAAAAAATCTCTAAAATATATTAATCCATATAATAAACTACGTGTGTGCAACATTACATTCGAATCCGTTCGGCCATTTTGCTGTGAAAGTGTTACAAACATCAATCTTCCATCCTCGCCAGCCTCGTCTTGGCACGGGTGTTAGAGGTAAATAGGCATGTTGCTGGAATGTGAAATTTAAAAGTCCATCTTGGTGATTATTAAAGGATACTGGAAATGTATTATTTGCTAAAATGAAATAACAAAATACTCAGATAAATCACATTAAAGTTAAAGAGAGGAAGTTCTTTACGTCAAAATACCAGTCTCTAAAAAATCTACTCATTCCGTGAACGTGACGTCATACGACACTTTGGCTCAGTGTATCGCCTTTATTTTTCGGTTACATAATAAAATAAAAATTACGTTAAAATATAACTACTTTATAACGGATTTTATCGCGGTTTTTATTAGATTTTTATATCCCGACCACGTTTCAAAGTCTTTTCAGACTTCAATCAAACCGCTTTAAAATCCGTTGTAAAGTAGTTTTATTTCAATGTGTGATATTCGCGTAAATCTAAGAATATACTATAAAAATACGTGACCAATATTTACAGAATCTACAAGACGGGCTAAAAAATAAATTGTGTCAACTTGCCTATTATACACACACTCATACATCTCTAATAATCTCTATGTCCATTCGTAAAATCTAATAAAAATCCTATAAATAGTTTATGGCATTTTGAGAGTTTATGAAACGAGTATACATACAGACAGACGACAGCGGATGTCTTAGTCTTAAAATATGTAAAATATAATAATGATGATATAGGATATTTTAACCGACTACAAAAAAGACGAGGTCTCAATTCAGGATATCTATTTTTATGTTTGTTAGGACTAAAATACGTCTTGACATCTGACCGAATTATAAAATTTTCTTGTTCTTCCTGCCTGTGCCTCTCCGACTAGCGCAGGTCGGCAATCAAATTGACTTGTTTGTCTCTAGCGATTTGAAATAGAATAAAAGTTTGTAAAAAGGGTTTATTCTAGAGATGCAACGGATATCCGGTTGCTATCCGGTATCCGGCTTATCCGGCCATTATTTTACTATCCGGCCGAATACCGGATAGTTGCACACTATCCGGCCGGATACAAAATAGTGATTCTGTTTGGTATTTAACTTTGAAAAATGGTTAGTTAGTATACAAGAAAACAACCACAAATTATCAATATTCGTTTATTAGTATTACCTTTAACGTACAATTTAAACTTATCAAAACTTAAAACTTTAAACTTATCACCGGCCGAATATCCGATATCCGGTATTCGGCCAAACAACTATCCGTTGCATCACTAGTTTATTCTGTAACAGCTCCATTTAATTTTCAATTCATTTTGTTTTTTTAAATAAAAAGTACCTACATAAAGGCTGATTGCAGAAAACCTTTGTGTAGATACATTTTTATCCATACTTTCAATAACAATACTTTCTTATTTTTAACAAGGTACAAGCAAATGCTATCGGCATCCGAACTTGATTTTCGGATACGTTACTAAAAATTTCAACAAAAATTCTGAATGTCCATTTAGCGGTTGCTATACTTATGTTTTAATTATGATAACCTACATAAATTGTGCCATTTAAATGCTCGGCAGTGTACACAATTAGTTTATAACAAGCCTCGCGCACGACGCACGTGCAGTCACTCACAAACAAACCTTACTCAACAACGTATAGGTACATGACGTAATACGTTCACGATTTATTTGTCCAAACACGTTCCGATAAATCGGAAGAAATCGAATAATCAGATTTAAATATCGATCCTAGTTCACGTGCAATAAAATATCGGATTATTGTTATTAAAATTTATTTAAATATCGACTCTTAATCGTTACGTGCGTGATTGTAGTGATTTTGAATTTGAAAATCGGGTGTGGTTCTTTTGGCCTGGTGTGTTTATTTTTTGTGCAGTGTTTTAATCAGTTTTTACAAAGAGAAAGTCAAGAAAGTTTCGGGTCCTTGTTTTGCATTTGATTTTTAAAACATTTTGTTAAAAAGGAACCTCCTTTTTTAATGTTTTTGTTTTAAAGTGTCGTAAGAAAAGACGATCCATAAAAATCGTTCCTTAGTTTTTTAGATTACGCCAGCAAACATACTCAAATAAATTAAAAACCGATTAATTTGTTTTTAATTACAAAACAGTTCGAATGTTGCAGTTTTTTAGTTTTTTACTACTAATCTTTTAAAAGCTTGTATACTTGTTTAATGATAGTTTTAATGACCGTACAAGACCGCTAAATTTTTATTAGTTTTTTACAACTTATCTTTAAAAACTTGTATACTTATTTAAACTTGACATTGCCAAAATTGCAGAATAATTTCTGCAGAGGCCATAATTAAGAGAAAAAGAAGAAACATACTCAATACTTAATTATGTTTATTGTATTTTTTTTCCCTTCTTAGATACTTACTTACTTACTCCATTAGCTGAACAACCCACGCTGTGTCTTGGTGTCCGATAAGAGATTTCGCCACTTCCCATGATCCTTGGCAGCTTCTCGCCAATCGCTGGCTTGAAGCTCTCTTAGATCTACCTCCTTATTCCAGTGACATCTCGGTCGACTCATTGGGCGTCGCCCTGTTGGTCGACCAAGGTATGCTCTGTTTACGCTGCGATCCTGTCCCATTCTCACAATATGGCTGAGACAACGGAGTTTGTGCGCTTTCGATTCTCCAATGATATTTTTCCGAACTCGCCATGTTGTTCTTTGATTAGCATTATAATATAGGTACACTATTATGGACACACCAAAATAGGGTAGTAGAGAGATAACTTTGTTTGTAACTTTAATTCATTTATTGTTAATCAATTTTTTTTATAATATAAATACTTATACCCTGGATAACGGGTGACATACCTAATGTATGTTTTAACCGATGCTTAAAGCTCTAAGCTTGTATGATAGTTTATAGAAAATGGTATATAAACATACGTAGCGTTCACGCCTGTGTTACCCGAAAGAGGGGAGCAGAGGTGAATATAATAATAATAATATTTTCACACATACACACAGCGCCATCTAGTCCCAAATTAAGCAATTATGTTTGCTTTTGTTATGGGTACTTGGAACGGATATAATATATAATAGATAAGTTACACCCAGATACAGAAGAACCACTCGTGCTCATCACACAAAGATTTGTCCAGGGTGGGAATCGAACCCACAACCTTCGGCTTAGCAGTCAGGGTCACTAACCACTACGCCACCAGGCCAGTCAACATCTATATCACTCAACATCACTGGTTATGTTTCGGTCCCATGGTTATAGGGGACGAGCCTATTGCTGTTTAACGGGCACAATTCAGAAATTCGTGCTGCAACTAAGATTTTTACAGTATATCCTTCTAATTTATACGGGCCTCTCCTTAGAAATATAAAGTCGCGGGTTCGCTTCCAGGTCATGCCCATATATCTTTGTGTGAATTGTTTCATCGCCGCTGCTCAATATCGGTACCTAAAGGAAAATATCGTGAGGATACCGGCATGTCTCAGAACTAATCATTCGAGGACATGTGACATCCAACAACCCGCTCTTGGCAGTTTGTGTGGATTAAGGTCTAAACTCTCAACTCGTAAGACAGATGCGAGGAGACCCGTGCCTATCAGTAGGACATTAAAAACGGTTAAAGTGATACCTATAGGTTGTGATCTAATTAATGGATGTTTATAAATAATTGTTGCGACGAAGTAACTATAGATATCTATATCGTTCTGTTGTTTTTTTTTTCTGAATTGTATTTTTTTTTATACAATTACGAGGTTCCGCCCGCGGCTTCGCCTGCGTGGTGTTAGGATAAAAAATTGCGAAGATAATGTGAAGTGACAGATCTTTATGAACCGTTTATCATATTTTTTTATTTGTTATTGGTCTTAAATCAATCAAAGCAATCTTATATCTCCATACAAATTTTGGTACCCCGTTCACCCCCTTAAAGGGTGAGTTTTGAAAAATGCTTTCTTACTGTACCCCTAGACTCCATAAGGAACCTATGTGCCAAATTTGAATTCTCCAGACCCAGCGATTTGGTCTCTGCATTGATATATCAGTCAGTCAGTTTCTTGTTTTATATATTTAGATACATATATTTTTATTGTGTAAATTTTTACACAGTAAAAATATGGCGCTGTCACTGGCGCTCCTACCTATATGAAGAATCGCTGACTCTGATAGTACAGTTAAACTAGTTTCAGAGTCAAGGGTCCATTTTCTTTATGTATAGTAACTGGTCTCACCCATAATCTCTGTATTTCCTCACCTTGCTGTCAATTTCTGTGTTGGGTTATGAATAAATGATTATTATTATTATTATTATATCTAACTAGCGGACCCCGCAGACGTCGTCCTGCTCGCTAAAGCAGCGCCACCTACCTGGTCCGAAAATAGATTACGACCGATTCTCAGACCTACTGAATATATTTATATGTTTTCATAATAATCGGTCGAGCCGTTTCGGTGAAGTTTGTTCTTTATTAAATTTTTTCTCTGCGTAAGAACCATCTTCGCACTTCAAGGAATATTCCAAAAAAATAATTAGCGAAATCGGTTCAGCCGTTCTCGAGTTATGCGCTTACCAACACATTTTACGATTCTTTTTTATATTATAGATTATAACATATTCACTGTATTTATTGGATGGTAAACAATATGTTTTTCCTATACCTATCCATAACTTTGTTTAACACTGAAACATATTTTACTCTTTGTAATTGCGCACCTAATACAATTTATATTTTTGAACAGACTCCAAAAAGGGTGTTATTATATGTGACTCCTTATTACTATGCGTTTCAAATAACAATAGGATGGGACTCGCGGCTAACGTCATATCAAAAACCATACAAAAGTAACGTCAGCACAAAATATCAAACCACAAACAATAATATTATTTTAAAATGTATAGCAAGGTATGTAAATGTAGTAAACTTTACTTATGTATGTAGGTAAATAGAGCTACCTACCTAAGTTACGCGTTAGCCACAAAATTGTACACAAATTCATATACACAGATATAATAAACACACGTTTTAACCTAAAACACCGATTTTTTTATCGGAAGTTTCTAAAATGTTCGTACCTAAACATTCGACCCCATATGTCCAATCTTAGTCGAATTGCAATGAGAATACGCATTTTTTTTTCATCTAAACGTGATTATTGCATCGAACCAACTTTTTTGCTCACTGTACTAAAAATGTGAAGTTTTTGCGCATTGTAGGCCAAGATAGCGGATTTTCAATCCTCTTCTTATTTGAAACGCATAGTACAGATGAAGTTGGTTATTAATATATCAAATTTAAATATAAAATAGTTTCAAACAACAAAATCATGAATCGCTACTCGCTCTGTTCTGTGAACACAAAATATCGCGATTTACTGCCCACGATCTAGTAATTATGGATTATATCGTGATAAAACAGTGAAATAAAAATATTATCGTAAAAAGTTAATAAGCAATCAAATTGATAATTTAATTGCTTATTTTTTTTTGTTGGAGATGAAATACATACCTATATTGACGGTTCTGCTTAGGTTCTACATCTATTGCCGTTCATTGCAGCTAAAATCCTAACGTTAAACTGCTACAAATATTCAATATTATTTATTTCCAGCTTACTTTTCTATACCTTCACTTATAAATGAATGTTATGTTAAGAACAGCTAAAACATGTTTTTTTTATCTTTATGTCCCTTTGAAATTATATCAGTCACAAAATAAATAAGCTATTTTAGCTAAGCTCCGTTTTTAAGTAAGAGATTGTGTGATGTGGAAAGCGATGACTCCTAGACGGAGTCGCGGGCATCTAGTACCTATAGAATACATAACACTAAGTGCCCACAAACATTATTACAAAAACAACTCACTATAAAAACCAGCTAAGTGCGAGTCGGATTTTTTACAGAACTCCCGGCGTTTAACGCCGGGAGTTCTGTAAAAAATCTGATATTCGAATTCTTGCTTTTTCTGGTGTTGCATTCTTAAACCTTGTCAAGTTTTCATTTAAATTTAAAATAATGTTATGTTGAGGATACATTAGTGGGTGAAGATTCGTGTCGTGTTGGCGCGAATTCCATTATATTTTAGCCGAAGCCATACGCCGCGCCACCGCTCAAACTGCAATATAAAGCATATCAATTACTTCTTCGATAATAAAAGTCTTAGTAATGACCAATAACGTTTACCAATAAAAGCAATTATACAGTTTCAAAAAATGTGGCTTACCTAATTGTTTGTATGGCAGTACCTTAAAAATAAAATGTAGGTACGTTCAAATTCATCGTCTCAATAAATAGGAGTTAAGAACTTAGACAGAATGGAACCAATTAGAACCAATGTCATATTCGGTAGAACACACACAGTGTAATAACTGTCGGTTGTGTTCCTGTGTGAGAGTAAGGTAGACTGTATATGTACCATATGCCTTACAGAATGTACGCAATAAAGTAACTGTTGGTTGTGTTGCTGTGTGTGATTCAGGTAGCTGCTAGCTAGTGCCCGTTGTTGAAGATTCACTTCAGTGGACAATCCAACTTTCCAAGTTCTCCTATTATCTTTCTGATTAATTCGTGCGGGATCCAAGACAGTTTAGGTGTCAGGACTTGATTGGGTTCAAATCCCGTGTCTCTGTTGATCCTGGTGTACAGGTGTAGCTGTGGCGGGATTGGGGTTGTGGGTTAAGTCCCAAGAAAGTGACCCAAAAAGTCAGCAACGCATAAGTATTTTAAACGTATAAAAACTATGGTAACTGCTTGCTTGGTTGGTAGTCTGTTTGTTTGCTCATTTATTGATATAAAAAAATCTGGACTTGAGGTTCCTTTTTCCATCATCATCATCATCATCAAATCATTTATTTCATAAACAAAAATAAATTAGTGTTGAAAATATTTCTCAATTAAGCATGCAGATAACACCTCAATACATACTATAAAATTTTAAAAAAACCTACAATTTCATTATATCAATATAAATTACAATCCATTTTATTATGGAACCCTAGAACTCCTAATAACATTAGCTATAAACTTTTTATAGCCGCGATTTTTTGTTATACGGTTGTTTACAACTTTAATAATATTTCAAGGTGTTCAATAACTCAGTTAATATTTAGGTATGGGTGCGACGGTGCGGAAAGTCGCTTTGATTGTGGGGAAGTGCGAGGTTGCATGTGACACCAAAAATGATGAGCTACATAGTTTTTGTGTAAGTAACGTCAACGTCTATATAATTACCCAATTTAAGCATTATCCATTAAAGTTTAACGTAATAACAAACGAAAAAACTATCCATATCGGTACAATCGTTCTAAAGTTGTCAATCGTTGAAAGAGACACTCATATAAATGTTTATTTTTGTTTTAACGGCTACTTTCGGAAGTTTGTCTTATAGAAATAGTTTCGTAATCTAGCATTGAATCTCAGCAATTTTAAAAGGATCTTTTCTTATAGAATAATAGCAGAAATATAATACCTGCATTTTTTTCTGAAGTACCAATACAATTAATCCTTTTATTGTTTCACCGGACTTGATTTCTATCTTAAAAGCAATATTACAATTGTTTACATGCGTATCTAGTCGGTGAATGGTTAGTCATAGAGTCGCAAAATTGAACGGGGATGATTACCCACCACTTTCTACGTTCAAATACATAATCGTGTGAGGTATCAATTAAAAGAGATTTTTGCAGAGATTTCAAATGTAAATTTTACTAAAGTTTAGGAAGGTAGGTGTTTTAATGGGAGATAAAGAGTTCTGTGTGACACACACGTTGTGCATTATAATATCTCCTGCATACTGCAGCTACTCTGCTCACACTGGATGACATACATGTTGTGCACTAGTATACTTCCTGCTTACATTAGGTAGTCGGTTCAAACTTTGTGACACATACGTTGTGTTTTGTACTTTAAGTCTGCTGCGTACTGCAAGTAGACAGCTCAAACTGCGTTACACACACGTTATGTTTGTACTATTGCACTGTATGTCTGCTGCGTAGTGACTAGTGAAACTACGCAGATGCGTGCCAAACACACGCACTGATAAAATCACACCCCCCTATAATTTTTTTTATTAATAGATAATTTAGGGCAATAAAAGCAGTTTTGTATTGTGATTACAGTTGTTTACAACTCAGTTCAATTCATTACCTTAGTAATTTAAGTATGGGCTCGATGGTTCGAAAGGTCGCTGTGATTGTTGGAAGGTGTGGGGTTAACACTGACACGAAAAATGATGAACTTTATAAATGTTATGTAAGTAAAATCTATTTTTATGCCAAGTGTCCGCCCCAGCTTGGCGCGGGTTGTGTTGGTGCCCAAATTATTAATTTTTTCTGTACATTTTTTAATTTTTTTCTTTGCACGCGCATTGTGTTTGTGCCGTAGTTCTCATGTTATGGTGTGATCAAGGAAAACGGATTCATTTTTATATTAAATACTAGTTGCCCGCTAAAAAGGTGAAAAATACGCGGTATGAAGCATGTTGGGGCAGCTAATACTTACTAATATTATAAAAGCGAAAGTAACTTTGTCTGTCTGTTTGTAGGGCTTTTACGCCAAAAACGGTTTGGACCGAATTAGATGAACTTTGGTATAGAGATAGTTTGAGACTCCGGGAAGGACATGGGTAGTTTTTATCCGAATGTTCAATAGGTATCTTTAGTTTATTGCTGGCTATTACATTATTATCAGTGGATTTTAATTTTAACCTTTGTTAAATTAACAAGCTTTAAATTGGATAAAAATTTGAAATAAAACTACTTTTTAACGGATTTTATCGCGGTTTATTTTAGATTTTCGATATTCGCGTAAATCTAAGACAATATTATGGATAAAAATTTGTTTTTTTTATCTAATCTTTTATTTTTTGTACATTAAATTATTGAATATCATTCGAATTGAAATATAAACTAACTTTAAATATCTAAATATTACTCCAAATTACAATAGACTGATTGCACTGATAGCTCCTAACCCAAAAGTAACCCAAAATCTACTATATAAAATTCTCGTGTCACGGTGTGCGTAATCGAACTCCTCCGAAACGGCTTGACCGATTCTTATTGGAAATTGAAAAAAATTGAAATTTTTATGCATATTCAGCAGGTCTGAGAATTGGCTACTATCTATTTTTCATACCAATAATTAATTTTTTTTAATAAATACGCGGTACGAAGTTCGCTGGGGCAGCTAGTCTCTTATATATAAAAATGAATTGACGTTACTTTCTCTCGCTTAAACTCAAAGTGGTGACTTAAGTGACTCTATGTTCATATAATATGAAGTTCGCCGAGGCAGCTAGTTTTTGAACAAAGTCAGTTTTGTTTATAAGGTAGGAACCATCTACGCCGTTTAAAAAAATACCTAAATACTGTTGGAATTAAGTTTCTTATCGCACATCGCACTAGCGCATGGGCGCTAGATAAGAAATGTTTAATCGTAACGGAAATTCCTGTTTTTGATATATTTTACGGAAATGTTTACATTAAACTGCTATGCAGTTTGGTAGAAGTGAAAAAGTAAGATGTAAAGATAGTTCTACTAACTTTTTTTTAAATTGATATGGTGATATCTCTGAATCTAGTGAAGAATGATATAATTATAATTCTTCACTAGATTCAGAGATATCACAAGTTTCTATTTAAAAAAAAGTATATATAAGTATAGTATAGTAAAAGTATGTATATAAAAAGTAAGATATAAAGATATATTTCGGCGTAACGCCATCAAAAGAATCTTAGCAACATTATCCACAATAACGTTTGAGTATATACTTAAAGTTACTTTAAATTCTAGGCGTTTACTTGATTCGCGGTTGTGTCACCTATGGTTCCCGTGACACCCTGGCTAGGGTGTGAGAAGGAACACCCGGGGGGTTTTAGTTCGGGTAACCAGTACGAAGTCCCACATACATGTATGGGATCCATAAAGATTTCCCCCCGGTAAACAAAACAAAAAAGAAGGCGTTTACTTGATACGTCAGAATTACTGTCCAACTTCAGTATATTTTTTGTATTAATTCATTCTCAGAAGTTACAACGCACATCTGTATTTCAAATTCTTTTTAAATAAGTATAAGTGTACTGCTATTTATATATAAGTAGCAGTTTAAATAAGTAGTATAGATATGAAACATTTCCGAATGCAATTTGAACATAAATTAATAATGGAATAAGTGTGATGAGCACGATTATTTGTTCTGTGTCTGGGTGTAATTTATCTAAATTATGTATGTGTTTACAAACAATGTATAGCATTATATCCGTTCCTAGTACCAATAACTTATGTAAATATAATTACTTAGTTTGGGACTAAATAGCGCTGTGTGTATGTGTGAAAATATTATTATTATAATAATGGGATAAGAAATGCAGATGCACTCTGTAAATCCTCATTGTGTAGCGCACACTCTTTGACACTATTTTATCTTCCGTGCTATTCAGCTAATGATTAGCCGCTGCTACGGCTAGGAAGGGTTTATTATCAGTTAAAGAAATTCGGTTCATTAGCTTTTTGGTGACATTCATCAAAACAAAAACACATTTTTATCAATTTATCTATACCAATGTTATAAACAGAAAGATTATCATATTATTATTATAGATAAAACCATATAAACACTGCATAAAAATAATATATTACTGGCATAAAGGTATTACCAATTCCAATTTCAAAATATACAAACCTGAAAAATAATTTTCGCTCTTAAATATTATTGGTTCTTAATAATTAGCACTACAAATAAGCAAAATAAAACAAAATTTACAAGATTAAAAAAAAAATCAAAATGGCGTCCGCCCCTCCCGCGTTACCTTCTGAGGTAGAGAAGCATGCTGATGAGTTAGAGTCGGCGAAAAATGAAGAGGAATATGAGAGTAGCCTCTCTAAAATCGGGTACACTGTGGCGAACTGGATGAAATTGCTGTTTAATAGTTCACCAGCTGAGGAGTTTCATGCTGAATGGCTTACTGTAAGTGTTATAATAGTTAGGGGCATATAAAAGACCAGGAATCCTAGATAAAGTGATATAGCGAAGCGATAACGAAAGATCGAAAAGAACAATAATACTTCCTATTGACACTGACCTTCGGAATGTCACGTGACAATCTTATGTCAATCATATGCATTTTGTTCTTTTCTATCTTCGCTTCTTTCGCTTCGTTTAGAGGCCCTGGGTGTCTAGACTTAATACATAGCGGAGCTTTTTATTGATCTTAATAAGTGTCATTAGAAATAGTCCAACAACATGGTCACAACATCTTATTATATAAAAAAACTAAAAGAACGCATACGCACGCGTCTAAGGGGCTAACTTACGTTTACTATAACCATAAATACTATTTTCACAGCCGTACCCAGGATTTTTAGTTCTGGGAGGGTTTAGTTATAAAACTTGTAAAACACATTGGTGTGTACATATTTTTGGATACGACATACAGTACGAAATATTTATCTATCTAACGACTTGATACAGAAATTAAAATGAATTAAGAATATCTAAATACTTATATTTCATAATGATTTGTAACAAGCTGATAATTTTTTTCTACACTATGAGATAATCAAATGATTGACCTTCAATTTTTTCGTCGACTGTTGTGATGTATAAAATTCAAGCTTGTTATAAGAAAAATATGTTGTCTTAAAATAAAATTGTTCATATTTTTTTTACCCGACTGCCCAAAAGGGTTGTGTTTTTCTAGTGTATCATGTATGTTTGTAAATTTATTTATTACCTCGTTTCTTCCAAACGGCTGGATAAATTGCGACAGTTCGGCTAATAAACTTAAAAAATAAAATTATAGAGCACGTTAAGCCGTCGTTCCTGCGCCCTATCTATCATTGGTCGCGTTATATCAGTCTCTGAGAGTAATTATAGAAGGAAATCTATATAATGCGCGTACACTTGTTCACTATAATATATCCTGCGTCTGTGACATGTCATCTAACAATTAAGCCTTCGTATTTGAAATACTAATTAGAAATTGTTTTGCCTATTCGCAAAATGTCTAACTTTTATCAACGCATGACATGCACCTAAAACATAGGTTTATATGAATGCTAAACAATTAGTGATAAATAATATGTTTATCGTAAAAAAAGTGATAACGTTTACAATATTTTGAGACTAATGAAACTGCCATTAGGCATAATGGGACTAAATGATTTTTTAGCTATGTACATTTGTCCTCAGATTGATGAATACAAATCCCAGGCGTATGAGAGCATGCAGAATGCGTACCACATTGTGACGTTACCCAACTGGAACATGGAGAAGAAGGGAGCACACAAGGGTGATGTGGTTGAGTCGAAGCGGACCGAGCAGTTCGGGAAAGTGTACAGATTTACAGTGAGTATTACATACAAGAAATCTTTTTAGCAAGAAAACTGAGAAAATAAACTGGAACAAATATTAACAAACACGTATCTTTTATTTAGATATGTCTTAGTACTAAATAATAAGTAATCGCTAACGGAAGATGTTTACTATTGATACTAAGGGTATGGTCGCCCTCTCGCCGCCGTATCTATAGTGTGGAATATAATCTATGCAAAGATTTTATCCAAATCCATCCAGTAGTTTTTGCGTGATACAGTAACAAATATACGCACATCCATACAAACATTCGCATTTATAAAATTAGTGTGAGTAAGTTATGATAATATTTACAATTGTGATAAAAATTTCTCATTTTAGCTCCGTTAGTGTCAAGGGACCAATTGTTTAATTGGAGAAAGCCAAGGCATTCGCGTAATTAAATAATTTCAGTAGCAGTGCAGTGGCTGTTTTATTTAAATCAGAGCCCATCTTTGAGAACCGCTGTCAGATGCGCACGCGTTAAATTGGCGTCACGCGAGTGCTTTAGCGTAGGGGGGTGTAGGTAATGGGAGTCAGCGGGTAATGGAAGTCACTCTCACATCCACGACACAGTACTTCCGAGCGACGCGTAAATGGTATCCCCGACCCCCGCTCTGGCCTCCCAGTGCTACTCGGAAGATGTAGCGCCAGGCGGCGCGCTAGCCATCGCGATACGCCGCGCGCCGGTGTTTTGGTTTTGTGCTACGCTCATCTTATTTATTTGTATAAAAATTACAAGAGTCCATTTTCATTATAAATTAAATTTAATTGGAACTGTACCGCAACTTGATCCGCGCTTCAAGAAATTGGGTGAATTAGCCTACAGATTGTCCAACAGTAATAGGTCAAAATGTTTATAACAGATGTTATGTTACAAAATGAATGTTTCAAAATACTTTTATATCCTTACTATTTGGCTTCAGGGTGTCGTGGAATGCCCACCGAAGTTCCTCTTCGAAGAGTTCAAGAACAACATCACCAGGTTGCCTGAATGGAACCCTACTATATTGAAGAGTGAAATTATAAAAGTGAGTTGAAAAAAAATAGTAACTATTCTTTAGTGTTCCAATACTGGGCATCTATCTTATGAGTTGAGAGAGATTAGGCCTTAATACACACGTTGGCCAAGTGCGGTTTACTGGATATCACATTCACATGATTATTAGGCTTTGGGAAAACACGCTAGGCGTGTCAAGGCCCTGTGTGTGTTTATAATGTTTACAAGGATTTCAGTTTAGTATAGAGAAAGTACCTAGTTACCTCGCCTTTCGTGTGTCAATACGTTTATGCTAAATCGAGTTATCTCGTCACCCGCTCAGAGAAGCGACATTAGTTTTTGTGAGCCCGTCTGTGGGTATTGTTTTGTATAACCGAGGCCTGAAAAGACAAGAATTGTTTTTTTTTTTCAGGAAATTGGTCCCGGTATCGATTTATCATATCAAGTAACCGCAGGCGGTGGGCGCGGAATCATAACGCCCCGTGATTTTGTTATTCTACGATGTACCGCAGCACTGGCGGGCGGACGGGTCGCGGACACAGAACCCGATGCGTACATCAGTAGCGGTGTTAGTACCACCGTGCCTGGATACCCGCCGAGGAGGGATTTAGTTAGGTTAGTAATCGCTAACGGAAGATGTTTACTATTGATACTAAGGGTATGGTCGCCCTCTCGCCGTATCAATAGTCCGGAATATAATCTATCTCTGTGCAAAATTTCATCCAAATCCGTCCACTAGATTTTGCGCGATACAGTAACAAACATCCGCACATCTATACAAACATTCGCATTTATAAAATTAGTGTGAGTAAGATAGTACCGTATTCAGGACACATTTTCTCTTCGCCTCGCTTTCCGTGTGTCAATGCGTTTATGCTAAAACGAGTCATCTCATCACCCGCACTGGGGAGCCACATATGTTTTTGTGAGCCCGTCTGTGGGGATGGTTTTGCATAACTGAGGCCCGAGAAGACAATATTTGTAATACGAATGTTACTGTAATACTCTCGGCGGTTGGGAGCTAGAAAAAATACCGCAACGACAGCAAAACTACGGAATATTAAAGCTGTAGTTCTGTAGGCCGACCGTTTAACTCGCGTATCGCCATCTGAGGTACAAAGTCATAAAACATTAATTAAATCTCTTAAAGAACTATTTAACCACAGATACAAGTAATGTAAGTATAATAAGTATTCGTCACTAATATCCATATCGCTTGAATCATCATCACTGTCTGTGCAGCTTGAGGAGTCAGTATCTTGACGATAGGCGATACGCGAGTTAAACGGTCGGCCTATAATATAGAATACAATTTGGTCAAGTGTTTAAAGGTGTCTATTTATTTGAAAGTGATTATTTAGTAAATTGACAGGTGGCGCTCATTTTTCACTGGTCTGTTAGAGTAGTGGTTAGTGACCCTGACTGCTAAGCCAGATTGTTTGTTCTGTCTAGGTGTAATTTATCAATAATATATATGTATTTTGAACTAGATGGCGCTGTGTGTGTATGAAAATAGTATTACTATATATTTATCTATGTCTGTCCACACATAATTCGGAAACTAGCGGTCGGATTGTGATGAATCTTTTTTTTATTTTCAGAGGACACAACAAAGTTGGTTGTTGGTACCTAAAGCCAAGGTCTGTGCAGACGGCGGGCGGTAAAATAGAGACACACACAACGTTTCAGTGGTTAATGTGTTGTGACCTTAAAGGTATGTGTTCGCTAAAAGAAACGGGCCGGTGGCGTGGTCGGTAAGATACTTGCTTTTCACGCCGCAGGTCGTGGGTTCGATTCCCACCTGAGACAAACATTTGTTTAAATATGTCTGTTTGTCTTGTGTCTGGGTGTAAATATCTATATTTAAGTATATATTTACAAAAAAAAAATATTATATGTAGTATATAACCAGTTATTTGGTTTCCACAGTACAAGCTCTGCTTAGTTTAGGATCAGATGACCGTGTGTGTTAATGTCCCACTATATTATTATTATTATTATTTCAATACGACTTTTTTTTTTCAGGTAAAATCCCACAGTTCGTGTTAGACGCTGCGTTTGCGACGGTGATGTTGGATTATATAGTGCATGTGAGGAAATTTGTAGCTGACTCCAAAGCTAAGGGAATTTTCTAGAAGTAATAACAGTAAATATGTAAAAATAAATTATGATTAAAAAAAGGATTGTGTGGTTATATGAAACCGCGGTAAAAGTGAAACTTTCTTTCACATTATACACATATAACTAAAAAAAATTGAAATAATATTCCATTATGGGTATAAAAATCGCTTTATCATCAGCTGCTGCGAACTATAGGCGCCGCCATATTGGCCTTGGCTGCTCTGACGAGCGCCTCTCACTTTATCCCTCCCTACACCGCGGCCGACCGTCACGTGACATGCAACACACAGACGAAAAAGTTTGAGAACATGTAATAAAAGTTTCACTTGAAAAATATCCTACACAGCGCTTTTAAAGGCAGCTAATTAAAAATTTAATTAACCCCGACGCATTTTTTAAGCTGGAACCAATTATATAGCCAATATCAATTAAGCTTTCGAATAAAAAATACCGCATCAAAATTGGCCCATCCATTTAGACGGTACGTTACAACAAACGTGTATCCATCTCCACAAAAACAGTAAGTTTTTTATGGGGTACTGTATACCTTCTACAATGAATTGCAAATAATATTAGGGAAATGATTATTAACAAATTTAAAACAATTATAAAATCTACGTTATGTAAGAAAGCGTATTATAAAATATCAGACTGCCTAACGGATAAAAACGCTTAGAATTATTTCTCTCTATACAACACCCTAAACAAACAAAATGTAATAGATATAAGTACTTAATTAAAAAAATAATTAGCCTACAGTTTTTTGGGCAGTTTTTTTTCATTCAATGCACAGTAGGAAAATAAATTAGACTATTTTTATGTAGACCCGCGTCTCAAAATATTAAAAAGTATTTTCAATTCATTACACAATTATAAACCTACGCGTCAAACTTATCATAACCCTCTTTATTGTCGGGGGTTAAAATACTTGATACATATTACGTTATGGCCACGGAACTTGGCGTCGGGCGGCGCGTTTCGCGATTTCATCGTTCATTGCGTATTTGTTTTAGAAGTGTCTACAGACTAGTGAACGCTAGTGGGCAATGAACTACAAAATCGCCAGTCGCACCGCCCGACGCAGTGTCCCGTGGCCGCGGCGTTAGTCGTGACCGAACTCAAGGTCCACCTAGAAAGTTTGTTAAAATTATTGAAGGCCGGCTGGTATCAGTTTTTTTAAGTTTTTACCTGCCGAGTCATAGTCATTTCATTTTCATTTTTGTCGAATGTATCAAATTGAGTTATTTCTATTATTTTTGTAATATATTTTAGTTCCAATATCATAATTTTTTAATCTCCCATTAGGCAGACTGGTCGTTTGACTGAAAAAAATATATAAATAATTTTGTACACTGTAATATAATATTAAAAATAATAAAATTTAGATTTAAATAAAAAAATATAGGTATTGATATTATTTTAATTTATTTCCTACATTCGCTCTCAGGCATAATATGTTTTTTATCTCTTTCTAACTTATGGTGAGAGAATAAGAGAAAAATATTTGACAGATGCAATCATCTATATATAGATAAGAGAAGCATTTTAGGTAGTACATAATATGTTTATTGGACTTCTACCAACTGTCGTACTGACCACATGTACCATCCGCATTTTTACTGTCAATCTAAGACATATCTGCTGGCAGTTATATAAAAAAAATGTCTTTTCTAGTCAGAAAGCGTATTTTGGTCTGTAGGCTAATTCACATAATTTATTGACGCGCCGATCAAGTTGCAGTGCAGTTGCAATTATAGGCCGACCGTTTAATTCGCGTATCGCCATCTGTGGTACAAAGTCATAAAACATTAATTAAATTTCTTAAAGAACTCACAGATAAAAGTAATGTAAGTCTATTCGTCACTAATATCCATACCGCTTGAATCATCATCACTGTTTGTGCAGCTTAAGGAGTCAGAATCTTGGCGATAGACGATACGCGAGTTAAACGGTCTATCTATAGTCTAAAGCGCTCGCGTGACACCAACTTGATGCGAGCGCATCTGACAGCGGTTGTCAAAATTACGAGAATACGAAAAGAGCTGTTTTGATTGAAACTTAACTGCAACTGCGCTGCAACTAAACTTATTTAAATACGTGAATTAGTCTCTCTAACTGTCTGTGTGAAATTAAAATCGTTCAGTATAGCGAAATACAAAATCAATGCATTTATGTAATACAAAGTACCTAAATAATTTCAAATAAGGGCGGTAACACATTAGCTGACCGTCGATCGTTCTAATTCGATCGACTTAATTTTTAATATAATGATGTTTGACCTTGACCCCTTGACCCCGATTTACGCGCTTTAGACTTTATTTCGAACTCGAAATCGGAAAAAAATTGTCAATGTTGATGGAAAACGAAAGCTATAATAGAGAGTTTTAACTACCAATAAAACTTACCTATTATTTTTCCTGAGATATCCGGAATCCATAGTGAGATTAGCCTTCCGTTTTTCTTGTGTTCGTCGAGTCAAGCGAGCTCCTCTCTAACGCTAGTGGCGCCCTCGTGCGATAATTACCGGTCACGTGATTACCTGTTACCTCAAGGAGCGCGCCACATTATTTCGTCATTATACGGCGTAAGTACCGGGTAGGAATTACCTGGATTCCGGATATCTCAGGAAAAATAATAGGTAAGTTTTATTGGTAGTTAAAACTCTCTATTATTTGTTCCGTCATCGATATCCGGAATCCATAGTGAGAGATATGTTTGATTTCTCTCGGTACAATTGTTTTATAGATGCTATAATGTGTAGAAGTAAGTTGAAAAAGAAAAGTAAATACCTACAAAATTTTTACAACGAATATTTAGGTAATTAAAATAATACATTTCTTCTTTTTCTAGTTATGACAAGGTTATAGAAAATTGAAATCATAACGATAGTAAAATAATTTGATCAATTTCAAAATACAATCGATAATTTAATGAAGGAATCACTGCACATACCGACCTCGAAGATGCTTCAAGTCCTGCTTCGCGTAGTACAAACTTTATCCCGCCTTCAATATTCTAGTGGATAGTTTGCATGGTCCTTACAGTAATGAAGTAATGATTCTTGCCATTTGCCTAGATTGCGACGCAGCAGCACCCTTCTGTTTTTATTTTAACAAATATAATTTAATTTCTTACCGGATATCGGATTACTATTATACTCAGCTGGATCTACTGTTAAAACAGCAAAAAATTTACTAGTCTAGTTCTTAGGAATGAGAACTCGTACATCTGTTGACCCGATGCTGCCAAAAGTAAAACTGCTACTTGTTTAAGATGTTCATCAACATTTTCAAATGTAAATTTGAAGTCAACTGAATGGTAACAGGTCCATACATAGGTTTAAGATTAACTGCAACTGATAAATAATAATAAGGACTTCTGCGCTTACCAGTTCCATAAGTACTTACCATACCTATTAATCTTCCCAACTTGAATCAATTCGATCTCTAATTCTCCTAATTCCGTGTCTGTGTAGTAGTCGGCTTGGAACAGAGAACTTGCTACGGGCCCACATATCCTTTTGATGTTAGTATACTCGCCTATAGGCTCATTACCATCGAGGGGCTATTGGAATATACTGTCCGTGAGTATCGTTGAAATGTGACAGCACTTGCGTTTACAAGGTTGTGTGGGGGGAAGAATCAACCCGGATTGTATTTCCACGAACGGAAACAAGTAATCTTCCGGTAATCAGCAGACACATACCTTGGAAACCCAGAACTAGTCTTGGAGTTCAACAAACACCCCACCGCTCGAGTATATTGTTGCAGTTGCTAGAGGTGCCCATTTTGGGTTTACCTTATTGCAATAATATGCATCAACGTCTGTGTTGTAGTAGCCTGAAAGAAACTTCAATGTCGAACTCACGTTAAGATGATCCAACAGAGCTAAATGTTGTCGCGTCGCTTCTAGGATCTGGTGTCACATTAGAATCTGGTCCCGTCCTCCTTCTTAACGTAGGGTATTGTGGTGCGGTAGTCCCCATGCATAAGAAGTGTGTTCCTATTCCTTCACAGGCGATGCTTGTGAGTGATTCCTGTGTGAATGGTTTACAATGACATGACAGGCTTATTGGGCTTTTATCCACTAACCTGATTTTGGCGACAGTCCCAGATGCATTCAAAATCCAACTTGCATTGAATGGATCTGTTGTAAGCAAGTCTGTTTGGTATCGGCTCCGGGAGAAACGGTGACGTACCGGATGCCGCTGCTTCCCATCAACTCATCTTGATAAGTATTTGCTTCGGAATGACGAGTCGCTGATGAAGAGGCAAAACTGATTCACCCCATTAGGAGCTCGGCCTGTCTGAGGGATCAGTTGCCTGGCAACAAGTATTTGCTTCGGAATTACGAGCCGTTCATGAAGAGGCAAAACTGAGTCACCCCATTAGGAGCTCGGCCTGTCTGAGGGATCAGTTGCCTTGCAACATCTGTTCATGTAGTGCCCTGCGTTTGCGTTAGGCATTGTGGTTCCGACAGGGACCTGATGTTGGCTTGCGTGTGTCCCAGGTAACTCCTAAAAATTCCAGTCGTTACGTCGGAACCAGAACAGATTTGCCGAAGTTGAAGATCATCTTCCCGATGATAAAGGCTCTGCGGCTGACCGAAAAGCAAAACTGAGTCTACCCATTAGGAGCTGGGCCTGTCTGGGGACTGGTTGCCTTGCGACATCTGTTCTTGTATGCCCAGCGTAGGTAGCGATTGGCATTGCGGTTCCAAGAGAGACCTTCGTTACGTCGGAACCAGAACAGATTTGCTGAAGGTGATGTTCCATCTCAAGCGTCGCGTCAGAGAAATCACATGCAGATAGCCACCTGTTCCTGCAGAATTGAAAAGAACTGGTATGTCAGCTTAAGTCAATGAGGTATACTGCGAAACAGATATAGAGTATTCTCAGGTAAGACTAGTGGTCCAATTGGTGACTGTCACAAAAATCTCTGGAGCTGAGGGCCTAATAACTTAAAAGAAGACAGATCATTTGATAAAGACAAGACGATGTAACTTACCCTAAGAAGTCTGTGATACTGAGATTGTATCGGCAGGTGAAGAAATGATACGCCTGCCTTAATATAGTTTCCAAAGGGAAACCTGGTTTGCTATGAAAATGGTTGAACTATTTCGGTATTTGTGTCCACTTTCTAGTGAAAAACTGTACAAGGCTGTGTGATTAGTTGAGTATTACGGCTTACGGTTACATTATGAATGATAAGTGTACACCGTTCAAAAGTTTGCAGATTACGTTAGAAGGACTCAAAAGGTGCCATAAATAAAGGTGCTGATATTGCGCAAGATATCTGCTGTAGAATTATCTCAATTCACGTTCGTCACGGTTTTTCTCTTGTTAAAGGATAGAGGATACAAGATACTGAATATAGTGATAATATTCCAGACCACCAACACCTACAGTCATCCGATCTCAAGCCAAGGAGAGCTCCTGTCATGAAAATCAGATAACTGATAGGTACTCTTACACTATACATTCACTACCTTTCTTTTACAAATAGGTATTTACACCCTGACTCAAGACAAACTGTTATGTTGATTATTTATGCACACCAATTTCCGTGTCGGGTGGGAATCGAACCCACAACCCGCGGCGCGTTTCGGTGTGAGAAGCAAGTATCTTAACGAGCACACTATTCTGGTCTGTCAATATGATTAACTTACTCTTGGTTGCCTCCAAAATGAAAAGCCTTACCCTTTAGCTGCTTTGATGCTAAAGCTGTCTTCCTGTTGAAAGGTAGCAGCGGCAAAAATCGCGCTCATATTTTGGTGGCTTATTGCTGGCTTTATTCAAAGTCGATGTTATAATAGTTTTCGGCTAATAGGTTAAGACTGTACTCCTGTAAACACTTATTTCGCGCTCGCGTTTGAATATTGAGGCTCATTTTTCCAAACTGGAGGTAATAATAGGTTTTACTCCCCCCGTTTTTTAGTAAGATATTGCAAAGTTAAACAAATTAATATTCTTAACTGAGCGCTATTTGATTTAAGCTTGAACGTGCAAATTCTTTGATATTTATAAATAAACGAATTGTTATAACCGACACTTCGATCATAGGTTATTTGTAATAAATGAGTAGGTACTAACTTTGAAAAATGGACTGCACGGAACTGACAAATCAAAAGTATTGACTTTTAAGTAAATTGAAGCAATACCGCTAGTCACTTAACTCATAGTTATACCATTCAAAACGTTAGGTAAGTTCAATGTATTTTAGCATGTCCAATTGATGCTACCTACTGTAACGATTTATTCCTTTTTAAAGAATACCTACATAAGTTTGTGCATCATATACTTTTCGATTTGTATACGAGGGTAAAAGTAAAAATAGTACATGATGACAGAAAAGAATTCTTTTAAAAGTGTTAACGGTTGTAGGTACTTTCATAATAATAGCTTGTTGAGAACATACTAAAATATTCTACAAGACATGGCGTACAAAAGTATTTTTCTTTTTAGCCACCGTTAATAAAATAGAAAGTCAGCTTTCGATTTAAAAATTCCTTAAATACGCATTTATATATAGAATTCGTTATTTGTAGGATAAAATATATTTTATATTTTGGTAATCTGAGACGCTTAATTAAGATTTCGCGTTACTTGAACTTGGTAATTGTCAAATTAATTCGAAACGCGGGCAAATATGGAACTGTGTTTAAAGTTACGTAATAAGTCACATTAGTTGCACGTTATTACTAGATAGTGTTAAAAATACAAGATTTCTTCAATTTAACTCACTCACCTTACGTGCCCCTATTTGGGGGTTAGAAAATCCAAACCTGATTTAATTTGCCCAATTTCAGATTACGCCTCCGCTGCAACACTCCTTCCCGCGCAAACATTTTTCCGCACCGTTACACTTCATCGCGAAAGAGAGGATATTTTTACAGCACTTAAATAGTATATTAATTTCTTACACTAATTTTTAAGTTGCTCACACACGTCTGAACACTAAGAAAAACGACGCTATAATGACGAAATAATGTGGCGCGCTCCTTGAGGTAACAGGTAATCACGTGACCGGTAATTATCGCACGAGGGCGCCACTAGCGTTAGAGAGGAGCTCGCTTGACTCGACGAACACAAGAAAAACGGAAGGCTAATCTCACTATGGATTCCGGATATCGATGACGGAACAAATAATAGGTTTATAATTCGTTTGTCTTTGTCTGTCATCTTCACATTTATACTAGTAAGAAAGAGACAAAGTCCATTTTATCTAAAGAGTCTTGTAAGATTTTTATGAATAACACCGTAACTTTCGTATTCTCAGAATGTCATGTTAGAGATAAGTCTATCACTCAAAGCCTGAGTTGAAACGAGTAAGTAGTTTATAGTAATCGACGACATATGTCGATTCCTTTACTGTTCGATCGACATTTGCTATTTTTTTCCACATATCGATGTTGAAGTTGCATTATCTCCTAAGTTAGAAATTATTAAATCAATAAAATGAGTTTTATGACATAATTTATTAGGTTAATTTTAACTGATTACTAAACACACACGAGGTATTGTAGCAGTGACACAGCTGTATAGGCCTCGTCATTGAAATATAAGGTCGCGGGTTCGATCCCCGGTCGTGGCTACACATTTTTGAATGATTTGTTCAATATCGGTGAAGAAAAACATCGTGAGGGAAACCGGCATGTCTGAGAACTAATCATTCGAGGAAATGTGACATCCAGCAACCCGAATATGGCCACCGTGTGTGGATTAGGGCCTAAACTCTCTCAACTCGTAATATAGTTGAGAGAAGACCTGTGCCCAACAGTGGGACACTAAAAAGAGTGAAGTAAGTTATTGCAACTTCACCATCGATATGTCGAGTTGAATGTCGAAAAAAAATGGCGAATGTTTTCCGACATTTGTCTAAAGAGATTAATGGCTAAAGTGTGGGATTCGGTGTCTAGATTTTTCGAATTGATGCAATATTTTTTGATTCATCAATGTGGTAACAACTTGTCTGTTAGCACGAATACAAAGATAATATTATCAAAGATGACTTTGTCAGTAGTGTGAAGTTCGTTTACGAAAAAAGTTTTTGAATACAATTTTGAACTTAACAAAATTCACTTCTTGCTTACATACATCACGTCACGCCTGTGTTACCCGAAGGTGTCGACAGAGGTTAATATTATTTATTTTTTGCTGTTCATGTAATTAAAACGAAATACTTAAAATAAAATATAATATCTGGATGACCGAGCTTTGCTCGGTAACTTTTTTTTATAAATGACATTTTCTAAAAATGATTCCTAGCTACATTGATTTATCGCCCCCGAAACCCCCTATATACTAAATTTTATGAAAATCGTTGGAGCCGATTCCGAGATTCCAATTATATATATATATACAAGAATTGCTCATTTAAAGATATAAGATTAATATATATTTATATAGTATAAGTTATTTACACTCACTCACTTTATATTTACATCTTTGCTTATCATCAGGCAAGTTGTAGTCAAGCGCCAGCCTATCGAAGAATAAAAAAATTATAAAAAATAATATTCAAAAACTTTTTACGTACTGACGTCTTGTACTCCGGTTAGGTACTGGAATCTTGATTGTTGAATTACAAAATAGTACAGATTTATTGCAATATATTATGTAATATAGTAATCGTCGTATAAGTTTAGTTTTATTATTATTATTAAGTATAAATAATTTATATAAGTCCAAAGCCTACCTTTCAAAAACCTATATACAAGGTGTTAATACTTTAAATTTCAAAATTTAAGGTGTTGTTTAATATGATATTCCATGAATAATCACCATGTATTTTTTCAATTATGCTATCTTGTTATAGATGCAATAGTATTTTTTATTATGCCATAATTTGCATTCAGGGTAAATTTTAAAATTATGCTATTCGTATTGTACCTTCCTATGAACCAGACAGCGCGTCATGCGTTAGGTACAGTACGCGGAAGAATTTTTGATATTTTTTGAGTTCTGATTTTTTCTTAGTCAAAAATTTAAAATCGCTAAAAAAATCTTTCTTGTTTTATATTTATTTTTTCAATGTGTTATTCAATTTCAACAAGTACCATAGCAAAGTTTGACAGGTTAATTAATTAACACCTTATATTTAGCAGACTTGTAATAATCATAATAATAGCGAGTGACCCCCGTTTGGAACCATCCATACGCGTCGTTAGGTGGGCAGTTGGTTTGTTTTACCAACACAGTGGTATAAAAAAGGTATAATAGTTAGTCGACCTTGGAAAAACATTAATAGTTTTTAAGATGTAAAAGTGTTATTACAATAATCGATCGATCGTACCGTCGATCATCGTTCGATCGGTTAATGTGTTAACACCCTAATATCTGAGTAAATACAAAAATGCATGACAAAATGAACTCATTCAGTGAATGAATTGAAGTAAAGTGTGTATTGAAGTCATTCGTTCTTTATTAAATAGTTGTAAATGCTAACTTGAACAGGAAAGGAAGAGAGGCTGTACTTGAAACCAGACATTCTTCAGGTCATTATTAATGACTATGTGAAGTCAAAAATTAATTTGCATTGGGTATGTGTTAATACGACGACCTCGCGTAGTCGAGCGGTGTAAGCCGTCCGATTGGGCTAATCTGTGCTCAATCAAAACAATATTTGTGTAACAACAAAAAATTGTTTCGGTGTCTGGTTGGTTGAGGGACTACCCTTCGTGCCTCGGAGAGCACGTTAAGCCGTCGGTCCAGGTTGTCATTTAACACATCTATGACAATCGTTAAATGTAGTCAGAAGCCAATATATTCTGACCTGGTCAGTATAATCAAGTATAGCGCCTCTAGTGAAAACTGTATGTAATTAAAAAAGAACGAATGGTTTGAATGAAGATATTCGTACTGATGTATATATTAAAAACATTTTTATACAAATGTAATATATTATTAAGAATAATAATAAATTAATTTAAACGGATTCCTTTGTATTGCTATCTTTCTACCAATAGCCCTGCTTCGGTAGTTCAGTGGTATGGGGGCTGAGTGACCTTCGTCCGTGGGAGTGCACCTTTTATATGAATCCCTACACGTGGCCCTAGGGTGGTAAAAATCAGGTGGCAATCAACTGGTAATTGAGTTTACTTGTAATTAACTGGTGGTAGGCTTCGGCCGTGGTTAGTGACCACCTACCAGGCAAAGCCGCACCGCCAAGCGGTCTTGCCGTGTTCCGGTGCGATGTCTGTTGACACCACGCAGAGAGGGTGGTACGGAATAGTTGCTCCTTTATGGTTTCTAACCATAAGGAGCATCATGCCACTGCCACCTTCTCTCCGAAATTCGTTACCACGTATGAATCGGTATATTGAGCAGGCGCGTCCTATCGTAAACTACATTATTGCTTAACATCAGGCGAGTTGTAGTCAAGCGCAGGATAGGTGTGTTCGCTCCCGCAAGCTCCCGGGTCGAGCTAATAGACTTGTCTAATTTACTAAGAAAATCTTAGTTGCAGCTCGAAGATTAGAATTATGCCCGATGAACGGCAATAGGCTCGCCCGCTATTACGTATAGGACCAAAAATAGCTGAGAAAAGTGGGTGATATTCACCTCTGCCAACACCTTTAGGTAAAACAAGTGAAAGTATTTAAATATTTTTATTTAATTTTATTAAATTAAAGTTTCATTACAAATCTCTGGCATAACCGGACAATCTCCGGAGATAATGTGTAACGGGAGAAAAATATCCGGAGACTGAAATCGTGTCCGGTGCAAAGCTCTATACTATATTACAAAATGAGACTTACAAACAGTAAGTCGTGCAAAAATTTGAGAATATAATAATGTGCTAAATCAAATTCTCTGTCTAGTGTTGTAGACTAGTAAATCACATCTACTTCAGTTTTACAGTGAAACAACCGATAGCGACTTTTAAGTATAATCACAGCGCCATCTATTAATAGTTTAGTGAATTATTATGACAAAGGACTGTACAAGAGTCTACCCGACGCGACGCACTGTTACCAACTTGAAATAATTTACCTTATATTTTGGGGAAAAGTAATCCAGCAGGGTAATTTTTAGGGTATGAATTCTCAGGGTATTTTTTGGAGTAACAGTCAATAACAGTACAAAATAACTGTGAACGATTTTAATTGATTACAAATTTCGTGTCATGAACGCACCGAGTGCTTATAATAAATTGTACTGCCCTTTTTTTGTGTGTTGTGACAAATACACTTGTTTTATTTGTAGAGAAGGAAAAGACATGGATATTTTTTTTAATTAAACAGATTCTAGAGTATATTCAGACCAAGCCTAGGGTAAAGTAAAACTTTGACCTGGCAACACTGACCCGACGCGACGCGACTGCGCCAAAAGGCGGGTTCATTTCAAGCCTTTTTACAAAATTTTATTATAATTACAAGCTTTTATTTGACTTTCTGTGTGTTTATTTGGAAACTCAAAATCTTTTTCGCATTAATCATTCTTAAAATAAGCATGCAACCAGCCTGAACTGGTCACAACTATCTTCTTCTTCTTCTTTTAATTATGGCCTCTGCAGAAATTATTCCGCAATTTTGCCAGTGTCAAGTTTAATTGATATTTCATAGCCAAAAACAGAGTTTCATGACATGCTAGAGGTGACAGAAAAGAATTAATTGCTAAATCAAGGAAACAATGATTAGTAAAATTGGACGTCTTAGAACATCGCGGTTTTTAGTGTTTTTTTACTACTAATCTTTTATGAGCTTGTATACTTATTTTATGATAGTTTTAATGTAATGACTACAAGACCGCTGAAGTTTTACTATGTAAAATTTCCATGTAACAATGTTTGTTAGCGTACTTCTCCGAATTTTTACCAAATTTTATATGCGTATTCAGTAGGACTGAGAATCGGCTACTATCTATTTTTCATACCCCTAAGTGATAAGGGTTGTTCACCCCAAAAATATGCATATATTTTTTATTATGTGGCATTAAAAAATACAATCCTAAATTTTCACCTTCCTATCACCAACCCCTATTTTTTAATAGCATGCAGCTAGTTTGGCTATACAAATACAATCGCAATTTGGTATTAGGTATCTAAATTTAATTATCTACATAAAGGATCAAAATCTGTGAGTTAGTATGTTCAGTAAAGTTAGTGTAATCGGTGTCTGGTAGTTTTTTTGAAGTGAAAACTTCTTTAGCGCTTTTTCTGTAATGGGTATAAAATCTTAAACTCGCGTCAGGACACGTGACCTGATCGAAAAAGCGTAAGACGGATGACGTAATATAAATTGTCATGTTTGTGTACGATAGCGCAATAAATGAATATTGTATTCTACCACATAAATGATAGTACTTTTATACTGATAAAGCAATTGGTGCAAAATTATTCCCTAACCATGCCAAAATATCAAACATGCTCAACGTTAATAATCAAGTTTTCACATCTGCCGGCACTCCCGGAGTGCAACCCGTCGTTTTTTATTATTACTATTATGTATTTTTTTTTTAATTTGACAATAGTTATTAATAATTTCTTAATTTAATTTAGTGATTTGATTTAATGTGATTTTATTTTATTTTTATTTCAATATTAATCTATTTAATATAATATAGACCAAGTGTCTGAAATAAATTATTTATTATTATTATTATATGTGTGGGAGAAATCTTGCAACTGAATTTTAGACCAGTTCCCTTCAATCGATCGCGCTGCAATTTAATATACCTACTTTATAAGTACCTACGATGACTATGCAATCATATATGGTGCCATTGAGTTGGTCTGATGATGGAGTCTGGAAGTGGCCTTAGGAACCTGTTAACGAAACGGCGAAATTGCATCGAGTAAAATAAACACCCGGGGGGTTTAGTTGGAACCCTTGGGAGTTCCACATACCCTCCGCTCTGCGCCCATACTGGGATCCATGAAGGATTTCCCTCGGTATAAAAAGTGGTACCTATTTGATATGGGTACTTAGCTGTTTTTTTTACTTATCACTTTTCTTTTTTATCGGTGGTCATAAACCTATTTGCATTGAGCCCAAAACCGTTCTTATTTAAAGTAGACTAGCTTTTGCCCGCGGCTTTACGCGCGTGGTAAGGATAATAGCCTATGTGTTATTCTAGCCTCTAATCTATCTCTGTGCTAAATTTATTCCATTTAAATTTATTCGTTCAGGATTTTTTGCTTTAAAGAGTAACACTCCCTATCTTTAATGCATTATAATGTATTTTTTTTATTTCAATGATATAGCAAAATATAAGTACGTGTCTTCACTTCAACCATTTTTAGTGCCCCACAGCTGAGCACGGGTCTTCTCTCAACTATCTTACGAGTTGAGAGAGTTCAGGCCCTAATCTACATACGTTAGCCCAGTGCGAGTCAGTGGATGTCACATGTCCTCGCATGATTAGTTCTTAGGCAGGCAGGTTTCCTCACGATGTTTTCCTTCACCGATATTGAGCAGCGGCGATTAAACAATTCACACAATGATGTGTGGACACGACGGGGATCGAATCCGCGACCTTATATTCTTCATCAGTTCCAAGTCACCATCTCGATACCTTCCTCAAAGAAGAATTGGGGACGAAGGGTGTAAGTCTACCGCCGACTTCGCAGGGTTCTGGCACGTGACACCGCGCAACGCAACACGACGCCGCGCGCCGTCTCATGGTGTCAAATAAATTTGTAATCAGTAGGTACTTACCTTACCTACTTATGTTATTTACGTGGTAGGTTATAGTAATAAATACTGGTTGCACTGACTGGTATATTATTTCACTTCATTAGTTACTATAGGTTATTGAACTCTTGATGGTATTTGATGGATTACTTTTTTTCTAGATTCACAAATATACAAATTTTTTTTACCGATGACCTAACCCAATCAGCCGGAAGGGCCTGTATTGGTTCACCGGACTTTTTCGGTGAGCCGTCCGATGACGGACGAACCGATCAAGTTCTGTGCCATAAGGGCTCCCCAGTCCCCATGTGGGGAGGAACCTCGGCTCAGAACGTTGCCGGACACTAGTTTTAGAGGATCGGGTATAGTACATAATAATATTAAGTTAAAATATTAACAAAAAAAACCGACTTCATGGATGCCATTTTTAGAACTAAACTAAACTGAAATGGGACCACACGGAAGGCACCAGCTTTCAATTAAAAAAAAATATATCAAAATCGGTTCACCCATTCAAAAGTTCTGAGGTAACAAACATAAAAAAACATACAGTCGAATTGATAACCTCCTCCTTTTAGAAGTCGGTTAAAAAACAATTATTATAAAACCAAACGCTTGCGACATTTAATTCGACGGCAACGCCATCTCTTGATCAAAGCATTGAACTGTTATGTTATAGTGTAAGTATGTGTATTTATTATTTATATTACTTTTCTATGGGCCTAGTAGCCTGAATATAAAAGCGAGGCTGATGAAATGCTGCTTAAATTTAACACGTTGATGCAATTAATCGTATAGGTACTTATTGTTTAGGTCACACAAGGCGAGCGTGCGGTGAAACTACGTATAATAACGTCCAGTTAAAATTTAATTCAAGAGCATAACGTTTAACGTGAGGAGCGGTAGCACAGCAGTACGGGCCTCACCTTATAAAAATAAGGTCGCGGGTTCGAATCCTGGTCGTGCCCATGCATCTTTGTGTGAATTGTTTCATCTCCGCTGCTCAATATCGGTGAAGAAAAACATAGTGAGGAAACCGGCATGTCTAAGAACTAACCATTCGAGGACATGTGACATCCACCAACCCGCACTTGGCCAGCGTGTGTGGATTAAGGCCTAAACTCTCTCAACTCGTAAGACAGTTGAGAGAAGACCCGTGCCCAGCTGTGGGACACTATAAAGGGTTGATGTGATAACGTGATATTAAGGCATTTGTCCATACTAGTGACTAAAATGACACTTCGAACTCTCAAAAATCTAGTGCTACACCGCAATGGTTTTATTCACTAGTAATTTCCACAACGTCATTGAAATAAAACTACTTTTAACGGATTTTATCGCGGTTTATTTTAGATTTTAGATCCTGACGTTTCAAAGTCTTTTCAGGCTTCATGTTCACGGGTGGACTGAGATATTTGTCGTCCAAAAATATTATTAATCACAATTATTACTGACTACCTAACGTCGGGATCTAAACTCTAAAATAAAACGCGATAAAATCCGTTAAAAAGTAGTTTTATTTCAATGTGTGATATTCGCGTAAATCTAAGAAATACTATTTGCACAACGTCATTAGACGACATTCCGCATAACTGAAAAAAATGTGTGCAATACCTCATATAGGTAGGTGCGGTAATTATGTTCGTTTCGTTTCGTCAAGGTTATAAACAAAATATTAGGAAGTTTCGCTACGAATCACCAAAAGTAATAAAGAAATGGTAGGCCATAATTTAACATAACATTAAATTTGTTGTCATAATTTAAATACTTACCATATGTAAGTTTTGTTCAATTAATTGCGTTGTCATACCGTACGGAGTGTCACAATTACCACATCGCAAAAGGAGTTAGGCTACGCGGAATTACCAATCAGACGACCCGATTTGCACAGACCTTTTTAATTATAGTAACAATCTATTATTTTACAACTACCCTCATTCTTTGACATTTTTGTTAAATAAGACCACTTCGTCGTTACGGTAAAGTTAGCAATCACTTAACCTCGGCAAGTTGTTTGGAAAATATTTTTTACGTCCATTGTGTTTTTGTAATGAAAAATAGTCAAAATGTCTGACGGTTCCGACATCGAAATACAATCAGCTTTACCAAAACATAAAATGAAAAAAATACCCAAAAGTCCGACAGCTGAGCTGCTGCTACAAAGAAAGAAACCGGAATCCAAGAAAATATCAACAAAAATTATGATAAATGAAGCACTTATTGAGCTGAAAAGTAGAAAAGGCGTTTCATTATACGCAATCAAGAAATATATTACAGAAAAATACAGTGTTGACACGGAAAAAATTAATTATCACATAAAAAAATACATAAAGTCAGCGGTGGAACAAGGGACTATAGTACAATTAAAAGGGATCGGTGCATCTGGATCATTTAAGCTTGTCCCTGAAAAAGAAAAAAAAACGAAGAACGACAAAAATATTGATAAAGAAAAGGTTACCAAGAAAAAAGAAAAAACAAAAGACACTGATAAAATCAAAAAGACTAAAGAAATAACTAAGAAGACCACAGATATTAAAACTAATAAAAAGTCAAAAACAAAAGACGGGAAACTAGAAGAAAAGGTGAAGAAATTAAAGAAAAAAGATGACTCAGAAAATAAACCGAAAACTACAAAGACTATTGAGGATAAAGGAAAAAAGGTTAGATTGAAAATGGCGAAGGGAATGCAAACTCCCTCCAAAATGAAGGCGGCCATGATGAAACGGAAGAGCATCGGTTCCATAATTAAACCGCCTAAAATGAAGCCGAAAGCAAAAACACAATCATAATTCTTACTAATTATAACTTTTAAACTAATTTTAATGTGAATTGTTTATTTTAATTGTTGATTTATAAAATTATAAGGAGGTAGGTTAATTAAAGACAAAACCATTTTACAATTTTCGTTTTATTTTTCCAAGGTAGGTTGAAAGTAGGTATGCGTACCTGTAGATTCGACTCTCCATTGTTAGGTACTAGGAATTGTTCGTAGACGTTACTTGAACAATAACATAATAACAAAATAAATGTTTTTATAACAATTTTAATTTAATTTATCATACTAACACAGCTATAAGATCTGTTTTCTTTGTACTAACACTTTATGGATGTAACTTGTCCGAAATAAATGTTATTTTATTTTATTATATTTTTTTAAATCAATAAATTAAATGGACTAAGAGTCCATAATCGCCAGGCACTAAGGCTAGGTATATATTTTTCTGTGCAAGTAGGTAGGTACCCTACAGCAAGTAAGAGGTTTGGATGTTAAGAATCTCGAGTCGTGGTGGCTTTGACCTAGTATAGTATTATATTATCTGTGCTTTGACAGATAACAGGAAGCAAATCAATGACGTTTCTAGATTACAACCATTGCTGCCCAAAAACATCATGTTTTATGTCATCATTTCCTTCTTCATACACCAAAAAGTTAATTATCTTTTTTATTTTAAAATATCCTTGTCTCTTCACCTCAATCCATTTTAGTGTCCCACAGCTGGGCACGGGTCTTCTCAACTATCTTACGGGAGTTGAGAGAGTTAAGGCCTTAATACACACACGTTGACCAAGTTAGGGGTTGGGGAATGTCACGTATCATTGAATGATTAGTTCTTTGACATGCCGGTATCCTCACGATGTTCTCCTTCACCGATATTGAGCAGCGGCGATGAAACAATTCACACAAGGATGTATAGCACGACAAGGAATCGAACCCGAGACCTTATATTTCAACGGCGAGGCTGATACCACCCCGTCACCGCTGCTCATAATATGCTTGTGCTTGACCACAACTTATCTGTTGTTAAGCAATGATGTGGTCTACGATGGAACGCGCCTACCCATTAGATATCGCTTCATGACTTTAAAAATACAATAGATACGGGCTATCTTAACCAAATGGCAGTCTACTTGTGTGAGCAAATTACATAAAATCTAAGATCCTAGGTAAAAAGTTAAAGGTGAAAATTTTATTAATTTAAGGTACCTATTCGTAAAGATATGTTACGCTCGTTTTGACAGATGTCATTGTGACGATACTATGTATGCATGACAAAGTATAGGCCGACCGTTTAACTCGCGTATCGCTATCTCAGGTACAAAGTCATAAAACATTAATTAAATCTCATAAAGAACTATTTAACCACAGATAAAAGTAATGTAAGACTATTCGCCACTGATATCCATATCGCTTGAATCGCAGTCGAATCTTGGCGATAGGCCATACGCGAGTTAAACGGTCGGTCTATAGGTGCGACGGTAGAGGGTAATAGGTACCTTAGACCCAGTTAACAAAAAAAATACAAAATTAATTATGTATCTTATCTTATCATAAAGAGTAGGTAGAATTGCAATAGAAATAAACATTATTCACTTTAGAATTTAACTAAGTCGCTTTTTCTGTCCCTATGTCCGTATGTATGCTTAGATCTTTAAAACTACGCAACGGATTTTGATGCGGTTTTTTGAAGTGAAAACTTATTTAGCGGCGTTGAGCACTTTTTCTGTAATGGGTATAAAATCTTAAACTCGCGTCAGGACACGTGACCTGATCGAAAAAGCGTAAGACAGATGGATAGCTGTCTATCTACGGCGCGGCGAAAATGTATGCCTGGGCCTACTGTTTCGTTTAGGCAGATTAAGATGTTAATAATCAAGTTTTCACTTCTGCCGGCACTCCCGGAGTGCAAACTTTTTTTAATAGATAGAGTGATTCCAGAGGAAGGTTTATAAGTATAACCCGTAGCACCCGTGTGAATCTGAGGCGGGTCGCTAGTATTAGACAAGTCGAGTTCCAGTTGCCCGTTAGGTTTGAAGCACAGACTACCTACTAAAGTTCCAATCACAGACTATTATAGAAATATGTACCTACCTATATCAAAATAATACAAATAATTTTGAATTTGGAAAGATTTAAATTAAAAAATAAACGTAAGAGTGGCCAGGAACGAGGAAAGATGGAAGGTGGAGTGATGGTTGGATTTGTTACGTAATCACGAAAAGAATGTTCGCGATAATACCAAGGTTTATTTTATCATATTTTAAGGGCTGAGTCACCTTCGTCCGTGGGTGTACACCTTTAATTGAATCCCCACACGTGGTCCCCGGGTGGTGCAAATCAGATGACAATCAACTGGTGCTAGGCTTCGGCCGTGGTTAGTGACCACCCACCAGTCAAAGCTGCACCGCCAAGCGGCCTTGCCGTGTTCCGGTGCGATGTCTAATGACACCATGCAGAGAGGGTGGGTCGGAATTGTTGCTCCTTTGAAGCTTCTAACTATATGGAGGCTCATTCCACTGCCACCTTCTCACCGATATTTGTAATCACGAGTGAATCGGTATACTGGGCTGGCGCGTCCCAGCGTAGACTACATCATTGTATCATCATCAGGAAAGTTGTAGTCAAGCGCCAAACTATCAAAGAATTTTAAAAAATAATAATAATATAATATAATATAGTGGGACATTAACACACACGGTCATCTGATCCCAAACTAAGCAGAGCTTGTACTATGGCAACCAGATAACTGGTAATATACTACATATAATACTTTTCTTTTGTGAATATATACTTAAATATAGATAATTACACCCAGACACAAGACAAACAGACATATTTAAACAAATGTTTGTCTCGGGTGGGAATCGAACCCACGACCTGCGGCGTGAAAAGCAAGTATCTTACCGACCACGCCACCGGCCCGTCAAAAATCGCGGCAATAAATGTAATATCTACCAAAATTTTTTGCATCTAGTTGCAAAGGGTGGTTATTTGAAAAAGGTAAGCCGAAGCAAATTAAATGACAAGTATATCTTGGTCACCTACATCGACCTTCACACTTAATAAGAAGTATGTACTGCCTTTTGATGCTATTTAAAACTTTCAGGCGTTACATAATATTTATTTTAGTAGTAAAAGTCCAACTCGTACAGGGAAGCCGCGGCCGGTGAGAATCGTGTTTATGGCCTCTTCGCAACTGGTATGTAAGTATTTTTAAACAACACTAGGTATGTTTCAAACTTTTTCGTCTGTGTGTTACATGTCGCGTGACGGTCGGCCGCTGAGTAGGGAATAAAGTAGGGCCATAGGCCAAATGGCGGCGCCTATAGTTCGCAGCAGCTGACCTTGTAGTGTATAGACTATTACTCATTTGTGCCAGTGCTCCACGGTATTTTGTTTGTTTTTGTCAGTGTTTAAATTTAATGTAATCAAGAAATTCCGTAACGAGAAAACCTAACACCCCCCACTCCGACCGGCACAGTGGTGCGGCGTTGACAGCCGTGCATCGTCTAACGTCGTTTCAGTTCGGCAGACTTCGGCACGGTGTTTGTGTGCGTGCGACTAGACGTATGCGTGTATACTAGCTGCTTAATGCTCATAACTGATTCTATCTCTTTTAGACACAATGCTAGGTGAGACTGCGTGCGTCCTACCCCTTATAAATAATAATAATAATGATAATATACTGGGACATTAACACACACGGTCATCTGATCCCAAACTAAGCAGAGCTTGTACCTACTATGGAAACTAGATAACTGGTAATATACTACATATAATACTTTTCTTTTGTAAATATATACTTATATATAGATAATTACACCCAGACACAAGACAAACATATATTTAAACAAATGTTTGTCTCGGGTGGGAATCGAACCCACGACCTGCGGCGTGAAAAGCAAGTATATTACCGACCACGCCACCGGCCCGTCAATAATAAAAATATTAAAAATAAAAAACGTAATAAAAAAAATATAATTACATAAGTTGATAGAAAATGCTATGCAATAGCTTTACCGCGGCAGTCCCCAAGTGCCACACGTATTTTTTTTATTCTGAAATAGGCTTGCGTTTGACTACAACTTGCCTGATGATAAGCAATGATGTAGTCTACGATTGGACGCCCAATACACCGATTAACACCGATTACCTAACTCGTCTCGGATTACGAGTGATTTTCGGTGCGAAGGGACCAGTGGAATGAGGCACCTTAAGGTAAGAAACCATAAAGGAGCAATAATTACGACCCACTCTCTGAAATAGTGTCACCAGACATCCCAACAGAACACGGCAAGGCCGCTTAGCGGTGCTGCTTTGTCTGGTGGGTGGTCACTAACCACGGCCGAAGCCTGCTACCAGTTAATTACCAGTAAACTAATAATTAATTAATTACCAATTAGTTATCACCTGATTTGCACCACCCGGGGACCACGTGTGGGGATTCATATAAAGGGTGCACTCCCACGGACGAAGGTGACTCAGCCCCCATTGGTAATGTGATACCCCCGTGTTGAGGGGAGCACGTAGAGCCGTGCCGCCCTGCGCCCGCACTTTCACTGGTCGAGGGCCCAAGATGCGAACAGAGATAGAGAGTGAAGGGATAGAAATGAGAAAAAGGCAAGGGGAATGATGATGATTATTCCCCTTGCCTTTTCCCCATTTCTATTGTGGTCGGCTCCCAGTCTAACCTGATGCGGCTAGCTACTAGAATTACACGAGCGACTGCCATCAGACCTCGAAACCCGTAGGGAACCTGGTTAGACCAGGTGACAGATTATATTGGATTCTGACTACATGTAACGATTGTCATAGATGTGTTAAATAACAACCGGGACCGACGGCTTTACGTGCTCTCCAAGGCACGGAGGGTAACCCCTCAACCAACCAGACACCGAAACAAATTTTTGTTGTTACACAAATATTGTCCGGGTCGGGAATCGAACCCGCGACCTCCCGGGCACAGTATAGCTCAATCGGACGGCTTACACCGCTCGACTACCGAGGTCGTCGTTACTAATGATAAAGTATATTAATATTTTCACACATACACACAGCGCCATCTAGTCCCAAATTCATCATTTCAACCCTCTTTAGTGTCCCACTGCTGGGCACGGGTCTTCTCTCAACTATCTTATGAGTTGAGAGAGTTTAGGCCTTAATCCAAACACTCTGGCCATGTGCGGATCCGTAGATGTCACATACATGTCCTCGAATGATTAATTCTTAGACATGCCGGTTTCCTCACGATGTTTTCCTTCACCGATATTGAGCAACGGAGATGAAACTATTCACCCAAAGATGTTTAGGCACGACCAGGATTCGGACCCGCGACTTTATTTTTCTAAGGCGAGGCCCGTACCGCTGCGCCACCGTTGCTCAAATTAAGGAACATATAGCTACCTAACCACCAGTGACGAAGGGTGGAAGTCTGAGAAAGGGAAGCCGGAGCAAAAAAGTTCTCACTTCACTGTTACTGTACAAATAAATGTTTTTCTTTCTTTCTGACCTCTGGACAATTACATTTTTTTTAGGAAATATATTTATTTTAGAAGTAATTATGGTTTAATTTTTCATAGCATTGTAAACTTCTTAGGACCACCTACCCAAGTGATTTTTTTCTGGCAAGCATGTAGCGCTTAGATAAAAAAAAAATTGGTTGCCTGTAAAGTCGGTATACGGGCGAAAGTTTTACGTGACAACGACTTTGAGTGGTAAAATAATTTTAATGTGAATATTCATTCGTATAGTAGGAAGAAGGATGAAATAATAGTAACAATTTAAAACATTTATTTATACAAAGAATTATATTTAAAACATTAATTTATACAAAGAATCTCGCTCTTAGGCGGGCTAACTGTGCTCGAGTGGAAGGGACGCGTGCCTTTCACTTTTTAAGTCTGTCTCTCTCGCTCTTAGGCGGGCTAACCATGCCCGAGTGGAAGGGACGCGTGCCTCTCACTCGCTCTCATTGTGAGCGCATAACGTGAGCGGAGCGTAACGCAGTTTCTTGAAGTGTCACCCGGCAAACCAATTTATAAGACGTTGTCACGTCAAAATATAATTTACTAAGTGATCAAATCGGGGCTAGGAACACTCCACGATAATCAAAGAACGGGGTATTTTAATTTTTGTTATGATATTACATTATAAAGATAATTGAAAAATAATCAGCGACCTAATTTTAAAGAGGTTTTAAGGTTTGCGTGAAACAAAAATGGCTTGCTGACCTTTCGCTTTCTATTACCTATTATATTTACGAGTTAATTTATTTTTTTAATAGTTTGTAATGTCCCACTGCTGGACAAAAGCCTCCCCCATAGCTTTCCAATTGTCCCTATTGCTAGCTTCTTCCGTCCAAGTAACGACAAACGAGCTTAGGGGCTGTCCATTAAACGTGATCTTTTTTTAAACATTTTTTAACCCCCCTCCCCCTTGGTGATTCATGGTGAGGTTTAAGCCTACCCCCCCCCCCCCACCCCCTACCCAACATCACGTGTATTTTTAGTAGGTATCTACAAAAATTCTTAAATTTTTAGAATAGGTATTTTAAAATACTATCATAAATACAGGTATAAAGTATAATTTTATTTTACGCTGAAATTAAGGACCATGATAAAAATGTTGAAAACCATGACAGTAAGATTGCAGGTTGTTTTGCGTGTTTGAAAAAATAAATAGATACACGTGATATCTTACTACACCCCCCTTCCCCTTCGTGACATTTCGTGATATTTGTCAAACCTCTTCTTCTTCTTTGAAGCTTCGTGATTAATGGACGGTCCCTTAGATTATCGCACCATCGTTTCCGTGGTCTTCCTCGGAGACGACGACCGTCTCTAGGAATCCACTGCGTCGTGATACGGGCATCGTGACAGATGGGCCCGTACGAGTAATACCGTTTGAAAAACCTGTCCTAAAGAACGACCCTTAAAACATCTGACAATCGTTACAGGTAGTCTGGCCTATTATAATCTGACACCTGATCTAACTATCTCGGCTACTGGTTCCCCATGGGTGTAGAGGTCTGATGGCAGTCACTCGTTTAATCCTGATAGCTAGCCACATCACGTTAGTTTGGGAGCCGACCCCAATAGCAACGGGTATAAAGGCAAAGGAAATGATGATGATGTGATCATTGATGACCTTGGTTTTCACACTGCCTTTAGAACTGAAATTCGTTAATTTTCGCGCGGTTTTCGAAAACGAGACCATTTTGAGTCCCGGAGTTCATTTTGGGGACACTGGGACAGGTAGGTAGGTACCTAAGTACTACCTAATGCAAAAAAGGACAGTCCCGTTTAAAACAGGATGTCTGGTTAAGTTACCACCATCAGTATGACAATGTCCACGACTTGACACAGGCCTTTTTTTTTAATCTAAAATAGGCTTGCGCTTGACTACAACTTGCCTGATGTGAAGTCTACGATGGAACGCACTTACCCAGTAAATACAGATTCACTCTTGACTTGAAGACCACTAGATTATAGCTATCGGGAAACATAGATGCCGGCAGCGAATTCCACAATTTGGCAGTTCGCACAATGAAAGTCGAAGCAAAGCGCTTTGTGCGTACTGCGTACCCGTGGAATTTCCACCATATAGCATACCTAGCGCATAGCCGTACCTCTACTTGTCCGATGGAACAACGGGGATGGGGGAATAAGATTGTGAACGCCATTGTGATTCCACTTTAGAACGCCACAGTGATCGGATTTTTTCCGCAATCCCACCACTACCCCTCCTGTGCACCAATATCAACAGCGGCATGAACAGACTCGGGATTAGAACCCGGACAACTTCCGGGACCTTTTTTTTACCATGGGGATATCTTTATGGATCTCCCCGCCCTGTATGGGCGCAGGGCGGGGGGTATGAGGGACTCCATACTGGTCACCCGAACTAAAAACCCCCGGGTTCCTTCTCGCATCCTAACCAGGGTGTCACGGGAACCACAGGTGACACAACCGCGACCCGAACTTCCGGGACACCTGAACTCAAGAGAGTCCAAGAGGATACCGCACTAATTTAATCAGAAAGATTAGGAGGGGTTAGAAAGTTAGATAAATATAAAAACACTTCCCTCCAGGTAACACGGGAGACAGCATAGAGAAAAAGAAAAGGTTCAAATTGCGTCATGATAATGGACTAAGCACCACGGGTAATGTAATCTAAGGGGACCCATCAGAGCTGATTCCAGTAATAATTATGGCAAAATCGTTTGAACGTACGGAAATTAGCACCGGCTGGTCGGTTACTCACCATAAGCATCCATCGGCTTCCCGTAATTTTAACAACTTGCCTGATGTGAAGCAATGATGCAGTCTACGATGGAACGCGCTTACCCAGTAAATGCCGATTCACTCTTGACTTGAAGACCACTAGATTATAGCAATCGGAACGAGAGATAACGCACGGAAATTAGCACCGGCTGGTCGGTTACTCACCATAACCATCCATCAGCTTCCCGTAATTTTAACAACTTGCCTGATGTGAAGCAATGATGCAGTCTACGATGGAACGCGCTTACCCAGTAAATGCCGATTCACTCTTGACTTGAAGACCACTAGATTATAGCTATCGGAACGAGAGATAACTCACGGAAATTAGCACCGGCTGGTCGATTACTCACCATAAGCATCCATCAGCTTCCCGTAATTTTAACGATGTCATCAGTCCACCTTGTGTCCGTTACGCCCTAGCCACGGGAGACGGCGTCGGGCGGCGCGGTTTGCTATTTCATCGTTCATTGCGTATTTGCTTAAGCATTGTCTAAAGACAAGTGAACGCGAGTGGGCAATGAACTGCATAATCGTCAGCCGCGCCGCCCGACGCCGTGTTTCGTGGCCAGGGTGGTATGGTGACGCTGCGGCGACCATTGCGTGGTGTCCACTCTAGAACCATCCCAGTTGTTATCTGTGTCCTGCACACAGCCACTTCAACTTGCTTACTTTGTTCACTTGTGCATTTTTTTATATTACCAAGCTATCAAGCATGCATACCAACACACTTCAGGCTGGTAGCCTGAGGACGCTTGCAACACCAAAGGCATATTTTCGTTGCAAACCCTTTAAATGTCGACAAGTCTGATATCTTACTCACACCCAGGAACACAATTAAATTTATACCTACCTACACTATAGGTAACTAGCTTCCGCCTAGGATAAAAAGTAGCTTATGTGCTATTCCAGACTATAATCTATCTTTGTGCTAAATTTCATCCAAATCCGTCCAGTAGTTTTTTCATGAAAGAGTAACAAACATCCATCTCTCCACACATTCATACCAACTTTTGCAAAGTACCCACTTGGGAGTAAATTAAAATTCCTTTAATTTTAGTCCAAGAGCCCGGACAACTAATCGACTATTTACATATTGATACGCCTTCTTTTCTTTTACCCCTGCGATTTACCTAAGCACGACAAAAATCAGTCAGTAAAAATTAATTTTGCCGTCGGCAAACAATATTCATGATTAGTTTAATTAATAATCTTTGTAAGAAGTGACAAACAAGTGTACATAATAAAAATGTAGTTATAAATGTTTAAATGACAATATTATACCATTAAAATGATAAAATTATCAACAAATAGGGCCAAATGACTTTGTATAAATGATTAAATCGGCCATTCCGATTGTCAATAAGTCACATAACACAACATAGTATGTTACCTAACACTATTAAACTATTACATACTTTATTAAAACGTGATAAAGATCATTATAGATCAATAAAAAAATAATAAATGTCCGTTCTTGAGTCATCTCTATGTTTGAATTAGAAAAAGTGTAACTTGCATCTCTTTCTGCTATGTAATTGAAATACGTATGAGTGAATGAAACAGATAGCAATTTGTTGGTTGTACTAGTCGCACTACTAAGATATTGGGGTCATGGAACGTGTTTGAATTTCGAAACACGTCCCGTCCAATGCGGTGCCTTGTTATTCACTCTTTTATCATTGGCTAGGCCGCCTCTGTACCAATGTTTTAATTCTAAGTCGGGATCGATACCAGTTTGTACGGTGTTATCGAGTCCATATCGTTATTTGCCTGTCGTTTGGAGTTTCGTGGTAGTGTAGTTGTACACTGTGGCAGTATCTTTTATGTTATTCGTGCAACCATTCCGTTCGGTAAGATGTCTGGAGTGACTGTGATTGTGACGTTTTGATTTGATTTCTATAGTTTTTTGACGTTTATGAAGACACCATTGCTGTTAAACTGTGAAGGTAAGTGTATTATACCTTATTTTTGATATATTTTATAATACCTACGTGTTTCAAGTTAGATATTTGAGAAAGACTGTCAAAAATTGTGTTTTGGTGCTCGTACAGAGTAGTCACACTGAAATAAACTTGAATTTTGAGCGTGACGTCAAGGCAATTTGAAATTAGAATTGAATAGTGCGTTCTGTTAGATTTTTAACAGTTTCTAGACAAGTTATTTTTTTTATTTTTTTTTGTCGTATTTGATTTATTTTTTTATTGCATGTGTGTAAGTGTACAAACAGTACAGTACAAACATTGATAGTCACACATGTATGTGTTTACGACTAATATATTACTTAATTGTTTCATAGTAGGTACCTATATTGTTTTATGCATTCTTATTACACCACATTAAGAACTAAAATGCTTTTCTTGCATATTTGATTGAGCCAATGTTTTGTCTCTTTTCAACTGTTGCGTTTGTCTCGTTCGCACTAATGTGGCTTTATTTATAGAGAACTTGGCGGGGTATGAAGTTCCCCAGTGGCGTCCTACATTTATGATAGTGTTGTAGCAGTATCAAATACTTACTGATAATATCTATCGATAGGTTTAAAAATATAGATTTATTTATTGAAACGTTACTTAATAATATTATTACATATGTAGCTGCTGTATTATTCCATCTCTTTCTTTATACAATTCTCTACTTAACTAACGAGTAGAACTATGTATTATTTGATTAGTTTTCCTTGATTAATAAATTTAATCGCACGTAACATTTGTTGATCCGTTTCATATGCAACATTACCTATTTAAATTAGCACCTGTCCTGGCTCTGTACAGGTAGTAAAAATCTTGTAACAATGTATTGTTAAATAGTATATTATAGCGTTCCTCAAGAGTCGTGTCCACTAAGTCGTTTTAGAATTGAATTCGTTCAAACAAACAAACTCTTAAGCTTTCTTACCTCATAATTATGTGTATATTTTAGCAATGAACGTATTACTACTATTTTAATGAAGGATGTGTGAACTAGGTTAATGATAATTACATATTTATGTAAATGTTATTTACATACAGACTAAAAAACCTTTAACACACTCATATGTAAAAGGTTTTTAACTCTTAAATTATTTATTTAGTTTCTCACAGCCAGTTGTAAAAAACAATAATATGTTAAGACATTAACACGCACTGCTATCTCATCCCAAACTAAGCAGAACTTGTACATACGGCTACACATGAAGCATTTCTAACATAAACTGAACTCGCTTTGTATAGGATTTCCGTACAACGAGAGGTCAGCTTAAACTGGATTTGTATAGCTTGATGTGTAGCCGTGTGTACTGTGGTGACAAGATGACTGATAACTAGATATATTAGTTTCTTTTAAAATTACATACGTAATAAAAATAATTACACCCAAACCAGACCCAACAGATATATTTATGCATACAAATTTCTGTCTTTTGTGGGCATAGAACCTAAGACGTTTCGCGTGAAAGGCAAGTACGAACCACGTTAACTGACTTGTCAAGTGACAGCGAAGTACCTTTTAACTGTCATTTTATTTAGTATTTTTTCTTAGTTTTTACGTTTATTTTTATTTTTTTATTTCAATCCGTTATAGTTTTATTTCGATGTCATTTTATTTCTGTAAAATTAATATATTATTAGTCATTCCAGTGAAAGGTTTTTCCCATATGTACTCTTATCGGTGGAGCTAGTCTTTTGACTTCCTACTACGAGACGAAATTAAGTTTCTTCTTTATTAGGTCTGTCAGGTTTATGTTACTACTTTCTCTATCTTTCTACTTTGTATTCTAAGAAATTTTTAGAAAGGTCTCATGTCGTATTAAGTGTCTGATATTTTTCCTTTGGGTTCTCTTTACACATTGAAAACTCCGTTATTCCCCTGGTATTTCCAAAAATGCACTTTTTTCTCTGTTTTGATAATAGTCTTCATTCTTTATCAGCACCACATCTTGACGGCTGAAAATAGCTTTATATCTTTTTGTATGAGTCCAGGTATTTACACTATCTGATGCAATTTGTCTATTGAACTAGAGATTGGGTAAAACTGTATACATCAACGTGGAGACCCTTCGGTAGGCTCTTTCTAAGTTCACCGTACAAAATTTCATTATAACTAATTTTGCATTGTAAAGAATAGAATCCATAGGTAACAATGTGATTCAGTCAAACAACAAGCCGACAGTCCGGCGGTTCTATAATACAGATTGTTTTAGCCACTCCCAAACATGTGGCGTCCTCAAGTGCAACTTACTTGAAAAGAGCTATATAACGGTTCGTAGCGTAAATGAAAGTCGAGGTAATAATCTTTGCCATTTTTAATGGCGGGCACTAAAGATTAGTTGTTTGTTTTGTTTCATTTCTTAGAAACTGGCGATAAACAAAAATAAAACTTGCTATTGTGTAAAATTAAAAGGCCATGTGATAAATTTTGGCTAGTTTTGACGTTTGTTAATACTCCAGTGAAAACACAATTAACTTTTTGTGTGTGGTAATTTTTAAACGAAACTTACTTACTATTATTAAAAAGAAAAACATTTAATTAACTCAAACAGACACACATAATCAAATAAAAAACACATAAAGATACAAAAAGCATATTAGAATTAAAATTATATTAATAATAATATCAGACATATACGTAGTTACGAATAATATCTTAGGTATTACATAACGTTCATGAGATCAGTAATTACCAAAAGGTAAAAACGGAACACTCAGGATCACTCCTCTATAAAAACTGTCAATAATTTTTCCTCTTAGCGACTAAATTTGACAAATGTAGATAGAATTTACTATTTTTCTCAATAATGGTATTTACCTCACATCTTGTAACATAGGCTTTAATTTGGTACAAATAGATAAATTTATTATCAATAAAACAAAAAGTCATTAATTTAATAACATTAAAGACAGTATTTATCGACTTCATTAATGCCCTCATCACTAGTCGATAGCGATAAAAAAAATAATATGTCTACCGGCTCCAGCTAGGGATTATTATTAAACCCGGCCCCCAAATACATAATGAACCTTATATATCACGTGTTAAAGTTCAATTTTTATTGGTGTGAACAGACATCTTTGTTAGAAAGGGAGATAGAAAGGAGGAGCTAATTACAACTATAATGCTATGGCGTTAAGAACGAAATTACGTTGTGAAGGACATAATACAAAAAACAAATAATAGGTTTCGTTCGAAAGGTTCCCTTGAATGATTTATAAAGGGCTAAAGATGGAGGTCGGGGAATCGAGCTAATACGTAGTTTGCGAGATATCATGACGTAGCGTTGGCACCCCTGTATTTACTAGTTCGGTAACAAATCAGGTGTACCAACGTGAAGTCTGAGAATTCTTGTAAACAAAACGTGGTATATTTCTGTTGACGTTTTATCAAAAGATCCTTTCTTAGAAATCGATGGAGCGTGTTTGATGTTTTTTTTTCACTTTTGACATGATGTGTTGATTAGTTTGGTTTTTATGGCATTTTTATTAGAAAAATTTGAATTCGGCAAATTTCAAAGGTATTTGAGATTATTAACCTAAAAATTAATGAATTTGGTACGAAGCCCGTGCTTCCCAATTTTATTTAATTCTTTCTTTCCTTTAAAGAAGTTGTTTAGTAAATTCTTTAACAATAATGCTGTCTACTAATTATAATTTTTATTATTATGGTAATGTGTATTATTTGAAAACAAAAGATAGTGAAATATCACAAAAAAAATATTACAAAAAAAAAAATTTTGTACCTTAAATCCCAAAATTAGAGTAATAAGTAAAATGTAGCCGGGATCTTGGTCTCTAATGGTATTTTTTTTTTTTTCGGTTATTATCTTTGCTTTCGCTTTTTTAGCAAGAGTTTCGTTCTTAAACAGGAAATATACGTAACTCTATGGTTACTTTAAGAATTTGATTATCTGTGGTTACAATAAATTTCTCTTAGTAGTCTGTGGAAAGTAGGCAGGTAGGTACTGGACGGATTGAAGCATGCCGTGAATGACAGTGGTGCTTGTAAAAAACTTATGTGCCTTTTTGGGTGTGTCCAGATATACAATCTAGGACCGACGGCTTAACATACCTACTCTAAGCCGGGGGGGGTACTTATCACACCACACTTATGGCCTGGCTCGGGATTTGAATCTACACCCTCATCGGCTGTCTTGCCTGATGTTAAGCAATGATGTTGTTTACGATGGAACGCGCCTGCCCACATTATTATCGTAACCTATTATTTAAGATATACTTACTACTCTTTGGCCGATATGCACTATGGATTGGATCTATTAAAAAAATGTACCTATGTTTGATTGGTTGATTGATGATGATAACGATGGTGATCGTTAATAAATGGTTTGATTTTTATTGACGATGATGATTAATTGATCGGTGGTGATGATTATTATAGATTAATAATGATGCTAGTCGATTTGATTGATTTAAAAATTGATGATCATGATATACCTACTTACCGTAATAGGCTTGCGCTTGACCGCAACTCAGTGGCGTGCTTTATGAGAGCCCTATGTCCAGCAGTGGACTAGGATATGCTGATGATGATGATGATGACCACAACTTGCCTGTTGTTAAAAATTAAGTAATCTACGATGCAATACGCTTACCCATGAAGACAGGCAGATTAGGTATAGATAGCTATCGGTGATGATTATTCCGATTATGATGATGATGATATTAAATTGATCGGTGATGATTATGATTAATGATTTATTGATGGTGATTATTGTTTTTTTACAGATGCAGCAGCAAATGCAGTCTCAAGAACAAATAGGGTATGTTCACCCCTGTTTAATAATAAAATTTTACTAGTTTTATCTGTGACTTCCCTCGCGTGTGTCGTTTATCGTGCAACACCTATTACAAGCAACTTTTTAGCACAATTGGGTAAAATATAGCATAACTTTTCTGTACTAAGTACCTATACTAAGTTGGTAACTTTTGGTTTGTTTGTTTGTTATTTTGTAAGTAGTACTGTAGGCTATGAACGCTGGCAACACCAGAGGTATCAATCGCGTTGCATTGTAATATCGACGGGCACTGGCTCGCTTAATCACAATCAGGGAATCAAACAATTTTGACGTGACAACGTCTTATAAATTGGTTTGCCGGGTGACACTTCAAGAAACTGCGTTACGCTCCGCTCACGTTATGCGCTCACAATGAGAGCGAGTGAGAGGCACGCGTCCCTTCCACTCGGGCATGGTTAGCCCGCCTAAGAGCGAGAGAGACAGACATAAAAAGTGAAAGGCACGCGTCCCTTCCACTCGAGCACAGTTAGCCCGCCTAAGAGCGAGATTCTTTGTATAAATTAATGTTTTAAATATAATTCTTTGTAAATAAATGTTTTAAATTGTTACTATTATTTCATCCTTCTTCCTACTATACGAATGAATATTCACATTAAAATTATTTTACCACTCAAAGTCGTTGTCACGTAAAACTTTCGCCCGTATACCGACTTTACAGGCAACCAATTTTTTTTAATTTAAGTATTGTACACCTACATTTATATCAACCATGACACGACACGACAACCTGCTGTCACGACATAGTGCGAACGCGCTCTAACACAAGCAAATATTAAAAATTGCTTAATTTGAGACTAGATGGCGTTGAGTGTACCTACGAGTGAAAATATTATAATTTTCAGGAACCAGCTGGTCCCCCACCAGATGTCGCAACAAATGGTGCTATGTCCAGTCCGGTTTGTCTATGAAACACAAATATTAGTACAACCCGGTAAGTTAGTCATTAGTACGTCGTAACAAATACAACCTTCATCCTTCCACCTTTCCTCGTTCCTGGCCACTGACACGTTTATTTTTCATTTAAATCTTTCTAAATTCAAAATTATATAGATTACTTTGATAAATCAATCTTTAGCATTAGTAGTCTGTGGCACTAGTGACCACAGACCACTGATTAATAAGTTAGCAAACAGTAACACACGTGACTGGACTCTGCATAAAGATAGAGCCAAGCGCGTGCGCAGATCCCCTACTTTTCCATCATTTTGTTCGTTCGGTAGATTTTAACAGTGAACATAACGAGTCACTGGATCTTGTCTCCTACACTTCAACCCTTTTTAGTGTCCCACTGCTGGGCACAGGTCTTGTCTCAACTATATTACGAGTTGAGGGAGTTTAGGCCTTAATCCACACACGCTGGCCATGTGAGATCTTGTCTATGCCGGTTTCCTCACGATGTTTTCCTTCACCAATATTGAGCAACGGCGATGAAATAATTCAGACAAACGTGTGGGTTCGACTGGGAATCCAACCCGGGACCTTATATTTCGAAGGTGAGGCCCGCTCCACGGCTGCTCGTGTTTTTAATTGATCACTATTTTTGTAATATGTTCCTTGCTAAAAGTAATAGGTAATGCAAATGAACTATACTTAGTGATTTTTCTATACACAACTGCAATTCTGCGGGCCTTACTAAGATACTACCCCCCAACCCCCTTAACGTTATATACAAGACAACTTTTTATTCTTTTAACCGCCCGTGTAGCTTAAATCGACAATTGTATTCGTTGCCCCAGCGCTCGTGTCAGATTCATGCGTCAAAAATGTTCATGTTTTTTGGTCCATTTTTATCCATTGCACCTACTGCTATCCCTATACCATACCATCACATAAATAGCATTCATATAATACCATACTATTCTAAACATGCTAACTAATTAAAATGTGTTTTTAGGTGAACAAATCCAGCCGAACCAAACCTTCTTCATCAACCCTCAAAACCCACCACCATGGATGCAAAACAGGCAGATCCAGAACCAAACTCCGGTAGTGTACGTTCAGAATTTGCCAAACAACATTATGTCTTCCGTCCAACAGCCGATAGAACAAAATCAATTGTACCTTCAACAAAACATCGCCAATTACCAGATGCAACAACAAATACTGCAGAACCAACAAGACCTAACTACCATGCAATTAGCCAATATCATGCCAAACATGGTCCAAAACGTACAACCACAGAACGATAGAATACATCAAAACAACATGAATCAACAGCCAAATCAAACGTTGGTCCAAAATCAAATGCAATTGGCGAACGCAAGACAAATACAAAACCAAGTTAACCAAAATATGGACGTTCAAAGACAGGTCTTCATGAATCTAAGGCCACAGATGGTTCCGCAGATCATCCAAAGACCAGTAATGGCTATGACCCAACAACAAAGTATGCCAACGCAAAATGTGCCAACACAAGTGCCAACACAACAAAATATACAAGCACAGAACATGCCAACACAACAAACGTTCACAAGTATACCAAACATCCAACTAGCCCAACAAAGCGTAAGTCAAATGTTTGTAACAAATGTTGGCCAACAAATTCCCAACAGCAACATACGAACACAACCCAACAATATTGTAAACGTACAACCAGTAGCTAAAATTAGAGAAATCACACCGGAAATCAATAAAACTAGCAACAATACTATTGGAAGCGTTGCACCTACAATACGAAATGTTCCACAGAATATAACACCGAATATTCAACAGAATACTTATAGACCAATACAACCGAGACCACAGATACAGCAAGGTATGGTCAAAACACAGACTGTACCAATCAACAGTATCCCAGTTATGTACACAGATAATAAACAGCATAGCCATCATAATATTATAAATATAGCAGCAAATACGACATATTTGAATAATCCAATGAACCGTAAAAGAAAAAGTGAGTCCCCAGATGAAATCCTTAAAAAAATGGCAGCGAATGCTAAAACTAAACCTAATTATAATATTCCACAACAAAATATTACTGTGACTAAAATTTCACATGATATCGGTGTAAATACAAGCCCTAAACATGTGGTAAATAAAAATATATTCCACTTAAATGCAGCAAATCCCAATCAAAATATAATAAAACTTCTAGAACACCCCCAACCAATTGAAACACCGAAACCTGTACCTATAGAAATTAATATAGCACCGTCTCAAATAGAAAAAGATAAATTGATAAGAAATACAGTATTTACGCAAGCTAGAGGTAGAGTTTTACAAGTGAACGAAAATTTAATACCAAAACCTAATGAATTTATAGTAACAGAACTGCCTAATACAACAGAAATACCTAAAATAGAAACACAGTCTGAAAAGACTATTGCTATGGATGTATATAATAGTAACAATGTTGCTAATATAGACCCTCCAAAAATAAAGCATGTAGCTTTTGATATGCCGATACTAGAAATGAATGATTCAAAAACGATAGCAGAAGAAGAAAAAGAGAAAAAGTTAAAAGAAGTAGTAAAAGTAGTAGAAAAGACAAAAATAACCGTAGAAAAGAATAATTTGCAAATACAAGAGAATAAGTTAAAAATACAAGAAAACAAAGCGAGAATAGAAGAAAATAAAGCTAAAATAGAAAAGTTTGAATCAAAACTAGTTCAAACTAAAATTAAACTAGAAGATAAAATAAAAACAGAAGTGAATATTATCAAAAAAGAGGAAAATATTGCAAATATTGTAGGGCACACGCATAAAGTAGAGAAAAATCTACTGAAAACTGAAGAGAAAAAAGCTAAAACTGAAAAAGTAGTCAAATTAGAAGAAAGTAAGATAAAAAAAGAGGAATGTAAAGAAAAAATAGAAGAAGAAGCAAATAAAGAAGAAAATAAAATTGTTGTAAAACAAGAGAAAGATTTCATTCTCACACACGTCGTGGATGGATATGTTATACAAGAATCGAATTTTGCTTTTCCGGTAAGTAATGTCATTTGTGAAGATATTTTTTACATTCGTATATTCCAATTATACAATTCAATTCTGTAAACTGTTGTAAGCAAAGGTCCTTATTCATAAAAAAGTTAGTTTAAAGCTTACTAGTATAAATGTCAAGATGACAGACAAAGACAAACAAATTATAAACCTATTTAGCTATAATGAGCTTAAAGTACACTTTTCAGTTTCATTTTTGTCTTGAGTCTTAACACAATATGTCTGTATTTAGTAACACTACCTAAAGGCTAGATTTTATTCCTTTTACGCTGACGGCGACCACGACTGTTGCATGGTCTTCATGGTCTTATACATAAAGGGGGACATACAATATTTTTCTTAGATTAATGATAGATTTAATGATACATAAAAATTTCCTGAATGAACTTCATTCTATCTTTTAGCAATCCCTTTCCAATTTTAATCTTACCTCACATAGTTTTTTTAAATGATTTAGCCTAAATATCTCAAATACATATTACCTAACTAGTTAGTTTTTATTCTAAAATAGGCTTGTGCTTGGTTGCCTGATGCTAAGCAATGATGTAGGTAGTCTATGATAGAACGCGCCTGCCCCATATGCAGATTCACTCGTGTTTACAATTTATTTTAGTGAGCTCGCAATGGAATAAGTCTCCATATGGTTAGAAACCTTGAAGGGGCCACAATTACGACCCACTCTCTTAAATGGTGTCACCAGACCTCACACTAGAACACGGCAAGGCCGCAGCGCAGCTTTGTCTGGTGGATGGTCACTAACTACGACCGAAGCCTACCACTAGTTATTGTCACCTGATTAGCCCCACCCAGGGGCCAAGTGTGATTCAGATAAAACGTGCACTCCCATGGACGGTGACTGAGCCCCGTTTCCCCTTATGTTGCTTGTAGTTCTTAACTTTTGTTTTTTTTTAATTACAGATAAGAAAACCTCTAAAAGAAAAGACTCTTTACACCAACACCAAAACAGAAGAATTAGAAAAACGTGACTTGTTAAAAGAAAGCATGAGAGAAGAACTTAAGTCTCATGCTGTAGATATACCGCTGTTACCATTCCATTACCTTATGTTGAACAGTGATAAAAAAGAAGATGATTTCAAAGAAGAAAAGGTTGATATAAATAATAAATTAGGTAAGTTAAAACTAACTTGACTTCATCTCAGTCACAGAATTAGCATTGCCATACAACGTGGCAACGCTGCTAGCCTTCTAGGCACAATTCCCACAAGGCCTCGATTCGGAGGAATTCCATGATGCCTTATTCAGTTTATATGTTGGAATTTAATGTATTTACAAAAGAAAAGTATTAAGTATATGTAGTATATTACCAGTTAACTGGTTTCCGTAGTATCAGATCAGATGGCCGTGTGTGTTAATGTCCCACTATATTATCGTAAAATATATATTTCTTGTGTGCGTGTGTATGTGACTGAACTCCTCCTAAACGACTGGACTGATTTTGATGAAATTTTTTGTGTGTGTTCAATGGGATCTGGGAATGGTTTAGATTCACAATTTTGCGCGGTACGAAGTTCGCTGGGGCAGCTAGTTCTTATATATTATTCAAACGTACGTCGTCTAACGACTGTATTTAATTAGCTTCCGCAGCTTCGCCAGACTGAGTATTGAAAAATCCTTTCTTAGTGCACCGCTAGACGTCATACGGAACCTAAGTGCCCTATTTGGAGTCTCTAGATATGTCAGTCAGTCTCTTTGCACTTTAACTGGTTTCATAAGTTCTGAAAACCAGATATTTAAGCTTAGCTTAGCTTAGCTACATCACACAATACTTCCCAGTCGATTACGGTTCCGGTCAGGACCGGACCGCGCGTACGCGAAATGCCCCCCGATACCCTAAAAAACTAGTGTCCGGCAACGTCCTGAGCCGAGGTTCGTACCCACATGGGGAGCCCTCATGGCAGTTGCCACAGTACTTGATCGGTTCGACCGTCCTCGAACGGCTCACCGAAAAAGTCCGGTGAACCAATAGAGACCCTTCCGGCCGATTGGGTTAGATCACCAGAAAAAAAAAAACAATACTTAATAGACTTTATTTTGTTTTTCAGAAAATCCATTTTCACAGCTACAGGCATCTACAGTTAAATCTTGGACGGTGAGTTTTATTGCAATAACCTACATAATACCTAGTTCATATTAGAGTGATGTCTTCAGCTAATCTATTTTCTTTCCACCGACTACGTACAGACACCGCTAAGCTCGGTCTCCCGCTCGCCTAACTTATGTCTTACCACTATAAGTATAATAGCTATTAATTGCTAATTTTGACGGGCTCGTTTTAATTCTTGTCCAAAAAATATTCATGCTACCTTCCCTGATAACCCGCCAACTTTGGCCGATTACAATTTCATACAATATTTGAAGCAAGTGGCGTCTCAAAAGTGTCTAGCCCGTGTTTCTTTCTAACCTACACGATTACATTAACCTTAACGTCAATTTGGCACTGCTGATATTTATTAAATTTAATGTTTACGTAAATGATTTCAACTAGGTTAAAAACAGACTAGTCTAGAACTCACTTTCTAAACGGCTGAACTGGTTTTAGAGAAACTACATATTATGTGTGAACGAGTGTGTGTTTTAGCCACTAAACCCATTTACTTATTAAAATGAATCATTCAATGAGATGTAGATAGTTTTTTAGTTTAGCCTTTAAGTAATTACAATAAATATCTTTTTTTGGGCAGCCATATTACTTTGTAATAAAAGCCTCTAAATAAATAAAGTATAAAATACTTTTTACGATTTCATACCCGGCCTTTGCTTCATAGAATTCACAGAATATTTAGCTTATAGTAATTGTAACAAAACCTCTTAGATGTGAATTTGAAGAATTCAATCGATTTTTTAATGTTGGTGCTACCGTACACCCTTGTGGAATCCCAAAGCTAAAATGTTTTTTTTTAATTTGAATTTATAATGAATGAAGCTCATTTTTTAGGTGGATGACCTCTCAGCCCACCTACTACAGCACAAGTGGAAGGACACCGCATCAGTTCTTCTAGAACAACAAATCGACGGTGAATCTTTGCTGCTCGTGTCAAAAGCTCAACTAGTAACTATTGGTGTTTCTGAAGAGCATGCGGACGCGATTTGTGAGTTTGTTAAGAGCTGAAACCAAATGGAATAGAATTTTTAAGATTTCAATGATATCATCCAAACTTTACGATGATAGCGACCAAGATTTCCAATGTCAGCGACCAATATTTCTGATGTGGGCGACCTTTTTTATGTACGTTGACAACTGTCGCCTGCTACAACACGTTGCAATACGAAATTAAACCTGTGCTCCTAATCGTTATGGCATTACGAATTAGCGACTAGTCGCGATATCAGTCATTGGAATTCGTTCAAATTACAGTTAGGAATGATAACTACTATGATGAGTGTGTGCAACCTTTGATCTCGTACTAACGTTGCTGACAACCGAGCAACGTAGTCAGCGACCAATTTAATATCAATGTTAATTAATTGTTAAAATTTAATTAGGTAGGTGTACAATGATAATTAACATGTGTTCATAAATTTATGCGGAATAGTTGCAATTTAGATATTAAATTGAAACGAATTAGATGAAGTTTACAACTTTGTCGATTAAATCGAATAGCTAGCCGGAATTTGGGTAATCTAGTCTTCTGGTATAGGTAAAAAACTTTATTAAAACCCCTCTTGTACAGCTGTAAACAAATACAAAAAATTGCATACATATAGCCATCGGATGGATCCTGATATCCTAAATCGCACAAGCAAAGTTTCTCTTGAGATTAACATTAAGTATGTGTACACCTTCTCAACAAGAACTGTTGTGACTGCATTTGCTAAGTACACTCGGCCCTTGCCTCCGAAGGATCGAATACGCAATAAGGTGATCCAACGGAGAACCAGAGTAATGAACATAGCCCACCGGATTAGGAAGCTGAAGTGGCAGAGGGTGGGTCATATTTGCCGCAGATCCGACAACCTTTGGGGTAAATGAGTTCTTGAGTAGAGACCACGAATTGGCAAACGTGGCTGAGGACACCCTCAGACTAGGTTGAGTGACAATCTCAACAAGGTGCCAAGGACTGTGCTCTTGTCGTGGACTAGAATAGGCTGATGATGATGATGATGATGACGACACCTTACCTGGGCGAAAGACCTTTCCTTTTCAAATGATCACTACCACTCGATCCTCTGGCCTCCAGTTTCCAAATTTGTCAGCATTTTCAAGTATAAGTGGACAGCATAAATATAACTTGTAACTACAATCTTATCAAAACATTTAACTTACACACTCAAAGGCCTTTGTCTAAGTTTTCTACCTATAAATACATAGCTATTAAGAAGTTGTTTTGTAAATTAATCTTAAAATAATGAATGTACAATTTTATTTATAAGGGTTTACTAATTAATCTGTAATTTATTTTTCAAAATATGTAACTAATAGAGTGGCTGGTTGGGCAAGGAAAGTAATTAAGCCCAAAATGATGGCCTCAATGTAAATATTTATAAAACAAACAACAAGCCTGTAACTGAAGGTGTAGCCGAGGTGAACATCACTTAATACGCCAGAAATCAGCAATCCGAGCTGCTATCAAGAAGTTTCTGTTCAATAGCACTTTTGTTTGACTGAAAATCAAACTCAGGGTCATTTTCTGGTAAACACAAAATCATATCTATACTAATATTATAAAGCTGAAGAGTTTATTTGGTTAAACGCACTAATCTCAGGGACAACTGGTCCAATTTAAAAAATTCTTGCACTGCCCATTTATTAAGGAAGACTATAGGCTATTTTTTATTCCAGTGTTGTAATATAGGACACACCGCCGCCAGCGGCAAGCTAGTACGTACCTATGTAGACTAAGATTATTGTTTTGTAAAATATTAGTTATCTCCTACTAATTTAGTGATTATAGTTCAATTATTTTAAGGTGCCTATTTTTATATCCAGTTCGGAAATATTTATAAATAAATAAAACAAATGTGATTCCTAAGCATTTCATATTTTACTAACATCACCACAAAATAACATTCTCTGTAAAAAAAAGTATAAACATCACACTACCTCACTGACGTTGATTAGTTGCTTGGTCGCTACTTTGGTAAAATATATAAAAAAGCGACCAGTGTTTGGTTGCTGGTTTCGTAAAATTACTAAAGCGGCGATCAAACTTATTCCCTCCGACTCAGTGCCTTTGATGTAAGCTTTACGACAGAAACTAAGTTTCATAGTCGTCATATTTTTTTTTGTCGTAACCAATCCAAGTTGCGTATGTTGAGTTGGATTTATCTACACTTTGCTGTCGGAGTGCAGTGGTGCAAGAGCGAACCCAAAAAAATGTCCTATGACAGGGGACTTACACTGCACAACAAAACATAATACAACACAGTCGTATCTCTTTCTACTCATCCCTGAGTGATAGAGATAGACAGAGCTTGCAACATGTTTTCTTGTGAATATTTTGCCAATGAAAACTAGGGGTAACACTCCGCTTTCAGGTTTGCCAACATAATCAGCTAGAGCTAAGAGAAAGGATTAGAATTTCTTCTATGTTATTAACTGGTTCTTCATAAGTTTTACTATGGATAAGTTATTTTTAAAACAGATAACATTGGGTTGTAGGCAAAATAATAGAACTAACTGTAAAAACGCGCGTCTCCGTGACACAGCATTGGTGTTGACAATACAGGTAAACATTATTATTTTCTCGAAAAAAAAAACACACATAAAAAGACTAGTTACAAGATTATAGAAAACTATTCGAAAAACATATTTACCATTAATTCGAATTAAAAACAGATCTACAAACAAAAATAGTTTATGTGCCCTGGCGGACTATTATACGTAGCCGAGCGCACGAGATCAAAAAACCTCTTGCTCAGATTAATTAAACAATTAAGGCTATAATTAGATTTTTAAAGTTAAAATTAAAAAAAATATTTTCCCACCAAAATCAATTTTAAACATTCCCGCCTATTCAGTAAAAAATTTGGAGATAAAAATTATGTGCGACCTTTTTCCAACACAATACAATTTTAGGATAAAAAAAACTAAAACTAGATTAATTTTTCCTCCTAGATTTTTCCATAAAATTCACCACTTGTGCAAAAGGGCCAAACTTACCCCGCCTCAAACGTTTTTTAAATCCCAACTCCCTCAGAACGTCCTCAGAATCAGCCTGAGACGAGTCAACATTTTTGTAGCCGATTTCCTCAGAATAATCCTCTGTGTCATTTTTTTCTGAATCAGACGCGTTACACCTAAATTTTCTAGTTAAATTTCTTCTGAGACTAGTTTCCCGCCCCTTTAAGACTTTCGGGGATCCATATTTGTGATCTGCTGGATGACACGTTAGGGTTTCGTAAATAAAACGCTCTTTTGGTGATTTGTCCTCGTCTGAAGTTTCGTATGAGGAATGCAATGGTGCTGGTGGAGGAACCGGGTTTCTGAGTACTTTTGTCTGACTGAAAATTTAAATAAGTTAAGTACTTGAAATTATCATATATGCAACTGATAGCCAAGCGAAAAAATCGAAACAAGTAGTGGGAAATGCAAAGAACAATGGAACACACGGAGTCAGTAAATGGAAAAGGCAGTTAGTCGCGGCAGAGAACAGTTCACCGTGACGGCACCACGCGATCCAGTCGCAGGCCCCTAGACAAAATACATAGCGAAGCGATAACGAAAGATAAAAAAAAATGTTTGGCATTCACCTTCAAAATGTGACAAAATAATGTCAATCCCATATTTTGTTACGAGGAAAGGTAAATCCAAAGTAAAGCAAGCAAGGAGTGTCAATCCTCAATAATCCTAAAAAAGGATCTAACAGCAGAGGAATCTAAGATCTAATAAGTTACCATCGCTTCGTAGAGTCACCGGTGTTTGGCACGAGCCGTGGTGATCCTTGGATGATACCTGGTGCACCCTCATCGCCTGCTACTGCCTAAAACAATCATTAAAATTAAACATTTTAGCACTTGGTTTTTGTAGAGGCATTTGAAGGCTGAAATTGAACCTGAATCTTATCTAGGCACTGTAAAGACGTATGAGTTTTTTTGTGATGGTAAGTAGATACACTTCCAAATTGATTATTCCAGAGCGTACCATAAAGTTCTGTATATCACTGGATCTTACCTGTAGTACAAATTGTAGAGGACGTGTTCATTTATCCGAGATGTATTTTTACTTCTTTCACACTTTACTATTCTAACCGGCCAGAAAGAGCCAGGACATATATAGTTTAGTTTAAATGTATAGTTCGTCAAGTTCAAGGTCTTTCTTGTCTTGAATCATTTGTTCTAGACGTAATCTTCAGTGGACTTCATGGAGCAGCTAACCATGAGCTAACTTATGACGGCTTGTCATTTAAAAACCGATTACATTGGCGTCTGATTCGTAAAGTTTTTATATTTACCTATAAATTTATACTGAAGGGGCAGACAGACAAAAAACCTTTGATTTATACCTTCTTTACTATGCGTTTCAAATAAGAATAAGACTGGAAATCCGCCATCTTGGACTGGAATGCGCATTGCGCAACAACTTCACATTTTTCAGTACGGTGGGCAAAAATATTTGTTTGATATAATAATCACATCTAGATGGAAAAAAAATGCGTGTATCTTATTGCCGTTTCAATGAGAATGGAAATTCGGAGTCGAATATTTAGGTACGAACCTAAATAGGTGTTCATGTATTTGTGTACAAGTTTGTGGCATCCCAGCGCGTAAATTTACTTTGGTGGGTAGCTGTATGTAGCTTCATACCTAAGTAAATTTTTCTACATATTTAAATAAATTAAATTAAATTTAAGGTTTTTGGTGTGAAGTTAGCCGCGAGTCCAGTCCTATTCTTATTTGAAACGCATAGTAAAAGGGCGGACACTCACCTTATTACTAAAATGGAAGTAGCAATGCGTGATCCTTTCCACATCCGCCCATGCTACTATAAACTTGGCCATAGACAGCGGGATCTTCGGGAGGAAGTTAGAGTGGAACTTGCCCTGGCAGTAGATAGTAATCACATCGGTGTCCTTGATCTCAAAGACTATGCGGAAGACCGTGCCTGGAAAAAAGCTCTGAAGATATAAAACCTTGAAGTTTTGAGCTGGTTATATGGATACCTATCGCTGCCTTCAAGTCCGTAAAACGCGAGAGGGTGCCAAAGACAGCAAAAAGTATGGTGCATTTTGGGTTGAGCCAACGTAGTAAGTATACAGTTGCAAACAAAAGATTATCCCAAAATGTAGAGAACAAGGGGAGGGCCCTATTGTCCCCTACATTTTGGGGTAATCTGGACATGTGGCATTTCTTTGTGACGAACGAAACGTTTTATGGTTTGCGTTTCCCAGCGTTTCCGAACGAAACTAGAACAGGGGATTGTCTATGACGTCCCTCTCTTCCTTCTTGCTTTTGGTTCGGAGTTCGGACGTCCATGGTGAAAGTGATTATATACTCTTTGGTGAATTCCATCAGCATAATATTATTACTTAAAAGTTATAATTATCTCGCTAATATATTGTTTATTACTTTTGTACCAACCATAAGCATGTACAAGTGTTATTGTGTGATCCGGATTACATGCAAATTTTACTAACATCAGCGTTGTATCATTTCGCGGTGTAGGGTACACTGCCATTTGAGCCCTAGCTCACATACCCCAAAACTTAATGCCTCATGCCTAGATTACCCCAAAATGTTGTCTGCTAATGTCTTTATTTGTTGTGTTTCAAAGGAAATCATCGTACCAGGCACAAACATATTGTAGTTAGTATCATAGTTCCCACTGCCGATCCAGACGCCGTTCTTCCGGGAGAGGGAGATGATGTTGTCGCGGTGGAACCTCACGTCGAAGTGGAGGACCACGTCGCGAGGCTCCTCGCCTTCTTGCGCGCAGAGATTCACCGACATCCTGATGATATAAAGACTGGTGACTTCTTCCTACTTATTAGTAATTACCCTTAGTGCATATACATGGTGTCAATAAATTAAGTCCAAATAAGAAGTCAAAATATATTACATAAATATTCGCTAAGTGTTTTAAATAAGTAACGCCCGTAATATTCTGAATATTCATGAAAAAATATCGAAAATAAACTTCAAAAGGGGGGGTCTATCTGTAACATTTATCATGTTATTCAATTTTGAATTTTTTAAGTAGAGTTTGTAGACTTGCTTTCTATTTTTTGACACATCTCCGAAGTTTATGGGTCGATTTGTATTTTGTTTATTATTTCCAAAAGCTTATGAGTTATTTTAACAGGTTAATTAACATTTTACTAAAAATTATCGACTACGAAAAAAAAAACGGAATCGAAGTAATTTTTTCGGGAAAAAATTTGTGTATTTATTTTAAAAAAACTAGTGTAAGTCCATAAATTATCCCCATAGGACCACTTTTTTAATCATTATTTGTAATCTACTACATAACAGCTAAAAATTTACAGAACATTATTAAACCAAACTGTAACTAAATCCAAAGTAAAACTCTAAAACTCTAAGAGTCAAATTTAGGAAAAGAAAATGTGAAAGTCAATTAAATGTCCCCGCTTTTAGCAGTGAGTACTAAAAGGTTAAACTAATAAGGAGGATGATAATGGAAATAAAAACAAACAAGCAATAGCCAGATTTTTACTTAAAAAATAAAAAATACAAGAATTTTAATTAATTAGATTTTCGAAATGGTCCCCACCCTCCTGTAAACAAACTAAAGCTCTCATGGCAACACTTTTTATTGTACGACGTAATTCTTCACGGTTTTCTTTAATTTCCGCAGCAGCAGCAAAAATCCTAGCCGTTAATTGCTCGCGGCTTTCAATGGGCACGGCATACACTTTTTGTTTCATGTTGCCCCAAAGATAAAAATCTAAGGGTGTAAGGTCGGGAGATCGCGGCGGCCAAGCAATGGGACCTCCTCTGCCAATCCATCGCGGATAATTTTGATTTAAATAATCACGAACTAGTCGTGCGAAGTGTGCTGGAGCTCCATCTAATTGCAGATACATCCGCCTTCTTGTTTCCAGCGGTACTTCCTCCAAAAGCAACGGCAACGTATTGACTATAAAATCTAAAAATGCGTGTTGATCTAGTCTGTTTGGTAACACGAAAGGGCCAATAAGTTCACCGTCAATCATTCCAGCCCATACATTTATGGAAAATTGAGTCTGGAAAGTTGTTTCTCTAATGACGTGTGGATTTTCAGTGGCCCACACATGAAGATTGCGATGATTTGTTATACCCGCCCTTGTAAACGTGGCTTCATCTGTCCACAAAATCTTCCTCATAAAATTGAGATTAGCTCTTTGCTGTGCAATTATCCAATTACAAAAAACAGATCTCGCACCGTAATCGACATTTTCCAAATGTTGTGCACGTCGGAAATGATAAGGATGCAGGCCTTCTTTTTTGAGAATTCTCCAAACTCTTATTCTTGGTATACCTACTCTTATCGATAGAAGACGAATGCTTAGCATAGGGTTAGCGCGCACTAATCGTAACACATCCTCTTCCACGTCTACATCAACAATCACGCCGGGCTCATTTTGTTGCGGAAATAATCCTCTTTCGCAAAAAAGACGATGTACGGCAATGAAGGATCGGTACCCAAGTACTGGTCTACTTGGATATCGACGTCTGTACTCTTCGACAGCAGCGCGTGCATTTCCATTACAAACACCGTAAATGAAATGCATGTCAGCCACATGAGACGGCGGTAGATCACGCAATCGTACCATTGCAATGATACGAGTAGTTAACAAACTTTCCTCACAAGATTAAGTAGTGCACAAATCACAAAACACGTAGCGTCACGGGGTCAGTAATCAAGCGACTGAATGAAGTAACGCTAGCCGACAAGGGTGTGCACGTGGTAGGGACGCAATTGTTAAAAAGCTGTTTCTAGGAACCTGTTTCTACCTGAGCGACCCTTTTTATTTGAATAGTTGCAAATGTTCAACAAGTTGTTTGCTGGTTTTTTTTTAGAGATAGGTATTAGTAATGTTCTGTGAATTTTTAGCTGTTATGTAGTAGATTACAAATAATGATTAAAAAAGTGGTCCTATGGGGATAATTTATGGAGTTACACTAGTTTTTTTAAAATAAATACACAATTTTTTACCGAAAAAATTACTTCGATTCCGTTTTTTTTTTTCGTAGTCGATAATTTTTAGTAAAATGTTAATTAACCTGTTAAAATAACTCATAAGCTTTTGGAAATAATAAACAAAATACAAATCGACCCATAAACTTCGGAGATGTGTCAAAAAATAGAAAGCAAGTCTACAAACTCTACTTAAAAAATTCAAAATTGAATAACATGATAAATGTTACAGATAGACCCCCCCTTTTGAAGTTTATTTTCGATATTTTTTCATGAATATTCAGAATATTACGGGCGGTCACATGCGCATGGGCGACATTGCGGTCATATGTATTTTGTGTTCAGCGTACTAAATAATTGGGTACTGTACATGGAAGAATTTGATGGGATGGGATGGGATGACGGCCCGGGGCGCCATTTTTGGGGGGCGCTGAGCACTCTATTCGTTTCTTTTATCCGCCTCCCAAATCTGAACATAAACTACGTTCACATTGGGTCAGCAAAAATTTAATACTCGTTAATGATTTCCTTAAGTGGGCGCCTAAATATTACTGCCCAGGGTGTCAGTGGCTCGAACCCTACGCAAACGGACAGCAGGTAGATGAAGTAGAGGTAAAAAGAGACATACTTGCGAGCATTTTCCTTAATTTTACCGCCGATTTCGATTCGATCGCCAATCTTAAGCACACCGGGTATGTTTGCAGTGAAAACGGGCATTTTAACCAAATCTTATTTAATTTATATATACAATTATCTGCCCCAGTGCACGTTGTATCAGGGCCAGTAATTAAAATAGACATTTTGGACGAAAAATTTATACATTACACTATTTTGTTGAGTGATGTTTGATTATTTTACTCGAAAACCAATTTTTTTGATGATTATTTATTGACATGCCAAACACCTAGTTGACACAAAGGTCTACTTCTTGGTGTATTTCTTTTTAATTCTAATTTTTCTAGACTTCATGCAGTGCATGATTTAGATTTTGGTTTACCTTTTTAAGTGGCATAGGAAAACAGATTCCTTCATCGTTGTGGAGATAGAGATATTCACTGCAAATGGCTTGTTAACACGGATTAAGTATTTCTCTCTATGGATGGGGCTTCGGGCAGCTTCGGTTCATAAACCTTTTTTGTAAAAGTACCTACATATTTCAGGACGATGATGGCTGTTTTGTATTATCTATGACAATTGTCATCATTGACATTAACAACTGACCGCTTATCGCAATGTCGCGTAGCTGACAGACAACATAACCTGAAAATTTGTGACATCACATTTTCATTATTATTATTATCTTAAAATTACAGTAAATTGTTGAGATACGATTACAGTAACTATTGTTGTGATAACGCTTACGCTAAAGCCGGTAAGTATTACGTGGCAATTGTAAAATTTACTTTACCATTTTAAGTAAACAAATGTAGGGTAATGAATATTTTGCAAATGCTCTTATAATTAAGCTTACTTGCTTAAAAATGTACATAATATCGGGATATTGAATTGCTAAATGTATTGTTCTTGCAATACTCTAGCTTCCAGTTTCTAGTTTTGTTTATTTAGCCTGTAATTAGATCAGTAGGACAGAATCTGTATTGGCTAGTAAGGTGGCGAAAACTAGTTTTTTTAAATTAATATCTACTATAAAATATCATTTATATTTACTATTCGTACAAGAAACAACTTTTAAAACTTCGTGTCGCTCTTTTAAAGCTACAAAATATGTTTGTTATAGCTTATAAATTGTGAAGAAAAGTTGCATCAGACAGACAGACCTTAACCTCACTGTAGGTAAAGTAAACGGCATATTACCTGCGCAAATAGGGCGTATTATTAGTGAAGATAGATTCAGGGATGTATATTTGTATGGAAACCAGTTACTGGTTCAGATAGTTATTTAGTAATCAAGAGTTATAGTATTTTTTGACATAAAGTCATTTGCTGGTCACCGTTATGGCCTCTGATTATGACTTCAGTTCATATAATATTTCTAAACTGAAATTAACTTGGTTATATTGCAGTGGGCATCCTTTTAATGCTAACCTACGTTGCAATTGTTTTGCATAAATTACCTGTCTATTGACTCATTGTCAACTCAGGATGAGATGATGTCATCGTCTCTTTGGAAATGAAAATGAAAATATGCTTTATTTTTTTTAAGACGTGAGTCTACTTAAAAATAGTCCAATTTCTTTTCCTACCGTGCAGTGAATGACTGGCAACTACTGAGAAACACTGCCAAAAAACTCAGTAGGCTTTTTTTCTTGTTTAAATGAAGTACTTATATCTATTACATTTTGTTTGTTTATTGCTTTAACCCTTGTCTCACTGTTGGGCATGGTTCTTCTCTCATTACGAGTTGATAAAGTTAAGGCTTTCTTCCACATATGCTAGCCTATTGCAAGTTGGAGGATGTCACATATCCTTGAAAGATTAGTTCTTAGACTTGTCAGTTTTCTTCATGTTATTGAGTAGTAGTGTATTCACAAAAAGATGTGTGGGAATGACTGTGGATCAAGCTTGTCCATGATTCCTTTTAAGATACATACACTTAAGTTTGGTATTCCAACAGGTGTGTTAAACAATGGTGGTGTCAGAAGAACAGCAGGTCACAATGGAAGGAGACGCAGCTACTAGCAAAAAGGCTGCCAAAAAAGCAGCCAAGGCTGCAGAGAAACAACAGAAAAAGGCTGATCACAAAGTAAGTACTAATAATAAGTTTGAGACAGGCTCAGCTTACGCTGCTGCAGAGTCAAACTGTGGCGACACGGCTATCTTTTTAACAATGACGTGATACGGCACTTGCATTATAGCGCCCAGGCACCTCAATCTCACGCTTTAGGTATTTATCTCGAACATGACAAATATATATAAAAAATGGCGAATCTCAATAGAAACTAATATCATATTCTCAGAATGTCACAGTAGAGAGAGGTCTACCGCTCAATGCACTACATTAACTGTTAGATCAAACATTGACCTATGAGTATTAATCAACATTATAATGTCGATTTCATTGGTTTCCAATTGACAATCGCCATTTTTAAGACATAATGTCAAGTTTGAGGTAAATTTTTTAAAGCATGAGAAGCAAGAGGCCCTAGACAAAGTTACATAGTGAAGTGATTACGAAAGTTCAGGAAGAAAATCAAAATTACTTAAGATTGTTACATGATTTTTCAAAGGTGAATGTCAATCGCATACATTTCGTTCTTTTGGCTAAGGCTTCTTTAGGCTTTTGTTTTGTGTTGTTAGTTATATGTTATAGTTATTGTAACCTATACATAGATTTTAGTAATTGTACCCTTTCCGTAGGCATCGTCAAGCCAGCCTCAACAGGAGTCCTCAGAGGCAGATGTCTCAGAGGGTCGCTATGGTACTCTCAAACTGATACAGTCGTCAGGAGAGAACCGCGACAGAGTCTACACTGATGTCAAGGATTTAAATGTCAAACTTAATGGACAGACTGTATGGGTTAGAGGTAAGCTGCCCCCGGCTTCTCACGCTATCAATTATAAACAGAAAACAGTTTAAATTACATTTTACATTTTTTTTTTCTATTCTATTCTATTCTAAAGGTTCAGTTCAAAATGGTATCCCAAAGCATGTGTACACATAGTATTGTCTTAGATTTACGCGAATATCACAAATTGAAATAAAACTACTTTTTAACAGATTTTATCGTGGGTTATTTTAGATTTTAATCCTTTCAAAGTCTTTTCAGACTTCATGTTCATTGGTGGACTGAGGTATTTGACGTCCAAAAATATTAATCACAATTATTACTGACTACCTACAAACATTATTCTAAATGTTGCATTCCGATTTAAGTAAATGGATGAAGTTATGTTTTGGAATGTTTGGCTGATGGAGTTAGTGTGTTGACCTTTTGTTTAACTCGGGCTTCGGAATGTAATCACAATTTTCATAAATAAAAGTAATTTTTACTTTGAACTCTTCCAGCTCGTTTACAAACAACTCGAGCTAAAGGCAAGCAGTGCTTCGCGGTGCTCCGACAGACAAGCAGCACGGTGCAGCTTGTTGTGAATGTGAGTGATGAACGAGCTGTTAGCAAGCAAATGGTCAAGTTTACTGGCAAGTTAGTATTTACATTATTTTTACATGCTTTTAACATGTGGAAGTGACTGGAGGATAGGTTGATAGTGACCCTCCAGTGTAAAAGAAAGATCTTCGAGCCGGGCGAGGTATAATGCCCGGCGACCGCGGTTTCTCCCACACTGTTCTTTTTTTTACGGATTACCTAACCCAATTAGCCGGAAGGGCCTTTATTGGTTCACCGGCCTTTTTCGGTGAGCCGTCAGAGGACGGTCGAGCCAATGCCCAACTGTTCTTGTCGGGAAGTTGTTTTAATATGCTAATCGTCGGTTAAACTTTGCTTGTGCGATTCAGGATTGTTGTGACGTCATGTTTCTTGAGTGGCATTAGGTATGTGACGCCACAAAGTAAATATGTTTTTAACTTGAAATAAAACTACTATATAACGGATTTTACTGTGGTATATTTTAGACCCCGACGTTAGAAATTTTTTTTTTATATTCCGTTTTTTATTAAATTTTTTTTTGTTTTTGTTGAAGTGAAAACTTCTTTAGCGGCGTTGAGCACTTTTCTGTAATGGGTATAAAATCTTAAACTCGCGTCAGGACACGTGACCTGATCGAAAAAGCGTAAGACGGATGGAGAGTAGACAGCTATCCCCTCTCTACGGCGCGGCGAATGTTTTTCACTTCTGCCGGCACTCCCGGAGTGCAATTTTTTTTTTGTTTTTTGGTTTTCCTTTTTTTTTACACACAACTGTGAGGAAGTGCTAGCAACTGCTAAATATTATTCTCAGAAACATAAATGTAATGTCCCATGGTTTATTACCAACACAGAAATACATGAGCATCTCTAAATGTGTACAGTGAAAGAAGAGATCCTGACGATTACAGAGGCGGCTTATAAAGGGAAACTGCAGAGGCATTTTAATGAATTAGCAAATCAGCTAACAATGAGAAGTTACAGGAAAAGGCTGAAACGCAAAGACATTCTGGCCATATAAACCGATCTGGCCTATATTGTGAGAAGATGTTCTCACTGGAGGACACACTCAAACCGCCTAGCCACACAACGAATTTGCTTATAGCTTATGCTGATTGAACTAAATATATATATATATATATATATATATATATATATATATATATATATATATATATATATATATATATATATATATATGTATTTCTTATTCCAGCATTACCAAAGAATCAATTATTGATGTCCTAGCGACGGTTATCAAAACTCCTGCCCCCATAGAGTCGTGTACTATTCGTGATGTTGAGCTATCAGCGAGTGAGGTGTGGGTAGTGTCCACAGCTAAGTCACAACTACCGCTGCTTATTGAAGATGCTGCACGACCTGAGAAGAGCGATGTGAGTTACTAAATATCTAGTAATCATAATGATTAATAGTTAGATATAATAAGTAATAATCATAACGGCTAATAGTCGTGGTGGATAATAATCACAATGGCTAATAGTCATCATGAATAATAACTACAGAGGCTCATAGTCGTGGTGGCTCATCCTTACTAATTCCTTACTTTTTTTACTTATATTATAAATGCGGAAGTAACTCTTGTCTGTCCGTCGTGCTCTCACGCGAAATCTACTGAACAGATTTGTATGAAATTTGTTGTGGAGAGTTTGAGACCCAGGGTAAGACATAAAATAGGCCAAAAAATCTAAATCTAGTATTCTACCTGTCTTTTTAGGACCCTGAAGCTCTGAAAATCCGTGTGAACCAGGACACACGGCTTGACAATCGAGTCTTAGATCTGAGGACTCCAGCGAACCAGGCGATCTTCCGTTTAGAGGCAGGAGTGTGCCGGCTGTTTAGAGATATACTTACGAAGAAAGGTACGATTTGACAATTTGCCTCCGTATTCATAAACGTCTTATAAGCTCATTATAGCTAAAATAGGCCATCTTGACATTTATACTAGTAAAAAAGAGACTAAGCCGATTTTAACTAAAGAGGCTTTTAAGATTTTTATGAATAGGACCGTTAGTCTTTAGACAACAAAGTCCTTGACAATTAAGTCTTTAACAATAGGCAAGATGACTGTGGTGTATGTAAATATAGTTATGATTAGTCTCGTGCGCATACGTCAGGCGGTGCGAGCAGTCGGTGTCCGATCGTCAGTCAGAGAGCACGTGCTGCTGCGTAGGCGACCCACACAAAACTATTCTTCGATACATTATGTGGGTACCACGTGTGGAGTGGAGACCACGACTTGTCAAACGTAACGTAGGACGTCCTCGGACTAGGTGGAGAGACGATCTCTGCAGGGGGGATGGTAGGAACTGGATGAGGAAAGCCGCGGATCGTGCTCAGTAGCGTGCCTTTGGAGAGGCCTATGTTCAGCTGTGGACTAGAATAGGCTGATGATGATTATGAGGTATTTTAATAGTTTAGGTGTAATAAAACGAAAATCCCCAAAATGTAGTTCCGACTTTGTTAAGCTAGCTACACTCAAGTAACACATAACTATGGATAAGTAAAATAATAATATTTTTATGGGGACAGTGCATGCTTTGTTTAAGTGTAGGTAAGATTTATGGGACCGTTGAGGCTGAAAAGCATCTGGAACGTTGGGTGAACGAACTTTTTGATTGACTCTCCCCAGGTTTTGTAGAGATTCACACGCCTAAGATAATCTCAGCGGCGTCTGAAGGTGGTGCTAATGTGTTCACTGTGTCATACTTCAAGAGCTCTGCCTACCTCGCACAGAGCCCGCAGCTCTACAAGCAAATGGCTATAGCCGCGGACTTTGATAAGGTACAGTAGTTCTCAAGATAAGTACTGACTGATAGATAGATTTATAAGATAAATTAGCTGATAGAAGACCCGTGCCTATCATTGGGACACAGAAAAGCTTAGAAAATTCAACACAGGAAAGTGTCAGAAAGGGACATTAACACACACACGGTCACCTGATCCCAAACTAAGCAGAGCTTGTACTATGGAAACCAGATAATTGGTAAAATACTATAATACTTTTCTTTTGTAAATATATACTTAAATATAGATAATTAAACCCAGACACAAGACAAACAGACATATTTAATCAAATGTTTGTCTCGGGTGGAACTCGAACCCTCGACCTGCGGCGTGAAAAGCAAATATCTTACCGACCACGCCACCGGCCCGTCAGTTTGTACGTATAAGCCGTTCATGTTTTGTGTTTATGTGTATCTTTTATTTACGTGTGCTCTTGTAAAGAAGCCCCAATTTTTTGTAAGTGTGTGTGATCATGTAAAAGTGTGCCGTACGTGGTTACCTCGCCTCCCCCAAAAACTGGTAGAAACAACTAGAAGTTGCGTATAACACTTCCCTGTTAAATGTTCTAAGGAACAGAGGGTTTAAGTGACAAAACAGCAGTACCTTAGACCGTTACAGTCTAAGGTACAGGGCAATGAGACCTCTCCTCTCCTACTGTGGCTTTTCTAAGCTGACTGGCCAAGCACGCAGCAGATTTTGTAGTACACAAGTGTGTGCACCTCTGTTTACACCTTCGGGTAGTAAAGATGTGAGTGCTATGTATGTATTACATAATACAATTTGCAGGTATTCACCGTGGGTGCAGTGTTTCGTGCTGAAGATTCTAACACACATCGGCACCTCACAGAGTTCGTCGGGTTGGATCTCGAGATGTCGTTCAAGCATCATTATCACGAAGTGCTCGATACTATTTCTGGTACCTTCACTGATATGTTCAGAGGGCTCAGAGACGAGTAAGTGTTGATATGAATAAAATTAAAGTAACTAAAAATAAATATTATTATTTAATTACACTGTACGTAGCTATTATTATTGTACTTAACATTTCAACGCCAGCAACGCCAGCAAAAACCATAATAATAATATTTGTAATTTTTTAACTGCTGTTGTATCCTGTCACGGTCGCCAAAATGTAACAACATTAATTAAAAATTACTAATTTCAGTTTATCCTACTAATAAGTATTATAAATGCGAAAGTTTGTAAGAATGTATGGGTGTTTGTTACTCTCTCTCACGCGAATACTACTGGGCGGAATTGGATGAAATTTAGAACAGAAATAGATTATTGTCTGGATTAACACATAAGCTACTTTTTATCCCAATAAGTACCAAGCGAGCGAAGCCGTGGGCGAAAGCTAGTACTTTATAAAAATCTCAATTATTTCTGAACAGACAGACTCAAGTAATAGAAAAGAAAAGAAGAAGAAGGCATGATTGTATGTATGTACGTATGTACAAAAAAAGATATTAACCGTCTTTAAAAAGGTTTTGTGACTTTATGATTTGTTTTGTAGATTCGCATCAGAGATAGAGACAGTGGGCCAGCAGTTCAAGGTGGAACCGTTCAAGTTCTTAGACCCACCGCTGCGGTTAGAGTTCCCGCAAGCTATACAGATGTTGAAAGAAGCAGGTAATGAATACCCTAAATGGCGAGCATCCAAGATCCTTGCCAATTATTATAAATGCGAAAGTTATTCTGTCTGTCGGTCTGTTGCGTTTTCAAGCCAAAACTACTTTTTTTTCTGATATAGGGTTGTGCTTAACTACAACTTGCCTGACGTTAAGCAATGATGTAGTCGAATGATTTTCGGTGAGTAAGGAAAGTGGAATGAGGCTCCATATGGTTAGTTACCATAAAGGAGCAACAATTTCGACCGTCTCTGCATGGTGTCACCAGACATCGCCCCGGAACACGACAAGGCCGCTTGGCGGTGCGGCTTTGTCTAGTGGGTTACCACGACCGAAGCCTACTACCACCTGTCACCTGATTTGCACCTCCCACAGGTGAGATAGCGCCCACACTACTGAACCGATTGAAGTATAATTTGGTATAGCGATAGTTTGAAACTCGGGAAAGGACAGATAGTTATTATGCCACTGCGCAAAGAGGTTAATGATTCAGCGCGATAACCGACGTACGCGCAGGTGGAGCCGCGTCCGGAAAGCTTAAATAATTTAATACACAAAACGACCAACACATTAAAATTTGTTCTCCCTAACGCCAAGCCATCAACTCACTAAACTTCAACACTAAACACTTAAAACATCCAACACTAACGCCTGTTTTCACTAGAGTCAAATAAAGCGACGCCTCTAAAAGACTAATTAATTAGGAAAGTAAAGATAAGTTAACACACTCGGCCATCTGGTCCCAAACTAAACAGAGCTTGTACTATGGAAACCAGTAACCGGTAATATAATACTTATAATACTTTTCTTTTGTAAGTACATACTTAAATATAGATAATTACACCTAGACTCAAGACAAACAGACGTGTTCATCACACAAATGTCTGATTTTTCAGAATCGAACCCACGACCTGCGGTCTAAAAAGCAAGTATCTTACCTACCACCGCACCGGCCCGTATCCCTACTAATATTATAAATGCGAAAGTAACTCTGTCTGTCTATTGCGCTTTCCCGCTTAAACTACTGAACCGACTTGGATGAAATTGGGTATGGAGGTAGTTTGAGACCCGAGAAAGGACATAGGATAGTTTTTATCCGACTGCGCAAAAAGAAGGTAATGTCTTGGCGTGATAACCGACATACACGCGGGCGAAGCCGCTGTCGGAAAGCTAGTACTAAATAAAGTAATTTCTCTGCCCATCTAAGTAGTCACGAACTCACGAAGTTAAAAGGAAGTGTTCTTTTATTCTCCCTTTGAAAACATCACATCAAGGCGTTTCCTTATGTTAGTGAACACCCTAACTAATCACAGGAAATTCAATTTATTTACAGGCGTGACAGTAGGTGAAGAAGACGACCTGTCAACACCAGATGAAAAATTACTGGGACGCTTGGTTCGAGCTAAATACGATACAGATTTCTATATCCTGGACAAATACCCGCTTGCTGTTCGTCCGTTTTACACGATGCCAGACCCTACGAACCCGGTGAGTTTTAATATATAGGGGGACTGGTAATTAGTGTCATAATACTTTACTAGGAGGTAGTGCTCATGATCACAAACAACTTTCCTAAAGAGACTTTTTTGGGGACCTTTTTTAATTTCATTCGCTAATTTATTTAATTTTACATGTATTGTACCGTGCAGTAGTCACCACGAGCTATAAGCAGATTCGTTGTGTTGCTTGGTTGTTCGAGTGTGTCCTCCAGCGAGAACATCTCATAATATAGTACAGATCTGTTTATATAGCCAGAATGTTTTTGTGCTTCAACCTCTTCTAGTAGCTTCTCGTTGTCAGCTGATTTGCTGATATGTTGGGATGTCTCTGACGTTTCCATTGATAAGCCTCTGTAATCCTCTCGATCTCTTCTTTCACTGTACATATTTCGAAATGCCTGTGTATTTCTGTGTTAATAATAAACCATGGGACATTATATAAGTTTCTGAGCATTATATTCTCCATTTGTTGTAACATTTGAATATTGGAGTTGCTAGCACTTCCCCACAGTTGCATGCCATACATCTATGACTTCAGTACATTCTTCATTAAGCAACTTGTAAACTGAAAGCTCGCTATTTGGATCAAGTATCCAAGACAGATGGGTGTAGCAAAGTTTGAGTTCTTGTCTTATCATTTGGATATGGTGCTTCCATGTTAAAATCGGTCCAGGTAAAGTCCAAGGTATTTAACACGGTCTTTTTAAGGAAAAGCGGTATTTTCCAGGACCACACCTAGACAATTTCCTTGTTGTAGTGTAACATGGATGGTAACATGGACTGATTTATTTGAGCTAACCTTTATCCTCCATTTTTGGAGCCACTTTATAATGTCATTCAGTTTAGTCTGAAGTATGTGTGTTGAATATTCGTATCATTGGAAAATGTGACTGTAGTGACATCTTCCGCTCCTGGCAAGTCGAATGTATAAATGAAATATACTACAGGTCCCAGCACAGATCCCTGTCGCACACCAACCTCTTTTTGAATAAACTTAAAGGTAGACTCAGATTCCTTTACCTGTAATAATCGTTCTGATACGAGTAAGTAAGATTTAAATAGTAGGTAGTAACTATGAGGAAGGCTGATTTTTACTTTGCAAAAGTGGCCCTTGTGCTAGACTTTGTCAAAGGCCTGTTGAATGTCAAAAAAGATTGTAGAGTACTCTTTTTCCTCTAGGGCTTTTCTTATTTCGTCATCTACTCTGTGAACTTGTTCCACAGTTGAATGCTCCTGTCTATAACCAAATTGGCGTGGCTCAATTGAGTGCCAAAATTATATAGTATATGTGAAAACGAATAAAAATTTGCTCTATTAAGCGCTTTGCTAACGTATTTTACGTATTTTTGCAAGTTTGACATGTGTTGATGTAATTAGTGACAACGTAGCGCTTAAACGAATGGACTGAATTTGATGCGGTTTTTTTATTAGAAAGCTGAAGTGACAGAAATGGTTCTTAGCTATAAAAATATGCATCTGGGGTCATTTCTATTGGGGTGGCCCGCCCCGGCTTCGCACTGGTAGATATCGGTATTAGACAGAAATTGTCATCATTCCCCTTGCCTTTTCCCATTTCTATTGGGGTCGGCTCCCAGTCTAACCTAATGCGGCTAGTTACCAGAATTACACGAGCGACTGCCATCAGACCTCGAAACCCGTAGGGAACCTGGTTAGATCAGGTGTCAGATTATATTGGCTTGTGACTACATGTAACGATTGTCATAGATGTGCTAAATAACAACCGGGATCAACGGCTTAACGTGCTCTCCGAGGCACGGAGGGTAGTCCCTCAACCAGCCAGACATCGAAACAAATCTTTGTTGTTACACAAATATTGTCCGGGTGGGCCCTCCCGGGCACAGGATACGTTGTTACATAGTAATTCATAGTTATAATATTTATAACAATTGTGTTACAGAAAGCGTCGAACTCATACGACATGTTCATGAGGGGAGAGGAGATATTATCTGGCGCACAGAGGATACATGACCCTGAGTACTTGACCGAGCGCGCTAAACACCATGGAATTGGTAAGCACATTTATACTATGGGCAACAGTAACTGTGGCGCCGCAGTATCCGTCTCGACTTTGAAATACAAATTGAACCCGAAAAGGCTATAATATACTTGAAACCAAACTATCTTCAGGTCATTACTAATGACTATGGTGAAGTTAGAAATTAATTTGCATTGTATTTTGATACGATTTTTAATGTGCTAAGATTTCGAATAAATATTTTTAATGTGCTAAGATTTAGCATAAATATTTTTTATGTGCTAAGATTTCCCATAAATATTTTTTATGTGCTAAGATTTCCCATAAATATTTTTGATGTGCTAGCTTTCCGCCGCGGCTACGCCCGCGTGGACTACATATCGTGACCAACAGTGTGATAAAAAGATATGTGGATGTAGGATAAATAAAATAACTCGTACAGGGCTCTGCGTGTCCAATTCAACCACGCCACGCTCTTGCCAGCACATCAGGAATGTTCGCTCATGCAGGTGTACTTATCAAGCTATACTATCTTATGAGTTGAGAGAGGCCTTAATCCACTCACGCTGGCCAAGTGCGGGTTGGTGGGTGTCACATGTCCTCGAATGATTAGTTCTCAGACATGCCGGTTTCCTCACGATGTTTTCCTTCACTGATATTGAGGAGATGTAACAGTTCACACAAAGATGTGTGCACGACCATGATTCAAACCCGCGACCTAATTTTTTTATGGCAAGACCAGTACCGCTGCGCCAACGCTGCTTATGTTTGGTTTATTTAATATTTTATGAGTATTGTTCTATTACAGATATAAGCAAGATTGCTGCGTATATAGAATCATTCAGGCTCGGCTGCCCGCCGCATGCTGGTTAGTACATAATAATATACTATTTTACATGCTAAACCCTGAGTTATACACTTTGCTGCCACTTTTAATTGTGCGAACTGCCAAGTTGTGGAGTTCGTTGCCGGCATCTCTGTTTCCCGACAGCTATAATCCACCTGTCTTTAAGTCACGAGTGAATCGGTGTTTATTAGGTAAGCGCGTTCCATAGTAGACTGCAACATTGCTTCACATCAGGCAAGTTGTGGTCAAGCGCAAACCTATTATAGGTTAAAAAAAAGTTATATAAAACTCTGCAGACGGGTTCACCAGTGACGAAGAGTCCATACAAGCCGATTACCCGCCGATGTCACATGTACTTAATAATATATTATGTAACGCCTAAAAGTTTTAAATAGCACCAAAAATGAGTATAGCATCAAGTGTACGAACGATCGGTGACGGTAGTGAAGAGATATTATTTTCCAAATCAAGAATTTTTTTTTGCTCCGGCTTCCCTTGTTCAGACTTCGCCACTGTGAGGGTGATGAGATAACTCGTATTAGCATAAACGAATTGATACACGGAAGGCGAGATAACTCGTCGTAGAGAATGTGTCCTAGAAATATCAGAGTTGGTGTATTGAAATAAAACTGAAACTAAACTTTTAAACTTTACTTTTTGGTTTTGTTAGACGCACATGTATTTTGTTCAAAAAATCCACAACCCTGTTATTGTTGTACAAGTCACTCATATTGCAACTGGAATACGCAACATGTATCTGGAACCCACTCTATAATAAATATAATGACCAAATAGAATCAGTACAATGTAAATATCTCCATTAATTAAATTATAAAGTTGAACAAAAACGGTTACCATATGAAACATTTCTCAAAACGTTCTTCCTAACAACTCTAGAAAAATGTACCTTGACCAATTGTTTCTTTACAGAATTTTGTAATTTTTGTTTGCAGGTGGTGGTATCGGTTTAGAACGAGTAGTGATGTTGTATTTAGGGTTGGACAACATTCGCAAAACTTCAATGTTCCCCCGTGATCCTAAGCGAGTGACTCCCTAACGTTATAATGTAGTTTTCATTAATTTTGTATACACTTGTAATATAAGAAAATAAATGACTAATGTTTGACTATTTTTCTTCTTTTTTTTAGATATCTTCCAGTTCCACTAGGCTAATTACAATCAGCCTTGGTTGTTACTTGTGTACCCATTTCACAGAATATTTAACTACAGAATGAGAGCTTCCTAACTAACAAAATTTTAAAAATTTACATTGATAGAGTTGTCCATTGTTTGTTGAAAATAATAAAAAGAACAGACAGACATGCACTATGCTTAAATTTCAATTTAAACGATACTTAAAACTTAAACCTAAATATTCCCTTCGCTTCTGCACCTGCCGGTTAGCACGAGCCTTAACTCAGATTGCGAGCTAGTTCAAACCGGTGTACTCGAGCGGACGTTGTCGGTGCACGCTCCCCGCTCTCGGAGCACACACACATAGCTGCACGTGATGTGTGTGTACTCTGAGGGTCCACTAGAATTTTGTAAAGATTCCCAAAGCATTGTGAAAGTTAGAAACAGATTTTGTGTAAATCAATTATGAGAGTTATAGGCTTTAAAGTTGGACCCTCAGTCCACACATAGAGGATTGAGGGACCGCTTGTAAATTAAGGGCACTACAAAAATTTTAGGGTATAATATAAGCTGACGCCAAACAAAAATTGTGGAAACAAGAAATTACAGCAAAATACTATTATTTTGTATATCTCCGTTCAAAATGGACCCTCTTATGGTTTACTACGCTAATAATAACAACACCATTAACTTTTGGTTACTCTTTGAAATCTTATATGATACGTGTTTTTAATTTTTCCATTATTAATCCCAGGGGGTGTAAAAAATGTTTTCTTTATAAAAATTAAAGTTTCTCTGGAACCACTTAGTCGTAAGTCTAATTCACCCCAAATTCGGTACACAGACTATAGAAATTATGAAACACGCGTTTTCATTTTTCCTAAAAATACCCCTAGGGGTGTGTGAGTCGAGTTGATGTGTGATGATGGATGTTTGTTACTCTTTCACGCAAACACTGTTGGATGGATTTGCTTGAGTGGAGATCGCGTCTTGGCAAACGTAGTATAGAACGCCCTCTATTTAGATGCAAGGCGTTCTGCGGAACATAGCAGACAGGAGCTGAATGCGACAAGCCGAAGACTGAAATGGCGCTAATTGGGAGTGAAGTGAACTGAGTGAGTGACTTCACTTTGTAGGTAAATAAAAGTCTTCATAGAATTCAAATTCTATTTTATTACAATATATAGTAAAGTATGTCCAATTATCACACATCTGCATCCGCGATCACATAACCCAACCATCGACCTCTCATCAGTATTCCATCAATACTGTTTCACATTAACTATTAACATGATTTCAAACACTGAAAAAATTAAATCACTTAATTACTTATAAACTATTTACACTTATTTTGTTACAATTAGGTATTATTCGATAATTTTGTATTACATATAAAAATGGTACCTAATCGCCACCACTAGGGACTATTTCTTTAATAGACTTTTTTTTGTTTGTGGCATATAGGTACGCCAACCGCGTCATTAAAAAAAAACATTTATGGAATATTATTGAATTGTATACAGTGAGTATGCAAAATCTGATGAAAGTTGAAACGTCTAAAGTGTTCCTCAGATAACATTTAACCGACTAATATATCAACTTGACATTGGCAGAACCACTGTCAAAGTCGATGGATGCCAAAAATACCTTGACAAATTTTAAAACAAGTTTTGTGTTAACTAAATAATTAATATAGAACCAAACAAGTGTTTGTTGACTTTTTTTTAGATATTTAGAGAAATCTTCATAACGTTTAGAAAATAATCATGGATTTAGGACTATTTCTTTTAAACATAGCACCGCAACATATAAACATTGTTGAATGGGCATTAATTAATATATTGGCCTAGATAAATTAACCTAATGGATGACATTAGAAAAAATCAATAGTCCATCACAAAAATGTCGTAAGCGCCAAATATTGAAGACAAATTATTAAAAATAATGCCTAAACAATATTTATAACTAATAATAACCAACCTATACGAGTTTTTATAACAATTAAAAATATTTTGTTTTGAAAAAAAAAATGCAATGGGTTTGATAAATGACATTTTGCACCATTTACGCGCGAATTACATTTTCGCACCATTATATATTTAAAACAAAATTGTCAGCCATTAAAATCAGATAAGTACTGGATTTTCTTAATTTTTACGTAAATACATACGTTTATACGAAACTGCTTTAAAAAGATTTTATCGCAATTTTACACGTAAGTAATATTGCGACCAAAACGAATTAACTAAGTACGATAAATTTAGTACAAACTGTTTTATTTGAAAATACACTAAAAATATCTTATTTAATAACACTTAAATTAACATATAAGTACAGATAGGAACAAATACTTAAAAGGCGTTTAGGTAGTTACATATTTTTCTGTTTTTTAATTAGATAATATTTATTACTAAGTAAAGACGACCAAAAGCGTGTGCATGAGATAGCGAACTTGGTCATCTAGACAAATTATATATCGAAACAATAACGAAAGATCGGAAGGAACAAAATGTATCTAATAGATTAGACATAAGATTGTCACGTGAAACTTCGAAGGCGAATAATAATATTTCAGGACATTAACACACGGGTCATCTGGTCCCAAGCTAAGCAGAGCTTGTGTTATGGAAACCAGATAACTGATATATACTATACATATACTACTTTTCTTTTGTGAATATATGTCTTTTACTTGATAATTACACCCAGACTCGAGACAAACAGACATGTTCATCACATATATGTCTGTCTCGGGTGGGAATCGAATCCACGACCTGCGGCATGAACAGCAAGTATCTTACCGACCACGCCACCGGCCCGTCAATCCCATACATTTTGTACTTTTCAATCTTTCGTTATTGCGTACCTATTATAGGGGTCCTGTATTTGTATGTGACTTTTTCTAGGGGTTCTGTTTCCCACGACCTTCAGCAGTCAGGGTCACTAACCACTACGCCAGCAGGCCAGTCGTTTTCATTGACAAATGGCCTAGTGTATTTATAAATTGACGTTTAATTAGCTTTTTGGCACTAGTAAGGAAACATTTTATTTAATTTCATCACAATCATAAAATGATGAAAGTATTTTTTAATTCACAAATATCACTTTAAAACTATTTAATGTTGGCAGAAGAAATGTAGATTTAAATATTTTTACCAACATAAAAATAGATTGGGGAATGGAACCTCTTTGCAAAACTGTACCAAATTCGAAAATGTTTGATGTGAATCTTAAGTTGTTTTTTATGTTTTGGGTGTTATTCACCTCTGCCTACACATTCGAGTAATAAGGCGTGACGCTATGGTTATGTTTTTATGTTACGGTGCATCCACACCGTTGTTACTTTTTGTTGAGCAACATTTCCAAATGTTACTGAGCAACATCCGATAGCAATAAGTTATTCATTGTTAGTAAATGTTGCCGTGTTAGTCAATGTTGCTCTAACAATCGATAACATTGTTAGATAATGTTACCTCAACAATACGTCGATATATGTCGTGCTCGATTGTTGTCGAAAGTTATTCTTTGTTACCTTTTGTTGAGCACTCAACAATTAGTAACAACTAGTCTCAAAAGTTAGAGATTGTTATTTAATGTTACCTTGTTGCAAAATGTTGCTCAACAAAAAGTAACTGCGGTGTGGATGCACGGTTATGAATCGTAATTACAGATTACAGACAGCCAACTTGATCATTTTAAGTTTCAACTAATTTGCATCATATTTCTTACTTTTCTATACCAAAGACAATTTATTTTGAAAGATAACGTCCTCAAATTAAAAAAAAATCTTAGTTTTTATACATTAATAATCACAACATATAGTAAGTACCAAATTCTCCAAATATGATTTGGTTAGTTAATTGCCACAAAAATTAGATTTATTTAGAAAATAAACTTATGCCCTGGTCACCCTCACCGCAAAATCCTACTAATAATATAAACGCGAAAGTTTGTATGGATGTATGTTTGTTACTCTTTCAACGCAAAAACTACTGAACGGAATATTATGGTCTATTTTCTTAACACTCACGACAATTTTTATCCCAATTAGTACCACGCGGGCGAAGCTGATATTTTCCTTCAACCATATTGAGCAGCGGTGATGAAACAATTCACACAAAGATGTGTAGGAACGACCGGGCATCAAACCCGCGACCTTATATTTCAAAGGCAAGGTTGAGACTGCTGCGTGCCACCGTTGCTCACCGCTAGTAACTGTATTAATCTTTTTTATTGATGTGTAACCTCGATTTTTCTAACATAGGCTAGAGCTAACTACATTTACCCAAATGTTAAGCAATGTTGTGGTCTACGATACAACGTGCTTACCCAGTATTACCATTAACCTCCTAACACTATCAACCTTAATGACTGGACTGCGTCTCATTTCAGTTTTACAATATTCAAATTGTCATGATAAGTGCGATCAACCCGCACTTGGTCAGCGTGTGTGGATTAAGGCCTAAACTCTCTCAACTCGTAAGTTAGTTGAGAGAAGACCCGTGCCCAGCAGTGGGACACTGTAAAGGGTTGAAGTGAAGTGCGACCAAGGCATAACAATAGGGGTGGCAAGGTATGAAAAATAGTATTTTAATTAGCCTGTTAGTAAGATTCTAAGAAATGTTAGACACATATAATTTGCTTTATCTTCGAAATGAAACAATATTTAACATATAACACATTAGTTATGGAGTGGGTGTGCGCTTCTATGCGTTTCAAATAAGAATAGGACTGGCCTCGCGGCTAACTTCATACAAAAAACCAAGCAAAAGTAGCGCCAGCACAAAATGTCAAACCACAGACAATAATATTATTTTGTAATGTATGGAAAACTGAATTATGTAAAAACTGTATGTAGTTACAATGAAGCTACCTACTTAAGTAAATTCACGCGCTAGCATACCACAAACTTGTACACAAATCGTTTTACGCGCATAAAAACACGTTTTTACAACACCGCTTATTGTCGTCGGAAGTTAATAAAATGTGTTCGTAGTTCGTAACCTAAATACTCTACTCCAAATGTCCAATTTTAGTCGAACGGCAGTAAGATATACGCATTTTTATTTTATTTTCTTCTAGATGTGATTATTATATCAAAGAATCATTTTTGCTAACTGTACTAAAAAATGTGAAGTTGTTGCGCATTCCGGTCCAAGATGGCGGATTTCCAATCCTATTCTCATTTGAAACGCATAGTACGTCATACAGTCGCATAAAACTGACCTAAGCGTGACGTCATTCGAGATCTCCCTTGGATATATCGCCGTAATCTTTAATAACAAAAAAACTTCTGACGGACAAAACAATATTGTTGACATCCATAGATAATGATAGCAAATATTTTAAGCACATAAATTACATTTTAAGTCCCATATTACATGAATAATTTAAACATATTGTAAGTTTGATAATTATTTTAATGTGTTCTTATAAATGACGATGACTGTACATCAGTGGCGAAGAGTCCTTACAACATGATTCCCACCGGCATCCCTTTAAGAATTCGTCTATATAACGTACTTAATTAAATATTATGTAACGCCTAAAAGTTTTAAATAACATCAAAAATGCAGTAGATACTTCTTAGTAAGTGTGAAGGTCGGTGTAGGTAACCAATGGTAATTACATGTCATGTAATTTGTTCCGTCTTCCCCTTTTCAAATTTCCACCCTTCACCACTAATGTACATAACTTTTATTTTTAGTTTACACAGTAAACTTACAGTTAAGCCACATTACAAGTGATTTTTTTTCATTTATTTACCAAGAAAATAATTTTATAAGCCAGTATATTAAACATGGTCGTGTTCATAAAAAAATTATAAGCCTTTACAGTTGCAATGGATTTTGTCTCTTTCTTACTAATATATGTCAAGATGACAGACAAAGCTAAACAAATTATAAACCTATTTTAGCTGTTATAAGCTTAAATGACGTTTATTAATGAGAGGAGTTTTTATGGAACTTATAACTCATATTAATAGAGAATTTGTGTTTCACAGGTTTCTGATAGCAATATCTGACTGATAAACTTAAAAGGATGAAGAAATTGTCAGATACTTTATCAGCAACTGATGAATTCTGTCATTTTCCATTAATATTATACATATAGCAGTATTTAAAAAAAAAATGTTCCAAATTATGGGCTTACAACATCAAAACTATATTCGAGATCTATTTAATTAACTAGTGCCGTATTGCAACGCTCTATAGCATTATATCTCGGAAGGCACAATAAACATAACAGACAATAGCATAAATAAAATCAACACATTCATTCGTGCTACTGACACGCCTAGCGCGTCCTATACAATCGTCATCGTTTAGAAAATACACGTGAACACGCCAGGCGTGTTTTCAGTTTTTCGTGTTTGGGTATATTTTTTATTGAATTGTTCTGAGCACGTTTGAGTTTTATACAGGGCGGTATTGAACTTATCAAACATAGGGGCGGTATTAAAGTATTAAATGTGTTTAAGATCTGTTTAAAATGATTTTGTTTTACCCATCTAATGTCGTTGTGAATGCTTAGGGCAGCAAATAGTTTTAATCCAACACTGATTTTAAATGACATTTTTTCAGCTCAATTCACACTTTAATATAATAATAAGTACTGTTTAAACATTATTTACTTAGCTACTAAACACAGGAATCTCATGGAATCATTTTAAATCCGATTGTCACTGCACACATTTAATTCCCATTTCAAAAACGTTGTGCAGTTTTGCACCGTTCAAAATTTGCACAGATTACATATTTGTTCCACAATAGTTTAGTTTTGCACAACAATACAGGATTGCATTCAATTTCCCAGAGTTCTATGATTTTTGCACAAATTTTAGTACAGGCTTGGTAATTTTCGCACAGATTTCACTATAGTATACAGGTTTCCAAATCTTGCACTATGTTATGCACTGGTTTTACTACAATTTTCACTATTGTTAATAGGTTTTAATTAGGGTTTTCAGATTTTTGCACCACTAACACCATTTTAGCACATATTGTCATTTTACACTATTTAACACTTCTTAGCAAAATTTATCCAAATAAAGTAGTTAAGTCATGTTCGTAGTATGCAATGAGTAACATGATGCCGATGCCAGTGGCCAGCCCCATTAGCTGTAGAATGCATTGGCAGAGTGTGCCTTCTTTGCTGTGAGATGTACTTAGTTCCGGCATCTAAAAAAAGAAGTAAAAAAATATTTAACATTTTATTACACAACGGGTAACTTTAGTATTGCTTATTAAAAAAATCCCTTCCAGCCTCGGAGAGCATATTAAGCCGTTCTTAATGCGCCTGACCTCTTATTAGTCTTCTATCAATTCTAGTCTTCGACCCCAAGCGTTTAGAGTGAGTAGGTCTTCACCTACACACTCGCCGCCACATCCCCACCACTCTCCTGTAATCCAGAATCGAGTGGCACGAGTGCAGGTCAGATTTTAACAGAACAATAGTAGGAACTAGACTGTCCACTCCTCTCCAAACGAAACTGTAGGGAGCATAGAAAACGGTGAGGCCTCATCCAAATGGTCGTATCATTACGGGTAATGTAAGTATAGTACGTGCGTATGTGACATAAGTACGTACCATATCAACAAGCGCGATATACAAGAAGGTGCCAGCAGCCACCGCAAAGAGCCACCTAGTAGCAGAAGGCGCGTGACCCGCCAGTACTCCGCACACCATCCCGCACAGGCACAGAGATGATGATAGTATGTTGTACATCACCGCGCGACGGACTGACATACCCGCTTTTAGAAGCACTGCGAAGTCACCTAAGGAAAATAATAATATTAAACTGTGTAAATAGGCAGCGCTACTTGTGTTTTGAAATACCTTAAAATAATAATTATAAAACGCAACAATTAAACGGTAGGAAGATTACATAACAATAATAAATACATACCAAGCTCGTGTGGTAACTCATGGCAAAGCACCGCTATTGCTGTAGAGAATCCACTTGCAATACTTAAAGCGAACGCCGCTCCTGAAATTTATATCAAGTCCATCATAAATGAATGAATGAATGAAAATACACTTTATTTTAAGACGAGAGTCTATATAGTAGACTTACCTATCGCCATTCCATCAGTAAAGTTATGAAGCCCATCGCCCATGATCACCATCCAGGCGACCGACGCGATGGACGAGGGCGGCGCGTGAACGTGCCCATGCGCATGTGAGTGGCCGTGGTGGGCGCGGGAGTGCTCCCTATAACGAGATGTGTAAACTATTATTACTCAGTCACGGAATCTATACGTAGAATAACAGTCTCAGAACTACACCTGACGTTTTAAGATAAATCTCCATGAAAACCGTTTTATAGACACATTCATACTTTTAAATAAATCATTACAACCATTTACGAAATCAATTACATAAGTATGACACATTACAATGTTCATTCCTGTCCGATCGCATCATGACCGGGATCATAGTGATAAAATTAAAAAAAAAACGTTTTAACCGTTCTGATGCTTACAACATTTAACACGGGAAGTGTTATACGCAACTTTTAGTACTAAATTATTCGTACGTTTAAGTACGTAAATAAAAGCTACATACAAACAAAAAACATGAACAGTTTATGCATACAAATCGTTCATGTACCTCAGCAGGATAACAGTTCCTGTGTTAAAAATTCTAAGTTCTGATGTAATGAACCTACGCTACCAGAAGAATTCAAGTATTATTTATGAGCATTACGAAATTGACCATTTACTATCATCAATTTCACAATAAAATCCACATACCTCAAAATAACTGTGTAACTATCACCATCCTTCAGATCTTTGCCTCCATCTTCTTTATGCTTAATATTATTCATTTCCACCACCGCCGGCGGCTCTCCTTTGAGCAACCAGTCCTTCGCCGTGGGCTCATTCTCCTTCCCTTCAGTATTCAGAGCATTTGAAGACACCACACTCACTGAATTGTTATGATTCTTCCCATGTTTAGGACTAGGTGGAATTCCATCCCTCAAATGATGATCATCATGAGTGTCAGTATCAATTTCATCGTAACAATAAGGGTATTCTGAATATTTATGTTTGCAAGTCTTCGTTGTAGGATCCCCTTTTTCATCCCTTTTGAAAATTTTGAGAAGGGAATTCGAAGTGGAATTAATAGGAGCTTTTGCGCCCCCTGAACAACCCCCAACAGTTTCATCTTTTAGCACACGTACTCTAGAAGGTAATTTATCATCCTCCAACTTCTGCCTACGTTTCCTCCACTCCACTACCACTGTTAACCCTTTTTCTGTAAAATAGAAGAATACTACACCCAACATTGCCGCAAGGCCCATCCAAACTCCTTGATCGTGGGATTCTTCTAGTGGTTCATGGGTTAGTTCTGTAGATTCGTGGCTGTGGTCGTGATGTGGGCTCATAGCGTGTGGTAATAAGTGTAATAACGCGTCTCCGCATAGAGTTCCTACAGCTAAAGCGAGGAGGAATTGTAGGAGGTGATTGTAGTAAGTTTTGTGCATGATAGGAATCACTGCTACTCCCAAAAGACCACAAGCACTGATTGCGAAGATACTGATAGAGGCGTAGAGCCATACCGCAAACATGTTCTTCTCTTCATCTTTGGATGTTTTTGAATTTAGTGTAGTGTTTTCACTGACTATATCGCTACTTCTGCTGCTGTCATCTAGTTTTCTAGGATCAGTTATTCTTCCTAAGCTTTCTTTAACACAACCTGAGCTTTCAATTTGAGTGTTGTCTAACTTTTGATACAAAAGCAAAGGACAAATTTGTTGTAAAGTAGTTTCTGTGATCACGGCACCTGCGTCGTGTTCCTCGTGTGTGTATGAGGGTGTGTTCGTGTGTGCGTCCTGTGCTTTTAACCTTGTGTTCACTGTGCTTATTAGTTCTGAACTGTTCATACACTGTAAAGAAAGAAATTAATTATTGTTATAAATGCTTTGTAAAGGCTACAAAGAGCTGAAGCTTGTGATAGCTGTCACCTAAGTTTCGACACGTTAGTTATATTTATGTCCGATACTTAAAATATGGGGACAGTCTATAGCCATTCATTGGACACCACTACATAATTATAATTTTTATCTATTAGAAAACTATGAATCACAAAAAATAAATATATAAACCAGGACTCAGGATTCGAACACAGGATGGCGTGGTGGAAGAGGGCATAATTGCCTTAAATTAGTACTTATTTTGGATCAATGGCCAGATATTTAGAGAAAACAGGAAATTATTACTTACATTTACAACTTCATCCTTCTGTCCATAAAAATACTGTCTACTTTCAGTCTTTTCTCCGCCTTTCACCAGCTTACTTAAATCAAGGTGCTGCAACATGTTGTTAAAACCAGTCAAATTCATCGTCATACTCTCCGCATCACCATACAAACTAAATATCTGCGCTATATACACATCTGGTATCGTTTTCGCTTCTCTTTTATCTCTTACTTCATGTATCTTCTGCGTTTCATCTTCTCTATCTCTTACTTCATGTTTCTCTTCTATTTCATGATGTTCTTTTCTTCTTTCTTCTAGATCTATGTTCATATGTTGTATTTCGTTGATTTTAGCTTGGTAGGAGGTTAGGCCTTTGTTTTGTAGTTCTATGTGTGAGCCGCAAGTATGGGCAGCACATAGGAGGCAAAACATACATACTGTTACTAAGCGAGACATGGTTAGGCTTACGCTAAATATTGCTTAATTAATAACTGTTTAATCCATTTGTTGAAGTGGCTTCTGATTGGCTACTCCTTTTGATCTGTGGACAAAGAAAGAAAAGGATTATAGTACTTTTTAATTTGAATCCGATTTGAATTCTAGAAGGCTTACTTAAACGTCTTCATCTATCTTTGCCAAGCGAATTTATCAAACTACCGAAAGTATTTGGATTGTTCCTTAATGGTACTAATTAATTTTGAATACATATTTTATTTATGTAAGGAATTATTTTTTTGTATGCGTTCGACACGTGGCCAACATTTTACTAAACAGATCAATTTGTAATACGTGAACTAGCAACTATTTTTAACAAATCTAAATACTTAATTAGACAGTAAACTAGATAAAAAAATAACCCTCTTTCAGCAGTCCCACAAAAAATCTTAAAAACCTACAAAAAATGAGTAACGCTGAAAAGTTTTTGTTCTAAAACTTCACAGTTAATTTAAAAACAACGGCTTCTACGGCGTCGTTGTTTCAATTAGTTAGTTTTTACGAATTTCCCTACGTTTGCCTTGTAACAGTTACATTGTCAAGCGTCTGACAGTTTGTTCCACCTACACCCTAATAATTACACCACAGACATTAAAATAATTATCAGACAAATCATTTTTTTTTAGTCGTGAGATTAAAAACCGTCCAGTTTTCAACTAAACAGAAACTTAGATAATACTTTGTGATTTACGTGCTTACCGGTGTGCCAGAGATATATCATGCCTGAATTACCCGCAGATGTAGGCAGGAGTGAATATCGCCCAAATTTTCGTTTATGCCGTTATTGGAAACAACAATTCCTAACTTCGAGCTGCTAGCAAGATTTTTCTATATTTGAAACGAATTTTTGTTGAATCCGGTATTTGAAACCTATCGCTGGACAAAATGAGGCAGTTTAAAAAAAAATGTACCATATTTACGCTCCTAAATTAAGTTTTATGAACCTTTTTTGTAGTCATATTGTTTTAGGTTAAATATGCCGGTAAAAAGTAGAGCACACTGATTATTTACGGCTCGTTGGTGATGTCTAATCGATTTGTTACGATGTCAACTATTCAAAGAAAAACTTTTGTGTATTTATTATTTTCGACAATATTTTCTAATAACCGCCTCTTCGAATTGGTTTGTTGGCCCAGTGGCTTGCGGGTACGCTTAGCAACTGTCAGGTCTTAGATTCGAATCCCGAGTCTGACAAAAATACCATTCGATTTAGATAAATTTCAGTAGGTACTCGTATAGTGATATTCTCGGTTACGGTAAAAGGGTCGGCTTCTTCTATAGATTTTCGCCTTTCACCTAAATTTCGCCCGCTATATTCATACCCTATATGTGGGCGAACGAGCCTATTGCCTATTGTTCATCAGGTTCCATTTTTTAACTTCGAGCAGCTTCATTTTAAGCTAAGTATACCTTGGATTGGAACTCAGGACACTGAACGAACCACGCAGTAGTAGGATGTAATAGACGCGAAATAATACATATCTTATGAAATAATCGCGTATTTCTACGCCTTGAACTTGCGCACACGCACGTGTTTGTCGCACGACCTCGTACGCGTGTGTTTTTTTATTTATAACTTCATTTTTCAGTTTCTTTATAATTTTTTTCTGGAGAATGGAGGACAAAATGTGTCTTGAGCTGTATCATACAAGTTATACTTATACTAGCTGAAGCACCAGCTTCGCCTGGCTGATATAAGGTACCTATGAGCTAAGCGGTATGAAATATACCTACTTTACAACCTATTTTTGTACCTTCCTACCACTGAAACGGTTTTTATTGAATTTTATCTAAAAATAATTTAAACTTATTTACAACCGAATAAATTTAGTTTCTAACAGCGCCATCTATAAATATAGTTTTATATACACAATACATAATATTATGTATAAAAAATTATGATACAGGTAAGTAGTACAAAAAAATATAAGGAATGGAAAATCAGCTCCACAGTGACAAATGCCCTTCTAATTAGCGACCTCGTCATATGTCGCTGAACTTCCACTAAGCAACTATCTATTTATAGAAGAAAGTGTACTACTTTCAGTGCTACCAGACCGTGACAGGTGTCAGTGTTTCAGTAGACTCAAATTAACTCTGTTTGCGGTCACTGGGTTCAATTTTAGACACCTTAGTTACTTAAAGGTTCCTAGGTATATACTTTCTGTTTGTACTGGAGGTCGTTGGTTCGAACAACTGCAGACATTTGAGTGTCTGAACATGTCTGTCGGGTGTAATCATACTTACAATACTACTAGGTACTTTTACATAGTAAAAGTACCTAGTATATGGATATTGTATCAGTTATCAAGTTACCATAACACAAGCTCTGCTTAGAATAGGGTTAGATGACCGTGTGTGTGAATGCCTCAGAATATTAAGAGATCTCTCAGAATTATATTTCACTTACGGAGATTAACATCAGTAAGAGCGTATTTCAAAAAATCTGAAATCATGACAGCTACTTCGATTTTTATTTGTAATTCGCTCTTAGAAATACATAGCCAGAGAAGTGAGTTGACAATGAGGATGGATATACATAACTATAACACACGGTATAAGGATAAGATAATAGGACCCAGAACTAGAAAGGTTAAAACACGACGATTAGGCATAAGCTTTAAAACGGACGTATATAATAAACTTCCATTACCTTTACGACAACTAACTACCTTATGCTGACTTCAAGACTAAATTAAAAAAATATTTCAAACTTCATCCATTTTATGAGATCACGGAATATTTGACATCTTCTTTTATGACATTTTGATTTTATAGAATTTTTATGTCTTCAATGTTTATTATGATTGTTTCATTAAATTAATTGTTTGTTATTTGTTTTGACTAAGTGTTGATTGTATTTTAATTAGATTTATTCTAACATTTTTTATTATTTTTTAGTAACGATTCTATTATTAATATTGATTGTTTTTATAATTGGTTTATTTTTTTCACTTTTATTAGTTTACCTATCAGAGATTATTAAATTTTTGGATGAATGAATGAGTCTCCATATGGTGCCCCTCTGCATGGTTCCCTCTCTGCATGGTGTCACCAGACATCGCACCGCGGAACACGAAAAGGCCGCTTGGTGGCGCGGCTTTGTTTCGTGGGTGGTCACTATACACAATCGAAGCCTACCACCAGTTTATTTGCATCACCCGGGGACTACGTGTGGGGATTCAATTAAAGGTGTACACCCACGGACGAAAGTGAGTCAGCCCTCTAAATGTTGTGGTAATGTAGTTACGGCTACTATACCTAAAGTTGCGGAATTTTAAAACAAAACAACTACTAGCCTTACTGTACTGTATGGGGTTAGCTAAACACATTTCGCGCTATTCGCGATATCTCGAAGATTGACCTTCACCGAGGGGTTTGTTGGAATCGAGTTATTTTTGGAATCACAAAACATGTTTGACGTTACATAAAGGCCGACCGTTTAACTCGCGTATCGCCTATCGCCAAGATTCTGACTCCTCAAGCTGCACAGACAGTGATGATGATTCAAGCGATATGGATATAAGTGACGAATAGTCTTACATTACTTTTATCTGTGGTTAAATAGTTCTTTATGAGATTTAATGAATGTTTTATGACTTTGTACCTGAGATGGCGATACGCGAGTTAAACGGTCGGCCTATAGTAACCTATTCTTAGTAAGAGTTCGTCAAAACGTAAAAAAAAAATTCGAAGACTATCTTGAATCTGCCAAAATTTAGTTTCAAATATTATAATTTTCCTTTAAAACGTTCGATAAAAAGAAAATTTAATGCGAGAAATAGAATAAAGTCTATTGGAAATAATCTCACTGCAACCCTTTTATTAGTGTCCCACTCCTGGGGGCACGGGTCTTCTCTCAACTATCTTACGAGTTGAGAGAGTTTAGGCCTTAATCCACACACGATGGCGAAGTGTGGGTTGGTGGATATCACATGATTATCAGTCCGTTCACATGGAGACATCCGATTTTTGGGCCGGGAATTATACTTTGTGGGATCCGATTAACGCTGCCCGCATAACCGATTTCTATGACTGATTTCGAGACCGATTCAACGTGTGGCCTTTGGTTTAATATTGAGTTGCACAAAATCGGTCTCAAAAATCGGTGGAAAAATCGTCCGTGTGTGGGCAGCGTTCGGGGCGTGGCTGTATTCGAACGTACAGTCACATGTTTCCATTGTTGAGCCATTAAGTCATTTTGCTCTCAATTTTGGTAGTTATACTTGTGTGTTAAATATTTTAAATAAGTTCGTGCTATTTGTTGATCAGTTACCAAAATTGATTGAAGGGCCTCTGAATTCTCACCTACCTACATCAGAAAATAGTATTGAGTTTCTGATATTTGAAATCATATGAAAAATGCAGAAAAATATTTTACTGAGCGCTATCCTTGAAAAAATCGTAATTTCGGTACGCACCCGACCAAGATTCACCTATTTTAAAAGTATTGAGCAAATACTGTTTAAAACAAAAGTGATTTCAACAGAGTTAAAAAAGAATTCTGGGGGCTGAGTCACCTTCGTCCGTGGGTGTACACATTTAACTGAATCCCCACACGTGGTCCCCGAGTGGTGCAAATCAGGTGACAATCAACTTGTGGTAGTCTTTGGCCGTGGTTAGTGACCACCCACCAGACAAAACTGCACCGCTAAGCGACCTTGCCGTGTTCCGGTACGATGTCTGGTGACGCCATGCAGAGAGGGTGGGTCGGTATTGTCGCTCCTTTATGGTTTCTTACCATGGGGAGCTCATTCCACTGCCACTTTCTCACCGATAATCATTCGTAATCACGAGTGAATCGGTATACTAGGCTGGCGCGTTCCACCGTAGACTGTATCATTGTTTAGCATCAGGCAAGTTGTTGTCAAGCGCCAGTCTATCGCAGAATAAAAAAAAAAGGGATAGTCCTGCAAATAGATCTATTTTGATGATTATTCATTTTTGTTTCAGAGTATACTTTACAAGTCCTATTTAAAATCATAATCGGTTGAACGGGTTTTTCTTGTTAAAAATTAAAGTCAGTTCGTATATAGAAAAATAAAACTACTTTTTAACGGATTTTATCGCGGTTTATTTTAGATTTTAGATCTCGACGTTTCTAAGTCTTTAGTCTCTTGTACCAAAGCCCAAGCAAAACCAACTCAGAATTCAAGACACTTTGAGCTCAGTTTGCTTAAATCGGAACGCAACTTAAATATTAATGTTTGGAGGCAGTCAGTAATAATTGTGATTAATATTTTTGGACGTCAAATACCTCAGTCCACCCGTGAACATGAAGTCTGAAAAGACTTTTTATTTCAATGTGTGATATTCGCGTAAATCTATGACAATACTCAGTTCATTTATTTTTTTAAAATAAAATCTAATATTGAATCAGCTATCAAAGGCCTCTACTTATAAATAAAACTCGTAACATATAGGTCATTTTAGCAATAAAACGTTATTATGTCACTATTCCACAATCTTTCAAGTTCAAGAAGACATATTTACATCAAGGTCGCTTTATCTACTCATGTAGAATATTATAGAAGGCGTTTTGTTTTTATCTCGGGATTTGTACTTTCAGGAAGAGATTATTATTGATTTGATAGAATAAGTACGTTTTGTACGAATAGCTATATTGTGCATCATAGCAGCCTTACTTTGGGCATTGCATTGATATGTCATTCAATATGACATATCAATGCAATGCCCAAAGTACTGGGTCTAGAGACCCCAAATTTGACAAATAAATAATTTTCAGGTCTAGTGGTGGACTAAGAAAGGATTTTACATAACTCACCCCTTAAGGGGGTGAACCGGGAATCACGCGTGCGAAGACGCAGACAGAAGCAAGTCAATTATAAACAGTTGTTCTCGCTTCACTTCGTGAGAAATATAATAATAATAAGCCATTTATTTATAATATGTACTTTATAGACATTAAATTAAGTAAAGAATCAAGTATTTTTAAATTATTGTTGGAGTTCTTTTTCTTTATCAATTGCCCTCATTTCGAGTAAAAGCCTCCTCCATCTTATAGTTTCCTGTCTTTGGCTTTTGATGCCCAGTTGTCTCCTGCTTTCTTTTTGATCTGATCAAGCCACCTACCGGGGAGCCTATCCTGTTTCCTTTTTCCAAACGAATAAGATTAATAAATAAGTAAAATAGAGCAATCTTCCATTCAGTATCAACAACAGTACAATAACTAATACATAACTATGATGTTATAATTGTCACTTATAAACAAGATACAGTTTCCCTGGATTCCACACTAGTTTCCCTGTGTCGTGGAGTCCAGCGTCTTCCTACCTAGTAACTATACAGAAGCTGATAATTTGAATGACATAACAAGTCAAAATTTTGTAAAAAATCACAAGTTGTACGCGCCTAATTTTTATTTTAATAATAAAAAAAGAATAAACAAACTTGGCGAGTAGATTTCATAGAAAGATACTCTATACCATACTAATCTACTTCTTCACTAATCTATACGGATAATAAGCATCCATCCGGAACAAAAACTAAATAGATAGGAAGGTAAAAACGATCTGGTTAATTGAAAGTAGAGTGACAGAACCACCGAATCGTTAAAACCAATTTACTTACAATTTTCTTTAAGCTCCGCCAATTTAATCTACCGTAAACAGGAAATCAAACCATTTCTTATAACAAAAAATAAATCTAAGGCACCAACCTGACGACGGACATTTTCGTTGTGACGAAACGTAGGACATTTTTTTCGCAAGAACGGTATTTATCTTCGTGTGAGTTTTAATTCATTTCAATAACTACGTTTTATTGAGTTAGGTGATTAATGCATTTAATGAAAAATTATAGAAGGTAAAAAAAGACTAGAATAACTTTTATCGATGGTGTAGAAAATTATTTCTTTTATCACAAATCGGCTGCTTTTGTAAGCTAAAATCAACAGCGACACGTGTGTAGACATTACTTCAACTCAAAAATACCTCACGCTTGTTTAAAAAAAATTTAAAGGAATTGGAAAGCTTATTTGTCCACTAACGATATCGACTCACCAACTTAACGGCGTAACCAAGAAATTCAGCGCAGATAGACTAGCGTTTTTGCGGTTCATTGCTCGCTCCCGTTCACTGTTCTTATACACTGATAAAGTAAACAAACGATGAAGCACCGCTCGACGTTTGAGTTTTGTGAACGGGTCGTAACAGTTCGTTTGCACTGCACATATTACGAGCATTATTTAGCTGTTTGTACTCCCTAAGCGACGGAGATAGTTGTATAGAGCGATAGAGCGTTTCTTGTTGTTTCGTCGCGTGTCAGTGCGAACCAGCTCCGTTAACACGACCGTCGTCGTCTGTTTAGGACCTAAGCCGACACACCCGAGTGGACGATAAAAAAAACTATCGCAAGAGAGTAAATAAACGAAAAACATCGGAAGGAAACAGATAAAAACGATAACGTCTCGATTATATGTGTTTATTCGTTGCGCTTTAATCGATATTCGGTATATTTCACAATAAATGTAAGGTGTGTGAATCGATAAGGCACGTTGCAATAAATTCTGAGTACAATTAATTTGTAACAATTTGTGCAGATGCCTGTATAGCTCAAAGGTGTAGAAACAGATGAATATATCCAACATTTTACTGGCTATGTTTATAGTTTGGAGGGGGATAATTTTCCGCAACCCGTCGTCTCATAAATGCGTCTATTTTTTTTTTCTTATTTTGGCTATGTTTTGATCCCATACGTAATAGGAGCGAGCCTTTCATTGGGCACAACTCAATTTTCGAGTTACTATCAATATTTTCTAAGTATATTACAAAAGTATTTTTGCTGGAGTTTTGTTTTAAGCAAACAGGCTTACCACTGGACCACTCAAGTAGTAAATTAATCTATAAGCATTTATAAATGCAGGTAAAAGTATTTAAAAGTACAATGAATTTTGAGCATATATATAATAATATTTAATATTTTCACACAGCGCCATCTAGTATTAAATTAAGCATTTATATTTGCTTGTGTTATGGGTACTAGGATCTGATATATTTATTTAGCTCCTCAACAATATACTACATAAATACGTTTTTTTTGGAAATACATATCGCTCGCGTGTACAATCTCAAAATATACAAATTTTACAGTAGACCATAACAAAGGTTTAACATTTAGAAGAATTTGTTCTGACAAACTTTTTAAATATGACATCTATTGACAATTATTGTACTAAGTTTTAAATCAATTGTTTAATAAAATTAAGCAATACTATCGTAAATTCCTGGTTGAAAAACACAGTTTAGTATCTACTTTTTTTAAATTATACATTTTTAATGCGGAGAAACAATACTACCTTTAGATAATTTACACCCAGACACAATAAATATGATGAGGTATACGTATACGGTCGTTAAAAATAATAATTTTTCAGTATAGTTTATACAATTTTTGCATATCCTTGATTCGAATCCGAGCCTAGGAAACCTCATTGGCTCGGATTCGAATCAAGAGAAGAAATCAATTATACTGGATCAACGATCCAAAATGTAACGAACGCAATAACGTGCGTATAACCCGACTAAAATTGATAGTCCATTGAGCGGGGCAACAATGAACTTATCCGATAGTACATAATTCCGTTACTTGCTCGTGTACACGAGCCGAACATTACTTTTTACGACACATTTCACATGTCCAATGGCGATAACCTACAAAACTACTGAACCAAATTCGATTGAAATGATTAATAGGTATGTATACTTCGTCAGTACTTGTTTGTACAACTTATCAGCTAAATAAAGCCTTTACTGTATTCAATATATGTATATGATAACGACCGTTAAATATAAGTGGGTAACGAAATGTATTACCCGTTCGCGTTCCCTGTAGCTTCCCCTCAAAGTCCCATGTTAGTACGGTTAGGACATTGCAATTTATGACAAATAATATTAATGTTAGCGATTGGAGTTACTCAAGTAAGTTAGACTTAATATTATTACTGTGAATAATATATTTAGTATAATATTTTTGGGACAATAACACACACGGTCATCTGGTCCCAAGCTAAGCAGAGCTTGTGTTATGGAAACCAGATAACTGGTATAATTATGTATACTATACATATAATACTTTTCTTTTGTAAATATATACTTATAATAGATATTTATAGATATTTAAACGTCAACTAAACATTTATCTCGTCGTTAACAATTATACATCACTATCTAAATATATAAAAGAAATGACTGACTGACTGACATATCAACGCAGAGCCCAAACCGCTGAGTCTGGAGACTCCAAATTTGGCACATAGGTTCCTTATGGGGTCTAGAGGTGCACTAAACTCACCCTTAATGGGGTGAAACGGGTTCCAAAGTTTGTATGGAGGAACAAGATTAGTGAGATCAATTTCGCTAGTCTATATATATAAAAATCAATGCCACTTTTCGTTGTAATTTTATAACTCCAAAACGGGCTTACCTATTCAAACCAAATGTTTAGGCATTGTTCGGACTATTTAGTAGATGGTTTATGTGAAGTTTGCACAAAATCGGTGGAGCGGTTCTTTATTTATCACATTTTTTGTAAATTGTTGAGTGGGTTGAAGCTACCCGAGCGGAAGGGGGGAGTCGCTTGTTGTTTATAAAAAGGAATTAAAACATTCATCTATGAGCCATTCTCTCAATGCTCTCGTAAATATTAATTAATTCGTAATTTCCACAGTTTTTGTTTTGTGTCAAAGAAGGAAAACACGAAAAAATCTATTTATGGCTACCATAACGAGGTACATAATTATTATAATACTTATTTTTCCTTAAATGTACAGTTTAACGACCCACCTACTTATCGAAGTTGCATAGTTTCACTAAAAAGTAGTTCCCGCGGGCTTAGCCGCGGTGGAAAGCTAGTTAAAGTACAATTGATTAAAAAAAAAAACATACGAACCGACAAACTCAAAAGTCACTAAACTGATTTTGATTAAATTACAGTGGGAACACCTGGAAAGTATACACTATGAAACAAGAAAAGAATTATAGTATTGTCTTAGATTTACGCGAATACCACACATTGATAAAATAAAAAATACAAAATAAACCGCAATGAAATCCGTTAAAAAGTAGTTTTATTTCAAGAAAAGGATTATTAAAATCGATCTATAATTAGCGAAATTCATTCGTAATCACGAGTGAATCGGTATACTGGGCTGGCATCGTAGACTACATCGTTGCTTAATATCAGGCAAGTGGTAGTCAAGCGTCAGCCTATCGAAGAATAAAATAAACAGATCACTGTGGCGTTCTAAAAGTGAGGTTTATGTCCAGCAGTATCTACACGTCCCGAAGCTGATGATAATGATACATACAAAAAAACTTATAGTCGAATAGTGAACCTCACAAAGTCGGTTAGAAACTTTTTTATAGCCAAAAAATAAAGTGATAAAAACATACCTCACTTAACGAAGTCGGGTGCAACACTAAAACAATGCACTAGACAAGAAGACAATTGATAAAATTATCTATATTGATATACGAACACTATCAGATAACGATATGTAACGAACGTCGTTATACGCCGTTACAATGAGCAGGAAATGTGTACAATTCGTATAATAAATCATGCAATGACTAAGTATGTAGTGGAAAATCCACTTGCTATAGGAAAATCAACCTTATTTCAATAACATAATTCTATTTATACTACCACTAGTTGTCCGAATGTCGGTTATCGCTCTTTATGCGCATTCGAGTTGGGGGCTGAGTCGCCTTCGTCCGTGGGTGTGTAGACCTTTAATTGAATCCCCACACGTGGGCCCCGGGTGGTGCAAATCAGGTGACAATCAACTGGTGGTAGGCTTCGGCCGTGGTTAGTGACCACCCCCCAGACAAAGCCGCACCGCCAAACGGCCTTGCCGTGTTCCGGTGCGATGTCTGGTGACACCATGCAGAGAGGGTGGGTCGGTAATGTTGCTCCTTTAAGGTTTCTAACCTTAAAGAGGCTCATTCCACTGGCACCTTTCCACCGATAATCATTCGTAATCACGAGTGAATCGGTAAACTGGGCTGGCGCGTTCCATCGTAGACTACATCATTGCTTAACATCAGGCAAGTTGTAGTCAAGCGCCAGCCTATCGAATAATAAAAAAAAAACCTATCCTATCTCCTTCCTCGGGTCTCAAACAATCTCCATACCAAATTTCATCCAAATTGGTTCAGTAGTTTCGGCGTAAAAGCGCGACAGAAAGAGTTACTATCGAATTTACAATATGGTAAGTGGTAAGCGGTCACTTTTCAGTGTTCCACGGCTGGGCACTGGTCTTCTCTCAACTATCTTACGAGTTGAGAGAGTTTGGGCCTTAATCCACACACTCTCGCCATGTGCGGATTGGTGGATGTCACATGTCCTCGAATGATTATTTCTTACACATGCGTTCCCTCACAACGTTTTCCTTCACCGATATTGGACAGCGGCGGTGAAACAAATCACGCAAAGATATGTGGACACAACCGGAAATCGAACCCGCGACCTGATAATTCAAAGGCGAGGCTAATACCGCTGTGCCACCGCTGCTGCAACACCGTATAGATAATTACACCCAGACGTGTTTATCACACAAATGTCTGTATTGCATGGGAATCGAACCCACGACCCGCTACGCATCGTAAAAAGCAAGTATCTTACCGCCACACCACCGATCCGTCAGTCTATCTCGCCACAATTTAAATTAACAACTAGTATTAGGTATAACCTCCTTTTAGTAGTCGGTACAACGTGGCACTAACGAATTGAACAAGTTTCGTTATTCGTTAAACGGCACTGAATCATGCGCATACACAAATAGCGATGACGCAACACCGGCAACGTTTCCTGCTGAAACGAAATACACGATTTTACGTCCTATAATAATGTCAATAAAGTTGAATTTTACAATTCAGCTGAAATTTGCAGTTCAATGTCAAATTTTAAACTCGTTGAACGTTCTTAAAGTTCGAATTTTAAATAAATAATGTTCTTTTCTTCTCTTTTTTTTTTATTGTGAAATAGGCCTGCGCTTGACTACAACTTGCTTGATGTTAAGCAATTATGTAGACTACGATAGAACGCGCGTACCCACTATACCGATTCACTCGTGACTACGAATGATTTTCGGTGAGAAAAGGAGTAATATTTAAAAAAAAACTGATTTACTGATTTGATCCTATCTTAACATAGCATCACGCCCTTATTACCCAAAGGTGTAGGCAGAGGTAAATATCACATGTCCTTGAATGATTAGTTTTTAGACATGCCGGTTTCCTCACGATGTTTCCCTTCACAGATATTCACACAAAGACCTGCTGTGCCACCGCTGATCTCAAGCTGTGGTCAAGCCTGTGTGGGGACGACAGGGGATCGAAACCGCGACTTTTATTTCTAAGGCGAAGCTGATTCCGCTGAGCCACCACGGCTCTCTTGGTGTTTCTTTATTGTAGTGGGTTATATTAGGTATTTGTATGTATGTATGTGTATAAATAACTCCTTAAACAACGTACCCGCAAGGCATATATATTATTATCATAAAACGTGATTCTGTATGCTTATATTATCAACGTGATCTTGAGAATGACTTATTCAATATTGATACAGCCATCTGAATACCTTCACACTATACTCTATAAAAGGATAGGCAGAGTTCTATTTTGAGTTATTTGTAGTAATTACATACAGCAGCGGTGCGGTGGCGTAGTGATATCAGCCTCGGCTTTGAAATATAAGGTCACGGGTTCGATTCCCATTCGTGCCCACAGATCTCTGTGTGAATGGTTTCATCACCGCTGCTGAATAACGGTGAAGGAAAACATCGTGAAGAAACCCGCATGTCTAGGAACTAATCATTCGATGACCTAAGTTTTAAATAGCATTAAAGATAAGTACCCATAATATAAAGATGGTGGTCGCCATAGAAACGACGGTATTGAATAGATATTATTTTCTAAGAAAGAACGTTTTTGCTCCTGCTTCCCCTTTTCAGACTTCCACTCTTCGCCACGGGAACCCTACTATAAGCATTAATAATAATAATAATAATAATAATATAGTGGGACATTAACACACACAGTCATCTGATCCCAAACTAAGCAGAGCTTGTACTATGAAAACCAGATAACTGGTAATATACTACTACATACTTAAAATACTTTTCTTTTGTAAATATATACTTAAATATAGATAATTGCACCCAGACACAAGACAAACAGACATATTTAAACAAATGTTTGTCTCGGGTGGGAATCGAACCCACGACCTGCGGCGTGAAAAGCAAGTATCTTACCGACCACGCCACCGCTGCACCGGCCCGTAACTAAATAATAAATAATTCACCAATAGATAACTCATGTGTTTCTACAACAGACACCTAATATTTTTGTTTTCACTACCAAGAAGCCAAAGATTTGCTGATATGACATCTGAGAAATCTGACATTGGATGACTCTGTATATGACACAACACTACGAATATAAATAAAAACTGTTTGTGTGTACAAAAACTGACTGTGCGGCCATGAAAACAGCGAGTAAGTAGCGACGTGAAGTTTCATACGATACCATAGGGGACCATCGTCTTCAATATATCGAAGCGACATAATCGTCGGTTCACGTACTTCAATACACTCGCTGAGGTACGTTCAAACGATTTTACCATAATTATTACTGGAACCAGCTCTTATAGGTCCCCTTAGGTTACATTACCCGTGGTGCTAAGTGAATTTTGATAAGACAACAACACAGCAGCTGACTTAATCGAGAATTACATACATACTTAGTAGACATTCCCATGTCTACTAAGTATGGTAAACATTGAAATAAAACTACTTTAAAACGGATTTTATCCCGGTATATTTTAGATTTTAGATCCCGACGTTTCAAAGTCTGAGAAGAATGTTAAAATTTAGTTTAATGCTTCATTTTTTGAGAAGCGATTCTACATAAAAATAGTCCAATTTCTTTTCCGACCGTACAGTGAATGACTGGCAAAAATATCAGTCAGCTTTTTTCTTTTTTAAAATTGAATTTGTTTTATACTATGTGATCATACTTATGTGCCGTTGATAGGGCACAATAGGGCCAAACTTTGAGCTTCAACTAATATGTTTGTTGTATTATAAATACATATTTCAATATGGTAAATATAACAATATCCAACATTATCGCGTCCTCTACACAGCCTTTGAAATGAAACCCGTAGCTAATTATGTTTTGTTCACTATGACGTTATTTTGTTTACAAGTTAAAATGTTTTAAATAAAAACCGCCTTTGCTATGCTTTGGGTGTATTGTGTTAGTACAGTCCACGCCAAAAGTAGATGATCAAAATTAGAAATTTATGACATCATGCACGAACGATTATGGATATTAAGGGCCAGTGGTGGTGTGGTTTGGTAAGATACTTGCTTTACACGCCGCAGGTCGTGGTTTCGATTCCCATGATTGAACATTGACATTATTCAAATTTGAATGTAAATTGTTTAATATGCTGATAGATTTGTGTTTTCAACCGACTTCAAAAAGAAGGAGGTTCTCAATTCGACTGTATGTTTTTTATGTTTGTTACCTAATATCTTTGTTATACGTGAACCGATTTCTATGATTCTTTTTTTGTTGGCAAGTAAATGCTTCCGTGTGGTCCCATTTAAATTTGATCAAGATCTGACCAGTAGTTATTGAGCTATGTCGAAAGAAGCGTCATTGTTTACGCTAAGCGCGCAGCCTTCCAAAATTATTAGTGCAATTGCCCTAAACGCATAATTCTAGGTACCTACAATTGAAGTCGGTTTTGTGTTGTTGTTGCAAAAAGAATTATTACTCAGTAAATAATTTTTTGAACTATAAATTTTGACATTATTTGACAATTCTTATATGTATAACTGACATTTTGAGCAACTGACATAGTATTTTATTGTATATTATATTAGTATTTTAATTGTGACGGTAGAAAGAATGCATTGGTTATTATTTTTTCTTTTTATTAACAATAATGATATCATAATTATGTTGACAATTTATAATGAAATACTAAATTCATTCACTGTAATTGAGTGACAAATGTTTCTACGCCAGAAATGGTAGTAGGCACATGTGATATTATTAATTTTAAGAACTTTATGCACCACTAGCTTTCCGCCCGCGGCTTCGCCCGCGTGTATGTCGGTTATCGCGCCAAAACATTACCTACTTTTTGCGCAGTCGGATAAAAACTATCCTATGTCCTTTCTCGGGTCTCAAACTACCTCCATACCCAATTTCATCCAAATCGGTTCAGTAGTTTTTGCGTGAAAGCGTAACAAAAAAACTTACATTCGCATTTATAATATTATTAAGTAAGTATAGAGAAATAAATGATTTGATTGATTGATTGATGATGCGAGGCATTCTCCGGGATTGTCCATTAAAAATCGGGCGAACAAAATATTCAAGTATCTACTAACAAAAGAAAAGTATTAAATGTAGTATATTACCAGTTATCTGGATTCCACAGTACAAGCTGTGCTTAGTTCGGGGTCAGATGGCCGTGTGTGTTAATATCCCACTATATTAATATCAACAATTGGATGCAAGTACATAAATAACTAAAAACAATGAGCTCTATCGATTGTCGAGACCCTCGAGGTATTCGAGTAATAGTATCCCACCATTGAGGAAAACAGTGCTTGGAGCAAATCCACCGATATACCCAGATTATGTAGGATCTTTAACAGCTCTAGCGACTTGCTAGATATTCGTAACGACAGTTAGAGTAAAATGTTCAAAATGATTGAAGATAATATCACTCCTTTGCAATAGATACCGAGATATACGTATAATAAATGTATATATTTACAAAAGAAAAGTATTATATGTATAGTGTATACCAGTTATACTATTTCCATAACACAAGCTCTGCTTAGCTTGGGACCAGATGACCGTGTGTGTTAATGTCCCAGAATATTATTATTATTATTATTTATTTATTTATTTATTTGGCACGGTAACAAAATACAAAAACACAAATACTAAATTATTTTACAATAACAAATGATACTAAATTTGTATTTCAATGACAACCGAGCACAACATTCAAATAATCATATTAGTTAGTTATTTAAAAAAATAAATAAAAAAGAATATACTATTATGGTAGGTGTACACAACGAAAATTGACAACTTATAAACTTACTTTAAAGCCAAAAGCAGACTAACATTATTTGAACATTTAATACTTTTTAAAAATGACGTTAAATTTTGATGAAAGATATCAATGTCTATACATAAAATATTATATTGTCTACACATTCGAATTAAGGGACTATTATGAGATACATTATTCCTAGTTAGAGGTATATTGAAAAGATGCTGTCTACGGTCAGATTTTGGTGAACATCTCAATGAAACATGGCCTACCAGAACGTCCGAATCAAGGGTATGATTTAAAATTTTATGCAGCGTTAAGAGGTCACTAAGCTGTCGTCTCAAAAGGAGGGTATCCAAATTAAACTTTGCAAGCCTGTCATTATATGTAAGCAGAATTTTGCCCAGACCCAATTTATAGCTGAGGCTGCGAACAAACCGTCTCTGTATTGACTCAAGCCTGTTAATGTGATTATTATAACAGGGCGACCATATAGTGGAACAATATTCTAGAATACTTCTCACCAGAGAAATATACAGAATAATTATGCTGTTGCTTTTTTTGAACATTGGCTAATTAATCGTTGGCTAATATAAATATATAAACAAACTCTCTCTACCTAATTCTGACCTCTTGTTATTAGTCTGCAAGAGTTAATGTTTGAGAACCGCTGTCTACAGATATCTCCACAACCTGCACTAAGCAAATACAAACGACACAATTTACGAAATATATCGGTCAAAAATCGATAAGATACCTGCCTAAAGTGCAATTTAATTTTATTATACAGGGTGACTGGTAATTAGTGTACCGACACTTTACCACGTGCTCAAGAAACTATATTTGAAGCAGGTTTTATTACAAAAACAGCATAACTTCACGCTTTTATTACCTAAAAGTGTAGGCAGAGGTGAATATCAACCTCTTTTAGCCGGCTATGTTTAGGTTACATACGTAATAGGGAGCGAGCCTATTACCGCTTATAAGGTGCAATTCTAAACTTCTAGCTAACTAAGATTCTCTAGAAAATTCTCGAAGAATCGAATACGCTTACCACTGGAGCAGTTGACCACCGCGGCAGTTTCTTTAGATTTTTTTTTTTATAAATTCGCTATTAATAAGTGCTAGACCTAGTTTAGATCTACCTCGATCAATTCATTCCTAAGTTTTAATTTTTTTTCGTCCTCAAACAGCAAAACGGATTAAAAGCAATAAAAAATGGCGTATGAAGTCAACTAGATTCATGTTAAATTTATGTTAAACCAAATTCGAGCAATTGTTTAACGAGATATTTACCTTACAATATTTTTATAAATAATATCTGTATCTATAAACTTTATAATATCTGTGTAAATATTTATAATATCAATATAGTTCTAATACAAATACTTAATCTAAAGCAAAATTAAAAAATAGAACTCACATAACCAACATAATTTTAAATACACATCCACAGTAACACAAAAATATACTTTACACACAAGAAACCGGTTATTTAACTATAATTGTAAATTCATGCGCCCGCGCAGACGTACGAACGTTAACGCGATAAGCCGGAGATAACGACTCGTTACGTTACACCGCTACTTGCCGCTATAACGATATCGTTAGCCAAAGAGGAAATACGCAGACATCACACGTACGCAGTGAGTAATTATACCTATCTGTGCGATTGCGCAGAAATTCAATTACTAAAACTAATTTTAGTACAGAATTGAATGACGCATTACGTTTATGTTGTACTGATGAAACATGTCGCAAACACTGTGCATCTCTATCGCTCAAGAAAGAGACAAAGTGGATGCAATATCATTCGGTGTGCGGTGCAAACGCACTGTCACTATTGTGGAGACTGGAGGATCAGGTAGTAGTAACCCTCCAGTAAAAAGCGATGATCTTCCGGCCAGGCGAGGTGTGACGCCCGGCGGTCCTCAAATGTTTTTTTTTTTGCGGATGACCTAACCCAAATGGCCGGAAGGGCTTTTATTGGTTTACCGGACTTTTTCGGTGAGCCGTCCGAGGACGGTCGAACCGATGAAGTACTGTGACAACTGCCATGAGGGCTCTCTATGCGGAAACGAACCTCGGCTCAGGACGTTGCCGGACACTAGTTTTAGGGGATATGCCTTAACTGTTCATGTCGGGATGTTATAAAATATGCTAATCGTCAGTGAAACTTAGCTTGTGCGATTCAGAATTGCTGTGACGTAATGTCTCTCGGCGTTAGGTATGTGATCGCGATACCAACAGTTACTTGCTGTTATACTTATAACTATACCTATCGTTAGCCAAAGAGTAAACGTGCAGACGTCACATGCGCTTACGCAATGACTAATTATACCTTTGTGAGATTGCAAATAGATTAACTGCAACTGCTAATTTAGTGCTGAATTAGCTCATTAATATTATTTGTCCTAGGAGATGTTTAAATAAAAAACATCTAGGCTAGTAGCGAAAATGTGTGCATCAAATGGCGGATTTATACTTCCAAATGGCTATGTTAAATACGTGAGAGCAATGGATCGAATGTTCGTAAAATTTGAAGCAATGTACTATTTTAAAACAATAGTTATTAGAAAAAGAAAGTGAGCCGCCAACCAGATGGTGGGTGTATTCTGAATCCAAACAAATTACCAACTACCAGAGTGTAAAATGTCTACCGTAGCAATGAACGAAATCACACTAAAAGATATTCACTAGTTATAAAGAAAGAAATAAAGATATTAAGATATTGGCTATGCTATTAACGGTTAGAGAGCAATTATATGTTTTTTTATAAATTCAAGAGCCTATGTGAATCTTTTTGCACCTAAATACATACCTAGTTGTGCCCGGCATGAGTTGCTATGCCTAAATTAAAGGGACTTGTCGCATGAAATGACAAATTCTTGCAAGTTTTAACCCCGTACCAAAAGAGGGACCGGTTTTTGGACCCAAGTTACACGCTCTTAGTCACTCTGGTTGGTAAACCGAAAAAGTATAGAAGGCTTTTCCTATGAAATGAAATTTATTTAGGCTCCAGGCAATTTAATGTCGGACGAATTAATATAAATTGAATCGAATTAAAATTAAATTACTCAATAACTCACCTTATCTTTCATATGACGACGCCTCACTTTACCTCTCTAAACCTTACAGCTCACCTCCACTAACCTTATATGATGAATTTAAAAGGAAAACTATCACGGCTATATTGGCTTTACAAGTTACCGAATAACATTAAGCCATGTTATAAACGTAAAAATGCTTTTTAAATGGTACCGGTAATGTTCATTGGCAGGTTTTTCTCTAACAAATTCTTTCAGTACTCTGAACTAAATGTGTTGAATTCTGCATTTTGTCAACTTGGCTCATACAATCTATTACTTCCCCAATTTTCTTCAATTTTCCCCTCCAATAAATTGCCAATAATATGTAGTGATTACATCGCGATAGTCGCCTAATAACTTTATTAGAGCAGATCAATTATATGCGTGAACCATGAACGATGAAACCGCGAATGAAACGAATCAATTGTACCTAATTCCGCGTCTGTATTATGTAATCTATTACACGTGACTATTGAAATAACGAGTCGCAAACGCAATGTAATATCATTCAATTTAATGCTTGTAAAATTACTAGACACCCGCCCCGTAACCGCTTGGGTGCATTTAGTCTTATTATCAAACACTATCATCTCTGGAATTTTCATTTTAGCTGTTGATTTAGTTTTTAGAACCTTCAGAATACAATCACAAAAAGCCTTATGCAACATTTTACGATATTTGCTATTATTTGATGAGTGTTGTCCGTCAGGAATAGATATTTTTAAAAAGGTACATTAAAGACGAAACTGACTGATATATTAAAGCACAGTCCAAACCGCTGGGGTTAGAGACTCCAAATTTGGCATATAGGTTCCAAAAGTCTGGGGGTGTACTAAGAAAGGATTTTTGAAATCTCTCTTTCTAAGAGTAGCTAAGGCTACGGATAGTGTGATCATACAAACTACATAATATATCTTTTAAAATAAGAATAAGAAAATATATTTTCTATACGAATGCCTACGTTATTATAATATCTGTAGGTATGGGAGCGTTCAAGTATTACGTAACGCAATTTGGGGGGGCGGGGGGGTCTCGTAAAACGTTACGATGCGTTACACGGGCGGGAGGGGGTCCTTCTTACAACACGTTACGTAACATTATTTCTTTTTTTATATAAAAAAATAGGGAAATAAAACTCCTAAATTGGCAACCCTTTTCGTTTACGTTTCACGGGGAATCTCTCGATTGTATTAGTCTGGTCGCCATTTTTAATTTGTTCTCGCATGTTGGTAAACCTTTTCGTTTATATTTCACGGGGAATCCCTAGATTGTATTGTACGTCATTTAATGTTGTTTTTGTTGTCAGTATTCGTTAGTGTTTATGCAGAAGCAAATTGCTGTAGTCGCTGTTATTAAAGTGAGTTCATAGTGTTCATACTGTAATGTCCTCAAAAGAAGGAGATTTGTATCATCAGCTGTTCTTGGCCTATAAAGGCTCTCATGCTGACTTGCCAGTGCAAGTATGTCAAAAAAATGCCAATGAAATTTGGAAAACGGCTAAAGAAAAACTAAAAAACAAAGAAAAGTTTCTAGAACATATAAATGATGTTATACGAGAGTTGAAGGTGAAGGCCACAAAGAAGAAAGCAACAATGCTTAGTTATTTTACACAAGTAAGTTTACTACTAAAATGTAATAATGACATGAGTATTATATTTAGTCCAAACCTTGATTTTTCATAAAAGAACTGGTCATAAGTATTTTATATTTCTAGCTACCTATGCAAACATCAAGCACGCCAGCAACACTATGGCCCAATGCTCCCTCGACTTCGCGTGCTCCTCAACAAAAACAGGTGCATCTGCTTATATGTGTTGTATATTATGTTCTTTTTTATCGCATGTGTCAATAATACCTATTCTTAATTAATTTTCTCTTGGTCTATAGGATTCGAATGTTGTAGCTTCATCCACGTGTTCATCTCTCATGGAATCGATTGTCGCAGTCGCTGGACATGAAAGCACTGCCGTCAAACGAAAGATGAGCGATATCCACGAGGAGCAAAGTCAGAATACTGATGAGGAAACTGTGGAGACATCGTCTACGGAACCAGACAAGACTTTGGTTGATTCGGTCATCGCTAAAAATGTTCCAAGCAAACCGGCTCAAGAAACTCTTATGAAGAAAATTGGTCTACTGCAACAAAAAATAAATGTTCTCACTGAAGCAAGGGACACTGGTATAGCCAAAGATGATGTTCATGACGAAATAAAAAAGCTACGCAAAGAGTTGAAAGAAGAAGAGAAATGTTTGAAGAAAAAAAGAGACTCTGCTAAGCGTGCAAAAAAATTTCGAGCCAAAGAAAAACTGGAGAAAACTGAACGTCAGAGAAACAATCCTGCTGCAGCACAACCTCGAACTGGCCCTGGACAGCCCTCTTTAGTTGACTCGCAACCTGCTCTCCTAGAGACCATAATTAATATTGCCATTCATGGCAGCGCTGCTGATGAACGCCGCCGAACAGAGATGATTAGGAGTTGTCTCACTCTGTCCGACCTGCATGAAAGGCTGTTGTTAATGGGATTCCAAATTTCTCGAAGCGGCACATATCTTCATTTACTCCCACGCGTTTCTAACACACAAGAGGGAAGAAGACACGTACGTACTGTACCCGTAAAGTTAGCAAGACCACAGACCGAGATGCACAAAAAACACGAGGACGGGGAATTTTGCACTGCTACAATCAGGTCATTGGAATCTCTCGCTTCGCTTCTGGGACCGCAGCAAGTATTCGTTCTCTCACAAGACGATAAGGCACGTGTACCGATAGGTTTACCGGCAGTAAAAAGTCAGAGCCCTCTTTTAATGCATATGGAATACAGAATACTTTTACCTGATCATGACTGGGTCGTGGCAGAGCGGCACAAACTTATTCCTTCTGTATACGCCGGCGTCAACGTAGAACCTAACAATTTCGGTAGGGAAGAAGCTGTTGGGTACAGCGGGCACACACACATATCCATAAGGAGCGGGAAACACTCATCCTCCACAGCGAACACCCACGCTTATGATTTCGAATCACTTTTATCAATACCTTCATTCAAATCCTTAATGATGACAGAATCGAACACCGTGAAGCCAGTAATCATCATCTTTGTAGATGGTGGGCCGGACGAAAACCCGCGTTATCGCAAAGTCAAGAACTTTGCGATTGAACACTTTAAAAAATACAACCTGGACGCCCTGTTTCTAGCGACTAATGCTCCTGGGCGGAGCGCATATAACCGAGTTGAGCGTCGCATGGCTCCCCTCAGCAAACGACTGGCAGGCGTCATTTTGCCTCATGAACATTTTGGTTCTCATCTTGACGACAAAGGAATGACTACGGATGATGATTTGGAAAAACGCAATTTTCAGCACGCTGGGGAAACACTTGCAGAAGTGTGGAGAGAAATGAAAATTGATAATTATGACGTTTCGGCGGAGTATAGACAGCCCGAAGATAGCATGCAGGATCCAGCAGAACCAAATCTGTTGTGGTATAGCGTTCACGTCCGTGAATCGCAATATTTCTTACAGGTTATAAAATGCGCAGATGAATCCTGCTGTTCACCACCGAGAAGTGCATTGAAATCTGTGTTTACGGATACTTTCATGCCGCCACCTTGCCCAATACTTCAAACCCCAAGCAAGCTCGTAGTACCCAGTTTGTTAGACAAAGGAAAATCCAAGTTTTCGCCACTTCTTGTAAGGTTGTCCGTTAATCTGTCACCTCCTCTAGAAGGGTTTAAGCAGATGCCTTACGATTTCTTTTGTCCATCTGTACAATCCGACCTAAAGAAAAAAGTATGTCCAACCTGTGGGATCTATTTTACATCTCACAGGAGTGTTCAAATGCACTGTCGTTACGTGCATGGCAAGACTGTCCAAGACCATTGTGAAACTAGAGTACGGCCACAGCGCCTTGCTGCCAGAAGGGCAAATGAGCTTCTCTGCATTGTGCGTCGTTATGAAACATCGTCTGAGGATGCTGACTGGCTCGACGAAGACGAAGTTGATGCAAGTGGCTTAACAATTCCAGAACCGTCTTCGTCTGCACTCCAGGTGCCAGTGATGAAAGAATCTGAGTGGCTAGCAAACCCGTGGACAGAGGAGCAGTAATTTCAATCGAATTATTTTTATAGACCTACTTAGATACTTGGTTAATAGTTGATTATTTTTTAATTTTGTTAAGAATACGATTTTATTTCGAGTAAAATGTTTAATTTCAGTTGGGTTTCTGTTTATAATTGCATTGCCAAAGGTTAAAATAAATATGTTATTTTATTTGAAGAATTTATTAGTAAAAAAGCTAAAATACTTAGGAGAATGAAGGAGAAAAACAATTGTGTTTTGTAAAGCCAAAAATTTATAAAAAAATAAACAAAATACGCAGGTGTTGCGAATTAAAAATCTCTTGTTTTATTATAAGGCAATTAAAACTATACGAAGGATAAAAACTATAACAACTTTTTGCGACTTCAGGGTAAAAATGATGACTTGAGTGTTACGTAACCTTTAGAGAGGGGGGTGGGGGGGGTACAGAAACACGTTACGGAGCGTTACAGTGGGGGGAGGGGGGGTCGAAAATCTTCAAAAATTGCGTTACGTAATACTTGAACGCTCCCTATGCCAAATTTCAGGGAAATCTGTTTAGTAGTTTCGACTGTGTGATAATAGTCAGTCAGTCTTCTTTTGCTTTTATTTATTTAGACTAATTGATCTGGAGTGGGATTTGAGTCTGCGACCTTCATGTCTAGAACGTAAGCGAAACACTTTATTTGAAGTATGTTCTAAGTGCTAACAAATTATACCACGTTTTAAATTACACTCTGTACAAATATTAGTATAGGTAACTGTTAGACACGGTACAAAAAACTACGACGGCGGCGCGGGCGCATCGTGTCTGTCCTTCAGCAGAGCAAAAAGCTGCAAGTTCGATGACCTAGCAGTACGAATTTTAACGAGGCTCACCGACTCTAGCCGACACTGTCTGATTAGATGACAGTTAAGGTGGGTTAACACTTTAACAAAATATTTTTATTTCTAAATCAGGTTTTTATTTAACAAGAAAAATATACCAATTAAAATCATCTATATGAGTCCGGAGCAAAGGCGAAACCTAATTCAAAAGAAAAATAATTTTGCAAGCCCGTCAAATGGCGGAGTTTCCTATGCTTGAACAAACGTTAAAAAATAATCCAAAGGATGGATGAAGAAAGTATGAAAGGATGGACCATCAAAATGTTTGTAAGCACAAAGCAAAGGAGACCTCATCATCATCATCATCAGCCTATTCTAGTCGACTGAGCACGATCCGCGGCTTTTCTCATCCAGTTCTTAGCGGTTGCCCTGCTGAGATCGCCATTCCACCTAGTCTGATGGTGTCCTACGCTACGTTTGCCAATTCGTGGTCTCCACTTAAGAACACGTTTACCCCAGCGGTTGTCAGTTCTGCGGCAAATATGGCCCATTGCCACTTCAGCTTACTAATCCGGTGGGTTGTGTCAATTACCATATTTATCATTGCGTATTTGATCCGAGACTTCGAGCATAGCTCGCTGAGCGACTTTAAATAAGCAAATGAGCCCAAACTTGATTGAAGAGTTGCTGTGCCACTTTCCAGCTCCATCATCAGACCAGCTCCGTGGCAGTAGAGCAGTTTTTACTTACCTACCACACAATACATACGTATCTACACCACTACTGGCTACAAAAACATCGTCAAGCAATGCGTTTTGCGATTTTACAGCAAATTGCGAGTTCAATTTCGTTTGACGAATTAATAACATCATCGCTAGTAGCTCCGCTCTGTAATCTATGGCGTGGCCAGACAGATAATGTAATATAACCTAGCTATTTTAAAACAATGGAACATAAAAATACTAGTGTCAGTTTGCAGAAACTCGACCGTTTGAATACTATTGTAATCATTCGATGCAATTTGTATCATTTATCGTGTGATTATGGTGTAGCGAATGAATTGAGCCCATATTATTAATATTACTAATATAGTCAATATTATAGACGATATTAATAATATATAGTTTACGGTAGACACCACTTAATAAAAAAAATAATTGACAGGTTAACGGTTGTATGGTCAATCAATGTTCTTTGGCACACTTATAAAAGTACTGTGCGTTTTAAATAAGAATAGGACTAGACTCGTGACTAACTTCATACCAAAAATCAAGCAAACGTAGCGTCAGCACAAAATATTAGACCAAATAATAAAATTATCAAAATGTATGGAAAAGTGATTTAGGTAGAATAGTTTATAGATACCTACCAAAGTTAAGTCACGCGCTAGGATATCACAATCTTGTACACAAATACACAGAAACACAGATACACATACGTGCTAACTTATAAACACTGCTATTTTTCGGCCGAAGTTAATTAACTATGTTCGTACCAAATGCCCGATCGTACTTAATTTCATCTAGATGTAATTAATTTTTTCAAACAAATGTTTTTGCTTATCATACAAAAAAATGTGAAATTGTTGCGAATTCCAGTCCAAGAAGGCCAGGATTTCCAGTCCTATTCTTATTTGAAACGCACAGTATTATTTAAGATTAATAAAAATATATTAATTTAATACAAAAATGTTACACATCCAAAATGTTATTAAATGTTGCTCTTTACAGAATTAGACCTTAAACAAAAGAGTAGAATGTGTATTCTATACTTTTGTTTATGGTCAAAATTTATTGTCGAAGAGTAGATATCGAAATTCGAGCAGTAGGCAAGTTAGTTAGTCAGGTTAGCGTAAGTTGTAAGTAATATGAATAAACGCTTACCAATTGTCAATCAATGAAAGCAATCCAATTCCAAGACACAACCTAAAGGGATGACCGTTATCCTAACAATGACATTAAAATGTCAAAACATACAATTTATACACAAAACGCGCGGGAAAAACGAACTGACCAACACGGAAACAGGAAGGATGCGTTTTTATTTAATTCCAATTCGAAATTCAAACGCTCCATTACACAAATTGTTCCCGCCTTTTGTTGCAAGATTAACTTTTTTCTTACTTTTTTAGGTCTAGTGAATTAGTTTAGAGAATAGACAAAAAATTGCTCTCATATTAGTTAGTTTTTTGTGATTTTTTTTTATCTGTAACGCTTGTTACTTCCCAGGAAGACTGTGATATTGGCAATTCGTTAGTTTCGTGCCAGTAATTAGGCAATTTTCACAGTGAAAACACGAAAATACCATAGACAAAATACAAAACTTATTCGTTAGAAATAAATAACTTCTTGCTCACTGTTATCAATAGTTATTTTATATGACTTTTGATCATAAAATAATAATATAGCGAGCAAAAATTTGTTGAAATTTAATTAAATATTAAGTAGCAATGACTTCATTTGGACTGATAAAATTCTTTAGAAACTTATTCAATAACTGGAGAAGAAAGAAAGAGGATGAGGAAGAAATATGGAATACTGATTTTTAAAGTAAGTACACTGTGGTCTTTATTCTTTACACGGCTGTCATAGAAACGATATAATTTTCGCGGGTATTTTGTTCTAAATAGCTGGGTGGATTGCAGCAGTAAAGGGACTAGACGGGTCTTACAAAACCAAGTGTTTTTTTAAACTTTATCAATAAAAAATATGCATTTCTAGCGCCATAAAAGTTAATTAAAAATTAAGAAAAATTAAAAACTTGTGTAGTTTTATAATTTTTGTTATTTTTTTTTATTTTATTTTGCTGTGTAGACACAAAATAATTTGTCATATACCCAACTTTTTTCTATAAAACGAAAATATACAACACGCACTAGATTCTGTTTGCGCCGATAATATCGAAAGCAAACTAAGGATCCTTACTCCAACCTAAGGATCCTTACTCCAACGTTCGTTTCCAGCGGATAGTCTAAGTTGACTAGCTGCAGTACGCAGGAGATAATAATACCTTCCCACCGAAAGTCATTCGTAATAACGAGTGAATCGGTATATTAGGCAAGCGCGTCCCATCGTAGACTACATCATTGTTTAACATCAGGCAAGTTATAGTCAAGCGCAAGCCTGTTGCAGAATAAAAAAAACACAACGAGCGTGCGCACTCGCAAACACACAGGGGTGATCACTGTTTACTTTTCGTTTAACCGGATCTGTTTAGCGGTTTCTGAGTGAACTTTCGCATTTACAATAATAGCAACATTCAGATGTCGCAACAACTACTAGACACCCTGTATAACGGGCATAACGCCCGCCTATATTTGCTTTTCGTTCGGAAACGGATTAGATAGGCATTGTTCGGATGTTATTTTTATAAAACCTTCGATATCTATCGCCCCAGATAATAACACTGAATGTTCTAAATAATTACGGCCTCATTCATAAAAAAAGTTATAACTCTCTTTAGTTTTAATAGACTTTGTCTCTTACTTACTAGTATAGATTTCAGGATGACAGACAAACGAATTATAAACCTATTTTAGCTATAATGATCTTAAAATACGTTTATGAATACAGGGGGTAACTGTTTTAGTACAGTCAACTACATAAATATATTTCCACTTCAGGAAAAACACTAAGTGACCCGGTGGTCCAGTGTTAAGCGTGTTCGCCTAGTAACCGCGAGATCCCGGGTCGAGCGAAAATACATTTTTAACATACTTAGAGAATCTTAGTTGCAGCACGAAGTTTGGAATGGTGCCCGATGGACGGCAATAGGCTCCCACCAATGTCCATGACCATCACCGATGTACTCGAGATTTATTTAGCGATTCACATGCTTAGAACATTAAAAAAGGAACTGTTATGCGCACGCGTTCCGTTCTGCCGAGATACATGAATAGTTTGTATGCACGAACTGTTCGTTCATATTTTTTGTTTGTGTGTAGCATTTATTTACGTGTGCATTTGTAAAGACGCTTGAACTTTTTGTAAGTGTGCGTGAGAGCCTGTAAAAGTGTGCTGTACGTGGTTGCCTCGCCTCCCCCAAAGACTGGCAGAAACAATTTAGTACTATAGGCCGACCGTTTAACTCGCGTATCGCCATCTGAGATAAAAAGGCATAAAACATTAATTAAATCTCATAAATAACTACCTATTTAACCACAGATAAAAGTAATGTAAGACTATTCGTCACTAATATCCATATCGCTTGAATCATCATCAATGTCTGTGCAGCTTGAGGAGTCAGAATCTTGGCGATACGCGAGCTAAACGGTCGGCTTATAGAAATTGTTCATAACACTTCCCAGTTAAATGTTCCAAGTTCATGATATGACTTTTTCGGTGAGCCGTCCGAAGACGGTCGAAACGATTGGCCGGGTTTCAAATCGCGAGCATTTTTATGTACCGCTATTGATCCTGGCTACAGGATTAGCAGTGGCAGGGTTATAGCAGTGACCTTTGAAAAAAATAAACATAGACATACATACAATCATGCCTTTTCCCATGGGGGTAGGCAGAGACTATAGAGCGCCACTTCCTACAATCTAAACATACTTCCTTAACCTCACTAATGTTTATACATCTGGTCATACATGCTGCGGTTGTGAGTGCTACGCACCTGTCCCTTTGAAAGACATCCCTTATGAGATCAGCGAATGTACTCCTAGGGCGTCCTCTCCCAGCGTTTCCACTCACCACCTTTTGTCAATCGTCTATCATCCATGCTCTCCACACAACCAAACCACCTAAGCATGCTTCTTTCGACCTTTGTTACTACATATATCTCTTAATATTGTCTTAGATTTACGCGAATATCACACATTGACATAAAACTACTTTGTTATGGGCCAAAGACGTGATTCGGTACTGAAGTGATTTATTCTAGACTTTAACGACTAACTTATGACTATGCTCTAAATTTTACTTAATAACATAACTATGCTCTAAATTTAACTTAATAACATAACTATGCTCTAATATTTAACTTAATAACTAAGAGGGCGCCAGGAGGATTTTGATCAACCCAGCATTTGTGTTAATAACTGGTTCTCGGGCTCCTACCACACCGCGGCTAGCTCAGCTAACGTTTTTATCGCGAGTATGGGTAAACTCGGCACTTTGGGTAATACCGACCACTGTTCGGAATTAGCCGAACTGTGTTCCAAAAACAAAGGGCGTGTCGGTAGGCTAAAACAAAATAAGATTTATGTCAATAACTTCCTATTATTACATGATAGTTATAATTATCATATTTTTCTGGTGAGAATAGATTTAACTTTTATATTAACTAAACTGAACAATTAATGGAAATACAATTACTTTAAACATTAGCAAGCAAGATTTGTTTTTCGTTTTTACATGGAGTATCAATATTAACCTTAGATAACATTTATAACAAAATCTAATGACCACAGTGGCTAGGGCAATGTAAAACAATAAATTTTGTAACTTAATGCTTACCCCTGTCTATTGTATTTCACTACAAATTTGCACTGCAAAATCCATATACTTAGCCGAATTTATCAGCTTGTTTTATTTCCAAAATGGCACAAATAAAGCATCAAACAATAAGTATTTCCTTATTTGATATGTTTCCTCACTTCGTGACGGTATCTTAGTCAAATGGCTTCTCGTCACCCTCGCACCTCGCGCTCTTTGTCCCGCGCCTATCTTTCGATATTGCGGTCGCTTGCGCCTACCGCCATTATCACTATTTATTATTTTTTTTTAAATACCCTCACAAATATCCCCCTCCCGCAAAAAAAAAAATCTGAGTATATTCAGCCCTACGACGTCAGATCTTGGGTTCGGATTTTTTTTCCACTGAATACACTGAATGAAAAGGTTTACAAGCAATACAAGGTGTAAATTACCCAACATACTGTTTCAAATCTTTGGCATGCCAGACGCCAATGTCTTTACCAAGGATATTAACGAGTTGAAACACGTTATGAGAAACCTTTTTTTTAATAACAGCTTTTTCAAATTTTGGTGCTAATTTAGCCGTAAATTTATTAGCAGCCTTAGAAAGAAACTTGGTTCTTTTCCAAACTATGTCGCCTTCTTTAAAGTTTGAATTTATGCGGCTCGAATTATAATGTTTTTGACTATTACCATGAGCTTGCCTTAAATTTGAAATTACTTTGTTATATACCTCTTGGTTTAAATACGAAGCCTTATCCATAATTTTATCATAATTAAATTGAAATTGATCTACAGTTTCGACGTTAAGTTCTAGGCCTAAGTTGTTATTTGACTGAAGAGAAATTTCTCGTCCAAAAAATAGAAAAGCAGGCGTAAAACCTGTTGTATCGTGCACCGCAGTACGAATAGCATATCCAATTTCTTGCAAATGAACATCCCATTCGTTATGTTTGTTAGATTTCGTGTGTGCTGAAATCATGGTTCCTATTACCCTATTAACTCTCTCCGTAGGATTCCCTTGGGGATGATAGTTAGGTGTAAACCATAGCTTTACATTGTATTTATTGCATAAATTTTTGAAAATATGAGAAACAAATTGCTTGCCGTTGTCACAAATCACAACCTCAGGCACCCCATATAACAGCCACTGATGTTCCATGATTTCTGAAATCTTTTCTGATTTGGCAGTGCGAAGGGGAAATAACAGAGTGAATTTACTAAAACAACATGTTATGACTAATAACATAGTGTTGCCTGTTTTGCTTTTGGGAAATGGGCCCATCAAATCCGTAGCTATTAATTGCCAAGGTTTGTTAACTTCTCTATGATTTCCCATTTTGCCAAAGGGTGATTGCTGTGACACTTTGACCTTTGCACAAGTCTCACAAGCTCGTACGTACTTTTTTACATCAGAAAGCATATTAAACCAGAAATAGTCTTTCTTTATTCTTAAATAGGTTTTACGAATGCCAAAGTGGCCTGCAGTGATATCATCATGACATTGCCTTAAGATTGTACCTCGAAGTTCTTTGGGAATGTATAACTTCCATTTATTTTCATCATAAGGATATTGATACAATGGTACGTTTCGATAGAGTATACCATCATTTACTGTCCACCGACTATTAACATTCTTTTGCTTATTTATTTGGTTTACTTTATTTTTGTACCAATCGTCTTTGTGCCTATCTAAAATTTCAATGGTACAAATATTTGTGGTATCTATAGGAGCACGAGATAAAGTGTCCGGGACGATATTTGATTTTCCTGGTCGATGTACTACATCAAATGAGAAATTTTGCAGTTGCATTGCCCAACGCGCAAGTCTACCGTGGGGATCCTTCATTTTATGAAGCCACAAGAGTGCACTATGATCAGTAACGACTGTAAAATGTGTTCCATCAATGTAATTGCGAAATTTCTCAATTGCATGTACCACGCTTAACATTTCGCGTTCAGAGGTTGAATAACGTTTCTCACGATCAGTTAATTTCCTACTCAAGTATGCTATAACTTTCTCATGACCAGCAATATCCTGACACAGAACGGCGCCAACACCTTCAGATGAAGCATCACACTGTATAATGAATGGTGTACTAAAATCGGGGCATGACATGACCGGTGTACTTGTCAATAGTGTTTTTAATGTTACAAAGGCATTCTCTGCCTCACTTGACCAAAAAAACTTTTTAGATGGTTTGCCTTTTGTGAGATCATGTAAAGGAGCCGCAATAATAGAAAAATTTTGTACAAAACGCCTATACCAACTAGCCAAACCAACGAATCTTCTAAGTTCAGTAATATTTTTCGGTCGTGGAAAGTTGATGATAGCCGAGACTTTTGCTGGATCTGTACGCAGTCCCTCTTTGTCAACTATATAACCCAAAAAACGTAAACTTGATCTAGCAAACTGACATTTATCTATATTAACGGTTAAATTTGCTTCCTTTAGAATGCACATTACCCGTTTTAACATTTTAATATGATGTTCAAAAGTAGGAGAACACACTACTATGTCATCGAGGTAATGGAAAATATTTTGTTCATGTTTTTTAAATAGAATATCCATTAACCTTTGTTGAGATTGACTGGCATTGACAAGCCCAAATGGCATGACCTTAAACTGAAATAGCCCCCTACCAGGAATTGCAAAGGCTGTCTTTTCTTTACTACTTTCCGTTAGCTCAATTTGCCAAAAAGCTGATCGCAAATCAATTGTAGTTAGAAATTTAGCGTTTCGTAAACTATCCAAAACAACTGAAACCCTAGGTAATGGATAGGTATCCCTTTTAGTGACCTTGTTTAATTGACGACTATCTAAACAAAGTCTGTTGGTACCATTGGGCTTTTTAACCAACAGAACAGGAGAACACCACGGGCTGTATGAGGGTTCTATGACATCATTTTTAAACATTTCATCGAGTTCACGTTCAATTTGATCAGTTATTGCAGGTGAAAAGCAGTATTGCTTTTGATAGATGGGTTTAGAAGAGCCCGTGTCGATGTCATGTTTTAAAATGTGTGTTCTACCTAAACCTGAGCCGATGGTGGTTGTCATTTCTGTAATTAGATTATTTAGTTCTTCTTCCTGATCAAAATTTAGTTCATCTCTAGAAATTACAACAGGTTGGTTATTTTCAATAACATCTATATTTACATCTGCAAACGTGGCCGTTTTAAAATTAAAGCTGACACCAAAGGTGTCAAAAAAATCTTTACCCAATATTAATGATTGAGATAAGTTAGGCATTAGCAAAACTGATATAACTTGAAAATAATTATCTATTTTCATTGGAACATCACATATTTCGGTAACTTTGTGAATAGTTCCATCTGCCGTACATACTTCCAAGGGAGATTTATGAAATTTTAAACCTAAACACTTGAGTTTGTGAGCCATATCGGAATTAACCACAGTCCGATTGGCCCCGCTATCAAGCAAACCTATAAACTTATTATCTAAAATATCTATTACTAAGTATGACCGATTATCGTTTTCTTTTTGTACTTGAATTGGACATACATTTCCCGTATTAAAGTAGTTACGTACTAATGCGAGCCAATCCTGCCATTCCTTACTATCTCTACTAATGGGAAAACTCACTGGGCAGGTTTTGAGTTTTCCCTTTCCCCGTTTCCCTTGCATTGACATGACTTAGATGAGACCCCAAATTTGCCACAACGGAAGCAAAACAATCTTTGCTTGGGTAATGGGCATGCTCGAAATAAGTGTCCTCGTTCCCTACAATTCCAACAACGCCTGTCAATGTTGTTAACTGTCGTGACCACTTCCAGATTAGCGACTTTTGATTGAATATCTCTATATGCTAGGTCTGGTTCTAAGTTGGATTTCGAATTTTCCGGTTCCTTAAAATTATCGCAGTTAATTTTGGTTTTTTCAACGACGCGAAGAATGTTAATAAGATCATTGATGGAGCTAAAATTATCCCTACATATTGCTTTTTGGTAATATGGTTGTAAATTTTTTAATATGATGTTAATTTTTTCCGACACTAACAGAGGTTTTGGCAATCTATTGAACATATTTTGCATGACGGACACATAGATAGTTACCGATTCATTTCTGCCTTGAGTTCTAGCTTCTATTTCTTTGAGTAATTCCTCACCATAGAATGGAGACTGGAACGTGCGTTTCAATAATACTACTAAGTCATTCCAATCACAAACTTGATCTCTATTTGCTCTGTACCAAATAAGTGCGTCTCCTTCAAAAAAATCGATTGCATATCTCCACAAGTCCTCAACACTAGCATTTCTGGCCTCCATTAACTCTTCAACTCTTTCTAAGAAAGCATTAATACTGAAGTTATTGTCTCCTGAAAATTTGACACCCCATTGACTAATGGGAACTAATTTTCGTTTCGTAAAACAATCGTCAATAGTAGAAGATCTGCCTAATTTGTGTAGCTTATTACCTAATTGCTTACTGTAAGCACTGATAGGAGTGTGAGGAATAATAATTCTTTTTTTATCAGAGGCGCCTACATTTTCTAAAGGGGATTCATCCTCTAAGGGGGACTCTTCCTCTAACTTCTGGATAATTTCTAGACCTGCTTTACCTAAGGTTTCCTGCAAGGTTTTTTTATCACTTTCCGATAACTTTATGTCATCAACTATATCATCGCGTTCCTCTAAAGTTGCCATTAAGACATTAGCTTTTTGTTTGAGTGCATTCAATTTAGCGCTTTGAGCATCGTTGCTCGTTACAATGAATTCTAACCTATTTTGTACGTGAAATAGTCTAGAAACTAATCGTCTAAACAAATTTTTATCCGGTTTGTCACTAATTTCAGATATATATTGCCCTATAATATCTAATTTAGTTGTGCAGGTATCGATTTCCAAAGTAGGGTTTTCAAAACTTTGCCGTGGTGCTTTAATTACACAAGACGAATCACCAGCTTGCTCTCGTAACAAAAGCTCACTTAAAATTTTTTTCATAACCGAAACCACGCTCTTTATGTAAATTCCTCGTGTAGCTAATTCAAACTCCAGTTCATCCTTAAGTAAAAAGTTTGGGTCCATGATGAATTGATTTGCGATAGTTTAAGGGTATATGGAATTTACAGTACAAGTGACAGTCAGTATCAGGGTAAGCTCAAGCCACTGAATTTAAGACTTATATAATAACAACAAAGTAGAACTTGCATTACATAAAAGTGGCGCTAATTTTAATGTTTATCTAAACCTAATTTTACGTTGGGCGCCATGTTATGGGCCAAAGACGTGATTCGGTACTGAAGTGATTTATTCTAGACTTTAACGACTAACTTATGACTATGCTCTAAATTTTACTTAATAACATAACTATGCTCTAAATTTAACTTAATAACATAACTATGCTCTAATATTTAACTTAATAACTAAGAGGGCGCCAGGAGGATTTTGATCAACCCAGCATTTGTGTTAATAACTGGTTCTCGGGCTCCTACCACACCGCGGCTAGCTCAGCTAACGTTTTTATCGCGAGTATGGGTAAACTCGGCACTTTGGGTAATACCGACCACTGTTCGGAATTAGCCGAACTGTGTTCCAAAAACAAAGGGCGTGTCGGTAGGCTAAAACAAAATAAGATTTATGTCAATAACTTCCTATTATTACATGATAGTTATAATTATCATATTTTTCTGGTGAGAATAGATTTAACTTTTATATTAACTAAACTGAACAATTAATGGAAATACAATTACTTTAAACATTAGCAAGCAAGATTTGTTTTTCGTTTTTACATGGAGTATCAATATTAACCTTAGATAACATTTATAACAAAATCTAATGACCACAGTGGCTAGGGCAATGTAAAACAATAAATTTTGTAACTTAATGCTTACCCCTGTCTATTGTATTTCACTACAAATTTGCACTGCAAAATCCATATACTTAGCCGAATTTATCAGCTTGTTTTATTTCCAAAATGGCACAAATAAAGCATCAAACAATAAGTATTTCCTTATTTGATATGTTTCCTCACTTCGTGACGGTATCTTAGTCAAATGGCTTCTCGTCACCCTCGCACCTCGCGCTCTTTGTCCCGCGCCTATCTTTCGATATTGCGGTCGCTTGCGCCTACCGCCATTATCACTATTTATTATTTTTTTTTAAATACCCTCACAAATATCCCCCTCCCGCAAAAAAAAAAATCTGAGTATATTCAGCCCTACGACGTCAGATCTTGGGTTCGGATTTTTTTTCCACTGAATACACTGAATGAAAAGGTTTACAAGCAATACAAGGTGTAAATTACCCAACATACTGTTTCAAATCTTTGGCATGCCAGACGCCAATGTCTTTACCAAGGATATTAACGAGTTGAAACACGTTATGAGAAACCTTTTTTTTAATAACAGCTTTTTCAAATTTTGGTGCTAATTTAGCCGTAAATTTATTAGCAGCCTTAGAAAGAAACTTGGTTCTTTTCCAAACTATGTCGCCTTCTTTAAAGTTTGAATTTATGCGGCTCGAATTATAATGTTTTTGACTATTACCATGAGCTTGCCTTAAATTTGAAATTACTTTGTTATATACCTCTTGGTTTAAATACGAAGCCTTATCCATAATTTTATCATAATTAAATTGAAATTGATCTACAGTTTCGACGTTAAGTTCTAGGCCTAAGTTGTTATTTGACTGAAGAGAAATTTCTCGTCCAAAAAATAGAAAAGCAGGCGTAAAACCTGTTGTATCGTGCACCGCAGTACGAATAGCATATCCAATTTCTTGCAAATGAACATCCCATTCGTTATGTTTGTTAGATTTCGTGTGTGCTGAAATCATGGTTCCTATTACCCTATTAACTCTCTCCGTAGGATTCCCTTGGGGATGATAGTTAGGTGTAAACCATAGCTTTACATTGTATTTATTGCATAAATTTTTGAAAATATGAGAAACAAATTGCTTGCCGTTGTCACAAATCACAACCTCAGGCACCCCATATAACAGCCACTGATGTTCCATGATTTCTGAAATCTTTTCTGATTTGGCAGTGCGAAGGGGAAATAACAGAGTGAATTTACTAAAACAACATGTTATGACTAATAACATAGTGTTGCCTGTTTTGCTTTTGGGAAATGGGCCCATCAAATCCGTAGCTATTAATTGCCAAGGTTTGTTAACTTCTCTATGATTTCCCATTTTGCCAAAGGGTGATTGCTGTGACACTTTGACCTTTGCACAAGTCTCACAAGCTCGTACGTACTTTTTTACATCAGAAAGCATATTAAACCAGAAATAGTCTTTCTTTATTCTTAAATAGGTTTTACGAATGCCAAAGTGGCCTGCAGTGATATCATCATGACATTGCCTTAAGATTGTACCTCGAAGTTCTTTGGGAATGTATAACTTCCATTTATTTTCATCATAAGGATATTGATACAATGGTACGTTTCGATAGAGTATACCATCATTTACTGTCCACCGACTATTAACATTCTTTTGCTTATTTATTTGGTTTACTTTATTTTTGTACCAATCGTCTTTGTGCCTATCTAAAATTTCAATGGTACAAATATTTGTGGTATCTATAGGAGCACGAGATAAAGTGTCCGGGACGATATTTGATTTTCCTGGTCGATGTACTACATCAAATGAGAAATTTTGCAGTTGCATTGCCCAACGCGCAAGTCTACCGTGGGGATCCTTCATTTTATGAAGCCACAAGAGTGCACTATGATCAGTAACGACTGTAAAATGTGTTCCATCAATGTAATTGCGAAATTTCTCAATTGCATGTACCACGCTTAACATTTCGCGTTCAGAGGTTGAATAACGTTTCTCACGATCAGTTAATTTCCTACTCAAGTATGCTATAACTTTCTCATGACCAGCAATATCCTGACACAGAACGGCGCCAACACCTTCAGATGAAGCATCACACTGTATAATGAATGGTGTACTAAAATCGGGGCATGACATGACCGGTGTACTTGTCAATAGTGTTTTTAATGTTACAAAGGCATTCTCTGCCTCACTTGACCAAAAAAACTTTTTAGATGGTTTGCCTTTTGTGAGATCATGTAAAGGAGCCGCAATAATAGAAAAATTTTGTACAAAACGCCTATACCAACTAGCCAAACCAACGAATCTTCTAAGTTCAGTAATATTTTTCGGTCGTGGAAAGTTGATGATAGCCGAGACTTTTGCTGGATCTGTACGCAGTCCCTCTTTGTCAACTATATAACCCAAAAAACGTAAACTTGATCTAGCAAACTGACATTTATCTATATTAACGGTTAAATTTGCTTCCTTTAGAATGCACATTACCCGTTTTAACATTTTAATATGATGTTCAAAAGTAGGAGAACACACTACTATGTCATCGAGGTAATGGAAAATATTTTGTTCATGTTTTTTAAATAGAATATCCATTAACCTTTGTTGAGATTGACTGGCATTGACAAGCCCAAATGGCATGACCTTAAACTGAAATAGCCCCCTACCAGGAATTGCAAAGGCTGTCTTTTCTTTACTACTTTCCGTTAGCTCAATTTGCCAAAAAGCTGATCGCAAATCAATTGTAGTTAGAAATTTAGCGTTTCGTAAACTATCCAAAACAACTGAAACCCTAGGTAATGGATAGGTATCCCTTTTAGTGACCTTGTTTAATTGACGACTATCTAAACAAAGTCTGTTGGTACCATTGGGCTTTTTAACCAACAGAACAGGAGAACACCACGGGCTGTATGAGGGTTCTATGACATCATTTTTAAACATTTCATCGAGTTCACGTTCAATTTGATCAGTTATTGCAGGTGAAAAGCAGTATTGCTTTTGATAGATGGGTTTAGAAGAGCCCGTGTCGATGTCATGTTTTAAAATGTGTGTTCTACCTAAACCTGAGCCGATGGTGGTTGTCATTTCTGTAATTAGATTATTTAGTTCTTCTTCCTGATCAAAATTTAGTTCATCTCTAGAAATTACAACAGGTTGGTTATTTTCAATAACATCTATATTTACATCTGCAAACGTGGCCGTTTTAAAATTAAAGCTGACACCAAAGGTGTCAAAAAAATCTTTACCCAATATTAATGATTGAGATAAGTTAGGCATTAGCAAAACTGATATAACTTGAAAATAATTATCTATTTTCATTGGAACATCACATATTTCGGTAACTTTGTGAATAGTTCCATCTGCCGTACATACTTCCAAGGGAGATTTATGAAATTTTAAACCTAAACACTTGAGTTTGTGAGCCATATCGGAATTAACCACAGTCCGATTGGCCCCGCTATCAAGCAAACCTATAAACTTATTATCTAAAATATCTATTACTAAGTATGACCGATTATCGTTTTCTTTTTGTACTTGAATTGGACATACATTTCCCGTATTAAAGTAGTTACGTACTAATGCGAGCCAATCCTGCCATTCCTTACTATCTCTACTAATGGGAAAACTCACTGGGCAGGTTTTGAGTTTTCCCTTTCCCCGTTTCCCTTGCATTGACATGACTTAGATGAGACCCCAAATTTGCCACAACGGAAGCAAAACAATCTTTGCTTGGGTAATGGGCATGCTCGAAATAAGTGTCCTCGTTCCCTACAATTCCAACAACGCCTGTCAATGTTGTTAACTGTCGTGACCACTTCCAGATTAGCGACTTTTGATTGAATATCTCTATATGCTAGGTCTGGTTCTAAGTTGGATTTCGAATTTTCCGGTTCCTTAAAATTATCGCAGTTAATTTTGGTTTTTTCAACGACGCGAAGAATGTTAATAAGATCATTGATGGAGCTAAAATTATCCCTACATATTGCTTTTTGGTAATATGGTTGTAAATTTTTTAATATGATGTTAATTTTTTCCGACACTAACAGAGGTTTTGGCAATCTATTGAACATATTTTGCATGACGGACACATAGATAGTTACCGATTCATTTCTGCCTTGAGTTCTAGCTTCTATTTCTTTGAGTAATTCCTCACCATAGAATGGAGACTGGAACGTGCGTTTCAATAATACTACTAAGTCATTCCAATCACAAACTTGATCTCTATTTGCTCTGTACCAAATAAGTGCGTCTCCTTCAAAAAAATCGATTGCATATCTCCACAAGTCCTCAACACTAGCATTTCTGGCCTCCATTAACTCTTCAACTCTTTCTAAGAAAGCATTAATACTGAAGTTATTGTCTCCTGAAAATTTGACACCCCATTGACTAATGGGAACTAATTTTCGTTTCGTAAAACAATCGTCAATAGTAGAAGATCTGCCTAATTTGTGTAGCTTATTACCTAATTGCTTACTGTAAGCACTGATAGGAGTGTGAGGAATAATAATTCTTTTTTTATCAGAGGCGCCTACATTTTCTAAAGGGGATTCATCCTCTAAGGGGGACTCTTCCTCTAACTTCTGGATAATTTCTAGACCTGCTTTACCTAAGGTTTCCTGCAAGGTTTTTTTATCACTTTCCGATAACTTTATGTCATCAACTATATCATCGCGTTCCTCTAAAGTTGCCATTAAGACATTAGCTTTTTGTTTGAGTGCATTCAATTTAGCGCTTTGAGCATCGTTGCTCGTTACAATGAATTCTAACCTATTTTGTACGTGAAATAGTCTAGAAACTAATCGTCTAAACAAATTTTTATCCGGTTTGTCACTAATTTCAGATATATATTGCCCTATAATATCTAATTTAGTTGTGCAGGTATCGATTTCCAAAGTAGGGTTTTCAAAACTTTGCCGTGGTGCTTTAATTACACAAGACGAATCACCAGCTTGCTCTCGTAACAAAAGCTCACTTAAAATTTTTTTCATAACCGAAACCACGCTCTTTATGTAAATTCCTCGTGTAGCTAATTCAAACTCCAGTTCATCCTTAAGTAAAAAGTTTGGGTCCATGATGAATTGATTTGCGATAGTTTAAGGGTATATGGAATTTACAGTACAAGTGACAGTCAGTATCAGGGTAAGCTCAAGCCACTGAATTTAAGACTTATATAATAACAACAAAGTAGAACTTGCATTACATAAAAGTGGCGCTAATTTTAATGTTTATCTAAACCTAATTTTACGTTGGGCGCCATGTTATGGGCCAAAGACGTGATTCGGTACTGAAGTGATTTATTCTAGACTTTAACGACTAACTTATGACTATGCTCTAAATTTTACTTAATAACATAACTATGCTCTAAATTTAACTTAATAACATAACTATGCTCTAATATTTAACTTAATAACTAAGAGGGCGCCAGGAGGATTTTGATCAACCCAGCATTTGTGTTAATAACTGGTTCTCGGGCTCCTACCACACCGCGGCTAGCTCAGCTAACGTTTTTATCGCGAGTATGGGTAAACTCGGCACTTTGGGTAATACCGACCACTGTTCGGAATTAGCCGAACTGTGTTCCAAAAACAAAGGGCGTGTCGGTAGGCTAAAACAAAATAAGATTTATGTCAATAACTTCCTATTATTACATGATAGTTATAATTATCATATTTTTCTGGTGAGAATAGATTTAACTTTTATATTAACTAAACTGAACAATTAATGGAAATACAATTACTTTAAACATTAGCAAGCAAGATTTGTTTTTCGTTTTTACATGGAGTATCAATATTAACCTTAGATAACATTTATAACAAAATCTAATGACCACAGTGGCTAGGGCAATGTAAAACAATAAATTTTGTAACTTAATGCTTACCCCTGTCTATTGTATTTCACTACAAATTTGCACTGCAAAATCCATATACTTAGCCGAATTTATCAGCTTGTTTTATTTCCAAAATGGCACAAATAAAGCATCAAACAATAAGTATTTCCTTATTTGATATGTTTCCTCACTTCGTGACGGTATCTTAGTCAAATGGCTTCTCGTCACCCTCGCACCTCGCGCTCTTTGTCCCGCGCCTATCTTTCGATATTGCGGTCGCTTGCGCCTACCGCCATTATCACTATTTATTATTTTTTTTTAAATACCCTCACAACTTTTTAACGGATTTTATCGCGGTTTATTTTAGATTTTAGATCCCGACGTTTTAGTCTCTTCAGACTTCAAGTTCACGGGTGGACTGAGGTATTTGACGTCCAAAAATATTAATCACAATTATTACTGACTACCTTCAAACATTAATATTTAAGTTGCGTTCCGATTTAAGCAAACCGAGCTCACAGTGTCTTGAATTCTGAGTTGTTTTTTTTTTGATTATATCTCCTTTCCGACCACAGCGTTCTCTAATTACTTCATTCCTCAATCTATCATTCGGAGTTACACCACACATACTTCGTAGAGAACGCATTTCCAGAGCATTCATTCAATTTTCATGCTTCTTCTGCCAACTCAACATTCACTTTCAAAAAACAGAATGGAATAAAAATACGGCGACAGATCATGACCTATTTCTATACCTTGATGGACCCAATAGAAATCAACATAGAAACGACTCTTGAATATTAAACACACATGTGATGTCTGTCCGTCTGTTGAATAATAACTACGGCATTGATTGGGCCGTGACCTCGAGGTCTCGGGTTCGATAGCTCGCTGATAAACTTGTTAATATGTAACGGAGTCTTACAACGGTATACATTTAAGACTTATACAATGTTGTATAAGATGATTTCAAATTTGATTTCCTTCTTGAAACTTGAAAAATCATAGTCGTAGTAATGAAAATCACGTCTATATTACCCGAAGGTGTAGGCAGAGGTATATCACACAGTTGGAGTACCTAGCAACTATGATTCTCGAAGTATATTAAAAAAGTATTTTTGGTAGACCGAGTAATCGAACCCAGTACCTCGCTGTTATTAAGCGAACACGCTTACCAACGAACCACCAGTTATAGCTATATTTTAAGCATAAAAGAGGCACACAAAACAAACAGTTTATAGAAAATTTACGAACTAATCGAAAAGATTATACATAAATTCCGGTACTTAGATGAATAATTCGTTATTATAAAAGCCTATGTGGCCTTTAAATTGATTACCCACCGACTAGATACTTACAAGACATCACTTTATTCAAATATTTTAGAAGTTTTTATTTCGTCAAGGGGGTTACAGGGAAAGATAGCTAATTTTGATTGGTTTCTCAAGTTGTTTTCCTTAGACGAACCATTCAAAATTGGCCTAAGGTCGGATGATATGTCGCGGTACGACATAATTAGGCGAACGCGGGGCCTAGTTATGTGGTGTCTATCTATAAGTATCTGGTAGGTGGGCACATCACACCCAAGTGGCAATGAAAACAGTGCCTAATAAATGATCAAGAACCAATCCGGCTTAGACATTAGACCAGCAGCGATACCAGCAATGCGCCGGACTGTGTGTACACACCATTAAACATTTCAGTATTTTACCAAAACAAAGTCACAGGCACCTAGAACACATGAATATGTAACTGTACTAGAATGAAAGCTTCATACAAACGCTGTGAGAGATTTCACTACTACACGCGCAGCTATGTGTGCGTAAAATGTCGGTGAGCTCACTGAGCCCGGCGCGGGAAACATGCACAGACGACGACAACGCCCGGTTTGAGCAGCGCTCTACTTGGGTTGTGCTAGCCGGCAGCGATACGAGCGAAGCAAAGATTTACGGTCATAAGACTCTTTAGTAAAAAAGGACTTTGTCTCTTTTTTACTAGTATAATTGTCAGGATGAAAGACAAAAACAAACGTATTAGAAACCTATTTTAGCTATAATGAACTTATAAGACGTTAAACGAAGACGTTAGACATTTTCACAGAGCTTTGATTTTAACTGTTGTAAGGCAAAAAGAGAAGTGTTTAAGTGTTCAAATAATAACATAACCGCCTTCTAAAAAGTGGAGCTCCTTCTTTTAACGGGCCTGTCGCGGTCGCGTGGTGGGTAAGATACTTGCTTTTTACACCGCAGGTCGGGGGTTCGAGTCCCACCCAAGTCAAACATTTGTGTGTTGAACATGTCTGTTTGTCCTGAGTCTGGGTGTAATTATCTATATTTATGTGTATGTATTTACAAAAGAAAAGTATTATACGTAGTATATTACCAGTTATCTGGTTTCCATAGTACAAGCTCTGCTTAGTTTGGGATCAGATGACCGTGTGTTAATGTCCCACTATATCATCATTATTATTGATGTCAATGCTAAATCGGTAGACAAGGATATGGGCACTCAGGTTTCCTTATTTTCAACAATCGAGTGACAACCCTGTCTCAATTTTTGATTTTCCTAGGAAACTTTCATTCTGTGTACAGTTACATATTTATTCTGTTGTTCCAAGTTACGTAATAAAGCACGCTCCACACATGCCAATATTACTTTTCATAATGTAACCATAAACAACGGTGTTATGGGCAATAAAATGACGTGCACTATACCGCCCAGCTAGACCCTTTACCGGCCAAGCTGTTTTGGCAAAATGCCGAGTTATGCAGACTTTAATAAGCTTTGGTAGACGATTTAATAAGCATAATACCACAGAATCATAATCCTACAACTATATTGTATATTCATAAAAGCTGTTCTACTGTAGTTTCTTTTCTTTCTTTCCGCTGTTCTTCTGTAATAAACCAGCATTCGGTCCACCGGGAGTTCACCTGATAGTAAGGGGTACCTAGCACTAGTGGCAATTTATTGATATGAAAATTAATCGAATATTAAAACATAAAGAAAAACGATTATTAGCTAATCGACTTATTTTCTAAAAAAAAAGATACTAAAAATATTAGACATTACTTAAAATCGATTTTTCCCTAAAATGATCCATTTATTTTATAACAATATGATGAAAATTTGTACGCAGATCGGGAAGTTTGGTAGGTATTTGTAGAAAAATCGATTTTTGGCTAATCGATTTCTCTTGAGATGCCACTAGCATCACTAGCGCGTTGGCCTTGATATCCCGACAACCAATGACTACCTTACTCAAACTCAGGAACACAACCAACAGTTATTACACTGCTCCAGGAAGCCGTCGCGTCACAACAACGTAAAGGGTCTTCTAGGATTCCTCCTGGAGCCTCAGTCAGTAGCTACGACAGACCCACCACGCAAAATAGCAGCACATTTGACGTCTAGTTACCGCAAAACAAGCCCACTATAATCATTCAAATCATAGTTAAAATGAAACACGTAACAAAATGTGTCACAAATGTCAGACTATGCAATAAAATACAAAAATAGTGTGTTACTCAGATGCACATCTCGGATCGTGTGACGTACATTGCTCACTCACTGACCTACAGATAGTAATAACACGCCCACGCGTCAGTGTACGACGTCCATTGCGAGATTGCAGTGCCTTATTTTTCAGTCTACGGTTTTGTTCCAACCAACCGAATTATAAGCTGGTGCATGCAGCGCGTTGACTGTGAACTCGCGTTACAAACAATTTAACTTCTCGTTCACAACGGAACTAACTAAACGTTATTACGTGGTGCGTTGTCGGCATATAGCTACTCACGGTTGAAGCGAAATACGTTTGGTGTGAACGAGCCTTTAGAATTCTAAATTTAAAATGTAATTTAGCACGTTGAGTGCCACTACGAGTTAATAGGGAAATTATAACAGAGATGCCAGCTACAAGACACGGAGTTGCGGACGTCCTAGGAGGACATTCGCTGATCTCATCGGTGATGTCCTTCAAAAGGGACAGGTGCGTAGCACTCACAACCGCAGCATGTATGACCAGATGTATGAACATTAGTGGGGCTAAGGAAGTAGGATTAGATCGAAGCAAGTGGCATTCTATAGCCTCTGCCTACCCCAATGGGAAAAAGGCGTGATTGTTTGTATGTAAGTAATTTATTTTAAAAAGAAAGTTTGTTACGCAAGTTTGGTTAGCAACTTTATAATATACTATAACCCATGTATTCATAAACTTCATTTAAGCTCATTATAGCTAAAATAGGTTTATAATTCGTTTGTCTGTTAGCTTGACCTTTATACTAGTAAGTAAGCGACAAAGTCCATTTTAACTAAAGAGTCTTAAAAGATTTTTATAAAAAAGACCGTTGGTGTTCAACGTGTTAATAATTTAATCTTCCCTCGATGCGACGCATATCTTTCTTGAAACCTAGCCAAGTAGGTACCATCTCTGTCACTACACATCAGAGTTTAAATAAACCAAACCACCAACAAATTCCAGACAAAAAAGTTATAACCCCCCCTCTTTTTGTCTTGAATTAATAAAATACAAAAACAGTGTATTCTTAGTTAAAAAATATTTTTCATTCATAAAATGCTGGAAATAATAATGAATTGGAAATAGAATAAGTAAAGTATTTTGTAGATTTCTTTGCATTCTAACTTACTATCTAACGGATAGAAACGCTTAGAATTAATCGCTCATAAACAACACACTAAACAAAATGTAATAGATATAAGTACCAGCTTCATTAAAAGAAAAAAGCCTACAGAGTTTTTGGCAGTGTTCCTTAGTGGTTGACAGTCATTAACTGCACTGTAGGAAAAGAAACTAGACAATTTTTACGTAGACTCGCGTCTCAAGAAAATAAAGCATTTTTTCATTTAATTCAATTTCATATCCTGACAGGCTCATCACAGTATTTGAAAACTAATTTCGTATTGACAATTTTTACTAAACTGATGTATTTATCTCGGATCGTGTGACGTACATTGCTATTTACTGACCTACCAGCAGATAGTAAATGACACACCCACGCGTCAATCTACGACGTCCAATGCGGCATTGCAGTGCGTAATTTCATTTTTTTTAATGCCGCAATAAATTTGTTTTTTTGTTCTAAAATAGATTTGAGTCGGCCTCTGCGGCGAAGTTCGAGGCAAACAAATAAAGTTGAATGCACGCTTGTTTTGCAAAATCGCTAATCACATAATACAGTGTGTGTTCAGGAATCGGGGATAATGTTAAGAACAAAGGCTCATATATCACTAGTAATTGAATCATTATGGTCCCAACTTAAAAACAAAACTTTTTGATTTTTTTTAGAAAACTTAAGACGTACTTTCGTAAGTCGATAAATCGTTCGTTTGCCCGAATTCGGGGACTTCCCGCATTCAGGATAGCTACCAATGAAATAAGTCAGTCGATATCTCGGTTGATACAAGAATTCGGGGACTCCCCTTCTCAATGCACCTCAGTCATTAGACGTCATCAGTCTATAGTCTTCAAGTCTCCGTATACGGACCCTATGGCATGCGTTACCTCTCTCATACCCAGTATACAGGTCCGAACGACTAATGAAAACGATTCCTCATGTGCGGTCCGCGTTGGCATGCGTTTCAAAAATCTTCCGCACCCCGCATGCAGGCGCTAAACACCAATAAATATGCGCTTTAAACGTTAATTCAAACAATGGTTCCGCTCAACTGCGGCACCTATATCTTATATCTTTAAATGAGCAATTCTTGTATATATATTTAAATATATAATTGGAATCTCGGAATCGGCTCCAACGATTTTCATAAAATTTTGTATATAGTGGGTTTCGGGGGCGATAAATCGATCTAGCTAGGAATCATTTTTAGAAAATGACATTTAAAAAACAAAAATACCGAGCTTGCTCGGTCATCCAGTTACTTTTTCATTAATCCCTGTAAATACGGAGACTAAACACTAATGTGACAATTTGCAATGATTGAACAGGATGTTTTTAACAGTTGCCAACGTAAATCATCATACCGCTGGTGTTGTAAACGTCTATAGTGAGGCGCAATTTATTGAAAATATTCTTCTTTTAAAGTAATAAGTTGTAATATTATATTGAGTAATATTTCCTAATGTTTTGTCATTAAGACTCTCATTGATTTAAGATTAAGACTAGTTGATTTACATCTGCATATGCATTCAGCATAAAGTATAATTATATGCACCTGTCATATGTGGGTGTTGTGACTACATAATTATGATACTTGGTCGTCAATCTATAGGATACTCGTATCTAAATGAATCACTAATGTGTTAGTTAGTGCTTGACTTGAGAACGGCTGAACGGATTTTGGTAATTCCTTTTATAGAATATTCTTTGAATGGTTCTTATGCAGAGAAAAATTTAAAATAGCAACTCCTTCGAAACGGCTTGACCGATTATTATGAAATACTATATCTATATTCGGTAGATCTGAGACCTGGTAGGTGGTACTGCTATACTGGGCTAGTTACTTATGTAATACTAATATAATAATTTGTTTATTAAAGAAAGCTTAGTACATTGTTCAATAAATATTTTACAATATTTTTTGTAAGCGTCTGTAGCTGAACTAGCCAATCCTGTATTTCTGCTATCAGTGCCAATCCATCAAGCAGCATGAAGGTTATAACCATCAACAATATATATAGCAAGTAGGTTGAGTACTAATATTTATCTTATATCTTTATTTATCTTTATCTTCTTCTTTTTAGCTAGGAATCATTTTTAGAAAATGTCTTTTAAAAAAAATACCGAGCGAAGCTCGGTCATCCAGATATTAGTATTTAAATAGCTGTGCTATACAAACTTGCGTAACAAACTTTCTTTTTAAAATAAAATGCTGATTAAATTTAAATATATTTTAGGACAGTTCCTAAGTCCCAGAATATTATTATTTAAACAATAAAAATATTCTTTGACATAAACACAGACATCATCTGATCTGAACCTAAGCAGAACATGTTAGGGAAACCGGATAACTGGTATACATAAACTATACTTATTATAACTATGTTTTTACTTTTCTTTCGTAAATACATAAATAAAATATAAATAACACCCAGACACACAAATGTCGGTCTTGGTTGGAAATCGAACCCACAACCTGCGACATGAAAAGCAAGTATCTTACTAACCACAACACTGTCCCGTCAATACTATTTCTTTGCAATTGAAGGGATTAAAGCCAAGATAATAGGTAAATAATAAATAAATAATCTTCATAAGTCCCAGAATATTATTATTTAAACAATAAAAATATTCTTTGACATAAACACAGACATCATCTGATCTGAACCTAAGCAGAACATGTTAGGGAAACCGGATAAACATGTTGTTAAAAATGTACAAAAATGACTACTTTAGTATAAGACTATATTGCAGGAATTTATGCCACTTCCAAAGAAACATAAGGCTAGGGTGTTCCATTACAAAATGATTTTAGCTAGTATACTTATAATAATAAAGTAGAGGACCCAACAGACATTGTCCTGCATGATTTATTTTAATCCACCTTCAGGCTGATTTGTGAATCTAACTAAACCATCCAGGGCATCACCCAAACGTATACAATAAATTCTTTCAAATCAGTCCAGCCATTTAGGACTTTAATGATATAAACATGTACAGTAGAATTATATGTTAGAGATAATCTATAGAAGTTTTATATTGATTAGATATTATGTGAGATAGCTGTATTGGCCATTCCACTGTTGGGTATAGGTTTTCTGCTAAATACAACTATTTAAATATCTATACTTGTATAATAAAGTAGTTTAAATATATATTGTTTTTTTATTACCTACTGAAATAATACATAAAGTTTAAAGGCCTATTCACATTTTATACATCAAAACTAACGATTACACATCATAATAATAGAGAAAAAAATAAGTTTTCAAACAGGTGCTCAAGGGTAACTACTACTTTTTAATAGTTTATACTAAAAATAACGTGCTAAATCCTAGTAACATGGTTTTTTCACTTTAACAATAGTAAAATATCATTTTCATTATTAGTTAAAGCCTCCACCGGCACTAAATTATAAACAAGCGCAACAATTAAGCATGATTGCCGGACACATTACCAGAATTGCTTTCAAACGCCTTGTAAACTCGGCTGAAAGTAACTACGTTCCACATAATATTCTTAATTTTTTTTCCCCACGCGTATTCATTACAGCGCCAAGAACGACCAGTAGACATGTCTCAGATCATTATAGAATCATAATAAACCATGCGACACCTCGAGAAATCGTCTAAGCACCCAAATAAAGCCAAGAAAATATACCACAACCATATTTAGTTACACTGACCTGTTTCTCGATATCCAGGTGCCGGTAACTCCAAATTGGTCTTCCATCAATTAATAAACACTATGAGGAACGTGAAAGTTTTTATTTATCATTAATTTTACACTATTATCACTTAGTTTTCGCGTTTTCTTTAAAAACTGACTGACAGTCACTCGCGGTTTACACACGCAAACGAACGAATGAATGAAAAGAGCTGAACAATGAACTAAATATTTAAGAATTAAATGTTGCCCGTTTAAAAAATTAACAAACCCATTAGGTTTAGGTCTAGTTTACACTGCAGGTGGGTAGGTAATTTTGTGATTGATTCATCTCTATAATCTGTGTGATTCGAACTGTCATGTCCTCTGTCAAAAAGATACACAAAGTCAAAAAAACTTCTGTGATTTGTCAAGTAAAATAATCAGAAATCGATCTTTGCTTGCTTAGATAGTTTTTAACATCAAATCCTATTTAAATGTGTAATTAAGTGCTTTTAGACATCAACATTCTGTAATTAAACAATGATCAAAGCTATATTAGTGTTTAATAACCATGGGAAACCTAGATTATCTAAATTCTATCAATACTTTGTAAGTGAAAGTTTTTTATCTATATTGTGGTATTTATTTAGTTAAATATACTTATTTTTGCCACACTTTGGAGTTTAAGCGATAGTATACAAATCTTGATTAACTGGCTATATTTCATTTAACTGGCTACCTTAACTTAATACCATATAAATTATGTGAGAAACAGTTTTTTGCGCTAGCTCCATTGATGATGGTGGCCGTAGAACAACATTTTCTTAAACTACTGATTTTTGATTTATTAAATAACTGTAGACTCACAATGTCCAAATTTTCGATCTTCAAATAGAAAGGTGAATTTAACTTGAATACTGGATTCCACAATTAGGATTTGAACCCACAACCTTTTTTTTCTAACACATTTCTACATATCTTTGTGTGAATTGTTTCATCTCCGCTGCTCATTAGGGTTAAGAAAAACATTGTGAGGAAACCGGCATGTCGAAGAACTAACCATGGATTAAGGCCGTAACTCTCTTAACTCATAATATAGTTGAGAGGAGACCTGTGTCCAGCAGTGGGACACTAAAAGGGTTGACATGATTGGATACCACTCTGCAGATAGTTGTAGCCACTTTTCCGATTTCACTTGTACTTATTTATGTTTTTTTTTCAGAATGAAGATATGCAGCAACAGATAATCAAAGAAACTTTTCAACTAGTCTCAAAACGGGATGACAATGTGTGCAATTTCTTAGAAGGTGGTAGGTAAGGCTAATCTATAAATATAAAATGATGTTGCTTCTGTTGGTGTTCACCAATACATAAACCCTTAGAATGAGTTCAACATTACCATCTTGAACTTGTCAAAATGTGTTTTCAAATAATAATATAGTGGGACATTAAAACACAGGGTCATCTGATCCCAAACTAAGCAGAGCTTGTACTATGGAAACCAGATAACTGGTAATATACATATAATACTTTTCTTTTGTAAATATATACTTATATAAGATAAGTTCACCCAGACACAAGACAAACATACATTTTTAAACAAATGTTTGTCTCGGGTGGAAATCGAACCTGTGACCTGCGGCGTGAAAGCCCGCCAATGAAAAAAATGTTTCTTTTGTTGAAAATATTAGAATAAAATGGGTTGGCAATAGAATAGGTACCTACAATAGTTTACAGATTTATGTGCATTTTAACTTATTGACAACTCCTACTAAGGGTACTGGTGGCATAGTGGTTAGTGACCCTTTCGTTTCCCATCTTTCTTTTTTTTTTATTTGTCTATTTATTATATACCAGTTATCTGGTTTCCATAACACAAGCTCTGCTTAGCTTGGGACCAGATGACCGTGTGTGTTGATGTCCCAGAATATTTATTTATTTTTATTTATTTACATTCCTATTACCCGCGTATTCCTATTGCGTTTGTAGCGCCACCCTAATTTAACACATTTCGACGGACACAGAGATAGTCCTCCTTACCTCTACCCTCCATATCCATAAACAAGTAAATTTAATTGCTTAATTTGGGACTATGTGGCGCTGTGTGTGTATAAATATTATCATTATTAACTATCCATGTTTTCTAGATATGGATCTCATTTAAGGTAAAGGCCTCCTCCAGTCTTTTCCATGCCTCTCTTTCTAGTGTAGAACTGCACCATAATTTGAGTAATTTTGTTTTCAGTCTGATCGGTGGTTCGGACTACAAGCTGATCTATAGACACTATGCAACTTTATACTTTGTGTTCTGTGTCGACTCATCAGAGAGCGAGCTTGGAATATTAGATCTTATACAGGTAATATTACCCATACTAATCAAGAGCTGCAGTCTCCTCATTTGAATTCTTTATAAGGAAAAAATTCTATGTAACCTCGCACACATACCCGCGCCGCAGTTGCCGCAGTAACTAAAACAAAAGTGACTGCGGTACTTGCGGTGTGGTTAAGTCTGCATTTACCTTAGAGACATTTTTTTTTATTTTGCAATATACCGATTTACTCGTGATTACGAATGATTATCGTTGAGAAGATGGCTTTAGAATGAGGAGCAACAGTTCCGACCCACCCCTTACTGGTGTCACCAGACATCGCACAGGAACAGGGCAAGACCATGGGTTATTATTATTATTATCATTTTTTTACAATATTTTCAGGTATTCGTAGAGACCCTTGACAAATGTTTTGAGAATGTCTGCGAGTTGGACCTGATCTTCCATGCGGATGCGGCTCACCAGGTCCTTGATGAGCTGGTGATGGGTGGGATGGTGTTGCAGACTAATATGTCGGATATATTGTCCAGGCTACAGGAACAGAATAAGATGCAAAAAGCAGAGGTTGGTTCCTTTATTGTAATGATATTCTAGGACATCAACACACATGGTCATCTGATCCCATACTAAGTAGAGCTTGTGTTATGGAAACCAGATAAATGATCTCTACATAGTGTAAAACAAAGTCGCTGTCGCTGTCTGTCCCTATGTGTACTTATATCTTTATAACTACGCAACGGATTTTGAAGCGGTTTACTTTAATAGACAGAGTGATTCAAAAGGATGGTTTAAATGTATAATACATGCATATATTGTAAAGAAACACTGATAAATTTAGAGGTTACTAATGTGATGTCGAAAATATACACTTTTTTGCGTTTACATAGCAAACGCTGGCTGAAACCCACGAGATAAATCAAAATAATGTACTACAGTATTGTACACCTTAAAAAGGTCAACAAAAAAGTCCGCGATAGTATATGTCTATCTCTTAAGAATAGCCCACAATAACATTTTTTTATTTTTTATTTTTCACGGAAAAAAGTGGCTAATTTACGAAGTGATTTAAGCAATACAATTCTTTATCCAATTAAATAACTTTAATACATTATCAATAATGAACTAAAATTAATTATTTTTGTATGCCTAAATAGGCCGATCATATCGCTTTTTTAATTGAAAACATGACCAACCATTGTACCTAAATAAGCATCACAAATAAACTATTTAAATAAATATATAGACTATTTTAAATAAATAATAATAATAATAATATAAAGTGGGACATTAACACACACGGCCATCTGATACCAAACTAAGCAGAGCTTGTACTATGGAAACCAGATAACTGGTAATATATACTACATATAATACTTGTACGAGTTAAGCATTGTACATGGCACACGTCACATTACTCACACACTTTAACAAACACTTTTCCCTCACATTGTAAATTATCATTACCCGACAGTACACAATCAACAGTTACACTCAGCGGTACTTGTTCATTCATAAATTAACAATAGTTACGTGATAGAATATTCAATTAATCGCATAATTTGAGCTATTTGACTTATCATTTCAACTACAAAGAAGTATGCGGCTCACTTATCAGTATAATAATAATAATAATAATAATAATAATAATAATAATAAAGCTGTTCATTCCATATCTCTTACAAAGGAAAAGTTTACAGTAGACAATTTATTTTTGACGTGACAACGTCTTATAAATTGGTTTGCCGGGTGACACTTCAAGAAACTGCGTTACGCTCCGCTCACGTTATGCGCTCACAATGAGAGCGAGTGAGAGGCACGCGTCCCTTCCACTCGGGCATGGTTAGCCCGCCTAAGAGCGAGAGAGACAGACATAAAAAGTGAAAGGCACGCGTCCCTTCCACTCGAGCACAGTTAGCCCGCCTAAGAGCGAGATTCTTTGTATAAATTAATGTTTTAAATATAATTCTTTGTATAAATAAATGTTTTAAATTGTTACTATTATTTCATCCTTCTTCCTACTATACGAATGAATATTCTTATTAAAATTATTTTACCACTCAAAGTCGTTGTCACGTAAAACTTTCGCCCGTATACCGACTTTACAGGCAACCAATTTTAGTGTTAGTTTATTAGTGTTTACTTATCTTTTATGTTAGTATTGTTAGTTCGTGGTTTGCTTATGAGATATGGACCCCTTTTCGGGTAAGGCCTCCTCCATTTTTGTCCACGAGTCTCGGTTTTGGCCTTGGTTTATCCAATCGTCGCCTGCTGCTTGTGAAATGTCATCAGCCCACCTTCGTTTTGGTCTGCCAACATTTCCTTTGCCAAAAGGCCCCTTCCAGTAAGGGTTTTTAATGGTCCACCTGTTATCTTTATAGCGAGATATATGACCCGCCCAGCGCCACTTAAGAGTTAGTGCACACCGCATACAATACTATTTGTTTTTGTAAATACTTAAATATGTTGGCACATTTATTTCTCAATGCATCAGCTGTCATTTTATACTGTCATCGCGTCCGTCTTTGAAGTCAGCTGTCACTCGAAAATTGTCAATATGAACGAACGAATGAGCCGAGCACGGGTGAAGCGGCCATCTTAGAATGGCGGACGCCTGACACTGTGTGTTGGACCGTTGTGTCGTCGGGAAGTGCAGAATTTGCTCAGCAGATGCAACAACGTGCTCGGTGAACTTTACGATTTAATCCAACGTAATCTTAACGATCTGTAATTAACTGGTAGAATTAATGATTGTGCTATCGAGAGATTGGGGTGAAGTGATATTTGCCGTTGAACCAGGAGTCTCATTTCTAAATCCTCGTCAAAGGAGACCAGTCAACTCATGGGGTGATTTTTAATTGAGAATCATTTGTTATGTCGGGGTATTAAGTGCAAGGCTATGTTTGTAATAAACTAAATGTGTATTTATATTTCCAGGCAGGGATATCAGCGGCGCCAGCACGCGCTGTGTCTGCGGTCAAGAGCATGAACTTGCCGCAACAGTTGCGGGATATGAAGTTACCCGACCTGCCGCAAGCTATCAAGGTAAATCTAATATCATATGAAATGAAATAAAAATAATTATAATATAATAATATAATATAGTGGGACATTAACACACACGGTCATCTGATCCCAAACTAAGCAGAGCTTGTACTATGGAAACCAGATATCTGGTAATATACTACTTAAAATACTTTTCTTTTGTAAATATATACTTAAATATAGATAAATTACACCCAGACACAAGACATACAGACATATTTAAACAAATGTTTGTCTCGGGTGGGAATCGAACCCACGACCTGCGGCGTGAAAAGCAGCGTATCTTACCGACCACGCCACTGGCCCGTCAAATGAAATGAAAATATGCTATAATTTTTTTGAGACGCGAGTCTACATAAAAATAGTCCAATATCTTTTCCTACCGTGCAGTGAATGACTGGCAACTACTGAGAAACACTGACAACAAACTCAGTAGGCTTTTTTCTTTTTTAAATGAAGTACTTATATCTATTACATTTTGTTTAGTGTGTTGAATTAGAGCGACTTAATTCCAAGCGTTTTTATCCGATAGATAGTCTGAAATTTTATAATACGCTGTCTTACATAACGTAGATTTTATAGTTATTTTAAATTTGTTAACAGTCATTTCCCTAATATTATATGGAAGTTTATTGTAGAAACGTATACACAGCCCCATAAAAGAGTTTCCGATTTTGTCATACATCGGCTATAGCCAGTCTGAGCTGACTAACTGCAGGAGATATTACAGATATTATAATCTGTGAAACATGACTGGTCAGTGCTATGAGTAACACACACCTACACCGTCTATCGGGATCAAGATCGGGCTTAGGACCACAATTCTCGCGTTATAGATTATAGATACTCGGCATATTATGTCGAAAACAAGGGCGACTGTCGATTGAAAACTAATTTTTGTATTTTCAAAATGTTATGTTAGAAATAAGTCTATTACCAACCCATGTCATGCAGCGAGTAGTCTATAGCAATTGACATCAAAATTATGTCGATTTTCATTAGTTTTCAATCGACATTCGCTATTTTTTTTTCGACATTTATTAAGGGGGCGTCCATAAATTGCGTGAGGTGTTTAAGGGGGGGAGGGGTCGAGTCAAATCTCATCTAATCTTACGTTGGAGAGAGGGGGGTCTCGGCAAATATCACGCAATTTTTTTTATGATTGATTTCGGCATTAAAAGCACGAAGCAAATTTGTTTTTTTTCTTTTTACAATAATAACGCGTTTATGTAAGAAACTCACATTTTGAAAAATCTCATGTGAGATTGGGGGATGGGGGAGGGGGTTGAATAAAATCTCACGACATCTCACCAGGGGGAGGGAGGGGCAGAAAATTTAAAAAATACACCTCACGTAATTTATGGACGCGCCCCCTAAGATAAATATCTAAAGCGCGAGAATACGCCCAAGACCGACAGCTTTACTTTTGTAGTAGTAGCTTTTTTAAAATTTATTTTGCTAATTATTTTGCTTCAACTGTCGTTCGATTAGGAATAAATATTATTATATTCTGGCGTTATTTTTTTTTTGATGATTTAAGATTTGGATATTAGTATATGGGCTACATGCTAACGTCCAAATCGTATAAAATTACATTCAAATTTGTTAAGTAGTTTTTGACATAAAACATCCGCAAGTTGATCCATACAAACTTCCGCGGTTACTGTGTTAGTAGAATGAAAAAGAATATTTTTCTGGTTTCCAGGATTTGAAATTCTGACCTCTCCAGCAGGGGTCGTACCCTGCCGCGCCGGTCGCTATAGCTACCAACATACTCAACACAATCTACCCACAAAACGACAAGTACCAACATATACACAAAAACACAGAATTCTCCAACAAATTCTTTGGCTCAGAGACACTTAGTACAAAATTCTCGGAGACTTTCTCAGAAAACTATCAACAGACAGAGGGTGTTAATTTTCCGAACTACGAAAGTCAGAAGTCAGATGGTTATCAAGATCTGAGTGGTACGACTATGGAACATGCGTTTGTAGAAGTGAAAAGCAGAAAGAAGAAGAAAAGAAGTGGAAAGAAGTAGAAAATACTCACTGACTAGATACGTATAATATTGTATGATATTGTAATCGTCAAAAGTTGGCGAGGTGTCTTTTCGTTGTTAAAGTCCATCAAATCTAAGAAGTACCGTTTGACAGTTCTAAACGTAGTACATTTAGAATTTTACTTTTTGTATGAAAATTGTTTGTGTTATGTTAAAATAAAAATAGCTTCATAATTCAATTATTTTACAGGAAAGCTAATAAAAATAGTGTGAATTACGCCTCTATAAAGATAATTTAATAGAAAACAGTGAAACGTCAAACGGTACTTCTTAGATTTGATGGACTGTAGTTCTGTTTTTAAACAAATTATGGTATACTTGTAACCAAATCCTGATAATATGTTAAACATATAGAAATTACTAGTGGCCCACCCCGGCTTCGCACGGGTAGATATCGGTGTTAGACAGAAATTGTCATCATTCCCCATGCCTTTTTCCCATTTCTATTGTGGTCGGCTCCCAGTCTAACCTGATGCGGCTAGCTGATGGTGGTATTTGACAGAAATTGTAATAAATATAAATGTTAACACACTATTGAATACTCACTCAATCCAGTTAGAGTAGCTATCTGTTAGAATCTTTTGTAGCTAACAGACAATACTGACTGTCACATAATAGACTGTCGAATAATTCGCGATAAAATAATGTTGCGGCCATAAATTGAGATGTAAGCTATCCTATATCTCAAGTTGGATCAAATTGCACACGATTTATTAATCAAATTTGAGATCGGTTCAGTAGTTTAGGCGTCCATCGCGGACAAACAACGTCACACGTAACTTTTATATATATATATAGTCAATTTGAAGCTGTTGATGTGATTTAATGTACCAAATGTCAGGATTCTCGTTCCAAGTGTCCTCTGTTTAATACATTTATATTCAATTCTAGCGGACCCCGCAGACGTCGTGCTGCCCGGTAAAGCAGTGCCACCCGCCAGGTCCGAAAACAGAATACGACCTATAAGATTTCATAAAAATCGGTCAAGCTGTTTCGGAGGAGTTTTTTAAATTTTTCTCTGTGTAAAAACCATCCTCGTACTTCAAGGGCTATTCTAAAAAAAGAATTAGCAAAATCGGTTAAGCCGTTCTAGGGTTATGCGCTTACCAACTTTGCGATTCATTTTTATATTATAGATTATTGCCCAGCACTGATTAATTCTTGGCTTTTTGGGTGTAGTAACCCTAACAGACAGTTGCTCGTATGCGTAAGCCTATATTTAAATTTTAATTGTCTGTTATTCGATATGTAGAGATTTTTGTATCATTCCTTAAAATTGAATTGTTTATGGGTATATCTACGGCGTGGTTAAGCGGTTTTAGTATAATTATTTTAGCTTTTATCATTATACTTTATGTATTAGGTGATAAGAAATATAATATTTTATGTTAAATGAGATTTGGTTTTATTGCTTTTACATTGTTCGTGATGGGAACTATAGGCCGACCGTTTAACTCGCGTACCGCCTATCGCCAAGATTCTGACTCCTCAAGCTGCACAGACAGTGATGATGATTCAAGCGATTTGGATATTAGTGACGATTAGTCTTACATTACTTTTATCTGTGATTAAATTGTTATTTATGAGATTTAATTAATGTTTTATGACTTTGTACGTCACATGGCGATACGCGAGTTAAACGGTCGGCCTATAAGCGAATCTTGAAAATATGTATTTTAGCAAAGAGAAGCAAAGATTCTTAAAAAAAGAATTTATTTCTGTAAAACTAATTTTACAATACAACTGAAATTAATATTAATAAAACCAACAGAAATTCAACTCTACACAAAATAAAAAAAGAAATATAATTGGAATGTTATCTAAACCAAACAAAAGGATGAAGTCCTTTTAGCACGACGACTCCAACGAAAGAGAGCCCGTCCCTTTTTTTTCGGGTGACCTAACCCAATTACCCGGAAGGACCTTTATTGGTTCACCGGACTTTTTCAGTGAGCCGTCCGAAAACGGCCGAACTAATCAAGTACTGTGGTAACTGCCATGAGCGCTCCCTATGTGGGGACGAGAAACTATTTAACCGGTTCAGCTCTGCACGGGGGGTTATTGATTCTAAAAGTTCCTATACTTTATTTTTAATAAATATCCTCTCCTGACAAATCAAAGCAAACAAAAAAATACTGTTACGGTGCAGTCAGTCAGTCAATTGATTTCAAAGCTTCACCAATTTTAAATTAATGCCATCTGTTTTTACATTAGAAATCTTGATTTTTTTACGCCATCTATGATTTACATGTGAAAGCTTGTTTGTGTTTAGTTTAACAGCATTATTAACAGTACTGCTACTCAACGCTAGATGGCGTTAAACCATCAATACGTCTGTTAGTAGCCTCCCCTAGTAGGCGTTAGATGGCGGTAGCAGTAACTATTATTGTCATACCCTTTAATTAATTACCAATTTGGTTATTTTATAATCTCGAAGATCAATCAATTTTCAATGATATAAACACAACGGCACTAACTTAGAATATTTATGTAGTTTCTAAAGGTACCTTAATAATTTACCTGGTACCTAATACCTACCTACCTATGCAATAACGTAGATTAAAATTTTACGTACCTACCACAAAATATTATATCATTCAAATTATTACTGATTTTGACACTGTTTTTAACCCCTGACTAAAAAAGGGGTGTTATAAGTTTGATACATGAAAGGAAGTAAATACAGTTTGCGAGGTCTAAGCTGAACTACCTACTGAATAGGCTGACTAGAATAGGTTGACGATGAAGCTGAACTTTGCATTTGTGAGTAATCTATGATCATTTGTATGAGTTGCGTCGCATAAGGGACGCACCGCGTCTTAGGCCGACTGTCAAAAAGCAGTATAAACCGGTTTTAACCAAGCCAAGGACGAGTCGCGCTCTAAGTCGACATCGCACCTACACATTCTATGCACTCACACATGCAAAGCACAGTTTAGGCATAATTTGGTAATACACTTAAAACCTACCTATGTGTTTAAAACTGACCATTTACGAACCATTTGGTCTCTAAGAAGCTATTGTGGTCCTTACGACAGCTGACATGAAATAAATATTCATGATAATCAGTAATTTTGTCCAAATTACAACAAATAAACATAAAAACAGAAGCTTTTCTCAAATATATTTCTTGACCAGATTGCACACGCCATCTGTTTGCTGACCGCAACACTAATTATTTATTGGTCAAATTGTAACAATTTCGGACCGTAATTTGACATTACTTTGAATTAAGAACAGGTGATTTTTGGAGATCCCTGCGTAATGGACAGTGTACACTACACACTGCGAGTTCTTTACTAGCTGCCGCCCACGGCTTCGCCTGCGTGGTACTTAGAAGACCCGTGCCTAGGTGTAGAACATTAGAAGCGATTGAAGCACACTCACACACAGGAATACAACTAACAGTTATTTGCCTAAAGAGCGAATAAAATCACTGTGCTTTTCCCGGTGTCTTAAACCTGCCATATTTTTTTTTCTTTATTTAAAGAGCTTTGTCGCACAGTGACCACGTCGCTCTATTATTTCTACAAAACATGGAACATATTATAATGAAACTACAAAAAGAACACAAAAGTTATTCCTTACATAAACCCAAGTCTGCCAATTTATATAAAACTAAGGCTTCCCTAGACATTGGTTCAACTAATATGCTGTTACAAACGCTAATATCCATACCCCTTGTTACCCCAAAGTGGATACGTCTGAGATCTCTATTTCGGACACATTCTAATAGGATATGGACAACGTCCTCAATCACTCCACAGTTTTCGCAATTAGGAGAAGTCGTGTCATAAACTTAATTCTCATACAGAACCTTTTGTTAATTTTTCCGATCCAGCCATATAAATTTTTAAAGCGACTTATTTTGTATGTCCTGTACTGACCACATCAAAACAAAAATTATTTAAATAAATACTCATTTTAAAAGTAAAAAAGCAACTATAATTTGTTATTAAACGTAAATATTACTTTCTTCAATAAAAACTTCTCAAAAACGTTATTCAATATAGGTAATTGGCATTAAAAGTACATGTTTTGGCTACCGGACTTTGGTCAATAACAAATCTTTCCGTTTCCTGTCTTTTATAATCAACTGACCAAAATAAATACTTTTAAATTATATACTGTTTACAAAGATGTGTATTGAATACGGATAATTTTCTTTTATTCGGTAAATGATTACAAGTTCGCTGTAACAAGTAAAAACTTGCTTATTTAAAAACAACTTGCTTTTTTTTAATCTTTGCTCAATATCAGTTGAGAAAAGCGTTTCGAAAAAGCCGCCATGCCTTAGAGTAAAACTAACTAACTTGGCCAGCGTGTGTGGACTAAGACCGAAACTCTCAATTCTTAACATAGGTAATAGCAATTCTTAACCATGCCCAGCCGTGAGACACTAAAAAATATTTTTATTTTATACTGAAACTAGCAGCTTGGCGAGTTTATCCTCTAGTATTTAGTGGTATTGCTTACATTAACGTCTTACCTATGTCCTTTCCCTGGTCTCAAACTATCTCCATACTAAATTTCATCCAAATCGGTTCAGTCGTGTTGGAGTGAAAGCGTGACTGACAGACAGAGTAACTTTCAAATTTATTATAAGTATTAGTAAGAATAACTTAATTAAAACTTTAAGCAAGTCCCAGACCTAGCTAAGAACCACCACGAACATTATTCATCAAAATCGATCCATTAGTTTAAGTGCTACGATGCTAGGTATAACTTTTACACAGATACACATACCCACATACTTCATAACACCTTATTTTCGTATATCTAAATCCTATACATTGATTTCAAATAACGAACACAATAAAAAAAAAACAAAAATTAATTTATCAAAAATAGAACATCAATGTTGCCACACAAGAAAAATAAAAACCTACTATATTTTATCGAAAAAAAAAACGCGGTTTTGTAACATTTTGTCACTTTCGACCACCCAAGTGTAAAGGCCACCGACTATCCGTGGCCTTGATTTGTGGCCTGTGGCCCACAGCGCAGGTATAGTTACCTTATTCAAGTAACACGCCGACAAAGGCCGGTGTCATAAATTCGCCGCCATTGTTGGTAAATGTCAAAATATTTTTAAATCTATCAATTTGGGATGTTCATACATTGTGGGATACAGTTTTGAAGTATTTACAGGTTTAAATAGAATGTTTTTTAGAGCAGCCCTGGCGCAGCGGTATCGGCCTCGCCTTTAATATATAAAGTCGCGGGTTTGATTCCCAGTCGTGCCCACACTTCTTAGTACATAAATTTTTAAATCGCCGCTATTCATAATCAGTGAAGGGAAATATCTTGAGGATACCGGTATGTCTTAGAACCATTCGAGGACATGTGACATCCACCAAACGGCATTTAGCCAGCGTGTGTGGATTATGGGGACTGAGGCACCTTCGTCCGTGGGTGTGCACCTTTTATCTGAATCCCCACACGTGGTCCCCGAGTGGTACAAATCAGGTGACAATCGTCGACGTCAACCCTTTTTGTATCCCACTGCTGGGCACGGGTCTCCTCTCAACTATCTTACGAGTTGAGAGAGTTTAGGCCTTAATCCACACACGCTGGCCAAGTGCGGTTTGGTGGATGTCACATGTCCTCGAATGATTCGTTCTTAGACATGCCGGTTTTCTCACGATGTTTTCCTTCACCGATATTGAGCAGCGGTGATGGAACAATTCACTCAAAGATCTGTGGGTACGACCAGGATTCGAACCCGCGACCTTATAGTTCTAAGGCGAGGCCCGTACCGCTGCGCCACCGCTGCTCTTTTGTGTATGTGTCTGTGTACAAAGAGGCATCGTACCGCTTGTTTTATTAAAAAGAAGTACCGCTTACCCAGCGAATACCGATTCACTGGAGACTTGAAGACAGGCAGAGTATAGTTATCGGGAAACAGAGAAACTATTAAATGGATGGATCAATTTTGATAGTTTTCTTTATGTAAAAGCTTTCGGGGGTTTTAATATAGTGGGACATTAACACACACGGTCATCTGGTCCCAAGCTAAGCAGAGCTTGTACTATAGAAACCAGATAACTGGTATATACTATACATATAATACTTTTCTTTTGTAAATATATACTTATTAGACATTTACTCTCAGACTCGATACAAACAGATATGTTCATCACACAAATGTTTGTCTCTGATGGGAATTGAACCAACGAACTGTAGCAAAAAAACAAGTATCTTACCGACCACGCTACCGGCCCGTCAAACTTATTATAACACTTGACTTAAGATTTAAACGAGACTAATTTGGATAAAAAACCTTTTTCAGAGAATTCAAAACTTTCTTTCGCCTAAAGTACCTATTGTGTGGAAATCTCTCAAATATTTAGACCTAATAGAGTTTATCTCTAGATAAATTTCTCAATTTTGATTATTCTTTTTCAATTTTACCATGTCGTGATGACAAGGCATCTAATGTAACTTTTTTATGATTCCCAGGCCGAAAAAATATTACCTAATAATTTGATGTAAAAAAAAGTAAACCATAGATAATATAGAGTCATCGGGTAGACCATAGATTATATGAAGTCATCCCGCGGCTACAGATTACGACGCCATTATATTTTGGAGGGAAAAAATTCAATATGGCTGCCTTGGTGATGGTGACCATGATTGAAAGTTTTTGTTTAGATATATTTTTCAACAAGAATATTTTTTTAACATGTTAATAAATAAACCTAGATACTTCAAAAACGGGACCATTTCTGAATAAATTCACAAACGTAAAAAGAATTTCGCAAATAAAAAGAATTCAAAACAAACAAACAAACATTTGTGCGATGAACATGTCTGTTTGTATCGAGTATGGGTGTAAATATCTAATAAAAGTATATATTTAGAAAAGAAAAATATTATGTGTATATTATATACCATTTATCAGGTTTCCATAACACAAGCACTGCTTAGCTTGGGACCAGATGGCAGTGTGTGTTAATGTCCCAGAATATTTATTTATTTATTTTATTTTTATTTATTTTTATTAAATACAAGCGAAACTGGCTGACCGACTGACATGTCATCTCATTTAGGTCTTACATGATACATTACCCGTAACTTCCAATTCCAACACATAGATTCAGTAGGAGGTCTGGGGTGCCCAAAGAAAAGATTTTCAAAAATCACACTAACAACGTGATGAAACGGGGACCGCGCAACTGAAGCGGCGGGCGGAAATCAGTTTTTATATAGGACGAAAGTTTTCCCGAACATAGATAAAAAAATCATCTGAATTTTTAGGTTAGGTTAGACATAATACATAATGTTCAGCAGTGGGATCAAAAGTAGCTTAAAGCCTTCCTATATAATTGGGCTATCTAACAGGGCAAGAATTTTTTAAATCGGTCCAATAGTCCCTGAGATAAGCGCGTTTACCAAACAAACTCTTCTACATTATAATATTAGTATAGATAACACCCAGACATAATAAAAGTAGACACATCCTTGTGTGAATTTGAAACAGCTGCTCAATATTGGTGAAGGAAAACATTGCGAGGAAACCAGCATGACCAAGAACTAATCATTCGAAGACATGTGACATCCACCAACTCGCTCTTGGCCAGCGTGTGTGTGTTAGCTTAGGCCTAAACTCTCTCAAATCGTAAGATAGTTGAGAGAAGACCCGTGCCCATCTTTAGGACACTAAATAGGGAGGTGATGCTAAATCTCCTGGGAATCGAATCCACGAGCTGCAGCAAAAACGCAAGAATAATCCACATTTCTCCAACCACATACACACCCTACAATAATTTCGAAACCAAAAAAAGGTTAAAATGAGTAGATAATTATTATTTTACGGGGCTCAACTAAATTATATACACGCATCGGAAATAGAAATAGACAAACCGACCAATACTATGGGACCCTTCACTAATACACGCCTCTGCTACACTTGGATGTAACGTTGCCAGCTTAAAAAAACTTATAGAAAAATACACGAAACTAAAGCCCGACTTTTGTACGAAATTAAGTATATCTGGCAAGAATATTGAATAAAAAATATAATTAAATACGCTAAAAAGGGGATTTTGAGATAAATAAATAAATACAGAACACTTCACATCCCGATTTATGTGACCTTGCGTTTGTTGCGAAAATAAAAAAAAACTACGAATAAAACATTTTAAGGACCCAAGGAAGCAGTGACCGCGTTCCAGAAGGCCATCGAAGTGACCCCTAAGGACGAGTGGGCACTGGGCAGTGCTTTTCTAGTTGGTTCCATCGAATGCGAGAAGTATTGATGTGAATGGAAACTATTTTGAAAAGATTTAAATAAATAAAATAAAAATGCCTGAGATATATTTCTTGCAATCGTACAAAGTAAATTCACAATTCATTAAATTTTTTTAGATAAATTACATAAAAATACAATCATAAAAATTGATTAGGTATTATTATTATTATTAGTCAATATTTAATATTAAAACTCTGTTTCTAATACAAAAAACAATTTTTACTTAAGAATATTATTATTATTGAATATAAAAAAATGACATAATATTTTTGAGTTAAAAAGTCATAAATTGAAATTGAAACTTGCATGCATTATTATTAAAATTGATTATTCTGGGACATTAACACCCACGGTCATCTGGTCCCAAGCTAAGCAGAGCTTGTGCTATGGAAACAAGATAACTGGTATATACTATACATATAATACTTTTCTTTTGTAAATATATACTTATAATAGATATTTACACCCAGACTCTAAACAAACACAAATGTTCATCACTAATGTTTGTCTCGGGTGGGAATCGAACCCATATTATTATTGATTACAAAAATGTCATAGATTTGTCACATTTGCAAGAACACCTCATAATGGAAGGTAAAGGCCTCCTTCAGAGATGACCATGGAAAAGATTCTGCGATAGGCTGGCGCTTGACTACAACTTGCCTGATTTTAAGCAAGGATGTAGTCTACGATGGAACGCGCCAGCGTAGTATACCGATTCACTCGTGATTACGAATGATTATCAGTGAGAAGGTGGCAGTGGAATGAGCCTCCATATGGTTGGAAACCTTAAAGGAGCAACAATTTCGACCCACCCTCACTGCACTGTCACCAGACATCGCACCTGCACACGGCAAGGCCGCTTGGTGGAGCGGCTTAGTTTGGTAGGTGGTCACTAACCACGGCTGAAGCCTACCACCAGTTGATTGTCACCTGATTTGCACCACCCGGGGACCACGTGTGGGGATTTAAAGGTGTTCACCCACGGACGAAGGTGACTCAGCCCCCAAAATTTGCTAGTGTGCTCAGTTTTTGATTTTCTAAGAACCCTTAGTGTCACCCTCGTGTACTTGTTTCTTTTGTAAATATATTAACAATTATTTAACACTAGCTTTCAGACAGCGGCGTCGACCACGTGTATGTCGGTTATCGCGCCAAAACATTACCTTATTTTTGCGCAGTCGGATAAAAACTATCCTATGTCCTTTCTCGGGTCTCAAACTATCTCCATACCCAATTTCATCCAAATCAGTTCAGTAGTTTGAGCGGGAAAGCGTAACACACAGACAGAGTTACTTTCGCATTTATAATATTAGTAGGGATTAAGCTTCCTTTGCAGCGGTGGCGCAGCGGTATCAGCCTCGCATTTGGAATATAAAGTCGCAGGTTCGATTCCCGGTCGTGCCCACACATGTTTGCGTGAATTGTTTCATCGTCAGCTCAACATCAATGAAGTTAACCGACATGTGACTTCGTTTGTTAACTAGCGTGTGTGATTAAGCCCTAATCTCTCTCAACTCGTAAGATAGTTGAGAGAAGACCAGTGCCCAGCTGTGGGACACTAAAAATGGTTGAAGGATGTTTCCTTTACATAATATCAGACAAAGTCACGGCCAAAGACTTGTATATGTAATTATACAGAGATCTTCACAAAATGGTGTTCCGATTTATTAATTTCTTACAATTTCGGGTGCGAGCGAGACGGGTATAGTTATTAGTGGGTGTGTGAGAGAGATGGGAGGTTGTTTTTTTATTATATTGTATCAACGTAGTGTATGGGCGGTGTTCTTTGGTGATTATTGTTTTTATATACAGGGTGTGATGAATTTTAATTATAATTTACTAACCTTTCTGATCGCGGCTCCGCCCGCACTTTAGTCGATTATCGCGCTGAACCATTAACCTCTTTTTGCGCAGTCAGATAAAAACTATCCTGTCTCTCCGGGTCTCTGGCTTCATACCGAAATTTCATCAAAATCGGTTCAGTGATCGTTTAATAACCGCGAGGTATCGGGTTCGATTTTCGGGTCGAGCAAAAAGACTTTTCTAATATACTTAGACAATCTTAGTTGCAGTCTGCAGTTTGGAATTTGTGCCCCATGAACGGCAATAGGCTCGCCCCTATTACGTATGGGACCTTAACATAGCTGGTGAAAAGTGAGTGATATTCAACTCTGCCTATAGGCCGACCGTTTAACTCGCGTTTGGGCATCTGAGGTACAAAGTCATAAAACATTAATTAAATCTCATAAAGAACTATTTAACCACAGATAAAAGTGATGTAAGACTATTCGTCACTAATATCCATAACGCTCGAATCATCATCACTGTCTGTGCAGCTTGAGGAGTCAGAATCTTGGCGATAGGCGATACGCGAGTTAAACGGTCGGGCTATAAATGTCATCTGTGTAGATGTGAGCTCCGTTATGTTTTTACCGCACGTCATTCACTTCACTTATTAGTGTCCCACTGCTCGGCACGGGTCTTCTCTCAACTATCTTACGAGTGGAGAGAGTTTAGGCCTTAATCCACACACGCTGGCTAAGTGCAGGTTGGTGGGTTTCACATGTCCTCGAATGATTAGTTCTTACGTTATTAGACATGTTGGTTTCCTCACGATGTTTTCTTCTATATTGATCTGGCGGTAAAACAATTCGCACAGATGTATGGGCTCGGGCTTTCAAACCAGCGACTTTATATTTCAATGGCGAGACCGATACCGTAGCGCTACAGCTGCTTTCGTTTTGACGTGACAACGTCTTATAAATTGGTTTGCCGGGTGACACTTCAAGAAACTGAGTTACGCTCCGCTCACGTTATGCGCTCACAATGAGAGCGAGTGAGAGGCACGCGTCCCTTCCACTCGGGCATGGTTAGCCCGCCTAAGAGCGAGAGAGACAGACATAAAAAGTGAAAGGCACGCGTCCCTTCCACTCGAGCACAGTTAGCCCGCCTAAGAGCGAGATTCTTTGTATAAATTAATGTTTTAAATATAATTCTTTGTATAAATAAATGTTTTAAATTGTTACTATTATTTCATCCTTCTTCCTACTATACGAATGAATATTCACATTAAAATTATTTTACCACTCAAAGTCGTTGTCACGTAAAACTTTCGCCCGTATACCGACTTTACAGGCAACCAATTTTTTTTCGGAATTTAAATAACTTAAATAAAGTTAAATTAAATTAAATTACGGAACACCCTGTATATATGTTCGGAGTCAACAAAATGTGATAATTTAGTTTCTGAGATCACGCACACAGACAAACTGACAGCGTAATGATTTTATTTATCGCCGCTCGCTGCTATTAGGGACCCGGCTGTATGTATGTAAGTACTCTATAAAAAATACCATTAGTAAAGTGCATTTCACTTCTGAGTTCCTTCACCTGTACGTTGGCAGGCTTGTATTTAGAGGTAACAATAATTTTCAAATAGATTTCAATTACCTCTCAGCTATTGCCAACATACGCGAAATGAGTAAAACGTGTCAATAATTTTAGTAATATTTAATTATAGTATTAATTGAATTGTGGTTTCTGTTCTGCAGAAATAACTCCACAATTTTGCCAATAATAAGTTTATTTATGTGTACCTACGAGCTTTTAAAGATCAGTAATAAAAAAAACAAAAAAAAATCCGACGTTCTAGGACGCCATTTTCTTTATTTATTATTTTATATTTTTTTTTTAAATTGCGCCGCGCGTTGTCATATTTTTTTTTCTCTAGTAGTTATTGTCTATGGATTACAATATTTCTTCCCTACGCGCGAGTCCGCACGATGACGTAGTTAAATAAGTAAAGAAAACAGCATCAAAAATTATCATTCGTATAAGCGTTTCGATCCAACAATATACACAGACTACACAAATACACGAGTCAAACTTATATCACACCTCTTTTTCGGTTTAAAAAGAATTTGATATAAAAAAAATCACTATAAAAAAAGTATTCAAAAATTCTAAATTCAAAAACCGTTGCATCGTGAAGTCGTCCTATTCTTCCTCAGATATTTATCAAAACGCCTAATGGCCCATTGTTACGAAATACAATTTTTTATAAATAAATTTTAATTGTGGCAATTTTTATTAAGACCAGCGATCGCGACGGGTTTAGATACCTTTGTTTTGTTAAATGGTCTAAAAAAATAAAGATATTGTAAAGTGGGACATTTTTCAGTAGTGTTTTATTATCTAGGGCACTTTGTTTTATCAAAATAGATCGTTTTAGATTATACTTAGACAATAAAGTTTTATTTTAACGAATGGTTCCACTATATGCGAATAAATTTTTAATTTGTTTGATTTCTATGTTAAATAAATATCATGTAAAAAATGGTTATTGCTGTTCAGGGGTGACGAGATACAGAGCGGAACACCTCGGATCGCCGCCGTCAAGAATCTGCTAGTATTCCCCCTGAACTGACGTCACCCAGATTTTCGCGTTGTAAACATTTATCTCGAATTCGACATATTATTACGTCGCAAAAAATTGTGAATGTCGATTGAAAAATAATTTTCGTACTCTCAGAATGTCGCGTTAGAGACAAGTCTACCGCTCTACGCACAACATGCAACGAGTAGTTTATAGCAATCGTTGTCATGTGTCGATTCTATTAGGTTTCAATCGATATTCGCCATTTTTTCCGACATATGTCCTATTTGAGATAAATGTGTTAAGTGCTAGAATCAGGGTCTCTTTAGGAGGAATCCTAACAGACCCTTGACGTTACCGACGGCTTCCTGGAGTGCCCTCAGCGATCCTAAGTGTTTCGCTCTATATCTCGCCACCAATGGACAGCAGATGACCATTTTTCTACAGAAATGTAAATGGAATAGGTATTTAATTGAAACAAATGAGCGTGATAATCGGGAACGGGCTAGTAATAGCGGCGCCGCCATTCCAATCGCGCAAAATAGGCGCACGATGAGACGTCAAGTTGCGAAAAACAAGCCCACTTGGAACTATGTAAACTGCCAAACTAAGTATATGGCCATCTGATGGTAAGGGTATCACTGTTGTCGTGTTTTGCCGACTCTTATAAAACAGTTATTGGGATTTATCTCTGTACAGTGTTCGCTTGTGGCCAAGGTCGGGGACAATTTATCGAAACGTCAAGAAACACATAATTTGAACACGTTTATTATAATTTTCAATAATGAAGAGAGAGTTTATAAGTACTTAAGTAGTTACTTAGACAAAATCGTAGATGACCAAAATAAAAACAATCTGTGACATTGCACTACAAAAGTTTGTTTAAAAAAACATAAATTAGAATTATTTGAATTCAAATTTGGAACACGGCGCTAGCGACCTCACACGAATAAGGATGGGAATCTTTGATCCGTCACGTTGCAAAACTCAATTCGATATTAAATCGGTATTATGTAACCCTGTGTAAATATTCATTACCCTATAAGTAGGATTAAATATTGCGTTTAAAGTTACGTATTGAGTTAAAAATATATTTGTGGCAATAGAATTGAAGTCGATTTAAATATTTTCCCCACCATTTTTTTATTAACTTACTATGAAAAAGAGGGTTGCTACAAGTGTGATGTGTGTATCTGTATGTCTGTGTATCTGTGTACAAGCATATAAGAATAATTGTATTTTGATGAGGTTTTATTTATTTGAAAGCTGAAATGATCGACATAATTCTTAGCCAGGCGGAGGCTTACCGTAAAATTCTAATTTACGTTTATTTACTAACTTGATTGCGTAATATTTTTTTAACTTATCTAAGCATTTTACGACATAGTTATGTACCTATTACTATCTAAAGTATCAACACTAAATCGATTTTATACTTATTGATCCAAAACTGTTTTATAAAGTCAGATGAAATGCGGAGCTGAGATAATTTTATCGATGGTAATACCGATTTTATGGTATTTATTTCCATTTTGTTTTAAAATATGTGTTTTGATGTGTATCTTGTATTCGGTTTATAGTGTTTTTACTAGATCATTCGAATTCAAATTACTATTTATTTATTAGCGTTGTTATTTTATGTTTTATGTAAAATTCACTAGTTTCTTATATACCGTCACAGCGTCACGTCTGTATTACCCGAAAGTGTAGGCAGAGGTGAATATCATACACTTTTCGCGGACCTAAAAATTAGGTCCACGTAATAGGGGGCGAGCCTATTGCCGTTCATCGGGCACAATTCCAAACATCGAGTTGCTACTAAAATTCTCTAAGTACGTAAAAAAAGTCTTTTGCTGACGGGAATCGAAGCCACGACCTCACGGTTATTTAGCGAACACGTGCACCACTGGAACATGAAGGCAGGTTTTTTAAACTAGCTGCCGACAGCGACTATGTCCGCATGAGATTTTAAAAGCGTCGCTACCCTATGAAATATTACCAAAAAATAGAGAAATTTATGTATTACTACATCTAGAAAATAATATTTTGTGTCAAATTTTAAAGGAGTAATAATCAGATCTAGGTATAGACCACTACCTGTTAGTAAATATTTATGTTTCAATTAAGATTTTCATTTTAAATAGTTACTATTATTAATCTTGTGACTGAATTTCATAATTAAAATACCTACTTAGTAGAAATATAGTGCTGATATTAGGAATTTACGAAATTGTAAGTCGAATTTGAAAAAATATTTTATCAAGGTATTATTAAAATTATCGGATATTTATCGCAACTATAGCAACGTTGCAATGGTTGCACAGCACATCCTTTGTGGAAAACTATTAAATACTCGTATTGCACACAAAGCAAAGACAAAGTAATGGGTTATTTAAAAAAATAAATCCCTAGAATAAACACAGATTGTCTAAACAAGCAACGAGTATGTGCTTTGAATTAATATTCGATATTTATTCCGGTTGCAATTAATTTAACCCATTTCCCACCACTAACTGCCATTTTGTTTAAATGTCACGGTGACGTACCATTTCGCGCGTTTGCGACCATAGATAAAGGGTTTATTTTTTTACCACAGATTAGGGGTTTTAAAATCCGAGCGATTATTTATAAGCATTTATAATTCTCCCATTGAAATTCAAGTCACAATTTTGGAACGGAAGTTGCGTTTTTTAAACTTGTAATGGCTTACTGCTTCCGTTCTGTATTTAAAGAATATTGTTGCGGTTCAATAAGTGTAGGGTTAGATCTAGATATTGTTTGACATACGTTTTGTAATCAGATAATGTTTGTTGCGTTTAGTTATGGCTTGTAGAGACTGCATGGTTTAATGTATTATTATTTTATTATATTTTGTGTTTTAGTTATTAAGTATTAGGTAGGTACTTAGTAAGTTATCTAGGGCTTTATTTCTAGCCTTCTGAATGGCAAGAAGTCTAGGGTTCGGATCTCGGGTCGCGAGAAAAGAGCTGCTCAAATGAACAATTTCGATCTTTGGTATTATAGAAAGAAAATCTCAATGCGTTATAGGCCTTATTAATCTATAGTTATAATTCTCGAAGGCGTTTCTATAAATGAGGTTTTATACCTCAAACGGTGACATTGGCCTTGAATAGAAAAACCATTTACGAATAAATTGATTCAAATTACGAACAGTAGGTATGTCTAAATAAGCGATTAGATAAATAATTGTAATCTACCGTTTTTTGTATGAGTTATTTAAATAGCTACAATATTTGGCGGCCATTATGTAGTTCACTTAAATGTTTCTATTATTTAAATTGAGGTTCATTTTAGAATTCTTTGTGATTGTTTTCGATTGTATTGTTATAGTTTATGCTGTACTAACGACATTTTGTTTTTTTAGGTTATATTTTTAAAATTGGAATTGTTGATTTTTTTTATTTAATGTTTATTTTTGTTAGCCTATAACACAGAACATAGAACTCAGTCCCACAGCTGGTCAAAGGCCTTCCCTGTCACCTGTAACCTTTGGTTATTTTATATTCGGAATTAGAATTCTATAGAATAACCACTAGTAGGTACGGATTCGTCAAAAAAAAAAGTTTTCAAAAAGTTTCAAATACTAGATACCTGTCAAAATACGTTTTCAAATTCATTTTTCTCATTCAAAACGTTCATTAAAAAGGAAATGTATAACTGGAAACCGAATAAAACAAATTCGAAGAAGAATAGGTAAAATAATGTGATTTTTTTTTTATTTTAATCTATTATCTTCCTACCCGATACAGACTTTCTGTGATGAACATTTCTGCTTTTCTTGGGTTTCTGTTTAATTACGTAATATCTGGATGACCTTTCTAAAAATGATTCCTAGCTAGATCGATTTATCGCCCCCGAAACCCCCCATATACCTACTAAATTTTATGAAAATCGTTGGAGCCGATTCCGAGATTCCAATTATATATGTAAACAAGAATTGCTCATTTAAAGATACAAGTATAAGATTATATTTTATCAATGAGGCTGGTATCCGAAAGCACTTCGACCCAATGGGATCTTTTGTGCATAATTATCTATTGTAATAAGTAAATTAGTATTTTTATGTATAATATATCAGACATAGATTACTAGTACCTAAATAGAGTTATCTGGTTTCTATAACAAAAGCTCTGTTTTGTATGGGATCAAATGACCGTGTGTGTTAATGTCCCAGAATATTATTATTATAATTAGTTAATCCAATGCATAATAATAGTTAGCAAACCTTAACCTAATTTTAAACATCGATCGTTCCGTTATAATTAGCTCACACTAAATGTTTTCAAAACAAAACTTAACAATACCCTTGCAGTCTGACTTAACATCAACAATCAATCAGCCCACCCAAAAGGCTCAAAAGACGCACACCTACACGCAAAAAAAGAATTCAAAATAAAAAAAATATCACTCTAACTTTATGTCAGCTTTACGTTTGCCGATTTGTAAAAAAAAAGTCACGACCATCGACAATACGTCAGTACAAACGTCAAAGATGGCTATTAATGTCAAAATATTTTGGAAATACGTACTCGGCACCCTAGGGGCTACTTTGAGACACCGATAAAGTTCGCACCGACATTTTTTTTTACTGTATCGCTTTGTACCTTGTCGTTTGTGCAAATTGATAAATTTAAGGTTCATACAATTATGTACTTTTTTTTGTAAAGGAGCGTTAGAAAGTTGTATTATCTATTAGTTTTAACTCATTTTTTTTTTCTGATGACCAAACCCAATTAGCCTGAAGGGCCTCTATTGGTTCACCGGACTTTTTCGGTGAGCCGTCCGAGGACGGTCGAACCGATAGTTTTAACTCAACGTCATTTTACCATATGCTTGTCTGAGAACATTTTTTACCTTTTTCCTTGAAGAATATTTAACTCATATAATATTATGTAGATATAATACTACGGTATTTTACGCGAACGCGTTTGCAAGGCACTTATGAGCACTTTGTTAAGCTTGACGTGACGATATAGATTTATAATGCAATACGAAAGTTCAAAAGGAAATATTACCTTCTATTACTACAGAGTTCAATGACAAGTGACAGTAGCAAATAGATTGATTGATTAATTAGGAATATCGGTGCCTCGAACTGCCTCGGTAGTCCAGAGGTAGGCGGGTTCGTTTAGCCGCAAGGCCCCGGGTTCCAATTCTGAGTAGAAGAAACAGGCTTTTCTAACAGTTTAAAGTTGGAATTATGTCCTATGAGAGCTATAGGCCCCATATTACATAGCACAATGTGTGTGTTACTCATCCTTGCCTATACGTTAAGGTACAGATGTGAGCGCAATATTATAGTGATTATATGATTGCCATTTGGTGGTATAATTTAACCTCCTTTGCAAATATGTCCGAAATGACTTAGAAAACACATTTGCATAGAGAATTTCTCAACCAACAAAAAATATTGTTGCAGTGCCGCGTGACATTTTGTGGCTATTAACTTGTGATTGAAACTAGTTGAGTCTACTTCTAAGCTCCTGGTGCGTAGTTATATTGATGTTGTCACATATGTCCGGGGCCAGCTGAAAATCAGTGCTGTGCGCTAGTAATATTAATAATAATATAGTGAGACATTAACACACACGGCCATCTGATCCCAAACTAAGCAGAGCTTGTACTATGGAACCCAGATAACTGGTAATATACTACATATAATACTTTTCTTTTGTAAATACATACTTAAATAAGTAGGTATAGATAGATAATTACACCCAGACTCAAGATTAGCAGACGTGTTCATCACACAAATGTCTCACTTGGGTGGGAATCGAACACACGACCTGCGGCGTGAAAAGCAAGCATCTTTCCGACCACGCCACCGGCCCGTCAACTACTGACTGTTAGTAGGTACTTACTGCAACTACTGAGCCGGATCCCGTGTTGCACGCTAAAACTTGAGACAAAGGAGAGGTCAAAAGTGGGATAGAATTTTGAACACCAATGTGATATACCTCATTGGAAAGCTTATTTAATAAGCTGTTAGAATTTAACTAAACACGAATTTTAGAAGCAACCATTTTTGTAAAAATCTAAAAAATGTAATAGAAAAACAAAACGCACATTACCTTTAATTATCCGTTTCCTAAGCAGTATAAATATTGCAATCACGTCAATAATTGCATTCTATTACAGTACTTTTCTCTTGTAATATTATTCTAGCTGCAGTTTAATGTAATTATGACGAAAAATATTTGTTATCTTATTAGTGTAATAACAAAACGCGTGGAAAAAATATAATTACGGGAAACGTCATTGTCATTGATCAGTTTGATTGACATTTGACAGCGTTCTAAATAATTTTAATATTTTTTTGGTTGCTCAATTGTCATTTGCCCATGGGGTTGCCAATTGCAATAATCATAATATTGCATTAAAGATTCTTATTTTCAATTTCAATTTAAAAAAAAACGGGGTGGTGTAAAATTATTTTAAATACACCAAAAAATTTAATTCATTATGCTCTATTAACATATGTAACTCAGATTGCTGTTCAAATTTGCAATTATTTTAATCCCAGGCTCTATACATTTTTTGAACGTCTCCTTTTAATATCTATTTCGTGTCAGATTACACCTATAGTGTGTAACAAAATAAATGGTTTTAATATTTAATCCCGTTAGTACAAATAGTTATCTTCGCGTATTTTCGACATATTCGATCCACTTTTAAATCCATCACTTTTCGTAGCTCAGTATATTAAATTACTCACGCCTGTGACACCCGAATGAGGCAGAGGTGAATACAACGCAATTCCTTTAATCCAATCTTAACATTACACAATCTAATTTTTTCAATACACAAGTAATGAAAAAAACTGGCCAAGTGTGATTCAGACACACACGAAGGGTTCCGTTCAATTTATTTATTTTCTATGCCGGCAACGTGAACAACGTCTTCAATTTTCGCGCTATAGTCATTTATATTTTTAAATTGAAATAATATCAATTGAGATTTGCCAAACAAAAATGGCGATTTTATTTAGTTTTTCGATGAAATCCGCCATTTTTTTCGATATTTGCGCGCTTTAGACATTTATCTAGAGATAGATCATAGAGACATATGTCGAAAAAATGGCGGATATCATTGAAACAAAAGAAAACTGGTCGTGGCCACACATATTTGTGTGAATTTTTTCATCGCCGCTGCTCAATATAGGTGATGAAAACCTTGGCATGCCTATGAACTGATCACAACACGTGAAATTCGCAAACATGCAGTCGACCAGCGAGTATGGATTAAGGCCTACTCTTTCAGCTAATAAGATAGTTGAGAGAAGACCCGTGAGTATTTCAATAAGGGTTGAAGTGATAGCGACATTAATAATTCTGTCGCGAGCGCTACTGAAATAGCAGCGCTGTTCTGTTGGGGATTGGGGCAGCTACTTGTGTTGGCGAGGTAACTACCGATAGCTCAAGCATTAGAAGCCATTGGGCAGGTTCCAACTCGCTAATATAAAGACAATTTGCTATACAATACATAGGACAGAGTATGCTGGGAAAACAAAACGGCTGGGAAGGCTTGATCTTGGTTACAAAAAAGAAAAGAAAAATTCCTCCTTTTAAGAACCAGTGCGGTACCGACTGGACTGAACCATCTGCTGCGTCCTGCAACCCCAGTGACGCTCTCGTACGTGTCCCGTCGGCGTTACTCTAACTCTACATGTCAAAGACATTGTAAAGACTGCCAAGTGAAGATCAAGTTGACGCCGAGGGTCGAGCGCTTGGAGTCTCCCCACAATGTGAATTTTAATACTTTTGTGGTAAGAGTACCTAATGAATAACTGGAGACCTTAACAAAAGAAGAATTTTGGCTGAAAGGTGTTGTATTCCAGCGTTTGCACGTTCGAATGCCTGACACTCCGCCACACACAACGCCGCATCACACACACTTCAACCCTGTTTAGTTTCCAACTCCTGGACATGGGTCTTCTCTAAATTATTTACGAGTAGAGAGTTTTAGGCCTTCATCCATACTCGCTGGCCAAGTGTGGGTTGGTGGATGTCATATGTCATGATTAGTTCTTGGACATGCCGGTTACTTCACGATGTTTTCCTTCACCGATATTAAGCAACAGCGATGTAACAATCCACACAAATATGTGTGGGTACGAGTGAGAATCAAACCCGCGACCTTATATTTCTTAGGCGAGGCCAGTACCGCTGCGCTACCGCTGCCCCATCGTGTTATATGAATATTTTTTGTACATGTAGTAGGTTGCTCAGGATCTATATCAGCTTATATTGTATTTATTGATATTATTGTATTTTATATGGGCCATGTCGTCTGAATTAAATATATAAATAATCTAGCGAACCCCGCAGACGTTGTCCTTCCCGGTAAAGCAGTGCCACCTACCGGGTCCTATAATAGATTCCGACCGATTCTCAGACCGACCGAATATAAAATTTCATAAAAATCGGTCAAGCCGTTTCGGAGGAGATTTTTTTATTTTTTTCTGCGTAAGAACCATCCTCGTACTTCAGGGAATATTCTAAAAAAGAATTATTTATCGAAATCGGTTCAACGGTTCTCCAGTTTTGCGCTTACTAATTCATTATGCGATTCATTTTTTTAATATAGAATAATGAGACGCAGCGGACTTTGCGATTACGGTACTCTAAAACCCGATTCTATTCACAAAAGTCAGACAGAGTCAACTAGCAAAACGATTTGCTTTTCAATAATGTAATGACATTGCGTTCGCCATTTTGTATCTATTCTTTTTTTTTAATTCTTTTGATAACACGTGTCTAACATAGCGAACAATGTAAACACCACTTTGACAGGAAGCGGCTGACCACACAATGCCTTTGCAAAGCGGCTTTCTTTAAAAAAAAATTAAACTAATTTATGGTCAAGCTGGACAGCTGTCATTTTCTTTGAGCGGGAAACGGCAAAAGGACAAGGTTTTCACAAAATATTGTACCTACTTAATAGTTTTTTTTATTTTGTTTTTATTGAAAGCAGCGGTGGCATAGCTGTGGAATATAAGGTCGTGGGTTCGATTCTCGGTCGCGTACACATCTGTGTAAATTATTTATCTTATAACTAATCATTCGAGGAGATGTGACATCCAACAACCCGCGCGATAGTGCCTAAACTCTCTCAACTCATAAGACAGTTGAGAGAATACCCGTGCCCAGCAGTGGGACACTAAAATAAGGTTGAAGTGAAAAGTTTGATGATATTGTTCGCGGGTTTGATTCTGGGTTGTGCCGACACATGTAAATAGTCCTTCTCCGGTACCTACCCATTTTAGATTGAATGTTTTAGGGTATATAAACATTTAATCTAAAATGGGTAGGTACTTTATGTAGCCTAAAATTTAGGCTACAAAAAGTGCTTACCATCAGCTCGGGCAATATGCTTGTTTACCGTACTAGGTAACAGGTAGTATAAAAATATCATTCCAACCCTTTTTAGTGTCCCACTGGTGGGCACAGGTCTTCTCTCACCTATCTTATTAGTTGAGAGAGTTTAGGCCTTAATCCACACACGCTGGGCAAGTGCGGGTTGGTGGATGTCACAATGACATGTCCTCGAATGATTAGTTCTTAGACATGCCGGTTTCATCACGATGTTTTCCTTCACCGATATTGAGCAGCGGCGATGAGACAATTACACAAAGATATGTGAGCACGACTGGGATTCGAACCGGCGACCTTATATTTCTAAGGCGAGGCCCGTACCGCTGCGCCACCGCTGCTCTATTAAGATACTATATATTTGTACTTAAATCGTAGGTATCCCTGTATTACCTGAAGGTATTGGCGTAGGCAGAGGTAAATATCACCTACTTTTCACCGTCTATGTTTAGGACCCATACGTAATAGGGGCTGCAACTCAAGATTCTTTAAGCATTTTTGCTCGACTCGGGAATCAAACCCGGAATTATTAATTAAAACACGCTTACGCTTATAAAAAAAATACTTATACAAATATTTTAAGCCAAATTTGTTTAAATATTGGTTTAAAAGTCGCGTGCCGATGTAAAGCAACGATTTTTTCTTTCAATTGTCGTGCACAATGGGCGAAACAAGAGCTTTTGGGCCGTTTTGAATAAACACTACCGGTGTTACTAAAGAGGTTTTTGTTTATCGTTTGGTTCTCTGTGGTTTTTAAATAATAAAGCACTTTGCGGTACTTGAATGAGTAAGCAGGTAAACTTGAAAGTAACGATGTAACAGTCATTCCCTAATCTATATCTTTAATACATTCATTTTGTTAAATGCTATTGAAGCTTTCGCATGCTAACAATTACTGCGAATGCTATGTAATATCCTAGTAATATTTTAAACTCGAGAGTTTGTAAGAATGTATGGATGTTTGTTACTCATTCACGCAATAACTACTGGACGGAATTAGATGAAATTTAGCACAGGGATAGATTATGGTCTGGATTAACATATGAAGTAGAAGCTAGTAATCCATATTACTCCTAGAGAGTTAGATGTCTGAATTATGTGAAAGTTCTTCAAAATGTCAACCCTTCAGAATGCTTTTGAGTAGAATTAATAATTTCATTTTGAAATTGTAGTACATACACACTTTTTAAACCTATCTTAATAAATTTCAACCATAACGTAATTTAATGTATTTTGACGTGACAACGTCTTAAATTAGGTTGCGGCTGGGAGGCACTTATGAAAAAGTGTAACGCTCGGTAACGTTACGATGAGTCACCGAACGAGAGAGAGGCCCGCCGAATGACTTGCGTCTCTCTCCCACTCAACTATGTTTCATCCTTCTTCCTACTATACGAATGAATATTCACATTAAAATTATTTTACCACTCAAAGTCGTTGTCACGTAAAACTTTCGCCCGTATACCGTATTTACAGGCAACCAATTTTTTTAAATCGGTTATTATTATTACATAATGTAATAAGTACCTTTTATTAGTAGTCAGTAGCCACTCTGTTCATCTTTCTACCCTCCTTGTCTATGGTCCCCTCTATAGTATCTCAACAATAAAACAATTATCTCTATGCTCTAAATAAACAGCTGAAGCGCTTGTAAACCATAATCTACTGCGGTTACCATAGACAACAGGGTTGGCACATAATATTCTAAGTAACAATATATATGTACCTAGGTTTAAAAAAAACTTTTTTTATTTAAATAATTACATCTCAGACTAAAGACAAACAGACATGTTCATCACACGGGTGAATATCCCCGCGGCAAATTTTACGTGTCCACGTTGAGAATCGAGGTGTTAAATTATAGGATGTTTTTGATTTTTTTTTGTAGTGAACTACGTAACTTGGTGCAGTTAGGGCCACTTATGTTTTTTTTATAAGTGTGTATAAGTAATCAGGAAAAAAAGAATCGCCTGAAAATTCAAGTTTGGTGGCTTGTCCCAGTTCCATTTTTTGATACAATTGCACTCACCTAAGTCACAATCTAAGATACAATACAAAATAAACGATTTCGTTAGTATATGCATAAGACACACTATCTGAAAACAATGAAACCATATTAGAAAATTAAATTTAAAGGCACTGGATACTAAATCAAATTTTGTCCAAGCAAATATCAAAAATTTGGCGGCATTTGTTCAACTTACTTTAACGTGAAGTTACGTACGTATGCGATCAATCGCGTTTTATGATTTAACATCTCTCAGTCGTGCGCCGGCACTTGCGCGTAACAGGTGTGTGATTAGTGCTGTGATTTCCCGCCAAAAACGTAAATATCATCTTGGGTGGCACGGGGGACAAGAAATGTTCAATTTTGGTGGATCGATTTGCTGTTAATTTAAAAGTATTTTAACAGTAAGCTACACGTTATACGTAGTGATTTGGGTTATGCATTTAATCAGTGATAATAATTTAACTGTTACTTAAACCCCTTATTTTTAAAGTTTTTTTTTATGTCTGGTTCCAATTTTGGTGGCTCAATTTTGGTGGCTTTGGTGGCGTTTTTCCCTTTTGGACAGTAAAAAAGCGAATTATAATAACATTTTTTTAATAAGTAAGACCATTTATTATTTATTAGATCCTAATCTCTCATTACCACCACGAATAGCAAGACCTTTTGAAGCCAAAAATTTCACTAGGTACTTCAACAATCCTCTTAAGCACATTCTTCCAACGGGTAGTTATTTTCTGTTCGTCTAGTAGTTTTTATTGCTGCAACATAATTCATCATAAATTCCCTGAGCTGTAATCTGCTCTTATGCTCTATCAATAAGTTACCTACTTATATGCTTCCAATCTTTATATCCATTAGGAGAACTTCAATTATGTCCAGAACCAGTAATGGTATTAAATAGACGGCAGCAATAACAGTATACAGATTTATTTAGTGGTGAATAAAGGAGCCATTTTCTTTCTAAAGACTCCTTATTCGTCAATTAACAAATAAAATATTTTACTCAAGTATTAGTTTTCGTTTTACCATTTGAATCTAGAAAACTTGTAGAAGTTTCGAAGAAGTCACTATTTTTATTTTAGTAAAACTCTGGCCCTTTTCAAATTCAAATATCACGGGCTTCTTCCGGTAAAATGTCACCACAGTAAGTACCAGGGTCAGGAGACACATACATTCTCTAAGCTTGCAGTTATTAATTCAAAGTAAGTAGCTTGACCAAATGCCCAATGAAATAGATAAAAGAATTGTGACGGAATGATAAAAGTATTGCGCCTTAAAAGAAGTCATGAAAAGCAAGGTACTGGGCATAAAGATCAAGAAGAAGATCTTTGATACCTGCATAATACCCTGTATCACTTAAGGATGTGAAACCTGGGCTTTGACAAAACACGATAAGAACAAACTAGCAAGATGCCAGACAACCATGGAAAGGAGCATGCTGGGTTTGAAACTAATGGACAAAATTATAAGTATCAGGCGCAAAACCAAATTAACAGACATACTGTCACATATTAGCAAACTCAAATGGAGGTGGACGAGACTTATGCTCCGCTGCTATAAGGAAGAAAGAAGCAAAGAGATGACAGTTAGCAAAACAAGAAGATGGGAAGATGACCTTGAATTGACCGTAGGACCTCTTTGGATAAGAGTGACATTTAGTGTAGTTTTTAATTTTTATGTTTTTTAGTTTTATCAGTCACAACTGTTCGGAATAGGCTTTATTATTATTAGTATTAAGTCGATGGTTCCGCATCTAATGTGTGTTTGTTGTTTTCATAATACGTTACCTCTTTTTCCTAGTGATATTCAGAGGTACTTTTGTCTTGCGGGGATGAGACTGAATAATCCCTCGGCTTATTTGTTTCTCTAACTGTAATTTTTTCCCTTATTTCTTTTTGAGCTATTACTGATTTGTGAAAAAAAGTGTAATGTGCCTGACGAAAAAGTTTTCAGAATAAATGTGTGAGAGAAATTGTCAGTCCTTCGGGGCCCCTTGAGAATGGGGGCCCGGCACGAGCCTCGTGTGCCCTTATGGTAAAGACCGTATTGCCACCAGTCGTTATATACAAAAATACAAGTCTTTCCTCTCTATAATGTTAGTACAGATTAGTAGTTATAGATGAAAGTTGATAATTCCCGAAAACTTGTGAGATTCATTACGTGAAAATTCATTGACAGAAAAATTCAATTTTGGTGCCATTGATTTTCAATTTTGGTGGGCACTTTCAATTTTGGTGGGTGATTTTCAATTTTGGTGGCCACACTACACTTTAAACTAAAATATCTCAAAAAGTTATCGAGATATTCTTAGACCTCTTGAAGATTATTTTAGCTTTGAATTTCTATTTTTATACCATGTCCTTACATTTCACGAAAATTGAAGAAAAAATTTTGCCACCAAAATTGAAAATAAAAGCACGTTGTTGATATTGACCCACACGAATGCTGCACCATCGGCCCGTCAGCTGATGGACGTAGGAAGGAAGTTTATTGTAGAAAAGTATACATTCTCCGTAAAAATTACTGATTTTGTGGAGACGCATATGATGTGATCATTTTTATTTCTAGTGTTTACATTGTGTGTCGGTTGAAATGAAATGAAAAGAAATGAAAATGAAATGAAATGAAAATATGCTTTATTTTTTTTGAGACGCGAGTCTACAAAATAGTCCAATATCTTTTCCTACCGTACAGTGAATGACTGGCAACTACTGAGAAACACTGACAAAAAACTCAGTAGGCTTTTTTCTTTTTTAATTTTTTTTTAATCTTCAGCCTTTTTTCTTTTTTTAATATTCTTCAGCCGCGTTGGGCACTTGGTAGGGGAAAATCTTTTGGGTTCGCGACATGCTCATAACTGTCGCATGTCCTGTTCCCGTTAGACGCTGTTCGATGGGTCTGGTGAATTTACAGTTTTCACTTCTCTCGGTAGTCTCTGTACCTGAGATTTGATAAAACACAGGTACTCGGTAAAAAACATCAGTTCCTACCAAGAATAATCCACGAGGTTGATGATATTAAAAAACATCCTAATTTCAACACAGAACATGGTTGGAATATACAACCTGCTTGGGTCCTGGTGAATATTTTTTTTTCCTTAGCCTATATTGTCCCACTGCTGAGCAAAGGCCTCCCCAAATTCTTCCATTTTGTCAGGTCTCCCGCCACCTCTGGCTATCCAATATCGAATGCATCCAGATCCTCCCGCCATCTTTTTCTCGGTCGGCCTCGGCGACGGCTACCATCTTGTGGCACCCAGTGTGTGGCTATTCGGCATAATTTACTTGTACCAAAACCAAAGCAAAGTCCACTTAGAATTCAAGGCACTGTGAGCTTAGTTCGCTTAAATCGGAATGCATTTTGCATAAATGATATAATGTTTGTAGTTAGTCAAATACCTCAGTCCACCCGTGACTATGAAGTCTGAAAATACTTTGAAACGATTTAAAATCTTAAACAAACCGCGATAAAATCCGTTGTAAAATAGTAGTTTTATTTCAATGTGTGATATTAACGTAAATTTAAGAAAATACTTATCTTTAACTGTCAATATTTTTTAATAAGCTTTGTGGCAGCCCTAGATCGGCCCCTATTGGGGTGTTTTGTGTACAAATTGTTGTTATGATTATATTCCGCTAAATAATATTAAATTAAATATTTTCTTATTAACTGGGGGAGTCACGAAGATCAGTTGTTATTATATACTTAACATAACATAGTGCTTATGCACTCACAAATACTGACGTCAAACGGACGACATTTCTTCCGTGACTGAGTTAAAAAACTAAAAACATTGTCAGAGTCAGTAAAACTGCTATAGGCCGACCGTTTATCTTATTACTGGAACCAGCTCTGATAGGTCCCCTTAGATTACATTACCCGTGGTGCTTAGTCCATTATCATGAGGCAATTTTAAACCTCTCTTTTTCTCTATGCTGTCTTCAGTTTTGCCTGGAGGGAAGTGGACAATGTAACTTTCCAACTCCTATTATCTTTCTGATTAAATTCATGCGGGATCCAAGACAGTTTAGGTGTCCCGGGACTTGGCCGGGTTCAAATCCCGAGTCTCTTCACGGCGCCGTTGGCGATCCTGGTGCACAGGATCAGCAATGTCGGGATTGCGGTGGTGAGTTAAGTCTGCATTATTGTTTGAACATAAGGACATACTTACAAAGAACGGAGTGATCTTGTATAAACAAGATCACTTTGCTTGGGGCTGTGTCACCTTCGTCCGTGGGAGTGCATCTTCAATCTGGATCCTCACACGTGATCCCCAGGTGGTGCAAATCAGGTGACAATAAATTGGTGGTAAACTTCGGCTATGGTTAGTGGCAACCCACCAGACAAAGCCGCACCGTTAATCGGTCTTGCTGTGTTCCAGTGGCTGGTGACACCATTTAAGAGTGTGTGTTGGAATTCTTGCTCCTTTCATTTATCATCATCATCATTAAAAAGCGTTCTATTTTTATGTTTTGTAATACGGAACCCTAAAACAACTACTGATGAAGTAAACTTACAGATTACTCTGATACTTGTGGTTGAAATCATCCCCCTGAGAATATGTAGCAACCTGTAGGTATGCAGTGCGAATAAACAGTCACCCCCCTATAATATTGTTTACGAATTTTCACTCCCGACCCTCGGGAATTGGAATTTAGGGGCGTTTGGGAGAAGTTATAAGAGGAAGCGTTTTCAGGCCTTTTAGTAAATAAGTATAACTGCTTCAGTGTGTTCGTTTAGTTGCGAGGTCTGGGTTAAAAATATTGCTGTAACAATAAATAAATTTATAATCACCCCAATCAAATTAATGTTGATAGTTTTAATTGTATTTTATTGTGTTTTGACTTAGTAGAATTAATATATTAGGTATAATATGTTATTTGTGACATTTAAAATTTTTAATTATTTCTGTTTTTTATATTTTTTTTATTTGTTTAATGTTTGTCATGCCTATGTGATGTAATGCTGTAGCGCATTAAATATTATTAAAAATTAAGCAAGAGATTACAATTTCATATAAGAGACAGCGGGCGGGGAATACCCCACTATCTCTTGCAACTTGTGACTTACAGCAGTTGTTGAGGAGTGTCTTGAATGTTAATATCTGTGAGTTTTCTATACGCTGAGTGATAATAAGGGATGCTCAGATTGTACACAGTTTATACTAATTGTTATAAACACCCTTCAAGATTATAATAAATATAAACTAACCCCCGTATTCATAAACGTATTTTAAGCTCATTATAACTAAAATAGCTTTATAATTCGTTTGTCTTTGTCTGTCATTTTGACATTTATATTATTAAGAAAGAGACAAAGTCCATTTTTAACTAAAGAGGCTTATAAGATTTTTAGGAATAAGTACTTATGTATACTTTTGTTATATTTGAAAAGTAAGTATGAGGAACCGATCAGATACCCTCAATAACTTGAATGTTGTAATATCTTCAAAGCAATAAAACCGCCAAGCCGCCATCTTGCCGCATCTGTCACCAAGTTGTCTATGGCTAAGTTTTTTTTCTAACAGCCGCGGCAAAGGCGTTTATTGGATAAATTCGCTGACGATGTAATAACTAGATATTGTAGTTTTTATTGGATGTTCGAAAGCTGTGATTGTAATAAAAGGGAGCCATGTTTAGATTTGACATTGTAAGGGATATTTTGTTTGTCTTAGACAAGTATCCTTTACCTTAACTTGCCTTTTTCCCATTTTTATTAGGGTCGGCTCCCAGTCTAACCTGATGCGGCTAGCTACCAGAATTATACGAGCGACTGCCATCAGACCTCGAAACCCGTAGGTAATCTGTAGCCGAGATGGTTAGACCACGTGTCATATGTTATAAATGAAAACCGGGACCAACGGCTTAACGTGCTTTCCGAGGCACGTGTGTTTTTTTACACAGTGAAAAAAAATAAAACACGTGCTAATTTATAATGTATATTTAACTTGCACATTGAACAATAACTTGAAGGGACACAATTTTTTTTGTGGATATGCTCTCTCTTTCTACTATTGATACTAAAAAGAAGATAGAGATACCTACTATGCGTTTCAAATTTTGGGCCATTTTGGACCGGAATGCGCAACAACTTCATATTTTTCAGTAGGTACGGTGGGCAAAAATATTTGTTTGATATAATAATCACATCTAGATGTTAAATAAATTAAAATGCGTGTATCTTATTGCCGTTTCAGTGAAATTGGAAATTTGGAGTCGTATATTCAGGTACGAACATATTTTATTAACTTCGGATGAAAAAAAGCGATGTTTTATGTTAAAACGTGAGTTTATATCACTGTTTATGTATGTATTTGTGCTCAAGTTTGTGGCATCCTAGCGCGTAAATTTACTTAGGTAGGTAGCTGTATGTAGCTACACATCTAAGTAATTTTTACGACATAAATCACTTTTCCATACATTTTAAAATAATATTATTGTCTGTGGTTCGATATTTTGTGCTGACGCTACTTTTGCTTGGTTTTTGGTAAGAAGTTAGCCGCGAGTCCAGTCCTATTCTTATTTGAAACGCATAGTAGGTACTCACCGCAGCGAGACATAGACATAGTAAATGAAATGTAAATGTATTTGTACTCAAGTTTTGCTTCATGTGTGGCCGCAATCATTTTCTTACCGCAAAAAACTTCACAAACTCCACAGATAACAATTTAAAACGATTAAAAAACCACAGAGTCAGCACTCAGAATTAAACTCACACCCTCAGAATGGAATAAATCTATCCAATAATCCAACAAAAGCTTGCAACACCACGTTTAATTGAAGGAACGCGACAAAAAAAAATCGCAATCGCACAAAGGAACGACGCGACACAAATTGCAGCGACAATTTACATTATTTTACATAGAAAAAGTGACAACAACCATGTTACATTTTGTTGTGAGCTTACCATTGTGTATACTATTGAGTTTTGGGGTTCCGTAACGTTTGTTTAGCCATTAAAACATTTCAATTTCAATACTTTATTGCGTTCCACAATGTTAATTAAATAAGGTGTTCAGTAACAATTGTGGACCCTGTCGGGCACAGCAATATGTAGGAGAGAGGGGGAAGGTCGCATAAAATAATAGTTCTGCAGTTAATTTTCTAAAACAAGATTGTGTGTATGAGTAGATAGTGTGTACCTTATATGTAGCTAGTTATTGGATATATTAAATTAAAATAAAATTAATTAAATCATAAATTAAATTTAACTCGTTTAACTCGCGTATCGCCATCTGAGGTACAAAGTCATAAAACATTAATTAAATCTCTTAAAGAACTATTTTACCACAGATAAAAGTAATGTAAGACTATTCGTCACTAATATCCATATCGCTTGAATCATCATCACTGTCTGTGCAGCTTGAGCAGTCAGAATCTTGGCGATAGGCGATACGCGAGTCAAACGGTCGGCCTATAGTAAATAAATTTCCACAAACATTTTCAGTCTAAAATATTTAGCAAAATGTACGGAACCCTTAAGTATTCCGACATTACACGCTTCGCAAATCTTTTTACACCTTATTTATATTTATAAAACTACGTATTTGGTATTTACTAACAAGATGTTCGCGTCAAAAGGCCCGCCTAAATGTATCGCCATGTTTATCCATAGACAACTTTAACTTCTTTTTTCGACAGTTCACATTCAGCCATCTCTATAGAGGTTTAATGTAATCTTTTGTAATAGGATTTGAAATTATTACGATTAAATGTAATGGAAAAATTGTTGAGAATCGTTTTTTTATATTTATTTTGAAGTCTTTTTGTTATTTGACGGTAATCTGGGAGTTGACACGAGATTTGAGAGGATTAAAATTACTTGTTTAGAAAAAGTTAAGTTTGGTTAACATTAAACCAAAGCTTTCATTTACAAATTTTGACTGTAATGGCGTAAAGGTTAGTGACACTGACTGCTAAGCCAAAAATCGTGGGTTCGATTCCCACCCAGGACAAATTCTTGTGTGATGAGCATGACTGTTTGTTGTCTAGGTGTAATTTATCTATAGTAATAATAATATGGTTTATTTTAACATTAATTTTTTTAGATTTATCTAATATCTAAAATTCTCGTGTCGCGGTGTTTGTAGCTAAACTCCTACGAAACGGCTTGACCGATTTATGAATTTTATAACTATATTCGGTAGGTCTGAGAAACGGTTGTAACTATTTTTCATATGCCTAAGTGATAAGGATGGTCTACCCCAACATTTTTTATTATTAGGATATTAGGGTATTTTTTTGTTTTTATTTTATTACTAGCTTTCCGACAGCGGCTTCGCCTGCGTGTATGTCGGTTATCGCGCCGAAACATTACCTTCTTTTTGCGCAGTCGGATAAAAACTATCCTATGTCCTTTCTCGGGTCTCAAACTACCTCCATACCCAATTTCATCCAAATCGGTTTAGTAGTTTAGGCGTGAAAGCAACACAGACAGACAGACACAGTTACTTTCGCATTTATAATATTAGTAGGGATGATGTGACATTTAAATACATACAACCTCTTTACCCCCCACCCCTATTTTCTAATAGCAATATTAGTAATTTACCTATTAATGGAAAGTTTAGATGTGAGATATACCTACACGGTACGAAGTTATCTGGGGCAGCTAGTATTAAGTGTATTAATATATTTACCAAAAAAAAAGTATTTAAGTAGATGCATTTATTGTATATTAATTATCCTACCTATAACACAAGTAAATATAATTAATTAATAATAATAAAATAATTAACTAATAATTAATTATAAATAATAATAATTATTATTATTAATTTGGGACTAGATGGTGTTGTGTGTATCGTAATGGGACTTAACCATACCAAAAACTTAATAACCTAAACCATAACCGCTAACTGCGTTTGTGGTAACTGTCAACTATGATAATTAAAAACCCAAATAAAATATTCTACAGTCCATCAAATCTAAGAAGAACCGTTTGACAGTTCTAAACGTAGTACATTTAGAATTTTATTTTTTGTATGAAAATTGTTTGTTAAGTTAAAATAAAAATAGCTACATAATTCAACTATTTTACAGGAAACCTAATAAAAATAGTGTGAATTACAAATTACTCTATAAAGGTAATTTAATAGAAAACAGTGACACGATTTTTTTTTTCTATTTTGAATATATTATATGTGGCAGATATTGACACAGTCGGATGTTTTAAATATTTTTTTTTAAGAAAGAAAGAAAAACATTTATTTGACAGAGACACAGAATCAAATGATAAAAAAAATCATATGAAAAGAGAAAAAAACCATAAATGAAAACAGTTAGAAAGAAGAAAAAATAACAAATAGCAATAATATACCATATATACTATCTATAAATGCAAAAGTCTGAAGCTATTTATTTGTAAGGACACTGTACGTTACTCTTTCAAGCATAAACTATTAGACGGAATTTGTTGAAATTTGGCACAGAGATAGATTATCGTCTGGAATAACATATACCTATACACAAAATAACTAAAAAAACACTAGTATTTGTAATTAGTAAAAACTTATTTCCGAAAGATCTTTATCAAGAGAAATCATCAAAATGTGTATAGAATCGAAAGAATTCGTTTAATAACTAAAGATAGCCTCATATCCCGTGTGTAACATATGTAAAAACTACCATTATTCTATAGAAATGTAGAAAAAACCATTAAAACGATCTAACACAGACTAAGAACTTGCAGTGGTCCAACGCCTTTTGAAGCAGCCTTTGCATTCATTTATTACGCCATGCCTCAGGATTGTCACTTACTTTTTTAACTGCATGCTTTGGGACTTAACCCACCACCCGCAATCCCGCCATTGCTACTCATATGCACCAGGATCAAAACAGCGCCGTAAAGAAACTCAGGATTTGAACCCGGTCAAGTCCTGTAGGCTAATTCACGAAATATCTTAACGCGTCGATCAAGATACGGTGTAGTTTCAATTATATTGACGTCTTAGTGTAAAATGGTATTGATGTAATTGTTACATTTATATCATGAAAGTCAAAGCGCTCGCGTGACGCGAATTTGACGCGAGCGTATCCGACAGCGGTTGTCAAAATTACGAAAGTACGAAAAGGGCTGTTTTGATCGAAACTTAACTGCAACTGCACTGCAACTGAACAATCTTAATTATATCAATATTTAAATACGTGAATTGGCCTACTGACATCTAAACTCTTGGATCCCACACGGATTTAATCAGAAAGATGATAGGAGGAGTTGAAAAGTTAGATTGTCCACAGCATATAGAAAAAGAGGTTTAAATTGCCTCATAAAAATTACTAAGCACCACCAGGGTTATGTAATCTAAGGGGACCTATTATATCTGGTTCCAGCAATAATTATGGTAAAATCGTTTGAACGCACAGATATTAGCATCGGTTGCAGCAAGATCGATATAATATACCGCCCCAGATAATGGTTGTGTCAAGCACAATGTTACGTTAATGTGATGTGCTGATTGCTCTGATTGTCAGGAATACGAGTAGAACACTGACATCAAGGAGATGTTACCAAGGAGATGTGTTTTAATCCTGACCAAAAAAAGGATGTTTGTTGACGCAATAACAGTGAGTCAAGTCTTTCGTGTCCCGAGTACAATGTATGGCTACTCGGGCTCAAACCCTATCCGTTGGCCGACTGTAAGGAAGAGGTTTATAGACTGTGGATCTAGTTGGAGGTGCGTTTAAAAACTATTGTCTGTCACCCATCGATAACTCTAAACTAAAACTTTAATAATTTTTTAACGCTCACTTTTTTAGCTGTGCATCTCTCTACATCTCTCTCATCTACATCTCCACCACTTCAGTTTTCGAATAACGAAACCGCATCAATCATCTGTGTATCTGTCAGTATACACTGTACACAGATATACACACAGCGACTTATCAAGCTATACAATTCCAGTATAACTTGACCTCTCGTTGTACGGAAATCCTATACAATACGAAATCAGCTTAAATTAGAAATGCTTTTGCCTGATGTGTAGCCGTGTGTATACCGAGAGATGCACGCGTCAAATAGATAACACACCTGGTTTTAACAAATAAAAAAAAGTCTTTGACGTACTATCTGTGTACAAATTTATGACCTTGTTGCAGTTTAATGACTGAACCGATTTCGATGCGGTTTTTAAGCTGAAGTGATCAAGATGGTTCTTTGCTATGTTGGGGATTTAGTGAAAATTTCATTTATGGTTTTACGAATGTAACTGGTAAGGTATGAAAAATTTTATCAACTTGTGACGTCTCTAAACTATTGATCCCATTTTGATCAAATTAGGTATGGAGATATTCTGATTCAATTAACACACAATCACGCCAAGATTCCAGGATTTCCAGCAAGATTATTGTAGCATTTACATGAAAAAAAAAAACTATTCAATAAACGAAAATCCTCCCGATTTTACGAACGCACCCCATCAAAATAATATTATCATAGAAAAAACACCCTAAACCTTATATTTAAACCAATAACACGGCTTAATGGTCGTGGTCGTGTCCGTGGCTGAATGTTGCAGCTGTTGTTGCTATGAAAAAAGTTAGGCGCGCTGTCATTGGTCGGTTATGGCGCGAACATTAGGCACATCTGTCAAGCCGCCATTATTGCAAATATTACGTATTTATGTGGAATAATAAAATGTTATGTTGTTTTAGAAGTGTTATAATGTGTTAATGTTTGTTAATATCCTTTATCGTGGTATTTTCTTAAATATACGCGAATATCATACATTGGAGTAAAGCTGCGTAGGTCCCAGTGCTGAATTTAGGTACATGTACCAAAGCCTAAGTAAAATTCATTCAGAATTCAAGACACTGTGAGCTCAGTTAGCTTAAAACGGAACGCAACTAAGTAATATAATGTTTGTAGGTAGTCAGTAATAGTTTGGACGTCAAATACCTCAGTCCCCCCGTGACTATGAAGTCTGAAAAGACTGAAACGTCGGGATATAAAATTTTAAATAAAACACAATATAATCCTACTAATATTATAAACGAGAAAGTTTGTAAGAATGTATGGATGTTTGTTATTCTTCCATGCAAAAACTACTCGACTGAATTGCATGAAATTTAGCACAGAGATAGATTATGATCTAGATTAACACATAGGCTACTTTTTATCCCAAAAGTACCACGCGGACGAAGCTAGTCCGTTATAAAGTGGTTTTATTTCAACCTGTTAGGTATGATTTTAGCACTACATCACCTAATATCATTTTGTGGTTTAGCTCATTATGGTCCAATTAGCTACTTAATATTTGTAAAGTCACCAATCAAACTGCCTCTAATGTACAAGTAATTAGATTTTTGCACTATATACGTAAATAAATGATGCACTTTGTACTGTAGTTTTGCTTGGACAAGACCTTGATGTACTCATTGATGATAAAAGATGATGAAGACCCTATCGACGATGAACGATCAACTTGAGACGCCAAGTAGAGCGGTCGTGGTCGTGTGCGCGGCTAACCCACCTTAGTTTTACGTACCTACTGAATCACCTAGGACCCCATAACAGTTAATACTGGGGTAGGTAGGGTAACCTGAGCGTTACTGCTTAAACTATGAATATTTGGTAGGTGGTTATTAGTCTAACAACTCACCGATTTTAAATAACTAAGTTATAATATAAAATAACATTTCAAGATTTGATAAATAAATATATATATTTTTTTTAATATTGTTTTTTTGGATTATTATATTTTGATTGATACCCAGAAAGAAAAAAAAAAGACAAGGCTGTATGGTCAAAACCTTTGCCTGCCTATTGGCGAATGTTAATAACAACAACAATTATTAATATTAACAAATATACTTGTAAATCCTTATAAATTAAACGTAAATTATGAACAAGGTTGTTATTCATAACGTTGGTAACTCAACATTCGTCCCGTCCTCCGTGCCTTATCGCGGCGGCTCGCACAATACCAATTTATATGTTAATAATTCGGGTTTTATGACCGCCTGTGTATAATCACAATATACACTACTCATTTTACACCTCTGCTTATACTAAAACGTTAAAAAATCCAGAAAATATATTAATATACTGTTGTTATAGATAAAAAAGACGTATCTAACATTTTTTTCAATTAGAAATGAACAACGTAGAAGAGGGAGGGTCAGATTTTTGCTTCTGGTTACTAATCATATGGAGCCTCATTCCACTGCGACCTTCTCATCGAAATCCATTCGTATTACGAGTGGTTTTCGGTAATATACCTGGGTATTAGTGGCGAAGAGTCCATACAAGCCGATTCCCATCAGCTTCCCTTTAGGAAATGGTCAGTATCACACGTACTTAATAATATATTATTTAACGCCTAAAAGTTTAAATAGCAAAAAAATAAATATAGCATCAAGTGTAAGAAATCCTTTTATCTGAATCCCCACACGTGGTCCCCGGGTGGTGCAAATCAGGTGACAATCAACTGGTAATTAAGTTTACTTCTAATTAAATGGTGGTAGGCTTCGGCCGTGGTTAATGACCCAGCAGACGAAGCCGCACCGCGAAGCGGCCTTGCCGTGTTCCGGTGAGATGTCTGGTGACACCATTTAAGAGGGTGGGTCGAAATTGTTGCTCCTTTATGTTTTCTTTTTTTCCACTGCCAAAATAGAAGAATCTGTATACTAGGCTGGCGCGTTCCATCGTAGACTATATCATTGCTTAACATCAGCCAAGTTGTGGTCAAGTGCCAGCCTATCGAAGAATGAAAAAAAAAGAACGATCGGTGAAGAGATATTATTTTCCTAAGTAAGAACTTTTTTGCTCCTGCTTCCTGTTGTCAGACTTCCAACCTTCGCTCTGCTGGGTAATATACCGGGAATTTTACCTCGTGATTAAACCACGCGTGAATCGGTATATTGGGCAGGCGCGTTTCATCGCAGACTATGTCTCTGCTTAATTTCAGGCAAGTTGAAGTCAAACACGAGTCTATTGCATGATAAAAAAAATAGTAGAAGTGTCTTTATTTTACTGATTCGGATATATTTTAATGGCAGTGGTAGGTATATGTATTAGGCAGGCGCATTCCATCGTAGATCATTGCTTAAATCAAGGGCAAACACATTTAAAAATAAAATAAACTTGAGAGGTGTCAAGGGACACCCTGGTGGAACGAAGTTCCTTTCGATTAATTAGTGAAGGAACTGTAATAAAAATGATTTTTTTTGTAAGTTATAATAAAATTTTTTTCTATCTCTCTCTAGAGAGAGAGAGAGAAAAAAAAACATGCGCACGCCGCACAGCTTACAATAGCAAAAAGTGTCGTGACAACTTTTCGTAAGAATTTTTTCCGTCTAGCCCCCTTTCACAACGCGCGATAAGAAACTTCGTTCCAAAAAAAAAGTTTAATAAACTAAAATTTCATGAACCGACGCCATGTTTAAATCGACTCGCCCCCGTTCCCTTCTCACCCCTCGACATCCCTACCACAGACAATGCTGAGATGATTTATAATGTCACAATAACTGGGGCGAATGTCATTAGTCTTTTAACTAGTTCAAATTACCCACATACTAGTAAACGTACGGGTGTGAGCTTGCGTTTTTATTGAGTAACGTTTCGTCTGCGACTTTGTCTACTAATGAAATGATGAACTTTATTCACATACACTTGTAACCTGTCATGATTACAATATTCAATTTTAATTTAAATAAATAAATATTCTGGGACATTAACCCACACGGTCATCTGGTCCCAAGCTAAGCAGAGCTTGTGTTATGGAAACCAGATAACTGGTATATACTATACATGTAATACTTTTCATTTGTAAATATATACTTAAATATAGATAATTACACCCAGACACAAGACAAACAAACATATTTAATCAAATGTTTGTCTCGGGTGGGAATCGAACCCACGACCTGCGGCGTGAAAAGCAAGTATCTTATCTTATCTTCTTTCTGAAAATTGTGAGAACACGTCCAAAATCAAGCGTGTAAACTTAGTACTGCCCAAGTACATGAACTTACTTCTTATTCTTTATTGTACACAAAACACTTACATATACAATTATAAACAGGAAACAACAATGTACACAGGCGAGCTTAATTCAATTATGAATTTTCTACCAGCAAACCTCTAGAAGAGAAAACTTGTGGAAAGGGTAGAAGTGCACAAAAAAAAAACTTTAAATACATACATATACCTACATACTAACATTACATACTATGTACTTAGATATATTATACGATATATACAAATAAATATATACTAATGATTTGGCTGCCTAACTTGTTTAATTTTCATATTTAAAATTCAAGTAAATCAAAATATATCTTTTCACTACCTAGGTTACTATTTTTGGGATTTGAACTTACCTCAGACTATGCTTATAACCACAGACATAACAAGACCATAATTATTACACATCAAAACTAATAATTTATTAATAAGTTATTCTAAAATCTTAATTTTCTAAGAAAAATCCCGCTGAGCGTTTAAATACCTCGACAGAATTAAAAATAAAAATTTAAAAAACAAAATTTAAAAAAGGAACAAACGCTTTACCGCGCAAAAGTCAACAGTCATCCAAAAAAAAGTAAAAAAATGTAAAGCCTGGATTCTACGACGTACCGAAAGGCGATTACAAAAATAAGCCATACCCTACACACACCTATTTTATTACATACAGAATACAGATAACAAACTAATCTTCAAAGGCAGAACCAGATACTTACTATAATGCAAAGACATTAAATAATAACAGATACGTCCCGAGCGCGTTCTGAAGACTCAAAAACATCCTAATAAGATGTTTAACCTATAATCTATGTCTCGACATAACGTTTGAAGTGCAATTGTCCATAATATGATATCTATTATCTGTCTCTTTTACTCACGTGGTAATTACTATCTTTTGTACTATTCATTAGGACAAGTTGTCATTCTGTCTGTCTATCTTTAGAACGGGTCAGCTGCCGCATTATGAGTGTTAAAAGTGATTATGGCCCGAATCCACAACATAGCCATGCACTACAAACATACATGGTAGACGTTGACTGCAAGTTCACCAGGCTGTTGTTGTGGGATTGGGCTGGTTACAAATGTTATGCATCATGATAGATGGGCTCGGATCTCGACACAGTGGATTCCAGAAGACGGTCGTAATCTTCGAGAAAGAACACTTTTTTCTTTTTAAACTGAAGTACTAACTATTATAGGTATCTATTACATTTTGTATTAGAGCGACTTAATTCCAAGCGTTTTTATCTCTTAGACAGTCTGAAATTGTACAATACGCTTTCTTACATAACATAGATTTTATCATAATATTTTTTTGTATATGCCCACTTCTATTAGGGTTGGCACCCAGGCTTACCTGATGCGGCTTGCTACTAGAATTAAACGAGCGACTGCCATTTGACCTCGACACCTGTAGGGAACCTAGTAGCCGAGATGGTTAGACCAGGGGTCAGATTATATTAGGCTTCTGACTACCATTGACGATTGTCATAGATGTTTTAAACGACAACCGTGACCAACGGCTTAACGTGATCTCGGAGGCACGGAGGGTAGTCCCTGTACCAACCAGAAATTCTTTGTTGTTACACAAATATTGTGTTTATACAGCATAGTCCAATTTAAATTTGTGAACGTAATCTATCTCTGTATATAAATATAACATCAATGCCTTGGGGTATTTAAAAAACTATAAAAAAGGATGCTGACGGCGGCCGCTAAGAGTATCTTTGTAATAAAAAATACTAATTTATTGTAAGGTAAAGCGGCGGACATTTTGATTTCGATCTGATAGGTGAATTAGGGTAAATTGGTTTCGATTAATTGTTGTTTTTTTATTGAGCTGTTGTTTTGGGTACGGTTTCTATATAATATATACGGTGGCGTGGTCGGTAAGATGCTTGCTTTTCACGCCGCAGGCCGTGGGTTCTATTCCCACCAAGTCAAACATTTGTGTGATGAACATGTCTGTTTGTCTTGTGTCTGGGTGTTATTTTCTATATATAAGTATGGATTTACAAAAGAAAAGTATTTTACACGGTCATCTGCTCCCATACTAAGCAGAGCTAGTGTTATCGAAACCGGATAACTGATATACTATAGGTACATAGGTATACTACTTTTCTTTTGTAAATAACTTATGATAGATAATTACATCCCGACTCGAGACTGTACTTATTGACATTACTATTTAATATTGTATTGACATCATTTTTAATTATTTCTATATTTTACTACGGCAATAATTTAAATTAACAATTAACTACCTACTGCTTAAATTTGCACACCACTTCTGGTAGAATATGCTGTGACCTGTTTTAATCTTAAGACCACTATTTAATGTATTTACCATATTCTGACAAATAAATGATTATGATTATGATTATGAGACAAACAGACATCTTTAACACTCAAATGTCACTTTTTTTTAATATACAGTGTGACGTATAATAGTAGTCTATGCCGCTCGTAGAATCTCTCATAATGAAAAATTTTAGTTCCTGAATTTCCCGCGTTGTCGCACTGTAGGTGATACCTAATCAATCTTAGTAGATAGATTTTTCTAGAATTAATTTCACTTTAAGCTTGAACATACCTGAATATCTGCTGCGGAATTGAGAAATAACTTGTTTTTAAGCCACTCAAAACGCCTGCCGACGGGAATAATCTGTGTTATTTTTTTTAAATATTTACTACGAAGTTGGAAAACATGGCACACCTAAAACCAGTCGCGGTAGCCTATGGGCGTTTATAATCCAGAAGAATCCCCTCCCGTTGCCCTTTACTTTACGCTATTTTTACTATCAATAATTTACTTAAAGCAATATCGATGTTTCAAACATTTACATGAAACTTGAGGCACTACTCGCTATTTAATACGATTTTTCGGATACAATTTAATGTATAAATAAAAATCAGCTCATCAAAACAAGATCATAAACATTAAAAAACTCTTTTTACCTTTACGAAATTATGAAAAAATAATTAAAAAAAGAAAATACATATTATTATCTAAGTAGGTAATATATAAATCGATTCTAAACGAGTATCGTTTAAAATCATATCAAACTTCGTGACTTCGTGAAAATGATCTGATACAACCGCATGAATTGTACTAACTAGTAGGTGTACAGATTAATTAAATTATTATCTATGAAAACTTTATAAATGTCATACGCCTAAAGAATCAATTAAAACCTAATGTTTTAAATCGAACCTTTTTAAAATATCATAAACCAACTTTTAAAATTCGAACCTCGCTACCAACCTCCTCTCTACAAGAAGGCGTGTGTCTATGTAAGATAGTTCTTGATGCCTTTGCTTAATAAAAACAAACGAAGATGAGGTAATTAAAAGTTTATATCAATTAAGTAAATTAGTTAAAATCTACTAAAACGTTATAAACATTATGGGCATATGGAATCGATTTAAATTTTTCCCTACTGGCATCTTTGCAATTTATGTAGCAGAAAACTAAAACCTCATTTTTGAAATCGAACCTTTTCAAATCATAAAATCAAACTTTTTAATTCGAATCTCGCTACCAACCTCCCCTCTACAAGAAGGCGTGTATAGCTAGTTCTCAATGCCTTTGCTCTAAAAAAACAAAAAAAACACCCGACGATGAGGTAACGAACGAGGCGCGGTTGGCGCGTTCCTTTTTTAAAAACCTGCGACGTGTGTGGTCCATTCGTTTACAACCCATGCAAAAATTTGCCTTATATCGTTAAATTTAAGGTAGAGTTCTCATTGTATGTATAGAAAGAAATGTTTTTCTCAAGTATGTATGAATATTGAGAACTCTGAACTTAATTGGTAGAAAATTGTATGTAATTTTCGTTTTGTGTGAACGAACCAATGTTTTGATTTCAAAAAATCCTTATGGCTTAATAATAAATTCTTTATTGTTTTAAATTAAGCACTTATTTTATAAATATTAACAATAATAACTAGCTAGGTATAGCAACACTATGCTGCAGTAACCTTCAAAAATCAAAATCAAAATAATTTATTCGCATAGAATACAGGTCAAATAAAGGTGACAAATGTATATAGTACAGCCATATTCCGCCATTCATAGGCATGCAAATATAAAACATACTATTTTACTTTAAATATTCACTTAAATTATAAAAACAGCTGTGTATCAGCCATTTCTTCAACTCTGTTTTGAACCTATGCAATGGAAACTCTCTTATATTTTTTGGTACTTTGTTATAAATTGTAATACACATGTGATAACCATTATTTTTACAGTGGCTAGTTCTACAATATGATAATACTACTTTGGTTGGATCTCTAGATTTACTATTGTTTTTTTGTGTTTTAAATAGGTTAGGATGTTTTCTTATTACGTTCTGATTACGTTCACTACCTACTCTAAGTACTACGAGTAGTTAATACGAAAAAGATTTCTAAAACTAAGTAGTAGTAGTATCATGAACCTGTCAACATAATAAGTTAAACAGCCAAAAAATCTACAAATTATTTTACCTATTCTACTTTCAATCCATTTTATTCTATTACCAACATTAATTTCTTACGAATTTGAAAACGCATTTTGAAGTTCAAGATAATATTCGTAACTTTTTATTTTATTGTTTGACAGTACTTTTTCTTTTATCGAAAAATCTTAAATTTCTTTTTTTTTTAATTTTTATTGATTTTGGACTTGCTTCGTTTTGTTTTTTTTTTAATTTCTGGTTCAGAAAGATAATGTTGGAGAATAATTTTTTGACGCATTAGTGTATGTAAGATATTAGTTTAGTTAGCTTAGACTGGTCGTTGGCACTGGACATACCGCTTTTAATATATAACTCATTTACAAGGGCTATCTGACCAACAGGTTAATTGCGATGTTGCCAGCGTAGCGAGTAATTATACGTAATTGGCTGGGTTGCCATATATTTTCGCGGGAATTTCCGCCATCTTTAGTTTACCGGTAGCAGAGTTTAATTAAACTTAAAATCAATTAGTTATGGTAAGTATTATACAGGTTAATTTAATTTATCTAGATATAGCAGGCAGAAATATAGCCCCCTTAAAAAAAGTTTCTAAGGGTTGACAACGCGGGGGTTATACCTCTGGTGTTGCAAGCGTCCATAGGCTACAGTGACCGCTTTTGGAAAATATGTAATAGTTTGCATAGTTTTTGTTTGTGGCGCATACGCAACTCACGTCTTGCTAAAAAAAATAATTAAAAAACAGGTAGATACACTGTAGGTGTACCTAAACTAAATACAAATATCTTAGTTAATAATAATAATAATATAATGGGACATTAACACACACGGTCATCTGATCCCAAACTAAGCAGAGCTTGTACTATGGAAACCAGATAACTGGTAATATACTACTTAAAATACTATTCTTTTGTAAATACATACTTAAATATAGATAATTACACCTAGACCCAAGACATACAGACATGTTCATCACACAAAATGTTTGACTCGGGTGGGAATCGAACCCACGACCTGCGAAAAGCAAGTATCTTACCGATCACGTCACCAGTCCGTCAACAACAACACTATTATTGTGGTATCTAGTTAGTCAAATGACGTCGCACAGACAGGTGCGTTACAGGCTTAGTACAGGGCACAGATGAGACGTGTTTCATCAAGACGTGTAAATAATTTGATAAATTATACCTTTTTATACTAACGAGGCAGTTTACTGCCATTTTGCAGATATGCACTTAATTAGAACAAGCAAGGTGACTAAATTGCAATTTTGAAGCGTTTATTTTGTATAAACTTTTAATATTATTTTTTGTTTATATTGTAGATCATAAATAAACGTTGAAGACGTATTTGAAGGCTTTTGAAGGTTTTAGACTGAAAATATCAGGATAAGCAGACAACTTTAGGTAGGCGTGAATAATCTGGTAAGAAGCTGACGGTATTTCAATAAAATAACTACGGCAAATATCACTTCACCCCAATCTCTCGATAGCACAATCATGAATTCTACCAGTTAATTACAGATAGTTAAGATTACGTTGGATTAAATCGTAACGTTCACCGAGTACGTTGTTCCATCTGCACTTCCCGACGACACAACGGTCCAACACACAGTTCAATCGTGCTCGGTGTTCATTCGTTCGTTCATATTGACATTTTCGAGTGACAGCTGACTTCAAAGACGGACGCGATGAGAGTATAAAATGACAGCTGATGCATTAAGAAGTAGATGTGCCAACATACCTATTTTTTTTCTATTCGTACGTAATTAAAATGGTAATGCCTGGTGGTCAGTACTTCAGATACAAGGATGTCCTCAAGCGAAATCTAACTGCATGTAATATATGATTCCAGGATTGGGAAGAGCTTTCACGAAATAGGCAACAATGGCGCATCTCTGTGTATGAATCAGTCTCATTTTTTGAAGAAAAGTGTTAACAAAACCTGGACGCCAAGCGCCTTATTAAAAAGATACGTCCTAAACCTTCCTATACTTACACCTACAATGGTGAAGGTCAACTTTATTGTGTGTTCTGTATGCTTACTTTTAAATGTTCAGGCTCACGAACAAAAACTATGTAGCTAGCCTAGTTTTTGGACTGCATAGCTAGGTCTTTGCCAGGTTCGCCGTTGAGGAATACGTCAAGGAGGTAGTGTTGAGACGTTCAATGGCAAGGCTTAATCTTTCGTAAATTTCGATAAAATATAAATATACATTTATTTAAAATACATATACATATACATTTTTCACAATACATATATACATTTTTTGAAACCGCATTTGACAAGTTTCAATTTCGAAAACTAGTTTCCTACTGACGAACTTGTACTAGAGGCCGACCGTTTAACTCGCGTATCGCCTATCGCCAAGATTCTGACTCCTCAAGCTGCACAGACAGTGATGATGATTCAAGCGATATGGATATTAGTGACGAATAGTCTTACATTACTTTTATCTGTGGTTAAATAGTTCGGATTAGTAAGCTGAAGTGGCAGTGGGCCGGTCATATCTGCCGCAGAACCGACAGCCGTTGGGGTAAGCGAGTTCTTGAGTGGAGACCACGTATTGGCAAACGTAGCGTAGGACGTCCCCAGACTAGGTGGAGTGACGATCTCTGCAGGGTGGCTGGTAATAGCTGGATGAGAGTAGCCGCGGATCGTGCTCAGTGGCGTACTTTAGGAGAGGCCTATGTCCAGCTGTGGACTAGGATAGGCTGACGATGATGATGATGAAGTAGTTCTTTAGGAGATTTAATTAATGTTTTATCACTTTATACCTCAGATGGATATTTGTAATATAATAAGGTAAAAAGGTAGGTATATGTATAGAAAACAATGTTATGGCCAATTTCAATATTATATATATGAGTAGGTAGGTACCTACCTAGATTTGATTACTATTTAGATTACTAGATTTGATATTAGCTCACACTTCTGCTCTAAAATTGGAATGGTGCCCGATGTTAAGGGTCTTTGATAGCTATAGACTCACCTCTTATTTAATTATGTACAGAACCTAAAAAGCCAACGAAATGTGTGTAATATTCATCTCTGCCTACACCTTCTGAAAAATTCTTAAGTATTGAAAATGTTTAAAATGCGAGAACACATAAAACAAACAACAAATTTTATCAAATATCTTGAAATCCTTTTGAAACCCAATTTTCGCCGCGTCCATTTTGTTTGGCGGGTAAAAAACGAGAAATTCTGACAGATAACACAATAGGAGACCGCTGCGTGTAGTCTTTAATCGGTTTTCGACCTTGTCTATGGAAATTTTTCGTATTTTTTTCACTATTTATTGCTTAGTGGCAACGGCGCAGTGTTGGATTCAGCTTTGAAATATACCAGGTCGTTAGTTCGATCGTAGGTCATGTTAAACGTCTTTGAATAACTTATTGTATCACGGCTAGCTGTTCAAAGGTCAAGTAAAATATCGCGAGGAAACCGCCTGACTTAGGAATAAACTTAAGGACTTAGGATGAGACATCCATCCACCAACAAGTACTTAGCTAGTAGTATGTGTGAATTAAGGCCTAAACAGGAGTACCTAGTATAACTACCTGCCCTACACTTCTTTTTCATAAACCTATCAATCAAGTTGATTCCTATTCTTAATTTCGTTACGCCTTAGGAAACTATTCACTTCGCAAACTAAAGCACTTTTTCTAAAGAGGTTCAATTCGAATGCCTCATTGCAGGTGAAAAAAAAAAACTACAAATAAACCTAAAGTCACGACCATAAACATCAACAAAATAGAAAAAAAAAACAGTCAAAACACTTGATAATCAATTTCACCGCGAAAATGTACGTCAAAATATTTGCAAAGTTATTATTTGCGCGCGGGAAACGCCATTTTGTTGTAAAAACTTTAGTCATTTTAGTTTGAAGGTTCGTTTTGATTTTTGTATTCATTTAACAATGGTTTTAAAGAAACTTGCGGGCAGTTTAAAATTCAATTCATTAGCGACAAGCGTAACTTATTAGGCGTACGAATGTAACAGAAAATTGACAATGCAAGTTGTATTTAAGTAAAACGCCATGTTTCCGTGTAAAAGCGATATGGGAGATCGTTTATTTAGCATTTAAACTAACAAGAATTAACATATCTTGGTTTATAGTACAGCAACGTGAAGCGAATTTATGTTTTGTTTACCCGATGGTGTAGGCAGAGTTAGTAACTCATGCAACTCTTTGACTGCGGCTCTACCCGTGCATATTCGTGCTAAACCATTAACCTCTTTTAGCGCAGTCAGATAAAAACTATCTTATGTCCTTCGTCAGGTCTCAAACTATCTCCATACCAAATTTCATCCAAAATGCTTTAGTAGTGGCTCACGCCATAGCTACTGAACTGATTCTGTTGAAATTTTCAATCGACTTTCGCTATTTTTTCCGACAGAGAAGCGTTAGATAAATGTCTTAAGCGCGAGGATCGGGATCATGCACTGTAATACTACAAGGATGTTAGTTGCTTCAACAATTTAACCTAAATCTAAATATATAAGAGAAGAAACTGACTGACTGACATATCACGCAGAGCCCAAACCGCTGGGTCTGGAGACTCTAAATTTGGCACATAGGTTCCTTATGGGGTCTAGGGGTGCACTAAGAAAGGATTTTTCAAAACTCACCCTTTAGGGGGTGAAACGGGGTTCCAAAGTTTGTATGGAGAAACAAGATTAATGAGATCAATTTCGCGGGCGAAGCCGCGGGTGGAAGCTAGTATTAACTAAAAGTCCCGTTCCTCCATTCCACAATAAAAACTCAAGTCTCCAAACTCCCACAGCGTCACAAATCGCGCCAAAATATTGACGTTAAGTTTGACAGCTGACAAAAAAAAACAATTGCTGTCACCTGGCCATAGACAATGCTTGTTTACACCGCGACGAATTTGTATTTTAAATAAAACCTTTTTGTGTTATTCTTTTTGTACATTTAACTTTTGTATTGTCGTTCTTACTACTGATTAAACGTTACGCGTGCCAAATTGTCCTTGTATTATTTGGTTTACATAGTGGAAAACTTTTTAACAGTGCTCAAACTTAAAAAAAATAAAATTTAGTGAACATGTATTAATTTTCATATGTCATAGTACAAAGCAAAGGAGGGAATCACGAAGTTTATAATATCTGTTAGTTATGTTTTATCTTTGCTCCGGAGCCTGAATCTCCGAAAATTACTGATTTAGCGAGTACTTAATCCCTTTTTTTTTATTTAACTCCGTATATTATTACCTAAGTTAAAATATACATCCCCTTGCTTGTTAAATATATTTAAAACATTGCTGTTTTACATTTTTAAGTTTTTAGGTGACAAGCGTAGCGCACTGTTGCCAGATGCCGTTGAAATGTTGTGTTTTTAACCGACTTCTAAAAGGAGGAGGTTATCAATTCGACTGTAGGTTTTTTTATGTTTGTTACCTCAGAACTTTTGAATGGGTGAACCGATTTTGATATTTTTTTTTTTAATTGAAAGCTGATGCTTCCCGTGTGGTCCCATTTCAGTTTGGTTTAGTTCTGAGAATGGCATCCATGAAGTCGGTTTTTTTGTTAATATTTTAACTTAATATTATAACCAAAACTAAAGGTACGGCCAACCCCAGAACTGCCGCCCACCCCAGGATGTTAGGCTACCGATTGAAAATGTCATAATACTGAAGATAAGATCTGACGACTCTTCAAAATATAGACCTTTAAAAAGTTTGCACGATCTATGAACTGGGTCACAGCAATACACTTTTTAAATGTAAAGATATTTATGAATTATGCTATGATACTAATCGCACCTATTCACTGTAACCTTGTGTATATTGCATACCGAGTGTGAACTCTGCGTCAGCGCATCGGCCATGGCATGGTAAATTAAGCACTGGGTCACAAGCTGATGGTATATTCCAACCATTTTCTCTGTTAAAATTAGGATGTTTTTTAATTTCAATAGCTTCGCGGATCATTCTTGGTAGGAACCGGATTCCCAGTGCTTAATTTACTTGTACCAAAACCCAAGCAAAATCAACTCAGAATTCAAGACACTGTGAGCTCAGTTTGCTTAAATCGGAACGCAACTTAAATATTAATGTTTGATGGTAGTCAGTAATAATAGTGATTAATAGTTAGTTCCATTCTTAGATACGGTATTATATTCTGGGGCAATTCAACAAATAAACAATTAATATTCAAGTCTCAGAAAAGGTGCATTAGGGCTATGTTTGGTTTAAAAATAACCGATAGCTGTAAACCGTATTTTATAAAGTATAACATTTTAAGTCTTTCTTCTTTATATATATATGAGGTGGCATGCTTCGTAAAAAGTAACCCCAAACTATTTAGTAAAATTTCTGATGTTATTGCTCGCAGTCGTCGAGACGATATCAAAGATAGATTGTACATGGTAAGAGCTAACACAAAATTAAAGCGCCACAGTGTTTTTTGTCTAGCGCCAGTCATTTATAATAAAATACCCAAACGAATCAAAGATCTTCCCTTGGAAAAATTTAAATTGCAGTTAAGGAGATATCTTACATCCAAGTGTTACTATAGCTTAGCTGACTTTTTAGAGGATAAATTGAGTAATATATAATTTGTATGACTATTCTGGTATGGTTTTGACTATTGTAAATTATTAATTTTGATGATAATTTTTGTTTGTTATAATATTTTTTTTTTAACATTTATCTGACATCCTATGACATCGATCTATAAGCTGACCTGACACAGTAATAATTTTTAATAGTAATTTAATATTTTAGTTAAATTTATGCCGATTTGACAATTGTAGTTTTGACATTGTAATTAATGGAATTTCATGTATGCCTAAGCATGATTTTTGTACGCCGACTTCTGGCAAAACATGCAGGTCTTATTTCATTTTTTAACACCTTTGTATTTATTCACTCATGTTTCTACAAAAATAAATTATCTTTAATATTTTTGGACGTCAAATACCTCAGTCCACCCGTGAACGTGAAGTCTGAAAATACTTTGAAACGTCGGGATCTAAAATCTAAAATAAACCGCGATAAAATCCGTTAAACAAAATAAAAAAAATGGGTGCGTGTAGTTATGTACGCGCGTGAGAAGTTATACTTCTTTGGCATCATTAAATAAGCAGACAGCTTCATACTGTTAATTTTGTGTCACAGATGCGCGCGCATCTTAAAATTTCACTCTCTTAAGCAGACAGCTTCATACTGTTAATTTTGTGTCACAGATGCGCGCGCATCTTAAAATTTCACTCTCATAATTTTTTCATAACGCGCCTAAAGAAGTATAACTTCAAAAGTAGTTTTATTTCAATGTGTGATAGTCGCGTAAATCTAAGACAATACTATGTTTTGATGCTATTTAAAACTTTTAGCCGTGTCATTATATTTAAATAAGTACGTTATATTGACCACTCCATAAAGGAAGCCCGTGGGACTCGTGTTATATGGACTCTTCGCCACTGATGTCTTTACCATAATAAACCGGGAATGATAGGAATAGTAGAATAGATAATAATTCTATAGTGGAATAAAAAGGTTGGTAACAATGTAATGAGTATGAAAATGACTACAATATCCGTAGACTGAGTCACAGGCGTTTCCGCCACATTGAGATAAATTAAAATTAAATACGAGGTGAAGGTGTTCCGATTTTAAAATTACTTTTAGTTTGAAAACTTAGACAAAACAAAAACTAATCATAAAAAATTATTCAAATAATGTAAGGCCGTTGACTTCTGTAATACGCCTTATTTTATTCAATATTCATCGGCACTCATTTTATTGAAATCGCCATCTCCAATAACGTACCCACCGCGCAAGATTCGCTCCGTTTATTTTCTCGATAGAAACCAGTAAAGTCAATATGGCGGCCATTTAATTGCTTCGACCACACACGTTGCTCATTAAAATACGAATCAAAACAATTATTCCAGCGTATGATTTCAAAAAAAGAACATAATAATATTAAAACATAACCTCATTATCAATGTGTCAACAACTCAATTTATGGCGGGAAACGGAAACGCCCTGCGCGCGGGAAAAATCAACCAATGACGCGTAGCCTGAATTCATATAACGCAACAGTGTAAGTATAGCTATCTCTTTCTAGTATACGAAAATTAAGAAGTATAGCGAGTTTTAATGTCTTGTTGTCTCTTTCTATAGGGTCGTTCTATTTTTTAAGCTAATGAATTTTATGATCGTATTAATTTATGCGTAAGCGTAACTTTTTAAATCGAAAGCTGTGATTAAAGCACTGAAAAGATTTTAGGGTCTGTGGATGATAATTTTATAGAGGGCCGGTTTCACAGATTGTGAATAACCTATCACGATTTTAATGTCAATAACTGTATAGAAAATAAATTAGAAAAGAAACGATTTTGAAAGAAAAACGAATTGCAATAAATGCATTTTAATTCGGGAAAATAAGTAGGTACCCAAAGTACCCATCTACTTTAAACTTGTGTACCTACCTTCATAAAGGTTATACCTACCTATAGACTAAACAGTTTTTTTTAAATATGGTAGGTTGATATTTTTTTCGCCTTTACCTTCTTTTAGAAACGCAAGAATTATTTTCATAAACAATTTCCTTTTACTTCAGGACATGCTGGTGCTGCTGCTGCTACAGCAGAAAACCTCAAGCGGCGAAAATATAATAACCTTGTCGGTAATTATGTTTTCGAACCGTTTGGTGTGGAGACGCTGGGGACATGGGGTCCGGGTGCGCGAGCTCTTTACCGCGACATTTCGAAACTTTTGGTGGATAGAACACGCGACAAGAAGGCTGGCCTTCACTTAGGCCAAAGATTGAGCGTTGCCATTCAACGTGGCAATGCTGCCAGCCTTCTTGGTACGCTACCAACCGACATTGATGCGGAGGAGTTTTTTGACGCCCAGCTTTAGATATGTTTTATAAGTTCTATTTTATATTTACTTTTTTTTTTAGGCTAAGTTAGTACGTAGGATTTGTTTTTATGGTATCGTAATTGTTGATTCGAAATAAAATTATTTATTTTTCAAAAAAAAAAAAAAATTTGTTATGACGTACCTAACTTCCAAATTCAACCGTCTCTACATTTTAAATGATCTACACAGCTCAAGAAAATTAAGTTTTTAACTCTGACGGTTGCCGAAATCCAAGATGGCCGCTCCTAATATCTTTTTGTGGGAACATAATTATAGTGGGCTAGTAATGGGTGTGAATAGCACAAAGGTTGAACGAAATGTTCGTATGTTTGGACTAACATTGAAAAATGGAACGAAAAATTTTTTCCGCTTCCGCCCGTGGTTTCACTAACATGATATTAGGATAAAAAGTAGCCTATTTATTATTCCAGACTATCTATCTCTGTGCCAAATTTCATCCAATTCTGTCAAGTAGTTTTTGTGAGAAATGTTTGTAATGTTATAGTGGGGTATATCAAACTTGGCAAGGCTAAAAATACGTAGGTAAACAAACTTTTCATAAAAGGTGACAGTAGATCATTCTACTGCCACCTTATAACCGAAAATCTAAATTATATGCACTCTATCATACGCTGCGAAGCTACAGGGATTGTAGGCGACAAAAAGAAATACAATTATACAAACTTATTAACTTGAAACCTTATTGGACTAACGATTTTTTAGTTTGTGTCTATAAAAAAAAAACATGACAGCAAAAAATAATCAAAACGTGACCTAGCCTATATCTGTCAGACAAAATAACGTTTATACCGACCGTTTAACTCGCGTATCGCCTATCGCCAAGATTCTGACTCCTCAAGCTGCACAGACAGTGACGATGATTCAAGCGATATGGATATTAGTGACGAATAGTCTTACATTACTTATATCTTGGTTAAATAGTTCTTTGAGAGATTTAATTAATGTTTTGTAACTTTGTACCTCAGATGGCGATACGCGAGTTAAACGGTCGGTCTATAGTCATAATATTTAGAGGTATAAGTAGGTAAAGTTAAGAGCTCGTCTCGCCGTTAAACCTTAAGTATGGCGAGTCTTAAACTGTAATAGTCTGAGGTTACCTATTCAGTAAAAAAATTAATAAATAAACCTACTTTTTAGTAGGTTGATTACCAAGCAAGGGTGCGTCGCTAACAAGTACAATACAATTACAAATTATTAATTTATACATAACTAGCTTCCGCCGGCAACTTCGCCCGCGAAATTGATCTCACTAACCTTGTTTCTCCATACAAACTTTCGAACCCCGTTTCACCCCCTTAAAGGGTGAGTTTTGAAAAATCCTTTCTTAGTGCACCCCTAGACCCCATAAGGAACCTATGTGCCAAATTTAGAGTCTCCAGACCCAGCGGTTTGGGCTCTGCGTTGATATGTCAGTCAGTCAGTCAGTCAGTCAGTCAGTTTCTTCTTTTATATATTTAGATTTATGCTACTATCAAAGACAAATCTAAAAAAATATTAACTAAACATTTTTATTTATCTAATAACGACTTCTATATAAAGCTATGTGTATAAAACTATAATTAGTATTCGTCCGGCAGCTGCGTTATCTAAAGAAATAGTTAATTCTAAAACCAACTAATAGAAAACGTTAAAAATCTATAAAATAAAGATTTCAATCTATCCTCCTTCGATACTGAAGTAATTAAGTATCTGTAGTATAAAAAAAAAGAAAAAAAGAAAATAAATCTACCGCCTGACGACGGTCCAAAAAAGTTAATAACAAAAATTTTGGGAAATAAGGATTTCGGTAATCGTTAGGCGGGAATATACAGGGTGTTGATGTTGTTACTCTTTAATATTAATATTATTATCAAGGAAAAAATGCCTTAAAAACTTATTCAAATAATATAAGGGCATTGACTTCTGTAATACGCTTTGTTTTACTTAATGTCCATCGATTTTCATTTTATTGAAATCGCCATCGCCAATAACTTTATAATATTTTAAATATAACTAATGTGAATGAACTTGCTTTCAAAAATTTGTTCTAAACCAAACATTCAGTGTTTTAATGTAAAGTTCTTTGCATCAACTCGAACTATAGATTAATCTAAAAGAAGCCACAGGCTACACTAGTTCAAGTAATACCTCCTTTGCTATTAGCACAGAATATCTAAAATTAATAATATATTATGCTAACGAGCTGTCTGTTGCCAGTGGGTCGATACGACGACGACGCAACGATGTGGTCACAGATTATAAACAATTTTCAGATGATTACGTGAGCTTTGGGAGAGGCTGAAGTCCAGCGGTGGACTGGGATAGGGTGATGATGATGTCTGTATTTACCCGACAGTGTAGGCAGAGGTAAATATCACATAAATTTTTATTAAGATCAAATTATTAATAAGTATATGTATGTTAGACACGACTTTTAGCTCATCCCGGGATTAAAACCACACTTACTTATAGACCATCGGAGAAGTTGAAATGTAATCAGATTTAATAAGGTATTATACATTTTATAATATACTCTTCCTATAACGTATAACCTAAGGATAGTCATAGATAGTATTGGGTTGATGTTTCTCTGTCTGCACTTTCGCTACACGTATATTGATTCTTTTACTTACAGTCTTGTCAAACGTAGTGTAGGACTCCCTCCAGCTAGGTAGAGTGACGATCTGCGAAAGATAGCCGGCAGCTGAATACAGGAAGACAAGGTGAAATGGCGCTTATTGGGAGAGACCTATGTCCAGCTGTGGACTGCTATAGGCCGATGATGATGATTTAAAGTCATTTGCTTTTTGTTACTAGCTCACTATTGCAGATTAATTAAATATGTCTTTATAAAAAACTCAACTGGACTGTAAGAGGCCCAGGACACAGGGTATTCTATGGGAGTATTCTACACCTAGAACCACAAAGTCACGATAAATATATTTTTGTATTTGTGTAGTTAATATTCGTTGAAATCTCCTCATCATTAACTCTACACGATACTTTATTATCTTTATTCTAACGAATGGCCAGAACTGTCATCAAACCCACGAACTGCAGCGTAAAAAGCAAGTTTCTTGCTGAAGTAACGGACACTAGTTCATAAAAAGCCATATTTGTACAATATTAACATACACAATTTGACGGCAGGTGAAGTTTCGGTAACACGCTTGCTTTTCACGCCGCAGGTCGTGGAATCTATTCCCACCCGAGACAAACAATTGTGTGATGAACATGTCTGTTTGTTTTTAGTGTGGATGTAATTATCTAGTACAAGTACTCGTATATATTTACAAAAGGAAAGTAGTATATGTATAAATAGTATATCACTTAACTGGTTTCCATTTTACAAGCTCTGCTCAGTATGGGATCAAATGACCGTGTGTGTCAAAGTCCTAGAAAACTACTGTTGTTGTACTGCAAGGAACAGGGTAAACCCTCATTTTTATAAATAATTTGTTTTTTCTAAAATATCAATTTTAATATTTTATACTTTAAAAGTCTAAAATAACAATTTTAGACTCTAACAGGGTTTTCGTATTTGTTCTGAAAAATTTAAATTGTTATTTAATTACTATTCGTGAAAACCTATTATTGGCTTACTGTTGTTTTTTAGCTACTTTTTCAGTTTATTATATAGCTGTTGGTTTTCCTTAACAAAGAAATAAATAAATAATATAGTGGGTCATTACACACACGGCCATCTGATCCCAAACTAAGCAGAGCTTGTACTATGTAAACTAGATAGCTGGTAATATACTACAAATAACATCATTTTATTTATTTATTAACATAAATATAGATAATTACACCCAGACCCCAAGACAAACAGACGTGTTCATCACACAAATGTTTGACTTGGAAATCGATTCCACGAAAAGCAAGTATCTTACCGACCACGCCATCGGCTCGGCGTGGCGTAATATTTCAACCAATTGACGTATCTACAATATTATTCTTTGGTAGTACGTAGGTATAATACCAAGCACCCATTAGATTTGATTAGTTTTAGGTCATTACACGAGTATAGCAGACAGCTGAGTCATATTGTAAATAAAGACATTTACATGAGTTACATTCAAATTAATGGATTAATTTATATATTTATTACCTTGTTATATTTTTATACGTATGTTTATTACAATGCACTTGTAAGTAATAGGGATGACAACAAGGTATACAAAATTGTATTTCAATTACTCCATCAGTGAGATTATAAAGAAATGTTAGATACGTATTTTTTACTTTATCATTGAAATGATACAATATAAGGTACTATTCAATAAAGTTATTAAATGAGAGTGCGCTACGTAATACCTCGTAAAATCTAACTAGATGTAAACGTCATCTTTAGATTATACTTAATGTATTGTTTATTAAATATATATTAACTTAATTATCTGACGGACCACTCAACAAAATATTATCGTCATTCCTATTAGGTGATTTCCTTATAAGTTACAAGATAAAGATAGGTCATTCATCATATATAAGCTGCTTGTGACCAGCGCTGGCGCAGCACCATTGACATTTATGGTAGCGGGTTCGAGTCTTCACATCTTTGTGTGAACTGTTTCATCACCGCTGCTCTATATCGGTAAAGAACATAAGGAAATCGGTATGTCTAAGAACTAATTATTCTAGGATATGTGACTTCCACCAACCCGCACTTGGCCAGAATGTTTGTATTAAGACCTCAACTCTATCAACTAAGATAGTTGAGAATAGACAAGTGCCCAGCAGTGGGATACTAACGAGGGTAGAAGTGATTCTACTGGAACTGTTTATGCCAGGTTTCGTTATCATTAAAGCGACTTGTAAATTTCTTCTAGAACTGTCTTTTGGTAGATTTTTTCGTAGCTACATTTTAGCAACTTCATTTTGTTGGATGAATTTCGTCTCGGTTTTTACTATTTTTGTTGAATATTTAACCCAAAAATATCGGTTGTATGTAAAACTCTTACTCTTTGTTTATTTCTTTTTAGCTGTTTTATTTGTTTGTTTTTCTTTCTCCCTTTCTTAGTCGCTGTAATAAATTCTAGGAGGCTAGAATAGACCTAGTAGACCTATACGTACTTTTCTATTATTATTTTTTTTTTTTTATTTATTTAATAAAATAAATATACAATAGAAAGTTTTACATTAGCAGTGTCGCATAAACCATCACTGGTTTTTCTGTACCCTTAATGTCTTCGTAAACTCGGCATTAATTAATATCATCATTAACATTATTTTCGTAAAGTTAACAAAGGTAGTTAGTTTTCGTTAGTTAATTGAAGTTTCTTTCAGTACTTTTAACATTACCCTTTTAACCAACTTTAAGAAAAGGTTTGTGTATGTACAAGATTACGCTCAGATAATAATTATACAATTGTCATTTGACTCCACAAAAATTACCATATTTTGGCATAATAGTTTTCATTTTAAAAACATTTTTTGAGAAAATAAATATTGAAAATCAATTACTAGCTAATTAGGTACAATTTATTTTCAAACATCCTGTATACAAAGCAATCAGCCCAAATGACACTACTGCACATAAAAACTCGGACGTATGTTTTAAAACCGAGTTCTAAAGCGTTTGATAATTTAAAAAAAACGAACAAGATGGCGTCGAACATAAGGTTCTAAAAAAATAAAATTCAAATCAGTCGGCGGGAAAGAAAGAGGCCCTAATTTCATGCACTCATGCCGCGTTCCATTTTCTAAATGACCTTAGATAAGGATGGAGTTATACGTGTGAAAGAGATAGGGATGTTAATAATGTATTAATCACATCATATTTTTGTCTGATATGTTTATGATGCGGTTTTATATATATTTTTTATATTCTATACATCCAAATTATTATATTTTTGTTTATTGTAATATATTTATGATTGATAATAATTTTGTTCTTTATGGTAGTTTAGTTGAGAAATAAGTATAAAAGTAGCATTACTTACTGACAACGATTGACATTATACCTGTATGTACGTCTTTTATTATCGTTTTTAGAGTTCCGTAGTAAAATAGGAACGGTTAATGCTTCGCCGTGTCCGCCTAGCGCCTGTCCGTCAGTGACGGGTTAGCATGTAGACTCTTTCTACTACAGAGCTGTAATTATTCATAGTAATACATAACAACAGCGACGATAAAATTGTAAAATAAAATATATTTTTCGTTTAGTAGGTACAACACGTAAAACGGGATGAATTCTTTTTCGCTGGTCCCATTGTGATATCGTTAGATAGTTCATAATTAAGGCCAAGAACACTGCCTTGAGGGACTCCATAACAAACTAACATTTCCCTTGATGTCGAGCCATCCTAATACTAATTTTAACAGAGAAAATGGTTTGAAAATACCACAAGCTTGGGACCCAGTGCTTAATTTACTTGTACTTACCAAATCCCAAGCAAAATCAACTCAGAATTCAAGACTCAGCTTGCTTAAATCGGAACGCAACTTAAATATTAATGTTTATAGGTAACCAGTAATAATTGTGATTAGTATTTTTGGACGTCAAATACCTCAGTCCACCCGTGAACATAAACTCTGAAAAGACTTTTAAACGTCGGGATCTAAAATCTAAAATAAACCGCGATAAAATCCGTTATTAAATAAAAAGTTTTATGTCAAGTTTAAAGCTGTAGTTAATTTTAGTTAGAGTAGTTGTCCCCCTCTTCCAACTAACCTTTGTTTGTAAATTTCTAAAAATCCCTCTGGTAGTATTATATGATAAATTTAAAAAAAGACTATCATAGTTACGTGGGCTTTACAGTATTACGAGTAAAGTGTCGAGTCGGCCAAGTGACTCTTAAAAATAGTACTCTTTTAATACTCTCGGAACCATTTATGTTCAGGCGCGAATCTCACTTGACCGGTTTTTTAGTTATTTTCGTTACATTAATGTTTATCAATGGTCACGTTGGCTAACCTATAACTCATCTTGTTCCTTCCTATACTATCATTGTTACCAACATCAAATAGAAAAGTTACTACAATACAACCTGCCTACCCTTTCTAATAGAATAGCGTGATAGCTAAATGTAAGCATAGTACCCTAATGTCTGTTATTACGCCGCGCCCACAGAAATAGATTAAGAAAAATGTTTCACAGATTACCAAATATGATTCCGACATTTTGGGGTGTTTTGTAGGGCGACCATGTATCCGTGGTAAGGGTGGAAGTCTGAAAAAGGGAAGCCGGAGCAAAAAAAATCTTACTTAGGAAAATAATATTTCTTCAGTACTGTCACTGATCGTTCTTACACTTGATACTATACTTATTTTTGTTGCTATTTTAAACTTTTAGGCGTTACATAGTATATTATTAGGTACGTGTGATATTGACCATTTCCTAAAGGGAAGCCGATGGGAATCAGCTTGTATAGACCCTTCGCGACTGCCATGTATAATAAATATTAATGGATATATCTCTAAATTTAAAAATCAATTGAACCCTTGTGTTATTAAATATTATTCTTGTTCTTTATTGTACACAAAACACTTACAACTATTTATAAATAGGAAACAGCACATGTACCCAGGCGAGCTTAATTCAAATGTGAAAAAAAATGTAAAAAAAATTAATTATTAATTTGGATCACTTCAGCTTTTATTGAAAGATTGTTGCATCAAAATCGATAAATTCGTTTAGGAACTCACTTCAACCCTATTTAGTGTCCCACTGCTGGGAACGAGTCTTCACTGAATTGAGAGTGTTTAGACCTTAATTCACACACCCTGGCCTAGTGCGGGTTGGTGGATCTCACATTGATTGATTAGTTCTTGGATATGTCGGTTTCACACAAAGATGTTTGGGCACGAACGGGGATCGAACCCCCGCTATCTTATAATTCAAAGGCAAGGCCGTTACCGCTGCGCCACCTGCTGCTACAAGTTTTGCCGTTTAGGAACTACGATGACATTATTATTACGGAACCAGACTCTTCTTCACCTGAAGGCTGGCTTAGTTAACAGTTCATGAATTAGCGTAGCCATTCTCAGTCTCCTGGATATATTCCACTAAAGATACGATCCGGAGGAATTATATAATAATAATATCCAGGAAAATTAACACACACAGTCTTCTGAGTTATAATATTTCTTTTTTGTAATACATAAAATAGATAATTACTCCCACAAGAATATTGCATACAAATGCTAGTTTTCGGTGGGAATTGAACCTACGACTTGGGCCCCAATTTTCGCGCTTTAGAGTTTAAATGTCAAAAAAATGACAGAAATCTAATGAAATCAGTTATTACTTATTTAACTTTGACATATGTCTATCTAAATATATAAAAGAAGAAACTGACTGACTGACTGACATATCAACACAGAGCCCAAACCACTGGATCTGGAGAGTCCAAATTTGGCACATAGGTTCCTTATGGAGTCTAGGGGTGCACTAAGAAAGGATTTTTAAAAACTCGCCCTTTAAGGTGGTGAAACGGGGCTCCAAAGTTTGTATGGAGAAACAAGATTAGTGAGATCAATTTCGCGGGCGAAGCCGCGGGCGGAAGCTGGTATATCCATAAAATAAAAAATACTAATAAAATCACGAGTGAATCGGTGAGTGAATCGGTATACTGGGCTGGCGCGTTCCATCATAGGCTACATTACTGCATAACATCAGGCAAGTTGTAGTCAAGCGCCAGTCTATCAAATAAATAAGTATATATTTTATATTCCATTATATATTCTATATCTATCCTGTATAATCCATCTTCATTGTCACCCGACTCCCAGTGGGATAGGCCAGGTGTGTCCACAAAGGCGCTAATGCACGCCCCTGGGTTCCCTCGCTATCATTTATCTACTCAATCTTACTATAGATATAATATAATATATGTATTGTCTATTTTGATACAAAACTAATCTATTTCTAAACCTACGACGAAAAAGAGGGGTGTCAGCTTTATGTGTATATTATTATATCTATATCTGTGTCTGCCTCGGTAACAGGGGACAGAGACCTCGACAGCGGAGCGAGCAGCGGAGATGAAACAATTCACTCAAAGATGTGGGGGCACGACCAGGATTCGAATCCGCTACTTTATTTTTCTAAGGCGAGCATATCGTTTGTACGACAGTCTAACCCTGTTGATAGTGTGTAAGTACCATTACAAATACAATTGGTACTAGTTATTTGTTCGTTCCCGTTTATTTACAGAATGCCCAAGCGCATTGTCCTGTCAGCCATGCGATAAGCCTGTTAACACCTCACAGTATAATGTTTTATTTCTATTTACTATAACTTGCCGGGCTCTACTTCCCCGCGCGTGTTTTCAGGAAAAACATTTACACCGCTTGCGTAGGCGCATGAAACATCCTATACCCTTCCCTGGGGCTCTAACTTTATAGCAAATTTCATCCAAATCGGTAGGATAGTTTAGACGTGAAAGCGTAACAAACAGAGTTACTTTAGGATTTTTAATATTAGAGTAGGCTAGCTGGTCCAACAGACGTTGCGCCCGCACTTGGCCAGCGTGTGTGGATTAAGGCCTAAACTCGCTCAATTCGTAAGATAGTTGAGAGAAGACCCGTGCCCAGCAGTGGTATAGGCAGACCGTTTAACTCGCATATCGCCATCTGAGGTACAAAGTCATAAAACATTAATTAAATCTCTTAAAGAACTATTTAACCACAGAAAAAAGTAATATAAGACTATTCGTCACAAATATCCATATCGCTTGAATCATCATCACTGTCTGTGCAGCTTGAGGAGTCAGAATCTTGGCGATATGCGATACGCGAGTTAAACTTTGGTCGGCCTATACATTTAAAGGTTAATGATAGTAAAATGTCTAAGTTAAACTTCATGATTTCGTCTATTTTTATGTTTACAAAACCCTCTGACTTGGCAATAGAAAATGGCCGCCATGGGAATAGACATTTGTTATTTGATTCAATGTGGATTATTATCAATAGGGAGCGCCCTTTCCCTTTACACAATGTAAATACAACGCCTTTATTAACACGAAAGTGTAGTCAGAGGTGGATTTCATCTAATGGTCGCTTCTCTTTGAGTGTAACTACCTACCTATACATTATTTTTTAAATCCTTAAAACAGGAATGCGACTTCAACTTGCCTGATGTTAAGCAATGATGTAGTCTACGATGGGACGCGCCTGCCCACGTTACCGATTTATTCGTGGTTACGAATGAATTGCGGTGAGAAAGTGGCAGTGGATTGATGCTCCTTATGGTTAGAAATCATAAAGGAGCAACAATTTCGACCCACCCGGCACCCTCTTAAATGGTGACACCAGACATCGCTCCGGAACACGGTAAGGCCGCTTGGCGGTGCGGCTTTGTCTGGTGGGTGGTCACTCACCACGGCCGAAGCCTACTACCAGTTAAATAAATAAATAAAAAAAATATTATGTAAATATATTTTCATTAGATCTTCTATTATTGAATCCTAGGTGTCCTATAAAAGAATTACGTTTGACCACAACTTACCTGTTGTCAAGAAATTATTAGTTCTACGATGCAATGCGCTTACCATATAAATACCAATTTACTGGTGACTTGAAGACAGGCAGTTTTATTATTGTCATTATAGTATTAATTTTTTTTATCCAGGAAAAGGTCCTTTCGAACATTTTGGGGGTAGAGTTTGGTAGATAAAAATTTTTGTTCAACAAAAAAAAATTGGTTGCCCGTAAAGTCGGTATACGGGCGAAAGTTTTACGTGACAACGACTTTGAGTGGTAAAATAATTTTAATGTGAATATTCATTCGTATAGTAGGAAGAAGGATGAAATAATAGTAACAATTTAAAACATTTATTTATACAAAGAATTATATTTAAAACATTAATTTATACAAAGAATCTCGCTCTTAGGCGGGCTAACTGTGCTCGAGTGGAAGGGACACGTGCCTTTCACTTTTTATGTCTGTCTCTCTCGCTCTTAGGCGGGCTAACCATGCCCGAGTGGAAGGGACGCGTGCCTCTCACTCGCTCTCATTGTGAGCGCATAACGTGAGCGGAGCGTAACGCAGTTTCTTGAAGTGTCACCCGGCAAACCAATTTATAAGACGTTGTCACGTCAAAACTTAAGTCGAGTTTCACGATTTATAATTCTATTGTAGTTCAGTGTATCTGTGTACAAGTTTGTTGCCACGAAAGTATCTGAACGAATGCACAAATTTTGTTGCATGTTTTTCATTAAAAAGCTGAAGTGATAGAGATGGATTTTTGCTAAAGAAATATACGGCAAAGAATTATATAATTTTTCGGCCTTGACGGGTCGGTGGCGTGGTCGGTAAGATACTTGCTTTTCTCGCAGCAGGTCGTGGGCTCGATTCCCACTCGACACAAACATTTGTTTAAATATGTCTGTTTGTCTTGTGTCTGGGTATAATTATCTATATTAAGTATATATTTACAAAAGAATAGTATTATATGTAGTATATTACCAGTTATCTGGTTTCCATAGTACAAGCTCTGCATAGTTTGGGATCAGATGACCGTGTGTGTTAATGTCCCACTATATTATATTAATATTATTATTTCTGTTGTTTTTAACAAAGTAACATAAAGTAGATAGCAATAGTTCTATAATAGCATGCTATTTAGCTAATAATTTGCATAATTATCTGCACGGACAGCTAACTGTGTGTTTTAATAACAAAACACATAATTTCTTGCCTATTATATGTACAAGACAGATATTGGCAACAATTTGCAATACAATTGTTTTACAACCTGTCATTTAATAGGGTGACCATGACACGTCACTTCAACCCTTTTGACGGGCCGGTGGCGTGGTCGGTAAGATACTTGCTTTTCACGCCGCAGGTCGTGGGTTCGATTCCCACCCGAGACAAACATTAGTGATGAACATTTGTGTTTGTGTCGAGTCTGGGTGTAAATATCTATTATAACTATATATTTACAAAAGAAAAGTATTATATATATATATAGTATATACCAGTTATCTGGTTTCCATAACACAAGCTCTGTTTAGCTTGGGACCAGATGACCGTGTGTGTTGATGTGCCAGAATATTTATTTATTATTTATTTTATTTTTTAGTGTCTCACAGCTGGGCACGGGTCTTCTCTCAACTATCTTACGAGTTGAGAGAGTTTGGGCCTTAATCAAAGTTTGGTGGATGTCACATGTCCTCGAGTGATTAGTTTTTAGGCATGCTGGTTTTATCAAGACGTTTTCCTTTTCGGATACCGAGTAGCGGTGATGAAACAATTTGTTTAAATTTTACTTATTTAGATACTCTGGGACATTAACACACACGGTCATCTGGTCCCAAGCTAAGCAGAGCTTGTGTTATGGAAACCAGATAACTGGTATATACTTTACATATAATACTTTTCTTTTGTAAATATATACTTATAATAGATATTTACACCCAGACTCGACACAAACACAAATGTTCATCACTAATGTTTGTCTCGGGTGGGAATCGAACCCACGACCTGCGGCGTTAAAAGCAAGTAGGTATCTTACCGAATACGCCACCGGCCCGTCAAATTGATACAAAGTTGTGAGGGCATGACTGGGAATCGAACCCTCGATCGCGCGGCGCCTCCTCTTAGAAATATAAGGTCGTGGTCTCGATGCCCAGTTGCGCCCACACATACTTGTGTGAATTATTAAATCATTAAATTCGTTAAAAAGTAGTTATATTTCAATGTGTGATATTCGCGTAAATCTAAAACAATAATATGTAGACTGTACGTTGGTTTGAAGACTTGATACTGTTAAAGAATCCTACAAATTACATGCGCACCCTACTTATAATAATAGTTACGTTTAATCAATATATCTTAATTATTCATGTCCCAGGTTCGATTGCCGGTCACGATTGTAAATTCAAATGTAGGTACCTCCAGTATTTACACAAATTTTCAATGTATTATACTTTTGTGTTGAAATAAAATTATTATTTTCGGTACACAACATCCCATCCCTACTTCCCTACTAATCTTATATCTTTAAATGAGCAATTCTTGTATATATATTTATATATAATTGGAATCTCGGAATCGGCTCCAACGATTTTCATAAAATTTTGTATATAGGGGGTTTCGGGGGCGATAAATCGATCTAGCTAAGAATAATTTTTAGAAAATGTCATTTAAAAAAAATGATAATATCTGGATGATATGATATCCAGATATCCTATCCTACTAATATTATAAATGCGAAAGTAAGTGTGTGTGTGTGTGTGTGTGAAGGTTTGTTACCGCGTATCTCCATAACCGCTCAACCGATTTTATTGAAATTTAAAATGTAGGTAGTGTATACCCTAGAATCGGACATAGGCTAACAATATTTTCAAAAATCATCCCCTAAGAGGGTTAAATAGAGGGGTGAAGTTTGTATCCAACTTTTTATTCCTTGGTCCTATTCATTTAAAATTCGGTACACATAAACCTTAAGACAAATAATGAAATACGGGTTTTTTATTTTTTCATAATTACCCCTAAAAGGTGTGGATAATGAGTTTTATTGGTAAAAATTAAAGATTTTCTGGATCTGTATAGTCTCAAGTCCGATTCACTCCAAATTTGGCACACATATACCTTAAAAGAAATCATGAAACACGTGTTTGTTATTTTTCCAAAACTACCCCCGGTGGGGGTGTTAAATGAGTTTATTTGTAAAAATTAAATATTCCATAACTGTTTAGTCCTTGGTCCGATTTCCTTCAAATTTGGTATAAATAAAGCTCAAAACAAATAATGAAACACAAGTTTTTAATTTTTTAAAATTTTTTTTATTTTCATCCTAATACTAAGCGAGCAAAGCCTGAGAAATTATTCTGAGGGTGATTTTCTTCAAAGTTGATATCATAACTCCTTCGTAATTTTGATCTAAATTACTTTTTATTTTGACACAATGACATGTTTGATAACTCAATGCTACGAATAGAATTCGAAATTTAAATTTCATTTCTTATAAGTATGGTCTAAGAGCCGTAGTATTTTTAAGAAACGCCTATTGATTTATGGATATACCTATGGGGCTTGACGATTTCAAAATTTTGCTTACGCTCCTACACTACTGAACTAATTTTGTATGGAAATTGTTCGAGACCCGGGAAAGGATAGTTTTATCCGACTGCAAAAAAACGGATTAATGGTCTAGCGCGATAACCAACATTCGCGGGCGAAGCCGCGGGCGGAAAACTAGTATTATTATAAATGCGAAAGTAACTCTTTCTGTCTGTCTGTTACGCTTTCACGCCTAAACTACTGAACCGATTTAGATGAAATTTGGTATGGAGGTAGTTTGAGACCCGAGAAAGGACATAGGATACTTTTTATCCGACTGCGCAAAAAGAAGGTAATGTTTTGGCGCGATAACCGACATACACGCGGGCGAAGCCGCTGTCGGAAAGCTAGTAAGTAGATATTTTCTGTAACCATTCATACCGGTCGAGCCATTTTCGAGTTTTAACAACCTTCGACTCAACTGTTTTTAAATTTGTTCGTCGGACCCGTTATAAGTAGTCGAGTGATGCAAGCCGTCCGATTGAGCTAAACTGTGCCTGAGAGGTCGCGGATTCGATTCTCGCTCCGGACAATCTCTGTGTAACAATAAAGATTTGTTTCAATGTCTGGTTCTTTGAGTGACTACCCTCCGTGCCACGGAGAGCATGTTAAGCCGTCGGTCATGGTTGCCATTAAAAACGCGTTAATCTATAACAGAAGCAGTAACAGCAGCGGAGGCGTAGCGTTACGGGCCTCGGCTTAAAAAATTAAGGTTGCAGGTTCGATTCCCAGTCATCTTTGTGTGAATTGTTTTATCTCCGCTGTTCAATATCGGCGAAGGAAAACATCGTGAGGAAACTGGCATGTCTAAGAATGAATAATTCGAGGGCATGTGACATCCACCAACATGCACTTGTGTAGCGTGTGTGGATTAAGGCCTAAACTCTCTGAACTAGTAAGATAGTTGAGAGAAGACCCGTGCCCAACAGTGGGACACCAAAAAAGGGGGGTACTCAACTATCTTAAGAGGCGTATGTTCAGATGTGAAATAAAACTGATTAATGATGATAATGATGATCATGATTATGATGATGACAAATGATTACAGAAGCTACATTGATCATATAAATCAGTAGCTATCACCGAGGTACACTCAGCGACAGTATACATACGATACTGTTTACAGAACGCGTTGTAGCGGCGCCTGCGCACGTTCTGTTAAGGGGAAGACCTTTCAACCAATCGGGATTAAAGGATATAGATTCTAATGATTTTTATCGATATATTTAATATCATATCTTTCTTTAAAACAAACGCATTCCAGCACTAGGCTACTAAATCGTAGGTGCATTTTTTGGTCCATTTTAATTTTTTTACTAAACTGAAATTGTATTTAATTTATTTGTCACCTTCTCACCGATCACGTTACGTCAAACCCTTTAAATCCGGGTCTTCTCTCAACTATCTTAAACGAGTTAAGAGAGTTTCCACACACGCTGGCCAAGTGCGGGTTGGTGGATGTCACAGGTACTTGAATGATTAGTTCTTAGACATGCCGGTTTCCTCACGATGTTTTCCTTCGCGGATATTCAGCAGCGGAGATGAAAACTCACACAAAGATGTGCGGGCACGACTGGGATTCAAACCCGCGACCTTATTTTTCTAAGGTGACACGCGTACCGCTTCGCCACCGCTCATCGATAATCGCTGGCGCGTTCTATAGTAGACTACATCATTGCTTAACATCAGGAAAGTTATAGTCATGCGCCAACCTATCGCAGAGTAAAAAAAAGTGAAGATAATTTATTTGTCATAAAAAATGCGTATACATAGGTAGGTACTGGTCAGGCATGCAAGGTGCATGCTAACGCGATTCCCGCAGCCTGGCACCATGGCCAGTGGAAGGGCACCGTGGGGTTTTAGTGAGTAGACCGGGCCCGGCGGCTAGAAGCTAAAGACCCAGCGGGGTCTCGCTCGCCCGGGCCGAATACGGGAGTCTCACATACCCCTCGTCCTGCGCCCACTCGAACCCCTGTAAGCCGTCCGATTGGGCTATACTGTGCCCGGGAGGTCGCGGGTTCGATTCCAGCCCCAGACAATATTTGTGTAACAACAAAAAATTGTTTCGGTGTCTGCTTGGTTGAGGGACTATCCTCCGTGCCTCGGAAAGCATGTTAAGCACGGTCCCGGTTGTCATTTAACACATCTATGACAATCGTTACATATAGTCAGTAGCCAATATAATCTGACACCTGGTCTAACCATCTCGGCTACTGGTTCCCAACGGGTTTCGAGGTCAGATGGCAGTCGCTCGGAAATACTGGTAGCTAGCCGCATCAGGTTAGACTGGGAGCCGACCACAATAGAAATGGGAAAAAGGCAAGGGGAATGATGTGTGTTTAATAGTATTTAATAATGTTTAATCTTCGCCTTAACAAGACACAGACCACACACGTCGTCTTATAAATAGTCCGCGATCGGCTCTTTATTTCATTCACCTCTAATTTATTCCAGCGTGGAAATATGTATTATGATTTTTCTTTGATAGCCTACCTTTATATTTTGTTTTATTACCCTTCTGGGTAGGCAAAGGTGAATCGAGATGTTTTGCTGGTTAGGTAAATATAGTAAATTATTAGGAGTGGCATAAGATAGAATAATTTAGGGGAGGTCTTTGCTCAGCAATGGGACAGTATAGACTAAAAAAAAAATTAAGAGTGGCATAAATTTTGGTCATGTACCTACCTACAATTTCTTTTTTAATTAACAAGATTGACTTTCACATTGCTAAAATTATTATTGTCAGCTGGGTAATTTTTTACGAGTTAAAATAGTCCGTTAGCTAAAATGGTACGCCGCGCTGGATATATTCCTCCGACGGCTAATATTGCAGGTTGCATTGGCTATAATCCTCCGTCGGCTAATATCGCAGGCTGCATTGGCTAAAATCCTCCGTCGCCGCGTCGTCGGCTAGAATTTCCGCTGCACTGGCTAAATTCCTAGACCGGCTATGTATTCGCCGGCTAAATGTGTCTGCCAGATAATTGTTTAACGGCTAAAATTAGCCATTTTTGGTCTACGAGTTTATTACATTTTTTGGTTTTTACTCGGATGCAAGGTGCCTGTGCAGTAAATCGCTCAACCGATTTCTATAAAATTTAAATGCGAATACCTGGAAAGTATAGTAAACTTACCTTTTGTAACAAAAAAAATAGATTTATAGTCGGCGGAATTATCGTGTAGGTAACATACAAACAAAAAAAACAAAATCAAATTGAGAATTCCTTGTTGAAGTTGTAAAACTCCTACAATAGAAGCGAGAGCTTTTTTTTAAATTAAGGTTACATAAAGAACTAAAAAAATAATCTGATGACAGTATATTATCTACGATGAAAGTGCTCGTCATTCTAATTTCTAAATAGTAAAACCTCTTTTGATATCTGACAGGTATTTAGGCGGGAAACGCCGCGACGCCATGTTTGTTTTATGTTTACACTTTGTGGTATTCAGAGCCTACTATTGTTTTGTATTCGTTCGATTGTGCTAATTAACGATGAGGCAAAAAATTGCACTTTTCAATAACTCACATTTTGACTAACAACGAAAAATAGATTCTATGTATCTACAACTGTGTGTACGAGTTTACCTAGCCACAGATAACGTAATACTAACCTAGCTAATAACCATAATTTTGGACATCTATGTAGGCGTTTAAGAACGCACGAAGGAACATAGCATATTCACATTAACACCCCTCTTCTTTGAAAATAGTTCCATTTAAATTTAAATCCACTTTTTATCACAAAGTACGTAATTATTAAGTAAAGTATTAGTAACCGCAATAAAATCCACCAAGAGTAGTGTTTTATTTCAGAGTAATTCAAATTAAAAAATTAAATATATTTTAAAACGAGAAAGGATAACCGTCAAGAAAGGCTTTTATTTGCCACTGTAATCTGAGTTACTAGTAGGGTAAATAATATATACCTAAATAATTTAAGTATCTGCATTCTTACGCGTCAAACCTACGAACTAACCAATTTGATCCGAACGAACGGAATATGCGTATCGGAGTAGGGGCTAGTAGTAATTTATGAGATGCTAATTTGTGATGTGAAATGATTTTAATTGCGTACAGATATACTTGCTAATTGTGTTTATTTTAAACATGGCTAATAGCTAACGAGTGAAGCACAAGACGGATTTAAACGCTGGAAGTGTGCGTTGTTACTTACATGTGGTCTCCGCGGATAATTTTCTTTATCTTCTCTCAACTATAACTTGAGAGAGTTTAGGCGATAATCTACACACGCTGGCCTGGAGTTAGTGGGTGTCATATTCACATTCAGGAATGTTCAAAATGATGTGCATTTTGTCTGATTTGATTAAATTTTGATTAAAAGTTTAATTTTTGATAAATTTTACTGTATTTTAAACATTTTTCTTTATACCCTTGTGATTTTTCGTATATTAGTTCAATAACCTGTCAAGAGATGGCGTTACTTGTATCAAACTTTTCTTTTAAAATTAATTTTAGATTTTAGATAAATTAATTTAATATTAAATTTGTTCGAGTTTTTCGCAGACTACTTAAAGAACCTTTATTAATATTTAATAAATTAAATTGACAAAAGTGTGATATAAGTGATGTTTGATATAAGTAAAAACTACATTTAATTGTTTCCCTATCATATCAGACTTCGCGTTAAGGTAAACATATTCAAACCATTAGCGAATTAATAAAAAAAATAACATAATACTTCATTGTAAAAAAATAACAGCTTCAGTGGTCCAGTGGTAAGTTCCTATGTGCGTTTGAACTGCTAGGTTCCGGGTTCATTGCCCGGGTTGAGAAACAGACTTTTCTAATATACCTACTAGTAAAATCTTAGTAGCAGCTTGAAGTTTGTAAATAAATAGAATAAATAATAATAATACCTAATAAATAGCAATAGCCTCGCCCCGTATTGCGCATGAGATAAAAAACAAAAAATGAAATGAAAACAGCTTCAGGTCTTCTTCGCCACCCATAAGCGTGAACGCTGTTTACAAAAGAATTAGATATTTTTATTTTAGATGATTTTATCAGATTCAAATTATGTAATATTTACCCATTTATTCATTAGTACCTAAAAAATTAAGAAAAGTGCCTTTTTCCTACTTAGATACCTAGTCTAAATAATGATTAAATTTCATTGAAATAATTTAAACAAAACAAAGATTTTTTATTAAATGTTGGTCAAAATACAACTCGTTACTAAATACATAATTACCTATAGGTAGTAAAGTTTATTACCTTTTAAAATAAAATTGGTAATGTGAATAAAAAAATGTAATTGAATAGTTAAAAATTAATTAGTAAGACCACACAATAAAGAACTTTATTGATCAAATCAATAAATTTCTTTATTATAGTATGGTTAGATTGAATTTAATCAATAATCTTAAGTTTCTATTCGATTCGCGCTTAATTTAATCACTTTTTACGCTTATTTAAAAAATGATAAATATAAATTGACCTAGGTATAGGTGTGTGGATTACCATTATATATTCGACAGTTGGTTAGGATTAGGCTATGAAGACATTTGTTTATACCTACTTATAAATGACGGCAGGCAGATGGGTACTTAGGCTACTGACCCTGGCTGGATTTGAAATACCTACCAATTGACACAATGTTTCGTCCTCACCTTTCGTCCCTGTAATACTTAGGTATATGCAATAGATAGCTTTTGCAATCAATTTAGGACATTAGGGAGTAAGCTTGTAATCAGTTAAGCTACTTTGATACCCAGATTCCGTTTTTTTATGGGAACAATTTTTAGGTTTTTGCCTAGTTTACTATGATGTAGTATTTGTTACAACAAATTTAATTATCCATGGCGTAAGTGTTTATTCAAGTAATTAATTGGATTATTAAAAAGTATCAATCTAATCGTGATTAAAAAGTAATGTGTGTGTTCGAACATTAAATGCATTCGCATTAAAAACTAACAAATTGTAGATTTTTATCACACAATATAGAATTCATTATCAACATCTACGACTTAATTAAAAAAGTATTATGTTATAATTTCTTTAAAAAATCCAAGTATGGCAACACTCGATCAATAATTCAATATGGCGGCTAGTCTATCAATATAATAATTCTGTCAAACTTTAATTGAAATTCCTTACAAAGCGCACCGCAGTATTATTGATACATTACGACCGCGCAAAAGAGCCATAGAGGCAATTTACAACTGAATTACAAATCTGGACGAAACCCCACTAAATACAAACACAGGTTAAATCAATTGTCATACACATGTCTTGCTCACACACTAATAGTAAACACAAGAGTGACAGAGATAGAGGATGTGAAAGATGTTGTCGAGCAATGAAAAGCGAGTTAACGCCTACAATACGAATGGGGAAGGGTAAAAAGCTTGTTTGTTCGGGGGCGTGTCTCTGAACAGAGCGAGGGAAACAGTCAGACGGCATCCGTTGCCGGGAGCACAAGCCGTCACGTCTGACGTTTTAATCTGACAGCTGACCTGTCTGTCACGCGACCCTTGCTTAAAAATAGTGATATATTAAGAAATCATGCGAATCAATTCCGTTTAATATTTATCGACGATTTTAAACATTGAACTTTTTGTATTGTGAACTGTGTGTATTGAAGTCGTTGAAATGGCGTTCGAGGATCGTTGCAGTCCGAACCAGGCTAATAGTCCAGGGCCAGTGGCAGGAAGAGTACCAGCACCACATTCAGAGAATCCGATGAACTACTGCCCTCAAAATCAATACACTTGCACCACTATTGATTCAAGATACGAAAGAAATTCACCAAATATGACGCTAGTGAAAGTTCAACCAAATTCACCTCCACCCAGCCCTTTTAATCAAGACATGGAGAATTACCAAAATTATTATAGACCTGAAACACCTGATGTGAAACCACAACTGAATGAAGACAGGTTTGAAAGTGACAAACGCAATCAAAGGCCTCAACCTACGGCACCGATAGGCTTTTCAATAAACAACATCCTACATCCAGAATTTGGTTTAAACGCACTAAGAAAAACTAACAAAATTGAAGGACCAAAAACTGTTGGACCGAATCACAGTATTCTATACAAGCCATATGATTTATCCAAACCTCAAAGTGACTTCCAAAAATATAGCTTCGATTATTTAAAAGCGAAAGAACCGGAATTTAACACTCTACCTCCTTTAGGGGGATTAAGGCAGACAGTTTCTCAAATCGGGGAGCAAGTTTCTAAAGAAAGGGAGGTTCCTAAAATTATAGAGGCTCAGAAAAGGCCTGATTCAGCGAGTTCGGTGGTGTCTTCGACTTCAAGTGGCGCAGTATCGACTTGTGGTACAGATGTTAGCAGTCAATCGAACAGCGCGCTGTGGCCGGCGTGGGTTTACTGTACTAGATACAGCGATCGGCCTAGTTCAGGTGAGTTAACTGTTTTTTTTTTAATTTGGAATTGATCTTTGACTTCTGTCAGCTATTTTTTGTTCGAATTTGGGTTTGTTTTATGTTTTTAACCAGCAGGTACACTTGTACCTAATAAAGCCCATTATTTTTCATAGTTTTTTTGATATTTTTGGACCTTAAATAGGTACTTACAGTATGTCAAAGTGTTCTATTTGTTTTTTTTATTGTGATATCATTTAAGAATTATTTATTTACGCATTAATTTGGTTTAGAATTTAAAATAATCTTGCAGTATGGGTTGAGTGTAGGTAGTCTGAATTAGATCATAATGGATTAATATTTTTTACGTTTAGGTTTGAAGACAAGAAAAAGCATTTATCTAAAGTTTGTTTGTTCTTTTGTTTTTTTTTTATTTAAAAAGATAATTATTGACAAGAAAAGGTTGGTAAAAAGGTTTTGTTAGTCATATTTTTTTTATTTTTCGATAAGCTGGCGCTTGACTACAACTTGTCTGATTAAGCAATAATGTAGCCTACGATGAAACGCGCCAGCCCATTACACCGATTCAATCGTGATTACGAATAATTATCGGTGAGGTGGCAGAGGAATGGTACCTTCGTATTGTTAGAAATCATAAAGGAGTAACAATTCCGACCCACCCTCTCTGCATGGTGTCACCAGACATAACAATATGTTTGTTTTTATCTTTGTAGATATGTAGATTCAACTGTACAATTAAATGTATGTCTATGCTATAATTGACTATCTCAGTTTTCGATTGAGTTAAAGTTATAAAGCACTTTTTTAGATTGTTTGTAACTACCTATCTATTGTCACAGACGATTATTATTAATATTTATCAATGTATTTACAACTCCTTTTAAAATGGAGCGCATATAAATATTTTATAATGAAATTCATTCAAAACATACAAAGATGTATTGAGTTTTTAGTTCATCGTTTTTAAATTCCATAATCTAGTTCGGATAACATCATCACAGCGACAAAACACAATTACCATAGAGTATACAATTCAAATTTGAAAAAAAAACACAATTTAACTTTTAAATATTGAACTAAACAAATGTCAGTTGACAGCTCAGTGACTATGACATACCTACATGTATAGTAATTTAAATTCGAATGTTCCAAATTTGAATTTTTGAATTAATTTAGTGTCTAACGCAACGACAACAACGGGAGTCACTATTTTACTTGTGTTTTAACACTTGAAGAATTTTGGTGTCTTTTTTTGAAACGTCCGCGATTATGCATACAGCCTATGTTATGGTAAGCGGTCACTGTAGTCTATGGACGCTTGCAACACCAGAGTGATCATCGCACATTGCTGACTGAATACCGACGGCTGATTCATTTTTACCTACCTCTTGGTATCTGTTCAAAATTATTTATATCTCGTTAGTATTTATCAATCATAAATCAACTTTATTAACATACAATGTCATTGAGAAACAATATTTATGTATGTACTTATAAATTGATGACAGCTTGCCACATCTCTCTTTACGATATTACATAAACCGTTTAAGGGTTCCGTAGTTGGTAAACTAGGAACCCTTAAGGCCGTTTCGCCGCTGCTGAATATTGATGAGAGAAAACATCGTGAGGAAACCGGCATGAAAAAAAAATTCTATAAAATCCGTTAAAAAGTAGTTTTATTTCAAACCGGCATGACTTAGAATCAATAATTCGAGGACATGTGACATCCACTAACACGCAATTTGCCTGAACTCTCTCAACTCGTAAGATAGTTGAGGGAAGACCCGTGCCTAGTAGTGGGAGAATGAAAAGGGTTGCAGTGAAAATGCTAATGAAGTATTCGCATGCTAACAATAAATGTAAATGCGAATTAATCCAATTTTTTTTATTATTAGACTAGCGACCCGCCCCAGCTTCGCACGGGTGCAATGAAAACTGTAAACTAACAAACAACAACAACAACTATCTGTAACTGTAACTATACTTATAAACCTTCCTCTAGAATTACTCTATCTATTAAAAAAAACCGCATCAAAATCCGTTGCGTAGTTTTAAAGATCTAAGCATACTTAAGGACATAGGGACAGAAAAAGCGACTTTGTTTTATACTATGTAGTGATAAGCTTGCGATTGACCAATAAAGAAGTATTTTTTTGTTCGACCCGGGAATCGAATGGAGCTCATTGTCATTACCACTGATCGGAGTAGGTAGAGCTATTTAGGTTCATTGACCGCAAACATTCATGTTAATATGGATATCCCACGGGATTTCAACTAATACTCCGGGATCCTATTCCTACATTACTCGCTAAGGCGTAAATAGCATTTCATTATTTTTGTACTTAAAAAGGTAATCCCGGAATTCGGGGATATCCATATTCTTCTTACTTAAGGCAAGTACACAAAATAGCTCTACCTACTCAGACCTATGGTCATTACACTAACACGCTTACCACTAACGTGACAGTTTGGTATTAGTATTGATAGAAATATATTTATATATATTTTAATTAAACTATTGGAATTTAGAAAACATAATTAAAAATAGTTAATTTGCATAATTTCACGGAAACTCGAGCAGGTGATTTTAATTCATTAGCATTTGTTGCAACAGCCAACAATACCCGTTGACGTTAAGATGGCCGACTGACAGTTGACAGCTGTCAACTTGACATGCCGCTGACATAGTAATTGAGCGTAAATGCAAACAATTTTTTTATTTGTTTTGTGTATTTGTATAATTTACTACTAAACTAATGTACCTAAAGCTAAAAATGGTTTATAATTCGTTTGTCTTTGTCTGTCATCTTGACATTTATACTAGTAAGAAAGACAATTTTAACTAAATAGTCTTATAAGATTTTTATGAATAAGATTTATAATAAGATTCTAATACCTATGTAAGTACTTATATAAAATTCTCGTGTCTCACAATGTTAGTTACCATACTCCTCCCAAACGGCTTGACCGATTTTGACAAAATTTTATATGCATATTCAGTGGGTCTGAGAATCGGCTACTATCTATTTTTCATACCCCTAAGTGATAAGGGTTGTTCACACTTAATTTTTTTTTTAATTCTTGGACCATTTTTTTATTTTTATTATTCTATAATGTGCCATTAAAAATACATACGTATTACATTAGTAATACGAGGTACGAAGTTCGCTGGGGCAGCACAACACACAGCGCCATCTAGTCCCCAACTAAGCAATTATATTTGCTTGTATTATGGGTACTATAGGCCGACCGTTTAACTCGCGTATCGCCATCTGAGGTACAAAGTCATAAAACATTAATTAAATCTCATAAAGAACTATTTAACCACAGATAAAAGTAATGTAAGACTATTCGTCACTAATATCCATATCGCTTGAATCATCATCACTGTCTGTGCAGCTTGAGGAGTCAGAATCTTGGCGATAGGCGATACGCGAGTTAAACGGTCGGCCTATAGGAACGGATATATATGTATATCTACTTAAAATAGATAAATTACACCCAGACACAGAACAAACAATCATGTTCATCACACAAAGATTTGTCCTGGATGGGAATCGAACCCACGACATTCGGCTTAACAGTCAGGGTCGCTAATCACTACGTCACCAGGCCAGTTTCTGCTCGAAGTTTGAAATTGTGTCCTACGAAAGGCAATAGGCTATAAATAAAAGTGTGTGATATTTCACCTCTGCCTACACCTTCAGGTAAAAGATGCGTGTTGTATAATGTATTATATCGAATCGATAATCGATTACGCCTCTCGTTAAAAGACAGTTTAAACAGTTTTTTAACTCGCAATTTGCGGTTTCGCGTTAAAAGTTAAATTGATGTAGTTAAAAGTACACAGTTAAATGTGGCTTAACCTCAAAGTAGTTTAACTGTATAGTTTTCGCAGTTTTTAGTAGTTAACATAGAGGGGATGTTGTCATAATTTTTATCGATAAATTAAAATTACTATCGATATTTTTATTCTTGAATAGGCAATCAATTGAACCGCGGTGGCGCAGCGGTACGGGCCTCGCCTTAGAAAAATAAAGTCGTGGGTTCGAATCCTGGTCGTGCCCACACATCTTTGTGTGAATTGTTTCATCTCCGTTGCTCAATATCGGTGAAGGAAAACATCGTGAGGAAACCGGCATGTCCAAGAACTAATCATTCAAGGACATGTGACATCCACCAACCCGCACTTGGCCAGCGTGTGTGGATTAAGGCCTAAACTCTCTCAGCTCGAAAGATAGTTGAGGGAAGACCCGTGCCCAGCAGTGGGACACTAAAAAGGGTTGAAGTGAGGCAATCAATCAAAATCAAAATATGCTTTATTGTTTTTAAGACGCGAGTCTTCTTAAAAATAGTCCAATTTCTTTTCCTACCGTGCAGTGAATGACTGGCAACTACTGAGAAACACTGGCTATGTGAACTTGGCACCCGACCTTGAAAAACCTAATCGTTTATGGTTTTAATCGAAAGATATGGGTAAGTAGTGGTTTGTAGTGACGCGATTTTTTATTGTAGTAACGTCAAAAAAAATTTTTTTTCGTCGAAAAAGTTGTCATCCCCCGACTTCAAAAAAAATTACTTTTAACGATTGAATCTCATAGATAGGCGTTAGTAGTTGATTGTAGTAACTTTATTTTCATTTTTTTTATTAACAAAAAAATTAAAAAAAAAAAATTTTTTTGGTTTGTCAATCAGCTCAGTTTTGGATTGTAGAAACTTGATTTGGTTTGTAGTTGTTTGTAGTGACGTTAATTTCGTTTGTAGTAACTTGATTTCGTTTGTAGTAACTTGATTTCGTTTGTAGTAACTTGATTTCATTTGTAGTAACTTGATTTCGTTTGTAGTAACTTGATTTCGTTTGTAGTAACTTGATTTCGTTTGTAGTTGTTTGTAGTGACGTTAATTTCGTTTGTAGTAACTTGATTTCGTTTGTAGTAACTTGATTTCGTTTGTAGTAACTTGATTTCATTTGTAGTAACTTGATTTCGTTTGTAGTAACTTGATTTCGTTTGTAGTAACTTGATTTCGTTTGTAGTAACTTGATTTCGTTTGTAGTTGTTTGTAGTGACGTTAATTTCGTTTGTAGTACCTTGATTTCGTTTGTAGTAACTTGATTTCGTTTGTAGTTGTTTGTAGTGACGTTAATTTCGTTTGTAGTAACTTGATTTCGTTTGTAGTTGTTTGAAGTGACGTTAATTTCGTTTGTAGTAACTTGATTTCGTTTGTAGTAACTTGATTTCGTTTGTAGTTGTTTGTAGTGACGTTAATTTCGTTTGTAGTAACTTGATTTCGTTTGTAGTAACTTGATTTCGTTTGTAGTAACTTGATTTCGTTTGTAGTTGTTTGTACTCATGTTAATTTCGTTTGTAGTAACTTGATTTCGTTTGTAGTAACTTGATTTCGTTTGTAGTAACTTGATTTCGTTTGTAGTTGTTTGTAGTGACGTTAATTTCGTTTGTAGTAACTTGATTTCGTTTGTAGTTGTTTGTACTCATGTTAATTTCGTTTGTAGTAACTTGATTTCGTTTGTAGTTGTTTGTAGTGACGTTAATTTCGTTTGTAGTAACTTGATTTCGTTTGTAGTTGTTTGTAGTGACGTTAATTTCGTTTGTAGTAACTTGATTTCGTTTGTAGTAACTTGATTTCGTTTGTAGTTGTTTGTAGTGACGTTAATTTCGTTTGTAGTAACTGGATTTCGTTTGTAGTTGTTTGTACTCATGTTAATTTCGTTTGTAGTAACTTGAATTCGTTTGAAGTAACTTGATTTCGTTTGTAGTAACTTGATTTTGTTTGTAGTTGTTTGTACTCATGTTAATTTCGTTTGTAGTAACTTGATTTCGTTTGTAGTTGTTTGTAGTGACGTTAATTTCGTTTGTAGTAACTTGATTTCGTTTGTAGTAACTTGATTTCGTTTGTAGTAACTTGATTTCGTTTGTAGTTGTTTGTAGTGACGTTAATTTCGTTTGTAGTAACTGGATTTCGTTTGTAGTTGTTTGTACTCATGTTAATTTCGTTTGTAGTAACTTGAATTCGTTTGAAGTAACTTGATTTCGTTTGTAGTAACTTGATTTTGTTTGTAGTTGTTTGTACTCATGTTAATTTCGTTTGTAGTAACTTGATTTCGTTTGTAGTAACTTGATTTCGTTTGTAGTTGTTTGTAGTGACGTTAGTTTCGTTTGTAGTAACTTGATTTCGTTTTTAGTTGTTTGTAGTGACGTTAATTTCGTTTGTAGTAACTTGATTTCGTTTGTAGTAACTTGATTTCGTTTGTAGTAACTTGATTTCGTTTGTAGTAACTTGATTTCGTTTGTAGTAACTTGATTTCGTTTGTAGTAACTTGATTTCGTTTGTAGTTGTTTGTAGTGACGTTAATTTCGTTTGTAGTAACTTGATTTCGTTTGTAGTAACTTGATTTCATTTGTAGTAACTTGATTTCGTTTGTAGTAACTTGATTTCGTTTGTAGTAACTTGATTTCGTTTGTAGTTGTTTGTAGTGACGTTAATTTCGTTTGTAGTAACTTGATTTCGTTTGTAGTAACTTGATTTCGTTTGTAGTAACTTGATTTCATTTGTAGTAACTTGATTTCGTTTGTAGTAACTTGATTTCGTTTGTAGTAACTTGATTTCGTTTGTAGTAACTTGATTTCGTTTGTAGTTGTTTGTAGTGACGTTAATTTCGTTTGTAGTACCTTGATTTCGTTTGTAGTAACTTGATTTCGTTTGTAGTTGTTTGTAGTGACGTTAATTTCGTTTGTAGTAACTTGATTTCGTTTGTAGTTGTTTGAAGTGACGTTAATTTCGTTTGTAGTAACTTGATTTCGTTTGTAGTAACTTGATTTCGTTTGTAGTTGTTTGTAGTGACGTTAATTTCGTTTGTAGTAACTTGATTTCGTTTGTAGTAACTTGATTTCGTTTGTAGTAACTTGATTTCGTTTGTAGTTGTTTGTAGTGACGTTAATTTCGTTTGTAGTAACTTGATTTCGTTTGTAGTAACTTGATTTCGTTTGTAGTAACTTGATTTCGTTTGTAGTTGTTTGTAGTGACGTTAATTTCGTTTGTAGTAACTTGATTTCGTTTGTAGTTGTTTGTACTCATGTTAATTTCGTTTGTAGTAACTTGATTTCGTTTGTAGTTGTTTGTAGTGACGTTAATTTCGTTTGTAGTAACTTGATTTCGTTTGTAGTTGTTTGTAGTGACGTTAATTTCGTTTGTAGTAACTTGATTTCGTTTGTAGTAACTTGATTTCGTTTGTAGTTGTTTGTAGTGACGTTAATTTCGTTTGTAGTAACTGGATTTCGTTTGTAGTTGTTTGTACTCATGTTAATTTCGTTTGTAGTAACTTGAATTCGTTTGAAGTAACTTGATTTCGTTTGTAGTAACTTGATTTTGTTTGTAGTTGTTTGTACTCATGTTAATTTCGTTTGTAGTAACTTGATTTCGTTTGTAGTTGTTTGTAGTGACGTTAATTTCGTTTGTAGTAACTTGATTTCGTTTGTAGTAACTTGATTTCGTTTGTAGTAACTTGATTTCGTTTGTAGTTGTTTGTAGTGACGTTAATTTCGTTTGTAGTAACTGGATTTCGTTTGTAGTTGTTTGTACTCATGTTAATTTCGTTTGTAGTAACTTGAATTCGTTTGAAGTAACTTGATTTCGTTTGTAGTAACTTGATTTTGTTTGTAGTTGTTTGTACTCATGTGAATTTCGTTTGTAGTAACTTGATTTCGTTTGTAGTAACTTGATTTCGTTTGTAGTTGTTTGTAGTGACGTTAGTTTCGTTTGTAGTAACTTGATTTCGTTTTTAGTTGTTTGTAGTGACGTTAATTTCGTTTGTAGTAACTTGATTTCGTTTGTAGTAACTTGATTTCGTTTGTAGTAACTTGATTTCGTTTGTGGTAACTTGATTTCGTTTGTAGTAACTTGATTTCGTTTGTAGTAACTTGATTTCGTTTGTAGTTGTTTGTAGTGACGTTAATTTCGTTTGTAGTAACTTGATTTCGTTTGTAGTTGTTTGTAGTGACGTTAATTTTGTTTGTAGTAACTTGATTTCGTTTGTAGTTGTTTGTAGTGACGTTAATTTCGTTTGTAGTAACTTGATTTCGTTTGTAGTTGTTTGTAGTGACGTTAATTTTGTTTGTAGTAACTTGATTTCGTTTGTAGTTGTTTGTAGTGACGTTAATTTCGTTTGTAGTAACTTGATTTTGTTTGTAGTTGTTTGTACTCATGTTAATTTCGTTTGTAGTGACTTGATTTCGTTTGTAGTTGTTTGTAGTGACGTTAATTTCGTTTGTAGTAACTTGATTTCGTTTGTAGTAACTTGATTTTGTTTGTAGTGACGTTAATTTCGTTTGTAGTAACTTGATTTCGTTTGTAGTAACTTGATTTCGTTTGTAGTTGTTTGTAGTGACGTTAATTTCTTTTGTAGTAACTTGATTTCGTTTGTAGTAACTTGATTTCGTTTGTAGTTGTTTGTAGTGACGTTAATTTCGTTTGTAGTAACTTGATTTCGTTTGTAGTTGTTTGTACTCATGTTGATTTCGTTTGTAGTAACTTGAATTCGTTTGTAGTAACTTGATTTCGTTTGTAGTAACTTGATTTCGTTTGTAGTAACTTGATTTCGTTTGTAGTTGTTTGTAGTGACGTTAATTTCGTTTGTAGTAACTTGATTTTGTTTGTAGTTGTTTGTACTCATGTTAATTTCGTTTGTAGTGACTTGATTTCGTTTGTAGTTGTTTGTAGTGACGTTAATTTCGTTTGTAGTAACTTGATTTCGTTTGTAGTAACTTGATTTTGTTTGTAGTGACGTTAATTTCGTTTGTAGTAACTTGATTTCGTTTGTAGTAACTTGATTTCGTTTTTAGTTGTTTGTAGTGACGTTAATTTCTTTTGTAGTAACTTGATTTCGTTTGTAGTAACTTGATTTCGTTTGTAGTTGTTTGTAGTGACGTTAATTTCGTTTGTAGTAACTTGATTTCGTTTGTAGTTGTTTGTACTCATGTTGATTTCGTTTGTAGTAACTTGAATTCGTTTGTAGTAACTTGATTTCGTTTGTAGTAACTTGATTTCGTTTGTAGTAACTTGATTTCGTTTGTAGTTGTTTGTAGTGACGTTAATTTCGTTTGTAGTAACTTGATTTTGTTTGTAGTTGTTTGTACTCATGTTAATTTCGTTTGTAGTAACTTGATTTCGTTTGTTGTTGTTTGTACTCATGTTAGTTTCGTTTGTAGTAACTTGATTTCGTTTGAAGTTGTTTGTACTTATGTTAATTTCGTTTGTAGTGACTTGATTTCGTTTGTAGTTGTTTGTACTCATGTTAATTACATTTGTAGTAACTTGATTTCGTTTGTTGTAATTTGATTTTGTCTGTAATTATTTGTACTATTGTGAATTTTGTTTGTTGTTACTTTATTTAATTTAATGAACATTAGTACAAACAACTTCCAACAAAATTAAGTTACTACAAACGAAATTAACATTAGTACAAACAAATAAAAACGAAATCAAGTTACTACAAACGAAATTGACGTCACTACAAACAACTACAAACGAAATCAAGTTACTACAAACGAAATTAACATGAGTACAAACAACTACAAACAAAATCAAGTTACTACAAACGAAATTAACGTCACTACAAACGAAATCAAGTTACTACAAACGAAATCAAGTTACTACAAACGAAATTAACGTCACTACAAACAACTACAAACGAAATCAAGTTACTACAAACGAAATCAAGTTACTACAAACGAAATCAAGTTACTACAAACGAAATCAAGTTACTACAAACGAAATGAACGTCACTACAAACAACTACAAACGAAATCAAGTTACTACAAACGAAATCAAGTTACTACAAACGAAATTAACGTCACTACAAACAACTACAAACGAAATCAAGTTACTGCAAACAAAATTAACGTCACTACAAACAACTACAAACGAAATCAAGTTACTACAAACGAAATTAACGTCACTACAAACAACTACAAACGAAATCAAGTTACTACAAACGAAATCAAGTTACTACAAACGAAATCAAGTTACTACAAACGAAATCAAGTTACTACAAACGAAATCAAGTTACTACAAACGAAATAAAGTTACTACAAACGAAATTAACGTCACTACAAACAACTACAAACGAAATCAAATTATTACAAACGAAATCAAGTTACTACAAACGAAATCAAGTTACTACAAACGAAATCAAGTTACTACAAACGAAATTAACGTCACTACAAACAACTACAAACGAAATCAAGTTACTACAAACGAAATCAAGTTACTACAAACGAAATTAACATGAGTACAAACAACTACAAACAAAATCAAGTTACTACAAATGAAATTAACATGAGTACAAACAACTACAAACAAAATCAAGTTACTACAAACGAAATCAAGTTCCTACAAACGAAATCAAGTTACTACAAACGAAATTAACATGAGTACAAACAACTACAAACAAAATCAAGTTACTACAAACGAAATCAAGTTACTACAAACGAAATCAAGTTACTACAAACGAAATTAACATGAGTACAAACAAAATCAAGTTACTACAAACGAAATCAAGTTACTACAAACGAAATCAAGTTACTACAAACGAAATTAACATGAGTACAAACAACTACAAACGAAATCAAGTTACTACAAACGAAATCAAGTTACTACAAACGAAATTAACATGAGTACAAACAACTACAAACGAAATCAAGTTACTACAAACGAAATCAAGTTACTACAAACGAAATCAAGTTACTACAAACGAAATTAACATGAGTACAAACAACTACAAACGAAATCAAGTTACTACAAACGAAATTAACGTCACTTCAAACAACTACAAACGAAATCAAGTTACTACAAACGAAATTAACGTCACTACAAACAACTACAAACGAAATCAAGTTACTACAAACGAAATCAAGTTACTACAAACGAAATCAAGTTACTACAAACGAAATTAACGTCACTACAAACAACTACAAACGAAATCAAGTTACTACAAACGAAATCAAGTTACTACAAACGAAATCAAGTTACTACAAACGAAATTAACATGAGTACAAACAACTACAAACAAAATCAAGTTACTACAAACGAAATCAAGTTACTACAAACGAAATCAAGTTACTACAAACGAAATCAAGTTACTACAAACAAAATCAAGTTACTACAAACGAAATTAACATGAGTACAAACAACTACAAACAAAATCAAGTTACTACAAACGAAATCAAGTTACTACAAACGAAATCAAGTTACTACAAACGAAATTAACATGAGTACAAACAACTACAAACAAAATCAAGTTACTACAAACGAAATCAAGTTACTACAAACGAAATTAACATCACTACAAACAACTACAAACGAAATCAAGTTACTACAAACGAAATTAACGTCACTACAAACAACTACAAACGAAATCAAGTTACTACAAACGAAATCAAGTTACTACAAACGAAATTTACGTCACTACAAACAACTACAAACGAAATCAAGTTACTACAAACGAAATCAAGTTACTACAAACGAAATTTACGTCACTACAAACAACTACAAACAAAATCAAGTTACTACAAACGAAATCAAGTTACTACAAACGAAATCAAGTTACTACAAACGAAATTAACATGAGTACAAACAACTACAAACGAAATCAAGTTACTACAAACGAAATTAACGTCACTACAAACAATTACAAACGAAATCAAGTTACTACAAACGAAATTAACATCACTACAAACAACTACAAACGAAATCAAGTTACTACAAACGAAATTAACGTCACTACAAACAACTACAAACGAAATCAAGTTACTACAAACGAAATCAAGTTACTACAAACGAAATTTACGTTACTACAAACAACTTCAAACCAAATCAAGTTTCTACAATCCAAAACTGAGCTGATTGACAAACCAAAAAAAAATTTTTTTTTTAATTTTTTAGGTTATAAAAAAAATGAAAATAAAGTTACTACAATCAACTACTAACGCCTATCTATGAGATTCAATCGTTAAAAGTAATTTTTTTTGAAGTCGGGGGATTACAACTTTATCGACGAAAAAAAATTTTTTTTGACGTTACTACAAAAAAAAATCGCGTCACTACAAACCACTACTTACCCATATCTTTCGATTAAAACCATAAACGATTAGGTTTTTCAAGGTCGGGTGCCAAGTTCACATAGCCGAGAAACACTGACAACAAAACTCAGTAGGCTTTTTTCTTTTTTAAATGAAGTACTTATATCTATTACATTTTGTTCAGTGTGTTGAATTAGAGCGACTTAATTCGAAGCGTTTTTATCCGTTACATAGTCTGAAATTTTATAATGAAGGCTGGCGCTTGACTACTACTTACCTAATGTTAATCAATGATGTAGTCAACGATGGGACGCGCCAGCCCAATGTACAGATTCGCTTGTGATTATGAATGATTTTCGGTGAGAAGGTGGCAGTGAAATGAGGGTCCTCGGTTGAAACCATAAAGGAGCAACAATTCCCCCCAACAAATGTACACGTAAATAAAAGCCATACACCAAACTTGAACAATTTATGAATATCTACAAAAACTCCGTGTTCAATTTTCTGGGTCGGCACAACCTGGGATCGAACCCGTTACTTTTTATTTCAAAAGCGAGGTTGATACTTAAGTACTTAGTGAAATAAAAATTCAATTAATTTGCCTTGCCGTGTTCCGGTGCGATGTCTGGTGACACCATGCAGTGAGGGTGGGTCGGAATTGTTGCTCCTTTAAGGTTTCTAACCATATGGAGGCTCATTCCACTGCCACCTTCTCACCGATAAACATTAGTAATCACGAGTGAATCGGTATACTAGGCTGGCACGTTCCATCGTAGACTACATCATTGCTTAACATCAGGCAAGTTGTAGTCAAGCTCCAGACTATCGCAAATAAAAAAGAAGTTGCTTGAACACCTCCCGTGTTTCATGCTCTAAGGTGAATTGTTTTATCGCCGCGGATTTTTATACTTACAGTTAACGGTAGGTAGAAAAAGTTACTATTCGTTTCTATTACGAGTCATTTTATATTAAAGAACCCGGTGTGAGTAAAAATGTATTAAAATTTATTATTACATCATTAATAAGTACCTACTATACTCAGACTCTTGTTACTCAAAGGAGGTCGATTAAAACTTTTGACATTATAATTATTAGCCATTCAAATAAACACAATAATACTTTACAATCAAATATAGCTCTTAATTCAATTGCTTAAAGTTTAAATTTGCGTATTATTGCTCGCTTTAAATTTAGCACTTTGACACTTCTTGATTTTCCAATTTCAAAAAATTCAAAATTAAGTTCAATATTCAATCGTGTTGTGCAATTTTGAGTCGTAACATTATAGGATAAAGTGGAAATTTGTATAATTGGATTCGGATATAATGTCCAAGATACACGAGGCTAAGTTTTAGGGTAAGAAAGAGCGTTGTAGTTAATAAATTGGACGCTAGTACAAGTTTATTGCTTCATAGCGATTTTGATGCAGTTTTTTTATTTGAATGTTAAATCACGCTAGGCTGGCCAGCAAGTGTTACCTACTAAGTGACTGGTGTGTATACGGTGACTGGTAATTGGTGTAAAATGCTATCTTTTCCTACTCTACAATCGATTATCGTCGTTTCTACTGCGTGGTTATAAAAATATTTAAAAATATACTTTAAAAGGAAATTTTCTTTGGAAAAGTTGTTTGTAATCATGAGCACCACTTGGTAGAGTCACGTTAACCTCTTTTGTGTCTCACTGCTGGACACGGGTCTCCTCTCAACTATCTTATGAGTTGAGAAAGTTTAGGCCCCGATTCACATAGGTACCTTGGCCAAGTGCGGGTTGGTGGATGTCACATGTCCTCGAATGGTTAGTTCTTAGATATGCTGGTTTCCTCACGATATTTTCCTTCACCGATGTAAAGCAGGGGCGATGAGAGAATTCACAAGAAGATGTGTGGACACGACCAGGATTAGAACCCGCGACCTTATATTTCTACCTAAGTGAAGCCCGCATCGCGCCACCGCTGCTCTTGGTAGAGTTAATTACATTAATTACCAGTCACCCTAATATATTGGAACTAGCTTAATTTCTAGGCTACGAAGAAAAGCCTAGCCTAGATACCCATCACTATTTTTCTATACAATAATATTTAAAAAAAACCCTGATGCCACCATTGAGGTATTAACTTACTGTCCTAGCCTGAAACACTGGCCTCGTGTATCTCAGGCATAACTTCCGAATCCAATTAATACACAAATTTCAACTTTACAACATTAAAATAAGATTCAAAATTGTGCAACAAAAACAATATTTGCAATAAGCAGGTGAAATAATTAAACAATTTACGTTCAATTTTCCCGCGTTTTTTTTGCTGGCCGCCATATTGAAATTGCATTGTCGGACAACGCCCAGTAGCCAGTTAAAGTGTGATTCCGTGGAACATAATTATAGTTTATTATTATAAAATGCAAAGTTTTTTTTCAACACTGTTAAGTACTGTGGTACTTATAATCCCCTTCTAGCTGTATTCCAGTTACGGCGGCCAGTCTAAGCTGACTATCCCGTTACATTAAGATATTATAGTGCACAAAATTGAAAGGCCTCATGTCTGCATGTTACAAGAACACTTTATTATATTTATATTTTTGGAGTCCGATAGCGCGGGAAAAAACGACCGGTGAAAGATCGGGCGCAGGACTGACGGCTTGACGTATTAAAATTACTGTGAAATATGTACCATTGCTATGTATGAGTAACACTTTGGGGCACGGATCTTTTTTCAATTACCATCAAGAGTTGAAAGAGTATAGGCCTTAATCCACACACGATCGCCAAGTGCGATTAGGTGGATGTGACATCAGTACTTATGGTGGTTTCCTCACGATGTTTTTTGCAGCGGCTCTAGCCTTCAGCAGTGGGTGTCAGCCTCGCCTTTGAAATATAAGGTCGCGGGTTCGATTCCCAGTCATGCCCATCTTTGTGTGAATTGTTTTATCATCGCTGCCTAATTAATATCAGTAAAACCGGTATTTCTAAGAACTAATCATTTGAGAATATGCGACATCCACCAATTCGCAAATGACCAGCGTGTGTGGATTAAGGCCTACACCCTCTCAACTCGTAAGATAGTTGAGAGAAGACCCGTGCCCAGCTGTGAGACACAAAACAGCTTGATGTGACTCTACCAAGATGTGCTCATGATTACTATGCGTTTCATATAAGAATAGGATTGGAAATCCGCCATCTTGGACTGGAATACGCAATAACTTAACATTTTTTAGTACAGTGAGCAAAAATGTTTGTTTGATATTATAATCACATGACGGGCCGGTGGCGTGGTCGGTAAGATACTTGCTTTTCACGCCGCAGGTCGTGGGTTCGATTCCCACCCGAGACAAACATTAGTGATGAACATTTGTGTTTGTGTCGAGTCTGGGTGTAAATATCTATTATAAGTATATATTTACAAAAAAAAGTATTATATGTATAGTATATACCAGTTATCTGGTTTCCATAACACAAGCTCTGCTTAGCTTGGGACCAGATGACCGTGTGTGTTAATGTCCCAGAATATTTATTTATTATTATTTATTTACATCTAGATGAAAAAAGGCGTATTTCTTATAGCCTTATGAGTAAGATTGGCGATTTGGAGTCGAATATTTAGATACGAACATATTTTATTAACTTCCGACGACAAGAATCGGAGTTATAAGTTAAAACGTGTGTTTTTATCCGTGTATATGAATATGTGTGCAAGTTTGCGGTATCCTAGCGCGTAAATTTACTTAGGTAGGTAGCTGCATTGTAACTACATACTTGTGTAAAGTTTCTACATAAATCACTTTTCCATACATTTAAATAATTTAAAAGAAGAAACTGACTGACGGACTGACATATCAACGCAGAACGCAAACCGCTAGGTCTGGAGACTCCAAATTTGGCACATAGGTTCCTTATGGAGTCTAGGGGTGCACTAAGAAAGGATTTTTCAAAACCCACCCTTTAAGGGGGTGAAACGGGGTTCCACCAATAACAAATAATAAAATATGATTAAGGGTTCTTATAGATCTGTCACTTGGCTAATTTTTATCCTAACACCACGCGGGTGAAGCCGCGGGCGGAAGTTAGTTTTAAAATGATATTATTGTCTGTGGTTTGACGTTTTGTGCTGGCGCTACTTTTGCTTGGTTTTTGGTATGAAGTTAGCCGCGAGTTCAGTCCTATTCTTATTTGAAACGACGTATAAACAACTTCTCCAAAGATATTTTCGTTTTAAATGAAGTAATGAAGAGAACCATGGTACTTGCAACTGTCTATTGGTAACTAATCAGTCAATTATCACAAACTAGATAGTTTTTGTGTTCATTTCTCAGGAACTGCTGGATATATAAGTGTACTTATTATGTCGTTACGATGCGATACAATCGATCGACCGTAACTTTTGAATTGGTTCTGTACATTGAAATAAAACTACTTTATAACGAATTTCATCGCGGTTTATATTAGATTTTTTTTTTGACGGGCCGGTGGTGGCGTGGTCGGTAAGATACTTGCTTTTCACGCCGCAGGTCGTGGGTTCGATTCCCACCCGAGACAAACATTAGTGATGAACATTTGTGTTTGTGTCGAGTCTGGGTGTAAATATCTATTATAAGTATATATTTACAAAAAAAAGTATTATATGTATAGTATATACCAGTTATCTGGTTTCCATAACACAAGCTCTGCTTAGCTTGGGACCAGATGACCGTGTGTGTTAATGTCCCAGAATATTTATTTATTATTATTTATTTACATCTAGATGAAAAAAGGCGTATTTCTTATAGCCTTATGAGTAAGATTGGCGATTTGGAGTCGAATATTTAGATACGAACATATTTTATTAACTTCCGACGACAAGAATCGGAGTTATAAGTTAAAACGTGTGTTTTTATCCGTGTATATGAATATGTGTGCAAGTTTGCGGTATCCTAGCGCGTAAATTTACTTAGGTAGGTAGCTGCATTGTAACTACATACTTGTGTAAAGTTTCTACATAAATCACTTTTCCATACATTTAAATAATTTAAAAGAAGAAACTGACTGACGGACTGACATATCAACGCAGAACGCAAACCGCTAGGTCTGGAGACTCCAAATTTGGCACATAGGTTCCTTATGGAGTCTAGGGGTGCACTAAGAAAGGATTTTTCAAAACCCACCCTTTAAGGGGGTGAAACGGGGTTCCACCAATAACAAATAATAAAATATGATTAAGGGTTCTTATAGATCTGTCACTTGGCTAATTTTTATCCTAACACCACGCGGGTGAAGCCGCGGGCGGAAGTTAGTTTTAAAATGATATTATTGTCTGTGGTTTGACGTTTTGTGCTGGCGCTACTTTTGCTTGGTTTTTGGTATGAAGTTAGCCGCGAGTTCAGTCCTATTCTTATTTGAAACGACGTATAAACAACTTCTCCAAAGATATTTTCGTTTTAAATGAAGTAATGAAGAGAACCATGGTACTTGCAACTGTCTATTGGTAACTAATCAGTCAATTATCACAAACTAGATAGTTTTTGTGTTCATTTCTCAGGAACTGCTGGATATATAAGTGTACTTATTATGTCGTTACGATGCGATACAATCGATCGACCGTAACTTTTGAATTGGTTCTGTACATTGAAATAAAACTACTTTATAACGAATTTCATCGCGGTTTATATTAGATTTTTTTTTTGACGGGCCGGTGGTGGCGTGGTCGGTAAGATACTTGCTTTTCACGCCGCAGGTCGTGGGTTCGATTCCCACCCGAGACAAACATTAGTGATGAACATTTGTGTTTGTGTCGAGTCTGGGTGTAAATATCTATTATAAGTATTTATTTACAAAAGAAAAGTATTATATGTATAGTATATACCAGTTACCTGGTTTCCATAACACAAGCTTTGCTTAGCTTGGGACCAGATGACCGTGTGTGTTGATGTCCCAGAATATTTTTATTTTTTATTTTTTAATTAATCCCGATGTTTCAGTCTTTTCAGACTTCATGGTCACAGGTGGAGGTATTTGATGTCCAAACTTATTAGTCCAAGTCCAAGTGTAACTGCCGTTGTCAACCCTTTTTTAGTGTCCCACTGCTGGGCACGGGTCTTCTCTCAACTATCTTACGAGTTGAGAGAGTTTAGGCATTAATGCATGGCCAAGTTCAGATTGGTGGATATCACATATCCTTGAATGATTAGTTCTTAGACATTGTGGTTTCCTCACGAAGTTTTCCTTCACAGATATTTAGCAGCGGCGATATTACAATTCACACAATGATTTGTGGGCACGACTGGGAATCGAACCCGTGACCTTATATTTCTAAGACGAGGCTAATCTTATTGAAAATATTCAATAGTATATAATTGTGAACGTGATGTATTTTTTTTATATTTATTTATTTAATTCTGATAATATAAAAAAAATTGACCTACCCGTTCCTAATTATGGTGTATCTAACACGATTTTGAAGAGTTCAAACACCATCACTTTAATAACATAGCACCATTGTCGTTTATCGGACACAATTACAAACTTCGAGTGGCAACTAAGATTCTATAAATCGATTATCCCAATCAAGAAAGTAGTATCTACAAAATGACCACTTTTCAGTAGAGCAGTTTGAAGTTACTCTTTATAGTAGAATTCATTCTTGCGAATACATTTATGTAAAAAAGTGAAAATCGACAAAATTAAAATATCGACTTTCTTGATTGCGACCATCGAAATATCTAAATTAGAAATATTAACAATATAGTCAGCTAAAATTCTAAACAAACAAATGTCTAACCCATTTATTTATTTAAGGAAACTCTACAGCTATGTGACAATTTACATGCAATCTATTATAACATTGTATCAGACTTAGCCTATTAAAGAGTTCCACGACATGCAATCAGTGGTGAAATATAACATAATAATATAACACAGTTCTAAAACACACGTTTTTTTTTGTATCCTATAATAACTTGCGCTTGACTAGAACTGGTATGTTGTTAAGCAGCGATGTGGACTATTATCTACAACTAATTGTTGAGGCTACAAACTATTTTGTAAACGGAACCCTAACTTATAACGCAAGCTAATGAACCGCTGAACCGTAACAGATGTTGCTCGCGCCCAAAAAGGCAATGAAACGCAATAAATACTGTTTTCATTGTACGACCTTTGTATTTCCTACCATTATATATAGATAAAAACATCATTCGTTTCACCGACTTAAAAAAAGAGATTGGTTGGTGAAGATACATAATTACACCCAGACACAAGACAAACAGACATATTTAAACAAATGTTTGTCTCGGGTGGGATTCGAACCCACGATCTGCGGCGTGAAAAGCAAGTATCTTACCGACTACGCTACTGGCCCGTCAGAAATGATTAATTAAATTTAACTAAAAGCGAAGTAGTAGGTTTTACTGCCTTTAACTGCCTACCTGATGCTAGCTACCAGAAATACGAGCGACTGCCATCAGACCTCGACACCCTTAAGTAACTAATACCCGAGATAGATCAGTAGGCTATTCACATAATTTCTTGACGCGCCGATCAAGTTGCGGTGCAGTTGCGATCTAGTTTCGGTGCAGTTGTAATCAAGTTTACGTCTTAGTGAAAAATGGGTATTCTTATAATTGTCATTTAAATAACACATATGCTAAAGTGCTCACGTGACGCGAACTTAACGCGACCGTCTCTGACAGTGGTTGTCAAGATTACGAGAATACGAAAAGGGCTGTGTTGATCGAAACTTAACTGCAACAGCACCGAAACAGAATTTATTTAATTACATGAATTAGCCTAGGTGTCAGATATATTACACTTTTGTCTGTAACGATTGTAATAGATGCTTTAAGTAACATCGGGACTTCGGGACCGATGGCTTCACGTTATCTCTGAAGCACGGAGGGTAGTCCCTCAACTGACCATCGAAAAACGTACTCACATATAGCGTAAGGAACTATTTTTTTATCCTTTAAGGGCGCGTCCACATCTGGCAAATGTGCCGCGAATGTGCAGCTCACGAGCCGTTTGCGAGCTGTTCGCGAGCTGCGCGCGTGCACGCCTTTATACTAGCCTTACATGAGTTACGCTAAAGAGGCGCACCAAACCATTGCCATGATTGCACGCGCGCATCTCGCGGTCAGCTCGCAAACGGCTCGCGAGCTGCACATTCGCTGCACATTCGCCAGATGTGGACGCACCCTAATAGGCTTGGTACTACATTCCAAACGTGAGTTAAAACACACCTCTGTTGAAATAAAACTACTTTTTAACGGATTTTATCGCGCGGTTTATTTTACATGTTCACGGGTGGACTGAGGTATTTGACGTCCAAAAATATTAATCACAATTATTACTGACTTACCTTCAAACATCAATATAAAATCCGTTAAAAAGTAGTTTTATTTCAATGTGTGATATTCGCGTAAATCTAAGACAATAGTACACCTCATGTTTATAATTTAATTTAGTTACTTTGGTGGTATTTTTTAACATTAAGTTAACTATTTATATGGACAATTATGTATTTTTAAGTAGTTAAGTAAGAAATTATTTAAATATTCAAATTTTAAATAAAATTTTAGCTATTTCGAAGTTATTTTAAGGTGTCACACACCTGCTTAAAAAATGTAGTTTACGAAAAAAAAAACAAAATTCTTCTACTAAAATCCGGGCAAGTATTATAAAAATGTGGTACAGAGGTACACAAAAGTGTTTTAAATTAGTTTTAGAAATGTTAATGTTTCCGATTTCCTATTTACTTGCAAACTATATTATAAATAACGGAAAACACCTTTAGTGTCTAACCGCCGGACATGGGTCTTCCCACAACTATTTTAAAAGTCTTTATGTGTAGTTTGGTATCTCTACAATGTTGTCCTTCAATCATACTTGGCACTTCACTTTAACCCTTTTTAGTGTCCCACTGCTGTGCACGGGTCTCCTCTCAACTATCTTACTAGTTGAGAGAGTTTAGGCCTTAATCCACACACGCTGGCCAAGTGCGGGTTGGTGGATGTCACATGTCCTCGAATGATTAGTTCTTAGACATGCCGGTTTCCTCACGATGTTTTCCTTCACTGATATTGCGCAGCGGCGATGAAACAATTCCCCCAAAGATGTGTGGGCACGACTGGGAATCGAACCCGCGACCTTATATTTCTAAGGCGAGGCCCGTACCACTGCGCCACAGCTGCGCTACTTAACACATAAGGTGATTGACTCTACCTTATCTAGTTAGGGGAACCTATTTTTTTTTAGGTCTAATTTAGAAACAAACACTGTTTTTATGAATTATCGATTTTTACGGTACCTATTGTTATTTAATTCGCAAAACAGTTTGTGTTCGACTGTACCGGTTCAATAAAAGTGCCACCCATCTGCCTTAATTAGTGATGTGGCTTCCCGTAACTGTGACAATTGGTATTACAGGGAAACTAGGGATGTGTGTTGAAAACATCGATAATTTTGCATAACTATTTCGCATACCGAAAAAAATACACAAAATTAAGTATACATATCGAATTTCGTGTAATTGTATGGTGTAGGTTTAGATTTTTTTTGTTTTATAAACTCTGCACTTGATATTAATACCTATAAGTCATAATAGACGGGCCGGTGGCGTGGTCGGTAAGATACTTGCTTTTCACGCCGCAGGTCGTGGGTTCGATTCCCACCCGAGACAAACATTTGTTTAAATATGTCTGTTTGTCTTGTGTCTGGGTGTAATTATCTATATTTAAGTATATATTTACAAAAGAAAAGTATTAATTGTAGTATATTACCAGTTATCTGGTTTCCATAGTACAAGCTCTGCTTAGTTTGGGATCAGATGACCGTGTATGTTAATGTCCCACTATATTATTATTAATATTATTATTATTATAATGACATAATGATGACGAGATGGCAAGTAGTCAGTAAGTAGCACCGGCAGTAAGTCGAGGCTGAAGGGGGTTGGGGTTCATTTATTTATTCTCTAGAATTATTACAATTCACATTACAACTTAAATCTAACTAATAATATGTTTACAATCGTAGGTTGAGAATTTGAAGACAGCAAGTCGTGAAGGTAGTAAGTACCTTGAGGATACTTTGTTCGAATATGTTATGCTCACCGTACCATAACTACGTGTTACACTTTTATTTGACAAGCACCGCAAGCGTAGATGGAATTTGTACCAATGGGGTAAATAGTATTTTGCACTGGAGTATTATATTAATTGTGGTACTGGAATGGTCTAAAGGTACGCTTAATGGGCATGACTACCAGATCTCCTTCAATTTATATCTTAAAATGACTGTCACAACAAGATTAGGTCGTTTGGCGTCGTGGTAGATACTGACCAAAGAGTAAAACCTTACTGACTAGCCATTGCTGAAGCCTACCAGTAAGTCATGCTTATTGTGCACCAGCTAAGGATCAGATGTAGGGTAAATCTAATGAACGCGAGCTGTGTTTTATATCTATTCTACGACATAAACACATTACAGCGTACAGATAATAAAATTTTAATAATATTTTGATTTTATGAAAATTATTGTGTTAAGACAGTCAATTTGAATCAGTTTTCGGTGTGATATAATATGCCAAAACTCATGATTTTCCTTCCCAGTGTTCTTTGTTTACCATAATATGATAAGTATATAAAAATGAATTAAATGCTACCTCGGAATGGACTCTAATTAATGGAAATTGATTGTTTAAATGTCTAGTTTGTTTATATAACTTTGCATGGCAATATAAATAATAACTTAACTACATACTGCCGCTATTACATTCTGTATTGATTATTGTGTTAATTGCTTAATAGCACACAACTTGTATATTGAAGTGTTGAATACTTTAGTATTTAATTAAATCTTCACTTCACAATCGATTTTTTAGGGTTTTGTGGCACACGAGTTTGGTAACGGCTAAATTTTTTAAATTATATCGCGTTGTTAATAAAATATGACTTGGTAAGATGTCTTGCTAACAATACATCATTTTCAACGCCATACTTAAAATGAATCGATTTTTGAAGGTTTGTGAAAGTAAAATTATATTTGCACACATACTTCGGTACTTCGGCATTGGTGGCTTAGCAGTATCGGTTTTGGCATTAAATTATATGGTCGCAAATTTGAACGCCGCTTGTGCCCACACGTTTGTGTGAATTGTTTAATCGCCGTTGCTCAATTTCGATGAAGAAATACGTTGTAAAGAAACCGGCATTCTATGACATCCACCAACCCGTACTTATTAAGCTGTGGATTCAAGGCCTAAAACTCTCCCGACCTCTAAGATAGTTGAGGGAAGACCCATGCCCAGAATTCAAACACTAATGAGTTGTTTCTATAGGTAATATACGTAATACATATCTTCTGGAACCGTGGTTGGTCACTCCAAACATACCGCCATAGCAGCCATAGTATGAAGGTGATAAATTATTTAATTCCATGTTAGAATCCATGTGTGTTGGTTTAAATATTCAGTTAATTGTTACCAAAACAGCTATTATTTTAACCAAACGTTTATCCGTTTAATTGTAGGATACAGAGGTAATAACAACGTTATTTAACAATAACGTTATTTTCTTTGTTATAGTACGATTTAAGTTGATTTTTAGTGGTCTCAATCCTGTTTTTCAATATTTTTTTTATCAGAAGTTTATTTTTCTACTTTCATTATAAAATCCGAGCCGAGTCAACCTCTTTCAAATTAAAATATACTTAAAGACAGTAGACTTATTAATATGCTGGAACGAATTTAGGAATAAAATATTTAGACATTCAAACTGATTGCTTCATTTTCAAGGTCTTTTAAAATAAACGTTTATTCATTAAAACGACATTTCATTTTAGTACTTCGTTGCTTATTAGCTATTATATATATATTAATAAATTTTTATGAATATCGATAAGAAATTATCGATACAGTCCCATCTCTAATCAACAATACCTCCTTACTTTTAATGTGATGTATACAAAGTTCGCAATAACGGATGCCGGGATAAATAACTAGTTTTTTGAACTAGTATAATCTTATGACTTTAGTTGGATTTTCTTGTCATTAAAGTACCCTTAATTAAGATTTTATTTAGTCAAGAATGGCCATAAACAAAATTTATGGAGTAATTGTCTGTTTAATTGTGCGAGTTTTTTTGTGACACTGTATTGTTTTTGATATGTTTGAACACGGGGAGTAAGTTATTAAGTAAAATTTAAGCTTTATTATACATAAATTAATCAGTGCTTGGTTTTATTGCTGTTATAATAGGGTTAATGTAGATCTGCGACTTTGCGATTAATGCGATAAAAAAATTTATGCGTCTGCTCACGTCTTGAAATCTTTCTCTGGTTTAGAAGATAGCATGTTTTGACTCTAAGTATCTACGCGGGTTAAAATCTCGTGCTGGACTTAAATGGTAGTGAGACTTGTGTGATTTCGCAGCACTAGTCCATAGTCAGGAAGTTAGTGGTGTGCACGTTAAGCTTTTAGTCATGCTTCTGATCTCTCAATAGTCATATCGGTCTGCCCAACTTAATAGGCTCCGACAGTGAAGGGTATACCGTGTGAATCTGTGATTGGGCACACTTGCACTATAATATCTCTTGCGTAATTAACTAGTCAGCTTAGACTGTCCGCCGTAGCCAAAATATGGATTTTATTTTCATTCATTCATTTCAACCCTTTTTAGTGTCCCACTGCTGGGCATGGGTCTTCTCTCAACTATCTTATGAGTTGAGAGAGTTTAGGCCTTAATCCACACACGCTGGCCAAGTGCGGTTTGGTGGATGTCACATGTCCTCCAATGATTAGTTCTTAGACATACTGGTTTCTTCACGATGTTTTCCTTCACCGATATTGAGCAGCAGAGATGAAACAATTCACACAAAGATGTGTGGGCACGACCAGGGTTCGAAAAATATGGATACAAAGGGATTATTATAACGTTCTCTTGAGTCTTAAACCTTAAGCCCACGCCTGGGTGACTACTTAAACACCGTGAAATTTTAAATACTATAACCTTGATAATAAAACTAATCTCAGATTTATAGATCGTAACAATTAAGCTAATTACCTTTTTAGTATTAATAAATTAATTAAAAATAATTTACACACATTCTTTCGTATTGTTTGAGTCTCAAGGAATTGTTAATTAGTTGTTACAAGTTATTAAAATGTCGAATCACATTTTATTTTAGCAATTATATGTTTACAAGCTTCCACGTATGGCTTTGCCCGCACGGCATTAGGATAAATTGATGTAATAATAATAGTAATTTATGTAAGCTTCGATTATCTTCTTCTTCTATTATATAAAATTTTCATGTCACAATGTTTGTTACCGTACTCCTCCGAAACGGCTTTACCAATTTTTACCAAATTTTATATGCGTATTCAGTAGTTCTGAGAATCGGCTACTATCTATTTTGCATACCCCTAAGTGATAAGGGTTGTTCCCCCTAATATTTTTTTTAATTATTCTACAAAAATTTTTGTTTTTATTTTTGTATAATGTTGCAGTAAAAAATACATACGTATTACATTAGTAATACGCGGTACGTAGTTCACTGGGGCAGCTAGTAGTAATTATAATTGTTAATCCTAAAAAAATGCACTACATTTAAGGTAGAATACTTGAGAAATTAAAAGTGTATCACTACTATAATCACCTGCATTCAAGCAAATAAATTATTTCGATTTTGATTAAAATAGTTTGTGTTATTTTGGACCGTAGACTATCACTGTTCTTTTCATACAATTCCGTCCATTAGCTTTTGCGTAAAAGAGTAAGAAACGTCGACATATCCATTCATACAAATCGTCGTATTTATAATATAAATATTCTGGGACATTAACACACACGGTCATCTGGTCCCAAGCTACGCAGAGCTTGTGTTATGGAACCCAGATAACTGGTATATACTATACATATAATACTTTTCTTTTGTAAATATATACTTAAAAAATGAACAAAATATATTATACGACAGAGTTTTTAATACAATAAACAAATAAACTTACCTATTAGAATCTCTTCCTTTTTTAAGACGGTTAAAAATGTTATTAATATTGATATAAAACTACTTTATTACTGATTTTATCGCGGTATATATTAGATTTTAGATCCCGACGTTTCAAAGTCTTTTCAGATTTCGTGGTCATTGGTGGACTAAATAATATCGTCGAAAAGTAAAAAAAAATGTAAATTAATAACGTCGATATTCCAGGAATGGGTTTTCCAAAACTATCTTAAGAAATAAGAGACTAAAGGTTATTAAATACCTGGTAATTTTTTTATCGATATTTTATTAAACAAAATAGAACGTTTCCCATCTCTACATACTAAGAAATGGCCACCAAGCTAAAGTTTTTGTGTCTAAGAATTCAGTAATAACTTGATTTGGCCAGCTCTGCATGTTTCTGTCTTACAATGTACAGGGTAGGCTGAGGTTTAAAACTGTTTTTGCTGTTACAATTAAAGATACAATTTAAGATAAGTACTTTCGCGATTTAACCAATATTTCGTTCAGGATTTAAGATAGTTCAGGGCCCTTATTCACGTAATTTCTTTACCGCACCGAGTCAAGTTGCAATTAATTAATAAATAAATAAATAAAATAAATATTCTAGCACATTAACACACGGTCATCTGGTCCCAAGCTAAGCAGAACTTGTGTTATGGAAAACAGATAACTGGTATATACTATACATATTATAATACTTTTCTTTTGTAAATAAATACTTATAATAGATATTTACACCTAGACTCGACACGAACACAAATGTTCATCACTAATGTTTGTCTCGGGTGGGAATCGAACCCACGACCTGCGGCGTGAAAAGCAAGTAAAACAAAAAAAAATATTAACTAAATATAAGTACCTATCAGAGGCGAAGGGTGTAAAATCTGAAAAAGGGGAGCTGGAGCAAAAAATCCTAACTTAAGGAATTAATATCTCTTCAATACCGTCACCGATGTCTCTATGGCGCCCACCACCTTCATAGCTACTTATTTTTTAACCGATATTAAACAATTCCTCAAGGGAAGCCGATTGGAATCGGGTTGTATGGACTCTTCGCCACTGGACCTATTTCTAGACTTCTCCACCGACCTTACTCAGTACTACATACTACTTGTGCTGTAGTAGAATGTTTCCAAATATTATTTGAATTTCTTCAAATCAAATTGCCATTGCCCGATTTCAATAAAAAAAAAAGAAAAAGAAGAAAATCAATTTCTATTACGCCTCAGAAACCAATAGACACCTATTGAAACAAAACCTCTATGCTACCAGAACCCACCCTTAAGTGCCACCCTCAAGAATCAAAGCGAAAAATCAATTTTTAAAACACACCTTCTAATGTTCACCAAACATGTTCTTTATTACTAAAAGCATAAAGTTGAATATTGTTTGAGCATTGCAAGGAAGAGGTTTATTGTAAGGAGAATTGTAAGGTAATAGTGCAAGCGATTATGTTTCTTAACAACGTAAGAATAAGGGTCATGTGTTTGTTTTTGGGTGAAGTGCTACGTGATTTGAATATGGAATAGAACACAGATCGATGTAAAATGGATGTGGTACTTATTTCTTTTTAGACTAAAAACTTTGATAATACTTTTAAGAATTGTTACAAAACCGTTTTGCATCTTACTCTACGTACACAAAAAACGTCTTGGGGGTCACCTTGCATTTAGGAAAATAAAAAAGTGCTCTTTAAATTCTTCGTACCCCGCGCCATAGCGCGTACCTACTTACAGCCTTCGCTAGTCAAGTAGCTATCTAGGCCTAGTGTTTGTCTGTGTTTAAGTAGCTTAAGGAAACAAAGAAACAAAAGAAGAAAGAAAGAAAAACATTTATTTGACAAAGACACACAAAATCAAATGATAAAAAAAACACATAGAAACTGTAGAAGAAGAAAAAAATATTAAAAACAAGAGTAAGTGTGACCCATCAGTGTCAAACATGGACAGTGCTCAGTAAACACTGTGAGTACCTACTAGAGGCGACCCACAATACTGATATTCACCAATGTCCATATTCCCACAATGCAAGGTAAATAACTTACTGTAACTTGCATCATTTACTTGTTGCTTTTATTACTTATAAGCAATCTCATATTCATTACAAAGTAAATACCTGCACATACAAATGAGTGCCTTCTCCATATATTCGTGTAACAGTGTTGAAAATCAATCTCAGAATTGGGCGCGTTAGGTAGGTACTGTAAATGATGTGTAAATGGCCAAATAGCAGTGCTGTGTAAAAAAAAAAACAAAAGTTAATTTTCGTACGTAAGCCTTCTGCCATTCGCAATTTAAAAACGTTGCTGATTTGCTTCTACTTTTTTAATTACTTCATCTATGAGTTTTGATTAAAATGGCGGATGTTAGAATAAAATAATAAGCGTAGTAGTCTATATTTTTAGTTTAACATACTCGTAAATTCATGAATAAGTAAATAATAATGTTTATTAATCTATGCCTTTGATATAAAATTATAATGTTGGCTGTATCGTTTTGGCGGGAACCCAAATATTTCGTATTTAGAACGAACCATAAATTCAAACATTGTATGCTAATTTAGGTGTCGATGGTATAACGAATTTCCGGTGGATTTTATGAATACTGGAGTTATTTTGATGTTTTTGAGATAGAAAGGTTTTGATACATAAATAAACTACAAATTAAAACAAAAGTGACCCAGACTTCCCACTTCTGTATTTGCATTAAACTTCACTAAATTTAGTCCATTCGTTTAAGCTCTACGATGCCACAAACTTGTACACAGATACACACAGCAAACTTTTAACACCCCTTTTATCGTCTGATGTAATTTAAATAGCTTAGCAAACTTAGACTAGGTGGTTAGGTTTAAAAAACACAATTACCACCTAACCATAATTTCAAACAATGACTACACAACCAAAAATGTATTTTACTGCATTTAAAATAGAACAGGAAATCGTTAAATGAAAGTCATTTGAAAAAGAACACGTATTTTTTATACAAACCAAAATAGACTTTATGTCCTTGAATTAAGGTTGAGTTTATATTGTAGGTGTAGTATTAGGGGCAATACATCAAGGCAATAAAATGGTCGGCAGAAATGTTTTTATTCGTGTTTTTAATTAAACAGAGTTTAGGGTATTTTGTATAACGAGGTGTTATGTGGAATTGCGAAGCGTAACATTTGAAAAATGCAGCTGTAGATACCAGAGACAACGTTATTAAAAAAGTGACATTTAAGTATAGACAACGTTATTTAAAAAAATTAAACTGTTGTGTCCTGAAAAAATTCGAACTTTTTTTCACTTCAATGAAGTGAAGTGAAAAAAAGTTTAGTGTTCGAATTTTGAAAATCAAGTGAAACGTCAAAATGTGGTCGTTTCTTAAAAAGTAACATTGGTAACAAAAGTGTTATGTAAATAAAATTTGATACTAATAAATAATAATAAATATTCTGGGACATTTACACACACGGTCATCTGGTCCCAAGCTAAGCAGAGCCTGTGTTATGGAAACCAGATAACTGGTATATACTATACATATAATACTTTTCTTTTGTAAATATATACTTATAATAATAGATTACAAATTTTATGAAGCCCTGACTTAGTATTTTTTTATTCAAAAGCTGATGTGATGGAGATCGTGCTTAGCTGAGTTTTAAGAAAATAATAAGGCATTAGTGTGTGTCACTATTTATTTTAATTTAAAGGTATTTATAATGATCAAGGCATATGGAAGGGCATGAAGATTGTAAACAAGCTAAACAGACAAAAGTGAAACTCAACAATATATTATCAGTAAACTCGCCCCTAACCACATAATAGATCTAGTTATACCCCTATATCATTGTTAAGTACTGAACAAAACAAATTAACTGAATGCGAACAGTTAAAAGACATAATTTGAACCCCTCGGGATGGGGCATTAACATTCCGCCGGACGTTACGACAAACACCTATATTATATTATAAATATTGTATTGTACTGAATAATAAAAGTACGCTAGTTAGGGCGGAGATAAAAATATACTGAAAATGTTGTGTAAAGGTGGATTTACTTGTAGTTTTACGGTCTTATTCATAAAAATGATAAAATACTCGTTAGTTAATATGGACTTTGTCTCTTTCTCACTATTATAAATGTCAGGATGACAGACAAAGACAAACGTATTAGAAACCTATTTTAGCTATAATGAGCTTTAAGACATTTATGAATAAGGCGGTTAGTAATTTAAAAACGAAATTTCCTCAATACGCAAGATTCTAAGATATGGAAAACAAATTTGTTGATCTTATAAAAATATACTATTATTTTTTGCCTTTTATCTGACTTTAAAATAAGGAGGTTCTCAATTCAGATGTTCTTATTTTTCTGTTTAAGCATAATTTCATCAAATACGTATTACAAACGGCACTGCAATATTATTTTTGATTCGAAAGAGGTTTATTTTGAAATAGTTCATTATTGAAGTCCAGTAGAATTATTTTGTTGAAAGAGTTGTTCTGTTACAAAACAAACATAGCTTAGCTTAGGTTTGTATGTAGGTAATGCGACTAAATACCTAATACCTATTCGGCTTGTATTTATGTTTCCTACGTTTCCACTAGGTCCCATGCGTAGGCGATATAGTAACGCAGTTCATGGGCCACAAACCCTGCTTGCAGCTTAAGATTTCTAGTAGGTATATTTCTATCATTGTGTGTTAAAAATTTAACATCACTTTAACCGAATAGGCATTTGAATGTAGGACTTCTTAGTATTATTATTATTCCACCCGTAACCATGAAATTTGAAAAAACTGAAACGTCGGGATATAAAAATATAAAATTAAACGCGATAAAATCCGTTATAAAGTAGTTTTATTTCAATGTAAGACTTCTTACTAAATAAACTTCTGACTATTCAACTAAAAGTACTCGAAAAGTAAGGCTAAATAAATAAATAAAAATAACAAACATTTTTCCGCGCAATCGCGTTTGACACCACAAAATATTACACACTCGCTGCATATTTTAGTCGCCATCTTGCACACTAGCGCCAAAGTTTCCCACGGCGAATATTCGCTACGTAAAAAAATAAATCGAGTACAGGAAGGCACAGAAGTGTTTATTGCTACCATTCCGCCATTTTGTGCGATAGTGCTAAATGCAGGCGATTTATTGTCGACACGGCAGAACTTTGTGATTGTAGTTGTTTTATTTAAGTTTAAATTGTAATGGAGTGTTGATGTGGGTGGGTGTGTTAAATGGCGACTTAGTTTTGTATTTTTAGCTGTTAAACGATGTTGTTGAATCATTTTTTGTTATAAACAACAACAAAACGCTTGTCAAAAAGCCAACCCAACAAACAAGGGTCATTTTTTTAGGAGATCAAATGCTTAATATGCCTCCGTATGTCATTCATATTTCTGTAAGTCATGCCGATTTTTCACAAGGTTTCATTCATTCAACTGAAAAAAAGAGAAGACAGACAAATTATTATTGTCTAGCATTGGATCACTAAAACGAAACCTTATGATACTTACTATCTACATATATAAAAGAAGAAACTGAGTGACTGACTGACTGACTGACATATCAACGCAGAGCCCAAACCGCTGGGTCTGGAGACTCTAAATTTGGCGCATAGGTTCCTTATAGGGTCTAGGGGTGCACTAAGAAAGGATTTTTCAAAACTCAACCTTGAAGGGGTGAAACGGGGTTCCAAAGTTTGTATGGAGAAACAAGATTAGTGAGATCAATTTCGCGGGCGAAGCCGCGGACGAAAACTAGTTACCCATATGATACTTCCCGTAATACATTATAGGTACGGATAAAATTACGATCGGAAGCTAGTAAAATATACTTTTTAAATAACTTTGTAGGTAAGTAATTTAGCATAATATATAAATTGCTAGCATTTAATTCACTACAACACATAAAACAGTGTTAAATTCCAATTCAAAGTGCTTTTTAGTAACGAATACTTGAAATAAAATGATTAGTCACGTTTTAAAATGCGTTTGAGAATTATAAATTTATTTAAAGTACATTGAAGGTTTTCTCAGTGTTAACAACTATTAAAACACTTGTAAAAACTGTAATCAAATGTATTTTAGGTAAATGATTAACAATTACTGGGTAAACTATGCGAATGAATAATTAAAATAAATTGATGCTGCAGAAAACTCGGCGGGTAATTAAATGATTTGTTTTCAACTATAAACTTGAATGGATCGAATACTGTGCAAATTAAACGCAATTAATAACGTACATTAGTGCTTTACAGAAATTTCTTCTATTAAATTGTTATTCATCAATTTTATTTTAACGTTTACGACGATGTTGATAGTAGCTAATTTGTTACCTTATTCTACACTCTAGAAAATATTTTTACATAAATTATAGATATTCACGACATAAAATGAAATACACATAAAAATAAAATGTAGGTCACGGTTTCGAATTTTGGTTATGTATGTCCGCTTATCTTAGTGTGAAAGAATATAAGAAGACGGGCCGGTGGTGGCGTGGTCGGTAAGATACTTGCTTTTCACGCCGCAGGTCGTGGGTTCGATTCCCACCCGAGACAAACATTTGTTTAAATATGTCTGTTTGTCTTGTGTCTGGGTGTAATTATCTATATTTAACTATATATTTACAAAAGATATATGTAGTATATTACCAGTTATCTGGTTTCCATAGTACAAGCTCTGCATAGTTTGGGATCAGATGACCGTGTGTGTTAATGTCCCACTATATTATTATTATTATTATATGCTGCTACCAAATATTAGTGAAAGAATGTATTGTAGCCAGCATTTACCTTGCTGTATTTAGGTCCCATGTAATAGGGGGCGAGCCTATTGCCGTTCATTCCAAACTTCGTGTTGAAACCAAAGATTCTTTACATATATGAGAAAGTCTTTTTCCTGGTGGCGTAGTGGTTACTGACCCTGACTGCTAAGCCGCAGGTCGTGGGTTCGATTCCCACACAGAACAAATCTTTGTGTGTTGAACACGAGTGTTTGTTATGTGTCTGGGTGTAATTTATCTATAATGTAAATATTTACGAAAAAAAACTACCTATTTAAGTATTATATCCGTTCCTAGTACCCTTAACACAAGCAAATAATTGCTTAATTCGGGACTAGATGGCGCTGTGTGTAGTTGTGAAAATATTATTATTATTATTATTACTAGCGGACCCGGCAGACGTCGTTCTGCCCGGTAAAGCAGTGCCATCTATCTGGTCTCAGAGCTACCGAATATAACCAATAATATATAATAGGTATCTAATCCGGTTTTCGCCACTTCTTAGCTTTCTAAATTTTCTATTTTTTTAAATTTTTCTCTGCGTAAGAACCATCCTCGTACTTAAAGGAATATTTTAAAAAAAGAATTAGCGAAATCGGTCCAGCCGTTCACGCGTGATGTCGTGACAACGGAAAACGGGTTTCATTTTTATATATATAGATTTTTTTTTTACCTTCTTTAAATTCCAAAGGAGGACCTCAATTCAACTGGTATGTACATTGTTATGTATGTACACTGATTACGCTGAGATTTATGATCCGATTTACGTGATTCTTCTTTAGTTTTTATATAACTGTAAAAGTGAACTAAACTCCATTGTGCGCATAAAACTCTTATAATAAGGGCATTGAGCGTAACTATGTATCTTTTCCATTTATTAATAAATCACCCACATCAAGAGTTTCGTAAAAATGTCTCCTATCACGAAGTGTTTTTAGAAACAAAATATTCCACCCATATTTCAGCCAATTAAGCCTTAATTACGTAACAGTACGTAATAAATCATAGGCGACACGCTAGTCATTAAAATATTCTGTATTCACACTTCTGTACGTGATTATACGACGCCATATTGGACTTTCCATAGATTTGTATTTTCAAGAAATATTTTTTTTTTCATTGCGAAGGCATTCTTTGTATTTCTGCCAATTATTTGAAAATTCCGAAAAACCGTAGTGTACAGCATCAGTTGCGCAGTGATGTCAGCCTTGCATTTGAAATATATGGTTATGGGTTCGATCCCCGGTCGTGCACACACATCTTTGTGTAAATAGTAACGTGTGTGTTATGTCTAAGAACTAATCATTCGAGGATATGTGACATCCACCAACCCGCACTTGGCCAGCGTGTGTGGATTAAGGCCCAAACTCACTTACCTCGTAAGATAGTTGAGAGAAGACCCATGCCCGTGGGCAGTGGTTGAAAAATGGTTGAAGTGAAGTAAAGGTACCGTGGTGTTCCACTGCTGTAATGGACTTCTCTCAACTATCTTAGAATTGAGAGAGAATAAGCAAGCCTTTTTATGCCCCAATGCTTAATTCAGCAGCGGTGGCGCAGTGGTACAGGCCTCGCCTTAAAAATATAAGGTTCGAATCCCAGTCGTGCCCACACATCTTTGTGTGAATTGTTTCATTGCCGCTGCTCAATATCGGTGAAGGAAAACATCGTGAGGAAAACGGCATGTATAAGAACAAATCATTCGAGGACATGTGACATTCACCAACCCGTACTTGGCCAGCGTGTGTGAATTAAGGCCTAAACTCTTTCAACTAGTAAGATAGTTGAAAGAAGACACTAAAAAAGGGTTGAAGTGAATGCGTGATTCCAAACTTCGAGCTGCAACTATATTTTTTCTATCTCGGAAACGTTAACCATTGCTTCAAGGTTTGAAGCCTAGCCTTGTTATTAAGTAAACGAGAAAAATTACGTAACTTTATTAAGTAGGAATTTAAAACGATGCAATTGATAGACAATCAGTCTATAACCATAGACAATATTCCATAGATAAAACAATACTATAATACTTTAACTAAATATTGTTGCCGCAAACTACCATCTTAGTCCAACAGTAAGTTTGTTAACTTTATGACCGCGTTTTCCCGGGTTCAAATACATGTCGAGCAAAAGGATATTTCTAGTTTTTGTACTTAAAATAATCTTATTAACAATTGGAAGGAAATTGTGTTGAATGAACGCTATAAAAGAATAATATATGTGATCTAAATAATAATAATATACAGGGACATTAACACACACGGTCATCTGATCCCAAGCTAAGCAGAGCTTGTACTATGGAAACCAGATAACTGGTAATATACTACTTAAAATACTTTTCTTTTGTAAATACATACATAAATATAGATAATTACACCCAGACTCAAGACAATCAGATGTGTTCATTATAAATGTCTGACTTGGGTGGGAATCGAACCTGCGGCGTGAAAAGCAAGTATCTTACCGGCTTCGCCATCGGCCCGTCGAGTACAGCGATAATGTGGATTATTTTCACCTCTGTTTACACCTATGGTAGTACAAGCGCGCTATGAACTCTACAACATAAACAATCACTCTATAACCATAGATAACACTTAACCGAATATTGTTACCGCTGAATTACATCACTATTTACCGCACAGGCCAACTGGATTGGTTACGGCACTATTATTAGGGTTCGTTAAATATTTATTGAAGACAATTAAATTCGAAGGGTTCTCTTGTAATGTTTTACGTCGTCGGTTGGGCTTGGAATGTTTGAAAGGGTATAATTAGGAAAATAAGTTGAAATAATTTTAAATAAAAGAAAACAGATATAATTTGGAAAATAAATCTTTTTTCTTTTTAAATCTATTGCCGTCCAATTGGTAGTCGAGCTAGTGAGCCATCCGATTGGACTATATTGTGCCCGGGAGACATTTGACAATATTTGTGTAACAACAAATATTTGTTTCGGTGTCTGGTTGGTTGAGGGACCACCCTCCGTGCCTCGGAGAGCACGTTAAGCCATCGGTCCCGGTTGTCACTTAACACATCTATGACAATCGTTACATGTAGTCAGAAGCCAATATAATCTGACACCTGGTCTAACCATCTCGGCTAATGGTTCCCTACGGGTTCCGAGGTCTGATGGCAGTCGCTCGTATAATTCTGGTAGCTAGCCGCGTCAGGTTAGACTGGGAGCCGACCACTATAGAAATGGGAAAAAGGCAAGGGGAATAATGATGAATATTTTTTATAAGAAATCAACTTAACTAAAAATTTTTTCTTAGTGTAAATCTATATGAAGGCTTTTGAAGGTTTTTAGACTAAAAATATCATGATTAGCAGACAACTCTAGGTAGGCGTGAATAACAGGGTAAGAAGACGGTATTTCAATAAAATAACTACAGCAAATATCACTTCACTTCCATCTCTCGATAGCACAATCATGAATTCTAACAGGTAATTACAGATCGTTAAGATTACGTTGGATTAAATAGTAACGTTCACCGAGCACGTTATTGCATCTGCACTACCGTACGCCAAAACGGTTCAACACGTAATGTCAGCCATTCTAAGATGGCCGCTTCACCCGCGCTCGGTGTTCATTCGTTCGTTCATAATGACATTCTCAAGTGACAGGTGACTTCAAAGACGGACGTGATGACAGTATAAAATGACAGCCGATGCATTGAGAAGTAGATGTGCCAACATATATGTTCCAATGTTTATCTGCAGCGTATATTGATGCAATTTAAATAACTATTTTCTCTTGTTACCAGGTCCAAGAAGCAGAAGAATGAAAAAGAGAGTGAACGCAGAAGAAAAGCGACCCCGCACTGCCTTCAGTGGAGCCCAGCTTGCTAGATTAAAGGTAACTGTTCTGTAACTAATCACTAAACTTTTATAGTTAGTACACTTGGAATACTAAAGGTATCACACACGACTTATGTTTTAGAAACCCACACTGGATACGTGACTCATACCCAGATATAATAAATAAAATAATATAATAATTTTGTAAGTCTCATTATATATTCAGGGACATTTTTTTTTTAGAGTCTATGGCCTCAAAAAAGTTGCTAATTTAATGTTTCTTACTCAGCATGAGTTCGCGGAGAACCGCTACCTAACAGAGCGGCGTCGACAGGCACTGGCTGCGGAGCTGGGGCTCGCGGAGGCTCAGATCAAGATCTGGTTCCAGAACAAACGCGCTAAGATCAAGAAGGCGTCTGGACAACGGAACCCACTTGCACTGCAGCTCATGGCTCAAGGTCTCTATAATCACAGCACAGTCACTGAGAGTGATGAAGAGGAGGAAATTAATGTCACATAAATTAAAAATAGTATAAATGGTTTAAAATATCATAAAGCATCCCCTAAAAATGTAGGGTTATCAAAAAAATATCAATAAAGTCTAGTTTTCGTTACAAGAAAAGGGTATTTATTACTTAATGAGCCCATATTTTGAGTTTTCTTTAGTGGGACATTAACACACACGGTCATCTGATCCCAAACTAAGCAGAGCTTGTACTATGGAAGCCAGATAACTGGTAATATACTACATATAATACTTTTCTTTTGTAAATATATACTTAAATATAGATAATTGCACCCAGACACAAGACAAACAGACATATTTAAACAAATGTTTGTCTCGTGTGGGAATCGAACCCACGACTTGCGGTGTGAAAAGCAAGTATCTTACCGACCACGCCACGGGTCCGTCAATAAATTATATACTCAATAGCAATTGGGTGTAGTAGAGCATTATTCAACTTTCTAGTTTAGTTATAAACAAGATGTGTTCTGTAGCGACCACATGAGCATATAATATTACATAGAAAATTTACCACTTCACTAGATGCACGTTTATCAAACAATTTTTTTTATACATGCTTACGAGCTTTCAGCAGATTACATAACTAAAATTAAAAAAATTATAAATACTATATGAAAAAATAAATTTTAAATGTTTTAAGTGATGTATAAAAATTTAAACACTTTTTCATTTAACTGTACTCGGATTGATAATGCACAAAATTTGAGGTAAATTTCTTAACAAATTGCAAACTTCGGTATCAATTGTACTTGCGTTAACGAAATACAAGTGCGAGAGTCGATCAAGTCGATTTTAGCTGATTCTAATGTGTATTATATTGTTTCATAATAATATTATAATTAAAGTTTTTTTTTAATAAAGAGGCCATTTTGAGACTTTACTTTTAATATTTAGGCCTAAAATAGTTTGCAATAATAAAAAATGTTCCTGATTATGTAAATAAGTGTAGATTTATTTATTTAACAATAATAATAAATTAAAAATATAATAAATAAGAATTAAATTTTTAATAAATTATTATTACTTATAAATGTTTTGAATAATTTTAGTTTTATAGATTTAAAGTAAATTTTAGTAGGTATAAATTTAGATACATACAATAACGACTTAATTTTAGGGGGTAGGCAGAGACAACAGAATACTTTTGTTCAACACTGAAATCGAACTTTAATTAATTCTTCAAAAAATATTACTCTTCCATTGCGCAGTGGCGTAAAAGTATACATGTTCATCCCAGAATACTCACTATTTTCACAGAAAATTCCATTAAAAGTGATCTAGCTATTTTGCTTTAAAAAGCTGCCTACATCGGACCCTGAGAGTGAAGGGAATAGAGAGTGCACTTGCGTTGGCGCACATTCTTAGCCAGCTTAGACTGGTCGCAGGCAGATTATACATAGATGTTTTTGTATGTATGTAACAACGAATCTCATAAAGTACTGATAAATGATGCGATAATGTAACCAAGTAGATTTAAGGTACCTTGTAATAATTGTTGTATATTACAAATATTACAATAGATCTTGCAATATGATTACAATATACAGGGTGTCCTATATATGATGGTACAAGGTTAAGGAGATGGTGAATTAGATAATTTCCAAAAGTAACTCGACCAGTTTCATAAAACACCAGAGGGTCACAAAATAAAATAAAAAAAAAACATTTTGTCGCGTGGTGGTGGTGTTTTGTAAATATTTTTTTAATGTTTTCCTGTCTACTAGTCCTACAAAATGTTATCGTTTTCTGATTCTGATTGCTGTAAATATTAACTCGATGGTTCATAATTGTATTCCTCTATGTTTTTTAATAAAAATTTAGAAAATGTATTTTTTTTTCCAACTTCGTAAAAATATTACTTAATTACACTTGTGTTACCAATTTGCTTAGCTGATAAAACTTAAAAGTTCTTAAAATCATAAACTAATGTACATAGTTTCATACATTTTTAACAGCAAATTTTTTCAAATTTCAGCGAATCCCGAATAGGAAACAACAACATATTTTAATGATTTTTTTTCAAATCGCCGAAGTTGTTACTGTCAAAAAGACATAGAGGAATACAATGGTGAACAATTAAATTTTTATTCACAATTGATAATAGTAATACTTATTTGTAGTAACAGCATTACAGATACTGACTAGTAAAAGGAAAATAAAAATAAATAAATAAATTGTTATTTGTAACTTTTAGTTCCCCAAAACACCACAGTACCCTGTGGTGTTTTGGGAGACTGGTCAAATTAGCTGTTGGAAGTAATTTTATTACCATCTCCTTATCTTCGGACCATCTTTTATGAGACACCCTGTATATTGTATGAGGCATTGTTTGAACAGACGTTTTAACAAGATTTACTTATTTATTAAGGTCAAATCTTCATTACTAAAGATTTAAAAAAATGGCTGCTGTTGTAAGACGATGAAAATTAATAATAAAATTAATATAGTTTAGTGACAAAAAACTTAATAATTATAATATGCATATTATAGTGACGTGCAGATTGCGACTGACGTCTTAGCTAGATTATTTAGTCACCTGTGTTAACGATGACAGTCCCTTTCCCAAAGGATACATAAATATTATTCACTGTACACACGGCTACACATTAAGCTATACATCGAAACTTGGTCCTTCAAATCCTGGTTGTGCCAGTATGTGTATATTTGTGTGAATTGTTTTATCTCCACTGCTCAATATCGGTCTAAGAACTAATCATTCGAGGACATATGACATCCACTAAACCGCACTTGGCCAGCGTATGTGGATTAAGACCCGTACCAAGCAGTGAGTCACTAAAAAGGGTTAAAGTGATGTATACACAACTTCAAAGGTTAATTTTTATTAATTTCATGCCAGAATGCGTAACGCAAAATCTTTTGTCAATAATATTGTAAATAATTTTTATTATAAGCATTATAAAAATAAGTATATCTTTATACTATACTTAGTACAGTCAGCTGCAATAGTTGGTTAACAAATGCAATATTACAAAACAACTTAACAGTAAAAGATTATTTAAATAACGTGACATTGGAAGCAAATAATTTTGTCATTTAGTGTTATAATGTTTTGAAATATTGAATCTGTTAACTTTTGTAGCTGGTTGTACCTTTATTTAATTGAATATTGTAAGTAGTTATGTTTTAATATCTTTAAATTTCTCACAGACATGTTTGTGTGAAGATATTTGCAAAGATGAAATCAGCTCGCATGACACTATAAATGTAGATGGTCACTGTCTACCTCATTCACACACTGGAACACAACCAACAGATATTACACGCTGTATATTCTGGAAAGTGGACGGTACTTTTACAGTCACTGTCAACCTTACTCTCACACATAGGAACACAACCAACAGTTATTACACGCTGTATATTCTTTAAGGTGGACTGTACCTACACAGTCACTGCCTACCTTACTCACACACAGGAAGACAACCAACAGTTATTACACGCTGTATATTCTGGAAAGTGGACTGTACCTACACAGAGTCACTGTACACCTTACTCACACACAGGAACACAATAACACAACCAACAGATAATACACGCTGTATATTTTGCAAGGAGGAATTACCTCCCCAGTCAGGGCTATCATCATCATTGAGCAATAAATGGATGTCTGAGAGAGATTTTTGCAAATATCTTGACAAATATTTGAATAATAAAAACCTGTTTATAGTCATTTCTTCCATTGTTTAGCATTGATGTATATATTTATATAATGTTAATACTCTCGTAGTGACGTCACAGTGCTATATATTATGTATAGATATTGATAATAAATTATATTACGTTTCAAAAACATTTTTGTTTTTTTTAAAATAATCATACAGGGTGAAAATACTTACTTTAAAAAATATTGTAACGGTCTTCGATTTTGATATAATTTAAATGGAACCATCGGTGAATCAAAAAGATTTCTCCGAATCACTTCAGCCGTTTTCGAGTGCTTATTTGGTGATACGTTTCCATCCTGTATAATAAAATGCCCTTAGGAAATCTTCGTTGCACCTCGAAGTTCAAAATTGTGCTCGCCCCTATAAATTTTGGACCTAACCATTTCACCGGCTATGTTCACCTCTGCCTACACCTTCTGGTAAATCAGGCGTGAGCAGTATATATGATGAAATTATAAAGTTGGTACTTAGGTTAAAGGTTGGGGGTTATTAAAAAATATTTATTTATTTATTACCGAGTGAATGGATATTTACTAGGTAAGCGCGTTTCATCGTAGACTGCGTTATTGCTTAACAACAGGCAAGTTGTGGTCAAGCGCTAGCCTGTAGCATAAAAAGAATTAGGCACTGAATACACATATAGTTAGTTAACTTAGAATTTTTCAAAAATATCAGGAAATAAAAGTAGGTGTAAGTCTGTAAGTAGGACTGGTTCATAAATTAAAAGTCGCTCAGCGAGCTATGGAAAGGGCTATGCTCGGAGTTTCTCTGAAGGATCGAATACCCAATGAAGTGATCCGACAGAGAACCAGAGTAATCGACATAGCTCACCGGATTAGTAAGCTGAAGTGGCAGTAGGCCGGTCATATCTGCCGCAGAACCAACACCCGATGGGGTAAACGAGTTCTTGAGTGGAGACCACGGAGCAAACGTAGCGTAGGACGTCCTCAGATTAGGTGGAGTGACGATCTCTGCAGAGTGTCTGGTGGAAGCTAGCGAAGATTAGCTTGCAGAATCGTGCTCAGTGGAGTGCTTTAGGAGAGGCCTGTGTCTACTGTGGATTAAAGTAAACTGGTGATGATGATGATGATGATGATGATGATGATGATGATATCATCAAAATCACCATCATCATCATCGTTAAAGTGGGTACCACCTTCAAGAAAGTGTAAAATTACATCTGTTTATTGAAGTCGCCTACCCTAAGTACATCGTCTATTTAATAGAGATCAATATGGCCCTTTACAGCATATAATTTAAATGAATATTTCCGAAGATATTACAGATTTAAAATGCAGGGACATAGCGGTGCGGCGCTACTGGCCAACCGCGCGCGGAGCGTGCTGTTTGTATTGTCTAATGACAAAAAAGCTGTAAACGTTGTTTATGAAGGACATTCTGTAAATGTACCTTATTATATTTAGTATCACCATTGCACCTGTGCGAAGCCGGGGCGGGTCGCTAGTGTAAAATATGACAAAGTGTCAATACCGAGAATCGAACGGAACTCCCGCTAATTGTTAACCACTGCGCCTTAGATCTGCTTTGATCTATTTAGAACCGTTTAATTCTATTGCGAGTAAAATTACACGGGTCGGGAGTCGAACGGGAAGTGCTCTTACGAGGAATTGACACACACGCCTGTATTACCAGAAGGTGTAAGCAGCGGTGAATGTCACACACACATCGCCCGATGTTTTAATTTTATTTTATACTAGCGGCCGCCCGCGACTTTGTCCGGGTGAATTTTGTTTTTTTTCGTAATAAAAGGTACCCTATGTTCTTTCTCAGGGTCTAAAGATTGTCTGTGCCAAGTTTCATCAAAATCGGTTGAGAGGTTTGAGCGGGAAAGTGTAACAGACAGACAGATAGAGTTACTTTCGCATTTATAATATTAGTAGGGATTAACTTTCCGACCTCGCGATTGTCGATTATAGCGTTAAACCTAATGGTTAATACCTCTTTTTGCGTAGTTGGATAAAAACGAAAAAAATAATGAAAATGAAAATATGCTTTATTTTTTTCTGAGACGCGAGTATACATAAAAATAGTCCAATTTCTTTTCCTACCGTGCAGTGAATGACTGGCAACTATTGAGAAACACTGACAACAAAACTCAGTAGGCTTTTTTCTTTTTTAAATGAAGTACTTATATCTATTACATTTTGTTTGTTTAGTGTGTTGAATTAGAGCGATTTAAACTATTCTATGTCCTTCCTCGGATCTCAAATTATCTCTATACCAAATTTCATCCAAATCGGTGCAGTAGTTTTGTCGTAAAATCGACAGACAGACAGACAAGTTACTTTCGCATTTAGCATATTAGGAAAGCAAGGATAAACTGTCCCAAGCTACAAACTTTATATCGAGTATTTGTTACCTACGCGAGGACGGGCTTTTTCACGCCGCAGGTCGTGGGTTCGATTCCCATCCGAGACAAACATTAGTGATGAACATTTGTGTTTGTGTCGAGTCTGGGTGTAAATATCTATTATAAGTATATATTTACAAAAGTATTATATGTATAGTTTAAACCAGTTATCTGGTTTCCATAACACAAGCTCTGCTTAACTTGGGACCAGATGACCGTGTGTGTTCATGTCCCAGAATATTTATTATTATTTATTTATTTATTTTAAACCTTCCATAGACTCGTATAAGTTTAAGACCAGCGAAAGGTGGCAATCTGAAAAAGGAAAGCTGGATCAGAAAAGTTAGAAGTTTTCCATCACCGATACTGAGCAGCGGTGATGAAACAACTGACACGAAGGATGTGGGCAGCGATATACGAGCACCGGTGGCGCAGCGGTACGGGCCTCGCCTTGGAATAATAAGGTCGCGGGTGCGAATTCTGGTCGTGCCCACACATCTTTGTGTGAATTGTTCCATATCCGCTGCTCAATATCGGTGAAGGAAAACATTGTGAGGAAACCGGCATGTCTAGGAACTAATCATTCG